>CM069857.1:132996190-138026190 GCA_036172795.1 Pelodytes ibericus | reverse complement strand
ATACACACAGAAACACACATACATACAGTCACACATGCAGTCAGTCACATTCATGCACACACACCAGCAGTCTTTTTATTTTTAAGGGGGGGGGGAGTTTTCTTCAGTTACAACTGTGGATGACATACACAGAATGACAGATATAAACAGTGACACACATACAGGTACATAGGGGCACACACTGACACACATGCAGACAAACAGATACACATACATTTTTATGTATCTGAATGTTTGTCATTAACATGTGTATCTCTTTGTATGTGTATATGAATGTTTATCATTAAGATACACATGACAAACATTCAGATACACATACAAACAAATACCCATGGAGACAGAGATACACATGCTAATGACAAACATTCAGATACACATACAGACCCACATGCAGACACACACACACAGTCATACCACACACACATACAGACACACAAACTGTTAAAAAAAATTATCCCCCTCCTACCTATTAGGTGCAGGAGGGTGACTTCCCTGGGATCTTCTGGTTGCCTCCCCGGCGGTCTCCTCCCGCCCTGCGCTCTGTTAGCTGAGAGGAAGTGATGGCTTCCTCCCAGCTCTGATATCATCACTGGGGCCCGGTCGCACTCTTAAAGCGCAACAGTGCTGACCAGGCCCCAGGAAATCTATTGGGTAGTGCCGGCACTGGAGGAAGAACCGCCCCCCCCCCTCCCCACACACCCCCACACCCTCCCCAACAGATTTTTTTTTTTAAGCTATTCTGTGCAACAGCACTTCGTTTTTTGTTTTTTTTTAAATACGGTGGGCCCCCCTCTGGCCCGGACCCTCGAGCAGAGCCGGAATGGTCAGTCCGCCCCTGGAAAGAGCACACTTACACACAGTCACACATAAATACACAAAGTCACCCTTATACACATACATTTACAGACACCATTATACACAGTCACACGCACAGCCACACACACTGTCAGACAGCCACCCTTACACACAATCACACTCACATAAATACACACACAGCCACCTTTATAAACTTACACAGGATCAGGGGAGGGCTGGCAGCCTTAGGCCTGGGGGGCAAATCCAGTCAAGTGGCCCATTGCATCATCGAATCGCCTCCCCATCCACGGCCATCTTTTCCTTGTTTTATAACGAATATTGCCAGGATTTTCCCCCACAATATGCCAGGATTTGCCATTTAATATGCTAGAATTTTCCCTTACAAAATGCCAGGATTATGCCCCTCAATATGCCAGGATTATGCCCCTCAATATGCCAGGATTATGCCCCTCAATATGCCAGGATTTTCTCCTCAATATGCCAAGATGATGCCCCCTCAATATGCCAGGATTTTCCCCTAAATATGCCAGGATTATGCCCCTCAATATGCCAGGATTATGCCCCTCAATATGCCAGGATTTAGACACCCAATATGCCAGGATTTTCCCCTCAATATGCCAAGATGATGCCCCCTCAATATGCCAGGATTTCCCACTCAATATGCCAGGATTATGCCCCTCAATATGCCAGGATTTAGACACCCAATATCCCAAAATTTGGGCACCCCCCCCCCACCCACGTTGCACACCTACGACATGACCCATAACCCACGTTGCACACCAGGACATGCCCCATCACCACATTTACATGCCTCCATCACCCCATTACATACACATTTCCAATATTATTTGCCATTAATATTCCCCAGCCAATTTGCCCAATAATATGCCAGTGTTATTTGCCATGTAATATGCCCCAGCCAATTTGCCCAATAATATGCCAGTCTTATTTGCCATGTAATATGCCCCAGCCAATTTTCCCAATAATATGCCAGTCTTATTTGCCATGTAATATGCCCCAGCCAATTTGCCCAATAATATGCCAGTCTTATTTGCCATGTAATATGCCCCAGCCAATTTACATATAGCCACATTTTTGCCACATTTTATTGCCTTTATGCTCTGCTAGGTCCTCTTATCTAAGTTCTTTTAAAATGCCCAAACTATTCTCTCTCCCCCCCCCCCCCCCCCCCTTCACCCCTGTATGTATAAAGTCTCCAATAAGAATATCCTTCTCTCAACAGAATCCCAGCACACATAGCCATTTGGATTCTTGCAAGAAGGGAGTTTAATCCCTCCCACCCCAAGCTCAATTTTCTTTTATAGACCTTACCTAACCCCTCAATCTGCTCACCTGTGTGCAGATTATTTACCTGCATCTATAAGCAGCAGGTGTTGGAATTTAGCAGCTACCTGACTTAGACTACCTTTTAACTCTTCTGATTTAATATAGTCCTGTTGTGCCAAATCAAACCATGTACTCTCAAGTGTTACAATTCAAACATGGTACTCATAAATTAAAATAAACTTAACTACAGCTTTAAACTTTGCATTCCAGAGGAGATATTAGTTTAACCTCCTTACCTTTACATTTTCTCTTGTCTGACCTGCCTTACTGACAGTATGATCAACCAAACAAAAGGTATTATTATGTTTTCATTATTCCAGCATTAGTAAGCCATTTTCCCACCCATCCCAATACAATAACCCCTGCCTTGCAACATAATGTAGTGATCCACCATGGACTGCTTTGTAAATGTGCACTTCCTAATGAGTGCTGGTGGAGAGTGTTAAAAAACACTCCACCCTCTCCTTCTTTTCAACATAGGTTGTCAGTGAAAGCTCAGGGGAAGCAGCTCTGCAAATTTGTGTTCATTCTTCTCCTTGCCCTGGCAAATGACATTGAAACCAACCCTGGCCCCTGTCCTAGTACAAATGTCAACTTCTCTTTCAATAAGGGCCTCTCCTCTGTCCATTGCAATATCCGCAGCCTTCTACCAAAAATTGCTGAACTAAGAGCATGGTGTCAGGTGTACAAACCTAAAACTCTTGTCATCACTGAATCCTGGTTAAGCCCTAGAACCCCAGACTCTGCAATACAAATACAAGGTTATATCTGTTCCAGAAAAGACAGAAATAAGAGAGGAGGAGGTATTGTTTTATATATTCATGAGTCACTTAATTTCATAAACCTTTCCTTATCAAGTACCCCTTCTACTTTTGAAGTTATAGCCGGAAGAATATTACACCCATTCTCAAAACCATTAGTACTTGTAGGTATCTATCGCCCACCAAATTCCCCTGCTCAGTCACTTACTGACATCAAGAAACTACTGGGTGATATTAGTGCCCAAAATAAGAAAAGTGAGCTGCTCGTTCTTGGAGATTTCAATGTAGACTGGTTAGACCACAAAAATGTTAAAACATGCTCACTGTTCAAATCCATGAACCTAACACAACTTATTTCTTCTCCTACTCGGATGAATCCCAACAGCTCTAACCATACGCTGCTGGATTGGGTCCTTTCCTCTTGTCCCCAAAGAATCCAGCAATATGGCATTCTACCCAATGTGTTCAGTGATCATTGCATAGTGTATTGTGTACGGAAAGTAAGACCCATCAAATCGACCCCTAGAATAATTGTTACAAGATGTTTTAAGAAGTTTAATCTCCAGTCTTTTCTCAATGACTTGAGTAATTGTCTGTGGAGCAGGCTAAGCTTGATACCCGATCTGGACTCTGCAATTGAATATTTTCAATCTGAGTTCATGCAGGTCAGCGATAAACATGCCCCCCCTGCGTAGAGTGAAAGTAAGGGGTGCCCATCTTCCCTGGGTCTCAGCTGACCTCTTGGACTTATTCCATTTCAGGGATGCTTTATGGTCAAAATTTAAGCAAACTGGCTCAGACCAAGATCACAACACTTATCGGCACGTCCGCAATAGATGCAAGACTCAAACCAAACTTGCCAAGACAACTTATTTCTCTGAACGGCTGAATAGAAATCTAGCGAACCCTACCAAATTTTGGAGCGTCATAAAAAACATGTATGACCCTCCACGCCGCTCAGAACCTACCACAATTAAGACACATAACGAAGTTCTAAAATCTCCAGTGGCAATAGCAAATGAATTCAACAACTACTTTGTAGGATGCGCCACAGCTCTTATAGCAACACACCACAATGAAGATCATGCCACTTTTTCTATGGCAGACAAGTCCCTATCGATATCACCCCTGTCCAAACACATTGCTGAATTTGAATTTACTTCTATATCGGATAGTGAAATAGCAGCGCATCTACTCAATCAAAAAATGAAATTACAGTGTGGGCCGGACCTACTTCCGTCAATGCTGCTGAGGCTGAGTGCGCCTGTTACTGCGCGACCCATTGCCTGCTTAATCAATGCATCCCTGTCCTCTGGTTATGTCCCCAAAGCCTGGAAAAAAGCCAGAGTTATCCCCATCCAGAAAAATGGAGATGTAAACTTGGTGTCAAACTACAGGCATATTTCACTGCTACCCATACTTTCTAAAATCCTGGAAAAATGTGCCCATGATCAACTGTGCGAGTATTATCAACGCTCCAACTATCTAACCTCGCTTCAATCTGGGTTTAGGTCAAATCACTCCACGATAACTGCCCTCTTAAAGGTGACCAATGACATTCAGAGTGGCATGGAGAGGGGTGAACTCACAGGTGCAGTTTTCCTTGACTTTGCAAAGGCCTTTGACACGGTCGATCATGAGCTGCTGCTAAACAAACTAAGTTTTTCCGGTGTAAATGAGAGGTCACTCTGCTGGTTTCGTTCATACTTGTCTGATAGATCTCAATATGTGTCCATTGCTGATACTGCCTCCCTCCCGTTGCCAATTAAGTGTGGAGTGCCTCAAGGATCTGTTCTTGGGCCTCTGCTATTCTCGCTATTTATAAATGATCTTCCCTCGGTATGTGACCTGGCTCGTGTGCATATGTATGCTGATGATACGGTCATTTATACTTGCGGTACTCAACTATCGCAAGTGGAGTCCGTGCTACAGGATCAGTTTTCTAAAGTTGAAAATTGGATAGCCAACAACAAACTATTCCTCAATGCTGAAAAAACTGTGTCCATGTTGTTTGGGACAAATGCCAAACTACTTAAATTAAACATTCCTCAATTAACCATCAAGACCAAAACCAGTTATAACCTGACCCAGGTAAATTCATATAAGTATCTTGGCATGTGGCTAGATCCAAACTTATCTTTTGGTCTCCATATTGATAAGCTTGTGTCAAAGCTATATCCTAGGATCAGCTTTCTGTATAGAAACAAATCTAACCTAGATTCCAAGGTAAGGAAACGTATTGTGCAGCAAATGTTGATGCCGATCTTAGATTATGGAGATGTTGTGTATGATTCTGCCCCGCAGACCCATCTCGGTAAACTCGACACTATGTACAATACATTGTGTCGTTTTGCGCTACAGTGTGATTATAACACGCATCACTGTAAAATGTTAAAAGAGTTAAATTGGCTGTTGCTTGCCTCCAGGCGTGCTCTCCACCTAGCTTGCTTAGTTCATAACCACTTCTCTGGAACGCTCCCCCCCTACCTGAGCGGCATGCTCGCTCTTACTCCATGCACATCCCACAATCTCAGATCCTGCACAAACCCTTCACTAGCGATTCCCCACTTCAAAAAGGAAGCAGGTAGAGGTGCGTTCTCTTTCAGAGCGCCTCATATGTGGAATAGCCTTCCGGTTTCTGCCAAATCATCCTCTACTATAAGATCCCTGAAAATAAGTATCTCCCAAATCCTCAAATCAGATTGTACCTGTTATTAGTTTACAAACTCTTTTGTATACTGTACATGTTGTTCCTTTTTGTATCAATAATGATTTACCCTGTATGTTCCCCTTCCAACTTGTTTAATATATATATATGTATGTATGTATTTTTGAATCTACTGTTAAATGTGTAACTCTGTGTAACTCCATTCTGGACTGGGTCCCCAGGACATACTTGAAAACGAGAGAAATCTCAATGTATTTTTCCTGGTAAAACACTTTCTAAATAAATAAATAAATAAATAAATAAATAAATTTGCCCAATAATATGCCAGTCTTATTTGCCATGTAATATGCCCCAGCCAATTTGCCCAATAATATGCCAGTGTTTTTTGCCCCCCCCCCCCCCCCCCTTACCTTTTTCCCTGGTGGCTAGTGGCAGGACTTCCCTGGTGGCTAGTGGCAGGAGGACTTCCCTGGTGGTAGGCAGCATGGTCCCTCCATGCTGCCTGTTCGGCCTCCCGGCGGTTGTGCCGACAGGTCACGTGATCGTCGCGCGTCTGACGTCAGAGCGCCGATCACGTTACTGTCGTCACTTCCGTGTCAGACTGCACAGGGAGCCGAACAGGCAGCACGGAGGTTTCTCTGTGCTGCCTGTTCGGCTCCCCGTGCAGCTTTGCAGGCAGAGCGGAGGTGAGAGGGGATCTTCCGATCCCTTCTCAGTCTCTGCCTGCAAGTGCGTTTTTTTTTTTTTTTTTTTTAAACACTGGCCCAGCGGCCGTGTTTTACATAGCTTAGGGCAGCCTGGGGGGCGATTGCCACCCTGCCCCCCGGCCCAGCCCGCCCCTGCACAGGATACACTTACACAGACACTCGTGTACACACACTTGCACATACAGTAACACACACAATGACACACACACTTATACAAACACACCCTGTACACACTGACACACAGTTCCATATATTGACACACACTTCCACACATTTGTGTTTTTTTATTTTTTTAACCCCCCCCCCCCAAACTTTTGCTGTCCCCTTCCCTGCTTAATTACCTTTATGTGCAGGGAGGAGGATGTTCTTGATGGTGTCTGCAGAGGCTGACACCGGCATCTAGTTTCTTCTGCCAGATGTCAGCTAACATCTGGCAGAAGAAACTAGATGCCGGTATCTGCCTCTGCAGACACCATCCTCCTTCCTGCAGCCAATCAGACTGCGACGGGGTGGAGCTTACACCCGTCGCACTGTGCTGGTGTGATAGGGAGGTGCGGTTACCTCAGACGCTCACCTGCGGCTCGCACCTCCTTGTCACACCAAGCACAGCGCGACGGGTGCAAGCTCCGCTCTGGTCATGCTCTGTGACTGCAGCGCCTCTCCTCCTGGGCGCGGTGCACCCCGTGCACCCACCCAGATTTGGCCCTGAGCGGAACACACACAGATGATGCTGTTTGATAAGATATGTATTAACTTGTAAGTCTGTATCACACATAGTAGTAGGGACTATTACTTTGACATTTGTGTTACTGAGTGCACTAATACCACTTTTTTTTTTTTTGTAATACTGTTACCTTCTGTGATTTGTTGGGTTATCATGGTATACAAGCAGCTGCTCCATACCATCACCACACCCATGTACTTCTATTTTTATTTAAAATGCCTACACTTGATGCAGTCCGTCAATTAAATGTAATTTAATTGATTGCTGACAGTTGTACTATGTAATTACGGTTACATTAAAAGGATCATGTGTTTTGTTGGCACACTTCCATAATGTACAGTAATATGCGGGTTTTAACAGTCTACCAAATAAACTACCCATTATCTGCACTGCTGTTTAATTTAATCTCATGCAAACTCTCTGAAACTGGAATTTTTTTCGGTAGTTTGCTTCTGAGAATTTGTATTACACAAACTCCTGAAGTAACCCACCACTGAATTCAATGGCTACCTATCTCAGCCCCCCAAAAAATCCTGAAACTGGGTCAATGTAACATGTGCAAGATGATCAAATTACACATTTTACATTGAAAATAGTTGACTGACATGTAAAGCAGGAGAGGGCTGGCAAGATTTGGAGGGGGCAATTGCCATTCAGCCTGCTCTCTAACCTGACTTATTGTGCTAGGGTTGCACCACTTTTAAATTCTAAATAGCCTAGTGTGTGGACTTGACAACTATTTTCCTCACATAAGGCTCTGGCTGGAATGGATAGCTTTGGATAGAACGGGGGAGCATTATAATTGGAATACATCTCCTATTGACAGACATGAAAATAGAAAAGCGGAGGACAAACTCTATCTGTTTAGGTAGGCACATTAAAATCCCCAAGTCTATTATTCACTCACTCTATAAGGACAGATACAGATGATATAACTCATGTAACATATATTTAGGTCAGCTTTTTAGGTTAGCTCTTTTGAGTGGGTGTAACTATTACATCACAAGGGGCTGGAGTTATGATCCTGTTTGATCAGTTAATCTCTCTTTGTGTTGGAAGGCAGGTAAAAAAAAAAGTTTACACAGCCACCTAGTCCTGCCCACTATGATACACAGGAGCCAGTAAGGGAGCAGTGGTGTATCTTTTGGTACCATCATGCAGGTTTTGGCCACAGTTGTAAAGTGAGACTGGCTGGAAGATTTTGGACGATGTTGTATTATGGTAAATATTCACAAAATGGAGCCAGGAGGTAAACACCTAATTTTATTTTTCCTTGTATATGCAATGAATTCAATCATATAAAAAAAATAGTGGCATATGATTTATATATATGTTTGTTTTAAATAACCAGGTTATCTAGTTACATCTTATGTAAGTGGTAGTATTCCTTTAATGATAAAGAAAAGCACACTTCAGGAAATGAATGTTGTAAAAACCGTGTTCGTATTATAGTACAGTTTCCCCTGGTGTGAAACGTGTAAAGCTATTTGTGGGTCTATATATTTATATTGGTTGCACCAGACAGTGAATAAATTCCTTTTTATTGCAACTGATTTTGTGTCTGATTATGCAGCTTGATTTCACATCACTTGGAGAGGAGTGTCATTTTCCCCATTATATCTACATATTCCCTATTTCTTTTAGGAATTTCTCCTTCCTGGTATTCTAATTGTATTTCTCTTTAAAATACTTTCTAGGCATAAAATATATTTCCCACAACATCAAGCCTTTATGAAACACATATTTCTCTAGCTTTAGAGAAAATGGCAAAATGCGGATAAATTGGCAAATAACCCAAACATGGAATACTTTGTGAAACATTCACTTTTAACAATGTAGCTATTGCTATGATGCAATAATAGAAAAAAATAAGCTGTGCGCTAGATCAGCTCACCTCCTCCATATGTAACAAATAAATCAATAGAATGCAGGTCTCGTAAAAAAAATCTAAATTAGTAAAACTCATTTCATGCGTTTCACCCTTAATCATATGATTAAGACTCATTGACAAAATGCATGATATGGGTTTTTCTGTATAATTTACTTTTTTTGGTATTTTTTTTTCCTTATTCTTTGTTAACTAGTTCAGTGATTGTCAGTCTGAATTGTCGAATAATATATACTGACTGCCAGAGACGTTTGTCTTTCATGAGCAGGCCTTCCTGTGGTAGTAAGCAGGTATACTTTTTCTGAATGTCATGCTGATAAAGTATTCTTATAACCACATATTTTTTAGTATCATTTTTCTTTTCTGTAAAAAATGCCTGGAAGAATTGTTTCCTCCTTTTACTTCCCCTTGAAAAGCAATACTGCTCACCTGTTGACCTCTGCTCTTCCTGGTCCACTGAAAGAAAGTAGTGATGGGGAATGTTCTATTTCTGTAAATGTATTCTTACACTCTACAAATCAGGATGATTGGACTAGGCTGCATTTTACAAGCCTGAATGGTTTCAATGGTTGTCTGGGAGTAGGCCAGTATCAGTGTAAATTTTGTCTGAAAAAATGTTTAGTCAGCTGAATGTTTTCAGTGGCTACAACTAAACTATAACTAAATAAAAACTAAGTCAATAGGACTAAAACTATTACAAAATTACATTGCAATTTTTGTCAACAAACAAAAACTCGCCGAAAATGTTAGGGAGGGACTATTGCATTTACATTTTTGGACTTACAGTTCTTGTTCGGATCTCCTCCAAAGCTCTGTCCCCTGACTATCGGCAGCTGAATTTGCTGAGACACAGGTTCCGTGGGTGCTCTTCCATTGGAATACTCCTCCAGGCTTATCAGACCTGTTCCCTCTCTCACTGCTGGAGTTTTAGTCGACTAAAGCTAGACTTACACAATTAAGATGACTAAAATATGACTGAACTAAAATGGCGTTTAAGTCAAAATACTATAACTAAAACTAAAATTGTTGTAAAAATTAACACTGTTCAGTATTCATTAAAGGACAACCAAACCTTTTTTTTCAACACTAAGCTAATAATTAACTTAAGTGAACGTATTTATTTGAGGAGGGGACTTACTTTACTTTACTTCAGAGTCCCCAGCTACTTCAATATAGCACATTGATTAGAAAAATGTAAGCAAATATGTTTTTTTGTAAACTGAATAGATCTCACCTTAACTCCTCCTACTTCTGATTTAATGCATATGTATGTATGTTCAGCCATCTTGTTGAGGGACACACAGGGACACATAACCTTTACATGCTGTTCTGCAGAACGTATGATTCATTAATGGGCATAAGGGAAGTGGAATATTAGTGGGCAAATTTACTGTGGCATAATAGGCAAATTGGCGGTGGCATATTAATGGACAAAAAAACAGTGGCATAATAATGGGCAAATCAGCAGTGTCATATTAATGGGTATACTGGCTGTGGAATATTAATGACCATACTGGCTATCATAATAATGGGCAAATTGACTGTGGCATTTTCATGGGAAAATTGGTTGTGGCATAATAATGTGCAAACGAACTGGCATAATAATAGAAAAACTAACGATAGCATATTAATGGGCAAATTGGTTATGACATTAATGGCATACTGGGTGTGGCATATTAATGGGCAAAGAAGTGGCAAATTAATGAGCATACTGGCTATGGAATATTAATGGGCATACTGGCTGTGATATAATAATAGGCAGATTGACTGTGGCATACTAATATGCAAAAATGAAACACAGGAGACCCAGCACACCATTTAAGGGAGTATGCTGTTCTCCTTATAGTTATTTGTACATTACATTATTAATCTTTATTTCTACATGTTTGTTTCCGTGCATTTCTTTCACTGCTGCCATCTGCTGGCCAGAATTTGCATGCCACACGTCCCTGTTCTTGTTAGTAAAGTTTTTTCTATTCGGAGGCGTGGTCTCTTGCTGGGCAGGTCTCTTCACTGGGAGCAGCCATTTTCTTTTTCTCCTCATGGCTGTGTGACTAGACACTCCACATTTTTGGGCTCGAGTGAAGGCATCAGTTTTTGACCATGCGGAAGTCAGCAGAAGCATGCGGAAGTCAGCAGAAGCATGCAGAAGTCAGCAGAAGTAAGCAGAAGTCAGCAGTAGTTAGCAGCAGCTCAGCTGCAGCTCTGCAGCCACAGCAGCTAGCCTCAGGACACATTCTAACAAGTCAGCATTGTTACCACTACTACAGAACAGTATTGTATCACCGTTTGTTGTCTTATCTGGATTGAATAAACCCACGCTGATTTCATCTTCATGTCTGAGTCTGGATCCATCTAACCTGAACATCTGCCGGTCCTGTCTGCCCCACTGCTTGGATACGAAGGTAAGAAGTCACACAGCTATTATCAGTTATACCTTCATTCGCCTTCATGTGGGAACAGAACAGTCAAAAACTGCCTTAATGCCCACACCCCAGTCACAGATTCCCTCAGAGTTACCACACTAAGGAATCGCCCTGCAACAGGCCTATCTGCAGCGAATCTGCCCAGCTACAGTGCATGTTCCACAAGTCTCAGGGCAAGCCCCGCATGCCCACAGTATCTTTACTGTTGCCTGAAAGCCCTCCACAACTCATCAAGCCGTTTTATATAACCCATATCAACCTTTGCTCGCATAGCAGAACTGTTAACGCACACGGGGTCCCTCTCTAACCTAAACCCCCGCAAATCACTCAAAACACCTGAGGAACCTTGCCAGAGTGCCCCAGCGCAGCCACACTGCAATTTTCAGCCCCCAATTCAAAAGTTTATTTTCTTAAAGAGACAGCGCACCTTAAATCAAAATGGACAAAAAGGACCTTGCACAGTTCCCCAGTGATGAAACAGAGCTAATGCAGCCCGATACTGATCACCAAGAAGTACAGGAAGCAGAACCCACACTTCCAGCAGACCAGGTCGTGCGACCAAGACGCTCCCTCAAACCGACAATAAAGGTCAGGGAAAACTATCAAACCACAAAAGATGAGCTATGCGATAACCTGGAAGAACTATGGGAGCGAGTTTCCTCCCTCATGTCAGGACTCAAATCCTCCGGTGATACCTCATGCTTACAAGTTGGCATCAGGCGGCTGAACACAGCTCATGAAGGATACAAGAGACTGTTCACAAGGTATATAACCTTTCTAAAAAACGTTAATAATGATGAAGCCCTTTCAGAATTGAGCAAGGCAGAATCTATAGACATTCAAAGAGACACCATGGTGCTGCTTGCTAAAGATAAAGCGGAACTCCGCATCTCCCATTTGCAAGAAACTAGATCACACAGATCAAATTCATCCAAACATTCCTCTCGGTCATACAGATCATCGTGCTCAAGAAGCTCAACCCTAAGCGACAGACTACTAGAGGCCCGCATAAATGCAGAGCAATCCAAAGTCAGACGTTCCTTCACTGAAAAAGAAGCTCTGGCAAGAGCAGAGGCCAAGAGGGCAGACGCAGAAGCAGAGGCCAAGAGGGCAGACGCAGAAGCAGAGGCCAAGAGGGCAGAAGCAGAGGCCAAGAGGGCAGACGCAGAAGCAGAGGCTCGAATAAAGATTCTTGAATCAGAGATGGAAGAGGAAGTTGCATTAGCTAAAGTAAGACTACTTGAGCAAGCATTAAGCCATGGTCTTGATCCAGTCTGCTCGCTACCACAGGAGGTAGAAGATTCAGCTGACCGCACCAGCGACTATGTACTGAAACAATTATCTGCATCACCCCCAGTATGCAGTACCGTCCAAGCCGACAACGCCGAAACCTCAAAGTCATCTCCACCTACAGTGCCAGTGTCACTTACAGCACCCGAGAAATCTGATGATGTTCACCCAGATGTGCCCTCTCAAGGACAGTTATTACAAAACTACAAAAAGGGCCATCAGGCGTTTCCTGGCCTACCTCCACAGCTCAAGCAGCAGTCCTCACGATCTACAGAGACTAGATCACAGCTCAACCCTGCAGCAGCATCATTCTACCTGGATGCATCTCACCCTTTCACGCCGCAAAGCCTACACGCCCCGGCGGCACCACAGGTTGTCGTGACAACAAGCAGTGAGAAATCAGATATGTCTGAGTTGGCCAGGATTATGGCGATCAGAGAGCTAATTAACACAAGTCTCTCAAAATTTGATGACCGTGCAGAGAGCTACAGAGCTTGGAAGGCAACTTTCAAGGCCACCATTGCCAACCTCAAACTAGACGCAGAGAAGGAGCTCAACCTCATGATCTCATGGCTGGGTCCAAGCTCCACAAATCGCATCAAGAGCCTCAGAACTGTCTATGTGGGACAAGCAGAAGCAGGTCTCGCTGCCGCCTGGCAGAGACTCGAACGTACCTTTGGCAGTGCAGAAGCTATAGAGAAGGCCCTATTTAAGAGATTGCAGAACATTCCAAAGATCAATCTTAAGGACGTCCATAAGCTTCAGGATTTGAGTGACCTGCTCATGGAACTAGAGCTTGCCAAAAGAGACCCTCGTCTCATCGGGCTATGCTACCTGGATACAGCCCATGGAGTGAACCCAATTGTCGTGAAACTACCATACAGTCTGCAAGAAAAGTGGGCGGCATCAGTCTCAAGGTACAAAAGGGTGCATGACATCACCTTTCCCCCATTTATTCATTTCTGCAGATTCATTGAAGAACAGTCCCAGATGAGGAATGACCCCAGCCTCGATTTCCTGGAGTTCAACACTACAGCTCCAGCGACACCATCACCAAGGTATGAGAGTGCCATGCATAAACACAGAGACTTTAAGAGCAGCGTGAGTGTTAGAAAGACTAACCTACCATCTTCTGCAGCACCCATGGGTAAACAGCACAATACCTCATCAGGAGACAAGTCCTTCAATCGTGAATGTCCCATTCATAAAAAAACACACTCACTGAACAAATGCAGAGGGTTTAGATCCAAACCCATACAGGAGCGCAAGAAGTTCCTCAGCGAGCTTGGGGTGTGTTTCAGATGCTGCGCTTCATTGGAGCACATGGCTAAGGACTGTAAATCCATCATCAAGTGTGAGGAGTGTCATAGTGAAAGACATGCCTCGGCTATGCACCCAGTTCCACTGCACAGAGACTCACCAGCTGCCGTCGCCACCAGTCCCGCTCCAAGTCATGGCGGGGAGCCCCAGAACCACGCTTACGCAGCCGCCGCTGTTTCCTGCTCATGTTTGGAAGTATGTGGCGAGGGCCAGGGTGAAAAATGTTGTGCCCGAATATGCCTAATCAAGGTCTATCCAGAGGGACTACCAGAAAAGGCAGTAAAAATGTATGCCATCATCGATGACCAAAGCAACCGGTCCCTAGCAGGACCTAAATTCTTCGAAACCTTCGGGATAAAGGGACCATCAGAACCCTACATCTTAAACACCTGCTCAGGCCGCATTGAGACTAGCGGCAGGAGGGCGCAAGGATTCATTGCTTCCCCCATCAGTGGGAATACCGAAATACCCCTACCAACACTGATTGAATGCGATCAAATACCCAACCATAGGGACGAGATTCCTACCCCAGAAGCTGCGTTTCACCAACCGCACCTAAGGCACCTAGCCAACGTTATCCCACCTATGGACAACAATGCTGAGATTCTACTCCTGCTTGGCAGAGACAATCTAAGGGTGCACAAGGTGCGCCAACAGTGTAATGGTCCCGACTACGCACCATATGCCCAGAGGCTGGACCTGGGATGGGTAGTCATAGGAAACGTATGCCTGGATCAACCAGAAATCGACTCCTTCAAAACGTACGTGCGTGGAGACGGACGCACAACTTGCATTAAGCCGTGTCCTCATCACTATGAAGTGAAAGAGAAGTCTCCAGACCTCGTACAACCACCTGACATAATTTCTCCCCTCTTTGCTGACGACTTGGGGAGATCAGTCTTTCGCACAACCAAGGATGATGATAAGGTAGCCTTATCAATAGAAGACAGAGAGTTCATTAAGATAATGGACAGTGAGTTCTTTAAAGATGAAACCAATCACTGGGTTTCTCCATTACCCTTCCGAACCACCAGGGTAAGGCTCCCGGACAATCGGGAGCAAGCGCGATCCAGATTTAACTCTCTTCAGCGTACCATGAACAGCAAGCCTGAGATGAGAGAACACATCGTCGCCTTTATGGACAAAATATTCCGTAACAACCACGCAGAACCAGCTCCACCGCTAAGAAAGAGCGAAGAGTGCTGGTACCTGCCTTCATTCGGAGTGTATCATCCACGGAAACCTAATCAAATTAGGGTCGTTTTCGATTCGAGCGCCAAACATCAAGGCGTATCCCTTAATGATGTCCTCCTCACAGGTCCTAATCTGACAAATAACCTAGTGGGAGTGCTGATGAGGTTCAGGAAGGAGCTTGTCGCCATCACCGCTGACATCGAACAGATGTTCCATTGTTTCGTAGTCAGGGAGGACCACCGGGATTTCCTCAGGTTCCTGTGGCACAAAAACAACGACACTAACGCAGAAGTGGTGGAGTACCGAATGAGGGTACACGTATTTGGAAATAGCCCTTCACCTGCCGTAGCAACGTACGGCCTTCGGAGAACTGCGTTAGAGGGAGAATCAAAGTACGGTACAGACGCCAGAGACTTTGTAGAGAAAGACTTTTACGTAGACGATGGACTCAAATCACTACCAACTGAGGAAGCGGCTATCGATCTGCTCAAAAGAACTCAAAGCATGCTGTACCAAGCTAAACTTAGACTACACAAAATTGCTTCAAACAGCCTGGCCGTAATGCAGGCCTTTGAGTCGGGTGATCATGCACCCGGATTCAAGGACATTAACCTGGGACTGGACAGTCCACCCGTTCAAAGGAGCTTGGGCCTCAGATGGGATCTCTCAGCCGACTCCTTTGGGTTTCAAATAAGCTGCGCAGACAAGCCGTTCACGAAACGTGGCGTCCTATCAGTGGTAAACAGCCTATTCGATCCGCTGGGATTTGTAGCACCCATCACTATACAGGGCAAATCCCTACTGAGACAGCTTTCAGAAACCATCAAGGATTGGGATACCCCTCTTCCTTCTGACAAAGAGCAAAAATGGGAAGCCTGGAAACAATCTTTGTGTGCCTTGGACCAGATCCGCATCCCAAGATGCTATGTTAAAACCTCACTTGCCTCCAGCGTAAAGAAGGAACTCCACGTGTTCTCGGACGCCTCCACGGAGGCCATAGCAGCGGTTGCCTATCTGAAGGTGACAGACGCCAACATTCAGAGTCACATCGGGTTCGTCTTTGGTAAGGCTAAGTTAGCCCCCAAGCCTGATCATACTATTCCCAGACTCGAACTCTGTGGGACCGTGTTAGCGGTGGAAATCGCAGACTTCATTCAACAAGAATTGGATGCCGACGTAGACGAAGTCCAGTATTATACGGACAGTAAGGTAGTTCTAGGTTACATCTACAATCAGAAAAAACGATTTTATGTGTACGTCAGTAACCGCATTGAGAGAATCAGGAGGTCATCCAAACCCGAACAATGGCACTATGTACCATCCGAACTTAATCCAGCAGATCACGCCACCAGGCCTACGTCTGTGGGTTCCTTTGCTAAATCTACTTGGCTTACAGGCCCAGAGTTTCTGCTAGGACGGGCAGACAAATGTGAACAGGAAGTTTACAGCATCCAGGATCCGGATAATGATCCAGAAATCCGCGCCGAAGTTAGCGCATTAGTCACTGAAACAAAGCAGACCTCCAGGCTCGACTGTCATCGTTTTGAACATTTCTCCAGTTGGATGAGACTTGTCAGAACCATTGCAAGGTTAGTGCACATCGCCAGATGTTATCACAACACTCAAGAAGATAAAGATTGTCACGGTTGGCACATCTGTCATAAACCATTCTCTGCTGAGGACATTTCTCATAGCGAGTCTCTCATAATACGTCATGTCCAGCAGCAGGAATTTAACGTAGAATGGAAGTGCTTGAACAACAGACAGCAGATTCCTATAAAAAGACCTCTTGCTAACTTAAATCCAATTATGGACACTTTTGGCCTGCTCAGAGTTGGTGGTCGTTTGAATCAAGCCCACCTAGGAATTGAGGAGCAAAATCCTGTCATTATTCCCAGCAAACATCATATCACCACGTTGCTGATCCGACATTACCACAAAAAGGACTGAACTCGAACTTCACAGTTTTACCCGCTATGGGTCAGCCAACCCACTATGTCATGTTTATTGCATTTCACACGTTCTTTGTTGCAGGTTGTATTATATTTTTATGGACATTCGTCATAGTGAAATCTCCTTACGTAAATTTCAGACGGGGAGTATGCTGTTCTCCTTATAGTTATTTGTACATTACATTATTAATCTTTATTTCTACATGTTTGTTTCCGTGCATTTCTTTCACTGCTGCCATCTGCTGGCCAGAATTTGCATGCCACACGTCCCTGTTCTTGTTAGTAAAGTTTTTTCTATTCGGAGGCGTGGTCTCTTGCTGGGCAGGTCTCTTCACTGGGAGCAGCCATTTTCTTTTTCTCCTCATGGCTGTGTGACTAGACACTCCACATTTTTGGGCTCGAGTGAAGGCATCAGTTTTTGACCATGCGGAAGTCAGCAGAAGCATGCGGAAGTCAGCAGAAGCATGCAGAAGTCAGCAGAAGTAAGCAGAAGTCAGCAGTAGTTAGCAGCAGCTCAGCTGCAGCTCTGCAGCCACAGCAGCTAGCCTCAGGACACATTCTAACAAGTCAGCATTGTTACCACTACTACAGAACAGTATTGTATCACCGTTTGTTGTCTTATCTGGATTGAATAAACCCACGCTGATTTCATCTTCATGTCTGAGTCTGGATCCATCTAACCTGAACATCTGCCGGTCCTGTCTGCCCCACTGCTTGGATACGAAGGTAAGAAGTCACACAGCTATTATCAGTTATACCTTCATTCGCCTTCATGTGGGAACAGAACAGGGAGTTTAATCCACCAAAAAATAATGACGTTTCAGCCCAGCACTGAGCTTTTTTCAAGTCAGTGCTGGGCTGAAACGTCGTTATTTGTTTGGTGGATTAAACTCCCTTAAACGGTGTGCTGAGTCTCCTATGGTTTCTTTTTGCTTTATGGGCGTGAATGACGCTCCCTCGTTGCACCCGATACTTTTAAGTGTGCAGACCCATTCATACTTTTCACTATACTAATATGCAAATTGTCTGTGGCATATTAATGGGCACACTAACTGTGGCATATTAATGGGCAAATTGACTGTGGTATATTAATGGACAAGCTAACAGTGGCATATTAATGGGCAAATTAACAATAGTATATTAATGGGCAAATTGGCTTTGGCATATTAATGGCCAAATTAGCTATGGCATATTAATGGGCAAACAGGTCCACATTTTAATGGACAAACTGTGGCATGTTTTAATGGGCTGACTGGCTGTTGCATATGTTAATGGCAAACTGATTGTGGCATGTTAATTTTTATATGATGGTGGCTCGTTTTAATTGGCAAAGTTATTCTGTGGCATAGTCTGTGGGGCCAAATAACATGTACTGTGGGGAAAAGTGACACTATGGCATGTTTTGCAGGGCCATTTCTGTGAGGAAGATTGACACTGTGGTATGTTCTGTGGGGCAAATTGACACTGTGACATGTCAAATGCTGTGGGTGCAATATAAGGGCATCACAAGTTATCAGTGCCGGTACATATATATACACATACCTCTCCATAAAAAAAACCTCTCCGTCAGTTTCATGTATTGACTTTTTCAGCATTTGTTGGTTCACATGATCCTCTCAACTGTTTTCGCTGACTTTTATACGTGTAACAACTATACAAAGCTGGTGTGTATGAATCGAATCTATTGTTCTATCTAAGCTTGTTTCACTTTCATTATTGCAAATGCATATCTCCTGTTTGTGCCACCAGATAAATCTTGAAAGTCTGGGGTTTCCAAATTCAAATTCCACTCACAAACAAGATATGAGGTCAAGTATGAGAAGCCACAGGTGTTCACGTCAGTGTTACTGATTGAAACCATTATTATCATTGGAATTTGTTTATTGTTGAAACTGGAGCTCAGTAGATGCACATATAAAGTTCCTGCAATTAAAACCATTTAGGAGACAATCGGCAATATCTTATATATAAAAGCTATTTCCCCTTTTCAATTCGACTGCGACATAGGGCATGCCGGCAAGGATAGTCGAAAACCACTCTAGCGTTGTTGCTCTAATGCCGCAATGTTGAGGCATTAGGCAGCACCCAAAAAAATTCTCCATGGAATGAATCTTGACCACGATATTGGAGATCAACACTGACGTGAACACCTGTGGCTTCTCATACTTGACCTCATATCTTGTTTGTGAGTGGAATTTGAATTTGGAAACCCCAGACTTTCAAGATATATCTGGTGGCACAAACAGGAGATATGCATTTGCAATAATGAAAGTGAAACAAGCTTAGATAGAACAATAGATTCGATTCATTCACACCAGCTTTGTATAGTTGTTACACGTATTAAAGTCAGCGAAAAAAGTTGAGAGGATCATGTGAACAAACAAATGCTGAAAAAGTCAATACATGGAGCTGACGGAGAGGTGTTTTTTTTTATGGATAGGTAGGTATGTGTGTATGTATGTATGTATATATATATAATATAATATGCTTCACTCTATTGCTGTTGCCAGACTGCCCCTAGAGGGTTAGCATAACAGCTAGGGTTAGAATAAAATTAGAGAGGGGGTGTGACCGGATGCGGAAGTGAGAGAAGCTCGCCGTGGGTCCACTGCTCAACTGACCTCATCACCACGGAAGATGTAATAGAGGGCGCTGAGGAAAACATTGGATAGTGGAGACTATACCGACCCCGAGCATATAGCGACCAAGAGAGCTTACTAATTGCTGTGCACGGAGGCTGGTGTAGTACAAATGTACATGGGCGCCCTGTAAGTACAAGCCCTGCGATAACTGTATAGCCATGACTCGTGACTGAGAAAGCAAACGAACAGGAACCTCGAAGGGGCCAAGGTAAGAGGATCTCTTCCAAGCTTGTACATAAACCTCTCGATATTGGAGGATTTGGTTTTTTTTTCCTACTTTTGCCTTTTTTCCTTTTTTTTTTTATTTTTTTTACTGTTCCCTTCCTTGCACAAATCTTAATCGTGGGGCAGGATAACAGTGGGGGAATAAACATTTTAGTCACAGTCATTACTGTTGAGAATCTATATATCCTTAATCAGGAACACTGAAATAAGAGACAATAGAGAGGCAATATCCCTTTAAAGTTAAAGGGGAAAAACAGAAGCTGAACTAATAATCAAAGTGGAGAAGAGAGACCCTAGACCCAGGGGCGGCACCACCATAAGGCTGCTTAGGCAGCTGCCTTAGGGCACCGAAACGACAGCAGTGCCAGCTCTAGGGGGGAAAAAAAGCTGGTAGAGGCACTGGCTGGAGGGATGATCTCCCCTCACCAACCCTCTACACGGCCTCTGTGGAGCACATTGGGAGGGGGGGGATCTCATCGGGTGCGAGGTCCGCCCCCTCCCCTTGAAGCAGATCAGCGTCTGTTTCACAGGTAGCCGAGCAGCATGAGCTCTGTGTGACAGAGCTCGGTAAGTACTGCTCACGCTCCCCGTATGGAGTGATAATGCAGGGCATTGGAAATCCCTACAGAAGATTTATTTCAAGTGTTAAAAGAAGTATTTAATAAACTACGGGAAAGAGACCCCACATCTAACATTGCAATGGACAGAGCCCAAAGAGCACCAAAATCAAAGGACATAATAAGATCGGTCCCAGGGATAGTATCTGCTGCTTATTGTCCTTCCAACTGAAAGAAGAAATATCAAAAAAGGCTCATCTAAGGAGAGAAGAATAGCCATATACTCCCAGATCTGGCATGGTCTACCCTACAATCAGGAAAGAGACTAAAACCAGGTAGAGAAGCAAAGGGTGGAACAGTTAAAATTATCAACCTGATGCATTTGGCTAGGAAGAGGGGAACTCCTGCCCGTTTGTTATCAACAGATGTAACTAAGGCATTCAATAGGGTGAACTGGACCTTTCTGTTTGCAGTTCTAGAAAAACTGGGCTTTGGCTCGAGTATTCTCACCTGGATTAAAGCTCTATACCAGGCTCCAACAGCACGAATATCTATTAATGGTTTATTATCTAGCCAGATCCCTTTGTCAAATGGCACGAGGCAGGGTTGTCCTCTTTCATCTATATTGTTCATTTTAGCATTAAAACCCTGTCTTAATGCCATCCGTGGACATTTAGATATACTAAATACATTGAGCAGGCTCCCAGTCCCATTAATATTATCGTGGGGCTATGAGCCATTTCAGCAGGCTTCACCTCATCTCAATCTTCACAAAATGGTGAATACCATTTTGCAAAGTCGAGATGAGACATCCAAAGGGGGAGTCTGTTCGAGGTTGGAGGTCGAGATTAGTGCTAATCTCTACCTACAATCTCAAATTTTAGTGAATAGACCCCTATGTTTTTTATTTTAGATTCTATTGCTTTTGTAGTAAAATTTACATTTTTAGGAAATCTGATTTCTGCATTGCTCATTGTTGGATATACATGGAGATGCACAAAAAATATATCACAATATACACGATAGATATTCATGGAATCAAGTGAAGTTTACTGCTCTGATGTTTGATAAAAATAATCCAGATCCTGAGCTATGTAACAAAATCAAAAAAGAGGAAATGATTGTATAATATAAATTACACCCATTAAGTCACTTGGCAAGTTTCATTATATTGGAGTTTTTCCTCTCACTTCCTGATTAGAATGTGAGAACAGTGTATGTGGTGAAAACCTCAGGTTTAGTTTCATGCCCAATCATTTATATAAAGTTTCATTCCGTTGAGAATAAAACCTCAAATCATTTTGATATGAAAATGTAACCACAAGAGCTAGGCTAAAAGGGCCGCTTCAGGTTAGTTTGAAAATATTTTTAAAATAATGTAATAAAAATGAAATTTATAAAGACACATAGGCTCCTATTATGCATATCAGGGAAAAGAAAAATGTCAGTGCGCTAAGCTAGTCACAGGCTCAAATAATATAATTGTAAAAAATGATGTTTACCAAACAGGTGTGAGCATGCTGCAAATACAGTGTGATTGGCTGTACAATGTATACATAGAACAAACTGTCAAAAAAAAATAACCAAAACCTCCCATTTATATTATGTTTATATATTTGTTTTTTTTGTTATGCATGTCAATTCTTAGGCCATTTGGATCCCGGCATTTCACTACACGGAGACAGAGTCTCCATTCATAAATTTATGAATGGAGACTTTGTCTCCGTGTAGTGAAATGTCGACAGCCTATAAACCGAACGTTCGGTTTATAGGCTGTCGGCTTATGTAATACATGTAATCCTATTGCTATTCTATAAACCGAACGTTCGGTTTATAGAATGCCAATAGACTTACATGCATTTCATAAACCGAAAGTCGTTCATTATGTCGGTTTATGGAATGTAAGTGTACTATGCTATTGTATTCTATAAACCGACTATTTCGGCTTATAGAATGCAATAGTACTACGAATGGACTAATGATTTTCGTTTATTAACCATTCGTTCATTTGGCTTTCGTTAGCTTAGCATTTTCGTTATTCGTTTTTCGGATGAATAGACGAAAATGCTATTTTCGGACGAAAATGCATTAGTCCGAAAACGAATGCACATGTCTAATATTTACTGCTAGTTGTTTATCGTTCGCATGCCCATCATTTTGCTTTTGTTCCTTGGCACAGTCTTTTATTGAATTTCTTAAATATCTGAAAAGCTGATCATAGAATTTTCTTTTTTAATTTCATTTTTTTTTTTAAAACTAACTTTTGTATGTGTGTAGATGTAAATGCATTTAAATACAAACATATATAAAATGCTTAGCCAAGTAGGGTAATGTTAAACAATAAAATTGTCAGGGACTATATTGCATTTATCTCAGAAATGGCTGATAATACCCAGACATCAAGGGATGCACGCCTCAAAATCTCATTTCATGTATGCAACAAACGAAAAAAGACTGCTAACCCATTAGTTTTAACATTTTTGTACCCTTGGTAACATAGGCTATTTTGACACTTCAGCCGTGTTTATGTCTAGCTGTAAAAAAAAAAAATCGGCATGAGAAGGCTTTTCTTAATTTCATTTTTTTATGATATCGTAATTTCCTATAAAAATACCATAAAATATGATGCAAAATTGAAACAAAAAGCACTTTCTAAATTTGGCCTGAAAAATCTTTTATACAATTATATGTATGATAAACAAGACCCCATCTAAATAGTTTCTAATAATTATTGTAATTTTAGAAATATACCATGTTTTTCTAGAGAATGTGTTTTTCTTAACCATTTTCACCTACATTAACATTTTTACCTCAACCCTAAATATAACCGTGGCAATAACCCTAAATAATCTATAACCCTAAGTGGAACGTTAACCTTAAATCTAGGGTTAATAGGTCAGGTTTAGTTTTGTCTTTTATTTTTCATTGTAATATTGCCGACTGCCTCTGGGGCAATCAAGCAACGCAACAGAGCAGAACTTCCGTCTCACTTGCTGGTTACAGCAGTGTTTTTATTGGACGAGAATGCTGCCTTTTAATATGAGTGCCCAGGGGGCCAAATTTTGGTGTTGCTTAGAGACTCGACAATCAAGGCATTACAGCAACAGTGTTTGAGCGGTGGCTGTGAATTAAATGTTGAACCAGATTTCAGGAAAATACAATTTTTTTTATTATCTCACTCAATACATTACCAGAAATGTTTTTCACAATCATAAAATAAAAAAATAACATAAAAACAAACAGATTCCAAGTATCAATGTCTAGGCATAGGAAAATAACAAAATGATGTGTTTATGTTTTGGAATGACTGATTCATACAAGAATTACCAGTATGTTTTACCACATACTCCTGCTATATCTTGTGCTTTTTTTGTTCTACAAACAATTTTTCGATTTTCTCCAACCAATAATTACACTGACTATAGACTTTAACAAACATTTTAAAACTGTAAATGAGAAAAACTGTGTTACTTTGGATTTGATTTAACTAGTACAGAATTTAAGATGTTTTAGTTTTACATTCTATTTCAACTTACCATTGAATTCCTCATTCCTGTGAGAAAATCCTGTGTTTTGTCACTCTTGCTCCAGTTATCAATTACACATGTTTAAAAACATAAGCAGCCATCAGGTCAGGTGACACTGCTAAGTATTATGGAATGGGAGTCGTTCTAAGCAACGTCTATACATTTGAACATGGGTGTCTAGGTTGAGGCCCACCAGACAGCAAGGTACAGGCCAACTCACTTAACAAGCCATATTTTCATTAGTTCTAATAATGTGTAATTTTGCTGATTTACACTGCTTTTGTATTACTGCTAAATAACACAACCATGTTTCTAAGTCTTATAAGCTTTTCTTCCGCATTGCTGTCATTCATACATGCATTTCTGATCATGCAGCTCACTTCAGAAAAATATTTTTTTTTTTTTTACAGCTGTCCAGTCCCTTGGTTTCATACTCCTGTAAGACTCCTGTAAGAGGCCCAACAAGAAAAAAACAAAAATATACTAACAAAACAGTTTTAGTTGCTGTAGCTTTAAAATAAGATCACAGCGATCCCATAAAGCAGCAGTTTTACATTGTTTTTTTCTGATAGTAAACATTAAGCAGTTCATTGTATAAGTCAAATCTAACCTTAAATTACAGCAACACTTTACAAGTAATTCTGCCAATGACCGTTAATTGCTTAATAAAACATTAAAAGCAGAGAGGAAAGTCACAAGTTACAAGTGCGATTATCATCCGTCTTTAAATCACAGATAACACCTATGTGTGGACTGCATTAAGAAAAGACAGTTCTAAGCAACTTCTTGCCAAATACTCAAATATCAAAAACACTGGTAATGTTTAACAACACTGTTTCTGTATTGGAACATTTGATCAAAACTAACAAACCTAAAACACCAACAGCTGTTATCATGTACCCTACACATGTAACATCAACAGCATAAACCCCAAGTGCTATAAAATAGAGTTAAGAAATACAAAAAGAACAAAATAAAACAAACATTGTTGCTGATACATGGAATCCTATGAAATAAGTTAGTTCATTTATTGCCTCAACAATATTTGCTGCCATACAGTTCTACTGTAAATGCTGACTACTTATGTACACAGGTTGTGTTCTAATCATTACATTAATGATCATATCCCACTGATTATGAAGTGACCCACTTATCCCATGTTTAGCCTAATGCTGTCTGACTTCTATCCCTTTAACAATCTTAAGACATTATAAGGCTTTGTTCACCAGAAAAAAACGCTTTGCAAAAATAAACCTGTTTAGATCTCACCTTTAATAATAATTGACACAATTACACCTGAAGGATCTTTGAGGGAAAATTGAGACCAAGTCATTTTTTCTGGATTGTTCACGCTGTATTGAATCTTCCACTTTTACTTTTGAAAGTAATCATCAAATACATTTCAAGAAGCGCAAATTTAAAATATATTCCTCAAAAGGTGCTGTTCCACATAGTTTGTTTTGCACATTACCAAGCACTAATCGGTGTGTAGTACACAAATGGCCTTATTGGTTTTATTTGAAACAACTTGGCTTTCTTCTGTAGTTTGCAAAACCATTCCCATTTGATTTTATCCTAAGATCGCATATTTTATTACTCAAGCTCCCTCAGCCTTTGTGTGCCCACTCATTTCTAAAATTGCCACAAGCACAGTTCAGAGCAGGAGGCTGCAGAGTCTTAAACCCCTCCTTCTCCTCCAACACACCAGGCTGCCACTGCTGCTCTTCTTTGTGGGGATCTCATGTAAGGAGTACTTGGCACTTGGAAGGAATATCTAAGCTCACTTCCCCATTGTGCTACATCAGCCCTGACCAGCTCTTGCTGTCATGTGCTCATACCTGTAAGTAGAAATTGTGTATGTATATTGGTGATTGGGTGCTTGTTGGGAACCCAGCATTGCAAATGTTAAAAAGACCCTCTAAAGTGCTATTCTCCCAGTTACTGCATGAACAGCATCTGCAGGCATCCCGGTATTGGTCGGTCATGTTTATTTCTTAACTAGTATTGAGCGAACCCGAACCGCACTGTTCGGGTTCGTACTGAACATTACGGTTTTTGGACCCCGGACCCAAACATGGACATTTCACTGTATGTTCGGGTTGGAGTTCGGGGTTCGGTGACTTAATGGCGCGTTTTGAAAGGCTGCAGGGCAGCCAATCAGAAAGCCCATAGCATTACATACATATACATTGTATGTAATGCTATGGGCTTTCTATAAACCGAATCTTTCGGTTTATAGACTTTCGGATTATAGAAAGCCCATAGCATTACATGCATTCTATAAAACGAAAGTATGTTCAATGGCAGTTAATGTTACGTTTGGCCAGTAGATGGCACTGTTGTAATACGAATGGTTACATCATCTAACCTGAAGGTTTAAATGGATCTTTCAAAGTTACTTAATTATAGACGAAAGTCTATAAACTGAATCTCTTTCGTTTATAGACTTTCGGATTATAGAAAGCCCATAGCATTACATGCATTATATAAAACGAAAGAGATTCGGTTTATAGACTTTCGGTTTATAGAAAGCCCCTAGCATTACATACATATACATTGTATATACAATCTTTCAGTTTATAGACTTTCGTTTTATAGAATACATGTAATGCTATTGGTATTCTATAAACCGAATGTCTATAGCCAATAGCATTACATGTATTACATAAACCGAAAGTCTATAAACCGACTCTCTTTCGGTTTATGGAATGCATGTAATGCTATGAACGAATGGTTAATAAACGAAAATCATTCGTCCATTCGTGCTATTGGCTTTCTATAAACCGAAATAGAGTCGGTTTATAGAATACCAATAGCATTACATGCATTCCTGCACTTCATATCTGAGAGTCAAATAGAACCGTCAAATACTGTGCTTACAGCGCACTTTGAAAAATTCTAATAGTTTTGGGTGGTAAATAGTACATTTGCGTCTTGTGGTGCACTTCATATCTGAGAGTCAAATAGAACAGTAAAATACTGTGCTTACAACGCACTTTGAAAAATTCTGGCTACCTCCTCCTCCAGCGCCGCTTCCACCTACACTGCCACGGTCACCGCCTCCTCAACCTATGGGTCACTTAGTATAAACTGAAAGAGAATACCCTGAACTCTAACCCTCTCTCAAATAGATGATTCTGTTGATCCTCCTGGCAGCCATGATTTAGATTTAGATTTATGTTCTTCCAAAGCTAAAATCAAAGATTCCATCTAGTGCTATTTTATGGCTCAGCTGTATTTTTAATTTGTATGTATTTTATGTTATTTTAAGTTATTTCCCTATCCACATTTGCTCGCAGGGCACTTGTCCTACTCTTACCTACATTTTATTTCATTTTGCATTTTTTAAGGACAGATAAGGCTTTCTTTTGCAACCATTTTTTTTAAGATTCGTGTAATGTTTAAAACTTAATAAAGTGTGTAAAAAAAGAAAAAAAAAGTTTTATTACATTATTTTCTGGGACACAGTATATTTCTCTCCTCTCTGTCTGCCACAAGATAAAAATGTGTCAATGAGAGAGAGGGAAGATTTTCAATCAGTTCATACAGTACTGATTGTCATTTAATGTATTTATTGCATGCGATTGATTTTCACAGTGATCACATTATCAAATGCAAAAAATGGTTGATCCTGGTCTGCCTGTTAAGGCAAAAAGAAAACACAGGAGACTCAGCACACCGTTTAACACCTTGCCGACAAAGGACGTGCCAGGCACGTCCTGGGAGAAACTCCCTTAACGACAAAGGACATGCCTGGCACGTCCTGCGGTGAATCAAGCGGTTTTCGCGATCAACGATTGCGAAAACCGCTTTAACGGTGCTGGTCTATTGCCTCGATGTCGAGGCAATAGCCAGCACCGAAATTTCTATTTTGGGGCACCCACGATCGCCCCAATATGGCCAAGCCCTCTGCCGGTCTGAGCTTCGGAAGTGAAAGTAACTTCACTTCCGTCGCTCTGAATATGCTACTTGACTGCCCCTAGTGGTAGTTAAGTAGCATTGCAATGGAAAATATTTAAAATACATATTTAATTAATAAAAAACAGGTCATATAGCTATTTTAGCCTATAGGGTTAAAATTAAAAAAAATTTAACATAAGGGATAGGGTTAAAATTAAATTAAAAAATATTAAGGGACATAATAAGGATTAGAGTTGGGGTTAAATTTAGTGTTAGGGTTAAATTTTGGGTTCGGGTTGGGGTCAAAAGGTCAATATAGGAAAAAAACAAAAAACACTATTTTTGGTTTTTGCCCCATAACCCGAAAAATATGGAAACATGCATATTTTTGAACTCGGGACAACATTTAGAAACTATTTAGATGGGGTCTTTTTTAATGATTTTATTTGAATAAATTATATTTTAGGTCAAAGATAGAAAAAGTGGGTTTTTAAAAATTTTGTAGTAAATTATAAGATATGATGAACATAATGGTATCTAATGAAAGCCCTTCTTATGACGATAAAAACAACATATATCATTTGTGTGGGTACTGTATGTGAGAAAGAAAAAAATTACAGCTAAACACAGCTTTCTCACGTGGAGACAATCGCAATCATGCAACAGCCGGCAGCCCACACGGCTTTTAGTCACAGCCGCCGGAAATAGCGGCAAGTTATATCCGGTGGCTGTATTTCCTGCACACACTGCAGAGGAGATGACCAGGAACGAGCAGCATACAGGTAAGTACTGGGGAAGGGGGGAGGAGGGGGGGGGGATTGGCTGTGGCATATTGATGAGCAAATTATCAGTGGCATATTAATGAGCAAATTATTAGTGGCTATTAATGAGCAAATTATCAGTAGCTATTAATGAGCAAATTAGCAGTAGCTATTAATGAGCAAATTAGCAGTGGCATATTAATGGATAAACTAAATTTCAGTAAGGGGCCCTGAAATTTCTGATGGCAGCCCTGTGTAAGGGCAATGTCACCAATGCATTGCATTGGGAACCCTTACATGTGCGTGAACGAGTTAAACCTAATAAACTAAATCGCTTTGAGCAAGAAAAGCAAGAAGGCCTGTTCATTGTCTATCACCTTCTTTTAAAAAGGATATACATTTGTTTTAAACATTTTAACCCTTTTCTTTATATGCCAACAGACCCAGATACTCCAGAAAGGGCCATTACACATCTGACTGGCCTAGAATTGCCTATATAAAAAAAAAAAACAAAGAAACTAAAGTGAAGTGAACCCAGAACCTTCAGAATAGGGAGCCATAAACTTTGTGTTCAATATGGTCTATACAGTCCTGCGATGTGCTTATACTGAGGTATGAGACATGGTATCATGTGCTATTGATATCATGCTTGTGATATAGTATAATATGCAGGTGAGGGGTAATCGTATAGCATATTATGATTTTTCATATGTATTCCTCTGGCATATTACACCAGAGGAATGCTGTTGGTAAGAAACCCCGGGAACTTGCTATACCTTTTTTATTTGTTTTTTATGGGACATGGAGCATTAGGAAACAAAATAAAATGTTAGTTCTGTTTCTTTAACTTCTCTTTACATGATGCAGCACTTATTTGGAGTATTGCTATGTGGAACAGCATCTTTAATACAATGCTTGACAAGTCTCTGGAGCCTGTGAGCCATGGCTACTATAATAAAATCCCTACCTTTTTTTTATTACAAAAATCTCTTTGGATGTACAACTTTGCTGGCTCCTTAGAATAAGGAGCCTGTTCTGTTTTGGTACTAATTTCCTCAAATATTTGTCAAGCTCTGCTTTAATATTCATTTAAGTTGAGGTGCACATGGTGACGAGAGATACATCTTTAGTTCACTAAAAAGAATAATCCTGCGTCCCAATTAACTTCCTTTTCCAAAAACTAACCATAGGTGAATAGACAGTGATTAATACTGCAGATAGGAAAAAGAAAACAAAGATCCATTCTCCTCTCTGTGAGCAAATTTCAGTTGGGGCATACAAATGACAAAAACTCATCTATCTGATTTTTCACAATGACTGGCTCGGGGTGCAATGCATGTGGGAGATAGTGTGCTAATGTCATCTCCCAGGCATCTACAATCGGGATGTTAATTCCTGCAAACATAGACCTCATAACGGTGTCAAGCTGCATAGAGAACCAATCACTGTTAAATAAGCTCACTTCCGGCCCTAGCTCTTGGACATTGGCAGAACGAATTACAATGACCGTATCAGGGCTTCGTTCTAACAAACGAAGGATTGCTTTTCTGATGTTCCTCAAACGTCGTATGTACACTTCTACTGGGAATGTACTAAAGTGGGACCATATGGTTATGGCCACCACTGTGTTTTGTCCTCCCACTATGCCATCCAGTTCATTGGCAATGTAGCGGAGTTCGTTGCTCGAAACAGTAGAGAAACGGATGGGTGGTCCATGGCAGCGGAATTTCAGCATTATGTTATGTTCCACATCGATGGACAAAAAAGGCCCAACATTTTTAGGGCTACCTAGATCAAAGGGTTTAAGACCTGCAATACAGGAAACACAACATTAGGTTTAGAACAGATTTACAATAAAAAAAACTCCAGATTTGAATGTTACTTGAAGTTGGAAATTCACTGCTCCTTAAAGTTAGAGTGCGCTATTTTACGCATTGTTTAGTTTATGGAAGATTGGTGCTGTCCCACCAAGATCTATGACCACCATGAAGAGTACACTCTCTATGCTTGCATGGTGAAGGAACAAGAGTACTGTTAATTTTATTATTAAATAAAAAAAATTACCTGTTTACTAAATAAAATGGACATTTAATATGTATTACTTTCCTGTTCCCCTCCCCAGCTGTTCCCTCTGCATGGAAAGGGAACTGAAAAGTTAGGCACCTCTTAATTGGATCATAAATTATCAGGCCTAATGCAGATAAAGATCTGGATGTTGGCACTGTGAACAATGCTCTTAGTGCATGTGCAGTGAAGCGGTCTGATTCCATACTCTCTGACGCATCAAACAGCTTCCACAAAATGGCTGCTCCAAACAGGACAATACTGAGTATAAAAAAAACAGCCCTGAAAATATTTGTATACTAGCCCCAAGGCAGTGCACCATTGTATTATTGTTCAGAAAACAATGCTTTTTTAAAAATACATGTCGGGTTTCCGTGGAGAAAGGGACACTATTTTTTAAACTTTGCTTCGTCTAAAGAAGCAATGGTTAAAAAAATAAAAAAAAGTTTAGTGTAAATATATTTGCACTTGTAAATTAGTATATTAATTTATCAAGATGTATACAAAAACAACTCAACAAAAAAATAAAATAAACGAAAATGTTTTGTTCACTGGTAAAAGAAAATCCACAGAAGTTCAAAAATATCAACTTCTTCTGCCAAAATAAGTAGGGAGTTTCCAGTGAATGTCTGGGAATTAAATATCGACTAAAAATGTTTTTATACAACGTGCATCTTTCATCCAAGATAATATTTTAATAAACTCTGGGAATTTTTCTTTGATTATCGGATTTTACTTTTTAGTCAAATTACATGGTATTTACAGGGGATACATTCTATTCAGGACAATGTTTTTCTTTGTTTCGATGTCCATTCTGCACTATAGCTGTTTTGTTACTTTAGTGATGCTGCATTTAAACAAAAGTGCAAGCTTGTTTCTTAAATGAATCCCCACATATTAGGGATCGACCGATTATCGGATTAACCGATATTATCGGCCGATATTCACAGTTTCCTAAATTATCGGTATCGGCATCTAACTTTACCGATAATGCCGATAATATTTGAATGAAGCTTCAAGCTTCAACAGTGCTGGTCTATTGCCTCGACATCGAGGCAATAGCCAGCACCGATATTTCTATTTTGGGACCCCCACGATCGCCCCACAGAGCGATCGTGGGGAGCCATATTGACGGAGCATGCTGGCTAAGTCCTCTGCCGGTCTGAGCTTCGGAAGTGAAAGTAACTATGCTACTTGACTACCCCTAGTGGTAGTTTAGTAGCATTGCAATGGAAAATAATTAAAATACATATTTAATTAAATAAAAATCGGTTATTTAGCTATATTAGCCTATAGGGTTAAAATTAAATATTTTTTAGCATAAGGGATAGGGTTAAAATTAAATTAAAGTTAAAAAATATTAAGGGATATAATAAGGATTAGAGTTGGGGTTAAATTTAGTGTTAGGGTTAAATTTTGGGTTCGGGTTGGGGTCAAAAGATCAATATAGGAAAAAAACAAAAAACACTATTTTTGGTTTTTGCCCCATAACTCGCAAAAAAATACCGAAAAATATGGAAACATGCATATTTTTGAACTCGGGACAACATTTAGAAACTATTTAGCCGGGGTCTTTTTTAATGATTGTATTTGTGTAAATTATATTTTAGGTCAAAGTTAGAAAAAGTGGGTTTTTTTAAATTTTTCATCATATTTTATGATTTTTTTTGTAGTAAATTATAAGATATGATGAACATAATGGTATCTAATGAAAGCCCTTCTTATGACGATAAAAACAACATATAATTTGTGTGGGTACTGTATGTGAGAAAGCAAAAAATTACAGCTAAACACAAACACCCTAGAAATGTCAAAACAGCCATTGTCACCAAGGGAAAGTCAAGGTGAAAATGTCTTGTCACTAAGGGGTTAATTAAGCTGTTTTGATGCCTTGCTTATATTTACTGTAGTGTCCCTTTGATATAATTGCCTATGTCATTGCTGCTCATTTTACTAAGATTTAATCTAAGTATGGACTATGTGCAATTGAACATTGTTGTTCTTGTTACCTTTTGACTGATATTTATTTAAAAAAAAAAAAAAAAGTGGTCCAATTTGTTGTATTTGACCATATCACCATTGTTTTGCTGCATTATTTATTTTTATTTAGCAATGAAAAAGATTTACAAAAAAAAGCTAAACGTTAACAATAAACATGTTCATTTAACAGCAGATTTGTGTAGAAATTGTTTTTTTTCCCAAAAAATGAAAATGCACGAAATATCGGTATAAGTTATCGGCTATCGGCCTGAAAGTTCACAGGTTATCGGTATCGGTATCGGCTCTAAAAAATCAATATCGGTCGATCCCTACCACATATTATATACTGGACAGATGAGACTTAACCCTTTGTGTACTGTGTAAATTTTAAGAATGTGTGCAAAAATGGCAAAAAAATAGTTGTGTTTTTTTCTGGGACATTGTATATATCTTGCCTGTCTGACACAAAATCAAAGTGTGAGAGAGGAAGGATTTTGACAATCCGTGTTCACACAACATTTAATATATTTTTTTGTATTTATTGCATGTGATCAAAGTGATTGATTTTCACAGTGATCACATCAATAAATGCAAAAAAAGGTTGATCCTGGTCTGCCTAAATGTTAAGGCAACCAAGATCAACTCACCCCATCCATCCCCCCAAATTTGGGGGAAGATGGCAATGCACTTTGATATGTCCCTAGACATATCCTACATTTCACTGCAATAGCTGTGACAGGCTGTCCCTAGTTATTGCAGGCTAAGACAGCCCCTTTTCTGGATGTTTCAAACTTGCATCCATCAGAGGGGGTCCCTGCAGCCATTTTATTCTTGGGTAGCACTCACTTGTGAAGCTTCCAGGAAAGCTGAAAATAGAGCAAAAACGCCACAAATGAACCATTTTAAAATCAGCCCATACATGTATGGCCACTGTCACCAATGCTTTGCATTGGGAGCCCATACATGTACGGGCATTGTCGTGAAGGAGTTAATATACACTGTGCTTGCCAGTATTACCATATTTGCTCGAATATAAGACAAGGTTTTTTTCAGAGCAAATGGTCTGAAAAAGACCCCTCGTCTTATATTCGAGGTCGTCTTATAATCTGACCTCAAATCGAGGTCAGATTATAAGACTGGGATCCAGGTCCCCCGCAGAGCTGCAGGGGACCTGGATCCCCCTCGCTAACAGCCGATGGATGTCTGCGCAATGCGCGCAGACATCCTCCGCTGCCGCCCAGCACTTCTATGATGAAGCCGGGTCCTTCCGAGATATCGTTCAGACATCCCCCGGCTGACCCCACTTGCCACCAGGGAGGCTACGTTGGGGGGAGGGTGGGGAGAGAGACAGACAACATTGGGGGAGGGTGGGGGAAAGAGGGGAATAATAAAGAGGGATATTTAATGTGAAGAGAGATGTAATGCTGAGGTGAATAGGTGAAAAGAAAGTAAGAACACTGCACCTCCCTATGTTTATCACATATTATATGAAAATACATGTATGCAGAGCATACAGGGCTATGATTAGAATAAAGATTAGTATTTTAGAGTTTTTGAGCCAAGGAGAAATCTGATTTCCTTTTGGAGTCAAGGAGGAATTAGGATGCTGGGTGATGGCGCTAGGGAGGTTGAGAGTCAGCGCCATCATCCATGCATGTTAAGATTGTCAGCGCAAATGAGAATGCGCAGTACACATTGTCCATTGTCTCAGATACCAGAGAATGTAATCAGGATGCTCTGCATTGTGGTTCTGAAAAGGAGAGAGGTAGAGCTTGGGTCAACAGACTCCCCAAAAATAGATATATATTTTGGCTGAATATGAAGAAACAAATACCTCTCACTCAAGGATCCAATGTAATTATTTTATTGTGGAATAAATATAGTGAAACCAAAATCAAAGACTGTGAAAAAGTATGGGAAAACACAGACACTTCACGCGTTTCGCATCTATCAACGCTTAGTCATAAGTGGCACTGTTGCATATTCAGCACGGTCAGTTCTTTGGCTGTCAGATTATTACTGTCCCGCCAGCAAAGAGCAGCCCAGTTATTCCTAAGAGGGATTTCCATATTACCTATATATTTCAGCATTGTCTACTGAACTGCCATGTGTTAAAAACTGTGGTATTTAAAATGAACACTAAAATAATTAAATAATAGAAATAGTACTTACCTGGTACAAAGTCTGTTAGATATTCAAACCACTGTCTTATTGTAGAATCGCCAAACAAATACACCACTTTGCCTTGCAAACAATCTGTTATTTCAGAAGGCTTGTTGAATTGTCTGACATAAGGTCTTCCAGACAACCAGTGATCTTGGTAGTAATAACCAGATGGGAGGAATTTGAAGTCATGAATATAATCTTTATCTGAAAATTAAACACAATAAAATCTTATACTGGGATGGCAAGCCTTGATATCTTGCCAGAATAAAATAGGTTATTCTTTTATTGCTTCCTTAAGGAAAACTGTATCATTGAAAGATTGCATCAAGTATGCATAGTTTATACAGAAATACTTTAATGAATGAATATTAACGTACCTTATTGAGTTCTCTTTGCTCCAAACAGGGAGCAGACATATTGTTTAGAATTGTAGGTCAGATGGCCGAAAGTGAATGAAGATCTGACCCAAGATTCTAAATAGCACCCAGTGATAGCCAAGAGGGTTCAATGTATTATTTTACAAGTTGAGTATCTCTTATCGAAAAAAATATTTTGCATGTGGGTCAGTTTGGATAAGGGATACTCACCATATTGGAGCTTTTTTGCTTCAACCTCCCGGGCGCAGTAAATTTGGAGCCAGCGCTCATGGGAAATGTAGGTCCCAGATCGCATAAACGGTGAGGGAGGGACTACCGCGCACCGATGGATCATCACGGCATAACCATGGAGTAGGTAAGTTAAATGCAAGTCTATGATCAGAATTCTGACTTTTAGACTGCATTCTATGTCCCCAGCCCCAATACTAGTGCTGTAAAGTCACTGGGGGGGTGGCCAGCACCCAGTTACACATAAAATATTTCATAAAATAAACACGTAAGAAAAACAAAAGACATATCTGAAATCAACAATGCAAAAAAAATAAAAAAAATAAAACCTTTTCAATTTTTAGTAGGTGTGTCCCTTTAAGTAGCTGGTACAGAGCACACCACTAGTTGGTAATGATAAGTGTAATATATATATATATATATATATATATATATATATATATATATATATATATATATATATATATATGTTAGTATAATGCATATTTGATACTGAACCCATTTTAAAGGCACTATTAGTGACTAGTTTAAGTGGACATTTGAGGGAATAGGTCCTGTGGACTCCTAATCACCATAGCAAACTGCTAGATGCTTACCATCTCTTTAATAACAATAAATCTTAAAAAGTGTATACAAAGTAACCTAAGCCTATGTATTAATAATTGCTTTGAGAAAGACTAATAACACACACAAACAAAAAAAAACTGAGAATTTTTTTTTGCCTCCGAGGTATATCTGTTACACATTCTTCAAGACAATGAGAAATATTTTTTACTCAATACTCAATGTCCATGAGAAAATTAACAAAAAATAATAATAATAATAATAATAGAACAGTTAAAACACATATTCCCAGGGATATCGAAGAAACATGTAAAGCTCTACGAAAGAGGAAGCTTTTAAAACAGGAAACAACAGAGAACATAATAGTGGTTGGCACTGAATCAGATTACGTTTAAAACTTCCTCCCAGTGACGATGATACAGAGTTACCACCTCATTTGATGAAAAACTGGGTCATGACATGCTTACATCATCTCTGCCTGCAGTCTCTATTAGGCAAACATCCGGTGGATCTTCCCTATGGTGATAAACGCTTCCTTTACAAATGAACTAAAATGATGACCCATTGACGGAATTTGGAATTACCCAAAATAATTAAACTATTTTGGACTGCACAGAAAAAAAAAAAACTCTACTCACGCTCTGTAAACGGAAATGTCTTGCCTGTTCTCCACACTCTTATTCTTTGTGCCGAAAGTATCAGGGTGATATGGCAAAAATCTCCATATCCAAAGTGGAGAGGATGCTGCACTCCAAAAACTGGCATTACTAGTTATGTAATAAAACCAACCAGTGCTTATTTTAGCCTGAAATGCGTTAGACTGGTGTTTAAATTGCTGAAAAATACATTGTGTGAGCAAAAATTCAAGCACATTTATTCAGGTTTGATCCTAGGGTCATGGGAACCTGGGTGCAGGGTTTTTTTGGGCGCCCCAGGTGGGGGTGGCTATATCATTAGCCCCCTTTGTAAATGTTTGTCCCATTTCAATTGGGGGGGGGGGGGGGGGGCGACGACAACAGAACAAACTTTATTTTGAAGGGCCAACACAAACTTTTCTTTTAAATAAAGATAAATATTTGGCCATAATACTGTGTATTGCTTTTAATTATTTCTGCAGTATACTACCATTTCTATGATGCTTAGCCAGCAAAATGGGAGACTTATGGCTGGCTAGCTAGTGTGTTTTAACTACTGTTCCCATGATGCCCAACCAGCCAAAGTCTGCCATTTGCCTGGCTGAGCATCACTGGAAAAGAAGTACACAAGGAGTAATATATAAAATTCCCCCATGCTCACCATGTCAGTTACTCACGTGTCTCTCTCTCTCTCCCCCATACCCTCATGTCTGTCTCTCTCCCCCATACCCTCATGTCTGTCTCTCTCCCCCATACCCTCATGTCTGTCTCTCTCCCCCATACCCTCATGTCTGTCTCTCTCCCCCATACCCTCATGTCTGTCTCTCTCCTCCACACCCTCATGTCTGTCTCTCTCCTCCACACCCTCATGTCTGTCTCTTCCCATGTCCCTTTTCCATGTCCCCTCCTGACCTCATCTCAGAACTCAATCAGCGCTGCCCTGATCTCCCCGCGCCTAGTGATGACACAGAGCATCATGTTCCAACTCTCTGAGTCGTCGCTCTGAGAAATCACTGAGCACAGAAAGAGCAGGAATCGCTGAATGAGGTCTAAGGGGCTGCAGAGCCGGCTCTGGTGGCAGCTAAGCAGCACCTGGGGAGCTGTTTGCAGAGGTCTACCTAGGGTCTCTAGCGCCCTTTGCGAGGAGCAATATTGACATATACAGCCACACAGTCACAGCTACACACATACACAGGCACACTTACACACAGGGTCACACATAAATACACTAACAGTCACACTTACACATATACATACACTTACACAGACACCCTTACACACACAGTCACACAGTTATCCACACCCTTACACACAGTCACACACTCTTAGACAGCCTTACACACAGTCACATACTTACATTTTATTTATTTTTACCGGAGAAAAAATATATATGCTTGTGTCACACTAAAAGTCACACGTACATATATACATACACTTTCACAGACACCCTTACCCACAGTCACACTTACAGAGAAATACACACACTCTTAAACACACAGTCAACCTTACACATAAACCCCCACACCTAGACACACAGATACACTTACACTTTTTTTTTTTTAGCAAAAAAAATGCTTGTGTGACACGAACAGACACCCTTACACATATACATACACAGACACCCTTACACACACAGTTACACTTACATACATACAGAAATACACACCCTTACAAAGAAATTCACACACACTCTTACACATATACATACACCCTTACACACAGTCACACTTACACACATACATACATTCCCACACTTACAGACACACACACTCTTAGCCAGGCTTACACAAAGTCACACGCTTACATTTTTTTGATTTTTACTGATTTTTTATTCTTTAAAGGCTGCTTGTCCCCCTTCCTGCACATTTACCTTTACTTGCAGGGAGGAGAACGTTTCAGTGTTCCGCCTCTCATCCCTGCAGAGGCAGTACACTGTCCGATAGCCACTTCAGAGTTCCGGATGTCAGCTGACATCCATCTCTCTGAGTATCCGGAAGTAACACAGCGTGATGGGGTGGAGTTTGCCCCCATCAAGCTGTGCTCACCTCTTGGTGTGGTTACCGCTAGTCCGCACCTCGGGGTGAGGCGCTGTTAGGGAGTGAACTCCATCAACCAGCGCCTCTGGATACCTGCGCCTGGGCGCGGTGCACCCCGTGCACCCGCCCAGAATCGGCCCTACATGTATACATTAGGAGAAATTATTTTTTAACTCCTTCAGGACAATGATTTTATTTGTTTTGATGTCCGTTCTGGACAATAGCTTTTTTCTAGTTTAGCTACATGTGCGTTAAAGTGTAAGCTTGCTATTTTAATGAATCCCCAAATTTAATGTGGTGTTTTTTAAGGACAGATAGGGCTTTCTTCTTAAGATTTAACCCTTTGTGTAATGTATAAAATGTAATAGAGTGTAATTTTGGTAATCACGATCCACACTGCAATGGCTGAGACTGCCTATCTCAGCTATTGCAGGCTAAGAAGCCCCTTTTTTGGGTGTTTCAGACTTGCCTCAACCAGAGGCAAGTCTGAAACACCCCTCATCTTATTTGCATAGGGTTAGGGAGCGTGATTGACAGGTCAGTGACTATTGTCACTGGCCTCTCACTTTAAGGGTGCCCATTTGTATTTATTTTTTGCTTTCCTAAATGCCTTCAATCGTGAAGCATCCAGGAAAGCCGAAAATAGCGCGAATCACGGCAAAAATGCAGCGATTGTGCTATTTTAAACGTTATGTCATAAAAAGCAGACATCACAGACATGTTTAACCCCTTCCCGACAATGGACGTGCCTGGCACGTCCTGCGGTGAATCAAGCGGTTTTTGCTATCAACAATGGATACATTTTATGCATTTGCTTGCATTTTTTTTGCTAACACAATGTATAGAACATTTGTCATTATTGCCTATAATAATGACAAATATAATAATATAAACAACATATAATTTGTATGGGTACAGTATGTGAGTCAACAGGTCTCGTCACTAAGGGGTTAACATAACAGTTTCTCTTGTTTTTGTAAGCACCTTATGACAATATTTTGGTTCACTAGAACCAACTCGTGATGTCCCTTCTCTATGATCAAGGGTTTAGGGATGGTTAAAAAAGGAGGGGGGTTAGAATAGGTTATAAACTACCTTTCTTGTCATGCAGTGTAAATCATCCCATAAAGAGTTCATGGATATAATAAAAAAAATTTAAAAAAAACACTAGACACACATTAAAAGAAGTCACTAACAAAGTATAAACATAACAGATCCACACAGTCCAAATACTGTGCTTTACAGGGGATAAGTCTTAGCGGAAAAGGGTGGTGACGGCCTGTGTAGAATTTTTTTTTTTTTTTATGTGCAATTTTGTGTTAGCATCTTTATTGTTTGTGGGGTAAAAGGATTGTGTGAATACAACCAACAAGCTTCTCTTTTAGGTGAAATTTGTGTACTATTTATTATATTTGTAATATCTGTCTTTTTTCATTAGCTATACAGTAAAGAAAAAGTAAACTATATTTACCTTTTCTTTTTAAATGATGTACAATTACTGTATCCGGTCCACTAGCCAAGATAGGCACCTTTATGTTCAGACCACTTAAAATGAAGGAGGAAAAAAAAAAATATCAGCATACCTTATCCAAATTACAACTTTAACATTTTTACTTATAAGCATTTTAAGGCTTTAGGCAACCATAAATTAGAATTGCAAAATGTAGAAAATGTTGGTATTAATATTCTAGATTTTGTTTGCATGCTAGTGATTGTGTCGGAGTTGGAAAACAATTTTCCAACAGTTTTCTCCACACCCTAGCTCATTACTCTGTAATTCTGACTGTTCAGCTGTACACCTATCTAGAATGTCTGCGCAGCTCTTCTACCATTACAAATCTCACACTGTACATATGAATGGGAATACACCATTTGTAATGCCTAGGACTGCACACACAACAGATCCACAATTATTCCTATGAAAACATTGTGATTGCGAGAGTTGGGAAGACCAAATCCTGCAGAAAAGTTGTAGGAAAACAACATAGACTGAATTGAAGACTTCAATTCAAAGACCTTAGTTTCATGAAAGAGATTACAGTTTGAACTTGCATTCTCAATTCCCATGTTATGTACAAGTTGCAAAATATGCACGCACACATTACAAGTACAATTATTAAAGTAACATTAATATTTATTAAAGGTATGTTATTTTCAAGTTGCAGTGCTCCTTTAATGCATATAAATAATTGAAGGTTAAATATGCAATTCACCAAAAGGTTAGCACTGTTAAAAAGCGCATTTATTTATTATGGCACTCTAATTCAGTCTTTCAAGGAACCATGCCATTTAGCAGCAGCGCCGTGGTATGGCAGCAATGATTAGTGTGTCAGTGTATCGCCCAGACAACATTTAGATTATTTTTTTTAATCATTCCCAGTATGTCTAGGTTCAGAGTCCATTTAACATGCTGTATCTGCTTCCATAGAGCACAGGCTGTACCATACTCGTTTGTAAATACTAAAATGGAATAACTTGAGTTAAAGCAGCATTTAAAAGGTAGTTTTAATCAGGCTCTTTCTGATTAAATCTACTGTAAGGGCTGGACATCCAGAAACAGAAAACATGTGCACACACATTCAAAATGAGTGCAATACACTTTATAGTTTATTTATAACAGAGAGCAAACAAACAAAAGTATATAACAACATTTTAGGAGCCTAATACACTTAAAAAAGGGAGTCTGTACAGACATTGTGATGTGCTAAATGTTATAGCTCTGCTACAAATAAACATTATTCTGCTCTTTTTCAACAATTATGGACAGAGTTCTATTATTTTGGTTTTATGTTTTTTTTTAAATAGACTATGCAATGGAGCAAAAAGACTGAGCTTTAGGGAGTTGTTTAGTGATGTGCTTTCAAATAAGAGAGCAAGAGTAAAGCCCTTTCAGACAACATTAACATAGCTACACTAAAATCACATACCTTTGAAAGAAAAGCTGTTCATCAAAGGTCAAAAGGTTCTTCAGGTAACCTCCTTTAGCGTGAGTCACTCTGTTAGTGCAAGATAATCTCTCTGGTTTGTAACAAAACCAGGGTTCACCAGTGTTTAGGTCTGTGTAATTGCATACAGGCAGTCTTCTTGGCAAGCAAACATTGCACATTTTAGTCTCTGATGTGCCACCAGATCGAAACAAACTCTTAAAGTACACCCGGTCAGGCTTCTCTTCACGTAATCGCTGAAGGACCTGTATACCTTCACTTGGATGCACCAAAGTCACAGAGATGGTGATCCTTCCGGGCCAAAGTAACGTGAAGTAGACAGAATAGAATCCGTTCTGATGATCAGCAACCTTTCCTACTGCTCCAGCTTTCAACAAAGGAGAGTGAATCCTTGCCTGCAAGTAATCTCCCCCATAACGTTTGGGATTCCCTTCAAAGTCATGCATTCTGACCAGTACTTCCATTACATCCCCCACCCTGAAAAAGGCCTGAGAATGTAAAATAACAAAACGGCTATGTGCAGCATCGGTGCTGCTTAAAAAAGTTATCTTATTGTGTGGTGGTCCTAGCCATTTGACAGAGTTAAGCAAGGACTCCTCCTCTGCATATTCAGACTTTGAGAGGGTTTGTTGGTGGTAGTTGCAATAGGTTCTTTTGGCAACCAATGAGAATGCATGATTTTTATCCCTCTGTTCCTCTTTCTGCTTTTGATCCAAATCCGTCCCATGATTGAGATGCTGTAAAAAATAAATAAAAACATAAATAAATTCCATTTTGAATATACAAAAAAAAGTAGATGTTTTATAACCATGTGTGATTTAATTTTCTTTTAAGATTGGCAGGAACTACAATATTTTTATTGAAAGTAATAATAATGTTACATGTATAGCTATTTCAATTCAAATACATGTTCCAATAGATTTTAGGTAAAACTAACGTTGTAAAGGGTTTATTTTGAATCCAAATGCATTCAGGGAATCCTTGAAAATGTATTTGAAAGATTCCTGCACTAGCCCTCTGTAGTGGACACGGGTATTTATTATGGTCTTAGATTATTCATTAGATGTCACTTGATTCAGTTTATTATGCAGAGTGCCATTTAAAGATATACCACGAAGCGAGTAATGAGCACCTTTTGGATGATTCTTTGGTCTGTTATTCGGCATGTGGTCAATGGAGTGTGTAAATTGGATGCCTGACTCCTCGTCATGACATGGCACACAGCGATTGGGTAATAAGGGTCACATGCTCAGTGTCTTTATAAATGTGACGCCACAGACTTGTGCATTATTTGCTTCATTTGTCAGCATTGGCAAATCTTTAGTGACCACTTTCCTATATTCTCCATTTATTTATTTATGGGGCACATCCTGGTTCTGCAAAGTGGGTGATGGGGCACATCCTGGTTCTGCTATGTGGGTGATGGGGCACATCCTGGTTCTGCTATGTGGGGGGGGGGGTGCCCAAATTTAGTCTTCGAAGGCACCGCATACATGCATACATACACACACCCCACAAAAACCATTTTATGGGGCTATGAAGTAAAAAATAATATATTTATTTATATAAATTTATTTTTTTACTTCATATTTTTGTGGTGGATTTTGTAGTTTTCTGTAGATGGTATATGAACACTTTTTAGAAAGATTGAAAAAAGTTTTGCCTTTTTAATTCTATTTGTTCTGTATGACTTTTGTTGGTTCATAATGCTAACATGTAACCATGAGTGAACCGCAAGCCTTCCTAAATGTGACTTATCCCTGGCAGCTATGTACGCAATGATCTCACGCCTCCTAAAAGTAATTATTTCAAAAGGTGGGAAGACAATTCAATGAAAAATCTCTAGAGAACAAAAAGTAACATTAGAGAAGGCTTGGCCTGTGCAGATGAAACATATACTGTTCTAGAATTTAATGTCTAACTAAATAATTCCTTTTAACAGTTATATCACCACATCCTTAAATATACAGAAAGGATATTTCCTTATACTGTTATTAACGTATACCATGAAGATTTTCAAATATGTATGGAAGTGCACATCAAAATCGGCCACTATAAAACACACTAAAAAATTAACCCTTTAGACTCCACCTCCACAGGGAAGGAAATCATAACCTTGCATGGTAATTAGAGCTTCATTTACTCTAGATTGGTTAAGTGAAATAGCATTAATCTATTGGAGATCTCTGGTTTAGGTGAATACATCTTCAAGTGATTAGTCCACTTAATTAAAAAAAAAAATTAAAACAAAATAATCTTCTTTAGAAGAAACTAGGGTTAAATAAAAAAAAAAAAGTGTGTCCGCTTTACAGGTTATAGCCTCGACTCCGGCCATGGTTCACACTCTCCGTAACACTTACTTCCACAAGATGGATGTTGCTAACTAGGACAAATACAGCTAGCACAGTCAGAATCACAAAGCATATTTGGAATCTGCAGAAGGAGCACCACATTTTCCAGTAATCTCTCCCATATCCACATTATATTTCTGGATGTACATTGCAAGTTACATTCATTGTTCGTCAGGTAGCCCCAGCTCTTTTCACTCATGATCACCTTCATCATTCATTATTCTGCAAGAAATTACAAACGTACTTAAATAGTTTTCATTCAAACATCTGCTGCATATTGCTCACATGTTTCGTGTTCTATTTTGTTCAGATGAAAAGTCCTCTAGAAATGTAAACAGCAGGAAATCTTGAAAATGATTCCTAAGAAAGCCTGCTTGGATTTTTATGCAAAAAAAAAATAAAAAAACCCTGTAAAGTGCCCACGCTAAACATAACTAGAAGAATCAAATTTACTGTCCCTTTTAAGCAACATTTTTCAATGGAAATAAATCATAGAGCACTTTACATGCAGTTATTGTAAAGAAACATCTACTTTGAGGTCACAATGCTCATGAAATCAAACTATCACACAAGCTTAGAATGAGACATTTGAGTTGACAACTTCAGCTCAATAATAAACTCAAGTATACTGTGATTTTGGTTAAATAGATGTAGCACAACATCATTTAACCAAAAGCAACTAGTAAACACAAAAGAAAAATATCTAATTTTCACATACATAGTACTAATAAAAATAGGTTATTCCCATTATCCAGTGTACAATACAAATGTATTTAGATAGTCCTAGAGGGGAATGGATGCATACAGCAAAAGTGTTTGATTTGCACAATACAACACAAAAGAAAAAAATATAAATACTAAACAAAGTAAGGCCTACAGACATATTCATAAGTGTTGTGAAGACCTACATGTTCTGTTCACTTGAATGAATATTTCTTTAGGCATACAGTACTTAAATTCATAACAACTAATTTACTTTTCAGATTATTTGTACTTTGGAACACTTTTGGTTAGGTGTTGTAAAGTTGCATCACACATAATTTAATCTGCAATTAATGATAGCAAGAACAACAACATTTAATCAGGAAAGGTATATATATATATATTGTGGATGTTAAAATTACCAAGTTTAATGGTACCCATTTTAACTACCTTGGAAGGATGAAAGGCTGAATTAACCACACCAGGAGTTGATCGTCCAATCCTGAGGTTTGAATAGATTTTAGCGTTGGTGTATTAGCCACTGAGTTTTCTCCCCCTAATGCAGAAAGAAGAAAGGTTTTTTAACCACTGAAACAATGCAAGTGAATAAAAATTTTTAAATATATTTACAGAGATTCTTAAAAAAAAAAGTTAAAGTTAAAAAAGTAGTTAAAAAAAAAATCAGTAGTTAAGAAGACAAAGTTCTATCTTTAATCACTAGTGTCCAACTTGGTGCCCAGTGCTAGATGTGGATAGTGTGTGCTCCAATTCTGGCTTTCAAGCCCATATGTTCCATAGTGTTAACTCATAAAATGAATAATTTCCAGCCACCCAACCTAACTTTGTACATGGTATGCACACTCCACATTAAAGTGTTGGACGAAACTACTTTAAATGAGTCACACTGAGTCCTGGGTCAGTATTATCATAACTTTGTAGTTTAATGGACCACTGCTGGTGCCAACCCTAACCACCTTATCAGTGATATCAGTTTGCTGACGCAATGAAAAATCAAGTTATTATATATTATGTACTGTACACAAACATGTAAAGCTAATTATGATAAAGACCTTTTCATTTTCCTTCTGAACCCTGATTCTGGTTTAATGATGGGACGTTGCTGTGTACATGCTATCCCAATCCCATATAGCACAGCATATATAAACCTATTTAATGTGTCTGTCACTGGATACGGATCAGATATTTACAAACAATATAAACTGCAGTATTAAATTGAGCGAAATTCGATTTATGCAATATGTAGATTAGTGATTAATTGGTAGCATGGATGTGCTATAGTTCATATATACTTACATACGTTAAGGGGGCGTGTATGCATGTTAATAATGCATTATTTTCCTAAAACACATAAAGACATACATAATACATTGGGTCCTTACCTCTGAACCGCGTAACATGCAAGGTTGTGCCAAATCAGGCACCCCCTTCAGGCACTGCCAGGCCGCACCAACTCTGACCCCTCCTCCAGAAGGGAGGCTTCTGGTGCTGCATGACGGGTAATGTAGTCCACAACAGCTGTCGAACGCAAGTGGGAGGGAGCATGTGAATATACATGTATGAGCTGGCGATCCCAGTTATAATCAATTTGTTCAAGAGAGACTGCAGAGTAGTGAATCTAATAAGAATAGGAAAATATATTTATATTAGATTTAACCCACGAAAGATGCTCCGTTAACCCTTCGAGTGCCTCTGAACTATTTTGAGAGACAGGGAATTACACTGTTGGATGATGCCCACTGGCACAGGCGAACAGGTGGTTTTACATAACTTTGTTAAAGGTTAAATTGAATGTTAGGGAGGGATCAATAAATAATTGCCTTCAATAGCTGATATTTAAAATAAAATGTATTTACTTTTCTGTATGCCTATTATTTCAGTGGATGAGCTGATTGATGGGCGTGCATAATCCTGAAAAGGATTCTCAAAGTGGTGGTGAAGGACACTTTTTTGGTATCGCATATTATGATATAGGATACAAAAAAAAACCAAGCCATAAATGCAGGAACAGCACACGCTTCATAAACTCAAGCTATTTATCAGGAGTTCACGTGGGGTACACTAAAAGGAGTTACAAAATGGCATGCCCAGACATTATAATGGAAGGGAGAAAAAAAGCCCCTAAGACATATCACAGATCTTCGGCACATACACTCCACTAGTATAGTAACAGGTTCTGATATCATACTAGGTGGAGTGACCGTATTGAGCGAATACCCAAATTATATAATGGGAAGTTGTTAACGGTTTTCTGACCAAATCCTGATACATATCACATACACCTTTGACACACAGACTCCCTAAGTACTGTCACAGGTTTTTGGACAGTGTTTTTCAACTGGTGGGTACTGGCTCAAAATTGGGTCGCGAGCAGATGTTCAGTGGGTCCCGAATGTGTGTTTCAGATTAATCAAAAAGTCTAACTTTTGATTGTGGGAGGGAAGATGATGTAGTGACACACACAATGTGATAGAACCCTCCAGCACTTGGGTTATTCGAGAGAACTAATGGCTTGCCTCCTCCCTATAGATCAGGGACCCTGGCAATAATAAGGGGTTTTAGATTTGGGAAGGTGGGTACAGTGGGTAAGTTTTCAATTTGCATTAATTACAGTGTGTCAGAGGGGAGTATTGTCACAGTCACTGGACTGCAGTGCTAAGAGTGCTCCATATAACCTTTGTTATAGCGGATTTGCTCGAATATAAGATGACCCTGATTATAAGACGACCCCCCAAACTTTGGATATTCCTTTAGGAAAAAACTAAAAGCCTGAATATAAGACTACCCCTTAGGAAAAAAAAGTTTAACTTGTATATATTCACATGTAAATAGCTTTTTAATATTTAATAAAAATTCTGATATTAAAAAAATGCATTTCTTGTCTTTATTTCCTTTTATGTGCCTATGCTGCCTCTCTCTCCCCCTCCCCCCAGCGTTGTCTCTCCCTCCCCCCAAACTTTTCTTTCTCTCTCCACCTCCCTCCTTTTCTCTCTCTCTCTCTCTCCCCCTCCCTCTCACCTTATCTCTCTCTGCCCCCCCCCCTCTTGCCTCTCTCTGCTCCCCCTCCCTCCCCTTGTCTCTCTCTGCCCCGGTCTGTCTGTCCCCCCCTCCCTCCCCTTGTCTCTCTCTGCCCCCCTCCCACCTTGGTTTTCTCTGCCCCCCCCCTCCCTTCCCTTGCCTCTCTCTGCCCCCCTCTTGCCTCTCTCTGCCCCCCTTCCCTCCCATTCCCTCTCTCTGCCCCCGTCTGTCTGTCTGTCCCCCCTCCCTCTCACCTGGTCTCTTGTACGTGCAGACATCCTCCATGCTGCCCGACACTTCCGTCTATTATGACGGACCGTCGTGCAGACATCCGCCGGCTGCCCAAATATCATTGGTGGCTAGTGGGGGCAGCGGGAGGCTGTATGCACGATACGCGCAGACATCCTCCACTGCTGCCCGGCACTTCCGCCAGGACTTTTATGATGAAGCCGGAAGGACCCGGCTTCATCATAGAAGTCCTGGCGGTCGTGCCGGGCGGCAGGGGAGGATGCCGACGCGCATCGTGCAGACATCCCCCGGCTGCTTTAAAGGTGGATCCAGGTCCCCTGCAGCTCTGCGGGGGACCTGGATCCATGTCTTATAATATGACCTTGATTTTTGAGCAAATACGATATTTCATGTCATGTTTAACGCTGTACAAGTTCTGTGTGACTCATCCCTTGTTCTCTGTTAATTAGTTTTACTTTTAAGTGATTATGTCTATTGTATGCCTGTACCAATTTAATGACTGGACCTAGTGGGGAACTACAGTGGCCTCCCGCTAGCATTGTATGCTAAACCCCTGTTGATGTAATTATATCTGGATATATGTGTGCTGTTCCTGTAATAAATTGTCATTTTTACTTCACTCTAACACTGAAGAGACTTCAGAGGGGAGCGAAAGAAGAGACTACGGAGGGAGCAAGAGCAGAGACAACAGAGGGGGAGCAAGAGAAGAGACTAGAGGGGAGCAAGACATACTACAGAGGGGACAGAGAGAGACTACAGAGGAAAGAGAGACTACAGAGAAGAGAGAGAGAGAGAAAGACTATATAGAGGGGAGAGAGAAAATACAGAGGAGAGAGAGAGACTACAGAAATGGAAATGAGGGGGGAGAGAGACTACAAAAATGGAAATGAAGAGGAAGAGAGACTATAGAAATGGTAATGAGAGGGGGAGAGACCACACACATAAGTGGGGGGAGAGGAGAGATAGATAGACATGGGGGAGAGGAAAAAACAGACAGACATGGGTAGTACCACTCCGGAGAACAGAGTATGGATCTGCCCTTGTGGGGTAAGTCCTGTGGTGCAATCTCAGGAGTGGGCTGTGTGCTAAAGCAAGTCCTGTGAGTGCAGTCTCAGTGCTGGGGTAAGTCCTGGATGCTGGGGTAATTCCTGTAAATGCAACCTGCGTGCTGGTGCAAGTCCTGTGAGGGCAATCTGCGTGCTATGGCAAGTCCTGTGAGTGCAATCTGCGTGCTGGGACAAGTCCTGGGAGTACTATATGCATGATGGGGCAAGTCCTGTGAGTTCAATCTGCGTGCTGGGACAAGTCCTGGGAGTACTATCTGCATGCTGGGGCAAGTCCTGTGAGTTCAATCTGGGTGCTGGGGTAAGTCCTGTGAGTGCAATCTGTGTGCTGCAGCAATCACTGAAAGTACAATCCTGGTGCTGTGGTAAGTCAATATATCCACCCAGGATATACACAAGGTTATATCCCAGACACTGCTCTCATATATTTCCCTGAACAGGGCAATATATGCCCTCAATATGTTCACAAGGTTATAGCTCACACTCTGGCCAGGTATATATCCCTGCACAGGACAATTCATATAATCTTGTGTACATACTGGGGCTTATGTATTACCCTGTGCATAGGATATATATCAGGGCAGTGTGTGAGATATAACCTTGTGTACACACTGGAGGTATATATTCCAGTATGCAGGTGTATATATCAGTCTTATCTATAAATAATAAACTCCTCAGATGTGCTTTTAAAATGCATGGTTTTCCCCCAAAAAATGATTATGGTGCTGGTGTAAAACTATTTCCAGGGCTGTATTTCAACAACTGTGGCACACAAAGCAAGCACGCTACCTCCAAAAATGTATTCGCACAGCTGAGTAGTATTTTAGGAAATCACGCCGCAAGGAGGATTTTCTTCAATATAAGTTCATGCTGTTCTCCTACAACTCTGCTCTTGCTCAGTCCAAGCAACACTACTTATCTACCTTAATAGCCACCCCTCATCAAAATCCAAATGTCTTTTCCCAATGATTAATGCTCTCATCTGCCCCCTTGCACCACTCCTACGGCCCAAGACCTTGCCTCTCACTTCAAAAAAAAAAGTTGACCCTATCAGGTGTAACTTCACCTCCTGCAACTTGCCCCAACTACTTTCTGCCTCGATAACATTCCCCAAACCCACTCATCAAAATCCAAATGTCTTTTCCCAATGATTAATGCTCTCCTCTGCCCCCCTGCACCACTCCTACGGCCCAAGACCTTGCCTCTCACTTCAAAAATAAAGTTGACCCTATCAGGTGTAACTTCACCTCCTGCAACTTGCCCAAACTACCTTCTGCCTCGATAAAATTCCCCAAACCCACTCTGAATATCTTCTCCTCTGTAGCTGAGAAAGAGGTAGACAATCTGCTCTCCTGTTCGAGATATTCTACTTGTGCGCTAGATCCCATCCTGTCTCACCTTGTATCCTCTCTATCCCCTCTACTCTGCCCAACTCTAACCCATCTCATCAACTTATCTTTGTCCTCTGGAATAGGATTGTCAACCTTCAAGCAAGCTCAAATCATAATTGTTTTGAAAAAATCTTCCCTAGACCCCACACTTCCATCTAACTACCGTCCTATATCCCTTCGTTTCCATTCGTGACTAACAGACTTTCTGGCTTCTAACGACCTACTTGACCCTTTTCAATCTAGTTTTAGACCCTTACACTCTACTGAAACAGCCCTCACTAGAGTATCAAATGACCTGCTCTCTGCCAAACCTAAAGGCCACTTCTCAGTGATGATCCTGTTAGATCTCTCTGCTACCTTTGACACCGTTGACCACCACCTCCTTCTTAACAAATTTTCCTCGTTTGGCATAGGTGGTACAGCAATCTCTTGGATTAAGTCGGACCTATATGAGCCCTCCTATTAAGAGTTGCTTGCTGAATCGACATGTCAACTGTTCCGCAAAGATCAATCCATGGCCTGCTGTTGTTTTCCCTGTACACCAACACTCTGGGAGAACCCATCAGCTCTTTTGGCTTCCAACACCACCTGTATGCGGATGATACTCAGATCTACCTCTCTTCCCCTGACCTCACTCCCTCTGTCATGTCAAGTGTAGTTGACGGTCTTTTGAACATCTACACTTGGATGTCTGATAGCTACCTGAAACTTAATCTTTCCAAAATGAAACTAATCATCTTCCCATTTCTCAAACGCTGTCAAACACCTGGCTTCACAGTCACCGTTGAAAATGCTACAATCATACCTGCTGACAATGTCCAATGTATTAGGGGTCACTTTTGACTCTGCTCTCTCCATCGTTCCCAATATTCAGTCATTAGCCAAATCCTGTCAGCTGCACTTAAGGGACATTGCACACATTCGCACTTTCCACAGCGCAGAGACTGACAAAAATCCTAGTGTGATCTCTTGCCTAAGCTACCTGTCTCGTCTTATCCCGCTGCAGTCTATTCAAACATAGCTTCCAGACTCTTCTGCAATGTCCTCTACTGGCTCCCTATCGAAAATTGAAAACTCATTTGAGACCTACAAAGCCCTCCACTCCGTGGCCCCACCATATATTGCCTTCCTCGTTAACCAATACTTCCCTGCTCTCCTCCAACCTCATCACCTCTTCCCACTCGCACCTCCAAGATTTTGCCTGAGCTGCTCCCTCTCTCTGGAACTCCCTTCCGCAGAGCATCCAGCTATCACTTCCGTCTCAAACTTTAGAAACTCATCTCTTTAAAGAAGCTTACTACCCATCCCACTAGAATACCTGTTAATTAACCTCTAGTTAATCCCACCTAGCTCTTGCTGTCCTCAATCTCTGTTAGTATCAGGTAGCTTACAACTCATCCATCTAGAACACACACACACAATAAATCTTTGGCCAAACCCACCTAGTGCCAACCATCCACATTACGGTTATCCCTTTGACCTCTTCACTCCCTTATGTGTTTTGTATCCTATGCACACTAGATTGTAAGCTTGCGAGCAGGGCTCCTTACTTCATGTATCAGTCTGCTCTAATTTAGTATGTAGTTCCGTTCTATGCTCTGTACCTAGTGCTAGGTAACTTGTCACAATATAAATTAATGTAATGTTTTGTCTACCATCACCCCAGACTTTATTTTTTTGTTGGGTTTGTATCTCAATAGCACTTCAATTTTCACTTGCATTACAATTACTGGTTTTTGTTTCATGTTGCTAACAGAGCATTTACACATTGTGGAGTACTGTCAAAATTGATTTGTAGGAAAAAATTAATAATGTTTCAGCTATTAAATACTGACTTAATGATCAAGGACAAATACGGGTCCTGGGGTTAGACAGGTTGAGAATCACTGTTCTAGGAGTCAGATTAGGTGGAATTCTAGCCGTTTTCTAGGGAATGACAGTATTGGGTGAATGCCCATAGGCTATAATGGGAGAACAATTAAACATGTTCTCAAGACAAACTCCTGATCATTTAGATCACAGTCCCTTAATATAGTTACAAGTTCGGATAGTCAGATAAATAAATAGCCATAAAAAAATATAATGGTAGAAAGCAAAAAAAAAAAAAAAAAAGTGTTTTAAGACATGGATAGATCTTTGCCACATATAATCCCTTAGTACAGTTACAGGTTTTGTCAGTATGGAATGACAGAACGTAAGTATTGAGTAAATGTCTATAGTATAATGGGACAAAACGAGGCATTTTCATTCAAAACACAGAGAGATAAGGATCTTTGCCACACACACTATTCAGCTACAGGTTATAGGAGTCAAGATTATGTGGAATTATAGCCATGTTCTGGGGAATGACTGGATTCAGTGAATGCATCCGATTATGGGGAATTCCATTTGAGCAGAGAGCAAACCAGAATGGAAGTGCAGCCTGCGTCAACCGATCAGTAGCCTCCTGGACTCAGCCCTACTATTAGGTGTATTCTCAAACCAGCCAATAGTATGGCAGAGAGAGGGAGGCTTCTGCTTGGCCAACAGTCAGACAGACCCCTACAGTGCACCCCTTCAATTAACAGTTAAGAGGTTTTATTATTATGTTTTCCAAGGCCCAAGGCCTTAGGGTAGCCCTGGGCAGAGGGGTTGCTGTGAATATGAGATTACTTTGCCCAGGGCCTTGGGCAAGACCTCAAGTATTTATTGGGGACACTAACTATTCAGATTCCAGGGGCCTTAAAGCCCCCCGAATGTCTTAGGTGTAGGGGGTTATTTAACCCCTTAGTGACATGACCTGTTTACCTGTCTTTCCCTTGGTGACATGTGCCGTTTTGACATTTACAGGGTGTTTGTTTAGCTGTAATTTTCTTTTGTAGCTCAGTAACAGATTTTAAATAAATATTTTCAAATAAAAGTCAGGAAAAGACTCAAAAGAAAAGCCCTTCTTGACCTTTGTGGAGTGATTGCGGGTGCCCCACGCACTGGATTTCGGTAATGCATAATGCCTCGACCTTGAGGCATTACTGTTGATGATCTTATAATGCAAAAACACTGCTCGTTTAACCGCAGGATAGACTAAGTCCGTCCATTGTCGGCAATGCTTTGCCAGGCAGGACAGACCTAGTCCTTCCTATGTTGGCAAGGAGTTAAAAATGGCCCAAGCAAACACCTTTTAGTGTAGTGAGGCTGGGAGCAATTTGGCTTTAATTGTTGCCGACCAGAGTGGAAATCTAAAACATTTAGAGGAGGTATTTAAATAGTGAAACAAAGCAAATTAATTTGTGCAAGCAATACCAATACCCAATTGAGAATGCATGAATGGGACAAATAAGGGAAAATTGCCATTTTCAGAATAGAAAATTGTTTAGATGGGGATGTTTCACATTTCACTCCCAGCAGAAATTCTTGCAAGCCAATAGAAATGCTCATTTAAGCTGGTGTGTACAACAAACAAGAGTTTAAAAAAGTAGTGGATTCACAGGCATGTCCTTGCTCTAGTTTGTAAGCGGCACCAATCTCAACTCAGAAAAGCATATACACAAACATTTTGTGAAACTCAAATCGATATTATATTGCAATATAGATAATCAAGCAATACTCCAAGAAACAGCTCAAGATTTTCAAAATAGTTTTTATTATCATCACATCCAGTAGAAACAGCTTAGCGTTTTCCACCAACACGGGGAGCAGCCATCTTTACAGGCTTTGCAATCTTCTGCTTCGGTGCTGTCTTAGATGGTGCCTACAAAAAAAATAAAATAAAATCATTTCTAACTACTGGGCTATTAAAGATGGAAGATAGTCAAAACCTGGTGATATGCATTGCCCATGCTTTGACACGGCAGTAAGTGTGAGATGTAACCCATTAACCCCTTCCCAACGTTAGGACGTACTATGCCGTCCTGACTTTAAGTGCCTTAAAATCGTTAGGACAGCATAGTACGTCCTGTATTAAACCGCTCATCGCGGCTCCCCACGATGAGCCGTTTTCGGATTCCACTGCAGGCACTTGCAGCGGGATCCCACATGTCATCTGAGGAAACTGAGTGGCCTCAGTCTGACAGGGGAAATGTAGCCGGTGCTCAAAGCGAACACCGGCTACATTCCTCCAAATCGCGTTCGGGCATGCCTCCGTGATGTCACACGTGACGTCCGGAGGTCTCGCGTTTTTTTTTTTTTGCAGAGACCCACAGAGAGTGTTCCTGGCTACCGATCACCTTGTGATCGGTGGCCAGGAACCAACCGTGACATTTTGGTGCACATTGCGTCACAAAGGGGTTAAACATGGGCCACAATGTTTTCAAAGTGCGCACACAATTTTACCAGTAGATATGAATGACTTTCCCCATTTATATATGTAAATGCTATTGAACTTAAATAAAAACAAACATTTTACCTTGGCTGGGGCAGTCTTTTTGGTCGCCTGCTTAGCCTTCTTTGCTTCCTTGGCAGCCCTGATTGAGAAAGTTAAAATATTAGCAATATTACTGCCAGGTTTTGTTATATCAACCATTCCAATAGCCATTCTATGAGAAATTACACCATTACCAGATGAATAATTCATAGCTAAAGAATCATATTTTGCAGCACTCTTACATGCACACACAAAAGGTTAAGGACACAATGGTAAGGAGAACTGTCAAAATGAGCCTTAATTTTTCTCCCAAAAGATGCTACGACAGAATAGAACATCCTGTGTTTAACAGCTCATCGTGGCTCACCTAAAACAACTGACAGGGAAAATGTAGCTGATTGTCAAAGTGAGCACCAGCTACATTTTGTTAAATCATGCCGCCTTAACGACGACAATTTTTTTTTAGCAGGGACCCACAGGGTCTATTAAGACCTGATTGGGTCTCTGGCTACCGATCGCCATGTGATCAGTGGCCAGGAACAAACTATGGTGTTTTGGTGCTTGAGTCATCTGGGAACAAAGAGGTTAAGGTATAAATATAAGTTTGTCTGCACCATCTTGTAATCAATTTGTCACTTGCAGTTTCCATTTTGCATACACCGCTATGGTGGAACACATTGTTATATTTTGAGAAGGCAGCATTTACCCTGTGGAGTGGTGTGCATCTTACTGCATTAGACAGTCACCAACATGGCTGGTCCTTAACCCCTTCCCGACCTTATGACAAGTTAACTCGTCATAAGAGCCGCCGCATTAAGGACCTTATGACGAGTTAACTCGTCATGCAGTCTAGCCGGCGGTGCGCTCCGTGGGCACCGCCAGCTAGTCTGCAACGGGTCCAGGACTAAGCCTCGCACCCGAGGCAAAGCTCCTGGACCCGATCGGTGGATTTCCGGGCATGTGATCGCGGTGATTGAGTGATCACCGCGATAACATGCAAATTAGATGGCAAAGTCAGTGTGTTCACACACTGACTTTGCCTCTAATTCACTCTGTTCTCTCACATTCTTATAGTGAAGCACAGAGAGTGACCTGTAAGTAAAAATAAAATACAGAGGTTAAAAAAAAAAAAAGTTAAAAAAAAATTAACCCTTTCATTGCTGATCAGTTTTTAACTGATCAGTTTCCTTCCACTTTATGGACCTCATTTAGTTTAACAGATTTTTTTTATTTTTACAATTTATAAAGTTTTTTTTAATAAATAAAAGGTAATTTTAATATATTTATTTAATAAACTTTAACCCCTGCATGCCTGTTGCATGATTTTTACTGATCTGAAATCACACTCTTCAGAGTTTTTTTCTGTCTTTTTTGTTATGGGGGTTTGGGAACCAATATTTCTCTTTTTTATTAGTTAATTAGGGGGGATAAGTGGGTTAGTGTTGCACTAGTTATGTAGCTTATTATTGGGAAAATGGGGAAAAACTTTTTCCTCAAAAATTTCCTCTTTTATATGTATTTTTTAATACTAAAATGTAAAATCATTTTTATGTTTAGGGTATCAAAAGAAAGCTCTAACTGTCCTTTAAAAAACATATAAATTGTATGTGTACGTTAAATGAGAGAGAGGAAAATTGTGTTTCAAAAACCGCGTATTAAAAATTGAAAAACGCTCTGGTCCTTGGCCCAGGAAAATCCCTGGTCCTTAAAGGCAAACATTTATAAACTTAAACCTTCCCTTCTCAGTGTACATCACAAATCAAGACTCAAATTGTCACAGCGAGAGCCTCCTATTTTTATCAAACTGCTTTGCATGTACTTCGAGCATACTCTGACAGGCTGCAGGGCAGCATCTCCCTTTTGGTCAGATCAGTAATTATTTGACCGATTGGATTGATAAAATGGCTGCTTCCTGCCAATACATATAGCAATTCAGGAGGATAGTGAAGGGAGAAAAACTCTTCATTTAATAGTGATCTTTAAGAGATACAAACTGTATACTACAGTACAATAAAGCAACACAATTACTACTGTACAGGATCGGTAAATTACACAACACCTTGCACATCACATGTATAGACACAGACACCCATAACGTGTTATTAATCTTTTATCAATAAAATGGTTTCTTATGCATGGTATTATCTGGCATTGGAAGTCAAATGGGTTAACCTCTGTGGGAAAACCTACAGGCAAGTATTCCTTTAAAACTTGGAATCTCAAGTCCTCACTCATATCCATAAGGGAATGTGGGAAAGCATTATACTGCTCCTTTATTAGGTAAAGCACACACATCGAAAAGCATCCAAGCTGCATAGCCTTTTCTTTATTATTTTTTTAGTGTTTATTTTAAAAATGTGATATAAATTGAGATTTTCAAGTCTGCCCTAGGTTTAAAAGTTGGAACTAAGCATTCAATGACCTGTTTCTCCTTTTACGATGTATTTTGTACTGCCGTTACATAGGACCCAGTTGTAAGAACGTAAAGCTAACCATGTTCTATTAAAACTTTCATTTAACCCTTTGAGTACCAGGTTCTCTAGTTCTCATGTTTGCACCTGTGGACGTTTTTCAGGCCCATCCACTACTCAGACAAGCTTACATATTATATTTACTTTTTCTGGTGTGCCAACCTGCATATCTATTTTTGCAAGGTTTAAAAAGAGCCCGCTTTAGAATTTATTGCTGAGAAACTCCATGTAAAATAGATACGGGGAGAACATTAGTTATCCATTCTATTTGCTTGCAAGTTCAGAATTGGAAGCACCCACTGACCTCTATGACAGCCCTCAAACATTCAACCTGACTTTTTTTGGCCAGACTAGATGGGCCAAAGGATTCTTACCTGCAGACACAATCTAGGTTTCAACACGCATTGACACCCATTTCAGAAGGGACAATCCCCAGAAAATGGGAACAAAATATTTCAGCATTAGAAACTAACTGGTTAATGATTGCTTTGGTTTCAAAGCGGATGCAAACGAAAAATAAAATAAAAGGTTTAATTTGCATCATGTGTAGTGTAGGGCATTTTAAACAAGAGTACTTTAAGGTCATCTTGAAAATGGACTAATGAGATGTTTTAAGTTAAAAAATAGTTCTTAAAAACCAATGCTCACCTGATTGCCTGTTCCCGCTGAGCCTTTCGCACCTCGGGCTTCTGGTTCCTCTTGGCCATGATTTCAGCCAGAGAGGCTCCAGTGATGGCCCTCTGGAATTTTACTGCACGGCGGCTACGTTTCTTCTGGATCTCTTCCTGCAATGTTTAATGGACAAGTCTTGAGAATTACATGACATTTCAACAGTTTGCACTAGCCAACAGTTTAATGGTGCCTACAAGTTCTAAACTATCAAGTCAATTCAATATTTAGGGACTTTTTTAAAACGGTTTTCAATACAACAGTAATGCTGGCTGCATTAGAACTTTTAATTGTGATTAAAGAAAAAAATAAATACAGTACTTTAACTATTCCATGAGACGGTTCATGCAATTTCAACTCTACAACATTAATTTACCAGCAATCTACCAGTCAGCATCCTGCTTACATAAGGAGTCCATTCAATGAAAAGTGAACTATGGTAAACTGACAAGTGAACTGCAAAATTCAGGCATAGTGGAGTCTAGATTTTCCATATGACCAATTCAGCTCTTAATGCAATTCACTATTAAAGGAGTGATTTTTGTTCCCCCATCCTCTGCAGAGCCGACTTGTATGTTATCAGTGATCTTAAATTGCCCTTCGGTCAAATCAACCAAAGAGCGCTCTATGTGTAGAGTGCCAAGAGCACCCACAGAGTAGCCATGTTCAGGGAATGGCATGAGAGTCTCAGTTGCATTTGGAACAATACAGTAACAGGCTTCATTCCCTTTTCAGTTTGATCTGCATCATGGAAAAAAAAAAAAATAGGATTACAGGTCTTCAGATGAACAGACCCCAATGAATTCTTTGATCTTGAACAGTGCATCTTTCTGGTGTGCACAATATATCATATGGTATAACGGATGCCATTTTGTTTCACCCATTCCAGCTTGTAGGACGTTCCATGTTGCCCTACTGTTGTGCCCAAAAGCTTGTAGGACGGCATAGAACATCCCCTCCCCCACCCTGATGAAATGTGTGCGAATCACACTGCAGGGACTTGCAGCGGGGTCTCCACTGACAGAAAATGGAGCCGATGCTCCGTGAGAGTCAGCTACAATTTACTGAAAATACTTGAATGAAGGCATTTCGCGGCTCCCCACAATGAGCTGTGCTGAGGATCCCCCGGCAGGGACTTGCAGCGGGATCCCCAGTGTCAGATAAGTCCACTGAGTGACCTCAGTCTGACATAGGAAATGTAGCAAACGCTCAATCCGAGCATCCACTACATCTCCGGCAGCGCGCCCAAACTCGGGACGTCACAAAGTATTGCTGGATGTCGGCAGGGTATATAGAGATCTTGATCGGGGACCCTGCTTGTATGTGCCTGGCTGCTGGATACAAATTGACGGGGCCAGGAACACAAAGATGCATGTTTGGCGTTTTTGTCGTTAAGACCCAAAGCACCAACCAGCACAAAGGGGTTAATATTTAGGCAACAAACACATTCCTAGATTGTCCAATGACACACTGGACACTGCACCAAATTGCAATTATTCATTTCTAGACTGCCATTGCAGTAATGTTTACCAATATAGAACTGTAGAATACCATACCTTCCAACCTTTTCCCCAGGTGGCAGAGCTCGGGCATTAAGTGTCAGTGCTACGCACATGCATGGTAGCGCTGTCACTCTTTAGTTTGGAAAGTCAGCGCAACCACACATGAAAGCAAATAATGTCAGCTCACACTTAAATGGAAGCACTGTCACTGAAGCTGATGGAACTAGTGCGCGTGCGCCAAGTGCCATGCATTAGCAGGAGGCATTCTCCGGTGAATGCGATCAGGAACATAGGACTGAAGTCCTGAATAGCAGCATCCCCCAAAACCGCACAAAGTGTGGGACAGTTGGCAGGTATGCAGTGCAACTCAAGTTTTAGCGACAAAGACAAGACATAACATGGTCAGATTCATGATTTCACTACTTACAGACTGGCCTTTCTTGTGTTTACGTCTGTACAGAACAGTCCAGTTGATTTGACGGGGGTTCCGCTTGGAAAGGAACGCAGACTCGCATTTTGCATTCAGAAACTGGAAAACCTAAACAAAAACGTAAGCACAGGGGGTTGTTACAAAAACCCTAGCAACCAAACAGCTGTGACTTATAACATGTCCAGCCACATAACTTATGCCAGGCTGGAATTTTATTTTCAGTTAGAATTTTACATTTGTAACTGTACTTGATTTAACCAAAACCATAGGCATTAAAAACCCCATTTGATTTCTTGAAATCATAAATATCATAACCATAATATATGTATGGATAATGACGCATCAGGCAGGAGACACAAATATGACGTTTGTTTTTATTATACAATTAAAACAAAACACATCTAGACATAGTAAACTTATAAATGATATTATAATCCAAGGTGTTCATCGGTTATACAGAAGGCCCTGTGTTGGAGAAAGCCTCCATAATCATCAAATCCGTGCTGCCTGCAACAAATCCCACTATATTATGGACCTGACAGCCGGAGCTTCAGCTATAATCAGACCTGAGGCAGTAGGCCAAAGCTCCCTCCCAGAACACCGGTCTGGCCTAAATTACCTCGGTCTGTGAGACGTTCCCCGCCACTGCAACCAACGCACAGATCCGTAGATAACCAGGCGGTAACTACATTCCATACAGACACAGAGCCAGCCTCCCTCCCAACACAGCCAGGCCGCTTACCTTCCCGTCGGTTCTGGCGTATCGTCTCCCGTGCCCCGGGTAGATCTTGTAACCACTGAAGCTGCACAGCTCGACCCTGTGAATACAAAATAAAAGCCGTTAAGCACAGGAGGAGTCGGAGAGCACAGCGTCCTGCCATCGGAAACAAACAAAGAAGCCACGGAGCAAAGGATGGCGAAGGATTCAGATTAGAAATTGCTCATGTTATCACTTACTTCATGGCGCCGGCTAAGATGGCGAAGAGAAAGAGAGGATTGTGGGTAATGAGTTTTATATACTGAGGGGCGGGTCATAGGGTTGGACTGGGATAAGTAACACGTTCACTGCCAGACCGGTTTCAGGGAAGACTGGGTTAGTGACAGGAAGAAATATCGCGCACTAATATAGAATCACACCCAGGGTTGCCACCTTTTCTTCAAAAATTAAAAAAAAAATTATTTTTTATTGATGCAGCAGGAGGATCACAAATCCCATCAAGATGAGGCAGCCCTCACCAGGATGCTTGCCCCCTTATGTCCCGACGCCCCGTGTTACTTACCACCTTAAGAACACAACAAGGGACGCGCGCATTCCCAAACGGCTGGATAGGCTTGCGCATGCGCTGTGTATCGCTGTGGTCGATGATCTGGTGAGAAGGGGTGTGCGGGGGGTGTGAGGGGGGGCGGGAGGTGGGTTGCGCAGCTGGCGCATGCACGGTGGTCACAAAGTTACAGCTGAGTTATCAGCTGTAACTTTATGCGCATGCGCAATGAGCAAATTCTCCTGCGATTGCGCAGGAGAATTTGCTCCAGAAATTTGTCAGAACACCGGCCATGCTACTACTTCTATAGACTTAACATTGGGGTCAGGCCAATTTTTTTTACCGGCCTCCATGATGTCCAGCGGGCAGCATTTAGCCAACGGGCAGACCCTGTTCTAGAGACACAAGTATACGGTAGCGCTGATCGAAGTATATGGCTAAGCTATATCTAAGCTCTCAACTGCAGCTGTTGAATAACAATTCACAAGATCTATTACAAATATTTATTATTTCTGTGAACCAAAGTTCAGTTTCCAGTTAATGCCTATACCTTACAAGCACCCACAGTGCTCTCAGTGACTTACCCCATCACTGATATTGCACTCAGGGATTTACTCCATCACCAGATTGCACTCACTTGACTTCACCAGCACCGCCAGGATGTACCCCTGCGCTGATGTGTGAGGTATGTGTCTGCCTGGGCAGCACACCAGACATCAGCTGCTTGTCCCTTTCTTGTACAGAGAGGGCTGGTGAAGGGAGACCTTTTGATCTCCCAAACTTTTTATTTTTAAGGGGCCAGAGCGGGCTTGTGACAGGTGTATCATCTTTCACCCCCTGATGGCTACCCTGGTAATTATACCTGGAGCCAGGGACATGGAGTCTGTTGAAGAGGGGTCAATGCCAAGCATTACATACAACCTGCTAACCATGGCCAATGCAAGGATTTTTGTCTACACAGGCGAACATGCCTTTTTTTGGCACCACCCCTGACCAGTGGCGGATCCAGGGGGGAAACGGGGCAATTGCCCCCCCCCCCCCTCCTCCCAAGAAAAGGAAAAAAAACCCCTGCCGCTTTAAAAAAAAAACACGCTTGCAGGCAGAGACGGAGGTGAGAGGAGATCAGAAGATACCCCCTCACCATCGCTCTGCCTGCCGGGCTGCACGGGGAGCCGAACAGGCAGCACAGAGAAACCTCTGTGCTGCCTGTTCGGCTTCCCGTGCAGTGTGACAGGGAAGTGCCGATAGGTCACGTGATCAGCGCTTTGACGTCAGACGCGCACCGGTCACGTGCCCTCTCTGCACAACCGGCGGGAAGCCGAATAGGCAGAATGGAGGAGATCTGCCTGCCACTAGCCACCAGGGAAAAGGTAAGTGCTGGGGAGATGGGGGAAATTGTCTGGGGCATATTAATGGGACATAACACTGGCATATTATTGGCAAATTTACTGGGGCATATTAATGGGACATAACACTGGCATATTATTGGCAAATTTACTGGGGCATATTAATGGGACATAACACTGGCATATTATTTGCAAATTTACTGGGGCACACTAAATGGCAATTAACACTGGCATATTATTGGGCACATATACTGTGGCATACTAAATGGCCAATAACACTGGAATATTATTGGGCAAATTTACTGGGGCATACTAAATAGCTAATAACACTGGCATATTATTTAGGCAAATTGGCAGGGGCATATTCAATGGCAAATAACACTGGCATATTATTGGGCAAATTGGCAGGGGCATATTCAATGGCAAATAACACTGGAATACTATTGGGCAAATTAGCAGGGGCATATTAAATGGCAAATAACACTGACATATTGTTGGGCAAATTAGCAGGGGAATATTAAATGGCAAATAACCCTGGCATATTATTGGGCAAATTGGCAGGGGCCTATTCAATGGCAAATAACACTGGAATACTATTGGGCAAATTAGCAGGGGCATATTAAATGGCAAATACCACTGGCATATTATTGGGCAAATTGGCTTGGGCATATTGAATGGCAAATAACACTGGCATATTGTTAGGCAAATTAGCAGGGGAATATTAAATGGCAAATAACACTGGCATATTATTGGGCAAATTGGCTGGGGAATATTAATGGCAAATAATACTGCCATATTATTGGGCAAATTGGCTGGGGAATATTAATGGCAAATAATATTGAAACATAGAATGTGTCGGCAGATAAGAACCATTCGGTCCATCTAGTCTGCCCAATTTTTTTTTGAGTACTATTATTAGTCCCCCGTTCCCGGTCTTATAGCTAGGATAGCCTTGTGTCTATCCCACGCATGCTTAAAATCCTTGACTGTGTTTACCTCTACCACTTCTGCTGGCAGGCTATTCCATACATCCACTACCCTCTCAGTAAAGTAATACTTCCTGATATTACTTTTAAATCGTTGCCCCTCTAATTTAAAGCTATGTCCTCTAGTTGTGGTAGTTTTTCTTCTTTTAAATATACTCTCTTCCTTTACTGCGTTGATTCCCTTTATGTATTTAAATGTTTCTCTCATGTCCCTCCTGTTACGTCTTTCCTCCAAGCTATACATGTTAAAATTGGCAATGTGTATGTAATTGGGTGATGTAGACATGTAAATGGGGTGATGGAGCATGTCCTTGGTGTGCAACGTGGGTTATGAGTCATGTCGTGTGTGTGCAGCACAAAACAAAGATACACCACTGGGGGGGAGAGAGAGTAGAGAACAAGGGGGGGGGGGGAGGGGGGGGGAGAGAACATTTATGGGGGAGAAGAGAGAACACTGACGGGTGGGGGAGAGAGGAGAGAACACAGACGGGGAGGGAGGAAAAGAGACATCTATTGGGAAGAGGAGAGATACATGTTTAGACGGACAAAGAGACAGTTATAGGAGGTAGAGAATAGAGAGAGAGACATGGGAAGGGAGAGGAGACAGACATGGGAGGGGAGAGCCATAAATGGGAAGGGAGAAGAGAGAGACATAAATGGGATGGTAGAGGAGAGACAGACATGGGATGGCAGAGGAGAGATAGACAGACATGGGAGAGGAGAGACAGACAGACATGGGATGGGAGAGGAGAGACAGAGAGCTGGGAAATGAGAGGAGAGTCAGACGGACATGAGAAAGAAGAGGATACAAAGATGGACATGGGAAGGAAGAGGAGAGAAACGGACATGGAAGGAAGAGAGACAGAGGGACACGGGGAGTGCGACAGACATGGGAAGGGAGAGGAGCGTGACAGAAGGACATGAGAGAGAGGAATAGACAGATGGACATGGGAGAGAAGAAAAAACAGACGGACATGGGAGAGAGGAAAAGACAGATGGACATGTGCCCCTCCCGAGATCAGACTCTGGATCCGCCCCTGCCCTTGCCACAATAAATACAAAAAATACATATGAAATAGCAGCAAACACTGATCAGGGCCGGCCTTAGGGGTGTGTCAGGGCCGGCCTTAGGGGTACTGTCAGGGCCGGCCTTAGGGGTACTGTCAGGGCCGGCCTTAGGGGTGTGCGACCTGTGCGATCGCACAGGGCGCAACACTCCAGGGGGCGCCTGCCCGGCCGTTAAAAAAAAAAAAAAAGTTAGAAAAAAAAAAAAAAGCCGGTAGAGGCACTGGCTGGGGGAGATCAAAAGATCCCCCCTCACCAGCCCTCTGCTTGGCATGCTGTGCTGGGTCCGGGGAGGGGGCGGAGCTAACCGGCACAGTGGTGTAGCTCCGCCCCCACCCTGTGAAGCAGAGCAGCGTCTGCTTCACGGGGAGCCACGGACAGCAATAGAAGGTGCTGCTCGGCTCCCCATGCCTGCATTAAGTATGGGGAGCCGAGCAGCACTTTCTATTGCTGTCTGTGGCTCCCTGTGAAGCAGACGCTGCTCTGCTTCACAGGGTGGGGGCGGAGCTACACCCCTGAGCCGGTTAGCTCCGCCCCCTCCCTTGAACCACACTTGCAGGCAAAGGTAGGGGAGGGGGGAGAGAGAGAGACAGAACAGGGGGTGAGAGAAGGACAGAACAGGGGGTGAGAGGCAGAACAGGGGGAGGGGGGGAGAGAGAGGCAGAACAGGGGGTGAAAGGCAGAACAGGGGGAGGGGGGGAGAGAGAGACAGAACAGGGGGAGAGAGAGGCAGAACAGGGGGAGGGGCAGAGAGGCAGAACAGGGGGTGAGAGAAGGACAGAACAGGGGGTGAGAGGCAGAACAGGGGGAGGGGGGAGAGAGAGGCAGAACAGGGGGTGAGAGAAGGACAGAACAGGGGGAGGGGGGAGAGAGAGGCAGAACAGGGGGAGGGGGAAGAGAGAGGCAGAACAGGGAGAGGGGGAGAGAGAGGCAGAACAGGGGGAGGGGGTAGAGAGAGGCAGGAGAGGGGAAGAGAGAGGCAGAACGGGGGGAGGCAGAACAGGGGGTGAGAGAAGGACAGAACAGGGAGTGAGAGGCAGAACAGGGGGAAGGGGGAGAGAGAGGCAGAACAGGGGGTGAGAGAAGGACAGAACAGGGGGTGAGAGGCAGAACAGGGGGAGGGGGAGAGAGAGACAGAACCGGGGGAGGGGGGAGAGAGAGAGACAGAACAGGGGGAGGGGAGAGAGAGAGGCAGAACAGGGGGAGGGGCAGAGAGGCAGAACAGGGGGTGAGAGAAGGACAGAACAGGGGGTGAGAGGCAGAACAGGGGGAGGGGGGAGAGAGAGGCAGAACAGGGGGAGGGGGAAGAGAGAGGCAGAACAGGGAGAGGGGGAGAGAGAGGCAGAACAGGGGGAGGGGGTAGAGAGAGGCAGAACGGGGGGAGGCAGAACAGGGGGTGAGAGAAGGACAGAACAGGGAGTGAGAGGCAGAACAGGGGGAAGGGGGAGAGAGAGGCAGAACAGGGGGTGAGAGAAGGACAGAACAGGGGGTGAGAGGCAGAACAGGGGGAGGGGGAGAGAGAGACAGAACAGGGGGAGGGGGGAGAGAGAGAGACAGAACAGGGGGAGGGGAGAGAGAGAGACAGAACAGGGGGAAGGGGGGTAGAGAGAGAGAGAAAGAACAGAGAGAGAGAGAGAGAGACAGAACAGGTGGAGGGGGGATAGAGAAACAGAACAAGCGAGGGGGAAGAGAGAGACAGGAGGTGGGAGAGAGACAGAACAGGTGGGAGGGGGGGGGAGACAGACATGGCAAGGAAGAGGAAAGGGACACATACATAGGGGGGTGAAAGACGGGGGGGGGGGCGCCATGGGGGAAGCCCGCACAGGGCGCCGGAACACTTAAGGCCGGCCCTGAGTACTGTATTAGTTATATACACAGATACCACTTTAAAACAAACATTATAGGCTGCCCTGTAAGCCACACTACAAAAATACCATACAAATAACGTATAAGCACCTTTACCAGATTGCAATGCCCACTCACAGGTCTTATCCCAGCAGCCACATTTGCACTTAGGATTTACCGCAGTGGCCAGATTTGACCTCAGGATTTACCCCAGTGGCCAGATTTTTTTCAGGACTTACCCCAGTGGCCAGATTTGCCCTCAAGACTTACCCCATTGACCAGATTTGCCCTCCGGAATTAACTCAGTGGTCAGGTTGCAATCACAACATACCTGTGGGCTAGATTTGAGATTTGTCCTCAGGACATAACCCAGTGGCCAGATTTGCCCTCAGAACACCCAATGACCAGCTTTGCACTCAAAACTTACCACATCGATCCTCAGGACCTGCCCCAGCAGTGAGACTTGCATTCAGATCCCGGTGCTGCTGGCGATGCCGACATGCCATCTTTTCCACTGAGCACCAGGATGTGACATGACACTTGGCTTGCAGTTACTCAGTAGTGCAACGCGAGGGGGTGGAGAAAGCAGTCTGTGCCATTGTAATGTGCCCCTCATGCCAGCACTCCCTACACACAGAAAATTGAATTTAAAAAAATGGGGCGGCCTGTGCTTTCTTATGGTAGTGCCGGCCCTTATAGTAACTGTAACCCGAAGCCAGGGACATGGGGTCCACACCATGCATTGCATATGCGATCCAGTTACTAGACCTGGAGCCAGGGACAGAGTATCTGTAACAGAGGGGTCCACACCAACAATTGCATACATCCGGCTATACTGTAACCAAGAGGTCCGCACTATGCATTGTCTACACTGTCACAGCAACTGGATGTGCCAGAGGAGGCCTTCGCAGACATGGCTGAATAGCACTTAGCCATGACCCTCATAGGCCAACCGTGGTATGCCATGTCATACCACGATCGGCTCTGCCATGACGTGCCAGGACCATCAGCGGTCCTTAAGGCACATTTTACCATTACGATCTTGGCATGGCATTGGGCAGAACAGGTACATTTCAAAAACAAAGTCACTTTATAACTACATGTTGACTAATGTTTTTTAAAACTTTATTAATTCACAGCAATAACAAAATTATAAAAACAAACACACATTGCACACTAAGAACCAAAACAACCTTGAAAAAAGGAAAAAAGCTCCCTCAACATATTATGGATAATAATTTGAAATACAGTGTCACATTTAGTGTTCGTACAGAAGCAGCACGTGAAATTCATGAAGAAATTTTGTGAAAATCTAGATCCAATATTTTTCATCACTTCAATATTTATATTAATTATATTAACTGTGATTCTTTTAATATTATCTTTTTTTTACTTTTCCCAAATCCCATGCGTCTGTTGCTAGAATGGCACTTCATGCAACAAAATAAATAAATGTGCACACATCCAAAACTCTAAAGTAATCAAGATTTAATGGGGGCTATTCACTAAAAGTTTAGTTGAATATTTCATCTCACCAAATTAGCAGTACGTTTTGCATGGACCAACCTGGTGATTTTTCCAAGTGGGGGACAACCCACCAGGTTTGTCTCTGCACAATGTATGATAAAACTGGTGAGATGAAATGCGCATGTTGTTTGCCTTGGAGGAGCACTTCAGGAACAAAAATAGAAATTAATAATTTTCGTTTTAAAGCGTGTATTAAAAATACTGTGCACCGTTTAAATCATGGTTGTAATGTTATAAGCTTTGGATCTGGCTCCTATGTTTCTATTTATCCTGTGTAACTGAAAACAAATAGCAGGTCTCTCAGCGATGAATGGAGAATTCCTATGCCAATGTAGGAGTGCACTCATCTGAAGTTACTATGGACTGACTCAGTGGGGATAATGTAAAAAAAAAAGTGCCGCAATGCAAAGTGTTACGAGTTTTATAAAAAGCTGCAATCACCGTTTATGTATAACTGAGATTATACCTTTTTAGAGAGAACCCGAGGTTCTTCATCATTACTAATCAGGTGATTTTTTTTTTTATACACGGGCTACGTTGGCGTACTGAGCTCTAGAACAACCAGGAAGCTGTTTTCTGGCACACGCAGTGCAGACTCCTGAAATTACCTGGGAAACTGATTTATTCATAGGCGCACATGCTGATATTGCCAATGTTTGGTGCGCCATGATTATACATAACCCCCAGTATGTCTGCAAATAACTCATGCAAGCAGGTTAAAAAATATTGAAAATAATCCATAAATTCTGCTAGAAAAATTGTACGAAGATGCCTAAATTAGGAGAAAAATGTGTTTTAAAAGTGTTTGTGGAGTGTCCACCTTAAAAACATTACCTGTGGCTTAATATACAAAAAAATCCTCCAAATTTTAGTATTGGCAAGCAATTTCCTAACAGTGTATAGAGCATTTTTTTTTTACATGTTTAGGTGATAGTGATACAGTCCCTTTAATGTTCCTATTTTTTTTTCATGCTCATAACATCCAATGCATGTCCAAGCACTATGGATAAAAAAAATAAAGGACAGTATCATCTAAAATGTAAAATAATTTTCAGTTCAGGAGCCAGCACGGCTGTACTTTCATTGAGTTCCGTGAAAAGAAATCAACAATCAATGTTAGGAGCCAGTAGTATGGAGTTAAGGATCCATGGCTCCTGTGATTTGTTATGTCTTGCTATAAGTTATTTATTAACTTCTGCTACTTTATGTGTTATAAGCAAACTGTTTTACAAGCTTACATCCTATCCAATCCTTGAAGCCAGCCATGAGTGAAAATGTACCCTTCATATCCAACTCAAAAAATATGATTTTCTCTACCATTCAGGTGTCAAAAATAGTTTGTGCGCATTTTTTATATGAAAGTAATGTTTAACAGATTATACTGTCCTCATGAAGCTGCCACTAGTGTGCACAGATTGTAGTGGCTGTGCCATTTTGTATTCAATATGACTTAGACGTCCAACTGTGGCCCTCCAGCTGCTGCTGAGCTAAATCCCATAATTCCCCACTTTTAGAATGCCACAGAATTATGGTAGTTGTAGTCCAGGAACAGCTGGAAAGCCACTGTTGGACACCTAAGTAATTAAATGACTGTTACACCGGTAGTGTTCGCTGTAAAGTACAGATTTAAGCCACAAATATCTACCATTATAGAACACTGTGCAAAAATATTTTTTTTTCTTATGTACATAAACTAGGCATGCATTCCACAAGCATTTATTTATGTATTTATTTATTTTAAAAACAGAGTTGGCACAACTGTCACTGACATGCTAAATAAAAAATGCAAGTCAATAGGATTTTATCTGGCTGACATAATTAACTACTACTATATGTATTTAAATACTGATCAGTATAGTAGTATAGTGTGAACAATGTAAGGAATGGACTATAATTAAAACACAAATTCATATTTAGTTTATGATTTTTATAGTAAGATAGTCTGAATATATATATATATTTTTTTTTTTTTAAAGGCCACAGAAACAAAACATGTGAATCCTGTATCCTGAGGTATGATTACCTCAATCAATATCTGTGCACCTCTATTTACACACCACCTGATCTTTTTAATATATTTTTGTATAAAAAAAAAGTGCATTTTTTTTTAATTATAAATAGTAAATACACAGCACTGTAAATAATGTAACTAGTCTTCCTTAAGTATCTACTGAAATGATGGATGAAATCAGTTCAGTATTACCATTTCACAGAAATAAAGATATAGGAGGAACATTTACAGTATTACTGTGGCAAAGTGCATAACAGTTGCAGAGTTTCAGCCAATTCAATTCAAAATTAAGACTGTATATTTTGCCTATGTAGCAGCTGTTTGACATTCATCTGCTCAGAGAACCAAATCCACTGGTGGTGCCTGAAAGCACAATTCACATGGATCAGGAATGTCATGTGCTTCCTCTGAATATACGCAGCCATTTTGTGCTGCATTGATTTCCTGTTTACAATCATCATATGGTATGTGTGAGAGGCTACTGGAGAGCAAGTCGGAGTTTATGGAACAGTTGGTGGTTCCTGGTCGGCTTTCTTCGGTTCCTTCACTGTAGCTTGCATTATTATCAGCCTCTTCTAGTTGTTCAACTGTCTGTAAATACTGCTGGAGGAGACTGCTGTCTTGTTCACTGTTGGAGCTATCCTTGCTATTTGGGCTTTGTTTTTCAGAAGATGATTCTAGTTCTGTCGGACAGTCAGTGGCTTTTTTAATGTATTGTTTCATAGTTTCCAATGATGGTTCTGAAGACTCGCTGTCCTCAGAGGAATTCTTCTCAGAACCAGCAGGTTCCTTTAGAGACTCTTGACTTATGATTGAATGAAAACCAGAGTCTGGAATATCAGATGACGTTTTTCTTTTCAGGTTCTCAGGATTAAAAATACATGAGGACTCTACATCTAAAACTTTAGATGAAGTTGCAGGAATATCTGTCAGTGCTTTGCTTGCTGTAAATACGTCAAGTTGAGAATTAACTGTATTTTGCCATTGGTGAATAGACTGGACCTGGAAAAAATAAATACATTACACGATGAAAGCTTCAGCAGGGGGAAAAATAGTTACAATTTCCAATCAATTATGTCTAACTGGAAGGGTGTGGCCATCAAAGGTTTTTACACTGGCTAAAGAGACCATAGGTTCTATTGCATAAAATTAATCATAATCCACCCCCAATCTAATCTTCTGCATGGCACTTGGCCTTCCACAGTTAAAAAAACCAAACCTGATGAACACTTGCTAAATCGATAAAAAGTTCTGTAACTTGTTAACTTCCAACTTGGATATTAATGGCATTTTTCTGCAAGTGGCATACCACAATTGCCAAAAGTACAAAAATATAAAAATTCCATGGCAGGTAGAAGACCTAGTATGCCAGCTTCCTTACACATTTCGCACTTAATCATAGGCAAATTCAGAAATAGAAAGTGCATACATTTATACTTAAAATCCTTAACTGCATGCCACTACCCTGGGCACACCCATCCAATTCCCTGATTCCAGGTTATTGTGTGGCATGCAGTCAAGTTAATCATAATCAACAATGAAAAAACCCTGAGTTTATTTGCTGTTAGAGATTCAAAATTGGATATATAGCTATACACATAAACAAACATATTATTGGATCAATATTTACACAACATATAGTAAGAATGCATGTCAATATTAGCCAGCATCTGTATATCAATATGTGTGTGTATGAACAAAACATGTCCATTTTAGATCCATCTTCAGATCTAAGTATTTATACTCCTAGTGAGAGATCATATTATTTGGCAAAATATATAAAATTCTGGTAAGAATCCAGTATATATGATAACAGTGCCTGAAAATTATCCAGCTCCTGAGAGCTTCAAGGGAAGTGACTAGTTATTCTGTGTGCTCAGCTCCCACTCACGGCCATCTTAATTAGAAACAAATGTTCTGGGAAGTTTCTAGGAGGTGGCAGCTCTGGTCTTTGGGAGGTGTGTAATTTATATGGCGCTTATATATTCCAGTTTTTTGCATTTTAGTGTAAACATTGTGCCATATTACATCGTTCTTTTAAATTTACATAGACTACCACGTTACAAATCTAGGTTACATTCCTGAAGAAGGAGAGATCAAATCTGTCGGCTTGGATGTTTTGTCAGCACACATGAAATGGTGTCATTTGCTTACCTGCTCCCAAAGATACTTCACAGCTTCTTCTTGCACAAGACTTTGCATCCGCTCCATCTCTTTCTCCATCTTAAGCCTAAAATAAATAATAATTAAACTAACTTTACACATCATTTAGTCATAGTGCAAAAGTCCCATGTTCAAGGATGTACACTGGCAGCATTTAGATACAGTCAGCCAGTACAGCATTTTAGATACAGTCAGCCAGGAGCGATGCATGTTTTGATGAGTCACAATTAGACCAGCCAATAATTTTAATGTGCACAGAATATCTGATATACTAAAACCTAGATTTGGTATTTACAAATGTAATTTGAGAACCCTCGTATGTAAAAATCTGAAACATATTTTAGTATTACAATCTACATTATGGGGTCAGTTCACTAAAAGATGAGATGAACATTTCGTCTCACCATTGTAACTATACATTGTGCAGTTAGAAACCAAGTGAGCTTCCCCCACTAAGAAAACTCACCAGGTTTTTTTTTTTTTTAATTGAGAATTTTTATTGATTTTTTTCATGTAAATAAACAGAAAATAAAACATACAATACGAAGAGACAGTACATAGATATGCAAATGATATATGTCGACCCTGTCACATCAGGGAATTGTGAACTGTAAAAACAATACAATATCCAAAATTATAACAAATTCCTGTATTCTACCTGACTTCAGAAATAACATAACAAAACATTAATAAAAAAAGAGAAGAAAAGAGAAAAGAGAAAGAAAAAAAAAAAAAAAAAAAAAAAGGGGTGGGGGGGGTTTTGTGGAGGGGAAAGGTTTCAGGGGGTCCTCGGGTGGTGGAAGAGGCTGATGTCAGTGCGGCCTCCCCACCCCCCCGCTCTCCTCTCCATTAGGTCACCATTGGACCTAGTTCATGTGTTCGTTATGATTTGGGTCTTCCAGAAATATCAAAACTCACCAGGTTTGTTCCTGCACAATGTATAGTTAAATTGGTGAGATGAAATGTTCATCTCATGTCAACTCACCTTTTAGTGAATAGACCCCTAAGACTATTCACCAGGTAACCTGCTACCAACACCTTGAAGAACCACTTTTATTGAACACACTGTCCACACACACCTGCAGCTAAATCAGCTCTACCTTTACTTACAGGTACAGCCAAGTATACACACTGCATGTATCACTATTAAAGAAGTTTTAAAAAAAAAAAAAAATACTTTTGTTCCACTTTAAGGAAGGAGTAATGTTAAAATATTAATTTAAAAAACTTTATTTGAATTGTTTTTTTAAATTATTTTTATATGATGTTCCATTTGCAAAGTATCAAAAAGCAATAAAGATTTGCTCCATCCTTAAAAAATACTTTTGTTTGTTGTAGGTATTATAAAGAGGTGTAAATCACCCACAAGTTTTAAATCAGACAAAATTAGTTTTCTACTTAATAACTTCCTGAGTGGAGCTGCCCCATTCATCCTAGCAGTTATGTCGGAAGGTTACAGCTCCATAAGCCAATCTGCCACCTAGTGTCATCTGTCACTAGTGTGTCATGTATTGACAAGATGTTCACAACTCCTAGCTGCTAATGTCACCTATGATTGATGTACCGACACAATAGTATTAGCGATCCTGTCATAGTAATGGCATTCTCTTAGCTTTACTTTGAATTAAACCTAAACTTCTTGCTAGTAACATAATTCAAAATGCATTTTAAATCCGACAGACACTGCCTTTTTGGGGGTCTCCTCCCAGGTTCAGAAGGCCAGGAAAATGCTGTGGACTTTTAAAGGCACAGTATTAACTAAACATAGTTTTACTTTAAATACAGAAAATAAAAAATGATGAAAAATTATATACATTGTTAGCAGAGTTGAAAGCAATTGCCTAAATGAGGAGAAAATTGTGTTTCAAATATGTAGGCGGATCTCCAGTTTATGACACTATCTGTGGCTTAATATACAAATTACACATTTCCCATTGAAAAACAGTTAATTTGCATATCAGATGATTGCTTGAAATTTTTCTAACACAATATATAGATAATTTTCAATCATTTTTATCCTCTACATGCAAAAAAACATGTTTAGCTGATACAGTCCATTTAAGCTAAAAGTAGGGGAGCCTTTTTTTCCCCACCACAGAAGGAGTGAAACTGTATCGCTGTTTATACAGACAGCGACAAGGGTAGACTTTGGGATAATATAACTTAAAAAAGCATAAACTATAGTTCAACATTTTAAGGCATAAAAACAAAAACTTTTTGTTGTAGTAAAAATGAATTGCAAAACCCATCTTTGCACATTACATATGATTATATAGTTCATTTTTAGAAGCACTAAAATCTATTGATATATTTGGTTATTGAAACTATTGGTTTACTTTTAGGAATAAAAGTAAAAAAAAAAAACCTCCCTAAATTCTGATAAACACTATTCAGTTATGATCTATACACCACTTATAAAGATTATACCATGTACACACAATAAGTCAAGCTGCTCACAAAAGGACTCTGTATAAGTTTAAAATAAAATCTTACACAATAGGGCGCATGTACATATGGAGATAAGACTGAAACTCGTAGTGAACTGAATTTTAAAAAAAGAGCATTTAACCCCTTTCTGGCGATCAGACGGTGCTGCTATGATGCATCAGGCAACACCGAAAAAGCCACTATCGTGCACATATAATTGCTCCTACGAGCGAAAAGTATGTGCCATACCGGAAGAGCAGTGCCATACCAAAAGGTCCCTGTAGGAGAAAATGGTTTGGAAAAAATCCTGCTACTTTCAGTTATTTAATAATGTTGAGCATTGGCCACCTCTTAACCTCTTTGTGGCATAGGAAGTGCTAGATCCGTCCAGGCAGCAACCTTGCCAGTCTGGAATGAGCAGTATTAGCGATCAATATTTGCCAACACCTAAATTTTCTTCTGAATTTGAACTGGATCGCAGCTTCATCAAGCCATTTTTTTCTGTGATTCAGTCTAGTGAAATGCTTTGAATATGGCTCTATATTGAATGTTTTTCTTGCTGTGCTCATATTATTAGGAGTCTCCTCTAGTGGGGCTTTTTATTTATTTGAAGCGATTTTGCCCCATTTGTTTTCCACTTTTAGATTTCAGTATTCAAGAACCAGCACTGGTGACCATCATTTGCTTTAAAGGCACTCTTATCTACTACACTTGTGAGTGTATCTTGCACATATATGCACTTCTCATGATCTGAATACATTAAACTATAGTTGCATTTTAACACATTCCAGTGTTCCTGTACCAATGCCATATTGAGAAAGGCATGCTGGGGCCAAATTTGGGGATACTGAGGCACTGCTGCAACACCCGCTGAACACAGGAATGCTTATGATCACTGCCTATGCGCGATTCACCGCATGCCATGCAACAGCATGTTTGTGTGTGACATGTCTGGCACGTCAATTGTCATGAGGGGGTTAATAAAACACTCAACCCATACTGAAAAAAAATCTACATTTATTGCATACTAATTTTAGCTTGGAACGTAAGCAGCTTGTAATCCAGCTATAGGAAATAAGGTAAACCAGTTTACCTGTTAGGCTAAAAATAGATTAAAGTGCATGATTATAGAGATTACAGAGATCATTAGAAAGCTAAAAATATCTTGGGCCTTTTCGGTGTTACACTATTTTGGAACAATAGCCAAACCTTTAAGGTGATTAAACATGATGTATTGTCAAAATATTTTTTTACTGCATTGGCACCAACGAAGCATTCGATTGAACTTAAGTCTTAATTTAAAGTAAGTTTGCCACCAGAAAAACAGACATAATAGCATGCAGCTATTCTTTATGTATTGAAATGCACCAGTAATGCAAAAAATAACATTGTTTATTTGAACGAAACTAAAGTTTCATCTACATATTGTGCTAGTCAAATTCTATAGATTTTATCCGTATGCAGAGAGGAACGTGGGTCCATATACAGCACGTTAAAGCCGAAGGTGATGCTCGAGAATATCTAAAAAATGCAGTTACACACGGCGGATCACAGCTGTAGTTCTTTAACCATTATAGAAAGAAAAATCCCAGTATTCCAGTACTTGGTTTCTTTATTGATCTAAGCTATATAAAAAGGTATTTCCCACATAATGGTCATTCAGACAAAAATATTTTGGTGTATTTTTGTGTGAACATCTACTGATACAGAATAAAACAGTGTGTAATATGGCTGTTTTTGGAAAGAGGTTCTTCAACAATAGATATTGACAGAAGGGGAATAAAAGAGCTGATGAAAACCTACCTGTTGACTTCACTAGTTAAGAAGACAATGTGCTCTTGCATTCTGCTCAGTCTGATCTCATAGCGCACGTCTCGGACTTTGGCATTAGTCTTTCTTGTATGGTAGCCTCTCCAGCAGGACTGAAGCTTTGTTGCTGCTTTGTTCATACTGTTTAGAGTGTCTACATCTTTTTCCAATATAGAGAATCTGTTACTTGTTACTGTAGCATTAAAATGAAGGTGGTTACTTGATGGCTGGATACTGTTAGTAATTGCACTGGGGGATGGTTGGTCATTTCTGATGGTTGGTGTCAAGTTCTCATTTGAAATTACTGAATCAGCGGACCAAAATGTATCCTCTTTCTTTCCAGTTTCAACTGGTGTTTTGTCTATCTTCTCTTGTGTTACAGTTATTTTGTTTTCATTGTAAAACTCTATTACACCTTCATTGGTCCCCAGAGTCCTCAGCTCTACACTGGGTGACACAGGTGACAGGCCTGGAGCAACAGGCATGAACGTCGACTCTGAGGAAAGAAGACTACTGTTCAGTTTGTCTTCATCCGTTTGAATGTCTTCCAGATATAGGCTGTTGTAATGTGATGTTCCAGACTGTCCAGTACCAGAGCACAGGCTTCTCATAACATAGGAGTGGTCTTCAGAATTACTTGACCCAAGCCAAGTGTCTATACGTATTAAAGGTTCTAGAACAAATGAGACATACAGAAGATATGCTTTAACAAATTAATTTCTTGCTAATGTAATAAAATATTCTTGTTCCAGAATGCTAATTCACAGTATCTCTTAATTTTAGCCAACTTGTAGAAGTGAAGAAATAAAGAGTGAAGGGAAATATCTGCGTCATAGTCAGAAACACTCAGTTAATGTTTGGAAGAGACCAGTTAATAATGGATTATAAAAGGACTACAGTGTGACAAATCCACTTGGCCTGATATTATATGTGCATCTGCTATTAGAAAACACAATAAAAGGAGAAACTTGCTCTTATGTCAGGGTTACACAGAGAAGGATTTAGTAAAATGCATACAGGGTTCTTACCATTTTCATGAGATCTTTGGGGAACCCGTGTTGGACTTTTTTTCTCAGTGGAAGATGTTGGCCTTTTATTTGGTGTGGAAGAGAGATGACTGTCATTGCGAACCTGGTGTAGTAGCTGCTTCTGATGTAATCTAAAACAAGAATATAAAAAATCTACTATTAGTAAGTTAGTACGTGCTTTGTATGTAGAGGTTACATCTTAGTAAAATTAGTTGAAAGAATGTATGGACATAGATCCCACCAAGATGTCGTTGAGACCAGACTGGATGACATCAGTCTATGCTGCCTTTAAATATTTGCTTATATATCATCTGCAATAATTCTTAAACTGCTGGAATAATGGCGACACCTTGTGGTGAATTAGAATTTTCCAAAATTTGTGCAACATCACTGGTGATGAATAGTGTTTTGAAAAGAAAGGAAAATAAAGTGCCTTCAGTCAGTGCTGACTTACTTGCTATAATTTTTGCAACTGTGCATAAGAAAATAAACATCTTTTTAAGAGAGAATTGTACCCAAAAGTTGGCAGTATGATTTATCTTTACTATTGTTTTATGGCGAGTGCCAGTTTATTTTGTCAGCTTCAGATTTTGAAAAGAGGACATTTTATTGCCTTTGAACACCTGTTTCATATACCGTATTTGCTCGATTATAAGACTAGGTTTTTTTCAGAGCAAATGCTCTGAAAAATCCCCCTCGTCTTATAATCGAGGTCTTCTTATAACCTGACCTCAAATTGAGGTCAGATTATAAGACATGGATCCAGGTCCCCAGCAGAGCTGCAGGGGACCTGGATCCCCCTCTCTGACAGCAGGGGAAGTCTGCGCGATGAGCACAGACTCCCCTGCTTCCGCCCGGCACGACCGCCGGGGCTTCTGTGAAGAAGCCGGGTACTTCCGCTTTCATCACATAAGTCCCGGCGAGCGTGCCGGGCGGCAGCAGGGGAGGTCTGCGCTCATCGCGCAGACTTCCTCTGCTGCCCCGCTAGCCACCAGGGTAAATCGGGCAGCTGGGGGATGTCTGCACGATACGTGCAGACATCCTCCATGCTGCCCGACACGGCAGACTATTATGACGGACCAGCTGTCCGCCATAATAGACTGCCGTGTCCGGCAGCATGGAGGATGTCTGCACGTATCGTGCAGACATCCCCCGGCTGCCCCCACTAGCCACCAGGGATCGAGGTAAGGGGTAGGGAGGGTGGCAGAGAGACAGGGGGAGGGAGGGGGGCAGAGAGACAGGGGGGACAGAGCAGGAAGGGGGGGGGAGAGACAGAGGAAGGGGGGACAGAGCAACAAAGGGAGGGAGGGGGGCAGAGAGAAACATGTGGGGGGGAAGAGACAGGCGAGGGGGGAGTGGGGAGTGAGACAAAGCTGGGGGGCAAGGGAAAGAGAGAGGCAGCATTGGCACATAAAAGGAAATAAACACAAGAAATGCATTTTTTTTTATATAATATTTTATTAAAAAAGCAATTTACATGTGAATATATACAAGTTTAACTTTTTTCCTATAGGGTAGTCTTATATTCAGGCTTTTAGTTTTTTTCCTAAAGGAATATCCAAAGTTTGGGGGGTCGTCTTATAATCAGGGTCGTCTTATAATCGAGCAAATACGGTAGATTTCCTGGAATATTTGTTTAACACTACACAGGCAGAAATATGTGAACAATCACTAGGTATATTTATACAGTACTTGTTATACAACTATTTTCTCTCCAATGGGATTCAAACTGCATTAGCACACACTTTGTGATGGCTAACCTTGGCACTGCAGAGGTGTGGTAACTACATATCCTATGATGCTCAGTCATTCATACCTATATATCTATAATCTCCTCATTGACAGGAACTTCATGCATTAATAGTAAAGTTGAAAGAGCATTTTTGCCCGATTTTCACAACTTGTTCATCGTTTAGTGACTACACCGCTAATAAGGGGTTTACAGTCATCAATAGAGCAAATATTTCAATTTCAGCTGTCAAAAGTCTGAAGGTAGATTTATTAAAAGGACAGATTATATATATATATATATATATATATATATATATATATATATATATATATATATATATATATATATATATATATAAATATTTTTGTTCTCTGGAATGCTATAATAAAAACACACACATTCCATAAGTGTTTCTGTATTGCACTTGTATTCCACAGCACTATTACACGTACCTCTGTTTACTTAATATTTTTTCCAACTTTGCATCCTCTTCTGTTTGAAGGCCAAGTGCTGATGTCAGTGGACATACTGAAGCCAAGTACTGCACTAGAGGGACATGCTGACCAGGCCTATATGCTCTCCCCTTGCCTTGGCTGTACAGCCATTCTGCTTTCAAACTAGAGTTTGTAAAATAGGTAGAATAAGGTTAGCTGAATAAAAACTAAAGATATAAATACATAAAATGCATCAAAACGACATAGTAATGGCATATGGATCTGAAATAAAAACAGTGATTAGAGGTGCAGTGAAAATTATTTTCTAACATTACTACTCCAGGGGCAGATCAGACTCTAATGAAGTTCTTTATAGAAAAAAAACCTGCAAGATTCAGGGGTGCAAATATTATTTAAACGACAATAAAATATTACAAGGTAAATGATAGACTCCTATTGTGGGACATAAGCAGAAGCCAGTAAGAAATGTTATTCACCACTGATGTTGGTGTATGTATTTAAAACCAGGGTGGATTAAAATCGCTGATTTAAAAAACAAAATAGATTAAAAAAAAAAAAAAAAATCAAATGTATTTTAATTAAATGCTTTTGGAGTAAACAAGATAGTTTAAGCTACATTATAGTGCAAAGGTTATTCACCATGAAATAGAGCTTAGTTGTGTAACATGAGGCTGTATGTTCGTGTAATATTTACATTTTTGGCAAACAAATTAAATTAATCCAAGCTGAGAGAACATACACTTTTTCACAATAAAAATTGTATACAATAAACAAAATTTCAGGAAAAGACCTTAAACCCTTTGTTAATCTGCAAATCTATGTACAAAGAACACATTACCTTCACACATTACCACGCCAGTGCATGCTATATAGTGTTACTTAAATTAATTAGTTCTCCAAATATGAATGATTTACCTATGAAACTAAAATCAGCTTAGATATAGCGGCTTTACTCATCCAACAATGAGTGTTTACATTTAAAAATCATGATTTAAAGCTAGTCTTACTATCTTGTGATCTAAATCAGGATTTTAATCAAAAATCAAAAATCTCAAATCCGCCAATTGTTTGGTGGATAAAGGTAGAACAAATGATCCTGAAGAGTAGTTATACCTATTGCAAAGGTCCAAATAATAACCTGTTTGTCTCACATTTTAATGAATGCCTGTTATTTTTATTATCTATTGTCAACTCCTTTTTAAAAAGTCGCGGACAAAAATGAGAAACGCTTCTAATAGCAGTCTTTAAGTGCTAGAGGACCAACAGGTTAGTCAAGTTAGCAAACAAATATGAGGGCAGTGAGGAAGCCAAACATGTTCCCTTATGTAAATCTAAAGTTCACCATGACTCTTTCTCACTTAGGGACAAATCTATCAGTGACTACTGATATCACAAAAGGTGCTATAAGGAAACCTATTTAAACATGCTGGACAATTATGGGACCTCAAAGAGGTTATACAACTCTTATTTCGCAGTATAAAGCACCCTATTCTGTATTAACTATATGTTTTTATATATGTATATTTTATTCTGTTAAATATTTTTCTATATTCATAACAAATTTTGTTTGCAGTTGTTTTTATTTTTAGCGCTGTCCACATTATTTATTACTTAAGTTCTAAACAAATTAAAATAAAGTGATGCCAAAAACAAAGTGAAGCATATTTCAAATGTATATAGGCTACAAATGTTTTATCTGTTCGATCAAATTTGATTAGGAAAGTAATCCATATTCATTTTAAACAAGAAAATCGTCACTTACTTTTCTTTTTGGGAGACCACATAGCCATCTAAAACTTTGAGGTTCAAGCACCAGCTCATAATATAGGGTCTGTAGTCAAAACCAGGAATAGAAGGAGTAGCCATTACACAAGGATTGTTCATGATGGACAACTGCTCCAGTTCACGAAGGCCAACAAGGAAGGACACCTGACAAAAAGTATATTTATATTAATAATTGCTTGGATAAACAGAATATTAAAATACATCAATCAAAACTAAAAAATAATAACAAAATGCCAGACAATTTCAATATGAAATAAGTAGAAAAAAAATGGAACAAACACAAAGCAGTAAATGAATTACTTTAAAACTATACAGTCAGTATTATCTATCAAACAACAATCACATCAACATTCAGTAATGACATGGAAAACCATTTGATAAAAACCTGAATTCAAACAGCTGCCCAATGCGCTTTTACTTACTTCATTTAAGTCTCTGATTTCATTTTCTGCCAAGGATAATATAGTGAGGCCTTGAGGAAGACTTAAAGACGTGGTACGTAAGGAAGTGATATTATTGCCATGCAGGAGCAAAGTCTAAAAAGAATTTATTAACATATATATATTATATCATACAACTGAGCACTAGAAAACTGGATAAACATGTATGCAAGATATTTATATTATATATTGATAATAGTATTTGCATAATTTAATTATTTCCCATCATGCACCTGCCTCTTGCTGAATACCTGCTCACTTTCTATTTAAACCCAATGTGTTAGAACAAGTGCAGCAAATAGGAAATATTAGGGAAGTTTTATCTTATGTTAAAATTGCACAATTAGTTTTACGTTTGAAAATGTGTTACAACATATATCTGAAATATTTTACAGGAATTTTAGCACAAAATATATTATTTTGTGCACTTCAGAGATCATTATAAAGCTTTTCCAGCTGTAAGTCTGCTCTGTGGAAAGTGACAGGATACATGACTGTACACATGTAATGTTAAACTCAATCAGTTGTTTCAAGGTTGAATTAACTTGCCTTCAGAGATCTTAGCTTGGAGAGGTCACCGACTTGTGAAATATTATTGTCTGACAAATCCAGATGTTGAAGACAAATGCAGCTGTTTATCTGATCAATTATCTAAAAGACAGATACCAAAAAATATTTTCTTAATGTTAACAACATTCTCAGTATAGATACTACCAAAAAGAAGGGAAAAGCTAAAAAAAAAAACAACAACAACTTGTAAAAGCTCTATGCTAAGGTAGACCTACCAGCATCAGATTAGGCCCACAGCCACAAAAAAATCGGAGATATAGAGGAATTAGTTCTTTCACGAATAGACCTTCAAAGAGAAAACCCTTAATCTTCTATACCAGCCATCTTGCCAGCAATGGGAGAGTGCATGGGATTAATGGAAAATTAGAGCCAAACTTTAACTAATTAAAGGGAAAAGTTGCTAGGGAAGACCTAAGGGGGGAAATGGCATTGACTAGGAGGGGAAAAGGCTGGTTAACTAAAAATATTATTGCCCCATGTTCACACAGTCTTCAGACAGTTCGTCTAGATTTCAATAATAATTAAGGCATGTAGACTACAACGTATTACACTTATAAAAAACTAAATTAGAAGATAGGTCAAGGCTTTACAGATCCCAGGATCCTAAAACCCTTACTGCTGGCTCCAAACTTTTTTGACTGTTTTACATAGAACTCTATGAAGCTTGATTTCTGTGGCTCCTAAAAATAACTAGGCTGAGTTAACTAAATGCTGACACTCAGTGCAGCATTTTAATACATTTTGACCTGAACTAAAGTTAAAAAATGATGAGGAAACCTCACCAAATTCGGATGAGTAAACGGTAGTGAATAGAGTCAACTTGATACCTTTATTGGCTTACTGAGCAGATTTAGAGTGCAAGCTTTCAGGACCTCTAAGGTCTCTTCTCTGTGCAAATAAATGTGAAAAACATCTTTTTGTACTTGTATTTGACATGTTTTTCACCTAAGAGGTCTTGAAAGCTTGTCTGCTCAGTTAGCCAATAAAAAACAACTTGAATTAAAAATGTCAACTTGATATCTCATTATCATTTATACAAGGTAGTGAATACCCAAAATGAGAATTCTGAAAAATTTACGAATTATCGTAGCTCATACAGAGCAGGCCAATAAACTGCACATCTGTGCACACCAATGGCGCAGATTTGTAGGGAATGAATTTCATGGTGTACAACACCCACAGGATAAGCATCATAGATCTATATTCATAGAAACACATCATAATAACTTTAGTGAATTTAGCAGTATGGGAGATGAGACTGGTAGACACAAAATAATGAAACAGAAATAACAAAAAATAAAGAAAAAAAATGCAGCATTTTTAAAGTTTGTCTATAAATAGTAATAAACCAAAGGAAAGCGTTCCCATTCAACAAACAATACGTATGAAATGACAGTAATGAGGCATATTAAAGCATTTGCAATCTAAGATGCAATCTATGTAAATGGCTAAAGACTGTAATTTCAAACTGTAGCTGTAATTATTATCCTTTTACTCGTACATGCAGTCAAATTAGGGACAATTTAGAAAATAAATACCTTTAAATTGTTTCCAGCAAGATTAAGCCATTCCAAATGCACCAGGTCCTTCAGTCCTTCCACATAACCAATACTGTTGTGAGGTAGGTTAAGTACCCGGAGACAGACCAACTTTGCCACACCCATCATGCGTACTAGCCGATTGTTGGCTACTGACAGCTGACCAATAGATAATGCATAATAGAAACAAAATAAATATTACATCAGGTTTATGAGCTGGCGAGTTTGGGGCTGGCATAAGCCAGAGGAACACAAAGAAAAAGATAGTATTAAACAATAGCTTCATGTGCACATTGTTTATACATAACTCTGAAAGCAGTGCTGACAAATCAATAATGCAAGACAGAAGTGCAATAAATATTACATCTGCTGTATGTGCAGAGTGCCGCAGCAAGCCAGAAGCTTTAGACTAGTATGTGTATCTCCAAAATACAAAAAAAAAGTCACCCCAGCATTGTTGAGCATACCTACAACCACAGGGGACTGAGTAGGGCTAAGGTCACCTTTCAGCTTCAATGTAGCCAACATGAACCCCTTGGTATATGGACACTATCCCACACAGCTTTGGTATATTTTGTTTACTCACCTGTGTAAGATTTTTACATTTTTCCAGATGTTCCAGTTTGATGATCTGATTCTTGTCCAGTATCAATGTGTTAGTATCAGCTCCACAAGGCAATGTAGGACTTAGTTTCTGAAGTCCCTGCCCTGACAGATCCACCACAGTGCCTGAAGGATTACGCAGAGGATTAACAGTAAAACCAACAATTTATGACTTTAAACTGTAAGAGGATTGTCAGTTGCTATGCTCCACACTCTTACAATAACAAGCACAACCGATTTTTTGTCCTAGATTATATAAAAGATAAAATAAAACTATCACCTGGATGTTCTTTAAAAAGGCAATTTACCTATTTGCATCACTGTAATGTATACAAGATAACATTATGTATTTTACACACTTCCTCTCATCATAATCTTCCATCACTGAAAAAATGTAAACAATTAGAATCAGTTCTTCTTTCGTTGCATTCCATTTAAATATGTCTGCTATGTATAGTTCAAACATTTGTAACTATGCTCTGCACAATCCTTGAGAATTGGCGGTTTAACACTTCAAGAATCCACATATATGTTGGGATATGTTAATATTTTAATGATAAACTGCCAAATACTTACCTTTACTTTCACAGGAGTGGAGAAAAACCCCCATAGTATCTGCAGTCTAATGGCCTTGATTAAATTATAAAAATTGTAAACAGCAGAAACACATATAAATTAAATATTTTCAAAATGTGTACTAACATGCACACATTGTAAAAAAAAATGAGTATCGGTGTAAAGATTATATCAATGTTAATAAATGCCTCTACGACTACACTACTTTAAACACAAAACATTTATGATTAGAGATATAGTAAGATAGTTTGCATAAAATCTACGATGTTTGTTTAGTATTGCGTGCCTAAAGAGTATATGTAAAAGAAAATAATGCAAGGGCTGCCCAGTTCACTCCGCAGTCTTTCGGGATGTCAGTTAAACGGCTGCTTTCGCCTTGCCGTATGGACTCTCGGGTAATGAAGTCCAAGGAAAGGCAAACGCACGACGAAAGACTAAAGCAAGAACTACATTCCCCAGAAATACCCGCGGCGGCGCCGAGAGAGCTATTGTCCGCGCGTCAAAACAGTAACGAAGGAAAACAGACAATGAACACAGTGGTGGCTAGTCCCCCAATAACACCTGTATCAAAGGCAAATGACGGGACCCGAGTGTTTAGTAAAAGGCAGAATGACGTTCTTTTTACCTGTCATTCCAGGGGACATTGGTGGGATACTTCCCATCTTCTCTGCCATGGTTTCTACAGTTTCTCAGCTCCCGGGTAACCGAGAGTGTGGGTTACTCGTCACTTCCGCTCTCAAGAGTTTAGCGTATTGCTGGTCTAAGGTTAAACATCCTGTCCGTTTGGTGCTCAATGTGGTACTTGTGTAGCATATCCAGGAATCTAAAGAAATGTCGAATGCTGGAAATGTGGATTACTTTCATACGGGTTTATTCACTAAACAATAAGCTGTGGTGAGAAGACAACAAGGTAGATTTGTGAAGGTGCCACAACAAATCTACTGTGGGTTTGAATAAGAAAAAAAAACCCATCAGTGTTTGAGTGTTGCCTGTGGTACAATAACACCTCATCACTGTTTTTTTTATTTTATTTATTAACAGTGACATGATCTCTGTGTGCACCAATGTACAATACTATTTCTCTAGAAAAAGCAGAAGTTGGACTATGCGCTAGTGCCAAATTTAGGGTTGCTCCAGTGGTGTTTGTGTCAGTGCTCCCCATTTAAATAAAGGTGCAGAAGAGCACCTGAAATTGTGTTGAAAACTGCTGCAATCGCAATTTCCGGGACTGAAAATTATATAAAGTGGGATGTATAAGCAGGTGCAACGGCAGTTATAATTATGATGTCCCCCCCCCCCCTTTTTTTTAAATTTTTTTTACACTTGAACCTACTCCACCCTTTATAAATAACCCCACAAAATACTTGCAAAATCAGAGTTCTAAAAAATTAAATTCACTAGAATATACCCCCTTTGTGACATGACCTTGTCTTTCCCTTGCTGACATGGGCTGTTTTGACATTTCTGGGGTGTTTGTGTTGAGCTGTATTTTTCCCTAAAACCCTTAATTTATTCTAATTTAATTGTAACTAACTTCACTGTAACCCTAGCTAATTAAGCCAATGTTACTGACTGCCTCTAAGGGCAGTCTAGAAACAGCATCATAGCAATGGAAGGGACATTTTTTTCCCCACACTCTTCCCACGAAAGGGCAGCAGCCATATTGGAGGAGCATGTTGCTCTCCAATATGTTGCCTGTGATTTGCTCTGTGGAGCAATTGCGGGTGCCTTAGGCACTGAATTTCGGTGATGCTGAATGCCTCGACCTTGAGGCATTAAAGCATCACTGTCTGAGCAGCGTTTGTAAACTTAGATCACAAACACTGCTCATGAACTAGGTCGGCAACTGTTTGCCAGACAGGACGGACCTAGTCCGTCCAACAAGAACCAAGAAAGATAAGTGCTGCACAGTAATAAAATGGATACTTAATCAGATGGAAGACTTAAATCTCAGACACATGAAAAAAAGCATCAACAGACTATGTCCCCCCTGGGAATGACCTCACACAGACTGGAGCCATTATATTGGCTCTAATAAACACCATCCACAAAGGTATAGCTTCAGAATGTTGGTATCTCTTTCTAGGATGGCAGATGAAGTGATAAAGAAGTTCCAAATCACAGAATTCTTGTCCAGGTAATCAGAGTAGACAGATTATGGTGCTGTAGAGGGGATAGGAGAAGCAGACCATAGTGTACCAGAAAACGAATAAATATTTATTGGCCCCCTATTGGTTAGGCATAAATAAATAAAAAACTTGTAAAAGACTTTAAAATCAAACAGTGATTGGTGACTTGCATGACACTACATCCGGAGCTCCACTCCGTTCTACTGGACTAATCTTTGGTGGTCAGTGTCCTCCATGTCAATCGTGCAGTAACCAAGTCAGCTGAAGAAAGTTTCCGGATACACCTCCCTCCACCGTCCAATCAGGATGCACGATGCAACTTCCGACTTCCATGTATGTTTTCAGCCTTCCCAAAGCCGATATTAAAATATCCCAGTAACCCTCATATTCAGGCTTCTCAGAGACCGCCAATTTTGATGTTAAATCAGCAGCCGAACTCTGGAATTTGGCTGCCAAAATGGAAGCCTCAGTCTTGTCGGTTAGCTTCTATAGGACTTCGGCTTATTTTGGGAGGACCTTGCCCATTACATTTGTTGCACAAATTGCAACTCTAGCTCTACAACGCATATGGGGGAAAATGTGGGTTACCAGTCACGACATCAAGCAGCAGCAGGATGCTAGATCCTCCAAATTCTCCAGTGGTGAGAACGAGGCAACTGCTACACACCGCAGCAAAGTTGAAGATGTACTCCACTTACTGGAGCCCAGTAACGGTACTGGTATCCACAGGCTATGTGACAATAAATAGTAAGTCAATTGCTCTCTCAGAACCTGTGGATTCCAGTACCATTACTTTCTCTCACCACTGGGAATTTCAGAGGGAGATGTTTGACATCTAGCATCCTGCTGTTGTTTGAGGTCATGACTGGTAACCCACATATTATTGCTTGATTTTCATTAGAGCTTGTCTCTGTGCACACTCTAATTTGTAAGTTTTATTCTCATAAAATCACACTTTTGTATTCATGTTAAAAACAGTTTTAGACTAAGTATTTTCCCTCTACATGTTTTTTTGTCTCTAGGGAGACATTTGGTCCACATAGAACATTCATTTTGTTACTGTAGTTACTGATGCGTCTCTCTTGCTGCTATACTTGAACATATACATTGCTTTTGCATGTGAGTGTTTACAAGGCATAATATTCTGCATGCTGCCTTATAATGTGGCATCTTTAGTAACAGTAGCTCTGAACCATCTATCAATCTAATTTGGGGTTAGGAGGTTGAAAGAGTTAAAAAATAAAAAAATAATGCAGATGAGGAGTATATTGATATCATTTGAATGTTAATCCTGGCAGCAGATTATGGGGGAGCAAATACCACAATGTAAAAGTTCACACAGATGCCTAAAATTTTTTTTTTTCCTATAGTAGGTTTAATGAAAAATAGGCGGAATTTTTTTTTTTTTGCGGTGAAGGGGATTTGGTTGTCTTTTTCCTACCATAGCAGACGTTGTGTATACTCAACAGAAAGGGGTCCAAACACCTAAAATTGTGCAGAAGAGGATAGCACTTGGAACAGTCAATCACCAGGATTCTATCACCTTCCATCAGCACAGAATAGACAAGCACACTCCAGATATAGGAAAAAGTGGCTTTATTCTCACCACTAATCATTTTTGTCCACAGTCATGTGCAACCCAACAATTTCAGTTACATTTACAATTTTATTGATTTACAAAATATACACATGCTGCTCGCATTCATGGAAAATATATACTCTTTACATAGTTAAAAAAAAAATCCATAAAACAAAAGCAGGAAAAAAAAAATTGCACTACATTCCCAGTTTTTCTTAACATTCCTTTGTGTTTGGATAGAACAAGATGATTATGTTCCAGTTTTCAACTTGGTTGAAAATGTTAATTGAAATTGTACGGGTTTCTTCTAATAAGTTTTAAATTGCTTGGTTTCCAGAGACGTGGTATTTTTGAAAATGCAGTTATAACTTTTTTTATTGATATGGTGCCGAAATAAGCAGCAAAATTAGAACTATTGCCACTTCTTGCAAGTGATGGAAATATTTCACAATAAAAAGATTTACAGCTTAAAACTTTATCTGTCTGTTTAATAAGTTTCTCAGTTTATACTAGAAAGACCTACATGGACAAAAATACATCTTGTGTTTCTGTTCATAAGCTCTATGCGCCTATATAAAAAAAGGTCACATCTTCAGCTTTATTTACTAACTTTTATCGATATTAAAAATAAATAAATCTTACTGTTTGTTGAATTGAATTGTGTCATAAGGCTAAACAGCCAGCAAAATAAACCAAGACCAAGCGTTATCAACTTGCGATTAGTACGTTCATATCAGGAAGTAATTTTATTTTAATCGACCTTCATTGATGTTTCTTTCACCTTTGGGTCTTTCTGAGAGCTGGGATTTATATCTGTTTAATATAAAACAGTATTTAATTATAAAATAATGGAAGTAACTAATGAAATCAGAACAGAATGTATTTTAACAGTATACAGATTTATAAACATAAAATAGTTTGATTATTTTATCCATAAAACATTTTAATTATCCTTTATTAAAAAAATATATGTTAAAATGCGCCATCAACCGTATAAAGGATAATTTAACTTTTTTAACCCTTCATAGTATCTATAAAGATGCACGCTGGGTTTGTTTGTGGAAAGGATGACTATCATTTTTTTGTTAACCGTTGCTTCCTAAAAAAAAATTGTTTAAAATGAAGCCAAAAAAAAAAAGTTTATCCATGACCATTTTCCTTTTCTTTAAACGATTTTACATGCATGTCACACATCACAAACTGTTAATTTGCAAAGTGCAGTCTGAGTGGACCCACAATTTACCTGTTTTTGGCTGATTTTCCAAAAGAGCTTCAGTCTGTTCACACCATAGCTTGTAATTCGGATTGTTGAGAAATCTTTTAGTTAGATTACAACTCAGACACCTGACAACAGTCTGTCGCTGTCCATGATGTTCTGAAAATAGAGTAAAAACAAACAGTGGTTAGATTTAAAATGGGATCGTTAATCGTATAGTGGATATTAAAAATATAGAATTATTGCATATTTCTTTTTTTCCCTTTCACTGTGCCCCACCTTTTTTGTTTCATTATTTACATACAAAAATCACAGATTTACCTGTAATCTTTATATAAATGATTTTCATTTTTCCATGTGAAGATTATTTATGTGTGCATAAAAAGGCACATTGCTCTGGTTTTAGACTGCTTTCAGTTCAACACTAAAAGTACCAGCGCATATACATAATCGCTCTCAAGAGTGATCCTATGTGCCATACCGGAAATGCTGCTGCCCAAAAGAGGCCAAGAGCATCACAAGTTGTGATCAACACTTCTGTCGCTCAGTTGTAGTAGCTAGACAGTCACTAGCAGCAAGCTTTAATATTACAACTCTAAAAATTCGATTTCTTTTTAGGATTATGTTGGGGTCAAAATGTCACTGTAGGGGAAAATGGTTAGTGTAAAATGCTACTTTATATTATTGCCCTATAACTTGCAAAAATGTACACACAGTATATTTCTAAACTCAGGACAAATATCAGAAACTATTTAGACAAGGTATTTTTTTACCATTTGTAACTGTAAAATATTTTTTTGATCAAAGTTAGAAGTGTTTTTTTTTCTATAATATTTTAGGATGTTTTATAGTAAATTATAAAATATGATGGTATCTTAAGAAAGCCCTTATGTTGATAAACAGTATATCATATTTGTGGGTTAATGAAATGAGAAAAAATTACAGCTTAACACAAAAATGACATATAGCAACTTTAAATAAGTAATAAAATGTATTTATTTGCCTTGGTAGATTGCATTAAAACATTAACGCACATTCTTGGATTTAAATAAATCAGCAGTTGATAGTTTTGTATTGAGAAATTGCCTCAAATTAGTTTTGAATAGTCATCATTGGTATAGAAATATAGGTCTGAGCACTTTACACATGGTAAAGAAGTATTTTCAAAGGATTAAAATAAGGTCTCAATACAGGGTTACTACTTACTTTTTTGGCGCACAGTACATGTGACTCCAGAAACAAGCAAGGTGCTGCATCTTTTACAAATGGTTCTTTTCACAGATGGGTCCCTTAAAAAAAAAAAAAAAAAAAAGCAAATATTGTTTTGTGGCAGAACTCACTGGTTACATTGTACTGTGTGTTTAGTAATGTCTTTTTAGGCAACATTTATTCACATTTTTACTAAAAAAACAAAAATATTTACTAAGATTAAGAAATGGTGCTTCATATCCAGTAGTTGCTTAACTCACTCATCCTCGATATAATTAGCATACGAGGAAATGGGAGAGACAAAACCTCAGAGGAGTTGTACAATATTTAGATACTGGGTCGGATGAGGAAACATGGTACATGCTAAATATTCATAGGTACCAGCACACTGCACAGGACAAAAGGGTAAGTAGCAGGTAGACCCTTTAACTTGGCAGATTTGTATTAGTAAGGTTTTGTCACAAAGTGAATCCTGATAGCCTCCATGACTGGGGTTCTTGGAGGGGCCTAAGGGCCAAACACCTCCCTGTAGATTATGGGGCCTGGCATTAAAAAAGGTTTTCTGCTTTGGGTACAATGGGTAAGTTTGCACTTTGAAGTGACTTTACTCATGCACCTAGATTGTGCCCTCTGTAATCCTGACTCATCCTGGTTTATGTGCTATCACTGTATACTTTAATATAGTTATTTAGTGTGATTCTATTGGTATACTCATTTATGTGTAATGCATAATTCTGTGTGGAGCCCACTCTGAAGGATTACAATGTGTCACAGAGGAGTCAGTGACAATGATTGATAGTTTACTCCAACATCCATTGTTCTGTGTTAATTGAGTTTACTGTTTAATTTGACTATGATGTGGTTTTCTGTAGTAATGCTGGTTACTTGCGGTTTGGTTTCTGTTGTGTTAATATGAGGGTTGAGTTATGTTAACTTGATTATATCTGTATATAAGACTGTTTCTGTTCCAATAAAGTTGTTCATTCTTGCTGTACTTAACTGCTAGTGGTCCTGTCTGCTATTTGGGTACAAAGAGCAAGGTTCCAGAAAAGACTTGCTGGGTGGATGCTAAGCTTTAATCGGGGGGCTAAGAAGGCGATTTCCTACAGCAGGCAGAGGTGCTACTAAGCCTGGGAAGCCGTCCAGTTACAGGTTTAATTACTCTTTAAAAACCTTCTTACACTATTAATTTTCTCTTTTTGCAAGTTATTCTGGAATGTCTAGCAAACATTAAAAAGATAGACAATGGAAGTATTACATATACCGAACAGCCATACCATTATGACCACCTGCCTAAAATTGTGTAGGTCCCCTTTTGCCACCAAAACCGCCCTATAGAGGCATGGACTCCACTGGACCTCTGAAGGTATGCCGTGGTATCTGGCAGGAACCCATTAGCAGCAGATCCTTTAAGTCCTGCAAGCTGCGAGGTGGGGCCTCCATGGATCAGACTTTTTTGTCCAGCACATCTCACAGATGATCAATTGGAATGAAATCTGGGGAATTTGGAGGCCCAATCAACACCTTCAACTTGCTGTTTTCCTCAAACCATTCCTGAACAATTTTTGCTTTGTGGCAGGTTACATTATTCCGCTTAAAGAGGCCAATGCCATCAAGTAGTACGGTTTCTATGAAAGGGAGTACATGGTCTGAAACAATGCTTAAGTATGTGGTACATGTCAAAGTAACAACTGTATAAATGGCAGGACACAAGGTTCCCCAACAGAACATTGTACATAGAATCATACTGCTGGTTTGCCACCTGTCAGTGGTCATAATGTTATGGCTGATTGGTGTATATGGGTTTTCCATGTCACTATGCACCACTTTGTTTCCTTATTGTATATACAAAAAAAACTCACATCTTTGAAATGTCAAAAAAGAAAATTGTTAGAGTTAAATACACATTTAATATCATACAATTAAACAATTATGTAAACAAGCATAAGCACATTTATTCAAACAAAAAAACTGAACTCACTGCCTCAGCACCAATCGCCTGCTAATCATTTTTTGAGTATGGCAATAAAAGCGAGCCAGCTCCACATTCTCAGGATTTTGGGCCAAGACACAGTGTGCTGCCTTCATGAAAGAAAAAAACAAAATATATAAAGAACATGCACAGTCATATTCACAAGAATAGATCACATGGGTGTCATGCAAGCAAATGGAATTAAAAGACAATTGCTTTGAAAATATAATTATGGCAAAGTCTATGCTAATGTATGTTAGAAATCTTTAATACTATATGTACTGAGAAGATAAATGAAAACATTTTTCAGTGCGAATGCTGCCAGATATGTCTAAATAAGTAAAGTCCCATAAATCTCAACTGTTCTAGGAATAAAACCTTGCCTTGGCATAATTCCCTAAACACTGCTCCTCACTCGTTGCATGACAAAATAACATAAATGTCTTTTGCAATGATAGCCAACAGGTAACTCCCCAAATGCTGAAGTGCAACTCTCATGATACTTAATCAGCATGTTTCATGCCCTGCTCGTCAGCAAAATGTATACAGAGATCAAGTTAACACTGTCTGACCACCTTTACCTGTTAAGTAAGAGATCCTATACATTACTGTAAGCACAATTGGACAATGACTTCATTGCTTTTTGCTGCTTACCCATATATTTCTATGTATACTTTACTTATCCTATTGAGCAACTCAGCAGAATATGATGGCACATTATAAATAATAATCAAACTTGCTTGTTAATGAATAATATACAAATCAGAAATGGCTTCATTCCCCAACTGTAAGCATAGAACACATGTCAAAAACTAGATAACATTAACAAAATGACAACCATGTTCATTATTACCTGGTATAGGAAGTTAAGTCTCTGAAAAGCTTCTTTATCTTTAATTTGAGCTGACATGGTAATTACTGGTATTAAACTGGAAGTGAGAAAGAGAGACATGTTTTCTGTGTTGATATATTAGCAATGTAGATTAATAGTATTCGTTTGATAAGTGGTAAGTATAAAAGTGAAAGTGTGCCACACCGTAATTAGAACAATTTTCACAAAGTTACCCACATGTTAAACACTGCTGATCTCCAGCATTTCTCACAGTGCTCAAAATATCCAGAAACAACAGGCAGCGCAGGATACGATGTGGAAACAATAAATAAATAATGCAAATAGTGACGTTAAGCATGCTGTTAAAAAAGCAAAAGTTAAAAAACTGCTTCAGTACCACTTTAAACAAACAACAGAATTTAAAATGTCAGCCAAATGGGGCTAATTCATTTGTATTTTTAAAGTGCGGCAGGTACCTCCATTACCCATAATGAGATAGCTACATGGGTTTTTCAGGGCTGGTTGGTAGAGGTTCAATTTTATCTCAAAACAGTTTTGGCAGACGCTTCGAGAAGCAGAGAGCGTTAAGATAGCTACAAAGCGATTGGCTAAGAGATAGGCGACAAGTGTTTTAGGCGCAAATATTGGATATAAGTACAGCTGTTTTTAGGAGGGAAAACAGATCAGTGTCAGACTAGTTAAATTTGGCACACTGTGAATGAGCATATATCACTGGCACCTGACCTCCCTCAATGTCCTGAGTTTTTATTAGGGTGTAAAAATCACCATCCTGTGAAATTACAGCAGTTTGGAAGAAACCAGGACTAGCCACACTACCCGAATAAAAGTAATTTGAACCAATGAGAATAATTTATTTCAAATGCATGGAATTTCCTGACTCTCTAGTGATGTCATCAGACAATGTGTTGCACTGTTAAGAGAACCTACTGTGTAAAAGAGCAAGTTTATTACACCTAAGACAACGCATTGTATTTTATTCCAGCAGCACAGGAAGTGACTAAATAAAACAAACTTTATATCCTCAGTGTCTATATAATGAGTGCTACTGCACCTGCAGTAAACATGTACAGTAATCACTGGGGAGGGCTTGATTCATATTAAAAATGTGATTTATGTTTAATGCCTGCATCAAATCACACTGGGAAAAAGCCGGTGTACTATAGAAGCAGTAATCCTCATCTTGCACCAAAGTGAGTTTGGGGACTAGACTGTCCTTTTAAGAATAGTTGTTTATTAAACCTCAAAAAAAGTCAAAGCCAATTTCTCCACTAAATGTCAGTGTGTGTCTATAATTATTGAGATGATAGGAATGCACAATACAAAACCCATGGTCCTCAGCTTTGTTATACCACAGTCTGCTCAACAACTATGCACTACATGTGGCTCCTATTAAAATTATACATTGTTTCCTCCATAACTGCTAAAATAATCAAAATATGACCGTAACCCTAACGCAAGTATGCCCAGAAAGTGTGAGGTACCCTCCACCGCCCCCGTCAGTACACTTACTGACCTGATGCCGTATATTTCACATACAACCAATATTATAGTCATGCAGTTGTTTGTAGTATAATCACTCACCGAGTTCCACAGGAGCCAAGACGCACCACTTCGAACTTCTCTTACACGCCAAGTACAGAGCTCAGCCTCTTTGACGACACTTCCGGTGGTGCAGCAGCCATTTTGTCTTTCCGTGAGGCTCTCCTTCTGCCGTTCCGATATTTCCAGTTCCTCGTGCAGCGGTCGCCAGGCCATTTCATATCAGGCTGCCTTGTAACGTTGTGTGCCCGGTCCCGGTATAGAGCAACGGGCGGCGTCCTGGGGAAGCGGGTAACGGGCCGTCATTATGTCGAGCGAGGAGGGTTACCTGGCCATCCTTCGCTATCTGACTAATGAGCGTGAGCCCTATGCACCGGGCACCGAGGGCAATGCCAAGCGTAAGATCCGCAAGGCAGCCGCTTGCTACGTGGTGAGATCCGGCATTCTGTTTTACCAGCGACGGCACCGGGACAAGGAGACCTTCACCGAGCTGGAGGTGGTGCTGCAGTCAGACCGCAGGAAGGGGCTGATAGATGCGGCGCACATCGGGGCGGGAGGACAGCACCTGACAAAACATCAGACCTGGCATAATCTGTCCCACAGCTACTGGTGGAGAGGTGAGAAGCCTTGCCTGGTAACCGTGTGCTGGGTATAACTGTGTGCGACACCCTGCGCCAATGCACAGAAAGTAAACAAACCTATCTGCCAATGCAGTTGTTGGAGCCAGTGAGCTGTTGGTCCTATCATTGTGGAGTATTTATCATTGGACTTATTAGATGTCCCTGCCTCCTAAACTATGTACAGTTTGTCAGTCCTTGTGCACTGCGCTAGTGATGGTAAATATTCGCCACACCAGCTCATGTAGACCTCGTTGACAGTGATAGCAATCGGAGCTGGCTGCCAGCAGTGAGGTTACATCTGGTCTTCATGTCTGTGAAGAAGAGTTAGATGAGGATTTTAGAGCAGTCCTGATAATAGAGCTGATTCTATGTTTATGCCATAACACAGGCACACATACTCCTGCGATTAAAGAGGGTCAGGAAGTGGGTCAATTAGAAAGCTATAGGGAAGCTATGTTCGTGCGTGTGGGAGACACAGAGGCCTTGCACAGGAAGTGACACAGTTGACATTGATGGCTTCACTGACAGGGATATGGGGCGTGTAAGAAACGATTATCACTGTGAGTGCTATGAGTACTAGAAAAAGTGCTCTACAGCAAAACACATGCTTTGCACCATTCAATAGACGATCATGGGAGATATTCTAAAGCAACCTCTAACGGCAACCCCTGATGTACAGGTAGTTGTAGACATGAGTGGCTGTGTGATTTGATAAGACACTAACAATAAGGCTGAATAATGCAATTGTATCGGGTCCAAAACTAGTTTACCTGATGAAGGGGGGGGGGAAAAACATTCTACATCCAGAAGTGGACATAAGAGGTTATTTGTAAAAGTCAACAGCAGGAACACTCCATTGGTTACTGATTATATAGACACTGAGGATATAAAGTTTTGTTTCATTTAGTCACTTCCTGTGCTCCCCAAATTGATTATATTGTGTGGACTCTGAGTGACCTTGCTCTTGTCCACAGTATTATCGCTTAACAGTGATGACATCCCTAGAGAGACAGAATATTCCATGTATTTGAATTAAATTATTCTCATTGGTACATGCAGCAAAAAACAACTTTGACTCAGCTAGTGTGGCCAGTCCTGGTTTCTTGCAAACAGCTGTAATTTCACAATTTCATCTAGCCCTAATTATTTTATATTTTAAGCAATGCACAATGTAAAACATGTATTTTAAAGTACTTTGAAAGCACATTAATATGCATTTTGCCCACTAGACTCCCTGCAATGCCCATATATTTGACTGGAATTGCCTTTTAAATATAGGTTCCAGTAAATGTTCCATGCATATTTCATTTTTTTTGTTTTGCACTGTAACATTACATTGCTTTGTTAAAAAATAAAAAAGGGACTGCAACCATTATTCCTTTGCTGCTGTATTTTCTATTTAAAATATTTGGTTGTTAAATATTTCATGACAGTTGGTAGAGTGAACCTCTAGTGCATACATTCTAATTTACATTATTAATCTTCAAAAAATCAATAGTTCCAGCCAAGAATAAAAATATCTCCACCCTTTAACCTTTGAAAGTAGTGGGGGAAACAATGGAAATACTTATTAAAGATGCTGTGTGTGAGTAGCTCATTAACTTGACATCCCCATGGCAGCACATGGAAATGAAAGGAAGCTTCTGATATATAAGCCTATTATGTTGTGCACATGAGCATTGGAAGTCCACATTTCCATAGTGTTAGGATTATTGTGCTTTACAAATGCACATATGCATCTCTGACAATACACACACATGCACTGGGTATTCCAGTACATATCTGGGTGAACTTTCTGATCAGCTCCCAAAATATGCTGGAGATGCCCATTTGAGTGAGAGATTATCGATCCCTGCAGAAAGAAAAGTTTTTAAACTAAGTACTGGAAAAATGTGCATATATTTTAAAGGGATACTACCACTAAGCGTCATTTATTAAATGGTGATCAGAAAACCAACCTTTAAAGGAATTCAAGAATGCATGGCATTACCATAAGCTTATCCTGAAAAACATGTAATGAAAATAATTTGGAGATTTTGTTATGGGCACACTTGATAGGCCAGTTATTTCTTAGTTACCACCACAACATATGTTTCTATCCATGTTTCTACCCAAAGGAAATGGGTTGGCACTCGAGATTAAAATGGTTGTACCTGTGATATAAAAATGACAAGGTGTTACTGTATACAATCATGTATAAAATCATAAATATTGTGTTAACCAAGTAGCAAGCAAATATATATATATATATATATTTATATTTTTATTTTTTTTCAAAATATTATGTTAAAAGAATCACTGCTATCCTTCAGCATGAAACCTCTATGCTAAAAGCTTGCAGTAAAAAAATATACCGAAATGTCAGGGGGGGGAAATGCACAATACATTAAAGCTATTCCCTCAAGCAAAGAATTTTCTCCTCAAGCAATTTTGTAAGTTCTCCCAGTGCTGTACATTGAGAAACACACATTTCTTGTGTTAATCTTTTCATCTGGGTACTGTAAGGTATGCATGTTACTGACTGCAGCTATAAAATGGGTACACTAGTTTCATTGTCCATGGTATATATGGGAACACAGAAATACTGAATCTAAAAAGTTTATGTACTTACCTCAGTGTGTATTTACCCTGCCCTTAAAAAAGAACCTCCAACTTCGAATTTTATTTTGAATTCATTTTTGAGAAAAGGGCAATAAAATCCTTGGCTCCTCCCCTTCACATGGCATAGGCATATTAGAATGTCTAACTGTTCATTGTTGAATGATATTGAAAAATGTACATTATGTTACAGGCATTCAGTATGGGTCCATGTTTTGGTCAGTGAATTTGAATATATACAACTTTTGCTCTTGTTTTGTTTCTAATTTCTACATTTTCTCTACTCTGTTGTATAAAACTACTAATAGAGAAGTGCTTCCCCACCTCAGGGGGGGGGGGGGGCACATGAGGGGTGGCATGAGTACTCTAGCCAGTATCTGAATCTGGGCAAAGGAAAGAACGGAAATGGACAGTTCATAGATTAAATCTCAAAGATCTAATGCCAAGTCATTGATGACCCAGAGCCAATACACCTTGATATACCAATGGAGGGGGGGAGGCGGGGGGCATGAGAGTTTGCTGAGGATGTTATGGGGGGGGGGGGGGATTATCTCAAATAGTTGGTGGGGACTCCTGTAATAAAGTATTTTATGAATATGGAACGACTGTAGTTTGTTCAAAACACAAGCAATCTAAAAACAAGACATTTATTTTTCCTTTAACTGGCATAGAGATGTTGCAAACTGTTGTTATACTAGTAACACATGATTTTATGTTTTTTTTTGTTTGTTTTTTCTTCTGCAACCATAAAGAAACAATTTGGTGACATTTTTATTTATTTTTTGTTCTTTATTTCATTTCCTCCAGGCATTTTAAAAGAAGTAAAAGATTACATCAAAGAGTGCCCAAAATGCCAGGAGAAGTTGGATCGGTCTCGTTCCATACATGATCCCACTGAAATATTAGAGGAACTTGGTATAGAGATTCGATCGGACAGCAATGAGACGGATGATGAACATAGTAACTCCATACCCAATGCAAATCTGGTTCCAAAATCTGCTAAAAAGAAACCAGTGGCAAAACACGAGTTGGTCTTTGTATGTATTTTTCATTTTTTTTTCTCCTACGTATGTTTATTGTTGTAGTCTACAAACAGAGGCACTCAAAGGGTAGTTCTTCCATTTGTAATCTAGGATAAAAGTCCACTTTGTGGTCTGAAATGTCAGTTGTCATGTCCACTGCTAACAAATTGTATTATTATTATTGTTTTACTTCAAGACATGGGAGTTCCTCAGTTTGTGGACTATTATATACCTTTTGGTTGGAGTAGCACCCAGGCAAGGACATCTTTTCAACAATGAAGGCTGTACTTAACTATTCATATAATGTTTACTATTTTACATGTCATTTTTACACTTTTTTTTTTTCAACAAAAAGAAAAAATTCCTTCCCCTGTTTTTGGTTCTGAGCACCTTTATAAGGGATTCATTGCAACGCCTGTCCACTTTGAACCAAATAAATTCTTGGTTTGGCTTATGTTCTGGGCATAACACTTCTATAATTTCCCTTATAACCCCCACCTCTACAATGCACTTAAACAGCTGATATTACTTTAACTAATGTAAAGGTTAATACAGGTTAGGGTCTATATTTTAGTGTATTTGTGTCCGAATACACGTGAATGTCTGTATCTTTTTCTAAATACAGATTTATTAACTTTTTGACTTCTTCATCTTTCTGATTTATTTATTATTGTGTGGTACCTTGTTTATAAAGACATTAACGTTTGTCTTAATGTTCTTTTTCTAGGTTGATAGCAAGGGCACTGTGAAGCAGTCCTCGACTAAGCACGGTCAGAAGGTCTTAGACCAATTAAACCAGCAGCGACTTTCCAATCAGTTCTGTGATGTTACACTTCTCATTGAAGGAGAAGAGTTTAAAGCGCACAAATCAGTGTTGGCAGCAAGCAGTGAATACTTTAGGGAACTCTTCATTGAAAAAGGAGCAGTTTCAAGTCATGAAGCTTTTGTGGATCTTTCAGGTAAGTGCTGCCTTTCCATGAGATAGTTGGGGGTCTCTGTGGTCTGTTGACTAAAATGTAAACATCAATAATCAAGTTGGAAAGACATGCATGTTGGAGAATATTTCCAACTCTGTCTGATTTTCTGCAGGTTGCTTGTCAGTTGATTACAGTTCACATTTTAGTTAATGGGCCCTTATGATTTGTTTTGCAAGCTGTCTTCCTCCATTGTCCAGAGATGCTTTTGTCTTAAGATTAAAAATAAATGAACACCCGAATATAAAGTGGGACTGAAAATATTTACATATTTCAAATTTGAATATTCCTAACAAAATTTGTACATTTTTGTAATTTTTCTTTGGCTCAGTGGGCATATTGCATCATTTCCCTAATTCTGCATAGTCTGAGGCTGATCACGTTATTCCAAAGTCTGATTGGCTGAGTACAGATGCTAGCCTTGCCTGGATCCCATGGTTAGATTTAAATGTATAGGTTTTATTTTTTTTACACTGGACACGTTGGATACCGTATTGTAGGCTGCTACATAAAAAAGTTATTTTAAAGGATCCTTTGTCTTTGATCTAGTCACCATATCAATGGATACATATTCAGATGTGTCAGGATAAATGGGTCATTTATTTAGACTTTTTCAGAATGCATAGGGTTAATTTGTGTTAAATATAGGTATGTTTGGAAAATCAGATTTCCACTGTGTAAAAGTGAATTTTATCACCTATTGTTTTTAATATGAATGACGAGAATATTAGGAGAAAATATGTCAGTGGAGTCTCTGGTCACATTTCCCACTGGAATGCAGTTAATTTACATATCAGGCCACAGGTGATGTCATAAACAGGGGACTCCACAGACTCATTTAAAACACATTTTTCTCCTAATTTAGGAATTTGCTTGCATTTTTTCAAAACACAATGTATAGATCATTTTCAAATAAAAAATTGTATTCTCTCCATGATCATAGTCCCTTTAATGGTTTACAGTTTTTGTGGGAAGAGTTAATTAAACCTTTCTCATACAGTAAAAGGGTGGTAGACAGCCAATCCTCCTTAAAATAGGGAGATTGTGAGAAATAGTAGAAATATCGTATGTTGCCAATGCATGTCCCCACTGGATCAAAGCTTAATTCTCTTGTTGGTAAACATCATTGAACTGCTAAACATTGTTAAAAATGGTTTCCCATTGCAGCAGCAGCAAGCAGTGCTAATGTAGTTTTAGTTCTCAGACGTTTCAAATCAGTGATGTATATGGTTCCCTCTCTCTAGTAGGCCCTCACAATAATATAAAAAGGTTTTAAATGTAATTAACTCTTAGAATTGATGTTTTGTCAATGTTTCAGCCTGTCCCACTAGTGTGGGCTATGGGTACACCAATCTCTCATAACCCTTCTCTGTGGATTTCCTTACAGGATTCTACAAGTCCAGCTTCCTCCCACTGCTTGAGTTTGCCTACACATCTGAACTATGCTTTGATTTCTGCACCATGGCCGAGGTTGCTATGCTGGCTCGACATCTTTACATGAGCGAGGTGCTTGAAATCTGCGAATCTGTTCACAAACAGATGGAGGAGAAACAACTCACCCTGTACCAAAAAGGCGATGTGCAGACTGTGGCATCAGAAAAGAGCCTACTAACCGAGGATTCAGTGGAAGTGACCGATAATGCACCCTCTTTACTGGCTGAAGTTGTGAATGTAAACCAGGAATCTGTTGTGATTAAGGGGAATACAGAATGTGAGGTTGCAGATGTGGCACAGACCGAAACTGGAACGGCTACAAACACTGCTTCTCAAATAACTGTTGGCTTATCTCAGCTACCTGTGGACTCTACAGTGGAGCTGGTCACGGATAGCGAAGTTCCTATCAGTTCTTTAGCTGGTACCACTGCAATATACATTTCAAATGTGAATTCACAGCTCCAGCCAGCAGTCCTCATTCCTGCAGTAATTGATGTAGCAGCAGAAGGACCACAGCCTGAGCAAACCTTGTGCGTTACTCCAGAGGTGTTTGTGTCTGCCGGATCTACGGATACCCAGGCAGAATCTTATATAGACAATGTAAGTGCATCACATGACGTTGCCGAGTCACACATCCTTGCCAGTTGTGTGGGTGAAGTAAAGGTAACTGCTGATCCTTTGCAGGAAAACATCACTTTGAATGAATCTTCTAGTTCTTCTAAAGCAACCAGCACTGCAGAGGCCTCCTCATCCATCACTGCTGTAGATGCACCTTGTGCTGATCATGTGGAGAACGTGGCGAAAATCAAAAGCAGAGACCTACCTAAAAGGAAGCGTGGTAGGCCTCCGAAGTCACCTGCTACGGAACTGGAGAATAACAGTGACACCTCAGAGACTATGGCGCCCTCTGACGACAGTCCTTATAAAAGTAAGCTGCGTGAGCGATCCGTAGAGGAAGGTGGATATATCCAGATGCACAAAGGTCAAGAAAAGAAGCTTGCAAATAGAAAGCCTAACCCCAAATCTGCAGTCCAGCAGGTAGTTTCTTTTTGTAAGGATGCTTTTATAAATTCCATATATATGTGACTGGTGTTTTGCTAATGTAACCAAAAATACAAATATTAACCAAACTACATCTTTACTTCCTAGATGATTAACAAAATGTAATATAGCCCAACACATAGTAACAAAGCAAACATATACAATATTTTAGCTGTCTTACATTACACTGTTGTGTTTGAAGGGATGGAGATATTTAATTTGTTTCAATTTTTAATTTTTTTAAATTGTGTTACCTTTTATTCATTATTATTTCTTATTTTTTTTTATTTTTTTGCACAAACCAGTGAGTGAGAGATGCCCATTGCATAGAGCAGTGCTCCTCAACCTTTTCTCACCCAGGGCACACCAAATCTCTTCCCAGAATTCCGTCGCACACCACAAGCAAAAATATATAAAAATTAAGTTATAAAGTCAAGTGCATACACAGAACATAAGAACTAGATGCCTTTATTTACCTTTAAAACCAAACAAGTGTGCAAAATAAATAACGAATGCACAAACAAAGTCAAGTGAATTATAAATACACAAACCAAACCAGTGCATTAGAAATCATAAATAGACAAACAAAGCCAGTGCTTTAAAAAATCACCTCCTTGCTGCTCCTTGTCCTGGTCGTCTCCTCCGTGCAGTCTTCCCTCCTGCAAGGAGGAGGGAAACACACCCACCGGATATGTACTGTCATATCCGGTGGCAATGATTTATTTATTTTTTTTAAACTTTATTATTCATTTTTTTCGGCAACCTCATCCAGTGGAAACCGGGCCCCGATAGGAGAGCCCGATGTTGTCTAAGTCAACTTCAGGCTCTCCTCTGGAGGGCCGGCATCCGCTGGATGCGTCACTCCTCCCAATATCCAGCGGCACACCAATTGTGGAGTGCTGGCATACAGGCTTGTTTACCAAGTAGTGACCCCAATATCCTACAATTGGTGTTAACCAAGGTCTGGGATTTTTTTCATATATGACATAACAAAATCCTCGCCCTGTTTAAACTTTTGAAACAAACTTGTAGGGTCAAGAGAAAATAGTGACCTAAACCTGTATCAATACTTTGGATAGAAATGGGGTTTGACTAAAGAATTATTAACAGTTTAATAAAGAAAATGGGTTTTGTGAAACTACATGAAGCTTGTTTATCCATTGTGAGAGCAGATCTTTATGTTAATAAACTTTAAAAATATTATTTCTAACTTTCCTATATTTTTTTCTGTTTTCTTTACTAATTCAACAAAGAGGCAGTAATATTTCTGAAAATGAAGGACTTCAACAGTTGGAAAGCTATTGGTTGACTACTTTATGACGTAGGCAACACTCTACATTCATCTGTCCTGTGTAGTGTGAGGAGGCAAAGCTATGAGATTTGTATCCATGAAGGTACAGTTCTCAGGCTTCCTCACTATTCATGGTGAATAGATGGGGGAAAAAATAGTGTTCTAATGGTGTAGTTTTGTTTTCTTCTCATTGTCAATTTTACATACCTCTTACTCTGTTTGCTTATCATTTGTATAATTTTTTGGAGTATTTTCCATTTGTGTTGTGTATCACTAATTCTGTTTTTATTTTTTTTTATCGTGTTTGTTTTTCTCCTGTCATTGAAACGAAGGCTGCCATGAAATTGGTGCAGCGCGGTAAAAAAAGAATAATGCCACCGAAAAAAGAAGGGTCTAAAGTTGAATCTGAACACAAATGTAATGAGTGCGGAATGGTTTTCCAGCGCCGGTATGCCTTAATAATGCATAGTGTGAAGCATGACAAGATAAAAGAATTCAAGTGCCCGGTAAGATACTGGCAACAATGCCCAAGTAATGGCAATCATTATAGCAAATTATGTTTTCAAAAAACAAATAACAAACATGATGAATAGCCTATAATTATTATTAGTGTGAGTTCTACCCAAATCCAAGGATGTTCTATTCCATCCTTAAATATAGGGCTCAAATGCCTGTTGAATGTGTTTTCTAAATACCAGCTCCCTGCGGGCCCCCGTGATGAGCTGTGCTGCATATTCTGCTGTAAGGAACTCCAGTGGGATCCCACTTAGATGAGGCCACTTTAAGTGACCACAGTCTGAGTGACATAATAAAGTATAGTGATTTCTTAGCCAGGGACCCACGTGGTCTGTGTAAGACCCTGATCCCTGGGTCTCTGCCTCTGTGGCTTGCGATTATTCTGTGATCACGGCCAGAAACCTAAAATCTCTGTTTTGCAGCCACTTAACCTACAGGTGTATTGGACAAAGTCATAGTTGAAAGTTTAATAGGAAATCCATTGTAACATTGCATTTGTGTCGTTTCCTGACTTGCAGCTGTGTACGAAGGAGTTTCAGTACAGGGCATCCCTGCGTGCTCATCTCATCCGACATACCCGCAAAACAGATTCATGGGTTGTTAACCAAGAAACAGATGTCACCAAAGGAACCACAAAAAGACAATTTATTTGCGATATTTGTGGAAGGACACTCCCTAAACTGTATTCTTTGCGATTGCACATGCTCAAACACACAGGTGTGAAGCCACACGCATGCAAGGTAACCCGGGGCAAGATTCATTCAGCTCACCTATAATGTCTTGTGTATTTCTTTGTGTTATTCAAGATTTGAGAGTTTGGTTGAATTTAATGGCAGTTCTTTACAATTGAAGGGGAGTGCGATTGTATTATGGAAGGTTTATGTGTAAATATTCTTGCACAAAAACACCAACAAAAATAAAAAAGACGTAATCCCATTTTTTTTTATGTATAACAGCGATTGCGCCTTTTTTAAAATTTGTGTATACATATATATATATATATATCTATATATCTATATATCTATATATATATATATACTGACACTGTATGAGATCCTCGTACATTTATCAGTTGCTGAAAAGACCCTATCTCTTATACATATGTTAAATAGTTACATGGTAGTGTAGGTTGAAAAAAGACTTTTGTCCATCAAGTTCAACCCTTTTCCTATTCCTTGTTTATCGATGCTGCGCCCACATGTTCGGGACTGACACCCGTACCGCAACTCCATATTATATAGGTGATATACGGGGATAGCTCCATTATTAGATATATATTTCATTGACTTTAGCTGAATGTGCATTGTTAGCATTAATAGTTATTAGCTGTTAAAGGATAACTAAACAGCTTTTTTTTCAAGTCAATAATTAACTTAAACTTTTTTTGTTGTGGGGATGACTTACTTTAAACTTTATTTGATTGATAAAGTCCCCAGCCCCTCCTACTTTAATTTGTGACCCCTTGTGTTAGTTGTGTCGCCAAAACAAATGAACCAAGGGGCCAAATGTGGCGTCCAAATGTATTTCTGACACAACCTGTGTAGGGAAAGCAATTCTGTAAGATGACTTAATTGTGTGCACACATGCGCAATCACGGCTTTTAACGAAAGCAGAATCAATGGGAACTACATTACCCATGATTCTGCGGTAGAAGAAGCCAAAATCGCGAATGCGTCGTCGAGCACAATTCAGCAGTCGGGTATCTTCTGAATTGCATTGCCAAAGTTAGTACCCCCCAGAAAAATAAATAAGTTCACTTATTTAAAACTCAAAAACACAGTTTAGTTGTCCTTTAAGAAATCTTAATTTAAAACTGTTTACATTTTTTGATTTTCTTTATTTTTAACTTGTCAGATTTGTGAAAAGACATTTACCCATAAGCACGGATTAAAGATGCATCAGGCTTTGCACGAATCTCAGAGGAAATTCAATTGTGACACATGTGAAAAATCATTTGTAACAAAACGCAGTCTCCAGGAACATGTGAGCACTCACACAGGTAATGTAACTATGTCATCAGATATTTGGAGGGAAAATATTTCAGAACAAAATTTGTTTACTCTTGCTACATTTTCCTCCTTACACACGCAACTTACTCCAAAGTAACTTTAATGCCTAGAAACATCACTCACAGTTCACTTTAAGCTGTGAACTGAACAAAAATGCTTTGTTTTATTCTGATACCCAGTACCCCATCACTTCTGCAGTATCTATGCAGCTCTGTTTCATAGGAGTGTGTTTAACCAGGAATATATGGGCCAGCTTAAAGTGCTTATCCATCAAATACTTCACTTAATAAAAGGGGGTTATTTACTAAACCTGCAAAAACCAGGAAAGATAGAACTGATATCCAGTTTGGCCGTTAATGTCTGGTTTGTGCAGTCCCTTAATCTTATACGCCATTACATAAATGGAGATCGTTTTATTTAAAGTATTTACATCATGAGCTGTGTTCAGATATTGTGTAAATATAGTTATATTATTTCTCCTCCTTGAAGGGATTTCCAAATACCTTTGCTCTATATGTGGGAAGGCTTTCCACAGAGCCTCCGGACTTAGTAAGCACATAAAGAAGCACAAGCCTACAGTGGAGACTCGCGGATTTCATTGCACACAGTAAGTCCTTATGGTTAAATTATTGGTTCTGTATGAAAACAATCCAGTGTCACATTTTGTAAGACACGAACATCCCTATTATGGGTTGATCTCTACTGCGTTAAGTGCCATGAAATAATAGAGGTAAACCTTGTCATACCGCGTGTCGGGTCATTGCCATGTCTGAAATAACCTTTATTGTGACAGGATCAGGCCACAGATACGTGCAGGAACGGAAAGGGACACACTACACATTTTGCGTTGAAAAATCAAATGTGTGGCTTCAAGTGAACAAACATGATTAAATCCAGTGTATTATCCCATGAGTGAAAAGGTCACGATTTCTTATGTCAAATGTGCAATACATTATCCAATGACAAATAGTATCAAACTACTTCCAAAATAAAGTGACTTAGTGCGCTTGACCCAACACTTAGCACACTGACAATTACCCTTTTCAATGAGATGACCTCTTGCACGTGTTATGTAAAGGGAAAAAAATAAAATAATAATATAGTGTAGTATATTAAAACAAAATGCACAGATAAAACGTGTAAAGTGTCCACTCACATGTACCTGAGCAGTAATCTGCTCAGGAATAAGGGCATCTGTGGACCCACAATGGGTGAATGGATATAACAGCGGGTATCCTCAATTTAAGATGGCTCCAATGATATAACACAGGGGAAAAGGAGGCAGGAATGTCAATACAAAAGTTTATTATATCACAGCTAAAACCATAATAAAATCTGCAGTGTCCAGTAGTTCCTTGAAAAAAAGGTCTTTCACAAGGTGCACTGTGCTTTCAATAACAGACGATCCCTCCTCCTCCTGCAGAGCTGAAGAAAGCTGTGACGTCATTAGCCATGCATGCCCACTGATTCAACCAAATTTCAATGTGGGAAACACCAGGCATGAATAGTTTTGAAAACAAAGCTATATGCTCGGAATTTCCAAATATGAGCCAGACATGGACATGTTGTGTTAATCATGCCCTATTTTTTGTATGCTCAGACATGTAAAAACTGTGCATATTTGAGCGTGCAAAAATAGTGCATGCTGAATGCAACATTTTGTTATGGATTTATACCTTTCCTTTTTGTGATCAAAAAATTCAACCACAAATGAAATTGCTCTTGATTGTAAGGCAGCATATATATACATTCTGACGATATTTGATATAAATGCATTTGGGGCTGATGTGCATGTGACATCTTTCTGGATTTAGGTGTGAAAAGAGTTTCTTTGGCTCCCGGGACCTGCAGCAACACATGAACAAGCATCTCGGTGTAAAGCCTTTTGAATGTGAATTTTGTGGAAAATGCTACAGCTGGAAAAAGGACTGGTATTCACATGTAAAATCCCACTCTGTTACAGAACCTTATAGGTATGAATCATTTTTTTTTCTTTTGCCATTTTCTTGTTCTTATCCTTTTCTCACTGAAAAACCGCGGAAACGTTTCGACATGGAAGGAGTCTTTTGTCAAGCCGAGCTCCAGCACCCTTCTTATTGGAGTACCATTTGCCACTATCTATTTTGGCTATCTATCCGTAGACAGGGCAAATAACCTTTTACAACTTTGTAGAAATTGCCTTGTAAAAGTTTGTGTTTAGATCTAAATATGCTCATTATAGAAGGTCCACTGTATGTTTTTACTCATTTCCTATACATTTTTGAGCATCCACATTATTGAGTGTGTATTATCTGTAGAATGAAGTAATTTGTTTCCTCTGCCTCCAGGTGTAATGTTTGTGGGAAGGAGTTCTATGAAAAGTCTCTTTTCAGAAGACATGTCAATAAGGCCACACATGGAAAGAAAGGGAGAACAAAGCAGAATGTGGAGAGAGTTTGTGAGCACTGTGGGAAAACCTTCTCTCAGTTAAGAGAATACCGAAGACACGTAAATAATCATGAAGGTCTGTGAGATTAATAAAATCCTCGGGAAAATGTCTCTGTGAGACAGACGGAATCGATTTTTGATAAATATAGAAATTCAGACTATTGCCAATTTGCACCAGACAAAATGCTAGCTGGAGAAAAAAATATTTTCCACATAAGTATTTCTTACACAGTATTTCAGTGTAGAATTTTCGTTCCTTTTCTACACATTGCGGAAGGGTTTGTAAAGCAGAGGTTCCAAAACCTTTTTTTAGATTACACCCCCTCCAATATACATCACCCTCTCTAGCCACTAGCTGCTTATCCGTGACTAAGGCATTATATTGATGCCCTCTAGGTCTGCTCTTTATCTTCTCCAAACTTTGCCCCCTTTATTGGCGAGTCTGTTATTGTAAGTATACTGAATATGCACGCCAACACACTGCCTGGATTACTCATGCCCCCTGGAGACATCCTAGGCCCCCTAGCTTGGAAAAACACTGGTGTAAAGGTTACACCTTTGTAAAATGTATGAAGAAAGGTTCATAAAGGTTATCATGTCACCCATATTGATAGTACTGTGCAAAGATGGATTTTTCTCATATCATGCCCAAATATGTAATAACATGACCTACTTCATGTTAGTATACCTTTTTTTTTTTATTGATAATCGTGCAAGTTATTTTTGACAGTCAATATTGTAACAATCAAATAATGCTGATTCTGTTTGTTTTTTTCCAAAATTTTATTAGGGGTAAAGCCGTTTGAATGTCTGACTTGTGGTGTGGCTTGGGCAGACGCACGTTCTCTGAAACGGCATGTAAGGACGCACACAGGAGAGCGACCGTATGTCTGTCCCGTGTGCAATGAAGCCTACATAGATGCACGCACGTTGCGTAAACACATGACTAAGTACCATAGCAACTATGTACCGTGCAAAATTATGTTGGAGAAGGACACTCTTCAGTTCCATAACCAAGGTACGCAGGTGGAGCATGCTGTCAACATCGTGTCCACTGACCTACAAGAGCCACATACAGAGATTGTAACAGAGGAGATAGAGACAGTATTGGTTTCAGGAGACACAATGGAAGCCATTGAAGCAGTATCTAATGCCCAGGATGGTACTGCTGTATCTACACTTTCGGACCAAAGCATCATGCAAGTTGTGAATTATGTACTAGCCCAACAAGGGCAAAAAATCAGTGATGTGACGGAGCACATTGGGACAGTAGAAGTGGAGGTTGACCATGTATCGGAGGAGGTCTAATTCTAAAATGCCTGGAACAAGCTGGATTTGTGTACATACATATACCGTATATGTGTATTCTAGCACTTAACTAGAACCCATAAGTGCTGCTGGAAAGTATCAGTGCTTGGTGAATCTTCTACTTAGGTGCAAAAATGTATTTAAATTTCATGTATGATGTGGCCTGAATTTTTTGTTTTGTTTATTTCCATATAATCTCCTCTTCTCCTGCGTACAACATTTGACAAGAATATCCTGATAGTTAGTTGGGAACACCGATTTCAAGTCGTGTTTATTAAGTACATTTTGTAGGTTAATGCTTGCACAGCTATTGATCTATAGAAGGGAATGAAAATAAATACAAATTCAATTTCTGTTTAAATTTAGCAGATCTGCCTTTTTTTTATTTGATGATTATGGAAAGAATGTAGGAAAATTACATTTCCCGATTAAGCACATTTTGTGCAAAACATTTCTTTTTATAACTTAAATGTTTGCTGACTATTATCCTTTAACTTATTTAATTGAAATGTTGCATCTAGTATAGACATGTCAAGTAGAAATGCTTTAATGGAAGAATATGAATAAAGCAACTTATTGAGCCCTCTCTGCTTTATCAGGGGGCAGCCATATTTAGAAACTTGGGTCAGATCTCCCTTCATGTTGTTTCAGAGGAAGGATGATCTGACTTAACATTCACAAACGATATGTCAGCCACCTGATAAAGCTATATGGCGCAAAGAGGGCTCTCAAGCTACATTAGATCCATCCTTTCAATTGAACATGTTACATTTTGCAGACAGTTGTCCTGTAATTTCCCTTTGCCTTTGTAAGCATTTAGGTGTTGGAAAAGGTTTTTTGTTTTTTTTTTAAATGTTGCCTTATGTTCACCACATATATGGGCTTTTAATGCACCTACAAAAAAAGTGTAAATATGTATCTCAAATCTCTGTAGAGGTAAATCTTCTGTACTCCTTCCACAGCACTGAGGTATTTCTGTGTAGCAAAATACCTAATATACAGTAGTAAACTGGCTATGCTCATGTAACTCCTGAAAACCGTAAACAAATAAAACAAGAAAAAAAACTATAGCTTTGCTTATGATATTAAATAACATCTGCAAAATAAATCCAAATAATGGTTGTGAAATGTTAATTTACTGCCGCTACAACACACATCATGATTTGTAACTTGTAAAGCTTCACAAAAGTAAGAGGAGTTTATAGGATCTACTCAAAGAGGGAGTTACAAATCGTACGGTCAAAGTAGTGGAGTTGAACAAAAATTCTCCAGTGCAGCTGAAGGGGAGGATTTTTCCAACTCCACTATTTTGGGCTTAAGTTTGAAATTCCCATCTCAGTTCCCTGCAATTCACTCTTTATTGAGTAGACCAGTAAATTGGTTCTTGACAAATACGAGGAGCCAGAGAACCATGGTTCCTAAAATTCCTGCTGCTGCCTCCTAACTTCGACCATTTTTCATAGAACTTTATGGAAGTATCACTTCCTTGGCTTCTACAAATAACCAGAATGAATTGGTCTGTTTGTTTGCTAAGGTTTACAAATAGTTTCCAAGACCTTTTCGAAGTACTCACCATTAAATAAAAAAAGATACCAGAAGTTTCTTTTAATTTTATTCTCTTTTGCTATATAATCTTTGGATCCGTGTGGGTTTGCTTTTTAATAAAAAAAAAAAAAAAAAAATGGAGGTGTACACAGAGAGAGAATCTCAATCTGCGCTTATGTATACAGCTGACAAATGTCTGTATTTGCAATGCTTCCCAGGGTTTTTCTGGGGCACGGTTTGTCCTCTTTCAAGGTCGGTCGTACTGCTCTAATAGACGTACAGGATGATTCCCAAAGCTGCCCAGTGCCCTTTGAAGACTAGACTATATACACCTGTTACTAACTTTGCTTCTCTGTTGAATCTTTATTACATTGGTTGGTTTAAAGTCACTGACATTTCACTCTGCATGAACCACATAATTATAGTTTTAAAATCAACCTGTGCATTGTCCCTTTCTCCCAGTATGCCAATGTAGCTTGGCAAAAGGTCAGTTGGTACCATGTTAGCCGTAGAAACACATGAGACAAAGTTTGATCTGTTTAGTGTAGTGTGACCCCTGTTCATAGTTATCAGTCATAATGGCGATAGCTGGGGCTCTTTTTGCCTCCTATACGATTAGTCTAGTAATTTAGTAATAAGATTGGTTTAGTAGTGTAAACTCCTTGTTAATGGCTGTCACTAATTTTGAAAAGACAATAATTTGAATTTGACTGTTCGTATACTATCACAGCAGTGATCCTGTAGCCGGTCTTGCTGAAATCGTGCTATTGTCAAGATGTCACATTGACCACTAGATGGCGGAGTATATTAAGGATGCAATTAATAATAATCAGCTAGCACACCACCAAAGTGCTTGTTTTATAATTAATGACAGCCCTCAGTTATTTGGATCACCATTCTTTCTTTGTATACTGTTTTATATACAATTAATGATATAACTGCTAATTTAAATTGTGTCCTTACCTTTCTCATAACTTTTTTGTGAAAGTTACCATTTCAAATCTTGATCGGCACATGTACCACCTATATGCTTTGTTTTTTTTAAAGTTGATACCATTAAACCTAGTTAGCCAATAGAGTGCAAGCTTTAAAAAAACCTCTCCGGTCTCATCAGGCATGCCTGAGAGGTCTGTTAGTCAATAAAAGGTATCAACCAGTGTATGCTTTATGTTTACAGAGGTGGTGTAGGACATGATATAATTTTGTATTTGAATTACCAAAGCAGAGAACATAAAAGGTTTGGGCTACAACAATTGTATCCATTACATAGATTATATCCTTCCATTAAAATAGCCACATTTTGGTTCTAGGACCAGCCATATAAAGTCTAAACCTTACCAAGGTGAGAGGGTTGACCATTATTTAAAGAGTGTGCATTTAAGTGGAGTAGCATTCTTTGTGTAAAAAATCCTGCTCTTTGCTTTTGTTTATTTGACAAACAAAAATAAACATACAATATTTAGATTTTTCATTAAATTTATTTGTGTCATACAATTCTTTAAAAAACAAACAAAACAAAAAGAAAGAAAGCAAAGTCAACTCTGTTGCAAATATATCCGTCCATAAAAAAAAGGAATCTTTCTCACAATGACACCCCACAAACCCTTTTTGCCCAAAGAAATCAGTTATCCGGAACACGTTCCAGCTGGGATTTTATATTCCGCTCCCATAGCTTCTGGCTGTCTGAAAACCCATGCTTGCCTTTGTTGAATGAATTTGGTCCTGCCGACGTTGGTGTATCCCTGGTAAAGTCATCAAGAGAAAAAAATGAAAGGTACAGTATCTAATATCAATCAATGAGAAGCCTACTTTAAAGGGCAGTTTCCACCTAGCTTGATTTCTGTATGTTGTGGGTGTCTCTATTATATGTGAAATACACTTTAAATGTATTACAGATCACTGGGGCCTATACATTCAGTGACAAGGAGTCAGGTTGGCTTCTTCTGTAGTGGTCTTAATGTGCCACTCTAGGAAAGTATTATTAGCTGAGGAATCAGATTGAACAGAGCTGTAATGAATGCAAGGGGCTGTGATTTCAGCCAGTATTGTGTGCTATAATTCAATACTTGGAAGAGAGCTTGGGGAGATTGGGGACACTTTTAGGAAATCGGTAGTTTGTTTTTCTTTAAACACTGTAGTTGGAACTGCCTCTTAAATGGTAAATGTTTTACCAAAATAGAGCTCAAAAACATTTTACAAAACTATACTATTTCAAATTAAAAGAAAAAGCCAGGGAGTTTGCAGAAAACAATGTTCATACTTAAAAAAAATAAAAAAAAAACAACACACAAGGCTTGATAAAACAGCCTCTGCTATAGAGCATTATGTTGATCATTAGCTTGAAATAAATATATAGTGGCTCATGTTACATTGAGGCCTGTAATCCAGTAAGAACATGCATTTCTTCTGCAATTGCTTTATATTAGCTATTTGTGACTTTTAGCAAGATTAGTTCTGCAAATCTAAAATTCCATTTAAAATGGAGTTAAAAACTGGTTAATCAAAGTTCTATTTAACTTACCAGCGGGCCCTATAAATCGGGCAGAGAACCATCCTCTGTCTATGTATGTATATTTGTTTATACATTAAGTAACCCCTTCAGACAGATACAGGCCTTGACCTGTGTAATGGTTTGCTGATTTACCTCAGAACTGAATGCAATATTTTACCAATTCCACTATGATCACATGATTTGCTAAACGGTCAGTTCCTAATTCCCTTGACAGCTTTTCTGCCTCACTCCTCATCATGTTCTCTCTTTTTAAAAAAAATATAACCTCTCATAAATAATCCTCCATTCTTAAAAATCCAAAATTGCCATATTAAAGTGTTCACCTAACACTTACCTGCGCCCTGGTCCAAAGTCCTAGATCAATAAACTTACCTATGAATCTTTATTATGTTCTGTGATCCCTCTTCTACTCTAGCATCAGCATGTTGTGTAACAGACACCGTATCTCTGAGACACTGACTCGCCCACTCTTTGCACTATCTGCCTACTCCCTCCTGCATCACTGTTATTCTTACTTATTGTTTACACTGGCATTTTATTTTTACTTTTATCCATGACTGACAAATAACAAATCCACTAGAAGCAACTGACATTCACTCTTATTATATTTAATAATAATATATTTTATTTATTATATTATATTATATTGGTTTTGTTTTAAATAACACAATGTACTTATGATATTAAATCACATAAAGCACGTTTGCATTATGGCAGGGCTTGACAAATTTAATTTGATTTTAGGAGCCAGAAATTTTTTTTAGGAGCCAGACAATCACGCAAACATAAACACAATTCATTAACACACACGCCTACTTCACATATATACAAACACACCTACTTTACATATACACATATATCCAAACATCTCACACACACACACAACTACTTTACATATACACATATATCCAAACACCTCACACACACCTACTTTACATATACACATATATCCAAACACCTCACACACACACCTACTTTACATATACACAAATATACAAACACCTCACACCCACCTGCTTTACATATACACATATATACAAACACCTCACACACACACCCACCTACTTTACATATACACATATACACAAACACCTCACACACACCTACTTTACATATACACAAACACCTCACACACACCTACTTTACATATACACATATACACAAACACCTCACACACACATACTTTACATATACACATATATACAAACACCTCACACACACCTACTTTACATATACACATATATACAAACACCTCACACACACCTGCTTTACATATACACATATACACAAACACCTCACACACACCTACTTTACATATGCACAAATATCTAAACCCCTCACACACACCTACTTTACAATACATACACACACATACCTACCTCACACAGTCTTTTCTTGGGGGTTTCTTCTTGATGTGTCCCCCTTCCTGCTGCTTTACCTCACTGCAGGGGAGGGGGACATTCGTGCTGCAGCTGAACTTGGTCGGCGTGCTGAGTGCCAGGATGTCACGTGACGACACCCGGCACTCAGACACGAGCTGCGCGAGGGGGCGGAGCTTGCAGTCTGTGCCATCGGCCATCGGCACAGACTTTACCCCCTCGCGCTGCAGAAAAATCGGATGGCAGCGGCAAGGGGACCATGAGGCCGACAGTACCCAGGCGCCAGGTCTAATTTCCTGGTCGCCATGGCGACCTGGGGTTTGTCGAGCCCTGCATTATGGGTATAATATGCTGATCTATTTGTTCAAAAAGAACATTTGATGGAATGCATACGTTTTATTGCCCTCTTTTAGAAACTCTTGTCATAGAGCACACAGTACTTAGCTTTCATACCTTCCGATATTTTTCATGCGCATTTTTGCCTCAGGAGGCATTTCCTCTGGCTCGCTCTGCAAATCAAAAATATTATAAAGTTTTTAATATCATGCAAAGTCACACAACAACAACAAAAAATTGTATCCCTCTTCTTCAAGTAAAACTTATACATAGGGGTTTAGTCTGAGCTCTGTCTTTCACCTGAGGTAAAGCACAGCATACGCTGACACTGTCCGTGTGCGCTTAGTCAACCAGCGCAGCGGCTTAACCCCATGTCATCTGATCAAAGATCTGTTGGGGCTCACAGGCTCTCTTTGCCAATAGAGAGAGATCTTTGTTTTTCAGTGACACCACCAAAAAGGACCTCTGTTGGTGGCATTCAAAAACAAAAAGGTCTCTCTCTGCACAAGCAGAGAGAGACTGTTGGCGACAACCACAGCTATGATGCTTCATGGCTGCCAGTCACATGGTTAACTGGCATGCACAATTTAAAGCACATGGCAGTTTATCCTCATACTAGTGTCACTCTTGTTTTCACTTTTGCTTCTAAGAGAGGGGGGAGGTAAACAGAGTTTCATTAACACATGCACACAGATGAAGGGGGAGGGGATATTTTAAACAACTTGGAAGACCTGCTCTTTAATATTACAGTAAGTCATTTCAATATGAAGAAATCCAATATACCTCCTTGGCTGGATTTCATACTGCCGCTTCAATGCATTTATGACCAGGAATTATAAAGGAAGTAGTGCTTAGAGCAAGCATGCCATACACACAACTGGAAATTGTTTAACTTAATTTAACTTATACAAAATCACCTGCAAATATATACATAAAATTACATTTTTACCTGGAGTATCATCCCAGCAGTTGTGGGAATAAATTCACGCACCATTATTCAAACCCAATATTCTATCTTTTATCTAAGCCTAGATATAGTTTTACAAAGTTCTAATTCATAATGCTTCTGTTTATAACTGGAAGACACAGATGTTAAAAAAAACTTTAGTGACACTAAAAATGTAGTGTGAAAAGCTTATAACTTACATCATCTTCATTAAATACTGCAGCTACTGTACTTTTTTTGGGCACTACGGCTGGAACAACTTCTTTTGGTTTCTGAAATAAAAGGGGATATATAAAAAAAAAAAACTTGTCAGTTTAAAGTAGAATCCCCCAACTTACAATAGAGCATTCCTCTATAAATAATACTGGATATTATAATGCCATGCCTTTGTCCCATAATCTGGAATTACTTGGCATTAAAAATAGACATCACTATTAGAAGCTCAATTGGAATTCTATGTGGCTTACGAAACTACATAAAAAAGTAGAATAAGGGAGAGGGGAGACAAAATTTAAACGTTTACATATATTAAGTGGATAAAAAAAAAAAACAATGGACTCATTTCCTATTAAAATAATTAGATTAGGACAAGCTGGCACAATTAGATGTTTGAAGGTAGGAGATTAAGGGAACATGTGAAAAGTATGATTATAGAATGGATGCAAAAAGAACAAGAATAGTATTTTAGCTAAGGCAGTATAAGCGGACTCACAGAGCAGTTTGGAGATTAGGTGTTACCGTAATGTAGTCATCAAATATAAATTATGATAAGTTTCCATTCATCAAAACAGCATTCAAACTGTATTTCATTTCATATTTTAACAAACTTTTATAGGTGGTAAAAAAGAAATTCAGAGTGAGCAACATATTTCAGACTAGAACATTTTTACATCCAGCTGGTATATTGCTTTTTCAGCCATGTATGCAACACAACAGAACAATATCTGGATGTGGAGAGTTCTAGAGGAGAACACTATGCAACTAACATGATCTCCAAATGAAAAGTACAGCACAGATCAAACTAGATTTCATTGACAACACATGTTTGCTTCTTTTGAAGGGATTCATCTTAGCCAGTTGCATCCACTACTATGATTATGGCCTTACACCAATACATGTTTATGTAAGGTATTTGACATGCAGACATACTTTCTATGGCAATAATCCCAAATTCACTTTAAAGGACAACAAAATTAACTAATGCTTATTTTAAAGATTCTATCAAGTGTAGATACTTTGCATAGAAATGCTTTAATATATAATAACGTATCTCATTTGGGTATTTTTGCTCTGTTTGGCTCTAACAGGGGGCATACATGTTGCTTAGAATCTTGGGTCAGATATTCCTTCATCTGTACCAAGGTGAATGAAGAACTGACCTATGATTCTAAACAACATGTCCGCTCCCTATTAGGGCTATACAGAGAAAAGAGGGCTCAGTAAGGGATATTAGTTATATTCTCCCATTAAAACATTTCTATTAAAAATTTCTACACTCAATGCAAATTTTCAATTAAACATCCCTTGTGTTTTTGCTACAGTTGTCCTTCAGTGACCTGTAGGGAGAAAAGGAGAAATTGAAATAACTAGTATACATACACTGGCACCAAGCTTTATAGATATGGAAGGTGGCTTCTTTGCAATCTGGCCTCCTATGGCAAATCCAATCTTGGAAACTTTAGATGGACATGTTTCAGTACCGGTGTCCGTAGGGGATTTTTCAGCAGACCTTTTCTCTGCGCTACGACTTGAGTGTTCCCCTCCATTGCTGGAAGAAACAGTCTTAGTGTTCACTGTTTTTTCTGCCTCTTCTTCTGGTCCTGGTGAAGTTGAAACAACTTACCAAGATGAGCATTTTATTTACTGAGCTGAATGATGGGAACAGCAACCACAAAAAAAAAAAGTACCAAAAAAAAAATGGACCTCATTATTAGTGTAGGCAGCAAACCTACATAACTATAGGGACAACCTAGTGGTGATCATATGATTATGCAGATTTTGTTTTAAATAGTATAGTAGAAAATAAACATAGAGAACATGCTGATGAAGGTATTGGTTATAAAAGAAGTCAATTTAATCATTATGGGGCAAAATTGAGATGTAGTGAAATATGGCTACTGGATGTAAGAATTCAGACAACATAAAATCAGTTTGATAACTATAAGCATAATGTATATCAATAGTAACAGACTACTGCATTGATGGCTAACCTTTGTCGCGCTAGTTGTTGAGATCTGGATGAGCATCATGGGAAATGTAGTCTCCAACAGCTGGTGTGCCAAAGGTCAACCATCAATGGTCTGTCTACCTCCTCGCGGTATATGACACTAAAACGTCGTTAACGTTTTCAACACATACACATAGATCCCGTCACTGATTTTACTCGCTCACTCACACCCTTATCAATTACACAAACACTCCGTATCACCTCCTTCTACTCGCTCCATCTTGTCCGCCATCTTCCCCGTCTAAGCAGCAGTGACGTCACTATTTTCCCTGTACGCCCCGCCCACCGTGTAAGCATAGAGAAACTGCAGGCGAGGCCAGAATGTCTCCTTGCAGCAGCTGGTGCTATGGGCAGATGCTTGATGATTTCGGTTTTTAATAAAATACAGGGTTGAGGCTGCATGTTTGCTATGTAAAGATATTTTATATACCCAACCTAATTCGGATTGCAATGCAGAATTCATTTTAATGTGGTATTTTACCTGGTAGGGTGGCACTTACTGCAGTTTTTATATTGTGTGGTGGCTTTATGAGATCGCTAAGCAGTGACACCCCTTATCATAAAACTGGTTGCATAAGGGAAGTACAGTCCATTTTTTGGTGTGGTAGTACTAAGATACAGACCTTAGAGATGATAATCGGGTGTTTAACTGTTATCTCGTCAACTATTGATCAATATAACAAAAAATGGAGAGATCCCTGCTGGTTATCCTTGCATACCTGCCAAGTGTCCCTGTCAGTGAGGGACAGTCCCTAATTTGCACCCTAATCCCGCTGTCCATCTTTCCTCCTCAATAGTGCCTCTTTTCTGGAAAATCAGGTTTCAAAATTTTGGGTTTGTATGAGTGGATCCCCAAGCTCCACAGCAATATAACCCATATAAAGTGTGTTTAAACTTCAGTAAATGTGTTTTTTTTTATATTAATTTGTGTAAATAAAATAATTCTTGTTCTAAAATAAACCAATGCCCAAACACATAGACACACCTTTAAGAGTGTCCCTCTCTGGTCATTTGAAATGTTGAGGGGTATGCCCTAGGCTGCACTTTTTCATTTTACTTGCAAAGCGTTCCAACTCCTGCTACTCCTTCTGACTGGACTACCTCTGGCTCGTCTTTCTCCCCTGCAATGTACTCAAAACACAGATTCATCTTTCTCGCTCGTAGGTCTGATTCGGTATCTCCCTATGCAATGCCCTCCACTGGCTTCCTGTTTGCTCTAGGAAAACATTTGAAATTCTGTCTTTAACCTACAAAGCCCTCCACTCCTCAGCCCCTCCGTACATTGCCTCCCCTGTTAACTGATACTTCCCTGTATGACCTCTGCGCTCCTCAATGGCACTAGAGCTCTTCTCCAACCTCATCACCTCTTCCCACTTGCACCTCCAAGATTTTACCCGAGCTGCCCCCTCTCTTTGGAACTTTGGAACTCCCTTCCGCAGAGCATCCTGCTCTCTCCCTCCTTTTCAAACTTTAAAAAGTGCCTCAAAACACCTCTCTTTAGTGAAGCTTACTACCCATTCAACTAGTATACCATAGGTTGGTTTACCTCTAGCTGATCCCACCTAGCTCTTGCTGTCCTCAATCAATGTTAATATCAGGTAGCTTACAACTGAGCTAGCTAGCACTCGCACAATTAATCCATATTACTGTTAGTACAACTACATTCCCTCTGTCCTCTTCACTGCCTTTTGTGTTTCATGTACTCCATTCCCTCTAGAATGTAAGCTTGTGAGCAGGGCTCTCTACCTCACGTACCAGTCTGTTCTAGTTTGTCTAACTTAGTATGTAGTTCCCTTCTATGCTCTGTATCTAGCACTAATGTAAATAAATGTTAATGTACGAGACAAAGCCAGAACGTTTGCTAACCTGCAGGAGACATTGCAAAATCCCATTTCAGAATGCAAAGTATTCCCTGGACTAACTCTAAAAGCCAAATTAAGCTCGAAAGGAATGTAAGAGGAAAATTTTCTTCACAGTAATGGATTGACATTACTTGCACCCAAATAGATTGCACAGGATATATAGTATGGGACTTTATGTCCCCAGTCAGTCAGGTGAGACCTCTCAATTATCCTGATTGGCTGAGAGTTCAGATGCCTCTGTATTCGCTCAGTCCCTCCTTAACACTGAACTCAAAGCTGCAGCAGTCTGCCTGCATCAGGTAAGATGTGAGTGAGATTGTGTGTGTAATGGATAAAGGTGTTAAGTTCTCTGAAGCAGCCTATCTAAGAGTCTGATAATGTATATTACAAATATATTTTTCATTCTGCATGGTTACCAAGACTTCCTAATAATTTATATAATATAAAATGAGTGGCATAAATAAAATGTGGTCTCCCTTGTGGCACACAGGAAGGGCACATTTAAGCTTTTTTATCGTTAACCCCTTAGTGACTATGCTGCATTTGATGTGCCTTGAAGACCAGAATTCCATTATTTTTGTCATACGTTTGCGTAATGATTTCTACCTTCGTGTTCAGTACACCCACACAAATTATATATAATTTTTTAAAGGACAGATGGGGCTTTCTTTTGATATTATTATATTATGATATAATTTACTATTAACAAATATCTAAAATATGATGAAATTATTTTTTTTATATCTTTGACGTGATTTTTTTTACACAATTACACACTGTAAAAAAGACCACATCTATATAGTTTCTAACATTTGTCCTGAGTTTAGAAATAACAGTTTCCATGTTTTTCTGGTTTTTTTTTCCAAGTAATAGGGCAATAACCGATTCTAGTGTTTTTTTTCTAACCATTTTCTCCTACAGTGACCTTTTGACTGCAACCGTAACCCTAAATCCACCCCACCCCTTAATCTAACCCTTGTACTAACCCTAACCCACCTGTAACTCTAACCCTAATCCTAGATATCGGGTTAGCAGTTTCCTTTTATTCATTTTTTAACACTTAGGCAGTGACCTGCTTTCACTGCCAATGTGTTTGAACGCATACGATCACCTCAAATGTGTGTGTGTGTGTGGGGGGATGGAGTATATGGAATCCCTGTCTCCCGACGTCCCCCCCCCCCCCCCCCCCACACACACACATTGAGGTAATCGTATGCGTTCAAACACATTGGCAGTGAAAGCAGGTCACTGCCTATGTGTTAAAAGTGTTGCATGATTGAGGCATCAAGCACCCTTTTATGCAACCACGGCACCGTATTGGAGCATGCTCCTCCAAAACGGCGTGCCCAGCAGAGAGCGACGGAAGAAGTGAAAACTCTTCTGTTGCTCTAAAACTGTTGCTTGACTGCCCCTAGAGGCAGTCAGCAACATTACAGTTAGAAAATAAAAGGCACACTCAGAGACTGCTTCGGACCATCCCCCCACCCCAAAAAAAAAAAAATTTGAAAAATCAACGTTTCTGACACTACACATGGTTTTTGCCCTCTAAGGTCTGAAATCCAGGAGACACTTATACATATGGGGTATTTTTGTAATCTGGAGATGTAGCTGAATACATATTTGGGGTTTTTTATCTTTAGCTGCACAGAAGCTGCTCAAGAAATCCTAAGCAACATAGCAGCATTCACAAAAAAATTAAATGCAAAAATAAATAAGCCTAAGTTTGGCAAAATGGCTTGATGAAATGCCTGAAACCAAATAAAATATGCTGGGATTCTACTTCTCAAAACAATATGGTATGATTGGGGTAAAATTAGGGAAGGTGCTAGCGCTTAAGGAAAAGATAGTAGAAGTAGTACAAATGCTAGTTAGGTAGTGTACAAAATGAACAATTTAATGAGATAAACAGTAAGTACAATAAGATACAAAGCATAGAATCAAATACATATAAAATATATTGAGAAATATGGTGTTAAATACGCACAATGGGAGTCCTGGTGCGTTTTGCCGTCAGTCTTCGTCAGAGGGTCCCCTCCTGCTTGTAAGATGGCTACTATTCAATAGTTGCAGAAAAGAGTGCTTTGCAAGGTAAAGTCATTTTCAAGGTAAGAATTTCACATGTAAAGCAAGTCAGGACAGAGGTTTTGGTCAGTTTTTTGTTAATGATTCAACAGTTCCAAAAAATCTTTGTGTTTTGAGACACAGCCAATGGGCCCATGGGATAGGCTGGTAAAGGAATTAGAGCTGGCAGGCTTCTGGTGAAAAGACAGAGACCTGTCAGTGATGATGGTATTGCTGAACACATATTGAGGTGTTGCTGCTTGGCATTAACACATAACAGGTTCTGTGAATGCATGCCTTAAGTAGGTTTGGGGGGGGGGGGGGGGATCCAAGGCAGATGGTAGAATTAATACATGAAAAATGTAAAAAATACCACCATTTGAGATACCCTGGGATGTCTTCTTTTCAAAAATATATGGTTTGATGGGTGAAAAATTAATTGCTCAGCTTCAAAAATGTCCCAAATAGGACATGGGGAAGGATGACATGCCAAAATGCCAAGTCATTTCTTATATTTGACATGAACTGATAAAATCAGTAGTAGGAGGTTAGAGAGTCTATGTAATAAATAGAGAACTGTAGGGAATTAAGACAAGAATGCCAAACTTTAGGCCAAAGTAGCAGAGCTGGAAAATTTTTCAATGCAGCCAAATGGGAGATTTTAAGCTACTTTCGATTTATGTAGTAAATGCCTGTCTGAAATCTCCCTGCAAGTCTCTCTTTTTTTAGTAGACCCTGTAATAAAGTGAAAGCACTACCAAATCATGTAGTTCAGTGCTTAATATTGTATGCCAAACGGATTGTGCGCAGAAATATTGTGTAGCATAGAATCACTTTTTGAAGTTCTATAGTACTCTCTTCTACTTATCCACAAACCATTGGTGACTGGATCTAGGTTTTCCATTTTTTTTAAATAACAATCTTGGTAAATAAGACTTCAAAGACATGTTTTGAAAAACAGAGGGAAATAAAAGCAAGACAAGTTACATAAAATGTATATATATATATATATATATATATATAATTTTTTTTTTTACAAAAACGCAAGCCATTGAAAGTTTCTGAGCCCCAAAACACACTTTGGTGCAAGATGAACATTACTGCTTGTATAGTGCACAGGCTTGTTTCCCAGTGTGATTTGATGCAGGTATTCTGCATAAATCACATTTTTAATGTTACTCAAGGCCTCCACAGTGATTACTCGGCATGTTTACCACAGGTGCGGCAGCACTGATTATATAGACACTGAGCATATAAAGGTTTGTCTCATTAAGTCATTTCCTGTACTTCTGGAATAGAATACATTGTGTGGACTCTAAGTGACCTTGTACACAGTAGGATCTCTTAACAGTGCAACACATTGTCTGATGACATCACTAGAGAAACAGATTATCCCATTCACTTGAATGAAATTATTCTCTGGTCCCTGCAGCAAAAAAAAAAAAATTGAAAAAAAATTGACTTTTACTTAGCTACTGTGGGCAACAAAGATTTCTTACAAACTGCTGTAATTTCACAATTTTATTTAGCTGTAAGTATATTATTTTTATATATTTTTTATGAAAAACATATTTTAAAGCATTTCAACATTATTATGCATTAACATTTTGAAGATGCATTTTGGCCACCTAACAGCCCCTTAAACAATCCCAGGGTGCCAATTACGCTGTACGACGCTTGGTCATGCTCACTTCTCCCTGTTTTTGTTTAATTTCTATTAGTTTCCATATACTCCACCGCAGCCAGATAAGCGCATCAGAGGCTACGGATTGCTATCACCAAGTCATGTGTATTCAATTGGGTAGGTTCGTATCAGCTCACATTAATATTTTTATTGAAAAATACATGATATATTTGTAGTGTAATTTATTATGAAAGGGACATTCATGAATTATGAATCTTATTGCTCTATTTCATTTACACCCCATTCTTAAATCTATACCGTAGAATAGATATCAATTTTTATGGTTTTCTCCAAATTGGTAATTTACTTTAAAGTATTCTGGACTGTTTTCTTACTTAAAGGGACATTGCATTCAGATTTTTATTTAATATATATGGTACATGTTTCAAGAATTTGTCCTTTCCTGAAGGCTCAGGTCGTGTATATCGGATGTTAGCAAATGTATAGAGGAATAGATATGAATGCCTAAAGTTTCACACTATACTTTAAAATGGTTGTCACGTGTTTGCATTGTAAAGTAGTTTATTATCAGTATGATACAAATTTTAAATTCACATACAATTCACATAATATACATGTTGGCAAATTATTAGCAGAATGCAGAAATGAAATGTCTCAAATTCGAATAATGCCTTAATTATACAGACATAAAATTACTGCAAAACATCTTCATTAACCCCTTGCCGACAAAGGACGTGCCAGGCACGTCCTGGGAGAAACTCCCTTAACGACCAAGGACGTGCCTGGCACGTCCTGCATTGAATGAAGCGGTTTTCGCGATCAACGATCGCAAAAACCGCTTTAACAGTGCTGGTCTATTGCCTCGACATCGAGGCAATAGCCAGCACTGAAATTTCTATTTTGGGACCCCCACGATCGCCCCACGGGGCGATCGTGGGGAGCCATATTGACGGAGCATGGTGCTCCGTCAATATGGCTAAGTCCTCTGCCGGTCTGAGCTTCGGAAGGGAAAGTAACTTCACTTCCGTCGCTCTGAACATGCTACTTGACTGCCCCTAGTGGTAGTTTAGTAGCATTGCAATGGAAAATATTTAAAATAAATATTTAATTAATTAAAAACAGGTTATTTAGCTATATTAGCCTATAGGGTTAAAATTAAATATTTTTTAGCATAAGGGATAGGGTTAAAATTAAAATATATTAAGGGATATAATAAGGATTAGAGTTGGGGTTAAATTTAGTGTTAGGGTTAAATTTTGGGTTCGGGTTGGGGTCAAAAGATCAATATAGGAAAAAACCAAAAAACACTATTTTTGGTTTTTGCCCCATAACTCGCAAAAAAATATCGAAAAATATGGAAACATGCATATTTTTGAACTCGGGAGAACATTTAGAAACTATTTAGATGGGGTCTTTAATGATTTTATTTGTGTAAATTATATTTTAGGTCAAAGTTAGAAAAAGTGTTTTTTTAAATTTTTCATCATATTTTATGATTTTTTTTGTAGTAAATTATAAAATATGATGAACATAATGGTATCTAATGAAAGCCCTTCTTATGATGATAAAAACAACATATAATTTGTGTGGGTACTGTATGTGAGAAAGAAAAAAATTACAGCTAAACACAAACACCCTAGAAATGTCAAAACAGCCATTGTCACCAAGGGAAAGTCAAGGTGAAAATGTCTTGTCACTAAGGGGTTAAATATTTATAAAAAAAAAAAGGCAAAATCCATTACATTTTAGGAGTTCAACCACAATAGCTCCCATGATTTATTAACAATTATATACAAAGTTATAAGAGCAAGCGATGATAATCTTATAATTGGTTTAATTCTCATAACAACCTTTTATGTGTTGCTCCAGTACAAACAGATAATAAATATGTTACCATTTTTGTACATATTTGTTTTTTTTGAATGAGGTCTTCCCTTGAAATGAATCCTTCTGTACAAATCCTTCATGTTTCCTAGTTGGAACAAAGGACAATGCTTTTTTCCAGTCTCCATCTTCCTTTAAACTCAGAAGGATGCAAGTCATCTGGTCAAGCGTAAGATTTTTAGCACCGCTGTCCCACCTTAGATACCTGTCCAAAGGTAGCCTTGCAGTAGCCAAGTTTAGCCGCTTGGCATTTGCTAAAGATAATCCTGTTTGTTGACATTTGTCAACTAGAGAACCAACAATGTATATTTTATCATGGTCAAATTTCTTTAACTCGTTAGGAGAGTCTGCAGTTAAATAGACAAGTTTATCTTTGGGAAAGATGTCAACATGGGATTTTTCTGTGGCACTTATTAAAACCTTATCCCAAGATCCAGTGTAACGCTTCAAGAGCTGCTTATGGTATGGCCCATCGGGCTGCAAGCTACAGAAGTGTATGTGGAAAGGATCAGTAGCTCTTCTGTTCCAACCCTCAGACATGATTAACTGCTGCACAGTGTTCTCTAATTCCCAACGTGACATGTAGTTTTCATACACCATGTCAAACACTAGAGGTTGTCCAAACTGCATTGCCTGTGCCACTCTCCATCGCTGCTGGATATCTACAGAACTATCCCAGAACTTTAAAAAGAAGGTATTTTTTACTTCCGCTTCTTCTTCTTTCACTTCTAATTGACTCAAACGCTCTGCCTTGGCTTTCTGAAGTTCTTGTTTCTTTTTAAGTCTGTGCTTTTTCTCTTGCTCCTTAACTGAAAGGAATTTTAAGTACTTTTTCCTCGCTGTAACAGTGGGGAGCTCAATAAGAGATTGTATTTGTTCTGTGTCTATGGACTCCGGTACAGCTCTCCCTGCTAGTCTCCACATTTCGACCAGCTCCCTCATACTAGCCAGAGAGATTTCCTCTGGCATCTCCGAGTTCTGTTCAGCTTCAGTATTTTGGATACCGGATTTCAAAATTGTTTTCCACTCTTCCAGATCAAGCTTAGTATCTTCTGATCTCAAGCATTGAAATAATGACAATTGTCTGCACAACGATAGTTGGCAAGGCCCTTTTAACATAAACCATCTTGTTCCTCCTTGTTGAACCAAAGTATGGGATGCAGATGTGCATTTAAAGGTTCGAGCCAGCATTTTCATGAATCTCATTTTAGATACAATGCAGAAAGCCATCTGGAAGAAAAATAAAAGATTACATTTAGAATGGGTAGCATCAAAGATAAGCTATCAGTAGAATTCTGTTACTTTTAAAAAAAAAATTTTACTTTCTCCTGCTATTTGTTATGATCAATGCCAATAACAAAATAATTTTCCTATGGTCTTGTAACTTTTACTATATTATATATATATATATATATATATATATATATATATATATATATATATATATATATATATATATATATTTCTACCAAGAAATTACAGCAGAGGTTCAAGTTTATTTATGAATATGCACATTGCAAGTGTTGTTGAACTAAAACCAGTAAAATAAAAAAAATCATCTATACTATGGGGGTTGTATTGGTCGTGCCAAATGAGTATTCTTTATATGCAGGGAAGGCCTTAGAGGTATGCGACCATACAGGTTGCAACATCCAAGGGGCGCCGGAGCCAATGATGCAATGAGGCGGGTGCACTGAATCAGGCAGCAAGAAACGAGGGGCACCACTATGAACAATAAAGGATATGCGGGAAAAACGGCACTCCTGGAGCCAGTTTAAAGGTGAAAAAAAGTTATTTTTATTTCATCAAATAGTAAATCCACAATGGTGCTGCAGGTATAAGAAAGGAAATAGCTTGACGCATTTCACGCTCTAGGCACTTAATCATAAGGTTATGATGTCAAGTGGGAGTCGAGCACTGGCGGGAGGCACCGGAGACCGGGTGAGGACAACGGAGGTCTTACATTCTGATCGAGTGTCTACCACCTGGGCAGCTCGGAACTATTCTTTTGTGCACCACTATGAACTCCTCAATGCGACAAATAGTAAAATATTACTTCCCGACCCCCCATCCAAATAAACACCTGCTGTTTGTGTGGGGCTATAGATCAGACCCAGTTTTCCAGACACTGTTTAATGGCAATAATTTTTATAAAGCACCCTGCTTTTCTAACGAGCACATCTGTGGCCCTAACACTTTTGTAGTTAATAGAATGCATTTTCTTACATTTGTAATTTGTGATAATTGCACCTTGATTGAGTTTTTTCATACAAACCGCAATACAGACACAAAAAAATACAAGAATCGGGAAAAAGCTAATCACAGCATTCTGCATGGAAAATAATAAATGCATTTAAAATTAAATATTTAGGACTTAGAATTGTACACATATAATTTTTTAAATCTGTAACATCTACTAAAATCGTATCATTAATGTCTCCTTAAGGAACAGTCGCTGTCATGGGCTCTGAGGATGCCCTCTGATTCTAGTGCTGCGCTATGATCTGTCAGAGGTCACCGTCTCCACGTGTGATACTTTGCTATGGTGACCATGCTTTGACTACAAAGTATGAATTTTTCTGAAAAGTACATCCTACATGGCGGCAATAATTTTAGAGAAGTCTCACATTAAACATTTCGAATAGACGCGCCTAAGAGCGAATGCTACATATCTGCTCTGCGCATTGCACTCATATACTCACTATGCTCCTGGTTCGCACTCAACGCACTGTGCAGTAGTTCAATGAGACAACTCACTTCCTCTTCCGTTTTATAGACTCTGGGGCGCGCGCTAGGCTGCCTGTACCGATGCGCATGCGCAGACTGGAATGTCTCGGTAGAACAGGGATCCCCAATATGTTACTTTAACTTGAGTGGAGCGTACGGCTGGTATTCGCTGAGTAGAGGGCTCGGATTCCTATGGTATAGGCCGGTGTCACGCTGAATTTCCAGAAACAAGAAGGTAATATATAGTGATTAACGGGCATTTGGTGGGATACGTTTTCTCCGCTGCTCATTAAAGTCCATTAGCACCGCCTGCTGTGCACTATAGCTCCCAGATGAAAGCTACCTGAGCGTCATGGGAACTGTAGTCCACATCTACTGGAGTACTCAAAGGTTTCAAGCAATCACATCACTGGTGTAAAACAAGGGTATCCTCATACTTGCCTCTACGCCATGGAGTTCACCGATAATTTGAAATATCACATTATTTGTTAGCTATAAAATGTCGGAAAGGGAATACAAGTTATATTGCAAACACGTTTAAAAGAATCATAATACTAAGTAAGATCAAAATAGTAAATGTTTTGCACAGACTTCAGTAAATTGCTTAAATAACCCACATCAACATATGTGCACTTTTCTACTTCTAATAATAAGTAATTTTTGTGGTTTTTAATAGGGGTCCAAAGTGTTGATACATCTGTTATCTTACAGGTCTCCAGATTTTTACATTACCAGTCTTTAGCAGGATTTTATATCTCTACAAATTTAAAAAACTTACGGAATTCACAATCATTTTTGTGCTTCCTCACAGTATACTTCTTTTGTATGCAGACAGTGCTGATATCCAATCAAATGGGGACATTATGTACACATTTGTTATTCCATGAATCTATTTAAAGTGGATTCTTAAAATAATTATTTTAAGTTTTGCTTCACTGATAAAAGCAAAAGTTAAAATACTTTTGCCACTTGAAAGGAGTATACCCAGTGTGGAGAGTCACACAGATTTACTCAGAGCTCTGCCTCTCAGCTGATGCAGAGCTAGTCTCATTCCAGCACACACTGACAGTTGTGTTGGCACCTAGCCATTTTTTACCGGCCACATAACTTTTGCAGGCTGACTTGCAGCATGTAGAAGTCATATGTGACCAAAAGGAAATCAATTACCTAATCAAGCAGTGGATCCCACAGAACCTCGTTGATTAGTTAGTTGATTTCATTCTGGTCACATATGACTTCTACATACTGAAAGGCAGCATGCAAAAGTTACATGTGGCTGGTAAAAAATGGCTGAGGTGGTAACCGTAACTGGCAGTGTCTGCATGCACAATGGTCAATCAAACCTAGTTCCATCTGACCTGGATATGTTGGTGATAAGATAGATAAATGGCAGCGCACAAAGGTATAATAAAAAAAATCTATAGTATGGGCCCGTCTTCACAGGCACAAAAAATAAACAGAAAAGGGTTGGAGGTGCACACTCAAAAATGAAGTAGAATAAATACACTGACACTGCTTAGGTTTGGAAAAAAGTTCTTTAGTTAAAGTTTTTTACTCATTTGTTGAAATGTCACATAAGCCAATATATAAAGTTAAACCAACGCACAGTGTATATAAAATTAGCAAAAAAGGCAAAAATAGAATACAAGAGCATATCAAACAATACCATGAACAAACAGAAGAATGGACACTTACACCTTGAGAAAGCCTTTCAGGCGAAACGTTTTTTTATAAAAAGAAGGGGGTCTATTCACTAAAAGGTGAGATGAACATTTGCTTTCACCAATTTAGCTATACCTTGTGCAGGGACAAATCTAGTTGACTTGGTATGGGAATCTATGCAAGTTTGTCCCTGCACTGTGTATAACTAAACTGGTGAAATGAAATGTTCATCTCAACTCCCCTTATCTCAAACTTTTAATGAATAGCCCCATAGATATTTATTTTCTAATCCAAAAGTATCAGAATGCATTGCCAAACTTTTAGTCTTCAGTTGTGTTGTGTTTTTTTCACTGCTTGACCATAACAATCTTTGATACAATTACTAAGTTAGAGAAGGTCTGGGTACATTAAATAAGAAATAGGAAAATGTCTGTTAAACACAAACACAGCAGAAGTGTTAAAATAGCCTCTGTCACCAAGGGTCCAAACATTTTAACTGTCCAGTCTAAGGGGTTAAGTGGGTTTTGAAACTTCCTGACCCACCACCTCCATTATTTTGTAATGTTTTTTAGTTCCTTTTAAATCATGCCTTGTAATAAAATCATTCCTAATTTTTGTATTTTTTTTTGTTTACCATAGTTGTATATTAATAAGATTCTGTATCTTTCACTCCCAGAAGCTGGTTACTTCGACAGCCCCATCAATGATTATGAGTTTCCTGCTACCTAAACTGAACACTAAATGTGATGTGGATCAAGCAATAAAAATGACAGCCGAGAAAGTTCTAGTTCTTCGATTTGGAAGAGATGATGACCCAGTTTGTTTGCAGCTCGATGAGATTGTAAATTGTTTTCTTAAATAATCTATATCTACTATTCAGGCCAGTTTGATGTAAATTAATTCTATTTTATCCTCAGCTTTCAAAGACATCACATGACCTTAGTAAAATGGCTGCTATTTATCTTGTGGAGGTGGATAAAGTTCCAGTCTACACCCAGTACTTTGACATCAGCTTCATCCCTTCAACCATATTCTTCTTTAATGGGCAACATATGAAAGTGGATTATGGGTAATATCATTTTACTTTGTTTTATGCTTCAACTTGGCTATGTATGTCATGTATTTATCTTGATAGTCGGCAACATCAGGGATTAAACCTTACAAGTAAACATTTGTTGGATTAAAGGGTTCATCTAATACATTTTGTCCTGATCCTATGTGCTACAAGAAACTGAATCTTCTGCATGTTTTGTGCAAATTTTTCAGAAACCTATATGCCTCACAATCAACAGTAGTACATGTAAATAGATTTCCTTCAGACCCAGTTCCTATAGCAAGAGGCGTTTGACAAGGATGCCCACTATCACCCCTACAGATCCCCTACTACATAGAGGTAGACTTAATGCACCTAACCTTAAAGAGTATCATTAGGCTGCCCTCCTGTGCTTCACAATGGATTGGATCTTAGAAAATAAAAGATTTACTGACCCAGTTCTAGATAAAAACACTTACCCGTGCATAAATCGCAAAGCCCTCTTACTTACTCCAGTAGGACACCTGCCAAAGGAGGTCAAAAACAACATAGTATTATTTGGTCCAATCCGAGCTTGGCAACTTTTAAGTCTTCATAATTGCCAGGATTTTACTAAACCTTTATACCGTCCATTCCTTAAAAACCCACAATATTTGAACGGAAAGGCAGAATACCCCTACACACAGTGGGCAAGGAAGGAATTGCCTCCATACGACCATTTGTAAATATTTCCCAGCACAAGCTGTTTAAACTAGATACACTCAGGAGTAGATTTCCAGACCTAGACATGACACCCATAACTTATCAGCAGGTACAGAATTATATAAATCATATAATCAATACATCTCCAGATAATATTTGGGAAAATCCCTGGTTGACTCTTATAGACTCTACAAATAGAACCTGCTATAGTACGGCAACCATACATACGGGGCTTTATAGTCCCCGGGATTTCTCTAAACTTAATACTGGCTTAATCAAGTGGTCTATACATCTTCAGCATTTATTAATTGATACTAATTTAAAAGCAAATGAAACACTCTGCCTCACGATTAAATCGACCATGTATAGAGATATGTTTTTAAAAATACTCCATCGAGCCTATATGTCCCCAGTACGTCTAAAAAACACTAATATAGCATAAATGATTTCTGTTGTAAATGCGAGCAGACTTTCTTCATTATATATGGTAATGTAAGGTATCCGTTACGGAATGATGTCCAGGGCTATATGGAACAAACATTTGGCATTCGTTTGGTCAACACCCTAGAATTTGACCTATTTGGCTACCCTAGCTTACCCATCAAACATGCCCGCTTTACAAGAATCATCTCCACTGTAACAAACAAAACCATTTAACAATTCTTGATAAGCAGGGATAAGCTGTCCATAACAATCTTAAAAAAAAAAAAAAACTCTTTTATATCTTTCGCATGACTTGGCTCTACACCCAACAAAATAAGACTTGGGGAAAATAATTTTTTTTTTAAAAATTGGACCTAAAAATAAAAAATAAACAATCCTTTCAATCATTACCTTGGTACATGAACCAAATTGTAAAAAAACAAAGATCCAATCTGTATATCATAACAACATACCGGAATGCCATTTGTTTGTCTGCACTACTATACATAATACCTTGTAAAATATTACGTTTTGTCTAATATCTGATGTGTTATAGTGTAAATGGTGTGTGTGTATATAATACCAACCCACCTTTGAATATTATATACATAATAAATAAAGCAGCCACCCACGTTAAAAATATAAGCCTGAGCCTTGGGATCTTACAAGTCATGGATACTCTCAAAACGACCCCACCCTTAGAAACTGTATCCAGTAGTAGGTTAATTGATAAGTTAAAGTAGAGGTTACTAGATATATACAGGTTTTGTAAGCGTCAGTAAACCTGTCATGTCATCCGATATATACTATACTATCTTGTTATAACACTATTGGAGTTCATACATGTTATACATAATTAAACATATCAATTGCTAGATCTTAAGTAGTAAATTATGTTCGATATCTATATGACTGTTGCCAAAGATTGACACGTCATTTTGTGTAATTTCTTGTTATACACAAATTGTAATAAATGTATAAAATAAAAAATTGAGAAAAAAAACAAGGCCAGTAAAACCAACTTTTTTGAATGGTCATATTAGCATAACAAATGAGTTTGCTTAATTGGCCAGACTTGGCAATCTGTGCAGCATTTTACACACCAACACTGCTAGATCACTTTGCTACCTCTCTCATATATTACATCTTCTACTTTTTATTACCCTGCTAATAAAGTGGTACATGTCTACAGCTGTCTATAATTACAAGCTCTTAGCTTAGAAAAAGTAAGAATACTCTTCTCCCTTTTCTGTGTAGTCTGTTCTGAAAATTGTGATAGACACCATACTTATTTAATACAACATTCATTTAAGCTTGTGCCTCTTTTGAGTTTGTTCTATGCAGCTGTTGTAGAGTATTTCCCACCATCCTTAACACAGCTACAAGATAAACAATAGGTGCTCTTCACTAAAAGGATAGCTGAAACTTTCATCTCACCAATTTAGCTGTACATTGCACAGGGTCAGACCTGGTGAGTTTGTTTAGCAGGGGAATCTTGCCCAGGTTTGTCCCTGTGCAATGGATAGCTAATATGGAGAGTTGACATGTCCATCTCACCATTTAGTGAATACCCAATGATTTTTTTTTTTTTAAATCTGGCATGGAGGTTAGTTTATCATATAACTAATATATAACCCTTTTGTATCTGCTACAGCTCTCCAGACCATACAAAGTTTGTTGGAAGTTTTAAGACCAAGCAGGATTTTATAGACCTTATTGAAGTCATTTTCCGTGGAGCAATGCGTGGAAAACTCATTGTGAAAAGTCCAATTGACCCAAGAAATATTCCTAAGTATGATCTATTGTACCAGGGAGTTTAAGAAACCTGAAATCACGAGCATCAACAACAACAAAAAACTGTATTTGTGGAAGATTTTGGCTTTTTGGTTGTATTCCTCCAACTAAAATCTGGACATAACAATCGGCTTGTCAAGGATCATTTTTCAACTTCTGGTTGGAGAACATGTTCATACAATTCTTGCAATACAATTGTTTCTCTGAACTGATAATTTATTTCTCTCAAAGGACTTTATTAAAAATAACATTTTCACACCAGTTCTAAAAACCTGTTGGTGATGTCTGAAGGGATTACATACAACCCTGCTGAATACAGAGGAGTAGCAATTCATTACAGTGGAAGATTGTCTATCATGGAAAAAAGGGAACCGATCTTGTCATCATGGGAGCATTGCAAAATGAACTATCACTTTTGTAATACATGAAAATATAGGTAAACATAAGTAGTAAAGTGCAAGGAGTAAAAGAAGCTCCATACAGAAATCAGCATAGAAGCAGCCATATTTCTGGGAGGATGCATGTAGTGTGGAGTTAGGATCTTGGTTTTCCACTCCTATGTGCTAGAAAGCAATGCTACCAGCTTGAGGAAATAATGATCTTCTCAAATGCACCCTGCAGAGACCTCACTGTGTATTGTTGGTTTTGTGTGGGTAATGGAGACAAGACAGTATAATCCAATGCATTATAGTGGCCATAAGGTGTCGGTCTGGGCAGCATCACAAGTGTACCATGTAATATGAGTAAATGAATAGCTTGTCAAACCTATTAATACTCCAAGGTGGCAGCACAAGGTATAAATTCCACTTTGCACACAATGCCACAATTAAAAATGATTAACGTGTTAATGCATAGGTTGTGGGTTGGTCATTTCCAGTTCATGCTATTTTTAGGAGCTGGGCTTCCCTATTCAGGAAAGCTCTGTTTTGTCCACATGACACAATCCCAAGACAAAAGAACTGCAATTCTCTATTGCAAGTGCAATCAAACATAACAAGTGTTTACACACATTATAGGTTACCTTTATGAACATAGAGTATTTCTGATGAGCAAAGAAATAATTACACAATGGTAGCTATTCACACAAAAAGTGAGGTGCAGGGGAGTGGAGATGAGCATTTCTTTTATCTTATTGAACCCCTTCGTGACGCATGGTGCTTGCGTCCCAAACGACGCAAGCACCAAAACGTCACGATTTGTTCCTGGCCACCGATCACAAGGTGATCGGTAGCCAGGAACACTCTGGCAGAGACCCGATCAGGGTCTTAATAGACCCTGTGTGTCCCTGCCAAAAAATGTGTGACGTCACGGAGGGCGTGCCCGAACCCGGAAGTTTGGGCACAGCGCGATTTAGCAAAATGTAGCCGTGCTCGCTTTGAGCACCGGCTACATTTTCCCTGTCAGACTGAGGCCACTCAAAGTGCCCTCATCTGACAGGTGGGATCCCGCTGTAAGTGCCTGCAGCGGGATCCGAAAACAGCTCATCGCGGGGAGCCGCGATGAGCTGTTTAGTACAGGACGTACTATGCCGTCCTAACGACTTTAAGGCACTTAAAGTCAGGATGGCATAGAACGTCCCAACGTCACGAAAGGGTTAAAGAAGTGTATATTATGCAGGGCAGATTGCGCTAGTTTGGTTTTCCATTCATTTCTTGCCCCTTTCTTATATGACAGAATAATTGTAATGATACATTTCAATTAAGTGCAGCGCATTCAAATATGTTACACCAACTGTTTTAATAACACAAATAAAATATGTTTATATTCAGAAATAGTGAAAATCTACTGGTTCAGCAGACCTATGTAAATCTACAAAAAAAATCCTAAATGAAAATAACAGTATGATCTGTATAAATGATGTCAATGTTATTTCCCCAAAAGATGATACTCACTTTGCGTGCCTGGGAAATTGCAAGGGGATAATGTCTATCCCAATGTCACCAAACTGGTCATTAGACAAAATATCTTCCCTCCAAGAGGGATTGAACCAATGTAAGCCAACATAAAGAGACAGATGGAGAGGCATGGATAAAGTAAATCTATGTAACAAATTTTAATATAACCCCTTCGTGACTGAAGATGGTCCTGGACCGTCATGGGGGAAAAACTTCCTTGGTGACTGATGACAGTATTGATAATAAAATAAATGTTATGAACAAAATAATGGCATCAAAAGAAAGCCCTTCTTGGCCTGAAAAAAACAATATATAATATGTGTTCGTACAGCAAATGACAAAGAAGAAAATTACAGCTAAATACAAACACCTCAGAAGTGAAAACGGCCACGGTCATTAACACACAACATTCCAAAAACAGTCTTGGTCATGAAGGTGATAAAAGTGCAAAATGCTCACATAAAAATGTAAAGTAAACATTTTAAACAAGTAAAAAAAAAAGGTAAAGACGGCATCGACCAACCAATGTTTATGTGCATTTATTGCACTTAAATGTACTGAAAATTTGAAGTGCCTGATATCACTTTATTGATTTTTAATTATAATGATAGAAGAATTCATTTCCATAATATTTTTTCTCTTCCCTTTACACTACATCTTAATAAGCATCTGTTTAACTACACCTACCATGACAAGCATACAAAATAAAAAAGGTGGTCTGCAACTGGTGAATTGGCCAAATTAAACTGGATTTCGGTCTTGTGCTTTAACCCCTAGTTACAAGACTTTCTAACTTTGCCTTTCCCTTGGTGACAATGGCTGTTTTAACATTTCTGAGGTGTTTGTGTTAAACTGTCATTTTGTTCCCTCTCATTTAGCGTACCCATGCAAATTATATATTGTTTTGGCATAAGTAGGGCTTTCATTTGATACCATTATTTTGATCATATCTTATAATTTTATGTAAAAAAAAAAAAATAAAAGGGTGAAATTTAAAAAAATATATATTTCCTGGCTAACCATGGCAGCAGTTACGTATGGGTTAGCTCCACCCTCAAGGTAGGTAGGACAGAAACAAACTTATAAGAGAGCCCCCGCCCCCTGTCTCCTCAGTCTTTTTTCTGTCCTCATTGGTATTAGGACGGGGCCCTTTGGGCCTGAGATTTTTATTATTTTTTTCTATTTTACACTTTTTTACTCACCTTCCGGGAAGTTCAGCCTCTTTCTTTCCGAAGCCCGGTTCCTGTCATTTCAAGGTTCCCTGGGATATTTATTCCTCCGCACCCTTACATCTGAATGGTACTGGAGATGATTTGGATATGAAGTTTGGACCCTGTTCCTCCGTAAGCTTACTGCAAGTGGTACTGGAGATGTATGGGATATTAGCAGAGGTCTCCATTCCTGCTGTTCTTCATATGGTATGTATGGGATATTTTTCTCCCTTCCTTTACATTTTTTACACTTGGGCATGGCTGTTTTTCCCCCCTGTGCCTCTCTGTTGTACTCTGGGGCGCTTCTGCGTTCCAGCCCTACCTTTTTTGTGCCTTTTTTCTTCTGTTTTCGGGCACTGGAACGCATTTGCGTTCCAGGCCTCGTTTTCAGTGCCGTTTTTCGGCGTTGGAACGCATTTGCGTTCCACGCCTCGTTTTCAGTGCCGTTTTTCGGCGTTTGGAACGCATATGCGTTCCACGCCTCGTTTTCAGTGCCGTTTTTCGGCGTTTGGAACGCATATGCGTTCCACGCCTCGTTTTCAGTGCCGTTTTTCGGCATATGCATTCCTAATCATGTTTTCTTTCCCTTTCTAGACAGGTGCACCTCTTAATTTAGGGAGTTTTTTGTACTATTTAAGGGCTTCTGCTTCAGCCCTATCCTTTCAGGGTTCACACAGAACATTTTCCCAGGACCTTTGTTCCCTGTGCCTGCCTTACTCCAGCCTCAGGTATTTCCTTTGTATTCTGTGAGTTGTTTTTCCTTACTTTTAATATGTTTCTCTTTTGGGTACTTATGTATTTTTTCTTTCTCAGCCTGCCCTTTATATTTTTGCATTTAATATGTCCTCCTCATCCAAGAGGTCTCGTTCTCGTCACTCTAGGTGAGTTTTTTATTTCTATTTTTATTTTTATTTTTTCATTTTAAAGAGTGTTTTTCGCCTACTCACCCTGGTGTTTTTTCCAGCCCCAGACCGGAATCCGATCATCCCAGGAAGAAAACAGAGAAGCGCCCTCGCTGTTTTGCATGTGACGCTACTCCTTTAGAGGGCAAACGCCTTTGTGGGGACTGCTTGACTCAAGCTGCCGGCCCCCCTGATCCCTCTCCGGATCTGATACACCTAGTTAATCAGGCAGTTGAAAAGAGCCTGAAGGAACATTTGGGTGATCTGGCCCCTGTCCAGCATACACCACTTACTGAGGAGTGTTTGTTTGCTGATCGGCCCGACTCTGAAGATCCTTTGGATTTTGGGCATTGCTCTTCGGCTGAGGAAGACGTTGATTCAGGCGTTCTTCTGGACCCTGCCCTTATTGACCACCTTATCGGTGCTGTTAAGAATACTTTGGGTATTACTGAGTCTCTTCCCGAGGTGGGTACGGCGGATAAATACTTCACCAGTCTACATAAGAAAAGGCCATCCTTTCCGGTTCATAGCTCCATTGAGGAATTGATTTCTACCGAATGGAAGAACCCTGATCGTAAAGTTTCTTCCGGCAGGAGGATCTCTAGATTGTATCCCGTGGCTGATGAAGATGCCTCTTCCTGGTCTTCTCCTCCTGTGGTGGATGCCCCTGTCATTCGGGTGGTCCGGCGTTCGTCCCTACCCCTGGATGGTCCGGCACTTTTACATGACCCCATGGAACGACGAATAGAGGCCTCCTTGTCAAGAGCCTATGTTGCGGCCGGTGCTATCTGCCAACCTACGGTTGCCATGACATCTGTCTCTCGTGCCCTGAAGTGTTGGATCCTCGACCTAAAGGATGACATTGAAAGTGGGGTTCCCAGAGAACGGCTTCTGGAATCTTTCTCCAACATCAATCTGGCGACTGAGTTTTTTATTGAATCATCTTCGGATGTTTTGAAGCTCGCGGCCAGGTGCATGGGCTTGTCGGTTTCGGCCAGACGTGCTTTATGGTTGAAACATTGGCATGCCGACAACTCCTCTAAGAACTCTCTGGTCTCCATTCTGTTTGAGGGCAAGTTGTTGTTTGGCAAGGTTTTGGATGATGCCATCCGTAAGGCCGCCGAAGGAGAAAAGGTTTTTTTGCCACAAGAACGTAGACGTCTTCCCAAAGCCGTTTGGAACGATCGTCGGAATTTTCGTTCCTCCTTTCGGGATTCCAGACAATACCGTCCTGGCAGAGAGGTGGCTCGCTCATCAGCATGGAGGGGCGGTTTCCGCGGGGCCGCAAAGGGTTCCCGCTCCCGCCCGGCCTCTTCCTTTCGCGGGAAGTACCAGTCATGACGGCCTTCCTGTCCGGGCCCCTCCGGTCGGTGCTCGTCTTCTGGCCTTTTCGGTGGTCTGGGCAAGTTTTTCCACGGATTCCTGGGTCCGGACCATTGTTCAAGACGGTTACAGCCTGGAGTTTCGGTCCCCTCCACCTCCTCTTTTTGTCCGTACAAAACTTCCTACGGACCCCCAACGGAAGGATATCCTACAAAAATTTCTACGGTCCCTCCTCCGAGACGAAGTTATTATTCCTGTGCCTGGGCTCGAGCGCTTCCAGGGAAACTACTCCCCCCTGTTTTTTGTCACCAAAGCATCAGGAGACCTAAGACCGGTCCTCGACCTGTCTGCTTTGAACCGTTCCATGATGGTCAGAAAGTTCAGGATGGAGTCCCTCCGGTCGATTGTTCCTTTTATCTCCCCGGGCAATTGGATGGTCTCCATCGATCTCCAAGATGCCTATTTTCACGTTCCCATCAGGATTCGGCACCAGAGATTTCTACGCTTCGCCATTGGGGAGGATCACTTCCAGTTTCGGGCCCTCCCATTCGGCCTCAGTACGGCTCCTCGTACCTTTTCCAAGGTTCTGGTGGTGTGTGTTGCAGAACTTCGCAAGAGGGGCCTAACAATTTTTCACTACCTAGACGACATTCTCATCGTGGCTCCTTCTCGAGACCTTGTCACCTCTCAGCGGGACGAGGCGTTGATTTTTCTGCAAGAAGCTGGTTGGATAATCAACTTCACGAAGAGCCAACTCCTTCCGTCCCAAACCCTGGTCTTTTTGGGGGCGTGCTTCAACACCCTCACGGCTACTGTTTCCCTGTCATCGGACCGTCAGTCTCGTCTGATTTTGGCTATCCAGAATGTCGTCCTTCCCGGTTGGCTCCCCATCAGAAAACTTATGTCCCTTCTAGGGATCCTGGTCTCCACTATCGGCCTAGTTCGTTGGGCTCAATGGCACACCCGGTTTCTTCAGTCCCTACTGCTACCCCATCTCCCAGTTCCCAGGTCCTTCTTGGACGAAAAATTGTATTTACCGGAGATGACTTCTCATCATCTGGCCTGGTGGTTGGAGTTCCGTCACCTCAGGAGAGGTTTTCCGCTGACGGACATCCCCTACAAAGTTGTCACGACGGATGCAAGCGCTCATGGTTGGGGAGCCCATCTGGACGGTCACTACGCCCAAGGAGAATGGTCCCCTGCGGAGAGTGGTCTTCACGCAAACGTCCTGGAACTGAGGGCAATTTACAGGGCCTTGCTGGCTTTTCATCGAACCATTCGGGATCATTGGGTGAGGATCCAGACAGACAACAAGTGTGCGGTTGCCTACATCAACCATCAAGGAGGTACCAGGAGCCTTTCTCTCAGCCGAGAGTTCGAGCCGATTGCTGTCTGGGCTCAGGAATCAATCGAACACCTGTCAGCAGTTTACCTTCCGGGTCCAGAAAACACGATGGCAGACTTCCTGAGCCGCACCACTCTCAATACAACGGACTGGAGACTTTCATCCCAGGTGTTCGATCATCTATGTCTACTGTGGGGTCGTCCGGCCTTGGACCTGATGGCCTCTCCCACGAACACTCAGCTTCCTCGCTTTTTTTCCAGGGCTCCTAACCCCATGTCGGAGGGCGTGGACGCTCTCTCTCCCTTATGGCCCAAGGAGTTCCTATATGTCTTTCCTCCTCTCCCTCTCATTCCGAGACTCCTGGGGAAATTACGTTTGGAGAAAGCAGAAGTGATGGCCATCCTTCCTTGGTGGCCCAGGAGGCCTTGGTTTCCGCTGGCGAACAGGCTGTCCGTCCAGGACCCTTGGCTTCTCCCACCTCGCCTGGACCTCCTGTCTCAAGGCCCGGTGTTACATCCTTGCCCCCGCTCTCTTCAACTAGCGGCCTGGCGATTGAGCGGCAGTCACTGCGGTCCCATGGTCTGTCGGAAGGTGTCGTCTCTACCCTACTGAAGGCTCGGAAGCCTAACACCTCGTCCACATACCATCGTATTTGGTCTGCCTTCCTGGTTTGGTCCGAGGGTAGAGATTTGGATCCACTGTCACCTTCCCTGCCTGATGTCCTGGCTTTTCTCCAAGCTGGCCTGGATCGGGGTTTGGGTCTGAACTCCCTCCGGGTTCATGTCTCTGCCCTGTCTGCACTCACATCAGTTCGTTGGGCGTTGGATCCTTTGGTGATTCGTTTCTTCAAGGCGGTTCTCAAACTCCGTCCCCCGGCCCGTTCCTTCACGACCCCTTGGAGCCTTCCTCTGGTGCTTCGTGCCTTGTCTGGACCTCCTTTTGAACCCATGCAGGATGCCTCCCTGTGGTTGGTGACCCTGAAGACCCTTTTTATTGCTGGCAGTGACTTCGGCTAAACGCTGTTCCGAACTTCAGGCTTTTTCCGTTGACCCTCCGTACACGGTCTTCTCTCCGGATCATGCCCTCCTTCGACCTGTCCCGGAATTCCTACCTAAGGTGGTTTCAGCCTTCCACCTTAATCAAGAGACTGTTCTTCCAGTGTTTTTTCCGAACCCCTCGTCACCTGAGGAATCCCGCTGGCATACCTTGGATGTGGTGCGCTGCCTGCACCTCTATATTACCGCCTCTTCTTCCCTGAGGAAGTCTTCCAGGCTCTTCATCCTTCCTCTGGGCTCTCGACGTGGTGAGGCGGCCTCTGTCTCCACCCTACGCCGTTGGATTGTGGCTGCTATATCCAAGTGCTACAGCTCCAGTGGTGTTCCAATTCCCCCAGGTCTCAAGGCTCACTCCACTAGGGCTGTTTCCTCTTCATGGGCGGCTGAGGCTGGTTCTTCAATGGCTACTGTTTGCGGAGCTGGGAACTGGTCATCCGGTTCCACCTTTTTCCGACATTACCGTCTGGATGTCCGCCGGGCTGATGAATCCTCCTTCTCTCACGCTGTCTTGGCCTCTGTCTCCTCTAATTAAACCTTTTTCATTTTTGCAGCATTTTCTTCTGTGTCTGTGTTTATTGGTTGTGTGTTCTCCCATCCCTATCTGTTTTTGGCTTGGGTATGTCCCATACGTAACTGCTGCCATGGTTAGCCAGGAAAATTGAAAATTGTTTCATACTTACCGTAATTTTCTTTTCCTGGTTATTATCCATGGCAGCAGTCAGTTCCCTCCCTTGTTGTTTCTTGGTTTTGAGGAGCTGGTTACTAGACTGAGGAGACAGGGGGCGGGGGCTCTCTTATAAGTTTGTTTCTGTCCTACCTACCTTGAGGGTGGAGCTAACCCATACGTAACTGCTGCCATGGATAATAACCAGGAAAAGAAAATTACGGTAAGTATGAAACAATTTTCAATTATATTTTCTGACTTTTATTTGAAAAATCTTATACTCCTCTACAAAAGCGAGCACAAAACCCTGCTAAATAGATTCTAATATTTGTCCTGAGTTTAGAAATACCCCATGTTTGTTTTTTTATTCAGGTTACAGGGCAATAATTATAAGCAATACAATTCTATTTCAAAACCATTTTTTTCCAAAATCAGCTATAGTGACATTGTAACACTGATATTGGTCATGAATCTCTGAATTACCCCCCACATGTTCATATTTTTCAAAACTAGACATCTAAGGGTATTTAACTAGGGGTATTTTGACACTTTTCATGTAGCAATTTTACCACCAACCTTTGCCAAAGTTTGCAGAGATATAGGCCTAACTTTCGCTGGGACTTTTGCATACCCCATTTGAGTTTTATTTTTGCCATGAGAGCGTATATATTTAGAAAATGTGCACCCCAAGGTATTGCATACGGGGTGTATTGATGTCTCTGATGCATCTATTTGATCAAAAATGGAGTAAGTGTGTGGTAGTAATTTTTCACACTCTACACTTTTTTGGGGGGTTCTGAAAAATAAAATGTCTTGCCCCAACCCTACTCTCCCCCATCACCGCCCAGGGACCAGGTGCATCATGGTACAAGACCCCTGAAATGACCTGGAGTTGGAACTGAAAAAATGTCGGTCTCATTCCAGGGTTTGCTTTTTTTCAGAGCAAATGGGTTGCCATCTGCATAAGGTAAATTGCCACCTTCTTGTACCATGCTTTTGATTTCCCCTGATGCACACTGGCTTCTGACGTTCGGTTTATAGAATGGCATAGAATTACATGTATTCTATAAACCGAAAGTCTATAAGCCGAACGTCGTTCGGTTTATAGACTTTCGTCTTATGGAATACATGTAATTCTATTGGCTTTCTATAAACCGAAATAGAGTCCCCATTCATAAGAAATTCTTACATGTATTCCATAAGCCGAAAGTCGGGTCCCCATTGACTTCAATGGGGTTCTGGGTCAAGTTCGACCCCGAACCTGGACTTTTTTCCGAAGTTCGGCCAAACCCGAACATCCAGGTGTCCACTCCACACTATTCACCATCAACAGTGGTTATACATATCCTCCCAACATCATGACACATATATCATTTGTCCACAGTGGAAAATGGTGCATTGTCAAGCATTGTGGTCACCCACACAGTAAACATGAAATGGTACCGTGACACACATGGCATGATGGTGGGAGGGTACATATAACCTAACATCTGTTGACGATGAACAATAGCCAGTGAAATGATGCCAACATAAAGCTGGCATGACATCTCTGGCATTGTTATACCACAATAGCTGTTATGGCAGTGTATAAAATGAGAATATTTTTATATATGTGGCCATTCCCTAACTTTTATTGGGATAAGTCAGTGGTGTATGTGATATGTGTAATTTATATTACATTAAATAAAATTAAAATAAATAATTAAATAAAACTCCGGAAAAGTTTGGCTGCCGAAAATTAAGATTTTGCTAACCCCCAAGTCTAATAAGCATACATCCTTATTGCCCTTTTAAAGATGATTTTCATGCCCATTAGTGGGATCACTTTGATGGTTTCTGAGTATCCCGAATTTAAGGGCTACTCGATCCGAAAAAAACAATGTAAAGCTGAACAAAAAATAATTTGTCCTTTTGGATGTCAACTGCGGGATGCCCTCCAAATGAATGTATGGACAAATAATTTTTAATGATTCAGCATTTCTTTAGCTTTACATTGGTTTTCGGATAAACAGAAGAAAACTAATACCCACTAATGATTATTTCCCAGTAAGGATCACAAGATTTATTTTGTGATGAGTCAGCACTTTTATTAAGTACATATTGAAATTTCTCAAAGTTGTGATCCCTGGACCTTTAAACAATAAAGTAGTTCATTTAAGATTGCTTATGTTTTGTTGCGCTTCTGGTTAACATTGTCCTCGAGGGCAAAGTTGCACTTCTTCGACTTTTTGAGGATCTGCTAAGAAATCTGAAGACAGACTGAAGCGTGTTAGAGGGTGCAAGTTCATGGTTTTCAGTTCCAGCTGACACTTTGGGGCAATCTAATTTTCTTAAAGGCCCTGTCGGTTTGTCTAGTGGTTTAGAACTAAGTACCCAGCTTCTGCAGTGCGTTCGCATCCAGTTCTGTACTTCAGGGTCTGTTTGTGCCTGATGCTGAGCATGGTGTCTAGAATCTATAAACGCTACTGCGCTCACCTTGCTCATTACCTCAGCACTTTTCTTGCACAAGAGATCAAGAAAGACAAGACCACCATAACCATGTGCAACAAATGCCACATTAGTAGCGGCACTTTTTGAAATAAAATGATCCCAGACATAGCTAGTGTGCTCCTCTGGAGAGCTACAACATCTTTTAGGAATAAGAGCCGTCCTGGTGGTTTGTGATGAAGGTAAATCCGTGATTTTTGGCAGACCTGATTCTTCCTTCTTTACCATTACCTCAGGTTCTTCTTTCATCTCTAAAAAGTTGTCATTAGGATTTAAGACTATTACAGATCCATGATCTTTCAATGCAGTCTTAATATATGGAATTTGTGACCCTCTCTCTAAGGAGTAGTGTAAAATCACTTTTTGGCCCCATTGGCCAGCTCGGATTACTCCTTGGTCCTGAAGAAGAACGAGTAGACTTGTCTGCTTACTTAACAATTCTTTACTCATGAAAAAGAAAGACTTTGGTTCTTTATCAGTAGCGTCAGTAGGGATTGAAATCCTTTGAAGATGGCATTTTTGTTCCAGAAGTTCATAAACATGAAGAGTAATCATATCTCCAAGAACCCGGTAGCGTTTATGGTTACGGTCATATTCTTTTTCGTAATACTTGTACACAAAAGGTTTTTGGGTAACTATGTGTCTCAGCTCTCCTCGCTCATTAAAATAATATTGCAAGTCTTCCAGACCTTGAGAGGACTTCATTAATCCTTCCATCAAAACTAAAACCAAACAGAAAACACACAACTGTAAGTACAAGAAGCAATAAAAGAACAAACCTGTGTGTACAACCTGTGTGTACCACGCATTCTCTAGTGGTAGCATGAGACTGAGTCTACAACCCACACAAGTGGCTCAGGTAGTGCAGCTCATCCAGGATGGCACATCAATGCGAGCTGTGGCAAGAAGGTTTTCTGTGTCTGTCAGCGTAGTGTCCAGAGCATGGATCTTTCAAATGCTCCCTGCAGCTTTACCTGAGCTTATGCTGGGGACGCACTCGGGGTGCGGAGCTTATGCTGGGGACGCACTCGGGGTGCGGAGCTTATGCTGGGGACGCACTCGGGGTGCGGAGCTTATGCTGGGGACGCACTCGGGGTGCGGAGCTTATGCTGGGGACGCACTCGGGGTGCGGAGCTTATGCTGGGGATGCACTCGGGGTGCGGAGCTTATGCTGGGGTCGCACTCGGGGTGCGGAGCTTATGCTGGGGACGCACTCGGGGTACTGAGGTAAATCCCATGGGTACAGTCTGGGTACTGAGGTAAATCCCATGGGTGCGGGTGTAATCTGGGTGCTGGGACAAACCCTGGGGGTGAAATCTGGATGCTGGGCAAGTCCCGCGAGTGCAATCTGGGTGCTCATGCAAGACCTGTCTATAATGCATGTGCATACACGCATAAAAAAAGCATGTGTGTACATTCATTACTGGCACTTTGTAGTAGATTTTTTTTTTCTTTTTCAGAAGATTGGGCACTCCAGACTGAAAACATTTGCCATCAATGATTTAGGCGATAGAGTTCATTTAATAGGCATCTTCGTGAGTATGAACATTTAATACTTGAATTCTGCTCTCTCTATGATTCACATATATGCAATATGAACTAAAGTGGATACAGGGGTGTTTCACAATCCTCTCCTTAACTGTCTCTGGATTATAACCTGTGAGACTGTATTAAGATTACTTATGCTAATGTCGGACTCTATAAATACTATGGATTGTGGTGGCTCATTACTGGTTTTACTGCAATGTTTACTTTTATTTCATGTAATTTAATAACCGGATATAAACCTCTGCTAATTTATTGGTATCAGAATATTTAACCCTTTAAACCAATAAGTGCATCATTTTTTTTAAGCACAGGGTTCCCTTCACATATTTCCATATGCAATTATTGCCCATAGTTGGCCAGATATGAATATACCCATATAAATACTAATGACACATATAAATATATATCATAGTAAACTAAAATTGGTGTTTAAATATGCATTGCATCTCAGCATCTGCCTTGTCATCAGTAAAATCTATATACACATATATGTATGTGTGTGTAAATTTCATCTATAACCAGTGGTGCGATTCAGCCGGTTCGTGCGAACCTGTTGCTAACATTTAACAAGTTCACTGAACCGATCCCTAAAAAAAAAATCAAAAAAATCTGTGAAACAAAAAAAAAAGCACGGGCAAAGGGGGCAGCTGCCCAGGAGACTGTCTCACACAGAGATAGTCACTATTGGGCAGGAGCTGGGGCAGGCTCTGCTGCCAGAAATTACGGCGGCTGTATTTCCTGCACATAGCGTGCGTGCAGGAAGCACTGCGGAGAAGACTAGCGCTGAGCAGCATAAAGGTAAGTACTGGGGCAGAGAGGAGGGGCCAGATTGGATGTGGCATATTAACCATCTCATTATCAGGGGCATATTAAAGAGCTAATTATCAGTGGCATATCCAGAGGGGGCAGCCTGCTGGACATGGAGGTCTGGCCCGCCTGCAGCTGTAACAGCTCTCCCGAAACACCCCCACTCCGCACCCTTAACAGTGTTGGGAAACTACGTTTCCAAGACACTGCATAATCCCTCCCTCCTCGACCCTGCGCGTGACATCATGCGCTAAGGTCAGAGGGCGGGTAAACACGACCACGGGACAGCATGAAGCCCGCAGACTGTTTAAAAATGATTATTTAAAAAAAATCTGTGTGTGTAAGTGTGACTGGGTGTTAAGTGTGACTGTGTGTATACATGTGCATTTGTTTGAGTGTGTGTGTCTTGGAGTGTCTGTGTGGGTGTGCGTAAGTGTGACCTGTGTATGTGTGTGTGTCTCTTTAGTGAACTGGAATTTAAGACCAGAGTATGCAAACTGAAAGCAAAGTTTGCTTAGAGAATTTTTCCAGCTTGTCTACTTTGGCCTTAACTTTGAAATTCACTTTAAATCACCCACATTATATAAATTGTAGAAAACGTTTTGCTGTTTAGCAAAAAGCAAGTCGTTTTTATTTTATTTTGTTTGACATAAGAGAAAAACATATTACACCATGCTTGAAAGTCAGAACTGGTTACTGCATTTTTTGAATCCCACCACTGTCTATAACTTGTTTAAAACAAGAAGACAAAGAGACAGTGAAACTCGTCAAAACCCATCTCTAGAGCAAACTCATCCTTCCCATTGTACTGAGCTGATTGCTACCTGCTGCTAGTGTGAAAATGATTGCTAAGGAAGTCATATCATTTCAATATGTGTGGGGAAACTATACAGCCCTAAAATAAACACACACTCTCATAGGGTTATGGTACTTAGTCTACTGCATCCGTTGAATGTATGCAATTAGTGATTAGTGAAATTAATGCTACAATTTTACATATTGTTGCAACCTTGTATATGAGTTCAGCATGGCCATTTTGCAGGTTGAGTATCTCTTATTCAAACATTTTAGAGGCTTTTACCACAAGTTGCAAATTCCACACACACCTGTAAGAATGCAAGCACAGAACAGTTTATTCAGTGTCCAGCCCCCTTTAACCCTTTGCGTCGCTAGGACGTTCTATGCTGTCCAGATTGTAGAGGTCCTAAAAGACGCAAACTTCCGTGGTTTGGGCACACCTCCGTGACTTCACACGTGACATCGGGAGGTATTGCAATCACTTGTGCAGGCCTTATGTAACAACGGCAGGTTCCGAGTGCCTCAAATCACAGCTAAAAGTAAAAAGTAATTTATTTGCCCAATACAGTATTTGCACTGATATTACTGTATTTCATTAGTGCTGAGAGGCTGTAATATATCTTATTGGTAAAAATGATCCGTTATCTAAAATTATCTATTATCCAAAATACTTCTGGTCCCAATAATTTTGGATAAGGGATACTCAACCTGTAATAAGCTTTTTATACACATCCACAAGAAGAAGAAGAAGAAGAAAAAAAAAGGACTATGTTTATTGGTACCTTCCCTAGTTTTGTAAATAAAGGGGTAACTCTGGCACCAGCAACATATTTACCTTAATATTAAAAATCGCATGGGTATATATTCATATTTCCATATTTAAAACTGTTCAATATATTCAGTAGAAGGACTGCTATAGTATAATTATTTTATACATTTAAACGAAAACACGGTGATTATATATATATATTTATATATATATTATACACACTGCTCAAAAAAATAAAGGGAACACTTAAACATCACAATGTAACTCCAAGTCAATCTGTGAAATCAAACTGTCCACTTAGGAAGCAACACTGATTGACAATCAATGTCACATGCTGTTGTGCAAATGGGATAGACAACAGGTGGAAATTATAGGCAATTAGCAAGACACCCCCAATAAAGGAGTGGTTCTGCAGGTGGTGACCACAGACCACTTCTCAGTTCCTATGCTTTCTGGCTGATGTTTTGGTCACTTTTGAATGCTGGCGGTGCTTTCACTCTAGTGGTAGCATGAGACGGAGTCTACAACACCACACAAGTGGCTCAGGTAGTGCAGCTCATCCAGGATGGCACATCAATGCGAGCTGTGGCAAGAAGATTTGCTGTGTCTGTCAGCGTAGTGTCCAGAGCATGGAGGCGCTACCAGGAGACAGGCCAGTACATTAAGAGATGTGGAGGAGGCCGTAGAAGGGCAACAACCCAGCAGCAGGACCGCTACCTTCGCCTTTGTGCAAGGAGGAACAGGAGGAGCACTGCCAGAGCCCTGCAAAATGACCTCCAGCAGGCCACAAATGTGCATGTGTCTGCTCAAACGGTCAGAAACAGACTCCATGAGGGTGGTATGAGGGCCCGACGTGCACAGGTGGGGGTTGTGCTTACAGCCCAACACCGTGCAGGACGTTTGGCATTTGCCAGAGAACACCAAGATTGGCAAATTCGTCACTGGCGCCCTGTGCTCTTCACAGATGAAAGCAGGTTCACACTGAGCACATGTGACAGAGTCTGGAGACGCCATGGAGAACGTTCTGCTGCCTGCAACATCCTCCAGCATGACCGGTTTGGAAGTGGGTCAGTAATGGTATGGGGTGGCATTTCTTTGGGGGGCCGCACAGCCCTCCATGTGCTCGCCAGAGGTAGCATGACTGCCATTAGGTACCGAGATGAGATCCTCAGACCCCTTGTGAGACCATATGCTGGTGCGGTTGGCCCTGGGTTCCTCCTAATGCAAGACACTGTTAGACCTCATGTGGCTGGAGTGTGTCAGCAGTTCCTGCAAGACGAAGGCATTGATGCTATGGACTGGCCCGCCCATTCCCCAGACCTAAATCCAACTCCAACTGAGCACATCTGTGACATCATGTCTCACTACACCACAAACTGTCCAGGAGTTGGCAGATGCTTTAGTCCAGGTCTAGGAGGAGATCCCTCAGGAGACCATCCGCCACCTCATCAGGAGCATGCCCAGGCATTGTAGGGAGGTCATACAGGCACATGGAGGCCACACACACTACTAAGCCTCATTTTGACTTGTTTTAAGGACATTACATCAAAGTTGGATCAACCTGTAGTGTGTTTTTCCACTTTAATTTTAAGTGTGACTCCAAATCCAGACCTCCATGGGTTGAAAAATTTGATTTCAATATATCTCTCAGACAAAGGAAAGTGGGTAGAACATATTTGTTCTCAAACAATTATATTTTGCAAATGATCTTCTAGTTCCAGGGCATCCAAGTAAGCCACATCCTGAAAAAATGCATATGTGTTTGGTTGCCATCTAAAAATGTTTGGACTATTTAGCAGTAATAGAAAAGCAGTCCAAAAACAGTTTTAATCAATTTTGTTCAAACAAAACCACACATTTATTTGCTAATGCGTTAATTTCGGCAAGCCACACCTTGGTGTCATATGGGCTTTTTTTTTTTTTACCAATAAACTGCATGTTAGACACCCCTGTTCTAATTATTAGGACACTTAGCGCATCCTCAAACTTAAATTTACCAAAGAAGATGCTAGTTATGTAAATATCAGGCTTGAGAACAGAAAATAAGAAATAACACATACTGAAATTTTACCTGAAATACAGGGCTTTATTCATGAAAGAGGGAATTGACAAGGGCATTTCACCCTTAAAGGGACACTCCCACCAAAAAATAAAAAGTTTTTTTGTTTGTATTGTTGATTTCAGATATGTCTTGTTTTTTTTGTGACTGTATTTAATAAAATATGTAACACAAAAAAAGTGTGACGGGGCACAGTAAAGGCAGGTAAAAAAAAGTTGTAAACAGCCACCTGTCCACTATGATACACAGGAGCCAGTTAGAGAACAGTCTTATGACATAATCATGCAGGCTTTGGCCACAGTTGTAAGGTGAGAGTGGCTGAAAGATTTTGGAAGATGTCGCATCATGGGATATAGTCACAAAATAAATGTTTCCTTTTATATGCAATTAATACATATATATCAACGATCACGAAAAACGCTTTAACGGTGCTGGTCTATTGCTGCAATAGCCAGCACCGAAATGTATTTTCTGGGGCACCGACGATTGCCCCACGGAGCAATCATGGGAGCCATACTGACGGAGCAGTACTTCACTTCCATATGCTACTTGACTGCCCCTAGTGGTAGCATAGCTATGTAAAAAAATTAAGATAAATATTTAAATAAAAACTATATTATACTTAGATTAGCCTATAGGGTTAAAATTAAATATTTTTTAACATAAGGGATAGGGTTAAAATTAAATTAAAATTGAAATATATTAAGGGATGGCATAAGGGTTAGAGTTGGGGTTAAATTTAGTGTTAAGGTTACATTTTGGGTTCAGGTTGGGGTAAAAAGGTCAATAAACTCGCAAAAAAATACCGAAAAATATGGAAACATGCATATTTCTGAACTCGGGACAACATTTAGAAACTATTTAGACGGGGTCTTTTTTAATGATTGTATTTGTGTAAATTATATTTTAGGTGAAAGTTAGAAAAAGTGTTTTTTTTTTTAAATTTCATCATATTTTATGATTTTTTTTGTAGTAAATTATAAGATATGATGAACATAATGGTATCTAATGAAAGCCCTTCCTTTGATGATAAAAACAACATATAATTTGTGTGGGTACAGTATGTGAGAAAGAAGAAAATTGCAGCTAAGCACAAACACCCCAGAAATGTCAAAACAGCCATTGTCACCAAGGGAAAGTCAAGGTGAAAATGTCTTGTCACTAAGGGGTTAAATGACCAGGTTATCTAGTTATATTTTTTGTACGTGGTAGTGTCCCTTTAAGGCCAAACTAGCAAAGTTGTAATTTTCTTATTACAGATTTGTTTTTTCTCCCTACAATTCCCTCTTTAGTGAATAAAGCCCATAGTGTATCCTTCCTATGTAAATGTGTAACTTGCTTCTTTCACCTCCTGTGTTTTGTACATTGAATTCAGGTGAGGTGTGCATACTGCTGATTCGAGATAATTACATCTGAATCTTGCAATTCACAAACCGGTTCCAAGTAGAGAGAACTGATTAGCAGTTTCAATACAGACAAATGAATTCCAAATGTAAAATAAATAATCTGCTTGTGTTACGAATAACATAATAGTAATAATAATAATAAAGTGATGCAAACTCCAGGAAAATGCCCAAAATTTAAAAAAAATATATAATAGCTACACAATTAATATTTGTATTTGTTTAGGAGATTAATAATAACATTAGATTACGGTTTCACATGATTTGCTTAATTACATTACAGCTCTATTCTAGTTGCACTAACCATTTGATTCTATGGCACCCTATTTAGCCACAATCTGTACAGAATTATAAAATATATAAAGTGTTTTCAACTATTTTTGTTTCCAAAAGGCAGCCGAGCACACTACTATTAAACTTAAAAAGTGCCCCTTTATGCAAATGGAATTAAAATATGTAATTAAATTGGCTGCAGAGTACATAATGAAGTGCATACACCAAGGGGTGCTATTCTATTCACGAACAGTGAACTACAAAAAGCAGGCAATCCGAGTTAGTAAAATACAAAATAGTATTGCTGAAATACAAAGCTACAGATAATTTAAGAGTAGGCCAGCGCTTCCAGTATAGTTAGATTAACAGCCATAGCTTGTACACAACCCTAAATTTGCAATATGGATGTCACAGATAAGTGGACATTGAAAATAACCCCCAAACTCTACCTTTGTTCAATGCCCAGTAGCTTGATCGAGGTGGCAATATCTGGGGACAATAAGAGCAGACAATGTCTAATGTGCGAGAGTATTGCCTTTACCTTATAGTATGAACATACTGATCAGAGTATTAAATTAGGGATACATAAGGACATTATACTATAACAAATATAGATAATTTTGTTTCTATACAAGTTAAAATTGAAGAATTAATGTAGAGGTGAATACATTTAAAGAGGGTACAAGCACCATTGTTTATGGTGAACATTTACTTCAGTGCCAGTACCTAATCAGTGCTGTGGAAGGGTAATAATTCCAGTTTTAGGGGATGACCAGGATAAGGGGATGCTGCACTACACGTCAACACACTGTGAAGCATATTATATCTGGATACAACAACTATTGGCTTCCTTGCGCCCATTATGCAAATTATACGCAGGCACACCTCCAATAGCATGTGCGCATGGTCACGTGGTGATGCGAAAGAAACGTCTCCACGGAGACCGCCCACTTGTTTGTTTCGTCACATCCGTTATATGTTAGAACGAGAATTAATTTCAGTTCAGTGTGTGTATTTTGAGCTACATTAACGGTCGTTAATACTTAGATTGGTTAGGACGACCTGCGAAGCCTTTAAGGATTACGTTACCTTTCTGCCCAGCACTATGGGCCCAGAGGGACTTTTTATGGACTTTTAGTCCTGTAGGCAGCCCACTGTACAGTGCACAGTCGGTGAGTATCTAACACATCCGTTACTTGTTAAATAGGTTGTGCTCATCGATACAATCAAATCTGGCTGCAAATGTGTGTTTGTCTCACTCCTTATGAGTGCTATTCTGGGCAAGAGCAATGCAGTGGCGTTGAAACGGTTAAACCAGTGATGGCTTCTTTGACGATTGGGGTTCAAAATATTCCTTTTTTTTTTATATGTATATCATACAGTGTGAATGATCATTTAATTGTGATGGTTTATGTACTAAATTCCGTAATATTGTATGACCGTGATATTTAGGTGGCTGAAAATGGACTACAATGTTCTATTCTAAATTGTGTCCCTGATCTGTGAATATAAGCCCCCACAAAAATTGCTATTTAATTCTGTATAGGATTTAATTTTTTTAAACTGGAAAAAGGACACTTTTGTGAATGTTAAAAAAAAAAAAAAAAAACACAAATTATTAAATTTGATGCTTTGGGACTAAATCTAATATAAGTGTCTTTGGTTTATATGTGGTCTGGGCACTGATTTTTTTTTTAAACATTATTTCTTTCCAGGATATGTTTTGATGGATGCCTCCAAAAATGATAAGACCTTTAATGCACATGTGAGTGGAAGGCCTCCATCTGTAAGTATAAACATCAGTGATGACATCCTATGGCACAGGGGCGACAAGTGGCACTCTTAGACCTCTGAGATGGCACTCTGCATGTGTATCATATCCCTATCAGTTATGGAAAACCCCGTAAATGTTTTGATCTAAGTCATTTGTGGATATTAGGCACTTTAGTGCACATTATTTTTACTTTAACTGGTTGGTATAAGAGAAATAATAGGACGGGAAGAAAATTAACCTGTCAAAGGATGACCAGTTAGGACTCTGCATGATTGTTGCCATAAATGTGGATTAAAAAATATTCTTGCCTGAAGTTTTGTTGGCTTTCTATGTGCAGCAAAGCTGCCCTGAACCACTAGCATGAAAGTCAAATGAATACACATGCACCCATTCACCCCTAAATGTTGATGCTGGCAGTCCACATTGCGTAGTGTGGATGAATGCTCACATCTTTTACAGTCCCCATATTTGTAGTTTTTAAAGGACAACTGTAGAAACAAATTGGCTTGTGTTTTAATTGGAAGATCACATCAAGTGTAGGCATTTTTACATAGAAATCCTTTAATAAAAGATTTCAAAAAGTGTACTTTATTGAGCTCTCTTTGCTTCATATAGCTCTAATAGGGGTGGACATATTGTTTAGAATCTTGGGGGCAGATAGTCATTCTTCTGCATGAAGGTTAATGCAGAGTTGACCCAAAATTCTATACATATCTGCTCCCTTTTAGAGCTACATGAAGTGCTCAATAATGTGTCTTATTTCTGTTCTTTCTTTAAAGATTTTCCATACGCACCATCAATGCTTGGTCTTTCAATTAAACATGAGCTATTTTTTTTGCCTACAGTTGTCCTTTAACCACTACACCTTCATCATAGAGGTTCTATACTGTCCTAGAGTAGCATGACATAAAACAAAATTCCTTGATTAAAAACGTGATACATCTGTTTACTCGCAAAAAGGCTGTATTTATTTTATAATAAAGCATCCCACAAAATAAAAACAGCTTTCAAATCTATTAATTATTGGTATGTATTTTTGTTTAATTGTTTTTATTTCTCTTCTTAGTTTAGAATTCCTAAGAAAAAAGCAGACGATTGGTCGGAAGACATCCATGTGTCTTCTTCACCTTTATTAAGACTTGCAGGCTCGGAGTACAGCAATGAAGCCACAATAAAGGTAAAACCATGCCATTTTTTCGTGAATTCTAACACATAAAGATTGTTTATACTGTTAACCTTTTAAGTACATGAGTTTTCTTGGGATTAAACTATAATTTCTTTCTTTCTAACATAGTGTAGGAATACAAACCAGGGGTGACCTATCCGATCAGGCACTGCCCAAGGGCCCAATCAGAAGTGGCCAGACACTGCCAGTGCTGCCACTTTAAAAAAAAAAAAAAAAAAAAAAAAAAGAAGAAGCTGGCTGAGGAGATCATAGGGTTTCTGTTCATTGCACAGATCCCATGCTCTATGTCCGCCACGTGCAGGCAGCATGGGGTCTGTGCAATGAACAGGCATCCCCACGCACCGATCTGACATCAGAGCAGCTCAAACTTCATATCAGCATGGAAGGATGTTTGTACATTGCACAGACACCCCTACTATGCTCTGTTTCTCGCGCGTGCTGATCTGACATCTGCATTTTTAAAATGTTTTGTGAATTATTTTGGTTGTTAACGAAGAAAATACTGAATAATATATATATTGTAATGTACTTTCCAGGTTGAGTGTTAGCGCTACTGTGCAGTAGGGACTGTCAATCAAAGCAGACAGGGAGATGTGTGTGTAATATACTGTTTTTTTTCTTCTTCAGAGAGATTGGTGTTCTTCATATAACACATTTAATAAAATCCGAAACCAGGACTCCAGTGCTTATTATGATGCACGGAGGTATAACAGGTAAACCATTCTGTTTTGTTTTTGTCAATTTTTAGATGGTGTTTAGATGAATTGCTTGTTTGTTCTTTAAACTTCTTTGTTTATTTTTATGATATAGAATGGGCGTGTAAAAGTGGGAGACTTTTGGACTTTACCAATCTGTAATGTGTCCGATCATACATAATATTTGTTTCTGGCTTCATAAACCTTGGTTCAGGGACAACCATTGCTTTTTTGTCCAGATATAAACTTTTACCTTGCCTCTTGTGGAGTTTGCAGAGTAGCCTTAGTAGAAGACCTTGTGGCTAATTTGGTTTTTCTAGTTAAAATAGAAATGTTTTTTTGAGCTGTATTTGGCTGTTGATGGTGGATTTGTAATTTTTTATTTGATTTTCAATGTGTTTTTGAGACTTTTTTTTATTTTTTTTTTTAATTAGCGGAGCTGAGTGATATCTGTCATAACAACATAAGTTATCTGTTTTGATAAATTATTTTAGTTGGACACAACCCAAACTGGTATTGACTAATGTCCTGAAAACTGATATAGGAAGACATTATATGAAAGCTGCAGAGACAGCTAATGTAGATGTTACTGGAAACCCTAAGTTGACCCCAACGCAGCATGCTGTACTTGACAGGTAAATATGTGCTATTTTTGCATATCTAGTTCATATTCACTTCTATTTTATTTTACAGTGTCAAACTTTTTTTTAGCCCTTGTTTGCCAAAATGAGTTATTTATCTATAGTAAACCACATTACTTGCTTTGAGCCTTGCTTAACTGAGTAGATTAACTTTATCTTTCTCAGTACTTGGATGTGCAGCTTTGCTTTATGGAACATTTGAAATGTTCTGTTCTGTTATCTTCCTTTTGTGTGGAAAGTCTTCGGTAGTCTACTTGCCTTACAATTTTGTATATGCTTCTTTAATCTGTGTTCTAAGTAACACTTGATGACTTTTTTTGCAATGTTGTGTGTGTTTTGTTTTTTCAAATACATTGAGAAAGCTTATAACTTTAAATAAATTATTGGCTTATTTTAATAGTAGTATACTAGTGAAGAGCGTTAAAATGCACTCCTAAAGGTGGAGCTAAGCCAACATTTTAAAATAGTTGGCGTGTCACAACTGCACATGTGCGAATGTACCCTTTTATGGGCATGGGAGAATCTGAGCATGCACGGAAAGGCTTTATCACAGCTTACGGGGGCTGGACACTGCATAAACTGTTTGTGTACTTTGGTGTGTGTGTGTAATTTGCAACTTGTGGCAAAATCCTAAAAAAATTTTGGATAACGGATCATTTTGGGTAATGGATTTATGGATAAGGGATTTTCAACCTTTATAAAGGAATATATTAAAACCTCATAAATTAATGTTGTTTGCCATGGTAATTATTTTTAATATGTAGTAATATAAATTAGCAACATGAGCCGACAGTAAGTACAGACGGGGAGTCAAAGTACACAATACTTTAACTGAAGTCCTTGGGCAGTAAAATATGTTTTAATATGCCATAATTATTTGAAAAAAACATTGTTCATTAAAATATGTTATTACTTACCATAAATGGTACCGCTACCACGTCAATCAACACATCGTCTAATAAAAAAATACACACCTAACATACGCCACCTTGTAACCCCAATAAAAGTTAGCGAATGGCTATGTATTCATATGTATGTACATTAGCATATATAATTGGTATAACAAGACCCGTGATGTCATGCCAGCTATAGATTTGCATAACCTCACCGGTTATTTTTCACAGTCGACAGTTGCTGGTTTAAATGTACCCTCTTGCTATCATGCCACGTGTATCATAGTGCTGTTTCATATCCACTGTGTGGGTGGCCACATTGCTTGGCAATGCACCATTGTCCACTGTGGATATGTCCAGGTACTATTACATATGCGAGTGCGCTAGGCAGTGGCATGAATAGATTCTACGGTGGCAAGATTGCCACATGGCCCTCTGACCATGTAGCACATCAACACATGACATCAATTTGCAATATACCTCCACCGTCCACGTACTAGCTTTGTACTCACACGACTTGTACAGTGGTTGCAGGGGTGGGCACTGCAACCCTATCACCACTGTAATTTCTCTGCAATTCAGCTACTGGACCTGATTTTTGGGCATATTGAGTAGATCCCCCTCAAACTCTAGAATACTAGAGTTTGTACCCTACATAATTAGTAAGTCTATACTAAATATGATGGAAGATAATTTTTTTGTGACATTACTCACTTTCTATAGTAAGATGTTTTCATGGCATTTTCCTAAAACAGAAGAATTTATGATCTCTTTTTTTATATATAAGAATATATGAATTTTTTTTAAAAACATTTTTTATTATTATAAAAATTCTAAAACAGAAAAAAAGTGATGTATCTATTATATTTAAACAGCAGGCAACCCAAAGTCCAGTTGACGGATGTCCTTAAAACAGATTTAGGGAGACGATCGTCAACAACTCATAGCAAGTCTTGTAATGAGACAAATGTTGAAAAATGTCCAATTTCGTCCTCTACTAATAAGTCTGAAACTCGTCCAGTATTCAAGCCTCAGGAAAAAAAATGCTTGTCATCAAGGTATAGTAATCTACTTTGATCTTCCCCTTTTATATTAGCACTCCTAGCAAGCTGTTTTGTCTTTGCCATTAGAAGTTAAAGAATGGACTACAGTTGCTAATAAGGATTCTTAGTTACTGTCATACAATTAGTTTGGCTAATGGGGTTTTGTCTTTTTGATATGTGTGGAATATGGAGGTTGTACATGATTTCTAAATGCAGGACTGAATAATTCCCAGGTCACCTCGGCAACAGGAAATAGATCATGGTAAACAGGACCTGGATATTTTGTCGGTATTGACCGTGGGGGTAGCATGGATATGTGCAACCACAGGCACTGATTCAATGTGCAGTTTCTTTGCTGTGTTTGGATATTGCTTCACATCTGGCACTCTGCATCACTGTAAGTGATGGGGGTGTGTACTGGGTCAGTGCTGGTGTGTATGCACAGGTTCATGTTCTTCATACTACAAAACTATTACTGCAACATGTAATGTAAAGAAAAAGATATTTCCATTACATGTAAAGCATTTTTTATATTTTCGCAGCACTTCCTGCCTTCTAAAAGCTGCACATAAAATATAATGGCGCAATTGCTGTTGCCATAGCAACAGTCCTGCCGAACTCTCCAGGCCTTCCATACTGTAAATTATTTGAGCAAAAATAAAGATTTAACATATTAAACATGTACAACATACAGAAATTTAACTTGTTAGACTTAAATGTAGATATAGTATCCATTGTATTGTCTCTTTAAAATCTGAAGCCTATTTACCGTATACTAAAGTAATGTGTTTCAGAGAACATCCTCAGGGTAAGTCTCACACCAGGGACAAGAACATATTTTCCATTGTTTCAAAGTATATATTTTTTTTTAATTTTTAAAATGTTTTTTTTCAGGCCTGGAAACCATATCCTATTTATCAATGCTTTGGAGCCATCTGTGTGTCTGGATATAAAATGTGTTGTCAACAAGAAAGGTGGGGGTTTTCTTTTTCGCTGTACCCAAGTTTTCTAGTCACGTTTATAAGCAGATACACTGTCACGGGAAGTCTCCAGCTATGGAAGGTGCCTGCCCATGATCAGTTCCACGCAAGTGCTCCTTATGTCCCGGGTAATACACTCACTGCCACTGAGGGTGAATGGCCCTTTGATGCCCCATCCAATCAGTTTGCAAGCTTTTTGTCTTTCATTTTGACTGAGGGCTTTAAACGGCCAATCAGGATCATGCTGACAATTTAAATGCCCGAACGCTACCAGAGACCAGGCTTAACGTTTATTATGGAACTTGGTCTCTGGCAAGGTACAGGTGAGCAGTCATACCCCTTTCAAGGAACACATAGAGGGAGTAAACCTAACACGTTATACAGGGACATAGGCACATATGCCCGGGGATGATAACTGGTCACGGTGGATACCGTGACAAACACAGAATGCCTATTTTTTAAAATACGGGTAAGGCCTAGTATTATTGAATACTCTACTAGTCCATCATAAAGATGTAAAATACAAAAGCCAGTAGTTTATGTAACCATACGTTGTAGTAGATTTCATTGTATTTCAGAAGGATAAACGCTTATACAAGGGACTTTTTTTCTTTTCTTTTTTTAAAATTAAAGAATCCCTGCACAGTCAACTATGGAGAGATGTGAGCAATACATCTCTTCAGAAAAATGCCAACAATTGGGGCAGTCACAGAAGTAATAATGGAAGAAGTGAAACATCAACATCAAACAAACTGGAATCTGTAAGTGAGATGATTTCATTTAAATTATCTATCCAGTAAGTGATCATATATAATATGATTTATATCCCAAAAATATATATCTTTGGAAAATGTCAAGAGGTGGCTGCCTGCTACTATTCCGAAAGAGAGGTGTTCCTAACCTGTAATGGCTAATGAATGATGGAGGTGGGTGGTAGGGTGCCCACTGAAAGCCCAATAAGACTTAACTGTATTAAATTATTTAATACAAGTTCTCATAATAGATACAGCAAATATAGATAATAAAATAAACCCACTAGGTACAATGGTTCAATTATATTATAGAAGTAATCCTGCCTGGAATAAATTGCCAAAATGCTTCATTAAATTTGATATGTGTGTTGCTAATAATAGTCACTGGATCAATGGGAGACACAATTTGGACACACTCCATTTGTTTCATGGGGATTGTCTATCCAGGAATTAAGTATATGGGTATACTAAAAGGTTTGTAGGACTAGATGGGTACAAAACAGGCTCTTTATATTTCATGAACTCTCTGTAGTATATGGCTTCTGGAGCTAAATGCATGGGATTCTGCAGAGTTACTATGATGCAACAAATGGGTCCATCATTCTCCCCCCAGACAGTATGTTTTGGAGTACTGCTATGATTGGTATATCTAAGAATTCTAAGTGTGATCCAATAATATGGGGGTTGAGAAAGTTGTGATTGTGCATTAATGAATAAATATATTAATATATTATATGTATCTTAGCTGGATCTGTTATGGCACCTTTTTGTAATAAATTAATAAAAATAAAGTTTTTTGTTGGAAAAATAATTCCAAAGAAAGCATAAGCGGCACGCATGGTTTTAGCCCTAAATTTAATCATGTGTCGCTTGATTTACAGAAAGTACACTGGATCACGGCCTCTCCCCCTGGCAGAATAAAATACAGACACACCCATCGTCCTAATCGTGCAGAGCAGCTTATCAAGAGAATGCCTACGTCACCAGTGTCTGAACCACAGCCATCACCGAAAAAAATACACATTTCTTCCGTTACATCTAGTGCTACAAGAAGTCCAACCAGTGACATACGTTGTTTGGATTCTCCAGTGACACTGCCTGAACCAAGTAAGTATGTTAAGATTGCATTGTGGACAAGTATTTGGAAAACAATACTTGTTTGTGTATTTTGTTGATTTTATTTTTGCCCTGTTACGTGCAGAGTAAACGGTGGAAGGGACATTACAATTTTACATAAACACTTTTTAAATGCATTAAAATATATATAATTACCCCCCTCTGTTTTCACTGCAGTTCTTCTCTCCAGTGACGAAGACGAACATGGACTTGGAGCAGTTGTGATCACACATGTTCAAACGGTTGAGAAAGCATTGCCAGAAAAGGTATACAATTTTGCATCCTCTCCTTATTTCTTATAAAGACAAGCCTTTCTCTAGAGGCAATCACTTTTCATTGACACCATGACAGTTGCTTTATCAATGTTAAAAATAAAGAAATAGCTCTTCCAGATGCCTGATCTATCTGTATATTGCACTTTTTTTTTCTTCTAATTTAGTTTATTTTTATTTTTTTTTCTTGTCTAAGGAGTACAAATCAATTCGCTCTGCGTATAGCATATTACAGAATTTTGATCATGGGCATTTTTCTGCTACTTTGAGGCCCAAGCAAAACTGTAGCTGGAAACCTACGTGGAATGATACAACTCTTCAAAAGTACGTACAATATTGTCATTTTATTACTTTATACTAACATATTTTAATTACAAGCATTACTAACCTCTAAAAAAAAAAAACAAAAAAAAAAACTTCATCACATGTAGTCAGGGCCATTTATTAAGAGATCTATCAAAACCAACATTGACTTTTCATTTTTGTCTTTTAGGTTGCTGGTCTATCCACCTCCCCCAATGAAAGGAGGCCTTTGTGTCACAACTGAAGATTTGTTGTGCCTCGAGGAGGGGGAATATCTTAATGATGTGATCATTGACTTTTATTTGAAGTGAGTGTGTTTTTTATCTTATTTTAAATCCGTGCAAGCTCCTCCTTTTGGTGTGTTGTTCACATACTCGCATGCCATCTCTTTACCAGTCACATGCTTTAGCTAATCGCTGTTGACATGCCAGCTGGTTCTTCCTCAACAGAATTGCTGGGGAAAGCTAATTCTTGTCGGATTATAACCCGAGATAAGCCGTTTAATGGGAATTGTATTAGCAGATTGTATATTGTTTAAGACCGAAAAATGTGGCTGGACCTTGGATCTGTTAGCTGCAAAATTTAAATTTGCTTGCTATTTGGTGTAGTGTAATTTTGAACTATTAAAATTATATATATATATATATAATATATATTTTACACTACTTGTGCATTTCTGTTTGTTTTAGTAATATTTTGGGGGAGAATAACGCTTTACTGTCTGTCACTCACAGATACCTCCTTTTAGAAAAATTTCCGAAAGATTTTGCTGATAGATGTCACATTTTTAGCAGTTTCTTTTTTAAATGCTTGACAAGAACCGGTAATGGCCCAGGGGATAACTCAGATGGAACGTAAGTATCTGATACTTTTTAGTTCATAAACTAGTAGTTCACAATAGTGGTGTTACAGGGATATAAATGATACTTGTACAGCGCTACAATTAGCAATTTCACTATTTTCTCCTTGTGGGACAGTTGGATACCAACTTGTGGACATGACTGTTGACTGTCCTTATAATTCCACTATGGTTAAATCTGATGGCCTAAACATTGCTTATACTGTGCATGTAAATAATAAAAATACAATTAAGCACAATGTTATAGTATGTGTTACACAGCGCTCAGCTGATGACTCCTCCACCAGAAAAATGAATAGAAATATAAAAGGAAAAACCGTACAAACCCCAAAATTTGGACAGAATATGTTCAAATACACAGATGGTAGTTTCAGATATTTAACACTTAAGCCTCAAGTCTTATTGAAAGCCCCACAGTTTATTGGCAACCGCCAATGGGGATGGAAGAACTGCTAAAGATGTATAACAATTAGACAGCCCTTACACAATAAAAGTCATGAAACCAATATACAAATAAATACATTTCTTTAATAAAATAATTGAAAATATACACAGAAAAATATATAATACACACACATATAAAACAAACAGGGATATTTATTCTTGCCGTATGATACCTTAGCAACTCACACTATACAGCGTTTATATCTCTTTATTATCATAAAACCTTTCTGCATTGGAGTATTATCTTTAGATATTTTATATTGAATTATCCAATGTATGTGAACATCGTATTTTATTTTTCTCCCAAAACAGACTGGATCAAAGAAGGCACCATGGTGTAAAAACCTGGACACGACACGTTGACATTTTCTCGAAAGATTTTATCTTTGTTCCAGTGAATGAAAAGTAAGCCTGGTTTCCTTTCTGATGATTCATAAAAAATAGCAGTTGAAGTGAACTAGAAGCAATTATATGCACTGCTGTAAAGTTGCCTTATGTGATTTCAAGGTAGTTGATCCTTTAAAATATAAATCCCCAAATATAAAATCCCCTTTTTTTTTAATTATCCTTAAGCTCTTTCTTTTTAGTAGTAACTAGTATAAGCTGCTGAGTGGTATTGGAAAAAACCACTAGTGTAAAGCTCTTTAGCGTGTTTCCACTCGGCTAGTTTGATGGTTTGGCCCATTATGGCAACTCTGTATTCCTACTTTGTCATGTATGTATGTATTTTTTTTTTCTGACAAAACATCTTAAATATGTGGTAATGTATTTTTAATTTTAGCTCAATCAGCAGACTATCAATATATAGTGTGACCTTTTCAGTAACCTCAAGTGAAATCTTCTTTCCTACAGCTCCCATTGGTACCTTGCAGTGATCTGTTTTCCTGGGTTAGCGGAAGGCCTTTGTGATAATAGAGAGAAACCCACCACTTTCCCACCTCCGTCTCCAAGGGCTAGTAATAATAAAAGGTATTTTTGTTTTGTTTTATATAGCCCTGTCTTTACTTATTAGCAGCAGTTTAAGACAAGACCATCCTTGGCTCACTCTAATCGCTTTTATGCTCTCTTTTTCTGATTTTTTTTTTATTTTTTATCTATGATCGTAAAGTAATTTCCGTGCTCTACAGTATCATCTTGATTATATAATACTCTTTTATAACACTTCTTTGGTGAATGAGATTCTATTTAAAGTATTAAGCCAACACGTTTTGATTTTGATATTTTTCGTTTTTTAATTTAAACTTTTTTTTTTTTCCTTTCAGCATTTCTGTTGGTACTTTTTTGCGCAGACATGTTTGTTTTATTGTTTTATTTTTCTTGTTACAGACCATGCATTCTGATCTTTGACTCTTTGATGACTCCATCTGCCCAACGTACAGCAGATATTTTAAGAAAGTAAGTTTTTATTAATATTTCAATCACAAATGTAATGTATTTGGTCAGAAATGGTTGTCATACATAATATTTCATTTGGGCATCTTAGCAGTAGTGGACTAGGTATTGGTAGTTTTAAAACTAAGCACTTTTAAGCGGTGTCACTGAAAGGTAAAGATACAAATTAAATCCAGAACAAGCCAATAAATGCATTTAATGAAAAGCTGCACTTTAGTTATGCATTGATTATTTTATTCACTAAACGGAATTTGCGGTCATTCAGTACAAAAAAAATAAACACTCTTATAACACACACTTTTATAACACTAATAAAAAATAAAATAATAATAAAAAGTTTGCAAGAATTGTATAAACCTCATATAAATGAGCCTGTGGTTTATATGAATATAACAAAGCTCTCCGTAGACTATAAAATTACCAAAACCACTTTTGCTGTATATCAAATGGCTTTTACAGTGAAATCTGTTAAATGCACAGTTTTTTTTTTTATTTCTATGTCATTCTTTTTGGCTGTTTTTTGTGGTTTAAAAAAAAAAATATTTTTTTTTCTTTTAGTAGGTTTGCATATAAATCTAATTTTTATTATTGTTTGCTAGGTACATAAAAGTAGAATGGGCAGTGAAACAGAAAACCCACAGAGACTTTAGCAAGTCCCAATTAATGGACTTGTATCCTAAGGTTCCTAAACAACATAATGGCACAGACTGTGGGTTGTTTCTACTTCAATATGTTGAAACCTTCTATCAGGTAATGCTTATGGAAATATTTTATTAAATAGCTTATTATGTAAAAGATTATATTAAATTAGGATTACCATATGTCCACTTTCCTCCGGACAGGTCTTCATTTTGAGCACTTAAATGTCCGTCCATGGGGAGTTTAACTTTGACATAATGTCCAGGTTTGCGGACAATATTAATATTTAATATTAACATGCAGCATTAATCTCTACAAAAAAAAAATGATGAAAAGATCTCCCCTCACCAACCAAGACGGAGGGTGGCGCGAAAAACACACGCATCATCTTATTCTGCCTTGTGCTTTCCGAACATGATCCTCATGACCTGGGAACAGATGCAGTCTTTGCACTGGGGGGCAAGTTATATGGGTGCAAACAGGTGCTGTGGGTGCAATAGAAAGGGATGCGGGGTGTGTGCCCTCTTATCTGGTCACCAGATTATGGTAATCCTATTGAATGTCAAGGACACTGACGGTTTTAATTTTGGAATTAACCTATTGTGTTTTAAAGAGTTCTCATTTTTTCTTTTTCTATTTATTTACAGAAACCCGTTGAAAACTTCAGTCATTCTATGAACATGCAAAACTGGTTTCCTCGTTCCTTGGTAAACAGAAAACGAGAAGAACTTAGTGACCTTATTCTAAACCTCCATTTCAAACAGTTCAGAAGAAGCGAGGAAGATATTTAATTTAAGAACTGTCTATTTAATATTTACAGTAAATTATATATAAAAACAATACAAAATTACTTTTGTACTTTATTTTTAAAAGGGCTAACTTAAAGTGACTTTTATTGAAAATAGATCACTCTCTGTATATAATTATTTAATGACCGTGACAATGTTTAATGCTGCTAAGATCTGTAATGACTCGGGTACTTTTTTTTTGTCTGTGTGTTTGTTTGTTTTTTGGTTTTACTTGTAAAACCTATGGGAATCTGTTACTTTTTTGCATAAAATTTTGTATTTTTGCACTTTTGTTACCGAATGTGTTTTGTTTAAACAGTACCATACAAAGCTCTCTGTGGTTTTGTACTCCTTTTTTTGTGTGTTGATGGTTGGGAGTAAACCTATATTATTTCTGTGTATGTAAGGAGGCATGGCTTCTAATACTTTCATCCTGCCTTACTAGATGCTAAAACTTCTTTACGCGGGACATACAGGGTTAGGTGTGACATAAAAACATGAAAATATCCATACATTAACAAATAAAATAAAGGAATTATGTTGCTTGTTTGAGTCAATGGCTTTGGCAAACTAACTGTTTGAAAACAAATAATGAAATCTGCTTCAGCATCTGTGAAAAGTGCAGCTATTCCTAGAAATATACTCACTTATCGATGGTAAAGATGATGGTATGCTTTCCTTTGGAAAAATTCAAATGGGAAATTCTTTGCCATAATGAAATTCTCACTGCACTTAGAGGATTACCAGGTGTAGAACTCTGATGAGGCCTATGACAGGCTGAAACGTGCACCTGTGGTTTCTGTGTTTCTTGTGCAGAGAAGACTTGCCACGCATTTTAGGCCTGGATGTGACTTAATAAAACAAACTTTATATCCTCAGTGTCTATATAATTAGCGCTGCAGTAAACATGCAGAGTAATCACTGGGGAGGGCTTGAGTCAAATATTAACAATGTGATTTATGTAGAATGCCTGAATCAAATCACACTTGAAAAAAACCTGTGCACTATACAAGCAGTAGTGTTCAACTTGCACCAAAGTGTGTTTGGGGACTGGATTGTCCCTTTAAAGCCAGAAATGGTGTTTGTGGATGAGGTTGTATAGTTACATAGTAATTCAGGTTGAAAAAAGATTTACATCAAGAAAGCGAAAAGCAATACATGCTTTTGGCACCAAATTCTTAACAGCAAAAGTTGCTTGTCAGGACAGTCGTGTGCATCCTTCCCCCGTGAGGAACCTTATTTTCTGTTGATGGGCTTTTCTATGAAGAACTGTTTGTGAGTGCATACATACCCCACCAACATTACTTTTATTTCATCATACTGTATTGCATGTCCATACCTCTTGGGAAAAGCAATAAGAATTCAGTCAGACAATATAACTACTGTGGCTTATTTAAACCAACAAGGCAGTACTAGGAGAAAATCTCAACAACTTCTTTCCGCAAGAAAGGCTCAAAATCATGTATCTGACATCTCAGCTACACATATACGGAGCCAGGACAATATCACTTCAGACTACCTAAGCAGATCCCGGTGGTCCCAAGCAGAATGGTCTCTACAAAGGTTTGGTTCCCCAGACATCTATCTCATGGCCACTCGGACTACTCCTTTGCTCGGGATGGTCTCTTGATAAGGTGGAATTACAGGATAGCCTACATTATTCCTACAGTGGTCCTCATTCCTTGGGTTCTCCTGGCTTTCATACCATACTGGGACCACAGAAGCTGGTTTTCCAACCTCAGGAGCAGGTCGATCACGCATTGGATTCTTCCAATCTCAGAAACTACTGGAGAACGGGTTGATCACAGAAGAAATAGTGAGTTGTTCTGATTGACAGCTTGGGTGCTGCAAGGGTGATACTGGGAAATCATGGTATGCAACCTGCAGAATTTCTGCTTTGTTCTTTTAGACCATTGACTACTCAAAAAGTTAATCCTTCCTATCCCTTGCAGATGACAGTTTATTACTGTAATCAGTTTCCTCCATATTTTAGTGCCTTCATTTTGTTTTGTTTTTTTCTGTTCAATTTTATAGTTTTTTTTCTAAATGTATTATATTTGAATATATTCATTTAAATACCATTGCATGCCTGTGCTGTTTTTTGGATTGTTCTGACCAGTACATTGTAAGTAGCTGAGTTAGAAATATTTTCCCATTCAGTTTGAGATTGCCATCTCAGTTCCCTGTGATTCCTTCTTTGTTTGTGTGACCCTCATAGGTTGTACAGGAGAAATCATTTAATTGGGGGTAGTTGACACACAAATAGAGAAAATGGTTCAACAAATTCATAATTCATCGAATTTTTGATCTTTGCTTCAGAATTATTTCCCCATAATCCCCAATTTGCCAATTCTCAGGGTAAAAAAAATCAATTTTGCTTCTAAATCAAGATTAGAATCCAGATCACTACCTGTAGGGGGCAACATCCACCTTTTGTATACTATACAAACTGCCCTTAGGACGAGCTTACATTAAGTGATCAGTAGGTGATAGAACATATTTCCCTATTTGACATTTGTGTTCTGGAAGTTATGCTCGCATAGTGAAATATCAAACACAACTGATTAAGTAAATAACAGTTAACCTCATATTAATTAAGCGTCCGTATACTCAAGATTTGTCGTCATCTCTACCAGTTAGCACTGTGTGGTGTAAGTACTAAACTCCAAATAATTATTCAAAATCACATTTTTTTGCAAGCTGATTACCTTAAGAATTAAAGTTATTAATTCACAGGTGCCAGGTGTTTATATTGTTGTCTTGGTACTGTCCATTTTTTTAAAAAATTGTAAAATATACAGTACAGTACTGAGAAAACATTTTAGGCATGTGAAGAAATCATATTACTTTACTGAGAGGGTAGTGGATGTATGGAATAGCCTTCCAGCGGAAGTGGTAGAGGTAAATACAGACAAGGATTTTAAGCATACGTGGGATAGACACAAGGCCTATAGAAAATTGGGCAGACTACATGGACCGAATGGTTCTTATCTGCCAACACTTTCTATGTTTCTATAGTAATTGTTTATATTTAATACCACCCTTTGCCTTCAACAGCATCAAGTGTTCTAGATACACAAATTTGGAGAAGTACCCATAGTTTTTTTGTGGATTTAGGCAGTCTCATTTGCTTCTCCCTCTTCAATATTCCTGGGCTCTGACTAGCACAATCTTCCTGGGTTCTGAATGGCACAATATTGCTGGAATCTGACTGGCATAATATTACTGGGCTCAGACTGGCACAATATTCCTGGTATCTGACTGGCACAATATTACTGGGCTCTGACTGGCACAATATTACTGGTATCTGACTGGCATAATATTACTGGGTTCTGACTGGCATACTATTACTGGGCTCTGATTGGCACACTATTACTGGGCTCTGACTGGCACTATATTACTGGTATCTGACTGGCACAATATTACTGGGCTCTGACTGGCACTATATTCCTGGTATCTGAGTGGCACACTATTACTGGGCTCTGACTGGCACAATATTACTGGGCTCTGACTGGCATAATATTACTGGGCTCTGACTGGCACTATATTACTGGGCTCTGACTGGAACCATATTACTGGGCTCTGGCATAATATTACTGGGTTCTGACTGGCATAATATTACTGGGATCTGACTTGCATAATATTACTGGGCTCTGACTGGCATAATATTACTGGGTTCTGACTGGCACAATATTACTGGTATCTGAGTGGCACAATATTACTGGGCCCTGACTGGCACACTATTACTGGGCCCTGACTGGCACAATATTACCGGGCTCTGAGTGGCACAATATTACTGGGCTCTGAGTGGCACACTATTACTGGGTTCTGACTGGCATAATATTACTGGGCTCTGACTGGCACAATATTACTGGGCTCTGAGTGGCATAATATTACTGGGTTCTGACTGGCATAATATTACTGGACTCTGATTGGCACAATATTACTGGGCTCTGACTGGCATAATATTACTGGGTTCTGACTGGCACAATATTACTGGTATCTGAGTGGCACAATATTACTGGGCCCTGACTGGCACAATATTACTGGTATCTGACTGGCATACTATTACTGGGCTCTGATTGGCACACTATTACTGGGCTTTGACTGGCACTATATTACTGGGCTCTGACTGGCACAATATTACTGGTATCTGACTGGCACAATATTACTGGGCTCTGACTGGGACTATATTCCTGGTATCTGAGTGGCACACTATTACTGGGCTCTGACTGGCACAATATTACTGGGCTCTGACTGGCATAATATTACTGGGCTCTGACTGGCACTATATTACTGGGCTCTGACTGGAACAATATTACTGGGCTCTGGCATAATATTACTGGGTTCTGACTGGCATAATATTACTGGGTTCTGACTGGCACAATATTACTGGTATCTGAGTGGCACAATATTACTGGGCCCTGACTGGCACACTATTACTGGGCCCTGACTGGCACAATATTACTGGTATCTGACTGGCATAATATTACTGGGTTCTGACTGGCATACTATTACTGGGCTCTGATTGGCACACTATTACTGGGCTTTGACTGGCACTATATTACTGGGCTCTGACTGGCACAATATTACTGGTATCTGACTGGCACAATATTACTGGGCTCTGACTGGCACTATATTCCTGGTATCTGAGTGGCACACTATTACTGGGCTCTGACTGGCACAATATTACTGGGCTCTGACTGGCATAATATTACTGGGCTCTGACTGGCACTATATTACTGGGCTCTGACTGGAACAATATTACTGGGCTCTGGCATAATATTACTGGGTTCTGACTGGCATAATATTACTGGGATCTGACTTGCATAATATTACTGGGCTCTGACTGGCATAATATTACTGGGTTCTGACTGGCACAATATTACTGGTATCTGAGTGGCACAATATTACTGGGCCCTGACTGGCACACTATTACTGGGCCCTGACTGGCACAATATTACCGGGCTCTGAGTGGTACAATATTACTGGGCTCTGAGTGGCACACTATTACTGGGTTCTGACTGGCATAATATTACTGGGCTCTGACTGGCACAATATTACTGGGCTCTGACTGGCATAATATTACTGGGTTCTGACTGGCACAATATTACTGGGCTCTGAGTGGCACAATATTACTGGGCTCTGAGTGGCACTATATTACTGGTATCTGACTGGCACAATATTACTGGGCCCTGACTGACGCAATATTACTGGGCCCTGACTGGCACTATATTACTCGGCTCTGACTGGCATAATATTACTGGGCTCTGACTGGCATAATATTACTTGGCTCTGACTGGCACAATATTACTGGGCTCTGACTGGCATAATATTACTGGGCTCTGACTGGCACACTATTACTGGTCTCTGACTGGTACAATATTACTGGGCTCTGACTGGCATAATATTACTGGGCTCTGACTGGCATAATATTACTGGGCTCTGACTGGCACACTATTACTGGGCTCTGACTGGCACTATATTCCTCGGCTCTGACTGGCACTATATTACTGGGCTCTGACTGACACAATATTACTGGTATCTGACTGGCACAATATTACTGGGCTCTGACTGGCACTATATTCCTGGTATCTGAGTGGCACAATATTACTGGGCTCTGACTGGCATAATATTACTGGGCTCTGACTGGCACAATATTACTGGGCTCTGACTGGCATAATATTACTGGGCTCTGACTGGCACTTTATTACTGGGCTCTGACTGGCATAATATTACTGGGCTCTGACTGGCATAATATTACTGGGCTCTGACTGGCACACTATTACTGGGCTCTGACTGGCACTATATTCCTCGGCTCTGACTGGCACTATATTACTGGGCTCTGACTGACACAATATTACTGGTATCTGACTGGCACAATATTACTGGGCTCTGACTGGCACTATATTCCTGGTATCTGAGTGGCACAATATTACTGGGCTCTGACTGGCATAATATTACTGGGCTCTGACTGGCACAATATTACTGGGCTCTGACTGGCATAATATTACTGGGCTCTGACTGGCACTTTATTACTGGGCTCTGACTGGCATAATATTACTGGGCTCTGACTAGCACACTATTACTGGGCTCTGACTGGTACAATATTACTGGGCTCTGACTGGCATAATATTACTGGGTTCTGACTGGCATAATATTACTGGGCTCTGACTGGCACTATATTACTGGGCTCTGACTGGCACACTATTACTGGGCTCTGATTGGCACACTATTACTGGGCTCTGACTGGCACTATATTATTGGGCTCTGAATGGCACAATATTACTGGTATCTGACTGGCATACTATTACTGGGCTCTGATTGGCACACTATTACTGGGCTCTGACTGGCACTATATTACTGTGCTCTGAGTGGCACTATATTCCTGGTATCTGAGTGGCACACTATTACTGGGCTCTGACTGGCACACTATTACTGAGCTCTGACTGGCACAATATTACTGGGCTCTGACTGGCACAATATTACTGGGCTCTGACTGGCACAATATTACTGGGCTCTGGCATAATATTACTGGGCTCTGACTGGCATAATATAACTGGGTTCTGACTGGCAAAATATTACTGGTATCTGAGTGGCACAATATTACTGGGCCCTGACTGGCACACTATTACTGGGCCCTGACTGGCACAATATTACCGGGCTCTGAGTGGCACAATATTACTGGGCTCTGAGTGGCACACTATTACTGGGTTCTGACTGGCATAATATTACTGGGCTCTGACTGGCACAATATTACTGGGCTCTGAGTGGCATAATATTACTGGGTTCTGACTGGCATAATATTACTGGACTCTGATTGGCACAATATTACTGGGCTCTGACTGGCATAATATTACTAGGTTCTGACTGGCATAATATTACTGGGTTCTGACTGGCACAATATTACTGGTATCTGAGTGGCACAATATTACTGGGCCCTGACTGGCACAATATTACTGGGCTCTGAGTGGCACTATATTACTGGTATCTGACTGGCACAATATTACTGGGCCTTGACTGACACAATATTACTGGGCCCTGACTGGCACAATATTACTGGTATCTGACTGTCTGACTGGCACAATATTACCGGGCTCTGAGTGGCACAATATTACTGGGCTCTGAGTGGCACACTAATACTGTGTTCTGACTGGCATAATATTACTGGGCTCTGACTGGCACAATATTACTGGGCTCTGAGTGGCATAATATTACTGGGTTCTGACTGGCATAATATTACTGGACTCTGATTGGCACAATATTACTGGGCTCTGACTGGCATAATATTACTGGGTTCTGACTGGCATAATATTACTGGGTTCTGACTGGCACAATATTACTGGTATCTGAGTGGCACAATATTACTGGGCCCTGACTGGCACAATATTACTGGGCTCTGAGTGGCACAATATTACTGGGCTCTGAGTGGCACTATATTACTGGTATCTGACTGGCACAATATTACTGGGCCCTGACTGACGCAATATTACTGGGCCCTGACTGGCACAATATTACTGGGCTCTGACTGGCACAATATTACTGGTATCTGACTGTCTGACTGGCACAATATTACTGGGCTCTGAATGGCACACTATTCCTGGTATCTGACTGGCACAATATTACTGGGCTTGGGCTCTGAGTGGCACAATATTACTGGTATCTGACTGTCTGACTGGCACAATATTACTGGGCTCTGAATGGCACACTATTCCTGGTATCTGACTGGCACAATATTACTTGGCTTGGGCTCTGAATGGCACAATATTACTGGTATCTGACTGGCACAATATTACTGGGTCCTGAGTGGCACAATATTCCTGGTATCTATAATTGTACAATTTTCCAACATTGAAAAAATGGTGGGTGTTTTCTTACATTTTTTAAGGGGGGGGGTGGGTGCCACGCTCAAGGTCTGCCCCGGGTGCCAAATGCTCTAGGTATGCCCCTGGGGCTATGGAGGGGCATACTACCACCCCCAGGACTCCTTGTTTTTCTTTATGCTCAGTAGTTCTTAACCCCTTAGTGACAAGACATTTTTTACCCTTGACTTTCCCTTGGTGACAATGGCTGTTTTGACATTTCTGGGGTGTTTGTGTTTAGCTGCAATTTTCTTCTTTCTCACATACTGTACCCACACAAATTATATGTTGTTTTTATCGTCATAAGAAGGGCTTTCATTAGATATCATTATGTTCATCATATCTTATAATTTACTACAAAAACATCATAAAACATTTAAAAGAAAAACACTTTTTCTGACTTTGACCTAAAATATAATTTACACATTACATGTGTCCTCAAACTGAATATGGCCAGAAAATGGTCATATTGCGTAGCAGTATTGCGGCTTTATGAGCAATTCAGATATTAGACAAGATTTGGCCTGATTCAGCCCATATTGGGGCATACTGGATGTACCCACAGGTTTGTATCACAATTTTAGAGAAGCTAATACTGTTAGAGAAGTTGCTTTTTAGTTTGCGCACCTGCCTACTGCTTCATCTCTCATGACGGGTTGTCCAATGAATGTGTGGTCCATATGGTCCAATAAATGTATGGTACGTGTATGGTCTGTGCCTCCCTACACTTAAAAACATCATGTGCACTGCTAGATAGAATAAGAGTGCCGGCATGTCACATGACACCTGATGGTCTGACTCACTTGGAAGGGCCTCACCCTTCTTACAGCGTTGAGTTAACCCTTCTGGGTATCAAACCTGCAACAGTGAGCATTGGACAGTTTCTACAGTTAATTAATTCACTGAGCTATCTCAGCATTTTCACAGTATAAAAGTTTAATATAATCTACTTTTTGATACTTTTTTCACTAACTAAAATTCATCACTTACAACTGCTGCCAAAACTTCATTCTCTCATTGAAAATGGCTCTAGCAGAGAGTGGCATGCCCCAAGCTGATCTGCCCCATAGACCGGTGCCTACCTTACCCATAGATAAAGCTGGCCCAGGGAGCAGATCAATACATTGGTTATTGCCTAATGCCTACACGGAGGAGAGAGGCGCCACCCTGAATGAACATGCATCTAGAAATCTGTTTAATTGAAAGATTACATCAAATGTAGGCATTTTGAAAAACTTTAATGAAAGAATACAAATAAGCACCCTATTACGCACTCTACTTGGAGGGGAAGAGACAGCATTGGGAAAGTCTGGGGGAGAAGGGGGAGAGGCAGCATTGGGCAAGTCTGAGGGAGTGAAGGGGGAGAGGCAGCATTGGGCAAGTCTGAGGGAGTGAAGGGGGAGAGGCAGCATTGGGCAAGTCTGAGGGAGTGAAGGGGGAGAGGCAGCATTTGGTAAGTATGGGAAGGAGGAGGGAGGAGAGGCGCAGCATTGGGCAAGTCTGGGGCAGGGAAGGGGGAGAGGCCGTATTGGGCAAATCTGTGGGAGTGGCAGCATTGGGTGAGGCTGAGTATGGAGGGGGAGGCAGCACTGTTTAATCTTGGGGTGATAGGAGCAGCATTGGTTACGTTTGGATGGCAGAGGGACAAATAAAAGGAAATAAAAACAAGAAATGCATTTTTTTATATATATATATATATATATAGCTTTTTCTTGGTCTCGTAGTACTCAGGCTAAACCACTCAATAGAAATTGCACAGCGAATAAAGTGAGCCCTGAGAAAAGCAGACTAAACTTTTATTGTCAGCATCAGTTATGGATTGTTAAATATGTGTATATTGTTTAATTAATCAAATAAAAAATATATTTTTATAATAAACTGGTAATCTTTAGTGTTAATTTTAGTGACTAAGTCATATTTTGACTGATCCTCCTGCTGAAGACCTAACCAGACCCTACACAATTGGGTGGGTCACAAATGGGCAGAGTAAAGGGGTCACAAAATTCCTTGCATTCTCTTCTTACTGAATATGGTAAAAAATATGTATAAAAAAAACATTTGGGGACAAATCTTTCTAACAGAACTTTCCTGTGGTCTTTAATAATCCACTATTCTTTAAGAGAGAATTGCAAGGAATTGTAAAAGGGATTTTATATGTAAGATCAATATAAAAGAGTAAGGCTATTTTTTTTTTTTCCGCACTCAGAATCAAGAATACATAGATAGTCAAATGAGCAATAACCGTGAGGTCGTGTATTTTCAACTCATCCTTGTGCATTTTCACTTTGCTTAGTCTCCTTAAAATTTATTTACAATTCTTTGTTAGGTATGTCAAAGGAGATTTACAACACACAGACAAAAAAATAAAAGAGGACGTACAAACATCACAACATGTATAATTCAAGAGATTTTTGTATGCAGGATTGATCAGTCTTCCCTCACTAATATAGTCATCGCTGTTTTCCAAAATACACGCGTGAGGAAAGGCGTTAATATTTTCAGGGAGGCTCGGGAAGGGGATCCTTCCACCCTCAACGCGCAGGGTCCGCAACTCCCCCATATCTTAATCTTTAATTGACTCCCATGGTGACCAGATCAGACTATATAACATGCTATTTGCACCGAAGAAGACCTTTTCTGCCCCCGTCTGGAAATCTATTTGCGCAGCTAATTCTCCCCAGTGCGGTGCAGTCGATTTTTTCCATGCACTCGCTATGCAAAGTTTGGTTGCTAAAAATATGTTTATCAATAAATATTTCTGGTGTTTTTTTAAATCGGGGAAATCAACATGGAACAGGAAAGTTTGTGGTGTAAAAAATACTTCTCTACCTGTTATCCTTCGCATAATATCTGCCATTCGAGTTTTAATAGGAGAAAGGATTGAGCATTGCCACCAGATATGGGCTTGTGATCCCGTCTCTGAGTGGCATCGCCAGCACAGATTATTGGTATTTGTGTTGTATTTTGCCAATCGGGTCGGAACAATGTGCCACCGATGCAGTAACTTATAGTACTGTTCTTGTAATTTGATGCAGTGAATTGCCTTCCTAGTCATTTGCCATGCTGAAAACCACGTTTGATTGGGGTATGTTATTTCTAGGTCTCTTTCCCACAACATTATTGGGTTTGGTTTCTCATACCTCGAATGGTATGCTATTAGTTTTTTTAGTTTAGAGAATACGCTCTTCGATGTTACGGAGTTAAAAAAGTCATCCCAACGATCGTGGACTGTCGGGGGATTTGAGCGTAGCAAGTGTCTTATTCTAAAGTAAGTAAATAGTTCCGTATCCCCTAGATTGTACATTCTCTGTAGGTTTGGGAAAGAGTTTATGTCGTCACCTAGAAATAAGTCTCCAATTGTTTTAACCCCTTTATTGGTCCACATGCTTAGGTCTAAGTTCATTATGTACCAAGATATAACTCCAAGTGGGGAGGCCATAGATAAAGAGGTCCGGAGTTTGAACCTTTTTCTCATACTGTACAGGGAAGCAGTAAGATTCCCAATTATCTGTCCCGAAGGGCCCAGTTTCCGAAATTGTTTAGGAGTCACCCAAAGAAGAAAAAACGGATCTAAACAATTGGCTTTATATATTTCGATATTTAACCAGGATGGTTGCCTTGGCCTATTGGTATTCCAGGCTATTATATGGGCAAGTTGAGCAATGTCATGTATCTGAAATGGGTCCGGATAACCCAGACCTCCTTTCTCGACTTCCCTCATTAGGATCCGTCTAGAGATCCTGGATCTACCGTCTGGCCATACAAATGCGGCAAACAAGAGCTCCAGGTCTCTAAGATGGATTCGGGGAACTTTTAGGGGGATAGCCCGAAGTAAATACAGAAATTTTGGAACTATATATGATTTCAGGATGGCAATCCTGCCCATCCAAGATGGTTCGAGGCCCTTCCATTTTATTAACAATGTTCTTACCTGCTTCTTTAATTTAGTGTAGTTAAGATCTACTATTTGCTCCAGTTTTGGGGGGAAAACAACCCCTAAATAATCAATGCTATCCGGAGAGGTGCTGTTGTACCCAATGGGTTCCAATGTGGCCAGTTGTGTACTATCCAGATTTGCAGGTATGAATTGGGTCTTTAATATATTAATTTTATAGTTAGAGTAATAGCCAAACAGATGAACCTCCTTCATCAGAGCCGGAATAGAATCGGCTGGGTTAGAGAGAGACAATAATACGTCATCTGCGTACAAGGTGATAGTATGAAGTTGTGGGACGATCTTTATACCACTAATTTGTCTATTCTTTCTAACCGCAGCGGCAAGCGGTTCCATGGCTAATGCATATAGCAGGGGGGCCAAGGGACAGCCCTGCCGTGTGCCATTGTGAATTGAAAAGGGGGTAGAAGTTAGAGATGGGCCTTTCATTTTAGCAGAGGGAGATATATAGAGTGCTTTTGAGAATTGCAGGAAGGGTCCAGATAGACCAAACGCCTGCATGGACCCAAAAAGAAAGCGCCAGTCAACCCTATCGAATGCCTTCTCTGCGTCCAATGCCAGGAGAACAGCCGGGGTCTCTTGTTGGTTAATTACCTCTAAGAAATTGAGTACCCGGCGTGTGTTGGCCTCTGTGGACCCCCCCGGCATAAAACCTCCCTGATCCTGGTGGATTAAATCTGTGATGACCAAATTCAGTCTCTGGGCCAGGCTATTTTGGCCTTACAGATGTCCAGTCATCTAAATGACTTTGGTTCAGCTTATAGGCACCAAAGCGTGAACTTGACTATCACTTTCAGTGTTTTATTTTTTTTATTTCTAAGCTCTTTAAAACTGAAGAAATACTTACTTCTCCTCTAAGTGGCAGCCCTCGGTATTGAAATGGTGCGGACGCACCGCTCTTGTGCAAGCGCAGTTCAACATTTTCCCAGCTACCCCCTGTCTAACTACTCAGCACCACCCGCTCTATCTTCCCTGCCTTAATTGGAGACGTGTGTATAAACGCATCACCAGGATAACAAGCAAACAGAGCTGACGAAGGCAGCTCAGTGTGCTTTCCCAAACCAAAACGAACCCAAATCGTGCTCCGGAACACCACAGCAGCTGAACAGGTAAGAAAGAAAAATGTTTCTGTGTGTGTGATGTGTGTGGAGTGACTGATGTGTATGTGTGATGTGAGTGGAGTGACTGATGTGTGTGAGTGGAGTAACTGATGTGTGTGTGATGTGAGTGGAGTGATGGATGTGTGTGTGTGTGTGATGTGAGTGGAGTGGTGGATGTGTGTGTGTGTGTGATGTGAGTGGAGTGACTGATGTGTGTGTGATATGAGTGGAGTGTGTGTGTGGTACTTATATGAGGGACTACACTGCCAAGTTGGCATTTATGGGGGAAACTGCAATGCCTATCATGCTCAGCCAATAGGGCATTTATTGGGGGACTGCACTGTCTATTATGCTCAGCCAAGCTGGCATTTATTGGAGACTGCACTGTTGGCATTTAAGGAGGAACTGCACTGCCTATCATGCTCAGCCAAGCTGGCATTTATGTGGGATCTAATGGAAACTGGCCAAATAGTGTGAAAGACAGTTAATGGCCAATGGAGTGAATTACATTCATGGTAGTTGAAAGAAACTAAGGGAACTTGGGCAATACCAGGATGAAAGCGGTTTAGTGGTGAGTGAGGGAAATAATAAAATGAATAATAATTTAAACGGTATAATGTCATCCCCCATGGCAAGTAACAATATATATAAAAAATGATTCAGAAACTATAGGCCTCTATTAGAAGATTCAGTGGACACTGCAGTGTGTCTACTCAGGGCAGTTTCCCCTTTTTGCTCACTGTTAAAGACAGCCCTGAGACAGCAGACTAAACCACTCTGACATGGGGGGTGCATAAAATTAAATAAAACTTGTCTTGTTAACCTAACCTATGCAGCCTACTGCTTCTCCCTCCCTTGGTGCAATTTCCAGGGGTGGGGGGCAGTAAGTGAGTCCATGCAAAACACAATGTTCATGAATCATACTTTTCAAAGAGGTTTCTGACCATTTAGGAAGATTAGGGAATGGCCTGGCAGAGTGTTAAGGAATTATTATTGCTCTTTTCATAGTCTGTAGGGAAACATGGACTAGTAAAGTGCTGATGTGCCATGAGAGAATATACTCTATGTAGGATTAGAAGATAATCCTCTTCATAGACACTGTTAAGTAGCCTTAATTTAAAGAGACCGTCCCACTAAGCTTTAGTCAATTCTGAGTTCCTAAAGTTGTACAGATAAATGTAAAATAAAAAAATAATGGATTAAAACTCTCATCATATGCAGAGAGTTGATGTATGTCCTTAAATATACGACAGTCAATAATATATTATGTTGTTAAAGAGTTTATAGTTCTTTTTCCAGGTGTGGGAATCTATACATAGGGGCAAGATCAGGAAAATAAAAACTCTAGTCCTTATATACTAAATATTTACCCATTTCCTATTTTGATCCATGACTGCAACACAATAAAGCTATAGTTATTATAGGTTAGTCACAATTAAATCAGGTCAGTGTAGAAGTATTTAACATTTAGTTAGAAATTCCGTTCTCAATAACCTGCAATTCTTCCGTGAATAAAGCCCTTAATTATTAATTCCAATGCATTTTTCCAACACTGAGAACATTGAGAAAATTAGACCAGAGGGTGGCTAATGTCTGCCAGTTAAGGTGCAGAAATCTCTACTTAGACGACAGAGAAGTCAGTAGCAGATACTCAAAACCTAGGAGCCAGCAGTAACAGTTTAGCTGCCATGGCTCCTTGCCTTCCAGTGTGTGCCTAGATCTAAATTAAAAGGAATATTTTTTTAAGACAGGAGATGACTAAATGAGGTCTTGACACACTCCCAAGAGCCCTGGCTCCTAAAATCCCTACTGCTGTCTCTAATGCTTTAATTTGTTTTTATATAACACTCTATGGAAGTGCCATTTCACTGGCTCTAAAGAATAACCGTAAAAATTGGTCTGTCCAAACATCTACAAATACTTGTCAAGTCATGAATCAATGGATTCACTCTTGTAGTTGAACATACTGTTAAACACCACATCATAATGAAACTGTTACAAAGCATTAAAGAACAAAAAAAGGAACTTTTTTTTAAAGAATATTTTGAAACTAAAATGTACAGAATGCTAAATTTTATTTTTGAATGGAACTTTTACGTTATAGATTAATAAATAAAATTATGCTACACAATACCAGTTGAGTACCTCCTATCTGAAATGCTTTTCGGATAACGGATACTTACAGATTATAGATTATTGCTGACATTGTATTTAGGCAATATAGATCAATGCCAGCAGTGGATCTGGTGAACTTACCTGTTTTCATGGTGCTGCTGAGATGATCTATAGTCGTGAGCTTCATCGCCAGGTGCCAGGAAGGTGAGGATCCCTTGTACCAGGGGTATACCTGCAGCCCTCCATATGTTGCAGGGTAGCGGCTAGTTCCTACCCAGTAGAAGGACCCTGGTGACGTCAGCAGATAACTACAGGAAGCTGCAAAGCGGGAGATTCAAATCAATAGAGCTGATGTGTGCTGATCCCTGCTCTGCCATGCTGATCCCTGCTCTGCCATGCTGATCCCTGCTCTGTATTGCTCTGCTGATCCCTGCTCTTTATTGCTCTGCTGATCCCTGCTCTGTATTGCTCTGCTGATCCCTGAACTGTATTGCTCTGCTGATCCCTGCTCTTTATTGCTCTGCTGATCCCTGAACTGTATTGCTCTGCTGATCCCTGAACTGTATTGCTCTGCTGATCCCTGAACTGTATTGCTCTGCTGATCCCTGCTCTGTATTGCTCTGCCATGCTGATCCCTGAACTGTATTGCTCTGCTGATCCCTGCTCTTTATTGCTCTGCTGATCCCTGAACTGTATTGCTCTGCTGATCCCTGAACTGTATTGCTCTGCTGATCCCTGCTCTCTATTGCTCTGCTGATCCCTGCTCTGTATTGCTCTGCTGATCCCTGCTCTGTATTGCTCTGCTGATCCCTGCTCTGTATTGCTCTGCTGATCCCTGAACTGTATTGCTCTGCTGATCCCTGAACTGTATTGCTCTGCTGATCCCTGACATGTATTGCTCTGCTGATCCCTGCTCTGCTGATCCCTGAACTGTATTGCTCTGCTGATCCCTGAACTGTATTGCTCTGCTGATCCCTGAACTGTATTGCTCTGCTGATCCCTGCTCTGTATTGCTCTGCTGATCCCTGCTCTGTATTGCTCTGCTGATCCCTGCTCTGCATTGCTCTGCTGATCCCTGCTCTGTATTGCTCTGCTGATCCCTGCTCTGTATTGCTCTGCTGATCCCTGCTCTGCTGATCCCTGCTCTGCATTGCTCTGCTGATCCCTGCTCTGCATTGCTCTGCTGATCCCTGCTCTGCATTGCTCTGCTGATCCCTGCCCTGCTGATCCCTGAGCTGTATTGCTCTGCTGATCCCTGAGCTGTATTGCTCTGCTGATCCCTGCTCTGCATTGCTCTGCTGATCTCTGCTCTGCAATGCTCTGCTGATCCCTGCTCTGTATTGCTCTGCTGATCCCTGCTCTGTATTGCTCTGCTGATCCCTGCTCTGTATTGCTCTGCTGATCCCTGCTCTGTATTGCTCTGCTGATCCCTGAGCTATATTGCTCTGCTGATCCCTGCTCTGTATTGCTCTGCTGATCCCTGAGCTGTATTGCTCTGCTGATCCCTGCTCTGTATTGCTCTGCTGATCCCTGCTCTGCATTGCGGAGCTGAATCCTGCTCTGCATTGCGGAGCTGATCCCTGCTCTGCTTTGCGGAGCTGATCCCTGCTCTGCATTGCGGAGCTGATCCCTGCTCTGCATTGCGGAGCTGATCCCTGCTCTGCTGATCCCTGCTCTGTATTGCTCTGCTGATCCCTGCTCTGCATTGCGGAGCTGATCCCTGCTCTGCTGATCCCTGCTCTGTATTGCTCTGCTGATCCCTACTCTGCATTGCGGAGCTGATCCCTGCTCTGCGGAGCTGATCCCTGCTCTGCGGAGCTGATCCCTGCTCTGTATTGCTCTACCGTGCTGATCCCTGACCTGTATTGCTCTGCTGATCCCTGAACTGTATTGCTCTGCTGATCCCTGAACTGTATTGCTCTGCTGATCCCTGAACTGTATTGCTCTGCTGATCCCTGAGCTGTATTGCTCTGCTGATCCCTGCTCGGTATTGCGGAGCTGATCCCTGCTCGGTATTGCGGAGCTGATCCCTGCTCGGTATTGCGGAGCTGATCCCTGCTCGGTATTGCGGAGCTGATCCCTGCTCGGTATTGCGGAGCTGATCCCTGCTCGGTACTGCGGAGCTGATCCCTGCTCGGTATTGCGGAGCTGATCCCTGCTCTGCATTGCGGAGCTGATCCCTGCTCTGCATTGCGGAGCTGATCCCTGCTCTGCATTGCGGAGCTGATCCCAGCTCTGCATTGCGGAGCTGATCCCTGCTCTGCATTGCGGAGCTGATCCCTGCTCTGCGGAGCTGATCCCTGCTCTGTATTGCTCTGCTGATCCCTGCTCTGCTGATCCCTGAACTGTATTGCTCTACTGATCCCTGAACTGTATTGCTCTGCTGATCCCTGCTCTGCTGATCCCTGAGCTGTATTACGGAGCTGATCCCTGCTCTGCATTGCTCTGCTGATCCCTGCTTTGCATTGCGGAGCTGATCCCTGCTCTGCTCTGCGGAGCTGATCCCTGCTCTGCCGTGCCGCTCCCTGCTCTGCCGTGCCGCTCCCTGCTCTGCCGTGCCATGCCGCGCCGCTCCCTGCTCTGCCGTGCCGTGCCGCTCCCTGCTCTGCCGTGCCGCTCCCTGCCGCTCTCTGATCTGCCGCGCCCTGCCCTGCCGATCGCTGCCGGCACAGCAGGGAACAGCCCTGCACAGCATGGCAGGGTTTAGCACGGCTCGGCGCGGTACTGCATGGGTCGGCTCGGCGCGGTACAGCATGGGTCAGCGCGGCACAGCAGGAGTGCATATACACTCCCACCCACACACACACCTCGCATGTACACTCCCCCCCCACACACACACCTCGCATGTACACTCCCCCCCCACACACACCTCGCATGTACACTCCCCCCCACACACACACCTCGCATGTACACTCCCCCCCCACACACACCTCGCATGTACACTCCCCCCCACACACACACACCTCGCATGTACACTCCCCCCCACACACACACACCTCGCATGTACACTCCCCCCCACACACACACACACCTCGCATGTACACTCCCCCCCCACACACACACACCTTGCATGTACACTCCCCCCCACACACACACACCTCGCATGTACACTCCCCCCCACACACACACACCTCGCATGTACAATCCCCCCCACACACACACACCTCGCATGTACACTCCCCCCCCCACACACACACCTCGCATGTACACTCCCCCCCCCACACACACACCTCGCATGTACACTCCCCCCCCCACACACACACCTCGCATGTACACTCCCCCCCCCCACACACACACCTCGCATGTACACTCCCCCCCCCACACACACACCTCGCATGTACACTCCCCCCCCACACACACACCTCGCATGTACACTCCCCCCCCCACACACACACCTCGCATGTACACTCCCCCCCCACACACACACCTCGCATGTACACTCCCCCCCACACACACACCTCGCATGTACACTCCCCCCCCACACACACACCTCGCATGTACACTCCCCCCCCCACACACACACCTCGCATGTACACTCCCCCCCCACACACACACACCTCGCATGTACACTCCCCCCCCACACACACACCTCGCATGTACACTCCCCCCCACACACACACCTCGCATGTACACTCCCCCCCCACACACACCTCGCATATACACTACCCCCCCACACACACACCTCGCATATACACTACCCCCCCACACACACACCTCGCATGTACACTCCCCCCCCCCACACACACACCTCGCATGTACACTCCCCCCCCCCCCACACACACACCTCGCATGTACACTCCCCCCACACACACACACCTCGCATGTACACTCCCCCCCACACACACACCTCGCATGTACACTCCCCCCCCACACACACCTCGCATATACACTACCCCCCACACACACACCTCGCATATACACTACCCCCCCCACACACTACCTCGCTTATACACCCACACCTATACACACACCTCACACAAGCGAAATGGGAGACCAAATTACATCCGAAACAAAAGCGTAATTGTATCTATGTGTGTTTATGTCCTTTCTAGCAATGTAATTCTCCCAGTGAGTGAGCGAGTACCTTAAGCGGCCAGCCACAATAAAGGTTAAGCCCGGCCGCTTGGAGCTTTCTCACTCGCCCCTAGACTGTGAGCAGTCTTTGATCGCTACGGCCGAGGGTGCCCAGCTCATTGGTCCAGCGTTTAAAGGTCTAAGAGTTTTAAAGGGACTCAACCCTGCCTACCGCCAGTTAATTGGTTGCTCCTTTCCCCATCTACTCTTGGGGGGATTGTCAATTTGTTTGTATTGTTCAGTCACCAGTTCATCAAGACGTACAAACATATAAATATACTGTACTGTTTGTAATAAAGGGTTCTTCTGCCTTTTTACCCTCTATTCTTGTCGTGTCAATTATTTGAGGGGACATTTACAGCCAAGGGATATAATACTGGAGGGTTTCTGTGGATTATAGGTCTAATATAAAGGAGGTGCCCAGTCTGGGTACCAGGGAGTCAGTTACACTTCACATTTATTAGTCTACAATTGCTCTAATTACCTAAAAACTGAGGGTGGCAGAGTCTCAATTTCAGAATTCAAATGTGCTGTGATGCATAAAACCAATGTGACGTATACTATAACTATAATAACAGCCATTTGAACCTTTTTTCACTCTCCCGACAATCTGCATGTGACTGCAGATCCCTGTAAAAAAAAAACTTTATTTGGCCTATTCATTAAACTGTAAAATGAACATTTAATCCCACCAATTTAGCTATACATTGTGTGGAGTTTGCTTACAAACTAGGTTTGTACCTGCACAATGTAGAGCTAAACTGATAAGGGATTACAAGCAGCTCCATGGCCAGAAAGCGAAAGATCTTCAGTCCAGCTGGTTCCTCAGTATCCCCGGAGGTAGACGATGTGATGACCCAGAGGGTAATGGAATGTCTGGCTGTGTATGGGCCAAACCCTCCCTTCAAGTTTGTGGATCGGGTAAGTCCTGGGGTGAGGGGTCATGTAATTGGGGTGATAGGGCAAGTGATGGATGGATGTAATGGGACTGATAAAGGCATATAATGGTGTGATGTGGGTTATGGGTCATGTTGTGCGTGGGTAGAGGGGTGTCTGAATTTTGTCTGCCTAGGGCAGCACAAAATCAAGATACACCACTGGGCGGGAGTATGATGTTGCAGAGTTGGATGCTGATTTGCTCAGCCACAGGCAAATGGGACCCGATGATTTGGATTTAGCAGAGTTAAGCTCTGTGAAGTTTTACACTGGAGGGGTGGATGCGACAGTTGTCTCCACACCCGGGTCACAACCATGCATATTGGTTTTGTGCTGCCCTAGGCAGACAAAATTCTGGCACCCCCCTACCCACGCACAACAGAGCGACAGGTCACGTGACCTGTCATCACTCCGCCCCCTAAGAAAAAAAAAAGCACAGGCAGCCCAATCATCGTAATCAGGCTGCCTGTGCGTTTTTTCTTGTTTTGTTTTTTTGCAGTGTTGGGGGGCCCCCCTCTGAAATTTTGCCGCCCTAGGCATCTGCAGTGGTCCCAACCCCTTGACAGTGAGTACTTATAACTGTTGCCTTTTCCCTGTCCTAATGCCCCAGCAAAAGTGTTGGCAGCTGTGTCCTCAGAGACGGCCCAGCACACCCCCATCCCGTCCCAGCCAGATATCCCAGCTAAGCTGGTGGCAGTCGGGCAAAGTCCTTGTCTAACACTGGCCCCAGAACTGTGTCCCTTTTCCTCTGTGGATGCCCCTGCTGAAGCCATGTCCCCAGAACAGTTACCCCTGCCCCACCTTGAATGCCAAGCCACACCGCTGGCACTGTGAAAGTCTCCACCAGAGTACAGCTGGCCTCTGCCTACTTCCACCTGGGTCCCCTTTGCCCCGGTGCCTGGAAGCTATGGCCCCATCACCTTTTTTATCCACAAGCTGCCCTTGACAATGTGAGTGCCGTGGATTATATTGCCTCCACCAAAGCACTGCCATCGATGCCCCCAGAACTTGGCCAGGACAACTTCATGGAACCTGAGCTGACTAAGCCAGCCACTCAACCTGCTCCCCAACGGCGCAATGAACTGCACAATGGTGGGAATTACAAATTTTGGCTTAAAGCTATGCCGTCTGGGGGCTCATACGGAGTGTCAGTCTCCCCTCCGAAAAATGAGTTATATCACGAAGTGAATCATGTCAGTCTGCGTGACTGGGGTTCTTGGTGAGCCCTGATGGCCAAACACCTCCCTGTGGACTATGGACCCTGTCTTTGGATATGCTATGTTTGGGGGGTGCATACTTTGGGGGCATCAGTGACACCCTGCTTCAATACAGCTAGACTTCAACACAGGCTCACTCAGGATGTCAGCCAGGATGTGTACCTTGGGATCCAAGCCTTTGCACTATTTATTGTGTTTCCCCCAGTTTAAGAAATGTTATTATATGTAAGTGTTGAAATGTGTACCCAATCAATAAGTGTTTACTGTCCTGTGAGCCATGTATTGTCCCTTGTAGTCTGGATCTACAGATGACATGTTTATTTTATTTAAAGGTATACTGTGTTTAATTCCCTGTTTCAGATAAGGTTTTCTATTGTTTGAGGCTTACGTGTTATAATTCGTACCCCTGTTCCTCCCTCCTAGTTGATGTCATATTTGTGTGTATATAAGTCTGTTTTGTTTCACAAATAAAGTTGTTGTTCATTCTTGCTGTACCTAACTGCTAGTGGTCCTGTCTGCTATTTGGGTACAAAGAGCAAGGTTCCAGAAAGACTTGCTGGGGGAATGCTGAGCTTTAATCGGGGGGCTAAGGAGGTGATTTCACACAAGGGACAGAGGGGCTACCAGCCTTGATTAGCTGTTCCGTTACACATGCTTTCCGACTTGAACGCTTCTCCACATAGCGAGCATGCGCCCGATTATCAGGAGAAGAAGTAGATGACCAGAGGCGCCCATCTTTTACCCACTGATGTCTGCTCCTCTCAGATGGAGCAGTTGAGAGGTAAACCTGGCTGTGTGAGTGTAGGAATGAGTGTGTGTAAGTATGAGTATAAGTGAGTGTGAGTATGAGCATAAGTGTCTTTGTGAGAGTATAAGTGTGTGTGTATGCCGTGTTGGCACTCGGGCCCAAAGACGTTCACCATCACTGGTCTAGAACCTATCCCTATAAAGGACCTGTGTTAGCTGAAGGAATATAGGTCCTTCCACTGGATAGGAACTAGCTTTCTCACTGTGAGACGTCTATTTCCTATCCCTGTAAAAGACCTGTGTTAGCTGGAGGTACAAAGGTCCCTTAGCATTATAAGTACTACCTGAAAAGGACCTGTGTTAGCTGGAGGTACAAAGGTCCTTCTACTGGATAGGAACTAGCTTTCTCACAGTGAACCGTCTATTTCCTATCCCTGTAAAGGACCTGTGCTAGCTGGAGGTATAAAGGTCCTTCTACTGGATAGGAACTAGCTTTCTCATTGTGAACCGTCTATTTCCTATCCCTGTAAAGGATCTGTGTTAGCTGAAGGTACATAGGTCCCTTAGCATTATAAGTACTACCTGTAAAGGACCTGTGTTGGCTGGAGAACAAAGGTCCTTCTACTGGACAGGAACTAGCTTTCTCATTGTGAACCGTCTATTTCCTATCCTTGTAAAGGACCTGTGTTAGCTGGGAGGTAGAAAGGTCCTTCTACTGGATAGGAACTAGCTTTCTCATTGTGAACCGTCTATTTCCTATCCCTGTAAAGGACCTGTGTTAGCTGGGAGGCAGAAAGGTCCTTCTACTGGATAGGAACTAGCTTTCTCATTGTGAACCGTCTATTTCCTATCCCTGTAAAGGACCTGTGTTAGCTGAAGGTACATAGGTCCCTTAGCATTATAAGTACTACCTGTAAAGGACCTGTGTTGGCTGGAGAACAAAGGTCCTTCTACTGGATAGGAACTAGCTTTCTCACAGTGAACCGTCTATTTCCTATCCCTGTAAGGGACCTGTGTTAGCCGGAGGTATAAAGGTCCTTCTACTGGATAGGAACTAGCTTTCTCATTGTGAACCGTCTATTTCCTATCCCTGTAAAGGACCTGTGTTAGCTGGAGGTAGAAAGGTCCTTCTACTGGATAGGAACTAGCTTTCTCACTATGATCCATCTTGTTCCAATCCCTGTAAAGGACCAGTGTTAGCTGAAGGTACATAGGTCCCTTAGCATTATAAGTACTACCTGAAAAGGACCTGTGTTAGCTGGAGGTACAAAGGTCCTTCTACTGGATAGGAACTAGCTTTCTCACAGTGAACCGTCTATTTCCTATCCCTGTAAAGGACCTGTGTTAGCTGGGAGGTAGAAAGGTCCTTCTACTGGATAGGAACTAGCTTTCTCATTGTGAACCGTCTATTTCCTATCCCTGTAAAGGACCTGTGTTAGCTGAAGGTACATAGGTCCCTTAGCATTATAAGTACTACCTGTAAAGGACCTGTGTTGGCTGGAGAACAAAGGTCCTTCTACTGGACAGGAACTAGCTTTCTCATTGTGAACCGTCTATTTCCTATCCTTGTAAAGGACCTGTGTTAGCTGGGAGGTAGAAAGGTCCTTCTACTGGATAGGAACTAGCTTTCTCATTGTGAACCGTCTATTTCCTATCCCTGTAAAGGACCTGTGTTAGCTGGGAGGCAGAAAGGTCCTTCTACTGGATAGGAACTAGCTTTCTCATTGTGAACCGTCTATTTCCTATCCCTGTAAAGGACCTGTGTTAGCTGAAGGTACATAGGTCCCTTAGCATTATAAGTACTACCTGTAAAGGACCTGTGTTGGCTGGAGAACAAAGGTCCTTCTACTGGATAGGAACTAGCTTTCTCACAGTGAACCGTCTATTTCCTATCCCTGTAAGGGACCTGTGTTAGCCGGAGGTATAAAGGTCCTTCTACTGGATAGGAACTAGCTTTCTCATTGTGAACCGTCTATTTCCTATCCCTGTAAAGGACCTGTGTTAGCTGGAGGTAGAAAGGTCCTTCTACTGGATAGGAACTAGCTTTCTCACTATGATCCATCTTGTTCCAATCCCTGTAAAGGACCAGTGTTAGCTGAAGGTACATAGGTCCCTTAGCATTATAAGTACTACCTGAAAAGGACCTGTGTTAGCTGGAGGTACAAAGGTCCTTCTACTGGATAGGAACTAGCTTTCTCACAGTGAACCGTCTATTTCCTATCCCTGTAAAGGACCTGTGTTAGCTGGGAGGTAGAAAGGTCCTTCTACTGGATAGGAACTAGCTTTCTCATTGTGAACCGTCTATTTCCTATCCCTGTAAAGGACCTGTGTTAGCTGAAGGTACATAGGTCCCTTAGCATTATAAGTACTACCTGTAAAGGACCTGTGTTGGCTGGAGAACAAAGGTCCTTCTACTGGATAGGAACTAGCTTTCTCACAGTGAACCGTCTATTTCCTATCCTTGTAAAGGACCTGTGTTAGCTGGGAGGTAGAAAGGTCCTTCTACTGGATAGGAACTAGCTTTCTCATTGTGAACCGTCTATTTCCTATCCCTGTAAAGGACCTGTGTTAGCTGGAGGTACAAAGGTCCTTCTACTGGATAGGAACTAGCTTTCTCACAGTGAACCGTCTATTTCCTATCCCTGTAAAGGACCTGTGCTAGCTGGAGGTAGAAAGGTCCTTCTACTGGATAGGAACTAGCTTTCTCACTATGATCCATCTTGTTCCTATCCCTGTAAAGGACCTGTGTTAGCTGAAGGTACATAGGTCCCTTAGCATTATAAGTACTACCTGAAAAGGACCTGTGTTAGCTGGAGGTACAAAGGTCCTTTTACTGGATAGGAACTAGCTTTCTCACAGTGAACCGTCTATTTCCTATCCTTTAACAGGACCTGATAACTAGAGGCAAAAGGTCCTTTGGCAGGATAGGAACTAGCTCTTTCAGTGTGAGTCGGCTAGTTCCAATCCCTATACAGGACCTGACCACTTGGGGGCAAAAAGGTCCTTCTACTGGATAGGAAATAGCTCACTCACACTGAGCAAGCTATTTCCTATCCTCTGAAAGGACAGGGTCCTTCTACTGGGTAGGAACTAGCCTCAACCTATGTTGCAGGACTACATTTCCCATATTCCTCTGCCAGCCTCTTAGCTGAAAGAGCATTATGGGAGATGTAGTTCATCAGCAGCTCGAGGGCCGCAGGTTTCCTACCTCTGCCTTATACAAATTGACCTACATCCAAGTTTTTTTTTTTTTACCGGATATTGGATTTCGGTTTTTGGATCTTCAGATAAGGGAAACTCCACCTGTATTAAAAAAAAGTTTAACGTGTTCTTTTTTTCATTTTACTCTATCTTAAGGTGAAGTCCATATTACCTTGAAGCTGGTTAAAGTCCAGAACCTATTATTTTGTTTAGCAGGGAAAGAAAATAATATGAGAGTTTGCAATGTTTTACAAGTTCAATCAGAACAGGCAAAACCAAGTGACCTAATCCAGATACACTAGAAGAAGTAGGAGCATCCCTAGTGAAAACCAACCCAAATTGTTCAACAAGTAGATGAAAAACTCTTCTAATGCAATGTGCAAGCAAGAATGTAATCTGTCATCTATCTTCTCCTTCTTTGAAACTGCCTTAGGACACAAGTTGCTTTTACTAGAAAATGAAATTAAAGATTTGGAAGAAGGGGGCAGATCTGGAAGTCCAGCGGTCTGATTGGGAAGATGGGGTGTGATTGGGAAGTGTGGGGGTTAGATTGGGAAGAAGGGGCAGATGGCAAGTCTGGGGGTCAGATTGCCAAATCTGAAGGCCATACTGTGAAGAAGGGGTCAGAATGGGAAGAAGAGGGCAGACTGGTAAGTCTGGGGAGGTCACATTGGGTAGTGTGGGGCAGATTTAGAAGAAGGGGGTATACTGGCACTTTTGGGGTTAAGATTTGGATGGAGTGGGCTGATTTGGAAGTCTGATTGTGAAGATGGGGTCAGATTGGCACATTCAGGGCCGCCACCAGGAATTTCAAGGCCCCTTAATGAACAAATTTTCTGCCCCCCCCCACCGACAATATCTCCCACTCTCCCCACCTACCCTCACAAGCATGTTATCCCGGTCTAGTGTAATATGGAGGGTGGTTGGGAGCAGCTGGTCAATATGCCAGTAATATTTTCCCACTTAATATGCCAGTATTTTGCCACTCAGTATGCCAGTATTTAGCCATTCAATATGCCATTATTTTGCCATTTAATATGCCAGTATTTTGTCCCTCAATATGCCATTCTTTAGCCATTCAATATGCCATTATTTTGCCATTTAATATTCCATTATTTTGCCCCTCAATATGCCATTCTTTTGCCCCTCAATATGCCATTATTTTGCCATTTAATATGCCAGTATTTTGCCATTTAATATGCCAGTATTTTGCCCCTCAATATGCCATTATTTTGCCATTTAATATGTCAGTATTTTGCCCCTCAGTATGCCAATATTTTGCCCATCAATATGCCAGCTAATATGCCAGAATTCTGCCCCTCAATATGCCATTCTTTTGCCCCTCAATATGCCAGGATATTGGCCCTCAATATGCCAGAATATTGGCCCTCAATATGCCAGGATTCTGACCCTCAATGTGCCAGGATTTTGCCCCTCAATGTGCCAGCATTATGCTTGTTTGCCACCCTCCTCCCCCCTACTTACCTCCTTGCTGCTCTGTCTGTCTCCCGGTGCAGGTCCGTGGCTGTGAGGGAAACGTTGTGCACTCCCCTCCAGCCACTCGGCTTCAATAAAGTTTGTTTAAAAAAAAAAATGCTACCAGAGTAACTCACAGCAGCGGACCAACTTAAACGCTGGGCCCGGGATGCCAGTATCGCCCGTCACCCTTGGTGGCGGACCTGGGCACATTTGGGGGCAGATTGGGAAGTGGGACCAGATTGGCAAAACTGGGGGTCATACTGGGAAGAAGGGGTCAGATTGGGAAGAAGGGGGCTTATTGGCACATATTATTTATATATGTCTTCTTGGCATGATATAAAAAGATTATGTATATATTTCTCACTGGCATAATATGTAAAGATCATGGAAATATGTCTCATTGACATTATGTAGAAAGATTATGGATATACTTACTTAGTGGGTGCTAAAGTTTAATTTTAAATGTTTTTTTTTTAAAATATGGTTCTACTTATCCACCTTTTCAGCATGGTAGAATTCAAATGAGAATAAATAGAACCATTTGATGGGGGGGGGGGGGGGGGGGGAGATAATGACACAGAAAGATAATGTACTGTGTCACAAAGCATGCATCACCTAAGAATGCTTCCTTGGATATAGCAGTGACTTCAGTTTACTGAAATGGTCTGCACAATCTCCACATCTCAATCCATTAGAGCAACTGTGGGATAAGGTGGAATGGCAGGAGCCCAGGAAGAACATGTCACCTTAAAAAAAAAAATGTAGGAACAATGTAACTCTATTGAGTCTGCATGGATCAAAACCGGACTGTATCACCTGAACATTGTTTTTACTGTGCATGAAGCGCATAAAAGATTATTGAAAATTATCTATACATTGTGTTAGCAAAATTACAAGCAAATGCCTAAATTAGGAGAAAAATGTGCTTTAGATGTGTCTGTGGAGTCTCCTGATTATGACATCACCTGTGGAATGGTATGCAAATTACACATTTTCCATTGAAAATCAGTTTATTTGCATCCTGTGCCACATGTAATTTGCACACAAATTAATAATTTATTGATTTAAATTTTTCCAGTATTCTTTTCTACATTTAAGACTAATGGTTTCCAAGCATTATTCTAGCTATAAAAATCATTTATTATAATATCTAATAAATCGTGTTGTTTCCACTGGATGTCGACATGAATGTTTCTTTAGAGAACCAATTAGTAATGTGTTTAGTTGGGTGTGAAATGTTCAGCCTTTGAATGGGTTGTCTGCCTGTAACATGACGAGCTCCTCTAAAGAGCTTACCAGCACAGATTAAACCTAAAAAAAAAAAATCTATCTCCTGACTCCCTCCCATCTGTTAACTGGAGAAGCTCATTTACCATACTGGGGAGTTAGAGTAAGTAAAGAAATTGAAGATTTTCTGGCACGTGTATTTACTACAATACAAACTTGTTTTCTTTGTATATATTGTTGGTGACACGTGTAATACATAATCTGTTTTTCCTTTTCTTCAGTGAAGCTAGGAAGGATGGTTTATTTTTGTTGGAAACTTTTCTTGGGATTTTTCTATGTTGCTGTGTGTGCTGGACAGCTACAGACCTTAACAGGTAAATAACACCTAATATTACCATGAAGAATGATGTGATTATGAAGCAAAACAAGCAATTTATCATGTGTAAAATGTTTTATTATGGAGATTCTATTGATAATTAACAGATTAGAACCAAACAAGGGGGTTTGCTATATTCCAATGTACATTACAACTTTCATGTGTCATTAGCTTGAATCTCAGGAACTGAAAGAACACTTCATACATGTTGTTATCTATCTGTCTGCCTGTCTGTCTGTCTGTCTGTATCCATCTGACTGTCTAAATCTATCTGTCTGTCTATATCTATCTGTATGTTTATCTATATTTGTCTATCACTGTCTCTCTCTCTCTCTGTGTCTATGCCCATCTATCGTTCATCTGTCTATCTATCTATCTATCTATCTATCTATCTATCTATCTATCTATCTATCTATCTATCTATCTCTGTCTGTCTACCTATCTCTGTCTGTCTGTCTATCTCTCTCTATATCTATACCCATCTGTCTTTCATCTATCTGACTTTCTGTCTGTCTGTCTGTATCTATCTGTCTGTCTAAATCTATCTGTCTGTCCATATCTATCTGTCTGTTTATCTATTTTTGTCTATCTGTCTCTCTCTCTGTCTATGCCCATCCATCGTTCATCTATCTATCTATCTATCTATCTATCTATCTATCTATCTATCTATCTATCTATCACTGTCTGTCTACCTATCTCTGTCTGTCTGTCTATCTCTCTCTCTATATCTATACCCATCTGTCTTTCATCTATCTGACTTTCTGTCTGTCTGTCAGACTTCCTGTCTGTATGTCTGTCTGTATGTCGATATCTATCTATCTGTCTGTCTATGTATCTCTGTCGGTCTGTCTATATCTATCTGTATGTCTATCTATCTCTGTCTGTCTATCTATCTCTGTCTGTCTGTCTGTCTATATCTACCTGTCTGTCTATCTATCTCTGTTTGTCTATCTATCTCTGTCTGTCTGTCTATCTCTCTCTCAATCTATGCCCATCTGTCTTTCTATATCCATCTGTCAGTCTGTCTGTCTATATCTACCTGTCTGTTTGTCTATCTCTGCCTGTCTTTCTATCTATCTCTGTCTGTCTATATCTATCTGTCTGTCTGTCTGTCTGTCTGTCTGTCTATATCTATCTGTCTGTCTATCTATCTCTGTTTGTCTATCTATCTCTGTCTGTCTGTCTATCTCTCTATCTATGCCCATCTGTCTTTTTCTATCTGTCTGTCTGTCTGTCTATCTATCTCTGCTGTTTATCTATCCATGCCTGTCTGTCTATCTCTCTCTCTCTATCTATGCCCATCTGTCTTTCATCTATCTATCTATCTATCTATCTATCTATCTATCTATCTATCTATCTATCTATCTATCTGTCTTTCATCTATCTGTCTGTCTTTCGTATGTCTGTCTGTCTTTCGCCTGTCTGTCTGTCTTTCTCTGTCTGTCTGTTCTTTATTTCTTTCTTACTTTCTTTTTCTCTAACTCTCTTTTGCCTGTCTATCTATCCATAATGCAGCATCTGGCTATATTATTTATTTAAAGCCAGATGTAGATTTGAAACAAATGACAGATCAGTTCTGTCAGAGTGTTTACACAGCACAACTTAAAGGCTGTAGATGTAGGTGTGATATGTTGAGGTTCTTTCAGTATACCTTTGTATTGGAGTATACCAATTGCATTGTACATGCAGAACTATGAAACTGTCATTTTAAAATGATTCATTAAATGCATTTCTAAAATATTTTGCTTGAAGGCCAATCCCTGAGTCTTGCACATTATACCAGGGTGACTAAGAAAACACATATACTTTATTGTTACTAAATATCTTCACCATGGTTATGGTTTCAGAGGAAAGTCTACTTGTAGAGACTCTACTTCTAATACTATGTATCCCTGGAAATTTCTCCTGAATTTGATAAAAATGACAGTTTTAAAGGGACTGGATCATCTACAAAATTGTTTGCACTGTGAATGAAGAGAATAAAATGTGATTGGAAATAATTTATACATTATGTTAGCAACATTGCAAGCAAATGCCTAAATTAGGAGAAAAACTTGATGCCTGTGGCATCACATGTGGCTTAATATTCTTCATATTATACACATTTCCCATTGATTGCATATCAAGCCACAGGTGGTGTCATAAACTGGAAACTACAATTTTTTTTGTAATAACTACATTCACAGTAAAATAATGTTTAGGTGATACAGTTCCTTTAAGTCAGTTAACAAATTGTTGCTAAATATTATGCATGAATGTCTTCAAACTTCTAATGACTTCCCCTACACATACTGTACATTTATTTCTGCTGGAGTTATATTATACCTACACAGTCATTTTCAGTCTGTTGCTTTTAGATGCTGAGGTGGCCCAGGGTGGGAAAAAATGTTCATTCTATTTTATTATTAATTAATAAAGCACCAAAATATTCTAAAGTGCTGATTGCAAACCATGTTTTAATATGTAAAATGTCAATATTAAATGTGAGAACTATAGTGCAATTAAGATATCGATATATGTGTTGATATCAAACATGGCAATTATATTCTTTGATTTAATTCCAAAAATGTGGTTAGTTGACTCTATATTCTTAAGGCTACAAAACATAACAGCGTAGCACCCACATGTTAAACAGTGCTCACACTCTACCACGGAATAGAATGACTTACAGCTCTTACGTTACAAATGTTTATTAAAGAATTAGAAAAAACTGACTATAAACTAGCCACTGTCAGGTTCATACACATTTTGGCCAAATATAGAACACTGCTTGCTGGATCAGACAATTTTTATTACTTTTTTTTCCTGTGTAATTTACATGTAATATGTTGCCGTAACAAATAAGATTAATTTATTGTAATAAAGAAAGAAAGACTTAATTAGCATCTTCAGTAACGTGAAAGACAAAAAGGAAATAAAAAGAACAAAACCAGAAAATGCACATTTTAGAAAAGAAGGTCAATAATTTAGGTACTGAATGTTATTTTATAGATCCCTGATGTTTTGATAGAGATCATGTTAGAGATCATGCAGGTGACCTATCAAAAAATGTTTTGATCAATTACCGAGCTTTTGGAGCTTTTCAGCATAAACCATGTTATTGGTTTGTATTAAATAGTTTTTCTTTACAGTCTATGGATTGTATACTTTTCTGAACAATGGATCCTGTTTTTTTTTTTATAACTATTATTACTATTGAAGGGTTATAAAAAGTGAGCATTATGTAATGGTCAAATTAGGAACACTATAATTGTGATATTACTAATATAGGCATTAATAATAATGTTAACAATGCCATATTAAGATAAAAGCTTACATTCAACAACTTAGTAACTTGTGAAAAATTTGTGTTAATATTAAAATGTTTTGTGTAATGAAATAATGTTTAATAATACTTGTATTTTCAACATTTAATCCTCTATAAGCAGATAATGTTTACATTATCAAAATTATGGTTATAACATAAATTTAACTTTATCCTGAATTATACTTACAATGGGCAACTTTAAGAACTAAATACATGTCTGTGTAATTTAGAAAATGGAAATAAATTCATTTTTACACTCATAATTTTCTTTGATTTAATTCTAAAAACTTGATTAGTTAACTCTGTATTCTTAATGCTAGAAAATATATCGTATAGTCCTCATGTGTTAGACAGTACTCAAATTCTACTACAGAATAGAATGACTTCTACATATTACATCACTAAACAAAGCCTATGACTATAAAGGAGCCCTGAATAAAGCAGCCCTGACAGGTCCCAATGCATTATATAGAACAATACAATACTTAGTGGCTCAGACTGATTTATGACTTAGCTGCTTGATAGACACTAAATATGTTGCCCTAATTAATAAGATTAATAAACAATTTATTTTGGTAAATAAATAAATACAAAATAAGCATTTTTCAATAAAGATAGTGATACAAAGAACAAGAACAATAAAATAACAGATATATCTCTCCAAAAAAGATTATTAACTCAAAGAAATATGAACAAAACATCACAGGAGATATTTTAGAAACTTCAATTAAACATCTAAGAGGAAGAAACCTTTAAATACATTTCTAATAAGGTTACAGGAAGAATAAATTATAGTTATAGATTTTTGAGATGAAGATGAGATCTGTAAATATAGATACCCAGCAGAAAGCATCCTTGCAGACACGGTGTGGTCCAATAAGTTAGTGACCTCAAGGATTCAAAACATAAGATCCCATTTAGAGAAAGGAACACAGTCAATAAAAATATGGGGTATTGGTGGATGAAAGAAAGGCTTTCTAGCAGTGGTAGTTAGCTTATTCAAGGGAGGACTGATCTATTTAATGCACAAGCTGAATGTGCTTTTAAAAAAAATAAAAATAATAAAAAGATCTTGTTTGGTAATATAGCCTTCCAGTGTGCAAAGAGCAAACACATTTACATTAGATGATGAAGATAATACAAGGAACAAGGTTTCTGTTTCCTGTTTTGCTTCTATAATGTAGGCATTTTCTTAAAAATACATTTTTGCATTGACTATACAATTTTTTTAAACGTTTCACATTTGAAGACCTAACATCAGTAGTGGGCTAAAATGTTCCCTGAGCGGGCCACCCCTGTGCTGCCCCCCTCCTCTCTACCCTTATGTCTGTCTGTCTCCTCTCCCTCCTCATGCCTGTCTCTTTTCTCTACCTCCATGTATGTCTCTCTCCCTTCCCATGTGTGTCCCTTTCCTCTTCCTTGCTATGTCTGTTACTTTCCAACCCCCATTTTATATCTCTCTCCCTTCCCTTGGATGTCTCTCCTCTCCCCACCCCCATGTCTGTCTGTCTCTCATCCTCCCCCCATATCTGTTGTCTTTCTTCCTCCATAAATCTTCTTCTTCTGATCTCCTCAGCAAGTGCCTCTACCGGCAAAAGGGTCCCTATGTCAAATCTGTTTCAGTACCCATCCTCTTTACTCCATTTGTTCTTTCTATCACCTTAACATCTCTTCTCTTTGATACTTTGAGCACACTCCCATCATCTAAACACCCACTGATTTATATAACATCAGCTTCAGATTTTCTTTCTACCCCATCTTAATTAGCATCTTCCATAAAGTAGCTGTCCACCCCTGCCCCGGCCTAAATAAATATAGTAGCCAATGGTAAGGCCTCACTGCAAACTGACAGGTAAAATACAGATTCAATCACTGCTTGGTCACAACCTTAAGTACTGGCTGTAATTTTGAAGTGATGTCACATGATTAATATAGGCAAAGATTAATATAGATACACAGTAGCCATTGGATAGAAATAGACCATAGACTCTTTTTATTGCACCCAGCCCTGTAGAATTGCCCTGTAACTGATTATATTCTTTTAGGTTTCATTAACAAATCAAAATATAATAAGTAAGCCAATCATATGCTCAAAAATCTACATTATATGAAAACTGACAATTTCTATGAAACATAAAACTAAAAAAAAATTATGGGTGTTAACTTATGTCCAATTTATGGATATGGAAAAATACAGTTGGAAATGCTGAACTTTTGCCCTTTGTATTACAGTGAGGAATCAAGCAAAGTATTCAATTCAAAAGACTGTATTGTGAAACAACAGACAAAGTCCCCCTGGGTTTGCTTAATGAAATGAAAGGGACATCACTGATTGAAGTATCAAACATAGTTTGAAATTTTGGTTTTTGGTCACTTGCCAAGACCATTTTATTGTCTTTCAATTTCTGACATTCCCAGAAACAAAATGATATTTGTTCCAAAAAGCCTTTATCTGTCTGGTGCATACAACACTGTCAAAAGTAGGTCATTAGACAATATAACCACGTTACACTAGTAATTTGGACAACAGCAATAATTGACCGCACTGTAAAAAAATGGAACTGTAATTTAGCTACAGGAGGATAACCATAAATTGTTTCCAATATTCTAATTTAATACTACACAGTCTATGTAAAAAGCCAAAAGTTTATCTACTATTTGGTGTGCTGTACTTTCATACAAGAACATCAGTATCCATAGCAAGTGAAGGTCCACAAACCAATATTAATTTGTTAGTCACAAAGTGCAGTAAATGTCCACCATGAACAATCTATCTACCCTTGACGAGTAATAGGTTGACGTTATGAAGGCATCGTTGCTCAGTTGTGCCAGTGATTCACTGCTAAACCAAATTTATCTTAATGGATATCTGCGTAATTGCTCACAAAATGCATTTATATGTATTAACAGTTGGGTTTTTAGGGGGTCTAGTCATTATTCCTTCCCTAACTCGGGCACCAATTGTCTGGTCTGCTGATCTACAAGGGGTAGGGAACCTCATCCTTATACAGTGGATGGTGACTGACTCTTCTAGTAGGCCTACAGGCTCACAGGAGAGCCAAGAACCATTTGTGTTGCCTGGTAATGACCTATTTTATACCTGTCTGGGGCTGGACAAATTGTGGAGGGAAGCCCTATAGGATAGGGTGAGGTAAACAACAACAGCTGCCTGATACAGATAGGGAAGTTTATTCTCAACTCAAGAGTTACATGTATTATATAAATGAAAGTTAGAATTAGTATTATAGAGTTTTTGAAAATAATTATAATACACTTATATAATGGAATATAATATAATCCATGCTACTGCTACAATTTCGCTTTATTCTTAATTGTTATGAGGGGATATGATAATTATTTTGTAGTTGTATTCAAAGTCCTTTCTACGGTTTAACAAAATATGTAATATGCAACAATTAATGACTAGACCATATACGTATACATGTTTGAGTGAGTATCTATATGTGTGTGAATGAGTACGTGAATAATTTATGTTTTAAGGAAATTGTTAGTTCGATAATTGGTGTTTCAAGATTGTACAGTTGATATTTGATTTATTTTTAAACAGAATACAGAACATCATTGGAAAAGATCCTTCATAAAGAAGTTAAAGATTTACAGTATGAAATGGAACTGGGTAGCGCTTCATTGCCTGAAGAATCAAGCCCACCTTCACCGACTACAGCCCAACAACACTATAAAATGTTCCTCAAGCGTAAAAAGAGGGCCATCTTGTTTCCCAGTGGAGTCAAAGTTTGCCCAGAGGAGACATTCGAACAGGCTCTTATGAATCATATGAAGTTTTTTAAACTTAGGGGTAAGTCAAAAGAATAAACCAACCCTGTTTTTGTTAATAGTACCATGGACTCTGTTTCAGAAACTATGATGATAAAATCCTGCACTACAAGGATTTAAATGAAGGCTCCGGGCCTGGTTCCAGAACTAAGTGAATCCATGTATTGGAGAGTGAGAAATAGCAGTAATCAGCACAGCGGGGATCTTAGAAGCGGATTATTGCTATCTGCCTGACACTGAAGAAGGTATTGGGTTCTTGCCGGCAGATGATACTCTTAGTCTACATACCTGGCAGTGTCAACTTGTTAATGTCACACCTTGACCCTGTTTGAACCCTCTAGCATTATTGTAGTTATTACTCTTCCTTTTTACTATGTATGATTTCAACTTTTTTTATTTAAAAATGATTAATGTATCCTGTTATTAGGGTTTATTTTCTTAAAGTATTTTTCTTTCATTTATTCTGAAACTATAGTCGAGCCACACAAGGACCATGCAAGCTCACAATAACTTGTTGCCAGTTTAGTATAGTTAGCGTGTCTTCAGTTAGGTTATAGAGACTGACTATTATGCAAAGGATAGCAATTATCTCATAATTCTAAGATAAGGTTGTTATCTATTTTAGTACAATCTCACTAATTGATTAGCCATTGGCCCAAGAATCATCGCAAAAATTGTTGCCCATTTAGTAAAACGCTAAGCTCTTAATAGTTTTTGTTATACGTGTATCTTGAAACTAAGCTGACGAAATAGCTGACCCGGTCATTAATGGAAGAGGCAGGATTTAAAAGTGATTATTACAAGTGTTAAACAGCAGGACATCAGTTATGTAACATTGCTAATCTTGGTTTTAGAAAATAGTCATGGTTCAAACACTGATTCATATTTACTGTTGGAGCAAAAAAATATAATGGTGATATGAAAAATGGGTAAATAGAGGATATCAACTTATTGCCTGTGAATATCACATACAGGAACAAAGAGTGAGTTTTAAAATCAGATTGAGGTAAAAAGAATAACCCCAAACTTTCTCTCTCAGAATGGTATGGGCTCCCTGGACCTCTAATCCAATGGGGGGGGATAAGATAGAGGCTAAGCATAGTATACCGGGGAACAAGCATTACACCACTATATAGCATACAAGTAGAATTAACATTATACCCTTTTGAATTTTATTCCAGAATTTCAGTAACAGATTCTGGGATCCTTTCTCAGGCATTATGATAATTCCCCAACAGTAAATTAGTAAAGTCAGCGCTGTGGAAATTGAAAAAAAACCTACATGTCCAGGGACTAAAGTGGTAGCCCAATCTACTTGTCCCTCGTGACAATCTACTTGAAAATACCAAATATTATTTTAATCAAAATCGTATTTAAATAAGTTTTGTTGATAGCAACTAACAATACTTAAATGCAATCAAAAAATGCAAAAAGGTAGTAAGCTCAAAATGGGAGTTGTCGATTACTTTATCCAAAAATAAACTAATGCACAAGCGCACATTTACTTATGCATGCACACAGTCATATTATTTATAATCTTTTCTTTTAAAATAAAAAACAAATTCCTTTATATAATTTGCATATTTTTTTTATATAATTTATCTGTATTTTTTAAATTAAATTTATTTTGATTACATTTTTATCAGTGATTTTAGTGTGTCAAAAATAAGATTTTTTTTCCCATTTTTGATATGTGGTTATTTAAAATGTAATTTGCCTCTTTGTCATTTAACATGTCATATGCTGTTCTCAAAAGTACAGTTAGAGTTTCTTTGGATAGACATATATCTGCATAATCTACAATTTAGAAGTATTTAATTTTATAAAAAATTTTTTTCACTATTTTCTCAATGATATTCTAGAGCACTAGTCCAACACTGACTCACTTATCCCAAGAAATTGACCAACTGACTAATAAATGTACAAAAGTACATTTCAGCAGTACAATGTACTGGTTAAAGTCATCAGACCTACAGCATGGCTCTATGGGGTTAATTGAACTTAAATTAATATATGGAAAAAAAACTTTACAATGGCAATTTTTTTAAAAAAATGCCAAAAATAAAATGAACACCATAAAATAAGAGGACACTAATCACAATAATAGCCTGTGATCAGCAAGAGTTGAGAAGGGTTAACTTATAAGATTGTCATAGGAACTGCTTGAAGACACTTGGTATAACTGAGCTGTTAATCTCTGTGCCTCACTATCAGTGTACAAAGAGTGACTTGGATGCCAAGTCAATGTTTGAAAACATTGATTCTGTCATGTGATGATTAGGCATCACAGCGATAACATGACCCCTGGAGCTGTAGACCTAGTTCAGGAATACTGGCTCGGTTGTGAGGCAGATTCCTGAACCTCATAAAGTCAGAATGTGGTGTGTAAGTGAGCACAGTGGTTGACCTCTTTCTTCCACATACCACACGGCATGTTCTATATCACTGTAGTGATACGCATTAAAAATATACAGCATGGCAAGTACATTATCTTTTTGTAGATGCTTCATTTGACTATACATTACTGAATGTTCATTTAGGGTTGTGTCCATACTCGGAGTAAGTATACAGCATGGCATGTTCATTTATATTGTGTCTGTACTTTGTGTCAGTCTATAGCAGGGCATGTTCATTATCATTGTGTTTTTTCGTGGTGTCTGCATACAACATGGCATTTTCATTATCATTGTGTCCGTAATCTGTGTCAGTATACAGCATGGCATGTTTATTATCATTGTATCCATACTCAGTGTCAGTATACAGCATGGCATGTTCATTATCTTTGTGTTCATACTCAGTGTCAGTATACAGCATGGCATGTTCATTATCTTTGTGTTCATACTCAGTGTCAGTATACAGCATGGCATGTTCATTATCTTTGTGTTCATACTCAGTGTCAGTATACAGCATGGCATGCTTATTATTATTGTGTCTGTACTAGGTGTTAGTAAACAGCATGGCATATTCATTATCTTTGTGTCTGTACTCGGTGTTAGTATACAGCATGGCATGTTCATTATCATTGTGTCTGTTCTCGGTGTCAGTATTAAGCATGGCATGTTCATTATCACTGTGTCGGGGTCTGTACTTGGTGTCAGTATACAGCATGGCATCTTCATTATCATTGTGTCTGTACTCAGTGTCAGAATACAGCATGGCATTTTCATTATCATTGTGTCTGTACTCGGTGTCAGTAAAAGGCATGGCATGTTCATTATCATTGTGCCAATACTCGGTGTCAGTATACAGCATGGCATGTTTATTATCATTGTGTCTGTACTAGGTGTTAGTAAACAGCATGGCATATTCATTATCTTTGTGTCTGTACTTGGTGTCAGTATACAGCATGGTATATTCATTATCATTGTGTCTGTACTCGGTGTCACTATACAGCATGGCATGTTCATTATCATTGTGTCTGTTCTCGGTGTCAGTATTAAGCATGGCATGTTCATTATCACTGTGTCTGTGTCTATACCTGGTGTCAGTATACACTGAAAGGTAACCGTGCAGGGAAGGGGAAAAAATATCTGTGGGTATGTATGTATGTATGTATGTAGTGTAAGTCTGTGTGTATGTATGGATGTAAGTCTGACTGTATGTATGCAGTGTAAGTCTATGTGTGTGTATATATATGGATGTAAGTCTGACTGGATATATGTAGTGGAAGGCTGTGTGTGTGTATGTATGGATGTAAGTCTGACTGTATGTATGTAGCGTAAGTCTGTGTGTGTGTATGTAAGTGTAAGTCTGACTGTGTGTGTATGTAAGTGTAAGTCTGACTGTGTATGTATGTAACTGTAAGTCTGACTGTGTGGATGTATGTAGCTGTAATATTATAACAAACATGATACATATAGCTAGTTTTATAGAATATTTGTTATATAAATATTATAAAACCAGCCATTTATGGTATACACATATTAAATAAACCTGAGCCATATGTTATATGTGTGTGTATATATATATATATATATATATATATATATATATTTGTTATATAAATATTATAAAACCAGCCATATATATTATATAAATATATATAATGTAATATATAATTACATAAACCTGAGCCATATGTTTTATATAAATATATATATATATATATATATATATATATATTTATATATATATATTTATCATTGTGTCCATACTCGGTGTCAGTATACAGCATGGCATGTTCATTATCATTGTGTCTGTGTCGGTATTTGGTGTCAGTATACAGCATGGCATGTTCATTATAATTGTGTCTGTGTCTGTATTCGGTGTCAGCATACAGCATGGCATGTTCATGATCATTGTGTTCATACTCGGTGTCAGTAAACAGCATGGCATGTTCATTATTATTGTGTCTGTACTCGGTGTCAGGATAAGGCATGGCATGTTCATTATTATTGTGTCTGTACTCGGTGTCAGGATAAGGCATGGCATGTTCATTATTATTGTGTCTGTTCTTGGTATCAGTATAAGGCATGGCATATTCATTATCACTGTGTCTGTACTCGGTGTCAGTATAAAGCATTGCATGTTCATGATCAATGTGCAGGGGCGTCACTAGGGTTGGTGTCACCCGGTACGGAAACTCATGGTGTCACCCCCTGGATTTCCTCCAATACAATGCCAAACAGATTCCTTAGTAATGCCAGTTAGATGGCCTATTAACTATGCCACACACAGGAGCCCCATAAATTATGCCACACCAGAGCCCCATAACTTATGCAGCACCAGAGCCCCATAAATTATGCCACACCAGAGCCCCACTATTTAAGCCTCACCTCTGCCCAATTAATTATACCACACACACAGGTGCCCCATAATTATGCCACACATAAGAGCAGTGCCGGACTGGGGATAAAAACCAGCCCTGGAAATGGTTATACACCAGCCCCATAGCATGGCGTCATTATACCAGCCCCATGGCATTGCGTCATTATACCAGCCCCATAGCACTGTGTCATTATACCAGCCGCATAGCATTGCGTCATTATACCAGCCCCATTGCATAACATTCTTTTCTTGTTCATAAAAGGGAAAACCATACACTTACATACACACAGTTACACTTACACAGCCACACTTACATATACACAGTTACACTTACACAGCCACACTTACATACACACAGTTACACTTACACAGCCACACTTACATACACACAGTTACACTTACACAGTCACACTTACATACACACAGTTACACTTACACAGCCACACTTGCATACACACAGTTACACTTACATACACACAGTTACACTTACACAGTCACACTTACAAACACACAGTTACACTTAAACAGCCACACTTACATACACACAGTTACACTTACACAGTCACACTTACATACACACAGTTACACTTACACAGTCACACTTACATACACACAGTTACACTTACACATGCAAACACGCAGTTACACTTACACACTCTCACACAGACACACTATGATTTCTTTGAAAAATAATTGTTTGTTGGATCGGTGCCTGCCTCTGATCCCTGCAGAGGCAAAACACTGTCAAATAGTTTCTTCCGAGCACCGGATGTCGCCTTACATCCAGTGCTCAGTCAGTCTCTCGGAAGCCGGGGGTGGAGCATGCCTTAAAGCGGCCGCCGCGGCCAGATTCTTAAAGCAGTCGCGGCGGCTGAATTCTTGAAGCGGCTGCAGCAGCCGAATTTTTCAGCAGGGAAGTTTTCAGCCTTTGCGACCCCAGGTAACGGCCCCAGGGACGGCGGCCTACCGGGATTTTTCCCGGTGTCCCGGTAGGCCAGTCCGGCCCTGCATAAGAGTCCCCATAATTATGCCACTCACACACAGGTGCCCCATAATTATGCCACACAAAAGAGTCCCTTAATTATGCCACATAAAAGAGTCCCTTAATTATGCCACACATGGGGCCCAATAAATATGCCACACACAAGCGCCCCATAATTATGCACACATGGGACCGCCATTAATTATACAACACACAGGAGCCACACAAGGTGACAATTGTACAAGTATAAAACAATACATATCTATACATACAGACATCTCTCTCTATAACAGCCAATTTGCCCAATTATATGCCAATACCATTGTGCCATTAAGATGCCAGTATTATTGTGCCATTCATATGCCAGTAATATTGTGCGATTCAGATACCAGTAATATTGAACCAGTCAGATACCAGGAATATTGTGCCAGTCAGAGCCCAGTAATATTTTGCCAGTCAGATACCAGTAATATTGTGCCAGTCAGAGCCCAGTCATGTTGTGCCAGTCAGAGCCCAGGAATATTGTGCCAGTCAGAGCCCAGTAATATTGTGCCAGTCAGAGCCCAGTAATATTGTGCCAGTCAGATACTAGGGATATTGTGCCAGTCAGATACCAGGAATATTGTGCCATGCAGAGCCCAGTAATATTGTCCCAGTCAGATACCAGTAATCTTGTGCCAATCAGACCCTTGTAATATTGTGCCAGTCAGAGCCCAGTAATATTGTGCCAGTCAGAGCCCAGTAATATTGTGCCATTACCCTGCTCGTTATTCCTACCCCCTTCCCCATACATTACCTCCTGGCTGCTGCTCCATGTCCCCCGCCGGACGACTCCGTGTAGTGTTCCCTCCTGCACGTAACGTCACATCCGGTCGCAGTGATTTTTTCCCCCCTGGCAGCTGAATCCAGCGGACGGGCTGCCAGGAAAACAAAAAAGTTAGGCAGCGCGGTGCGGGGGGATGCCGGCAGCACGGGCGTCACCCCAACTGGAGGTGTCACGGGGTGGGGTCCACACCCCCTGCACCCCCCTCTGGACGCCACTGTCAATGTGTCTGTACACATTGCCGGGTTAAGGCATTGCATGTTCATTATCATTGTGTCTGTACACAGTGTCATTATACAGCATGACATGTTCATTATCATTGTATCTGTACTCGGTGTTAATATATACCATGGCATGTTAATTATCATTGTTTCCATACTCGGTGTCAGACTACAGCATGTCATGATCATTATCATTGTGAGTTTTCCCATTCATATGCCAGTGTTAGTTTTCTCATTAATATGCCAGTGTTTTTCCCCCATTAATATGCCAGTGTTAGTTTTCTCATTAATATACCAGTGTTTTCCCCCCATTAACATGCCATTATTAGTTTTCCCATCAACATGCTGTTGCCTATTAATATGTTGATTTTAGTTTTCCCATTGAAATGTCACCGCCAATTGGCCCAATCATATGCAAATTCAATTTTATCCACTGAAATGCAATGTTCATTATCATTGTGTCATTACTTGGTCTCCGTATACAGAATGACATGTTCATTACCACTGTGTCCGTACTCGGTGTTAGTATTCAGCATGGCATGTTTATTATCATTGTGTCTGTACTTGGTGTTCGTATACAACATAGCATGTTCATTATCATTGTGTTTGTACTCGGTGTCAGTACACAACATGGCATGTTCATTATCATTGTGTCTGTACTCAGTGTCAATATACAGCAGGGCATGTTCATTATCATTGTGTCTGTACTCGGTGTCAGTATACAACATGGCATGTTCATTATCATTGTGTCTGTACTCGGTGTCAGTATACAACATGGAATGTTCATTATCATTGTGTCTGTACTCTGTCAGTACACAAAATTGCATGCTCATTATCATTGTGTCTGTATTCAGTATCAGTATACAGTATGGCTTGTTCCTTATCATAGTTTCTGTGTCTGTACTAGGTGTTAGTATACAGCATGGCATGTTCATTATCATTGTGTCTGGACTCGGTGTCAGTATACAGCATGGCATGTTCATTATCATTGTGTCATTACTCGGTGTCAGTATACAGTATGGCATGTTCATTACCATTGTGTCTGTAATCGATGTCAGTGTACAACATGGCATGTTAATTATCATTGTTTCCATACTCGGTGTCAGAGGCATCACTAGGGTTGGTGTCACCCGGTGCGGTAACTCATGGTGTCACTCCCCTGGATTTCCTCAAATACCATGCCAAACAAATTCCTTAGTAATGCCAGTCAGATGGCGCATTAAATATGCCACATACAGGAACCCCACAAATTATGTCACACACAGGAGCCCATTAACTATGCCACACACAGGAGCCCAATAACTATGACACACAGAGGAGCCCCATAACTATTGGACACACAAGAGCCCCATAAATTATGCTACACCAGTGCCCAATAAATTATGCCACACCAGAGCCCTATTATTTATGCATCTCCTTGGAGCCCAATTAATTATGCCACACACACAGGAGCCCATTAATTATTCCACACACAGGCGCCCCGTAATTATGCCACACATAAGCGCCCCAGAATTATGCCACACAAAAGAGTTCCTTAATTATGCCACAAATGGGGCCCAATAAATATGCCACACATGGGACCGCCATTAATTATGCGACACACAGGAGCCCTACGAGGTTACAATTGTACAATTCGAAAGCAATACATATCTATACACACAGAAATCTCTCTATTACTAGTTGCATTTATCCATTTTTTAATATTATATTCAACTAATTTCATATGAAATAAAAATGTTATTGAAAAATTGCATTGCTATTTTTTATTCCCTTCATCTGCACCCACATTGCACCTAAAGGACTTAACACAGCACCATACAGTACACACAGAACTTGCCATGCACCTATATTGCACCCACAGCAGTTGGCTTGCACTCATATTGCACTTACACAAATTGGCATGCCACAGTGTCACTTTGCCCCACAGAACTAGCCAGTTTCACTTTCCTGATAGTACATGTTATTTTGCCCCACAGACCATGCCACAGCATCACTTTTCCAATTAAAATAAACCATTTTTCCCATTTATATGCCAGTGTTTGCCCATAAATATGGCACAGACAATTGGCCCAAAAATATGCCATTCAATATGCCAGTATTTTGTTATTCAATATGCCAGTATTTTGCCACTCAATATGTCAGTATTTTGCAATTAAATATGCCATTCTGTTGCCATTAAATATGCCAGTATTTTGTCTATCAATATGCTAGTATTATTTTGCCATTCAATATGCCAGCATTTAACCCCTCAATATGCCAGAATTTTGCCACTCAATATGCTAGCATTTATCCCCTCAATTTGCCAGAATTTTGCCATGCAATATGCCAGTATTCTTTTGCCACTCAATATGCCAGCATTTAACCACTCAATATTCCCGCATTTAACCCCCCAATAAGCCAGAATTTTGCATTCAATATGCCAGCATTTAACCCATCAATATGCCAGCATTTAACCCTTTAATATGCCAGTATTATTTTGCCATTCAATATGCCAGTATTTAACCCCTAAATATGCCAGATTTCTGTCATTCAATATTCCAGCATTTAACCCCTCAATATGCCAGAATTTTGCCATTCAATATGCCAGTATTATTTTGCCACTCAATATGCCAGCATTTAGCCCTCAATAAGCCAGAATTTTGCCATGCAATATGCCAGTATTATTTTGCCACTCAATATGCCAGCATTTAACCCCTGAATATGCCAGCATTTAAACCCTCAATATGCCAGTATTATTTTGCCATTCAATTTTCCAGCATTTAACGCCTCAATATGTCAGTTTTATTTTGCCATTCAATATGCCAGTATTTAACCCCTAAATATGCCAGAACTTTGCCATTCAATATTCCAGCATTTACCCCTCAATATGCCAGACTTTTGCCATTGAAAATTCCAGCATTTAAACACTCAATATGCCAGAATTTTGCCATTCAATATGGCAGTATTCTTATGCCACTCAATATGCCAGCATTTAACCCCTAAATATGCCAGTATTATTTTGTCATTCAATATGCCAGTATTTAACCCCTAAATATGCCAGAATTTTGCAATTCAACATTGCAGCATTTAACCCCTCAATATGCCAGTATTTAACCCCTCAATATGCCAGAATTCTGCCATTAAATATGCCAGTAGTATTTTGTCACTCCATATGCCATAATTTTGCCCCACCATATGCCATTATTTAACCCCTCAACATGCCAGCATTTAGCCACTCAGTATGCCATAATTTTGCCACTCAGTATGCCATAATTTTGCCACTCACTATGCCAGTATTTGCTAATTTTATACCACCCTCCTCCCCCCTTCCCCAGACCCCAGTACTTACCTGACTCGTTGCTCTGTCTCCAGGACTTCTCCTCCGTGCAGTCTTCCCTCCTGCACGGAGGAGGGAAACCGAGCCACTGGATGTGACGTTACGTCACATCCGGTCGCAGTGAATTATTTATTTTAATTTTCCCCCTGTTTTTTTTCTTCCGGCAGCCGAATCCAACGGATGTGGCTGCCAGAAAAAAAAAAAAAAAGTTCAGCAGCTCGATGCGCTGCGGGGGGATGCCGGCAGCACGGGTGTCACCGCTGCTGGAGGTGTCATGTTCATTATCATTGTATCTGTACCAGGTGTCAGTGTACAGCATGGCATGTTCATTATCATTGTGTTCATACTCGGTTTCAGTATAAAGAATGGAATGTTCATTATCACTTTGTCTGTACTCAATGTCAGTATACAGCATGGCATGTTCATCATCATTGTGTTCATACTTGGTGTCAGTATACAGCATGGCATGTTCATTATCATTGTGTCTGTACTCGGTGTCAGTATAAGGCATGGCATGTTCATAATCATTGGGTCTGTACTCAGTGTCAGTATACAGCATGGCATGTTCATTATCATTGTGTCTGTACTCGGTGTCAGTATACAACATGGCATGCTTATTATCATTGTGCCTGTACTAGGTGTTAGTATACAGCATGGCATATTCATTATCATTGTGTCTGTACTCGGTGTCAGTATACAGCATGGCATGTTCATTATCATTGTGTCTGTTCTCGGTGTCAGTATATAAGCATGGCATGTTCATTATCACTGTGTCTGTGTCTATTCTCGGTGTCAGTATACAGCAGTGGCGTAACTATCATTATCGCAGGGGTCGCAGCTGCGACCGGGCCCGTCACACCAGGGGCCCGGCTGCCCTGTCGACCCCTGATCTGAACTGATCGCATAGTACAGGCATTCCGGAGAGAGAGATGCGGCCCGTGTGACATTGTCATTATCATTGTGTATGTACTTGGTGTCAGTATAGAGCATAGCATGTTCATTATCATTGTGTCCATACTCGGTGTCAGTACACAGCATTGCATGTTCATTATCATTGTGTCCGTACTCGGTATCAGTATACAGCATGGCATGTTCATTATCATTATGTTCATACTCAGTGGCAGTATACAGCATGGCATATTCATTATAATTTTCTATGTACTCGGTGTTAGTATTCAGCATAGCATGTTTATTACCGTGTTCATACTCATTGTCAGTATACAGCATGGCATGTTCATTATTATTGTGTCAATACTCGATTTCAGTATACAACATGACATGTTCATTATCATTGTCTCTGTACTCGATGTCAGTATACAGCATGGCATGTTCACTATCATTGTGTCCATACTTGGTGTCAGTATACAGCATGGCGTGTTCATTGTCATTGTCTCTGTACTCGGTGTTAGTATTTGGCATGGCATGTTTATTATCATTGTGTCTGTACTCGGTGTCGGTATAAGGCATAGAATGTTCACTATCATTGTGTTCATACTGTTTTAGTATACAGCATGGCATGTTCATTATCATTGTGTCTGTACTCGTTGTGAGTATACAGCATCGCATGTTCATTATCATTGTGTCTGTAATCGGTTTCAGTATTCAGCATGGCATGTTCATGATGATTGTGTTTGTACTCGGTGTCAGTAAATAGCATGCCATGTTCACTATTCCTGTGTCTGTACTCGGTGTGAGTTTACAACATGGCATGTTCACTATTCCTGTGTCTGTACTCGGTGTGAGTTTACAACATGGCATGTTCATTGTCATTGTGTTCATACTCAGTGTCAGTATACAGCATGGCATGTTCATTATCATTGTGTCAATACGCGGTTTCAGTATACAGCATGGCATGTTCATTATCATTGTGTATGTACTTGGTATCAGTATAAGGCATGGCATGTTCACTATCATTGAGTCTGTACTCGGTGTCAGTATACAGCATGGCATGTTCATTATCATTGTTTCTGTATTCAGTGTCAGTATACAGCATGGCATGTTCACTACAATTGTGTCCGTATTTTGTGTCAGTATACAGCATGGCATGGTCATTATGATTATGTCCGTACTCGGTGTCAGTATACAGCATGGCATGTTCATGACCATTGTGTTTGTACTCTGTGTCAGTAAACAGCATGGCATGTTCGCTATCGCTGTGTCCGTACTCGGTGTCAGTATACAACTTGGCATGTTCATTATCATTGTCTCTGTACTCAGTGTTAGTATACAGCATGGCATGTTCATTATCATTGTGTCCGTAATTTGTGTCAGTATACAGCATGGCATGTTTATTATCATTGTCTCTGTACTCGGTGTTAGTATTCAGCATGGCATGTTTATTATCATTGTGTATGTACTCGTGTCAGTATACATTATGGCATGTTCATTATCATTGTGTTTGTACTCGGTGTTAATATTAGCATAGCATGTTTATTATCGTGTTCATACTCAGTGTCAGTATACAGCATGGCATGTTCATTATTATTGTGTCAATACTCGATTTCAGTATACAACATGGCATGTTCATTATCATTGTCTTTGTACTCAGTGTCAGTATACAGCATGGCATGTTTATTATCATTGTGTTTGAACATAGTGTCAGTAAAGAGCAAGGCATGTTCACTATCATTGTGTCTGTACTCATTGTTAGTATTTGGCATGGCATGTTTATAATCATTGTGTCTGTACTCGGTGTCTGTATAAAACATTGAATGTTCACTATCATTGTGTCCATACTTGGTGTTAGTATACAGCATGGCATGTTCATTATCATTGTGTCTGTACTCGGTGTGAGTATACAGCATCGCATGTTCATTATCATTGTGTCTGTAATCGGTGTCAGCATTCAGCATGGCATGTTCATGATGATTGTGTTTGTACTCGGTGTCAGTAAACAGCATGGCATGTTCACTATCCCTGTGTCTGTGCTCGGTGTGAGTATACGACATGACATGTTCATTATCATTGTCTCTGTACTCGGTGTTAGTATTCAGTATAGCATGTTCATTATCATTGTGTCGTCAATACTCGGTGTCAGTATACAGCATGGCATGTTCATTATCATTGTGTCCATACTCGGTGTCAGTACACAGCATGGCATGTTCATTATCATTGTGTCCGTACTCGGTGTCAGTAGACAGCATGGCATTTTCATTATCATTTTCTCTGTACTCAGTGTTAGCATTTGGCATGGCATGTTCATTATCATTGTGTCCGTACAAGGTGTCAGTATTCTGCATGGCATGTTCATTATCATTGTCTCTGTACTGGGTGTTAGTATTCAGCATGGCATGTTTATTATCATTGCCTCTGTACTCGGTGTTAGTATTCATAATGACATGTTTATTATCATTGTGTATGTACTCGTGTCAGTATACAGTATGGCATGTTCATTATCATTGTGTTTGCACTCGGTGTTAGTATTAGCATAGCATGTTTATTATCGTGTTCATACTCAGTGTCAGTATACAGCATGGCATGTTCATTATTATTGTGTCAATACTCGAGTCAGTATACAGCATGGCATGTTCATTATCATTGTCTATGTACTTGATGTCAGTATATAGCATGGCATGTTCACTATCATTGTCTCTGTACTCGAAGTCAGTATACAGCATGGCATGTTTACTATCATTGTGTCCGTTCTTGGTGTCAGTATACAGCATGGAATGTTCATTATCATTGTCTTTGTACTCGGTGTTAGTATTTGGCATGGCATGTTTATTATCATTGTGTTTGTACACGGTGTGAGTATAGAGCAAGGCATGTTCACTATCATTGTGTTTGTACTCGGTGTCAGTGAATAGCATGGCATGTTCATTATCATTGTCTCTGTACTCAGTGTTAGTATTTGGCATGGCATGCTTATTATCATTGTGTCTGTACTCGGTGTCAGTAAACAGCATGGCATGTTCACTATTCCTGTGTCTGTACTCGGTGTGAGTTTACAACATGGCATGTTCATTATCATTGTCTCTGTACTCGGTGTTAGTATTCAGCATGGCATGTTCATTATCATTGTGTCAATACTCGGTTTCAGTATGCAGCATGGCATGTTCATTATCATTGTGTATGTACTTGGTGTCAGTATAGAGCAAGGCATGTTCACTATCATTGTGTTTGTACTCGGTGTCAGTATACAGCATTGCATGTTCATTATCATTGTCTATGTACTCGGTGTTAGTATTAGCATAGCATGTTTATTATCGTGTTTATACTCAGTGTCAGTATACAGCATGGCATGTTTATTATTATTGTGTCAATACTCGATTTCAGTTTACAGCATGGCATGTTTATTATCATTGTCTCTGTACTCGGTGTTAGTTTTCATCATGGCATGTTTATTATCATTGTGTATGTACTCGTGTCAGTATACAGTATGGCATGTTCATTATCATTGTCTCTGTACTCGGTGTTAGTATTAGCATAGCATGTTTTTTATCGTGTTCATACTCAGTGTCAGTATACAGCATGGCATGTTCACTATCCCTGTGTCTGTACTCGGTGTGAGTATACAACATGACATGTTCATTATCATTGTCTCTGTACTTGGTGTTAGTATTCAGCATAGCATGTTCCTTATCATTCTGTTCGTACTCGGTGTCAGTATACAGCATGGCATGTTCATTATCATTGTGTCTCTAATCGGTGTCAGTATTCAGCATGGCATGTTCATTTTCATTGTGACCGTACTCGGTGTTAGTATACAGCATGGCATGTTCATTATCACTGTGTCCGTACTCAGTGTTAGTATTCAGCATGGCATGTTTATTATCATTGTGTCCATATTCGGTGTCAGTATACAGCATAGCATGTTCTTTGTCATCATCTCTGTAGTCGTGTTAGTATTCAGCATGGCATGTTTATTATTAATATTGTGTTTGTCCTCGGTGTCGGTATAAGGCATGGCATGTTCATTATCATTGTGTCCGTACTCGGTGTCAGTATTCAGCATGGCATGTTCATTATTATTGTGTCAATACTCGATTTCAGTATACAGCATGGCATTTTCATTATCACTGTGTTTGTACTCGTTGTCAGTATAGAGCAAGGCATGTTCACTACCATTGTCTCTGTATTCGGTGCCAGTATACATCATGGCATGTTCAATATAATTGTGTCCGTACTTGGTGTCAGTATACAGCATGGCATGTTCACTATTATTGTCTCTGTACTCGGTGTTAGTATTTGGCATGGCATGTTTATTATCATTGTGTCTGTACTCTGTGTCGGTATAAGGCATGGAATGTTCACTATCATTGTGTCCGTACTCGGTGTCAGTATACAGCATGGCATGTTCATTATCATTGTGTCCGTGCTCGGTGTCAGTATTAAGCATGGCATGTTTATTATCATTGTGTCTGTAGTCAGTGTGAGTATACAGCATGGCATGTTCATTATCATTGTGTCTGCAATCGGTGTCAGTATTCATCATGGCATGTTCATGATGATTGTGTTTGTACTCGGTGTCAGTAAACAGCATGGCATGTTCACTATCCCTGTGTCTGTACTCAGTGTGAGTATACAACATGGCATGTTCATCATCATTGTCTCTGTACTCTGTGTTAGTATTCATCATAGCATGTTCTTTATCATTGTGTTCGTACTCGGTGTCAGTATACAGCATGACATGTTCATTATCATTGTGTCAACACTCGGTGTCAGAATACAGCATGGCATGTTCATTATCATTGTGTCCATACTCTGTTTTAGTATACAGCATGGCATGTTCATTATCATTGTGTCCATAATCGGTGTTAGTATTCAGCATGGCATGTTTATTATCAGTGTTATTTGCCCATTAATATGCCAGTGTTAGTTTTCCCATCAATATGCCATTGTTACTTTGCCTATTAATATGCCAGTTTTAGTTTTCCCATTGAAATGTGAAAGACAATTGGCCCAATAATATGCAAATGCACCTTTGTCCCTTAAAATGCCAGTGTTATTTTGCTAATTAATATGCCAGAGTTAGTATTCCTATTAAAATGACAGTGTTATTTTGCAAATTAATACGACAATGTTAGTTTTCCCATGAATATGCCAGTGTTAGTTTCCCCATAAATATGTAAGTGTTATTTTGTCCATTAATATGCCAGTGTTATTTTGCCCATTAATGTGCCAGTGTTATTTTGCCAATTAATGTGCCAATGTTATTTTGCCCATTAATCTGCCAGTGTTATTTTGCCCATTAATATGATAGTATTATTTGCCCATTATATGTTTCCCTCCACCCCCCTTTCCCAACACTCACCTTCTGATTGCTCCTTGTCCCCAGCCGTCTCGAGGAGAGAAACAAGGCCACCAGATATGAACTGCTATCATATCTGGTGATAGTGATGGTGTATTTCCTCAAACTTTTTTATTTTTGGCTGGCCGAATCTAGTGCATGCGGCTTACCAAAAAAAATGTTCGAAAAAAGAAAACACTGAAATATTAATTGGAAAACTAACACTGGCATATTAATGGACAAAATAACACTGGCATGTTAATAGGAAAACTAACACTCGCATATTAATGGGCAAAACAAACCTGGCACATTAATGGGCAAAAATGGACTCAGTGTTAGTACTCAGCATGGCATGTTCATTATTAATGTGTCCATACTCAGTGTCTTTATACAGCATGGCATGTTCATGATCATTGGGTTTTTTCTCAGTGTCATTATACAGCATGGCATGATCATTTTGTTTGTACTCGGTGTCAGTATACAGCATGGCATGTTCACTATCACTGTGTCTGTATTTGGTGTCAGTATACAACAAAGCATGTTCGTTATCATTGTCCCCGTACTCGGTGTTAGAATTGGGTATGGCATGTTCATTGTCACTGTGTTCGTACTCAGTTTCTGTATACAGCATGGCATGTTTACTATCATTTTGTCTGTGCTCGGTGTCAGTATACAGCATGGCATGTTCATTGTCATTAAGTCTGTACTCGGTGTTAGTATTCAGTATGGCATGTTTATTATCATTGTGTCCGTACTCGGTGTTAGTATACAGCATGGCATGTTCATTATCACTGTGTCCGTACTCGGTGTTAGTATTCAGCATGGCATTTTTATTATCATTGTGTCCGTACTCGGTTTCAGTATACAGCATAGCATGTTCATTATCATCGTCTCTGTAGTCGTATTAGTATTCAGCATGGCATGTTTATTATTAATATTGTGTTTGTCCTCGGTGTCGGTATAAGGCATGGCATGTTCATTATCATTGTGTCCATACTCGGTGTCAGTATTCAGCATGGCATGTTCATTATCATTGTCTCTGTAGTCTGTGTTAGTATTCTGCATGGCATGTTTATTATCATTGTGTCTGTACTCGGTGTCAGTATACAGCATGGCATGTTCATTATTATTGTGTCAATACTCGATTTCAGTATACAGCATGGCATGTTCATTATCACTGTGTTTGTACTCGGTGTCAGTATAGAGCAAGGCATGTTCACTACCATTGTCTCTGTATTCGGTGCCAGTATACAGCATGGCATGTTCACTATCATTGTGTCCGTACTTGGTGTCAGTATACAGCATGGCATGTTCATTATCATTGTCTCTGTACTCGGTGTTAGTATTTGGCATGGTATGTTTATTATCATTGTGTCTGTACTCTGTGTCGGTATAATGCATGGAATGTTCACTATCATTGTGTCCGTACTCGGTGTCAGTATACAGAATGGCGTGTTCATTTTCATTGTGTCCATACTCGGTGTCAGTATACAGCATGGCATGTTTATTATCATTGTGTCTGTAGTCGGTGTGAGTATACAGCATCGCATGTTCATTATCATTGTGTCTGTAATCTGTGTCAGTATTCATCATGGTATGTTCATGATGATTGTGTTTGTTCTCGGTGTCAGTAAACATCATGGCATGTTCACTATCCCTGTGTCTGTACTCAGTGTGAGTATGCAACATGGCATGTTCATTATCATTGTGTCTGTACTCTGTGTTAGTATTCAGCATAGAATGTTCCTTATCATTGTGTTCGTACTCGGTGTCAGTATACAGCATGGCATGTTCATTATCATTGTGTCCGTACTCTGTATTAGTATACAGCATGGCATGTTTATTATCATTGTGTCCATAATCGGTGTTAGTATTCAGCATGGCATGTTTATTATCATTGTGTCCATACTCGGTGTCAGTATACAGCATGGCATGTACATTATCATTGTCTCTGTACTTGGTGTTAGTATTCAGCATGGCATGTTTATTATTAATATTGTGTCCGTGCTCGGTGTCAGTATAAGCCATGGTATGTTCATTATCATTGTGACCTTACACTGTGTCAGTATTGAGCATGGCATGTTCATTATCATTGTCTCTGTACTCGGTGTCAGACTACAGCATGGCATGATCATTATCATTGTGAGTTTTTCCAGTAATATGCCAGTGTTAGTTTTCTCATTAATATACCAGTGTTATTTGCCCATTAATATGCCAGTGTTAGTTTTCCCATCAATATGCCATTGTTACTTTGCCTATTAATATACCAGTTTTAGTTTTCCCATTGAAATGCGAAAGCCAATTGGCTCAATAATATGCAAATGCACCTTTGTCCCTTAAAATGCCAGTGTTATTTTGCTAATTAATATGCCAGAGTTAGTATTCCTATTAATATGACAGTGTTATTTTGCAAATTAATACGACAATGTTAGTTTTCCCATGAATATGCCAGTGTTAGTTTCCCCATAAATATGTAAGTGTCATTTTGCCCATTAATGTGTAAGTGTTATTTTGCCCATTAATGTGCCAGTGTTATTTTGCCCATTCATGTGCCAGTGTTATTTTGCCCATTGATGTGCCAATGTTATTTTGCCCATTAATCTGCCAGTGTTATTTTGCCCATTAATATGATAGTATTATTTGCCCATTATATGTTTCCCTCCACCCCCCTTTCGCAATACTCATCTTCTGATTGCTCCTTGTCCCCAGCCGTCTCGAGGAGAGAAACAAGGCCACCAGATATGACCTGCTATCATATCTGGTGATAGTGATGGTGTATTTCCTCAAACTTTTTTATTTTCGGCCGGCCGAATCTAGTGGAATGCGGCTTACCAAAAAAAATGTTCGAAAAAAGAAAACACTGAAATATTAATTGGAAAACTAACACTGGCATATTAATGGACAAAATAACACTTGTCTGTACTCGGTGTCAGTATACAGCATGGCATGTTCATTATCATTGAGTCTGTACTCAGTGTTAGTATTCAGTATGGCATGTTTATTATCTTTGTGTCCGTACTCGGTGTCAGTATAAGGCATGGCAGGTTCATTATCATTGTGTCGTACTCAGTGTCAATATACAGCATAGCATGTTTATTATCATTGTGCCTGTGTCTGTACTTGGTGTCAGTATAAAGCATGGCATATTTATTATTTTTGTGTCTGTACTCAGAGGGGAGAGAACGTGGAACTTCGGGAAGAGGGGGGGGGGGGGGGGCAATTTCCCCGTTGCCTCCCCCCCTGGATCCACCATGTACTCAGTGTCAGTATACAGCATGGCATGTTTATTATCATTGTGTCTGTGTCTGTACTTGGTGTCAGTACACAGCATGGCATGTTCATTAACATTGTGTTCGAACTCGGTATCAGTATACTGCAGGGCATGTTCATTATCATTGTGTCTGTACTCAGTGTCAGGATACAGCATGGCATGTTTATTATCATTGTGTCAATACTCGGTGTCAGTATGCAGCATGGCATGTTCATTATCATTGTGTCTGTACTCAGTGTCAGTATACATCATGGCATGTTCATTATCATAGTGTCTGTGTCTGTACTAGGTATTAGTATACAACATGGCATGTTTATTATCATTGTGTCAATACTCGGTGTTGGTATAGAGCATTGCATGTTCATTATCATTGTGTCTGTATTTGGTGTCAGTATACAGCATGGCATGTTCATTATCATTGTGTCAATACTCTGTGTCAGTATACAGCATGGCATGTTCACTATCACTGTGTCTGTACCCGGTGTCAGTATACAACATGGCATGTTCGTTATCATTGTCTCTGTACCAGGTGTCTGTATACAGCATGGGATGTTCATTATCGTTGTTTCTGTACTTGGTGTCAGTATACAGCATGGCATGTTCATTATCATTGTGACTGTATTTGGTGTCAGTATTCAGCATGGCATGTTCATTATCATTGTGTCAATACTCTGTGTCAGTATACAGCATGGCATGTTCACTATCACTGTGTCTGTACTCGCTGTCAGTATACAACATGGCATGTTCGTTATCATTGTCTCTGTACCAGGTGTCAGTATACAGAATGGCATGTTCACTATCACTGTGTCTGTACTCGGTGTCACTATACAACATGGCATGTTCGTTATCATTGTCTCGGTACTCTGTGTTAGTATTGGGCATGGTATCTTCATTATCATTGTGTCTGGAAAGTATTTTATATTTGTTGGGAAACATTTTGGTTAGTAATTTGGAAATTAATGTTTTCACACATTTCTATGTTTTTCTCTTCAACGTGCAAACAATAACAGTATATATGTTTTTTAAATGTCAGATTATAGACTTAGAAAAACAGTATTTCAATTGTGTTAACTTTAAAATAAACTTCAAAAGAAATATTCTGTATGAGCCATGATGTCCTTTTAAATAATGAGTTATTCTAATGTCTATCCTTGCATGTTTAGTTGTTTTTTCCTAATAAAAGCACAGATTACACATAAAATAGTAATAATTTCCATCCTAAAATGGAATCTCTCTTGCTCCACCTTTCAACCTTCCTGCATGGATAGGAAGTAAATAACGTCCATACTTTTCCAACTATAAAAACATTAAACATTCCTTTAAAATTGTGTAATTGCAACTCTGTGTAATTCCATTCTGGAAATCTCAATGTGTCGGGCCTGCAGGACTAGGGAGCATAGAGCAGGGTTAGTACCAGGGCCCCTGAGGGTGAGGGGAGTAAGGAAAGTCCAGTGGACAAATAAAGTGTCCCGTAAGAATAAGAGTAAGAATGATCAGGCAAGCTGGGTCAGGGTTGGAGAGATCAGGAAAGTCCAAAAACGAGCCGGGGGTCAATATCAGGAAGTCAATCACAGGATACACAGTAACACAGGAACTTGGGAACTAAGTAGGGAACACCAGGCTTAGCAGCTCAATAATCAAGCAAGGATTGAACAGTGTGTTTTTTTTTTTATATGGTTTGCCATTACCAGCTCCTCCCCTGAGTTACAGGGGTTTACTCCCACCTTCACAGGATTCTATGGGACTTTGCAGAGAGGTTTCCACCTCTGTCCCCACTTCCCCCGCATCCTCCAATATGGGTACAGCATCAGACGTCAAGACGCCGCCCCGCCATGTGTAACACGGAAGTGGCGCTGATTGCAGCACCCGCGTTACATGAGGCTGGGGATGGGCCGGGGATGGCCGGGGATGTGGCCTACTATGCGATGGAGCTCCAGTGCGCTGGGATGCGGTGGTAACGGGGGCCCCTGTGGAAGGTGAGTGTCCCCTAGAGGAAGGATGAGGGAGGCTGGTATCCTGACACAATATATTCTTCCTGGTAAAACACTTTCTAAATCAATAAATAAAAATGTTTAACGACATAGACTTTTGTCTCTGGCATAGTCCATTAATAGCAATAAAAATAAATATAAAAAAAGAAAGAAAGAAAAAAAAATCAATGAATAAGTATACAAATTTGTAAAAGCACAATAACCATGAAAATTTTACATATGTTCAAACAATTGTCTATTAATTATTCCTTTCCTACTTAGTGTGTCAAGAAACAGTTTGGGAAGTTTTCAAGATATTCTGGGACAGACTACCAGACCAGACAGAATATCGACACTGGATGCATTTGTGTGAAGAAGGAACCATGACTATATTTGAAATAGGTGCCAATTTTAGTGGATCTGAAGAACATCACAAATTGGTTACAGAGGTGAGACGCTCTAATATATATTTAAAGGGACTGTCTAGTGCCCTATATGCATCTTCCAAAGTTTAATGCATATTAATGTGCTTTCAAAGTATTTTCAAATGCATTTTTTACATTTTGCATTGCTTAAAATATAAAATACTTACAGCTAGATGAAATTGTGAAATTACAGCAGTTTACAGTTAACAAGGACTGCCCACACTAACGGAGTAAAAGTAATTTCCTTATTTTGGCTGTGGGAACCAATTAGAATAATGCCATTCAAATGAATGGAATAGGCTGTCTCTCTAGTGATGTCATCAGACAATGAGTTACACTGTTAAGAAATCCTACTGTGTATAAGAGCAAGGTCACTCAGAGGCCACACAATATAATCAATTTGAGGAGCACAGGAAGTGATTAATTGAAACATAACTTTATATCCTCAGTGTCTATATAATTAGTGCTGCAGCACCTGCAGTAAACATGCAGAGTAATCATTGGGGAGGACTTGAGTCAAATATTAAAAATGTGTTTCATGCATAATGGCTGCATCAAATCACACTGGATAAAAAGCCTGTGCACTATACAAGCAGTAATCTTCAACTTACACCAAAGTGAGTTTGGGGACTAGAATGTCCCTTTAATTGCTGCTAATATTTTAATATTCACAATAAGGTGGTTTTAATGTCAAAGCGGTTATCGCATGTGCATACTTAAACTCCTTCTCTTCACTCCTAACATTTCTACTGCAAGGCTATTTCATTCATCCATGGCTCTTCCAGTAAAATTATACTGTCCAATTCCTTTATCCCCTTATTTCACACAATGGTTGTTTTGTATAAAAACTCTTGCACTGTAAAGGGCCGGGTAGTGAAAAAAAGGCACAATCACTGCTTCTTATGTTTGTTTTCCTGCGCTTGATTTTTGGGCTGTGCCTGCGCAATATGGATGTTTGGAGCCGGTGGAGGTGGCACAGTCTATTGATGTCTGTCGGGAGTCTGCTTTTTACATATGCAAACACAATATATTGCCATATATATAAATCATCCATATACTGTCTTATTGTGTTCGTTTTCCTACTTGTAAATATACTCTACTCCCCTACCATGTTGATTCTCTTTATGGATTTCATACATTTTATTACAAGACCCAAGTCATATTATGCTTTATCTGTCTTTAGAGTTCCCATAGCAACAAAGAAAACAACTCAAACAGGCTTAATATATGATCATTACATTACATCACAACTATATCTTTGGTAGTAGAACATCCAATGTCAAATAATTCTCGACCTTCCCTTATATAAGTCCAACCCAACAGCCCATCTTCCTCTTTCTTTGCTGCTCTCTCAAGGATAAGTATTATTTATACAAATCTATATTTCTATATGTGTATAATGTAGATGTGTGTATAAATGTCAGAGTTCACTGTACACATGTTCTGATGTATAAATTAACTCTGAAGTGTTGGGTGGAATAATATTTGCCTCCATGTCTTTAATAAAACCATGACTTTTCCATCATTTCATCTGAAATTGTACTTTTCTCTGAATAAACATGGTGATGCTGTTAGCTCATGACAAAGTAGGTGAAATTTGTTTACCAAAATAATGGGAATTTTCCTTACAACTCTGTCAATACCAGGATCTTTCACCTAAGATCAGGTTTCTGTTTTATAACAACATTTTTTTCATCTTATTTCAGTAATCGCCCATATTTAAGTAAAGCATTTCTGGAAAAGTGCAAAATGTATGTTTCTATCATGTAATTTAAGAACCTCCTACCACTTTATGGAAATTCCATTTTTAAGGGGCAAATATTTAAAATTTTGTTTTTCCGGTCACTAGTTCTCTGTCCCACATTTGAACAAAGCAGATGCTCTCTCAGCAGAGACTCTGGTTAATGAGATATTTATTTGGTTATGTGTTGGTGTTTGTGCCTGGTTTGGGGTGGATTTAATAAGAGTTCTCAAACTTGCATTCATGAGCAGTCTAATAGGGAGCTGCTTTTCATTAGCGTGACATTTTCCTGTAAGAAGAATGTGCAACTCATTATGACTGGTGCCAAGGTGCCCAACTGCAACCTGCGGCCTTCTGGCTTCTACACTCTAGGAACAGTGTATTTGGTTGTCAGGTAATTATGGGAGTTGTAGTCCAATAACTGCTAGAGGTTCTCAGCTGGACACTTCTGATGTTGAGATTCACTATTTCTTAGCATATTTTTTACATCTTCTTCTGCAAAATATGCTGGTAGGATAAATATAAGACACATTTTTTTGCCTTTGATCTATGTTTTATTTCGGTTATGGTTACAATGACATCATTTCATTCCTTGTAGAATCCCAATTCAAAGCTCATTTTAGATAATTTATTTTGGCATAACAATTATCTTCTTAACTTCTTGCAGAAACTGTCTATGAGCAAACAGGCTGTGAGCAGGTAGGTCAATCTGCTGACACACACACACACACACACATTTTGAGCTATATATTATGCATATGTTGTAAACTACAGTTGATGCTTCTTGACATTACTAACTTGCACAGCAATTTCCAATAGGGTTGGTTACACTGCACAATCCATTTAACTACTTCACTGAAAATGGTTACTTTATCTCTTGCAGTGTTTAATATTTGTCTTGAACTTGTAACCAGCTTGCACACTGCCATAAAAAGATTCTTAGGATAAAATACTGATGGGAAATAATAACAGGTAATACATCTTATGATATAATTAGCTCAGAATTAAAAGGTATTAAAATACAGTAACAAAAAAAAATGAATTTAATAAGATATAAATGACTTCACCTGGGACACAACCTGGTCCCATTCTGGACACGACTTTGCAGGACCCTGGCAGACTAGCGGACTTCACAACAGGAGGGCGAGTAAAAGCCCTACGTGACATAATATCGGACCGACCATTGACACTGATGGACCACTTTCACTACAAGCAACTCAACAGTCTCATTAACCATCTCCCGATGACCCACCACCTACATAGACCCACAACTGACTTTGAGAACTTATGCACAGGAGACGCTATGCCTCCACACAGCATATTCATTCTCTATAACTTGCTACTCACCTCAACCATGCCTATCCTCCCGAAGTTCGTTGGGAACTGGGAAAACCTTCTCCAAATTTCATTTAGCAAACCCCAATGGGAGAAAATATTTACCCCCACACACAAATCCTCTACAGATAATAAGATGCAAGAAATGTCCTATAAATTGTTATCGGGATGGTATAGAACTCCCACTTTGCTTCATAGAATTTTCCCCGACAAACCTGACCTTTGCTGGAGATGTGGCACAGCGCAGGGGTCATTACTGCACATCTGATGGGAATGCCCCACAATAATCCCTTTTTGGAAGCAAATTCAAGCGTATCTCCCACAATTCACTGACAACCCCCCGTGCTTCACCCCAGCCGCATATCTTCTCCACCACACAAAACAGCCCATACCCACATCCAAGACATCAGTTTTGAAACATTTATTGAATGCCGCTAAAGCACTAATCCCCCTCCATTGGGGCAAACCCACCCCCCCATCCTTCCAAGAATGGATCCAAGCAGTTCAATTTTTTATTGAAGCTACAAAAAGGTCATACAAAAACATTCAAAACAACTGACATTAGACAAAAGCACAGTCTGCATACTTCCAATATTACAGATATCTGTCATGAATTCATCAGATTTAAATATTGGTAAATCAACTTAATAACAGACTGTACTCAAACATATAATACGAACAACGGGTGGGGGAGGGGGGGGGAAGGCGCCACCCGAAGTGTATCTTAATAGATACACAGCAGTTACTGGTTGTCGTGTCAGGTCATCCTCACAACAGGAACAACTTACCTTTCACTTGTGCTTCTATATTAGATGCACAAGGATTCTTGGGCCCTTTAAGAAACCTCAGTTTCCCCTTTACCCAATAAGACTCAGACACATCTAAGTAGATAGAATAAGGCACCAGCTATTTAATATACACCCATTAGCCATAACATTTTGACCACAGATGGCAAGCTGGCAGAGGAAGTGTGATGCTTTGATCTATGTTCTGCTGGGAAACCTTGGGTCCTGCCATTCATGTGGATGTTACTTTGACATGTACCACCTACCTAGCATTGATGCAGACCATGGTGGCATTGAACTCTTTAAACAGGATTATGCATCCTGCCACAAAGCAAAAATGGTTCAGGAATGGTTTGAGGAACACAACAAAAGGTTCAAGGTATTGTAAATTAAATAACATTTTAAAGTAATTACCCTTCCCCCAATTTAAACAATTTAACTAAGACTCCCATACATGAACATAACATATTGTTATAATATGAAAGTGCAATGCCCGAGTTAACCTTTATAGGGGCATACCGAGATGTCCCTTTATCCCCCACAGCCCAGCTCAAAACCCACCAACCATAATAAACAACCATAGGAACAATTTTCTTTATAGAACCATTGCCTCCAGATAAAACAAGACCTTCCACCCCCACTACCTCCTAAACCCCTGCTGCTGTGACTAAATGGGAAAAACAAAGACTGGACCCTTAAATCTAGGGAGGGAGGGTGGGACAAGTGTCACCTTGTCTGCATTATTAGGATCTGTTGAATTTCAAAATGGAGGGTCTATATTTATATGGCCCCTCCCCTAGCTGTGACCATCCAAAATCATAACCCTTACTAGAGCCCTTCTCCTCACCCTGTCAAGCCCCATTACACTGTATTGTAGTTACATGGGCATCAAAACCAGCTTACTCCTAATCTACTTTAGAGCCCCACAATATCAGGATAACTATATCCTATATATACTATCACCCTAAAAGAAAAAAAGACTTGATTCGGTTTATTAACACCTTTGAGGAAGCTGATGTTTAGCAGTGAAATTTGCCAGATTCACAGTTAAACACAGATGTAATATTGCATTAATAATATGGTCTTAGTATATGCAATGTTATGTATAACAATCACCTGTTTTTTTTTTATAATTGTGTGTTCTGCAAAATGACATTTTAATGTGTATCTTTAAGTAATATATATCTTGTTAAATTTATTTATTTTTTACTATATTTTAGTCCTTACCTTTTAATTCTGAGATAGTTATTTTATAATATTTGTTATTATTTCATTTAGCGCTCCCACTAATATTTGTATCAGTGTTAATTTATGTATAGAGTAACAGTATTTGATATAGGCCCCCACACTCATAAAGCGGCTGCGTTCGCCGATGACCTATTACTTATACTTACCCAACCTGGCATTTCCTTACCCAACCTGATGAAAGAATTTGAGACATATAGCTCCCTCTCATACTTCAAAATAAACATGTCTAAATCAGAAGCCCTAAACATTTCTCTCCCTGACACACAACTGACCACTCTGAAACATTCCTTACCATTTAAATGGAGCCACCCCACCTTAAAATACCTGGGTATACAAATCCCGTCCCAAACACAAACCCTGTATACACACAATTATGTAAAGCTTCTACAAAACATTAAAATTGATATTAGTAGATGGGACAAGAAATTTATATCTTGGTTTGGTAGAGCGGCCACCATCAAAATGAACATAATCCCAAGAGCACTATACCTCATTCAGGCCCTCCCAATATCTCTCCCCAAAAAGTTTTTCCAAGAAATGAAGACCATCGTCTCCAAATTTATCTGGAAAGGCAAAACACCTAGACTACGATATGAATGCCTAACTCGACACAAAGAGAACGGGGGGCTGGGTCTACCAGACTTAGACTTATATTATAAAGCAACGATGCTCGCCAGAATAGTCGAATGGACCCGTCCAGCTCCGAAACTTTGGGTATCTATAGAACACAACTCACTACCGGTCCCCATCCCGATAGCTGCTTGGGTAGCCCCCACCCAGCTAGCGGAGGTAGACCCCTCACACCCTACCATTATTCCGACCATTAGGATATGGAAGAAGATGTTGAACACTCCAGGTATAGTGAATATCCCATCTAACTGCCCTATCCCATAATACGATATTCCCCCCTGGCACCGTAGGGAGACCCTTTGATAGATTTTTTGATGACTACACACCATTCCCTAGACTTGGACACTTCCTTAACGACAACGGTTCACTTAAGACATTAGCCGTATTGGACAGACAGGATCCGTCTCCTGGCCTTTCCTGGCTATATAGACAGATTAACCACCTATACCGTTGCTTGCCCCATCCCACAACAACAAAGGTCGCATTGACCACATTGGAGGAACTTTGCATGACAAAGACCAGACCATGTAAACTGATATCGAGCATACAACTCCAACTGTCCAACTTAGTATCTACCAAGAAACCATACTACATATATAGTTGGGAAAAAGACCTTGACACTACCCTTACGGATGCACAATGGCATAAAATCGTAACCCTTGTACACAAATGCTCTCCTTCTGTGAAGATACAGGAGAACGCATTTAAAATCCTAACAAGATGGTACCATGTACCCACAGCCCTACATAAAATATACCCCAATGTCTCAGACAGATGCTGGAGATGCAAAACGGAAAGGTTCACATTCATGCACATATGGTGGACATGCCCTGCGATCCAGACGTTTTGGTTAAGTATTAGATCAATCATACACAAACACTCAGACTTACGTATCCCATACTCCCCCCTCGCATATCTACTGCACCATAACACGCATCCCATATATTTAAATAAGAATTCCCTCACAGCTAAGTTACTGAGTGCAGCAAAAGCTATCATACCTCCTCTCTGGAAGCAATCACGTAGTCCATCAATCCGAGATTGGCTCGCAACGGTGGCAGACATCCAAGCTGTGGAGGATCTTCTGATCACCACCCTTGGGGGAAACAAAAATCAGAAAAACTGTTGGCTCCCTTGGAATGAGTTTCTATTAAGTCAGGAATGTATAGCCCTTGCCACATAAGCATTGATATTGACAAATTCCCCTTTCTCTCTACTTATTGACATGGTTAAAGTTTTTTCTGTTCTAGATATGGAAGCTATGTATCGACACTGCTAATTGTTATGTTCCTGTTTTATTATCCCCTCAATCCTACCCCTACCAATGTATATTCCCAATCGCCTAACCCCCCTTTCCCCCCCTCCCCCTTTCCCCCCTCCCCCTTTTCCCCTCCTTTTTTATTATTATTTTTTATTATTTATCACATCCCCCTTGTATATTTTATCCCTTCAATTGTGTACCCTAACCCCCCTTATTCATATGATTTGAAAATTCAATAAACAAAGTTTAAACAAAAAAAAAGAGTAACAGTATTTTGTTGTTTTTGGTAGCTTCTAACTTTCACTTATCTAAATTTGGCTTTTACTCTCAAATGTAAAATTTTGTATCTGCAGTTTTACATAACTGGAAAAAGTCTTAATTTGTCTTTTACTCCCAAATGTAAAATTTCATATTTATCGCTCCTCTAGCATGAGGTTGTTTTTATTTTTGATAAGATATCACCTATATCACACATTTCACATAAAATCCTACATTATGACATTATAAACAAATTCCTTAAGCATAACTGTAGACAAAAGAAAAAAAATGGAATAAATATAATTAAACAAAATTATTTGGTCATTGGTCACAGAAAAAAAAAAAAACAGGTAACTGGTCCTAGCCCACCTTTATTTCATTAGCTGTTTTAACTAAGAATATATTTATTTACAAGTCATGATGGGTAATTTATTTCCTTTTTTCTTTTTTTCAAAGTTCTTGTAATGACTGGTCATGTGGGTAAGTATTCGTTTTATTTTTTATTAATGTATAAAGTTAAAATATTCTAAATTGTTCGTTTTCTTACTTAATAAGTATTTTTTAACGTTTCTATAAACTATATTGTTGCAATAACTGTTGCAATAATGGGTTGCTTGGAGTCAGGGATATTTTGGATCAATAGTTTCTATTGAACTACAAATCCCATAAACCTCTACTGAAGTCTATTCATTAAATTGTCAACTGACAAGGGAATTAAAAAATTTTTTTAATTAAGCTTTGGAACCAGCTGGCCTATATTTCCATCTCTATTAATTACTGTTTTTGTGCTATTCCTTTGTCAGCTCAACATGGTTTAATGTTAGGGGAATTGACATTCAGGGATCCCAGAACATAAGAAACACAAGTATTTATAATGGAAAATATGTTGGTGCGCCACACTTGTCCCAAGATAAATTACAATACATATATAATATGATGCTTACGTTACAGGTGTGGCCATGCATCAAGTACATATTGTTACACCAGGATACATAGTTTATTCAAAAACTGAAAGAACTTCTTCCGCTTTCAGAGATGCAACAAGTGTGTAACTTTAGTAGAAACCATAATAGATATGCAAGGTTTGGGTTATAAGAATTGGCAAAACATTATTAAGTTCACTTGCCAAGTTCAGACAGACTAAAACTTAACCTCACCTATTTTTTGGTGGGAAAGCAATAGTCTACATTATTAAGGATAACCTCTTACTGTTCACCCATACTCCTCCATATTAAAAAAAGTGAAAATAATCCCCATTTATGCAATTCCCAAAGAATCTGTATGGGCCCAAAATAAAATGAGTCTCCTGGTACTAGGTTAGGAAGTGTTTTTTTGGATGACCGCAATACAATTGCATGTTGCTGCACATGTTTCTCTAAACAGATTTCAAATGCAGGTGTTAAATATTCAGTAATATTTACCTTTCCTTGGTATAATTTGATAGTTAGTGATAGTAACAAATGCTATTTTATAGCTAAATTGTCATTTTGATAGAATGTTGGTTTGAACCCATCACAAATGGATGAAAACTGTGTTTTAATTAAACATTTAATTGCAGAAAATAATATTTCTATTTATGACTTACTTAAGAAATTTGGAGGTAAAAGGATAAATACAATGCAAAATCTAAACATAAATGTAAAAAACACAATAAAGAAAAGTAAAATAATCAAAAAGGTTTCTAAATGTACAATAAGATTAATATTCGAAAATTCCTGATAATTTGAAATAGGATTTTATACCCATGGCCTATCAACCTTCTTAAATGGTTGAAAAGAATCTGGCGACCTTCTCTAGAAGAAGAAAATAATTTATTTTTCAGTTACAGATCTTGAGACAATATCAGGCACAAGCCAATGTTTAGCAATGACCTGCCTAACAAATAAGCACATTCTTAATAATCGGAATGACATTTTGGAGAGTAGACAAGTCCATAGGAAAGAATATGCCAGTGGCAGGTTCATGCAAATTTTGAATAACATGCTATAGCTGCTGGAGTTCTTTTTCAAGGTCACAAGATATTTAAAAACGTCCTCTTCTGTTGGCAATCCTTTCATTAAAGGTCTGAAAGAGATTTACCTTTGCAAAACTAATTAGACAAGAATTAAAGTCCCACCCGAAGAGCGCTATCATTTCCCTGTTCTTCATGGAAAATGTAAATAGAAGATGTTATCATATCGGTAATTAATAGTAAAAGATCACTCTGATGTGTAAAATAACACGGACAAATAAATGCATATTTAAGCTGACACATTGTTGTATATTCACAACACAGGGAACTTTGGTTAATTGCAAATCAGGCATTTGGAAATATAGAAAGTTGTGGAATTTTATTTCAGCTTTGCAATGGATGCCTTATTTTTGTATTCTCTAACTCTATAAACTTGATTATGCATTTATATGTCTCAGTGTTTTTCTTTAAACATTTTTGCCTTTTGCAGGCTTAGTACTATGACGTCTACTGCTTTGTGCAAAAATGGGCATTCCCAGCATCCCCTGGAAACAAAATATAGGTCTCCTGTAGAGATGCAGGGAAATGCCCACTACATATCTGCTGGAAGCCAGTGAGACCACACATCTGTCCAAACCCCCAATCACGTGATAAGAGGAAAGGCCAACTGCACATTGTTACTGCTCATGCTCACAACTTTCGTGCTCTACACCTGATTTTAAATTTTAAAGGGATTCCAAAGTATTCCCTGGGTGCATTTGATTAAAAAAACCTCTGAATAAGTTGAGGCCAAACACTATCACATGCATCAAACATTCTATATAGATCAGCACATAAGTATTCAAAAAGTCAGAAGAATACAAAAAGTGACATATCTCAATTTCAAAGACTAGTGTGTTTATAAAGTGTGACCACTGATTGTATAGCCACTACTGTGCCTCCAAGTTACTCCATTTTGTCTTATTTTGAATAACATTTAGCAAAGATACTGCTCCATGGCTTCATCTGTGCAGGTAAGAAGTAAAGTCCATATCCAGAGTACATTCAGATTATGATAGTTGGCTTTTAACTAATGAATCATTTAGGAGTCTGCTCATCAAACATGCTCATTTACATCTTGTAAAATTGATAAAATGAGCAGCCTTTTGATAAATAGATCTATAATTTCTGGTCAAAAGTATATGACAGGTAGCATTACCTTTATTGTCCCATCCTGCTTCACCATAGCTGTCTTGAGTCTGATTTCCATTGTTGACACTAGTGGGAGTGGTGTCCGCAATATTTACAATATTTAAAACATTGATAACAAAGTTATGTGATTATTAAGGCAGTACTTTCTTTATATAAAGTTTTTTTTATTGTGTTTGGTGGAGAAAGTAGCATTTACTTATGCCTATTTAATATCGATGCATGGGCCTTCACAGGAAGAAAATTGGTGAGACAAATCACCGAAACTCGGTGCCTAGGGCACCCGTGATCGCTCCACGGAACGAATCGCGGACGCCATATTGGACAGCAACATGCTCTTCCAATATGGCTACGGTCCTCTTGGTTAGGGTTAAATTTAGGGTTCAGGTTGGGGTCAAAAGTTGAAGTAGGTGAAAATGGTTATAAAACCAAAAAAACACTATTTTTGGTTATTGTTCTATAACTCGCAAGAAACAGCAGAAAAACATGGAAAAAAGCATTTTTCTAAACTTGGGACAACATTTAAAAAACAATTTAGATGCAGACTTTTTTTACTGATTGTATTTGTGTAAATTATTTTTTAGGTCAAAGTTAGAAAAAGTGTTTTGTTTTTTTAATTTTCAGCATATTTTATGATTTTTTTGTAGTAAATTATAAGATATGATGAACCTAATGGTATCTAATGAAAGCCCTTGTGATGGCGATAAAAACAATATATCATTTGTGTGTGTACGGAATGTGAGAAATAGAAAATTACAGCTAAACACAAACACCCCAGAAACAGCCCATGTCTGCAAAGGAAAGACAAGGTCAAAAGGTCATGTCACAGTTGGAGTATTAACTTTATTTTTATTTTAGAATCCAGCCATCCGGTTGGTTTTGTATGAAAAGGATTACAAAGTAATGATCTTACTAGTTATCAGCTCCTGCACAGGCAGAGGAAACATGAATAAAGAGGAGGAAGTAAATAAAAAACGGCCAATCCCAAAGTAAAGGAAGTCAGAGTGAATGGGAGAAAGACCAATATGATGATAGGAAGGATCTAAGGGAAGCTGGCCCATATGATGAAAGACAGAAAGTTAATGGCTAGTAGGGTGAATTAAATAAATGGTAGTTGGAAGAAGCTATGGGAACTTGGGAAATGCCATGATGCCATGATAAAATGAATAATAATTTAAACCAGTGTAATGTCATCCACCATGGCAAGTGAGAATATAAAAAAAGGATTCAGAAACTATAGGGCTCAAGTAGCAGCACCAGTGGACTCTGCAGTGTGTCTAAACTCAGGGCAGTTTCCCCATTTTTGCTCTGTGGTAAAAACAGCCCTGAGAGAGCAGAACAAGCCACTCTGACATGGGAGGTGTATAAAATGATATGAAAGTTTTTTTTTTGCTGCAGTTCCCTGTCTAACAGGTGTATTTTATAATATATCTAGTTAACCAAACCTAAGCAGCCAACTGCTTCTCCCTCCCTTGTTGCAACTCCAATTTCTTCCCCACTATGGATGCCCATATATCGATGCTCAAACAAACATAGTTTTTACATGCTTGATTAGGGACAAATTTGCTTATATTTTTTTGTACATTTTTTTTCTGTAGTTCAGATGTAATAGCAACACCTCCATTGCAAGAAGTTACATCAATTCAAGGTATGTTTAAGGATTATTTGCTTTTGTGTGTACATTTAAATTATAATATATGATATAACATACATATCTGCCTATTAACTGCACATTATTGTTAACATTTGTGTAAATCTAAGCATTAAAATAATCCTTTATGTTTCAGATTAACCCTTAGCTGAAAATGTAAAACTGAAACTATACAAAAGCTTGCTCTTTAACATCACACTAGTTTTAATAATCAAAAATTAAAATGTGAGATTTGTACATATTATTTGCTTTTCTGATGAATATTAACATTTTTATATTAGTTATAGTAGTACATTTTTGGAGAGCATTATATATTTTTTCTATTAGAGTGAAACTTGCATAAGAAATTACACCATCATATCTAGGGTTGCCATGCCTTTTTATTTTCAAAAAAAAAAATACAGACCATGCTAATGACTCCATAGATTTAACACTGGTCTCAAACCAATTTTGTTTTCATTAAAATGCCATTACACTAAGCATTTTAGATTGCATTTAAACCTTATGTACTGGGCTTGATATAACTACTAAGCAATAAACCCTGCTTTTGGCCACAGAAAAATAAAAGGTTACTCCTAAATAGGGTTGCCACCAGGCAGGTATTTTATCAGCATGACCGGTAATCGAGCCCATGGAGCTGGTGTTGCAAATATACTGGCAATACAATGGCTGGTATTTTACTTCCTGCGTGGGAAATGTGAACATCCTGGATTATAACACTCCAAGCAGGTTTTGTGGGGGCGCCATCTGCTACTCGGAATACAAGTATCCCAGCTGTAGCCACCCCTGGATTTTTTAAAATTATTATTTATGTTGGTGCAGTCAGGTGGAACTGATAGGGGTTGCTGGAACCCAGAGGGCGCCTCCTGTGTGACTTTCTAAGAGGTGTTGGCTGAGCAGATTGAAAGATCTCCCCTCAGCAGCACTCTCGTTGCAGGAGGTATCTTATATGCGGAAGTCAGAGTGTCTGGGTCACGTGACCTCATGGCACTACTCAGCCTTCCACAGTGTGCAGGGAGCACGGATGAATGAGAGACAACCTTAAGGTTGGCGGCCTACCCCCACATATCTTGCAGTATGAGAGGAAGCTTTATCTTGCTATTAAAAATGTCAACTCCAAGTTCAGGTAATGAACAATCCAATAAGTACCCAAAAGCTTGTCTTTGCCAGCAAAACAGTAATGAATGAAATATACGTTTATTATTATTACAACTCACAACAAGCATTGTATGTTAAATTAAGATGAATAATCTTACTGTTGATATCAATATGTTTTCTAAGTTTTCACGGACTATGTCTTCCTCAAAGCAAATTCAGTATATACTGAACCAATCCCAGTGTAATGAAGATGAAGGAACTGGGCTTCAAACTCTTAATTATATTTAATTATGCGCTCATTACATATATTTATTATATAATTTACAATTCTGATTACCCATTGAATTGAATATTTCATGTAATACATTATACATGTTTAATAGCAGCGCACAGTTCATAGACACTAGAAAAAAAGAGATTATAAATGCTCTTAAAGTGACACACAAAATGTTTCAGTGATATGGTCTAAGCACCATTGTGTAATGATAAAAATTGCAGGTGTCTAATAGAGTGACATCCAAAAAACACAAAAGAAATAGGTGAACAAATAAAACAGTACGATAATTAAAATGATGGCATAATGAAAAATACAGGTGTTCACACAGTGATTATAATATACAAATAAACACTTGCAAAGTGGAATACAAAAAAATATAAATATAAATAAATATAGTGAAACTATATACTGTGATCACAAGAAATATCTGTATAAAAGATATAATAATAAACAATCAATGTGGTGAAAAAAATGTGCTGGTAAGTATTAAATAATACTCAACACCAGGTAATTTCTTCTGTTCTGTGACTCTGTGTAAAAGCATCATTCCCACAACTAAATATGCATCTTTAGTAGAAACTTTGGACTGGTTACGTGTAATATGAATTTGAGCTTTGGACTAGTTATGTGTAACATGTATCTGAGCTTTGGATTGGAGTGATATTGCTAAGAAAACAGTTTCCCCATCACCAGGCTTCCAATAAAAGTGGTTCTCAGATTTTTAAACTTTATTGTTCCACTAACAGCTAACATGTTTAATTATATTAATGACTCTACTTGAGGACATCTTCATCTAATAAATGTCCTTATATACCTCAATAGTCCCCCCAACAGCCATTTGTACTGGTGCTACCGGCATTTGCCTGGCTTTCATTTCTTGGCATTGCATTTCCACCCCTTTGACAAATAAAAAAACGCTAAATTGTCTTCTCTGGCTTGGCTGATCTTCAGAAGCACTCGATATACTGGTAGAAGCTGGTGACCATGGTGGAGCACCAGGAATCTGTACTCTATTTATGCTGTTGCTTAAATCTAGTGATGGTGGGGGTGCACCAGGAATAAATTCTTCTGTATATAAAATATAATGTTCACTATTGATTCTTTCTAAATCCATCACTTTCCAAACCGGTGATCCTGGTGGACCTCGTTCTATATCAGACATGCAACACACTGGAAATCTTTCTAAATCCATCACTTTCCAAACCGGTGATCCTGGTGGACCTCGTTCTATATCAGACATGCAACACACTGGAAATCTTAGTGGAGGAGCAGGGTCAAAAACATTTCATTTGTATACGTACAACCAGATTCTTCTGGTGAAGGTGGTAGAACATCAGTAATCTGTTCTATTGCACACAAACTATGGTCCATGCATTTCTCCTTTGTATACATATCATAGCAGGCCCTATTGTTATCTATGTCTTCTTCTTCATTCTCATCATCCCATGGAAGATCTTCACTATAAAATTCTCCATGTTCAGGTATAGTTTCCTCAGATGACCCAGGACGCTTTATCTTCCCGCTTGTAATATCCCCTTTGATGTCAGTTCTATTCCTTCTAGTTCTACAATGGCACCTAAGCTGACGAAGAATAATCCGGACCATCCGACGCAAACATCACTTTTGCCTCCCATGGCTTTTCACCACTTCTCCAATCATGATGATCTTTTACAAATGCGCTAATTAGAAACTCTCTAGAAAGCACTGCTCCAGACGCCTCCACAAACACTGCTGAGGGAATTGTGTTAATTGGTGCTTTATGCCAATAGCATTACATGTATTCCATAAACCGAAAGTCTATAAACCGAATGTCTTTCGGTTTATAGACTTTCGGTTTATGGAATACATGTAATGCTATTGCTATTCTATAAACCGAAATAGAGTCCCTATTCTTATGAATGGGGACTCTATTTCGGTTTCTGGAAAGCCCATAGCATTACATACAATGTAATCGCCGAACTCCGAACTCCAACATGTCACTGTATGTTCGGGTTCAGGGTCCAAAAACCCTAATGTTCGGTACAAACCCGGTTCGGGTTCGCTCAGCACTACTTATGAGGTAAAATGGGTGCGGCACATCTTAAATGGCGTGGCATACTTGTATTGGCATGGCTCACCCTGGGCTGTAGTTTATTCCACAGAGTTAGAAGAGACATGTGGCCTTCTCCAAGTTCACCACCTGTCCCACCCACTATTGCCATGACCACACCCCATTCCGCCCATGCTCCCACTGCTCATGTCTTAGCAATTAGCAATAACCTTTTAAGGATATCACTCTTATATTTTTGCCCTTCTGTCACTTGAAATCTACATTAAATCCAGTGCTCCTTTACAATAGCTACTTGTTAGCAAGGCTGAATTTATACATGTACATTTATTTTCCCCTTGCATTAAATGGTACATCATTTTTAGAAAATGTATTTTTTTAATAAAATGTATTAATGCCGAATTACATTAGATGCTGCTGTCAATGTCCCATATGAAGCATCAGTTGAACGTAATACACCTACTAGCTTTCTGAAGCAAGGAGAAACAGAAGAAAGTGTAAGTCTTACTTATCATTTTGATTTATTTATATGTACTTACTAGTAATATTAAGTAGTAATATGCTATGTCCCAGAATTTGCTGTCAACAGCAGAACTAACCTTGGACATAAAGAGGGATTTTCACAAAAATATTTATAATTTTCCTTCAGTTGGACAATGAGATTGTCAAGGTGACAGATAAGCCACTGAAACCAGTGGGAGAAAAGATGGTGGAATTCAGTATACTTCTTCTGGGCAAGGAGTACCCGCAAGACCTGAGTGATCATTCGATTGATTCACGCCAGAAGCTCATAAAAAAGTTTAAAGAACAGGTAATCACTCACAAACATCAACGATATACACAACAACAGAAATAAAACGCAACAAATATAATTTCAACATTTATTTGCAATATGACACAGCTATTAGATTGCTTTTATATGAGTTATATGGTATATGGTAATAAAAATTACCATTTTCACACAAATTTCTTTAAAAATAGTAACTTAGACTGACTGTGTTTTGCAAGAGAGCTTCGCACATGAAGGTGTTGGGAAGCTGAAAAACAGTGCAATTACCTTGTTTAATGGAAGATAAACAAGCGGATAGACATAGGCACTCACCAGTCCAAATGAGGTAAAAAAGGTAGGTTTAATGATGAAAAAATAATTCCAGTGTAACAGACAGGATGAATGTGGTAACATCAATAGTGGGGAAGCAGAAAATCTGCCTTACGCGTTTCGTGCTATTCGGCACTTAATCAACGCGTAAGGCAGATTTTCTGCTTCCCCACTATTGATGTTACCACATTCATCCTGTCTGTTACACTGGAATTATTTTTTCATCATTAAACCTACCTTTTTTACCTCATTTGGACTGGTGAGTGCCTATGTCTATCCGCTTGTTTATCTTCTATTATTTGCTGCTATCACAGCACGGACGGAGCACCACACAGCCTAAGGTATTACTGGAGAACTTTTCTAAATATCTTCAGGTGGAGCCGGCAACTCCCTAACGGGAACCCTTTTCTTTTACCTTGTTTAATGCATGACAGCAATTGCGGCCTTTTTTTAAAATAAAAACCCGACACTCCATGTGTGGTTAACAGCACCTCAGCTAAAATAGATTGTGCAGAGGTTGTCTGCCACTTTTAGGACACTTTTAGCTCCCTTTTTAAATACATATGATGTGCTGATGCTCAACGTACGAAGTGTATTGCTAATCCCTGATCTGAGTTAGTATTGTACATTGGTACATGTGGCACACTATTTGGTGCTATTTCTGCATGTGTCCCTAAATGTGTATACTCTTTATAAGAGAAAGATAGCAATGGACATGTTCTTTTGCCCAACTGGTTTCCTGAGATGCTGAAGAAAACAAAAATGAAAGCTGAAGGCTTTTGAAGTTTCCTCCATTGTTACATATTTAAATTACTTTAAAATGTATTTATATAGTGCCAACAATTTACGTAGTAAACTCTATTTTTTTCATCCTTCTATCTCCACTGGGCAGATCCGGTTTGTTGTTCAGATTTTTACATTTTATGTGCTGCAGTTTCTTCTCAGTTATTAATCATATTACAGTAAGCAGCCTTACTAAAACCTCCACAGTAACTTATAGTCAGACATACCTACATTTTTGTCTGATTAAATTGGCCTTTGAATGATGCTCTTAGGGATTACCGTTTAAAAGATATAAAATTACTTGTGGAAGGCTCCAATAAGACCTCTAAGCCCATCAGTCAGCACTTCCTGTGATGGAGCTCATCTCCTCCCCAACTCATGGCTGTGTGCCTAGGGTTTCCACCTGGCCGGTATTTTACCGGCAGACTGATAAAAAATTGGCTTGATGCCAATGGTAAGTCTATGGAGGCACCAGCATTTATTTATTCATAGATATCTCTGACATATCTTACTCATAAGCAATTCATTTTTAATTTGACACAGATGTGAATGGAATTAATAAATAATAGCTAAATGTCCATACATGTAAACCCATGTCCATAGCAAGGTATCTGAAGGGCCATACACACCATGAGCAATGTTAGTGCCAAACCCTAGTGCTAATTTAAGATGTAATGATATATTGTCTTAATAATATCTACATGACACTTAATATAAAATGGTAATGGTATTCAGATTAAAATGCCATAACATGCATTGGTTAATACCTTGCTGTTTTCTTTTTTCTTTTCTTTTTTTTCTTTTACTACAGATGCAAAATATATTTCAGCATTTACCAGGATACAAAACAATAATTGTACAAAAACTGAGGTACGATTTAAATAAAATACAGTATTTGTTATTGTTTATTACAATATCAAACTCTTATAGACTTTTTTATTGTTTTTTTTCTTTTCAGTCCTTCCCTATTGGATAACAGGTAAATATAATCTGCAAATTTTTTTTGAAATGTATCATTTCAGTTGATGGAATTATTTGTACTTGGTCAAAAAGAATCCAATACTAATGTTACTAATGTGCAGTAAATAATGAAACCCACTAATTTAGTGGATAGGGCTGTGTATTGTATATAAATTACATTTAAGATCGACATTCATTAATTCAGATGTGAGCCAAATGTTTACAATTGGCGGAATGACAGGAAAACATTAATTAAATTCTGCCAAATATTCAACCATATTCCTTTATGTGGTTTAAAAAATATATAAAATCATAGAATTCATCCAGTTGAACTGAGGTGAATTGACGACTGAGCTGCAAAAATCAGGCCACAACAGCTGGGTCAGAATTATATTCTAGTTGGAGAGTATTTCCAATTTAATTATTTTAGATTGATACTAATTATACACAGTCTCAACCACAAATAACTATCAAGGCTAGAGGCGTCCAGTCTCATCCCCCATGTCTTACAGAAGAGCTAAGGTGGTCTATCCCAGGGACCACATCATCTCAACATTGCTTATACTGTGAATGTAGAGAATAAAAAAATGATTGAAAATAATCTATAACTGGTGTTAGCAGCAAGCAAATGCCTAATTTAGGAGAACAATGTCACTTGTGGCTTGATATAAAAATTACACATTAAAAGTGTATTTGCATATCAAGCCTCATGTGATGTCATAAGCAGACACATTTAAAACACATTTACTTTAGGCAGTTTTGCTAACACAATGTATAGATTATTTTTACAGTGCCTTAAGCCCAAATAACTTTAGTATAATGAGCAGTATAAGGGTCAGTCTCACCCTCAAAGTCCAGTGGAGTGGGATGGTCTTTTTATGTATATATATATATATATATATATATATATATATATATATATACATATATATACAGAGAATTAATTTACAGTAAAAACAAGTAGCACCATACATTTTATTGTACCATCTATCAGGATACCGGTATGTTAATAATATTATTAATAATAATATTATTATTAATGTTATTAATAATATTTGTGGTATTTTTTTTTTTCAGAGTTGGCGCTGAAGTGCATTACGCCGTAATTTTTGATGGTGACGCAGAAGCAATTGGAAATGCTACTTTAGACCTCATGAATCTGCATTCCAATAAAGTTGAAGGCACCGCCCTTAATGATATTGAAGATAATCCTACAGCTGTATATACAGTCAGCAGCTTTAGAGATTATATCGTAGAAGCACTCTACAAACAGACAATACTTGGAAATAATACACTGGTCATAGATTATGACTCATTCAAGCTTATTAATGGTAAGTAAGGTTTTCTAACAAGAAATAAACAATGCAATACATGTAGGAGTGGTAAAACCACTGAACTATATGAACTGTTGCCCTTTTAGAAAGTGAAAAGTATAAAGTGGATCATTTTTTAATTACTGTTTCATAATAGCAACTGTTGCCCCGACAGGAATTCATACATAAAACTGAGTTCGGATACAGTGCACAGATTGCGGAAAGAATGGACTTCCTTTTAAAAAAAATTCTAACCAATAACGGAGAGTCCATAAATATTCTTGCAAATCTAGCATGTATATATATATACGGTACAATGTTATATGTATTTCTCAATTTGTTTATATTAGTCTTGATATTTTGTGTATGTTGGTTGTTATAGTTTGCTTTTTTTCCCCATTTAGTTAAAAATGCTCCCTCGTACCCATACAATGAAGTGACAACAGTAACTGAGAAATCAACATTTCCAAAGCCATCAACTGCAGATGTTGTAAGTAACTATCTGATTTCAGTCTAAAGCAATACTGAAAAACACATAAACTCTATTGTAACATGAGTATTTTGTATAGTTATGCTGTATTTTCTGGCATATAAGTGATCATGTATTAGGTATCCAACTTTTATATTTAATGGTTATCTACAAGGATGAGTTCTTAGACGTCACATAATCTCCTGTTGGTTGTTCCAATAATAGAATTCTTAGCCAGAATTTGTCTTTGTTCATAACTATTTGTATTTATCTCACCTTCCCTTTACAAAAGTAATTCTGTACAGTATATTTAATAATCAGAATAAATGTGAATACATGTGCATATATATAAAAATATATATATATATACATATATATATATACATATATATATGTGTGTGTGTGAGCATACACTATTTGTATAGTGTGTATGTATCTGAATGTGCGTATATGTAAAGTCCAGCTGTTGTGGAATAAGGTTCCCATGATGTTTAGACTGCAGTGGAGTGGAGATATGACTCCAAAAATGCTGGACACCTTAAAAAAATACTGCACACCACAAAAACAGTGTTGTCTGCCTCTATTCGACAGAGAACACAAATGCTGGACTGTCTTGTTCAAAGCCTGGCAACCCGAACCACACTACCAGCAGTCCATATGAACCGAATTGCCCAATAATAATGGCTTGTTTTTGAAATGACAAGGTTCCTGTCAGACAGCACAATGGCTGGATGAGTTTAATAGAAGCCATAGTTTGCCGGCACTGTGTAAGGGAGTAATGTGAGAGATCTAGATCTTGCAAACATTGGGAGAGGATGTGAGTTGTAATTCCCCTGAAATCTCTGAAAGCTGCTAAAGTGCATTATCTTTAACCAAATCGTCTTGATTCTATTGAAGACTCTTAGTGCACAGTCCATCACTAAATCTGTATAAATAGAACCTAATCTAATCTAATTTTTGAATATATAGATGTCTAGCTCTTCCACCATGGCCGGTTATCTAAAAAAATAAAATATTTATTTTAGGAATCAATTATCAATAAAGGGAACATTTTTTACATTTAAGTATTATGCTTTCCTGATAATATGGTAGTGTTAGATCTAATTATACAAAAATATACATTTTAAGCAGTCATTAAACTGCCAGTAAGAGCTCCATATAAATGCCCGTTATATCACATCAAGAGAAGGTCAAATACATATGGGAAGTTCCTGTTGTGTCTTTTACTGCTACAATTTAGCGGGAGATACAGAAGAAAAACCCCCATTTAAATACAAAAACAGAATTATGATTAACCAATAAGAATAGAGCTTCAATTTATATAATTATCAGCAACCATAAGAAAATTCATATGATAAGCAAGTTCCAAACATTCTACTATTAATTCTAAATCTTTAGGTTAGGCTTGTGTTTTAATAACAGTATTTTACATTTTATACTTGTGTTTATCTTTATTACTAAAGGACTGATCAGTATCTAAACCTGTGAAATGATTTATATCTAAACCTGTAAGTTATGCTTAGCCATTTTTTTCAGCCATTTACCCATTAAGTATAACATATAGTTCATATACCCTCAGGACAATGCACTGAAGGCGGAATGGCTTCCAACAGACTACACAACAATAAGCAATATTGTGTCATTTGACGAAAACAATGATCTAACGTCAAGAAGTCAAGTCGCACTGGAAGCAGAAAGCCCCGTTATTACAGAACAAATTAACTCCAAAATTGATATTTTTTCTGACCGTGAATATAGTTTTACAACTCCAGTCTATGACTTCCAACACAATACTATCTCTGGATCTTTAGAAACAAAGCCAACTCCAGCTACTAGTATAATTGTTGATTTGGATTTTCAGGAAGAATCGGGAGATAATGAGATGTTGTTGTTTGACCATCCTACTGTGAACACATTGTCTCAGCATGAGTCAAAGGATATGTTGCCGCCTTCCATAAATCATGTCCTTGCCACAATTCTTCCGCCACTACTGACAACCTTTTCCGCTCAAGAATTCAGCTCAGACATTGTGACATCTGCAATTGCTGCAGAACAACCTGCCCTAAGTGAATCTTCGTTTGGTTTGGTTGCCACAAAAGAAAGAAGCAACTCAGCAGCAGATATTGACTCTTCTACACCTGACAGGGGGCTAGACAATTTGCAATTATTAGTTGAGGAGCATCTACTTCCTCCTAGTAAGAATACTCAAGCACCACTTTCTGCCATTGAGGGTTCTGGATCTGGCTCGGATACATTGGAAAAACCTACACTTGAACCTTTCACTATTTTAGAGGCTCAATACATACAGACAGAGATAATGGAGATATCTAAACCCAGTGAAAAATTTAAGGATCACTTTTCAGATCAGTTTATTACTACACATCGCAGTATAGACAACACTGAGATTAACTCAGATCTAAGCCAGATAGCTAATGATATTCAGTCGTCTTATGACTTTATTTCCACAGAACAAACACTAGACCAACCATTGATTGTAGAGTCATCAACTAACCCGTCATCCATGTTATGGACACTAGATTCTTTAGATACTGAATTGTCAGTGCAAACATCGGAAAACATATCTGATTATTTATATACAGACACCAACAGCCTAGTGGAGTCTACTTTATTATATTCTTTGGGCACATCAAGTGAAGAAGCTTCTTGGACAACTACATATTTTCCAGAAACACAAGAATCACTATCTGAAAATAGTATTATCTTAGAAAATGACTCTGAAATGACAAACATCTCTCTCTCGAATAAAATTCAGCCGTTAATCCCACAATTGTCAGTCAGTAGCACTGCTCCAACAGAAGAAAGTAATAATTATTATACTGTTGAAGGGGAAAAAAACACTACCTCAGATTTACAATCAACCGATGTTACAATAGAAGACCTTTTAGTTACCACAGAAATATTTGATGATATGTTAAATACAATCCCTAATCTTATTTCCAGTGAACTTCCACATCCTTTGGAGCCCGTCTCAGGAGAAAGCACACTGTCTAATATAATTCCTTTAGTTTACAAAGAAGATAGAGACTCACCAGATGAAAGTCAGCTTTCAAGTGATGTGTCAGTAGAACCAACACACTTGTTGAGCTCTCCTATTATTTCAGTAACTCAAGAGGAAAATGTAATCATGGATGTTCACAATGTATCTGTGGATTCAGATCACATGAGTACAGTCTACTTTCACCCTGACATGAGTGCGGAAGAAAGGAGCATGATGGCCAAAAATATTCACTCCACAGACCTAGCTGGGATTATATTTTCTACTCACGAGAGTGGCATGAATGTGTCCGCATCGACACGTGCTCTTGTGGTATTTTTCAGTCTGCGTGTCACCAATATGATATTTTCAGAAGACTTATTTAATAAAAACTCTCCAGAGTACAAAGCCTTGGAGCAGCGGTTCCTGGAACTGGTGAGATTCCATTTCTATTCAGAGTAATACTTGAATTTTTCTATAGCATATAATCAAATGCAGTAGTGAATGAAGTGAAACTTATGTGGGACACGCAATAATACATTGCTGAATAATGAAACAAATGATAAATAATTATTTATTTATATTTGAAAGTCTTTATAATAAGTTCATTTGAGTTTTCACGTCCAAATATGGGTCATATAGTATGTTAGTTTGTGCCCAAATGAAAGTGAAATTAAAGGCCATTAAGTAAAATAAAAACAGAAATCATGTGATTTTATTGCCTAAGTTGCAGCCCTGCATCTAATCCTTCCACAAACATTGAGTGCACCATTCACAGCTACTAGATTAGATCTACTATAACAATAGGTAGTTTGAGTATGTTTAACCCACTCGTTATTTGTTTTGTTATACTAACTTCTACCCCAAACACAGTTAAATAACAAAATATATCAATAAATATCAAGGATTAGGTGATGCTAAAGATCAAGCTCGGAGCAGTTCAAATACATTTAAAGCACAACTGCCAGCTGAAAATGATCTATTGTTTAATTAAATTGTCTCAAGTTAAGTCAGTTTTAATGAACAAATTCAAATAAATCAACTCTTTGCTCCATATAACTCTATCAGATGGGTCAGATCTTCTTTAATCTGACCCAAGATTCTAAACAACATGTTTGCCTCCAGGCAGTGCTATAAAGCACAAAGAGGATTCAATGAGGTTCTTTATTTATATTCTTCCATTAAAACATTTCCATTTAAAATGATTACACATGATGATTCAATCTCTAAATTAAACATGCCTTAATTTTTGCTGACAGTTATCCTTTGAAGGAAGATCTTCACTTTTTCTTAGAGACATATAGTACGTATGTTAAAGAGATCTGTGTTGATCCATCGGCGGAACTATATAGTGTGCAGCAGGTGCAATACACCCATCCCTTTCAGGGGGTCCATGACAGGTGCTCGTCACCATTAGCAAAATTAGCCTTGCTAATATTGGCCTTGGGGGGAGCCCATAAATACACATTGCACCAGAGCCCTTAACAGTCTTGTTCTGTATAGCAAATCTAGTATGAAAAAATATCTTTATGACACATATAAACATAACTAATAAATAATTATCTGTTACAGCTGGTGCCTTATCTGCAGTCAAATCTGACTGGCTTTCAGAACCTTGAGATATTAAATTTCCGCAATGGAAGCATCATTGTAAACAGTAGAATGAAGTTTGCAAAGCCTGTTCCCCGAAACGTAACCAATGCAGTGTACATCATTCTAGAGGACTTCTGCAACACAGCCTACCAAACCATGAATCTTGCTATTGACAAATACTCACTGGATGTTGAATCAGGTATAAAATAAAAAATTATAATTTTAACTGTTGAAAACAAGGTTACCTTTAGGGTGTCGTAGGCTCTGGTCAAAACATCTCCCAACTCCACGTCCTTGCATGTTTACAAAACTATGAAACCTAGAGCAATTAAGAAAGATATTTGGTAGCAGTTACTCAGCGTCTAGTTCATGTATTTAAAAGTGAGATACAAACTACTTAGTAACTGACAAAACAAGCTATAGTCGTTGGAACCCTCCAACCAGAACTTTAGGTAGTTGTGATCTAATATATCTGTCGACATGTCTGCCCAGTAGCGGGAAATAGGGTCCTGTTGAAGACAATTTGTGACCTTTCTTTTTTATCCCTCACTTTGTCAAATTTACCCCATTAGCCATTTCCCCCCTCACTAGGATAACCTTGATTTGTTCGGGGGGTTCCTTTTTTTGTGATTGGTGCTAAGCAAATTCCCTCATTGCCTGTTGTGAAATGTGTCCCTTGTTGTGAAATGTGTCCCTTGTAGAAAATCATACAACCAACCTAATGAAATCAATTTAACAAGGTACGTGGATGGGTGTGTTATTCAAAGGGATGGTGAAAATCTTTCGTTTTTATATTATTTGTACACCCATAGCCTTGACTAAATATTGATACATAATCATTTTATCTTTTATCAGGACTAGAAGAAATCTTGATTCCTTTTATAAGCTTAGTTTCTGATAAGCTGAGGAATACAAAATGACATCATTTGACTTTCTGTTGCGTCAGGGTTGAGTGGGGACGAGAAAGTTAGGTCAGTGATGGACAGAGGGCAGGCATTAGCACTGTGCATATAACAGAATAAAGTGGCTAGAGTGAGGTTGTTTGATTAGCCCAGAGTTCACAAATGACTTATAAAGAGAATGGTTGGATAGTTTTTATGTATGCCCATGATTTCAGGACTTAATCAGTTACTATTTATGCAAAAAAAAAATGATCTAGGGACATCAATGAAGCAATAGCATAGCAAGATGAACGATCAATATAAAAACAACAAATCCTGTAGGCCTGCCTGTCAATGTACAGAAAATAATCTTTCAGTACACATTATTAAAACTTTTTCTCTTTCTGTTATCAGGAGATTTAGCCGACCCTTGTAAATTCCAAGCATGCAATGAGTATTCTGAATGCCTAATAAACAGGTGGAGTGGTGAAGGGGAATGTGTTTGTAACCCAGGATATGTCAGTGTTGATGGTTTACCTTGTCAGAGTCTTTGTGATTTGGAATTAGAATTCTGCCAGAACGATGGCAAGTGTGATATCATTCCAGGACAAGGGGCCATATGTAGGTGAGTGTTTGGTGCTGCCTAACTATGTGGTTTATTTTTAAAGAGTGAGTAAAGGCAGAAATGTGATGCCAAAATGCCACATTATGATGATTAAAATGTGTTTTGAATTTCCTTGTAATCACTTGTGAGTCCTTATGTGTTAAACTTTTACTGCAGAAATCTATAACACTAGGGAAGATTCATTTGACAAAGAGACATTCTATATGGCTTTTAAATGCAAATGTACCAGTATGATAAAGGATTAGGAAGTCACTGATTGCCTAAATAAATAGACAAATATTTCTAATATGACATGGTTGAAGAAAAAAAAATGTACACCTAATACTAGCCCTAATAATAACCCTAATACTAACCCTAATACTAACCCCCGACCCCTAATACTAAAATTAACCCCTAAAACCTAATACTAACCCTAATACTAACCCCCGACCCCTAATACTAAAATTAACCCCCTAAAACCTAATACTAACCCTAATACTAACCCAGACCCCTAATACTAAAATTAACCCCCTAAACCCTAATACTAACCCTAGTACTAACCCCCGACCCCTAATAGTAAAATTAACCCCAAACTAAAATCGGTAAAATACTTACCTTTGGCGATGAAATGTCCCGCGATGAAATCTCCAGCGACGTTCTGTCTTGTGCTGTAGAGTCGGCGGTGAAGCGGCTGCGCGGAAGCAGCCGCGATGAAGAGTCCCATCCCCCATGTAGTCACCCACACTACAGTGACAGATGAGATATGATTTTTAAAGTGAGTCCACTCAAAACCCAGACAATTTCTACAGTTTTAGGTTTCGTAACTTTTGCAAAACTGGTAGTTTATGCATATAGTAAATATAAGCAACACAAGGAAATCCAACATAGTGTCAAAATATGGAAAAAATATAGCTTTTTGGTAAAGAAAAAAAATCTTAAAAGGATTTTGCCAAATAATAGCTACATATATACGTACAATTATCAATAAATTTGTTCAATTTATATGGCTGGTGTATCCAGAAAGGCACTTACAATGGAGTCTATTTTCTAAAAGTAAACTGCACAAATCAGGCATTAATAACTCAAAATTCAGTTTTAGTGAATAGCCCCCAATGAACTATGAACTCGCCATGATATCGTCTTCATCTGAAGTGGGAGGGGTACCCATTGATTTGTCTGATTTACAGTGTTGTTGCTTCTCTAGGTGCCGAGTAGGTGAAAACTGGTGGTATCGGGGAGAACATTGTGAGGAGTATGTTTCTGAACCTCTGGTAGTTGGTATTGCCATTGCATCAGTAGCTGGATTCCTTCTTGTAGCTTCAGCTATTGTATTCTTCTTAGCAAGGACACTTCGAGCTGAAAGTACGAAGGGTGATTCAGAGGATTCCATGGGGTGAGTCTTGTCCTATATATCTATAAGATACTGTTTCAGTTCTGGAGAGTGAGAGATAAATAACTGAAAATAAGCATAAGAGTTCTTCATCTGAATCTGGAGACCTTTCGTGATCACTCAGTGATCACGAAATCACTGCAGCGTCCTCCAACTCGGGCAGCGTCCTCCAACTGCATTTGAAGAGGATCCAGGTTCCCTGCAGCTCTGTGGGAGACCTAAATCCTTGTCTTGTAGTCAGACCTGAAACGAGGTCTTATTATAAGGTGAACTACGAATATAAGATTACGGGTCTTTTTCTGAAAAGGAATACGGTATTTAGGTGTGATCAACATAACAGATATTTATATTGTAAAGCTTCTTGACAGAGTTCTCCTGACTTTCTTTCTTGAAATCTAAATTTGTTATGTCACTTAAGACTTAATTGTTTTTTGTCTGACCACTGTAGTTTGCTATTAAGTGTGTTTGCACCTTACAATTAAATGAATAACAATAAAGGTGATATTATGTACTTATTTTGCAGCCAAAAGTAGAACTGAAAAGACTTTGTTGATTGTCCACTAACATTGGTTTAACCACAGGAGACCTGGTGACAGCCTGTCATCTATTGAAAATGCTGTGAAGTACAATCCTATGTACGAGAGTGACGCTACTGGATACAGTCATTACTATAAGCGATATCCGCAGCAATCGTCTGCCAGCTCCACAAGTCCAGAAACATCTGCTGACTTCAGCAGTGAAGAAATTAGACACATTTATGAAAACAGTGAACTTACTAAGGAGGTGAGCATTAATATAATTTACTGCTATAACGACTGAATCACAGGAATGTTAATAGTCAAATTGCCTAAACACTGTTTCTATTGCGCATGTAAAAAATTAAAAAAATATTGAAAATTATATATACATTTTGGTTGCAAAAATAGTGGAGAACAGCCCTGTTTCATCATTTCTTCCTCGAAGCGGAAGATCCTCAAATCCCCTCCTTCTACAAGCTTTCTTATAACTAACCCTAGCTGCAATACATGTTTCAAATAAACTACCTTGTTCCTGCAGCATGCCAGCTGTATCTCTGCCCAGACAGGAGCTCTATCCATAGATAGTAGTAGCAGCTAGAGGGAGTGTTTAGCATTATTTTGCTGCTCCAGTGGGCTTGTTGGGAGTTTCGGGGGGGGGGGGCAAGACCACCCCTGGACTCCCTTAGATGTCATAAGCAAGAGACTGCACAGACCCCTTTAAAACATGTTTTGTCTCCTAATTTAGGCATTTGCTTGCATTTGCACAATGCTTAGATCATTTTCAATCATGTTAATTCTCTACATTTGTAGTATAAGCAATGTTTAGGTGTTACAGTTCCTTTAAAATCTCATTCATTAATGTTTGAAGCAATGAGTCCATTCCATGCGATTTAACTAATGACGATGATAGAGTGAACCCAAGCCCGGAAGTATGGGCACCCACTGGACTTTCCCAAGCACCCAAATTATCTTGACAATCGCAAAGCAAATGTTATCAAATTCTACTGAATAACGGCAATTTGTGTTTTTCGTGTATTCAGGAAATTCAGGACAGGATCCGGATAATAGAACTTTACGCAAAAGACAGACAATTTGCAGAGTTTGTGAGACAACATCAGATGTAAGTTCTGTATTTACAGTAAACAAAAAGAACAGTTTTCTACCAGTCCCCACATTTAAGTGGTTTGTAGTCTTATTTTTGTGACAAAAATCCATGGCTTATTCCAAGATCGAGCATTAAAATGCTGAGATTTGAATATGAGTTTTGTGTGAGTGATAATGATCTGGATGAGGATTTATTACATTTTCCATGTAATAAAATGCTGAGATTTGAATATGAGTTTGGTGTGAGTTATAATGATCTGGATGAAGATAAAGCAGCTCAAATCCGAAAATTATAGACATAGGGGTGTGTAGGTAAAATCAGAGCAACTGCAAATTGCTTTTAAAACAATTTTGTATGAATATTCAGCAATATGATGTTGTAAAGAATGGGGCATCATGCACTGATGAATAGGAAAATGGGAGGATGAAGGACTGGGCAGTAACAGAGATGTACCTTTACTGAGTTTATTGAAAACTCAGAAATATATAATAGAAGGAAGAAATTTAACTAACAGAGAGAGAATGCTGAAGATATTGTTTGAAATTTTTACAGTGCCTGCATAATATATATAAATTTTTTTTTTTTTCCCAACATAGATTATGGCAAATTTGTTAACGTTATTATTATTAAATCATTATTATTTATTTTACAGGTCTGTGGATAATGTTAGAAAAGGAACTTCCCCAAATTAACTGAGCATGTTTTCCCTCATACACTTGAAGGTAAATAACCAAGGATAGGCAAGATGTTTGAAGGTCCATAAAACATCATTACATTGTCTATCACAAAGTACAGTGAATGCCCACCATGAACAATGTCCCCAAGACATACTTGAAAATGAGAGAAATGTGGTGGGTGGGTGTTTTATTGCATTAAAGGAACATTGCCATCCTAAACATTGCTAATAGTGTGAATAAAAAATTAAATATTGTGTTAGCAAAATTGAATGCAAAAGCGTAACATAAGAGAAAAATATCTTTTAAACATGTCTGTGGTGCCTCCAGTGGTGTATCTTGCTTTAACACCCTCTGGAAAAGTGCCGCCCTAGGCAAGTGCCTTGTTTGCCTTGTGGACGATACACTACTGGGTGTCTCCAGTTTAGGAAATTACCTGTGACTTGATTTGCAAATTAACTAATTTGCAACAGGAAATATAAAATTTGCATATTAAACCATAAGGTGATGTCATAAGTAGGAGACTCCACAGACACTTTTAAAACACATTTTTTATTTGTTTATGCATTTGCATGCAATATTTCTAATATATTGGGGGTCATGTAAAAAACTCCCACACTGAAAAATGTCAGGAAGGTTATAAAGGAGCAATAGCCGTTTGTATAATGGCGATTGTGCTTCATTATAAATCCTCCTGACACTTGTTAGTGCCGGAGATGAACCTCCATGAAAATATTATTTGGCTGTGGTTCTACATGACCCACACTGTATAGATCATTTTTATATTCTCTACTTTCACAGTATAAGCAATGTTTAGGTTGACAGCGTCCCATTAATACATATATCCATGGATAACTATACTTTCCTTGAGAGCTTTCATGTGCTTAAAGAGCAAAAGTCTGCAAATTTTTAAGTCATTTTTAATTGATGATTGCCTCAAGTGTAGACATAAATAAATTACCTTATTGAGCACTCTAAGCTTTTATAGCTCTATTAGGGGGTGGACATCTTGGGTCACATGAAGGAAGATCTGACCTATCTTACTCAAGATTCTAAACAACTTGTCCGCCGCCCCTGACACGTACTATATAAGCAAGGAGGGCTCAGTAAGGTAGTTTATTTGTAATCTTTCATTAAAACATTTCTATTTTAAATGCCTATACTAGCTGCAATCTTTCAACAAAATATGACTTACTTTTTGCAGACAATTGTAGGATCATGGTTTCTTGTACATACGTTTCGGTATTAGCTGCCATAGAAGTTAGTTAAGGACCCACCAAAATACACTGGTGTTCTAATTATCATGTGGTTAGACGATGCAGCCAATTTCAGCGTCTCATCTGAGATACTTGGTTTTATGTAATGTTTAAACAAGCATCAGTGTGGTTGTTACATAAATGTATTATTTCCACATAGAAGGCAAAGCTTCTCAAGTCTAAAGACTCTCCTGCAATTTATAATCCTCTTTGGACACCAAGCAAATCCCCATTTTTTAAATGAACAATGGAAGCTCACCATAAGTGAATAAGGCTTAAAATGCAAGCTGTTACTGTTATTTTTGTGTGACACTATAACCCATCTCCTAATTTATAGGCTTATGTATTGTAATGTTTTAGAACAAACTCCTAAATTAGGAGTAATAGTATTGTTCATATTTATCCTACTTACCTATTTGTGCCTTTCTTTAAAAAATATCCTTAGATTTCAGTTTTCAGGCCACACAGATCAAAGAATTACTAATTAGCTGACTTGCTGTTTTTAAAGACTGATTAATATCTGTGTAAACCAGGCAAAGCATCTAAAGTTACATATTTATCTGCTGCATATCATCCAAATAATAAATAGTTACTTGCTTAGCATTTTTAACATGTGGTGATCTAATCAACCTTTGATTGTGACAAATATAACAACTATTCTCCCATGAAACATTTTACTCTTCCAGATATTTTAAGATAAGAATTTTTTTCACCTTGAAAACCTGGCAGAAAACCTGCCAGAGGTAACCCCGATGTGTATCTTCAGAGAGCCACCATTCAGAAATAGTTAATGTCCTTCTCTGTTGGTGACATGTAAATACAAGGGTCTTTCACTGTACTAACAATGAGAGACGGTCACCGACAGTCTCTGCCTCCATGCTTTCCAGGAAGTACATTTCACTTATGCTCTTATATTTGAAGCACATGTAAAAAAACCTTTTAGTGGCTCATTAAATTTACAAGTTTGAAAAAAAATTTTTGTTAAAAAAATGATGGTGTCTGTAGGAATCCCAAAAAATCATTACTTACTATTTTATTGTATTCATAATGTTTTTACCTCAAAAAATATGTAAAAACTATGTCTTTTAGTATGAGTTTAACTATTCTAACCATAGTACTAAATAGGTCGGGTTAGCAATACAATCCTATTAAAGTTCATACTTAATCATTAAATAGTTGTCCAATATAGATGTCTATAAAATGTAGAATACTTAAATGTTATTTTGCTAACTAGTGACTAATCTTTTCTTCATTTTTTTAGACAACATCAGAAATACAAGATGGAAGAATTACAATAAAAAGGACATTTCACATTTGCCATTACAGTAGAATCCATAAACTGTTAAGCTTTCTTATACAATGTTCCATGAAATGATATCTAATACTATACTAGAAAAATGTAGATTATTTAATGAGTAAACAGACTTACTAAAATAGTTCAAAAGTTATGATTTATATGATTTGAAAAAGTGTATTATAGTTGAGAATAGTTAAAAGGAAACAAGGAAATAAAAAAAACACAAAACATGCAGAAATATATTTTAAAAATTAGATTTTAAATGGTTGTATAAAGAGAACATGTCTTTTATAACAAAACTATTACCATTTCATTCACTTTTATAAATGCATTATGTTTTCCAGTATATGGCTTTTCTTTTTTTTACAGTTACATGACGATGTATGGACTTTTTTGTTCATGCAACTGTGTATATAGATGACTTAATGAATGTTACATTGTTGATAAAGTAAAAGAGAACACATGGTTTGAAGTTGTATTTCTGTCTCAGTAAATTCTAGGCATTTCTTTTTACACAGCTTAACAATATATCAACTTAGAAGGTATAGCTCAGTTATGGATGAACTTCTCTTTAAAACATTTTACTAAGTGCAAATCTCAGCATACAGTTGTATTTTAAAAACTGTGCCAGAGGGTGAAGTGTCAGACCAGTAGTGAAGGTGAGGAAGATGAAATAGACTAAGGCGCACACAATTAAGGTGGTGCAGTAATGATATGGAGCAAACCTGAAATACAGCATCATGGGATGATAATGTCTGGCTGAGCTTCATGGAAACTGTAGTCATCAGCAGGTGAATATGTTGACTCTAAACATCAGGTCCCATAATGCCCAGGCAGCCAAAAGTCTCCCATAATACTTATAATGAAAAGCTAATATTAGTTCCCCTTCCAAGGTCCATAACTTCTATGTCTGGATAACTACATACTAATAGGAGCTCTACTTTACCACAATTAATAAGTGATTAACAATATACAGATCTGAGCTACAGAGTACCACCATTAATATCTAATTAAATATTTACTCTACTATGTCCAGCTAATCATATTCTAATGGAAACTATACTATGGCACCTCAGTTTCTTGCTAACAATAAACTAATGGAGACTTCTATATCTGGCTCACATGGGAGCTATCTAGTATCACCATCATTGTCTTGTCATCTATTTACTGACAGAAGATATTCATAATTATTAATTTTATTATTTATGTACCTGTTTTCATTTTTATGTAAAATAGCAGCTATGATACCTTAATGAGCACAAATGTCTTATCTTGCTTTGGGCACAGCAAGGGCTAGCTATATTTATGTGGAGCATTTTAAGTGCATGCTCTTGTATTCAAGAACTGTGCACATTTAAGTGAAATTGTTCTCAAAGTGTGTACATTACATTACATTATATTAACATTTATTTGTACAGCGCCACCAATTCTCGAAGCGCTTGGTACAGAGCAAAGAAAGGAACTACATACTAAATTAGACAAACTAGTACAGACTGGTACATGAGGTAGAGAACCCTGCTCGTAAGCTTACTCTCTAGTAAAAATGTATAGTTAATGTCTAGAAACAAAAACAACAACAATCTGTATCAAATAAACAAACAAATCAATAAATAGATAAATTGGATAAAACCTAGACCAGTGAAGGCTTATATTGGCACTAGTTTCAGAACTACATATCCTATGAAGCTCAGTTATTCATAAGGCCAATGTTTCATGAGGCAGCAGGATAGCTAACAATTTTAATGAGCTAATTTACATGCATGGTTTTATGTTTTTTCATGGATAAACATGCCAATGTTCACCCATCTGTCCATCATCTTCAATGTTATATAGTACACACCTAAGAGCCATAACATTATGACCACCGAGAGGTGTCAAGCCGGTGGATGCAGTGTGATGCATTGGTCAATGTTCTGCTGGGAAACCTTGGACCCTGCCATTCATGTGGATGTTACTTTGACACTTACTACTTATCTAAGCATTGTTGCAGACCATGTACACCCTTTCATGGAAACAGTATTCCTTGATGGAGTTGGCCTCTTCCACCAGGATAATGCGTCCTGCCACAAAAATGTTTCAGCAATGGTTTGAAGAACACAACTACGAGTTCAAGGTGTTGACTTAGCCTCCAAATCCAATTGAGAATCTGTGGGATGGGCTGGACAAACAAGTCCAATCCATGGAGGCCCCACCTAGCAACTTATAGGACCTAAAGGATCTGCTGCTAACGTCTTGGTGCCAGATACTATAGCACCTGTTCAGTGGTCTAGCGGAGTCCATGCCTCGTTGGGTCAGGGCTGTTTTGGTTGCAAAAGGGGGCCTGCAGAAGTTGGATACTGCAGCTGTTGCATATGTACATGTTTCTCTTTTTTACTGTCAATATATTGATATTCAGTTTCAATATGCTTAGTAGTAAAGTCTGTGCCAATTTCCCAATTTTTGAGAGGCATCTGCCTTATGGTTTTGAAATCACAGCTGACATGTCTAAATCTGATTGTTTAGTGTTGGTACTTTTATCCTGATGTGTGGAATATTTTTTCCTATAGGTTCTAGATTTCTCTTGTCAATAGAAAATGCAAAGTGTTAAATTAAAATGTTACTGTTTCAACAGCTGAATGCCTTGAAGCTACATTGGTAAAAGTAGAATGTTTTATGTTGGTTCACCTATAAGTTGCACTCCCAATATATACAACTATCCTCTGGGATTGAATCTTTCTATACATGCTTGACTGAGAATGATTTGAGTTTGTATTTGGCAAATATTGAATAGTTACTAATTAGCAAATAAGCTAGATCAATAGAAAATAATATCATTCTTGCTGTGGAGAAGCAGAGTAATGTTAAAGGCACATTGCCATAAATAAAGTATTTTCCTAACATAAAGAAAATTGCCTTATTTTGAGAATTCCCATGTTAAATGTGTGAAGTTGAACTGGAATATTGGTTGATGTAGAAGATACTGCAGATATATTTGAGGTAATAAGTATCTAAATGTTGTTCTTCAGTGACCGTGTCAGGTAAGTACTGGTAATATCAGAGTTTCGTGGGAGGAACTTCAGTGCCACTGATTACATTATATACAAAGATTAGCAATACAATAAGTTCATACATTGGTCATATACACATTATACATTACATACATAGATTAGCAATACACAAGGGTAATATATTGATCATATTACATTATACATTACATACATAGATTAGCAATACACAAGGGTAATATATTGCTCATATTACATTATACATTACACACATATATTAGCAATACACAAGGGTAATATATTGATCATATTACATTATACATTACATACTTAGATTAGCAATACACAAGGGTAATATAATGCTCATATTACATTATACATTAGATACATAGATTAGCAATACAATACGTTCATACATTGGCCATATTACATTATACATTACATACATAGATTAGCAATACACAAGGTTAATATATTGCTCATATTACATTACATACATAGATTAGCAATACAATAAATTGATACATTGGCCATATTACATTATTGATTACATACATAGATTAGCAATACACAAGGGTAATATATTGCTCATATTACATTATACATTACATACAAAGATGGCTCATATTACATTATACATTACATACATAGATTAGCAATACAATACATTCATACATTGGCCATATTACATTATACATTACATACATAGATTAGCAATACAATAAGTTCATACATTGGCCATATTACATTACAAATTACATACATAGATTAGCAATACACAAGGGTAAAATATTGCTCATAATACATTATACATTACATACACAGATTAGCAATACACAAGGGTAATATATTGCTCATATTACATTATACATTACATACATAGATTAGCAATACAATACGTTCATACATTGGCCATATTACATTATACATTACATACATAGATTAGCAATACACAAGGGTAATATATTGCTCATATTATATTATACATTACATACATAGATTAGCAATACACAAGGGTAATATATTGCTCATATTACATTATACATTACATACATAGATTAGCAATACAATAAATTCATACATTGGCCATATTACATTATAGATTACATACATAGATTAGCAATACACAAGGGTAATATATTGCTCATATTACATTATACATTACATACATAGATTAGCAATACACAAGGGTAATATATTGCTCATATTACATTATACATTACATACATAGATTAGCAATACACAAGGGTAATACATCGGTCATATTACATTATACATTACATACATAGATTAGCAATACACAAGGGTAATATATTGCTCATATTACATTATACATTACATACATAGATTAGCAATACACAAGGGTAATATATTGCTCATATTACATTATACATTACATACATAGATTAGCAATACAATAAGTTCATACATTGGCCATATTACATTATACATTACATACATTGATTAGCAATACACAAGCGTAAAATATTGCTCATATTACATTATACATTACATACATAGATTAGCAATACACAAGGGTAAAATATTGCTCATATTACATTATACATTACATACATAGATTAGCAATACAATAAGTTCATACATTGGCCATATTACATTATACATTACATACATAGATTAGCAATACACAAGGGTAATATATTGCTCATATTACATTATACATTACATACATAGATTAGCAATACAATAAGTTCATACACTGGCCATATTACATTATAAATTACATACATAGATTAGCAATACACAAGGGTAATATATTGCACATATTACATTATACATTACATACATAGATTAGCAATATACAAGGGTAATATATTGCTCATATTACATTATACATTACATACATAGATTAGCAATACACAAGGGTAATACATCGGCCATATTACATTATACATTACATACATAGATTAGCAATACACAAGGGTAATACATCGGTCATATTGCATTATACATTAGAAAAATAGATTAGCAATACACAAGGGTAATATATTGCACATATTACATTATACATTACATACATAGATTAACAATACAATAAATTCATACATTGGCCATATTACATTATACATTACATACATAGATTAGCAATACACAAGGGTAATATATTGCTCATATTACATTATACATTACATACATAGATTAGCAATACACAAGGGTAATATATTGCTCATATTACATTATACATTACATACATAGATTAGCAATACAATAAGTTCATACATTGGCCATATTACATTATATATTAAATACATAGATTAGCAATACACAAGGGTAATACATCGGTCATATTACATTATACATTACATACATAGATTAGCAATACACAAGGGTAATACATCGGTCATATTACATTATACATTACATACATAGATTAGCAATACACAAGGGTAATATATAGCTCATATTACATTATACATTACATACATATATTAACAATACAATAATCTGTTTATTAATGATCTCCCACGTTGTGCTGAGTGCCATGTCTCCCGTTGTTTGCTGATGACACAAAATTAGGTAAGGTAATAAAGACTAATCTTGATGTTTTTTCTTTACAGGAAGATTTGGACAGAGTAGGGAACTGGCCAAGAAAGTGGCAAATGAGGTTCAATATAGACAAATGTAAAGTTATGCATTATGGGAAAAATAATAACAAAGCAACATATACGTTAAATGGTATTTCCCTGGGAAAAACTACTAACGAAAAGGATTTAGGAATCATTGTAGATAACAAACTTGGCAACAGTGCCCAATGCCAGTCAGCAGCTGCAAGGGCCAATAAGATATTGGCATGTATAAAACGAGGTATAGATTCACGGGAGGAGGACATCATCTTGCCTCTTTACAAATCAATGGTAAGACCTCACCTTGAATATGCAGTACAATTCTGGGCACCAGTCCTTAAAAAGGATATTAAGGAACTAGAAAAAGTGCAAAGGAGAGCTACAAAATTAATAAGGGGATTGGAGGATCTTAGTTATGAAGAGAGACTTAAAAAATTGCATTTATTTACTTTAGAAAAAAGGCATCTTAGAGGAGATATGATAACATTATATAAATATGTGCAGGGCCAATATAAGGAGCTCTCCAGGGACCTGTTCATTAATAGAAATGTACAAAGAACAAGAGGTCACCCCCTGAGACTGGAAGAGCAAAGATTTCATAGGCAGCAAAGGAAGGGATTCTTTACGGTAAGGACAATAAAATTATGGAACTCACTGCCAAGAGAGGTAGTGCTATCAACCACAATAGATGCATTTAAAAATGGTCTGGATGTTTTTTTAGAAAAGCAGAACATACAGGGGTATTAATAATAGAATGAGCATTAATAATAGAGCTTTTTGATCCAAGGAGAAATCTGATTGCCCTTTTGGAGTCAAGAAGGAATTTTTTTCCCCCTAGGAGGCAACATTCGAAAAAGCTTCCTATGGGGTTTTTTTGCCTTCTTTTGGATCAAAACGCTGAAATGATAGGTAGAAGGGCTGAACTTGATGGACTTGTGTCTTTTTTCAACCTAAATTACTATGTTACTATGTTACTATGTTACAAGTCCATCAAGTTCAATCCTTCTACCTATCATTTCAGCGTTTTGATCCAAAAGAAGGCAAAAAAACCCCTAAGGAAGCTTTTTCGAATGTTGCCTCCTAGGGGGAAAAAAATTCCTTCTTGACTCCAAAAGGGCAATCAGATTTCTCCTTGGATCAAAAAGCTCTATTATTAATGCTCATTCTATTATTAATACCCCTGTATGTTCTGCTTTTCTAAAAAAAACATCCAGACCATTTTTAAATGCATCTATTGTGGTTGATAGCACTACCTCTCTTGGCAGTGAGTTCCATAATTTTATTGTCCTTACCGTAAAGAATCCCTTCCTTTGCTGCCTATGAAATCTTTGCTCTTCCAGTCTCAGGGGGTGACCTCTTGTTCTTTGTACATTTCTATTAATGAACAGGTCCCTGGAGAGCTCCTTATATTGGCCCTGCACATATTTATATAATGTTATCATATCCCCTCTAAGACGCCTTTTTCCTAAAGTAAATAAATGCAATTTTTTAAGTCTCTCTTCATAACTAAGATCCTCCAATCCCCTTATTAATTTTGTAGCTCTCCTTTGCACTTTTTCTAGTTCCTTAATATCCTTTTTAAGGACTGGTGCCCAGAATTGTACTGCATATTCAAGGTGAGGTCTTACCATTGATTTGTAAAGAGGCAAGATGATGTCTTCCTCCCGTGAATCTATACCTCGTTTTATACATGCCAATATCTTATTGGCCCTTGCAGCTGCTGACTGGCATTGGGCACTGTTGCCAAGTTTGTTATCTACAATGATTCCTAAATCCTTTTCGTTAGTAGTTTTTCCCAGGGAAATACCATTTAACGTAAATGTTGCTTTGTTATTATTTTTCCCATAATGCATAACTTTACATTTGTCTATATTGAACCTCATTTGCCACTTTCTTGCCCAGTTCCCTACTCTGTCCAAATCTTCCTGTAAAGAAAAAACATCAAGATTAGTCTTTATTACCTTACCTAATTTTGTGTCATCAGCAAACACTGAGACATGGCACTCAGCACAACATGGGAGATCATTAATAAACAGATTAAAAAGAAGAGGTCCCAAAACAGACCCCTGAGGTACTCCGCTCACTACCCTGGTCCAATTTGAAGCTTTACCATTTACAACAACCCTCTGTGTTCTATCTTTTAGCCAATTTTCAATCCAAATACATACATTTGCCCCCAATCCTATTTCTCTCAATTTGTAGAGTAACCTTTTGTGTGGAACTGTATCAAATGCTTTAGCAAAATCCAAATAGATCACATCAACTGCCACACCTAGATCTATATTTTTACTGACCTCTTCATAGAATGTTATTAAGTTTGTTTGACAAGACCTGTCTTTCACAAAACCATGTTGACCTTTACTAATTATATTCTGATTCAAGATGTATTCTTGAGTGTATACCTTTAGCAATCCTTCAAATAATTTCCCCACTACAGATGTCAAGCTCACTGGCCTATAATTACCAGGCAGAGATTTTGATCCCTTTTTAAATATTGGAATGACATCCGCCTTTCGCCAGTCTGTTGGCACTATACCTGAACTGAACGAATCCCTAAAGATCATAAATATTGGTCTGGCCAGAATTATGCTTAACTCTCTAAGGACCCTTGGGTGTATACCATCTGGCCCTGGGGCCTTGTCTATCTTAACAGAGTTTAATTGCATAAACACTTTTTCCTGTGTCAGCCAATCCCATGTTTGTGGTGACTGTTCCGTAACTTCCGGTAGCAGGGGCTCATCCATCTGTTCTTCCTTAGTATAAACAGAAGAAAAAAAGGTATTTAAAATGTCTGCTTTTTCTCTGTCCTCACTTACCAAATTTCCCATTTGGGATAACAAGGGCCCAACATTTTCCCTCTTTGGCTTTTTTCCATTTATATACTTATAAAAAATGTTGGGGTTAATTTTACTCTCCTTAGCAATCCTTTTCTCGTTTTCCAATTTAGCCATTTTAATTGCCTTTTTGCAGGCTTTGTTGGCATCTTTGTATTTTATAAATGATAATGTTGATCCCTTGCTTTTATAATGTTTGAATGCCATTTTCTTGTTTTGCATTTCCTGTTTCACGGTACAGGTAAGCCACATTGGTTTTGATTTGTGTCTTTTGTATTTGTTTCCCAAAGGTATATATTGGGATGTGTACTTTTGTAATGTGTGCTTAAAGGCATTCCACTTGTCTTCTGTGTTTAGTCCAGAAAACAATCGTTCCCAGTCTAAATGTTCCATTGATGCCCTTAGTCCATCAAAGTTGGCCCTTCTAAAATTAAGTGTTTTGGTGGCGTAGTTACCAATTTGCTTTTTTGCATTAATCTCAAATGAAACCATGTTATGGTCACTATTGCCCAAGTGTTCCCTTACTTTGATGTTTGAGATAAGCTGCTCATTGTTTGTTATTACTAAATCCAGACAGGCATCCATTCTAGTTGGGGTGTCTACTAATTGTGCCATAAATGTGTTATTAAGCAGGTTCAGAAACTTGCTGCCCTTAGCGGAACTAGTTGTGCCACAATTCCAATCTATATCTGGGTAATTAAAATCTCCCATGATTAGAACTTCATTCAGATTTGCAGCCTTTTCAATTTGTAATAAAAGCTGATCTTCTCCATCAATGCTAATATTTGGTGGCTTGTAGCATACACCTACAAGTAATGTGCGATTCTTTTTAGTGTCTAAGCTAATCTCCACCCACAGTGTCTCCACATCAGTTCCAGTTACGTCATGCACACCTTCCTTAATACTGGGCTTTAGTTTAGGATTTACATATAGACATATCCCTCCCCCTTTTCTATTTACTCTGTCCTTTCTAAAAAGTGAGTAGCCTTGTAAATTAACTGACCAGTCGTGGGTCTCATCCCACCACGTTTCCGTGATTCCGATTAAATCATACTGTTCAGCACTTACCAGTATCTCCAGCTCACCCATTTTGTTTGTCAAGCTTCTTGCATTTGCTAAAAGACATTTGAGATTACTACCCATTTTCTGTTTAGTTGACAAACACGTAATGCCCGCAGGTTTAATTGTATGTACCTCCCTATGATCTATGTTAACCCCACCAGCGCTTTCCTCCTCCTTTGCCATAGCTATACCCACCTTCCAATCTACTCTAGCTGCCATTGCTTCATTTTGATCTTGACCCTCCCCCCCAGAGCTTAGTTTAAAAGCTCATCTAACCCTCTAGCCATCCTCGCCCTTAATACCGCAGCCCCCTCATCATTGAGGTGCAGCCCATCCCGTCCAAAGAGTCTGTAGCCGACTGCAAAGTCTGCCCAGTGCTCTAAGAACCCAAATCCCTTTTGCTTGCACCACCTTCGTAACCACGCATTAATCTCCCTAAGCTCCTGCTGTCTCCCTGACGTAGCGCGTGGCACTGGTAATATTTCAGAGAATATTACCTTGGAGGTCCTTTCCTTTAGCTTCTTTCCTAGTTCCCTAAAATCATTTTTAAGGACCCCCCACCTACCATTTACTTTGTCATTAGTACCAATGTGTACTATGACCGCTGGATCATGCCCAGCCCCTCCCAATAATCTGCCTACCCGGTCCGCAACATGCCGAACCCGAGCACCCGGGAGACAACATACAGTTCGGCATTCAGGGTCCTGGCGACAGATTTCCCTATCTACCTTCCTAGACTTGTGTCTTTTTTCAACCTAAATTACTATGTTATTACTATGTTAATAAGTTCTTACATTGGCCATATTACATTATACATTACATACATAGATTAGCAATACACAAGGGTAATATATTGTTCATATTACATTATACATTACATACATAGATTAGCAATACACAAGGGTAATATATTGCTCATATTACATTATACATTACATACATAGATTAGCAATACACAAGGGTAATATATTGCTCATATTACATTATACATTACATACATCGATTAGCAATACACAAGGGTAATATATTGCTCATATTACATTATAAATTACATACATAGATTAGCAATACAATAAGTTCATACATTGGCCATATTATATTATACATTACATACATAGATTAGCAATACACAAGGGTAATATATTGCTCATATTACATTATAAATTACATACATAGATTAGCAATACAATAAGTTCATACATTGGCCATATTACATTATATATTAAATACATAGATTAGCAATACACAAGGGTAATACATCGGTCATATTACATTATACATTACTTACATAGATTAGCAAAACAATAAGTTCATACATTGGCCATATTACATTATATATTACATACATAGATTAGCAATACACAAGGGTAATACATCGGTCATATTACATTATACATTACATACATAGATTAGCAATACACAAGGGTAATATATTGCTCATATTACATTATACATTACATACATAGATTAGCAATACACAAGGGTAATATATTGCTCATATTACATTATACATTACATACATAGATTAGCAATACAATAAGTTCATACATTGGCCATATTACATTATACATTACATACATGGATGCGCAATACACAAGGGTAATATATTGCTCATATTACATTATACATTACATACATAGATTAGCAATACAATAAGTTCATACATTGGCCATATTACATTATATATTACATACATAGATTAGCAATACACAAGGGTAATACATCGGTCATATTACATTATACATTACATACATAGATTAGCAATACACAAGGGTAATACATCGGTCATATTACATTATACATTACATACATAGATTAGCAATACACAAGGGTAATATATTGCTCATATTACATTATACATTACATACATAGATTAGCAATACACAAGGGTAATATATTGCTCATATTACATTATACATTACATACATAGATTAGCAATACAATAAATTCATACATTGGCCATATTACATTATACATTACATACATAGATTAGCAATACACAAGGGTAATACATCGGTCATATTACATTATACATTACATACATAGATTAGCAATACACAAGGGTAATACATCGGTCATATTACATTATACATTACATACATAGATTAGCAATACACAAGGGTAATATATTGCTCATATTACATTATACATTACATACATAGATTAGCAATACAATAAGTTCATACATTGGCCATATTACATTATATATTACATACATAGATTAGCAATACAATAAGTTCATACATTGGCCATATTACATTATATATTACATACATAGATTAGCAATACACAAGGGTAATACATCGGTCATATTACATTATACATTACATACATAGATTAGCAATACACAAGGGTAATATATTGCTCATATTACATTATACATTACATACATAGATACACATCAGTTTATGGCTTTTGTAACTAAACCTTCAACACACCATCCCTGACATGGATCCATGGAGGAGAACACCATATGGCATTTGGTTACGAAACTGAAATACACTGTCCATGACAGGATCATTCAAATAAATAGTACAGATAAGGTGGTAAAAAGCAAAAATATCATCATCATTCCAAATATACATGTATAAAAATGACCAATGCTCACTCAGCATGCTTATAGTGAAAAATCCAACTCTGACCCACCCTATTTTAAATGAATGATAGCAGGTTACTTATAAACATATAATAAGGATCATTGTTGCTGCATTTACATACAAAATAAGTTATGGACGCTTTGTAACTATAAAAATGGATCAGCAAACTACTTTGTGTTATGATAGTAAAAATGTAATAAACAAACTATTAGTAACTAATTTTAAATGAAACGTTACAATAACAATAATGAATGATAATTACTTTTTTGCAAACAAAGAAAAATCTTATTTAGAAAAATGTGTGTACAACAAACAACCTCACAATCTCAATTTATAGTAATTGGGGGATTTGTAAATAATGCTGATTCCATTTCTCCTGTTAACACAGTTTAGTAAAAATAAGATATTTTATGCTAAGTTAATATTCCAAATAAACACTGTTACTGCTAGTCATTCAACATGAAATGCATAATGCCAATTACACATATAGTTATACCTAAAACTTTTCTTTAGTAAAATGCAAAGGCGACATGTTGCATCTTTGGGTTCCACCAATGTGTGGCTTAGGCAAATGAAAAAAGACTAGTATTTGGGCGACATAAAATAAATCAGACATGTATAAACATGCAACATCCTAGAACATTACGCCACATTAAATCTTGAAATTTAGGAAGATGGGATTGAACAGCTCAGCCAGTTTCATGCAAAGGAGATTAAACAAAGCACATTGGAATAGATTAGTGGATCTCTGGGAAGCAGAAAAGCATTTTAAGCATATTATAAATAAGGGACTAAGATCCAGAAGGACAATGACCCATAACTGAACCGCAAACATGGGCCCGTGAGCTTCTAATTGCTTTTGATGGTAATTTGTACCAAAAATTAACACATTTTGTAATGGTTTGTACTTGAAATCACCAAATTACAATTCATCAACCCTGATTAATGTTTTAGTTAGAAGTGACACATTAACACAGTGTTCCATTTATACACCATTAAATTTAGGTGCCCTCAAAAGAAACAGCCACATTCACCAGCTTGTGTCTAGCTAGGCTATTTCTTTTCCACCACTGTTTTTTTTAATGTTAAACATTTTGTTGAGTAGGGTGTATGTCCAGAGGTAATGCCCTGTGATCAAATTTAAGGGAACAGATATGCACCTATGGTGGTAAATATCTATTTTCCTGTTTATACAGTGTCTACTGAGTTATGACTGAGTGTGATGTATATGATGACATTTATTGACCTCTCAGTCACACATTACACAGACCAGTAAGACAGGTGTCTCTGCTCCATTGCCCTAGACAACAGGTGTCAAACTACAGCCATCCAGCTGCTTATGACCGACATATCCCATAATATTTTTTAGCTAAGAGGCAGGCAAGGGAGTGTTGGAGATGTGCTCCAACAGCGAGAAGGCCTCAGTTTCACACCTCTGGCCCAAACCCACAAGTACAGAGGATGCAGTATAAAGGACATATTTTATGCATTCATTTTTTTTTAAAGTGACATATTTTATGCATTCATTTATTTTTTGGTAATTTATATTAAAACGTACAAGTGTATAAAACACATTTCTGAGGTAAATTCCTCATGTTGTTTCCATTAAATAAATAGTATATTTGCATTGGCACTGTGAGATTAGTGTGTCTGCTTCCCATTAGTGGGATAATCTAATTTATCCCACTGGAGTCAAATCTATATATAGTCACACAACAATCCTCCTAAGTGTAAGAATGCAAGTCAAGTGTGTCAGTATAGTCTGATCACAGAATTAGGTAATAGGATGAACATCATTACTGAACCATCTAATATTTCCTGAAAGCTTGTTTAGATTTCCACTAATATTGGAAAAAGAGAACAGTTCAGTTTTAACTCTGTAAGAATATGTTTTTTTCCACTTACAGATATTTTATGTTGCTGTTATTTGAGTATCTTGGCTATGGAATGGACTCAACTGCTTTAAGGACAAATGTTTAATTAATGAAATACATTAATATAAAATTAAGTACCGTATTTGCTCGATTATAAGACGACCCTGATTATAAGACGACCCCCCAAACTTTGGATATTCCTTTAGGAAAAAAACTAAAAGCCTGAATATAAGACTACCCTATAGGAAAAAAGTTAAACTTGTATATATTCACATGTAAATTGCTTTTTTAATAAAATATTATATTCAAAAAATGCATTTCTTGTGTTTATTTCTTTTTATGTGCCAATGCTGCCTCTCTCTTTCCCTTGCCCCCAGCTTTGTCTCACTCCCTACTCCCCCCTCACCTGTCTCTTCCCCCCCACATGTTTCTCTCTGCCCCCTTCCTCTGTCTCTCCCCCCCTTCCTGCTCTGTCCCCCTGTCTCTCTGCCCCCCTCCCTCACTCCCTCCCCCTGTCTCTCTGCCCCCTCCCTCACTCCCTCCCCCTGTCTCTCTGCCCCCCTCCCTCACTCCCTCCCCCTGTCTCTCTGCCCCCCTCCCTCACTCCCTCCCCCTGTCTCTCTGCCCCCCTCCCTCCCTCCCTCCCTCCCCCTGTCTCTCTGCCCCCCTCCCTCCCTCCCCCTGTCTGTCTGCCCCCCTCCCTCACTCCCTCCCCCTGTCTCTCTGCCCCCCTCCCTCCCTCCCCCTGTCTCTCTGCCCCCCTCCCTCCCTCCCCCTGTCTCTCTGTCCCCCCTCCCTTACCTGTACCTCAATCCCTGGTGGCTAGTGGGGGCAGCCGGAGGATGTCTGCATGATACTTGCAGACATCCTCCATGCTGCCCGACACGGCAGTCTATTATGACGGACAGCTGTCCATCATAATAGTCTGCCGTGTCTGGCAGCATGGAGGATGTCTGCACGTATCGTGCAGACAACCCCCAGCTGCCCGATTTACCCTGGTGGCTAGTGGGGCAGCAGAGGATGTCTGCGCGATGAGCGCAGACCTCCCCTGCTGCCGCCCGGCACGGTCGCCGGGACTTCTGTGACGAAAGCGGAAGTACCCGGCTTCTTCACAGAAGCCCCGGCGGTCGTGCCGGGCGGAAGCAGGGGAGTCTGCGCTAATTGCGCAGACATCTCCTGCTGCTAGAGAGGGGGATCCAGGTCCCCTGCAGCTCTGCTGGGGACCTGGATCCATGTCTTATAATCTGACCTCAATTTGAGGTCAGATTATAAGAGACCTCGATTATAAGACGAGGGGGATTTTTCAGAGCATTTGCTCTGAAAAAAACCTCGTCTTATAATCGAGCAAATACGGTATCTTATTTGGCCTTCAATGCTCTGCATTTCTATATTAGGGGGTGGACATGTTGAGTCAGATGAATCAGATCTCTCTTCATCCAACTCAAGATTCTATACATGTATGATCTCGGAAATACACCAATCAGTCATAGCATTATGACCACTAACAGGTGGCAAGCTGGCTGAAATCTTGGGTACTTTGACACGTACCCCCTACCTAAGCATTATTGCAGGCCATGTACACCCTCTTATGGAAATTATATTCCCTGATGGCATTGGTCTCTTTCAGCAGGATAATGTGTCCTACCACAGACCAAAAATGGTTCAGGAATGTTTTGAGGAACACAACAATGAGTTCAAGGTGTTGACTTGGCCCCCAGATTCCCCAGATCTAAATCCAATCAAGCATTTATGGGATGTGCTGGACAAACAAGTCAGATCCATGGAGACCAGACCTCGCAACTTACAGGATTTAAAGGAACTGCTGTAAGCATCTTGGTGCCAGATACCACAGCACAGCTCCAGAGATCTAGTGGAGTCCATGCCTCGATAGCTTAAGTCTGTTTTGGCATTAAAAGGGGGAGCCATACAATTTTAGGCAGGTGGTCATAAAGTTATGATCATTGTAACTACACAAGCAAAGAGGGCTCAATAAGAGTCTTTACTACACAAAATTAACATAAGTCAATTCACTCAGGATGTCTTAATTACGTCCTGCAGGAAGATAATCAGGCAACATCCTGAGGTAGCATAGTTCACATCACAACAAAGAAGTAAAACATCACATTAACATAATGACATTATAAACAGGAAGACATACAATAGCATTTATTAATATTGTACACAAACTTTTAAACATAATCCTTCACACAAACATAATGTAAGGATGTTATCTGCAGCTAAATCTTAGGGGGAGTGAGGGCTGGTCTGGGCTGATCCCCCAAACCTGATCCAAACTCAACAGTCTTCAGGTCCCTAGTACTTGGGGTAATGTGGCATAACGGTACCAGGGGGGAAGCAGTCCAAGCAGATCCCCTGTACCAACCTACACATAACAGAACCCCTTGCAAGGCCAGGGTCCATCGTCTGTAGGAAGGAGACTAGTCTTCAGTGCTCTCCAAGACCCCCAGAGGGTTCCATCACAGGGAGTAATTGCAGTTTGCTGATGGAGGAGGAGATATAGAGAGGAACTCATGAATACTATTGAAGGAGGAAGGACTAATAAACAGCATTAAAGAATAAGGATTCATGATATTGGAGAATTGAGGAGTGACTGATGGCAGTAAGGCACACATGGGGTTTAGGTAGCTGTTTAGGGCAACCGATAATGGAAGGGGATGGCAGGATATTGAATTCCAAGCTATTTCTATTAGGCGATATATAAGAACCATCCAAAATGAATGGACACAAGTGGTAGAGAAATAATGATAACTATAGTGGTTTAAGTGCTTTCTACAAAAGTGAAATCTATGTTGACACTACTCATAAAATACCATTTTAAAGTAACTAAATTGAGTTAAATTCAGATAAATTGACAAACACCATACTGAAAATAATTATTATGTGTCAATTAAAAGTTAATGAATAACTTTAAAAAAAGGAAACTATTTAGACCCAGAAACATTTTAAAATATTTACAGATGGGCATGGAAACAAATGCGTTATTATAAAGAGTACTCTATACAATAAATACTATAATTAAAGCAATAATTGTAAACCAGGTATAGGCCAAATATGATAGGATAGGTAAGTAACCAGGGGTTCCATAAGTTGTCTCTGGCACAGTGGTACTCTATAACATTTGGTTGTGGTGTGCAACCAATTGCAGATGAGATTGATGGACCAGCAGGAGTGGACTCCTACTGGTCCATCAATCTCATCTGCAGCATATATTTATCAAATATATTTTTTACAATGCTGCTGGTTGGTGAACCTGCGGTTCAATTGTGGTCTTGACATGTGCTCAGTATTTACACATTTATAGACAGATTCCTATACAGTAATTGACTATAAATTGACTGTAACAATATTGTTTATGACTTTCTTGAAGCTGGGTATATTTCCTATGGAGGTTCGATTGAATTTTGAATTATTTTGGGTATTTCTGGGTACAAAAGCTCTCATAGGATATAATGAGGATTTTGAGGTTACAACTTTGGTTTGGTGCATTTCGGGCATGTTTTGGTTGCATTAGGTCTTGGCAGATACTGGTGTGGAACGTACTACCCTTGTACACCCCTTCACACACATATATCTGTAAACAGATAGAATATGTAAACCCTAAAATATGTATCAATTCTGTAATTTGGAAATCATAACATAGTCTCTAGAATGTCCACAACTTCAGTATCTGAAAAGGTGTATTACAACAAGAAAGAAAAAATACTGTGATTTCTGTATAGCTAATGGTGCTATTTGTATATTTAATCTTAATTCCTTCAGTCCTATATTTGCTCTTGATCCAGTTTGAAAAAAAGTGGCAAGTTTTTGCGCAGTGCAGGCAGGGGAGATATACAAGATAATCATGCATCACAGGAAACAAGATTCTATCAAATTCTATAATTAATTATTATTATTATTATTATAGTTAAAAATTAAATGCATTTTTACTTTGGCACAACTGACAATTACTTTGGCAGTAATAATTGTATGCATACATGCAGATATTAGAGGAGTACACTGACTTGAAAATTACTTACCTTTTTCATGCACACAAATGTATGCATTGATTAAAATTGTTATATCGCCCTTCTAAATATATTTCATTTAGTCTGAAATATCAGGTTTGCAGATTCTACTGACCATTTCACTCTGATCCAAAATTTGGCTGGAGTCTTGATGGAAAAAGTTAACATTTTAAAGTGTTTCAAACTAGCAAAAAGCAAAGTCTCCTAAATGATAACTATGCTTGCAATGTATAATTTATAATAAATATCATTGCCTTGGAGCCTCTACAAATCATACATGTGCATTTTTTTCCACCAGTTGTTCAGAAAGTATTCCCAGGTTAACCAGGTTTTTTCCTGGTTAGATATAACTTAGGTTCTCCCCTGCAGATTAAAGAAAGCAAGTGTGTCCAGGAAAAAAACAATTAAATAATCAATCAATCAATCAATCAATCAAGGAGTTTCATATGGACTACCTTGATGATTTAATTCAATTCTCTTTGAACAAATATGAATTATGCAACTTACAGTGCAACATTTAAAAGTTTTAGCTCTCTCTCAAAAATGGCTGAGCATACCTACATATGCATGGAAAAGTAGGCAGCATTAATATAAGACCAATTAAGATTAAATAAAACAGTAGCAAATCAGTAATTGTGATTGAGAAGAAGGAATGCTTAGGACACAAGTAAAAAAAAACCCTGTAATTATGGCACAATCAAGCTGCGTTGGTCAGTGATCATACATAAACCCCCTTATATATATATATAAAAAAAAACCCTGATGCCTATTCACTAAATAGTGAGCTTTGGCATATAAAAAAACCATGATTAATAGCCAAGTTGTCAATTTGCCTCAGATCATTGTATAGTGAGTAGATTCCATTATTTTACAAAAGGGTCTGGCTACACAAATTACTCATTAACTCAATGGGTGCATCATATAATTACAATAATCAAGTAATCTTCTTAACTATTGTAAGTCAAAGGATTAAAGGCAACATGGATAAGAAAACAGGCAATTTACTATAAACCTATAAGCAATAATACTTTTTTCCTCTTTTTAACAACATTTTCTTTAGCCACAACTTGCTCTAAATAAAAACAAACAATATAATGTACTTAATCTCCATATAATATAACATAAACATAATATAATAAACATAATAATAAACATAATAATAAACATAATATAACATAATATACATACAAAGGTCTAGGAGATGTTTACATCTGCTATTAGGGTACGTTTGTTGCTTTTAATATTTGATTAACAAGTTAATTATTTAATTATATCATGCACCAATGGAGATACCTTATTAATCAAGACACTTTTCACCTGTAAAATATAAACAGTCCAGAACACAAAAATAATGTGCAATCACCGATCTCTGCTAGATTTCTATAAATGTGCTAAATGTGGCACTAAAAGCCATAATTTGAGAGAGAAAATAAAAACAAATAATACATGATATAGCCTTTACATGAATAAACGCATGAGATTCTCAATTTGTTGAGTTTCACTTACTTAAACCTCTGTATCATATTATTTTTTTTACCAAGAATGGGCAATATTGATTCTTTTTCAATACCGATGCTGGTGGCTACCACAGCATCTGTTCAGGGAAGATAGAAAGGTTCAAGTTCTTTATAGTTCTTGATAACAAAAATACATTGTATAGACTTTATACAAAAAGCTATGGAAAAGGACAAAGTGGCAAAACAGAAAGGAAATCCCAGGATTCACTGGATATAACGCTGACATAACATAAACTAAGGCCTAACGATGACCAAGATGTAAGAAGAGTGAAAGGGCCAAAATGATCTTTGTCTGCTATCAAAACCTGTTCCAAACATTCTTAATAACAATGGCATTTCTCACAGCTCTCATAATTATTGAGAAAATACCGTTCCACAAGGCTCGTCTGCCCACAATCAAATCTTTATGTTGTATACTGCTTTGAACAAAACATAGCCATATTGGTATGACAGACTGCTGGCACATAAGGAGCTCCATAATTAATTGAGTGCATAGTAATTAAGCTGTAAACATTCACAGCCCCTAACTCTTTGTTCTAACACAGACACACAGTAACTGTGCCACTTAAGCTTACTGTGTTTGAAAATAAAATGAAAGGCTTGAAAAGTAAGAATAATGAATGGATAGCAAGAATTCTCTGTGAGTTTTGAACAAGTTACATTTGTTCTCCTTAATTGCTTACATTATTATTTTTGACTCTTCTTACCAAGGCCCTATATTACCCCAACTGGGAAATGTACAAAATTGAAAAAAAAAATATTTGTAATGCTCTCTTAAATTATATATCTACATAAGATATAGGGCTATGAGACACAGTAAGATAGTATAAATTGAAGGTAATGTATGAACATAGGAGACTAGGCCCACAGCTTTAGCAACTAATCTAGTTGAACTACAAGGTTCAAGGCCCTGTGCATTCAGAAATACAATAGCTGAGAATTACACTCCAGTCCAGCCAATAAGACTGACCCTTCGATTTAATTGAATGAAGACGTATCATTAGGTATGATGAATGCAGGGCAGGCCTTAAGTGTTCCGGCGCTCTGTGTGGGCCTTCCCCTATGGCACCCCCCCAACCTCATGCCTGTCTCTTCCCTCTCCCTCCATGTATGTGTCTCTCCCTTCCCATGTTTGTCCCTTTCCTTTTCATTGCCATGCCTGTCTCTCCAACTCCCCCATACCTGTTCTCTCTCTCCCTCTCCTCCCCCACATCTGTTCTCTCTCCCCCTCCTCCCCATATCTGTTCTCTCTCACTTCCTCAACACATTTGTTCTCTCTCCCCCTCCCAATATATTTTCTCTCTCCTCCTCCACCCCCATATCTGTTCTCTCTTCCCCTCCACCCCATATCTGTTCTCCCTCCCCTATACCCCATATCTGTTCTCTCTCCCCCTCCTCCCCATATCTGTTCTCTCTCCCTCTCCTCCCCATATCTGCTCTCTCTCCCCCTCCTCTGTTCTCTTCTTTCCCCCCTCCATTTTTCTCTCACCTCCTCTGGTCACTTCTCCCCCTCCTCCTCTTTTCTCTTCTCTCTCCCCTCCTCTGTTCTCTTCTCTCCCCCTCTTCTGTTCTCTTCTCTTCCCCATCCACTGTTCTCTCCCCCTCCATTCTTCTCTCCCCCTCCTCCTCTGTTCTCTCCACCCCCTCTGTTCTCTTCTCTCCCCCTACTCCTCTGTTCTCTACCCCCTCCTCTTTTCTCTCCTCTCCCTATGTTTTCTTCTCCCCTCCCCTCCTCTGTTCTCCCTCCCCTCCCATTGTTACTTACAGGGAGGGGGCGGACCTCACCGGGTGAGCCCTCTTTTATATATTTATCTTTTCAGAGGGTGGACTCTACTGGAACTCCTTGCAATGAAATGGCCTAGGACTGCCACCAGTTTTACATGCTACCTTCCAGTATTTAGAAGTCACATATATATATAAAAAGACTGATCTCTATTAGACTATTTGGTTGAAGGAATTACAATTAAAAGAAAAATACGATTTGTATAGAAACAGATCCAAGCAGTTAGCTATACATATATATATATTTTAGAGATTAAGCAGAATCATATGTGGAACAAAAATCTTTCCTCCTTTGAGCATCAGCAAAAGGTTTTTGATAATGTTGGAATCTTTGAATTGTCGCCGGAGTCAGATGGTAAAAGGTTGGAATTTCCTTTGTTGGATTCATAATATGAAACTACAAATGGAATTGAAATTTGAGGTACTTGGAATGAGAAAAGATAGATTAATCAATAGCCATACACAGTGGGATTCGAGACAACGTCTATGAGACCATGCCCCATCAAACCAACAGTTACATTTAAAAGATTTAAGCTCAGGAATGAGCCTATATTGAGATGAAAGAATACCGATTATTTGAATGTGCAATACATTTATATACTAACCTTTTTTAAAATATTGTATGTGACCAGGGCCTAGGGTGCCAGCTGTGTTGGGGCGGCTGCTGCCTGCCGCTGGGATACATGTTTCCCAGTGGAAGGCACCCACGAGATTTTTTTTAAATTGCGCCTGTAGCCAGGGCCGTCTTTAATAGTGATTGGACCCTGGGCAAGCATTTGCTTGGGCCCCCTGGACCCTGCCCCCTCCCCTGCATGCAATCCCGCCATCCATCGCAATGTTACCCCCCCCCCACACACACACATATGCCATAATTGTTGTGCCATTCATATGCCAGTAATATTGTGCCTTTCAGATGCCAGTAATATTGTGCCATTCAGAGCGCAGTAATATTGTGCCAGTCAGAGCCCAGTAATATTGTGCCAGTCAGAGCCCAGTAATAATGTGCCATTCAGAGCCCAGTAATATTGTGCCAGTCAGAGCCCAGGAATATTGTGCCAGTCAGAGCCCAGGAATATTGTGCCAGTCAGAGCCCAGTAATATTGTGCCAGTCAGATACCAGGAATATTGTGAAATTCAGACCCCAGTAATATTGTGCCAGTCAGATGCCTGTAATATTGTGCCAGTCAGATGCCTGCAATATTGTGCCATTCAGAGCCCAGTAATAATGTGCCAGTCAGATGCCTGCAATATTGGGCCAGTCAGATGCCTGCAATATTGGGCCAGTCAGAGCCCAGTAATAATGTGCCAGTCATATACCAGTAATATTGTGCCAGTCAGATACCAGTAATATTGTGCCAGTCAGATACCAGGAATATTGTGCCTGTCAGAGCCCAGTAATATTCTGCCAGTCAGATGCCTGTAATATTATGCCAGCCAGATGCCCAGTAATATTGTGCCAGCCAGATGCCCAGTAATATTGTGCCAGCCAGATGCCCAGTAATATAGTGCCAGCCAGATGCCTGTAATATTATGCCAGTCAGGGCCCAGTAATATAGTGCCAGCCAGATGCCTGTAATATTATGCCAGCCAGATGCCCAGTATTATTGTGCCAGTCAGATGCCCAGTATTATTGTGCCAGCCAGATGCCTGTAATATTGTGCCAGCCAGAGCCCAGTAATATTGTGCCAGCCAGATGCCCAGTAATATAGTGCCAGCCAGATGCCTGTAATATTATGCCAGTCAGAGCCCAGTAATATAGTGCCAGCCAGATGCCTGTAATATTATGCCAGCCAGATGCCCAGTAATATTGTGCCAGCCAGATGCCCAGTAATATTGTGCCAGCCAGATGCCCAGTAATATAGTGCCAGCCAGATGCCTGTAATATTATGCCAGTCAGAGCCCAGTAATATAGTGCCAGCCAGATGCCTGTAATATTATGCCAGCCAGATTCCCAGTATTATTGTGCCAGTCAGAGCCCAGTAATATTGTGCCAGCCAGATGCCCAGTAATATAGTGCCAGCCAGATGCCTGTAATATTATGCCAGTCAGAGCCCAGTAATATAGTGCCAGCCAGATGCCTGTAATATTATGCCAGCCAGATGCCCAGTAATATAGTTTCAGCCAGATGCCTGTAATATTATGCCAGTCAGAGCCCAGTAATATAGTGCCAGCCAGATGCCTGTAATATTATGCCAGCCAGATGCCCAGTATTATTGTGCCAGTCAGATGCCCAGTATTATTGTGCCAGTCAGAGCCCAGTAATATTGTGCCAGCCAGATGCCCAGGAATATAGTGCCACTCAGAGCCCAGTAATATTGTGCCAGCCAGAGCCCAGTAATATTGTGCCAGCCAGAGCCCAGTAATATTGTACTTATATGAACCCGCTCAGTGTCCCCCGCCTGATGTCTCCTCCGTGCAGTCTTCCCTCTGACGCGACGTCACATCCGGCGTCAGTTTTTTTGGGCCGTCGCATCCATCTGCTGTGAACGCGGCAAGCAGTGGCTGGGGGCCCACGGGACAGCTGCCTTGGGGCCCCCCAGGAGTAACTGGGCCCAGGGCAGCTGCCCCGTTTGCCCCGCGTTAAAGACGGCCCTGCCTGTAGCGCTGGGTAATCCGGGACGGGGGGGTGGACTGGTGCCGAGGTGCCAGTCTGGCCACACTCAGAGACGCAAGCAGCAGCATTCCAGTAGGTGGATTATGTATTTTGCATGCTTTATATTTCTACGTTTTGATGAAAATTTAATAAAGTTGAAAAAGGGGAAAAAGGTCATATGTGACCAGAAGGATATAATCAAATAGTGGATCCTAAAGAAACACATTAGGCTTTATTCATGAAATAGAGAATTGCAAGGAATGTTTCTAATTTATCAATTTTGGCCTTAAATTTGACATTTTCTTCTCAATTGTCTGTAATTCTCTCTTTCATGAATAAAACCCATTGATTTGTTAACTGTATTTATTCTTAACCGGTAAAAAAAAATGGCTGATTTGGCAACAGTAGGCTTGCTGGTAGAGAGGGTATAGTGGCACAGAAGGAATAATATAGGGACAGCATTTCCGAAGTATCATGGGAAATGTGGTCCACTCAGTTGCAGTGTCTAATCCAGTTTGGCTAACTAGCCTTCCTCTACCACTTGTTTCTAGTTTAAATCAAGTACATTTTAGCAACTTTCCTCTCTCTTTAAACAAAAGGTCAGCACTACTCTTTTATTTTTGTGGGAGTGGCTGATGGTGCGGCTGTGGATGGGGCTTTATCAGAACATTATCAGTCCCAGACACTGGCGAATCAGATCAGGAACGGGGGATTGTGGTTCTGAATCCCGCTGTGTCGCAGAACTCTACTTCTGTCCTGAAAAGTGGGACAGAGGTGGATCTCAGCAGGGCAGTGGGACAGACCCTAAAAATCTAGACTGTCCTGCACAAATTATAATAAGTAATATTGACAATATATTAAGAGGTAATTAAGTGCTAAATGCAGAGCAACCATGATACTTCAGACCAGTAGATTACATTTGTTTTCCAGTATTGGCTATTTGGATGTGGTACATTTGGAGGCCATGGGCAGCATCAGGTCCTTGTGTTAAACACATTCAGACCTCAGTCTGTGCTGCCTCATGCTCAGACTCTCCGTCTGAGGTGAACATAGAGTCAGTTTGGGTTACGTTAGAATTTGTTAATTATACAGTAACTTGTGTAGGTGTGATTCATAGGCCCCCTGGACAAACAGAAGAGTTAGATAATCTGCAAGTTGAGGAAATTAATAAAATTATGTTGAAGGGGGAAGTGATCATCATGGGTGACTTTAATCTTCCTGATGTGAACTGTAAATCCAAAATAGCTGCTTGCGCCAGGAGTACACATCCTCTAAACTCTCTATTGGGATTATCGCTAAAGCAAGTAGTTGAGGAACCAACTCAAAAGCAGGCCATATTTAATTTAGTGTTCACAAATGGAGATTTGGTATCAGATATAACTGTAGGTGAAAGTTTTGGATCTAGTGATCACCAGTCATTGTGATTTAATATAAGAACAGTGATGTAGTCACACCACACAAAAATAAACGTTTTAGAAAAAACAACTTTAAAGATGTCATTACCAGAGCAGTTTAAATGAAGTCCAGGAGAAATTAGATTATTTGTAGTGTTGAGCGAACCCGAACCGCAAAGTTCGGGTTCGTATCGAACACTACGATTTTTGGACCCCGGACCCGAACACGGACATTCCACTGTATGTCCGGGTTGGAGTTCGGGGTTCGGCGATTAATATCGCCTTAAATTTAAAATTACTAGTGACTGGACAGCTATTGCTGCCCAGTCACTAGTAAAATACCCCCCGCCCCCGCCCTGGTCCCCACCCATTGCAGGCGGGTGGGGACCCTAAAAAAAAGAGGCGGGGACCTAGTGTCCCCCCTCGGTCCCCACCCATGAGCGGCAGGTGGAAACCACAAATAAAGTGACTAGGGGTGCCCAGCCCCTAGTCACTTACCCCCCCCCCCCCAATAAAATAAAAAATTCCTACATACCCCCCTCACCCTAATAATAGTGAGGGGGTGGGCAATAAGCTAACCTGTAAAAAAAATGAAATTTTATACTTATCATTTGAGGTCTTCTTTCTTCATCCTTCTTTTTACTTTCTTCAGCCCCAAAAAAAGCCAAATAAAAAACCATAATACGTGCCGCAACTGTTAAAAAAAAAAAATCCAAGGGTGAAAAAAAAATAAAAATCCAAGGGTGAAAAATAAAAAATCCAAGTTCGCCCATGGAGGGCCCCATGCAGACTGAGCTCTGCAGGGCGGGGGAAGGCTTATAAAGCCAATCAGAGTGCTCTGTGTCATTTTACACAGCGTGGGAAAGTTCAAAAAAACTTTCCCACGCTGTGTACAATGACTCAGAGCACTCTGATTGGTTGGATTGCTGAGATACACCCAAAGTTATTAAAAAAAAGTTATTAAAAGTACTAGCAAAACCGTTAACATATTTATTTAACCAATCATTGGTAACGGGAGTTGTCCCAGAAGATTGGAAATTAGCAAATGTTGTGCCCATTCACAAGAAAGGTAGTAGGTAGAGTTGATCGGACACCTGGATGTTCAGGTTCTGCAGGTTCGGCCGAACTTCGAAAAAATGTCCGGGTCCGTGCTCGAACTTGACCCCGAACTTGTCCCCGAACCGGAACCCCATTGAAGTCAATGGGGACACAAACTTTTGGCCACTAAAATGCCTCTAAAAAAGTCCTGGAAAGGGCTAGAAGGCTACAAAATTAAGTAAAATGTGGGTAAGAGTAGGACAAGTGCCCTGCAAGCAAATGTGGATAGGGAAATAACTTAAAATAACATAAAATACATACAAATTACAAATACAGCTGAGCCATAAAATAGCACTAGATGGAATCTTTGATTTTAGCTTTGGAAGAACATAAATCTAAATCTAAAGCATGGCTGCCAGGAGGATCAACAGAATTATCCATTTGAGAGAGGGTTGGAGTGCACGGCATTCTCTTTCAGTTTATACTGAAGGTATAGGTTGAGGAGGCAGTGACCGTGGTGGTGTAGGTGGAAGTGGCGCTGGAGGAGGAGGAGGAGGAGGAAGAAGAGGAGGAGGAGGTAGCCAACACTGTTTTTTATTTGTTTTTGGTTTTTTAAATTGGGGTAGCCCCCAAAATATTGGGACATATAACAACAGAAAATAAAGAATAAGTGCACTTGAGTATTACAATGACTGGGTGAGGCCGGTATAAATGTCTATTCTGCACAAGGAACAGAGAAGTCTAGTGGGATCCATGCCTGGTTCATCTTAATAAACGTGAGCTTGTCCACGTTGGCTGTGGACAGGCGGCTGTGCTTGTCTGTGATAACGCCCCCTGCCATGCTAAACACACATTCAGACAATACACTGGCTGCAGGGCAGGCCAGCACCTCCACGGCATAAAGGGCAAGCTCAGGCCATGTGCTCAATTTGGAGACCCAGAAGTTGAATGGGGCAGACTCATCAGTCAGTACGTGTAGGCCTGTGCACACGTACTGTTCCACCATGTTGCTGAAATGCTGCCTCCTGCTAAGACGTTGCATATCAGATGGTGGTGCTGCTTGTTGTGGTGTGCTGACAACGCTTTTCCACATTTCGGCCATGCTAACCCTGCCTTCTGAGGTGCTGGCGGTGCCCCAGCTGCATTGGCGACCTCTTCCTCTGCCTTCGCCTTATGCTTCCATTGAGCCCCCGGTGTCATTTTGGAATGCCCTCAGCAGCGCGTCTACCAGCGTGCGCTTGTAGTCGCGCATCTTACAATCACGCTCCAGTGATGGAATTAAGGACGGCACGTTATCCTTGTAACGGGGATCCAGCAGGGTGGCCACGCAGTAATCAGCACAACTTAGAATGTGCGCAACTCGGCAGTCGTTGCGCAGGCACTGCAGCATGTAGTTGCTCATGTGTGCCAAGCTGCCCAGAGGCAAGGACAAGCTGTTCTCTGTGGGAGGTGTATCATCTGTGTCCTTCGTATCCCCCCAGCCACGCTCTAGTAATGCCCACGAGCTGCGTTGGGTGCCACCCTGCTGTGAACACGGTTCCTCCTCCTCCTCATCCTCATTCTCCTCCAAAACTGTGCCCTGGCTTGACAGTTGTGTACCTGGCCTATGCTGGTGCAGGAACCCACCCTCCAAGCCACTTGTGAATGACTGGCCTGATAACCGTGGAAATGACCCCTCTGCTTCCTCCTACTCTTCCTCCAGTGCCACATCCTCTTCCATCATCGCCCTCAGGGCCGGCCTTAAGTGTCCCAGCGCCCTGTGCGGGCTTCCCCCGTGGCGCCCCCCCCCCCCATGTATGTGTCCCTTCCCTCTTCCTTGCCACGTCTGTCTCGCTCTAACTCCCCCATACCTGTTTTCTCTCTCTCCCTCTCCCCCCCTCCCCTGTTCTGTCTTTCCCCCCCAGACCCCCCTGTTCTGTCCCCCCCCCCGTTGTCTCTCCCCCCCAGACACCCGTGTTCTGTCTCTCCCCCCCAGACACCCATGTTCTGTCTCTCCCCCCCAGACACCCGTGTTCTGTCTCTCCCCCCCAGACACCCGTGTTCTCTGTCTCTCTCCCCCTGTTCTGTCTCTCTCTCTCCCCCTTCTCCTGTTCTGTCTCTCTCTCCCCCTGTTCTGTCTGTCTCTCTCCCCCTCCTCCTGTTCTGTCTCTCACTCCCCCCGTTCTGTCTCTCTCTCTCTCCCCCCTGTTCTGTCTCTCTCTCTCTCTCCCCCTCCCCTTGTTCTGTCTGACTCTCTCTCCTTGTTCTGTCTGTCTCTCCCTCTCTCTCCCCCTCCCCCTGTTCTGTCTGTCTGTCTGTCTCTCTCCCCCTCCCCCTGTTCTGTCTGTCTCTCTCTCCCCCTCCCCCTGTTCTGTCTGTCTGTCTGTCTCTCTCCCCCTCCCCCTGTTCTGCCTGTCTCTCTCTCCCCCTGTTCTGTCTCTCACTCCCTCCTGTTCTATCTCACTCTCTCCCCCTCCCCTTGTTCTGTCTGACTCTCTCTCCTTGTTCTGTCTGTCTCTCTCTCTCCCCCTCCCCCTGTTCTGTCTGTCTCTCTCTCCCCCTCCCCCTGTTCTGTCTGTCTGTCTCCCCCTCCCCCTGTTCTGTCTGTCTGTCTCTCCCCCTCCCCCTGTCTGTCTCTCTCTCCCCCTGTTCAGTCTGCCTCTCTCTTCCCCCCCCCCCCCTTGCCTGCAAATGTTGATCAGGGAAGGGGGCGGAGCTAACCGGCTGAGCGGTGTAGCTCCGCCCCCACCCTGTGAAGCAGAGCAGCGTCTGCTTCACGGGGAGCTGTGGGCAGCAAAAGAAAGTGCTGCTCGGCTCCCCATGCTTAATGCAGTATTGGGGAGCCGAGCAGCACTTTCTTTTGCTGCCTGCAGCTCCCCGTGAAGCAGGAGCTTCTCTGCTTCACAGGGTGGGGGCGGAGCTACACCGCTCAGCCGGTTAGCTCCACCCCCTCCCCGACACAGCAGAGCATGCCGAGCAGAGGGCTGGTGAGGGGGGATCTTTTGATCTCCCCCAGCTAGTGCCTCTACCGGCTTTTTTTCTTTTAAAACTTTATTTTTTTTTTTAACTTTTTTTTTTTTAAACTTTTTTTTTTTAAGCTGGCGGGCGGCGCCTCCTGGGGTGTTGCGCCCTGTGCGCTCGCACAGGTCGCACACCCCTAAGGCCGGCCCTGATCACCCTAAGCGTTTTTTCAAGGAGACATACAAGCGGGATAGTAAGGCTGAGAACGGCGTCATTGGCACTGGCCATGTTGGTGGAGTACTTGAAACAGTGCAAAATGGCACACAGGTCTCGCATGGAGGCCCACTCATTGGTGGTGAAGTGGTGCTGTTCCGCAGAGAGACTGACCCGTGCGTGCTGCAGCTGATACTCCGCTATCGCCTGCTGCTGCTTGCAAAATCTCTCCAGTATGTGCAAGGTGGGGTTCCACCTTGTGGGCACGTCGCATTTGAGGCGGTGAGCGGGAAGGCCTAAGTTACGCTGCAGCGCAGACAGGCGAGCAACAGCAGGGTGAGAACGCCTAAAGTGCACACAGATGGCCCTCACTTTCTGCAGCAGCTCTGATATATCTGGGTAGTTTTTCATGAATTTCTGCACCACCAAATTCAGCACATGCGCCAGGCAAGGGATGTGCGTCAAACCGGCTAGGCCCAGAGCTGCTATGAGATTTCGCCCATTACCACTTGCCACAGATGGCGTTGCGCAGTGCACTCCTGATTTTGTCCACCAATTGCTTGTGCAGGGAAGGGATGGCTCATCGGGAAAAGTAGTGGTGGCTGGGAACTGTGGGACAGCCACCGCCATTAGGTTTTTAAAACTGTCCGTCTCCAACAGACGGAATGACAGCATTTCAAAGGCCAGGAATTTGGAAATGCTGGCATTCAGGGCCAGTTTTCGCGGGTGGGTGGGCCATACTTCCTCTTTCTCTCCAGTGTTTGGGAGATGGACAGCTGAACACTTCCATGGAACAGTGTGGAGATGCTTGGGGACGGTGGCGGACATTGTGGAGTTGCTGCCACTTAATCTATTTGCTCGGTGGCAGGTGCCACTGTGACACCAGAGCTGGAGGAAGAGGCCAAAACAGCAGCAGAAGAGGAAGCAGGAGAAGCCTGAGACCTTTCTTGGGTTTTGAGATGCTTACTCCACTGCAGCTCGTGCTTGCATGTAGATGCTTGGTCATGCAGGTTGTGCTCAGGTTTAGCACGTTTATGCTTCGCTTCAGGTTCTGATTGCACAGCTTGCAAACCACTCGTGTCTTGTCGTCAGCACATTGTCTAAAGAACTGCCACGCCAGGGAACTTCTTGGAGCTGGCTTTGGTGTGCTTGGCCCCTGGGTGCGGTGGACAGTAGCAGGCGTACTGTCTAGGGGACGGCCGCTAAGGTTTTGCACCCTGCTCCCTCTTATGCTGCGCTGGTGCCTCTTTGCGACCATCGCCTCTTCCTCCAAATTGGACATGTCACTCGCATGACCTTGATTCCATGTGGGGTCTAGGACCTCATCATCCTCCACATCATCTTCCACCCACTCCTAAACCCTGCCCTTCTTGCCGGTCTGCACACTGCCGAAAGCCACAGCAGTTGGCACCTGTCTTTCGTCATCATCAGAGACGTGCTGCGGTGGTCCTCGCATGTCCACATCCTGACACATAAGGGGTTGTGGGAGGGGCTAAGGTCAGGAAAAGGAGAGTAGTGTTTCAGATGGACAATACCGTACACATAGAAATCGGTCAGAGGTGTGCCGAGACCGACGTACCTGGTAGGCCTAGAAGAGGGCAAAAATGAAAGTCATAAATTATACAACAAGTTTATTACCAATATATCCAAAATACAGATTACAATGCAAGTTTAGCAAATGCTTGTTTAATCTCTGTGGTTGGTTGTGGAATGTAGACTGAAAAACAAGTATGCCAAAAAAAGTGACAATGCATTCAAAGCTACAACTGGACACCAAGGTGAATTGGTTTGATAAAAGGGGATCTGTACACCTGGGCCTGTCTGGCATGTTTTAGTATGAGCAAGAGATAAAATGTAGTGGTCATCTACCCAACATAAATCAGATTTTTTAAGGTAGGTGGCAGTGTTGGATGTGGTAGATAGCCCCCCCGGTCTTATAAACCCGTAGAAAGCCAGGAACTTTGCTGTTTTGATGATAATATTGGTACCGGGTTCGAAGAGTCTGGCATCAATGCTTTTGATTAATGCTCTGAAAATATGTGTGTAGGTAGCCTGCTTGGTGCTGCTTGATGATTTATCTTTATTAGACCTTTAAGGAATTTTTGAATGGGTTGTGAGTTTAATAAAGAGGGTTTGTCTGGGAATAATATAGAGATGTGGTGTTGAACCCCTGATAGGTACAGCTTGATTGTGCTGTATGATAACTTCAAAGTTTTATGGCAATATGCGCCGAAGGCCAATAGTATTTTAACAGAGGTAAGATCTGCTGGTGGGATGGAATTCAGAAAGGTGTGATATAAAGACCATGCTCTGTCGTATGACTTGATGGTATTGTGTGATAAAGCTTTTTTAATGATTGCGTTGGCCATATCCAAGTGGTGTATTAAGTTAAAAGGAGCTGTTCGAAGCCGGGCGGAGGAGTAGGTGTGGGATCCGCCGTGGGATGAATTGAGAAAAATTACTGAAATTCAAAATGGGACAAAGCGTCAGCTGCTATGTTCACAGAACCTGCCACGTGCTCACAAACCAGGAAAAATGTATGATATAATGAGAGCCAGGTTAATTTTCGCATGAAACTCATTAAATGATGGGAATTTGATCTGCCTTTATTTATGATATCCACAGTGACCTGATTGTCTGTAAAATAAATGACCGTGAGTCCAGTCCACTCATGTCCCCAGGTTACGGCAGCAGCAACAATGGGATATATTTCTAATAAAGGTGAGGAATGTTTGAATTCTGGGATATTCTCAATTTGTGGGGGCCATTCCCCGCACAGCCATTTGTTTTGGAATATGGCAGCGAAACCTCGTGGTGCGGCTGCGTCCGTGAAAATGTTAGGGGAGAATTCATTCTGGATAAGAAAGAACATGGACCTACCATTCCAAGTTTTGATAAACCTGGACCACAATATTAGATCAGATTTTGCTTCATTATCGAGGCTGAGCATGTCTGATGACTCGTGGCTACTAGACCGTAAGTTCAGGAGGTGTGATATGAAAGACCTACCCTGTGGAGTGATACGCATAGCAAAATTTAGGTGACCCAAGAGTGCCTGTAATTGTACTCTTGAGCAAGTGGGTGATGCCATGAAGCTGTCAATCTGTTGTTGAATCCTACCAAGTTTGGCTGCTGGAAGACTGGCATCCATACGAACAGAATCTAAGACTATGCCCAAAAATTCGATGGAAGTGTCTGGGCCTGCAGTCTTGTGTTTAGCAACTGGAATTCCTAATTCTTCGAATAGGTTAAGCAGCCTGTCTAGGCTGGAGGGTGATGATTGGGGTGATTCTATAGTTAGAAAATCATCTAGGTAGTGCAATACCAATGGGCACCGAGTGACATTTAATAAAATCCAACACAGAGTTTCTGCGAATAAGTCAAATAACTTGGGACTACTCCTGGAGCCAAAGGTTAATCGGGTAGAAAAATAGTACCAGTCTTTCCACTTTATACCGTGTAGATGCCATAATTCGGGATTTATTGGTAGCAGTTTGAAGGCATCTGTGATGTCTGCCTTGGCGAGCCATGATCCTATCCCTGACCTCACTATAGCTTGAATGGCATTGTCCACTGAAGTGTATTTAACCGAGAATTCTTCTGCTGGAATAAGGGAGTTGATACTAGAATGACACGAGTTGTGAGGGGCTGATAAGTCGAAAATTAGTCTCTTTTTCTTTGAATATTTCCCTGTAGCTATACCAATGCGGCTGATTCTCCAACTGGGGAAAGGGGGTGACTGAAAGGGGCCTATTAGGTAACCTTTCTCTAGTTCACTTGCCAACAGGATGTCTACTGAATCGGGATCAGTCAATGCGGACCTAAGGTTGGGGCATTCCAGTGTTTGATGGGGGAGAGCAATCATACCGGTGTTAAAACCTGCTGAAAAACCTGAAATTAAAAACTCCACAAGGTCGGGTGAAGGGTGAAGTTTTAATTTTTCCCTTAGGAAATCTACCTTAACTAGGGATAGTCATGATTTTGAAAAAAGTTTAACTGGACACATTGTTTTCGGGTGGGCCCTATGACAGCCTGTGCAGATGTGCAGCAGTCTACACAGACTGAAATTGCAACCGGTGGTATTGAAATTGTTCCAGATCTGCGATTTCCCGAGGAAAGAAATAGGTCTTCCTAGTCTATCGTGCGTTTTGGCAGATGAGGGGAGAGGGCCCAAGGGTGGTGGTGCAGACAAGCCTGCCGTACTGGTGGAGGGTTGGTTATCTGCTGACGGGCAGAAATTGACTGTATGTGCTGTTTATTGGCACTGACTCCAGGCTGGAGTTTTTAGTCCTGCGGAATGTCTGCAGAATAGCTCAGTATCTATTTGACTCCAGCCCGTGAGATAATTAAACTGAGCCAATGCTGCTGCTGCTTTTGCTGAAAAGGACCTGTGGTAATCATAGAACGCATAACCTCCGTATTTATGCCCTAGTTCCTCAACTTTAAACAGGTAATGGTCTAGCTCCTCCCTCCTATTAGGGTGAATTGCACAAATTACATCCCTATGTAGGCTAAATGCCAAAACGAATTCTGGTATAGACAGTTTACTCCCCAGCCTTGGGTCTTTGGCTCTTAAAACTACTGACACTTCCCCGCAAGAAAATGCTCTATTGTCTGCCAAATCATGTGAGCTAAGCAAGAGGGACACTAAGTTGACGTCCTTCCCTTCCAGGATATCTTTCCGGAGGTTACTTTGAATGAAGTGTGCCGGTGTGATGGAGGGAGATTTGCCCATGAACCTACCTGCCTCCAATGACTGTGGTAAAGGGGTCTGTGAGATGAGTGGAACTTGAGGAGATGGTAGGGAGGATATATGCATGGTAGGTCTGGCTTCTAAATTATCCAGCCTTTTTTGTATGGAAGCTACTGACGTTACCAAAGTGGTAAGCATGTCTTTTAACTGGCCCAATTCTTCAGAGGCCCTAAGGGGGGGGCTGGGTCTAGCAAGGGGCGTTGAATGTCCCGGAAATAATAATCAAAATAGTTCTGCCTTCCTGGCTGTAGCCGGGAATGGTATCCCTCTTCTTAACAGTTCTGCTGTTAACTTCGGGATGGTCCAGGCTCTAAGAGATGGCGTAACCGTGGCATCTGACCTTGGGACAGGCGAAGGTGGTATAGGAGACTGATCCTCGTGCTCGGAAAACATTGACCTGTCTAAAACACAGATGGAAACCTAATAAATCTATCTGATCAATGGGTTTAATAAGTCTGAGTTCTGCGATAGAACAGTGCTTATGTCGTGCTCTGCGATAGAGCGGAAACTAAAAAAACGGCTCTGCGTTAGAGCGGGAGTGCAACGTATGAGAGGCCTATCTATCGTGCTGAAGAGGCGAAAACTAAATTCGAGTGACTTGCCCTCCGGCGAGGGTAGGGATAATGCCTCTAAGGGAAGGGGAAAGATACCGATATGCTGTGAATACAAACCTTCCATAGTATCCTGAATGAGGATTTGATTCAATCGTACAGGCATAGGCGTGCGCACGGGGTGTGCCGGGTGTGCCTGGGCACACCCTAATCCGTGCAGGGCCGTCTTTAACGCGGGGCAAACGGGGCAGCTGCCCTGGGCCCATTTACTCCTGGGGGGCCCCAAGGCAGCTGTCCCGTGGGCCCCCAGCCCCTGCTGCCGCGTTCACAGCGCATTGCGCTTGTGAACGCTTTTTTCGGCGTCAGTTTTTTTTTTTTTTTTTTCCGGCCGTCGCATCCATCGGATGCGGCTTGCCGGAAAAAAGCGTTCACAAGCGCAATTTCGGTTTCTGTTTCCCTCCTCCGTGCAAGAGGGAAGACTGCACGGAGGAGACATCCGGCGGGGGACACGGAGCAGTGAAGTGTAAGTACGGGGGGGGGGTGTCTGGCTGGCACAATATTCCTGGTATCTGACTGGAACTATATTACTGGGTATCTGATTGGCACAATATTACTGGGTATATGATTGGCACAATATTACTGGGTATCTGATTGGCACAATATTACTGGTATCTGACTGGCACTATATTACTGGGCATCTGATTGGCACTATATTACTGGGCATCTGATTGGCACTATATTACTGGGTATCTGATTGGCACAATATTCCTGGTATGATTGGCACTATATTACTGGGCATCTGATTGGCACAATATTCCTGGTATCTGACTGGCACTATATTACTGGGTATCTGATTGGCACAATATTACTGGGCATCTGATGGCACTATATTACTGGGTATCTGATTGGCACAATATTACTGGGCATCTGATTGGCACTATATTACTGGGCATCTGATTGGCACTATATTACTGGGTATCTGGCACTATATTACTGGGTATCTGATTGGCACTATATTACTTGGCATCTGACTGGCACTATATTACTGGGTATCTGATTGGCACTATATTACTTGGCATCTGATTGGCACTATATTACTGGGTATCTGGCACTATATTACTGGGTATCTGGCACTATATTACTGGGTATCTGATTGGCACTATATTACTTGGCATCTGACTGTCACTATATTACTGGGTATCTGATTGGCACTATATTACTGGGTATCTGATTGGCACTATATTACTTGGCATCTGATTGGCACTATATTACTGGGTATCTGACTGGCACTATATTACTTGGCATCTGATTGGCACTATATTACTGGGCATCTGATTGGCACTATATTACTTGGCATCTGATTGGCACTATATTACTGGGCATATGATTGGCACTATATTACTGGGTATCTGATTGGCACTATATTACTGGGTATCTGACTGGCACTATATTACTTGGCATCTGATTGGCACTATATTACTGGGCATCTGATTGGCACTATATTACTTGGCATCTGATTGGCACTATATTACTGGGCATATGATTGGCACTATATTACTGGGTATCTGATTGGCACTATATTACTGGGTATCTGACTGGCACTATATTACTTGGCTTTAGTGCTTTAGGGTGCTTGTGCTTTTGTTTGTGCTTTAGGGTGCACACCCTAATGCAATAGGCTGCGCACGCCTATGCGTACAGGGAACGTATTGCTTGTGACAACACTATTGAGATAAAATATTGAGGAAACGAATGGAGCGTAAATGACAGATCACGATACTATGATTGTATATTCTGTATTGATTCTTAACAGTAACCTGTATAGTATTAAGCTGCCTCAAAATAACTGCAGTTTATTGTTAATATTATTTCCTACACCAACCTGTAGCCGGCAATAAAATCTTAATTCAATCTTCCTGTGCTACCTGTGTACAACATGGGGTAACGGGTGTACTTGTCGGGTACAAGAAAATTCCCATTTAGTTAATGTAAATTAGAAAACTCTAATTCTAGCAGATTACAACTGAAAGAAAATAAAGAGCAGTATCAATCGTTCCACTAGGTGGCGAAATTTCACAAGGCCTTAACTACAGACTTAAATTACCGTATTTTCCGGTGTATAAGACGACTGGGCATATAAGACGACCCCCAACTTTTCCAGTTAAAATTTAGAGTTTGGCATATACTCGCCGTATAAGACTACCCCTCTTCCAACGAGCATTTTCTCCTACAGTGACATTTACACACACACCCTTACACTAACACAGTGACACACTTACACACACACCCTTACACAGAAAGTGACACACTTACACACACACAGTGACACCAATAGACACATAACCTGAGACACATTATTTTGCCCCTCAACATGCCAGTATTTTGCCACTCAATATGCCTTTATTGTGCCATTTAATATGCCAATATTTTGCCCCTCCAATATGCCAGGATTTTCCCCTCAATATGCCAGAATTTTGCCCCTCTCCTACCCCCTTCCCAGTACTTACCTCGTTGCTGCTCTGCAGGTGCGCACGGCTGAGAGGGAAGCGTTGTGCGCTCCCCTCCAGCCGCGTGGCTTTAATAAAGTTTGTTTTAAAAAAAAGTTTAAACAAACTTTATTGAAGTTGAGCGGCTGGAGGGGAGCACACAACGCTTCCCTCACAGCCGCGCACACCTGCAGAACAGCAACGAGGTAAGTAAAAAGACTATACCCGGCGTATAAGACGACCCCTGACTTTTGGGAAGATTTTCCTGGGTTAAAAAGTAGTCTTATACGCCAGAAAATACAGTATATTACAATATTGTATATCTCCAAACAATACAGAGAGTTGATTGTACAGGATTAAATATATTTAACCTACAAAAGATTCCCATTCATAAAAGTTTAGCACAAAAAACACTTATGACATAATTAAACAACCAGATTTATGCAACTTATACCATATCTACCTTTAACATGTAGTTAGGATCTGATCCTATTTACTTAGGGACTTTAAGAGTAATACATTGAAAAGGGTGGTAAAAAGGGGGGGGGGGGCAACGGGAGGTAGACCATTACCAAGTAAGAGAAAACCAGTTTGCACATATTACTAGAGGTCCTCGATGCCTCTTTGAGTAATATTGCTAATTTGTTATTTTATCAAGATAGGGTCAGAGATTGTTGTGACCGATTTAGTCTTTAGTCGGGGCGGCATGAGGAGAGTGGCGGGAGATACGAGGCGGTACCGGGGGGAAGGTGAGAGGCGGCATGAGGGGAGAGGCGGGGTTTACGATGTGGCAACGGAGGGGGAGGTGAGAGGTAAGAGGTGTCCTGAGAAACGGCAGGAGATACGAGGTGGCATGAGGGAGAGGCGATATGAGGAAAACCCAAATGGAGAAGGGGACGATTCCCCTTTCTCCGAATACCTGAATTCTTCTTTTGGATCCTTGAATCAGCTGTGCAGCCGTTTGAGAAGCCTTCGTGTCGCAAGGATGACCTCAGACCGGAAACAGTCGTCGCCCGGAAGTGACAACAAAAATGTCGGTGAAAACGCTGCATGTTCTGGGAGAGAGGCGCTTGATATACTCAGCGCCCCTCCCACAACTACAAGCCAGCCTCCTGGCCTTAACATTTATGCATCAGTGCACTCAATCTCTTCCACTTCTGGGGCAAGGCTAGGTTTGATGACCCCGCCAGCAGAAAGCAAAAGAAACTGTTGCATGACGGCTCAGACTGCTTGGCTGATTTGCAAGGGGGTGAGGTGAAAGACAGATGGCCATGGGTTGCAGGCGTCAACTCTGAGCTTTCAGCAGGGGACCGGGTGGGAGACAATGTGAAGGAACTGGAGGCACTGTCAGCCACCCAATCTACCATCGCCTGTACTTGTTCTGGCCTCACCATTCTAAGAGCGGCATTCGGGCCTACCAAATAACGCTGAAGGTTCTGTCGCGTACTAGCACCTGAGGAAGGTGTTTCACTTGTGCGTGTAGCTGGCACAGATCGACCACATCCCCTACTTGCAACAGGAGCTCCACCAACACCAGCAGCACCACGACCAGGGCCACGTCCCTTATTTGACGCTCTCCTCATTCTTTGCGGTCACCCACCAAAGTAACAGATGGTTTATGTCAGGCGACAATGTAACCGCCAATAGTCAACAATTTGTATTTGTATTTTTTTTGTTTCTTTGTTTATTGGACTGCAAGAAATACACTGCAAGACGTAAATGTACTATTTAGCACCCAAAACAATTCGAATTTTTCAAAGTGCGCTGTAAGCACAGTATTGGACTGTTCTATTTGACTCTCAGATATGAAGTGCACCGCAAGACGCAAATGTACTATTTACCACACAAAACTATTAGAATTTTTCAAAGTGCGCTGTAAGCACAGTATTTGACGGCTCTATTTGACTCTCAGATGTGAAGTGCAGGACACAAATGTAATATTTAACACCAACAAATTGCAGTATTTAAAAATGCCTAGATGTTGCCCACTGAGCTAACAGAACATGATTAAAGTCATGTGCCTGGCACACATGCAGTTGCAAGTGCACTGATCTCTCTGTGGCACTGGGCTCAGGGCAGGGTACACATATGTAGTATAGCACCCACTAAAATAATCACTATAATTTGAATAATCGCTGTAGTTTGAATAATCGCTGTAGTTTGCAGATTCAACACCAGAATTTTTTTTAATCTGTCCCTCACAGCTGCAGCATCCTCTCCCTACACTAAGAAGAGCTCATGGGATGTGCGTGTACGTGACTCCAGTTTATATATGGAGGCTGGGTCACATGCTGCACTGGCCAATCCCAGCCATGCCATTAGTAGGCATGGCTGCAGGGCCGGTGGAAGGATTTTTGCCGCCCTAGGCAAAATAAAAATTGCCGCCCCCCCCCCACATTATCATATTATTATTCCCCTCAATATCCCAGGATTATGCCCCACAATATGCCAGGACTTAGCCACCCAATATGCCAGGATCATTCCCCTCAATATTCCAGGATTATGCCCCTCAATATGCCAGGATTAAGCCACCCAATATGCCAGGATTATTCCCCTCAATATCCCAGGATTATGCCCCTCAATGTCCCAGGATTATGCCCCTCAATATCCCAGGATTTTGCCCCACAATATGCCAGGACTTAGGCACCCAATATGCCAGGATTTCCCCCCACAATATGCCAGGACTTAGCCACCCAACATGCCAGGACTTTCCCCCACAATATGCCAGGATTTAGCCACCCAATATGCCAGGATTATTCCCCTCAATATCCCAGGATTATGCCCCTCAATATGCCAGGATTTAGCCAACCAATATGCCAGGATTATTCCCCTCAATATCCCAGGATTATGCCCCTCAATATCCCAGGATTATGCCCCTCATTATCCCAGGATTATGCCCCTCAATATGCCAGGATTATTCCCCTCAATATCCCAGGATTATGCCCCACAATATGCCAGGACTTAGCCACCCAATATGCCAGGATTATTCCCCTCAATATCCCAGGATTATGCCCCTCAATATGCCAGGATTATTCCCCTCAATATCCCAGGATTATGCCCCACAATATGCCAGGACTTAGCCACCCAATATGCCAGGATTATTCCCCTCAATATCCCAGGATTATGCCCCTCAATATGCCAGGATTATGCCCCTCAATATCCCAGGATTTTGCCCCACAATATGCCAGGATTTAGCCACCCAATATGCCAGGATTTCCCCCCACAATATGCCAGGATTTAGCCACCCAATATGCCAGTATTTTCCCCCACAATATGCCAGGATTTAGCCACCCAATATGCCAGGATTTTCCCCCACAATATATTTTTATTTTTTTATTTTTTTTTATTACTGCATATAAAAATACAAGTATTTAAAGAACAAATTGATACAAAGGTTCATTAGACAATACAAAATAAACAGTATAATATGACTGATTTGTCTAAGAGTGATAATATCAACGAGCCAATCCATACATAAATATAAATATTCTACAGTGATATATACATGTATTGATATTAACATAAATATGCTAGTAGAGACCATACGTAGAGGACACCAAGGGTCATGATGTAGTAGAGCTAGGTTCTCTTAGATTTTATAGTATCAATGAAGCAGCAAGAACATAAATAACAAACTAACCATAAATATAGGGGATTCGGTGCCGGGGGGCATTGGAGGTCGCAGGAAGAAAAGGAGACTGGAATAGTAATAAGGGCGAAGGGGGGCAAGGGGGGGAGAGGTCCAAAGATTCTGATGCGTCTCTGCCCAGGTACAAGTTGAAATTAAACATTATAGATTTCATTCCAATTGCTCCATATATCGCTATAGAGGACACTAGTGGAGTTGTTATATGACACAGATTTTTCCATAGTGGCTTGGTAGTTTATTTGAAGTGTTATATCATTTTGAGATGGAATCGTAGGTTTTTTCCAATGGCGTGACATACTAATCTTAGTGGCCATAAATATATGTATTATTAAGATGTGCTGTGATTTTGAAGTTTTAGGTAGGTTAAAGTGAAAAAGGAAATTTTCGGGAAGAAGGACATTTAATTTAATGTCCAAACTGTCAAGTAGCTTTAGGACTATAAGTTTGAGGTTCGTTAGAACTGAGCAGTTCCACCAAATGTGGAGAAGAGAGCCAGGTTCATTTCCGCAGCGCCAACATAAGTTGGTAGTCTCTGGTTGGTATTTGCAGAGTTTAGTAGGAACAAGGTACCACCTGTGTAGAACTTTAATAAAGGTTTCTTGAATATTTGTACAGTGAATATATTTTTTCACATATTCTAAAGATTTTAGCCATACTTGCAAAGGGAAAGTTTTATCAAGATCTTCTTCCCATTTTATAAAGGAGCTTAACTTCTTTTTTTCTCCCTTGTTATAAATATATTTTCTAATTTTAGAGGTTAATTTTTTAAAGGGCCCTTTTGATAAGTTCTCATAGGTATCTTCCTGTGATAGTACTCTATTGCTCATTATATTCTTAATTTTCAGGTAGGTAAGAAATTCACCGTTTGGAAGATCAAATTTTGATTGAAGTTGAGAGAAAGTAGATATTCTTGACTTGTCTAGGAGATCCGCAATATTAAGAATATTTAGATTCGACCATCTTTCTAGGCTTAGATCACGGGTTAAGAATGTCAAAGCCATTAAGGGAGCTTCTTTTGAAATAGAATTATTAGAGTAGAAAAGCTTTTTAATTGGGTTGATAGAATTATAAATTTGGGTAATTACAATGTTATCGATGTTTAATTTTAGGAACTCCGTTTTATCTATCCAGAAGAGCATGGAGGGATCTTTGTTGTTACACAAATGTCTTTCAAATCTATACCAAGTTTTCTTTTTAGAATCATGATTATTCAAAATCAGAAAATGTGAAAGCATTACAGTGTCGTGTATAAAAAAGACATCGGGGAAGGAAAGACCTCCTTGGGATAGATTGGAAGACATTATTTCCCTAGTGATCCTTGGTTTCTTTGCTCCCCAAACGAAAGAAGAGAATAGTTTATGGAACAACACAAGAGTTTTCTTTGGGACTCTAAGAGGAATGACCCGGAAAAAATATTCCAATTTTGGGAGGATATAAGATCTGATCACCTCTATTCTACCTAGCCAAGATATATGTAGTTTTCGCCACTTTTCGATTGTAGAGGACAACTGGTGGTATAGATTTATATAATTTAATTCAATCCAGGCGTCAACATTTAAATTGATCTTAACTCCAAGATATGAAATGGATCTATTAGACCAGTTAAAGCTAAATTTACTTTCCAACCTTGAAGTCAGGTCAGGACCTAAGTTTGCGTGAAGCAGCTGTGTTTTTTGGATGTTGATTTTATAATTGGACAGTAAGCTGTAATCTTTTATGCATTTCAGAGTTTCCGTGATGGAAATATCGGGATTAGTAAGAGTCAAGATTATATCGTCCGCAAAGAGTGTTATTTTTAGTTCTTCTTTGTCCAAAAAAACACCTGAAATTTTATTATTTAATCTAATACTAGTTGCTAAGGGTTCAATTGAAAGAATATACAATAAAGGAGCCAGCGGACAACCCTGTCTCGTACCATTGGATATTCCAAACCAATTTGAGGTAAGACCATTGCCATAAACTCTAGCGGTTGGATCAGAGTATAGTGCCATGACAAGGTCCTTGAAGCGTCCTTCCAAGCCGAACGCCGACAAGGCCCCCGACATAAAGCGCCAGCTAACTCTGTCGAAGGCCTTCTCGGCGTCTACTGCCACCAGAACAGCCGGACGGAGATCCTTCTTTATTTTTTGGATGATATGAGTTAATCTGCGGACATTATCACCACCTGACCTATTTTTGACAAACCCCGATTGGTCAATATGAATCAAATCGGGTATAACAAAGCTCAATCAATTGGCCAGAATTTTCGAAAATATTTTTATGTCCAAATTAATCAAGGATATCGGACGATAATTACAAATATAGCAGGGATCTTTCTCGGGCTTTGGTATAGGAGAGATTGTAGCTCTCAATAGGTCTGGTGTAATTTTTTTTTCAACACCAATTGCATTGTAGAATTTATAAAGAAGAGGGGTTATATGTGATTGAAAAAGTTTGTAAAAACGTGCAGTGTAACCGTCAGGACCTGGGGCTTTCCCTAGTTCAATATCTTTAATTGTCAAGGAGATTTCACTTTGGGTTATAGGGTCGTTCAACATCTTCAGATGATTCTTTTTAATTTTAGGAAGGACTAAATTGTTGAAATATCCATCGATTTCTATTTGGGACGAGGTTGTCCCTTCTATGTTGTAAAGCGAAAAATAGTACTTGGCGAAGGCCTCCCCAATCTGAGCAGGGGAGAGGAAAACCCTGTCGCCAACCACTATTTTTTTAATATTTTTCTTTGTGATTTCAGATTTAAATTTATTTGATAGTGGTTTACCCACTTTTTTATTGCTTGAGTACCATTTCTGGTTCAGAGAGATTATCATTTTTCTGACTCTTTCTTCCAGTTTGGCTTTGATCAGGGTTTGGATTTGCAAAATTTTTGTCTTAATCAGAAGAGAGGGATTATTTCTATTCTGTTGTTCAAATTTAGACAGTTGGATATAAAGATCATTTAGGGGTGCGCCTTTAGATTTTTTAAGGGAGGCTTCCATTTTAATTAGGTGGCCTCTCATCACGCATTTAAAGGTTGACCACACATTTTCTGGAGATGTTTCGTCTGAGACGTTAAACCTAGCAAATTCTAGGGCTTGCTCTTTTAGATAGTTTATATCTTTTTCAGATATTAGACAGGTTTCGTCAAGTCTCCAGATGGATTTCCTGTTATATTCATGATTGTTTCTAACCTGAATCTTAATAGGGGCGTGATCTGACCAGGTAATTAAATCGATGGATGAAGAGATAACCTTCTCTAAGTTGGAACGGTCTATCAAAAAAAAAATCAATTCTAGAATAGGTGTTGTGAGAGTTAGAAAAGTGGGTGAAATCTCTATCTGAGGCATGCTGAATCCTCCATATATCGTAGAGGTCATATTTTAAGAGGAGATCTTGCATCCACTTAGACCTATTTCTATATAGTGTGTTTGTTTTAGTTGTGTAAGAACCACTCCTGTCCTGCTTTTCGTCCAGTATGGTGTTAAAGTCTCCCCCGATAATTAAAATACCTTTTTTAATTTTATCTGCTCTACTGAGTACTTTTTCAAAAAAGGACCGAGTAAAATCATTTGGAGCGTATATATTGAGTATAGTGTGGGTTATATCATTTAAATTACATATAATTAAGTTGAATCTCCCGAAGGAGTCTCTTTCTTCATATAGCAACTCGTATTTAACCCCAACTGCACACAATATTGCAACACCTCTTTTTTTAATGCCAACTCTGAGCTTGTCACCACCGGGAATTTTGAAAATTTCCATAATTTAGAACCAGTACATTTCCAGTGCGTTTCTTGTACAAGACAAATGTCTATTTTGTCTTCTAATAAAGTTTTATACAGTAAGCCTCTTTTAACGGGAGAGTTTAGGCCCTGGGCATTTATTGACGCAAATTTAAGTGACATCTGATGAACAAAGGGACCATCTCCCCCCCAACCCCATCTCGCTTGAAAATTTATACGACACTCCAAAAAGACCCCCGGCAGTGAATCCCATACTAAAAACACAAACAAGACAAAAACGACAAAATAACTTTACGTAGACATTCATACTCCACCAGTAAATATACATATTAAAGGTGTCTGCCCTGAAATGACTCAGGGTGTTCAGTTGCCGGTGGTCAAGTGGGGGGAGGGTCTAGTTCTCAAGATAGGTGAGAGATTAAATCGTGTTTGAAATTATATTCCTAAAATATCTAGAGTAGTAATATTTAGAGTTGAAAACGGGTAGTACTATACTTTATATTCTATACTGGAATAAAGTTGTCACGTTCTGGAGAGGGGAAGAATATGCCGAACGAGTATAAGTAATATGTCTTGTACTTACAAGTAGTAATAAATCTATATTAAATATTGAAGTGAAATTTTATTAATCTAACAGTGAGGGAATCTGGAGAAGAAGATGGGAAGAGAAAAAAATAAATAAAAAAAAAATAAGTAGTCAAGGGAAGTGTCCCACTCCCCATGGTAAGGATTGTACTAAACATAGGTTTGATAGAGGAATAAAGATTGTACATTTCTGAAGAGAGAGGTAGGAGGGTGTAGGATGATTAACGAGTTATATATAATTACTTAAAGGTTAAAGTCTAGGTCTTTGTATTGGGAAGTGAGCATAGGGTATAAGTAGTTAATAACCAGTTTATTCCTATCATCAACATTAAGCGTACAGAGTAAAACGAATAAAGGCCCACGAATATAGTGCTTAAGAATGTGAATAATATTAATAAATTAGTAGAATTTTTATAAAGATTAATCGTAACATCTTAAATATAGAGTCCTTTATAGTGAGGTGGACTAGGTTGATTCACAAGAGAGAGAAGAAAAAAAAAAAATTAAATAAATAAAAAAAAAAAAAAAAAAGTGGCAATACCAGACAGTGATTGTACAAAAACGTAAATATTAAATCGTGTGTGCGCTTTCGGTTTTAAATGTATTTATAGATATAAGTATTAGTGAGCTCTATAAAGTGAGTATAAAATAGTGTCTGTCGGTCTTTCTAATTTAGACCTTCAAGTTTAATAGTAGGCCTCAGTATATTAAGAGTTCTGATCTTTACTCCAAGTCGCCCCCAGCCCTCCTCCCTCTACATCAATCTTCTCTTCTGCCTCCCTACCACCTGCCTCTTTCTCCTATCTTACAAAATCGCTTAGTCCTTTCTCCCTTTCTTCCCCTCTTCCTCCCCCCCTCCCCCTTCACCATCACTCCCCTCCTTTCCTCTCCTCTTCTCCTCCTCCACTTCCCTCCCCATCCCCATCCCATCTCTCTACAAGGCCCTTCTCCTTGTTTGTCTATCTTACTTACAATTTTATGTACAAATTGGATATTTAAGAGTGGTGATTATGACCTTAAGTCAGGTTATAAGATAATAATTTGAAAGATTTGTCTCTATTTCTAAAGTTCTTTCGGAGCGCTTAATCCAGTATTCCTATATCTCTTATTCTCTGTAGATCTTCCACTGGGTCTTCCATAACGCTCGTTTTCCCATTGAAAGAAATGTAGAGTTTGGTCGGAAACCCCCATCTATAAGAGATATTTTTATCTCTAAGTTGCTTGGTTATATCCTTAAAACGAAGTCTATTAGCTCTTGTGGTAGGGGAGAGATCTGGGAAAACTAGTATTTTCTCAAATTTTAGGTTTTTTGGGCCTGCATACAATCTCATATTTCCCAGGAGGGTGTCTTTGATAGAGCAATTGAGAAATCTTACAATCACGTCACTTGGGGGGTCGCCTTCAATAACTCTGCTTTTCTGTATTCTATGGTATCTTTCAAACGGTGATTGGAGTACCATGTCGGGAGATAGAAACTGGGATATAAAATCTAAAAGATATTTTTCTAGACTGTCATTTTTGAGTTCCTCTGGGATCCCTTTAAATCTTAAATTGTTGCGGCGTGATCTGTCTTCGAGTTCTGTTATTCTCGATTGTGTTAACTTGACTTGATTCTTAACAACAGAATTTTGGGTCTTTAACACAGATAATTCTGATTTAATATTGACTAAGTCCTCATCCTGTGCTGCTACTCTAGTCGTTAGAGAAGAGATCTCTTTAGATAATTCAGATATATTTTGCTTGAAGTCAGACCTAATTTTTTCATAAAGGTCATTCATTAAAAGAGAAATAGTATGGTTAGTAACTAGATCTGTTTGTAAAGTAGTGGGAGATGAGGTAGGATTCTCAATCAGAGATACTTCAGTGGATATATCAGCTGAAAAGGGTGATAATGACCTTCTTTGAGAGGTTGTTTTAAGGGTGTCTGATTTAGGGGAATAAAATGTATTGATTGTTTTATTTTTTTCTGATTTACCGTTGGCTGGGGTTTTCTTGGGAGGCATGATGAAAAAAAAAAAAATTGGTAAGATCTATAATTAGAAAAAGTTGGAGTGGGAGAGAGAAAAAAAAAAAAAAAAAGGGGAAGATGGGTCAAACAGCAGAGAATAAATATGGGAACCAAATTATCCTTAGACCAGTTGTATATGGTAAAGGAGATTGAAACCAATCAGTATCCCTGTCAAAACGTATTGGTAGAATTACTTATAAATGACCAGGTGTAGGGGGTCATTAAGGGGAGAATCAGCTTCACAAACAGCCAGTCGCAAACAAAGTTAGAATTATTTCACTTATAGATAGCATATGAGATGAGGGAGATACCAATCAAAACATTTGAAAGAGATCTACACTAGAAATACACTTGTAATACAGAAAACATTAGAAATTTAAGTGATAGATCTTAAAATATCGTTCAAAGGAGTCACAGGACGGATGATCGTTCATAACAGTCTCAACTCTGAGAGGGTTATAAATGACTGGTTTGATGAGCACCGCTTGTTGTGGTTGTGGTCTCAAATAACAGAGTAACAATTGCAGCGGTTCAAAAAGATCCCACTTTAGGAATACAAATGTTTAGCAATCAAATGTCAAATAGATCAAATTTCTATAAATATTAGTCTCTCCTCTAAATCAAATTGTAGGCAGAGATTCAAAATAGTGGTGAATAGAAGCAATCACATGATTTTAACGTTTTCTTTCTCTTTTCTTCCTCCTCCCCACGTTCGCCCTCTCTCCTCTCTCCTTCTTTCCTCTCTCTCCTTCGCTCCTTTCCCCTTTTTTGCTGCTAGGAGTCTTATGGAGGCAGTTTAAACCATATAAATATTGAATAAAGAGAACGGTCTCCCCTTTAACATAGATTTTATCAGTTTCTGGGAGAGTAACAAAAAAGCAGTTTCTCCTTTGAGGTAGATTGAAACTCATTAACACTTTAAATAAATAAAGTCATTAGTGATTGTGATAAACAAATTATACTTATCTGCAATGTTAAAATGAGTTAGTCGGTATGGTTTGTAAAGGTTATACTGGAGAGTCTTCAGAGTCCTCAGAGGGCTCCAATCGTGCCGTTCCCCGGGATACAATGAACAGTGTCCACCAATAAGTTGAAGTCGAAGTCAGCAAGACGCCAGTCGAACTCCACGAATCAAGCGGGTCGCTCCAGTGATAGAAAAGGGTGCATCGGCAGCCTGGCCAGAAACAACAATGCTTTCCAGTAGGTTATAGTTGTAATAACGTTAATTTCTCTGACTGCCGTAAGGGTATTATTCCGGAACTACTGGAGGAGAAATATATTCCGCAGACAGGGAAACAGGGAGGACCACCTCTTCAGGCAGGCCCGTCTTCCTAATGCGGTCAGAGTTCTCCAAACCAGGGTAAGTAATCCTCAATAGTCCGTGATATGGGTTCTGAGGACCAAGGATTTAACTTCAGCGGGAAATTTTTAAAAGGAGAGTCGACCTTTGACTTTGAAGGGAGTAGTCAATGTTGGATGCCAGCGTCATTAGGAGAGCTCGATGGGACAATCCAAGAAATATCACCCAAGTGACGAGTACAAACAAAGCTAGAAATATCGCATAATGCCAACTAGCGTTAGGTTATGCTCCGACGAGCAGCGATCGCTCTCCCCCAGGGACCACACCGGCAACACGCCCACGTGCAACGTCCTACGTCCTACGTCATCACGCTCATCCCTCAATATGCCAGGATTATTCCCCTCAATATCCCAGGATTATGCCCCACAATATGCCAGGACTTAGCCACCCAATATGCCAGGATTATTCCCCTCAATATCCCAGGATTATGCCCCTCAATATGCCAGGATTATTCCCCTCAATATCCCAGGATTATGCCCCACAATATGCCAGGACTTAGCCACCCAATATGCCAGGATTATTCCCCTCAATATCCCAGGATTATGCCCCTCAATATGCCAGGATTATGCCCCTCAATATCCCAGGATTTTGCCCCACAATATGCCAGGATTTAGCCACCCAATATGCCAGGATTTCCCCCCACAATATGCCAGGATTTAGCCACTTAATATGCCAGGATTTTCCCCGCAATATGCCAGGATTTAGCCACCCAATATGCCAGGATTTTCCCCCACAATATAGTAGTGGCACAATAATGGAAAGCATGTTAAAGGATAGGATTGTTGAACATCTAAAATCACATGGATTTCAAGATCAGAGACAACATGGGTTTACTTCAGACAGATCATGCCAAACTAATCTTATTGATTTTTTTGATCGTGCAACTAAAATAATATATCTGGGTGGTGCAGTAGACATTGTTTACCTAGATTTCAGTAAGGCTTTTGACACTGTCTCACATAGGAGGCGTATAAATAAACTGCAATCTTTGAGTTTAGATTTCAATATTGTTGAATGGATTAGACAGTGACAGGCAACAGAGGGTTGTAGTCAATAGAGTATATTCAAGGTCTTATTACTAGTGGGGTACCTCAGGGATCTGTATTTGGACCAATTCTCTTTAATATTTGTATTAGTGATATTGCAGATATTGCAAGGTCTTGTTGGTAAGGTATGTCTTTTTGCTGATGATACAAAGATTTACAGCAGGGGGGATGTTCCTGGAGGGATAAGCCAAATGGCAAATGATTTACCTAAACTAGAAAAATGGTCAGCTGTGGAAACTGCTTGGTTCCATAGCAGTAGAAAGAGGGAAATGCTCGTGCCATTGTACACAGCACTGGTGCACTGGTGAGGCCTCACTTGGAGTATTGTACGCAGTACTGGAGACCACATCACTTCAGAAGGATATGGATACTTTGGAGAGAGTTCAGAGAAGGGCTACTAAACTGATTTATGAGTTGAGGGAAAAAATTTACCAGGAAAGATTAAAGGATCTTCACATGTTTATGAGAGATATATATATTTTGATAATGTGTTTTATAATATGATGGAAAAGCAAAAAAACGAAGAAATATTAAGGAAAGAAAAATAAAGGATCTGAAACATGTATAGTTTGGAGGAAAGGGGGGATATGATAGAAATATTTAAACACACAAAGTGAATCAACACTGTAAAAGAGGAGAGGACATAGTCTTAAATTAGAAGGGCAAAGATTTTAAAGTAACATCACGAAGTCTTACTTTTCTGAGAGGCTAGTGGAATAGCTTTCCAGCGGAAGTGGTAGAGGTAAACAAAGTGAAAGAGTTTAAGCATGCGTGGGATAGGCACAAGGCTATCCTACATATAAAAAAGGCCGGGGACTAATAAAAGTATTTAGACAATTGGGCAGACAAGATGTGCTGAAAGGGAAAGTGATTAGGGGCATACATGGCACTGTGAAACGGGATGAGGAGCATTGTCTGTGTGAGACAATGGTAGGTGTATTACAGGTTTCCTGCCTGCCTCCCTATCTAACATAACCAGTATAAAAACTACTTCAATTAAATGGAGTACGGGTGCTGACTGTCCACTAAATTTCTGTTATCAAAATTTTAATAATTGACCACCAGAGGGTGCTAGTTCACTATATGTTCAAAAACCTTCCATACAAATAAAAGGCATCAGTTTTGCTCGCAACCAAAATGACTGCTTAACATTGTGTGATAAATTCAGAATTTAATTATTAACTTGGGTCTGGAGAAACTAACACTTTGCATCACTAATGCCCACTTTTCTCCCTCTTCACCACAGATACATATTATAAAATATCCTTTAGGGTCTACCAATAAGGAGAGAATTGCAGGGAATTGAGTCCAATGTAGCCGAGTTTGAAAAATTATCCAATGCCGCTGAATGGAAGAATTTTTACAAGCTACCTTTGGCCTTCCCATCTCAATTCTCTGCAGTTTTCTATTTATTAAGTAGACCATTTTATTTATTTCTAGCATTGGCTATTTTGATGAATTACACATTTACCTATTGAAACATTTTTCAAAACTGGGCTTTGGAGGAAGACTGGAAAACACTACATAGAATAAGATTATTTTTAATCAAATGGTAAATTACAATGTGAAACGGCTCCCACCATAAACCATGGAAAACACTAAAACCTTCAGGGACAAAATTCTCTGTTATTAAAGAGACTGTGATAACATTGTAAGCAATTGTGCTTTAATATCACTTTAGGTACTTAAAGGGATGTCTGGTTCCCAAAATGCATCTTGCTAATATTAATGGATATTAACCACTTTGTGTCTTTAACGACCAAAGCACCAAATAGCATCTTTGTCTTCCTGGCCCCAGGAACATACAAGCATGGACCCGATCAGGCTCACTATAGACCCTGTGGGTCCCTGCCAACATCCTGGAATTTCGGGCATGCAGGAAATGTAGCAGACACTCGGTTTGAAAGTTTGATCCATTTTCTGTGTCAGACTGAGGCTATTCAAAGTGGCCTCATCTGACAATGTGCCTGCAGTGGGATCCGCACATAGCTCCTCCGAGGAGCTGTTTAATGCAGGACATTCTATGCCGTCCTACTAGCATCTAGGCCAGCGGTGGCAAACCTATGGCACGCGTGCCACTACTGGCACGCCGAGCCCTCAGCTTATATGCTCCGTTGCCCTGGAGGTGCAGGCATCAGCGTAATAGATTGGCGCCGCCGGTCATCTGCTTCTTCTCCACATGATTGGCGCATGCGCGTTCTGTGAAGTGTTCAAGTCGGAAAGCATTTAACTGTTTGCTTTCCGACTTGAACGCTTCTTCACATAACGCACATGCGCCAATCATCTGGAGAAGAAGCAGGTGACCGGCAGCGCCCATCTATTACACTGATGCCTGCACCTACAGGACAACGGAGCAGATTACCGGTGAGAGCTGAACCTGTATGTGTGTGTGCGTTTGTGAGTATAAGTGTATGTGTGAGTATAAGTGTGTGTGTGAGTATAAGTGTGTGTATGAGTATAAGTGTATATGAGTGTCTGAGTATGAGTGTCTGTATGAGTATTAGTGTCTGTGTATGAGTATGAGTATAAGTGTATGAGTATAAGTGTGTGTGTATGAGTATGAGTATAAGTGTGTGTGTATGAGTATAAGTGTATGAGTATGAGTATAAGTGTGTGTGTATGAGTATGAGTATAAGTGTGTGCGAGTATGAGTGTAAGTGTGTGTGTACAAGTATAAATGTGTGTGTATCAGTGTCTGTATGAGTATAAGTGTCTGTATGAGTATAAGTGTGTGTGTGTTTGGGTATATGTGTGTGTATGAGTGTGTGTGAGTATAAGTATGAGTGTGTGTGAGTATAAATGTGTGCGAGTGAGTATAAGTATAAGTGTGTGTGTGAGTATGAGTATAAGTGTGTATGTGTATGAACGTGTGTGAGTATGCAGTGGTGGCACTTTGTGGTCTGCAAATTTGTGTCGGTCAAAAATTGGGCACTCGGGCCAAAACGTTCGCCACCACTGATCTAGGCAGTAAAAAGTAGGAAAATGTGGAACGTCCTACAAGCTGGAAGGGATTAATGTGCTTTCAAAATACTTTAAAATGCATGTTTTACATTTTGTATTGCTTAACCCCTTAACGACAGGTGACGTGCCAGGCACGTCACGGCAAATCGAGGACTTGCCGACAGCTGACGTGCCTGGCACGTCATGCACTAAATGGAGTAAAGAAAGCGACCAGCGGTCGCTTTCTTTACTCTAACGGTGTTGCTACAATGCCTCTAGGTAGAGGCAGTGCTGTATTCACCGCGAGGCATCCTAGGCGGATGCCTAGGGCGGCAAATTTTGGGGGGCGGCAGCGCCCCCCAGCACGGTAAAGAGAAAAAATGTGAAAAAAAAAAAAAAATGTAAAAAAAAAAAAAAAACGCGGCCCTTTAAAAAAAAAAATAGACCGCGCTTGCAGGCAGAGACGGAGGTGAGAGGGGATCGGAAGATCCCCCCTCACCATCGCTCTGCCTGCCAGGCTGCACGGGGAGCCGAACAGGCAGCACAGAGAAACCTCCGTGCTGCCTGTTCGGCTCCCCGTGCAGTGTGCCGACAGTCACGTGACGGGCGCGCTGACGTCATACGCGCGCCCGGTCACGTGGCCTGTCGGCACAATCGCCGGGAAGCCGAACAGGCAGCATGGAGGGACCATGTTGCCTGCCTGCCAGGGAAAGGTAAGTGCTGATGGGAGAGTGTGTGTGTGTGTGAGAGACTGTGTGTGATGGGAGACAGTGTGTGTGGCTGAGTGTGATGGGAGTCAGAGTGTGTGTGATGGGAGACAGTGTGTGTGTGGCTGAGTGTGATGGGAGTCAGAGTGTGTGTGATGGGAGACAGTGTGTGTGGCTGAGTGTGATGGGAGTCAGAGTGTGTGTGATGGGAGTCAGAGTGTGTGTGATGGGAGACAGTGTGTGTGTGATGGGAGACAGTGTGTGTGGCTGAGTGTGATGGGAGACAGTGTGTGTGTGATGGGAGTCAGAGTGTGTGTGTGATGGGAGACAGTGTGTGTGACTGAGTGTGATGGGAGTCAGAGTGTGTGTGAAGGGAGACAGTGTGGGTGACTGAGTGTGATGGGAGTAAGAGTGTGTGTGATGGGAGACAGTGTGTGTGACTGAGTGTGATGGGAGTCAGAGTGTGTGTGTGATGGGAGACAGTGTGTGTGACTGAGTGTGATGGGAGACAGTGTGTGTGACGGAGTGTGATGGGAGTCGGAGTGTGTGACTGAGTGTGATGGGAGTGTGTGTGTGATGGGAGTATTGATGTGCTTGATGTGAGTCTGAATGATGGGGCATGTCTTAGGTGTGTAACGTGGGTGTACAGCTTGGGTAGGGGGGTGCCCGGATTTTGTCTGCCTAGGGCAGCACAAAATCAAGATACACCACTGGGTAGAGGCATTGTGCAACACCCCCCAAATGTGCAGGGGCGCGCTACGATCACTCCACGGAGTGATCGTAGCAGCCATTTAAAAATGGCTGCGCCCGCTGCACACATGTGCTTAGAAAGCGAACGATCGTTCGCTTTCTAAGCATCTCCGGTGTTGTTAAAGTGCCTCGCCAGCGAGGCACTTTACAACACCGTGCTGCTCCCCAGAGCCGATGGTGGTCGCTCTCCTGAGCGACCCCATCGGCTCAGTAGAAGGGAACGCTGCCTGTACAGGCAGCGCTTCCCTTCTAATGGCAAGAGCATCGGAAGTGAAAGTATTTCACTTCCGATGCTCTAGGGGGAGCCAATCGATGCCGGCACAGCAGATCTATGTGATCTGTGTGCAGGCATGTATGGTAAGTGCTCTGATGAGCACTTACCATACTGTCAAAGGCAATATTACTAAATATTGCCTTTGACAAGTATTGATCTGCCTCCCTCACCTTACTACTTTTAGTAAGGGAGAGAGACAGATCAGATCAAGTAAAAAAATAAAATAAAATAATAAAAAAAATATTTAATACAATTTTAAACACCAAGGGCTTTTATAAAAGCCATTTAACCCCTTCCCTGCCATTGATCGCTGTGTACGCAGTGATCATACACAGCAGCACATTTTTTGCTGTCTGTGCATTTTTTAGGGGTTATTTTTTTTTACTGTAATTCATTACAGTATAAAAAAAGGCTCTTTTAAGAGAGATTAACCCCTTTCTTGCCGTAGATCACTGCCTAATCAGCGATCTGACGCAAATGCAGCAATCTTGCTGCAGAAGCATTTTTAATTTTTTTAAAACTTTTTTATTACACCCGTCACGTGTTAATTATACCCGCTAGGGGACTACGTTTAACGTAAAAAATTTTTTTTAGCTGTCTGAGCGCATGTATAGCGATCAGTAACAGCTGATAAGTGACAATGGCGGGTTGGCGTTTGCTCAGATGAGCATCACCATTCGTCTGGTTAGATCAATATGTGTAAATATTTGATCTGACCCGTGTAGATCTGCCTCCCTCTCACTTGAGTTTTAGTGAGGGAGACAGAGCTGTATAATGTAAGTTTTTAATTATAATATATTTAATAGAATTGAGACCCAAAGGCTTTTATAAAAGCCGTTTCCAGTATTTAACCCCTTCCCTGCAATTGATCGCTGTGTACGCAGTGATCTTACACAGCAGCACATTTTTTGCTGTCTGTGCATTTTTTTAGGGGTTATTTTTTTTTACTTTGATTTATTACAGTATATCAAAGGCTCTTTTAAGAGCTATTAACCCCTTCCTTGCCGTATATCACTTCCTAAGCAGCACATATGGTCACTGCCTAAGCAGTGCATATGGTCACTGCCTAAGCAGCGCATATGGAGCAATCTAGTCGCCGAAGGATTTTTTTGTGCTATCAGCATTTTTTTTGTCAGACTCACTAGGGGTTAATTATACCCACTAGGGGATTACGTGTATTCCTTTTGAAGCTGTCTGAACGCGTGTATAGCGATCAGTAACAGCCGATCAGTGGCAAAGGTGGTTTGGTGATTTCTCAGATGAGCATCACCATTCGTCTGGTTCGTAAATATTGTTCTGACCCATATGGATCTGCCTCCCTCTCCTCACTTGAGTTTTAGTGAGGGAAAGAGACAGATCTGTATAACATAATTTTTAAATTGTAATAAATTAAATAAAATGTTAATAAATTGTGAGTCCCAAGGGCTTTTATAAAAGCCATACCTTTTGTATAGTGTAGTGTATTAACTCCTTCCCTGCCACTGATCACTGCACAGCAGAAATTTTTTTCTTGTCTGTGCATTTTTAGGGGTTAATTTTTTTGTACAGTACTACAAAGGCTCTTATAAGAGCTATTAACCCCTTCCTTGCTCTACATGTTCAAATTCCAAGTTTGAAAATCAAAAAACGCACCTCTCAAATGTAGCCTTTCAACCCCTAACAAAGCTGACAAAGCTTTGCATGGGTGGTATCCCTGTGCTCGGGAGATGTTGCTGAACATATATTGTGGTATTGTTTGTCAGTGACACATACCGAAATATGTGAATTTGTGTCTAAAGTGCAATGTATGTGGGAAAAAATACACAATAAAATGACTACCACAAACTTTGACAAAGGCTGGTGGCAGAATTGGTGCATGGAAAGTGTTAAAATAACACCATTTAAAATAGCCTAGGGTGTCTACTTTTACAAAATATATACTTTTTGGGGTAAAATACACTGTCCTACTTAAAAAAAAGTCCCAAATGAAAGATGGGCTCAGGCTGACTACACGTCAATATTCCAAGTTGAAAATGCGCACCTTCACAATGTGGCCCTTTAGCCCCCAAACAACCCAACAAACCTATGCATGGGTGGTATCCCTGTACTCAGGATATGTTGTTGAACACATATTGGGTTATTGTTTGGCAGTGACACATACCAAAATCTGTGAATTTATGTCTAAAATACAATATTTGTGAAAAAAAACCACACAAAAATTACTACCACAAACTTTGACAAAGGCTGGTGGTAGAATTAGTGCATGGAAAGTGTTAAAATACCACCATTTGAAATAGCGTAGGGTGTCTACTTTTAAAAAATATATGGGTTGATGGGGTAAAATACACTGGCTGGTTTCAAATATGTCCCAAATGGGACATGGGTGCAGGCGGTCTGCATGTCAAAATTTTAATTTGGAAAACCAAAAACTGAACCTACCAAATTTGGCCTTTTACTCCCCAAACAACCCAACAAACCTATGCATGGGTGGTATCCCTGTACTCAAGAGATGTTGCTGAACACTTATTGGGGTGTTATTTGGCAGTGACACATACCAAAATCTGTGAATTCATGTCTGAAGTACAAGGTTTGTGGAAAAAAACCACAAAAAAATTACTTCCACAAAGTTTGACAAAGGCTGGTGGTAGAATTAGTGCATGGAAAGTGTAAAAATACCACCATTTGAGATAGTCTAAGGTGTCTTCTTTTAAAAAATATATGGGTTGATGGGGTAAAATACACTAGCTGGCTTCAAATATGTCCCAAATGGGACATGGGTGCAGGCTGTCTGCATGTCAAAATTTCAAGTTGGAAAACAAAAAACTGCACCTCACAAATTTGGCATTTTAGCCCCCAAACAACCCAACAAACCTATGCATGGGTGGTATCCCTGTACTCAGGAGAAATAGTAGAATCTATTTAGCATGTTTTTTCGTTCGCTATTGTCGATGAGGAGAAGTTGTTTCAAATAAAAACAAAAAACAAAGAAATTTGTGTATTTTTTTTTTTTTTTACAATATTTTATTATTTCATAGAAAGCCCTTCTTGTCCCGATAAAAACCAATATATAATATGTGTGGGTACAGCAAATGACAAAGAAGAAAATTACTGCTAAACACAAACAGCACAGAAATGTTAAAATAGGCATTGTCCAGAAAGGACAAAAATGTTTCAAAGGCTCTGTCCTTAAGGGGTTAAAATATAAAATACTTACAGCTCGATGAAACAGGGAAATTACAACATTTTGCACAGAAACCAGGATTTCCCCCGCTAGTAGAGTAAAAGTCAAAGTCCTTTTTTTGTTTCTTTCTGCAAGAAAAAATGAGAATAATTTCATTCAAATTAATGGAATTTCCTGTCTCTCTAGTGATGTCTTCAGACAATGTGTTGCACTGTTAAGAGTAGACATGTGCAAAACTAAAATTTTCGTTTCGTTTTCGTCCATTCGGAGGAAAATGTTATTTATTTAGTCTAAAACGAATTTCGTTCATTACTGCATTCGTTTCAGACGAAATTCGTTCATTATTTTCGTTTAGTTTAGTTTTATTCGTTCGTTTTATAGAATACGTGTAATACTATTGGCTTTCTATAAACCGAACGAGAGCCCCATTCATAAGAAATTCTTATGAATGGGGCTCTCGTTCGGTTCATAGAAAGGCAATAGTACTACATGTTTTCTATAAGCCGAAAGTCTATAAACTGAACGTCCGGTTTATAGACTTTCGGCTTATGGAATACATGTAATCCTATTACTATTCTATAAACAGAACGTTCGGTTTATAGCATAGCAATAGGATTACATGTATTCCATAAGTCGAAAGTCTATAAACCGAACGTTCGGTTTATAGGCTGTCGGCATTTCACTACTTGTATAAATTTATGAATGGAGACTTTGTCTCCGTGTAGTGAAATGCCGACAGCCTATAAACCGAATGTTCGGTTTATGGAGTGCCAATAGACTTACATGCATTCCATAAACCGTAAGTCGTTCATTATGTCGGTTTATGGAATGTAGGTGTACTATCCTATTGTATTCTATAAACCGACTCTATTTCGGCTTATAAAATGCAATAGTACTACGAATGGACGAATGAACGAATGATTTTCGTTTATTAACCATTCGTTCATTCGGCTTTCGTTAGCTTAGCATTTTCGTTATTCGTTTTTCGGACGAATGTACGAAAATGCTATTTTCGGACGAAAATGCATTCGTCCGAAAACGAATGCACATGTCTAGTTAAGAGTACTGTGTTCCAGAAAGTTTATTACAGTTCACACAATGTATTCTATTCCAGCAGCACAGGAAGTGACTAAATTAAACAAAATTTTAAATGCTCAGTGTCTATATAATCAGTGCTGCCGCACCTGCAGTAAACATGCAGAGTAATCACTGCGGTGGGGGTTGGGGGGGGGGGGGTTTAGTCAAATATGGCTTTAGTCAAATATTAAAAACGTGATTTATGCAGAATGCCTGCATCAAATCATATTAGAAAGCCTCTGCACTATACAAGCAGTAATATTCATCTTGCACCAAAGTGAACAGTTGTTTGAATTTTACTTTTTGTCATCTTGAAAGTTCATGTTCAGTATTCCTGCATGCAAATGTAAACTGGGCCCAAATCTAACTCTTGGTACTAAAGGACGAAACAGAGATACGGAAACAAGGGAAGCAAGTAGGCACAAGAGGAATTTCAACTACAAGGACTGTCTTTCCCTACAAAATATGTTCTGCCAAATCTGTCAACATCCTAAAACTAAACCAAAAATGGATGCCATTAGTTGGAGCTCATTTCTTGCACATTTGCACTATGTATGTCTTGTAGCGATACATCATTTAAATGTAATACTGCTTTGCACTGTACATAAGCAGCAGTCATATTGGGACAGCCTTAAATCTTAAAACAGGATACCAAAAAATAGGACTGTTCTGTTAAATCTGGGACTATTGGCAACTATGTTATAACAGTCCATATGTATAGCACACCATAGCAATAAAGAAATCATAGACAAGTTTATTTTCAACCTGCAGCTTACATGTGAGTTTATAAACTCTACATTTATGTCATTATGCATAGCAAATAGACCAATTCTGGCAGTTTGCACCCAATAAATTTGTCTCATGTCAGTGAGAATTAAAAAAATGAAATCCACCAGATTTGGGCTAGTCAAGAATATGTGTATGTTTTTTTTTCTTTACTAATATGAGTAGTATGCTTTTTCAGTAATAATTACATATCATGAGAGCTAATATGCCAAATCTGTCATCTTGAGAATTTTTATTTCATGTCTGTGAGCAGACATTCACCAGGGACCTTAAAAGATATAATTCAGTGGTGTTCTTACCCATCACTTCCAGAACAAAATTAATTTTACATTTAAAAAAATGAAAAAAATAAATAAATATATATATATATATAAATGGACAGCGCTACAGTTTTATAAGACATTTTAATACTGTAGCGCTCTCCATTGTTTTTCTTTCATTAGTTTCCAGATTGTGATCAATTATTTATTCCAGCTCTATTTAAAGGGACACTCCCACCAACAAAATGAAAAGGGTTTATTTTTTTATTTTGCATTGTTAATTTATGATATGTCTTTTGTTTTTGTTAAGTGAGTTTATTTTCTGAAACATTTTACTAAACAAGTGGGACTGGGTGCTGACATTTTGTGAAATATAGTGTTTTTGGGTGCCCCCTCCCCCTTAGTGACTTTACAGCACTAGTATCTCGGGGATGGGGGCACATAATGCAGTCTATAAGTCTTAATTCTGATCAAAGACTTGCATTGAATGGGAGGGTAATTTAGCTATTAATTCACAAGGGGGGCAAAGTTATGATCTTGTTTGATCAGGTCAGCCTCCTCTGTTTGTGTTGGAAGACAGGTAAAAAAAAAGTTGTACACAACCACCTAACCCTGCCAACTTGTGATACACAGGAGCCAGTAAAAGAGCAGGGGTGTACCTTATGATATCATCATTATGACATCATCATGCAGGCTCTGGCCACAGTAAAGTGAGACTTGCTGGAAGATTTCGGAGAATGTTGCATCATGGGTTAAATTCTCAAAATGGATGCTGGAGGCAGACACCTTATTTTATTTTTACTTTTAAATACAATTAATTCAAACATAGGGTGAAGAAAACAGTGGCATATGTCTTAGTCGCTGAAGTTGAAAAAAACCACTTGAATATTGTAACATTTCTATATAAATATCTGTAAATGTTTTAGTTTTTAGCTTTTCCCTTTGCAGTTTTTCTATTATTATACCTCCCATGTGTCATTATTTTGCACCCAGATCCCTGTGGCTATTTGGTTTCATAGCAATACATCTGATGATATAGTGTATTTAAGCTGAATTAAATGTGTTTGTATATTAATTATTTACTTTGTTCTTTTTTTTTTAAAGTGGCTTACCAAATAACATCAATAATTGGCCATAAAGTCACTTAAAACATTCCGATAATGCCCACATCTGCAGCCACTCTGCCCCCCCCCCCCCCCCCCCAAAAAAGTCCCTTTTTGTCCATTTCAAATGTTGGGCGGAATGAATTATGGCAGAAGATTTGCACTACCAAAAAAAAACAAAAAAACTATAGGCTTTGCCTTCTAATAGCTATTCTGACTTGGAAATAGTATTTTGGAAATAGTTAGCAGATGCATTCTGTCTGGAACTCATTAGACCACTCCATTCTCCTTCATACATGAAGATTCTTTGCCTATGGATTAGGCAAAACGATGATGGGAGTTGGGAGTCTATTACAGTCTGCAGAACCCCATGTCTTCCATGAAATCATTTTCAAAATGCAAATTACTCTTTCCAAGCGAATTGGAAATTTAAGGTGAGATTAGTGTTGTGGTCACAACATTGTTTATGTGTTCAAGCCATTGGCATACTCCCTGAAATCATCGTAAAAGGGTAAACCATATGTACAGTGTAAAAAAATGTAATAGAAGTGGGAATTGAGACGAGGTTTCTGAAGTATAAAAAGTACCTTACAGAAGAAATCCTTGCATGTCTCATAATAGTTACATAAATGAAGACAGGATTCAATTAAGAGACCACGTACATGGTCGGAAGGAAATCATTATTTGATTGTGAGTGTCTGCAAGAGGCTCAGCCTGGGATTCACTTGAGACTAATTAGGGGTTTGCTTGGTTCAATGGTTTGTAGGAGAGTAGGAGCCTCTTTAGTCAATCTGGACATTTTTATTATTATGTTTCCAGTTTTCTATATGTTGTATTTATCATCAGTGCTGTATTTACCGCGAGGCATCCTAGGCGGATGCCTAGGGCGGCAAATTTTGGGGGGTGGCAGCGCCCCCCAACACTGAAAAAAAAAAGTAAAATAAAAAAAAGACCGCGCTTGCAGGCATCCTCCCTCACCAACGCTCTACCTGCCAGGCTGCACGGGGAGCCGAACAGGCAGCACAGAGAAACCTCCGTGCTACCTGTTCGGCTCCCCGTGCATGTATGACGTCATACGCGTGCCCGGTCACGTGACCTGTCGGCACAATCGCCGGGAAGCCGAACAGCATGGAGGGACCATGCTGCCTGCCACCAGGGAAAGGTAAGTGCTGATGGGAGACTATGTGTGTGTGTGTATGTGTGTGTGTGTGACTGAGTGTGATGGGAGTCAGAGTGTGTGTGATGGGAGACAGTGTGTGAGAGTGTGTGTGATGGGAGACAGTGTGTGTGTGATGGGAGACAGTGTGTGTGACTGAGTGTGATGGGAGTCGGAGTGTGTGTGATGGGAGTAGGAGTGTGTGACTGAGTGTGATGGGAGTAGGAGTGTGTGACTGAGTGTGATGGGAGTCAGAGTGTGTGTGATGGGAGACAGTGTGTGTGACTGAGGGTGATGGGAGTCAGAGTGTGTGTGATGGGAGACAGTGTGTGTGACTGAGTGTGATGGGAGTCAGAGTGTGTGTGATGGGAGACAGTGTGTGTGACTGAGTGTGATGGGAGTCAGAGTCTGTGTGATGGGAGACAGTGTGTGTGACTGAGTGTGATGGGAGTCAGAGTCTGTGTGATGGGAGACAGTGTGTGTGACTGAGTGTGATGGGAGTCAGAGTGTGTGTGATGGGAGACAGTGTGTGTGACTGAGTGTGATGGGAGTCAGAGTGTGTGTGATGGGAGACAGTGTGTGTGACTGAGTGTGATGGGAGTCAGAGTGTGTGTGATGGGAGACAGTGTGTGTGACTGAGTGTGATGGGACTAGGAGTGTGTGACTGAGTGTGATGGGAGTGTGTGTGTGATGGGAGTATGAGCTTGATGTGAGTCTGAATGATGGGGCATGTCTTAGGTGTGTAACGTGGGTGTGCAGCTTGGGTAGGGGGGTGCCCGGATTTTGTCTGCCATGGGCAGCAGAAAATCAAGATACACCACTGTTTATCATACATACCTTTCAGATAGAGAAATAAAAATAATCACTACTAACTACTGAGTGTGATGGGAGTCAGAGTGTGTGTGATGGGAGACAGTGTGTGTGATGGGAGACAGTGTGTGTGACTGAGTGTGATGGGATTCGGAGTGTGTGTGATGGGAGTAGGAGTGTGTGACTGAGTGTGATGGGAGTAGGAGTGTGTGACTGAGTGTGATGGGAGTAGGAGTGTGTGACTGAGTGTGATGGGAGTCAGAGTGTGTGTGATGGGAGACAGTGTGTGTGACTGAGTATGATGGGAGTCAGAGTGTGTGTGATGGGAGACAGTGTGTGTGACTGAGTGTGATGGGAGTCAGAGTGTGTGTGATGGGAGACAGTGTGTGTGACTGAGTGTGATGGAAGTCAGAGTGTGTGTGATGGGAGACAGTGTGTGTGACTGAGTATGATGGGAGTCAGAGTGTGTGTGATGGGAGACAGTGTGTGTGACTGAGTGTGATGGGAGTCAGAGTGTGTGTGATGGGAGACAGTGTGTGTGACTGAGTGTGATGGGAGTCAGAGTGTGTGTGATGGGAGACAGTGTGTGTGACTGAGTGTGATGGGAGTCGGAGTGTGTTTGATGGGAGTAGGAGTGTGTGACTGAGTGTGATGGGAGTCGGAGTGTGTGTGATGGGAGACAGTGTGTGTGACTGAGTGTGATGGGAGTCAGAGTGTGTGTGATGGGAGACAGTGTGTGTGACTGAGTGTGATGGGAGTCAGAGTCTGTGTGATGGGAGACAGTGTGTGTGACTGAGTGTGATGGGAGTCAGAGTCTGTGTGATGGGAGACAGTGTGTGTGACTGAGTGTGATGGGAGTCAGAGTGTGTGTGATGGGAGACAGTGTGTGTGACTGAGTGTGATGGGAGTCAGAGTGTGTGTGATGGGAGACAGTGTGTGTGACTGAGTGTGATGGGAGTCAGAGTGTGTGTGATGGGAGACAGTGTGTGTGACTGAGTGTGATGGGACTAGGAGTGTGTGACTGAGTGTGATGGGAGTGTGTGTGTGATGGGAGTATGAGCTTGATGTGAGTCTGAATGATGGGGCATGTCTTAGGTGTGTAACGTGGGTGTGCAGCTTGGGTAGGGGGGTGCCCGGATTTTGTCTGCCATGGGCAGCAGAAAATCAAGATACACCACTGTTTATCATACATACCTTTCAGATAGAGAAATAAAAATAATCACTACTAACTACTGAGTGTGATGGGAGTCAGAGTGTGTGTGATGGGAGACAGTGTGTGTGATGGGAGACAGTGTGTGTGACTGAGTGTGATGGGATTCGGAGTGTGTGTGATGGGAGTAGGAGTGTGTGACTGAGTGTGATGGGAGTAGGAGTGTGTGACTGAGTGTGATGGGAGTAGGAGTGTGTGACTGAGTGTGATGGGAGTCAGAGTGTGTGTGATGGGAGACAGTGTGTGTGACTGAGTATGATGGGAGTCAGAGTGTGTGTGATGGGAGACAGTGTGTGTGACTGAGTGTGATGGGAGTCAGAGTGTGTGTGATGGGAGACAGTGTGTGTGACTGAGTGTGATGGAAGTCAGAGTGTGTGTGATGGGAGACAGTGTGTGTGACTGAGTATGATGGGAGTCAGAGTGTGTGTGATGGGAGACAGTGTGTGTGACTGAGTGTGATGGGAGTCAGAGTGTGTGTGATGGGAGACAGTGTGTGTGACTGAGTGTGATGGGAGTCAGAGTGTGTGTGATGGGAGACAGTGTGTGTGACTGAGTGTGATGGGAGTCGGAGTGTGTTTGATGGGAGTAGGAGTGTGTGACTGAGTGTGATGGGAGTCGGAGTGTGTGTGATGGGAGTAGGAGTGTGTGACTGAGTGTGATGGGTCTAGGAGTGTGTGACTGAGTGTGATGGGAGTGTGTGTGTGATGGGAGTATGAGCTTGATGTGAGTCTGAATGATGGGGCATGTCTTAGGTGTGTAACGTGGGTGTGCAGCTTGGGTAGGGGGGTGCCCGGATTTTGTCTGCCATGGGCAGCAGAAAATCAAGATACACCACTGTTTATCATACATACCTTTCAGATAGAGAAATAAAAATAATCACTACTAACTACTGAGTGTGATGGGAGTCAGAGTGTGTGTGATGGGAGACAGTGTGTGTGACTGAGTGTGATGGAAGTCAGAGTGTGTGTGATGGGAGACAGTGTGTGTGACTGAGTGTGATGGGATTCGGAGTGTGTGTGATGGGAGTAGGAGTGTGTGACTGAGTGTGATGGGAGTAGGAGTGTGTGACTGAGTGTGATGGGAGTAGGAGTGTGTGACTGAGTGTGATGGGAGTCAGAGTGTGTGTGATGGGAGATTGTGTGTGACTGAGTGTGATGGAAGTCAGAGTGTGTGTGATGGGAGACAGTGTGTGTGACTGAGTGTGATGGGAGTCAGAGTGTGTGTGATGGGAGACAGTGTGTGTGACTGAGTGTGATGGGAGTCAGAGTGTGTGTGATGGGAGACAGTGTGTGTGACTGAGTGTGATGGGAGTCGGAGTGTGTTTGATGGGAGTAGGAGTGTGTGACTGAGTGTGATGGGAGTCGGAGTGTGTGTGATGGGAGTAGGAGTGTGTGACTGAGTGTGATGGGTCTAGGAGTGTGTGACTGAGTGTGATGGGAGTGTGTGTGTGATGGGAGTATGAGCTTGATGTGAGTCTGAATGATGGGGCATGTCTTAGGTGTGTAACGTGGGTGTGCAGCTTGGGTAGGGGGGTGCCCGGATTTTGTCTGCCTAGGGCAGCACAAAATCAAGATACACCACTGTTTATCATACATACCTTTCAGATAGAGAAATAAAAATAATCACTACTAACATTAAATATGATCTGTGTGTAGTTTGAGGAATTGTTAAACTGGTTTAGTGAGAGCTTTTTGTCCATGATCACACCAACTGGTTGAGGTGGTGGAGACAGGAGATGTGGGTGATTGCTTGTGGTGGGCTGTGCTATGTGTGCGAGGTATTTATTTATTTATAAAATATTTTACTAGAAAGCATACACTGAGATTTTTCTTTTTTTCAAGCATGTCCTGGGTCTACTAACAATTTTACAATAGGATACAAAATAATATCAAAAATACAAATATAAAAATGTAACACAGGACATGAACATGTAAGAAATATAATCAATCATGATTACTGGTGCATTCTGTATTTAGGTATAGTGACAGAGATCTCTTAAGGGATTTTAGCTTGGGGGAAGATTGGATGTTGTCCGTGAGGTTATTCCATAATTGTGCTGCTCTGTAGGGAAATGAGGGTTGAACCACTTTCTTTTTTTTTCTGTTATCAAAAGTTTAGTTATTGTCTATATAACTGTGTGTGATCTGCATATGAATGAAGGTAAAAAAAAAAACCTTTAATGGATGAGGTCTGTTAACGGTTCATGTTGATCGGCTGTGTGTGGTTACGCAGTCATGTTGTGGCTGGTTGGCATGTATTGGTCTTTACCACTGTGTGATTGATGATTTCCAGAAGACAATGGATGTCATCCCAGACTTTACCCAGAGCTGGTTAAGTTCTATATCATGACCTGAATCCTGGTGTAGGTGCTTTTAGAGATGGGTAGTAATGAGTTTTTGAATAGATTTGGCCACAATTATAATATTAATGACAGGCAGGAATGTCTGATTCACGGTCAGGTTTGTTAAAAATTTATTTGTGATGGCCTACGCACCTACTACTTCTTTCTCTGTCATTATAGAGTCATGCAAAGGTTGTTACCTAGTAATGCAGTTATGGTCCAAAGTACCATAGAAACAAATGGTTTTGGGGATTGCTCTATGTTATCACTTTGCTCCAGAATTGCTTTCAAATTGCCTTGATGAACATTGGCCAAAATCTTTCCAATGTGTTTACTGTTTCTCACACCTGAAAACTTTTGGTTTACTCAAAAATACAATTGCATAGGTATATAAATATTGGCATATTATAAAAACTACTACATTTATCTACATTTGCCAATAAAATACTACTAATGGGAAGGAGAATTCTTTTTTATAGGCCTCAAGAAAAAAAGGTTTGTTTTTGGCATGTCAAGTAATTTGACCTCTTCTCCAATATCAGTTATATGTAAGAACAGTGTTATTTGGAATATATCAGTCTGATAATCATATCACCATGCAGGTGGTTTTTTACTAGAGAAAACAATGCCAATTTGAAAAGTCTTTCCTAAAAGCAGAAGTCCATTTCCGTAATCAAATTTGTAGACTGTTTGAGGTTTTTTCTTCTTTATTATTTGCAATCTTCTCTATTACTGTACAAAAAATTAAACATAGACACTTACATTTTTCCTTCTATATTGCCTATATATAATTGTAAACTGTATAAATTAGCATGTACATATACTTACACTGTTTTATTTGGAATTAAGTTTTAAATATCCCTGAATCCCAGTCCACTTTATTTGTCTATACATATCAATAGGCTTCAAGTTATTATTGGTTAGTTGATTGTGTGTTTGTTTGTTTATACTACTGTTGAAGTGTATTTTGTTTATGAGATTATTTTTTTAAATTAACCTACTTTGAATTCTATTTATTTTTGCACGGTACTGCCAGCCCATGTTCAAAATGATTTATTTTTTGACATTTATAAATCCTTTTACCTATTAGGAAAGAACAGCGAGATCTGATTTGGTTAAATTTGGGCAACATACATACTTTTGTGTTCCAGTTATGTATTACTACATTCATTTGTCTTCTCATTTTCTCATTTATCATTTACAAACAGTACGATATAAGTGAACTATTAGTCTTATCACTCAACAGGAGGGGAATTAGCAAAAGATCCAAATGGATTTACTACTAAGGCAGCATAAGGTTTTTTTGGAAAGAAAGGTCAGAAGAATAATTTCTAAAATATTAGGAAATATAAGAAGTTGTAAAAAAAGCAATCGGTTAGTTAAACGGAGAAACAAAAAACAGGAGAATGGGCAACTCATTGGTAGATGCATTTAAACACAGATACATGTAGAATGATTCTTTGTGTAAAACAAGAATGATAAACAAGATTTTTAAATTATATTCTAAATGGTTGTTAGTTGGGAAATCAACTATGAAGATAAATTTAGGTGTACATGTTGACAATACACTGTGTAGCTACGTACCATCCCAGGCAGCAGGTTCGAAAGCATTCAAACTGTATGTTTTAAAAAAGGATATAAGTACAAGAGGTCAGAACATAATGCCCCATATTCATAAACATAATCTGCAATATAGAGTGAAATTATAGGCACCAATACAATAAATGACAAATTGGATCTAGAACAGTTTAGAGATGGGCCACAAAATTGATAAAGGGAATGGACGATTTTTTGATATAAAATCCTGTTCAAATTGTAATTGTTTTCTCTGATTTTTGGTATGGTCAAGGTCAATAAAGCCTTAAATATATCATATAAACAACAGAAAGGTTTCTCCATTGTTAGGGTGGTAAAATTGTTGAATAGATATGTAAAGTCTGTTTTGGCAGATTCAATCAATAAATTCAAAACATGGTTGATGCTTTTCTAAAATAAAATGGATTCAGATCTACCACAATTAAAAGTAGGTATATTTAGTTCATTTTGGTCCAGGGCGAGCCACTGCTTTCAAACCATGAAAGATTTTTTTTCCCTTTGAGATTAAATTACAAATGTCTTTTTTTTGTCTTCTTCTAGATCAACAAATTTGGGTGTATGAAAGGGTTTTTCTTAATGGACTAAGGCTTTTGATCAACCTAACTATGTAACTATAATTATTTAATATGTCTGTGTAGATGTGTGTGGTTACATTTTCTTCTTTGTTTTACAACTATGGATCATTGTTTCCCTTGGCCGTTTGAGCGTTGGAGCAGTTTGTCCCAGATTTCATAAAACGTTTCTGAAATAATGATTTCCTAAAAAGACCACAAAAAACATTGTTGAATGCACAATAATTGATAATGAAATTTATAATAATATTATGCTTGCACTCAATTTTCGTGAAGCAACATATTGACCCTAGTCAAGGCCTGGATAATTTGCCTTGTGCATACCTTGAAAGGCAATCAGTGTTATGAAAGTATTTTTAGGAGAAAGAACATATTTCAGCATGGTTTCCACCTACATTTTAAGTAGAAGTCTCAAGCAGGTTAATTCAAATATCCTTTTCAAAACTATATCTAAATGAACCAGAGATAATATCATGCATTGATACTTTCTTCAGATCTAAAAGTCCTGTTCAGATGTAAATCTATTATTGCTTCCATGGAAAGTAATGGAAGGGTGACATTCTTGTTGAGGTCATGATAAACAAAAGACAGACATTTATGTAGAATACATTTCAGTTTAATGTTCCCCAAATATACCACATGGTAAAAAAAAATGACCTGTGTAAAGTTAAAAACTGCCAGAATAAAAACATATGCATAACGCATCCAAAATTCAATAGCGCTGCATATAACCAATAACAGGAGAGGAAATGACAATTGTCCCCGTCAGCACTGCGTGACATAACAGCCTGGAAGTCCAATAGAGACTTTCAAATTAAATGGGATTTGCATCTGAACAGTGGTCCATAGGAGAATAGTCCAGAAGCTATATTAATCATACAAACGTTTCTTTCTGTTAGATTAAAATATCAGTCTTTAGTCAGTCTTTACTCCATGATAACCTTGTACACACCAAAAAAGCGGAGAACCCAGAAAATATGGACAATAGAAAATGAACCGAGGAATTTGGGTACAAAATAGGGACTGTTCCTCCTAAATAGGGACACTTGGGAGGTCTTAAAAAGGTCTGCAAAGCATGCCTAATTCAGTTGTCAACATTTAAATTGAGCAAAACCCTAGTTGCCGAGAGGCCTCACCAGATTTTAACTGGCATGCTTCCCTGAAACAAATATAACTTTAACTTAGTGAACACATAAGCTGATGAACCTCAGGTTATTTTCCAGAGAAATATAAAGTCATTACAAAACTCAGAATTATGAAGAACCTCATTAAACACTCTGATTTACTGTTTTCAGTTAGCATGAGGGATTTTCTCTACTGGTGGGCAAAACCCATATTTATGTTTTCCTAATGTTGGGATGAGTTATTATAGATTAATTTGTTCAATATGTTACCACTTAGCATAGAAGCTCTTTGTGCTGTCATTGTGAAAAGCTTGATGGTCCATTTGTAATTACCTTTATTGAATAAGTTCAGACAATTATAATACTACTAAAGAATAGAACTGAATTACTTTATAGTACATTCAATCAAACTTGGATTTTTTTTTTTAAATAACTGTCATCACTTTATAAAAACATCAGCAGACGAAAGTATACAAATTTGAATTTTCATCTTTTTAGATAGATAGAACTTTGACATTTTCTGCAAAGAATAAAAGGTAGACTATACCTATTCATTTCAACTTGTCTAGCACAATATATTCAGTACATATTATTATGTTAAAATTACATCATATCATTATAGTATGAAAGGTGTGACAATGTAGATCAGAGGTCCATGATCTTCATTTGCCCAAGGGCTCAGTCTGCTGTTAGTCGACCTTTGCTGGAAGATCAGCCATGATGGCCTTTACAGCTCATCACATACTCCCTTGACGTTTAATGTTGCTAAGCAACAGCACATATAGCAGTGAAGAAGGTAACTCGTTTGATAAATGGCTTATCAAACTTTGCCCTAACAGAAAATAATCTTGGAAAGATGAGGAAAAACACACACACATAAAACATAACTATTTTCTAAAGAAAGTATGCTTTCCAAGTTAAATAATCCATAACTGTAGTAAGCCTGGATGTTTTGTTTCAGAGCAATCAGACTTGAGGAAAGTGTTTGCCTGTGATAATTGTAACTGATGTAATTTGCACATTTAGCAGTAACACATTCCAAGCTTTACCCTAATCATACTCATTGTACATGCTAGGGAAAGTTATACATTTTCACTAAGGTGTTTGAAAGGAGTTCTTGATACGTCTACTTAAATTTCAGGAAAAAGAAAATGCCTGGGCCTTGATTGTTGAGTTAAAGCATTACAATATTTCCTTTAACTGCCAGATGCTAAAGTCTGGTAGATTAATACCATGTCGGCAGCACTAAAGGGCCAATCATATGTTTTTACTGTATATTTTCAAAACAAAGTATCATTCCACCATTACATACTTTGCCCTGAAACTTAGCCCATTTTCCTCTCAGAGAATAAAAAAGCCCCGATCATTTATGCACAAAACCCTTAAGGTTTCCAACTGAAAAGACAAACATACCTCAGAATTTTTCCACTCAGGATGAGTGCTCATGCATTGATTCCAAAGCACAATGAGGCTGGATCTAGGATCTAAGAGCAATCACAACACTGACCATCTGGTTTTAGTAGTTAGCATATTTGGTTGTCAGAAGATGCTTAACATTGAGAATTATCCTTGTACTTTAACCCCTGCCCATCAATATTGTTTGTGAACTGTTAAATAAATAGCTTCAGGTGCTAATTTCATTCTGTCTGTAACATTGCACTCCTAATGTCATTACATACTTTGAACCATTTTTTGCAAATTGGCAGATTACTTGTGTTACATAACCACCAACAACATAATCAACAATTGAATAAAAAAATTAAAAGACTAACTTTCAAATGGATATATTTTTTAATTCTCTTTGTAGGTAGTTTGCGGTGTTGTGGGTGTATTTTTTTTTTTTTTTAACTCGTGGGGAATTTCTGGCTACTTTTTTGTAATGTAAATGTTTGTTAATCAGAAACTTCAACACTTTTTACATTGTGTCATTAGACCTACATGCATAGATTAAAGGGACTCTGTCACCTACATATTGTTTCTTCTCTGAAAGTATAGTTTAAAAAAATATAAAAATGATCTATACATTATGTGTAAGCAAATGCACAAAATAAGAGAAAAAATATTTTTGAGGTGTCCCCGGTCTATGATATCACCTGGGGCTTGATCTGCAAATTAACTTCTTTTCAATGGGAAAGTGTTTGATTTGCATATCAAGCAACTGGTGATGTCATAAACAGGAGACACCAGAGCCAAATTTAAAACATATTTTTCTCTTATATACACACACACACACACATACACACACACACACAAAATATGTGCTAATAAGCACAATGTGTTGGAGGGTTCACTCAAAAGTTGATATCCTCTCCCAAATATATAATCTGAGTGCAGCACACACACTATAGATACCCAATGCACACAACTATCCTGCAGGACATGCCCCATCACCCACATTACAGACCAAGGACTTGCCTCATCACCCACATTGCACACCCATGACTTGCCCCATCACATACATGACACAGCCAGGATTTACTCCAGCACCCCAGGACATGCCTCATCACTTCCATTGCACACCCAAGACATGCCTCATCACTCACATTTCACAGCCTTGATTTACCCCAGCACTCCAGAATGTGCAACACCACCCCCATTGCAAACCTTGGATTCACCCCAGAACATGTTCCATCAGTCACATTGCACACCCAGGACTTGCCCCATCACCAACTTTGCACACACAAGACTTTCCCCAGCACAACAGAACATGCTGCATCACCCACATTGCCCACCCAGAACATGCCCCATAACCCACATTGTATACCCTGGATTTACCCCAGCTCTCCAGATCATGGGCATCCACAGAGGGTGGGGAAGAGGCACTTCCCCCTGGAAATTGTACTTGCATAAGGGAGGATAAAGCGGTAGGTAGCTTAGGTTAGGTTAACTAGATATGTAGATCATGAAAAACACCTGTCAGACAGGGAATTGCAGCAGTAAAACCTTACTCCCCCCTGTCAGAATGGTTTGGTTGGCTCTTCGGGCTGTTTTTACCACTGAGCAATAGGGGTAGCTGCCCTGAGTGGACACACCGCAGTGTACACTGAATCTGCTACTTGTGCCCTTTAGTTTCTGAATGCTTTTTTGAATATTCTTACGTGCCAGGACGGATGACATTATGGTGGTTTAAATTATCATTAATTTTGTTCTTTCACTCACTCACCACTAAACCCCTTTCATCATGGTATTGCTAAAGTTCCCTTAGCTTCTTCTAACTACCATTGATTTAATTCACCCCACTGGCCATTAACATTAACATAACCTATTGGCTCTTAGATCCTCCTTTCATCGTATTGGTCTCTCTCCCAATCACTCTGACTTCATTTACCTTGGATTGGCTGGTTGTTTATTCCCTGCACTTTATTCATGTTTAAATCACTTAATTTAAAGTTCGATTGTGTCCAAAAACCAAAAAGCCAACTCACTAGAGTAAAAAGAAATTGCACAGATTTTTGTAAATGTATAAAAAAAAAGTAAAGGACTCTTTTATTAACTATGACATGTATGCAGTTGAAAAATCTAAGAGATAGATTGCATTTCTAACATATAAAAATTAGGATAGTAATAGAAATAGGATAGTTAGGAAAGAAAACAAAATATTAATTTAGATGTATCTATAATATTAGATTTTAATGGGGCGAGTAATAAGATTAAGATAATTATCAAAAAAAATAAGCCACTTTAAAAAAAAGGACACTGAGCTGACAGGAATAATAGGAGAAAATCCACGGATAATATTTAGAAGCGCACCAAATATAAAGTCACATTAGTGAAAAGTTATTTGAAAGAAAAAAAAGCCGCAATTTTTAACTGGACTGAAAGGTTTTTAAGCCTGCGGCATGTGATTGGCGTGCCGCATAGTCAGAAGTTCAGAAAGAAAAATATAGAATTTTCCTTAATTTTAAACAGGGAAACAATACCCTATTAGAGATGCTATCACATGCCATTCCAAAAATAAAGTGTATCTTCTATCGTGCTCGTGTAGTTCACAGTAGAATGTACCACACGACCATTCCATATATGGATTGAAGAGCACATACGCAACATTAGAGCTAACATATGGGCTAAGCAACGGTGTGCTTAATTTATGATTTAAAAACCCTTTTACCAAGGGGTCTTAATAGCAATTTTGAGTTATATATATATTTTTTTCTAATATTTTTTTTTTCCCTTTTTTCTTTTCATTTTCCTGCTTATTCTATGCATTTTGTTTGTTTTGCAGCATTGTAGTATTTTGTTATTGTATTTTGATATATATATATATACTTGCTATTGCATATTGATGTGAGTTAGGAGTAGTTTATGTCTAGTCTAATATATCATTGAATTTAATAATATGTAAGTTTGTTTACATTACTAACTTGCTGCTAAAGAAAAAGAACAGTGGCACTCTGCCTCATTATACTTTAGTTACTATATCTTTGAGACGTAAATCCATTTGAGAACTGCAATAAAGAAGAACCAATGTCACAATATTATATAAAAGGAAGGCATGGCCGTTTTAAGACTCTAGGACCATGGGCAAAGTCTTCAGCAGTGGGCCCCCCTCGACCCAATTTTTCTACTGTCGTAGTGTAAAAAACTATATGTAAATGTAAACTTTTAAATATTATATGCAACTATTTTCATAACAGATTCAACTATTTGTATATGTAATAAACAAGTAATTGAATTGCATTTCTTGTTTTTATTACCTTTTTCTGCATCCACATTGCACCTAAAGGACTTAACTCAACACCATACAGAATCCATAGCACTTGCCATGCACTTATTTTGCACCCACAGCACTTGATTTGTGGCATGCCACAGTGTCAATTTGTCCTACAGAACATACCACAGTGTCACTTTCCCTCACAGAAATGGCCCTGCAGAACATGCCACAGTGTCACTTTGCCGCATAGTACATGTTATTTGCCCCAGAGAAGATGCCACAGAATCACTTTGCCAATTAATATGTCACAATCAATTTGTCCATTAATATTCCACAGCCATTATGCCCATTAATATGCCACAGCCAATTTACCTATTAATATGGCACAGCCGGTATGCCCATTAATATGCCACTGTTCATTTCCCCATTAATATGCCACATCAGTATGCCCATTAGTATGCCACATCAGTATGCTCATTAGTATGCCACAGCTAGTATGCCCATTAATATGACACAGCCAGTTTGTCCATTAATATGACACTCTTTTCCAATTAATATGTCACTGCTAGTATGCCCATTATCATGCCACAGCAGGTATGCCCATTAATATTATAGTCAGTATGCCCAGTAAAATAATCCCCCCACCCACAGTACTTACCTTGCTGCTTCTGCTCTCTCAGCCACCTCCTCTGCAGTCTTCTCCCCATGCACTTTTTAACTTGCTGAGATCTTCTTTTCTACTGATACAAGTAAGATTCATTTAGTCAAGTTATTGTGTGGTGGTTTGTACTGATTTCCTGCTTCAAATTGCTAAGGAATTTGAATTGAATACTTAGGTGTTTGTCATAGCATAGGCCCACTCAGGTGTTAAAACCTTCCTTGGTGCTTGTAGGTGTGTGTTGTGGGTGTATATAAGGCATAGTGGAAATTAGCTTGGCTAATTTAATAGCTTGGCTGGTCTTCTAAGAGCTGCTTTTCAAAGAGTATATTTAAGAGATATTCTGGAGATACTCTGGAGGTAGTCTGAGGTATACAAGAGGTGAGAAAAACTAAAAGATCTTTTTGATTTAAATTCTTAAAATGGCAGATTTGGTTTACTGTGATAATTGTTCTGCATTTGTTTCACATTCCATTTTTTGGAGGTTTGGAGGCTGTCTAATCTGTAGACAATTCTCAAGATTGCAGCAGGACATTGCATTTTTAAAGTCCGAGATTTGTAATTTATCTGTAAAACAAACTCGGGCTGAGACTGTTGCGTAGTCACTGCCACAGAGGCCATTGCCGCAGAGGCTTCCTAGGAATGGCAGGTGGATTACTGTTGGATCTGGTAGGCTTAGAGTTGTGGATAAAAGGCATGTCCCGCAGTCTGTGGCTGTCCAGAATTCATTTTCAGCACTTTCAGAGTGCAGTGGTGTTGTGGAGGCAGGCTCAGACACAGAGTTTGAGGAACCACTCTCCTATGTGGCTAAGGTGTGCAAGGAGAAGGTGAGGCCTGATAGAAAGCAGTTGTTGTTGGGCGATTCTATCATAAGAGGTGCGGAGTTGGACAGTATTGGCTTAGTGAGATGTCTTCCTGGAGCTACTGCTCGCAGAGACAGGAGGCGTATTTCTAATATTGTTAAGCAAGCAAATCAGGAAGGAGAATTGGATGTACTGGTTCATCTAGGGACAAAGGATTTGGCTTGCAATGAGCTTTCAGAGGTGAAGGAAGCTTTTCGTGTTCTTGCCAATGATATACGGCAGGTTGTGTCCACACTGTCCTTTTCTGAAGTTATGCCTGTGCATAACATTCAGAATGATAGACGGATGCGTATTAGGGACTTCAACTTGTGGCTTGGAGAATGGTGTCGGGAGCAAGGATTTGGCTTTGTTTCTCATGGAAGTTCACTATGGGATAGAAAGGAACTGTACAAAAAAGATTGTTTGCATCTTTCTCAAAAGGGAACGAATGTTCTCAGTGAGCAGTTCAGAGGTTTTGCTAGGAGGTTTTTAAACTAAAAGAGGGGGGCAAAATGGCGATAAAACATCAATCCAATTGCCCCCCAAAAAAGGTAGTCAGTGTGCTGAAAAATGATAAGCTTAGGGTCATGTCTACAAATGCTCGCAGTTTAGGGAATAAGATCCATGAACTTGTGGCAATATTGGCAACTGAGAATGTAGATTTAGTGGCTGTTACTGAGACATGGTATAATGAAAAACATGACTGGGACATTTCAATACCAGGGTACTCTTTATATAGAAAAGACAGAGAAGGTAAAAAAGGGGGAGGGGTGGCCCTGTATGTGAGGGATAGCTTAAAATGTAACGTAATACAAGTTAGTGAGGCGAACATAGAGTCAGTTTGGGTTACATTAGAATTTGGTAATCATATGGTAACTCGGGTAGGTGTGATTTATAGGACCCCTGGACAAATAGAGGAGTTAGATAATCTACTAGTTGAGGAAATAGCTAAAATGACAATGAAGGGAGAAGTGATCATCATGGGTGACTTTAATCTTCCTGATGTGAACTGGAAATACAAAACAGCTACTTGCGCCAGGAGTACGCATATCCTAAACTCCCTACTGGGATTATCTCTCAAACAAGTAGTGGAGGAGCCAACTCGAAAGCAGGCCATACTAGACTTAGTGTTCACAAATGGAGATTTGTTATCAGATATTACTGTAGGTGAAAGTTTAGGATCTAGTGATCACCAGACAGTGTGGTTTAATATAAGAACAGTGACGCAGTCACACCACACAAAAACAAAAGTTTTAGATTTTAGAAAAACAGACTTTTCTAAAATTAGATTAGGTGTGAAGGAGTCATTATCAGACTGGAGCAATTTAAATGGAGTCCAGGAGAAATGGGATTATCTAAAAGTTGCACTACTGAAGGCAACAGAAAATTGCATAAGGCTTGTCAGTAAGAGCAAAAAATTTAGGAAACCACTGTGGTACTCTGCAGAGGTGGCTAAAATAGTAAAAAATAAAAAGCTAGCATTTAGTAATTATAAAAATACTCAGAGTGAGGAAGATAGAAAGATCTACAAGAGTAGGCAGAAAGAGGCAAAGCAAGCTACAAGAGCTTCCAAAGCACACACAGAAGAGACTATAGCCCAGTCAGTGAAAAAGGGGGATAAAACATTTTTTAGATACATAAATGAGAAAAGGAAAGTAAAACAAGGATTAGTTAGATTAAAAACAAAAGAAGGATGCTATGTAGAAGAAGATAAAGGCTTAGCAGACTGCCTTAATGAATATTTTTGTTCAGTTTTTACAAATGAAAATAAGGGTAAGGGACCTCATTTAGAGAAAAAGACTAACGAGTCTTTTGATGCATGTAAGTTTACAGAGGAAGAGGTTTTACTTCAGCTGTCTAAAGTAAAGACAAATAAGTTGATGGGACCTGATGGGATACATCCAAAGTTATTAAAAGAACTTAGTGGTGTACTAGCAAAACCGTTAACAGATTTATTTAACCAATCATTGTTAACGGGAGTAGTTCCAGAAGATTGGAAATTAGCTAATGTTGTGCCCATTCACAAGAAAGGTAGTAGGGAGGAGGCGGGCAACTATAGACCAGTAAGTCTTACTTCAGTAGTGGGGAAAATAATGGAAACCTTGTTAAAGAATAGGATTGTTGAACATCTAAAGTCGCTTGGATTTCAAGATCAGAGACAGCATGGGTTTACTTCAGGGAGATCATGCCAAACTAATCTTATTGATTTTTTTGATTGGGTAACTAAAATAATAGATCAGGGTGGTGCAGTAGACATTGCTTACCTAGATTTCAGTAAGGCTTTTGACACTGTCGCACATAGAAGGCTTATCAATAAACTGAAATCTTTGAGTTTGGATTTCAATATTGTTGGATGGATTAGACAATGGCTGAGTGACAGGCAACAGAGGGTTGTAGTCAATGGGGTATATTCGATGCAAGGTCTTGTTACTAGTGGGGTACCTCAGGGATCTGTTCTTGGACCCATTCTCTTTAATATTTTTATTAGCGATATTGCAGAAGGTCTTGTTGGCAAAGTATGTCTTTTTGCTGATGATACAAAGATTTGCAGCAGGGTTGATATTCATGGAGGGATAAGCCAAATGGCAAATGATTTAGATAAACTAGAAAAATGGTCAGAGCAGTGGCAACTGGCATTTAATGTGGACAAGTGCAAGATTATGCACCTTGGGCTTAAAAACCCAAAAGCAGAATATAGACTATTTGGTACAGTCCTAACCTCAACATCTGAGGAAAGGGATTTAGGAGTAATAATTTCAGAGGACTTGAAGGTAGGTAGGCAATGCAATAGAGCAGCAGGAAATGCTAGCAGAATGCTTGGTTGCATAGGGAGAGGTATTAGCAGTAGGAAGAGGGAAGTGCTCATGCCATTGTACAGAGCACTGGTGAGACCTCACTTGGAGTATTGTACGCAGTACTGGAGACCGTATCTCCAGAAGGATATTGATACTTTGGAGAGAGTTCAGAGAAGGGCTACTAAACTGGTTCATGGGTTGAAGGATAAAACTTACCAGGAAAGGTTAAAGCATCTTAACATGTATAGCTTGGAGGAAAGACGTAACAGGGGGGATATGATAGAAACATTTAAATACATAAAGGGAATCAACACAGTAAAGGAAGAGAGTATATTTAAAAGAAGAAAAACTACCACAACTAGAGGACAAACCAGTAGTCTTAAATTAGAGGGGCAACGATTTAAAAGTATTATAAGGAAGTATTACTTTACTGAGAGGGTAGTGGATGTATGGAATAGCCTGCCAGCAGAAGTGGTAGAGGTAAACACAGTCAAGGATTTTAAGCATTCGTGGGATAGACACAAGGCTATCCTAGCTATAAGACCGGGAACAGGGGACTAATAAAAGTACTCAAAAAAAAAAAATTGGGCAGACTAGATGGAGCGAATGGTTCTTATCTGCCGACACATTCTATGTTTCTATGTTTCTATGCACGGGGGTGGGGTGGGGGACAGCATATTGGGCAATCGGCGGCCCCTTTAACCAGTGGGCCCTGGGCAAATGCCCACTTTGCCCATTGGTTAAAAGGGCCCTGAAGAGAGGAGATGCATCATGAAGAAGCTATTCCATCGAAAAGCGCTGTGCATGTTGGTGTCACAAAGGGGCTCAGCTTGGTGACCAATGCGGAAATGCTCTTGAGTGCACACAAGCAAGGATATGTACGGACGTGATTTTATGGGTCATTCTATTAAAGTTGCCTTTAATATTTTCTCCTTCTGTATCCACCTTCTCCATTTATCTATGTTCCTGGATGTAACCCCGGCAGGAAGATATTCTAGTTGTTAGCTGCCACAGAGTTTTTTTTAAGCTAATACACCCATAGAAGGATGTGCTGTTAAAGATGTAAGAGTCCTCATATTGATCATATGGCATTTATGCATATACTACACTATATATGTGTATTATTTGTCTGTGTTTTCTTTTTGAGATATTGATCTCTGTAAACATCATCTTTTGGAAGTATCAATTTTTTTGTACTCCTTAACACATTAGATGTGCGCTACACTTTTCTTTATATATTTCTCTTAATTTATGCATTTGTATGCACGTATGATCTCTGATATAGATGTGGAATACGCATGACCATATATTTTTATCTCTACTTTCCAACATTACTAGGACTTGTGACATGGAGTTCCTCCAAGATGACATAATTCATCAGTTTCTGATCCCGGTGTTTTAAAAATTATAGTATTTTAAGCAGTTTTTATGATTGATAAACTTAGATTTTCACATTTAAATAGGGCATTTTCAAATCCACTTATATCATTTTTATTTAAGTATTTTTTCATTTTTTTTAAATTTATTTTATTGGTTGAATGTAGTCCTAATAATTATTTTGGAAGATGTCAGCTTTTCTTTCAATTTATAACTACATACATACAGACTAAGAGTAGTGAACAAAAAAATAACTAATAATGATATCATTACAATTTCCATACCTTTCCCTAGTTAACAAGCAAACATGTTCCATGAAAAGAAGTTTAAAAAAAAAAAAAAAAGTAAAATTGATAGCTTCCTGTCATGGGGTTTGGCAAAGGTCTAGAATTAATGTGAACATTCCTCTCTTTGCCAAGAGGATGTGAATTAGAAATCCTAAGCAGAAGTCGTCAGTACTCTATAGATAGTGTAAAATATTTGACAGATATAGCTAAATATGTTATTATTGTATGAAGTAACCATAACTCTCAAAGCTGCGGGTTTCTGGAATTTCTATGTGGAATTATTGGCTGGCATGAATATGAGGCATGATATATTAAATAACATTAGAATAAGAATTACATTTAACTCCTGAAAAAGCATCACAGGGTCCAAAATCAATAATAATCCACTGTTTTGATTGCTTTAACAGAAATGTTCAACTTACCAACTGCCAATTTATAAATGGGCCCAAAAGCGTGTGCATTCTGAAATAAATCACAAGCAATGGAAAGATAATAAAACTGACAGGAATCCAAAGCGAAAAACTGGTGATGACACCAAGGAAAAATGTGCAATTTTAACAATTGGTATTTTTCATATACTCAATTGTGATACTTTAATTGTGATTTGTTATAATTGAGAAAATAATACCTTTTAAACAAGAAGGGAAACACGACAAGCTCAAGATACTCTCTAGACTTTCTGACAAAAATTTACATATCCCACCCAACTGTTCCACTTTAAGTGGGACAATGCAGATGCGGGAAAGCTATCCCGCAGTGTCTATTTTAATTTTCTGGTATTCTGTACAGTTTGAGTGATAGTGCTTTTGAGATACTCCTTTTGAGATTACTTTTTGTTTGTTTGTTAATGGAAAACTCCAAATAGCAAAATGAATAAAGGAGATCGTTTGGGTTAAATGTGGATAACAAGCATAAAAATATCCTACTGCAAAATAGTTCTCCTCTATTTATTATTATTGTTTCCATCTGTAACCATGCAGATGGCTAGATTGTACATTCATGTTAACTAGAATGTAGAGAACCTTGTTTGAATGAATTGAGCTGAACAACTGACAGCTCACAATTTAATGGATACACCCCATTTGTCTTACCAGGGGCAGAACAACACAATGAAAGGCTCCAGTGAAGAATTACTTCAGACCCCCTTGCTGCAAGTTTTTTTTACATTTCATGGTCATCGCACTCCTACTGTTTTCGATTATGTTTCCCATGGTACAAACACTGGCTAAGCATAACAGTAAATATATTCCAAATGCAGGAATTGCTGACCTTTGGCATGCCTACTGTTGTGGATTACATTTTGCTTGCTGAACTTGATGGGAAATGTAACTAGGGTTGCCAAACTCTCTTAAAAAAATACTGGTAATTTTATTGACTTCATTGACCTAATATTGGCCTAAACCCATTTTATTGCTAGCCTATCCACATAATATGGGCTAGGTGGCAACCCTAAATGTAAGCCATGCCAGTCAAAGACATGGTAACCTCCTCTCTATCTTGCCTCACTGTCCATGTGTAGGAGATGAGCCTTCATCCATGGTGTCTAGTGGATCTACTATCCTGTATTTGACAGAGCGTGATGTCATATTACGGAGAACACAGTCTGTAAACACCATGCAGCTCTACTTGTTTGCATTGTGGTGGCCCCCTTCTACTGTTGGCATAGCAGAGCTGCACCACTGATAGTTCCCCTTATTTGTCTTACATTTCCTACTTTGTGCTTAACATTGCTTGTGTAAGAGCTTTGTCCCTCAATATCTTTCTCGGATACCTTGTAATATATATCTGCCTATATATAGTGCCTTAGCTTGGGTCATTTTTTTTACACTTATATATCCCCAGTAGGTCCTGGTCCCTTCTCTCAATTCAAGTATTGTTCCTTCCAAGAACTTGACAAGTGTAATCTGGATATATGTAAGGCCAATCTGCACAGCTGCAATATTGGAAAAACATTTTATGATAGAAAATATTTAGAATCAGTGGGACTGCCAAAACAATTGATATGGATCAAAATGTCCTGTTGATTCATTGCTTTTTAAAAAAAAGTTATAGAACAACATGCAGGGGCGTTGCTAGGTCTCCAAAACATCCGGGGCTGGAGCCCATGATAGATTTTATAGAAGTAGAGTAAATAAAATCACATGGTTAGGCAGCATACAGACTGATATAATTGACGCCAATGAACAATAGGTATATATGGGTATATATCGGGGCTCAACAAATCCCAGGCACCAGGAAATTATACCTGGCGCCCAGTTATTGTTGTCCCTGCATGGTGCCCTCGCCGCTGGGATCATTTTATTTATCCAGCGGAGCGCGGGGGAGCAGTGTGTGCACCGGCTGCACAGTCTTCCTGCTCCATCCCCACATGCACCGTACTATAGTGTCCGAGCGCTGAGTGTGCTCAGCAGGGCTAGAAACAACAGCAGGGCACAGACCAGGCTAGAATGAGGTATAGCAGCCAAGAGGGGGACATATTGATAGATGCACTTTTTTTTTATCATAAACAACAACAAAATTGCTGACTTGTGCGTAAGTGTATGTGACAGAGTGTGTGTTTGTGTGTATGATTGACTGCATGTGTGTGTGTGACTGTGTGTTTATGTGACCCACTGTATGTGTGTGTGACTGTATGTCTGACTGTGACAGAATGTATATGGGTGTGTCTGTGACTGACTGTGTGTGTGTCTGTCTGTGACTGTATGAGTGTGTTTGTGTCTGTCTGTTACTGACTATATGCGTGTGTGTGACTGACAATAAGACTCGCAGCACACAAAAAACTCACATTACTCAAAGTTACACTTATACACAAAAATACACAGCCACAAATACACACACATACACATGCAGCCACACATACACACACATTCACACTTGTACAGTCACACTTGCACAGTCACACATGCACAGTCACACATACATACACACACCCTTACACACAGAGACACACAACCCCACTTACACACACCAACTTACATCACACACACACACTTGTATGTGAGCAAATTCCCATGATTTAAAAATAACTGAGCATATAAAAATGACTCAACCCTGACCCCCCCCCCCACATAGATACCCTTACATAGACAACCTTACACTCACACACACATCCAGACAACCTTACACACAGACACCCTTATACACACAGATGGCCTTTCCCACACAGACATTCTGCCACGCAGACTCTTGTGTAAACCTGCAACTCTCACACTCACATCACAAATATTTTTAATTTTTTAATAAAAAGGGGTAAAAAAACTTGGGGAGAATAGGCTGAGGTATGAAGGTATGCTCCTTCTACCAACCTAATAAAAGAGAGAAGTGCAGGGAATTGAGATGGGAATTCAACTGAATGCAAGAATTTTTCCAGCTCTGCTACTTTAGCCTTAATTTTGAAATTCCCATCTCACTTCCCTGCAATTCTCTCTTTCATGAGTAAAGCCTATAATATAATGAGCAGCTCATACACTCATAATGTATGGGTTTAATAGTATCACTATTATTCATATTGAATGTGATAATCAGGTGTGAAAATAAAAATGGTATGAGCACTGTTTCACACTTGATTATCACATTCAATATGATTAATAGTAATTAATCAAATTTTCTCCTAGTAATCTCACTGCCACTGACACACACTCCTAACTCTGCCACTTATGCTTTCACTCTCGTACACTTACACTCACACACACTCATAACTCTGCTGCTCACGCTTAAACTCACACACACACACTCATATCTCTGCTGCTCACACTTATACACTCCAAAACTCTGCCACTCACCCACACTTACACTCTGCCACACACATACACGCACACTCATAACTCACACTCTTCCAAACACTCACACTCTGCACACTCACTCATACAATCACACTCTGCCACTTACACACACATACACACTCATAACTCTTCCACTCATGCTTACACTCACTCACACGCACACTCATATCTCTGCTGCTCACACTTATACACTCCAAAACTCTGCCACTCACCCACACTTACACTCTGCCACACACATACACGCACACTCATAACTCACACTCTTCCAAACACTCACACTCTGCACACTCACTCATACAATCACACTCTGCCACTTACACACACTTACATTCTGCCACTCACACACATACACACTCATAACTCTTCCACTCATGCTTACACTCACACACACTCTCTTCCAATCACACTCTGCCACACTCACACACATACACTTACTTACACTCTGCCACTCACACTCTGCCACTCATATACATACACATGCACACTCATAACTCTGCCACTCACACCCACTTACACTCTGCAAATTACATTCTGCCACTCACATACATACACATGCACACTAATAACTCTGCCACTCACAGTCTGCTACTTACATACACATGCAGACTCATAACTCTGCCACTCACACCCACTTACACTCTGCCACTTACCTCACATACATACACCTGCACACTAATAACTCTCCCACTCACACTCTGCCAAACACTCACCTGCAAAACTTGAGGGGGCGGAGCTAAATACGAGGGGCGGAGCCTATCGTGAGGGGATGGAGTCTGCTGCTGTTCAGCATACAGCATGCAGGAGGCGGGATCGAACGTGAGGGGGTGGAGCCGAGCGCGAGGGGGCGTGGTCAGGGTCTCCATTCGAGGCTATGGAGGGGAGATCCGGGGCTTCAGCCCCAGTAGCCCCCCCCTAGCGACGCCTCTGACAACATGTAGTTTAGTAGAACTATAATGAGAATATTAAGAGCAATGCTGTTATAATTTTGATTTGATGCATCTAGATAGACATCACCTGATACTCTTAGAACCATAAATATTCTATAGTTACCATTGTAATGTAAGTATAGATTTAAAATTCTTGCTAAATTTACAATATATTAATTAAAATGCATTTAATTATCTGACGTAGGCACCCCAAGTTAAATGCCCTAGGAAAAAACATTAAAAGGCTTGGTGGATGGGATTTGTATAAAAAGTTATTGGTGCTTGTCCCAAAACAGTTGGAAAAGAACACTTTTTTTTTTACTTCTTTTGATTCCAAGTGCAAGTCCCTGGCCTGGGATGCTTTAATGTTAACATCTGTACTTTGATTAGATTGAAAAGTTATCTCTATATATTGTGCCAGCCAAATTGCTAGAAAATGTCTAGATTTCTTTTCCCCAAGACATAGGTTTTTATTCCTTGTCGCTATGACTTGGACACAGATGCACGCACTTCTGCCTGCAAATATGTAGATTAAATCCACATACCTAACTGAATGTAAAATCGTCATCACAATTGTGTGGATAATGGCATTCACTTTAACTCCTTAGTGACAGGACTGTTTTGAAATGTTTGTACCCTTTGTGACAATTGTTGTTTTAACTCTTCTGCGGTGTGCGTGTTAAGCTGTAATTTGTCTTGTGTTCATTGAATGTACCCACACATATTATACAGTGCTTTTATTGCCATAAAAGGGATTTCTTTAGATACCAATATTTTCATTATATCATATAAGTTACTATAAAACAATTATAAAATATGATGAAAAAACAAACAAAAAAAACAACACTTTTTCTACATTTGACCTGATGTATCTGTTACACATTTACAATTGGTAAAAAAAAGACCACATCTAAATGGTTTCTAAATTTTGTCCTAAGTTCAGAAATATGCATGTTTGCTTGTTTTCTGTTGTTTTTTTGTAAAACTGAAAGTAGTGATTTTTGTTTTCCTACCATTTTCTCCTACATTGACCTTTTCACCCCAACCCTAATCATTACCCTAACTGTAACCGAAAATCTAACCCTAACCATAGCACTAACCCTAACTCTTACTATAACCCTAACCCATAGTGGAACTCTAACCCCATCCTTAGATCTAGAGTTAATAGGTCTAGAGTTAGTTTTGTCCTGAAATGCAATGTTGGTTATTGCCACTGGGGACAGTCAAGCAACAGCAACAGAGTCATGGTTTCTGATTTCTGATCACTTCTGTCACTCTTGCCGGATATAAGGCAGTGCTATATTTGAGGAGCATGCTAGGGGGGAATTTTGGTGTTGCATGATGCCTCAATGTCAAGGCATCATAGCAACACCATCAAAGCATAGGCAGTGATTTAACGCTGCCTATGCGGTTTTCACCTGAAGGACGTACCAGGTACGTTCTCTGTCACTAAGTGACATGTTTTGTGTGACATACCTGGTACATTCATTCTCACGAAGAAGTAAATTTTCAGTTGCTCTCAAAAATTGTTAAAGATTCTAGCCATTCCTACACTATCTAAAACTGCTGAAGTCACTGTGCAGGAAAAACACATACAAATGCACAATACATTTCTAAAACCGATCAGCTTGACAGTGATTCATAAGCGACCATGATAAACTCTGCCATGCTAAATATTTCACAGACACTGGGCCAAATTCAGTGAAATGTGAACTGTGGTGAATTGACAAATACACTGCAAATGTCAGGTATCAGTTCACAACAGTTCACCTTTTTGTGAATAGACTCTAATGAATTATTTTCCATGAAAGTAAAACTAGAGGGCCAGCATCTAGAACCTGATTACCCTACACATGTACATTATAAATACAACTAGGGATGGCCCTTTTATGACCTTCTGCAAGTAAAATAACATGTTTACACTGTTACTTGTACCCTAAGCAGCCTTTCCTCTCTTTACACTTTCTGAGTTACTACAATTTTCTTGCTATTAACTTGCATAGGTCTTATTTTAACTCTTCCTGCATCTGATTCCATGCATCCATACTTTATTGGCTTGAATATAGCATCCCCCCAAACTTTGAATCTTAAAGAATGAAAAAAAGAAAATAAGGAAAAAACTTTGCACCAGATTGCACCCACAGGGCCTGCCATAGCACCCACATTTCACCAGATTGCACCCACAGGGCTTGCCACAGCACCCACATTGTGCCAACTGCACCTAAATGACCTTCCCCAACACTCATTTTGCACCAGGTTGCACGCACATACTAATTTATTTTATCATTATTGATCCTTAATATTTCAAGTCAGAGTGGTCCTTTATCTTTGTTTTATCAGTACATTCCTCTGAATTAATAACTTAATGTAGGAACATTTGTACCTATTTTTTTACTGTTATATATATATATATATATATATATATATATATATATATATATACTCACAGAGCATAAGGGAAATGAACATCAAAAACTAGGTGTGTGACCAGCAAGATAACCTCATGAATTATCATCAAATAACCATTGCAATTATCCAAGAAATTACCTTGATTTTTTTTTTTTAGTGGGTAGCTCAAGGTGTCATCTGAACCTCAACTATGGCTCGGCATTAAAAAACACAGACAGAAACACTCACAAAAATGCATGACAAATGAATACACACAAAGTAATGGTTCTAGCAGAAAGTATTTAGTGGCATACTTCTAGACATCTATAAAATAATCATAATAACAGAACATGCTCAGCATCAACTGATTCTTCTTATTTTGGCATAACTCAAAGAGTCCGTACAATAAAAATGTCCAAAAAATGATTTTGTAGCAGATAGTTCTGATTTAACACTAGTGAGGGACCATTGTGGAACATTTGATATCACCTAAAGGTAACAAATGTGTACAACAAACGTTTATACAAGAAGTCATAAATTGCTGTTGATACTCCAATTCTAACATTAACAGGATACTTCCAATGAGCAGTTTATTTAAAACATTCTTGATATGTTATTTTTTTTTACCTTCCAGGTAAGAAAATATATGAAATGATAAACACTGAAGAGATTTATTTACTGTTTCTAACGGCTTATGTCAACAATAATATGGTGTAATGTATTGATGGCATTACAATCTCTTGGATAATAGCTATCATCTTACTTAGCACTTCTATTTTTGACTTGTTTAAACAGTTTACAAACAATAATGAAACACATGAAATATGAATTATATGTTGACAAACAACTATGGAAAGGTCTGTTAGCGTCGCTGCTGATGACGAACCCAATAAGTCAGCAAGTTACCCGCTCTGTGTGTTATCCACATTGCAATAAAGTTGATTTATTTATACATATTTAGTGTGCTTTTTTTTCATTCTGCTTCTAGAGTCTGGACAGATGTCCCACAGACCTTTTATTGTACAGTCTTCAATATCTATCAGTGTAAATATAAACAAGGTTCTCATACATAAGAATGTCTATTGACTAAAAAGTTAATTATGGTGGCTCGACAAGTAAAATGCAGTGGACTCAGGAACATCATTCGGGTCCTAGGTGGCATCGGTTGAGCTGTTTGAAGCTGGATACTGTCAGTAACACCCTGCATCATAATGTCTTCATGATCCATGATCCATTTCTTTTTCTATCATCGACTGTACAACCTTTGATTTTGATTCATCAGGATATAATACTACCTCCCCATCTATGTCTTTGGCAAATCCAAATTTGTCCCTGCAAGGTTTAACAAAGAAAAAGTCCAAGTACTTTTGATGGATTTTGATGGACAAACTTCAGCATAAAACAATGGGGAGAAGTCCATGAAAACGACTGAACAGAATGAGAAGAGGATTTATTTGTACAATTGAAGAAGCAAAAGAAAAATCACAAGATGTGGATAGAAGGAATGTAGTCAACGTGTCTCAGATGAGTTTCCTGTCCAAAGGACTGAGCTTTGTACTGGACACAAGATTTAACCTTCAACACAATTTTGGATCTAAATACATTTGTCATAGATTTGACATTAAAGAAATATTTTGGATATAAACAAGAGGTGAAACTGAATGTACAGAATCATCGTGGATCTGTGGTGGAGGCTGCATAGACCTGAATAACGAAGGTTGCAGTTTTTACTCTTTATTATCTTTGTGTGACTTTCCTATCTCTGCCGTCTCACCCACAGATGACATTAGTCATATATTTGCTGAGGCCAATCTGCTACTCCTTTTAATGCTATGGGAGAATATTTTGCTCCATCTGAAAAGACTGTGAAACAATTAATTGTTCTGATGTTGATGTTGCTGATTGAAGTAATCTGGATATGTGCTGCCTGGATCTCCCATCTGAGCGTGTGGAAGGTTTTCCTTTGGGGAACATGGGAGAACCTAGGCAATTCATAGATCTGTGTGTTTGAGGATGATGTGGAGAGTCTTCTACAAGAATAGTCTTATGTTCAAGATGTTCAAGACCAAGCTTTGATGTCTTGAGATGTCTATCAGACAAATTACTTTAAATATACACTCTCCGAGATGGAGGAATAACATTGGATTTAACATTCCTTACTAATTTGACTTGTTTTATCTGAACTAATATGATGAAAAATATACTAGTCCCGATGCCAGGACAAACCCGAATTTGACACAACCTCATCCCAAAGTTGCCAACAGTTCAACGACATGTAGGTAGTATTTTGGGCTGTTTAAAATTACCATTTATTCTTCTTAGTTTTCCTACCAGTTCCATCTTTCTGCAGTGTCTGTACAACACAATGTAAACAATACTAAATGAATGTGCACTTTAGCCGGCGTGCTTTGTAAGATAAAATTGCCCTTCACTTTGCCCCAATGCTAAGCAACTGTTGGCATCACACCACAGTCGCACTGTTTAAAGATCCACATGCACTAAATGAGTCTTCTCAATAGTTTCTACATTTGGTCAGAATCAGAAATAATTAATAAAGTACTTTTAATTCCCAGGGTATGCTCAAAAGGTGCCAGAACGAGTTTTAAGCCCGCAAATAGAAGAGACTGGAAATAATAACAATTTCAGAATATTCCTACAGGAACAACACAACTTGGTAAAACATATTTCACATGAGGTGACACTGCTTTAAACTGTCAAAGCAAAGTGGTTCTTAAATCCTTGTTTATTTCATTTACTGAAAGCAGAAAATTCCTTGTGTATTCCTGTCCAAATTAAGATTCCTTGCTTCCCCCCTGCAGCTATGTAACATTGTGTTCATCATTTTCAAGTCATTACTGAATTTTTTAACATGTATTTTCCAGGCAAATGTAGTACCCCTGGCTGTTTGTTTTATATTTTTGTGATTATGTTATAGTGCATTTCTACATTCCAGCAGTAGAGCTTTACATATAAAGATAGTAAAGATCAATTCCAGCAAATTTATACAGGTGGTTAATTCATTCAATTCACAATGTGTATTTTGCAATCGGTCCCAGAATGCAACTGCACTACATGTTGGGGGAGTGCACAGAGGCACCATGCACTTTCTTGCATCTTTATACAGGCCTACCTTTTATTTTAATATAACCTACTTACAGTTATGTGGAAAAGAAAGTGCGCCTTGGTTGAATGTTAGGGTTCTACATATCAGGACATAATAACAACATCATAAGGTGTACTTATTTTGTCACACATAGCTTCTCCCATTTGGCTGTTTATTTCTTAAATAAATCATGACACAGTATAATATGTCATACATTGTTGTTCGTCTGCAGTCAAATTGACCTAATTTTAAGACCTGCTAAGGAGCAGTTGATTGTTATTATGTCCTAACCTATTCCTTTCTAAGACATTGTGGTAGCAAATGTATGGATGATGTTAGGAAAATATTATAATGCGGCTTTATCGTTTTATACATGACATGACATTTAATAGAACTCATTAAGTGATTTTATGAAATTTGACATTTACATTGCTCCAAAAATTGTTTCACAAAAATAATTTCATAATATTTTAGACTGTGCTTGAAGTTGAATTCCAGGAAAAAATGACACAGACCAAAATACTTGTCTGCTAAATATTTGATTTTGATGAATAGATACCTAAAGAAATTATCGGGAGCAAGCTGTTTTATTCGGTGTATCTGGTAATATCTGTGGTTTAACAAGTACTTCCCAACATGCTCAGGTGCTGTTCTTCTGCATAACTATATTGTCATGTCTCATGCTATAGAGGGCTATTACATTTATTTTGCTCGCTTATGAGATCCAATTGGATTATACAAAAACCGTCTGCGTTTTTCACCTTAATAAAGTTGGCAACGATTATATAAACATAATATAAATGAGGGGTTTGTAGCCCCCAGACAAGGTCGGGGAGGGGCAATCATGACAGGGTGCTGAGAGGATATGTCAGCCTATAGTGGGAATCAGTGGGAGGAGTTGGGAGAGTATAAAAGATAGGAACAGGAAGTTCAGGGGCCATTTTAGGAAAGTTTTCCCCAGATACCTGTTGTCCCACCCACCCTCCCTAATGTTATGGTTAATGAGCCTTTATTTATTTATTTATTACATGTCACAGCGTTGGCGGAAGCTTGCAGGGTATCCAGGAGGGTTAATGGAACATTTGGATTGGGGAGAGTCAATCGGGACTGGTGGGAGGTTCGAGGGGAAAGTGGTACCTCGAACCTCAGGTATTGGGGGCATTGGGATATGCCCAGAACATGGACTTCGGCAGCCACCTGGATACACTTGCAAGCTTGATTGGTTTTTCCTGTATATGGAATGTTTTAATATTTATGTTTATAATATGTTTAGTCATTGTATTAATTATGGATATATATACATATGTGGAATGTGTATATATATATGTGTATATGATTGTAAATGCAATGGCTATTTAAATAAAGTGCTGTGGCCGTTGTTTACCCCACAGTCTGGTTTTAAGTTTAGTTATTTCTAGGCAAATACATATCCTCAATGATAGAAGCTACCATGTCATTGGTTATATGAATTGAACAAAGCATAATAAGACAGTGTCTTCTATTAATTTTAGGTAAAAAAAAATTCACTAGGCCTCATTTTCGGGTAGGTCTTATTTTTATTGACGTCCCCCAAAAAATGGTACATTTATTCCAGTTCAACAAGTACAAGTATACAGTACAAATTACTGGTACGTTAACACCTGTTTGCACTCATGTTGTCTGAGGGTAAAAAATATTAATTCAATGTTATGCTGAATAAAAGACAGCATTTACTCTTATAACTATTTGTAAAAGGGCCTTACCTTTTAACCAGAAATGTTTCTAGGCTAAATACGGCAGCTCTCAGGACACCAGGGGCGTATCGTGCCCATGAGTGACAGACGTGCTGCCAGCCCGGAGCACACCTGTCACTCGTAGGCACGACGTCTCTCATGTATTTCTGGGGGTTTGTGTGCTGAGAACAGCAAGCACACAAACCCCCAGAAATACACGGGAGATGTCATTACATCCGAAAGACGACGCTGTGCTGAATTTGGCAACAGAGTCACTCACTCTGTTGCCAATTCAACAAGCACGAAAAGTATACGAAAATTCCCTCGAGGACTTTTAAAAAAAGAAGCTTGCCACAGAGGCACTGGCTGGGGAGATTGGAATATCTCCCCTCACAAGCTCACTGTCAGCAAGCAGGCAGCATGGAGTCTGTGTGCTGCCCAGGCACACAGACACATCTCCATTCTGCCGGTCTCGCACTCCCCTCCACATAAGGTCACATGGCCTGCCGCGATGAGAACAACGGGTGGCTAAACCAACAATGAAATACTGATAACTCGATACCTATCTCCTGCAAACACAAATCTTTTTTCAGCTATGTCCTCTCAGCACACATTCTATATGCATTCACCGTGCAGCCATCTGTGGCAAGATTTTTTATATTTTTTTTCTTTGGTTAGATTAAGGCATGGGCCTTGAGCTGCAGTACTCAAGGCCCTTATTTTAGCGAGGCCCCTGGGCTGTGTCCCCTAAAGCCCATGCCTTAATCAAGTCCTGGCTGAACCACATGACATGGCCTAAAATAGTGCACATGTGCTCGCTGTGTTCCTGTCAGGCTCCTACCTCCGTGTCCTCCCACCTCTGATGGGTGCCCATGATCTCTCCGGGAGTCCATGGCTCCGCTCTGCATGCCCTTGTATGGCGGCCATCCCGAGTAGGTGTCATCTGATAGACAATGCTATTTCTGTGTTCTCTGTTCTCAGTTTGAGATGTGGCTTCCACACTCATTAAGAGCTGATTGCTAGAACCTATGTGTACAGGGAGGTCACTACTATGCTGAAAAAATAGCGTGTGGTTAGGTGAGATCTATATTAGAAATTAGCCAGGAGTGAGTGAGTTATGGGAAAGGGTGGGAGGGCACTAACTCCATTTCTGTTTGATTTTTCTGGATTATGGGGTTGGGATTCTGTAGGAAGAAAGAAAGGTGCTTAGAACTTATACAGAAAGGAGTAAAGGGGGTGGCTATTTGGAAAAAAATAGATAAGGCTACTAACAGAGCATGGTGAGGGTGGAAATCACGCCAAAAATGTAGTCAGATCTTATCCATTGGATAGATCAAGAAAACAAAACAAAAAACAGTTACAATTTACAAACAAAGCAAACAAAAACTAGAGATGGCTAGAAAATATAATACAAATAAGTAAATAAGGCTGAACTTAAGAGTTGCTAGAAGATTCATCCTGATTGGATACCTTGTGTAGAGGTGTAGTTTCCACAATCACTCCCTTTCTGTTTGCTGCCCAGGATTGTGGGGATGGGATTCTTGTGTAGAGCTGTTTTTAACTCTCTCATGTATAAGGAACAAAAAAAACTACAAATGAAGAGATGGAGGCAAAAGGTACAAATGTATTGATGGGAAATGTGGTGAGAAATTGTTAAATAAATGTTATCAACGCATAATATGTTGCACCCGATTAATCAAAACCTAGGACTTATATAAAATATTTCCAGCTTGAGACAATAACTCTTAGTCAGTTGTGGACAGTATGAAGTATGTTTTTATATTTAAATTACTGAATACTTCTCTCCAGTAATTTAGTGGTGCATAATCATTCCAGTTGAAGTAGGTGGGGATTAAATGATTGGCAAAGTCAGAGTTATTTGCTATAAACACTTTGGTGTTTGGCAAGTTTTCCACATGAAGTGTTTTTTTAAGTAAGTGTCAATTTGTTCTTTTCACAAATATTGAAAAACATCTTGTTTACATTCAGTTCAGAAAATCTACACTGTATTTATGAAATTTTATGGAAAGAAAATGAAAACCAGTCCAGTTATAAAGTAATTGTCCGGCAGGAACAGGCTATCTCTCTCTGTGCATTTGGGGGGTATCTTTTACATCCAGTGAACATATTAAGCAACAGAATAAACTAAACCGTCTACTCACTATACCTGAAATGGGGCCAGATTGAGGGGTTTGTAGCCAAATTATGGAGAAATTTGCAATTTGGCTTTGGACCAAAACTGTAAATTTCCTCTCATTTTGGGCCAGTTTTTCGGCCATATTTTGTTAGTGTGAATTGGCATGGGAACTCCATAGAATTTTCCATACTCTATAAGTGCTGAAATCCACCGGAATTTCCCAAAATTTGGCAATATTGAGTGAATTTGGGGAAGGTCAATTCACCAGCTAATAATTAATAAAAATCCCCATAAAATTAAATTGTTTAGCTACATATGTTTATAGGTCCACTGTCTATCTGGTGGCCCAGTGGGGCCAGATGTTTATTATAGATGGGGCAGAATACTTCTGCTGGACCCATGGGGGGACTTATTAAACATTTATCCCATGGGACTATTAAATGTAATTAATGTGACCAGCCGCAGTCTTTATTTTGATTTAAAGGGGCTTATTTTTTGGTATTTTTGCAATAGCCAAAGTTTTCCAACATGAGTCTCTATCCTCCTCATAGCGACTATTATTTTGGTCAGCTAAACACCACAATTCCTGATTTAAAGGGGTGTAATTAATTGGCTACAGATGAGACCCATGGGCATCATCCATATTTGTTTGTAGGACCAATGGGAGTTTGCTGGCCCCATCTGGGGCATATCTAAACCGTTTTGTTTGTCTCTTTTTCTTCCATTTTGAATTCTTGAAAACGTGAGCACCCCTCCTAATTGGTTTTGAGCAACACTCAATAATTTTAGGCTACATTAAGTAGCTCCAACAACATGACATTACTTCAAGTACATAAACCAAATTTAAAACGCAAAAGGACATACTATTTGTTGCTTCATCCAATATCATTATTGCTACATGATAAATCTATCCTTAGGTCAATATATTATATTATTATATTGTTAATATTTAAATATAGATTAATTGATTAAACCTTTTTGAATGTTATGATTTGATGGTTTTATTTGATATAATGAATTCATTTTATAATACAATATATAGTTTTTGTTTGAATACTTTTAGCCTTTAATTTTTCATTGTAAGAATAAAAGAAAGCACTGTCTATCTTCACACATATTTTGTATTTTGTTTGTAACAGACTACTATTGCTTATGTAACTAGAACTAAAATGGTGTGGATACAGACTCAGGATCCCTTGGGTGCTGCAAATGTGATGCTTTCAGTGTTCTGCCTTAGTTTCCTAATTATGTCTGTCACTTAATTACATATTCCAGACCTTCTGACATATTTTGACTTCTAAATTGTTATGTCAGGAACATTCAATATCAGAAATGTACAGCCAGAAAAACTGGCAATATTTATTAATATGACCTGACAGAAAAAATCAAATCCTTGGTTGAAATGTAATTGTGGTTGTTGGAAGAATTTGAAGATATTATGTCTGTAGTTTAAGGAATACAACTTGACATGAATAATTTGTAAAAATTAATAATAAAGCACACCGACAATGTCGCCTGTCGTCATGGAAACACCAAGCATAGAAATTAACCAGGAGATTGCGGAAACTGGTTACTGAAGCTGTGCATTAGATGTTGAGGCAATTGTATTTTCCCTCCTCTTTCTGGACTGCTTCTGTAAATACTGCAACTATTTCATGCGTTTTCTGCTTTACATATAACGATTTTTCATTGCAAAACTTGAGCTAATGAAATGGTTGTGGCAAAGGTCAAAGGTCAGGCAAATAACACAATTGTGTCCTCTGTGGTAAGAGTTCCTTACCAGAGAAATCTGTAAATGGTAAAGGTTACTTTGTTCAGCATTGTGTTTCACTTCTCATACGCTTGCAACAATGTAATGGACTACTGCCTGCTTCAGAAACTGTGTACACAAATGGACTACCTTGGTAAATTTAATGTATGGGTAACAGGGCGAGTAGCCATGGCCCAGATCTATTTTAGGGGTACTGGAAGTCATTTGGGTAGCTCAGTCAGGGGGCAGGGCTGCTAGCTGCTAGCCCTGGCCACACAAACAAACGGACAATATTCCACATGAAGGTGTAGTATGTAGAGCGGTGACGGCTAGTTCCACCTTACATTGAGTGCTTCCACCAGATAGAAAACTGCAAAGCATAAATAGATGGGTATCAGAGAGAAGTGTGCCAAATAAAATATGGATCACTGTTGTATCTTTAAATATGAAAAGGATTATTGTAATCCACAGTGGAAAAACGGTGCATGGTAGTAACTCTCCATACGCGTTTTACGCCCAGTCATGGCACTTAGTCATAGGCTCAAATGTATTGGGTGAATATCCGCTCTTAAATACCTTATCCCATAGTGCTGTGTAATTTAAAGTGAAACATACATAATATACAAACAGTAATAAAATCATGATGAATATAGATACGATATTTATATTTTAAATTGTTGTATTCGGCCAGGTATTTTTTAGCTCTATCACCTTACAGGAAAGCATGGTAATTACTTTGGTGGGGGTTATTATAAATAAATACATAACGACTTTAATCTTATTAACTATATACTGTACCTATAAACAATCAAAAGGTATTAGTGTTAATGTTATTGTGTTTTAGATTACTTGTTATTTGTTGGTGATTGCATTTGTTATTGGCCTTCTTTGTAGAATTTTACTAAATTAAATATTTAGTCCCCACCGGGACCCATGTAAAGGCTGGCTATGGTTAACATGTAGTGAGGTTACATGCCTGTGTACCTATTATTATGTGTTTTTTTAAGTAACTTGAAAAACCTCTCCTAGAAATGGATAGTGTTCCAGGTGCTGAAATACTTTCATTGTAAGAGCATTGCCTCATTCTAAAGGTAAAAGCAAATAAGGATTAATTGTTCTATCACTGTGTCCACCAAAATGGAGTTTTATATGCTGTCATGCCAATCCTTTTAATCTTGTGTTCAGTTTACGGCATGTACAGTAATTATGTGATGGAATTCATGCACAGCAATCCAGACACCAGATGCTTGAAATGGGAGTACAAAACATTCTGGGATGCCATACACAATTACCTCCCTTTTTCCACGGTACAGAAAATGTCAAGATTGGCAGTAAAGGAAATGATTCAGTGTATATGAATCTTCCAAAAGCGAGGAATAGACATTGTGGAAAGAGCCGTCTATGGAGATCCCATTTATACTAAGCAGTGCTATTCTCAAATCTGTATAATGATATAGAGCTTTATTCATGAAAGAGGGAACTGAGAAGGGAATTTTAAACTTAAGGCCAAAGTAGCCAAACTGGAAAAAAAAATCAATTTAATTGAACTGAATTTTTTTCCAACTTATCTACTTTATCCTAACGTTTCAATTCCCTTGCAATCCCCTCTTTCATAACTAGATACTTCAATTTCTGAGATAATCCTGTTCCATTTTCCACTTAAAATCAATAAATGTAGTGACTTTAAAGACTTATCACCTCTATTTTTAGAAGAAACTTGTTTCCCTGAGCATACAACTATCTAGCATTACTCAGTGAGGCTACTTATCATTCAAATTTAATATAATATCTTAAAATACTGTAAACCTCTTTTTCAGTTGTGAAACCAGTAGCAAGAGGGACTGAACTTTACAAGGTTCTTTGCTGTTGAAAGGATTAACACATTGTCAGAGCACCCTTTATAGACTGGTACTTTCTTCAATTGACCTCTATATAAATCTAGCAAGATATTCTGTTGCTCTTTTTTCTGAGTCAACAGCTGTATCTTTATCAGAAGTGATACTGAAATGGAAGATCCATCATGAACCACATCACAGAGAACAAGCTTGGAGTGGATTTGTATAAAGTGTCAGGATACAAGGCCTTGTTTATTAGATGCATATTAAAATGATCATCATTTTCTTTTCAGTTGGCTAGACATAAATTAGGGACATGCAGGGTGTAACTGGACCATTTGCAGCTGTCACTAGCTCAGTGACAGGAAAAAAATACTTAGAAGCAGGAATCAGTTTTATGCTGGGCGTAGCTAGCTTTATATGATTCGTAAAAGATGAACAAAGTGATACACAAAATCAATTCAAGATCTCCTAAATGTAAATGAATATACTTCAGCCATCAAACAAACTTACTTTTGTAAAAAAAAAACAAAAAAACTTTGAGCTGCACACATGACGTGCAAAAATATCAAAAGTCCCTCACATAATTCAGCTCCATGTTACCCACTGGGTATATACATTATATATAATATGCACTATTAGAATATATGAAGCAAAATCACCATTTACTATAACACAAATAAGTTTAATTTAACCCAGTTAAATATTGAGGTTGTAATCAACATGTAATATATTGGGAGTCAGGATCAAAAAATTTCATCTAACTGGTAATTTTGCTTAATATATTGCAAAAGTACTTATAATATATACTGTGAATGAGGTCCATCTGTTTGAATTGCTGCCTTTTTTATTGATTTTAAATTATGTTAGTATATTTATGTGTCTTTAGGGGTGAAACGCGTTAGGTGAGGAGGAGGACATTGTTTCGTTACTTCCATAAGTCTACTGTATTCGGTGTCTCTGTGTATAAATTATTTTAATCACTGGAATACAAATCAAGCTTTTTTAAAAAAAAAAAAAAATCTTTATTCTTGAGTTTTATGAGTTTTACAAAAACATAAAATTGATCAAACAATCATACATACTGTATTTGCTCGAATGTAAGACAACCCTGAATAATGTGTATTTTTTCCCACATACATTGCACTAAGATTACTCAGCCTTCACGGAGTGCACACGTTTTTTGCTTGCATTTAATCATTGATGTCCACGCTTGATCCGCGTGTGGAGCACCTATTTTTGGCCCTTGTCATGGGAGTGGAGCCGGTTTGTTTCTATTACTTTTGACCATTATTTGTGGATTGCTTGAGCTCACTCACCTTTGAACAGAACACCTTTTTTCTTCCAGCATTGCAAGGGTCTTTTCCTTTCTCACACACCATTACCTTGTTTTCATCATTATTTGGTACCTGGCCATGTGTATATAAGAGCAGCGCTTACACTTGTTAGTCACCTATGATTAAGCGTGTTTTATCACGCGAAACGCGTTAGGTCGTTTCCCCTCTTTATTTGCCACCTTGTCCGTGTTATTCACTGTCTGCTACTTTATTCAATAAATGAACACTCTTTTTTTCGAAGATTACTCAGCCTTCACGGAGTGCACACGTTTTTTGCTTGCATTTAATGAATATAAGACAACCCCCCAAACTTTGGATATTCCTTTAGGAAAAAACTAAAAGCCTATAAGACTGTAAAAAAAAGTTTAACTTGTATATATTCACATGTAAATTGCTTTCTCATATTTAATAAAAATGATGATATAAAAAAATGATTTCTGTGGGAATGCTGCCCCTACCCCACAGACTTACCCAATACTTCCTCTCTCCCCATAGACTTGCCCAATGCTGGCTCTCGCCCCTCCCTCGTCCAATGCTGCCTCTCTCCCCCCCCAACGCTGGCTCTCTCCCCCCTCCCTCCACTCAATGCTTGTTCTCTATCCCCTCCCTCCCCAAACGCGGCTCTCTTCCCCCCTCACCCCAACACAGCCTCTCTTCTCCCTTCCCCCAACGCTGCCTCTCTTCCCCCTCCCTCATTCCCCTAATATTGCCTCTCTCCACACCTCCCTCTCTCCCCCAACATTGCCTTTCTCACCCCTCCCTCCAACGTTGCCTCTCTCCCCCTCCCTCCCCCAACGTTGCCTCAGATTACCTCCTGGCTTCTGTCATAGAAGTCCTGAAGGACATGCCGGGCAGCAGTGGAGGATGTCTGAGCACATTGCTCAGACATCCACCGGCTGCTTGCGACCCCCTGCAACTCTGCGGGGGACCTGGATCCCAGTCTTATAGTCAAACCTTGAGTTGAGGTCAGACTATAAGATGACCTTGAATATAAGACGAGGGATCTTTTTTAGAGCATTTATACCGCAAATACGGTATATCACAAATACCAAAAGTAGTAAAAAAAAAAAAACATCTCTCCAGTTGGTTCTAGAATAACTAGCCAAGAGTACTCTAAGCTTTTAAACAAAAATAGTTAATGACCTAAATCATAGGGTTAGAATAATTGCTAAGGTTACAATTTAATTAGGGTTAGCATAAGGGATAGGGTTACAATTAAATTGAAATTAGAATAAATTAAGGGTTGGCATAAGGGTTAGAGTTAGGGTTACATTTAGGGTTATGGTTAAGTTTAGGGTTTGGGTTGGGGTCAAAAGGTCATTGTAGAAAAAAGCACTATTTTTGCCCTATAACTCACAAAAAACTGCTGAAAAACATGAAAACAAGCAACTGAACTCGGGACAAAATTTAGAAATTATTTAGATGTGTTATTTTTTTAATGATTGTATTTGTGTAAATATTTTGTAGGTCAAAGTTAGAAAAAGTTTTTTTTTTTTTCATCATATTTTATGATTTTTGTAGTAAATTATAAGATATAATGACCATAATGGTATCTAATTAAAGCCCTTCTTATGATGATAAAAATAACATATAATTTGTGTAGGTAAAGTATGTAAGAAAGAAGAAAATTACAGCTAAACACAAACACCTCAGAAATGTAGTCCTTGTCACCAAGGGAAAGACAAGGTCAAAAGTTCATGTCACTAAGGGGTTAATGGTCCAGCCTTAGAGATACTTCTTGCCACCACCAGTTGGCTCCAAAGTTTCCTCTTTGGAGCCAAATTTCTCTGTTGGATCATACTAAACATACTAACTAGATGGTCCAAATGTTTCTTATCTGCCAACACATTCTATATTAGTATAGTGACGAGCCCCCTTACTGTCAACCATTTCCCTTTCATATCTGAAATGTTCTATGCCAAAAAAACAGACATCCTCAATTAAACATGCAAATCAAAGGATATTTTGTATTGGACAAAGATGCCTCAATGGGACTTAGAACAGAACAGATGTGCAGACAATGAAGAAAATAAGGAATTGAAGGTATTTGTGTTTTCATCACTGATATAAATACTGTAAGTAAGCTATTCTCAAGCAAAGATATTAATGAGGGGATGTCATACATTTACATAATTAATAGTAAAGTCTGGCATGATATTCTAATTTTCAACACAACCCATCCCAATGTATTGCATAGATTTGTCCACAAACTGGTAAATGGCTTCAAGCACTTCCGCCTAGCAGGGGAAGTGATGTCACTTCTTCTCCTGGCCAACAAACAGCTTAGTACAGATACAGCTTGTGTGAAAGGGCTATATTTCAAATCTGTTATTTGAAATGGTGAAGCTATTGGAGGTTATCCACTGCTTGATCTACTGAATATTTTACTTCACTGTTTAGTTGGCTAGGATAGATGAGTTATTAGGTCTCAGGTAAGGGTTGAGGCAGTGTTTCCCTGTGTTTGATGAGATTATTTATTAGTCCATGGTGCCTAACTCGCTTTGTGAGTTCTATTGTTCTGGGATTGTGCCACGCGGACTAAGCAGAGCTTTCCTGAATGGGGAACCCCAGCTCCTCAAAGTGTCATGAACTGGAAGTGACTCAACCACAACTTATGCATTACCACATTATTCAATTTTAATTGCTATTTTTAATGGGAAGCTGAATGTTCTAGCTGTGTGCAAAGTGGCATTTGTACCTTGTGCTGCCAGCCTGGAGTATTACTAGGTTTGAAAAGCTATTAAATTACTCATACAGCAAGGTACACCTACGATGCTGTCCAGACCTACACCGTATGCCCACTATAGTGCATTCCATGGGCTATACTGGATTTCCTCCATTACCCACCCCCAAACAAAGTAAATGATACATGAAGCACAGTGAGGTCTCTGCAGGGTTCACTTGAGTAAGTCACTGTTTCCTAAACCTGGTAGCATTGCTTGCCAGCACATGGGAAATGGAAATGGAAAACCAATAGTCTAACTCCACCCTGCATGTATCCTCCCAATAATATGGCAGCTCACATGCTGATTTCTGCATACTGTATTTATGGCTCTTCTTTTATTCCTTGCACTTTACTACCTATGTACATCCATATTTACATGTATTAATAGATAGATAGTTGCTTTTGCAAAGCTCTAATAATGACACAATCCCTTTAACTCAGATAGTTGCCAATTAAAGTATAACTCTGGAAAAAATAAATAAACACATGTTTAATTGGAAAAATTGTAGACATGTGCATTCGTTTTCGGACTAATGCATTTTCGTCCGAAAATAGCATTTTCGTTCATTCGTTTGAAAAACGATTAACGAAAATGCTAAGCTAACGAAAGCCGAATGAATGAATGGTTAATAAACTAAAATCATTCGTTCATTCGTCCATTCGTAGTAGTATTGGCATTCTATAAGCCGAAATAGAGTCGGTTTATAGAATACAATACATAGTACACTACATTCCATAAACCGACTTAATGAACGACTTTCGGTTTATGGAATGCAAGTCTATTGGCATTCTATAAACCGACTCTATTTCGGTTTATAGTAATGCCAATACTATAGCACGGATGGACGAATGATTTTCGTTTATATTAAACCATTATATTATAGAATAGCAATAGGATTATATGTATTCCATAAGCTGAAAGTCTATAAACCGAACGTTCGGTTTATAGACTTTCGGCATTTGTAATGAATGTAATAGTACTATTGGCTTTCACTACACAGAGACAGAGTCTCCATTCATATGAATCCATTCTTATGATGGGTTCATAGAAAGGCACTACTACTGTACGTTTTCTATAAGCCGAAAGTCTATAAACCGAAGGTGGTTCGGTTGATAGACTTTCGGTTTATAGAATACATAGAATTACATGTAATTGTATGTATTCTATAAACCGAAAGTCTATAAACCGAACGACCTTTGGATTTCGGACCTTCGGACAATAGACTTAGCTAAAATATAAGAAACAAGAGAGAAACACACTGCGCCCAATTGTGGTGGAAACAGCTGCAGCAAATTCTACCAGTGTCTCACTCCTGGCAATAAACAAATCAAAACCACACACAAGTGAAAACGTGCGCTGTGACCCAACACTTCAAAACACACAACTCAGGAAAAATAAATAATAAATTGTTACCCTTAAAGTAAATCAGCCTTAAAGTAAATCAGCTCAATATTCAATCCGAAGGGAAAAAAATAAAACAAAACAGAACAGATAATATAATATAGTGTAGTATATCACATAAAAGTGCTATTAACAAATAATAAGTGAGAACACACCACATCTTCATGAGCAGAGATCTGCTCAGTCTATACAGCATCCAGGGAGCCCACCAAGGGGTTAAAGATCCAACTGGTTCACAGAGGAATCCTAGGCAGCTTATTCAGGGCACTTGAAAAAGCCCTACTTTGGGGGTGAAACGCGTTGTGGACAAGAGGAGACTGCTACTGGGACTCTATATATGTATTGGTCAAGTGGATCTTTGAATGTAAGATTCTTTATACGTTTTTATTGGTATTAAAATCGTTGAAGCTAAATAGTCTCCTCCTTACCCTCTCTTATACTACTGCTGGGAGTACCTTCTGGGTCTGCTACCCTGAATAATCTGCCTAGGATTCCTCTGTGAACCAGTTGGATCTTTAACCACTTGGTGGGCTCCCTGGATGCTGTATAGACTGAGCAGATCTCTGCTCAGGAAGATGTGAGTGTGTTCTCACTTATTATTTGTTATCAGCACTTTTATGTGATATACTACACTATATTATTTCTGTTCTGTTTTGTTTTATTTTTTTCCCTTCGGATTGAATATTGAGCTGATTTACTTTAAGGCTGATTTACTTTAAGGGTAACAATTTATTATTTATTTTTCCTGAGTTGTGTGTTTTGAAGTGTTGGGTCACAGCGCACGTTTTCACTTGTGTGTTGTTTAGCTAAAATATAGGGTTAGAGTTATAATAGCTGCTAGGGTCACAATTAAATTAGGGTTGGCATAAGGGATAGGGTTAAAATTAAAATATATCAGTTGTTAGCATAAGGGTTAGAGTTGGGGTTATATTTAGGGTTAGGGTTAAATTTAGGGTTCGGGTTGGGGTCAAAAGGTCAATATAGCAAAAAAACAAAAAACACTATTTTTGTTTTTAGCCCCATAACTCGCAAAACCATGGAAACAAGCCTATTTCTGAACTCAGGACAACATTTAGAAACTATTTAGATGGGGTATTTTTTAATGATTGTATTTGTGTAAATTATATTTTAGGTCAAAGTTAGAAAAAGGTTTTTTTTTTTTTTTTTCATCATTTTTAATGATTTTTTTTGTAGTAAATTATAAGATATGATGAACATAATAGTATCTAATGAAAGCCCTTCTTATGATGATAAAAACCAACATATAATTTGTGTGGGTACAAAATGTGAGAGAAGAAAATTACAGCTAAACACAAACACCCGCGAAATGTTACCAAGGGAGTCAAGGTCAAAATGCCTTGGCACTAAGGGGTTACTCATAAGTTAATGTTTTGTTTACACTTTTCCTGTAAGGAGTGTGCAACACTTGCAAGGGATCTTGTTATCAGTTTCATCTACTTACTTATTGTTCTGGCCTATGAAAGATATACATTTAATACATTTTTTGAGAGACTTCAACACTGTTTGTGTACCATGGAAATGTTTTGAATAGTGATTTCAAATGGACTTTAATTAACCCTGCCAAGGACAGCAATGCCACGTTACTTATTGTACTGGAGTCACCAACATGAGAAGTTAAATAATTACAAGTAATATAATATAGGAAAGATAATAGTACCGTATTTGCTTGAATATAAGATGATCCTGATTATAAGACGACCCCCCAAACTTTGGATATTCCTTTAGGAAAAAAACTAAAAGCCTGAATATAAGACTACCCTATAGGAAAAAAGTTTAACTTGTATATATTCACATGTAAAATAGCTTTTTAATATTTAATAAAAATTATGATATTAAACAAATGCATTTCTTATTTTTATTTCCTTTTATGTGCCAATGCTGCCTCTCTCTCCCCTAGTGTTATCTCTCTCCCCCTCCCACGTTGTCTCACCCTCCCCTCAAACATTTCTCTCTCCTCCCCTTCCTCCCCTTGTCTTTATTCCCCCCCCCCTTGTCTTTCTCTCCCCATGTTTCTCTCCCCCCTCTTGTCTTTCTCTTCCCCTCTCTCCCCCCTTGTCTTTCTCTTCCCCCTCCCTCCCCTTGTCTTTCTCTTACCCGCTCTCCCCCGTTGTCTTTCTCTCCCCCCCTTGTCTTTCTCTTCCCTCTCCCTCCCTCCCCATGTCTTTCTCTTCCCCCTCCCTCCCCTTGTCTTTCTCTCCCCCCTCCCTCCCCCTCACCTTGTGTCTTGATCCCTGGTGGCTAGTGGGGGCAGCCGGGGGATGTCTGCACGATACATGCAGACATCCTCCATGCTGCCCGACACTTCCGTCTATTATGAAGGACAGCAGGTCGTGCTGGGCAGAAGCAGAGGATGTCTGCGCGCATTGCGAGGGGGATCCAGGTCCCCTGCAGCTCTACGGGGGACCTGGATCCCAGTCTTATAATCTGACCTCGATTTGAGGTCAGATTATAAGACGACCTCGAATATAAGACGAGGGGACTTTTTCAGAGCATTTGCTCTGAAAAAAACCTTGTCTTATATTCGAGCAAATACTGTAATACAGAATACACTTTACTAAAAAGTGCCAGTTGTAAGCATTAGTTGAATCGTTATGCCCTTGTACTGAATATATGGACAGAATAAAAGCTGGAATACTAATTATCAAAAGAAATACATACAATTTGTACAGACTCTTTTAAGACTTAATAAATATCAAATATCAGAGTTTTGAAAAGAATAGTGTAAAATTCCTTTTCCACGTTTGTTTGGAGATGGTTTTCGTAAAAGGTAAAATATCCAACAAAAATGCTTAAATCATTGATTTAAGAAAAGCGACTGCCCATTAGAAAAGGTCTGCTCCAAGGTTTCCAAATAAAATGATTTCTGTGAAAAAGATTTACCATTTTACAAGCAAGATCAAGTCAATAAATGTTTTATTTTTTTTAAAGAAATATACTTGAAGATGAGGATATCTCCCTAATTAAACTTTCACTTTCATTGCTTCCTGTTAGCATGGGATGCTAATGAAATAATATGGTATAATTATGAACACATCTTAAATGGAGGGATTCTTGTCTGCTTTGACTCACGGTTACTGTATAAACCCCTAAATGCAAGACAGATAAAGATTCCAGTCTGTAGAATAAAAAACAAATAAATATAATAAATAATAGTTTATTTGATGTGCTCATGTCCACTGATCTTTTTATAAAATATGGTAGCACAAAGGGGGTTAAAAATGAATGAACTGTTTTGATAATCATTACCGTATTTGCTCGATTATAAGACGACCCTGATTATAAGACGACCGCCCCCAAAACTTTGGATATTCCTTAAGGAAAAAAACTGTAAGCCTGAATATAAGACTACCCTATAGTAAAAAAGTTCAACTTGTATATATTCACATTTAAATTGCTTTTTTAATTAAAAAGAAATGCATTTCTTGTTTTTATTTCCATTATTGTCTCTGTCTCTTCCCCCCTCCCTCCCCTTGTTTCTCTCTGCCCCTCTTCCCCTTGTTACTCTCTGTCCCCCTCTTCGCTTGTCTTTCTACCGCTCCCTCCCCCTTACCTGTTTCTTGCTCCCTGGTGGCTAGTGGGGGCAGCCGGGGGATGTCTGCATGATATGTGCAGACATCCTCCATGCTGCCCGACACTTCCGTCTATTATGACGGACAGCCGGTCCGTCATAATAGACGGAAGTGTCGGGCAGCATGGAGGATGTCTGCACGTATCGTGCAGACATCGCCCAGTTGCCCAATTCTCCTGGTGGCTAGCGGGGCAGCGGAGGATGTCTGAGCGATGAGCGCAGACTCCCCCTGCTGCTGCCCGGCACGACCTCCGGGACTTTTATGATGAAGCCGGAAGGACCCAGCTTCATCATAGAAGTCCCGGTGGTCGCACCGGGCGGCAGCAGGGGGAGTCTGTGCTCATCGTGCAAACATTCCCCTGCTGTTAGAGAGGGGGATCCAGGTCCCCTGCAGCTCTGCGGGGGACCTGGATCCCAGTCTTATAGTGTGACCTCATTTTGTGGTCAGATTATAAGACGACCTTGATTATAAGATGAGGGGTCTTTTTCTGAATTTTTTTTCTGAAAAAAACCTCGTCTTATAATCGAGCAAATACAGTATATTCCATTCCAGCCAGAGAAGTCTATAGTCACATCTTATTAGGAGTAAAGTCTTTCTGTGCTGTATTCCTTTGACCTCCAGAGGGGGATGTAAGATTTTGATAATTGTGTCAGCTTTTGAACATGCACAACAATATTTCCATTTCTTCTCTCTTCCCACTCAACATGTTTATTTTCATTAAAATAGAAAACACTGTGAATACTTGTGCTTTCAACAAGTGTGAATGATTCAGAGTGCTAAAAACAATAAATACATCAATCAAATATAAAAAAAACCGCTTATGTGGTTTTCAGAACATTTCTGAAAACTCACAGAATCTTGCCACAATGCCCCACAAATACATGTAATAAACATCAGATACAAAAAACATCTATTATTGTTTCCCATATATATTACAAAATATAGAAACCCAGCGTAAAGTATTTTAAGCCTTTAGATTCTCTCCCTGGTAGCAATAATTCTCTTTTTCTGTTGGGAAAATCACCAATATTGATTTACTTCACTATGATGTTTGTTTCTATTGTTTTGTTGTATGGATTTGTGGAACACTGTGGCAAGACGGACTTTGTCAGAAAGTTTCCATAAATCACATCATTATTTTGCCATACTTTGATTTTTTTTCCCCCCACAACGTTTAAATTGAGGGCCTTTAGTCTGTGCAACCCCTGTGAAAGCTAGCCTGTAAGAAGCCCTTAGAGGAAGCATTAATCTGCACACAAGTGTGGGTGCAACCTGGGTGCTAGGGATCATCATCCAATTTGAAAAGGTCCTGTGTGTGTAATTTGGGTACTTGGCAAGTCCTGTGGGTTCAGTGGGTGCTGGGCAATTACTGTGGGTGCAATCTGGGTTTTGGGAAAGTCCTGTAAATGCAATGGGTGCTAGGGCAAGTTATGTGGGTGTAATGGGTGCAGGGCAAGTCCTGTCGGTGAAATGTGGGGGATGAGGCAAGTCTTGTGGGTGCAATTTTGGGGCTCAGGCAAGTCTTGTGGGTGCAATCTAGGTGCTCTGGAAAGTCATGGGTGTTATCTTGGTGCTGTGGGATGATATATGAGTCCAATTTGTGAGTGCTGAGTGCAGTACAGGTGTACTGTGTACTAAGACCTGTGAATGCAGTCTAGGTGATCTGGCAAGACCTTTTGATTCAATCTGGATGCTGGATGTAATATAACTGCCCTAGCAAGATCGGTGAGTGCAATCTAGATAACATTTGAGTGCAATCTAGATAAAAAAATTGAATTAAATATATACCTCTCATAGGCAAGACCCATGGGTGCAATTTAGGTGCTTTGGTGAGACCAGTGGGTGTAAGCGGAGTTCTAGCAAGACATATTGGATGTATTCACTAAAATTCGAGAATAGCTTGAGGAGGTCAATTATCAAGGTCGACTTTCATTTTGAGACACCCGAGTTTGACCCCAGGTTTGAATCTTTCCCTTTCAAAGTAATGCTAAGTGAAACGATCAAAGCTATTTTTTGCAGGTGCTGAATTTCACAAACAGCTTTGATTATGTTGCCTGAATTTGACTTAGTCTCAAAATGAAAGTCGACCTCTAAAGTCTAAAGTCTATGACTAAGCATGGCAACACGCGAAACGCGTCAGGTGGTCCTCCCCCTGCGTTTTGACTTACCAGTCCATGGATGTTATTCATCTCATCTGTATGCATAAGTTTTAAAGATAATAAAGCACCTTGTTTGTCACCATCCTGGAGCGTGGAGTGCACACCCTTTTGCTACTTCTGTCTTTAAAGTCAACCTCCTCGAGCTCTTCTAAAATTGTAGTGAATTTACCCATGAGAGTGCAATCTGGATGCTTGGCAAGTCTGGTGTGTGCAATCTTAGTGCTCTGGCAATACCTATGGGTGCTCTGGCAAGGCCTGTGGGTGCAAGCTGGGTGCTGTGGCAAGTCCTGTGGGTGCTATGTGGTTGCTGCAAGCAGGTGCTTGGCAAGTTATGTGGTTGCAATCAGTTGCTGTGGATGCCATGGTAAGGGATGAGGAGCAATAATGAAAGAAGGGCAAGAGAAATAGAGTGAAGGGAGGCAGAGGACAGAAATAAGAACAAGGAATACATTTTAAAAATGCAAACAATTTTATTATCTGATAACTATACCTTTCTACAGCCTGTGACTGACAGGGGCCAGCCCTGTTTCTATTCATTGTTTTTCCACACGAGTATTGTTAACCACCCCTAATTACATTTTTTCCCACTATCTCCTCTCCCTCCATATCAATTTTAACCCTCTCTTTTCTCACTTCCTTCTCACTCTCCACTTAGCATGTCCTAAGTAGAGAAGGGATGGGGATTTGAGTTGCAGGGGACTATGGTTTAAACCCAAATACATTAAAATAGTACCAGCTTCGGAAAAGATACATTAAAAAGCTACTATTGTAATAAAATAACTATTCTTCTTTTTTCTTTCAACGGTCTGTTGGGGTTTCACTTCCTGCAGACTACGAAGTGTTAAAACTAGTAGATGTTTAATACAATCTGCATTTGATTTTCGCCAAAGCAGGAATTTATCATTTCAACCATATATCATTACGTTTTTAACGTCCTTCTCCTTTTCTTTACCCTAAATATTATACAGCATCAGTGGAAGCATCTGTGAGTTGAGTAGTATGTCAGTGTGCAATTTATTCTGGGCTACTGAAATCTGACCTTTGCTTGATTCTGGAATGAAGCTTCAATCAACAACAGAGTTAGTGTGTAAGATGATGATTTACACAATGTGGCAGTATACGAGGTGAGATCTATTTACAGTAGGCGATGTGCATGTGAAAATAATATATTGTAATTTTTTTTTTTTGCCTTTAAGATGTTGTAATTCCTGTTCCACATACTTTCTGAAAAATATGGCAACCTACTTTATGTGGCGGGCTGCAATACATGATTAACTTAATAATATACCATTTTCATGTATATCAAAGTAGGTTAGCAGTTTCTACTGACCCTTCTGCCAAGCTCTTCAGCGTTATAAAGTGTTTCAAGTGTTTTTAAAATCAACTTATCCCAATGATAACTGTATTTGAGATACAGCACACATCTGCAGGTTTTTTTCCCCCCAGTTGTAAAGCTAATGTTAGCAGGTCATCCAGATTTTTTGCTCGACAAATATAACATTTACATTCTCTCCTGCAGAAGGTAGTATGCATGTGTGTCCAAAAGGGGAAATTAATGTTTAATAGAAATATTGCCTCACGTGTAGGCATTTTTTGTTCAACCCTGCTTACTATACCTCTTCTGATACATTATGACCAACTAAATTGTCTGAGTACAAACATTCCAATTACCGTAATTAAGTTCAAGGAACAAATTAAAAGTTCTTCTTAATAGTTCTTAAGAAAGAATAAAAAAAACGACAACTGGCAAACAAGAGTTGGTTGGAAGCCAAAACGTGTAAATATTGCATTTCACAGAATCACATTCAATTACAAATTCACATGAAAATTCATAATCCAATCAAATTAACACACTTGTTTACCTTTGGCTCTACCAACAAAAAAGAAATTCAATTCCATTATAACTAGTTGCATTACCCTGTTCTACACTACATAAATAAGAGAGATATAATTCCTTAAAGTTTTCAACGGCGACACAATACAGATTATCGAGCCAAGGGAAAACAAATAAGCGTGCCTCCCTAGCCCCTTGCCATAACTGTGGTGGGGGAATTATACACCTCTGATTTTCTCTAACCCATATATTGGCATAGGAAGTTTGAAAAGCAACACAAATAGTACCCAGTGCTCAAAAGGGGAGCTGATGGATTCTCCTCATACTTTCCTAACATCAATGGCAGGTCTTCAGTGCAATGTATCATTGTGATGCCATTGATTATTTCCTGGTTATAGAACATAAAATGTGCAGTCTAGGAGGTCAAACCACAAATCCCCATAACCACTGGTGACATTCAATCACCTGGTGCATAGGGAACTACCATTCTTATCACATCATTTGCACTGCGGTACATCAACACTATAGCCACTAAGAGACACAAGTTCAATTGGGAAAAGAGTGTTTGCTAACTCCCCATGACAGTCCTGGAAACTGGAACACTATTATTTTTAGTGTATATGTCTATATGGTTTTTTTTAACAAAAACTGTCCTGGAATCTGTCCTCCTCTTGTCAGCTGCATTTCCCTTGTTCAGTTGAGTTCTCATTCACCAGGGTTTGTCATACAATTTTTCGTTACAATATTAGAAGGACCAAACAAGGAACAGATGTGCAGGCAATGAAGACCAGGGCAGATCCTAGGGTAATGGGCGCCTGGGTGCAGGTTTTTTTGGGGGGCGCCCCCCGGTGGGTGTGGTTATATTATTAACTCCTCCCCTTTCGACATGTATGTTCCAGATACGCCCATTTCATTATTGGGGAGAGGGGGAGGAGAGCACAAACTTTATTTTGATGTAAAGGACCAACACAAACTTTTATTTTAAATAAAGATATATATTTTGCCATAATACTGTGTAGTGGTTTTATTTATTTCTATGATGCTCAGCCAGCAACATGGAAGACTTTTGCTGGCTAGCTGAATGAATTTTAACTACCGTTCCCAATCAGCCAAAGTCTCTCATTAGGCGAGCATCATTGGAAAACAAGTACACAATGAGCGATACATAGTATTCCACCATGCTTACCATGTCAGTCACTCACGTATCTCTCTCCCCATACCCTCATGTCCATCTCTCAGAAAGAATTGTAAGATAAAGTAGATTCAGATCCGCACTCAGATTTTTGTGAGGTGCTGAGGTCCTGAGATGCTTTCCAAATCTCCAAACGTAGAAGACAAAAATATTAAGGACCCAGCACTCAAAATGGTTTAGTGGAGGTGTTTATTCAGCACGCAGGCGACATTTCAACCCTCACAGGGTTTTTTTCAAGCTTGAAAGGGTTGAAATGTCGTCTGCATGCTGAATAAACACCTCCACTTAACCATTTTGAGTGCTGGGTCTTTCATATTTTTGTCATCTCTCAGAAAGAGCTGACTGAGGTCTAAGGGGAAACAGGGCACCGGTCTGCATAGCCGGCTCTGAGGGGCAGCAAAGCAGCACATGGGCAGCATATTTGCAGAGGTGTACCTAGGCTCTCTAGCACATGCCAAAGTACCACTTTGCCCCATAGTTCATGTTATTTTGACCCACAGAAGATCCCACAGCATCACTTTGACAATTAAAATGAGCCAGTCAGGTACCAACCAAAATATGCCACAGGTTGCCCATTAATATGCCACTGTCAGTTGTCCATTAATATGCCACGGTTAGTTTACCCAATAAAAGCATTATCTCCTCTCCCACCATCCCAAGTACTCACCTTGCTGCTCTCTCATGTCCCCAGGCTGTCTCATCTGCACAGTCTTCCCTCTAAGCACGCTGAGTGCAGGAAGTGGGGTACTAGACTCCGCCTGGATGATGCCTGCTGCCCTTAATGTGACACAGTGACATGCGCAACGGGACCGTGTTGGGGCCAGCGGGGACCCCGGTTAACCAGTGGCCCTGGGCAAGTGCACACCTACACACAGTCACACATAAATAGACACAGCCACCCTTACACACAGGATACACTTACACAGACACTTATGTATACACACACACTTATACACACTGACACACACATACTTATACACATTGACACACACACACTGGCACACACACACTTATACACACAGACACACACACACTTATACACACAGACACACACACACACTTATACACATTGACACACACACACTGGCACACACACACTTATACACACAGACACACACACACTTATACACACAGACACACACACACACTTATACAGACAGGCACACACACACTTATACACACTGGCACACACACTAATACCCATTGACACACACACACTTATATACACATACATTGACACACACACTTACAGGGCCGGACTGGGAACAAAAACCAGCCCTGGAAAAAATTTGCATACCAGCCCCATCGCATAACATTTTTAAACCAGCCCATAGCATAATATCATTTTTTTGTTCATAGAAGGGAAAATCATGCATTTTAAAAAGCACATCTGAACAGTGTATTATTTATAGATAAGACTGATATATGAGCCTGCCTAGGGCAATATATATACCTCCAGTATGTACACAGAGTTATATGAATTGCCCTGTGCAGAGGTATATATCAGGGCAGTGTGTGAGACATATCCTGTAGCATGTCTCTCGCATATCTGTAGCCTGTCTCTCTCGGTCCTTTCTGTGGCGTCTCTCTCTCTGTCCTTTCTGTGGCGTCTCTTTCTGTCCTTTCTGTGGCGTCTCTCTCTCTGTCCTTTCTGTGGCGTCTCTCTCTCTGTCCTTTCTGTGGCATCTCTCTCTCTGTCCTTTCTGTGGCGTCTCTCTCTCTCTATGTCCTTTCTGTGGCGTCTCTCTCTCTCTCTCTGTCCTTTCTGTGGCGTCTCTCTCTCTCTGTCCTTTCTGTGGCGTCTCTCTCTCTCTCTCTGTCCTTTCTGTGGCGTCTCTCTCTCTCTGTCCTTTCTGTGGCGTCTCTCTCTCTCTGTCCTTTCTGTGGCGTCTCTCTCTCTCTCTCTGTCCTTTCTGTGGCGTCTCTCTCTCTCTGTCCTTTCTGTGGCGTCTCTCTCTCTCTCTCTGTCCTTTCTGTGGCGTCTCTCTCTCTCTCTCTCTGTCCTTTCTGTGGCGTCTCTCTCTCTCTCTGTACTTTCTGTGGCGTCTCTCTATCTCTGTCCTTTCTGTGGCGTCTCTCTATCTCTGTCCTTTCTGTGGCGTCTCTCTCTCTCTGTCCTTTCTGTGGCGTCTCTCTCTCTGTCCTTTCTGTGGCGTCTCTCTCTCTCTGTCCTTTCTGTGGAGTCTCTCTCTCTCTGTCCTTTCTGTGGCGTCTCTCTCTCTCTCTCTGTCCTTTCTGTGGCGTCTCTCTCTCTCTCTCTCTCTCTCTGTCCTTTCTGTGGCGTCTCTCTCTTTCTCTCTGTCCTTTCTATGGTGTCTCTCTCTCTCTCTCTCTCTGTCCTTTCTGTGGCGTTTCTCTCTCTCTCTGTCCTTTCTGTGGTGTCTCTCTCTCTCTCTCTCTCTCTGTCCTTTATTTGGCGTTTCTCTCTCTCTCTGTCCTTTCTGTGGCATCTCTCTCTCTCTCTCTCTCTCTCTGTCCTTTCTGTGGCGTTTCTCTCTCTCTCTGTCCTTTTTGTGCCGTCTCTCTCTCTGTGTCCTTTCTGTGGCATCTCTCTCTCTCTCTCTCTCTGTCCTTTCTGTGGCGTCTCTCTTCCCCTCTTCCCCCTTAGTGTCTTTCACCCCCTCCCCTCTGTAGTGTCTTTCACCCCCTCCCCCCTGTAGTGTCTTTCACCCCTTTCCCCCTGTAGTCTTTCACCCCCTTCCCCCTGTAGTCTTTCACTCCCCTCCCCCTGTAGTGTCTTTCACACCCTCCCCTCCCCCTGTAGTGTCTTTCACCCCCTCCCCTTCCCCCTGTAGTGTCTTTCACACCCTCCCCTCCCCCTGTAGTGTCTTTCACCCCCTCCCCTTCCCCCTGTAGTATCTTTCACCCCTCCCCCTCCCCCTGTAGTGTCTTTCACCCCCTCCCCTTTATGTCTCACTCACCTTGCTTTCTCTGCTCCCAATCCCACCGCCGGAACTGCTGCTGCAACATCCGGCGAACTTCTTAAAGCGGCGGGGGCCGCCGAATTGCTTAAAGTGGCTCACCGCCACTTTAAGCAATTCGGCGGCCGTCGCCGCTTTAAGAAATTTGCCTGCTGCCGCTGGTTGTTGCTGCAGCCGAAATCTTAAAGTGGCGGCCACCGCCGATTCACTTTAAGTGGCCAAGGCGGCACCAGGGCAGGCGGCCCACCGGGATTTTTCCCTGCACACTTATACTCACATACATTGACACACACACTTATACTCACATACATTGACACACACACACTTATATACATTGAGACACAGGCATAATTATACACATTGACACACACACAATTATACACATTGACACACACACACACTTATACACATTGACACACACATTTATACACACTGGCACACACACACATATACACATTGACACACACACACACTGGAACACACACTCACACACACAATTCCACACATACATTTATTTTTTAAACCCCCTTCTCCCCCCCAAAAAACCTTTATGATGATTGGTCCCCCTCCCTGCTTAATTACCTATATTTGCAGGGAGGAGGACTTTTTCAGCAGCGCCTGCCTAGGGAGAACACCGGCACCTAAGATCTCCTGCCGGATGTCATCTGACATCCTGAGCGCCGCCCACCTCACAGCGTGATGGGGCAGAGCTTGCACCCGTCGCACTGTGGTCAGTGTAAGCTGGAGGTGCGGTGACCGCAGGCGCTCACCTGCGGCTCCCACCTCGGGGAGTAGGCTCTGGGGAGGGAGCTGCCTGTGGCAGCGCCTCTCCTCCCGTGCACCTGGGTGCAGTGCACCCCGCGCACCCACCCAGGATCGGCCCTGATGAAGACAATGCTAAATTGAAGGTATCTATCCTTTTAACACTGATAAAATCATACCTTTCAACAGCCCTGATTTTGGGGGTCTACCCCACTGTTCCGCCGAGCTCTACCTCTGTCCCTTTTTAAAAAAAAAAACACAAAACCTTGCTCTAATGAGATTCTTGGACACTGGAGAAGAAGAACTGCACATGTGTAGTTTGAGTGCATGCATGGTAATGCTATCACTCTACCTCCCAAGCTCTGCGTCCCTGCATCCCAAATGTTGGGAGGTATGACTACAAATACTGTAAGTAGGATATTTTCAGGCAAAAATATTAATAAGATGATACATTTGCATAACTGTGGTCACCCATGAGAATGTGTGGCATGATATACTAATGTGATGCACAACTCCTCCCAATGTGTTGCATAGAATTTCCCACAAACTGGGGAAATGGCTTCAAGTACTTCCTCCCAGCAGGGGAAGGGATGTCACTTGTATAGGATTACCTACAAGTTGGAGAAATAGCTTTAAACACTTACTCCCAGCAAGGGAAGTGATGTCACTTTGTTCCCTGGCATGTGTGGAAAATAAAATGACACAGATTTAAAAACTGTTTTTGTGACATACTGAAGATATTAGAGGATATCAACTGCTTGATCTTCTGAAGCTTTTCCTTCACTATTTATTTAGCAGTGAGTGGCTTATGAATGGTCTCAGTAGGTGGAGAGATGGGCTGTGTTAATCTTTGTGAGATGCTATTATTTACAGAAATACAATTCTTGTATTTTCTTATCATATTAGTCCATGGTGCATAACCTGCTTTGTCAGTTCTATTGTTCTGTGGTTGTCGCATGTGGACTAAGCAGAACTTTTCTGAATGGGGAACACCAGGTCCTCATAATTACCACATTATTATGTTTGTTATTTTTAATGGGAAGCGGAATGTGCTGCTGGTGTGAAAAGTGGCATTTTTTACTTTGTGCTGTCACCTTGGAGAACTAAAATGTTTCACGCTCTATTGATTTACTCATAATACAGGGTACACATGTGATGCGTCCCAGACCAACACCTTATGTCCACTATAGTGCACTCCATGGGCTATGCTGTCCTTAATTACCCAGCCTCCCCAAACAAAACAAATGATGCTTGAAGCACAGTGAGGTCTCTGCAGGGTGCACTTGAGCAAATCACTGTTTCCTCAACTTGTTAGCATTGTGGAAAACCACAGGAGTGGAAAACCAACATCCTAACTCCGCCCTGCATTTATCCTCCCAGAAATATGGCTGCTCACATTTCTGAATAATGTATGTATGGCTCTTCTTTTACTACTTGCACTACCTATGTATATGCATATTTACATGTATTAAAAAAGATAGATATTTGATTTTACAATGTTTCAATTATGTCCCTTTAAGAATAATCAGGTTCTGAACTGACCAAACACTGGTTGCAATTGCAAATGGAGGTAAATATGATCTGAACATTACTGAACTCACAGCGCAACTCAAAGTTTCCAACAGTCCTGGATTTGATGGGACAGCCCTGTTTTGGGAGGCATTGCATTTAAACTAAATTGGAAATGAGCTCCAGACACCCGTTATCTATACCAGGTAGGCTGGAGCTCAGTCTCATTGGTTAGGCATTATCTCTTAACGTTAGAAAATGACAACCTTAGTAACTTCACCCCTGCTGCCTCTCAGTACCTGGTGCTATGCCAGCTTTAGTTTCAAAGCATCCACTGAGTACTAAATTTCAAGCACATAGTGTGCGATGTTTGAAAACATTTTTCTCATTAACAGCACAATATAAAATATTAAGAATTGATTTGCAATGTTTCCAGTAATAAGCAAAGTATGTTTTCAATTTCTTTATATTGTAATATTCATAAAATAGATAAATGATGTTTTGGGGGCTTTCTGTCCTGTTTACCAGATTATGAATAACATGTGTCACTACTTGAGGAGAGTTATTAGCTGTGCAAGTCCAGATTTTTAGAGTCCTAAAACAGTTTGTTATATTGGAGAAATATGTGATATTGATGAGTAGACAGAATTGTGCAATAACACTTGCCTCCATCTTAATAAATTGGCTCCAAACTCTCAATATTTTGGATTTATTCTATTCAATCTGGCAAGAGTGATGTATGTAAACAGAAATCACTTCCTAGAGGTAGGATTAGGGTTAGCGTTCCACTTATGGTTACAGATGGGTTAGGCTTATAATTAGGTTTAGTGCATAGATTTAGGCTTAGGGTTAGATTAAAGCAGGAAAATCATTGCTTTAAGAACTTTGACTGTGGGTGAATTGCATGAGCCAGTACTAACATTAATAGGCGAATAAACAGCTCACCCAAGGTGCTGTCTTCTGAGGCGGACATTTGCTACTCCTGTAGGCAGCACAGTAGTAGCAAATAGTAGTATAGTACTTACTATTCAGTGAAATTTAATACCAGAAAATTTAGTTTGAGTCTCTTTAAAAAAAAAATGTTTTTAAATAAATTTCACAGGAGGTATCCATTTTCATTGTTATATACTTTAGCATTCACAATGCTTCTATGGAGCACCATTCAGAAGCGACTTACCTTTATCAAGGGTATTCAAATACTAACCTTCAGTCTGCCACGTTGCGGAGATGCTTCTCCATGGCTTGGAAGTAAAGATTTATGTGTGCGCACACCATTGTCAGAGAGTGACTTCATCAGACCTTCTCTCTAAGCAGCCAAAGAGCTGTGCTCTATCAGACAGAATCCCTAGTCTTTACTTTTGAACAGCACGCCCTTCAAATTATACTTTTAATGAAATAGAAAGAGACTTTTACTTATTAAAAAATGCTTTATTCTTGACATCCTTCTAGACTCCATACGACAAGTGGGAAAAAGGGGTTCATTGATGACCAACTGGTGACCCACGACCCTGTTGCCCTCAGGGATTTTTTGTTTTGTAATTGTCCTGGCAAAATATAGATAGATTTTATTGTATTGTATCATAACATTAATAACACTTTCCCAAACTTAGCTTCTGCATGGTGTCTGGTTATCCATATAAAAAAAAAATAGTCAACAGACTGGAGCGAAGTGATTGTAGATAATTCCTTTATTCAACAGCGTTTGAGAGGCTTCAGTTGAGAACCATATTAATTTGCATAAAACATTTTTTAGTACACAACTTGGGATTGAATACTGAAAAAGTAATTCATCTTTTTCAAAGTAAATATTAAAATGTAAATTGGTCTGGTTATTGCTCTAGATTTCTTTTAAAACATTTATATTTTTGACAGAGAAAAGGTAGGTAAAATCAAAGGAGATGGATACATTTGAATTATTGTTTATCTACAAAGTCTTAATTAGGATGTCATTACTGGCCTTTTCTGTTACATACTCATCATTAAGTTTTACATCAGCAAACATTATTGCCCTAATAAATAGTTGGTTTATTTGTCAGTTAAAATACCCAAATTGTTTAGATTTACAAAATGTTATTTTAATAGTTTTTAATTTTGGATCAAGCAATCAAGTGAATAACATATGCTAAATATATTTACTTTCTGCTGATTTAGAGATGGTTTACAGATTAGTGTAAATGTATTTTCCAGATCAACAATTGGGTTGTATTAAATTATACTTTTTTTTCAAATTTTAATAAATTGTTCAAATGAACTCCAAAAAAAACCATTCAGCAATTTAAAAATATTCATACAGTCTAAATATGAGATTAACTAAATCTACTTTATGTAAAGGTCACATAGTTCACATATAATGACTTAAAAACAAGATCTAAGATTTATTAAAATGGCAATAAGGCTATAGTTTGAACCAGTGTAGGTCACTGAAGAACAACTTAAGTATAAATTGACTACATTGCCGTTATTTTCAGAGAAGCTTATGAAAAATGCATATTTTGGGGCCGCACAAGCTAAAATGAAGAAAGACGTATCTATATTTTACTAATTGCAGCCCTGGACTATAATAGACATTCATTTTCTTTGTCCCTGAATAAAAGAACAATGAAGTCACCATACTGAAGTATTGGCAACTCATAATACTATTGCACATAAGTTTTATGAATGTCTGTAAATTAATAATTGCCTGTTTTTTAAAGAGTTGTTTAACAAGATTTCAAGATGTAGGCAGTTGTGGTTACATTTCATCCTGATAAAAAATTGAGACAGTTAGTGAGGTATAAAATATTATCATGCTCTATCCCACTGGTATGGTTGTTTATATGTGACAGTATCAATAGATGAGATTTATAGAGTGGAATAGATATATATGTATACTGATGGATTGGCTGTTTTTTTTTTTATGTATTTATTTGTCTTTGAGAAAGAGGTAGGGAGAGATTTATGTAAAGGGGGGTGGGGAGTATTAGGGATTAACACAATCCCCTTGCACCTTATGTATATCTTCTGATAAGGGAATTATTATTTAGCGCTTGGATGGAATGTTTGTCTCGTTTTGTAATGGTTACGATTTAACTTCATAATATAACAGTGTTTTTTTTTTTGCTGATTGATAAGTTACATATGTGATACAAATTTGATATATGTTAAACATTTGTAATTTCTTAGGAAACATTGTATCGCTTGAGTTTACTATTGAACTGTATTTTGTATTGATAACCTGTAACAAAAAGACATTAAAGGAAGTAAAATATTATCATGTCCATTATTACAATCTTGTATACATTTAAAATTTTCTCTTAAACAAAATGGAAAGTATAATCAGGTATTTAATCCCTTTGCGACCTTATGACGAGTTAATAATACTTAAGTTAGGTTGGCGGGGCACTCCGTGTGAACCGCCAGCCGGTCTAAAACGGGTCTGTATTTTTGCATTTTTAAACTTTTTTTTATAAATACATTTTTTGATATATATTCATTTAATTACAGTTAACCCCTTCTGTGATTCTTATGGCTCTGACATCGCACTTGGTCAGAGGTTTTTTTTCTGGGTTTTTTTGTTGGGGCGGTTTGGGAACCTATATTTTTATTTTTTATTAGTTAGGATAAGTGGGTTAGTGTTCTACTAGTTATGTAACTTGTATGGGTTGACAGAGAGGAAAATTACATTTCAACAAACACATATTAAAAATTGAAAAATGATATGGTCCTTGGCCCAGAAAATCTCTGGTCCTGAAGGGGTTAAAGTGAACAACAAAAACTATTGCATTGCTCATGGGGGGAAAACATTAATAACTAAATTATAAATATTTGTCAAATCTTTTATCAGATTTTTCCTGGCACAATATCTGAGAGAACCCTTTACCCAGAAGATAGAGACGATCCATTTATTGAAATCCTGATAAAAGTTATTCACGTATAGCCTTTTTCTTCGCAGATAATACCAATATCAATAGCAGTATTTCATGCTCGATTGGCTAACTTAGATTGTCAGATCAAAATGTATTAGGGAACAGCAGAAGAATAAATTCTTCTGAAAATTGGAAGAGATAAGTTACCAACATAAGACTACTCCATCCACAGAACTTTTTATCCAAATAAAAGCAGTGAGATCTGATCTCCAGAAACTGTTAACTATACAGACTTAATATATGCTACGAAGACTTAAATCTAAATGTTATACATAAGAAAATAAAGCGGAAACAATGCTGGACTGCAAGGTCTTTAATAAAATTGTCAATTGAAAATATCATTTTTACATTCAGGAAATGGAAATAAAATGATCAATCCACAAAATATAGTGAACAACGTTCTCAGATTAATTTGGAATCTTAAATATAATCCTTATATTCCTCTCTCACAGGTATCAGTTTTCATACAGAAACATTAAATTTGCTCACTCTAACCACAGACCAAAAAAATCTCTTATGATAAGTCAAAATCAAACAAATAATACAAATTTTAAAACCAAGCAAAGCTTCTGGCCCTGATGGGTTCTCAAATGTTTATTATACAAAATGTTTATAAAATCCTAGTATATGAATGTTTCTTTGATACCAGCAGAAATGTTACCGTTTTAGTTGATTCCAAAACCTGGAAAGCTCTCCACCGGATGTGCTAATTTCAGGCCAATGTCACTACTTAATTGTTGTGATTGAACCCTCCGTCACTGGAGCTCATGGAGAGGACTAATGGCCCACCTCCCTATAGATTATAGTCCTGCCTTTGAAAAGGGGTTCTATTTTAGGAGAGGTGGGTACAGGGGGGGGGGGTCTGTTTGCACTTTGCATTGACTTTACAAAATATATATACATACAGTTGTTTCCCCTGGTTGTTCCCTGTACCCCTTTACTCATGTCCCCAGATTGTGTCGTCTGTCATCCTGACACGCCCTGCCTTATGTGCTATAACTGTATGTTTAAACGATCACTACCACTTACATAACATGTAACTAGATTACTTGTGCATTCAAAAGAAACACGATAAAAGACAAATGCCACAGTTTTTTTGTTCTATTTGAATTACCATATTTGCTTGAATATAAGATGACCCTGATTATGAGACGACCCCCAAACTTTGTATATTCCTTTAGGGAAAAAAACTAAAAGCCTGAATATAAGACTACCCTATAGGAAAAAAGTTTAACATGTATAAATTCACATGTAAATTGCTTTTTCATATTTAATAAAAAATGATTATATAAAAAAATGCATTTCTTGTTTTTATTTCCTTTTATGTGCCAATGCTGCCTCTACCCCCAGACTTGCCCAATACTCCCCCTTCCTCCAACATTGTCTCTGTCTCTCTCCCCCTCCCCCCAGCATTATCTGTCTCTCTCCCCTCACGTTGTGTCTGTCACTCTCTCCCCCTCCCTCCCCCCCAACATTTTGTCTGTCACTCTCTCCCCCTCCCTCTCCCCAACGTTGTGCCCGTCTCTACCCCTCCCCCCCAACGTTGTGCCTGTCACTCCCCCTCCCCCATATTGTGTCTGTCTCTCCCCCTCCCCCCCCCATTGTTTTTGTGCCGCCATTCCCTGGTGGTTAGTGGGGGCAGCCGGGGGATGTGTGCCCGGAGCATTTGCTCTAAAAAAAAAACATGTCTTATATTCGAGCAAATACGGTAATTGCAAATAAAAGTTAAAATAAAATTAGGTGTTTATCTCCAGCATCCATTTTGAGAATTGTACCCATGATGCAACATTCTCCAATTTCTTTCAGCAAGTCTCACTTTACATCTGTGGCCAAAGCCTGCATGATGATGCCATAAGATTTTAGCATCTTGTTTAAAGGACAACTAAACTTTTAAAAAAAATGTTTTCTTAAATATTAATAAATGCCCAAACTTAACACTGTTTCCAATTTCTGAACTTGCCCTTCTAAACACGTATCCAAGTAATATTCCAAAAAATTTAAGGAAACTAATAGCATATTTTGTTACTGCTGGAAAAGTCTACATTGCGAGAAAATGTAAACAAAAGACTGCCCTTGAAAAAATAAATCTTATGACAAATATAAACAAACAATGACTATGAAACAGTCTGCAAATCCATGGAAAATAACAAGTTTCTTCATGATTATGGCTACCCTGGATTTGTTACAATGAATTACATCTCTCATCTTCTCCTAGATCTGATCCGAAACTCCCTTCTCTATTTGAGGAACAAGAGAATCAGTATACTATTTTCAGAATTTTTCTTTCATTTGTTATTAAAAAAAAATATGTCTCTCTCTTTTTTATTTATATATGAGTTGATCTATGTACAGTCCAATTACTACAGATGTTTAGTACACTTGGAAACTGTTAAATTACTTAAAAATAGTAATATAGCATAATTATTTTTCCAATATCTACAGTAATATAAATATGTTTGATGGATTGTAAATATAATAATGATATAACAAACTTTGATGTATTGTGTATATATTAGTCCAGATTTTTGTGTATATTATGTAATATCTTCAATAAAAACTATATTCCCCAAAAAATAAAAAAGGTATTTGTTCACTTGATTAGGACAATGGATTTTCCAGACGGCGAACCAAATGACATGCACATAATTGAATAGAACTGTAATAGTTTATAAACTGATTGACACCAGGTGCTTAATTGCTTCCTCTTAAACTGTGACATCACCACCAAATCCTCCTAAATAGTAAGAAGCATTACTAGGTAACACTTTCTAAACAAAAAGTAAAGAACAAAATGATGATAAAGTATCTGCCACTTTATTTTTTAACAATATAAACATACATTTAATTCAACCATCAGTGTTTATTTGGAAACTGCTAGAAATCTTCTGACCTGTGTCAATAATCCAGAAGAGAATAAGGTGTCTGTTTTAGATTGACATATAATCTGTAAAATATTGCAAAGCTTGCTTTTACAAAGTTGAAAGCTGTAAATTGCCAGTATGTAGCAGACTTATTTTTATCAAGTTTTAAGTAGTAAAAATATTTTCTAATTTTCAAAATAACAGTTATCATTAAATTACAAATCACCAAAAATGATACACTACTAGACACAGCCAATACTAAGCATAAAATAATGTGTTTGACAAACACAAAACAATATAGTAGGTTCTAAGGCACCTAAAAGCAAGATTACAGTCAAAAGGAATATAAAAAATAAAACTCACATATAAATGTGTTACGTGTAACACATGGCTGATTCTGCATCTTCAATTGTAAGCTTGAAATTAAAGGAAAACTGTTGAAAATCAAGTTAAGTTATGTTTACTTGAAAGATTGCATCAAGTGTTTTAACAAAAGAATACAAGTAAAGTACCTTATTAAGCCCTCTTTGATTTAGAGTTCATTCCGGGGGTGGACAACTTGGGTCAGATAGAGTAAGTTCTGACCCAAGAGTATAAAAAATAAAAATGAGAATAGTTGCTCTAACAATAATTAAGACATTAAGGCCCTTTTCTCATCTAGATGTTTAATTGAAGTTACCATCAAAGGATTTTTTTTATTTATTTGAGACTAAAAATTTACTGTAACTGTTCTAGTCTTGGTATGAAAATGGATACCATAGAGAAGGAGAATGACAAACTGGTTGATGCTTGAAATAAACCAAAGATGATTCCTAAGTTTTACACCCGGTTATTGACAAAAGAAAGAGTAAATAAGCCAAAAGTCTGGATTGTTAGTGAAAATGATAATGATAGAAAAGGCTTTAAGAAGATATATTAAATGCCTTAATTTCATGGAACTACATTATAAAATTATTCATAGATAACACAAAAATATTGAATAAATTGAGTAGTGATAATTCTGTTACATCTTGGAGATGTAAACAAAATTTGGACTATTGTAAACACATATGGTGGGAATGCCCCTTGTTAAACAGCCTGTGGAATAGGGTGCTCCAAGGAATTTCAGCAATGTTCACTATACAGAGAACCACTTTGAGTTTGCTGTTTTTCACTTCCAGGAAACACAGAAATGGAACCTGTAGGATTGTCCATTTTGGACTCCTGTGCATAATAGTTCAATATAGCTTTTAGGGTGGGATCCTAAGAAATTTTCCAATAGAGGTGGTTTCCTTGGTTAGAGAAGTTCTCTAACAACAGAAAAAAACTTTTGATCAGCAGAGACTAATGTGAACTGAAGTTCTTGTGTTGCTGATACTACCAAAATAATATCATTATCATCATTGTATCTTGAGCTCTCCAACCAACCATTCACCTTTATTTGTGTTTTTGTGTAATGCTTTTATGTTTGTATAATCAGGTAAGATATTATGGATGCTCTAATGGGTGTATTCACTAAAAAAAAACAGGTTCAAATCTTCCCCATTGCGATTTTTAGTGGATAGACCCATATAATGTTAATTGTAAGAAATATTGATTTATTAAACAAATGGACAAAAGGGGAATTTTATTATGGTGTTTGTTTATTAATGTATATATATTGAAAAGGAGATAAAAAAAATGATAATATACATATATCGATATATAAATAAAAAATCAAGATTATAAACCTGTTTGCCCCCGTATAGAGCTTGGTCTGCCCCCTGATCGAGCTATACAAGGAAACTAGGCTCAATACAGTACTTTATTTGTATTCTTTAATTAAAGCCTTTGTATTTAAAATGTATACAGACTCTCATCTTGATATTGCTTAGATTACTGTGCGAGTCCATGGATCCTGACCCCTTCTTCATAGCGGGGCTCACCTTTTTTTGTCGACAGTTGTCCTGAAAGCATTGCGGTGTGTGAAACATGTCAGGCTGTTCTATGAAATTCTGCCCATACATGGATTTGAAATAACTATATTTATTTAAAGTGTAATGCTTGGCTTGGATTATTATTTAAAAAAACTGAACACGGACAGCTATAGAACAGGTGCCCAATTGCCATGGTTAATTGAGACATTAATCTGGACATATTTAATTGTACCTTTCAGTGCGAACGGGCAAAAGCTGAAATAACCGGTCCTATAGGTTTAACCTACTCAGGAGAGGAATCACCATTTTTTGCTCACTTGCACCATTACAGAGGAAACCTCTCCATTAGCATATTCATCATTGGCCTTTTCAGTGTGGTATGGCTGATATCCCTCAAGGTGCAGAAGTGACATAGCGCAGAAGAAGGTCCTGGCAGACAGAGGCTTCACACCACCTATGCGTTTCGCAGCTACAGCCTTGAGGTTTCATCAGGGAGATAGATGCATTAACTACTAGGCTCATCACACACACCGCCAATGTGGTGGTAATTAAAGGGATAGTACGCTTACAAATAAAATATAAGTACATGACTAGACACAAATTCCATAAAAAAAATGCAATAATAAAAGTGTGTATATAAAAACTACTATACGTGCATGTATATAATTGATCTTAAATAAAGGGGAACTTTTACAGTTTGTAGGATTCAGTATTTTGGGTTTATATGAGACTAGAAGGAAATGAATTGATGATATCAATGTGGTTTGGTGGGATCCCCTACAAAATGTCTTGGTGTCTATTAGAAAAAATGTCTGTCTGGCACCCCTGTAACTGTCCCATTCCTTTTTTAACAAATATCAAATTGTCATAAAAAGTAACTGTTGTTAGAAGTAACGCAAACTATTATCCTTCTCATATCTTCTCTTCCTACCTCCTGGGAGGTTGCGCTCTTCATCCTAGCTAGTATTATTTCCCCACCATTTTTGTCTATTTAGTTCATCTTTTGTAGAGAACTTTATTTGGATGTTGGGCCGATTTTGATGCAAATGCTCACATTGCCCAAATGAGGTGGCCCTAAAATTAAAATCACATTACATTAACATTTATTAATATATTGTGCCAACAATTTAAACAGAGCATAAACTAAAGACAACTTTAGCGAGCCCCACTTTCAAATATAAAATGTAGGATATTAATTATAATGAGGCATTATTTTAAGGTATACACTCTTTGATAAGTTATGACTAAGGGCTAAATTTATCAAGGCAAAAAAGGTGCTATTTTAAAAAAAGGTGCTAAATTTTGAACAAACTTCCATACTTTTACATTGGTTTCCATAGTTACTACTACTATTTTAGCACTTTTTCTTTTTGAAATACCACCTATTTTATCTTGATAAATACAGCCCCAAGTAGGTTATTTGTATTCTTTTTGGTTTTACCTTCTCTTGATGAATTATTTCATCCCCCCCCAGTTATACCTCTAGATAAAATCAACATACAAGTGATTTCAGTATAGAAATAAAAGGTCAGCTTGCAAACATATTTTACAGAACGCAGAGCTCAGAGCCAAGGATTGCTGAATTTACAATCACCTTAACTAGAATTATCAATTACGTGTGACTTTTATGTTCCACTGGTGAAAGGACCTGGCAAGTTTTTATAAGCAAGTTTGAATTTCCAGTCCACAGTATTAAATAGAAAATTACTAAGACAAATAGCATTGTGTCTTGTATAACCTGTCCTATTGCGACTGGCTCTCTAGAGCACAGACCTAAAATATGTTTACTCAACTAATAATAGCGAATTTAGCTTGTCTACAAAAGGAACGTTATGTATGAATTTATAGGCTTTTAAAAATGACAATGATACAAATTGAACTCTAATCCCAGATTTTCCTGTGATTGTCAATAGTGATGGTGGCTTAACTATCTCAAAACTAAGATTTGTGGGGCCAGATGTCTTTAATAAAATTTTCATTATTTCTACACCAAGGCTAGAATAATCCCTAATCTTATGTGAAGACAAGAGGCTTCGTATTTGCAATTTTAACGCCGGTACAGCAGAGAGGTCGACACATGAGTCTGAGGTCTGAAGGGATGTACATAGGAAATGAAGAGAGGACCTCGAGCTGCAGAGAGGTGCCGTGGAAGAAAGATAGAAGCGCACACATCGAGCAGCACAAAGTTTGAGGTGATCAGGAAAATATGGGTATGAAATAGAGGTAGAATGAGACTTGGTACGTCATGAAGTAGTAACAGTAACACCTTAGGGAAGAAAGAAAATGAGTCAACATCAAAAAACGTAACGTCCAAGACCCGACGGAACGACATGAGACAGAATAAAAAGGTGAGTTTAGCTGAAAGCTGTTGCAGAGATAAGAGATCATTATCTGGCCAACCTTTGACAAACCGAAGAACTTGGGAGACGTCCCAAAAGGAGGAGTAGTAGTGGAACAAGGGGGGTCGTGCTGAATGAATGCCCCGAAGTAGATTATACATAGACGGGTCCTTGCCCATACCCAGACCGTTAACAGGAATATGAGCCACCGAGATAGCAAAAAAATGTTAATTGTCCAATACGATTTACCCTGTGTAAACAGGGAGGCTAGGAAATTTAGAATAGCTACCATAGGGGCCATAAAGGAATTGAGCTGTTGTCCTAAACACCAGCTATGCCAGATCCTCCAAGTGTGAAGGTAAGACTTCCTGGTCCCTGGGGCCCATGAATCCCAGAGAAGATCTCTAGCTGCCGACGATAGTCCTGATACATCCCTCGAACCCCAGAAACTGTCCAAGCCACCAAGCACAGATGGACCTGTAGGATCATTGAATGAAAATTCCCCTGAGGGTCCATCAGGAGAGCCGGAGATATAGGCAAGAGGAGGGATGCACGACAGCTCCAGTAACAGAGGAAACCATGGCTGAGTCCGCCAAAGAGGGGCGATCAGGAAAATTGTGGTGCCCTGCAACCGCATCAGATGGAGGGTCTGAAGGATCATCAAGAATGGTGGAAAGGCATAAGCCCCTTGAGGCGGCCATACCTGGAGAAAGGTGTATACTGCTGATGATAGCAGATCCAGCATCCAACTGAAGAACATCTCTGTTTGGTGATTTGTCCTTGATGCAAACAGGTCCATCTCGAAGGGACCCCGAAGTTGATTGAGGTGTTGAAGCACCCAGGGGTCTAAGCGCAAGTCACTGGCATCCCTCCATTGACATGAAAGCCAGTCTGTCACAAGATTTTCTTTTCCCGGAAGGTACTCTGCCCATATGGACAAGTGATGATCCAAACAATACTGGTAGAGGTCCTTGGTCAGTTCTGTTAGGAGTTTGGAGAAAGAGCCACCTAGGCAGGTGACAGGTAGCGGACAGCCGAGACAGCAATGGGTGAGATCTTTGGTGAAGCTGCGTATGGCAATAGCCCGCAATGAGTTCCAGGCAGTTGATATAGACACTTCTTTCCTCCGGAGTCCAAAGACCCCTGATGGCCAATTCTCCGCACAAAGCGCCCCAGCCAAGTAGACTGGCATCGGAGTCCAGAGTAAAGTCTGGGAGGTGATCAAAAATAGCCTTCTACCACATGGAGGCCATTCCAGGCCTCCATGTGGTTGAGCCACCAGTGGAGTTCTAACCGAACTTCATCCATGATGAAAAACCATCTGATCACAGGAGCCCGAGCAATGAAGGTGATGAGTCTTGAGCCACTGCAGTAATGTAAGGGCCCTGCGACGATTGCCTGGATAAAGGCCGACAGCAAACCAATCATGCGAGCAATATCCCGCAGGGAGGTATGCGAACGTTGGAGGAGAGAACCCTTTTTGATGGCTGAAATCTTGTATTGAGGGAGTTTGAGAACCGAACGTACGGAAGTCTGCGGAAAATACCAGAAACTGGACTTATTGAGTCCGAACCAGATCTGATTTGGCCTTGTTGATCACGAACCCTAGGTCTTGTAGTAAATGGATGGAGAGACGAGTGTCCCTGGAAGTGTAGGACAATCCTGGGCCATCAAAAATATGTCGTCCAGATAGATTATGGAGCGAATCCCTCGAGCCCATAAGAACTCCATGATGGGCTTCAGGAGTTTCGTGAAGCACCAGGGGGCTAAACTGGGTCTGAACGGGAGGCAGGTTAATTGCCACAGTTTGCCCTGCCAGTGGAATTGCAGAAATTTCCTGCATCCTGGGTGGATGGGAACCATGAGGTAAGCATCCTTGAGATCCAAGCGGGCAAACCAATCTCGCTCCCTGAGGAGATCGCATAAAAGATGGATGCCCTCCATCTTGAAAACGTGCTTGAAAAAGTTCAGAGCCCAGAGATTGATAACTGGACAGTATTCCCCAGACTTATTTTTCACCAGAAACATACTGCTGAGAAAAAGAAATGGCCTAGAACCCGTTATATAGCTCTCTTTTCCTGAAGCAATAGGGCCTCTGAAGACATTTGCAGGGAATGGAGAAGAGTGTGCCGGTGCGGTGTGGAAGATAAATCTATATGGAAACCTGTGATGGTTTGTAGGACCCAGGGATCCTGGGTGAGCATAGACCATTGGAGAAGGAAATGGGACAATCTGCCGGCAATGGGAACATGAGGGAGAACTGGTGAAAGTCTTACCTGACTGAAATCTTGCCCTGGATGAGGAACCTCCTCTGAACTTAAAAGTCCCACGAAAGGATGACGCTGAAAAACCCTGGAACCTGTAGGAGGATGATGCCTCAGGAAATCAGGGCTTGGAGCATGTGAAGGCAGCTCTGCTGGTGACACAGCCCCTCTGCCGACCAGCTCTGTGGGAAAAATGGTCTCTTTGCATGGAAGCTTGTGCTTTGTTTAGGGAAGTAAAAATGTTGAAGTGTTGGTTCAGGTTTTTCAAAAATCTATCTCCAAAGAGCAGGCCATTCGGGGCCCAGTTCCTTAGTGGCCAACTCCATCAATTTATTTTCTATTTTAAAGAGCGTTGCTTTGCGCCTTTTGGTAGATAACCATGAGCCAAGTAGACAGAAGGCATGCCCATTTGCTGGTTTGCTGGGGATCAAATGGAGCTCCATCCGGATGGGCATCATCCGACATCCAGAAAATTTGGGTCAGGGGGCCAGAGATGTCCAGTAGCTTGTCCTGAACAGACCGCAGGCCTTTTTCCAACCCCTTCTTACCTACGTGCCATGAATGTGGAAAAGGTTGGGTCAAAATCCAGAGTTTGTGCGACCTTGTCCAATAATGTGGGTCTAGGGCCCTCAGCCCGGAGCTTCTGGTGGACATCCTTCTTGAGAGATCTATGTAGCCAATATCTCAGAAATTCGACAGTGTGCAACAGGGGAACCCATTTCGAGGACTGGGGATTGCGTAGGGTCTGAAGGTTGAACATGGGGAGGCCTGCAGTATCCAGAATCTCTACCAGAGTGTCCGGGTGAGAATCACCCAGTGATGACCCAGTCTCCTGGACATAGGAATGATGTGCAAGATTGATAAGAAACATAGAGCCAGAAGAACTGGGTTCTGGAGTTCCCGGCATCATATTTGTCTAGGAACTCGAAGGTCTCCAAAGAGTCAGAGGGACCTCCAGCGGCATCAGGTGTTGATGAGCCAGCAGGGAGGAAACTATCTTTAGCCCTTTTGAGGGGCGTCTTGCCCTTTGAGGAGATTTGGGCTACTGTGTCTGACTAGGGCCTCTTGCGAGGGTGATCCAAGGTAGCCCTATGATGAGAACGTTCCAATCCGGAGTCATCATGATCGGATGGGGAGCATCCCCCATGGGGGTTAGATGAGGGCTGAGATTGCTGTATAGCTTCCAGGGCAGCAGGCAGGGAATCCAGCCACCAGTGCAGAGTGGAGCCAAGCCTGCAAGTCGTCAGAGAGAGCGGAAGGGGATTCTCTAGACTTTATGGTAGGCTATAATAGGGGGTCACCCAAGAGCACTGAAGGGGGTCACCTGACAGGGTGAGGCTGCAGCTGCCCATCCTGATTGATGAGGGGGTCTCCCAGTGCGTCACTTAAATAATTTGAGCCACGTATAAATAGGTATATCTATGTACTATATCTACTGCTCTGGTGTGGGTCCTTGCAGTGATGAGCCCTTGGCCTATATAAACCCCATCCTCCCAGCAATCAGAGCTGGTACATTTTATCTGCTAGCTTGTATTTTTGGATTCCTGTTCATAGTGTTCCTAACCATCCTGCTTTCTCCAGTCCTCTGACCCCGGGTTGTTCTTGACCATCCTACTTTCTCCAGTCCTCTGACCTCGGCTTGTTCCTGACCATCCTGCTTTCTCCAATCCTTTGACCTTGGCTTGTTCCTGACTATTCTGACCCTAGACCCTGCTTACTCCCTGCCTGGCTATGACTTGTGGGAAACCAAAAAAGGCCTCTGCATGTGGGAGCTCAAAGCCAGGGGCTCCAGCCAGAGTGCTCACCCTGTGCAGGGCCTTGAATCGCCCACTACCCCTGCACTGTGACTCCAACCCATCACGGCACAGCCGTCCATTACACACTGTACCAGCCCTACTACGGAGTCTGCAAGGGTAGCCTATGCCTTGGAACTTTTAGTCGCTAAAGTTGAATTGTTGTCCAGTTATGTTTGGACTCAACACAAAAGTTTCATCTTGCTTCAGGAGGGGCTTGCTCTGCTAAGGTCTGTTGTCACTGCTGCCCTATGTCCCACTCCAGGGAAGATGACCAGGGTAATGTCTGAACCAGAGCTGTGTTCTCAGAAACCAGTCACTGTAGCAAATACCTGTAAGCCTTCCAGTGACTCTGGTCTGCATCTGAAGCCTATACCAGCTCTGGCATCACTGAGTGTGACACAGCCTTCACCAGTGAAGAATACAGCAAGGGGTCCCCTCACCGCCTCAGAATGGTCCTGGCGTAGGAACAACAGTCTATGTTTTTAATGTGGGAGATTTGGGCAATACATCAGCTATCACCATATTCGACCTTCCAAGCCAGAGAAGATAAGAAATGCATCAGGGCTGTTAACTAGGCCTGTAATGTTGGTTTAACCTCAACTCATTTGCAACTCACCTTTTAGTGATGGACCCCACAACATAGTTGCCATCATCGGCCATGTTTTCAGGTAGACATATGTGTTCCATATGTTGCAGAAATAACTTAGGTGAAACCTAATCACCACAATCCAATTAAATAATCCTGCCCCTCCACCTAATAAATGTTATTGATTCTGCCTTATGTTATTCTACATATTGTCAGGCTGTACTTTGCATGATCTTTCTGCAGCATGTGGAATTCATGTGTGCCTGGAAAAATGTCCAATGTTGACAACAATGTTGGAAATAGGCTATAGCAGTAAGAAACTGAACAGGAGTTCTAGCAGATACACTTTGTTTAAGGATATTATTTAATTTTGGTATGAAGTATCCAGGTTAAATTGTATTATTTCAAAGAAGAATGATTAGGGGCAATCACATTTGGGGAAAAATAAAAATGTAAAGATTCATAGTGTAATATATTGTGAAAAATGTTCACAAACGTTTGCGGTTAAAACAAGCCTTTCTACAAAATCCAGCATGGAATGTAGGTGTCTTTAAAGTACTTTAATACAATCTTAAACATATAAGGAAGACAAAACAGTGCAGCCAATAGGTAAGTATCAATGACTCAAATAAGTCCCTGTCATGGAGCAACTTACAGATAGACATATTAGCACAAACATGTTTTATAACAGGCAACAGATTACAAAAAGGCAGAGGGTCTTCAATCTGACAAGATAGTCCAGTTGAACAAAACCTTATAATTTGTTCACTTGTGATACACCTCCCATATGCTCCAAATCCTCTCTTTTAAGTGGCCTTGTTTTCCTCCTCACATACTGAAGCCCACAGGGCACTGGAGGTAAACTACAATTAATAAATATATGTATTCTTTTTTTTTTGTATTAGGTTTTGTACTAGGAACTAAAAGTTGTTTTAAGTTATCTGTTTTCCTGAAGATAAATGTATTAAATGCTGATTTATGTCCAACATAGACCAACATTTCTTTAAAGGTTTTATCATAGCTCTTGCATTATGATTAGATTTGGCAATAGAGTACAACTTTTGATTTGTCTCAATCTTATTTTTTCCTTCAACAATTTATCCCTATTACAAAGTCCCCCTCTTTAACTATATTTTTCAGGTCATCTGAATAGTTTAGTTGCTGAAACCTTGTTTTATAGTAATCTCCGTCTGTCTATTAAAGTTCTAGTTATGTAAAAAATGCAGGCATCTCGAATGATGGCAGCTATTAAGATCAACATACCTGTTACTGTCATTAGATTTGGAGAAAGTACATAGGGTACGTTGATCATTGAATAGCGCTAAATTCCCAAAAAACAACAGATGTAGAACTTATATTAGAAGTAAAAGTTAGACACTCATTTTCAGTGGTATATGATATAAATTCAGTAAGAAGGAATTCACTAGCTCTCCAAATTATTAGCACGTCATCATTGGAGCAACACCAGAGGAGCAGATTAGCTCCAAAAGGGTTATTATTCCAAATACATTTTTCTTCCCAGTTTGAAACAAAGATATTTGCACAACTGCAAGAAAAAACTGGTCCATAAAGCTGTACATAATAATGCTGTTCAAACCAGAAATATTTATATGTCAAGGTAAATGCGATAGACTTCACAATGAAATCTCTTTGTTTATCTAGAATTTCATCATCTTTATCCAAAATTTTTTTTGACTGTCTGGATACCTTTCTGATGTTGAATAACTCTATATAGAGATTCAATGTCTATGTTTCTCCTTAGCAGATTCAATGACCAATGAATCTTTCAAAATCCTTCACAATTGTTTTATATTTTTGGGATAAAAGGTAGACTGGTAGACAAACTGCAGAAAAAACTACGTGTTCAGAAATGTTTGCTGTAAGAGAACCAATTCCACTTACAATCGGTCTCCCAGCTGATAGAATTATGAATTTTGGGAAGCAAATAAAAAAATCTATTTTATATTGTATTATTTACTGCATTATTTACTGAATGGATACTGTATCATCCATACATTTTGAGATGAAAGGGACAATTTTTTTACACTGAAAAGCCCCTGTTATATGGAGTTCCCAGATCTAAGTGTAAATATAAATAAATCTATCATTGTTAAACCTTATTACATATACCTTTGCATATGTAAAATTAGGCTATTGTTACAGGTTAGGTAATCCTGGTATATTATTGACTGTTTCATGGGTGTAACCAGAAACAGAAACCACTGGGCCCCAGTGTGAAAATTGCCACAGGGCCCTCTGCCACAACCACCCAACATGTCACCCCATTATACCACCAGTTCAATACACTCCCACTTTCCATAGTGCCAGTTTTGCACCCACATCACTTGCCACACTACCAGCTTTGCTTCCACATAATTTTTCAGTGCCAGTTTTGTCACCCACATTAATGCGTAATTACCCACAGTTGACTAAAATGGGGTGGACAGGCACCCTAGGTCACAGGGGTTGTCAGGGTACCCTAGGGTGGCGATCCAGGTTGCAGTGGCAACCGCTGTGACTACAACTGTTACTTCCCTGGGCAGTTTCCCAATACCTCCAAATCACACTAGGAGGAGGTATGCATTAACAAGTGATAGAGAAATCTGATATCCGATGCATGAGTGTACTCCATAAATTACATTGCAGCTGCTTGAAACTCCTGCCAACAAAAAGGTCAGGAAATGCAAGCCACGCTGCTAATGACCACTTAATGATACTTAAGCTGTGAAGTTCATACACAGAATATGTGTACATATTAAGAAGAAACAAATGTAAGACTTCCACAGTGGGATCCAGTTAATGTCATTTTCAAGGAGCAATAATAGAGTGTGATGGGAATTTTAGTCTGAAATGCTATTTACCTCATTTAAACGGACTCTGACATGTATAAAATTACAAAGTCCAAATTTAATATACTCCTAATGCCAACTATATATTTACTAGAGTTTAACCCTTAGGCTAACAAATAAATAGTTTAGGATTTATAAAATATACTTGCCTCTTTCTGCTTCTGGTCTTCCTGCAGCACCAGCTGCAAGGAAGTGGATCATTAATCTGCACAGTCACCTGTCATGCAGTGCAATCAGCCCCTCTTCATTGCATGCTGGGATTGATTTCACAAATGTGATACACTAATAAACACTGCACAACAGTGGCATTTATTGCTGTGGAGCCGTGAGATACACAGTTCACATTATTATGACACATATTGCTGTGAAGATCTTTGATAGACTCAGACATGGTGTCCGTTATGGGGGCTTCTATTGCTATGGAGATCAGTTGCACACATAAGGACACAAAAGATTGTTGATCTAACAAATGTGACCAGAACCTAGCACACTATACCAGTGTTAATTTTAACTACAAATTTTGTTTTAGTTTTAGTCATAGTCATTTGACATATTTTAGTTACCTGAATTTCCAATACACTTTAGTCTATTAAATCTCCAGCAGTGAGGGAGGGAATGGTTGTGAGAAAGAAGTTACATAGTGTTAAGTTGACTTGCTAGGGAGATGGCAGGGGATCAGTGATCGCAAAAACTGCTCTGATGGTGCTGCTCTATTGCCTCGATGTCGATGCAATAGGCAGCACCGAAAAAACGTCTCTGGGGCACCATGCTCCTGCAATATGTCTGTTCCCTCTTGTGGTTAGAGCTTTGGAAGTGAAAAAAATTCCCTTCCGATGCTCTGAATCTGTTGCTTGGTTGCCCCAACATTACAATGAATGAAAAAAAGAATTAATTAGCTAAAATCTAGGGTTAGGGTTAGAATAATTGTTAGGGTTACAATTAAATTAGGGTTAGCAGAAGGGATAGGGTTACAATTTAAATAAAATAAAAATATATTAAGGGTTAGCAAAAGGGTTAGAGTTGGGGTTAAATTTATGGTTAGGGTTAAATTTAGGGTTCTGGTTGGGGTCAAAAGGTCAGTGTAGGGAAAAAACATTATTTTTGGTTTTTGCCCTAAAAGACTGCATATTTCTGAACTTGGGACAACGTTTAAAAACTATTTAGATGGGGTATTTTTTAATGATTGGATTTGTGTAAAAAAAAATATGATGAACATAATGGTATCTATTGAAAGCCCTTCTTATGACGATAAAAACAACAGATAATTTGTGTGGGTACAGTATGTGAGATAGAAGTAAATTACAGCTAAACACAAACACCCCAGAAATGTAAAAACAGCCCTTGTCACCAAGGGAAAGTCAAGGTCAAAAGCAGTGGCATACCGAGGGGGTGCGGACCGCACCGAGTGACACCCGTGCTGCCGACACCCCCTGCATTGCGCTGCTGAACTTGCGACCGGCGTTACCATAAGGGTGGGGGTGGTGGTAAAATCAAAAACTTACCTCCTTGCTTCTGTCTCCCGGTGCAGGTCCGTGGCTGTGAATGGAGCGTTGTGCGCCCCTCCAGCCGCGCGGCTTCAATAAAGTTTGTTAAAACTTTTTTTTTCAACAAACTTTATTGAAGCTGCGAGGCTGGAGGGGAGTGCACAACGCTTCCCTAAAATCCACGGACCTGCACCAGGAGACAGCAGCAAGGAGGTAAGTACTGGGGAAGGGGGAGAGGAGGGGAGAAAATCCTGGCATATTGAGGGGCAGAATCCTGGCATATTGGGGGGCAAAATCCTGGCATATTGAGTGTCAAAATCCTGGCACATTAAATGGCATATTGGGGGCAAAATCCTGGCATATTAAATGGCATATTGGGGGACAAACTCCTGGCATATTGAGAGCAAAATACTTGCATATTAAATGGCATATTGGGAGGGAAAATCCTGGCATATTAAATTGCATATTGGGGGGCAAAATTCTGGCACATTAAATGGCTAAAGAATGGCATATTGAGAGCAAAATCCTGGCATATTAAATGGCATATTGGGGGGGGGGGGGGCAAAATCCTGGCATATTGAGGGGCAAAATCCTGGCCTATTAAATGGCCTATTGGAGAGGCAAAATCCTGACATATTGAGGGGCAAAATCCTAGCATATTGAGGGGTTAAATACTGGCATATTTTAATTGACAAAGTGATGCTGTGGCATGGTCTGTGGGGCAAAATAACATGTACTATGAGGAAAGTGACACTGGCTAGTTCTGTGGGGCAAAGTGACACTGTGGCATGCCAAATCGTGTAGGTGCAATATGAGTGCAAGCCAAGTGCTGTGGGTGCAATATAGGTGCATGGCAAGTTCTGTGGGTACTGTATGGTACTATGTTAAGTCCTTTAGGTGCAATGTGGGTGCAGAGAAAGGGAATAAAAAATAGGAATGCAATTTTTCAATAACATTTTTATTAAATATAATATTAAATAATTCAAATAAGTATAATAGATAGTTATAATATCTATTAGTTATAGATAGATGTCTGTGTTTATAGATATGTATTGTTTTTGATTTGTACAATTGTCACCTTGTGGGGCTCCTGTGTGTCGCATAATTAATGGCAGTCCCATGTGTGGCATATTTATTGGGCCCCATGTGTGGCATAATTAAGGGGCTCTTTTGTGAGGCATAAATAATGGGGCTCTGGTGTGGCATAATTTATGGGGCTCTGGTGTGGCATAATTTATGTGGCTCTTGTGTGTCATAATTATGGGGCTCCTGTATGTGGCATAGTTAAAGGGCCATCTGACTGGCATTACTAAGGAATCTGTTTGGCATGGTATTGGAGGAAATCCAGGGGGGTGACACCATGAGTTACCGCACCGGGTGACACCAACCCTAGTGACGCCTCTGGTCAAAAGGTCTTGTCACTAAAGGGTTAACTCAGTTTTATTTAGTTATTGTTTGGTTTTAGTCACTGCAAACTGTACCAAAATTCAAAGGAAGAAATTAAATAAAAATTATCCCAGTAAGTTGAATTTTTTGAAGGCACTCCCAGGACATTGGAAAAACGTTTTGAAGGATACTATCTCAACGGAGTATTATGAGAACCATTTAGAATATGGTTTGAACAGTTTATGGGGTTCTCAAGGCTTGAAAGGTTTATGAGGCCTGGAGTATCATAGCTTATCATAGGTTACACTGTATAGCAGTACGTATCCATGATTGCTACTTACATTTGTTTTTTTGGTGATATATAGCAACTTTGAGATCTACACAAGGTATTTCAACTTTTATACATTAAGATATTGATGGTAGGAGGCGCTATTAGCACTTATCTGCAAACTGACTCGGATTAGTTCATTATGGCTGGCGGAATCAGTCTTCATTTAAATAAGCAGTTTTTCTAATCCTGTTTAGAATAATACTTCATTCTCCTTGGCACTTTTCTGGATTCATAACTTCACACTTGTGAGTGCCAGGAGTTATAGACTTTGTGAGTCGACTGCTGTCAAATGAGATTATTCTACTTACTCTTATCATAGGATTTTATAACCCTTGTGTAAGATACTGTTTTACTGTTTATAGACTCCTTCATGTTATTACAGTATTTTAACATTTTAATTATTTGACTACGGTGTGCAGCAGCTCAATATCCACCAGGCATCTACATATAATATGGAGATTTTTCAGAAATATATACTATGTTCTACAAGTACCTCAGTGGCAGTAGTAACTAGATCCAAGCACTAACCATTACCAATTATTGCAAACAAGAAATAGCTGGAATTATTGCTCAAGTGATCCATAATTACATTTTGTGAACCAGCCAATGGTGAAGTTGGGATTCAAGGCATCAGGTGCTGTTTTAATCTCAGAGCAGAGATTTCATTATGCATCAGTTCACTGGAAAAGTAAATACATTTATTTGCAGGGACTTGCATCCAAAGGGTGCAAGGTACATGCCCAGAACCCGGGGGTCTGCATTTACTTTTATTGGGGGTCTGGTGGCATATTGCCTATTTTTAGGGAGTTTGGGGGCAATCGGCAGCCCCCAGAGGGTGATGTTTCTATTATATGAGGACCAGGGCAAGTATTTTAGGAGGTCTGGGAGCCATTTGGGTAGCTCCCAGCCCTAGTAATGTTCCCATTTGTGTTCTATATGCATCTGGGTGCACTTTCCAAGATCCCAGTAACATTTCTTAAAGGGGCACTAAACTTTTTTTTCACTTGTGCTTCTAATATAGAATATATGAAAAGTCCATTGTCCCTAGTATGAGGATGAACTGCCGTGTACTTTTGATAGTACTCTTACCGACAGCTGCCATGCTCCCATAGGAAGCAGACAGCTGTCTGGTAGGCGACTTGCTCTCTCTGCTAGTACAGAGAGAGACCCTTGCATTCAGCTGTCAGAGCGCGTGCTGAAATTTGTCAGTACGGGACAACCGGGAACTGCTGTGTCTCGCATGTATCTTTTAAGGTACACATTGGGTTTACTTAATTCTAATGGCAAATGTATTGTTTAACCCATGCTTCCTTCAAGGATTAATTTTCCTTTAAAGCACAGGAGTTGGGGGGAGGGGGGTCAGTGCTATTAGCATGCAACTATATAATTTTTATAGAAATTGGCAAAATTAATTGTAAATTGTAAATTTACATAAGATGTAACTAGATAACCTGGTCATTTAAAGCAAAGATATATAAATCATATGCCACTGTTTTTTTATGATTGAATTAATTGCATTTAAAAAGAAAAAAGAAAATTAGGTGTTTATCTCCAGCATCCATTTTGAGAATATTTCCCATGATGCAACATCATCCAAAATCTTCCAGTCAGTCTCACTTTACAATTGTTGCCAAAGCCTTCATGATGATGTCAGAAGATACTCCCCTGCTCTCTTATTGGTTCCTGTGGATCATAGTGGGCAGTACTAGGTGGCTTTGTACAATTTTTTTTTACCTTCCTTCCAAACACAAAGAGAGGAGATTAACCTGATCAAACAGGATTAGAACTATGTCCCCTTGTGATGTAATAATTACATTACCCTCCCATTCAATGCAAGTCTGTGATCTGAATTCTGACTTATAGACTGCGTCCCTGGCCCCAAAGTGGGAAATTTGTGCCGTGAAGGCAGAGCCCAGTCACACTTGTTTAGTTACATATTTTATTAAATACAGTCACATAAGAAAAACAAAAGACATATCTGAAATCAACAATACGGAGTAAAACCTTCATGTTTTGGTGGGAGTGTCCCTTTAAGCGTTACTACATCTCAAATGCAGTACAAGCAAACATGAAGATTCAGCAAGTGCTTAGGACAATCCTTTGAAATATTGCATGCTGTAAGACAGGCTCAAACCCAGTATGTTTTGAGAATAGTGATTATTCCGTGTAGACCATAGTATTACAAAATTCCTCAGAAATTGTGAGCTGTTTGATGAGCAACATCAATTTAGTAAATTCAGTAACAAAACTTTGTTATAATTCACTAAACATTTATGCTCAAAATACATCTGGAGAAATTTATAGAATTTTCTCAACTTTTCAACAGAAAAGAGCACATAGTAATTGAATTCTAATTACATTCTTGTGAAATTTCCATCCCTCAAGAGATGAACTTTATTGAATTTTTTTCTTGTTCCTTTTATGCATGAAAGTGGTTTATATCTAACCGAATGCAGCAATTTGTCACATCATTTATTTTTTTCTTTCATGAGGGTTTGAAAACAAACAGCACTTGTGGGATCCTCAAGTACATGCAAGTGTTTTTTAAAAAAAAAGTCAAAACATTTTTTGTCTCATATTGTGCCGTTCATGTGTGTTATTTGCTAAACATCTGCTCTTTGGAGATCAAAGTAGGCTACTTCAAAATGTATGCATCAACAAGAAATGGTTCATCCAACGTTGTTCTATTTATTCCAGTTTAGCAAACTGAATTATGCGATCAGAAAGTTCACCATGCTATTTTGTTTAATGCAAACAATGAATAAGTAAGAATAAGCCAGAGATGGGTAATGCACTCATTATGACATCACACCACTTTTTGGTCCTTATTGGGTGACTCGACAATTAGGCAGTTAGAATGCATAGACCTTTGTTTATCACAAAATACAAATTTATTAAAGTGAAACTGTCAACCAAATAGATAAACAAAAATCAACAAGATACACATGATGAAATAATAAATGCATTTTTGAGATTAGCTTACTCATGCTATGATGTCACAAGCGTGGTACAATATACAAAATATTTTTTTATAACCTTTTCACACAAACAACATTATTTTGATAATATACTGTATTTTCTTCTGCTTTTTCTATGCCATTTTTTTCTGTGCTTGAAGTGCAAAAGACAAGCATGCATGATGGTTGCACCAACACCCATGATGCACAGTGACCGATACCCTCCAATATCAGAAAAGGAAGACACAGCTCAGCACAAAAGGTTGAAGTGGGTTTAACGTTTAGACCCATTTGGTCTTTGTCAATGTCACGAGCATGCTCCAGATGGCATTGGACCATGAGTGCCCAAATTCAGAACTTTTGGTGCAGGATATGTAGCCAAAGGGCCTCGTGCAGGATAACCGCACTCCCCCAGAAGCTTGAGGCCCCAGGTTGTTGTGACCACATTCCAGGGCCCTGTGGAAGCAACTGCTGCATCCAGTACCACCAAGGCTTGGAATAATGGTACCATGCAGACAACTTGGAGCAGACATGGAACATAATAAGTCTGACAGGATAAACAGGACGCTGCAGGCTGGGACAGAAATAAATCAAGCAGAGCAGAGCAAATACAAACAAAAGGCAAACTAGAGATTAAGATAAAGATTAAATGATGTGGTGCACAGGACTAAAGACAGGGTAGAGGCAGATAGGCACAGACCAAGGGCATAGCAACATAACTGAAATGCAGAAACAGGCACACATACATACAGAGAGTAAACAAATTACAGGGCTAAAGCAACATAACAAAGACACATACATGAAATAATCTAGAATTGGTTTGGTTCACCTGATGGCCAAAAGATGGCTTGCCAACCAGCATCAAGGAAGCTCACATATGGCAAGTCCTTACCACTAAATACTGCCTAAAATAAACAAAATAACTGAATTTATAAGACTGAAACTACACAGACACACAGGAATTACCTGTGAATGGAACAGGTAAATTTAGAATGGAAAAGATAGTGAAGCACACACTAGACACAAACGTAAAGATATGTACACTAGACATGTGCATTCGTTTTCGGACGAATGCATTTTCGTCTGAAAATAGCATTTTCGTTCATTCATCCGAAAAACGAATAACGAAAATGCTAAGCTAACGAAAGCCGAATGAACGAATGCAAAAGGATTATATGTATTCCATAAACCGAAAGTCTATAAACCGAACGACCTTCGGTTTATAGACTTTCGGCATTTGTAATGAATGTAATAGTACTATTGGCTTTCACTACACAGAGACAGAGTCTCCATTCATAAATTCATATAATCCTATTGCTATTCTATAAACCGAACGTTCGGTTTATAGAATAGCAATAGGATTACATGTATTCCATAAGCCGAAAGACCTTCGGTTTATAGACTTTCAGCTTATAGAAAACGAACAGTAGTAGTGCCTTTCTATGAACCCATTCATAATTCTTATGAATGGGTTCATAGAAAGGCACTACTACTGTACGTTTTCTATAAGCCGAAATTCGTTCGGTTTATAGACTTTCGGTTTATAGAATACATAGAATTACATGTAGTACTTTTGCCTTTCTATGAATTTCTTATGAATGGGGCTCTCGTTTGGTTTATAGAAAGCCAATAGTATTACACGTATTCTATAAAACGAACGAATAAAACGAAACGAAAATAATGAACGAATTTCGTCTGAAACGTATGCAGTAATGAACGAAATTCGTTTTGGACTAAATAAATAACATTTTCGTTCGAATGGACGAAAACGAAACAAAAATTTTATGTCTAATGTACACTAGTGAAGGTAAATGCCTGCAGTAAGGCACTGTGGAGACGCAACGAAAATTTTCCACATTCCTGTTACCTTCCTTTATAATTGCATTTATACTTTATTTTATTATTCCATTACATGATGAGAATATATTTTTAGATTATATTTCTATATTTTTGTATTTGTTATATATTTATGCATCCCATATTTATTGCACATTCTATATATATATTGGGGTGTCCATTTTAGCACCCTTGATATGTTGTCATGATATATTCTTTATTTGATTTATCATTGAATTTACACTTGCAATATGTTTTCATATGTTATTTTATAATGTGTTCCTCTATTGTGTCATATTTGCATGTTTTATTACATTTTTAACTTTTAATTGCTTTGTTGATTGGAAGGTTGTTACAATATTTGTATATAAGGATGGACCATTACTGTTATCAACATTCACCCTGAGGAAGTCGTTTTAGTGACGGAATGCGTTGGATTCTTTTTTGGCTCTGCAAAGTTTCCGTTGTGAGTCTTCTCCAGCTGACAGTGAAAGCGAAAGCAAACATTTCTGTGGAGCACTGTTTGTATTCAGACGTTTTCCTGTCGTCTGCTTCACCAAGCTGAGTGTATCTATTTCATGTGGACTCCACCTTTGAAAGAGCATTTGTTCATTGCATTCATCGCTTTATTATATTTATTAAATTATTGTGCATCTTTGGAACCTATACCCATGTGATTGTTATTGGGGGGTCCCAATACTACATGCCTCTGCTTAGCTCCATGCTATATTTGGAGCTTATTTTGTGAATGCTACCTTTTCCCCTCACTATTTACATTCCCTGTTTGTATATACTGCACCATGTGCTTTAGTCTTTCTGCAGATTTACCTGATTGACTTATTTATTCGTTACAGTGGCCTTCTTGGGAACATATGGTAACCGCTGTATTTGTATATGTATATATATATATATATATATTCTCACAGTAAGTGCACTTTTATAATAGCACACTAGGTGATGGTGGTTTTTGCGGGTCATTCTTTGCGCAGGGTTAATCCTCTTTTTTCTGGAGGCAATAGCATGGCTGGTATTTTTTTATGAAAAGGTTGCAACCTTAGATCGACATTATGTGATTAAGACAATCATCATTTCATAATGGGGCTTATTTTATGGATCAGTCCAATCATGCACAAACTATACATATTAATATTTTTCTCTTCCGTGACAATCAACTAAATTCAGCTGAATTGTATTGTACATTTTTTTTATTTATTTTTCAATATTTATTATTAAGTAGTGTTGAGCGAACACAAGTAGTTGTCGTACCGAACATTACGGTATTCGGACCCCGGACCCGAACACGGACATTCCACGGTATGTTCATGTTGGAGTTCGGGGTTCGGCTATAAACCGAAAGTCTATAAACCGAAAGACATTGGTTTATAGACTTTCGGTTTATAGAATAACAATCGCATTTCATGTATTCTATAAACCGAAAGTCTATAAACAGAATGTCGTTCGGTTTATAGACTTTCGGCTTATGGAATACAGGTAATACTATTGGCTTTCTTTAAACCGAACTAGAGTCCCAATTCATAAGAATTTCTTATGAATGGGGACTCTAGTTCGGTTTATAGAAAGCCAATAGTATTACATGTATTCCATAAGCCGAAAGTCTATAAACCAAATGACGTTCTGTTTATAGACTTTCTTTTTATAAAATAGCAATAGCATTACATGTATTCTATAAAACGAAAGTCTATAAACTGAATGTCTTTCGCTTTATAGACTTTCGGTTTATGGAATACATCTAATGCTATTGCTATTCTATAAACCGAAATAGAGTCCCCATTCATTAGAATAGGTCAATTGACCTATTCTTATGAATGGAGACTCTATTTTGGTTTATAGAAAGCTAATATCATTACATGGCTATTGGCTTTCTATAAACTGAAATAGAGTCCCCATTCATACGAATAGGTAAATTGACCTATTCGTATGAATGGGGACACTCACCCACATTTTACTTCCTTTTGCAGCCCTCTAGCCCTTTCCAGGACTTTTTTAGAGGCATTTTAGTGGCCAAAAGTTTGGGTCCCCATTGACTTCAATGGGGTTCGGGTTCAGGGTCATGTTCGGGGTCAAGTTCGACCCCGAACCTGGACTTTTTTCCGAAGTTCGGCCGAACCCGCCGAACCCGAACATCCAGGTGTCCACTCAACTCTATTATTAAGCATGATGGAACACAATTTATTATTATTATTTGTTTGCACTTGTATCTATATCGAAATGCAGACATTAATATATATATATGTATATATATATATATATATATGTATATATATATATATATATATATATATATATATATATATATATATATAACCTTTAATTTCTGCACAGGGATTTATTAAAAATACATTTACTTCAATTTATAATGCTGAAAATTTCAATTTCTGCAAAGTGCATTATCTGCACTGTTACCACAGTTTCAAAGCAAATAAAAGGGATTGCCAGAAGGATTACAAGGTAAAAAGATTTGCTGGAAAGAAGAAAAGAAGGTATGTTTAGCCAAGACATAAAGTGCTTCATAATATGTATTTCAGTTATACACTTCAGACTTGTAGCTGCACTTAATTGGGATATTTCTAAGATTTAGAGGATTGATTTAGCCAACAGGCCAGTGAATTTTATCTCTAGTGTATTACACAGGCCAACATAAGACTTTCAGAGCAGTTCACGGGCACTTTCTGCTTATAATCAATGTTCACTTTATTTATGAGGCACAGGTAGGGCCGATGTTGGGCCTGGTCTCGAGGATCAGATTAGAGATATGGACACTAAGGATTCCTGATTTACAAAAGGATATTGAAGATGTTTCTAGTCACACTTTATATATGCAATATCAGAAAGTGGAAGTGGAGGATACAAAACAAATAACTGGAGCTCCGCAAAATAGGGTTAGTGACAAATACAAATTAGTGCCCCATTAGTACATTGATATCCATCAGTCTATATGTAGTCCTATGAGGAATTTAAGGATGCACTCACCCCTAACCATCAGATGGATTGTTGGGAAATACAACAGCATATACTGCATAACATGTATATAATTAGCACTTGAGCTGTAGATGGAGCTGTGCAGTTCAGAGTACTTACATATGTTTTGAAGTTGTTGGTACTCACAGGAAGGAAGTTCTTTGTATTTTCACTTGCTCTATGTCTCTCTTCCTTTTTACCTTTCACCAAGCTGGCTGCTGTTTTAAGTAACTAATATGTTCTAAATGTTTGCTGTTTATCCACACAAGTAAAGCCTGATATGCTTCTTCACAATCTGCTAGTGTCTCTTTTTGATGCATAACTAACATGGATACCATAATTTTATGCTGTGCCATCAGATCTACCTTAGTTGCTGCTGGTACAGTCCTAGTCTTTTGACTTGTCAGGTGCGTGTAGATTTGTCATTGATACTTTCATTGTCATTGATACTTTCTCTGCTATACATTAAATTGCAGGTGGATGGATTTTTCCATCCACTTTACACCATTATGACGTATGTTATGTGTGCATTAATAAGGTTCAAATATATACAATCCCAAGAAGATTACCCAGACATCCCCAAATTCATTGATTTGATTTCCATAGCGCACAAGAGAGAGTGAACTAACTTCCTATTTCCCTAATGCAAGCATTTAATGGTATCATGTTAACAATGCTTTTCAGTGTGTCCCACAACATCCGAAATGCCAAAGGTTGCCTACCCCTAATCTTGTAAATAGCATAAATGAAAATGAAAAGTGACCAGTGAAAAACTGAATTTGTGTTTGTATCATTTCATTAAACTCCCCCATGCAAAAAAATATTAAGCATACAGTGAGGGAAAAAAGTATTTGATCCCCTGCTGAATTTGAACTTTTGCCCACCGACAAAGAAATGATCAGTCTATAATTTTAATGGCAGGTGTATTTTAACAGTGAGAGACAGAATAAGAAAAAGAAATCCAGAAAAAGGCATGTCAAAAAAATTATAAATTGATTTGCACGTCAGTGAGTAAAATAAGTGCCGGTATTTTGCACAATCTGTGTGTCCGCTGTGTTTTTACATGACCACCTATATGGCTAAGGTTCTTGTTCATGAAATAAGCCACTGATCGCTTCAAAAACTTTTGGTGATTGCTTAGAGTAATAATCCACTCAATCAGACCCAGAGCGATGGTCAAATAGTTCTAGACAATCGCACTTGTAATAGTACCGTTCAGTTTGGTTCATAAGAACACCTACCCTTATAATAAAGGTAACTGAATATAACCACTCATGGCACAGGAATACTTTGTTGTAATACCTGGTCGTTAACTTTACATATATATTCATTATATACTTGTCACGTCTTCTTTTAACTGAAACACTGAATGTATTAATCATTCTGCAGCAAATACAAAGCCAAACCATTGAGCTCCTAACTAGTTTGGGAGTACATCCGCCATTACCAAGATGAGTATCAACACATCACATGACATATACACCAATGAAACGTGTAAACAAAGTGTTTTTAAAATGTACAATTAAAAAAGCAATCTGCATGTAATTAAAACTTATTCACATATCTAAATATTTAAAGACATGCTGACTAATTTATCTCTTTATTAACTCCTGCCTAGTTTTACACCTCCGGAAAAAAAAAACTTTTCTTGTTTTTTTATTAACGATCACTTTCTCTGTGCATCCATGTCAATGTCCTGTCTCCTATGGTGACTCTCCATGGGGTGAAACTTCTCTCTATCTGTCCCCATCATTTTGTACCTAGTGGTACATCCTATATAGAACATGGAACATGGGTAAATCAAAATGTATACAGCAAATATGTACACAAACAATTAATAAACTTTTAATATAAACCTTCCTGCCTGTGTATTTTTGATTAATCAATTTGACTGAAAGATCACATTTATGCCTCCCTTTTGTTGGTCCTATTAGCCATGTGTTGTTAAATTGTCCTGAAGGAATTAAATCACTTTTAACATGTTTATTTAATAAATTAGACATTCTCTGATAGATAAATTTAGGTTGAGACAAGCTTTTTTTTTTAAGGTTCATGTTCATGCTTGAGTGAATCAATTAATACAAACTACAGTAAGACTTTGTAGAAGGTTGTTCAGGAACCCAGGGCTCTTTTATTTTTCAGTTAAAGCATTGTAACCCTACATGGTAAATGACAATGATGTGCACTTCGCATCTGTGATATAATCTTTCAGTAAAAGGGCACAATTCCTGTAACAATGCAGATCATGTACTTAGATAAATGGATTAAGAGAAACTGCAGTGTCTTCTTATCTAAACAGAAATTTAGCTGGATGCGTAAAATAAACCATGTGCACAGACCAATACAAACTATTTGACAAAACTAATTCTAGTAGTTTGTCCAGCCACTGAACTCATTTTATTAAATCACATAGATTAAACCTACAGAGGAGCAATTGGGGTGAAATAAAAATTGTGTGGTGAGAAACCATTGAGATCTATTCACTAACATTTACTTACAATTAACATTGTACATCAATGAGCAATGTCATAAAATCATCTGAGGTGTATTAGCAAGACAATGATCTGTGGCGAACTGACAACCATAGGGGTCTAGACACTAAAATCCGAGATCTCCCTCATATAAAACTGGTGCAGAGGCCTCCCAAATGCAAAATGGCCCCTGGACCTCCTAATGCATATCAGACCAGGGCAAGTAGCCCTACCCCCTATAACAGAAAAGGTATATGGACTAGTGCCACTTGCCCTGCCCCTCCCTGGAGTAAATGAGGCTGGGAGCTGGGCAACCATAATTAAATAAAAGACTCCCAGAACCCTAGTTTAAAGTACCAGAAGCCAGGGTTTCTTGCCCTGTCCCCAGCCCCTATAACAAAAAGGGCTGAGAGGTGGGCAAATGAACCCCTGTAATTCTCATGGTGGACCAGGGCAGGTAGCCTGGTTTCCCCCATGATAGTAGAAGGGTTGGATCAGGGAGGCTGGAACAGGAAGGCTGGAACAGGGAAACAGAATAAGCCAATCACAAGTCTTTTTTTGCCAATTTGAAACCCCAGCCCTAAGTATTACAGGGCCCCATTTGTTATAAGGGGTGTAGCTCAGGTCAAGTTGCCCTGACCCCGATACATTAAACTCAGGTGCCAGGTGCCTACCAGCAAAGTTTAGTATTGGAGGTGCTCCTACCCCGGTTTATTTTAGGGTAAAAGCTAGTGTCACTTGCCCTGGCCCCATATGTATGATATGGTACAGGGAGCATCGAGAAGCTTGGGGCATCGTTGCTATTATGGTGGGGGGGGCAAGAGCTACTTGTCCTGTCCCCCCATATGTGTTAGATGGTATGGGGGCCATTTAAATAACCCCCAGACCTGTTTTTTTATGGGGGGTTCCCATTTCTTATTTATTTAAAATAAATAAAAAAGGTTGTGAATTATCGGATGGGGGGTTGAATGGTAAAGTCCAATTTGCCTCACAATTGAACTCCCCTAGATGGGAGCAAAGTAGTTGGAGAGGGTGGTTGATTTTTCTTCTTGAATAGCATGAGAAGGTTGAATTGGGAGGTCAACTTTTTTTTTTTACTTCCAATTCAACCTCCTCTCGCTATTCTTGAATTTTAGTGAATAGCCCCCATCATATATTTTGCTGTAGGACTGTCAGTTCACCACAGAGCACTGTTTAGACCTAGTATGCAAACAGTATGTTTGCAGCCTCAGAGGGCTGCACTTGGACATTCCTGAAATCAAACATACTGGGAGTTATTTTTTTAATTTTTTTTTAAAGGTGCAAACGAGGCTGTGTCTCATAGTAAGGTATGTAAATACAGTATTCAAATGGCAACTGTTTCTGAAATGAGAGCCAAGTAAGAGAATGCTAAAAATGGTTCATCTATCACAAAATCTCCAACAGACCATTAAATAATGTCAAACAATTATTCATGAAAAATAATATTGTCAAATGTTCAGCATTTTTTCAAGTGTTACTACATGTTTATAAAAATTTGTACAAGGGAAATTTTATTCCCTTCCATTGTTAAAAGCAAAAGGTCAAATAAGGTTGTAATACTTTGCTTGTAGACGTATAATTAGGAGACACATATATTACAAATAGTTTTCAGCCAATAGTATAAATCATAATTAGCTTCAGGCATTACTGGAAGCCAAAAGAATTAGGAGATAATTGTTGGAGAATTACTATAATTCACTAAGTTTAGCTCTAATTTTGCTCTAAATCATTTTTCCTGCTGAAATAACTCTGTTAGTATGCTAGCTAGAATTTACATACTTTAAGAACTATTAAAACTAAATATCCTTTTAACCTACATTTTTAAATAAGTATAGAAATATCTACATTTGTTTGAAATAAAACACAAAGTAAAAAAAAATAATATCTGTCCTGGCTTGTGGCTAGTTAAAGTTTCTAGTTAAAAGTGTAGGTCCACCTGCAGCATGGGCCAGCAACTTTCATCTATTATACAATTCTATAATCTGTAACTAATAAACAACAGTAATATGTCACAGTCAGTTTGCCCATTAATATTTTTTTTATATATTACTGTCCATTATTTTACATTTACTTGTATATGTTATGTCTGTGTATTCATTTATTTAGTTTTGTTTATGTTATATTATTATTTTGAAAAAATATATATATAATTTCTAATTAAAATAGTTTTCCCATTAAACATGCCACAGTTTGCACATTAACATATGCCCCAGCTAGGTGCTCATTAAAATATGGCACAGCCAGTTTGCACATTAAAATATGCCATGGTTAATTTGTCCATAAAATATGTCACAGTTTGCCCATATTATTAGCATAACCCCCATATACTGAAAACAAATATTCTGGGTCCTGCCCATGTTCCCTAAAATAAGAATACATAATACCCCCCCCCCCCCCCCCCCAATAGACACACACACACTAAATAATACATAGTCATATGAATGACATAAAAGGACATAGTCTTAAATGAGATAGGCAACGATTTAAAAGTAATATCAGGAAGTATTACTTTACTGAGGGGGTAGTGGATGTATGGAATAGCCTTCCAGCAGAAGTGGTAGAGGTAAACACAGTCAAGGATTTTAAGCATGCGTGGGATAGACACAAGGCTATCCTATCTATAAGACCGGGAACGGGGGACTAATAAAAGTACTCAAAAAAATTGGGCAGACTAGATGGACCGAATGGTTCTTATCTGCCAACACATTCTATGTTTCTATACCTAACAGCTTGCTTAAATAAATGAAATAACCCTACCTATACTTTGGCCAGGTAGGGGGATGATTCAAAAAATATTGCCCCAAACCTCTAAAAAAGAAAAAAAAAAACTTAAATAATGAACCTTTAAAAAGAAAGATAATTTCATATATACGTTAATTAGTACAGCAACCTTATGAAAAAAACAAACATGTTTTTGCTGATCTCAGGTATTGGTTAAATACATATCAAAATAATAAATATAAACTGACAATGGATATGAGTTTGTGATTGTCTAATTTGTATAAAATCACACTGATTTTAGTTAGCCATCTGTCTAAAATATATTACTAGAAGCCCTAGCAACATAAGTTGTGGTGGGATAAAGATGATCGGAAAACCCCTCCACTTAAAATTAAGGGGGTAGCTAAGACATTGTTAAACACAAATCTATACACACCAGACATGCCAGAAGACTTGATTTCCCCACATAAATCCCATATTTGCAGTGCAACCACCACTGCACGGGATTCTGGGTAGGCAAGGAAAATATGGATAACACTGATCACCCTTTTGCCTCTATTTCCACTTTATACATGGACCACTTGGAGCAAATGCATGCTATACAAGATAAACAGATCACCACTCATGGACAGCTGTTTCGTATTTAATGCAACTCATCAGCTTGAGGTTGGTTTCTGACCAAAGGCAGTGCTGTATTTACCGCAAGGATGCCTAGGGCGGCAAATTTTGGGGGGCGGCAGCACTGAAAAAAAAAAAAAATGTAAAAAACAAAAAACACGGCCGTTTAAAAAAAAAAAAAAAGACCGCGCTTGCAGGCAGAGACGGAGGTGAGAGGGGATCGGAAGATCCCCCCTCACCCTCGCTCTGCCTGCCAGGCTGCACGGGGAGCCGAACAGGCAGCACAGAGAAACCTCCGTGCTGCTTGTTCGGCTCCCCGTGCAGTGTGCCGACACGGAAGTGCCGACAGTCACGGACCGGCGCGCTGACGTCATACGCACGCCCGGTCACGTGACCTGTCGGCACAATCGCCGGGAAGCCGAACAGGCAGCATGGAGGGACCATGCTGCCTGCCACTAGCCACCAAGGAAAGGTAAGTGCTGATGGGAGACAGTGTGTGTGTGTGTGACTGAGTGTGATGGGAGTCAGAGTGTGTGTGATGGGAGACAGTGTGTGTGATGGGAGACAGTGTGTGTGACTGAGTGTGATGGGAGTCAGAGTGTGTGTGATGGGAGACAGTGTGTGTGACTGAGTGTGATGGGAGTCAGAGTGTGTGTGATGGGAGACAGTGTGTGTGACTGAGTGTGATGGGAGTCAGAGTGTGTGTGATGGGAGACAGTGTGTGTGACTGAGTGTGATGGGAGTCGGAGTGTGTGACTGAGTGTGATGGGAGTAGGAGTGTGTGACTAAGTGTGATGGGAGTGTGTGTGTGATGGGAGTATGAGCTTGATGTGAGTCTGAATGATGGGGCATGTCTTAGGTGTGTAACGTGGGTGTGCAGCTTGGGTAGGGGGGTGCCCGGATTTTGTCTGCCTAGGGCAGCACAAAATCAAGATACACCACTGACCAAAGGTATAACTGAGGTGATTTTTCCATCTTATTGTACTACTCCAAGCCTCAAGAAGAAAGCCAGTAACCAACCTTATGCTGCCCTGGGCTATGATTAAAGGGTGTAGAGGGCATATTTGCTCCAAGGAGTTCATGTATAAAGTGAACGTAGAGGCAAAAAGATGATTATTGTTAACCTTTTTTTGCATATATATTCCCAGAATCCCTTGCAGTGGTGGTAGAACGGCAAGTTTAGGATTTCTTTGGGAAAAACTTGTCTTCTAGCTTGTCTGGTTTGTGTAGTTTTGTGTTTAATAATGCCTCTGCTAACCTCTAAAATATATTACTGCAGGGAACATGTGTGTTTACACTCATTTCCATTACAAAATCTACCAGTTATATGAAGAATTACTGTAATTAGTCCTCTATAATGAAATGCTTCTGGTTTTTAGCATCTTCTTCGAACTTGTTAACTTTTATATTTGCTCTTTGGTCCTTTCTTTTTTTATTTTATACTATGAAACATGAAACAGAAGTTCCAGTAACAGGTTTTCCATTACCATCTGAAACCAATGTGAAGCCTCTGATCTTATATTATCTTTAAGGATAAGGAGCCTGCTTCTAGAGACCAAAGAAAACTTGTTAGCACTGTCTAATGTCAAGCAAAGGTTAAACCTCAACTAAGACATATGAAAAAAAGGTCAGTGAACACAGACATGTTGCTTGGCTGGCAAATTTTTAAATCCAGCCAAGTGCAAAAAGTGGGCTCGAAGAGAAAACGATTACACAAGTTCCACCTAGCTAAATTTCTGTGTGTTTTAATACCTGTGGCTGTAAAATGATGCCACGTTGATCGAGTAGAAGCTCCAAAACAGCTCAGCATTGAACAGAAATTGATGGAAGATTTTATGATGCAATATTGTATATCAACATCAAAATCCTCAACACTGGCATCATGGCTTAGTGTCGGTGGAAACAGTATTGAATCTGGCACTCTAACAACACCCTGAATTACTAAGGTATTCCCACTATGCCTAGCGCCATTAAGTTGTGTCCTCACTAAGTTGTTGTCAGATACCGATCATGTAGTACCGTAGGATCTGACAAGCTAGATTACAGGACTCACAGTATGTATTAGCAAGATAGTTGACAGAGGTTAATTTATATAAGCTATAGATATGTTAAAAAGGGACAACTGCTTATAATTTATGTTTTAAAGTTGAAAATATTGGAAAACAGCCAGTAGAGTTTAGATATCTATCTCATGCAACTGTGAGTCTCAACTGCTACCTCATATATATATGTTAATATTGTTTCTACAATATTCCTTGGAAACATGTAGCTACCCAGCTCTAGGAAGTTGGATTTAACAAAAAAGACTTTAAACCTCACAAGGCAATCTTCTACCAGGAACACCTATGTTTTGGACCATAGCCATGAACACTCGATGAGTGAGTACTGTTGGAAAGCATGCTTCTACTGGTATGAGAGATGTGGCACAATCAGTCTTATTGCTGCTGTGAGGCCATGTGTTTAGTATGCGTTATAGCCAGTAGACATCTTAATTTTTCTTTTTCCCCATACAAAAAGAAAATAAGAAAAAAACAACTTGTTGGAAACAAACATATAGCCTTGAAGGAACAGTTAAGTAAGCCATATTCCCTGGTCTTTACAATAGTATTACTGGTCCTATGTTCACCCCTTTACATAACAATGCAGTTTGTGCAGTTAAGTACTTGAAGAAGAGTTGTCCATGAGTCTGTTCACTATGGTGTAAAGGTCAGTCTTGGTTTACATTAAAAAGTATAACCCAGGAGATACAACAGTTGATGGCCTTTTTTCTTTTTAGCTTGGACCATCTGGTGAATGTACATACATGGAAGCATCTCATTTGCCCAAAGCCTTGGGAGGTCGTTGATGAGATGTTGTCTAGGTAAACCATTTTTAGTCTTCTAGAACCATAAAGTCCAATTTATGGACTTCTCAACCAAGAAACTAGCCTTCAGCCACCATTTGAGTCCATCTACACATCCATGTGAAGCTAAATAAAGTAATGCTTTTTAATGTTAGAAATCTATTAATAAAACTAAGAACAATTTATCTACAGCTGTAGAGTATTTGTGTGCAGACTAGACCTTTCCACATATAGCTTGAAGAATTGCAATTCACACTTGTATTCAAATTGGATTGAAGGGGAGATATTTCAATGGGATTAAATAACGACAGCTACTTGGCATGTACTGTAGCAGCACCAGTGCAAAGAAGCCCAGAGGTGGAATAACTGGACTGATATTAGTCACTGCTTCAATTTCCATTTATAAACTGGACAACGAAGAGTAACAACTGTAAAAAAGCTCAGTCCGTCAAAAACCATTTTCATTTTTGGCTTCTCTTCTTCACATTTTGAGTTAATACAGCTGTAGTCTACATTTGCATTCTATTTGAAAAAAATTGAACTCATGGTTTAAATGATAATATAAATTCAAGTTACAATCCTTATAAAAAAAAAAAAACTTTACTAAAGTGAATGCTTAACTTAGTAAATAAGTGACTTACAAAATTATACAAAACAGTTATTTACAGGGGCAGTTCCACCTTACTTGTCTAAAAATATATTTTAGATACATATTTTGCACGTTCTGAGGAAGCCTCCTTTAGGGGCGAAACGCGTTAATGGATGGTGCTGCAAGAGCGAGACCAACCTTACTGACACACTCTGCTGACTGTTCGACACTTCTACACGGATCACCTATATCTTACGTTTAAGAAACTTTAAGTTTTTGCAATAAATGTCATATTGCTTTCACTTATACCAGCTGTGAATTTCCAGTTATTTGGAGGTTTTTAAGGAAGAACTGTTAAGGGTAACCTGTCTAATCCACCACACTACTTGGCCCTCCTCGGCCTACAAAAAATCACTCATTCCTCAGCTACTAAACGAGGCTAAAGCAGTCATTCCACTACACTGGGGTTCGCCATCCACGCCCACATTTAGGGAATGGGTAGAGAGAGTTGAAGCTGTCAGAGCCCTAGAAGACTTGGTCATCCAATCTGAAGAAATTAGCGAAAAACAGAGGCACACATGGTTTCACTGGATCCAATATATCACTGACCTTTGCTCACAACCTAACTTGTGGCCATGAAGTCTCACTGTGCACTCCAGGTATATCCCTGCCCCTCACCTATCAGCCCCACCTCATATACAGTTCCTCCCCTCCCAACCTGGCCCCCACTGCCCACTACCAACTCCCCCCCACCCACCCCCAGGTTGGTTTACAATTCTTAAATATATGTTTTTCTTATTTTACAAATGGTTTACAATTCTTGAAGATATGTTTTTCTTATTTCACAAATGGTGTTCCAGGAGCATTACTGTATGTCCCCCTCACCTTGCCTTCCTTCCCCTTTTTTATTTATTCTTTCTGTCCCCCTATTCATCCCCGCCTAAATTTGCAAAAAGTATCAAAAAAACTGATTTATAAAAAAAATTAAATAAAGAAGAACTGTCATCACCAATTAGAGACCAGCTTGATACTACTAAATGATGGAAAAATCCAATCGATTGAGGAAATGTGTGTGCAAGATACATAACATCTAAATGATACATCTGTGAATTTATATACATATTGCACTATTGCACTAAGTAAAGGACATCCCCTGATGAATCATCAGGTCAGTACCATATGCACTTTATTTACACTTATTACACAACAATTGATTTACTGAATTCAGATGTTTCAATCAGATCCATTGCCACAGGTGCATAAAATCAAGCACCTACCCATGCAGTTTGCATTTAGAAAACCTGTGAACAAAATGGGTCGTTCTTAAGAGCTCAGTGAATTCAATAGTGGTACTAGGATAGGATGCCCATTTGGCAAAGAGTTAGTTTGTTACATTTCATCTTTACTCAATATTCCATGGTCAGCTGTAAGTAGCAATAATGGAAAGTTAAAGCATTAAGAAACAGCAGCAACGGAAGACCATGTAAAGTCACAGAGCGTGGTTACCAAGCACTAAGGGAGAACAAAAACTCTCTCTGGCACACTTCATTCTTAGTAAAATTTGTAGCACCATGTGTATGTCTCAGACACAGTGTATACTTAGGGAATCTATGTACCACCATCTGTATGTGTCTGGGACAATGTATGCTTAGAGAAGCTATGCAACACCAGTATGGTGATACTTAGGGAAACTGTAACTATGACAAACTGTATTTAAAATTACTCTTAGCCCCCCTGTTACACATATGGGGGGTCATTGCATATAGCCCTATCCCACCACTATCACAAAAGGGCCTGGGAGCTGGGCAAGTGCTCTCAGCCCCGTACAAAATCCATCAAAAGGCCAGGGGTAGTAGCCCTGGCCTCCATATCATTAAATACCCCCCCCCCCCCCCGAGTCTTAAGGCTGCCCAATGACCCCACACCTCTTTAAAAATGAATAATAACCTCCTGGGGTCAGGAGGTACCTGATGACCCCAGGTTACAACTGAAATAAATAATAACCCCCCAAGGGTCTGGGACTGCCCAATGGCCTCAGATCCTTATTAAAATAAATAATAACACCCTCCTGTAATCTTGTGATGCCCAATGGCCCAGATCACTATTAAAATAACTAATAACCACGCCCCGGGGTCTGGGGCTGAGGTTGGTCCCAGACCCCTTCTAATTAATTCATACAATTAAATAATAATATTTTCTACTCATGATTGGTTGATGTTGTCAATCCCAGCTTTCCCATTGGCTGGTTTTACTCTTAAGACTGATTTACCCTTTAAAGATAACCGCTGTTTGCCATTTCAACACGTCTAAGATTTAACATTTTTGATCAAAGTGCACTGTGCTAGCACTTTTTTGCCCTTCAAAACATATTTTTGATTGGAAATTAAGTGAAAATAATTTTAGGCTAGGTGGACCTCATACATAATCTCTTTTTCTATTTCAGATGCAAACAATGTGGTTTGTGATCCACACAGCACATACATAAAGAGGATATCATTGTTCAATGATAGAGAGTTTGCCAGGATTCTATTATTGGATTCATAATAAAAAAACAAAGACTTCCATCTGGATAATGAATCATTTGTCCTTTGGACAACGTGTGCACAAGGTGTAAGGTCAACAGAAATGAATTGCCTTTGCCTTCCAGGATGAGGAGATACAGTATTTAAATGTTTGTGTGTTATTTCTGTCTGTAGTTCTGGAACATTAAACCCCTTCTAGGTGCATTTAAAATGGTTGACCTCTCCTTTCATTCTGTTGAATGATTGGAGTTCTGTTACACTCAGGACAGAACACGTAAGTACATGAATATCATTCTTTCTGCCATAGGATCTGCTTTGAAGTATACTGTATTAAGGTACAAGACCTGTGATGAATTAGAGAAAATAAATATTTACTTGTACAGTAGATCAGAATAATATTTAGTTATGGTCTCAGAATAGACCAGTAATATAATCTTTTCTCATTAGTAATGTTCTTAGTTGTACATTACTAGTGGGTTTAAGACAAGCTCCTTCTAGCCTGGTTATTAATGAATGTATCACAATACCGAACATGATATGAATAATAATTCTTCGTTTTCTTGGAACATCTCAAATTCTGGGTATGTTCCTAAAACATGTATATTACTAGAGGGATTCCTGTTCGCATTAATTATTTTTGAATTGCCTCTTTGTTCAAAGTTTAATGTAATTGCCTTGGGCATTGTAAAATGTTTTGTTATTAATTAATTCATTTTTGTGTGCTGCTTTAATTAAATAGATTCATTTTCCATCCGTGTTATATATAAGTCTTACACGGCAATGTGGGGGGAACTCATTGTGCTGCCAGTGGTACATTAGAATAAACGGGCTCTGATTTATATACTACTGGGTATAGTATCCATGGGAGGTCCTGAAGAATCATCCCTGCCAGAGGTATAACTAGAAATTGCAGGGGCCTGATGCAAAGTTTCCAGTTCTCTTCCACCTTTACCTTTTTTTTTGCATATCAATATGTATTAAAAACATTTTTAGAGCATACAATGCAGTTGCACATGTTAAGAAAGAACTATGACAGGGAGGAGTGACAAAACCCTTAAATAAAGAGAGGGGGAGGTGAGGGGAAGGGGAGAAAAGTTACAGAGAAGAGTAGAGAGAAAGTCAATGAAAAATAGATAGGTGTGGGGTGGAGAAGTGGGGGGGAAGGGGAGGACAGGGGTGGTAGGAGCTTACATTTAATTAATTTGGTGGCCCATGAGGGTTCTGAAGAGTGGAAGTTTGGGAACTGGAATTCAACCAATAAAACCAGGTGTCACTGTATCTTTTCGACATGGCATCTGAGGTCAGTATCAGCTCCTCACGGACTCATGTCCGTTCCACTCTGAGGAACCATTTCCTGATAGTGGTGGGCCACCACAATGTAAAGGAATATGTGCTTCATCTGCAGACAGCAAGGTATATAGTATAGATTTCTTGTATTTAGATATGGGAGTTATGGTGTGGTGTAGTAGGCTTCTACTCTTTCTTCCAGCCCCTCAGATTGTCACTCAAAGCTCAGGGGCTCAACCACATGGGTAATGAGCGGCTGGGAGGGATGGGCTGAGGGTTTTGAGTAATAATTTGCATAGGACTGAAATTCTGTGTAAGGGGAGAGAGTCCACACTGCAGAAGTCTTTAAAACTGGTAAACATGGTATTATTGAGGGATGGTGTGTAGAAAGTTTCCAAGCTGAAAGTATTTATATCTGTTTAGTGGTTTAAGAATTCAGTCAGGGAGTATGTGTTCTTGTCAGGCTTCAACCATTTGCAGGTTGTGTCCAGTTATTTCTGTATCTTTTTTGCCTTGCTCTCCTGTTTATTATTTATGCTTGCTTCTGTGTTTTCTTTTTGTATGTGCACTTTGTAACCTTCCCTTGCTCATTCACAAAGTGGCACCTTCCTTAGCTTGGCCCAAGAGCTTCATCTGCCTGGTGTAACCATAGAGCGGCACCTGCCAGGTCAAGCCCCATAATTGCACAAGCCTGGTTCAGCCCCAGAGTGGCACCTGCCTGGTTCATCCCCAGATTGGCACCTGCCCAGTTAAGCCCCAGAGTGGCATCTACCCATTCTGGCTACAGACCCGCACCAGCCCAGTCTGGCCATAGACTGACTAATACCCTGTTCCATGTATCCCTGTACCTGTCATGTCCTAAAGCACTTTAATGGGGTTACTCTGAATCTTGAAGTCATGTTATAGTTCTGCCTTGGCTTTGAGCCCTGTTAGAGTTCTTCTCTGTCCTTGAACCCTGTTAGAGAGTTTCCCTGCTCCATGTTTCTTGTTCCTTTATTGTCTTGTCTCCTCTTTGTTTCTCTGTTCCTCTATTTAAATGTTGCCACACCAGTTCAGTTTCCTTCAAGCTTAAGGTTTCTGCAATCCTGCTGCAAGTATGTCTTGGTGTCTGTTTAGTGGCAGTTGTTATATTCAATTACTAGTTTATTGTTAATTCTAGTGTTTGGGACAATGTGAGGTACATTGATGATGGCTGGCGAGCTTATCATATTATTATATTATGTAACTCAAACCTCATCATTTCCATCTCAGTTTGTTAGGCTAGTCCCTGTATTAATGTTTGAATGTTTGCATGTTCCCTTACCTCTTTCTTGAAGCACCTGCGGATTTTAGCTCCTCTCGTCTATCCCCATGTGTCAGCTTGGAATTCATTTGGAAGCATTTGAGAATCTAGGCTCCTCACTCCATCTCATGTTCTAATTAGTCCTTAGCCCTGTCCTTTATATGTTGCCCTGTGTTTATATTTGTGCTATGTATGTTTTCTTTGTCTATCCTGTAGCCCTGCACTCTGTATTTAGTTTGTTCTGTTTCTGCTCTGTTCATATATGTTTATAGTCTGCTTGGTTTATCAGTCCAAACCTGCAGACATCCCACTATCCTATCAAGGTTGTGTCCCATGCCTGCATGTTTTCCCACCTTGGCTATACTAGATACAGCAGCTGCTTCCACAGAGCCATGAAATGTGGTAATACCATTCTGGGGCCTCAGGCCTCCAGGGGGAGTGTGGTTACCCTGCACCAAGCCCTGTAGCTGTGTTTCTGCCAATGAATTCCTAAATCTGGGTGCTCAGGATCCCATGCCATCTTGACCCCGTTTGTGATAGCTCTAAGTGCTTGAGGTCTCCCTCATCCAGAAAGTTGGAGATTTTTGAGTTCTCAGTGGCCATTAAGGGTTGTTTATAAAATTAAAAGAGACTTAGATAGAGAGACTATGGCATTTCATGCGTGGGTAGGATCAACTCCATCAAAATTAATGTGCTTCTGAGATTTGATTTATTAAAAATCATCACTATAGAAATTAAGGATTTTAGGGAACTTTAGAAGCATATTGAAAAATTTGTATGGAATGGTAAAAAAAAAAAAATCTTGACTCAGAAGAAGTACCATGTACTTAAATAATAATTCAAGGGGATCAGGAGTACCTAAAACATTAGATAGTGGGTTGATCTAGAACATGCTTTACTTCCATTGGAAATATTTCATTAACTGTCAGGGTTCTACCCTGACTTCTGAACCATGTATATAAATATCTATTTCTGTGCTGAAAATTATCCTTTTACCTCTAGTTGCCATCCTAGCCTTGTTTTGCTCTCACTGGGGTCAACTGGGCTTTGTTAATTACCCTGCCCTATAAGTAATGGCACCTCTTTTCTAACTGTGCTTTTTCAGTGAAGTTGGCTGCCTGACTATTGTGATCCTGGATCCTGATCCATTTGTGGAACCTGTACTTATCTACTTGCTTGTCCAGGAGGGCTCAAGTACTCATGGGAAGTTTTTCACCATCTCCTGTGACAATCCTGCTACAGCATATTTTTTCCACCCTATACCCTATGAGCTGTATCTGGGTATGAAGCTTCCTCATGCTTTAGGCTTCACTCTTACTTCAGGCCTCAGTCCTTGTCTCTCTCTTATTCCCTACCTCAGTCCTGAATCCTTTCCCACTCTCAGCTCTTGCTAATGTCCTTTGCTTATGCCGTAGTCATATCTAAAGTCAATATCCATATCCAGAGTCTTTGGTCGCTACTACATTCCTTATTACAGTCCTTGTTCTTTTCTGTCCCTACATCTGTTCTCAGCCCTGCACTATGAATTGTAGAGTGCAAACAGACTCCTCATCCATCCCTGCACTCCTACCAGACCTAGAAAAGGGCCCAACATCAATATATATTGATACCTAACACATCATAAAATTTGTAACGACCCACTTACCCTGTCATACATAATACTATTCAAATATGGTATAAAATAGTTTTAAACAAAAACACCATTATTTAGATACCAAAACAAAAAATCTGGCATAGAACATAGTTATTTTAAGAGATTTCAATCAAATTACTAATAGGACTATTCAGTTTAGAGAGATTGAAGGTTTCAGTAACATAGTAACATAGTAACATAGTAATTTAGGTTGAAAAAAGACACAAGTCCATCAAGTTCAACCCTTCTACCTATCATTTCAGCGAGTTGATCCAAAAGAAGGCAAAAAAAACCCCTAAGGAAGCTTTTTCGAATGTTGCCTCCTAGGGGGAAAAAAATTCCTTCTTGACTCCAAAAGGGCAATCAGATTTCTCCTTGGATCAAAAAGCTCTATTATTAATGCTCATTCTATTATTAATATCCCTGTATGTTCTGCTTTTCTAAAAAAAACATCCAGACCATTTTTAAATGCATCTATTGTGGTTGATAGCACTACCTCTCTTGGCAGTGAGTTCCATAATTTTATTGTCCTTACCATAAAGAATCCCTTCCTTTGCTGCCTATGAAATCTTTGCTCTTCCAGTCTCAGGGGGTGACCTCTTGTTCTTTGTACATTTCTATTAATGAACAGGTCCCTGGAGAGCTCCTTATATTGGCCCTGCACATATTTATATAAGTAAATAAAGGCAATTTTTTAAGTCTCTCTTCATAACTAAGATCCTCCAATCCCCTTATTAATTTTGTAGCTCTCCTTTGCACTTTTTCTAGTTCCTTAATATTCTTTTTAAGGACTGGTGCCCAGAATTGTACTGCATATTCAAGGTGAGGTCTTACCATTGATTTGTAAAGAGGCAAGATGATGTCCTCCTCCCGTGAATCTATACCTCGTTTTATACATGCCAATATCTTATTGGCCCTTGCAGCTGCTGACTGGCATTGGGCACTGTTGCCAAGTTTGTTATCTACAATGATTCCTAAATCCTTTTCGTTAGTAGTTTTTCCCAGGGAAATACCATTTAACGTATATGTTGCTTTGTTATTATTTTTCCCATAATGCATAACTTTACATTTGACTATATTGAACCTCATTTGCCACTTTCTTGGCCAGTTCCCTACTCTGTCCAAATCTTCCTGTAAAGAAAAAACATCAAGATTAGTCTTTATTACCTTACCTAATTTTGTGTCATCAGCAAACACTGAGACATGGCTCTCAGCACAACGTGGGAGATCATTAATAAACAGATTAAAAAGAAGTGGTCCTAAAACAGACCCCTGAGGTACTCCGCTCACTACCCTGGTCCAATTTGAAGCTTTACCATTTACAACAACCCTCTGTGTTCTATCTTTTAGCCAATTTTCAATCCAAATACATACATTTGCCCCCAATCCTATTTCTCTCAATTTGTAGAGTAACCTTTTGTGTGGAACTGTATCAAATGCTTTAGCAAAATCCAAATAGATCACATCAACTGCCACACCTAGATCTATATTTTTACTGACCTCTTCATAGAATGTTATTAAGTTTGTTTGACAAGACCTGTCTTTCACAAAACCATGTTGACTTTTACTAATTATATTCTGATTCAAGATGTATTCTTGAGTGTACACCTTTAGCAATCCTTCAAATAATTTCCCCACTACAGATGTCAAGCTCACTGGCCTATAATTACCAGGCAGAGATTTTGATCCCTTTTTAAATATTGGAATGACATCCGCCTTTCGCCAGTCTGTTGGCACTATACCTGAACTGAATGAATCCCTAAAGATCATAAATATTGGTCTGGCCAGAATTATTCTTAACTCTCTAAGGACCCTTGGGTGTATACCATCTGGCCCTGGGGCCTTGTCTATCTTAACAGAGTTTAATTGCATAAACACTTTTTCCTGCGTCAGCCAATCCCATGTTTGCGGTGACTGTTCCGTAACTTCCGGTAGCAGGGGCTCATCCATCTGTTCTTCCTTAGTATAAACAGAAGAAAAAAAGGTATTTAAAATGTCTGCTTTTTCTCTGTCCTCACTTACCAAATTTCCCATTTGGGATAACAAGGGCCCAACATTTCCCATTTTTAGCTTTTTTCCATTTATATACTTATAAAAAATATTGGGGTTATTTTTACTCTCCTTAGCAATCCTTTTCTCGTTTTCCAATTTAGCCATTTTAATTGCCTTTTTGCAGGCTTTGTTGGCATCTTTGTATTTTATAAATGATAATGTTGATCCCTTGCTTTTATAATGTTTGAATGCCATTTTCTTGTTTTGCATTTCCTGTTTCACGGGATTTTTTGTATTTGTTTCCCAAAGGTATATATTGGGATGTGTACTTTTGTAATGTGTGCTTAAAGGCATTCCACTTGTCTTCTGTGTTTAGTCCAGAAAACAATCGTTCCCAGTCTAAATGTTCCATTGATGCCCTTAGTCCATCAAAGTTGGCCCTTCTAAAATTAAGTGTTTTGGTGGCGTAGTTACCAATTTGCTTTTTTGCATTAAACTCAAACGAAACCATGTTATGGTCACTATTGCCCAAGTGTTCTCTTACTTTGATGTTTGAGATAAGCTGCTCATTGTTTGTTATTACTAAACCCAGACAGGCATCCATTCTAGTTGGGGTGTCTACTAATTGTGCCATAAATGTGTTATTAAGCAGGTTCAGAAACTTGCTGCCCTTAGCGGAACTAGTTGTGCCACAATTCCAATCTATATCTGGGTAATTAAAATCTCCCAAGATTAGAACTTCATTCATATTTGCAGCCTTTTCAATTTGTAATAAAAGCTGATCTTCTCCATCAATGCTAATATTTGGTGGCTTGTAGCATACACCTACAAGTAATGTGCGATTCTTTTAAGTGTCTAAGCTAATCTCCACCCACAGTGTCTCCACATCAGTTCCAGTTACGTCATGCACACCTTCCTTAATACTGGGCTTTAGTTTAGGATTTACATATAGACATATCCCTCCCCCTTTTCTACTTACTCTGTCCTTTCTAAAAAGTGAGTAGCCTTGTAAATTAACTGACCAGTTGTGGGTCTCATCCGACCACGTTTCAGTGATTCTGATTAAATCATACTGTTCTGCACTTACCAGTATCTCCAGCTCACCCATTTTGTTTGTCAAGCTTCTTGCATTTGCTAAAAGACATTTGAGATTACTACCCATTTTCTGTTTAGTTGACAAACACGTAATGCCCGCAGGTTTAATTGTATGTACCTCCCTATGATCTATGTTAATCCCACCAGCGCTTTCCTCCTCCTTTGCCATAGCTATACCCACCTTCCAATCTACTCTAGCTGCCATTGTTTCATTTTGATCTTGACCCTCCCCCCCAGAGCTTAGTTTAAAAGTTCATCTAACCCTCTAGCCATCCTCGCCCCTAATACCGCAGCCCCCTCATCATTGAGGTGCAGCCCATCCCGTCCAAAGAGTCTGTAGCCGACTGCAAAGTCTGCCCAGTGCTCTAAGAACCCAAATCCCTCTTGCTTGCACCACCTTCGCAACCACGCATTAATCTCCCTAAGCTCCCGCTGTCTGCCTGACGTAGCGCGTGGCACTGGTAATATTTCAGAGAATATTACCTTGGAGGTCCTTTCCTTTAGCTTCTTTCCTAGTTCCCTAAAATCATTTTTAAGGACCCCCCACCTACCATTTACTTTGTCATTAGTACCAATGTGTACTATGACCACTGGATCATGCCCAGCCCCTCCCAATAATCTGCCTACCCGGTCTGCAACATGCCGAACCCGAGCACCCGGGAGACAACATACAGTTCGGCATTCAGGGTCCTGGCGACAGATTACCCTATCTACCTTCCTAATAATAGAATCCCCTACCACCACAACCTGTCTAGCCTTCCTAGTGTCCTGGCTCCCAACTGTGCTGGAGAGGCTACTCACCTGGCTGCTAGGAGAGTCCGCCTGCCCCAGAAATGCCTCTTCTGAGCTAATCCCCCCAGCATCCTCACACAAGCTGACAAACATGTTGGAGTGAACCAGCTCAGAACAAGCCTCCCTAGCTCTCCGACCCCTACTGCCCCTTACACAACTAACCCAGCTCTCTGCCCTAGAAACCTCTTCCCCTCCATCATTACCCTCCTCTACACTGGCCCCAGCCAATGCCTGCTCCGTGAGCAGTAAACTCCGCTCCATGTTGCTTATGTCCCTAAGTGTTGCCAGTTTAGATCTAATATTATATTTTCCAAAGCAGCAACCTGCTCACATCTGCAGCAGCGGTATGGACCCTGGGGAACTTGCTCCAAGACCGCATACATGCTGTAAGACATGCACTTAGTGGCATTGTCCAACATAGCAGTAGTTTTCTACTTTCGAGTTCTTGCAGTTACCTTTAAGAAAAGAGACACTACTAAATTCTCAGACCTGAAATATACTTGTTTCTATAACCCATTTAGAAAATCCCAAATTTCTAACTTTTATAAAGCAATAGTGAACTCTGCAATTAATAACAAGACTTATATGAATAAGTGGGAGAAAGATCTGAGCTCAGCTCTAGAATGGAGGACTGTGAACTGTTGAATAAATCAATACCATCAGATCCTTGGGCATAACTTCTGTCGAGACCAATTGAAAATTTGACAAATTTTGAAAATACATTTATTGTAAGAATAGCATTGGTCACTAATGTTGAGCGAACCGCACTGTTCGTGTTTGTACCGAACATTACGGTGTTCGGACCCCGGACCCGAACACGGACATTTCACTGTATGTCCGTGTTGGAGATCGGGGTTGGGCTATAAACCAAAAGTCTATAAACCGAAAGACATTCAGTTTATAGACTTTCGGTTTATAGAATAGCAATAGCATTACATGTATTCTATAAAAAGAAAGTCTATAAACAGAATGTCTTTCGGTTTATAGACTTTCGGCTTATAGAATACATGTAATACTATTGGCTTTCTATAAACCGAACTAGAGTCCCCATTCATAAGAATTTCTTATGAATGGGGACTCTCTTTCGGTTTATAGAAAGCCAATAGTATTACATGTACTCCATAAGGGTCCCCATTGTCTTCAATGGTGTTCGGGGTCAAGTTCGGGGTCAAGTTCGACCCCGAACCCGGACTTTTTTCCAAAGTTCGGCCAAACCCGCCGAACACGAACATCCAGGTGTCCACTCCACACTATTGGTCACTAGATTCTGTATAGCTGCTTTATGGAACAGAGTGGAAATACCATCATTAAATACAAAGAAAATTAAAGAAGTCCTTCAAATGGCTATAACTAAAAAAAAAATTTAAATGCTAGTACTGTGTTATCTTCTTATAATGTCAAATGCTTTTTATATATAACTATTTATTTTAGATTTATAAAACAAATTGGTCCTGTTTTTTTTCTTTTTTTTCTTTAATTATGTTTCATCTTAATTTTTGTTTAATTTTAATATCATTTTGAAAAAAATCATATGAAACTGTCCTGAGGAAAAGGCTGGGTTATCTCAAACTGGGGAGTGGAGATGAGAAATATGTTAGCTGGTTTTTTTTAGGAAAATATAATGCTAAACTCGTAGGAAGGCAGAAATGAAGGGATGGCTGGATGCCGCTTGTCTCATATCCCAGGAGAAAAGCCAAATCAGGTTCTATTGTTTCTGGTTGAGGTTGTGTGCCCATTCAAAAATACTGAGGAGGTGACAAGCCGGATAAAATGTGCGTGGACAGTGGAGGGTTTAACCTCTTTTTGGTTTGGTTAATGTGTGAAATGTGACCAAGGATTTTTTCTTGGCCCATATAAATTGAAGAAATTAAGTCTGGGTAGAGGCAAAGAAGAAGGACAGCATTCAGAATGGAAGGGTCTGGAAAAGGTATTGTTGGCGTGGGTGAGGATATTAATTTCGAGTGTATTGAGCTTATGTATCCAGGAGATAAACAGGCTAGCATTTTCTTTTATTACCATTAAACTATAGTAAGACATGTCACATTCCTAAAAAAGGCAATAAAATTACTGGTAGTCTGGAAGGATGGATATAGTATTGCACAAAGTTGAATTTTCTAGCTGTACTGCTGGCAGTGATGTTTCTTTAAGTGACCATAAGCTTACAGTAATAGGTTTGTTAAGACAGATTGCTATGGCTGCGCAAAACCCTAAACCCTGGCTAATAAACTGGTTCATACAAATATTTAGACATTGCAGAATAGGTCCATTTGCCTCCTTAGTTTAATACGTATTTGTAAAGCCCTGGCTTAGAGAGAGAGTAAGCCAAATTTATTTATTTTAATGAGGCAGAAAACCACAGCTCTATGGTAGCTGAGACTGACTATTTGACAACGTTGGTCTCTTTGAATGGTGTGTGTTTGCGTGAATCGTGAGTAACACAATCATTGTGGTATAGCTGATCATCATAGATGCCGCACATCAATCAGCACTGCCAGGTTTCAGAGTTCCATCTCTACGACATGGCAGCCTGGCAAAATAAGTCATACTGCTCCTGAACAGTGCTCCTAAGGAGCACTGTTCAGAATCCATTTTAATGACACAGATTACAATGTTACAGATGGTTTAGACCTACTTTAATGAAATGAGAAGGTTACAAGCTGGGCTGCCCTTGTGGGAAAGGGAGTGTATGAAATGGCTATAGATCCGGGCCATTGTTAGGTGTCCAAAAGCTCCGTGGCTACAGCTCATTACAGTGAGACAAACACAAGATGTCGACCTTATAGTATACGAAGGAGCATGGAACATCATGAAGGATGAACTTGAAAACCAGAGAATATGTGGACAAAGCTTTCCTGGTTTAACCCCTTAACGCATGTGGACGTATATATACGTCCTGCAAAGATTGGTCCTTTAGGACCATGAGGATGTATATATATACGTCCTCTGTTTTCATGTAGCGTTGTGCTCCTTAGCGCAACGCTACATGTCTATAGCTATTCCCAGAGGCTGCTTCGGATCCGAAGCATGCCTCTGAGATTGCCATCAGCCCCCCCCTCGCCCCCCCCCCCGCGCGCATACTATCACCGCGAATGTGATCGTACGCGCGTTACACACCCAGGCAGTGAAAGCTGATCACTGCCTATGTGTGTTAAAGTGTTGCAATGTCACCCGGTGATCGCGGGTGGGTGCTGTGTCCAATACAGCGTGCCCAGAGGAGAGCGACGGAAGAGAGGGAAAAAAATCTCTTCCGTCGCTCTGAAACCGCTACTTGACTGCCCCTACAGGCAGTTAAGTATATTACAGTTAAAAATAGAAAATTAATTAAATAAATAAATAAAATAAATAAATAAATGGAAAAAGCTAACCCTAGATCTACTGAACCTAGATCTAGGGTTAGGGTCATAAATAGGGTCATGATTAGAGTTACAGGGGGGTTCGGGTGATTACAAAGGTTAGATTAAGGGGTGGGGGTAGATTTAGGGTTAGGGTAAATTTAGAGTTGAGGTAAATTTAGGGTTGGGATTAAAAAGTCACTGTAGAAGAAAATGGTTAGAAAACACTAATATTGTTTATTGCCCTATTACTTGAAATAAAACATAGACAAACAAGGAAACATTGGTATTACTAAACTCAGGACAAATATTAGAAATATATAGACGGGGTCTTTTTTACCATTTGTAATTGTGTAATATTTTCATCATATTTTATATTTTTTTAATAGTAAATGATACCATATGATGAAAATAATAGCATCAAATGAAAGCATAATCCGTCCTTTTAAAAATTGATATATAATTTGTGTGGGTGGACTGAACACAAAGAAAGAAATTCACAGTTCAGTAAACGTATGACAAAAATAATGGAATTCTGGTCTTCAAGGCACATCAAATGCAGCATAGCACTCTGTCACTAAGGGGTTAACACTTTATTATTATTATTGCTTTTCGTCATAGGTAAGTGGTTTGTTCCAGAACATAAGGCCAGGATGTAACAGTGACCACGCAGCCAATTTCTGGACAAGGACATTTAGGAGATTTAGGGCTAAAATTAATTTAACCTCGAAAGTCTCCATTCGGGTCTGGCACCCACAAGAATAGGGGCTTCAGTCCCGCTAGCCCCCATCTAGCGACACCGCTGCTAGAGATAATTTGTTATATACAATAGCAGATATATCAGAAATCTTTAATAATGTTCCCTATGGTTTTAAATAACTTTTCTAATAATCTTTTTTAATAATAAATAATACAATTTAAACAATAACATTTTGTTTTATAATAATTTTGAGTTTAATCTTTATTAATAATAACGTTTGCCAGAATTTTATATCACCTTCCATTGAAAGCAATCATTTGTAGTGTAACATCTACAAAATGAAATGTTTTGAATATAAACATGCTCCCACATGACCTTCATTTGCTTCACTAGATTTCAGAATAAGACTGGAATTTATATTTCAGTAACAAATTAATCATTGTTTAATGTACATTAGTATATACCAGTAATGGGGTTAATGTAACTTCCACCCTGCTCAGTATGTTACATGGGGTTAGGGCATACAATAACCGGCTTCTAATAGATGATTTACAGTATCAAAACTTGGCTCTGTGAAAGTCCAGTAGAAATAGTTAACTCGTTGCCAAAAGTTTTCAGGAACTCCGGATCTATGTTTATTTTAACAGGAACCCTCCATTCACATTGTCAGCAAACACATCCATGTAGCATAAGGCAGCACTTTCACAAGCCTCTAGGCCTCTCTAGACCAGTCAAGATTACTTTACAGCCTGTTGGTTTATAGAGTACTTTGAAATAATTTTCTCTGAACCTTTATTGCTGTGGAGTAGAGTTGAGCGAACCTGAACCGCAAAGTTCGGGTTCATACCGAACATTAGGATTTTAGGACCCCGGACCCGAACACGAACATTCCACTGTATGTCCAGGTTGGAGCTTGGGGCTCGGCGATTCATATCCCCTTAACAAATTTAAAATTACTAGTGACTGGACAGCTATTGCTGCCCAGTCACTAGTAAAATAAGTGGTGTGGGGACCCTATAATAATAATGAGGGGGGAACATAATGTCCAATTGCCGGCGGGTGGGGACCCTATAACAATAATGAGGGGGGGGGGCTAGTGTCCCCTGCCTGGTCCCCACACATGAGCGGTGGTGCCCAGCCCCTAGTCACTTCACCCCCAATAAAAAAAATGCCTACCTACCCTCCTCACCCTAATAATAGTGAGGGGGGTGGGCAATAAACTAACCTGTAAAAAAAATAACAATTTCATACAATATTCATAACCATTTGATGTCTTCTTTTTTCTTTCTTCTTTTCTTTATCCCCAAAAAAGGCCAAATAAAAAAGCATAATTCGCGCAGCAACTGTTAAAAAAAACAAACAAACAAAAAAACTGAGTGCTAGCCATTTTAATTCTAAAGAACTTTCCCACGCTGTTTAACATGACACATAGCACTCTGATTGGTTGGATTTCAAACCAACCAATCAGAGTGCTGTGACAGGTAAATGGAGAGACTTACCTGTCAGTCTCTTCATTTACATGTCAGAACACTTTGATTGGTTTGCTTAAACCAGCTAATCAGAGTGCTCTGAGCTTAATTGCAGGGCGGGGCAAGGCTTTATAAGCCTTCCCCCACCCTGCAGAGATCAGTCTGCACTGGGCCCTCCACGGGCGAAGATGGATAAAAAAAATTTGCGCAGTTTTGCTCATGGGTGGGGACCGGGGGGGACACTAAGTCCCCCCTCATTATTATTTTAGGGTCCCCACCCGCCGCTCATGGGTGGGGACCGGGGGAATGACACTAGGTAACTAGGGGACACTACAGGTAACAACTACCATCAACAGGTTGTCCACAAATACGAGCAACTTTGTGGCTGGGGTTCAATCTGATGGAATTTAATGAACAGTTTAAGCCCAGGATGAAAAACAGTGGGTACAAGCAGTCGGAGCATGGTAAAGTGATCCAATCCAGCATGGACACCACCACGCCTACATGGTGGACCACCACTTGGAGAAAAGACCAGTCCACCCTGTCAAGCACCTTTTCTCTGTCAATAGAGAGGAGGAGCGTGGAAATATCTTTGAACTTCAGGGTCTACTGAATGAATAGAGAAATGTAGGGAAATGAAACTTTGGCCTTAAGTTTGAAATTCCTGTTGTAGTTCCCTTTAGTGTAGTGAATTAGGCTTAACAGGCTGACCTGGTCATTCTGTATAATATTCGGGAGAATTTGTCAACGAAATGGGGCGGTTTTTGAAGGACTGGTATGTGTATTGAGCTTAATGGCAAAGCAGAGGATAGTGGAGGATAGGAGAAGAGGAAAAAGGATGTTCTGTAACGTCTAGTGGATGTATGGAATAGCCTTCCAGCGTGGTAGAGGTAAACACAGTCCGGGATTTTAAGTATGTGTGGGATAGGCATAAGGCTATCCTAGCTACAAGATAGGGAACTGGGGACTAAGAAAAGTATTTAGAAAATTGGGCAGACTAGATGGACCGAATGGTTCTTATCTGCTGACACATTCTTTGTTTCTATGTTTCTATGTCTTGTAATACAATATAGTAAAAACATCGGAACCAGGGCTCTTGCCAGGGCTTTCTCACTGGAGAAGACTTGATCACTTCTAAAGGTTCTTCTGCAGTGAGTGGAGTGCCATCTGAAAGTTTTTGGGTCATGTTCAAGATTAAGTATTGTTGTATGGTATCAGTCCTATAATGGGGACGTTGGGCTTGTAAAGTGGCTACCTAACCAGTAAGATGGCTGATTTGGCATTTGAGTGATTTCATTTTGGGAAGAAAAGTTGAAGATGTGAAGTTTGGTTTTGTGGTTTTTCCAGGTTTATCCCTGTGTTCATAAAATAAGCCAGATTTCAGTTGGTATGCTCTTTCTGATATCCTATTGCAAATGCTGGAGAGTTCAGTCCAAAATAGTGGTTAAGATTTGGTATGAAACTGAAGAGAGTGAAAGTTTCTTGGACTGTTCTTTGTTGGCAGTTTGAGAGAGTAGACTCAATATACGAGTTGAAGGCAAATTTCTAATGTGCGCTCCAAGGCTGATCAGGTTACGAAGAATTATAGCCTTGTGGGCTTCCCATAAAATGGGAAACATATCCTGCCTCCATTTTAGTGTAGAAACATATGTCAGCTTCCACAGTGAGCAGCAAGGAAGCTGTATCAATTAAAAAGAAATACTATTCGTATTGAGACAGAGGGTATGCAGAGAATGCCCACTACCGCAGAAGACCATCTCACACCTGATATTCATGAGTGTTTATAAAATTTGTATAAAAAAAAAAATCAAAATTTGTATTTAAATGGTTTTACAGTAGACATGCAGTATAACATGTTTCCATATATTTCTACTAGGAGGTTTTCATTTTTCCCATCTGTCTTATTTACCTTTTTCTGTCACACTTGTTTCTATATAACACTTTAGTTTATTATTCAAAATTGTTTTAACAATGTAACATGTGAAAATATTTACAAAAAAATAATAAAAACAGATTTAAAAAAGTATACTATCAATATTAAGATTTAAATATTTCTGAACACCAGAGTATTAAGACATACAAATTCATATTTTAACAGTGAATTAATTTCACCAGGACAGTTGCGTTTTATCAGCGGAGGAGTAAATAAATCCCCCATTTTCCTATGTTTCAAACTCACCTGGCTTTTGCTATTCCTCTGCTAGTTCACTGGTTAGTATACAGACCTCAGTCTGTTCATGTTAAACAGCAAAGCAGCATGGGAAACAATTGTTCTAAGCAGCCAGCTTGTAAACAGACACAGCTGATACAGCTGATACCATATTCTTCACACACCTGCAAGAAATCTAGGCAGAAGATTCGCTGTTAAACTAAAGTATAAATCACTGCCTTTACGTTATTTGTATGGCAGTTTCACCTATTTCCAATATACCACTGAAAGATGAGCATCATTGCTAAATGCTCATCCTTACATTGTAAAAGTTGTTCCACGACCTGTAATGTGACCCATTACTGACTGTACCATAAAACCATAGTATTTTCTGCTCACCAGATGTTTTCCTATTGGAAAATGTGTTTGTTGTGGTTTATTCTAAGCATATTTTATTATTTATTGATCAGAAAATACATTATTTTATTAACATTTTCCCCACTGAAAGTAATGGGGGTGATATGATCAAAGCTATTTTTGAAACCAGGTCCAATTTGGCACCTGTGTTTGACTTAAACTCAAAAATAGCTTCAACCCTTTTGCCTCCCATTACTTTCAATATTGAAAATTCGAACCTGGGTGCCGAATTTGACTTAGTCTTAAAATGAAAGGCAACCTACAAAGTCGTATTTTAGTGAATAGACCCATCTGTCTTCTCTGTAACACCATTCAATGATTTTTTTCAATAAAAAATCACCTTTATTATATTCATAAAGATGCACAGGGAAGGCAAGACGCTAACATGTACATTCCAGCCACCAAATGTACTTTAATCCTTCCTATAACATTTTTCACATGCAGCTTGTTATTTGCATTTTGATGATGCCAGTAACATCACACAACTGTCTGGCCTCCCCAAAATTAATTACAGCAAATGGATGTGGGCTAAAGTTGGAAACTGTGTAGATATTCCCAATGATTCCATGCTTACGTTTGTGTGAAAAAAAACAACTATGCAACAGATTACACATTCCCAGATACATAAACGTTAGTAAATGTTCATTAATATTTCCTCATTCATTTTGAAAATAATGAGAGAGCTGCTTATTTAAAATTATGCCAGTCACCGAACCAGAGTAGGTGTTTTGCATTGTTATTCTTTCAATTCAACTTTGACCTTACGTTTGTAATTCTGCAATTCTCCCTTTTACGAGTAAAGCTCTTTGTTTAAAACACCGATGCTACCATTACATTTGATTCCTTATCTATATGGCCCTAAAATGAATTGTTTATGTAACCCAGATGTTGGCCCACATTGCCTGACTGATTTGGCTTTGTTTGCTTTTGGCTCTGTAGCGCTTCATGGTTATCTAGAACTATTGGCTCATTCAATGCTCAATCAATTAATAGAGACAAACATAGTTAACTGTATTCAAGTAAAAGAAGGTAGATTAAAATTAATAATACATTAAAGCTTATACTTAGATGTTACGGTGACTGGTAGCCAAGAGAATTCCTGCTTCAGGAGCTTATATTGGGTGATGTGCATCCTTCTAGCATCAAGTTGTGAAATCTCTTTCTTGTGTATCTGTTTAGATGGAGGCTCCTGTTGGTACAGCTTTTCCATGGTAACACTGTGAACATACTGTCTTCTGTCAGACTCCATGTTGTTTACAATCCAACCTTGAACCATAGCCAGTATGTCTACCTGGAAACCATGTTGCTTAGACAACTCAAGTGTTAATATCACTGCGTTTTATGCAGGCCCAACTTCCCTCCTCCAAACAGAGTCCAAGGCAAACCTTCAACTTCTAAGGCTTACAAGGAGTCTCTAACTCAGCCAATGCCAGTCCCAAAGGCACTTCCCTATATAGTCCTTGAACTCCTCTTCTCAGAAATCCATCAAATTCCTGTAAAAAAAAGTGGCAGAGTTCAGAAGATCTGCCCAGGCTACAACTAAATGCATTCAGCGTGTCTTTGCAGCTGATTTTGAGATACTGCTGCACTCACACCTGCTGCCCATTGGATGAAACAGCATTCTTTTTAGATGGTAATGTGGGAGACAACAGATCCACAAACATAACATCTGGTTTGGTATATGATGGTCAGTTGAATTAATATCTGCCAATTTATAGTCTATCTGTATCAACAATTGAGGAGAAACTGGTACATTGACAAGTTTTGATGTTGTGTTTAAAAAATTCAGTATTGTGGTGTATATAAAAAAGCTAGCCCATGTTAGTTCACCTGTAAATGATGTCGCACATACATATATAGTCATTAAAATGTAGATTAGCTCATACTAATCTACATTTAAATGACTATTTACACTACCTGCAGATTTCTCACTTGGGGCCTGTTCCACTCTGGATATGAAATGGTTAATGATATTGCTATTATCATGGACTGACAATTTTCCCAGTTTTTTCCTTTCACATATGGTAGGAATATTTCAGTTGAGAAAAATAAAGACAAGCAGATTTGTGGTAAGGGAAACATCACCCTAGGGACTGTAATAATAATTTTCTTCCTCCCCAAATGTAACATCTCTCTGCTTTCTTGTGTTTTGGAAATGTTATGTAATGAATATATCACTAGCATCCATAATTTTGTCTTTAAAATAAAACATTCATCCCTAGAATTTTCCTTTTTCACCTGCAAGAAAAATTGTTCCCCACAGTGATTTATAGATTGAAGGTCAACTTTTAAAATCCTTTTAACCTCATGGGTACCTTAAGGTTAAAATATTCAGTTCTCCAAAGTATGGTTCCAGTTATTAGAATACTGTCATATTATTCAATGCCTATGAATGTGTTCGTGCTTCATAAATAATAATTATTGTTAAGGATGTTGTGTTTCATTTTTCCAATCATTTGACATGTTTCGTTGTTTTAATGTTTATTTTTAAATTGTATTTTTGCCATACTCAACACGTTCCTATTGACTTCTAGTGCTTCTGCATCTGAAATTGTGAACCCCTTCGTGACGCATGGTGTTTGCGTCCCAGACAATGCAAGCACCAAAACGTCACGATTTGTTTCTGGCCACCGATCACAAGTAGCCAGGAACACTAATGCAGAGACTCAAAAAGGGACTTAATATACCCTGTGGGTCCCTGCCAAAAGATCGTGAGACCACAGGACGTCACATGTGACATCATGAAGAACATGGAAGTTCGGGCACGAGGCAATTTAGTTAAATGTAGCCAATTCTCGCGTTGAGCACCGGCTACATTTTCCCTGTCAGACTAAGGCCACTCAATGTGGCCCATCTGACAGGTGGGATCCCATTGCAAGTCCCTTCAGCAGGATCGGAGCACAGCTCTTCGCGGGGAGCCGCGATGAGCTGTTTAACGCTGGACATACTATGCCGTCCTAGCATCTTTTAGGTACAGTAAAATCAGAACGGCATAGTACATCCTAGCATCGGGAAGGGGTTAAATACATCCTTCCGTAAAAGAAATACTGTACTGAAACATAATCGAGGATAACTCGTGATGCTGAACTGGAAGACTAACTGGTCGCAGGCATGACACACTATATCACTCTATTAAACCAGCATTGGACTTGTTAGCTTTGTAGTAAATTACAAATCAGAGCCACATGGATTTTCAGTTGAGTTGTGAATTATGTTATTGTTTTTCCTGTGTGCTGAAAGCTTTCTTCAGTTATTATGGTAAGAAAGAGGCTAGGACAAACACAATCCTACATGACAGGCATCATTACCCAGTGCTTTCTGTCCCCAGATCTTGTTATCCAACCATTCTGTTTGTATGGTTTTATACTTACCCCTATTCTTATAGAAATCACATTGGGTTTGGATTAGTATACAGCATATGCATTTCCTATGGGAAATAAGGAAGTGCTAAAACCGCAAGCAAAAATGTGTTCCCATACTTCCAGTAAATGGCACCTGTAGCATCTATATACAACATGTTTCCCTTTTCCAAATATTTCAGCTAGTCAGGTTTTGGATTCTTTGAAATGTACTTTTGTTAAAAATGTTAATGACCTATAATTAGCCTTACCCGATGGCATACCTCTCAATATGGCCCACCTCTGCAACGTGGGATGCTGGTGGTGGTTGCTTAGGAAGGGAGTACCAGTTCTAATGTGGTGTATTTATGTTTTGTGCTACCCGCCTTGACAAACCCCCGAACCCTCATGTGAAGCACCCATTCCTCTTCAGGATCCACCTCTTCCTATCCATTATAATGTGAACCAAACAGACATACACAGTCACAAAGTATCCGTGGCAAGATACGTGACATTCCATAGATTATCACTAAATTGGCTGCCACAAAGTTTAGTAAATGGCCACCGCGAACAACGTTTTTGCTTAGCCATGGCCCCATATTACTTGACAGTGCATTTTTAAAATGTCATTAATTTATCTATAATAAAGACAGAAGTATGCTGAATTATAATGACCACAGAGTTTATGAAAACAGTGCAACAATTTTATTGTATATTTAACACACTATCAACTTATCACTCTCTTATGTGGAGAGGGTCGGATTTAAACCTTCAAAAAATAACAAATGAGGGCTGAAGTGATGCTGGTGTCTTACTTAAATTGTTGTGCACGGGGTGTTTAAGCAAAATGCGTTAAGCCACTTTTTTTTTTCTTGCAGCCGCATCCGCCCGATGCGGCCGCCGGAAAAAAGAAAAAAAAATCACAGCCACCGGATGTGACGTTACAGGAAGACTGAACGGAGGAGGCGTCCGTCCGGGGACATGGAGCAGCAGACATTCGGTATGTGATGGGGAAAGGGGGGAGGAGGGCGGTTGAAAACGAGCACTGGTATGGCACAATATTACTGGGCTCTGAGTGGCACAATATTACAGGCATTGAATGGCACAATATTCCTGGTATCTGACTGGCACAATATTCCTTGGCTCTGACTGGCACAATATTACTGGGCTCTGACTGGCACAATATTCCAGGCATTGAATGGCACAATATTCCTGGCATTTGACTGGCACAATATTCCTGGGCTCTGACTGGCACAATATTACTGGGCTATGACTGGCACAATATTCCTGGTATCTGACTGGCACAATATCACTGGGCTCTGAGTGGCACAATATTACTGGTATCTGAATGTCACAATATTACTGGGCTCTGAGTGGCACAATATTACTGGTATCTGAATGGCACAATATTACTGGTATCTGACTGGCACAATATTACTGGGCTCTGAGTGGCACAATATTCCTGGTATCTATAATTGTACAATTGTCACCTCGTGGGGCTCCTGTGTGTTGCATAATTAATGGCGGTCCCATGTGTGCATAATTATGGGGCACCTGTGGGTGTGTGGCACATATATGGGGCACCTGTGTGTGTGTGGCATAATTAATTGGGCAGAGGTGAGGCATAAATAGTGGGGCTCTGGTGTGGCATAATTTATGGGGCTCCGGTGTGTGGCATAGTTAATAGGCCATCTAACTGGCATTACCTAGAAATTTGTTTGGCATTGTATTGGAGGAAATCCAGGGGGGTGACACCATGAGTTTCGCACCGGGTGACACCAACCCTAGTGAAGCCCCTGCATATTAGCAGAATCTGTAAAAGAAGATAAAAGTCTTTTAGGCGCTAGTGACAAACATTATATAGAACAATAAAGGTAGTAGTTCAAAAAAACAACTAGAGGTGCCACAAGCCAATGCTGATTGCAAAATACTCCTGTGATTGAACCGATGAGGGCTTACAAATTCCTATCACTGTAGCACGCAAGTACATATATTTCATACAAGGAAACTCCACATTTCCTTGTACATGGATGTATAGTATTATGTACAAAGATTGTATTCTATTCAACTACAACTGCATTAACATCAGATATGGTGTTCATGTGTATCTACCTTGGGCAGTGAATCCCTGGGCCTGCAGATCAGGGGTTGTCAGCTGGTGGAAGGTACAATACATACAAGATGTAACGCTGTATATTTGAAAAATTTGTGACCCAATGTTAGAAAGGAAAACACAAATATAGTTAAATTATTCTCAGTTGAGTATGTGGGGTAGGACCTCTTCGTAGACAGATTAGATGCTTTTCCTCATATGATGTGTCAATCAGGGAAGAAAAGAACAGAACAAAACAATAGTTCTCTGTGCATTTATTTAGTATTAGTAGGGTCCCCCATTGATTGGTAATGCACTCACTAGTGCTGGATCAGAAAAAGTACTGCTCAACTTTAAGTATATATATATATACTTTCCTTTGTGGAGTCTAGAGGTCTCCAAGACCCCCCAATGTGGTGAAACTGTATCTCTTTAAGAGATTATTCAACTTAGATGTAACAAATGGAAAATGTTCTCATATTGTAAAAATATTTTTAATAAATATAGAAAAAAGGTTAAAAAGCTTACATGAAATACTGGTGACTGCTCTCACGAGTGTCACACATACACTTTATATATAAAGTCAGGAAGTCCTGAATTCATCAATGGCAGTTTAATCTTGCATTTCCTCTAGCGTTTATGACGTCAGTTGGTGGGAGGTACCTGGTATGGGAGGGGGTGAAGATAGGTCTATTGGACATAAAGAACATTGTATTGTTAATGTGGAGTGCATCCAATTAGATGCAGAACATTTAAAATCAACATTTTCACTAGGCTTCATTCATGAAAGAGGGAATTACATGTAATGAACAATGGAAGTTAAGGCCATCATGACCGAGTTGTAATCATTCTGAAGAGCTGCTGATATTGAGAATGTTTCAAGTCAAATATTTTGTCCATAACTTTGGATCATCATTCTCAGTTCCATGCAATTTCCATCTTTCATGAATGAATCCTTATCTGTTTCTACTACAGGTGATATGGAAATGCATGAGCATAATAAGGTATGTTTGACTTACTAAAGACAGGTAAAGATGTGGCTGGCATCAAGGCCTACTGAGCCATCTGACAGAGGAAGAGCTGACAGATCGTGCATGTCCTATGCATGCCATGTGGCTTCGTCATCAGATAATGCTGGGGGTTGAGGGGGCACAGCTCCCGATACTATAGGTAAAGTGAGAGAACAATGTTAATCCATAGCAACTGAAATAATTAATATATCAATGGATGTTTTATACTTATGATTAGGAAAGTCTGTGTCAAACGTCCACTCAACCTCTGGCCTCATGACCTGCAGTAGCTCCTCTTCGAAATCCAGCAGGTAATCTGGCTGTGTCTCTGGCAGCAGTGGCTGCCTTGGAAAGCTCCCTCTTCACCTGTCGCTTGATGTCAGAATACCTGAAATATAGCAGGTGAACATTGCTATTGCTACACAGTCTTGGATTTAATGCGCAAGGCTGATACACTGGATAGTAAACTGCGTCTGCTGAATATTAGGCTGAGAGGGATTCCGGAGTCATTCGGGCCCACTGCCCTCCTCCCATAAAACCAGGGTCTCCTCAGACACCTGAGACTGATGCAACCAAATGTAGAACATGTTATTTTGGATTTGTTCCATGTCAAGAAGGCTCAGAAGGCACCCCCAGATGCTCCAAGAGACATTGATAAAATGGCTTACATGGCTGTAACCTGAAAACAATGGATCATCCAATACAAGAATTTCACATTGTCTCTTTTTGAAGACTTGTCATCAGCTGTTCAGTGCTGGAGAAAGAGTATGTCGCCCCTGACTGCATACTTGTCGTTGATTGAAGTTAAATAAGTGGAGTCCTTTTTGTTCACAAACACCTTACTATTGAAGGTATTGCTGAAATGCCTGATTTCCTGAGAGGACTGGATCTTCCGTTAACACCAGATCCACTGGACTCAGCGCAATCTGAAAACAATTCAACGTAAACTCAAGTGTCTGTGGTCTTGCCATGACCTGCCCTCCTGTGCCTATTGACAAGCGGCTTGAACATTTTTACCTGGACTATGACATCTTGATGAGGCTTCAGCTCTGCTCACATCATTGGACTTACCATAGTTATATCTACATAGTCAGGAATCCACAGACAACACTGGAGAAGCTGCTAGCGTCCAGGCCTCTTGTTCAGTTATTTGGTCCACATTTCACCTAGTTATAACAGTCATACACTATACTGAACCCATCCCCTGTCCATATGGAGCACTCTTTGATCAGTTATATAGTGAATAAGAATATCCTACTAATTTTGGCTGTAATACATTTATTTTATATAACTTTCAGTGAGAATGTTTTAGCTTTTTAAAATTTAAAATGAGTCTGTATAGTCGAATGTCAATTTGAATTTTATACTGCACAAGAATTATTTGACAACTACTGTATGCGATAATGTATGACTCAAAAACAACAAAGTATTAAAACAAATCTACCTCTGCACTATATCCTACAGAGCACCCCCTGTGCAACGCTCCCTGGTACAAGCCCCACCATCTAACTTTTATTATATTCAAGTAATATATGCTACTCTGTGATCTGTGATCTCTATGGTTGATGGTGTACATCTAAGTAGCATTAGACATATGTTTCTCTGCATTACATTGTTCAGTAATCTAACGTTATGAGGTCTTTTTTATATTATTATACCCTAAATGAGCTACCCTTGAAATTTTTATGTTAATATCTAAAGGTACAAGCAATATAAATATAACTTTGTAATATTTAATGTGGCTTAGTCAATCGAAGAAATTAGCTATTTGTAATATATTATGCAGGAAACAGAAACATTTACTTTCACTGAGAGTCATCAGAACCTATATCATATCATCAAGGGTTAATAGACTGGCTTAATCAAATTTTTGTTATTTTTGGGCAATGTAGTGTTATATATAGGGCATATTGTATTAATGCCATTCTTTTTACAATGAGAATGTGATACCTCTACCCTAACATATTCCAGTAAAGTTAATCAACATAAATATAGAAAACTATATTTTAGACAAACTTGATATATTTGCTTTCCAATCTTTTTTGTTATATGTTACAGTGAGCTTAATTAAGAGTTATAACACTTGTTTGATGTTTTTAAAGAACATAATACAAGTTAGCATATATTTTCTTGTAAAATACAGTACTTACAGTACATTTTGTGTCTAAGAAATTCATTGATATAAACTGTAAAATAGATATATTCATATGTCCCATTAACATAAATAGTTTTGATTTATTGCCCTAAAAAAACCTTCATTATTTGATTTTCTTCACAAATATGAACAAATAAAAATATTGAAGAACACTCTATCAAATGCGTATATTGATGAAATAAATAAAAAAAATAGTCATTTATTCTTAACAACAATTTCCACAAGCACCAAATTGCCTTCATAAAACAAACACAAAAGGTCAGAAAGCTGCTAACTATTCTTTTCACTGCTAGTATTTCCAGGGAAGGAGGCCAAGGATTGTTAACTCAACCCCGGCTACATATGAATAATGGACTGAACACTGAGCTACACATTCCATATTGCATTCCATGGTGAGGTAGGTCTGCCATGTACTTAGAAATTTGCATTGAAATCCTGTATTTGTACAGTATTGATATTAAAATGCAATTTGTCATGTCTCCCACCTTTTTGTTTTGTAATAAAAAAGAAGTAGGGGATACAGAAGATAAGAGGGGGGGAGGGTATGAAGGTAATCAGGTAGGAACACATGAACAATCACATCATACAGTACTTTAGCGAATAGTATACATTTAGGAACAGTTATGCAACAATCTGCAGAAATGATCTGAGATGCGTGTGATAATAGGGAGTGTCCCCTGGGATTAGGAGGTTCGCCTCAACGGGAGTCAGCCCTCCCAATTGGGAAGAGGCCTATAAGCTCACGTCAGGCCGTCAGATGTGAAGAAAATGGAGAACTCCTCCTTTTGAGATTATACCTTAAAAAAAAAGGGGGGGGGGTAAAACAGCAAAGCGTGGAGTGGGTGAGGGCAGGGCCATGATGGAAAAATATAGAGTGGAGGGGGGATTGGGTCAAAAATGGGATCAAAGTGGATATGTAGGACCTGTTGGGGGAACAGACAGGTCCCTGGGGATGGGGGTGGGAAGGGAAAGGGGGTAAGGGAGATCAGCCAGTGCAAATACCAATTAGACCTGAGGCAATCAGTCGGGATGAGCATTCAACAAATTTTGACAGAGTTCACTGTCTAAAAACATGGACCAATGGAACCATTGATGAAGGTGTGTTTGTCCCCTACCTTGCGCTGTATTTATCTGATCTTCTGCTTGACAGATCTTCTCAACCGCGGCTATCCACTGTCTCAGAGTGGGTGTACCAGGTTTTTTGATCACAGGTGTAGGTGGATACAGTGGGCTCAGTGAAAGAAATAGAGCAGGGGTTCAATCTATAAGTCTTAGGATTCCAAAAAAAAAGATGGGGGAACCCCGCTAATGGTAACCGAGGAAGTGGCGGTTTTTCTCTTGGAAGGAGTAGGAGATTTATTCTCAGGTCGGGGAAACGGGGATACTTATCAGTCATTAGGCCTCCAGGCTATCCACTGTGGTTGCCCAGTGCCTGGGGTTCTCTGCGCCCCAGATCCCGGTCTCTAGGAGGGAATCAGTGTCTCCTCTTCCTCTGTGGTCTCGGATTCCACAGATTGTTCAGGCTGGTGGGTGAGTGTAGGGCGCCCGAAGAGTAAGCTATCCGATTAGCAAGGTCCGGGGGAGTGAGGCCTAGTTGCTCACAGAAGTGGTCCAGATCTTCGTGCGTAGAAAAGGTAAGTGTCTTGGAGTCTTTCCAGACAATCACAGAAAGAGGGTATCCCCAGAGGAATGCGATTTCTTCTTCAGGGTGTCTGGAAGAGGTTTAAGAAGTTTACGCAGCTGTAGTGTTGCCCATGCCACATCGGGTAGTATTTGGATCGGGTGGCTTTCGAATAGTAGTGGGTGATGGCGTCTTGCGGCATGCATAATGTCTTCCTTTACAGTGTAAAGGTGCAACCGTGTGATAATATCGCTAGGGACCGGGTTGTGAACATCTTTCGGGTGAAAGGCTCTTTGAGCTCTGTCCAGCTGGATATCAGTGATATCCCTGTTCTGTAGAATCGTGAGCAGTACTTTTTTGGTGAGGGCCAAAGTATCTTCCTGACCGTCTGTTTCAGGGAGGGCATGAATGCGGAGGTTATTTCTGCGACCTCTATTGTCTATATCCAGCTGGTGTGATGACAGTTGGTTAATATGCAGCTTTTGTGCCTGAATCCATCTATCCATGGAGGTCAATGCCTCCTGTGTCGCAGTGTGGCCTTGTTCTAGCTCTAAAATCCGGGAGCCTTGTAGCTTTATATCATTCTTTATTTCGGATAGTTCGTCTCGCATAGCCACCCTGATGTGATCCACCACTGTGGCAAATTCTTTCTTTATTTGAGTGGTGAACAACGAGCAATCCAATTTTGTAGTTAGGTCTCTGTAGGAAGGGCTTCTTTCATCGTGGGAATCTGGATCCCCGTCAGTGTCATCAGACCAGTTTCACGCATCTGCAGCAGCGGCCGCCATTTTGGGGTTGTGCTCAGCCTCCATCTGCGGGATTAAATACGCCGCCATCGAGGACATAGCTGCCGATTTTTATGTTTTTGGAAGTGCCTGGGGTAAGCGGTGGTCTCCTGGAAGGTTTCCCAATGTTATTGTGGAATTTGGCAAGGTTTGTGGAGCGTTAGTTTGTTTGCCTGGCGGGAGCTTACTCACTGCACGTCTGCTCTACATGAGCTGCCACGCCCCCATGTTTACAATTTTTATTTAATTTATTTTCAAAGTACTAGCTGAGTAAAAAAAGTGATGACAGAATGTAGAGATTGTATTTGGTACACAATATTACCATCTTATTCATAGGCAAATTTTGTACCACTCTTTGTGACTGGTTAACTATATGCTGATACAGTATATTGTGCTACCATCTGTGGCTGGCTAACTATATTATGATAAGAGCTATAAAAAACTACATGAGGACTGCTATCTTAACCCCTTCGAGACCAGGAGCAGAGCAATTTTTAATAACATTTGTGTTTGCTGAAACGTAATTTTCCTCTCTATCATTTAACACACCCACACAAGTTATATGTAGTTTTTTAATGGACAGTTAGATTTTTCTTTTGATACCCTACACATAAAAATAATCTATAATTTAGTAACTCAAAATTTCAAAAAGTAGAAAAACACAAGTTTAATATTGATAATGCAGTTTCTGAACATAATCTATAAAAACAATAAATTAAAAACACAGTATGTACAACATCAACACTTGTTTGTACAATAACAGGGGGTCTTCCTCTATGATCCGAGATGTGTCTGTATCAGTATTCTGATGGAAATGTTGTTTTTGCTGTCTTTGATTAGGAGGAACATTAACGTTTTGGTCCTACTGTATTCAGACCAACTAAACGTTTTTCCCCTAGCCTCTTGTTTGTGATTCTTTTGTTTCCCCTCTATGGTAAAAATCTGACCGTGTTGTTCTATATATATCGCACGACTCTCTTTTTATTGCATCACTCTACCTTTGATGTGGCAAAATGCTTCAGGTTCTCTTGTTTATATCTAATGATGCAGACACATTTCAAATAATAGAGGAAGACCCCTTGTTATTGTATCAACAAGTGTTGATGTTGTACAGTAATAAATCAGAAGAGGATCACCTTGACACACACCACTGACAGTACTCTCTCGACATCCTGCAGTCTATGGCATTCCAAGCGCTAATTCCTGAGGCATCTTACTAGAAGTGAAGCTATACTGTAGGAGGTAAGTGTCTGGTCGTGCAGAATTTACTGGGCTGATTAAGTGAGATCAACTGAGCTCCCTAAGCAGCTAATAGCTTCTCTTTCCACTGCTGCTGCTTGAAGGAGTCTAATGGAATTTCCGATGTGTGAGGCAAGTGACATTCTTGCCACCCTCCGGACGGCCTTAATTACAACCCTAAATTTAATCACCCAATATGTGGGATTCTAATTTTGGAAACATTTCTAATGATGCTCATGCAATAAATTACATTAAACACTGTCTCCTAGTCATAATTTCTGAATTGGCAATGCTTTCTTATTAGTAAAAATTAACTCCTCTTACTTTTCATTCCACACATACATAAGTAATGTATGCTCAGTCATTTCTTTGAGGGAGACAAGCTGCCCTGCAGAATGTATTTTTCACATGTGTTCAGAAGGAATACATTAATCAAGGTAGTTTCTGTGCAATTTCCGTCATCGCTAACTAATTGGTTCCAACCTGAACACTCTTGTATTGTACAGGGGAGCAAGTAAAATTGTATGTGTCCAGCAAAACACTGATTGAAAGCCAATATCAGCTGTACAACTGAAAGGAAAAACCAGCAGATGTGTGCTTTGTAAGGATCCTGTGCAATACATTGATGTACACATTGCAAGTATAGTTATCATTTGGGAGACTTTCATTTTGCATGGTTGAAATACTTTAAAAGGTGTAACTAATATTCATGGTAAAACAAGTGAGGTCAATTTTGGAGTGGTCCTTTAAGTTTTGTCAGAGACTGAGGGTAACGCCTCTAAACCCATCTTTATGTTCTCTGTTTCCTTGATTTCACTTGTGCCATGTAGCACAGCCAATAAGAGTAGACGTGCTTTGACTAACAAGTGCAAGCTAGAAGGTCAAGTGCATCATTAACCAATTATGAAGTCATGAACAGTTCAAAGCTATGCTTGTGCATACATTCCCATTAGCAGATATTATGTAAACTGCTTCACTAAAAGGCATTGTAGTTCTTTGCTCATTTCATTTTTATTTTATATGTCAAATTGCCCCCCTAACAGCTGTATGTGACTAATAAGTGAGAAATGTAAGGATTTTGAATGGGCAGTATTCACACACACATGCTCGAAATTGACTGATTTAAAGATTACAAATATCATGACCTTTGTTATATGAATAGATTTGTATCTAGATGTTTTTTCTATTTGGAAAAAGCTGGTCTTATAATTAGAGATGGACCCATCCCTTGTGCCTTGGCTCCGCTAAATATAGCTGTACTTTGAAATAGCCGTCAGATTCAAATTCCTTGTGAGCTATCACTTCGGAGTAAAATCTAGTAGACATTTCAAACACTAACAAGGAGCCTGTAGTTTTAGGTGAGGCATAAGCCTGTAAAGAAACATTTAACACTCTGCATTCTAACTGTTTAGTCTGTTAGCACAACAACTAAAACATGGTTCACAACACGCAATTTTGGATTGATTGCAAAATAATGGCACTTACCTTTAAGAATGTCTTTGTGTTAACATTATTTTCATTATGGTCTAATAAAAGACCTAATTTTCTGCTCCCATATTATGCAAGCGTGGTGATATCAGGCAATCAGCCTGGAAAGTGAGCAGAACTCGTAATAATTTTCACCATCCTTCCATTAGAGAAAGAAAGACTATGCAGAATATGTTTAAACAGGAAAGATGGTATGGGGGCTCTCATCATCCCAGTATAATGGGCCTCTGAGAGTCCTAGGCAGTCGTTTTTGCAGTCACGTCCCTCAATTGTTTCCCTGCATGATCATTAGAAAGATAAACACCAACATTGCTCATGTTGGATATTTTCAGTCTTTGCTGCAAACACTGGAGTCCCCCCTGGTTAGAGTTCAATTTTGCAGCTAGTTAGTGTGTTTAACACGTTTGTTGTTGCAAATGGTCAATATAAAAGTTCTATCACACATTATGTCTTGAAAAAGGGATTTTTTACAGTAAGAAGAAATGGAATTCACTGTCTCAAGAAGTCATGCTACCGAATACATTAGATGTCTTAAGAGGACCTGGATCCTTTTTAAATAAAAAAGTAGAACACAAAGGGCTATGTATGTTAATATAAGCATTAATATTTATTTAGCTCTTGTTGGTCCAAAGAAAAATGTGATTGCCATTAGGAGTCAAGAAGGGTTTTTTCCCCTTTGAAAGCACCTGAACATTGTTTTTACTGTGCATGTAGAGTATAAAAAATTATTGAAAAACTATCTAATTATACATTGTGTTTGCAAAACAGCAAGCAAATGTGTAAATTAGGAGAAAAAATGTGTTTTAAATGTGTATGTAAAGTCTCCTGTTTATGACATCACCTGTGGTATGCAAATGTTTTTCAGTGGGAAATGTGCAATTTGCATATCGTGCCACAGGTGATGTCATAAACAGGAGACACATTTTAAACACAATTTTATTTTCCTAATTTAGGCATTTGCTTGAAGTTTTGCTAACACAATGTATGTAAATGATCATTTTCAATCATCTTTTGTGTTCTACATTCACAGTAAAGACAATGTTTGGGTGATACCGTCTCTTTAAATTGCTATAATAAGGGGGGGGGGGGGGTCAACAGCAGTAAACAAAGAATAGGAACAAGATGTTGAACATGATGAATGCAAGTCTTCTTTCAACCTAAACTTCCTTGTAACTATGTAATTACATTTTCTGTCAGAACTTTGACCAGGTCACTTATGACCATTAATTCTTTTCTTGTTTAACCAATCCACTGTAGACAAGTTTTTTGCTTCTGGTTATTGTCCTGATGATATATGAATTTTCTTCACAGTGGTTAGTTAAATCAAATTTCCCTGCATTCTCTCCTCTACTCTCTTTATTATGACTGGATTTGAAAGTTGTTTGGCCTTCATAGTTGCCTTGTTAAATTCCTTTGCTTGCAGATTTAAAACCTGTAAATATACCCATAGTTATACACAAATAACACTTACACATACATTTTTTCCCCTTTAAGCACAAAAATAGACACAAAGATGTAGTAGGTGTTGCGCAAAAGTAAAGTGAAATAACATAAATAAATATATATAAACGTATCTTGAAGTTTTTTCCAATCTATATGGAATGAATCACTTGGACTCAAAAGGTGGCATGTAAATATAAAAACAAGAAGAAAAAAGAAGATATGTGTGACTCTTTATCACTTTAAACATGCAATAACCTGGTAGCCGCTGCAACAGGATTGGAAACCGAACAGTGTTTCATCTGAATGGTATTATACCCTATGGTTGAGCCTCAGGCAAATGACCACCCAGTTTGACACACTGACTGAGACCGCTCACTGAACAGGGACATAGAGGAAAACGTTCATGTATCAGGACGAGGTACAACAGAGGAAGATCACTAAACAAAGTCACAAGGAAGGCAAAAATATCAGAGCAGAGAGTAATCAGGGTAGTCATACTGGCAGGCAGGGTCAGAATACTAGAATCAATAGGCAAGACAAAAACACTAGATTTAGTGACAAGAACTATCTCAGGCTAGGACTGAATGAATACTGAGGGTTTAAATCACCTCCCAGGAGAATTAGCAAAAAGTTCTAAGTATTGCCCTTTAATTTTCTGTAGGTAGCGTAACTGCACATCTGCCCGCTGAGAATTCTCCGACTGACATGACAAGATGCAAGGAGGACATTAGAGGCCTCTGTCAGCCACGAGGAAGATTGGAGGCTCTGCCATGAGTGAGCCTTATCTGTGGAGGAAGCGCTGACATAGGACCATAAGGAGCAGTGGACGGAGGTAAGGGGGAGCAGGAGACATTTGCTGACAGAAAGCTCCAGAGTTTGGCTCCCTAAATATTTGTAAACCCTAATTTATTAACTCCTAAAGACACCTCTTCATGGAGTTGAGGTGATGGAGTTGTGTTCTGTGGAATCAGAGTAGGGAGGTTACACAGCTGGCTTGCTCTGTCATGTGTGGGTTCATCAATCATGCCACATGGGGAGAATGTGAGCTCCTCCCTGCTGTAGGTATTTGGGGCATGTGCGACATGTCAGAAGTTTAAAAGTTTATTGATTTAACTGATATGAAACAAAGTTTTAGCACTGCTGCTACATTATGAGGATACACCCCAGAGGAAGCATTTTGTATGTAATACATGAGATATTGCAGTGGCAGAGCTAAAACAATTTTTGTGTCCTTTCAGCCTGGCCACATAGACAGTTCATCATGTAAGGAAACTCTTTTATGTCTTCTAACTTTTTAGAATATGTTTAGGACCTTTTTTTCCCTTAGTTTTATTCATTTAATTATTGAGTATATTATGGACTCCATTTAGTGGATGTATATTGAAGACTTCAATTATAATAGCATGTACTAAGCATAGTAACAGTTTGGAATATATGTCTTTACTGCAACACACTGGAATATATGTGAATTATTGGAGCCATTTGTATTATTAGTGTCAATTTATTTTATTGTATTTTATTTACTTTCTGTGCTGTGTAGGAGATTCATCTATTAATACATATCTAATTTTTATAAATAATTTAAATTGTATTGGTTATTTGATAGTGCTGTATCTCTCTAAATATATTGAAAACTGTTGTCTTGACCGTTCTATTATCTATTATATAGGTGTTGAAAGAAGGTGATCTGACCTTGACGCCAGATATAAGCAGGGCTTGTAAAACTATATTTAAATGTCTCTCCCTAGGTATTTTATGACATTTTATACATACTGCCAGTTCCCTAAATAAATATTGGATTACATTTAGCTGCTCTCATATACCAGTGAATCTGTTACAGTAGGATGTGTTTTACTTTTCCTTTTCACTATCTCAAGCAGGGTATTCTTTAACGCGGGGCAAACGGGGCAGCTGCCCTGGGCCCAGTTACTCCTGTGGGGCCCAAGGCAGCTGACCCGTGGGCCCCCAGCCCCTGCTTGCCGCGTTCAAAGCGCATTGCGCTTGTGAACGTTTTTTCCGGCAAGCCACATCCGCTGGATGCGACGACCGAAAAAAAAAAAAAGACGCCGGATGCAGGAGGGAAGACTGCACGGAGGAGACATCCGGCCAGGGACACGGAACAGCAGCAATCGGTGAGTACGGGGGGGGGGGGGGGCTGTGTTGGGGGAGTACAGGCATCTGAATGGCACAATATTACTGGGCTCTGACTGGCACAATATTACTGGCATCTGACTGGCACAATATTACTGGGCTCTGACTGGCATAATATTACTGGGCTCTGACTGGCACAATATTACTGGGCTCTGACTATCACAATATTACTGGCATCTGACTGGCACAATATTACTGGTATCTGACTGGCACAATATTACTGGGCTCTGAATGGCACAATATTCCTCGTATCTGACTGGCACCATATTACTGGGCTCTGACTGGCAACATTTTACTGTGCTCTGACTGGCACAATATTACTGGGCTCTGACTATCACAATATTACTGGCATCTGACTGGCACAATATTACTGGTATCTGACTGGCACAATATTACTGGGCTCTGAATGGCACAATATTCCTCGTATCTGACTGGCACCATATTACTGGGCTCTGACTGGCAACATTTTACTGGGCTCTGACTGGCAACATTTTACTGGGCTCTGACTGGCATAATATTACTGGGCTCTGACTGGCATAATATTCCTGGGCTCTGACTGGCACAATATTCCTGGGCTCTGACTAGCACAACATTACTGGCATCTGACTGGCACAATATTACTGGTATCTGACTGGCACAATATTACTGGGCTCTGAATGTCACAATATTACTGGGCTCTGACTAGCACAATATTCCTGTTATCTGACTGGCACAATATTCCTGGGCTCTGACTGGCACAATATTCCTGGGCTCTGACTGGCAAAATATTACTTGGCATCTGACTGGCACAAATATTCCTGGGCTCTGAATGGCACAATATTACTGGGCTCTGACTAGCACAATATTACTGGGCTCTGACTGGCACAATATTCCTTTTAATTGATTGGTACTATATTCCTGGGCTCTGAATTTCACAATATTACAGGCATCTGACTGGCACAATATTCCTGGGCTCTGACTGGCACAATATTCCTGGGCTCTGAATGTCACAATATTTCTGGTATCTGACTGGCACAATATTACTGGGCTCTGAATGGCACAACAATTATGGCATCTTAATGGTACAATAATACTGGTATCTTAATTGGCAAATTGGCTGGGGCATCTTAATAGTACAATATTACTGGTATCTGAATGGCACAATAATATTGGCATTTTAATGGGAAACATGTCTGTAGCATATTTATGGCAAAATAATACTGAATATTAATGGCAAAATAATATTGGCATATTGATGGGCACATTGACTGTGGCATATTTAATGGACAAACGGTGTCATATGTTAACAGGCAAACTGTCTGTTGCATATGCAATGACAAAGTGACTGTGGCATGTTCTCTGGCGAAAAATAACATGTACTATGGGGAAAAAATGTCAATGTGGCTTTTTTCTGCATGGGCAGTTCAGTGGAACAAAGTTAAACTGGTATGTTCTGTGGGGCAAATTTACACTGTAGCATGTGAAATTGTGTGGGTTCAATATGAGTGCAAGCCATGTGCTGTGGGTGCAATATAGGTGCATGACAAGTGCTGTGGCTACTCTATGGGGCTGTGTTAAGTCCTTTAGGTTCAATGTGGGTGCAGAAAAGGGGAATAAAAACAAGAAATGCAACTCTTCAATAACATTTTTATTACATATGAAAATAGTTGAATATAATATTAAGAAGTCCATGTAATTATAAATGCAACTAGTGAGAGAGAGTGAGATGTGTATAGATATTTATAAATATATATGAACATATGTAAGTGCTCTCTAATATCTGTGTATGTCCAGGGCCGGTGCAAGGATTTTCGTCTACACAGGCGAAGGTGCATTTTGGTGCCCCCCTGCTCTGATCCGCCACGCCTCCCACACCATTAAGCCTCCTTAAATTATATATATATATATATATATATATATATATATATATATATATATATATATATATAAATAATGTATAGTGTAGAAAAAAAAATCTAAATATTCAACTCGCATGCTCTAAATGTGTCACACATTGAAACCCTTAAACACAAAGACACCCTTGCAGTCACACACACAGACACCCTTACCACTTACACACACACAGTTACACCAATTCACACATAACCTGAGACACACTATTTTGCCACTCAATATGCCAGTATTTAGCCCAGGGGTCCTCAAACTTTTTAAACAGGGGGCCAGTTCACTGTCCCTCAGACCGTTGGAGGGCCGGACTATAGTAAAAACAAAAACTATGAACAAATTCCTATGCACACTGCATATATCTTATTTTGAAGTGAAGAAACAAAATGGGAACAAATACAATATTTAAAATGAAGTAAAGTTAAATCAACAAACTTACCAGTATTTCAATGGGAATATTATGCCAGTCAGAGCCCAGTAATATTATGCCAGTCAGATGCCCAGGAACATTATGCCATTCAGATGCCCAGGAACATTATGCCATTCAGATGCCCAGGAATATTATGCCAGTCAGATGCCCAGGAATATTATGCCATTCAGATGCCCAGGAATATTATGCCATTCAGATGCCCAGGAATATTATGCCACTCAGAGCCCAGGAATATTATGCCAGTCAGATGCCCAGGAATATTATGCCAGTCAGATGCCCAGGAATATTATGCCAGTTAGATGCCCAGGAATATTATGACAGTTAGATGCCCAGGAATATTATGCCAGTCAGATGCCCAGGAATATTATGCCAGTCAGATGCCCAGGAATATTGTTCCAGTTAGATGCCCAGGAATATTATGTCATTCAGATGCCCAGGAACATTATGCCAGTCAGATGCCCAGGAATATTATGCCATTCAGATGCCCAGGAATATTATGCCTTTCAGATGCCCAGTAATATTATGCCAGTCAGATGCCCAGTAATATTATGCCAGTCAGATTCCCAGGAATATTATGCCAGTTAGATGCCCAGGAATATTATGCCAGTTAGATGCCCAGGAATATTATGCCAGTCATAGCCCAGTAATATTATGCCAGTCAGATGCCCAAGAATATTGTGCCAGTTAGATGCCCAGGAATATTATGTCATTCAGATGCCCAGGAACATTATGCCAGTCAGATGCCCAGGAATATTATGCCAGTCAGATGCCCAGGAATATTATGCCATTAAGATGCCCAGGAATATTATGCCAGTCATAGCCCAGGAATATTATGCCATTAAGATGCCCAGGAATATTATGCCAGTCAGATGCCCAGGAATATTATGCCATTAAGATGCCCAGGAATATTATGCCAGTCATAGCCCAGGAATATTATGCCATTAAGATGCCCAGGAACATTATGCCAGTCAGATGCCCAGGAATATTATGCCAGTCAGATGCCCAGGAATATTGTGCCAGTTAGATGCCCAGGAATATTATGTCATTCAGATGCCCAGGAACATTATGCCAGTCAGATGCCCAGGAATATTATGCCATTCAGATGCCCAGTAATATTATGCCAGTCAGATGCCCAGTAATATTATGCCAGTCAGATTCCCAGGAATATTATGCCAGTTAGATGCCCAGGAATATTATGCCAGTTAGATGCCCAGGAATATTATGCCAGTCATAGCCCAGTAATATTATGCCAGTCAGATGCCCAGGAATATTTTGCCAGTTAGATGCCCAGGAATATTATGCCATTAAGATGCCCAGGAATATTATGCCAGTCATAGCCCAGGAATATTATGCCATTAAGATGCCCAGGAATATTATGCCAGTCAGATGCCCAGGAATATTATGCCATTAAGATGCCCAGGAATATTATGCCAGCCATAGCCCAGGAATATTATGCCATTAAGATGCCCAGGAACATTATGCCAGTCAGATGCCCAGGAATATTATGCCAGTCATAGCCCAGGAATATTATGCCAGTCATAGCCCAGGAATATTATGCCAGTCATAGCCCAGGAATATTATGCCAGTCAGATGCCCAGGAATATTATGCCAGTCATAGCCCAGGAATATTATGTCATTCAGATGCCCAGGAACATTATGCCAGTCAGATGCCCAGGAATATTATGCCATTCAGATGCCCAGGAATATTATGCCATTAAGATGCCCAGGAATATTATGCCAGTCATAGCCCAGGAATATTATGCCATTAAGATGCCCAGGAATATTATGCCAGTCAGATGCCCAGGAATATTATGCCATTAAGATGCCCAGGAATATTATGCCAGTCATAGCCCAGGAATATTATGCCATTAAGATGCCCAGGAACATTATGCCAGTCAGATGCCCAGGAATATTATGCCAGTCATAGCCCAGGAATATTATGCCAGTCAGATGCCCAGGAATATTATGCCAGTCATAGCCCAGGAATATTATGCCATTAAGATGCCCAGGAATATTATGCCAGTCATAGCCCAGGAATATTATGCCAGTCAGATGTCCAGGAATATTATGCCAGTCAGATGCCCAGGAATATTATGCCAATCATAGCCCAGGAATATTATGCCATTAAGATGCCCAGGAATATTATGCCAGTCATAGCCCAGGAATATTATGCCATTAAGATGCCCAGGAATATTATGCCAGTCAGATGCCCAGGAATATTATGCCATTAAGATGCCCAGGAATATTATGCCAGTCATAGCCCAGGAATATTATGCCATTAAGATGCCCAGGAACATTATGCCAGTCAGATGCCCAGGAATATTATGCCAGTCAGATGCCCAGGAATATTATGCCAGTCAGATGCCCAGGAATATTATGCCATTCAGATACCCAGGAATATTATGCCAGTCAGATGCCCAGGAACATTATGCCAGTCATAGCCCAGGAATATTATGCCATTAAGATGCCCAGGAACATTATGCCAGTCAGATGCCCAGGAATATTATGCCATTCAGATACCCAGGAATATTATGCCAGTCAGATGCCCAGGAACATTATGCCAGTCAGATGCCCAGGAATATTATGCCAGTCATAGCCCAGGAATATTATGCCATTAAGATGCCCAGGAATATTATGCCAGTCATAGCCCAGGAATATTATGCCATTCAGATGCCCAGGAATATTATGCCATTCAGATGCCCAGGAATATTATGCCAGTCAGATACCCAGGAATATTATGCCAGTCAGATGCCCAGGAATTGCTCGTTATACCTCCCTCCTCCCCCCTTTCCCAGACCCCAGTACTTACCTCCTTGCCGCTGTTCATGTCCGTGGCTGAGAGGGAAGCGTTGTGAGCTCCCCTCAGGCCGTGCGCATTCAATAAAGTGTGTTGAAAAAAAAAGTTTCAACACACTTTATTGAATGCGCACGGCCTGAGGGGAGCGCACAGCGCTTCCCTCTCAGCCACGGATCTGAACAGCGGCATGGAGGTAAGTACTGGGGTCTGGGGGAGCGGGCGATTTTCCCGCCCCCCCATTGGTGCGCCCTAAGGCAGCCGCCTGTGCTGCCTTACGGTAGCGCCGGCCCTGTGTATGTCTTTGTCATTTAGGTAATGAGTAATTGTAGTGCAGTGTTGTATAGTAAGATGGTATACATATTGCAGCCATATATACACATTTTGTATCCAAAAATACAGTTTATACACTGCAATTATACACGTAATATACACATTTTATTCAATGCAATAAAAATACTCACTGCAAGAAAAATCCAACTGTGTGTGTGCTTATTTTTATGGGTTTTTTTTTGTGTCTGTTGGGGGGGGGCGGTAAAATTGCGATGGATGGAGTGATTGCATGCAGGGGAGGGGGCAGGGTCCACGGGACCCAAGCAAATGCTTGCCCTGGGTCCAATCACTATTAAAGACGGCCCTGATCTCAAGCATATTATTTAAACAGAAACCATGTATACAGGTGAACCCATTTGTAGTGTGGTTCTTGGAAAGAATCGTAAGACTTCCTTACACTTTAAAGAAGATCGGGAGTCTGGAGATGGTGGACTGTAAGTTAGATCATGTTATAACACATTGTGCAAATACCAGGTTCCACTTGTATTGTTTTCTATCTGCACCACATATTTGTTTTATATTTGCAGACCTTTCTACAGTTATACAGGTTGAGTATCCCTTATCCATAATGTTTTGGGATTACAGATCATTTCGGTTAATGGCTCATTTTCCCCAATAAGGTATATTAACCCCTTAGTGACCTAGTGCTATGTTGCATTTGATGTGCCTTGAAGACCAGAATTCCATTATTTTTGTCATACGTTTACTAAACTGTGAATTTCTTTCTTTGTGTTCAGTCCACCCACACAAATTATACATCATTTTTCAAAGGACAGATAGGGCTTTCATTTGATACTATTATTTTCATCATATGATATCATTTACTATTAAAAAAATATAAAATATGATGAAAATATGCCATAAAAAACACTTTTTCTAACTTTGACCTAATTTTTTTTTTTTACAGAATTACAAATGGTTAAAAATACCCCGTCTATATATTTATAATATTTGTCCTGAGTTTAGTAATACCAATGTTTTCTTGTTTGTCTATGTTTTATTTCAAGTAATAGGGCAATAAACAATATTAGTGTTTTTTTTGTTTTCTAATCATTTTCTTCTACAGTGACTTTTTAACCCCAACCCTAAATTTACCCCAACTCTAAATTTACCCTAACCCTAAATCTACCCCCACCCCTTAATCAAACCCTTGTAATCATCCGAACCTCCCTGTAACCCTAATTATGACCCTAACCCTAGATCTAGGTACAGTAGATCTAGAGTTAGCTTTTTCCATTTATTTATTTATTTTATTTAATTAATTTTCTATTTTTAACTATAATATACTTAACTGCCTGTAGGGGCAGTCAAGTAGCGGTTTCAGAGCGACGGAAGAGATTTTTTTTTTCTCTCTTCCGTCGCTCTCCTCTGGGCACGCTTTATCGGAGGATCATACAACACACACCCGCGATCACGTGATCGCGGTGCCCAGGGGGGGCACAGAAGGTGTTGCAAGATGCCTCTATTGAGGCATCATTGCAACACTTTAACACACATAGGCAGTGATCAGCTTTCACTGCCTATGTGTGTAACGCCTCTGAGAGTAGCTGCAGGCATGTAGTGTTGTGCTAAGGAGCGCAACACTACATGTAAACGGAGGACGTATATATACGTCCTCAAGGTCCTTTAGGACCATGCTTTTCAGGACGTATATATACGTCCATATGCGTTAAGGGGTTAAAGCACTCAGCAGTCATGAAATACAGTAGTATCAATGCAAATACTGTACAGAGCAAATACCATTGGACTACCCTTTATGAGCATGCATTGAAAAGCTAAATTGATGGACACTGAATAAACTGTTGTGCACTTGCATTCTGACAGGTGTATGTGGAATGTACAACTTCTGCCAAAATCAGAAATTTGGGGGGGATAACAGATCATTTTGGATAAGGGATCCTATATTTGTAATACACTCTAAAATGGCAATGGCACCGATTAAATGCCGGCTATTAACTGAAAGCATAGTTAAGTGGTAAATTGATAGGTATCTTGGATTCAATGCACACCGCTAACACAATTAAAATCATTACCGCCCCGTAAATAAAATCCTATACAGGTTGAGTACTCCTTATCCAAAATGTCCGAGACCAGATGTATTTTGGATAACGGTTAATTTTGGATATCTGATCATTTTTACCAGTAAGATATATTACAGCCTCTCAGTACTGAGATACAGTAATATCAATGCAAATACTGGATAGAGCAAATAAATCACTTTTACTGTGATTTAGCTGTAATTTGAGACATCAATGGGAATCTACTGTTTGGCGCATCAGACCTGCACATGTGCCCATGTATTACCCTTTGTGGGCGTGGGGGAATCTGAGCATGCATAAAAAGTCTATGTCACAACTTACAGGGGCTGGACACTGAATAAACTGTTGTGCGCTTACATTCTGACAGGTGTGTGTGGAATTTTTAGCTTGTGGCAAAATCACAAAACAATGTTTGGATACCGGATAATTTTGGATAATGGACTTCTGGATAAAGGATACTCAACCTGTACTAACACTGTGTGTAAATTACTGCACAAACACAAATAGTGATTCAGTGAGCAGCAGTAAATGCTACATTTCTACTTGTTAAGTTTCTGCATCAAAAACATGACCTAAAAGTGCATCATAGCTGATATTTGCATATTTATCCTTTCAGTTTAGCGGAGAATGTAGGTATAGGCATATGGGTCTGTGCATACAATTTGTATGTATGTGTGTATGAATGCATGCATGTGTATACATTCATGTATATATATATAATGTGTTGGTGTATGTGTGTAGGTGTATGTGTGTGCAGGGCCAGACTGGCCTCACAGGATACTGTGAAAAATCCCAGTAGGCCTCCATCTCTGGGGCTAGTTAATGCCGTATTAAAGATTTCAGCAGCTGCAGCTGCTTTACACACTGCAGCCGAATGGATGCTCCACCCCCTGAGACTGTTGGAGTGCCGGATGTTAGATGACATCTAGCACTCATAAGAAGAATTTGAATGGCATCTGGACACTGCAAATGAAGGTACAGAGAAGGGAGGGGGACACATACCATTACTTTTTTTAGTGTTTAAAAAAAAAATCTGTGTGTATATGTAAGTGTGTGACAGTTTGAAAGTGTGTTCTTGAGTCTGTAAGTGTGACTGTGTGTCTGTAAGTGTGTCTTTGTGGCTAAGTGTGACTGTGTATCTGTAAGTGAGACTGTGTGACTGTCTGTAAGTGTTTGTGTGTCTGTAAGTCTGAATGTGTGTCTGTAAGTGTGTCTTTGTGTCTAAGTGTGGATGTGTGTCTGTAAGTGTGAATGTGTGACTGTCTGTTAGTGGGTCTGTGGTTGTGACTGTATGTCTGTAAGTGTGACTATCTGTAAATGTGAATGTGGTCTGTGTGTTTGCAATTGTGTCTGTGAGTGTCTGCAAGTGTGGCTGCAAATTGTGACTGCAAGTGTTTCTGTGAGTGCTGGGTGCTGCGGCAGGTTCTTTGAGTGAAATCTATGTGCTGGGGCAAGTCCTGTGAGTGCAATCTGTGAGCTGTGGTAAGTCTTAGGTGCTGGGGTTTGTCCTGTGAGTGCAATCTAAGTACTGGAGCAGGTCACGTGAGTGCAATCTGCATGCTGGGGTAAGTTCTGTGAGTGCAATCTATGTGCTGGGAAAAGTTCTGTGAGTGCAATCTACGAGATGAGGTAAGTCCTAGGTGCTGGGGCAAGTCATGTGAATAGAATCTAAGTACTCGGATAAGTCCTTGGTGATGGGGCAAGTCCTGTGTGTGCATTTGAAGTGATGGGGTAAGCCCTGGTGCTTGGACAAGCCCTGTGAGTGCATTCTTAGTGTTGGGGCATGTCATGTGAGTTCAGTATGCATGCTGGGGTAAGTGCTGGGGCATGTTCTGTGAATGCAATCTAAGTTATGGGGTAAATACTGGGAGATGGGACAAGTCCAATTTGCATGCTGGGGTAAGTCATGAGTGCAATATATGTGCTGGGGTAAGTACTGGCTAGGGCAAGTCCTAAATGCTATCTAAGTGCTGGGATAAGTCATGAAAGTGAAATCTGGGTGCTGGGGTAAGTTTTTGGTGCTGGGGCAAGTGCTGTAAATACAATCTGAATGCTGAGGTAAGCCATATAAGTGCAATCTGCATACTAGTGTAAGTCCTAGGTGCTGGAGCAAGTCCTGTGAATGCAATCTGGGGTAAATCAGTCTATCCACCCAGTATGTTAACAAGGTTATATCTTACACACTGCCCTGGTATATGACCCCACACAGGACAGTATGTACACAATGGTATGTCTCACACCCTGCCCTGATATATACCCCTGCACAGGGCAATGCATAAAACCTTGTGTACAAACTGGGGTCTATGTATTGCCATGTATATGGGTTATATATTGAGGCAGTGTGTGAGCTATAATCTTGTGTACATACTGGGGGTATATATTGCCCTGTGCAGGGTTATATATCGGTCTCTAAAAAATAAACAACTCTTCAAATGTACTTAAAAATGCATGGTTTTCCCTTTTATGAACAAAAAAATAATGTGATACTTTGGGGCTGGTATAATGACACAATGCAATGGGGCTGGTATACAATTATTTCCAGGGATATTTTTTTTATCCCCAGTCCGATACTGTGTGTGTATATATAGAACTGTGTATGAATAGGATTCCTTTGTGTATCTGTTTACAAACAAATGCCCCTGGTTATATAGGATGTTCCCTGGCGAGTTTAGCTGGCTCTTCAAGGTTATACACGATGTTCCACGGTGAGTTCACATAACTTTGTCAGGTATCACAGGATGGTAGGATGGTTCTTGATACTTAACTAACTTTTTCACGAAGATAGGAGTTTGCCTGGGAAGTTTTAATTAACATCAAGGATTAGAATATGTTCTTTGCTTGGGGTTATTGATGGGGATAAAAGAGGAGGGACATTACAAGAGGAGTAGTATAGTGAGGTAGTAGCTATGTTTGGTAGAAGTAGTTTTGAGTCTAGTGAGAGAGAAGTCTAGATAACAAAGCAGATGATTATTGTGCTGGACTAAAGTATTGAATATCCTTGTGTGATCTTGTCCTGGGCAAACTTTGAATAAAGGAAGAAAAACTCTCTCTGGAAAGACTAAGTATTTATTTGATATCTGTTGCTGTTGCCAAAGTAGCAATATACATGTAGAAGGCCCTTATCTGGATAAGGTTTTTCAAGTAATTGCTTGGAATTTGATACAAACATATTGTACAACATATTTATACCCATCACATATGTATTATACAACAGGATACACAAAGAGTACTGAAAGGGTTGACCCTAGATTAACTAGAAATGCTAGGGGAACCACGGTTGCTCCCCATTTGCCCACTACTCCTCCCTTCAAATTGGAAGGCTGGGGACTGCTGAAATGGGGTTGATTGTTCTGAGAGCTTCAGCTTTGGACATTCAATTCTGATTTTTTATTATATACATACATATATATATATATATATATATATATATATATATATATATATATATATATAATCATCAGAATTGAATGTCCAAAGTTGAAGCTCTCAGAACAATCAATATATATATACATATATTTATGATATTCATCACAGACCCTGTCATGTGCAAAAGGTGTTTTCAGTGTAAATTCCTCTTACAGTAGCTCTGTTAGTAACATCTGTGATATGAGGTTGTTAGTAGTTACTTAGATTTATGGGACACCCTTTAAGCCAGAAAAAATATGTAACTGACCATATGAAAAAGCAATATATTCCTTGTGAAGTAGGAAAGTACAGAGTAATTCTGTATTATTAAAAGGACAACTACAAACTGTTCCAGCTTTCCATATCTAGCAGATGTTATCCACTCAGATTAGCGTGTCTATATTTAGTAACAATATTAATATTATAACAGATTAGAAATATGATAACAATATGCTTCAGTTAAATGTAATTTTGTGTTTAAATCCTTGAAACATGTGCTAGGATTTGTTATACACGGGTCACCCAAGAGAGCAGTTTTTTTTTTCACTTGATATATCTTTTACTTCTAAACTAGTAACTCCGTTCTACAGCCAATTTGCTTAGGAAAGCTCTTATATCAAATCCAGTGTATTGTCCCATCATGTGAAATTAGAAATTTAATGGCATAGGATTTCTGCTTTAAAAAAAAAACCTTCATTTTTAATTTCCCGCACTTTTCCATTACATTAACCTTTATTTATATAGCGCCAACAATTTACGTAGCGCTAGGTACAGAGCATAGAAGAGAACTACATACTAAGTTAGACAAACTAGAACAGACTGGTACATAAGGTAGAGAGCCCTGCTCACCAGCGTATGTATTCTTAACAAAATGCTCATGGTATTTTGGTTTGGGGTATAGTCTATATCCTAAAAATTGAATTAAGTTAATTTTTGGGGATGTGCATTCATTTTGGTGCGCATTGAGGTATGGGTCACACTGTATTGTGAACAAATCAACTTTGAATCATTTATTACCTCTGGAGTTGTCATCATTTTTCATCATACAAGGAGTGCCGCTGATATTATGTTCTCCGTGGACTTTTTTGTGTGTTCAATAATACAACAGTTTTCTTTCAGCTATCCCATACACACATACACACATACACACATACACACATACACACATACACACATATACACATACACATATACATATACATATACACATATACATATACATATACATACACATATACATACATATATATATATATATATATATATATATATATATTTGTTTTTTTATGGCTGGACAAGTGATCAGGGGAGGGAATTGACACCTTGGCAGCTGTCGACCCTAACTTAAGGAGCTGGTGCTTCATCACTTTTCTCTTTTTAAATGCCCAGGTCATAGGACATTCTGTGTATTCAATTGTGTTGTATGTTTTTCAGTTTCTGTATATTATCTGTCTTGCCTGCCTATTTGTGTCTCTTGATGATAACGGGTGAACTGATGAAGCACTAAATTGTTTCCCACCCAGTGACAGAAGTTCCTAAGAATCAGCAACAAAAATATTAATTGCAAGAAATTGGAGAGATCCAAATAAAATAACTTGTAAATTTACAATTGTAAAAGGTATTATAGGATATGATTAATATGATATACAATAATGATTTTCTGTGTATAAATATGTAGTGTGTGTTTTATATTTCAAAAAATAAAGATGGATTGAATTAAAAAAAAAATTCAGGAGGATGTGTATTTGTCTGCTATGTTATTTGTATATGGTCTCTAATAAAGATTATGGATTTTAAATAGCATATGTGTATATTATTCATGCTGCGAGTGAGGTCTCACAAATAATTTCAAGATAAACCAGCCTCTTTCTTTCTGCTGTCGGTATATCACACATTCAATCACTGTTAGTCTGGGATACAGGGCCGATCCTATGGTCACGTGCGCCTGGGTGCAGGATTTTTTGGGGCGCCCCCATGTTGGGCGTGGCTATAATACTAACTCCTCCCCCTTCACAAATGTATTCAAGAAATCGAAATTAAAGTACCAAAACTTTATTATAAATTATTTAAAAAAAAAAAAAAAAGTAGAAACTCAGTGTGATTACTAATGGAGAAAATGAGTATTTTAGTGAACTTTATGTCAGTGTGTGTTTGTATGTATGTATTAGTGAGCTTGTATTAGTGTGATTATGTGTTAATGCATGTTATGTGAGTAATCACAAGTGTTATGTGAGTGTGTATTAGTGTGATTGTGTATGTTATGTAGGTGTCCTGATGAGCGTTATGTGTGTGTGTATTAGTGAGTGTGTATTAATGCATGTTATGTGAGTGTATACATACAGACACACATACACAGTCACTCAGACACACACATACACAGTCACTCACAGACACACACTCGCATATACACAGTCACACACTCACATATACACAGTAGTGTATCTACCGCGAGGCAAACAAGGCGCTCGCATAGGGCGGCACTTTCCCAGAGGTTGTTAAAGCACACTGGTGCTTTAAACCCTTCTGGTGCGGCAAAGATTTTTACTTTCTTCTCCGTTGTGTAAAAAATTGTTCCCTCCCCTCCCTCTCTTTTCCCTTCCCACCCCCGCCGCTCCTTTCAGTCTTCCCCTCACCCGGTGCTGCTTGTCATGATCGGGCTCCCTCACTTCCCCTCCCTTCGTTCCCCGTCACACGCGCCAGTGTAAAGTCTCCGCCCCCTGCCTGTCAGAGTACAGCAGAAGGTAAGCTGGTTCAAATGGAAAAATGAAAATGGTGGTTGTGAGTATGAGTGTGATGGGAGTCTGTGTGTGACTGACTGTGATGGGAGTCTGTGTGTGACTGACTGTGATGGGTGTCAGAGTGTGTGTGTGATGGGAGACAGTGTGTACTGAGTGTGATGTGAGAGTGTGTGTGATGTGAGGCTGTGTCACAGTGTGATGGGAGTCAGTGTGTGACAGTGTGGTGGGAGTTAATGTGTGACTGAGTGTGATGGGAGTCAGTGTGTGTGACTGAGTGTGATGGAAGTAGGAGTGTGTGACTGAGTGTGATGGGAGTGTGTGTGTGATGGGAGTATGAGCTTTATGTGAGTCTGAATGTTATGTGTGATGTGGGGTCATGTAATGGAGGTAATGGGGCATGTCTTAGGTGTGTAACGTGGGTGTGCAGCTTGGGTAGGGGGGTGCCCGGATTTTGTCTGCCTAGGGCAGCACAAAATCAAGATACACCACTGCATATACACCGTCACTTACAGACACACACACTCACATATACACCATCACTTACAGACACACACACTCACATATACACTGTCACTTACAGACACACACACACATACACCGTCACTTACAGACACACACACACATATACACCGTCACTTACAGACACACGCACACACATATACACCGTCACTTACAGACACACGCACACACACTCACATATACACCGTCAATTACAGACACACATACACACACATATACACCGTCACTTACAGACACACAATCACATATACAGAGACAAACACTCACACATACACAATCACTCACAGACACACACTCACATATACACAATCACTCACAGACACACACTCACATGTGCACAGTCACTCACAGACACACACTCACATGTGCACAGTCACTCACAGACACACACTCACATGTGCACAGTCACTCACAGACACACACTCACATGTGTGCAGTCACTCACAGACACACACTCACATGTGTGCAGTCACTCACAGACATACAATTGCATGTACATAGTTACTCTCAGATGCACACTCATACACAGTCACTCACATATACACAATGAATCCCAAACACACTCACATATACACAATAAATCCCCAACACGCTCACATACACACACTCACATATACACAGTCACACACTCACATACACACACACTCACATATACACAGTCACACACTCACATATACACAGTCACTCACAGACACACACTCACAGATATACACAGTCACTCCTAATACACACAGACACCCTTACACAAAGATTTTCTTTTTTAACGTTAAAAATAGTTTTTGATGTTTGTCCTCCTCCCTGCTCACTTACCTTTTAGTTGCAGGGAGGGGAATGGCTCAGACCATGTGGTTATTGCTGCTGTACAGCTTCTGCTGAGAATCCGGATGCTCTGACCTATCACAGCGTGAGGGGGGCGGAGCATGCACCCTTCGCGCTGAGCTCCGCCCACTGAGGTGCGTTTACGTGTGCTGTACTTGGCTCCCTCAATGGAGGAGGATCACTACAAACATACAGGGAGCCCGGCATGAGCAAAGGCGTGCTGCTATCAATCATTGTGATAGCAGCGCCTGCTCTGTGTGCCGGCCCGCAGCAGTCCAGGCGCCCCCATCTTTCACAGCTATGCAGCGCCTGGGCGCGGTGCACCCCGTGCACCCGCCCAGAATCGGCCCTGCTGGGATATATAAATTACAGTACAGTATATACAATACAATAACTTGTGTTTTACAAAACCTAAATAAAAAAAAAATTAGGCAAATGAGATGTGGATAAAAAAAGACAATGCAAACTTACATAGAAATAAGAATAGATTAAAAATACAAACACAAGCATAAATTTGATGATATAAACACTAAATCGTATTCACTCAACACTAACCATGCATTCTTCTTCAGCTCCAACAGGAGTGTCTTCACCACCTCCCAGACTTAATGATTTAAACCAACTTCAGGCTCCTGATGTGCAAGCACTAGGATCCACACATTTACGCCACATCCTTCTAGTTAGATGTTAATGAAAATGTAGCTATAATTACTAGTAGAACGCAGTCTACCTTCATACTACTGTACATCTATGTACACAGAAATGTGGACATAGATGTACAATGGTATGAAATCTATGTACTTAAAGTGATTAGAATGTTTAACTCTTTATAGGTTCATTCACAGGTTTAGTGAGCAAAGAGTGTAGCATAGGTTAATTATATGTAACCGTTAACTTATTCAGGAAATAGGTATGATAAATGCAATGAAAATGCTAGATTAAAAAGGATTTTTATTAGCATTAGTGGAATATCAATTTACAATAAATATGTTAAGGAGGAGGAAAGCTTCGTGGAGCCCAGCATTGTTGGCACATCAGGAGCCCATCCACGACCTCCTACCCCTCCTCTGATGACGACATTCAAGGCTAATGTCCAGATGAGATTGATGCACCAGCAGGAGTGTCAGTCTAGAACTGAACACTAGAGTTGAGCGGACACCTGGATGTTCGGGTGCGGCCGAACTTCGGAAAAAAGTCCGGGTTCGAGCTCGAACTTGACCCCGAACCTGAACCCCATTGAAGTCAATGGGGACCCAAACTTTTGACTAAAATGCCTCTAAAAAAGTCCTGAAAAGGGCTAGAGGGCTGCAAAAGGAAGTAAAATGGGGGTAAGTGTAGGACAAGTGCCCTGCAAACAAATATGGATAGGGAAATAACTTCAAATAACATAAAATACATACAAATTAAAAATACAGCTGAGCCATAAAATAGCACTAGATGGAATCTTTGATTTTAGTTTTGGAAGAACATAAATCTAAATCTAAAGGATGGCTGCCAGGAGGATCAACAGAATTATCCATTTGAGAGAGGGTTGGAGTGCAGGGTATTCTCTTACAGTTTATACTAAGTGACCCATAGGTTGAGGAGGCGGGCACCGTGGCGGTGTAGGTGGAAGCAGCGCTGGAGGAGGAGGAGGTAGCCAACATTTTTCAAAGTGCGCTGTAAGCACAGTATTTGACGGTTCTATTTGTCTCTCAGATGTAATACATGTAATGCTATTGCTATTCTATAAACCGAAATAGAGTCCCCATTCATACGAATAGGTCAATTGACCTATTCGTAAGAATGGGGACACTCACCCACATTTTACTTAATTTTGCAGCCCTCTAGCCCTTTCCAGGACTTTTTTAGAGACATTTTAGTGGCCAAAAGTTCGTGCCCCCATTGACTTCAATGGGGTTCGGGGTCAAGTTCGAGCCCGAACCCGGACATTTTTCCGAAGTTTGGCCGAACCCGAACATCCAGGTGTCCGCTGAACTCTATACATGACGGTAGCGGGTCATCAGACTAGATGGACCGAATGGTTCTTATCTGCCGACACATTCTATGTTTCTATGTTTCTTATGAATGGGGACTCTATTTTGGTTCATAGAATAGCAATAGCATTACATGTATTCTATAAACCGAAAGTCTAAAGGTTTATAGACTTTCGGTTTATGGAATACATGTAATGCTATTGGCTTTCTATAAACCAAAAGTCTATGAATCAAATGTCTTTCGTTTTATAGACTTTCGGTTTATAGCCGAGCCCCGAACTCCAACACGAACATACAGTGGAATGTCCATGTTCGGGTCCGGGGTCCAAATACCGTAATTGTGTGGTTTGGGTTCGCTCAACACAACTGAAACCTCTACCAGGTACAAGTAAGATAAATTGGCCATAAAGCATGTTAAGTTAGAGATAACCACTCCTCTACCATTGATTGAGGTACAAGTATACTATATTGGTCATAACACATGCTAAATTAGAGGGTACCACTGCTCTAGCGACAACATCCACACCTTACCTACCTCCATCACCACAGGTGATTCGAGGTCAGTCTGGTGAGTAGGAGGATGATACTGACATTGCTAGATGGTTGCCTAGCACATCATGCTCCTTCTTATCACTGTTGCCTCCTGTTAGTAGCCAAAAAACCCTGATTACTTACCATTCCTATGACCCAGTTTTACTGCGAAAAAAACTCGCTCGCCCCCCTCTCTGCCACTTCCTGCTTCAGGCTTGCTCACATTTAAAAAGTAATAATGATAATCAAAATTCACAAAATGAATATGAATTATTCATTTAACCCCTTAGTGACAAGACATGTTTACCTTGACTTTCCTTTGGTGACAATGTCTGTTTTGACATTTCTGGGGTGTTTGTGTTTAGCTGTAATTTTCTTCTTTCTCACATACTGTACCCACACAAATTATATGTTGTTTTTATCATCATAAGAAGGGATTTCATTAGATACCACTATGTTCATCATATCTTATAATTTACTACAAAAAAATCATAAAATATGAAAATTTAAAAAAAACACAATTTTTCTAACTTTGACCTAATATATAATTTACACAAATACAATCTTTAAAAAAGACCCCATCTAAATAATTTCTAAATGTTGTCCCGAGTTCAGAAATATGCATGTTTCCATATTTTTCGGTATTTTTTTCACGAGTTATGGGGCAAAAACCAAAAATAGTGTTTTTTGTTTTTTTCCTTATTGACCTTTTGACCCCAACCTGAACCCTAAATTTAACCCTAACACTAAATTTAACCCCAACCCTTATGCTATCCCTTAATATATTTTAATTTTAATTTAATTTGAGCCCTATCCCTTATGCTAAAAATTATTTAGTTTTAACCCTATAGGTTAATCTAACCACAATACCAGTTTTTAGCTAATTAAATCTTTTTTTTTTTTTAACATTGCAATGTTGCTTTCAGTCAAGCATCATATTCAGAGTGACAGAAGTGAATTTTCTTTCACTTCCGAAGCTCTGACCACAAGAGGCCATAGCCCCTTTTCGTGATCGTTGATCGCAAAAAACGCTTGTTTCACCGCAGGACGTGCCTGACACGTCCATTGTCGCGAAGGGGTTAAACTTACTTAATTGTGTCTGTCTTTTTTCAGGTATAGCCCAACCTCCCACACTTCCACAGGTAACTGTACCCTTTTATTTCCACAGTGTGGTATGTTGCATTGTACATCAATGTTGAAATCTACAATTTAAAAGTGAAATGGTTCATGAACCGCACTGTTCGGGTTCGTACCGAACATTACGTGTTTTGGACCCCGGAACCGAACATTCCACTGTATGTTCGTGTTGGAGTTCGGGGTTCAGCGATTACATTGTATGTATTGCTATTGGCTTTCTATAAACCGAAATAGAGTCCCCATTCATAAGAATTTCTTAGGAATGGAGACTCTATTTCGGTTTATAGAAAGCCAGTAGCATTACATGTATTCCATAAGTCGAAAGTCTATAAACCGAACGACATTCGGATAATAGACTTTCGGTTTATAGAATAGCAAAAGCATTACATGTATTCTATAAACCGAAAGTCTATATACCGAATGTCGTTCGGTTTATAGACTTTCGGCTTATGGAATACATGTAATGTTATTGGCTTTCTATAAACCGAAATAGAGTCCCCATTCATAAGAATTTCTTTTGAATGGGGACTCTATTTCGGTTTATAGAAAGCCAATAGCATTACATGTACCGTATTTGCCCGATTATAAGACAAGGTTTTTTTCAGAGCAAATGCTCTGAAAAATCCCCCTCGTCTTATAATCGAGGTCTTCTTATAATGTGACCTCAAATTGAGGTCAGATTATAAGACATGGATCCAGGTCCCCAGCAGAGCTGCAGGGGACCTGGATCCCCCTCTCTGACAGCAGGGGAAGTCTGCACGATGAGCGCAGACTCCCCTGCTTCCGCCCGGCACGACCGCCGGGGCTTCTGTGAAGAAGCCGGGTACTTCCGCTTTCGTCACAGAAGTCCCGGCGAGCGTGCTGGGCGGCAGCAGGGGAGGCAGACTTCCTCTGCTGCCCCGCTAGCCACCAGGGTAAATCGGGCAGCTGGGGGATGTCTGCACGATACGTGCAGACATCCTCCATGATGCCCGACACGGCAGACTATTATGACGGACCAGCTGTCCGTCATAATAGACTGCCGTGTCGGGCAGCATGGAGGATGTCTGCACGTATCGTGCAGACATCCCCCGGCTGCCCCCACTAGCCAACAGGGATCGAGGTAAGGGGAAGGGAGGGAGGGGGGCAGAGAGACAGGGGGGACAGAGCAGGAAGGGGGGGAGAGACAGAGGAAGGGGGGACAGAGCAACAATGGGAGGGAGGGGGGCAGAGAGAAACATGTGGGGGGGAAGAGACAGGCGAGGGGGGAGTGAGACAAAGCTGGGGGCAAGGGAAAGAGAGAGGCAGCATTGGCACATAAAAGGAAATAAACACAAGAAATGCATTTTTTTTTATATAATATTTTATTAAAAAAGCAATTTACATGTGAATATATACAAGTTTAACTTTTTTCCTATAGGGTAGTCTTATATTCAGGCTTTTAGTTTTTTTCCAAAAGGAATATCCAAAGTTTGGGGGGTCGTCTTATAATCAGGGTCGTCTTATAATCGAGCAAATGCGGTATTTCTTATGAATGGGGACTCTATTTCGGTTTATAGAAAGCCAATAGCATTACATGTATTCCATAAGCCGAAAGTCTATAAACCGAAAGACATTCGGTTTATAGACTTTCGGTTTATAGAATACATGTAATGCTATTGCTATTCTATAAACCGAAATAGAGTCCCCATTCATAAGAAACATAGAAACATAGAATGTGTCGGCAGATAAGAACCATTCGGTCCATCTAGTCTGCCCAATTTTTTTTTCAGTACTTTTATTAGTCCCCCGTTCCCGGTCTTATAGCTAGGATAGCCTTGTGTCTATCCCACGCATGCTTAAAATCCTTGACTGTGTTTACCTCTACCACTTCTGCTGGAAGGCTATTCCATACATCCACTACCCTCTCAGTAGAGTAATACTTCCTGATATTATTTTTAAATCGTTGCCCCTCTAATTTAAGACTATGTCCTCTAGTTGTGGTAGTTTTTCTTCTTTTAAATATACTCTTCCTTTACTGTGTTGATTCCCTTTATGTATTTACATGTTTCTATCATATCCCCCCTGTTACGTCTTTCCTCCAAGCTATACATGTTAAAACATGTTAATTACATGTATTCCATAAACCGAAAGTCTATAAACCGAATGTCTTTCGGTTTATAGACTTTCGGTTTAAGGAATACATGTAATGCTATTGGCTTTCTATAAAACGAAATAGAGTCCCCATTCATACGAATAGGTCAATTGACCTATTCGTAAGAATGGGGACACTCACCCACATTTTACTTAATTTTGCAGCCCTCTAGCCCTTTCCAGGACTTTTTTAGAGACATTTTAGTGGCCAAAAGTTCGTGTCCCCATTGACTTCAATGGGGTTCGGGGTCAAGTTCGAGCCCGAACCCGGACATTTTTCCGAAGTTTGGCCGAACCCGAACATCCAGGTGTCCGCTGAACTCTATACATGACGGTAGCGGGTACATATCGATAGTAAACTGATGGGCCCAAGCTCCAGATGGGCAGAGTATGAAATGAAGGTAACCCTGCTAGATGTTGGTGCCACTCCCACTGTGTGTTTATGAAAAAAAATAAGGAGAGATCTTGGTACACTTAGCAATATCAATCCTTTTATTTGAGTATCCAAAATATAGTGAAAATATGAAGTGCAATAAAAATCTGTTAAGTAACAGACAAAACCGACTTTCAATGTTTTACTCATTTCTCGCATACCGGCGCATAGTCATAAGTGCCAGTAGGGATGAAATAAATAAGACTTTAAATGGAAATGCGGGAGGAGTTACTTAGTCGGAAAATATATATGTTGCTCAACCCCTTTAAAGAGTTTAAGGGAAGATGCTGACAATATATTAGCATAAAAACAAGAAAGAAAAAAAAGCAACCTGTTCAAAATGAGCAGTCCCAAGCAAAGAAATACACCTTTAAATTTAACAAATGCGCGTTTAACACAAAATATCAAAAAGGATTTCCACTGTGTATGTGGTCTGGTAATCATACATCATATACCAATATAAACCTACCTAATGTGCAAATATGAAAACATTTAAAATCACATAGTCAATGACTAACTCCACTTCGCTTTACTGTGAGTGTGAAGTGGAGTGTCTGGTCCAACCTGAATGTTGATCCTGGATTTTTAACTTGGGGTCTCCACATGACAGCATAACCTAATTTGTCGATACATTGGGAATACGTGTGATGAGTGTATACGGGATTTGCTACAGTGTTGGCATCAGGGCCGGCCCTGTAATGTGGCAGACTGGGGCAGCTGCCCCAGGCGGCACCCTGGCAGAGACAGCACTTTGCTGCTTCATGCAGCAGTCTTTTTCTATTTTTAATTTCCTGTGTCCGAGGCGCTTGATAGAAGGAGGCCAATCAGGTGAGACCTCTCAACTCCCGTGATTGGCTCAGTCCCTCCTTCACACTAAGAGCTCAAAGCACAGAGATGCCTACAGCAGGTAAGGTACACAGTTAGACAGTGTGTGTATGTCAGTGTGAGTGAGTGTGTGTATGTCAGTGTGATGGAGTGTTTGTGTATATCAGTGTGAGTTTGTGTGTATGTCAGTGTGAGTGAGTGTGTGTGTGTATGTCAATGTGAGTGAGAGTGTGTGTGTATGTCAGTGTGAGTGAGTGTATGTCAGTGTGAGTGAGTGTGTTTGACTGAGAGTGTGTGTGTTTGACAGACTGTCTGTCATTGTGTGTGAGTGAATGCATCGATAAAGGGGTTCACTTTTCTAATTCTGCCTCTATCTGTCCAGCCACCTAAGGGTTTAACTCCTGTGACACTGCCTAGATCTGTCTAGCCACCCAAAGGGTTAACTCTTCTGATACTGCCATTATCTATCTAGCCACCAAGGAGTTAACTTCTCTGACACTTCCTATATCTGTCTAGCCATCCAGGGGTTAACTCATCTGACACTGGCTTTATATGTCAAGCAATCCAGGGGTTAACACCTCTGACACTTACTATATCTATGTGGATTTTGTTATAGGTCACTGGTCAAATTATGTTTTAGGGATTTGCAAAGAGTATTATCATAATAATGTTACCATTACTTTCTTTTCACCTTATGGGTGGGCTCTTTGAAAAAATTATTTTATGTTTATAAGAAGCTTTAGTGGGCATATAAAAATACCCATTTTCACCCATAAGTTGAAAATAAAATGGTAAAACAAACATTAGTATGAAAATAGGCTGTGCAATTCCCCAAAACATATGTGGCCACTGACCTATAACATGACTCAAGGGTACACATTAAGGTACACATTTTAAAAAGTGTCAAGTCAATAGTGGTATTTACATGACTCTTTTGTTCTCTAGAATAGATGTAAGCCAGGGCTTGACAAATCCTTGGAACCGTGGTTTTACGTAGACCAAACCAGCAGCCAAGCAGTGAATCCATCTTTCCTGAGTTCTCTGCAGGAGGAGACATGTGCTAGCAAGAACATCAGGAGCAGACATTATTTACACTGTAAGTCCTGTGTATGGGTACATAGGTACAGATAGGTACATTGTAGATTTGAAAAAGGTTTCTGTCTAGTATGTGGACACAACATGGTTAGTTCTGCGTTTGTCTACTTACATTGTTGGCAATCAGCACTGTCGTGATCTCAGGGCCCCTTTGATAGTCATCCACATGAGCACACATCAGCAATCTGGATATTTTCACCATGAAAACAATAGAATTCTGGCTACCCAGTATGCACCGATCACCCCTGAACACACCCCAAATTCAGGTAACATAGGTGGAATTTGCATTTCGGAGATTTGGGAAATTCAGCTAAAGTGCTCGATCCAAATCCATTTCAGGTCAAGTCGTGTATTTTGAGTCGACCCTACTGTAAAAGCAAAATAAATGATAGCAAGACAATAATAATACTATTGATTTAAGTATGGCAAAAATTAAATAAAACCAGCTAATTATTGCATTTATAGGGTTTTTTTTTTGTTTTTCTAACGGCCAATGTCTAACTACAAGGGTTAGATAATACAGTTTAATCATCAAATATTAATAAATCATCAATCAACAGGACTTCCAATTAAGGTGGATTATTTAAGGGGACTCTGTCAACATAAATATAGCTTACTGTATTTGCTCGAATATAAGACAAGGTTTGTCTTATATTCGAGGTCGTTTTATAATCTGACCTCAAATCGGGTTCAGATTATAAGACTGGGATTCCGGTCCCCCGCAGAGCTGCAGGGGACCTGGATCCCCCTCACTAACAGTCGCTGGATGTCTGCGCAATGCGCACAGACATCCTCCGCTGCTGCCCGGCACGACCGCTAAGACTTCTATGATGAAGCCGGGTCCTTCCGGTGGAAGTGCCGGCGGAAGTGCCGGGCAGCAGCGGAGGATGTCTGCGCATATCCCCCGGCTGCCCCCACTAGCCACCAACGAGTCTCTGTTGGGGGGAGGGAGGGGGGAGACAGACAACATTGGGCGCAGGGTGGGGGGTGACAGACAACATTGGGGGGAGGGTGGGGGAGAGAGACAGACAACTTGGGGGAGGGAGGGGTGGAGAGACAGACAACATTGGGGGAGGGTGGGGGAGAGAGACAGACAACATTGGGGGGAGGGTGGGGGAGAGAGACAGACAACTTGGGGGGAGGGTGGGGGAGAGAGACAGACAACTTGGGGGGAGGGTGGGGGAGAGAGACAGACAACTTGGGGGGAGGGTGGGGGAGAGAGACAGACAATGCTGGGGGAGGGAGGGAGGGGTGGAGAGATAGACAACATTGGGGGAGGGTGGGGGAGAGAGACAGACACCATTGGGGGAGCATTGGGTAAGTCTGTCGAGTAGGGGCAGCATTGGCACATAAAATGTAAATAAAAACAAGAAATGCATTTTTTTATATCATAAGTTTTTATTAAATATTAAAAAGCAATTTACATGTGAATATATACAAGTTAAACTTTTTTCCTATAGGGTAGTCTTATATTCAGGCTTTTACTTTTTTTCCTAAAGGAATATCCATAGTTTGGGGGGTCATCTTATAATCAGGGTCGTCTTATATTCGAGCAAATACAGTATTTTAGAATAGTAGAGAAAAGAAAAAAAATGAAAAATGATCTAAGCATTGTGTTACCAGAATTGCCTGCAAATACAAAAATGAGAAATGTATGTTTTAAATGTGTCAATAGTTTCTCTGCTTATGACATCACCTCTGCTTAATATGCAAATTACACATTCCCACGGAATAGTATTTCATTTGCATATCAAGCCACATATGGTATATAATTGTAAGACAGCACAGATACATTTAACACATTTTTCTCTTAATGCAGTTATGCATTTACTGTAATATTGCTAACACCATATATAAATCACTTTTGTAATTTGTTATTTTCTACCTTCACAGTCTAAAGAATGTTTTGGTGATGGAGTCCCTTTAAGATGATAAATAAGGAACTAGGTGAGAGAAGTAAGAAGGGAAGATTTGTAGAAAATGAGACATAACAAGAGAGGCATAAAGGGACTGTAACATATAAACATAGCTTATACTTTTGATGTAGAAAATAAAAAATAAATAAATATTTTGTTAGAAAAATTGCAAGCAAATGCCTAAATGCGGAGAAAAATGTGTTTTGAATGTGTCTGTGGTGTGTCCTGTTTATGACATCACCTGTGGCTTTATTTGCAAATTAACTACTTTCCATTGGGAAATGTGTAAGTTGCATTTTAGACAATAGGTGATGTCATAAATAGGCACATTTAAAACACATTTTTCTCCAAACTGGGCATTTGCTTGTAATTTTGCTAACACAATGTAGCGATAATTGTCAATTATTTTTTATTCCCTACATTCGCAGTATAATCAATGTTTAGGTGATCCAGTCCCTTTAAGAAGGTGGTAGGAATGAACCATACGATGAGGAAGATTATACAGTTATGAGAATGGGAAAATTTAGTAGATGGGTTTATTACTCACTATAGTAAAGTGGGAAGAGAATTGCCAAATGTAATTGTTCAAACTCCTATTGCCTGATTTTCACAATTCACCACAGTTCATGGGTTAGTGAATACACCTCAAAGAGGGTAATTTGAGAATACCTGAGGGGGGATTTGATAGTATGCTATATTGTGATGCATTATGCTGGGCAGCAATTATATTAAGATTACAATTTATAATACAGTCACCAATTATGGAATCTGTTTCATATGTATGTTTGTATTCCCTCATTATACATCATTAACCTGCACTATATATGATTTGATTGTTTACATCATATAAACCTAGCTAAAGCTAAAACAGAACTCTGTGTAAATCCTGGAGGATAATTAAAGGAGTTTTAATCCATAGAAGTGAAATTATAGTAAAACAATAATCAGGAACATTCCATTGGTTTCCGTGGCGATTGCTCCACTTTCTAAGTTTTCCTTTGCATTTATCTGTATGTCTAACCCTCAAGAGCCATATGCGTGTTCTTAATAAGAAAGTAATTTAAATATGCACTGCAGCCTAACCAGACTAATAGTATCCAGAGTATCATTACATAAGCAATCTGATATTATTACACATATGCAAATCGAGTCCAACATTTTCAGAGCCTGTGTAGGATGTCATCATGTCTCCACCCACCTAAACTTAGCTCATGTCAAAGTTACAGCCTCTGTCACTGGAAGTACAGAACTTTAAACTCCAGCTACCTTGCTGTGTGTGCTACATACCAGCATCTCATTGTGCTGGAGTCATTTTGCAACTATGACTTCAGGACTATTTTTTCTACTCTTCTGTGGGATTATTTCAGAATACCTTGGAAATGCCCAGAAATTGTCAAAAGGTTAGTAAAAATAAATAATTTAATATATTATTTTATTGTGGAAAGTAGACTGTTAAAGATGCTAGCAGTAATGACTAACTTTTGACAATTAAACCATTGTGGACTGCATCTCCCATGATGCTCAGCCTGTCAGTTGCCCAAGCATTCTCTCGTTGGTTGGCTGAGCATCATTTGAAGCAGCAGGGGTGCCAAAGGTTAGTGAAAGTTTTTATAATATGAAGGCAAAGTTAAGCAGTGGGTTTATTATTTCATACACTTAAATTACTATGTTTACCAATTAACCACAACTACATTTTTAGTAAGCACTGAAACAAATGTAATGTTGCACATGCTCAGAAACTATTAAACTACTTGTGGGTTTTTTTATACGTAATATGTGTGTTTGTTATGAATTCCTTTGCTAGTGTGATAAAAAGATGTTTCATCATTTAGTTAATTCCTTTTATATTTGGGGGGGGGGGGTAACAAAACTTATGTTTTCAGTAATTGGTATCTCACGTTTACACAGGATTTGCAATCTGATTTTGCAAAGCTAGTGTTTTGTAGAAAGTTTGCAAAACAGAGACACTCCCCCCTATGTCTGGTAATTTTCTCTCACTTTTGGCAGATTTGTTCTTGTGTTGTTATAAATGACTAAAGTGTCAACATTTTTTTTTTTGAATATCAGCACTGAACATTCCCCTGGTGCCAAAGGGTAAAACAAAAATGTAATATTTGTGTGTATGAGTGTGGTTGTTGGAGATGGAGAACATTATACAGTTGCTTAACCTTTTGAATGCTAGTGAACTGGGCTGCATTAGTCACCATTTAACACCCAGGGGGGTTAAGTATGAATTCGTAAGTACGCAATTCCAGGTTACAATTATTAGGAATGTTCCAGTGGTTTCCATGGTGATTGCTCCACTTTTAGAACGTTGACTCCAATGGCACTGGATATTACTGGATCCAAAATCTGAGTGCAATAAATTACAATATGAAATATATCTAGGAGAGCTTCCAAGACAAATCTCACATATCCTTCCTTTTGCCATTCAGGATTTTGGTAGGTGGATTCATCCTCTAGTCTTCAGTAAGGACAATGACATACAAGGATTATGAAGACAGCCTGATCGTTTTCCATGTTAGTGCAAATAGGGACATGTTTTAAACACTGTGCTAGGTTATTTAGGGAAATTGTGTTTTCATTGTGGAGAATTTAGATAAAAGCAGTGTAAAAAGGATGAGGTAATTTATTTGGCAATTTTGTGGACACATTTAATTGAGATCCATTTTGCCATATTGAAATGTTTATAATGGAAATGAGCAATTCTGAAGATTGTAAAATAACTACAATGATGGTCAACCAACTTCAACCAATTGTTAACCCAATGATCATGTGGAAAGCATCACATTTAGGTGCTTGTTTCTTTAAGCAGAATGCAAGACAAGGTCTGCAGTCTAGGTAGTAAAATAAGAAATGCTAGAAATGTTAAACAGGAGATACAATGTCTTTACTATATACACTGCAATGATGATGTAGTACAGTAATATTGCTTAGACCATTTAATGGAAATGTTGCATTAGTGATAATTAAACTACATAAAGTGTTCTAATTCCAGTTATTGGAGATAATTTTCATATGAGCAGTGTATTCATTCTGTCAATGCACCTTGTGCTAAGCCATATGTGCATTTACTCACATGTGATTCAGTTCTGCTCCATACATAAGCTTTTTTGAAATATGGGATGATGTAATAAAAATTTCCTGAACATTTAATGCTTTGAGTTCTGAATGAATCAAGCATTCATCGTGTACATTCTTCTGTATAGCCTCATACTATTATACCATGATACAATGGAGGGAAACTGCAGACCTACAGCTGATCATGGACTACAACTCCCAGAATTCTTTGCAACCGTGAAAGGCTAAGGGAATAGGGGAGTCCATCTCCTGTCTTAATATTTAATCCATAATTATAGGTTTTTATGTGTATGGAGTTGCTTATTGTGGGTAAATAAAGGATTACTGTAGCAAAACATGAATTTGTGTTAAAGTGTTGCATCAAGTGTAGGCATTTTATATAGAAATGCTTTAATGGACGATTACAAATAAAGTATCTTATTGAGCCATCTTTACCCCATATAGCTCCACCAGGAGGCAGACATTTTGTTTAGACTCTTTGGTCAGATTGGTTAGGTCTTTCTTCATCTGAACCAAGGTGAGTGAAGATCAGACCCAAGATTCTAAACAACATGTCTGCCCTCTGAGAGAATGATATGGCCTAGAGGAGGCTAAATATGGAGCTTTATTTGTATTCTTTCATTAAAGATTTTCTTTATAAATCATTTACACTTGATACCATCTTTCAATTAAACATAAGTACATTTTTTGCTCCAGTTGTCTTTTAAAATAAAACATTTTAGCATTTTGCCAATTCCGATGGGTATAACATCTAAAAACTCAATACCGATATAGCTATATGCAACAACACCGACAGTATATATTACAGAACCCCCCTGACACCTCAAAATATAACCAAGAAATTGTCTCTTTCGTTACTGCTACTTCATCATACATACAATTCATAAGTCAATACTTTACCTTGACAGTATAAAGATTAAAGCACGGTCCAATCAGCTATAAAAATGCATCAGTTTTACTTCCAATTCGAAAATGTACATTATGATCCTTTTTCGATTCTGGAAGATAAAACACTATGCGTCCCCAAAATATGCAGATGTTTTTTATTTGACTTACTTGGAAATGTTGACTTACTTGGAATTCATCTGTAACCATGTTAACTATACGATTTTGGCAAAGCAAAACATAAAAAAAGACTAAGTCTGATGTTGCAAGCTTGGTATGCTCAAGTGTGTAACCCTTTTCCTTTGCTAATTTCTTAATTTTGGGCAGCCTCAGTCCAACATGTAAACATTTTAAACCACAGGTGGCAGCAACACCGTATCAGATGTAACATGTGTCAGTTCGATATTGTACGATGGTGTAAACTACATGGGATAGAACCAAAGCCTCATTCCATTACAGGTTTGCAGAGCATTTAACTGACTCCATCACCTGAACATTGTTTATGGTAAGTTTAGAGAGCAAATGCATAGTTAAGAGAAAAACATGTTTTTAATGGGTGTGGTGTCTCCTGTTTATGACATCACCTTGTAACTAAAATTAAACATTGCATTAAAAAAAAAGTTAATTTGCATATTAAGCCACAAGGTGATGTCCCTAAAGAGGGTACACCAGACACGTTTAAAACAAAATTGGCTCTTATTTTTTCACTTAATTTGCATGCAATTCTGCCAGCACAATGTACAGATCATTTTACTTTCTGTGCATTCACAGTAATAAACAGTGCTTTCCAACTTGGGGGTGTGTCCGATGGGGAGTTAGCATGCTGTCCATATGTTAGGCTTTGTTCGGGACAGTCTTGGTTTCTGGATGCTGTCCCAGCTCTACCTTCTTCTTGCTTTTCAGGACTGAGGTAGAGCTCAGAGGAACTTTGGTGCGCAATCATGAAGTAAAAACGTAATTTTCCGTTGTCGAGTACACCAAAGACTGTCTATTGCCAAAATATAGGTTCCGTCCTAGGTGTCAAATACTCTAGGTATGCCCTTGTAGCTGGTAGTGCTGCTAGTGACTGACCAGTGCCATGCCCCCATTCACAGGAGATAGGGTTGCCACCTGGCCGGTATTTTACCGGCAGGCCGGTAAAAAATTGGCTTAAGGCCAATGTTAAGTCTGTGGAGACAGTACCAAGGCCGGTATTTTTCTGAAGAAAAGGTGGCAACCCTAACAGGAGACAATGGCACCATGGTAACCAGTAGTCCCAGATTTGCAGGGACACTGTTTTGAACTGTCCACATGCAGAAATGTGTTTAAACCGTGTAGGTCTGTGAAACATAAGCGCACAAATTGAACATCAGACACCTGGTAACTTGTATAGTCACACTTCATCATCCCATTCATTTTAGGCTCCACCAATACCACAACCCAGAACCCGGTCCCAGAATGTTGGTAGTTATGTAGAATGAGGATTGATAATCTGGTGGCATGGAGCCTCTACACATTCCCTTCCTACCACTCTCCTGACCACCAGCTTCTACCTCACCTTTATTGATAGCATGCCTAAAAATACCATTTGCTCATATCACTCAGTATTGGAGTTTTACAGCCTTATATATGTGATTCATGGGCACTTATACTAATACTGGGATTTACAGGTTGCCTTGACTTTGATTCTTGCTTCTTGAATTACCATTACTAATCCAAACCTCTTTGATTTTGTTACCTTTTGGTTACCTTTGGCCAAACGTAGATGTGCAGCATGCACTGTACCTGTTCACCTGTTTCCTGGATTGTTCCTTGATGCAACACCATCTGCACAGAGGGGCAGAAGCACTGTTTAATCATCAGCAACTCATGTGTTACTCATGCATGAAAGCAGTCCCTTCACCCCAACAATACAAGATGTACAGACCTCCGAACCAGCACCTAATACACAAGATATGTGTGTTATATTTTTCAAAAGGAGGACCTAGGCTGCCACTTCAAATGGAAGAATGTATTAATGGTGACTCGTCCTCAAACACCAAAGAAATATGGTGCTAGATCTTTAATGTGGCCTGGTAAACACTTGTATAATCCATACAAAAAAATTGTATCCAGCAATGATATATTGATAATGTATATCCATTTGTGAAGCAAGTGTTGCTCCAGAAGTTGCACACGTTTCGCTCCTGTCTTGGTGCCTAATCTTTAGCTTATGAGTAAGCTCCAAGAGAGGTGTGTAATGCGTATAAGTTCCTGAGCTGTGTTTTCCATCTCATTACATTGTTGTTGACATTTGTTTCACATATGTATATACATTGTTTTCGATAAACTGTGATTTTGAAGAAATTCTGTAGTGCTGGATATAATTTTCTGTGTGTATTATATTTTACACCAACATCTACAGCCATAACACAACTGGATTTATACCCAACACACTACAGATCCTTTCATACAATCAAGCATTGAAGCAACCTGCTAAAAAGGCCTCAGAAAAATGTGCCAAAAATGCTCTTGGTGTACACCTCAATGGCTCCCTCTTTTGATGAGCATCTCAATGGCTCCCTCTCTTGATGAACACCTCAATGGCTCTGGCTCCCTCTCTTGCTGAGCACCTCAATGGCTCCCTCTCTTGCTGAACACCTCAATAGCTCTGTCTCCCTCTCTTGCTGAGCACCTCAATGGGTCCCTCTCTTGCTGATCACCTCAATGGCTCCCTCTCTCACTGAGCACCTCAATGGCTCCCTCTCTTGCTGTACTCCTCAATGGCTCCCTCTCTTGCTGACCACCTCAATGGCTCCCTCTCTTGCTGAGCACTCAATGGCTCCCTCTCTTGCTGAACATGTCACTGGCTCCCTCTCTTGCTGTACATCTTAATAGCTCCCCTCTCTTGCTGAGCACCTCAATGGCTCCCTCTCTTGCTGAGCACCTCAATGGCTCCCTCTCTTGCTGAGCACCTAGAATTAATTTAGAATAAAACAAACATTATGCCATCATTATATAACCTTGTAGAAACAAATTATCACAAGTGGGATGGGTCGGATGCCAAAAACATAAAATAGAATAAACCTGTCTATAAAAGTGAAATATCTAATTTTTAGTGCAGTATTTCCAAAATAGCGATTGCATGAATTCACACAGATGAGCAGAAGTGTCAGCCATACACATGTGTGAAAAATAAAAGCTGGAACCTGGACAGAGGTACAGTAAAAGTAAAATGTTTGAAATCAAAGCTAGAAATTTTTTTTACTCAGCCATCTTGAGTCTTTTATGCAGAACAAACATTCCAAAATAAGTCAGTGTGAGTGCTTTGCTTGCACTTCAACATTGCTAGTTCCAGTCACATAAATAGCTGACATATTATTATTCTTTTATCTTTAATGAGCCGACATGGATAGACACAACATTGAAGTAGTTGGTGACATCAGGTAAGGTGGACCTGTCATTCCAAAAATGTACCACTAAACACTATACCTTTTAAAAGGTACATGCCTATTTATCCTCTGGCCAGAAACCATGATGTCACCAACAGTCTCTTACTTGTGCAGACCTTCGTCTTTGAATAGAGGGTACCTCACTGCACTAGAACTGAAAGACTGTTGACAAGAGCCTCAGCATCATGGTCAGAGAGTAAATGGGCATCTATCTTAAAAAGTACCTACCCGTTTATCCTTGCCCCAAAGCCACTCATTTCTTCACGTGTCCATCTATATTAGAAGCAAAAATGTTTTAAAAAAGCTTATGTGCACTCCAAGGGGACTTTGTCATCAGTTTGGTTCATCTTCCCAACGACTTGTATGCTGTTTCTATCCAGGCTGTACAGCATTGGTGGGATCCAAAACAGCAAGAAGAACAACTCCTTTATTTGTGTAACAACACAGACTTATAAAAAGACATGCACATGACATCACAGACATTAGTATACAATATGGGGGGGGGGGGGGGGTGGAATGGAACTAAACATAGTTCTCCAACTAACTGGGGCTAGGAAAACATTAGACATTCAGAGTGAGTAGACCTAATTACAATACACACAGTAATGTACACAACATTATCAGTTTACCAGTTAATCAAGTTAATATAGAACAATGGATGTTGGAGTAAACTATTGGAGTCACTGTCACATTATAAACCTTCAGAGTGGTCTACTCACAGAATTAAACGTTACACATAAACCAATACACTAACAGAATATAACTAACAATTTTAACGTATAGAGTTATGGTACATAAGCCAGGGTCCATAATCTACAGGCCCCTCCAAGAACCCCAGTCAGGCAGGCTGTCAGAATTCACTTTGTGACAAGTCTGAAACACGACCCTATATAAAGAGTCGGCCCTATAGTTAAAGGGACAGTCTAGTCCCAAAACTCACTTGCATGTTAAAAAGACTACTCTTGTATAGTGCATAGGTTTTTTCCAGTGTGATTTGATTGCAGGCATCACAATTTTAATATTTTTCTCAAGCCCTCCCCCAATGATTACTCTGCATGTATACTACAGGGGCTGTAGCACTGATTATATAGACACTGAGCATTTAGAGTTTTGATTTATTTAGTCACTTTCTGTGCTGCTGGAATAGAATACATTGTGTGGAATATAATAAGCTTGTTCTTTTACACAGTAGGATCTCTTAACAGTGAAACACATTATCTGATGACCTCATTAGAGAGACAGGCAGTATCTTGCAAACTGCTGTAATTTCACAAATTCATCTAACTGTACTTTGGATATAGATTAAGCAATGCAAAATGTAAATCATTCATTTTAAAGACAGTCCCTTTACAAACAAGCTTTAGTGCCACTATAAGATAGGAGATTCTATATACATTGTCCTAAATATACATTGTCCTAAGTAAACTACTTGCAAAATGTACATATTTGGAAAGTATATACACTGTGATGAGCAGGCACAGCGTAGACACCTGTAGAGCTTTAGTAATAATTGGTTGTTCTATATTCCTTAAAACAGAATTAAATTAAGTCAATAGATTTTCTAACAATTTAGCTAACACAATGTAAAGATTCCATTTTATATTTAAATTGTCAAATGTATTTGCACAATAGAGGCATATTATTCATGATAGAATAAATGACAAGATAATATACAGTTCCACATTTGCTGGAATGTCTAAACACTACTTCAATTACATGCAACAATTAAAATGATTACATTTAATTTCACAAAATGTGTTTCTCAAGCTATTTTGATTTACAATTCTCTCATTATTTAAGCAAGCTCTGTTGTAAAAATATCTCAACTTACGAACTTCTAGTGCAAAAGTGTTACGCAGTATGCACTGTGCAAAAACATATTGTATACTCCCAATACGGTAATTGCAAGGGTTCCACTTGCAGTTTAGAAAGATGGTTGGGAGGTGCGCCAAAAGGAAAAGTGGGAGATGAGAGGAATAAAAAGGAAAGGAGGGGAAAAGATAAAAAAGGGGGGTTGTAGCAGCTTAGAGGAATACCAACTTGTTGTTCCCAGAACTCAAAAAAGAAGGGTACTATATAGATATGTTCTGGTATAAGCACTATAAGGCATAGACCATAGAGCCTGCTGTAAAAATAACAATGGTTTTAATATATAAAAAAGATAAGAATGAAAGCATAATAATAAAAAGGCTTACAAAACAATGTTCCTATGGAGTAGCATTCAGAAGTGATTTCAATTTATTTAGTGTAACACAGAATTCCAGGGTGCCGTGTTGCAGAGATATTTTTCAGTGACCTGGCAGCACTGATCGGCTTGTAAATCCAGATGCATCTCCAGCAAGGAGAAGATGATCATCTCATCCCCGGTGATTGGCTGTGTGCCAGTTGATTGATATGTGCGCACACACCAGTGATGGAGAGAGACTATCGTCCAACCGTCGTTTTCTCTCCCCTGCCATGGATCATTGCTCTTTGCCCCAGAGCATAGCAGTTTCTACCTTTCTACACAATTGTTTTGTCTCTTTATCAATCCCTATACCTTTTCTGTCTATCTGTGTGTATCTCTGATGATAATGGGTAGCCTAGTGACATTGCACAATGGGCCATTGAATTGTTTTTGCCGCCCCTGGGCCAAAAGATGCCATCCCTCCCCTGATTGCAGCCAATATTGAGGTTTAGTGGATTGATTGATTTTTCTGTTTCTATGGTAAAAATAACAAACCTGAGTATTACACTTCTGTCAATGTAAAAACCTAGAAATGCTGCAAATAACTCCCTATGCCAGATGCTACATGTGGCTTATGAATATCTTTGTAAGTTAAAAGGTATAGTTGTAAATGTGAAAAAAAATTTGTTTGCAGTCTGTGACCAAATTGTTTCACTTATAGTAGCTGGGGGCAACTTGTATTGAGGTTCTTAAGCTACCGTAGTGACTTTCAAACCAAATTTTGGGCCCCAGCCTGACTCCAATTCCCAATAAATATTGACAAGCTGAGCATAATGGGTGTGAAAGTCAGCTGTTTCCCATCTGTTCTAAACGCATACTAACATGAATTAATCTTCATGCAGTGGCGTAGCGTGGGGGGTGCAGGGGGGGCCGGCCGCACCGGGCGCAATATCTGGGGGGGGCGCACTAGCCCTATGCGGCCGCGTGGCCGCCAGGGCCGTCTTTAACGCGGGGCCAACGGGGCAGCTGCCCTGGGCCCATTTACTCCTGGGGGGCCCCAAGGCAGCTGTCCCGTGGGCCCCCAGCCCCTGCTGCCGCGTTCACAGCGCATTGCGCTTGTGAACGCTTTTTTCCGGCAAGCCGCATCCGATGGATGCGACTGCCGGAAAATAAAAAAATAAAAACTGACGCCGGATGTGACGTCGCGTCACATCCGGTGTCTGCTTCCCTCCTCCGTGCAAGAGGGAAGACTGCACGGAGGAGACATCCGGCGGGGGACACGGAGCCGCTTCATGTAAGTACGGGGGGGGGGGGGGGCTGGCTGGCACAATATTCCTGGTATCTGACTGGCACTATATTACTGGGCATCTGATTGGCACAATATTACTGGGTATCTGATTGGCACTATATTACTGGGCATCTGATTGGCACAATATTCCTGGTATCTGACTGGCACTATATTACTGGGCATCTGATTGGCACAATATTCCTGGTATCTGACTGGCACTATATTACTGGGTATCTGACTGGCACTATATTACTGGGTATCTGATTGGCACAATATTACTGGGTATCTGATTGGCACTATATTACTGGGCATCTGATTGGCACTATATTACTGGGTATCTGATTGGCACTATATTACTGGGCATCTGATTGGCACTATATTACTTGGCATCTGATTGGCACTATATTACTGGGTATCTGACTGGCACTATATTACTGGGTATCTGAATGGCACTATATTACTGGGCATCTGATTGGCACAATATTACTGGGTATCTGACTGGCACTATATTACTGGGTATCTGATTGGCACTATATTACTGGGTATCTGATTGGCACTATATTACTGGGTATCTGAATGGCACTATATTACTGGGTATCTGATTGGCACAATATTACTGGGCATCTGATTGGCACTATATTACTGGGCATCTGATTGGCACTATATTACTGGGTATCTGATTGGCACTATATTACTTGGCATCTGATTGGCACTATATTACTGGGCATCTGATTGGCACTATATTACTGGGTATCTGATTGGCACTATATTACTTGGCATCTGATTGGCACTATATTACTGTGCATCTGACTGGCACTATATTACTGGGCATCTGGCTGGCACAATAATACTGGGCATCTGACTGGCACAATAATACTGGGCATCTGACTGGCACTATATTACTGGGCATCTGGCTGGCACAATAATACTGGGCATCTGACTGGCACAATAATACTGGGCATCTGACTGGCACTATATTACTGGGCATCTGGCTGGCACAATAATACTGGGCATCTGGCTGGCATAATATTACAGGCATCTGGCTGGCACTATATTACTGGGCTCTGACTGGCACAATATTACAGGCATCTGACTGGCATAATATTACAGGCATCTGACTGGCACAATATTACAGGCCTCTAACTGGCACAATATTCCTGGCCTCTGACTGGCACAATATTACAAGCATCTGACTGGCATAATATTACAGGCATCTGACTGGCATAATATTACAGGCATCTGACTGGCACAATATTACAGGCATCTGACTGGCACAATATTCCTGGCCTCTGACTGCACACTATTACAGGCATCTGACTGGCATAATATTACAGGCATCTGACAGGCACCATATTCCTGGGCTCTGACAGGCACAATATTCCTGGTATCTGACTGGCACAATATTATTGGTATCTGACTGGCACAATATTACTGGTATCTGACTGGCACATTATTACTGGGCTCTGACTGGCACAATATTGCAGGCATCTGACTGGCACAATATTGCAGGCATCTGACTGGCACAATATTACTAGGCTCTGACTGGCACAATATTACTGGGCTCTGACTGGCACAATATTACTGGCATCCGAAAGTTACAATATTACTGGCATCTGAATGGCACAACAATTATGGCATATGTGTGTGTGTGTGTGTGGGGGGGGGGGGTAACATTAGAGGTACAGGATTGAGGAAGTTGGCTCCATCTAGCCCAGTCTTGGATCATCTCCAGGGTATGGTTCCATTTTGATGTTTAGTTTTTGTTCTTGATATTGTTTGTCGTTTACGATGGTTGTGAGACGACATATAATAGCATGGCCCATGCTAGGTTACTACATGTGTATATTTGTATTCATAGACCTGCTGAAAATGTGGAGAATGTGTGTAATGCACGTTCGCACTCAATAAAGTGTTGGAAAATAAACTTGTATTTAGATGCATTTTACTTTAATTACATAAGTATTTTCATAACAAACAATACATGTGCTTGGGGGGTAAGGGTTTCTTTAACTAATCTAGTAGAAGAGACTCGAGTGCTAAAATCCACGGGTTAGGGGGCGCAAATGACTTGCCTTGCCCCGGGTGCTGACAACCCACGCTACGCCACTGTCTTCATGACAAACCGTTTGATGGAGGTTCTCCAACACTTTGCATGTGCTGAAAAGTGCTTGTTTCTTTTTACTTGCACTAGTGCACATAACACAAGCTCCCGACATTTGACCCCTGTTAGGCACTACCACTCTCTGCACCCCACTTAAATATCCTCCTATGTACTTGAAGATAAAAACGCAGGTGTGAAACGAAAGAATATGGAATAAGAGACAGAAATCATGGTTAGTTTTAAATATGCGGGGAGTGATGTGTAAATAGCAACTATATGATTACTCCAACTTCACACAGTGGGGGTTATGTATGAAGATAAATTGTGGGGCAATCTACTAAAAATGGTCTAGTCATCAATGGAATGCTCCTGTGAATCAGAACACTTTTTTAAAACTTTGCCCCCAAAATGACCTTTATACATAATTCACATGTAAAGAACAATTACGGACTTAGTGAGGGTTATTTAAAAAAAACTCAAAGGGCAAAGTTCTAAAATTGGTCTACACAGCAGGGACTTTCAATTGGTCTCCATAATGATTCTTTTAGAATTAACTTTGATAAATAATCCACTTTGTGTGTATAGATTTTTGTTAATGCTGTACTTTCTGAAATTGTAGAAGATAAATGATGGAGATAATAAAACAGCTGGGAATCAGGTTGACTTTCCGTAATGGGAGGGAAATTGACAATTAACTGAGAAGCTATTGAAAGGATGCAATATAATATAGCATTTTGCCAGTCATCATTAAAGAAAAGTCTCTTTTTACTTCAAGCTATGTGGAGCTGACAAGTATAAACTTGCACTCCTAAACAAAGAGCACAAGAGGGTAACATCCATGCCTCACTGACATTTTGGAGAGCTTACAGTGCTCTGCACTTTCTATAATTAGAACAGATGCATCATACTTGTCATTTCGGCACAGCATAAAAGAACAGAGCGGACTACGCTTAGAGATGCATTCTGTCACATTAAAACATACATTTTATAACACAGCCTACACTTTAAAAATATTGTTGGCAGTAGGATGTACTGATTTGTGCGCTTGTGAGATATTAGGTTGAGTAGATACAGAGAAAGGTTGGGGAGGTATGCCAAAACCTAAAACCAAAAACGATATTTTCAATTTATACATATTGTTTTTTTGTGTTTAATATATAAATATATATATATATTAAATATCGCCACTTAACTCTTTATTGAACCTTCATTGCATTACTTTCATATTTTCAAATTTTATATATATATATATATATATATATATATATATATATATATATATATACCTTTAGGGGCAAAGCAACACAGTCCTCTAGGGTATCAGGTATAGAACAACAGTCTCATATGCAAAAAAAACAGTGTGGTTTATTTACATTGTGCACAAAAAATCCATGCAGTAATCAATTCGTTCAAAACTGCAGCAAAACAGAAAGGAAAAATCTACAAACAAAATCCTAGCTCAAATTCGAGCACTTACTAAACATAAAGTAATGCCCCTTACTAAACCAGGGTAATAATCTAAACAAATCAACAAAATAAACATTGGTTTCACCAACATTTGGCACTTTTACTGGTGCTACTCTGCACAGACCTGCTCTCTCTGCAGGTCAGATTGTATCTCCTCCCTTTCTGCTCTGAGACCTGCTAATTAAAGCCTCAGCAGTTGCTAATTGGGGCAGGTGAATGAGTACAGGCTATGGACGATTCTGGGTCCTACATACCTTCCTTCTATTACCCTCCCACAGACTCTATCACAATATATATATATATTTATATATATATATATATATTTTTTTTTTTAAAGATAGTTACTTAACTATTTATTGCATTTACTTCTTTTTTACACTTTCACTTTTCTTTTCACAATATCCTCAAATATAAGAGATGATGCTTATTTTTTTTTTTATATGCTGCACACGTGACCTCTTGCGAACACAGCCCTCTGCTTATGTATCAGTCTGTCTCTGTTCGTTTAATGTAGTATGTAGTTTCCTTGTATGTTCCGTACCAAGCGCTACATAAACTGCTGACGCTATATTAATAAATGTTAGTATTCTGTAATTCCAAAAGGTAAAATGCGTGGGCTTTCTAGCTATGCCTGTTCATTTCACATTCTGGCTTTCAGCGTTGTCTATATCTAAGTTTGAATTAAATATGTTTATAAAATTAGTGCTGGTTATGCAGTTTTTGTTACTTGTAAGTATGCATGCCTTTCCTAATAAAAATTATCTCACTGATTGTTCTGTTAACATCTTCCACACGAATAGTAACAGAATAAACAATTGTCTTTAATAAATACACCTAATTATAGCTTGTTAACTGACAACTATATGATCTTTTCACTTGTGCTTCTAATATAAAAGTGAAAATGAATTGCCCCTAGTATGAGGATATACTGGCATTAGGGTTGCCACCTGGCCAGTAATTTACGGTCTTGGGGCCAGGGCTGGTATATCTAATATACCAGCAATGCAAGGCCCGGTATTTTCCTCCACCCTTCCCAATTCCCCTTCCCCAGTACTTACCTCCTTGCTGCTGTCTCCCGGTGCTCTGCTCTGCAGGTCCGCGGCTGTGAGGGAATGCTTCCCTCACAGCCGCGGACCTGCAGAGCACCGGGAGACAGCAGCAAGGAGGTAAGTACTGGGGATGGGGGGAGGATGGTGGCATAACGCTGGCCTATTAAGGGGCAAAATCCTGGCTTATTAAATGGAAAAAAATGACATATTGAGGGACAAAATCCTGGCATATTAAATGGCAAAAGAATCGCATACTGAGGGGCAAAATCCTGGCATACTGAGAGGCAAAATCCTGGCATATTGAGGGGCAAAATCCTGGCATTTTAAAATGGGAAAAGAATGGCATATTGAGGGGCAAAATCCTGGCATACTGAGAGGCAAAATCCTGGCATATTGAGGGGCAAAATCCTGGCATTTTAAAATGGGAAAATAATGGCATATTGAGGGGCAAAATACTGTAATATTAAATGGAAAAATAATGCCATATTGAGGGCAAAAAACTGGCATATTAAATGGCAAAAGAATAGCATATTGAATGGCTAAATACTGGCATATTGAGGGCAAAATATTACTGGCATATTGAGTGGCAAAATATTACTGGCATATTGACCAACTGCTCCCAACCACCCTCTATTTTACACTAGACCAGGATAACATGCGTGTGAGGGTAGGTGGGGCTATTGTCGGGGGGGTAGGGAGAGTTTGTGAGAGAGAGAGTGAGAGTGACTGTGAGAGTGAGTAAAAGTCTGTGTGTAAGCAAGAGAGACAGTCTGTGTGTGAGAAACTGCTTGTCTTTGTGTGTGATAGACAGCTTGTCTGTGTGTGTGATAGAAAGCGAGTGTGTGGGTGTAAGACAGTGTGTGCGAGAAAGCTTGTTTGCGAGTGTGAAAGACAGCGTGTGTGTTTATATGAGATACAAATATATATATATATATATATTATATATATACACACACGCTTCTCACTGGCATGATATACAAATAATATATATCATTCAGTGATAATCCACCCCCTTTGTGGCCCCACCCCTCATGGCCCCTCCCTCTTGTAGCTCCGCCCATACATGGCCGGTATTTTTGGGGGGAAAAGGTGGCAACCCTAAATGGCATGTACTTTCCCTAGTAATTGCCATTTTGTCCTCTGACTGGTAACTGCCATGCTTTGTTGTGAAGGGTTAAAAAGTTTAATTGTCCTTCTAAGTATCTCTACTAATTGGGCAGTATGCATGCTGCAGATCTGGAAATTAATTTTTGCTAAATGTCTTATTTAATAAAAAAATGTAGTCAAAGTATAATGGCTGTTTTTATAATGGATATCCAAGTATAATGATTATTTCTCCCATTACAAGACATTAAATTGGCACCATTTTTTGTTTTTAGCTTTGGCTTCATCAATTGAAAATACAGTGCCACTTCTCCATTGCGAAACCCTGTGTTTCAGAGGGTGAGCAGAATTGGCTGTAGACCTGCACTGACAGCAGTGAGGGACAGCAGCAGTAGTGTGGGACAGCAGCAGTAATGTATCTTCCACAAGGCAAACAAGGCACTCGCCTAGGGCGGCACCTTGCCAGAGGGTGTTAAAGCACACTTTTGGTGCTTGAAACATTTTCGCAATGTGGGTGATGCGGCATGTAAATGGGTGATGGGGCATGTTGTGGGTGTGCAACTTGGGTGATGGGGCATGTCGTAGGTGTGCAACGTGAGTGGGGGGTGCCCGAATTTTATCTGCCTAGAACAAAACCAAGATACACCACTCGACAGCAGTACCGAGGGAAAGTCGACAACCAGATCAGCTTGAATGTTCCACAGTGTAAACTATTAAATTGCCCATAAGAGACGACACTGGCATATTATTGATGAAATGATGGTGACAATAAAGCAGAGGCACATGTCTTGTGCGTGGAATCAAGATTTCTATACCATATACATCCATAACATATTCTGCAGTCTATCAATTTTTGTCTTCACATACTCACGTAGTGTAATTAATATCCAACCACTATATCGCTTTTAAGGCTGTTGTTGATATTATATTGGGTTATTTATGTAGGCCATGAACCCAGATATCCTGTGCATCATATGAAAAAACATGATATCACATTTAATTGTAAACCATGGGAGAGAGTCCATGCGTTGAGCAATACATGTGGCAAGTTGCCACAGATTGAGTATTCAAGTGGTGCCAGATTTGTGTGATCTAAGAGATGTTGCCTGGTTGTGCCAAACTAGCAACTTTAAAATGTTTTGCATAGTAGGAAAGGGAGGGCAATTGAGGACAGTGAAAGCTGTCAAACAATGTGCCATCGGTATTCCTTAAAATTAACTTTGCTTTAACAGTGTGAGGCCTACATGACATTAGCCAGAAGTTTTCATAAAATTGCATCGTATCAGAGCTCTAACTTCTCTAACCCTCGCTACTCAATGCCTCCATAATTGTCTTCTGGCTGTCCACAATAGGTTTTGTATTTATTAAAAATATATCTTTATTAAGTCACCTCCTATTCGGTACAAGGATTGCCCCCTATTCTTTAAAAAAAAACCTTGTTATTGCATAAATAGACTTAACATTGCTCTATAACCAATTTTTCAGTATGATGCTGACCAGTAATTTGACTTTATTGTGCACCAGCATGGTGTCCTGGTCCTTATGGTACTTATTGCAAGGTCGAAGTGTAAAGGTGAACTATTCTATCAGACTATCACAGCAAAGACCTAATGTGTGTTCCACTCACCTTGTGCTGCTGAACAAGCCCGCCATAAGGCGGTGACGGGCGATACTGGCATCCCTGGCCCGGCAGGCCCCGGTCATGCCAGAATTTTTTTCCCCCTCTGTTTAGCCAGTCCGCGGCTGTGAGGGAAGCGTTCTGCACTCCCCTCCAGCCGCACGGCTTCAATAAAGGTTGTTAAAAAAAAAAAAATGCGACCGGTGTCAGGTGGCGGCCCTGCTGCTAAAGTAAGGTTGCCACCTGGCCGGTATTTTACCGGCAGGCCGGTACAAAATTGGCTTGAGGGCAATATTAAGTCTATAGAGGCAGTAGCATGGCCGGTATTTTTTTGTAGGAATGGTGGCAACCCTATGATGAAGCCAGGGCCTCATTTGTAATAGTTATTGCTCTGGAACTATTGGGAGGTTTATTCACTAAACTGTGATTTGTTGTGACCTGACAACCAAGCTGCACAACGTTTGACAAAAAATGACCACACTGGAAAAGTATAGTTTGAAAAAGTTGATAATTTTCCAGACTTATGTTTTTAAATTCTGCTGCTAAATCCCATAATATAACCACATATCACTTTGTAGTAAGCCTGTCACAGTCTCAAGTAATAGAAATGTGTAATATGAAGCCTGCTAAACAGCCTGCAAATACAGTATAGCTGGCAATAACGTTGCAATGTATGCAAAACAAAAAACTGTGTGCAAAGTTGGTAACAAATATTTAAACATAATAAAGAGAGCTGTGTCTACACCATAAAACATACATTAGTATGAACCTACCACTTCTGCTGGAAGGCCATTCCATGTATCCACTACCCTATCAGTAAATTAATACTTTCATTAGTGCCTGGCCTTAGCTTATATCTAGGATAGCCTTATGCTTATCCCATGCGTGCTGAAACCCATTTACTGTATTAGCCTCTACCACTTCTACTGGAAGAATATTCCATGCATTTACTACCCTCTCAGTAAAGTAATACTTTATTTAGTGCCTGGCCTTTTCTTATATCTAGGATAGCCTTATGCTTATCTCATGCATGCTTAAAATCCTTCACTGTGTACACATCTACCACTTCTGATGGAAGGTTATTCCATGCACCCACTACCCTCTCAGTAAAGTAATACTTTCATTAGAGCCTGGCCTTATCTTATATCCAGGATAGCCTTATACCTTTCTCATTACTGCTTAAACGTCTTAAATATTTAACTTCTATAAAATATGAAATATTTACAGCCTTTTCAAAAGCTTGAGGTGGACCCTAAATATATGTATATAACTAGTTGCATTTATACTTACATTTTAATATTATATTCAACTATTTCCATATGTAATAAAAAAAATTCTTAAAAAAAAATAACAAATGGCAAGCATGGGATTGTTTCTTTGAAGTGAATAAGCCCACTGAAATATTTTTTTGCAAGCCCCGAATCCGGGAATGATCCATAAGAGCCCACATATTTGTGTCCGTTGTAGCATATTCTCTCTTTGGATACATATTGTATATTCAGTTACAATATAGCCTAACTTCAGATAGATAGTCAAAATGATAGATGAAGACACTATAGTGATTAGACACCAATGTTTCGGTAACATACCCTATTTCCTCAATTCTAAGACGCACTTTTTTCCGATTTTTAAAACCCCAGAAAAAGTGGTGTGTTTTAGAATCGCCAGCATCTTAGATTTGCCAGCTGAACGGTGTAAGATACGTTGATGTAGTGTTTCAGCCTGGCTTATTTTCATCTGCCCATGGATTCAGATAGGGTTGTCATGTTGGCCATTTTTTACTGGTCATACTTTTGCAGTATGTAGAATTTATTTGTGACCAGAAACAAATCCATTAAATAAGCAAAGTTAGGATCCGACAGAACCACATTAATTACGGTAGTTTATTGACTTCCATCTATGGACACATGAATTGGACACACTGCAACACAATGTATAGTGTTTTGGACCTGTCTGCATATATATTTGCATCTATCATGTGTATAAGTGTAAAGATAATATTCAGGTCACATTCTATCGCCTGCATCATCTAAATCTAAAAGCGAATCCATATTTCTTCAAAGTTTGCTGTGCTTTAGAATGGCAATAATATCCCAGTAGGCTGAGCAACTAGATGGCTTGCTGCAATCTGCATATAACTGTACAACTTTACATGTAACTATAATAAAATTAAAATGTCTACGTAGATAGTGCACTTACAGTCTGTTTGTAAAACTTACAGTCTGTTTGTAGGTGTTGAAGAAGGACTTTGTCAAAATAATCGCAGCTTGTGCACCAAACATTTACATAGAATGGAGAAAGGATCTGGGCTTCATACATCAGGAAAATTACGTCTGATGATTCTAAGATTCCAAAAATGTCATAACTTACTGTCCAGTTTAGTATGATTGGAAAATAATAATTACTTCTGCCAATGGAACTTAGGAAAGGGGATTTCTGCTAAACTTTTTAAATGGCTGCTTTTTCCAAACTACTATAAAAATTCACTCACTGGAAAAGTTTCCATTGGAGACTAAGTCGGCTTTTTTGTTAATAACCAATTTATTTGTAGATTTGAAATTCAAACCAGAAAATATACTGACGTATGTTTTTCGACATAGACAATGGTTTTAATATCAGTGTCCGTTTAGTGATATGTCACTAAATGCATTGTGAAAGACTGATATATGCTTCAAACTGGTTTGGGCCCATCCTACTGCTGTTGATTCATTGTATCATTCAATTGCATGATACAAATCACTAAATATTATGCAATTGAATGATACAACGAGTCGACAGTAGTAGGATGTTAATTTTAAAAGAAGGCAATGCTTGGACAATTGATTACAGCTTAAAAAAGAATTTGAGAAAATATTACTTCACAGAGTAGGGTAAATGTGTGAAGTAGCCTTCCAGCGCCAAAAGTCAAGTAGATTTCTCCCTAGATTAATATTAACATTTGTAAATTAAATTCTTATTTTTTAATTTGCTATGTCAGGCCTAACTAATATGTGTGCACTGATCACTATAGCTGACTAGAAAACCTTGAATTATGCAGGTATTTCACTTAGTCTGGTAGTGGATTCCTACGAAGGACGTTTGTGTATTTCCTAGAACAGGAGTGGGGAATCTTCGGCACTCCAGGTTTTGCAGGACTACATTTCCCATATTCCTCTACTAGCCTCTTAGCTGAAAGAGCATTATGGGAGATGTAATTCATCAGCAGCTGCAGGGCCACAGGTTCCCCACCCCTGTCCAAGAATGTCAGCTGTTTTGCAGACCAAGTGGAATGGCTTCCAGTAACATGGGTTTATTTTCTCTTTTATTCTATGACCTACACAGCATTAGGTGTGTGGTTAGAAATGTATGACTATTCTCTGACTAGGTTTATATCAGACTATATATATATATATATATATATATATATATATATATATATACATATATATATATATATATATATATATATATATATATATATAACCTGAAACTGAATTCTTAAACCATAATTTTGCGAGCGATTCACTAAAAGTGAGATGCAGGCGAGTTAAGCTGAGATTCAATATTTAAAGATTTAACTATACATTATGTACGGTCAAACTCACCAGGAAATGTCCATCTCACTTTAACTCATCTGCAGCTCATTTTTGGTGAATAGCTTCCTTTATCACCTAAACATTTTTAGTTCCGCTGGCTCATGTTATAAATATATATAAATATGTATTGGGTGGGCCATGACCGTAGTGTCGCGAACATGTTGTTTAAGATATATAGAGCCCTTATCATTGAAGGTGTATCTGTAAGAAATGCTCCCAATGAATCGGAATGTTGGGGGTGGAGTCTGGGAGGGGCGTGTCAGCCAAAGTCAAGACTTTCATGACAATGGAAGTTTACAAAATTTGATCAGATGAGCAAAAATGTCCTCCTGTTTTATTATTATTATTATAATTTTTATTTCTACCTTAACTGAATTCCTCTTAAGCCAGTAATGGCAAATTTTTGCACTCTATTTCACCTGCAGGATTGCGCCGTCAGCTATAAACTAATAGGGTAATAAGCTTAGACGAAATCTACACAGCTGGCTGGCCATCACTGGCTTAGGGCATATGAAGAAAGGAGTTACTGATGGACAACAACAAAAAAAAGCAGAGAAGAGTACACTAAACGTTATTTTAAACTTAGTTTTACATTTCCATATTCCACATTGTTAGCTCTTTTTTCAAATGATATTTATAATGTCACAGGGGGGTGTAAAATGTTACAAAATTATCAAAACTGTTATGAGAGTGTACGTTCTGTTAAATTGCTGTCAGTTTACATAATGTAACAGGACCATCTTGCCAGCTGCATCAGTGTGGATTTCACTGGATAAGAGCATTACTTAATGAAAGTCTGAGACTATCTGGATACAATGAATGCATCAGCTAATTAGTGATCACTGTACTGATTCCTTCTACTTAAATTAAATGTTCACAATAATAGTTTTCTTTCTACTTTTTTTTTTTTTTTTAGCAAAAAGTTATTTCTTGTTTATTGACACGAAAAGGTTTGACAACGGGCCAAATTTTCAGATTTTTAAGTTATTTTTGATTATTATACAACGCTGGGAAATATGATGGCACTTTATAAATAATAGTCTTATCATTGTCATGTGAGGTCTATCTTCACTAATCATCAGATGGGGTATTATTCCACATGTATATTTAGACATGATCCAAACTGACACAGTAAGGGAAGGCTTTGGGTCTTGTAAAGCTAAGAGATCGGTTCAGTCCCCATCTATGCTTCTAGGTTTAGCAAAATGCAAAAAGAGATTTTTGAAAGTATACACAGTACTTAGAAATTTCAGAGCACAACCAAAAATTGCTAATCTCTCTTATAGTTACTTTAAAAGCTCCTATCATAGATGAAGATTTAGTCACACCATATGGCCATATCATGCTTAGCCCACCAATGTGTCAAAGTACTCCAATACTGGTGCATCCTACACTGTACACACTATGTAGAGCACCTGTCGATGGTATACTACACCCAAAAGCTTGGTCAGTGTTCACATAGAAATATCGACGCACAACCAAAAAATTGCCAATCTCTCTTAAAACTACTTTAATTCTCTCTTAATAGCTAAATAATCTACGTTTTATAAATGCATCTTTGTTGGTTGTTGTATCATTTATTTTGCGGTAAGGGAAATTAATTAAAAACAATATTTGGTTTTACAATAAAGCAGCTGAGAAATTCATGTTTTCCATTTCTTTTTGGCTTGGTTATATTCTGAACATTTTACATGTATCACTTGAAAATGATCTCATTGTGGTTATGAAGTTTGCCACAAGATGTTTTGGATCTGCAAAGAATGGCATGTGAATCTCCATGTACAACATTATTTAAAACCATCTTTATTACAGATGGCATTATGCTATTAACACATGCCAAGAGGCTTCTAAGAAAACAAGGAGAGGGCAGGTTTTCTTTGTAAGCCTATGTTTATGACTTAAACAATAACATTGTTTTCATGTTTAGACAAACTATAATTGTTTTTTTTTTTTTTCTGCAGTGCAGGAAAAAGCTAATTATACTTGTGACGTGTGGTACAGATTAAAAATCACATGTTATTTGTTTTGGGATAATGTAGGTCAACAAACTATATTGTCTTCAAAATGTTTAACATATATTTTTTAATTCTGTTTTTTTGAGGGATGATATCATATACATCCTATCACACAGAAAGAACTGTACTTCAAGACTTTTGTCAAAACAAATGAATCCCAAAAGTATTACTCTTTTAATAAAAGTTATGGTCATAAACCATTAGTAAGTATCGTTTGTTCTCTGGGCATTTTTACACTGTAAACCTAATTTGCGAACATTTGTAAACATTTGTTTCTATATTCTTTACACTTAGCCTAACTAAGGATGGCTCTAAAATGAGTTAGTTTAACTCCACATGTGTCCACATGCTTTGCAAGATGTACTAGTCTTTATACATATTTTCGGATATATATATTTTCAACCCAGGATATTAATTTAAATGCTAAGAAAAAAAAATGGTCCTATGTGCATAATATATAGATAATGTAGTGTTATGTGAGTTATTTACAAAACTGTCTGTAATCCTGTATTTCAGATGTTCTAGATTACTGCATGGTGGAGATTGCCGACATTTTCTTAAAGTGCCCCAGTTATAACCTCATTTAGACAGGGTTGCTTTCTTACTTTTTTCTCCTCGCCTTTATAATCACCGAAGGAGGGGAGTGTAACTATTTGTTTTATTAAATTGATATGCGTCTCTAACTTTTATCTCCTTTTGGTTCAAGTTTACTTTCTTTTATCAAAAAAAATATTATTGTTTATCAGATTGAACATTAAATAATTAATTGATCTAATGATCTATGTAGCACAACAACACAACGTGTGGAAATCTCAAAAGACAATACTTGTATTTTAGTTATTCTCTGGTGCTTAAGTGGAAATCTCCCTATCGTTCTCCAAAATTCTTCTATGTTGGATATTTCCCTCAGAAAAAAATAAAGTAACAAACAATAGTGCTTTCTGTATGGGTACACCAAAAACGGATACTATATCCACTCACTTGGGTTAGAGCAGAGATATACTGCTCAATAAAAAAGCATCCTCTGCGTTCCCTGCTTCAATGGCAAGTGATTGTCCCCAGGTGCTGGCTCACTCTCATGATGAGAATCAGATATGGAGAGAGGAAATTTGCAAAGTGTAATACTTTTAATAAAAATAGGACAGGTGTCTGGGTGACCGCTCTACACGAGTGTCACAAAAGTGCATGGAAATAATAGTAAAAACAAAGTCTTCAATGACAGAACCCTGGTGGTTGAATCTCCCGCTATGTGTGGATCAGCTGACGTCCGACACGTTTTGCCCCTCCCAGGGCTTCTTCAGTGACTTCTGATTGGGTGTCCATGTTCTGCTCCCTTTATTCTTCAACGATGCTTCTGATTGGCTCTTGCTACAAACCCTTTCATTTTGCACAAATAATTCCCACCTTCAGCTACACAGATACATTACATCGTGGGGATGTAATGCATATATTCGTTTAATCTAAAAGATCACGGACAATTCATTTGGACTCCTACATAAGTTATACAGCAAACATGAAAATATAAACATAAATTCATTTTAATGTACAAATATCTTTTGTCTCTTTCACGATACTAACAGAATAAATATATGTCTGTTAGACCTATGTGCTCACACTGTTTAACACACAGAGCTAGTACTGCACGCTCCTCCCCACTAAAAAAAAAATGTGCTCCGATGGAAGGAGGGGGCGGACTTTCACCGTGTCCTCTGTCAGGTCCGCCTCCCTCCCTCAGTGCCACATTGTGGCTGAAAAATATGAACGCGAGTGTGCCCCTTGTAAAAATTAGCCCAAGGCCAACGCCTACTTTGCCTGTGTATTTTGCATATAGGGTATATATTTGAAGTCCATTCATTAGAGAACGGAGTCTATACCAGCAATTGTTCTTTGAAATCAGATGTTTTTAATTACTTGACCACTGGTCTACACCTCTTCCCCCTTCTTAAGAAGATGACATTCAGGGCATGTACACCTATGATTAAGTCCCACAAGGATGAAATCCATAAAATGTGCGGCTAACCACTGATGCTGATGCCAGACTCTGTGTAGACATGACCATCCTGTTTAATCTAATAAGAATTACCTCAATAGGAAAAATCTACAAAATAAATATTGGGTTTAACCTCGTGAGTGGTCTCTAAAGTCTTTAAAATCTCTGTCCAGAATCATTTCGGCAACCACTATTACATCTTTATGATTGCTTACCGACCTCTAGGCTTCCTATGGCCAATATATGGAAATGCTGACTACCAATTCTTATTTATTGTTGATGATGTGTTTTAATATGCAAATGGTAAAAATGAAGTTCACTAATTGTCTTGTAGATGCTAACTTAATAAGTTATATGTAGAAACATACAATTTCTATTTCTGATCTAGAAAACCAAATATTTATTTAGTATGTATCTAATGCTATAACTGCACTTCGTACAATGATATATTCCTTGGACAGTGACCAAGCAGGCAGCATGGATGGTGAGCAGGGCATTGGCTACAATCCCAGTCAGTGCTTCCATAATTTTATATTGCAATGCAAATCTAACAACAGAAAATATCTTGGAACAGTTGTAAAAATTGCTCATAGGAACTCAGTCATGGCAATTATGTCGCTGTAAAAATGTCATCTGTGTGAACAGGGTCTTATACAGATAACTCACTCTTACAAGCTGCCAGATAGTTGGGAAGCTGTGTTTAATGTTTTCCTTTTCACGACAAACAGAAGTTAATTCAAGCCCTCACTTTCACACAACAAAGGGTATAGTTCACTGAATCGCCATGTTTCTAAACTATGAAGTAAACGAACACTGCTGGCTCTGTCCTTTTCATTTTTAGATACACACAAATACCAAGTGATCTTTTGGCATTTCAGATTTGTATGAAAGAAATGTGTGACCAAATCATCTTTTCATACTTTCCAGTTTCCATCATTTTGAAGATTTAAAATTTTAGACATTAAAAGGTCGACTTAGGATGCACTGATAATCGGCTCCGATCAACGGATTCAGGAAACATTGGTGGGACATCAGGACCAGAATGCCGAGCTACTCATGTATCCATGATGTGACTCTGAATACATTTGCAATTCGGAAATCATAGCTGATTCCTCACCGATATCTGCAGATATCAAATATAGCTGAAGTATACCCCAAATGCACCGAACAAAATGGTAGCTTCAATCTACCTAGTTACAAAATATGGCAAGCCAATACACAGGGTAGAACCAGACATTGGTAGCAGGAGAGGGGGAGGCAATGGCAAAATGCTGTGTCCTGAATTTTTGAGCAGAGGAGAACGTTGCACTACTTATGAAGCTGTGTCAACACTACAACTGTGTGATAGGAGCAGCAGCCAAGAATACAAGCCAGAGGAGGAGGAATTACATCTGGCAAGAGATTAAGGATTGTGTCAACCAAGTTGGTGGGAACAACAGGTCTGTGGAGGTAGTGAAGAAAAGGTAAATGCATTTAAAATACTCATACACCATAGGCCACGTAAAATTGCAATACACACCTGTAGTTACTGTAACACATGCAAAATCTGTGTCAGATAGCTAGGACTGTACAGATAGAGACATGTTAAAATGACCGCCACACATAGAGACACTGTAAGGTTATGTGTAGAGAGGTGTAGCTTTGCAGATAATATTAGCTGGAGAGAGGGTGAGCAAGCAGCATATTGCAGCAATTAACCTGCACTGACAAATGCTTCAAGTAACTAAGGGATATGTTGCAGGGCATATATCAGTGTAGTAGTAAATATGTGGTAGCACATGTACATAGGTGTGTATATATATATATGTAGATATCAATATGTAATATATAAATGGATGTATATGTGTAACTAGGATATCAATAGGCAGGTGAAGAGGAAGCTAACTAGGGCTGACACTGCCACCAGACGCCCTGGTGGTGGCTGCTCTCTAGTGCTGGGTGACCTAATTGACTTTGAGGTAGAGCTACTACAGGCCATGGGGACCAAAGCCGTCATGGGGGTTGAGGGAGAACAGGACCCACAAATACCTGCTTGTAAATACGGAACATCCATTCATGTGTTCTGTTTGTGATTTCATAACTATTAATAGTTTTCTCTCTTATTTTAATCTTCTGCTGTGTCCCCACAATCCCCCAGCAATAACTGATGAGATGGTCCCATGGCCTGTACAAGCCACACAACATCTGGCAGCTCCTCCTCGAACTTCTTGGTAACAGCTTCCTCTTCACCTGCCCCTGGTAAGTCAAATATACAAATACATGTGCGTGGATTTGCATATAACCAATGGTAGAAACATGTACAACAGACAGGGCTTCATTCATTAAAGGTGGAATTGCATGGCATATCCATATCTCATGAATGAAACCAAATGCAAATGTTCATGTGATTTGTTCTCCCCCAAACTGTATCCACTCACCACTAACAACGTATACTTTGCCATCTCCACACTTGATTCCCACCAACTTCAGTCTTGTGATTGGGCAGACTAGATGGACCGAATGGTTCTTATCTGCTGACACATTCTATGTTTCTATGTTCTATGTTTCTATGTGATGTGCAGGCACTGGGATCAACCACTCAGTATAGATAGATACACATTTACACCACATCATTCTAGTTAGATGTTAATACAAATGTAGGTAATTACTAGTAAAACCCTATTTACTTACACACTATTGTATATCTATGTACATAGAAATGTGGACATAGATGTACAGAAGTATGACATTTATGTACTTGTGCCATAAGGTGATTATACTGTAATGTTTAATCCTTCATAGTTTAAATCACAGGTTAAGTGAGCAATGAGTGTAGGGTAATTTCATGTAATCGTTAACTTATTCAGAAAATAGCTATGATAAATGCAAAGACAATGTTAGATTAAAAATGATTACATATTATTAATAGTGGAATGTCAATGTATAATAGTTCAAGATTTTAAATAACCCTGCACTTTACTGTACTTTAAAACAATGAATGTAATCTGTATTGCAATGTTCTGATCATCTTGTTTTTTTTCCTGCAGTATTATCTGTTGAGGTTGAGGAAAGTATCCTCCTTACGGTGTTAGAGCTCAGCTTTGACATCAGTAGAAGACCTCCAAGACCTCCTATCCTTACTCCGATAATGGCATTCGAGGCTGCTGTCCATGGTGCGGTTTCTGGGATCAAGCAAGACTTTGACTGAATGAACCATCAATTCACCATGATGGTATTCAGGATCCATGCCCAGGTGATGGAGAGACAGGATCAGTTTCTTAGACTGTTAGATGTTGGAATTGGTAAGCTAGAGCAGATGTGATTGATCTACTGTTGAGGCACAATTCTGCGGAATTGCCTCTAAAGCATGCTAAGTTAAAGGGTACCACTGCTCCAGAGGCAACTCCCCCGTCTAACCACCCTCCATCAGCACAGGTGATGATGAAAGTCAGTTTGATAAGGAATACTGACATTGCTAGACGGTTGCCTAGTTCATCATTCTTCGCCTCATCAGATGATGATGAGTAGATCACACTATTGCTTCTTAGTAGTAGCCTTGGACTCACTGGTTACTTACCATTCCTATCTCTCAGTTGTATCGCTCCACTGAAAAACTCACTCCCCCTCTCCCTGCTCTGGCTTTCAAATAAACAATTTAGATGTACTTTTTTGTTTCTGTCTTGTTTTTAAGGTACATTTACACCTTGCACAGGTAGTGGTAGCCTTTTATATCTACAGTATAATATATTGACTTGTACATCAATGTTGTCACCTACATTTTGAAAGTAAAATGATTAACCTATTTGCGACACTGGACGTGCAATGCAAGTCCAGGCAGAAACTCCCTTACTGACATAGGATGTTCCTGGCATGTCCTGCGGTAAAACAAGCACTGAAAATGATTTTTTTAGCACTTTCAGTGGTCAGCCTGTATTGCTTCAATATGTAGAGGCCTTGAGCAATACCTAAAGAAACTGCCGGGTGCTTATCGATCAATCTGGAGAACGAATTACATGGCAGTTTTAAAGGTGCAGGGTCTATGGGGTGCCGTGCAGTTGAAAAACGCATAGGAAGCGATGTTAATTGCTTCCTTTTGCTCTGTGTGTTTTGCTGACATGCCTCAAATGTCGAGGCAGTCCGCAACATAAAAAAAAAAATCACAGCTGTGCCCACATCATAGTGGCCAATAGGGAGCACCATCCCCATATGCATATATATACAATACCTTAGGGTGTCTACTTTCCATAAATATATGGTTTGGTGGGGGTAAATTACATTGGCCAAAAAGTACATGGGCAAAGGTTGACTACATGTCAAAATTCCAAGTTGGAACACTGAGATGCGCACCTCCCAAATGTGGACTTTTACCCCCAAACAAGCGTGGTTCAGATGTTGCTAAACACATATTAGTGTGTTGCTTGGCAGTGACATATACCAGAATCTAAAAATTCATGCCCGAACTACAATGTGTGTGAAAAAAACTCACAAAAAATGACTACCCAGCACTTTGACAAAGGCTGGTGGTAGAATTAGTACATTGAAAGTGTTAAAATACCACCACTTTAAAATCTTTTGTGGTGTACTTTATAGAGCTTAAGCGTTGAATTCTTCAGTTCAAATTAGGAGACTTGAAAAGGCTATAATATTCCACCTATGTCCGGGGGTTACTGCTATACATTGGATAGCCAGAAATCTATGTTTTACAAGGCAAAAACATCCTGATCCAAATACCTCAGATATTTTGTTTTCCAAATTGCCTGAAAAGCCATTTCGGACCTGAATTCAGGGATATTGCTTAGGTGCATTAACAGTGAAAGCAAAAGCAGCAGTCTTTCTAATTTTTGAATCAGTTGTTGAAGTTATAACAAGAGAGCAGTATTTACAGTTATCATCTGATGAAGGTCAGGTTCTGCTCTGTGGGAATCTGCAATACAAAACAAAATGAAAATGTGACCATATTAGTCTCGGAACAAACTCCGGATGGTGCACTTCATTAAAGCTGATTGTAGTATTGCTTTTTTTTTTATAAGGATTAGGCACGTGAAAATTATTAAGCATGTAACGTAATCAATTTTCTCAAACTTATAAACACAAGGTATTAAACTAACAATTTAACATGTGTAGTAAAATAATGAGAATTCATAAATAGATAGCTTGGGAACATAATGCCAGTTATATCCTGTATTCTAGGCTCCTGTATAGTGTAATAATTTGGTTGTGGTTATTGCCACTTTTTGCCTCTAGAGGCCACTGTATCTTTATTTGGCACTTTTGCTCCATTTCTTACAGCTGTTTCCTCTTCCACCCTGGACCTTTGCATTAGTGTTAATTGATATCTGTTCCCCCTGTCGTCCCGGGATAGCCAGAAATAATCAAAGCGTTTAGGTCCATGGGAAGGTCTGTGAAGGTCCTTAGAACACCATTAAATCATTCATCACAAACTCCAGTTAACGTCCACCGTGAGCAATGTTTGTGCCAACCCCTGCAGATCGGTGTCTTGGTTACTCACCTGCATTTCCCATCCTTTTCCAGTTCTGAGTTTCCTGTGCAGAGCATTAAAAACTCACTGTTAATAGTCTGAAACCCTTCATTGTTTAACATTGAGTTACATCTTAAACTTGCAATACAGGTATGTACACATCACAAGTTACATCTAAAATATGTGAACTATAAAAGTTTCTCATGGATTCAATATTTTATTGAAGAAGAATTAAAAAAAAACTAGTGTATATTGGGTAAAATGAACAGCAGCAATGAGAAATTGTGTTCATGTACATTATAGTTTTATTGCCATTTAATGTACAGCTGTTATGTACATAGCAGTTACTATGTCTATACATATTGGAGAGTAACATCATTTTTTTAAGTTTTTCATCAGCACAGAAAAGTTGCCTTCCATAGTTACATTTTCTGATGCATAGATGATAGGTGTTGCATCATATGACTATGGGTGCATTTGCTGGAATTAAATTAGGGTTGCCATAAAGGAGACAAGTAAACAGGTATGATAACCCATATGTACAGAGGCGGCTCTCTAATTAGGCGAGTTAGGCAGCCGCCTAAGGCCTCGCACTCACGGGGGCCTCGCGGCTGCCTAACTCACCTTATTGCCTTTGATGTAACAGGGAGCTTAACGCTGCCGTTAAGCTCCCTGTTACACTAACCTGGGACGTTTCCTCCGTGCATCTTCTCTCCTGCACGGAGGAAGGAAGTTCCGATCGCGTTTTTTTTTTTTTTTTTAAACTTTATTGAACCCGCGCAGCTTCAATAAAGTTTAAAAAAAAAAAAAAAAGCAACCGGAACTTCCTTCCTCCGTGCAGGAGAGAAGATGCACGGAGGAAACAACGGAGAGCAGCATGGAGGTAAGTACTAGGGAAGGGGGGAGGAGGGTGGTACAAACGAGCAAAGCCTGGCACAATGAGTGGCTAAATATTGGCACAGTGTGGGGCAAAATCCTGGCATAATGAGGTGAGGGGCAAAATCCTGGCATAGTGAGAGGCAATATCCTGGCATACAGTGGCAAAATCCTGGCATATTGAGAGGCAAATCTGGCATAATGAGTGGCAAAATCCTGGCATAGTGAGAGGCTAAATCCTGGCATTGTGAGGGGCAAAATAGTGGCATTATGAGGGGCAAAATAGTGGCATTATGAGGGGCAATATCCTGGCACAGAGTGGCAAAATCCTGGCATAGTGAGAGGCAAATCTGGCATAATGAGTGGCAAAATCCTGGCATAGTGAGAGGCTAAATCCTGGCATTGTGTGGGGCAAAATAGTGGCATTATGAGGGGCAAAATAGTGGCATTATGAGGGGCAATATCCTGGCATACAATGGCAAAATCCTGGCATAGTGAGAGGCTAAATCCTGGCATTGTGAGGGGCAAAATAGTGGCATTATGAGGGGCAATATCCTGGCATACAGTGGCAAAATCCTGGCATATTGAGAGGCAAAATTCTGGCATTGTGAGGGGCAAAATTGTGGCATAATGAGGGGCAAAATTGTGGCATAATGAGGGGCAAAATCCTGGCACAGAGTGGCAAAATCCTGGCATATTGAGGGGCAAAATCCTGGCATAGAGTGGCAAAATCCTGGCAAATTGAGGGGCAAGATCCTGGCATAGAGTGGCAAAATCCTGGCAAATTGAGGGGCAAGATCCTGGCATAGAGTGGCAAAATCCTGGCAAATTGTGGGGCACAATCCTGGCATAGAGTGGAAAAATCCTGGCATATTGAGGGGCAAAATCCTGGCAGATTGAGTGGCACAATCCTGGCATATTGAGGGGCAAAATCCTGGCATATTGAATGGCTTAATCCTGGCATATTAAATGGCTAAATCCTGGCATATTGAGTGACAAAATTCTGGCATTTTGAATGGCTAAATCACAGTGCATCCGGTGCTGTGAGGAAGAACAAAGTGCCAATCTTCTAGCACAACGTGGTCTGTGAGACCACTTTCAACATTGAGCACCTTTCCTTCTGGCTGAGTGTTTCTCTTGGTGTGTGATTGTGTGCTTTCTGAGTGTGTCTGTGAGTCAGTGTGTGCTGGCTGAGTGTATCTGTGAGTGTGTGCTGGCTGAGTGTGTCTGTGAGTCAGTGTGTGCTCACTGAGTGTGTCTATGAATGACTGTGTGATATGTGTTAGTGTTCACATTTAGGACACAGCAATAACAATGTGAGTTAGTCAGCCGCACACAATTTTATCTATACCAAATGTTTATAGATGTTTGTAGAATAATTATGAGACAAATAAAATTCTAGGATCTGTTCATTTCTAGAAGCTGGGATTTGAGTCTGATCTTGAAATATGCTATTTCTACAGTTCATTTTTATTATCACTTGCATATATTTTATTTAATAATGTGTGTCCGTGAGGGCCTCATGTTCGACTTTCGCCTAAGGCCTCACAAAGTCTAGAGCCGCCACTGCATATGTATATTTAGCTGCCAAGTTTAAGTTTAAATACATCTTGAGTCCTGTTGGGAATGAGATCACCTATTCTAAACTACCTTGCTGGCACTGGGAGACCAAATTGGCCATATCAATTGCTTTACTGTATCCTGGACACTGTAGGGCAGGAGTGTCCAACGAGTGGCCCGCCAGGCATCGAGGTGTGGCCCACATGAGCTCTGTAGCGGTAGCCGCACCTCCAACTGCTAGTCGCACGGGAAGGAGCATGGAGTGTCAGAGAACTAAGTTCCCCTGCACCTAGCTCCTTGTGCGCATGACCCCTCCTCTACCCTGCGTGAGAGGTGAGTGCAAGGGTCAGAGGGAGAAGCTTCAGCCGGGTGTACTTCATGCAATGAAAAGCGGAGGAGCAGTCTGAAGCATCTTTAAAAACAAAAGAGAAACGGTGTAGTTGGCCAGGTACTGTGTGTATGCAAGTGTGTCTGTGTAAGTGTGACTGTATGTAAGTTTGTGTAAGTGTGACTGTCTGTATTTTTGTATTGTTGATTTGTGTGACTCTGTATATTTGTGGCTGTATATTTAATGTGAAGGTTTTTTTATACTGTGAGTTTTATTGCTGTGGAGTCTGTGATACACTCACATTATATATAGAAATTTTCTAGAAAAATGAATGCGGTCCATGCTCACATCCATTTTTGGTGAAGTGGCCCACCACTGAAAAAAACTTGGACACCCCTGCTGTAGGGTCTACTCAATAAAGAGAGAATTGCAAGAAATTGAGACAGGAATTTCAAACTCAAGGCCAAACTAGCTGAATGGAATACATTCTCCAATTTAGCTGCATTGGAAAATGTTTCCAACTCAGCTTCATTGGCCTAAGGTTTGAAATTCCCATCTCAATTCCCTGCAATTATCTCTTTATTGTGTAGTCCCAATAATGATTTATTTACCCACCATCTTAATGTGTACCATTTAAGTCAACAGTAAAAAAAATAATAATAATAATAATTGTTTTGGATTAAGACTGATGTCCATGAAAAACTTGATGTCCTTGTAAACATGAGTTTTAGTTTCCATCCACCCATCATTTTAGATTAACATTAAACTCGATTTGTGAAGATTTGCAAAGAGTAATCTACAAATTAAAAATGATGATTAAATACTGGTAAACTCAATGTGATTTCTGTGTAAACATCAATTCCCATGAAGGATAAGGTTATGGAAAATGAATACTGTAGGGCTAAAATACGCACAGGCAGAATCCAATTAATTAATCATGGTAGGTTCTCTGAGATCTCCACCCTGATTAATTAACCCCTTGGCGACACAGGACGGACTAGGTCCGTCCTGTGTGCCGAGGCGTTAGTGACACAGGACGGACCTAGGTGACCAAGATGGCGCTGCCCTTCTAAGGGCAAGAGCACAGGAGGCAGGAAGTACCTGCTTCCTGTGCTCTCTGGCTGTCACACGATTGCCTCTTCACAGAGGCAATCAGTGACTGCCAGGCACACTGACAAGCAGTGGGGATGCTCTGCTGAACATCCCCACTGACTGGTCAGATCAATATTAACTCTATATTGATCTGACCTGTTATGATCTGCCTCCCTCTCCTCACATTTTTTTTAGTGAGGGAGAGAGACAGATCAAAGTAAGAAAAGTAAGTAAAAGTAAAAAAAAACCAATAAATACACAACACACGAATAACAATAAAAAAAATTATTAAAGCAATTCCCTGCGTTTAACCCCTTCCCTGCCACTGATCTTGTGTAAGCAGTAATCGTGCACATCAGCGCATTTATTTTTGCTGTTTGTGCATTTTTTAGGGGTTAATTTTTTTTGTACTGTAATTTATTACAGTACTACAAAGGCTCTTCTAAGAGTTATTAACCCCTTCTTTGCCATCGATCACTGCTTACGCAATGATATTGACGCCAAAGCAATTTTTATCTGTCTGCATATTTTGTTTTATTTTTATTTTTTACACATACCCGCTAGGGGATTACATGTAAAGTAAAAATATTTGAGTTTTTTTTTTTTTTAAGCTGCCTGAGCGCATAGCGATCAGTAACGGCGAATTAGTGGCAAAGGCGGTTTGGTGATTTCTCAATTAAGCTCACCATTCGCCCTGGTCAGATCAAAATTGGTCGGATCAATATTCACAAAAATTGATCTGCCTCCCTCTCCTCACTTACATTTTTGTGACGGAAAGAGACAGATCAGTATTAGTGATATAAAATAATATTTTATAAAATTGTCAGGTTTTATGAAAGTCTTTCACTGTGTATTAACCCCTTCCCTGCCATTCATCACTGTATAAGCAGTAATCTTGCACAGCAACAGTATGTTTTGCTGTCTGCACTGTTTTATGAATTAATTACTTTGTACTGTAATTTATTACAGTACTAGATAGGCTCTTCTAAGAGCTATTAACCCCTTCTTTGCTCGAGATCACTGCTTACGCACTGATTCTGAGGCCGCGGACTCAGGGTTCGATTTTGACCCTGTTCAGCTTTCTGATACATCATCTAGTGATGTATCGGTGGCTGCTGAGCCCTTGCCACAAGGAGTGATGGGGGTCTACCGTTAAAAAAATATATGGTTTGGTGGGGGTAAATTACATTGGCTGGCTTAAAAGATATATCCCATATAGGACACGGACGCAGGTTGACTACATGTCAAAATTCCAAGTTGGAATTTTGAGATGCGCATCTCACAAATGTTGCCTTCTAGCCAAAAAACAAACCAACAAACCTATGCATGGGTGCTATCCTTGCAGTGGCGTAGCGTGGGTTGTCAGCACCCGGGGCAAGGCAAGTAATTTGCGCCCCCTAACCCGTGGATTTTAGCACTCGAGTCTCTTCTACTAGATTAGTTAAAGAAACCCTTACCCCCCAAGCACATGTATTGTTTGTTATGAAAATACTTATGTAATTAAAGTAAAATGCATCTAAATACAAGTTTATTTTCCAACACTTTATTGAGTGCGAACATGCATTACACACATTCTCCACATTTTCAGCAGGTCTATGAATACAAATATACACATGTAGTAACCTAGCATGGGCCATGCTATTATATGTCGTCTCACAACCATCGTAAACGACAAACAATATCAAGAACAAAAACTAAACATCAAAATGGAACCATACCCTGGAGATGATCCAAGACTGGGCTAGATGGAGCCAACTTCCTCAATCCTGTACCTCTAATGTTACCCCCCCCCCCCCCCCACACACACACACACACACATATGCCATAATTGTTGTGCCATTCAGATGCCAGTAATATTGTAACTTTCGGATGCCAGTAATATTGTGCCAGTCAGAGCCCAGTAATATTGTGCCAGTCAGAGCCTAGTAATATTGTGCCAGTCAGATGCCTGCAATATTGTGTCAGTCAGATGCCTGCAATATTGTGCCAGTCAGAGCCCAGTAATAATGTGCCAGTCAGATACCAGTAATATTGTGCCAGTCAGATACCAATAATATTGTGCCAGTCAGATACCAGGAATATTGTGCCTGTCAGAGCCCAGGAATATTGTGCCTGTCAGAGCCCAGGAATATGGTGCCTGTCAGATGCCTGTAATATTATGCCAGTCAGATGCCTGTAATAGTGTGCAGTCAGAGGCCAGGAATATTGTGCCAGTCAGATGCCTGTAATATTGTGCCAGTCAGATGCCTGTAATATTATGCCAGTCAGATGCCTGTAATATTATGCCAGTCAGATGCTTGTAATAGTGTGCCAGTCAGAGGCCAGGAATATTGTGCCAGTCAGAGGCCTGTAATATTGTGCCCGTCAGATGCCTGTAATATTATGCCAGTCAGATGCCTGTAATATTGTGCCAGTCAGAGCCCAGTAATATAGTGCCAGCCAGATGCCTGTAATATTATGCCAGCCAGATGCCCAGTATTATTGTGCCAGCCAGATGCCCAGTAATATAGTGCCAGTCAGATGCCCAGTATTATTGTGCCAGTCAGATGCCCAGTATTATTGTGCCAGCCAGATGCCCAGTAATATAGTGCCAGTCAGATGCCCAGTATTATTGTGCCAGTCAGATGCCCAGTATTATTGTGCCAGCCAGATGCCCAGTAATATAGTGCCAGTCAGATGCCCAGTAATATAGTGCCAATCAGATGCCAAGTAATATAGTGCCAATCAGATACCCAGTAATATAGTGCCAATCAGATGCCCAGTAATATAGTGCCAATCAGATGCCAAGTAATATAGTGCCAATCAGATACCCAGTAATATAGTGCCAATCAGATGCCCAGTAATATAGTGCCAATCAGATGCCAAGTAATATAGTGCCAATCAGATGCCCAGTAATATTGTGCCAATCAGATACCCAGTAATATAGTGCCATTCAGATACCCAGTAATATAGTGCCAGATACCCAGTAATATTGTGCCAATCAGATACCCAGTAATATAGTGCCAATCAGATACCCAGTAATATTGTGCCAATCAGATACCCAGTAATATAGTGCCATTCAGATACCCAGTAATATTGTGCCAATCAGATACCCAGTAATATAGTGCCAATCAGATACCCAGTAATATTGTGCCAATCAGATGCCCAGTAATATTGTGCCAATCAGATACCCAGTAATATAGTGCCAATCAGATACCCAGTAATATTGTGCCAATCAGATACCCAGTAATATGGTGCCAGTCAGATACCCAGTAATATTGTGCCAATCAGATGCCCAGTAATATAGTGCCATTCAGATACCCAGTAATATTGTGCCAATCAGATACCCAGTAATATAGTGCCAGTCAGATACCCAGTAATATTGTGCCAATCAGATGCCCAGTAATATTGTGCCAATCAGATACCCAGTAATATAGTGCCAGTCAGATACCCAGTAATATTGTGCCAATCAGATGCCCAGTAATATTGTGCCAATCAGATACCCAGTAATATAGTGCCATTCAGATACCCAGTAATATTGTGCCAATCAGATACCCAGTAATATAGTGCCAGTCAGATACCCAGTAATATTGTGCCAATCAGATGCCCAGTAATATTGTGCCAATCAGATACCCAGTAATATAGTGCCATTCAGATACCCAGTAATATAGTGCCAATCAGATACCCAGTAATATTGTGCCAGTCAGAGCCCAGTAATATTGTGCCAGTCAGAGCCTAGTAATATTGTGCCAGTCAGATGCCTGCAATATTGTGTCAGTCAGATGCCTGCAATATTGTGCCAGTCAGAGCCCAGTAATAATGTGCCAGTCAGATACCAGTAATATTGTGCCAGTCAGATACCAATAATATTGTGCCAGTCAGATACCAGGAATATTGTGCCTGTCAGAGCCCAGGAATATTGTGCCTGTCAGAGCCCAGGAATATGGTGCCTGTCAGATGCCTGTAATATTATGCCAGTCAGATGCCTGTAATAGTGTGCAGTCAGAGGCCAGGAATATTGTGCCAGTCAGATGCCTGTAATATTGTGCCAGTCAGATGCCTGTAATATTATGCCAGTCAGATGCCTGTAATATTATGCCAGTCAGATGCTTGTAATAGTGTGCCAGTCAGAGGCCAGGAATATTGTGCCAGTCAGAGGCCTGTAATATTGTGCCCGTCAGATGCCTGTAATATTATGCCAGTCAGATGCCTGTAATATTGTGCCAGTCAGAGCCCAGTAATATAGTGCCAGCCAGATGCCTGTAATATTATGCCAGCCAGATGCCCAGTATTATTGTGCCAGCCAGATGCCCAGTAATATAGTGCCAGTCAGATGCCCAGTATTATTGTGCCAGTCAGATGCCCAGTATTATTGTGCCAGCCAGATGCCCAGTAATATAGTGCCAGTCAGATGCCCAGTATTATTGTGCCAGTCAGATGCCCAGTATTATTGTGCCAGCCAGATGCCCAGTAATATAGTGCCAGTCAGATGCCCAGTAATATAGTGCCAATCAGATGCCAAGTAATATAGTGCCAATCAGATACCCAGTAATATAGTGCCAATCAGATGCCCAGTAATATAGTGCCAATCAGATGCCAAGTAATATAGTGCCAATCAGATACCCAGTAATATAGTGCCAATCAGATGCCCAGTAATATAGTGCCAATCAGATGCCAAGTAATATAGTGCCAATCAGATGCCCAGTAATATTGTGCCAATCAGATACCCAGTAATATAGTGCCATTCAGATACCCAGTAATATAGTGCCAGATACCCAGTAATATTGTGCCAATCAGATACCCAGTAATATAGTGCCAATCAGATACCCAGTAATATTGTGCCAATCAGATACCCAGTAATATAGTGCCATTCAGATACCCAGTAATATTGTGCCAATCAGATACCCAGTAATATAGTGCCAATCAGATACCCAGTAATATTGTGCCAATCAGATGCCCAGTAATATTGTGCCAATCAGATACCCAGTAATATAGTGCCAATCAGATACCCAGTAATATTGTGCCAATCAGATACCCAGTAATATGGTGCCAGTCAGATACCCAGTAATATTGTGCCAATCAGATGCCCAGTAATATAGTGCCATTCAGATACCCAGTAATATTGTGCCAATCAGATACCCAGTAATATAGTGCCAGTCAGATACCCAGTAATATTGTGCCAATCAGATGCCCAGTAATATTGTGCCAATCAGATACCCAGTAATATAGTGCCAGTCAGATACCCAGTAATATTGTGCCAATCAGATGCCCAGTAATATTGTGCCAATCAGATACCCAGTAATATAGTGCCATTCAGATACCCAGTAATATTGTGCCAATCAGATACCCAGTAATATAGTGCCAGTCAGATACCCAGTAATATTGTGCCAATCAGATGCCCAGTAATATTGTGCCAATCAGATACCCAGTAATATAGTGCCATTCAGATACCCAGTAATATAGTGCCAATCAGATACCCAGTAATATTGTGCCAATCAGATACCCAGTAATATAGTGCCAATCAGATACCCAGTAATATTGTGCCAATCAGATACCCAGTAATATAGTGCCAGTCAGATACCCAGTAATATTGTGCCAATCAGATGCCCAGTAATATTGTGCCAATCAGATACCCAGTAATATAGTGCCATTCAGATACCCAGTAATATAGTGCCAATCAGATACCCAGTAATATTGTGCCAATCAGATACCCAGTAATATAGTGCCAATCAGATACCCAGTAATATTGTGCCAATCAGATACCCAGTAATATAGTGCCAGTCAGATACCCAGTAATATTGTGCCAATCAGATGCCCAGTAATATAGTGCCAATCAGATACCCAGTAATATAGTGCCAATCAGATACCCAGTAATATAGTGCCAATCATATACCCAGTAATATAGTGCCAATCAGATGCCCAGTAATATAGTGCCAATCAGATGCCCAGTAATATAGTGCCAGTCAGATACCAGGAATATTGTGCCAGCCAGCCCCCCCCCCCCCCCCCCCGTACTTACATGAAGCGGCTCCGTGTCCCCCGCCGGATGTCTCCTCCGTGCAGTCTTCCCTCTTGCACGGAGGAGGGAAGCAGACACCGGATGTGACGCGACGTCACATCCGGCGTCAGTTTTTTTTTTTTCCGGCAGTCGCATCCATCGGATGCGGCTTGCCGGAAAAAAGCGTTCACAAGCGCAATGCGCTGTGAACGCGGCAGCAGGGGCTGGGGGCCCACGGGACAGCTGCCTTGGGGCCCCCCAGGAGTAAATGGGCCCAGGGCAGCTGCCCCGTTTGCCCCGCGTTAAAGACGGCCCTGGCGGCCACGCGGCCGCATAGGGCTAGTGCGCCCCCCCAGATATTGCGCCCGGTGCGGCCGGCCCCCCCTGCACCCCCCACGCTACGCCACTGTATCCTTGTACTCGGGAGATGTTGCTGAACACATATTGGGTTGTTGTTTGGCAGTGACATATACTGAAATCTGTGAATTCATGCCTGAAGTACAATGTATGTGGAAAAAAACCTCCCAAAAAAGTACTACCACAAACTTTTACAAAGGCTGGTGGTAGAATTAGTACCTATACAGTATTAAAATACCACCATTTGAAATACCTTAGGATGTCTATTTTCCCAAAATATATGGTTTGATGGGGTACAATTCATTGGACGGCTTCAAAAATGTTCCAAATGGAACATGGGCGCAGGCTGACTACATGTCAAAATTCCAGGTTGGAATTGTGCACCCCCTAAATGTGGCCTTTTAGCCCCAAAACAAAACAACAAATCTATGCATGGGGGGTATCCCTGTACTCAGGAGATGTTGCTGAACACATATTGGGGTGTTGTTTGGCACTGACACATAATAGGATCTGTGAATTCATGCCCGAAGTACATTGTATGTGAAAAAAAATTACTATCCATAACATTGACATAGGCTGGTGGTAGAATTAGTGCATGGAAAGTGTTAAAATACTACCATTTGAAATACCCTAGGGTGTCTAGTTTTCAAAAATATATGGCTTTGTGGGGTAGAATACACTTTTTGGCTTCAAAAATGTCCCAAATTGGACATGGGCGAAGATTTTCTGGACGTCAGAATTCCAAGTTGGAAAACCAAAAAGCGCACCTCACAAATGTGGCCTTTTAACCCACAAATAACCTAACCAACCTATACATGGGTGGTATCCCTGTACTCAGGAGATGTTGCTGAACACATATTGAGCTGTTGTTTGGCACTGACATATAACAGGATCTGTGAATTCATGCCCAAAGTACAATGTATGTGGAAAAAAATTACTACCCAAAACATTGACATAGGCTGGTAGTATAATTAGTGCATGGAAAGTGTTAAAATACTACTATTTGAAATACCCTAGGGTGCCTAGTTTTAAAAAATATATGGCTTTGTGGGGTAGAATACACTTTCTGGCTTCAAAAATGTCCCAAATGGGACATGGGCGCATGTCAGAATTCCAAGTTGGAAAACCAAAATGCGCACCCCCTAAATGTGGCCTTTTAGCCCCAAAACAAACCAACAAACCTATGCATGGGTGATATCCCTGTACTCAGGAGATGTTGCTGAACACATATTGAGGCGTTATTTGGAAATACCCCTTCACATTTTAAGGTAATGTTTACCTAAATTGCAATCTATGTGAAAAATTAAAAAAAAAGTTTTTTTGCTGCAAACTTTGGCAAAGATTGGTGGTAAAATGGCTACATGAAATGTGTCAAAATACCCCAAGTTAATTGCCCTGAGTGGTCTAGTTTTCATAAATATGTACATGTTGGGGGTCATTCATGGATTTAGTACAGAAATCAGTGTTACAATGTCACTATCACTAATTTTGAAAAAAAGGATTTTAAAATAGCTTTGCACTACTTATAGTTCTGGCCCTGTAACATGAATAAAAAAACAAAAAGAACATAAAACATGGGCTATTTCTGAACTCAGGACATATATTAGAAACTATTTAGCAGTGTTTTTTTGTTGTCTCTTGTACATGAGTATACGATTCTTCAAATGAAAGTCATAAAAACATTTTTTTTTTAATTTTGTTTGCCATATTTTATTATTTTTTTTACATCAAATTATATGCAATTATCAAAACAATGGTATCAAAAGAAAGCCCTGCTTATAACGATAAAAACGATATATAGTTTATGCGGGTACACTAAATGAGACAGAAATAAATTACAGCAAAACACAAACACCTCAGAAATGTTAAAACAGCCCATGTCACCAAGCGTCGGACAAGCCAAAAAAGTCATGTCACTAAGGGGTTAAATGGATTCTGTCTGTGCGTATATCTATCCTACATACTGCCGGGCTGTACTTTGCATGCTCTTTTCTGCAGCATGTGGAACAAATATGTGTCCCTGGAAACATGGCCAATGTTGGCAACTATGAGATAGTCCATCTGCATATTCCACTAACAGTTGAAAATGATGAACTACACTAGTAATCATTCCACTGTAGCATTTCATGTTTCAATGTTACTGTTTGTCTGAGAAAAAATATCAATACAACCACTAAATGCAGACCCCAGAAATATGCAGTAATATGCAAGAATCCATTACAAAGCAGGACTGTCATATGGTATTCTCTAATTATAATCTGATGGAATGTGAGTAGCTCATTATGTTGCTTAGCAACCAGTAGGAAGTTCAGAATTGGTTACCTTTATAATTTGCCATAACACCTTTGTTTCTACAAAATGTTAAATTTTCAAAAATATTGTTGTTTTGTGGAATTATTGTTAAGTTCTTACTGTGGCTCTTGTCTGTTTACAATGTTTTTTATTTAAAGACCCACTCCAATTAAGTATATGTGTTTGCATGTTGGATAAAGCCTGTCCTATTTTTGTATGCTCAAATATGCATGGATTTTATATATTTGAGCATGCAATAGAATAGCATGGTCCATGCCTAAACTAACATTATGATTCTGAGACTTCAGTTCTAGTCTCATGAATGCATATGCCCATCAACTCCCCCATTATAAATGGGTATGTGTGACAGTGACATGAAAAAATATCAAAGGTCTTGTTCTTCCTCTGTACAGAGCTGTTGGTGCCTGAGTGCAGACATTTTGCAGTGTCCACATCCAACAATATTATGTATTGGCACACTGGTGTGTGAACATTACCTGTTATGCTCAAATGGCTTTTAACTTAAACTTTATAGTTATAATTTACAACTCACTGAGCCTTCAAAGGGAGAGCCTTAGGTAACCTGGATTTTAGTAATAAGAGTACCATGAGGTGCCCACAGTGCCATGGTTGGCCCAAACCAGCAAAAATAAATACATATCTGCTGTATTAATGAGCTGGAAGGGGTATAAGAAGGAACCTGGTGAAGGGTCCCCCCCCCCCCCCCCCCCCTGCCTCACTATCCTGCAGACACTCATACACATACCCTTTTCTTTATAGATTTTCTGGATTCTTCCATAGTAATATCAGTTCCAACAACTATATTTCCTCAAAAGTAGATTAGCCACATTCTTGCTGTTTTCTTATCATTTGTCTTTATTGCCTCCATTTCCATGCTGGACCAATCTAATAAAAGCTATGCTATTTTCCATGTATTACTTCATTGAACGGCCATTTCCTTAACCATTTCCTATTCTAGAGCTGTAATTTTTTATTTTTTTTTACGTTTATTAAAAAATAAAGAATTATCACAAAGATAAAAAGGTCTCTATAAATGCTGTCTATTTAAATCTTGTTACATCATCTAAGTTGTCCTAGAAAGGAGCATCCCGGATAACTGCCAAAACAAGTCATGTGCAATATTTGCTGTTCATTTAAATTCCAGATGGAGGGAAAATAGCTCACTCCAGGAATGCCTTTGTAGCCAATAATTATACTACATGCAGTTGCCTTGCTTTGGACATAGGCGCTGTTCAGTTTGTCGGTTCCTAAGCAACACCAATGACAAAATATAAAAACATAAAAGAAAAGGTTTTTGAAAGATTCTTAGGGGAAAAGCTGAGGGAAACATATGTGTTGCATTTCAGATAATAATGTTTTCTTTATATAAACATATACTGCTGTTCAGAGTACTTCTAGTAAGTGAAAAAAAAATTTCAAGTACTGAACAAAATGGAGTACATATTGTTTTAACAAGACAATTTGACCTCAATAAACATTTAGTTGCTCTGTTTTTGTTACTCAGACATTTGATAATGGTAGAAAGTAGTAGACACTGTTAACATTGCCAGCTCCACAATGAACCACACAAAAATAGAGTAGAGATTTGTTTAATGAGGAACATTCTTGGATTCCCTCTTTTGTTTGAAGATTCTACATATGTTGCTGGGATTAAGGCAAGATACTTGAAATAGGGACACTTCCCTTGAGGCGGGAAGATGTCTACAGTAGAATTCAATACACATTTCTGTCTTTCCATGTAACTTCAGAAGTGACGTAAAAGTGAAAAAAATGGATGAGCAAATATGCAAAAACCACCAGTGGTGAGTGCAATATAAAATACACAAGTGACTGTTTCTAAGTGTCCACTAAACACCGGCAGCTGGAAATCAAAACAAACACAGACAACCTGCGGCTGTGCGAGAACAGTACAGAAAAGTAAAATATCTCCAGCGCTCAGCGATTAGACACTACCCGAAAAACTGATACATAAATGCCCTATAGGTGACTAGTGACAATAAATATAAAAAAACTGTGCTGCAATGATATTATAGCACGTGAATAGAAATCTGCAATTAATGCAAGTGATTCTGATTGTCTGTGCAAATATGACACAATATAGGATAAATGTAACACACGTGAGAAAAATGTATTGATACAGTTAAAGGGGCACTCATGGTATTGCCTGCACCTGTAAAATACAAAAATGCCAATACCTAGTGCAATATCAGTGTGACAAGGAAAAAATAAAAAGAACAATATTGAATGAGGGTTCTAGTGAAACACTCACAAACACGGCTCCTATAACCTAGGAGCGTGGACTGAACACCTCGGAGATTTACTTGCCACCACTCTGTTGTTTTCTGGCGATGTTAATGATGTGAAGAGCCCAGCAGTAGTAGCAAAGTGATTTATTTCTCCAAAAATGGTAAAAGGATAAAAAAAGAGACCCCAGTCTCAATGGATATCCAGAAATGACAATAGAAAAAACAAATGGAATAAAAAGAGGTACGGTGGCTCACAGACCTCGGAAAGACACCCTTTCAGAAAAAATCACTTGCATTAATTGCAAATTTCTATTCACGTGCTATAATATCATTGCAGCACAGTTTTTTATATTTATTGTCACTATTCACCTATAGGGCATTTATGTATCAGTTTTTTGGGTAGTGTCTAATCACAGAACTTCAGAAGTGACGCCAGTTGTAGTTGATTGATGTTTACAGACTGGCCACTTCAGCGTTCTTTTATCGAGCTTCTTTTGTTTGTGATGGGCAGGAGGACCCTTCTTAAAGGATGGCACAATGTAGTGATATAAAGTCTCTGATTTAAAATTATTTTTCCGTTTAAGGAAATTAGAAGAGAGAATATGAAATTAAAAAAATGAAATCACTCATAGTAACATAGTAATTTAGGTTAAAAAAAGACACAAGTCCATCAAGTTCAACCCTTCTAACTATCATTCCAGCTTTTGATCCAAAAGAAGCAAAGACCCCTAAGGAATCTATTTCAAATTCTGCCTCCTAGGGGGAAAAATTCCTTCTTGACTCCAAAGGGCAATCAGATCTCTCCTTGGATCAATAAGCTCTATTATTAATGCTTATTCTGTTGTTAATAGACCTGTATGTTCTGGTTTTCTAAAAAAAAAAAAAAAAATCCAGACCATGTTTAAATGCATCTATTGTAGTTGATTGCACTACCTCTCTTGGCAGTGAGTTCCATATCTTTGTTGTCCTTACAGAATCCCTTCCTTTGCTGTCCATGAAATATTTGCTCTTCCAGTCTCAGGGGGTGACCTCTTGTCCTTTGTACATTTCTGTTAATGAACAGGTCACTGGAGAGCTCTTTATATTATAAATACATATATAAATATATATATATATATATATATATATATCCTATTTTTCTTGAACTCAGGGTTTACTGTGCCAGATTACACTAAATTTACATTTATGTCCTTAACATAAAACATATTGATTCCGTTTTTAGTGCAATGGGGGTAGGGTGCCATTTGACTCTCAGCCTGAGTTTTAAAACTATCTCTGCTAACCGTAGTGTTAAAGGAATAACAGAATGCTATAGAATTCCTTTTCAGAATAGTGGGGAGGACTATAGGCAAGCTTTGAATTTTAAATGGTAAATGTACTTTACATTTTACTTGTCCTGCCTGACATGTTTGTGTCACTCATGAACAGATTAGTTATTATTATGATTTGTAAATCAGTATGTACAGATGTCATTATGTTTTACAACGCAGTGTTTATCTCATGTAATTGCATGTTTCTAGTTTTGTTGTGTCATGTCTTTCTGAGACCAGGGTTGCCAGAGGGATTTTCTTAAAAAACAGAAAAACACACCCTGTGGCTAAATTCCCAGATTGCACAAAAAAAAAACCAGATAACCAAAACATAATAAAACAGTTTTAAGCGAACTTACTTACACCTATTTTCTGGCAGACTATGTTGTCAGTGATGTATTTAGGTTTTGTGCCACCCTAGTCCAGACTAAACGCATGCATAGTTGTCCTCAAACACCTTAGTGCCATCTCTGTCCCCAACACCTTAGTGCCATCTCTGTCCTCAACACCTTAGTGCCATCTTTGTCCCCAACACCATAGAGCCATCTTTGTGCCCAAACCCCTTCCCAGTGCCATACTGACCTGGCTTACCTGGCTGAAAATCACCATTACTCCACCTGTGCCTTGTGTGGCATGCAGGTTGCATATAGGGAAAAAAATGGAGTGGGCAGAACTCAGAATTATTTCAAACTGCAAAGATGCAGACCTAACCCCACAACAGATAGGTGTGTAGAAAGAGTACAGCACAGCAGGAGGGGATCACCAGTTGTGGTGAATAGATACTGATGAGTAGGATCACCAGTTTATACATTAAAATGTGTGAAATAGCAGGTAAGTAAAATATTACACACCTTAGTCTCAATAGATAGATGCAATGCTGAGCTGCACACAGGAACAATCCCAGGAAAAAATTCCCTGCAGGGAAATCACTAACAGTTCTGCAGTAGGGTATACGCGGTTGGTAAGAAATTATATTTATAATCCACAGAAATGATAAGGAATGCAGCAGCAGGATATAAAACAGATATAATTTGTAATCAATAAAGGTAATGGGAGTGCAGCAGAAGGGGAACAAACAGTTAAACAGGCCTAGGTCAGGGTCACAAGCAAGGGGGCATGAACTGGTTAAACATACTGGGATCAGGGTTACAGGCACAGGTGCACAAACTGATAAACAGGCAATGGTCTGGGTAATAATGTAAGTGTAGGCAATGGAAGGGTCAGTACCAGCAATCCAATGATGATGAACAAACAGTGCCAATTAGCTCCAAAATCACAAAACAACTGAGCACAGAGCAATGTGAAGTTGTCTCTTTTAAATCTGTCGTCCTTGAGGCCAGTCCCCTCTGCCTTGACATCACTCTCGCATGTTCTGGTGTGGATTCTCTGTGACAGCAATTAGCTGGGTGGTGTGCTTGTGTATGACATGTGCCAGGATACTTGAGTCAGAGCAGCAAAGGAGGGTGTCACTGAGCAATGCCAATGACACATTCCTGTGGTTAGCGGGTATTGTGGGGACCAGCTCCATTTATATCACTGATATGAGCAGTCCCAGAATATTAAAAATTAGTGAATATTGTGCTCATCCACAAGAAAGTTAGTTGGAAGGAGTCAGGCAATGAAAGGTCAGATATTGTCATCTCTCATGACTTAGTATTCACCCCTGAAGTAGTCACCACTTTTCAGTTTCTTTCTCTGGCTTCAATTTTTCTTGTCACTTTGTTGTTGCTCCAAATCATTGATTTGGTTTTAGGAAGGTCCCTAAAGTGAGACTGTTCTTCTCTGGGTCTGTTTTGACACTTCGTGAACAATAAACATTTTTGGAGATTTTTCCTCCACAGCCTCCTACTTTTGAGACTGTGAGCACCGCTTATGCTTTAATCTCCATGTCATCAATGTATACTTTACACACAGTAATGTGATGTGACCAACCACGCAGGTATTTGTTTTCCTAAATAATCCAAAGGCTGCATGAATAATCCTTACATAGTGGCATGATATCGCTTTCTACAGATGTTTTCTTTGGAATCAGCACAAACCCTATCCAATCAACACTAACCCTTACCATATTTTGTGATACCTCATGTAATAAAATACAAAACTTTTCTGTTGCACTTTCTGTTCATTTTCTGACAAATCAATTCAGTTTTCCAATCTTTACTAGGAAGTTTCCAGATCTTTGGTGGCCCCACTGTTGGTGGGCTCTTGGAAACTGTCCATATTGCCTTTAGAATATATATTGTTGTTTGGAAATAATATAAAGCAGCAACTATTCATGGAGTTTTCTTTGGTAACATTTTTGAGACATGATCATCTTCTTTTGGTTCTTTTTAAAAGAAAAAGAAAAAAAGAATTATAATTCTAAATTCCAAACTTTATTTTTTTAATCATTGCTCAAATACCCTTTATTGTTTTAGAATGATGTTTGAGTATGTGCATAGTAATACTTGGCACTCTTGCTGCATTTCTAATAAATAACAGATTTATACACAATTTATAAAACATAACTAGTGAGTATTTGTTTGTGTTACATTCGATACCAAGACAACTTGTAATCCAAAGAGCCGGACTCTTCAAAGGTCAAAATGTAGGTTATCCCCAAACACTTATTCCAAGTTCTTGTAATATCCAATTCATGTTATTCAAAATATCTCAACCACAAACCGCACACTTATAATATGCACCTAGCTAGGAAATCCTTTAATAACATTGTAAACCCACATTAAGTTACTCAGGCAGAGGCAAAAGCTTGGAAATTCGGACTAGACGTTTCCCCATAAGAAAATGCACAAGCCAGCTGCTTTTAAGGATTCCCTACGTAATCTGTTTTAGAATAATTGTGGATATATCTAATATCTGTTTAATTCCAAGAAAAATCATGAAAATGAAGGTGATTTTAGCAATCATCACCAAGAGTATTTAAAATATTTTCTTTAGTAAAGACCTATTTGCTTCAGTTATTTAGGTATAAATTACATGGACAATCTTCTCCATAGAGATTCTGTGCAAACCTAAAATGCTCTACTTTTTACAATATCTTGCCACCCCTTTCAAGCTGCAACTCAGCCATATTTGCTTTTAGCCGCCCCCAGCTGGGGATTCATCTTTCCATGAGTACCAGTGAAAACCTGGCCCTGGCACTCGTCTCAGACACTCGGGGTGCTAACCTGATCCTCAGCTTGTCTTGGTTGGCACTAGAAAGCTGATGGTGAATCCCTAAAGATGAAATCTAAACTAGAATTTTCATCTCAGGGATATTCTAAAACATATTGTACATAAGCACTTAAATAATCGTATGCAGTACAATGACAATCACATCAAAGCTATAACAAAACATGGAATATCATAGAAATAGTGCACTGGATATATTCTCCAACTTATACATAAACAGTTATCAAACATGAGTGTAATTCTATTATTATTCATAACCCCACCTCATAATAAGTATGTTGTGTTGTGCCACCATAATATAATTCTCAATATTCAAGTAATTTTTTATGAAAGTTTTAAATGTGTCCTTTTATATCATTCAACCAACCAGAAATAGTATATGTTCTTTGCATCCTATACAGCATTATAAAAATGCTTTAGGAAGTGGTGTATTACATTATGGCTGCCAGAGAATCCATCAACATAATTTGGACCCATTTTCAGGGAGTGACTACATGCAATTCTCTAAATTGTACTTTTAAATTATGTTGCTCTTTATTTAATTATTACAAATACATGGGCTAATTGTATTTACATGTGTTAAAATAGACTTGCCTTCCATAAAGGGAAGAATTGGGCAAAGTGGCCAGGTCTCCAGTCACTGTGGCAAGGGCTTTGAAAGTCCACAGAACATCATTAAATTGTCTGTCTCAAAGTCCAGTGACATGTCTACGCCTCCATGAAGACATCAAACTGTATGATTTTTTTTGAATAAAATGTCTATGATATGTTGAAAATTATGGTATCTAATGAAATCAGGTCTTCTGCCTATAAAAACATTATATAATGTGAGTGGGGACAGTAAATGAGAAAAAGATCATTATAGCTAAACACAAACACCACAAACACCGCAATAATGTTAAAAGACACAGCCAAAAAGTCATGTCACTAAGGGGCAAACTCTTAATCTATAATTGTACAAGTAACTTATTCTCACTAAAAAAATAAAAATAAACTAGAATTACCACCCAGCCAGTATGTTACCAACTGGCCAGTAAAAAAAAATTATCTTGAGGCCAAAGTTAAGTCCACAGGGAATAATAGCATAGCCGGTATTCTTTTTTTCTTTTCTTTTTTTTTTAAAGAAAAGGTGGTAATCTTAGTAATTGGTCATTGTGCTGCACAAAATCAGCCATTAATATCTGAGTTGGAAAAATTGGAAAATTGGAAAATGTTTATAATACAACTCACCAATTATTGTCTACTTTTAGCAGTTAAATTGTCAGTTCGCAATAACTTACATCTTGGTGAACAAAGCTCTTTACTATCCTGCATGACAGGTGCACATTCATTGTACGCTGTGTGCTCGGGTCTAATAAATGGCCTTGATGCTTTTCCTTGGTGTTTGCAAGGTAGCAAGCTGACTTTAACTCTTTTAGAGCCAAAGTGACCTATCTAGCAACATAACTGTTCACGAAAACATATTAAATAAAAACTTTTTTTTTTCTCCAGGCATGAAATTGCACTGTGCTGATTACTATGCTGCCACGATGCTGCTTCTGGAAGCAATCCTAACTTTGATGCAATTTTTTTTTTACTTTCCATATTGTCTCCACTAATCCAATCCACGTTGTTCATCGTCAAGGAATTACCTTGTTTATAGTAACCATATTTCCCCGGTGAAAAGGAAACGTATAGTAAAAATGTAAAATACGTAGAAAACTGATGATCCTTTTGACTAAATTGCACATAAGCTTCTTTTCTAAGCTACCTTTCTCCTGCTTGTGAATTAAACTGTGTTTGTCAGGCAGATATCCCTGGTTATTCCGTGTATAAAAAACACATGTAAAAAAACATAATGTACTGAGGGGCCACAGTCATTTCTTTGTACAGTGGTACATGTTGAGTATCTATTATTCAAAATGTCTTGGACCAGAAGTATTTTGGATATCTGTTCATTTTCACCTATAAGATATATTAAAGTCCCTCAGCACTCATGAAATGCAGTAGTGTCAATGCAAATTATGTACAGAGCAAATACATCATGTTTACTGTGATATAAGGCAGCACTGAGAACCTGCCATTGGCGTGTCAGGACTGCACACATACCAATGTATTACCCTTTGTGGGTGTGGGGGAATCTGGACATGCATAGAAAAGTAATGTCACAGATTAAGGGGGCCGGATACTGAATAAACTGTTGTGCACTTACATTCTGACAGGTTTGTGTGTGGAATTTGCAACTTGTGGCAAAATCCTAAAAAATGGATACCGGATCATTCTGGATAACGGATTTCTGTACAATATCAACATAATTGGCACTTTACCATAGAAAAAGTTGAACTGGGAAAATGGTGGTGTTAAGTTCCATTTGCTCTTTCTCTATGGTAGAACTCAAACGTCAAAGGGACTGTCAAACGTCAAGCAGGGACCCGATCAGCATCTTGCGATACTCGGGCATGCAGGGATGCCGGGGATGTAGCGAACGCTCTGTTTGAGCATTCGCAACATTTCCTAGTCAGACTAAGGACACTCAAAGTGGCCTCATCTGACAGTGGGGACCCAGCTGCAAGTCCCCGCGTCATCACGGGGTTGGCGGGGGGGGGGGGGGGGGGGACAGCATGGAACATCCTTCAAGCGGGAAGGGGTTAACAGAGAAGATAACTTTGATAAAGATAATCAGCGTTGGGCACCAACAATGCTGGGCATTTAGTGAACTTTGTAATGGACAAATTATTTATATTTTATTGAATTTCCCAGACTTTGCCATGGACACTGATGTCCTTGTACAGACACTGAAAATCAAATACAAATTTTACTACGTTTTAAGCTCATTAAAACAAATACTTAATGGGAAACTGACGAATACTCTGCAGAGACTGACAATCTGTAGAGATCAGTGGCATTCAATTGCTTATGTGCCAAAGGAGTTTATTCACTACAAGGCAAACTGGCAAGTGAGCTGCAGAAAAGAAGTAAACAAATTCTCTATTTTGTCTATCTTTTCAACTCTGCTATTAATGTCTGATGCTCACTTCTCAGTTCACAACAAAGCTATTGTAAGCATCATTGTATATTAGGGTTTAAAGGCCAAAATATGTCCAGCTTGTTCAGAGTAAAGCTGATGCCTTACAACTGACACAGCAGGTCTGGAAGTTGGCGCGCACTGACAGTGTGAGCACACGCACAGCCAATAAGAGCAGAGGCTTGTCTGCTCTGCTGATTCCATGCAAAAATGAGGGTCTCTATTTCTCTCTGTGCTAGCAGACAGAGCCATTTGCCGACCAGTCCAGCCGGCCTGCTTCCCATGGTACATGCCAGTTTATCTTCAGATTAGGGAAAACTCATTTGCACTTTTGCTTTTATATTAGATACATAAGTGAAAAATCAAGTTTAGTTGTCTTTTAAGGAGTTCAAAGCAAACTAAAAATAAATTACCTATATTTATCGACGTATAACACGCACTTTTTCTCCCTGAAAATAGGGAGAAAATGGTGTGTGCGTGTTATACGCCAAAAAAAAAAAAAATCTAAAACTTACCTCGTTCCTGCTCTGTCCCCCGGTGCTCTGAAGGTCCGTGGCTGTGAGGGAAGCGTTGTGAGCTCCCCTCCAGCCGCGCGGTCAATAAAGTGTGTTTTTTTTAAAACAAACTTTATTGACCGCGCGACCGGAGGGAAGCTCACAATGCTTCCCTCACAGCCACGCAGCTTCAGAGCACCGGGGGACAGAGCAGGAACGAGGTAAGTGCTGGGGTCTGGGGGAGGAGGGTGGCATAACGAGCATAGTAAGGGGCAATATCCTGGCATATTGGGGGCAATATCCTGCATAGTAAATGGCATATTGGGGCAATATCTGGCATATTAAAATTGCATATTGGGGGCAATATCCTGCATATTAAATGGCATATTGGGGGCAATATCCTGCATATTAAATGGCATATTGGGGGCAATATCCTGCATATTAAATGGCATATTGGGGGCAATATCCTGCATATTAAATGGCATATTGGGGGCAATATCTAGCATATTAAAATGGCATATTAGGGGCAATATCCTGCATATTAAATGGCATATTGGGGGCAATATCCTGCATATTAAATGGCATATTGGGGGCAATATCCTGGCATATTAAAATGGCATATTGGGCTTCAAAGTTCTTAATTTAAGTTCTTAAGTTTTTTTCCCTGAAATGTCCTTCTTAAAATTAGGTGCGTGTTATACGCCGGCGTGTGTTATACGCCGATAAATACGGTATGTGATATTGTGTCACGGTTCTACCCATTTCCCTGGCTCCTGTATGTTGTATTCAGGTTTTGTTACTGTTTCCTCTTCAGCCTCTAGTGGCCGCTATTGTAGTGATTCCATTCTCCTCCTGTTGTAAGCTTCCTCGTTATCCGCCATCCAACCCTATTTAAACCTGAAGCTATTTGCACTAGGTGCCTTTGCATTGCTTTGGTTACTGCCTCTGTGTCTATTCTAGCCTTCCTGATTCTTTAGTTTTGATATCCTGTTGTCGAATCCTTGACTTTTGTCGACCAAGCCTGTTTGCCACCTGTTCTGTTTGTCTGCCTTGTGTCTAGTGATATCCCTCTTTTGTACCTCATCCTGATCCATGTATGACCCAGCCTGCTGACTATTCTATATGTGTGTTTTGCCTGCTTCAGTGTGTGGTCTCATTCAGTGTGCTAAAGTCCTGGGTGGTCATTTGCCTGAGGCTCAACCATAGGGTATAATACCATTCAGGTGAAATTGCACTGTACTGTTCTCTATCATGTTGCATCTTCTACCAGCTCAGTCTCAGCTACTAGTCTTGGCTACCAGTCCTGTCTCGGCTACTAGTCCTGTCATAGTTGCCAGTCTCCGCTACCAGTGATGTCGCAGTTTCCAGTTTAGGCTTCCAGTCCTTAGTTATGCATCAAGGGGTACAGACAGCTCCTCCCTGGTCTGCTATCCCAAGTTGTGACATTTTGTCAGTATCCAAAATGCATTTGCCGTTTGTTTAGGATTTCTTCAGTTAGTCTGCCTTCCTGAAAAAAGAATCCATCTATTTCTAGCAGTCTCTGCTCAGTTTTGCTCATATTTCCATTGTTTTTTTTAACTCAGCCCACTTTTTGCATAGAGTCTGCACATACCTAATTGTCATGTAAAATGTAATTGACTGAACTTCCTTGGCACCATAGTTATGTTGTAAGCTCTGCAGGGCAGGTTATTTTTTTAAGATGAAAGTAAACACTCAGAATTGCATATGTATTATCCTGTTGTTAAAGACTATGATGTTATTAAGCTGAACCACACCATTTAAAATGTTTTTGTGTGCTCAACATGATCAGAATCACTGACCACAAATGAAAAATCTATAATTAAGAGACAAAGAGGAGTATGATGAGAAAATCCAAATAATTATTCTAATATTAATCACCAGGAAATTTTAATCTGGATCATAATTTATATTGCTGTATATTTTCAAATGCCTTATTTTAAGTTAGTAGGTATTGCCTCTTATACTATTGTAACTTTGCACTTATAAGTAGCTATGGTGATCTGACAATGGCAATTATCTCTGATTTACATTGTCAGAGTTACTTAGCTCTTTACTCTGTTGTCTATATCCTTCATGACCATACATGTTCCTCCATATTTTTTTTTTTTTGTTTGTTTTTACTATTATGTATTGTGGTGACATTTCTGTTAACAAACTAATATGGTGACCTGGGGTCATGTGACCAAGATTATGTATACCTTTTTCTTATATGCAGGGGATGAGTTGTAGATTTTGATATACAATTGTGGTAAATCGAGACCTTTACAAATAAGGAAAATATTACCACCCCTGCTATCTTTCACTTATATTTCTCTCTCTCCTTCCTTGACTGTGTTTGTGAGCAAATATAGGTTGAGTAACCCATAGTGAACAAGATGTTTAAATTGGGCAGACTAGATGGTCCGAATGGTTCTTATCTGCCGACACATTCTATGTTTCTAACTGTGGATGAGATCCAACTGCTTTTACTTAGTTATAAAGGTTGTTGTTGCTCTTGTTAGTTAGATTTGTATGTTGTTGCTGTTTTCTTTTTGAATAAATGGTTGTTAAAGAAGATGGACCTGAGTTTATATGTGTATGCATACAAAATTCATACATACACACATGGGCATCCACAGAATTTTTTTCAGGGGGGGGGCATAATTTTACTGTCATCCTTTCTGTGCCTCTTTTTGACAAGTTATCATGAAGTGGAGGAGCTTTGTCATTATCAGTGAAGGCATGCAAAGGGTTGATAAACCCTGCACCAGATACAGATCCACAGCACCAGATATAAACCAACAACACTAGATATAGCCTCACTGCACCAAATATAGATCCACTGTGCCAGATATAGACCCACAACACCAGATATTAACCCACGGTACCAGCTAAAAACCCATGACACAAGATATAAACCACAGCACCAGATAAATATCCAGAGCTCTAGCTGAAACTCCACAGCAACAGATAGAACAACATAGCAAAGATTTAACCCCATAGCACCAGATACAACATTATAGCACACAATATAAACCAGCAGCACCAGACACAACACTATAGCACACAATATAACCCAACAGCACCAGACACAACACTATAGCACACAATATAACCCAACCAGGGCCGGCCTTAGGGGTGTGCGACCTCTGCGAGCCGGTAGAGGCACTGGATTGGGGAGATCAAAAGATCCCCCCTCACCAGCCCTCTGCTGGATCCGATGAGGGGTCGGAGCTAATCTGCTGAGGGGTGTAGCTCCACCCCCACCCTGTGAAGCAGAGCAACGTCGGCTTCACGGGGAGCCGCGGGCAGCAAGAGAAAGTGCTGCTAGGCATGGTGAGCCTGCATTAAGCATGGGGAGCCAAGCAGATCTTTCTCTTGCTGCCCGTGAAGCAGACGCTGCTCAGCCGGTTAGCTCCGCCCCCTCCTTGGATCAACATTTGCAGGCAAAGGGAGGGGGAGAGAGACACAGACAGATGGAGGGGGGAGAGAGACAGAACAGGGGGATGGGGAGAGAGAGACAGGGGGTGGGGGAGAGAGAGACAGAACAGGGGGAGGGGGGAGAGAGAGAGAGACAGAACAGGTGGAGAGAGAGACAGAACAGAGGGGGGGGGGAGAGAGACAGAACAGAGGGGGGGGAGAGAGACAGAACAGAGGGAGAGAGAGAGAAAACAGGTATGGGGGAGTTAGAGAGAGACAGACATGGCAAGGAAGAGGAAAGGGACACATACATAGGGGGGTGTGACGGGTGTGAAAGACGGGGGGGGGGCGCCACAGGGCAAGCCCGCACAGGGCGCCGGGACACTTAAGGCCGGCCCTGAACCCAACAGCACCAGACACAACACTATACCACACACAATATAACCCCTCAGCACCAGATACAACACTATAGCACACAATATAACCTCTTTTTTTTTTTATTCCCTCTTTCTCTCCCTATCCTTTTCCCCTCCTTTCTTCTTACTTAAACTTGGTCAGCTTTTGCCACAGCGCCGGTAGCAGAGGAGGCAGGGAGGAGGGAAGAAGAGGGGAAAAATATATATATACACACCCACACTCATTCCCATAAAGGCTCTCATGTTAGAGAGCCAAACAAGTGTTCAGTAGTAGGTATGGGACGAACACGGGTTCTAATGGGATTTATGTTTATGGTAGAGGACCCAAGGGAGGGGACCATGCCATGTTTTAAACCCCTTTGTGGTTATCCTTGTAAATGTTATGTGTTTATTTTCTATTGTCAACGTGATGGAGTGCATTACCGACTTGTGGATCAGTTCCGGGTGTGGACCGAGGGATGTATCCTCTCTGAATGATTAAAATTGCAACACTCAACGTGCAGGGATTAAATACTCCCCAAAAAAGACATCTTCTGATGAGATATCTCTTAGTGAACAAAATTGATATAGCTCTGGTACAAGAGACTCACTGGAAAGAAAAAACCCCACTAATCAAAGATAGGAATTTCCCAATAATAGTTCATTCCCATTATAGAACAAGAAAAAGGGGAACTGCGATTCTAATCTCTAAAAACATAGAATATGAAGAGATTTATAGAGAAGTAGATAGGGAGAGTAGATTTGTGCTTCTGATTTGTAGAATTGAGGGTAGGATACATACTATTATGAACATATATGCACCCAATAATAAACCTATGACTTTTGTAAATAAAATGATCAAAAAACTAGATCGATTAGCACAGGGCATTACCCTGATGGGAGGGGATTTTAATTGTGTAATTGATAGCGATTTAGATAAGAAACTAAGTCAGGGGGGGGAAATCAATAGAGTAGTTAAAAATAACGCAGCACAGCTTCAGAAAATGATAACGCTAAGTGAAAAATATGACCTGTGGCGCACAATGCACCCGAATGAACTGGACTTTACCTTCTTCTCAAAGATATATGTATCCTATTCCCGCCTTGACTATTTTTTGGTAGACCAATACTTTTTGCAGATGTGCGAAAAGTGCTATATAGAGGACATACCCTGGTCAGACCATTCGGCAGTAGTTATTCAGGTTAGTCTATCTCCACCTCGACAAAATAGATCTACTTGGAGGTTAAATGATAGAATATTAAGGAGAGAGGAAAATCAAAAATATATGATGGACATGATCGATTTTTTCTTTGAGGAGAATACCAAGGACGGTCTCCCAAAATCAACAGTATGGAGCGCATTTAAAACAGTGATGAGAGGTAATCTAATTAAACTGGGATCTGAACTTAAAAAACAACAACAGCAGCCTCTAAACCAACTTTATTTGGAATTGGTTACTCAGCAGAGGATTAATAAATCTTGTCCATCACGACACATCACTAAAAAAATAGTAGAGATAACAAAGAAAATAAACTCTCAGCTGATGGAAAAGACCAATCATGCCTTGACAAGGCTTAAACAACTTTGGTACTATAAAGGCAATAAAGCAGAGACACTTCTCACAAATAAACTAAAAGGAGCTAAAGCAAAACAAAGAATTAGAAAAATAAAAGTTGGTAACCAAACAAACGTCTCCCCTCAAGAGATAGGGGAGGCATTTAATAACTTTTATTCAGAGTTGTATAATTTGCCAGATAATGGTGCCACAAAAGAACATATCAGGGAATATCTAGATATAGTTCACTTCCCGGTACTCACCTCATCCCAAGTAGAAAAGATCAATCTCCCAATCAGCAAAGAAGAAGTACTCAAAGTAATAGGATGTCTGAAAAAAAATAAGGCACCCGGACCAGATGGTTTCAATAATACATTCTATCTAATGTTTGGACATAAATTGGCAGATTACTTGACCAAATTATTTAATGAGTTTATAGGAAAGGGTGATATTCCAGAAGACCTTCTACAGGCAGCAATATCGCCAATTCTGAAACCAGGCAAAGATAGCACGAACATTGCTAACTACAGACCCATCTCGCTCATAAATAGCGATTTGAAAATATACTCTGCAGTATTGGCAAACAGGATGAAAGAAGTAATCCCACATTTAATACATAGAGACCAAATAGGCTTCGTCCAGGGACGCCAATCTAGTAATAACATCAGAAGATTGTTGGGAATATTGGAGGAGGTGAATAAACAGGGAGTTCCCCAGCTGGCCCTCTCGTTGGACGCAGAGAAGGCCTTCGATAGGGTCAGCTGGGGATTCATGGCACAGGTCCTGGAACGATTCGGGCTGTCCGGGAAGATACACTCGGCCATAATGGCGCTATACTCTGCTCCTAGAGCTAAGACTGTAGGCCCGGGTATGGTTTCTGAATATTTTCGAGTGGGGAATGGAACCCGGCAGGGATGCCCACTGGCTCCTCTTCTATATATTTTAACACTTGAGCCCTTTGCTATAAGGATTAGACAGAATAAAAACATCTCTGGTGTCAAGATAGGCGAGGCAGAATACAAGATATGCCTATACGCAGATGACGTTGTAATTACTATGACAAATCCTATTAAATCTCTAGATACTTTTCTTCAAGAAGTAGAAAGTTACTCCAAAGTGTCAAATTATAAATTAAATCTAACTAAAACTAGAGCCGTAATGGTCAATGTAAATAAAGAAATGAGAAGGATACTAACTAACAAACATGCATTTGAATGGACAGAAAAGGGTTTCACCCATTTAGGTATATACATTTCGGCGAATGTTCAGAGCCTGATAGATATAAACTTTGAGACATTATACCAGGATACCCAATGTAAATTAAATAAAACATGGTCTTTCAAAGAAATATCTTAGTTAGGCAGGATAAACGTTATCAGGTCCTACATAATGCCGAAATGGACATACCTATTTAGAATGGTACCATTAAAAATACCAAAAGCCAAACTTCAGTTGGTCCAAAAGCTATTTATGAATTATATTTGGAGTGGGAAAAAGCCCAGAATCAACAGATTTCAGTTAACAAAACATGCTAGGGAGGGAGGGGTGGGCATCCCGGATCTGGAAAAATACTATGAAGCCAGCAGATTACATCATATATATAAATGGCAAGACAATATAGAAGAGCTGGAGCCTTGGCATCAAATAGAAACTAACCTTATGGGGATAAAAGATTTATCTATGATTCTTTGGATAAACAAGAAACCTGTTGGAGAAACCCTTAAATATGATGTACCATTATATATGCAAGATCTATTGAGATATTGGAACAGCTTTAAAAAAAGGCACAAGATTCAAAACAAGATCTCAGCTACTGCATCAATACAGATCCTAGAATATAATATGACAGATATAACAATAAAAAACTGGGAAAAAAAAGGGAAAGTTAAAATTGTAGACATAATGGAGAGAGGGGAGATAAAATCATACGAGCAATTAAAAACAGAATTAGACCTACCATCAAAGGAATTGTTTACGCATTTAAGAATAAAACATTATTTAAAAAATAGAGTACTCAATAAAAATGGAGAGATAGTGGAAGGCGAAATTGATAAAATTTTTGATAAAAATCCAAAAAACAAGATCACGCCGAAACTTTATAACATACTAGCTACCAAAAAAGGTAAAAAACCTAAAGCTTGGATATCATGGGAAAAAGATATAGGAAGGCCATACGAAGAGAAGCTTTGGTACTCATCAGTAATTGATGTCAAGAGGTCAACTAAATGTTTAAATATCGTAGAACTCCAGATAAAAATCATATACAGATGGCATAGAGTACCAAAAATCATGAAAAAATTTAATAGAAATAACTCAGATTTATGCTGGAGATGCTCACAAAGTATAGGAGATCATAGACATATATGGTGGGCTTGCCCGGACTTGGTAAAATTATGGGATGAAGTGTTTGAGAATGTAGATATAATCTTAGACACAAAAATTGATAGAACAATCGAAGCTGCTCTTTTCCATATAGTTCCTCAGATTGATACATTTCAAAAAAAATATATCTTTATCCATATTATGATGGCCACTAAAATAATAATTGCCCGTAATTGGAACCAAAGTAAGCAACTACTATGGATACAGATAAAGAATCAAATCGGGTACCAATATAAGATGGAACAAGGAATTGCCTTCTCCGAGGGAACTATTGAAAAATTTAATAAAAGATGGTCTCCCTGGCTTGCTCATCATCCCTTAATGGGATAAATCCCCTCACGTTGATACATAGATTAGAAGAGGGGCATCCCTCGTCCACATATAATGAAAGATATGGGAAGTTGATACTAAAGAGCGACGGTCGGTCCATACTCGGGATGCACTCCACACAGTAGTGAATGAAATATTTTCTTTATGTTTTCTTTTCTTTTCTGTCTTCTCCTTTCTCTTCTTCATTTTCCGTCTTAATGTCTGTCTCTATTTTTTTTTTTCTTTTTGTCTTTTCTTCATACTCTTGGATAGATTTTATATGTATACCATTGTAAGTAATATGTCAAAATGTGTTAAATATGTCAAATTTTGCCAAATGATTCATGACGAACACTGAATAAAATAAAGATTTATACAAAAAAAAATATAACCTCTCAGCACCAGATACAACACTATAGCACACAATATAACCCTCAGCACCAGATACAACACTATAGCACGCAACATAAGCATACGGCAACAGATACAACACTATAGCACACAATATAACCCCTCAGCACCAGATACAACAATATAGCACACAATATAACCCCACAGCACCAGATACAACACTATAGCACACAATATAACCCCACAGCACCAGATACAACACTATAGCATGCAATATAATCTCTCAGCACCAGATACACTATAGCACACAATATAACCCAACAGCACCAGACACAACACTATAGCACATAATATAACCTCTCAGCACCAGATACAACACTATAGCATACAATATAATCTCTCAGCACCAGATACACTATAGAACACAATATAACCCAACAGCACCAGACACAACACTATAGCACACAATATAACTCCACGGCACCAGATGCAACACTATAGCACACAATATAAACACAAAGCAACAGATTCCCTAAACACCCAAATTCCTAAATCCATGACATTTCTTTATCTCTTTCCCCCTTTTTTTATATGTTTTATTCCTCCATGTTTGCCATCTCTTTACCCATCATTTTATGTGTTTTATTCCTCCATGTCTGTGACCTCTTTTCACCTACATTTTATCTTTTCTGCCCCATGTCACAATTTTGTCTGTATTCTGCTCCAATCAATCACCTCTTTTCATCCTCTATTATCTTTTCTGACCCAAGTCATCCCATTTTGTTTGCAATCTGCCTCCATCTATCACATCATTTTATCCTCCATTATCTTTTCTGCCCCATCCACTTGTCACCATGTTGATGTGAGCAGAGCCTGGTCAGACTGGACAAATGGAGACCTCAGGGAAATGGGAGGGACCTCCTTGGATTTACCCCACTCTACCATGTACCTTGGCTGTTTTGTTTTTTAAAGCTATTATAAGCTCTTCCTACCTGTTACTGATGCTCAGCTATGGTCTCTGAGTATCTTCCCCTGTTTCCTCCATGATGTTGCACTGCAGGCTCTCTTCTGTCAGTCATGCTGCCTGATGGAGGGCTGAGGGGTGGGGCTATAACTTCATATCCCCGGGCACCCCTGTCATTGGCTCTCCATGCAGCATGACTGACAGCTACAGAGACCTGCACCAATGTGGATGGGAGACCAGTATTACAGCAAGCAGAGTTGCAGAGAGCAACAGCTTTGGGTGCCACCTCCTACCCCAGCCCTGGTGTGCAGTCGCCTAGGGACAACTAGAGGCTGCACACTGAGTAAAAATAATAATAATTTCTTTTTTAAAGGGCAATTGGAAGCCCCAACTTGCCCCCCCCTGCAGACGCCCATGCATACACATGCTATAATGCAGGAGACGTGTTTGTGATACATGTCCGATGATGACAAACCCAGAATTGTAACTGTAATTAAGGATATGTCAAGGGAATGCCATTATCTTAATGAGTTTAGGCATAAAATACTGATATCACAAGATTAACCTGAGACTCTTACAGTATTTTGATTAGTGCGATAGTGAAACTGGAGTTGGTGGAAAATCTTTGAGTGGCTGAGTGTTATGGGAGTTGTAGACCAACTACAGCTGCAGGGCTGCAATACAGGGTTTGCTTTCCGTAAAAGTTGTTCCGCTGTTGCAGAGAGTGCACCAATATCTGAATTGTGTAAAATAGAAGCAACATATTGCAGAAAATAGCCTCAATAATGGAAAATAATCAGGGCAGTCCTTGGCCCCATTTATTCACGTGGGACCAGGGGCATGTGGGCAGCGGATGGCCCTGAGTAATAAATGGGGGTCTGGGGCATTTCGTCTAGTCTTTACCATGAGGTGCATTTTGGAAGCCCTGTCCACACATATTAAAAGGAGGGGGAGGTGGAATAGCGGGACTTTTTTTCATGGTAGGGGATGTTAGGAGACCGTGGGCGAGTATTAAACCTCCAGTGTTTAAGTCTTGGGTGGGAATAACGTTGTTTAAAAAACCCCAAAGAAATCCGCTGTTATTCTCTTATTGCCTTACTAATGCATTCATACACTACCAGACAGTGTTTGTTTTCCGTCAAAGCTCTTCCGCTGTTACAGAGAGTGCGCCAATATCTGAATTTTGTAAAATAGAATTAACATATTGGATACTTAAAAGGACAACTGTAGCAAAAAATGAACTTATAGTTAATTGAAAGATTATATCAAGTGTAGATGATTTATAAAGAAATTCTTTAATGAAAGAATACAAATTAAGTGCCTTATTGAGCCTTTTTTTGAATCTATAGTTCTCTCAGGGGGCAGACATGTTGTATAGAATCTTGGGTCAGATCTTCTCTCAGATGAAGATAGATCTGACACATCTGACCAAAGATTCTAAACAAAATGTCTGCCTCCTGGTAGAGCTATATGATGTAAAGATAATGCCATCTTTCAATTAAACAGAACTTTTTTGCTACAGTTTTCCTTTAATGTTAAATCTTAGAATCTGCAGAAATGTCCGTTGGTATTGAATCATATGTAATTGCGCTAGAAATAACGTACATTACAAAAACGGAGACTTTTGCCAGTTAAGAACCAGCATTTAATCTACACCAATGAATGGACCCCTTAAAATAGCATTACATTTAATGTACTGCTCAAAAGCAGCTGCAGCTTTGTTTAAACATAACAAAACAAGTTAGCTCTGTGATCACTAATTTTAAAACAACATTCTCCATATCCTTCAAAAATAAAAAGTATTCATTTTCAGGAAAGACCTTTTTTTCATTACACTGTTGTTTGGAGAAAGCATGTATTCTGTTTAAACAATGGGCGTGTCTTGTTTGGCACCAAAGTGTATCATTTCCACCCATGAGTGTGCTTTCCCTCAGCTGAGAAAACAGTGTTTTGGAGAATACTGGCACGCTTTATATTATTATTATTATATAATTTTGAGACTGAAAAAAGGCCCAATCAATGAACAGTCATGTTTTGTAAATGCAAAGTTATGTAAATGGATCCTTAAACTTTGACTACTTCCTTGTGTGAGCCAAAACACATTAACTTAGATGACTGGTGTAAAAGGCTGTCCTTATTAGAGACACAAATAGATTTCTTGGATAAATATTATTTAGTTGAACACCATTTTGGGACGGCAAATTATAACTTTTTAATATTATGCAATGGGCAATAACAAGCCAAGCCACAAACTGGATTGTAGATAGCTGTGTTCATTACAAATGTTCTCTTCCCCCTTTTTTTTTTCACTACCAGAAATTAAATCTTATTTTTATTTTGAAACAGAAAACCAACTGGATATCACAAAGCCACCTCTTTCACTCGAGTTATGAATGTGTTGGAAAAAGACTTGCCAGACAGAAGGACAACTGTCATGCCATGAGCGACTTTGTCTGAAATAAATTAAAAGGCCCTAATATATAAGCTGTGCCATTTTTGCAAAAACAAATCTATACAAGATGTTCAGTTATTTTATCATTTAGCATAAACCTTAGTACTACACGGAGCTTAGAGGTTTAGCAGTTTCTGATAAATGGTAACATAACATTTTTTGTATAGGTTGTTTTTTGTTAAAATGGCACAGCTTATACAGGGAGTGCAGAATTATTAGGCAAATGAGTATTTTGACCACATCATCCTCTTTATGCATGTTGTCTTACTCCAAGCTGTATAGGCTCGAAAGCCTACTACCAATAAGCATATTAGGTGATGTGCATCTCTGTAATGAGAAGGGGTGTGGTCTAATGACATCAACACCCTATATCAGGTGTGCATAATTATTGGGCAACTTCCTTTCCTTTGGCAAAATGGGTCAAAAGAAGGACTTGACAGGCTCAGAAAAGTCAAAAATATTTAGATATCTTGCAGAGGGATGCAGCACTCTTAAAAGTGCAAAGCTTCTGAAGCGTGATCATCGAACAATCAAGCGTTTCATTCAAAATAGTCAACAGGGTCGCAAGAAGCATGTGGAAAAAAAAAGGCGCAAAATAACTGCCCATGAACTGAGAAAAGTCAAGCGTGCAGCTGCCACGATGCCACTTGCCACCAGTTTGGCCATATTTCAGAGCTGCAACATCACTGGAGTGCCCAAAAGCACAAGGTGTGCAATACTCAGAGACATGGCCATGGTAAGAAAGGCTGAAAGACGACCACCACTGAACAAGACACACAAGCTGAAACGTCAAGACTGGGCCAAGAAATATCTCAAGACTGATTTTTCTAAGGTTTTATGGACTGATGAAATGAGAGTGAGTCTTGATGGGCCAGATGGATGGGCCCGTGGCTGAATTGGTAAAGGGCAGAGAGCTCCAGTCCGACTCAGACGCCAGCAAGGTGGAGGTGGAGTACTGGTTTGGGCTGGTATCATCAAAGATGAGCTTGTGGGGCCTTTTCGGGTTGAGGATGGAGTCAAGCTCAACTCCCAGTCCTACTGCCAGTTCCTGGAAGACACCTTCTTCAAGCAGTGGTACAGGAAGAAGTCTGCATCCTTCAAGAAAAACATGATTTTCATGCAGGACAATGCTCCATCACACGCGTCCAAGTACTCCACAGCGTGGCTGGCAAGAAAGGGTATAAAAGAAGAAAATCTAATGACATGGCCTCCTTGTTCACCTGATCTGAACCCCATTGAGAACCTGTGGTCCATCATCAAATGTGAGATTTACAAGGAGGGAAAACAGTACACTTCTCTGAACAGTGTCTGGGAGGCTGTGGTTGCTGCTGCACGCAATGTTGATGGTGAACAGATCAAAACACTGACAGAATCCATGGATGGCAGGCTTTTGAGTGTCCTTGCAAAGAAAGGTGGCTATATTGATTGGTCACTGATTTGTTTTTGTTTTGTTTTTGAATGTCAGAAATGTATATTTGTGAATGTTGAGATGTTATATTGGTTTCACTGGTAAAAATAAATAATTGAAATGGGTATATATTTGTTTTTTGTTAAGTTGCCTAATAATTATGCACAGTAATAGTCACCTGCACACACAGATATCCCCCTAAAATAGCTAAAACTAAAAACAAACTAACAACTACTTCCAAAAATATTCAGCTTTGATATTAATTAGTTTTTTGGGTTCATTGAGAACATGGTTGTTGTTCAACAATAAAATTAATCCTCAAAAATACAACTTGCCTAATAATTCTGCACTCCCTGTATAGTAGGACTTATTCCTTTATTTCAGACAAAGTCACTTGTGGCATGACTATTGTCCTTTTCCCTGTTTAATAGCCTGATATTCCCAGGGAGAATCAGTTTATTATCTGCAATGTAGAAAAGTCACTTTGCTGTCTTAAATATAAGATGGACTTATTTGTGAGAGCATGACATAGGCAAAGAGAGAAAGCTTTACGCGTTTCATGCCCGAGAGTGCTTTTTCATAAGCTGTTTTAGGGATGCGGTGGCTGTTTTATCTCATGTCATTGAATACCATAGACGTAATAAAAATATTTGAGTTAAAAAACAATAATTTATATTTTATGTCATTGAATAGGGGCTACACTCACCATTCATAAACAAAAACAATGTTTAGGTGATGTGTGTTTAACTGTTTCGCGACAAAGGACGTGCCAGGCACGTCCTGTGGTGGAACGAGCAGTTTTTGCAATCAACGATCGTGAAAACCTCTCTGACTGTGCTGTTCTATTGCCTCGATGTCAAGGAAATAGGTGGCACTGAAATTCCGGCTCTGGGGCTACGGAGCGATCGTGGGTGCTATATTGCAAGAGCAGCATGCTTGTGGTTAGAAGTTCAGAAGTGAAAAAAACATTCACTTCCGACATTCTGAATCATTGCAATGAAAAAAAGATAAACAAAAGGACTTAATTAGCTAAAATCTAGGGTTAGGGTTAGAATAGTTGTTAGAGTTACAATTAAATTAGGGTTAGCATAAGGGATTAAAATATATTAAGGGTTAGCATAAGGGTTAGGGTTGCGGTTAAATTTAGGGTTGCGGTTAAATCTAGGGTTCGGGTTGGGGTCCAAAGGTCAATGTATGAAAAAATGAAAAACACTATTTTTGGTTTTTGCCCTATAACTAGCAAAAAAAAGCAGAAAAACATGGAAACAAGCATATTTCTGAACTCGGGACAACATTTAGAAACTATTTAGATGGGGTCTTTTTTTTTTTTTGTTTCAAAAGCTTTATTGCCGTGGTTGAATCATACATGAATCATACATGAATGGAAAACAACAATCGGGTTAGGAGCGGGTGGAAGGGTGGGTTATGGTGAGGTGGGAAAAAATGCTTAGCTCAGCTATTCCGGGTGGAAATGTCATTAGGACTGGGTCTTTTTTAATGATTGTAGTTGTGTAAATTATTTTTAAATGTAAAAAGTTTTCATCATATTTTATGATTTTGTTTGTAGTAAATTATAAGATATGATGAACATAATGGTATCTAATGAAAGTCCTTCTTATGACAATAAAAACAACATATAATTTGTGTGGGTACAGTATGTGAGAAAATGACAGCTAAACACAAACACCCCAGAAATGTAAAAACAGCCCTTGTCACCCACGGAACGTTGAGGTGAAAAGGACTTGTCACTAAGAGGTTAAAAAATGTGATAATGTGCATATACAGTGGCACTCAAATTCCAAATTAAAAATATGATAATCAGCAATTATGCAGGGAAAACTTTGAAATAGATATACATGGGTTAGTGATGCTAATTTTGATATTCCATTTTAGTCAGGAATAAAAACAGCTGCACACCAGTTTAGTCATATGAAGACGGCATACACAACTAGGCCAAACATCACTAGAGAGGAGTTGAAAAATCCAGCTCTTCATATGTGGTGTTACTAAAATAAAATATTCCCAACACTGTCTTGTTACAGTGGGTAACATTCCAAATTATTGCTGCATACCACCATGCTTGCCTAAATAATTTGTGATTCTGCCCAGGCTTCTGTCAACAAATGCTTTCTTCTAAGAGATTAGAAACATATTGTGGAGATTATTACATTCATACTGTAATGTATTCCTTTTTAAACCTATTGTTTAGCTTTTACATACTTGGTATAGCATATTTGGAATCCATATCACTATGGTTTTAAATTAATTTCACAAATAAAATTATATTACCTTTTATTAAATACTGTGTGGTACATAATATTTTTACTGCAGAATTGAAGCAGTGTGTGTCATTTGTTACTAGTACATTTCACTTATTCCACCTGTTGACCTGGGACTCCCCATGTTATTTCTCCAGTCTAATTCTTGCCTGCTTACACAATTCTTGTATACAAATATGTACTGAACTGCTACACATAGAACATAGAACACACCAAGAAAAAGTAGAAATTATATCAAGACCTTACTTATCCTTCTCATAACTGTCAAAATATATATATAGTGTGAGTGTATATATATATATATATATATATATATATATATATATATATATATATATATATATACATACAAGAAGTAAATGATAGACACATTTGGAGGATGTACTAACAGCATTGGTAGTGCTGGATCTGCTGTCGCTGCATTCAGTCTGCTGCTATCCTCCACCAGTCTGGGGCTGGAAACTTATCTCTGCCATTGGACCACCAAAAGAGGCACTAGGGTACCACGCTGCAGCTAAAGTCATCTATTTTTTTGTTTTACACCTATCATGCCAATTTTCTTTATTAGAATTGGCATAATAATATGCCATTAACTAATGCTACACAAATTCAACTGTATGATTTAGATGGAAGTATTTATTTAAATGTTTGTCTTTTTATACGTTTTGTACAAGGTCACCACAGTAAGAAATATTATCTTTGTTTTTTTACTTCTCTCATATAAGCATGAAGAAACACAATATATTAATTTTATATTACATAAATTTAATTGTAAGATTAAAAAAAAAGAAAGAAATGGCATAATAATGCTTTATATGTCATTAAAACTGTAATATAGTTTGCCAGGAATGACCAGGAATATTAATATTTGTCCCCATTGGAACCACAGAAGCCTTTCACCTTGATTAATTGGATTCTTTATTTCTCCACAGTTAAGAATCTCAATATGAAAGTTCACATTAATGCCACTGGTGACACACTTATCATGAAATTTCTTCGTCCAAATCAATTTACTAAACTTGAAGGATTTATTCTGGGATACGGGAACAACTTCTTTACCAACCAGTATGTTCAGTGGCCAGAGAATGGAAAGGCATTTGTCACAGAAGTTGGTGAGTGTTTTTCTTTATTATGGTGATTGGTTTGTCACTGTGCAGTTCTGGACTGAGAACTAAAAGCAGCTATGGAATTTACTTTTACACCAGCCCATTAAGGCAGGATGGTATGTGCATATACACTGGATCAGAAAAGTAAACAGGCACCATTATGTTTTACATTTAAAAAGTAACAATTACTCCCCAGTTTTACCTTTGGTTAGAGTGTCAAATATCAGGCTCCAGTTGTGGATTAGCATGGTGTTCAGGTAACCAGGTCTAGCAGTTAAGACATTATGTACCACTTCAATTTATGATACAGAAATACCGGTTTTAAATGTTATCTAAATTGCACCCAGCAATAGTCAGTAACCCCTATCAGAATATAATTTGCCTGCTTTGCCTGGTTCAGTATATACAACAACAAGCGGTGGGGTTTTTAAGGAGTGTGGAGTCCAAGTATTGCATTTACATATGGTGGTTCAGTATAGTAAATAGGCAAGCTGCAGAAGTTGTACAGCATGGTTACAGACCGTTGTTTAAGTTTTTACCGTTTCTTAAAATAAAAATACCAGCCAAGCTATTGACTCCATAGACTGAACATTGGCCTCAAGCCAATTTGTTTTGACTAACAGTAATTTAATTTCAAAATACATTTTAAGGAATTTTTAAATAGATGTTGAGCAGGTCTCCAAGAGCTATTCTCGAGCTGCTGCTGGACAATAACACTTATATTCTCTCAGAATAGCAGATAAATAGTCTATGAACAGCGGCCACAACTGGCAAACCTGATTTTCAGATATAGTCATGTATCACATGCAAATACAACACATTTATGTTTTTTTTTTTTTTTAGCAATGAGTAAATACTAGTATGATATTCTATCCAGCATATTTGAACCATATTTTTGAAAACCTATGGTTTTATCTTTCGAACAGATATTCAGCTGCACGAACAATGAAAACTTGGGAATAACATACTCATTTTCTTTATGACACAAGTTTGGTGTAATTATCAATACGTTTGCATTCATACACTTTGCATTCTATCCCGTATATGTTAATGTGCTGCATGGACTTGTAGACTGTACCAGGCCCGAGGCCTAGTGTCTCGCCTTTGATATGTAGGATTGTAAATACATTGGATATTATAATTAATTCTACATGTAACGTTTGAGCTTCGGGTTTCAATGTTTTTTTCAAGCATCAGTCTTTGAGGGGTATGTTTTTTCATAAAGTTAAGTAAATCCTTATTAGCGTGATGATGTTATTTCAGAAGGTAGTTATCCACAAATGATAATAAAATATATTCTTGGAATTTCTGTTTGAGGTAACTCAATAGTAATATTTCTGTGAAGTGAGCAATATGCTATATAAGTATATGTTATTAATATTATTGTTATACAATTACCTCTACCTCCATTTATTTATTAAGTTTTATACATTGTTAACTATGAATAATTGATGCAATTCAGAAACTCTGGATAGGTAGAAATGTTTACATTAGTAATGCAAGGTGTGGTAATTTGGTTATACATCTCACAAGGTTCTAACACAATGCTAAGAAGATATGTCTTATATAGTAGGAAAGCACAATGGTTGTCTTTTAACTTATTTTTAGTCCAATATATAAGCTAGAAAAACAGTGTCTAAAAGGGGATAATATAACCTATAAATATGTGCAGAGCCAATATAAAGTGACCTGTTCATTAACAGAAATGTATAAAGAAAAATAGGTCATCCCCTGAGACTGGAAGAGCAAAAATTTCATAGAATACAAAAGATGGGATTTTTTTTAGTGGTAAGGACAATAAAGGTATGGAACTTTCTGCCAAGGGAGGTGGTGCGATCAAATATAATATATGCCTTCAAATAGGTCTGGATATTTATTTTTTTCCATAAAAGCAGAAAATACTGATAGAATAAGCATTAATATTTTATAGCTATTTGATCCAAGGAGAAATCTGATTGCTGGAATTGTTTCTCCTAAGCAGCAGCATTCAAAATACCTTAAGTAGGGTATTTTGTTTGCTTTTGGATCAAAAGTAGGAATGATTGGTAGAAGAGTTGAATTTGATGGACTTTTTTTTCCATCTAAATTACTATGTTACTGTGTACTATGTTTTATGGATGTTAGTGAGGTCTGTGCCTCATTACCAACTAAGTTATTTGAATGTATCTCCAGCTGGTTTCAGTATAAGTCAAAGCGGCTTTTAGTCAGCAATTATCCTAAGGTATGTGGTGATGTCACATCCACTACAATACTAGAATGTCTTATAACAAAGTGCTGCATGTTTCCATACTGAAACGTTCCTCTATGGCCCAATAAGTGATCTATATGGAAACTTTAAAGTACCCGCTGTTTATAATGCCCAGGGAGCATGGCAAACAAGTACAATACTGAATACAACTCCATATGTATAACATTTCCCCTGCAACTCTGGAAGCCAGTGGCTGGGGGAGGTTAGGGTGGAGGAGTGTTGGCTCTTCTGTAAATGCACAGACCCCCAGAGCAAAATTGGGAATGTGTAAGTGTCCTAAATTGGGAGGCATGTAATACATACATACATGTTTGTATGTTTGACATTATGGTTTTCCTTATTTCTGAAGTTTTTGGGGATTATCTGTTACTCTGAGTTACAGCAGTAACGTAATAATAACATAATATTGTGAGTTGGCCCCCTGCAGACAGAGATTAACACTAATCTTAGTCAAGTTTTGCCCATGGAAGGTGAATTTGAAACTATTGTTTTTATTTGTTTTTAAAGTCAAATTTGACCTCATAATCAGAAGCCTCTCTGTCTCAGCCCTACTATTGGCTGGATCACTGTTGGAACTTGGATACAAGTACATTTTTCCTTTCCCTAGAGTAACATTTTTTGTTGCTTTAATACAAATATAACATTGATTTATAAATGCAACATATAATGTAGATGTTTACAGTAACAACAATAATTAAGATTTCAAACCTCAAAAATGTAGCCGTATATGCGAGCAGGTAATATATGATCACATACTGCTACAGTGGATATAAAAAGTCTACACACCCCTGTTAAAATGTCAGGTTTCTGTGCTGTAAAAAAATGAGACAAAGATAAATCATTTCAGAACTTTTTCCACCTTTAATGTGACCTATCAACTGTACAACTCAATTGAAAAACAAACTGAAATCTTTTAGGTAGAGGGAAGAAAAAATATAAAAATAAAATAATGTGGTTGCATAAGTGTGCACACCCTTAAACTAATACTTTGTTGAAGCACCTTTTGATTTTATTACAGCACTCAGTCTTTTTGGGTATGAGTCTATCAGCATGACACATTTTGACTTGGCAAGATTTGCCCAGTCTTCTTTGCAAAAACACTCCGAATCTGTCAGATTGCAAGGGCATCTCCTGTGCACAGCCCTCTTCAGATCACCCCGCAGATTTTCAATCGGATTCAGGTCTGGGCTCTGGCTGGGCCATACCAAAACTTTAATCTTCTTCTGGTGAAGCCATTCCTTGGTTGGTTTGAATGTATGCTTTGGGTCATTTTCATGCTGAAAGATGAAGTTCCTCTTCATGTTCAGCTTTCTAGCAGAAGCCTGAAGGTTTTGTGCCAATATTGACTGGTATTTGGAACTGTTCATAATTCCCTCTATCTTAACTAAGGCCCCAGTTCCAGCTGAAGAAAAACAGCCCCAAAGCATGATGCTGCCACCACCATGCTTCACTGTGGGTATGGTGTTCTTTTGGTGATGTGCAGTGTTGTTTTTGCACCAAACATATCTTTTGGAATTATGGCCAAAAAGTTCAACCTTGGTTTCATCAGACCATAACACCTTTTCCCACATGCTTTTGGGAGACTTCAGATGTGTTTTTGCAAAATGTAGCCTGGCTTGGATGTTTTTCTTCGTAAGAAAAGGCTTTCGTCTTGCCACTCTACCCCATAGCCCAGACATATGAAGAATACGGGAGATTGTTGTCACATATACCACACAGCCAGTACTTGCCAGATATTCCTGCAGCTCCTTTAATGTTGCTGTAGGCCTCATGGTAGCCTCCCAGACCAGTTTTCTTCTCGTCTTTTCATCAATTTTGGAGGGAGCTCCAGTTCTTGGTAATGTCACTGTTGTGCCATATTTTCTCCACTTGAGGATGACTGTCTTCACTGTGTTCCATGGTATATCTAATGCATTGGAAATTCTTTTGTACCCTTCTCCTGACTGATACCTTTTAACAATGAGATCCCTCTGATGCTTTGGAAGCTCTCTGTGGACCATGGCTTTTGCTGTGGGATGCGACTAAGAAAATTTCAGGAAAGACAAACTAGATCAGCTGAACTTTATTTGTGTTAATCAGAGGCACTTTAAATGATGGCAGGTGTATGCTGACTCCTATTTAAAATGATTTGGAATGGGATTGTTTAATTCTGAACACAGCTACATCCCCAGTTATAAGAGGGTGTGCACACTTATGCAACCACATTATTTTATTTTTATATTTTTTCTTCCCTCTACCTGAAAGATTTCACACAAAGATTTCAGTTTGTTTTTTAATTGAGTTGTACAGTTTATAGGTCACATTAAAGGTGGAAAACGTTCTGAAATGATTTATCTTTGTCTTATTTTTTTACAGTACAGAAACCTGACATTTTATCAGGGGTGTGTAGACTTTTTATATCCACTGTAAATGAGAAAGTATACACTAAAAATGTTGTGTATCTTTCACAGGGTATACATAGATGATATATATCAACCAATATAGATATCATGATATATATCATATATCATCCGAATCACCAGATTTTAATTTAAATAATTAGGGCCTTGGTGTACTTTTACATATTAATTAATTTACCTTTTTTTTTATTTGACTTGTTAAAATGTTAGTATTTTTAGTTAGTTACTAGTTAATATTTATTAAAATCTTAAAATAATGTATCTTATTATATTATTTCTACTGCAATTCCAAAATTAGGCAAAGCCACACCAGCAAAGCCTAGGTTAAAATGGGTAATCCATATTGATACTGAAACTAAAAGTTGGGGAAAGGCTTATCTATTTGGAAAGCAATTCCATACAACCCCTCCACTGTCTTGGTGGAAATCAATCAACTTTCAAGACTCTCAGCAGTGGGGCAACGTGATTAGAAAATAATAAAGGCGAACTGGGAAATGTAAAAGCAAGCAAGCTGCATGTTCATATACATGAACCAAAACTCATCCAAGAAAATGGATTTAGCGTGAATCTGAGGAGGGTGAGCTGCAAAGACAAAATTAGGGTGATAAAGGTGATGATAGTGAAAATGAAGCTGAAGAAATTCCGTTTCAAGAAGAACACCCTTCTGACAATGGGGATTCTGATTCCTCAACTTGTTCTACTGACTGACTCGATTGGAGTGCCAATGACATCTGAGTTGCAAGCCGTAATAATTCAAATACTCGATCAAAAAGTGTTTCTTTTCCCCACAATGTGTATTAAACTTTAATAAATGTTGTTAAACTTTAGGAAAATGTGATTTAGATCAGTAAATTGCGGACAGGTCCCCTTTATGTTCACTGAATAAGACCTTATTATTTTAAATGATGAACAAAGCTCTCCCCTCCCCCACCCCATTATAATTATTTTAATGGCTAACAATAATCTTCTGCACTATTGCAAGTCATTATGCACATAGTGTCTTTCTTGTTTTGGAAAAACAATTGTGATAAATATGAAACACTTTATATATATATATCCGATATATTTGATATTTATAAAATGATCATGATATTTTCCAACCCTGATCTTTCATACTGTTCTACTTATAAGATGCTAATGTGTAAATACCACTAGCATCATGAAGTCACGGGGAATGCTCATAAATGCACTGAGCTCATTACACATTTATCAGCTCACAAGAAAAGGTTTGTAAATCAAATGACATATTAGCTATAACCAGGGCTGCCATCAGTGGGGTACTGGCGATACAGTGATTATCACTGTGTGTGTGGAGCTCGAGCAGCACTTACTTATGCTGCATGCAGCTCCCAGTGAAGCAGGGTGGGGATGGAGCTACACCTCTCACCTGGTTAGCTCCGCCCTCTCCCCATAAGTAACAATTGGAGGGGAGGAGAGAACAGAGGAGGGGGAGGAGGGGGGGGAGAACAGAGCAGGGGGAGAAAAGAACAGAGGAGGAGGTGGAGAGGGGAAGAGAACAGAGGAGGTGGGAGGAGAACAGAGGTGGGGGAGGAGATAACAGAGGGGAGGAGAGAACAGATATTATCAGTGGGCAGAATTTCTTTCATTAAAAGGTCCCTGACTGTAACTAATAATGCATTTGTGCTTTGCCAAACAATATTTAAAATAAAGATCAACTGTTCTTTCACTAAAGCAAACCTTTTAATGTATATTAAAATTGATCTTTAAATACATAAATAAACCAATTATTTTTCTTATTATTTACTTTACCTAAATTTACAGTCCAAGAATATCTGACCATAACAGAATATAGCCTTTTTTTGTGAAAAGAAACATGATTACATATGCCAGTAGCTGACTTCTTTAAGGATTACGTAACTAGATTCATATCTGAATAAAAATTATATGTCCAGTAATTTATAATAAATAGGCAATAGTAACAATAATATAAAACACATTTTTGTAAATATGAACAGACAGACAATCAAAGAGTTAAAATCATCTGACTTATTATATTGCAAACATCTCACTATCACTCAATTACTTATTGCAGATGTTTGCATTGTTTATTTAAAATATTGTAATACATATATAGTAGTACAACAATATAAGAGTTTTTTAATATAATATATACTATCTATTTATTAATCCAAAGTGTAAAAGGTCCGTTGGTCCTGGGGTGCCTGCTGGGGCGTGTCTTGTGTGTGCAATGTGGGTGCTGGAGCATGTCTAGAGTGTGCAATATGGGTGCTGGCTGGGGTAAGTCCTGGGTGTGCAGTGTGCAGGGCCGGCGCTACCGTAAGTCAGCACAGGCGGCTGCCTTTGGGCGCTCCAATGAGGGGGCGGGAAAATCGCCCGATCCCCCAGGCCCGTTTACTTACCTCCATTCTGCTGTTCAGGTCCGTGGCTGAGAGGGAAGCGCTGTGCGCTCCCCTCAGGCCGTGCACATTCAATAAAGTGTGTTGAAACTTTTTTTTTCAACATACTTTATTGAATGCGCACGGCCTGAGGGGAGCGCACAGCGCTTCCCTCTCAGCCACGGACATGAACAGCAGCATGGAGGTAAGTACTGGGGTCTGGGGAAGGGGGGAGGAGGGAGGTATAACGAGCATCTGACTGGCACAATATTCCTGGGCATCTGAATGGCATAATATTCCTGGGCATCTGAATGGCACAATATTCCTGGGCTCTGACTGGCATAATATTCCTGGGCATCTGACTGGCACAATATTCCTGGGCATCTGAATGGCATAATATTCCTGGGCATCTGACTGGCATAATATTCCTGGGCTCTGACTGGCATAATATTCCTGGGCTCTGACTTGCATAATATTCCTGGGCATCTGACTGGCACACTATTCCTGGGCATCTGAATGGCATAATATTCCTGGGCATTTGACTGGCACACTATTCATGGCATAATATTCCTGGGCATCTGAATGGCATAATATTGCTGGGAATCTGACTGGCACACTATTCCTGGGCTCTGACTGGCATAATATTACTGGGCATCTGAATGGCATAATTTTCCTGGGCATCTGACTGGCATAATATTCTTGGGCTCTGACTGGCTTAATATTCCTGGGCTCTGAATGGCATAATATTCCTGGGCATCTGACTGGCATAATATTCTTGGGCTCTGACTGGCTTAATATTCCTGGGCTCTGAATGGCATAATATTCCTGGGCATCTGAATGGCATAATTTTCCTGGGTATCTGACTGGCATAATATTCTTGGGCTCTGACTGACTTAATATTCCTGGGCATCTGACTGGCATAATATTCCTGGGCATCTGAATGGCATTATATTCCTGGGCATCTGACTGGCACACTATTCCTGGGCTCTGACTGGCATAATATTACTGGGCTCTGACTGGCATAATATTACTGGGCTCTGACTGGCATAATGTTCCTGGGCATCTGAATGGCATAATATTCCTGGGCATCTGAATGGCATAATATTCCTGGGCATCTGATTGGCATTATATTCCTGGGCATCTGAATGGCATAATATTCCTGGGCATCTGACTGGCATGATATTCCTGGGCATCTGAATGGCATAATATTCCTGGGCATCTGAATGGCATAATATTACTGGGCTCTGACTGGCATAATGTTCCTGGGCATTTGACTGGCACACTATTCCTGGGCTCTGACTGGCATAATATTCCTGGGCATCTGACTGGCATAATATTCCTGGGCATCTGAATGGCATAATATTCCTGGGAATCTGACTGGCACACTATTCCTGGACTCTGACTGGCATAATATTACTGTGCTCTGAATGGCATAATATTCCTGGGCATCTGAATGGCATAATATTACTGGGCTCTGAATGGCAAAATATTCCTGGGCATCTGAATGGCACAATATTACTGGGCTCTGAATGGCATAATATTCCTGGGCATCTGAATGGCATAATATTACTGGGCATCTGACTGGCATAATATTCCTGGGCATCTGACTGGCATAATGTTCCTGGGCATCTGACTGGCATAATATTCTTGAGCTCTGACTGGCATAATATTCCTGGGCATCTGACTGGCATAATATTCATGGGCATCTGATTGGCACACTATTCCTGGGCTCTGACTGGCATAATATTACTGGGCTCTGACTGGCATAATGTTCCTGGGCATCTGAATGGCATAATATTCCTGGGCATCTGACTGGCATAATATTCCTGGGCATCTGAATGGCATAATATTGCTGGGCATCTGACTGGCATGATATTCCTGGGCATCTGAATGGCTTAAATCCTGAGCATATGGCTGCACACTCACAATTGTGCATGTCCTATACTTCTCTTAAGGAATCATGGGGAAATTGTGGTGGTGACATCAAATACATGCTCAATGTGCAATTCATCATGTCCCCTTGCTACGCGTTGTGGGTGTCTTCTTACTGATCCTAAGTCCTTCTTAGGTAGGATGCCCATTTGTAAACAAGAAAAAAAACTTTTTTTTAAACAAACCTTATTGAATGCGCATTGGCTGGACGGGAACGCACAATGCTTCCCTTACACCGTCAAATACTGTGCTTACAGCGCACTAAAAATTCTAATAGTTTTGGGTGGTAAATAGTACATTTGCGTATTCCGGTGCACTTCATATCTGTGAGTCAAATAGAACATTCCAATACTGTGCTTACAGTGCACTTTGAAAAATTCTGGCTACCTCCTCCTCCTCCTCCTCCAGCGCCGCTTCCACCTACACCGTCACGGTCACCGCCTCCTCAACCTATGGGTCACTTAGTATAAACTGGGAGAATACCCTGCACTCCAATCCTCTCTCAAATGGATAATTCTGTTGATCCTCCTGGCAGCCATGCTTTAGATTTAGATTTATGTTCTTCCAAAGCTAAAATCAAAGATTCCATCTAGTGCTATTTTATGGCTCAGCTGTATTTGTAATTTGTATGTATTTTATGTTATTTCAAGTTATTTCCCTATCCACATTTGCTTGCAGGGCACTTGTCCTACTCTTACCCACGTGTTACTTCATTTTGCATCCCTCTAGCCCTTTCCAATTTATTTACAATTGTGCAGAATGCCATTTGGTGTACGTCTCTGTTCTTACAGATTTTCAAGTTTGTTTTTGGAAACTTAAAAGACGATTATGTCTGAGATTTCTACAAGCTCATTAAGTATCTTTTTATAAGTGCAATATTATCTCTGCAGACAACCCTGATTGCCTTATTGACTACACTATATTTTTACAATGTGTCTTCTGCTGATCTATCTCAAGGTTGCTGCATCATTTTAGAGGACAGTTTTTGCCGTCTCACTGGTTCAAAGTGAGGGGACAGGGAGGGACTGGGTTAATGTAAGATAATCTTGCATATGACGCTATCATCAGAATGGTTTGTCACTCACTCTAATTGTTTTCATTTATATGACTAAACAGTTGAAAGGGATAATAAGGATTTATTAAATTGAATGGGAATTTAATTTAGGCAAAATACATGGCAGAAAAGTTTTGGGTTTAATCAGAAGTTTTTTCCTTTTATATATATATATATATATATATATATATATATATATATATATATATAAAAAGTAGACTATAACAGACACTTTAGGGCACTAAAAACAGAGCATAAAGAGTTCAACATCACCCATAACATGCCCCATTACCCACATTGCATGCTGCAAAATTAATATATATTAAAATATTGTATTTAATACAATTAAAATACAAAAACATTTGGGGATAGTATCTTTCTTGTTTTAAACCTAGAGCTAAAAAAAAGTCTAAATCAGAACTGCAACTATGTTACTAAAACTTAACATCACTTAATAAGGATATCATCATATATACTGTTAGCAGACAGCTATGCCTGTGCACTGTCAGTGAATATAGTTTGTATGTTAATGTAAATATTATAGAATTTGGATTATGTTAAGTTAAATGTTTATATATGTAAGTGCAATATATTAATAGTGATAAAACCGCCTCTTTAATTTGTGATCAGATATATTATTTATAATGTATGTGTCAATTGTCATTTATATTTATAGTATCCTATTTAAAGGACAACAAAGTTTTTTTGTTAACCCTTGTTTCTTCTAAGTATATCCAATATGTATCTTTATAAATTCCTGTGGGTATACTCTCGGCTCTGCCTCAGAGTTGAGGCAGAGTCTGTCAGGAGGCAGGTGCACGCTGACAGTGTCAGTGTGAACACAGTCAGTCAGAGCGGCGCTCAGCACTCCTTATCTGATCAGGGTCTCCATGGAGCTCTTTGCTGGTGCAGAGAGAAACGCTTGGTTTTACATGGGATCAGCAAAGGGTGCCTAGTTATTTTCACCTCTGCAGATGCCATGTTAAAACGAAGCTTGCTTTCAGCACTAGCAGAGATAGTTGCCTTCTTTCCAGGGAAGCATGGCAGCTCCCAGTCAGAGGGTAAACTGACATTTACTGTGAAAAGTACATGCCACTTTATCCTCATACTAGGATGTTTCTACGTTAGAAGCACAAGTGAGGAAAAAATGTTTAGCTGTCCTTTAAGTACATTAAAAGGGTGGAAAATAGATACTTTTAATATGTATTACTTATAGTTACTATAGTTTGAATATGTGTCATACTATATACTATAGTTAGCTTTTTATATCAATTCTAGATAATGAATTACTAGACCTGAGGCAACCACATTTTTTTCAAGTTACTCACAGCTCTTCTAAGTTTAGTGCTTATTCAGTTAAATGGGTAATGGGCTTAGTGATAAATAACTGCCTTTTTAAATTGTTCCTAAGTTTGACTGTTTCAATAAATTGGAAGGACAGAGAGAGCTCAGGTGCTCTACAGTATTGTTGTATTTCCTTAACATATTATCTCTGCCCCATCACACACACCCCATTACCTGCTTCATCACCCACATTGCATAATCAGAACATGCCCCATCACCCACATTGCACACTCAGGACATGGCCCATCACCCACACTGCACATCAAGGACATGCCCCATCACCCACACTGCACATCAAGGACATGCCCCATCACCCACATTGCAGACTCAGGAAATGCCCTATCATTCATACTGCAGACCCGGGACATGGCCCATCACCCACATTGCTCACTCAGAACATGCCCCATAACCCACATTGCACACACAGAACATGCCCCATCACCCACATTGGATATTCATCCTTCTCCATCACCAATGTTGCATGCCCAGGACATGACACATCACCCATAGTGCACACACAGGACTTGCACCCTCACCCACATTGCACACTCAGGACTTACACAAGCACCCCTGGACATGATCCCAGATTACAGACCCATGACATGCCCCATCAGCCACAGTGCATATCCAGGACTTACCCCAGTACATGTCCCATCACCCATATTGCAGACCCAGGAGTTATCTCAGCAAGCACCCAAGGCACTTGTCTTGTTCTCCTCGCGCTGAATACAGCACTGGTGCTAGGTATACACATTCGTCCGTTCAAATATCAGCAACTAATACATTTACCTGTCTATGCAAACTATGTATCGCTTTAAGTTAGCCATAGAAAAAAAGTGTCCTTTTGCTATCTATTAATTGCCTTCTTTGGTCTGTATATCTTCTTTACTTGTTACTCATTTTTTTCCCTGCAATGACAATTGTTCTGGACTGTACCACAATAGGGCTTTAGTGGAATATATTGGAGCTGATATAAAGCAAAAATGTGATATAAAGCCCACATAGTAAATAATATGAAAAATAAAATTGTAAAAAACACGATGACAATTCAGTAAATAATTAAGTACAATCAAGTGATTTATAGTTCCATTAATTCAAAACGTGTTCGGGCAGCAGGGAAGGCGGTAAAAAAATGTATTGGCAATCAACACTGCCATGTACACTAACATAGTTTACTAGAAACAGAATAGAAAAGATAATAAGAAATGTGCCAATTAATCCCCGGGAGGTGGGGAGTGATCAGAAAATAATAAATAATTTTTCAAAGATAATTATAGATTGTGTATAGTTCAGTGAAAATGCTTGGAGCAGATGTTTTGTGCGTTTTTTGTGTGTGTATTTTTGTTAATCTACCCACGAGTTATTGTTCAGTTTTTAACTGTTGTATTAAAAAGTACTGAGCAGCTAGCTGGAAGGCGCTATTGCAAAAATGTAATTAGCTTTTTTCCTTATTATTCTGAGAAGGAAGGTTAAAAAAAGAATACAGGAAGGTATGTATAAAGGTTTCAGTATCACACCTAGTTAGAACTTCCACCAAGTTTGAGGAAGCAATGTTATATAGGAACTTCACTGCTTTGTGCATTACAGCAGTTGGTTTCTCCAGTGGAATAACAAGACAGAGAAGTGCATGAATATGTTATGGGGCAGACTATTATGATAGGCAGCACTCCCTTCCTATCAGTAGCGTATCTTCCACAAGGCAAACAAGGCACTCGCCTAGGGCGGCACTTTGCCAGAGGGTGCTAAAGCACACTTCTGGTGCTTCAAATATTTTCGTTCCCTCCCCCACCGTTCAGCAAGCTTTAGCTCCTTCCAATTAATCGGGGTGATGGGGGCAGGTAATGGACGTGGTCGGGCATTTAGTGTGTATGCAATGTGGGTGATGGGGGCATGTAATGGGGTGATTGGGCATTTAATGTGTGTGCAATGTAGGTGATGGGGCATGTAATGGGGTGATGGGGCATGTCGTGGGTGTGCAACGTAGTGATGGGGCATGTCGTAGATGTGCAACGTGTGTGTGTAGGGGGGGGGGGGTGCCCGAATTTTGTCTGCCTAGGGCAGCACAAAACCAAGATGCACCACTGCTTCCTATCATATGTCTTTTAGGGCATTGTAGCTGTTGCATCCTTTCGTTTAGTATGAGATGACAGGATATCTATATCCTGCCAACACAGTTCTCTCCACATGAGACAATAGGGGTCACAATATTAATTTGCTCCCTGAATTAGAATGTACCAAGAACAGTGCTGTATTTACCGCGAGGCATCCTAGGCGGATGCCTATGGCGGCAAATTTTGGGGGGCGGCAGCGCCCCCCAGCACTGGAAAAAAAATAAAAAAAATAAAAAAAAAAATAAAAAAAAAAAACTTGCCCTTTAAAAAAAAAAAAAACCCCACCGCGCTTGCAGGCAGAGACGGAGGTGAGAGGGGATCGCAAGATCCCCCCTCACCAACGCTCTGCCTGCCAGGCTGCACGGGGAGCCGAACAGGCAGCACAGAGAAACCTCCGTGCTGCCTGTTCGGCTCCCCGTGCAGTGTGCAGACACGGAAGTGCCGACAGGTCACGTGACGGGCGCGCTGACGTCATACGCGCGCCCGGTCACGTGACCTGTCGGCACAATCGCCGGGAAGCCGAACAGGCAGCATGGAGGGAACATGCTGCCTGCCTGCCAGGGAAAGGTAAGTGCTGATGGGAGACTGTGTGTGTGTGTGTGTGACTGAGTGTGATGGGAGTCAGAGTGTGTGTGATGGGAGACTGTGTGTGACTGAGTGTGATGGGAGTCAGAGTGTGTGTGATGGGAGTCAGAGTGTGTGTGATGGGAGACAGTGTGTGTGACTGAGTGTGATGGGAGTCAGAGTGTGTGTGATGGGAGTCAGAGTGTGTGTGATTGGAGACAGTGTGTGTGAATGAGTGTGATGGGAGTCAGAGTGTGTGTGATGGGAGACTGTGTGTGTGTGTGTGTGTGTGACTGAGTGTGATGGGAATCAGAGTGTGTGTGATGGGAGACAGTGTGTGTGACTGAGTGTGATGGGAGTCAGAGTGTGTGTGATTGGAGACAGTGTGTGTGACTGAGTGTGATGGGAAACAGTGTGTGTGACTGAGCGTGATGGGAGACTGTGTGTGACTGAGTGTGATGGGAGTCAGAGTGTGTGTGATGGGAGACAATGTGTGTGACCTGTGTGTGATGGGAGTCAGAGTGTGTGTGATGGGAGACAGTGTGTGTGACTGAGTGTGATGGGAGTCAGAGTGTGCGTGATGGGAGTAGGAGTGTGTGACTGAGTGTGATGGGAGTAGGAGTGTGTGACTGAGTGTGATGGGAGTGTAAGCTTGATGTGAGTCTGAATGATGGGGCATGTCTTAGGTGTGTAAAGTGGGTGTGCAGCTTGGGTAGGGGGGTGCCCGGATTTTGTCTGCCTAGGGCAGCACAAAATCAAGATACACCACTGACCAAGAACATATGTTTCCCCTACTATTCAAGTGTAAAACACTGGGGGTTATGTATAAACCTTTCTACACTATAGTGTTGCGAAATTAACAAGCACCTTTTGGTTTTTTAATGTTTTTTATACATCCCAATGCTTTCATGTATGGATGTAAAGTGTTTTCCGACGCCTTTCAGACTGAAAAGTACTTGATACTTGTTTGATGCTTGTCGGAGGAAGATCAGGACTGGCGCACATAGCACAAACTGCCAACATTTTCATTATACATTGGCATACACAACGATACACAGCATCAGAGGCGTCGCTAGGGGAGGGCTACTGGGGCTGAAGCCCCGGATCTCCCCTCCATAGCCCCGAATGGAGACCCTGACCACGCCCCCTCGCGCTCGGCTCCGCCCCCTCACGTTCGATCCCGCCTCCTGCATGCTGTATGCTGAACAGCAGCAGACTCCATCCCCTCATGATAGGCTCCGCCCCTCGTGTTTAGCTCCGCCCCCTCAAGTTTTGCAGGTCAGTGTTTGGCAGAGTGTGAGTGGCAGAGTTATTAGTGTGCAGGTGTATGTATGTGAGGTAAGTGGCAGAGTGTAAGTGGGTGTGAGTGGCAGAGTTATGAGTCTGCATGTGTATGTAAGTAGCAGACTGTGAGTGGCAGAGTTATTAGTGTGCATGTGTATGTATGTGAGTGGCAGAATGTAATTTGCAGAGTATAAGTGGGTGTGAGTGGCAGAGTTATGAGTGTGCATGTGTATGTATATGAGTGGCAGAGTGTAAGTGGGTGTGAGTGGCAGAGTTATGAGTGTGCATGTGTATGTATGTGAGTGGCAGAATGTAATTTGCAGAGTGTAAGTGGGTGTGAGTGGCAGAGTTATGAGTGTGCATGTGTATGTATGTGAGTGGCAGAGTGTATGTGTGTGAGTGTGGCAGAGTGTGATTGGAAGAGAGTGTGTGTGAGTGTAAGCATGAGTGGAAGAGTTATGAGTGTGGATGTGTGTGAGTGGCAGAATGTAAGTGTGTGTAAGTGGCAGAGTGTGATTGTATGAGTGAGTGTGCAGAGTGTGAGTGTTTGGAAGAGTGTGAGTTATGAGTGTGCGTGTATGTGTGTGGCAGAGTGTAAGTGTGGGTGAGTGGCAGAGTTTTGGAGTGTATAAGTGTGAGCAGCAGAGATATGAGTGTGCGTGTGAGTGAGTGTAAGCATGAGTGGAAGAGTTATGAGTGTGTATGTGTGTGAGTGGCAGAATGTAAGTGTGTGTAAGTGGCAGAGTGTGATTGTATGAGTGAGTGTGCATAGTGTGAGTGTTTGGAAGAGTGTGAGTTATGAGTGTGCGTGTATGTGTGTGGCAGAGTGTAAGTGTGGGTGAGTGGCAGAGTTTTGGAGTGTGTAAGTGTGAGCAGCAGAGATATGAGTGTGTGTGTGTGAGTGTAAGCGTGAGCAGCAGAGTTATGAGTGTGTGTGAGTGGCAGAGTGTAAGTGTTCGAGAGTGAAAGCATAAGTGGCAGAGTTAGGAGTGTGTGTCAGTGGCAGTGAGATTACTAGGAGAAAATGTGATTAATTACTATTAATCATATTGAATGTGATAATCAAGTGTGAAACAGTGCTCATACCATTTTTATTTTCACACCTGATTATCACATTCAATATGAATAATAGTGATTCATCTTTATATATAGTCTTTATGTTGATGGCAATGAGTCCATACACATGGCATTAAACATCACATGGACCTCGTTATACTATTAAACCCATACATTATGAGTGTATGAGCTGCTCATTATATTATAGGCTTTACTCATGAAAGAGAGAATTGCAGGGAAGTGAGATGGGAATTTCAAAATTAAGGCTAAAGTAGCAGAGCTGGAAAAATTCTCGCATTCAGTTGAATTCCCATCTCAATTCCCTGCACTTCTCTCTTTTATTAGGTTGGTAGAAGGAGCATACCTTCATACCTCAGCCTATTCTCCCCAAGTTTTTTACCCCTTTTTATTAAAAAATTAAAAATATTTGTGATGTGAGTGTGAGAGTTGCAGGTTTACACACTAGTCTGCGTGGCAGAATGTCTGTGTGGGAAAGGCCATCTGTGTGTATAAGGGTGTCTGTGTGTAAGGTTGTCTGGATGTGTGTGTGAGTGTAAGGTTGTCTATGTAAGGGTATCTATGTGGGGGGGGGGGGGGGGGTCAGGGTTGAGTCATTTTTATATGCTCAGTTATTTTTAAATCATGGGAATTTGCTCACATACAAGTGTGTGTGTGTGTGATGTAAGTTGGTGTGTGTAAGTGGGATTGTGTGTCTCTGTGTGTAAGGGTGTGTGTATGTATGTGTGACTGTGCATGTGTGACTGCAAGTGTGAATGTGTGTGTATGTGTGGCTGCATGTGTATGTGTGTGTATTTGTGGCTGTGTATTTTTGTGTATAAGTGTAACTTTGAGTAATGTGAGTTTTTTGTGTGCTGCGAGTCTTATTGTCAGTCACACACACGCATATAGTCAGTAACAGACAGACACAAACACACTCATACAGTCACAGACAGACACACACACAGTCAGTCACAGACACACACATATACATTCTGTCACAGTCAGACATACAGTCACACACACATACAGTGGGTCACATAAACACACAGTCACACACACACATGCAGTCAGTCATACACACAAACACACACTCTGTCACATACACTTACGCACAAGTCAGCAATTTTGTTGTTGTTTATGATAAAAAAATAAAAATGCATCTATCAATATGTCCCCCTCTTGGCTGCTATACCTCATTCTAGCCTGGTGTGTGCCCTGCTGTTGTTTCTAGCCCTGTTGAGCACACTCAGCGCTCGGACACTATAGTACGGTGCATGTGGGGATGGAGCAGGAAGACTGTGCAGCCGGTGCACACACTGCTCCCCCGCGCTCCGCTGCATAAATAAAATGATCCCAGCGGCGAGGGCACCATGCAGGGACAACAATAACTGGACGCCAGGTATAATTTCCTGGTGCCTGGGATTTGTTGAGCCCCGATATATACCTATTGTTCATTGGCGTCAATTATATCAGTCTGTATGCTGCCTAACCATGTGATTTTATTTACTCTACTTCTATAAAATCTATCATGGGCTCCAGCCCCGGATGTTTTGGAGACCTAGCAACGCCCCTGCACAGCATGCATCTCTTTTCTGCATAACTTCAATTAGATTCCTCGTGAGGTTTGGATCATCTGAGTTTGGATCCAAATTGCAGCATCCCCCTGAGACCTTTTAAATTGATGCCAATGTTTTCTTTATTATTCATTTTATGCATACAACAGAATATCCACTGTGTAAACTTGTCCTTGCTAGGATAGAGGTGGAGTGAAGGAGATGTGTCCTGTTGGTCTAGGGGAAATAATCTGTGATCGTAGCCTCAAAATGGTGATGATGCTTTGTAAGAGACTGTTGAGGGCAAGATAATATTCTATCTCCGCAAACCAATTAAGGTGAAATTCTTACTGCTCCCACCTACTGAGCAGGGTTACCGGCCTTGTCACTGCCTCCATAGATTTTGTTTTTTTAAAAACATTTTTTGGGGTTTTACAGAAAGGTACATAATGAGTTATCGGTACAACATGTCAATTGTTTGTTGCAGATTGCGTGTTAACAGTACACAAGTTTTGTAATATAAATCTATTTAATATGTACATTGGCATGGTATTAACACAGAGTACCTTAAGAACTATAGGAAAGAAAAAAAATATATAGTAGAAATGTGCGGTGTAGGGAGGGAAAGAGCATGGAAAGGGAATTGAGGGATAGATTGGTAGGGGGAAGAAGGTAGGGGGGTTTGAGGGGGGAAGGGAAAGGGATTCCCATAGCATAGTTAGAACTTCCACCAAGTTTGAGGAAGCAATGTTATATAGGAATTTCACTTTTGGCCTCATGCCAATATTTTACAGGCCTGCCAGTAAAATACCAGTCAGGTATAAACCCTACTGCTGAGAGAAGGAGCCTTGAATCGGCTTGTAGCCAAATCCCATTGCCTTTCACTTTAAATTTAGTGCAGCAAATTCATTGTCTTTTTTTTCTTGCTGAGGAAATAAAATGGCAGTAAAATGCTCTTGTGTGTTATTCCTCTTCCAATTCAATATAGCATTTTTCATTTCACATAAAACAGGGGGACATTTTCTGTATGGCTGTAGAACATCATATTACATATTTTCTCTAATTATGTTTTGCATGTGGAAGTCTACGGATGTGTAATTATATACATATTTTAGTTACCATACTCCTATAAAATACAGGAGGTAATAACTTGTGCACTGTTATGAATGAATCCCATCATGTGGAATAAACTAACATCCATGTTCAGCCCATGAAGCCTTTGGTAAGTGATAACTAAAAAAAATGTATTTCTTATTATTGAGAACTCTATACATTTTTTAAAACTTACATCATGATAAAATCAGAGGAGCAGGTCTCACAAGGATTAAAGAATGAGAACAATGTGTCTTTATTTTTGGATTTTTTATTCTCTGGACTTGAGCAAGCATGGAATTGCATTATATCACATGACACAGCATGTTCCAAATGACTCAAGCCTTTTGAATGTGTAATAAGAAATATAAATTTCAATGAAGCTTTAAGCACAGTAAAGGATTGTATGCCATAAGGCGATCAACAATGATGTGTTTGCCTTTAACAGGCAGACATGAAAATAATAGGTAACCCCACAGAATTAATCTGCACACACTAACTCAAAGATGCAAATTTTTTCTGCTAACATCCAAAACTGTGGATACTTGGTAAAAAAAAAAAAAAAAAAAAAAACAGTTAGATCTTATGTTTGTTTGTATTTTGCAGTATTTATTACACCTCCTACATTTATTGTAAACCTGTTCTGCAATGTGCAATACATTGGAGCTTTATAATACACAAGTTATTAAATATGTTGGTCAATTGTACTGTATTTTTTTGGATAGAAACATTGAAGTTTTCAAAGCAATTAATGCTAATTTATAACAATTATTTATTACCTTATTTGTGTGCACTTGGGAACTAGCTTGCAGATGTCTTCTTTGATTTTGATTCCAAGAACAAAGTTTTCAGTATGAAAGGAACACTATGGATTTTCAAAACCCCTTAGGTAGTTGTTTTTCGTGATAAGATCCTCTCTGTTATGTTCCCATTATTCTTCTTTACACCAAGCTAGTTGTGTCAGCATTAATTAAAATGATGTACTGGTAATATGGTTTTGCTTTAATTCAACTAGGATTGTTTCCTTGAATATTGCTTAAAAGGTATAAGTTTGGCCTACCAAAGACGTGTGAGCATGCTGCAAATATATTAGACTTGGTTATATCGTGTATACCACCCTAATAAAGTTGGGAAAATATTAGCACACACATGTTTGTATTTTCTCTGCTTGCACATTTATGTGGTTGGCTACTTTTTGTCTGGTTCCATCTTCTGGTCCGGAGGTTAAGTGGGAGAAGGGAATTTTAAGCTTTGCCCCTTCTTCCAAAATCTTTTATACACCAGTGTAACCGGTGTTTTTTTTTTTAAATAGTCTATATAGTTTTGGAAATACGGAGCATTCCATGAGTAATGTTTCCTATGAAATTCATTATGGAATAAAAAGGAACAAGAATATGTAATGATTTGCGTGGCATAACAGATGGAGAATATATTATTGCACCCATTGATGACTGCTAGCTTAATTTGCCCTATGTGCCCTTTTCTGTAGAGTGCATTAATAATGGCATAGCAACATGTTGCTATAATGTGTATGGATGTACAAAATATGAAGGAATAAAAATACAGTGATCTTAGGAAATGGCTAATGTTTAAATAAGTTCATGCTGCTGGCAGACTTGTTACTTTTTTGTATGAAGCATAATGTTGAATAATATATGTATTGACATAATTATATTGTGTATTGATGTAATGTCATCAGCCCACTTATTGTTACAGAGATACTCACATCTCTTTAAGAAATACTCACAAATAGACAGGCAAGACTCTTATTTTGACTGATAATGTCAACAATCTAACAATTGTATAGAAAGTGCTACGCACTGGGGCATTTAGAAGGAAACAGTGGTACAGCCTCAGCTCATTGGGTCATATTAGAGAGCAGCCCAGGGGCAATTGCAACCTTTCCTATCTTCCCCTAATCACTCCAGAACAGTGACCCTCTGAATTTCCTCTATATAAGTGCATCATTGGCCTAATGCACTGGAACATGAATTGTAGAATCATTTACCGTATTTATCGGTGTATAACACGCACTTTTTCTCCCTGAAAATAGGGGGCAAATGATGTGTGCGTGTTATACACCGATCGGTGGCTGAAAAAATAAAGAAAATCTAAAACTTACCTCGTTCCTGCTCTGTCCCCCGGTGCTCTGAAGGTGCGTGGCTGTGAGGGAAGCGTTGTGAGCTCCCCTCCAGCCGCGCGGTCAACAAAGTGTGTTTTTTTAAAACAAACTTTATTGGTAAGTACTGGGGTCTGGGGAAGGGGGGGAGGAGGGTGGCATAACGAGCATACTAAGGGGCATTATTTGAAATTTAAGTTTTTTTTCCTGAAATTTCCTTCTTAAAATGAGGTGCGTTTTATACGCCGATAAATATGGTAATTACTTATGGTTGATGGAGCCAATTCCCTCTCAAACTTTCGCCCTTCTTCATAAAATGAGTGTTGTTGGGTTGAGTAATGGTTAGGTAATGGTAAAATCCCTGGGATGTACTTGGAAATGAGAGAATATCTTAACTTATCTTTCCTGATACAAAGTGCATTGTTATTAATTTTGCATGCATTTTTAAGTTGTATAAAACATTCTTAAGCAAAGTTGTTCTCAGATATCTCCTAGTCCCACAACAGGAAAAATAGAATAACATTTTTTAAATTATAATGTAAGTGATTATAGTTTTATGGTTAAAGGTACACTTGGTATAGTCCTTGATATGGTTCAAAGTAGCAAAGTAACAGTGGTGCAATGGCAGTATACCAATATACCAAACAGTTGTTTTTTTTTGCTTCAAAAAAGGTGGAATTAAAAATCCCTGGTAAAAAGTTTTGTTTTTATCAAACCCTCTCAAAAGTAATGTTGCATGCAGAGATACCAAAAAGTCACATGGCTGTGGAAACAATGAGTGGAGAGTCACATGGACATGTTTTATGACCAGGGATAAAAATGATTTATAACTAGTTGTGCAATGCTGATACGTAAGGAATAGTCGGATCATTTTGAAAATTCTCAGCAGCAGCCTAGTCGAAAGATTTTTTGGTAGCGAGATGGGAAAAGCATTGGTCTGCAGCTGGTACCTAAAAGATCAAAGGCGGTTGGTGTTCTAGTGAAATATTATCATACTTGCTCAAATATATGACAACCCTGATTATAAGATGACCCCCAAACTTTAGATCGTAATTTATGTAAAAGAAATGAGATGGCCTAACTATAAGGTGATCCTATAGGGGAAAAAAAGCTGAAAAAGAGAAAACCTAAATAAGTTTTGCATCACTGGAAAATGAAGAAGACCTACATTTTAAACACAAAATACATACAGGCTTATTTGGAATGCCCCTTGACTGGAAAGCTAGTATACCTGCAATAGTGTTTCTCCTTCCTGTCGGACTGCCTTCCTAAGATAAATTCTATTTTTGAATTCTATTTTTCATTCTTCTATTAATTCCTTTGGATTAAGACTTGCTGAAGCGAACATATCTATGAAATAGTCTTGATTAATTGTTTTTGTGGGTATTCTGTAATGCAACTTTTAAACTGATTTCATATCAAATTCTGCCAAGGAATGAACATGTAGGTAGCCATCAATAGTCTCAGCCTTTTAAACAACATCTGTCTGCATCTATTAAGTTTTTGTAAGCATGTACGAGGCACTTAACATTGCAAAAATGTGGTTTTGCAGCTAGTACTCTGGGCAATGCAAGAGTTGTAGGGTGCCACTCCTTGACATTACACAGTTGGTTTAACACACTGCTACAATCTGTAGCAATTGATGTGAACAAGAATTCAGGAAACCTCTCAGCTCCTCCGAGCGATATTTAAGAAAAAAACACAGTAACACCAATCTGGTCCATACTCTGTAAAGGTCCCCCTCTGTCTGATTCGAGCAAATTTGATTTGTTCATATGTCATGTTTTAAAGTAAGCCTTTCAAGTTTGGGGACCAATAAAGTGTTCTTTACATATAAACTGCACTATATTTTCCCCTCTCTCTCCTCATACTCCATCACTGTTACAACTACTGCTCTCTGGCTCCTATTGAGTTTCAAGCCCAGAAGATCCACAGAAGGATTTTATTCCGACAAAGCATTTCACACCAGAGCCAGGTTTTTTAGGCTCTGGGAAATGTGCGTTTTATTCCACTAGAGTTATTTTTACTCATCTATATTCTATAGTTTCACACATGCCTTTGTGTTTTTTTCTGTTTTTCACGTAGCACTGTTTGATAAGTATTTTTTATGCGCATCACTACTTATTTATTACTGAGGATATAAATTGTTGTTTCATTAAGTAACTTTCTGTGCTCTTCCAATTGAATACTTTGTGTGGACTGTGATAAACTTTCTCTTGTACACAGTTGGATCTCTTAACAGTGCGACGCATTTTCTGATGACATCACTAGAGAGACAGGAAATTCTATTAATTTCAATAAAATTATTCTCATTGGTTCCTGCAGCAAAAATAAATAAACAAAGGAAAATACTTTTACTCAGCTAGTGTGGGCAGTCCTGGGATCTTGCAAACTGCTAGTATTTTAAAATTTCATCTAGCTGTAAGTATTTTATATTTTAAGCAATGCAAAATATAAAACATGCGTTTTAAAGTATTTAGCAAGTACATTAATATGCATTCATATTTGGAAGATGGATTTTGGGCACTAGACAGTCCCTTTAAGGAACTCCTTTTCTTTAGCAGCTCCAGGTTTCATCAGATCTTCAGGACATTGCTCTCAAAAGTGTTCCATAATTTAGTATTTTCCATGTTGTCAAACTGTAGTCATGAATTACGAAAATCTTGGAGTCTTTGCAAAATGTTCAATCTAATGGCTTGAGCATCCCTGTCTTAAACACTTGCACATGATCTCAGTTCCACTCTCTCAAATGTCTTCACAATGCGTTCACCATTTACAGTGTTCTGCAGTTTTGCTTCCCATCCATTAGGTAATGGACATTATTTAATTTTTTTCTAACTCTTTTAGCAAACATCGCAGCTACTTTCCAATTTAAATTTAATGTTGTTAAAGTTGAATTATTTTTTGAAAACATTAGTACAAATACAGAGCATCTGCTACAATACAGGCAACTTGCAACATCTCTGTGTCCATCCGTATTCTTAGTATTCCTTGAGCCTCCTTCATCTTGAGTCTTTGGATAACTAATAATAGCCTTGTAGTTCTTTTGGACTACAGTGAAGAAAAGAGACATCTAAGTGCCGACTGTGATGAAATAGTTCTGCCACAGGTTGGGACCAAGCAGAAAGTGTACCCCGCCTTGCTTAATTGTGAACAGTAATCGTTAAATGATCGATTTCATGTCTCAAATGGGCCTATTCTGAAGGAATAGAATATTCCAGTTCAGTTTCTCCATCATGCAATTTATCTTCTGTGTTTGCGGTCCACTGAGCACCCCTTTTGCTACATTCTTGATGCCAAATAGAGCAATCAAATGTACACTGACAATCTTTACCACGTGCATCAGTAAATACTGCCATGGAAATGTAACTTGGCTGCACAATTCCACTTGTCTATGTTCTGCTTCATTAACAGATGTGTTCTCACTTGAGAATGAACTATTGCTACATGTGCAGTCCAGTTCACTGCTTATTTCTGATGGAGTTGACACTATCTTGATTTTCACATTTTAGTAGAGCAGACACAAAAGATAGTTTGGGCTGAACCCAGTTGCCCAAATACATTTTTTTGTTTTTTTTTGTTTATTATTTCTCTTTGTTTAGTTTTAAAATCCCTTACAATGTGGATATTTCACAGAAGAAAGGACGCCAGCTATTACCTCATAAATAAAGTAAAATATGATAATTGTTCATGTCCCTGAATCATAAAAAGTAGTGCACACAAGAGCTAGACAAGAGCACAACAAAAGCTTGACACGTTTCACCCCAGGGGTGCTTATTCAAAAAAAATCTGACGTTATGTGACAGCTTAAGGTAAACAGTTAATTAAAGCAGATTAAGGGGCAGCTGAGAATACTGGGCAAGGGCTCAGAGAGGCACACTCCCAGATGAAACACAACTGAATTGTCACCCTGGTCACAGCATTCTTTAGCACATTCTTTAGAACGCCTGACTAAAAATATATAATGTAACAATACAACAGTCAGCAACACAATTGACTGGAGGGACAAGAGAAAGAGAGGAAAGACCAGGACAATATAATACCAAAAACACCCCTATAGATTTTTTAAAGTTCCATAACAGAATAAGCATATAAAATTGAGTATGAGAGGGAAAATTTGTTAGATCATATAGTAATTAGCCTGTATAGCATGATATATGGTATTGAGAGGTGAGTCCCCGAGGGATACATGCCATTAAACTAAAAATACCCAAAACCTCCTGTTGATTTAAACGAGTAGTGACACTACCACCCCTACTGAATTTCGGACCCTTCTTATGGCACAATAAGAAAAGTACCGTACATTTCCACCATTACCATCTAAAATATGTGTGCCAATAAGGGACTTGATATCTTTTCCCTCCACACTTGTCAGATGCTTTCTTTCCACGCTTTAAGTTGCAATGTGGTTTGCCCAAAATATTGGTGAACATTATTAATTTGTCACCAGTATTTTTATCTTCTTTTTTCAATGTTTTAAACTTTTTTTTTTTTTACAAATATACAAAGATTCAAAAACAACAAATAAAATAAAGTGTCATAAAAGTACCAATAAGAAATATATATATTTATATAGAAAAAGAAAAATTACACAGATCAGCATAATAATGTATGAAACGATGTTCAAAACTCATTGATTGTGTTATAGCCTAATATATGGACTGATTAACTCCCTAATTTGTCACTAGTTTTTTTTTTAACTCGCTAGCCTCTACTGAATTTGGGCAAAAATAAGATGATCATACATCGTGTAAGAATAACTGAAATAAAAACATATTGGTTCTATTGCTCATGAACATGATCATTATGAAATGATACAAAATGAGTAAATATTTTTGGACGGAAGCTTTTGTTCTTGTTCTTTGGTAAATCAGAAGAACATGTAATTATTTATTTTGTACTCATTAGCAAGACGTTTTGAAGTGCCCTAATTTCTTCCATTTATTTCTTTGTTTACATTTTCTGCAATACTTCTGATATAAACTTTGTATTTCAATGTTGTTATTTTCTACATTATCTAATTATCTACAACATACATTTTTAAAGGTAGTTTTTTTACTCTGTTTACTTTACTTTACTGGTTTATCATGTAAAGATTTTACTTAATATTATGTGAACCATAGTGGTGTTTCTGAGGACATTCTTATCCATCCAAATGCTTTTTTTTCATACCATTTAACCATGTCTTCACTACAAAAAAATGTGTAACACCAGTATTTATATCTCACTGTGCCTTAATGTTGGAAATTAATTATTTCTTAATTTTGAAACACAGTAAAAATGTAAACATTGGATAGTTATATTAATAAACGCTACAAATGTGCAAAAAAAACAAAATTGTGACAAGAATATACATTTTTGGACGGAAGCTCTTGTGCTTGTTCTGTAATAATTTAGAAAAGCATGTGTCCTTTTACGAATTAGTAAGTCATTCCAAAATGGTTTATTTCTTGGCCTAGCATTTTTTAAAAACTTTTTGTAGGATGTATGATATGTACTTTGCATTCCAGTTTTTTATTTTTTTTTGTTCACTTTAATTGTAAAAGATATTCCAGTTATGTTATGTTATGGTTTTATGACAGACATAAACAGAAACAATGAACAGCAAGAGCAATCATTATGTGGCTCTCTGTCAGGAAAGGCTTAGATAAAAACCACTAGACATAAGCATATTACCTTTTACCCAACCCATGCTAACTTCCTGGGGAGACAGTTGCCGTTTACCTAAAGCATCCAAAATGTAGCTGGGTGTATGTCTTTCCTCATACCTGACAGGGTCTGTTTGAATGTGCAAGAATTTTTGCAAGAAATTTGTAAGAATGTTTTTAGCCCCCCAGTGGATGTGGCTATATTTCTAACTCGTTCCGTTCACCACCAAAACACTTCTAACCACACCTAACACCAATTTTTTCCAATCAGACTGCATTCACTATATTCACTTTTAACCTTGTCACATTGCCACAACTGCACTTGGCATAGTTATGGTAGTCTGCATGTTATGGTAGTCTGTCTGCTACTTCATCAAGCACATCGTCTGAGGCGCATGTTTTTTGGGGGTGCAGGTTTGTTTTAAGGTCAGGTTTCATGTTAGTATTAGTGGTTACTAGGAATAGTTTCACAGTTCATATTAGCAGTTAGTTTTAGCATTGGGGGTTACTTGACTGGTGTGTTAGTATTTGTCGGTGCTAATAGTTCACCGTTGAAAAAGCCATGTAGAACTGTCAGTGCTATAACTGCCGCGGTCAAAAGGCTATGATTAATAGTCCTAGACCTCTTTCACTGTGCATGTGTAATGCTAAATAACTTGGCTCAGGAAATTCCAGGTGCTGACTGGCTTCTGGCAACTTCTATAGCAGTCTCTAAGAAGTGCAATGCCAAGATGAGAAGTCAGTTTGAATGGCCCTTACAGATAATTGCCTACGTCTTAAATGTCTTTATGTCTTATGTAAAAACGTAAGGTGAAGGGAGTGGATAAAAACAGTGTATCAGTTTCATAGAATTGTTATAAATTTTATTATAACTCACTTTTTATATAGTCTAAGTTTAGGATATAGTAATTATGTGCCCCCTAATTTCTAGTATTTTTTGTTTAATTTGACATCATATCATTTTCATGTAGGGTATGCAATAATGAGGTACGGTACTTTGCGGCTGTAAAAACAAGGAACACAACTTCAAATAGGGATGAATAAATTGTAGTTAGAGAATTGTCCTCATTATATCCATCTAGTAAAAATAATTACAAATTCAATTCAATTACTACATTGCATTTTGAAAAACTGAAAGGAAGGAACGTCTGCCGGTTATGTATACATGATTACAGTGCATTCACCCAAGGCTTTGAAATAAATATCTGTGGATGGACAGATTAAATGATATTTACACTGGGACAGCAAGTTTGATAAGCAAGAAAAAAATAAAATATGCACAAATGGGACCTGCACTCCAAACAATGGACACCAAAACACAGACCCTGGTTGTATACAGACTGTTGGGGCTGTTCACCAAAAAGGTGAGTTGCAGTTAAGGTGAGATAAACTTTTCATCTCATCAATTTTACGATACAAGAAAAACATGGTAGCTGTTTCCACTAAACAAACTCACCAAGCTTGTCTCTACAAAATGTATAGCTAAATTGGTGAGCTGAAATGTTCATCTCACCTGCAACTCACCTTTTCCTGACAAATGAATGGAAAGCTCAGGCATGAATCAGAAAGAAAAACAAAAGTTTTTTTTTTTACCTTTCCAACTCGGTTATTTGCCTGAATTTCTGCAGTTCACTTGTCCGTTCACTTTTAATGAATAGACACGGTATCAATGAAATGTTTGACTACATGATTATCTAGCTTTTAACTAAACGTGTGTATAGGTACTCAATATTTCATTGTGTGTATTAGTTGAAATGTTTCAGCTAATAATCACATGTAAACCACATTCAGAAATTTATAAAATAAGCAAAATCCTGGCATACTGAGTGGCTAAATCCTGGCAGATTAAGTGGCTAAATCCTGGCATATTCAGTGGCTAAATCCTGGCATATTGAGTGGCTAAATCCTGGCATATTCAGTGGCTAAATTCTGGCATATTGAGTGGCTAAATCCTGGCATATTAAGTCGCTAAATCCTGGCATATTCCGTGGCTAAATCCTGGCATATTGAGTGGCTAAATCCTGGCATATTAAGTCGCTAAATCCTGGCAAATTGAGTGGCTAAATCCTGGCATAATGAGTGGCTAAATCCTGGCATATTGTGTGGCTAAATCCTGCCATATTAAGTGGCTAAATACTGGCATTTTGAATGGTTAAATCCTGGCATATTTAGTGGCTAAATCCTGGCATAATGTATGGTTAAATCCTTGTAAATTGAGTGGCTAAATCCTGGCATATTGAGTGGCAAAATACTGGCATATTGAGCGGCTAAATCCTGGCATATTGAATGGCTAAATCCTGGCATATTAAATTGTTAAATCCTGGCATATTGAGTGGCTAAATCTGGGCATATTGAATGGCTAAATCCTGGCATATTGAGTGGCTAAATCTTGTCATATTAAATGGCTAAATCGGGCATATTAAATTGCCAAATCCTGGCATATTAGATGGCTAAATCCTGGCATATTGAATGGCTAAATCCTGGTATATTGAGTGGCTAAATCCTGGTTTACTGAGTGGCTAAATACTGGCATATTGAGTAAATAACTCCTGCCATATTGAATGGCAAAATACTGGCTAATTGAGTGGAAAAATACTGGCATATTTAGTGGCAAAATACTGGCATACTGAGTGGCTAAATACTGGCATATTGAATGGCTAAATCCTGGCATATTGAGTTGCAAAATACTGGCATATTGAGTGGCTAAATACTGGCATATTGACCAACTGATCCCAATCACCCTCCATATTATACTAGACCTGGATAACATGCTTGTGAGGGTAGGTGGGGCGAGTGGGAGATATTGTCGGGGGGGGTATGGGGCCCGAGAAAATTTGTTCAGTAAAGGGCCCAGAAATTCCTGGTTGTGGCCCTGGGTCAGGCTAGGGGTCCTGGGGCAATTGTAATTACATTAGAACACTATGTATTAATTTGTTTGTTTTTTTAAAGATCCCTTTTTGTATGTGTACATTACAGTTTGTAGAACAGGACCTCATTTTGAAGTAGTAGTAGTAGTAGTAGTAGAGGTTTCAAGTTTTAGTTTCTGACATGCCACATAAATACACAAAAAAAACATAAATATATTTTTTTTAAAAATACACACTCCATGGCCATAGTGCATACCACAAGATATTATACATTGTTTCAGTTCTCCTTGAAATTGAAAACAAACTATTTTAATAAAGATTTGCTCAACCGGTAATGTTCTGAACAGTGATTTTGTAACATTTTATTATGCTGAGGTTCATTTGCTCAATACCATGTTATGTGGAGGGTAGTATTAAATATCAGTGCAATGCATCTTTCATTAAACGTTCGTATAGATTCTTTACATATAATTTATGCATGTTAAATCTGATCTGCTGTAAAGTAAGTATCAAATAGGAGACTGATGATGATAATTGTGAACACATTTCAGGATGTAACTGATTTAAGCATAACTAAGCTATGGAATTCATATTGAAAATGTAAATGTAAAACACAAGTAGTGTTGAGAAGATGGACATAAATAAAGTTGATGTATAATGGACACCCAATACTTTGTGTAAGCATATCTATTCACTTAATTTATTTCAGACTCTTTAGTGGAAGCCATATTTTCAAACAGATACATTTGATCAACTTTTCCATAACTATGCTTTATATTTCTGTGTATTTGTCATGTATATCTGTGCATGTTGGGCTTTTTCTGGGTTGACTAATTCAAGTGGGCTGCCAAATTTTGTCAACAATATTAATCCATATTTTATTCAGGGATGCTTCACTATTCATGAAACTTGTGGGAGAATAATGATTTTAGAGACTTAAAAGGATTTAAGTACCTTCTAATTGTAATCAAAATGTAGCTGGGTTTATGTCTTTCCTCATACTTGACAGGGTCTTTTTGAATGTGCAAGAATTTTTGCAAGAAATTTGCAATAATGTTTTTGGCACCCCTAGTGGGTGTGGCTATATGTCTAATTCCTCCCGTTCACCACCAAAACACTTCTAACCACACCTAACACCAATTTTTCAAATCAGACTGCATTCACTATAATCACGTTCAACCGTGTCACACTGCCACAACTGCACTTGGCATAGTGTCACACTGCCATCACAACACTTGCCTAGTGTCACTATTCCACAGTGTTACTCTGCCCCACTTTTTAGTGCTCTCTACCTTCGCGCCAATCCTTCTGATTCTCCTCTGACACTCTGATCACCCATGTCCGATGTATCCTGTGCACCTGCCTCAGTGCAGCTCTGCTTCTTGCTGTTGTATTCTGGCTTTGTTGGAAAGTAAATGTATTCTGGCTTTGAAGGGAAGTAAAACCAATCTGTATTTTATATTTCCTTCGGACTAATGCTTTTCAGAATACATTACATAATAACTAAATGAGAATGTTTTATTTTACATGTTGACAAAAATTTACAGTTGGTACCATGTTAGCTGTAGAAACACAGGAGCCAAGTAAATTAAAGTATAATTTGATGGAACCCCCTGGTACCCTGACTGAGTACCTCCGTCAGAACTCTACTTCCTTCCACCTCAAACCACCAGACAGAACCAGTGTTGTAGGTAGCTGCTCTAATTCACCAGACAGAATCAGTGAAAGTAGATGCAAAACAGGAACTCCAAACAGACCAGGAATCCTTAGCCAATTACTCCAAGTACTAGACAACACCAGTATAGGAGTAGAACAGGAATGAACATGTATTTGTGAAAACAGCACAGATATTTATACACAGACAAATATGACATCAACCAGGAAAAAGCATGACTCCTCCTGAATTAACAAAAGAAGACAGGAAAACAGTTGACACCTGAAAATAAAAGTAAATATCACACATTAAGATACAGACACATAATGAACACAATAATCAGATAACCAGTAGGACATACAATGGGGAAAGCCTGCAACACTCCTTTCAGGATACAAAGGTGTACTGTTCAGATACATTTCAGTGCACACTCAATTACATTTGGCTTTCTTGTGTTCTGATCCAGTTCTCTGACTACTCTTGATATCCACTCCTTGTGTTATTTTGATCCTGGCTTGATTCATTACACTTGTCTCGTTATGCTGATCTCTATTTTTCCTGACCTTGGCTTGCCTCTGACCAGAGGCGTCGCTAGGGGAGGGCTACTGGGGCTGAAGCCCCGGATCTCCCCTCCATAGCCCCGAATGGAGACCCTGACCACGCCCCCTCGCGCTCGGCTCCACCCCCTCACGTTCGATTCCGCCTCCTGCATGCTGTATGCTGAACAGCAGCAGACTCCATCCCCTCATGATAGGCTCCGCCCCTCGTGTTTAGCTCCGCCCCCTCAAGTTTTGCAGGTCAGTGTTTGGCAGGTGAGTGTGAGTGGCAGAGTTATTAGTGTGCAGGTGTATGTATGTGAGGTAAGTGGCAGAGTGTAAGTGGGTGTGAGTGGCAGAGTTATGAGTCTGCATGTGTATGTAAGTAGCAGACTGTGAGTGGCAGAGTTATTAGTGTGCATGTGTATGTATGTGAGTGGCAGAATGTAATTTGCAGAGTATAAGTGGGTGTGAGTGGCAGAGTTATGAGTGTGCATGTGTATGTATGTGAGTGGCAGAATGTAATTTGCAGAGTGTAAGTGGGTGTGAGTGGCAGAGTTATGAGTGTGCATGTGTATGTATGTGAGTGGCAGAGTGTATGTGTGTGAGTGTGGCAGAGTGTGATTGGAAGAGAGTGTGTGTGAGTGTAAGCATGAGTGGAAGAGTTATGAGTGTGGATGTGTGTGAGTGGCAGAATGTAAGTGTGTGTAAGTGGCAGAGTGTGATTGTATGAGTGAGTGTGCAGAGTGTGAGTGTTTGGAAGAGTGTGAGTTATGAGTGTGCGTGTATGTGTGTGGCAGAGTGTAAGTGTGGGTGAGTGGCAGAGTTTTGGAGTGTATAAGTGTGAGCAGCAGAGATATGAGTGTGCGTGTGAGTGAGTGTAAGCATGAGTGGAAGAGTTATGAGTGTGTATGTGTGTGAGTAGCAGAATGTAAGTGTGTGTAAGTGGCAGAGTGTGATTGTATGAGTGAGTGTGCATAGTGTGAGTGTTTGGAAGAGTGTGAGTTATGAGTGTGCGTGTATGTGTGTGGCAGAGTGTAAGTGTGGGTGAGTGGCAGAGTTTTGGAGTGTGTAAGTGTGAGCAGCAGAGATATGAGTGTGTGTGTGTGAGTGTAAGCGTGAGCAGCAGAGTTATGAGTGTGTGTGAGTGGCAGAGTGTAAGTGTTCGAGAGTGAAAGCATAAGTGGCAGAGTTAGGAGTGTGTGTCAGTGGCAGTGAGATTACTAGGAGAAAATGTGATTAATTACTATTAATCATATTGAATGTGATAATCAAGTGTGAAACAGTGCTCATACCATTTTTATTTTCACACCTGATTATCACATTCAATATGAATAATAGTGATTCATCTTTATATATAGTCTTTATGTTGATGGCAATGAGTCCATACACATGGCATTAAACATCACATGGACCTCGTTATACTATTAAACCCATACATTATGAGTGTATGAGCTGCTCATTATATTATAGGCTTTACTCATGAAAGAGAGAATTGCAGGGAAGTGAGATGGGAATTTCAAAATTAAGGCTAAAGTAGCAGAGCTGGAAAAATTCTCGCATTCAGTTGAATTCCCATCTCAATTCCCTGCACTTCTCTCTTTTATTAGGTTGGTAGAAGGAGCATACCTTCATACCTCAGCCTATTCTCCCCAAGTTTTTTACCCCTTTTTATTAAAAAATTAAAAATATTTGTGATGTGAGTGTGAGAGTTGCAGGTTTACACACTAGTCTGCGTGGCAGAATGTCTGTGTGGGAAAGGCCATCTGTGTGTATAAGGGTGTCTGTGTGTAAGGTTGTCTGGATGTGTGTGTGAGTGTAAGGTTGTCTATGTAAGGGTATCTATGTGGGGGGGGGGGGTCAGGGTTGAGTCATTTTTATATGCTCAGTTATTTTTAAATCATGGGAATTTGCTCACATACAAGTGTGTGTGTGTGTGATGTAAGTTGGTGTGTGTAAGTGGGATTGTGTGTCTCTGTGTGTAAGGGTGTGTGTATGTATGTGTGACTGTGCATGTGTGACTGCAAGTGTGAATGTGTGTGTATGTGTGGCTGCATGTGTATGTGTGTGTATTTGTGGCTGTGTATTTTTGTGTATAAGTGTAACTTTGAGTAATGTGAGTTTTTTGTGTGCTGCGAGTCTTATTGTCAGTCACACACACGCATATAGTCAGTAACAGACAGACACAAACACACTCATACAGTCACAGACAGACACACACACAGTCAGTCACAGACACACACATATACATTCTGTCACAGTCAGACATACAGTCACACACACATACAGTGGGTCACATAAACACACAGTCACACACACACATGCAGTCAGTCATACACACAAACACACACTCTGTCACATACACTTACGCACAAGTCAGCAATTTTGTTGTTGTTTATGATAAAAAAATAAAAATGCATCTATCAATATGTCCCCCTCTTGGCTGCTATACCTCATTCTAGCCTGGTGTGTGCCCTGCTGTTGTTTCTAGCCCTGTTGAGCACACTCAGCGCTCGGACACTATAGTACGGTGCATGTGGGGATGGAGCAGGAAGACTGTGCAGCCGGTGCACACACTGCTCCCCCGCGCTCCGCTGCATAAATAAAATGATCCCAGCGGCGAGGGCACCATGCAGGGACAACAATAACTGGGCGCCAGGTATAATTTCCTGGTGCCTGGGATTTGTTGAGCCCCGATATATACCTATTGTTCATTGGCGTCAATTATATCAGTCTGTATGCTGCCTAACCATGTGATTTTATTTACTCTACTTCTATAAAATCTATCATGGGCTCCAGCCCCGGATGTTTTGGAGACCTAGCAACGCCCCTGCCTCTGACTATCCTTTATCTCCGTACCAGTGACTGTGTGTCCAACATCCAGTATCTCAGTAACAAAATCTGTGTGTCCAATAAATATGACTCTGTCGCTCATAGGTTTATTCCCCTTCCAAAGAGTGATATAGGTAAAGCAATCACTTTTCAGCTTTACCTGTGGCTCTGATTTGGACGGAAGACATCCTATTTGCCACTCGAAGGCCCAGTCTCTGGTTTATGCTTGAAGATCTGCAGCCATCTAAAAAAGCTATTGCACTGTGGATCCTTCTTGCAAGTTGTGACAATTGACTGTATACGTTTGATTTAAAGGCTATCGATCTGCATTTAATAATCTTTGAGGAGGCTATTGATTCATACATCATTCTGCAAGGAATAACATCATTCAGCACGGAACACATATAAACCGTGATCCCAGGAAGGGTCACTACATATTTTATTTTGCTATTTAAGTACTCCTTTAATTAAATGACAATAATAGGTCTATATTGTACATCTGCAGGGTATATGTACCAAAAAGCTTTATGTCCTTAATAATTTATTAGAAAATTAAGAAGGATTTTATGTATTTCAGTTAACAATTAAAAAAACCACTACGTTCACTTTTATGTTACTGCTTGCTGTAAAAGAAGATCTATGGGAAGATTGTTGGGCTTTTATTTTTTTTTTTTTTTTACTTCTGAACAACAGTACTTTTTACAACTTCATAACTTGTTGTTTTTTTTTTTTACTAGATAAACATCTTAGCAAAAATACACTAATAGAACAAATTCTCTACCCCCTTCTAACATTATTTTGCCTCTAAAAAAATTCATTGCAGGAGGTCAGTTCATGTAGAATAATCCAGATGACATCCAGAAGTAGTGGAAAAAATATTTTTTGTACTAACAAAAAGCTATACTAACTGTGATGTTGTGATAGATTTATTTTGCTGTCATTTTGTTATGTGTAGGTAATACATAAGCATGCTTTGAACATTGGCCATGTAACGATCCACAGATCTCCACTTCTTGTGTGTTAAAAATAGGGCAGACCGATATAAAACAAGTTTAAGGCTGATTTTACTGACAACGTGAATAGAAACCTATTGAATACGACCAACTTTTAAGGTGTCATTAAAAATATGTACTCAACCATTCACAGCCAAACACAATAATAAAAAAAAATGTAAAGTTACTTTCCGGGATTCCCTGTACCCTCTGCCCAAGGGGTCTCCAATATTGTACATTGTCCCATGGCAAAATCAAATTAATTGAATTCACTGATCATAAAACACATACATGATAACCACTGCATTGATTGTAATCCTGATCACCTACAATATCACTCCAGCCCAAGGACCGTGCAAACTTATTTCCAGTATCTGATGAAATAGCTGCGCATATGTGCATATTGTTTGGTGCAAAATCTAAACTACTTAGGTTAGACAGTCCTCAAATAAACATCAAGACCAAATCTTAACTATAACCTGACTGTGCGACTCTTATAAATCTCTTGCCATGTGGCTAGATCTTGGAATGTCTCTCTTCTGCTCATCATGTTACATAGTTACATAGTAGTTAATGCAAAAACCCTTATTCAGCAATTTTGAATTCTGCTCTCAGTGGGGAAAAAAAATCCTTCTTGACTCTAAATGACAATCAGATTTCACCTCGGATCACAAGCACTATATAAATATGAATGACTATACTAACATGCATAGCCCTCTATGCTCCAGCTCATTAAAAATGTATTCAGGCCACTTTTAAAGGAATCTAACTTCTTCAGGCAATGATTTCCATTCCTTAATTATCGTTACTGTAAAAAATCCCTTCTGCTGTCATAGACTATCCATCCGTCAAGTCTTAACAGGTGATCTCTTTTCCTCTTCTATACTGTTCTGTTAATGAACAGGTCTTTAGAACACCCTTTGTATGGGCCCTGTACATATTTATATGACATTCAGGGAAGGTGCAAGGATTTTTGCCACCCGAGATGAACCCTCATTTTGCTGACCCTTGGCTCCACCCCTTGTCTCTCCCCTTACCACGCCTACTTATAACAGCTATACAACTGCGCATCAATCACACAAACACACACACAGTCTCATGCACACATTCATGCACACATTTACACACAGAGAGACAGTGACACAGTCGCACACACACAAAAGCCACCATTTTTTGTTTCTTAATGTGTCCCCCTGTCTGTCTCCTCTTCCCCCTCATGTCTGTCCCTTTCCCTTCCCATGCCTATCTTCATCTCCTATCCCCCCATTTTATGTCTCTCTCTCCCTTCCCATGTCTGTTGTCTCTACTCTCTACACCTATGTCTGTTGTCCCCCCTCCCATGTCTGTCTACCCCATATCTGTTGTCTGCCCCCCCATTACCATGTATGTCCTCCCCCATATCTGTTGTCTGTCAAACCCCTTACTCCCATATATGTTGTCTGTCCCTCCTCCATATATGTTGTCTGTCCCCTCTTTACTCCCATTTCTGTTCAACCTCCCTCCCAGCAGGGTCACAGACACCTGGGTGCAGGGTTTTTTTTGGCACCCCAAATGGGCATGGATATATTATAAACTCTTCCCCTTTCCACATGTCTGTTCCAGACATGTACATTTTTATTACTTGGCAATTTTTAAACTTGATTTTGAAGTGAAGGACCAACACAAACTTTTATTTTAAATAGAGATATTTATTTGGCCATAATATGGTGTAGTGGTTATATTTATATCTATGATGCTCAGCTAACAAGGTGGGAGGCTTTTTGCTGGCTAGCAGAGTGAGTTTGAACTACCGTTCCCATGATGCCCAACCAGCCACAGTCTCCCATTAGTCTGGCCTAGCATCATTGGAAAAGAAGTACACAAGGAGCAATAAATAATATTTCACCATGTCAGTCACCCACGTGTCTCTCTCTACACATGCCCTCATGTCTTTCTCTCTCTCCCCCATACCCTCATGTATATCTCTTTCTCCCTCCACTCATACCCTCATGTATATCTCTCCCTCCCCACTCATACCCGCATGTATATCTCTCTCTCTCCACTCATACCCTCATGTATTTCTCTCTCTCCACTCATACCCTCATATATATCTCTCTCTTTCCACTCATACCCTCATGTATATATCTCTCCACTCACACCATCATGAATATCTCTCTCTCTCTACTCATAGCCTCATGTATATCTCTCTTTCTCCACTCATACCTTCATGTATATATCTCTCTCTCTCTCCACTGATACCCTTATGTATCTCTCTCTCTCTCTCTCTCTCCACTCATAGCCTCATGTATATCTCTCCCTTCACACCTCATATAGTTTTTCCATGTTTATCTTCCTGTCCCCCTTGCTGGTCTATTTTTCTGCAAGTCATGTCTCTCCTCCTATACACCCATGTATGTCTGTCTTTTTCTCCTCATAACTCACATATATCTCTCTCCCCTGTGTCTGTCTCTTCCTCCTCATAACCCCCTTGTATTTGTCTATTAATTTGCCACAGCCAATTTGCCCATAAATATGCCACAGCCAGTTTGGCCACTGTTAGTTTCCTCATAAATAGGCCACATCCAGTTTGTCCATTAATATGCCACAGTTAGTTTGCCCATTAATATGCCACAGTTAGTTTGCCCATTACAATGCCACAGCCAATTTGCCCACTTATATGCCAGTGTCAATTCGCCCATTAATATGACTCTGTTAGTTTGTCCATTAACATGCCATTGGAAATATAATTGCTCTGAATCATCAGTGTGCGCAAGGAGCGAGCTGCACTGTCTGAACTCTGTGTGCATTTAACACACAGAGCTAGTACTGCCCGCTGCTCCCAGCAACACATGAAGCCTCGCTGCTACAGATGGGCAGGGCCACTTTAACCAATAGGCAAACTGGGCACTTGCCGGCATCCTTGTGGGACAAAGTGACACTGTGGCTTGTTCTGCAGGGGCAGTTCTGTGGTATGTTCTCTGGGGCAAATTGACACTGTGGCATGCCAAATTGTGTGGGTGCAATATGAGTGCAATCCAAGTGCTGTGGGTGCAATAAATGTGCAAGGCAAAGGCTGTGGGTACTGTATGGTGCTTTGTTAAGTACTTTAGATGCCATGTGGGTGCAGAAAAGGGAAAACATTTGCATATAATATTTAAAAAGTTTACATTTACATACAGTTTTTTTACAATGCGAAATATTGGGTCAAGGGGGCCCACTGCTAAAGACTTTGCCCAGGGCCCACTAGGTTCATAAAGTGGCCCTGCAGACCGGTCAGGGTGGACCTTCACCTTGCACCTAGTGCTGTCCACCTCAATCCCCCTGCCACTCTCTTCCTTGCGCACAGGCACCCCTTTTAAAAAGGCACCCTAGGCCGGTGCCCACCTCGTCTATAGGTGGAAATTATCATATCCTCTAAGCCACCGTTTCTCTAGTGGCTTTTTCCAGCCTTTCTTCTAACGAAAACCCTCCTTTCACCTTATTAGTTTTTTGAACCTTCTCTGCACTTTCTCTAGTTCCTTAATGTTTCTTTATTTAAAAAGCGCCCAGATTTGAACCCCATATGCAAGGTGAGGTCTTACCATGGACCTATAAAGAGGCAGAATAATATCTTCCTCCGTGAGTCTATTATTTACAACTATTCTTACATCTTTCGCATTAGTAGAATTCCCCAAGGAGACACCATTTAAACTATATGTTGCATTTGTAAAATTTTACACTTGTCTACATTGAATCTCATTTGACATTTATCTGCCCAATTATCCAATCTGTCTAAATCTTCTTGCAGTAAAGATACATCTAGTTCAGACTGTATTACCCTACTTAATTTTGTATAATTTGCAAACACTGAGACATGGCTCCCTATGTCCGCTGGAGAGCATTAATAAACAAATTAAAAAGACAGGACAGATCTCTGAGGTACTCCACTTTTCACATCTGTCCAGCTTGAGAACTTCCCATTTACTACCACGCTTTTCAAACAATTGCCAATCCACAAACAAACCTTTGGCCCTAAGCCTATTTCAGTCAATTTGTACAGTAACCTTTTGTGTTTAACTGTATCAAACACCTTAGCAAAGTCTAAATATGTCACATCCACTGCAGCACCCATATCCGTAGATTTACTCACCTCTTCATAGAATGTAATTAACCCCTTCGCGACAAAGGACGTGTCAGGCACATCCTGCGGTGAATCAAGCAGTTTTTGCGATAGCCAGCACCGAAATTTCTGCTCTGGGGCACCCACGATCGCCCCACGGAGCGATCGTGGGAGCCATATTGACGGAGAATGCTGCTCCGTCTATATGGCTATGCCCTCTGCCGGTCTGAGCTTCGGAAGTGAAAGTAACTTCACTTCCGTCGCTCTGAATATGCTACTTGACTGCCCCTAGTGGTAGTTAAGTAGCATAGCAATGGAAAACATTTAAAATAAATATTTAATTAATTAAAAACTGGTTATATAGTTAGATTAACCTATAGGGTTAAAATTAAATAATTTTTAGCATAAGGGATAGGGTTAAAATTAAATTAAAATTAAAACATATTAAGGGATATAATAAGGATTAGAGTTGGGGTTAAATTTAGTGTTAGGGTTAAATGTTGGGTTCGGGTTTGGGTCAAAAGGTCAATATAGGAAAAAAACACTATTTTTGGTTTATGCCCCATAACTCGCAAAAAAAAATACCGAAAAATATGGAAACATGCATATTTCTGAACTCGGGACTACATTTAGAAACTATTTAGACGTGGTCTTTTTTAATGATTTTATTTGTGTAAATTATATTTTAGGTCAAAGTTAGAAAAAGTGGGTTTTAAAATTTTTTTATTATATTTTATGATTTTTTTTGTAGTAAATTATAAGATATGATGAACATAATGGTATCTAATGAAAGCCCTTCTTATGACGATAAAAACAACATATAATTTGTGTGGGTACTGTATGTGAGAAAGAATAAAATTGCAGCTAAACACAAACACCCCAGAAATGTCAAAACAGCCATTGTCACCAAGGGAAAGTCATGGTGAAAATGTCTTGTCACTAAGGGGTTAAGTTAGTTTCACAAGCAACCCTTCAAACAGTTTCCCCACCACAAATGTCAAGCTTACAGGTCCGTAATTGTTGATAAACTATCATCCAAGCTGTATCCTAGGATTAACTCTCTCAAAGAAACAAATCTTGCCTAGATCCAACCCCCTGTCAGAAAACCGATCATGCTCCATTCATAGGGTATGTAGTTAACACATTTGTGTCACAGACCGATAATGGTAAATTTGACACGCTATACAATATACTATGCTGATTTGTCCCTCCAGTGTGATTGCAGTACGCATCACTATGAAATGTTAAAAGAGGTAAACTGGCTGATGTTGGCTTCCATGTCCAATATCCGTCTAGCTTGCTTAGTTCACAACCACTTTTAGTATTTCAGTATACTTCTGTATTTTTGTGAAGAAGATGCAATTCTAACCTCAATGTGCTCTCATTATGGTTGTTTTTAACTGTAATTTTTCTGTTTACCGCGATTGTAAGTTCAGTGTATAAGTTTAATAGCTATTTTCAAATGCAGTTAGTGTGGATTAAAACCTACCTGACAAGTAGAATGATTTCCCCAGGTGACTCCATTTGGAGTTATTTGTCATCCATAGTTACGTAGAGATCAAAGGACGAACCAATGACCTCAACAGAATTAGCCAGAGGTTTGCTTCTGGCCAGCACAATGTAGCATACTCTCAACCTCTCTTTTGATTTATTGTATTCTTCTTACTACATAGTATTTATGTCCATCAATATTTCGTTCATTGCACAGTTGTATTATGTAACTATGAGCGGATATTCCATTAGACAAAGTTGTTATATGCTCAGTGGTGCCATGAAGAGTAATGAATCAGAAGACATAGCTATATTTTAAATAACAGCGTAAAGGAATTTAAGAATGCCTGCGTAGTGTATAAGGCTCTCCTGAACAAATAAATAAAATGAATCTGAGATTTCATTCTGAGCAGACTAAAAAATACCAGTTATTTCTTACATGCCATAGCAATCTTTTGTTTGTTTAAAAAGTTTGTTTATTTAAAAAATGTATGGCTACTAGAAGTGTGTTTTATTGTACACGTTTTTGAAACAATCGAGGGCGTAGGGTGTCACGCAGTGAACAAAAAAAGAAAGAAAACTATATAGTGCAATAAAATTCAGATAACAATGTGTTGAGTGATATTTAGGCAGAACGCACTCACAAACATCTGAAATAATGAGCCTCAAAAACGGTGAAGTTCCATGAAAAAGGTCTGTTGAAAATCTTGGTGAGACAAAAACAAACATAGAGCAGTATAAATACTTAAACGTTGGCCTGCATATGAATTAACACTTACAGACTCCACAGATAAAATGGGTGTAGATCAATTGGTTAGGGTAGATGGTGAATTTCCAATGTGGCATATGAATAAAGTGTTAGTTATGCATCAAAAAGAGACACTGGCAGCTTGTGAAGAAGCATATCAGGCTTTACTTGTGTGGATAAACAGCAAACAGCAAACATTTAGAACATATTAGTTACTTAAAACAGCAGCCAGCTTGGTGAAAGGTAAAAAGGAAGAGAGACATAGAGCAAGTGAAAATACAAAGAACTTCCTTCCTATGAGTACCAACAACTTCAAAACATATATAAGTACTCTGAACTGCACAGCTCCATCTACAGCTCAAGTGCTAATTATATACATGTTATGCAGTATATGCTGTTGTATTTCCCAACATAAAGCCCAATCTCAATGCGTTTCTCCGGGTTATTACAAGTCCCGGCTTCCTCAGGAGTTGTAGCAGTAAAATGTCAGCACTTGTCTGTCCATATATATGCGGAGATAATCATTATGGCAGAGGACATCCTACTTCCAGTTTTATTCTTTCTGATAAATTACATTTGCCTGAAAAATAGAAAAAAGAACAGCTTAGTATGTTTAGCATTGCAGAGAAAGAATCCATGATATGGACATAAATTGTAACCTTTATTTCTTTTTTTAGATTTCATTATCTCCCAGTGTATACATAAGTGAAGAGGTCAGATATTAACCTCTTACTAACTAGTGGTCTTTTATCCCATAAGGATAAAACCTTAATTTAGTGTTGCTCTGTATTCTTATAGAATGTGTCGGCAGATAAGAACCATTTGGTCCATCTAGTCTGCCCAATTTTTTTTGAGTACTTTTATTAGTCCCCCGTTCCCGGTCTTATAGCTAGGATAGCCTTGTGTCTATCCCACGCATGCTTAAAATCCTTGACTGTGTTTACCTCTACCACTTCTGCTGGCAGGCTATTCCATACATCCACTACCCTCTCAGTAAAGTAATACTTCCTGATATTACTTTTAAATCGTTGCCCCTCTAATTTATGTCCTCTAGTTGTGGTAGTTTTTCTTCTTTTAAATATACTCTCTTCCTTTACTGTGTTGATTCCCTTTATGTATTTAAATGTTTCTACCATATCCCCCCTGTTACGTCTTTCCTCCAAGCTATACATGTTAAGATGCTTCAACCTTTCCTGGTAAGTTTTATCCTTCAACCCATGAACCAGTTTAGTAGCCCTTCTCTGAACTTTCTCCAAAGTATCAATATCCTTCTGGAGATACGGTCTCCAGTACTGCGTACAATACTCCAAGTGAGGTCTTACCAGTGTTCTGTACAATGGCATGAGCACTTCCCTCTTCCTACTGCTAATACCTCTCCCTATGCAACCAAGCATTCTGCTAGCATTTCCTGCTGCTTGGACCTGATCACATAGACATAGTAGCAGAGACCTCACCTACCTCATAACTAAATGCACTCAGTGTTTGGGTATGCACTAGTTACACTTTGAGCATCTATTCCGTATGATAAAAAGAAGTAAATAATTTCCTGAAAGGGCAATTCACTCATATGTGGAGCATAGGGGTGATGTTAGATGTCTCAAAACATGTAAAAATAAAAAGAGACAAAAAACATAGTGTAGCACAGTTAAGCAACATAAAAAGTTTCAGAAAATGTGGTGAAATGCACTCACAAAACAAATAGCAAACAGGGCCTATCCAGTGGTGTATCTTAATTTTGTGCTGCCCTAGGCAGACAAAATACGGGCACCCCCCTATCCAAGCTGCACACCCACGTTACACACCTTTGACATGCCCCATCACCTCCATTACATGACCCCACATCACACATAACATTCAGACTCACATCAAGCTCATACTCCCATCACACACACACTTCCATCACACTCAGTCACACACTCCTACTCCCATCACACTCAATCACACACACTGACTCCCATCACATACACTCTGACTCCCATCACACTCAGTCACACACTAACTCCCACCACACTGTCACACACTGACACTGAGGGGAGGGGAGGGGGTGGGAAGGGAAAAGAGAGGGAGGGAACAACTTTTTACACAACGTAGAAGAAAGTAAAAATCTTTGCCGCACCAGAAGGGTTTAAAGCACCAGTGTGCTTTAACAACCTCTGGGAAAGTGCCGCCCTAAACAAGGCACCGCCCTAGGCGAGTGCCTTGTTTGCCTCGCGATAGATACACTACTGGGCCTATCTGGTGTAACTGTAGTCTTCTGTTTTCTTCTTCTTTCTCACTCAGCAGCCATACATCAGGATGGTGGCAGAAAGCAGAAGTAGAATCAATATATAGTAAAATAAAAAAAATTAATAAAAAACAAAGGTAGCTTATATATTAAATACAGGAAAATCAGCACAGCAGATCTTCTCATTTGCCAAACAGATAGCTAGTATATGAAAAGTCCCAGTTCGTGGTAGAGTTCCAATCTTTAATGTAGAAAATTATGTACAGTGGGTCACGCAAAGCGTTTCACCTTTCCTTAGGCTTCCTCCTGGCGTGTCTTTTTTCTGTTATTCACGTGTGACTACAGAGAAACACACAGACTGGTGCCGCTTGACCTTAGATTGAGCGCTAGAATTTACTTTTTGTGTTTGTATCTATAACATTTATCCTGCTAGCATGTGAGGACACTGAAAGTGGTATCATGTGACAGAGGCGATCCCACTGCAGTTCTTTAGGCCATGCTGTTTTTTTGTATCCCATCTTCATGGTAGTTAAGGATGGCATGGAACAGGTATAAAATAAATACCATATCTTCCTTTTCTTGACCAGAATGCAATCAGCATCTGTGCTAGGTTCTAAAAACATCACAGAATTAAGGAATCAATCAGACCACTCATTTGGCACTGACATAGACTAGAGACAGCTCAATGTATGGTTAAGTATCATGGGAGTTGTAGACTAGAGCAGCTGGATCGCCACTGGATTGGAGAATAGTAAACCGAGTAGTAATTTGGCACCTCAGCCTATGTGGACAGCAGTTCCTATTAAACTTAAGCCAGCACAATATGTGGCTGAACATTATGACTTTTAAAGTCCACATCATCTGCAATTTAGTAATTCCTAACACTCAAAGCAGCCCGAAAATATGACATTGTGGGCAACTGTCCACTATTCTGCACAGGATTCAGGATCATTCTTAAAAGATTATCTGAGATGCAATTTATTGTAATTGCATCCCTAACTATGTTTTTATAAAAGAAATACGCTAATTGTAAAGTATTTTATTGCGCCAGCTGTAACAAAGACATGAGTGGTTGGAAGAGTGATTGTACAATATCCCTTCATGGGCACAGTGTACTATATTATAGAAATCCAATCATGGTCCTGGAAATATTGTTAAGAAAATAGTTTTGGTTGCGAACTTGTAAAATCAAAACAAAATCACCAGCAAAGTAATTCATTATAGTCTAAATTTCCATTATAATCCTTCTCATACCTCATTCCTATTACGTTTGGATTTCTGTAAAGGCTTAGGCTGGGATCTTAGCTGGTTGTGTTTATACAATGCCTCTCTACTCCAAGCTGTTACAGCCTTTCAATATGTTTCTTCAACTAGCTTACTAATGTTTGCCAAATGTATAAACAAAAATGAATCTATCTTGCTGGACGGTCTGCATCAGAGGACAGGCTTTTTTCAGTGGCCAGCATTAAGTTCGTGTAAAAATAAAATGTGTGCCTTGCAAAGAAATTATGTTGTATATTTACATTAAGAGTAAATAACACCACAAAAAATAAATGATTACTTCCTTGGTGCCGCCAGCCTCTACAGTGTGTGCTCCACTGATGTTTTGGGATATTTCAGTCTATTCAAGGAAGTTGTTTTTTCTTTTGAAGTCACTATTTAGTTTCTGGCTCAGATTATTACTGGTCTATTTTGGATGTGGTTATCTAAAGTTGCAAACAATCGATTTGCTCTTGGATGTGATATAGTGTTTTGCTCCATCATGAGAGACTATTTTCCATTGTGGTCTGGTCTGGTACAACATATTTGACATCTCTGTGTATATGTATGTATACATCTATATATGTGTTTATTTAGGATACCAAGCAGGGGCAAGAAATTAGGGTAATGTGCTTCAGGGAAGGGATGAGGTGCTAAAGCAGAACACATTGAGAACATGTCTAGAGCACCCATGAGTATAGGCTTGCCCAGGGCTCTCTTAACAGTGAACACAGAACAGCTTGTATTATCTATTGTGCTAATACGCCATTTGTGTACATTTTTGTGGGTAATTTCTGTAGGCACTATGGTAGTGTCTACAGTGCTGACCTGTGCCTGGTCATCAGCTTGATATATAAGCATCTGTGTATGTTCCTAGTCCAGGAGTTTTTCTAAGTGAGTTTGTGCATGGCTTCACTGGCTGCTCAGTAGAAGTTGACCACTCAGCATCCAGGTCTGCTTATGGCCTACCTCAAATAATCACTTTCATATGTTATGAAGAAATAGTGGATTCTGGGTCTCTGACCAGTTCTCTCAGCTATGAACCAATACTTTTTTTGTCTGTCTGCAGTGTCCTAGCCACCGGAGAATGAAATTAGGGCTGCAGGATTCCGGTCCTGGATGCTGTTGTCCTGGCAAGCTCTACCATTGTTTTTGTGGGTGGAGGGGCATTTATTTTCTTAGCACCTAGGCCACTTCATATGCAAATTTGGCTAAGAAGCTGACATTGCAACTATTGACATTGGCCACCAATTTTCAGTTGAGGAACAATTCTTCGTTGCTTCATATGAGTTGACTCTTAATTAGAGTTGAGCGGACACCTGGATGTTCGGGTTCGGCAGGTTCGGCCGAACTTCGAAAAAATGTCCGGGTCCGTGCTCGAACTTGACCCCGAACTTGACCCCGAACCCGAACCCCATTGAAGTCAATGGGGACACGAACTTTTGGCCACTAAAATGCCTCTAAAAATGTCCTGGAAAGGACTAGAGGGCTGCAAAATTAAGTAAAATGTGGATAAGAGTAGGACAAGTGCCCTGCAAGCAAATGTGGATAGGGAAATAACTTAAAATAACATAAAATACATACAAATTACAAATACAGCTGAGCCATAAAATAGCACTAGATGGAATCTTTGATTTTAGCTTTGGAAGAACATAAATCTAAATCTAAAGCATGGCTGCCAGGAGGATCAACAGAATTATCCATTTGAGAGAGGGTTGGAGTGCAGGGTATTCTCTTTCAGTTTATACTAAGTGACCCATAGGTTGAGGAGGCGGTGACCATGGCGGTGTAGGTGGAAGCGGCGCTGGAGGAGGAGGAGAAGGAGGTAGCCTGAATTTTTCAAAGTGCGCTGTAAGCACAGTATTGGACTGTTCTATTTGACTCTGAAAGAGACTCTCAGATATGAAGTGCACCGCAAGACGCAAATGTACTATTTACCACCCAAAACTATTAGAATTTTTCAAAGTGCGCTGTAAGCACAGTATTTGACGGTTCTATTTGACTCTCAGATATGAAGTGCAGGACGCAAATGTAATATTTAACACCAACAAATTGCAGTATTTAAAAATGCCTAGATGTTGCCCACTGAGCTAACAGAATTAAAGTCATGTGCCTGGCACACATGCAGTTGCAAGTGCACTGCACTCTCTGTGGCATTGGGCTCAGGGCAGGGTACAAATATGTAGTATAGCACCCACTAAAATAATCACTGTAATTTGAATAATCGCTGTAGGATTATGCCTCTCAATGTGCCAGGATTTAGCCACCCAATATGCCAGGATTATTATGCCCCTCAATATGCCAGGATTTTCCCACACAATATGCCAGGATTATGCCCCTCAATATGTCAGGATTATGCCCCTCAATATGCCAGGATTATGCCTCTCAATATGACAGGACTTAGCCACCCAATATGCCAGGATTATTATGCTACTCAATATGCCAGGATTATGCTCCTCAATATCCCAGGATTTGCCCCTCAATATGCCAGTATTATGCCTCTCAATGTGCCAGGACTTAGCCACCCAATATGCCAGGATTATTATGCCACTCAATGTGCCAGGATTTTCCCACACAATATGCCAGGATTATGCCCCTCAATATGCCAGGATTATGCTCCTCAATATGCCAGGATTATGCCTCTCAATATGCCAGGACTTAGCCACCCAAAATGCCAGGATTATTATGCCACTCAATATGCCAGGATTTTTCCACACAATATGCCAGGATTATGCCCCTCAATATGCCAGGATTATGCCTCTCAATGTGCCAGGATTTAGCCACCCTCTTCCTCCCCCCTTACTTACCTCCTCGCTGCTACTCTGTCTCCCGGTGCTGCAGGTCCGTGGCTGTGAGGGAAGCGTTGTGCGTTCCCCTCCAGCCAATGCGCATTCAATAAAGTTTGTTAAAAAAAAAGTTTAAACAAACTTTATTGAATCAGCATCGGCTGGAGGGGAGCGCACAAAGCTTCCCTCACAGCCACGGACCTGCATCGGATACAGAGCAGCAGCGAGGAGGTAAATAAGGGGGAGGATTTTTTTTTTCACGGTTCCGGTGCCCCCTGCTAAGTTGCGCCCTTACAGGTGGCGCCGGCCCTGCCGCACCCCGAACTCCAACACGAACATACAGTGGAATGTCCGTGTTCGGGTCAGGGGTCCAAAAACCGTAATGTTCGGTACGAACCCGAACAGTGCGGTTCGGGTTCGCTCAACACTACTCTTAATCCCAGCCCACTTAATCTATGCTTTGAAATATGTCCCATGTGCTGTAAAGTTAGTATTTACAGAATTAGAGTATATTTCATTATTGATGTCTTATCCAAAATTATTTTGGCATGTGTGAATATCCTTCTCATTAGTAGGATTCCCTAAATCTCACTGTTCAAGATTCAGTTTCCAAGGTTATGAACCCAATAAACCAGAGAGCAGCTTTGATCAATGCAGTTCAGTTTCTGAACTATGAGAATGCCTGTTACTGTTTACCAAAATATTAGTATGAACTTCTGCCCCTGCACAATGTGACTTAATCAAATTGGAAATGTATGCTCACTGAATCTAATCAAAATCATATCACAAGAAAACATATTGCTGATATTAATGTACTCTGATTAATGTAAAAAGGAACACTTTTTTTGTACTGTTGCTCAACAAGGATGAAGATCAACAGGATTCCGCATCAGCTGCTTTTTATTTATATTTGAGTTGCTATAAAGTCCTTGAGCTAGGTGGATAATTGCACAAGTCAAATGGAAATTTTAATTCAAAAACAATACACTAACATCATTGACAAAAACAATGCATATTAAGCCCTTGTATCTGCAGTGTTGTTCAAGACACAGCCTTTTTTACACTTCTCCGGCATTTGTGTTTAGCTGTAATTTTCTTCTTTCTAATTTACTGCACCCACGCAAATTATATATTTCTTTACATACCATTATTTTGATAATATCATATAAATTACTATAAAAAAAATTTGATGGACCACTGAAAAAAAAAACCTTTTCCAACTTTTACATTAAAAATATTTTATACATCTAAAAACTCTAATACAAAACACTGTTAAATAGATTCTACTATTTGTTCTGAGTTTAGAAATACAATGTTTACATGTTTGTTTTGTTGTTGTTAAAAGCAAGTTATTGGGCAATTACTCCACATAGTGTTTTTTTCTAACCCTTTTCCCCAAAACTTTTTTGGTATTACCATATTTGCTCGATTATAAGATGACCCTCATATTAAGATGACCCCCCAAACTTTGTATATTCCTTTAGGAAAAAAACTAAAAGCCTGAATATAAGACTACCCTATAGGAAAAAAAGTTTAACTTGTATATATGTAAATTGATTTTTAATATTTAATAAAAAATTGATATTATACAAATGCATTTCTTGTTTTTATTTCCTTTTATGTGCCAATGCGGCCTCTCTCCCCCTCCCCCAGCTGTCTCTCTCCTCCCCCAGCATTGTCTCTCTCTCCCTCCCCCCCAAACTTCTCTCTCTCCACCTCCCTCGTCTCTTCCCCCCTCTCCTTGTCTCTCTCTATCCCCCCTTGTCTCTCTCTATCCCCCCTCCCCTTTTCTCTCTGTCCCCCCTTCCCCTTTTCTCTCTGTCCCCCCTCCCCTTTTCTCTCTTCCCCTCCCTCCCCTCCCTCCCTCCCACAGCTGGCCCGTCATTCTCCCTGGTGCCTAGTGGAGGCAGCGGAGGATGTCTGCGCGATGAGCGCAAACCTCCCCTGCTTTCACCCGGCACTACCGCTGGGACTTTTATGATGAAGCCGGAAGGACCCGGCTTCATCATAAAAGTCCCGGCGGTCATGCCGGGCGGCAGCAGGGGGAGTCTGCGCTCATCGCGCAGACATCCCCCGGCTGTTAGAGAGGGGTATCCAGGTCGCCTGCAGCTCTGCGGGGGACCTGGATCCCTGTCTTATAATCTGACCTCGATTTGAGGTCAGATTATAAAACGACCTCAAATGTAAGACAAGGGGTCTTTTTCAGAGCATTTGCTCTGAAAAAAACCTTGTCTTACCGTATTTGCTCGATTATAAGACGACCCTGATTATAAGACGACCCCCCAAACTTTGGATATTCCTTTAGGAAAAGTACTAAAAGCCTGAATATAAGACTACCCTATAGGAAAAAAGTTAAACTTGTATATATTCACATGTAAATTGTTTTTTTAATAAAATATTATATAAAAAAAATGAATTTCTTGTGTTTTCTTGTGGTTACAACCCCCAGCTGCCCGATTTACCCTGGTGGCTAGTGGGGCAGCAGAGGAAGTCTGCGCGATGAGCGCAGACCTCCCCTGCTGCCGCCCGGCACGCTCGCGGGACTTCTGTGACGAAAGGGGAAGTACCCGGCTTCTTCACAGAAGCCCCGGCGGTCTTGCCGGGCGGAAGCAGGGGAGTCTGCGCTCGTTGCGCAGACATCCCCTGCTGCTAGAGAGGGGGATCCAGGTCCCCTGCAGCTCTGCTGGGGACCTGGATCCATGTTTTATAATCTGACCTCAATTTGAGGTCAGATTATAAGAGACCTCGATTATAAGACGAGGGGGATTTTTCAGAGCATTTGCTCTGAAAAAAACCTTGTCTTATAATCGAGCAAATACGGTATATTCGAGCAAATACGGTACTTAATGCCTTGACATCAAGGCATTACAGCATTACCGCCTGAGCAGTGGAAGTGAACATTGATTGCTTCCCCTGCACGTTCCACCTCCTCAGTAGAAAAAAATGCATGACAGCATGGAACGTCAGTGGGTCCTCTTAGTTTTTGATAATACTTTAAAGGACTATGTCACTTAAACATTACTTGTGCTATGACTGTAGAGAATAAAAAGTGATTCAAAATTATCATGATACATTGTGTTAGCAATTATGTTATTTAGTAAATGACTAAATAAGGATACAGTGTGTTGTAATTGTGTCTTGTTTATGACATCACCTGTGGCTTGATATGCAAATCAGATTTTTTAAACAACTCTACATGCTTCTCTTGTTAAAGAGATATATCCAATCATTTCCTCCTGTTTAAATATCTTCTGCAAATAATTTATGTATTCATTTCTTTTTTTTTTCAGATGCTGAACCAAGATATTTGATAGCTGTGAAACCAATTGAAAATAATAAAAAATCCTGCAAAAAAGGTATACATTGTCTCTGTGAAAATGGAAACAAAACTCAGGAACTCTGGGTAAAAGTGAATTCAGCACTCAGAAGAGTGCAAAAATTATGTAGCTCAAACAAATAAGTGTTAGAAATATTAATTTACCTGTTTACTTGTCCAACAAGGTTTACCTTGTAAATGCCAATATATATGCGAATGACACATACTTTTCTACATTTTATAAATGTTCTGTCAGAAATCATGAAAGGGAGTCTTTGAATTTGTGGTGACTTGTGGTTATTTAAGAAATAGTATAAAAATATGTTTTGAAAAATGTACTTTCATTTGTGTCCTGTTTTCTGTCAGCATTCCCTTGTCTGACATAAATGTATGCAATTTCTATGGGAAACTGTATTTTAGTGATGTTATTATTATTTGTATGAAACCTAAATGGAGTTAGCCATTGCCTGCTTAATTCAGTTTTAATCACTTTAATTCTAAAGGAGGTTTGTGAAGAAACCACTGGTACCTCGTGGACCTCCATCAGAGCCTGCTTCCTCCGCACAAACAGCTATCTCCAGCCACCCAAACCACTAGACAAGTCTTAGTGTAGGGTGAAAATAAGACCACTGTATTAGAACTGCACCAACATTTATACAACAGTAATTGCATTAACTTTGCAGCAAAACAATGGAAGGTGTTACACAGATATAAATTAACATTGAATGGGGTTTGTGTCTAGGTTTCATGGCCAACATACATCCGGACTGCAAACCAAGTAAGAATTAACATGCAACAACTACCACTTAATAAAGTTGACATATTAGAATACAATAGAGGGGAAGGTGAGGACAAGGCTCTTTTGGACAGGGACAAAGAACACATGGGCCAACAGGGCAAAATAACAGTAACGTAGAAACAGTATAGTAAAGCAATACTACAATCCAGGGGCCAAATGCAGCAAAAGTGGTAGTGGGGACTGTGCTATCACAAGGGTTAAATACAAAAATGTATTTATATATAAATATATATATATAAATATATATATATATATATATATATATATATATATATATATATATATATATATATATATATTAAAGGCCACTTCTCCCTGTTTGAAGTTCTTTGAATGAAACTACCATTTGAATGCTATGCCATAGCCTGTGTTCAGAAAACAAAGATCTGAAAGAAATCCATTAGTGTATCTGTAGCTTCACTGACCATCGGTCAGTCCTAGTGGTTTATCTAGAGTGTCAGTCATGTAAGCTGGGATGAAGGAAATTATTTGTGAATAGGAATGTGAGTGGAAATGCAAAGGAGAATGTGAATGGGATTGCTAAATTGTTCATGATCTTGGTGCTGGAATTGGAGAAAGTCACTCAAAACGTGCTGAAGATTCATAAATCTGTATATATATAAAATGACATTTTAAATATTTGCTACTCTCTAAGAGAGGTCTATTTCCCAAGTACCTTGACAATATGTCTGTATGGCAATGGAATTAGTAGAATAACTGTGTATGTACAACTAAATTACCAAGATTGGACCATTTGAACCTCAAGAACCAGGTTTACCTGATTGAACATGCATTTAGGAAATTAGGTAACTTGGAAAATTCTATTTTTCTAAAAACGTGTTTTGTTTTGTTTTTCTGTCTAGAAAAGAATAATGGTCAGAAACCTCTACAGCTAGTAATTGGTACCCTGACTCCAACTTCAGTGTTCCTCTCCTGGGGAATTCTGATAAACCCTCAGATTGACTGGTCTGTTCTGAACAAATGTCCAAACGACAGGTAACTTGTACTCAAAATATGTTGTTCTATTGCACGAAAATATAATTTATTATACTATTTAAAGCTTTACATATCCTAAAACCAGAAAGCTCTGTGTTAGTGACTCACTTTTGGGTGTACAAAAAATATGTAAAAATCCAAAAAAAGCTAATGTGCTCATGATTTCCCAAGATTATTAGCAATGGTGCTCTGGAAGTTCTAAATCCTTCCACAACTCAAAAAAGTTGTGGAAGGCAAAAAACGGCATCCATGCATTCTCAAGACTTTATGGTACATGATTCTGTAAGACTAGGATCTAGATGGCAATATAAGGTCTTTTGAACCGTTCATCATGGGATGTGGTGAAAGTAACCGTTATGGCATCAGGTTTGTGTTAATGTATATGGTTGATAATTTGATGACATTTTACTGGAAAGATGTGGGAGTGAAACTGAACAGGACCCAAACATGAAAGACTAGTAAAGTTTTACAACAGAAAAAGTACTACCACTCATGAACTGTTGCTCAAACAAATCATTGTAAATTAAAGAGCCTGTTATCATTGCGTCACATATACTTTTAACTGGTAGTCGCTATTTATTTGAAACAGGTACATCAGAATTCTCCTTCATTTTAACATGGACAGGACATCTGTAAGTAGACAGCTACAAAATGCATGCGTCCGTGATCAGCTGTTTCAGTGTGTCAAGCGACTCATTGTGTCCCACACACTGACATTAGTCTGCATAATCATAGGCACAGATGTTACATTTTTAGAGAGGTAGCTATTAAAAAAGAAATAGACAATAACTAGAAATGACAGCCTATGTGGATTCTGGGCAACTGCCCTTTGTACTCTTTGTTACAGATGACCCAGTTGTCCTTTTAGTTGTCTTTGTTTCATCTGTAATTTATTGTATATTTATAGAGAAGTAACTTTGCCAACTCACAGTACTGCCCTGGGAGTGATTATTCACACATGCCGAGTATAGGAGCATATACATAAATAATAAAATGTATGTTTTCATGCTATTAGTACAGTACATTCAATGGTACACACAGATATGTTACAGTTAATATAGTACATGTTCACTCCCCTCTTCTTAATAGGGAACAAAAAACATATGGTGCTATATTGTTTCATATATCGAGAATGGTATATTTGTTACACAGAGCAACTTTTGCTTACATGACATTTGTGATTTATGGCATAAGTAGGATAGGATTTTCCAGATAACACATCTGCAATTAATTTTAGACTCTCTCATCTTTAAATGTTATCGCCTTCCTAATCATCACAAGATGACTTTTAGGACATAAATGCACACAGCCAGGGTTTTCCTCTCAGCTGTGAACCCATTTACAAGGAAAAGGTCCAGTTGTCATTATCTGTTCACTTTATTTCATTCTCTCCCAACACAGCCTGACACTGGGAACATTATGCTCCATTTATGCATAGCTCAAATAGCTTGTCTATCAAACTAGCTATAACTCTACAGTTTGGTTTGACAGGTTGAGATTTAGTGACAAAATTGGCTCTGATGGGATTTCTTTGCTCTTTTGGTATTAACTGCAGTAAATGAAAGAACTCATCATCATCTGTATGAATTATGTTGTCCTACAGAATGTCACCGGGATGATGTATTGCTGATACATCATCAGCAGGTCTGACCATCAGGAGAGCAGGCTAAGAGTATGTATGTGTGCTTGGGCAGCACACAAACATCACCTACCATCCCTCCTGACAAAAGTCTGGTGAAGGGAGATTTTTTTGATTCCCTTGCCAGCGCCTTTGCTGGTTTGTGGGTAGCGTTTTTTTTTTTATAGATTAACAGGTAGAATGTTAATGGTTGCTGCTTTTAATCTTTTTTTAAAAATGCCATCTGCAAACCCGGGCATTATGTTAAATAAATAAAAAAAATGGATGAACATTTAAGTGCTCAAAAAGAGGACATGTCTGGGGAAAAGAGGCCAGATAGCAACACTATCTCAACTCACTTCACCTGACCTGGAACCTTTTATTGACTAGTCCCCTTAGGGTGCTTTCTCTGCCAAGTTAAAAAAGATCCCCACTAAGTCAATGGTGATGGTAAATAGACAGATTGTTTGTTGTTTAATGTTGATAGATATTCAGGTGTTTTAATCAATCACCTAGCAGTCAGGGTTTTTCAGGGGTTGGGGTATGCCCCAATGCTATGCTCCCAAATTTGTGGGGATACTTTTGAGAAGGCCCTTTTCTATTCTAGCATGACTGTGCCCCAGTGCAAAAAAAAAAGATCCATAAAGACATGGATTGATGAGTTTAGTATGAAAGAACTTGACTGTCCTGCACAAAACCCTGTCCTCAGCTCCACCGAACAGCTTTCTGATGAACTGGAACGGAGAGTCAGGCCTTCTCTTCCATCATCAGTGTCTAACCTCACAAATGCTCTACTAGATGAATGGGCAAAAATGCCCACAGAAACACTCAAGGATCTTGTGGAAAGCCTTCCCAGAAGAGTGGAAGCCCTTATGGCTGTGGCTGCAAAGGCGGGACCAACCACATATGATGTATTTAGAATTCAATGTCATAAAAGTCCCTGTTGGTGTAATGGTCGAGTGTTCCAATACTTTTGTCCATACAGTGTAGAATGTGTTGGCAGACAACAACCATTCGGTCCATCTAGTCTGCTCAACAATTTACACTTACCTCTGTTTGGTAGCGCCACTTGTTTGACTCAAATCTACACTAATGTGGGTAGCATGAACCTAAAGTATAAAAAAAACAAAAAAAATGAATAGGAAAAATAGTAGTGAGGTAAATGCACATGAAAAACCACCCAAGAATAAATAAAGAAAATGGAAAGACAATTTTGAAAAACAATGATAATTTTTAAAACAAAAAAGGGGTGATCTCCCACGGAGAGCCATACAATCACTGGGAAGTATATGCAGTGGACTTACTGAAGTACCTGAGGCAACCCTGTTCTTTAACCTCAACCTTCATTCAATGTTATGGAGCAGGGTGAAGAGTACACAAAACATCCTCTTGGTGATTACAAATTCTTTTAATTATTTTTTGTTAATAACAAAGATGTACTTTTCCTATCCTCTGACAATTTATTATAATATGACTTACTGAATAAAAATGCAGATAAGGATTGTCCTTAACTACCAAAGCGTTGTTTTAGATTTGGTTATAGTAGTAGTACTTACGAATAAACGAATTCGGGTATACTTTCATTAATTCTTTTTAACCAGTCCTGAATATAGCCAAGTGTATGATTTGTTAGATTTAGGGGAATGTGTAGCCAAATATGATTTGTGGATGGACAAACACGCTTTCCTTGTCATAATTCAATTTTTTCTTGATTCACGTTAAAGCCTTAGCAAACTTTGCTTGTCCATATCCGTAGAAACTCAATGAATAGCAATGTATGTTTAGGTGACAGGAGACAGACATGAAACATTCCCTACTTTTGTCAAAGCAGACATGGAACAGTGAATAGGGTAAATGGAATTTCAACAGGTCCTTTGAATGTCTCAAACCTCTTTTGGGCCCATTAGTTAAATTGTCAAGATGTTAAATAGAGATAACACATCATCATCTATAGGCCATAGAAATGAGAACTGACATGTATCACCTCAGGGATATTTACGTGTTTTTAATTTTATTGTTCAAGTAGTGGAGCATTGTTATATATATGTACACCATATCCCAGAAGAGTCCCCAAACCTGTATCTCCCACATATAACAAATGTATAGTGTTCACACCACCACTATGGATACTAGGTGAAGTGCATATAAAACCAACAAAATGAGTCAAATGGAATTTGACTAATTATCAAATACATTCTCTATTTTATTATCAACAGAAAACACACTTTTGTTGGGAAAATGTACGCATGTGTAATTTTAGTTATGGTATGATGATCGTTGTTTGGATCATTATTATCATCATGATTTTTTCTTAATTTAGGTAAACAAAGTTAAACAGAGATGGGAAACAAACTCTGATGTCAGCATCCCACAGTGCTTAGTGTGATACTTGAGCAGTGGGACGCCAATGGACATCTGATTTTGTCCTCCATCTTGACAGAATAGCAGTCATGTGGGGGATGTATATTTGCTGCAAATATGTAGATAAAATATATATTTCTGCCTAAATGTAAACAGATTTAGTTTTGTGTAATTGTTGTCACTTTATGTTTTTTTTACATACTATTTATACCGAGAATCATCATCTTTAGGCCTTTAATAACCTCTTTTCAAAAGATCTTCATGATTAAGATCTTCATCATTAACAATAACTTGTTTATCCGACTGATAGAGCATTAGGAAGCCTCGACTAGCACAGATTCCAGCAAGTAAATCTCCCGGTGCTTGGTTTCTCCTCTGCTCAACTAGTTTTATCAAACAAACATTATAGAAATATGCGGTAATTGAAAAAGCAAATTAATCAGCAGGACATTGCCTTGTTTAATCCTTAATGGTTATTGTAATGCATAGATTCTAGGGTTTACTCAATATACACCGATATGTACCAAATTGGGTCTGGCACTTTAACCAAATTGCCGCCACTCCGTATCACTGAATTTAAGTCTTAATCAGCATTACTTGCTGTTTGGAAATCGAAGCCTCAGAAGCATTCAGATTGGGACTTTTTTGCAATGAATATCATAGATTTTCAGCTACCCAATATGCTCCACTCACCCTGAGCATGCTCCAAATTTGGGTAACATATATGAAATTCACCCATTTCAATTCTGGTGATTTTAGCTGGAGAATTGAATAGAAAATTGTAGAAACAGACATATTTTAGACACAGAATTCTTTATTTACAATTGTAATATATTAGTTCTATATATATTGTTATAGTATATTTACTTTAATATAAACATTTTTGAATTTTAATAAAACATTATTTTATGTAAATTTTCTTTATGTTTATGTATCTAATTTTATTACTGATTGTTAATTTTTAGTTTTATTACACTTTGGCCATTTTCAGGAGGATTTTAGCTATTGCCAAAGTCCTCCCATTGACTTCTATGGGCAAACCGAGGGTATATTCGTAATTGCTGAGTTCCTCATGAAACAGGTCCAAAATAAGTCAAAGACATCGCCATAGAAGCCTATGGGAAAGACTGAGGCTACCACTACATTTACGTGATTTTGGCTGCATTCATGTCGGTAGATATTTGCATGGAATCGACTATGATTTCTTTATTGCGGACATATTCGGAAGGCACAGTGGGACTGCCTAAGTAGCCTGAAATTTGGATCCCAATGTGCCACCGATGTGCCCTAAAACATATTGGGTTATCCCTTCTGATTACACTACACATGTTACTCAGCTTATCAAACATAGTAACATAGTAAGCATGCATCAAAACCATAAATCACAGAATTCCACCACTTTTAAGGTTCTTGCACAGTTTACATAGAAGCTAGGCCGCAATAAATACCACGCTCCCTGGGGTTTGATAAATGCACCCTTGTGCAAAGATCACTATGATGATGCAAAGCAGGGACAAATGCACAGACTAGTTACATTAGAAAATAATCGCACTGGTAGGGAGGCAGTGGTGTAACTGTTTTTGACAAAAGGCTGCACATGAAAATGTTTCTGGGATAAAATCCAAACGTTATACTGAACCTTTGTCTCTAGACACATTAATTGTAAATTTTGTGCATACAGAATTATTTATCTATTTAAACAGTTGAAGGAGGGAAATATTTATTTAGCATTGAAAAGTTGGAGTCATTTCAATCACAAGTTTTTTACTATGAAGCCTATATACAAAGCCTATTTATTATCTTAAAAACAAGACTTCATAGAAAAAATTTGGGATCTTTCCAGATTTTTACTACTTCTAAAACATCCCAACGAATCTAAACATATAGATCGAGATATAATTTTTCATGTTCACATTAAGTAGAGTGCTTCTTGAAGTTACATTCCAAATACTAAATTCATTAACATGACGTATAGTTGAAAAGAGAGCCATTTTTTAAAGCACCTCTGCACCTCTTACAAGAAAGGTGCACTACAGGTGAACCTATCAACCCAAAACCTGTACACACATTTAATCTATGTGTTTGATGATCAAATTTGTTGATTATAAATTATACTTCCCTCAAACTTGCTTCCACCTCCATGAAGATGACCACTGAATATTCCAAGATGGCCACTGCCATGGAATGTTCTGGACATGTACTTAAAGCTACTATTTATTCCTATAAAGATTCAATGATGTTAATATATTGTGATTGTGGCCATGGAGGGCATTTATGTTTGTGTTCATGAAATCACTCTTGAATTTTCTTTGGCAATGTTAATTGAGGATATTATCATCCTTAAACATCTGAGGGAACAGTCTTTTCAATGTAGGTTGCCCCTGGTGCTCTGTAATAGCCTTATATTTCTTGTCTGTTATTGCACAACAATCCTCAAACAACTTCCATGCCGTTACAGATCCCCACCATGTTCAACTGTTTGCAGAAGATATTGTAGGTTAAAGATTCTTTGGTTATTTCCAAATATAAGTCAATCCAGATGAAGTAAACAGAGTGAAAAATAACATCATACTACATTATCTTTTTCTGTTGCTCAATGCACATTTTGGCATTCCTAAACCAGGTTTTCCATACTCTTGTTAGTCGCCTCCTCTTCCTTTAAAATTGCATATATGAAAATGCTAATTGTCAGACCTCTTATATCTGACAAATAACCTGTTGTTATGTTTGTAACTTCATTACCACTAAGTTATGTAGTATTTTGTTGCCTTTGTTTACTTCCTGTATGTATTTGTAACAATGTATTAATTTAAAGTAACACAACATTTTGTGTTCAGAAGGAATTCCTTTTCCAAGCACCATCTGAATATATATCCTCCTCTACAAATCATACTGTTAGTTAAAGATACATCTAGAAAGGCTTATAATATTAATCTATGAATATATATAATATAATAATAATATTGAAATACATGGCTTGAGGTTACAAGGCTCAGATCCAGAGACCAAGCCCTGCATTGCATACTAGCAGCTAAAGCAGGTTGATAGCCTCAATGTTATGAAATGTAATACTTCTGTTTATATGGTAAAATGATTCATAAATACATATGGAAGGGAATCTAACTTCTAAATTCTCTCACAGGTTCTATACAGTGCGCTACAGGGAAAAAAACAAGGACTGGTTGTTCCAGCTCTGTCCAACCACTGAAACAGTAATAGACAACCTTAAACCCAATACAATGTATGAATTTGGTGTAAAGGACAACACAGACGATGGGATCTGGAGCATCTCAAACAACCATAAGACAATATGTAAGTAGAATCCCAGCTGTGTCACATATCTATTGATGCCACATATGCACAATGTTTATACACCTGCTGGCTGACGTAAATGTGATATCTTTAATAGTCTTCTGACACCATGATTTATTCACACCAGGTCTCTTCATCACTTCTGCTGCATTGACATGGTGCATTATGAACTGTCTCATCTCTGCTCTAAGTAGTTTACCCTATGTTATAATATGCATTATAAACAGGCCTAAAATGCCTTTCATGTATCGCTAGATGCACTGTGGCCACTGTGTGCGCATGATACTACTGTAAATGTCGACTGCACATGTGTTATAAATACTGAACTCCACATTTACATTGCCAGTAAACTTTTGCTTCTTTAATAAAAACAAGCTATTTTAAACTTGAGCCTAGCACAGAGGCAAAGCGGTATGTGCTATACAGTGTACAGAGCACTGGTGAGACCTCACTTGGAGTATTGTACGCAGTACTGGAGACCTTATCTCCAGAAGGATATTGATACTTTGGAGAGAGTTCAGAGAAGGGCTACTAAACTGGTTCATGGGTTGAAGGATAAAACTTACCAGGAAAGGTTAAAGCATCTTAACATGTATAGCTTGGAGGAAAGACGTAACAGGGGGGATATGATAGAAACATTTAAATACATAAAGGGAATCAACACAGTAAAGGAAGAGAGTATATTTAAAAGAAGAAAAACTACCACAACTAGAGGACATAGTCTTAAATTAGAGGGGCAACGATTTAAAAGTAATATCAGGAAGTATTACTTTACTGAGAGGGTAGTGGATGTATGGAATAGCCTGCCAGCAGAAGTGGTAGAGGTAAACACAGTCAAGGATTTTAAGCATGCGTGGGATAGACACAAGGCTATCCTAGCTATAAGACCGGGAACGGGGGACTAATAAAAGTACTCAAAAAATAAATAAAAAAATTGGGCAGACTAGATGGACCGAATGGTTCTTATCTGCCGACACATTCTATGTTTCTATGTTTCTATGTTTCTATGGTATATACTTTAAAAGATGAAACCCATTATCACACATATTCACAGCCTGTATGTTTCAATTAATCCTAACACATATAGACGGAACCAGTTGCGGTCATTGTTTCCATAATAAAAGATTTTAGGCCTGATTGATAATGTCCACTAACTCCCCTATATCGATTCGATCTAAAACCAAGGGTGTCTCACTAAAGTAGGAACTTATTGACTATAGACATAATGCTGTCAACTAATGCAAATACAACTAACTAATGAGCTGCAGTGGGTGCAGAAGAAACTCTCAAAAGGACACTCCCAACCGAAAAAGAAAAGGGTTTGTTTTTTTATTTTGCATTGTTGATTTCAGAAATATCTTTTGTTTTTGTTATGTGAATTTATTGTATGAAATATTTTAGTAAACAATTGTCCAAATTCTCAAAATGGATGCTGGAGATAAAAACCTAATTTTATTTTTACTTTTATATGCAATTAATTCAAACATATAAGAAAAAAATATGTGTTTGTTTTAAATTCACAGGTAATCTAGTTACACCTTATGTAAGTGGTAGTGTCCCTTTAAAGCAGGGGCAATACAATCATGGTTGTAGGGGTTGCTATTGCGACCAGGCCCACCACTCTAGGGGCTTTTCCTTGCAATCATTTGCAGGATGGTACTTCCAAGCTGTTTGTAGACAACAATGCTACTGGAGCTTTTTAGGGGCAAAAGATGTCCCTGCTATCCAGGGGGGTACCTAGAGCATCTTATCACATCCTATCTTTAAAATATTTAAAAAAAACTACACTTTTCAAGAATATTTATTGCACACATTTGTAAACTTACACACAGAGACACACGCACATACTCACACTTACACACACAGACATGCACAGTCACACTTACACACAGACGGTGTAAGTGTGTGCATGTAATTGTGAGTATGTGCATGTAAGTGTGAGCATGTGCATGTAAGTCAGAGTGTCACACGTTTACAGATTCAGACTCACACACATTTACAGACTCACACTTACACACAGAATGACACACACACTTACATACACAGAGTCACACACAAACAGAGTCACACTTACACACACACACAAACATAGACTTACACACACAGACTCCCACTTACATAAAGAGTCACTCTCGCATACAGACTCCCACTTACATACAGACTCCCACTTACAGACATACACGCACACACTCCCGCTTACACACACAGACACACACACACACACACAGTCACACGTACACACACAGTCACACAGACTCCCACTTACACACAGATTTACACTCACAGACTCATACATACACAGACAGTCAGTTATACACACAGAGACTCCCACTTACCCACACATACACACACACACACTTACACACAGACTCCCACATACACACACACAGAGACTCCCAGAGTCTTCCGCTTCAGACAGGCCACACCTCCATGTCCAACGGCCTTAGAGTGGTGCCATTGGCTGGGTTGCCTTGGTCTAATAAACTGTTTTAGACCCTGCGCACCCCAGCATGTTTCGCGCTCCAGGCGCTTAATCATAAGCTCATTATTAAGCGCATGGAGCACGAAACGCATCAAGGTTTGTGTATCTGACACTTGCACTACTGCTGTGGAATCCACTACTTTTGTATTCAACATTAAACAACTTTATTTTTGCACCTTCTAATTTGGCTCCTGGAGTGCCGTTTCTCTGCATCCCTTTATACTGTAGCTGACAATATGGTCTCCTTTATTTGTAAAATACCTAGCACTGGTCCCTTGTGAAAATAAATTTAAGAAATAAATGAATTAATAAACGGAATTAATTTGATCTTCTGTAACCATGTGTTTGGTACGACTTATGTAATTATTGGCAGGTGCATGGTTCCCATGCCTATACATAGGGATACATGGGGACTCCTAATGCGCATGTGTGCAATGCAGACATGGTTTACATGTGCTTGTGCATCCCCATTAATGTCTATTGAATATCAGAAGAAAAGGCCGCAAAAGTTGACCTACAGCAGAGACAATAAGAGAAAAAAAAAACAAATTAAAATGATCAATATATATTTATATAGTTAAAATGTGAGCTCTATTGTGCATTCATTATTGTATTTTGGTGGGGCCGCTTGGAGTGGTCCTTTAAGATATCTGTGAAATATACAGCTCCTGTAGAAATGAAAACTGCATGCTTTCAAATATGTTTTATTGACTTGCTGTAAACTTTCTGTGTTTTTTTCAGCCAAAGGTAAAGAAAACGGTCAAAACCAGAATATGTACAAGCTTCCCAAAAGCATAATACAGGTATGTAAAATGAACCAAACCACAGGATAAAATGATTTTTGGTTAATACATTTGCAATGGTGGATTTAGAAACTGGAAGGGATAACATGTCCTACTGATTGCCAAAAGAGGAAAACAATCATGTTAGGTGTTAGGGCAAAGTTCTAATCTAATAAGCCAAATAATGTTTCCAACTCTGCTACTTTGGCCTTAAAGGGACTGTATCACCTAAACATTGTTTTTACTGTGAATGTAGAGAATAAAAAATGATTGAAAATTATCTATACATGGTGTTAGCAAAATTGCAAGGAAATGTCTAAATTAGGAGAAAATGTGTTTAGATGTGTCTGTGGAGTCTCCTATTTATGACATCACCCGTGGCTTGATATGCAAATTAAAAAGGCTAGTAGGGCCTGTACTAGTTTCAGAGATAACTTGTATCCAGCATGAGGTGTCAATTTCTTGCAGACACAAAATCCCCATTAAAAAAAACACAATAATATTCTACATATGTTATAATATTTTAAAGGCAGACATTTTCTGGTGCAGTTACTCTGATAAATGTAGTCCATAAAACCTTTTTACTATGCTTGTATGTTTAAATCAATTCTCCAGAGGTCTGCCTCTTTGTCAGTGTATGGTATGTGACCGAGTAAACTTTTCATTTGCCAAAGGCCCTAGTAAGACGATTCAAATAAGTCTATTCAAATGAATAAGAAATAACTTTTCCATGTCAAAACCAAATATGATACATAGGCTCTGTATGTGCACATGTTCCCAAAAGTGGGATTGTAACTGTTTAATCAATACTTTGTGTTTGAGTCTTGTTTCATTGTATGCAATAAGCCACTTTAACGTAGTAAGGAGGCACCAAGGGAAGATTGTCAAGTCTTAGGGATACAGCCACTATAGGTTAGAAATAGGGTTGCCACCTTTTCCTCCCAAAAATACCGGCCGTGTGTGGGCGGAGCTACAAGAGGGAGGGGCCATGAGAGGTGGAGCCAGAAAGGGGGCGGATTATGACTGAAATGATATATATTATTTGTATATCATGCCAGTGAGAAGCGTGTGTGTGTGTGTCACAGACTGTCACTCTCACAAACTCTCACATTCTCTCTCTGCTCTCTCATTCTCTCACAGACAGTCTCTCTCTCTCTCTCTGCTCTCTCTCTCTCACAGACAGTCTCTGCTTTCTCTCACACAGACAGTGTCTGCTCTCTCGCTCTCACAGACAGTCTCTGCTCTTTCGCTCTCACAGACAGCCTCTGCTCTCTCGCTCTCTCACAGACAGCCTCTGCTCTCTCGCTCTCTCACAGACAGCCTCTGCTCTCTTGCTCTCTCACAGACAGTCTCTGCTCTCTCGCTCTCTCACAGACAGTCTCTGCTCTCTCGCTCTCTCACAGACAGTCTCTGCTCTCTCGCTCTCTCACAGACAGTCTCTGCTCTCTCGCTCTCAGTCTCTGCTCTCTCTCTCACAGTCTCTGCTCTCTCTCTCTCTCACAGTCTCTGCTCTCTCTCTCTCTCTCTCACAGTCTCTGCTCTCTCTCTCTCACAGTCTCTGCTCTCTCTCTCATAGACTGTCACTTTCACTCTCTCACACAGCTCTCTCACAGATTGTCACTCTCTCACACACAGAGACTTTAACTCACAGACTGTCACTTTCACTCACTTTCTCTCACAGTCACTTTCACTCACTTTCTCTCACAGTCACTTTCTCTTACAGACTGTCACTTTCACTCTCTCTCTCCCTGTACCTGTCATGGAGGGGTCTCTAGCTGTTCCTTTCCTTCGGGTGTCGGTCCTCTTCAGTGCAGCTTGCAGGGGGCGGAGCTCCAAGCAGGTCCGGAGCACAGAGCAGGTCACCATGCTGCTGCTGTATCTCTCCCCCCCAAGAGCCGAATCCTCTGATTCTGGGACAGTGTCCTGGAAGGCAGAATGCTCTGCACGTGGGGGAGATACAGCAGCAGCATAAAGCTGCTACACCAAGAGAAATACCGGGCTTTGCATTGCCGGTATATTAGGTATACCGGCCCCGGCTTCCAGACCTCAAATACCGGCTGTGCCGGTAAATTACCGGCCAGGTGACAACCCTAGTTAGAAATGCCCATTGCATTGTCAGCACATTCAATGCAGAACGCAGAATATCATACAATTTCATACACCTTTTTCAAACCTTGTTTAGTTTTGATGTGTCTCCATTACCGGTGATTCAAACTCAACATTTATTGTTCCATAGTACTAAAAATACAAGCACAAAATGGGCCAAGCACGTACCTTTGGGGTTATGCATCCCCCGATCTGAGAACCACTGGTTTAGAACAAATGTATAGGAAAAGGAAAAAGTGACACTAACACAAACTTAGTGCAAAACAATCAGTGAAAATAATAAATAAATATATACTCCTCCTCTGGCACTGCAGCACCCACTTAAGTGCTCCTCAGGCACTTGGTACAGTAGAAAAACAGAAAAAATTGATGCACATGTACCGGGAAGATAAACAGGAAAAAATAATAGTGCAACACAGTACATTCAATTGGATATAATTATAAGTGCTAGGGGGATACACTCACAAACGAGAAATGCATTCGGGCTCATCAAAGAAGTATGGTCATTCTGTTTAATCCATCATCTAAAAAACATATTAAAAGACAATTGGGCAGTGGCTAACAAAAGACAGGCAATTTTTAAAACCAAATACACGTACAGAATATTAAAGCACAAAAAGTGCAACTTGCGTAAAAAAAAGTCCTGAAGGGTAGACCTCTTTCCTGCTGCCACCAGGATAAGGAACTCAGGTACTACTTCCGAAGTTTAAACAGCTTGTATCCACTCTCAACGCGTTTCGCCGGCTGAACTGTCGGCTTCCTCAGGAGATGAACTTTTGTTGTGCAAACTCTGCAGTAAAGTGCTGACTGTGTGTAGAAAGGCAGCTTAAAAAGGCTCCATAACGTTCATTAGTGTTATCACCTGTGGAAAAAACGTCATGAACAGGGCAATAGCCTATGACGCAAGTGGGAGGAGGAGAAACCCACTATGCGTCCTAGGCTGTGCACGATCACGTGACCGGGACCGGAGAGAAGATCCCAAGATCAACCCACCCCCCCCCCCGACACACCTCCTAACTAAAACAACCTATCGGCACCTAGGTGGACTCTCCGTGACGTCATATTGGGCATCTGTCTATTACCAACGAGATACGTTGGATAGACAGTCCGGGACACGTGACCTCCTGTTCCCCAAACACAATGTATGACTGAACAGGATGGAAATAGTACCAGAAATTGTGTAAATAAATAAAGCTTGTGTCCAAAATTGTAGTCTTTTTGTTGAATTTCAAATAACATTATGTCTATACACATTGAGAACCACTCATTCAGACAATCGCACCACATGTCAATGGAATACATAGGTCCATATTTAAAACAGAGCAGACTCCTTAAGACATGATCATCACTTTTAGAATTGCACCACAAATGTCAATAAAATCAGACAATGCGTTTTGTTCTTCAGTGTTCTTGGTTAGGGGCTCTAGGTTTTAAAGTGTGAGTGAGTTTAGAATAAAGCCAGTGAAAAATGTAAAGTGACTATTTCACCTAAAAATAGTTTTTACAGTGCATGTAGAGCAGAGCTCTGTTCACACACTCCCCACTGATTGGATAATTCTGAAGCTGGACCCTGTCATCGTCGCTGCACCCAGTTTAACAGAGTTTCCTGCTTTCTCATTGGCTGTTGGGCAGAACTGTTTGTATTTATAGTGGTCAACAAATTCCAGTCTCCACCCAGCTCCAGAATGGGACATGTCCACGAGAGTGCACATGCTGCAGGCAGTAGTGTATCTTCCACAAGGCAAACAAGGCACTCACCTAGGGCGGCACTTTGCCAGAGGGCAGCACTTTGCCAGAGGGTGTTAAAGCACACTTCTGGTGCTTCAAACATTTTCACTCCCTCCCCCACCGTTCAGCAAACGTTAGCTCTTTCCAATTAATCAAAGTGATGGGGGCATGTAATGGACGTGGTGGCGGTATGTAATGATGGTGATGGTGGCATGTAATAGGGGTGATGGGGCATTTAGTGTGTATGCAGTGTGGGTGATGGGGGCATGTAATGGGGTGAATCCGCATTTAATGTGTGTGTAATGTGGGTGATTGGGCATGTCATGGGTGTGTAACATGGGTGATGGGGCATGTTGTAAGTGTGCAACGTGGGTGGGGGGTGCCTGAATTTTGTCTGCCTAGGGCAGCACAAAACAAAGATACGCCACTGGCTGCAGGATCTGTGGGTGCACTCGCTGAATTTATGTATCTATTATTATAACCATTATTCCTCTAAACCAGCCATTGTCAATTGCATGACTGTACCACAAGAAAAACACCACCTGCCACCAAATTACAAGAGTGCCGCTATATTTCACACAGAAAAATAATGTGCCACAAAAGTTTAAGATACACTGGTGTAGGGTAATATTCATGCCTTCTACATATGTTGTAGATCTATAGTATTAAATGCATTTTAATGTTTGGGGTGGGTGATGATTACATTGTGCCTCTTGGTTATAACATTTATATCATTCTTTCTGTTAAGGCGATAGACTCTTTTCAACATAAAACCAGTCTGAGAATTCTGTATTTTGACTGCTTATTTATTCATGTTTCCAGCATTTGTATGCTTTTGGACAGCTTGTTTTGGTTTTAATTATTCCATTTTTACCGTGCCAGCTATTTCCACAGTTTACATAGCAGCGTACATGTGGAATGAATATTACCCCATTGAGTCTATGAACACAGCAGATATATGATGTTACAGCAGAATTTGTAATAAGAACATTTCAAGATTTACAATACTAGTTTGTGTTTAATAAAAATATATTTTCCCTTAAAGCAGTTTTCCTTTGCTTTTTTTTTTTTCTCTTACCGGAGGATTATGAAGTTGGCAGCATTGGAGAATAAACCACATTTAGACTTCTTATAACTGTTCCACAACACATTAATGTGCAGGAAAGAAAGCTGTCAGTCAAAGATGTTTACTTACATATCAGAGACGCAGACAGGAATTGTGGGGAATGGCATGGGATAAAACAGAAATATATTAACTAAACGTGTTGGTGGCCGTTGTAAGATTTTTGGATGCTGCAAATCAGAAATTTGTATACCTCACTCTTTTTTGTGACTTATGTCTAAGCCTCCAAGATATTAATGCTTACCTATTAAAGGACAACTGTCTGTTTAACTGAAGGATTACGTCAAATGTAGGCAATCTAAATAAAAATGCTTTAATAAAAGAATACAAGTAAAGCACCTTATTGAGCCGTCTGTGCTTGTATAGTACTATCTAAATGGGGCAGACATCATGGGTCAGGTACATCAGATGAAGAAGATCTGACCTATCTGACCCAAGATGTTTGCCCCTATATAAACAGAAATGGCTCAATGAGATTCTTTATTTATATTCTTTTCTCCACCTTCATATTAGTGCTATTCTCCCAACCTCCATATCACCTCACCTCTCCCACACCTTCACTCAGCCTTCTCATATGATGTGTACCCCTTATCATTTTCCATCAACACTGGGATTGCATTTCCCATTGGTGATATAATGCAAACTCAAGTTAAAACCCTAAAGTTTGCCAGTTGGAGTGCACTTGTTATTCTTTTGTAGTACATCTGGCACTGATAGCATTTGGTTGCTAAAGGAATTGTGTATAACTGCCCTACGCCTTATATATATATATTAAAAAAAAAAGGATATATAAAATCTTACCTATAATATTTTTTTCTAATAGTAAATGAAAATGCGGATGAAAATATATTCTCAAAGGGAAGGGTAGCACGTCTGATGCCTGATAACACAAATAGTAGTGCTAGAATTAGCTTGTTACAGTATGCAATGGAGGGATTACATGGTTATCCCACCCTAACCCAACCTTGACGGCAGATCTGGAAAGTACCTAGTTTTCTGTCAATATAAGAAAATCCGATAGTTACATTATATAAATAGGTTTATACAGTAACAGGACACATTGCACATTCTCTCAGTTTGTTCTTCTGTTATCCTAACAGTATTGCCCTGCATTTTATTTGTGGCAAGCACGAAAAGCGGATGTTACACATGTGGGTGATGGAATCCAACCCTCTGTTGGCTAATAGAAAAACTGCAGGATGTTGGCTTTAAATTTGCCTGCAAGACAAATGATGTGCTCATATCTGTTTTTGTTTGTTGTATTAAAGAAAGCAGTGTGCAGATCTGCAGTTAATTGGAAACAGAGCTTTAAAAAAAATGAAGAACAAAAGAAATGAAATACATTTATAGAAGGAAATTAACCCAAATGATCCCAATATCAAAATGAATAGCAACAGCCTGTGATATTGCTTCCCTTAGAATGAATGCAATATTGTTTTTGCTTCAGATAATATCCTTGTCATGGTACAAAGCAAAGGTTTTGGAAATGTGAATTTAATATCTAATGAAAAACTGTTAAAGTAACTGTGTCACCAAAATATTGTATTGGCAATCAAGAAATGTTGCATTCAATTAATTTTGGCTACAGAATTACCTCACTTATTTTATCAAAGCTGTTCTTAAACACTTAAGGACTACGGATTTTACTGGGTCAATGACCAGAGCACAGATTCCATTTGTTTGAATGTAAATTTCCTCTCTGTCATTTAACACATCCATACAAGTTATATCTTGTTTATTGAAGTAGAGTAAGAGCTGTCTTTGGATACCATAAGCATCTATATATTCTCGAATGTAATACTAGTACTAATAATCTCATTCATTTACTATTATTAATGTATCTATTCTCTGTGGTGTAACGATTGTTATAAAGATTGTATATTTATTTTTCTTTTACAGGCACCTCCTGAAAATACAAAAGCCCTCATTCCAATAATTGTGATTAAGCAAGGTAAGTCAGTAGTGATAATGTGACTTGTGAAAGTTTCCTGACTGTGACTGTAAAAGCAAGGGAGCAACATGTAAGATTTGAGGCACCCTCATCTGTAGCTGATGTGAAGATATTGAGGGATTGGAGTGGACGTCTAAAATGCGGTCAGTCTATCACAGAGGTTTATGTAGTTTAGTGGAAGTCTTTTAAAAGGAAAGGATGTAGAGGGATAGTGACACTACAGATTAGGAGTTTGAGGTTACTAAAAGGAGAAACTGTACAGAGGTGAGAGAACACAGTATTCTCGAAGCAACCACCACAATAAGTAGGAGAAGTTGGCCATTGTATGTGACCAAATTAGATGGTAAGGAAGAGAATGTTGGAGGAAGCGAGGACTGTGGGAGTTGTCGATAGATGTTTGTCTAGTACAGTAACATCTCTCTATGTATAGAATGATCATTTGCTAGGGTTAAATACCCAAAAAAATTTAAAGGAAGTGTGTTCTGTATAAAGGATAAAATCATTCATTTAACTGATATATAAGTTCAAATAGCTGTTTACAAACGAGGATCTCAAACTAATAACTGGTTTATCTTTGACTTAAAGGGAGTAATGTCAACATTTTAAATCTTATTATTAACTGACCCAGATTGTTAAAGTGTTTTAAAATGATCTTTAAACAAGAAATGGAAGTGCTCGGGTCTATGGGATCTGTGGTTCCAAACATGTGAATAAATTTATGGTCACCAAGATCTACAGAGAATCCAAAGGCAGATTTGGCTGGAGGCTTGTCGTGTATTACACATGCGTGCTTAATCTTTTTGTTTGAATGATCAGTCTATAATGTTTTCTTGGTTTCCTTCAAGTAGAAGGAAACCGAGCATAAGTAGGCTTGCTTCTCAGACTCTCTGTGAACGATGAACATGCATACATTGTCAGTCTGGCAGGCAGACCCTAGCTAATACAGCTCACCAACATCTTGTCTGCCATTTGTATGACAGACTAATAGAGAGTCAGTTACTGGAGGATGTAGATCTCCTACTATGTGTTTACTCCCCTTCATAATCAGTAATATATATTCTAAACAAGGAATGATATAAATTTATATTTTAAATTGATAATTTTAAAGGTGAGTTTACAAAGTCAGTTTGAATTGTTTTAACAGTTTTGGCATTAATCTCATATGCTATCTCAAGTGTAATAAGCTAAACATTGGGGCTCTCTATACATCTAAAAGCTTGTGACATGTGATACTATACATCATAACGTGATTTATGATTTCTTTTATAATTGTTTGTATGCGTGTTTGACATTTTATATATAAATGATAGCTCACTTGTAAGTTTGGGATGTAAATTCAAACACATACAGATTAGATATTTTAATAACTATTTAGTGTAGTGTGTGGTCACAAAACACACCATTAGTGCATTAATCACTGAATTGTTTTTTTTCTACAGGAATTCAAAATCTTACTAATATGATGCAACCTAAAATGACAGCTGCACCTCCTCCGACAGTACGCAGTCCAGGTAAGTGTCTTATTGCCTTTTGCATGGTTTCTCATGTGATTTCTCATCACTCCTACCACACACAGATATCCTGAGATGGTTGTTCCAAGGCACTTTACTATGCCAGTTATCATCAGAGAGTATTGGGCAGGAATGCAGTATGGATGCACCATTTATGCATAACACATACTCTGCACTGCATGTCCATTGCTAACCCTGTTATTTTAAAAGGGGAAACTCTGAACATATGCAATTTTATATGTATTGATGTATGCTCATAATTTACAAGACTTTGCTGTGGGGTGGAGTATGCAACTCATTATGTAAAACAAATTGTGATGGATTGTTCCTTCAAGAACCAGTTTAAGAATGAATTATCCAAGTAAAACCCATATTACTACTTGAGTTAAAAATGCTCCAGATAATAACAGTACAGTATTGAATCTCCAACATTCCTCATCGAGGTGCATGCATGGCTCATTAACTGTAGGTTTTTAACAAATTTATGTTGCAGAATACTTTGTCAAATTTACAATGAGAAAATCCTTAAATATCCCATCTTGTTAGATCATGACTATTCAGGGTCCATTGGCCGGATGCTATAAGGGTTGAATTAGTAGTTCATTGAAAAAGAAGAGGACATTTTCCCGAAGCCTCATCTTAGTTCTTCTCAGATTATCTTATTTACAAATTCACTTTAAAAATGTTTCCCAAATGTTTAAAACTCATTTATTTACATATTCATGAACGTTTACCCCTGTTTAACCTCAAACATGTTACAGCCACTTACGTCCTGTGAGACTTTACACTTCCACGGCCAAGACGTTCCTGCCCAGAATGAAATCAATCTGTTGCTTTTATGATGACACTGGACTGTGACTGTGAGGTTTCAGTTCTGCGTGAAAAGAAAAAAAATAAACAAGAAACCATGAAATAAAATCCAGTACAATCCAGTGACAGTACAAAAATAGTAAATCGAATGCAGGCCTGCTACATTTTACCCATGGACAAATATTACCAGCAGGTGTCATCTGTACTAGTAAGAATGGTTCCGATTTACACATTTGTGTTCCAACAAAGCACTAAGATGTTATTAATAATTCTTAAAACATGGAAAATTATTGAATTTATTATACAAGTTTTATGTCTGGTTTTAGGCTAGATCAAAACACAAGTTGTGAATAGTTACACTTTTATTGGGTAAAGTAAATATGAATTATTTGAAGATGTAATCAAGACTGCATTAGCATGAGTCAAAGGAGCATATATAAATATCCCCATTCAAAGGTAATGTTGTTTGTTAATCTGACAAATCATAATAATAACCTTATTATTTGGACCCATAAGGTTCATAAGCACTGTGATCTAGGGTTTGTGAGAATCCGCTTTCCCATAATTTCAAAAATGCACAAAACCTACTTTTCATTGGTCTTAGTTAAGTAGCCTAAAGTCCTTAAACTAAAACCTTATTGTCAGAACCAGACTCTGGAAATGCATCCAGCTGAGCCCTTCCTCAAAAAATAGGTGATTATTAGCTGGATACTGTTATTTTTAATGGTTTCTCCTGACTACAAACACAAATACATTTCTTCTTCTCCTTTTCTACCTTTTATTCAGCTTTTGGAGAATTTAAATAGTATAGTAGTAATAATAAATGATCTTAACTCACGTGGAATAAATATTCTGTTAACCATCTGGACCTTTCGTTAAGTTATTTGAATCCATCAGAATGGCAATAGAAATGGCCGACAAAGATTCACATAAAAATATACACCAAGAGTTTTATAGAGCTAAACTAATTTAAGTAGACTAAAAAATATATAGTTTCAGCCAGAAGTTCTTCCATTCCTTGCTTGTTTTTTTTTTTGTATAATATTTTTTGTTTTGCTGCAGTAAGCATTTACTAAACTGTTGTCCAATCTCAATACTTTGTTATATCTTTGGATTGAATATTAAACCATGTGAATGGAAAATAATTTCATTTTTTTGTTCTTGGAAACTGATGACTTTAAAAAGAATGTGTTCTTACTTTCCATATTGAACTTGTAATTGGTGATGGCAAAATATAATTCCAGACCACACAGCAAAAATACTGTATCATATATACCTACCTATTCCCAATTTGCCATCTCGATGTAGAGCTTTCAACTTGTGGGTTTTGTTTTTTTTTGGAACAGCCGCAACATTGGCTAAACTATTTTTGTGGAGTTTCTTTCCAGAATCATTCTATTAAAATAAGACCCCCACTGCTTTTTATATTTAACCAGTAAATGATGGCATTTTATATTGTTCAAAAAAAATATCCTTCTTTCTGTGGAAAACAAAAGTATTTTTTCATACAATGCTGGACCGGATATCCAAAAATACTGGCATTGTAACAACATTGTAATACAAACAAGCAATATATTAAAAGAATTTCTGACGCTTTAGGATTTTTAATAAGAAGCAGATACGGTGGCCAGAAAAATGTTAATAACCTGGTCTGGGCTGAAAGAAAGCAAAGTGTAACACCCAGTCTGAGTTTTACAAGAGTTCATTGGAAATTTCAAGAATTTAAAATGAATAACACCTCAGTTTCTACCATATTTTTTTATTTTTGGAGCAATACATGAATCTAGGAAAAAAAACTTTCACATTAGAGTAGGTGTATCAACAGGGTGATAAGATTTTGGAAATAGCAGTTTTGGACACCCATCAGCATGCCCCCATAATATGCATGTTATAGAGAGACTCACAAGATATAAACAATAAGTAGGCACATCAAGGTATTAAAGAAACAGAATCCACAGCACACAAGCATCTTTCTGGCAAACTCAGTATGCAGTGCAGGATGGTACTCCTGGCAAACTGCAGCTTGGTTCCGAATGTAGATTGAGTACAAGTTGAAAACTAGTCTGTATGGAAACCAGTTACTTCTGCCCTACCTTTTTTTGTGAGTAGATAACGTCACTATCAACATATTGGCATAAATTAAACCGATTAAACTACTCTTATTATGAGCAATTTATCCAATTATTAAAACTGGGACATTTATGCCCCCCCGAGAAAGTTTTTTTAGTACTCTGGGACAAAGCATCGAAAACCGGGACAGTCCCAGTAAAACCAGGATGTCGATGTCTCGTCACCCTGTGTATCAAATCAAATGAGAAACAATGACTCCTTTTGACGTAACTCTGTGCAGCTGTGGCGTGTATACACCCTGAAAAGAGTATATGAATTTATCGTACTCCAGTCAAACAGTCGAGGCTGGTGCATCTATGGAGACTTCTATATTAAACTACAGCTTGATATCTTTTCATAAATTGGATCTGTTGTACAACAAAAGGAGAGCAACAGCTAGACAGCTTACCAGCAATAATAAGAGTGTATATATGTGAAAACTGTATCTCATTAAAGACCTATAGGAATTTTACAATTTTTAATTTTCTTTTTTTTTTTAGTGCGCAAAGTTGAAACAAAGAAACCTCCAACAACCACAACTAAATCACCTACTCCTAAGCCCAAACCAGGTAGATATGCATATTATAAAAAATATTATAAATAAATGTGTATAAAATGCCTAAAATCCTTCCTATATTTTATCGGTATCAAATGTTATGAGAACAATATACTACATCTATGAGCCCTATCTCAGTCTCAAACAACAATATCGTTTGTATGTTCTGTTGTGTCTTGGAAATATGTACATAATGTAACAGTCAAAAGCAGTGTATACAAATATAAAAATATACATACTAAATATATACATTTATAAATACATATAAATGCTCAAGTATCTTGATTTCACATGTTGGATATTTTAAATGAAAATTAAATGGATACTCAAAGTAATGGAATATCAGTCTGAAATGGGACAAGACATGTTGGGTGATTTCCTAATGGAACACACACTTCTGTTTGCGGCCGTGCGGAACAATATTATAATAGTTCCGTTTTTCTGCTGTAACAGAGCTGGGAAAAGAGTGTATCGATTCCCTAGTTTGCTCAAGACTGGATAAACAAGATATTTGGCAGTTTATTGTATTACTTGCAACAGAATGTCATGTGATCCACTTATAATGGATTTCAAAAGTTATTACTAAGAAAAGATTTCAGGGAAGAAATATCATGTCAGAAAAATATTTTCTGCCTTGATAGTCCCAGTGAAAACTGTGTGCCTAATAGCTCGTGATTCCTTTTAAAAGGCTAAAATACTGATACAGCAGGATGTTTTGTTGCATGCTTTAATTAGGCCTCTGGGGTCGCTAAGGATTATTTAAACCAGCATCGACTTTTATGAGTATGTACAGTAGACCTAACAAAAATTATCACAACATAATGAGAAAACAACTTTATGTCAGGGAAGAATTACAGTTTTTGGGTGTTAGTTGTGCAGACGCAATCAGGTGTAAGATGTTTGGAGAGCTATAGTAAAACTTCTCACCTACATTATGAGGTAATCCAGTGATATTGGATTCCCTACATGATGGTAGGCCTTGATATGGACCATTTGTGGACATCAGGATCAAAATGTGAATTAAAAAAAAAAATGCAAAAAAAAATGAATAAATAGGAAGCAAGGCCATAGAAATGTAGTTTTATATGATGTGGGAAATGACAACTTGAACAAAGCAAGAAATAAATGCTTAATAGCTCACAACAAAACTGCACATGGTGGGTAACATCACCTACTTAAACATGTTCAAAACATTTTAGACCTTTATTTAGAGCTCTGTTTGTGGCCTTATTGCAAAAGTATTCTATCTCTTGTGCTCCATATTTTTTTTATAGGACAGTGTGGGTCATGATTGTTCCTTGTTATTCTAGTAGCAACCAATACCTGGAACCTATTACTTATGGAAATTAAAGTAGTGTTTCGGGTATCCTTCCACCTTTTCCTCCTGTCCATCTCACTATCATTAAAGCTGACAGAGTTATGTGTAGAGATTTGGTCTGATCTTGAGCTACATATATACACTACCGTTTAAAAGTTTGCGGTCACTTAGAAATGTCCTTGTTTTTGAAAGAAAAGCACATTTTGTCCAGTAACATCAATTGATGATGATTTAAGAACCAATAAAACTGACCTTTAGAGTAGTTGAGTATCTGGAGCATCAGCATTTGTGGGTTTGATTACAGGCTCATAATAGCCAGAAACAAATAACTTTGATCTAAAACTCATCAGTCTATTATTTTCATGAAAAGTAAAGGCTATTATACATGAGAAATTGCCAAGAAACTGAAGATCTCGTACAATGCTGTGTACTACTCCCTTCACAGAACAGCACAAAATGGCTCTATTAGAGAATAGAAAACAGAGTGGGAGGCTCTGGTGCACCACTGAACTAGAGGATAAATACCTGCAAAACATTGGTTTCAACAACTCATGGATGCTGGCCTTCTAGAGCTGTTGTCAGTGGTGTATCTTGGTTTTGTGCTTCCCTAGGCAGACTAAATTCGGGCACCAAACACCACCCCCCCCCCCCCACCACCCCACCCATAGCACAACCATTACATGCCCCATCACCCCAGGATATGGGCAATCACCCACATTGCACATTCATGACATGACCCATGACCCAAATTGTGCTCCAATTACATGGTCCATCACCCCAAAACATGCCCCACCACCCACAATGTACACCTATTACATGGCCCATCACTCCAGGACATGCCCCATCACCCACATTGCACACCCATTACATGGCCCATCACTCCTGGACATGCCCTATCACCTACATTGCACACCCATTACATGCCACATCACTCCCGGACATGCCGAGTCACCCACATTTCACACTCATTACATGGCCCATCACCCAGGACATGCCATATCACCCACATTGCCCACCCAATACATGTCACATCACCTCAGGGCATGCCCCATCACCCACATTGCACACCTATTACATTCCCCATCACCCTATTACATGCCCCATCACATGCCCCATCTCCTCATTACATGCCCCATCACCCACATTGCACACATATTAAGTGCCCTCATCGCCCCTGGACTTACCCGGACAGCACTGTTCATTCCCGGGCGTCTAGTGGCAGGCAGCAGGGTGACAACCTACCATGCTGCCTCTTGGGCTCCCCTTGCGGTTTGTCTGGTGAGTGAACACAGGGGTCATGTAACCTGTCAGCTCTCACCAATCAAACTGCGCAAGGAACCCAACAGGGAGCATGGTAAGTTGCTGTGTGCCTAGTCAGATCACAGATGCCATGTTGTCTGTTTGCAGGAAGACCGCTGGTGACAGGAGATCTTCTGATCTGCCCAGCCATGGTTTCTGCTGGCAAGCTCTTCTTCTTTTTTTTTTTTGCCGTGTCTGCCCCGTGCTACATACAGTGCTGGCTGTTGTGGGACCACCTTAACCTTATGGTACGTAAGAAGTGCCCGTCAAATCAATCCAACTTGTGGGAGGAGCTTCAGGAAGCATGGGGTGAAATCTCTTCAGATTAACTCAACAAATTGACAACTAGAATGCCAAAGGTCTGCAAGGTTGTAATTGCTTCAAATCAATGAAAGCAAAGTTTGAGGGACACAATTATTTAATTACAAATCATTATTTCTAACATTATAACATGTTGACTATATTTCCTATTCATTTGGCAACTCATTTAACATATGTTTTCATGGAAAACAAGGATGTTTGTAAGCGACCTCAAGTTTTTGAACGTTAACGTAATCATATTTTTTGATAAGTCCTTCTATATCCTCCTTTTATTAATGCTCTCTAAGCTTGTTTCTTATCTCAATTTGACAGTATAAAGACATTCTGTTCTTTACAGTATGGGATTTCTCCTACAATTATTCAACAAACCCACTTGGTGTTTCTTTAAATCTGGAGAAGCGCGTAGCTCTATTGTTCAAAAAAAACGTCCTAATTAACTTTTCTATTTTTCTAAAAAAAATAAAAATAAAATAAAAACGACATGCAATATAATACATTTATAACAGATTCAGATGTAGCCAGCCATGGCATGTAACTATCAGTTGACATATACACCACATACGGACAATATGTGACTCCCACACATCTTTAACTTATCACCCTATCACTTTAAATGTCTTTTTCTATTGCCAGTCTAAAATAAATCTTTTATCACATGTGTGTGATTTTTTTTTTTTTAAACAACAGATTATCCTTCACAATATACTTGTGAAGAAATAAATTCTGGGATCTATTTATGAAAACTGAACTGATGAGTCAGTTGGAAAGATAGGCAAGGTGCAGAATTTTTCCAACGTTGCTATTAGTGTAATTTTTTACTTTTTCAGCTCAGTTATTCCTTAAAAATAAATTCCTAAAAACCCAAGATTTGGGTCTCCGTCTATCTTCCACTAACGTTTTTAGGGGCATCACTTTTTTTAAGTGGGTTCATTTATATTTTTTTTTTGGATGGCCCCTTTCCCTTGACCAATGATAATGGCTACAAAGCATTGCAGATCTTCATGGGACATTTTTAAAAGGTTTTTTTTCCACAGACACCCTTTGTGTCAAGAGGGTGGGCAGTAATTTTCACTGCTGGCACTCATGGAAATCAAAGGGTATTTTGTTTTAGGGACCCAGAGCCCTAAGGGGCATTTGGGTAGCTCCGGATCCTATGTATTAATAAAGGATCCAGGGGCGTCTTGGCAGCTCCTGGCCCTGTGTATTAAAAGTTGAGGCTGGGGAGGCACTTTGGGCAACCCCCAGAACCCATTTATTTAAGGTAGGCTAGGGGCATTTGGGCAGACCCTACTCCCATGTATTGATAGCTGAGAATCATTGAATTACTGTTTGTGGGGTAATTATGTTGTTTTTGTTTTTTTTTAAAACATGTTGAATGAAAAATACGTGTGGATTTCACGCTTAATGGAGTTTTTCAGTTAACAGCCGGCATTGAATCCAGGCCATTGTTTATGAACAAAACAAATCTCTGCTAGGTAACATCAAATTATTCATATGTAGAATCAGTCAGGTTTGGGCTGCAGTCCACTTCAGTCTGTGTGAAGAGGCAGGTTATACAACTGGTCAAGAAAAACTATAAATCATAAAAATTAGATTAGTAGGGTAAAGACAGACACTGCTGAGAGGCTGTCAATGTTTAACTAGCCCCCCTTTCAAATACTGATGCACGGCTGGAAGATATTCCCAACACCACTGTTTAGAGTGTTGATATTTTGTGCTCATATTCTCCACAGCTGTGACAATTTTGGCACGTGATTAGGTACTTTCTTGTATTCTCTGGCCTCATCTTCATTATAATAATAGCTCATTGAAACCCAGTTCTTAAATCAAGAATTTCATGAACACAAGCGATCCTAATTTTGATCAGATGTGCCTTAATCATCATTTCTAACCAGACTCATTGGAAGATGTAGGAAAACAATAGATATCTGGGTTACAGAAGCAACATAATGGGCGTCATGTAAAAATGTGGTGCACATGCAGATAGTGCCAAATAATGGACTATAGGTGTGTGGGCCTATTTATAGAGCAGACAGGGGAGTTTGCACTGTATCCGCTGGTTACTTACTTTTTGTTGTGCTGGCACTTATTGCGCTGGTGCAACCAATGTATAAAAATGAAGGCGCTGAGAAACGCCTGATTAGTTTCCGGGAAGCTCCGCAAAACACTGCTTGGCCAAGGCCGCTTTCCCGCACTGCGCAGTCGGGATTTATAAAAAGACACAATCGCTGTTGTAAATAAAAAAATTACAATTGCGTCTTTTTAGACCTCTCCCCACACTCTGCAGTGCAGGAGTTTCTATACATGACTCCCATAATGTCTTTTTATTTCTGCGTTCAACAAAGAAGATTCCAATAGTGTAGTATAGGTGATTGTAATTATTACACCCACAAGACTTGCAATATTTCCATTGTGGGTGCAATAAACACTTACATTCTGCTGTATTAGTCTTTTTGTTGAATTATCAGTAGCCTTGTGGAGGACTATCCCATCAGCAGCTATACAAATATTTCAATTAGAGCAGTGCTGGATATTATGCGGCTTTGTTCTATTTTACTTGTTGTTACAGTATTCACTGTCGGGTCTACTCAATAAAGAGAGAATTGTAGGGAATCCCAAACTATAGGCCAATGTATACGAGTTGAAAAAATGATCCAATTCAGCTGAATGATAGAATTTTTCCAATTCAGATACTTTGGCCTTTACTTTGGAATTCCTGTCTCAATTCTCTGCAATCCTCTCTTTACTGAGTGAACCCTTATGTTTAGCACGTTATAAAAATCAAATTGAAAGAAGCTATGTATCATCAAACTATGGGTTTAGAATGAAATTCAAGGAAAATCAATTTGTTGTTTCCTATAAACTCATATGCTATGTCACTTGTATATTTGTAACCTAATGACACTTTTGGGTTCTGAGTGCCCAATCTTCTGAAAAAATTTAAGTAATGCACTACAAAATGGCAATAATGAATGTACGCTCACATTTTATTTATGTGTGTATGCACATGCATTGGAGACAGGTCTTACAAGAGCACCATGAATGCACACACAGGACTTCCCCAGCACCCGGATTGCACCCACAGGATTTGCCCCCAAATTGAATCCCTAGAACCTGTTCAGCCTCCAGATTGCATCCATAGGGCTTAGCCATGCTCTAGACTTGTATCCCTGGTGTCTAGAGCAATCAGATGCTATCTGGATTATGGGCAAGTCCTGTGGATGTAATCTGGGTGCAGGGGCAGGTCTTATATGTGCATTTTGGGTCCGGCAGTCTTGTGTGTGGTCGGGCAAGACTTGTGGCTGCAAGTTGGATTTTGAATGATCAATATCAATAATTCTTGGCTATTTATTCAGTGTGCAAAACCTCCCACAGGGTATAAAGGGAAATTTGAGGCTACCACTTTGGTTCAGTGCATTTTGGCATTGTTTTGGCTGATTTCTGTGTTGGCAGGTATCAGTATGGGATCGGGTTCGGGTCTCTGCTACTGTGTCCCTGGCTACTGATCACCTAGAGATCAGGGCCAGGAACACAAAACCTGAATTTTGGTGCTTGCATCTTCTGGGACGCAAGTACCATGTGTCATGAAGGGGTTAAACTAGACATATTTTCCATTTTTGTGTGTGTTTATAAGCCATATACATTAAACAATAAGTCAAAATACTCTTGAAAAGAGCCTACAAAATAAGAATATGTACAAAAGAAGTAAGTGTAAAAGAGAGGAGAAAAAAGTGTAAGTTTTGGCAATAAATAATGTAGAAATTGTATCACTTAATTAACAATAGAACAAAACACAAATGTGTAGAAAGAAAATCCATAAATCCAGTAGCCAAGACAGAGTGAAAAATAACAGGTGTAAGTGAAAGTCTAGATCCTTGGACACAACTCAGAACCTAGAGGTGTGACAAGAGTCTCTTGTAATTTAAAATCATTAGAGTCGTAAATGATTCACTGAAACCTAAACTAGACAATTAAAGTAAAGAAAGGAAATTGAATTTATCGCCTTGCCAACTGCAGTGAAATGGAACTTGACAAAGAACCCATTTGCTGTTGTAGAGAGCAACACAGAAATGTTGACTAACTGTTAAAAGAGCCAATTATGTTCGTACTGTTTTTTTGATTGTTCTGGTGATCTATTAAGCACAAATAAAGCACAAATGCTTCATGTAGGTTTTGTTACACATTTGCATTAGTATGTTGCATGTACCAGAAGGGATGGTACAAAACGTGAAGGTTGATCATTACCATATTTCCTCCATCTTAAAAGCCTACTCATCACAATCATTTGGGTGGAACAAAAACAAATAATTTAAATTGCTCACTCAGATCTATTATTGCTTTGTTTCACATAGGGAAAGGTCAGCTGTACTTTAAAAGGACAGAATACAGGCCTCACATAGCGTGATACCCACAGATATGTAATACTCCGTTAATTTCCATGCAAAGCTTAATATAGTAACAAGAATCAAAAAGATAGATACAATTCTAAATCTATGTATGCTACTAAAGTTTTACATTTAACTAAATGGTGAGATGCCAATTTTTTTTGTTGTTGTACTAATATATATTACTCATAACGAATCATGTGAATAGCATGTACCTTTAAATAATTTTGTGCATGTATCGCTCACAAAACAATTGAATCAGACATTTTAGTTAGTGTGATGGCAGACATTTTAGTTGTTTTTTTTTCGGAATCTATAGTCAACTCTTCAAGTATTGAAAACAAATAAGGAAAAAATGCAACTCACGTATTGGTTTTTATGAAAATTCAACATTTTTACATTTCCAAAATGTATTATTATATGTATAGAATGTCATGGTTAATAGTAATTTGCTGTGTTTGGGTCAGTGTACTTGACAATATATATATATAGCATTTAATTTATTTCCTTTGTCTTACTCAAAAACCAACCTTAAACCACCGGAATATTATAATAGCTAGCATGAAACTGAACACATTGGGGGCCATGTATAAACACGCAGATTGCGCTACATATTGGCGTAATCACTGTGTGCGCCAATATGTAAAGCAGGCTCATGGGAGTCGGCACTATCTAAGCCGATTGTGTAGATTTAGGCGGTGTCGGCACTTGTTGTGCAGGCACAGCATATGTATAAAAAATTAGGCACAGTTTGACAGAGGTCCCGTTCCTGCACTGCAAAGTGTCGGGAGTTATAAAAACACACAATTAGAAAAAATAAACAGCAATTGTGCTTTTTTTTTACACTTTTTTCCCGCAGTGCAGGAGTTTTTATACATAGCCCCCATTTAATCCACACAGATTTTGCAAGCATTTTTGAGACTTGAATTCTAACAGTATATGCAAAGTAGATGTTGTAAATACAGGTTAAGTGATTGAAATCCTTTGTCATTTTAGAAATGTTTTCCTTCAAGGCATTCAGTGACCATTGTATTGATCCAGCATTAAGCTAAACACATGCTGTTATCATTACTTGCTGAATACTCTCTTTCTTTATTGTAAATGAGTAACACGTCGTGGTGTTGACAGTTTTTACTTTTTAAAGGGATTACACACAATTGTAGGAACACGGCCAAACTGGAAGAAACATTGTTCCATTGGTGTCTCTTACTTTCTGTGACAGTTGTTTCTTTTCAGCTCTCATATGAACTGCCTGGCGTAACAATTATTTGTGTGTTCACCCCGCTTCTCCGTACATGGAATGTGCCAGAAACCAAGCAGATCCCATGAGAAGAAGGAGTAGAATTTAATATAAATGTGGAATTTCTGTCTTTTCTTTTAGTTTCCAAAACTACAGAACCACCCCCAGCAGCCAAAACACCAGAAAAGCCTGACGCCGAAGACGCCAAACCAGGTAATGCTTTCCAGCTTTTTATCATGAAAATAATTTGTGCAGTTTTTTTGTATTTACACAAGTCAAAAAGCACTTTATGTCAATTACATTCTCTTGCGTCTTTTATTTTTTTTTTTATGCAAGTAAAACTTTAGATGTCCATTCGGTGAGTAATTCTTAGTACTGCACTGAATGCAATTCATGGGTTACAATATTTACACTATGTTTGTGTGTAAAATAATTACATACTGTTGTAATGCAATTCTAAAATGTACTTGTAAGGAGTAACGTAATAGATGTCAATGCTAACATTGTATTTTACTGTTTTAAGGATTTGTGACATACATGTATTAATTAGCAACTGCTATTTCTCAACAAATATTTTATAATTTGTAGCACTTTTTCATTTTACTACAATAATATCCATAATCATCTATATTTATTTCAGGACTGTTCAATACCAATATTTCCCTTATTCATTATATTTTTTATGCCTTTTAAATTCCATCCTTGGTAGCAGTGACAAGTCAACCTATTATGGACTCTTTTACACCTGACTCATCAACTGGTACTCTAGAATGGGTCCGAGCCACAATGGGTAACATTATCTTTATATTCCTTTCTCCATCTCTCATGCAGTATGTTCATAGGCCGTGCAATTTTATTTCTAGGAACCCATTGCTGACAATTGTCATTTTCCCAGATGCCTGTGCGACATTCCACAGCAGTGTGCTCTTGCTTCCATTCATGACTTCTTACTATTGTTCTCCTTCTAGAGAGTAATTCACTCGCCAATGATCTCACCAGCTATTAGTTCTGCATGCAGAAAACGCATTCTTACTTTTCTGGCTTTTTTTCTTTTGCAGTGCTTTTAGCTTCTTCTTTTTACAGAAAATCCATTCCGATTGCTGATTGCAAAAGTAGCAAGCTTGTATTTTTTTCACTCTTGATGTTTTATCTTTTTTTCAGCATCCCTAAGGCCTCATGTTGTTTACTTAAATTCAAACACACAAACCAGCAACAGGTTCAGCTTAAGCCTGGTAACCACATACAGAGAAATAGATTCTAAGATTGGGTTGAGAGACTTTGCAGTTTGTAACCAATCTAGCTTAGGGTGGTTATTGTTATAGGTATACGAAGTGAGTACAGATTTCATTCCTGCATTTTCTCATGCCAATCCTACCATATTTATATTTGTATAAATTGTTTCATTTGTATAAACTGTTTTTCATTTCACGTTATGATCTGAAGTAATCGCTATAACCCTTGATGGAAGCGACCACTTCATTCATACAATGTGCTTTGCTGAAACCTGTTAAAATATGTCTGGTAGAACAAGGGCTATTGCTACAAGCCTCAAACTTGGACAGACTTTGAGACTCACAGGCCCATAGTTAGAAACTTTGTTAAACTGTGTCTAGCAAAGGTATTTTCGGGCTTTTTCTGCTGGATCCACCCATTTTGGTAAGTTCCAAGTATTTATGTCCATATACATAATCCTGAGTTAACTTGCTTTTACTTGAAGATCCTTTGCAACTAATAGAAAAAGAACAGTTCACAGATCATTCAGGCCTAAGGGGCATCATGATGCCCAGTGGCACCCGGTACTGACTAAGCTCCACCCCAAAGCAGTGACCAGAATGTCTTCACAGCCTCCATCAATCATTTATGTTCCGTGCATTAAAGGGCCTTCACAGTAACATGGCAGATTATCCCTTTTTCCCACTGCACTTCAACACCCATGCAGAGCAGTCCATGATAAGAGGTGCAGTTCTCAGCATAAACAGACTTCTGCCTTCGCAGAAGATGATAAAGTCACACAAAGATTGACAGTAATCTGGTTTTCTGAAATTCTTTTTCTAAGATCTTGGAAACCACTGATAACATAATAAAGATGTTAAGTGTTTAGGACATTCATTTTATGAATAATTATTTGCCGTTACTCCCTCTCTAATGTTTTAAGAGGAACATTTTAGACATACTTCCTACAAAATACGTACAATATGTGCAATTAATTTCCAGTCTTCATTTTGACCAATAGTATTGTTGCAGTTTCTACACTGCGTGCTGTACACAATGAATGGCTTATGTGTGAAAGCATAGTATTTGTCTCACTTCTAGGAGCATGACTCCTATCATGGAAGAAAGTATAGCTTAGCATTCCAAAGTAGTCACAATCCAATCATGCTGTGATTTAACCACATACATAATGCTTTTTCTATCAAATTTTGAAAAAAAAAATGGGTCATTTAAAAGGGAACACATCATTATCAATTATATTTTATAAGTAATTTATTTTATTTTTTAAGTATTTCTCCTTGGCATAAAGCTATATAAACATGTCTTATTAATTATGCGTGTTTCTGTAGATCTGTTTCTTTTTATTTGTTGAACAATAGGCATATAGCAGCCAGGCTGTTCCTTTTGGCTGTAAAGTCATATAGAGAGAATTGTCGACTCAATATACACGGATATGTCCTGAAATGGGTCAAATGACAAAATGCGGTTACTCCATGACCTAGAATTGGGTCCAAATCGGCTCTTCAGGCCCTTTGAAAACCAAAGCATCGGAGGCATTTGAATCAGGATACTTTTGCCATGAAAAACTCAATACCCAGTATGCGCTGATCACCCAAGAACATGCTGCGAATTTGGGTAACATAGGCAAAATTCATCCATTTCAATTCTCCTGATTTTAGCTGGAGAATACAACATTTGAAGTACACTGCAAAATATTTTTCACATGGCCATGGCAATATATATGACCTAGTATAATTTTTGATACAAATATCCATCATTACAGTATTTGTTAAATAGATGATGTTTTTACCATGTCAATAAACACATCAAAAAAATGTTAGGCAGCAAAATACATGTCCAGCACAGACACCAATGAGTAACCACAATGAAAGAGAAGGTGTACCCATGTCGAATAAATCAAAACTGTGGAAATAAAAGGGTGACATGAAATTTGGAAGTGTGTGAGGTAAGGATTTACCTGAATATCAACACAAACGCAAATAGATAAGTTTAAATCATAATTTGGTTTCTAATTCCCAATTACATTTATTAGAAATTATAATTATTATTTTTTTCTACAAGCCCAAAGCAGGGAGGGGGGGTGCAGAGGTAGTCGATAGAGGAGAACAACCTGGCGATAGGAGTGGTAACTAACCAAGGGTTCCATGGCTACTAACAAAAAGCTACAGTATTATTTACTCATCATCATCTGATGAGGTTGACATAATGGGTAACTGTCCAGTCATCTCTGTATCATCATCCACCAGACTGATCTTCAACCACCTGTGCCAATGGAGGGATGTTTGGTGTTGGAATTGCCACAGGACAGTACATGCTGGAAGAAAGCATGTTGCATTCCCAATTTACCAGGCTTGTATAACAAAAGTCGGTTGCAGTGTTCAGCTCTAGCCTCCCACTACTGTTCTGCCTCTCCATCATCTGGGTATAGAACCTTTCTTGGTTGTTCATCATCATGGTCAGTTTCTGGTTCATGTGTGCCATATCACTATTGGTACCAGCAAAAAGACCATAGACAGCAACATCAAATGACGTTATTGGAGGATCATCAGCAGAATGAGGAGGGGCTTTTGAATTGCTTGGCTGATCATGACCCCTGGCATCCACCGCTCAGAGGGGGCTGCTTGTTTCCCCCACAGATATAGCTGCAGAAGAAGAGGAAGTGTTTAGGACATTGAAATACAGAATGCAGGCTTTAAATTATCTTACAGTTCACATGCATGATCATCTAAATCCTGAACTTTGGTACATTTACATTTCTAGTACTGAACATCTTAAAACAATCTAACTTCATCTCTGTGGTTATCATAGCTTTTTACTGAATCAGTTAGCAGTTAAATAACACAAGCCCACGCTGAACTCATTGCATGCTTATCCTGTGATTTAACCTTTGAGGGGTTACTGTAGTACACAATTACATAGATGTCATACAACATTTCTGTGCACATGAATGTACAGCAGTATGTACATAGATTTCATTCCACAGATAAAATTCCAAATACATTGGCATGAACATCATACATAAATACATGTGTACATGTGTATCTAGTCGGCAGTTGGTGGGAGTAACCTTGTCCATGATGTAGAGTAGCTAGGTCTGTTGGAGATGAAGAAGAATGCACTGTTGCGTGAATAAAGTTCGGTGCAGAACATTTCACATCAACACTTGCATTTGGCTATATCCATGAAAGAGAGAAATGCATGTAATGGTGAATGGAATTCCTAAGCTAAAGACCAAAGCTATGCTGTAAAGAGCTATTGATACTGAGAATTCTTCAAGTCAGATAGTTTGGCCATTACTTGGGATTTCCATTCACAATGCAATTCCCTCTTTCATAAATGAAGCCCCATCTGTGGCACATGCTTCTACTACAGCTGATATGTACATACATGCACATGTATTTGTATGTTTGACTTACCGTAGACATGTGAAGAGGTAGCTGACACCAAGGCCAGCTGAGCCATCTGACCTGCTGAAGTCCGAGGAGGAGCTTCCAGATCTTCTGTGTCATGTGCAGGACACGGGACCTTGTCATCAGCTGTTGCCAGGGGTTAATATACATAAATTCCAAAAATATTCATTAAATCATTAAATAATTTTTCATCCTGAGAGCGCCTCTCTTTTTTTTATTTAATGCATATAAATTAACATGCAAAACATATAACTGGATGTTCAGTAATTACAACCGGGGAAGTCTATATCAACAGTCCCCTCAACCCCTGAGACTGTCTCAGGTCCCATGAATTGCAATAGCGCCTCCTCGAAGTCCAGCAGGTCAGCCGGCTTCAAAGAACTGCCGCCAGTGGCTCTGGCAGAGTCAGATGCCTTGGATAGCTTCCTCTTCACTTTATTCTTGATGTCAAAATAACAGTGGCACATTGCTATTGGAACACTATCATTCATTTTCTGTACATGTTACGTCATTTCTACATATACATCTGTATATCTCTACATGTATGCACATATTGATGTGTGTGTGTATATATATAGACACACCTATGTAGTACAACTCGCATGGCCCTTAGCTGCTATATTAATTTCTGCAATGTGGTGCTAGCCCACCCTCTCTCAGCAAACATTTGCTGCACAGCTACAGTTTTCTACACACATCTTTGCAGTTTTTCCATGCGTGGCAGCCATTATAAAATGTTGCCATGTGCAACATTCCCTGTGAATCCTTGACACAGCTAATACATCCACCTTCCTATTTTTTCCTATTTTTGTTTTATTTTTCACACGTAATACTGTAAGCACTATTATTGCCCCTGGCTTTTAGGGCCTATATAGTGACAGAGTGCCTCCTTTGCTCACAATTTTTTGTGTGCTTTTCCCTTCTTTTTAGCTTATTAGGTGGTAGGACGCCACTTTTTGGAGAGCCAGCCATCACTATTCCTAGCAGCTATTTCTTTTTTTTGTTAAGCACGTGAGTGTATCTCACTGCTAACTCTGTTCACTATGAACTATAGGTGTTATTTCAGTGTGATCTATGGTATGTAACTATTTTAAATGCACTCACCTTTTCTTCACCACCTCCTTGGACATGTTATTCCCACCAACTACATTAACAGCATACACAATCTGCTACCAGAGTTCATTATTCTTCCCTTCGCTGCTGCCCCTTTCACCCGGTTTAGTGTCGCCACAGCTTGTGTACCAATGCGGTGTTCTCCTCCAACGAAAAACTCTGCTGGTACCTTTTGGGCCTTGACTTCCCCCCTCTCCTGCTAGCACTGTCCTGGTACCCCTTTACCCTAAGTGCTAATATCCTTTCATATATTGACTAGATATTTTATGGCATGTCATAAGTAACTTAAAATAAATTAAATTAAAAGAAAAATACAATTTCACACAAAAACATGTAGCAGAGATTTGCCATAAGTGCCCTAAGTGCTAATATCCTTTCATATATTGACTAGATATTTTATGGCATGTCATAAGTAACTTAAAATAAATTAAATAAAAAGAAAAAAACTATTTCACACAAAAACATGTAGCAGAGATTTGCTCAGGCCTGCTTGATGCTAGTCCCCGACTGCACGTTGTCTCTCATGTTTTCCAGTTATCTCTTGATTTTGCCTAGTCACTAAGAATAGTACATTTTTGGTTGTTGACCGTAAACAGAGATTTTACACGTTTCCTTGCCTGTGTGGTGTAAGGATAATCTTTATCTTTACAAAGTATATTTATTGCTGGAGAGTCTTCAAAGAACATAACAGAGGAGGACTCTTAACATTAGTTACTGGAAATCCTCTACAGCAGAACTTTGATAATCACAGACTCTGTAGAACACAAGCTCTCGTTGAGTACACAGATAGTTCTGGCTGGCTGTATAGATACAGAGGCTCTAACCATCAAGGAATATACCAGCAGTAGCTGATGGCACCAGAAATGTCAAACTGTGAGGGCAGTCCAACAAGTCAGCTAAGAATAGGGGAAATACATTTCCTGAGTGGACTAGACACTAATGTATATATATATTTTTTTTTTTCAATTTTATTTAGAAAGTGTTTTACCAGGAAGAATACATTGAGATTTCTCTAGTTTTCAAGCACGTCCTGGGGACCCAGTCCAGAATGGAGTTACACATTTAACAGTAGATTCAAAAATAAATACATACATATATTAACCTCTTGACGACAAAGGACGTGCCAGGCACGTCCTGGGAGAAATCAGCTTAACGACAAAGGACGTGTCTGGCACGTCCTACGGTGAATCAAGCGGTTTTCGCGATCAACGATTTAACGGTGCTGGTCTATTGCCTCGATGTCGAGGCAATAGCCAGCACCGAAATTTCTGCTCTGGGCCACCCACAATCGCCCCACGGAGCGATCGTGGGCGCCCTATTGACGGAGCATGCTGCTCCGTCAATATGGCTATGCCCTCTGCCGGTCTGAGCTTCGGAAGTGAAAGTAACTTCACTTCCGTTGCTCTGAATATGCTACTTGACTGCCCCTAGTGGTAGTTAAGTAGCATAGCAATGGAAAAAAATTTAAAATAAATATTCAATTAATTAAAAACTGGTTATATAGTTAGATTAGCCTATAGGGTTAAAATTAAATTAAAATTAAAACATATTAAGGGATATAATAAGGATTAGAGTTGGGGTTAAATTTAGTGTTAGGGTTAAATTTTGGGTTCGGGTTGGGGTCAAAAGGTCAATAAAAATTTTTGGTTTTTGCCCCATAACTCGCAAACAAATTCCGAAAAATATGGAAACATGCATATTTTTTAACTCGGAACAACATTTAGAAACTATTTAGATGGGGTCTTTTTTAATGATTTTATTTGTGTAAATTATATTTTAGGTCAAAGTTAGAAAAAGTGGGTTTTTTAACATTTTTCATCATATTTGATGATTTTTTTTGTAGTAAATTATAAGATATGATGAACATAATGATATCTAATGAAAGCCCTTCTTATGATGATAAAAACAACATATAATTTGTGTGGATATTGTATGTGAGAAAGAATAAAATTGCAGTTAAACACAAACACCCCAGAAATGTCAAAACAGCCATTGTCACCAAGGGAAAGTCAAGGTGAAAATGTCTTGTCACTAAGGGGTTAAACAAGTTGGAAAGAGAACATACAGGGTAAATCATTATTTATACAAAAAAGGAACAACATGTACAGTATACGAAAGAGTTTGTAAACTAATAACAGGTACAATCTGTTTTGAGGATTTGGGAGATACTTATTTTCAGGGATCTCAGAGTAGATGAGGATTTGGCAGAAACTGGAAGGCTATTCCACATATGAGGAGCTCTGAAAGAGAACGCATATGTGTATGCATGTACAGGAATACAGTTAAATATGCACATATTCAGTAAAAAGTGAGTTTCAAGCGAGTTGAGATGAATATTTCAACTCATCAATTTATCTTTACATTATTACTCACCAGGTTTGTCCCTGCACAATATACAGCTAAATTGGGGACATGAAGGTTCATCTCACCTCAACTTACCTGCAACTCACCTTTTGTGAATAGCTCCCATAGCTTCTTAAGAAACAGGTTTTAAAAAAAACCGAATTAATCTAGAAGCAAAATATTTGATTGGTGCAAAGATATTTATGTCTATATGAACGTCTGTATTTTTCCAATATACAGTTTTACTAAATTGTAACCTGGAGATTAAAGAAACATATGGAAAAACATCATAATGTAAGTTAATGCATAGAACTTACAATGGTTTTAATTTGTTTAAGCTGTAAGGTTTATTTGATGCATCCAACCTGTTTTATCATTAATATCCATAACAAGAAAAGATTATGTCAAGTACAACATACACAAGTAGCTATACGAATGCATGGTTCTAATACCAACTTAAGTCTAAATATTGGGGTCTGTTAGCAAAACGTTGAAGTAGACCCCATTAATTTTGTAGTATATCAACATGAGGTTCACAGAGGTGACGTGGTGATACTAGAAGGGTTTTATTTAGTTCATTCTACATGTTCTTTATGTCTATGTCTGACAGTGAACAAAAACAGGCCTCACTATTATTCATGAACTGGAATGCAGGAGTCTTTTCCCTCCTATTTCCCATAATTTTGCATCTATCTGCCTTGTTAGCCTGTATTGCATTCCGGCATTCAGGTGTGTATCCTAATCTTTAAAGCATGGAATCATTTAAAATGCATGGCAGCAAAGCTGAATCCATTAATCTTATATGAACTACTGTGCCTCAATGTGAAAACCTGTTTTCTGTCCCTGCAATAAGAGCTTGTCATAATGACGTAAAAAGTGCAATTATTAGTTTGTGGCATAGGTGACAGAGAAAAGTAATTGTTGAAATATATGAATAGTTAATGTATAATGTCATACTCCTGACTAGATATGGATATATATTAAGCAGCAATACTGTCAGTTTACAAAGTGTTCATCTTTATCTTTATCATGATAATGAAATGCTTACATGACCACAGGTAACTCATGTCCATCTTATGTTATCCTACAATCTTGAAGTATCATTGTTTTTTCTCCCTACAGTCACACATCCTTATATCCCTGTTCCTAATGTATCTACAGAACCTTCTTTCGTTGGTAAACTGTCACAGGCTACGCCACCTGGTAATAATGATTTGATACCAATTTCAAAAATATTCAGTGCTTGTTTTATTTATTTGTTACTCTAGCCATCTTTAAAAAGGATGAACTTGTGTTTTGGAATTTAACTAATATGTACCATATGTATTAACTAAAAAAAAATGGTAAATGTCGAGAAACTCTTCTATTGTGTATAGTTCTATCATGGATAGTGAGAAATGTTAGGTTAGGTATATATACTAGTTCTATATATACTAGTTCCACAATATATACTAGTTCCACAATATTATTTGCTGCATGTGGTATACAATAGGTTGTCATTGCGTTTCTGAAACCAGATTGGGTGGTTGTTCTTCACCTGTAAAAAAAAAAAGATGTTTACTAATGTATCTATTAAGCTGTTACTGATTTACTGAACTGGATTTATAGATAGAACCAGAGAAATGTATCTGCTACAATGAATATATAATAGTTAGTTTGTGTGTTATAACACAAAGCAACATCAAAGACATATATAAAGCATTTTTAGGTTGAATAATATGTGATATTTCTCTAGGATGTGTACCTGTCAATATATGGACCTCCCCACTTAAAGTGTTCCTGTTTTGCTACAAAATGGGCACTGCATGTGTGCTGTAGCCATTTTACGCTATTGTGAAACTAGCATGCATGAACATGAGGGTATTACTCTGGGCTGCCAGTCTGTAGGACTGTGCTGAGATTGTCCCAGTAAAGTACTGTTGACAGATATTTAGGATGTGGTATCACTGGTGCGGTTCTATTGACAGTGTTGGTGATTTTTTTTTTTTTAGAATTCATTACAAAAGAATGCCTAATGTGCTTTTATGAATAATTGCGTGCTATGTGCATTGGATGAACTATGTTACTGATCCTTTCTAAAAAGGAAGAGTATGCTGCTACTAATGTATTTCTTATGTTGCTAGCAATGACTTATGTGCTGTCAATTTAATAATCCATCATACTATGTTAAATATTGCTTTTATTTTGGGTCAAAGAAACAAATGGCATGTTAGCATCAATAGAAATGCCAGCAATGAAAACTCACCCAAGTTTTGGAACCCACAAAGAGGACAATGGGCAATATAAAATATGTTCCATAGACAAACTTAATAAGTTTTGGACATGGACCAACATTACATGCTGCTAGATCTGAAATCCATCAAAATTTTTGTTTTACAAGTCCTTTTCCTTTTTTTTTCCAGTATTTATCTTTTTATAGATAGAATCGTGAGAAAGAATCATCATGTTATACTTAATTGGCCTATGCGAGAGAAAATTCTGGCCATTGTTACTTTTCCCATGATGCTGTTTATGGGGAGGACAAATATTGGCAACACATAACAAACAGGTCACATCAGTGAGCCATGGTGTATGAAAAATGAATTATATTATTCCTCTAGGCCTAGTGAGGATTCTTCCAAACATTCAAATCATATTTTTATATATTCGTTTTAAGAACACGTATTCAGTGTTATGAATGTTGTTTTACAAGAACTGGATAGCCTGCAAACGGAGTAAATTTGCTGAGTTTAAGGCAGTGCGCTGGGTTTCCCATAATTTATAATTACAGTTTTTGTGTCATTTCAAAAAATATATATGGTTTTGTTAAACACCTGGCAAAGCCTGACATATGCAGTTGTTCCCTGACCCCACCCTTCTTAAAAAGCACTGCTTTGTTGCCCAGATATTTATCAGCTGTGGCTATTGTACAAGTCCAGCACATAGGAAATATTCTATAATTGTGCTTAATTGTTCTGTTTGTAATTAGGCCATGTGAATTTCATGATAAATTGAATAGGGTTCCATTTTCAATAATATCTGATACTGAAGTCAGTTTTTGCCTTTGTGCAACATGTTGCGGTGATGCCTCAGTATGGCACCATTACAAGAGGAGTGTCTGACTTGTGCTAGTGTGATTGTCTGAGACGTGAAAAGAACCAGCCTCCAGACTGATTTTAATAGTGGCCAGGGTTTTTTTATTTAATTTATGTGGCCAGCAGCAGTCTGCGGGCCCAGGGTTTTTTTTTTGCCTTTTTTATTATTTTTTAATTATTTTTATTATTCATTTTTACTTTGGAACATCTTGGGCTAGTTTTGCAATAGCCGAAATCCTACCAACATGCGTCTCTATCATCCACAAATAACTCCATGGGGAGGATAGAGGCCACTATTTCTGTGATCTGGCCTCTGGAAGAGAATGAATCCTGAAATTTTGGCAAAAAAATTGAAGCACTTCAGTGCTTTCTGAGTAGTTCAAATTAATACGAAACTCCTAGCTCCGTTTTTTCTTGAGAAAATTAGAACTACCCGAGTAGACCGTATACATAAATGATTCAATCATAAGACAGTATGCATTTAAAATATATGCTAACAATGCAAAAGGTGTCGTATTAAATGTGTAACGATTGTTTAATATATATTTTTTGCATAAAATGATTTTATGTAATTGTGTTTGTAAAGTATGGCTTTGCTCATTTGCACAGTTTGGTGTGAAGTCTCATCTTTTTGTTTCACCGTAGCTTTCTAGCTGGTTAAGGTATTTATTTTTGTGCTCTCTTTGACTTCCCAAATGTGTGCCCATCACCCAGCTGTGAGGGACACGCTTTAAAACTCAAAATATGTATTTGTTTTAAACTGGACACAGAAAACTACATTTGAAACCTATTTTTGTTTTTCTGATGATATATAAAGTATAAAGTTTAGCGACTTTATAAAAAATTATATGTATTATATTTTAACTACTATTACATTTGTTAGTTCAAAAAAGTTTAGATCACCATTATTTACTAAATTAGTTTAAGGGCAGATAATTAATTTGCAGGTGAATTCAACCACTGAATGGCCATTCGCTAAAAATATTATTGAATACAGTATATGAATTATTAGCACCCAGGAATAAAGTATTTATCTCCTTTTTTAGTAATATTCATATGTTTTGGAAATGAGGTGAATGATTAACATTTTCCAGTACATTCTCACAGTTCTATACTAAAGATTTGTGGAAATTAATAATTTAAAGTGACACTTTTGTTTTTAAATTCTAGAAATAACTGGAAATATACTGTTCATTTCATCCAAACCAATAATAGTTTCCATCCCAGAAAAGCCACAAGCTTGATTGAGTAATGTTATGTTTATTTAATTTCATTCAGAACATGAAATCATTCAGCTATTTTTTTTTTTTTTTAATTAAATGATTTTGACAAATCTAAGGCTTAGGAGAGCTAGTATGTCCCAAATGTAACTGCATATTCCACCAGTCAGCTGAGGCTACTTTGAGTGGCATCAGTCTGACAGGCTATATGTAACCAGTTGCCTTGTGGCCAAACGTCCAGGTTTGGGCATGCCTCTGCAAAGTCAGGTCTCACAATCTTTTGGCATTGACCCACTGGGTCTGTAAAGGCCCCCTGTCAGGTCTCTGCCTCTGAGTCCCTAGCAACTGATCACTTTGTCATCTGATCCATGAATTGGGTCCTCAAGGAGAAAAGCACCATCAGGGATCAAGGGATTATGGTAGTATCTTAGTATGGCTTTTACAGAATCCAGCCTCAGGATTTATGTTAAAACATTTAGTTATAGCACTGTAATATATGCTGAAAATACAAACAATGAATGTTTATATTTATACACTTAACTAGAATTGATATATTGTATACTGTGCAATTGTTTGTTGTTATTTATAATTGTATATGTTGATGATGTATGCTGTTTATGTACATGTTTATGTCATAGATGTGTTAAATATACTGTATATGTTGATATGTATGTTAATTCCTGTGGATGTATATATTTATTTTATCCATTTAGTTTAGTCTGCTAAGAAATGTACCATTTTCATCTAACAGCCTTCCCTACAATTACATCTACCCATCTTACAATGGAACCTTCTATTGAACAACCACAGACTGTACTGGGTAAATACAGCTTTGGAATGAACTTAATCACTAATCATTCAGCTGCTTTCAATCCTGTTCCATTAGTATCTGCAGCCCGGATTATAATCAGCCTTTCTGCTTAGTCGCAATATGTAGCATTATAGCTTATGCAATAAATCTAGTAACGGCTTAAAAATCTCATTTTATGCAGTCTCAAATCATGCTTGCAGATCATGCACATTTTCAGTCTGATTATTCATAAATTAAGACATTAAAGGAACTGTCTCAACCTAAACATGTAGAGAATAAAAATGAAAACCAGAATTACAAGCAAACACATGAAAAAAAGGTTTTAAATGTGCCTATGGTGTCTACTCTTTATGACATCACCTGTGGCTTGAAATGTAAATTGACTTCTTTTCAATGGGAAATGTGTAATGTGCATGTCAAGTCACAAGGTGATGTCATAAGCAGGAGACTCCACAGACACATTTAAATGTATTTGCTTGCAGTTTTACCAACACAATGTGTAGATAGTTGTTCTTTATTTTTTGTTCTCTACATTCACAGTATAAGCAATGTTGACATACAACAACAAAAATGTGATGTTTTTTTTTTTTTATTATAATTTTTAGCAATTGAAAGACTGACTAGTCAAAGACACCAGACACTGACCATTCCACAAATTCCACCTGGTAACCTATTCACTGTGATTTTTAAGTATCAATACAGAAACTCTGAAATAAATAAACAGCTAGTTTTTATTACCATACCTTTAAGTATATTAATGCATTAAGTGTTAACTAGTTTCTCAAAAAGTAAAAAAAAATCTGCCAGACTATAAAATATAGTACAACGGGTTTTGACAAATCCCAGGAGGCAGGAAGCTATGGCTCCTACAATCCCATTACTATATTTTTAATGTAAAACATACAAATCATTTGATTGTTTAATATGCAACACTATAGAAGTACCATTTACCTGGCTCCTAAAATGTCTACGATGGCTCCTCATTTGGTGTGTCTAGGTCCTAAAGTCTACAAAATCTTTTTTATATTTGTACTAAAATCAGAAACAATATTCAAATTCCAAATAAACTGTATTGTGTCTTGAGGCCAAGTTATAAAAAAAAAACAGGTTTTAATACCAGACATTAACAACCCTCACTGCAAGTTAAAAAATAAAAAATAAAGTTTTTAAGACCATTTCTAATTAAAATTATTTTCTTTCAATTCTACATAGTTTCATCAAATATTACTATAGTTATATCTCTACAACGGTGTGTATTTTAAAATATATTTATGGTGAAAGAGTGGAGTGTTCTTGTGATTTTTATTCTTAGTTCCTGTAATGTGTATGATACCTTTAGACATTGATAAATAGATTTTGTAGGAATTAGAGGATATCTTTCTGAACAAATATTACATGGGAGCCCGAATATGTCATAATGCCAGAAAAGTGTAATAACTTTTATATTTTATACAACCTATGTACAACTTTTAATCAAACAAATACCATTGTGAGCAAAACTGAAGCATTTAAAGAAACAAAACCTCAAATCGACTGTTGCATTATGTTTGTATTTATTAGGAGGTATGTCTTATCACTTACTTTATGTTCATGGGACACACTAGTAACTAAAAAAAAGATTTATCTTCAATAAATACTTTATAATTTTTAATGATAAAAGATAGCAGTCTGCATATAATGTCTTTTTACAATAGCATTAAACCTCTATCTTACCAAATAAGTTCAGGTTTTACATTCCAGCACAAATCTGTGATGACTTTTTCAACAGGGGTGCATCCTGTTACCACAGAGGGACTAAAAGTGAGCACTCGTGTACCTATAAAGCAGCACAGGACACCACTGGGTAACTGTCTATTATGTTTCCTTGTATTCCAATCAGACAACCATGATAAGCTAGAAAGGCTGCTTTGTATCTTCCATATGCACTCACAAATGTATTGGGGCTACCCAGAAAGCATAGAAGTATTGTATTTAGGTTTTGGTGAAAATAAATATTAATAAATATTAGCAAACATAGGGTACATGAAGGCCTATGGTAAATCTTTTTGGCTTTAATTCTTATGACCTTAAAACTGCAGGATGTATGGACAAGAAAGGTCCATTACTCACAGTCTTGTAATATAAGAAGACTACTGTCTCCAAGTTTCTTCCATCCAAAAAAATTGGTGGGAAACCAATGTCAAGTCTATAGACGCAACAACATGGCCGACATTTTTTATGAAAAGGTGGAAACCCCACATGGAAGAGGCACATGAGCATAATGAAATCCGAAATATTGTGAACTAAAAATACCCTAGAAAGAGGCACTTATAGACGCACAATCTGGCATGGTCAACAAACGAGACCTCATTAGAAGTGCCTGTGCAGAAATCATAATACAGAACAATATAAATCCTTGCAATCTTATGCTCTCTATTAAGTCTTCCAAAGTTGTAATTCGTAAAAAAAAAATGTATTTCTTGAAATGTAAAGATTTTTGCTATGTTGAAATACAAATTGGAAGGATAAGTATTTTTTTTAATTAAGGTACTATTTTAAAAAAAATTGTATCTCCTACGTTCCACAGACAACATGCCCTTTATATTTGCTCTACCTTGTATTAAAAGCAGGTTGTGGACTGATGTAGGATTTAATGTTCTTTCAAGAGCCAAAGAAACCATGCTTAGTTAGAACACTTCATTAGGAACAAACTTGCAACTGCAAGGAAATAAAATGACAGTAAATCAGTCAGTCAGCAGATTTCTATGTGTATATTCTCTGTATTCAAAATAGTGAGACCCAGTGTCATTCCTGTTTATAGCTGCCACTTCGCAAGCTCTGATTTGAAATTGAGTGTAGGCGTGTTGTTAAATTATAACTTATGATCCTCTGAATGGATTACAAGACTCTTTTTTTAAAAGGGACTGTACCTGAACATTGTTTTTAATGTACAAATAGAGCATAAACAATTTTTGAAAATGATCTATACATTGTTTTGGCAAAACTACAATTAAATGCCTAAATTAGGAGGAAATTTGTTATTTTTTTTTCTATCGAAGCATAGACATTTATTGTCAATTTTTTTTTTTTACATCATCAAAACAAACAAAACATCTACATACACCAACCCTGTACTATCTAGCCACTGTTCGTATAATCCTAGGTAAAGAGAGAGAGAGACCGTACACTCATATACCAAGAAAAAACAAAAACCTCACTTGTTAAATTAATTTACTTCTTTCCAATTACACCACTTTTCCTGGTTATATCCGGCATTATAATTCTGCCCATGGATTTTTTCCATCTTATTTATTTATCTTCTTAAATTTCATCCAGGCCTCATGTATATCCCTAATAACTGTTGAATTTTGCCCTTTATCAAATTCTTTTTTGCTTTAATTATTATATCCCAGAAAATGGGCTCAATATCTGAGCAACTTGTTATCTCTCTCTCAATATCCATCCATCTTTGCTTTAGGAAAATGCCTAGTAATTTGGATACCGTTCCACAGGTGATGTCATAAGCAGGAGACTCAATAGATACATTTTATACACATTTTGCTCCTAATTTAGACATTTGTTTGTAAATTTGCTAATACAATGTATTGCCCATTTTCAACAATTTTTAATGCTCCACATTCACAGTAAAAACAATGTTTCAGTGACACAGTCCCTTTAACTTCACCTGTGGCCAAGCTTGCACCACTGATTTCAAGGAAGATGTTTATCATTTAGATCTGTCTATTGTAGGGTTGCCACCTTTTCTTCAAATAAATTCCGGCCATGCTACTTCCTCCATAGACTTAACATTAGGGTGAAGCCAATTTTTTACCGGCCTGCAGGTAAAATACCGGCCAGGTGGCAACCCTAGTCTATTGTAGTTGACAACATCAGCAATGTTTCCAGGGACATATTTGTTCCACAAACTGCAGAAAGAGCATGCAAAGTGTAGCCCGGTAGTATGCATTACACACAGACAGAATCCAGTTAATTAATCATGGTAGGTCCTATTAGATCTCCAGAAATAAACAAAAAGTAGTCACACACCTAATAATATAAATTAAAAAATAACTTTTGTTCAAATAATAAAAAATACACAATAAATCACTAATAGTAACATGTAGGGCACATAATAAGCCACATTATAAACAAACAGTAAATAGTAATATGAATCTACATATAAATAAATAGTATATTGGCACATACAAATAGTGAAAAACAGTAAAAAATATACAAAAAATATAAAACTTACAAAAAGCAATAAAGAGCAGTGACCAGGAAATATACCGAAATAGCCCCCCAAAGTTTTGGTAGTGAGCCTTCTACAGGAGATCTCCCTATGAGATCTCCACCCTGATTGATTAATTTATTGGATTGTGTCTGTGCGTATATCCATCCTACATACTAGCAGGCTGCATTTTGCATGCTCTTTCTGCAGCATTTGGAACAAATCTGTGTCCCTGGAAACATGGCCAATGTTGGCAATTATGGTCTATGTGTGCTGTGAAACGTGGCAGAAGGCAGATTTATTGTATCAGGCCTATTGTGGCTAATAGAAGACAGAAAACATAATAAAGTTAGACTGGTGAATATCTGGTCATGTTACCTGAATGGGAGATACAGTTTAATTACTTTTTTCAAACTGTGATGCTGCTAAAGCTGCATTTAGTTATCCAAAAGACAAATAACACCATTGTATTAACCTGTGTGAACAGATTTGCCAAAGACCTTCATATAAGATATGTGAAATAGAACATGTAAGAATACACAAAACTGTCTGAAATTAACCCCTTAGTGACATGACTTTTTTGGCTTGTCCGACGCTTGGTGACATGGGCTGTTTTAACATTTCTGAGCAGTTTGTGTTTTGCTGTAATTTATTTCTGTCTCATTTAGTGTACCCGCACAAACTATATATCGTTTTTATCGTTATAAGAAGGGCTTTCTTTTGATACCATTATTTTGATAATAGCATATAATTTGATGTAAAAAAAATAATAAAATATGGCAAAAAAATTGAAAAAATACTTTTTTTATGACTTTTATTTGAAAAATCGTATACTCATGTACAAGAGACAACAAAAAAACACTGCTAAAAAGTTTCTAATATATGTCCTGAGTTCAGAAATAGCCCATGTTTTTATGTTTTTGTGCTTTTTTATTCATGTTACAGGGCCAGAACTATAAGTGGTGCAAAGCTATTTTAAAATCCTTTCTTTCAAAATTAGCGATAGTGACATTGTAACACTGATTTCTGTACTAAATCCATGAATGACCCCCAACATGTACATATTTTTGAAAACTAGACAACTCAGGGCATTTAACTTGGGGTATTTTGACACATTTCATGTAGCCATTTTACCACCAATCTATGCCAAAGTTTGCAGCAAAAAATCTTTTTTTTTAATTTTTCACATATATTGCAATTTAGGTAAACATTACCTTAAAATGTGAAGGGATATTTCCAAATAACACCTCAATATGTGTTCAGCAACATCTCCTGAGTACAGGGATACCACCCATGCATAGGTTTGTTGGTTTGTTTTGGGGCTAAAAGGCCACATTTAGGGGGTGCTCATTTTGGTTTTCCAACTTGGAATTCTGACATGCAGAAAACTTGTGCCCATGTCCCATTTGGGACATTTTTGAAGCCAGAAAGTGTATTCTACCCCACAAAACCATATATATTTTTAAACTAGACACCCTAGGGTATTTCAAATGGTAGTATTTTAACACTTTCCATGCACTAATTATACTACCAGCCTATGTCAATGTTTTGGGTAGTAATTTTTTTTCACATACATTGTACTTTGTGCATGAATTCACAGATCCTGTTATATGTCAGTGCCAAACAACACCTCAATATGTGTTCAGCAACATCTCCTGAGTACAGGGATACCCCCCATGTATAGGTTGGTTAGGTTATTTGGGGGTTAAAAGGCCACATTTGAGAGGTGCACTTTTTGGTTTTCCAACTTGGAATTCTGACGTGCAGAAAACCTGCTCCCATGTCCCATTTGGGACATTTTTGAAGCCAAAAAGTGTATTCTATCCCACAAAACCATATATTTTTGAAAACTAGACACCCTAGGGTATTTCAAATGGTAGTATTTTAACACTTTCCATGCACTAATTATACTACCAGCCTATGTCAATGTTATGGATAGTAATTTTTTTTCACATACATAGTACTTTGGGCATGAATTCACAGATCCTGTTATATGTCAGTGCCAAACAACACCTCAATATGTGTTTAGCAACATCTCCTGAGTACAGGGATACCACCCATGTATAGGTTGGTTAGGTTATTTGGGGGTTAAAAGGCCACATTTGAGAGGTGCGCTTTTTGGTTTTCCAACTAGGAATTCTGACGTGCAGAAAACCTGCGCCGATGTCCCATTTGGGACATTTTTGAAGCCAAAAAGTGTATTCTATCCCACAAAACCATATATTTTTGAAAACTAGACACCCTAGGGTATTTCAAATGGTAGTATTTTAACACTTTCCATGCACTAATTCTACCACCAGCCTATGTCAATGTTATGGATAGTAATTTGTTTTTCACATTCATTGTACATCGGGCATGAATTCATAGATCCTATTATGTGTCAGTGCCACAAAACACATTAATATGTGTTCAGCAACATCTCCTGAGTACAGGGATACCACCCATGTGTAGGTTAGTTAGATTATTTGGGGGCTAAAAGGCCATGTTTAGGGGGGGTGCATTTCCAACTTGGAATTTTGACATGTAGTCAGCCTGCGCCCATGTTCTATTTGGGACACTTTTGAAGCCTGTCAAAGTATTTTACCCCATAAAACCATATATTTTGGAAAACTAGACATCCTAGGGTTTTTAAAATTGTGGTATTTTAACACTTTCCAAGTGCTAATTCTACCACCAACCTATGTCAAAGGGTTGGGATGTCATTTTTTCCCCACACACATTGTAGTTCAGGCAGGAATTTTCAGATTCTGGTATTTGCCACTGCCAACCAACACCTCAATATGTGTTCAGCAACATCTCCTGAGTACAGGGATACCCCCCATGCATAGGTTTGTATTGGGTCTAAAATTCCACATTTAGGGGGTGCGCAATTCCAACCTGGAATTTTGACATGTAGTCAGCCTGCGCCCATGTTCCATTTGGAACATTTTTGAAGCCGTCCAATGAATTTTACCCCATCAAACCATATATTTTTGGAAAATAGACATCCTAAGGTATTTCAAATGGTGGTATTTTAATACTGTATAGGTACTAATTCTACCACCAGCCTTTGTAAAAGTTTGTGGTAGTACTTTTTTGGGAGGTTTTTTTCCACATGCATTGTACTTCAGGCATGAATTCACAGATTCTGGTATATGTCACTGCCAAACAACAACCCAATATGTGTTCAGCAACATCTCCCGAGTACAGGGATAGCACCCATGCATAGGTTTGTTGGTTTGTTTTTGGCTAGAAGGCAACATTTGTGAGATGCGCATCTCAAAATTCCAACTTGGAATTTTGACATGTAGTCAACCTGCGTACGTGTCCTTTATGGGATATATCTTTGAAGCCAGCCAATGTAATTTACCCCCACCAAACCATATATTTTTTTATCAGTAGACCCCCATCACTACTTGTGGCAAGGGCTCAGCAGCCACCGATACATCGCTAGATGATGTATCAGAAAGCTGAATAGGGTCAAAATCGAACCCTGAGTCCGCGGCCTCAGAATCAGTGCGTAAGCAGTGATCTCGAGCAAAGAAGGGGTTAATAGCTCTTAGAAGAGCCTATCTAGTACTGTAATACATTACAGTACAAAGAAATTAATCCATAAAACAGTGCAGACAGAAAAACATACTGTTGCTGTGCAAGATTACTGCTTACACAGTGATGAATGGCAGGGAAGGGGTTAATACACAGTGAAAGACTTTCATAAAACCTGACAATTTTATAAAATGTTATTTTATATCACTAATACTGATCTGTCTCTTTCCGTCACAAAAATGTAAGTGAGGAGAGGGAGGCAGATCAATATTTGTGAATATTGATCCGACCAATTTTGATCTGACCAGGGCGAATGGTGAGCTTAATTGAGAAATCACCAAACCGCCTTTGCCACTAATTCGCTGTTACTGATCGCTATGCGCTCAGGCAGCTTAAAAAAAAAAAAACTCAAATATTTTTACTTTACATGTAATCCCCTAGCGGGTATGTGTAAAAAAAATAAAATAAAAATATGCAGACAGATAAAAATTGCTTTGGCGTCAATATCATTGCGTAAGCAGTGATCGACGGCAAAGAAGGGGTTAATAACTCTTAGAAGAGCCTTTTTAGTACTGTAATAAATTACAGTACAAAAAAAATTAACCCCTAAAAAATGCACAAACGGCAAAAATAAATGCGCTGATGTGCACGATCACTGCTTGTGCAAGATCAGTGGCAGGGAAGGGGTTAAACGCAGGGAATTGCTTTAATAAGTTTTTTTTTATTGTTTTAATATTTGTGTGTTGTGTGTTTATTGTTTTTTTTTACTTTTAGAACTTTGATCTGTCTCTCTCCCTCACTAAAAAAATGTGAGGAGAGGGAGGCAGATCATAACTGGTCAGATCAATATAGGGTTAATATTGATCTGACCAGTCAGTGGGGATGTTCAGCAGAACATCCCCACTGCCTGTCAGTGTGCCTGGCAGTCACTGATTGCCTCTGTGAAGAGGCAATCCTGTGACAGCCAGAGAGCACAGGAAGCAGGTACTTCCTGCCTCCTGTGCTCTTGCCCTTAGAAGGGCAGCGCCATCTTGGTCACTCAGTGACCAAGATCGTGCATTTTTTTTTTGTGTTCCTGATTGCCTCGACTTGCGAGGCAATCAGGAACACTTTCTGAGCATAGGAAGCGAAAAATTCGCTTCCTATGCTCATTTTTTAATGCACGTGTTTTAAAGGCACTGTGCCTTTAAAACCGGCATTTCGATCGCTCTCCGGAGCGATCGAAATGCCGACGGGCATTTTTTTTAGTATTGTACGATGCTTCCACACGGAAGCATCGTTACAATACCATCAGAGCACTGAAAGCGGAAAAACTCCGCTTTCAGTGCTCGTTTTGACACAGGACGGACTAGGTCCGTCCTGTGTCACTAACGCTTCGCCACACAGGACGGACCTAGTCCGTCCTGTGTCGCGAAGGGGTTAATAAACACATAATGATAAAGCTTAAATCTCTATGTTCCATACAGGCAAATAACCATGTTGCATTACTTGATCACTTGTGGCTTTAACTTTTCATGTAGTAATAATTGCATCTATGAAACATTTCTTTTTACACAAAAGTGGTAACCATAACCAAAACAAAAATATGTCCATTTTAGGTGTGTCCTCAACTCTGCCACCAAAATCATCTAGGTCTCCCTCAGATGTGAAGAAAGCACCTGTAATCGTAGACCACAGTCCTATACAGGGTAATGGAATGCAGACACATCCGACAAAACACATCTGACAAAAATAAGACTAAAAACTGAGGCTTAGTCTTCAAACAGTGAAAACAATTTGTTAAAAGTGGGATAGATGTGACATGAACATCTAATCGCCTACTTCAGTATGCATTGTACAGAACCAAACCTGGTTAGGTTCTCCTGCATGAAGAAAAGAGTTGCTCATGCTTAATCTATTGCTAAATGTTCCCAGATTTAACAAAGCATTAAGCACTGCTAAGTTGCCAACTGTAGGAGAAACACATCAAGCTGACCCTGTGCAAGGCATAGTTAAGTAACTGAGATGAAATGTTCATCTCTCATCAACTCACCTGCACCTCGCTTTTAATGATTAGCCCCCAGCGAGTTTATTAAACAAACACTGAGCTGACCAGGCAATTGTAAACATCAGGCATTGATAGCAGAGTGGGACAAATTATCCAACTGGCCTATCTTCCCAACTGGTTTATATAAGGTTCTATGAGATGTGGTAGCGCATTAACTAACTTGTTTATGTATTTTGGTATTAATATCCAGCTTGCACTACTTTAATGCCAGTGGTCAACTGTACGAATGAAACAAAATGGGTCTCCAGGAGGCCGTCTCCTTCTGAAAGACATTTGACCTACACCTGTATTTATTATGTGGCTCCCCAACAAATCCCCTTTCTCGCGGCCATACCAAAACTAATTGCACCCCCTAAAACTAACCTGCATCAACAGAGCGCCTGACAGTTATGAACAGTCAGACACTCAAACTCTTGCAATAAAGTGGCTGCAAAGAACTGTCCCATTCCATTGTCAATCTTCCCTTATAAATGTAACTACTTTTGTTTTATTGTTCACACTGTGTTGCAGACTTTATACTAACATGACTTTTATGCTCTAGATTTGACATCGAAGTTAACGTCTGTTACTATAGGACATGCAAGCACCACACAGGGTAATAACTCTTGTGTTAATTAGCTGTTGAGAAATAAAATGATCACTATTATCCTGCATGCAAGCTTATACGTCACTTCTGCTACCAGAGTCTGTTCAAATAAAATCACTTTTATGTACAATTTGGAAATCTATACTTTCTAATTCTTGATTTCAAATAATAGGCAAAATCCATTATAATCTAAGGCTGTGAGTTCAAAGAATCATATTGCGATATAGGCAGGGTCACAGTGTGGTTTTTGATGAGGCCTGTCTAAAAGGTCGAAAGTAAAACACTTGAATATCTGCTTCAGCTTTCAGTAGTGCTAGTTGTCCCAGTACACCATTAATGTGGTGTATGGGAAAAATAAAGACATTGAAAGCAGTGACGCAAGTGTTTTGGTAGCCTTGCTGGCCTGACGTTATAATCATTACATAATGCATCACATTCTAATCAGTTTCGTCTGTGCTACTCTCCGGCCACCATGAAGCCTTGTGTAGTTCTATTTGGTACATAAACAGAAGTAGTATGGTACAAATAGTAGACTATCCAAAGATTAACTTTCTTTGTTGACCATTATTTTCATGAGCTTGCCTTGGTGTGCATTCATTTACCTCTCTTGCTTTGTTCAAATCTGCTACCTTTGAATACTACACAGAAATGTTGTATTTTCTTCGTCAAGTCGAGATTGTAAAATTCTGAAGACTTTAACTTTAAATTTACTTCAACACCATTTAATTCAGTGATCACTTTTTCAGCAGGTCTGTATCCATTAACCTCTGATGTCCCACAAGTGAGCCCTGGTGTGCATATCAAACAGTACACATCGACTCTGGGTAAAGGCAGCTTTTGTCCTTTTTGGCTCATATATCAGATCATATTCCAGTGTCATTTTTGTGTCTTCCATCGGCATGCAACCACTATTACATTTGCCACCTGTGAGCTGTGCTATTTGTCTCGGGTTTGTGTAATGGTGAAGTGTGTTTGAAAAGGTTTTTCAACAAAGGCAGATTCACAAATTTAGCTCAAAGGCAAAGTGAACACACATAGACCTCTTATATACTCCACAAAGTGCAGTAATGAAATACTCCATCAAATTATGTCTGTTTATTGTAAACATCCTATTTAACCTGGTTTGTCGGTGCCAATTAGAATTAAATGTTACAAGGGATACAACAGTAAATTTAAGATTGGATATGGTTTAATTAACTGGTTATATTCTTCATCTCATAAGGTTGATTAATTTGTTACATTAATATTCATAAAGTACCAATAGTGTATGCAGAATGTGACCTAGATTTTAAGAGGAGTAAAAAATCTCAAGTAAAAAAACAGAGATACGTTTACAATTTAGAGAAGATGGAATACAACAGGAATATGGGTGGTTAAAAATGGTTAGAAAGACCAAAAGGAAGTTCCTTAAGTGCAGTGTGGGCATCGGGTATAATGACCCATACAGGAAGCATCAATGAACACTTGTGGTGCTTTCTAAATTAGTTTCTGTTTGTTGAACTATTTAAAGATTTAGGAGAAAGAACTGAAAGCTCCAGACATATGGAGCAGCTCTAGAGAAGTCTTGCTAGAGTGGGAAGAAATTAATTATAAGCCATGGGAAGAACGTAAAGGTCAAGGAAAGGAATAATGTTTCATGCGTAATGTCAAGATAGAGAGAGTCTCTGGATCTCTTTTTTTAAGTTTGTTTTTTGCTTGGGTGCTAATTGCTTCTCCATCCATCATTATTTCATTTGTGATGTATTCATAATTCAGAACAATAATCACATCAATATCATATGTTACAAATATTTGCTTCTAGCTACAACTGGGACACATCCTATTTATGTCACACAACCCAGCTTGGCAACTCCCCAAACTCCTCATGGTAAACCACATTTTTATTTTTATGTATATTATAACATCTTAAGGCATTACATAAGTAAATGTTGTTAAATTGTATGACTTGTCTTTTTGTGTTTTATATTATATAACTTGAAATATTTTGTGAATTCATAATTCTTATCAATACATAGGAGTAAACATAGCCTTTCCATAAATACTTTGAAAAGTGTCTCTCACAGATAAGGTTTTTGAAGGCTAAGTAAACAAAATAATGATTGAAAATGTTAAGACTAACCTTATGTGCCATTTTAATGCCACAGAGTCAGTGAATAGACTTGTGGAATCATTAGAAGGACCTGTGCATCAATATGAAGTTCTAATTATACTGATAAATAGGCCTGTAACAGAGACTCAGTTGGAGATTAGGGCCTCCATCTGGGGGTTACAATTATTACAGTTATAAAGGGCTCCTGAGGGACTTGGGCCTCTAGTCTCCCTCCTCTTTTGTAATCTGCCATAGGTGCCATTTTGTTGGAACCAATTCTGCTGGAAATTACAGGTGTTGGTCTCCAACAATATGGCCACTGATCTGTGTTCCATGACGGACTACAGATCTCAGTCTCTGTGTAATGTCACCCAGCTGGCACTGCCTATTTGCAGTAAGGGCTAAGGAGCTTGGAAGATTTATCCCAAAGATCATCCATAGGGAAAAGCTGCACCTGCAGTTGTGAGGGAGGGCACCCTCTTGCCACCATCCCCACTGTCCCCCCAGTGTCCATTTCACCACCAACCCTGCTGTGAACCCCAGTGTCAGTGCCATCATCACTATCCCTTCAGTTTTCCTCTTAACGTTATCTCCCCAGTGTCCCTCTCACCACCATCCCCACTATCAGTGGGGTGTCATTGAAGTGGGGAAGTGGACAAAGGGAAGGGGGCACCTGATCTGTAGGGGCCCCAGATTTTCTGATGCCGGCCCTGATGTTTAATTCACTGCCCCTCATAAACTAATTTACTTTTCTAAATAGAGAGATTATTATTGTCTCCATTTTTTTGTTAATAGCAATTCCATCCGTCTTCCTGAGGTCATGTAACTGCACATTTTTTTTATTTGTAATGTATTCATAATTCAGTCCAATAACCACAGGCATATTATCTGTTACAAATATTTACTTCTAGCTACAAGTGGGAAACATCCTATTTATATCCCTACTACAAAACCCAGCTTGGCAACGCCTCAAACTCTTCATGGTAAACCACATTCTTTATTTTTATTTATATTGTAACATCTTACGGCATACCATAAGTAACTGGTGTGAAATTGGATGAATTGTCTTTGAAACAGCAATAAAAATTCATCATTACGTTGTTGGACCTCGTTGTGAGTCCAGTGCAGCCTCTATACCTCGTGATGTAAAACCTAACAGTGTCTACAGCCAAATGTGCTCCAACAATAAATCAGGCCAATCTCTAAAGATCTCTCATGATAACATGGTATTAATCATCACTGTCAGCGCAAGGATACAATTTGTCTTGTGACTGTCATTTATGTTTTTAAGTATAAAACTGAGTGTCTCCTCAATTATTGGTGTTTCCAGGTTTAATCTATTACCTGTAGAATTAAGATATTTTTGTAATGCTTCTGGTCTCCATTAGAACAGTATTAATTTGCAGTTTCTTTAACAAGGCCAAATTAGTGGCTTACTTCTTTCAACTGAAGCACTTATGATCAACTTATGATATTTTTTAAGTTTCGTGTGTACTGTAGAACTTGTAGCCTATTGTCTGCTTCCTACTTTTGTAGCAAAATATAATGAGTGTAAAATGTACGAAATGTTAAGACATTTTTCATCTTGGTGATGTAGTAGATACAAGTCTGTAGAATGTAGACTGATTCAGTCATGATTTGTCCAGCAGAGAGGAGTCCTGTTAGCACCGATGAAGCCAAAGTAGCCACTCATGTACCTAACCAACAACAGCGAACAACTTTGGGTAAAGGTACTTAGTCCATATTATTCATTATAGTACGTTAATTTTCAATAATTTGGAATTTTTGATAATTCCTGAAGAATGTTCCTATACTCTGTAGTAAGCCAACAGAATGGACATTTGCACAATAAGTACACAATTTGTTGTTCAGGTTTGGTTGCTGCACTACATAAGCTTTTCACACATTTGTTCCTTGGCTCTATATCCCTTTTGCATCCATGTTGCATCCATATCCAAAAAATATATTAGATTTAACACTTCAAGAAGTATAAGTATACTAATTGTTTTACCATAAACCATTTATTACATTTCATCGGGATATCTTATCTTTCTGATATGTTATCTTGAGACAGTGGTGGATGCAGACAATGCTTAAATGTGCAGATTACACGTTTGTTATTGCATTGGGGATCTTGGCATTCATAAATTTGTTTAAAATAATAAAACTTATTTTCACATTGATCCCTGTTTGGGGTAAATAGTATATCATCTTAAAGATGCATGCCATTTTTCCAATAATTAGAACCTGCGTGCTTCAACCTTAGGTGCACCAATTTAGTGAGTGACACTTGGTTCAAGGCTCACTCAATAGAGTGAGTGCTCAGTCTAACCTTCATTTAACCTAAAAAAAAAATCATAAGAATTTGTTTTATTTGGCACTGTAGTGACTTGGTAAGTGGTTGTCTTAGTAGCACATATATCTAAATTATTGACATGAAATAGTGGGAATGTGATGTGATTTTGTTTCTGGGTAGGGGAGCATAAGTTGGATACTGAGATTCAGGAAAAAAGGGACCTTGAGCTGGTAGTTTTGAGGTTAGGGCAATATGTAAAGGGATATACATAGCAATCTGGTACCCATCAACTGTACTGGGATTTAATTGATTAAACCAATATAAAGTACCTTAGTTATTGGTTAGAACAGCTGGCATCAAAAATGCATTTCACAGGGTTTACTGACAACCACAACATTTCCCTAGCAAAATGTAATTTGCCAGCATCCAGTTTGCTACCCAGCATAACAAAGGGTATTATGTATAGTAGCTTTGGGTTGGGCACAAAAGCTGCATAAAACTATACCCATTTAGCAATGCTGATGGATCTCTTAGACGCTGTACTGATTATTGTTATTGATAAACCTGTGCAGCCGATGTCATGTTAAGTGATCTGTGAAAATTAGACTCTTTAATTCAACCAAATCATGTTCATCATCAGTTCATTATTTCATGCTTGGTATGTATTGAGCAATTATATTTTGGCTTGGGTGCAAATTGCTTCTCCATCCATCATCCTCAATTCATCTACGGCTCATTATTTTACTTTATTATTCACAACTCCGAACAGTAATTACATGGATATCATCTCTTATCAATATTTATATATATAGGCACGTAGGAAGTATCCTATTTAGGTTTCTACTAGAAAATCCATTTTGGAAACCCTCCAAATCCTTATGGCAAATTACATAATTTTTTAATGAGTGTTATGATATTGTAAGGAATATCATAAATGAATAAGTTAAATTGCATATATTAACATTACCCTTTGCTTTTCTTTCACCATGAGGTTTATGAATGATATCCGATGATGGATTCTGAGTACTAATAACATATTTAGGGTGTGCTGAGTTAATGTATTAAAGCTGTGTCAGTATGATTTGGTTTTTATAATGTATAAGGCATAACTTAGTGTATGTCTTTGTGTGTGTTTGTATGTGTGTGTGTGTGTGTGTATATATATATATATATATATATATATATATATATATATATATAAATATATATATATATATATATATATATACACACACACACACACACACACACACATACAAACACACACATATATATATATATATATATATATATATATATATATATATATATAAATCCAAAGGGAGAAATGCCCTCCACAGTAAGTCCAATCTTAGCCTGGTACATAAGAAGACATCTGGGTGTAGTGAACAAAGAATGCAGAGCATCATCAATGCTTCAGACTTCTGTACAGTGTTTTTATCAAGATAATATGCAAGAGTAAAGTGATACACATATGCACTAAAAGTAATAACCATGCCCATCCATAGCCGCTATAATCCCCACCCAGCACTGATGAGGAAAATGCCTACAGCATGTTTGAAATCTAAAACAACTTATGTTAATATATGAACTCAAAATCTGTATAACAAACAACTTCAAAATAAAATACGAAAAACAAGAGAAAATATGAAATAACAGCATAACACAAAAACAGATTAATGTGAAAACTGCTGGCTCATTATAGTAACACAAACATACAAGAAATAAATAGCAAACCCATCTCTTAATGGCAACATCATCTGTTACAATACAGGATAACCTGTTACATGGTATATACTGCAGGTGGCCAGTAATCAGTTGGAAAAATCAATATATATTTTTTTTTTTTTCTCTAAAGACCCAACAGTGCTCTGGATTTGATATATATATATTATTCTGAACGCTTTTATTTATATATCTGTATTGAAAGATAATTTTATTTATTCAACTAGTACTGAGCAGTAGCACTGAGCTTTTGTGTGATATAAATGCCACCTAAACCTTTTTTTTTTACTGAGTGAATAATTTAATAAATAGGGTAGGACTTACTTTATTTAATTCATATACTTCCCCAGCCCCTGTATAGGGACTCTATGAATGTTATATCTGAATTGCATTGCTGACAATTGTGTCGGCATATGTAATTAAGAAGATACCTGACTGCCACCGCAGAATCATGGGAAATGTAGTTCCCATTGATTTTGCTTTTGTTTAAAAGTCATGGTCGCGCATTCGCAAGTACAGTTTGGGCATCGCACAGAATTGCATTTCTGACAATTTGCCACCAAACTAACTAATCAGAGATATTTATTGTGGATTTGATGGTTGACCAGGATGCACTTGCATGTGATATTTAATACCAGGCATAAATTAGTAAACTCACATGAGAATAACTATACTTTCCAAATGTTCAATTGAACAGTGTCCTAATTATTTTATGATTATTTTGCCTCAAATATAACTAAATGAAAAAGGTGTGCATGCAGTATACAAAAACATATGATAACATGAGTTGCATTGAGTTTTATTGTTTGGTAGTTGTGTTTTATGTGATATAGTTTAGTTTTAATCAGTTCAGTATAACTATGTACATTTTAGGTAAACCTTTGATTCTGCCAAGATCATCTTCTGTTCCAGATGTAACCTCGGCAATAACTTCGGTTATCAAAAAACAAGCAAGCACCCCACAGGGTAACGTCTTTAACACCTTTTAACCTTTTAACTCTATTAATATTACTTTCCATTCTTTTCACAATCAGTATTTGGAAATGTTTCATCATTTCCAAATGTGGCACTAAAGAATAAAAATGCATCATTCCACTATTGAAAAATTATACTAATTTCTGTTTTTCATATTTTTTGTAGGATATTGGATATTTTGCTTTTTGCTCATTTACCAATTGTAATGTTATTCCATATAAAAAAGCAATCAATTATATTTTCCATAATATTAAACTAGAGTCCATCATTTTAGCAAATATACCTTTTATTTATCGTTTTATGGGGGTTTTAACAATATTTTACATTTTCTGTCATTTTTATAAACTGTCTTGTTCTTAACTAATAAGATTTCTCAGGTGATGGCATAACAAGTTAGTTTTCCTCTAAAACACCGTTTCCAACTCAAAATCCAATTTATATATATAAAGAGGCAACACGGAGTGGCAGTGAACCAAATTTTGCTGGCTAAAATAACCAAAGTGTCATCATAGTTAAACACACTTTTCCATGTGTTCTTTTATTTCATACTGGCACTCTATTAGCATTATGGTTCGTTACTGTTGCACATTTGCCATTGTATTAATTTCCTGGCACATATAAATAATAAAACATTAATTAAAGGCAAAGAAGCTGAAGTACTTCTAATTTTGAATTAACACACTTTTGTTATGTGAGTAAAATATGTTAATTCAGTGTAAATGTAGAATTATAAGATAAATGCTCATTTACTTTTATGGTATGACAAAACATTTTACTTATTTTATTAGACTTGCCCATTTTTGTCAAATAGTGTTGGCATACTCCTTACCTTTTTCTACAAAATGTCAATTGTCAAGAGTTAAGCACAATGACCCATCCAACTACTCCTATGCAATACCCTGGAATATTCTGCAATGTGTTGTCACCTTTAATAAGATTGCTCCTGGTTGGCTGGCTCGTACAATCCAGCTCTCATTATCTATCCTCGCCAAGTAAAATCCCAGTGGTAATGCAACTATATTCTCTTTGTAGACAGAAGAAAAATAGAAATCTATACTGAAGATTCTCTAGACGTCACAGAAAATCCAAAACCCACTGACGGTGATTTTTATTTATCATCGGTTTTATCATTTACAAATGTTTTTTTCAACATATGTTTGAGCACATTGCTGCAAAAGAAAGTAAATTTAGTTAATCTAGGCTTTGCTTGCAGGCCACCAATATTACTGGCTTGGACATTCTAACTGACCAAAGATAGTCAAATATTGAGGTACAGCGATACAATGGCAACCTTTTTGGCTAGCTATCTATTGTGATCTATTCACTAACATTTAGTGCAAATGAGATGAACAATGCAAACTCACCAGCTTTGTTCCTACACAATGTATATTTAAGTCAACTGAATAATATGTAAATCTCACTTTTAGTGAATCTCATTATTTGTAGGCATCATGTACCTTATATGTTTTGTCTACAACAGAGTAATTGTACATTTTTAACAAACTTAGAGCTTGTGATTAGAAGCCCTTTGTCTTCTAGCCATGCAATCTTGTGTTGCATGAAGTTGACTACAGAGTAATTTTTCCAGACTCAGCTTTTGACTCAGGATCGCTCTACAGCTCAAACTTTCATAAATTCAGTGTTAATTTAGGATTGGGTAATATTTGTAGTTATTTGGTATGAATGGAAGGTTAGTAGCTGGTAAACTGAGAGGTTTATATAAGTCTATTGCTTATAGCAATTCAGACAAGATATCAGTTATTTTTATTAGAGGTGAATGGACTGAAACACATGAAATTTGTAGCAATTTCAATTTCATGTCAGTTCTTGATGTATCTATTTCGTGTAAAAACATTTTGATTTGTCCCTTTAAAGCCAAACTTTAGAAAAGTAGATACTTTACCAATGAGACTAAAGAAATGTATCCATGTTGATCTAAGAAAAGAGTTCTACATATGGAATTAATTTACAATGAAAGCATATATATATCGTTGAGCATGGTACAAACATACACATATATATTACAGATTGATCAGAAGTTAATAGTAGGTTTTCCCATTAGCTTCTTACATAATTACCTATCATTATAAAATTTAAAAAAACAAAGAACATTCTCAATAAAATAGGAATGTTGGGTTATTTTTATTCATCTGATTCAGTGATGGCTTTTTTAGCAGAGAGGCATCCAGAGTCAATTGAGGAACCACAAGTGAGCACGCAAATGCCTATCAAACAGCACAAGACAACTCTGGGTAAAGGCAGCTTGTCTTTTATATTCACTTCTATTTCTGTTTTCATATTCAACATGTTACATTAGAAAAGATGCTTTATGTCTCTGTTATCAATTCCCCTAACGTCAAAGCAGTCACATATAGATTACATATTTACATAGGAGAAATGCACCACTTTGTTATCTTAACAAAGAGCATGGGATACTTATATATCAAGTAAGTAGGACCATGAGGTGGTGGTCAGTGGGAATTATGGGTAAATAGGACAAAGATCTGGAATCGATTAAAAAAAAAGTGCTATTACAATTTCCTGGAGTTTCACTGCCACCTCTGCCAAAAAAAAATTGTTCTGCTTTTTATATTTAAAGGTGCAGTTTAGTCTAATAGCAAGAACTCCCAATTATTGTTGGGAGTTAGTGTTATACAGTGAAGCACACTTACACATAGCCTCCAATATTCTTTGTGACTGAGCAATGTTTTGTTTTGATAAACATTGCATTTTAGCCTAAATTGTTTATGTTTTTGGATTTCTGTCTGTCTGCAACGAATATTCAAATAACAACCCATATTCAGTCAAATCTTTAATGTGACCATCACAACAACAATGGCCATGGGTCCCTGGCTTGCTTGCACCTAGAGGATCATCAGCCATACATCACTGACGAGGCCATTGTATGCCAAAATGTACGTCTGTGGTTTTCTGTGTACTTCGTGCAGAGGGTACTAGCCATGCACTTCGGCTCTGGACTGCCCTTTTGGGGGGGATTCGTCTGATATGCTAATGGAGTCGTTTCCTTTGTAATGGTGTAAGCAAGCAAAAAAACGGAGTTGCCCTCCCAAGAAGGCACTATCCTTCTGGACAGGCTATTGTAGTGGTGTCCGGTCTCAGTGGGTTTGTGCACCCAGCCCCCCTTTTTGCTCACCATCACAACAATTACACTGGGTTAATTAATATAATGTAATGGGAGATAAGTAGACTGCTTAATTAACTGGCACTCATACACTTCATTACTTTCTGCTTTACGTAATTAGAGAGATCATTTCTGTCTCTATTTTGTTTGTTTCATTGCTAATTGCTTCTCCATCCATCATAATGAATTCATATAACAACACATTCTTTAAATGGTAATGTATTCATAATTCAGTACAATAACCACAGACATATTATCTGTTACAAATATTTATTTCTAGCAGCGAGTGGGAAGCCTCCTATTTATGTTCCTTCTACAATACCCAGCTTGTCAACTCCCCAAACTCCTCATGGTAAAGCACATTCTTTATTTTTATGTATATTGTAATATAATAAGGCATACCACAAACAAGTTGCATCTACAGGTCTTGTGTGTTCTTATTATTTAGCTTGTGGCATATCATGTGTCTGACTGTTTCTGAGTGATAATGCAAAATAATTTAAGGTTATATCATAGCTGGATCTATCTGTGCCTTTTAGATCATCCTATAGTTCCACCAGTGCCATCATCTTCTCCAGAGCTAATCAGAATACCTCCTGTTACTATAGGACAAGTCCGTTCCACACAGGGTAAAGTTTGTGCTTGATATCTAGACAGTCATAGAATTGTTTTTTATATTGCCATTCACACATATACCCAGAGAAATACATTTATGGCCCATATGGGTCTATTCACTAAAAGCTGAGATTGGAGATCGAGGTGAGCACTAATCTCGACCTCTAGACTCCAACAAACTTGCCACCCTCTCAAATGCCTCATTTCAACCTCACAAAATGGTATTCACTAACATTTTGGTGATGTCGAGATGTGGAGAGATGAGTTATGGTGAGGACATCTACTTTGACAACCTACGAGATTGGATGCCTGCTTTTCATTTTGCCTTCCATTGGTTATAATGGAACATAATCTCGAATTTTAGGGAATAGACCCAATTGTGTTCAATTAATGTTAAAGATAAAATACTGTCCGTGTTTTGATGTTTTACTTTATAATATTTATAATATATAAATGGCTAAGTAGGGTATTAATCAAGTACTAAAGAACGGAGAACTGTTATAGTGGGTGGGGCCTGTCAACAACATCAACTCAAACCAGTCTTTGAACAAGATGTTGTCAGGGCAGCACCTGCACATTGCATAGATCTTCAAAACAAAACCTGATGGAAACCTATACAAGATTACAATACTGTAGAAAAAGAGAGCAATGGCAAAATGTTAACATTTCATTTGGCCTATTTTTGTGTTGTAGCTGATTGTGACACAAGCTTTCTGTTTTATTTTGTTTGGAAGAAGCGTTTAGTGAGGTATGTAAAATAACTGGGAGATTGTGTATGGCCTCTTACAGATAAATGCCACACTCAACTCCCATAGCAGACACTTGAAATCAAAGTAGCCTAGTTGGTTTCTCATCTACCCTATGGGGTAGATTTAATGCCCCCCATTAACTAAATAAAAAGGCGTTAGTGGTAAATTAACAGACACTGATGATTCAATGTCCACCGCTAACGCCATTAGCGGACTTAGTAATATAATTACCGATGAATAGAGGATAAACAATGTTGATACTGGAAATATTAGTGAAAGCGCTTATTTTACATCTTTGAATCACTGTTTGTCGTTTGCTGATTTTGCCGAACAGACTGTTTCAGTAAACACGCCTTAACGAACAATGGCAGAGTTATCTGCCGGTTTCAAATACAGTTAGAGTACATTGCCTCCTCATTTAGTAAAATGGTCAAACCAGATGTGCTAACTAATTCCTGTTTGGCACCCTAATCCATGTCTCTAATCCATCTGTACTGCATTTTAAACAAGTACATCAAGATCTCGAGCATATTATTAAACTGATGTGCTTAGCAGAAAATGTTCATTATAGAATTTGTGTAACTTGAGACCCATACTAAATATTACACTAATTTAAAACGCCATATTTGACTCAGAAAACAGTTGTGTCATTCTTTAACAAATATTCAATGCTATTATTTATATGTCTTAATGGCACTGTAACCTCCCTCCTCTGGGTTCTGGCAAGCGAGTGTAGACCTTCCTAACAGTGACATTTTTGATGGGGGAATCAGCTTTTCTATCCTAAAGTAATATTCACTTTATTAGTATGTATTATACTGGGTATGTATTAGGTAGGAAAATTGATTATTGGATATCAGTGATGGTTCAGTTGTCTTAATAATCCTTGATTTAACCAATTGGATTGTAGTATGTTTGAATGTGGTACATCCAGGAATCTTCTAAATGCTAGGTGTCCAACTGCAGCTCTTCAGCTGTTTCTAAACTACAAGTACCCTAATCCCCTGCTGTTAGGGCATCATGGGATCTGTAGTTTTGATATTGGCAAGCGTTCAAATGTAGTAAATTCTATACAATTTCGGGGGGGGGGGGGGATTTTTTTCATATAAATTATACTGTCAGATGTGATACAAGAAAGGATGTTTCTAATACCTCTAGAATATGCTTTGCAATGGGTGAGACAGTGTTTACTGGTCTTGTTAAGCAGCCTAAATCCAGTAGTCAATTGATGATAATGCTAATCTTACTATGGCTATAAATGGACCACACTGTGACATTTAGGTTTGACTGTTCACCACAATCCAACTAACATTGAGGTTTTTATTATTTCTTTTTTTCAGCCCCTACCAGTCACACTACCCCATCCTTTACCAAAACAAACACTGGTAATGCTTTTTCTTCACAGTACAGTCAGTAGTGTTACTAGTCGCTGCACGTCCACTGATGCGTATGTTCAGCCATCTTTCTACTTTACCACACATGATTCCATGGTTTGTAACCAGAGCTTATCACAGCTTGATGGCTGCCACATGATCCTACTGTAGCAGCACGTACCAGAATGATAGTCATCCAAGCAGCTTTGCATTATCTAGAGACAGAAAAAGAGGAGGTATTTTTAAAGGTTTTGAGGCATAGTTTCATTAGCCCTGCCTGAGAACTTAGTTATCAGGTAGAAGAAATGAAATATTATCCTCGTACCTTTAAGAAGACACTCGTTAATGAGAAATGAGAGGCTGTATATGCTTGTATATGTGGAATCACTGGAAACATTGAGGGAGGAGTATCAAGGTAACCTGGTAGACTGGCAAATCAATGTCCTTCTCCGACATGTTCTTCCAGGCCTGCCAGCTTTAGAACATGGGTGTTGCCAATTAAAAGCACTCTGTGATGCAGAGATAAGGTTGACTGCAAAACTTTCCTCAGCTCCTCTTACAAATTCCAGCAGTCCTGAGGAGGTAATATCTTTTCTGGCGCCATTTGCATACCTTGTAAATAAAAACGAACGTAGCAATGAGTTGAAAGTTAATCCCCATATACAAGTTTTACTCTGATAAATCTCCTTCAATGTGTTCTCGATAATCACCCTTTCATTGCAAGATCCAGCATGCGCTCCCTAAAAGACACAAAGAAAATTACAGACGTTTTTAATCTTGGAATTTCTCTTTCAGCATTCTCTGAAGATCAGCTCCTTACTACGATACTACACGATATTGCTAAGGTTGATGTGCCACAATCAGTCCCTGGTACAATATTCTCTATATATATAAGCATTATGCAGAATGTAGTTGGCTTAGACCAGTGTTGTTCAACTTCTTAATCTGAGGTGGCCACATACAATGCAGAAGCTTGTCTTGGGAGAGAGCAGACATTATTAGTTTTATGAGGTTATGTCATAGAACCTATGGATTTATGGACTTTCAGCCTGTGGTCTACCAGTTGGACATCAGTGGTTGAGACAAAGGCTGTGGGCTACATCAGGCCTTGCTGAGCTTATAGCAGTTTGCAGGCTTACACTGCGGTGGTGGTTACAAGAAGTACTGTACCTAGATATCCCTGTGATACAAAATGAGAACACACTTTGTGTTATTTATCTCCCAATTTACAATGTATGCAAATTAACCAATGTATGTATACATAAAGGTACTCGTAAGTGTTTATACATCATTCTTTTTTAACACAGTGGGGGAGGGGCACTTGTTTACTGTTTCAGCAGATATTACTATTATTATTCCTTATATATACATTTTGCCTGTGTGCCAACTTATAAGAAATTTGCAAGAAATAAAAGCTAATATAGATTGTCATTCCACCAATGTTTGATTAAGCATTTTGCAGAAGTTGAACCATTTTGTTTGTTTGTAAATTGTGTGCATCATTCTGATGTCTGTCAGATGGTTACTAAGTTCCTAGAGGATGTGTTATTTTGACTGGACCCAAAGCCAATGAGCAGAGATGGGTTGCTTTAGTGGTGTGCCAAAATGTAAAAATAATCCTTGCAGGGGGAATTGTTTTATTTTTAATTGGGCTATGTGGTTAAACTGTTTAATTACACACATTGTCATATACTGCTTTTGTTTGTATCAAAATTGAGATGCAGGTGCTCTTTCAAAATGGTTGCAAATCTTGTCATCTGCAGTAAACAGTTGTGAGATTGTGAAGCTTCAGACAAAGGTGGGACTAGGTATATATTGTAATGACAAATTATCAGGGAAAAGAGGAAAAGTGTGAACATTATATAGATGCAATTGTATTATTAAACAAAGAGGTTGTCTAAAAAGATAGATGAACCCTGTATTCAAATATTAGCATGGAAAAAAACATGTCACACTGTAGCTGCTTTACAGAAATAAAATCCATAGGATGTTATGTTTTTAAGTATAGCAAGAAAAATATATGTTGACTATTAGTTATCAGTGAACGTTTTGTATGACATAAATGTATATGCAAATCATTGAATGTATTTAGTGTATCATTGTTTTAAGAGTTACTCTCGGCCTGACTGTGTAGAAAACGAACCAGTGTAGATAGAGTACACTTCTAAGTGATGGACAGTGTTGATGTGGGGGGCATGTGGCCAAAATAACAAGTTGATTGAGAACAGAATATTTTATCTGTCACCAAAGTGGAAACATGTGCAGTACAACTTGTGAAAAAGAATTAACACGTACAGGCTTAACCAAGTTGAAGAAAAGTCATAAGTGGGTGGAGGATAGAGATGGAAAGTCATAAGTCAGCGTGCACTAGTTTGTAGAATATGAAAGTACCAGAGTATACAGTATTAAGTGATTTAAAGATAATGAAGTCAAGTTAATGAGTGGAAAAGTACAGAGTGATGCAAGTAAAATAAGATTTACTTTTGTTTTTTCTAAATAAGCTATAACCAAAGCATAACTTTATTTCTTTATGCTTTATACTAATAGATCATGTTTAACTAGTGATAACCGATTTTATTTTTTGTTTCTGACTACAGCATTTTGATTATTTTTTTTAGGTTTCTCAGGTTAAAATGTTGTCTCAAAAATGAACAAGAATTTGACATGCTAAAGAACGATTTAACTAAACAATGTTTTACCTAGATGCTTTATCAATTTTCAAAAAAACATTTTCACATCCATATAATTACAATTTACTTCATTTCCTTCCACAGATCAGTGCTGTTTCAGAATGTGTAGAAGTATCTTCTTATAACAGTTCTACTTTTTATCCCTCACTAATTATTTTACATCTTTACATTGAACCATAAGCTTAAATCAATGTGTATGTCTTTATTTCAGTTCCAAAAGAAACTCCATTACTACATCCCAAAGTTATCTCTAGTACGGAAGCCCCAGTATATGGAAATGGTAAAGACATTATACTTATTAAGAAAATGGAAGACCTGTTTTTCTAGCAGAATGTTGCCTTCTAACACTCCTCATACTGTTTATTTCATTTTACCTCAGAGAGCACGCAGCCAGATCCTGAAATTATAATAAAAGATGCACCTTACACTGTTGAGCAAGAAAACATAAGTTTAGGTAATGCTGTAATTAAAAAATAGTTCCAACATATTTATTTGCTTTTTTAAATTACTTAACGCTTCATGATATCAATTGTGTCGACGTACGGTGTATTTCATGCACTAGATTTATATTTATAACTATCATTTCCTGTAAATTCCTATACCAAGGTATCAATGTCTAAATTGTTGGGATAAAAAGTTATTATTTTTAAACAAATGTAAATCAGCAATAGTTAAAGGGTCCAATGTCTTTAAAATGCATCCTATATAATGAAGACTTTTCTAAATAATATCTATTTTAGTTTACATCCTGCCCACCTTGTTTTCGTAAACTATTTAGTAAATACTCTGGACTGACCACCTGTGTGTTTTCCTTATTGCTCCCTGTAAAATGTATGTTAAAGACTAAAATTCCACAATAAAAATTATAATATTTAAAAAAAAAATAACATTAAAATGTTTTTTAACTAAATAATATTATTACCATTATTTTTGTTTCTATCCGTATAATAGAGGGTGAAAGGAGTCAATCACTGGATTTCATCACTTCCTTTTGTGTTATAGTTTATGTATGATTATCATTTTTCTTACAAACCCTTCATGACACATTAATCGTCCTTTGTTTCTTCAGTGTTATGTTATATAACTGTTAATGGCTAGACATAAGAATCACAGAATGGTCATTATAAGCTTTTATTTGCAGCTTCTACTGATAAGATACTTGTTGAAAAGTTTGCAACATCTTCCACGCCAGACACAGAGATCACAGCTGGTAATACTATTCTATTTCTGATATTGAACTGAATGCCAGTCAGTCACTCCTCGTATCTTAATGAAAAGAATCTTATTGCCATTTTATTGCATGGTAAAACTTGAAAGTGAACCATTCATCCACATAATGTATGGATGATCTTCAGGAAGACATAAACATAGTTACCGGAAAAAGTATTCAGCAATTATATAGATTAAAAGATGCACGTAACTGAAGCTCCAGTATGGCTGCTGGTTCTACCAACATGGCTGCCAAAATAAAATGTCTACTAAAGAATGGCATCTGCATTCCCACAATGCCTAGTGTATAAGAAAACACTAAGCTTATGTGGAATAGTAACAACTATTCTGATGTCCATTTACAACTATTGCTTTGGCATACAGCTACTTTTTGTTTTACCTTTGTGCCATGAGCATAACAGTAAAACTTGTACACCAAATGTGTATATAAACAAATTTCACAATGTGTAGATTTTTTTTATTGTCAACAAAGTGTTTTTTCAATGATTGGTATGCTTTAATTAGCCATTTTTTGCATGCCATAAAAAGTCTGTTTAGTTAGTGGAGAGGCGTTATGTTTATTGGACAACTGTCAGCAAAAAACTAAGTTATGTTTTATTGAAGGATTGCATAGGGTTGCCACTTTTTTTTTTTCAACTAATACCAGCCATGCTATCGGCTGCATAGACTAAACATTGGCCTCAAGCCATATTTTTTACAGGTCTACTGGTAAATTACTGTCTGGGTGGCTACACATACATTGCATCAATTCATTTTAAATAGAATTGCTTTCATGAAAAAAAAACATATACTGTATCTTATTTAGCCCATGAAGGTCCAATGTTTCTTCATCTGACCCAAGATGTTAGGCCCCTGCTAAAGCTATATAAGCAAAAAGGGCTGAATAAGGTACTTTAGATGCCATGTTGCTGACATCTTTGGGTAGGCAAAGGAAGAGCTGACCATTTTGACCCAAGATTCTAAATAACATGTCTGCCCCCTGATGGTGCTTTGCAAGCAAAAAGGTACTTTAGTTGGATTCTTTCAGTAAAAGCTTTTCTGCTTAAATGCCTAGACTTGATGTCATCTTTCAATTAAACTTAACTTAATTGTTGGCCAACAGTTGTCCTTTAAATGAGGACATTCATGATTTGATCAAGCTTATATATATATAATTAACTTAACCAGATTATGCAACCAATTATTCCAGATTTAAAGTTACCTAGAAAAATAACTGTACAGAATCCCATTCAGTCTCTGTTTTCTATGGAACACCAACTATATTTACTATATGAGTTTAGGCTTAAGGAAATTCAAAGCTCCATACCATATTTATTATAAAACATTAAAGCATGTCAACGAGTGAAACAAATATTTGATCCCCTTTCAATCAGCAAGATTTCTGGCTCCCAGGTGTCTTTTTATTGAGGTAATAAGCTGAGATTAGGAGCACTCTCCTAAAGGGAGTGCCCCTAATCTCAGCTTGTTACCTTTATAAAAGACACCTATCCACAGATGCAATCAATCAGATTCCAAACTCTCCACCATAGCCAAGAACAAAGAGCTGTCCAAGGATGTCAGGGACAAGACTGTAGACCTACACAAGGCTGGAATGGGCTACAAGACCATTGCCAAGCAGCTTGGTGAGAAGGTGACAGCAGTTGGTGCTATTATTCGCAAATGAATGTAACACTAAATTACTGTCAGTCTCCCTCGTTCTGGTGCTCCATGCAAGATCTCACCTCAATGAGTTCCAATGATCATGAGAATGGAAAGGAATAGACATGTGCATTCGTTTTCGGACGAATGCATTTTCGTCCGAAAATAGCATTTTCGTCCATTCGTCCGAAAAACGAATAACGAAAATGCTAAGCTAACGAAAGCCGAATGAACGAATGGTTAATAAACGAAAATCATTCGTTCATTCGTCCATTCGTAGTACTATTGCATTCTATAAGCCGTAATAGAGTCGGTTTATAGAATACAATAGCATTACACATACATAGTACATTCCATAAACCGACATAATGAACGACTTTCGGTTTATGGAATGCATGTAAGTCTATTGGCATTCTATAAACCGAACGTTCGGTTTATAGAATAGCAATAGGATTACATGTATTACATAAGCCGACAGCCTATAAACAGAACGTTCGGTTTATAGGCTGTCTTCATTTCACTACACGGAGACAGAGTCTCCATTCATAAAATTATGAATGCAGACTTTGTCTCCGTGTAGTAAAATGCCGACAGCCTATAAACCGAACGTTCGGTTTATAGGCTGTCGGCATTTAACTATACAGAGACAGAGTCTCCATTCATTATGAATGGAGACTTTGTCTCCGTATAGTTAAATGCCGACAGGTACTAAGTCGAAGGGCTCAAATACTTATTTCACTCATTGACATTCAAATCAATTTATAACTTTTTTGACATGCGTTTTTCTGGAAAAAAAATTTGTTATTCTGTCTCTCACTGTTAAAATACACCTACCATTAAAATTATAGACTGATCATTTCTTTGACAGTGGGAAACGTTCAAAATCAGCAGGGGATCAAATACTTTTTTCCCTCACTGTAGAACACATCCAAATCTTCATCATTTTTTTTTTAAACTTTGGATGTACATGTGTAAATATGTATCTTGTCTTACTTGGGAATAGGTATATCTATAATTAATAGATGATGTTAACACCTATCTAAAACATTAATCTATTTAACCAAAGTGGGTTTGTGTATACATGCGCAGATATAATATGTAGAGAAAGAGAGACATATTTAGACATGTGTACTTGTATGTATAAATATATTTGGTCCTTAAATATATAAAAATAAATACATAGAGCCTGTTTCATTTTCTAACAGCAGCGTCCCGGACCACACCAAAGTTCATAACAACTAATACTCCTACCACCTCTAAACAGGCAACCCAGGGTAATGAATGTTTTTGTTTCCCTTATCTTCCTGGAAAAGCAAATGAATAAAAAGTATTAAAACTGTCATGCAATGCCAATGCATTTTGCTTCTTGCATCTGTATATTGCCATTTTACAAACACTGGTAGTTCTTGCTGTTTGTAGGTGTTACTTAGTCTTCTTCCTAACTGACATAACATCTATAAAATCTGTATTGTGTTATTTTGCTAAGTTAATTTTTTGAAAAGTTATTTTTATGCACCATAATTTAAGTAGTATGGTACTTTTTTTTTTTTTTTTTTTTTACAATACTCCATTTTTTTAACTCTGTCATGACTTATATTCATGCACTGATTGTCCATATTAACTGTAGTGTAATGGTAATAAAATATTGTGCTTGGCTTGATTGTTAGTTGCCTGAATGGTAATATTTTTTCATTTTAGGTTGCATGTAGGGTGACCACATTTCTACCTAAAGAGGGAGTAAACTCCAAAATATTTTTTTTAATATATATATATATATATATATATATATATATATATAAAGGCCATTTTCCCTTGTTCTGTATAATTTTTGAATGGTTTTTCTGCAAAGTACCATTCAAAGATATCACATACTCTTTGTAAAAAAAAAAAAAAAAGATTTGGGAGAAATCAATTTGTGAAGCTGTTGTCGGACCGGTGACTGATAACCATCCGTCGCTCCGAGTGGCGTGTCTGTCTGTCAGTCATGCAAGATTTGCAGTGTTTGTGAACGACAATGCAAATGAATATGGAAACGTGTATGCGAATGCTAATTTGAACAGTTAGGAAGCCTGATAGTGAAGTAGGAGTGAATGTGAATGTTAGTTCTATTGTGAACAGTTAGGAAGGAGCAGTGGTGCGAATGCACTGATAATAAATACAACTGGGAAGTATGACACTGTACCAGGACAGAGCAGGTAGGCTGTCAGAGAGACACAAGATGTCGGCTCTGTGGTACTTGAAGGATCACAGAAGGTGCTGAAGTTTTATAAGCTAGTTGTTTATTCCAGCGCATTAGATCAGGATAAAAGGGGAATCATTTATATACCATTTTATTTTTAGGGTTTAATCCCTCTTTAATTCATGAAAATGTCTACAAATGCATTTTTCAGGACTGGATTGGCTACACTGTGACTATATTGGGCAAGGCCCACCTTGACTTTTGATCAACTTAGTCTGATTTGTTCCAAACCTTACTATTTGTTTGTGTTATTGACACTATTATACAGCATTGCATATAATTGAATATAAGCATTGAATATAATGGTGCTTTATTAAAATAAAATACAATTACGACTTCAATTGGTCTATGCTTTACCAATTCTAGCTCTGGAATATGCATATTTTCCTTCTCGAGGTGTGGATACCCTAGTTACTTGCCAAGTAGCATGCAGCTTCAGCTTATGTGTAATTGAAATTCACTATTGCTTTCTTTCAGTTATTATTCAAAGTGGAGGTCTTGACTGAAGTACACGTCATTCAGTAACACTAATATTATTTTACAGCCCCAAAGAAATCACGGCTCCCTGCTACCCAGTTTAAACCCTCACCCACGCCAGAAGCAAAACAGTCTACACCTGGTACAGTAGCTTTACGGTTCATCCAGCATGGGTTTACCATAAAGATTCCAAAACATTTGGTACCTTTGCCAACAGACCATATACATTTATCTTCTAATTAATATTTCTAGAGAAATAAGAATCATGCTATGCTTTAAAAGACATTGATCAGAAAACTTTAATATAATATATTTTAAATATAAAGCTTTAGTAAATACTATTATACAATTTTTATATATAGTATTATTTGAATGTATTAAAATTATGTATTTTCCTACATTCAAATTCATTTTGTAAAGTGATCATGAGCACAGTATATCAGTAATATTATTTTTGCCAATATTACAATAAACGTGTTATAAGCATCATGCTATGAATACTGAACTGCATACACCATATGGCATTACAAAACACAAAGATAAACAATCTACTACTTAAGTTAACTTTTTATTTACTTCCATTAGTGAACTAAATTACAAATTATTGTGTTCTAGAGTAAAAAAAATAATGCTTAAAGTAGGTTTTGTTTAAAACCATGTTTTCGCCTCATACAATTAAATAAGGTAGTTAGAAAGGTTTTATTGAAGATTTATTGGACAATGTTCATACGCTTGAGCAACTGCACATTGTTTTGTCAAATGTATTAAATGTAAGAATATTTACCAACTTTCCTGACTATGTCACAGACCCATTTTCTGCAGTGTGTAACATAGTTCTTTGCAAACCAATGCTTCGAAAGACAGTGATCAGCGACTTTTGCTATAAAATATATTTTAAATATTAAGCCTTTGTAAATGCAAGACTACTACTGGTCGTTAACCATCAGTGTGCATGCTTTCTGTATGGTTTCATAATGTTTTGCTCCATCTTCTAAAATAGCTAAATCTGTCTAATGTGTAGTATTTCCCTTTACTTTTAAGGGTTACAACTAACTAACTATTTTATTCTGTTCAGTTTTAAAAGAAACCAAACCAATTAAACTAGTAGAAGATCTAAGAGAAACTTCGGGTAAATAATGTATTCATTAAAATGATTTCTCCTTATCTCATTTTGCAACACTGCACAACAGTTTTTTTTTCCTGTGTGATTAATTGACGAATACAATTCTGATTTATTTCTTGTACTTCTTAATTGAGATGTAAGCGCTCACTATGTGCTCACTATCTTTGGCTTGGTTTTTTTGTTTTGCCGAATGTTATCATGTTTTACATTGTTTCTTTGCCAGGTTGCTATGTCATGGGGGATGACTATGAATCAGTATTGCATGGCTGAATTATTTTCTTTCTCAATATTGAAAAGTGACTCAACATTAAAAGAATGTAACTGGTTTATTATTTTTTTTAATTCAGCACTCTACTCTCCATATTTTTCTTGCAGTTCCAAAAGAAACTAAAAAAAGTTCTACTTCAGCGCCCCAAACCACCCTTGCAACAGAAAGTCTAATCCCAAATCTTGGTAATAACCTATTTCTTTGTTTTTTAAACCTGCATTCATCCCATCACATCATGTATCTCCTTATTTGGATCTCAAACATTGAACACTTTCAACCATTTACAGGTTTAGCCCTATGCTGGAAGTAGTATTTTTGTGTTATAGCATCCAAAATTGTTTTACCAAATAAGATGAGCATTGCTAATGATATTCATTTCATTCATTTCATGCAGATCCTAAAACTCCCCATCGTATGCCCATTAATCTTATAAGAATTCATTTTGAGGAACCAGAGCAACCTGCGGGTAAAGAAGACTTTTGTTTGGCTGAGCATAGTTCTGTATTTTAATCTAAAGTATTTATGTTCTGATATTGCTATGATACAAATGTTTGCTTACTTTTTTGCACGTTCTTGCTCTTGCAATGATATCAACTGTATTATTTGTATGTTACTAATCCCGAGTATACACAACACAGTACCTGGATTATAGTCATTTTCAATCCCAATGTCATGGATATCTTCCAGCCAGAATTCACATTGTGGCTACTCAATTCTATGTCTTTTTACATTTCTCATCCTCTTACCAAGAACTTAGTGATTTAACACCAGACATCTTTTTATCACTCACAGGCTGAGCAGAATTTGGATTGTTTGCCTTTCAGCCTTGTAACAATATAAAATATAATATTATAATATAAAGATAACCTGGAATGTCAGGAAAGTAACCAATACCATTAGATCTCTGCTATTGATAACGGCCATGTGGATAAATCTAATCATGTTAATACTAATTCAGAGAATCATATCTTAACCTGTTTTGTACATATTATCCTGCCAATAATAGAATGTTGGTCACTCAATTTATTATGGGGCAGGATATAAATGAAAGAAAAAGGAGGCAGTAGATGGTGCGGAAGGTGATAAATCAGGGGAAATACAAAAAAACCAATGCATAATAATAATCTATAAAAAAAAAAAACATCCAGTCATTGTGTAGGAATAAATTGTTAATGGAAAATAAAAATGAGTTAGTTTAAACTGCAGATTAAAAACAAGACCAATTTGGCCAATGAGAATAATAGGAGTATCTAAATTAAATGCCACTTTTCACATATGGAAAGCATCTTGGAAGTGTGGCCAGGTATTTCTTCTTCACTGGAGATACCCAGGTTTTTTTTGCCACTGCTCTAACTGAAGGAGCATTTGACAACTTAAAGCATGAGTTTCTTCTATCTGTGTATTCCACACATCCTCCTTAACATCACTGGCATGGAGTTAAGCGGACCTCTCTTCATTAGTTTTTTAAAGCCTTTAATTCTACCACTAGTGCACACATAATCAATTTAATGGGAAATTATGAAACCTCCATTATCTACTAACAACTGTCGCAAACCAAGCTCTTAATTGGGTGAATCATCTTCTCAGTATTTCAATTCAGGAAAATCCATATTTAAAAGAAATATTTTTCTTGCAGTACCAGATAGAACAGAAACTGTTACTCCTAAACTCAGAAAAACACCTGACAGTCTTCTTCCTGTGGATGGTAAAATAAATATTTTTTTTTCCTTTGAAACAATACAGAAAAAATATTGCAAAAACGTTCACTTCCCTTATTGTTGAGGAAGCTTTTCTATCCTTAGCAGAATTAATATTTATTTCAGACTTCTTGGATTATGAGTATGTTATTAAAGATGAATTAAAATTGTGAAAACACTTACCACATTATGTTATTAATACTAGAACACGCTCTTTTATGGTCTGGTGACAAAGGTGTTTTGTTTTCCCTCCAAAATATTATGTTTTGATTTTACATTTCTTAAGTAGTCAGCATTCCAAGATCTTTACATAGGTTATTGATTCAACATCAAAATGCATTTTGATTAACGACTAAACCATTTTAAAAAAGCATCTCTTTAAAACAAAAAAAACACTTTATTATGCAATAAGTTTTAACCTTTGTCCTCATGTCTATTGTTTTTCCATCTTTCATATCAACCTTTAACCTATACATATTTCATCATGTTACCCCTAATCTCTTACTGGATTGTGCCAACTGACCAATGGGATTTCAATTCACTATTTCATCTTGTCCCACAGAACCATTAATTGGGAAATATCTCCTGTACCGATATCACATGAAAATGTTTTTCCATTCCCTCCTAAAATACCCCCTTTAATATTTTTTCTAAAACTATTTGATTGTTAGATCGGTTTTGGCAAGGACATACTAAGGTGATTGCATGGAATCCAGTGCACCCATGCATCCTTATATTTAGCGGTACCCGGCCTCACACCAAGCTGAAAAAATATATTGATGACTTGTCTATCTGGCGCTTTGGCAATGACCTTATTTGACTTCAGCACCATTGTCTAGTGATATGAAGGCAAAAGCCCCATCCAGGTGTGTGAGCACTGTGTAGAACAGGCAAAAAAGTACTCTTGGACGTTGATCTTATCACTATGCCATCTGGCACTCAGAGGGTGAGCACTTTCAAAGGCAGCCCTATGTTGTCATAGCATCCAGTACTGTTTTTTACATTTCTAAGTTTACTGCTGAGAGATTAGCTTGGATAATGATATTATTTTATTTTGTACAGATCCTAAACTTCCCCATCGTATGCCTATTAATGTTATCAGAATTCATTTTGAGGAACCTGATCAATCTGCCGGTAAAGAAGACTTTTGTTTTCCTATCTGAGCCTAAATCAGTCATAAAATCTATAGTGGTATGAAGTAAATTCTGAGGTGCTGAAAACTATTTATACATTTGCTTGTACTTTTGCAATGTTTTGAACTTACTATGATAGCTGTATCTCTTTATCTGTATTACAACTCGTAATCTGGAAGTACCTGGAAAATATGCTTAGGGCCAAAGTATCTGAGTTGAAAAAATTCTACCATTCAGCTGAATTAGAGAATTTTTCTAACTCAGTTACATTTTGCCTAACGTTTGAAATTCCCATCTCATTTCCCTGCGATTCTCTCTCTATTGCACAGCTCCTTTTTACCCTGCTCATCCTCTTACCAGCCAGCCATATGTTATCATGAGCAGGATGAGCAGATTTAGTTTGTTCTACACAAAATTCTGTTCTTGAACTTTATAACAATATATAAACATATTCAGAGATGTGAGGAAAGTAATCAATACCATTAGGATTCCACTACTGCTAGATGTGGCTCAGTCTAAACATGTTCATACTAATTCAGAGAAATAGGTTGTAATGATAGTTACAACAGTCCGTATTAGATTGTCAGCTCCCTCGCCAGCACCCTTGAATATCAATAAAATCTTGTACTTCCAGAAGCAGGCACGGCTACCAAGGTTGTTACAAGCAAGCACACTTTATTGTAGACAAGACAAAACATTTACATGGTAAAATATCTTGATAACAGGGGGGAGTTGTTAATACACCTTCACAGGATTAACTCTACATTTTCCTTTTCTTCAAAAACGACCAATGGGATGGTCGTCGACGGTCTGGCACCCCGAATTGGCAGATTGCGGGTGAAAGTCCCAAACGATCGGGCGTAACCTTTATTGGGTCTGGCCACTTAGGGTGCCTCGCTCCCAAGGAACCATACCTGGCATGGAAGGGATAAATCACAGTAACATACCCCAATTTCGCCCATGATTTGGAAAACATTTTGGTTCCCTATTTCGGGGGTTGGACCAATGGGAAGGGGAGCTACATGCCCCTTTAAATTGCCAGCCAATCTGCATTAGAGTGACGGCTGACCAGGTCGCAGGGGTTTTGAATGAGACAATTAGCAGCATGTCTACATGACTCCGTAGGCTCCAGGTCGGTTCTCTGCGGGGACTTTTGGTCGCAAACCCGGGCTTAGAAACATAGAATGTGTCGCCAGATAAGAACCATTTGGTCCATCTAGTCTGCCCAATTTTCCAAATACTTTTTTTAGTCCCCAATTCCATATCTTATATCTAGGATAGCCTTGTGCCTATCCCCCGCATGCTTAAACTCCTTCACTGTGCTTACCTCTACCACTTCTGCCGGAAGGCTATGCCATACATCCACTACCCTCTCAGTAAAGTAATACTTCCTGATATTACTTTTAAATCATTGCCCCTCTAATTTAAGACTATGTCCTCTAGTTTTTGTAGTTTATCTTCTTTTAACTATACTCTCCTCCTTTACTGTGTTTATTCCCGTTATGTTTTTAAATGTTTCTATCATATCCCCCCTGTTACATGTTTCCTCCAAGCTATACATGTTTCTGAACTTTCTCCAAAGTATCAATATCCTTCTGGAGATACGGTCTCCAGTACTGCGTACAATACTCCAAGTGAGGTCTCACCAATGCTCTGTACAAGGCCATGAGCACTTCCCTCTTGCAACTGCTAATACCTCTCCCCATGTTACCAAACATTCTGATAGCATTTCCTGCTGCTCTATTACATTGCCTACCTACCTTTAAATCCTCTGAAATTAATACTCCTAAATCCCTTTCCTCAGATGTTGAGGTTAGGACTGTATCAAATTGGGTTTTAGGGTCTGGCACCAGGCGGCGCGGAAAAGCATAGTGATTAGCCCTTTTGGGAGGTATTAAAATGGGTAAACGGGACACACTTGAAATCACATGCAAGGGTAAAAAGTCTCTGCAGGCAGTTTCTAGGGATCAGCTCCTTTGGAGGAAGAAGTATGCGAATAACAGTAAATCAAGAAAAACATACAGTGTTGGATATACAACCTAACATACAGCATATAGACACAAAGCTCTAGAAGCAAAGGTAACGAAAATATGTTCTCTATAATATGATAGCCATCAGTAGCCTGTGCTTATTCCTGAGCCATATTTCGTAGGTGAACAGGCTGGTATGAGATGAACTCACACAAATGCTGTGGTTCAAAGATGGCATCTCATTTTCACAACAGTTGTATGGAATCCTTCCTGGCATCTCTTATCATTGGAAAATGTATAGATATTTGAATGATGTGCTCTAAATAGAATATATAGTATCAAAAATCCTTTTAGTATAGCGAAATTACTAAAGTAACACTGGCATGATCCCAATTTACAGTAATATTAGTATTGTTTGAATTTATTGGCATTTAACATACCGACGTATCTTGAAATGATTTGGTGTCTATTAGATTGTTAGATATCCAGGCCTATATGCTCTCATGAGTCCACAGCTGTCTTTTTGTCATTGTTTGATCAGAAGTATCATGTGTAAATTGAATTCATGTTTATGTCTGACTGTTTCACTACTTTTTTAACCCTCACATTACCAGTGGGAAATGTAGTAAACTAGGCAAGGTTTTGACATCTTTGCCATGGCTGTTGAACTTCCAAATGTACCATCAGTGTACAAATAATCTATTAGTAATCAAGTATTAATTAATCTATTAACCACTGCTTAAATCAAACATTCAACTGGGTTAATCACATTCATAGAATTCCAGTCAGGGAAACAATATATTGAAGAGAAATATTTTTCTTGCAGTGCCAGATAGAACAGAAACTGTTACCCCTAAACTCGGAAAAACACCTGACAGTCTTCTTCCTGTTGATGGTAAATTTAATATTCTTTATTATGTACAAAAAAAATGACAAAAAAAGTACAATCTAAATGTCATCGTTTGCTGGGTTTTCTTTTCTTTTATCTGTTAGAAAGCTTCAAGAGACATTTGAGTAATTTTTTTATATATGTTCTAGCTTATTGGTTTAAAAAGACTAACATGGGCCTTTGTCATAAAATATGCTATTTTTATGTCGTGTTACGAAAAGACATTTTGTCATCTTGTCATAATTTTATATATCTTACGTTATCTCTATGCGTTAGGGTCCACAGAGCTTTACAAAGATTATTGATTAGGCATCAAAATAAATATTACCAGTAGAAACAATAGCAACAACAAACTCAAAAATCATTAAAAAAAAACAGTGTAATGTTTGTTTGATTAAATTCTTTTGCTGCTGCGGGTGTATAATGTACATAACACCCTTAGCACTCTTTTGTTAGAAAGTACCAAGGCCGCCATCTTTTAACCACTTGCTGGCCTGGTTGACATAATCAAATCTGAATAGAGTTAGTACTTGAATTCACTGCCAGTGTCTGATGGCATGATTGTATGTGTGCCACCTAGGACAATGCTAGATTTGGATAAGTAATACGTTCACCTGGAATGCTGTATCCTATCTTGTATGGTATTCAATGGGTGTGCGCTTTCAACGTGTTTTAGAATCAAAAGCTGTTTTAACAGTTAATTTGTAAGTTTACTGACAACAGATGAGCTTTGATAATGATATTGTTTCATTTCATGCAGATCCTAAAACTCCCCATCGTATGCCTATTAATCTTATTAGAATTCACTTTGAGGAATCAGAACAATCTACGGGTAAAAAACATTTTTATTTTTGCTAGCTCAGTTTAGTCTTTGCATATAAACCAAATCTTATTGATTTCCAGCCGTATTTTATCACTAACTGGCTGTAAAGGATTTGTATTGTTAAACGTTAGCAAGAAACACTATGTATGCACTAATATATACTAATCTAAATTATTATTATTATCAGACAAGAATTGGAGCAATGCTGGGAAAATCACTCTGGAAACCAGTAGAACGTTTCTGTGCTCCAGAAGTAGCATTTTGCAAACAATTAATTCAGTTTCTTAATTAATATAGCCCAAACTGTCTACTGCAGAAATGAAATTCAAGCTCCAGCAGAACAGCTATTTAACACAAATGTTCTTCTTGCAGTGCCAAATACAGCAGAAACTGTTATTCCCCCTAAGCTCAGAAAAACAACTGAAAGTCCTCTTCCAAAGCATGGTAAATTTTCCACATCTTTTATTTGAAATAAAGAAAAATATTACAAAAAGACAAATAGAATAAATAATAATTTAGCATAGTCTTTAATGCCACACAAGTACCTCAAATGTGGCAGTAAAAAACAAAGGCACAATTTTCCTACTCTCTGGCACTCAGACACAAAGAATTAGAAGTTGTCATTGACTTACTGTCTGCTCTCGGGAACAAGAAACAAACTGAGGGAAGTAACTGTTTATTTTATATGGAATAGGTAATGATTTAATGTCTACACGGACACATGTGTTTTGTTTTGCACACAGCATTCTTGGTTTATTATGTTAGTCCCATTGTTTCTACAATTTGGTATTGGAAGGGTCTGGGAATAGTTATCACTACTCATCACGTGCTTGTTGTCATATGTCCTTCAAAAGAACAAACTAGCAATATTCTTGTTGATATTCCTGTTAATACGGAACCTAAATAATTTTATTACTATGAATCATACTAGGTGGATGTACTAAAGAGGTACACATGGCCAGAACCGTAGGGAGGGGGAGGTGAGTGAGGCTCTTGTTTCAGGTGCAACTATAAGGTGGCACAGAAATAAAAGCATGCGACCCTGATGGGGTTCCCCATCAACAGCCCAAGATGGTACCTACAGCCAATAATTTTATTTTTCTGTTTTATAAAATGCTACCTGCTGCTGTGGACCACACTCCTCATGATGCTCAATCAGATACTTTTGTCTGCGTCTACTCCGGTAGCTCAGATTCTCGCAGTGGAAGGAAATTCATGCTGACATGTCGGCAACAGAATATCGCCAAAGATAGGTCCAAAATCACTGGAAATTGCCAATTTGGGGATGAAATCCCGGATAATGAGTATAACTGAATTTAGAAAAATTCCCAAATTTGGCTACTCTGACGGACTGGCCTCATTTTGGGTTAGATTGGTCTGTATTAGGTAGACCTTTATATTTTAGTTGCTTTAGTATTGTTATTGGTTTTCCCGGTATTTCAGTGTTTTGCTCTTTATTTTATCAGCAAAACAATTTTTTTTTCAGTGTAGCTATATTTTAATGATAAACAGAGTCATAGAAACTGTAGTTCACACCAGACGTAGAGACAGATGCTACCTGTGACCCCATGATGCCCTGCCAGCCAAAAGTGCTTTGTGATACTGACTAAGCAACATAGGTAGAAGTATATATTAGGAGCAATACTGCCCAACTATTTGTCTGCCTCATTTTATAGTGATGTGAGTATCGTCAGTGTCTGGTTCACTATATAATCATGGGAGTTATGCTGTACCACCGTCTATGTGCAGCTCACTATGCACAGTATAAAATACATTAATATATATTTAGAGGTGGCGCAATTTTCTATTTTTGCCTTGGGTACAAATGGAGTTAGCTACAGCTCTGCACATGGTCCTAGGGCTAACAGTCGATCTCACTTTGTGCACCAATATACAATCCTTACTCCCTGTACCAGTATATACTATATGCACACATCCCGCACTTCTTGGTTGCAATCCATGGAAAGTGATGGACAATTTCCACCAAATGCTGGTGGAATTGCGATATCCCATAAAGATAAGTTAAAAGATAAAAAAGGCACAATCTCCACTGTACGTAAAACATGGTGTTGGCACCTTTTTTTTTAAACTTCCTAAGACTTTCATGTGAAGGAGATTTAATACATAATTCCCCAAATGAATAGATTTTGTTTTATTATTTGTAGTTTCCTGCGATTATCAAGGAAAATGTTGCTGTGTCCAACACTCTCTAACTCTCTGAACAGACACACAACAGTGGTCTTTTTTTATTACCTTATGTTAGACTTGGTGAGCAATGCAAATTATTTTATCCCATTGATGCTACATAGAACTTAGCACATTGGACTTCTCTTGTTCATGTTGACCACATACTGCCGATTACCCTTGCTATGACAGTTTGGCACTGCCCAACAACTTGAAGGGTGACAGCCTAAGCATCAACTGTTTAAATGATGAACTAAGAAGAATTGGGATCATTAAATCTAATTGATTAGCTCATGCTGGTGCTTTCTGAAAATGTTTGAGAATACTACTGCTAGCTGAAGGTACTAGTTGTATGTGACTAAGGACTTTGCAATTCATCTCTTGATAACTATTGTATCACTTACTTCATTTGAAATGGGTTGATGCTGTGTGCATAACAAAAGTACACCTGTTCTCAAGAAACACAGAATAGCTGTTGGAAGGTTTTAAAGACAGACGCTGTGTTTGTAAATTGAAATTGCTCCTTCTGCAATCTGAACTTTGGTCTCCTAATGAAATGTTTGTATTTCGTCTATGGACATAAATAAAGTGTAGAGCTTTTAATAGACAAATAACTCCCTTGTGTTTTATAGAGAGGTTTCTTACTTGATGATGACATCAGGTATACATCTATATGAGTGCCAGACAGTAGTGACACTTTGTACAGATTCCTGTGCGCTTAATAGTAAAATTAGATCACTTAGCTAGAATGCATTATACTGTCCAGCAGGACTGGACACTTACCTTGTTTTGAAGTCACTTACCTGTCAGTTGTATTAAATTGATACATTTAATAAGTTATTTTGTAATATGTGATAACATGGGAATGATAATGATTTGGCTTTCCCTACTTTTTTGCTCTATGTGTCCTTCTGTTTTACAAGCTTAAATGAAAATGACTGTGTTTATTCACTTCTTTGATGCTTTGCATGGTGTTATGTGATATGAGCAAATAAATCTGAATTAGGAAGCTCTGATTTTATTTGGATAGCCTGGCTGGCTCATATTATCTTTGCTTTCATAAAAATTTCAATTCTCGCACATCAGGTTTGCACATCTTCACTGTCAACTCTTTGAGCATCCGCGATGTATTGACCGTAGGCATTCACTGACATCACTAACCTTCAAGCCTTTGGAGTTGAGATGCATCTTTGAATGACATCTATTTTTCACTGCTTGTTTTCTGCACAGTACCCAAAAAACATTAAACATTTTAAGAATGTGATGCGCTTTGAATGCTTCTTTTTCATTTCAGTTTGCAAAATCTGACTGATGATACACTTGTAAAAAAGTAGCACTTTTAATATATTTAATAAGGTAAACCGCTCCTCTCTGCCGGTATTTTACTTTCTCTCTAATCACTTACTTGAATTAAACTCTAAGTGCTGGACCGTCTTCTTCATGACTGTGCACATCGCCACCTTTCTTATAACTTGAATCATGTATTTACAGCCATCATTCCCTTTGGATGTTTTTTTTAGATCATTGGAATTAGGAGATGTTAGTTTTCTTTGCCGAATTTAACACTTATTCTTTTATTTATTTTCCAGCGCCACGTGAGACACATACCACTTCTCCTTCAACACCCAAAACAACTCAGTCATATAAAATATCTCACACAAAACCCGGTAATTAGCCTGATGTTTAATTGCTAGCTCATTAGCGCTCCTCCAATTCACTTATTGCACATATGACTGCAATTCATGTTTATTAGTCTATTTAGTTTATCCATGAGTGCCACCAGTGCTCACGAGCCCATACAAGAGTTTAGCGGCTTCAACAGAGTTGTCATCCTACATATTCTCTGCATATTCACTTACAATCAAGTTTATAAAAAACTTAGAGTTATACCAATTTTGGATCAACTGCTCTCAGAGGGCCCCATCAATTTTGCATAGATTTCTTATACTTTGGTCTCCAAAGTATCAGCATCCTGCTAATACTTAATTAACCATGTTGACTGAAATCAAAATGAGTAGGAAACTATTGAATTCAATAGAAAATGTCAGATTTTGGTAATTGTTTGGTATATCTATGCCTTCTTTTTTAATCTAGAGCAGAGGGATGGGCTAAATATTTATGAGTCTTAGATGGGTTTTCTAAGTCAGAAGACCAAGTAAAGTGCTCCACAAAACCAGTATGAACTGTATTTATCATTCTATCCAATTGGCTTTGGGGTATTTTGTGTTCTTTTGGATCAAAAGCAGAAATGCTGGGTAGAAGAGGTTGAAACTTTTTCAACTTAAATTTCTATGTTACTATGTCTTGTCTGATTAGCAATCTCTGAAACTAGTCTGTTAGCAAATATGTTTTGCATGTCTATGTGTGTGTATTTCTGATGATACCAGGTGGACTGATGAAGTGGCAACTAAATAGTTTTGCCCCTGAGCCAACCCTACCCTGAGCACAGGCCACTTTTGACATAAAATAAATCTTTAGATAGTATTAGTATGCACTAGATCTTTAGGCTGTTTAGTCCTCATCTTTTTCAGGACACACTGATAAGTTATTATCCATGTTTTGTTCTTGTTATTTATGTCTATGACTGCGGGGCCTAGTGATACTTAATAGCAGCAAATGGGTTTACAATTGATTATATATACACATGTCAATTGTTTTTTTATACTGTGAAAAATGTACTTGTTTTATATACTTGGTGTTTTGTACTGTCAAACTATGAAAGTTATTGTTTTTTTTTCAGTTCTAAATACAACAAAAACACCAACTCAGACCAAAACAACTAAAAGACCAGAAAGTCCTCATTTTAAACCTGGTAATTACTTTGAATTTAGTTGTTTGGAGCACGGATTATATCTGTTGTACTATTATTCATACAACACTCAGCACTGCATTTGCCCAGTGATTGCTTCCATTGAAAATAATTGGAGAATCACTGGGCATGCATTATGATGACATCACACATGCCTGTGGTGGGTACCGTACGTTACTGCCAGTACATACGCAGTATGTCCCCATGCCTGTGGTGTGTACCGCACACTGTCCCTATGCCTCACTTTCTGTAGAGAAGCATGGTAACTCTGAAAAGACATGAGCGGGTTACATAAGATAAAACATCAAAAAAAAGTATTGCAAATACTAAAGCTGTAATACTAATTATTTTAGTTTTGAAGGGCATTTTACTTTTGAAGGGCCTTTAAGACAAATTACCGACAAAAAAGAAATTATATTCTCATGCAATGCATCTTTAACAGGCTAATAAATATATTGGGAATGATAGAAACATAAATTAAGGTTATGCATAGAAATGCGTAAAGTAAATAGTTGTAGAGATTGATAATCTTTTTATTGTTAGATGCAATCTCTTCTTTGATGAGTTTAATGAATTGTATGAGCTTTCCAAAGGAATTGTAGAACATTGTAGGCCAAATCATCTTCAAGGGACTGAACAGTGATGGCGCAAACTGCAACAGATTGAAAGCAGCCAAATTCCATTATTTCTGGCTTTATTATAACGTTGATGGAGAATTTCCCAGCATTAAAATAGTTTAAAATGTTGTTGTCGAACTACAACAAATTCAAAAATAGATATTTGTGATTTGACCCTTGGGATGGCCTGACAATTTAAACCGATAATAGTAAAAAATAGAATTATTGTCATATCAGCCAAGTTTATTTTTTATTGATTTCTCTGTAAATTTTTTCTTAAATTTTTTTTAAAATGTTCAATAAGAAACAATACTGTCTTCAAACACTTAATCTATCAGGAAAAAAAAATTCTGTCTTTCAATACCTTAGCCATCTCTTTGCCTTTTCGCTTATATACGGCTTGAGTTGTGACGTCTGTCACTTTGCACCATTCCAAAGTGATAGTTTAGTAAGTTTAAATATCATATACTTGTAATTAATGTATTTTAATTGGGTGAAACTTAGTATTTAAAAAAAAATTAACATTGGTATTTTTTGGGGGGGTTTACAGTGAAAGGAACCACAGCATGACCAATGTTTTAAATGTATTCAGCTTTTACAGAGACATTTTTCAATGACATTTTTTTTCAGTACCCACTGAGACGCAAAAGGTTTCTCCTCCCAAAACCAAAAAACCCCATCAGACTCTTCGGCCTCGTGCAAGACCTGGTAATGCTTGTGCATTTGTTTTAATTACTTGACTTCTGGATAGTTATGTAGCATGACACACATCTAGTTAAATATATAAAAACAAGGTTTACTGTTCAGCATGTACCATTAAACTATTTTTTATATTTAACTAGATGAGTGCCAAGTTTAAAAAAATATTCACTGTACTGACTCCTGTGGATGTTTTTAGGCCCATCTATTTCTCTGACACCATCACATATTATTATAGAAACATAGAATGTGCCGGCAGATAAGAACCATTCGGTCCATCTAGTCTGCCCAAATTTTTTTGAGTACTTTTATTAGTCCCCCGTTCCCAGTCTTATAGCTAGGATAGCCTTGTGTCTATCCCACGCATACTAAAATCCTTGACTGTGTTTACCTCTACCACTTCTGCTGGCAGGCTATTCCAAACATCCACTACCCTCTCAGTAAAGTAATACTTCCTGATATTACTTTTAAATCGTTCCCCCTCTAATTTAAGACTATGTCCTCTAGTTGTGGTAGTTTTTCTTCTTTTAAATATACTCTCTTCCTTTACTGTGTTGATTCCCTTTATGTATTTATTGTATTTTACTTTATGTATTTATTATTATCTTTTACATACTATTTTTTTTTCTTTAGCTGTGCCGACATTCCTTCTACTTATTTAGATTAGTTACGTAGCATAGGAATAATTGGGACCAATTTCTAGTAAATTCTTAATTTTTTAAAGTTTTAATACCAATTTGACACTATATATAATATTTTTTTCTTAAATAATCTATGCAAATAATGAAACTAAAACTAGTTCACTGTTAAACTATTCAGCATAAAACAATAATTAGTTAAATTGTTAAAATCAAAGGAAACCTGATGCATGGTTGTTAGGAAACCCATTATTCTAGTTTGCTTATTGGCACCAAAAGCTACACTCTAAGGACCTGCAACAAAGTAATTTCTCTACACCAATGATGGACATAAGATTTGGTTTTAGTTCACGGGAATGACTTGATATTTCTAGCCACCACATGACAAAATAAAAAATATTGGTGCAAACCTCTCATCAGACGCCAGATTGAGAGTCAAAAAAATCTATACAATTTATCTTTAATTTTTTTCTAAGAAAAAAATATTGAATAAACTAGTTTGTTCAGTATTTTGAGGTATCTGGGATCCACTCTGAATCTCTCAACACTGGAAGGAAATGTTTGCAGACCATGTAGTAAATATGGTGAATTTTCAGTGATGTAATTAGCAGCATGGGTCATGAAAGGGTTAAGATACAAATGAAAAACATTTTAAATTAAAGTTGCATGTATTGAACAGGAATATGATGTCAGCGCAAACAATGGATTGTTTTGTTGAAAAAAAATATCATATTAAGATGACTTCATGAGTTTGTAATTTTTAAATTAAACTGCCCCAAAGAAAAACAATAGTGGCTTTCAATATATGACTGCCAATGTGTGCTCTTTTAGGTGGTGTTAATTACTCAATATCCTAAGAAAAAAAAGCTGGATTGTTTCATTTAGTTCACCGTTTGATAATATATTGTTCTGCAGCTAAGCCTAGTGAACAAGTGTCCCTGTAGGTCTTAAAAACTTGCCACATTAACACTTAACCATGGGACCTAATAATATTATTATAAATTACCTTACAGGCTGTAGGAGTTAATAGTATGTATTTATCACAATCTGATGTACTGTGGAGTCATGGAGTATCTGTTTTCAATCCCAGAGTAGGGTTGTAATTTTAACAAACATTTTCACTTATTATATTCGGTATTATTAAAGATGGGTTAAACCTTAAAAATACAAAAATTTGATATTAAAGGGGTTACCTAATACTTACCTTTTTGTCCTAGTGCAGTGGGCCTGAACAATAAACTTACCTATACATCTTTAGTACGTTCTTCTACTCCAGCATTGGCATCTTGTGGAACTCCTCTGAGGCTATGGCTCCACCCTTTTCTCACTGCTTGCTCCTCCTACTTTAATATCATTCTTCCTAAATACTCACATTTGTATTCCCATGCACAAATACTTTCTTTCTTCTCAATTCACACGACTGACAAACAGACACTCCACAAGGAGCATCTGACAGTTGCCTCAATAAAGCAGCAGCTCCACAAAATTATTTCTCAAAGGGTTGTGTTTTATGAACAAAGACTTTGGGGGATATATTTTGATTATCGTTTATTGAAATACCTTTCAAAAAATATTTTAAATAGGGAAGCATGACCTTTAGTTTATATACATTTGGGGGTTTATTTCCTCTTAAACATCTAAAAATTGATTCACAATGGAATCATCTATAACTTACTAATGGACTGCATACCTGAGGAATGTTTGAAAGATTTTTTTGTGGTCAGACACATCATCTGACACTACAACCTTCCACCTAATGAGACTAGCACTTATGTCAGGTTTAACAAGTTATTTTTCTGGTTACGTTTCTTCAAGCTACACGTTTATTCTAAAGAACTCTATCAACCTAATCATTGTAGATACTGTGAAGGTAGAGAATAAAATATGATGCACAGTTTTAGCACAATTGTATGCAACTGCATAAAATATATGTTTGTGTTCTTTTAAATGTGTCTGTGGTGTCTCCAGCTTATGACTTCACCCATGGCTTCATATACAAATGAAAAAAATGTGTCAATGGAAAATGTGTCATTTGCATATCAAGCCACAAAGTGATGTAATAAGCAGGCGACACAACAGACATTTAACACACATTTTTCTCTTATATAATGCATTTGCATACAATTTTCCTTACACAATGTATATATAATTTTTCAGCATTTTTTATTCTCTACATTAACTGAATAAGGAACGTTTAGGTTGACAGGTTGCCTTTAACCTTTCCTCCAATTCTCAATTTCACTGAACATCGAAACAAAGCATATTTTTCTGCAACGTGGCCATATAACACTGTATGACAGAAACAATTAATATGAAAATAAAAGTTATACTTGAATTCTATTCTCACAGGATTATGGTTTTCTACTGTGTATTTTGTTTCTCTATACCTTTCGAAGTTGCAATTGTTTTTTTGACAGCTACCACAGGACCACCACATGTGTCTATTAAACCTAATATTCCGCTCCAGACTCGAGAAACAACTTTGGGTAACGGAGGAGATTTCATATTGTTGTCATGACCTGATTAAAGAATGGCTTTTTACTGCTCTTTACTGTAGCGTTACTCATCCATACCTGCACTGTTTACGGCTATTCAGTTGAACTGAACATTTTCAAAACCTTTTTATCTCTGTTCTTTGTCTGCAAATGTATTGCTCTGTTCAACCATTCTTGAATCATTTTGCTTTGTGAATGTAAAACTGCAGAGAAAACAGCATGCAATCTTCATCATCATCATCATCATCATCTTCATCATCATCATCATCATGCCCATCATGTGTCACTTTGGAACAAACTCATCAGCAACGTCTCTGTGTGTCTTTTTCCCTTTCTCTCTCTGGTTTTAACATTGCCTTTTACATTTCAGAAGCAACAATTCATACAAAAAATATTCTTGCTGCAATGAAATGCATGGCCAATTTGAAGGATTTTCCCATGCAACTAGTCAGTAGAAACTATTTGTATTAATTGTATGTTCCGTTTTTTCTCTTTACAGCTCCCTATAGAACACACCCTAGCTCTTCCAGGCCCCGAACGTCAGGCAGACCGAAGATCAGACCTGGTAATTACTTGCCTTTTTTATTTTATTACTCTTGTTGCAAATAAAATTCTTGTGTTCTTTGAAGTGCATTTGTGACCCTATTGTTCTGTCGTTTTGGGATGCATTATGCTGTCTTTTATAGGTTTTCTTTATAAACCATTAAATCAACTTTACTGCTTTTTCGAGGCACAATAATACTTAAAAAACCATCAAAACTTTGGCTAAGCTAACGGACATGGCTATAAAATTTATATTGTAATTGCCTAGCATAATGCAAACTGTGTTTGTGTCATAGTAGCACTGAATTAATGTTCATGGTCATTTTTCTTTTTTGGTTTTCCTTTAAGCTATAATACATATGTCCTTAAAGGGGAAACATCACATAACTAGGTTGTCAGCTTTTCTTCCAAAAACTACCGGTTATAATATTGCCTTCATTAATTAGCATTTAGTGTCCATATGTATTGGTTTAATACATATGAAACAGTCTGAGTTCCTGTAAAATTGGGGTGCTAGGCTATTTACGAAAAAGAGGCTTGTCTACCGCTTACAAGTTACAACCAGCAATTGTATCAGTAAAAAGGTGAATGAATCTCGCTGTACTTCTCTGCAAACACACAAAATGTCATGGAAAGAAAGGCAAACGCACCATTAAGTGAGGAGAACCACCCAAACACAGACACCTTAAGCGTTTCACGCCCCTGCTCTGGTGCTTACTCATAGGCATAGTTGTCACAATCAGTTTCGGCCTTATATATTCCCACCCATAATTCTTAAAGTGCTAGTGATTATACAAAACTTTTTTTAAAAACAAATCTTTTGGACACATATAAAGAGATGTAATCCCTTGATAATGTAGGCAGATTGATCCTTTTAATCAAGATATGGATATAAATGTGACAAGAAATAAAAATGAGGACAAAGGAGATTTTTTTTAGGATAGAAAACAAACAAAAGCGTCTTAGATATGATATGATATAGATATGAGGTGACAAAAACGAATGAGTGATGTCATTTGCAGACAGTTGATCGCTGCCGTTTCACCGCCGCAGTGTAAGCTCTGACAGTTCAGCGCTGAACTGTCAGTGGTTACAAACATAAACCCTCCTAAACAAATTAAATCCCCTCTAAAGGTTGCCCCCAACCCCCATACTAACCCCCTGAACCCTAATCCTAACACTAACCCCTGAACCCTAATACTAACACTAACCCCCTGAACCCTAATCCTAACACTAACCCCTGAACCCTAATACTAACACTAACCCCCTGAACCCTAATACTAACACTAACCCCTGAACCCTAATACTTACACTAACCCCCTAAACCCTAATACTACCACTACCGCCAAACCCTAATACTAACAATAACCCCCTGAACCCTAATACTAACACTAACCCCTGAACCCTAATACTAACAATAACCCCCTGAACCCTAATACTAACACTAACCCCTGAACCCTAATACTAACACTAACCCCCTGAACCCTAATACTACCACTACCCCCAAACCCTAATACTAACCCCCTGAACCCTAATACTAACACTAACCACTAAACCCTAATACTAACCCCCTGAACCCTAATACTAACCCCCTGAACCCTAATACAAACACTAACCCCCTAAACCCTAATACTAACACTACCCCTGAACCCTAATACCAATTGTTTTAGATTGCATATATGTATCTCAACTGTTTGACCCATCACTTCATTTTATTTTTTTGTACTGCTATGCATTTTCTTGCTCTAACATAAACAAAGAATTTACACACACACAAAAACAGGCTTTCTTTAATATCTGAATTTCATACAGACACAATGTGAGCTCATAAATCTGCTTAGAGTTTCTAGCCACATTCACCAGCAAAGCTTTATTGTAGCATATCCAAAATATGGAGATTTAATTAAACTCAGGAAGCTTTCTTCTTCCATATTTTACAGCACTAAATGGGACAACACAAGGACGAGCAAGACCAACTGGAGATGTTAACTGGATCACTGGTACAATAGCAGGTAGTGTCTGAAATGTATTGTTACTATGGAATATATTTATTAAATAAAATAAAATGTAGCGTTAAGCTGTATGTACAAGCACAACAGGAATAACTGATGTGGTTTATAGTACCACCAGAATTTAGTCGGAGATTCTTGGATCACCAGTCAGGGGTAGAAGGCCTGTACATTAGTTAACCCACAAGTATTCTGATTCAAAGTGACAGTAAAGAAAATACATGATCACATTATGGTGCGAAAATGTTTTTTTGCAATTTTCTTTCTGCCATTAACCCTTCACAAGATATTGGCTTTATATTTAAGCACTTATACCAACTTATTGCTGAAGAGGGCCGCGTGTTCTCGGCCACATTACGTTTTTTTTTTTTTTTTACAATGAAGGTGAAGAAAATCTTGTTAGCAGTTTATTCATTAACAGGCACATTTGCATCTTAAAGAGTTATACTGTATTCTGTTAAAAAAAAAATGTAAAAAAACTATTTTAAATGACTAATGTACCCCTTGATAGAGCTGTGCAGAGTTCTTTGAGAAAGCAACAGTGTTGGATCAACAGAATCTTTTCTCACAGCAAAGCTGTCAGATGTATAAAGAATCTTCACTAGTGTATGAATGTTCACTAGTGTAGAAGGGAAATCTTTTCTTCAGCAGAAGTTTAATAAACCCACAATCGCAAATGATAAGAAAATGCATAAAGCATCAGTTTTAGGTTTGCTTGGCTTTTGCATACTCTTTTGTATCCATGTAATCTCCCTGATATAGGCAAAATGTAACAAGATGTTTTTTTGAATATTTGGACCATACACTACTAATATACAGAGGACTTAATGGTTCCAAAGAAAATGGGAAAATGGATTATGTGATTATGAATTAAAAATCTACAATCATTTCTGAACTACAGTAATTCTAACAATGAATGACATATAAAGGGAGTAAACTTGATAGTATTATTATTTTTATTTTACATTCTGAAGCAGCTATATAATTTGAATAAACAGAATATTGGACTGAGGTGGCTGATAAAATGCAGCATACAGCACAATCATTCTGCATCCACAGCAAATGAAAAGAGTAATAATGATTTTCAGTATTATCTGTGCGATCTAATGGCATTAAACATAGAACGTGTTGCCAGATAAGAACCATTTGGTCCATCTAGTCTGCCCAATTTTCAAAATACTTTTATTAGTCCCCAGTTCCCTATCTTATATCTAGGATAGCCTTGTGCCTATCCTACGCGTGCTTAAACTCCTTCACCGTGTTTACCTCCACCACGTCCGCTGGAAGGCTATTCCATTGCAGTAGAATAGCAATTGTCATAGAAAATGAAAACTTTGCAATTGGGAGAGGCTGTGTTTACAAATGCACACTGTAAAATAAAATGTAAAACAATGTTTTTGTTCTTGAACATTTACAGTGCTTTAATCACTGCATAGTTAATCATCTGTCGACGTTTGTTTCCATTATGTAAGCAAAGTTGCTACTAATGTACATCGCTGCAATACTACATACAAACTTCTAAATGTTACGCACACTCAAACATTGAGCTAAGAGAAGTATTTATTAATTTTAATCTTTGTTAACATGAATTTAATATTGTCTCAGATCTTAATATGTCACTGCCTATACCCCAGCGAGCAGCTTGGCTTAGTCAATGTAGACATGTTTGTATGTTAAGTGCTGTCCAGTGTGGAACTGCATCTGATTTTCAGATTAAATGAGATCAAACTGAATAGGATAATTGAGTTGGATGGAAACTGGTAGTAGATGCCAAGTAGCGGGGAAATGTGTGTAGTATATGAATAATCTTCATTTCTCTTTCTGTTGTCTCTGTGCCTTTAGTGGTCTGTCAGTGCTAGAGTTGTTGCAGCAGCTTAAATTTACTAAAAAGAGATTTTTAAATTGGTCTTATACTTTTTTCTTTGAAGATAAATGTGTGTGTAAAATGTCCCCCTTTCTAATCATGGAGATTCTTTTATCCAGTTAAATATTTAAAGAGCTAGTAAACTTTTTTCACTTGTACTTCTATCAAGGGACTACAGGTAAAAAGTTCAGTGGCCCTTCCTACAATACACATACCTCCCAACTTTGCTCCCCAGGTGAATCGGGACACTGGGGGAGAAGCGAAGTCTGGGGAAGGGGCAGGGCACCGGGGGCGGAGTCTGGGGAGGGGGCTGTCATTGTTACCGCTTATGTGCGGTAACACTGTCAGTGTGAGGAGAGTTATACTGGATGAAGACCAAAAATGCAGGATGGTACAATACAGATATATTTATTGACAGGGGTTAAATGCAGGAACTTGCAGCAGTTGTAATCCACACTGACAGGGGTTAAATGCAGGAATTTGCAGCAGTTGTAATCCACACTGACAGGGGTTGAATACATGAACTTGCAGTAGTTGTAATCCACACTGATAATAAGCAAAACGATAACAGTCCAAGATCAGGGGCAATAGAGAGGTAGCAAAACGAGAGACAAGCCGGGGTCAGGTTACCAGAGAATCAGAATGACGAGAAACAGTCCAGGTATCAAGGGGCACAGGCAGGCAGAAGGGTAGTCAGGAAATCCAGGTTCAGCAACAATCAAATATAAGGAAACGCTAGGCTATCGAATACACGAGAATCACCAAGCACTGTTTGCTTGGTGATTCTGGCTTCTAAATCTTCCGCGCCTCGCGGGTATGCGATGTGCGTGACGTCATCGGGCGCGCGCCTCCATGGAGAAAGATCACGTGATGACGTGGACGCGCTGGCAAGCGCGTGTGACGGATCTCGGCTGGGAGAGAGGTTGTACTCAGGGGAGCTGCTGCGGGGAAGAACCTGACAGTTCCCCCTCCCAAAGCGAGACCTCCGGGCTCGCCACTGGCCAGGACGATTGGGATGACGATCATGAAAGGCATGGACCAAATCATCAGCGTGAACAAGTTCAGCCGGTTCCCAAGATCTGTCGCTCTCACCATATCCTTTCCAGTGAATGAGGTATTGAAGCCGACCACGATGAAGACGAGAATCCAGCACCTCTTCCACTTCATACTCCTCCATACCATCGACCAAAACCGGATCTGGGGGAGACCCACGTCTCCCTGGAAAAAGGTTAGCCACCCACGGTTTGAGCAGGGAGACGTGAAACACCGGGTGGATCCTCATAGATGCAGGTAAGCGTAGTCTCATGACCAGAGGAGATATAACCTCGATGATGGGGAAAGGACCAAGGAATCGAGGACCCAATTTCTTCGTGGGACAGGAGAGTTTTAGGTGTTTAGTGGATAGCCACACCTTGTCGCCCGGCTTGTACACAGTAGCATATGAACGATGTCTGTCTGCGAAGGCTTTGTATCGTTGTTGAGAGTGGAGAAGAGTATCACGGAGTAGGGCAAATGTGCGGGTGATATTACGTATATGAACGGAAGCGGAGGGAACGGTGCTTGGGATAGGGGACCCAGGGAGCATCGAAGGGTGAAAGCCATAGTTGAGAAAAAATGGCGACTTTCCCGTTGAGCTGTGGATGTGATTGTTATAAGCGAATTCCGCCAGCGGCAAATACTTGCTCCAGTCATCTTGAAGATGCGTGGTGAAGCAGCGTAGGTATTGTTCCAGAGTTTGATTGGTGCCCTCCGTCTGACCGTTACTTTGGGGATGAAAAGCTGTAGTGAGAGAACGATGAATATGTAATTCCGTACAGAAAGCCCTCCAGAAATGAGAGGTGAATTGAGTCCCCCGGTCCGACACCAAGTTTTCGGGTAGACCATGCAATCTAAAAACTTCTCTTATGCAGTTTCTGTAGCCGAGGGTAGGTGAGTATACGGGATGAAGTGTGCCATTTTGGTAAAGCGATCCACAGCGACCATCAGTGTATTGTATCGTTGGGACCGGGGTAGATCTGTAATGAAGTCCACGGAGACATCACTCCAGGGTCTAGCGGGTATCGGCAAAGGTTGAAGAAGACCTGAGGGTTTTTGGTGTCTTTCTTTCGCACGGGCGCAAGTATCACAGGAAGCAACAAATCTCGTGACATCCTCTTGTAGGTCAGGCCACCAAAAAGTTCTAGTAATGAGATCTTTGGTCAGTCGGACACCGCCGTGCCCCGCTGTAGGGGAATCATGAAAGTATTGGAGGACTTGTAAACGGACCTCAGGGGGAACGTATGCTTTGTCTTGGTAAAAATATAGTCCTTGACGGTGTGTCAATTGGTCAGGATGGGGTACCCTAGGGGTCGAAGGATAATTACGGAGAGCCTCCCAAATTGATTGTGTGGCGTTCAAGAAGTGTTCAGATTGAAGTATGGTACTCGATCTCTCACCTTGAGGCTCTTCGGGTTCAGACATACGTGATAAAGCATCGGCTTTCAAATTATGGGATCCTGGACGATACGTGATATGGAGGTTGAAACGTGTGAAGAAGAGTGCCCATCTGGCTTGTCTAGGTTGTAGTCTCCTAGCGGTACGTAGATACTCCAGGTTTTTGTGGTCCGTAAAGACGGTCACAGGAAAAAGGGCACCCTCCAATAGGTGTCTCCACTCCTCCAATGCAAGTTTTATCGCCAGTAGTTCTCTCTCACCTATATTGTAGTTTCTCTCTGCCGGTGACAGAGTCCTGGAGAAGAAGGCCACAGGGTGTAATTTTCCATCCTCCTTGTGCCTCTGGGAAAGGATCGCACCAACTGCTGAATCGGATGCGTCCACCTCAAGTGTAAAGGCGCCGGAAGGATCTGGAAGGATTAGAATAGGAGCTGTGGTAAAACAAGTCTTCAGAGTATTGAAAGCCTCCTGTGCTGTTTTAGTCCAGAAAAACAATCGGTTCTTGGAAGTCAAGGCGGTAATAGGTTGTATGACCTTATAAAAGTTTCTGATGAATTTCCTATAAAAATTTGCGAAACCCACAAACCTCTGTACACTCTTCTTATTAGAGGGTGTAGGCCAGTCTCGTATTGCAGTAATCTTCTTGGGGTCCATCTGGATGTTATTTGGAGACAAAATGAAACCCAGGAATTCCACTGATTTACTCTCAAATTCACATTTCTCCAGTTTAGCGTATAGCTGATGTTGTCTCAGGCGGGTGAGAACTGTATGTACGTGTTGTCTGTGTGTCTCTAATGATGGGGAATAGATGAGAATATCATCAAGGTAGATGATCACAAAGTGGTCCAGAATATCTCGAAAGATGTCATTGACAAAATGCTGAAAGGTAGCTGGTGCGTTGCAAAGTCCAAATGGCATAACTTTGTACTCAAAATGTCCATAACGTGATCTGAAGGCCGTTTTCCACTCATCCCCCTTCCTGATACGCACTAGGTTATACGCCCCTCGCAGATCGATTTTCGTGAAGAATTGTGCTGTGCGGAGATGATCCAATAATTCCGAAATGAGGGGTAGTGGGTAACGATTCTTCGTAGTAATATTATTAAGCTCTCTGTAATCTATACAGGGGCGCAATCCACCATCCTTCTTTTTGACAAAGAAAATACCCGCACCCGCAGGAGAGGTGGAGGGTCTTATAAAACCTTTGGCTAGGTTGTCTTCTATATAGTCTTTCAGTGCAGTGAGTTCGGGTTCAGCGAGGGGGTAGATTCTTCCAAAAGGAATGGGTGCTCCTGGAAGAAGATCAATTGGGCAGTCGTAATTCCGGTGAGGAGGGAGTGAGTCTGCCTTCTTTTTCTCAAACACATCCTGAAATTGAGAGTAGGCTAAAGGTAGAGTAGGGAGTGATTTTGACTCAGAAGTAAAACACGCAATGTTTTTAAACAGGCACTTGTTGATGCAAAGATTAGAGGTAAATGTAAGTATGCCGGATCCCCAGTTGATGATGGGATTGTGTAACCGAAGCCATGGAAGTCCCAGTATGATAGAGAATATAGGCGCTGGTACGATGTCGAATTGAATGATCTCCCTATGTCCTTCACCAATCGTCATGACCAGAGGGATGGTTTCATGTGTAATGGGACCAGTTTTAAAAGGACTCCCATCTACCAGTTGGATGTGCATGGGTGATTTCTTCTTACGGGTAGGAATTGCGATGGCCTTGACCAGATCAGTGTCGATGAAGCAACCGCTGGCTCCGGAATCCACCATCGCCATCATGGGAATAGGACCTTTAGTCCACTGTAAGGAAAGAGGAATGGAAAGATGAGGGGTCTTATCTGTAGCTGACACCGTATTATTCTCATGAGAGGAGGAAGTTGCCTTACCATCTGTGAGTCGTTTACGGGCACGGCATTCCTTGTACATATGTCCTGGTTTACCGCAGTACAGACAGAGATTCAGGTTTCTACGTCTGGTCTTCTCTTCTGTAGAGAGGGGACCTCGGACTAGTCCAATCTGCATAGGCTCCTCTGTGTTTTGGGGAATTGGGGTTCTGGACTCGTATAGTGGTGGGCTGTAAGATGATTCCGCAGAGTTAGGAGTGTTGGACCGTTCTGCTCTTCGTTCGCGTAGTCTGCGGTCTATCTGGGAGACTAAACGGGTAAGGTCATCCAATGAGGAAGGTATGCCAACATGAGCTAATTCGTCCTTAAGACCATCGGATAGTCCCAGACGGAACTGGTCTAGGAGTGCCGATTCGTTCCAAGTGGTCTCTAATGCAAGTCTGCGGAATTCAGTTATAAATTCCTCCACCGGTCGACGGCCTTGTCTCAGAGCACGAATGGCATTAGTAGCTGAAGTGACTCTGAAGGGATCTTCATATAAAGAGTCTAATGCTTGTCGGAAAGAACCCCAAGTGTCCAGGACCGGACTGTTGGTGTGGAGGAGATGGTGAGCCCATAGTTGTGGTTCGTCCAGGAGAAGCGAGATTACTGTATGTACCCTCACATAGTCAGAGGCATACGTACGAGGACGAAGGTTAAACAGGATCTGGCAAGAAGTGATGAAAGTACGATACTTCTGTCTATCGCCTGTGAATTTCTCTGGTAAGACAACTTGTGGTTCAGATGCGATAGCCCCTTCCAGAAAAATAGGGGTTGGAGGAGGTGCATGCGCCGCCACTGCGGGTTCAGGGGCATTACCTTGTAGGTGTTGTATCTGTTGTTGTAGGTTTGCTTGTCCTGTCTGTAGGTCTTGTACTGACTGGTTGAGAGTGACTAATTGTTGAGTGAGAGCAGCAATAGCGTCGGTTAGTCCCGCGGTCTCCATGATACAAGGCTTGGTGATTATGTGAGGAGAGTTATACTGGATGAAGACCAAAAATGCAGGATGGTACAATACAGATATATTTATTGACAGGGGTTAAATGCAGGAACTTGCAGCAGTTGTAATCCACAATGACAGGGGTTAAATGCAGGAATTTGCAGCAGTTGTAATCCACACTGACAGGGGTTGAATACAGGAACTTGCAGTAGTTGTAATCCACACTGATAATAAGCAAAACGATAACAGTCCAAGATCAGGGGCAATAGAGAGTTAGCAAAACGAGAGACAAGCCGGGGTCAGGTTACCAGAGAATCAGAATGACGAGAAACAGTCCAGGTATCAAGGGGCACAGGCAGGCAGAAGGGTAGTCAGGAAATCCAGGTTCAGCAACAATCAAATATAAGGAAACGCTAGGCTATCGAATACACGAGAATCACCAAGCACTGTTTGCTTGGTGATTCTGGCTTCTAAATCTTCCGCGCCTCGCGGGTATGCGATGTGCGTGACGTCATCGGGCGCGCGCCTCCATGGAGAAAGATCACGTGATGACGTGGACGCGCTGGCAAGCGCGTGTGACGGATCTCGGCTGGGAGAGAGGTTGTACTCAGGGGAGCTGCTGCGGGGAAGAACCTGACAGTCAGCCACTTTAGACCCTGGCATCTGAAGCCAGGATCGCTATTCCGCATGTGCACAATGCTGCGCATGCACAGTAAGCATTCTCTGGTGTCGGGGATACTGGAGAATGCTAACAGGCCTGCTGCTGTCCCACTGAGCTCTACCTATGTCCCGAAAAGCAACACAGAGGTAGAGCGCAGTGGTACACCGGGACATGTTGGGAGGTATGAATACATGTCATTTTATCCTCTGGTTGGCCTTCTCCATGCTTCACTGTGAATCATGCAGGCTGATGCCGTCGCAGACTGTAACTCTCTGTTAGTGACATGCAGTAAATAGAGAGGATTGTGTAAAAATTAGGGTCTTTCTCTGCTAGCTAGAGATAATTGGCTTCCAACAGACTTTGTCAAATGCAAGCAGTGAGCTCTGGTTTTGATTGGCTGAGGCAAAGCTGAATGTGTAGATATACAAGGAGCCAAAACTTGGCCTGTATGTTGGACTCAAAAAGTGTCAGGTGTACTGCAACAATGAGTCTCTGTCTTCCAGTATGCCGTATCTTGTGGATTACAATAAAGCATCTGGTTTTACATTTTCGAATTATCCATTGAATTTATGCCATTTGCAAGTCTCGTCCTTATCAAGTAATTGTATGTGAGATATGGCTCCCACTTGGTTTGTCCCCATGTATAAAGATACATATCAGATTTACTCATGACAAGTAGTACAGCATTAACTCTAACTTCTAATTACATTCAAAACAAACACCAGGTATTTATACCCATTGATTTATTTAAGCAATAGTATTTTATTACTAAAAAATATTACATTTGAATGTTAATTATAGCAATCTACATGTATATCATGTATATCAAACTATGTGGCCATCTGTAAACAATGTTTGGTTTTATGGCCTTTTTGAAGTTGCAACATTTGAAATGTATTTAAGAATTTCATTTGAATCTATATATTTTGAAGAAGATATTAAATCATCTGTTTACAATGGATGCCAAGGAGATAGCAATCAATATGTATATCTAACAAAAGCAGGAATTACCACAGCATGTGGAAGTTCAGGGGGGTCATTCTGGATTTCTCTTTATAGCTCCGACGTCTTTTTTTACTTCCTTTTGTAAACCTGAAGGGAGGCATATTATCACATTCTAGTCAAGCTGTGTCTCATTTTATTTATTTATGCATATTTCATATACAGAAATGTCTAGATCAGTTTAAAGGCCTTATGGTGAATCTCATCATCATGGATGGTGAAATGGAAAACCAGTGCGTATGTTACTAGATATATCTTCTCTATGAGAATTTCTCTAAAGTTCATCGGTAACAGCAATGATAATATTGGGTAACTCTGACCTGTTTCCTCACTCATTTATTTTTATAGAGCTTTTTCATAGCAACATCTGTATCCTGTCAGGTGCACATGTTTAACAGTTCATGCATCTGCCTCTATTTTCCAATCTTTATAGCTTGTTTCAAGGTGCATGTCTCATGAATGTACTACATTTGTTCTTTGGTAGTCTTTTAGCTTTGCATGTATTCACCAGTAACAAATATGTTCTAGTATAGTGGTAGGCAGCATTCAGAACTCCAGATGTTGTGGCCTAAATCTCCCATACTGCTCTTACAGCCGTCAAAAGAATCAAGGGTTTAGTCGCAATTTCAACTATGTAAACCTTGTTTGATACAGAAAATGTAAAATGTTACTTTTTGTCGCTGTCATTGAGCAATAATGTGCTTTATCTTAAGACCATAGACCCCCTGTGTCCTGGTTTTCTTGGGTAGTCAACCTACAACAGAAGACAATTTTTTGTTCTGCAAGAAATGAGTTCAGAACTACAAGCCAAGAAATTAGATTCCTGTCATCTTTGCACTTTCTGCACAGTAGTTTGTGTTGTTTACTCTTTTCATCAGTATTTTTCATATTAAAATACATCATTGCTTTTGACAATGCCTTATGTTTACTTAGTGAACCCTGAAGTATGTAAACTAAGGTGAGTTGCGAGGCTGATTTAAAAAACCAGGCCAAAATAGCTGAGTTAGAAAAAAAAATCTCTAATTCACCTGTTATTCCATCTGGAATATTTTGGCCTGATTTTTTCAATTTGCATTTCAGTTCACTACCTAGTGAATCAACCACACTACCTTATTGTTTTTTTAATGAATCTGTAATTACAAAAGAGCAATTTAAAGGTTATCACTGCTACAGGACTAGCAGTAAAGTTGTCACCCAACCGGTATTTTACCAGTAAAAAATTGGATTGAAGCCAATGTTAAGTCTATGATGGCTATGTACGATAAACCCAATAGTCATAGTCAGTTTCTGTGTATTAATATCATGATGGCTTTTAAGTTATGTATGGCTAGGTACTGGAGGAAACGTAAGACTCGAACCCGGTCTGAGATTAAGTATCGGATTGACTTCCAAGCACAGTCAGAGAAATGCCTGTACAGTAAAGACTACCACAGTCTTGAAATATACTATAAAATTTCACTCACTTTTTGTATATATAAGGTACTACATAATTCCACAGTTTATGTAAAGCGCACTTTTTTTCTGTTTTGTATATACTATAAATTTGGCTGCACTGGTCTCTGATAACATATTAATGTGATTAGTTTTGTGGCCATTTTTTTCCCCATGACATTTCTTTGCATTGTTAAAATATCCTGGTTTCCTTGTCTGTGGGTCTTTCCTGTCATGTTTATTGTTATTGTTAATCCTTTCCTTTTGCATCTTATACCAATGATATTTGCTGGTCTATATCTTGGCGTGAGTCGGTTTCGTTAGTGTGGGTAGGATGGCTGTGAAGGTTATAAGCATGCTCTCCTGTCGAGATATGTTAGTTGTTTTAAATGTATTTTGAATATGTTTTGTTTTATATGCTTCGATAAAATATTTATTTCAAATTTAGTAAAGATGATTTTTTTTTTAAAGTCTATGAAGGCAATGGTATGGTCAGAAGGCAACACTTACTAGCAGAGCACTAACCCCTCCACTACACCACTAGTGCCAGGACACTCTTCTGGCACCCAATAAGGTAATGGCAAAAAGGAAGTGGGTTAATAAAATATATATACATGTATATTTTTATTATATAAAAGCATATCATGGGAAGCAAGTGGACAACCCACATAGGGCTTGGATAGTACAGTGGACAGACTTTGGAGCAGTGAAGTGGGCTGTGGTACAGTGATTGCCACACTGTGCAGCATAGAGCACTCTTGGGCAGTCAATGGGTGCTTGGGACAAAGGAGGAGCTATGGGATGCTACATTGTTGGGTGCTAGTTGGAGCTCTGCTACAGAAAATAAAGGAGATCATAAAGAGCAATATTGTTATAGCTTTTTTTCGTAGACAAATAATTTCCAATTTTTAAAAAAACATTACAAAAAAAAATAAAAGTTCCCAGATGACCACATATGGCATAAAGTAGGAACATATGTGAAACTAACAACCTACTGTGTATGCTTAACTTCATTTCACAAACCAAGTTCCTAAAACTCTCCTGGTTAATGCATTAGTGGTTTTTCTCTCCTATAAATCACTTTTACCTTAGAAAACGGATATATCTGTTCAAGGTTTAGAATATAAAATACTGTCAAGGACATCCATTATCACGCTCTTGTTTAAAAGTGAAAATAGAGTACATCCCCTCTCCAAAACAAAAATAATATTGCTCCCTGTAACTGTGCAATACATTAATGCTTAAGAATACAAACTGCAAAATAAGAGTAAGTTGCATCAACACATACATAAACGTGTGCATTCTATTCCTTTACAGGATATTACAGGATAGGATGCACTTAATGCCTGAAAGAACAGGTTTGCACACAAGTGGAGTAATCCAGCACAGGATAAATGGATTCATATTTCGGTTACATTTGTAATGCAATGTTGGAGAAATTGTGGCATTATATTTGGGTGTTGTGGATGCACGTTATTCCAGCAGCCTAAATGGGGACCACAGTAATACTGTGTTAAAGCACTGGTACTGCGGTAAGGGAATAACGGCATTTTCTTTATTAAAATACTAGGGGACTTTGAATGTAATAGCCACCCTCAGTCCCCTAGCATCCCACGCCCTTCCTTCAAAAATACAGTCCCATGAAAAAAATATAGTCCCCCTAGTAACCACTGAATGGCTCTATGCCCGCAACCACTAAAAAAAATCTATGATCCCTTGGATATAAATAATTAATTGACCCCCCCCAGGCCGTGCTATTCGCCTGATCCCTAATGATAGTGGCCCCCAGGGACCTTTGGCCATGCTATGCCTCAGATACCTAATGATAATAATGTGGCCCCCAGGAACTTGGGGCTGGCACTATGTCCCAAGTGTCGATTAAAAAGAAATAAATGGCCCCTGGTCCCTCTATACTCCCTGGGACTTTTACATGATATCAACAGACATTAAAGAAAATCTATAAATAAAAGTTGGTCAATCAATATCTGCTCTATTTAAATTAAGGAGACCCAAACATAGCATTGACCAGGTATATGTTTTACCTGATAAATTTATATTTATCCTGTAAAAATTAAACAAGCACTATTTGTGCTTCCAAAAAATGTAATAAATAAATACATTGTCAAGGTTCCAAAAAAAACCTTTTCATAATAAATTGCTGGAACATTCAAATTACTAAGTAAGTCTAAATTCCACAAAAAAAAATAGTAGCACTAGAGAAGAAAATCTTTTTTCTTTTTTTTTTACTCTAACTCCTGCCAATCCCCTTTGTTCTCCCAGTAGATTTTAATTGTGTAGTCGTTGCTTACGGAACTGTGTTAAATCAGAGTAAATCAGTGACTGCGGCCTAAACATGAAGGGATGTTTTAGTTAACACCTAATTTACTAGAGAAATGGAAAGAAAATTGAATTTCCATGTGAAATTTTCAAAAGGCTCATTAATTCAGGTACTGGTAAAAAGCCCATGGAATAGCCAAAAATGAAAGTTTGAGCATAGTTGCGACACATGGGAAGCACAAATTATTAATAGAGAAATAATCATATTTTCCAGAGACCCAAGGGTCCTAATGTCTCTTCCTCCATGTACCATCACCACGACGTAATGGCTGGTATCGATATTTCAATGATAAATGCTTTCCTCCTAAACTACATTAATTTCCTTCATATTCTTGAAACAGTGTTTCGTATCACTTTAGGCTTTGAAGTCATTATTAAAAGTTTTGTTCATTGAATGTCTGTTCTTCGTTATATTTGTTGCCTACTTCATTCCTCATTTATCTTTGAGAGTGTGGTGAATTTGTTTAACTCCTTTTAAAGGAGCGGAAATATTTTTAAATAAATACTGCATCTTGTAAAGGAATGATAAAGAACACAGCTGCTTATATGTCCAATCCCTCTTTATTCGAGGTAATGAAATTCACTAGTGAAATTATTTTCAGTGTAAAACGATATGAGAACTTTTCATTGTTTTCAAACAAAATGTAAATTAGGATCATGTTTGACATACAAAAAATAAGCTGGAACTGCCCCTTTAAATAAGCTGATATTATAATATGCTTTTTGTTACTTGTTGTGTTTCATTTTATAGGAAATTCAGACTGTTTGAAACAAACTAAAATACAAACCCTTGATGTGGGGTATGTTCCATGTCCTTGGTTTAATAAACCTTGCATGTGGCCAAGGAGCATAATAATTGGTTGAGCCAGATTTTCCCATCGAAGTTTAGGTGCTGATAAAGAAAGTCCCAAAATCTCCAGTTTCCAAGGGCATAGATAGAGCATTTGGCACCAAACCCTATGATTGGCAGCCCTCCTGCATGTTTTTATATGTAAAAACAGGGCCATCTCTATCACCAAACAGCATTCATTAAAATATTGTGTCTCCCAACAGCTTGTCATGGCCATATGCGTTTCCAAACAGCTCGTCATGGCCATATTTGTTCCCAACAGAGGCGTCGCTAGGGGTGGGCTACTGGGGCTATAGCCCCGAGTCCCCCCTTCATAGCCCCGAATGGAGACTCTGGGGCTAAAGTATTCTTTAGCCCCGAGACTCCAGGGCTATAAATATTAAAAAAAAAAAAAAAATCCCCCGTGAGCTTTCCTCCGTCTGGGACATAGTCCCAGAATCGGAGGATTAACCTCACGAGGGGGTGAGGGCCGATCGGGAGGAGAGGCTGCTATAGGGAGCTCGCTCCCTAGCCTCTCCTCCTGGCCATAGAGATCACAGCGCGACGGGTGCAAGCTCCGCCCCCGTCGCGCTGTGTCAGCTGCTTGCCGGATGTCAGGTGGACGGACATCCGGCAGAAGGTCCTGGATGACGGACCAAGTGTAAGGTAAGTAAAAAAAAAAAAAGTGTGACTGTGTATGGGTGTCTAGGTGTGTGTGTGTGTGTCAGGGTGTCTAGGTGTGTGTGGGTATTACTGGGTTCTGAGTGGCACAATATTACTGGGCTATGATTGGCACAATATTACTGGGTTCTGAGTGGCACAATATTACTGGGTTCTGAGTGGCACAATATTACTGGGCTATGATTGGCACAATATTACTGGGTTCTGAGTGGCACAATATTACTGGGCTATGATTGGCACAATATTACTGGGTTCTGAGTGGCACAATATTCTGTGGCTATGATTGGCACAATATTACTGGGCTATGATTGGCACAATATTACTGGGTTCTGAGTGGCACAATATTCTTGGGCTATGATTGGCACAATATTATTGGGCTCTGAATGGTACAATATTCCTGGGCTCTGAGTGGCACAATATTACTGGGTTCTGAGTGGCACAATATTACTGGGCTATGATTGGCACAATATTCCTGGGTTCTGAGTGGCACAATATTCCTGGGCTCTGAGTGACACAATATTACTGGGTTCTGAGTGGCACAATATTACTGGGTTCTGAGTGGCACAATATTACTGGGCTATGATTGGCACAATATTACTGGGCTCTGAGTGGCACAATATTACTGGGTTCTGAGTGGCACAATATTACTGGGCTATGATTGGCACAATATTACTGGGCATCTGATTGGCACAATATTACTGGGCTCTGAGTGGCACAATATTCCTGAGCTCTGAGTGGCACAATATTACTGGGTTCTGAGTGGCACAATATTACTGGGTTCTGACTGGCACACTATTCCTGGTATCTGACTGGCACAATATTACTGGTATCTGAAAGGCACAATATTACTGGTGTCTGACTGGCACAATATTACTGGGTTCTGAGTGGCACAATATTCCTGGTATCTATAATTGTACAATTTTCAAACACTGAAAAATTTGTGGGTGTTTTCTTACATTTTTATTATGGGGTGGGGGGGGGGGGGGGTGCAACACTCAGGGTCCGCCCCGGGTGCCAAATGCTCTAGGTACGCCCCTGTGTGTGACCGAGCTCATCTGGGCTCTAGCCCCAGATCATCCGAAGACCTAGCAACGCCCCTGGTTCCCAAACAGCTTGCCAGGGCCATATATGTCCATCAATAGTTAGCAAGTGCTATTTATGTCCTCAGACAACTTCCTTTTGGCACAGTGAGAGTGAGCTGCACAATCATTTCAGCTAGACAAACTGCTGTCTGAGCAGGTTGGGAACCACAGTCTAATATAGTTGGGAGTCACAAAGTTTTGCTGCCACTGTCCTCAACCCTGTTTTGAATACAGACTGGGGACTGTATTTTACAAGGAAGTACATTAAAAAGGAGAATCATTTGGTTTATTGCAGATCCATGTAGTTCTGCAGTAGGAGTGGGGATGACAGTGGCTGACATCAATACAGGTGCATGCAGGTGTTTATTAAAAAAAACAGCACTATACTAGAGCTCCAGACTAGGTCCCCTACTTGCCTGGTCCCAGTCTCCCAATCTTTCATTTCTTCTTCGATTCCAGTATGGTGTAGATGCTATGCTACCCAGAGCAGACCACCCCTCCCCCTACTGCCTCCCTTAAGTATGTCATTGCCAGTTAACTCAAGGGGTTTTCCCATCCAATCTAGACGCAGAATGAGAAGTTAGGAGTTACAAAAGTATTTTGCTCAGGTCTGTCACCACTGCTAGGTAATAGTTTTAGCAACACATCTAGCTTAAAAGGTCATTTTCAGACAGAAAAAACAGCAAACATTAATTGATCACAGTTAATATATTCTAGCCCTATGCTTTAAACAGGCTTTGTATCTTTTAAATCAACACACCTCATTTTGTATTTTATTTCACTTTCCAGCAGTCTGACAAGAACGTCTATACAATGTCAAGAAAGCATACACAAAAGAAAATGCCATGTATTAAATGTCAGCCTATGTTTGTAGTTTTTAGTAACAAACTATGTGTTGGCATTTCATTGGAAAACCAATGACTAGTGGGCTTATATTGTTTTGCAATTCCTTCAAATAAAATTTACATTACGCATTTGACAGTAGGGTACTTAAGCATTAAATGTTTAAATATTTTCCCTTTTTTTCCCCTCTATAGTACAAACATAATTTGTTATATTTTAGAAAAAGGTTATACAGTCGGACACATTTCGTGCATTGGTGTTATTAAGTTTGTGCCAGGTAAGGATTAGGCAGCACAGTGTCCATGAGTAGTGCTATGACATCATTCTACAATATCACCTAACCAGCTATTTGCACTCTTGCGTTCTTTGGGCTAGGTAACATTTTAATGGTGTGTGCACATCATTAAAGAGGGGTGGGTTCTGACCAGTGGCGGATCCAGGGGGGATTTGCCCCCCCCCCCCCCCCCCCGAGAAGAGAGAAAAAAAACTTGACCTGTCGGCACTTCCGTGTCGGCAGGCTGCACAGAGAGCCGAACAGGCAGCACAGAGAAACCTCCGTGCTGCCTGTTCGGCTCCCCGTGCAGTGTGCCGACACGGAAGTGCCGACAGGTCAAGTGACCGGCGCGCTGACGTCATAAGCGCGCCGGGTCACGTGACCTGTCGGCACAACCATCTGTGAGACGAACAGGCAGCATGGAGAAGACCATGCTGCCTGCCACTAGCCACCAGGGGATAAGGTAAGTGCTGGGGAGTGGGGAGATGGGGGGATGTACTGGGGAAAGAGGCAGGGGCATATAAAATGGCATATAACTGGCATATTACTGGGCAAATTGGCAGGGGATATTAAATGGCAAATAACTGGCATATTACTGGGCAAATTGGCAGGGGATATTAAATGGCAAATAACTGGCATATTACTGGGCAAATTGGCTGGGGATATTAAATGGCAAATAACTGGCATATTACTGGGCAAATTGGCTGGGGCATATAAAATGGCAAATAACTGGCATATTACTGGGCAAATTGGCAGGGGCATATAAAATGGCAAATAACTGGCATATTACTGGGCGAATTGGCAGGGGATATTAAATGGCAAATAACTGGCATATTACTGGGCAAATTGGCTGGGGCATATAAAATGGCAAATAACACTGGCATATTATTGGGCAAATTGGCTGAGAGAGCCATACATGGGAAGGGAGAAGAGAGAGACATAAATGGGATGGTAGAGGAGAGACAGACAGACATGGGTTCGCAGAGGAGAGACAGACAAATATGGGATGGCAGAGGAGAGACAGACAGATATGGGAAGGGGAGAGGAGACAAACAGACATGGGAAGGGAGAGGAGAGAGACATAAATAGGAAGGGAGAAGAGAGAGACATAAATGGGATGGTAGAGGAGGGAGAGACAGAGAGATGGGAAATGAGAGAAGAGACAGATGGACATGGGAAAGAAGAGGATACATAGACGGACATGGGAAGGAAGAGGAGAGAAACGGGCATGGAAGGAAGAGAGACAGAGGGACACGGGGAGTGAGAGGAGTGCGACACACATGGGAAGGGAGAGGAGCGTGACAGAAGGACATGAGAGAGAGGAAAAGACAGACAGACATGGGAGAGAGGATAAGACAGACGGACATGGGAGAGAGGATAAGACAGACGGACAAGGGAGAGAGGAAAAGACAGACGGACATGTGCCCCTCCCGAGATCAGACTCTGGATCCGCCCCTGGTTCTGACAGCTTTGCCACGAGCACACAAATAAATGGACGATAATCACAGTCTAGCTTAAGTTTTTAAGTAGACGCTGGTGGGCCAGGCCAAGCTAATACTGTTTTTTAGTGAATACTACAAAGTGGTACACCTATGCAAAAAACAAATGGTTACCTATAACAAAGCATGGAAAAAAAACATTATTTATAACATGCCACATATTTTTATGGAAATGCAACATTTAGGAAATAATGGAGGGTTTTTTCAGTGGATTAAAAAAGGCTAACTTTTATGTTTACATTAGTGGACCTATTTGTTTTACTGTAAAGTTACCAGTAGGTGGAGAATTCCTAAAGGTTTTTTTATTATATATAATTATTTTCTAGGGAATAAAAGCAAGTTAATAAACATATGTGGATTTTTGTTTGGGTTTTGCTCACCAAGGTCCCTTCCTGGTCTCTTTAGCACTGTTTCGGTATCCCAGAGGTATCTTCTGGATTGGACCAATCACTCAGGTTTTCTAGCATGACTTACTAGATTCTAGAAGCATGATTCAAAGAATAATCAACATTAGGAAGTCTTCTTATCTTCCTATCTATTAGATGGAAACATTCCTCATCCAGAGAATAGTGGATTGGAACGATCGTCAGCAGCATGTAGCAGACAAGAATCTATTTATTTTCCTGCAGCTGGTCAGTTGGACAAAAAAAGACAGGGATGGGGAGACTGGATCTTCCTTCAGCCAATTCTAGCAAGGGAGAGAGACTCTACAGGGCTGCAGGCTACCTGGAACTCATGGTATAGCTAGTTAGGACTATACTAGTGGTAGCAGACAGGAGGTCTGATGACACAGGTGAAACATACCATGAAGAGCTCCTTTCGGAAATCCAACCAACATAAATAAATAAGGGGGATACATCATAATAATATATGAGAAAAGCTGCAGCAGGTGAGAATATGCAACTTTCAAAACTGGCATTTTACACTGAGGTTTGCCAATTTTAATCCTAAATTGATTGTTGAGTATTCCCTAGAGTTAACTTGGCTGCAATTGTTTTTGTCCCAGTAATTTATGTCTGACTTGAGGTATCGGAGTTGTATCTGCTGAGTTGAACCTACTTGTGGCCATGTTGCGTTTGGTCTTGTATTTCTGATGTTTATTAAACCTTGAGCTTTCAGCAAACTATCTTAATAATTGAAGAGCTGCTATAGACTATCCGCTGCAAGGTTTAATGCGATGTGTCCTGCACACCTTAGTTGCAGTGAGTAATAATTTGAATATTGTTGGCCTTTCTATCCTCACCTGACCTCTCATTTACTTTTTTAATTGATCCTGCCATTTTCAAGAGAAAATCAAATTGTACCATTGACAAAGTATTTTATGTCTGACATTTTGGGCCCGTCATCTTCCCAAATCTAATGTGGGTATGAACAGTATCTAAACCTCTTGATCACTTGATATTTTAAGGTGCAGCCATCTAGTTTGTTGTTTATCTTTTTGCATTAATTAGAACAATTAAAGATATACAAATCAGCGTTTTTTCCAGAGAGGAGTAGCAAATTTGTTATGCTGTCTCTCAGCAATCATAGCACCATTGCAGTGGCATAGCGTGGGTTGTCAGCACCCGGGGCAAGGCAAGTAATTTGCGCCCCCTAACCCGTGGATTTTAGCACTCGAGTCTCTTCTACTAGATTAGTTAAAGAAACCCTTACCCCCCAAGCACATGTATTGTTTGTTATGAAAATACTTATGTAATTAAAGTAAAATGCATCTAAATACAAGTTTATTTTCCAACACTTTATTGAGTGCGAACATGCATTACACACATTCTCCACATTTTCAGCAGGTCTATGAATACAAATATACACATGTAGTAACCTAGCATGGGCCATGCTATTATATGTCGTCTCACAACCATCGTAAACGACAAACAATATCAAGAACAAAAACTAAACATCAAAATGGAACCATACCCTGGAGATGATCCAAGACTGGGCTAGATGGAGCCAACTTCCTCAATCCTGTACCTCTAATGTTACCCCCCCCCCCCCCCCCCCCACACACACACACACACACATATGCCATAATTGTTGTGCCATTCAGATGCCAGTAATATTGTAACTTTCGGATGCCAGTAATATTGTGCCAGTCAGAGCCCAGTAATATTGTGCCAGTCAGAGCCTAGTAATATTGTGCCAGTCAGATGCCTGCAATATTGTGCCAGTCAGATGCCTGCAATATTGTGCCAGTCAGAGCCCAGTAATAATGTGCCAGTCAGATACCAGTAATATTGTGCCAGTCAGATACCAATAATATTGTGCCAGTCAGATACCAGGAATATTGTGCCTGTCAGAGCCCAGGAATATTGTGCCTGTCAGAGCCCAGGAATATGGTGCCTGTCAGATGCCTGTAATATTATGCCAGTCAGATGCCTGTAATAGTGTGCAGTCAGAGGCCAGGAATATTGTGCCAGTCAGATGCCTGTAATATTGTGCCAGTCAGATGCCTGTAATATTATGCCAGTCAGATGCCTGTAATATTATGCCAGTCAGATGCTTGTAATAGTGTGCCAGTCAGAGGCCAGGAATATTGTGCCAGTCAGAGGCCTGTAATATTGTGCCAGTCAGATGCCTGTAATATTATGCCAGTCAGATGCCTGTAATATTGTGCCAGTCAGAGCCCAGTAATATAGTGCCAGCCAGATGCCTGTAATATTATGCCAGCCAGATGCCCAGTATTATTGTGCCAGCCAGATGCCCAGTAATATTGTGCCAATCAGATACCCAGTAATATAGTGCCAGTCAGATACCCAGTAATATTGTGCCAATCAGATGCCCAGTAATATTGTGCCAATCAGATACCCAGTAATATAGTGCCATTCAGATACCCAGTAATATAGTGCCAATCAGATACCCAGTAATATAGTGCCAATCAGATACCCAGTAATATTGTGCCAGTCAGATACCCAGTAATATAGTGCCAATCAGATTCCCAGTAATATTGTGCCAATCAGATACCCAGTAATATAGTGCCAATCAGATACCCAGTAATATTGTGCCAATCAGATACCCAGTAATATAGTGCCAATCAGATACCCAGTAATATTGTGCCAATCAGATGCCCAGTAATATAGTGCCAGTCAGATACCAGGAATATTGTGCCAGCCAGCCAGCCCCCCCCCCCCCCGTACTTACATGAAGCGGCTCCGTGTCCCCCGCCGGATGTCTCCTCCGTGCAGTCTTCCCTCTTGCACGGAGGAGGGAAGCAGACACCGGATGTGACGCAACGTCACATCCGGCGTCAGTTTTTTTTTTTTTTTTTTTCGGCCGTCGCATCCATCGGATGCGGCTTGCCGGAAAAAAGCGTTCACAAGCGCAATGCGCTGTGAACGCGGCAGCAGGGGCTGGGGGCCCATGGGATAGCTGCCTTGGGGCCCCCCAGGAGTAAATGGGCCCAGGGCAGCTGCCCCGTTTGCCCCGCGTTAAAGAGGGCCCTGGCGGCCACGCGGCCGCATAGGGCTAGTGCGCCCCCCCAGATATTGCGCCCGGTGCGGCCGGCCCCCCCTGCACCCCCCACGCTACGCCACTGCACCATTGTCATGCTTATCCACCAAACTGAAGCAGTTTAAATAATAGAGATGTTTTTCCTTTTCTTGTATTTGGCTTGCTGTTTTTCTAGTTGAATAAACTGCTTTCCACAAGCTAAATCATACTGTATTTCCTCTATAAAGTATTCCTTGCCAGAACATCTGTATTTAACTTTTCTAGATCCTGCAATTCTGTTTCAATTGAATGAATGTGTTTGTATCATTATCCCTTTATTCCAATTATAGAATCATTTTGTTACATTGAATCCTGCTCCAGACAGAATGGTCAATAAAAAAAACTGCACGCTGTCTATTTGAAAAAATGTTCACTCAAATATTTTTCAGAGAAATTATCTAGAGGAATAGTTGCTGCAATCACTAGGAAGTGCCCAAATGCTAAAACATATATAAAAATATTAACTCAATAAGTGAAAGAGCACAAAAATCACAATATATAAGAATGTTTTGATAAATAATCTTAAAGATACAACAAGGAAGTCTAATATTCACTTGATCAGCGTTTATTCACTTTGATTTCAGTGACAATAGTGCATAATACAGGAGTAGGCAACCTTTGGCACTCCAGATGTTGGGGGCTACATATCCTATAATGCTCTTTCAGCCGTAATGCTGGAAAAGCATCAAGGGAAAGGTAGTCTACAATATCTAGAGTGCTGAAGATTGCCAACCCCGTCTATCAAGGTGAAATATTTATTCTCTTGTGTACAGTCCGTGGGATGACTTTTTTTAGACTTTGTCCAGTTATTCTTGTGGTGACTTTCTGTCATCAAACTAATGGTGACCACTGGTCATGTGACCAAGCTCATGTAAACCTTTTTTACAGGGGGATAAGCTTTACCCTTTGACATGGTAATTAGGTAATTCAATACAAGTTAGGAAGAGACCACCACTCCCCCTATCTCTCTCACTTCTTTCTTTTTTTTTTCCTGGATGTGCATGTGAGCAGACATGGGTTAGGTTTTATCATGGTGATGTGTGGGTGAGATCTGATTTTTTTTTACTTATAAGTTTCAGTTGTTATTATTGTTTAGAAGTTATTGTTGTTGTTCTAGTTAATTTAGATTGTATGTTATTATTTGTATGTTGCTGGTGTTTTGTCGCTGAATAAATGTTTGTTAAAGTAGACGGACCAGAGTTGTTGTGTGTATGTGTACATAATTCATACAGTTTGGTGATACATCACAATTCTTACTATCACTTCAGCTAATAAATACTACAGGACCCTGGCTAGATATAGTGTTTGATTATTTTGTCAGCCTATTAGCACAGTGCTGGATTAGAAGTACATGTTATCAATAGCAATGTATTGATTAGAATTAAATTCCTGCAACCATCTTGAGTATGTTATGGATGCTGTCCAAATCCAGATCTTTTCTGCGAGAAGAATTCTGAAATCTGAACGGGCAGGATTGAAACAGTTAAGAACTAACTATCCTGACAGACCTCATATTTAGACCAGGTTACATGACACTCCCCCAATATTCCAGGTCATAAATGCCACACACATAATTTGTAACCTGAACATCCAGTCATCGGTTGCTGACTTCTCATATGTAAGGTTGTCACCTTTTCCTCAAAAAAAATACCGGCCATGCTGTTGCCGCCATAGACTTTACACTGGCCTGAAAGCAATATTTTTACCGGCCTGCACGTTTTCTCTTGTAACCTTGACTATCTTACTATATTTTTTACTCAGGAGGAAGACAAAATGACTACACTAAACTTCTTGGCGTTAGTAGAAACATTTCAATGGAGCCAAACAATACCGGCAAAAGAACATTTTCAGGTACATGATAATTGTTTTTTAATGTTTATCTTTTTAACGCCAGGTAAATAGATGCTGCTTTAGAAATACCACAGTTATGAGAATTTGTGTGTGACCCACTTTTTTTGTGGATATTCTGAAGTGTCCATTTTGATTGTACATTCTGATGGAGAGGTTTTGTTAATAGTATAATTCTAGGGGCTGCAGGTGGAGCTGAATGCAGAATCCCAGAACCCTGTTAGCCATAGATCTCCTGTCTTATCTTTCCTTGGCGTGCTGCAGCAGTAGTGATCCTGCCACCCTGAGCTTTTGATATAGTGTTGATCCTGCTCTCTGGATGCATGCCTTATAGAAGAGATTGCAGAAACAAGATTTATGATATTTAGAATGGTCTTAGGATTGACCTTGAACATAATTGTAAATAATCATATTTGCCTTCAAAGCCATCTGTTATACAGACAAATCAATCACAATTTGAAAAGTCTTTAATTAAAAGAAATCCTCCTTTAATTATGCAGCCCAAATACAAATACAATAAAATGCACTTCATGTTCCAGAGATATTTCCATTGATTTATAAAGGGTCATAATTATATTGACCTTATTATAGTCATTAAATGATAATGGTGTGCTTGTCTTTGCAGCATCTGGCTCAGATTTCCTATAGCTGCACAGTCTATTGTCAACAAGTACACCCAAAACTATCTCCAAATGCATAATTCTACATGTATGTTTGTTGAAATGGATGTCATTTAGCTGGCCTTTCACCTATGCTGTCTAAATACCTTCGCAGAAAAATAACATCCCGTTCTGACTATTAGATTACCTTATTAGTAGTGTTGAGCGAACCCGAACCGCACTGTTCAGGTTCGTACCGTACATTACAGTTTTTGGACCCCAGACCCGAACACGGACATTTCACTGTATGTTCGGGTTGGAGTTCAGGGTTCGGTGATTACATTGTATGTAATGCTATGGGCTTTCTATAAACCGAAATAGAGTCCCCATTCATACGAATAGGTCAGTTGACCTATTCGTGTGAATGGGGACTCTATTTCGGTTTATAGAAAGCCCATAGAATTACATGTATTCCATAAACCGAAAGTCTATAAACCGAAAGACATTCGGTTTATAGACTTTCGGTTTATGTAATACATGTAATGTTATTGCTATTCTATAAACCGAAATTGAGTCCCCATTCATACGAATAGGTCAATTGACAAGGTTGTAATCTTCCATTTGGTGTGAAGAAGATATTTTGGCAATTATATACATAGAGAGTTAGAGATAAAAAAAATATTAAAAAGTTTTTTACCTTCATTACATAATGCATTCTGGAATAATATGTATCAACTTTACTAATTGGTGATAGTTGACTCAGAGCAACTTTTTTTTTTATTATTAATTACATTTTAAGTCCATTGATAACATAATTTGTCTAATTAATGTCTCTAGTATCTTCAGCACCGTTGCTTCCTGTTCGGCCAACACCCACAAGAAGAAGACTAACACCTACCAATGTTACAGGTAGACCAGGAAATACAGGTAAGAAATTGAGCATATTTCTGCTACATAAATGTTCTTCTCCATGTGTTGTTATCATCCAGTAACAAATGATAGAAAATAATGTTACATGGATATTTGAAATTAAAGTTTTAAAATAAAGTTGTGTTTATTCATTAAATGTTAAGTAGTATAGAGGTATATTAAGTGTGAAGGTCACTGTGTAGTTTGTTGTTGATGGGCATTTTGGGACTTTTTTCTGTATTTGATACTTTTCTGTTTGTGTGCTCACTGTTCGTATAACATGTAAATGCAAGAAAATTGACAAATGGACAAAGCCAAATAATATACAAGTTGCTACTACAGCTAACAGAATCATTTTTCAAAGGATTTTTCAGCATTTAAAGGGACTGATCCCTGGGTTGGTAAATTCTTTTTAGTATTCTCTTACTGCATGTTCCCAGGCATCTAATCCTATCATATTTATCATAATAATTATATTTTTTAAGAACAGGTGTGGCTTACATTTATGAAACTCATTAAGAATACTGAACTCTGTGTCTGTTTAACAAAACAAATACTATAGCTGCTTTGAACTATTATAATAGTATTACATTACATTACATTACCATTTATTTATATAGCATCAACAATTTACGCAGCGCTAGGTACAGAGCATAAAAGGGAACTACATACTAAGTTAGACAAACTAGAACCGACTGGTACATGAGGTAGAGAACCCTGCTCACAAGCTTACAATCTAGAGGGAATGGGGTACATGACACAAATAAGGGATTGAAGAGGTCAGAGGGATCGAAGTTGTAGTAACAGTAGTGTGGATGGGTGGCACTAGGTGGGACAGGCCAATGATGAATTGTAGCACCTCTTCCATTCAGTTACAAGTGATTATACTTTTAAAACAATATTCATTATATTTCTCTGGCTGGTTTCTGCTTGGTGAAATGTGACTATGAAAGTTAATGTCTAAAATACAGAATTTATTTCTTAGATGGAATTCAGAACTTTTTTTTTCATTTGGGGAGAAGGAAAAGCATAACCTTGTTAACACTGTATTCCCAAACTCTAACGATGTGACCAACACAGACTTAACATCATTCTTTGTATTTATAGCGGGTCAGGGTAGAGTTTATAACCTTATCAGACAGTCTGAACATTAAACTTTGGACTGTGACATCATTCTCCATTGTGCTCAGCCCTTCAATTTTCTTAACCCTTTGTGGTCTTATTTTCAATTTTTAGTTGGCAATACCTATATGAGCTTTTAAGAACAGTGTATAAGGCCATGTTTTGGGACCATTAGTCATGTCTCACCAAAAAGTATAAATGTAATTGTGTTTGTTTAGATGTTGTCATCCTTAACATTTATTATATACTTTATAGTGCCTTAAGAGAAATAAATATTTACATAACATCTTCACAATAATGAAAATTGATAACTAAACAATTGTTATTACTTTTCCAAATAAAAGGAAGCATTCTTCAGCCACGTGCTCCTTCTACAGCCAGGCCTAATCGTACTACAGTATCTATAAAGACACCAAAGAAGCCGCCAACTTCTCCTTCTATTGAGGAAGACATTGGTACGATGGTGATTTTATTCATTATTATTGTTTGGTTTCGGACTTACAAGCCCTGCCTACTACAAAAGCACTAAACCTAAAAGTTGGAACTTTGTCACCTAAACATTGTTTGTACTGTGTACATGTAGAGAATAAGAGACAAATTTGCTCAAAATATGCCCTTGCTGTTTTCTATTTATGACATCTTGTGGCATGATATGCAAATGAATTATATTCAATGGAAAATGTGTAATTTGCATAGTGGCCCAAAAGGTGATGTCATCAACAGGAGACACTACAGACACATTTAATTTGAATCTTAATCTAGGTATTTTCTTGCAATACATATTTTTTATACTCTGCATCCACTATTGGGGGGGTTATTATTTAATAGTGTATGGTGGGTAATTATATCCCCCATCACTGTGGGGGGGCATAATATTTTTAACCATATGGCAGGCTCCCAGCCGTATTATTATAATGGGGGGACTGGTAGCCTGCTTACTGACTTCTAGCCCTTTTATTAAGCCCAATATTTATGATTATAGCTATCGATGCTCCCGGCACCTTTAAAGTGAAAGTCAACCTCATCTAGGGTTGCCACTTGGCCGGTGTTTTACCGGCAGGCTAGTAAGAAAATTGGCATCAGGCCAATGTTAAGTCTATGGAAACAGTACTAAGGCCGGTATTTTTTGGAGGAAAAGGTTGCAACCCTAACCTCATCGCACCATACTCGACTTTTAGTGAATAGACCCCCTTGATGCAGGTAACACAATTGGAACTTTTACCTGCACAGTGATCATCTCTAACCACTGTCACACTATACAATCACTAATTCTTCTCATTATGCTGTATCTGTATTTGAAGTAATTGGAAGTAAGATTTGCAAATATCATATGGAAAGCTTTTTCAATTTCATGACAAAACATTAGAATTTGGTCATTTGATGCAAACTGGCTGTGTTAGAAACAAGTCTTTTTTTGTTTCATTCAAGAACCAATTTACAAATATAGAGCAGATTATAGCTCTTTATTGTTTTATTGTGTTTTCATTGGTTTATCATTCCTGGTTAGTATTATTATTTACTCAGCTGCCTATTTTATTTTAGATGTATATCTACTATATAGTTAGATAAACATTACACTGAATTATTCATGAGATAGTTTGGGCCTACATGAAATAAGACTTTCTTTAACATCATTCAGTCATGCTTCTAAATTTAAATTACAGTTAACAGATAAAGACAGGTTTTTTTGTGGTGGAACAATGGGTGGTGCAGTAGGTGCAATGCACCCTGGCCCACCTTTTAAGAAGGTCTATGATGCAGTCCAGTATCACAGCCTCAGTTATCCATATTGGCCTTGTAGGGGCCAAGAAATTGTTTCTGCACCCTTAATGGCCTTGTTTAGGTTATTCCACTGTTATAGCAGGAAATAAACCAATTACTAGAATAGTTACCTCTGCTTGTTGGCATAGTCTGTGCTCTCTCATTGCTCTGTCAGTCTGACCTACTGTTAAAATGCACACAAATCCACTTACAACATGAAGCCCATAAGAAGTTATATATAAAAACTATTCTAAAACAAATTTCCAAAAGAACCCATGGAGGGGCATTTCCATCTAACTTATTTAGACTATGGTGCAGTGTTTACTATATGTTAAATGCACTTATTTTTACTTTGAAACTATTTCAAGTTATCCAGCGGTGGGATTCAAACGTTTTAGTAACCAATTCTGACTTTCAAGCATGGTGTAATATTTTTTTCTCTAATGTCAAACAAAATAAAATAAAAACTACTAGCTTTTTGCTAAACACCAAAACATTTTCTACAATTTATATAATGTGGGTGATTTAAAGTGAATTCAAAGTACATTTCAAATTTAAGGCCAAAGTAGACAAGCTGGAAGAATTCTCTAAGCAAACTTTGCTTTCAGTTTGGATACTCTGGTCTTAAATTTCAAATTCCAGTTCACTAAATTTGAAGAGTTAGTATGATTATTATAATTTGTCACATTTATATAGCACCAACATTTCATTTAATTAACATTAACATCTGTCAATTCGCATTGAATGCATAAACTTGGTATATCATGCCAATGAAGTGATAAATATATAAACTTGGTATATCATGCCAATGAAGCAATAATATATAACCTTTGTATATCATGCCAATGAAGCAATAAATATATCAACTTGGTATATCATTCCAATGAAGCAATAAATATATAAAGTTGGTATATCATTCCAATGAAGCAATAAATATATAAAGTTGGTATATCATTCCAATGAAGCAATAAATATATAAACTGGGTAAATCATGTCAATGAAGTGATTAATATATAAACTTGGTATATCATGCCAATGAAGTGATAAATATATAAACTTGGTATATCATGCCAATGAAGCAATAATATATAAACTTGGTATATCATTCCAATGAAGCAATAAATATATAAACTTGGTATATCATTCCAATGAGCAGAAAATGCATAAATCCTGAATATCATGTCAAAGGGCAGTAAATTCATACAATTTTGTGTGTGTGTGAGGGGAACATGGGGCAGCACAGGGAAATGGGGCAGCAGAGTGTGTGTGAGGGGGGCATGGGGCAATATTCTTAATATAACTTAAATTAATATTCCACTGTTTATTTGCAAATTAATATGCCACAGTCAGTATGCCCAGTAATATTCTACAGCCAGTATGCGACCTAATATGCCACAGCCAGCATGCCCACTAATATGCCACAGCCAGCATGCCCACTAATATTCCACAGCCAATTTGCCCACTAATATGCCACAGCCAGTATACCCACTAATATGCCACAGCCAGTATGCCCAGTAATATTCCACAGTCAGTATGCCCAGTAATATGCCACAGCCAGTATTCCCATTAATATGCCACAGCCAATTTAACCACTAATATGCCACAGCCAGTATGCCCATTAGTATGCCACAGCCAGTATGCCTATTAATATGCCACTATTTGACCATTAACATGCCACAGCCAGGATGCCCATTGATATGCCACTCTTTATCCATTAACATGCCACAGCCAGTATACCCACTAATATGCCACAGCCAGTATGCCCAGTAATATGCCACAGCCAGTATGCCCAGTAATATGCCACTGCCAGTATGTCCAGTAATATGCCACAGCCAGTATGCCCAGTAATATGCCACTGCTAGTATGCCCAGGAATATGCCACAGCCAGTATGCCCAGGAATATGCCACAGCCAGTTTACCAAATAAAAAATCCCCACTCCCCAGGCCTCACTACTTATCTTGCTTCTGCTGCTCTCTCTGCCGTCTCCTCTCCACGCATGCTGCATGCGTAGTGTGTGTGGAGGAGGGACAAACAGCTGCCGGATATGACTTGCTGTCATATCCGGCAGCACTAAGACTAAAACGGAGTGCATCCGCTGGATGCGGCTGCCGGCTGCTGCATACGTGACTGTCTCTGTGTGAGACAGTCACGCAGGCAGCGGGGGGCGGGGCATGTTAGGCGAGCGGGGGCCCCTTTAACCAGTGTGCCCTGGGCAAGTGGCCACTTTGCCCATTGGTTAAAGCGGCCCTGTCTACAGCCCTCGTCTCCTGCATGCACTGTAAAATTTAGGAACAGGTTCGCATGAACTGGTGCATACCGGCTGAATCCCACCAGTGAAGTTATCCTGTATTTTTGCAATGAATAATCAGGGCTTAGAGAAATAGGCCTGACTGTTGCTATAACAACCGCAATAATGCTATAATACTTTATTTGTAGTTTTAAGAAATAGGAACTATTGAGGAGCAAAAACAGATAAGACAAATCTGTTTATTATTATTTCGTTTACATGATGCAGTACATATATTTTTCATACCCTGGAAATTGAGCTGTCCCTTTCACTTTATATGTACGGTCTGCATATGCTCCAAGGGGTCTATGTTTAAAATGGATTAAAAGGCAAATGCATGTGCCTACCAAGAATCCCTTGCAGTGGTGGTAGCACTGTGACTATGTGGTTTCTGTGGGAAATGCAAGTCTTCTGGCGTGGAGATTTGTGTTTGGTAATACCTCTGCTACCCACTGAATAAAAAGAAAGATTACTGTGCCAGGGTAAGTTGACTTGGAAAATATTTGGGAATGAATGTCCTTTTCTTCTTCAACACTATGCACACATTTTAAAATTATGGAAATAGAGGAAGAATAGTCAATAACTTTGTAGTATTATTTTGGCAGGGACATTATTTAAAATACAAGAAATAATTCAATTTTAAGAAAATAAGTTTCAAAGGAGAAACTGGAAATTTGAAATTATTTTCTGTCCTTGAAACTTTGTTTTCCAGTTCCACATTTAAAAGAAACTCTTTTGTTCCACAAAGCCTCCGCATCCAGGAATAAAAACAACGATTCAAAGAAATAGAAAAATTAAAACAAAATAAAGAAGAATTCTTCTAAAAAAAAAAATCCATTCACTATTAGACATCTTTTTATCCAATAATAAACATAATATTGATATCACTCACTTGGGTGTTGCTTTCATATGCCTCGTTGGCAGAACTAGTAGCTATATAATATTGAAGCTAAACTATGATTAGGTAAGATGTGGGGAATAACCACTTTCTGAAAGGAAAGTTATAGTTCCTTGCTTTGAATGCATATTTTACATTCAGTAAAAGTGTGTAGCACTCCTATATTTGCATTGACTTATTTTACAATTTTCAGACATCAGATACAAGGCGCAGATACAACCCACAAATACTAATCTTTACAGCTTTTCACTTATTTTTTTCTCCAGAATGTTCTGGGCACTTCTTTTCACATGCTGACATAATTCTTTTCACATGCTGACATAATAAATAAAAAATAAAATGTTTGCTCTGTTGTAGCATTCCCTATTTGCATCAAACAGCATCTAAAAACAGGTAGTTCAAATGTACTAATCTGATGAAATTATGAAATCCTAAGGGATGCCTACAAGCATCTTGAAGGAACCCTATTCCAAAATTGGCAGCATACAATATATCCATTGTGTGAAATGGAAAAGTCTAGCCCAAGTCTACATAAATATGTCTGCTACAAAGCAATAAAGGATTCTTACCTGATCTTTCAAGCAACTGGTTTGCGTAGAGTGTCGTAAACACAACTGTTTGGGATTTGGAAAACAAGAATGGTTCTGTTGTGTTGCCTGGTTTGTGATAATGAAACGAAGTTATATGTCATACAGGAATAGCTGGGTTAAATTATTTGATGTATGTTATCTTTCAGCAGTTAAACTGCTTCTTTTTACATCAAACAGACAAAATTCAAGCTAACAGACAATATACACTCACTGATCAGTTTATTAGGCAAGCCTACTGAAGACCAGATAGTCTCTCATTTTGCCTACTAAAGCCTAACTTCTCCATGGCTTGGTTTCAAGTAAGACGATGGAGTTCAGTCCATTCTCATACAATAACATCTTGTAGTTGCTGCAGATTTTGAGGCTGTATGTTGCAAATCAATTATTCACATCAGCTCACAGTTGCTCTATTGGCTTAAGATCTGGGGACAGTGAAGATCTGTGGACAGAGTAAACTAAAGTCAATGTTTTGGTCATAGAACCAGCTTTATATAATGCATTGTGACATGACATTATCGTGCTAGAAGTAACCATTTACAAACGTGTAGACTGTGGCTATAATATATACACATGGTCAGCAGCAATGCTTAGGTACAGTGTTGATGGTAAGTTAATGCTAAAAGGACCTATTGTGTGCCAAAAAAGCATCTCCCACACCATTACGCCACCAGTAGCATTTACTGCTGACACTAGATCGGATGGACCCAAAGATTCAGCCAAATTCAGACACTACAATCTGTAAGTTGCAGCATCAATTGAGATGGCTACTCGTTTCTATAATTATATAGAATGGATAAATTATAACTGTACACAAATATTTTATATATTACATTTTCAATTTTCCTTTGTAAACAAATTACATGTGTATTTTCCCCCAAATTATATTTCATTTACTGTTATTTCCATGGAACCTCCAAAATGGTTTTTCAAATATTTTTTGTGTATTTTATTTTAGTTGAAACCACGGTCTTTAGTGCGAGTCCAAAATCAGAGATCGACTCTGTTGGGAAGACCCGATATACAGGTATGAATACTGATGGTGAAGATGCACTTTTTAAAATATAGTTTACTGCCGTGCTTTCCTGTTTTCTGCTAAAGAATGGCATCTGTTCACTAAAAGATAATAATGGACCAAAGAAAATATAACCAAATGATGAAGTGCAAAAAAAGTTTAAAAAATTGTAAGCAGTGTGTTAAGTGGGATGGCTGATTACCAAAGTCAGAACAGATAGGAGATAGTGTCCCCCCACCACTATGATAGCAGACTTTTACAGTCATGCCCCACAGTTGACAATTTGTACTCCAAAGTGGTAGGTGGTGCTGTCTTATTTCTGTTCAAAGTACAGACCATAGCGCTCAGTGTATAGAATTCCAGCAGGACAGTGCAGTTTTATTTCAATTACAGTGTAATTGCTGAATGGGAGCAGAACATGGCAGCCATCTATATATTCCACTCAGCACCTGACTTACTAGTTCACTTTTGCTGAGGACCACATATTTTCCATTTAATGCTGAACATTAGTTCACTCTTCGATGCTGTCTCCTACTTTACTGTTCATAGAATTTTTTTTATTGACATGTGATACAGGATGCTACTTTCATCTTTTCTCCTGGAAGACCATTTTATTAACAGATTTTAATATATTTGCACATACTTCATTGTGTCTGGAACCTCTTATTTTTCATCTTTGTTCGCTAAAGGTCAAGTTACACCCACAATTTTTATTTCTTTGGTAACAGCCTAAAAATTATCACCTCAAGTATTTGCTAAGAAGATCCCAGGTGCTCTGTCGGTTACAATACAAAGTCCAATGTGATCTGCTGCCAGTAGTTTAACTTGAGAGGAGCTTGCCAGAAACTGCCTTATGATCTGTGCCTCTAACTTCACAGTGCAGAGCAGATACCCACAAAAACCAATAGGCCTCTATAAGTCAGTAACTAAAACTTGTAGCCTGGTGAGTGCATAGTCCTATCAAAACACATAATAGCAAAAACAAAAATGATAAGAGCACTAAAGTAAATATTATAACCAATACAAAATAGTCCATATCAAAAATATATTACAATCAGGGGCTCTTTCTTATACACGACTTTTACATATGAACAGGAACTGAAAAATAAAATCTACACAATGTTTTAAATTGAAAAATCACATATAAAATATATAAAGACAATGATAAAATTATATATAAGACATATAGAAATCTTGCAATGATTGTAATACGTTGCATGTGCATAGGATTGTACACTTGTTTGGCTTCCTCAGAGGTATGCAAAATTATCTTTTATGAATTTTTGATCCTGCTATGGGTGGTAATTCAGCAATTTCCCTTTCACTTATAGATAACTTAGGACCTCTTTTTTTTCATCCTAGGTGTTCTGAACCGATTGGTCCCAGCTCTCAAAAACTGCTACTGGACGCTATTAATGGGAAGCTATATCATGATCGCTCACACTAGCTTAGCCGAACTTGTAGCAAGCCCGAGTGAAGGATCCCGCAGGAGCTTTCCATTCACAGCGTCCAGTAGATGTAATTTCATTACTGGTAGTTATCAAGAGCTAGGAACAATCAGTTCATAACACCTAGGATTTCAAAGAAGATCCTAAGTTATCTGCAAAAGAAAATTTAAGGACATTTTCACTGCACAGTAAAACATAATATATTTTTTTGTACATTTGAAAAAATACACTGTTTATATACAGGAAACATATAAAAGGACTTGCCCAACACCCATACTGCACAATATTGCAGTCACCTTATACCCTTAAGGATAGCCATAGCACCCACATAACTTGCCACAGCACCCAAATTGCACCAGATTAAACCTATGGGACTTGCCACAGCACACATACTGCACCAGTGGAACATGCCACAGCACCAACACTGGACCCACAGGACTTGTTCCCGCAGCTACGTTGTACCTGATTGCATCCATGGAATTTGCCAAAGCACCCATAATTCACTGGATTGCACCCATGGGACTTGCTATTATGTGAAAACACCCACATTTCCCCAAATTGCACCCACAGTTCTTGCCAGAGAACTCAGATGCACCCACAGGTGCTGGTGCTCTAACTTCTGCAGACAAGCAAGCAGCCTGAGAGGATGTCTGGGTGATTGGGCACAATTTGACCTGGGGTCAAATATAAAATACTGGCCCAAAGACTAGAACAGCCGTAGCTGATTGTCAACAATTGACATCCTTACAACTTGCATGCAGCTGATCAACTGCTATGGGTGTTGGTGGTAAAGTATGTGGCACTTCCATGTGGGAGGGCATAAAAAAAAAAACCTTGAATCTAGATAAGAAGAAAAAACATTTTAAGCAGGGCGCAACACACAACAGGGCTGCCTCAAAACACAAATGTTAAGTCACATAATATAATATTAGCCCCATCTCCACCAGCTCAAGCTTCTGCTTAATTTACAGTAGATGGTTGAACAATCCCATGGTAAGGGAATTTATAGCTTTCCAATTTCTGTCAAAATGGAACTTTTATACAGTTTAACATCAAATAAAAAAAAATCAGATTACATTTGGTTTAGTGCTCTGATCGATCTGATTAACATACCATATTCTACATTTTGTCCCTGGAGTGCAAGAAGGCTCTACTTTGTGAGAAGAAAAAATTGCAAAGAGGAAGAAACATAAATACTTTTTCCAAAGAATATGTTTAGCCAGAACCACAAGCTCACAGGAACTCAACATAGAGCTACATGATAAATCTCATTACATGTGTGCTTCACTAACAAACAGATTTATAGAGTTAGTGTGGTAACTTAAGTACTTGGAATTCATTATATTATGAGCACTGCTTTGTGTTTCTCTGTGGTTGTAGAGCAAGGTTTATTGTGCTACTATATAACTTCTGTTCCATATATATATATATATATATATATATATATATATATATATATATATATAATATGTATGTTTATTGAATACGATTCATCTGTGGATTATTGTTTAATAACAGTCTCTGGATGTATACGCCTTGACTATGCATGACAAAGATTCGAAATGTTTTGTAAAACCTTCATGCTAATGTTTGTCTTTCTTTTTTTTAATGATTCCTGCAGCACCACATGTAAAGTATATGAGCAAACCCGACGAAATACCTTGTTCCATCACAGAATCACTCAGGTACTTCCCTGTAGAAGAGTCAAGTAACCAGGAAATACTCAATGCTCCACAAAATTCACCATCAAACCTCACTGTGGTGACTGTTGAGGGATGTCCATCCTTTGTCATTCTAGATTGGGAACAACCTGACAATGACACAGTTACAGGTCAGTACAGGGTGTCTATTATTACGTATTTTGTGTGGTATTTCATCTAGAACACCTTATTGCCTGGCACTGTCAAACATACACGTTTAACTATTTAGCCATCCAAATTGGGGAAAAGCTGCGATTTATATTTTACCTTGGGAAAAAGCACATTATAGCAATGCACATCTTATACAGCATGGTACACAACTGTAGATTCATTCATCCATATTTACCTCCCCGTGTGTTAATTGTGATGTGTGGTGAATCATGACTTAAAATAAATTACTTAAAAAAAAAAAAAAAGTTCACATTACAATTCCTAATGAATCCCAAAACCCATTACAAATCCATATCTCTTTAGTATGGATACAAAATGTTGAATGCCAAATCATAGTTACGACGCCATCTATTGCCAGTAATCTATGCATTTTCATTTTTCACATGCACTGTCATATTTATTTATAATTTTGTCTTAAAGATCTTGTTATCTACATAGCTATAATATAACAGACACTAAAAGAACAGTTTTCTTGTTTTTAGTGAAACATACATTCGCTTGGTTTGGCCTAATGTAAACCGAACCCTGTATAAAGTGCGGTTAGATTAGTGCTTCACTACTAGGGGGCATGTGATGTTTCCAGTGGGACATAAGTCGTCCAGGCCAATTGTCTTCCAACATATTCAATAAACTTTATTGTTCCAGTAACAAGCTCACAATCAGAGGGGCTAAGTGTAGGGAAAAGAAAAAATAAATATCTAACACCTAAGTGACTAAGAGACAGTGGGGGTCGAAACAGGGATGGAGCTGTGAGACTTTAATGAAAATTGTAATGGAGCATGATCTCAAAAAGCTTAATCGAGGCTGGTGAGAGGGTTCAGTGGGCTAAAAAGCTTAAGAAATCCTTGTTTAAGCTGAGATAGATGTACAAATTGAAAGATTCTGTGAAGGTGTGGGATAAAAGAACTTAAAAGATGAGTGGGATGAAGTGATGAACTGTTTGCCAGCATATACCTGATCAGGATTCCACTATGTAATAAATTAGCCAAAGATAATATTGCAGAATTAAGTGACATTTTCTTATCTCTGACAAAGTCATTCTGCTTTACCTAACAGAAGAGCTCATATTTATATACTAACTGCCAGAATGTGTTTTGTTAACCTCTAAATAATATGTCCCTGTAAGCCTTTGACTATAAGTCTTGTTTTTCTGTTAGAATATGAAGTTATTTCAAAGGAAAATGGAGCACCCCCTGGAAAAGATCAGTCAATCATAACCACAAATCAGACGCACTCTACCGTGGAGAACCTGAAACCTGATACAAGGTAAATCGTGGCAATACTAACATGTAAGGCTAGCAGCTGATATATTATTCACATCTTATAACAAGTGGTATGAGGAGGAGGAGGAATAGTGATGCAATAGGTGCAATACTACTTGACACCTCCCTTTAGAAGGAGTCCATGACAGACTGTCTGTTCAGTATCACAGCCATTTTATGTCAGATGTTGTGGATTGAATTTATCATTTTACCAAAGATGTCACTCACGTCTGTGCTGGAAATCCAAATTTATATGTCGTGTAATGTCATGTACACACAGTGAGATAATGTGCACAACAGCTGAAACATGCCTGGCGCGTTTCGCGCTACAAGTGCTTAGTCATAAAGCTTGTTTCAGCTGTTGTGCACATTATCTCACTGAGTGAACATGACTTTACTACCATAAATGTGGATTTCCAGCACAGACATGAGTGCCATGTTGCTCTTGTTCCAGTTTTTGGATCTAGTGCTAGTCGAGCACCTTTGGTATATGGCACCTGTGTTGCAGAGGTTAAGGTATTACTGCACAGCCACTGTTGAAGCCCAGAAATCTTTTGTTACTAAATCTTGAATGCAACTGTCCCTGCAAGCGAATGGTATCCCTTATAATAATTCATTAAGCAGCAGCTCTACTGTTTTTCAAGTGCGGGTCTATCATTCCGAGGGCAAAATCCCAAGCCTTCTTTAAATATCTGCACCACATCTGGTTTTAGTCAGTATTACAAATGGTTGTAGATGAAAAGCAAGCCCTTCAAAATAAAAAAAAATACCAGTTTGGCAAATACTCAACAAAGTTGCAATGGTACCCATTGCTGTGTGAAATTTGATAAATAGACTTTATCCAGTTTGTTTTGGACTATGTCAAAGAAAGGCATGTTGTCTGCATTTCTGTAAGCTGTCAAATGCTTTATAACGAAAACAAAAATTGTTAATGTCAGGTATCACTTCACATTTTGCAAACGTACTATACTTTATATATCTTATTGCCATTTAAACATTTTCTTAAAGTACCACACTTATCAGCTACACTTTGTTGGTTTTGTATTTGTGCACAAAGTGTGTGCCATATAGTACAATAGGTGTAACTTAATAAGATCTTAAAAATATGATGCATTTATATGGTAGTTTTGGTTAATTCAATTGTGAGCAGGAATGCAGGATGTCCTGGCGTGAGTGCCACAAAGTCACAGCATAATTGTGTTTAAACGATGGATGTCTATGAGTATATTGTGTAAATGTGTGAGGTTTCATGTAGCAGAAAGCAGATCAAGACTAAAAGGTGGAAATTGTGGCCTAGTACTCTCCACATTTTTGTGGACAATTTGAGCACCTCTACTGGTAGGGTTGCCACCTGGCTGGTATTTTACCGGCAGGCCGGTAAAAAATTGGCATCAGGCCAATGTTAAGTCTATGGAGACAGTACCAAGACCGGTATTTTTCTGAAGAAAAGGTGGCAACCCTATCTACTGGCCACATTTTAATGAGGGATTTGGGGAGGTGAAAAATATATCATAGATGAGGTTTATGTGGAGAAGTCAACACAGATCTTTTAAGCCCACGTTAAACAGAGTTCCACCTTGGTTTCAATTTCCTAAACAAATGGTTTACATTTACTTGTTGGCAGAACATTAAATCTTCTGGAAGCAAAGACTAACAGAGGGTATTTTCACACATGTAAAAAAAATGTTTCAGTTTGTTTTTTGCTTTGCCCTGACATTCCTTCGGGTTCTGTCAAATAAACATATAAATATAACTGTGATTTTAAATATGCTTTCCTGTCTGTGTACAGAATGGAACAAGCTGCACATTAAGTCATTGTGCTTTTACTGGTGAATAGCCTCCAAATTCCAAGAACTTACTGGTTAAAGGAAACCTGAAAACCTAAGAGGATAATAGGAAAGTGCACAAATAGATAGATTTGTTAACTTATAATTGGGTAGGCCAACTAGCTCTACTTTGAGAGTAAAAAAACAATCTGTGTTCTATATATCACTACATGCATATACATAGAACAAAACACATGTTTTAATGTCATTATTTCACATTAGTTGTTAACTAGTGGTTTTTCATTAACCACATGAAAGTAACATTTTAGCCAGGGCATTTCTAAATCTTTACATCTGTTATTTTGGTCCTATGTGCAGCTTTAGGTTAAATCGTATTTTTATATGATGTTTTAAAAAGGCATCATTCAGAATATTTGTTTTACTTTGATAGTCAGACCATCAATCTATGCTGTCATGGAACATAGTGAACTCCTTCACATGAAAGCCATATATATATTTATTTTCCTTTTTTCAATAACATGGAGAGACTATATCTTGAATGGTGCACAATTAGAGTTCCAGCACTGAGTTATTTTGTAAAATGTAGCTGGGGATGACTTTGAGCATTGTCTGCATTTCACCTGTCTGTCTCAGACCACTTAAAGAGTCTCTTTAAGACAGCACAGAACGTCCTTTTGCGTTAACAGATTATTTTATTGATTATATGAAATATTTCAAATCACCATACTTTTATGGAGAGTAATTAATAGATGGATAGTTTGCTCCAGTGATGTGGAGGTTCTAACTGTCGTAGAGTGGTTGTTGATTTGTTTGTTGTATTGTTACGGGCTTGGAGCACCTGTTTATACAGATCCGCCGGAAGCGTGTGGATGTTTGGACAATTGACGGTGCTTAACCACTGCCAGTCACCTGGCTGATGGGTAGTGAGTGACATATTTCATACAGCTGATAATATATAGCATGGTGACATTTTTCTGTCTTTGGTTGGTACTTTTCTATAGCCCTGCTCCTTAATGTACTTTTCAAGGCAATTTAATATCAAATAGCTATGTGAACCAGCAGGGGACATCTGAACTGTTTAATGGGATTTCCATGTTGCTTTCTCATCTGTCATTTACAGTTAACAATCTTGCAATTCTACCAACATCTGTACTTTACTGCCAAGTATTCCTTTAAAGTCTCTGCTGTTTATCCAGCTGCTTGTTTTGGAGAGATTATCCAGTCCCCTTTTAGCACTTTTCCATTGGCTTGTAACTCAACAAAATGCAGGATTAGAAGAATGGCTACTTGCCTGGCAATGTGTGATCCAGACACCCAGTGTTTATAGAATAGTTGGTTGGAGTTTGCAAACCAGTTAGAAATGCCAAAACTAAAACCACAGCAATTTGATTATTTAATTTCTATGTCTTCTGTAAAGCACTTTGTCTTGGGTTTTAATTTGAATATATTCTTTAATTACTGAATGTTCCAGAATGTTCCGTGGAGACATATTTATTTCTAGAACTGGAGTACCATACATTAGGCACATTCTGGATTCTTGTAGCATCGTGTAGAACCATATTTATTTCACATAATCCGTATAATTTATTTAGGGCTCATGTCCTGCTCATCCTTCAACCCCAAATTTTCTGAAATTCTTAGTCTAGACCAGAAATCCCTTTTAATCTAGCACTGAGACCTTGGGCTTCTATGCTTCCAGTTGAATAAATATGTCTTCTCCTCCATTTCAAATCAGCTCTCTCAGTGCTGCCCTATGTGACTCAGTGGGCATGGTCACAGCTGCACCTTTCTTGCCACTGATGAGAGTAGTTCTGTGTTGGCAAGATGGAGACTTTGGATTATCAATGTGTGACTTTTGTAGTTTACTTCTAGTGAATCATCTTAGCTAACATACAAAGGCTATAGGAAGGCCTTTTAAATGCACACATTGCTGCATAGATTGGGGTTTTACACATGTTGCACCTCTTAGTCATATTCATCAACCATTTTATGTGTTGTATGGTGCATGCTGGTTCTTGTTTTTTTTTTTCCCTCCTTTTACCTATACACTCCCAAGTGTGTTTGTATTTTGCTGCCATTGGTAATTTATAGCTTCTGGGGGTTCTGCCCAAATAAAGCTGGCATACCTTGTGGCCAGTACTAGATATTTTACAAGACTAGGCCATTATAGTGGTGAATACTCTTTTATCCATTCACAATGAAATGTTAATGCATCAGTTACTTTACACATTTCCAAAATATACTGGAATCATATTGTTTTAGTATCACAGCAGTGACTCAGATTATACTTTCATACACAAAATGATTTGACAGGTGTAAAGATATTCTATGGAGTCTATTCATCTGCTTCAAAAGGAGACTTCACAAAGAAACTGATTTTTTTACTGGCATTTTTACCTCAGATCCTATTACTTCTTGATAAATGGATGCTATAAAATGCATCTGGTTTCACGTTTCTTAGGTGCTGTGACAGAATTTATATTAACAGAGGCTCTAGTTTACCCTTTCACACATCCCTGTGGGCGCTGTTGTTCCAAAATAAGGCAAAAAAACACAGTGAAGCACTTTACACGTTTGTTTCAGAATGGAAAATATTCCTTCTGAACACCAGAATGTCAAACTGATATCTCTGTGGATCAACTAGGTTCTAATTTGAAAAATGCTTTATTATTAGGACTTTTTAAATCCAGCCTTGCTAAATAAGCATCCAGACATTTTTTTAAGGCATCATTTATATAGCTGATCATTTTAAGGGAGTTTTTAGTGTAATATACTATTTTCCAACTTAACGTATTAATGAGTGGAAAAAGGGACGGTGACACTTTCATTAACATGTGCCTGTTGTGAATGACTGGTGCTAGTGGCACTGAAGTGTTGATATTCCATTAAATATTGTTGTAAATTACCAAGTTCCTATTGGCAGGTTTAAGATGGGAATGTGTTTTTGTAGATGTTTCCTGAGCTTGATGGCATCCAGTCTATGTAGTTGTTTGTTAATGGGATTTCCATGGCCAATGTTAAGTTTGAAACATTTTAAGCTGATGGACCTATTTTAGCCTCTGGAAACAACGATTACATTACATGGTTCATTTTCCAGATTGTCAATTTCTTACAAGTATCAGTGGAACACTTTTCAGGTTCATTTAGATGTTACTCAACTAGGGAACAATGGTTTGTGCCAATTCGGCATTCATAAATGGAAATTTAGCAGGACACAGCAGTTAAGATCATACCGAATTTCAGTAATATGAAATTTGTTTAATATGTATATTCCTCAACATATGCCTATCATTTGCAGTCTACTGGCATAATATCCAGTGAGCCCATCTTCTCCATATTACTATTGTTGCCAGATTGACATATCAGGCACTCCAAGGAAATGCAACTGAACAAGCACCCTACACTTCCTGTTTAATGCTTTGTGGGTTTGAGCAAAGTCATGACATGGCCTAACCATATGTGAAAGTAATATGGCCACAGATAGACAGGAACACACCAAAACACACAGGGTATAAACATAATCTAAACTGTGGGCTTCCTATAAAACAGTTGCTTGAATCAGGTGCTAGTTCAGAGGAATATGGGCCTATTATCTAATTCCCTTACCATGTCATGGTGCCATCTATTGCTCTCCCTATTATAATTATCAATCTTGGTGTCTAGCCCTTGTTAAGATAGAGTGGAACAAAGCATTTTTGAGACCTTTTCCTGGTCTTGCCCAGCACGTGGCCCCAATATTTATTCGGGGTCCAGGAGCCATATCGCCAAGCCTGTAAGGAATGGCTTACTATTCAATTAGTCCTAGAACTGTGTGTTTTAAATAAACTTTCTGCTTTAATTATGTTTGCGAAATCAGATCAGTCTGCACTTATAGTGATTTTGTTTGTTTTGTTCTGTTGTGACTGATTGCCTGTAGAGAAATGCTATACTGGATGCCAGAGAGAGAAAACAAACCATGTGACCGTAATGTGTTTAAACCAATGTGCTATCTGAAGGGAAATTGCTAAAACATTCATACAAAACGCTGACTTGATTTTATTGTTGCAATGTTTAAAATATAAATACTTTATATTTGCACTATTTAGAAGCAGAGGAAATGAATCAACAGTGCCAAGACCTCGTGTGCTTTATCAATTACATGTTGTGCTCGGTAGGAAATGACTTTAAATTCTGTTTTTTGCATTTTGAGGTTATTTCTCCATCGCAATGAATATAATAAAAGGATTTTATTTTCACCAATATTGCATAGCTGTGTATGGATCTGGTTTCCCATGTGTGTCTGCCTAGCTACCCATGTAGACATTCTGTCTAGTTGCCTATCTAGATATCTGTCTTCTTACATATCTTGCAATTTTAATAATAAAATATGTAATGGTACAATGAGATAGTATCTTGTTTTCTTGTACGTCATGGGGATGTTTGTTGCTCAGCTTGCACAGATTATCTGTTTAGATAGCTATCTAGTTACTTATCTAGTTGTATATGTATATGGTTGCCTATGTAGATATACGTGTCTAGTCCATGCAATTTCAAAGAGCTCTTCCACTGCGGATAATTTGGAGTACATAACGTAATAAAACATACAAAAAAATCTTACATTAAAAAATATCCGGCAGAAAGTGCATGAAGTACAAGTCTTATAGAAAGTGCACAGTGTTTCTCATAAGGTTCTCTCCTCCTTTATCCATGTAATGTATAAGATTAATTATCATGATAATCAGCACAATGAATTAATGTTTGATGAAGAATAAAAGAAAGAGTGTTTCAAGTAGGTCTTCAAGATCGGCCATTTCTTAATGGCACGAAGAAGTCATATCTGACCATAAGAAAATCAGTTTCTGTGGGATCAACCCAGTGATGGATCTAGGTTATTGGAAGTCCCACACCACTTAACCTTTTCCATGACTATGCAGGTTAATAGTTATTCAATAAAAAAAAAAAAGTATGTTTAGTTGCATAATAAAGGTCTCTATTGAGTGACCTGAGTTATCACTATTTTTAATTCAAATTTTCTATTGCACGCTATGGTATTCTATGACCATGAATTCAAACAAATCCCAGCTAGATTGGATGTTTTTTTAGAAAAAGCATATACAGAGCATAACAACAAAACAGTAATTTTGAACTATTGATAATCAGAGTTTAAATGTATCCCCTATTTTAAATACATAATGCGAATTCACCCAGTAAAGGAGGAGAGCATATTTAAAAGAAGAAAAATTACACAACCACAACAAGAGAACATAGTTTTAAATTAGAGGGTCAAAGGTTTAAACCTAATATCAGGAAGTATTACTTTACTGAGAGGGTAGTGGATGCATATATTAGATTTCCAGTGGAAGTGGCAGAGGTTAATACAGCGAAGTAGTTTAAGCATTCATGGAATAGGTATATGGCTATCCTGCATAGAACATAAGGCTGGGGTTTAATTAACTTTTTTTTTAAAAATGGGTAGACTAGGTGAGCGAATGGTTCTTATCTACAACACATTCTATGTTTCTGTGTATATTTTGTTAATAAATTTGCAGCTGGTTTTTTTACAAGATAGTTTTTTTAATTATGTTCAACCTTTTACATTGTTGTCATAATAATAACCAATTTGTATCATCTGATCATTTTAGAAACTGGCAGAATATTCTATAGTTTAAAAAAGAAAAAATGAAATGCTGAACACAAGGCTACTGTGATCTATATTGAAATTAAAACAATATTAGTTTTTAGTAACTTTTTGATTGATTTTGTTTTACATGTATTTCCTATATATATTCAATCATTACTATTTCCAGAAAATATTAGGGAGGCAGGGCATGTTCTCTGAAGATTAATGTATTTGTATTTTGTGTAGTGAGTGATGTGGTAAATATCCTGATGCTTTTGCAGTTTCTTTGAAGATTAACGTGTGAATGTTCAGATCATACTTCCAATAGATGGCAGGGAAGAAATTCCAATACCTTATTCTGCCAAAAACCATAATGAAAATGTATGTGCGAATGGCCCACGGGACTCAGGATAATATGAAACACTTTAAACAAATTAGAAACTAATATTTAAAGCAGTATAAATCAAGTGAAGAGAACAAGGCCCTGTGGGGTATACATACCTACTGGAATTTCCATGTGTTAGCTTTGGACAGATACTTATACTACACAAATAAATCTATCATTGCTACGTTTCTCTCGGGTTATAGTCATTTCCTTGCGGCTAAATAAAATATGGTCATGTCTGTACCATATCCACAGTGGGCACATTAGGATTTCAGGAGCTTGCATGGCGTGAGACAGGCCATAGCCACAGCACTCCCTGTATACAAAGAAAATAAATACATTAGTATGGCAAAGGCCCAATGTCATTAGTTATAAATATTAAAACATGTATTCCATTTTATTAAGAGTATTAAAATCAATGGGGGTCAACGATAATGTGAAATAAATACAAACAAAAGTGATTGATCTACCATGGTTGCAAATTATTGAGCCAAAAATTAATTCTAAGCCCTGTGGAAAATGACCAATGTTAGGAGGTGTTGGCAATGCACTTTCTAGCCCAAACAGACATTTATTGATTATAGTAATGCAGCAGGGCAATTAGTCCATTTTGGGGGGAGTATTAACAACCAGGCTTCACAGATGAGAGGCTCCACACATTTTAAAAATCTTCTTTAACCCCTTAGCGACATTACTTTTTTGGCTTGTCTGATGCTTGGTGACATGGGCTGTTTTAACATTTCTGCGGTGTTTGTGTTTTGCTGTAATTTCTTTCTTTCTCATTCAGTGTACCCACACAAACTATATGTTGTTTTTATAGGCATAAGAAGGGCTTTCTTTTAATACCATGCGATTCACAAGCACTTTCCTCCCTCCCAGCTACAACAACTGACTTCTCCCAAGTGTTTGGACAAAGACTTTGGATTATCTTTTTTGATAATATTTTGCAGAATTAACAGTCAAAATCTATATAATGTATTTTGTTTTGAGGGGGGGGGTCCCTCTTTAATTACAATTTATTATTTAGCAAATTTGTAACATTAGGTGAAGTCTTAGGTTGACTTTATGCATTTGGTTATTTTGGTTTGTTACAATTCCAGTTTTCTTGTAACCAAGGGCACTATCAACTAAAAGTGAATTGCAGAGGTGAGGTTGAGGTGATATAAATATTTAAGTATTGAAGAAATTTTTCACTATTCCTTATGCAGGTCAAAATAACCTCTCCTTGCAGGAGAAACTCGCTAGGTTTGATCCTGTGCAATGTATTGTTACATTAGTTAGATGAAATGTTCATCTCATGGCAACTTGCCTGCACCTCACTTTTTAGTGAATAGCTCCCCAAGTCTCAAATATGTATTTATTTCCGTCTGTTTAACTTCCACCCACTTCTGAGTACAATTTTCTGGCATCCTTTACAGTATTATTTTAAAATTCCAATTGCCAAATAAAAGATAGGCTAAAAGACCTGCTCACAAACATTTTTCCACGCGGTGTTGCAACTTCTTGTAAATTTCCCACATTTCACTTTAATGAACACATTCCATAACTGCCTGTCCAGACTGCAGTCTGGTACAGCAACAGAACTCCAGAGCCATTGAGGGTTCTCCATTAGCTGTTGCTGAGTTGGCGAGAACGTCAAGTTGCTGAGTTTTTCCAACTCCGCTACTGATACCTGATTTCTGCAGTTCATTGTCAATAGCCCCTCTAATACTTTTACAGTCATTTTATTGCCAGCCGTGACTGAGCATAAGGACACTAGTTATGAAATAGCCCCTCTAATACTTTTATAGTCATTTTATTGCCAGCCGTGACTGAGCATAAGGACACTAGTTATGAAATAGCCCCTCTAATGCTTTTACAGTCATTTTATTGCCAGCCGTGACTGAGCATAAGGACACTAGTTATGAAATAGCCCCTCTAATGCTTTTACAGCCATTTTATTGCCATCCGTGACTGAGCATAAGGACACTAGTTATAAAATAGCCCCTCTAAAGCTTTCACAGTCATTTTGTTGCCAGACCTGACTGAGCATAAGGACACTAGTTATGAAATAGCCCCTCTAATGCTTTTACAGTCATTTTGTTGCCAGCCGTGACTGAGCATAAGGACACTAGTTATGAAATAGCCCCTCTAATGCTTTTACAGTCATTTTATTGCCAGCCGTGACTGAGCATAAGGACACTAGTTATGAAATAGCCCCTCTAATGCTTTTACAGCCATTTTATTGCCATCCGTGACTGAGCATAAGGACACTAGTTATAAAATAGCCCCTCTAAAGCTTTCACAGTCATTTTGTTGTCAGACCTGACTGAGCATAAGGACACTAGTTATGAAATAGCCCCTCTAATGCTTTTACAGTCATTTTGTTGCCAGCCGTGACTGAGCATAAGGACACTAGTTATGAAATAGCCCCTCTAATGCTTTTACAGCCATTTTATTGCCATCCGTGACTGAGCATAAGGACACTAGTTATAAAATAGCCCCTCTAAAGCTTTCACAGTCATTTTGTTGCCAGACCTGACTGAGCATAAGGACACTAGTTATGAAATAGCCCCTCTAATGCTTTTACAGTCATTTTGTTGCCAGCCGTGACTGAGCATAAGGACACTAGTTATGAAATAGCCCCTCTAATGCTTTTACAGTCATTTTATTGCCAGCCGTGACTGAGCATAAGGACACTAGTTATGAAATAGCCCCTCTAATGCTTTTACAGCCATTTTATTGCCATCCGTAACTGAGCATAAGGACACTAGTTATAAAATAGCCCCTCTAAAGCTTTCACAGTCATTTTGTTGCCAGACCTGACTGAGCATAAGGACACTAGTTATGAAATAGCCCCTCTAATGCTTTTACAGTCATTTTGTTGCCAGCCGTGACTGAGCATAAGGACACTAGTTATGAAATAGCCCCTCTAATGCTTTTACAGCCATTTTATTGCCATCCGTGACTGAGCATAAGGACACTAGTTATGAAATAGCCCCTCTAAAGCTTTCACAGTCATTTTGTTGCCAGACCTGACTGAGCATACGGACACTAGTTATGAAAATTGCTACTTCCACTTCTAACCCCCAGACCCATTATGATAATTGTATTTTCTGGTTAACATTACAATAAGTCTTAATAAAGATATAATCTTTAAATAACTATATGTGTAAAAGTATCTTAAAACAATCTGGTGTGCATATTATGACTATTTTGCTTATTTCACTCAAACATACCCAACCGACATGGTATAATTTTGTAAAAAGATAGTTTTTGTCCACTCTAGTGCTTGCAAAATTGATTTCTTAAGATGTTTTGCATTACATGGGCTGACGCAGTATGCTATTTACAGGGTATGATGGTCATATTATTTTTCCCAAAAACATGTAATCAGTGTTTTGTGTCACACCCACTGACTGCACTGTCCACAGCAGAACAGCCAAAAGGCTATAAAAGAAAACAGGATAACCATGTTACAAAACATTATGTAAGTCAATGTGAGCAGTGTTTACAAGAAACACATCAAAAGATTATCATAACCAGTGATATCAACGTCTCTGTGAGTTAAAATATGGACTATATAGGCTGTAAATTAGACTTTGTTTTGTATAACCTATATAATTTACACCAAATTTCCTCTATATATTTGACAGTCTAGCAGTTGACAAATGAATAGATTAAGACTTATATGAAAATAAACTTGGTAGGTATTTTTCCAGTTCCATTCCAGCTGTAGCACAACCTGCAATGGAGTGCTTTACACCAGGATTTTAGACATAGAGGTTGGAACAAAATATCTCCCATCATTATATAGTGAGCCCAACATTGAAGGTGGTACAGCATAGCACCCAACAGTATATAGTTGGCCAGAAATTGATAGTGGCATAGCATAGTTTCCATCAGCATGTATGTAGCTAGCCAATCGATGACAATAATTAAATGTTAATAAAATAAGTATATAGACAAAAGAAAGCTCATATAACTATGAAAAAAACCTAATAAAAACTGAAACAAACCTAAATACCGGTGCATATAGTGCTCAACCCAAGGCAGGTCACCACTGGGTGAGAAGGGTTACATGTAGTTATGTAGCATGAGATCCCTGTACTTCAGAGGTATATTAATAGCTGAGTTGGAAGGAAAAGTTTAAGAATTATTCCAGTTCTGTTATTTGTGCCTGATTATTCATGTTATGTTTGTAGTAAATGGCCCCCTATGTTTTAATGTAGATATTTTGTTCATTTACTAGCCAATAAGCTTGCAGATCTATCAATGAAAATGGCGCTATATTTATATGAACTTTAAATTGTAACCAATTAGACTGCAGATATGTGTGATTAAATCTATTATAAATTGAGGTCCAGATACAGTGTATTATCAGCATATAAGGAGTTTATTCTTTTTTTAATGCACTTTCATATTCTGCAGCTTTGTATAATGACCAAACAAAACTGCAAATAGCAGATAACATAACAAGATATACTGGAACAAAATGTAAGGATAGACTGAGTTTACAGTGTGAACTGTATGTACATGGAAATATGTGATATCTATTTTTAATGATGCTGCAATATTGTATGCTATGAAACATGACCAATCTTGAATCTATGTCCCAGCTTTACTTCAATAAACACAGTGACGCTTGTATTTTGTTTCTTCAGCCCTCTGTACTTTTCCTGTTTCCCTCTGTATCACTGTTTGTACTATATATAATTTGTAAAACATCAAAAACACAGAATTAAAAAAAGATAACAGATTAATGAGGTATAGCAGGAGGACATGGGAAAGGGGAATTGTCATGAGATCGTGCCCTAATAATTATTTCCTAGGATTTACAGAATGTTTGTCAAACGTTTGTCGATGTCTATCATCTTTGGGTACAGTTTTTAGAAGATGTTTAATTTTTCATCAAACTCAGTGGTATCTATTCACTAAAAGGTGAGTTGCAGGTGAGTTGATGTGTGACGAAAATGTAATCTCACCAATTTAGCTGTATTTTGTGCAGGGACAATGGTGAGTTTGCTTAGCATGAGAAACTAGCCAGGTTTGTTCCTGCACAACATGTAGTTTAACTGGTGAGAAAAAATTTGCATCTCACCTGATCTCAATTCACCTTTTTAGTTACTAATTACCAAAATAGACCTTACCTATAGTATTATTATTTATATAATCATCCATTTTTTTTGGAGGGACCTATACCACTTTTACATTCATTCATCAATGTAGTTCCATTAAGATCAACCCCTTGATTAATTAACTGGTTCTACCAGGACACACTCACATTCTACATTCTGCAGGGCACCATGTAAATGTTATGAGTTCAGTAAAAAAAAAACTGTGACCCGGCTGAAACTGTACACCTGATGGAAAAAAATGCAGATTTGTACTCTGTAAATCTGTGCAATACCATGAAAGCATTGCTACCACACTATGAAAGTATAGTTATCACTTGGGATACATTGGTAGAGGTAAACACAGTCAAGGATTTTAAGCGTGCATGGGATAGACACAAGGCTATCCTAACTATAAGACCGGGAACGGGGGACTAATAAAAGTATTCAAAAAAATTGGGCAGACTAGATGGACCGAATGGTTCTTATCTGCCGACACATTCTATGTTTCTATGTTTTTATTGTTCCATTTTTTTAAACTCTATAAATATTGCATTTTTGTCCTTTAACAGCCGAGTTGGAATTATTCTCTAATTTGCTGTAATTTTCAGCTTGACTTGTCACTGACTGATTTTTGCAATTCATCTGTCCATTTAGTTTTAGTAAATAGCCCCCATAGTTCTCAGATCTTTTCTTACTTTCTTTATCATTTTCTAATTTAATAGCCATTAAATGAAATATCCCAATTGCACTTTTTACAATATTAACTTCATGAGAGATGAGCTAGGTATTCAATCATCTCATGCAGGTGCGGCCTACTACTTTGGGTTTCAGGTAGCCAGTAATTGCTGTTCATAAAGGTTTATAACAGTATAAACTAATTCACCAAAGTACAACATGTGTGCTGGCACTTCTCTCTTCCTTACTTCCCACATTACACCTTCCTTACGTGTCACTACTTGTTATGGCAAATGATTTCACTGCAATTCCCATTAAATCTGCTGGTGTCCTGTGCAAACTAGACTGGCAAGCACTTCAAGTGGCCTCTGCCAGGCCACTTGAAGTGCTTGCCACATGAAAACTTTACACCTCACCAAACTGTCTAGACAAAAAAAACATTTGTCTGGCATCCTGGACGCGGATCTATTGTTTAAATATTGGCTAGAGAAGGTCACATTACTAGTGTCTCTGTATGCCAATGTGTTTGTCCAACATATAATTGCAGGTACAATTGAAGAGTCACTGGAAATGGCAAAAAGCTAACTGAAAAACACTAATGGAGCTTAACGTATTGAAAACCAATTACCAAAGACATGAAATAGTTTAGACACAGAAGAGAAAATTAATAAATGTATGAGATGTTACTACAGAAGAAAGCTTTTCCCATCTTATTGAGAAGATCTTTATCTTCAAGTTTGTAAATCTTGGTTATAAAATAGCAGTTTTATTTTTCCAGTTTAATAAATGTTCCCCTTTAAGGTACTGGTAAGTTTACTTCACATAAAAGGCTATCTGTACCATGCCTCCCATCTCTCTTGGTGGAGAACAGCTACATAGCGCTTGTGAGTGCTCCCACTCCCCAGTTCCCCAGATCAACTCATTCAACACTACAGCCTTTACACATCTATGAAATGTCTAGTGGGACACCATAAGTTTAATGCAGCTGTAGTGCAAAAGAGTTGATACTTACTGTTTATCCTGGCCAAATGTGCTGGAACAAAACAGTTTGCTCCCGAAACTTCAACATGTTCAGAGCTCTACTCTACATCACTGTGCCCATTCAGATTCACCTTGAAACGCACGGGGGCCGGGATGGTAATAGAACATGCGTCCCCGAGATGAGGCGCTATGATGCAGGGGTGGAAACAGGGCACTGTGCTGGGTAACTGCACCTATCTGATGACTTGGGGCTTCAGGTTTTGTGCAGCCACATACAGAGGCCCTGTGGAGGCAGCTTCTGTGTCCAGTAGATCATGGCTAGGACTGAGAAACCCTGCAGACATCCTGAAAAGGCATGAATAAGAACTCAGGAAAGCAGGATGTTGCAGGCTAGGTCAGAATGAATTGAGACACAGACAAAGCAGAGCAAAAACAACTGAGGCAGAACAGCACTGAATGCAGACTAGATCCATGAAGGTGTAAAATGTTTGTAGTATGCGATAAGTCCACTGCAGCAATGCAGGGCTTATAAAAAGATTATTAATTAGTCAGGTTATATCTAAAGATGAATTATCTGTCTCTATTGAGGCCAGTAATTAAGGCCTTAAACTGGCATATTAATTTGACCTTCCATATTTTTCTCTCCCTCTGCGTGCGAAAAAATCCCATCAGTACCAAATGTTTTACATCCTGGATACTGTGTCCTTGTTGACAGAAATGCTCTCCAGCAGGTGTACAGATAGGAACCAGCATATACTATAAACAAGTAAGCAAAGCAAGAAAACCAGAAGAAATGCCTGGATACAGCCTGGATGAGCCTGCATGTGGGTTGACTCATGACACACCTTACTGTTCTCATTCATAGTCACCTCACTGGTCCAATTCAGATTCATTTCAACTTTCCCATCTATATTCTCACGAACATTCATATAAGTTCCATTCAAATGAAACAGATAGACATGAATTTTTATATATAAATCATACATTTTGGCTTTAGTCCTTCTTTAGTAATCCATATATACATGTAATCCACATATATCATAGTATCAACTTACACCGCCAGACACTTGGTATGTGAATTTAAGACTTGGGAGCAATGTAAAATATTGTTAGAGGTGAAATAGAAATATTTTATTGTGACCACTCTTTGTGATGTATATATCCTTACTTACAGACAACAGCCCAGTTTGTCCTCAATTGGCCTATGCTGGCAAAGTCATAACATAAAGACGATCCATATTAGCTCTGCTGAACTTTGTTAAAGGGTATTAATCTATCACAGCAGAATGAATCACAGTGATGATTTTGGTGTCAAGTATGCACCAGATGCAAGTGGAATTTTGGACTATAAACTCCGTAATAATAATACAGGCTTTAACAATGATGAATTGTTGCTGTGTAACAAGTGTTCCATTTTCTTACAGCTGGCATAATCCATACTTTCACCTACTTTATTTCACTAATGTTATTTTTCATGTCTTTCTTAAAAATAAAACAAATCATCCACATTCATTAGACCTGTTCTTTAAGACATGATTTAAAATGAAAGTTATATTAATTCCTAGTAAAATAATTTGCAAATAAATAAAATTCAACACATTTCTTACTCCTCCAGCTGTTTGACTTTTTTTTTAAAACACCCATATTGGTTGCCTCAAGTTAAAATGGTATGATTATGGTTCTGGAATTATTCTAAATTAGGAATGTACATTATAATGATGTTTGGTGGAATTAAATTGGTTAAAAAGATCTGTTATTCTTCCACACAGTCTATAGTGATATTTTATACGCTTGTGGACCATCAAAATAAAACCCTGATTGCATTCACAATTTATTTGTGAACCTGTGTGTTGAATGCTGGGCATCGCCTTAATAAAATACTTAACTACATTTTTTACGAAACAATATTTGTCAACACTTTAACCCCTTCGTGATGCTAGGATTTTCAATGCCGTCCTAATTTTAGTGGTCCTAAAAGACACTAGGACACATAGAACGTCCTACGTTTACCAGCTCATCGCGGCTCCCAGTGATGAGCTGTGCTCGGATGGGATCCCACCTATCAGATGAGGCCACTTTGAGTGGCCTCAGTCTCACAGGGAAAATGTAGCCGGCACTCATTTGAGCACCGGCTACATTTCACTAAATCACGCTGTGCCCGAACTTCCGGGTTTGGGCACGCCTCTGTGACGTCAAATGTGACGCCGGGAGGTCTCGTGATCTTTTGGCAGGGACCCACAGGTCCTAGTAAGACCCTGATCGGGTCTTGTGATCGGTTGCCAGGAACAAAATGTGCCATTTTGGTGCTTGCCTCGTCGGGGACGCAAGCACCATGCGTCACAAAGGGATTAATCAATTCACAATAGTAGGACGTTCTATGCCAGCCTAAATTAAAATACTTGGGTAGGATGGCATAGAACATCCTTATTTTAACAGCTCATCGTGGCCCCTGGATCCCGCTTTGAGTTTGAGAACGTAACTGACACTCAAATTGAGCGCTGTCTACATTTTTGTTGTTCAGTCACTGCTCTGCAACGTCATAAGTGACAACACAAGGTCTCGCAAGATTTCAGCAGGTACACCTAGGATCAGCTAAGATCTTCATCAGGTCTCTGCCACTGTGTCCATGTCTCACTTTCTGATCAGGGCCAGAAACACAGAAATGCTGAGTTGGTGCTTTCATCCTGAAAGACAAAACTACCAACTGGCATGAAGAGGTTAAAGATGCATGACAATATTTGATGTCATAACAACCTGGTCCTTAACAACCCTAGCCTGACATGTAATGTTGTTTTCATGCCAACCTGGGTGCAGCACGTCAGGTAGCCATTTAAGTCCCAGGCTAGTAACCTTATGGAAATGGAAATCTCATTGGTGTATAGGGAATTTACCAGATGCCTTTGTCTGATTCTATAATTGAGCCCAATAAGCGTCAAGCTTTGCTACCCGTAAAATATAAACCATGGCGTTTAATCAATATTATAATCCAGGCTTACTGTAAACTCATTTTAAAAATAGAGTACAAAAATGCAGCAACGTTAGTGACAATGATTGTCTATTGTAAAGTAAATGGAAACTGTTTATACAAACAGCAGGACAGAGTTCTAACTCTTACAACATGTTTTGGGCTGGCTGCCATTTGTATCTGTAATATCCAACATAGAGATTTATTGAATGAAACACTTTGTCTAGGCTTGTGTCTCGTATACTTTATACACTGTTATTATGCTCTTATCTTTGGTTAACAACAACTTGTTACTGATTTACTATAAATTCATATTAAAGTATAGTACTTTAATATAGTATTACCGTATAGTCACCTATTTAATTTCAACACATCTTTATAGGATTTGGCTTTTCATTTTGTTTTAAATCGAGATGCCAGGGTGCATTCAATTTTGTTTATGTTTGTTGTATTTCTGGAATAGACTTCTGAGTTACTGACTCGATGAATCATGTCTCACCATCTATCCTTAATGTTTCTCCTTAATGTTCCTTTATCTCTGGTCCATGCTGTTAATTAACAGGAGGCTAACATATGACATTAATACGATGATCGATTTGACGAGGCCTTGCATCTAGCAGTATCAGGGAAAGACCTATAGCTTGTAATAAGTCAGGAATATCTTGACATAGGGCTAAATTATCTTGCTTTCATGAGGTGAAAACGGTGGGATAACCAATACAGAGACAAAATAGACTGGATATTTCAGATCAACAAATGTTTCGAACAAATAAAGATGTCAAATGCTGCTGAATTATTGTATCATATTACTGGCAAGAAGCAGTTGATGGATGTATTAACCCTTATCTGAACCAATGATGGTTTCTGAAGTCACTGGACACAAGGACCCCTACACTGGCATCACATATGCTAATTATTTGGTCTTTCCAGTGCTCAACATATAGTCTTTAAGGTGAAGATTACAATAGTGGCATAAAAATTTCACTGGCTTTTTATGGATTTTACCCCAGTCTCACAATTTGAATGTGAGCATAGAAGACGATTGATTATATCTGAGGGTCTCAATTTCAATAGGTGTTTGTAATATCTCCTGGTATTATGACTTATGATGATTTACTGTATGTACTGACATCTTTAATCTCTACATGATGACCAGAGCCATCAGATTTGCATGGCTGACAGGTGACTACATAGGATTTTTACTAAATGGCCTACTAACAGGGGACAGCATTATCCATGGTGGAAATGTACTTGACTTTGTGATAGACAATTTAATGATATTCGATGGACCTTCACAGACCTTGCCACGGCCACTATGTTATGCTTGGCTATTATATCAGCAATCTTGTGAATATCTTAGGGCTGGTGATGAAATAAGAAAGTCCCCATCTAAGACTTATATACTAAATATTAAATCAAATAAAAAATAAAAAAAAATATTGTTTGCTGATTTCTTTCCTTTGGATACCAAGAATATTGCATGAAAAAATTACATATTTGTCTCACTAGGTGTAAATTAATACATTTTATCATATCTTAGTACATCATTACTATTGTTTTAGGTAGCTAGAAAACAACAGCCATTTGTCACTGATCCCATTGAAATATTATTGACCATTTATGATAGATGATATCGCTTGGGCCATAACAGTCGGTGTGTGTAACTTTAAACATCTTAATAGACACTAAGTACACGTTGCTTACCTTCAAAGTAGTTTGTGCACTTGACGTAAAAAAAATAATAATAACCAAACCAGTGCATTCTTCTCTGTGTGTAGCAGGATATGGAAATAAGGTACTTGAAACAGGGAGGCCAAAGCCTTAGTTTTCTGGTATACAGCATAAATGTGAAATGCACAGCACTAAGGGTTTGTTTTGTTTTCTCAGCTATGAATTCCATGTGAAACCAAAAAATCCTCTTGGTGAAGGCCCAGTAAGCAACACTGTGGAATTCAACACAGAATCAGGTAAAATATCAGTTTTATGTTCTGCAGTCTTGTTTTACTTTTCTCGAATTGTTCGGTCCAAAATTCATCCCTAGTTTAGAGCAGTGCTTCTCAAACCTGTCCTCGTGGACCCTCAGCGGTCAAGGATTTAGAGATTTCCCAGTTCTGATAAAAAAAAAAATATGTATTACCCCTGAATTGTTCCCTTAACCCACTTGGACGTATATAAACGTCCTGCAAAGCATGGTACTCAGGACGTGTATATATATGTCCTGAGTTTAAATGTAGCACTCCTTAGTGCAACGCAACATGCCGGCAGTTGTTCTCAGAGGCTGCTTCGGATCCGAAGCAGCCTCGAAGTGTGCCTTCGGCATCCCCCACCCACACATACGATCACCGCGAATGGGACCATATGCGTTCAAACTCACATAGACAGTGATCATATTTCACTGCTATGTGCTAAAGTTGTTGCAATGATGCCTGGATGCCTCAAACCATTAATTGTTTTCCAACTTGAACACTTCTACCGACTTCTACACATAGCACACATGTGCATGAATATCGGGAGAAGAAGAGAACACGATGAAATACTAAGACCCACTGCCGACTGCGCCTCACAGAGCAGACAAGTGAGCAGAGGTGAACCTAGCCACGTGCCACATTTGAGGGCTCGGCGTGCTAGAAGTGGCATGCATGCCTTCGCCATCACTGCCCTAGATCTACTAACCCTAGATCTAGGGTTACAATTAGGGTTAGGCTTACAATTAGGGTTAGTGTTACAATAAGGGTTAGTGTTACAGGTGGGTTAGGGTTAGTACAAGGGTTATATTAAGGGGTGGGGGTAGATTTAGGGTTAGGGTTAAATTTAGAGTAGGAGAAAATGGTTAGGAAACCAAAAAACACTATTATCGGTTAATTCCCTATTTTAAAAAAAACTGAAAAACATGGAAACATTGGTATTTCTAAACTCAGGACACATATTAGAAACTATATAGATGGGTTCTTTTTTACAGTTTGTAAATGTGTAAAAAAATCAGGTCAAAGTTAGAGGGGGCATATTTTCATCATATTTTATATTTTTTTAAATAGTAAATTATATCATATGATGAAAATAATAATATCAAAAGAAAGCCCCATCTGTCCTTTAAAAAATAATATTGATATTTGTGTGGGTGTACTGAACACAAAGAAAGAAATCACAGTTAAGCAAACGTATGACAGAAATAATGGAATTCTTCAAGGCACATCAAATGCAGCATCGAACTCTGTCACTAATGGGGTTAATATTTAGGGAACCACTCCAGGTGTTATTCTTATTCTTATTAAAACTGAGAAATCCCTAAATCCTGGACCATTGGGGGTACTGGAGGACAGGTTTAAGAAGCACTGGTCTAGAGCATGATGTGCCAGCTTTTTAACTATGGTGGGCAGAAAATGACAAAAATCTGTACACCTGTATATCCAATTTACCACACAGTGAAAGTAGCTCCTGTGTCACTGGACAGAGCCTTTCTTTTAGTTTAAATATTTTGTGAGACAAAGTCGTTTTAACTAAAGTGGAATTGCTCTTAACTATTCTTTGTTTTATCTGTCATCTGCCAAAATATTTTGTTTCACAGGTTATGTAAGATGAGCCAAGGCCAGCCACAGACTGAAAGGGATATCTGCTTAGAGCACAAACACATAGCCCACTGCTTCTTAACCCCCAATGCATTTAACAGGAAAATGGATGGATAAGGAACTGTGTCTGGGCAAAAAAAAGTTCTTTAATGTTTATTTGAGAAATTAATATAGAGTTTGCATTAGCATCAGTGACAGTTAACTTTCATTCACACCAGATAGATAATATAGATATATACTGGTATTAGTTAAATCTACATCAGATCCTCAATACAAAAATTGAATAAAATTAAGAAGGGGAAAAATACAAAGGATTGTTTCAGTATGCTCTGACATAAGCTCTGACTGATTCAGGAGACATCGGGGAACCAAATTACGGGCCAGTATGTCCTGATGTGCCTCTGATTATGTCCACAATTCGGACATCATAGTCGATTCATAGCCAAAAGCAGCCACAATGTACCAAAGTGGTAGAATTCAATGGGGAGGATGGACTCATGTCAGGAGGATTTCGGCTATTGAGAAAATAGCCAAAGTCCTCCCAAAATAAGAAAAAAAATAAAGTATTAAATAAAAATGCCCACTGTCCCTTAAAATAATAATGGGGGGGGGGGGGGGCAAGTAGCCCTGACCCCCTTATCAAAAACCAACTGGGAGCCCCCATAGACTATAGCCAACAATGCTATACAGTACCACAATGTAATAAGGTGCGAGGCACACAGAACCCAGAATGTGTCAATGATGCATATTTTCCTGTAACTAGTGTTGTTTAGTTTGAGGTACCCATGAGAAAATGTAACATTCAGGATCTGCCTCCATCCTCGGATGCCCACTTATTTATAGGAATAAGAGATAAATATGTGGTTTACAGAATAGGTGGAAATGGTGACAAAAAGTCTCCCATACACTGAGGACTTTATTTATAAAAGAAAGAACTGCCGGGAAATCGAGAAGGGGATTTGAAACTGAAGGCCAAAGTAGACGAGTTGGGGAAAAAAAACTTGACTACTCAATTCACTGCCATTTTTTCTTTCAGAAATAAAGTCTTAGGTTACATCTCAGGCACCAGAAGCACACACAGGTTTACTGGTTCAGCTCAGAAGGGTCCATGCAGCACCACATATTGGAACATGTTCTACATGTACAGACGTGAGACATGCACATACATTAAATAGAGAGGCACATTTACTCATCCTGTATCTAAGAACAAATGCCTAGCATTTAGTTATAAAGTACTGTCATTTCAACAGCTTGCCGAGGCATCTGATTTCCAGAGACAGCTGAATATTTTAGAGTATAATTTAGAAATATTAGGTACTGTGGGAATCCTTGAGAGGATTGGACTCCATAGCAACCTCTCCAGCTGACTACACATCTGGACAGACTCTGTCCCTGCCGGATAGCATGCTGAAATTATCCGAACATGTGGTGATCCTATCTTCATCAATGATTGATTTCAAAGTGGACACAAGTGACATATAAATTTGTTTGTTGATGGGTGTTAGACTTGGCCAAAAGGCAGTCACCCTTCAAAGCTTTTTCCTATAGATGTGCAAAGTGACTAATTCACTGTTTTCTCTTTTGTACAGCGGACCCAAGAGTGAGTGAGCCTGTGAAAGGTGAGCTAAAGATTTACAACACATACAAGTGTTGGGACAGTACAACAAAAAATGCCTGTAACAAACAGGTTGTGCTGGTGCATACAGTGCTTGAAGTTTGTGACCTGTGGGGGTAATGCAATAGCTTTATACATTTGCACACACAGAAGTTACCATTAATGGTACTTAAATTACCAAAATAAATGTCAAAAAAAGTCTACAACAACTGATGACACAAAGCTTACCACTAAACACTCATGAAAGTAGAAAACAAATAAATATGTGAACCTTCCAAACAAGTAGGTTGGTTCACAATCAATAGACACCAGTATAGAGGAAAAAACTGTGACCAAAAAAAGGGTAAACAAAATAAATCTTATGCATGTATCAGATATCTTGTAACTAGTGGCAAGACTGTACCAAACAGTGGCTTTAAAAAAGCACAATATGGATAAATACATCTGGCAAAAAAACAACTGTAGTTAAGTAACAGTCATAATGCAAAAATGTCCCAATCTTCTGTTGGAGTCACAAATTGGTATAAATCATCCACAAATTCAACAGCAGGATATTAAATAAAATAATGACTAGCCAGTTTTTGAAAAAAATATATATATTTTTCCTCTGAATTGCAAAGGACAATATGGTGACGGAAGGCAGGCCTAATAACAATATAGGTTAAATTTTATGATTGGTGAAGATTAAATTAGATTTACTGGAGGGGTGAAATGAATATTTAGATCCAGAGTCCATGTGCAGATTCCAGAAGTTCCCATAACTCCTGTCTTGTTTGCAACTAGGTAACAAAATAATGGGCGGGCATCTGGTAATAGACCTTCTAAATTACAAGCCTATCAAATCATGTGGATATATTTTAAAAAGATATAAAACGAGCAGCTGACAGGAAGAGTAAGTTTGACGCATGCTGGAAAATGTTATGATCCATGCCTCAGAAACTCTCAGCATAAGAAAAATAAAATTGTGTATTAAATATATGTAATAATAATTTGATCTACAAACAAAAAGAACCTTAAAAATAACTTTTAACAAAGCTATACAAAATGTTCAGTTAATTTGCCATTTAGCAGCAACTTCTGTACATGCAATGGCTTCCATCTTGCCTTACTATGCAGTCCCACCTCTTAGCTCTGTCTAGCTCTGCCCCAAATTCCATATGGCACCTCCTCCTCCCTTGTAGCCCTTCCCCCTCACAAGATCGCACTGTTAATACAAGATACTTATAACAGTTGTCCTTTGGAGAGAATAGCCTTGCCAAAATAGTTTTTAAAGAAAAGGTGGCAACCCTATTTACAAATGCACTTATTTCTAAAATGCTGTGGAGTTTTTTTATTTTTATTTAGAAAACCTATATTTGTAAACTTAAAGAGATTTTTTTTCTTCTGGCCAACTGGTATTGTGTACTTATAAAGATAGAATAGCAAAACCAATGATAACCATTTCATCATTCTTTAATTACATTTCCACAGTCTTATTATATCATGCAACTGAGTCAACCCTCTAGTCGTATAGTGCGTCGAAAGAACATTGACATATAAATATATCTGGAATATGATTATACTATTTTAGTTATTTTTATATAAAATTCAGACATATATTCACATTTTTTCAATATTTTTCAAAGAGCATACACAGAGGTCTGAAAAACTAAATAAGATTTAAAGATGTGACAGAACAAAGGGGAGTCTTACATCAGTAATGTTACTGAAAGCTCAGACCTTGAGAAAAATAGAGATTGAAATCTGTAATCGTGTGCAAAATATGTTACTTACTTAATAAAACAAAAGCCAGAACATACTCTCCAGTATACAAGCGTGTAACTAATTCGGTCATGTAATGTTTATCATCCAAAGTTTAGAAATAAAAACCACTTACAGAAACCAGATTATAGAGATCTGGTTATACCGAAAAGGATTTATGTAAATATATATGGACAGAGATTATATTACATTAACATTTATTGATATAGTGGCCACAATTTACACAACACGTGGTATATAGCATAAAGCAGAGTTACAGATTATGCCAGACTGATACATGAGGTAGAAAGCCCTGTTGCAAGATTACATACATATTTATGTGACTGTTTGAATTCGATATATATTTATTTAGATATGGCAGAATATGTCACGCTAAATATATTCCTGTGAAAACAACAAATGTATTCTTCGAGATATAAATATATGCATGTTGTGTGTAAGTGTATCAGAGTACCTATATGATAAGATAATTTGAAATTTTGAGGTAAAAAACAGAGATAAGCCAGTCATTGAATAGTGAATAGAGCCAATTATCTGTTGACACGAAGAAATGTATGTGCATAGAGACATATTTATCAAGGTAGTTCTAAGTTTGGAGATATGACCATGGGAACAAACCTAATGTTTGCCTTTATTGCATCAAACGAAGCACTTTGCGTCAGGGATATTATTTTTTAGAATAATATGAGGTTGCCATTTCTTTGGGCCATTTGTAGCATTCATTTATTCATTTCTGTAATTTCTCACACAGCTGGAAAAGATGCAATATGGACAGAAATTAAATTTAAACCAGACTCCTACTCAGAATGCAATGGGAAACAGTATGTAAAGAGGACATGGTACAAAAAATTTGTGGGCATTCAACTGTGCAACTCTTTGAGATACAAAATTTACCTCAGCGATTCGCTTTCAGGTAAGCCTGGCTTGTTTCATCATTTTAAAACAGTTTCATTCCGCAGTACATAATGAACTATTTAGTTAAAACATGCATACTAGTGTAAATTGTGTGGTAATTTATGTAGTTTATTAGCAGACTTTTGTTTTAAATATTAAGAAAAAGTTTTACCAGGAGAAATGTATTTTTCACAATTCAAGTTTATCATTCAAAACCTCAACTCATTTGACATATGTTTTCATGGAAAACAAGGACATTTTTATGTGACCCAAAACTTTTGAATAGTAATATATATAAACACACTTGAAAATAGATATATGTTCTGCAAAGCTTCCAATATTTTATATGGCACTCTGACAGGGGCAGCAATTGCCCCAAGGTAGAGTTAAACCTATGTGGGAAGCAAAACAAGAGCAGTGACGTCTACGGTGGCTAAATGGGCACATTCGTCATGCTCTACCTCCCGCGCTTTTGATGGGCATGGTTTTAGTGTATTTCCTCATTGGACCCAGACAGCACAATGTCTTGGGCTGGCTCTGCAGTCACACACACACAATATGGGTTCCTTAGCTGGTTCCGCTGCAGCTTACACTATACTCCATGTGAAGGACTCCTCCCTTTCAGGAGAGTGGAGAAGCCTCTCCTGATTGTCTGAGACTTCATTCAGAGCTCTGCATTGTCCCAGAATGAGGTTGACTATTCTAGGCAATCCGGGACATTTGGGCACCCTAGTTGGAACATAAAAAGGAAAAATTGATTCTGTAAAAATCAATGAACGTAACTGTTTTCCCTCCACTTACTTGAATCTAAAGTCTAAAGTCTCATCTTGCCCAAAAAGAATCGAGCAATCTGGCACATTTCTCAATGGATTTAGAGATCACTGCTTACACCAAGCAGTGATCTCTAAATCCATTGAGAAATGTGCCAGATTGCTCGATTCTTTTTGTATATAGCTGTATATAGAAGAAAATCGCCAACTAGTTATTACAATATTTTTAGGAAATGTTATCTCCTAATGGCGTAAGCAAATGCCCATAGAGCAAGCTAAACCACCTGTTAGATGTCAGGGTTATGTATAAATAATGGTGCTATTTAAAGGTGTAATCCTTTGGTCACATTTTTACTCCTGCACCTATATAATGTATATAAAGCTGTCTGAATCGGTTTTGTACGTTCAATATAATATAACGATTAAACTATGATTTTTTTTATTCTCACTTTTCAACTTTCTGTGGAGTGCCAGAAGGCGATCGGTGCAGTAAAGGGATTTAAACTTTTTTATACATAGCCTCTAAAAAATGAATTATATCACTTTTTTATTTTGGTGTAACCAGGGTGCTTCAGGTTTTTTTTACAAAACTGTTTTGTACACCTCTCTCTGTCATACTGTCATACTTGCATTCATTGAGACAGGAGTCACCCCTGGACAGGGGTCAAGTCCTGGGGGAAAAAAGTGTGGGAACTCACACAAAATCCACTGCAACCCCCCCCCCCCCCCCCCAATATATATTTCACCGAAAATTCAGTAAAGTTTGCCCCTCTATGCCAGGATTCTGACCCTCTATATGCCAGGATTTTGCCCCTCTATTCCAGGATTTTGCCCCTCTATGTGCCAGGATTTTGCCCCTCTATGTCAGGATTTTGCCCCTCTATTCCAGGATTCTGCCCCTCTATATGCCAGGATTCTGCCCCTCTATGCCAGGATTCTGCCCCTCTATATGCCAGGATTTTGCCCCTCTATTCCAGGATTTTGCCCCTCTATATGCCAGGATTTTCCCCTCTATGTGCCAGGATTTTGCCCCTCTATGCCAGGATTTTGACCCTCTATATGCCAGGATTTTGCCCTTCTATTCCAGAATTTTTCCCCTCTATGTGCCAGGATTTTGCCCCTCTATGTGCCAGGATTTTGCCCCTCTATATGCCAGGATTTTGCCCCTCTATATGCCAGGATTTTGCCCCTCTATGTCAGGATTTTGCCTCTCTATTCCAGGATTTTGCCCCTCTATGCCAGGATTTTCCCCCTCTATATGACAGGATTTTGCCCCTCTATGTTAGGATTTTGCCCCTCTATGTTAGGATTTTGCCCCTCTGTCAGGATTTTGCCCCTCTATATGACAGGACTCTGCCCTTGCCCCTCTATTTGCCAGGATTTTGCCCCTCTATGCCAGGATTTGGCCCCTCTATATGCCAGGATTTTTCCCCTCTATGCCAGGATTTTCCCCCTCTATATGCCAGGATTTTGCCCCTCTATGTCAGGATTTTGCCCCTCTATATGACAGGACTCTGCCCCTGCCCCTCTATTTGCCAGGATGTTGCCCCTCTATGTCAGGATTTTGCCACTATATGCCAGGATTCTGCCCCTCTATATGCCAGTATTTTGCCTCTATATGTCAGGATTTTGCCCCTCAATATAACCAGGATTTGCTCGTTTAATACACCCTCCTCCCCCTTCCCCAGATAGTACTTACCTCCGGTCTTCTCCTCCGTGCATCTTCCCCCCTGCACGGAGGAAGGAAGCTCCGGTCGTCACGTTTTTTTTTACTTTATTGAAGTCGCGCGACTTCAATAAAGTTTAAAAAAAAAAAAAACGTGACGACCAGAGCTTCCTTCCTCCGTGCAGGGGGGAAGATGCACAGAGGAGAAGACCGGAGACAGAGAGCAACAAGGAGGTAAGTACTCACCATCTACTTGGTGCTCCCTGTCTCCGTCCAGCTCCTCCGTGCAGTCTTCTTCCCTCCTGCACGGAGGAGGGAAACAACGCCATCGGATATGACTTGTTGTCAAATCCGGTGGCAGTGACAGGAAGTCCTGCAGGAGCAAAGGGAACGGCGTTCCTGCCATGAAAAAAGTGCAGGAACGCCGTTCCCACGCGTTCCTGCAGGACTCGAGCCCTGCCCCTGGAGGGTGTGATAAGAGGAGTACGACCATTCTCTGATACTTCTAAGGAAATGATCATACTATAAATTATAGGAGGAATAAACTGTCCGTTTGTCTTTTAAATTCAACAAATATAAACTGCTATCATTGTTTTTGTTTCTCTTAATGTTTGCTATAAACCAATATATAAAGCACAGAGCCCAATAATTGTTAAAGTTGATAAACATAATAAGACTTCTATAAGTTGGTTTGGCAGTGTATATGAACACATGGATTTCCATCTGTTCTACACGCAATTAATGTTCTGTTATTTACATGCTGCGCAATAATTACATCATAATATACAATGTATGAGTTGACATAGTCCTTACAAATATTAGCAAAAAAAGGATTCACAAATGTTTTGATGTTAGATATTTACATGTGGTGCTATAAATCCAACATAATGATACAGTATTGGAACGTTACCTCCAGAATTGGCTGTAGGTTCATCTATAGGATACATTTTAATAATGATCTAAATTTAAAGTGGTATTAATCCTGAACAACATTATAGTTAGTGGTAAAGTGTAAATGTGGGGTTTATTGCTCTAATTTTTGACCAGTGCTTTGGGGCCTACCTGAATTCTAATGCTTTGTTTCTTCTAGGAACTTTTTATAACATAGGAGATCAATCAGGTTACGGAGAGGACCATTGTCAGTTTGTAGATTCATTCCTTGATGGAAGGACAGGCCAACAGATATTACCTGAGTATCTAGCAGACAGAAAAGGTAACTGTATTGAAAGATAATTACCAAAGTAACTGCAATATCTCATAAACTCTCAGTAGATAATGTCACATTATTGTATTATTGTTATTATTATTATCTGATGGGAAGATTAAGTCAAATTCTGTTTTGACAGTAAGGGCTTTGTTTAGTGGCAAATGCCCCATTTATTGAGCACCAACATTTCTATCTTGTAAATGGTAAAGGAGTAAGACATTCCATGGTGGAATAGGATTTGTAAGGATTAGATTATAACCGCGGTGCAGACTGTCTCAGTCTAATGCATGATGAAGGCGTGAGGGTAATGGAGCATGTACATTTACAGAGAGTAACTAAAAAAATGACACCATTAATAAGCACTGTTTTAAAAGTAAAATACATAATTGATATGATAGGGAAGAAATCAAGCACTAGGACACTTGCTTATTCTTTGGCTATCTGTGTAACTGCTCCCTTGTCAGTTACAGTGAGGGCGCGGATTTCAGGAAGCAAACTCCTACTTAGCCGGTGATATCAGTAAGCAAATCATGATACAAATAGATTTTAAAAAGTGATTGAGTCAGCAAAGATATGTGAAACTCACATTACGCCCTCTTTCAAAGCTGTAAATAGCACATGAGGCACGTTTAGTATAAGATCAAATAATGCTGTACAGCGTAATAAATGCATCAATAGTTCAATTGCCAGCATTCTCTAGTAACAAAACCAAAACACCAATCCCTGATTAGGTTTTATATGTGAATGTTTTGTCAACTGAAGTGCCGCGATCCAACTCTTATACTGCCAATTGTGTTTTCCACAGGATTTTACAGAGCAGTGCGCCAACAGCCAGTGGATTTTGGAGAGATAGGAGGCAACACACACATTAGTTACGTCCATTGGTATGAATGCGGCATATCAATACCTGGCAAATGGTAATCAGATTGCTGAGCAACATAATGGAGTCACTCTACTAAAGCACAAGTCCCATTTGTTCTCTTGGAATTGCGCTAGCTTTATAGTATCCTTGTTTTTTTTGTTTTTTTTATGTCTACTAATGTAAAATATGTATTAAAGAAGTCAAATGAATGATATTATGGAGTAAACATTGCTCAGAGTAGACTGCTTCCATATTTATCAGAGTTATCAATATAAGAAACGATTTTGTCTGCAGAAAAACCTCGGGAAGCTGGCTCCCTGTTCTTGAAATTTTAAGAAAAGCAGTGTCTATATTATTTATCACAAAGTTGTAATAAAATGTTTTGAGGCAGATATATTCAGATCATCATTTTCCAGGTTTTTATTTATTTAATCAAATCAAATCAAGTGACTACAGCATAACGTGGTTCTGGTTTCTTGATGCATGCCAAATGGTAAATTCCCACTGCACAAGGTACACTTTAACTAAAACATATTGTTTTGTCTTTTGATAAAATAGATAAAAAAGTTAGTAGGACAGTTTCTTTGGCCAACAGTAGCGTCAACTGATTTTCATTGGCCAATTTATTGTTGTTGGAGTTTGTTTGGGAGATTAGTGTAGTTCCAACAATATGAACAATCTATCCCAAACTCAAAATTAAAAACAACCCCTGCCACCCAACAAAAGTGCCACAATGCAGTTTGGATAGCTGGATTATGATGCAAACAAGGCAGGTACTTTATACATGTTCCCTCTTTTGCGTAAGAAGATATTTTACTTTTTAGGCTGCAAATATTTTAAGATTAACATAAGCATGTGATTTATAAATAAAATTGTAATTAACTTTCTACAGAATGTACAGTATATCCAGTATAGCTTTATTTCCACTGCAACTTGGTTTCGCATCTGAAAAGCAGTATATGAACTCTATAATAAAGAAATTGATCTTTTTTTAAAGAAGTGTCTGTTCCTTGATTTTGTTTTTACATCTGCTGTTTAATATTTGACTGAGCATTATGGGAATCCACAATATATGGCAATTCATAATAGTGGTAGATGGTGTCACCTTGATGGTAGAAGAGCTATTACTCTTGAGATTTTTAGGTCATTAAATTTAACTTGAGAAATGGTGTATAATTTAAGGATTACTTTTCAAACTGTGTAATGGTTTAAAAAGGCATCATAGTTAATGTTAAAATACTGGGCTGTTGTAAACATTTTCACACTTTCCGATCTATCTTTTAATATATAGTCCCCATTAGTTTACATTCAACAGCAAAAAGAAAAGAAAAGCATCTAAATGAACTCCTTCTGTTCCTTAAAGGAGTGTGGATTAATTACATACATTTCTCCTAGATGACTACACCAACTACGGTGACCTTTTGGGAAGGTGACAGATTCCCATTAAATCCCAAAACAACTATCTGTGTATTCTGCATTCTTACTTCTGATTTGATCAGCCACAACAATATGACCACCTGCCTAATATCGTGTAGGCCCCCTTTTGATACCAAAAAAGGCCGTCGCGCTGAGGCTTGGACTCCGCTAGAACTCTTAAGGTGTGCTATGGTTTCTGGCACTAAGACATTAGCAGCAGATCCTTTAAGTCCTTTTAGTTGCTAGTTCCATGGATCGGACTTGTTTGTCCATCACATTGCACAGATGCTCAATTGGATTGAAATCTTGGGAATCTGGAGGCGAAGTCTACACCTTGAACTCATTGTTGTGTTCCTCAAACTATTCCTGAACCATTTTTGCTTTGTGGCAGGGAATATTTTGCTGCTGAAAGAGGCCGGTGCCATCAGGGAATAAAATTTCCATAAAAGGGTGCTTAGGTAGGTGGTATGTGTCAAATTAAAATCTACTTGAATGGCAGGACCCAAGGATTCCCAGCAGAACATTGGCCAAAATATCACACTGCCTCCACCGTTTTAATGTTATGGATCATCGGTGTATATCAGAGTAATATTACATACTAAAAAGAGTTCACCAGATTTTCATTTTATATGCGAATACCCAGTTTCTCAAAAAAGTCTGTAAAATTAACCCTAAAATTGCAGCTTCCATAACTTTTTGCCCCTAAATGTATGCAGTTCTATTAGATAAACGGTCTCTAAAAAGGAGGTTGGAAGGACCAAGGGCAGGCTTCAGTTCGCTCATGAAAAGGTGATAATAGAGTAAACTCTAGGTAGGATGTTCTACAAGTTCCTAAATGACACTGGGGGGAAAACACAGTGTGGGTGCTATGAGCAAGGCCTGAGTAGCACCCAAGAGCTAGGAATTAGTCACAATTAGTCAGTTCAAATATATGGAGTAATTTAATTGGCATGTTTAAAACAAAGAATATTTAATTTGGATCAGATTAAAAATGAATGTTAATTGCACACTCCTAAAGTTCACTGGTAAATAATGAAACACAAAAAAAAAAGATATTTCTAAACTGGAAAACAGATGACACAAAACCCCACATCTTGTGAGTGGTCCCCAACATGAAAATATACTAAATGACATACAGGGAAGTGAATATAAAACAATGAAGGTCGGTTTAGGATTACGACACCTAGATAGCGTGTTTGGCCAGTGCAGGTCACTCTTTACTTCCTACATGTAGGATTATTGTTCTTTATGATAGCCACTAATTAGTCATTAATAGCAGAGCAATATACCTCAGAGTGCTAGAAAGCTAATTACAACCAAAAAAAAAATCAGTGTGCTTAAAAATGGGCTGACTTGCAAAATTGAATATAAGCAAATGAATAGTCTGTTAAATGTTATGGATTTAATCGTAAGATACAACCTATGTTATCACTGGGAACTTCATAATAAGGATAGGCAGAGGAAGGTGACTCAGTATTTGACTCAAGTAGCAAAAATTACAGATTTCCATTAGTGCTTAGGGATACTCTGCACAGGTTACTTATATAGTGGTATCTTATACAATTAGTCTATAGGTCATCACAGAGCATGTGCGAGTTACTGCTGAAAGTATAGTTTACAGCCAGCCCTGTAAAGATCGTGGAATAATAATGTTATATGTCTCCAACAGTCAAAAAGGAGTTGCCGATTCATCAGTTTATCAGGCAATTGGTAACTACTGGTACCTTGTTACTGGCAGTGATCAGTAACTCAAAGTAGTGTGCCCCCGCGGTCAGAATAAGAGTTCATCTATTTGCCGGTTTCAGAGTCATCAGTTTATGAAACAAAAGTATGATCAGCACATCTATTAGTTGAATCAATAAATTAATTAAGAGAACAGAATACTGCTGTCAAGATAAGATCTCAGTCGCAAGCTACCTTTATTTTGATTGTCCTTGCATGAATGAAAAATGTAAGTTGGACCACAGCCTACTTTTTTTAAATATTATATGGTTTTATGAATTTTATTTTATTCTAAGAGGTTTTTATTCCTGACCAATACCTTGCCCTGAGGTGCTATTTGGGTCCTGCACCGCCACCATTTGTTTCCTTGGTACCAGTTTAACTTTTAGTTTTAAGCTTATATTCATGACATGCATTGCTTTGGCTTCTTTAACAAGCAAGCACCACAATACAATAATCTGAAGAGTGTGGTCAATAAGCAGCAAGTAACATCCTATTATGGTTTACCATGGTCATTATCAAATATGAAAGGTCCATGTCAGAATGTAACCACTAATGCAATAATACATTACTGCTTTTCATTGCTCTACATTAGAGTGTGTTCTTCATGAAGGTGGTAGGAGGCAAATATCTGTAGTTTTTAACAAATTTGGTACAAACCATATTGTATGAGGACTAAATGTTGCATACAAAGATTCTAGAAAATCACCTGGTTTATCTACAACAACCAAATATTAACAGACAACAAATGAGTTTTAAACATTTTATTAGATTTCGATGTGAATGTTAGAATTTGTACATAATACCTAGTTTATACTTCATAACAGATCTAACTTAAGACATCAGATCATTAAAAACAAGCCGAATAAGTGGATTTTCAATTAGCATTTTTCATACTTTGGACAAGGCTGCCTAGAACAACAAACACTTCATTTCTTTTGGACTTAAAATTTTAACTAGAGAGCAGATGCAATTGTAAGCAGGACATAATCATTTGGTCTTTTCTTCCAGTCAGTCAGTTACACAACATTTATTGAAAAGCCACAGTGCACAGAAAAGCAAAATAAGCTTTCCTTCTGCCACCTGAAGCATCAATATAACCTCAATGTATAATATTGGAGTCTGTTAGGATGGAAAGCAGCCTGTGCCTGGATAATAATGCTCTTAATAATTTATCGGTATCCGGGTCCTGGTTGAGCATAGCCCTGACCAAATGGGGCGCGATTACGGGCATATGGGTTAGGACCACTTGGAGGTGGGGTTACAGTGCTGCCAGGTGGTGGGGTAAATCCTGGTCTATAGGCTCCTGGCTGGCTTGGAGCCATGCCAGGCTGAGAAGCTGGAGGGACATTAGAGTAATTAGCAGGCTGGGAGGCTTGTGTAGTGTAAGTCTGTGGGTAGGTGCCAGCTTGGTATTGCTGAGGAGGCTGTGAGGGCAGTTGCTGTTGCTGGCCTGGGAACTGAGGTGCTGGAGCCTGGGCAGCTTGCTGGTTGTAAGCTGGAAATTGTTGAGCTTGCTGTGGTCCTGTCTGCTGGTTGTACCCTAAAAGGCAAAAACAAGAATCACAATTAGACACATCCAAAGAATAGTGCACAAAGCTTCTATAGAGGAAAAACAAAAGCCGAGTAAGGAAATCATCTGGGAATGCCACTGAAAGTAGAATTGTCACTGAAGGACAACATTTCTGGGAAACATTTTCAGTTTCACCTACAAACTGTACAACTTTCATTATTATTAACATTGATTTGTGTAAACTTCCCATACATTTTGATTTTGTTTTACAATCTATGGGGTCTATTAACTAAAAGTCTAGATTAGCACTCTCGATCACCAACCTCAAACAGACTTGCCCTGCCTCCCTCGTATATTCCCCATCTTGACGTTGCCAAATGGTATTCACTAACAATTTAGCAAAGATTGAGATGACATGACATATGCCGAGATGAATGGGAGCAAGATTAACCCCTTCGTGATGCACGATTTGTTCCTGGCCACCGACCACAAGGTGATCAGTAGCCAGGAACACTGTGGCAGAGACCCGATCAAGGTCTTAATAGACCATGTGGGTCCCTGCCAAAAGATTCCAAGAGCTCTGGGAATCACGTGTGACTTCGGAGGTGTGCCGGAAATCGAAAGTTCAGACACGGCGCCATTTAGTGAAATGTAGCCATTGCTCAAAGCACATTTTCCCTGTCAGATTGAGGCAACTCAAAGTAGCCTCATCTGACAGGTGCAAGTCCCGCAATGAGCTGTTTAACGCTGGACGTACTATGCCATCCTATCGTCTTTTAGGCACTGTAAAATCAGGACGGCATAGTACGCCCTAGCGTCGGGAAGGGGAAAAAAATGCTTTTCTAGTTAAGTACAACTGTTGAGAAGTCCATCCCCCATAACATTTTTATAAAATTTAAAAAAAACCTCTCCTCCCCCCCCCCGGGCAATTGACCCCCTCAAACTATTCTCAACCTTTTGTGAATAGACCCCTATGTCGTGGTCTTAGACATTTTCTTTTCTTTCTGTACAAATTAAAGACACTAACCTCCCTGCTCCAAAAACTTTAGATTAGAAATAACCGACCGGGAGGAATAATAAGGATCAAGTTATAGGTAGACACGTATATACTATGATGTACATTTATCTGTAAACACCATTGCTTTGAACTTGTGAACTAGGGTATGTATTATTTGGGTAAGTGGCATACTAACATAATTAGCAAGTTATGTCCAAAATAATTATTAAATATGATCTAAAGATCTGCAACATATTGTAGAATAGGGATGGAATGTGCCATTTCCTAAGTGTGTTCTACTGGAATAAGTAACTGCAGCATATTACTAAAGTGATGTATGTATAGATTGGTTTTCTTACCAGAATACTGCATGCCATATTGTTGTTGGGGCTGACCCTGCCCTTGACCTTGACCTTGAGGTGCTGGATACCCAGATGGCTGTTGTGGGTACTGTTGATACATTTGACCTGTGAAAAATAATAAAGGATTAAAAAAAAAAAGTCACCCATAACATATTATGTAAAATGAAATTACTAACAGTAATTTAGGTTGAAAAAAGACCATCAAGTTTAACCCTTCTACCTATCATGTCTGCTTTTCCTCCCAAGAAGGTAAAAAGTTAGCCATTTTGAATCTTGCACTTAAGGGGAAAAAAATCCTTCTCAACTCCAAAAGGAAATTGGATTTCTCCTTGGATCAAGAAGCTCTACCATTAATGCTCATTCTGTTATTTATAGCCCTGCATGTCCTGCTTTTCTAAAAAAATAAAAAAAATAAAAAAAAACACATCCAGATCCTTGGCAGTGAGTTCCATATCTTAATTGTCCTTACAGTAAAGAATACCTTCCTTTGCAGTTAATTAAATCTTTGCTCTACCTCTTGTTCTTTGTACATTTCTGTTAATGAACAGGTCACTGGAGAGCTCTCTTTATTGGCCCTGCACATATTTATATAAGGTTATCATATCCCCTCTAAGACCCCTTTTTTCAAGCGCATATAAATGCAACTTGTGCACTCTCAATAATTAAAATCCTTCCCGCGAAGAGCTGTGTGGGAATCCGGCTGCAGGGACTTGCACATAACTTCAGCTATAAAAGCCAAGCCCGAATAAAACAGGATATGGAAATTAAGTAAACTTGCAGCTTGAAGAAACCATTATTAGTTCAATAAAACATTCTTGAATTGTGGCACAAAATGAAAGCTCAGAACCTTTGATAAATGTTTGTTCTACTAACATACTAACGCCCAATCCATTTCCTACTCATGTCCTTGAGATCTATTGACCACAATGGCTGTATCCCAGCCGGCCAACAAAATTAGCCAGAGTTTCTATTACTTCTTATCAGGTTTCAAAAATATACTAACATTATGCTTAGAGACCAATTTAACAATATTTATGGAAGAATAGATCATATTCAAAGCCATGTCCCCTCTGGGAATTTAAATATATGTCAGGAGAAAAAAAAAAAGACCTCTATTGTCAATGATGGCACAGATTAAATGACATTAACAGCCCAGTGTCACAATACATGTCTAAAACAGTCCGGTGTTGCAAAGAAAGGCACAGGAGAGTACACTATCAAATGGTTACATATGTACTAGCAACAGAGGTCACCACTTTAGTCTTCCTATAAATATGTTTGTAATTTACCATAGAGGAACTGTAGCCTGTATATTTAGTGGCCACATTTCACCTGCTAAATCATCATGTAGTTTACTGTACAAGTAGTAGGTCTAACAAACGGACCAATCTGAGTTTATCTGGGCCAGAAGGTAAACAGCTACTTATAGGTTACTCTAAACTAAATCTCCTAAAGGTGCTGTTCCATAGATTATTAAAAAATGTTTTAATCATTAATATTCACTTCATTGTGTACTTTTCTTGTGTGTGTCTTATATAAGCTTAGTCTTTTTAAATATTGGTTATAATTGCTTGTTGTACTCCGTGTTAGTAGCCACTCGTCTTTTGTGTTCCTGCCCATTTCTGACATAAAGGGGAGTATATAGGAGAAGCAGCACTGATACAAGCACAGTTTTGGAGCAGTAGTTTGCAGTATAAAACTCTATACTTTTCTGCGTTGTTCTCTGTCCCAGACAGACTGCTGCCCTGCCTGTAAGTAAAACACTGTGTATAGGTGCTTGTGTTTGTATGGGTCGGTATGTGTGAATGTATGGCTGTCTGTATGAGTGCATGGAGGTCGATGTCTGTCTGTGTACATGCTAGGAGGATCATATTTATTTTTATTGCAGGACACATGAAAATACATGCTGATACATAACCAGTAAAATGTAGACTTGTCTGCAGTACTTATGCTAGCAAACAAATCCCGGGGCTATACATTTTATGAATAAAATGGTGATATGGTGCCTAAGGCATGTGTGTATTTATATAAAGCTAGGTATCGTACAAGCTAGCAGTGACCAACTAATGGACCTGCAGGATAAGTGTTTACAATTCGGGAGTACACGTCATGACCTCACCTTACTTTTAAAGCAAATTATTTTTTATTTTATACTGAATTCCGTCCATCATATACCACCAGTCCCACAGGGCTACCATTCGTGTGCAGTGCAATGCACTCTACACATGAATCTATGTAATAAAAACTGGTAGTGACTGCAGTATAGACTCCTGCTTGTAATATTGCATGATAAAAAAAATTTAGTGACTCCTGCTTGTAATATGGTGTGATAAAAATATTTACATGCATCTATGAAATAAAAAAATGTTATGACCCCAGTATAGACAGGTGGGAGGTTGTGTAGGAGTTCCACTTGCAGTAATGTTACAGATAGAGGAAGGCTTTGGGTGATGGGCATGACTACTAAGAAATTAACGTCTATACCATGAAGCATCAGGAAACAAACTAAAAAGCTAGATCGGTTTCTTTTGCTTCCCTTTTTATGATGGAGAGCATAGGTGGGAGTCCTGCTAAATGGAACAGCACAGAGTTTAGATTTACATAAAGGAATGATGGTACCACTGCCTACTTACCCTTTGCTGAAAACTACAGCTAGTTATTTAGCATTCTAATTATGAAAAGGTTTTCAGAAGGCTAAAGGCAACTAAATTAAACGGCTTTAAAAGACATTGTTTAATATTTTTAGGAATGTGAAAACTGAACTCTATATACAAGCAATATTGTAAAGATAATGTACAAAAGTTTAATTAATAAAATAATTTGATCTACAAATATTTCATATAATATTATATATTACACTGTGCATACATTCGATCACTTAAGGGCTAGCTTTCCACCTATGGTCGGTTGTCATAATATTTCATTAGAAACAAGTTTCTTAAGTTTATGGTGGAAAGCAGAAACGTTTTTATTAGTTGCATGCCAACGTGTACTTTAAAATGTTCCACAAATGAGCAGCATGCACATTAATTTGGCAAGCTACCCAAATATACAACTGCACACTGGCAAACTTGTTCAAACACATAACTGGTGGCGTTAGACAGTCAGCATAGTAGGACTAAGGTGTTAGGTTCTCTTTCTTCATGGCGTGTTGGTGAAAGGATTAAGTCTGAAAATTGAATTTTTGGATGGAAAAAAATAAAAAAAAACGTTGTTCCATATTACTTAAAGTAGATTGAATTCAATTTCTAGAATTCAGTAGGTATTCTGTTGGCTTCACAAGACACTTAACACATTGAAATAAAATGCAGTCATAGTCAGAATACATTATTTTACAAAAAAAAAAACAAGATGATGGCACATTACTTTATTAGACATAAAAAGAAAGTGTTCCTTTGTCTATTAAAAAAAATAATTTCTCAAGAACTTTTTCTATTGACAAAAGACATTGACCATATTGGTTAGTGTTAACTCAGTCTAGCACTTTAAATGAAGTCAAAATATTAACTACAACAGTAATAGCATTTAAAGGTACTGTATCTCTCTCCAAGCCTTTCTTATTTAGAGGTTACTGACATTAATTTCAGTGTAAAATTGCAGGAGAACAAAAATACGTCCATGTTGCATATTTTGGAAACATACAAAATACTGAAAATTAGCATGGTGGAACTGGTCCTTTAATCCATATTGATATTGTAACCTGTCATGGTTTATACTTGCATTGCTAAAGGAAGGTATCAGCACTAAACATGCAAGTTTAATAGTACAAACACAAAACTAAAAGTTCCTAACCTTCAGTCTGACCTGCTTGCTGCTGAGCACCTGGATAAGGTTGTTGCGAAGGTGGAACCCCTGGAGGGTGGGCAGAAGATGACGAGGCGATGCTATCAGGTGTGCTGGAACGTTCCTCAACAGGAGCACTGGGAGGACCTTTAAAAGGTTAAGAGAAAGTGCACATAATATTATACACAGCAGAATCTACTTCATTGCAGTTTACTCGATACTCAGAACTAGATGGTTAAACTGCCGTCTATGTTAAGCTAAACAAAATAGTCCTGCCCCCTATGATACACAGGAGCCAGTAAGAGAGCAGGGGAGTATCTTATGATATCATGCAGGCTTTGGTCACAGTTGTAAAGTGAGACTGGCTGGAAGATTTTGGACAATGTTGAATCATGGGAAATATTTACAAAATGGAGCCAGGAGATAAACACCTAATATTTTTCCTTTTAAATGCAATTAATTCAATCATATACAAAATAAAAAAAAGTGGCATATGATTTATATACATGTTTGTTTTAAATTAAGTGGTAGTGTCCCTTTAATAAAAAAAATATTATGCAATAGGAAATAAAATGTACCAATATTATAAACTGGTAGCACAACAGCCCTACAAAGTGACAAAAACTAAAACAAAATTACAGAAATAATTAAAAATAGGAGGCGCTTCAAGGATGAAGATAATACAGAAGAGCAATTTCATTAAATGGCAGGGGTGTAATTGGCCATACTGGTGTATCTCTAAAACAGACCAATACTATAGCAGGAAATTAAGTAATATAATTATGCTTATGGATAAGGAAAGCATTATTATACCAGGCCACTAAAACCTTAAGGGGATAACTACATTTCAACTTACCAGTCACTTGGTCCTCGGTTAGTCCAAATGCAGACATGACATTTTTGTTGATTTCATCTGGGTTCTTCAGTGGATCAAAAGCAGACATGCTAGCAGCCATGACCTGGGTAGATGGCTTAACTGAGGAGTCATGAGCAGCAGGTTTCTCTTCTCTACCATCTACAGATTCTGTTTTAGAAGAACAAAACAAGCCAGATGTTTATGGACAGGATCCAACTACTGGGAGGTGAGTTTATCATGGTTACCCAAGCTCAGATTAATTTTAAAGTAGCGAGCTTACCATTTTCATGTTGGCTGGTGAGAATGCCAGGCTCTGCAGGTGGTTCTAAGCAATCCAGTAATCGATTGACTTTGTTGCGAAGTTCTATCAGCTCTCGACGAAGATACTTTACTTGACTGGATTCTAATGGTCGTGGTTGTCCATTAACTAAACATACAAATATATACATTATTTGAAACTATTTTGCACTCCTAGGTCACTTTAGTAATAGTGTTAGTTACATCCTGCTATCAGCAAGAGTGCCTGAGGTTAGTCATTACTGCTATCAAAAGAGAAAAATAAAGCAATTTTAATTAATTTAATTAACAAGTAAAACTGCAGTCATGGGCTTTAACAGCTTTCACGGTGACTAATTTTTAATATGGCATTCAGCAGCTCTAACTCTTAAACATGAACCACTAAAAAAAAAACAGATTGACTTATTTGCATCTGACTCCAAAATCTTTCAAACACTGGATCAACCTCAGATTTAAAACTAAACACTCTTTTTGGAGTGAAGTGTCCATATCAAGAAAGGACGCATCATTCAATATTCCCTTGACAAAGTGCCTATTTCGTGTGATCACGCTGGGGCAGGATGTAGCTAAATCAGATGTAAAACAAAAATCAAAGGAAAAAAAGAAAAGGGATATAAACAACTTGATGCCAAAACTGATTTGGAGCAGCGTTCTGAGGCAATCTGAAAAAAATGCACAACTATTTAGCAATAAAAAAAAAAAAAACAAAGCTTCTCAAAACAGCACTACCTCCTGATGACATTATTATTACGACATGTAATAATTTAATACTTGTTACTCAGCTTGCCAACATTGGTAAACACATTCTTTTTGAAAATAAGACATCTTGGGAGTATAGGTAATCATGTAATGTATTCTAGAGAATACAATGCAAGGGAACTTCAGGCTGTTATAACAGGTGAGAGAGAGAGAGTAGAGTAACACCAATTGGATGTGCTCCTACATTCTCCAACACACAAGTTTCTGAAATTTGTCTGAAATGTAAGTATACTGTAAGTGATCGATTTTTTTTTTCCATCAAAACTAGATTCCCGAGGTCCATGGTAACAATGGTTAGGTTAAGAAATAGAGTTCTGCACTGCGTGGCAGTACAAACACTTCCATTTATCAATTATAAATGACATTAAATAATCATGCATGTATAATTAGATACAAGTAAAAAAAAAAAGCTTTAAAATACTTTTATCAGGCCACAAAATCATATAGTTCATTCAATTCCACACTTATATTCCAAGGAAAGGATATGACAAGGAAGACTAAAGCAGCATCGCCGGCTGGTGGCAGAAGCTGGAAATACACCTAAAACGTTTTATAATAGATTTGATTTGAGGTCACCTACCAGTGCCAACATTTACACCTGTGCAATCTCAGGAACTTTTTTTTTTTTACAGTATATTTCAACTAATATGTGCGAGTAATATATTTGAACCATGTTTAACAAATATTAAAACAAAAAAGTGCTTCACCTGTCCCCTACGGGTTCAAGCCTATTCATCAAGAACCTACACAGCAAGACTCTAACCTATTATGCAAGATGTAGCAGTGCACAAAGACTATTTGCTTCATTGTGGAACTAAGATTGGAATTTGATTCACTTGTGTGTTTTTCAACTAGAGCGTATTCATTCTGTTTATTTAGGTTATTTGATAAAATAAAAGCAAGTTAACCGGGTGAGCTGGTAAAAGAAGTTACAATTTCACACTGTCAATCTTATGAGAGACAGAATTTGCCAAAACCTGCTTTAAATGTCATTTCAGTGGGCTGATTTTGAAACTTACTTACGCTAATTTGTAACTTTTACAGTTGCATTTCTCTGACAACCTGGAAGCAAGACATGAAATGTGTATTTATATTACTTACCAAAAAGCGTCAGCTTCAATATTCTACTGCATTGTATAGCAAATGACAGATCAGAGCTGTCAAATATGGTTATGAGATCTCCATCTACAAAGAGCAAACAAACATACAAGTTACATTTTGGCTGAAGAAATGTGTGACAACCAGTGACAAATGTCATGATGTTTTTCCTTATGTACAAGCCATCTATTTTCATTCCAGTCCAAAAAAAAAAAAAGTGTCACATTAAGGACAATATATTTTATATATACTCTGTATTCATAAACACAACTACCTAACAAATATAACTTTACATTAAAGCAGTTATACTGCTTATAGTCTTTCTGAAAATCTGCCCTAAAATCAGATTTTTCGGCATACCACATTTACTTATGAAAACAACCTCAGCAACAATGTGAAATTAGAAACATAGTTTTAGGGGCACTCTGTCACCTAAAAATGTGTACTGTGAATAAAAAAAAATTATATAGATATTACACACATACACACACACACACACACACACACACACACACTGTATTAGCTGAATTGCAAGCAAATGCATAAATGAAGATATGTTTTAAATGTTTCTGCATTGTCCTCTGTTTATGACATCACCTTCTGGCACCATGATATGCAAATTAAAAATACTTTATAAGCGGAGAGTCGGATGTGCATGTATAGCTACAAGGTAATGTCATACACAGGGGACACCACAGACACATTTAAAAACACATTCCCATTTAATTTATGGATTAGATTGCATTCTGCCAACACAACGTATAGATGATTTGTAAACATTATTTATTTATTCTCTACATTCAGATTGGGTAGCTGAGTCCCTGTAATGCTTTTGAGGTATTATAATGGCATTTTTACAACTTGGACAAGTTATGCATTTTATTTTTCACGTTTCGACCAAGCTTTGTATCAATAAATGAAAGCATCCTTATGAGCAATATACATATGGTATCAAAAGAAACGCCTACTTGTCCTAGAACAATAAATAAATAGAGTGGGCATACAGATACCAAGATATCATGGTTGAACAAACACAAAATTACCCTGTTCATTGGTTGCAAGTGGTCTTGTCACTTTGGGGTTAAATAGTATTATTATGGTTTTTTATATAGGGTCCTACACTGAAAAAAAACCTCAATACATAAGTACCACCCTAATGTGCATTCATTTTCCTTACTTGGCATGCAACACATTTCTTGACTACATGATGACGTGGCAAGAAATTAAGAGTTTGCTTTAAGAGGGAAGGTTCGCTGGTAACATTTAAGAGTTAGTCATCAGTTACCATCAACTCATCAAGCATAAAGGCTGCTAGCTGCAGACAAATATTTACCTTCATCTTTATATTTGATGGTCACCTCATCGTTTGTCAGAAGTTTTCCCCGGAAAACTCTCTGCATCATTAGAACCAGCTCATCGTAGGTGATATCTTCATTGTGGATGGGAATTCTTCGGATGTCTTCTCCAAGCTGAGCTTTAATGATTAACTTGCCACTTAAGTCCAGTTGTCCATTCATGGTGGGCTCCGTGTTGAATTAGGCAGCTGCAATTTTGAGAAAAAAAAAATAATAATTACTGAGAAACTAACTTTACTGAAATTCTTCCGAGGCTGGACGAGTGGCTTCTCTATTACAAGTGCTAGGTCTCCAATACAACTTTCTTAAAGAAGGTAAATAAAGAAACTATATATGCTATGTAGCAACTATTCTTCTAGAGGCAAAATATAAAATCTATTCATATTGCTTATGAAAGAGAGTCAAGGTCTAGTATTTTACAGCACTTTAGGTTATCTCTGATATAAAAGACCCAAAACTAAGGCAATGACAGCTAAACTTGGCACTGCAGATGTTCCAGAGCTACATATCCCATTATCCTCAGTCAGCATTTATAAAGCAAACACCACAAGATGATTACCAAATATGCTCAGAGGAGGTCTTACATAGAACGCTATGGATATGCCATTTCCCTGGCTCCTAAAAGACCAGGCTGACTCCTTAATTGGTCTGGATGTCTCCTAAAGTCTGCAAAAGGGACGGTCACCAGACACACAACAGATGTGCAGGCAATGAAGAAAATACTGAATTGAAGTTATCTGTGCTTTTAACACTGATAGAAATACTGTAAGTAAGCTATTTTCAGGCACAGATATTAATGAGAGGTCATAAATTTGCAGAATTGCAGCCAATAGGAAAGTGTGGCATGATATGCTAATTTTGAACACAACCCCTCCCAGTGTGTTGCAGAGATTTTCCCACAAACTGGTAAATGCACGTCCACCTAGCTTCTGTGAAAACACACTGCTCAGTACAGATACAGCTTATGTGAAACCGTCCGATTTTAACATGCTGAGGATATTGGATGTTTTCTACTGTAGGATCTTGATTTTCTTTCACTATTTATTTGGCTAGGATAAGTGAGTTATTAGGTCTCAGAAGGGAGTGGGGCTGTGTTTCCCCATGTTCCATGAGAAGCTATTTTTTATTAGTCCATGGTGCATGCCCTGCTTTGCCAGTTCTATTTTTTGGGGATTGTGCCATGAGGACTAAGCAGAGCTTTCTTGAATGAGCAGCATCCTCAAAGTGTCATGAACTGGAAGTATGCCGCCCATGACTTATCACATAATCATTTTTAATGGGAAGCTGAATGTGCTGGTTGTGTGCAAAGTGGCATTTGTACCGTGGAGTATTACTAGGTTTGCCAAACTATTAATTTACTCATACTGAAGGGTACATCTGTGATGTATCTCAGACCTTTACCTCACCAGGAAAGGTTAAAACATCTTAACATGTATAGCTTGGAGGAAAGACATAAAGGGGGGATATGATAGAAACATGTAGATACATAAAGGGAATCAACACAGTAGAGGAGATTATATTTAAAAGAAGAAAAAATACCACAACAAGAGGGCATAGTCTTAAATCAGAGTGGTAATTACTGAGAAGGTAATGGATGTATGGAAAAGCCTTCCATAAAAACTGGTAGAGGCAAACACAGTGAAGGATTTTAAGCATGTGTGGGATAGGCACAACTCTATGCTAGGTATAAGATAGGGCCAGGGACTAATAAAAGTATTTTTAAAATTGGGAAGACTAGATGGGCCCAATGGTTCTTATCTGCCAACACATTCTATGTTTCATATCTCTACTATAGTCACTCCATGGACTATACCAGGGGCGTCCAAGTTTATTCTGCAAAGGGCCACTTCGCTAGAAATGTATGTGTGCGTGGGCCGCATTCATTTTTCATTCATTCAGAGAATAATATATATAATTATATACGTGTATGTATGTATGTATGTATGTATATATATATATATATATATATATATATATATATATATATATATATATATATATATATATATTTTACACTAATGTGTAGTGGTCACATTAACTACAAACACACACATGCATACACAGTCACACTTACCCCCCCTTCCAACACACACAGTCACAATTACCCCACACACACATTTATACACATATACTCACACACATACACTTACCCCACACACATACATACAGACACTCACAAACATACATACACTTAACCCCCACACACATCCACATTTATACACACACTCACATACATACACTTACCCCACACACATACATACAGACACTCACAAACATACATACACTTAACCCCCACACACATCCACATTTATACACACACACTCACATACATACACTTACCCCACTCACACACATTTATACACACACACTTACCCCACTCACACACATTTATACACACACACACTCACATACATACAGTTACCCCCCACACACACTCACATACATACATACACTTACCCCAGGGCTTGACAAATTTAATTTAGTTTTAGGAGCCAGCTAAAAAATTTAGGAGCCAGACAACGGCAAATCACAATATCATAAACGCACGGAGGCAGTCGCATACACCCACCTCACGTACACAGCCAGTTACATTCACACACGCCACATACACAGCCAGTTACATTCACACACACACCACATACACAGCCAGTTACATTCACACACACACCACATACACAGCCAGTTACATTCACACACACACCACATACACAGCCAGTTACATTCACACACACACCACATACACAGCCAGTTACATTCACACACACACCACATACACAGCCAGTTACATTCACACACACACCACATACACAGCCAGTTACATTCACACACACACCACATACACAGCCAGTTACATTCACACACACACCACATACAGTCAGTTACATTCACACACACACCACATACAGTCAGTTACATTCACACACACACACCACATACAGTCAGTTACATTCACACACACACACCACACATACAGTCAGTTACATTCACACACACACACCACATACAGTCAGTTACATTCACACATACATCCACAGCCAGTTACATGCACACATACATCCACAGCCAGTTACATGCACACATGCATCCACAGCCAGTTACATGCACACATGCATCCACAGCCAGTTACATGCACACATGCATCCACAGCCAGTTACATGCACACATGCATCCACAGCCAGTTACATGCACACATGCATCCACAGCCAGTTACATGCACACATGCATCCACAGCCAGTTACATGCACACATGCATCCACAGCCAGTTACATGCACACATGCATCCACAGCCAGTTACATGCACACATGCATCCACAGCCAGTTACATGCACACATGCATCCACAGCCAGTTACATGCACACATGCATCCACAGCCAGTTACATTCACACATGCATCCACAGCCAGTTACATTCACACATGCATACACAGCCAGTTACATTCACACATGCATACACAGCCAGTTACATTCACACATGCATACACAGCCAGTTACATTCGGACACATGCATACACAGCCAGTTACATTCACACATGCATACACAGCCAGTTACATTCGGACACATGCATACACAGCCAGTTACATTCACTCATGCATACACAGCCAGTTACATTCACTCATGCATACACAGCCAGTTACATTCACTCATGCATACACAGCCAGTTACATTCACTCATACATACATAGCCAGTTACATTCACTCATACATACATAGCCAGTTACATTCACACATACACAGCCAGTTACATTCACACATACACAGCCAGTTACATTCACACATACACAGCCAGTTACATTCACTCATACATACACAGCCAGTTACATTCACACATACATACACAGCCAGTTACATTCACACATACATACACAGCCAGTTACATTCACTCATACATACATAGCCAGTTACATTCACTCATACTTACACAGCCAGTTACATTCACTCATACATACACAGCCAGTTACATTCACTCATACATACATACATAGCCAGTTACATTCACTCATACATACATACATAGCCAGTTACATTCACACATACACAGCCAGTTACATTCACACATACACAGCCAGTTACATTCACACATACACAGCCAGTTACATTCACACATACACAGCCAGTTACATTCACACATACACAGCCAGTTACATTCACACATACACAGCCAGTTACATTCACACATACATACATAGCCAGTTACATTCACACATACACACATAGCCAGTTACATTCACTCATACATACATAGCCAGTTACATTCACTCATACATACATAGCCAGTTACATTCACTCATATATACACAGCCAGTTACATTCACACATACATACACAGCCAGTTACATTCACACATACATACACAGCCAGTTACATTCACACATACATACATAGCCAGTTACATTAACACATACATACATAGCCAGTTACATTAACACATACATACATAGCCAGTTACATTCACTCATACATACATAGCCAGTTACATTCACTCATACATACATAGCCAGTTACATTCACTCATACATACACAGCCAGTTACATTCACTCATACATACACAGCCAGTTACATTCACTCATACATACATAGCCAGTTACATTCACTCATACATACATACATACATAGCCAGTTACATTCACACATACATACATAGCCAGTTACATTCACACATACATACATAGCCAGTTACATTCACACATACATACATAGCCAGTTACATTCACACATATATACATAGCCAGTTACATTCACTCATACATACACAGCCAGTTACATTAACTCATACATACATAGCCAGTTACATGCACTCATACATACACACAGACCAAAGAACAAAAATGTATTTGTTACGGTGTCCTCCCTCCCTGCTGCTTACCTCATTGCAGGGGAGGGGGACATTTATGCAGGAGCCCGATCTTCTTTTGGTTCCTGCTAAGTGCCGTGTTGTCACGTGACACTCGGCACTACAACGTGTTGCGCGAGGAGGCGGAGCTTACAGTCTGTGTGATCCCCTCGCGCTGAAAGTAAAACGGATGGCAGCTGGCAAGGGCACTCTGTGACAAACAGCACCCGGGCGCCAGGTCTGATTTCCTGGTCGCCATGGCAACCTGGCGCCCGGGGTTTGTCGAGCCCTGACTTACCCCACACACATACACATTTATACACACACACAATTACCCCACACCCACTTAACATTCACTCACATAGATACACATTTATACACATACTCGCATACATACACTTACCCCCCCCCCCCACACACACACACACACATACATACACTTAACCCACACACACATTGATACACACACTCACATACATACATACACTTAACCCACACACACATTGATACACACACACTCACATACATACATACATACATACATACATTTTAACCCACACACACATTGATACACACACTCCCATACATACATACATACATACATACATACACTTAACCCACACACACATTGATACACACATACACTTAACCCACACACCTGACCTCATGCGAAGGGTAGAGGAGGGGATTTGTGCACTGCACACCGCACGGGAAGCTGTATCGGGGAACGAAGTTCCCTACACAGAAGCGTGTAGGGAACTTCGTTCCCCGACACAGCTTCTTGTGCGGTGTGCAGTTCGAGGTGCGGCTACCGGAGCAGAGCTCAGGCGGGCCGCACCTCGATGCGCCGGCGGCCGCACGTTGGACGCCTCTGGACTATACCGTCTTGCCTCAATTACCCACCCCCAAACAAAACAAATGACAATGAGGTCTCTATAGAATGCACTTAACCCTTTAAGGACCAGGGATTTTCCTGGGCCAAGGACCAGAGCGTTTTTCAATTTTTAATATGCGGTTTTTAAAACATAATTTCCCTCTCTCTCGTTTAATGTACCCATACAAGTTATATGTTGTTTTTTAAAGGACAGTTAGAGCTTTCTTTTGATACCATATACATAAAAATGATTTACATTGTAGTATTAAAAAATACATATAAAAGAGGAAATTTTGGAGGAAAAAAAAAAAAGTTTTTCCCCATTATTTTCCAAATAATAAGCTACACAACTAGTGCAACACTAACCCACTTATCCCCCCTAATTAACCAACTAATAAAAAAGAAAAATATTGGTTCCCAAACCCCCCTAAACAAAAAAGACAGAAAAAAACCTCTGAAGAGAGCGATGTCAGATAGATAAAAATCATGCAACAGGCATGCAGGGGTTAAATTTTATTAAATATATTAAAATTACCTTTAGTTATTTTAAAAAAACTTTATAAATTGCAAAAATAAAAAAATTTGTAAAAAAAAAAAAAAGTAAATGAGGGCCATAAAGTGGAAGGAAACTGATCACAGTTACAAACTGTGATCAGCAATGAAAGGGTTAATTTTTTTTTCTAATTTTTTTTCTCAGCAACATTCTTTATTAATTTATTTTTACTTACAGGTCACTCTCTGTGCTTCACTATAAGAACGTGAAGCACAGAGAGGGAATTAGAGGCAAAGTCGGTGTGTGAACACACTGACTTTGCCATCTAATTTGCATGTTATCGCGGTGATCACACATGCCCGGAAATCCACCGATCGGGTCCAGGAGCTTTGCCTCGGGTGCGAGGCTTAGTCCTGGACCCGTTGCAGACTGGCTGGCGGTGCCCACGGAGCGCACCGCCGGCTAGACTGCATGACGAGTTAACTCGTCATAAGGTCGCTAATGCTGCGGCTCTTCTGACGAGTTAACTCGTCATATGGTCGCGAAGGGGTTAAGCAAACTACAGTTTCCTCAAGCAAGCACACAGTAGTGGAAAACTAACAATGCTGATTTCTGCATAATATATGTATAACTCTTTTGTTTCTTGCACTTCACTACCTATGTACCGTATATCTATATTTACATGTATTACAACATATAGTTGTTTTTGCAATACTCCAATGAGGAGTCCCTTTAAGCCATTAGCTTAAATCAACCTCAAGGCTGACTGAGAATTATGGTATATGTAGTTGAGAGTATCACTGACCTAAGCTCTTGAATGACTCTGTCCAGACAAGACTTTTCTATTTCTTACTTAACCCCTTAAGGACAGATGACGTGCCAGGCACGTTACGGCAAATCGAGGACTTGCCGACAGGTGACGTGCCTGGCACGTCATGCACTTAACAGAGTAAAGAAAGCGACCACACTCTATCGGTGTTGCTACAATGCCTCTAGGTTAGAGGCATTGTGCAACACCCCCAAAAAGTGCAGGGGCGTGAGTGATCGTAGCAGCCATTTAAAAATGGCTGCGCCCGCTGCATACATGTTCGCTTCCTAAGCACCTCCGGTCTTGCTAAAGTGTCTCTTAGAGGCACTTAGCAGCACCATCGGCTGCCCCAGAACCGATGAGAGCGACCCCATCGGCTCAGTAGAAGGGAACAGGCAGCGCTTCCCTTCTAATGGCAAGAGCATCGGAAGTGAATGTATTTCACTTCCGATGCTCTAGGGGGAGCCAATCAATGCCGGCACAGCAGATGTGTGTGATTTGTGTGCATGCATGCATGGTAAGTGCTCTGATGAGCACTTATCATACAGTCAAAGGCTATATTAGTAAATATTGCCTTTGACAAGTATTGATCTCCCTCCCTTACCTTACTAGTTTTAGTAAGGGAGAGAGACAGATCAGATAAAGTAAAAAATAAAATAAAAAATATTTAATACAATTTTAGTAACCAAGGGCTTTTACAAAAGCCATTTCAAGTGTTTAACCCCTTCCCTGCCATTGATCGCTGTGTACGCAGTGATCATACACAGCAGCACATTTTTTGCTGTCTGTGCATTTTTTAGGGGTTAATTTTTTTCCTGTAATTCATTACAGTATAAAAAAAAAAGGCTCTTTTAAGAGAGATTAACCCCTTGCTTGCTGTAGATCACTGCCTAAGCAGCGATCTGACGCAAATGCAGCAATCTTGCAGCAGAAGCATTTTAACTTTTTTTAACTTTTTTATTACACCCGTCACGGGTTAATTATACCCGCTAGGGGATTACGTTTAACGCAGGGCTTGACAAATTTAATTTGATTTTAGGAGCCAGAAATTTTTTTTAGGAGCCAGACAATCACGCAAACATAAACACAATTCATAAACACACACGCCTACTTCACATATATACAAAACACACCTACTTTACATATACACATATATCCAAACGCCTCACACACACCTACTTTACATATACACATATATCCAAACACCTCACACACACACCTACTTTACATATACCCATATATACAAACACCTCACACACACCTACTTTACATATACCCATATATACAAACAACTCACACACACCTACTTTACATATACCCATATATACAAACACCTCACACACACCTACTTTAGAATACATACAAACACACACCCACCTCGCATAGTCTTTTCTTGGGGGTTTCTTCTTGATGTGTCCCCCTCCCTGCTGCTTTACCTCACTGCAGGGGAGGGGGACACTCGTGCTGCTGCTGAACTGCTTTGGTCGGCCTGCTGAGTGCCAGGATGTCACCCGGCACTCAGACTCGCGTTGCGCGAGGGGGCGGAGCTTGCAGTCTGTGCCATCGGCACATCGGACTTTACCCCCTCGCACTGCGGAAAAATCAGATGGCAGCGGCAAGGGGACCATGAGGCTGACAGCACCCAGACGCCAGGTCTAATTTCCTGGTCGCCATGGCGACCTGGCGCCTGGGGTTTGTCGAGCCCTGGTTTAACGCATACAAATTTTTTTCGCTGTCTGAGCGCATGTATAGCAATCAGTAACAGCTGACCAGTGGCAAAGGCGGGTTGTTGTTTGCTCAGATGAGCATCACCATTCGCCTGGTTAGATCAATATTTGTAAATATTTGATCTGACCCGTGTAGATCTGCCTCCCTCTCACTTGAGTTTTAGTGAGGGAGACAGACAGAGCTGTATAATGTAAGTTTTTAATAATATATTTAATAAAATTGAGACCCAAAGGCTTTTATAAAAGCCGTTTCCAATATTTAACCCCTTCCCTGCAATTGATCGCTGTGTACGCAGTGATCTTACACAGCAGCACATTTTTTGCTGTCTGTGCATTTTTTTAGGGGTTAATTTTTTTTACTGTGATTTATTACAGTATATGAAAGGCTCTTTTAAGAGCTATTAACCCAAGCAGCGCATATGGTCACTGCCTAAGCAGCGCATATGGTCACTGCCTAAGCAGCGCATATGGAGCAATCTGGTGGCAGAAGGATTTTTTTTGCTATCAGCAATTATTTTTGTCACACTCGCTAGGGGTTAATTATACCCACTAGGGGATTACGTGTATTCCTTTTGAAGCTCTCTGAACGCGTGTATAGCGATCAGTAACAGACGATCAGTGGCAAAGGTGGTTTGGCGATTTCTCAGATGAGCATCACCATTCGTCTGGTTAGATCAATATTGGTAAATATTGTTCTGACCCATATGGATCTGCCTTCCTCTCCTCACTTGAGTTTTAGAGACAGATCTGTATAATATATTTTTTTTAATTGTAATAAATTAAATAAAATGTTAAAAAAATTGTGAGTCCCAAGGGCTTTTATAAAAGCCATACCCTTTGTATAGTGTAGCCTGTGTATTAACCCCTTTCCTGCCACTGATCACTGCACAGCAGAACATTTTTTCTTGTCTGTGCATTTTTAGGGGTTAATTTTTTTGTACAGTACTACAAAGGCTCTTATAAGAGCTATTAACCCCTTCCTTGCTCTACATGTCAAAATTCCAAGTTGGAAAATCAAAAAGCACACCTCTCAAATGTAGCCTTTCAACCCCCAACAAAGCTGACAAAGCTATGCATGGGTGGTATCCCTGTGCTCGGGAGATGTTGCTGAACATATATTGTGGTATTGTTTGTCAGTGACACATACCGAAATATGTGAATTTGTGTCTAAAGTAATGTATGTGGGAAAAAATACACAACAAAATTACTACCACAAACTTTGACAAAGGCTGGTGGTAGAATTAGTGCATGGAAAGTGTTAAAATACTACCATTTAAAATAGCCTAGGGTGTCTACTTTTACAAAATATATACTTTTTTGGGTAAAATACACTGTCCTACTTTAAAAAAAAGTCCCAAATGCAAGATGGGCTCAGGCTGACTACACGTCAAAATTCCAAGTTGAAAATGCGCACCTTCAAAATGTGGCCCTTTAGCCCCCAAACAACCCAACAAACCTATGCATGGGTGGTATCCCTGTACTCAGGAGATCTTGTTGAACACATATTGGGTTATTGTTTGGCAGTGACACATACCAAAATCTGTGAATTTATGTCTGAAATACAAGGTTTGTGGAAAAAAAAAAAAAAACACAAAAAAATTACTACCACAAACTTTGACAAAGGCTGGTGGTAGAATTAGTGCATGGAAAGTGTTAAAATACCACCATTTGAGATAGCCTAGGGTGTCTACTTTAAAAAAAATATATGGGTTGATGGGGTAAAATACACTGGCTGGTTTCAAATATGTCCCAAATGGGACATCGGTGCAGGCTGTCTGCATGTAAAAATTTCAAGTTGGAAAACAAAAAACTGCACCTCACAAATTTGGCATTTTAGCCCCCAAACACCCCAACAAACCTATGCATGGGTGGTATCCCTGTACTCAGGAGAAATAGTAGAATCTATTTAGCAGGTTTTTTCGTTCGTTTTTGTCGATGAGGAGAAGATGTTTCAAATAAAAGTCAGGAAATTTGTGTTTTTTGTTTTGTTTTTTTTTACCATATTTAATTTTATTTTTTTATAATATTATAAGATATGATCAAAAAGATGGCATCCAAAGAAAGCCCTTCTTGTCCCGATAAAAACAATATATAATATGTGTGGGTACAGCAAATGACAAAGAAGAAAATTACAGCTAAACACAAACTCCGGAGCTGCTGATAGAGCCTGGTTCTTACCCTTCTGGCAAATGTGATTGCCAATAGAAACACTGTCTTGAAGGATAGTAGCTTCAGCGATACCTCTTTCAATGGTTCAAAGGGAGGAGAACAAAGGGTCTTAAGGAACAATGATAAATCCCAAGAGGGAAAAATGAAACTGGAGGGAGTTGTTTGTAAACGAATAGCTTTGTAAAACCCGTCTGATCAAAATGTGAGAGGCAAGATCCTTGACCAAAAAATGGCTAAAAGGATGAAATCTGTACCTCGAGTGTGGAAACACAGACTCAACAAGAAGCCTTCTTATAGAAACCGGAAAATTGTGCTAACTGGAGGCCTGATGGTACATATGTCTTGATTCAAACCCCAGAGAAGGTATTTCTTCAAGATCCGTACATAAATCCAAAAAGCAGACTTCCTGACGCATGCTAGCAGGACCTCGATCAGACTCCCGTGGATATCCAGCTCCTCTAGGATTAACCTTGCAGTAGCCAAGCTGTCAGTTTGAACATGGCCACATTTTCTGTTGGTAGGCACCTGTTTTCTAACAGGTGAGGTGTTACTGGTAGGACCCAGTGACTGAGAGCCATTTGCTTGAGATCTGAAAACCAGACTCAGTTTGGCCAAAACAGAAGGATCGCAAGTACTCTGGATCTGTCTGCACGAATCTTGTGTATGATCCTGGGAATGAGAGCCACTGGCGGAAAAATGTAAGACATCTTGAAGTGCCAGGTGATGGAGAGGACATCCAGAAAGTGAGGATCGCTCCGTCGCTGCAGAGAGGCGAAGACTGGAACTTTTCGGTTTTTCCTTGTCGCCATTAGATCCACCTCTGGGAGGACGATTTTCCGTACCAGACTGGTGAAGATGCTGGGACTGAGAGACCAGTCGGCTTGGGACCATGTTGATCTGCTTAGGTCATCTGCAATCACGTTGTCTATGCCCGTTATGTATACTGCAGAGATGGAATCCACATGAGCTTGGGACCACAACATAACATGCCTCCTTGTCTGTTCAGGTATGTCACAGTTGTGATGTCTGAACTAATTCTTACTGCTCTCCCTAGAATCAGATGTTCGAATTCTCTGAGAGCTACAAGGACCGCCTTCATTTCCCTGAAATTGGAAAAGGTATCAGAGTCTTCTCGAGTTCTCAAACCCTGTCTGAAGTTTGATTGGAGATGAGCGCCCCAGCCTGACCTGGAGGCATCCATTGTGATAATGATCCATTGTTTGTCCTGGAAGGACACCAGTTGAGCTGATCTTGAACTGCTGCAGACAGGCTGAAGTGGCAATCCAGGTTCCACCGAACATCTTGACCAGTGCTGTAAGATCTCCCATTGAAGACGGCGCCCCTCCAGCAGAGAAAGTGATGTCATTTGCATAGGTTTGCCTACAAACTGGTGAAATGGCTTCAAGCACTTCCTCCCAGCAGGGAAGTGATGTAACTGTTTCTTGGCAACCAGCTAAGTGCTTGTGTGAAAAAAACATGACATTAATTTCCATTCTGTTTTTTGACACACTGAAGATATTGGATGTTATCTACTGCTTGATTCAGTAGAAGCTTTTCCTTCATTGTTTATTTGGCAGTGAGGGGCTTATGACATACTACTAGGTCTCAGTAGGGGCGGTGTTTCTCTGTGTTTTATGGGATCTCCATGGTACCCCACCCCAACTCCTCAAAGTGTCATAAATTGGAACAGACCCACCCACAACGTATGCATCACCCCATTACTATTTCATGTTTCTTTTTTATTTTTAAAGGGAAGATGAGTGTGCTGGTGGTGTGCAAAGTGGCATTTGTACCTTGTGCTGCCACCTTGGAGAATTAAAATGTTTGACAAGCTATCCATTTACTCATACTACAGGATATACCTGTGATGCTGCCCAGACTTATACCTTATGCCCACACTAGTGCATTCCATGGGCTATACTGTCTTGCCTCCATTACCCACCTCCAAACAAAACAAATTATATATGAAAAATAGTGGGGTCTCTGCAGGGTGCACAAATCACAGTTTCTTCAACCTGGAAGCATTACTTGGAATCCAAACCTGCTTAGTTAACCAACAAAGTTTATTTGTCCTTCAAACCCTGCCCACTTGTAGGACATTCTATGCATCCTACTTCTTGGTGGCTAAAGGCTTGTAGTATGGCATAGAATGTCCTGCATTTAACAGCTCATTGTTGCTCCCATGACTTGCAGCGGGGTTCCCACTGTCAGATGAGGCCACTTAGTCACTGAAATAAAAAATGTAGCGACACATTTAATTTAACCCATGTGTGCCCGAACTTCCAGCAGGGACCCACAGGGCCTGTAGATACTCTAATTGGCTCTTTGCCTATGCCTTCCTGACACCCGATCACTATGTAATTAAGGACCAAAGCTCCATCCAGCGTGAATGGTTTAAGGGAGAAGTGTCTGTTCTCTGGCTATGGAGATTTACATTACCCATATTCCCCTGCCAGCCTCTTAGCTGGAAGAACACTATGGGATACAAAGGTCATCAGCAGCTGGACTGACACCCCTGCTTTCAGGTATACATTCTAGTTAAACTATTTTGCTTATGTTTAACTGTCGTCAGATGAGTTTTCCCCAGTTAGTCGAGCAATGAATTAAACGATTGTACACGTCTGCAGGCTTCATATGTGGAGCTGCAGCCACATGATTTGTTGTTTGCTCATTTGAATTAAAAAAGCAGTTGTATCCAATAAAGTGGGCATGGACAATAAGCAAGTGAAGTAAACTAGTTATGTATGATCATGACAGACTAATGTAGTGCTAGACAACATGCACCTGTTGCTGAACTGCAATTTCCATATATTTCCAGTTTTTAAGTTTGAAATATACATATGCAATAATTACATTTTTCCAAGTATCTGACAGCATGCTCAATTTAGTTGTATATATTGTAAATATCGATCACAGGTCTACCAAGTATTGGACCTTGCACACCCTGGCTCACTCACAGACCACAGAATCGCTGATAATACTGACTTAGCAAGCGTCAGAAAGCAGTGCCACCGTTTTATATCACTCCCTCTGCCCCAAACTTGGCAGCAGTAGTAAAAGCTATGGCTAGGTAGCATTTGTACAGTTTAGTAATATGAATTTCACATTATCCTTATAGATACTTTGATTGCATTTACAAAGCTGTGTGTATTTTATGTCACAGAAGTTGGATAAAAGGATCGGGATCAAGCAGAAACCAGGCCTTGCTGTGACAGTGTAAAGAGAATATTGCCTCCTACTAACACCAAGTAACATTGACAGCATAGGCTACAGTAAACTGAATACAAGATCAAACAGTCCATAGAAGATATTGATTATACACCACGTAGAACGTCCAATAATATTATGCAAAGAATGTTTACAGGGTATGAAGATCACAGGGTGAGGAGCATTGTTATGTTTATGTGAACATGTCTGACAGACATATAGACCCCCTCAGTGCCGTCGCCTCCCCCTTTGGATTCACGCGCCACACCCCGGGCCCAGCTCACGCCGTGAACTCGCGCACCGGCTCGTTAGACCTTTTTTTTTTTTTTTCTTTACCTCGCGCTGCGACTCGCTGTCCCCCGTGGGTTCTTTATCTGAACGACCACCGTGGCACAGACTGCCAGCAACAGGGATAATAAGGAGGGCAGTGTCACTTACAGATTTCAGTTCTCCGCCCGCTGTCTGCCTGTTTCACAGCGTCACGCTTCCTCAACAACCAATCAAGCTGAAGGATCACTTCCTCAGATGACTGGACTAGCACGTAACCTGTACGTGGCAGAGACGGAGAGACGCCGCGCACGCGCATTGGGATACCCGGTGACGTTCAGTACTTTTTCATTTCAAATAGTTTTATTAATACATCACGAAGCGAACAGTTCAGAAAAATGCATCATCTGTTGCTTGGAATTGTCCAGTTTGCAAGTGTCATAGTGTGAATTTGTTTTCAGAGTGATTACAAATATTAAAATATATAAACCATCGGCATTGTTTTTATAATGTAATTTATTCTACTAGCACTAGTCTATATCCAATTTTGCACACACAGAACATGCCTCATCACCAAGGTTGTACACACACAACATACCCCAGCTCCCTTCACTTTGGTGCAAGATGAAGACTACTACATGTTTATTGCACAAGATTTTTTCCAGTGTAATTTGATGCAGGCATTCTGCATAAATCACATTTTTTATATTTTACTCAAGACCTCCCCTCAGTGATGAATACTAGAGGTGGGGCAGCACTGATTATATAGACACTGAGCAAATAAAGTTTTTTTTAATTTAGTTCTTCCTGTGCTGCTGCAATAGAATACATTGTGTGGATAAAAAAAAAGAGTCATGATTTCTTGCAAACTGATGTAATTTCCCAATTTCATTTAGTTGGATTTTTATATATATATATATATATATATATATATATATATATATATATATATATATATTAAGCAATGCAAAATGTAAACCATGCATTTTAAAGTATTTTGAAAAGTACATTAATATACATTAACATTTGGAAGATGCATTTTGGGTACCAGACAGTCCCTTTAAAGGACAACTAAACTGGTTGTAAACCCTTGCTTCTGTGAATTCTCCATTGTTTGTTCTCCACAAGGAAGGAGACTGTAACATTTGAAAACATTCTGAAAGGATACTAAGGATACTCTTTACATATCACTTTTTAATAGGGTTTTTTATTATAAGTGCAATATATTTTTATGTATATTATAAAATGTTAGCACACCAGAAAAACTAAATCGATATAATATGCAAGCAGATGCCAGAGTAGAGGATGGGCCTGAAAACCATCTACAGGTGCAAACATGTAAGAAAAATAGAGAACTCGACACTCAAAAGGTTAAATGAAAAATAAAGTTTTAATATAACATGATGGTTAGCCCTAGGGTTGCCACCTGGTCGGTATTTTCCCGGCAGGCCGGTAAAAAATTGGCATCAGGCCAATGTTAAGTCTATGGAGACAGTACCAAGGCCGGTATTTTTTTGAAGAAAAGGTGGCAACCCTAGTTAGCCCATACCTCCCAACATTGCCCCTCGGCGAATCTGGGCTAACCATCATGTTGTATTAAAACTTTATTTTTCATTTAACCTTTTGAGTGCCGAATTCTCTATTTTTCTTATATTATTTAGGCGCTGTGTAGTATTCTATAGATCCTCTTAGGGTGCCTTATGTGCTACACACGCATCTCTGGAGTCCGAGCATTGGGAGGTCACATGACCCTTGATGCTCCTGACTTTCGCAGTGTGTGGGGAGTGTGAGCAGCAGTCTGGGAGGTTGATTGGACGGAGCACAGACATTGAGCTGTCTCGCAGAGAGGGTTGGTGAGGGGAGATCCTCTCAGGGTGCCTCATGTGCTACACACGCATCTCTGGAGTCTGAGCTTTGGAAGGTCACATGACGTTGATGCTCCTGACTTTCGCAGTGTGTGGGGACTGTGAGCAGCAGTCTGGGAGGTTGTCTGGACAAAGCACAGACATTAAGCTGCCTCGCAGAGAGGGTTGGTGAGGGGAGACCCATTTCTGCACTGCCTGCTTCCGGGATACATGTATTCTGCGAGGCAGGCAGCTGCCGCCCCCCAGAGCAGGCACCTTAGGACCTTTTGGTAGGTACTGCTCAATATGTATAAGTGTATCATAGAAATAAAATCACACTAATACTGTGTGTATGAGTGTATTACACAGCTCCACTAGCAAAACTAGTTTCTGTAACATGGCAGGTTATGTTGATTCCCTGGGCTGAGTTTTTATACGTCACTGATATATAACTTATTGTAACACAGTAACACTGTACAGTAATAGATGTTAAAGTAGGAAGTACAAACAAGGTTTATTTCTGCCCATTTAAAAGGCTATCCACGTGTAAAAGGACTTCAGCCATCTAGATAACAAATGAACTAATGCCCCTCTTCTGACTTCATATGATCTGCTTAAGTAGGAAGTAAATGATTAATAATTCGAAAAGTTACTTTAGAGAATTGTGTAAACAATACCTATTATAACATCCCTAAGAAGCCTTTTTTTTTGGGTGCTGAGCTCCCACCCCCCTGCTAAATGCATTGTCTAGCCCCCTAACACTCAAGGGGTTAAACCTGCCGCGTTAAAAAAACAAAAACATTTTAATTAACTAATACTTCTATATCCCATGAGTCTATAAAGTACTAATAAAGTAATAAATACTTCCAATGCAACACAAAAATGAAAAGAAAATATAACAGAAGCACACAAAAAATCTACACAGTCCCTAACATCACACAAATCCCTAACATCATACGGTAATCTCCTTATCCATTTTTGGTTTGTTATTACTTAATTTCAATCAAGCCAACCAATCACAATGCTGCCTACAATTCCCATTGGCTTTAATGCTGGGAACTTTGCATTACGTTTGTAAGTGTAGATTTCTGATGAGGACTGTTTAGTTTCTCAACCTTTTGTTTTGCTAACTTCTTGGGGTTCTTGCAGCCATATTTTTGGGAAACAACATATATTGGCTCAAACATGGAGCCAGCATGTTTTTAAAAAAAATTTATTTTAACGTTTATCTTATTCCTCGTAGGTTGCAGGCATTGATCCAAATAGCATTTGTTCAGTTAGGAGAACAAATAACTAAAAATGTACATGCTTGTTCCTGACCCAGACAGAAAATGGACCTACCGCTGAAATCTTCCAATAAAGAATCCAAAACATTTAGATCCAATTTTAGTTCTGATCTAAGGCAGATAAAATGGTGTGAGCACAAACACAGCCATTGCAAAGGAAAGACGCCTGCAAAAAAAACTTGTCCCATAGGGATCACCCAGTAGCCAAAATTTAGAATTCCCAGCCGCAACTAGACCTGTCTGAGCTGGACCTTTTTGGCCACTTTAAATTGTGCCAACACACCACAAATCTGGCACTCCATGAGTATCGAATCAATTTCAATACCTAAAAATTTCAAAGTGTTTGAAGAGCCCTGGGCTAACTGTGCCCCAAATTGTTGCATGACTTGTTCAATGGTGAGCAGAATGACTGAACAAACTGGCAAACTTGCTGGACCCAAAACAGGAACTCATCAAGGTAATGAATAATCAGTGGGAAATCAAAAACCTCAATAATGACCCACTCCAAATGTTTTCCTACAGCCAAGCATCAACGTGCATAAGAGCTGCATCCCGAAGTTGGGACAGCATCCTATCTACCGAGGTCATTCTTGGTAAGTACTCTGTTACGGCTAAATTTCTTGCCCTACTGGGAACAAACAATGAAGTTGTCAGAGTTGTGCGTGTCACTCACCTGATCCCCTCACATCGCTTGTCACCTCCTTCCTCACGCCGTCATAGCTCTCGTGTTGTTACGGCAGCCATGTTTTTGGAGTCAGGAAGTCACTAGTGACTTCTGGAGACATTTATCATCTACGGTGGCCATGTTTTTGGAGTCTTTTTGCTCTTCAAATAGATGCATTCATTTTTGTTTTATTTTCGGTTTTACTTTCTTTCTATCACTTGGGAACCTCTTCTATTGTAATATATATGCATATATATTTTAGTATTTAGTATTCTTTTTGTTTTTTTCTGTTCCTCCCTCCTGACACACCCATCTCCTTCTCCATTGGTCTATGCTAATTACTTCCTATATTTATTCACCTGTTCAATCGTTTTCTAGTTGCCTGTGCAAAGAGTTCTCTCTATTTTTGGGCTATTGTTATATTTCGTCCGACTTCTGATATTGACCCTTGGCTTGTTTTTTTACTCTGTTTTTGATCTCCGCCTGCATCGACCCCGGATAGTACCTTGAATTCGTTTGATCTCTGCCTCCCTCGAATCCTCAGCCTGTTTTTGACTTTGCTTGTTTTCCGCCTGCCTCGACCCCCTGGCTTGTTCCTCGACTCCGCTTGATCTCAGCCTATTTATATCATCAACCTGTTCCAGTCTGTCTTGTCTCCTGTGCTGCTACTCCAGCAACCCATTCCTGGTTACCTCTAGGTTGTACTTGTGCCGCACAAGCCCCAGGCAAAACATTACCCTGGGCTCAACCTTCGGGTACATATTTGTCAGGGTGAACACCACAAAGTACTTCCCAAGAGGTGATCTTGCAACAAGGGTCCCTCCTCCTGGGTGTCACTGGACAATGAAAAATGTGAGGTTCCCTCCCTCTTTAAGAAATAAAGGCATCCCAGTTTCTGTAATCAAATCATCTCATGATGCTCAACCAGCAATCTAACTGTTGGATGTTGTGTCCAAATTGTTGGCACCCCAACTATTGTGTACTATAATGGGTCAAAATTAATCCACAACGTTGTGAGAGACTGATAAAGTCATACAGACAATGATTACTCAAAGTTACTGCTGCTAAATGTGGTTCCTCAAGCTATTGAATCACAAGGTGTACTTAGTCTTTCACACGTCTTCTCCATTGTTGCTTAATTTTTGTTAAATAAATCGTGATACAGTGTAATATGTCATGTGTTGTTGTTCATCTGAGGTTGGATTTACCTAATTTTAGGGCCTGTTAAGGAACATATGATTGTTATTATGTCCTGATGTGTAAACCCACAGTACTTTTCCCATGACTTTATGTGATACTATTAGCCTTTACCTTGTGCACTAACAGTGAATTTTTCTTGTTGGGGATTATTTTCTTTGTGGAAGAAAGAGAAGCAGAAGCGGCCCTTAGAAGGCTGTGATCAAACTGCGAATTTAATTGTTGCAAAAATAGATACAAGTTATACAGCAGCGTGCAAGAAATAATGAAAGCAAATCAGAGGTTGGCTTGATTCCTTCATTCCTCTATACATAGGACATGCTAAATACCTGTGGTACCTTCAGATGTGGCCACTCAACCTGTAGGTTATGTTCCCATATTGATAACTCGAACCAAGTAGTATCACTGTTAGCTGGTAAATTATACTCCTTGAAACATTACACTTACAATTGCTGTAACTCTAATGTGATTTATACTATAAAATAACATAAATGTGGCTCCATGTATGTGGAGCCACACCAACTCAAAAATAGAATTAGGGAGCATTTGAATGCTGTGGACTCAGACACTGGAACTAATGTCAGTGGCCATTTTCACTCGTGCTTCTGATATTGTTACACAGAGGATGTCTAAAACAGGGCCCAAGAGGAGAAGATCTTGCCCAGAGTTGTAGAGATAGCTTTTGGATCTTTACACTGAGTATTAGTAAACACTCTGGGTTAAGCAAAGGATTTGATGTGTCTTGTTACTTTAAATAGCTCTCTGGCTTTTTTTCCATATTTTGTCAAAGTCCATTCCAATATAGTCACCTGGACGATTGCCCTTTATAGTGCATTAATTGGACATCACTTGACTTGGAAATACATTAATTTAATAGATTATCACAAATTCAAAACTTTTTATATATGTAATGGGATACCTTTGAGTTGAGTATCTGTTTAATTAAAAATCTCTATTGGACAGATACTAGTTTATTATGAAAGATCTATATCTGTTTTTGTCAAGATATCATATTTCAATTATTTCGAAAATTGACTGCAAGACTACTCTTGAGCCATAGTCACCTAGCTCTTTATTATTGTTTGATTTTTGCCTTTAGTCTCCATTGGTTACTTTACTGCTGGTCATGTGCACTATGTGAAGTTTGAGGTATCCTGTCTTCCTCACTGCACTTCAAAAAATAAGAATGCCTCCGAGAAAAGGTGAAATTTTCAAAACCTTCAGTAGACGTGAAGTTTACTGGATTTTCACCTAGTAACTCAATTTCCCAATGATTTGAGTTTAAACTTCCTGAATAGAGAGAACATGAAAAATCTATATGAATTAAAATCGCCAGTATATGAAACTATATTTATATGTATTAAAATAACCAGTTTTTCTGCAACTCATTGTCTTTTATATAAGTCAGTTATTATTTAATGTGCAATATCCAATCATGCCATTTATTCCTTGTGTATATAAATAAAACATAATTCATTCCTATATGATATATAATTTAATAATATATATCCTCCCTTCTTTTTAATGACAAATAAGAATTGTTTTTAATGTAAGCTCCACTTAAATATTTTTTTTCTCACTTTTGTATATGTGGTTTTGAAGTTTTTTTTTTTTTTTTAATGCGTATAAACCCATTTATTAGTCTCCATTTGTAGGAAGTGAATATAACATCGTTGAAAACAGTTATACAAATAATTAACTGCTAATTCATGTAATTGGTATATAACACACGCATGAACTTACCTATGCATGCCTATGATTAAGTTCCATTCAGACACAAAACGGCGTTAACTTTGCGGTCCCTTTATTTCTACCTGACTGTTTTACAATAAATTTGGCTACGATATATGACTCCATCCACTTATTCCTTTCATCCTTGAGTCAAGCATAGAACATAACCTTGAAGAGAGAGAGAATAAATCAAGCAGAGCAGAATGAACACAGACAGAGCAGAAATAGAAGCTTGAGGCCCTAGGTTTAAGCGTCACATTTCAGGACCCTGTGGTAGCAGCTGTTGTATCCAGTATATGAGACAGGAACTAGATAAACCCTGCAGATATCCAGGAGCAAATTTTCTTTAGCCCCAGAGTCTCCATTCGGGGCTATGTACTTGAGATTTGGGTCTTCCGTCTAAGTGGCCAAACACCAATGATGTCACTGTTCCCTGGCATATTACCACAATGTGACTTTTTTCAGGTTCCGGGCAGCCTCATTTTGGAACTATATATATATATATATATATATATATATATATATATATATAGTATTGCATCTTCAGCTAGGCACACAAAGCACTCACCTTTGGTTACACTTTCCACGGGGGGCGGCAAATGGGGGCAGCTACCTCCCCCCACTGTTCAAATGCTTTCCTCCCCCTCGATTCAGACACCGTCATTATCTAACTCCTCCCCAACCAAACGCTGCTACCTTCCCAATCCTCCCCCAGAGTGCCGGATGCGTGAAGGATGAATTCTCCACCCACTCATGCTCACTGGCGTTTGCCTTCAAGAGAACAACAGCAGCAGGTAGGGGGTCTGAGTGTGTTGTGAGTCTGTGTATGAGTGTGTCTGTGTGTGATGCGAATGTGATGAGAGTATGTATGTGAGTGTGATAAGCAGTGTGTGACTGAGTGTGTATATAACTGACTGACAGTGCACTTTTTAAGATAAAATTGGAAAAATGTAAAAATAAATAAAGGGGTGGGCACATTTAGATTAGGGTGTCTGTGTACGTTTAGTCATTCCTAGGGCAGCACAAAACCAAAATACACCACTGTGTATTATATAGGAGAGGAGACAGACAAAAATTAGGAGAGAAGAGCTATATTTTAGCTCTATTTTATACATTCCAGTATTGTGTGTTTTTATGCATAGACACCATCGATAACGTGAGGAGGAGGACACCATAAGTTTGGGGGGGTTCAAAAATAAATAAATAGATGTGTGGAAGTGTTTGTGTGTGTTAATATATGGAAGTGTATGTCAGTGTGTACAGGGTGTGTGTGTATAAGTGTGTGTGTCAGTGTGTATAAGTATGTGTGTTAATGTCTGTGCAAGTGTATCCTGCAAGTATGTAAAGGTGGCTTTGTGTATATTGATGTGTGTGTAAGGGTGGCTATGTGTGTAAGGGTGGCTGTCTGACAGTGTGTGTAAAGGTGGCTGTGTGTGTATTTATGTGTGTGTGAGTGTGACAGTGTGTGTAAGGGTGGCTATGTGTGTAAGGGTGGCTGTCTGACAGTGTGTGTAAAGGTGGCTGTGGATGTGTGTATTTATGTGTGTGTGAGTGTGACAGTGTGTGTAAGGGTGGCTGTCTGACAGTGTGTGTGTGTGTGTGTGTGTGTGTGTGTGACAGTGTGTGTAAGGGTGGCTGTCTGACAGTGTGTGTAAAGGTGGCTGTGTGTGTATTTATGTGAGTGTGACAGTGTGTGTAATGGTGGCTGTCTGACAGTGTGTGTAAAGGTGGCTGTGTGTGTATTTATGTGAGTGTGACAGTGTGTGTAAGGGTGGCTGTCTGACTGTGTGTAAAGGTGTCTGTGTGTGTATTCATGTGTGAGTGTGACAGTGTGTGTAAGGCTGGCTGTCTGACAGTGTGTGTAAAGGTGGCTGTATGTGTGACAGTGTGTATAAGGGTGTCTGTATTTTAAGTGTGTAACTGTGTGTGACTGTGTGTAAGTGTGCTCTTGCCCAGGGCTTACTGGTAACTGGTCCCGCTGCACATGTCACTGTCTCACACGGAGGGCAGCAGTCCGCATCCAGCTGGCGTTTCCCGCTGTGTGGAGAAGACGGCCGGGACCACGAGAGAGCAGCACAAGGTGAGTATGGCGGAAGGTGGGAGAGGAGATGCATTTACTGGGTAAAGTAACCGTGGCATATTAATGAGCAATATAACCATGGGATATTAATGGGCTAATTAGCTGTGGCCTAAAAACTGTATGTGGCATATCAATAGGCAAACTAACAGTGGTATATTAATAGGCAAACTGGCATTTTTAAAGGGTACACTGGCTGTTGCAAATGTAAATAGCATGTAAGTGACTGTGGCATGTTAATTGGTACCTGACGGTGGCTCATTTTAATTGGCAAAGTGATGCTGTGGGATCTTTTGTGGGGCAAAATAACATGTTCTATGGGGCAAAGTGTTAGAGACCCTAAGTACACCTCTGCAAATGTGCTGCTTTGCTGCCCCTCAGAGCCAGCTCTGCAGATTGGCGCCATGTTTCCTCTTGGACATCAGTCAGCGTTTTCTGCTCTTTCCGTGCACAGTGATGACTCAGAGCTTCAGAACATAACGGTCAGAGTCATCAATATGTGCGGGGAGATCAAGGCAGTGCTAATTGAGTTCTGAGATGAGGTCAGTAGGGGGCATGGAAAAGGGACATGGGAAGAGACAAATACATGGACGGTAGGAGGTGTAGTAGAAAGATATGGGGGAGAGACAGACATGTTAAAGGCACAGAGGAGAGAAGAGACAAATAAAGGGTATGGGGTGAGTGGGGGGAGGAAGATGCACATTGGGTTATGAGGAGTGAGAGAGACATGCAGGAGATATACATGGGGATATAGGATGAGAAACAGAGATATGCAGAACAAGAGGGGTATGAGTGGAGAGAGGGAGAGAGACATGGGGTATGAGTGGAGAGAGACATGGGCTATGAGTGGAGAGAGACGTGGGTATGGAGAGAGAGAGACATGAGGGTATGGGGAGAAAGAGAGAGAGAGAAATGAGGGTATGGGGGGAGAATGAGAGAGAAAGATATGAGGGTATGGGGAGAGAGAGACACGTGAGTGACTGACATGGTGAGCATGGTGGAATATTATTTATCGCTCCTTGTGTACTTCTTTTACAGTGATGCTCAGCCAGACTTTGGGAACGGTAGTTAAAACTCATTCTGCTAGCCAGTAAAAAGTCTCCCATGTTGCTGGCTGAGCATCACAGAAATAAATAAAACCACTACACAGTATTATGGCAAAATATATATCTTTATTTAAAATAAAAGTTTGTGTTTAAAGGGGAGGATTTCATAATATAACCACGCCCATCTTTGGGCGCCAAAAGAAAACCTGCACCCAGGCGCCCGTGACCCTAGGATCGGCCCTGCACTGCTGGACAATTTCTGATTGTGAATGAAAGTAAGAATGATGTCTCTGCTGCACTAATGTTTTCTGCTGACCACTGCATCTATGGTCCTTAACATTACATTGTGCTTATTCAAAAGAGCTTTGATAGCACATCTAAAAACCCCTGTCTATCTTGCTGATGCTGTATAATTACCTTGCGTCTTGTTTAGGGTTGCCACCTGGCCAGTATTTTACTGGCAGGCCGGTAAAAAATTGGCATCAGGCCAATGTTAAATCTATGGAGACAGTACCAAGGCCGGTATTTTTTAGAAGAAAAGGTGGCAACCCTAGTCTTGTTGCTGTGCTCAATCTAGCCATGGTGTATGACTTTGACATTAAACGTCTTCAGAAACCAAACTGTGTTAGCTGAGCTGTTCCTCACCCAGTTTTATTCCTCCTAGTCAAATGTTTCTGGATCAGTAAATGATTGTGTTTCAACCTACATAATACATTGATGATCATTAGTACCTGTTTTTTTCACATCTGCCTAAAACTTTTGCACAGTACTATATATAGGGTGACCATTGATGGTAATAAAGAGGTTTATTATCTGAAGATGGTAGTGTCTGGAAATATAGGGGTTAATTCTCTGAAACTGCTCATGTCTGGTAATAGACGGTTTGATTCTCTGAAATTGCTCATGTCTGGAAATAGAGGGGTTAATTATCTGAAACTCCTCATGTTTGGTAATGACTATATGTATATTATAAACAAATGATTAAGTCTTAAATCTACCATGTCCCTGAATATATGAAATAAAATGTGGTCACCTTAACTGTATATGAGGTTTAGATTTTACACATATATATTAGAACTGTAACAAGCTCTTTCTGCGCGAGAGACAAGAATAGAAAATTGCACCGCCCTCAGTATAATTTCATAGCTGTCATTTTACAGAAAATGAAAGAATGTACATAAATAACAAGAAAGTGACTGACTTATCCTTTGACGACAATCCACGTTCATGTGCAGGCTCCCAATGCAAAGCATTGGTGACAATGCCCATACATGTACGGGCTGCGTTTAAAACAGGGCTTGACAAATTTCATTTAGATTTAGAAGCCAGCTAAAAAAAACTAGGAGCCACACAACGGCACATTCACGCAACCATACACACACACAGTCAGTCACATACATACACACACACAGTCAGCCACATACATGCACACACAGACACACAGTCAGCCACATCCATACACACACAGACACACAGTCAGTCACATACACACACAGTCACTCACATACATATACATCAGAGACACAGTCAGTCACATGCATATTCACACAGACACAATCAGTCACATACATACACACACAGAGACACAGTGAGTTACATACCTATACACACAGACACACAGTCAGTCACATACATATACATCAGAGACACAGTCAGTCACATGCATATTCACACAGACACAATCAGTCACATACATATACACACAGAGACACAGTCAGTCACATACACTTTATACACAGAACCACCCATGGGCGGTCTTAAAGTAGCAGGCCAGTGACAATAGTCACAGATCTGTCAATCACGCCCCTTCACCCTATGCATATCAGGTGAGGGGTGTTTCAGACTGATAGAGGCAAGCCTGAAACACCCAGAAAAGGGTCTGTCTTACCTGCAATAGCTGAGACAGGTTGTCTCAGCCATTGCAGTGTGGATTGTGATTGCTGTAAAGGCTAATCCGCTGTCATCCTCAAATTTGAGGAGAGAGATAGAGTAAGTTGATCCTGGTTGCCTTAACAGTTAGCATAGTTGCCAACATTTGAAAAAAATTTCCAACGACACTTTGCAGCTCAGCTTCCAATTACTTACTTTAAGATTGACCACACCTACTGTCCAAAGCTCCGCCCACTACACATAATTAGCATAATGTAACTCCACCTTATTATCACAGTGTAGATTATATCACCAAGTTTCCACCAACATTACCATGCATCCTTGGTATACAACAGATACATTCGCAGCACAACATCTACATCTACATCAAGCAGGTGCATTTTATCACTTTTACATGAAATATAGCCCTGGTGCAGATGTGCTTCAGTCAGAGAGCTGTGTGTACACCATAAAACATACATTAGTATGAACCACTTCTGCTGGAAGATCATTCCATGCATCCACTACCCTCTCAGTAAAGTAATACTTTCATTAGTCCTGGCCTTATCTTATATCTAGGATAGCCTTATACCTATCCCATTAATGCTTGAACTCCTTTACTGTATTAACCTCTACCACTTATGCTGGAAGGCTATTCCATGCATCCACTATGCTCTCAGTAAAGCAATACTTTCATTAGTCCCTGACCTTATCTTATATCTAGGATAGCTGTATGCTTATCCCATGCACGCTTAAACTCATTCACTGTATTAACCTCTACCACTTCTGCTGGAAGGCTATTCCATGCACCCACCACCCTCTCAGCAAACAAATATTAAGTTTCTGATCACAAAAAAACCCCTGTAAAATATCAAATATTTCCAGACTTTTCAAAAGCTTGAGGTGGACCCCAAATATATGTATATAACTAGTTGCATTTATACCAGGGCTTGACAAACTTAACTGAGTTTTAGGAGCCAGCAAACAAAAATCTAGGAGCCAGACTACAGCACATACACACAATCACATGCAGTCATATACAGACACACATACATCACATACACTCTCATACAAACAGTCAGTCACATAGACACATACACTCATACATACAGTGTGTCACATAGACACACACTCATACAGACAGTCTGTCACACACTCATACATAAATACATACATACAGTCTGTCACAGACACACACTCATACATAAATACATACATACAGTCTGTCACAGACACACTCACACATACATACAGTCGGTCACATACACACACTCATACATACATACAGTCTGTCACAGACACACACTCATACATACATAAATACAGTCTGTCACAGACACACACTCATACATACATACAGTCTGTCACAGACACACACTCATACATACATACATACATACATACATACATACAGTCTGTCACAGACACACACTCATATATACAATCTGTCACATAGACACACACTCATACATACAGTCTGTCACATAGACACAGTCTGTAACATACACTCATACACCCATACAGTCTGTCACATGGATACATACAATCTGTCACATAGACACACACACTCATACAGTCAGTCACATAGACACACACTCATACATACAGTCTGTCACACACACTCATACATAGTCTCACACATACTCATACATACAGTCTCACACATACAGTCTCACACACACTCATACATACATAGTCTGTCACATACACTCATACATACATAGTCTGTCACACACATACATACAGTCTGTCACATACTCTCATACATACATACACACATATAGTCTGTCACAAAAATAATATATATCAATATGTCTCATTGCAGGGAACAGGGGCATGGCCAGGGTTAATTTATCCATCATTTGCCAGGGTTATTTATCCATCATTTTCCAGGGTTAATTTATCCATCATTTGCCAGGGTTAATTATCCATCATTTTCCAGGGCTATTTATACATAATTTGCCAGGGTTATTTATATAGCATTTGCCAGGATTAATTTATCCATCATTTGCCAGGGTTATTTATCCTGTGACTGTGTGTGTAAGGCTGTTAGTGTGTTAGTATGTGTGTGTGTGTGTGTGAGTGTGTGTGTATGTATGTATGACATTATGTGTAATGGTGTCTGTGTAAGTGTGTATGTATGTGTGTAAGGGTGTCTATTTAAGGGTGTGTGTCTGTAAGTTTGACTGTGTTAGTTATTTATGTGTGACTGTGTGTGTGTGTGAGAGAGAGAGAGAGAGAGAGAGAGAGAGAGAGAGAGAGAGAGAGAGAGAGACAATCTGTCACATAGACACACACTCATACATACAGTCTGTCACATAGACACAGTCTGTAACATACACTCATACACCCATACAGTCTGTCACATGGATACATACAATCTGTCACATAGACACACACACTCATACAGTCAGTCACATAGACACACACTCATACATACAGTCTGTCACACACACTCATACATAGTCTCACACATACTCATACATACAGTCTCACACATACAGTCTCACACACACTCATACATACATAGTCTGTCACATACACTCATACATACATAGTCTGTCACACACATACATACAGTCTGTCACATACTCTCATACATACATACACACATATAGTCTGTCACAAAAATAATGTATATCAATATGTCTCATTGCAGGGAACAGGGGCATGGCCAGGGTTAATTTATCCATCATTTGCCAGGGTTATTTATCCATCATTTTCCAGGGTTAATTTATCCATCATTTGCCAGGGTTAATTATCCATCATTTTCCAGGGCTATTTATACATAATTTGCCAGGGTTATTTATATAGCATTTGCCAGGATTAATTTATCCATCATTTGCCAGGGTTATTTATCCTGTGACTGTGTGTGTAAGGCTGTTAGTGTGTTAGTATGTGTGTGTGTGTGTGTGAGTGTGTATGTATGTATGACATTATGTGTAATGGTGTCTGTGTAAGTGTGTATGTATGTGTGTAAGGGTGTCTATTTAAGGGTGTGTGTCTGTAAGTTTGACTGTGTTAGTTATTTATGTGTGACTGTGTGTGTGAGAGAGAGAGAGAGAGAGAGAGAGAGAGAGAGAGAGAGAGAGAGAGAGCCAGGCTAATGGGAGACTTTTTCTGGTTGGACATCATGGGAATGGTAGTTAAAACTCACTTTGCTAGTCAGGCAAAAATATTCTATGTTTCAGCTGAGCATCAGAGAAATAGTAGTATACTGCAAAAATAAATAAAAGCACTACACAGTATTAAGGCAAACTATATATATTTATTTAAAATAAAAGTTTGTGTTGGTCCTTTACATCAAAATAAAGTTTGTTCACATGGCGACTAATGCGACTGGAGCCCCATATTAAAGATGTCTTGCCTATACAATTTAGGTGTATACCATCATGCTGCATAAGGAAAGTGCTACCAGCTACCAATAGGGCACAGCCATACCTCCTAGCTTGAGAACAAACCGAGAAATAGCCAGGTGTCTTTCTAGTCCCCTGGGGTTTCTGGGGAACAATGATGTTCCCCCAAACCCCAGTAATGATAAGAACAATGTCAAACATTTTGCCAAATTATACTTTATAGAGTTGATAAATCAACTGAACACACTGACACTATATCATTCCCCCCAACATGTAGTACTAGAATAAGGGGAATTGAACATATCTGTTTTAACAAACATACGTGGTAAACCTGTTACCTGTCACCTCATGCCCAGAAAACCTGTCCAGCTGACATAGATCTCTTCCTATGGAAGGCTCAAATTTCTCCCATAAGGATGCTCCTCCGATATCTTAGCTGCATAATGTATTTAAGAATGACCTACTATCCAACATAACACGGAATAGCAATCTGAAAAATTATTTTAATAAATGAGGGCGTAGATACCTGTCAAATGCTCACCTATACAGTTTCTGAATAAGCTTTTGTGGCCTATACGGAGTGAGGGGACATTTTTGAAATGGGGATTCTCAGTTGTATAACACATCCTCTTAGAACTTTGGCATATTGGAAGTATGTAAGAGGAGCTCCAATAAGGTGTATTAAGAATGATTCTTCCCAACTGGGTTGGGTCTGAACTAAATGAACTGGGCATAACACTCAACTAAAAGTGTCACGCACGGGCTCCTGGATGTTATGGGACCCTGGGTGTCCGAGTTCAGGGAGCTATAGTGCAGGACATGGAGAACACAGGGCCTGTTGCAGGGTAACCCCATTCCCCTGGTAACCTGTGGCCCCAGGTTTGTTCTGCCACATACCAAGGCCTTGTGGAAGCAGCAGATGTATCCAGTTGAAAGTAGGGTGCAATTGATGGAATCCTGCAGACATCCTGGAGCAGAACTTGGAACACAGCTTGAACAGGATAGCAGGATACTGAAGATCTCTACAGACACTTATATAGGGGAACAGAGAAACACAGAATCCTTTAACGGGGCTCTATGATAGAGCAGGGACCCTGTCACAGTACAGTACAGGGCTGGAACACTAACACAGAGCGTACACCATTACGAGGTTTCAACACAGGGTGTACCTCTTTTTTGGGTTCTAAGACAAGGCTTCAGGTACAGGGCATCCCCACTACAGGGCTTCAGGTATAGGCAGGTGCCAGACTAGCTAGACTTAGGCATGTACGAATCTGTGGTTATACTTGGCAGGTGCTGGTTTGTGGCTAGGCTTAGGCAGGTGCCAGACAATTGCAAAGCTAGGGCAGGAATCATTCTAAGACCGAATAGGTCACATGCCACAATGTGGTCAAACTGGAAAAGGGTACCACTCTGTGGCTGGAACTGTTGACAGAGGACAGAGAGAGGGCAGAGGATGGCACTCGATGGTTGACGATTCATAATTAAGCACTGAACACTTGCTAAAAAAGTGCTCAGTGCTACTGTGTCCTCTGTGAGAACTCCTTCTCCTTGGTTTCTATGCCAAGCATCCTGTTTTATCTTGTCTTTCTGATATCTGCCTCCAGACTCTGGCTTGTAATCCTGGCATATCCCTTTCTCTGGCATCCTGACTATGGCTTATATTCCTGGAATGCCTCCTATCTGGCATTCTGACTCTGACTTGTATTACTGGCATTCACATTGATTCGGTATCCTGGTATCCAGTTCAGGATATCCTATTTCCTGAGACGGTTGACCCATACGCCACCATACAGTTGTTTTATTATTTTTGGAAAAACTTTTTTATTCACAGCATAAAATTACATGACATTACAGATGGTCTCTCTCAAGGCACAATATTGTATATAATTATTCTTGCAACAATTTATAAACTTCCTATGTCAGGATGAAAACCATTTTGTTACAAATGATAATACAGATAATTATATATATTATACATATTCTGCCATCCATTTTAGCTGCAACATCTGTTGAAGAAAAAGAAAAGAAGCTACGATTCAGTAAAATTTTAGCCGAATACCACAATGTTTGTTCCAAAAATATTTTTTTTATATCTGTTTCTGTTAATATTTAGGGTCCCATTATCCGAAATGATTGGGATCAGCAGCAGCACCAGCCCTATAAATGTGCTAAATTACCTAAATTCAATGTGAACAAGGATAAAGGTAATGTAGAACATTTATAGGAGTGGAGCTGCTGAAATTACCTGCTACACGGTGCTGCCAAAATAATACGCTCCATCGTTATAGTCCTTCCATCTCATCGCAGCACTTTGGGAACTATATTTCCCATGAGCGCATGCTTCCAATGTACTTCATTAGGTAACCAATGGAGGTTTATGCTTATATTTAATAAAAATGTAATTGAAAAATTGCATTTCTTGTTTTTATTCACTTCCTATGCACCCACATTGCACCTAAAGGACTTAACACAGCACCATTGCCACAGTGTCAATTAGCCCCACAAAACGTACCACAGTGTCAATTTGTCACACAGAACTGGCCCTGCAGAACATGCCACAGTGTCACTTTGCCCCATAGTACATGTTATTTTGCACCACAGAAGATGCCACAGCCATGCACCAATTAACTTGCCACAGTCAGTTTGCCATTAACATTTGCAACAGCCAGTTTGCCCATTAAAATATGCCACAGTTTGTCCATTAAAATGTGGCAATGTTTGTCCATTAATATGCAACAGCCAATTTGCCCATTAATATGCCCCTGATAGTTTGTCAATTAATATGCCACAGCCAATTTGTCCATTAATATGCCACTGTTAGCTTGCCCATTAATATGCCACAGTCAATTTTGCCATTAATATGCCCCATCCACTTTGCCCATTAGTATGCCAAGGGTATCTTGCCCATTATTATGCCACAGCCAATTTGCCCATCAATATGCCACTGATAGTTTGTCAATTAATATGCCACAGCTAATTTGTCCATTAATATGCCAGTTAGCTTGCCCATTAATATACCACAGCCAATTTGCCCATTGATATGCCAGTTAGCTTGCCCATTAATATACCACAGCCAATTTGCCCATTGATATGCCACAGCCAATTTGCCCATTAATATGCCACTGTTAGCTTGCCCATTAATATGCCACAGCCAATTTGCCCATTAATATGCCACTGTTCGTTTGTCCATTAATATACCACTGTTAGCATGTCCGTAAACATGCCACAGCCAATTTGCCAATTTATATACCACAACCAATTTTCCCATTAATATTGGCAAATTGGCCATATTACCGTATTTGCTCGATTATAAGACGACCCTGATTATAAGACAACCCCCCAAACTTTGTATATTCCTTTAGGAAAAAAACTAAAAGCCTGAATATAAGACTACCCTATAGGAAAAAAAGTTTTACTTGTATATATGTAAATTGCTTTTTAATATTTAATAAAAAATTTATATTATACAAATGCATTTGTTGTTTTTATTTCCTTTTATGTGCCAATGCGGCCCCTCTCTCCCCCTCCCCTTGTCTGTCTATCTCCACCCTCCCTACCTTTGTCTGTCTATTTCCCCTCTCCCTCACCCCCCTTGTCTGTCTATTTCCCCCCTCCCTTCCTTTGTCTGTCTATTTCCCCCCTCCCTCCCTTTGTCTGTCTATTTCCCCCCTCCCCTTGTCTGTCTAATTCCCCCTCCCTCCCCTTGTGTGTCTAATTCCCCCTCCCTCCCTCGTCTGTCTAATTCCCCCTCCCCTTGTCTGTCTAATTCCCCCTCCCTACCCCTCACCTTGATTCTTTCCCTGGTGGCTAGTGGGGGCAGCTGGGGGATGTCTGCACGATACGTGCATACATCCTCCATGCTGCCCGACACCTCCGTCTATTATGACGGACAGCTGGTCCGTCATAATAGACGGAGGTGTCGGGCAGCATGGAGGATGTCTGCACGTATCGTACAGACATCCCCCGGCTGCCCGATTCTTCCTGGTGGCTAGTGGGGCAGCAGAGGATGTCTGCGCGATGAGCGCAGACCTCCCCTGCTTCCGCCCGGCACGATCGCCGGGACTTCTGTGACGAAAGCGGAAGTACCCGGCTTCTTCATAGAAAACCCGGCGGTCGTGCCGGGCGGAAGAAGGGGAGTCTGTGCTCATCGCGCAGACATCCCCTGCTGTTAGAGAGGGGGATCCAGGTCCCCTGCAGCTCTGCTGGGGACCTGGATCCATGTCTTATAGTCTGTATTTGCTCTGAAAAAAACCTCGTCTTATATTCGAGCAAATACGGTAATAAAAGGGACGTACAGCTGCCAGATATGACTTGCTGTCATATACTGACAGTAAGCCGGACACATTCACTGGATGCGGACTGGAGGCTGCTGCCCTAGTGTGACCGTCTCCGTGTGAGACAGTCACTCTGGCAGTGTGGGCATGTTGGGCTAGCAGCGGTCGCTTAACCAGTGGGCCATCAGCAAGTGCTCACTTCGCCCATTGGTTAAAGCGGCCCTACTTACAGGTCACGCAAAAAATTGTCGTTAGTGACAATTGACGTGCCTGGCACATCATGCACCAAAGCAGGGGCGTTGCTAGGTCAACAAATGATCAGGGGCTTGAGCCCAGATGAGCACAGTCGCACACAATCTCACCCCGTCTCTCTCTCTCTCTGTCTCACGCATCCTGTCTCTCTCTCTCTCACACTCTCTCCGTCTCTCTCTCTCTCTCTCTCTCACACACTCTCCGTCTCTCTCTCTCTCTCACACACTCTCCGTCTCTCTCTCTCTCTCTCTCTCTCTCTCTCTCTCTCTCTCACACACTCTCCGTCTCTCTCTCTCTCTCACACACTCTCCGTCTCTCTCTCTCTCACACACTCTCCGTCTCTCTCTCTCTCACACACTCTCCGTCTCTCTCTCTCTCACACACTCTCCGTCTCTCTCTCTCCCACTCTCCGTCTCTCTCTCTCCCACTCTCCGTCTCTCTCCCACAGCGTCTATATCTGCCACAGCGTCTATATCTCCCACAGCGTCTATATCTTTCTCACACACACTTACACATACACAACCTGACACACACACACCCTCATACACTTATGCAAACACCTTATGCAAGCACCCTGACACACACACACCCTCATACACTTATGCAAACACCTTATGCAAACACCCTGACACACACACACCCTCATACACTTATGCAAACACCCTGACACACACACCCTCATACACTTATGCAAACACCTTATGCAAACACCCTGACACACACACACCCTCATACACTTATGCAAACACCCTGACACACACACCCTCATACACTTATGCAAACACCCTGACACACACACCCTCATACACTTATGCAAATACCCTGACACAGACATCCTTGACACACACACCCTCATACACTTATGCAAATACCCTGACACACACAGACTCTCATACACTTATGCAAACACCCTGACACACACACCCTCATACACTTATGCAAACACCCTGAAACACACACCCTCATACACTTATGCAAACACCCTGACACACACACACTTATACACATTGCTTCACCCACACAGTCACACTTACACACAGACACTAACACACATTTTTTAATATTTAAATAAAAAAAATAAAAAAACCTTATAGCGTTGGTCCTCCTCCCTGCTAAATACCTCTGTTTGCAGGGAGGAGGACGGGGCACTCACTTTCTTCTGCCGGATGTCACATCCGGCGCGCAGCCAGACTCACAGTGCGACGGGGGCGGAGCTTGCTCCCGTCGCGCTGTCAGTATGGCCAGGAGGTGCGGTCACCGCAGGCACTTGCCTGTGGGCCGCACCTCCAGGAAGAGGGGCCAGCAGCAGCGCCTCTCCTCCTCACCCCCCGCACGAGCAGAAACCTCCGATTCTGGGACTATGTCCCAGACGGGGGAAAGCTCTGCGGGGGAGATTTTTTTTTTTATTTTTTTTTAAACAGTGATAGCCCTGGAGTCTAGGGGCTAAAGTATGCTTTAGCCCCAGAGTCTCCATTCGGGGCTATGCACTGGAGATTCGGGGCTATAGCCCCAGTAGCCCCCCCCTAGCGACGCCTCTGCACCAAAGGTCGCATTCTTTACTCTTTCAGTGTTGCTACAATGCCTCTATGTAGCGGCATTAAAAATGGCGGTGATAGCTGCACACGTGTGGTTAAGAAGAGAACTAAAGTTCAGTTCCCATGCACTGATGGTGTTGCTAAAACTCCAAAAGCACTTACTGTTCAGTTCTCCTGAACTACCTCATTCGCCGGTAGAAAGGAACGCTCAGTGTGGTCTGTGTGCCAGCAAGTATGGTAAGAGCAGAGATGAGCTAATACCATACAGTCAAAGGCAATATTTAGTAGTATTTCCTTTGACAAGTGTAGATCTGCGTCCCTCTTATCACTTGAGTATTAGTGAGGGAGAGAGACAGATCTGTATAATGTAAGTATTTCAGTGTAATAAATGTTATACAATTTTATAACATTTTAATAACCAAGAGCTTTTCTAAAAGCCATTCCCTGTGCTTTAACCCCTTTCCTGACACTGATGTTGTACAGCAGAAAATTTTTTGATGTCTGTGCATTTTTTTAGGGGTTAATTTTTTTACTGTCATTTTTTACAGTATAACAAAGGCTCTTTTAAAAGCTATTAACCCCTTCCTTGCCAAAGATCACGGCATAAGCAGTGATTTGGCCGCAGAAGCATTTTTTGCTATCTGCATGTTTACCATAAGTAACAGCAAAGGCGGTATGGTGATTGTTCAGATCCGTATCACTATTCACCTGGTCTGACCAATATTTGTAAATATTGATCTGACCTGTCTGAGGCACTCTCTCCTCACTTGAGTTTTAGTGAGGGAGAGAGACAGTTCTGTATAATGTAAGTTTTTAATATAAATAAATGAAATAAATTGTAATTGAATTGTGAGACCCAAGCCATACCCTGTGTATAGTGTACCCTGTGTATTAACCCATTCCCTGCCCTTGATCACTGGACAACAGCACATTTTTTCTTGTTTGTTTTTAGGGGTTTATTTTTTGGTACTGTAGAGTACTACAAAGACTCTTATAAGAGCTATTTACCCCTTCCTTGCTCAAAATTCCAAGTTTCTAAAAGCGTGCCCCTCAAATGTGTCCTTTTAACCCCCAAACAAGCTGGCAAAGCTATGCATGGTTGGTATCCATGTACTCAGGACATAGCCATTGTCCAGAATAACCAAAAATGTACCAAAGGGTCAGTCCTTCAGGGGTTAATAAATGAATACATCAAAGTCCCTTTAGGTCAGCTCAGGGCCGGTGCAAGGATTTTCGTCTACACAGGCAAAGCTGCATTTTGGTGCCCCCCTGCTCTGATCCGCCACGCCTCCCACACCATTAAGCCTCCTTACATTATATATATATATATGAATAATGTATAGTGTAGAAAATAAATACATCTAAATATTCAACTCGCATGCTCTAAATGTGTCACACATTGAAACCCTTAAACACAAAGACACCCTTGCAGTCACACACAGAGACACCCTTACCACTTACACACACACAGTTACACCAATTCACACATAAGCCAGTTCACTGTCCCTCAGACCGTTGGAGGGCCGGACTATAGTAAAAACAAAAACTATGAACAAATTCCTATGCACACTGCATATATCTTATTTTGCAGTGAAGAAACAAAACGGGAACAAATACAATATTTAAAATGAAGTAAAGTTAAATCAACAAACTTACCAGTATTTCAATATTATGCCAGTCAGAGCCCAGTAATATTATGCCAGTCAGATGTCCAGGAACAATATGCCAGTCAGAGCCCAGTAATATTATGCCAGTCAGAGCCCAGGAATATTATGCCATTCAGATGCCCAGGAATATTATGCCAGTCAGATGCCCAGGAACATTATGCTAGTCAGAGCCCAGTAATATTATGCCAGTCAGAGCCCAGGAATAGTGTGCCAGTCAGATGCCCAGGAAAATTATGCCATTCAGATGCCCAGGAATATTATGCTAGTCAGATGCCCAGTAATATTATGCCATTCAGATGCCCAGGAATATTATGCCATTCAGAGCCCAGTAATATTGTGCCAGTCAGATGCCCAGGAACATTATGCCAGTCAGAGCCCAGTAATATTATGCGAGTCAGAGCCCAGGAATATTATGCCATTCAGATGCCCAGGAATATTATGCCAGTCAGATGCCCAGGAATATTATGCCATTCAGATGCCCAGGAATATTAAGCCATTCAGATGCCCAGGAACATTATGCCAGTCAGAGCCCAGTAATATTATGCCAGTCAGAGCCCAGTAATATTATGCCAGTCAGAGCCCAGGAATAGTGTGCCAGTCAGATGCCCAGGAATATTATGCCATTCAGATGCCCAGGAATATTATGCCAGTCAGATGCCCAGGAATATTATGCCAGTCAGAGCCCAAGAATATTATGCCAGTCAGATGCCCAGTAATATTATGCCATTCAGATGCCCAGGAATATTATGCCATTCAGAGCCCAGTAATATTGTGCCATTCAGATGCCCAGGAATATTATGCCATTCAGAGCCCAGTAATATTATGCCAGTCAGAGCCCAGGAATAGTGTGCCAGTCAGATTCCCAGGAATATTATGCCATTCAGATGCCCAGGAATATTGTGCCATTCAGAGCCAAGTAATATTATGCCAGTCAGAGCCCAGGAATAGTGTGCCAGTCAGATTCCCAGGAATATTATGCCAGTCAGATGCCCAGGAATATTATGCCAGTCAGAGCCCAGGAATAGTGTGCCAGTCAAATGCCCAGGAACATTATGCCAGTCAGAGCCCAGTAATATTATGCCAGTCAGAGCCCAGGAATATTATGCCAGTCAGATGCCCAGGAATATTATGCCAGTCAGAGCCCAGGAATAGTGTGCCAGTCAGATTCCCAGCAATATTATGCCATTCAGATGCCCAGGAATATTATGCCAGGAATAGTGTGCCAGTCAAATGCCCAGGAATATTATGCCATTCAGATGCCCAGTAATATTATGCCAGTCAGAGCCCAGTAATATTATTCCAGTCAGATGCCCAGTAATATTATGCCAGTCAGAGCCCAGTAATATTATGCCAGTCAGAGCCCAGGAATATTATGCCAGTCAGATGCCCAGGAATATTATGCCAGTCAGAGCCCAGGAATAGTGTGCCAGTCAGATTCCCAGCAATATTATGCCATTCAGATGCCCAGGAATATTATGCCAGGAATAGTGTGCCAGTCAAATGCCCAGGAATATTATGCCATTCAGATGCCCAGGAATATTATGCCAGGAATAGTGTGCCAGTCAAATGCCCAGGAATATTATGCCATTCAGATGCCCAGGAATATTATGCCAGGAATAGTGTGCCAGTCAAATGCCCAGGAATATTATGCCATTCAGATGCCCAGTAATATTATGCCAGTCAGAGCCCAGTAATATTATTCCAGTCAGAGCCCAGGAATATTATGCCATTCAGATGCCCAGGAATATTATGCCAGTCAGAGCCCAGTAATATTATGCCAGTCAGAGCCCAGGAATATTATGCCAGTCAGATGCCCAGGAATATTATGCCAGTCAGAGCCCAGGAATAGTGTGCCAGTCAGATTCCCAGCAATATTATGCCATTCAGATGCCCAGGAATATTATGCCAGGAATAGTGTGCCAGTCAAATGCCCAGGAATATTATGCCATTCAGATGCCCATGAATATTATGCCAGGAATAGTGTGCCAGTCAAATGCCCAGGAATATTATGCCATTCAGATGCCCAGTAATATTATGCCAGTCAGAGCCCAGTAATATTATTCCAGTCAGAGCCCAGGAATATTATGCCATTCAGATGCCCAGGAATATTATGCCAGTCAGAGCCCAGGAATATTATGCCAGTCAGAGCCAAGGAATATTATGCCAGTCAGATGCTCAGGAATATTATGCCAGTCAGATGCCCAGGAATATTATGCCAGTCAGAGCCCAGGAATATTGTGCCATTCAGATGCCCAGGAATATTGTGCCAGTCAGATGCCCAGTAATATTGTACCAGTCAGAGCCCAGGAATATTATGCCAGGCAGATGCCCAGCAATATTGTGCCAGTCAGATGCTCGTTATACCTCCCTCCTCCCCCCTTCCCCAGTACTTACCTCCATGCTGCTGTTCATGTCCGTGGCTGAGAGGGAAGCGCTTTATTGAATGCGCACGGCCTGAGGGGAGCGCACAGTGCTTCCCTCTCAGCCACGGACATGAACAGCGGCATGGAGGTAAGTAAACGGGCCTGGGGGAGCGGGCGATTTTCCCGCCCCCCCATTGGGGCCCCCTAAGGCAGCCGCCTGTGCTGCCTTATGGTAGCGCCGGCCCTGGGTCAGCTGTAAAATCACTTTGACTTCCTTGAGAGAAAGCACTGCATAAGAAAATGTGTTACTAGGATAGGAAAAGGAAGGAACCTGATAGATGCAAGTCTTTTTTCAACCTACACTACTATGTGAGTATGTATATGTGACTAGTAATGAGGCAAGTGTTTAGATCATAAAAAAAGATCTGCACAATTTAATACATCACATTTTAAGTGGAAATATGAGAAAAAACTTTTTTTAAATTGTCCCTTGACATTATCGCATTGCTTCTCATTTAAAAATAAATTATAACACTGGAAATTAATACATTTTTGGCCAGTATAGTGATGTTACAAAGGGGATTCATCCATTTTTCCATGTCCTTCACGTTAATGTTTTTTGCTCTTTATGCTGAATTTCCTGTATGTTTTAATATTAGCCTCTAGATGGAATCAGAGAACAAAGAATGTTTTTCCTGCACAATTTAACAAGATCAGAAATGTTTTCTTGCTTTTTTTAATTTCCACAAAATAGAAATAATGGAATTCAGTTTGGGGTCTGGTATAAATGATTTCATACTTGCATTGTGCCCTTTGACATGTTAAGTGCTTTCATGGCTACAGAGACCTCACCCAGCTTGTTCATTAACGATATGTGATTGCAGTCAGAAAAACATTCATGGCCTGGAGAATTGTATTGTTTTTGCTAAACCTGTTTAATTCAAAGCATGGTGCCCAATGAAGTGACTGAAATTTATATCCATTAGAGGGGAGGGATAGCAAGCATGGTGTGGGTTATGTAATGGTTCTGTTTCTATGTGTGTGTGTGTGTGGAAGGGGGGGGGGGGGGAATGTTATGCCTCCTCAGAGCATCAGTTTTTTCTCCCTTTCCCACCCCCCACATCACAGATCCTTTAATTTCTGTTAAAGCAACATATCCCTCTCGCCCTGTTCCTACCCCCAGCATCACAGGTGTCTTTTGCCTACCCCAGCAACTGTTGCCTCTCCCCAGCATCACTGGTCCTTCTCACTTGTCCCTCACACCAGCATTCCAGGTCCCTCTCACTAGAGTCAGAGGCTGCTTTTCCCTCACCCTAGCATCACTCCCTTTCTCCTCCACCCAGTATCACAAGTTCCACTTTCTCAGTTGCCTCCCAACAGCATCAATTTAATTTCCATATTCCCTCTCCAACATCATCACAGATTCCTCTCCCATAGCCTCACAGGTTCCTCTTACTTCTCTCTCCTTTCAGGTTCAACAATCCCTGTACCCAACATCACAGTTCACTCTCTTTTTTCCCTCCACCCAGCATCCCAGGTCCCTCTCCCATCCCTCACAATTACCCCTCTTCCACCTCACCTAGGGTTACCACCCAGCCGGTATTTATTTAACGGCAGACTGGTAAAAAAAAATTGGCTTAATGCCAATGTTAAGCCTATGGGGGCACCAGCAAAGCCGGTATATTTTTGTAGAAAAGGTTGAAACCCTAACCTCACCGCATCACGTGTCCCACTTCTTTGCCTGTCCACCGAGCATAATAGTTTTATTTTCCCTTTCATTCCTCTAGCATCACAGATCATTCTCACCCTCCCTTCAGCATGACAGTTTCCTTTTCTAAAACCCAGTATCGGAAATCCCCCTATCCTTTGCCTCCCACCAACTCCTAGTATCACATTTTCCTCTCCCCTTTGCTCTCCCCCAGGTCCCAACACTGGAAAAAAAAACCTAAGACGTGCGTCGGGTCACGTGACCTATCCACACTCACCACGGGGAGCAGAACAGGCAGCATGGTAGGACACCATGCTGCCTGCCACTAGCCACCAGGGATCAGGGTAAATCCTGGGGTGAGGGGGCATATAATGGGGATAATGGAGGCATAAAATTGGGATGATAGGGCATGTGATGGGTCAATGGAGTTATGTTATGGGGGTGATGGGGCATGTAATGGGGGTGATAGGGCATGTGATTTGGGCAATGGAGGTATGTAATGAGGCTGATGGAGACATGTAATGGGGTGATTGGGTTAATGGAGGCATGTAATGGGGGTGATGGGGTTAATGGAGGCATGTGATGCGGTTAATAGAGGCATATAATGGTGGTGATGGGGTTAATGGAGACATATAATGGGGGTGATAGGGCATGTGATGGGGCAATGGAGGTATGTAATGGGGGTGATGGAGACGTAATGGGGTTAATGGAGGCATGTGATGGGGTTAATGGAGGCATATAATGGTGGTGATAGGGCATGTGATGGGGCAATGGAGGTATGTAATGAGCTGATGGAGACATGTAATGGGGTGATGGGGTTAATGGAGGCATGTAATGGTGGTGATGGGATTAATGGAGGCATGTGATGGGGGTGATAGGGCATGTGATGGGGCAATGGAGGTATGTAATGGGGGTGATGGAGACATGTAATGGGGTAATAGGGTTAATGGAGGCATGTGATGGGGTTAATGGAGGCATATAATGGGGGTGATGGGGTTAATGGAGGCATATAATGGGGTTAACGGAGGCATGTGATGGGGTTAATGGAGTCATATAATGGGGGTGATAGGGCATGTGATGGGGGCAATAGAGGTATGTAATGGGGGTGATGGGGCATGTGATGGGGGTTATGTAATGGGGTGATGTGGGTTATGGGGCATGTTGTGCGTGTGCAGCGTTGGTAGGGGGGTGCCCGAATTTTGTGTGCCTAGGGCAGCACTTGATTATACATACACCTTCAAAGTACCTTACTCTCTTAGTTTGTTAAGAGACTAGTCCAAGGGTAGGCAACCTGACACTCCAGATGTTGTGGACTACATTTCCCTTGATGCTTTGCCAGCATTATGGCTATAAGAGCATTATGGGAGATGTAGTCCACAACATTTGGAGTTCCAAAGGTTGCCTACCCTTGGACTAGGGTGAGGGACTATTCCCTGCTGGTCCAGTAGGTAGAGTCTGTGCATTCTCCACTGACCAGCACTTCCTAAAGCTGACACAGGCAGGCGTGCACCTTTATCAGTCAGAGCATCAAGTGTCACATGACACCCCCAGTTCTCTGATGAGGCAAGCAGCAGTGTGTGGCAGCACAAACAGATCTGTGCTATTTGAGGAATGCATAGACCCCTGTTATCTAACGAGATGAGAATCTCTCTATGCCTAAAACCACACATGTGGGAGATATCAGGGGGTCAAGTGCTCCACCTACGTGTGATGGCATGTATGAAGCATGGGTGTTACACATAAAAAAGGCAAAAAAGAGGGCAACATTTAAAAATGTTATTCTCCAACGCAGAGACATGACGTCATTACAGACAGCTGTGACAGAAAGCCGGGTCCAGTGGATGCGAATCGGCCGGCTGCTGCCCGATCATGACTGTGTGCCCCATGGGCCCGGGGCAGCTGCCCCGTTTGCCTAAGCTTTTTTAAAGGGCCGGGGCCCGAGTGGGCCCTAGACACCCACACCCAGCCTGCACCCAGTGAGAAAATAATTTTTTCTTTTAAAAAAAGATATGTACTGCTGGCATGTGTGTTTATGTGTATCTGACTGACTGCATATATGACTGTATATGTGTGTCTCTGTGTATGCATGCGTCTGTGACTGACTGCATGTGTGACTGTATATATGTGTATGTATGTGTATGTGACCGACTGCATGTGTGACTGTATATGTGTGTATGTGACTGACTGCATGTGTGACTGCATATGTGTGTCTCTGTGTGTATGTGACTGACTGCACATGTGACTGTATATAATCACATATGCACATTGTTCATGAGAGTGTGTATAAGAAGCACGGGTGTTACACATAAAAAAAGGCAAAAAGGAGGGCATTTAAAAAATGTATTCTCCAATATATTTATTTGCCATGAGTCTTTTTTTCCCTATTGAAGCACATGATCATAGATAGTAATAAAACAGACAGGTGTTACAAGAACACATAGAATTCATATTTGAGGTTTCACAAAATGCAACTGGCTAAGGATCATGTCAATTGCATTTCACTGTGCCAAAGGTGCTGGGGCATGTCCTGGGTGTGTAATGTGGGTGATGGGTCATGTCCTGAGGGTGCAATGTGGGTGCTAGGTGTGGTAAGTCCTGGTTGTCCAATGTGGATGCTGGGACATGTCCTGTGGATGCAAAGTAGGTGCTAAAGTTTAATTAAATTTTTTTATTTTTTAAATATGCTTCTATTTATCCACCTTTTCAGCATGGTAGAATTCAAATTTAAAAAAGGTGAATAAATAGAACTATTTATTTTGGGAGGTTTACACATGGGCGGCACGTGGGCAGGGCTTCTATACACATAGAGGGGGGCAATGACCAACTATTGTCCGGGGGCCCCATGAGTTGTCAGTCCTCCCCTGGCCAGGAACAAATCGTGATGTTTTGGTGCTTACGTCGTCTGGGACACAAGCAATATGCGTCTCGAAGGGGTTCATATTCCACAGCCAGTTTGCCCATTAATATGCCAGTGTTATTGTGCCATTAAGATGCCACAGCCAATTTGACCATTAAGATGCTAGTATTATTGTGCCATTTAGATGCCAGTATTATTGTGCCATTCAGATGCCACAGCCAATTTGCCCATTAAGATGCCAGTATTATTGTCCCCTTAAGATGCCAGTATTATTGTCTATTAAGATGCCACAGCCAATTTGCCCATTAAGATGCCAGTATTATTGTCCCCTTAAGATGCCAGTATTATTGTGCCATTTAGATGCCACAGCCAATTTGTAGATTAAGATGCCAGTATTATTGTGCCATTAAAATGCCACAGCCAATTTGCCCATTAGAATGAAAGTATTATTGTGCCATTCAGATGCCACAGCCAATTTGCCCATTAAGATGTCAATATTATTGTGCCATTCAAATGCCGGTAACATTGTGCCATTAAGATGCCACAGCCAGTTTGCCCATTCAGATGCCAGTATTATTGTGCCATTCAGATGCCATTATTTTTGAGCCATTAATATGCCAGTATTATTGTGCCATTCAGATGACAGTATCATTGTGCTACTAAGATGCCACAGCCAATTTGACCATTCAGATGCCAGTGTTATAGTGCCTTTAAGATGCCACGGCCAATTTGCCCATTAAGATGCTAGTATTATTGTGCCATAAAGATGCCACAGTCAATTTGACCATGAAGATGCCAGTATTATTGTGCCATTCAGGTGCCAGTATTATTGTGCCATTCAGATGCCAGTAATATTGTGCCATTAAGATGCCACATCCAGTTTGCCCATTCAGATGCCAGTATTATTGTGCCATTCAGATGCCATTATTTTTGAGCCATTAATATGCCAGTATTATTGTGCCATTCAGATGACAGTATCATTGTGCTACTAAGATGCCACAGCCAATTTGACCATTCAGATGCCAGTGTTATAGTGCCGTTAAGATGCCACGGCCAATTTGCCCATTAAGATGCTAGTATTATTGTGCCATTAAGATGCCACAGTCAATTTGACCATGAAGATGCCAGTATTATTGTGCCATTAAGATACCACAGCCAATTTGCCCATTAAGATGCCAGTATTATTGTGCCATTCAGATGCCAGTGTTATTGTGCCATTCAGATGCCGCAGCCAATTTGCCCATTAAGATGCCAGTATTATTGTGTCATTAAGATGCCAGTATTATTGTACCATTCAGATGCCAGTATTTGTTTGCCATTAAGATGCCACAGCCAATTTGCCCATTAAGATGCCAGTATTATTGTCTATTAAGATGCCACAGACAATCTGCCCATTAAGATGCTTGTATTATTGTGCCATTCAGATGCCAGTAATATTGTGCCATTAACCAGCCAATTTGCCAATTAAGATGCCACAGTTAGGTTTTCTATTAATATGTCAATGTTACAGAACTCGTTATATACCACCCCCCTTCCCCAGTACTCACCTCCTAGCTGCTCAGTGTCCCCGGACGTCTCCATCGTGCTGTCTTCCCTCCTGCACGGAGGAGGGAAATACAGCCACCGGATATGACGTACTATCATATTCGTGGCAGCTTGCCAGAAAGAAAAAAAAAGTTCAGCAGCGCAAAAGTTCAGCTGCGAAGAGGATGCACAAGGGCAGGGGGCCCATGGGGCAGCTGCTTTGGGCTCCGCATGGGCCCCCTGCCCTTGTGCGTTGGGATTGGACGATATGAAATGGAGTGATCCCCTACTATGCCTTCAAGCAAAGCAGCATGGAAACACGCACCGTTTTTTTCTTCTTAAAATAAATGGTTGACTTCTCACGATCACAATGTCAATGTGTCTGTCTCTATGATTTCCGGTGTATGTGTAACTGTCTGTGTGTGTGACTGTCAGCGTGCGTATGTGTGTACATGACTGTGTGTATGTTTGCATAATTGTGCGTATGCGCGGTTGTTTTTAGGCTGGCTCCTAAAGCAAAATTACATTTGTCAAGCCCTGTGAGAAAACACAAAAATGATCTGTATTTTGTGTTAGCAGAATTGCAAGCAAATGTTTTAATTAACGTATGAGAAAAAATAAGTTTGTGGTGTCTCCTGTTTATGACATCACCTATGGCTTGTTATGAACATTACACAATTCCCATTAAAAACTAGTTCACTTTTATATCAAGCCACAGGTGATGTCATAAAAGGAGACCCCACAGGCACATTTAAAAAACAGTTTTCTCCTAATTTTTGCATTTACTTGATATTCTTCTAGCTCAAAGTGCACATAGGTTTGGACCATTTTTACTTCTCAAACATTAAAAGTAAAAACAAAGCTGATCCCTTTAAATCCTCCCATTTTTTTTGGAGGTATGGCAGTTATCCTATAATAGGCTTTAACACGGTAAACTTTGAGCACATAAAGGTTATAAATATGAAAAATAGATGTGCTCTGAGACACGTTTTGCTCATTTAATTGCTCTTTTTATGCCTTTTAATTCCAAACGCTTGGAATTATTGCGTACGGCACTCTGTGCGCATGCGCTGAATGAGCGTTAGGCGTGAGGATCTCTGACAGCGCATATATGCTGGTAAGCCATGGAACAGAATCGCGCATGCGCACTGCATTTGTGGGTCGGTACTCCGAAGCAGGAAAGGAAAAGCTGCAGGGCGCGTATTAAAGGGCCATATGCGGCTACCACGCCGCGAAGTGAGTATACTGGTGAATGATAACACCAATTCATTTTGGTCAACAACCCACCTCGTCCTCTTTGCAAGATAATTTTATGTATTTAGAATTAGAGAAGCATGGCCACCAATTAACTCTTTTTTTTAATTATTTTATACGCCCTATCTCTTAAAAAGATCCTTCTGTTAATGACTGAGACGTCTCCACATGATAATGCATCACTCAGGGCAATCTCTATTTGCTTATAAAAGGCTGAATTGGTTTTAAAGGGTTAATTATCCTATCTGAGCTTGAAACTGCTCGAATTGTGATTGATATTGGATTCAAAGTTAGCTGAACAAAACGTGTGTATTGCTGTGGAAACGTGTACTGGCGACATTTATCAATAATTTATCATGTATATAACGTTTTTGTAGATTTCCACCTTGTCAATTAAATGAAAAAGTACCAATTCGACAGCTGACCCAAAAATGGGAAAAACATTTTGTAAGATTCTTAAAATGATTTAACCCTTTTCTGGAGTTTTCTGCACTTTTGCAAAAAAGGGGAATTTTTCATCACTAAGAACAGCAAATGCCAAAATGTACACCTTAAAGGTACTGTCACCTAAACATTGTTTATAGATGATTGAAAAATATATTTAAACATTATCCATAAATTGTCATCTAAATTGCAAATAGGGTTGCCACCTTTTCTTCAAATAAATACCGGCCATGCTGCTTCCTCCATAGACTTAACATTGGGGTAAAGCCTATTTTTTACCGGCCTGCCGGTAAAATACCGGCCAGGTGACAACCCTAATTGCAAATAAATGCATGACGTAAGGACATGTTTTTTTTAAAACTGTCTGGTGTATCATGTTTATGACATCACTTGTGGCTTGATATGCAGACGGGCGTTGCTAGGCTCAAAAATGATCTGGGGCTATAGCCCACAGCTTTAATTATACTTAAAATACAATGATGTCTCATGATCGATAGGTAGACAGACAGAGGTACAGAATGCATAGGTATAGATATAGGATAGATGTAGATAGATATAGGTACATGATGATGCATGAGTACATATATTATAAAGATACAGGATCCATAGGTACAGATATAAGCTATATGGACAGACACAGGTGCAGGATGCACAGGTACAGATATAAGATACAGGTATAGTAATACATAGGTAAAGGTATAGGATGCATAGGTAAAGGGATAGATATAAGATAGATAAAGGTATAGGATGCATAGGTACAGATGTAGGATAGACACAGAGGTATAGAATTCATAGTTACAGATATAGACATAGACTAGAGGTACAGGATGCATATAGATAGATTTGCCCTTTACCAATGAGCAATAGGTATACAGTATATAAGAAAAAAGCTATAGGCATACCTATTAACCATTGCTTATATATGTATAGGGCATTTAAATATTTTTTATAAATGAATAAGAATAAGCTATTAGTATATTATTATATGCTATAATGAATATTATAAAAAGTGAATATAAGCAATGAGCACTACAAACAATAAATAAGCAATATGCCCTATCCCTGAGGATTAAAGACGTGCTATAGCTGGTGTGCACTAATGCATTTGGTAAGAGAGTGATACACAAAATGAATAAATACAATGGCACATTTTCAGACATAAGAATGCTAGGGATAATAGATATTTAATAAGAAAAGATCTCCCACAATCTGTAATACCTTTCAGTCGCTCAGAACTTTTTTTAATTGTTAAAGTAAAGAGGAGTAGGAAGGGCAGTTTAATGTGCAAGTTTAGTATTTGTATAACAATGGCAGATAAACATTACATTGTGTTGGTACAAGCAGCAGAGCTCCTCACCCTGCTGCCCATTTCACCAGTTTTCTCTCCAATAATATTCTGTTAACAGCTCTGTCTGAATTGAAAAGGGTCTATATCTGCTGAAGTGAGAACTTTATCTTCAAAGCACAGTGATGACTACACTTCAGCACTTGACCTGTTTTAGACTACATTCCCCATGATGCTCTTCCAATCATTTGGAAATATAGTCCAAATCGGCTAGCCATCATTGACATAGCTTTAGAAGATCTGACAGGTAGTGAGTCGCTTTGGGAAGCCTAAATTATAAAGCATAAGGGTGCACATACATTATATGCTTGGGCACAGGTGGTACACTAAAGGTTCTACTCAATAAAGAGCACATTTCAGGGAATTGAGTGAGAAATTTCAAACTCAAGGCCAAAGTAGCTGATCTGGTTAAATTTTCCCATTCAGCTACATTAGAAATGTTTTCCAACTCTGCTACTTTGGCCTAAAGTTCGAAATACCCATATAAATTTCCATCAATTCTCTGTTTATTGAGTAGCCCTATATATGTAGTATACTTGCAGACACATGACAGTCTGAGTCAGTAAAATTATTTTGCGACCCCCTCAATATTCTCATCTTAGCCATGGTGGCATAGCTCAAGTGGTATAATTCACTTCCCATAAGAAGATTGTTACAAACACACACACACACACACACTATAATATTATTCCCAACAGTAGATACTTAGAGCAGGGCTTGACAAATGTAACTGAGATTTACATAGTTGCCAACATTTGAAAAAAATTTACAGGGACACTTTGCAGCTCAGCTTCCAATTACTTACTTTAAGACTTACCACACCCACTGCCCAAAGCTCCGCCTACTCCACACAATTAGCATAATGTAACTCCACCTTATTGTCACAGTGTAGATTATATCAGCAAGTTCCCACCAACATTACCAGCATCCTTGGTATACAACCGATACATTCACAGCACAACATCTACATCAGGCATATGGATATTATTACCTTTACGGGAAATATTGTAAGACCTGGTGCTGATCTGCTTCAGTCAGAGAGCTGTGTGTACACCATAAAACATACATTAGTATGAACCTACCACTTCTGCTGGAAGGCCATTCAATGTAGCCACTACCCTATCAGTAAAGTAATACTTTTATTAGTCCCTGGCCTTATCTTATATCTAGGATAGCCTTATACCTATCCCATGCATGCGTAAACTCCTTCACTGTATTAACCTCTACCACTTCTGTTGGAAGGCCATTCCATGTATCCACTACCCCATCAGTAAAGTCATATTTTCAATAATCCCTGGCCTAATATCTAGGATAACCTTATACCTGTCCCACGCATGCTTAACCCCTTAGTGACATGACTTTTTTGGCTTGACCCACGCTTGGTGACATGGGCTGTTTTAACATTTCTGAGGTGTTTGTGTTTTGCTGTAATTTATTTCTGTCTCATTTAGTGTACCCGCACAAACTATATATCGTTTTTATCGTTATCAGAAGGGCTTTCTTTTGATACCATTATTTTGATAATAGCATATAATTTGATGTAAAAAAAATAATAAAATATGGCAAAAAAATTGAAAAAATAATTTTTATATGACTTTTATTTGAAAAATCGTATACTCATGTACAAGAGACAACAAAAAAACACTGCTAAATAGTTTCTAATATATGTCCTGAGTTCAGAAATAGCCCATGTTTTTATGTTTTTGTGCTTTTTTATTCATGTTACAGGGCCAGAACTATAAGTGGTGCAAAGCTATTTTAAAATCCTTTCTTTCAAAATTAGCGATAGTGACATTGTAACACTGATTTCTGTACTAAATCCATGAATGACCCCCAACATGTATATATTTTTGAAAACTAGACAACTCAGGGCATTTAACTTGGGGTATTTTGACACATTTCATGTAGCCATTTTAACACCAATCTATGCCAAAGTTTGCAGCAAAAAATCTTTTTTTTAAATTTTTCACATATATTGCAATTTAGGTAAACATTACCTTAAAATGTGAAGGGGTATTTCCAAATAACACCTCAATATGTGTTCAGCAACATCTCCTGAGTACAGGGATACCACCCATGCATAGGTTTGTTGGTTTGTTTTGGGGCTAAAAGGCCACATTTAGGGGGTGCGCATTTTGGTTTTCCAACTTGGAATTCTGACATGCAGAAAACTTGTGCCCATGTCCCATTTGGGACATTTTTGAAGCCAGAAAGTGTATTCTACCCCACAAAACCATATATTTTTGAAAACTAGACACCCTAGGGTATTTCAAATGGTAGTATTTTAACACTACCAGCCTATGTCAATGTTTTGGGTAGTAATTTTTTTTCACATACATTGTACTTTGGGCATGAATTCACAGATCCTGTTATATGTCAGTGCCAAACAACACCTCAATATGTGTTCAGCAACATCTCCTGAGTACAGGGATACCCCCCATGTATAGGTTGGTTAGGTTATTTGGGGGTTAAAAGGCCACATTTGAGAGGTGCGCTTTTTGGTTTTCCAACTTGGAATTCTGACGTGCAGAAAACCTGCGCCCATGTCCCATTTGGGACATTTCTGAAGCCAAAAAGTGTATTCTACCCCACAAAACCATATATTTTTGAAAACTAGACACCCTAGGGTATTTCAAATGGTAGTATTTTAACACTTTCCATGCACTAATTATACTACCAGCCTATGTCAATGTTATGGATAGTAATTTGTTTTTCACATTCATTGTACATCAGTCAGCCTGCGCCCATGTTCCATTTGGAACATTTTTGAAGCCGTCCAATGAATTTTACCCCATCAAACCATATATTTTTGGAAAATAGACATCCTAAGGTATTTCAAATGGTGGTATTTTAATACTGTATAGGTACTAATTCTACCAACAGCCTTTGTAAAAGTTTGTGGTAGTACTTTTTTGGGAGTTTTTTTTCCACATGCATTGTACTTCAGGCATGAATTCACAGATTCTGGTATATGTCACTGCCAAACAACAACCCAATATGTGTTCAGCAACATCTCCCGAGTACAGGGATAGCACCCATGCATTGGTTTGTTTTTGGCTAGAAGGCAACATTTGTGAGATGCGCATCTCAAAATTCCAACTTGGAATTTTGACATGTAGTCAACCTGCGTCCGTGTCCTTTATGGGATATATCTTTTTGAAGCCAGCCAATGTAATTTACCCCCACCAAACCATATATTTTTTTATCGGTAGACCCCCATCACTACTTGTGACAAGGGCTCAGCAGCCACCGATACATCGCTAGATGATGTATCAGAAAGCTGAATAGGGTCAAAATCGAACCCTGAGTCCGCTGCCTCAGAATCAGTGCGTAAGCAGTGATCTCGAGCAAAGACATACTGTTGCTGTGCAAGATTACTGCTTACACAGTGATGAATGGCAGGGAAGGGGTTAATACACAGTGAAAGACTTTCATAAAACCTGCCAATTTTATAAAATGTTATTTTATATCACTAATACTGATCTGTCTCTTTCCGTCACAAAAATGTAAGTGAGGAGAGGGAGGCAGATCAATATTTGTGAATATTGATCCGATTAATTTTGATCTGACCAGGGCGAATGGTGAGCTTAATTGAGAAATCACCAAACCGCCTTTGCCACTAATTCGCTGTTACTGATCGCTATGCGCTCAGGCAGCTTAAAAAAAAAAATCTCAAATATTTTTACTTTACATGTAATCCCCTAGCGGGTATGTATAAAAAAAAAAAATAAAATAAAAATATGCAGACAGATAAAAATTGCTTTGGCGTCAATATCATTGCGTAAGCAGTGATCGACGGCAAATAAGGGGTTAATAACTCTTAGAAGAGCCTTTTTAGTACTGTAATAAATTACAGTACAAAAAAATTAACCCCTAAAAAATGCACAAACAGCAAAAATAAATGCGCTGATGTGCACGATCACTGCTTATGCAAGATCAGTGGCAGGGAATTGCTTTAATAAATTTTTTTTTATTGTTTTATTATTTGTGTGTTGTGTATTTATTGTTTTTTTTTTAACTTTTACTTACTTTTAGAACTTTGATCTGTCTCTCTCCCTCACTAAAAAAAATGTGAGGAGAGGGAGGCAGATCATAACTGGTCAGATCAATATAGGGTTAATATTGATCTGACCAGTCAGTGGGGATGTTCAGCAGAACATCCCCACTGCCTGTCAGTGTGCCTGGCAGTCACTGATTGCCTCTGTGATGAGGCAATCGTGTGACAGCCAGAGAGCACAGGAAGCAGGTACTTCCTGCCTCCTGTGCTCTTGCCCTTAGAAGGGCAGCGCCATCTTGGTCACTCAGTGACCAAGATCGTGCATTTTTTTTTTGTGTTTCTGATTGCCTCGACTTGCGAGGCAATCAGAAACACTTTCTGAGCATAGGAAGAATGCCCGCGTTTTAAATGCACTGTGCCTTTAAAACCGGCATTTCGATCGCTCTCCGGAGCGATCGAAATGCCGACGGGCATTTTTTTTAGCATTGTACGATGCTTCCACACGGAAGCATCGTTACAATGCGGCTTGAGCACTGAAAGCGGAAAAACTCCGCTTTCAGTGCTCGTTTTGACACAGGACGGACTAGGTCCGTCCTGTGTCACTAATGCCTCGGCACACAGGACGGACCTAGTCCGTCCTGTGTCGCCAAGGGGTTAAACTCCTTCGCTGTATTAACCTCTACCACTTCTACTGAAAGGCTATTCCATGCACCCACCACCCTCGCAGCAAAAATATATTACGTTTATAATCACAAAACAAAACCTGTAAAATATTAAATATTTCCAGCCTTTTCAAAAGCTTGAGGTAGAAATACAAATATATGTATATAACTAGTTGCATTTATGCCAGGGCTTGACGAACTTAACTGAGTTTTAGGAGCCAGTAAAAAAAATCTAGGAGCCAGACAACAGCACATACACACGATCACATGCAGTCATATACAGACACACACACACACACGCATACATACAAACAGTCTGTCACATACACTCGTACATGCATACATAGTCTGTCACATACACACAGTCTGTCACATAGACACACACTCATACAATGTCAGATACACACTCATACATACAGTCTGTCACATACACACACTTATACATACATACATACAGTCTGTCACAGACACACACTCATACAGTCTGTCACAGACACACACTCATACATACAGTCTGTCACAGACACACACACATACATACAGTCTGTCACAGACACACACACATACATACAGTCTGTCACAGACGCACACTGATACATACAGTCGGTAACATAGACACACACACCCATACAGTCTGTCACATAGATACATACATACATACATACATAGACACACACACTCATACATAGTCTCACACATACATACCGTAGTCTATCACATACACTCATACATAAATAGTCTGTCACACACATACGTACAGTCTGTCACATACTCTCATACATACATACATACACACACACACAGTCTGTCACATTCACTCATACATACATACATACATACAGTCTGTCACATACACTCATACAAGTGTTTTTTTTTATCTTAAAAAAAAAAAAAAAAATGTTGATCAATATGTCCCCCCTCCCTGCTGCTATATCTCATTGCAGGGAAGGGGGCATTTCCGTTCCGCACAGACCATCACTACTTAGTAATTATCATTCACCATAATTTGTCAGGGTTGCCAGGGTTAATTTCTCCATAATATGCCAGGGTTAATTTATCCATCATTTGCCAGGGTTAATTTATCCATCATTTGCCAGGGTTAATTTATCCATCATTTGCCAGGGTTAATTTATCCATCATTTGCCAGGGTTAATTTATCCATCATTTGCCAGGGTTAATTTATCCATCATTTGCCAGGATTAATTTAAACATCATTTGCCAGGATTAATTTAAACATCATTTGCCAGGATTAATTTAAACATCATTTGCCAGGGTTAATTTTACATCATTTGCCAGGGTTAATTCATACATCATTTGCCAGGGTTAATTTAATTTTACATCATTTGCCAGGGTTAATTTAATTTATCCATCATTTGCCAGGGTTAATTTATTCATCATTTGCCAGGATTAATTTATTCATCATTTGCCAGGGTTAATTCATCCATCATTTGCCAGGGTTATTCTGCCCATTAATGTCACCCTCCCTCCACCCCCTTCCCCAGTACTCACCTGTTGGTGATATTTATATAAAAATACATGGAGGTCCTACCTTGTGCAGCCTGTTCCTTGGTGGGAGGGAAGTGGCAGGTCATTGAGGAGGAGGGGAAGCTGAGCTTTTGTTTTCTGCAGCCCTGAGAGCAGAGAGCAGCCTCTCCACAGCAGCACAGCACAGCATCCCTCGTGGTCTGTGCTGTGAGGGAGGACACAGCCATGTTCCTGCCGGTCACATCGGTTGGGGGCGGGGTTATCATTTCTTATCCCCACAGTCCCTTCCCTAATAGTAACAGAGCAGGAAACGCAGCAGCCTGAAGGGAGAGCAGGGGAAGCTTCACAGACTCGGGGCTAAAACATACTTTAGCCCCAGAGTCTCCATTCGGGGCTATGGTCAGGAGACTCGGGGCTCCAGCCCCAGTAGCCCCCCCCCCCCCCTAACGACGCCTCTGTATGCAGATGAACTTCTTTTCAATGAGAAATCTCATTTGTATGCCAAGCCACAAGGTGATGTCATAAACAAGAGACGCCACAAACACATTTAAACATATTTTTTCTTTTCATGTATGCATTTCTAATTAAGCATTCTAACACAACTTATCGTTTTGATTAATTCTTTGTCATTAAATATCCAGCTGTTGAAAGACATCCCCCTTGCCCTGCATAGATCATGCTATACAGAGAATCATGGGATCGGTAGTTGAGCAACTTATATAATTTTTGGCCAGAAAATGTCATCTGCTATTTCTGTAAATTTAGATAAAAATGAATTCAATTAATTGAACAGATGTTGTATTCATCACCTGAGCTGTTGCATGCTTTTATTAGTGTTAAAATGTTTTGTTCAATAATTCATGTTCTCCTAAAACCAACATAGAAAAAAACATCTCTGTATGTTGCTTAACTTCTTTTTTTTTTTTTTTTTTTTTTTTTGAACAGTCTATAAGTAGCCTGTGGATATTAACATTCTATTAGAAACGGTCTTATTATGTAATGCATATTAAGTAACAATGTAGTGTGTTGATTAAAAATGCATAAAGTTTGGAAATTTACTTCTCAAGGATTTGTCATTGTCATGTAATGCTACATTATATACAAAAAACATTGCACGTGATCTTGATCTTAATGCACACAGACGGCCATCTTTTCTGCAATGGGAGACACTTTAGAATGAATTCAGTCTCTGTGCTATTCAGAGCCCAGCACAATTGCACCATTGACTGTATTGTACTCAAGACAAGATGATTTGCATTTATTATTAAATCCACTTAAAATCCTTCAGCACATCCTCCTAGACTTCTCTCATACTGCTAGCTTAGTTATAAGGCCCATATCTTTTTCAACAAAGATTATTTCATATTTTAATAAATTGACTAGTGCTAACGTTTAATATTAGATAGAACTTATTTTAGATATAGTATGTAAAACTAACAGCTGTAATTGTCCATTTGGTTGGGAAACACAACATGTAGAGAGCTAAAGATTAGCCATCACAACTTTATTAGTAAGTTTGTGTTTAATATATAATATATATATTTTTTTCTTTCAGATAGTTGCTAGATAATCCTGAGAAATCATTACACATGGTAAGTGTTGTGCCTAAATTACATTTCTATATTTTTGTAGGATGCACGGTTTGGACAGCCTGGATTCTGTGAAGATGAGCCCAATGTAGTGTTCACACCCATGTCCCAACACGTATTAAAGGACAACTGTCGGGAAAACATTGTTCTCTTTTAAATGTTCCTTTTTTATTATTTCTTTCCATTCAATGACCCACGTTAATTTATCTTATATCATTGAATTCCCATAAACTGCAGTAACAATTTGAGTTAAAAACCAGTATTAAGTGATATTTTGTATCATTGAATAGTAAAATATTATCGTAGAAATATTATTGTAGAAACAAAAAAGCATGCTACAGGTATAGCAGTGTATTTATATTAATCGTGACCCTTATTTTCAACCAAAAAACATGCTGCACATTTCCTAGATGGTTTCTATAACGGCATATGCTTAGACATCCCCTTTACATATGATGCTCCAGCAGCGAAAATGACAATTTTCTCAGGGTACAGCTGCCTCTACATCCTTCCACATGTAAAATGATTGCTCTTCTCTCTGCATTAGCTTCTCCCAAGGGTATTGGTGGTTAACTTATTTCACATGTCAGTGGAAATCTTTTTCAATGTATTCCTACATTTATTCTTTTCTTTACAACCATCTTACATTTCCTCTGTGCATTTTACCTTGATTAACCAAAATCATTTTCAATTCTTTCTACATGGATTTGGAAAGAATCCAAAATTGACTTTTTATACACATTTTGTAATTGCCTCATAGAGACTTTTTTTTTTTTTTCTTCACAAATATATACATTGTAAGACAGCTGGAGAAGCAGCTGTATTCTTAGAATTGCATTGCTGTCCCAGGCGAGCCCATGGGATGTTAGTTTTGGCTTTCAAGTTTGACTGGATGAATGGGAAGTTTAAATAGCCTCTTGCCATATGTAAATGTAATTCCTGTTCACCTTCACAAATATAAATTAGACAAAATATAATCTATCTTTTTTGCCTCTTTGTCCTAAAGATCCTCTCTGACTTATTTGAATATGCAAAATAAATTCCATGCTTCACCTCTAGGTTCAGATGTAGAGATTTTTAACTTACATATGGTCAGAAAGTTGCTTGACCCACAGTTCCCACATTGGAGGTAATGGGAGAGTCACTGTGTGGTTTTTGCAGCGATGTCACATGCACAGTGGGAAACTTTAGAACACATAAAACACGTGATCATGATACAAACTGCGCACAAATGCAATCTTACGAGCAGTGCTTCATACCCTGTGTCTGTTTGTCTAACGTAGTATGGAAATCTACAGAAGGAAAGAGGAGGTCCAGGATATGGTAGCTCCCAATAATGACTCAGACTGCCAATGTGCGCTAGAAATGTATGGTTTAATCTAAAAATATAACATTGTTGTGGTATACAGCGGAGAGACTTCTCCCGGTGGACAGACGCTATCACTTGGTGCAAAGCGCTTCTGTCCAGCTCACACTGGAGTCCTAAGTCATTCTTTCTTCTGTATATTGCCTGTTGGTTGGTAGAAGCACTGAGAGGAGACTTAGATCCCAAGTCTGCGGGTATTAGCAGCATGCCGCAAGGTGCATTTCCATTTTCTATATAACATAGTTTGTAGTTCCCTTCTGTGCTACGTAAATTGCACTATATAAATGTTACTGTAGCATAATATGCCCGTTCGGTATCACAGTGCGGAGCTGTAGGAGCCCTCCTCCCAAGAGATGAAAGGGACGGTCATTTCTGAAAAAGAGAGAGAAATTGTCATTATGAAAGAGAGCACTGGGAGAAATCTCCCAAAAGTATTAAAATACTTTTCAACTTTTACTGTACACTATTTATTTTATCTGAATACTGTTTTGTATGCTATAGATCAGTATAACTCTTTATTCATCAGGAAAAAATACATTTATGCACAAATTACAGCACTAATACTGTAGGGCATGGGTGTTCAACATGTAGCTCGTGGGCCCAAAGTGGCTCGTTTGACAGCAAGATGCGGCCCACCTGACTAAACTGCCCATATTGTCATTATCCCTTTAAGTGTGTCCTTTTTGCGGTCAGCAATAGGGGTTTCCAGAGCAGCACACCCCACTCGATCTCCCTGGTGTCTAGCAGCATTGGAGGAGTTTGTGCTCCACGCACAGACATCCTTCGATGCTGCCAGTGGTGTCACTAGGAGGGCCCAGTCAAATGTGTGGGGTCACACGACACCAGATGCCCAGGGTATTGTGACCCTGAGCAGATCAGGGATAGCTTCCACTGTGCACAGGGGACAGCGGAGAAGCCTTTTTTGTTAGAAGGTAGGTTTTAGAGGGGGAAACAGTCCACTCTTCAGTGTCACCTATGTACCCACTCTGCTTCCCAGTGTCACCTCTGCTCCCCACTCAGCAACCCAATCCGATCCCTAGTGTTATGTGCAATTTGGATTCAGTTGCATACCTCCCAACTGTCCCGCTTAGTGCGGTACAGTCCCTATTTGGGTGCCATGTCCCGCTGCGGTCCTGTTAGCATTTTCCGGTCTCTGAGACACCAGAAAATGCTTACTGGCCATGCGCAGCGTTATAGTGTTATAGCAAATTAGCAGTAGCATTGACACCCCGTCCCAAGACCCCACCCCCTGGTGTCCTGATTAGCCAGGGGGGCAAAGTTGAGAGGTAAGCAGTTGTCATCTACGAAATGCTAAATAACTATTTCAGTACACCAACAGAATAATCATCTTTTTTATGATGTAATGACATACCATAAGAATATACTACCATGTTTGCCAAACCTGGGGAACTTTATATAATATGTTTTGTGCAGTAAAATGGTACATACATTGTTTTATGTAACTACAGTAGCTTGTCCCTGCTTAATTGGTCAAAAGTTACTTGTGTTGCAGCTATAAACCTGTGAACACCTCACTTTCTTCAGTATACACATTTAGTTCATTGTTAACCAATGCTATCTTCTTGTAGGCAAGCAAATCTTTTCAAGAGCCTGAACCATGGTATGCAGGACGAATGTATGCAAGGTACTGGAAGCATTACAGCCAAGCAATGCACTGGCTTTACAGGCACAAAAGGGCATACAGGTTGGCTGTGGCATCTATGTGCCCACCCCCCTGGTACCCAACTGAAGCCTTTCAAAGCAGTCGCTATGCGGGTCGTGAAGGAGCCGGACAATCCCGACGAGACATCTATTCGAGGCCTCAAAAGGTTGTACAACCCAGAAGAGTACATCCATGTTTAAAGGTGGCAGAGTCACAAGACATGGAGTCTGAAATGGAATGTGAAGGAAAGGAGTCTGATTCTGAAGAGGAAGGAATCGAATGTGATGTGAGCAATATGGAAATTACAGAGGAACTGAGACAATACTTTGCAGAGACAGAAAGACACAGAGAAGAGTTAAGTAAGTGTAATCAGTCATTCCACATGATGTTTACAGATCTTTTAAAATAGGCCTTCAAGAGTTGCTGTGGATGGCCATTAGAGGACTTCCATAGAGATACATGGAGACTGCTAGTGTGCATGTGCATATTCCCTATGATATATACGGCATGAGAGAGATAATTGAGAAGGGAATTGCAGATTAAGGAAACAAATATTCCATTCAGCAAACTCTGCTATTTTGGCCCACAGTTTGCAATTGCCTTCCCAATTCTCTTTTTTTTCCTAAATAATGCCCATAGCTCTTGCCTAAATACATTTCTAATAGTTTTACATATAGTTACAGTCTGGACATATCCTGGAAGCCAGGTAGTCATGTATGTTCAACTATTACTTATCAGTTGGAATGTTTTGAGTTCTGGATCCTAAAGAATACATACAGGTGTCAAGCCCTGTGTAAATAGAATGGAGAATTATAATGTATAAACCAGTGTCCTGTTATGTACAATGACAATTTGCATCTTTTGTCAGGAGTTAAGGTTCAGTATTGGGACATACACAGACTGTGCCACTATGAAGCACCATTTCCGATTATAGTCCCTGAAAAACTATAACTAATCATATACTTTCATTACTTAATTATTAGAAAATGATGAAAATGACTTTGATTTGCCATAACAGCCTTCATTTCACCTTCGTGTCTTGGAGCAGAGTTCTGGAGTATGCAGTTACCTTTTTATATACATAGGGTTCAAGTTTAGAGCAGGCTTTTATAGATGGACCTATTCTGCACTAAGAAGGGTGCATCTTGTATTCCTTAGTGTCATGAGCACTTCCTCCGAATCATCATTACCATGCTCGGCTCAGCTTCACTCAAACATTGCAATCCCACTCTTTGAAGTTTCCATAACAACTGAACAGAGTGCTTAGAAAGGCCCCATTGATGGGATTCAATAGGATCTCTTCAAGAAGCAGAGGACTGGAAGCCCTAGAAAAACAAAAGGGAGAGAAACCGTTGTGTAAAATGGAGTCTGAGCCATTTCTAGATTTATATCAGTCATGATGCTTTGGTGGACATTACCCCATGTTTTACAGAATAGAAAGAAAATGGTGAGCCTCAGTGAGAATTTAACACTCACAGGAAGGAATGACCGCTCTTAAGAGCAGAAATATGTCTGCATGTTTGTGTATTCCCGTGACTAACGGCTTAAATTTTTTTTTTATTTTTTTTTATTGGGCCTTGACGTACAATCTAAGGCAGTGCTGTTCATCGTGCCTTAAAATTGTTGGTGAGCTACGATTCCCAAACATTCAGCATTTTGGCACTCTTGGCAGTATGGGAATTGTAGATCAGTAACAGTTGGATTGCGATATGCTGCCCAGTTCAGACCCAAAGTATTGCTTCAGTTAATGAATCCATTTTCTCATCGATAATTCTGCTTGCTTTTGCTGTACACACATGCTGCAGTGCTAGTGGTGGAAAATGTGTTCCATTTAGGAGAGTGTTCTAAGATCCCTCTATTGTTTGTGTACATAGCATTATTATATCCTGCTAATCAAGGACAGGGTAAGATTAGTATATTCACAGTGTAAAATGATTGTTATTTAGTGCAATAGGTACAATTTACATTGCATGGATTCGTAATTTAGATTCTTTGGGAATGTGAGGCATTTTTGTCACAACAATACTATTCCAAGACTACATTTTGTTTCTCTCCTGTATGTTGAATAATAGTGACATGACACCATAAATAAATACTGACATGACAAGCATCAGTCTGACTAACATTCCAAAATGGAAAGGTTCACCATGCATGTATCCCCTCAACAGCAGATCATTAATCAGTGACTGTATCTTCATCATCTTATGTTTATGTGCTATATTGCACCCCATATTTTGAAACCACAGTCAGTGATGGAGCATAACATGTTTTGCATGCTCAAAATAATAGGGCTATGTTAACTGGGATGTTACACCTAGAGTGTCAAAAATATAAACCTTATTACCAAAGAGCTGGAGCATGTAAATAAAAATTTTCATTTTTTTTCCTCTCTGCTCCTTACTATATCCTAAAAGCTAGTTCAAATAAACATTTTAAAATTTAATTCACTGGAATTACTGCTGTTGTTGGACAGCTCTTTCTTATATTGCATCACAGTACACACAGCTGGCTGAAACTATGCCCCCCTCCATTCCAAGCACTCAGAAACATCTGCGTACAGAAGACAGAGGCTGATTCCACAGTAATGGCTAATGAGTGTACTGTGCGAACTGCTGCAAATGGAGGGAGCCTGCCTCTCCCGCTCACTGATGAAACTAAATACAGAGGACCAATGAACTTATTTTCAATATAAAACTAAATTTTGAAGAGTTTTTTTTAGTTTGTTTTTCAGTAAAAATAAGTTTTACTTGTATCATGTACCACTTACTTAAAAAAAAACTTATTTTAATGCAAAAAAGAAAATATATAGTCATTTCAAACTGAAATCATCACATAGAAGCATGTTTGCTGTTTATGTGGAGCCTGGTCAGACAAACAATTCATGTTACAGCCATTGGGCATTAGGAGTGCTTTGAGTGCCTGAAGGAATTCTCGCTATTCATTCCACGCTGTAATCGGCATGCAACATGGCTTGCTCTACCATTCTCTAATTTTGTGCATATCACAAGATGAGTGTGCACACTCATATTTACAAAGATGTACATGTCTCTAAGTATGTGACATGCCCTTTAAAGCAACAGCATATATTCATTGCTATTATTGAATGAGTCTGAATGCTGGGTTAATTTCTGAATGGCTTTACCTCACTGGTAGTGCATAAATCTCCACAAAGCTCGGCCAAATGGTTAAACTGCATCCTTCAATGCACGCAAAAGAACAGTTTCAACACTGGCTCAGCAAGGTTCTCATTAAGAAGTGACTGCTATTTCCTTGGCTGTGTATACTTCAACAGGAAATTAGAAAATGTTAACTTTTAGTAATCTTTATTTTATCTGTGAGGTTTATTTAAAGCCAATTTTGATTAGTATAAGATAATAAAACCGTTCCCACAGTCTCCCACGGTGTTGTACGTCTCTTAAATTTTTCATGATTTTGTGACCATGTCATTTTATTTTGGAGACTAAAATACTTTAGGGATAGCTAGCTGTGCTAATGTATCTGTTAAAGACATGCTTGGCTTTTTCCTAATGGGAACACCACCTACACATTTTGCTATATATTGTTTCAGCTTTGTTTGTTCAGCAGGATTTTGTCTCTATCTGCCTAAACAACATGCAGAAGTTTGGTTCGCCTTCCATTTTTTTCTGCTGTAATTTGTGTCTGTTCAGAGAGATTTTCTGGTATTTCTCTCCCCCCCCCCCCCCCCCCCCCCTCATTTCTCTCTCATATGATATTACATTTTCACCCAACTTGTGTGGGAAATGGAAACTTTTTTGTTTAACTTGTGTCACCTATGGCTTTCTCAAGATTGTCATAAATCCCAAGAGGGCCATTGCATTATTGCTAAGCCTTCCTCTGGTTTCATTTACAAATTACAAACACAGTACATATATTTTTAATGTGTTCAGTTTGTCTGATTTTTCAACAAACTTGGAAGCTTGTCAAGAGTTGACTGCGGGTCTCTCTCTTTCTGTCATACGTTTCTAGGCCACCTAAATGCATGGATATTTAAACACACTGTAGCTATGGGGATCACATGATGTGTGTTTGTAGATGTGTATGTGGAGCTGCCCCCGCTTGCTGCTGTGTACCACATTTTTTGTGAATCTCCAACAGCATCATTGGATCTTTATAGATGACTGTGCATCATGGGAAGTATGGTTCACTGCAGTGGACAAATATGTGGCTGTATTTGCTGTGGGCTAACCTCCCTACGATGCTCCCTCCATTTTTGACTTGCTGGGCATTCTGGGAACTGTATTTCACAGCTAACCTTCTGGCTATACTGTACTTCCAGGTGGCCAGTAGCTAGCTAAATGTATCATGATACATTTTGCCCCTTCTATGCCATCCTAAAATACTAGTCTTTTTTTGTGGCAATCTTATCCTTGCTTAATGTACCCACATTCTAGACTTGCCAACCAGTACCTGCACCAAGACAACTTCTCCTTTGGTCTCCCATATTGGATTACAACATCCATTGGATATTCATGCTTTTCTTAGGAGGCATAGTGATATCATTTATGAGGCAATAATTATGTTGTGTGTAATATGTGATGAGAGTGGCTGAGTGACATCAGACGTTACAGGAGGATTGTGGGACAGGTCCGAAGTTATGATATGGAGGACGCTCAGGATGGGAACTGCATCCTATCTCTCTCTGACTGTCACCCACAAATTTTCATCTGATAAGCACAGATTTATTACCGTATTTAAGCAATCGAATGCGCACCTTGAGGCCCCAAAATATTTTTTGCTGGCGTATGTAATGCACATTTGTACACAAAGTATTTTTTTTTTTTTTTTTAACAATTAGTTTATGCTACCAACTGACGATAGTTTTATTATTAATGACACTGCTATATAACAATATGATGGAATATTGTTAAGAGAGGGTAGTACGCATGCACAGTTTGTCTTTATTGCGTTGTGCTTTCCTTTTTGTTAATATCAAAATGTGTTTTTTTTTGGTTTAAGTTGCAACATAAAACATACACGAATCCAATGCGTCATCAATTCTAATGCGCACTCAAGTAATACATTACTGAGTTTGACAGGCTAAAAGTCAGCGCTGGTTACATTTATCCAGATCACACCATGCCTGAACTTCCGAGTTCAGGGACAACTCTGCTTTGTCACAATGGATATTGTGGATGCCACCAGGTCCTGTGATTTTTCTCCAGCAGTGTGCAAGGGAGAAGTACACCAGCTGCAGAGACTTCCTGCTCTGCTCCCTTGCACACCACACTATAGTGTCCGAAGCAGTGTCACATAACAATCAGACACTTGGCAACGCAAGAAGTGAAGATGGTCTGTGCCTGTGTGAGAGGCATAGACCAGGCTGGAACAGAAATGCAATGCGACATAGCAGCACAGAGTGAGGACATATATTGACAGATGTTGTGCTTTTTTTTTTTTTTTTGTATATTATCTTTTTATTGATTTTTTTTGTATTGAAATAGGGGTAGTGGAGTACAGATTATATAGATCTATTATAATAAGTGCATGTGGTATCAACATAAATGACATTGTAATTATTTAATCATACAGATTCCAATCAACCCTTATAAAAACAATCAAAAAATAAAATAAAAAAGAAGATAAAAAAAAGGGGGGGGGGGGTAAACCTCCCACTGTGATAGGAGATCCATAAAGACCCATTATAGGTCACCAAAATAAAGGAAAGGGGTGGAAATGACAAAAGGGGGGAGAGGGGTTCTCTGGTCGGTCGTATTGCATTATAGAAAACCATATACCGAAAGAAAATAAAACAAAACAAAGCAAGAACAGTATAACAATTGTTCAGATGGGAGGTATATCGTATTTTCTCAAAGCCTCCAAACCTGCATCTCCTGTAGTAAATTCCAGCCAATAGAACCATTGTGCGATGTATTGACTATGTTTCCCTTGTGCAGACAGATGAAGTTCCTCCGCTACCCTAATTGCTTCTACTGCGTTCATTTATTCCCTAAACGTCGGAGTGTGTTGTTGTTTACAATATTTAGGTATCAGAGTTTTTACTGCACTTAGAAGATGTATCGTGAGGGATTTCTTATATTTATGTATGGGTTGGGGCGTGTGGTGCAGCAAGCATGACAGAGCTGTATTCGGAAAGTCTTTATTGTCGAGTATTCTGATAATATCAACCATGGCTTCCCATAACGGGCGTACGTGGCCACATTGCCACCATATATGATAATAATCTCCCTTTTGCGTTAAACATCTCCAACAGCGGTCAGAGGTACCTGGGAACATTGAGTGTAGAAGGGAGGGCACTTTATACCACCTTGTGAATATTTTGTAAGAATTTTCTTGTATCTTAGTTGCCACTGAGCACTTATGAGTAAGGGTGGCAATCTTGTGCCATTCAGATTCTGTCAGAACAGTGTTACAATCCATCTCCCAGTATCGCATGAAATATAATTTATTTGTTTGTTTTGTTTCTATAAGAATTTTATGAATCTTAGAAATCAAGCGTTGTGGTGGGACATGTGTAGCGCAAAGGTTTTCAAATGGAGTAAGGGACTCCGGCGGGTTGCCCTTCGCAAAAAGGGAATTCCCATAATGAGTTTGTTGTAGGTGTAAAAAGCGATCAGACATGGAGGGGCATGCCTTTCCTGTAATATCGGTTAGTGATTTAATTTTCTTGCCCTGTAAAATATGTCCTAATCTAGGGTAGCGTTGTTCGTACAATTTAGGCCCGGTGGGAAATCCTCATTTACAATCAATGACAGCATAGGGGATGGTGATCCCACTAGGTCTAAGCGAGACGTCACCGATTTCCAATTTTTTATGGTCGGAGCGACTGTCGGGTGGTTTGGGTTGATAAAGATCTTGTGTGAGGTGGGTCGCCAGACTGCGGTGGGAATAGGAACATTTAGGGCTCTTTGCTCTAATGATATCCAAAGTTTGTTCGTGGGGATTTTCCATTCAACAATCCGAGCGCCATGGCCCTATAATATGTCTCCAGGTCTGGTAGGCTCAGACCACCATGGTCTTTATGTCTGATCAAGTATTGATAGCCTAATCGTGGGGGTCTCGAATTCCACACAAACTTAGTTATTATCCGCTTCATATCTCTAAAAAATGTCTTGGGAATAAATATCGGCAATGCCTGAATAACATAGAGAATACGGGGCAATATGTTAATTTTAGTTATTCCGATTCTACCAAACCAGGAAAAATGTTGGGAGCTCCATTTATCTACATCATTTTTAATCAGACGGAATAGTCTGGTGAAGTTGAGATCGAATAATTCTCCCAGGTTAGCTGAAAGATTAATACCCAGATACTTAATAGAGTGCTGTGCCCATTTAAAATGTCTGCCAAATGTATCTAGTTCTTTCATAAAGTTAGGTAGAGTTATTTGGGGTTGAGTGACTACCATCAACAGATCATCAGATTATGCCGCAACTCTGTGATGATGTGGACCTACTTCCAATCCATGTATCGATGAGTTATTACGAAGTGCGCTAATGAAGGGCTCCAAAGACAGTGCAAACAAGATGGGAGACAATGGGCATCCCTCGCGTGTGCCGAATACGGGCCGATGGTGTATGGTATAGGGTTGCGATCCAGTTGAGCATAGATATGTTTTAGAACCGCTCTCAGATAGGACCAGTTCACCCTGTCAAACGCCTTCTCCGCTTCTGTAGACAGAAGCATCATAGGAGTTTGATTAGAAAGTGCCTGATGGATAAGGTTCACAACCTTAGTCGTATTGTCTCTGGCTTCACGTTGCGGTATGAATCCAGCTTCGTCTCTATGTATAATACTAGGCATCTTTTATACGGTTACTTAAAATTTTTGCAAAACAATTTGATATCTACGTTCAGTAATGAAATTGGTCTGTAGTTGGGGTATAGTTCCGAGGCCTTGCTTGCCTTAGGAATCACAGTAATGTGGGCCTCTTGGGCCTGTTTCGATAGAGTTTCACCAGACGACAGGGAATTGTACATCTGTAATAAATGTGGGAGCAGTAGGTGTCCGAAAATTTTATAGTAGTGGGTAGTGAACCCATCTGGACCCGGGCTATTGCCAGTAGTTTAATAGCTTCCTTAATTTCTTATTGAGTGATAGGGGAATCTATCGAATCTGCGAAGTCTTTAGATAACTTCTTCGTCATATGTTGTGTCAAATATCTTTGAATGTTAGCGTCATCATCCTTGCTCATCCCGGTTGTCTGGGGTAAATTATAGAGTTCATTATAGTAAACTTTGAAAAGACTTTCGCAATGTGTTTGGTTTGATGTACTACTTTGCCTAGAGTGTTTTTGATTTTAGGTATATGGGTGGATGTTTGTTTTTGTTTTTAAGGCCCTGGCTAGCATTCTGCCTGGTTTGTCCCTTTGGGAGTAGAAAGTGCATTTCAGCTTCTGGATGGACAGCTGTGGCCTGTGATTGCATTGGACAGACAGGTCTGCTCTTAGGCTAGTTAGTTTTTGGATCAATTCTGGAGTTAGTGTACGTTTGTGTGCGGTCTCTAAATCTGAAATTTGTTTTATCAGTGAAGTCATTTCCGTCGCCCTTGCCTTTTTCCGCTCTGCTCCTATTTTAATAAATTGCCCTCGGATTACCGCCTTGTGTGCCTCCCATAAAACTGGGGGGCCAACGTCAGGGGTATCATTCTCTTTAAAATAATCAAGTAGTGCAGCGGTTATTGTCAGAGTTGTAGTGTGTTCTTTCAATAAGGTGTCGTTAAGCCTCCAGTTAGGTTGTCTGGGAGTAAGCGAGGGGATAATCAGAGTCAGGTAGACAGGGGCATGATCACTCCAGGTGATATGTCCGATAGATGTTGTGGAGATTAGATGTAAGTGTCTATGTGATAAGAATAAATGGTCCAGTCTGGAGTATCGTTTGTGTGGAATTGAGAAATACGTATAGTCTTTCTCTGTGTCATGCTGGATTCGCCAGCAATCCGCTAGCTGGGTGCGAGTAAGAGCCTTTTTAACCTTGTTAGTGTTGTGTTTACCAACAGCAGATACACCGTTGGACGAGTCCAGTAGGGGATTCAAGCACATGTTGATATCTCCTCCCAGGACCGTAATTCCTTCAGCAAATTTGTCCAAATCCCTGAGAATAGAGCATAAAAACAAATGTTGTCGGACATTGGGGGCATATATACAAGCTATTGTTAATTTTTCCTGACCTATTGTCCCTTTCACGAATACCGCTCTGCCATCACTATCTGGGGGAGGGTTTTGGCTATATATATTGCCACTCCCTTAGTTTTTTTGAATGGAGAATGGGAATGGAAGGCTTGAGTGTATGTGAAATCATAGTGTTTGGGGGCTTTCGACCTCAGGATATGTGTTTCCTGTGCCATGATTATGTCAGCTCTGTTCGCCTTCATCTCTCAAAACAGTCTGGATCTCTTATTGGGAGAATTTAGTCCTTTGGCATTTATGCTAGCGAACTTTATGAGATAATTGGGGTTACGTGTCGCCATCTGAGTGGGTCTTTCCGGATAGAGTGTATAGTGCGAACTAGAGAGGTCCCCAAAGGGGATTGGATAGGGTGGGGGTTAGGGTCAACCCATCACAGTGGGGTTGGGCGGTAACAAACATACATAATGTACATAATAGACATTGAAATAGAAAAAAAAAAAAACAGCAGATTATTGGCAACGAAATGTTGCAGAATCTGCATCGAGTGTATAAACAGGTCAACATGTTTGGGTAACCTTCCAGTCGCAAATAGGTAGTGCCAAAGGGGGCTACCCAATTAAGTACAACAAAAACCTGCGGGGGTACTTAGGAAGCAACTCTAGGGGACCGGGGCGTATCGCGAACCCGGCCCTCTATAAAAGAGGGGGCACAAAGGCACCCTCAATGGTAAAGGATTATTTAAGTAGTAGTAACAAACCTTAAAAATCTGGCAATATAAACTTTAGGCCCACCGGGCTTTTAAAATGGGATTATAGCATATAAAATATAACATGTACTTATCACAAACAAGGTAATACGTATCCATGGATCAGGGAGGTGTTTCTCAATTGGCCCGTGAAATCAACACCGTATCTGGTTCAGGTATATCCATATGCATAGATCAGGATCTCACGACCGGGATCCAGAAAATGTACATGTAGGCCATCGCTCAACAATAGTCATAGTCAATGGAGCTCTTTCACGATCATGTATCCCTCATATTAGTCCATCAGATGCTATCTTAGCGAGTCTCTGTATCCCCTACATTGGTCTCCTGTTCCAGGTAAGCCATACAGAGTGCAGGGTGAAAATAGAGCCAGCGCTGATGTAGGTGAGTGTGTGGCCGTCAATTTAGGAAAGAGTCAGGATGGTAGGAATTGTATTCCACGGAGTCTCAAGCCAAGTAGACCAAGCTGGTTCAGTGTGTCAGTTAATAAGTGTCCTAAGAGTCACTGGTTTCAGTTCATCCCCGGATCCTCATGGATTAGGGGGGGCCGTGTGAAGGACTCCTGTAAACCCTCACGTCTACCAGGCCAACATGTTATGTCCAGATGGGGACAGTTTCAAAGCATGGTATGTAGTATACGTATTACTTATCTGTGGGTTGTTGGCTCTCAGGAGCGGTCTGCCGGTCACCTATTTCTCCTTCTGCCATACGGGGCCTCCTCCTCTTCTTTCGTTGCGGGTGAGGGAGCCAGGGTTGAGCCAAATGTAAAGGTTGGTTCGGGTCTCCCTCCAGGAAACTTTTCCATTCGGTGAGCTCAGGTATATCCAGCTGAAGGTCCTCACACAGCGAAGTTGCATCTTCGGGAGTCTTTATTGCATAAAACATATCGCCTCTTCTGATATTTAAAGCCAGTGGGAAGCCCCAGCTGTACGGGACATTCGCCTGTCTGAGTGCGTCCGTCAATGGCCTGAGGAGCTTTCTCATTTGCAGCGTGGCCCAGGCCACGTCAGGTAAGATTTGGATTTGTGATTCTTTGTAGGTAGTTGATCTCGACCTCCGGGCCTTCCATAGGATGTCCTCTTTCACGGAGTAGCTATGTAGGCAGCATATTACATCTCTCGGTACCGGGTTGGATCTATCTTTAGGTCTTAAAGCTCTATGAGCCCGATCGATACTTGCAGGGGTTAGTGTGGCTTGACCGAGAACTCTTGTGCTGTATGTACCTAAAAAATAAAATAAACAAAGAACCTAGTGCAATATGTACTTCACACTGGAAAAATAAATAGGAGCGTGAAATTAGCACTTTTAATGATGTACTTGCCCCCACCTGACTGTGGGAACCCCGCTGCAAGTCCCTGCAGACCTCACTGCAAGGGGGGCTGCGATGAGCTGTTTAATGAAAGACGTTCCATGCCGTCCTATTAGTCTCTAGGCACTAAAAAGTAGAACGGCATGGAACGTCATACAAGCGGGTAGGGGTTAATAGATCTTATTGGTGAAAATGATCAGTTATCCAAAATACTTCTGGTCCCATGCATATTGGATAAGGGGTTCTCAACCTGTATACTGAGTATATTGGCTGAGCAGGACTTCCAGGTGTGATAACAGTGGTAGTACGGTGGCTTACGAGATACACAAATCTCTGGAAGCAACTCCAGTCCACCAAGAACAGAAACTGGGTGTCTGAAGCTCATCTCTTTGGGATTTGCTTGTGTATGTGTGCTAGGGCAGAACACTATGCATAGGTATTAGAATTGCCGGGACACAACCAGCTTTGAAAAAATGGGACTATCCCTGCAAATTTTACTTTGTGGCAACTATGGATTGTTTTTAATATCTAATACTGACATTAAGGATTTTGAACCTCTTAGGCCATATTTCTTAGAACGTGTGATTGGGTTGCTAAGCAATGCAAATCTTTACAACACAAAAGTGCCTAATTGATACATTTCATCAACAGGCTTCCTAATTTGTTCAGTTGTGCTTTACCCTTTACCAGTACTGGGTACTGAAAATACGTTTTAACAAAATATGCCCTGGCTGTTATGACAGAAACATGTTTAACAAATTAAAGCAAAATAGCTTTATAAGCAAGTAGTTTGGTTGTCTGGACTTGGCTCATATCTTGGCAAAGTATTTTCATTTTTTCCACTTGATGCTTTCTTTTTTCTTATTTCCCCATCCTGGCACCCGCTTTTGTAAGAGATTTTGAATGTTCCCACCTCCCTCTTCCCCCTCATCATCATTTTGTATGCTTAAGCCATGCATCTGCTGCCATTTACCAAGGAAATACTGACTCATGCCAGAATTCATTAAATTCTGAGGGGTTTTCAGTGTGATACACTGAATAAAAATCTGTTAGGAGCAGATAGGGTGGATGTTGTGTGAGGTGGTACATTTTTCTTTCACTTAGACATAGACCTGCAGTCATTGTATTTGTTAAATGAATCCCAGCAAGCCTTACTCAATGCTTTTGCACACCTTAATCTTTGTTAATATATTCACACCATCTGTGAAGATACTTATCTTTTTATGTGTTTGATTAGTGGGATATAATTAGGGTTGCCACCTGGCCGATAGACGGTAGCAAGGCCGATATTTTTCTGAAGAAAAGGTGGCAACTCTAGATATAATAATGATATGTACACACACATACGAACAAATGGTTCTTAGACCACTCTCCTATATTGTACACATTGCTTAAACTATAATTATCTGTATTTGCATATGTGTTATATAGTGTTTCCACATGTAATACACTTCTCCATTTGTACTAAGTCACAAGTGATGTCATAAACAGGAGACACCACAGATAAATTTAAAACCCATTTTTCATAATTTAAACATTTGCTTTCAATTGTGCTAACCCAATGTATAGGTACTTTTTTTTCCCCTTAAGGATCATGAGATAGACAACTGTTGTCTGAGTTGATGATGGGTAATAGTGGTGATTTTGACTGAAATTCTACACAGAATAGACTGAGCTGTACTGTACCTTTATTTATTTTATTTTTTTTTTACAAGCTCGACACTGTCGCTCTTCAGTGTCCTTTTTCACCAGTCATGTCCATAATCGATCACTTTTAGTTCTCATCTTTTGTCTGATTGACTGACGTGGTTTCACCATGTGGCTATAGAAATACATTGCAGTACTATTACTTTGTGGAAATGCCATTCATGATACAGTTTATGAACCCCTGAAAACCTCAGTTATATTGGTTAATCATTAGCTAGGGAGCTCCACTGGAAAATATTAAATAACTTTCATACACAGGCATGCACTGAATCTTTAGCATTATCCAATGTTGCTATAGATACCGGAACCCTCCTACACATTAAGATATGGATTATTATTTCCATTCATGTGTCTGCATGGTTAAATACAATTACACAGTGATGCATGTTTTCATGAACTAAATCCAAATTCTAGCTGATTTTATTTTCCTTTATGGTATACAACTGACACTGCAAAATGGCCTCTACAATTCCAAATCCTAGCAGAAATGCACTTTCAAATCTTTATCAGAAATCCAAATATGTTTTGGTCATAATGTTTTATTTTTCTGCATACAACTGTGCCAAGAGTATGTATGATAAATCCTTTGCCAATTGTTCATTTGATTTTAAGCCAGTTATTGTTGGTATGACCGCATGCTGTTGATCTCTGCACTGGATGTTGTGTAATATACATTGAAGCAATAATGTCACACATTGTAAAGCCAGAAACATTTTACTTAATCCAATAACAACAGAGCATTTTATATCTAGTAATCACTTTTTCTTTCTTTTACTACATAGGCAAAGATAGTTTCTCTGCTCACAATCTTTGCAGAATTCAATGTGATGTATAATATTTTTTTCATATGTTTTTGGATGACAAAACAATCTACTTTTTTTATTATTATTATTTATGATGCACCAATAAGTTCCAGAGAACTATTGAATATATTGGTGTTACAAAGCGAATATTTACACAAAATGAGTGATGTCTAGATTTGTATTATACTTCTTCCTAGCACTACCAGAATGAAAATACTTGCTATGAAATTAGTTTTCTGTCACCACTTTTAAAGATGCCGTTCCAAGTAGCTAATGTTACATGCATTATACATGTTTTTAATATTTGAATCATACTTATTTTTACTTTAAAACAATATTATATTGAAAATAATTTCACTGGGCCCCTACATTCTGTGACATCGGTGGGCTTAATTCCACATTCTGATCTCTGAGAAAGTTTTGTCAGTTCTTGAAGTAGAAGTAGAGGATGGTGAGAATGGATGTGGTTCCAGGTAGAGTCTGGGAGAGAAAGAGAGAGGAAGAGGAATTAAAAGTAATAAAAACACATGTATAATACATATCATTAAATGCTTTAATTGCATGTGTCCTTATTTCAGAGAAACAGCAACAGCTTGAGGCAGAAATGCATGAGCAGTACGTTGAAGCGGATCATGACCTGCATGTTGCTACAGGAAGATCCACACAACCTCCATCAGAGAGACCTGGGGAAAGACGTAGAGAAGAAATGAAGAAACTGTATGGTGAAGATGCAGCTAAAATCCAAGGAATGGAGACTGCAATACAGCTCAATTTTGACAGACACTGTGATAAAAAGCAACCTAAGTACTGGCCAATTATCCCTTTAAAATTATGAGCCCTTGGGATTAAATTTGAACAACTATTATTGAAATATAAGATTAACCTCAACATCTGTGTCAACATGTGTTAACAAAGTCATTAAAGATTTCATTTTATCTGTCAATCTATTTTGTTCTTAATTGAGTAAAATGTCTAGAAACCAAGGGGTTGACAATTCAGTAAACCGATACGAAGCATTTCGATTTTTGCCATCTGTACTTTTTGTGGTTTTAAATTATATTATTAAAATGTTCATTCCATAGTATCTTCAATGGTTTATATCTGCTGTATTCTAAGTAGCGCTGGAGAATCCTTGAATCCCTGAGAGGCTCCCACAAATAGTCCAGGAGAACTGTATTTGAAATAATTCGACAAGCTGTCTGACGTAAAAGACACCAGCTGTTGGCACTCGCTTTTAATAAAAAAAAATAAGGATCACAAGGACACCCAAATAATGTGGGTGAAAGTAATTTGATATACCGTATTTGCTCGAATATAAGACGAGGTTTTTTTCAGAGCAAATGCTCTGAAAAATCCCCCTCGTCTTACATTCGAGGTCTTCTTATAATCTGACCTCAAATTGAGGTCAGATTATAAGACATGGATCTAGGTCCCCAGCAGAGCTGCAGGGGACCTGGATCCCCCTCTCTAGCAGCAGGGGATGTCTGCGCAATGAGCGCAGACTCCCCTGCTTCCGCCCGGCACGACCGCCGGGGCTTCTATGAAGAAGCCGGGTACTTCCGGCTACGTCACAGAAGTCCCGGCGAGCGTGCCGGGCGGCAGCAGGGGAGGTCTGCGCTCGTCGCGCAGACATCCTTTGCTGCCCCACTAGGCACCAGGGAAAAGCGGGCAGCTGGGGGATGTCTGCACTATACTTGCAGATATCCTCCATGCTGCCCGACACCTCCGTCTATTATGACGGACCAGCTGTCCGTCATAATAGACGGAGGTGTCGGGCAGCATGGAGGATGTCTGCACGTATCGTGCAGACATCACCCAGCTACCCCCACTAGCCACCAGGGAAAGGGGGGAGATTAGAGAGAGAGAGAGGGGGGGGAGAGAGAGAGAGAGAGGGGGGGGGAGGAGAGAGAGAGGGGGGGGGGGAGAGAGAGAGGGGGGGGGAGAGAGAGAGAGAGGGGGGGGAGAGAGAGGGGGGGGAGAGAGAGAGAGAGAGGGGGGTGGGAGAGAGAGAGAGGGGGGGGGGGAGAGAGAGAGAGAGGGGGGGGAGAGAGAGAGGGGGGGGGGAGAGAGAGAGGGGGGGGGGAGAGAGAGAGACTACGCTGGGGGGGGAGAGAGGCCGCAAGGAAATAAAAACAAGAAATGCATTTGTATAATATCAATTTTTTATTACATATTAAAAAGCAATTTACATATATACAAGTTAAACTTTTTTTTTCCTATAGGGTAGTCTTATATTCAGGCTTTTAGTTTTTTTCTTAAGGAATATACAAAGTTTGGGGGGTCATCTTATAATCAGGGTCGTCTTATAATCGAGCAAATACGGTACTACTTTCTGTAACCAGTGCCTGAACTTTGGGAGTCTAATATACAGACCAGGGGATATTGGGGTGTGTGGGGATGCAGAGTACTTTCAAATAAATAGTCAATGCTATTTTGGTGACTCAAAATTTTAGTTTTGTAGATGCAACAAAAAATGAATCTGGTCTATGGAACTGTACTACAGCAGATTGCAGTTTGTCTTTGCTCCGCAAATCCTAAGGCAGCTAAGCAAACTTAAATGTGTATGACAAACGTATTCTGAGGAAACTGATTAAAATGGACCAGTATGGATTAAACATGTCCCCTTGAGTAACTAGCATCTCAAAGATGACAAATTACAAAATATAGTACACCTAAATCTTCAAAATCCATAGAAAATAATCTCTGGAGTTCCAAAGGATAAAGGAAGGAATTTATTTAACAAAAATCCATTAAACCAACATCCAATCAATAAATCAATGAGAATGCAGTGTCTCTCAAAATATGGAATTTTTCTATTCCAAATTGGTGTTATCAACGTTTAAATATATTTGACTGATTTTCAGCCTCAAAAATTCATGATCTATGGCTGTATTGAATAAATTATAAACTGCAGACATTCCACATATTTCTGGCTTTTGCTCTGGTATATATGATTATTTAAAGCATCCTTAACCCTTTAAGGACCAGGGATTTTCCTGGGCCAAGGACCAGAGCGTTTTTCAATTTTTAATATGCGGTTTTTAAAACATAATTTCCCTCTCTCTCATTTAACGTACCCATACAAATTATATGTTGTTTTTTAAAGGACAGTTAGAGCTTTCTTTTGATACCCTATACATAAAAATGATTTACATTTTAGTATTAAAAAATACAAATAAAAGAGGAAATTTTGGAGGAAAAAAAAGTTTTCCCCCATTATTTTCCAAATAATAAGCTACACAACTAGTGCAACACTAACCCACTTATCCCCCCTTATTAACTAACTAATAAAAAAGAAAAATATTGGTTCCCAAACCCCCCTAAACAAAAAATACAGGAAAAAAAACTCTGAAGAGTGCGATGTCAGATCCATAAACATCATGCAACAGGCATGCAGGGGTTCAATTTTATTAAATAAATATATTAAAATTACCTTTTATTTATTAAAAAAAAACTTTATAAATTGCAAAAATAAAAAAGATTGTAAAAAAAAAAACTAAATGAGGGCCATAAAGTGGAAGGAAACTGATCACAGTTACAAACTGATCGGCAATGAAAGGGTTAATTTTTTTAATTTTTTTTTTTCTTCTTTCTTCTCAGCAACGTTCTTTATTAATTTATTTTTACTTACAGGCCACTCTCTGTGCTTCACTATAAGAATGGGAAGCACAGAGAGTGAATTAGAGGCAAAGTCAGCGTGTGAACACACTGACTTTGCCATCTAATTTGCATGTTATCACGGTGATTACTCAATCACCGCGATCACATGCCCGGAAATCCACCAATCGGGTCCAGGAGCGTTGCCTCGGGTGCGAGGCTTAGTCGTGGACCCGTTGCAGACTGGCTGGCGGTGCCCACGGAGCGCACCGCCGGTTAGACTGCATGACGAGTTAACTCGTCATAAGGTCGCTAATGCTGCGGGATTTTATGACGAGTTAACTCGTCATATGGTCGCGAAGGGGTTAATCGAGACACTTAAAGGGACACAAAATGTTTTTTTTTCCCACTTGTGCTTCTAATATAGTATCTCCCCCACCCACAAAAGCTAATGCAATGGCACATGTGCCAACGACAGGTTACCGACAATGCCTTACATCAGTTGCCTCACCGTAAAATTGATTTATTTGTTCTATAGAGTATGTGCATTGATACTACTGTTTTTGTTTTTATAAGTGCTTAGACGCTTTAATAGATCTTATTGGTGAAAATTATCTGTTATCCCAAATAACCCGTTATCCAAAATACTTCTGGTCCCATGCATATTGGATAAGGGATACTCAACCTGTATACGGACTATATTGAGTTTTTCTCAGAACATTAGGGTGTATGTATCCTGCGATGCAAAGTGTTGGGAGTTTTATAAAATCACTGTTTGTTACGTATTTTATTTTTATTTTGTATAACTCCCGACACTTTGCAGTTTGCGCCAGTGTTCGGCACAATCTGCATGGGCTAAGCATTTATATATGCCCCACATTGTTTTGCTGCCAAACGGTGGGCGGTCATTTTTTACTGGGTAGTGGTAATTTGATGTTCCTGTGTATATATTTTTGTGTTTTGCTTATCGTGATCAAGGCCCCATGCAATAAAATGTGTTCATACATTTTGCATAATCCCTGTAAATGCCCTTTTGATTCGTGGAATATATGGAATGGTCACAGAGGATGCACCGGGTGAAATTTCCTATGTATATAAAAATACCCTAACTCTAAATTTACAGTATCCTGGGCATTGGGGAATGAAAATCGGGACCACATAATGAGGGCCAGCTGGTGACATGCAGGTATCATTTGAGGACAATTAAATCTGTCGTGGTTCATAAAGGATGCTTTTTATTTTATAGACATGAAGACTTTCTTTATCATATTAGTTCTTTTAGAGATCTGTTTTCCTGGAGTCAGTGCACTTTACATCCTATCCCACTTAAACATAGCTTTTGGCAACCTTTTGGGAATGTGGTTTCTGTGGCAGAGAGTAAAATAACACTACAGAAAGGAAGCATATACCAGTAATTATAGGCGTGTTCTCAAGCGGATATTCCATTTGGTTAGATTTTAAACCAGCTATTTCTGATTAACCCTATTAGCACCGGTAACGGAGACAGAGCCTTACTTATGAAAATAGTATAAGACCGTGGTCTGCTCACATGGAACGTGATTATTGATTTGTAGATTGTTTTTCTAAACTGGTGCAGGATATGTGGATTTCATTTTTAAAGGAAACGGAACATTTTTTGTTCATAATAATTATTACTTGTAAATAGTATATTTGTCTGTATTTTGCTAACAAAGTATGCATTTCATAGAGTCTACAGTAATGCCAGCGGTTAAAATCTTCCAGTGTGCTGATCATTGCTTGAAGAAATATTAAGAAACTGTTGGCTGCAAAATGACACAGGAGCATTACATGAGTGTAAAGTGTCCGCAGTTACATTATCTATTGTAGCCAAGTGATTATAGAATGATATGCCTGCAGGCTGGTTGAATTAAACTGGATAAAGTAGAAGCAGCTAAAAGATATGTGTATTTCTAATGTTTTGAACAGAAATTGCCTCTGTTTTGCATCGGTGGTGTTCAAGTAACCCCAAGAAAAGCAAAATATAATAGTAAACAATTGTGCACATAAAACCCACCACAAATTTCTACAAGAGTCTTAACGGTTATGGAACGTACCGCTAAGGCAGGAGTCTCCAAACCTTTCAGTACAAGGGCCACATTGTACGTCTTACACATTTTCGCGGGCCAAAGGAAAAAAATATATATAATTCAACTTTTTACATATATAATAAATAGGTTATTGAAAAAATGCATTTCTTGTTTTTAATTCCTTCTTTTTTGCCCAGGATTTAATCCAGCACCTGCAATGCACCAAGAATTTATCCCAGCTCTCAGACTGGACTAATCCCAGCACACAGGACTTGCCCCAGAACCCAGATTTACACTCAGGACTTACCCCAGCACTCCAATTTGCACTCAGAACTGACCCCAACACCTTGATTTGCACTCATAATTTAACCGAGCACCTATATTTGCACTCAGAACTAACTTAAGCCCCCACTTAACACTCAGGACTTGCGCCCCCCCCCCCCCCCCCCAGTATTGCACTCAGTATTTGCCCTCAGCACCCACTTTGCACTAAAAGAACTTACCCCAGCAACCACCACTCAGGACTTGCTCCAGCCTCTTCTTCCTGCTGCTGCCAGTCACATGCTGACATGACCAACACAGGTAAATAAAAGGCATTGCTGGTTATCAGAACCTATGCCTGCAACCTTCCACCCCGACAAAGTACTGTAAGTATTATGCTGACAATATAGGAAGGCAAACAAATTCCAGTCCAAATGTACTGCTCCAGCTGTTTTTGATCTACAATTACCATGATTCTCTCCAATTCTTAAAGACTGTTATGGGATTATGAGATTAGCAGTTCATCAGCAGCTGGGGGGCCACAGTTGGACCCCTGAGCCATAGATCTCTTACATAACAAAGCAGTGCAATGCTGTCTCAATCTAAAAACAAAAGGGCTCGGTTATGAATATTTTTTTCAAGGGTCATATTCTCTGACTCACACTGATTTTATTTGTTTGGTCTAAGGGTCACAATAAAAAAGTAAGTGTTTTTATAATGGACTTTATTTGATTGGACTCATCGTTTTCTGTTTAGTCTGGAGTGAATAGTGCTCATACACATGTAATTGGTTTTCATTGGGTTCGCATCTACAATTCGTTTTGTTTTTTATCCTAAGGTTTTCCGGGGGAAAAAACGTGCTTTTCTGTTGGATCCATCACCAATTTGCATATGTTATATACGCTGTCTGCATCTGCTGTAGTACATATTTTATTTATTCTATCTCCTGGCTTGCCCAAGCATTCTCAGTTATAGGTTCCTTCATTGCAGTCTACCTGGGGGAGACTGCAATGGGTGTTGCATTGTAGTCCCCTACAATGCAACACAGAAGCAAGAACCCAGAGGCCTGGGGTACCAGTATCCTCTGCTTCAGAAATCCTGATGACAGAGGTAGGCTGCAAATTCCTCTGGGACTACATGGTTGCAGAGATAAGGCTTTCTATCCGCAGTGCAGTTACTGCACTGGAAGATGCTTTTTTGGCTATAGACTGGTACTTCCTGGTTAAAACTCGGACCACCAACAATTTACATGGTGGCAGTTACTTGGCTTTGTGATGGACAACTTAATGATCTTTTATGGACCTTTACACACTAGAACTTTCCTTAAACTGAAACTTAGCCTGTGCTTGGCCTTATTAAAAGTGTACTTCGGTGCCATAAGCAATGATTTATACATTGTGCCAGAAGAGTTTCAAAGAAATAGATAGATTTAGAGAAAAAGATTAACGTCACAGTTCGCGCACCACAATTATGCCTTCTTTGTACGATTCACACACAAACATTTTTATGCACACTATCAAACAAAAATGAAATAGACTATTTTTACAACAAGCAATAACTCATTTGCTATGTTGTAGCGCCCACACTATTACAGTTTGTCCGCTACAAAATGGAACATAAGAATATGTGAATACTAAAAAAAAAAGTAAAAAATCCTAAATGTAGCATTCCTTACAACTGTATCCCACAAATCTGATTTATTGCTAATCTGTCAGTGAGTTCCCTTGATTTCAGAAGTATATTAGTTCAGCTGCAAAAGTATGTTTGCCTTAAATACAGCATTTATTCTCTATTTAGCAACTGTTATAGTTCCATAATTATATTTTATCTATATTATATTTGTGCCTATTATGTCATTTAAAGTCCCAAACTCTCAAACATTAAATTCTTCAAATAATCGAGGCAGGGTTCCAGTTGGCAGCCATATTTAGAGGACATCTATCTTGAAGCTCCACTGTGGAATCACCCTTTAAACTAACCCATCCTCAAACCCTTTAAACTAACCCTCCTGTTTGTCCAGGACAAGTGCTGCCCAGTAGTGTCACCATTTATGAAATCAGAGGTACAAGGCTGTTTTTAACGATGGGCAAAAGCTGCTAGGGCTGTAGTCCGCGTCCACTCAATGAAATCCCGGCTTTCAGTAATTGCCATGGGATATAACAGCAAGTGACTGGCAGTGACATATTAATGGGCAAAATAACAGTGGCATATTAATGGCCAAACTGGCAGTGCCATATTAATGGGCAACCTGGCTGTGGCATATTAAATGGCAAACTAACAGTGACAAATTAATGGACAACCTGGCTGTGGCATATTAGTTGGCAAACAGTGCCACATTTTAATGAGCAAACAGTGGCATATCTGAATGGGAAAACTGTGGCATATTTGAATGGGCACCTGGCCTACGGAATATTTTAATGGGAAAACTGGCTGTTGCATATGTTAATGGCAAAGTGATTGTGGCATGTTAATTGGAAAAGTGATGCTGTGGCATGTTCTGTGGGGCAAAGTGTCACTGTGGTATATTATGTGGGGCAAATTGACACTGTGGCATGGCAAGTGCTGTGGGTACTGTATGGTGCTGTAAAACGTCATATAAGTATAAATGCAACTGGTTATCTATATATCTTATATGCTTGAATATAAGACGACCCTGATTATAAGACAACTCCTCTCTATCTCCCCCTCCGTCCCTCACTCTCCCTCCCTCCTCACTATCATGCAGACATCCCCCGGCTGCCCCAATCTCCCTGGTGGGTAGTGGGGGCAGCCGGAGGATGTCTGCACGATACTCTCAGACATCCTTCGCTGCTGCCCGGCACTTGACCTCCCAGCTTCTGTCATAGAAGTCCCGACGGACATGCCGGTAAGCAGCAGAGGATGCAATAGATGGGTGTGGCCTGCCATCACCTCGCAGACTTTGCTTCTGACCCCTGCCCCTGTATAATATTTGCCCTGTGTAATATGAATGTCGCATATCATTACTATAACGGAGCTGTATTTTAATGTTAATTGCTGCCTACCATATGTAAGTGCTCTCTTATATCCCTGTACACTTTTGTAATATAGGCACTGAGTACGTTAAATGCATAATAAGAAGGTATACATTTTGCAGTCATATATACATTTTATGTACTCCAAATATACAGTTATTGTACATATTGCATGCCAGGGAGTGGGGGGAGAGGGTCCAGGGTGCCATAGCAAATTCTTGCCCAGGGTCCAATCAATATTAAAGACAGCCCTGCAGAGGTATGCAGGGGGCCCCTCATGAACACGAGACTTGTCCAATGCAACTGTCTGCCTCATTATTTTGTAAGCCTGCCAAATCCCCCTCCCCCCCTCCATCACCTCACTTAGACCAGGGAAGCAAGATATTGGGGAGTTATTATTAAGGTCTTCTCAAACCCTGAGACACCAAGTACCCCCAGAATATACCACAGATGTCTCAGAGGACTCTAAAGGACTATGACATATCTCCCCTACTCAAGCCTTGCTTAGACACCACTTAAGTCACGACCGAAGATGAGTCCCCAGTCACAAGGAAAGATATCCAATTACTAATTACTGAAGTGAACCCAAATAAAATATCATGGAGTTGTAGAAATCCTAGCGAGTGCACTAGCCCTAGAGGCAAAGGTCAAAAGAAAAAAGTATCGATATTCCTCCACGGGCTCCGCCTCTTGGCACTCTCACTGCAAATAATGATAGCGCTTAAAGACAAAAAACAAAGGTGTGGCATCCCTCTCAGCGAGGATGTACAAAGGCTGAAATAGCTGGCCCTATATGTTGTAACCTACTCGGGAGAGGAATCACCGTTTTTTGCTCGCTTGCACCATTACAGAGGAAACCTCACCATTAGCATTTTAGACTGGACCCACCCATAAGGACAGCCCAGATCCAAATAGCCTGGCAGGTCTCCTCTGCACGAAGAATACAGCAACCACTGATGTACGTTTTGGCCTTCAATGGCCTCGACTGAGAGGGATCCCACACCTTTGGTTTTTGTCTTTATGAGTTATCAGGGTACGCCCAGACGTGGGTCCCTAGCTCAAGGCACCTAGTGGGATACCAGCCGTACCACACTGACGAGGCCATTGAAGGCCGAAACGGACGTCTGTGGTTGCTGTATTCTTCGTGCAGAGGAGACCTGCCAGGCTATTTGGATCTGGACTGCCCTTATGGGTGGGACCAGTCTAATATGCTAATAAAGAGGTTTCCTCTGTAATGGTGCAAGCGAGCAAAAAACAGTGATTCCTCTCCCGAGTAGGTTATAACCTATAGAGCCGGCTATTTCAGCTTTTGCCCGTTCTCGCTGAGAGGGATCCCACACCTTTGTTTTTTGTTTTAATCATAAAGCTTGTAGGAGGAAGGGGGTTGAGGATCGTCCGCTTCAAGGAAGAAATGATGAAACAGGGCTGCAGGTAAGTGCTGTGTTTGAACGTTTTAATGTTCAAGCTTCGTCAAGATGCCCTTGACGAAGCGCCAGCACGCAGGCGCGAAACGCATAGGTCTTTGACTCACTGGGTGAATCGCACTTTTTGTACTAGCATATAGCTGTGTCATTTGTGACATTAAAACATTCAAACACAGCACTTACCTGCAGCCCTGTTTCATCATTTCTTGAAGCGGACGATCCTCAACCCCTTCCTCCTAGAGGCAAAGGTGGCAAGCCTGGAAGTGTGAAGAGAAGAAAGTGACTCCAGATTGGAAACCTTGGAGAAGCATGGCATGGTCCTAAAGAGAAAGCAAGAATCTATACACCTCAAACTTGATGACATTGAGAATAGATCCTGTCACGAACCATCATTACTGGGGTGAAAGCTCCAGAATCTGGAGCCAGCTGGCAGAAACTGTGTCCCCCTGAATTGTATATCATATGTGTCCCCTTGTTTCCCCAGGTTTTAATACCAGCCCAAAAAAGGGCTAATCACTTACCTTTCCCCCGCCCCCTGGTGCCAGACCCTAACCCACAATTAGCAGCCATCATTCCCCGCAGGATAGACGTAGAGGCTACAGAGCCCGTCACTTAGTCACCCATTGGTTTATTTAAAACTCTGGTGACCCAGCCAAACGTCGCTTGAATGGGAATTGGCTGGTGAGATAAAGGGCTGAGTAGCTCTCATGCATATTGGTCTGAGCCCCGAAAGAAGGAACCGAAATGTATTTGGTGAAGCACCCTAGGCAGCTAGACACAATAAAGGTTAAGCCCGGTCGCCTGGGACTTTCGTCCGCACGATCCGCTTTTGAGGTTCTGCGGATAGGTCATTCCAAACTGTTGGCACTGATTCTATTGGTCGCCCTGGACCAAGGAGAAATGGTAGGCGCTCACTTCATTGGTCAGGAGTTTAAAGGTATGAAAATACAAATGGAAGAAACGTGCTGGCACTCCACAAGGCGTCAAGTGTTTATGTCCTCTCACCTGTTGCAATGTTGCTCAACATTAAATATTTGTATTTCTTTCACAAACTGGAGTGATAGCACGTTTGATCATTTTGGATTTTCGTACCTCATATCTGCACCGTTGACGAGTAGCCACTGACTGAAGTACCCATAAGTTCAAAGTGTAACACTTCACCAGTTATTAGTGCCGACTTCAGGAGCCCGGGGTTTTTCCCCCTTCGTGGAGATTCATTACCTGTGACACGATATGCAAATTACACATTTTTTGAAAAGCAGTTAGTTTGCATACCGTGCCACAGGTGATGTCATAAGCAGGAGACTCCTCAGGCACATTTAAAACACATTTTTTCTCCTAATTTAGCTATTTCCTTGCAGTTTTGCTAATACAATGTATAGATAATTTTTAATCATTTTTATGCTCTACAGTCATAGTAAAAAGAATATTCAGTCCTTTTAACACATTGTCCAATAATCTCTCTACCATACAACTGCATAGAAATAACATTGCAATTGCTTTTCAATCTATGAACTCCTCAAACTGACACTATTTAAATGGAAAGTGCCATGCATTCTTCCTATCGTCACACACCACAGGTGAGATATGGGCAAATAAACTGGATCAGCTGTCTGTGAAATGGTTTTCACTATAAGTTATGAATGAGAAAAGTAAAAGTGATGACCAGCATTTAATTTACATTACCCTACCAGTCGTTTGGTCTTCTAGTATTCGTAAAATAGGTCACTCTGCACACCACCTATAGTATGTCAATGCGCTTAAGTCTCTTAGCACACTTTTAATTTTTAAAATATTCACTTATAGCTCAGTACGAGGTATATACCGTATTTATCGGCGTATAACACGCTCCGGCGTATAACACGCACCTCATTTTAAGAAGGAAATTTTAGGGAAAAAAACTTACATTTCAAATAAAGAACTTTGAAGCCCAATATGCCATTTTAATATGCCAGGATATTGCCCCCAATATGCCATTTAATATGCAGGATATTGCCCCCAATATGCCATTTAATATGCAGGATATTGCCCCCAATATGCCATTTAATATGCAGGATATTGCCCCCAATATGCCATTTTAATATGCCAGATATTGCCCCCAATATGCCATTTTAATATGCCAGGATATTGCCCCCAATATGCCATTTAATATGCAGGATATTGCCCCCAATATGCCATTTTAATATGCCAGATATTGCCCCCAATATGCCATTTTAATATGCCAGATATTGCCCCCAATATGCCATTTAATATGCCAGGATATTGCCCCCAATATGCCAGGATATTGCCCCCAATATGCCATTTTAATATGCCAGATATTGCCCCCAATATGCCATTTTAATATGCCAGATATTGCCCCCAATATGCCATTTAATATGCCATGATATTGCCCCCAATATGCCATTTAATATGCCATGATATTGCCCCCAATATGCCAGGATATTGCACCTTAGTATGCTCGTTATGCCACCCTCCTCCCCCAGATCCCAGTACTTACCTCGTTCCTGCTCTGTCCCCCGGTGCTCTGAAGCTGCGTGGCTGTGAGGGAAGCGTTGTGAGCTTCCCTCCTGCCGCGCGGTCAATAAAGTTTGTTTTAAAAAGAATTCCTATTTTCAGGGAGAAAAAGTGCGTGTTATACGCCGATAAATACGGTATATATCGGTTGTCATGTTATAATTGCCCAGTGCTGCAATTGATAAGTTAGGGTCTACTCAATAAAGAGAGAATTGAAGGGAATTGAGATGGGTATTTCAAATGTATGGCCAAAGTAGGCGAATTGGAAAAATTCTGCTATTCTGCGACTTTGGAGAATTTTTCCAACTCGGCTACATTAGCCGTAAGTTTGAAATTCTCATATCAATTCCCTGCAATTCTCTCTTTTATTGAGTAGACCCCATAGTAGCTTAATGTGTGTCTGCTCTCTAATAGTAAAATGTTTGAATGAAAAAAAAAGCATATGAACACGATAGTAGGGAGAAGGTGGTGCCGGCATCCCCCCGCAGCGCAGCGCGGTGCTGAACTTTTTTTCTGGCAGCCACATACGCTAGATTAGGCTGTCGGAAAAAAAGTTAAAAAACAAATCAATGCGACCGGATGTGACGGTTTGGAGGAGACGAGTGGGAGACAACTGGCATATTGAGTGGCAAGAAAATTGCATACTGAATGGCATATCGAGTGGCAAAATACTGGCATACTGAGTAGCAGAAAACCGGCATATTGAGTGGCAAAAAAATGGCATATTGAGTGGCAAAATACTGGCATATTGAGTGGCAAACAAATGGCATATTGAGTGGCTAAATACTGGCATACTGAGTGGCAACATAATACTGGAATATATTAAATGGCACAATACTGGCATATTGAATGGCAAAATACTGACATATTGAGTGGCAAAAAACTGGCATATTGGATGGCAAAATACTGGGATATTGAGAGGCAAAAAACTGGCATATTGAGTGGCAAAATACTGGCATACTGAGTGGCAAAAAACTGGCATACTGAGTGGCAAAATAATACTGGCATATTGAGTGGCAAAATATTACTGGAATATATTAAATGGCAAAATACTGGCATATATTAAATGGCAAAATACTGGCATATTGAATGGCAAAATACTGGCATATTATTGGGCAAATTGGCTGTGGCTTATTAATGACAAAATAATACTGGCATATTATTGGGCAAATTGTCTGTGGCTTTTTAATGGCAAACTTTTTTTTTTTCCGGTAAGCCAAATCCAGCAGATGCGACTACCGAAAAAAAAAAAAGTTCAGCAGCACTATGTGCTGCGAAGAGGATGCTGGCCCCACACCCCACTTTGGATTCCACTGCTAAATAGACACTAAACTTCTAACATAGAAGCACAAGTGAAAATACCCTAGTATGAGCAAGAGTAGGGTATGAGCTTATGATAGAAACATTTAAATACATAAAAGGAATCAACACAGTAAAGGAAGAGAGTATATTTAAAAGAAGAAAAACTACCACAACTAGAGGACATAGTCTTAAATCAGAAGGGCAACGATTTAAAAGTAATATCAGGAAGTATTAATTTACTGAGAGAATAGTTGATGTATGGAATAGCCTTCCAGCAGAAGTGGTAGAGGTAAACACAGTCAAGGATTTTAAGCATGCGTGGGATAGACACAAGGCTATCCTAGCTATAAGACCAGGAACGGGGGACTAATAAAAGTATTCCAAAAAATTGGGCAGACTAGATGGACCGAATGGTTCTTATCTGTCGACACATTCTATGTTTCTATGTGGATAAACTGGAATGTAATTTTTATGAAAAATGCCTATTTATGCTCTCATTGGCAGTCAGTGACCCTCTCTTTCACATGTCACCAACAGAGAGGACCTTAAAGGTACAGTCTAGTCCCCAAACTCACTTTGGTGCAAGATGAAGATCACTGCTTGTATAATGCACAGGATTTTATACCAGTGTGATTTTATGCAGGCATTCTGTATAAAATCACATTTTTAATATTTGACTCAAGCCCTCCCCAGTGATTACTCTGCATGTTTATTGCAGGTGCGGCAGCACTGAGAATATGAAGTTTTGTTTCTTATAGTCACTTCCTGTCCTCCTCTAATTGAGTATATTGTGTGGCCTCCGAGTGACCTTGCTCTTGTACACAGTAGGATCTCTTTTTTTTTGTAAATCAGTATTTATTGAAAGTTTTCTGTTAGGTATAATAACCATAATAAGATGGGGGGGTACAGAAAAAGAAAAGGGGGGGGGCATATGGTGGTTAGTCATGGAACAACGTATGTCTGACGCAGCAGACAGTAACAAATTAGACAGCTATATTCACTTGAATTAAAATTACATTGTAGATCAAATACATTCAACACTGCCGATAGTTTCAAAACAGAACATGGATAACCACTGACCAATATTTGATTAATTTGATATCTATACTTGGGGGGAGGACTAGACGAAAGTGAAAAGGGGGGTGGGGGTGCTAGGGACTGCAAAAAAGGGGGGGAGTGTATATGTCAAAGGGTTACCAAGGGTTCTGAAGAGACACCACTGTAGACCATGGGGGTAGAGGAATTTATAGTATCCTAAGTATTTTGCAATACCACTTGAGTTTGGGGGTCTTCCAGGAATTGCAACCAATAAAACCAAGTTTGGACATATAAACTGTGGTCATCGTCAGCTTTTCTGATTAGGTCTTCCATGTGTCTCGCCCTCTCTACTCTTTGGACCAATCCCCGGAATGTAGGAGGGGATGTGTCACCCCAATGTGCGGGATCAATGCCTTTGCTTCGTGGAGTAAATGCCTTATAATAGACTTTTTATATTGTGTGATAGGAGTCGTGGTGTGGTGCAGCAGCATTGGTGCTGGTTGAAAAGGTGGTGGCTTATCTGTGAGGGTGGATAATACAGAGTATATCTTAACCCAGAATGGTCTAATGAGAGGGCATGTCCACCAGATATGTAGCATAGACCCTGGCGCTGCACCGCACTGCCAACATTCTATTGGGTGTGAGGGGAACATTTTCTGGAGCCGTTCCAGAGTACGATACCAGCAGGCAGGGGTGTTGCTATGTCTCCAAAAGATCCGGGGCTGGAGCCCATGACAGTTTTGATAGAAGTGGAGTAAATAAGCTCACATGCTTAGGCGGCATACAGACTGAAATATATGATGCCAATGAGCAATAGGTATATATGGGTATATATATATGGTGCCCTCACCGCTTGGATCATTTTATTTATTTATCCAGCGGAGTGCGAGGGAGCATTGTGTGCACTGGCTGCACAGTCCTCCTGCTCCATCCCCACATATACACACACATTCACACTTGCACAGTCACATATACAGACACACACTCTTACACACAGACACGCAATCCCACTTACACACACACACACTTGTATGTGAGAAAATTCCCATGATTTCAAAATAACTGAGCATACAAAATGTTGTGTACGTTGCATACACCATTTACCAGACTTTGAGAAAAAAGTTGACCAACAGTCTTATAATATGTCATAATATATGGGATATCACACACACACAGACACCCACCCTTACACCCTCACATAGACAACCTTACACTCACACACTCTCTTACACACACACACACATCCAGACAACCTTACACACAGACACCCTTATACACACAGATGGCCTTTCCCACACAGATATTCTGCCACGCAGACACGTGTGTAAACCTGCAACTCTCACACACACATCATATATATTTATTTTTACACTCATATTTATGAGTTACACTCATAACTCTGCCACTCACGCTTACACTCACACACACTTACGCTCTTCAAAACACTCACTCACACACTTACACTTACTTAGAAGCGGCCCCTCACACCCACTTATACTCTTCCACTCACATACATACAAATGCACATTCATAACTCTGCCACTCACATACATACACATGCACACTCATAACTCTGCCACTCACATACATACACATGCACACTCATAACTCTGCCACTCACATACATACACATGCACATTCATAACTCTGCCACTCACATACATACACATGCACATTCATAACTCTGCCACACACCCCCACTTACACTCTGCCACTCACATACATACATATGCACATTCATAACTCTGCCACTCACATACATACACATGCACACTCATTACTCTACCACTCACACCCACTTCCACTCTTCCACTCACATCCATGCACACTCATAACTCTGCCACTCACACCCACTTCCACTCTTCCACTCACATACATTACTACACACTCATAACTCTGCCACTCTCACTTACACTCTGCCAGACACTCACGTTCAAAGCTTGAGGGGCGGAGTTAAGTGCGAGGGGCGAAGCTGAGCGCACCAGAGTGCAGCATGCATGGGGCGTAGCAGAGCGCGAGGATTCGGGGCCGAGCATGAGGGGGCGTGGCCAGAGTCTCCATTCGGGGCTATGGAGGGGAGATCCAGGGCTTCAGCCCCAGTAGCCCCCCTAGCGACGCCACTGCCAGCAGGTCAGAAACTTATACGACATCTCCTGTGTTTTATTATTCACAGAACATTTGTGTGTGAGCTGGAATATTTTCCCCCACTGTGCTTCCGTTAGAGTAATCTGGAGGGCCGTTTCCCATTTCTCCACAAATGTTGGTAATATTTCAGGCGCGGTGTTAAGGAGCATTTGATATAAGAGCGAGATACCATGGGGTGGGAGAGCGTCGTCGGATGCTAAGGTCTCAAACTCAGTCAATTGTCTGGAATAAAGATGTTCATGAGGGGCATTGTTGAAAAAGTGGCTCAATTGTGTGTAGTGGAAATGGTCCATGGGAGAGGGGTTCGTGTCGGGGAACATCGAACTAAGTTAAGTTTACTGTCCAACAGAAGGTCACTGATTGTTATGGGGTCCGTCGAATTGGTCTGAAGGAACCGCCCCGGTTGCATTCCAGGGAGGAATTCCGGGTTGTGTCGGAGTGGAGTTTTTGGTGAAGGGTGGGAAGTGAGTAAGCCCTTCCTGCTATGAGCGTGCAAGATTGAAAGCGTCGCTGAAATCAGTGGGTGATGTGCCACCAACAACTTCATCCTGGAAGGTTGGTGCCATGGCAGCACGTGCAAAGGACAAGGTGCTGCCACCACTTCAACTGCAATCCACAATTATGCGGAGGTTGGAACACCCATTCCAACACCCATAGGAGATGGGCTGCCTTGTAATATCTTCTCATGCATGGCAAGCCCAACCCTCCTCTGCAGGGCCGGACTGCGAGAAAAATTCGGCCCGGGCATTTTTTTATCACAGCGGCCCACTAAGAAGGGGGCGGGGCAGAGGAGGTGTGTTTTGTCATCACCAATGACAAACACGCTCCCTCTCAATGTGAGCATGTTGGTTCAATGCTCTTCCAGGGCAGACCATGCGCAGAGCTCTGCTGAAGAGCTCTAGCATGAAAAAAAACCCTGTATTTGTTCTGCACAGTGCAAGCAAATTTAATAACATGCTTGCACTGTGTTTCCTTGCAACTTGTCTCTGGTGTCTCTATAAATGGATACCAAGAGACAAAAATGCCAGGAAAGAGTATTGAGCATGTGTTTGGAGCCTGCTTGTGGGATTGCGTGTGTGTAGAGTGAGCTGATTGTGGTGTGGTATTGTGTAATAAGGTCGGTTTTAGTTGTGTTGTGTTTGTGGTGTAATGTGATGCATATGTGGCTAGGGGCTGTAGAGAATGTGTGTATAGGGGATATAGCAAGTGTGTGAATACAGGCTATAGTGTGTGTGTGTGTGTGTATATATAGATGTAGTGTGTGTTTAGGGGTGTAGTAGGTGTTTGCTTACAAAGAATCTAGTGTGTGTATATATACACATATATATATATGAGTCTAGTGTGTGTTTGAAGGACCCAGAATGTGTATAGGAGATCTAGTGAGTGTGTGTTTATAACGGTTTCAGAGTGTATATAGGGATCTAGCGTGTGAATGTGTGTAGATGATCCAGAGTTGGGTAAGGGATCTAGTGTGTGTCTGGAATGTAATGTGTTTAGGGGTGCAGTATGTGTGTGAGGGGTGCTGTGTATGTGTATATATATATATATATATATATATATAAGTATTGTGTATGTCTGTTGTGCAGTGTGTTGGGGGGTTCTGTGTGTATGTGAGGGGTGCAGTATGTGTGTGTGAGGGGTGCGGTGTGATGAGGGGGGCAGTGTGTGAAAGGGGCGGTGTGTGTATGTATATATATATATATATATATAAGTATTGTGTATGTCTGTTGTGCAGTGTTGTTGGGGGTTCTGTGTGTATGTGAGGGGTGCAGTATGTGTGTGTGAGGGGTGCGGGGTGATGAGGGGGGCGGTGTGTGAAAGGGGCGGTGTGTGAGAGTGATGTGTGTGAGTGCTGTGTATGATGTGTGTAAGAGTGCTGTGTGTGAGAGTGCAAGAGTGCTCTCTATGATGTGTGTGAGAGTGCTGTGTGAGACAGTGCTGTGTGTGAGAATGCTGTGTGTGCTGTGTGTGAGAGTGCTATGTGTGTGTGATGGGTGTGAGAGTGCTGTGTGTGATGGGTGTAAGAGTGCTGTGTGTGATTGGTGTGAGAGTGCTGTGTGTGATGGGTGTGAGAGTGCTGTGTGTGATGGGTGTGAGAATGCTGTGTGTGATGGGTGTGAGAGTGCTGTGTGTGATGGGTGTGAGAGTGCTGTGTGTGATGGGTGTGAGAATGCTGTGTGTGATGGGTGTGAGAATGCTGTGTGTGATGGGTGTGAGAATGCTGTGTGTGATGCAGGGGCGGATCCAGAGTCTGATCTCGGGAGGGGCACATGTCCGTCTGTCTTTTCCTCTCTCCCTTGTCCGTCTGTCTTATCCTCTCTCCCATGTCCGTCTGTCTTATCCTCTCTCCCATGTCCGTCTGTCTTTTCCTCTCTCTCATGTCCTTCTGTCACGCTCCTCTCCCTTCCCATGACTGTCGCACTCCTCTCACTCCCCGTGTCCCTCTGTCTCTCTTCCTTCCATGCCCGTTTCTCTCCTCTTCCTTCCCATGTCCATCTATGTATCCTCTTCTTTCCCATGTCCATCTGTCTCTTCTCTCATTTCCCATCTCTCTGTCTCTCCTCTCCCATCCCATGTCTGTCTGTCTCTCCTCTACCATCCCATTTAGGTCTCTCTCTTCTCCCTTCCTATTTATGTCTCTCTCCTCTCCCTTCCCATGTCTGTTTGTCTCCTCTCCCCTTCCCATATCTGTCTGTCTCTCCTCTGCCATCCCATATTTGTCTGTCTCTCCTCTGCGAACCCATGTCTGTCTGTCTCTCCTCTACCATCCCATTTATGTCTCTCTCTTCTCCCTTCCCATGTATGGCTCTCTCAGCCAATATGCCCAATAATATGCCAGTGTTAGTTGCCATTTAATATGCCCCAGCCAATTTGCCCAATAATATTCCAGTGTTATTTGCCATTTAATATGCCCCAGCCAATTTGCCCAATAATATGCCAGTGTTAGTTGCCATTTAATATGCCCCAGCCAATTTGCCCAATAATATTCCAGTGTTATTTGCCATTTAATATGCCCCAGCCAATTTGCCCAATAATATTCCAGTGTTATTTTCCATTTAATATGCCCCAGCCAATTTGCCCAATAATATTCCAGTGTTATTTGCCATTTAATATGCCCCTACCAATTTTCCCAATAATATGCCAGTGTTAGTTGCCATTTAATATGCCCCAACCAATTTGTCCAATAATATTCCAGTGTTATTTGCCATTTAATATGCCCCTGACAATTTTCCCAATATGCCAATGTTATTTGCCATTTAATATGCCCCTGCCAATTTTCCCAGTAATATGCCAGTGTTATTTGCCATTTAATATGCCCCTGCCAATTTGGCCAGTAATATGCCAGTGTTATTTGCCATTTTATATGCCCCAGCCAATTTGCCCAGTAATATGCCAGTTATTTGCCATTTAATATCCCCTGCCAATTTGCCCAGTAATATGCCAGTTATTTGCCATTTTATATGCCCCTGCCAATTTGCCCAGTAATATGCCAGTTATTTGCCATTTCATATGCCCCAGCCAATTTGCCCAGTAATATGCCAGTTATTTGCCATTTAATATCCCCAGCCAATTTGCCCAGTAATATGCCAGTTATTTGCCATTTAATATCCCCAGCCAATTTGCCCAGTAATATGCCAGTTATTTGCCATTTAATATCCCTAGCCAATTTGCCCAGTAATATGCCAGTTATTTGCCATTTAATATCCCCTGCCAATTTGCCCAGTAATATGCCAGTTATTTGCCATTTAATATCCCCAGCCAATTTGCCCAGTAATATGCCAGTTATTTGCCATTTAATATCCCCAGCCAATTTGCCCAGTAATATGCCAGTTATTTGCCATTTTATATGCCCCTGCCAATTTGCCCAGTAATATGCCAGTTATTTGCCATTTCATATGCCCCAGCCAATTTGCCCAGTAATATGCCAGTTATTTGCCATTTCATATGCCCCAGCCAATTTGCCCAGTAATATGCCAGTTATTTGCCATTTAATATCCCCAGCCAATTTGCCCAGTAATATGCCAGTTATTTGCCATTTAATATCCCCATCCAATTTGCCCAGTAATATGCCAGTTATTTGCCATTTAATATCCCTAGCCAATTTGCCCAGTAATATGCCAGTTATTTGCCATTTAATATCCCCTGCCAATTTGCCCAGTAATATGCCAGTTATTTGCCATTTAATATCCCCAGCCAATTTGCCCAGTAATATGCCAGTTATTTGCCATTTAATATCCCCTGCCAATTTGCCCAGTAATATGCCAGTTATTTGCCATTTAATATCCCCTGCCAATTTGCCCAGTAATATGCCAGTTATTTGCCATTTAATATCCCCAGCCAATTTGCCCAGTAATATGCCAGATATTTGCCATTTAATATCCCCTGCCAATTTGCCCAGTAATATGCCAGTTATTTGCCATTTAATATCCCCTGCCAATTTGCCCAGTAATATGCCAGTCATTTGCCATTTAATATCCCCTGCCAATTTGCCCAGTAATATGCCAGTTATTTGCCATTTAATATCCCCTGCCAATTTGCCCAGTAATATGCCAGTGTTTCCTATCATTAATAAGCCCCTGCCTCTTTCCCCAGTACATTCCCCCCATCTCCCCAGCACTTACCTTTCCCTGGTGGCTAGTGGCAGGCAGCATGGTCTTCTCCATGCTGCCTGTTCGTCTCACAGATGGTTGTGCCGACAGGTCACGTGACCCGGCGTGCGTATGACGTCAGCGCGCCGGTCACGTGACCTGTCAGCACTTCCGTGTCGGCACACTGCACGGGGAGCCGAACAGGCAGCACGGAGGTTTCTCTGTGCTGCCTGTTCGGCTCCCTGTGCAGCCTGCCGGCAGGCAGAGAAGGTGAGGGGGATCTTACGATCCCTTCTCACCTCAGTCTCTGCCTGCAAGCGCGTTTTATTTTTTTGTTAAGTGTCTTTTTTTTTTTTCTCTCTTCTCGGGGGGGCAATTGCCCCGTTGCCCCCCCCCTGGATCCGCAACTGGTGTGATGGGTGTGAGTGCTGTGTGTGAGAGTGCTGTGTGTGAGTGCTGTGTGTGATGGGCGTGAGAGTGCTGGATAAATGTTAGAATGGATTGTGTGTGTGTGTGTGTGTGTAGGGGGGGGGGGGTAAATAATCAAATAAAATAACAGGCATTATGTCCGGGGGGGACATAATGACTGTTATTTTATTTGTTTATTTACCCCCCACACACACACACACAATCCATTCTAATATTTATACAGCACTCTCACACCCATCACTCCCTTCTTACCTTTAGCCTGGGACTGGGAGGCGGGGTTCCCTGGTGGTCCTCGTGGTGAGTGAACTCTAGCTCCGGATCTCGCGAGAGGAACCCGGTGGAGCTGCAAGTTAGAGCTCCGCCGGGTCCTCTTTCCAGTCTCCCTCCCTCTCTCCCCGCCGGCGGCCGCATTTGAAAGGATGTGGGCCGGTGAGGGAGATCTTTGATGTCCTCACCGGCCCTTCATGGAAAACAGCGGGGCCGGCGCTCGGATAGTGCCGCCCTGCATAGACCGGCAGGGGAGATCCTGGGACCCAGAGGCCACTGCTGGGACCTCCCCTGCCGGCCTCGGCCCATGGCCACCGCGGCCCACCGGGCATTTGTCCGGTGTGCCCGATGGCCAGTCCGGGCCTGCTCCTCTGTCCTTTGGCTGTGTCAGTAGGTCAATCTTAAGTCTCAGGTTTTTGTTAGCCCACATAAATTTCAAAAACATAGATTTCAGGGATGCAAAAAAGGGCTGTGGAATCCTGAGTGGCAGGGATTGGAACAGGTATAATAACCGCGGTAGTACATTCATTTTTAAGACATTAACACTTCCCAGCCATGATATAAACGTGGAGCCCCACGTATCTATATCCTTTTGTATAGCCTTCAACAGAGGTAGGAAATTCTGTTGGTATAGATGTGTCAGGTCTTTAGCAAGCCATATGCCCAGGTGTTTCATTTTGCCGCTACACCACTTAAACGGGAACGAATCAGACAGACTCAAAGCTTCAGTGGTGGGTAAATTAATATTCAGAATTTCAGATTTAGAGATGTTGATTTTGAGATTTGCCAATGCACCATATGTACTAAAATCCCGCATTAATACAGGCAAAGATATCCTGGGTGTGGTGAGGGTGAATAATAAGTAATCTGCGAAGCCCAGCACGAGTCGCCTACTTGCAAGACTTTTATATCAGGATTATTCCTTACAGCTTCCAGGAAGGGCTCTAGAGTGAGTGCAAAGAGCAGTGGGGACAGGGGGCAGCCCTGTCTAGTTTCATTTCTGATGGGGAAGGGGTCAGATAATGCGTCGTTGATAGAGTTGAGCGGACACCTGGATGTTCAGGTTCGGCGGGTTCGGCTGAACTTCGGAAAAAAGTCCGGGTTCGGGCTCAAACTTGACCCCGAACCCCATTGAAGTCAATGGGGACCCGAACTTTTGGCCACTAAAATGCCTCTAAAAAAAGTCCTGGAAAGGAAAGGAAGTAAAATGGGGGTAAGAGTAGGACAAGTGCCCTGCAAACAAATATGGATAGGGAAATAACATAAAATACATACAAATACAGCTGAGCCATAAAATAGCACTAGATGGAATCTTTGATTTTAGTTTTGGAAGAACATAAATCTAAATCTAAAGCATGGCTGCCAGGAGGATCAACAGAATTATCCATTTGAGAGAGGGTTGGAGTGCAGGGTATTCTCTTTCAGTTTATACTAAGTGACCCATAGGTTGAGGAGGCGGTGACCGTGGCGGTGTAGGTGGAAGCGGCGCTGGAGGAGGAGGAGGTAACCAGAATTTTTCAAAGTGCGCTCTAAGCACAGTATTTGACGGTTCTATTTGACTCTCAGATATGAAGTGCACCACAAGACACAAATGTACTATTTACCACCCAAAACTATTAGAATTTTTCAAAGTGCGCTGTAAGCACAGTATTTGATGGTTCTATTTGACTCTCAGATGTAATACATGTAATGCTATTGCTATTCTATAAACCGAAAAAGAGTCTCATTCATACGAATATTGACCTATTCGTATTAATGGGGACTCTATTTCGGTTTATAGAATAGCAATAGCATTACATGTATTCCATAAACCGAAAGTCTATAAACCGAATGTCTTTCGGTTTATAGACTTTCGGTTTATGGAATACATGTAATGCTATTGGCTTTCTATGAACCGAAATAGAGTCCCTATTCTTATGAATGGGGACTCTATTTCGGTTTATAGAAAGCCAATAGCATTACATGTATTCCATAAACCGAAAGTCTATAAACCGAATGTCTTTCGGTTTATAGACTTTCGGTTTATGGAATACATGTAATTCTATTGCTATTCTATAAACCGAAATAGACTTTCGGTTTATGGAATACATGTAATGCTATTGGCTTTCCATAAACCGAAATAGAGTCCCCATTCATAAGAATTTCTTGGGGACCCAGGATACAAAATTGCAGCAGGAAGCCATCGGGTCCCGGGCATTTGCCTAACTTAGAGTTGAGAATCACCAGTTGTAGTTCAATCAGTGACACTGGGCATTCTATGGTTTCCGCATCCTCTGATGAAAGTGTTCGGGACACATTTTTGGTCAAGTACTCCGATATCTGGCCTGTGCGGAGAGCTAAATGTGCCGGGTCGCGCGTACCCGAGTTGATATTGTAAAGGTTGGTGTAAAAATTGACAAATTCTGAAGTTATTTCTGTTGGGAGGAGTCTGGGGATCCCTTTAACGTCTCTAATTTTAGAAATATATGTTGCTTGTCTATGCTTTCTAAGGGCTCTGGCCAGGTATTTGCCTGGTTTGTTGACATGTTCGTATTATAGAGCCTTGAGTTTAGTAAAATTACATTGGGCTTGTTGGTTGAGAATAGTGGCTAATTCCTTTCTTAACAATAAGAGTCGATGGAACTCAGCTTCCCCATGCCGCTCCTTATGGGTCCGTTCCAGGGCAGCTATCTGTGAGTATAACCTGCTGAGATTTGCCGCATTTGCCTTTTTACGTGCAGTGGCGTGCGTTATAAAGTGTCCTCTCAGGACACACTTGTGGGCTTCCCACACTGTCAGCAGGGGGATCTCCGGTTTAATATTATCCCGAAAATAATCATTTACTACTGTAGTAGGAGATTCCTGCATTGCCGGGTCAGTCAGTAGGGCGTCATTAAGGCGCCATGTGCGCTGCGTCGCTTTCTCCAGTGGGGAACTTAAGGATAGCGTTAATGGGGCGTGGTCTGACCGAGAGGTGGTCCCGTACTGTGCCGACCGTAGTAACGGCAGATGAAAGTATGTGATAAAAAGATAGTCTATACGTGAGTATCTAGGATGTGGTGTGGAATAAAAACTGTAGTCCCTAGTGGTGGGATGTAGTGTTCTCCAACAGTCAATGAGTTGGTATTCGTAAGCAGTTTCTTGATCCGGCGTAGGGTGCAGAGAGGGGTATGTGTGGACCCATGTGACCATGTAAAGTCCACCCCTATGATCGTCATGCCGTCCTGGAAGTCTCACAGTTTAGTCATAATTTTGGAAAAATATGTGTGTTGTGTGTTAGGCAGGTAGATATTTGCAAAAGTGTAAATACGGTCAGCTATATTACCCTTTAGCAAAATGAATCGGCCTCCAGGATCAGAGTAGTGCTCCATCTCCAGAAAAGGGATATGGCGTGAGAATAAAATCGAGATGCCCTTTGATTTGGAATGTGGGTTATTGCTAAAATATCCCTGTGGGTAGTCACGTGTAGTCAAACGTGGGGGGGATCTGGCACAAAAATGGGTCTCTTGTAAAAAAGCCACCGCCATCCTGTTATGTTTGAGTTCCCGGATTAAATGTGAGCGGTTTTCAGGCGTGTTTAGCCCCTTCACATTGTACGAATGGACATTGAGAGTTGCACTTTTACGCGACTGACCTGTAATAACCTGCGGTGTATGCTGGGGCGGGGAGGAGGTGGGCGGGTATAGTGGTGGGGGTTGTTCGTGTGTCTCCGTGGTATCTCGTCAGAATCAGCTATCAATAAAAATAAGAAGAAAGTTGGGAGGGGGTGGAGATGGGTACCAGCAGGGACGAGGGTGTGGGAGAGAATTAACTGCGTTAGGGGCAGGGTGTGGGGCAGGGGGGGAGAGAGTGTGTGGAGGACAGAGCCTCCGGGTCTCAGAGAGAACAGAGACTTCTGGCCAATAAGACTGTGGGCCTGGGTATAGGGGACAAGTGGCAGCCAATTCAGAAGTGCGTGGCTTTCTATAACAGAGAATATGCAGTAAATAGTAACAATAAACTAAACATGAGAGAGGGTTCATCACCCTCTAATATACAAACAATATGCATACAGCAACTCAGCTTAACATAAACAAACGTGGTTGAGGTAGCAGTACATAAGTACACCTATGTAGGAGTACGTACCCAGATCAGGTTCCTCATGGTCGTCGAATGACATGTCAAGATGGATTCTGCTGATATCTAGTATGCCTGGGGCGTGATAGGCAAGGTCTAACGGTGCATGTTCCAGTAAACAGTACGTAGGAAAACAGTACACAGTAAAATAAGAATAAGTGATAATTCCATGCTGTCCGGGCATGTGCAATATATCAAAAATGGGGTTATGTATCCACAGGGTTGGAGGTGCCTAAGCCCATACCTCATTCATCTCTCTCCATCCTGCGTGTGTTGGTGTCCTCCGGCATGTCAGCTCTGGGACGCGAAGGCTGTCTTGTTAGGGTAGTTGGGCGTCTGGGACATTGCCACGGCCGGCCCTGATCAGATGACCGGGGGGCAGTTGCAATTCGATTGTTTGGCTTGTTCCAGTCTGGTATACGGAGATCGGTTAACTCCAGCTCGGTTAACAGGTCGGGCAGGTCCTGGTGATAGCGGATAATATAGGTCCTCTCCCCCAGATAAATCATCAGAGTAAAGGAGTGACCCCAAGATGTGAGTGGTCGCAGCGCCCTGCATGCTTGGAGAGTGAGATCAGAGAGGTCTTGGTAAAAAGAAATGTCATGGCCTTCATGATGCCATGTCCTGACATCCCGGGCCTTCCTCATTATCTCCTCCTTCAACTTGAAGCTCACCAATCTGCATATAATATATTGCGGGGGTGCGTTTGGAGGGCCTCACGGTCGGAGGGCTCTATGGGCCCTGTCCATTTCCACCACTTCTGCAGGCGAGCGGCCCAGCATTGAATTAAAAATGGTGGTGAGGAGATCGAAGAGATTCTCTTCCATACCGCTTGCAGCCTCAGGTGCACCGCGGACTCTGATGGACACGGTTGTCCAAATCCTGCGATAGTCTGTTAGGAAATCAGTTTGCTGATGGACTACACGTTTGAGGCGGGCGAGATAGATAAGAACCATTCGGTCCATCTAGTCTGCCCAATTTTTTTGGAAGTACTTTTATTAGTCCCCCGTTCCCGGTCTTATAGCTAGGATAGCCTTGTGTCTATCCCACGCATGCTTAAAATCCTTGACTGTGTTTACCTCTACCACTTCTGCTGGAAGGCTATTCCATACATCCACCTGGGGTCCCAGGGTCAGAGGGTCCCCTTTTATTGCGCCTCATTGTGAGTTGTACTGCTGCTGTGAGCGATAATAGCTAGAGGGTGACGGAGCTCCCGAATTAAGCAGCCGTCTTCCTCAACGGCTGGCCACGCCCCCCACAGTATGATCTCTTAACGGTGCAACACATTTTCTGATGACATCACTAGAGAGACAGGATATTCCATTCATTTGAATGGCAATATTCTCATTGGGTTCTGTAGCAAAAAAGGAAATTACTTTTACTCATCTAGTGTAGACAGTGCTTGTTTCTTGCAAACTGCTGTAATTTCACAATTTCATCTACCTGTAAGTATTTTATATTTTAAGCAATGCAAAATGTAAGACATGTATTTTAAAGTACTTTGAAAGCACATTAATATAGATTAATATTTGGAAGATGCATTTTGGGCACTAGTCAGTCCCTTAAATTAGCACTAGCAGAGAGCGATGACTGGACCCAACAAACCGTGACAGTGTCAAATACCTGTGGCATGGCATTGTGGAAGCTTTTGTTATGACACAATTTTTTTCGTAGGTGGCTTCTTTTCTTTCCCTCCTCCCCTTTTCTGTTTTTTAATGCCAGAGACAGAGTTTATGTACATGTTTTATTTTTAGAATGCACAGTTCTTATTCATATGTATCCGTTGTTTGAAATTTGTGTTACTATGAGAAAATTAAGACAATATATATAAAATAAAATAATGAAAGAAAAATGGTTCTCAAACCAGTCCTCATGCTCCCTTACCCCCAACAGTCCAGGATTTAGGGATTACTCATTTGTGTTTAAGTAAGGATATCTATAAAGGCTGATGTTAGTCCTTGAGGACTGGTTTGGAAAACACTGCTTTAGATTAACAACTGCAACAGGGAGGTGTTGAAAGTTGAATTTTATTTTTTATTTTTTTTAAATAGAAATCAGTGGTTCCAAAACAAGTCCTCAAGGACTAACACCACACTAGATTGTATACATATCCTTACTTAAACACAACTGGGTAATCCCTAAATTCTAAAATGTTTGGGAAGCCATCATGAGGACTGGTTTGAGAATCACTGCTCATGCCAGCTGAAGTTATGCAGGTCCGCCAAGGAAGGTGGCTGTTTGCAGTAAGTTCTCCATAATTTCCCACTTGTGTAGCACATAAGTCAGCATCTTCTTGGCCCACCATCATCTTTTCCAGTACCAGATATGAACCTGATCTATGAAATGTCCATGTACCCATACTGCTACATTACGAGCCTGATTCCATCCACCACACTCCCTTATGTGTTGTTACGAAATGTTCTCCAAATTCAGTTACACTTTCCATGTGTATTACACAACATGTTTAATAAACTTCATAACTAATTGGTGTGAGAGAAATGGAGCCAAGTGATGAAAGAGAGATCAAAAAAAATAATAATCAGAGAATGAATAAGGATTTTTATTGAATGGTTTTTTGGGTCATGTTATATATCCAAGGATATTAAGAAATGTTATGGAAGCTTTTTCATGTCAGTGGCATTTTGGAACGGAACAACTGTTTAAATTCTAAAAGGAAAATAATGACTACTCTACTCAATAAAGGGTACTATATATTGTGAGTTTACTATGTATAAAAAATGTACTCAATTTGATAACATGAAATATTAAATTATTTAGCTTATAATGATAGCATATGTTTTCCTGCAATAGAAACATTCCCCCTTTTCTTTTTTTTAACATTCTTTATTTGAAGAAACCATTAATACATAAGTCCAAGATTTCAATAGTATACAATATACAAATGATACCATTACATGACAATACAAGAACACATACAGAAAATATTAAAAGGACAGTACATAAGTTCAAGACAACAATAGTACACCATCAACAAATGGTAACATAAATACAAAAACACGCATAAAAAAACATTAATAGGACAGTAGAAATAGTTCTTCAATCAATATTTTTATAATTAATTAAGAAAAAATAAAAATAACATAAGCTCGTTGTCTGCTACTCATCAATTTGTTAAATCAACCAGGACAGACAAGGTTATGGGAAATATGATAGGAAAGTAGATGAGAGAACATACAACACTTAGGGTAAAAAACAAAAACTAGTAAAATAAAAATAAAAAAAGGGAGAGAAAAAAAAAAAAAAGACATATATTACCCTGGGAAAGGAAGATAAAAAGGAAGGTGAATCAGAAAAGTATTAACGGGAATGGGTAAGGATAAGGGGGTATTGATATAATAATATAATAGGGGGACCCAAGGGTGGAGGAACGATTATAAGTTTCGAAAGTTAATATTATGTTATGTACCGTATTTGCTCGATTATAAGACGACCCTGATTATAAGACGACCCCCCAAACTTTGGATATTCCTTTAGGAAAAAAACTAAAAGCCTGAATATAAGACTACCCTATAGGAAAAAAGTTAAAATTGAATATATTCACATGTAAATTGCTTTTTTAATAAAAAATTATGATATCAAAAAATGTATTTCTAGTTTTTATTTCTTTTTATGTGACAATGCTGCCTTTCTCTTTCCCTTGCCCCCATTTTTCTCTCTCTCCCCCCTCCCCTTGCCTGTCTCTTAACCCCATCACTCCCCTTGTCTCTGTCTCTTAACCCCTTCCCTCCCCTTGTCTCTGTCTCTTAACCCCTTCCCTCCCCTTGTCTGTCTCTTAACCCCTTCCCTCCCCTTGACTCTGTCTCTGCCCCCCTCCCTCCCCCTGTCTCTCTGTCCCCCCTGTCTCTCTGTCCCCCTCCCTCCCTCCCCCTGTCTCTCTGTCCCCCTCCCTCCCCCTGTCTCTCTGCCCCCCTCCCTCCCTCCCTCCCCCTGTCTCTCTGCCCCCCCTCCCTCCCTTCCCCTTACCTTGATCCCTGGTGGCTAGTGGGGGCAGCCGGGGGATGTCTGCACGATACTTGCAGACATCCTCCATGCTGCCCGACACGGCAGTCTATTATGACGGACAGCTGTCCGTCATAATAGTCTGCCGTGTCGGGCAGCATGGAGGATATCTGCACGTATCGTGCAGACATCCCCCAGCTGCCCGATTCTCCCTGGTGCCTAGTGGGGCAGCAGAGGATGTCTGCGCGATGAGCGCAGACCTCCCCTGCTGCCGCCCGGCACGCTCGCCGGGACTTCTGTGACGAAAGCGGAAGTATCCGGCTTCTTCACAGAAGCCCCGGCGGTCGTGCCGGGCGGAAGCAGGGGAGTCTGCGCTCGTTGCGCAGACTTCCCCTGCTGCTAGAGAGGGGGATCCAGGTCCCCTGCAGCTCTGCTGGGGACCTGGATCCATGTTTTATAATCTGACCTCAATTTGAGGTCAGATTATAAGAAGACCTCAATTATAAGACGAGGGGTAGTTTTCAGATTTTTTTTTCTGAAAAAAACCTCGTCTTATAATCGAGCAAATATGGTAATTTAGTAAACTATAAAGATTTAAGGGAGGGCCAAGGTCCATAATGACCAAATTTTTTGGAATCTGGCTGGAGTATCATGTACATATGCAGTTAAGAGGTCCATGTTTTTTACCTCAATAATCATGTTTTTAACTTCCATTAACGTAGGCATGTTGGGTTGATTCCACAATTGTGCTATAGCTCTACGAGCTGCCAAAGTAATTTTAGTAATCAGTACATTTTCATGTTTGGTGCATATGTCAGCAGGTTTGGACAGTAGGAACAGCTCAGGTTCAAATGGTATTGGCTTAGCTATAACATGGATGAAGAGTTTGTGAATTTGCCCCCAAAAGGCTTGCAGATATTGACAGGACCACCAACAGTGAAAGTAGGTACCCAATTGTCCACAATCTTTCCAACAAAGAGGAGAGGCTGAAGTGTACATTTTTGCCACAGTAGTGGGGGGGCCGGTACCATCTCATCAGAGTTTTATAAGCCTGCTCTTTATGAGTAGTACAGATGGAAATTTTAGAGGTGGCTTCCCATATGTCAGACCAATCGTCTGAGTCCACTGGATGACCCAAATCACGTTCCCAAGCCTTTATATAGGATGGAAAAAAATTTGAATTTAAGTCAAGAAAATCTTGGTATAATTGAGAGATCAGACCCTTTTGTCTAGGATCATTCAAACAAAGCTTTTCAAACCATGTCTGTTTGATTTTGGCTGAATTAATTGAAGAGTAAGTGAGGGCAAGGTCTCTAAGTTGTAAATATCGGAAATAATCAGGCGAGCGTAAAGGTAAAGTCTTTTTAAGATCATCAAATAATATAACAGAATTATTATGAAATAAATTACAGATTCTTGAGATACCCCCTTGATCAAAATTTCTGAACTGAACGTAATCCATACCAGGCGGAAAATTTCCATTGCGACAAATAGGCTGAAGAGATGATTGTGCTGTTGTTAAATTAATTTTAATGGCATATTTGTCCCAAACTCTAAGGGAATTAAGTATCATCGGACATCGCGTCCGTAAAAGAGGTCTGTGATTTTTAGGTAACCAAATATAATGGTTTAAGACATCTGGACTAAATAAATCATTCTCCGAGTCAGCCCATCGAATTGTAGCAACAGGGGAATGCCAGGCTGAAACTTTTTGCAATCTGGGCAGCTAGATAGTATTTTGAGAAATCAGGAAGGCCTAATCCCCCAGCAGATTTGGATTTGTATAACGTAGAGATGTTAATTCTAGATTTCTTACCTTGCCAGATAAAACGATTAACTGATTTTTGCAGTACCGAGAAATCTTTGGTGACTAGTGGGATTGGCAATGCCTGGAAAAGGTACAGCAACCGAGGTAGGAGGTTCATTTTAATTGTAGTTAATCGTCCAATCCAAGAGATTAAAAGGGGATTCCATTTATCCAGATCTGATTTAAGTTTGTGCAGGAGGGGAGTGTAGTTGAGTTGATACAATTTAGTGTGGTCAGATGAGAGTTGTATACCCAAGTAAGTCAATGGTTGGTCAGATAATGATAACATTCCCCCTTTTCTAATGCCTCAATTCAGATGAAACTAGATTTCCATAATTTAAGTCATAAAGTCTATGCAGGACACCTAACAAGCGGGTCATATAGCTTTTTCTAATGTAAAAATTTCGTAATAGTTTTTCTTTATTTAAGCACTGAGCCTCTCATATATTATAATATTCCACTGAGCATTGAGGTACTGATGGGTTTGTCGGTTAAGACTGTGCTGACAGCTATTATGTCATTCCTCACCCAAACCCAACCAGAAAATTATATCCATAATTAGGTAATAATCAAAAACATCATAGATCATAGACAGATGTCTGTTCCGGCACTGGAAGTATCAGAAAATGGAAAAAAATGGAAATATTATCACAACTCTTTCTCATCCAGTCACTAAATGAAAATAGCATACAGATGTCTGCGGAATGCAGAGGTACCTTCTGGGGTTGTTCTGATGTGTGATCTCGTTTCAACATTACTACATTGTGCTATTGGGCAATAGGGGCCAAAATAGGGTCAAACACATTTTGACAATGCAGTTCACATTTGTGACTATTTAAGTGTATGTGTAAAAAGGGTTTTAGTGTATTCTGAATGGAAATTGGCATCAAATGAGAGAGTCAATGTACACATGTGTGTATGTGTGTATGTATGGATCCCTTGGTAAGAATTGCCATTCAGTTACCATAGTTTGGAAAGAAAAATACAGCTGCTCCTTGGAGAGCTGATGGTCACTTCTTCACTACACTCCTTATTAATTGGTTGTATCACTTAAGCCAGGGCTGTCCAACATGCAGCCTGCGAGCCAAATGCGGCCCACCTGCCACGGACCTGTCACGAGATTGGATGCGGTAACCGCACCTCTGTTCAGTGCCAGTATCTGCTGAATAGGGGAGAGCGCAGCGGGAGTGCTACATATTCCGCCCCTATGTTCCCTGATACAGCCGGAGCACCTGGTATCAGGTGACATCCAGGCGCTCAGAAGGTGATGACTTCCGGATTGGAGGTAGACGGTGTGCCTGACCTTGAAAATTGCATATCATTATTTTGGTTAAAAAAAAAATCTGTGTAAGGAAGAGTGTGTGTGTGTGTGTGTGTGTGTAGGTATCTGTGTAAGGGAGTGTGTGTAGGTATCTGTGTAGGTATGTGCGTAGGTATCTGTGTAAGGGAGAGTGTGTGTGTATAGGTATGTGTGTGTGTGTGTGTGTGTGTGTGTGTGTGTGTGTAAGGGTGTCCCTGTGCGTTTAAGTGTGTCTGGATGTTTGTGCATGTGTGTAAGGGTGTGTGTGTGTGTGTGTATATTTATATATAAGGGTGTCTGTGTATAAGGGTGTCAAGTTGTGCTTCTGTGTGTAAGTGGCTGTGTTTTTATATGTGTGACTGTGTGTGTATTTGTGGCAGTGAATGTATATGTAGAAGTGTGATTGTATGTGTAATTAATGTGAGTTTTGCTGTGTGTCTTATTGTGTATTGTGATACAGTAATGTGCAGTGTGCGTTTTATTGCTGTGGAGTCTGTGATACACTCAATGCACATTAATGTGAATTTTATATATGTATGAATATGAATTATATATAATTATATATAATTTTCTCTCAATGAAAAATGAATGAAGCCCACGCACACATACATTCTTGTGAAGTGGCCCACTGAAGAAAAAACTTGGACACCCCTGACATAAGCCGAGAACGTTTGGATCAGCCAGGGACTAAATTAGACAATTCTGCTATCTCCATCACTTTTTAAAATTTTGAAGAAATCAATCCTTTTTGAGTTCTAAATTTTCTTTCTGTCATGTTTCCTTTGAAAATATTTATTTATTTAGAAAGTGTTTTACCAGGAAGAAAACATTGACATTTTTCTCAAATTCCTGGGGACCAAGTCCATAACGGTATTACACAGAGTTTCACTTTTACAGCAACAACACAAAATGACATACCTACATACATATTTATACAGGTAATTTGGGAAGAGAACATACAGGTTATAAAATTATTGATACAGATAACTAGAGAAAAAAATAATAAACACGTAGAGTATATATCTTTAGTTATGTAGAGAAGAAGCCAAATAGTAAGATCTGTCTAATCTGCAAGTGACAAACACGACTGCTTATTAGTCTGTCAGAATATCAATCTGATAGACAAACTAATGCCAATACATCAACTGGTCACATCGTGGCCACAAGCAGACAGTGGAGAAGGTAAGTGACATAGTGCTTAGGGTTTCTCACCTGCTGTGTCAGTGATCTCTTCCAAACAAAATATGATAGCAAGGTAATTTAAAAAGTGAGCATATCCGCACACACGAGCTGTTAACATATCAGCACACACGGGAGAGCACATCATTCTGTGTAATATCTATTTTCAATATTGCATAGTTGCCAACAATCCTGAATTTGCTAGGACAGTGACTTTTTCTGGTCCCGCCCCATTAAATACTGGTCTATTCCAGCATAAATATGTTGTTGATGTGTGTTGTGCACAGACAGCATTGCATTTAAATGAGATTTAGACACCCAGTATCTTTACTGGGTAGCCTGGTGCTCAATGCTGCGAGGTCACACAATAACACAGGTCTCACATAACCCCGACCCCTTTAGGTTCTGCCCATTTTTGTCCCACCACTGAGACATACAAAGTTGTCAAGTATGATATTTTTTAATATTTTTTTTTAACTATTTTTGGTTATTGAGCTACTTAAATGTGTTTGCCTGGCCCTATATCATGTCATGCTGGGGAAAGCTCCATTAACCCTTGCAGTCACCGTTTGAATAGACTTTTGCACTGAATGGCAGGTGGGAGAGATTTTAGTAAACTGTGCTGGGATTAAACACACAGAGGAGATATTTGGAAGACTGTCAAGCCCTTTGCTATAGCAACATCAGTCTCTCAATTAAACTATTCATGCAGTTTGTAAGGAACAAGGAGTGCTTAGGGGAAAGAAAATAAAAACACAGATCATTTTCTTATGTAATGCATAACTTATCCAGTGATTTTATATTTGGGATTACAGATGAAACAGTGCCTTTAATGAGTAATGGTAACATTTTTACATTTCAACTAAATTGGCCATGTTTTGGTGATTTAACCTCTTATTTAAATTGTGTTTCATTTATACCAAATCACTAATTCGTATTAGGGTTAGTTTTAGTATTAGGGCTTGGGTTTAGGCGTTAGATATAGGGTTAATTTTACATTTAGTATTAGGGTTAGGGCTTAGTTTTTGGGCTGGGGGTTACTTTACTAGCGGTGATCATTAGGTTTAGTATTTGTCATCGCTGACAGCTGAGCACAAAATGGGCATGCTAAACTGTCATCACTGCAGTCCTTTTCTTCAGATATATCTGATCAATTTCTGGTTTTCTTTTCTGCCTGTCTTTATGTTCCATTTCAGGTTTTCTCTGCTTCCCTCTACCTTTTTAGTTTGCTTCTATATAAATGAGTTCCGCTCATTTCCTATTTGCGTTCTCCATTTCCCAGTCAGTCCCGCTGCAGGTGTGTTTATCTGTGTTTGTGTGTATGTGTAATGTAAGTCTTTAGATTCTGTTAATAATTACATTAAATTATTACTTTAGCGTTAGGGACTTTCCTAATTGTGAGGTACATTGACTTGGCTGGCAAGCGTTATCTTATGGCCATAACTTAACTAAACCAACACTATTAACATATCAAAGTGTTGTGGTTGTGGCCTGTTGTATGCTAAATTATGCTAATAATTATTAATAAAATAATTTAAAAAGTTCCGGCACTTCTGCCGGGACTTCTATGACAGAACCCCGGGGTCATGTGACCACCAAGCATTCTATTATAGCAGACCTGGCGGATGTGTCGGCAGCATCGGAGAGTGTCACTAGACCCCAAGTCTGGTGGGAGGAGAGGAATGCATTGGCTTGGGGTGCAGGTGGCTGTTTGGGGGTAGGAGTGGATGCATTGACTGGGGGCTGATGGCTGTCTGGGAAGAAAGAGGGGATGCATTGACTTGTAGCAGGTGGCTGTCTGGGGGAGAATGGAATCCATGGTTGAGGTCAGGTGGCGGTCTGGGGGGAGGAATGCATTGTATGGGGGCAAACGGCTTTCTGGGAAGCGAAGATGTCTATCTGGGGGGATACATTGGCTAAGTCTGGGGGCTGATGGCTATGGGGGATGCATTGGCTAGGTCTGGGGAGAGATGGCTGTGGGGGGATGCATTGGCTAGGTCTGGGGGCAGATGGCTGTGGGGGGATGCACTGGCTAAGTCTGGGGGGCAGATGGCTTACTGTGTGTGGGGGATGCATTGGCTAAGTCTGGGGGCAGGTGGCTAACTTTATGGGGGGTGCATTGGCTAAGTCTTAGGACAGATGGTTATGTGGGGGGATGCTAAGTCTGGGGGCAGATTGGCAAATAAAAGGAAATCAAAAGAAGATTTTTTTCCCCCCCAATTTTTATTAAATATATAAAACATGTAAATTAATATTTACAAGTAATACAAATGAATTAAATTGTAATTAAGCAATAAGGATATGCTAGTAACAAATACAAATAAATACTACATGGACAAAACCAAATAAGAACAATAGTCACAACAGGTAGATAGTACACACCTTTGAAGAGAGACCGTTTGGGACAATGCTGGACTCAGAGCAGTGAATGAATCCGGTGCGAAGAAAGAAGCCTGGCCAGGTCTTTTCGCAAAGAGAACAGGACGCCAAAAAAGGGACGCGTTTCGAAAAAACTTCTTCAGCCTTTGGCGTCCAGCATGTCTCAAAACGGGTCTCTGACTGTTTAAATAGACCGCTTCTAATTGCAAGCAGCGGTGAAACCAGGAAGTATGACGTAATCGCGTAGTAACGCGACGACGTCATAGCGTTGCGACGCCAACGTCATCTCCATAGCAACACATCGAGACCACACAGAGCCGGCATAGTGTGGTGTCGATCGGTGTACAGAGAGGGCGTTAGCGGCGGTACATATTAAAAAACAGAAAAAACAGAAAAAACTTGATACATACAAAAATAAAAAGTTATATACACAGTGTATACACGAACAGTGTTCCATAAAAACATATACAGGGATCTACTCCATACACAATGATCATCCACACTTCATGAAAAACATCCAAATATACATATTTCTTTATAGACAATGCCACAACTACAAAGTATCCCATCAAGAGACATATATCCTGTAATACAAAGTTCGTTATCTATCTGTTGGAATGCCCATGTGGCCTCCAATATATAGGTAGGACTAGTAGAACCTTTAAAAAACGCCTTTCTGAACATAGGTATAATATCAGAAGAGGTTTCGAAAAGCATATTCTGTCTAAACATTTTTTGGATGTACACCAGCGAAATGACAAAAAACTAAAGGCAATGGCAATTGAGCATGTTATATTAGGTCCACGCAAGGGTGACAGACTCAAGACTCTCTGTAAAAGAGAGACTTTTTGGATCCTCACCTTAAATACCCTGGTCCCTAAGGGTCTTAACGACAATTTTGACCTAGTGCCATTCCTGGATTAGACTTATGTATCACTGTTTTGTTGGTCTCCGTGCTATATGTATATATATATATATATGTTTGTATACTTCTATCCACTTTGAAGCATTTTTATGCATGTCATCCATATATGTATATTTGGATGTTTTTCATGAAGTGTGGATGATCATTGTGTATGGAGTAGATCCCTGTATATGTTTTTATGGAACACTGTTCGTGTATACACTGTGTATATAACTTTTTATTTTTGTATGTATCAAGTTTTTTCTGTTTTTTCTGTTTTTTAATATGTACCGCCGCTAACGCCCTCTCTGTACACCGATCGACACCACACTATGCCGGCTCTGTGTGGTCTCGATGTGTTGCTATGGAGATGACGTTGGCGTCGCAACGCTATGACGTCGTCGCGTTACTACGCGATTACGTCATACTTCCTGGTTTCACCGCTGCTTGCAATTAGAAGCGGTCTATTTAAACAGTCAGAGACCCGTTTTGAGACATGCTGGACGCCAAAGGCTGAAGAAGTTTTTTCGAAACGCGTCCCTTTTTTGGCGTCCTGTTCTCTTTGCGAAAAGACCTGGCCAGGCTTCTTTCTTCGCACCGGATTCATTCACTGCTCTGAGTCCAGCATTGTCCCAAACGGTCTCTCTTCAAAGGTGTGTACTATCTACCTGTTGTGACTATTGTTCTTATTTGGTTTTGTCCATGTAGTATTTATTTGTATTTGTTACTAGCATATCCTTATTGCTTAATTACAATTTAATTCATTTGTATTACTGTATTCCCACCTCAACTAAGGTGGTTCTGTGTGTATCTATTTTACTTATTTATTAAATTTATATATTTTTATACCCTCCAAATTGTGTGTTTTTTTATGGTGTATTTATACGCATTTATCATTTATATTTATTTTTATTAATATTACTTTGTAGCGCTGTCTTCCTTTTTTCTACATCTTCCTGTCCCTTCACGGTGCCAACCCACTGTGATTTTTTCTGGACTGGCGGCTACCTAAATCATTTTTCCTATTGGTTCCAAAATTAGTCAATCTCTCGACACAAGCCAGAAGGGCCCTCTACAGATATCATCTACCCCCGTTTCAATACCTACCATCGGACGGGTTTGTATGTTTTACTACTTTTTTATTTAGTTCACTCACAGGCGCTCGGTATTTATACTTCCGTTAGGTTGTATATCACTCTTTTTTCACAATATTTACAAGTAAATCTTTTTCCTATATGGTAGTCTTATATTCAATTTTATTCTTTTTTTCCTAAATGAATATCCAAAGTTTGGGGGGGGGGGCATCTTATAAACAGGGTCTTCTTATATTCAAGCAAATACGATACCTTACACATCTGTCGCAGAGGAGTAGTTTACAGACAGAACTAAAGCTTATTTCCCCTTCTGAATGCAGCACAGCCTATAGGGCTGACTGGTGAATTAGAGGGGAAGAATGCATCTCATCTCTGGATTGGCTGCAGGAATTAAACTTTCCAGATAGACATGCACTGATTCCTGGACATTCACTTTGGAGCACAACATAGTGCAGGAGAGAATGTTAAAATAAAGGATACAAAGTATCCCCTGCACTATTTGGAACCAGTTTCCCTTTTGGCCTTGCCTTAATGGTGGTCATGGTCTACAGGACAGTGAAAACAACAATATAAGCAGAAACACAGGAACAATTAAGGATCCAGGACACTGGAACAGACCATGTCTAGTTTGTCAGTCATGAATGTGGATATCATATTTTAATAAAAAAAGACATAGTTGAAGCTAGACTAGTTAGTAGAGTATGTCAAATATCAGGAAATAATGTTGTTTCTCTAGCGTGTACACATTTTACTTTTCTAGCTTTCCATACCCCGTATCTGTTCTTTAGCCATCATCAGCACTTTCTCTAATACCATGGACCAGTATGGAGGCACTCTAATATCTTCCACCAGTGAATCAATGCCCTTTTTAATACATCCCAATATCTTATTGACCTTTGCAGCTGCCAGGTGGCATTGTGCACTACTGCTTAGTCTATTGTCTACAATTACCCCCAAATATTTTTAATTAGTTGATTTCCCCAAGAAAACACCATTTAAACTATATGTTCCATTTTTATTATTATAAACAAAATGCATATTTTTATTTGTCTATATTAAATCTCATTTGCCATTGTGAATGCATTAATGCAGCCGCTTCACCCTCCCCTCTCATGCGATGGCCAGTTCATCGTAGGAGAGGTCATCGAGGGTATGGTTCATCGTTGGATCGCTGAAGGTAAGTATTATTCGGGGGGTAGCATTAGTATTTGGGTTAATTTTAGAATTGGGTTTGGGGAGGTCATTTTAGTATTAGGGTTTGGGGGGGTTAATTTTAAGGTTTGGGGGAGTTCATTTTAGTATTACGGTTTGGGGGTAATTTTAGTATTAGGGCTGGGGGGGGTAATTTTACTATTAGGATAGGGGGGTTTAATTTTAGTATTAGGTCTCGGAGTGGTTGAGAAAACAAGATAATTTTCACTTAACTAAATGTTTTTATGTGGTTTGTCTTAAGTGTATTATAGTCCTGTAAGTTGATAAACAGGAAGATAATTGTCTGTGTTTATGTTAAAGAAAATAATTTTCTGCACAAATAAAGAAGAAAAAGGAAAAATGTCATGTCTGTGTTTAAACTGGAATTTTGATACAGAAAATTAAATAAAGAATGACATACAAAAAAAAAATTGTATTAGGGCTCGGAGGGGTTCATTTAGTATTAGGGTACGGGGGGAGTTAATTTTAGTAGTAGGGTTTGGGGGGTTAATTTAACCCAATTTGTCCAACTCCTCTTGTAATAAAGACACATCTATTTCAGCCTGTATTACCCTATTTAATTGTGTTTCATCAGCAAACTTAAGATATGGCTTTTAAAAGAAGAGGACCCAGGATAGATCTGTGAGGTACTCCACTGATCAAATGTGTCCAATTTGAGACCTGCACTATTTACCACCACTCTTTGCCTTCTATCTTTCAGCATATTGCTAATCTACACACAAACTTTTGTCCTTAAGCCTATTTCAGTCAATTTGTACAGTAACCTTAAGTAAGGAACCATATCAAATGCAAAGTCTAAATATATCACATCCACTGCATAGTTGCCAACTGTCCCGGATTCGCCAGGACAGTCCCGGCAACTGTGCAAATGTCCCCCGAATACTGTGATCGCGGGACAGTCCCGGGAAACGTGGCTGTCTCGCGATCGCGGCGGGTTACGTGACGTCGTGCAATGACGTCACGTGATCCGGTGACCTGCCGCGATCGCAAGACAGCCTAGTTTACCGGGACATATGAGCACAGCAGCTATTTATTTTTATTTTTTTACTCTTTTTTTTTTCAAATCTTCTTCAGCCGGATATGACAGCTAGTCATATCTGGCTAATGTACTTCCCTCCTCCGTGCAGGAGGGAAGCCTGTAGCATGGAGGACGCGACGGGACACTGAGGTGAGTACTGGGGAAAGGGGTGGAGGGAGGGTGACTTTCATGTGCAAATATCACTGATAAATGAATTGGCATGGTAATACTTACCAATGATGGGCATGATAAGACTGACAAATGATGGGCATGATAAGACTGACAAATGATGGGCATGATAACACTGACAAATAATGGGCATGATAACACTGACAAATGATGGGCATGGTAATACTTACAAATGATGGGCATGATAACACTGACAAATGATGGGCATGATAAGACTGACAAATGATGGGCATGGTAATACTTACAAATGATGGGGATGATAACACTGACAAATGATGGGCATGGTAATACTTACAAATGATGGGCATGATAACACTGACAAATGATGGGCATGGTAATACTTACAAATGATGGGCATGATAACACTGACACATGATGGGCATGGTAATACTTACAAATGATGGGCATGATAACACTGACAAATGATGGGCATGGTAATACAAATGATGGGCATGATAACACTGACAAATGATGGGCATGATAACACTGACAAATGATGGCCATGGTAATACTTACAAATGATGGGCATCAGGGGTCAAGTCCTGGGGAAAAAAAAGTGTGGGAACTCACACAAAATCCACTGCGACCCCCCCCCCCCCCTCTATGCCAGTATTCTGCCCCTCTAAATGCCAGGATTTTGCCCCTCTATGTCAGGATTTTGCCCCTCTATAAGCCAGGATTTTGCCCCTCTATAAGCCAGGATTTTGCCCCTCTATGTGCCAGGATTTTGCCCCTCTATGTCATGATTTTTCCCCTCTATTCCAGGATTCTGCCCTTCTATATGCCAGGATTTTGCCCCTCTATGCCAGGATTCTGCGCCTCTATATGCCTTGATTTTGCCCTTCTATTCCAGGATTTTGCCCCTCTATTCCAGGATTTTGCCCCTCTATGCCAGGATTTTGCCCCTCTATTCCAGGATTTTGCCCCTCTATTCCAGGATTTTGACCCTCTATATGCCAGGATTTTGCCCCTCTATGTCAGGATTTTGCCCCTCTATGCCAGGATTTTGCCCCTCTATGTGCCAGGATTTTGCCCCTCTATGCCAGGATTTTGCCCCTCTATGTCAGGATTTTGCCTCTCTATTCCAGGATTTTGAGTACTTACCTCCTTGTTGCTCTCTGTCTCCGGTCTTCTCCTCTCCGAACCTCCGGTCGTCACGTTTTTTTTTTTGAACTTTATTGAGGTCGCGCGACTCAATAAAGTCCCTGTCTCCGTCCAGCTCCTCTGTGCAGTCTTCTTCCCTCCTGCATGGAGGAGGGAAAATGCCACCGGATATGACATGCTGTCAAATCCGGTGGCAATGACAGGAAGTTTTTTTATTTTTTTCTCGGACCGCATCTAGTGGATGCGGCTGCTGGGAAAAAAAATAAAAATGAGGCAGCTGCCCTGGTCTTGCAGGAGCAAAGGGAACGGCGTTCCTGCCATGAAAAAAGTGCAGGAAGGCCATTCCCACGCGTTCCTGCAGGACTCGGGCCCTGATGGGCATGATAACACTGACAAATGATGGGCACGATAAGACTGACAAATGATGGGCATGGTAATACTTACAAATGATGGGCATTATAAGACTGACAAATGATGGGCATGGTAATACTGACAAATGATGGGCATGATAAGACTGATAAATGAATGGGTGTAAGAAATATAGGGTGCCTTTAATTTCTTACATGGGCAAAATAATGTAATTAATAAGTAATGATGGTCTGTGCCTTTGTAAGAGGCACAGACAAACCTGGAACGGAAATGCCCCTTTCCTTGCAATGAGATATAGCAGCAGGAAATGGGGACATATTGATAAGACATGTGCAAAACTAAAATTTTCGTTTAGTTTTCGTCCAAAAACGAATGCACATGTCTAATATTGATCTACTTTTTTGGGGTTTTGTTTTTAAGATAAAAAAAAAAACGCTCACTTGTATGTGTGTATATATGAGTGTATGTGACAGATTGTATGTATGTGTGTATGTATGTATGAGTGTATGTGACAGACAGGGCCGGCGCTACCGTAAGGCAGCACAGACGGCTGCCTTAGGGCGCACCAATGGGGGGGCGGGAAAATCGCCCGCTCCCCCAGGCCCGTTTACTTACCTCCATGCTGCTGTTCATGTCCGTGGCTAAGAGGGAAGCGCTGTGCGCTCCCCTCAGGCCGTGCGCATTCAATAAAGTGTGTTGAAACTTTTTTTTTCAACACACTTTATTGAATGCGCACGGCCTGAGGGGAGCGCACAGCGCTTCCCTCTTAGCCACGGACATGAACAGCAGCATGGAGGTAAGTACTGGGGTCTGGGGAAGGGGGGAGGAGGGAGGTATAACGAGCATCGACTGGCACAATATTACTGGGCTCCGAGTGGCATAATATTCCTGGGCATCTGAATGGCATACCATTTAGATGTATTTATTTTCTACACTATACATTATTCATATATATATATATATATAATGTAAGGAGGCTTAATGGTGTGGGAGGCGTGGCGGATCAGAGCAGGGGGGCACCAAAATGCACCTTCGCCTGTGTAGACGAAAATCCTTGCACCGGCCCTGATGACAGACTATGTGTATGAGTGTGTATGACTGACTGTATGTGTGTAAGTGACTGACTGTATGTATGAGTGTATGTGTCTATGTTACAGACTGTATGTATGTATGAGTGTATAGTAAAGACTATGTATGAGTGTGTGTGTGTCTATGTGACTGGTTGTATGTATCTATGTGACAAACTGTATGGGTGTATGCGAGTATGTGACAGATTGTGTGTATGTATAAGTGTATGTGACAGACTATGTATGAGTGTATGTGTCTATGTGACTGACTGTATGTGTGAGTGTATATGTGACGTATGTGTGTCTGTATATGACTGCCTGTGATTGTGTGTATGTGCTGTTGTCTGGCTCCTAGATTTTTTTGCTGGCTCCTAAAAATCAAAAAAGTTTCTCAAGCCCTGGTATAAATACAACTAGTTATATATATTTGGGGTCCACCTCAAGCTTTTGAAAAGGCTGGAAATATTTAATATTTTACAGGGGTTTTTTTGTGGTCAGAGACTTAATATTTGTTTGCTGAGAGGGTGGTGGGTACATGGAATAGTCTTCCAGTAGAAGTGGTAGAGGTTAATACAGTGAAGGAGTATAAGCATAAGGCTATTCTAGATATAAGATGAAGCCAGGGATTAATGGAGGTATTACTTTCTGAGAGGGTAGTGGAGCATAGAATAGACTTCCAGCAGAAATGGTAGAGGTATATACAGTGGAGGTCAGAAACTTAGTATTACTTTACTGTTAGGGTAGTGGATGCATGGAATAGTCTTCCAGCAGGAGTGGTAGAGGTTAATACAGTGAAGGAGTTTAAGCATGCATGGGATAGGTATAAGGCTATCCTAGATGTAAGATAAGGCCAGGGACTAATGAAAGTATTACTTTACTGAGAGGGTAGTGGATGCAAGGAATAGTATTCGAGCAGAAGTGGTAGAGGTTAATACAGAGAAAGGGGTTTAAGCATGCATGGGATAGGTATGCTATCCTAGATAAAAGATAAGGCCAGGGACTAATGAAAGTATTACTTTACTGATAGGGTAGTGGATACATGGAATGGCCTTCCAGCAGAAGTGGTAGGTTTATACTAATGTATGTTTTATGGTGCACACACAGCTCTCTGACTATATTTCATGTAAAAGTGATAAAATACACCTGCCTGATGTAGATGTTGTGCTGTGAATGTATCTGTTGTATACCAAGGATGCATGGTAATGCTGGCGGGAACTTGGTGATATAATCTACGCTGTGACAATAAGGTGGTTTTACATTATGCTAATTATGTGGAATGGGCGGAGCTTTGGACAGTAGGTGTGGTCAATCTTAAAGTAAGTTAATTGTAAGCTGAGCTGCAAAGTGTCCCTGGAAATTTTTTTCAAATGTTGGCAACTATGCCACTGCAGCACTCAACTCTATATTTTTACTCACTTCTTCACAGAGTGCTATTAAGTTCTGTTCTTCACAGTGAAATATTGAATATATTCCCTTAGCAACCCTTCAAATAGTTTCCCGATCATAGATGTCTAGCTTACAGGTCTGTAATTGCCTGGCTGGGATAAAAGAATCCCTGAAAATCAAAAATCAAAATAGCCATGGCCTGGCTTAGCTCCTTAAGTACCCATGGCTATATACCATCCAGCCCGGGGCTTTGTCTACCTTAACAAATTTAATTGTTGCTTGCTGTCACTGTTCTGTTACAATAGCTTGCTGGTTTTTATGCATTGGTTCTTCCTGGGTAAAAACAAGAACAGTAATTATTTAAAATAATATTTTTATTATTGTCCCCAAAATGCATGATTTTACACTAGTCTAAATTGAACCTAATTTACCATTTATCTGCCCTATTACCCAATTTGTACAAATCTTCTTGCAGTGAATATACTGCGTGAAAATAATAATTCATTCTCCACATCATGCACTAAAAAGAGCAAAGAAAGCGACCAAATGCCACTATGTAGAGGCATTGTGCAACACTGAAACAAAGTGCAGGGGAGCGCTACGATTACTCCCCAGAGTGACCGTAGCTGCTATTTAAACATGGCGACGTGTAGACATGTGCAAAACTAAAATTTTCGTTTCGTTTTCGTCCATTCGGACGAAAATGTTATTTATTTCGTCTAAAACGAATTTCGTTCATTAGTGCATTCGTTTCAGACGAAATTCGTTCATTATTTTCGTTTCGTTAATTTTTTTCGTTCGTTTTATAGAATACAATGTAATACTATTGGCTTTCTATAAACCGAACGATTGCCCCATTCATAAGAAATTCTTATGAATGGGGCTCTCGTTCGGTTCATAGAAAGGCAATAGTATTACTTGTATTCTATAAGCCGAAAGTCTATAAACCGAACGACTTTCGGTTTATAGACTTTCGGCTTATGGAATACATGTAATCCTATTGCTATTCTATAAACCGAACGACTTTCGGTTTATAGAATAGCCATAGGTTTACATGTATTACATAAGCCGAAAGTCTATAAACCGAAAGTCGTTCGGTTTATAGGCTGTCGGCATTTAACTATACAGAGACAGAGTCTCCATTCATAAAATTATGAATGGAGACTTTGTCTCCGTGTAGTAAAATGCCGACAGCCTATAAACCGAACGTTCGGTTTATAGGCTGTGGGCATTTTACTACACGGAGACAAAGTCTCCATTCATAATTTTATGAATGGAGACTCTGTCTCCGTGTAGTAAAATGCCGACAGCCTATAAACCGAACGTTCGGTTTATAGGCTGTCGGCTTATGGAATACATGTATTCCTATTGCTATTCTATAAACCGAAAGTCGTTCGGTTTATAGAATAGCAATAGGAATACATGTATTCCATAAGCCGACAGCCTATAAACCGAACGTTCGGTTTATAGGCTGTCGGCATTTTACTACACGGAGACAGAGTCTCCATTCATAAAATTATGAATGGAGACTTTGTCTCCGTGTAGTAAAATGCCGACAGCCTATAAACCGAACGTTCGGTTTATAGGCTGTCGGCTTATGGAATACATGTATATAATAAATAATATGTTATAATGTATATAATAAATAATAAAATTATGAATGGAGACTTTGTCTCCGTGTAGTAAAATGCCGAAAGCCTATAAACCGAACGATCCGTTTATAGACTTTCGGCTTATATAATACATGTAATCCTATGGCTATTCTATAAACCGAACGTTCGGTTTATAGAATAGCAATAGGAATACATGTATTCCATAAGCCGACAGCCTATAAACCGAACGTTCGGTTTATAGGCTGTGGGCATTTTACTACACGGAGACAAAGTCTCCATTCATAATTTTATGAATGGAGACTCTGTCTCCGTATAGTTAAATGCCGGCTTTTAACTATACGGAGACAAAGTCTCCATTTATAATTTTATGAATGGAGACTCTGTCTCCGTATAGTTAAATGCCGGTGTTCTGACAAATTTCTGGAGCAAATTCTCCTGCGCAATCGCAGGAGAATTTGCTCACTGCGCATGCGCATAAAGTTACAGCTGATAACTCAGCTGTAACTTTGTGACCACCGCGCATGCGCCAGCTGCGCAACCCACCTCCCGCCCCCTCACACCCCCTGCACACCCCCTGCACACCCCTTCTTACCAGATCATCGACCACAGCGATACACAGCGCATGCGCACGCCTATCCAGCCGTTTGGGAATGTGCGCGTCCGTTGTTGTGTTCTTAAGGTGGTAAGTAACATGGGGCGTCGGGACATAAGGGGGCAAGCATCCTGGTGAGGGCTGCCTCATCTTGATGGGATTTGTGATCCTCCTGCTGCATCAATAATACAGCAGGAGGATCACAAATCCCATCAAGATGAGGCAGCCCTCACCAGGATGCTTGCCCCCTTATGTCCCGACGCCCCGTGTTACTTACCACCTTAAGAACACAACAACGGACGCGCGCATTCCCAAACGGCTGGATAGGCGTGCGCATGCGCTGTGTATCGCTGTGGTCGATGATCTGGTAAGAAGGGGTGTGCGGCGGGTGTGAGGGGGCGGGAGGTGGGTTGCGCAGCTGTCTCATGCACGGTGGTCACAAAGTTACAGCTGAGTTATCAGCTGTAACTTTATGCGCATGCGCAGTGAGCAAATTCTCCTGCGATTGCGCAGGAGAATTTGCTCCAGAAATTTGTCAGAACACCGGCTTTTAACTATACGGAGACAAAGTCTCCATTTATAATTTTATGAATGGAGACTCTGTCTCCGTATAGTTAAATGCCCACAGCCTATAAACCGAACGTTCGGTTTATAGGCTGTCGGCTTTTAACTATACGTTTGTCTCCATTCATAAATTTATGAATGGAGACTCTGTCTCCGTATAGTTAAATGCTATTGTATTCTATAAACCGACTCTATTTCGGCTTATAGAATGCAATAGTACTACGAATGGACGAATGAACGAATGATTTTCCTTTATTAACTATTCGTTCATTCGATTTAGTTAGCTTAGCATTTTCGTTCTTCGTTTTTCGGGCGAATGGACGAAAATGCAATTTTCGGACGAAAATGCATTAGTCCGAAAACGAATGCACATGTCTAGTATATATTCACATGTAAATTGCTTTTTTAATAAAAAATTATGATATAAATAAAATCTTGTTTTTATTTCCTTTTATGTGACAAAGCTGCCTCTCTCTTTCCCTTGCCCCCAGATTTGTCGCTCTCCCCCCCTTAGTGTTGTCTCTCTCTCACCCTCCCTTTGGCTCCCCCCTCGCTCCCCTTGTGTCTGTCTCTTCCCCCCTTCCCTCCCCTTGTTTCTCTCTGCCCCCCCCCTTGTTATTCTGTCCCCCCCTCACCTGTTTCTTGCTCCCTGGTGGCTAGTGGGGGCAGCCGGGGGATGTATGCACTATACATAATAGACGGAAGTGTCGGGCAGCATGGAGGTTGTCTGCACGATTCGTGCAGACATCCCCCAGCTGCCCGATTCTCCCTGGTGGCTAGCGAGGCAGCGGTGGATGTCTGCGCGATGAGCGAGACCTCCCCTGCTGCCGCCCGGAACGACAGCCAGGACTTTTATGAGGAAGCCGGAAGTACCCAGCTTCATCATAGAAGTCCCGGCGGTCATGCCGGGCGGCAGCAGGAGAGGTCTCGCTCATCGCGCAGACATCCTCCGCTCCCTCGCTAGCCACCAGGGAGAATCGGGCAGCTGGGGGATGTCTGCACGAATCGTGCAGACAACCTCCATGCTGCCCGACACTTCCGTCTATTATGTATAGTGCATACATCCCCCGGCTGCCCCCACTAGCCACCAGGGAGCAAGAAACAGGTGAGGGGGGGACAGAATAACAAGGGGGGGGGGGCAGAGAGAAACAAGGGGAGGGAAGGGGGGAAGAGACAGACACAAGGGGAGCGAGGGGGGAGCCAAAGGGAGGGTGAGAGAGAGACAACACTAAGGGGGGGAGAGCGACAAATCTGGGGGCAAGGGAAAGAGAGAGGCAGCATTGTCACATAAAAGGAAATAAAAACAAGATTTTTTTATATCATAATTTTTTATTTAAAAAGCAATTTACATGTGAATATATACTAGACATGTGCATTCGTTTTCGGACGAATGCATTTTCGTCCGAAAATTGCATTTTCGTCCATTCGCCCGAAAAACGAAGAACGAAAATGCTAAGCTAACTAAAGCCGGATGAACGAATGGTTAATAAAGGAAAATCATTCGTTCATTCGTCCATTCGTAGTACTATTGCATTCTATAAGCCGAAATAGAGTCGGTTTATAGAATACAATAGCATTTAACTATACGGAGACAGAGTCTCCATTCATAAAATTATGAATGGAGACTTTGTCTCCGTATAGTTAAATGCCCACAGCCTATAAACCGAACGTTCGGTTTATAGGCTGTGGGCATTTAACTATACGGAGACAGAGTCTCCATTCATAAAATTATAAATGGAGACTTTGTCTCCGTATAGTTAAAAGCCGGCATTTAACTATACAGAGACAGAGTCTCCATTCATAAAATTATGAATGGAGACTTTGTCTCCGTGTAGTAAAATGCCCACAGCCTATAAACCGAACGTTCGGTTTATAGGCTGTCGGCTTATGGAATACATGTATTCCTATTGCTATTCTATAAACCGAACTTTCGGTTTATAGAATAGCCATAGGATTACATGTATTACATAAGCCGAAAGTCTATAAACCGATCGTTCGGTTTATAGACTTTCGGCATTTTACTACACGGAGACAAAGTCTCCATTCATAATTTTATGAATGGAGACTCTGTCTCTGTATAGTTAAATGCCGACAGCCTATAAACCGAACGACTTTCGGTTTATAGACTTTCGGCTTATGTACTACATGTAATCCTATGGCTATTCTATAAACCGAAAGTCGTTCGGTTTATAGTTTAGCAATAGCATTACATGTATTCTATAAACCGAACGTCGTTCGTTTTAAAGACTTTCGGCTTATAGAATACTATTGGCTTTCTATAAACCGAACTAGAGTCGAGTCCCCATTCATAAGAAATTCTTATGAATGAGGAGGGACTCTAGTTAGGTTTATAGAATGCCAATAGTATTCTATAAGCCGAAAGTCTTTAAAACGAACGACATTCGGTTTATAGAATGCATGTAATGCTATTGCTGTTCTATAAGCCGAATGTCTTTCGGCTTATAGAACAGCAATAGCATTACATGTATTCTATAAACCGAACGTCGTTTGTTTTAAAGACTTTCGGCTTATAGAATACATGCTGCTATTGGCTTTCTATAAACCGAAAGAGTCCCCATTCATACGAATAGGTCAATTGACCTATTCGTATGAATGGGAACTCAATTTCGGTTTATAGGAAGCTAATAGCATTACATGCATTCCATAAACCGAAAGTCATTCATGTCGGTTTATGGAATGTAGTACAATGCTATTGGTATTGTAAACCGACTCTATTTCGGTTTAGAATGCCAATAGCACGAATGGACGAATGGACGAATGAACGAATGATTTTCGTTTATTAACCATTCGTTCATTCGGATTTTGTTAGTTAAAATTTTCGTTATTCGTTTTTCGGACGAATGGACGAAAATGCTATTTTCGTCCGAAAATGCATTCGTCCGAAAACGAATGCACATGTCTAGCGACGTGTCTGCACATGTGTCCTTAGGAAATGAATGAAAGTTCGCCTCCTAAGCACTGATGGTGTTGTTAAAGTGGCTCGAGGCACTTGGCAACACCAAAAGGCTCCCTCTTGATCTGATGGTGGTCGCTCTCCTGAGCGACCACATCAGCTCGGGAGAAGGGAGCGCTGCCTTTATAGGCGGCGCTTCCCTTCTACTGGCAAGAGCATCAATTTTTTCTGATTTTTCTCACTTCTGTTGCTCTAGGGGGCGCTGCCGGATGCTGGCACAGCAGATCAGTGTGATCTGTGCGCCGGCAAGTATGGTAGGAGCTCAGATGAGCTCTTACCATACAGAAGTCAAATGCAATATTTACAAAAATTAATAGTAATAAATTAAATATTTAATAAATTTTTTACAACCAAGGGCTTTTATAAAAGCCATTTATAGTGTTTAACCCATTCCCTGCCATTGATGGCTGTGTACGCAGTGATCTTACACAGCAGCACATTTTTGCTGTCTGTGCATTTTTTAGGGGTTAATTTCATTTATAACAGTGTAAGAAAGGTTCTTTTATTAACCCCTTGATTGCCAAAGATCACTGCCTTAGTAGCGTTCTGGCCGCAGAAGCAATTTTTTTGCTATCTATTTTTTTTTTAAATAAAAATTTATAACACCCGCTAGGGGTCAATTATACCCGCTAGGGGATTATGTTTAATGTAAACATTTTTTTTAAAGCTGTCTGAAAGCATGTATAGCGCTCACTAACAGCTGATCAGTGGCAAAGGCAGTTTTGTGATTGCGCAGATGAGCATCACCATTCGCCTTGTCAGATCAATATTTGAAAATATCGAACTGACCGTGTAGATCATCACTTGAGTCTTAGTGAGGGAGAGAGAGACAGATCAGATAATGTACTATTTTAATAGTAATAAATAAAGTATTTAATACAATTCTGATAACCAAGGGCTTTTATAAAAGCCATAACCTTTTGTATAGTTTATCCTGTGCATTAACCTCTTCTCTGCCACTGATCACGCCACAGCAACACATTTTTTCTTGTCTTTGCATTTTTAGGGGTTAATTTTTTTTGTACGGTACTATAAAGGCTCTTATAAGAGCTATTAACCCCTTCCTTGCTTTACATGTCAAAATTCCAAGTTGTAAAATCAAAAAGCGCACCTCTCAAATGTGGCTTTTAACCACCAAACAAGCTGACAAACCTATGCATGGGTGGTATACCTGTACTCGGGAGATGTTGCTGAGCACATTTTGGGGTGTTGTTTGGTAGTGACACATATTAAAATCTGTGAGTTCATGTCTAAAGTACAATGTTTGTGGGGAAATAACACAATAAAATTACTACCACAAATTTGAAAAAGGCTGGTGGTAGAATTGATGCTTGGAAAGTGTTAAAATACCACCATTTGAAATAGCCTAGGCTGTCTACTTTTACAAAATATATGGTTTTATGGGGTAAAATACACTGTCCGGCTTAAAAAATGTCCTAAATGGAACACGGGCGCATGCCGACTACATGTTGGCATAAATTCCAAGTTGGAAATGCCCACCTCCCAAATGTGGCTTTTTAGACCCCAAACAACTCAACAAACCTATGCATGGGTGGTATCCCTGTACTCAGGAGATGTTGAATACATATTGTGGTGTTGTTTGGCAGTGACACATTCTAAAATCTGTGAATTCTTGTCTGAAGTACTACCAAAAACTTTAACAAAGGCTGGTGGTAAAATTAGTGCATGGAAAGTGTTAAAATACCACCATTTGAAATAGCCTAGGGTGTATACTTGCAAAAGATATATGGTTTGATGGGTAAAATACACTGTCTGGCTTCAAAAATGTCCCAAATTGGTCATGGGCACAGGTTGTCTGCATGTCAAAATTCCGTGTTGGAAAACCAAAAAGTGCACCTCCCAGATGTGAGGTTAAACCCCCAAACAAGCTGACAAACCTATGCATGGGTGGTATCCCTGTACTCAGGACAAATAGTAGAATCTATGTAGCAGGTTTATTTTTAGCTTTTGTAGATGACTAAAAGATTTTTCAAATAAAAGTCAGAAAATATGTTTATTTTTTGTTCACCATATTTTATTTATTTTATAGTATATTATAGGATACAATCAAAATTATGGTAGCTAATGAAATCCCTTCTTGTCCTGATAAATACAATATATAATTAGTGTGGGTACAGAAAATGACAAAGAAGAAAATCACAGCTAAACACAAACAGCACAGAAATGTTAAAATAGCCATTGTCCAGAATGGCCAAAAATGTTTCAAAGGGTCTGTCCTTCAGGGGTTAAACAATGTCTTGATAAGGCAACAACTAACTTTCTTTTTCACTATATAATATGCAGTAGAAGACAGGAATGCTAGGATCTCATCCAGATTTTTTTTCTAACATGAGTTATGTGCTAAAAATAGACTAGCAATCAGACACAGAATAATGAAATAGGTTTCAGAATCTCATAAACAGCGAGAATTGACCTTAGGAACTTCTAGGTTCAGCGGTTAAATTAGATGTTCACACAGGAAACGAAGGGTACAGTCTGCCAAATCAGACAAAAATATTAAGATCATTTATATTTGAAGAAGTGATTGCTATAGCAATGAGTGGGCTACATGACAGTTTGTGTACAGTTATCTGCCGCTTGACTTGAATTTCTTAGCCTTATGAGTGCAGGCATACATATATTCCAAGGTCAATAAAATAATGATCCACTTGTTCAGGAATATTAGAGCATCTACTCAATAACAATATTAAAGCGCTAATCCCAAGACTGGCTTGGTATAGGCACTTGATGCAATATGAGCAAAATGAACATTAAGATCAGTGGTGTATCTTGGTTTTGTGCTGCCCTAGGTAGACAAAATTCGGGCACCACTCCACCCACAATGCACACCCACGACATGCCCCATCACCCCATAACATGCTCCATCACCCACATTGCACACACATAAAACTGCCTTATCATCCCATTACATGCCCCCATCACCCACATTACATACCCCCACCATGTCCATGGGCGTCTGCAGGGGGTGGGGCAAGGGGGGGTGCTTGCCTCCCCCCCCCCCCCCCTGGATTTTCAAGAAAAAAAAAATAGTGCCCCCTCCACTGCCTTTGATGTAACAGGGAGCTTAACACTGCCGTTAAGCTCCCTGTTACACTAACCGTTTCCTCCGTGCATCTTCCGTCCTGCACGGAGGAAGGAAACTCTTGTAGCGTTTTTTTTTTTTTTTTTACTTTATTGATGCTGCGCGACTTTAATAAAGTAAAAAAAAAACGTGACCAGAGTTTCCTTCCTCCGTGCAGGACGGAAGATGCACAGGTGAAACGACTGGAGTGCAGCAGCAAGGAGGTAAGTGCTCGGGAATGGGGGGGAGGAGGCGGGCAAAAAAACAAGCAGATCCTGGCATATTGAGCGACAAAACCTGGCATAGAGTGGCACAATCCTGGCATATTGAGGGTCTAAATCCTGGTATAGAGTGGCAAAATTCTGGCAAATTGAGGGGCAAATCTTGGTATATTGAGGGGCAAAATCCTGTCATAGAGTGGCAAAATTCTGGCATATTGAGGGGCTAAATCCTGCCATATTGGGTGGCTAAATCCTGGAATAGAGTGGCAAAACCTGGCATAGAGTGACAAAATCCTGGCAAATTGAGGGGCAAAATCCTGGCATACAGTGGCAACATCCTGGCAAAATGAGGGGCAAAATCCTGGCATACAGTGGCAAAATCCTGGCATATTGAGGGGCAAAATCCTGGAATATTGGGTGTATAAATCCTGGCATATTGAGGGGCAAAATCCTGGCAAATTGAGGGGCAAAATCTTGGCATAGAGTGGCAAAACCTGGCATAGAGTGACAAAATCCTGGCAAATTGAGGGGCAAAATCCTGGCATACAGTGGCAAAATCCTGGCAAATTGAGGGGCAAAATCCTGGCATACAGTGGCAAAATCCTGGCATATTAAGGGGCAAAATCCTGGCATATTGGGTGTCTAAATCCTGGCATATTGCGGGGCAAAATCCTGGCATACTGAGGGGCAAGATCCTGGCAAATTGAGGGGCAAAATCTTGGCATATTGAGGGTCTAAATCCTGGTATAGAGTGGCAAAACCTGGCATAGAGTGGCAAAATCCTGGCATATTGAGGGGCTAAATCCTGGCAAATTGAATGGCTAAATCCTGGCATATTGGGTGGCAAAATCCTGGCATATTGGGTGGCTAAATCCTGGCATATTGGTTGGCTAAATCCTGGCATAGAGTGGCAAAATCCTGGCATATTGAGGGGCTAAATCCTGGAATATTGAATGGCTAAATCCTGGCATATTGGGTGGCAAAATCCTGGCATATTTGGTGGCTAAATCCTGGCATATTGGGTGGCTAAATCCTGGCATATTAAATGGCAAAATCTTGGCATATTAAATGGCAAAATCCTGGCATATTGAGATGTTAAATCCTGGCATATTTAATGGCTAAATCCTGGCATATTGGGTGGCTAAATCCTGGCATACTGAGGGGCAAAATCCTGGCATACTGAGGGGCAAAATCCTGGCATACTGAGGGGCGAAATCCTGGCACATTGAGGGGCAAAATCCTGGCATATTGTGTGGCAAAATCCTGGCATATTGGGTGGCAAAATCCTGGCATATGGGGTGGCTAAATAGTGGCATATTGAGTGGCTAAATCCTGGCATATTAAATGGCAAAATCCTGGCATATTGAGTTGAAAAATCCTGGCATATTGGGTGGCTAAATCCTGGCATATTGAGGGGTTAAATCCTGGCATATTAAATGGCTAAATCCTGGCATATTAAATGGCTAAATCCCGGCATATTGAGGGGCTAAATCCTGGCATATTGAATGGCTAAATCCTGACATATTGAGGGGTTAAATCCTGGCATATTAACCCCTTAGTGACAAGACATTTTCACCTTGACTTTCCCTTGGTGACAATGGCTGTTTTGACATTTCTAGGGTGTTTGTGTTTAGCTGTAATTTTTTTCTTTCTCACATACAGTACCCACAAAAATTATATGTTGTTTTTATCGTCATAAGAAGGGCTTTCATTAGATACCATTATGTTCATCATATCTTATAATTTACTACAAAAAAAATCATAAAATATGATGAAAATTTTAAAAAACACACTTTTTCTAACTTTGACCTAAAATATAATTTTCACAAATAAAATCATTAAAAAAGACCCCGTCTAAATAGTTTCTAAATGTTCTCCCGAGTTCAAAAATATGCATGTTTCCATATTTTTCAGTATTTTTTTGCGAGTTATGGGGCAAAAACCAAAAATAGTGTTTTTTGTTTTTTCCTATATTGATCTTTTGACCCCAACCCGAACCCAAAATTTAACCCTAACACTAAATTTAACCCCAACTCTAATCCTTATTATATCCATTAATATTTTTTAACTTTAATTTAATTTTAACCCTATCCCTTATGCTAAAAAATATTTAATTTTAACCCTATAGGCTAATATAGCTAAATAACCAGTTTTTAATTAATTAAATATGTATTTTAAATATTTTCCATTGCAATGCTACTAAACTACCACTAGGGGCAGTCAAGTAGCATATTCAGAGCGACGGAAGTGAAGTTACTTTCACTTCCGAAGCTCAGACCGGCAGAGGGCTTAGCTATATTGACAGAGCAGCATGCTCCGTCAATATGGCTCGCCACGATCGCCCCGTGGGGCGATCGTGGGGGTCCCAAAATAGAAATGTCGGTGCTGGCTATTGCCTCGATGTCGAGGCAATAGACCAGCACTGTTAAAGCGGTTTTTGCGATCGTTGATCACGAAAACCGCTTCATTCACTGCAGGACGTGCCAGGCACGTCCTTTGTCGTTAAGGGAGTTTCTCCCAGGACGTGCCTGGCACGTCCTTTGTCGTCAAGGGGTTAAATGGCTAGATCCTGGCATATTGAGAGGTTAAATCCTGGCATAATAAATGGCTAAATCCTGGCATATTGAGGGGTTAAATCCTGGCATATTAAATGGCTGAATCCTGGCATATTGAATGGCTAAATCCTGGCATATAATGACAGTAAAAATATGCCCCCCCCTGAAAAAATGTCTGCGGATGCCCATGACCATGTCCATTACATGTCCCCATCACCCTGATAAATTGGAAGGCGCTAAAGCTTGCTGAAGGGTGGGGGTTGGAGTGAAAATGTTTGAAGTACCAGAAGTGTGCTTTAACACCCTCTGGCAAAGTACCGCCCTCTGGCAAAGTGCTGCCCTAGGCGAGTGCCTTGTTTGCCTTGTGGAAGATACACTGCTGATTAAGATACCAAATAATGAACCTCCTAATTGCTGACACTTGCCTTTACTTAGGATATCAGAGGCATTATGATAGGTCTAGGGGAGGCCATATTGGATGCCTGCCATATAAATAAACTTACATAACAAAAACAAAAGAGAAATTTGAAGTCAACAATGCAATATATTAACCCCTTAGTGACAAGACATTTTCACCTAGACTTTCCCTTGGTGACAATGGCTGTTTTGACATTTCTAGGGTGTTTGTGTTTAGCTGTAATTTTTTTATTTCTCACATACAGTACCCACACGAATTATATGTTGTTTTTATCGTCATAAGAAGGGCTTTCATTAGATACCATTATGTTCATCATATCTTATAATTTACTACAAAAAAATCATAAAATATGATGAAAAATTTAAAAAAACACACTTTTTCTAACTTTGACCTAAAATATAATTTACACAAATAAAATCATTAAAAAAGACCCCGTCTAAATAGTTTCTAAATGTTCTCCCGAGTTCAAAAATATGCATGTTTCCATATTTTTCGGTATTTTTTTCCGAGTTATGGGGCAAAAACCAAAAATAGTGTTTTTTGGTTTTTTCCTATATTGATCTTTTGACCCCAACCCGAACCCAAAATTTAACCCTAACACTAAATTTAACCCCAACTCTAATCCTTATTATATCCCTTAATATTTTTTAACTTTAATTTAATTTTAACCCTATCCCTTATGCTAAAAAATATTTAATTTTAACCCTATAGGCTAATATAGCTAAATAACCGGTTTTTAATTAATTAAATATTTATTTTAACTATTTCCCATTGCAATGCTACTAAACTACCACTAGGGGTAGTCAAGTAGCATATTCAGAGCGACGGAAGTGAAGTTACTTTCACTTCCGAAGCTCAGACCGGCAGAGGACTTAGCCATATTGACGGAGCAGCATGCTCCGTCAATATGGCTCCCCACGATCGCTCCGTGGGGCGATCGTGGGGGTCCTGAAATAGAAATTTCGGTGCTGGCTATTGCCTCGATGTCGAGGCAATAGACCAGCACTGTTAAAGCGGTTTTCGCGATCGTTGATCGCGAAAACCGCTTCATTCAATGCAGGACGTGCCAGGCACGTCCTTTGTCGTTAAGGGAGTTTCTCCCAGGACGTGCCTGGCACGTCCTTTGTCGTCAAGGGGTTAAAAAAACACTTTTAATTTTTTTTGGTGGGAGTGTCCCTCTAAGCTCGGGATGCTTTCTTCAAGTAAATGTCTGAATGGCAGCACAACCCTATCAGAAAAAAACCTTCATTCAGACCTACACAGGTAACACCATGTAAAAGTTGATTTGAGGTGAGATGAACATTTCATCTCTACCACCCATTGCACAATTTGCAGGGCCAAATTTGATGAGCTTGCCATGCTAGAGGAGCTGAGCTGACCATAGATAATACAGGGAGTGCAGAATTATTAGGCAAATGAGTATTTTGACCACATCATCCTCTTTATGCATGTTGTCTTACTCCAAGCTGGATAGGCTCGAAAGCCTACTACCAATTAAGCATATTAGGTGATGTGCATCTCTGTAATGAGAAGGGATGTGGTCTAATGACATCAACACCCTATATCAGGTGTGCATAATTATTAGGCAACTTCCTTTCCTTTGGCAAAATGGGTCAAAAGAAGGACTTGACAGGCTCAGAAAAGTCAAAAATAGTGAGATATCTTGCAGAGGGATGCAGCACTCTTAAAATTGCAAAGCTTCTGAAGCGTGATCATCGAACAATCAAGCATTTCATTCAAAATAGTCAACAGGGTCGCAAGAAGCATGTGGAAAAACCAAGGCGCAAAATAACTGCCCATGAACTGAGAAAAGTCAAGCGTGCAGCTGCCACGATGCCACTTGCCACCAGTTTGGCCATATTTTAGAGCTGCAACATCACTGGAGTGCCCAAAAGCACAAGGTGTGCAATACTCAGAGACATGGCCAAGGTAAGAAAGGCTGAAAGACGACCACCACTGAACAAGACACACAAGCTGAAACGTCAAGACTGGGCCAAGAAATATCTCAAGACTGATTTTTCTAAGGTTTTATAGACATGAAATGAGAGTGAGTCTTGATGGGCCAGATGGATGGGCCCGTGGCTGGATTGGTAAAGGGCAGAGAGCTCCAGTCCGACTCAGACGCCAGCAAGGTGGAGGTGGAGTACTGGTTTGGGCTGGTATCATCAAAGATGAGCTTGTGGGGCCTTTTCGGGTTGAGGATGGAGTCAAGCTCAACTCCCAGTCCTACTGCCAGTTCCTGGAAGACACCTTCTTCAAGCAGTGGTACAGGAAGAAGTCTGCATCCTTCAAGAAAAACATGATTTTCATGCAGGACAATGCTCCATCACACTCGTCCAAGTACTCCACAGCGTGGCTGGCAAGAAAGGGTATAAAAGAAGAAAATCTAATGACATGGCCTCCTTGTTCACCTGATCTGAACCCCATTGAGAACCTGTGGTCCATCATCAAATGTGAGATTTACAAGGAGGGAAAACAGTACACCTCTCTGAACAGTGTCTGGGAGGCTGTGGTTGCTGCTGCACGCAATGTTGATGGTGAACAGATCAAAACACTGACAGAATCCATGGATGGCAGGCTTTTGAGTGTCTTTGCAAAGAAAGGTGGCTATATTGGTCACTGATTTGTTTTTGTTTTGTTTTTGAATGTCAGAAATGTATATTTGTGAATGTTGAGATGTTATATTGGTTTCACTGGTAAAAATAAATAATTGAAATGGGTATATATTTGTTTTTTTTGTTAAGTTGCCAAATAATTATGCACAGTAATAGTCACCTGCACACACAGATATCCCCCTAAAATAGCTAAAACTAAAAACAAACTAAAAACTACTTCCAAAAATATTCAGCTTTGATATTAATGAGTTTTTTGGGTTCATTGAGAACATGGTTGTTGTTCAATAATAAAATGAATCCTCAAAAATACAACTTGCCTAATAATTCTGCACTCCCTGTACATTATGCAGGGCCAACACTGTTTGTCTAACTAACCAGGTTTTTCCCAGCACAATGCATAGTTAAAGAGACAGTCTAGTCCACAAACTCACTTTGGTGCATGTTGAAGAAAACTGCTTGTATAGTGCGCAGGCTTTTTTCCAGTGTGGTGCTGCAGCACTAATTAAATAGACATTGAGGATATATTTTGTTTTGTATCAGTCACTTCCTGTGCTGCTGGAAACCAGTGCATTGTGTGGAATCTAAGTGAACTTGCTTATGTACACAGTAGGACATAACTCCCAACTTTGCCCTCCGGGCGAATCAGGACACTGGGGGCAGAGTCTAGGGAAGGTACAGGACACAGGTGGCGGGGAGGGTGTCACTGCTACCGCTCATGTGCAGTAACACTGTCAGCCACTTTAGATACTGGAATCTGAAGCCAGAATAGCTACTGCGCATGTGCACAATGCTGCTCATGCGCAGTAAGCATTCTCTGGTGTCTGGGACACCGGAGAATGCGAACAGGACCGCAGGATTGTGGTCCTGAGTCCTGCTGTCCCACTGAGCTCTACCTCTGTCCCAAAAAGCAAGAAAGAGGTAGAGCGAGGCAGGACAGCAGGACCTAGCTCCCAAATCGGAACTGTCCCGCGCAAAGCAGGACTGTTGGGAGGTATGGTAGGATCTCTTAACAGTGCAACACATTGTCTGATGACATCACTAGAGACAGGAAATTCTATTTATTTTAATTAAATTATCCTCACTAGTTCCTGCAGCAAAAAAAAAAAAAAACATAAATTACTTTTACTCAGCTAATGTAGGCAGTCCTGGTTTCTTGCAAACTGCTGTCATTTCACAATTGCATTTAGCTGTACCATACTGAGAGTAATTTTGGATCACAAAAAAATAGGTGAAGAAATCAGAAGTGACATCCCATTTGATTGTCCCACTTTTAGAACTTCATCCCAGAAGAGAAAAACTTCAGATTTTTCTTTTCTGATGTCAGTGGGTCTGATGCATGCTGTCATGACGCTCCGCCCCTCTCTGTGGTGCTAGTTACATCATTGACTCCCCTTTTCTCTATGCGCTGCAGAGGTTCTCAGGCAATACAGGCTACTGCAGCTCAAATGAAGTGAGAGCAACAGCATCAACCCGGGCAAAGAGGACATCCACACACAAAGCTAAGCAAGGGGCAAAGGACAGGGCTCAACAAAGAAAGCAAGCATGGGTAAGTGAAATGATACTATTCCTTATTTCTCTGAAACACCCTCCTGGCCATTACTTCTTGTGCACGCATAGCTACTGCAGTATATTGTGGGCAGGCTGTGGGTGTTCAGACTTTGCAAAGTTTGGAAGTTATTAGAAGGAGGGCTGTTTCATATTTCGGTGGATGCTTCAGCGGAGCAAGTATATAAGTAATGGCTAACCTTTAGCAGTCAGGCAGTTGTGGACTTCAGTTCCTTTGAGGTTCAGCCAGCCAAATAGGTGGCTGAGCATTACAGGAACTGTCTTACCAAACAGCTGGAGGAGTGTAAAAGGAAAGCCATTACTAATGTATATTTACAACCACAGGTGCCGTGATGAATGACAACCCCAGATCCAAGCGGTTAATAGTAACCTACTGTGTATCAGGGAAGTAGAGGCAGATTAAACAGTATTAATGACTTGCCTCTCTATAGGACAATCAGACTTCTGCAGCACTGCATCACCTGCTGTGAAATGAGCCAAAATTATCATTCAAACCTGCCTAATATAATTAAGGCTTCTAGATAAAGATTTTTACATTGTGACAAGTCCCCTTTTGTTGCAGCAAATTGCATTCCTGCTATAGTAACTAGTTTTAACCTTTTGCAGTACTAGTTTGCACAGCCGTCTGGCAGCAGAAGGGTTAAATTGCTATACACGTATATTGGGGTCCTTGGTAAAAAAAAAAAAAAAAAAAAAATCAAACTAACCCTATTTGGTGTGTGGTCGGCAATTTTAGTGAGCTCTCCCCAAAATATTGGATTCAAGAGCACCAAGCATTTGGTAACAAGTGCTAAGGCAAGCCAAGTGACTACACAGTGCAGGATGCTTCACATACTAGTTTAATTTATGAAACTGATGCACAAAAATGTATCCACATAAGAATAAGTAGCACTTTGAAAGTTACAATAAAATAAAACACTTTCAATTATCCTGATAATGTACTGGTATAAACAAATCCAAGCATCTTGTTTTAAATAAGAAACATCCTGTTTTAGTCCATTCTGGAAGCTGTTCAAGTGCTCAGCGTTGCAGTATATACGGTATGTAATTTCTGTACACACAGCAGGATTGTGACCCATCCCCAATAGACTCATCATCAGGTCCTGATGTGACCCTTTTGTTTTTAGAAGGGCTTTATTTCTGGAGCACCAGTACCTCTCTTCCTTTTTTTTTTTTTTTTTTTTTTTTTTTTTTTTTTTAAAATCGCTGTATGCAATTTAGGTGAGCAGCAGAATATCTATCTTCCCAAATGAAGCATTGAGCATAACATGTCTATGATTTGTGAGGAGCCATGTAGAGTTTGCTTTAAGCTTCCCTTGGGAGCCATGAACCACAGAATTGAAAACCATTAACATTCTCCTAGTGATATTTAAAGGGGAAGACAATGTGTGGTATTCTAAATGATTCAGATGGTGCATTTTGAGAGAACAAATCACCACATGCCACTAATTAAAGTAAATTTTAATTAAGATGCATGTTCAGCTTAGATTGCAAGTTCAGTCCTGATGTGCAGCCAACATTCAAAATGTCTTTTGCAAGCACATTTTAGTAACCATGGGGATTTTGCCAGTATGTATTATGGGCTGGATTTAAATCTAAGGATGCTAGCATAGAGCAATATGTTCTCAAACATGCTATGTTTTGCAGACTTGCTGAGCTTTGTTTAACTTATGATCAGTATTGGATATATATATATATATATATATATATATATATAATATATTCTAGTAGAAAGCTTGATGCAGTGCCCAAACTGTCCCTTTAAATGTTAATACAATAGATCCTGCAGGGTGCCTAGTAGACATTGATGGTCACTTATATTAAATCCACTGTCAAATCATCTGATGACTGTACTTTTAAACCTGTATAGGTGGCCTCTCACGTAAGGGTATTCCTAAGTTTAACACATGGCTTACTTACCTTTGAAACTTTGGGGCTATGTATAAATAATGATTCTTAGTCTAAAACAGGGCTTGACAAATCCTGGGAGCCATCACTGCTAAAATCCATACTACTGGCTCCTAACTTTTTTGATTGCTTTACACTGAACTCTGGTTCCTAACACAATCAGGCTGGCTCCTGAATTGATCTGTATGACTCCTATAGGCTTCTGTAGTTTGTCAACCTCTGAAAAACTGCTTCTGCTCCTGTATGGTATTTATCAAAAATGTGCTTGATGCATGTTGGGGGAAGGAGTGGGGTGCAACTGAGACTTTTTGTTCTCGCATTCCTACTTTTTGTGCATAAAAATTGAATAAGATACAAAATAAATTCACGTCCACAAACAAGGCTCCAAATTTCCTTAAAGCTACATGAAAGCATTTATTTTGATACAAAAATTACCGTATATGACCATATCACACTTGGCTCACCGCTACATCAGTGTCCTCCAATATAAACATTAACTAAATATTTTACTTTTAAAGAGTATTAACAAAAATGTAATTAGTGATCCCTGTGTATGTTATGAGTTAAAGGGACACTCTACAACCACATTATAAATGATGTGAGAGGATATGTAAAGTTGCAAGACCATGCATAAGAGAAACATGTTTTAAATGTTCCAGTGGTGTCTCATTTTTATGACATCACCTTTAAGTTGATATGCAAATGAACTGCTTTCAAACTTGCCTGACTTTTTTTTTAGACTCTGCAATAATGCGCTATTTTTTTCCTAGGTGATATGAGACACATATTTTCTCTTAATTTGGGCATTTCCTTGAATTCGGCTACAACAATTTGTTTTGTTTTGTTATTTTCTACACCATATCTACAGCGATATATTTTTTTTAAAAATGCTTTCATTTTGTGACGCCTCTTACATTGTTTGAGCAGTAAGTATTTTCATACAGATGCACAAACCATACTTTTCGAAAATGAACCACTTTTCATATGTATAAATCTTTCCCATAGCGAAGCAAAGTACTCTCTGTTGGGTGAGAAAATGTGCAAGAATTTACCATGTACAATGTTATTTAAAACCATGCAATTAGCTAAAATACATTTTTAAATTTGGCTAATTTAATCTCCAAACAGCTGAGGATATTCTGCATTCTGGAAAGCTTAAGAAAAAACACATATTGATATGGTTAAGTACTGACAGATGTCAACATTGTAGACTTATAGACTCTGTCATCCAAATAACATTCCCAGTTTTATAGTTTAATGGAAATGTAGTGCATGAGAATGATCTAAGTTTATAACTACTCTCTTCAGCAAAAGAAAATGGCAAAACTGGGTATTTAATTGAACTAGAAAGTTGCCTGTTTTTCAGACTCTGCTACTAATGCCTGATGTGTGCAGTTCATTTGGCAGTTCAGTTTTACTGAATAGCCCCCCCACTAAAGAATGATATGCAGTTTACATGCTGTCTATTGAAGAAGTTCATTGGCACATTAAGCCAAAAGACGGTATCGTCACTGGACCGCAGAAACACATTTTTGTTACCCTATATGTGTGTGATACAGCTTGTCACAACAATTGCGGTAGTGCATACCTGCATCTACTATCCGGTAGAGCTGGTATGACCTTTGTGATCTGAAAAGCTTTACAACTTGATTGTTTCCTTTGAAGCTGGAACTGATGGCACAAGGTGTAAAATGTTACACTGAGTTAGTTGCCAGTAAGTCTATGTTGCATATGTCTGTATCCCCTCATAGATAGTAGGTTCTTTTGATATGCTAAGTGACCCTTACCAGTTAGAAGTCTTGTCCTGCAAAAGTCATATCCCAAACATGCATTAATAATAACTCACAGATTATTAATCATGCTGCATTTTGTGAATATTTAGACAGGGAATAGTACACCCTACAAAATGAGTACAAATATGGCTGGTGCAACTTGAGCCATTTGGAAGTTATTGTGAATTCTGTGGTATAAAGTCATGGGTAGCAAGTGTGACATATCTATGGACTTCATAAATTGCAACAAAGTAATAAAGGAATATTTATTATGAACAAAAGAAGTCACAGTGCATACAAAAAAGAAAACAGATGACAAATTATTTACACCAAAACAGATAAAAATAAAAAGGAGAAATTAACAGAAAACCTAACTACTCACTTAGATAGAGAAGTACCAGTATTTTCTGTCCGAGGGACTGCGGCAAGGAAATGACGGCAACTTATTAGATCTTGGCCCCTAGTAAGCACACTGGCCATTATTCCATCATTAGATTTATACCTTGTCAGGTCATCTCAGGTTTCCAAGCCGGCCCAGAGGTGGAAAGGTGTACCTAAAAGTGTCCTCCCCATGTGTGGTGGAACTACCCAATTTGTCACGAATGCACCCTACTCCAAGAGTGCTTGTGACTCTGCTAACAAAATGTTTAAGCTCTACCATCACAGTAAAGACCATCTCAGTATGGGCATCCGCAGAAATTTTTTAGGGGGGGGGGGGCATAATTTTACCGTCATCCTTTCTGCGCCGTGCCTCTTTTTGACAAGTTATCATGAAGTGGAGGAGCTTTGTCATTATCCACAGCACCAGATATAAACCAACCACACTAGATATAGCCTCACTGCATTAAATATAGATCCACTGTGCCAGATATAGACCCACAACACCAGATATTAACCCACGGTACCAGCTAAAAACCCATGACACAAGATATAAACCACAGCACCAGATAAATATCCAGAGCTCTAGCTGAAACTCCACAGCAACAGATAGAACAACATAGCAAAGACATAACCCCATAGCACCAGATACAACACTATAGCACACAATATAACCCAACAGCACCAGATACAACACTATAGCACACAATATAACCCAACCAGGGCCGGCCTTAGGGGTGTGCGACCTCTGCGAGCCGGTAGAGGCACTGGATTGGGGAGATCAAAAGATCCCCCCTCACCAGCCCTCTGCTCGGCAAGCTCTGCTGGATCCCACGAGGGGGTGGAGCTAACCGGCGGAGGGGTGTAGCTCTGCCCCCACCCTGTGAAGCAGAGTAACGTCTGCTTCACGGGGAGCCGTGGGCAGCAAGAGAAAGTTCTGCTCGGCTCCCCATGCTTGCATTAAGCATGGGGAGCCGAGCAGCACTTTCTCTTGCTGCCTGTGAAGCAGACGCTGCTCTGCTTCACAGGGTGGGGGCGGAGCTACACTGCTCAGCCGGTTAGCTCTGCCCCCTCCTTGGATCAACATTCACAGGCAAAGGGAGGGGGGAGAGAGAAAGAACAGGGGAAGAGAGATAGAGAGAGACAGAACAGGGGGAGGCGGAGAGAGAGAGAGACAGGACAGAGGGGGTAGAGAGACAGTACAGAGGGAGAGAGAGAGAGAAAACAGGTATGGGGGAGTTAGAGAGAGACAGACATGGCAAGGAAAGGGACACAAACACAGGGGGGTAAAAGAGACGGGGGGGGGTGAAAGACGGGTGGGGGGGTGCCACGGGGCAAGCCCGCACAGGGCGCCGGAACACTTAAAGCCGGCCCTGAATCCAACAGCACCAGACACAACACTATAGCACACACAATATAACCTCTCCGCACCAGATACAACACTATAGCACACAATATAAACACTAAGCAACAGATTCCCTAAACACCCAAATTCCTAAATCCATGACATTTCTTTATCTCTTTCCCCCTTTTTATATGTTTTATTCCTCCATGTTTGCCATCTCTTTCCCCATCATTTTATGTGTTTTATTCCTCCATGTCTTCACCTCTTTTCACCTACATTATATATTTTCTGCCCCATGTCACAATTTTGTCTGTATTCTGCTCCAATCAATCACCTCTTTTCGTCCTCCATTATCTTATTCTGCCCCATCCACTTGTCGCCATGTTGATGTGAGCAGAGCCTGGTCAGAGGAGCTGCTCAGACTGGACAAATGGAGACCTCAGGGAAATGGGAGGGACCTCCTTGGATTTACCCCACTCTTCCATGTACCTTGGCTGTTTTTTTTTTTTTTTTTTTAAAGCTAATATAAGCTCTTCCTACCTGTTACAGAGGCTCAGCTATGGTCTCTGAGTATCTTCCCCTGTTTCCTCCATGATGTTGCACTGCAGGCTCTCTTCTGTCAGTCATGCTGCCACATGGAGGGCTGAGGGGCGGGGCTATAAGTTCATATCCCCTGTCATTGGCTCTCCATGCAGCATGACTGACAGTTGCAGAGACCTGCACCAATGTGGATGGGAGACCAGTATCACAGCAAGCAGAGTTGCAGAGAGCAATAGCTTTGGGTGCCACCTCCTACCCCAGCAACTGGTGTGCAGTCCCCTAGGGACAACTAGGGGCTGCACACTGAGTAAAACTAATAATAATAAAAAAAAATTTAAAATGTTATTTTTTTTAAAGGGGAATTGCAAAAATCCAGGGGGGGGGGGGGGAGGGCCTTGCCCCCCCTGCGGACGCCCATGCATCTCAGTTGCCTGATGCCCAAAATATTTTGCAGCAACCATATATTTTGTCCCCAACATGAACTTTTATATCTTTTGCCAAATCCGAACGCTTCGAAAATGCATTTTATTATGAGAAATCTCCTTTAGCATCATAATACAGAGGTTTTGGAAACTCTTCTCCGTTTCACAGGTTTGTCTGTCGGATTATTTTGGTAAAAAAAAAAAAAAAAATTGCATTCACTGTCGATTTAATGTCAGTACTGTTACTATGTGTACTGCTTGTAATATACGTGTACATATACTGTAAGAAGACACCGACAGAAGGTTAGTTTCCCTCCATGTTTTACAGCTGACTCTGCCATTCCTCAATGGTTCCACTTTTTTTATTTTTTTTTTTACAAGACACCTGCTTTTTGTCCATAAGAAAATCCATAAAATCAGAATGCGCATCAAAATAAACTCCAGTAAATATCTGTCAAGTGTAACTCTATTGGCTAATAAACTCTAGTTGCATTTGTCAATAGCTGAATTACCAGACAAGAGAAGTGTTTGTTTAAAAATGAGAGAAATATCAATATACTCATCCTGGTAGAAAACTTTTATTAATGAGTAAATACTAGCGGCAAAGCACTCTGAACATCAAATGGTGTTTTTGTTGCTGTTGTTGTTTTATCATGTTCAGGCCCATACTGAATTTTTAGTCAAAAAGGATCATGATCAATACATGAATTATGTATATGTCTGTTTATTTCAAAACAGCCCCACTAAACAGAAATGAATTGCTCCAGATGACGCCGTGGGATAAAATGGATGGTTGTGGTGCCATTTTCGTGCAGCTGTTGCAGATTTATGTGTTTTGGATAATGATATATGTTTCAATGTGTGGGAAGCTGGTAGTGTACGTATGTTCCTAATTAGATTTTTTTTTACACTGAGTGATTCACAAGTGCTCTAGGAAGTGCCAATTGGAGGCAGCATGTGAGAAATTACTTGTTTTGCATGAAACCTTATTTTAAGAACTTTCTGAGCTTGGTTTTATTGTATCTGTAGTGCATCAGAATGCTCTAAGGTCACTGGAAGCCAGTTATTTGACCTCTGAGCAGGTGTAGGCATGTTGGACCTTTACTACACTTTGTGGCAGACAATTTAATGGTGGTCTATGGACATTTTACAGTCCTTGTATGGACACTTTGCCCAACCCTGTATCTGAGTGTTACACTTTCCAAAGACATCAACAATATCTGTAGACTCTAGGAGCCAAACAGACCAATTCAGAAGCCAGCTTAGTGTTTTTAAAGCCAACTGTAGGGATTTTTAAGAGATGTGGCTCCTGGGTTTGTTGAATCCTGCTGTAATTAAACAAAAATGTAATCTTACTCTGGTTTTTTTCCTTACTCTGAAGAGAAGTAAAAATGTATGTTGGCTTGTGAACTGTCACAATCCTTGTGTTAAAAAACCCCACAAACATAGAAGATTATAAGGTGTTATTTTAGTGTCCGGTCTACCTGAAGGCATGAAGGAGACATGGTTCCTACTTGGACTGCCCCATCCAGGGGGCGGTGTCACCATTGCTGTCGTCTTCAGTGCACGCTGCACCATGTTGGAGACAACTAGGGTTGCCACCTGGCCGGTATTTTACCGGCAGGCCGGTAAAATATTGGTTTGAGGCCAATGTTAAGTCTATGGAGACAGTACCAAGGCCGGTATTTTTCTGAAGAAAAGGTGGCAACCCTAGAGACAACAATCCACCACCCCCCAATACACGGCTCCTAAATCAGGTTCTTTTTGGAAGATGATTTCCAACCAGCCCTTCTCCTCCACCAGTCATATCTTTGACAATACAAATACCTAGCAGGGGAGAGGAGGGAAGGATTCCATTTACCTCACCTCTACCAACCCACCCCTGTCTTCTGTGATTCATGTAATCGAAGGCAAGCAGGTGCCCCAAACTGCATGTTCTTCTGTAATTATCAAGGTAGACCGCAGATTACCGGTAGCACGCACGCTAAAGAAATACCAATTAAAAATTGGTGGATCTATCGGTTAGTGAATGTAAGATAAGGCTGTAACCATTAATCAGTTATGGTTCAATATTTGTTTAAACACATCTACTCAATAAAGAGGCAATTGAGATGGGAATTTCAAACTTTAGGCCAATGTAGCAAAGTTGGAAATAATTCTCAAGTGACTTACATGTTCTTATATAAAACTAAGAATTTACATATTCGGGGATATTTATAAGAGCCAATTCTGGTTCTAAAGGTAGGGCTATTATCATGCAAACCAATGAAATGTTCCTGATCTTAGACCCCCCCATGTGAATGTTATGGAGGTGATGACTATATAAAATCATAAAAGACTAGCTGAAACATGAATGCTTTTCCCTGACCATTTCCCCACCAACACTTGAGCCATTTTCTTTTATGAGCATTTTTCGGGTGTTGAGGAGCACCCAAGTGCAAATAGCAGCACACCCTTTCCTTTCCCTTTTTTGAAGGGCTTGGTATCACAACCTGCTATTTTTTGAAACGTGATAGTCAGTGGTGTATCTTGATTTTGTGCTGCCCTAGGCAGACAAAATCCGGGCACCCCCCTACCCAAGCTGCACACCCACGTTACACACCTAAGACATGCCCCATCATTCAGACTCACATCAAGCTCACACTCCCATCACACTCAGTCACACACTCCTACTCCCATCACACTCAGTCACACACTCCTACTCCCATCACGCACACTCTGACTCCCATCACACACACTCTGACTCCCATCACACTCACTCTGACTCCCATCACACTCAGTCACAAACACTGTCTCCCATCACACACACACTGTCTCCCATCACACACACACTGTCTCCCATCACACACACACTGTCTCCCATCACACACATTCTGACTCCCATCACACTGTCACACACACACACACACACAGTCTCCCATCAGCACTTACCTTTCCCTGGTGGCAGGCAGCATGGTCCCTCCATGCTGTTCGGCTTCCCGGCGATTGTGCCGACAGGTCACGTGACCGGGCGCGCGTATGATGTCAGCGCGCCCGTCACGTGACTGTCGGCACTTCCGTGTCACACTGCACGGGGAGCCGAACAGGCAGCACGGAGGTTTCTCCGTGCTGCCTGTTCGGCTCCCCGTGCAGCCTGGCAGGCAGAGCGATGGTGAGGGGGATCTTCCGATCCCCTCTCACCTCCGTCTCTGCCTGCAAGCGCGGCCTTTTTTTTTTTTTTTTTTTTTTTAAAGGGCCGGATTTTTTTTTTTTTTACATTTTTTTTTTTTTCAGTGCTGGGGGGCGCTGCCACCCCCCAAAATTTGCCGCCATAGGCATCCGCCTAGGATGCCTCGCGGTAAATACAGCACTGGTGATAGTATTTGTACATTCATCATAGGTAGATTAATTGAGTAAGCTCAAAAGTATGAGCTTCAACCAGGCGCTTATCCTCCAGAGTGACTCCCGAATTTGCCGCTGCCATTGGCTCTATTAAGTGTAGGTGTGCTGTGCTCGCAGGCAGGATACGCCCCTGGCTTAAACCTCTATTTAAGGAAGAAATGGAGGAATACTATAATATTGTAACCCCTTCGCGACAATGGATGCACCAAGTAAGTCACCGAAAACATGATTATGGACATACCTGGTACGTTCTGCAGTGAGTCCTACATAGACAGCGATCAACTGTATTGCTATGATGCCTCGATATTGAGGCATCATGCAACACCAAACTTTTCTACTGATACTACTGAATTTTCTACTGATACTTCCAAAGAAATACAAATTGCTGTGCAGGAGAACCATACAAAAAGCATTTATTCACAGAGAAGTGGGGTAATGTCTGATGTTGTAAAAGTTTAGAGGTGTTTAGTGCCTCTCTATAGTGTGGATTTGGAACTCCACAAAAGTCCAGTACAGTCTGTATACTTTGAGATATTGAGTGCACCAGTGTTTGAAAGTCAAGGGCACTCCAACATTCAGGCCCATTTTGTAATTTACCCTTTCCTCTTTTGATGACAAAGCACTGATAACATGCAATTGAGCGGACACCATGCATAGATTAATTTTGTATGTTTCCACAGTTTGGGTTGGGAACAGCTTTGTTATTAAGATGTTTGAGGCATTGTTGGACATTAGTGAGATGGCATACTGTATACATGATTATGGAAAGCTGAGCGGTCAGTAGAGTTGAGCATTAGAAGATCAGAGACATAGACAACCCTTGAATTACATATTGCTTTACATGTACCTGTTGCCCAAAAAGGAGAATACATGTTTTATATATATATATATTGCTAGTAAATATAATGTGTATTTTTTTTTTTATTTTTTTTACTTATTTTATCAAGGCATTTAGTGTTCTGTCATGCTCCTGTGCCTTGGAATAGAATCTATATGCCACAGCTGCAGTGGTCAAACACTCCAAATATGGATACAGTAAAGGATGCATACGGATCTATCCACCCACAAAAGAGGACATAATCTTGCTGTACTTGGTATTCTGCCCACACTAACCAACATCTTCATTTGGTTGTGGACAGAGTGCAGGCATCAATTTTATTGATGGGGATTTGGCCAGTCATGTTGCAGAATGCTGCAGACTACTCCAGATAAGTATGGTATATATCGTTGCCTACTTAATATATAGCTTAAGTGCATATACCTACTTGTGTTAGCACTTGTCATTCAAGCTTTGTGGATGATCACTTTAAGGCTTTTCTTAAAGACAATTGTGAAATATAAGTCTCTTTAAAACTGAAAAAAAAAAACACATTTAAAATATTGCTTCAATAAGGTAAAAAGATCTTTGATGTTGGTCGTCATTAATGACTGTCCAATTTCAGCCATCCATATATTATGAATTATCAAAATGTACTTTGTTTAGTGTTATATATATATATATATATATATATATATATATATATATATATATATATATATATATATATATATAAAAAAAACAACAACCAGTTTTTAGGCTAACAAGAATTGGGGTTTGGGTTAGTAGGGGGTTAGGTTTATGATTGCTAACCCCCAAATACCTGACAACCATTTGATGCACAGCTATTGAATTTATATTTTATTGGCTCCGTACTATATTAATTTCAATGATGCCCAATTTTCCAAAACTATGATAGCTTGTGTTACCAACTGACTGTCATCTGAAATTCTTTCCTAGAAAGCACTTTGCTTGACAGTAAAAGGGATACAGGCTGTTTTTTTTCACTGTCAAACTCTGTAACGTTTGTTAAAGCTCAGGGTTGTGTCATGTGGGATTTACTCATTACTTCACTCCACATTATACCGCTCACTAAATCTGGCCACATCTCCGTGTGTGCTCCAGAAGATTACTCTACAAGAAATCCTTAGCTTATTAAATTCCCACCTTCATTACTGTAACCTCCTCTAATATTTCCCTCCCTCTCAAGAACTTTTTTCTGTATCACTCGCCATTAAATACTTGTATTACCAGTATGATAAAATCATGTCTTCTCTAGAAAACGTTAAAAATATTTACACATCAGCACGTAATTTAACAAATGCACCATAAAAGAGATGCAGTATGATTCCCTTCATGGTGGCTATCTGCTGGACTTTGTGACTAGTAACTGAACAGGTGAGCTTTGAGGGGCATTTTAAATATAAGCTTAAATATATAGCTTCCACATTGTTCCGGGTCACAATATTTAACTTTATTTATCAAAAAAGGTTGGAGTTTTTTAATTATTTATATTTTATATACTTTATCTTGCATTTACTTCTACAGGTTATATCCTATTTAGCCCAAGATATGTCTCTAGTAGTGTATGTGTAGAGCGTGAGGATATTTATGGTCTCTACTGAAAAATTATGTAAATTTACTGCAATTAGTAAGACATCCAAAAACATAATGAAACGCCTTTTAAAGGGTTCTGATCATATATAGTGTATGTATTTATGCATGTCCTGTTGCTTGAAATCTGCTGGATTTTGGTTTTGATCTAACCACCCATTGCTGTGACACTGGTTAAACAATGTTGCATTATTTGTACATAGAACCCTTCTGTCTTCTTTGTTCAAAATATTCTATCACACACTTGTTTTTTTTTTCTTCTCCTGTAAACAAGTATCTAATTTTTCTCTCCCCCTTGTTCATGAATAATACAAGCATTGACCACTTAAATTTACTGGTGACTTATCCATTTTACATTTTGTTCATGGTTTACAGTCATTTTGTATTTTATACATGTAGACATTTGTAGTATAGCAGCCCTTATAGATACAGTAAAGCAGGGCTTGACAAATTTATCTGAGTTTTAGGAGCCAGCTAAAAAATCTAGGAGCCAGACAACGGCACATAAACACAAAACACACAGTCACACACAGACACATAGTCTGTCACAAATACATAGAGAAGAAAGGATCCTTTATTCTGATTTGGAGGACTAGGGTGAAAGTCCTCTCCGTGCACCCTCCACTTCTGAACGTGAAACCTGTTACACCTTGTTTTTCTACATATACATACAAAACACCCCCCCACACACACATCCAGTCAATCACACATATATATACACACACACACACACACACACACATCCAGTCAGTCACATATATACACACAAACACATCCAGTCAGACACATATATACACACACACACACACACATCCAGTCAGTCACATATATACACACAAACACATCCAGTCAGACACATATATACACACACACACACACACATCCAGTCAGTCACATATATACACACAAACACATCCAGTCAGACACAAATATACACACACAAACACATCCAGTCAGACACATATATACACACACACACACACACATCCAGTCAGTCACATATATACACACAAACACATCCAGTCAGACACAAATATACACACACACACATCCAGTCAATCACATATATATATACACACACACACACACATCCAGTCAGTCACATATATATATATACACACACACACACACATCCAGTCAGTCACATATATACACACACACACACATCCAGTCAGTCACATATATACACACACACACACATCCAGTCAGTCACATATATACACACACACACACATCCAGTCAGTCACATATATACACACACACACACATCCAGTCAGTCACATATATACACACACACACACATCCAGTCAGTCACATATATACACACACACACACATCCAGTCAGTCACATATATACACACACACACACATCCAGTCAGTCACATATATACACACACACACACATCCAGTCAGTCACATATATACACACACACACACATCCAGTCAGTCACATATATACACACACACACACATCCAGTCAGTCACATATATACACACACACACACATCCAGTCAGTCACATATATACACACACACACACATCCAGTCAGTCACATATATACACACACACACACATCCAGTCAGTCACATATATACACACACACACACATCCAGTCAGTCACATATATACACACACACATCCAGTCAGTCAGTCACATATATACACACACACATCCAGTCAGTCACATATATACACACACACATCCAGTCAGTCACATATATACACACAAACACATCCAGTCAGTCACATATATACACACAAACACATCCAGTCAGTCACATATATACACACAAACACATCCAGTCAGTCACATATATACACACAAACACATCCAGTCAGTCACATATATACATACATACACATCCAGGCACACACATACATACACATCCAGGCACACACATACATACACATCCAGGCACACACATACATACACATCCAGGCACACACATACATACACATCCAGGCACACACATACATACACATCCAGGCACACACATACATACACATCCAGGCACACACATACATACACATCCAGGCACACACATACATACACATCTAGGCACACACATACATACACATCTAGGCACACACATACATACACATCCAGGCACACACATCCAGGCACACAAAACACATCCAGGCACACAAAACACATCCAGGCACACAAAACACATCCAGGCACACAAAACACATCGAGGCACACAAAACACATCCAGGCACACACATACATACACACAAAACACATCCAGGCACACACATACATACACACAAAACACATCCAGGCACACACAAAAACATCCAGGCAGACATACACAAGACAGTAGGTTTTGTTGTTGTTGTTGTTGTTGTTGTTGTTGTTGTTGTTGTTGTTTTTTTAAAAGAAAAAAAAAAGTTCACTTATCAGTGTCCCCCCTCCCTGCTATTACACCTCAATGCAGAGGGGGGGTGGGGGGGGTTTCCATTGCAGCGTGGTGGCACAGAGCAGCTTCCCTTCTGTTCTCCCCGGTGATCAGCGCTCGAACGCGGTGGGCGAGGGGGCGGAGCAGGAAGTCTGTGCAGCCGGTGCACTCACTCTGCTCCCTCGCGCACCCCTGCTGGAATAAAGAGAAGAAAAATAACCCAATCCCATTGCCGAGGGCACCACGCGGGGCTCACGATACCCGGGCGCCAGGTCTGATTTCCTGGTCGCCATGACGACCTGGCACCCGGGGTTTGTCGAGCCCTGCAGTAAAGTAGGTCTAAAACGAATGTACTCTATCAACCTAAACATTGCTAATACTATCACTGTAGAGAATTAAATGAAAACATCTATAAATTGTGTTGGCAGATTTGCATGCGAAAGGTTAAAATAAGAGATATATGTTTTTAGATGTTCCTGTGGTGTATCCTGCTTATGACATCACCTTGTGACACAATAATTTGCATTAAAAGACAACTGTGGATAAACCCCCTCTTCGCTTTGTAGTTTTATCAGGAGACAGACCTGACACACGATTCTAAACATGTCTGCCTCCTGATCAACTAAATCTTTGCATAGCAATAATTGTATTTGTTCATTAAAGGGCCTCTGCCAACCTAAACATTTTAAATATACGGGGAATCTACAGAATGGAAAAATGATCTATACATTTAGGAGAATTGCATACAAATGCATAAAATAAGTGGTAAACTGTTTTAAATGTCAATGTCTCCTGCGAATGACATCAGCTTGATATGCAATTTACACGTCATAACGAAAATTAGTTAATTTGCATGTGTAGCCACAAGGTGATGTCCTAAGCAGGAGACGGCACAAGACACATTTCAAACATATATTCCCTTTATTTTATGCAATATTGCTAATACAATGTCCAGATTTTTTTCTCTACATTCCTAGGATAAGCAGTGTTTAGGTTAGGAGTCCCCTTTAAAGCATTTCAATATAAAATGTCTTAATTAAACATGTTGTTGTTTTATTTAGCACAGAGGTGTCCAAGTTTATTCGGCAAAGGGCCACTTTGCTAGAAATGTATGTGTGCGTGGGCCGCATTCATTTTTAATTCATTCAGAGAATAATATATATAATTATATACATGTGTGTGTGTGTGTAAATATATATTTTACACTAATGTGTAGTGGTCACATTAACTACAAACACACACATGCATACACAGTCACACTTACCCCCCCTTCCCACACACACACAGTCACAATTACCCCACTCACACACATACACTTACTCCACACCCACTTAACATGCACTCACACTAATACACATTTAAAAACACACACTCACATACATACACTTACCCCACACACTAATACACATTTAAAAACACACACACACACACACACACTCACATACATACACTTAAGCCCCACACACACCCACATTTATACACACACTCACATACATACACTTAACCCCCACACACATCCACATTTATACACACACTCATATACATACAAATAAGCCCCACACACATCCACATTGATACACACACTCACATACATACACTTAACCCCCACACACATCCACATTTATACACACACTAATACACATTTAAAAACACACACACTCACATACATACACTTACCCCACACACTAATACACATTTAAAAACACACACACTCACATACATACACTTAACCCCCACACACATACACATTTAAAAACACACACACACTCACATACATACACTTAACCCCCACACACATCCACATTTATACACACACTCACATACATACACTTACCCCTCTCACACACATACACATTTATACATACACACACACACACACACACATTTATATACACACACACACACACACACACATTTATACACACACTCACATACATACTTACCCCACACCCACTTAACATGCACTCACATAGATACACATTTATACACATACATACACTTACCCCTCTCACACACATACACATTTATACATACACACACACACACACACACATTTATATACACACACACACACACACACACATTTATACACACACTCACATACATACTTACCCCACACCCACTTAACATGCACTCACATAGATACACATTTATACACATACATACACTTACCCCACTCACACACATACACATTTATACACACACACACACACACTCATACATACAGTATACAGTACACCCACATACATACACTTACCCCACACACGTGGCTGTGGACTCCCGGTGCGCTTCTTCCCTCCCTCTGACCCTTGCGCACACTTGCACTGCACACCGCACGGGAAGCTGTATCGGGGAACGAAGTTCCCTACACAGAAGCGTGTAGGGAACTTCGTTCCCCGACACAGCTCCTCGTGTGGTGTGCAGTTCGAGGTGCGGGTACCGGAGCAGAGCTCAGGCGGGCCGCACGTTGGACGCCTCTGATTTAGCATATAGTTTTCTCCACCAGACGGAGGGAAAGCTCGCAGTATATATGCATCCATACGGAGGGTTGTCAGAGTATAAGAAATCATGAGGCATAGTAATCAGCAAACTAGTGTAGCTTATCACCACAAGGCATTCCTTAATGTCAAAGGTGTAAGTGAATGTGCTGTGCTAAAGACTTAACGCAAAGCTCATATAGGAATAGGAAAAAAGGACAACACTTTTTTATTTAAGAATTGAAAAGGCTTTAAAGTGACAGTCTAGTCTCCAGACTCACTTTGGTTCAAGATGAAGATTACTGCTTATATAGTGCACAGGCTTTTTTTCCCAGTGTGATCGGATGCAGGCATTCTGCATAAATCAAATTTTTTTTTTATATTTGACTAAAGCCCTTCCCAGTGATTACACTGCATGTTTACTGCATGTATGGCAGCACTGAAGATATAAAGTTTTGTTTCAGTCACTTTCTGTGCTCTTCCAATTGAATACATTATGCGGCCTCTGAGTGACCTTGCTCTTGTCGCAGATAAAGTGTTGCACTGTTAAGAGACCCCACTGTGTACATCATTAGAGAGACAGGAAATTCCATTAATTTGAATGGAATTATTTTCATTGGTTCCTGTGGCAAAACAAAAAACCACTGGGCAGTCCTGGCTTCTTGCAGACTGCTGTAATTTCAGAAATTTTATCTACTGTAAGTATTTTTATATTTTAAGCAATGCAAAAGGTAAAGCATGCATTTTAAAATACTTTGAAATCACATTAAGATGCATTAATATTTGGAAGATGCATTTTGGGAACTACATTCCCTTTAAGCTTCTATACCATAGCTAGTGGATTGTGATCACTACAGTGAATTCTAATATGTTTAATAAGAACAAGACATTTACTGAAATTAACAGGGCAAAGGAAATGTAAGGTGGGCAGCCTTTTATTGAACTGCTGCTCCCATAATCTGCAGGCCCACTCCACAGGAAAGCATATGATAAAGGACAGGTTCCAGTCCCAGCTGAAGACCAGCATCATGTCTGCTTTGTGTATATAAAGGATGATTATAGTTCAGCTCATAGTTCTCACTCTAGCTGTGTGTGGGTGCCTTACAATCACTTGCTTCAAGCTCTCTGGAAATGTATTTTAGAGAATCTTTTTTGAAAATATCCAGATATAGAATTTTTCTTTGGAATATTTGACAGGCCTGTTAACACTTTTAATTCTGTACTTCAATGCGTGGAAGGCATTGTTCATATTAAAGTCAGGCAACAGATGTTTCTTGCCTTGTTAATAGCTTTGCACTGTTTGCATGTGAAAAAAACAAACAAAAGAAAGACTGTTCCCTGTATAGAAGTTTTTAATATTCAAAAACTGTTTGTTTTTTTGTTATAAATGGTGATGCAATTAACTTGTTTTTTAAAAGTGATCCTACTTTATTCATAACCTAGAGTCAAAGTTGATTATAATTTAGTTGGAATCCATTTCATAAAATTAGGGGTCTATTCACTAAAATCAGAGATTAAAGACCAAGATTAGCATATTCTTCCCCTGCCCCCTTACATGCCTCCTCTCGACCCTGAAAAATGGTGTTCACCAACCATTTTGAAAAGATGGAGTTGAGGTGAAAGCCGCTGAGGTGTATGGGAGCGAGGTGAGACTTGATCCTGTTCAATTCAAGGGTGGAAGGTAAAAAATGCTTTTCAGGCTTAGCTTAGCTCTTGAGTTGGACTTAACCTAAAATAACTCCACCATGAAGAACACATATGGCCAGGGACACTGGGCAAGTGCCTGGCCCATTCCTTTACAGGGACTGGGAGACCTTTTGCAGACTCCCAATCCCATTAATAATAGTGGATGGGGCGCCAAGGCAAGCAGCCGGTAGCATCTTCCAGTATAGAACAGTTTCTATTTTAAGGGATACAGACCCAAGGACCTACGTATATGGGGCTAGCTAAATGTGTTAGACGGTGAGGGGTCCATTTTCAGAGTAACCGGAAATGGTTTAGTCCCTTTTTTTTTTTAAATTGCTTTGTACTGAAGGGAATTCAAGGTGGGAATCGCCTGAGATGGACATTGGTAAGGTGGGGGAGAGAGAGGCCAATTTTTTTTTTTTTTTTTTTTTGTGAATAGCGTGAGGAGGTCAAATTGGGAGGTCAACTAATTGCTTCTTCTGGCATTTTATGTTAAGAAATACTTTTATATTTCATATAAACACTGGAAAATTTGACCTTGCTTTATATTTGTTCTGATAGCAGCATAAATATTTGTTGGGAGATAATGTTTATTTTTACAGCTGATAAGGATATACATTATAATTAAAGGGCTGTAACTACCATTATTCACTTGGCCTAGAGTTGACGGGTTCAGTAGACTAACCTTATTTTTTTTTGCTATAGAATATTGTGGGTATGAGAGACCTGGTTTTTGTATATTTTCATTTACATTTCATAGAGCTGAGGTTAAACTGTGGGATTTATGAGATTTTTTTTTTTTTTGCATCCACTTTACAAGATCCCAGAGTGCTTTATGGGTTTGTCGATCAGGGAGGTTTTTATTTTATTTTTTCTTTACAATACTTTTTACAGTTTACAGTACTTTACAATACTTTTTACAGTTTACAGTACTTTACAATACTTTTTTTTACATGCCTACTAACTAAACAGTTGTATATGAGCTTAGAGCTCTGAGAGATGCTAAGGAGGGCAGTGCCAAAAATTGAAATAAGTACACAAAAGACAACCTTGCCACCTCTGATGGCCAATGTTAAGTCGGCGGAGGTAACAGCATAGCTGATTTGTTTGTTTGTTTGTTTTTTGGAAAAAAAGGTAGCAACTCTAATGATGACTAGATTCAGTAGTTCTTTTGGTAATCAATTTTTATCATATTGGTATTGTATTTTGTAATATATATGTGTGTGGATATCTATGTCTGCATCTTAAAATGTTGGTTAACCACTATTGAATATTTCCTCAATACAAGAGCCATTTAAATAGAAAAACAACTATCCGTCGCGGTTCCAGATAAAGTAGAGAAGATTCTAATGTCTTCACAGTTCTCCCCACCGACTGCTGTAGCTGCTTGAGTGGCAGTCACTGAGTTCCCTTGCTATGCAGCATGTCATTAATGTGAATTAATTTGGAAATGGCCATGAACATTTTTCTCAAAACGCCTGCATAGCACTGCAGCTGGAGAGCAGGATTGAGCTGTATGTCAAAGGAGTCCAAACAAATGCTTTCCTCAAAGCTCCACTCATACAAAAAAATATTGTATGCATTTGGTAGAGCATGTTGTATAGTTCTTGCATAGTGCAGCAGGCTAAAATACATTTCCACTAGTTCCCCACCAGCAGTTAGTCATTATAGTACCCTGTGACCCTCCGGACATCAATATTCCCCACTTTCCCTTTGTATACATTAAAAGTAAAAGTAAAAAAAGTAAAAGTGCAGGAATTTTGCAGTGCAAATATTAATGTAGTTGTGTAATAACACTAAATATATCTTGTTCTGTTATTACTAACCCAAAATAACCATATGTATTAAGAGTTTTTTAAGAGTGAACAATGGACACACCATACATATACAAACTTACGAAACTGGACAAACTTGCACATGTAATACAGTTATCAATCCTTTTGTGGACCATGTGAACCCCAAGCAGACTCGGGGAGAGAGAGTAAAAGGAATAGCAGAGTTTCTTCTGGACCCTCTTCCCATAGCCAGTCTTCCAGTGACCTTCACAGAGACCAAGGTGACAAAGACATTGCATTGAGGGGAATGAAAGGTGACCTTTAAGTGATATTAAACATATTTTTTTTTTTTTTACTTGATTTTCTAACTGTCTTGGCCACCCTAAAACTCTCCTGCACTGCTTTCGTTGTAGCACCAACATGCAGCATCCATGGCATTTGAAACTTCACCCAGCTTGCACCCACAGATCTTGCCAGAGCACTCCCTGGTGTCTAGTGGTAGGCAGCTGAATGTCTGTGTGCTGCCCAGGAGCACATACATTCTCCCAGGCTGCTTATCATTCTCCTCCTAAAAAAAAAAAGTTTAAAAAAATAAAATTGTTGTCCATTGGGTTCCAGTCTGGTGAGTAAACCATGGTCTACCTAGAAAGATAAACATTACTCCAGGGTTTACTCCAGGCAGGGGACTCCAGGTTCTGCTTATTTTAATGAAGACAAGTGTTAAAAAATTACAATCTTTAGTGCCACTGTTTTGTATATTAAGACTACTGGTAGATATTTTTACATGACTTGCTATGTAAGCCCCATGATTTGGGAGTGTGCACCTACTGTCATGTGGGATGAGCCATGTCCAGGCTCATCAAGGCTGTATCCAGTCATTTGTATCCTTTTCTCCTGTCTTTTTTGGCTATTCTTCTATAAAGTGCCCTATCAGAGGACTTCCCTGTGCTGCCTGTTATTTTGTTCTGATCCATTCCTGGTTTTCCTTGCTGACTTTACTCTATATACATGTGCCTAACCCATTTGTTCTATTTTGCTACATTCCCGAGCTTCAGGTATGTCCTTTTTTATTTTTATGTCTGTTTTGTTTAGTTTAGTTATTAATTATTATTATGTAGGCAGGGATAGTGCTACTAACTTGCCTTATTGTGAGGTACTTTGTTGCTGAGGAAAGCTTACCATCTCATGGCCATTTGGTGTAACTAAACCCTCGCTTATTACCGTCTTAGCTTTCTAGGCTAGTCCTGTTTTTGTTTCCTTAGTTCTGTTACCATATTATTTGTCTGTCCCTGTCCTGCCCTGTGTCCTGTATTTCTTATCCTCAGTGTATTTTCTGCCTTGCCCTGCTATGGAACATAACTCACAGGATAAACAGAATGTGGCAGTCTGAGGCAGACTGGCTAAGCAGAGCAATAGTAAATAAGGAAAGAACAAAAACCAAGGACGTAATACAAAGTACAGGGCTACTGGAGCAAAAGCAGAACTGAAAAAAGACTCAAGCAGGACAAGGCAGAAAATACACTGAGGATAAGAAATACATGCTTGCTCCAGGGTATCTAAAGTTCCTCTCTTGCTCATACAGCAGCTGCTACATCTGAGCACTGGTGTGTGGCCAAACCAGGCCCTGTGTCTCCTATCTGCAATGTGACTCTTGAACACAATCATTGGGCACTCAGGGTCCCATGTCACCCAGACCCCGTAGTGATATTTACTGCCTTCCTCAAAGTAATACCGAACAATATTTTTAGAGAGATTTGCACAAGGCACTTAAATAGAACTGTATACAAGCATATGCTGCTCATGTTCTTATGATACATGGGCTCATAGGAGTTTGGTTTCCATTGATTAATCGGTCAAGGCAGTTTAATTCATAATTGTAATGCAAATTTGTTCATTCCATGTGTCTCATGAAAGTTGTGTGTAGGATTGATTTCCTCAGAACAGTATAGCTGAGAAAGATCTCAGCCCTAATGCTTGGTATTTGCAAATCTCCTAAGTACATTATCTCTAGAGGAGTGCATCCCACACCTGAGGCTGCTAATTATAGCATCTAATCTACTCCAACTCAAGGATTAAAACTTCAAAACCATCTCCAAATGCAAGTATTTGAAGAGATTACAGCTGTGAGTTTCTATATGAATTGCAGTCCAGACGTTGTCCAATATGTCATGTAATCTGTGAATCCTGCTCTAACTTAACCCTTGCATTGCCCGGCTGGTGAGCAATGCAGTAATGCAGGACTTGACAAACCCAGGTCGCCATGGCGACTAGAAAATTAGACCTGGCGCCCGGGAAGGGTCATACCCACATGGCGCCCCTCCCCGATCGGAGTGCGAGGGAGCAGAGCGTGTGATGCACAAACTTCCTGCTCCGCCCCCTCGCGCTTTAGTGTCGGAGCTGTGGGTGTCTCGTGATATCCTGTAGCTCACCAGTAGTGTCAAGACAGTCTGTGCCTGTGTGACAGGCATGGACCAAGCTGGAGCAAAATCCCCCCTCCGGTAAAGCAGCAGGGAGGGGGGAATCATTGATAGAGGTACTTTTTTTTGTTCCCCTTAAAAAAAATGTAAAAAAATTAAAAACTGCGAGCGTATGTGTGTATATATTTGTGTGTGTGTGTGTGTGTGTATATAATGTATGTGACTGTGTGTCTCTGTGTGTATGTATGTATGTGGCTGACTGTGTCGTTGTCTGGCCCCTAAAACTAAATGAAATTTGTTAAGCCCTGAAGTAATGGCACTGGAATTGGTTAATGCATTGACGTTTGAGGGAAAATACACCCCTCCCATTTTGTTGGAGGCCTTTTTGGTGCAAGAGGGTAAAAATCGTATAGCTTTGCAATACAAAATGCAGCATTTTGACATTGAGCATTAAACATATATTCACTACGATGGAGGAATGCGTGAGTTATTGCAAAGCCTTTGATTAATGATCTGGGACGCCAATGTTTAAAACCCTGTGAACATTTTTATTACTCCCCTATAATGTAAACAGACATTTTCTGCATTTTTGACGTTCCTACCTTTTGTAGGGACTTAAAGTGATCCTTCCATGTGAAGCAGTGGTGCACATAGGACCATGGTAGTGCTGTGTTAACATTCAAAGCATGGCTGCCAACATTTGCTCTGGAGGGCAAAAAAACATTTAGTGGCCCAATCTACAACTTCATCAAGCAGCCCGTTATCATTAGACTCCGATAGACCGGCGTGACAGATATGTTGGCAGATAAGGTACAGAGATTGATAGACAGACAAGACAATGTGTAGTGCCTCCAGCCCATTCAGTCTAGTTAGAGAGCAGCAAAGGGAGCAATTGCCCTTGTTGCCAGCCCTGCTATGTTAACATCTTTACAGAAAATATAATTTTAGCGAAAAAAGATACACACCCATAACTGACCAGTTCTACAATTCTTAAAGTACAACTTTTTAAAAAATGTTTTAAACACATTTTAAAAATTCTTCTTGATGGGTTCTGCTTCTCTGGAGTAAACCCAACGTATCTCTGAGACCCAGCTAGTCTGGAGGCTGGCGGGGGCTCACCCTGTTCATCTTTTCAGGGTCTGCATTTTTCTAGTTGATGCACTGTAAAACAAGAGCGAGATGGTCGCAGACCAGATCGGGCTGCCTTCTACGCAGGGAAGCATGGCTGCTGTCAGTCAGAGGATAAACTGGCATGGACTACCAAAAGTAAATGGAAATTTGCACCGCTCTTAAAAAGATCTAGGCTAGCTTCTAAAATCTAAAAATATTTAAACCCTGACCTTTAAATTCTTTCTAAGCAACCATTAGGAACTGCAAACCTAATTGTGTAAATTAAAAACATTTATAAAACCTAATTAAAATTCGATTTACATATGTATAATTATTTAACTCTGCCTCATTCTTAGGTTGAAGTGTTCCTTAAATTGATTTTATATTTTGCATGTAATGTATGTATTATGTATGTAATCTTTTATGGATACACCATCCTGTGCAATACAAAGGCATCAGTTGGTATATTTTCTGTGTTGACAGTTCTGTTATTCTCTGTACTGTGTGTAATGTGGATGCAGCCCCCTCATCAGTATTATGGAATATAAGATGGAAATCTTTAGTTATTTATTTGCTCTATACAGTACTGACATTGATACTACTGTATTTCATGAGTGCTGAGAGGCTTTCATATATCATTTTGGTGAAAATGATCTGTTATGCTAAATGATCCGTTATCCAAAATCCTTATAGCCCAAAGCAATACTCAACCTGTATTGGGACACACCACTTAATTATTTAATATGGGTGTTTTCAATCATACCCATTACCACAGGGCGAGTCTTGGTTTGGCGAATGCCAGGAGAATATTACCTATCTGACTGCATTGTGCCAACTGTAAAGTTTGGTGGATGAGGGTTAATTGTATAGGGCTGTTTTCAGGAGTTTGGCTAGGCCCTTTACTTCCAGTCTTAGGAAATCTTAAAGCTTCACCATAGCAAGACATTTTGGACAATGCTATGCTTCCAACTTTATGGGAACAGTTTTGGGAAGGCCCTTTTCTATTCCAGCATGACTGTGCCACAGTACACAAAGCATGGTCCATAAAGATATGGATGGATGAGTTAAGTGTGGAAGAACTTGACTTGCCTGCACAGAGCCCTGACTTCAACTTCATAGAGCACCTTTTGGCAAGAACCGGAATGGAGATTGCCAGCCAGACATTCTCGTCAAACATCTGTTCCTGACCTCACAAATGAGGAAACACTGCAAAATCTTATGAAAAGCATTTCCAGAAGAGTGGAAGCTGCTTTAGCCCCATCTATATATGAATATATGTATTTAGCATGCAATTTCAAAGGTCCCTGTTGCAGTCATGGTCAGGTGTCCAATAATTTTGTCTATAAAGTATATTTCATACTGTATACAGATAAAACACAGATTTGCATGGTTTTTTTTAGCTCAAAACCTTGTTCATTCTTTAACTTAGTACTCAATGGACATACCACTTGTAAAGGGACTGTGACTGACTTTTTTTTAATATGCCACCAGACTCAAAATGCATCAATATGTTGCCAAAGCAATGGCAGTGTATAGGGAGTTACTTTGAGAAACAGTGGGCTATTTGTTCCCCCAATAAATAACTTAATACCATGTGTTGGGATATTTTGGACATTGAGGGAATTTGCTGTCCGCTTCCTCTACTTCAAATAAAAGTGACATTGTTTATCGTGCATGTGGCATTATAAAATATTGTATACTGATCTGTATTTGGACCCATATCTGCATATTTTAAACAGAAATAAATGCATCTGAAGGAAATCACATGGATGCTTTTTCAAACCACAAGCAGATGAATCACTATATTGTTTTTTTCAATTCTGATTTGGCTCTCGTCCTTTTCTTTTGGCATTCTATTTTAGCATTGCATAATATCACTATGATGTTTTTTTGCAGGAGAAAAAGATACAATTTTTTCACTTATTGTCTCTCTTCCCTTAAATGGAGTGTGAGCTCGGCTTACGATGGTTTACCATAAATCAAGGACCTGTGAACTTTAAAGTTGTGTCCATAAGAGTCAGAATTGTTTGCTTTAAATCCCCAGAAAAAAAAAAAAAGAAGAAAAGGAAAAAGTTTTCTTCAATAGCTATCTTTTCCGGATGTGATCTCTCAAGGGAAAAATTAGGAAATGCCTAGTTTAGTTTTCCATCTTGATCTACGTAATGTCTGATGTGTCTTACAGCTGTACAAATGATGAGCCTTTTAAATGGGATCTTGTGACTAGTCCTCATTGTACTATCCTCGATGAGAGATATATGCCATTTTAGATCCTTGTTGATAACAGTATTGCAAAAATGCTGAAAATAGCTAAGAACTATTGTATTCTCTTAGCCTGATCTTTTTCATGCTCTTAGAAATCAGTGCATCTGTAACAGGAAATGAACATAGGCAGTGGATTTAGGTTTTGTGCTGCCCTAAGGCTAACTAAACTTGCGCATCTCTTAATCTTCATCTGTCCCACCCCTTCCTGTCCAGGCCACACCTCTTATGGTTCAAGATCTACAATCATTGTCCCCAAGCCAGCTTGCCAGTGCCACCTTTTGTGCCCAAACCAGCTTGACAGACCCAACTTCGTGGAACAGTTTGGGGGGATGTTTTACACTTTCTTGGAATTTAATTTTTAGTTCATGACCTTAGTCATGATAATGTGCTTGCAAGATGGTGCTGTTTAATGCATAAACAGGGAACTTTGGGTGATTGACAAAGGAAACCCAGAAATCCGGCTAGAATAGCTGAATTTTCAATATAAGGTTGGAGAATTTTTGTAGCACATTCCAATTTGGTTTTGCTGTTTAGCACTGTTCATTGTATAATGAATAGGACCAAATACCTGAGTTATTAATTATCCCTACAAAGCACCAATCATGTTAGTGGCCCACACTCCAGTAATATTGGCAAGGGGTAGGATGTTTGTAGATGTTAGGGAAAAACCATTTATAGCCTTTTATTTCACTGAAACAGAATAAGGTGTTTTTTTTTTGTTTTTTTTTAATTCAGAGGAAGGGAAACTAGTCAATGTCTATAAACAAAACTATTTTTTTTTTCTTTCTTTTTTTTTTTTAAACCTGGCAATAATTATGTCTGTCTACCTTACTGTAAGATCACACACCCAATACTTCACACTCAAACTCCCTCCACCCCTCCCTCTATTTCTCAGCCATTTCTTAATTTTAAGTAAATTCTCATTTTACCTCAGGACATGAACAAAATAGATTTGGTAGAAATAAATGTTGCTTGGATTTGTTGTGAAAGTATAAGAGAGTTGGTATCATGTATAATATCATGTTTCTGACTTGTGCTTACATGTTGGAATTTTTAGGCCCATTATAAATGTACACTATTACTGGGTGTCACGGGAGGGCTACTAGATGGGTAGCTCGTACCGGAATCAGTTCCACAAAATCACTCCTCAGGTCCGGTAAATATCCAATAGCCAAACGGGGCTATGATCAAGGCTTCCCTGCAAGCAATTCCCCCAACATAGCAGACGAGACTGGTCGTGTTGGGAAAACAAGAAGAACTGTTTATTGACTCAAAACACAGGACATATATACAGGAGAACATCTTGATAAGATAAGTTGAACAAAAGAACTTCTTCACACCTACACAAAAGGACAGTACTTGGCAGCCAATCAGATGAAAGGTAGGATTAGTAGCAACCAATCCCCAGCAGAGGGCGTGCCCACAGATCAGCAAATATATTCAAATTGGGCATTTAAATAAGCATCCAATCAGAACAGTGCCTACACTGGGGCTTGGTCTGAGCAACCAATAGGAAAACCGCCTACCTTTTGAAGAAGAGAATGAGCTCAGCAGCCAGGATAAACCTTTATTGTGAAGGGGCTGCTGAAGCTACATTCCTGGGGAAAGGGTACAAGGGATTAGGCTCTTTAACAGGGCACCAAACATGTAAAACACACAGTTAGAACAGGGGAAAATAACATGGGCACTGAGGAACGAAAAAACATGGTTGTCTGGAGGGGTGCTACCGTGACATTTCTCCCCCTTTCAAAGAGAGCCAGCTCGGGGTTGTCCACACGGATAAGCCTGAAGGTGGCGAGGAAAACACTGGGTGTGGTGTTGACTCACACGTCTTCTTGCCGTTATAAGCCCTCTGCATTTTTATTGTCCTTTCCCGGACGGTATTGCACTGTAACTTTAAATTGTTGAAGGGATAGGCTCCACCGCAATAGTCTACCATTGTCGACGGACACTGTAGCGGGCAGATGGATTCCTGCTGTACTCCGGTTAGACGGAGAAAGCAGTGTGCTTGGGGCCAGCGATTTTAGTTCTCCTAGGAGTTTCTGGCGTTGCAACAGACAAGGTCCATAGTCTCTCGGCAGGTGGCTAGCCCCTTGTGCCCGCCAGGGGTAAGAGTCACGGTGGGTACTGTGACATTTCTCCATTTTTTGAAGGACCCCAGACAGGGTTACTCCACAGTCAGTCTCTTGAGGTTTCTCCACATATTCACAGAAGTGACAGTCCCCACCTTCTGTCTGTTCACTCACCCGGCCAACCTCTGTATCTCCCGGAACAGGTATCTGCCGCAGGGGAGCAGAACCAATAATGCCTTCTACCGGATGTTTTTTCAGCCGCTGGGGAGAATGCAGGGTAGCAGGGGTAAAAAAACTGCTTGTTATGGAAATGTCTTGGTTAGGTCCTTGGACCATTGGTGCCAGCGCATCTGCTGGTGTAATGTCCTCCGCAAAAGGCAAAGTTTTCTGGCCATACACAACCAAATGATGCAACAGTCCTGTTTCTACCCTGCCAGGTTGCAATTGATCTGGGCAGTATTCACAGGATTCCAGGGACCCAGGTGTGGAGACCGATGTCACATCCACCCCTCCTGGGTCATTTTTAAAGGGTACAGGGGTTAAATGCAGGGGACTTTGTGGGAAGAGGTAAAGTGTGCTCTGCCCAGATGCAGGCGCTTCTGCCTGGTACAAAAACTCACGAAGCAGCAGGGGTGGACAGAGGCCAGCAGCACTCTGCCCCATTGCACGCTCTTCTGCTGGGGCATAGGACGGGAACAAGCCAAGGAAGAGGAATAAGGCTCCTTGAACCCAGGTGGAGGTGGATAGAGGCCAGCAGCACTCTGCTCTGATGCCAGCCCTTTATTTGCAGCCTCCAGAGTGGGAAAGGGCCACAACTCTTGTGTCACAGGAAGGGTTAGGCAGGGACCTGTGAGGCTCTGCTCTGCAAGTAGTGCCTCTGCTGGTGTGGTAGGTAGGGGCGGGGAGAGGAAGTCCGGGTCAGTCACGGGGAACAGTGCCAGCGGTTCGGCTGGGCATTCAAGACTGGACAAGGATAACAGTTCCAGGAACATAGCTTCAGTTGTGGCACCCACAGGGGAAAGGGGGCACAGTTCTGGGGTCTGGGGTAGGAGCGGGCTGAAGCCAGTGGCAATAGGCGCAGATGCCAGCTGTTCCGCTGGTTCATCCACAGGAAAAAAGGGACACATTTCTGGGGCCAGGGTTAGGCAGGGACTGGAGGATATATTCTCAGCTTCCAGTGGTTTAGCTGGAATATCTGGCCGGGAGGGGATGGGAGTGTGCTGGGCCATCTCTGCGGACACTGATGCCAACACGTATGCTGGGACATTGGGACAGGGAAAGGGCAACAATTCTGGGTACTCACAGTCAAGGGGTTGGGACCCGGGTGTGGAGACAACTGTCTCATCCACCCCTCCCGGGTAAAACTTCACAGAGCTTAACTCTGCTAAATCCACAGTATCGGGGCCCAGTTGCACGAAGTTCAGCAGCTTGACATATGACTTTTCCAGCTCCCACTCTTGGTGAACCAAATAGTCCAAGTCTGCATCCAACTCTGCAACGTCATATTCCCGCCCCTCACGGATTTCATTTTTCCGCTCCTGATCAGAGCTACCGAAAGTGTACTCCTCTTGGTAACTTTCCAACATTACTCCAGGGCCGCCGAAGCCAAAGCCCTCTGGGGGATCATCTGAATCTCCCAGCTCTGGGTGCATCTGGGTTGCTTGCCACTGTAGTGCCCGGTATCCTTCATCCAGGACCAGCTCAGCATCAACAAGCTCTGCCAGATCCGCCACCCACTTTTCTTGGGGTTGTACACCCAGATATTGTATCCAAAGGTCCATGTGGAGCTTAAACCTCTCCTCGGTACTTGGGATGTACCTTCCCCGGCAGTACTGATCCCATCTGATGGCTTCCCACCAGAGCTCCCGGCGGTTACAATCCCTCCTGAACAGCAACAAAGCAGCCAGCTCAGCCTCTCTCTCTCTCTCGGCTTCCTGCATTATCCGATCCACCAACTCGAAGGGAGGGTTTGGCCCATACACAGCCAGACGTTCCCTTACCCTCTGGGAGATCACATCTTTCACCTCTGGGTATGATGAAGAAGCCAATGGACTGATGAGCTTGCACTTTCCGGCCATGGTGCTGCTGTACCACCCTGGTACTCCTTGGACAACTGGCAGGCTTTGCACACAGGATAATCCACCGGACCAGTGTTGGGAGGAGAGATCCCACTTCTTGACACCAGTGTCACGGGAGGGCTACTAGATGGGTAGCTCGTACCGGAATCAGTTCCACAAAATCACTCCTCAGGTCCGGTAAATATCCAATAGCCAAACGGGGCTATGATCAAGGCTTCCCTGCAAGCAATTCCCCCAACATAGCAGACGAGACTGGTCGTGTTGGGAAAACAAGAAGAACTGTTTATTGACTCAAAACACAGGACATATATACAGGAGAACATCTTGATAAGATAAGTTGAACAAAAGAACTTCTTCACACCTACACAAAAGGACAGTACTTGGCAGCCAATCAGATGAAAGGTAGGATTAGTAGCAACCAATCCCCAGCAGAGGGCGTGCCCACAGATCAGCAAATATATTCAAATTGGGCATTTAAATAAGCATCCAATCAGAACAGTGCCTACACTGGGGCTTGGTCTGAGCAACCAATAGGAAAACCGCCTACCTTTTGAAGAAGAGAATGAGCTCAGCAGCCAGGATAAACCTTTATTGTGAAGGGGCTGCTGAAGCTACATTCCTGGGGAAAGGGTACAAGGGATTAGGCTCTTTAACAGGGCACCAAACATGTAAAACACACAGTTAGAACAGGGGAAAATAACATGGGCACTGAGGAACGAAAAAACATGGTTGTCTGGAGGGGTGCTACCGTGACACTGGGCATATTATATCAAGTATTCATTTTACAATGTAATTCTAATGTCTAATCTTTGCATCTTCTGAATGTTGTGGTGGTGGTGTTTTTGTTGTTGTTAACACGACATACATTCAGGGATAGGTCAAGAGAACATCCATTAAATTGACACACACAAAGTCCAGTAAATGTCCACCATGAACATTGCAGAAACAATAGTGCAGACAAATGCTGGCGAACTGTGGAACTGGGACTCCGGGTTATGACCACCCTTGTTGCAAAATGCATAAAAATATTGTTCGACGGCACTCTGCAAACCTTGTAATGAAATGTAATATAATTCACTCAATGCTTAATTCAAATACCGTATTTGCTCGAATATAAGACAAGTTTTTTTTCAGAGCAATTGCTCTGAAAAAGACGCCTCGTATTATATTCAAGGTCATCTTATAATCAGACCTCAAATCAAGGTCAGATTATAAGACTGTGGTCCAGGTCCCCCACAGAGCTGCAGGGGACCTGGATCCCCGTCGTTAACAGCCGGTGGATGTCTGCACAATGTGCGCAGACATCCTCCGCTGCCGCCCGGCATGACCGCTAGGACTTCTATGATGAAGCCGGGTCCTTCCGGCTTCATCATAAAAGTCACGGTGGAAGTGCCGGGCAGCATCGGAGGATGTCTGCGCGTATCGTGCAGACATCCTCCAGCTGCCTCCTCTAGCCACCAGGGATATTTGGGCAGCCGAGGGATGTCTGCACGACCGGCTGTCAGTCATAATGGACGGAAGTGTCGGGCAGCATGGAGGATGTCTGCACGTATCGTGCAGACATCCCCCGGCTGCCCCCACTAGACACCAGGCTATGTTGGGGGGAGGGGGGAGACAGACAACATTGGGGGAGAGAGACGGACAACGCTGGAGGGAGGGAGGGGTGGAGAGACAGACAACATTGGGGGGAGCATTGGGTAAGTCTGGGGGGTAGGGGCAGCATTGGCACATAAAAGGTAAATAAAAACAAGAAATGCATTTTTTTTTTTATATCAGAAGTTTTTATTAAATATGAAAAAGCTATTTACATGTGAATATATACAAGTTAAACTTTTTTCCTATAGGGTAGTCTTATATTCAGGCTTTTAGTTTTTTTCCTAAAGGAATATCCAAAGTTTGGGGGGTCGTCTTATAATCAGGGTCGTCTTATATTCGAGCAAATACGTTAAGTGTAGTTTATTCCAGGTTAACCTGTGCAGGTCACAAATAACACACGCTTAATGCATTGGGCATACTCATGAGCCTTAAAGGGACTGTCTGGTGCTCATCTTCCAAATGCATTTTCCAAATGTTAATCCATGTTAATGTGCTTTCAAAATACTAAAATGCATGTTTTACATTCTGCATTGCTTAAAACATAAAATATTTACGGCTATAGGAAATTGTGAAATTACAGCAGTTTGCAAGAGACCAGGACTGCCCACACTAGCTGAGTAAATGCCAATTCCTTTTTTTTTTTTGCTGCAGGAACCAATGAGAATAATATTTATTCAAATTAATGGAATTTACAGGCTGTCCTAGTGATGTCATCAGACAATGTGTTACACTGTTAAGAGATCCTACTGTGTACAAGAGCAAGGTTACTCAGAGTCCACACAGTGTATTACATTCCAGAAGCACTGAAAGTGAATAAATTAAAACTTTATATTCTCAGTGTCTAGATAATAAGGGCCTGCCACACCTGCAGTAAACATGCAGAGTAATCACGGGGAGTGGGGGTGGGGGGTACTTGAGGCAAATATTACAAATGTGATTTATGCACAATGCCCGCATCAAATCACACTGGAAAAAAGCCTGTGCACTATTCAAGCAGTAATCCTTAACATGCACCAAAATGAGTTTGCGGAGTAGATTACAAGTAGTGTTGAGCGAACCCGAACCGCACTGTTCGGGTTCGTACCGAACATTGCGGTTTTTGGACCCCGGACCCTAACACAGACATTCCACTGTATGTTCGTGTTGGAGTTCGGGGTTGGGCGATTACATTGTATGTAATGCTATTGGCTTTCTATTAACCGAAATAGAGTCCCCATTCATAAGATTTTCTAGAATAGCAATAGCATTACATGTATTACATCTGAGAGTCAAATAGAACAGTCAAATATTGTGCTTACAGCGCACTTTGAAAAATTCTGGCTACCTCCTCCTCCTCCTCCTCCAGCACCACTTCCACCTACACCGCCACGGTCACCGCCTCCTCAACCTATGGGTCACTTAGTATAAACTGAAAGAGAATACCCTGCACTCCAACCCTCTCTCAAATGGATAATTCTGTTGATCCTCCTGGCAGCCATGCTTTAGATTTAGATTTATGTTCTTCCAAAACTAAAATCAAAGATTCCATCTAGTGCTATTTTATGGCTCAGCTGTATTTATAATTTGTATGTATTTTATGTTATTTGAAGTTATTTCCCTATCCATATTTGTTTGCAGGGCACTTGTCCTACTCTTACCCCCATTTTACTTCATTTTGCAGCCCTTTACAGGACTTTTTTAAGAGGCATTTTAGTGGCCAAAAGTTCGGGTCCGCATTGACTTCAATGGGGTTCGGGGTCAAGTTGGAGCCCGAACCCGGACTTTTTTCCGAAGTTCGGCCGAACCCGAACATCCAGGTGTCCGCTCAACTCTAATTACAAGGAAGCAACATTTACAAAAAGCTGTAGTTATCCTTTTAAGAGAAGTATTATGCTGAAATGAATTTGACATGTGATTTAAAGCACATTTTTCGAGTCTTTTACAGTGACCGTTAGATACTCCCACTCTGCTTTTACATTTGATAAATATTGTTGGTAATTTTTTTTTTTTTTTTTACAAAGGTCTGTTTTTAAATGTTGTGGTAAAGACTCGATTTTCCATTTCCTGTTTTCTATCTCCAAGGTTTTCCAGCAAAATAAATAAATAAATACACATTTTTTTGTGGAATTAACTTTGAGAGATGTATTCATTTTGCCAAGTATTATCTCATTACAAAGTCAGTTACCCTGTGTATTTTCAGTTCAAATTCTATCACACTTGGGCATGAGTACTACATACTAGGGTCAGCATTTCTGGCATACTATTTAAGAAAATGTCAAGTTTAAAATTCCAGTCAAAACTTTTAGTACACAATGATGTATTCTTTAATGTATGATGCATATACTTATGTAAAATGACAACTTTAAACTGGGTTTCAGTCTGATCCCATCGTTACCATTTACTCTAGACCTATGAGTCACAAATGTCTGGATGACTAGATCACTTTTAATATACGGCTGCCATTTTCTTAAAGATTTAAAAAAAAAAAAAAATGGCAGCCATGCTATTGCCTCAAACTTTAATGTTGGTCTCATTTGGTTTTGATTTAAAAAAAATAATCTGTATCCTTTGCTATTAATTGTTCCGTACATCAATATGAAAGGGAACACGTTGGATCTATTTATCTGCTTTTAAAGCTCCCTAGTCCTTGACTCTGCAGGTTTTGACAGATTTAGTATGTTTATTGTGTACAGTATTATAAAATGTCTTGGGGAAAGGGTGTGGTAATCTAATAACAGTGGCAGAGATTCAATTATCTTTGAAGAGTCTGGGTCAAATTAATTATTCATTTAATGCATGGTATGAAAGGGAGAATCTGACATATCAAAATATTCACTTGAACATCCGTGAATAACTAGTATCTTATAGTACCTCAGCATTTTGCATATTACTGTCCTTCACATTAGTTGGGAAAAATAAATACTTATAAAGCTAATTAAATTTACATTTATTTATTTTTTTGGTTGCTTTTAGCCATATGTGTGCGTGCGTGTATGTATGTATGTATGTATGTGTGTATTTATGTATGTATATAGCTAGCTTCAGATGTTTCAACTGTGTGACCTATTCACATATGGACTCGGTTACACAGTTTGTAGAGCCACACACGGGCAAAAGGTTCCAGATTAAACATTGGATAACGTGTACAACAGAATTTCTTGTGTACATGATTACATGTCCTTTTGGACTATCGTACATAGGTAAAACCATCCTGACCTTACGTGAATGTATCAGAGGACACAGAACGTCCATCACCACAGCATACCGGGATCTTAAATCTGATACGGCCAAGCATTTTCTACAGTTGGTCCATAGACTGTGACAGCGTAGGTTTATTGCGTTTGACCACATCCCACTACCTCGCCGTGGTGGCGACAGAGCAAAATCTATTGAAGCATTTGAAAAGAATTTGGGCGCATGGGTACTTGGAGCGAATGGAGGCGCATGAGTTAAAAAGGTTACAAAGTTGACTGGTGTTGGCTAGCTAGGACAGGTTACTGGTAATTTTTTCTGTTGTATCTAACTTGGCTGGTCCAGCTTTGATTTTAGATTACTATTTTGAATCTGCACTTTCATTATTTTCTTTATTTTTTGTGCACCAGCCAGCACCACATAAATAGTGGTTTTATGCTAGTGAGTGTAAATAGGCCCTTTCATGGGACTAAATCCTTAACTATTCTTGACTGAAATTGGTCATATTGTCCATTTATTTATCATTGTGATGAAACAGAATAAAGAGAGAAAACCTGGAATGACGAACACCCATGACAGCAGCAGGCACCGCATGGTATCGGATAATTGTGCCTAATGGTGCTGTACGCACTTCACGCCCTATAAATAAATAATGTACAATATCCCACCACTCGTTTTAGTAGAGTGTCTGCACTAATATTCCTGACTATCTCCAACCAAAACAGGTTCACACTGTATAGGACACTTTATTTGCCCTAAAGAGTAAAGAAATGTGTGTGTGTGTGTGTGTGTGTGTGTGTGTGTGTATGTGTATATATATATATATATATATATATATGTATGTATGTATGTATATGTATGTATGTATTTATATTGAATATTGTATGTATGTAAAAAGTGTACGTCCAATATATGTTTATCGTGAACTGTCAAATTTCATTAATTTGGTTCCCATACACTGCATTGAATAGTGTGGTTATTGTATCCTTGTATTTAAAGAATTTCCCTTACTCTGTACAGCGTGTGACTTTTTGTAAAATCCCCCATATGGCCTATTTCAGAAATTTTCTTAGAATCAATCCAGCTGTACAGTTATCTAAACAACCATAAGGAAGTGTTTCCTGGTCACTCAAATGCTACAGCATAATTGTGTGTGTGTGTGTGTGTGTATAAATATTCCAAATATACACTACATATACACACATAATAACACTTATAACATTTGAGTGATCTGGAAACATGTCCTTATGGTTGTTTAGATAATTGTACAGCTTTATAGAAGATGTAATTGTTGTTAAAATGGTTATGACCATGAATTTTGTTGTTGTTGGATGTTGTATTTGCTTTTTTTTGTTTGGTATTATTTCTACTGCAATTTTTTCAAAACAAATAGTTAAAGCAGGACACACAGGGCTCTTAGAAGAAGTTGAAGGTGCTGCACTGTCCATTACAGGTTTAGTGAATAAACCTAGAGAATAGAGCAGTGACTGTAGCTAGATGTCCATATGTAATTGGGGCGTGCAGACATGTCCCAGTGTAATTATCTATGGCAGCATGGTTTTTCACTTAATATTTGCTGCTTTCCATCTGGACACCGGGTTTCTTTGGATGTCCGGAGTCCCTTAAGTAGGAGCCTGAGAGCAGCCAGGACTGCAAAAGTGGGTGGTGGGGTAAGTCCCACGAGTCCAAATCTGAGTGCTGGGGCAGGTCCTGAGTGCAAATATTCTTTGTTTATATAGTTGGCTTACAGAGTAGCCTATAATGTTTGTTTGTTTTAAAGAAGTGGCATTTTGAGGTCTGCAAGTTTTTCTCTGCAATTCTAGGCATTAACTTTGCATGAGTCAAAAGATCACAACAGAATTTTACACCAGGACACTGTTTGTTGGTTATGGAATAGATTGGTGAATATATTCTTTGGATAATATTTTAAACAAAGTTTGCTGTAATTTTAAAATCAATAGGGCTCCTTTTCAAGAGCAATGGCTGGATGTCATGAACAAGCATGTCCCAGCTATCTATTCTTATACTGTGGTTTTGGAATTGGTATGGACCAAAAGCATTCTGTCCCACATGTACACCTATTTCCATTTTGCTTTGTGGCCTGTACACATGACCAGCAGTTTGAACATAGTTTAGGAAGTGTAGTTTTAGAAAACCTTGTTACGGTGCATTACCTACCTATTTGCATGCTGAAATAAAGGAAAACTTGTTGACATCACTGGTTGGGCAGGAAATTAGCACATGCGGTAACTATAAGAAGCAGAGGAAGGTGATTAAATGCGACTGCAGCCTTCATTGTTTTAGACAGCTGATATAAGGACTGGCCAATTGGAAGCACAATTGTACAGATGGGGAACTAATTGGTGCTCTAATTAAAATTTGCTTGGTGTTATGTGGGAGAATGCTTGCAATATTTTTAAAATGAAAGATGCTCATATTTTGAGTATAGATGAACAGGAAGAATGAAGCGCAGGACTGAATCGACAAAATTGTTTTCAAGCCCCGAAAACTATGACTTTTAAGAGTACGACATTTTAAATAATCATGATGTGTATATTCATTTACATAAAATTATTTAATGTAAAATAGAAAAATAAAAACAATTTTGCTAAAAATCAAAAAGTCACCTTTTTTGAGTTCTTTTAAAAAGGAAACATGAAAACAAATAAAATATCTGTTTTGAGAGAAAAATAACTGAGACATGTCAAATAGAACCCCCAGTTCCTTTACCCTATTCATTCTACTGCACCCCATGCTCAAATTGTTCAGTTTTGCACAATTGGTTGGTGTTTAAATATTAATAAAATGTTTAGATGTTGTGAACTCAAATCTAGACTACCTCTATATATTACTGACCTATAGGATTGCCCTTGGAGTTATATCATTGTGAAATGTAGCTGAAAAATCGCTTATGAAAGAAGATCCTTGAACATCTCTAGAACATTTATCTGTTACCATGGAAATCTCACCATGGAGATGGTGCCACTGACACAAACTTAAAGTAGAGTTTCTTTGGTATGCTTGGGTTCTCGGGGTTCATTTCTCCTGCTCCCTAAAAAAACAGCAAATAATTAATGACAAACAGAAGATATAACCATTTCTGAGTAGTTTAATGTTTTTTTGTTAGAATGTTCCAGAAAACCTGAATGGCTGGGAGATTTACAAACTGCTTCATGTAACTAAAAGGCAGCATTGCTTTCCATTAAGAGAAGGTAAAGCAAGCACATGCTTGAGTAAGCAAGGGTGCAGAGTGCCAGCTACCTACCCAATCTATCTTTTAACAGCGGAAAAATCTGAAAGTTTGGTTCGTGTCTAATGTAGAAGCGGGATAGCACACAATGCTTCTACCTCAGCTCCCGTCACAACCATTGGCCACTCCAGAGGTTCTCGTCATAGTGCCGGCAGCCAGTCCGTTGTGGCTGTTGGCATGGGCAGTGATGGAGAGGCATTTTCTTTCACTTTTGCCATAGTGTTTTAAGTTGATTTTGGGAAGCTAGTGAGCAATCAGTTGAGCCTAAAACAGTGTGACTGACACAGTGAGGGAGTTGGTGATTGGACCAGCCTGTTTGCTTCAAATGTACAGGCATATATGTGTTTCATGTATAGGAAAAAATGCCCTCAATCTTTAACCGCACATGCCATTTTATCACGATTACTATTATAAAAATGCTATTAACCAGAATCCAGTAATTTCAGTATTATTTCTGATATTGTTTTTACTGGGCATGTAGGGAATTAAAAAATGATTGAAAATGATCTATACATTGTATTAGCAAAATTGCAAGCAAATGCCCAAGTTACACATTTTTCTCATAATTTAGGCATTTTCTTGCAATTTTTGCAACTACAATGTATAGATCATTTTCAGTCCCTTTTTATGCTCTACATGCACAATAAAAACAATGTTCATGTGATACAGTCCCTTTAAAATAACTCTTCTAAATGTAGTAAATTATTCGTCTCCATTTTAGATGCTTGATTCCTACAAATAATTTAATTATTCTACAGTGATCTACATCTCCCCGTCTGTTCTATTACAAAATTATTTTCTTTTCAAATTCAGAGAGCTCTCAAATGCTTGGAAGTCCAGTGGCACTGGAAATGAAGATTGCATTGTCTGCTGCCTCAATTAAGGATAATTTTGACACCAAGGTAGGGGTGGGACTGACACCATTGAACGGAGTCCTGCTTGAACCCCCTGGGGAATCCATTTGTGGTCTGCAGGCAAGGGAAAGCTGTCTAATTTAATACTGATTTGGACAAACAGGTGGACAGTTCAGAGGTTGTATAGAAAGTAAACCTGGAATATGCAGAAGTTAATATTGAAGAATTGGAGGCAAGATATGACTTGTTGTTTGAGATAAATATAATATTTTGTGTGACCTTTGTGGAAAAAAACTAACCTCCTTTCTTGTTTCCAGTTCTGAGGTGGTGTATGGTATGTACTCTGTTCAGATCTACATATACTTGTATAATGTAATTTTGTGTAGTATAAGATAATGATGCAGATACAGATTTAAAAGGAGCCCAGTTGCCATGACAACAGTGAAAATGTTTTTCACTCAGCTGAATATGTGGGATTAGCATATTTTATGTATAATGACATGATTGTTCCAATTAAAACTCAACTCTTTAAAGGGCATGCTGCATTTGACACACACTTAATTATTATTATTATTTTTTTTTTTATTAATTGATGTTTATTTTTTCACATGCATCATGTCCAGGAAATTGGTGAGCACATTCTCCACTGTGGCAAAGCATCATATCAACCTGTATACATTAGTTTTAATACCTCTGACTAGCTAGAATAAAAAGGTTCGGCCAGAAATAAAGCCGTTATAAAGATGCCTTGTATGTTTTTAAAAACTCTTATTTTGCAGTCCATTTTCATTACATTATCTTAGACTTGCAGATACAACTTACAAACGAAAACTGCAATATTTGTCTTGCTGTTGAGACTGTCTCTACCCAAGATATGGAACTTAAACAGCCTGTTTGATCTCCTATATTTGATCGGTATGGTTTGAGTTATTTATGTGAAATGCAGTGTAACTACTTTGTAAGGTATTTCTTGATTGTAAAGAAGGGCTTTTACTTTGCTACTCATTGAATAAGATGAAAAAGTAATGAGTGAGAAAAAAAAGTTCAGTGAATAACTAAGGAGACCATTAGAGAGCTTAAACATGTGCTAACTGCTTCCTGTTCTATTTAACTACTTCCTCAGTATGGTCACATGGTATGGTACACAGACAAGCGATCTGTTTCTTATGTGGAGGAATCGTAAACCAGTAATATAAAAGGAGAAAATTATCCTTATGTCATTGTACATACTTTGAGGCTGCTTTGATTCTTTTATGGTGGTTGGAAAGCGGTCTATATAAAATGGAAATATGATCCTACTAATCCTGCTGTCCCACTGAGCTCTACCTCTGTCCCGAAAAGCAGAGCTCGGTGGGACAGACATCCCAAACCGGGACTGTCCTGCGCATAGCGGGACAGTTGGGAGGTATTAAAATTAGCTATACATAGTGTTAGCAGAATTGCAAGCAAATCCATAGAAAAAGTGAAAGATGGGTTCTAAAAGTGTCTGCTGTCTCCTGGTTATAACATCATCTTGTGACTTCTCATTGAAAATGTGTTCATTTGCAAATAAAGCTACAGGTGATGTCATAAGCAGGAGTCCTCACAGACACTTTTAAAATCTATATTTATTTTATGCATTTGCTGTCAATTCTGCTAACACAATGCATATATATTTTTCCATTTATTCTTCTTTTTTTATTCTCTACATTCACCATGGAAGTAATGTTTTAGTGTCTGTCTGTTTTTAAGTCCACTCAGTCTGTCTATGTTTATCACTGTAGTGATGCTTTTGATGACGGCATTAAGTGGTGTCCCTTTTCTAGCTTCTCCTAGTCATGAACCCGCTCTAAGTGATGTCATCCTGATTTGAAAGGGAATTACCAATTGAAAGGGAGAGTGAGGTACTTTATTTTTTATTTAATTATTTATGAAATAATCAGGTACAGGGGACATCGGGAAGGATGCGGCATCAGGATAGGGAAAGGAAGAATTAAGAATGGCCAGTTCAGCAATATGGGTTAGGTTTAGGGGTTAGCAGCCCATCTGAACCTTGTCAGCACATGCATTCTGACAAATCTGTGACATAGTCAGCCTTCATCCTTTTTACAGTGGAGCATGGAGATTGTTGATCCGATGATATAATGACCTAAAAGATAATTAAACTTTTTTTAAGGGTACACTAAACGAAATTTAAAGCATTTGCTTCTTCAGAAGAAACAAAGGGTAAAAAAAAAAAAAAAAATCCTTTATCCTTAGTAAATTCATGTTTAGAGATACATGTGGATTTATTCTCAGCTCTGCGGCAGAATTGATATGGATACTGATCTGCTGCCAGTGTTGGCAAGCACAGCCAATCAGAGTGGGGACTTCTGTCTCTCTGGGGTCTGTAAGGTGTGAGGGTCTTTTTGCTAGTGGAGAGAAACGGCCTCTGTTTTTACATTGGTCAGCAGAGAATCTCACCTATTGATCCCATGTAAAATTGAGGGTATCTTTCTCTGACCATAACGGCCTGCCTGCTTTAAAGGTAGCATGACCACTGTCAGTTAGAAGATAAATTGACATATATTAAAAGTATATGCCAATGTTATGTTCCTATTAGGAGCACTACATGTTTCATGTGTGCCCCTATATAAGGAGTTTCAGTATTGAAAAAAACTGATTGAATGCCACAGATCATTTTCTCCATTTTTGATGACCAGATTGATAACGTTATTTTTTTTTCTTACATCTATTTTTTTTTTCTTTTCAATCCTCCTATTGCCTTCAGCTGCAGAATTATACTTGGTTATCTGCTATATAGTTACATTTGTCCTTGGCAGTCTTCTTTCATAAAACTGTGCAGAAATATTAGAACCAACAACAGTGCATGAACACAGAGTGCTTTGTTTTATACCGAACGAGCCACTCTGAAAATGTTCCCATCCCACTATGTTTGTTACTTGTGCCCTAACCAGCCAATCTTAACCTCACTTAACAGCTACAATTGTCTCTGGTTTTGGCCTAAATAGATCTTACTAGACTTCACGTACTGTCTGCATCTGAAGGACTCCAGTAGTACAGCTGTACACCCGACGAACAAGCTTGTAAGTGAGCATTTTGTACATGGTCGTGTGCAACATAAATGCAAATTGGAAATTATCATTTGAGACACACATGTTCCTTTTTCTTCATTCCAGGCTCTAGCCAAACGCTGGAGAGCGTAGTGGGAGGATCAGTAGTAGCAACACAATATTTGTGAGTAAATTAAAGGAACACTGCACCTTGTTTAAAACAAAACATGTCCCGATAATTTGAAGTAAACCCAACGTGGGTCTTAACAGATACAACCGGATTTTCTATCTGCTGTGTCTCACTGCGAGACACAGTTCCTGGTCTCACCCGCTCTGACTGACGACTGTGAGGGTCTCTCGCTGCTAGCGCAGAGAGAGAGACCCTTGTTTTTGCATGGGAACAGCAGAGGGGATCAGCAGAGGGGACCTAGTTAAGGTCCCCCCTGCTGATCCCATGCTAAAAAGAGGGGGAGCCGGTCGCCGACCAGATGGCTCCCTGCATTTAGTGTTCCTTCAAATACATTCACAAAACAGATATGCACATTTAAAGAATATCTATATGAATTATTCATTTGACTTACTGGGCTTTTTTGATGCATAATAATCTTTACATTTAGATTTACACTATAGCATATTTGCCGTTTATGTACTATTTGGGGAATCTAATACCCGTTTTATTACTGTTGCGGAGGAAGCTGCCGCTTTTTACATTTTAAGTATTTTGCCAACCTGTTATTGCATATAATCTAGCATAGGCACTGCCATTATACACGGATCTGCCATAACATTATGACCACCTGACTAATATTGTATAGGTCCCCTTTTTGATGCCAGCAGAGCATTGCCCAAAGCATCCTTTGACTTGCCACCTGTCAGTGGTCATAATGTTATGGCTGATTGGTGTATAGTAGAATTTTAGAGCAAGGTATACTCTTACTACTTTTAAAAATAAAAATATTTTTTTTCCCCATCCATGGAAAAAAAATAGATATGGTTCTAAAGCGTTTTTGGTCAAGAGCTATATCTCCCTAGCCCAAAGGTTATGTCAAGCAATAAATCTGACATTACTTGACTATCATAAATATTTAAAATATGAGCTTTTATCTTGGAAACATAAATGTGTGGTTGACTTTTTTTCTTTTTTTTTGAGAGAGAGAGGGGAGATGAGTGTGTGGGGTTTTAATTGGGGTGTCAAACAGATGCTATGAGCATATTTAATTCATATGCATATAAATGAGCTAAATACATCTTCAGGTTTCCTTCATTAAACATCCATGTATACTTGTTTGGCAAGGATGCTGCTAAAGTAGTCATTGCCATTTGAATGATTTGAACATTTTTAAAGAACACTATAAATATAATTTGAGAGAGATTATAAACAGCTTTCATCTGATTGAAAACAATTGATCTGAGCACTGTCCACTTAAAAAGGGTATCTTTTACACTTTAAAGATTGTAAGCTTGCAAGCAGGGCTCTCTACCTCATGTGCCAGTCTGTTTCTAGTTTGTCTAACTTAGTATGTAGTTCCCTTCTATGCTCTGTACCTAGCGTTACGTAAATTGTTGACGCTATATAAATAAATGGTAATGTAAAATGAGCAATGCAGTGATTGCATGGTATGTAAGGTTGCCACCTTTTCCTGAAAAAAAAAAAAATACCGGCCATAGCTGTGGGCTCAGCCACAAAGGGGTGGGGCCACAACACGCACACAGTGGCAGTCTCGCATGCACACTGTGGCAGTCTCGCATGCACACGCACACTGTGGCAGTCTCGCATGCACACGCACACTGTGGCAGTCTCGCATGCACACGCACACTGTGGCAGTCTCGCATGCACACGCACACTGTGGCAGTCTCGCATGCACACGCACACTGTGGCAGTCTCGCATGCACACGCACACTGTGGCAGTCTCATGCACACCGTGGCAGTATCGCACACACAAAGACAAACTAGTAATGTTGGGGCTTAAAAAAAAAAAAACTTCTCTTTCCTCATGTGTCCCGCCTCCCTTCTGTATTACCTGCCAGAGGAGGGGAGCATTCCTGCTGCTGCTGCCTGGTCTGTGCAGCACAGAAAACTTCACTCCTAGCACTCCACCTGAGTGCTGGGAGACAGTGAGGGGGTGGAGATTCCAGTCTGTGCACCTCGCACAGACTTCCCCCTTTGCAGGGGAAACACGAAGACACACCGCAAAGGGGCCATGTGGATGAATACCGCGCGCCAGGTCTAATTTCTTGGTGCCATGGCGACCTGGCACCTGGTATTTGTTGAGCCCTAACACACTATGCAATAGCATAGTTTGAGCTCACATCTCCCCGTTGCCTGCAAAACAAATCTTAACATGACTGGTATTTTAGTTTTACTGACACGGCTCCTACCTCTCAATCACCAGCCATGCCGGTAAAATACTGGCCGGGTCGCAACCCTAATAGTGTGACCTGACTACTCCTCTGGAGAAAACCAGAAGAATGGTCTGCATGGGGGAGGATCTATGCAAGGCAATAGGCCAAGACCCTTTGGTTGTCAGCCTCTTATTCGAATATTGTCTGTGGCTGCCCCAATAAGTTCCCATACCAGCTCTCAAGTATGCCATTTCATCTTGTTATATCAATAAATCTTTTCAATGATTTTTTGTAATCTGGTTTTCACCATATTTATATATTGTTCTGTGTTTATGCCAGGGAAATCATAGAGCAATACAATATGTAAATAACGGCCGACATTTCAAGTTTATGCACATTGGAAGAAGTAGGGAGGAGGGATTTCTGACTTCTGTGGTACATAGGATTATGCAGCAGCTGTTCACTTAACCTATATTCCCTTTCAGGCTGTTGTTTAAGTCTGCTCCTCCCCTTGTGGTATGAATTTGGGGATTATGGAACCTTTAAGAATCTGTTTAGGGTTAGAATTGCATTTGGGAAAATCAAACAAGTCCAGGTTTATAACTAATTGCTGTGTACTGTTAAATGTATACAATATTCTATAACTTTATTATTTTTGACTGAACCATAATTTTCATTAAAAAATATCAACAATATTCCCAATATATAGATAGATCATTGGTCTAATGTACTAACTGTAGCTCTTTATCCGTCTGATAAAATGAGTGCCATTAAATTAGGTAATCCTTAGGACATATGTTGTTATTAAAATAACACATCAATGATTTGATTTGTTAAATATTTATTTCATACAATGAACTGCTGACATTAAAAAAAAAAAAATTGTATATACACACACACATATATACACACACACACATATACACAGTGAGGGGGAAAAAGTATTTGATCCCCTGCTGAATTTGAACCTTTGCCCACTGACAAAGAAATGATCAGTCTATAATTTTAATGGTAGGTGTATTTTAACAGTGAGCGACACAATAACAAAAAAAAAAAGCCAGAAAAACGGATGTCAAAAAAGTTATAAATTGATTTGTATGTCAATGAGTGAAATAGGTATTTGACCGATTAAACTTAGTACTTGGTGGCAAAACCCTTGTTGACACAGAGGTCAGAGGTTTCTTGTAAACAAGAGAAATCTCAATGTATTCTTCCTGGTAAAACACTTTCTAAATAAATAAATAAATAGTTGGCCACCAGGTTTGCACACATCTCAGGAGGGATTTTGTCACAATCCTCTTTGCAGATCCTCTCCAAGTCATTAAGGTTTTGAGGCTGACGTTCGGCAACTCAAACCTTCAGCTTCCTCCACAGATTTTCTATGGAATTACACTCCTCTGTCGCCTTGGCTGTGTGTTTTTGGGTCATTGGCATGCTGGAATACCCATCCATGACCCATTTTCAATGCCCTGGCTGAGGGGAGGAGGCTTTCACCCAAGATTTGACAGTACATGGCCCCTTTGAAGTGGTGTAGTTGTCCTGTCCCCTTAGCAGAAAAACACCCCCAAAGCATAATGTTTCCACCTCAATGTTTGACGGTGGGGATGGTGTTCTTGAGGTCATAGGCAGCATTCCTCCAAACACGGCGAGTTGAGTTGAAGCCAAAGAGCTCGATTTTGGTCTCATCTGACCACAACACTTTCACCCAGTCCTCCTCTGAATCATTCAGATGTTTATTGGCAAACTTCGGACTGGCCTGTACAGGTGCTTGAGCAGGGGGACCTTGTGGGTGCTGCAGGATTTCAGTCCTTCACGACATAATGTGTTACCCGTTGTTTTATTGGTGACTATGGTCCCAGCTGCTTTGAGATCATTAACAAGATCCTCCTGTGTAGTTCTGGGCTGATTCCTCACCGGTCTCATGAATATTGAAACTCCACAAGGTGTTTCTTCCATTTGCGAATAATCACACCAGCTGTTGTCACCTTCTCATCAAGCTGCTTGCTTATGGTCTTGTAGGCCATTACAGCCTTGTGTATATCTACAATCTTGTCCCTGACATCCTTGGACAGCTCTTTGGTCTTGGACATGGTGGAGAGTTTGTAATCTGATTGATTGCTTCTGGCTCCCAGATGTCTTTTATACAGGTAATGAGCTGAGATAAGGAGCACTCCCTTTAAGAGAATGCGCCTAATCTTGGTTCGTACCTGTATAAAAGACATCTGGGAGACAGAAATCTTGCTGATTGATAGGGAATCAAATACTTATTTCACTCATTGACATGCAAATCAACTTTTTTGATAAATGTTTTTCCTGATTCCCCCCCCCCCCTTCACTGTGTGTGTGTGTGTGTGTATATATGTATATATGTGTGTATAAATATATATATATATATATATATATATGTATATATAAAAAAAAATCAAGTGTCTATAAATATACTTTGTAAAAACCTATATACGCTATATACACATACAAACTGTATTTCCCAGCATCAAAAAGGAAATTGGTAATAAAATTTGATTGCCACATTCTTGACGTGTATGAAGATGGTGCACTTACTAAGGTGATCATGTTTCCCCTTTAACCGTTGATGCTTATAAAGCATATATCATGCAGGGATGCTGTAATATTATTATAAAATGGGTTCTTGGATTTCTTGGGCCTACTATATTGCCTGGACCATGTATGCCTGAAACATGTTTGATTAATGGTGATCTAAAATAATACTATATAAGTGTTCCTCCTTAAGTGGGTTGTTCACTCATAATGTTCAATTGACAATACAGATGCAAAACTTGGATCAAGAGACCAAAGTTGGGGAAAAACTGGAGAATTTTTACAACTGTTATTTTGGCCTCTTTTTTGCAGCGTGTTTGTCAGGTCACCACAAGCCACTCTTTAGTATATCAGCCCTTATATGTGAAGTTTTAGATGGAATATGTTGATGTATAGGTTTCCCATCCCCCCCACAAGACCTTTGCCATTTCATTGTCTGGATAAGAAGGAGGGCAGATGACAAGACTGTATTGTGTCTGTTTGTATGCGTTAATGAATGGAAATTCAGAGATTATTCACCCATGAAGACCTGTGGACTTACTGGCTGTGTGAAGCGAGCCTCTCATGGATTCACCCTGCTCTCAGCCTTTTCCACCTGATCCAAACTAGCATGGGAAGAATTATCTGAATATATAAAGCAGATGACAGTATGTCTCTTTCTTTTTTATTTTTTGTACTGTTTTTTTTTAAATGAATTCTTTTTTCAGAATCCACATCATTGTGTGTCATTATCCCTCTTCTGTCAAGGTTTTTGAGGGTCTGTCTTGATTTGGGACTTAAGTCCTGTCTTGTCTTGCAGGGTACAAGAATAAAATAGGGGAAACAAATAACTGCATATGTAGTCTGTTTAATGAAAGTGCAGCAGAATTAAACGTGTATAATTACCTTGCTGTTGTCCAGCTGCATTGGGAAATATGGGTCCTTTCATTAAAAGGTGAGTTGCGGTGAGATGCCTATACATTGTGCAGTGCCCGACCTGGTGAGCTCCTCAATGTTCAGCTAGCCAATGGGAATGCTGGTGATGTTTCATTTGGGTTTCTAGAGACCAAGCAGAATAGGTGTGTAAAACATCAGAAAAGGTAAATTTTAAGGTTGAAAATATCTTTATTTAAACTACCGATACTCTTAAATCTATTTAATTTAAATGCACACCCTCTGTTATGAGACATTAAGTTTTTATGTGTTTGCTTGACAGGCCCTACAGCACAGACCAACACAAGAGCTGCTTCTCTCAGGCCAAAATCTTCTAGACTGATATCCTTTATTGATTTGTAAATAAAATAAGCTTCAAAAAATACATCTAGAGTTCATATCCTTTCTAGTCCTTAAATTGTCACTGCAACACGATGCATTGTGAAGATACTTGACACAAAACCAAAGGTTTTAGATTCAGAATATCCTAATCTAGTCTACTTGCTTTCTAGAGAAAATGAGTAAATGTTGTAGTAGATGTGTAGCTTTAACAAATATACAGTTGTGGGCATGCTATCCAATAAATTCCAGCAAGCTCCCACTGACTTTTTGGGTTCCCACATCCTGTTTGCTTCATCTTGCGTTTGTTTTATTCTTTTCATATTGCAAATGGAATAAGAAAGGGCAAGAAGTCATGAATTTCCATTTCTGGAGCAACATACTGCTGAGATGGTATCTATTCTCATGCTATGTCTAATTTAAATAATAAACTCTGGCTTATTGCATAGTTAATTATAATGCTTTGTGTAGTGACAAATTGCACTGCATGATGTGTGTATGCTGAGAACTGCATCTAAGGGAAAGGGGTAAATTAATATTCATAAATGCTTTATGATGCTTACCAAATTTCACATATTTCAGAAAGGCAATGACATAGGTTGGTACTTGATCCTACTTACGTAGGAACATAGATACTTTCCTGGTTTTTTTTTTTTATTTAAATTTTTTTAATCACCTGGACAATATAGGAAACTTGGTATCTCTAGTAAAATAATTTATATTATGTTGATATTCTATAGAGTTTGCCCTAAAGGCTATGGATAATTAATTACTGCATATATCTATTTTTGTATCAATTAAATAAGCATTTATCTTTGGTAAGACTAATCCCAAGTGAAATGTGATTTTTTTTTTTTTTTTTTTTTTGCATGTTCTTTGATGTCTTGCTTTAAGAAACAGTGACTTTTGTGGGGTGGTTTGTTAATTTTAAGAATTTTTCTGCTATTAGACATTAGGTTGTATCTCTGTTCTCCTTCCTGCAGAGCTATTTGGATCATTCTTCCCTGTCAAACTTGAATCCTTTTCAAGCACTCTACACCCACAGAAGCTCTGTGGTTTTCCCTTGCCATCTGTTTGATTGCTTGAGGTTTTTTTTTTATTTTTCCTTAATAGGTTTTTCATTTTGACAGAATTAAAAAAAAAAAGAAAAAAGCATTTTTTTGCCTTTTGTTATCTATATAACTAAAAGATATATAATTGTTGGCTGCCCTAGCCCTCTCCATGTTACCAATAGGGTTGCCACTGGCTGAAATCTCAGAGTAAACCAGTGTATATGTGCATAGTTTCACGTCGCATTTACCCTAAAAGTTTAAAAAAAAAAAAAAAAAAATACTCCAATTGCTGTATCTGAAAGTTTCCAGGTATATATCTGGACACCTGGTGGGAAAAGCCTGCTGGTGCATTTGCTGCCCAGGTTCCGGTGGCATGTGTGTACATAATCCAAGTACAGTTCTAATTTGAGACACCTTGCTGTGTTCTTTCCTCTCATGCTCTAGTCAAAAGATGGACACAGAGAATTGGTAGACCAGCAGACCTGATATTTGTGAGAAAAATAAACCTATTTAGACCAGATATGCACATTTAAAAAATGTTCATTATTGTATTTTGATATGTAGTAGACAAAAATACGTTTTTAAAATTAGAGTGTTTCCTTATTGATATGTGCAAAATAATGTACGAAATATGGATGTAAAGCAACTAATTTATAAAATGGTAGCTATGGAAAATGAGCTATATGAATTGTGACATGCACTGTTGCTAGACTTCTAAATAGGATGGGGTTCCTTTTAAAGGACCATGTGACCGGATTGAGTTAATTCATTCTCACAAATATATTAACTATTATAATTGTCACATGTTTGTTATTTTCTGAGAACTGAGTAGCTTTTTTACATGATGGATAAGAGGGGAGGAGAGGGGCTTTGGTAAAGTGAAGAGGGACAGGACATGAGGAAAGGGGGAGGGGAGTGCCAGCAGCTTTTCCCCCTTCACTCTGGATTCAGCAGCAAAGCATAGTCTGGGTACAATCAAGCACAGAATGGCCATTTTGTAGCAGGGATTCTGCATGACGTATGACCACTTTCTGGCAGAAACCTTGGAGGACCAGTAGGCAGAACTGAATTGAAGCTGACAAGCCTGCATCTTAGGAAGGACTGTAATCTACTGTAGGAGAGAACAGAGACACTCAATCACTGCTGCTGCAAATAAGAGGCAGGGGAAGGGGTCCAGAGCAAAGGAAGACAAGAGGAAAGTGTTTGTTGGAGGGACATTAAAAAGCATTTTTGTTGCATGGGATGAAGCCAACCATGGAAACTGCAGCAGAGGAAACTACAGAACAAAGCCAAGAGAAAAAAGGTACCCAAAGAGTGAGTTCTTGTGTAAAGCCTTTCAGTGAGACCTAGACTGCTTAGCTCATTAGGTCTTTTGCCGCTCTTCTTATTTTATATAAGAGTACATATAATGCCATGTAGAATCATGTAAACAGAGTTTTATAGCCTGTGGATCCTTCTGATATGTGCAGTTTTTTTCTGTTAACAAGGTAGCAACTGTAACCCTGATTTTCTAAAGCAACATTACAGCAACACTCAAATCCCATTGTTAAACAAAAACGGTATTTTAAATCATGTGCAATAGTATTTTTGATTTTTCTGTAAATCTGTGCTGCTTTGGCAGTCTACTGATCAATATGTGTGTGTGTGTGGTTTATATATATATATATATATATATATATATATATTTTTTTTTTTTTGTCTTTCACATAAACACATGGGTGGGGGGGGGGGGATCTGAAATAATATTAATGTTTTTTCTTTCTTTCACCTATTATTCTGGTTCTGTGGCTTGAATAGCCAATACCAATAATAGATTTGTGAATTTAGTGTTGTAGTACTCCTTTTCAACCTAGAAATGGTCTCTTAGCAACTCGGAGCCATGTTGCATTTGTGATTATTATGAAAATAAATTACGCCATCACTTTGCTTTGGGATTCAGTGGCATGAATTAGACTATACATGGTCTTGCTTGAAAATGTAAAAAAAAAATAAAAAAAACCAAGATAAAGTCCATTTAAGAATTGGTGATTTTTTTTTTAATATAAAAACACTTTGATTTTTATATTTTGTATTTGCATTTAATTTTTGAGTGCCTAATTGCTGTTTACAATAGATTAATTACCCAGAAGGAAAGTGTTTGCATTTGGGTGCAATTCTTTATCAGCCTGTGTAACACACAGATTGCTATTTTGTTAAAGTTGTGGGTGATGCAGTGAAATAGGTAGAAACACTTGGAATTCATTCTTGCAGGAAGAAGACACCTTGGTTAATCTTTAAAGACAGCCTGTTTCCTTTTGCATCTATAGGTGATAATCAGATGGATATCTGTTACCCGTATCTATTTCATAGTGCCATCTCATCCTTCCACATCTAGAAATGCATTGATGTCTTAGGAGTCCCTAAATGGGGCTAATTTAAATATTGATACATTCGAAGATCTCTATCCTTTTTGATACAATGAATAGACCAATAATTCATTTTAAAACCAAATAATTTTGATTTTTAAGCTTTATAGCACACCTTTTCACTCCAAATGTTGCCATGTTCAGTGTTTGGTTTAAAAAAAAAAAAGTGGAACAATTGTATGATATTGATGTATATTGAAGTATCTGTCTCCCCCATTCTACATATCCCTCAAAGAGGCTTACAAACACTGCATACATTTAAAATAAGACAGCAGGCAATGGCTATCAAGATTATTAATTGCGTAGCTTTAAAATTGGATGGCTTTCAAAGTTGCTTGTGCAGAATTTCCAGACCAAACGAACATCCCCTCTTGCCCAACACTTTTGGATGTCTAGGATTATCTGGTTCATATTTTTTATTCAATATATTGTAATACAATTGATGCATAACACTTGTGGACCTTCAATACAAAATAGCAATTTCTTTCTAGCGATACAGTAATTACATTCCTCTTTTGAACAATGATCATTTCCCACTAAGATTAGAACAAAAGTTTTATCACATAACTGACAAAAGTCAAACCTTTTTTAAATGTGAGACTGATGGAAAGAAGAAATACATTGCAGCTGTTTTTATTAGGATATATGACATGTCATGAGTGTCTGAGGCAAACAGAAGGCATGGTATGATCCTTGTTTATTCCACAGATGACATATTCACTATTATCCTATTTAAACTGATCTTGTGGAATTTGAAGAGTTTGGAATAGATTTATAGATTTTTGGGGGGATTAAAAAGTGATTGTGCACAGCTGTTTCCCAGTTTGACATCTCCTACTGAGATGAATGTAAATGAAACACATAAGGCAGGTTAGAATCAAATTGTGGTTCTTATTAGACACTTAGGTTTTCAAAATGTACCCAAATAGCAAAAGCAAAAAGATGTGTGACGTCTTTTACAGACCTATCTTGTTACATTGGGTGTGGCAGCACAACCATTTTAGTTAATTTGTCACCTTAGATGTATGTAGTTTTACCATTTTTTAGGATATTGTTACAAACATTGAAGATAAAACCAGCAGCATTAAACTACACAAGGTTTTATGTTTTTTTGTTTGGTTTTTGTCTTTGGAGGTTAAAACTTCCATAAAAAGAGGAAAAACAACCATTACCTAAGTTGCTTAGAATGAGTCAACTTTAGCTCCTATTGAATTATTGATATCCAATGGCAGGCTGAGGGCTTACATGGATGTTGTGCAGCCCTATCCTGACACTATAAGGTGTATTGTTTTACCTCTCAAAATATGTCTGCTCCCCAACATAGACTTCTGCATGGCAAAAGTTGGAGAACATTGCTGTAAATCCATAAATAAGCATTATTTAACGGAAAGTCCATGTTTGCCCTAGGTAGATTTATTTCCCATTAAGTCTATATTATTGAGTCTTTAAAAAAAAAAAAGAAAAAAAGTCTGTAGCCTAGGCATATCTAATCACAGTACAGTATTTGCAATTGTGCCATTTGGAGGGACTCTCTGAGGGATCCATCCTCACTTCTTCTGATCTGCAATGGACTCTCTTTAACAGAGGGTAAATTAGCATTAGGACTCCCCATGCTTGCATTATTCTTAATGCAGGAAATGTTGAGTGTACAGCTGTACTCTGCAAAAGTTAGCATGGTGTGGACTGTCCATATTGGATCACTCCAAAAAGAAAAAGAAAGTGTGGATTTTGATTCTCCCACAGATGTAGAACACAAATGAAATAATAATTGGCTGAAATTGAGCCTTGTATAACCTATATTTTGTCATACAAGATTCCCGCCTTGTGAACCGAAACAACCTGGCAAGCACAAATCACGATGAACCTAGAATACCAAACTGGTGAACCTAAGAGGACCATATTAGATACACATATTGAACACTTAATACTTATGTTACCCAACAGATTTGAATACTTTCTTCACATTGACTTTTCAATTTAAAAACATACTATTTTGCATACATCTCTCATTACACAATTTCACTCTGAGCAATAAAATAAGTTATTTAATTCACTAAAGTTCCGATGGGGTTAACATTTTAAATATAAATTATTCAGAATTTTAATAGATTCTAAAATATAATTTCCTTAGACCAGTCAGCTTCAGGTGGGAGCCAAAAATAACAGCACCCCCCTTGTATTCTCATCTCAAAGTCCCCTCAATAGCTTTGATCTTGTTTTGTGTGTTGCCTGCCTTTACTGTCCCGAGAAGCTGCGATGCTTTGATGTCCTTCAATGTAGGCCATTGTTATAACATTATGAAACTTGGTACTTGTATCAATGGATTTCAAAGATTAAATTGTGTGCACTCTGTACGCGATAGAATAATCTGCATCAGTTTCTCAATAGTTTGTAGGTTGCCTCTTCCTTCTTTTCATGTGAAAAGCCTTTTTAACATTTTGCTTGTAGAAGAAAATCTTCAGTAAATATTTTAAGAAGTCTGATTTGTTTGCTGGATGCGGCAAGCCTAAACGTGTCACATTTATTTATATGTCCCATTTATTGATCTGCAGTTGTCCTTGGAGTTAAACTATATTCTCGGCTATAAGAGTTGTAGTCAATCAACATTTGTAAGCTCACGCTATTATACATAACTTATTAAGCCATTTGTTACCAACCGTAACTTCTGTTGTTGAGTATCGTCATCAGAGTAGTTTAGAGACACTTTAAAATTGTTGGTCTGTAGCACCATTTCCTAAAATGTGTTCCGCGGAACCCTGGGGTTCAATTAGGCAAACATAGGGGTTCTGCGAATAAAGTACCTAATTTGCTACTGGGAATCTTTTAAAGGACAATCTCCTTGATGCACACCACATTATGCTGGATTGGAGTTGGCATGATGACATCGCACTGAGTAATGGGAGAGTTGGCATGCAAGGTTGAAGCCTTGAAGCTGAATCTGTGTGTCAGCATGGCCCTGCATCTGCATATCTCCATAGCATTATATGTCCATTTTGCCCAGGTTTTGTGAGCAGCGAGGAAGGAGGTTAGTATCTGTTGAGACATTCTTTTATTTGGTCAGCCAAAAGGGTTATGCATTTACTGCTCAAGATTAGCTTCATGTACAAAGGTTATGTTTTTACTGATGCAGCTTGACTTCATATACAAAAAATATGCATATACTGCTCCAGATTGTCCTCACATACAGAGATTATGTTTTCACTGATGCAGCTTGGCTTCATATACAAACAAAATTAAGGGGCTCCATTATGTTGTACAAAATATGAGTTCCAGGACTAAATCTAATTGGGCAACAGTAGTATTTAGGAGCTCAAACTGTGCTCTCAGCAACAGTAATAGAATGTTTTTCGCCTCAAAGGCACACAAAAGTGAAACAATACAACGTATTATGTTCTTTCTTTCTTTGCATGTATATGCTGCTTATACTGACTTGAAAACAAAACCTGTTACCTCAAATGGCGGTAATCCTACCAATTAAGTGCAAAATCCAAAGTGACAATAAGTGCACTAAATTCACTTTATTTTGTACTGGTCTAGAGGATTTATTGACTAAATGGTAAACAAACCATGCATATCAAGGTGTTAAGGTTTTTTTATATGACAGTTACAGTTTGGTCCTTATACTGGATGCTTATTCTGCATTCCAAGATGGTTCTGCGATGAATGGACATTCTAGTTGGCACTCATGTAAACATTTGAAAGGATTTTGATTCTGCAGTGTAAAACTGGATTAACATGCTAGTCTAAAACTCAGACCTACATCAAGAACTGAAAAAGGGTTTTGGTGTATTGTAACCAAACTCTAAGAATTATAGGTAGATGCCTTATTTTGGAGATTATTTGTAATCTTTGCGGTATGATTTTCTGTGAATTTTCCTGCTGCTGATGTTATTGTTCTTGCATCATTGCTGTCAATAGTCGTTAGGATTGGGAGTGAATTATTATCTTGTCCTTTGGTAATCCTAATAAACCAACTTTAAAAGGCAAATAATGTGTGACTATGTACTTAACTTTTTGACACCATTTGGTATAGCTGATTATATTACTTTTTTTAGTATTTTTTTTTTTTATCTGTATTGTAGAATTCATTTGCCTATTTTACATACTTTAGATACATTTGTTTGATACAACACCTTTATTAGTACATGCTTTGAACAGGTGCATAGAGTTGGAGATCACATAACTCCTGAAGGAACTAATTTAGCTAGACGTTATATCGCAAGTTTAGTCTTTGTGCTTGCTCAGCTATGTAGTTACAGAAAATAATTGTCACAACTGCCATTTTGAATCCTACCATCACTGTTTTCAGTTTTGAGATTGACATTATGAGGCAGAAATGCTGTCTCTAGGGTTGCCACCCAGCCTGTATTTTACTGAGCAGTAAAAAAATGTCTTGAGGGCAATTTTATGTCTGTGGAGACATGTTTTTGAAGAAAAAGGTCACTATGGTAAGGCTGCATTCAAATATTTACTACATGTGTTCGTAAAAACATATTGTACAAATGGTGTGTACTACTACATGAACACTTGCACAGGCTAAGCAGTCAAATCACTATAATCCCTATATGCATACAATGTAAATGTATCTGGCCTTATCCATAAAGATTAGTCAGTGATAACCGTACATACATTTTAGTTATTTCTGATAAAGTAGCAATGTATCCTTACCTAAAACTATAAATGAAAATGTAGAATTGATTGAATCCAATTTTGGAGAACACTGACATTTTACCACCTAAAATTGGCAGCAAGCAGCAGAGCAGAAATGGAAATTGGCAGGTACCACTGGATGTACGGGAGTTCAAGGCCACATCAATACCTTCAAGTGCCAGAAAAGAAAGGCAATATGGGTCCTGTGGGGAATCAAGGTAAATAATGGTTTGGGGGTAGAGTCTGAGTTCAGACACAGTAGATTAACGCACTGGCTTTTCAGTAGTTGTTTAGATTTCAAAGTGCATTTGATTTGTATCTCGCAGATGACTACTTACTGTGCATATTAAATGACACTTATTTAATGCCTCGTGCAGTCTTGAAATGGCTCCAGCGCCTGAACTGTCAAGGTTTTTTATTTTTTTAAATTCCATTAAGTGGATGACAGTCACTCAAAAAACAAACAAAAAAAACACATGTAACGTCTTCATTACATTTAGAAACAAATGGATTTTTTTCACAGGCTCAATTATGTGGGCATCATAAAGATCTATGACGCACTGTTTTTGACATTGTACTTATGTTATATATTTGTTATTGATCTTGAACCCCTTGAGGGGTAGTGACAAAACTATGAATTAAACATGATGCGAAGAATTTCAATGTTATAAATTTATGGTTTCACAAATATGGTAACAAGAGAAAGACTTATATATAAAAATATATATAGTTATGGCTTTTATATATTTCTTCATTAATTCAATTGTTTTGCCTTTTTATTATAATACTTGATACATACATTTTTTTTCTCCATTTATGAACTTAAACACTAACAAAACCGTAAGACAATAATGGCTAATCTATCCATAACCCAATTCTTAACCCATGTGCTACTAATCAACCTGAATAAATCTAATTCATTGCATGCATTTGCTCCCCATTCCCAATTACACTGCACAGTTGCTGAATACTATAAGCAAATAATGGGGAATCTTTCATCTCATTCATGGTGGACAAGTAGAGGAAGACTTACTCTGCCCTTGCACATATCTCTCTCTAGAGTGTTTTGTTTTTCTGTGTTTTCCTGTGTTTAAGCTAATGCAAGAATGTTCTGAAGTGATGTTGTCCATGCTTTAACAATTTCCTTTTGGAGGAGCAACAGTGACTCATGACTAGAAATAGGGAGAGGACTTGTGAGGAATACAACGAGTTGAACCATATCCTTTCCTGACCCAGTGCATGCATCAGTCCCATAGACTGATGCATACATCAGTCTATGGAATAAGCTTGGTGGGGCAATACGCCTCTGAAATAGGTGTTTATAAGCAACATTAACCAGGCTGTATTGTATATGCAATAGCAGTGCAAGACTATGGATCCATGGCTCCATGGCTATATCAGCTTCGACCCTGAGCACATCTCTATTTCGGCACTTGGTTTCAGGGTAGTGACATATGACTTCTAATCACCGCTCTGCATCATCAGCATGATGTAACTGTACTGGATCTAAAATAAGCATGCTCTCCTACACCTGGACTAGCAGAAGAGCTCAAGAAAAGTCCTAATGGGCAAATCCCATTACTGCTACAAAAATAGGACAGATGCAATTATACCCAGCTAAAGATTTTGCTGAATATCCTGGAAATGGCTGGGAAGTAAACCTAGAAAACACACTTCCCAGAGATTGCTTTAGCATCATGGGAAATAAAGTCCTCTATAGCTAGGGTTGCCACCTGGCCAGCATTTTACTGGAAGGCTGGTAAAAAATTGGCCCCAGGCCAATGTTAAGACTATGGAGACAGTACCATAGCTGGAGAGTACATTTATGGGAATGGGGTGAGTAATGGACACATACCGTGGTATGTGGTGATTGATGGAGGTGCTGTAGTGGTGACCAATAAGAGCTGTGCACGATGCATGAGTCAAAGGCAGATTTATAGGACAATCTGGTTGCTAAATTATTGGGCTGGTTCCTAGAACTAAATTTTATTTGGAAATCACTGCATTAAATCCAAACAAACAAAAATATGTTTTGAATATTTGGATCCCTCCTAATTTAAAAAATAAAGCAGCACGTCATTTATAATGAATTTCTTTTTTTTCCTACTTTTGGGGAAGTTTTGAAAATCATCTCTTTTGTTCCATAGATTATACAGTTTACTAGCCAGACCATGACTCCTGAATGTACATATTGTGAAATAATAGTGGAAACTTGGTGAGCAAGATTAGTTTGTTTGGCAAAAAAAGTAATCATTTTATGAGAGGAAATATGTACTTTCATTCTCCAACAGATTCTGTTTTCATCTGCAAAGGATATAGACTTTAAATTGGAAGTTGGTATGTCTTTTTATTAGCAACATTTAAATGTGCATTAGGGGCTGCATTTTCTTCCAATGGAAAATACGGTTTCAGACCTTTTTTTTTTAAAAAATGCGAATGTTTTTGTTCAACTTCTTCTTTACTAAAGACTTGGTTATTTTTATATTCATAACATGCTGGATAGAATAAATGTAATAAAGTACTCGCATGATTGGACAGGTAGGTACCTTTATGGTGCATCAAATGTGCAGTCCTGTCTATTGTTACCTATTGTTTTTTCCAGACTATTTTACCAAATGCAGCATTCAGTTTAGGGTTATTGTCATAATAGAAAAGGACAGTCCAGTTAAAATAAATGACAATACTTATTTCAAACAATAGTAGCGATTTAATTATGCTCTTTTTTTTTTATTTATATTGACACTCAACATCAACTTCTTAAATAACACTTAATAGACATGCATTACTGGTCTAGGGTCGGGTCAACACTATTTTGTGCTAGGCTGGCTAATAAAAACTGGCAGTTAAACACTTTTCATCATTTGAGTCATGGTGGCAATCTTCTAGTCTTCCAAGAGCAGGAAGTAAGCTAAATATTTAAACCAGTGACTGCATTTTAGCGGTCCCAAATGGGGTTCTTTATTACACTAGTGTTCAATATGGTAAGTAAGAGAAGGGGTCAGCATTTGACCTTTGCACAGCCAGTGTGAGATTTATGTAGCTTCTTGTAGAACTTCATCAATGGAACCTTATGCTCTTTCAACACACCATTACATCACCTTCCACTGGAATGTGATCCCATTATGTTCTTCACAAGCTTATTGCTGAACCTTGTGAATAGTTTTGGACTCTGTTCACAGCTCCTGTGGTGGTGTATGAATATGCCAAATAACCATACAAGTCTTGCTAAATAGATTTATATTTACATGGCACTATAGGAGCCATTCACTAAAAGTGAACTGAAAAAAATCACCCATTAGAGTTTGAAAAATTTAGCCAACTTACCTAGCTTTCCAACTCTGCTATTAATCATTTAAGGCCTGATTTTTGCACATTACATTGCCCCTGTGCTAGAATACGAATATTGGGTTTCTAATGAAAAGCTGCTTTTCACTTCTGATAGTTTGATATGCTTGACCTGCTGAAATTTTTCAACCAGTAGATTTGTGTATAAAATTATATGTAAATATCTGCTCATTCATAGTAAGAAAATGTTTTCATTTCAGATCTACTTTATCTACCATTTACCCTTTTGAGCACCATTAAATGACCATAAATGTAAATCATACTGTGAGTTCATTATCATCGGTTTGTTTGTTTTTAAACCATAAAAATTCCATGAACTTGTTTTAGTTATTGGTCTTTTCTGTGGCAGTAAATGACATTGGTGTTTGACCTTCATCACAATTTGACATATTTAGGACAATGAACCGCTCAGAGTTTAGAATTGGACGCTTTTGTCCACACTCCCTTTTTTGAGTGCACTTGTTTCTCTGCTTTACATATGAAATGCTTAGAACGCTGAATCCATGTCATGGAGGGACAATATTTTTTGACAGATTTAACAACTCTGCAACCAAGGATTCCTTCAGAACAGGTAAAAAATATTTAATCACTCCCTCAAATATTTATGTATGTGAGTAGTTAATGAAAAATTAAATTATACAGAATAAAGTAAAGCATTTCTAAAGCTGAATCTAAGTTTTCTTATATTCCCTCTCGTAACTTCATGCATCGCAACTTCTGCCCCCTGTGAATCTGGACACCGGGGACAGATTCTGGGAGATATAGTGTCCCAGACACCAGAGAATTTGATCGGGACTGTAGGATCGTCAATCTGCCGACCTCTAACCCTGTCTCAGAAAGTGGGACAATTGGGAGGAGTGTAACTTACACATCTTGTATGCAAAATCATAACCGAACAGAGTACAGTCACTTTTATAATGGTACTTTGTAAAATAGATTTGTCTGATTCTACAGGTTGAGTATTCCTTATAGGAAGATCCAAAATGTACAGTGCGATAAGGATCATCTCGGCATCTCCGTGAAGCAGGTAATTTCACCGGCTCCACTCCTATAAACGATCTACATTACGTAAATACAATGTGAGCAAGTTGTTCACACTGAATTTAGGAAATGTAGAACATTTTATAAGGCTGGTGCTGTCGAAATGATAAGTCAACCAAAAATATCCATTAGCCGAAATGCTGCCAGTCCCAAGCATCATGGATAACGGATACTCAAACTGTATTATGCAATTCCCATTTTATTTGGTCTTCTTATTCGTTACAGTCGACGTAATGCTTCACCAAAAGATGCTGAAGGCAGGGGCTTGCTTGGATATGTTCACACAGAGGAAGTATAGTACTAATATTTCCTAAAAACCAAAATATACCTAATAGAAACTGAGAACTGTAAATATGAAATGCATTAACAAGCTAGTGTATGTATAAACTATATATATATATATATATATATATATATATATATATATATATATATATATATATATATTTATATATATATATCGATTGAGCTCATATTTGTACACAGGTTTGGCTAAACTGTGAAGAATTGTTGTTTGGTGCTTTTCCTAAGGAAGTCTTTAATTTTGTTGGATGTTTTTAAAAAAGATGGTTAGAATTAGTGGTGATGCTTTTTGAGTTTTATTGAAGGTTATTTGCAGCAAGGTTGTCCAATTCACCGAATGGCCTACATGTTATCAGGCTAAGATTGGCTATTGAGCCCACTTTATCTGCTGGTAACTGTAGTTAGTGTTGCCACCTGGCCGGTAAAAAATTGGCATCAGGCCAATGTTAAGTTTATGGAGGCAGTACCAAGGCTGGTATTTTTTTTTGAAGAAAAGGTGGCAACCCTAACTGTAGTTGAGGCTAGTTTTAGGGGCAGAGAGAAAGATAAGTTTATCAGTCCTTTTATTTTTGTTGCTTCTTTTATGTTGCTTGCATGATGAATAAGGGGGACAGAAATGTCTGTGCACTCCTTGCAAACTTTTTTTTTGAACAGATGTTTGTCCTGAGTGCGAGCTAAAATCAAGAGTCAATCCATGCTCGATCCCGGGTCCATAGGTTGATCCATGGTCTGTATATTGGGAGACTGCTCTAGAGGCCTAGACTCTATACATTTATCAAAAGTGGCCATATATAAAACAGTGATCTGGTCACCCTACACGGCAGATGATTGGGAACTACATATCTTATGATGCTCACACAGCCTAATGACTGATTAAGTATCCTGGGATTTATAGTAAAGTGACCACATTTTTATTCAGTAACGCTTATTATAAATTTAAACACCGGGGTATTAATTAGCAAAACATAGAACCATCTGCACTATTAAAGTATGCATTTTTTATAAGCCACCCTTTTGTGGTCACCATACTGGACACTGACTTCATCATAAGAGGGCTTTTCCTCTGGCAGCAGATGCAATTAAGCCTAACAACTCTCTTGGGTGCAATACAGAGTAGTATGTTGTAACGGGCAGATGTATTATGTTTGTTTCCCAAGCAGTTAGATTTGCTATAATGAAAAACATACCTGGCTACTGTGCAATTTATTATGTACGTTAGTGACGAGCAGGTTCCAATAGGATTGCATACATGTTGTTTTTTGTATGCACTGTAAAATGGAGAGACTCTCTGTCCTAACAAGATAAAATAAAATATTTAACAAATATCCAGGAAGAACACCCAGTTGCATATCCATGAATGAAGTAGCACAGTATCCCTTAAGAATAAGCTGGCCCCTTGCTTTATCTTCCCCTCTTTGAGTGAATGTATTAAATCTGCAGCCAGGATCACAGGCAGCTCTGAGCAAGTTGCTGGGCCGTTATTAACTTGTTTCTATGACAACGACTGTTCACAAGCCTTAGGACAAAAATGTTTTTATTCTGCGATGTTGAACAAAAGAGTTCTAGTGATGCTGTGGACAAAATGGCCTTTGAAAGTGAGAGACATTGATGTGCTTGTACTCTGCCGTTTATATTCAGGTTTTTTTTGTGTGTGTGGCAGTGGGGGTAGGCATGCCATTTATTTCAAATAATGCATATGAATATATTATAACCATCCAATATTTACATTTGGTTTTTAACTTGGAATGTGCATGAAACCTTTTTTATTTGTTATTATTCTGTAAAGCAATGAATATACACAACCCATTGCTGCGTTGATACGTTACTGTAAACATACATGAACATTGACATTCAAATAAATACAAAAGACATTGCTTAGAAAGTCTCCAGGCCTCTTTCAGCTTTTACATTAGGAACTTGGGCTGCCTCCTTTTCATCCTAAACCCCCCCACAAAGAATGGAGCTAGCAAAGAGGCGTATCCACTCACTGTCTCATTACAAATATTGACTCGCAGACATAAAATATATAAAATAAGGGCCTGTGGAATTGAGGCAGGAATTTAAAATTTCAGGCCAAAGTAGCCGAGTTGGAAAAAATTATACCATTCAGCTGCACAGGACAGTTTTTCCACATTACAGACCGGACATGCCCCCCACAGACTGCACATTACACACAGGACATGCCCCCCTCAGACTGCACATTACACACAGGACATGCCCCCCTCAGACTGCACATTACACACAGGACATGCCCCCCTCAGACTGCACATTAGACACAGGACATGCCCCCCTCAGACTGCACATTAGACACAGGACATGCCCCCCTCAGACTGCACATTACACACAGGACATGCCCCCTTCAGACTGCACATTACACACAGGACATGCCCCCTTCAGACTGCACATTACACACAGGACATGCCCCCTTCAGACTGCACATTACACACAGGACATGCCCCCTTCAGACTGCACATTACACACAGGACATGCCCCCTTCAGACTGCACATTACACACAGGACATGCCCCCTTCAGACTGCACATTACACACAGGACATGCCCCCCTCAGACTGCACATTACACACAGGACATGCCCCCCTCAGACTGCACATTACGGACAGGACATGCCCCCCTCAGACTGCACATTACGGACAGGACATGCCCCCCTCAGACTGCACATTACGGACAGGACATGCCCCCCTCAGACTGCACATTACGGACAGGACATAGGACTTGTACCCCCGGCTGCACACAGGACTTCTTTGGTTCTAGCGTTGCCTGACACATACTTGTAGTTTTGCATCTACTGTTATGCTGTGTGTCTGAGCCTCTGAACCTTTCTTTGCAATTTGTGTTGTCCGGGAATAAGATGTAACACCTTCTCCATGTGGCTACCTCCGCACTATAAAGAAATAATCCCCCCCAAAAAAATACCGGCTTTGCAACTGCCGGTACTTCACTTGATAGTCAGGTGCGCTGGTAAAATACCAGCAGGGTGGCAAACCTATTAGGAACTAAACATAGGCATTTAAAAAAAAAAAATCTCTGATGATTGTTGTGCATTCCTCCCTCTCCCCTGTTTTTAGTAATAAAGCCATTATGTTGGTGCAATAATCCAAATCCCCTTTTGATTCATGCTCAGTCATTCTAGTTTGGCTCGGTTTAAAGAAGACTTCCCAGACAGCAATGGAAATACCCAAGATTACAAATGGAATTCTGCAGCTAGTAATAACAATGCAAATTAAGCAACCACTGTACTTGAGTAGTGTTCTTCATGAACCACAAAAAATAAATAAAAGGTTGGGAAAGGGTTACCATATGGTGCTAGTCACCAGGGACAGCTGTTGTGTCCTGGCCTTTAGTATTCCATCCTGTCACACCAGATCTTTTTTAGCAAGGAAACGCAAGATTATGCATCCCAGAGGGAGCCTCTCTCAAAGATGTCCTTTTTGATTTTAGCCATTTGGTCATAAAATACATTTTGACCATTTAGTTCTTTGCATAAATCATTAGGAATCTAAAAATGGTGTGTGTCCCTTAATGTAGGTCGAATTCAATCCTGGATTGGGACTCTCCTTGTCTTGCCAATGAAATATTATTTTATGGGTGGGCTATACACTAAAAGGGGAGTTTCAAATGAGTTGAAGTGAGATGAACATTTAATCTCATACATTGTGCAGGGACAAACTGAGTTTTCAAAGCAGGGAAACATACCTTTTAGTGAATAACTCCTGTGTGTTTTGATACTGCCACATCCGCAACTGCTGTCGCCATTTTTATTAACTCATGCTGAGGCCTACTGTGGCACTACAGCTACTGTGAAATACAAGTGTTTGTAGGTTGTAGATCACAGGCAGCTACTTGAAATCAAAAGGTAAGCTATTCCTGGACGTATATGAATTATGTTGCTGGTTTAGACCTGGAAATTTGTGTCCTTTTGCAAGATAACCATGTACATAAGAGGAAACCTATTCCCTTGGTCCTGAATGATCGATTGGAATGCAGTGTTCTGTAATACACTATAGGTTTGAAACTGAAACATTTTCTTTTGACAAACAGAAATTAACAGCCCCATATTCCTTGTATTTCTACTTATCCATAAAGCGTAGCAAAAAATAAATAATTGGAGGCTTAGTGCAAGTAAGGGGAAGGAAGTGCTACATTGTTATTGATTTATGGTTACGCAGTTAACCTACTTACATATGTTTTGTGGGCATTTCAGTTCTACTATTATGGCTATGTATTATACAAACTCCATCATACAGTAGCCCCATGGGTCGGATGTTAAACTTGATTAAGTTCTCAGAACTGCTGAAGTAAAATGAGACTTAAATGATCCTGTAAAATCAATCACTGAGAGACTCTGTGTGAGATTACAGAGCAGCACAATGAATATGGTTTGTTACTTCTGGTTTTCTTTACACAACAGTTCTTACATATAGTGTCAATGTAATGTTTTGTGTGCCAATGCAGTCCAAGGCCAAAAGACATTGGAGGAGGGATGCTATGGCCTAGGCACACATAGAAGCAGTACCTAGTAGCGGTGATATTTTAACCAATCTGTATGCATTCACATATAAACACTGATCTACATTAATAAATATTTATTCAGAGACAAAACAGCAACATACAAATCATGACACACAATGTAACTAAAGCAACAACAACCATTATCATTAAGTAAAAACAATGCAATCGTATTCACTATGATAACCTAACCCATGTCTGGTCACAAACACAGCCAAGAAAGAAGAGGGAAATATTGAGGGAGTGGTAATCTTTTCCTGACTTGCTACAACACTAAATTGAAATAGAGCGCCTGAACGTCAGATATTTAAAACTACAGGTTGAATTTTTGAAGCTTATTTACTCATTAAGACCAGATGCTCGGTAGAGCCTATTCACTTCTTCAGTGATCACTTTATCAGTTTTTGGAGTTCTAGACTTAGGAACTTGGGAACCTGACTGGTGTTCTGGCTCCTTGGGATTTGACATCTGCAAAGCACTTTAGACACTGACTTGAACATAACAAATGCTGGTGTTATCCCACAATGTACTACAGATGTTGCCTCACAGATTTTTTTTTTTATCCCTTGGACATACCCCAAATTCCTTGGTTCATACACCAAATTCCAAAGCAAACACCTGGCAATCCCAAAAGCACACGTTTTACATTTTATTTGGGTGCTTTTAAATGATACTAGTTAAGATAGCCAGTATCCATAGGTTGATGATGCTTGGTTCTCTAGTGATATTTTGGAGCCCTCCAATTACTGTATTTTTTTTTGGACAGTTTACTCACCCATGCATCTTTTGTCTTTAGTTTTAATACTATTTTTACTGTTCAGCATATATAACACCCTTCTTTCAAAACCCCTGACCCAGACTTTAGTATACAACTATATTTTGAACACCCAATTTACTGCCAGAGATTATAGATCTAAAAACATCTGATTTATTTATTTTGTGGTCGGGGGATTAGATCAGCCGACGTTCTAGAAAACAAACCTGTCTGGTTAATTTAGAATTTTCTGTTTTCTTTTAATTTATTTTTTTAACTGAAGGCGTTGATTTTTTTTTAAAATTTGTTTTGCTTTCTCATAAAACTAGGACAACATGTTCTCATTCAGAAGACGAGTACAGTGGAACTTGGTATATTAAACACTTGGAAATAAAATCTTTTCCAATATGTGCATGATCACTGTCTATGGACACAAGAGGCATTGTTTATAAAACGGTAATGACTCTGCCGTGACCCACTTAATCATGTGCTTGTTCAACAAAACACATTTCGTTTTCAAAAATATGGTACATTTTAAAGACATTTTTTGTTTATTTTTTTAAATTAAAGATTTGAGGCTTTCTTTTTTAAAATTTTTTTTATTTATTCAGAGTACCTAATTCACAAATAACCACAATATTTGAAGAAACATCTTGTACAAGGATTTTGTGCCTTTTGCTAGACGCCAGATGGCTGATTTTTTTTTTAAAGACTGTGCAACATCAAAATATCAACACTGTAAAATATCTAATCTGGATTGCTGATGTCTACTGATTAGTTTAAAATACATTTATGATATAATAAGCAGGTTTCGCCTATCATGGTTTAATGTTGTTTAAATTGGTAGGTCACCACTATATACACCTTCCGTGTAAGTGCTGTCCTTTTCTTTTTCTAGTAAGGGCAGTTAACCTAAAATGTTTAAAGATTATTTATTTAATATATCATTTAAAAATGTTAATGTCCATTTAAAGATTCCTTGTCCACTATTGCAGTAAAGATCAAACATTATATATACCGTATTTGCTCGATTCTAAGACGACCCCTCCTCCCTCCCCTTGTTGCTCTGCCCCCCCTCGTTTCTCTGTCACCCCCCCCTGTTAATCTGTCCCCCCCCCCCTTGTCTTTCTAACCCCCCCTCCCACCCTCCACCTCACCTGTTTCTTGCTCCCTGGTGGCTAGTGGGGGCAGCCGGGGGATGTCTGTACGAAACGTGCAGACATCCTCCATGCTGCCCGACACCTCCGTCTATTATGACGGACAACTGACCCCAGCTGCCCGATTCTCCTGGTGGCTAGCGGGGGATGTCTGTGCGATGAGGACCCGGCTTCATTATAGAAGTCCCGGCGGTCGTGCCGGGAGGCAGCAGGGGGAGTCTGCGCTCATTGCGCAGACATCCCCTGGCTGTTAGAGAGGGGGATCCAGGTCCCCTGCAGCTTTGCGGGGGACCTGGATCCCTGTCTTATAGTCTGACCTCAATTTGAAGGTCAGATTATAAGACGACCTCGAATATAAGACAAGGGGTATTTTTCAGAAAAAAAATTCTGAAAAAAACCTCGTCTTATAATCGAGCAAATACTGTATATATTTTATATACCAGTGAAATTTGTACCTTACTCTCTTTCTTGAGTAATTAATTCCATTCCTCATTATCTGCGATCCTTACTTTTCAATAGGGAAATTGCAAAAAGGCCTACGCTGAGTGTTCTATCCACATTTGTTAAATGAAATACAATTTGTTAAAGTAAAATGAGTTTTTACAACATTTATCTAAAAAGTGCAATATTCAACATATCATAAAAATGTTGTGCAGGAGCAACCGCCACTTTAAAAAGATGACAACCCCTTATTTCTGATGCAAAAAGGGTATCCGATTGAGGTCTCCCATGTTTAAATCCTATAGACCGATGAAGTTGGAGTAAAAACCGATAAAACAAGCTTTTTCATCTGTCCTGTTTATGTTCCAGACCCGACTTCTCATGGGAAAATATTTATATTCTAGTGGACTAATATTTATATTATCCATCTCTTATCTATACATGAGCAGAGACTCTTCAGCTGTGCAGCCTTTAATTATAGGAAAAACTGAATAGTGTCCTTATTCTTTATCAGTAGTACTGTAGGTTATGTTTTGAGTCATAACTCTTTAGTATTCATATTTACACCAGCTGTTCCAAGGCTAGCTAATGATATTGTGTAGCATATTCTTCTTCCACAGACATTAGTATGCCTAATTGACAGCATGCAGCATTGTTCTTGTTATTTTAAATAATTAAAAAGGTTATTTAAATATATGGAGTCGCATGCTGGTTATTTCGCCAAGTATTTTGATTATAGTGGTTATAAGCATTCTTGTTTCATTGTTTTCATTGTCTGAAGCCATTTTCAGCCTCTTAATTAAGGAATTACCCGTCTGCATGTAATTCCGCAGGATTAGTGACATAATACAAAATGTCCTCTTGTAATCCATGATTTTAGTATTGTCCTAGTGCTTGACTTGAAGAACATGCGTAAGATATAACTCATGTACCAGCCTTTCTCAGCTTGGCTAACATATAATGTAATTCTCTTTTATGCTGTGTTTCAAGTGCTGTGTAAATTGGTGGCACTTGATAAAAAATTTTTTAATGTTATGTATGATGTCTGCCTCCTAAGTGCATGAAGAAGAAACTATGATGTGTTAAAAGTGAATGGGGAAAAATGGCTCAACCTAAAATTAACAGGGTAACGGAGGCATTATCAAACACTAATTTACACACACAAAGCAAGCCAGAAGGTCTGCTTTTCCCAGAGAAATCAGATTCACAGTGCTACCACAACAGCAAGTGATTCAAGGTAGGCAAATGCTAATCCTTTCAACTTTTGTCTCCTTAATCCATTTTAAACATGCACAGGACCAATTGCTAACACTTAGTAAAGAGTTGGAAAACACTACTTGCAACCACTGAAATATTTCTTCAGAAGTTACAGAATTTCTAGTCTTTTCTATAGTTTATCTGAATAATTTTATATATTTTATCAATTTCCTTTGAAAAGGTTTTTTTTTTCATTTTAGTTAGCAGTACAAAGCACCAGATCTTATGAAAAATGCAAACAAACATGAACATCTTTAAAAAAATGTTATTAATCTTTAATAGGACTAATAAAGGATATTTTGTTTAAAATTCCCCATAAAGGAAGGCTTTACTTTTTTGGTGTCTGAAGCCATAGAAAGCAGTTTATTATATTAGATCTGCATCTTCTCATTGGTCCTTGATAGTCTCCATTCCCTCTCCTTTTATATGGAGTGGTTCATGCCTATTGAGCAATGTCTGGATGTCCTACTGACATCTCCATATGCTCATTAGTGGGGTTGTATTGAGTCGAGTTACATAGATTGTCCCTTTTCCTCTATCAACGCTGGGTGGTACTTTGCATAAAACACTAGTCTGGATATTATCCACATCCTTACTATGAGCACAGTTCTATACATTTGCAACGGTTCTCAAGTTTTTTTTTTTTTTTTCTCTTTATTTAACATTGCTTCCTTTGTTTCCCTCCAAAATGACCTAGATTCTTATAAACAGTGGGGGACAGTTTTGCAGCTGCGGCATGGGCTTGAGATAATACTATGTGAATGTGTGTGTGTTTTGTAGTCAACACTTTTATTGACCTGGTTTGCTTTGTTTTATGTGCAGGTTGCTTCGAATGCTGCATTAAATGTCTGGGAGGAGTTCCATACGCTTCACTGGTGGCCACGATTCTCTGCTTTTCTGGAGTGGCACTGTTCTGTGGATGTGGTCATGTGGCACTCACAGGAACAGTAACAATACTTGAACAGCACTTCTCCTCAAATGCCAGTGATCACGCTCTTCTGACTGAAGTGTAAGTATTCAGAGTCCTGATAGCCTTAGACAGACTCCCATTTTAACACAGGGCTGTATTTGTAGAACGACAGAGGATTCAGTATATCCATTTCCAAATGAGTACAGTTCTTCACAAATTCTCACTTAGCAGTTCTGCATACCACAGCGCTAACAAATACTCTTTGTATTTGAGTTGTTTGCATCAATTTTTATTCTTTCAATGTTCTTAACCTACAAGATCCATAATAATAACCATTTTGAAGTATGGCTCTTTACCTCTGAGGAAACCTATTATTATTTTTTATTATTATTAGTGAAATGCATTACCGGTTTGCCATACCTGGGAGACCAAACATTATGTGTAGCAGAACATTAATTTTCTTTAAAACAAAAAAAGTTTTTTCAGCACCCAAACTTAAGACACCACAGCCATGCGTAATATACCGGATTTGCTTGAATATAAGACAAGGTTTTTTTAAGAGCAAATGCTCTGAAAAAAGACCCCTTGTCTTATATTCAAGGTCGTCTTATAGTCTGACCTCAAATCGAGGTCTGACTATAAGACTGGTATCCAGGTCCCCCGCAGAGCTGCAGGGGACCTGGATCCCCCTCGCTAACAGCCGCTGCTGCCCGACACGTCCGTCGGGACATCTATGATGAAACCGGGATCTTCCGGCTTCATCATATAAGTCCCGGCGGAAGTGCTGGACAGCAGCAGAGGATGACTGCACCAGGGAGATTTGGGCAGCCGCAGGATGTTTGCATGATATGCGCAGACATCCTCTGCTGCTGTCCAGCTGTTAGTCATAATAGACGGAAGTGTCAGGCAGCATGGAGGATGTCTGCACATATCGTGCAGACATCCCCCGGCTGCCCCACTAGCCACCAGGGAGAGGGGAGACAAAGACAGTGTTGGGGGAGAGGGGGAGCAGACAAAGACAACGTTGGGGGGGGGGGGGGGGGGGGGAGCAGACAGACAACGTGGGGGGGGGGCAGACAAAGACAACGTTGGGGGGAGGGGGGCAGACAAAGACAACATTGGGGGGAAGGAGGGGGAGACAGAGACAACGTTGGGGGGAAGAAGGGGGAGACAGAACACATTAGGGGAGAGAGCCAGCATTGGGCAACTCTGGGGGTAGGGGGAACATTGGCACATAAAAGGAAATAAAAACAAGAAATGCATTTTTTTTAATATCATCATTTTTTTTATTAAAAAGCAATTTACATGTATACAAGTTAAACTTTTTTCCTATAGGGTAGTTATATTCAATTGCATATTAATGCAGAGTATAAACCTACATATAGATAAAATTAAATTGCATAATTTAATATTTATGGGTATAGTCCTTTTTTTAAATATATATTTTTTTAACCCCCTGCTTTAATATTCCAATCTGGAGTGAAAATAGAATAGCATTTACTGTTGATGTGTCACATTAAAATATTGGAATATTTATAACCATATGAGCTAAGACTTACGTTATTGTTTAATGTAATGATTTTACATTTCAGAATACAGTTAATGCAGTATGTCATCTATGGAATTGCGTCCTTCTTCTTTTTGTATGGAATCATTCTATTGGCGGAAGGTTTCTATACCACCAGCGCCGTAAAAGAACTGCACAGCGAGTTCAAGACAACAGCCTGTGGACGATGCATCAGTGGCATGGTGAGTGATGTGGCTGCATCCTTTCATAGTACCAATATTTATTTAACCCCTTCATGACGTATGGTGCTTGCATCCCAGACGATACCTCCCAAGTCCCTGCAGCGGAATCCGAGCACAGCTCATCGTGGGGAGCCGCGATGAGCTGTTAAACGCTAGGACATTCTGTGCCATAATAACATCTTTTAGGACCACTAAAATTAGGATGGCATAGAACGTCCTAGCGTCACAAAGTGGTTAAATAACAATTTCATATTAATATGACGATAGGTATGTGAATAGGGAATAAAGGCACAATTATTTTATATAAAATCTAACTGCCCTCTTGAAGTTTCATGAAAAACAGATTTTTGCAATCAATTATTCCATGTAAGTCATCATTTGTAATCCGCATTAAATCTAATATACTATGTTTTTTGTATATAAAAGTGCCATTTCCGTATGAATTTCTGTGTAGAAAATATTACAATATAATGGGTTTTTTTTTATAGTGTGTTTTAATTTCTAAGCTTTCACTTATTAGGACTTATTATTGGCTGTTTTTAAAAACAAAAACAATACTATATATGGATGTATCCTTAAAAATGATGTGACCATCAGTTAGCCCAGAAATAAAAAAAATGTAACCTAGCGTAAAATCCTTTAAGCATTTATGATAAAAAAAAAAAGGTTATATTACACTCACAAGGTGGCACTTTTAAACTCTCAATATACAAAGACACCAGAAGTCAGGGCTGTCTGCAATCTGCAGAGTTGGTGTGTAGAATCAAATCCATTATAAGATAGAAGATAAGGATGCTCCTTGTAATGACTTCCACTTTTAGTTTATTTTCTGTTTTTGACACTAGAAGTTTTATTTAAGTGATTGTAGCACTTATAACCAACGAGTGTCACTTTGATTAGATTGGTCCGTGTATGTTTAAAAAAGAGCAAGAATTTCCAGAAATGTGTCATTCTATGATATCACCTGTGGCTTGACATGCAAATAAACTGCTGTTCAAAGTGGGATGTGTATTTTGCATAATAAGCCACAAGGGATCTCATAAACTATGGCAAATGCCTACATGTGTACTGTCTGTCAAAACTGGACATCTAAAAAGGCCCAGAATTAAAATTGCTTTGTGAAAATGGACCTTTTAGAATGTTTTACCATTGAGTGGTTTGAGTTCTTTTTGCTTTACCGTATTAAATTCCATGTAGCGCAATATAATGAATAATATGTTTTTTGTTTTTGTTTTGTTACATAACTTACAAATCTGGTTTAGAGATGTTCTAATTTTTATCTTTCTGGCTCTCTGAGCTTTAATTTTGTGTTTCCTAAGATAGGGAATGTGTCATGTGAGACTTCAAACATTAATTTCAGTATTTTATTTATTAACAGTTTGTATTCCTCACCTACATTCTGGGAGTGGCCTGGCTCGGCGTCTTTGGATTTTCTGCTGTTCCTGTGTTCATGTTTTACAACATGTGGTCATCTTGTGAAGTGCTCAAAGCATTACCCATCAATATGACAACTACAGCAGACCAGATTTGTGTAGACATCCGGCAGTATGGTACATAAGTTCTTTCCTTTAAAACCTGCAATGTAATTGATAATTCTATGATTGAATCGTTGAGTGAGTGAGTGTTTGTTTTTTGGTACCACATCTACGATAACCTGCCTGAAATGAGGAATGGTTGTGGCCTTTAAGTCTTGTTGAACATAGATCCTCACTACTAATGTACTTCAGTAGACAAGTTAAAAGCAAATGGTTAAACTAAATATACTTGTTCGTCGCTCCTTCACAAGTTGATGTTTTTTTTTTACATTTATATTTTTAACCCTGGATAAATGTTGTGAATTTTAATTGTAAAGTTGTTGGTAGAGCCTCTCTCCATTATGTATATATATTTTTTAGTATCTTACAAAAAGGGAGAGCACTACTTATTTAAGAAATGTTATAATGTCAGGTCAGAATGTCCTCTTTGGTAAGGTGCCTAGGCGCACCTTTTTACTCTTCCCTTATTTTTATTTTCGAGCGTTGGGTACATAGCAATAGTCATTCTTGTAGTGAAGCATATTAGGTGTGTTCTTGGAGCTGTCATCTTGCCAGTCTTTAGCACAGTAGCATTTTTTGTGTGGGTGCGTGTAAAGAGACACAGATGGCAAGTGGGTGGTGAAGTGTTTGCAACTGATTTGAAATAATTGTGTTTTTGTGCGTAGGTATCATTCCATGGAATGCTCTGCCTGGAAAAGTATGTGGCATGGCTTTGGAGAACATCTGCAGCACCAATGAGGTATTCAGACCACCCCAAAATATGACCATTACATGTTGTTAAATATCCACTAAAGTAAAGGCCATTTCTAATCAGCCATATCGCTAGGATCAGCTACAGTCACACAACCATAACCAACTAAAGAAAAATAAAGCTAAACCAGGGCAGAAGGACATATTACAAACTTAAACTCAATGTGTTTTGGACTAGTTTACACTGAGCCTAATATAGGGAGATATGTCATCTTCCACACTGGCTGACCAGACAGCCAACTGTCACTCACTTTTAGCATTGTGAGTGAGGAACACTCTATTGATTTGATCTATTTGGGTGTGACCATCTGTGACATGAGCTGGGGGAGAAGTGGTATTTACTTGCCGCTTCTCCCTCAGAGTGGTAGCAATAAAACTTTCTTATGGGATAACTGAATCTCTACAGGTCAGTTTATGAAGTCCTAGATGTGTCTCTAGATATTTGAATACATATAAATATATTTTTTTATTACCATTTCTTTAAATCTCAGCATATAGTATCAATAACATAAATAAGAGTTTATCAAAATCAAATCTATAGGAGATTTAAAGGAACACACAAAAAGGCAGCCATACTGCTATACACCATGTATGTTTATGAACACATAATACAAATACTTTAAGTATATGTTTCCTTATCTCTCCCAGTTTTACATGTCTTACCACCTGTTCATCGTGGCTTGTGCTGGAGCCGGGGCTACTGTCATTGCACTGGTAGGTATTCTCCATGTACTTTAAATAAACCCAGTCTGCTACTGTAACTAATCAAATATACTCAGAAATGCATTTCTGACATGAAATTTTTTGTTTACAGAGTAAGCAAAAGCTCAACGTTACACCAAAAATATATATAATGTATATTATTTATAGCGAGATCTAAAAAAAAAGTTTCTCTAAAAAAATAAAAAGTAAAAAAAAACATTATAATGTAAAATCTGTTCTTTATCCCCCCCCCCCCCAAGCCCCCCCCCACCGAGGCATCCTCCGCTGTGTTCAAATATGGTGGCAGACAGCAGGCTGGCTCCCGTCTCCTTTTAGATCAGAGCTATGTGAATTAAAATATTGGGGAAAATGGCAGCTCTTTCCCTAGGGTTCAAGGACAATTGTAAGCAAAAAAATGACTTAGTTTAATTGAAATATTGCATTAAGTGCAGTGCTGTATTCAGCGCAAGGCATTGTAGACAAGTGAAAAGATCTCCCCTCATGAGCCCTCTGCACAGTAAGCAGGCAGCATGGTGTCTGTTCACTGCCCAGACATCCTAACATGCTGCCTCTCACAGCAAGACAGTTCTACGAGAGGCAGCATGGTAGGCTGTCTGGGCGCCTACCACTAGACACCAGAGAGCTGTGGGTGCAGGCTGGGGTAAGTCCTGGGTGTGCAATGTGAGTGATGGGTCATGTCTTGGGGTAAACCAAGATACCTGCCACTAGTCCTGGGTGGAGGAGGGGGCCCAAATTTAGTCTTGCCTAGGGCAGCACAAAACCAAAATAAACCACTGACCAAATGTAACCACTGACCAACATAGTAATGTAAACCAATGAAATAAAACAAATAAAGTACCTTATTGAGCACTCTATAGATTCAAAATCTTGGGTCAGATCCTCCTCATGTTCAGTCAGATGAAAAAAGATCCAACCCAAGATTATAAATAGCTTGTCTGCCCCTAATAGAAATGTTTTCATGAAATAATAAAAATATATCTATCTTTTTAAAATGTTTACATTTGCCTACAATGGTCCATTTTTAAGTAACTTAGTCACCTAAACATTGCATGTAGTGAATAACAAAAATGTCAAGAATGATCTATGTATTAGCAGAATTGTGAAAATATGTTTTGAATGTGCCTGTAGGCTCCGGTCTATGACATCACTTTGTAGTTTGATATTTAAATGACACATTTTCAATTGAGTTTACATAATTCAATCCAAATAAGGTATAGCATCACCTGTGGTTTCATATGTAAGTAGGTCATTTTTATTTTCTTTGTTCATCCTATACAGACAATGTTTGGGTGAAATTCTGTTAAAGGACAGATTTAACACCAATATATAAAAAGCACTTAAATAATATACATTATTAATGAAATCAACCCCACGTTTACATAAATTGTATTCTTCAAAAAGCTTATATATAACATTGATCTATATGACTTATGAGCAATATTTAAGGAAACTACAAAGAATAAATACACAAACCAAAGAATGTGTATTAAAAAAAATTTGCCAATGTTTAATAATGGGACATAAACTGGATTTTCTTTTTCTTTTGTTGAGGGGTGACCAATTTACTTTTCAGACCAATGACAGTCCATGTCTTCATAACAATCTGGTTCTTACAGTGGCATGCAAGCATGGTATTTCAGTTATATTTACCACTAGCGCTGTAATTGATGGGGGAAACCAGTTTGTTAGATCTGTCCTCGTACTCCAGTATGTATGAGATTGTGAGAATACTTTCTTATCCCCAAAGGCAGTATTGCCATAAATGTGCCTATTTACTATGTGCTGCAAGGCCAAATTTTACCATCCTAGTAACTCCTAGAGCGGTATTTGCTGAAAGGTTTATCCCTGCACATTGCAGGGATAAACCTGTGAGCTCCTCTAACTATATGGATAAAGATTTAATAATGCAGTATCCAGGGTCAATTCACTTAATCCTATAGGAGAAACTCACGATTGATGGCTCATTATAATAAATAGTTTAGTTGGTGAGATGAAATATTCAACTCCCCTTTTTAGTGAATAGCTTCCTTCCAATCTTCACCTAGTTTCGCAAGTATATTATCATCATAAACGTATGCATTCTTTACCCATGATAGTTAAAGATAGGCAAAATATATCACTTATTCCCCTCTCTCTATTCACAATGCCTTCAGGACATTCACATAGAGACCAGTATTAGATAAACATGCGCAGATCACAGAAAATTTATTTTCTGTATTTCTACTCTATTCTACTTTGCGGACTATAGTCAATATAACATTGAGCTGTTCTTGGGTAGGATTTAGTCATTCAGTCAAGTTTAACCTTTTAAAAACTATATTTTTGGGAATTTGTTTTGTTTGCTCATTTAGTTTGCTCATACACACTTTATATATATATTTTTTTTTTAACAAAACACGTGGCTTTCTTTTCCTTATTTATCCGTATAAATCATAATTTATTTGTTTACATTCGTGACATTTCAGGTTTTGTCATGCGTCCTTAAGGAGTTAACGTGACCCAATTTTATATATAGTTTGGGCCAGATTCATTTGGTTTATCCATTCATGTAATGCCTCCTATTTTTTTTTAAACCCTTCCACCAAACTGACTTGTATAAACAGAACCAAAGAAAAAAAATTATCTTTGCAGACCGATCAGTGAGCGAGTGGTTTTCTTTTTTAAGTTCTTCATTCAAACCCTACACAGACACACTGCAGCACTGTGGTCTTGTTAAATATATGAAGGCTCACGTGTAGCTTTCCAAGCAATGGTGTGCTACTCACAAAGAAATCATGATAATTGGAGCTTTTAGTTCCACTTTAGGGCCTATCTGCATGCAACAAGTAACACGAGAAACCTTTTAATAAAGCCTCTGACAATCCAGTAATCAAAAGCCCTAGTTTATTTATAAGAATAAGCAAAGAATAAGCACATACAGTAACACACACTTCGTAATTTTAAAAACAAGCAGCTTTGAAAGAAAGCATATATGGTTATAAGTATAGTATTGTTTTGCTACTTGGTAGAGTTGATGTAATAATGAATGTCCTTGCACATTTTAAAGGCAGGTTATTGCCCAGGGATTCAATCTATCCAATGAGTCTAAACCTCAGTCTTCCCAGAATGTAATCACTGTGTCGAAGGCTGCATGAGGCATTCTCTCCTGCCATGTCTTACTCTCCTCTTCATTTTGTTCTCTTCCACCAGCTGATCTACATGATGGCAACCACATATAACTATGCTGTATTGAAGTTTAAGAGTCGGGAAGACTGCTGCACTAAATTCTAATGTGTTGTAGCTAAATCATTATAGAGACTGCATTGTTTTAGATTCAACTACCACTGACCCCCTGGACTAAAAACTCAGTCTAGCATTTAGAAGTTCATATGACCTATTCCTTGTGTTTATGTACATAAAAACCTCACGTAGCCATGTAGAGGAGTAATTAACTGATTTTATATGTGAATATTAGAATCCATGAGATCTGGCTAGATTTTGTTACATTAAAAAAAAAAAAAAAGGTATTTGTTCTTTTATTACTTTATATTTTTTTTCCTTACAGAATATTCCTATAAAATATATGTGCCTTCTTTTTCTATCAAGTGCAGTGGGAGATGTCTACCATAATGTTAACTGTTTATACAAAGATAAAATGTTTAAAGCCGTTTGGTAGTATGGTTGACTCTACTCATTACCAAGTGACAATTAAATAAAATGTAATTTAATGGTTACTAACCAAATAATATATTGGTATGCTTAACTGATCAAATTGGCTTTTATGAAGTTGTATAATTCTTTTTTTGCACTTGTACAGTTTAAAAATAAAATAAAATCTTACATAGCCAGATCTCAACAAATGTGCAGCTAATGTGCCCTTGACCGCTAGAACCAACTCCAATAAACTTGTAAAGAGTCTAAGGCCTGATTTATACCAGGAGGTATGCGATACAATGCAGAGTCACAGGTTAGGTGTCTTGATACCTCGAGGTTCCCAGATGTCTGACTTCAACTCTAAACAAACTCAGCCAGACTAAATGTGACAGAGCGATTGACAAATGTAGTCAAATAAGATGGGTCACAGGTTTTTGAATGTTGATCACCGATAATAAGGGTGGTGAATAATAATATTTGAAATAATCACTGGAATTAAGGCTTTTTGACACAAGTTTGAGAGATGAATATCAACACTAGTGATGGACTCAATTTTTTTTTATAACCTATTTTTGTAGTTGAATAAAAATTACAATAAAAGACTAACTTGTGGACTTGCATGCTTGTGTTTGTAAGAAGGTCATCTTTTTCATCTCCACATGTCATTCTGTCCACTCAGGACTACAGAAATACTTTCTTTTTAGTTAGCAAGCAACAATACTACTGCATACATATGAACCTATATATACCTGAAAATTACAATTCTAAAAAATATCCTACACCAGGAGTAAGTGAAACATACAATCCAAGCTTGGCTATCATTTGTTGTATGAGAATTGGTTATTTTTCCCATTCAAGACTTTCCGCACACAACCTTCACCGTGACTTCCGTTCACTGTAATCCTGGCTTACTAACTCCTTTTGCTGTTTCTCTTATCCTTTTAGAAGATGATAACTTAGGACAATGCATGATTTTGGCAGTTAGGTTATTAATGTACACTAAAGGTCATGTGTTTAGCAGTAAGCTTAACTCTTGTTTTCTTCCCTATTTTATTATTAAAATACTTCTTCTAGAATCTAGACCATTAACAAACTGCTTGCTTTGCATCCTTGACATGCTCACTAGCCACCGTGCTCACCCTTCTCTTGCAGATCCACTTCCTCATGATTCTGTCTTCTAATTGGGCCTACTTAAAGGATGCCAGCAAAATGCAGGTCTACCAAGATATTAAATCAAAAGAAGAGCAGGAGCTTCAAGATATCCAGTCACGGTCTAAAGAACAGCTCAATTCTTACACATAATGATTGCCAGAGCATTACCACAGAAGAACCAGTAGCCCTTACCTTACAATCTGTCAGCGAATGCAGAAGTATGAGAGTATCGGGGGGGTGGGGGGACTTGCTACTGGGGCTGATTTTTTTGTATGATTACACAAAAACAAAACTATCCAGTGAGTAACACAACACTGTTTTTTTTTTTTACCTCAGGCATTTTAAAAGGTAGCACTTTATAAAATATACACTGTTCCAAAATGAGCAAACTCTTGCACCTATTGGAGATTCAGAATATAAAGTGTTATCATTTTGAAATAAAATAGAACCAACACACTAGCTTGTGAAAGTTTCAGGAGTACGGGCATATTCATTTAAGGGGGTGTACAGACCCACATTTTAGCATTTATTTGAACTGAAATATGTATACATTTGCTAAACATTACAAAATTCCTCAGTCTGAGGTATGAGAACCTAATTATCTCTGATATTTTTTTATTTTTTTCCTTCCAAGACACTTCTAATTAAAAGTATATTTTTAGAATGCAAGTCTAATTATGGGAAACCCCTTTCTACATTGGAGCATTGACGCTATAGTATTACATTGTTGCCGTAGTTCACTCAGTCTTTGTGGTTAATTGTGATTTTGTTTTAACAGTTGCACTTCTTAAATAAGATAGAAAAAAATAAAAATAAAATAAAAGGCAAAATAGAAAAAAAAAGTGTGATAAACCTAGATGGTATATATTTAGAAAAAAAGAAAAGCCCAGTATACTTAATGATAAACAGAATTATATTCTTTGCTGTTGAAATGTGAACAAACGGTATTCAGGTATTTTGTTTGGTTACAGGCCCAAAAGGGCAGTTTTGGAGAAACTTCTAAACAAGACATTTATTGTATGTAGAGATAATGTAACATAATAGCCTAGCTTTTTGTTAAACCAATGCATGGAAGATTAGTAAATATTTCTACTGCAATGCAGGTGATTGTTTTAGCCCAGCGCTCTCTTCTCTGGATAATGAAGGCATTGTCTTAATTTTCTTTTTCTATTATGTGTAGTTGCTGGGAGTTTTATTTTTGAGTTCTTGTTTAGTGTAATATTTTTATGTAAAAAAAAAAAAAAAAAATTAAATTTTGCTATGTATAAATTTTTGTAACCTAACAGTGAATCAATATTTTCTATCTGGTGCCAAGGGCTTCCTGTAGTTATATCCAAGTGTTATAATAAATATTTGTAGATAAACACTAGTGTTTGTGATGATTCAAGGAAACGGATTATGCGTTACTTACAAAGTGACGGCTGCACCGTCACTTGAAAGAGGAAGCATTGAAGATGCTGCAGGATGCTTGTTCAGTGCCATTTATTCAACAACCATTCATTTCAAATCAACCATTGCTGAACTTTGGATCTGAACTAGAACAAAGTGTACAATGAGTACGTTACAGTTCATAAGCATTCCTTGCTTCGTGACTTCCAGGGCAGTATCTTTGAATAAGACAACACTAATGTTACCCATTGAGTTCATAATCTCTGCTTATTTCAGCTATATCACCACAGCTAAAAATGAATAGCCAATCCAGCTGGATTCTAAAACAGCCTACACGAATGATGGACCACTAATTTAGTGCATATTCCTTTAATGCAAACACATTTTATTGAACTGCTCTAGACATGGGGAACATCACTTTTCTATTGATTACATTTCAGTTTTTAGGAGCCATTTATAGCGATACTCCACACACTGTCACATTTTGCTCTACAATTAAATATCTGTTTTTGCTGAACAGGAATCCCCCCCGGAAATTATTTCAATTAACAAAATCGGTTACACAAAATATGGCAATTATACTATACAGTAAAAAATTTCTTTCATATAATTCCAATTTATCCATCTGGTGAACAAAAAAAACAAAAAAAAAAACGGTTAAAAGACTTGGTTACAGGGTATGGAATATATTTTGAAGATAACAATCAAAATTTCCACATCAAATAAAAACATGCTGTGCTGGTCACACAAATTAGTCTCAAAACGCAAAGCACTTGGATTTGTCTTCTGAAGAGGAAGTGATTGTTTACCAGAAATCATCATCTGCTTCTCCGTGAGAGAGAGCCGTTATACTAGAGAAAGAGAGGGGAAAATGTAATAGGCATAACATTCCATGATACAGTCTCACAATTATGCTCTTGCTACATAACCTCATTCTTCCATCAATTAAATGAGTTAAGGGCTACAGTTTAAAGGGCCACTAAACATTTAAAGGTCATGAGCTACAAACATAAGAAAAATGTATTTGCAATACATTACATTACCATTTATTTATATAGCGCCAACAATTTACGTAGCGCTAGGTACAGAGCATAGAAGGGAACTGCATACGAAGTTAGACAAACTAAAACAGACTGGTACGTGAGGTAGAGAGGCCTGCTTGCAAGCTTACAATCTAGAGGATTTATGTGTAAAGTATTATGAGCTCTATTCTTATGGAATTGTAAAACCAATCTTTTTATTCATTATTTTACTTTTAATAAGTTTGGCAACATTGAATCAGGCTCCAAAACCTATGTAGCACGATGGCTCAATTTATTATCTAACATATAACATTTAGATCTAGTATGAAAAAGCATGACGGCAGCAGTATGGGAATTTTGTTTCTTTCATTAAATTATTTCTAATTAAAGTACCTACACTTGATATGATTATACAATTTTATTTTTGGTCAATAGTTGTCCTTTAACTTTTTAGCAGGCTTATTGGTAAATTGCTATTTAATAAAAATAAAAAAAACTATATGTCCTAGTCTAATAAATGATTTATTTAAAATAATCTGACCAACATATACTTCTGAATGTTCTAAAACAATTTAATAACTTGTAGCCCTATGGCCCAAAAAGATCAAACCATAACGGATTGGGATTTGAGTAGCTGTGACCTACATACAGCTATATAGGTATAATCAATCTATACATGACTGCCTATTATGCAGTTTTAAATGGTAATTCAAACTGCTGCTTGCACAACACTGAGTTGGGAATCTTACATGTGATCATGTTTCAGTGCTGTGTTTTTTTTTTTTTATTCCCAGTTAAAGTGAACATGGGTGACATGAACATACTTTAGCTACAAAATGTGGCATCTACTTGCTACTTTAATATATCTATTCTAAAATTAACAAAAGCCAGCTGGACAAAACTCGGGTCAGAGAAACCTCTCCAGTTCCTCTTGTTGTTCAGGAATGGGATCCAGAGTTGTTTCACTTATTGTAGTAAAGGCTCTTAACCTTATCTCTCCTTCTCTTGCAAAATACTGCACCAGAGAGATTTGTCTGTCACTAGGTTTTACATGGCGTTCACAAACTCACTCTATTGAGCCACTCCATCTAAAACCAATTATAAAACAGATTGAACCTAGAAATTTGATAGTAAACGGCTGCCTGTTGGAGAGTTACAGTTGGATACAGCTACTGTTGGGGATTGCAAAGGGTCACCTGTAGGAACTGGTTGGCAATTTTTACTCTGTGACTTACCTTTCATTAGATAATTGTTCTACCAGAGAGAGCTCTTCAAAGGATTCTTTAACAACCTGAAAGGGATGAGACAACCACTTAATAAATTAATTTGTTTAAGGAATAGTCTTTGTACAAAAGTGTCAGGAAGACAGAAGAAGGGTCAATTGATGAGGCCTAATTTATAACACTGATTAAAATACTGATTGGCAAAACATGTTTAAAGGAGAAGCATGGGGCAGCAATTATTTAAAAAAAAAAGTGTCAGAGATTGTTCCCAGCTTTGTAGGAGACATTGCTGTGGCAGTTTGTAATCACAGCAGAAGAACTTTTCCAATGGGTGTCTGGCAGCAATGATAACATTTAGGGGTCTTCCGCTATGTAGTGAAACAGTTATAATTGAAGAAAACATGATATGGTGGGGATACTTGAATTGTGGTTATAGCCTGAAGCTAGATGACAGCATCCATGTACATTTATACAAATGCTTTTACACAGAATATACTGTTGTATATCATATACATCATATACATGATATCATATCATGTATATCATATCATGTATATCATACTTTACAGATGTTCTTAACATGGATACTCAAATTTCCAAATTACATCCAGAATCACTGTAAACTCGGTTGATGGGTCAAACAGGGAACATGGCATAAACAGTTAGAACATGCAAAATATAGATTTTTAGAAATGAGGTCAGTCCAGCTGAATACGTGTTGCATGACAGGAAGCCACAGGTAAATCACGAAGCACATACATTAAGTACATATAGCGTGCATGAGAACAGGGGACAAAAACATGTCTCCTCTACCCAGTTAAAGAGCTGGATATTTTCCTATACTTTTCTCAGTGTTGCCAATTATTTCTGTAGTAAAACTATAAAAGCTATTTGGGAAATACACTGCAGGATTTTTCACCTTCATATAAATCACAACTGGTACATTACTTCTATAACCCCTTCAGGACTTTGGTTTTTATTGTTTTGATATTCGTTGGTACAAGAGCCATTTTACAACTTTAGCGATGGTGCGTTAACCCCCTCCCCCCACAGTATATAACATGTGGGAATTCAATAAGCAAGCGTGCACTTTTGTTTAAAGGACAGGGCTTTCTTTTGAGAACATTTTTGGGAGACTGACCCATGTGTTTACTGTATAACATTTGATAAAGTATAGTGAATAAAGTGAGAGAGGGAGGATTTTGACAATCTTGTGTTCATAGAACACTCATTGTCATTTAATGCATGTGTTCATTGTGATTGACTGACCCCTCCCAGGCTTGCCTCAATCCGGGAGCATCTGCTCAAGGATAAAATTAATAATTCTGTCTTTAACCTACAAAGCCCTCCACTCCTCTGTCCCTCCATTCATTGCCTCCCTTGTTAACTGATACCCTCTGCACGACCTTTGCGCCCCTCAATGGGACTAAAACTCTCCTCTAACCTCATCACCACTTCTCACTCGCGTCTCCAAGATTTCGCCCGACCTGCCCGCTCTCTCTGGAACTCCGTTCCGCAGAGCATCCAGCTCTCTCCCTCCTTTTCAAACTTTAAAAAGTCCCTCAAAACTCATCTCTTTAAAGAAGCTTACTACCCAACCCACTAGAATACCAGTCACTTTACCTCTAGCTGATCCCACCTAGCTGGAAGACACACAATTCATCTTTGGCCAATCCCACATAGTGCCACCCATCCAAACTACTGTTACTACAACTTCGATCCCTTTGACCTCTTCAATCCCTTATGTGTCTCATGTACCCCACTCCCTCTAGATTGTAAGCTTGCGAGCAGGGCTCTCTACCTCATGTACTAGTCTGTTCTAGTTTGTCTAACTTAGTATGTAGTTCTCTTCTATGCTCTGTACCTAGCGCTACGTAAATTGTTAGCGCAATATAAATAAATGGTAATGTAATGTAACACCCCTCAGTCGATTTGCATCGGGTGAGGGGACATGATTGAGATTGGCCTGCTTTTTTTTTTAGGGGAGAGGAAGGGGGGCTAGACTTTCCTCACACTTTGTCATGAAGGGGATAAGTTATAAATCCCCATCATTAGTCAATATTCTCATGACCTATTTTTTTTAAGTTTTTAACCAAATCCAAGTAAGAGATACTTCCTAATTCCTGTCACTGAACGGTTAGCTCATAAGTCACTAGTTAGATTATAAACATACCACGCCAGTTTTGTAAGCCAATTCTGACCTTCACTCAACTGAAAAATGTTTATACGTATTCGGACATTACACAACCTAAAACAGTATAAATCATAAATATAGAAATACTAAATCCAGAGAGCACACTGTCCAAGAAGAACAATACATTTCCAGAAAAAGTATGAAGCATTAAGTTCATTGCAATGATGGATAGTCTGGGTGCCTCCCAAGTACAGTACTATTTCTAAATATCTATAGGGGGTCACAAGAGTAAAATGCTCTGCTTGTATGATTCACAACATTTACAAATTTACTTGGGTACAGACAAAAGTTATGATTTTGTGTTTTGTGGACAGAAAATTCACAAACAAAATATGACATGTCATTTGTATACAGTAACAGAATCTTATACAGTAAAGTACCATAAAATTGGCAAAAAGAAATTATGGATTCCTCCCCCCCCCCCCCAGTTTAGGCTCCGTCAGTTAGTTGTTTATGGATTATGAAATCTCTATATATAAGTAGGCAGCCAGCCCAAAATCATGAGGGATGTTAGATGATGGCATTTACTACACAATTAAATATTCATATTATGACTGGTTGATACATTTGCAAAATGAAAGAAAGCTTGCTGTTTTCAGAAGAGTTGAAGACTCTGGGCTTCAGGTTGGTAAGAAGTTTGTAAAATTTGTGTTTCTGCAAAGAAATAGCAATTCAAGCCGTTCAGCAATCCTGCTTAGTTCTGCTACACTGCTCATACGGAACACTGTACCAACCAGCACTTAAGGAAAGAAAATGGCGGACATGCAACAGAAACAGTACAAAAGCAAAATTACACATACCACAATTGGAAGTAATATGATTGCATAGCACAATTTGTAACAGTACAGAAGCCTGAAGGTAACACATAAAAGTGATTATACACCAAAATGTATTCTTATGTCCTTCAGTTGTATGCTAAATAACAGATGCCAGAATTTACCTCACGAACAATCACAGATAATTTTGTGAAAACAGCATTCTGCTTAGACCAGACTTAATAAATGATGTCTTCAAGCATCACCAGGTAATCAAGAAAAATAAACATAAGGGTGACCCTAACCAAGTGGCTTAGAGCAGACTTGAGGCTTTCACCAAGAAGACTAGGCCACAAATCATGTCTAGATTTATACATGTATTTGCAGTTCCATTCATTCAATGTATTTTATTGGGGCATCATCGTGGAGAAATAACACAAAACCATGTCAAACTAAAAAGTTCAAAGGACAGGTTACCAGAAGTTTAAAAAGGTCATCTTCCATGAAAGCAGGAGTTGAGTTATTACTGTGCTGGTCATTCAGATGCATACCCATATGTATTTCTGAAGTCTCCATAGTTAGGAAAAGAACATGTTAATTGGGTAGCTTTTAAAGTGTTAGAATGGAATCCACTTAGAAACAATAATATGAGAAGCAATTGTATAAAAATGAATCTATAGCAATAGAGTACAGTGGATAATGTAGCAGGTAACGAGAAACGAAATACTGTCATTTTGTAGTCTCCTCTTTAACTTTAAGAAAGGTCTAAATTATTCTAAAATATTTTTTCCCCCACTTGCCATAGTTATGTCATTATCTTTTGTTCCGCCCTAACCATACCTCATCGTTTGCCCCTCCCTTATAATCGGAAAAAGTTAATAAAATGTTGCTCAAAAAAATGTGTTAAAATGTTTCTTTTCAGCAATCTAGATGTCACATTTCATAAAATTTATGAACTGACAAATTGCTTATGGCAGGATTGCTTTCATTCATGTGGCATTCATCCTGTAGAGGTGTAGGTCGACATATTCACTAAATTTATCATCATAAATCTTGGTGATAAAGACATTTGTTTACAAAAGTAAGGTGACAATTTGAAAGCTTATCTTGGCAGCATTCACATGTAATTTGAAATGAAAATCAAGCTGATGCAGTTGCGGTTTTATGAAGTACGACCTCTGTCTTGGTCCAAAAACAAGTTTACAATAATTGAGACTATGCTTACAATAATTTCATGGTGGTGTTGATTTAAGAAAGCATATGTGCTCCAAAAAAAAAAAAAAAAACAAGACAGCCGACTATGGTGGCACCAGAATGATTGTCTAAATATTATTATAAGCATCAAAGAGAAATTCGTTACTCCAGTATATTATTTTCCTGAGGAATGAAGTGAAGACATACATATAAACTGATGCCGTTGTTAAATTGGTAAAATCAGATAACTTAAAGAAAAGGTATAATGGAAAATGCGATATAAGTGTATAACTTACACTACTGAATCTCACCCCTCCCCCATTAATTCCTTATCACTTTTTCCATCCCAATATCAACATACTCATTCTAATCAAGGCTCGTCACAACTATTCAGTGAAAGGAAAGTGAACACAATGCTAAATTACTAATAAAATAGCAGTATAACTTTTGTAGCAACCCTGGCACACTAACAGCAAGCGTGCAAAAATACACCCAGTGCAATAAATAGAAAGTGCTCTGCAAACACACCTGTGTCTATGACCAAATATTAATAAGCAATACATACTTAAATTATCATGGGAACAATTCCCTCCATGTTTCAAGGATGCTCACCGAAAATGTGAGTGTCATTCCAGACAGTGGATGTTTTGACACCCTGTATACACTAAAATGGATTTACACTATATTGCCTCCCCCCACCCCATTTAAAAAAATAAAATATATATATATATATATATATATATATATAATTCCAGAAAACAACATGCTAAGTTAAGTATTTACTGCTTATGTATATTTGGTGATAGACGTATGTATGCACCGCACTTTCTATTTATTGCACATCCTAACTATTTCAATGATAACAATATACAACTGGAGGATTGTGGGCCGGATGCTGTTCCTCAAGGTTTTTTGTGCTTTTCATTGTTTATTAGTTCGTACATTCTATTATTATTATTATTATTTTAATAACCGCTTAGGTTTCTGAACAGTAAACATGAAAAGGTTTGATAACACTACTTAAAATCCATAGTCCTTTGAACACCCTGAGGAATATGAGAGACTTCCTTTAATTATTTCAGAGCAAAAGCAAAGTCTAGCTTAGATTATTTTGCTCTTTTGAATAGGTACATGAATCAAGGTGCAGTTTCATGTATGTACACTTGCCTGGGCAGAATGTGGCAGTACTACTGCATAGGGCACAGGCAGAGAGTGCTTTAAAGGTTCAGTGCTAAACCCTGCCATCAGGGAGAATGCATTGGACGTCAGTGAACTTACACCATAATGAGTTTTTTCATGCAATATAAAAAAATAATAAAAAAAAGCATGGCAGAAAAGAAAATGATGGTTGTCCTACTTGATCCCAGAAATAGAAAAAACTGCTTCTTTAAGACAATCTACCATAGTTGCAGTTCTTGCACAAACCTGGAGTCGGCCATCAGATGTAATTGAGTTCCAAATCTGCAGCAGAATACATTGTACCAACTTAATAGTTTGAAAGTAAAAAAGGCCAATAAAAACAATGAGGTGACACAATAAACCATGATAAAAAGTAAAGGAAAATGTAATTATAGTACAGCAGCCGTATGGCGTATGAGAACTAGCCTGACACAGGCTGTAACACGTTTCTCCTTAATGCTAGTTAGAAGGGGCGAAAATAGTTAGTGTGCTAAAGAAGAGCCCAGCCTGCCTTTTGTTACAAAGTAAATCACAGCTTTAGCTAAGCAAACGAAAGTGAATATCAAAATTTACTGTGTGATAAAAGGCCAACCTGCTTCGGATGTATAGCACCTAGTCTCGGCCTAACTGGGGCATTCTCTCTGTACCAGTACAAACAAGAGCCACATAAAGTTTCCTGTAGGTCAGTTTTGCTGAATTCTTAATATTGTTGCCTAATATGGTGTTAAACTAAAGTGTCATCATCCAAGAAGAAAATAAGTACACTATGGGCTAGATTTACTAGCTCTAGGAAAGAAAAAGGTTTTATTTGTATGCACCTCCACTTCAGGCTGCTGAATAGGCTGCCTGGTCTATTCTCCAACTTTCCCCCTCTTCTGCTAATTATTTATTATATTTATTCCTTTCTAATGGGACAGAAAGAACAGAGGAGGATTGTTCTTTATACTTTGGTACAGTACAAGTACCCCAATATGTGGTTGTTAGAGATCAAGTTTTGACACTCTGTGTGGAGGATCCTTTTAGACTTGAGTGTTAAATTCAGAAGGTGTCAACTCACCTTCTCAGACTGCTCCTCAACTCTATTCTCAGAAAGCATTTGAATGTACTTGTCCAAGGGGCTGACACCAATTTTAGCTGAAGTACCGACCTCTTCAGGCTCATTTAGCCATAGATTTTCCTCAGACTTTTTTCCCTCCGCTTCCGATAAGTTTGGTTCCATCATCAGGTTCTGAAAATGAGACAAAAGAAATGAGTTTATTAGAATAAGACATTACTATTAGCTAAATAATAAAGTATTAATATATTCAGCAGCACTGTACATCAGGTAAATAAAACATAGAAGTATTTGGAGAGTAACAGGTTTAGACTTATAGAAAATAGAAGTTACAGAAGGCCTTGCTCAAACACGTTTAGAGTCTACAAGAAATGAAACCTAGTCTGAGGCATGCAAATTCTTTTAGTACTGATTACACAAAGAGTTACCAGATGTAAAACGGTTAGCCATCCTTTTCTTTTGATATACATTTAGAAAGAACAAATGAGTCTAAATAATGAGTGACAGTTAGTCTATGTGATAGGTCTTGATTATGAAGCTATTTCTGTCAGTGGCAGACTGTATGGGCAATATCTTAATTTATTCTTTAGGGACAGAACTTTCTTACAGTGTTTTTAACTCAGTTGCACTATTTAGTAATGTCCCTAAGCAACTTTTTTTTTTTTTTTTTAAGAGGAATTTTCCTTGCGTGATTTAATAAGTGAAATATGCCTGAAGAGCAAATAAGTAAAACAAATCTATAGCAACATAACTGATCAACTAATTGGGTCAATTGACTGTACTACATCATCATGAAACGTATGCTTTGCATTAAACATATTGGTCATGCACACTGCACTGGTTAACTTCCATATGCACACCAATAAAGGAATTCATGTACAGATTAATACAGAGGCAGCTATTCACTAAAACTAAACTGACATCCAGGAATAAATAACTAGGCAGTTAAATCAAAACAGAAAGGTTGGATTATTTGAAGGTCGGCTTATAATGGCAGATTTTTGCAGTTCACGTGTCAGTTCATTTATAGTGACTAGCCCCTGCAGAGTATTTGGTGGGGGATGGTCTTGAGGCTCTCTATACCATGTATTTACAATGATGAGCAGTTAAGGTGGTTGCTTTCATTGGTGGGTACAAAAAAGGAATTTATAGAATCATATATACTGGGACTGCTTTGTAAATACCCCTTTAGTATTTTAATGGAGCAGTTCCACCAGCAGTGCTCCGCTACCAGTGAGCCTCGAGACGATGCTAGGTGTGCCGTAGAGACAGTCCCTTTGTCCCGCCGAGCTCTACGTCTGTCTACATTTTCGAGACATAGGTAACACTCTGAGAGAAAGTGAGACTTCAGACCACAATCCTGCAATAAAAATGTAATTCCCTGGTGTTTGCGACACTGGTTACTGTGCATGCAGTGCATTAGTGACACAACCTCCCAAGCTGCAGCCCCTGGTGTCCCGATCTGCTGGTGGCAAGTGTTGGGAGGTATGATTGTGGTCTGGGTGAGAAAAGGTTGCAGAGCACTGTGTAAACTAAAGAAAAAGATATAGATCTGTCTTTTCCTCAGCTAATCCTGTCTCCGAAAAAACTGCAAAGAAAGTGTATTTATAAATGTATAATAAATGTACTGAATTCCAAATATTCATTATTGGATGTGACTGAATTCCAAGGCTCGGTGAAATGATTTCAATGTACAACTACAATGCAGAGGTCTCCTCTGTAATGGTGCAAGTGAGCAAAAAAAGATGGGGATGTCCCTTCTGAGCAGGGATTATGCCAAAAATGAGGACATTTTAGTGTTGTCCATTCTCAGTCTGAGATTCGACTCCCACTTTGTTTTTCAAAAATGTACATTAAAAATGAGTGCTTTTCACATGTACTAGAGACATATAACATACTGAAAATAAGCTATGGGGAACAGCCCCTTTAAGTATGACACAGACCAGAGGATACTAACTTAGAACACTATTGATGAGCACTTGTTCATTGAACAGGCAGCATCTTCAGGAAGTCATGTTACTCTATTTTTATAGTCCATGAGTTGCACACAAATCTTTGCAATTTCTGTAGAATACTTCAAACACTGTGATGTCCATTAATTGTTTAATTACATATGAGTGAGAGGAATAATTTGGCAGTAAGTAATGCATCCCTGAGATCTACATAAGGCTGAAGACTAAACAACCAACAACTGGAGATATTATTATGGTAAGACTACTAGATTGTTCATATGTGTCATTATGACCACCTGCCTAATATTGTGTAGGTCCCCTTTCGACACTATAACAGCCTTGACTTGTCGAGGCATGGACTTCAGTTAACCTCTGAAGGTGTGCTCTGGTATCTGGCACCAAGACAGCTCTGTAAGTTGTGAAGTGGTGCCTCCATGGATCAGACTTGTTTGTCCAGCGCATCCACAGATCTGGGGAATTTGGCGGCCAAGGCAACACCATAAACTCATTGTTGTGTTCCTCAAACCATTCCTGAACCATTTTTGTTTTGTGGCAGGGAACAGTATCCTGCTTAAAGAGGCCAATGCCATCAGGGAATACGGTTTCCATGAAAGGGTGTACATGGTCTGCAACAACACTTAGGTAGGTCATCCTACTTTCGCCGGCTTGACACCTGTGGTTATAATGTTATGGTTGATCGGTGAATGCTGCTAATAAGAATCACTAGCAGACATCAGAAGTGGCTTGTCAAAGAATAGCAGATTTGCCTGATATGATAAAGTCATCTGTTTCCATTCCAAAGCATGACCAATTTTGCAACTGAATCTTTTAAACTGCCGGCTAATTCACCCCTAATTGAATACAACATTCAATATTTAACTGCATCAAAAGATAAAAAGCAATTTGTAGTAAAAAAAAACAAACAAAACTAAATGGAATATCGGGTAACGCATGATGCCACATTCTTTATTATTTCTGACAAAGAAATAAATAAATAGAAAGTTAATACCTCCATCGGGTCATTTTCTTTCTCCAGGGAATGATATTCTTCCTGCTGATCCCCAGAATCACTTGGGGTGTCAGTTTGGTTACTTCTTTCTTCTGTGCCCTCATGGTTGATTGATTTTTCACTGCTTGTTTTGGCTGAAAAGGTACAATGTTCAATATTCTGCACTGCAGCCATACAACCACACAGCTGAGCCATGAATTATAAAATCATACTACAAAATTATACATTGGGGTTCTGTATAAAAACTTTGGCACTGCAAAGTGTGGGGAAGTGAGAAAAAAAGGCGCCATCTTTGTTTGTTATGCATAATGGCAATTGTACCTTTTTTGTGCATCCGGACACTTTTTAGTATAAGTGAAGATTATCCAACACCAATCAGGCAGTTTGTAGCGCCCGGTTCTTTAAACATGGGTTGTGCAAGCGCACTGAGCGCTGACATGACCCTGAAGTGCAGGACAAGTGGACGTGGCTCAGACTGCCGACATTTGTTTAAAAACAGGGGTCTGCTCAATTCATAAACACACATGCAAATGCCGAAAGTCCCTGTGTCTCCAAGCTCTACTTATTGGATGTCACTTCATTTAAAGGTCCCAGTGAAATGATTTTAATTTAATTTAAAGTATAAATAAATACATATCACATGAATAAAACATAGATACAACATAACAAGTATAAGCTAGGTGGAACTGCCCCTTTAATAGATTACTATACATATCAAGGAAGTAACTGAAACTCACGAAGGCAGGGGTTATGTTCATACTATATAGACGTTAGCAAATGCTAAGTCAATGAAAGCCCCCAAAATACATAATGTGGCACTGTAATGAATGTGTACTGGTTTGATGTAAAAGGCAGAATTCAATCGTTTTACATTTCATTGGTTAGGATAACTTCTGAACTTACAGGAGTCCAACTGTGGAGAAACTGTTCCTGGCACATTTGTATTGATGGGATTGTCTTGGATCAAGTGTTCCAATGGGTAAGATACATCACATTCCAACTGCTCTGGTATATCTTCTTCTGATTGAACCAGGGAGGCTAAAGACAATCAGAAACATTGCAAGTCTAAAGGTGTTGTTCCACATACACTGTCCCCCCCCCCCCCCCCCCTCCTCCAAGCACACATTTTAAGCACTTATATCAGTATGTAGTACTCAATTGAATGTGTCAAATTGAAGATGTTTGGCTGACTTAGTATTATGTTAACTGTAGTTCATCTGCTGTTGACTGCTTTTCTTATGATGCTCTGCCAGCATCATGGAAGGCATTTGGCTGACTGACATTATGTGGACTGCTTTGCCCATAATGCTCAGTCAGTACATGGGACAACAGAGCTTCACAGCAATAAAACTCAGTGTTCGGCTCACTATAAAATGATGGGAGTTATGCTGTACCACCGTCAGTATCTGGCTCGCTATTTAATGTTGGGAGTTATGCTGTACCACTGTCACTGTCTGGCCTGCAATTTAACGATGGGAGTTATGCTGTGCCACTGTCAGTATCTGGCTCGCTATTTAATGTCGGTAGTTTTGCTGTACCACCACAAGTGTCTCTGGATCACTACATAATGATGGGAGATATGCTGTACAACTGCTAGTGCTTAGTGTGAAGCCGACTAAACATAGTATAAAGAAAAGAACATATTTTTCTAGGGAGTCCAATTTTCTATTCTTTCCTCTGGTGCAAAATGAGCAAGCTACGGCTCTGCAATATAATGCCTTTTCACATGCATTCCTCTGGAATATCACACAAGTATAAATATGTGTGTAAATATCTAATATCATGATGTGAGGCTGATTACACAGATTCACCAAAGCAAACTCTCAGATTGGCCATCATTGTTAAAGTATTGTATATGAATCTTTGCTCTTTCATGTGCACTAGCATGGGATGACAGGTGGGAGGGGTTATAGTAATTCTGATTGCAGTAAGGTCACAGATGGAGGAGGGCTTTGGGTGACTGACAGGACTCTGTTGCTAAGAAACCCCAGGAACTTTATATACCTTTTTATTAATTGTTTGTGGGGCAGGGAGCATTCGGAAACAAAATAAAGTGCTATTTTTTAAATTTAATTTTAAGAACTTTCTCTCTCAGTATGCTGAGGTCTATTAACTCAACAATAAACTGCAGTGAACAGATAAGGGAATGGCAGAAATCAGCCATTAATAGCAGACAAGAATCTTTCCAAATCAGCTACTAATGCCTGATTTGTTCTATTCCTTCACCACTATTCAGCATCATTATTTTTATTCTTAATTTGATTTTAAATAGCAAAAAAAATTTTTTTATGTATATGTACCATTAATAAAATTAAAACATTGATACAGATGGTTCTTGTTGGTCCAGTAAAAGTTCAGTACTGTGACCCAGAGGAGGAATATATTTAGCTAAATCTACACATTCCCATTCTGCAATAAAACAAGTTGTACTCAGTTGTGGGATATCAGCAAACAAAGAAGCTTGCCTGACACCATTAAATGCAGTCCCTAGCAATATGTAATGTGGGAAGAAAACACCAGCAATGTCACATACTACAATACAAATCCTATTGAAAATCAAGGGCTCCTGCATCTGCTGGCTTGTGTTCTAGAAATCCTGCCACTCAGTACTTTGTCAACAGCTTTACACCCCTGCTTTTCACTTAGTCAGAATTAGCTCACACTTGGCACAGGATCTCATAGATACCAAGATGGAAAGTGCTGCTTGTTAAAGGTTGTAGCAGACACACAAAATAGCAGAATAGATAAAGTAGATAGTGGCAGTGTGATCGGCTCTAATTTTACTCTCATCCTTTTATTTACATAATCGTATGCCCTTCATTTAAATAATCAAGCCCTTGCAAGCTTATTTTCCCCTTGAATTAGCTTAGGATACCTGTGTTAAAGACCCATTCCAAGCGTGGTTTATTCTTTGCTTATGCTGGAGCATGCGGCATGAATCATGCCTTTTGCATATTGAAGAATACAATATAATGTGCATGCAGTTTGTTGTTCATATAAAAGCTCTGAACTGTGAGCTAATGTGCTAACGTGGCATGTGACACGCATTGTGCATGGAGAGCCCTAATCCACAAGACCGTGATGCACAACAAGACAAGTATTTTAACAACTACAAAAAATGTAAATAAAATAAGTAATGTTTATTTTTAGTTAAAGTGTCAGGTTTCATATGCATCAATTCTATTAGAACGGGGAGGTGTACTTGGAGAGGGTTGTCAGTTGGTTAGCTGTACCACCTGCAACCTGTCCTTTTTCTACAATGCATATAATGCACGAAGGACGACTGACACACAACTCTAGTGCAGAGGTGTCCAACGCACAGACCAACAGCATAGTTGTCTACAGTCGTGTCGTGAGAGTTCTGTTTTTTTGTCCCATCAAATTCGGGTCTGACCCAGCTTAACTGCAGCCTGTGCACATTGCAACACTGTGTATGTCTAATTACATAAAGCCTAACTGCAAACAAGTGACCTCCAGACACCCAGTATATGTACCAGATGGGCTGGAGCTCATTCTCGTGGGGTCAGGCATTGTAGTGTGATGTCATGAAACCCCATCCACTTTAGGTTCTACCCAGTCAGGTCGCAGGACCATGATCCTGGACTTGGCAAGTATGCGACTTTCATTATCAATGAAAATGTGTTGATTGGTTTCAATAAAGTTAATTTAAGCTGGTTTTAAACTGCTTTCATATTACTGCTAAATAAACACATTCTTTAATGTGGCACATACATATATCCATCTATGATAAGATCTTTAAACAGTCTTGCTCTAGTGCAACATAGTAATTTAAAAAACAAACATTTGCTCAATTTGCTACTTTTTAAATACACCTTAAATCACTGGTGCTCTTTACTTCTAGCAAAGATTTGATACAACTCTGGTTCCAATAGACTGATAAGGTTTAAATCATTATATAAAAATTAAGTCTCTAAGTGTTAGCCAAGCAAAGTTTCCTTAGTAAATACGGTGATAATTGGCTAAACTGTGACTCTTTAATATTGTTGACCACTCAGTGAGCCTCTGATGTTGCTGTGCTAATGGCAGATACTGTATTTGGAGTATGTACAGACACATGATGCTCCTGACAGTCAGTCAAAAGAGTGGTCCAGAATTGCATACTGAGTGAGTATGGGATCCATTCCTGCAGATAGTAATAAACATGTTTAGTAAACTACAAATGGAGGAGAAAAATACTACCAAGTTTAAAAGTATGTGATTTTATCTTGATATTTATCAAACAGTGGAATCCTTAGCTTAGCACATAAATTAATTAGCTACATTTAGATAAATAAAAAAAAGGAGAGAAAAAAAGGTCTGTCAAACTTGCTTCACTGCACATGTGGGTAGGTGACGTGGGACAGATTACTCAGTATCTGAAATATTATGTAAATGTCTCCTGAGCTATTTGACAGTGATAAATTCACTGAAAATGCGCTCCGTATGTTGCCAAGCAATGCACTGCTAAATAACACACTGTAATCCCTGCACGACGCTCATACAATGCGGGGGTTATTACACACAGATGATGCCGATTACTCTGTGGTTTCTATTATCGTTTTATTGCCGTTTGTCATGCCTGTTGGGATACTCTATTCAGAAAACTCCCCCCTGCACTAGGATACGCATCTGTGGCCACTGACATAGAACATGACTTGAGGTGATGAAATATGCCATTGTTTCTGGATATTCTCAAACCGCACTGATGCCAGGGGACCCCTGCTGCACACAAGAGGGTAGTGCAACACAGGTCCTTAAAACAGGACAAAAAAAAAAAAAAAGATCTCATGGAAATTTTCAATCTGAGCATCATAGGTTTATATATTTATATATATATCTTTATAAGGTTTATTTATTTAAAGAAAAAAGTGTAGAAAAGGCAACATGACAGCTCATGTTCTGCAGAGCTTTCTTTGTGAAAAAGTCTGGTTCATGTCCAAAGCAGACAGCAGCTATAGCAAACAATCTTTGCAAGGCATGGTTGAATATGAATATACATGGAATATTAGCCAATAAGATAAAAGAAACGATTGGGAAGTAGTAAAATATGATGTAAGCACAGAGTGCAGTAACTGTAAAGCATCAGAACAAGAAACCTTTAATGATATTACGTTTGTGACTGAGTACTTGTGGCAGGCTGAGGTGGTAGCTTCTCCCTACAGAGCTATCATCAGTAAACAGTGCACATGAAAGTGCTAGACGAGTTATGACATCATTGCAGGGTTGCAATAGTTTGAGTGCGACTAATCAGGGTGAGAGGTAGAGGGAATATACAGAAAAAGAAGGGAACGGATATGGAGTGTGCATGAGAGCTACATGAGGTCATTTGGCAGAGACAGACACTTTAGAAGTTGGCACTCAGTGGCACAAGCAAAAGAAAGTGGGTTCAAATAAAGTAGGTAAAGTGAAGATGACATGTTTAGTACATAAGGAGAGTTGATTGTATGGTGAGAGGGACAGAGAGAGGATACTCCTGGGTCACGTATGGAAAAAAAAAAAAAATAGTGGAAGCAGAAGAGAATGTTATGAAAACAGAAAGTGGTGAATAATCCTTGGGGATTCAAGAAATGTAGTTAATAATGACAGTAATTTTTTTTTACTTCTGCACTTCATACTAATAGATACTCAACATTAATGCTTTACTACATTAAAAGGTAATACTACTTAGAGTAAGTGTGATAAGCCTATTCACAACATCTATTCACTAAAGAAGTGAACTGCAAACAATCAGGCTTTAAAGAGACTCACTGAATGTAGTGCATAACAAACTATCCATTCAGCATATTAACAGAATTGTGATGTCATTGTTTTTCCTGTGGCACTTATGCAAATTAGTTCTTTCAATGGACAGTGTGTAATTTGCATGCTGGGCTACAAGATGATGTCATCAACAGGACAAATTTAAAACATGTTTCTCCTTATCTATGCATTTGCGTTAAATTCTGCTAACACAATGTGCAGATCATTTTTATTCTTTACACTTACAGCACAAACAATGTTGAGGTGACTGAGGATATAGCCTGTCTTTCCAAGTCAGCTCTTTCCAAATTGCAGTTCACTTGTCAGTGAACAGACTCCCTTGTGTTCCCCCATTTTACAACACATTACAAAAGTGATCTCAAAAGCTTCACTTGGAAACCAGTGCCTGAGGTTTTCAACACAACAAGCTTATTTTCTTTATTCTGTTCAATTTGTGAAGGCATCTAAACAGATAACTCTTACATGACAGTCTAGCTAGGTATTTTAAACAATGGAATCTTCAACGTCGGTACTTTGAGAGGTTTGCCCACAGCGTTCAGGAATAATTTACTACTATCTCTATCAATTATCATACTTTATATGGTAGAACAAACAGTCCTACAATTTAAGCAATACCCCGATAAGAACAACACAGTAAAATGGTATATAAGAATTCAGTTCAACAAGTTGTTTCTATTTATATAATAGATAACCAACTAATAGAGGGGGTAAAACCTACAAGTCCAATAATAATAATAATAATAGCAACTCTAAAAGGGCTGTGAGCTGTTATGCTAAATATTCCAGATCATATCTAGTTCTGGGCTACATTGGGGTAATATTTTCTGCAAAATAATCTAGGTTCCTTACCTTGAAGAGAGGAATTGGAGTGATTGAGATCCTCGAAGTGTAACGTTTTAGGTCTCAAATTGTCTGTTAATTCATCAGGATCAGATTCTGTCAGCTTATGGACACTAAATAGAATTATACAAATATTATCAGAACATTCGGAAACGTTCATTTCCAGACCAGATTAAATAGCAGCAATGCCCATCCATGTAGGACAGGCTGTTCTTAACAGCTGGATAACCGGTTATTGTTATTATGTTCATTGCCGTAATTAGCAATGAGCGAATTAATAAAACCTCCCACACTGTGAAGTGTCGCGAGAGGTAGAAAAAGGCGCAATCACCATATGTTCTATATAATGGTGACTGCGCCGTTTAAAGTTACGAGTACATTGACGCATTGGTGGGCTAAGCATGATATGGCCATTATATGTGACTAAATCTCTGACAGCAAGTGTGGTGCTTTTAAAATATTTAAAATAATTAAGACATATTTGCAAACTGTGGGTGATGTGCTGATGATGTTCATGTGTATTGTTTTTATAACTCCTGACACTTGTCTGTGCAGGATACGGGCCTCCACCAAACAAACAGTGCTTGGCAGAGGTTCTCAGACACTAAAAAGGCGCTTTTCAACATTGGCTGCATATCTGGCAGTGGTGGCACGACTCCTGAAATTTCCAGGAATCTGCATTATACATAAGTGCACACGCTGATAGCCAGGGCTGCCAACAGAAATTTCAGGGCCCCTTACTGAAAAATTCTGGGGGCCCCCCTCATCCTGGATAGTTTATCCATTAATTTGCCACTGATAATTTGCTCGTTACTAGCCCACTGATAATTTGCTTGCTAATAGGCCACTGATAATTTGCTTGTTAATATGCCACTGATAGTTTGCATCCGCTGGATGCTGCACGATCGTGGCTGTCTGCATGTGAGACAGTCACACGGGCAGTGGGGGCCCACGGGGCAGCTACTTTGGGCCCCCAAGGATGAATGGGCCCTGGGCAGCTGCCCCGTTTGGGCACGATTTTTGTAATCATTTTTTTTCATTAAAAGGCTGGGCCCTGGGACGGGTGTATCGTCCGTCCGTCCCCCGATGGCGGCCCTGCTGAAAACACCACTATTTGGTTTGTGCGTGTGCCATGTTTAGACATGACCCTCCATAGGTCACAAAAACTAACAAACAAACAAAACTGTGTGACTGAACAATAACACAGGATTGCAGAAGCTCACAACCCATGTCAAACCTAGTTTTAGTAAGTTTCATTACTAGTTTGTACCTTTTATGTTCTACCTGTGTATTATTACCTATCTTGCCTTTGTCATTTAATTTTCAGGCAGATCATGCATGCCTAGCCCTCTAATTTGGGATGAACAAGTGTGACAGAGAAATATTTCGCCTCTATAAAGTGCTACTAAATTTGTTAGTATCCCAGAAGAGGGATTAAAAATATATATGTCCTGGTGGTTAAAAATATCAAGTGTTCATGAATGACTGGGTTGGAAACCTAGAACACCCAACATTTATCAAGTGGTCATAAGGGAGAATGTGAGAAGTAGTTTGTTTTTACCTGAAGGCTAGATCTTTTTCAGTTTCTGTGCAAAGAGGAGGAGGAACATTAGAATTAAGAGCTGCAGACTGGTTTACATTTGGTATTGGAGAGAGCTGCTGATTAGGACTGTGATGAGGTGAAGGAATAAAAGAACCATTGTGATCTGTAATGAAAGAACATTAAAATCATATATATATATATATATATATATATATATATATATATATATATATATATATATATATATATATACATACACACACATACATACATACATATAATATTACGTAGTGTACAAAAAGTTGGAAACAGCAAAGTAAAATCAAACATATAGTGCCAGACCACTTTCGGAGTCTAATACATCCTGTATACAGCATGGCACAGAATGAGTCTACTAGGGGTCTGGTATCAGACACTATTCATCAATATGAAACAGAAAAAGATAAATTCTTGCTTGTTCTACGGAGCTGGAAAATTCTGCGATCTGGTCCTCGTTAAAGAAAAAGGTTTCATAACCATTCAGAAGCCAGGCGGTAAAAGGGATACTTTTACCAAACATGCTACATTGTATATTGTCGTAGTCTACTGCATATCGTCTTGTGGAAAAAGGGAATAAAATGTCCGTATTATACCACATCTATGCATATGAATCTACATGTATACGTATGAATAAATAAACAGATACACTCCAAATAAATTATAAATTATCATATACATAGTGAATATATTTAACAAGTATGTGTGTATCTACACAATATGTTGTTTATAGTAAACACTGACCTTCCGATAAAGCGGTTTCTTTTTCACTTGAGTTTTGCTCAACTTTTGATACTGGAGTTGAAGACAGTCTTCGTTGAGAAGATATTTTTGAAGTTATTATATGCCTGTCATCCTCAGCTGTCATTAACCCATCATATCTCTGTGTTTTGAGTCTGTTTAGTAAGATTTGCTGTTGAGGTGTCAGGTTGTCATCAAAAAAGTTGACCCTGGGTAAAGAGGCAGCGGAGGCCATATTGAATTGTCGTCTTGTGGGTGGAGCAGTGGACTGGGAAATGCTCTCAATATCAGCACCTTGGATGAGTCGTTCCTGGTACAACCGGTAAGCCTCATCCAAAAATTCTGCATCTTTTTCGAGTTCTTTGATGATCGCCTTGGTATTAGCCACAAATTCAAAGTCTGAATCAGGAGAGCTACTACGAGTCCTTGATGAATGGCGGTAATGTGAATTGAAGGTGCCACCTGTTTCAACAGAGGGATCCAGTACAAGCTGGCTTTTTAAGACTGCTTTATCAACAAAAATATAAGGAGACACAGTCCTGTTGGACGTCAGGTCTAACACAGAACGATCAAGCAGGGATGGCTTTGGATTGCGATAAACTTCCTTTTCAAAAGCTGCTTAAGCAAAAGAAATGCACAAGAGAAAACCATTTAGGAGGAAGAGATAATTCAGCATAATGAACTACAAAGATCTATTTATCACTATTATAAAAAAGGTCTACAAACGGTCTATCAATTTAATGCAAAGCAACGGACAAAAAATGAAGCTGGAAATTTTACAGATATGCAAGGCAAGCAGTAAAGCAGGCGTGTTACTCATATAGTCATTCATTTGTTATGTCTGGTAATATTTCAAACATGGGAACGCTGGGAAAGTATTGCACTATGACAAGTGATAGACCTGGGCTGGACTGATATGGCAGGCAGATAAGAAGTGTGCTGTTGGGGAGACTAAAGTTTCCATTTATCTATTCCCATCTAAATCACTTGGGAGCAGAGATCTGTGCCTTCTCTGAAAGACCTTCATAGCAGTGCTCCCTCCAGCACCTCTTAATTGCAGTAACTTAATTGACTGTGATCGAGCAAAAATGCATGTACAGATGAAGGTAAACAAACCGGTAGATATCAGTAGCAGAGTATAGTGAGCCAAGAAATGGCTGTTGACACCTGACCCTTCATATGTATATTGAGAAAACGGAGCAATGAAACTCTGCAGCTGCGGCCCGATGGAGCACTGAAGCTCTGCAGCTGCGGCCCGATGGAGCACTGAAGCTCTGCAGTTGCGGCCCGATGGAGCATGGGAGTTACCAGCTTATTGGTGAAAGAAGACGACTTGGAGGAGAGTGTGAACGTTTTAAAAAATAACAAATCGAATGACTGTATGATCTGCAGCATTCAAACGATACAGATATGGAAAAACAAATTCAAAGAGTTAAATTCTATTGTTTTCATTTTTGAAAGAAGGGTAAAATGTCCAACCTTGCCGAGTATGCCGTAACTGAAATTCTAGTTGTTCAACTTCAGCGCTCAGCCTTCTTGCAGAATCCTCGCTGTTAACCAACTGCATCTTCAATGCTGCACATTTCTCCACCTGCACAACATTTCAGTGAAAGAACCAGTACATCACACCGCAAATGCCATTTCTGAAATAGTTACATTTGAAGTCATACCAAGAAGAAGCTGCACAGTGGCTTTTGGGCTTGACAAATTTGGCACAGAAACCACAGAAAGAATTCAGGACACAGGCTTGTTCTTAAAGTAATGGATGTAACAACTGAAATCGTATTCAACTGTGTTTATGTTCTTGGATATTAGTTTTTGGTTTAGGATAACCCGCCAAAATAATAGGCTCTATTCATTAAGTGGTGAACTGTGGTAAACTGGCAAGGCAGTAGCCTAAAACAAACATTATCAGCTGAGAACCAAAGTTTAACTTTAATTATTTTCTAAGCCAGTTATTAAATGATCACTCCAGTCAGAAAAAGAAATTCTGGGCAAAGAAATACATATTAAATATAAAACTTTAAAACATAATATTATTTGTTCAGTTTTTCCATTGTTTACTCTGAAAACATATTTTTCAAGCTTTCCACTGGAGACTGATCCAGCACACTATGACATCCGTAGCTCAATGAAAATGGATGTCCATCGGAATAAAATGTGAGCAAATCATATGTCTCCCAATGAGATGCATCCACATGTTCAGAGACATCACAAATGTGTACGGATCCTCCAATCACTGAAACAACCGAACTTCCGCCATAGAAAAAGGAAGGCAGTTGCTAGGTCATGTAACTTAGTATGTACATATAAAAAACATATAACATATATAAATAAATGTTAACATGATGTAATGTTCTGGATTAAGTTTTTACTGAGCATATTCATGAACTGATGAACCAGACAGTTCAACAGAGACAGTGATAAAGCAGGGACCTTTACAAGATATTTACAAGGAATAGCTAACAGGTGAACCAAAGTTAGCATGCTCCCTGAGGTGTCCTTTTAAAGCCTCATTATTGTAATTCCCTTGGTTATTCCCCACAGTTCACAGTGTGGTAAACAGACATCAGCATGATCCACGTTAATACACCAGCACATATTTCGTATTTAGCACCCAAAAGTCACTCATCTCACATGATGTCTTTAATACAGTCCACCCATCAAGCACTTTTCACACACACCAACACACTCACATATCCAATGTATCCACTACACAATGCATCACAAACCAGTATCTTTCAAGACCATGTGAAACTGCTGATGACCCATGTTATCATACAGAAGCCACTTGTTTCATATCTCCAGCTCAATGCAATGCTTACCTCAGTTTGAAGACGTTTTTCCATTATGTCCCTTTGTATTTTAAACTCCTCTTGGTCAAACTGCCTGGCATTCAGCAGTCTTTTCAGTTCCTCTTGTAGACTTGCACACTCAATAACTGGTTGTCTAGCTCCTACAGCCAAACAAACAAAAAACGTGTTAAACAATAATTTGATAAAAGGAGGCTTGCTCCCCCCTTTTGTGCACAGCATGAGGTGGTCTATGGTGGTCTCTCCTTGTATAGCGGTATATCCGCCAACTTTGCTTTTGGGATATTCATTATTTAAAAAATATTGCATAAAACTCAATTGGATTTTTTTTAGTTCAAAAACAGGGTAGAATTTAACTAAGAGGATGGAATAATGTGGAGAAATGTGAGAAAATAATGGAATAATTAGTTTCCAAGCACCTGCAGTGCCAAGGTTAACCATCTCTTGACAAGATGGACAAATCGCTTCTTATCCACCATCACAATGAATCAAACCTCTTTATAACAGAGTTGGGTTCACAGACACCCATCAGAGATAAAATAAATCCCATCTTCTCAGTGTACACTAAATTGCAAGGTGCTTGAGGTTTTTTGATGATCGACCTGATCAATGAAAAATGTAAAATGTCAACCCCAAAACCATCCGTAGGACAGAAAGCAGGAATGTCCTACTCATAAATCAGCAAAAAGAACTTGATGAAGTCCCTGAAGATCACAACAAACCAAGACACAAACTGAGGAATTACAAGAGAGAAAAGAAAACTAGTGTATACTACACGTCTGCTCTTTCATGTTTTCCTAGTGTACACAGAAAGAAGATGAAGGAGCTGATATTAATAACAGGGGAGATAAGCTTGTTATAGCGGGGGGGCATTCAAAGCATGCAGCTCTGTAACAGTACAATGTGGGGGCTGCCATAAGTAGCAGCTCTTTTTTGAAGAAAACGTACCTTCTCGGAGGAGCTGATTTTCCTTGCGAACGTCGTCTAGCTGTTGCTTGAGTACCTTGTTCTGGGTCTCAAATTCTACTTTCTCTGCAAGTATTAGGGGATAGTCTATAGTTTCCTTCAGCCTTTCAGTCAGATTGTTATTCTGTCTTGTTAAGAGGGACAATTGAACTTTCAATGCATCGACCTCTATCTGAAAGAACAAAAACATGGTGAATACAAAATACATTTTTCTTTAAGGCAAAGTATATGTTGGAGATTTGTATGCCTGAAACACGTGCTGCTTGTTACTATAAGTGTCTGAGGTGCAATTATTAAAGGTAGTGTATGATTTTTAGGATAATCAAGTATAAATCCGTATGAGCGTTATCAGTCAGTAAGAGCACTACTAATAAGACTAGATCTAATAAAACATCGGTTACAAATTCAAGTTCCTTATACTTGATTAATTAGTTGGTTCTGTCTGGACACACCTGCATTTTACATTCTGGAGTTTGTCATGTAAAAGTTATAGGTGTCCAACTGATAGAAAAAAAACTGTGTTATTTTCCCCATTCCTCAAATGCTGGAGAGCCAAGTGGGAGGATCAGTAGAATCTACTAACCTGATATGTGTGTAAATTAAACAAATTTAGAATACAGATAGTCCAGGTTTAATAAACGCAAAAATGTTTACAATTATTAACTTTAATGCATTAAAGGGACACTACCACTTACATAAGATGTAACTAGATAACCTGGTCATTTAAAACAAACACATATATAATTTGCCAGTGCTCGTTTTTTTTAATATGACTGAATTAATTGCATATAAAAGGGAAAAATAAAATTAGGTGTTTATCTCTTGGCTCCATTTTGTGAATATTTCCCATGATGCAACATCATCCAAAATCTTCCAGCCAGTCTCAATTTACAACTGTTGTCAAAGCCTACATGATGATGTCATAAGATACTCCCCTGCTCTCTTACTGGCTCCTGTGTATCATAGTGGGCAGGACTAAGTGGCTTTGTACAACCTTTTTTTTTACCTGCCTTCCAACACAAAGAGAGAAGATTAACCTGATCAAATAGGATCTTAACTCCTCCCCATTGTGATGTAATAGTTACATTACCCTTCCATTCAATGCAAGTCTATGATCAGAATTCAGACTTGCATTGAATTGCATTCCCTGTCCCCAGCCCCAAAGTGAGAAATGTATACTGTAAAGTCTTTGGGGGGTGGCACCCAAAAATACTATATTTCACAAAATGGCGCCATCCAGTTACACTTGTTTAGTTACATATTTTATTAAATACAATCACATAAAAAAAATAAAAAAAAAGACATATCTGAAATCAACAATACAAAATAAAAAAAATAAACCCTTTTAATTTATTGGTGGGAGTGTCCCTTTAAAAAGTTAGGGAATTTTCAAGTCAGCTGGATCTATTCACTAAAATTCGACTTTGGGGGTTGACTTTCATTTTGAGACCAAGTCAGATTCGGCACCTGTACTTGACTGTCTCAAAAATAACTTTGCTCATTTCACCTCCCATTACTTTCAATGGGGAAGATTCGAACCAGGGTTCAAACTCAGGTGCCAGGTTTTTGTCTCAAAATAAAAGTCCACCTCCAAAGTCAAATTTTACTGAATAAAAGAGTGGTTAAGAAGAAAAAAAAGAAACAAAAAAAGAACAAGAAACAACTTTCAACCGCCATCTAATTTATAGCTGGTATGGGTCAAAATACATCGAGCCATAGTAACATAATACAGTCTTCATTATAATTGAATTTAATCAAGTCATGTGGAATAACATAATTAAAATAAGAAGTATTTCAGCAAGCCAAAGGGTCAGCTTACGCCGACGTGCACATTTCTTTAGAAGCTGATATAAATAAATAGTTTAAACTTCAGTGTGAGTTTTGGGGCACTCGTACTCTTTTTAGCTTGGTTTATTTAAGTTTTAAATATTTTAGTGAGGAGAATTTGAACTAAAGAGGTTTAACTAAGAAAAATGGTATACTAAGTGTTTTTTTCCTTGTTTGTTTAAACTTTAATCTATGAAACCCTTACCTCCAGATCCTGTGTACGAGAAATGGCTTTCCCCATCTCTTGCTTTTTTAAGTTCATTACAATGGCTTCCTCACGTAACCGGGCAGCCTCGTCTAATCGATCGCACAAATGAAAAAAACACAATGCAACATTTTTATTGTATATACTGTACTTTGATATAAACATATCATATCAGGTAACAAATCCATATTAAACAAGTATACGTTATTTTCAACTGTAAAAAAAATACATTAGATGAGAAAATTGGATAATTAGTCACATTATAAAAATCGCATCACATGCTTAGCCTGCCACTTTGTCAGGGTCCCCCAATAATGAGGAGTCCTAACTAACCTTATTGCTTACTAAACCCTAAAGAACTCCCTTCTTAAACACACAGACTACAAATTACAGGAGTGTCTATTTTGGAGAGAACTACAATACTATCAGCTGCAGCCAACAGGACTCTGGTTGAATACAATGTTATTTGTGGTAAATTGAACAAGTTTAGACACTTTTCCCATTCTAGCTCCTACAGAGAGCAATGGTAAAAAGCATAGCAGGACTTTTATTTCTGCAGTAAGATCATCATATAAAATGAAGAACGTATTGATTATTATTGCATTCAGCTTGCACATAGTTATGGAACTATGTGCTATTAGAAGCTGAGGTACAATAATGTCAAGTAAAAAATAAAATAAATGAAAGCAGTGTGCAGTGCAGGAAAATTAAAGGTGTAAAACTGCACGACATACTGAGCCCGACTGGCGGTTTGATGGATGCTGCCGAAGTCTAGGCATCCCTGTACTTCTTTGAATCTGTCCTTTACAAAGTAGGTTTCTTTTGGTTACACGTGAATGAATCAAAGACGTCCCCTACCTCAGGGGTATCCAACGTGCTGCCCATGGGCAGTAATTGATTACTACTTATAAAACCATTCCAAAAAATCTGCAATCATTTTTATAAAGAAAAATGTACACGCCCTGCTCTATCACTGCACTAATTTACTCTTTTTTTTTTTCCCCATGAATATTGCCAGCAAAGGATATGTCCGTGTACATTGCATTTGCTTTCTGCTGTGACTATTAAATCAATAAATCAGGACATAAAGACACATCTTCTTTGGTAACAAAGGTCATCATCTACTTACAAAAGCTAGCTGTACTCCATACACCAGTTTTGTATCAGTCTCTCTCTCCATGTTATTTTTGCGCATTGATTTCTGAAGCTAATAAAAGTGCCAGGAAGAGGGAAACTGTACAGTGCCAACATTAAGTATTCATTTTCCCAGAGCTTTGCAGAATTTTCCTAATATATTCCACACAAACAGCTGTGAAATATGACTAGCTGCTGAAAGCTAGCTGCCAACCTAGCAAACCATCCACTTGTGTTGCTGAAAAACAAGCACACATTTCCCCTGAATCTGTGTGTGTTTAGACTTGGTAACATTAGACGCACTTACCACCGAGTTTATAGATTAAAAGGAAAACAGCACCTTCCCGTCTATTGCTAGAATTCCACTGGCATCAGTAAAACTCCAGTCAGGATTACTGCTACTTGGAATTAATGCCATGGAAAACAGCAGTGTTTTCATTCTGCCAACAGGATATTTAAAGTGAATAAAAGTGAAGGCATTTGAAAGTACCGTATGTTCCTTCACACTAATGTACAAAGAGAGGATGGCCAGGAATTCAAATTTTACTAACCTTTATTTCTTCCTTCATCTGCACTAACTTTTTGTGTTCTCATTAAGTATTCTTCTTTTAACTTAATCTGATGTCTAGTATGAGAAATAGAAAACAGAATTATTAAACGTCTGCAAAACAAGCATAAAATAACATACAATTTACCTACAATCTAACATGGCTGGTAAAATAAACTTAAAATTACTTGTATACAAATAGTTTGATACTAACATGAAAGTGTTAGCCTCATATCACTCATATCAACACAAAATAATTTAAAGTGATATTTAACACATTCTAAAAAAAGAATACAAACAAGTACATACACAACACCATAAATTCCAAACTGATGAGAGTAAACATACTAACTACGAAGACTGATGAAATCAGATTTAGCCATTGCACTTTATAGTAAACCACACTGGAGACATGTATCCCAATTCCTGTCATATACCGGAGTTTCATGTACAGTTTGGACACAGCGGTAGAATTTGTTGGCAATTACTACATTAATTCTGCTATTAGCGCTTGTTAACGTAGATAATAATGGGTTATCCCATTAATGTTTTTGACCCCATAGTAGTTTGTAAACAATGTTTTCACATCAAAATTCAGTCATTTTAGTTCCAGTCAGGAAAAGCACAATGAATAAACACGGCACACACACACAGATAGCACCAAGTAATGGCGCAACAGGCGCCATATGTATAAAATAGACCCCCGACAAAGTTTATATGTGTGTATACACACACACACACACACACACACACGATGATCATTACTCAAAAACGATTGCAGCTAGAGAGGAGAAAACATTTCTAAAAATTGGAACATTATTTGACTTTGAGAACACTATTTTTAGGGGACAGGGGGTGTAAAATAGTAGCAATAGCAGTTGCTTATATTACCACTTTGGTGGTGCAGGCCAAAATCAATACACAATTTCATTTCAAGTATTAGACAAGCAGTAAACAGCCGTTTCTAAGACATTTTACTACTTGTGACAAGATGGACTAGTTTACCAACGCTACAAGAAACAATTGTTACTAAATACTTTATCTTGTCACATTGCTCTACAAGTGAAAAATATCAAATTTGCCGCTAACGTTGTTTGTGGAAAGATTGTTCTGGACACAAGTACAGAAAAGAACAGTTTTGGTGGAAAAGCTTCAAGGCTGATGAACAAGTACATTTCAGCAGAGCGATAGAGAAAGTACTTGTCACAGAATGCACATGAAAGGAGAACATTGGATATGTCAGACCTTAGTAGTTCATTTTTAAGCTTCTGTTCAAAAATGTCTTCAATGTTCCTAACTTCTAGCTCTCTCTTCCTGAGCAAATCATCCACACTTTTGTTTTTCTCCTCTTGCAGCTTTTTTGCCCTGGTCAAAAAATAAAATAAAATGAAAACCACCATATAATTAAATGACCGCCGCGACTTAAAAATAACCTACCATTTCATGCATATTGTAGTTAAATAATTGTAAAATGTAGGAAATTATTAAAATTAGAATATCTTTAATCTAAATATGTTCAAATATCTGGTTTGCAGCGTCTACAGATCTTCCCATTGAGCGGTCAGCATTTGGCTGGGGTATGGGAGAGAATAAAAGCAACATTTGAAATTGTTTAAAAGAAGAACAAAAGTAAAGCCTCCCAAATGATAACTATACTTGAAAGGGGGCCTATATTTATTGCACATGATCTTTACAAAGTACACAGCTTTTATTTTTCCTTTATGTGCACAGCTACAGTTGCCAGGTCAGTCAGTATTTTGCTGGAAACTTCAACATTCTCCCCTGCAGAATGTAAAATGCAAATGCTTGACTGCCCCTAGAGGCATCAGCAACATTGCAATGAAAAAAAAAAAAAATACTTACCGTATATACTCGAGTATAAGTCAAGTTTTTCAGCACATTTTTTGTGCTGAAAAATGCCCCCCTCGGCTTATACTCGAGTCGGTGTCTGGGGGGGAAAAAAAAATCTAAAACTTACCTCGTTCCTGCTCTGTCTCCCGGTGCTCTGAAGGTGCGTGGCTGTGAGGGAAACGTTGTGCGCTCCCGTCCAGCCGCACGGTCAACAAAGTGTGTTTTTTTTTTAAACAAACTTTATTGTTCCGCGCAGCTGGAGGGGAGCTCACAACGCTTCCCTCACAGCAGGAACGAGGTAAGTACTGGGGTCTGGGGAATGGGGGTGGCATAACGAGCATACTAAGGGGCAATATCCTGGAATATTAAATGGCATATTGGGGGCAATATCCTGGCTTATTAAATGGCATATTGGGGGCAATTTCCTGGCATATTAAATGGCACATTGGGGGCAAAATCCTGGCATATTAAATGGCACATTGGGGGCAAAATCCTGGCATATTAAATGGCATATTGGGGGCAATATCCTGGCATATTAAATGGCATATTGGGGGCAATATCCTGGAATATTAAATGGCAGATTCGGGGCAATATTTACCAGTAGCTGCCTCATTTCCCACCCTAGGCTTATACTCGAGTCAATATTTTTTCCCAGTTCTTTGTGGTAAAATTAGGTGCCTCGGCTTATATTCGGGTCGGCTTATACTCGAGTATATACGGTAATTAGCTTAAATCTAGGGTTAGGGTTACATTTACATTAGGGTTAGCATAAAGGATAGGGTTAAAATTAAAATATATTAAGGTTTAGCATAAGGGTTAGAGCTGGGGTTAAATTTAGGGTTGGGGTTGAAAGGTCAATATAGGAAAAAAAAAAACAAAAAAAAACACTATTTTTGGTTTTTGCCCCATAACTCGAAAAAACTGTGAACAAGCATATTTCTAAACTCAGGACAACATTTAGAAACTATTTAGACACAGTCTTTTTTAATGATTGTATTTGTGTAAAATATAATTTAGGTCAAAGTTAAAAAAAGTGGTTTTTTGTCTTTTTTCATCATATTGTATGATTTATTTTGTAGTAAATAAAAAGATATGGTGAACATAATGGTATCTAATGAAAGCCTTTCTTATGACGATAAAAACAACATATAAATTTGTGAGTGAAACCCTCATATTCATTTTATTGGTTCACCAATTTGTTTAAACATACTACACTATATTATGAATTTTTGTTTTTTCTGCCCTTTCCACTATACGGAGAATATTGCCTCCAAAAAGGGTAAATAACAGAGTGTAGTGTTTTGGGAAGCGCACAAATTCACTTGTTTGTTTTGTGTCTAAAATACCATTAATAACTTACAGTTCAAAGTCTTCCATCCGCTGGCGCAGATCTACTTCCCGCCTGCGTACAAGTTCAACATCTTTCAACAGGGCCTGTCTCTGTGAATACATTTCCTTTGTCTCTACCTGTCAATAACAACATCATGTTTAGTCTGCGAAACAAAAGGTTTGTTTACAAGACATGGAACCTCACCATTAATAACAAGGGAAAATAAGGAACGGAAAATATTAGTGAGAGAGGCTGGAAATGTAGAATTTGTTCACACTAGAGGAGAGGGTGCATTGTGTGGCCCATGGGCCAAAATGGGGCCCAACTGACTTAAACTACTCATATTCATATTAATCCTATAAATTAGTAGTTTTATTTCAAAAAATGAATACACATTCATTTTGGAATTTGTGGCACACTTCAGAAGATACTTGGACACCACTTTCAAAATGAGTATCCTTACGTTGGGTCATAATGTCATCTGTTGTCAGCTGGCAGTTTGCTTAAGGTCCTGAGCGCACTTGGGTAGAAAAGCTCCATATAAAAAGTAGATTACGGTTTAGATTCATTTTGAATTTACCTGAATGGTTTAGTTTTATTTTGAATGATTACAGTCAAATTAACTTTAGATGTAAGTCAACTAAGTGAATAAGCAAGTGGTGACGCTCTTACACTCAGCAGGAGACATAAAAGTATTTGAAATAGAAATTCAGTCATTTGATTTTGTGTTAATTGTCTAAGTTCATTGTAACATAAGGTTCAAACTACCTTGCAAATGAATTAGAACTACTTGCATGAAAGGGTTTGCTGCGTTGAGCTTATCTGTTAAAATGGCAAGTTTGTCAGTTAAAAAAAAAAAAAAGCATAAACTAGGTGCTTTTCACAATTAATGAGTCCTGGCAAGTCATAAATGTACACAGGGGCTTCGCCAATTTAGAAAAAAATCATATTAAATTCTGATTTATAAGGATAAATATTAATAGTTCTACAGTTCCTGAACAATTAATATATGTATCTGTATATAATGTATGTGTTCAGTAAATGAGAGAGAAAGAGAAAGAAACGCATAACAAAAAAATCACCAGAAAGCTCTTATCCTGAAGAAGTTAGCTTTGCTATTTAAATAATCTGGTAAGTTTTAAAAGTAAGTATTGCTTTAAAAAAAATAATAATAATAATGTATGCATTTTGTTTGATGTCTGTTTTACTATGAATCAATTAGCTAATTATATTTCAGCTGGAGTATTTTACTGGCACATACTTGTTTCTACAGAGATAATTGTAAATCTTTTTATCTTGCGTCCAATTTAATGTGGTTCTACGAATATAAATGGGGAGTATGGGTTGATAAGGACTTAAGTCGACTTCTGTGTGGACCTTTTGTCAGTTTATTGTTTTATATCTATAGCTTTGCATTCCAGCCTATTTATTTTATACCAGTTCATAAATGAAAGTAAGTAGTCATTCTCACTATTAATATATGCGATTCCATTCATACTACACCATATACTTATAATAGTTTTTATTTCCAGCCTTTTTTCGGATCCTTAATCCATGCATTTATTACTACCATTGGGTGTTTTGGGTTGCATCTTTGTGCAGGGGTCATCATCTTATTTGTTATCTGTCACATGGTGGTTGCTGGAGTCATCCATTTCAAAATATTTAGAGCAAGGAATTGATCCCCAAGAAATCCAAAGGTACGTTTTGAATGAAGTACAGGTTGAGTAACTCTTATCCAAAATGCTTGGGACCAGAAGTATTTTGGATATCTGATCATTTTCACCAATAAGATATATTAAAGCCTCTCAGCACTCATGAAATACAGTAGTATCAATGCAAATGTGATGTATCTGTTTTATGAGACATCGTTGGGAACCTGCCGTTGGCTTGTCAGGCATCCACATGTGCCATTGTATTACCCTTTGTGAGCGTGAAAGACTATAATCACAAGCTAAGGAGGCTGGAAACTAAATAAACGGTTGTACAAACTGTTGTGTGCTCGAATACTGACACCTGTGGTTTACTCCGAACTTTTTTTGGATAACGGATTTCTGTATAAGGGATACTCAACCTGTATTGCAAAATTGGAAAAAAAAACTAAAACATTTTGTTTGATGTCAATTTTGCACGGACAATGTTTTTTAAATGTATCTTACATTTCATTTTTCTTATAAGTCTTGCACAATCCGTTAATTTCACCTTTACATACCAAAATATATACTCCCCCTTCCAATAATCAAATGTGTTTTGTCAAGAAACTACAACTCATGCAGTTTAATAATGGACTCAAACTGATTTCCCCATTTATAGCAATATATTGCACTGACGATCATTAAATGGGTTTATCTTTTCCTTAAATGTAGTAGTGATCAACATAATTGATTTCCAGGTAAAAATAGATAAGTCTACAAAATATACACCCATTATGAGAAATAATGTTGTCCATCTTCTCATTACCTCCTGCTGTCTCTGAATTCTCTCAGTGGCATTCTTCTCCCGAGACACTAAACCATCTAATTTCAGCTGGTATGCTTTTTCTAGTTCTCGACGACACTCGGCTATCTCCTTCTGTGATTTTTCCTTTTCTTTCAGTTTAATTTTTGCTATTTCGATATCTTTAAAGTGTTGCAACTAAGAATGAGAGACATAATAATTATACAACCAAATGATCACAGCAGAACACCTTTCAAGTACCAGTGTAATATGTACAGACTTCAATATGTGCCTGTACAGATGTACAGATATCTATTTATATCATTCTTCATCTGGCCAAAAGCTTGCTATTGTTTGGGCAATCAAAACAAGCAGGGGCAAGATTAGTGTAGGGTCTTCACTGGCTATCCCCTTTTTAAAACTAAATACATTTGTTTTTTTGTTTAAATTTGACGCCCTTCCTATACATGCCAACAGTCCTGGATTTATCAAGACAGTCCCATCAAATGTATGACTGTTCCAGATTGGCTGCAGTTCATTGCACTCCACAAAAGAGTCTGTATAAAAGTGAATATAGATTAAAGTGTAGTGAACCCAGCAATTAGTATAGAGGTGCTATATGCTTGCACTGAGGTATGACATGCTTGTGATAAACTGTGATCTCCCTGTAATTCCTGGAGATAAGGTGTGCTTGTAATCATATCATGCTTCTGATACACTTGAAAAAGCCTTAGTTAAAAGGCGAAACACGTTGTATGTAGGAGGAGAGCACCTTACAAGAACACGGTGTACTTTTCAATGCACTTTATGCTGGTTCCTGCCTTTTTTTAACGTAAGATTTTACTATTTTTGTTATGTGTAATAAAAGGGTTTTTATTTAAGGTATTTCCTTTCCTCCGCTGTTTTACTGGTTCTACGTCTATACTGGAGGTCTCCCTCGGAACATCATTTAATCCAAGACCCTACGGAGGGCTAAGACCCTACGAATGCCTAAAATACTGAGCAGAATACTGCTCAGTAAAATGATTGCCTCAATTAAAGGGTAATCACTAGTGTGTAGTGTTTGGGATTCATGTTTTTTACTGTATATCAAGCTTCTGGCATTTCACACCATGCCATCATCACACAAATATAAAAAGTGCGGGAGTAAATATCTATTTATATGATTACACAGATTCGTTAGAGCAGTTTCTCTCTTTGCCCATGATTGGGAAAGCAGTCTATATGGAGCTTTGCTGTTTCACGTCCATGAGCATGAGGTGACAGGTGGGAGGGTTGTAGGAAATCTCCTTGCAGTGATGTCACAGATAGAGGACGGCTTTGGGTGATTGCTGATTGGCTGTACTCTGTGGCCTTTTATACCTTTTTTTTTTATATGATGCAGCACTTATATGGCCCACAAATGATGGTGAGTGCTTGACATTTTTTGCTTGAATCATTCATTTATCTGAACTTGACTGATCCAATTTTCAAAGGGATAGTTGCAGACCATGGCTACAATGGGTACTGCATGTCTGAAACAAAATATGGCTAGGTCCAGAATAGTTTGGCCTACTCATCAGATTAGACTCGATGGAAGCTCTATTGCCACACTTCAATCTTATACCTCAAGCGTCATGCTTTATATGGGACAGTCTTCATTTTGCATTTATAGCTTCATCATGGGGCAGACATATTGTTTAGAATCTTGGGACAGCTTAAGGAAGATCAGACGTGCCTCACCGGAGATGTCAGAGCATTAATAAGTACTTTTGTGGTATTCTTTCATTAAAGCATTTCTATTTAGCATATCAACACTTTACACACAGCTTTCAATGAAACATAATTGTGTTTTTGCCGACAGCTGTCCTTTAATATGATTAAAAAAAAGTGATATCCACATGCACATACATGTAAAATCACTGTGTTATTATTTTTAATATTTTTAAAAATGGGTAGAGGCTCCACATCCTGGCACTGACTACAAAAAAAAAAATCATTCATACCTTCTGTGACATTTCCATCTGGAGCTGTTCCTCCATTTCTCTACGATAAAGAGAGAGTTTTCCTTCAAGAGACTCAAACTTTGGACGTTTAGGGTACATTTCCTGAAACTGTTCATCGATAAACTGGAACTTCTCAACTACAGAAAGTATACAGTAAAATAATATCAACACATTACAAAAAATAATAAAAAATAAACCAAAAACCGGTTACAATAAACAAGTCTCAAACATGTATAAAATGATGCATACATAGGTTATCAATGAGATTACAATTACCAAAACAAAATATGAATAAATACCTTATAAAAAAAGTTTTACATCTATTACAACAGTTCATGAGAATATTAATAGAGACAATATATGGAAATCATTCATAGCACCAAATGATGTTACTATTATTTTACAGAACCCCTGACCATATCAAAGTGCTTGACGGGATATAAATTGAATATTCCCTTTTTATTAATGATATTTTTCCATTCATCACACTGGTGGCACTTGATTCATTCTTGCAGTGCACGTATCAAATACCCAAAAATGGGACTAAATATAAGTTTTAACAAAATACAGTATTTAGAACAATATACCAATTGACTCCTTGTATGAAGAAGTAGCCAGTGTTTGCGTGTCAGCATCTCTGCTCTCTTTATGAAGTGTATAATTGGTCATCTCCGTTATCATCTGGAATAGTAAACCTGCGATATGAAATAATAAATATACAGACTGTTTTAAAATGGGAATAACACATTGCATTAGGATTTTTATTGGGATACTTGTAATTCAATTCCCTGGAGCAGGGCATTTCAGGAAGGTAACAGCAGTATTTTGGATATAGCCAAACGAGTTAAAATGTAAAGGACAACAGTAAAAATTAAGTTGTGTTTAATTGAAACATTGCATGAAGTGTAGAGGATTTAAATACGAAAATCGCTGTTCGTTGTGTATAACAGCAATTGTGCCTTTTTATAAATCGTGTCACTTTTCAGTGGCCAAACTGTGTTTTTAGTGCCCAATTCTTTATACATCAGATGTGCCACCAGATTCCTTCCCCCATGGAACTGGGAAACTGGCAGAGGTAGAGCAGATTCACGAAATTTGTCAGGAGTCTGGTTCATATATAGTCTCACACGCTGATAGCGGCAGTATTTGGCCCTATATATGTGTATGACAAGTTTATACATGACCCCCAAAATGCTAGAAACCTTTTGGTCATTCTGGACAATGGCTGTTTTTACACTTCTGGGATGTTTGTGTTTAGCTGTAATTTTCCTCTCTCATTTACTGTACCCACACAAAATTATATATTGTTTTTATCGGCATAAGAAAGGCTTTCTTTAGATAGCATTATTTTGATCATATATTTAATATAATTTTTTTTTTAAAAATGTCATTATGAAAAATTATTATGTTTAACAAAGCTTCATATTAACCAAAAATATAAGTATTGATAGCTGTTCAGGAATGGACAAAACTATGCACAATTTAGGAAGGCAACAATATTCGTAACCGCTTGAGTAGCAAAATAAACACTTTCATACCTTTTCCATTCCTATCGTGAAGATTTGCTCTCTGAAGATAAAAAAAATAAACAGTTAGAATATGTTTAAAGAATAAAAAACATAAGGTAGTATCAAAACGATGCCTTACCAGAGTCTTGTAGAGTGTGGATTTGGGATTAATTTGCATCAGCTGCAGTAATTCATCTACTGTGAAAACCTTTAAACAAAACAAAGTCATTACAGGCCTGCTTTCAACGGAGGCAGAGAACTACACAACATCAAATGCTATATCATCACATAGAAGACTATGCTCAAAACCTAATGAATTGATTTAGAAGAAGCTTGTAATTGTCCACAGTGAATAAAGAAGAAGTTATTGGTTTGATCAAAAAACAAATCTTAAATGGAATCTTTCTGAATCGGTTATTTTCAGCCATTACTTCTTTGGTAAAGCAAGGTTTAAAAACATGTCCGCCTTCTACAAAGAAAATCTGACGTATATCTTTTCAGAGCTCATTTGAAGATGGCTCAACCAATCATAGTGGGTTCTCGTCCCACTCGTCTGATAGGGTCTGAATTGTGCTGGGGTCTCTCTCTCAGTGAAGGTCCCTTCTGCTGATCCCATGTAAAAACGAGGGTCTCTCTGTGCTAGTAGAGAGAGCCAATCGCCAAAAGCATGGATAAAGTGGCATTTACTTTTAAAGATACATGCCAGTTTATCCTCATACAAGGGACAACTAGTTTTCCACTTGTACATATAACTACTAAATGAGTTATTGGTAGTTACTGCATGTATAATAAGTTATTATTACTTTAGGCCATGTAACTTAATTAGCTGCTCTGATTGCCATGATAAATCACAACTTGTATTTTTGTACCTTGATCACGCATTGCATACTGTTCATTATTAGAATAGTTCAAGTAAGTTTGCGGCACGTGAATATGACACTAAAGAGGCAAGTACCAGTAGGTAATGAAATGCAAGTTTAGAAAGAGGTATATTTAAGTTGCTATCATTCCAAGAGACAGCATGTTTAGGGGCTAAATACTGCTTGAGCTGTCAGTGTGAGAGCCAATGGCTTCTTCTCATTGCTGATGCAGTAAGATTTAAGCAAATACTGATTTTTGTAAAGACATAAACCTTAAAGGAACATTCCACCTTGTTAAACCCTTGTTGAACAAAACATGTCCCGCACTTTGATAGTAAACCCGACGTGTATCTTAATAGATACACACGAGTTTACTATCTGCTGTGTCTCACTTCTGAGACACAGCAGTTCCCGGTTGTCTCACTCTGACAATGTCAGAATGTGCACAACCAGAGTGGGGACTCGTCCCGCTCTGACTGCCGAATACGAGGATCTCTTGCTGCTAGTGCAGAGAGAGACGGCCACTGACCAGACTGCTGCCTGCTTCCTGGCAGCTGTCGGTCAGACGATAAACTGGCGTGTACTATATAATTATTGTTTCCCATGTTCACTGTCAAGCATGCAGGCCAATCTAATCACCTGTACTAGGTCCCCTATGCTGGTTATATGCAAAAACGATGGTCTCTCTTTGCGCTACATGAGAGAGACCAATGGCGTTCTCTGAACCCAAGCAGACGCCAGCGGTGATCTGATTGCATGAGCAATAGCTGAATTTCAATGAGTAATAAATAATGTATAAACAATGTGTCTCTTAACAGAAAGAGCACTAGTTTTTTTTATTTTTTCCCCCTTCATTTAAAAACAATTCAGATGAATTATTATCAAGGGTGAAAGCAACAAAAAAAGTGGGGAAAATCCATTGCTTGGGTTGGGGGTCTTTAAATGACTCACGTGGGACTGTCACCTGCCACAGCTCAAATGGCAATCCCTATTCTATGTCTTTGCAGATGTAGTTATTTGTGCAACTAAAGATAGTTTTAGGTTTCCGTCCCTCTTTAAAAGGGGAAAGACTATATATTTCTGCTTCACAGTACACATTAAAATATTTTCTATTATGCTTCCTAGTGAAATGACTTGTCCTTCAGAAATATGTCTCACCTTTTCTTTTTCTAATCCACACTCGGGATAAAAGACAGAGAGAGAGTATTCATAGCCACACCTTGCCAAGTGATCTACTACCAGACTATTTGAAGCTTTATGTAACAGAGAATCTTTGTGCAGATCTTCAGACGAGTAGGCTGGTCCTCCACCAAAAGCTTGATGTTTTAGTTCATGGATAAGTTGGTTTCGGAGTTGTGTCTAGTTAAAAACAAAACGGAGGATCAGTACGGATAAAATCTAAGGCCTTATAAGAGCTTAGCCAGAAGCAAATATCAGTAAATAAAGGTTAAGGAAAATGACCACAAAGAGAGATATAGGAGCACAGAACATGTAATTAGACTGTAAAGCAAACTGTATTTGGCAGGGTTTAACGAGGTATGGTTCCCGACTGAGTGTACCAAATGAATACACTGCACATGCAAAGTATTTCTGTAACGAATCCTGTCTGTACACTGCTGAGTACATAATTTTAAAGAAATAAAAAAATCTTTGTAGCATAAGAGCAAATATATATTAGTTAAAACTAATGGAATTTTATATAGAGCACTGATGGCAAATGTGTGGTCTTCGGGTCACATTTGACTCATTTGTGGGGACTCACACTTTTAATTTCATTAAATAATACAACCTAAACTTTGCTTATACTGTAAATGTAGGGAATAAAAAGTATGTACAGTGTGTTGGCAGAATTGCATGCAAATGCATAAATTAAGAGAAAGCTGTGTTTTAAATGTGTGTGACATGCTTATTTCATCCTTATGATGAAGAAGAACAAGAAGTGCACGCATCTGTTGGGTCTCCTGCTTATGACATCACCATAGAGATTGATATGAAAATTCGACATTTCCCATTGAAAATTTGTTAATTTGCATATCAAGCCACAAGGTGATGTCATAAGCAGGAGACACAACAGATACGTGCACTTCTTGTTCTTCTTCACACTAATGATAGTCCTTAAAGATTTTGACTGTATGTTTGGGGTCGTTGACTTGCTGCAGAATAAATTTGGCGCAAACCAGATGCCTCACTGATTGTTTAATCAAATAGTGTTGATGCGCACTCACACCTTAAGGTGCCTGGTTACGGTCGTCCCAATCGCCAATGCAGTAAAAGTAATAAATCAATCGACCAGAACTCCGTGTCCAGTGCGGTTTATTCAGCAATAGGCAACGTTTCAACTCGCATGTGGGTTTTCTTCAAGCCAATACATCTATTTTTGAATAAAGCCCATTGGACAAAGAGTGCAGTTGTTTTATTACTTTCTCCGAATGTATTGCATTACGGATAAGTATCTACCTGTACTTCTCATAGTGGAGGAGACCATTAGTTCTGACCAAGTTCCTAACACCAATTACAGAAATACATCCCCAAACTTGAACCTCCACCATCCTTCATCATTGCTGTCTATTTTTGATAGCATTCTTACTTTAAAAGATTTTTCACAGATAACATATATACACACACACACACACAGAAACACATTCACACACATATAAACACAATCAAGCAGTCATTTACACACAAATACCCAAACAGATTCATACACAGACACACACATGCAAATAAACAAGCAGACACATTCATACACAGGATACACACTGAGACACATTAACACACACACACACACAGATGCCATAGGTTCGTGATCACTGGTTTAAGTTGACAGAGTACCTTTAATATATATGGCCCCTGGCCCAAAACTTCTGCATGTTAATTAGAACAGTGCAATAGAGATATATCCCATATTGTCAAATGGTGATGGCATACCTTGAGTGAATCCAAAACACCTTTGTTTTTAAAGGTCTGGTACAACCTTTTACGCATCTCCTCTTGAGACAAAGTTTTACATTCTCTGGCAAACATCTTACCAGTGAGACAGATTCACTGAAACAAAATAATATAACAAATAAATAAACAAACCATTATATCCATAATAAGAAGCAATCAAATTAATAATTTTACCAAACAGTAATGAATTTACACAATCCAATATGGCACCTTTAATAGTGTAGGTGTATCTGTCAAAATGGGGAATAGATTCATAGGTTTAATAAGTACATTCTTGAAAATGAGAGAAATTTCAGTGGTTTTACATTTTATCACTAAGTAAACTTTGCATATGAGACAACATCCCTGCCTTGTTAGAAGCATGCTTAGCACTGGTTGATATAAATATTTATACAAACTATGGATTGAACATACATATAGGCAGAACCTAGTCATTTACACTGATTCATTTAATATAAATATCATGGGTGCTTCATGCTGGTATAGCTAACACTGAATTAGATAACAAGTTGAGAATTAATGGATTATTTGAGAAAGTGCACTAGCAATGTGTAGATCCCTACTAATAGTGTGATGGGGAGTCACAGTAAATGAAGCGCTGGCTTTCCTATAATGCTTATTTCGTAGTAATTTTAAGCTGTCAGAGTGACAACTTTAATGCTATATACTCACTGCATCAGTAGAGTTCCTTTTTAGCCAAGCAATCCTGCTACCAACGGTCACTTCCACTGTAAACAAATACACACCAACCGCCTGGTGCACCGCTAACTCCGGGCAACCAATAACCACATCTGTACAATGTTAGCAGCCAATCAATACACAAATCCAATGTCCAATTGTGTCCGTTGTCTTTAACAGCGCTTCCGTGTTCCAAGCCTCGGTTTGGAACACACCTGAGTTCTAAACACAAGATACCAAACTTGGTTGTGACTGCTTTGTATTGGATGCTTCGTTATACGTCAAACCTTTTGGTGGTTACCCCCTTATCTGTAGATGAATTGCTACAGTCTGTATTTTTTCCCATTTTGCTTGGTTGTGTATTTCAGTGAATCTTTGTGTACAGATAGAAGATTGCCTAAACAGACGTTAAATGCGAACACTGGCGGGTGTCATCTGGTATAGCTGAACGATTTCCGTGTTTTTGTGACGCTTGTTTTGAGCGACCACTGAAGAGTAAATAGTTGCATCGGAACGAAAACGGTAATTAATGTTGTTAAACCTGTAGTGTCAGTGAATGGGAAAAGGGTAGGGAAGTGGAATCAATCTCGATGTGCACAAATAATTTTTATTCACGGCAATAAGGCATAAAATTCTTAAAATTCATTTACCACACTAATTCGTGTATAAAAGCCTACAATCAGAGGAGGGCTGGCAACTGTTGTAAAAAAAAAATAGTGGCCCACACTGCTACTTCATCATCCCACCCGTTATCATCAGATATAGACAGATAGAAAGACAAGACAGGTATGCAGATAAAGAATAGAGATTGATAGACAGACAAGACAATTGGATAGAATGAGTGGCACACTGCGGCATTTAGAAGTGAAAAGTGTTGCAAACCCAGCCCATTAAATCACGTTAGAGAGCAGCTTGTGGGGCGATTGCCCCCTTTCTTCCATGCCAACTCTCCCCTGCCTACAATAATGACTAACCTCTGGCACTTGACCTGTTCTGAAATACTTAATCTGTAATGCACTGCTGGCCGGGTTGCAAATAAATTTATATTTCATCTATTGATTTGTTTTTAATATTATTACTTCAGTTCATTTATAATCTAAGACTGTATTGATTAGCCCTCATTGCTAAGTATCCATTTGAATTAGGAGATAAATAACCACTATAAATGATAGCAAACCTTAACCAGTATGTAACTATAAGATTAAAACAATTAACTGATATGTTCTCCTTTGCCACAAAAAAAAACCTCATTCCATATTATTTTGGTGCACCAGCTCACTGATGTTTGAACCCTAGCTGTTGTAGACAGTTTTTTCCTATGATCCACATCCACATTTATGGTGGGTATGTCCACTTGATTCCAATGACTATATGTTACTGAGGGCTGGTTAATATACACCTTTTCCTAATTACATATAGTTACAAATAGCTGTCTAGCAAATCTATATTTTGTCTGTATATTGTAAGGAGGCAAGTATCTTAACTAAGCTGTTTTGTATGTTGTACTTTAATTTATAAATACATGTTATATTTGGACATAACATACTTACAGTATAAATCCATATAATGAACAGTACTTTTGTATACCAAAAATACAAAATAAAAAAATCAAACATATGATTAATTATTGGTGATCTATTAATGTTATTTGAAAGATTATTCAAGTTCCAGAAGTGCATCACTTCCTCTGATGTATTATGGTTTATAAAGTTTACTGACATTTTATTTAATTTGGAATATTTTCTAAAGGATAACATATTACAGTGACTTTAGTAGGAACATCATAAAATGTTTGTTTACTTTTTTTTTTAAGAAGTTGATTACCATGTCTGGCAGTTTCTATTTCGTGATTGTGGGTCATCATGATAATCCAGTGTTCGAGATGGAATTTCTACCTCCAGGAAAAACCGAATCTAAGGTATTTGGCACATAAACTATTTATATAGATTTATTTCACATAACTGTTGGCAAACAAATGAGCATAGACTGGCAAAGTTAAGTTCTTGATATGTTCAAGTGTGGCATCTTGTAGTGATTTAAAGCCTTCGTGATGGAGGCTATTTTCAAATTTCTGCTGTGTTTGCGTTGCTTGTTTAACCCCTTCCCGCTTGTAGGATGTTCTATGCTGTCCTAATTTAGAGTGCCCAAAAGCTTGTAGGATGGCATAGAACGTCTTGACTTCTACAGCTCATCACGGTGCCGCAGATCCCTTCTGTCAAATGAGGCCACTTTGCTGTATTTTGATGGGGACCTACACGGTCTGTAAAGGTCTCTGATCAGGGCCAGGAGCAAACAGATGATTTTTTTGGTAGCTACTATTATTTTGATCATATAATATAATTTACTTAACAAAATTAAATGTGAGGAAACATTTTAGAAAAACATAAACACCTAACTTTTATATGAAAAATCTTTTACATATTTACAAAGACTAAAAAATAAACCTTCTAAATAAATTCTAGTTCAGAAATACCCAATGTTTACACTAGGTTCTGTTTTTTGTAAGTTATAGGACAACATCTGAAAGTGGTGTTTTTTTTCTCCTATAGTGACCTTTTTAAGCCATAATCTAAGGCTAGCTTACGAGGCAGTCTAGCTCTACGAGGCAGTCTAGCAATACCGACAGAAGTGACCACATTTTTTGTTGTTGCTGAATTCCAGCAACACTATAAATACATTTTATATATATATATATATATATATATATATATATATATATATATATATATATATATATATTGATCTCCCGTATAAGCTATATATAAAAGGGAAGCCAGCTTACCTCTTCTTCGCGCCTAACAAATTTGAAAGTGTTGTTGGCAGCTAAAAAATAAACATGTCTTCAATAAAGTATGTGAAGTAATAGTAACCGTAGACAAGAAAATAAATATTTCTTTAAATACCTTTTTTTCAGGTCCCACTTTCCCCCTATTAGGATGCTGGCCGCATCCATAGTGCAAAATATATCTGCGAACCACCACTTATGGCGGTTTGCTCAGGCACGATGGCTTTCGCCCGTATACAAAATGGCGGCAGCTGTCGGTTTACAAAATGGCGTTTTGTATGCGCGAAACGCCAGTAGCAAGTGGGGACGTGCATCTGAAGCCTTTCAATAAGAATTTTCAGCACTGTTCTTGTTAACAGTGCTAAACCTATTTAAAGAAACATTTTCTTTTCTAGATTACAGTTGTCCTTTAGTGGATTATTGCTTTATGAATTTAATATAATGGTCATGAATGGGAAAAATGGCTGTAAGTTTCTTTATAACAGTAAAAGAAATACATAATTTATTGATTATGTAATTTACCTTGAGCTGCAATCTGCAACACCATGGGGGTTATTTACTAAAACTGAACAGCAAACAATTGCTTACTAACAGGTGAAATTGTCAAACTTGACTAGCTTTCCATCTCCACTGTTAATCACAGATTTCTAAAGTTACCTTATCACTTCGCTTTTAGTGACTATCCCCCTATAAGTCACCAATCAGGTTGCCCACTTCACACAGTCAGTCATGTGGCAGTTTGTGCTGGTTGTTGACTTATCATTTTCATTGGTATATTATTACTGGTATTGGACATGTCCTAACAGTTACAGCACCATACTGTACACAGAAAAATGTTTTGTGTTTTTTTTCTCTTTATGTTATCGAATGCAAGATGTTACAAACTATATTTTAAGACCACTTTTTTATTTAAAAAATATGTATATTTGTAATCTTTCTGTGGCTTGTAATGTTTGAATTGTAACTATGGTTTGATTATATATGCATACAGTGTGCCTATAACTTGCAACTTTTTATTATATAACATATCAATTGTTTTTAATAAAAGGAAATTTTTCCCTGACCACCTAACAATATCTTGTCTGTAATCGTTGCTGATATTTTTCTTTAATGAATGTTCCATGCTTCACACTGCAGATTGAATACCCCTTATCTAAAAATGTTTTTTCGGATGTTGCCACAACTTGCAAATTCCACACACACCTGTCAGAATGCAAGTGCACAACAGTTTATTCAGTGTCCAGCCCCCTTAACACCTTAGTGACCGAGTGCTATGTTGCATTTGACGTGCTTTGAAGAACCAGAATTCCATTATTTTTGTCAAATGTTTACTGAACTGTGTCTTTCTTACTTTGTGTTCAGTCCACCCACACAAATTATATATCATTTTTTAAAGGACGGATAGGGCTTTCATTTGATACTATTATTTTCATCATATGATATAATTTACTATTAAAAAAAATATAAAATATGATGAAAATATGCCATAAAAAACACTCTTTCCAACTTTGACCTGATTTTTTTTTTACACAATTACAAATGGTACAAAAGACCCCGTCTATATATTTCTACTATTTGTCCTGAGTTTAGTAATATCAATGTTTCCTTGTTTGTCTATGTTTTATTTCTCGTAATAGGACAATAAACAATATTAGTGTTTTTTTTTGTTTTCTAACCATTTTCTTCTACAGTGATTTTTTTAACCCGAACCCTAAATTTACCCCAACTCTAAATTTAATCTAACCCTAAATTGACCCCCACCCCTTAATCTAACCCTTGTAATCATCCGAACCCCCGTTTAACCCTAATTATGACCCTATTTGTGACCCTAACCCTAGATCTAGGTTCAGTAGATCAAGGGTTAGCTTTTTCCATTTATTTATTTATTTATTTAATTTTCTATTTTTTAACTGTAATACCGTCTAACTGCCTGTAGGGGCAGTCAAGTAGCGGTTTCAGAGCGACGGAAGAGATTTTTTTTTCTGTCTTCCGTCGCTCTCCTCTGGGCCCGCTGTATCGGAGGAGCATGCTCCTCCGAAACAGCACACACCCGCGGTGCCCAGGGGGGCACAGATTGTGTTGCATGATGCCTCCAACGAGGCATCATTGCAACACTTTACACACATAGGCAGTGATCAGCTTTCACTGCCTATGTGTGTTAACGCGCATACGATCACATTCACGGTGATCGTATGCGCGCGGGGGGGTCGAGGGGGGGCTGAAAGCCCTCTCAGAGGCTGCTTCGGATCCGAAGCAGCCTCTGAGAGTAGCTACAGACATGTAGTGTTGCGCTCCTACATGAAAACGGAGGACGTATATATACGTCCTCAAGGACCATGCTTTTCAGGACGTATATATACGTCCATATGCGTTATGGGGTTAATCTGTGATATAGCTTTTCCATGCATGCTCTAATTCCCCCACACTAGCACACTGACACATGTGCAGGCCTGACGTGCCGATGGTGGGTTCCCAACGATGCCTCACATCACAATAAAAGGGAGTTATGTGCTCTTCACAGTATTTGATACTACTTCATGAGTGCTGTGAGGCTTTAATATATCTATTTGGTGAATATGATCAATTATCTGAAATAACCCATTCTCCAAAATAATTCTGGTCCCAAGCATTTGTAGATAAGAGAGGCTCAACCTGTACTTATAAGGAGAATGTGTTTCAATAGAAATGGGAATTAAGATTTATTTTTTCCTTGTCTGACAGGATGACCATCGCCATCTGAACCAGTTCATAGCACATGCAGCCCTTGATCTGGTTGACGAGAACATGTGGCTGTCTAACAACATGTATCTCAAGACTGTTGACAAATTCAATGAATGGTTCGTCTCTGCTTTTGTAACTGCAGGTCATATCCTTTTTTATTATCACAATTTCTCACAACTGAGTGCCATGTATCGGGCATTGTACAGGTGAACCTTGAGGGCAACACCTGAACCATAGCAGGTACTACTAGTGACTTCTCATCACAGAGTTAGCCTCAACCATCTTGTTTCTTATAAATAGCAAGTGGAAAGTTTAGGAAATAAGATTTTCCCACCATAATTATTGATTTACGTGAAGCATACCTCACAACTTTTTTCTACTCCAAGGTATGAGACACGTGGCATGACTTCCGAAGGAGTGTGTCAGGTAGCCAAATATGTGTGCCTTTACTGACAACATTCTAAATGTTAGTGCTGATTAATAAACTGTGCAGTGCTAATGGCATTTATATAAAAGTGTCGTAATGAACTATATGTTAAAATTTACTATGCATTGGGTGCAGTAGCAAACATATTGATAAGGCCAAACCATGATGCAGTAAGAGATTCGTGCCGTGTACTACTCTTCACATCTTATAAAATCTCACTGTGTTTACATGTTCATAAAAAATTTATTGTTTTCCTAGCGTGCGATTTCCTTAGCCCTCTTTACATATGAGATTGATCATGCTCCATGATGTACGACAAGAGGATGGTATCAAAAATTTCTTCAATGAAGCATATGATTTATACATAAAGGTAGGACTTCATGTATATAGGCTCTAATTTATTAAGTAAATGTTGTTTACGTCAGTATTGCAGCTCATAATGTAACGTCTTCAGAGTGCGCCATTTTGTAATGCATAGGTCTACAAAAATGAGCAACACTTTAGACAATTGTGAAATCTTGTCATTTAAGTGATTCAGAGATCAGAGTAAACCCACATGTATCGCTAAACATGCATGCAGTTTTAGTCTGGACCACTACCATAGGATTTTGGCTTCTATTGGTGGGAAAATAAAACCTTATTCCCACTTAAATGCATCTTTATCGGGTCATTTGTGGGATTATTATAGCCACTACAAAGGTGACATGAAAGCATTTAATGGTGTCTACAAATCTGAGCAAATATAGCAATAGAAACAATGAAGAAGCAGTTGAAAAAAGGGGTGCAAAGCTGTGTGTGTATATATATATATATATATATATATATATATATATACACACACAAACACACCCACACCCACTTAAAGGGACTATATCACGTAAACGTTGTTTTTGCTGGGAATGTAGAGCATAAAAGATGGGGAAATTATCTATACATTGTGTTAGCAAAATTGCAAGTAAATGCTTAAATTAGGAGAAAAAAATGTTTTAAATGTGTCTGTGGAGTCTTCTTCTGACATCACATGTTGCCTAATATGCAAAATACACATTTGCCATTGAAAACCAGTTCATTTGCATATTAAGCTACAGGTGATGTCATAAGGAGGAGACTTCACAAAGACATTTTTGCATGCAATTCTGTTAACACAATGTATTATTTTTTTTTATTCTCTACATTCCCTGCAAAAACTATGGTATTTTTCAGTATGATACAGTCTATTTAACAGAATCAGCTGTTGAATAATGGATGGTATTATGCAACTCGTTTATTGACCTCGGAAGGACTGAAGTTTGTGCAGATCCCCTCTGTCAAAAGAAGCTGCAGAGAATTTACCAACCGTGTTACTGCACAAGACTTGAAAATGATAAAATCTGGGAGAATTTGGGAGAAAAAGTGAAAAAAAAGTAACACCACCATTTTCAACCATAAAAAAATCTGTCCTTTTTAAAATGAAACGAATCGTGTAATGGATGGCTAGATGGGTTAATTCTTCTAGCCTTCTGTCACAATATATGTCTATTCTATCTGTACTTATTCCTCATTTTTTTATTTGTAATAAAAGTCCAGTAGACTGTGCCATAATGTCCAGTGGTAAAGTGTAGACACTTGTTTTGTCCTAGAGCACTTAATACCAACTAATAAATTCCCATCTTAAACACTGAGCCATATTTGAGAATAGACGAGCCAATCAGATTAATTTCATTACAAGACATGGTATTCAGAAGGTATAGAGACACTTATCTCAGCATGCGTGGGTTTGGTTCTTGACAATGAAAGTTAAACTTTTAATGCATGTGATTCTTTTCCCAGTTTGCCATGAATCCATTCTACGAACCAAATTCTCCAATCAGATCTACTGCCTTTGATCGGAAGATACAGTTTCTTGGCAAGAAACATCTGCTGAGCTGAATGAAGGGCCAAGCTGTGAAGTATTCATCTGTGTCTTTGCAGGCGCGATAATTTATTCACATACTGCTGCAGATCCATTGTCAGCATTGTAACATTCCCTAGGCAGAACTGCAGTTAACTTGCATCATATGACTGTATATACAAAACTACCCTGATGCAAGCTGCCCTGCAGTGAATGTTAATTGTAAATATCCAGTGAAATGTTAGACTTCAGTATATATATTAAACGGATTGTAGAACTCACAAGCTTCTCTCTAGTATTATACACCATGCAGTCATAAAAAGTATGAGTTCTGTATGTATATGTATCTGTTAGTGCATCTAGGATTCATTTTGGGCTGATTTGTAGCAGTCTCAGGAGAGAACCACCTTAAAGGACAAGCTGGCAAAATCCCTGGCTCACATGTTGTTATAGCAAGTGAATAAGTCATCAGGGCAGTTAACCGATTCCTGTTTTGTGAAATACTTGTTCTTTGGTTTATTAGAAGGGAGGCAGAATAGAGCGGAACAGTTAGCTTCAACAAGAAGTATAGCAGTTTCCACCTACTCGCTGTAAACAAACTACTTAAATTGTAATTGTTGTGCAAACGTTTGGTCTCCTACAACCTGTAGTGTAGGTGGCCTACTGCCTGTAGGGAGCCGACTGTAAAACTTGGTGGCATTTACAATTTGGGACACTAGGTCTGATCTTTAATTCGTTGGGGTCTATTTAATGACTTAAATTAATTGATCTCATACTGCATTACAAAAATTTGAATTAATTAGTACTATGTGATACTGTGTCATTGAATCAGGCCCATTTTATCTAAAAGGGTTTTTGAGGGTAGCATACAGACATTTTTAAACCTGTATTCTTCACTTTATAATGCCAACAGATGTTGGAAATTAAGTCCTTAGGAATCTCTTGAAAAGTTTAGATTTCCCTCTGATTTTTCATATGAGCAAGAGAATCAATGCAGATGCAGATCAGAGAAGGTGTGCAGCTAGCATTTTCATGCATCCCTATGGGAGACCACTATGACTCCCAGGAAATGCTAAGGAACTCATTTTGCACTACAGGGTATATTTTCAACTGGAACAAATGTATTTACTGGAGTGATTATACAAGCATCATACAGGTCTATGTTAACTTAATTATATTAATACAGAAATTGACTGTGGGTAAAATGTACTATATATAAGCACACAGTCAGCTGCAATCAAAGCTTTCAGGATAATACAGACCATGTTATTCAGTGACTGTACTGGATTCAAGTTTTTTTTGCATAGTAATTGTCAAACCAGTCTTGCAGATCATAAACATTGAACTGGTCTAGGGTGTAATGTAGCACACCAGAGAGGGCTGCTGTAGATAAGCAAGAGTACAGATTAGAATTTTGCTACTTAGTGTTACTCGGTACCACTGAAAGGTTTTAAAGGGACTCTAAAAACCATTGATAATGCAGTGCCTAGAAAAGTATGCATGCATTGTGTTATTTATGCATTTGCTTACACATCTACAGAGGGGAAAAAATACTTGTGTGGTCTCCAGATTACCATATAATAAGTGTACAAATCAAGAACTTCCATGGGGAATGTGTAGTTTGCAGACCATGCCTCCATACTGATGTTAACCCCTTGGTGACACTGTTTTACCCCATGTAATATTTTTAACAATGTTAGCCCAAATAAAATGGGACAACTATACTTTTTTTTTTTTTTTTGTGTGTCATCATACCCACTTTTGTTTCTAGTTTAGAAGCACAAATAAAAAATGTAGGGGGCACTATTTGTTTAACACTTACTTCCGCTAAGGAAAAGTTAGAGTTTTGTTCCACTGCAGATGTCACAACTTTTAGAGTTTCTGAATTTACTAGGAGTGTACTCAGTCCCAAGGTATACAGCATTTCCTTGTGCAGTCAAGGTTTGGTTATGGTTATTGTTATTTTCTATTGCTAAAAACATATATTTTTCTTCTAACAATGGATAGGGGTGAATTCCATTTAAACCAAGGAAAAAAAGATTAAGAATTTTATATATTTTTTTATTTCAGAAAGAAAAAAATCTGAAAGATTTTCAGTGGTTCTAAAGCATGGTGTGAAGGTTTTAGGGTTGACATGATTTCTATTATTGCTACAATAATCACCAGCACAGTAGTATAATTATCATCAGGCCTTGACAAACATACAATGAAACTGTATGTAAATTAGCCAACAAAATTAGTAGCCAGCAGTAAGTCCTCAGCTCCTGGGATTTGTGAATACCTGAAAATATGACATTTCTCTTTTTCTTCTCAGTTTATTTTAGCATATCTTTATAAAAATCTGTTAGTACTGCAATTCATTAAATCAAATCCAGTCAAAGGTGAAGGAAACCATCATATTTAATGCAGCAAAATTTAGATGAAAACCTGTAGTGTAAGGCCTAACAGCCACCGCAACGCATACTGGCACAGAAATAAGTGATGGAAGCAATATTGGTCATTATTTGTCGAAGATAAATCGGGGAACAAGTTATATCAATGCCTCTTAGAGAATGCAAAGCTTTAATTAAAGCCAATTACCTACAGCTCACAGGAAATATAAAACATTAAAAAACTACCCAGCATAAAAAAAGAAATCCATGATGAATGTTGCTTGTTTAGCAGGACGACACAAACCTGTTCATTTGGGCATGGATGTTCAGTGAGTATGTCAATGCAACCTCCATTTTGTTAGCAGAAACCCAAGAAAATGCTTAGATTAAAGAAAAATGTCAAATGTTTTAGCCATGTTTGTGGTGGCTCCAGTTTATGACATCACCTTTAGCGTAGTATGCAAATTTCCCACTCAGAGTAGTTCATTTGCAAATAAAGTCACAAGGTGATATAAAAATAGGAGATGCCACAGATATAACAATGTATAGATCACTTAAAAAAAAAAAAAAGGTCTATATTTACATTGTATGATTGCGTGCCACAGTCCATTTAATAGCTAATCGAATCTCCAGCATAACATGGTTTTAATTGTCTATCAAAATCTGTTATATCCTACTTAGCTATAAAGTCCTGTAGTGAGAACCAGGGCAACCAGCAGATGGTATAATCAGTACTGCATGAAGCCCAATGGTACATTCCATGATGCAATGGTTGATGGTGTCACACTGAATCAAAGCTACAAATGAACTTTATTAAGTCACCTAACATGTCAAGTGATCAGCAAATCCTGTGGAGCTTGAAGACCTGCCAATATATGGGTGCATCTGAGGCAAGGTAGTCTAGCCAAAGAAGGGGCATTGACACCGCAATGTCTAATGGCAGCCCAGAGAAGAACTTATCCTTTAAATCTGAGCTAGGACCAAGCCTTTCTCTGGGAATCTGCACTACATCCAAAAAAACGTTGCTTATTCTTTTACGGGTGCAGAGAAAAAGTAAAAACACAGCAGGGATTGGCAAAGGCTAAATAACTATCTCAGTCTAATGTTCATTTCAGTAGCTTTATTGAAAAGGATGTCATGTAGAAGTTCACGGATTGTTTAGGAGAAGACAGTTTTTATCTACTGAGGAACTAGCAATATACCAACTTAATGAGAAGGGGGCAAACTGCCAAAATATTTCCGGTTTTCAAATAAGCAGCTTCACTTGGCAACAGAACACAAACATGGTTCATTTTCATTAGAAAAGTAAAAGCTTGCAAATAAAAAATGTACCTGTAAGATGAAAAATGATAAAGAAAATTCTTTAAATTATTCGTTAAATACATGATGTAAACCAAGAATGGAATGCAGATTTTATAAAATTATATACACATTCTTTTAAATTGATTCAGCGATTTAAAAAACAAAACAAAAAAAAAAATCTCCCAAAGTAGTGCTTTACGAACATTCAAGTTTTCCATTTAATTACACTTTGCTTACATCAGTAATACACTTTAAAAAAAAAAAAAAAAAAGAATTAAATAAGCACAGCTACTTTTGCACAAGTGCATCACTCCTGTTTGTGTGTGTGTAAAATGCTTAAAGATTTATTTATATATATATTTTAAAAATATGTTATTCGCCTCTATAAAAAGAAACTGCTAGCTATTTGAATGTGGTATTAGCTTCCAAAATATATACAATTTTGGTAGCATATATTAAAACAAAAAAAACAAAAAAAATTCACCAGCCCCTCCAATAAGTGCCACATCCCACACTGTTACATGTGTGATGACATCATACATACACACACACACACACACAACTGAAGCTACACTACACAAGTGTACAGCCAGCAGTCAATCATGCCTCAGGGTTAATCGGGCATGAAGAATACATTGCTAATGCAATGTACACATTGTTATTTTGTTCTTGGGTTAAAGGTTTTAGGATGGAAATAAAGAAAGTGTATAAATGGATGCAGTTACAGACATTCCCATTGCTTTGTCTACTGGGATGTTTGCAAGCTTGTGACAAGAATGGTGATGCCATAAGGACTGTTCTTGCTCCAGCATAGGCACATAGCCAAAAGCCTGTAGACTCGTCTCACAATTCATGTAGTCATTTGTCTCATATGAGAATTCATATATTAGGAACAAAAAGGGAGTATATATATCCCTTTAATTGGAAAGCAAGGGCAGAATAAGGTTTACAATGAAAGATCTTTTTTGCCATTTTGGCTCATGTTTCAGAAGACAGAGATTTTAAAGTAGCGGCTTTACCAGTATGGTTAAGGACGTTAATGGGAAAGGCTATAGATCATTCAGATGCAAAAGCCAGAGGGGCTTATTAAATCTATTGAGTATATATATATATATATATATAAAAAAATATATATTATATATATGTATATTGCTTTTCAGGCAGCCTGGGGTCATACACGACTTTTCATGGCTAACAAGTGCGCTTTAGATGAATTTGTTATTTGTGTCAGAGATTCACAGTTTAACAATCACGTATGTTTAGTTTATTCACTAACTGTAAGAGTGAAATTTGGTCAGCAGCTTTGTTGATTAAAGGGGCATTTAGACAATGAAGCATTGATTAGAAGCCTTGAAAAAGAAAAAACCTTCTCATTAATATTCTGCTCAGATCTAGAAAAGTCTCAATAGAAATGATACATCTTATGAAGGCAGACTATCAGAGCACATCAAAGTTATAAAGATTATAGTGCCACAAATATCCCAGCACCAAAATTAGTTCATAAGTAACTGGGGCAGCCCTGATGAGGCATATGGCTTCTACAACAAGGTAATTCATTTGCCCTCTGATCAACCACAAAGGATTCATTATATTAGAACTAGGAATCTGATGAAGCAGTGACTTTGAAGATGGTTTTATGCTTAGTACCCCTTGCGGCTTGATCCATCTTGTGCTACAAAGTGTAAGAGGTGTTATATGCTTTGAAAAAAGACTAGGGATTCAACAGCAAGCTGATGGAGGCTTGGGTTTTCGATGAAGATTAACCATATCTGTATGGATCAGCTGATCAGATCGATCTTCAATAGCCAAGACCCTCCTAACCGCTTCCTCGAATGCTGCTGCCACATTGGTGGCATCTTTAGCGCTAGTTTCAAAGTAGGGATGATTTCCATTGTCTCTGCACCAAGTCTGGGCCTCCTCTAATGACACTTGCCTTTCGGGGATGTCTACTTTGTTTCCCAAGACCACAAAAGGGAAGTTATCAGGGTCCTTGACGTCTGCATAGTAGATGAATTCTTTCTTCCAGTTGTTCAGGTTTTGAAAGCTCTGAGAATCATCCACACTGAAAGTAAGTAGGCAACAGTCAGAGCCCCGGTAAAAAGGGGTCCTCAGACTCCTGAAGCGTTCCTGACCTGCAGTGTCCCAGATCTGCATCGTAACTGAATGATTGTCCACTTCCAGCTCCTTGTTTAGGAATTCCACTCCTATAGTGTGGAACAACTGAGTGTCAAACTTGTTAGTGACGTATCTGTTCATAAGGGAACTCTTTCCCACTCCGCCATCTCCCAATAGGATGACTTTAAGAAGTGCAGACTTAGCTGCCATTGTAATTAAAATGGTATGTATTCAAATTGATATCCTGAAAGACAAATGAAAACAATGGTTTAATGTAGTTCTGTCTGGATAAAAATGGATTAAGGGATTGTTACAACAGGTTATCATTCATAAGCAAGCAGAACTACATAAACTTCAAGAACATAAGAGCATATAAAAACCATTTGGCCCATCCAAATTGCCCAAATGAATACATTTCCCTGTGCTGCCACTCCTCCTCCCCCTTTTCCCCAATTTATTTGTCCCTGGCCAAAATATCCAGGAGAACAGCATTTTCAAGGTAATAAAAATACTTATATAAAAACAGAACCACATAAAGCAGTCTATTTTTACAAATAAGTAAAACAAATCCAAAAGATCATCAAAACTATCATGGCTATATAGAAAACCACAGCCATCTATCATTTTAGTGGAACGAAAAACAGTTCAGTACAATGACTATTCCAGATCTTGACAATTTCCAGGATGTAAAAACATGTGCATTGGGAGAAAGCACACCTCTACAGCACATGTCCGTGTTTTATTTTAAAAAAATGTTGTTTTGTACATATTGAGATAATAATCTTTGTTCTTATTACAGGGGTTTAATAAAGTGCTACATTTCGGTATACATGTATTGCTATACTCACAATAGATTAGACTGTACCAATATGCTACCATAATGGTCAAAGTACCACTAATGATCAAAGTGTCTTCTATAAAAAAAATTCTATTTCTTCGCTCTGCAAGCTTTTTTTTTTTTTTAAATAAATATTTGATGCCTACTTCACTTCATTGCGTCAGATTTGTTAACTGTATTTTACTTTATGTTATGTTTTATTTAGTAGTGCTGCCTATAGTAGAGTAATTATTTGCTGCCATGTTAGAGTACTCAAAAGTATCTGAACTAAAAAGAAACAAAAAAAAAAAGTTGGGTACATGACAGTCCTGTACCTCAACACAAAATGTGGATACAAAGTTGCAATTCTTCAAAAATACATTTCTATTAAAAAAACATAACTAACACCAGTCGTCGCCCCCCCCCCAAATACTGATGTTGGCATTACACAATACCTAGTGTGCCACTTCCAGGGAAGCAGAGTTCAGCATTTAAAGGGAGGAAGATGTGTGTGCATCCGTGTTAGCAAAAGGAGCAGAACCATTCAGGCGTATCTCCATATATCTACATATAGACTGAAGTTTTTTCCACTAAATATGTAGATCATGCATACTTAGCTACCTTAGCACCTTAAAAACAATAGCTATTTTGGGATTTTTTTTTTGCTGTATGTGTGTAACTATCATTTATCCCTACTTTAGTGTACTTCTATAAATGGTACACAGTTTTCTTAAGGAAAAATCATTACATTCTGCTTGAGGAAGCTAGGACTAACCTAGCGAAATGCGTTGAGAGGCTGTTTCGAACTGGCATTGGTGATTTCCTGGGACTTGTGATTCTCCAGCGTTTGTGGCTTTACCATGCGGGCAAGGCCTAATCTTATTTTACTACTCTATGTGCTTGTTCTGTCTTTTTATGAAGATTGAAGACCCATCCTGCTTATTCACATTTGGCTCAAACTAGAGTATACATTTGTGAGTGCATCACAATTTCACATCACAGTCAGCCCTTGTTTTACATATTACATTGTGATTTTTATCTTTTTTCACGTTTCTCCTGCGCTGCTCCTTTTTTGATCATTATAATTGGCCAGGCCTCTTGTTCATGACTTACACACACGTCATTTGTTCTTATGGGGTTAGTAAGTAAAATAGTTATCCAAAAGTTCTATATTGGATATCACCTGTGTAATATTTTCACGTGCAATATACTGTATGTTCCTGTGATAGAATAGTTTTTTTTTTTTTTTAATGAAAGTGTCAGGTTTCCTTTTTTACATACCTTGTAGCTTCACTTTGCAGCATCACTTGGCATCTACAAGAAAACAAACATATAAATTGTTACACAGCAGAATTAAGGGGAAAAACACACACACACACACACCACAATAATGGATACAATTTTAAACTGAATAAAGTGATATTCTATGTATTCTAGAACGGATAGTGATCATGGACAATTTTAGTAACTGTATTTTTTTCATCAGAAAGCTGTAAAAGATAATTAAAGGTAAAAAACTATAAATAAATTGTGTGAGGTCATTACTACTGGTACAAGGGGGCACCCTTGGGTGAGGTTGTCAAGGGACACACTGTGCACTCTTGGGGTGTGCTTTATCTACAGCAGCAATCAAGTGAGCCATTTTTATTTAAGCAGCAAACTGCTCATCTTCCAGTATGGAATAACTTTGGTGAACTCTAGAGGGGAAAAAAAGCATGCTACTCTGCATTGGCAGAGCCAAATACTGTAATGGAAAGAGGAAGAAACAGGAATTTTAGGATGAACCAGAAATAAAAAAAAATAAAAACTTATTATACAAGCACAAGTGAACAATAGAGTGCAGCTATGAGGATAAACTGCCATTTTATTTTTATGCAAAAGGAAAAAATAGGGAATGACCAACTCTAAATGGAAAATCTGAATTTGTACATACACGTGATTTAAGTGAAATCAAAAGACAGACTACCTGGGCCATCTATAAAATACACATACAAAAAGGGATAAAAAGTGCAGAGAGTATGGACACTTAGAAGAGTGCACAATAAAAAAAAAATATGTTAAAAAATACACAATAAATAAGTGATCTAAAACTTAGTGATATTGTTATCAATAAGTGGTAAAAAATAGTGGTGTTAAGTGATATTGATCAGATTAAAAGTGTAAAATACAACCCATGCAAAAAAAAAAAGTGTGCAATAGTAATAGTTCAAGAAGGGTCTTACATATACCACGAAAATGTTGAAGAAAGACCTGAAAATACACAAAACATACTGTACCATATTGTATGTATGTCCTAGAACAATATATGATAGAACCAATAATCTAATGGCACACAAACGAAGCTCCTATAGATCTAGGAGCATGAAAAAGCATGTATCTGGCATACAAGCCCAGGACACTTGAAGGAAAAAACTGCAGGCTGCACTGCGAAGCTCCACTTGGTACAGTTTTATTAACATACAATGAGGTATAAACTATATGAATCCACCATAATCACGCTGCTGGCAACAGAGACAAAGTCCCCTTTAGTCATATCCTCCTTTTTATAATAGGTACCAGAGTATGGTCTGACCGGCAACTACCATGCTTCTCTATGAAACAGGCAGCCCAGTCTGGATAGCGACTGTCCCTCTCTGCTACTGCAGATTCAGTCGTTTTTACATGGGATTAATAGAGTGGACATTAACTAGTTCCGTGGCAGCAGAGAGCCACTTGAGTATTCTCTCTCTCTCCCTCAGTCATTGACACGTGGGCACGTCAATCATACCACAACCAATAGCTGGGGCAGAATGTGCATCTCCTACCAGCTCAAGGTGTGTTTAGTGTTCATCGACTGAGACACCAATCAGACAATCATCCCACTGGGCGAGGCCTGCTCTGTGCGCCAGCCTCCCAACCAGCTCTGAGGCACAGCGTAAAGTAAAACCACTTAAAGATACAAGCAGAGTTTACTCTGGAAAGGGGGCACTTTCTTCTTGTTCTAGGGAAGCAAGGGTTATAAAAAAAAAAAAAAAAAAAATTATAAAAGGTTGCAGTCCCTCTAACTGATGGTTTTCAAAGTAACACCAAACAGTAACAGAGGATGAAAACACAAAAAAAAAAAAAGAAGAAATTGGTTTTGATTATTGTAGCCATTGAAATACATGTCTGGCTTGACTGCTCAACCCCAAAAAAATAATACTAGACCTTTCCTCTCATCACTAAAGCTGGATAAGCAGACTACTATACAACAAACTCAACTGTAAGCAACACAGACTTCCTTTTGAAGCTAATGAGTCATTTTCCTCTTATGCAATAAATTGGTGCAATATAAGGTCACTTTGAGCTGAATACATCATTTTTATGCCCATGCACATTATACAAAACTTGAATAAGTCAATGGTGGAAATAAAAGGTATCAAACTGAAATCTCACAGCTTTACATACATCTTTCTGACTAGCATGTCATGCCATCCTCACATGCATAGTCCAAACACCCACATGGAGGGCACAACACATTCCTTTTCCTAAGGAGAGCACATTGAAGGGTTAAAACAGCACCAAATTGACTATAATAAAACAATTCTCTTAGGAGGGTGTGATTCTGGCATGTTTATCTCGCTCCCTCCAACGGACAATAGACACACCAAGTGCTGACTGACAATGGAAAATGTTTTGACTGTGGAAACAGTTTAAAAGGGACACTGCCACTTATATAAGATGTAACTAGATAACCTGGTCATTTAAAACAAACACATATATAAATAATTTGCCACTGATTTTTTTTTTATACACACGCACACATATAACTATAATTGAATGAATTGCATATAAAAGGAAACATTAAATTAGGTGTTTATGTCCTGGCTCCATTTTGTGAATATTTCCCATGATGCAACATAGTCTAAAATCTTCCAGCCAGTCTCACTTTACAACTGTGGTCAAAGCCTACATGATTAGGTCATAAGATACTCCCCTGCTCGCTTACTGGCTCCTGTGTATCAGTGGGCAGGACTACTATGGTGGCGGTGTACAACTTTTCTTTTACCTGCCCATCCATCCATCCGCTATAGAACTAAATGTCAAACATAAAGGAGCATTGTCGATCTTTCATGACAGACCATATGTAGAATATCACAACATACAATCATATTCACAGTGGTTCCTGGCTATTAACAAAGTGTTGCCTACATCTAACAATGCAAATAACCTTGGCCTCCAAAGCCCTAAATATACAGAAAGACATTTTGATCATCAAAAATGTGCTTAAGGACACTTATTGTACGGCTATGAAAAAAACAGTCAACATCACGGATATCCAACTGTAAGCCTACAGGCAGGATATGGCCTTCAAGGGTTTTTGTCCTGCCCATATCCTGGATTAAATTCACATAATTCAATAATGATGTAGTACATTAGAACCTAATAGTATCCAGGCACCCAACTGAAGCTTGAGCATGGCACCCTCTCTGTTGTGATCTCCCCCCCCCTTTTCTTTAATCCAGCGGTGCGCGAGGGAACACTGTGTGTGCACCCGCTGCATAGACTTCCTGCTCTGCCCCCTCACGAACAGCAATATAGTGTGCTCAGCAGGGCTGTAAGGGAAGCTTCTCTGTGCCACCGGGATGAAACAGAACCCCCCATTTTTTAAAGATAAAGAAAGTTCACTCATTAATATGAGATTAAGCAGAACGGGGGGGGGGGGGGATGGGGGACGACATATTAATGAGTGAACTTTTTTTTTATCTTTAAAAAAAAAACAAGAAAACCCAAACAACTGCTGCCTTGTGTGTATGTGTGTGAGATGTGTGTGTGTCGGTGTCTGGCTCCTGGATTTTTTTGGCGGCTCCTACAAGTTAAGTTTGTCAAGATCTGTATTAAGATACTACTTTTTTACTAAAGTAATCGATTTCATACCATACTGTGTTTTTGTGCCTCCCTTCCATGATATTACTGCTCTCCAGAGCGATAATTAACATCCTTGTTCCTCAAAACATTTCAAGAGGAATTTCACGCTTGATATCTATGAGCCTGGGTGAAACGGCTCATACAAACGTGCGTTAAAGCAGGGCTTGACAAAACTTGACTGGGAAATCAAACCATGAGCCTAGGTATTTCACACTTGATATCTATGAGCATATATATATATATATATATATATATATATATATATATATATATATATATAGTTCAGGTTTATGTAATATTTATATAATATATATGGCTGGTTTTATAAAATATATGCAATATATATATATATATATATATATATGTATATGATATCTAGTCTTTAAATTGTTAGCATACCCTCACTTTGTTGTAAGCTGTTGCATCCTTTCATATTAAAAGATTGGACAAAGCTGCTACACATTGTAAACACCAGGTAAATTGCCCTGGGGCCCCCCGAAGCCACCATGCAACTCCTATACAGTTGGTGTGTATATATATATATATATATATATATATATGTCATAAATATTATAAAACCAGCCATATACATTATATAAATATTACATAAACCTGAACCAATATATATTATATATATATATATTTTAAATAAACCTGAGACACACACACACATAGCTCAGGTTTATTTAATATGTGTATAACATATATGGCTGGTTTTATAATCTTTATATAACAAATATTCTATAAAACCAGATATATATATATATAGATATATATATATATATATATATATACCCCTGGTTTTATATTATATTTGTTATAATATTACAGTTACATACATACACACACACACACACAGTCAGACTTACACACAGTCAGACTTACACACATATACAGTCAGGCTTACATCCATACATACATCCACACACACAGACTTACACTACATACATACCCACAGATTTTTGCCCCCCTCCCTGCACGGTTACCTTTCATTGCAGGGAGGGGGGGGGGTCGATGGAGCCGCCGTTATCTTCTGAGCACCAGGATGTCATGGGCTCTAGGAGGCTCAGAGCGCAAGGGGGCGTAGCTTTCACCCCTCACGCGAGACCAGCGGAGGTGCGGCTACCGGTGACAAATGTCACACGGGCCGCATCTCTCTCTCCGGAGGGCCTGTACTATGCTATCAGTTCAGATCACATAGTACAGGGTTTAATCTATCATTATCGCAGTGGTCGACAGGGCAGCCGGGCCCCTGGTGTGACAGGCCCGGTCGCAGCTGCGATCCCCGCGATAAAGATAGTTCGCCACTGGTTGCCGTGTTCCTCATGCAGAGGAGGCTCCCAGGCATTTCTGGTCTGGGATGCTCTTATGGCAGGGCTCGACAAACCCCGGGCGCCAGGTCGCCATGGCGACCTGGAAATGGAGCCTGGCGCCCGGGTGCCGTTGCCCTAATGTTCCCCTTGCCGCTGCCATCCGTCTTTTGCAGCGCGAGGGGACAGACAGCAAGCTCCGCCCCCTCGCGCAACACGTGTGTTAGTGTTCAGCCGAAAGAGCCATGAGGATCGGCTGCGTCACGAATGTTCCCCCTCCCCAGCAATGAGGTAAGGCAGCAGGGAGGGGAAACATTCGTGCCGCAGCCGATCTTCATGGCTCTTTCGGCTAAGTGCTGGGTTGTCAAGAGACGACACCCAGTACTCAGAAGTTAAGAAGGGGAAAAAAAACTTGTGTATGTTTGAGTTGTATATGTGAAGTGTGGGGGGGAGGGATGTATATGTGAAGTGTGGGGGGGAGGGATGTATATGTGAAGTGTGGGGGGGAGGGATGTATATGTGAAGTGTGGGGGGGAGGGATGTATATGTGAAGTGTGGGGGGGAGGGATGTATATGTGAAGTGTGGGGGGGAGGGATGTATATGTGAAGTGTGGGGGGGAGATGTATATGTGAAGTGTGGGGGGGAGATGTATATGTGAAGTGTGGGGGGGAGATGTATATGTGAAGTGTGGGGGGGAGATGTATATGTGAAGGGGGGGTATATATGTGAAGTGTGGGGGGGGGAGGTGTATATGTGATGTGTGGGGGGGAGGTGTATATGTGATGTGTGGGGGGGAGGTGTATATGTGAAGTGTGGGGGGGGGGGTGTATATGTGAAGGGGGGTATATATGTGTGAAGTGGGGTATATATGTGAAGTGTGGGGGGGAGGTGTATATGTGAAGTGTGGGTGGTATATATGTGAAGTGGGGGGGGTATATATGTGAAGTGTGGGGGGGGGAGGTGTATATGTGAAGTGTGGGGGGGAGGTGTATATGTGAAGTGTGGGGGGGGAGGTGTATATGTGAAGTGTGGGGGGGGAGGTGTATATGTGAAGTGTGGGGGGGGAGGTGTATATGTGATGTGTGGGGGGGAGGTGTATATGTGAAGGGGGGTATATATGTGTGAAGTGTGGGGGGAGGGATGTATATGTGAAGGGGGGGAGGGATGTATATGTGAAGGGGGGGTATATATGTTAAGTGTGGGGGGAGGTGTATATGTGAAGTGGGGGGGGGAGGTGTATATGTGAAGTGGGGGGGGGTATATATGTGAAGTGTGGGGGGGAGGTGTATATGTGAAGTGGGGGGGGAGGTGTATATGTGAAGTGGGGGGGGGGAGGTGTATATGTGAAGTGGGGGGGGGGTATATATGTGAAGTGTGGGGGGAGGTGTATATGTGAAGGGGGGAGGGATGTATATGTGGGGGGGAGTATATATGTGAGGTGTGGGGGGAGGTGTATATGTGTATATGTGAAGTGTGTGTGTGTATATGTGAAGTGGGTTGGTGTGTGGGGTGTATATGTGACGTGGGTTGGTGTGTGTGGGGTGTATATGTGACTAGGGTTGGTGTGTGTGTTTATGAATTGCGTGTATGTTTGCGTGATTGTCTGGCTCCTAAAAATTTTTGCTGGCTCCTAGAATAAAATTAAATTTGTCAAGCCCTGTCTTATGGGTCGGACCAGTCTAATATACTAATGAAGAGGTCTCCTTTGTAATTGTGCAAGTGAGCAAACAAAAAAAACAAAAAAAAACTGTGATTCCCCTCCGGAGTAGGTATTATCCTGTAGGGCAGGGTATTTTAGCACTGATCGTTCCAGTCAGCTGTGGCTCATAATTTTTCGAGGTTTTATCCCCCCCCCGTCAACCAGCCCATAAAATTATTCTCAATCAAAAAACACGATACAAGAGGATATTTTGTAAATGTCATACAACTGTTATTCCAAATGGCTACCGTATGCATAGCCCCCACATACTACAAATACTATGCTTTTAAAACATTGATTACAAACAAAACATACATTACATACACACTCTTTTGACCATGATAATACCCTACATTTAACAAATGACAGTCAGATGCATGGAGCTGAACAGTTACATTTCAGATCCTTTAAAAATTTAAAGAAAGATGTTCGTTTGGAGGCAAGCCTTTGGAAAGAGGAGTTCACAGGTTTCCTGAGAAAACAGCCATGCATTACTTTGTCCCCACTTCCTCAGTGAAGTACAGAGTCATAAGACAGTCATACAGGAACACATCACCACAACTCTAAAAGATCCTTTCATTATATACTGGATAGCCAAATCACTCTCTAATCTAGTTTGTCTTAAAGGACAACTCCCAGGAAAAAAAATGAAGTTATTTTTAATTGAAAGATTGCATCAAGGCACTTTACATATAAATGTTTTAAGGAAAAAATACAAATAAAGTACCTTATTGAGCCCTCTTTGCTCCGCTTACCTCTATCAGGGGGCAGACATGTTGTTTAGAATATTCAGATGAATTTCTCAATGCAATAGAAGGAGAAAGTACTCAATACGGTGCTTTATTTGTATTGTTTCATTAAAGCCTATTTAAAATGCAAACACTTGGTACACTCTTTAAATTATACATAACTAATTTTTTTGACCTTTAAGCTTGTTTTTTAACCATTTACATTGGAAGTAAACAAGCTTATAGTACATTCTGAGTTGTACAAACACGAATGAAAGATGGAAATGTTGTCCATTCAATGCATAAAAAAAAAAAAAACCCCACCAACCACATATTAAGTCTGAGGGAGAACAGACTTTGATAAAGTGTCAGGTATGGATACTTTAAATGACAAAAATAAATACTTCAATAATCATTTTAAAATACTTTCTGTTTGGCAATTCTTTGCATTTACTGCATCCATGAAAACATCACCATTTCCACAAATCAGAGCAAAGTTCAAACGGTCAAGAAAAGTTGCTCAGTCTAAAGAAAAGCCAGTTTCACGAGCCTTCACGCTGCAGAAATATTTTAGGACTCTAGCTAGGAGTAATGGATGTTTCAATACAGCAATTTTCACTTTTATGTTATCCTGTCCCTTTAAGTCTACTTTTGCTTATTCCAAAGGGAAAAAAAACCACTCCCTAGAGAATTTTCATGATGAAAAGGAATGCTTTAAATCAAATTTCTGCAGAGAAAAGCCACTTTGTTCATGGGACAGGAATCATGAGGCTAAGGTATAATGAGACCAAGCATCCCCCAAATTACTGAGACAAAGGTGTCATGTGATTTCGGAACTTATCACATGCATGTTAAAGATCTAATCTGCCTACCCCCGCTACTTGTTTTATGGAAACCCTCATTGCGTGACAAATCTAGGGAGCCCAACTTTTAAGATGGATTTCACATAGAACTCTATGAAAGGTTAATTTCCCTGGCTCCTAGAACTAACCATGCTGGCTCCTTAACACTATAGAAATGTGTTTAACCCTGATTCACTAAACACAGGGTGGCCCAAGTTTACCAGGGTTGTGATGACTCTTGGGTGAAAAATAAATAAATATACATAATAAAAAACAATCACTCCAGGAATGTATTAAAAAATGCGGCATAATATGCTAACGTTTGTTACAAGGTCTGGATGTGTTTTAATTGACCAGCCCACAAACTGATGAAACAGCTTCAATGATACGTGAAGCAATGCTAGGACTGCATACTAGCTCAATTTAGTTTGACATTTATGGTCAAAAATAGCAGCATTTAAATACATACTACTCCAATATAAAGTGGATAATGTAGCCGAAAAGACAATTTTTTTTCTGATGAACTAGTGTTGATAAGTGTTATGTGTTGGACTGTGCTATAAGTCGATTTTGAATGCATTTAATATTGCTGACATTCGTCAGACCACTCTGTTCTGAGCAGCACACATCCTGTTGATGGCGAGTTTTGTAGATGCTGCATCTCCATAGTTTGCACCAGGCACAGATGCTCCATATGTGCACCGCACAACTAGCACGAAGCCGCACTGTCTATTTCCGGAGTTTGCATGCTCCGAACAGAGAGCACACAAACCCCGGTAATACATCGGGACACAGACGGCAGCTGTGAATTCAGCAACAGAGTCACTCACTCATGCACGTGCTGGTCAAATTGGCAACAGAGCGAGTGACTCTGGTGCCGAATTTGCAGGTGCCGTCAGCCCCTCTGATGTATCTCGTGTATTTCCGGGGGTTTGTGTGCTGTCTGTTCGCAGCACTCAAACCCCCGGAAATACACGATATACACTGTGCTGCTGAGTGACAGGTATGCTCAGGACTGGCAGCACACCTGTCTCTCAGGGGCACGATATGTCCCTGGTTTGCACCTCACTTGATGCATTAGATTGTAGGGTCAATAACAACTGACATTGCGTGCCAACTCAGTGGAGGGGATATGATCAGAAGCCAGATCTCTCAGCGCATCCTATTGAGGCGTCAGCCCCAAAATATGGCTGTTCAGGTGTTGATGTGTACATAAACTGTATGCATGGCTCGTATTATATTTTGCACTTCATTTTTCATAGAATATGGATAGTTTCATATGTTAAAACTGATTGAAGGTTTATTTTTTTTATTGTTGGAAGAGTCCCTTTAAACAATATAAACTCACTGCCAGCCCAGGTGTGGAGGGTAATTAGCTGAACTAAGCAGGTAGGAAGAATAAAAGGAGGTGATCAACCACAAAATGCTACAGAAATGGGGGAGGAAGGTTAAAATTTGATGAAGATAGGTGGGAATGGCAGGACATTGAATATGGGAAATAGGAAATGGAACATTTAAATTCAATGGAAAGGAATGAAAATGAAGAGGAAATGGGATGTATATGAGAAAGGGTCATATTTTGGTTAAAATATATATATATTTTTCCCCTTCTAAAATGTGTGTGGCATATGGAATACACCTATAAACTTTGCCTCACAATTTAACAGGTTTTGTTTTAACAAACCAAAAACCTCTTATTGGAGTATATGGATTAAAAAAAAAAAAAGAGAAAAAAGAATGCTTGATGTCTACTTAAAAGTACAATTCAGTCTTAAAACAATGTTGCTGGCCTTATCCCATTACCACCACCTTGGGGTTTATTCACAAGACAGTAAAATGACAAGTTGCAAAACACAGGTCAAAATAAAGTTGTCAAAAATAAAAATTTCTTGAAAGGTTTGTTGCAAACACTAAGAAGTTATAAGCAAGATATGGAAACATTTTTGGCAATGGTAATGTTTTTCGAATGCTTAAAAATATTTATTCATATAAACCACAAACCTGCTATTGTCAGTTTAACCCCTTCTTGTCTGCTAGATGTTCAGTGCCATCCAAAATGACATCATGCTTCAACCAACTGTAGGATGGCTTAGAACATCCTCAGTACACCAGCTCATCGCAGCCCCTACGAAGCACTTTTCTGGAGATCCTGCTGTATTTTATAGTTAATACCTCCAAACCCTGCAGACTACCGATGAAGTCACTCTAAACAGTGAATTGCAGTGAATGGAAAACGAAGTTGCAAAAAACGTTGGAGAAATTCTACAGATCTGCAATTTCTGATCTAAAGTTTTGTAACTTTCATGTCAAATCATCACAATTTATTCAGTGAACATGTACAGCAACCTAACATAAAGGCATAAACGTCAATAAAGTACAAGTTGAATTGCCCGTCAGTAAACATTTGTTGCTCTCTAGACACAAATTAATACAGATAAAAAGTGGTTAATGATAGAAATTGTACAGCTAAACATGAAAAGAGGAAGGGAAACAAGTATTACTTGTTACAGGAATAAGAGGCTGTGCTAGAGTCAGCAGTACCAAGAACAAACAAATGCACTGTCGTACTAATAGATTCACCATGACATGCACAGCAAAGGAAAATGAATCAAAAGTCTAAAACAATCATTTTCATAGGGACAAATTTAAGTATAGTAAATGCTCCTCACAAGTGAGCTGTACATTACATAAAATGTGATAGACGTCCACACGTATTCATTTAGAAGGAAAAAAAGGCCTGAATATAAGACTGCTTTAGAAGAAAACCGTTTTTACTTGTAAACCTTTACATGTAAAAACTATTTTTTCATATTTTATAAAAATTGATTGACGGAAAAATTTTCCAATCTGCTCCCCAAGCATGTCAGTGTATCCACACACCTGCCAATCTGCCCACCAAACTCTGACCCCCAGATGTAGCCATCGCTCCTCCAGACTACCTGGTGTGGGGGCAGGTTCAGACAATGTAAACATTGGGGGCAATGTCTACATTGTGCGAACAGACACCCTCCGATGCTGTACGGCACTTCTCCCAGTGTTCAGTCATAGAAGCCCTGGCAGGTCACATGACCCTGGCGATTCATCATAGAAGCCCTGGCAGAAGTAGGGTTGCCACCTGGCCGGTATTTTACCGGCAGGCCGGTAAAAACTTGGCTTGACCCCAATGTTAAGTCTATGGAGGCAGTGCCAAGGCCGGTATTTTTTTTGAAGAAAAGGTGGCAACCCTAGGCAGAAGTGTGCAGACATCAGAGCGCTGCATGAGAGTAGGATCCATGTCCCCTGCAGCTGTGTGGCTCACCTGGATCCTAGTCTTATATACCCATTCACAGTGAAAAATAACCCTGTCTTATATTCAAGTGAATACGATAATCTGTAAATACTGAATGATTGTCACTCACCTTTATATTACTACACAGGCACCCTTGCATCTTTCAACTGTAGATTGTGGGAAACTCTGTCACCTAATGAATTGGTTCTCAACCTGTAACCTCAGGACCCACATTTGTCATTCTTTATTAAATCAGGAGCCAAAAGTAATTTAACTTCCCAAACATTTTAATTTATTCCACAAAACAATTTGCACACTATTCCACAATGGTGCTCACATAGACATAGATCTATGTATCTTCAACCTCACGGTAAGTCAGTGGGTCTGTAACTTTGCTTGTACAATGCCTGCCCCACAAAGAGTGAGCTGTTCAGAAAGGTCTGCACATTACTGCTTCGTTTCAATAAAGATCTCATCATGAGGCGTAATTACACGTTACAGAAACACAGATCACTTTGATCATCAGCTGACTTGGTCTCCTGTTGGAAACGTCAGTCATGACAAACCTACATGTTGTCACCTGGATTCTCTGTCCATGATGAACTGAATACACACCCTGCAACAAACACACAAACATCTCACGCAGGGTAAGCAGTAGTCACGTGCAATTATATTAACCACTTACACTTCCAAGTTTTTTAAACATTACATAAAGTGATCGTCAGTCCACCAAGCACACACTCGGCTGTTACTTGAAGCATTTCTTGCTAACCTTTGGACTGCATTTCTACCAGAACGCCTGATAGAATCAGACAAGAACTTGTGTAACAATCTGCATTCTCCAGAATCACAACTAGAACCAGTTGCCACTTTTGGCCAGAATCAATGATGATTAGCAGCTGCCCCATTTCCAATGATAACCAGCCAGTCGGTCATAGTTTAGCCGGTGAGCATGGTAAGAACTGTAGACCACAACTGCTCACTAATTTTGAGGCTTTAGTTGGAAAATAATACTAAGAAACAACGTTACATACTTACCAACTGTCCCGATTTGCTCGGCACAGTCCCAATTCGCTTGACAGCAGCAGTCCTCGGTGTCCCGACGGTTGTCCAGGTTTGTAGGGGCGTTAAATTGCCACGCATGCGCAGATCAACCGAAACAACGGTAGACTATTACTACACATGCGCATCTACCATGCAATTGCGCAGACGCAGATCCCGATTTCGTGTTCGTACTTCATCTCTACAGACTAGAACCCGAGCCTGTTAACTGCGCAGGCGCAATTTAAAAAACAGGGTGATAGTTTATTTGAAAATATCTAATAGAGCTATAAACATTAATACAATCTTCTCATAAATGACTATTCATTTGAATGGGTGCGGACGTACTCATTTAGATTTTCTTGTATTATGTAATTTAATTTGAAAACCTGTGATGTTAATGATGAGACTTTTCCAATGATCCCTTAATTGTCGCAGTATTATTTTTTCCTAAACTGTCAGATTAATGGGGGATGTTACCCTTCGCTACCCAGAGAGCAAATTATGGTACTATTTAATAGTGCATACATTATTTAAAACTTTCTGAAACTGAAAGCAATTTTATAGTCTAGGTATGTAGAAATGTGCACATATAATAGTGGCAGGAACATAACTCCCTGTACCTCAGACAACCACTATACCTGCAGTAGCACTGAAAGTGTAGACACTGAGGATATAAAGTTTTGTTTAATTTAGTCACTTCCTGTGCTGCTGGAGTAGAATACATTGTGTGGACTGCAATAGACAGCTCTTGTAGACAAGTAGGATCTCTTAACCCCTTCGTGACCAATAACGGTCCTGGACCGTCATGGGGAAAAACTCCCATAATCACCGATGAGGGTCCAGGACCGTCATGGAGATCCAATGTGATAGCCATTTAAACGACATGGCTGAGGCACACCCCCCCCCCCCCCCCCCAACACCAAACCACTGTGACAGCCAATCACAGTACCCAGATGTTAATAGCTGTCACATCAAGTGCCTGCTTTGACAGCTATTGTCTCTCCCTGCTCCACAGCAATCGTGGCGCAGGATGGGGCTAAAAATATTGCTGGAAGTCTACCCCTGGTCCCCCCAAGCACATCCAACACCTCCAGGTTTTTTTTAACCTCTTCACGTCGGATGGTGCTTTGGTCCTCAACGACCAAAGCACCATCCAACGTCTGTATGTTCCTGGCTGCCGATCATGAAGTGATGAGCTGTTTAATACAGGACGTTCCATGCCGTCCTACTAGCCTCATCATCAAAACCCTACGAATTAGGTTAAGGTTTGTACTAACCCTAGGGATAAAGTTAGAGTTAAATAAAAAATAAATGAAAAAAGTAAATATAAATAAAAAAATACTATTAAATTAAATAAAAATAAGACGTTAATCCGTAGAGGACCAGTGGCATGTTAGGTCTGTTGGTGGTACTCTAGGGACATTTAATTTTTTTTTAAAAGGCTGCTGGTGGCCCCCAACAGTTGGATATATCATCCATGCAGCCGCAGGATAGCAACAATCTGTGCTTCCTACTATAGACTACATTCCCTATGATGCTAAGGTTGCTTTTGGCTGGCTGAGCATGATAGGAAATGTAGTCACAAGCATTACATAATAAATACACGTTTTAAAGCTGAAATGACTGTATCCTAAATTTGGCCCTTTACCTGCTACATAACCCTAGCAAACCTATACATGTGGGGTATTGCTATACTCAGGGGAAGTTGCTGAACATATATTGGGGTTTTGTTTGGCAATAAAATAGAACAGCCCCTTTAAATTCATACCTAAATACAAAGTGTGTGAGGGAAAAAAACACACAAAAATTACTACGCAAAAAACTGTCAAAGATTGGTGGAAAAATTACTGCATGAAATGTGTCAAAATACCCCAAGTTGAATACCCTGGGATGCCTACTTTATAAAAATGTGTACATGCGGAGCTGATTCAGCGATGCATGACTGATATCGGTGTTACGTCAGTAACGCTAATTTTGGAAACAAATGGTTTTGAAACAGCTATGTGCTACTTGTATTTATTACACTATAACATTTTAAAAAAGGCAAAAAAAACATATAAACATTGGGTATTTCTAAACTCAGGACCAATATTAGAATCTATTTAGCAGGTTTTTTTTATTTCCTTTGGTAGCTTAGTAAAAGATTTTACAAATAAAAGTCAGGAAAAGTGTTGCTTTTATACATTTTTCACCATATTTTTCATAATAATATAAATGTTATGAACAAAATAATGACATCAAGAGACAACCCTTTTTGTCCTGAAAAAAACAAAAATATATAATATGTGTTGGTACAGCCACAGTCATTAACGCACAACATTCCAAAAACAGCGTGGACATGAAGGGGTTAACAGTGCAACACATTGATAATGTCACCAGAGAGATAGGATATTCCATTCATTTGAATGAAATTATTCTTATTGGTTCCAGTAGAAAACAAAAAGAGGAAATTACTTTAACTCAGCTAGTGTGGGCAGTCCTGATTTCTTGCAAACTGCTGACATTTCATAAATTAATCTAAGTGTAAGTTTGTTTATAAATTAAGCAATGCAAAATGTAAAACATGCATTTTAAAGTTCTTTGAAAGCACATTAATATGCATTAACATTTGGAAAATAAATTTTAACAGTCCTTTTAATTCATGTTATATGATGGGTTGGAACAGGGGAGTGTTGGCAAGGGGAACAGAGGTCTTTTGTTAGCAGCTCATTTTTGCGTGTGATTGATATAGGAAACCGGGCTTAATCATTTACCTTTTACTCCATGTATAAAAGGCTGGGGCACTTTTTTAAAGGCATGTTGAAATAATATTTACTTTTGGTTGTGAAAGTAATCCCTACTACTTGAAACTTAATTACTTTGCGGTTGTAGGTCATTCTATGCCAGGGGTGTCCAAGTTTATTCTGCAAAGGGCCACTTCGCTAGAAATGTATGCGTGCGTGGGCCGCATTCATTTTTCATTCATTCAGAGAATAATATATCTAATTATATACATGTGTGTGTATGTATATATATATATATATATATATATATATATATATATATATATATATATATATATATATATATATATATATATATATATATATATATATATATATATATTTTACACTAATGTGTAGTGGTCACATTAACTACAAACACACGTATGCATACACAGTCACACTTACCCCCCCCCCTTCCCACACACACAGTCACAATTACCCCCCCCCCCACACACACATACACAATTACCCCCCCCACACACACATACACATTTATACACACATACCCCACACACATACACACACACTCACATACATACACTTACCCCACACCCACTTAACATGCACATAGATACACATTTATACACATACTCGCATACATACACTTACCCCACTCACACACATACACACACACACTCACATACATACATAGTTACCCCCCACACACACTCACATACATACACTTACCCCACACACTAATACACATTTATACCCACACACACACTCACATACACTTACCTCACACACTAATACACATTTTATACACACACTCATACATACATTAATACACACACTTACCCCACACACACACACACATTGATACACACACTCACATACATACATACACTTACCCCCACACACATTGATACAGACACTCACAAACATACATACACTTAACCCCCACACATATCCACATTTATACACACACTCACATACATACATACATACACTTACCCCACTCACACACATACACATTTATACACACACACATACATACACTTACCCCACACACACACTCACATACATACATACACTTACCCCAAACACACACTCACATTTATACCCACACACTCACATACACTTACACCACACACTAATACACATTTATACACACACACACTCACATACATACATACACTTACCCCACACACACTGATACATACACTCACATACATACATACATACACTTAACCCCCACACACCTCCACATTTATACACACACTCACATACATACATACATACATACATACCTTACCCCACTCACACACATACACATTTATACACACACTCACATACATACACTTACCCCACACACTAATACACATTTATACCCACACACACTCACATACACTTACCCCACACACTAATACACATTTATACCCACACACACTCACATACACTTACCCCACACACTAATACACATTTATACCCACACACACTCACATACACTTACCCCACACACTAATACACATTTATACCCACACACACTCACATACACTTACCCCACACACTAATACACATTTATACCCACACACACTCACATACACTTACCCCACACACTAATACACATTTATACACACACACACACTCACATACATACACTTTCCCCACACACACATTGATACACACACTCACATACATACACTTACCCCCACACACATCCACATTTATACACACACTCACATACATACATACACTTACCCCACTCACACACATACACATTTATACACACACTCACATACACACATACATACATACATACACTTACCCCACTCACACACATACACACACACACATACATACAGTTACCCCACACACACTCACATACATACATTTACCCCACACACACATACACATTTATACACACGCACATACATACACTTACCCCACACACTCACATACATACATACACTTACCCCATACACACACTCACATACGCTTACCCCACACACTAATACACACACACACTCACATACATACATACATACACTTACCCCACTCACACACATACATACATACATACACTTACCCCACTCACACACATACATACATACATACACTTACCCCACTCACACACATACATACATTTACCCCACACACACACATACACATTTATACACACACACACATACATACACTTACCCCACACACACACTCACATACATACATACACTTACCCCACACACTAATACACATTTATACACACACACACTCACATACATACATACATACATACACACACTTACCCCCACACACGTGGCTGTGGAGGTTGTGGGCTCCCGGTGCGCTTCTTCCCTCCCTCTGACCCTTGCGCATGACCTCACGCGCAGAGTAGAGGAGGGGATTTGTGCACGAGAACAGCACCGCTGCTGCACACCGCACGGGAAGCTGTATCGGGGAACGAAGTTTCCTACACAGAGCGTTTAGGGAACTTCGTTCCCCGACACAGCTTCTCGTGTGGTGTGCAGTTCGAGGTGCGGCTACCGGAGCTGAGCTCAGGCGGGCCGCACCTCGATGCCCGGCAGGCCGCACGTTGGACGCCTCTGTTCTATGCCGTCCTAAACTACTGGAGGCTAGATGCCAGTAGGACGGCATAGGAAGTCCTTACTTTAACAGCCCCTAGGTAATCTAAAATAGTCAGCGTTGGAAGGCACATAGTACCATTTTGTTAACAAAAAATGAGCAGAACCAAAAGTGGCCAGTTGGGCTATGCAAACAATAGGATAATGTCTCCTGTTATTATGCTGCTAAGGAGACACACTTAGCAGGTCTGAGAGGAATTTTAGCAATGTGCTTTATTTGAGTGTTAATATTCAATCACAGACAGAGAAAAAAAAGAAAATCCCTTCATGCTGAACATTGCAGCAGGAGCGATGAAAAGAGAGGGCTGTGGCAAGAGAGCGTTATCTCAATGAATGATTAACTCTTGTGTGTCTATGATAGATTAAATAAGTAAGTCCCTTCTTACAATTTACATGTCTTATATTCAAGGTTCGTCTTATAATCAGACCTCAAATCGAGCTGTAGGGGACCTGGATCATACGTGCAGACATTCTCCAGTGCTACCCAGCACTTCCGCCAGGACTTCTATGACGGAAGCCAGGAGGTCACTTGACCTTTCCGGCGGTCCGTCATAAGATACGGAAGTGTCGGGCAGCATGGAGGATGTACCACTGGCTGCCCCCACTAGCCACCAGGGATATTGGCTACCTTTGGGGGACGGAGAGCCAGCATTGGGGGAGGGAGGGGAGGTAAAGCCAACATTGGGGAAGAGAGGGGGGGACGAGAGGGGAAGGAGAGCCAGCACTGGGGGAGGGAGGGGGGGGGGAGGCAGCATTGTAGCAGAGTGGGAGAGACAGCATTGGACAAGTCTGGGGGAGGGAGAGCAGCAGTGGGCAAGTCTGGGGGGTAGGGTAGCATTGGCTAAGTTTGGTGGGCAAATGGCTGTGGGGGTGGCAGATTGGCAAATAAAAGGAAATAAAAACAAGAAATGCATTTTTATATCATCATTTTTTATAAAATTTGAAAAAGCAATTTACATGTGAATATAAACAAGTTAAACTTGTTTTCCTATAGCGTAGTCTTATATTCAGGCTTTTAGTTTTTTCCTAAAGGAATATCCAAAGTTTAGGGGGTCGCATTATCGCAGGACAAAACAGGGCTCTATGACAGGGCTGCACTATAACAGGGCAAGATACGAATCGTAGCTGGATTAGGCATGTGCCACTCTGAGGCCAAAGTGGGCAGGTGTCGCTCTAGGGCCAACTGGGCAGGTGCCGCTCTGGAGCCATTTGGGCAGGTGCTGCTCTGAGGCCGAACAAGGAAAGGGTGCCACACTGGGAGTACCACTCTGAGGCCGAGCAAGGGAAGGCGCAAGGTACAGTGATGCAATGGCAAGAACGAGCATAAGTAATAAGCAAGAGAACAAAGCAAAAAGGATACTGAAATTACTGGATGTCTTTTAAATTAAATCTACCCTCCTTGCTGTGCACAAATTCTGTAGCACCAAAGATACCTATTCTTGCCTACCAAGTTCTTTGATCAGCAGACTTTTAGAAGCATACAGTATACTTAATAGCTCGTTTCAGAGACAGACCCATTTATTATGGTACCATTTTTCACCACAATTCTTGCATATGACAAAGGTTATCATTTCCTCATCTGGATTTCCTGAGCGCACCCAGCCAGGGAGAAATAGAGTACCTCTGGAAATCACAGTCACTGTGCAATTAAAATTCTCACACTTCCGACATTTGATTTTATTGGTCTGGATTCCATCCACAGTCTGGGGAAGCTGGTGTTCCTGCACACCTGATCGTGTGTAGCTAGCTCGAAGTTTCCTAAGCTCTTCGCCAGCCATTTCCATTGAGTTCATTTGAGCAAATGTCTTTGGACTTAAATCTCCTGAGAAAAGTTGGTGTTTCAGATGTTGATTATTTGAGTTTTTTAGATTAGAAATTTTGCTTCTAATGCAATTTCTGTATTTTTTGTCATTCCCAGCATGGAGGGAATATATGTTCTCCTCTATCTCCCGTGCTAGGTCATGGGCTTTTTGTTGGCTCTCTGAATGTTCTAATAAGGTTTTACACAGGAGATCTGCACATTTTGTCCTCAAGGCAAGATCTTCTACACACACCTTCTTCTGAGGCAGATAATCAACTGGTTTAGGCTGGTCACTGCAGTGTTCTTGTGCATTACACTCTAAATTGATGTTTTCATGTTTCTGGACATCATTATGGGAATGTAAGTTTGGGATTTCAACATTTTTACTGGTTGTGGCAACTCCCTCTGACTCTGCTTTGTCTTCACATGTAGAAGACTCCTCATGCATATAAGTGGCTTGAAGGCTACTCTTTCTATACATGTTTTTCCATTTGGATAGTAAGTATTTAGCTTTCTTCTTCAAAGCTCCTTGTGGGCAGCTCTTAAAAACCCTATAAACAACTCTGACAATATCGGTTTGCTGTAGAATTTCTACAGAGACCTCCGCAGTTTCAAAGTGAACGAGGTGGAATGCGATGTCTTCATATTTTCCATCGTGTAGAAGACTCTCCACTTCTAAACCTCTGGACGTTAGCTCCTTACTGTTCATTTTCTATAGCATTCCTGTGGCTGAAAAGGTGACACAAACTGAATTACCAAATTCATGACTATTGAAAACGTAAGTGAGCAAATATTTGAGATAGAACTTCAGTTTCCAAAGTGCCCGGTTGGTCTACACTATAAAACAATGGTTAGCATTATGTCTTCTATCCCTACAGTGTGATCTGCAAGAGTTTAGAAACCTTGAGCTAGCAACACACAAGAACAGCAGCTTCCTCAGACTGTGGATGTAAACTGTTGGAAGTATCATGCAGCATAGAGGGTTTAGATGTCACTAAAGTTTGTTTTTAAGTTTTGCTTAAGCGTTAAAAAGCAAATACAATAAGGTTTACTCTGAGCTCATCAGATGCTTGTGCAAAGCTCCTTTGCTTCACCCTCCCTAGCGCCATACATTGTAAGCAAGCGCTCATGGGAAATGTAGTTCCCAGAGTGCTGCGATGGAAGGGTCATCTCAGCAACTACGTAGAGAAGGTAATTTCCCCAGCTCCACTCCTATAAATTATCTACATTACCTAAATAAAATGTGAGCAAGTTGCTCACATTGAATTTAGGTAATATAGAACATTTATAGTTCTGGTTCTGCCGAAATGATCCATCAAACTCACTTTGGCTCGAGATGAAGATTTCTGCTTGTATAGTGCACAGGCTTTTTCCATAAGTGTGATTTGATGCAGGCATTCTGTATAAATCACATTTTTAATATTTGACTCAAGCCCTCCCCAGTGATTACTCACCATGTTTACTGTAAAAAATAAAAAAAAAGTTATTTTCTTTTACTCAGCTAGTGTGGGCAGTCCTGGTTTCTTGCAAACCGATGTCATTTCACAATTTCATCTGGCTTTAAGTATTTTATATTTTAAGCAATGCACACTGTAAAACATGTATTTTAAATAACTTTGAAAGCACATTAATATGCATTAATATTTGGAAGATGCATTGTGGGCACCAGTCCCTTTAAGTGTTGATGTCAGTGTTGTCTTCAATCACAGATGTGATCCAAATGGTGCAGGACAGCATGCATCTTAGCAGTATGTAGGATACAGAATACTGTAAGTCTTATGAGATATCCACCCTGATTTGTTAGATTCTATCTGTCCATATATTAATCCTACATTACTGCCAGGCTGCATGTTCTTTCTGTAGCACATGGACCACACAGGTATCCCTGGAAACATGGGCACATTTCTGAACTATGTAATCACCGTGCTGACTATGCTTGGCTTACCTCAGAGCACAGGATTATAAATGTTCTATCTCATCTGAAATAAATTGTCAGTGTGGCTTGGAGAAGGGGTTTCTTCTGCAGTTCAGCTGGTAGGAGGGGTTCAGGGAATGTCTGGCATTTACCCCCTTTGCAAGTCACGAGTAGATTAGGCTGTTGCAGCCATATGACATGGCCAGATCCCATGTTAAACCCAGGAGGCGGAACCTTATTACACTTCCTGTGAAAAAAAATACAGACACCGTAATGTATCAGCTGAAGAAAGATTCCATCGCCCTCTAGTGGTAAAAGAAGAAAACGTGCTTTAACTTTTTAAATAGAAATCAGCTATGATTTTTTTTTCAGTGGTTTAAAAAAGTTGCCCTGCTAGACAAGTATTATATCGGACTGTATGGGATTAATAGCCCGCCCCTGCTGGAAAGCAATAGCATCAATGAAGCACAGCTGCAAGTGCAGCATTCAACACCTACTGTACTAGAAATTGGAAACGTGGGCATTCGCACACACTGTATGACACACATATATATTTTTTTTATATATAGTATTGGTCGCCCCTGTCTATAGTGTAACATTTGGGGTTTGGGAGGGTTTATAAAAAAGAAGGATATCCCAAAGCCTAGAGCTGGGTGTTTCCCAGATCATTTAGATACAGAAGACTGTGGTATTAGGTGTGAGTGTTATGCCAAAAAAGGTAGAGATCGCAGAAATGGACAAGAAGGGGCGTTTAATTAAATGCACATGCGTGAAATCACATCACAGATTTCAGTTCATGGACAAGAACCAAAACCACGCATGCGCACATCAAAAGGTAAGAAATATGAGCGATTAGACGGGGGCCTTAGGGTTATAATGAGGGTAAAGATTAGGGTTAACTCTGTTGGTGGTTTTTCCAACCAGGTACATGCATTAAACCAGGGTTTAGAGTTGGGGTAAGGTTTAGCTGTTATTTACAAAGTTAACCCTAATCCCTACTATAAGCCTAATTCCCCTAAGAGCTAACCTTAATCCTTACCCTCCTTCTAACCCTAATGACGCCTAATTGCTCATATTTCTTACCTTTTGATGTGCGCAAGCGTGGTATTGCTCATTGACCGTGAACTGAAATGAGTGATGTGATTTTGCAAATGCGTCGTTCTGTTCTCGTGGATTTCATTCAACGCCACTTCCTGTCCAATTCTACGTTCTACAGACAGACTGGGAATTCCATTTATTTTAATGAAATTATTCTCATTGGTTCCTGCAGCAAAAAAAAAAAAGCAAATGACTTACTCAGCTAGTGTGGGCAGTCCTGGCTTCTTGCAAACTGCTGTAATTTCACAATTTCATCTAGCTGTAAGTATTTGATATTTTTAGCAATACAAAATGTAAAACATGCAATTTTAAGTACTTTGAAAGCACATTAATACACATTAATATTTGGAAATGTGATATACACAGCGCCTATTATGTGAAATCAAAGTGAACCCTTTACCAAAAAAAAAAAAAAAAAAAAAATATTTAAATAATTATTATAAATGTATACAAACCCAGCGGTACACTGATTGAGGATATTGACAATGAAATATCTCAGTGGATTGGACAGATGAGTCGCATTGAGAAAATAAGCTGCTAGTCTTTATAAGAAAACAGTGGAGCAAGCCACTGTAAAGGGAAACAGAATGGGAAGGTGAGTAGACAGCGCTTGGCAGTTAAACAGAGTAAGTGTCAATCAATATAAAAAAACCAAAGATAGTAAATAAATATAAAATATATAAATTTAATAATATATAAAAACCAATGCAATATATAAATACATATAGAAAAAATATACACAAATGTAAAAAAAAAATTGACAAATTGTTAAAAACAAGAAACAATGATATGTGCCTTTAAATACAAATCAACAGACACAGATACAAAGGTAACCACAGGCAGAGTGTCAAATTACTCACTTGCTGATTGGGTTAGCAAAATACCATGAATAGTACATGGATATAGAAACGTGCTGGTCAGTAAAGAAGGAAGAATTGAGAACCTGGCCAGGTAACTTCACTTTAACAAGAGGGACGCGTTTCGTTCGGGGAACTTCTTCAGCCTCTAAGCAAACAGACCAGCATGCCAGCATTTATTTTTTTTTACATTTGTGTATATTTTTTCTATATGTATTTATATATTGCATTGGTTTTTATATATTATTAAATTTATATATTTTATATTTATTTACTATCTTTGGTTTTTTTATATTGATTGACACTTACTCTGTTTAACTGCCAAGCGCTGTCTACTCACCTTCCCACACATTAATATTTGGAAGATGCATTTTGGGCACTAGACAGTAACTTTAAAGCAGGGGTCCTCAAACTACGGCCCGCGGGCCAAATGCGGCCCGCCGAGCACATTTATCCGGCCCGCGGGAGGGGGGGGGGGGGGGTGTTGGTGCTGCCGGCACCCCCCGCTGTTTACCTTTTTTTTTTTTTTCTTGCAGCTGGAAAATGAAAAAAATAAATAAATCACTGCGACGTCACATCCGGGTCCGGTAACTGTGTTTCCCTCTTCCGTGCAGGGAAGAGGGGGAGGAGGGCTCTGACTGGTATAATATTCCTGGGCATCTGAATGGCATAATATTCCTGGGCATCTGACTGGCATAATATTCCTGGGCATCTGAATGGCATAATCCTGGGCATCTGACTGGCATAATATTCCTGGGCATCTGAATGGCATAATATGCCTGGGAATCTGACTGGCACACTATTCCTGGGCATCTGACTGGCATAATATTCCTGGGCATCTGAATGGCACACTATTCCTGGGCATCTGACTGGCATAATATTCCTGGGCATCTGAATGGCATAATATTCCTGGGCATCTGAATTGCATAATATTCCTGGGCATTTGAATGGCATAATATTCCTGGGCTCTGACTGGCATAATATTCCTGGGCATCTGTCTGGCACACTATTCCTGGGCATCTGACTGGCACACTATTCTTGGGCATCTGACTGGCATAATATTCCTGGGCATCTGAATGGCATAATATTCCTGGGCATCTGACGGGCATACTATTCCTGGGCATCTGACCGGCATATTATTCCTGGGCATCTGAATGGCATAATATTCCTGGGCATCTGACTGGCATAATATTCCTGGGTATCTGACTGGCACAATATTCCTGGGCATCTGACTGGCATAATATTCCTGGGCATCTGAATAACATAATATTCCTGGGCATCTGACTGGCATAATATTCCTGGGCAAAAGAATGGCATAATATTCCTGGGCAAAAGAATGGCATAATATTCCTGGGCATCTGAGTGGCATAATATTCCTGGGCATCTGACTGGCATAATATTCCTGGGCATCTGAATGGCACAATATTCCTGGGCTCTGAATGGCACAATATTCCAGGGCATCTGAATGGCATAATATTCCTGGGCATCTGAATGGCACAATATTCCTGGGCATCTGAATGGCATAATATTCCTGGGCATCTGAATGGCAAAATATTCCTGGGCTCTGAATGGCATAATATTCCTGGGCATCTGAATGGCATAATATTCCTGGGCATCTGACTGGCATAATATTCCTGGGCTCTGACTGGCATAATATTCCTGGGCATCTGAATGGCATAATCCTGGGCATCTGACTGGCATAATATTCCTGGGCATCTGAATGGCATAATATTCCTGGGAATCTGACTGGCACACTATTCCTGGGCATCTGACTGGCATAATATTCCTGGGCATCTGAATGGCACACTATATCTGGGCATCTGACTGGCATAATATTCCTGGGCATCTGAATGGCATAATATTCCTGGGCATCTGAATTGCATATTATTCCTGGGCATTTGAATGGCATAATATTCCTGGGCTCTGACTGGCATAATATTCCTGGGCATCTGTCTGGCACACTATTCCTGGGCATCTGACTGGCACACTATTCTTGGGCATCTGACTGGCATAATATTCCTGGGCATCTGAATGGCATAATATTCCTGGGCATCTGACGGGCATACTATTCCTGGGCATCTGACCGGCATATTATTCCTGGGCATCTGAATGGCATAATATTCCTGGGCATCTGACTGGCATAATATTCCTGGGTATCTGACTGGCACAATATTCCTGGGCATCTGACTGGCATAATATTCCTGGGCATCTGAATAACATAATATTCCTGGGCATCTGACTGGCATAATATTCCTGGGCATTTGAATGGCATAATATTCCTGGGCTCTGACTGGCATAATATTCCTGGGCATCTGTCTGGCACACTATTCCTGGGCATCTGACTGGCACACTATTCTTGGGCATCTGACTGGCATAATATTCCTGGGCATCTGAATGGCATAATATTCCTGGGCATCTGACGGGCATACTATTCCTGGGCATCTGACCGGCATATTATTCCTGGGCATCTGAATGGCATAATATTCCTGGGTATCTGACTGGCACAATATTCCTGGGCATCTGACTGGCATAATATTCCTGGGCATCTGAATAACATAATATTCCTGGGCATCTGACTGGCATAATATTCCTGGGCAAAAGAATGGCATAATATTCCTGGGCAAAAGAATGGCATAATATTCCTGGGCATCTGAGTGGCATAATATTCCTGGGCATCTGACTGGCATAATATTCCTGGGCATCTGAATGGCACAATATTCCTGGGCTCTGAATGGCACAATATTCCAGGGCATCTGAATGGCATAATATTCCTGGGCATCTGAATGGCACAATATTCCTGGGCATCTGAATGGCATAATATTCCTGGGCATCTGAATGGCAAAATATTCCTGGGCTCTGAATGGCATAATATTCCTGGGCATCTGAATGGCATAATATTCCTGGGCATCTGACTGGCATAATATTCCTGGGCTCTGACTGGCATAATATTCCTGGGCATCTGAATGGCATAATCCTGGGCATCTGACTGGCATAATATTCCTGGGCATCTGAATGGCATAATATTCCTGGGAATCTGACTGGCACACTATTCCTGGGCATCTGACTGGCATAATATTCCTGGGCATCTGAATGGCATAATATTCCTGGGCATCTGAATTGCATATTATTCCTGGGCATTTGAATGGCATAATATTCCTGGGCATCTGAATTGCATATTATTCCTGGGCATTTGAATGGCATAATATTCCTGGGCTCTGACTGGCATAATATTCCTGGGCATCTGTCTGGCACACTATTCCTGGGCATCTGACTGGCACACTATTCTTGGGCATCTGACTGGCATAATATTCCTGGGCATCTGAATGGCATAATATTCCTGGGCATCTGACGGGCATACTATTCCTGGGCATCTGACCGGCATATTATTCCTGGGCATCTGAATGGCATAATATTCCTGGGCATCTGACTGGCATAATATTCCTGGGTATCTGACTGGCACAATATTCCTGGGCATCTGACTGGCATAATATTCCTGGGCATCTGAATAACATAATATTCCTGGGCATCTGACTGGCATAATATTCCTGGGCAAAAGAATGGCATAATATTCCTGGGCATCTGAGTGGCATAATATTCCTGGGCATCTGACTGGCATAATATTCCTGGGCATCTGAATGGCACAATATTCCTGGGCTCTGAATGGCACAATATTCCAGGGCATCTGAATGGCATAATATTCCTGGGCATCTGAATGGCACAATATTCCTGGGCATCTGAATGGCATAATATTCCTGGGCATCTGAATGGCAAAATATTCCTGGGCTCTGAATGGCATAATATTCCTGGGCATCTGAATGGCATAATATTCCTGGGCATCTGACTGGCATAATATTCCTGGGCTCTGACTGGCATAATATTCCTGGGCATCTGAATGGCATAATCCTGGGCATCTGACTGGCATAATATTCCTGGGCATCTGAATGGCATAATATTCCTGGGAATCTGACTGGCACACTATTCCTGGGCATCTGACTGGCATAATATTCCTGGGCATCTGAATGGCACACTATATCTGGGCATCTGACTGGCATAATATTCCTGGGCATCTGAATGGCATAATATTCCTGGGCATCTGAATTGCATATTATTCCTGGGCATTTGAATGGCATAATATTCCTGGGCTCTGACTGGCATAATATTCCTGGGCATCTGTCTGGCACACTATTCCTGGGCATCTGACTGGCACACTATTCTTGGGCATCTGACTGGCATAATATTCCTGGGCATCTGAATGGCATAATATTCCTGGGCATCTGACGGGCATACTATTCCTGGGCATCTGACTGGCATATTATTCCTGGGCATCTGAATGGCATAATATTCCTGGGCATCTGACTGGCATAATATTCCTGGGCATCTGACTGGCACAATATTCCTGGGCATCTGACTGGCATAATATTCCTGGGCAAAAGAATGGCATAATATTCCTGGGCAAAAGAATGGCATAATATTCCTGGGAATCTGAATGGCATAATATTCCTGGGCATCTGACTGGCATAATATTCCTGGGCATCTGACTGGCATAATATTCCTGGGCATCTGACGGGCACACTATTCTTGGGCATCTGACTGGCATAATATTCCTGGGCATCTGAATGGCATAATATTCCTGGGCATCTGACGGGCATACTATTCCTGGGCATCTGAATGGCATAATATTCCTGGGCATCTGACTGGCATAATATTCCTGGGCATCTGAATAACATAATATTCCTGGGCATCTGACTGGCATAATATTCCTGGGCAAAAGAATGGCATAATATTCCTGGGCAAAAGAATGGCATAATATTCCTGGGAATCTGAATGGCATAATATTCCTCGGCATGTGACTGGCATAATATTCCTGGGCATCTGAATGGCACAATATTCCTGGGCTCTGAATGGCACAATATTCCAGGGCATCTGAATGGCATAATATTCCTGGGCATCTGAATGGCACAATATTCCAGGGCATCTGAATGGCATAATATTCCTGGGCATCTGAATGGCATAATATTCCTGGGCATCTGACTGGCACACTATTCCCATTGAAATACTGGTAAGTTTGTTGATTTAACTTTACTTCATTTTAAATATTGTATTTGTTCCCGTTTTGTTTCTTCACTGCAAAATAAGATATATGCAGTGTGCATAGGAATTTGTTCATAGTTTTTGTTTTTACTATAGTCCGGCCCTCCAACGGTCTGAGGGACAGTGAACTGGCCCCCTGTTTAAAAAGTTTGAGGACCCCTGCTTTAAAGGGACACTACCACTTACATAAGATGTAACATTTTAACATTCGCTAATATTATCAAAATGACCATGATCATAGTTGCTTCATAAGAATGCACTAATGACTAAGATGTGAAAGACAGCTCCATGTTTTAAGTAATATTCTATCCTAATTTCTTAATTCCTATAGTACTTGAAGTTGACTTGTTTCATGGTCAGTTCCCATTTTATTTGCATAAAAGTCCCAGATTCTATTGCCCCTGTTAAACACTGCATTCAGGCTCTCTGCAGAACCTAATAGAATGTGATTCAACTGCAACGGGCACCGCAAAAATACCATGCGCTAAAAAACTGGTATTGCGGTAACGGAATAACGGCGTTTAATATAAAACAGTGTTATTCCCTATTTCCATGGTAAAAATATGATAGGGGACTGGGCGAATATTAGCCACCCCCAGTCTCCTACCGTTCCTTCCTCAATAAAATTAAAATTATTGCTCTCTTCATACCGCCGGGCCCATTAAAAAGAAATAGGCCTACTAGGAGTACGGGCCGGAGCTATGCATTTCATCCCGATCAAGATAGAATGATTTGCGGTATTTATTAAATAGGTGCGTTGATCATATCACCACACTCGTTAATGGTGTTAGCGGCAGGGATTAAATAAAAAATGTCTGTTAATTTACCATTAACACTCGTTTTTTAAAGACCGGGGCCATTGAAAAAGGAAAAATTAGTACACAGTGCCTATATTATTTTATTCAGTGATATGACCAATAGTGAAGTTGTGACTACGGCAATATAACCACCACCAAAATAAAAAAAAACAGAAAAAACAAATGTATTAAAGAAGAACAATATATATAAAAACAAATAAATACAAACCCCAAAGGCTATTATAATATATATATAAAGCGGTATGTTGAGCGTATTTCGTAGATTCCAAATTAAATTCTTGAGATTAATCACATTTAATGAAAAATAGCTGCTAGTCTTGGATGACACAGTGGAGCACCACTGAAGGGAGAGAACACAAATGAAAAAAATAAGCAGACAGAGCTAAATAATAACAACTTAAATAGGTTGATAATAAAAATATATACCTTGATAATAAACTGTGTATAAACATTTGTAAAAAAAATACACATAGACACACAGATAAATAGTATGGACAAATAATATATATCCTATAGACAAAATATATATCAAAAAACAAAATACATACAAAAAAATAGACAGATAAGTTTACATGCGGAAATGCAGTGAACCGCTGAAATAAACAAATTAAATTCCCACAAGACATACGGGAATCAAATTGACCGGTAGGCAAGTGAAAAAAACATTTGGTAATAACTCACTTGAAATCCCGCTGCAGATATGTGCTGACAAAAAGTGAGAAGGCTTAAACCTGGCCAGGGAGATTCGAAAACACGTTTTGGTTTCTTCCTCAGCCTCATACAAAAAGACGACCAGCAGAAAGACGTCTGATACAATTGAACAAAAGAATCTTCAAAGGGACTGTATCGCCTGGACATTGTTTTTATTGTGTGTGTAAAGCATAAAAAATGATTGAAAATGATCTATACACTGTATTAGTAAAACTGCAAGTAAATGCTTAAATTAATATAAATATGTTTATTAAATGTGTCTGTGGAGTCTGCTGTTTATGACCTCACATGTGACATGATATGCAAATGAACTACTTTTTAATGGGAAATGTGTAATTTTCATAATGGGCCACAGGTGATGTCATAAACCGGAGACTCCACAGACATATCTAAACCCTCAATGATCGCTGGCCTGTATCATGCGCGCAGTCACTATGTAGATAAATATATAGCCCCCCTGGGGTCACGGGCTGGCACATTTCCCATGGCCTCCATATTAAATAAAGAAAATATGGCCGCCAGGGGCCTGCAGCCCTAACTAGGGTTGCCACCTAGCCCGTATTTTACCGGCAGGCCGGTAAAAAATTGTCTTGACCCCAATGTTAAGTCTATGGAGGTAGTAGCATGGCCAGTATTTTTTTGAAGAAAAGGTGGCAACCCTAGCCCTAACTAAAATATAATATAGGCCCCTGGGCTAAGATCTGGTGTTATGCCCCAAGACACAATTAAAAGAAAGCCCCCCCCCCACAATAAAAATTAAACAGCCCACAGGTAGGGTTGCTACCTTTTCCATAAAAAAGTACCAGCCTTGCTATTGTCTCCATAGACTTAACATTGGCAGCAAGCCACACACTGGTGCCCCATAATTATGCCACACAAAAGAGTCCCTTAATTACGCCACACAAAAGAGTCCCTTAATTATGCCACACATGGGGCCCAATAAATATGCCACACACAAGCGCCCCATAATTATGCACACATGGGACCACCATTAATTATGCAACACACAGGAGCCCCACAAGGTGACAATTGTACAATTATAGATACCAGGAATATTGTGCCACTCAGAGCCCAGTAATATTGTGCCAGTCAGATACCAGTAATATTGTGCCATTCAGATACCAGTAATATTGTGCCACTCAGAGCCCAGTAATATTGTGCCATTCAGATACCAGTAATATTGTGCCAGTCAGAGCCCAGTAATATTGTGCCAGTCAGATACCAGGAATATTGTGCCAGTCAGAGCCCAGTAATATTGTGCCAGTCAGAGCCCAGTAATAGTGTGCCAGTCAGAGCCCAGTAATATTGTGCCAGTCAGAGCCCAGTAATAGTGTGCCAGTCAGAGCCCAGTAATATTGTGCCAGTCAGAGTCCAGTCATATTTTGCCAGTCAGAGCCCTGTAATATTGTGCCAGTCAGAGCCCAGTAATACTGTGCCAGTCAGAGCCCAGTAATAGTGTGCCAGTCAGAGCCCAGTAATATTATGCCAGTCAGATACCAGGAATATTGTGCAATTAAAGTGCTCGTTTTCAACCACCCTCCTCCCCCCTTCCCCATCACTTACCGAATGGCTGCTGCTCCGTGTCCCCGGACGGACGCCTCCTCCGTGCAGTCTTCCCTCCTGCTCGGAGGAGGGAAACAAAGTGATTTTTTTTCTTTTTTCCAGCGGATGCGGCTGCCAGAAAAAAAACCGTTAAGCAGTGCCGTGCGGGGGGTGCCGGCAGCACGGGTGTCACCCACGCTGGAGGTGTCCGCACCCCCGCACTCTCCCTCGGGATGCCACTGCTCCCTGGGCCTTTCAATAAAATTAATGGCCCTCCCATCCCCTCCACCCTTGTGCCAGGGGAAGGCCAAATACCCCAGACAGGGCCAACATCAGGGGGTAATAGAATTCCATGCGTTACCACGTATTCTACTAAATCCAAAACCATTCGCCATATAGTTCACAAACATTGGCATATACTCCAAAGGGACAGGGAACTGGGCAGTTTGTTTTTAGACAAACCACTTATGGCCTATAAAAGATCTAGGAATCTATCTATTAAGAACATCTACTTGGGGACCGAAAGGGAAGCTAGGGTTTGAAGGGATATTGGAAGGGAGGGGTGGGGGGACGGGAGAGGAAGTGTGGAACTTGGGGGTAAAAGCATGTTGTTGGATTTTTTTTTTTTTTTTTTTATAATTTTTTTTTTTTTATCCTTTCTCCTTTTCAGGAATTTATTCACTAATAAGGGCATACCACACAAATTAGCTTAAACAAGAGAGACGATCTGCCAATAAACAACAATAAGGAGAATATATAGTATAACACAAAGGAGTAATCCAGTAGAACAAAATATTGTATCACATATTTTCACCGAATAGGAATAAACTCAATAATGACACTCTTTTCATGCACTCAAGCACGTAGGATTGTAATAAGGCACCAATTTTCACTCTAGGGTTTTCCTTTTTTTTTTTTTTTTTTCTTTCTCTTTCTTTTTTCTTCGTGAGAGTATCGGTATGGGCCCAACCTCACCCACCTGCCATACCGCTACAACCGAATATGTTGTTGTTTTTTTTTTTAACCAAATATTCCCCCACTGAGGGCTAGTGCCCCCGGCGGGATGGGTTCGGAGTGCTCAAGATTTATCGGTAGCACTCTAGGGATGGGTGTGTGTTACAGTTATGTTGTAGTTTATTATTTGTTTGTTTGTGTTAAATGCTGTGCTGTGGATCGGGGACGTGGAGACCGGGGGACCCTGGAGGGAACGAGGCGGGATGGGAGAACTGGAGATAAAAATGGGTAGTATTAAGGTAGCCTCTATAAATGCTCAGGGTCTTAACTCCCCCCAAAAACTAAGTATATTCCTAAATACGTTAAAGAAAGATCATATACAGGTTTGCGGGGTACAGGAAACACATTGGAAGAGGCCAGACGAGACAAAAATAAAGAACCGAGCATTTCCACTTATACTCTGCTCCTCCCTTAGGGACAAAAAAAAAAGAGGGACAGCTATTTTGTTTTCTGCAGACCTTAGAGACAACATTATCCATCAGGATTGTGATCAGGAGGGTAGATTTGTTCTTGTAATCTGTGAGATAAATAACATAGTGTATACCCTGGTAAATATTTATGCCCCAAACCATTCTCCGGTACGTTTCATCGGCAAAATACTTGCCAAACTTGAGAGAATAAAACAGGGGAGATTCATAGTTATGGGAGACTTCAATTGCCAAATGGATCCTGCCATGGATAGCTCATCAGCCAGGGGAACTACTAAAAACCAAAATACAATAAATAATGCTAGAAGACTAAGGGATATGTTGAGGAGTTATGCATTGCTGGACCTCTGGAGGGTGTTCCACCCGGGGGAGAGGGATTACACGTGTTTCTCTCGCTCCAATCTTGTATACTCAAGGATAGATCTGATGGTGTCCGGGACTAATGTTGCCAAAATAATAAATAAGATAATTATTACTACTATCCCTTGGTCCGACCATAATATGGTACTTATGATTGTGAAAGATGAAATGGCTAGGACAAGGACCCACTGGAGGCTAAATGATCAACTCCTGCGTAGTAGGGATAATGTATTACATTTGAAAAGGATGTCTGATCTCTTCTTTATTGAGAATTGGGACAATGAGGTCCCTCTCGCCACCGTTTGGTGTACATACAAATGTGTGATGAGGGGACATCTGATCAAGATGGGAGCGAGAGAGAAGAGGTCCAGAGGAGCCCCCCTTGCGGAGCTATATGTTTCATTGGAGCACCTGGAACAGGAAAATAAAAAGAAACCATCACCTCAAGTCACACACAAAATTAAAGACACGCAGAATAGCATCAATGAGCGTTTGATAAATAGAGCCAATCTAAATTTAGAATACCTCCACCGAATGTGGTACTATCAAGGTAATAAGGCGGATAAAGAACTAACAAACAGATCAAAAAAAGAAAAATCTATAAAAACCATAAGTAGGCTAAAAGATAAGAACAAAATAATATTACACCCAGACAAAATTGGAGAAACATTTAGAGCATTCTATGAATCACTATATAATATTCCGGTGGATCCAGCCGCTTCTAGGGTGGAAGATTTTTTTGCGGAATTAAATCTACCCCAAATCTCAGACACACAGTCAAAAGGGAGCTCAATTTGCCACTTACAGCTACAGAAGTGGAAAAAGCCATTAACAACCTTAAAAATAACAAAGCACCCGGTCCGGATGGCTTCAGCAATAGATTTTATAAATTGATGAAAGGCAATATTGCACCCAAACTTGCGGCGGTTTTTGGTGCCTTCGGCTCACAGCAGAGGATACCAAAAGAATTGCTGCAAGCACACATAGCCCCAATACCCAAGCCAAATAAAGATCTGGAGTCAACATCTAATTATAGACCTATAACGTTACAAAATGCGGACATAAAGATCTACGCATCAATTCTGGCGGAAAGACTTAAGAAGGTGGTACTCTCTCTGGTCCATACAGATCAAACAGGCTTTGTGCCGGGACGATTAAGTTCCAATAACGTAAGAAGGTTGGTAGATGCCATGGACATGGCCCAGAGGGAGGGGCTGCCCCTGCTGACCCTGTCGATAGATGCCGAAAAAGCATTCGACAGGGTCAGCTGGGATTACTTGCGATATACACTAATAAATTTAGGCATTGGGGGACACTTTTTGGATAGCATTATGGTTTTGTATACAAACCCCACAGCTAGAGTCTGCAGTAGTGGCTTCGTCTCTGGTTGGTTTGACATATCCAACGGTGTTCGGCAGGGATGTCCCCTTTCGCCTCTCCTTTATATACTCTCAATGGAACCGCTAGCAGAACATATTAGAACCAACCCTAAAATAATGGGAATCCCGGCGGGAAAAAGGGAACTAAAACTGTGTATGTACGCGGATGACGCAGTTCTTACCCTATTAAACCCCAGACAGTCTATTCCGGCACTTATTGGAGTGATGGAATCGTATTCCAGCATCTCGGGATATAAAGTTAACTGGGAAAAATCAGAAGCAATAGCCTGTAACATATCCCAAAGAGAAAAAGACCATCTGACTAAGTTAGGGGGTTTTAAATGGGCTAAGGATTCCATCAAGCATATGGGCATAAAAATCACCTCCGACCCCTCAAAAATAGTTGAAATCAATTTCCTCCCTCTGTTACTACATATAAACAAAAAATATCAAGAATGGCAAAATATCAGGGCATCTTGGTTGGGAAGAATTAATATTGTAAGATCATACTTGCTCCCTAAGATGTCCTATATTTTTAATATGATACCCTTGAAAGTACCAAAAGCATGGATTGAATTAGCACAGACAGGGCTATCGCGATTTGTGTGGCAGGGCAAACGTCCCCGAATCCAGACAAAACTGTTGATGGCGAAGGCTGACAACGGAGGTTTGGGAATTCCCAACATCGGCAAATATCATCTCGCCTGTCTAATTTCACAAGCCCTGATCACACAAAATGATAGTTATATAAATGAGGGCTGGTACTATATAGAACAAACCATGTCTGGTACTCATAATTTGCTACGTTTTTTTTGGCAGACCACACCAAAAACCACAGTTGAGCAAAAATTTAAAAATTTACCGATAATTTTGAGGGACCTAGTCCAGGTCTGGGAGATATTTAGAAATAGTATAGGCCTTAAAAATAAAATACTGGCCGCGGTAAATATGGACATATTGGCCGCAAACGTACAGGATCTGGATTTAAAAACATGGCTATATAGTGGATTAGTGAAAGTTGAGGATCTGCTGGAAGGGGACAGGGTAATGGGGTTCGACAGCTTAAGTCAAGCCAATAACCTACCCAGGAAAGAAATCTTTACATACTTACGGGTAAAAGGGTACATTAAGAAATACCTATATACAGGGAAAGCCCCAGAAACGGTAGCTTTAGAAGATCTAATTAGAAAAAAGGTAGTTAAGAGACCCATATCCAGTTGTATGGAATTACTGAGGGAAAAAGACTCAACTATAATAATCCCAGCTATGATCAAATGGGGTCAGGAGTTGAACATCCAAATAAATAAAAAAGACTGGTTAAACTCACTTAGAGCAGTGGCGGGGGCAGTGCATTGCCTAAATCTGAGAGAAGTGCATTATAAGCTACTCAATCGGTGGTACCTGACTCCTTCCCGTTTAGCTAAGATGTCCCCGGGAACCAGCGATACCTGTTGGAGATGCGGCACCCAACGGGGGGACTTAATGCATGTATGGTGGAGCTGCGGCCCGATCCAGCTGTACTGGAGAATGGTGGGGAAAAAGATAGCAGCCATTTGTGGTACAACCCTACCCCATGCCCCAGAGTCATTCCTGTTACATTTAGACAAGACAGCCTGGCCAAGAAAGAATAGGAAGTTCATAATTCACTGCCTAACAGCAGCAAAATTGCTGGTCGCTAGGAATTGGAGTTCCACCCTGGCACCAATATGGGACAAGCTAAAACAACAATTAATTTTCCAACTTAGGATGGAATCGGGAATCGCATTCCAATTTGATTTAGGAGAGTGGAACAGGGCTGATTGGAAGGAATGGATTCTGCAAACTGAAAAAACCTAAGGGGCTTTTACACTAAGATAGCAGAGGGAGGGGCAAGAGAGCAAGAGAGTAGGAGGAAGTGCTCGGAGACAGAGGTGGAAAGGGAAAGAGAAGGTGGGGAAAAGGGAAAACGAGGAAAAAAGGAAAGGAAAAGAGAAAGGAGGGAAGGAGAGAAAAAGGAGGGCAGGAAACGGAATTAAAAGGGAAAGAAAAGACGAATCAGGGTCACCATCTCCAAACTGACCAACAAGACCCAGAGCAAAAAAGAGCAAAAAAGAGTAAAAGAGACGGTTACCTATCGACTCGCGTACAGAAGGGGTCCTGCCCGGTCTCACACGTCTCGGTCCCAAAGGGATATAGCATCCTAGGAATAAGAACCTTGAAAATTCACTACAGAAGTCTTTGAAGAGAGGATGTAATCCTGTTCTACACACAGCACTTTTTATTTATTTGTACAGTGTGTATTGCTTTGCAATGTATGTCTATCTTTTTGCGTATTTTCTATGTCTTCGTAATATTTTTCTTCTTTTTTCGTTTGTATGTACAAATCATAAAACAGAAAATAAAGTATATATAATAAAAAAATAAAAAAAAAAAAGATCTAGGAATCTTCGAAGCCTGGTGACTAAACCCAGTGGTCCTAAGAAAAAAGACCCTGAGTCTTGGCTCACCCCCATCCATGGCATGTTTAAATGTGGACGCTGCACCAATTGTAATAGTGTCACCATTAGTGATCATTTCTCCCACCCTAGGACTGGGAAAAATATCAGCATTCTCGAATATTTAAACTGTCAAATTGATTTTGTTGTTTATCTTATCAAATGTCCTTGTGGACTTGGGTATGTGGGGGAAACTACTCGTCCCCTCACTGTTAGTCTCGGTGAACATAAGAGTACCATCCGCAATCACAATGTTAAATACCCAGTTGCACGCCATTTTTTGGAGATGAGACACTCTGTCTCTCAACTGCGTTTTCAGGCCATTGAACGTATCAAAGTTACACATGTCATGGATAGAATCACTAAGCTTAAACAGCGTGAACTCTTTTGGATTTATAAATTGGATACCATCTGGCCAAAGGGACTCAACGAGGACCATGATCTTACTCCTTTTAGACGTTAGAATTCCACCTCAGTTTGTATTCCCCTGTTTTTATCTTTTTACATTTTTTCTTTTTGTTTTTTCTCCATAGGATTGGATACTTTTCTGGATCGAAAGCAGCTTCTCTGTTCTGTTTACCCTTCATCTATGCTGTGAAGCCCCGGAATATATCTTATGTTGTTTATTTACCGTATATTTTGTATCTGTACTATTGCTTTGTTTGTTTTTTCTTATATATATATATATATATATATATATATATATATATATGTATAAAGCATTATATAATAATATCTTCATAATGAATTCTACATGACATTTTGTGTTTCACATGTTATTGGAATTTGTATATTCTTCTTATATTGTTGGTATGCTATTTTTTGTTTTCATTATATTTTTGTGTCTATCTTATTATTTTCTCTGTTTCTCTATTTTTTGTATGTTTTTTCATATTTCTATTTTCTGCATATATATTTTTTTTTGGACTGGATTTGTCCCTATATGTATTATTTTTTATTTTTTTGCTACCATATCATCCTATTATTATATTTTTATTATTGTTTGCATTTTTTTTCTCCTTTTTTCCATTTGTGTTTATTAATATTTTTTTCTTTTTATAGAATCTATTTTGTTTATTTATAATGTATTGTCCTTTTTTCTAGCATTATTATATTTTTTTTCCTGGTCTTCTATGGCTATTTCTATATATTTTGATTTATGTTGGTCCATTTCTCCCCCCCCCCCCCCCCATTCTGGGTTATTAAATAATGCTTTTTTACATTGTCCGTTTTTACTTTCAGTTTTGTTTTAGAGCAGTAGCTGTGCTCATTGCTACTTGGTAGCTCTCTGGTCCCGTTTTTCTTTTTTTCTTTGTTTATGTGATGTCATCACGCAAGTTGCGTGATTACGTCATCGCGTTCGCATCACGACGTAATTACGTTGTGACGTCATCACGCTACATGGCGGCCGCCATTTTTAGTTTCTTTTTCAGTATATAAGGACCCCCACACTCTAACAGGGCTCTAGCACCGAAACCTTGGGGAGCTAGTTCCTTGGGTATTCTCTATCTGGTCTCAGCATTTTTGTAAGTGTATTTAGCTATTGTTTATCCATTTTTCTTTTTTTTTACTCCCCCTATTAGTACCATTTGCATGTATTTCTTCATTTGTGATATATTCATTATTATTAGCCTGGATTTGGCTTGTATCTGACTAGTATTATTTATATGTTGTATTTGTATTTTTATACTTATTTTTGATATTTTAATGATTATATTAAAGGTTAATTTTTATGTTTTCTAAACATGGTGTGCTGCCTTTCTGTATATATCTATTGACTTGTGGGTGGTATGGGACTGCCCTTTGTGGCATGTACCCTAAACATTATTTTTGATTTACGGATTCTGTTATGTCCAGTGGTCCTACCTCATTCTGTTTTTTCCTACATCAGGGGGTGACAGGCGATACAGCTGGCACAGGCCTGGTGGCCCCAGAAGACCTTCTCAGGCCTCTCTAAAAAAAAAATTTTTTTAAAAAGCTTGCCATTGGGGAGATCAAACTATCTGGCAGCATGGTGTCTGTGTACTTCTCAGGCAGATATGCTGCCTCTCGTGCTGCCTGTGCATGTTCTTGGGTCAGCGGATCAGGGGTCACTTGACCTGACAGAACTCAGACTTCAGACCATGCAAGGAGTGCAAGAGGCAGCATGGTAGGATATCTGTGAGACACCATTAAACTGACATTCAAAAAAATGAAAGTATTTTTGCATGTTAGTTTTTACCATGCATTAAAGCACCGGTACTGGGCTAAGTATATAACGGCATTTAGCATAAAATACTTTTGTTCCTAATTTCCCCATTAAAAGCATGCTAGGTGACTGGGGCTGTAATAACCATCCCAGTCCCCTAATGTCACCCTCCCTAAAAAATAAATAAATTGCCCCTCGGACCAGCAGCCTCTCCCCACTGACCTCTGGCCGGCACCATGACCCAAGTCAGCATATAAATAAATATTAAGGCCCTTTGCGCCACATGCTGGTGAAATGCCCATGACCCCACTATTCAAATAAAATATGGTTCCCAGGGGCCACAGGCCGGTGAATCCCTGCAGTCCTGATTTAAATATAATAAAGGCCCAGCACCAAAGATCTCCCCTCACCAGGCTCTTTGCAGTGAGCAGGAAGCATGGTGTCTGTTGCTGCCCAAACTCACAGACATCCTCCTCAGAGCATGACTTGCCGGCGGGCAGACTTCAGAGCATGGACAATGAGTGCGGGAGGCAGCATGGTAGGATGTCTGTGCGCCTCGGCTCCATGCTGCCTTCCCCTACACACCAGGGAGCTGTGGGTGCTGGCTCCTGGGTGTGCAATGTGGGTGATGGGGCATGTCCTGGGTGTGTAATGTGGGTGATGGGGCATGTCTTGAGTGTGTAATGTGGGTGATGCAGTGCAATGTGGGTACTGAGGCATGTCATGTTGTGCTGTGGTAAGTAATGGGTGTGCAGTGTTAGTGATGGTGCATTTCCTGGGTTACTGGGGTAAGTCTTGGTCTGCAATGTGGGTTCTCAAGCTGTTCTCCAGTGTGTGCAGTCTAAAAAGAGATAGCTCTGTGCATTTTTTATTTATTTATTTTTTGCCAGCGCAGATTTTCTAGAAATAGGTGTATTATTTATTTATTCATTGATTAATGGCTCCTTACCCTGGACCAGAAGCGGAGAATCCAGGGTGTGGACTTAACAGCAGTCCCAAGCTCTGGGGCGGCCTTTTTCATTTTAATCGGGGTCACGAGCACCAGGGGGGCCCTTTATTTCATTTTTTTTAAATTTAATTAGTAAGGCCAGCAGATGTCTCTGGCCCCATGGTGCATTTTTTAAGTGGAGGAAGGGGACATTAGAGAAGCACCCATGGCTCCCCCAACAAGGTTAAGCCTTTCATTGCGGTAGGCAACACTGTTTTTGTTGCCTACAGCCAGGGGCGTTGCTAGGTCGCTAAAAGATCTGGGGCTAGATCCCATGACAGATTTGATACAAGTAAAGAAGCTCACATGCTTGGGTCTGGTTATAAAGTATATATGATGCCAATGAGCAATTGGTGTACATATAATATAAGTAATAAATACATATAAATAGATTAATATGATGATGCCAATGTAGCGAGATGGAGGGTGAGTGGGGTGATAAGCTGAATGGATGGGGTAAAATGGAGGGAGAGGGTGAGATGTGCAAAATAATAAGGGTGGGGGTGAGATGGAGGGTGATATTCTGGAGAGAGGGGGTGATATAGAGGTTGATGATAAGCTGGATGGAGGGGGTAAGATGGAGGGAGAGGGTGAGACAGAGGGTGAGATACATGATAAGATAATGGTGGGGTGAGATGGAGATAGAGAGGGGTGATATTCTGGAGAGAGGGGTGAAATAGAGGGTGGGTGGGGTGATGAGCTGGAAGGAGGGGTGAGGTGGAGGGCGAAGAGGCGTGATAAGCTGGAGGGAGAGGTTGAGATGGGGAGAGACAGGTGATAAGATTGAGAGATAGGGCTAGAGGGATGATATGATGGAATGAGAGGGTGAGAGGGGTAATAAGATGGAGGGAGAGGGTGATAGGGGTGATAAGATGGAGGGAGAGGCTGGCAGGGGTGTTAAGATGGAGGGAGAGGCTGGCAAGGGTGTTAAGATGGAGGGAGAGAATAGATTTTTACATGTTGCCCTTTACATTACGAAAAGTGTTCAGCTATAACCATTTAATCTATACATTTACTGGGTTAAGTTTCCTGGTGCCATCTCCAACATGGTCACCGCAACTGATCACTTGTAGATGTAGAGGCAGAATTTACTTACAGTCCATGCTGTTGGCACAGAGATAAGGCTAAAAAAAATTCTAAATATACTGATAAAATGTCTAATATATTTGCTTAGACATTCGCCTTGCACAATATATAGAAACAGGTGCATTAAATCCGTGAAGGAGACTTCAGCACTGTTGGCCACTTGGTGCTCAAGGAATTAAACTGTATTCTAATATGGCCAGGATTTGCTAGCAGGTAGCAGTTGTGGAACTACAACTCCCAGTATTCTTTAGTGCACAGTCACTTAATACTGTCAGTCATGTCATCAAAGAATTTCATCCTCCCATATAAATACCACCTGGCTGAGAGTGATAGGCAGTGCAGTCCCCCATAAATGCTAGCTGACGGAGAGTGATAGGCAGTGCAATCCTGCATAAATGCCAGCTGGCTGAGACTGATAGGAAGTGCAGTGCCCCCATAAATGCCAGCTGGCTGAGAATGATAGGCAGTTCAGTGCCCCCCATAAATAGTACCACACTCACATCACATAATTTGTATCACTGCACTCACTCCACATCACATCACTCAAATCACATCACTCACAGGGTAGGGGAGCAGAGGCGTCACTAGGGTTGGTGTCACCCGGTGCGGTAACTCATGGTGTCACCCCCCTGTTTTTCCTCCAATACCATGCCAAAAAGATTCCTTAGTAATGCCAGTCAGATGGCCCATTAAATATGCCACATACAGGAGCCCCACAAATAATGTCACACACAGGTGCCCCACAAATTATGTCACACACAGGAGCCCATTAACTATGCCATACACAGGAGCTCCATAACTTATGCCACACCTGTGCCCCATAAATGAGGCCACACCAGAGCCCCATTATTTATGCCTCACCTCGGAAAGCAATTAATTATGCCACACACATACAGGCGCCCCTTAATTATGCCACACACAAGCGCCCCTTAATTATGACACACATGGGGCCCAATAAATATGCCACACATGGGGCCGCCATTATTATGCGACACACACACGAGGTGACAATTGTACAATTCTAAAACAATACATATCTATACACACAGACATATCTCTATCTCTCTCTCTGACTAGTTGCATTTATACTTATTTGAATTTTTTAATATTATATTCAACTATTTTCATATGTAATAAAAATGTTATTGAAAATGGCATTCCTTGTTTTTATTCCCTTCCTCTGTACCCACATTGTACCTAAAGGACTTAACACAGCACCATACAGTACCCACAGAATTTGCCAATGCACCTATATTGCACCCACAGCACTTGGCTTGCACTCATATTGCACTTACACGATTTGCCATGCCACAGTGTCAATGCCCCACAGAACATACCACAGTGTCACTTTGCCCCACAAAACTAGCCAGTGTCATTGTCCTCATAGTACATCTTATTTTGACTCATAGACTATGCCACAGCATCACTTTGCCAATTAAAATAAACCAGTTTTCCCATTAATATGCCAGTGTTTGCCCATAAATATGGCACAGCCAATTTGCCCAATAATTTGCCAGTATTATTTTGTCATAAATAAACCACAATTTGCCTAATAATATTCCAGTATTATTTTGCTGTTAATAAGCCAGGCAATTTGCTTACTAATAAGCCAGTATTATTTTGCCATTAAAAAGCCACAGCCAATTTGCCCAATAAAATGCCACTATTATTCTGCCATTTAATATATGCCAGTATTTTGCCATTCAATATGTGAAAGGGTTAAATTGATGTTGAGAAGCCCCCCTTGCTTGACCAAGTTCAGATAAAGGTCACAGTCCCTGAGGAAGTCAGATAAGACATAATGGTTTATGTAAGAAAGGTCTTAGACTACAAAAAGAGGAACTAATGTTGTAGCAAGTTTCAACTGTCTTTTCTGCTGACTGACTATATTGAGATTTATTTTAGCTTTTCTGCCTAGTGACAATATATGTACCCATTGTCCACCCCCCTTGTGACATGTATACGCCGCCTCTCATGTACTTGATGCTATGTTTGTGCAAAATTTATAACCAATCAATACACAGGACAACACCTAGATTTGTGTATAAATACCAATGTGTCATAAACTACACTCAGAGCTGAGGATAAAGAAACACGTGCCTTGTGTATTTGTTTTCCGCCTTCACAGCTCTCCAGATATCTGCTAACCTGCCACACATCAGCGACCTTAGAAGTAATTGATAAAGGAACAGAGACCGGCCTTTCCTTTCAATTTGGTGTCAGAAGTGGGATTCGGACATACAGGGTGAGTACAAGTTATGCATGGTTGTATTTTTATACTTCTGTGCCGTGCTCCCTTGTCTCTCCGAATCCCGTACCTAAAAATTTAGTGGGTTAAGTAAGCCTTGGGTTGTTGTTAAACACTTGTCACTGGGACGAGATAATATTGTGTTTCTGGTACACAATTTAAAATAATCTATTTATCTATGGTACTTGTCACTGGGACGAGAAAATATTGTGTTTCTGGTACACAAATAATAGATATAGATATTAAGATTTCACTGGGAAATCGCTAAAGTGCGTGACACTGGGTCGCAGCACAGTTTAACAAAACCTATTTAGAGATATATATGTATATATGAAGATAAATATATACAAGCGATTTGTAATTAGGAAGTGTTACTTTCTAAACTGTCGTTGGTGTGTCAAAGGTTATTTGTACATAAGTTAAAGTATAAGATAAGAATTGTTTATTAAGTTGTGTGAACTGCATAAAATTATCTGTTCATAATGGGACAAAAGTTAAATGATTTAGCAACTACAAGTTTTATATCAGGCAAAAGGAATGATGTCCCTTTGTGTGGAATCCCCATTATTACACTCAAATTTATGTGACCGTAGTATGTAGTTCAGGTATGATCATGTCATAACAATTAAACCCAAAGGAAGAGAAAATTAACAAGGGTAAATCTAAATACCCTAAGAGTCCTGTCCCACAGAAAGCTAAGACAGAGTCGCTGTATCCAGCACTTCCTGTTTGCTCAGAGCCCACACAGTAGAGCACAGCATGCAAATTGTCAGATAAGGAATTAACTGTTTTGTCTGTGGCCATAAGGTATGTTTGATTTGTCTCCCTGCAGTACACAGTGTTTTATGGCTATAGTAGAAATTTTATGTATAAAGTATAAGAATATTATAACATTGCATTGTTAAACAGAATCATAAGTGTTAAGTATTTCTAGTGTGGCTGAAACACATGTATAAGTAAGAAGACAATAGTTCTGAACTGAAGCTGTGTAACAGAGGATACAGATCCTTCTGTAAAACATAGTGAAGATTAGAGTCTCGTGTCTGTAACTTCCAAGTACACTGTATCTTGGTGTTTTGGATATGTTAGCTGTGCAAGTTGATAAGACCATAGAAGCTGTGGCATAATTATGTTTAATGTTGTCATTAGGAGAATTGTTATTATTGTTTAAATATTTGCAAAAGTAATTTTTGCAATTGCTATTTTTTAAGATATAATTGTATCTTTATAAGTGATGTCTGCACAAATGGGCAATAGTGTTACAGTAAAAGTCTCTAATATTTTACCACAAGAGTAGAGACGTGTCCTAGTTTTGTGTCAACAGCCCCAAAGCAGCAGTCGTGTTTTATAGAGATGTAACAAAAGGTAGTGTTTTATATTTAGTGGAGTACAGAGGATGGATCTCATGGATTAGTCAAACGAGCGCTCAAAAAAAATAGGCATGTTATGCCGATAGAATAATTTTGAATGATTCATGAGTGTAGGTCTTCTGGGTTATATTCATCAGTGTGATAAGAAGTTTTATAATAAATTAGTTTTAGCAGAAAATTAACAATAGTTATTGTAGTTGTGTTATTTTGGGTAAGCAGAGTTGTTTTATTTTGGCATAGTCAGTAATTTTATTAGTGGTATGCATAGTTTTAGAATTCATTTGCTACTGCGCATGCGTAACTGTATTTTTAAGTAACAAAAATAAAAATATGTGTGTGTAAAACAGTGAGTCATATAATATTAAAGGTCCTTTTTGGACATCATGTTATATATATGTGATCAATCCAGTGGATAGTATAACAGCTGTAAAATTTCATAAATGCCATTATTTGATTTTTATTAAGGTTTATTTTGATTCAATCTACATATTCAAAGGCATCATGTAAAATTATGAGGGTAAAAAGAAATCTAATATTTGTTTAAAAACTCTAAACATTTAACAGGTTTCACATGTTACCTATTAGAAATGTTTATTTGTTTAGGGTACATTTCTCCTTTTTGTATTTAGGTGTTTTGACAAGTATATAATTTTATGTAGGTTGGAAGGATTTTTGTGTTTGAATTTTTAGTGTATGTTGAAGATGGGTTTTGGTTTTTCCCAACATAGGATATCACATTTTCCAACATTTTAGATAAAATAGATAAGGAAAGATGTATTGATTGTTTTTAAGGTATTTGTAGGTACTGATATATTTTACATTTAAGTAGGATTTCAGAGTTGATACTAGAGAAAGACTTGAGTAACGTTTATTTGTAAAATGTTGAGAAGTGGGGGATTTTTGTGTTAAGCCGTTGAAGGCTTTGTGGGCCATGGAAATGGCAATTGATAAAGATAAAAGGTTTTTGTATGTTGTAGAAGGTGAGAGGTCATGTTGCAAATATGTACAAAGAGAATATGTCATGGACTGAGAATATAACAGTTAGGATTTAAAAGTGAATATTAATTTGAAAAGGAAGACATAAGTAATAATGTGTATGGTATATAGCAATAAGAGGTAGAATTTTTGGATTATACTGAAAAGTATTGATCAGTGTTTTTAAATAAACTCCCTGCCCATCTAATATAATCTTTGGTAAATTTACTGTAATTGTTTTTATTTTTGTGGTGTGACCAGAATTATTTTTACAGTCAGTGATACAGCGCTACTTACATTGTTGGTGATATATGAATATCATTTTCAAATTATAGGGAATGTCAGATTACCAGCTGGAGAGCAATGCATATTTAATTTAAATACAGAGCTAGCATGTTTATATACAGTAAATATACATACACACATACGTAATGCTAAAAATATTAATTTGTTGAATTCTAGTGTTTGTTATAATTAAGGCAAAGTACCACATGTGATACAGTGGGAGAGATTATTGAGCTGTTGTTTAAAATTTTAGATACAAGTTAAATTTTAATTTATGAGAATGTATGTCTGTCAGTGATTAGTGGAAAGAATTAGCAAGTGTCATGTTTTTAAACATGCTATGGTGTTGGAGGTGAAAGAGTTTATTAAATAAATTCAGATAGTTTTTGTTGTATATGAAAGAGAGAAAAAGTCCCCCCAGAAACCCCCCCTTCATTTCCCCTTCTATCTGTTTGTCTAATTGAAGATAAGAGAGTTGTAGCAGTGGCTGCAAAAGTATTTTTTTTTTGTGTGTGAAGGGAGGGGGAATGGGCCAAAGTTGTATTCTGTGCTGTGGTCATGTTGATAGTATATTGATAATGGTCAAGAGATATATTTTGTTGTCAATCATTTTGATAAAATATATGTATCAATTGTGAATTTTTTATAAAATATTTATTTTGACAGGCCACGCATGTTAGTTTTTATTGAAGTAGCTCCAGTCTATGTAGATGTTGTTTCAGAGTTTACTGATAAGGACCAGCAAATCTAGATTATTACTGATGCAGTTCCAGTAAGAGGTCTTAATCACTAATGAAGTGCTTGTGATTATTAACAGTGAGTGATTATTATTATCAGTTGTATATTACACTCATCATGCTCAGTCAGGAGATTTATAAAAAGAATAATAATATTTTTAAGAACAAAAGAGTGGTCTAGTTATTTTGAGACATGAGCTATGAGTCATAATATTAATAATAATATTTTAAAGTAAAGCAAATAAGCCAAAATGTTTAATGAAATATTGCATGTTACTAATTGGAATATTTTGAGTTTTATTTCCATGTACAGCCAACAAAAGACAAGTTCACAGTGCACCAACGAATCTATTGCTGATAAAAGATTATTTCTAAAGAAAGAAAAAGTTTATTTTAAAAGAAGAAATACTTACAATCCAAGTAAAGAAAGGATCCTAAAAAAGTCTACTGGAATATTGTTGTGAAAGTTGTTCAAATCAACTCCTGGATCCACGTTATTTACGTAGAGCACATTCCTGTTCTGACAAACAGGCCAACAAAGGAGCAGCAACTTAATGTTTTGAAGGGCAAAATAACTCCCTGACCACTATCCAACATAAGCTGAGTCATCAACCTAGGATAACTCGCAAATAAATCACCCAGGAGTCTGCAACAGATACAACAGTCTACAAAAGATCATCATTGTTGGGAAGTATATTTTCATATGTACAAATGTATACAATTGTTATTGAAGGCTTGTAATTTTTGTAGTAGAGATTTGTTTAATTGTGATATTATAGGTATGTTTAGAGTATAGTGAATTTTTGCAGACTGACTCTACCAAACACAATGAGTCGACCCATTAGAAATTGTATTTTGATAATATGTTTGTGGAATTTTATGTAGACAGTATATAAAATCTCTGGAAATGTATCTGATATTTTAAATAGGTTAGTTTGTTTTTGTAAGAGAGACTAATCAAGAAGGATTATGGATTTACGGAATAGGTTAAAAAGTGTCCACAAGTAATCCGTGAGATCCCCTGGGACTGGGAAATTGGCTGGGATCACTTGGAGCAAAACTTGTAAGTTTAGCATGTGTGAGATCAGTGTTGCTAATTGTTTATGTTGTTTGTTTCAAGGGTCTCATCCTCAAGTGCATCCTGACCACTGACATCATGCCCCTACGAGAAGACTGGAAGACGCTGCTCATATATTCCCCATTATGGAAGCTTACAGTGCAACTAAGCTGGATGACCTATCAATGTGTGAAATCGAGGAAGTGTGCCTTATCACCTTGGATACAATGATTATGTTGACCAGGCAACTCCTGATGGTTATCCTTAAAAACAGACAATGTCAATTTCTAAGAATAAAAGGGGAGAACAGTATGAATATTATATGGACTGTAGGGGCCTCTGGAGTCACGTCGTGGATGGGAGACCATATTGTTTTGTCTGCTGCCATTTTATCTGACTGCCGCTTTGTGTTCTGAATGCATGCCATGTTGTGTGTTCTGAATGCATGATGTCAGTTTTGCTTCAAGTTATTTTAAAGTATTCTGCAAATGACTCAGTCCTTGGGAATTGCAAACACTGGAATAATATGTTTGATTTTTACATAGATCTATTGGTTGTAGAGAAGGGTTTTATTAGGCAGGGTAAGAAGAGCAATCAACAATAGATATTTAATTTAGTTTTGTGTCCATCGTGTGTTTTTGTTGGTCATGCCATTATGTAACATTATGTAACATATTTAGATAGTTATGTTAGGCCTTCCATATTTAAGAGAGAGATACTGTGAATTTTTTTTTTAGATTGTAAGTCCAATATCTCTGCAGAGCGAAACCAAGGTCTGCTCATTCATCAAAGGTCTATACCTAATCTCAAAGGCTATTAAAGTTAAAGTTAATGTTAGATGTCAGTATTGTCATGAGGCAGTCCGGTAAAACAGGAAAGCCATAGTCGGTTAGTAAAGCTTAAATATGGATATGAAGATTTTTTATTCAATATGTTGTTTGAATTGATCAGACCACCCCAATTTTATCCAATGGTATTTAAATAAAATAAGAGATGTGGACACAAATATCAAGTGAGCCACAGGTTTTGATTGGATATTCGAAATATGCTCGTGGTTAGGAGATATGGGAAGGAAGATAGTTAAGTGTTTTTTTTAATAATAGCAATAATAGGTGCTTTTTATATAATTGTGAGGTGTAATAAATGCATTATTGCTAAAGCTGTTAAACCAGCTCCAAAACTCCAATACCACACGTAATATTACATTACCTATGCTAGAGCTTCTCAACAGCAATATTAAGATTGTTCAGCAAGTGAACAAAAGAGTGGAACTGAAAGGGTTAAATTGATGTTGAGAAGCCCCCCTTGCTTGACCAAGTTCAGATAAAGGTCAAAGTCCCTGAGGAAGTCAGATAAGACATAATGGTTTATGTAAGAAAGGTCTTAGACTACAAAAAGAGGAACTAATGTTGTAGCAAGTTTCAACTGTCTTTTCTGCTGACTGACTATATTGAGATTTATTTTAGCTTTTCTGCCTAGTGACAATATATGTACCCATTGTCCACCCCCCTTGTGACATGTATACGCCGCCTCTCATGTACTTGATGCTATGTTTGTGCAAAATTTATAACCAATCAATACACAGGACAACGCCTAGATTTGTGTATAAATACCAATGTGTCATAAACTACACTCAGAGCTGAGGATAAAGAAACACGTGCCTTGTGTATTTGTTTTCCGCCTTCACAGCTCTCCAGATATCTGCTAACCTGCCACACATCAGCGACTTTAGAAGTAATTGATAAAGGAACAGAGACCGGCCTTTCCTTTCAATATGCCTGTATTATTTTGCTATTAATATGCAAAAGCCAATTTGGCCAATAATATGCCAGTATTATTTTGTCATTAATAAGCCACAGCCAATTTGCCCAATAATATGCCAGTATTATTTTGCCATTAAAAAGCCACAGCCAATTTGCCCAATAATATGCCAGTATTTTACCATGTAATATATGCCAGTACTTTGCCATTCAATATGCCAGTATTTTGCCATTTAATATATAACAGTATTATTTTGCCACTCAATATGCCAGTATTATTTTGCCACTCAATATGCCAGCATTTAGCCCCTCAGTATGCCAGAATTTTACCACTCAATATGCTCGTTTTATACCACCCTCCTCCCCTCTTCCCTAGTACTTACCTTCTTGTTGTTCTGTCTCCCGGTCATCTCCTCCGTGCAGTCTTCCATCCGGTCACAGTGTATGGGAGCCCTCCTTTATCCTACCTCTTATCCACTCGGAGCTAATCATGTGACAAGCCCCGAACTAAACATTCGGTGGCTTTCACAGGGAGAATCGGGGCTTCAGCCCAGTTAGCCCCCCAGCGATGCCACTGCCTACAGCACTGAAAGAATAAAATGTGCAAACAACAGCTGCATTAAGCACAAATTTGTTTAGTGTAAAACTGACTTTCAAAAAATAAAATACATTTGCCCATTAGTTTTTACCGGCTGTCAATGAATCAGTGTTGTGATTTCCATACAGAACAGTGTTTCAGTGTCATTTTTACCGGCTCCACTAAACCTCCATAGAAAGAATGGAGGTTTTTAGTGGGTGCGATAATTTTTTAACAGGCATGGTAACGATATTACTGCAGCCATTACAAGGTGTTAACAGAGGACATTGCATCATTAATGCCCTTTAATTTATAGTTAACGCCAGATTTTTTTTAATTACCAGGGGCCATATAACCCCTGTCATTTTCTCTAAATAAATGTGTAACTTGTGTAATGAATGTATTTGTGGAATATTTTGAGGATAGTAATTGATAGAGTAATCATTTTGGTGTAATCTGTAAGGAATATAATATTAAATTATATTTAAGTATTGTTCAATTTTTCTCTAAAATGGCATTGTTGTTGACCAGAAAACGTATTTCAGATTGAGAGGAATGATTACCATCAGAATTTGGAAGGTGTGGTATCCAAATGCAGCCAAGTATCTGTCAGTATATTATATATTGTGTTGCTGTCCGCGATCACAAAGTGCAGCGACCCAATCAGGGTTATCGAGTGAATGTGGGCATTTTTTTTAAATATAACCATCGCTCACTTTGAGGGTTGAAGATTGCTTAATCATAAGCCTTATGATTAAGCGTTCTTCAACGCAAAACGCGTAATGTCGTCTTTTCTCCACCTCTCCACATTTTAAAAAAAATTTCTGGCTGTGATCTTCAATAAATTATTAACTTTTTTATCGTCTTCGGAGTGCCAACTTAATTTTGTTTATGCTGCACACAAGTTCTCAAGATCTCAATATCTGCGGTTCTAAAAACAATTGATCAGTATTCCAGATATTCAAATTATAAGATAAACCTAGGTAAAACTCAAATCATAACAGAAAATATAGAAAAAGCCAATTTAGATATTCTTAGATTACAACATCATTTTGATTGGGATAAAAGAAGGATAGACTATCTGGGTATAGGTTTGGATTTTGACTATACAAGTTCTAATGTAATAAAACAATTATTTAGATTTATTAACCCCAAGCGCCAAAACGTCACGATTGGTTCCTGGCCACCAATCACAAGGTGATCAGTAGCCAGGAACACTCTGGCAGAGACCCCAAAAAATTGCGAGACCTCTGGACGTCACTTGTGACGTCACGGAGGCGTGCCCGAACCCGGAAGAAACGGCGCGATTTAGAGAAATGTAGCTGGTGCTTGCTTTGAGCACCGGCTACATTTCCCCTGTCAGACTGAGGCCACTCAAAGTGGCCTCATCTGACAGGTGGGATCCTGCTGCAAGTGTCTGCTGCGGGATCCGAAAACAGCTCATCAACTTGGAATTTTGACATGCAGAAAACTTGCGCCCATGTCCCATTTGGGACATTTTTGAAGCCAGAATATGTATTTTACCCCACTAAACTATATATTTTTGAAAACTAGACACCCTAGGGTATTTCAAATGGTAGTATTTTAACACTTTCCATGCACTAATTCTACCAACAGCCCATGTCAAAGTTTTGGGTAGTAATTTCTTTTCACATACCACCCATGCATAGGTTTGTTGGTTTGTTTTGGGGCTAAAAGGCAACGTTTGGGATGTGTGCATTTCCAACTTGGAATTTTGACATGTAGTCAGCCTGTGCCCATGTTCTATTTGGAACATTTTTGAAGCCGGCCAATGTATTTTACCCCATCAAACCATATATTTTTGGAAAATAGACATCCTAAGGTATTTCAAATGGTGCTATTTTAATACTGTATATGGACTAATTCTACCACCAGCCTTTGTCAAAGTTTGTGGTAGTACATTTTTGGAGTTTTGTTTCCACATACATTGTACTTCAGGCATGAATTCACAGATTCTGATATATGTCACTGCCAAACAATACAATAAAGAGGTAGAGGGAGCACACAAAAAAGAAATAAAGCTACACTAATGAAATTAAGCAATATCAAAAAGTTTATTTAGAAAGTTAATCACATCACAAGTAATATAATTACATATATCCAATGGATAAAAGAGATAAATACTTACATATAAATAGAAAAGTCACATGAAAAAAATCATAAGACCACATGAAATGCCACAGAAGTGAACAAGCATAGACAGGAGGGTCACAGTGCAAAAAGGGTCACTCAAAGTTTTGTCTCAAAAGCCTTTATCAAGGGAGACTTGAGCTCTTAGTGTACCTTTATTTTATTTTTTTGTGTGCTTCCCCTACCTCTTTATTGTATATGCTTTCTTTAAGGGTAGTGTTTGGACTCCCCTAGGGGTGATGCACCTTACTTATACTATTGCTGTAATTTGTTTTTTATTTGGTGTGCTTCTCTAATCGACTTTTTTTGTAACTGCCAAACAATACCCCAATATGTGTTCAGCAACATCTCCTGAGTACAGCGATACCATCCATGTATAGGTTTGTTTGGTTGCTTGGGGGGTAAAAGGCAACAATTGTGAGGTGCGCATCTCAGTGTTCCAACTTTTGACACGTAGTCAGCCTGCGTCCATGTCCTATATGGGATATATTTTTGAAGCCAGCCAATGTATTTTGCCACCCACCAAACCATATATTTTTTTAACCCCTTAGTGACATGACTTTTTTGGCTTGTCCGACGCTTGGTGACATGGGCTGTTTTAACATTTCTGAGCAGTTTGTGTTTTGCTGTAATTTATTTCTGTCTCATTTAGTGTACCCACACAAACTATATATCGTTTTTATCGTCATAAGAAGGGCTTTCTTTTGATACCATTATTTTGATAATAGCATATAATTTGATGTAAAAAAAATAATAAAATATGGCAAAAAAAATGAAAAAATAATTTTTTTATGACTTTTATTTGAAAAATCGTATACTCATGTACAAGAGACAACAAAAAAACACTGCTAAAAAGTTTCTAATATATGTCCTGAGTTCAGAAATAGCCCATGTTTTTATGTTTTTGTGCTTTTTTATTCATGTTACAGGGCCAGAACTATAAGTGGTGCAAAGCTATTTTAAAATCCCTTCTTTCAAAATTAGCGATAGTGACATTGTAACACTGATTTCTGTACTAAATCCATGAATGACCCCCAACATGTACATATTTTTGAAAACTAGACAACTCAGGGCATTTAACTTGGGGTATTTTGACACATTTCATGTAGCCATTTTACCACCAATCTATGCCAAAGTTTGCAGCAAAAAATCTTTTTTTTTAATTTTTCACATATATTGCAATTTAGGTAAACATTACCTTAAAATGTGAAGGGGTATTTCCAAATAACACCTCAATATGTGTTCAGCAACATCTCCTGAGTACAGGGATACCACCCATGCATAGGTTTGTTGGTTTGTTTTGGGGCTAAAAGGCCACATTTAGGGGGTGCGCATTTTGGTTTTCCAACTTGGAATTCTGACGTGCAGAAAACCTGCGCCCATGTCCCATTTGGGACATTTTTGAAGCCAAAAAGTGTATTCTATCCCACAAAACCATATATTTTTGAAAACTAGACACCCTAGGGTATTTCAAATGGTAGTATTTTAACACTTTCCATGCACTAATTATACTACCAGCCTATGTCAATGTTATGGATAGTAATTTTTTTTCACATACATAGTACTTTGGGCATGAATTCACAGATCCTGTTATATGTCAGTGCCAAACAACACCTCAATATGTGTTCAGCAACATCTCCTGAGTACAGGGATACCACACATGTATAGGTTGGTTAGGTTATTTGGGGGTTAAAAGGCCACATTTGAGAGGTGCGCTTTTTGGTTTTCCAACTTGGAATTCTGACGTGCAGAAAACCTGCGCCCATTTCCCATTTGGGACATTTTTGAAGCCAAAAAGTGTATTCTACCCCACAAAACCATATATTTTTGAAAACTAGACACCCTAGGGTATTTCAAATGGTAGTATTTTAACACTTTTCATGCACTAATTCTACCACCAGCCTATGTCAATGTTATGGATAGTAATTTGTTTTTCACATTCATTATACATCGGGCATGAATTCACAGATCCTATTATGTGTCAGTGCCAAACAACACCTTAATATGTGTTTAGCAACATCTCCTGAGTACAGGGATACCACCCATGTGTAGGTTAGTTAGATTATTTGGGGGCTAAAAGGCCACGTTTAGGGGGGGGTGCATTTCCAACTTGGAATTTTGACATGTAGTCAGCCTGCGCCCATGTTCCATTTGGGACACTTTTGAAGCCTGTCAAAGTATTTTACCCCATAAAACCATATATTTTGGAAAACTAGACATCCTAGGGTATTTAAAATTGTGGTATTTTAACACTTTCCAAGTGCTAATTCTACCACCAACCTATGTCAAAGGGATGGGATGTAATTTTTTCCCCAAACACATTGTAGTTCAGGCAGGAATTTTCAGATTCTGGTATTTGCCACTGCCAACCAACACCTCAATATGTGTTCAGCAACATCTCCTGAGTACAGGGATACCCCCCATGCATAGGTTTGTTGGTTTGTATTGGGTCTAAAATTCCACATTTAGGGGGTGCGCAATTCCAACCTGGAATTTTGACATGTAGTCAGCCTGCGCCCATGTTCCATTTGGAACATTTTTGAAGCCGTCCAATGAATTTTACCCCATCAAACCATATATTTTTGGAAAATAGACATCCTAAGGTATTTCAAATGGTGGTATTTTAATACTGTATAGGTACTAATTCTACCACCAGCCTTTGTAAAAGTTTGTGGTAGTACTTTTTTGGGAGTTTTTTTTCCCACATGCATTGTACTTCAGGCATGAATTCACAGATTCTGGTATTTGTCACTGCCTAACAACAACCCAATATGTGTTCAGCAACATCTCCCGAGTACAGGGATAGCACCCATGCATAGGTTTGTTGGTTTGTTTTTGGCTAGAAGGCAACATTTGTGAGATGCGCATCTCAAAATTCCAACTTGGAATTTTGACATGTAGTCAACCTGCGTCCGTGTCCTTTATGGGATATATCTTTGAAGCCAGCCAATGTAATTTACCCCCACCAAACCATATATTTTTTTATCGGTAGACCCCCATCACTACTTGTGGCAAGGGCTCAGCAGCCACCGATACATCGCTAGATGATGTATCAGAAAGCTGAATAGGGACAAAATCGAACCCTGAGTCCGCGGCCTCAGAATCAGTGCGTAAGCAGTGATCTCGAGCAAAGAAGGGGTTAATAGCTCTTAGAAGAGCCTATCTAGTACTGTAATACATTACAGTACAAATAAATTAATCCATAAAACAGTGCAGACAGCAAAACATACTGTTGCTGTGCAGGATTACTGCTTACACAGTGATGAATGGCAGGGAAGGGGTTAATACACAGTGAAAGACTTTCATAAAACCTGCTAATTTTATAAAATGTTACTTTATATCACTAATACTGATCTGTCTCTTTCCGTCACAAAAATGTAAGTGAGGAGAGGGAGGCAGATCAATATTTGTGAATATTGATCCGATTAATTTTGATCTGACCAGGGCGAATGGTGAGCTTAATTGAGAAATCACCAAACCGCCTTTGCCACTAATTCGCTGTTACTGATCGCTATGCGCTCAGGCAGCTTAAAAAAAAAAACTCAAATATTTTTACTTTACATGTAATCCCCTAGCGGGTATGTGTAAAAAAAAAAATAAAAAAAAATATGCAGACAGATAAAAATTGCTTTGGCGTCAATATCATTGCGTAAGCAGTGATCGACGGCAAATAAGGGGTTAATAACTCTTAGAATAGCCTTTTTAGTACTGTAATAAATTACAGTACAAAAAAATTAACCCCTAAAAAATGCACAAACAGCAAAAATAAATGCGCTGATGTGCACGATCACTGCTTATGCAAGATCAGTGGCAGGGAAGGGGTTAAACGCAGGGAATTGCTTTAATAAAAATTTTTTTATTGTTTTATTATTTGTGTGTTGTGTATTTATTGTTTTTTTTAACTTTTACTTACTTTTAGAACTTTGATCTGTCTCTCTCCCTCACTAAAAAAAATGTGAGGAGAGGGAGACAGATCATAACTGGTCAGATCAATATAGAGTTAATATTGATCTGACCAGTCAGTGGGGATGTTCAGGAGAGCATCCCCACTGCCTGTCAGTGTGCCTGGCAGTCACTGATTGCCTCTGTGAAGAGGCAATCGTGTGACAGCCAGAGAGCACAGGAAGCAGGTACTTCCTGCCTCCTGTGCTCTTGCCCTTAGAAGGGCAGCGCCATCTTGGTCACTCAGTGACCAAGATCGTGCATTTTTTTTTTGTGTTCCTGACTGCCTCGACTTGCGAGGCAATCAGAAACACTTTCTGAGCATAGGAAGCGAAAGATTCGCTTCCTATGCTCATTTTTTTAAATGCCCGCGTTTTAAAGGCACTGTGCCTTTAAAACCGGCATTTCGATCGCTCTCCGGAGCGATCGAAATGCCGCCGGGCATTTTTTTTAGTATTGTACGATGCTTCCACACGGAAGCATCGTTACAATGCCCTTAGAGCACTGAAAGCGGAAAAACTCCGCTTTCAGTGCTCGTTTTGACACAGGACGGACTAGGTCCGTCCTGTGTCACTAACGCCTCGGCACACAGGACGGACCTAGTCCGTCCTGTGTCGCCAAGGGGTTAAAGTAGACACCCATGCAAAACAGCAAAAATAAATGCGCTGATGTGTAAGATCACTGCTTACGCAAGATCAATGGCGGGGAAGGGGTTAAACGCAGGGAATTGCTTTTATAATTTTTTTATTGTTTTATTATTATTGTATTGTATTTTTATTATTTGATTGTACTTTAACATACTTTTATTACTTTGATCTGTCTCTCTCCCTCACAAAAAAAAAATGTGAGGAGATCGAGGCAGATCCTAAGTGGTCAGATCAATATTGGGTTAATATTGATCTGACCAGGCAATGGGGATGCCTCCTGTGCTCTTACCTAGTTAGAAGTGACCAAGATCGTGCGTTTTTACTTACAGACCATAGGAAGCAATTCAATTTGCGTCCTATGCTCGTTTTACATGCCCGCGGTTTTAAAAGCACTGTGCCTATAAAACCAGCATTTCAATTGCTCTCCGGAGCGATCAAAATGCCGATGGGCATTCTTTTCAGTATTGAACGATGCTTCCACACGGAAGCATCGTTGCAATGCTGTTTGAGCACTGAAATCGCAAATCCGCTTTCAGTGCTCATTTTGGGGCAGGACGACCTCCTCACACCTCGCCACACAGGACGGACCTAGCACGTCCTTTGCCGGCAAGGGGTTAATGTGACTTTTGATATTGAACTTTTTGATACTTTTGAGAAATGAAATAAAGAATATAAATAAAAAAAAAATATACTGCACACAAGTAATGCTATGTTAAATATAGGTTTAACCTTATTTTTCTATACCAGAATGTAACTGATTAAGGGGTGAGATTAGGCTAAATTAGACATATGTGTTGCTGAATGTGCTTCTTCTCATTTGGTTTACATTCAAACCCTCTGCGACTAGACCCCAAGGTGAGGTCATACACAGGAAATACCACAGACAATTAAAATGCATCTTTAATTCTGCAGGGACAGGAACTGACAAGCAACCTGCAAGTGAACCTCAAATGAGTTGCACTATTGAGGCATAGATAGTGGAGTTGGAAACATTATCTAGCATGCCTATCTTTGCAATGCAGCTATTGATGCCTGATTTGTGCAGTTCACTTGTTAGTTTAGTTTTAGTGAATAGCCCCCACTGAGCATGAACAGTAAGGCAAATTCACAGAAAAAAAGAACAATTACACAAAATATTTTATTTTACATTTTTTACTTTTAATTTATATAAGCAACTTCATCTACATTCAATCTTCATTAGAATTCCATCACTACTTTCTTTCTTGGCCAACTGAACCAGGCAGTTTAGCAAGACATCAACATCCTTCAGCACAACAGTTGGTACAGCATCAGCAGCCATCTTGTACAAAACCTGAGGGTCATTATAAGAGGCAAGCTCTTTCTTTCCAGAATGTGCACGATCCTTCAGGATTCCATAAGTGTTTACAAGGTACTCAGAGAAGGCAGGGTGGAAATGCTGGTCATAACCTTGCTTCTTTAGAATGTTTATTACTTTCTTGTGGCATTTCTTCAGCTTGGTCCTTCTTGCCTGATCTATTTTATAAGTTAATGCACAGGTGGTCACCTGCAATGATCAAATCAAAAGAGAGAAATAAAAAGGTGAGATGAAAGAGTGCACCATGCTTCTGGAATTACACTTAAGTACAGGTTTGGCAAAGGGGACAGTACATATAAACCATAACATTTGTATGAGCAGGTCCTATTTCCTAGACTCTCAACTTTTTGGAATTAAAACAAGCACTAGCGTTAAATTAAGCAGTTAATAGATAATATAGTTGAATAACAACATAATGAGTGTCCTACAGAAGAATCACAACCCCTCGAAACATAACACAGTTGTCAATTTTTTCCTTCATTCAAATTTTCGTCAAAATGTTCCAAACCTGTTTAATCTTTTCCTCTATATTGGACACAGTAAAGCCATAAAGCCGATGCAGGTCTCCAAAAATGGAAGAGAGGATCTTGTTGTCCAACTGGAAAGCTATTTCGCCAACAATTTGCTGACACAGGTAAAGATAATTTGGGTCTGGAGAAGATAAAAAGATTATTTAATCTGTTAGACATTTGACCTCGATCAAAATAAAACGATTTATGCCCAAAGCCCCAATTCAAATTAAATACATGCTGATCTGAGGCTTAGAGCCAACAATATGCCCAAACCTCATTTAAAAATAAGTAACCTACCCCCCTCCCGGGGGAAACATTCAATAAATTACAAAATGTAATGCCTTCCACTTTTAATTTATTTCATGGGGGGATTTAATTAGAGTCATTAGGGGCTTGGTGCATACCGCCAACTCCAAGGCCCAGGGGTATTTATTTTTAGTCGGTGCTTGAGCCATAGCGCCAACCCCATGCCCTGGGGGCTTGCAGCTTATTTTATTCGGTGCCACAGGTATTGCGCTGTGGGCCTATATATTTATTTCTATACTTTTTTTCTCATACTCGTTAATGGTGTTTGCGGCAGGCATTACAATTAGCACCGTTTTTTTAAAGACCGGGACCAATGATTCTGGGCCAATGAATTGATGACATCATAAAACAAATGACTAGTTATGGTTGAAGATGTTATTATCATCGCTTTATTCTCTACCGGCATTTACATTTTACCATCTGCTAGTCCCCATTAATTAGATTTCTTACCTCGACATGTAGGTGAACAGAAATGAGCTCGGGAGTGGGCACTTCTACCTGAAAAATTAAAGTAGCTGATTAGACACTTGAATGCTTATAATCAATAAAATGACTGGGAGGGTAATGTAACTATTACATCACAAGGGGCGGGGTTATGATCCTGTTGGGTCCTAGTATAAATCACTATGGTACCATACTTGTAATAAGATCTTGCTTCAAAAAAACCTCTATTGACTACAACCCTTTGGTGCCTGTCACTCTGTCTACTCTTAGCCACTACCTAATCCATTTAACAATACTGGAATCCAAACTCAAAGATTGCAGTTTTTAGAATGTACAGTTTGATGCCCTTCTTTTGTAAGGTAGTAATCAAAGCTTTCCTCTTACCTTTAGCAATGCCTTTAGTTTGTTTTCCAGGAGGGGATAGAGGCCGCATCCTACATTCCTGGTCCTGGAGAGTATTCGTTAGATCAAGGTTCTCCTGCATTATAGTAACCATTGTACGTGTTTTAGTTTTCACATGTATTAGATGAACATACTCACACTCAGGGTGTTGAGATTCATGACTCTGCTTCAAGCCCATGACCGTATGCTTCAGTCTAGCTTTATAGTCTGATCATAAAGCAGTACTGATAGTTATAATATAGCTCTGGTATCAGTCAAGCCTATTGTGATGTCATCTACTATGATGCCTACATCAAACTTGTATTTATTTTTTAACCCCTTAAGGACAGAGCCTTTGAAACATTTTTGTCCATTCTGGACAATGGCTATTTTAACATTTCTGTGCTGTTTGTGTTTAGCTGTAATTTTCTTCTTTGTCGTTTGCTGTACCCACACAAATTATATATTGTTTTTATCGGGACAAGAAGGGCTTTCTGTGGATGCCATCATTTTGATCATATCCTATAATATTATATAAAAAAATTAATAAAATTTGGTTTTAAGGGCCCAATAAAATCGACAATTATGGCTCTTTACGACGGTCCAACCGCCAGAACTGGGGGTCCTGGCATTTCGGCAGATTGGTTCTCAATCTATAACGGCACTCGGCAGGGTTGTCCCCTTGCCCCGATATTATACATCTTGACCTTGGAATCATTAGCAGCTAAAATAAGAAATAATCCCCAGATAAAGGGTATCACAGTGGGGCAACGTAGTTTTAAGATTAGCCTCTATGCCGACGATATTGTTCTCACACTATCGGATCCTAGAAATTCCTTAGAGGCTCTGATATCGGAGATTGTGGCATACAGTAAGGTCTCAAACTATAAATGAAATATGGGAAAATCCCACATAATGCCTATTAACCTTGATAACATAATATTAAATCAGCTTTCAAAAGAATACCCTTTTAATTGGTCCCAGGAGGGTTTTGAATACCTAGGTATATCTATAACTCCAAAAATGGAAAATCTAGTGACCAAAAATTTTGATATTTTAAATAAATATTCTCAAGAAAAACTGTTAAAAGACTGGAAGGCGATAGGTATCTCCTGGTTAGGACGAGTAAATATTATAAGATCTTACCTTTTACCAAAGTGGTCCTACTTATTTAGAATGGTCCCACTCAGGATTCCAATCTGCAAATTAAGAGCATTACAAAAGATTTTCTTAGATTATATCTGGGCCCAAAAGAAACCTCGAATAGCCATGTCACATATGATGAAACAATCTAACAAAGGAGGTCTAGCTGTTCCAAATGTTAACTACTCGTCTGTTCCATGTGCGGAGATGGCAGGACCCTACGGTTATAAATGAGCCATGGTATGATATTGAATTATCTGCCATGGAACTTGAGGATATGGCCCAAGTCCTATGGATCAGTAAAAGTGCTACTAAAAAAATAATTGAAAAAACCACCTGTAAACATTTGCGAGACTTGTTAAATGATTGCCTCCTTTTCAAAAAGATGAATAACATATTGCATAAAATACCACCTTATTGTCCAATGAAAATAATAGAACTTAATATTGAAAATTGAAAATTAGACAATTGGAAAGAAAATCATCCCAGCACGATTGAAGCCATATTGGAGAACTACCGGCTTAAACCCTTTCCACAGATACAGCATGAGCAGTACTTACCATCTAAAGAAATATTTAACTACCGTATTTATCGGCGTATAACACGCGCCGGCGTATAACACGCACCTCATTTTAAGAAGGAAATTTCAGGAAAAAAAAATTAAATTTCAAATAAAGAACTTTGAAGCCCAATATGCCATTTTAATATGCCAGGATATTGCCCCCAATATGCCATTTAATATGCCAGGATATTGCCCCCAATATGCCATTTTAATATGCCAGGATATTGCCCCCAATATGCCATTTTAATATGCCAGGATATTGCCCCCAATATGCCAATTTAATATGCCAGGATTTTGCCCCCAATATGCCATTTAATATGCCAGGATTTTGCCCCAATATGCCATTTAATATGCCAGGATATTGCCCCCAATATGCCATTTTAATATGCCAGAATATTGCCCCCAATATGCCATTTTAATATGCCAGGATATTGCCCCCAATATGCCATTTAATATGCCAGGATATTGCCCCCAATATGCCATTTTAATATGCCAGGATATTACCCCCAATATGCCATTTAATATGCCATGATATTGCCCCCAATATGCCAGGATATTGCACCTTAGTATGCTCGTTTATATTTCTGAATTATGACACTGCAGTTTTTATAATGACTGGTATTATTAGAACCTATGTGATGGCTGGCTGCTATATGTAGAAAACTGCAATCAGTCTCTGGTACATTTTATCACACTCAGTCACACACAGCCTCACATCACACACAGCGTCACATCACACACAGACTCCCATCACACTCAGTCACACACAGCCTCACATCACACACAGACTCCCATCACACTCAGTCACATACACTGTCTCCCATCACACACACTCTGACTCCCATCACACTCAGTCACACACACTGACTCCCATCACACACACTCTGACACCCATCACACTCAGTCAAACACTAACTTCCACCACACTGTCACACACTGATTCCCATCACACTGTCACACACTGACTCCCATCACACTCAGTCACACACAGACTCCCATCACACTCAGTCACACACAGCCTCACATCACACACAGACTCCCATCACACTCAGTCACACACAGCCTCACATCACACACACTCTGACTCCCATCACACACAGCCTCACATCACACACAGACTCCCATCACACTCATACTCACAACCACCGTTTTCCATTTGAACCAGCTTACCTTCTGCTGTACTCTGACAGGCAGGGGGCGGAGACTTTACACTGGCACGTGTGACGGGGAACGAAGGGAGGGGAAGTGAGGGAGCCCCGAGCATGACAAGCAGCACCGGGTGAGGGGAAGACTGAAAGGAGCGGTGGGGGTGAGAAGGGGAGGGGGTGGGAAGAGAGAGGGAGGGGAGGGGAAGGGAAAAGAGAGGGAGGGAACAACTTTTAACAAAACGGAGAAGAATCTAAAAATCTTCGCTGCACCAGAAGTGTTTAAAGCACCAGTGTGCTTTAACAACCTCTGGGAAAGTGCCGCCCTAAACAAGGCGCCGCCCTAGGCGAGCGCCTTGTTTGCCTCGCGGTAGATACACTACTGATATGGTGGGATTGTAAGGTCATAGATCCCTTGTGGCGGGAGGTCTTTTTAAATATCTCAGATATAATGGAGTGCCAAGTTGTTCCTGAAATGTCTACCGCAATACTACACTTTAATATATCACACTTTCCCCACAAAAAGAGATATTTAATTATTCAGATTTTATTAGCTACAAAGACTGTTCTAGCTAAGCTGTGGAGACAGGATAGTAAACTCGTGTGGTATCAAGTAGAAACACAGGTTGAGTTCCAATATAAGATGGAAAGGAGTATTTGTTTTCAAAACGATAACAATATTAAATTTGAGGGAAAATGGGCCCCATGGTCCAGGTGGATGAAAGATCATAAAAGGTAAGGGAGGAAAAGGGAAATAGGGTAATGTTGTACTGATGTAACATTTATATTGTGAAGACATCTGTGTATGTCTGGTTGTAATCTCTTTTTCTGAAAATAATAAAGAAGAATAAAAGGAAAAAAATATGGTAAAAAAAAAAAACGTATTTCCTGACTTTTTTTTGAAACATCTTCTCCTCATTGACAAAAGCAAACAAAAACAACCTGCTAAATAGATTCTACTATGTCTCCTGAGTACAGGGATACCATCCATGCATAGGTTTGTTGGGTTGTTTGGGGGCTAAAAGGCCACATTTGGGAGGTGCAGTTTTTGGTTTTCCAACTTGAAATTTTGACATGCAGACAGCCTGCACCCATGTCCCATTTGGAACATATTTGAAGCTAGCCAGTGTATTTTACCCCATCAACCCATATATTTTCTAAAAGAAGACACCCTAGGCGATTTCAAATGGTGGTATTTTAACACTTTTCATGCACTAATTCTGCCACCAGTCTTTGTCAAATTTGTGGTAGTAATTATTTTGTGTTTTTTTTCCACAAACATTGTACTTCAGACATGAATTCACAGATTTTGGTACATGTCACTGCCAAATAACACCCCAATATGTGTTCAGCAACTTCTCTTGAGTACAGGGATACCACCCATGCATAGGTTTGTCTGCTTGTTTTGGGGTTAAAAGGCCACATTTGAGAGGTGCGCTTGTTGGTTTTCCAACTTGAAATTTTGACATGCAGACAACCTGCGCCCATGTCCCATTTGGGACATATTTGAAGTCAGCTAGTGTATTTTACCCCATCAACCCATATATTTATTAAAAGTAGGCACTCTAGGCTATTTCAAATGGTGGTATTTTAACACTTTCCATGCACTAATTCTACCACCAGCCTTTGCCAAAGTTTGTGGTAGTCATTTTTTTGTGGTTTTTATTCACATACATTGTAATTCAGACATGAATTTACAGATTTTGGTATCTTTCACTGCCAAACAACAACCCAATATGTGTTCAACAACATCTCCTGAGTACAGGGATACCATCCATGCATATATTTGTTGGGTTGTTTGGGGGCTAAAAGGCCACATTTTGAAGGTGCGCATTTCCAACTTGGAATTTTGACGTGTAGTCAGCCTGCGTCCCGATGTTTCATTTGGGACTTTTTTTTTTAAACCAGACAGTGTGTTTTGCCCAAAAAAAGCATATATTTTGTAAAAGTAGACACCCTAGGCTATTTTAAATGGTGGTATTTTAACACTTTCCATGCACCAATTCTAACACCAGCCTTTGTCAAAGTTTGTGGTAGTAATTTTATTGTGTGTTTTTCCCACATAAATTGTACTTTAGACAGACATTCACAGAAGTTGGTATGTGTCACTGACAAACAATACCCCAATATGTGTTCAGCAACATCTCCCGAGCACAGGGATACCACCCATGCATAGGTTTGTCAGCTTGTTTTGGGGTTATAAGGCCACATTTGAGATGTGTGCTTTTTGATTTTCCAACTTGGAATTTTGACATGTAGGGCAAGGAAGGGGTTAATAGCTCTTATAAGAGCTTTTGTAGTACTGTACAAAAACATTAACCCCTAAAAATGAACAGACAAGAGAAAATGTTCTGCTGTGCAGTGATCAGTGACAGGGAAGAGGTTAATACAAAGTGTATGGCTTTTATAAAAAGCCCTTGGGTCTCACAATTTTGTAACATTTTATTTAATTTATTACAATTAAAAACATATTATACAGATCTGTCTCTCTCCCTTAAAACTCAAGTGAGGAGAGGAAGGCAGATCCAAATGCGTCAGAACAATATTTACCAATAGTAATCTGACGAATGGTGATGCTCATTTGAGCAATTACCAAACCGTCTTTGCCACTGATCGGCTGTTACTGATCGCTATACACGCGTTCAGACAGTTTCAAAAGGAATACACGTAATCCCTAGTGGGTAAAATTAACCCATAGCCAGTGTGAAAAAAAAAATGACGATAGCAACAAAAATCCTTCTGCAGCCAGATTGCTCCATATACGCTGCTTAGGCAGTGACCATATGCGCTGCTTAGGCAGTGACCATATGCGCTGCTTAGGCAGTGATATATGGCAAGCAAGGGGTTAATAGCTCTTAAAAGAGCCTTTGATATACTGTAATAAATTACAGTAAAAAAAATTAGCCCCTAAAAAATGCACAGACAGCAAAACATGTGCTGCTGTGTATGATCACTGTGTACACAGCTATCAATGGCAGGGAAGGGGTTAAACACTTGAAATGGCTTTTATAAAAGCCCTTGATTTGTAAAATGTTATTAAAGATTTAATTTTATTATTTTATTTTATTTTTTTACATTATCTGATCTGTCTCTCTCCCTTACTAAAACTAGTAAGGAGAGGGAGGCAGATCAATACTTGTCAAAGGCAATATTTACAAATCTCAGGAGAGCGACCACCATCGGTTCTGGGGGAGCATCATGGTGTTGCTAAGTGCCTCACTAGTGAGGCACTTTAGCATGTGTGCAGGCGGCGCTGCCATTTTTAAATGGCAGCTACAATCACTCCGGGGAGTGATCATAGCACGCCCCAGCACTTTTTTTAATGTTGCACAATGCCTCTACCTAGAGGCATTGTAGCAACACTGATAGCAACACCGCTGGTCGCTTTCTTTACTCTATTTAGTGCATTACGTGCCAGGCACGTCAGCTGTCGGCAAGTCCTTGATTTGCCGTGAGGTGCCTGACACGTCATCTGTCACTAAGGGGTTAAAATAGAAATGGCCTGTAATAATTGAAATATATGTAAGGGCAACATTACAACAGGTTGGTTATGCAGCCTCATCACAAGCCTGTCAGTCAGAGGCCCGGCAAGTAATTCATGGGCGGTCGTTCCTCCCTCTTGGTAGGCTGGGCAAAATCTTTATAAACCCTGGTAAAGGTTTTGCATAGCCTCTTTTCTACAATAAAAGAAATCCGTTTGCAAACTTACTAGCTATGATGGATGCTCTGCTGTCTCAGTTGAGGAATGCTGCTGTTCTGCATAGAGGAGAGTGGCTGCAAGACAATATTAATACAATATTAGGTACTTTGCCTTCTCCCTCTCCCATTCCCCCCCCCCTTCCCAAACTCCTTCCCCCTCCCTGCCCCAGGTCCCTCGAGGGCTTCTAGGTTCACCCCTGAACCCCAGGAGCCCCAACTGTCACTCAGCCCCCTGTATCAAAAAGAAGGATGAGGGCAGCAGCAAGAAAACGGCAGTCTGCCTCTCTTTCCTCCCCTGCGCCTCAGGCTCTGCTTTCCAGGGGCCGTGCCACTAGGGCCTCTGTCACCTTATTCCAGATCCCCCCACCCCTCCATTGTCTTTGTTGGCCCTCCCTTCCACGCTAGATGCCCCCCCTCCTGCCCGCCTAGGTCTGTAATTGTGTCCTCCACGCTTCTCACTCCCCCTTCCCTCTCCCTGGGGTCAGATTGTGCTGTGGGTCAGGAAGTGAGGTGCACGAATGTGCTGATTAACCCCTGCATTGCCAGGCCATACATGGAATCCCCTCCTAGGAGGGAATCCTGGCCCCTCAATCGTCCCAGGGCCTCACCTGTCACTCATGGTAGTGACAGGCAGGGCTCTGTGGGCACTTCCTACAGGCAGGTTAGGGACTAGATTGTAGGTCCCCTGGCAGGTGGGGGGACACTGAAGGGGGTATGTCCCTGGCCCCCAGGTCCACTTCTTTACAGAGGGGTATGATTGGGCATTGTAATGGGCCCTGCCGCCACCACACCTCCAGTGGCAGGCAGACTTCAGACCATGGACAAGGAGAGCGATAGGCAACATTGTAGGATGTCTGTGCACCTGGTCAGTGAATAGACTTCTTGCTGCCTGCCACTACACACCAGGGAGCTGTGGGTGCTGGCTCGGGTAATTCCTGGGTCTGCAATGTTGGTGATGGGGCATGTCCTGATTGTGTAATGTGGGTGATGCAGCATGTCCTGTGTGTGCAGTGAGGGTGATGCAGCATGTCCTGTGTGTGCAATGTGGGTGATGGGGCATGTCCTGTGTGTGCAATGTGGGTGATGGGGCATGTCCTGAGTGTGTAATGTGGGTGATGGGGCATTTCCTGTGTGTGCAATGTGGGTGATGGGGCATGTCCTGAGTGTGTAATGTGGGTGATGGGGCATTTCCTGAGTGTGTAATGTGGGTGATGCAGCATGTCCTTTGTGTGTAATGTGGTTGATGGGGCATTTCCTGAGTGTGCAATGTGGGTGATGCAGCATGTCCTTTGTGTGTAATGTGGGTGATGGGGCATGTCCTGAGTGTGTAATGTGGGTGAGGCAGCATGTACTGGGTTTGCAATGTGGGTACTGAGGTATGTCATGGTGTGCTGTGGTAAGTAATGAGTTTGCAGTGTTGGTGATGGTGCATTTCCTGGGTTGCTGGGGTAAGTCTTGGGTCTGCAATGTGGATTCTCAAGCTGCTCTCCAGTGTGGGCAGTCTAAGAAGAGATAGCTGTACTTTTCACTCTTACACACCCGAGGCCCTCCAAGTCAGAAGCATTGAATATTACATTGCCCCCAGAACTATCTGAAACCCTCCAACAGGCATTCCCTTTTAATTGGGCCAAATCCTCGAACAAATATTTAGGAATTTTTATTTATCTCACCCCAGATTTGAAATATTTATTCCCAAAAAATTACACTAGCCTACTACACACCATCAAAACTGATATATCTAAATGGACGAACCTTCACATTTTATGATTTGGGAAGGTCTTGGTAACCAAAATGAATATTTTACCTAGATTGCTATTCGTTCTTCAAGCGTTACCGATCCACATTGCAAAAACATTTTTCATAGAAATGAAGAAACTGATCACAAAATTTATTTGGAAATCAAGACCACCCAGACTGGGCTACCAATATTTAATTAGAACTAAAGACAAGGGAGGACTTGTGCTTCCCGATACTGAATCATATTACAGATACACTCTATTAGCCCGAATAGTAGAATGGTCTAGACCAGCCCCCAAATCTTGGATATCTATAGAACAATGCTCTAATTCATAAGCAATAAATCAGGCCTCCTAAATCAGCTTTCTATACTCTTATCAGTATTGGCAAACAACGACTTCCCCCCCCTGCAGTGACTACCGGGAAATTAAAAATATATTCCCTGTCCGAGTCCTTTACCCCAGACTAGGCCATTTCGTTCAAGAAGGTGTCCTCAAACCACTCACAGGTCTGATGGGTAAAACCAACTTCATACCAACTTCAGTTTCTATATACACAAATACAACACTACATTAACACTATACCTAACATACAGTGAGGTATACAGGATGTGAAAACCAATATGCAGGGTATGGCAAACAGTACGGGTAAATGTGCCACAAAAATAGGAATGAACAATTTGAGGAACACACCTGGTTAGGAGAAATGGATAAGGAGACTGGAGGCCGGTAGTCTTGCTTGAAGATGGCAGAGTGTAAACACCAATATATTTTGAAGTTAAACTCCTAGTAGTCCAAGAAGCAGTAGCAGTAAACAGCACAGTTCTTATGTATGCACGAGTAGCAGTAAACAGCACAGTTCTTATGTATGCACGAGTAGCAGTAAATAGCACAGTTCTTATGCGTGCACGAGTAGAAGTAAACAGCACAGTTCTTATGTATGCACGAGTAGCAGTAAACAGCACAGTTCTTATGTATGCACGAGTAGCAGTAAATAGCACAGTTCTTATGCGTGCACGAGTAGAAGTAAACAGCACAGTTCTTATGTATGCACGAGTAGCAGTAAACAGCACAGTTCTTATGCGTGCACGAGTAGAAGTAAACAGCACAGTTCTTATGCGTGCACGAGTAGCAGTACACACTACACAGTACCTTTAGAAAGTAGCGCTTCAGGATACAGGAATACCTGAGAAGCCAGGGTGTGTAGAATAATCCAGAGGAAACGCCAGGTAAATAGGAAGCCAGAATAGAAGCAACGTCAGCCGGTCCAAAAGTCAGGGGCACAAGCACAGGAGCGAAATCAAAAGGAAATCCCCGGTCAGGTGCACTGGCACGGTAGCGGTAATGAAGACAATCCAATTCGCCAATAGTAAACCGAAGGTAATAAATGCTAAGAGGCAGGATACACAAGAATCACTCAGCACCATAGTGAATGCTGAGATTCCTTTTAAATTCTCATGGGCATGACTTCAAATGACGTGCGCACTGCAACCTTGCTCGTTGTCAAGGGGATAGTTAACTCTTGCAGGAGAGCATTGTATTGAGCCCAGTGGTGGAGAGAATGGAGAAAATTGTGATTGTCTGGATCCTAAGATATTCTGGTGAGTTACTTCTTAGAGGAGTCTGACAGTACCCCCCTCCTTAAGGTGGGACCTCCGGGAATGCTGAGGACCAGTGCGATCTGGAAAGTGAGCATGGAAGGAACTAACCAGGTCGTTGGCATGAACCATGACAGCATGTTCCCAACACCTATCAGCAATGCCATAACCTCTCCAATGAACGAGGTACTGAAGTTGTCGTCTAAACAAATGAGAGTCCAAGATCTCCTCTACCTCATATTCCGCCACACCATCCACTAAAACGCTGGATGTACTCTCATAGAGGAAGGAAGTTCCAGTTTCATGGCCATTGGGGAAATACGTTCCAGGATACAAAAGGGTCCAATATGTTTGGGGCCCAATTTCTTTAAAGGACAGGATAACTTGAGGTGTCTTGTGGAAAGCCATACCTTTTCCCCCACCTTATACTCGGGAGCCGAAGATCTATGTTGATCCCCCAAAAAATTGTAATGGTTTTGAGCTCGTCTTAAAGTATTGCGTACAACTGTGAAGTTTTGGATGAGATTGCAGACATGAAGTGATGCAGAAAGAACAGCTCTGGATACAGGGGATCCTGGAAGCATTGAAGGGAGACATCCGGTTGGATCTGTGTATATGGTTGTTATAGGCGAACTCAGCGAGAAGCAAATATTCAGACCAGTTATCCTGAAGCTGAGAAGAAAAACAACGTAAATACTGTTCCAGGGCCTGGTTTGTGCATTCCGTTTGGCCATTACTTTGTGGGCCATGCATAGTGATCAGTGGATATGCAATCCTTTGCAAAACACCTTCCATAATCTAGAGGTAAACTACCCATGATCTGATACGATATTCTCTGGAAGACCATGAAGACGAAAAATATTCTGTATGAAGTCCGCAGTCTCCATAGCTGAGGGAAGGGTCTTGTTGGGAATGAAATGTGCAGTCTTAGTGAAGCAATCTACTACCACCATCAAGGTGGTAAACCCTTTGGAAGGAGGGAAGTCTGTAATACAATCCATGGATATATCCCCCTATTGTCTTGAGGGAACAGGTTGTGGCTGTCATAGGCTAGAGGGATGCATTCATTTGTTTTTGGATTGAGAACAGATCTCACAAGATGACACAAACACATAAACTTCCTTGTGCAATGTAAACCACCAAAATGTTCGCTGGATAAGATCTCTGGTTACCACCGTGACCAGTGTCATGAAAGGTTTGGAGGACCTTTAAATGAGTCTCGGGGGGCACAAAAACGTTATCTCTGTGAAAAAATAAGTCTTGATGATAATCAAGATTAGTTCGTTGTGAGAGTGGAAGGGAACGGGAGTGTGATCTGAGAGCCTCCCAGAGGGTTTGCGTAACTGCCAAAAAGTAGGGAAAGGAAACATGTCGGTGCGCTAAGCTAGTCACAGGCTCAAAAAAAATAATTGAATAAAATTATGCTCACCAAACAGATGTGAGCATGCTGCAAATACAGTGTGATTGGCTGTACAATGTATACAAAAACAAACACTATCTGTGCTTCTCACCCTAAAAAAGTTGGAAACATATATAAATATAATATAAATAAGAGGTTTTGGTTATATGAATTGGCCAAAGCATAATTAAGCTCACCTACCATGTCAAGGCACATTCTCAATAGGGCGAGAACCTACTCTCACCTCCTATCTAGTGGGCACACAAAGCAGTTTATTCTGCTACCGAAACCTTTTTAATGTGTTGGAAGAGGTGAAATTAAACCTCCTCCCAATTAACCCTATAACAGCAAGCTGCAACCAGACAATGAGGAGCCAACAACCTCAAATATGTGCAAGCAGGGAAAAGAAAAATGTCGGTGCGCCAGAGGCGTCGCTAGGGGGGGGTCGGGGGGGCTACTGGGGCTGAAGCCCCGAGTCTCAGCTCCATAGCCCCGAGTCTCAGGCACTGCTGTTAAAATGATTAACAGCAGTTCACAGTTCTTCCTGCTGGTGGGGTCCCTGAGTGACAGGGTGCCCCATGCTATATGTGTGCCTCGGCAGGTCTCTGCCTCTTCTAGCAGAGACCTGCTTCTAACAGAATTTCCCTGCCCGATGCCAATCAGATGCGGGGCGGGGCTTAAACCCGTGGCTCCGCCCCCTCCACCGAGCAGTAGGAAGGCAGCATGGAGGGAGCTGGTCTCTGGCAAGAAGAGTTCAGCAGCTCCCTCCACATCCTAGAGTGCCAGGGAGAAGCCAGAGCTGACCCCTCTCCACCTAACAAGGTAAGGGAGACTAACATTAGTTTGTATGTTTTGCTCAGCCAGCATTATGGTGTGTTTTGGCTGGCTGAGGATCATGAGAAATTATTATTCCGAAAATTAAAAGAAAAAGCTACATTAATTACATTAGAGTGTGAGATTTATTGGCAGACTGAATTACATTAGAGTGTGAGCTTTATTGGCAGGCTGAATTACATTAGAGTCTGAGCTTTATTGGTGGACTGAATTACATTAGAGTGTGAGCTTTATTGGTGGACTGATCTACATTAAAGTGTGTGCTTTATTGGTGGACTAAATTACATTAGAGTGTAAGCTTTATTGGTGGACTGATTTACATTGGAGTGTGAGATGGGTGCTGGGGTGAATTCTGGGTGCATTGTGGGTGCAGAGGAAGAACATACAAACAAGAAATACATTTTTCAATAACCTTTTTATTAGATATAAACATATAGATATATCCATGTATATCTATAGATCCCCAGAATTGACTCTGCATCAAATATTCATCAACTCACCAACAACTTGCCTTTCAGTGAATAGACCACTGTGTGTGTATCTGTGTGAGACACTGTGGATGTATGTCTTCTCATTGGCATGATATACAAAGATTATGCATTTACTGATCATTGGCATGATATACAATGTTAAAGCATTTTGGCAAATAAAAAGTTACAACCCACTTATCTCAGAGTAGAAGTAGAAGAGGCCTTTGTAATATAGTACTAATGTTACTGAACCCTTGGGAACATCCAGAGCTGGCAGTGGCATAAATAGAAACTGCTGAACCCTTATTACATACCCCCAATAATTTCGATATTTAGTTTAACCCCTTAACGACAGATGACGTGCCAGGCACGTCACGGCAAATCGAGGACTTGCCGACAGGTGACGTGCCTGGAACGTCATGCACTTAACAGAGTAAAGAAAGCGACCAGCGGTCGCTTTCTTTACTCTATCGGTGTTGCTACAATGCCTCTAGGTAGAGGCATTGTGCAACACCCCCAAAAAGTGCAGGGGCGCGCTACGATCACTCCCCGGAGTGATCATAGCAGCTATTTAAAAATGGCTGCGCCCGCTACACACACATTATCTGTGTGATCTGTGTGCAGGCATGTATGGTAAGTGCTCTGATGAGCACTTATCATACAGTCAAAGGCAGGGGCGTTGCTAGGTCTTCGGATGATCTGGGGCTAGAGCCCAGATGAGCTCGGTCACACACAGGGGCGTACCTAGAGCATTTGGCACCCGGGGCGGACCCTGAGTGTTGCACCCCCCCCCCCACAATAAAAATGTAAGAAAACACCCACAAATTTTTCAGTGTTTGAAAATTGTACAATTATAGATACCAGGAATATTGTGCCACTCAGAACCCAGTAATATTGTGCCAGTCAGATACCAGTAATATTGTGCCTTTCAGATACCAGTAATATTGTGCCAGTCAGATACCAGGAATAGTGTGCCATTCAGAGCCCAGTAATATTGTGCCAGTAAGATACCAGTAATATTGTGCCACTCAGAGCCCAGTAATATTGTGCCAGTCAGATACCAGGAATATTGTGTCATTCAGAGCCCAGTAATAGTGTGCCAGTCAGATGCCTGTAATATTTTGCCAGTCAGAGCCCAGTAATAGTGTGCCAGTCAGAACCCAGTAATATTGTGCCAATCAGATGCCCAGTAATATTGTGCCAATCATAGCCCAGTAATTTTGTGCCACTCAGAACCCAGTAATATTGTGCCACTCAGAGCCCAGGAATATTGTGCCACTCAGAACCCAGGAATATTGTGCCAATCATAGCCCAGTAATATTGTGCCACTCAGAACCCAGTAATATTGTGCCACTCAGAGCCCAGGAATATTGTACCATTCAGAGCCCAGTAATATTGTACCATTCAGAGCCCAGTAATATTGTGCCACTCAGAACCCAGTAATATTGTGGCAATCATAGCCCAGTAATATTGTGCCAATCATAGCCCAAGAATATTGTGCCACTCAGAACCCAGTAATATTGTGCCAATCATAGCCCAAGAATATTGTGCCACTCAGAACCCAGTAATATTGTGCCAATCATAGCCCAAGAATATTGTGCCAATCATAGCCCAAGAATATTGTGCCACTCAGAACCCAGTAATATTGTGCCAATCATAGCCCAAGAATATTGTGCCACTCAGAACCCAGTAATATTGTGCCAATCATAGCCCAAGAATATTGTGCCACTCAGAACCCAGTAATATTGTGCCAATCATAGCCCAGTAATATTGTGCCACTCAGAACCCAGTAATATTGTGCCAATCATAGCCCAAGAATATTGTGCCACTCAGAACCCAGTAATATTGTGCCAATCATAGCCCAAGAATATTGTGCCAGTCAGAACCCAGTAATATTGTGCCACTCAGAACCCAGTAATATTGTGCCAATCATAGCCCAAGAATATTGTGCCACTCAGAACCCAGTAATATTGTGCCAATCATAGCCCAAGAATATTGTGCCACTCAGAACCCAGTAATACCCACACACACCTAGACACCCTGACACACACACACACACACCTAGACACCCATACACAGTCACACTTTTTTTTTTTTACTTACCTTACACTTGGTCCGTCATCCAGGACCTTCTGCCGGATGTCCGTCCACCTGACATCCGGCAAGCAGCTGACACAGCGCGACGGGGGCGGAGCTTGAACCCGTCGCGCTGTGATCTCTATGGCCAGGAGGAGAGGCTAGGGAGCGAGCTCCCTATAGCAGCCTCTCCTCCCGATCGGCCCTCACCCCCGCGTGAGGTTAATCCTCCGATTCTGGGACTATGTCCCAGACGGAGGAAAGCTCACCGGGGGATTTTTTTTTTTTTTTTTTTATATTTATAGCCCTGGAGTCTTGGGGCTAAAGAATACTTTAGCCCCAGAGTCTCCATTCGGGGCTATGAAGGGGGGACTCGGGGCTATCAGATAAAGTAAAAAAAATAAATAAATAATAAAATGAAAAATATTTAATAACATTTTAGTAACCAAGGGCTTTTATAAAAGCCATTTCAAGTGTTTAACCCCTTCCCTGCCATTGATCGCTGTGTACGCAGTGATCATACACAGCAGCACATTTTTTGCTATCTGTGCATTTTTTTAGGGGTTAATTTTTTTTACTGTAATTCATTACAGTATAAAAAGGCTCTTTTAAGAGAGATTAACCCCTTGCTTGTTGTAGATCACTGCCTAAGCAGCGATCTGACGCAAATGCAGCAATCTTGCTGCAGAAGCATTTTTACTTTTTTTAAAAAACTTTTTTATTACACCCGTCACGGGTTAATTATACCTGCTAGGGGATTACGTTTAACGTAAAAATTTTTTTTTAGCTGTCTGATCGCATGTATAGCGATCAGTAACAGCTGATCAGTGGCAAAGACGGGTTGGCGTTTGCTCAGATGAGCATCACCATTCGCCTGGTTAGATCAATATTTGTAAATATTTGATCTGACCCGTGTAGATCTGCCTCCCTCTCACTTGAGTTTTAGTGAGGGAGACAGACAGAGCTGTATAATGTAAGTTTTTAATTATAATATATTTAATAAAATTGAGACCCAAAGGCTTTTATAAAAGCCGTTTCCAGTATTTAACCCCTTCCCTGCAATTGATCGCTGTGTACGCAGTGATCTTACACAGCAGCACATTTTTTGCTGTCTGTGCATTTTTTTAGGGGTTAATTTTTTTTACTGTGATTTATTACAGTATATCAAAGGCTCTTTTAAGAGCTATTAACCCCTTCCTTGCCGTATATCACTGCCTAAGCAGCACATATGGTCACTGCCTTAGCAGTGCATATGGTCACTGCCTAAGCAGCGCATATGGAGCAATCTGGTCGCAGAAGGATTTTTTTTTGCTATCATCATTTTTTTTTTACGTGTATTCCTTTTGAAGCTGTCTGAACGCGTGTATAGCTATCAGTAACAGCCGATCAGTGGCAAAGGTGGTTTGGTGATTTCTCAGATGAGCATCACCATTGTCTGGTTAGATCAATATTGGTAAATATTGTTCTGACCCATATGGATCTGCCTCCCTCTCCTCACTTGAGTTTTAGTGAGAGAAAGAGACAGATCTGTATAATATAATTTTTTAAATGTAATAAATTAAATAAAATGTTAAAAAATTGTGAGTCCCAAGGGATTTTATAAAAGCCATACCCTTTGTATAGTGTAGCTGTGTATTAACCCCTTCCCTGCCACTGATCACTGCACAGCAGAACATTTTTTCTTGTCTGTGCATTTTTAGGGGTTAATTTTTTGTACAGTACTACAAAGGCTCTTATAAGAGCTATTAACCCCTTCCTTGCTCTACATGTCAAAATTCCAAGTTGGAAAATCAAAAAGCGCACCTCTCAAATGTAACGTTTCAAACCCCAACAAAGCTGACAAACCTATGCATGGGTGGTATCCCTGTGCTCGGGAGATGTTGCTGAACATATATTGTGGTATTGTTTGTCAGTGACACATACCGAAATATGTGAATTTGTGTCTAAAGTACAATGTATGTGGGAAAAAATACACAATAAAATGACTACCACAAACTTTGACAAAGGCTGGTGGTAGAATTGGTGCATGGAAAGTGTTAAAATACCACCATTTAAAATAGCCTAGGATGTCTACTTTTACAAAATATATACTTTTTTTGGGTAAAATACACTGTCCTACTTTAAAAAAAAGTCCCAAATGAAAGATGAGATCAGGCTGACTACACGTCAAAATTCCAAGTTGAAAATGCGCACCTTCGAAATGTGGCCCTTTAGCCCCCAAAAAACCCAACAAACCTATGCATGGGTGGTATCCCTGTACTCAGGAGATGTTGTTGAACACATATTGGGTTATTGTTTGGCAGTGACACATACCAAAATGTGTGAATTTATGTCTGAAATACAATATTTGTGAAAAAAAATAAAACCACACAAAAGTTACTACCACAAATTTTGAAAAAGGCTGGTGGTAGAATTAGTGCATGGAAAGTGTTAAAATACCACCATTTGAAATAGCGTAGGGTGTCTACTTTTAAAAAATATATGGGTTGATGGGGTAAAATACACTGGCTGGTTTCAAATATGTCCCAAATGGGACATGGGTGCAGGCAGTCTGCATGTCAAAATTTCAAGTTGGAAAACCAAAAACTGCACCTCCCAAATTTGGCCTTTTACCCCCCAAACAACCCAACAAACCTATGCATGGGTGGTATCCCTGTACTCAAGAGATGTTGCTGAACACTTATTGGGGTGTTATTTGGCAGTGACACATACCAAAATCAGTTCTGGCCTGGAATAATGCAATATATAGAAGGCCATCATGACAAAGGTTTCCTGTCATTTCCCTCACCCTGTCAGTTAAGCCAAGGGCCCAATAGGGGCACGGCAGGGAGGTGGCAATGATTGGAAAGGGGGATGGCCTTAGGCTATATATTGCAGGATTTCCAGGAATGATTTCCTGTTTGAAGAAAAAATGACAAGTTCCTTACCTGATGACATGGAAGCCCTCCTGGCCCAGCTCAGGACTGCTGCTTCCATCCATGGTCCAGATTGGCTGAAAAATAGAGTGGGTGAGCTGTTAGCCCCTGCACAAACTGTGTCCAGCCTCACACCACCCTTAACTGCAGCCCCTGTTAGGCCTACTAGAGCTAGGGCCTCCAGACCCCCAGCTCGATTTAGCCCTGATGCTGCTGGGCATGGACACCCTGTGGTGTGTGCCCCCACACAGCCCCCCCCTAAGCGCGCTAGAAAAGCTTTATTGAAGCATCCTAGACTGGATGCTGGGTCCCACGGGGCCCCCGCTGCTCCGTTAAGTCAGAGCAGCGCTGTGCAGGTGGGGGCTATCCCCACTCCCCTTTCTGTGTTAGGGAGCGGTGTGGATCACATTATCCACCCCCTAACGCGAGCTGCCTCTTCAGTGCGAGCGGGCAGCTCGCTTGATGTGCGCGACGGTGGATCCGGCCATGTGCAGGTGGCCCCGCCCCCTAGAACGAGCGCGATGCCGGCTAAGTCCCTTAGAAGAGGGAGGAGACGCACGGCGAGCAGCTCTCGCGTGCTGTCTCCTGCTCCCTCTCCCTCCGCAGCTGATCTGCATGCCGCTGACTCTCACTCTGACAGGAGAGCAGCGGTTAGGCAGGTTGGGACGCACCACGTGACCTCCCGACATGGGGATGCCAGGGAGGCTCGTGGTTATGGAGGGACAGCCAGCAGCAGGTCTCCTCAGCCTGCTAGACGAAGGACCACTCAGATGGAGAGACGGAGGTCCCCTCAGCCAGCCGGAAGGAGTTCTACTCAGACATCTAGACGGAGGTCTCATCAGCCAGCCAGAAGGAGGTCCCCTCAGCCGAGCAGCAGCAGGCACCAGATGGCAGTGTTGTCTTCAGAAGGTGATTCCCCTACTTTACAGAGGGGAGACAGCAGTGGTGACAGGCAAGTCTGCGGGACACGGGGTGCCGGAAGGAGGCGTATGTCAGCTGCCTTGCACAGGTCTGGCTCTTCTTCACCGGAGTCCATTAACCCACGGCAGCGCGGTTACTCGAGGAGAAGAGGAGAAGTTGCGGACTCGAGGAGGTCCAGGCGTCATTCGTCGAGGGAGTCTTCGGTCGGACCCACAGTGCCCTTGGATCCGGCCCGCCACCGCAGTAGAGGATCTTCGGATGTCAGCCCGTTGCTGTTCTCGCAGTCTCCAGGGAATTCTCCGGTTCCGGTGCCCACGGCACTTCCGCAGGTCGGGGGCTTGTCCACGGGTGAGTCTCCAATATCATCCTTTTCTATCTCACAACCATTGCACGACACCCACTTGCAACAATCTGTAGTGGATAGAGGTTCCCAAAAAAGGGTGGATGGGGGGCGGGCTTCACAGACACCACAGAGGGAGTCCCTTATATTGTCACAACTGGTGGGTGGGCTTAGGGATATGTTAAAAGTGGTAGAGGCTAGCACACCGTTAGGCCCCCCTCCCCCTGCGCAGGTTTGGGGCGCATATGCGTCTGCAGGTAATAGCGGGGCACAGGTCCCGGGTGTTCAACAGGTCAGCGGTGGGGTGGGTGCGTCATCTGCTGTGGTCACGGTGGAACCAATTTTACCCACCACATCAGCTGTCATGGGTATGTCTGTTCCGGCCACGGACACGTCCCAGAAAGGGTCAGGGGACAGGGAGAAGGACACGGTCCGTTTATCTGATGCGGCTAGGGGGGACATATATGTCTGCTATGAAGGCCCAATGGGGGCTCATTTAAAGCAAGAGGTGAGGGATAAGATAAGTAAAGGCGAGTTTGTGGAAATCTTCTCCCTTCTGCCCCTTGAAAAATTTAACTTAGATGCTGTGTCGAAGCCTAACGATCATAAGAAGGAAGACGAGGAGAAGAGGCGGTATCGCCTCATCCCTCGAACTTTCTCGAATTGGCTGCAAGCTTTTGCGATCCTGGCTGGGGTAATTGGTGAGACACACCCGGAACAGTGTACGGGTTTGTTTTGCTACATGGACTCCATCCACGAAGCATACAGGGTATATGGGGGACAAGCTTGGCTCAGATACGACGAACAGTTTCGTCAGCGTTTGGCAGTTCGGAAGTCCATTCAGTGGCACCACAAAGACATTGCGATATGGCTCAGGGTTATGGCTCCCGGTCACAATGCGGTACAGCCCTTTTTGGCAGTGGCCGCAGGTCCGGCAGCCTCAGGACCTTCGGCCTCTGCTGCAAAAAAGGGGTCGTGCTGGCAGTTTAACGACTCCTCCTGCAAGAGGGGAGGTTCGTGCAAGTTCAGGCACGAGTGCTCCGGTTGCGGCGGAGGGCATCCGGTGTTTAAATGTTTTAAACGCCAGCGCCAAGACAAAGGGGGTTCTTTTAACCCGTCTGGTGGAAAAGGGGATGACGCCGGTGGCCGTAAAGCCAATGGTCCCTTGGCTCAGTAGATACCCGAACAAGGAAGCGGCTGCCTTACTCCTGTCGGGTTTCTCGGAAGGTTTTGTTATCCCGGCAAGACTGGAGGGAGGTTTTCCCGTGCCAACAAATTTGAAATCGGCTGCCCAATTTCCCGAAGTGGTGTATGCAAAGTTGCAAAAGGAGGTAGCATTGGGGAGGATGGAGGGTCCGTTTCCATCCTCTCCGATTCCCGGCCTGCTTGTATCGCCTCTCGGGGTGGTTCCCAAAAAAGAGCAGGGAAAGTTTCGCCTTATTCACCACCTGTCCTTCCCAAGGGGGAGGTCGGTGAATGATGGCATTGATGATGAGCTTTGTAAGGTGTCATACACTTCTTTTGATCAGGCGACGCGGTGGGTACGCAAGATGGGACAATGGGCGTTACTGGCCAAAACCGATATAGAGGCGGCCTTCCGTCTACTGCCCGTTCACCCGTCGTCTTTTTATTTATTGGGTTGTCAATGGGAGGGTGGCATTTATGTGGACAAATGTTTGCCAATGGGATGTGCCATATCGTGCTCACTGTTTGAAACGTTTAGCTCATTCTTGGAATGGGTTATCAGGGAGGAGTCGGGTTCGGCATCCATAATTCATTACTTGGATGATTTTTTGTGTGTTGGTCCGCCCGACTCCTCACTGTGCCTTACACTGCTGCGTACGGTTGAACATGTGATGCATCGATTTGGGGTCCCATTGTCACAGGAAAAGACTGTGGGTCCCACTACTACTATTACGTTTTTGGGGATCGAGATCGATTCTGTGTCTATGGAATGCCGCCTTCCCCTTGACAAAGTGGTAGACCTTCGGGATATAGTGTCTGGGTTAAAAACAGCGCGTAAGGTCCAGCTTAGACAGCTGCAGTCGCTGCTGGGCAAGTTAAATTTTGCTTGTAAAATCATCCCGATGGGCAGGATTTTTTGCAGGAGATTGTCACTGGCGACGGCAGGGATCCGCGCACCGCACCATTATATACGCCTGACGCAGGAGCACAGGGCTGATTTAATGGTGTGGGACTCTTTTCTGAGAACGTTTAATGGGAGATCGTTGATCATAGATAGGGCGATCACTAACAAGGACTTGAATCTCTGGACAGACGCCTCTGGGTCTGTGGGTTTTGGGGCCATTTTTGAGAAAAAATGGTGTTGGGCCTCTTGGCCTCGGAAGTGGTTTCAGTCTGGCTGGGTTAAAAACCTGGCTTTTCTGGAACTGTTCCCGATAGTGGTTTCAGTGATTTTATGGGGCCCTTGTTTTGAAAATAAGAAAGTCAGGTTCTGGTGCGATAACTTGGGGGGGTGCAAGCTATTAACAACGGGTCGGCTTCATCCCCCCCGGTTATACGCTTGTTAAGGGAGCTGGTCTTGATATGCCTTCAAAGGAACTTGCTGGTGCAGGCGGTGCATGTTCCGGGGATCAAGAATGATGTGGCTGACTCTTTATCTCGGCAGCAATGGGAACGGTTCCGGCTGTTGGCACCAGGGGTGGACGGAGAAGCCACTCCCATACCACAGTGGATTTGGGGAATTGCGGACGGACGGCGGATCTTCTGATACACCGGTCTTTGGTACCTGCTACCTGGACTGCGTATAAAAAAGTGTGGGAGCAATGGCGTTCCTTTTTGCTTGAGGCCGGCAGCCCGGCGGAGGTGGAAGGGGTCCGCACGGTTCTTTTATGGTTCATCGGACAAATGTTTGCAGACAACATTTCTGTACCGGCCATGAATAGGAAAATATCTGCGATAGCGGCCCTGTTTAAATTTGAGGGTTTTCCTGACTTGACAAAGGCTTTTGTGGTTAAGATGGCTTTGCGGGGTTATAGGAGAGGGTACAAACAGGCGGATACCAGGCGCCCCGTGACATTTCAGTTGTTATTGCGCTTGCTCACATGTTTGCCAGCCATTTGTGTGTCTAGTTACGAGGTTCTGTTGTTTAGCATAGCATTTTCATGGGCCTTTTTTGGTGCCTTTAGGATCAGTGAACTTGTTTCTCCCACTAAGAATAAACATGGGGGTATTTTGTTTGAGGATGTCCACAGCTCGCAGGGCAGGATCTGGACAGTTATTCGTAAGTCCAAAACAGACCAGGGTGGGCGGGGCTTAAAAGTCATTATGTTAGCTTTGCCCGGTTCAATTGCTTGCCCGGTATTTTGCTTGCGTCAATTTCTCCATGCGCGCCCTATAGGCTCCCCTAGTTTGCTGCTGCACGGAGACGGAACAGCCCTGTCTCGGTACCAATTTATTACCATATTCCGGCGCTGTCTCTCGGCGCTCAGGTTGCAACCGCGGATGTTTGGTTCTCATTCATTCCGGATAGGGGCGGCCACGGAGGCCTAGCGTTGGGGTTTAGGGGAAGATATTGTAAAGTTAATTGGGCGGTGGGAATCGTCTAGGTTTCGTACGTATATTAGGCCGCATCTAGTCTGATTTGGTGTCCTGAGGTGCAATGATTCTGGGGTTTGATTGTTAAAAAAAAAAAAAAAAAAAAACATTTATTTTTACGTTGAGAAGGATGGCGGAGTGTTCATTCGATTTGTTTGATTGTATCTATTCAATTTGCAGGTTCCAAGCGTTGCAGTGCTTGGATACTGGGCCATTCGTTTGTTTTCTGGGCCGCTAAGAGGGCTGCTTTACGCCCCAACGGCGAACAGTTGGGCCTGGGTCCTGTAGGAGTCGAGGTCCGTTGGATAGGCGTTAGGGGATTACGATGGGCTGCTATGCCGCAGCTGTTATCCCAATCGGTAGCCAGGTGGGGCCAGCCCCAGGTCTTGGTGCTACACCTGGGTGGCAATGACCTCTGTTCCACTCCGTTGAGGGAATTGATATGTCATATGAAAGCTGACATGCTTCGACTGTGGCTCAAATATCCCGAAGTTAATTATAATATGGTCCAATATGGTGTCCAGGATGTCGTGGAGGGGAGCGAAGAGTCCTCAGGGCATTGAACGTGCCCGAAAAAAGCTGAACGGGACCATCTCTCGTTTTGTTGTGTTTAATGGTGGGATCGTTGCTCGGCATCTTGACCTTAACGGGGCCGATGCTTCCTTATATAGGAGAGATGGAGTGCATCTTACTCCGGTGGGTCTGGATCTTTGGAACCTGGCGATCCAGACAAGTTTGGAAAAAGCGGTAGCTGTTTGGAGGAGCCAATGCGCGTAAGGGTTCACGCGTATTGGCTATGGCGGGGTCCCCGAGGTTTGGCGCTAGTGCAGGGGGTTGGTCATCTGGGGTATGGCCAACCCGGTTGGGCAGTAGCTGTGGGAAGCTAGCTGCACGGGCTCCCCATGGGCTCGTCCCTGGGGAGTGAGGCACGGCTACTGTGCAAAACAGGGACGTCAGTAGCCGTGGGGCATGTGATACGCCTGCGCCAGATTCTCGGGGTCCTGATCCTAGCTGGTCTAGGATGAGTCACACGCTACCGCTAAGGTTCATTAGTATTAGTTCATGTTGTTTATATGTCTTGTTATATAAACATGTGTGAGTTGGTATATATAGATATATATATAATTTTATATATATAGTTTTATATGCCCGGTTATTTAATTATTTATAAAGTTTTAACCATATCTGGTTTACAGCAATACTTGTTATTTATTTCAGCTATGTATTTAGCTGTCAATTTATGTTGCAGCATTTCATTAAAGACTGCGACCTTTCTAGCCACTCAGTTGTCTGTCTCTTTTATTGGTGGGGGGAATGTATTATCAGGTATACCTTGGTCAAGTTCTGGCCTGGAATAATGCAATATATAGAAGGCCATCATGACAAAGGTTTCCTGTCATTTCCCACACCCTGTCAGTTAAGCCAAGGGCCCAATAGGGGCACGGCAGGGAGGTGGCAATGATTGGAAAGGGGGATGGCCTTAGGCTATATATTGCAGGATTTCCAGGAATGATTTCCTGTTTGAAGAAAAAATGACAAGTTCCCTCCCTCCCATCCCTAGGTGACGAAGAAGGAAGTGGCAGCGGGGGTCCCCGAGGTTTGGCGCTAGTGCAGGGGGTTGGTCATCTGGGGTATGGCCAACCCGGTTGGGCAGTAGCTGTGGGAAGCTAGCTGCACGGGCTCCCCATGGGCTCGTCCCTGGGGAGTGAGGCACGGCTACTGTGCAAAACAGGGACGTCAGTAGCCGTGGGGCATGTGATACGCCTGCGCCAGATTCTCGGGGTCCTGATCCTAGCTGGTCTAGGATGAGTCACACGCTACCGCTAAGGTTCATTAGTATTAGTTCATGTTGTTTATATGTCTTGTTATATAAACATGTGTGAGTTGGTATATATAGATATATATATAATTTTATATATATAGTTTTATATGCCCGGTTATTTAATTATTTATAAAGTTTTAACCATATCTGGTTTACAGCAATACTTGTTATTTATTTCAGCTATGTATTTAGCTGTCAATTTATGTTGCAGCATTTCATTAAAGACTGCGACCTTTCTAGCCACTCAGTTGTCTGTCTCTTTTATTGGTGGGGGGAATGTATTATCAGGTATACCTTGGTCATGTGAATTCATGTCTGAAGTACAAGGTTTGTGAAAAAATAAATAAAAAAATTGCTACCACAAACTTTGACAAAGGCTGGTGGTAGAATTAGTGCATGGAAAGTGTTAAAATACCACCATTTGAGATAGCCTAGGGTGTCTACTTTTAAAAAATATATGGGTTGATGGGGTAAAATACACTAGCTGGCTTCAAATATGTCCCAAATGTGACATGGGTGCAGGCTGTCTGCATGTAAAAATTTCAAGTTGGAAAACAAAAAACTGCACCTCACAAATTTGGCATTTTAGCCCCCAAACACCCCAACAAACCTATGCATGGGTGGTATCCATGTACTCAAGAGATGTTGCTGAACACTTATTGGGGTGTTATTTGCTAGTGACACATACCAAAATCTGTGAATTCATGTCTGAAGTACAAGGTTTGTGAGAAAAAAAAAATTACTACCACAAAATTTGACAAAGGCTGGGGGTAGAATTAGTGCATGTAAAGTGTTAAAATACCACCATTTGAGATAGCATAGGGTGTCTACTTTTAAAAAAATATATGGGTTGATGGGGTAAAATACACTGGCTGGTTTCAAATATGTCCCAAATGGGACATGGGTGCAGGCAGTCTGCATGTCAAAATTTCAAGTTGGAAAACCAAAAACTGCACCTCCCAAATTTGGCCTTTTACCCCCCAAACAACCCAACAAACCTATGCATGGGTGGTATCCCTGTACTCAAGAGATGTTGCTGAACACTTATTGGGGTGTTATTTGGCAGTGACACATACCAAAATCTGAGAATTCATGTCTGATGTACAAGGTTTGTGAAAAAAAAAATAAAAAAATTGCTACCACAAACTTTGACAAAGGCTGGGGGTAGAATTAGTGCATGTAAAGTGATAAAATACCACCATTTGAGATAGCCTAGGGTGTCTACTTTTAAAAAATATATTGGTTGATGGGGTAAAATATACTGGCTGGTTTCAAATATGTCCCAAATGGGACATGGGTGCAGGCTGTCTGCATGTCAAAACTTCAAGTTGGAAAACCAAAAACTGCACCTCCCAAATTTGGCCTTTTACCCCCCAAACAACCCAACAAACCTATGCATGGGTGGTATCCCTGTACTCAAGAGATGTTGCTGAACACTTATTGGGGTGTTATTTGGCAGTGACACATACCAAAATCTGTGAATTCATGTCTGAAGTACAAGGTTTGTGAAAAAAAAAAACACAAAAAAATTACTACCACAAACTTTGACAAAGGCTGGTGGTAGAATTAGTGCATGGAAAGTGTTAAAATACCACCATTTGAGATAGCCTAGGGTGTCTACTTTTAAAAAATATATGGGTTGATGGGGTAAAATACACTAGCTGGCTTCAAATATGTCCCAAATGTGACATGGGTGCAGGCTGTCTGCATGTAAAAATTTCAAGTTGGAAAACAAAAAACTGCACCTCACAAATTTGGCATTTTAGCCCCCAAACACCCCAACAAACCTATGCATGGGTGGTATCCCTGTACTCAAGAGATGTTGCTGAACACTTATTGGGGTGTTATTTGCTAGTGACACATACCAAAATCTGTGAATTCATGTCTGAAGTACAAGGTTTGTGAGAAAAAAAAAAAAAATTACTACCACAAAATTTGACAAAGGCTGGGGGTAGAATTAGTGCATGTAAAGTGTTAAAATACCACCATTTGAGATAGCTTACGGTGTCTACTTTTAAAAAATATATTGGTTGATGGGGTAAAATACACTGGCTGGTTTCAAATATGTCCCAAATGGGACATGGGTGCAGGCTGTCCGCATGTCAAAATTTCAAGTTGGAAAACCAAAAACTGCACCTCCCAAATTTGGCCTTTTACCCCCCAAACAACCCAACAAACCTATGCATGGGTGGTATCCCTGTACTCAAGAGATGTTGCTGAACACTTATTGGGGTGTTATTTGGCAGTGACACATACCAAAATCTGTGAATTCATGTCTGAAGTACAAGGTTTGTGAAAAAAAACCACAAAAAAATTACTACCACAAACTTTGACAAAGGCTGGTGGTAGAATTAGTGCATGGAAAGTGTTAAAATACCACCATTTGAGATAGCCTAGGGTGTCTACTTTTAATATATGGGTTGATGGGGTAAAATACACTAGCTGGCTTCAAATATGTCCCAAATGGGACATGGGTGCAGGCTGTCTGCATGTAAAAATTTCAAGTTGGAAAACAAAAAACTCTCACCTCACAAATTTGGCATTTAGCCCCCAAACACCCCAACAAACCTATGCATGGGTGGTATCCCTGTACTCAGGAGAAATAGTAGAATCTATTTAGCAGGTTTTTTTGTTCGCTTTTGTCGATGAGGAGACAATAATATTATAAGATATGATCAAAAAGATGGCATCCAAAGAAAGCCCTTCTTGTCCCGATAAAAACAATATATAATATGTGTGGATACAGCAAATGACAAAGAAGAAAATTACAGCTAAACACAAACAGCACAGACATGTTAAAATAGCCATTGTCCAGAAAGGACAACATTTTTTCAAAGGCTCTGTCCTTAAGGGGTTAATATGAAGCCTTGCATATAAAGTTACTGTTCATTGGTATCATATACATAATTTATGTTTTATTGCTCATTTCTTATATTATACCTTTTATATATACCTATTGCTCATTGCCATAATCATATAAATCATGTATACATATGCATTTATTGTTAATATTATATATATATATACCAGGGCTTGACAAATGAATTTTAGGAGCCAGAAAAACAAAAAATATAGGAGCCAGACAATGGCACATACACACAATCACACAAACATACACACACACAATCACATGCAATCATACACACAATCACACACACAATCACATGCAGTCATACACACAATCACACACACATAATCACATTCAGTCATACACACAATCACACACAATCACATGCAGTCATACACACAATCACACAAACTTACACACACAATCACATGCAGTCATACACACAATCACACACACACAATCACATGCAGTCATACACACAATCACACACACACACAATCACATGCAGTCATACACACAATCACACACAATCACATGCAGTCATACACACAATCACACACACACAATCACATGCAGTCATACACACAATCACACACACAATCACATGCAGTCATACACACAATCACATGCAGTCATACACACAAACATACACACACAATCACATGCAGTAACACACACAATCACACAAACATACACACACAATTAAATGCAGTCATACACACAATCACACAAACATACACACACACAATAACATGCAGTCATACACACAGTCACACAAACATACACAATAACATGCAGTCATACACAGAAACATACACACAAACAGACACACACACACACACACTTGCAGTCATACACACAATCACACAAACATACATACACACACACACTATCACTTGCAGTCATACACACAAACATACACACAATCGCATGCAGTAACATACACAATTAGTCACATCCATCCATCCATCCATTCATACAGTCAGTCACAGACACACACACAGTCAGTAACAGTTTTAATTTTTTTGAATACTATATATCTTTATTTGGTTTATTTGGTTGTACAGACAGACACACACACACACATACAGTCAGTAACATACAGACACACACATACAGTTAGTAACATAGAGACACACAGGAAGCTGTCGGTGCACACACTTCCCCCTTGTGCTCCACTGGATAAAACAAAAGGGAAAAAAATGATCCCAGCAGCGAGGGCACCATTTGGGAACAACAATACCCGGACGCCAGGTCTAATTTCAGTCAAATCTGCCATAGGCTTTTGGAGACCTAGCAATGCCCCTACAGTGCGCTAAGATAGTCACAGGCTCAAAATATATAAATGTATAAAATGATGCTTACGAAACAGGTGTAAGCATGCTGCAAAAACAGTGTGATTGGCTGTACAATGTATACAAAAAACAAAAACTGTCTTCTCACCCTAATAAAGTTGGCAACAAATATATAGATATAATATAAATGAAAGGTTTTTAGTTATATGAATTGGCCCAGGGCTGCCACCAGGAATTTCAGGGCCCCTTACTGAACAAATTTTCTAAGGCTCCCCTGACAATATCTCCCACTCGTCCCACCTACCCTCACAAGCATGTTATCCCGGTCTAGTGTAATATGGAGGGTGGTTGGGAGCAGTTGGTCAATATGCCAGAAATATTTTGCCACTCAATATGCCAGTATTTTGCCACTCAGTATGCCAGTATTTAGCCATTCAATATGCCATTATTTTGCCATTTAATATGCCAGTATTTTGCCCTTCAACATGCCATTCTTTAGCCATTAAATATGCCATTCTTTTGCCAATTTATATGCCAGTATTTTGCCCCTCAATATGCCATTCTTTTGCCCCTCAATATGCCATTCTTTTGCCATGTAATATGCCAGTATTTTGCCCCTCAATATGCCAGTATTTTACCCCTCAATATGCCAGCTAATATGCCAGGACTCTGCCCCTCAATATGCCATTATTTTGCCCCTCAATATGCCAGGATTTTGCCCCTCAATATGCCAGGATATTGTCCCTCAATATGCCATTCTTTCTCCTTTTAATATGCTAGTATTTTCCCCTCAATATGCCATTCTTTTGCCAATTAATATGTCATTCTTTTGCCCTCAATTTGCCAGGATTTTGCCCCTCAATGTGCCAGGATTTTGCCCCTCAATGTGCCAGGATTTTGCCATTTAATATGCCAGGATTTTGCCCCTCAATATGCCATTTTTTTGCCCTCAGTATGCCAGGATTTTGCCCCTCAGTATGCCATTATCTTGCCCTTAATTTGCCAGGATTTTGCCCCTCAATGTGCTAGGATTTTGCCCCTCAATGTGCCAGCGTTATGCTCATTTGCCACCCTCCTCCCCCCTTCCCCAGTACTTAACTCCTTGCTGCTCTGTCTGTCTTCCGGTGTAGGTCCGTGGCTGTGAGGGACGCGCTCTCCTCCAGCCGTGCGGCTTCAATAAAGTTTGTTAAAAAAACAAAACAAAAGTAACCAAAGTAACTCTAATCGCATTTTTTTTTTTATCCTGGCGTGACACGGGCCCGCCGGGCCCCCCGGATCCGCGATGGCGGGCCTGAATTGGCCAAAACATAATTAAGCTCACCCGCCACGTCAAGGCACACTCTCAATAGGGTTAGAACCTACTATGGTAGTGTTTTCTGAAGGAAGTAGCTCTTCACTTTCAGCCATTCAGGACAGTGCTGCTGCCTTGCCATTGCGAGAACCTGCACAATATGTACATAGGCATCTGTGGATATTTTTTCAGGGGGGGGCATACTTTTACTGTTGTCCATGCTGCGCTGCACCTCTTTTTGATAATGTCATGAAGTGGAGGAGCTTAGTCATTATCAGTGCAGCATGCAAATGGTTGATAAACGGTGATGCCCAGCATCACTTTGCCAATTAAAATAAGCCACTGTCAGGTACCAATTAACATGCCACAGTCACTTTGCCATTAAAATATGCAACAGTCAGTTTGCCTATTACAATATGCCACCGTTAGTCCATTAAATCAGGGCTTGAAAAAGTTAACTGACTTTTAGGAGCCAGCTAAAAAATGTATGAGCCAGACAACAGCACATACACACAATACACACAATCACATGCAGTCACATACACACACACACACACACACACACGCACACACACACACACACACACATACTTACCCATTAGCATGCCAGTATTATTTTGTCATTTATATGCCAGTGTTATTTTACTAAGCCTCAGCCAATTTGCCCAATAATATGACAGTATTTTTTTTGCCATTAATAAGCCACAGACAATTTGCCCAATGATATGCCAGTATGATGTAGCCATTTAATATGCCAGGATTTTGCCACTCTCTATGCCAGGATTTAGCCATTTAATATGCCACGATTTAGCCATTTAAAGTGTCAGGATTTGTCACTCAAAATGCCAGGATTTAGCCATTTAATATGCCAGGATTTGTCACTCAATATGCCAGGATTTAGCCATTTATTATGCCAGGATTGGTCACTCAATATGCCAGGATTTAGCCATTGAATATGCCAGGAATTCTCACTCAATATGTCAGGATTTAGCCATTTAATATGCCAGGATTTAGCCATTGAATATGCCAGGAATTGTCACTCAATATGCCAGGATTTAGCCATTGAATATGCCAGGATTTGTCACTCCTGCTTGTCGTGGTTGTAGTCGCTTCGCAGTACGTAAATACTCCAGGTTCTAATGATCCGTATATGGAGAGGTGGAGAGGTGGAAGGTCTGATTAAGCCTTTAGCAAGATTTTCGTCAATATATTCCTTCAGGGAGGATATTTCAGGCTTGGCCAAGGGATATATCTGTCCAAAGGATATTGGAGCCCCAGGAAGTAAGTCAATTGGGCAATCATAACTGCAGTGTGGAAGCAGGGTATCTGTTTTCTTTTTTTCAAAAACATCCTGGTACATTTTATAGGCTAATGGAAGTTTAGGTATGGGATTGTTGGTGAGTCATATCAAAGATTACATAAGACATTTTGTGGTACACATCTTAGAAGAAAATACTAGAGTGCCTGTCTAAAAATTAACCATAGGATTATGATTTCGGAGCCAGGGTAATCCCCAAATCACTGAAAATACTGGAGCAGGTACGATATCAAATTGTAAAATCTCCTGATGTTTCTCTCCAATAGTAACAATAAGTGGTATGGTTTTGTGGGTGACCGGACCAGTCTTTAATGGACTTCCATCCACTTATTGTATTCGTAGAGGTGTAAGATGACACCCCACGCTCCGCTCTTCTCTCTCATAATCTACGGTCAATTTGTGTTACCATGCGTGTCACTGTTTCCATGGGAAGAAGGTAATCCCACACATGCCAATTTGTCTTTAAGAGCATCGGATAACTCCAGACAGAACTGGTCTAGTAGAGCCGCTTCGTTCCATGTGGTTTCTAGGGTGACCCGGCAAAACTCTATATTCCTCTACCAGTCGTTTTCCCCGTCGAAGGGCACGGCGTGTGTTTGTGGCTGAAGAGATTCCATTAGGGCACTTGTCACCCGGAGATCCCTTATCGCAGATCCAGGGCCGGCCTTAAGTGTTCCGGCGCCCTGTGCGGACCTCCCCCGTTGCGCCCCCCGTCTATTTACTCTCCCTCCATGTATAAGTCTCTCCCTTCCCATGTTTATTCCTTGCTATGTCTGTCTCGCCCCCTCTTTCCCCATATCTGTTCTCTCTCCCCCTCCCCCATATCTGTTCTCTCTCCCCCTTCTCCCCATATCTGTTCTCTCTCCCCCTCCTCCCCATATCTGTTCTCTCTCTCCCCCTCCTCCCCATATCTGTTCTCTCTCTCCCCCTCCTCCCCATATCTGTTCTCTCTCTCCCTCTCCGTTTTACTTACTCCCCCCTCCTCTGTTCTCTCTCTCCCCCTTTCTCTGTTCTGTCTCTCCCCCTCCCTTTGTTCTGTCTCTCCCTCTTCCCTCATTCTGTCTACCCCCTCAACTGTTCTCTCTCTCCCCCTCCCCTGTTCTGTCTCTTCCCCCCTCCCCTGTACTTTCTCTCCTCCCCCTCCCCTGTACTGTCTCTTCCCCCTCCCCTTTGCTGTCTCTTCCCCCTCCCCTGTACTGTCTCTTCCCCCTCCCTTGTACTGTCTCTTCCCCCCTCCCCTGTTCTCTCTCTCCCCCTCCCCTGTGCTGTCTCTTCCCCCTTCCCCTGTACTGCCTCTGCCCCTTCCCCTGTACTGCCTCTGCCCCTCCCCTGTTCTGTCTCTTACCCCCTCCCTTGCACTGCCTCTGCCCCCTCCCCTGTTCTGTCTCTTCCCCCCTTCCCTGTACTGTCTCTTCCCCCCTCCCCTGTACTGTCTCTGCCCCCTCCCCTTGTTCTTTTCTGTCAGTGAGGGAGCGGAGCTCACCAGTGAGAGGTGTAGCTCCGCCCCCACCCTGCTTCACGGGGAGCCGCGGGCAGCATGAGAATGTGCTGCTTGCGCTCCCCACACACAGTGATTGTGCAGGGTATCGAAAATCCCTCCACCGGCAAACCTTTTTTTAAAACTTTTTTTTGGTTAGTCGTGCGGGCGCCCCCTGGGGTGCTGCGCCCTGTACCATCACACAGGTCGCACACCACTAAGGCCGGCCCTGCACGGACCCCCCCAGCCCTCCATCATCTTTGCTGGCTCTTCCTTCCACGCTAGATGCCCTCCTCTTGCTGGCCGGAGGCCTACGGCTTTAATTGTTTACTCCGCTCTTCCCACTCCCCCTTTCCCCTGGGGTTGGATTGTGCTGCGGGTCGGGAAGTCACGTGCACGAATGTGCTACCTCCATGCCGCTTACCTGCTCCGCCACCCGCACGTCCTCCGCAGTCTTCTGCTTCTTGCATGTCCGTTGACACAGCTGTGAGAAGCGCTCCCACGCGTCACGGGGTTTCCTGACGAACACAGGCCACGGAAATCATCGTGTCCTTTGCTGATTAACCCCAGTGATGCCAAGCCATACCCTGGATGCCCTCCTAGGAGGGGATCCTGGCCCCCAATCGCTCCAGGGCATCACCTGTCACTCATAGTAGTGACAGGCAGGGCTCTGTGGGCACTTCCTACAGGCAGGTTAGGGACTGCACTGCTGGAAACCGGCAGTATGTATATTGTAAGTCCCCTGGCCGGTGGGGGGACACTGAAGGGTATATGTCCTCAGGTCCCCTTCTTCACAGAGAGGTATGATTGAGCATCAAAGTGGGCCCCGGCCGCCACCACACCTCTAGGTCCCCCTCCTACTTCCTTGGCTCCCCTGCACCTGATGGACGGGGACGGGGCAGACAGTAAAAGTGATCCAGGTCCCCTTTTCTGCAGAGGGGTACCCGGGAGTCACCAAAGACCAGTGAGCTGGTACGTTGCAGAACCCCTTCCTTTCGAACCAGCAAGGGACTCGTGTTGAATGTTTTTTATGTTTTTTATTATGTGTTCAAGTTTTTAAGTTACTGATAGAAATATAAAATCTTTGTTGCAGTATTTCTTTATAAATACTGTGACCTTCATATCTAGTTTGCTGTCTGTGTATTTTCTTGGTGGAGGATGTTTTGGACTGACAATGGTGATGATGCTGAAAGAAAATGAAATGGAGTTAAATGCATGAGAGGTTTTCCTCCTCTACCCAAAAGTCACCACACCATCAATTTTTGTAACTACTTAATAACTTACTTTTGAAGAAGACGAAAGAGACAAATAGGAAATTACGTACACTGATACAATTGACGAAAAAGATCTTGAAGGGACTGTATCATCTGCACATTGCTTTTACCGTGTTTGTAAAGTATAAAAAAATTGATTGAAAATGATCTATACACTCTACTAGTAAAAAAATTTTTTTTTCAGTAAAACTGCAAAGAAAATACCTAAATTAGGAGAAAAATGTTTATTAAATGTGTCTGTGGAGTCTGCTATTTATGACATCACCTGTGACATGATATGAAAATGAACTAACTTTTAATGGGCCCTAACTAAAAGTTAATATTGACCCCCGGGGGTTGGTGCTGGTGTTATGTCCCAAGCCACAATTAAAAGAAACCCTCCCCCCAATTAAAAATTGTTCAGCCCACAGGACTTGGGGATGCTGATATGCCCCAAATCCCAAATAATTTCAATTGTTCTCCCTGGGCCTTTCAATAAAATGAATGGCCTTCCCATCCCCCCCACCTTTGTGCCAAGGGCAGGCCAAATACCACAGACAAGGCCAACATCAGGGGGTGAAAGGCGATGCAGCTGGCATAGGCCTGGCTGCCCCAGGAGGCCCCCTCAGGGCCTTATAAAAAAAACCTGCTCGTAGAGGGGCTTCCTGGGAGATCAAAATATCTCCCCTCACCTTCTCTCTGTGGCAAGCTGGCAGCATGGTGTCTGTGCACTTCTTAGGCGCACAGGTATCTTCATATGTTACTTCTCATGCTGCCTTTGCATTTTTCTGGGGCCAGAGGATCAGGGGTCACTTGACCTGCCAGAACTCAGACTCCAGACTTCAGACCAAGCAAGGAGTGCAAAAGGCAGCATGGTAGGATATCTGTGAGACACCATTAAACTGACATTCCAAAAAATGAAAGTATTTTTGCATGTTAGTTTTACCATACATTAAAGCATCGGTACTGCGCTAAGGGTATAATAACCATCCCAGTCCCCTAATGTCCCTCCCTTGTCCCCTCGCACCAACAGCCTTCCTTCGCTGACCTCTGGCCGGCACCATGACCCAAGTCAGTATATAAATAAACATATAGACCTCTTCTGCCACATGCTGCTGCAATGCCCATGACCCCACTATTCAAATAAAACATGGCTCCCAGGGGCCACAGGCCGGTGTATGCCTGCAACCCTGATTAAAATATAATACAGGCCCATCACAAAAGATCTCCCATCACAAGCCTCTCTGCAGTGAGCAGGAAGCATGGTGTCTGTGTGCTGGCCAGACTCACAGACATCCTCCTATGCTGCCTCTCATGCTCCCCACATATGTTCTGAGGTCAGAGCAAGACGTGCCGGCGGGCAGACTTCAGACCATGGACAAGGAGCGTAAGAGGCTGCATAGTAGGATGTCTGTGCGCCTGGGCAATGAATAGGTACCATGCTGCCTGCCACTACACACCAGGGAGCTGTGGGTGCTGTCTCAGGTTGTTCCTGGGTCTGCAGTGTTGGTGATGGAGCTTGTCCTGTGGCACTGGGGTAAGGTACAGTTCTCGGTCCAAAATGTGGGTGATGGAGTGTGTCCTGCGTGTGCAATGTGGGTGATGGGGCATGTCCTGAATGTGTAATGTGGGTGATGGAGCATGTCCTGAGTGTGTAATGTGGGTGATGCCGCATGTACTGGGTTTGCAATGTGGGTACTGAGGTATGGTGTGCTGTGGTAAGTAATTGGTGTAAAGTGTTGGTCATGGTGCATTTCCTGGGTTGCTGGGGTAAGTCTTGGGTCTGCAATGTGGGTTCTCAAGCTGCTCTCCAGCGTGGGCAGTCTAAGAAGAGATAGCTGTACTTTTCACTCTTACACACCCGATGTCCTCCAAGTCAGAAGCATTGAATATAACGTTACCCCTAGAACTATCTTGAACCTTCCAACGGGCATTCCCGTTTAAATTTGCCCAAATCCTCAAATATCAAATATTTAGGAATTTATCTCAACACAAATTTGAAAAAATGTTATCCCTGAAAAATTACACTAGCCTACTACACTCCATCAAGACTGATATATCTAAATGGACGAACCGTGACATTTCATGATTTGTGAGGGTCTCGTAAACCAAGATGAATATTTTACCTAGACTGCTATTCGTTCTTCAAGCATTAACAATCCACATCCCAAAAGCATTTTTCATAGAAGTGAAGAAACTTGATTTGGAAATCAAGACCACCCAGACTGGGCTACCAATATTTAATTAGAACTAAAGACCAGGGAGGACTCAGGCTTCCCGATATTGAATCATATTACAGATCCACTCTATTAGCACGAATAGTAGAATGGTCTAGACCAGCCCCCAAATCGTGGATATCTATAGAGCAACGCTCATTAACAATCCCATTTCCCATGGTGGCTTGGGTTCCCAGATCACAAACGGTAATAACAGATGCTACCCACCTTACAATCCCAGCCACAATTGGAAATCCATATGCAATAAATCAGGCCTACTACAATGACTCCCCCCCCCCCCTGCAGTGACTACCCGGAAATTGAAAATATATTCCGCCTCCTTTACCCCAGACTAGACCATTTCATTCAAGAAGGTGTCCTCCAACCAATCACAGCTCTGATGGGTAAAACATCCCCTTCATACCAACTTCAGTTTCTATATAGACAACTACAACACTACATTAACACTATACCTAACATACACACAATGGTCATGTCCCTAACTGTCTTCGAATTCCTCTGTCTTTCTGATGACCCTCCACCAAAACTAATCAGACTATACAGAACATCTTAATACACATAGAATTCCCACGCAAACCATATTTTAATTTGGCTAGGGAATCTGGGGAATCACCTTGTCTCAAAACCTATGGACTAAACTGTATCTCCTAGCCCATAAATGTTCGGTATCCACTAAGATAAAAGAAAATGCCTACAAGATACTTTCCAGATGGTACCAGGTGCCGACAAGCATTCATAGATTTTTCCCATCCACACCCGACACATGTTGGAGATGTGGCACTCATAGAGAGGTTTTTATCCATATATGGTGGTCATGTCCTGTCATTGTACCATACTGGAAAGCTATAGTAGACATTATAACCATGATTGCCGATGATTCACTACCCTTCAATTTATTAACATTTTTAATACACCATAACACGTATTCAATCACGATTTTAAAAAAATCACTGACGATACACTTGTTGAACACAGCCAAACTGTTGATCCCAAAATTATGGAGGAAGATGCGCCCTCCCACGCTCATGGAGTGGATAACCTCGGTGGAGGAGATCAGATCCGCAAAGGACCTCATATTATCATCACAAAGTAGAGGGGAACAAAATCATACCCAGTGGTTGTACTGGAGAGAATTTCTGTCCATTACTGAATGTGAGAAAATCCTGTCTAAATATGTTTTTAGTTTTTTTTGGAAGAAAAAAAATGCTTCAGCTTTTAGGCCTGGTATATCATCAAAACTGGCTAAACCCAGCAATATAAAGTGCCACATTTATCCCACCAACGGGAGCTAGGATCCCCTACCCGCTGTACCCCTATCTACCTCATTTCCCATACCCACACTTCCCATTCCACCTATCCCAGTGCATTACTCCCTCATCTCAGAGAGATGGGATATATTATTATTCCAATAACAAATGCAAAGTGGTGATCGTGTGACCCTCAGATAGAAAGAACAGAATATCAGTGGGAATGGCTGGAGATATATCTCATGGTGGTCTACTGTATGAACCGTACAGAGAGTCATGGACGAAACCTCATCTACACCCACTCCCTATAAATACTTACCAATGACTACTGTTTAGTCTACTAAGGGCCAGACTGGGAACAAAAACCAGCCCTGGAAACATTTGTATACCAGCCCCATAGCATTGCGTCAATAGATTGTTGTTTAGAAAAGGTAAAAACATGCATTTTTAAGCACATTTGAACGGTGTATTAGTAATAGATAAGACTGATATATACACCTGCACAGGGCAATACATAGCCCCCAGTATGTTCACATGGTTACATGAATTGTCCTGTGCATGTTGTATATACCACGGCAGGGTGTGAGATATAACTTTGTGTACATACTGGAGCATATATTTCCCATATACACAGTCACATACACACACCGACACATACACAATTGTCTTAAAAAAACTACAAAATCAGTAGAGCTGTCAAAAGCGAGTCCCTTGCTCTATTTATTGCCAGAAAGCACTGTGATATACCCATATATTACACTCTGCCACTCTCTCACACACCTGCACTTTGCCGGTCACTCACACACACGGTCACTCACAGACACTGCCACACACACACACACTGTCACTCTCACATACTCTGCCACTCACTCACACACTGCCACTCACTCTCAGTCCCTCGTTTACACCCTGATATTCATTCACGTATGTATTTTCTCCCCCCACCCCTGTCATCTCTTTCTTCCCCTGTATGTATATCTTTCTTCCCCCACCCCATCATCTCTTCCTTCCCCTGTATGTATATTTTTCTCTCCGCTTGTCCGACGCTTGGTGACACATTACTGAGGTGTTTGTGTTTTGCTGTAAGGTATTTCTGTCTCATTTATTGTACCCACACAAAATATATATTGTTTTTATCATCATAAGAAGTGCTTTCGTTTATTACCATTATTTTGATAATGTGTAAAGGTGAGACAGCGCTATATATAAATATACAAAGACAATTGATGTAATAGACTGCAAGAAACAAATAGATATAAAAATATATAAATTTATTACAAAGAAATATACATATTTGAATAGACTTACATATAAAAAAAAGTGTAACAAGATAATCCAAAGTCACAAAATAAATATGTGATCACATGGAAAAGAAAACATGAATAAAATATATGGTAATATATAAAAAAAAAAAAAAAAAATGAAAGCAAAAGGGTTTAAAATATATGAAACAAAATTGGGCCACTGGGCCTGTTCGTCTGGCCAGGTCTATTGAACAGTTAGGATATTGCACTATGAGAAAACGCAGCTACACCCCACAGGACGCGTTTCGAAATATCTTCATCAGCTGCCCTAGGGCAGTGATGGCGAACCATTATGGACCCGAGTGCCCAATTTCCTGCATGCAACCAAGTTCCAGACCTTAAAGTGCCAACACTGCTTTATATTAAATACCCACATACATACTCTCACACATACACACAGCACATGTATACCCACATACTACATACTTCACATGTATACAAACATACACATACATACAGCACAAGTATACACACCTACATACAGCACATGTATACACACATACTCAAACGTAGATAAAGCATATGGATACACACATACATAAGCACACTTACAGCATATGTATACATGCATTCTTACTCACACTTACATGCAGCACATGTACACACACATACAGCACATGTATACCCACATACTCCACATGTACACACACATACAGCATATGCATACACACATACTTACACATACATACAGCATATGTATACATACATACTCACACATACATATAGCACATGTATACACACACTCACACATATATACAGCACATGTATACACACATATTTACTCACACTTACATACAGCACATGTTTACACAGATTCTTACTCACACTTATATACTCACACATACATTCAGCACATGTACACGCAGACACACACACACATACAGCACATGTATACACACATACATATTCACACATACATACAGCACATGTATACACACACTCACACATACATCCAGCACATACTTACTCACACTTATATACAGCACATGTATACACACATACTTACTCATACTTACATATTCACACATACATGCACACACACACACACATACATACAGCACATGTATACACACATACTTACTCACACTTATATACAGCACATGTATACACACATACTTATTCACACTTATATACAACACATGAATACACACATTCTTACTCACACTTACATATTCACACATACATACAACACATGTACACACACGTACACATACATAAAGCACATGTATACACACATACTTACTCGCAATTATATACAGCACATGTATACACACATACTTACACTTATACAGTATACAACACATGAATACACACATTAGTACTCACACTTACATATTCACACATACATGCAACACATGTACACACACATACACATACATAAAGGACATGTATACACACATACTTACTCACAATTATATACAGCACATGTATACACACATTCTTACTCACACTTACATATTCACACATACATGCAGCACATGTACACACATTCACACATCCATACAGCACATGTATACACACATACATACATACTGCACATGTAGACACACATACACACCTACTCACACATACATTGCAGGAAGTCTCTTCCTTCGCAGAGCTGCTGGAGCTGCTCTGCTGTGTGAACAGGGGACTTGTCAGATGTCAAGCTGATGTCCGGAGAGGAACCGGCAGGCTAAACCAACTTGCAATGTGGAGGGGTGTGCAGTTATTGAAATGATTATCCTGTTGGCTCCTGAGAAATAATACTGATGTAATTGCTCAGGAGGCAACAGGATAGCATTTACTTTTGCAGTTAATTTTAACTTTGGGCTAATGGAGCTAGGATTAGGGTCTTCAGCCCCACAACTCCCCCTAGCCACGTGTGCCACAACAAAGAGCTTGGCGTGCCAGTTGTGGCACCCGTGCCATAGGTTCGCCATCACTGCCCTAGGGTATTTCAAATGGTAGTATTTTAAGATTCCATTCATTCAGTAATTTTACCACCAGCCTATGTCAAAGTTTTGGGTAGTAATTTCTTTTCACATATGTGTTACTGCCAAACAACACCTCAATATGTGTTTAGCAACATCTCCAGAGTACAGGGATACCACCCATGTATAGGTTGGTTAGGTTATTTGGGGGTTAAATGGCCACATTTTGGGTGGTGCGCATTTCCAACCTGGAATTTTGACATGTAGTCAGCCTGCGCCCATGTTCCATTTGGGACACTTTTGAAGCCTGTCAAAGTATTTTACCCCATCAAACCATATATTTTGGAAAAATAGACATCCAAGGGTATTTAAAATTGGGATATTTTAACACTTTCCATGGACTAATTCTACCACCAACCTATGTCAAAGGGCTGGGATGCCATTTTTTTCACACACATTGTAGTTCAGGCATGAATATTCAGATTCTGTTATATGTCAGTGCCAAACAACACCTCAATGTGTGTTCAGCAACATCTCCTGAGTACAGGGATACGACCCATGTATAGGTTGGTTAGGTTATTTGGGGGTTAAAAGGCAACATTTGTGATGTGCTCATTTCCAACTTGGCATTTTGACATGTAGTCAGCCTGCGCCCATGTTCCATTTGGAACATTTTTGAAGCCGGCCAATGTATTTTACCCCATCAAACCATATATTTTTGGAAAATAGACATCCTAATGTATTTCAAATGGTGCTATTTTAATACTGTTTATATACTGATTCTACCCCCAGCCTTTTTTTTATTGTTTTATTATTATTGTATTGTATTTTTATGATTTTATTGTACTTTAACTTACTGTTATTACTTTGATCTGTCTCTCTCCCTCACTAAAAAAAATGTGAGGAGATCGAGGCAGATCCTAAGTTGTCAGAATAATATTGGATTAATATTGATCTGACCAGGCAGTGGGGATGCCTCCTTTGCTCTTGCCTTTAGAAGGGCAGCAACAAGATCGTGTTTTTTTTTGTGTGTGTGCTGATTGCCTCGACTTGCGAGGCAAGTCAGCAACACTTACAGAGCATAGGAAGCGATTCAATTTGCGTCTTATGCTCGTTTTACATGCCTGCGGTTTTAAAGGCACTGTGCCTTTAAAACCAACATTTTTTTCGCTCTCCAGAGCGATCGAAATGCTGACAGGCATTTTTTTCAGTATTGCATGATGCTTCCACACGGAAGCATCGTTGCAATGACGGTTCAGCACTGAAAGCGAAAAAAATCCGATTTCAGTGCTCGTTTTAGGTCCATCCTGTTTCACCAGCACCTCGACACACAGGACTGACCTAGCAAATCCTGTGCCGGTGTTCTGACGAATTTCTTGAGCAAATTCTACTGCGCAATCACAGTAAAATTTACTCTTTATGCATGCGCACAAAGTTACAGCTGATCACTCGCTGTAAGTTTGTAAGGACGGCGCATGCGCGAGTGCCGCATACCACCTCCCGCCCCCTTCACACCCCCTCCACACCACTTCTCATCAGCTGTACGACGAGGTGAGTATACAGCGCATGCTATAAAGCGATTTCTCAGCCGTTTTGACATGCGCGCATCCAAGTTTTACTAACGCTACGGTTGTAAGTGACAAACGGGAGACAGAGGGGGGGATACATGGGGGACAGAGGGAGGGAGACACATAAGTGATACAAGGGGGACACACTGGGGGCATCTCATTGAGTTTTAATAACGCTAAGCTGATTGATAAGTCTAATTAACATACGGGGGGGCATAATGGGATATTGCCTTAGCTTCATTGGACACGGGGGGGGGGACTCATTGGAGTTGTGATCTAAGACACATGGGGGTTAATATAAAGGGGGGGCGGTAAAGACAGAGGGGGGCGCATATAAAGGGGGCAGTAAAGACTGGGGGTGATCATATAAACGGGGCAGTAAAGACGGGGGAGCTCATATAAAGGGGGGCAGTAAAGACAGGGGGCTCATATAAAGGGGCAGTAAAGATGGGGTGCTCATATAAAGGGGCAGTAAAGACGGGGGGCTCATATAAAGAGGGCAATAAAGACGGGGGGCTCATATAACGGGGGCAGTAAAGACGGGGGGCTCATATAAAGGGGGCAGTAAAGACGGGGGAGCTCATATAAAGGGGGGCAGTAAAGACAGAGGGGGCTCATATAAAGAGGGCAGTAAAGACAGGGGGCTCATATAAAGGGGCAGTAAAGACGGGGGTGCTCATATAAAGGGGGCAGTAAAGACGGGGGGCTCATATAACGGGGGCAGTAAAGACGGGGGGCTCATATAAAGGGGGCAGTGAAGACTGGGGGTGCTCATAGAAAGGGGGTAGTAAAGACAGAGGGGGCTCATATAAAGAGGGCAGTAAAGACAGGAGGCTCATATAAAGGGGCAGTAAACACGGGGGTGCTCATATAAAGGGGGCAGTAAAGACGGGGGACTCATATAAAGGGGGCAGTAAAGACAGGGGGCTCCTATAAAGGGGGGCAGTAAAGACAGAGGGGGGCTCATATAAAGGGGGCAGTAAAGACTGGTGGTGCTCATATAAAGGGGGCAGTAAAGATGGGGGGCTCATATAAAGGGGGGCAGTAAAGACAGGGGCTCATTTAAAAGAGGGCATTAAAGACAGAGGGGGGCTCATATAAAGGGGGCAGTAAAGACAAGGGTTAGAGTTGTGTGCGTGACTGGAGATATGAAAGGTGTGTGACTGGACAGTAACAAGGGTTGAAACCTTGACGTGGCGTTACTGCTCACATGGGTCTAACTTTACAGATATTTAAAAAAAATACACAAGTTCTCCCAGATTTGTCGCCCCTTCTTCCTGTGCACAGTGTTATCTGCACCCGCCTAGGATTGGCCTTGAGAGCAGGGCCGGACTGGGAACACACACAGTCACACACAGGGGGGTGGCTGTCTCATCTTGATGGTAGTTGTGATCACCTCCTTAAGCTCCCGTGTGTCCCCCTCGTGTGACTTCCACTTACTAGTGTAGCATGTCACTGATAGAAGTTTTATTAATTGCTTGATATGCTAGTAAGTGACAATAATTAGTAAGACGCTTATACTTACCTGTCAATGCAGTTGATGCGAAGGGGGCGTGAGGTTGTGTGTGTCCCTCGCGCAGGCGCTCTTCTGCCAAAGTTACGGCTGAATGACAGCTGTAACTTTGTGCGCATGCACTGTAGTGTGCGATGAGTAAATTCTACTGCGCCTGTGCAGTAGAATTTGCTCAAGAAATTTGACAGAACACCGGGAAGCACTGTGATATACCCATTTATTACATTTATTCTGCCGCTCACTCACACACAATGCCACTCACACATACAATGCCACTCACTCTCAGTCCCACGTTTACACTCTGATATTCACTCACGTATGTATTTTCCTCCACCACCCCTGTATCCGGTATCCAGGTAGGCCAGTCCGGCCTGCTTGAGAGTCACACACTCTCTCTCTCTCTCTCTCCCACATTCTGTGCATAAATGTTACCAAATACATGTAGACCCCCATTAGGTAGTTTGATATTTATTTTTAATAAAGAAATGTTTGACAAATTTCAGTGTCTTCAGCTTCCAGCCTCATGTACTTTACTTCAGTCACGTATAAATCACTCAGTTTACTTTCTTGGTCACAAATGATGCTAATAGGAAATTACGCTTGTAATCACCTTCCATTTCTAGAAGAAATAGGAAAAGTATATCATCAAGTCTCCTGATAAGAGCTACCAGGGCAGGGATATTGGCACAACTGTGTGAAACAATGATTTTGTAAATAAGTAATATGCTAAGAAATATATTAAGAATAAAATCTAAACACAGTAACAACATACATTAAAAGCACGCCCATTTAGACCATGAGGTAATGGTCAAACAAACTAGGGCTCAGTCCTCCATGAAGTATCGCCGGTATGATAGGAACACCGGTAACACCCTCAAATGGGCTGGGGAAATAGAAAAGTCTGGCCAGTGTTGTAATTAACCCCTTAAGGATGAAGGCTGTTTTTAGACTTCTGCATTTTTTTTAAGGCAAATTGATAGTGACAAAGAAAGTGGAGGAAGTAATTGAGAGAGAAAGAGAGGATTTAAAAACTTTGAATGTAATACATTTCAAATTGCAGAGACAAACACAAAGTAAAAAAAATATACTGTTTATGCCTGTATACCTCGGGAACCTGTATGAAGCAGTTATAGCCTTGTTACTGATGGATGGTGTGGTTCCAAAACAAAGAATGGTCCAGCGGGACATGTGTGGACAGGTAACCATGCACCCCGATATGAGCTGCCCTGTGGAAGAAAACATAACAGGTTAAACATTGTAATTGTGATCATATTACCAGGTTGAGAATGACAGGAATAGATGCTGGGTGTAACACTGCATTTTCTTAAATCATGATTTGAATAATAGAACATTTTTCTATTAAACACAAAAGTATTACAGTCACTCACCCTGGTTGAATTGGCACATGGATACCCATGTGAGCAGTAACGCCACATCAAGACTTCAACCCTTGTTACTGTCCAGTCACACCCCTTTCATATCTCCAGTCACACACACAACTCTAACCCCATGTCTTTACTGCCCCCTTTATATTAGCCCCCCTTTTTCTTCACTGCCCCCCTTTATTTGAGCCCCCATCTTTACTGTCCCCTTTATATGAGAACCCCAGTCTTTACTGCCCCCTTTATATGAGCCCCCCCTCTGTCTTTACTGCCCCCCTTAATATGAGCCCCCAGTCTTTACTGCCCCCTTTATATGAGAACCCCAGTCTTTACTGCCCCCTTTATATGAGCCCCCACTCTGTCTTTACTGCCCCCTTTATATGAGCCCTCGTCTTTACTGCCCCCTTTATATGAGCACCCCCGTCTTTACTGCCCACTTTATATGAGCCCCCCTCTGTCTTTCCTGCTCCCCTTTATATGAGCCCCCATCTTTACTGCCCCCTTTATATGAGCCCCCTGTCTTTACTGCCCCCCTTTATATAAGCTCCCCTGTCTTTACTGCCCCCTTTATATGAGCCCCCCTCTGTCTTTACTGCCCCCCTTTATATGAGCCCCCCCCCCCGTGTCTTAGATTACAACTCCAATGAGCCCCCCCAAGTGTCCAATGAAGCTAAGGCAGTACCTGAGGGGCTGCCTCATCTTGATGGGAGTTGTGATCCTACTTCTGTATCAATAATACAGAATTGAGACAGCCCTCAAGGCTCTTCCCCCCCGCACCAGGGTGCTTGCCCCTATGTTGCCCCTTTATGCCCCCACTTGTGTCAATTAGACTTATCAATTAAAACTCAATGAGATGCCCCCAGTGTGTACCCCTTGTATCACTTATGTGTCTCCCTCCCTCTGTCCCCCGTGTGTTCCCCCCCCTCAGTTCAACCCTGTGTCACTTACCACTGTAGCGTTAGTAAAACTTCTGGAGAAATTTGTCGAAGGATGCGCTCATGTCAAAACGGCTGAGAAATCGCTTGATAGCAGTGCGAATGCGCTGTATACTCACCTTGTCGAACAGCTGATGAGAAGGGGTGTGGAGGGGGTGTGAAGGGGCTGGGAGGTGGTATGCGGCACTTTGTAAGCATGCGTGATGAGTAAATTCTACTGCGATTGCGCAGTAGAATTTGCTCGAGAAATTCGTCAGAACACATGCAAGGGGTTAATGTGACTTTTTGAAATTTAACTTTTTGATACTTTTGAGAAATGAAATAAAGAATATAAATAAAAAAATATATACTGCACTTAAGTAATGCTATGTTAAATATAGGTTTAACCTTATTTTTCTATACCAGAATGTAACTGATTAAGGGGTGTGATTAGGCCAAATTAGACAGATGTGTAGCTGAATGTGCTTCTTCTCATTTGGTTTACATTCAAACCCTCTGCGACAAGACCCCAAGGTGAGGTCATACACAGGAAATACCACAGACAATTAAAATGCATCTTTAATTCTGCAGGGACAGGAACTGACAAGCAACCTGCAAGTGAACCTCAAATGAGTTGCACTATTGAGGCATAGATAGTGGAGTTGGAAACATTATCTAGCATGCCTATCTTTGCAATGCAGCTATTGATGCCTGATTTGTGCAGTTCACTTGTTAGTTTAGTTTTAGTGAATAGCCCCCACTGAGCATGAACAGTAAGGCAAATTCACAGAAAAAAAAGAACAATTACACAAAATATTTTATTTTACATTTTTTACTTTTAATTTATATAAGCAACTTCATCTACATTCAATCTTCATTAGAATTCCATCACTACTTTCTTTCTCGGCCAACTGAACCAGGCAGTTTAGCAAGACATCAACATCCTTCAGCACAACAGCTGGTACAGCCTCAGCAGCCATCTTGTACAAAACCTGAGGGTCATTATAAGAGGCAAGCTCTTTCTTTCCAGAATGTGCACGATCCTTCATGATTCCATAAGTGTTTACAAGGTACTCAGAGAAGGCAGGGTGGAAATGCTGGTCATAACCTTGCTTCTTTAGAATGTTCATTACTTGCTTGTAGCGTTTCATCATCTTGGTCCTTCTTGCCTGATCTATTTTATAAGTTAATGCACAGGTGGTCACCTGCAATGATCAAATCAAAAGAGAGAAATAAAAAGGTGAGATGAAAGAGTGCACCATGCTTCTGGAATTACACTTAAGTACAGGTTTGACAAAGGGGACAGTACATATAAACCATAACATTTGTCTGAGCAGGTCCTATTCCCTAGACTCTCAACTTTTTCGTATTAAAACAAGCATTAGCTTTAAATTAAGCAGTTAATAGATAATATAGTTGAATAACAACACGATGAGTGTCCTACACAAGAATCACAACCCCTCGAAACATAACACAGTTGTCAATTGTTTCCTTCATTCACATTTTCGTCAAAATGTTCCAAACCTGTTTAATCTTTTCCTCTATATTGGGCACAGTAAAGCCATAAAGCCGACGCAGGTCTCCAAAAATGGAAGAGAGGATCTTGTTGTCCAACTGGAAAGCTATTTCGCCAACAATTTGCTGACACAGGTAAAGATAATTTGGGTCTGGAGAAGATAAAAAGATTATTTAATCTGTTAGACATTTGACCCCGATCAAAATAAAATGATTTATGCCCCAAGCCCCAATTCAAATTAAATACATTGTGATATGAGGCTTAGAGCCAACAATATGCCAAAACCCCATTTAAAAATAAGTAACTTACCCTCCCCCTCCCGGGGCACATTCAATAAATTACAAAATGTAATGCCTTCCACTTTTAATTTATTTCATGGGGGGATTTAATTAGAGTCATTAGGGGCTTGGGGCATACCGCCAACTCCAAGGCCCAGGGGTATTTATTTTTAGTCGGTGATTGAGCCATAGTGCCAATCCCATGCCCTGGGGGCTTGCAGCTGATTTTATTCGGTGCCGCAGGTATTGCGCTGTGGGCCTTTATATTTATTTCAATACTTTTTTTCTCATACTCATTAATGGTGTTTGCGGCAGGCATTAAATAAAAAATGCCTGTTAATTTACAATTAACACCGTTTTTTTTAAAGACCCGGACCAATGATTCTGGGCCAATGAATTGATGACGTCATAAAACAAATGACTAGTTATGGTTGAAGATGTTATTATGATCGCTTTATTCTCTACCTGCATTTACTTTTTACCATCTGCTTGTCCCCATTAATTAGATCTCTTACCTCGACATGTAGGTGAACAGAAATGAGCTCGGGAGTGGGCTCTTCTACCTGAAAAATTAAAGAAGCCGATTAGACACGTGAATGTTTATAATCAATAAAATGACTGGAAGGGTAATGAAACTATTACATCACAAGGGGCGGGGTTATGATCCTGTTGGGTCCTAGTATAAATCACTATGGTACCATACTTGTAATAAGATCTTGCTTCAAAAAAACCTCTATTGACTACAACCCTTTGGTGCCTGTCACTCTGTCTACTCTTAGCCACTACCTAATCCATTTAACAATACTGGAATCCAAACTAAAAGATTGCACTTTTTAGAATGTACAGTTTGTTGCCCTTCTTTTGTAAGGTAGTAATCAAGGCTCTTCTCTTACCTTTAGCAATGCCTTTAGTTTGTTTTCCAGGAGGGGATAGAGGCCGCATCCTACATTCCTGGTCCTGGAGAGTATTCCTTAGATCAAGGTTCTCCTGCATTAAAGTAACCATTGTACGTGTTTTAGTTTTCACATTTATTAGATGAACATACTCACACTCAGGGTGTTGAGATTCATGACTCTGCTTCAAGCCCATGACCGTATGCTTCAGTCTAGCTTTATAGTCTGATCCTAAAGCAGTACTGATAGTTATATTATAGCTCTGGTATCAGTCAAGCCTATTGTGATGTCATCTACTATGATGGTTACATCCAACTTGTATTTATTTTTTAACCCCTTAAGGACAGAGCCTTTGAAACATTTTTGTCCTTTCTGGACAATGGCTATTTTAACATTTCTGTGCTGTTTGTGTTTAGCTGTAATTTTCTTCTTTGCTGTACCCAGACAAATTATATATTATAAAAATAAAATAAAAACGTATTTCCTGACATTTTTTTGAAACATCTTCTCCTCATTGACAAAAGCGAACAAAAACAACCTGCTAAATAGATTCTACTATGTCTCCTGAGTACAGGGATACCACCCATGCATAGGTTTGTTGGGTTGTTTGGGGGCTTAAATGGCACATTTGGGAGGTGCAGTTTTTGGTTTTCCAACTTGAAATTTTGACATGGAGACAGATTGCACCCATGTCCCATTTGGAACATATTTGAAGCTAGCCAGTGTATTTTACCCCATCAACCCATATATTTTCTAAAATTAGACACCCTAGGTGATTTCAAATGGTGGTATTTTAACACTTTTTATGCACTAATTCTGCCACCAGTCTTTGTCAAATTTGTGGTAGTAATTATTTTGTGTTTTTTTTCCCACAAACATTGTATTTCAGACATGAATTCACAGATTTTGGTACATGTCACTGCCAAATAACACCCCAATATGTGTTCAGCAACTTCTCTTGAGTACAGGGATACCACCCATGCATAGGTTTGTCTGCTTGTTTTGGGGTTAAAAGGCCACATTTGAGAGGTGCGCTTGTTGGTTTTCCAACTTGAAATTTTGAAATGCAGACAACCTGCGCCCATGTCCCATTTGGGACATATTTGAAGTCAGCTAGTGAATTTTACCCCATCAACCCATATATTTATTCAAAGTAGGCACTCTAGGCTATTTCAAATGGTGGTATTTTAACACTTTCCATGCACTAATTCTACCACCAGCCTTTGCCAAAGTTTGTGGTAGTAATTTTTTTGTGGTTTTTATTCACATACATTGTAATTCAGACATGAATTTACAGATTTTGGTATGTTTCACTGCCAAACAACAACCCAATATGTGTTCAACAACATCTCCTGAGTACAGGGATACCATCCATGCATAGATTTGTTGGGTTGTTTGGAGGCTAAAAAAAAAAAAACACATTTTGAAGGTGCGCATTTCCAACTTGGAATTTTGACGTGTAGTCAGCCTGCGTCCCCATGTTTCATTTGGGACTTTTTTTTTTAAAACCAGACAGTGTGTTTTGCCCAAAAAAAGCATATATTTATGTAGTAGTGTACAAAAACATTAACCCCTAAAAATGCACAGACAAGAGAAAATGTTCTGCTGTGCAGTGATCAGTGGCAGGGAAGAGGTTAATACAAAGTGTATGGCTTTTATAAAAGCCCTTGGGTCTCACAATTTTGTAACATTTTATTTAATTTATTATAATTAAAAACTTATTATACATAATATACAGATCTGTCTCTCTCCCTTAAAACTCAAGTGAGGAGAGGAAGGCAGATCCATATGGGTCAGAACAATATTTACCAATAGTGATCTGACGAATGGTGATGCTCGTTTGAGCAATTACCAAACCGTCTTTGCCACTGATCGGCTGTTACTGATCGCTATACACGCGTTCAGACAGCTTCAAAAGGAATACACGTAATACCTAGTGGGTGAAATTAACCCATAGCCAGTGTGACAAAAAAAAATGACGATAGCAACAAAAATCCTTCTGCAGCCAGATTGCTCCTTATACGCTGCTTAGGCAGTGACCATATGCGCTGCTTAGGCAGTGATATATGGCAAGCAAGGACTTAATAGCTCTTAAAAGAGCCTTTGATATACTGTAATAAATGATAGTAAAAAAATTAACCCCTAAAAAATGCACGGACAGCAAAAAATGTGCTGCTGTGGAAGATCACTGCGTACACAGCGATCAATGGCAGGAAAGGGGTTAAACGCTGGAAACGGCTTTTTATAAAAGCCCTTGGGTCTCAATTTAAAAAAATATATATTATAATTACAAACTTCCATATACAGCTCTGTCTGTCTCCCTCACTAAAACTCAAGTGAGGAGAGAGAGGCAGATCTACACGGGTTGGATCAATATTTACAACAAATATTGAGCTGACCAGGCGAATTGTGATTCTCATGTTTGCAATCACCAAACCGCCTTTGCCACTGCTCAGCTGTTACTGATCGCTATACATGCGATCAGACAACTAAAAAAAAAATTGACGTTAAACATAACCCCTAACGGGAACAATTAACCCATGGGCGTCCGCAGGGGGGGGGCAAGGGGGGTGGGCACTTGCCCCCCTCCCTGGATTTTTGCAATTCCTCTTTAAAAAAAAATAATATTTTTTCTTTTGTCATTTTTTTACTATTATTATTTTTACTCAGTGTGCAGCCCTAGTTGTCCCTAGGGGACTGCACACCAGTTGCTGGGCTAGGAGGTGGCACCCAAAGCTGTTGCTCTCTGCAACTCTGCTTGCTGTAATACTGGTCTCCCATCCACATTGGTGCAGGTCTCTGCAGCTGTCAGTCATGCTGCATGGAGAGCCAATGACAGGGGTGCCCGCGGATATGAAGTTATAGCCCCGCCCCTCAGCCCTCCATGTGGCAGCATGACTGACAGAAGAGAGCCTGCAGGGGAAGATACTCAGAGACCACAGCTGAGCCTCTGTAACAGGTAGGAAGAGCTTATAATAGCTTTAAGGTACATGGCAGAGTGGGGGTAAATCCAAGGAGGTCCCTCCCATTTCCCTGAGGTCTCCATTTGTCCAGTCTGACCAGGCTCTGCTCACATCAACATGGTGACAAGTGGATGGGGCAGAAAAGATAATGGAGGATAAAATGATGTGATAGATGGAAGCAGATTGCAAACAAAATGGGATGACATGGGGCAGAAAAGATAATAGAGGATGAAAAGAGGTGATTGATTGGAGCAGAATACAGACAAAATTGTGACATGGGGCAGAAAAGATAAAATGTAGCTGAAAAGAGGTCACTGACATGGAGGAATAAAATGATGGGGAAAGAGATGGCAAACATGGAGGAATAAGAAATAGAAATGACACAAACACACACGTGAAAACAAGTGATATAATAAAGATAAAATTAAAATACTCTTCCTCTGATACTGCAGCACCCACAAAGTGCTCCTCAAGCACTTAATGCAATAGAAAAAACGGGAAGGAAGGGGCGCATGTATAGGGAAAAGAAAAACAAATGATAGTGCAACACTGTTGATGTTGATAAATCGCAATATATTGGTGCTAAATAGGTACACTCACAAACTGTGCAATAAAATCAGGCTCATCAGAGGGATATGTGTGGTGATCTTTTATTCCTCCATCTAGAAAAAGCAAATTAAAAAAGCCATTGCGCAGTGGCTGGAAACATTTGGACACATTTAAAAACAATATTACACGTACAAATATTAAAAGCACTGATAAAGTGCAACTTGCGTATATGAAGAAGTTCCAGATAAGTAAAATTCTATCCTGTTGACATCAGGATAAAGACGGCTGGAAACTTGAAATGATGAAAAGGATCCACTCAATGCGTTTCACCAACTTGTGTTGGCTTCCTCAGGAGAAGTGTTTATTGTGCAAATCTCTGCGGTAAAGTGCTGGTCTTGTCAGTGGGAGGTTTGTCTTATATATGTTTTCATTATAATTATCATTATCTACACCTGAACACAAGTGGCTGCTAAGTGGAACATCAGCCTCAGATGCAAGTGGGAGGGGATACACACTCTGCCTCCAAGGCTGTGTTGCGATCACGTGACCCGTACCAGAATGAAAAAAACGACATCCCCCAGAATACACTCCTCTTTTCTAGCTGGCCCATCAACAGCAGGCCAGCCCTCTGTGGCGTCGAAAACGACGTCAGTCTCTCACCTCTACGTGAAAAAGACGTTCAGGACACATGATCTCCCTCTCAGCTGGCCATATTATCGGTGGCTGACAGACCCACAAGCAAACCTTTACCTCAGTCTTCAAATCATTGTAAATAATGAGACATAAAATATGCGAAAATCTTATAAGATTTTAAAAAATCTAATCATATGCCCTTACTGAGTAAAAATAAATTAATATATGCCAATATTGAGAAATTTTCAATTTTAGTAATGAGCAATTTTATGATGAGATGAGAATAAAAGAAAAAATATATAAGAAATATTAAAATAAAATAAATCGATATTCATAATAAAAATGAAACTATGTATATCAAACATTTAATTTATTTAATCTAAGAAAATTTGAACAAAAGATTATTATTTTTTTTCTTTACAAAAAATTGTATTTTAATAAAAAGTGGAATTATTGGGAAAAAATCTTTTAAATGACTATTGGTTCAGTGTTGGTCGGGATCTGTGTACAAACTAATCACAAACACATGCTTCATATTCTCACATATTTCCAGTCAGTTCATACAGAAACCTGATGTATGTAAATCAGCATATTTTCAAAGGACCAATAGGTTTTAACATAAACAACAGTCATCAAACGAAATAGATACATGTACATTAAACACATGAATAAAATGATCATATCTTTTCGTTTCGTAGATTTTGCTCAAACTGTGAAGACATGGAAAAACCAATGTTAGATATAATGACGAGGATTAATCACTCGAAGGAGGGGAAAGAGGTTAACCCATATCCAGAAATAGACAAACTCAAATAAAAGCCAGGATGTCCAGTTCAGTGTTTAATCCCCCATTTTTAAAAGTCTTGAATTTGAATATCCATTCGGTTTCTTTTTTTGATAGTGCTATTGCATGGTTCCCCCCTCTCCAGTGGGGGTCTACCTTATCATTTGCAAAAGCAAGGAAATTATCAATCGAGAAGGCATTGCACTGATTACAGTGTAAGGGGATGCTGTGTTTTTTACTTTTATTTCTGATGCCCCCTATGTGCTCGAGTGCTCTGGTCTTAAATTTTCTAATAGTTCTTCCTATGTATTGCGCTTTGCATACACATTGTAATAAATAAATTACATTCTCGGAGTCGTAACTCAGAAAATGTTTTATTTTATAAGGGCGGCCCGTATTGGTACAAACAAAGTCTGCAACCTTTTTGGGTTGTTGTTTCAGGGTTTTACATAGTTTGCATCTCCCGCATTTGTGATAACCGTTGCTGGCATTCCCAAAAATCTGTCTGGTACGTAGACTGTTCCTGGGTAGAACACTGGGGGCTAACATTTGTTTAATGCTGTCGTTTTTTTTAAAAATAATTTGTGGTCTCTGTGGAATATGGTGTTTTAGAATGTCGTCCTGTTGCACTATATGCCAATGTCTTTCTAAAATCCTCTTGATTTTATTGGCTTCGCTATTATATTTGGTTAAAAATGCGAAAGAGAAATCATTTCGCTTTTTTTGATTTTTGGGCTTATCTGTAATGAGTTCTGATCTTTCTATATTTTGCACCTCGTGCAGGCTTTTTTCTAACAAAGTCTGGGGGTAATCTTTCTCTTGGAATTTTTTCACAAGGGTATTGCTTTGCTTGAGAAACTCTCCATCAGAGGTACAGTTTCTTTTCAATCTCATCATTTGGCCCTTTGGGATGTTGTTCAACCAGTTGGGATGGTGGCAACTGGAATAGTCGATGTAACCATTGCCATCAGAGGGTTTGAAAAAAGTTTTAGTCAATACCCTTTTATCCTCAATATAGAGAGTTAGATCTAAAAAATCGATAGTGCTACTGTGAATGTTAGACGTGAATTTGAGACCGTGCCGATTGGTGTTAATGTGCACCAGGAAGTCCTCTAGGGACTCCCTGCTGCCCCTCCACACAATTAGCACGTCATCTATGTACCGGCACCATAGCACCAGGTTCGCTCCGAAGGGATTGTTGTTCCAAATATGGTCCAACTCCCAATTTGCCACGAAGATGTTAGCGTAGCTCGGAGCGAACCTTGTGCCCATGGCCGTCCCGCACAACTGAAGGTAATACTGACCCTCAAACCAGAAATAGTTGTGGTTCAATATAAATTCAATGCATTGCAAAATAAAAGTGCTCTGTTCTTGTGTCATATTTTCATCACTAGAGAGTGTATTCCGAACTGCCGCAATACCCTTGTCATGTTCAATCACCGTATACAGTGCCGTCACATCGACCGTAGCCCATAAGAGGTCATCTGCCCATTGGAAATCCTTTAATGTTTCCAAAATCTGCTTAGTGTCCCTAATGTAAGATGGTGCCCCAGAAACCTTCAGTACTACCTTCAGTTGTGCGGGACGGCCATGGGCACAAGGTTCGCTCCGAGCTACGCTAACATCTTCGTGGCAAATTGGGAGTTGGACCATATTTGGAACAACAATCCCTTCGGAGCGAACCTGGTGCTATGGTGCCGGTACATAGATGACGTGCTAATTGTGTGGAGGGGCAGCAGGGAGTCCCTAGAGGACTTCCTGGTGCACATTAACACCAATCGGCACGGTCTCAAATTCACGTCTAACATTCACAGTAGCACTATCGATTTTTTAGATCTAACTCTCTATATTGAGGATAAAAGGGTATTGACTAAAACTTTTTTCAAACCCTCTGATGGCAATGGTTACATCGACTATTCCAGTTGCCACCATCCCAACTGGTTGAACAACATCCCAAAGGGCCAAATGATGAGATTGAAAAGAAACTGTACCTCTGATGGAGAGTTTCTCAAGCAAAGCAATACCCTTGTGAAAAAATTCCAAGAGAAAGATTACCCCCAGACTTTGTTAGAAAAAAGCCTGCACGAGGTGCAAAATATAGAAAGATCAGAACTCATTACAGATAAGCCCAAAAATCAAAAAAAGCGAAATGATTTCTCTTTCGCATTTTTAACCAAATATAATAGCGAAGCCAATAAAATCAAGAGGATTTTAGAAAGACATTGGCATATAGTGCAACAGGACGACATTCTAAAACACCATATTCCACAGAGACCACAAATTATTTTTAAAAAAAACGACAGCATTAAACAAATGTTAGCCCCCAGTGTTCTACCCAGGAACAGTCTACGTACCAGACAGATTTTTGGGAATGCCAGCAACGGTTATCACAAATGCGGGAGATGCAAACTATGTAAAACCCTGAAACAACAACCCAAAAAGGTTGCAGACTTTGTTTGTACCAATACGGGCCGCCCTTATAAAATAAAACATTTTCTGAGTTACGACTCCGAGAATGTAATTTATTTATTACAATGTGTATGCAAAGCGCAATACATAGGAAGAACTATTAGAAAATTTAAGACCAGAGCACTCGAGCACATAGGGGGCATCAGAAATAAAAGTAAAAAACACAGCATCCCCTTACACTGTAATCAGTGCAATGCCTTCTCGATTGATAATTTCCTTGCTTTTGCAAATGATAAGGTAGACCCCCACTGGAGAGGGGGGAACCATGCAATAGCACTATCAAAAAAAGAAACCGAATGGATATTCAAATTCAAGACTTTTAAAAATGGGGGATTAAACACTGAACTGGACATCCTGGCTTTTATTTGAGTTTGTCTATTTCTGGATATGGGTTAACCTCTTTCCCCTCCTTCGAGTGATTAATCCTCGTCATTATATCTAACATTGGTTTTTCCATGTCTTCACAGTTTGAGCAAAATCTACGAAACGAAAAGATATGATCATTTTATTCATGTGTTTAATGTACATGTATCTATTTCGTTTGATGACTGTTGTTTATGTTAAAACCTATTGGTCCTTTGAAAATATGCTGATTTACATACATCAGGTTTCTGTATGAACTGACTGGAAATATGTGAGAATATGAAGCATGTGTTTGTGATTAGTTTGTACACAGATCCCGACCAACACTGAACCAATAGTCATTTAAAAGATTTTTTCCCAATAATTCCACTTTTTATTAAAATACAATTTTTTGTAAAGAAAAAAAATAATAATCTTTTGTTCAAATTTTCTTAGATTAAATAAATTAAATGTTTGATATACATAGTTTCATTTTTATTATGAATATCGATTTATTTTATTTTAATATTTCTTATATATTTTTTCTTTTATTCTCATCTCATCATAAAATTGCTCATTACTAAAATTGAAAATTTCTCATTATTGGCATATATTAATTTATTTTTACTCAGTAAGGGCATATGATTAGATTTTTTTAAATCTTATAAGATTTTCGCATATTTTATGTCTCATTATTTACAATGATTTGAAGACTGAGGTAAAGGTTTGCTTGTGGGTCTGTAAGCCACCGATAATATGGCCAGCTGAGAGGGAGATCATGTGTCCTGAACGTCTTCTACACGTAGAGGTGAGAGACTGACGTCGTTTTCAACGCCACAAAGGGCTGGCCTGCTGTTGATGGGCCAGCAAGAAAAGAGGAGTGTATTCTGGGGGATGTAGTTTTTTTCGTTCTGGTACGGGTCACGTGATCGCAACACAGCCTTGGAGGCAGAGTGTGTATCCCCTCCCACTTGCATCTGAGGCTGATATTCCACTTAGCAGCCACTTGTGTTCAGGTGTAGATAATGATAATTATAATGAAAATATATATAAGACAAACCTCCCACTGACAAGACCAGCACTTTACCGCAGAGATTTGCACAATAAACACTTCTCCTGAGGAAGCCAACACAAGTTGGTGAAACGCGTTGAGTGGATCCTTTTCATCATTTCAAGTTTCCAGCCGTCTTTATCCTGATGTCAACAGGATAGAATTTTACTTATCTGGAACTTCTTCATATACGCAAGTTGCACTTTATCAGTGCTTTTAATATTTGTACGTGTAATATTGTTTTTAAATGTGTCCAAATGTTTCCAGCCACTGCGCAATGGCTTTTTTAATTTGCTTTTTCTAGATGGAGGAATAAAAGATCACCACACATATCCCTCTGATGAGCCTGATTTTATTGCACAGTTTGTGAGTGTACCTATTTAGCACCAATATATTGCGATTTATCAACATCAACAGTGTTGCACTATCATTTGTTTTTCTTTTCCCCATACAAACATGGAGGAATAAAACAAATAAAAAAGGGGGAAAGAGATAAAGAAATGTCATGGATTTAGGGTGTTTAGGCAATCTGTTGCTTTGTGTTTATATTGTGTGCTATAGTGTTGTATCTGGGGCTGTGGAGTTATATTGTGTGCTATAGTGTTGTGTCTGGTGCTGTTGGGTTATATTGTGTGCTATAGTGTTGTATCTGGAGCTGTGGGGTTATATTGTGTGCTATAGTGTTGTATCTGGTGCTGAGAGGTTATATTGTGTGCTATAGTGTTGTGTCTGGTGCTGTTGGGTTATATTGTGTGCTATAGTGTTGTATCTGGTGCTGAGAGGTTATATTGTGTGCTATAGTGTTGTATCTGGTGCTGTGGGGTTATATTGTGTGCTATAGTGTTGTTTCTGTTGCTGTGGTGTTATATTGTGTGCTATAGTGTTGTATTTGGTGCTGTGGGGTTATATTGTGTGCTATAGTGTTGTATCTGTTGCCGTATGCTTATATTGTGTACTATAGTGTTGCATCTGGTGCTGAGAGGTTATATTGTGTGCTATAGTCTTGTATCTGGTGCTGAAGGGTTATAGTGTGTGCTATATTGTTGTATCTGGTGCTGAGGGGTTAAATTCTGTGCTATAGTGTTGTGTCTGGTGCTGTGGGGTTATATTGTGTGCTATAGTGTTGTATCTGTTGCCGTATGCTTATATTGTGTGCTATACTGTTTTATCTGGTGCTGTGGGGTTATATTGTGTGCTATAGTGTTGTATCTGTTGCCGTATGCTTATATTGTGTGCTATAGTGTTTTATCTGGTGCTGAGGGATTATATTGTGTGCTATAGTGTTGTATCTGGTGCTAGGGGTTATATTGTGTGTGCTATAGTGTTGTGTCTGGTGCTGTTGGGTTCAGGGCCAGCCTTAAGTGTACCAGCGCCCTGTGCGGGCTTGTCCTGTGGCGCCCCCCCCCTCTTTCACCCCCTGTCTCTTTCACCCCCCTATGTATGTGTCCCTTTCCTCTTCCTTGCCATGTCTGTCTCTCTCTAACTCCCCCATACCTGTTTTCTCTCTCTCTCCCTCTGTTCTGTCTCTCTCCTCTCCCTCTGTTCTGTCTCTCTCCTCCCCCTCCTCTGTTCTCTCTCTCTCCCCCTCCCCTGTCTCTCTCTCCCCCTCCCCTGTCTCTCTCTCCCCCTCCCCTGTCTCTCTCCCCCTCCCCTGTCTCTCTCCCCCCTCCCCTGTCTCTTCCCCCCTCTGTTCTGTCTCTCTCCCCCCCTCTGTTCTGTCTCTCTCTCTCTCCCCCCCTCTGTTCTGTCTCTCTCTCTCTCCCCTCCCCCTGTTCTGTCTCTCTCTCTCTCCCCTCCCCCTGTTCTGTCTCTCTCTCCCCCTCTCCCTGTCTCTCTCTCCCCCTCCCCCTGTTCTGTCTCTCTCCCCCCTCCCCCTGTTCTTTCTCTTTCCCCCCGTCTCCCTGTTCTGTATCTCTCTCCCCCCTCCCTTTGCCTGCAAATGTGGATCCAAGGAGGGGGCAGAGCTAACCGGCTGAGCAGTGTAGCTCCTTCCCCACCATATGAAGCAGAGCAGCGTCTGCTTCACGGGCAGCAAGAGAAAGTGCTGCTTGGCTTAATGCAGGCTCCATGCTTAATGCAAGTATGGGGAGCCGAGCAGCACTTTCTCTTGCTGCCCGCGGCTCCCCATGAAGCAGACGTTGTTAGCTCCGTCCCCTCGTCGGATCCAGCAGAGCTTGCCGAGCAGAGGGCTGGTGAGGGGGGATCTTTTGATCTCCCCAATCCAGTGTCTCTACCGGCTCGCAGAGGTCGCACACCCCTAAGGTCGGCCCTGGTTGGGTTATATTGTGTGCAATAGTGTTGTGTCTGGTGCTGTTGGGTTATATTGTGTGCTATAGTGTTGTCTGGTGCTGTTGGGTTATATTGTGTGCTATAGTGTTGTATCTGGTGCTGTTGGGTTATATTGTGTGCTATAGTGTTGTATCTGGTGCTATGGGGTTATGTCTTTGCTATGTTGTTCTATCTGTTGCTGTGGAGTTTCAGCTAGAGCTCTGGATATTTATCTGGTGCTGTGGTTTATATCTTGTGTCATGGGTTTTTAGCTGGTACCGTGGGTTAATATCTGGTGTTATGGGTCTATATCTGGCACAGTGGATCTATATTTGGTGCAGTGAGGCTATATCTAGTGTGGTTGGTTTATATCTGGTGCTGTGGATCTGTATCTGGTGCAGGGTTTATCAACCTTTTGCATGCCTTCACTGATAATGACAAAGCTCCTCCACTTCATGATAACTTTTCAAAAAGAGTCGGCGCAACGCAGAAAAGATGACGGTAAAATTATGCCCCCCCCCTAAAAAATTAAGTAAAAAAAAAATATAAAAAATGCATCTGCAGCAAGATTGCTGCATTTGCGCCAGATCGCTCCTTAGGCAGTGATCTACAGCAAGTAAGGGGTTAATAGCCTTTGTTATACTGTAATAAATTACAGTAAAAAAATTAACCCCTAAAAAATGCACAGACAGCAAAACATGTGCTGCTGTGTTTGATCACTGCGTACACAGCTATCAATGGCAGGGAAGGGGTTAAACACTTGAAATGGCTTTTACAAAAGCCTTTGATTTGTAAAATGTTATTAAAGATTTAATTTTATTATTTTATTTTATTTTTTTACAATATCTGATCTGTCTCTCTCCCTTACTAAAACTAGTAAGGAGAGGGAGGCAGATCAATACTTGTCAAAGGCAATGTTTACAAGTCTCAGGAGAGCAACCACCATCGGTTCTGGGGGAGCATCATGGTGATGCTAAGGCACTTTAGTATGTGTGCAGGCTGCGCTGCCATTTTTAAATGGCAACTACAATCACTCTGGGGAGTGATCATAGCACGCCCCTGCACTTTTTTTTTTAATGTTGCACAATGCCTCTACCTAGAGGCATTGTAGCAACACTGATAGAGTAAAGAAAGAGACCACTCTATTTAGTGCATGACGTGCCAGGCACGTCAGCTGTCGGCAAGTCCTCGATTTGCCGTGAGGTGCCTGACACGTCATCTGTCACTAAGGGGTTAAAATAGAAATGGCCTGTAATAATTGAAATATATGTAAGGGCAACATTACAACAGGTTGGTTATGCAGCCTCATCACAAGCCTGTCAGTCAGAGGCCCCCGGCAAGTAATTGCCCTTCATGGGCGGTTGTTCCTCCCTCTTGGTAGGCTGGGCAAAATCTTTATAAACACTGGTAAAGGTTTTGCATAGCCTATTTTCTACAATAAAAGAAATCCATTTGCAAACTTACTAGCTATGATGGATGCTCTGCTGTCTCAGTTGAGGAATGCTGCTGTTCTGCATAGAGGAGAGTGGCTGCAAGACAATATTAATACAATATTAGGTACTTTGCCTTCTCCCTCTCCCATTCCCCCCCCCCCCCGGCCCAAACTCCTTCTCCCCTCCCTGCCCCAGGTCCCTCCAGGGCTTCTAGGTTCACCCCTGAACCCCAGGAGCCCCAACTGTCCCTCAGCCTCAGACCCCTGTACCAAAAAGAAGGATGAGGGCAGCAGCAAAAAAACATCAGTCTGCCTCTCTTTCCTCCCCTGCGCCCCAGGCTCTGCTTTCCAGGGGCCGTGCCACTAGGGCCTCTGTCATCTTATTCCAGATCCCCCCCACCCCTCCATTGTCTTTGTTGGCCCTCCCTTCCACGCTAGATGCCCCCCCCCCTCCTGCCCGCCGGAGGCCTAGGTCTGTAATTAGGGCCTCCACGATTCTCACTCCCCCTTCCCCCTCCCTGGGGTCAGATTGTGCTGTGGGTCAGGAAGTGAGGTGCACGAACGTGCTGATTAACCCCCGCATTGCCAGGCCATGCATGGAATCCCCTCCTAGGAGGGAATCCTGGCCCCTCAATCGTCCCAGGGCCTCACCTGTCACTCATGGTAGTGACAGGCAGGGCTCTGTGGGCACTTCCTACAGGCAGGTCAGGGACTAGATTGTAGGTCCCCTGGCAGGTGGGGGGACACTGAAGGGGGTATGTCCCTGGCTCCCAGGTCCACTTCTTCACAGAGGGGTATGATTGGGTATTGTAATGGGCCCTGCCGCCACCACTCCTCCAGGTCACCCTCCTACCTCCTTGGCTCCCCTGCATCTGACGGATGGGCCAGACGGTACCAGTGATCCAGGTCCCATTCTCTGCAGAGGGGCTCCCGGGAGTCACCTCTCATGCTCCTCACATGGGTTCTGATGTCAGAGCATGACGTACCGGCAGGCAGACTTCAGACCATGGACAAGGAGAGCGATAGGCAACATTGTAGGATGTCTGTGCACCTGGTCAGTGAATAGACTCCTTGCTGCCTGCAATGCCATAACCTCTCCAATGAACGAGGTACTGAAGTTGTCGTCTAAACAAATGAGAGTCCAAGATCTCCTCTACCTCATATTCCGCCACACCATCCACTAAAACACTGGATGTACTCTCATAGAGGAAGGAAGTTCCAGTTTCATGGCCATTGGGGAAATACGTTCAAGGATACAAAAGGGACCAATATGTTTGGGGCCCAATTTCTTTAAAGTACAGGATAACTTGAGGTGTCTTGTGGAAAGCCATATCTTTTCCCCCACCTTATACTCGGGAGCCGAAGATCTATGTTGATCCCCCAAAAAATCGTAATGGTTTTGAGCTCGTCTTAAAGTATTGCGTACAACTGTGAAGTTTTGGATGAGATTGCAGACATGAAGTGATGCAGAAAGAACAGCTCTGGATACAGGGGATCCTGGAAGCATCGAAGGGAGACATCCGGTTGGATCTGTGTATATGGTTGTTATAGGCGAACTCAGTGAGAAGCAAATATTCAGACCAGTTATCCTGAAGCTGAGAAGAAAAACAACGTAAATACTGTTCCAGGGCCTGGTTTGTGCATTCCGTTTGGCCATTACTTTGTGGGCCATGCATAGTGATCATGGATATGCAATCCTTTGCAAAACACCTTGAATAATCTAGAGGTAAACTACCCATGATCTGATACGATATTCTCTGGAAGACCATGAAGACGAAAAATATTCTGTATGAATAAGTCCGCAGTCTCCATAGCTGAGAAAAGGGTCTTGTTGGGAATGAAATGTGCAGTCTTAGTGAAGCAATCTACTACCACCATCAAGGTGGTAAACCCTTTGGAAGGAGGGAAGTCTGTAATACATTCCATGGATATATCCCCCAATTGTCTTGAGGGAACAGGTTGTGGCTGTCATAGGCCAGAGGGATGCATTCATTATGGTGTGTTTTGGCTGGCTGAGGATCATGAGAATGGTAGTTCACAGCTAACTTTGTATGGGCTGTTGACTAAATGTCTCATAATGCACAGCCAGAATTGCCTGGCTGAGGATTTTGAGAAAATAGGTAACCGCATACACAATAAGAGGTGTTAGCTGTGAACTACAATTCTCATGATACCAAGTCAGACAAAAAATGCAAATTGAGATATTATTATTCCGAAAATTAAAATAAAAAGCTACATTAATTACATTAGAGTGTGAGATTTATTGGCAGACTGAATTACATTAGAGTGTGAGCTTTATTGGTGGACTGAATTACATTAGAGTGTGAACTTTATTGGTGGACTGAATTACATTAGAGTGTGAGCTTTATTGGTGGACTGATTTACATTAGAGTGTGAGCTTTATTGGTGGACTGAATTACATTAGAGTGTGAGCTTTATTGGTGGACTGATCTACATTAAAGTGTGTGCTTTATTGGCGGGCTAATTTACATTGGAGTGTGAGCTGGGTGCTGGGGTAAATTCTGGGTGCATTGTGGGTGCAGAGGAAGAACATACAAAACAAGAAATACATTTTTCAATAACCTTTTTATTAGATATAAACATATAGATATATCCATGTATATCTATAGATCCCCACAATTGACTCTGCATCAAATATTCATCAACTCACCAACAACTTGCCTTTCAGTGAATAGACCACTGTGTGTGTGTCTGTGTGAGACACTGTGGATGTATGTCTTCTCATTGGCATGATATACAAAGATTATGCATTTACTGATCATTGGCATGATATACAATGTTAAAGCATTTTGTCAAATAAAAAGTTACAACCCACTTATCTCAGAGTAGAAGTAGAAGAGGCCTATGTAATATAGTACTAATGTTACTGAACCCTTGGGAACATCCAGAGCTGGCAGTGGCATAAATAGAAACTGCTGAACCCTTATTACATACCCCCAATAATTTCGATATTTAGTTTAATATGAAGCCTTGCATATAAAGTTACTGTTCATTGGTATCATATACATAATTTATGTTTTATTGCTCATTTCTTATATTATACCTTTTATATATACCTATTGCTCATTGCCATAATCATATAAATCATGTATACATATGCATTTATTGTTAATATTATATATATATATACCAGGGCTTGACAAATGAATTTTAGGAGCCAGAAAAACAAAAAATATAGGAGCCAGACAATGGCACATACACACAATCACACAAACATAAACACACACACAATCACATGCAGTCATACACACAATCACACACACACACAATCACATGCAGTCATACACACAATCACACACACATAATCACATTCAGTCATACACACAATCACACACAATCACATGCAGTCATACACACAATCACACAAACATACACACACACTCACATGCAGTCATACACACAATCACACACACACACAATCACATGCAGTCATACACACAATCACACACACACAATCACATGCAGTCATACACACAATCACACACAATCACATGCAGTCATACACACAATCACACACAATCACATGCAGTCATACACACAATCACACACACAATCACATGCAGTCATACACACAATCACACACACACAATCACATGCACTCATACACACAAACAATCACATGCAGTCACACACACAATCACACAAACATACACACACAATCAAATGCAGTCATACACACAATCACACAAACATACACACACACAATAACATGCAGTCATACACACAGTGACACAAACATACACAATAACATGCAGTCATACACAGAAACATACACACAAACAGACACACACACACACACTTGCAGTCATACACCAATCACACAAACATACATACACACACACACTATCACTTGCAGTCATACACATAAACATACACACAATCGCTTGCAGTAACATACACAGTTAGTCACATCCATCCATTCATACAGTCAGTCACAGACACACACACAGTCAGTAACAGTTTTAATTTTTTTTAATACTATATATCTTTATTTGGTTTATTTGGTTGTACAGACAGACACACACGTACACATACAGTCAGTAACATACAGACACACACATACAGTTAGTAACATAGAGACACACAGGAAGCTGTCGGTGCACACACTTCCCCCTTGTGCTCCACTGGATAAAACAAAAGGGAAAAAAATGATCCCAGCAGCGAGGGCACCATTTGGGAACAACAATACCCGGACGCCAGGTCTAATTTCAGTCAAATCTGCCATAGGCTCCAGCCCCAGGTCTTTTGGAGACCTAGCAACGCTGTACAATGTATACAAGTGGCTGTACAATGTATACAAAAAACAAAAACTGTCTTCTCACCCTAATAAAGTTGGCAACAAATATATAGATATAATATAAATGAAAGGTTTTTAGCTATATGAATTGGCCCAGGGCCACCACCAGGAATTTCAGGGCCCCTTACTGAACAAATTTTCTAGGGCTCCCCTCGTCCCACCTACCCTCACAAGCATGTTATCCCGGTCTAGTGTAATATGGAGGGTGGTTGGGAGCAGTTGGTCAATATGCCAGTAATATTTTGCCACTCAATATGCCAGTATTTTGCCACTCAGTATGCCAGTATTTTTCCCCTCAACATGCCATTCTTTAGCCATTAAATATGCCATTCTTTTGCCAATTAATATGCCAGTATTTTGTCCCTCAATATGCCATTCTTTTGCCCCTCAATATGCCATTCTTTTGCCCCTCAATATGTCATTCTTTTGCCATGTAATATGCCAGTATTTTGCCCCTCAATATGCCAGCTAATATGCCAGGACTCTGCCCCTCAATATGCCATTATTTTGCCCCTCAATATGCCAGGATTTTGCCCCTCAATATGCCAGGATATTGTCCCTCAATATGCCAGGATATTGTCCCTCAATATGCCATTCTTTCTCCGTTTAATATGCTAGTATTTTCCCCCTCAATATGCCATTCTTTTGCCAATTAATATGCCATTCTTTTGCCCTCAATTTGCCAGGATTTTGCCCCTCAATGTGCCAGGATTTTGCCCCTCAATGTGCCAGGATTTTGCCATTTAATATGCCAGGATTTTGCCCCTCAATATGCCATTTTTTTTGCCCTCAGTATGCCAGGATTCTGCCCCCCAGTATGCCAGGATTTTGCACCTCAGTATGCCATTATTTTGCCCTTAATATGCCAGGATTCTGCCCCTCAATGTGCTAGGATTTTGCCCCTCAATGTGCCAGCGTTATGCTCATTTGCCACCCTCCTCCCCCCTTCCCCAGTACTTACCTCCTTGCTGCTCTGTCTGTCTCCTGGTGTAGGTCCATGGCTGTGAGGGAAGCGTTGTGTGCTACCCTCCAGCCGCGCGGCTTCAATAAAGTTTGTTAAAAAAAAAAATGTGACCAAAGTAACTCTAATCGCATTTTTTTTTTTTTATCCTGGCGTGACACGGGCCCGCCGGGCCCCCCGGATCCGCGATGGCGGGCCTGAATTGGCCAAAGCATAATTAAGCTCACCCGCCACGTCAAGGCACACTCTCAATAGGGTTAGAACCTACTATGGTAGTGTTTTCTGAAGGAAGTAGCTCTTTACTTTCAGCCATTCAGTACAGTGCTGCTGCCTTGCCATTGCGAGAACCTGGACGATATGTACATAGGCATCTGCGGACATTTTTTCAGGGGGGGGCATACTTTTACTGTTGTCCATGCTGCGCTGCACCTCTTTTTGATAATGTCATGAAGTGGAGGAGCTTAGTCATTATCAGTGCAGCATGCAAATGGTTGATAAACGGTGATGCCCAGCATCACTTTGCCAATTAAAAGAAGCCACTGTGAAGTACCAATTAACATGCCACAGTCACTTTGCCATTAAAATATGCAACAGTCAGTTTGCCTATTACAATATGCCACCGTTTGTCCATTAAATCAGGGCTTGAAAAAGTTAATTGACTTTTAGGAGCCAGCTAAAAAATGTATGAGCCAGACAACAGCACATACACACAATCACATGCAGTCACATACATACACACACACACACACACACACACACACACACACACACACACATACTTACCAATTAGTATGCCAGTATTATTTTGTCATTTATATGCCAGTGTTATTTTACTAAGCCACAGCCAATTTGCCCAATGATATGCCAGTATGATGTAGCCATTTAATATGCCAGGATTTTGCCACTCTCTATGCCAGGATTTAGCCATTTAATGTGCCACAATTTAGCCATTTAAAGTGTCAGGATTTGTCACTCAAAATGCCAGGATTTAGCCATTTAATATGCCAGCATTTGTCACTCAATATGCCAGGATTTAGCCATTTATTATGCCAGGATTGGTCACTCAGTATGCCAGGATTTATCCATTTATTATGCCAGAATTTAGCCATTCAATATGCCAGGATTTAGCCATTTAATATGACAGGATTTAGCCATTTAATATGCCAGGATTTAGCCATTCAATATGCCAGGAATTGTCACTCAGTATGCCAGGATTTAGCCATTGAATATGCCAGGAATTGTCACTCAATATGCCAGGATTTAGCCATTTAATATGCCAGGATTTAGCCATTTAATATGCCAGGATTTGTCACTCTTGCTTGTCGTGGTTGTAGTCGCTTCGCAGTACGTAAATACTCCAGGTTCTAATGATCCGTATATGTGGTAATAGGAAAAATAGACCCTTCTAACAGGTGTCTCCACTCCTCCAATGCCAATTTTAGGACTAAAAGCTCATAATTCCCCCACGTCATAATTGCGTTCTGCTAAATTTAGTGATCGTGAGAAAAAGGCCACAGGCCTTGACGTTGTGACAGAATAGCTCCTACTGTGGTGTCGGAGACAATGAACCTCCAAAGTATACGCTTTTGAGGGGTTAGGTAAAATTAGAATAGAAATATACAAATCCCACAAAGTGTTGTATGGCTTTTTTGTCCGTAGGGACAGGCCACTGTAGGATTGCAGATACTTTCTTAGGGTCCATTTGGACATTATTAGGGGAATGGACAAAACCAAGGAAGTCCACAGTCTGTGTATCAAAGATGCATTTCTCCAACTTCGCATAAGTCCCCCGGGAACAAGCGCAGCTAGGTGGGAGGGGGCCATGTATGTGTGAGGTGTTGTGAAGATGTGTGAGTGACAGGTGTATGTATGGTGGGGGCGTGATTGCAGCAGAGGGGGTATAAAAGGACTTCCCCCTCTGTCATCCGGCAGCCATTTTAGGTCCGGACACAGCAAAAGATAATTTTCTCTTGCTCGTGTCTATACTTGAACGGCTGCAGGATGAACATCGAGGATGTCCTCGCAGCTCTGAGGGCAGAGGCCCTCCTGGACGGTGGGGCCCACCTCCAAGCACAGATGGCTCGGTTGCGGGTGGCGCCGGCGGGAGCCCCCGCCACAGATGGCGGTCGCGGTCCGGGCAGGCTTGTCTCGCTCCCCCCACCTGTCTCAGCCCCGACGGAGGTCCGCTCTCCTACCGGAGTAGGAGTCCAGGGGAGAGGACACGGAGGCGGCGCTCGTCTCCCGCAAGGCCGGTAAGTGGATCGGCTACTGCTGTACCCCCTCCCCCGTCACGCAGAGCGCGCTCGCAGGCCGTGAGGCCTGCATGTCCATCCCCACAGCCTCCACGGCAGGCTAACAGAGGGGCGAGGCCTGCACGGAATGTGAGGCCCGCCCGATCAAGCACCAGGTTGCTCCCCTTCTCTTCCCCGCTCCCAAGTACCTCCACCCCGGGTAGGGCCCTGCGCTCCAGTGGTGCTCACATCTCCGGGGGCTCTGCTAGGCCGGCAGCCCCCCTCGGCCCTGCCAGGCGGTTAGTGGTCCCATCACGCTCCCCCAGCGGTGAGAGCAGGCCCCGGGCAAGCAGAGCTGCAAGTGGCAGGTGGGCAGTACCACGGAGGGCACCTGGCTCACCTCCCCCTCCCGTTTGGCCTGATTCCCCATCCGATGGCGCCATGTCGCTCCTGTCGGATGAAGAAGAGGTTCCCAGCACCTCTTATTTTAACCCCCGCTCCACTACTGCAACTCAGGCTGCCGAGTCGCCGGCTACAGGACCAGCGGATCAGGTTAGGGGAGGGAGGGCCGTTCACCAACCTGTTTCCTCTTCACAGCAAGCCTCAGCACAGGCTATCCTGGCCGTGCTCCAACCTCTGATGTCTCCCATAGTTAAGGCAATCTCTCTGACCGGATCGTCACCATCTGGCGTGGGTCTGTCGCCCGCCGATGCCTCGGCTGCGGGGTTATCTCATCATCCCGGTGAGTTTGGGGACGAAGGGGTGGCGGGTTCGGGTACTTTAATGCCAGGTCTTAGTATGTCGCCTGCGTGGGACGGGTTATTACGGGGGTTGCAGGCTTTATTAGTGCAGTTTGCAGCGCCGGGGGGTTCGGCGTCACACACAGTTGCTAAGACAGTTGATGCGCAATTAAAGGGGGTTTGGGAGGCGGCGGGCTTGCCAACGGCCGACCCCTCTCCTCCCGTAGTTGAGGTAACGGTTCCTCCTTTACCGGTACCATCTTCATCTGTTGCTGCTTTAGCCGGGGTTTCAGGGACTGATTTGGGGGTAACGGAAGACCTCTCTCAAACGGGGTCTTTGGTAGCCCCGGTAGCGCACGGCGCTTCTTATATGTGCTGGTCAGGCCCTCTCGGCCTGCACCTGAAGCAGGAGGTAAAGGAAAAGATCTGGAAAAGGGAATACCTTGAGATATTCTCCCTTATTCCACTGGAGGACGTTCCACCTCCAGAAAAAGATCTTAAAGAGTCGGAAAAAGAAAAAGAAAAATATTGTTACTGAAAGATACCCAAAACTTTCGGTAATTGGATACGTGCTTTTTCTATCCTGGCTAGCGTGATAGGGGAAAATTACCCGGAGCGGTGCTCATCCCTATTCTGCTACCAGGACCAGGTCCGGACTGCCTGTCGCGTTTATGGGGGGTTAAACTGGTGGCGCTACGATGAGCAGTTCCGCCAGCGTTTAGCCGTCCGTCCAACGCTGACATGGGATCAGATGGATATCGGGCTCTGGTTGGCGATTATGACTCGCCCCGCTTCAGCTCAAGGGGGCATGTCCTCCTTTCTCGGGGGGGCCGGCGGGATGGGATCCCCCACCCCGTCGGCCGCGCCACGACGCTCTGGGTCATGCTGGCAATACAATGACAACCAGTGTAAGTGGTGGTCAAACTGCCTCTTCAAGCATGAGTGCTCGGGATGTGGGGGTAACCACCCCGCTTCCCGGTGTTTCAAAAGAGGAAAGGGGGAAGATTAGTCAGACATGGGCTCTAAGGGGGAGGACGCCGGTGGACGTCGCCGCGATGCGCCCATGGCTAAATAGATATAGGAACAGGAGGGCGGCGGATATACTGTTGGAAGGTTTCGGGGAAGGGTTTTGGATCCCGTTTCTGGAACGGCCAGCGGTAGTATCCCATCGGAATCTACGTTCGGTTGCAGATCACCCGGGGGTGGTGCGCGAGAAGTTAGACAAAGAAGTAGCATTGGGGAGGATGGCGGGGCCTTTTCGGGAACCACCCCTCCTTAACTTACGGGTTTCCCCTTTGGGGGTAGTTCCCAAAAAAGAACCGGACAAGTTCCGCCTCATTCACCATTTATCATTCCCACACGGGGGGTCGGTTAATGATGATATTGATGCGGAACTGTGCCGCGTATCCTACGTTTCATTTGACGCGGCGGTGCGGATGGTTAGGGCTGCGTGCCCGGGGGCACTTGTGGCAAAAACGGACGTGGAGGCGGCATTCCGTTTGCTTCCAGTACACCCGGAATGCCAACATCTCCTGGGGTGCTTTTTCGAGTGAAAGTACTATGTGGATCTGAACCTCCCAATGGGTTGTTCGATCTCCTGTTTTTACTTCGAGTGCTTTAGCACCTTCCTGGAATGGGTAGTGCGGGAGGAGTCTGGGTGTGACTCCGTGCTGCACTATCTAGATGATTTCTTGTGCGTAGGCCCGGCGCGGTCACACGTCTGCGCTCACTTGCTACAGTCGGTGCAACAGGTGTCTAGGCAATTTGGGGTACCGTTGGCTCCCGACAAAACGGAGGGCCCTGGGACATTTCTTAGCTTTCTCGGCATTGAAATTGATTCAGTGGCGGGAGAGTGTAGGCTTCCTAGGGATAAGTTGGACAGGGCTCCGATTGGCGGTGAATAGGGCGCGGGGGATGCGGAAGATTCAGCTTCGCCCCCTCCAATCCTTATTGGGGAAATTGAATTTTGCGTGCCGCATCATTCCGATGGGCCGAGTTTTTAACAGGCGTTTGGCAGGTGCCACTGCGGGCATAGTGCGTGCGAACCACTTCATACGGCTTACCAGGCAATTGAGAGAGGATTTGGGGGTGTGGGACCATTTCCTTGAACAATTCAGGTCGTTGTGGCAAGCCCCAGAGGTGTCCAATCAGGATCTCCATCTCTTCACCGATGCTTCGGGATCGGTGGGCTTTGGTGCTATCCTAGGGTCGCAATGGAGCTCGGGGGTTTGGCCATCAGAGTGGCGTGTGTCAGGGTTGACCAAGAACCTTACATTCTTAGAATTGTTCCCTATTCTGGTGTCCTTGGAACTATGGGGAGCCACGCTGCGGGACCGCAGGGTGGTTTTCCATTGTGACAATTTTTGGGGTAGTCCAGGCTATTAACAACCTAACGGCATCTTCCCCCCCGGTTATTCGTCTCTTGCGGCGTCTGGTGTTGCGGTGCCTGTGCCTCAATATTACTTGCAGGGCGGTACACATCCCCGGGGTGCAAAATGTGACGGCAGATGCTCTCTCTCGTTCACAGTGGCCGGAATTCAGGGCAGCGGCTCCAGGGGCAGAAGAGATGGGTTTCCCCTGCCCCCCGGATCTGTGGGACCTTGGGCTGGCTGAATAGCTGAATGGGTGAGAGGGTCCGTGTGCCGGGCCACTTGGGATCGGTATGGTAAGGCCTGGACGGAGTGGGAAAACTGAGTTTGCCCGGGGGTTTTTTAGAGACTCAGAGGAGCGGCTTCAGGGCTTATTGTGGCTGTTGTGGCATTGGGAGGCTTCCGGTCTCTCCCCAGGGGCTGTATCAGGTAAGTTGGCAGGTTTAGCATTTGGCTTCAAGCTCCGCAGGGTCCCTGATGTTACAAAGGATTTTGTGGTCCGCCAGGCCCTAAAGGGCTGGCGTAGAACTAGGGTCTGCAGGGATTCCAGGAAGCCAGTGTCTGGAGCTTTGCTTTTGGGCATGTTTCACACATTACCCTCCATTTGTAAATCTGCAGCTGAGGTGGCACTGTTTCGTCTGGCTTTTGCCTTGGCATTTTTTGGGGCACTGCGGATTGGCGAACTGGTCAGCCCATCTAAGGTTAAGCAAGGGGGGATCCAATTGCGGGACGTTTTGCGGGAACAAAGGTCCCTACGCTTTAAAATACAACGGTCAAAAACTGATATGCTAGGTAAGGGTTCTTGGGTCACGTTGCACGAGGTGGTGGGTTCAGTGGTCTGCCCAGTGACATGCATGGATAACTACTTAAGGGTGCGTCCCTCTGCCCCGGGATCCCACCTTATCCATCTAGATGGGACCCCTCTGTCTCGTTTTCAATTTATCAGAATTTTCAAGAAGGCGGTAGAGGTGATGGGCATACCAAGTGTGGATTTTGGGGGTCATTCCTTTCGGATAGGGGCAGCTACTGAAGCCGCCAGGGTGGGATTGTCAGATAGGGCAGTGCAGCGTATTGGGCGTTGGGAGTCTCGTTGTTTTCTTTCCTATGTGCGGCCGGCAGGCCTAATTTCTCACACCTGTCTGTATCCTTCTAGGTCATTCCCCGGTTAAGGTCTGGCTGATCGGCCACTCTTACATATACTGGGCGCGGCGGCGGGCAGAAGTGCGCCGGGGTGGTGAGCATTTGGGGTTTTCTCCTCTTCAAGCCGAGGTGAGATGGTTCGGCTATAGAGGTATAAGGTGGGTGAGATTTCTTCCGGAGGTCATTCAGCTGTCACGGCGGTTGGGCCCCTGGATTTGCTGATAATTCATTTAGGAGGCAACGATTTGGGCACAGTGGCAGTTTTAAGTTTAGGGGATACAATCAAACAGGACTTAGCCAGGTTGAAGGTGCTTTTTCCAGAGATTTGCCTGATCTGGTCTGAAGTGGTTCCCAGGAATTTTGCACAAAATCAGAGGGCGCTGGAGAGGTCCAGAATCAAGCTTAACAAGAGGGTATCGAAGTTTGTTTTGGGCATCGGGGGAATTACGGTGCGTCACAGGGTTTTTGAAAGAGAGGCTGCCGTCTTTTTCAGGAGTGATGGGGTTCACCTGACAGAGGTGGGGTTAGACTTGTTTAACTTGGCGTTACAGGAGGCTTTGGAGCAGGCCACGGCGCTGGGTGGGGGTCACCGCTGATTTAAGGGGTTAACCAGCAGTGCCTATGGCGGGGTTTGTCCTTGCCAGTCCAGTTAAAAAGTGGAAGGAATAAGACAGACGGATCGATTGGGGGGCCCCTCCCCTAACCTCTAGCATTGAGAAGGATGATAATGGTCGTGCCCACCAAGCTAACAGCCGGCTGGTGGTTGGCATCAGGTTTGAAACATGTGGTAAAAGAATATGTGGCCGAGGGGGGAGGGGCTTAACCCTAGGGGGGGCTCAAGTTAGAGCTAGTATAGTTATGGATGTATGTTATTTGATTGGCAAGGACTAGTTAACTGTATTTGCACTACATTATTGTTATATGGTTAAGGTTTCGTATATATATATGTATAGATGTTCGTATATATATATATTAATTTATATACATTGACAATTAAGTCATATATATTTTAAATAAATAATAAAGTTAAATAAAGGAGAATGTGGTCGTACAGTTATTTGGTTTGTAAAATAAATGCTGTGGCCTATTTAACTCCATCTACGTCTGGTGGGTCTTTATTGGGTTCGGGGTTTTATGGTATAAGGATGAACTAAGTCCCATCTACTACATACAAGTCCCCCGGGAACAAGCGCAGCTTGGTGGGAGGGGGCCATGTATGTGTGAGGGGTTGTGAAGATGTGTGAGTGACAGGTGTATGTATGGTGGGGGCGTGATTGCAGCAGAGGGGGTATAAAAGGACTTCCCCCTCTGTCATCCGGCAGCCATTTTAGGTCCGGACACAGCAAAAGATAATTTCCCACCTACCCTTCCCTTTGTTTAAGTCATGTACTAACAATTTTTCTTTGTCGCATCAGGCGGGGTTTGTCCTTGCCAGTCCGGTTAAAAAGTGGAAGGAATAAGACAGACGGATTGATTGGGGGGCCCCTCCCCTAACCTCTAGCATTGAGAAGGATGATAATGGTCGTGCCCACCAAGCTAACAGCCGGCTGGTGGTTGGCATCAGGTTTGAAACATGTGGTAAAAGAATATGTGGCCGAGGGGGGAGGGGCTTTACCCTAGGGGGGGCTCAAGTTAGAGCTAGTATAGTTATGGATGTATGTTATTTGATTGGCAAGGACTAGTTAACTGTATTTGCACTACATTATTGTTATATGGTTAAGGTTTCGTATATATATATGTATAGATGTTCGTATATATATATATTAATTTATATACATTGACAATTAAGTCATATATATTTTAAATAAATAATAAAGTTAAATAAAGGAGAATGTGGTCGTACAGTTATTTGGTTTGTAAAATAAATGCTGTGGCCTATTTAACTCCATCTACGTCTGGTGGGTCTTTATTGGGTTCGGGGTTTTATGGTATAAGGATGAACTAAGTCCCATCTACTACATACAAGTCCCCCGGGAACAAGCGCAGCTTGGTGGGAGGGGGCCATGTATGTGTGAGGGGTTGTGAAGATGTGTGAGTGACAGGTGTATGTATGGTGGGGGCGTGATTGCAGCAGAGGGGGTATAAAAGGACTTCCCCCTCTGTCATCCGGCAGCCATTTTAGGTCCGGACACAGCAAAAGATAATTTCCCACCTACCCTTCCCTTTGTTTAAGTCATGTACTAACAATTTTTCTTTGTCGCATCAGGCGGGGTTTGTCCTTGCCAGTCCGGTTAAAAAGTGGAAGGAATAAGACAGACGGATTGATTGGGGGGCCCCTCCCCTAACCTCTAGCATTGAGAAGGATGATAATGGTCGTGCCCACCAAGCTAACAGCCGGCTGGTGGTTGGCATCAGGTTTGAAACGTGGTAAAAGAATATGTGGCCGAGGGGGGAGGGGCTTAACCCTAGGGGGGGCTCAAGTTAGAGCTCGTATAGTTATGGATGTATGTTATTTGATTGGCAAGGACTAGTTAACTGTATTTGCACTACATTATTGAACATATATTCCTTCAGGGAGGATATTTCAGGCTTGGCCAAGGGATATATCTGTCCAAAGGATATTGGAGCCCCAGGAAGTAAGTCAATTGGGCAATCATAACTGCAGTCTGGAAGCAGGGTATCTGCTTTCTTTTTTTCAAAAACATCCTGGTACATTTTATAGGCTAATGGAAGTTTAGGTATGGGATTGTTGGTGAGACATATCAAAGATTACATGAGACATTTTGTGGTACACATCTTAGAAGAAAATACTAGAGTGCCTGTCTAAAAATTAACCATAGGATTATGATTTCGGAGCCAGGCTAATCACCAAATCACTGAAAATACTGGAGCAGGTACGATATCAAATTGTAAAATCTCCTGATGTTTCTCCCCAATAGTAACAATAAGTGGTTTGGTTTTGTGGGTGACCGGACCAGTCTTTAATGGACTTCCATCCACTTATTGTATTCGTAGAGGTGTAAGATGACACCCCACGCTCCGCTCTTCTCTCTCATAATCTACGGTCAATTTGTGTTACCATGCGTGTCACTGTTTCCAGGGAAGAAGGTAATCCCACACATGCCAATTTGTCTTTAAGAGCATCGGATAACCCCAGACAGAACTGGTCTAGTAGAGCCGCTTCGTTCCATGTGGTTTCTAGGGTGACCCGGCAAAACTCTATATTCCTCTACCAGTTGTTTTCCCTGTCGGAGGGCACGGAGTGTGTTTGTGGCTGAAGAGATTCCATTAGGGCACGTGTCACCCGGAGATCCCTTATCGCAGATACAGTGCCGGCCTTAAGTGTTCCGGCGCCCTGTGCGGACCTCCCCCGTTGCATCCCCGTCTCTTTCCTCTCCCTCCATGTATATGTCTCTCCCGTCCCAAGTTTGTTCCTTGCTATGTCTGTCTCGCCCCCTCTTTCCCCATATCTGTTCTCTCTCCCCCTCCCCCCATATTTGTTCTCTCTCCCCCTTCTCCCCATATCTGTTCTCTCTCTCCCCCTCCTCCCCATATCTGTTCTCTCTCTCCCCCTCCTCCCCATATCTGTTCTCTCTCTCCCCCTCCTCCCCATATCTGTTCTCTCTCTCCCCCTCCTCCCCATATCTGTTCTCTCTCTCCCCCTCCTCCCCATATCTGTCCTCTCTCTCCCCCTCCTCCCCATATCTGTCCTCTCTCTCCCCCTCCTCCCCATATCTGTCCTCTCTCTCCCCCTCCTCCCCATATCTGCTCTCTCTCTCCCTCTCCGTTTTCTTTACTCCCCCCTCCTATGTTCTCTTCTCTCCCCTCCTGTTCTTTTCTCCCTCCCCCTTTCTCTGTTCTCTCTCCCCCTTTCTCTGTTCTGTCTCTCCCCCTCCCTTTGTTCTGTTTCTCCCTCTTCCCTCATTCTGTCTACCCCCTCAACTGTTCTCTCTCTCTCCCCCTCCCCTGTTCTGACGGGGGGCCCTTCTTTGACAGCAAATCGGGGCAACCGCTTCCAAACGAGACGCTACCCAGAACGGATTCGTCAACAACGCCAACAATGGTAGTCAACATCTCGTCTAGATCTTTGAGTGACATCGAGATGCAGGTATTGGAAAAGGGGCTTGGGTTTGTCACCACTTTTCATGGTGATCCTCTTTCATTGGATATTGAACTTAATCGTTTTTTTCGTTCACTTCGCCTTAAAGCCTTCTTTCAGGATACGATACCCCAGAATTTGGCACAACAATCTCTTGATGAAAACTCGTCGGTCCCCCTTTGGGACCTCTCCCGCTGTAGACCCTCCAGCAAATTTAATCCATCAAATGTGAGTACAGCCGTTGAAACTTACATCAAACTCTGCGAGTTAGAAGTCACAAAAATTAAATGGGGGTCTAAAACTAAAAGCAATCTTACCTATAAGGAACGTCTAGCAGTACGGACACTACATGGTGATGCTGATATTACTATTAGAGCAGCGGATAAGGGGGGAGCGATAGTGGTTATGAATATGGCACAATATACTAGGGAAGCCCAGTTACAACTAAGTAATCATCAACATTACAGCAAATTGGCTACTGATCCCCTTAATGGGATACAACAACATATTGCTTCATTGTTATATGGAGCTCAATTGGCACAGATAATCAATGTCAAAGAAGCATCTTTCCTCACCAAAACTAATCCTAGGACACCTTTTTTATATTTACTACCGAAAATCCATAAAAATCTTATGAATCCACCCGGTAGACCGATTGTGTCGGGCTGTGACTCAGTCCTCCAGCCTCTTTCTGTGTTTGTGGACCTTCATTTACAGCCTTTAGTGGTAAAGATGAGGTCATACATTAGGGATACTACTGCTTTTCTTACTCGTGTTGCGGACTATGGTCGATTAGACTCAGACACATGGCTTTGCACAATGGATGTCTCTAGCCTCTACACCTCCATCCCTCATGATGGTGGTCTGGAGGCTATTGCACTATCCATTTCTACATATGAGATTGATGCTGAATATAAGAACTTTATTCTAGAGTTACTTAAGATTGTCCTCACTAGTAATTACTTTACATTTGATGGGGAGTTCTATTTACAGACCCAAGGTACTGCGATGGGGTCCAATGTGGCCCCCTCCCATGCCAATCTATTTATGGACCAATTTGAGCAGTCCTTTGTGTATCCGCATCACGAGTTCGAGGGCAGTGTAGGGCTTTGGCTACGCTATATAGATGACATCTTTTTCATTTGGCACGGTACTGAGGCTCGTCTATTGGCATTTAGGGATTTCTTAAACACTCGACTTGAGACTATCTCATTTTCCTTGGAATACAGCAAGGTTTGCATCCACTTCCTTGATGTCCAAATTTCATTGTCTAACACCAATCTTTCATTTGATCTTTATAGGAAGGATACAGATCGGAATTCCTTCCTACACGCCTCCTCATTTCATCCGAAGAGTCTATTGAATAATTTACCATACGGACAACTCCTCAGACTTCGTCGCATTATTGACTGCGAGGAAAAATTCGTGGTCCGAGCAACAGAATTGACTAATGGCCTTACACAGAGAGGATATGATCCCACTAACATTGCACGATGTGCCAACAGGGCAAGGCGCCATACCCGAAGTGAGCTTCTTACTCCACATCCACCTACCACTTCTCCCAATCGTATTCCCTGTGTGACTACCTTTTCCACTAAATCCAACCAGGTACGGCATATAATCAATAAATTTTGGTTTGTCTTACAATCGGACAAAAAAGTAGGGCCCCTTTTCCAACAGCCTCCTATGATGGCTTTCAAAAGGTCACGTAATTTACGCGACTGTCTGACCGACAATAAACGCGGTTCTCAGACAGATGTTACTTCTTCCACCACCAACTGGCTTGTTCCACCGCCAGGTATGCATAGATGTGGTAGATGTGTCAACTGTAATAATGCCATTCTTTCATCGTCATTTACCCATCCTAGAAAGGGCACTAGTTTTCGGATTTCAAAATATTTGAATTGCCAACACTCGTTTGTAGTGTATATGCTTAAGTGCCCCTGTGGCCTTTGCTATGTAGGTGAAACAACTCGGCCACTCACTATTCGGATTGGTGAGCACAAAAGTGCTATTCGAACCAATAATCAAAAATCTCCAGTCGCTCGCCACTTCAATAATCAAAATCATGGAGTATCACAGTTACGGTTTCTTGCGATAGAACAAATTTCTATTTCTACTACAGGCACTGATAGAGTGACTCTGTTGAAGCGCAGAGAACTACACTGGATCTATCTACTTCAGACACTTCACCCTCTTGGGCTTAATGAGGAAAGGGATCTGTCAGTATTCCTATAGTTCCTTTACGGTTTGTCCACTCCTTGCCTTAGGTGTCCCTTATGCCCGTTCTGTCCATTATATCGGGACCCTCACTGGCCCCTTAGCTTTTTGCTTTCTGCTCATGCCACCTCCAGCTGTGTACATGTATTGTTTTCTTTTTGTTTTACAAAACATATTTTTATTTTTTCTTGTTTATTGTAGTTCATGGTGTGGATGGCCGTCCGGCTACGCCTACTGCACTCAACTTCCCGTGAAGAATGATGTTTTGCAGACACATGCAATTTATTTTTTATAGTGTATATTAGTCTGGTTATCTCTTTTTTTTGTAATATTGTTCTTTTTTATTATGGTTGTTTTTTTGCATTTTTTTTGTGGTTATTCTACCCATGTCTTCTTTATTTTTTGGTGCTCCTAATTATTAGTATCATTTTTTGCTATTTGTTATTAATATTTACATTTTTTTTGCGTTAGTATATTTTCATATATACACTGTATTTTTTGCTATTTTTTCTTATTTTTCTTATTTTTTTATTTTTGTAACATTTTTTATTATCCTAGTGTTTTTGTTTGGATATATTTCTTTCATTTTTTTGTCATTAGGTATATTGCTATTGCTTATTGTCATTATTTCTGTATTTCTTATTTTCTCCTTTTCAAAAAACTCTATCTTCCATGGGAATTTTTAGTAATGTGAGGTTTCTTTCTATTTTTTTGTTTCTCAGATAATGTTTTTTTTACTTCCGTTTCTGTTTCATTTTCATTATCCATTCTCCTTCTATATGTGATCATTTATTGTGCAATATGCTCTTCCGTTTTACTCTTTTTAGTTATCCTATTTGCTTTACAGACACACAGCACTGTTTCTGTGTAATTGTTCTTTGTTGCTCATTTAATAAAGTTACTTGACGCGACGTGTGACGTCATCACGTCACGCTGTGCGTCAAGATGGCGGCCGCCATCGCGCTTTTTCTGGTTGGCTGGCACTTAAGTGTCTGTCCAACCAGATTAGTTTTCTTTGCAGCATTTAGGTATATATATCGTTCTTGTTTCATTTTTGTGTGTGGACACCTTGATAAAGGCCTCTAGCCGAAACGTTGGTGTCCTCCATTTTTTTGCGCTGTGTGTCCTCCCTTGTTCCATTCCTGTCTGCATTTTTTTCCTTCATTTTTTTTCATATTATGTGGGTATTTATTTATTATTTTCCTTTTTTCTCAAATTCATTTTATGTGCTTACTTTGGTGTATTTGGTTGTTATTTATTTTTCTGTATTTTATAGTGTGTCATTTCTCTATTTATCTTGTCTAAACATTAATTTGTTTGTTATTTATTACATATTTAATATTTATTAAAATATTTTTGGCACTATACCCTTTATTTGTTTATCTATTTTGTATGGTGTGCTCCCCCAATTTTTGTTCTCTGTTACTCTACCTATTGGGGGTGTATAGTGGACGCCCCTTGGGGTGAATCCAATACCCTGCATAATCACTGTGTGTGGGGAGCGCGAGCAGCACATTCTCATGCTGCCCGCGGCTCCCCGTGAAGCAGGGTGGGGGCGGAGCTACACAACTCACTGGTGAGCTCCGCCCCCTCCACCGGCAAACCAGGTTGCACACCCCCCCCCAGCCCTCCATCATTTTTGCTGGCTCTTCCTTCCACGCTAGATGCCCTCCTCTTGCCGGCCGGAGGCCTACGGCTTTAATTGTTTACTCCGCTCTTCCCACTCTCCCTTTCCCCTGGGGTTGGATTGTGCTGCGGGTCGGGAAGTCACGTGCACGAATGTGCTACCTCCATGCCGCTTACCTGCTCCGCCACCCGCACGTCCTCCGCAGTCTTCTGCTTCTTGCATGTCCGTTGACACAGCTGTGAGAAGCACTCCCACGCGTCACGTGGTTTCCCGACGAACACAGGCCACGGAAATCATTGTGTCCTGTGCTGATTAACCCCAGTGATGCCAAGCCATACCCTGGATGCCCTCCTAGGAGGGGATCCTGGCCCCCAATCACTCCAGGGCATCACCTGTCACTCATAGTAGTGACAGGCCGGGCTATGTGGGCACTTCCTACAGGCAAGTTAGAGACTGTACTGCTGGAAACCGGCAGTATGTATATTGTAAGTCCCCTGGCCGGTTGGGGGACACTGAAGGGGGTATGTCCTCAGGTCCCCTTCTTCACAGAGAGGTATGATTGAGCATCAAAGTGTGCTCCGGCCGCCACCACACCTCTAGGTCCCCCTCCTACATCCTTGGCTCCCCTGCACCTGATGGACGGGGACGGGGCAGACAGTAAAAGTGATCCAGGTCCCCTTTTCTGCAGAGGGGCTCCCGGGAGTCACCAAAGACCAGGGAGCCGGTACGTTGCAGAACCCCTTCCTTTCGGACCAGCAAGGGACTCCAACGGGGATAACAGATGGCACAATAGGTTGGGCAGCCGAAGTTCCAGGTCATCTTCCCTGGGAGTCTTCGCTGCTGGCAGGCAAGCATCGGCATCTGTAGTGCAGCACCCTCCGGGTGAGAGATCCTACACCAGGGATGCCCAGCCTCTAAGATCTCTCCACAATGATCTCTGGTTAAGGAGCCCATGGCGGTCCCTCCTGCAGGGCACCGGTAAAGGGGTGAGTCTAACCTAATCTCTTCTTCTATCCCTAACTCACACTTACACATCCACAGTTCTGTTTCACGCATTGGGCCCCCAACTATGGGTAATTTACAGGGTGCCACGGGGGTGGTTGGCAGACTATCTCAGTTTGTGGTGAGCCTTGCTAATGTACTCAAATCGTTTGAGTCAGGGTCGCTCTCTGCAGTGGATAACACTCCCCCATCACAGGTTTAGTGGGCATATACAGCAGCAGGACCAACCCCGCCGGTGTCTTCTGTAGTTGCCTTGCTGTTCTTACAGTTAGTACAGGTTCCCCGGCTTTTGACCCAGTTGCAACACTGAAACAAATTTAAAAAAAACAAATGTTAACCCAGTCCGGTTAGCGAACCCCTCACAGGAGGACATTTATGTGTGTTTCCAGGGCAACATGGGCGCTCATCTCAAGCAGGAATTGCGAGAAAAAATTGGCCTGGGGAAATATGTGGAATTGTTTACCCTCCTCCCCTTAGAAAACTTTAATTTGGCCGCTGTATCCAAACCTGATGACCACAAACAGGAGGACGAGGAGAAGAGGAGGTATAGCCTCATCCTTTGAACCTTCTCCAACTGGCTTCAGGCTTTTTCCATCTTTTGCTACTTGGAGTCAATCCATGAAGCCTATAGGGTTTATGGCAGCCAGTCTTCACTACGACGAGGATTATAGGCAGCATTTGGCAGTCAGGCAAGGCATAAGGTGGGATCACAGGGACATAGCATTGTGGTTACGGATAATGGCCCCTGGTCGCAGCACAATCCAACCCTTTCTGGCAGCGCACACTGGTCCATCTGCATCATGGTCCCCAGCTTTGGCAAAAAGGGCATATGTTGGCAGTACAATGATTCCACCTGCAAATGGGGGAATCAATGTAAATTCAGACGCGAATGCTCAAACTGTGGGGGCAATCCCCCCCAGTTTAAATGTTTCAAGCAGAACAAAAAAGCGAAAAGGGGAAGACGCCGGTGGTCGTAGGAGCAATGCTCCCCTTGCTTAATCGTTATCACTTCAAAACAGTTGGCTGCCCCCTTTTTCCCAAGAAACTGAAATCGGCCATGAGTTTCCTGCCGTGGTGTCGGACAAACTGCACAAGGAGGGGATACTGGTTAGAATGGCTGGTCCATTCGTCGGCCAGCCTTTTGTTAACCTGAGGATCTCCCCTCTGGGAATTGTTCCTTAGAAAGAAGTGAACAAGTTCCCCTTGATAAACCATCTGTCCTTTCCCAACGGTGAGTTTGTTAAGGATGGTATTGAGCCCGACTTGTGCAGGGTGTCCTACACCTCATTTGATCATGCGGTACGGTGAGTCAGAATTATGCAAAATTGGACATTGAGGCTGCTTTACGCCTGCTGCTGGTGCACCCGGAGTGCTTTCACCTTTTTGGGCATTGAAATAAATTCAGTGAAGATTTAATGTCTCCTCCCCATGGACAAGGTTGACAAGCTACGATACCTGGTGTAGCAAATTCACACCTTTTGCAAAGTTCTGTTGCAGTCACTGCTGGGCAAACTGACATCTCCGCATCATCCTCCCCAGTGATTAATCTGCTATGACAGCTAGTCTTCCTGGGATTAAGATGCAATTTGTGGGTCTGGGCTTTGTGGGTCTGGGCTGTGTGCGTTGTGCACCCTGGGGTGCACAACGAGGTGGCCGACGCTTTGTCTCACTAACAGTGTGATCGGTTCAGGCTGCTGGCCCAAGATGCAGCCTGAACGCCTTAACACTCCTGCACCGGTCCATGGTGCCCCCCACATGGTCCGCGTATTTTGAGGTCTGGATGGCGGGCAATCCAGATATGCACGAGGGCATGCTCTCCACCATGCTCTCGTGTGTTCATTAGACATATGTTTTCTGAGAAGGTCACAGTCCCATCTCTGAACCGGAAGATGTCGGCAGTAGCGGCTTGCTTCAAATTCTCTGTCAGTCCTGATGTGACAAAAGAATTCCTGGTGAAGCAAGCATTGCAGGGCTACCACTTGGGCTTCAAACAAATGGATAGCCGTCGACCTGTTACCTTCTCCATCCTACTGCGTATCTTGGACGTTTCACCACTGGTCTGCTCATCATCTTTTGAGCATATTCTTTTTTCCTTGGCATACTTGAGCACGGGGGAGTGCTCATGGAAGACCAAGCTGGCAAGGTCTGAATGTTTCCCTGCTGACACTCCCAGGTTCTCCTTCTTGCCCTTTTCACGGTCTTCAACGCTTTTTGCATATCTGTCCCGATGGCAGCTCTCCATTGTTAACACACAAGGATGGGTCTGCACTGTCTAGGTTCCAGTTTTTCACAGTTTTCTGAAATTGTTTGATGTCTCTTGATATGGATCCATCTGCCTTTGGGACCCAATCTTTCAGGATAGGGGCGGCAACGGAAGCTGTTAGGTGGGGTTTGTGTAATTCAGTAGTCAAGCTAACTGGTAGATGGTAGTCTGCCTGCTTTAAATCTTACATTCGACGCCACATTGTCTAATGTCCATCCGTGTCAATCACTATTCCCCTCACAGGTTTACCATTTATTTAAGTGCTAGTGGCATTACAAATGCATATATATTGTTTATATGTGTCTTTACACTTTATAGTAATATTTATTTTCTATGTTCTATGATATATATATATATATAAAAAAATATATATATATACTATGGCAGTTGGGGAGCACTGCACGAAACTAAGGGGCAGCGGAGGTGGGTACGAGGTGCTGCTTGTTTGGTACTACACACCAGTCCAAGGGTGACTGCGGTGCTCTTTTTTCAGACTCAGTGTGCTGCAGAACGTGGATAGTGGGACGCTCTTTCATCTACTGGGCAGCCAGGCGTGCTACAGTTCATCCCAATGATCCTTTGTTGGGGCTATGTCAGGAACACATCAATCTGCAGTAGATGGGCTGTCAAGGTATGCGCTGGAGTGCCCTGCCTGGTCAATTGGCACCCTTGGGTCACCCCATGTGCTGGTCCTACACCTCGTAGGTAAAGACTTCTGTAACACACCGCTGAGGAGGCTGACCTATTACATCAAGTCGGACATTCTTCGGCTGTGGCTGCAGTTTCCCGATCTGGTCCTAGTGTAGTCCGACATCATTTCTAGACTGTGCTGGTGGGGTACCCGTCTCCTTCTGGCGTGGAGAGGGCAAGAAATAAGCTGAACAGTGCCATCTCACACTTCATGGTTTACAACGGTGGCCTAGTGGTGCATCATCCTGTGCTGGACAGTTCCGATGCCTCCCTGTAGCGAAGTGACAACATCCACCTAACAGATGCCAGCTTGGATCTCTGGAATTTGTCGATACAGTCCGTGATCGAAAAAGCAGTAGTGGTGTATAGGAGACAATAGAGTGTATGGGTTCACATTCAGTGACATTAGCAGGGGGTACTGGAGGTGCAGGGGGGTTGGCTGTCTTGGGTATGGCCAACCCGGGGTGGCAGTAGCTCTGGTAGCTATCGGCACGGACTCCCCATGGGCTGGTTCCCGGGGAGTGAATATCAGGCGGCAACCATGCAGGGGCATCGGCGCTGGTCCAGAAAATTTGGTCTGATCCTCGGGTACCCAAATCTAGATATGCTACCGATTAGTGGCATATACATGCCTGTACTTAATAAGATGGTGGTTTTGTTTATCATGGATATACATGTTATACATGTTGAATGTTTTTTACGTTTTTTATTATGTGTTCAAGTTTTTAAGTTACTGATAGAAATATAAAATCTTTTTTGCATTATTTCTTTATAAATACTGTGACCTTCATATCTAGTTTGCTGTCTGTGTATTTTCTTGGTGGAGGATGTTTTGGACTGACAATGGTGATGATGCTGAAAGAAAATGAAATGGAGTTAAATGCATGAGAGGTTTTCCTCCTCTACCCAAAAGTCACCACACCATCAATTTTTGTAACTACTTAATAACTTACTTTTGAAGAAGACGAGAGAGACAAATAGGAAATTACGTACACTGATACAATTGACGAAAAAGATCTGTATCATCTGCACATTGCTTTTACTGTGTTTGTAAAGTATAAAAAATTGATTGAAAATGATCTATACACTGTACTAGTAAAAAAAATATTTTTTCTGTAAAACTGCAAAGAAAATACGTAAATTAGGAGAAAAATGTTTATTAAATGTCTCTGGGGAGTCTGCTGTTTATGACATCACCTGTGACATGATATAAAATGAACTAATTTTTAATGGGCCCTAACTAAAAGTTAATATTGACCCCCGGGGATTGGTGCTGGTGTTATGTCCCAAGCCACAATTAAAAGAAACCCTCCCCCCAATTAAAAATTGTTCAGCCCACAGGACTTGGGGATGCTGATATGCCCCAAATCCCAAATAATTTCAATTGTTCTCCCTGGGCCTTTCAATAAAATGAATGGCCTTCCCATCCCCCCCACCTTTGTGCCAAGGGCAGGCCAAATACCACAGACAAGGCCAACATCAGGGGGTGAAAGGAGATGCAGCTGGCAGAGGCCTGGCTGCCCCAGGAGGCCCCCTCAGGGCCTTATAAAAAAAACTTGCTCGTAGAGGGGCTTCCTGGGGAGATCAAAATATCTCCCCTCACCTTCTCTCTGTGGCAAGCTGGCAGCATGGTGTCTGTGCACTTCTTAGGCGCACAGGTATCTTCATATGTTACTTCTCATGCTGCCTTTGCATTTTTCTGGGGCCAGAGGATCAGGGATCACTTGACCTGCCAGAACTCAGACTCCAGACTTCAGACCATGCAAGGAGTGCAAGAGGCAGCATGGTAGGATATCTGTGAGACACCATTAAACTGACATTCCAAAAAATGAAAGTATGGGGGCGTGGCTAACGCTTGATGGAGACAGACAAGAAACTTCCCCAGACACCAGGGAAGTCAAAAAACGGCAGGCCAGAACACACAGGCACGATAAATACCTTCTTACTGCCGATCCCCACCAGATCCGCACAAGGAGACAAAATGGCGCCTGATCCCCCGGACGGGGAAACATCTCCTCAATCTTCGGAAGATGAGGCAGAAAGGAATGGCAATAAAATTGCAACGGAGATACGGACACATTTAAAAGACATCCCTACGAAATCTGACTTCTCCTCCTTCTCTGCACAAATTAAAAAAGAATTTGCCTCTGTGGTAGATCAAATCCGTACAGCAGTGCGTGATGAACTAGCAGATCTTAAAGATGATCTCCACAAACAATAAACGAGACTGACTGCTGTGGAAAGAGAACAGACGGAGATAGGCACGGAGCTCCAACACGTGAAACAGAAGTTAAACGCACAATGTAAGCTAACCACTCAATTATCAATGCACCTCCTAGACGTTGACAACAGAGGGAGAAGGTGTAATCTCCGGATTCGGGGCATTCCAGAAATGGAGGGAATAGAAGATTCTAAACAAGTGGCAATGGAGGTATTCAACTCAATCCTAGACGAATCGGCATTGACCCAAATGAGCATCGACCGCGCTCACAGAGCCTTACGGCCTAAAGATAGGTCTAACCCAATACCGAGGGATATTATTTGTAGCCTACATAGCTTCTCCGTGAAAGAAAACATTCTACGGAAGGCCAGGAAACTAAAAGCGCTTACCTACAAAGACTCACAAATCCAGATTCTACCGGACGTCGCCTGGGCTACCCTCCAAATGAGAAAGCTCCTGAAACCACTGACAGAGACACTCAGAAAGGCAAATGTCCAGTATAGGTGGGGTTTCCCTCTGGCGCTAAATATCAGAAGAGGAGAAAGGTACTACTCAGTGAAATCCCCAGAAGATGCATCTGAGCTATGTGATGAACTACAGCTGACCGTACCTGTACTTACCGAGTGGCAGAACTTCATACAAGGAGACCCAAATCAACCTATACCACTAGCCCAACCATGGCTACCTCGCCTGCAACGAAAGCGGCGGAAGAAGGCCAGGATGGCTGACGAAGAAATCGCTGATCGACCAGTCGCCCCTGAGGGACAATAATTAACAGATGAGCAAACTCTGTTTACTGCACCCAATCTGACTTGGACTATCACCTCATACTCCTACAAGTTGGTCTGAGAGACATGAACCAGAGTCGGACCTCTACATAGCCCTTTTCTAACAAGTGGCGAGACACTGCTGACCATTGGCCAACACTAAAAAGGGCTTATGCAACAACCTACGCGAGCCCCGACCGAAAATTTTTCACAGCACAGCACCGACTAGGCCCGCAACCCTTACAATGGGCCTAACAGGCAGGCCAAAGGGTAAACGGGACGCCACACAAACACGGACATTATCCGCACGAATAGCCCTGTTGACCCCACGGAAATATTTTTACGCTACATCTAAAATCTCTATGAAACCCCCCGCACCACGGACTACAATTTATCTATGTGAGACAATGGACTACTACATGAGACCCACCAAGACAACGACAGACGATACAACATCTGTAATGGAGGAATGCCATGATACACTGAAAAGATCTAATGCGGCTGACAACGAGACTAAACAAGTATCTACAGACATCACTTTCCGGGTGAAAGTCCAAGGCCGAAAGAGACAGAGGAGGAAAGCCTTATCTGAACTTTATACAGAACTGATACCTAAGACCAATCAAGAAACGACCCCCTGTCATGGGATATGCAGTACCTAGTTTGCGATAAGTATATGTTACAGTATATGTTATAGTATATATGACGTAAATATATACAAAAACCGGACTGGTTTTAATATACCAAGTTGATCCTGTTGGAATGTAAGGTTTGTTATTACCATTTAAATGATTTTTTCTAGTTACAGGGGGAGTCATAGCGCCCCCCTATAATTTTTTTTTTTCTAGTAGGCCGGGCCCGCGATAAGCCACTGTATCCGAGAGTTGCTTACCGAACCCCCTCGCAGGCCTTTGTTGTATATAACTGGGTGACCTCCACTAGCGTAGATGGATATGCAAAAGGCAGGTTACCCAAACATGCTATCCTGCTTATATATTCAAATCAGACTTAACCTAAGTCTACTATTACAGATCTACTGTTCAATGTACTTATTTCTGTGTCCACCAGACTTGATATGTACCCCCATTCCCGCCCTGTCCCACGTTGTTATTCCGTACCCCATTTTAAGTCCACCCATCTCCTCCCAGGGACTTCTCTGGCCCAGATCATCTCTCATACCAGAAAAGATACATTTAGATGGCAGCACATAACCCCAAATATCTTGTAAAAATTTCCAGCATCAACGCCAAAGGCCTGAACTCTCCAAATAAAAGGTCCAGACTATTCCGAGAGATGAAAGCAAGTAGAGCTGATATCATACTAGTTCAAGAAACGCATTTCTTGAGATCGAAAGTCCCCAAACATCACGACCCCAAATACACCCAAGTCTTTTATTCCCAATCCCCATTCAAAAAAACTAAAGGAGTGGCAATATACATAGCCAAAACCCTTCCCATAATAATCAATGATACATGGACTGACAGTGATGGCAGGGCAGTGTTCGTGAAGGGAACACTAGGAAGGGAGAAAATAACAATAGCTTGTATAGCTTGTATATATACTCCCAACAACCGACAACATCTGTTTTTATGCTCTATTCTCAAAGATCTGGATAATTTTGCAGAGACAATTACGGTACTAGGAGGAGACACAAATATGTGTTTGAACCCTATATTAGATTCATCTAATGGCGCCTCTGCGCTCAGCAATCACAACACTAACAAAATCAAAAAGACACTCACCCGCACTCAACTAGCAGACTGTGGGAGTATCCAACACTGTTTGGAAAAAGACTACACATATTTCTCAATACCACATAAACGATACTCCAGAATAGACTATTTGTTCCTATCCCACAGACACATACATTTGATATCTGAAACATCAATAGGACATATCACCTGGAGTGACCACGCCCCTGTACACTTGACCCTTAATATCCCCTCACTCACACCCAGACAATCAAATTGGAAGCTCAATGACCCCGCCACAACCCGTACGATAAATGCCACATTACATGACTATTTTAAAGAGAACGACACCCCTGAAACGAGTCCCCCGATTTTATGGGAAGCACACAAAGCGGTCATCCGTGGGCAATTAATTAAAATAGGGACAGAGCGGAAAAAAACCAGAGCTACCGAAATGACATCCCTGATTAAACAAATCTCAGATATTGAGACAGCACATAAACGTACACTGACTCCGGAATTATTCCAAAAACATCTGTCTTAGAGCAGACCTTACTTCCCTATGTAACCACAAACTGCAACAGTCCATCCAAAAACTACAATGTATTTTTTATTCCCAAAAAGATAAACCAGGGAAAATGCTAGCCAGAGCCCTTAAACAAAAACAAGCTTCCACACATATACCCAGAATCAAAAATGCCTCGAATAAATTAGTACACCAGACTGAACATATAGCAGAGGCCTTTCGGAATTACTATTCTGAGCTTTACAACTTACCTCACTCAACCGGAATGGGGGAAAAAAATTACAATGCTACACAAAGATACTTGAAACAACATATGACACATAAATTGTCAAAAGAGTTTGCGGATTCAATAGACACTCCCATCACCCTAGAAGAAATTAAGGGAGCTATTAAACAATCCCCCGCTGGCAAGAGCCCGGGCCCAGATGGGTTTTCTATCCAATATTATAAGATCTTTGATGAACTATTGTCCCCAAGATTATTACAGTTGTTTAACTGTCTGTACTCCGGTACCGAGACAAGCTCAGGAGGCCCATATTACAGTAATCCCCAAAGAGGGCAAGGACCCGGAGTTATGCTCAAGCTACAGGCCAATCTCATTACTAAATATAGACATCAAACTGTTTGCAAAAATTTTAAGTAATCGAGTAAAAGATGCCCTTCCCAGTATTATACATAGAGACCAAGTCGGGTTCACACCGCAACGAGAGGCTAGGGACAACACAACTAAAGTAGTAAACCTCATTCACCAAGCGCTCGCCAAACAGACCCCTATGATGTTATTATCAACTGACGCCGAAAAAGCGTTTGACAGGGTGAACTGGTCCTATCTGAGGGCAGTATTGGAGCACATTGGGCTTGGCACATCCATGCTCAACTGGATTGCAGCCTTATACCACACACCATCGGCCCGTATACGGATTAACGGCATCCTCTCTGGACCAGTCACCCTGTCAAACGGCACCCGACAAGGTTGCCCACTATCCCCCCTTTTGTTTGTACTAACACTAGAGCCTTTCATTAATGCACTCCGCAATAACCCGTCCATACATGGATTAGAAGTGGGCCCACATCACCACAAAGTAGCAGCATACGCGGACGACCTGCTGATGGTGGTCACTCAACCCCAAATAACACTACCCAATATTCTGAAAGAGTTGGATATTTTTGGCCAAATATCAAATTTTAAAATCAACATGACCAAGTCGGAGGCCCTTAATATCTCGCTGCCAACACAAATGGTAGACTCACTACGTGCGTCTTTTCCTTTTAAATGGGCACAGCACACTATTAGATACTTGGGAATCTACCTCTCTGCGAAGCTAGGCGACCTGTTTGACCTCAATTTTAGCAGACTTTTACGACTGATTAAACACGATATAGACAAATGGAGCTCCAAGCATTTCTCATGGTTTGGTAGAGTTGGAATAACGAAAATGAATATACTACCCCGTATCCTCTACATTATACAAGCACTACCGATAACTATTCCTAAAACATTTTTTCGAGACATGAAACGAATAATTACTAAGTTTGTCTGGAATTCGAGATCCCCAAGATTAGGATACCAGTACTTGATCAGACATAAAGACCACGGTGGGCTAGGCCTACCTGACCTCGAAACATATTAGAGAGCCACAGCTCTAGCCCGGATTGTAGAATGGTCAATCCCAACGAATAAACTGTGGATCTCTCTAGAGCAACAAGCTATAAGTGTCCCTATACCTACCGCAGTCTGGCGATCACCCGCGCACAAGATTCTTATAGACCCAAATCACCCGACAGTGGCACCAACTATTAAAATTTGGAAAACAGTAACGAACCGTCTAGACCTGGTGGGCTCACCCTCCCCCATGCTTTCACTGATTGCAAATGAGGACTTCCCACCAGGCCTAGACTGTGCCAAGTTACAACGATTATTTGAAAATGAACAACGCTACCCTAGACTTGGACATATCATACAAGGACAGGACATCAAATCCTTGACTGATATCACGGGCAAATCTTCCCCCTCAGCATCTGAACGTTTCCTACATCTACAACTGACCCACTACCTACACTCTCTCTATAGGGAAGGTTCCCCACCTGAATCCCTCACCCCATTTGAAAACCTCTGTGCAACACACGACCAACCACAACACCTGATTACTACAATACACAAGATCCTGATAGAAACACAACACACGAACAAACCATATTTTACAAGATATTGGGAGACAGATTGTAACACCACCCTGACAGAAGCCCAATGGCAAAAGATAGCCACTCTCACCCACAAATGCTCAGTGGCAACTAAAATACAGGAAAATTCTTACAAAATATTCACAAGGTGGTATAAAGTACCCTCCCTACTACACTCAATATTCCCAAATACGACAGATAAATGCTGGAGATGTTTAACACAGAAAGGTGATTTCTACCACATATGGTGGCAATGTGGACGCATACGCCCCCTATGGGAAACTGTAGTCGCTATTGTTAGAAAACTGGATAATAAAGACTTCCCGAACACTGCCCTGGCTTGCTTGCTACATCACACACCCCAACCCATACACAAATATAAGAAGTCCCTCACAGTCCATCTTCTAAGCGCGGCTAAAATCCTAATACCAAAATATTGGAAAAAACAACAGACTCCGACATTTAGAGAATGGATAATCGCTGTAGAAGAAATTAGAAAAGCGGAAGAACTCCACCTTGCAGCACAAGGAAAAAGTAACCAATACATGACACAATGGTTCTATTGGTTGGAGTTCACCACAAGTGACGCAGGGCTGGAGGCTATGAAAAAATATGACCTTCCATCCACATAAATGACCTAATGATACTAGGCCTCATCCATCTATTCATAATCTATTTGATATGTATACATATTCTTGACGAGCAGAGAAATCCCCCACCCCTCCACCTTTCCCACCCCCATTATATGTGGACCCCAATAAATTCCTTTTTTTTAATTTTTTTTTTTAATTTTTTTTTTATTTTTTGTTTTTATAATTAATTTATTTTGATTTTCACTTTATGGTAGTTGTTGATTATCTATTTCTGTTTTTGTTCATTGTTATTATTTATTAATTTATTTATTTTAAGACACAGATGATATATACCCAAGATACAACAACCACCAACACAATATATTAAAATTGATTATATTTTTATTATATTTTTTATGTATCATTTGTATAACTATGTATTCACATGGATAATAACATATTGTTGTACTCAATTTGCTGCCCTAATGCCCCCATTCCCCTTTTCTTTTTTCTGTATCCCCTCCCATTTTTATTTACTAAAATCAATAAAAACATATTAAACAAAAAAAAAAATGAAAGTATTTTTGCATGTTAGTTTTACCATACTTTAAAGCATCGGTACTGCGCTAAGCGTATAATAACCATCCCAGTCCCTTAATGTCCCTCCCTTGTCCCCTCGCACCAGCAGCCTTCCTTCGCTGACCTCTGGCCGGCACCATGACCCAAGTCAGTATATAAATAAACATATAGACCTCTTCTGCCACATGCTGCTGCAATGCCCATGACCCCACTATTCAAATAAAACATGGCTCCCAGGGGCCACAGGCCAGTGTATGCCTGCAGCCCTGATTAAAATATAATACAGGCCCATCACAAAATATCTCCCATCACCAGCCTCTCTGCAGTGAGCAAGAAGCATGGTGTCTGTGTGCTGGCTAGACTCACAGACATCCTCCTATGCTGCCTCTCATGCTCCCCACATATGTTCTGAGGTCAGAGCAAGACGTGCCGGCGGGCAGACTTCAGACCATGGACAAGGAGCGTAAGAGGCTGCATAGTAGGATGTCTGTGCGCCTGGGCAATGAATAGGCAACATGCTGCCTGCCACTACACACCAGGGAGCTGTGGGTGCTGTCTCAGGTTGTTCCTGGGTCTGCAATGTTGGTGATGGGGCTTGTCCTGTGGCACTGGGGTAAGGTACAGTTCTCGGTCCAAAATGTGGGTGATGGAGCGTGTCCTGCGTGTGCAATGTGGGTGATGGGGCATGTCCTGAATGTGTAATGTGGGTGATGGAGCATGTTCTGAGTGTGTAATGTGGGTGATGCCGCATGTACTGGGTTTGCAACGTGGGTACTGAGGTATGGTGTGCTGTGGTAAGTAATTGGTGTAAAGTGTTGGTCATGGTGCATTTCCTGGGTTGCTGGGGTAAGTCTTGGGTCTGCAATGTGGGTTCTCAAGCTGCTCTCCAGCGTGGGCAGTCTAAGAAGAGATAGCTGTACTTTTCACTCTTACACACCCGATGACCTCCAAGTCAGAAGCATTGAATATAACGTTACCCCTAGAACTATCTTGAACCTTCCAACGTGCATTCCCGTTGAATTTGCCCAAATCCTCAAATATCAAATATTTAGGAATTTATCTCAACACAAATTTGAAAAAATGTTATCCCCGAAAAATTACACTAGCCTACTACACTCCATCAAGACTGATATATCTAAATGGACGAGCCGTGACATTTCATGTTTTGTGAGGGTCTCGTTAACCAAGATAAATATTTTACCTAGACTGCTATTCGTTCTTCAAGCTTTACCAATCCACATCCCAAAAGCATTTTTCATAGAAGTGAAGAAACTTGATTTGGAAATAAAGACCACCCAGACTGGGCTACCAATATTTAATTAGAACTAAAGACCAGGGAGGACTCAGGCTTCCCGATATTGAATCATATTACAGATCCACTCTATTAGCATGAATAGTAGAATGGTCTAGACCAGCCCCCAAATCGTGGATATCTATAGAGTAACGCTCATTAACAATCCCAATTCCCATGGTGGCTTGGGTTCCCAGATCACAAACGGTAATAACAGATGCTACCCACCCTACAATCCCATCCACAATTGGAAATCCATACGCAATAAATCAGGCCTACTACAATGACCCCCCCCCCCCCCCCCTGCAGTGACTACACGGAAATTGAAAATATATTCTGCCTCCTTTACCCCAGACTAGACCATTTCGTTCAAGAAGGTGTCCTCCAACCACTCACAGCTCTGATGGGTAAAACATCCCCTTCATACCAACTTCAGTTTCTATATAGACAACTACAACACACATAGAATACCCTCGCAAACCATATTTTAATTTGGCTAGGGAATCTGGGGAATCACCTTGTCTCAAAACCTATGGACTAAACTGTCTCTCCTAGCCCATAAAAGTTCGGTATCCACTAAGATAAAAGAAAATGCCTACAAAATACTTTCCAGATGGTACCAGGTGCCGACAAGCATTCATAGATTTTTCCCATCCACAACCGACACATGTTGGAGATGTGGCACTCATAGAGAGGATTTTATCCATATATGGTGGTCATGTCCTGTCATTGTACCATACTGGAAAGCTATAGTAGACATTATAACCATGATTGCCGATGATTCACTACCCATCCATTTATTAACATTTTTAATACACCATAACACAAATTCAATCACGCTTTACAAATAATCACTGATGATACACTTGTTGAACACGGCCAAACTGTTAATCCCAAAATTATGGCGAAAGATGCGCCCTCCCACGCTCATGGAGTGGATAACCTCGGTGGAGGATATCAGATCCGCAAAGGACCTCATATTAACATCACAAGGTAGAGGGGAACAAAATCATACCCAGTGGTTGTACTGGAGAGAATTTCTGTCTATTACTGAATGTGAGGAAATCCTGTCTAAATATGTTTTTATTTTTTTTTGAAGAAAAAAAATGCTTCAGCTTTTAGGCCTGGTATATCATCAAAACTGGCTAAACCCAGCAATATAAAGTGCCACATTTATCCCACCAACGGGAGATAGGATCCCCTACCCGCTGTACCCCTATCTACCTCATTTCCCATACCCACACTTCCCATTCCACCTATCCCAGTACATTACTCCCTCATCTGAGAGAGATGGGATATATGATTATTCCAATAACAAATGCAAAGTGGTGATCGTGTGACCCTCAGATAGAAAGAACAGAATATCCGTGGGAATGGCTGGAGATATATCTCATGGTGGTCTACTGTATGAACCGTACAGAGAGTCATGGACGAAACCTCATCTTCACCCACTCCCTATAAATACTTACCAATGACTACTGTTTAGTCTACTAAGGGACAGACTGGGAACAAAAACCAGCCCTGGAAACATATGTATACCAGCCCCATAGCATTGCGTCAATAGATTGTTGTTTAGAAAAGGTAAAAACATGCATTTTTAAGCACATTTGAACGGTGTATTAGTAATAGATAAGACTGATATATACACCTGCACAGGGCAATACATAGCCCCCAGTATGTTCACATGGTTACATGAATTGTCCTGTGCATGTTGTATATACCAGGGCAGGGTGTGAGATATAACTTTGTGTACATACTGGAGCATATATTTCCCATATACACAGTCACATACACACACCGACACATACACAATTGTCTTAAAAAATCTACAAAATCAGTAGAGCTGTCAAGAGCGAGTCCCTTGCTCTTTTTATTTCCAGGAAGCACTGTGATATACCCATATATTACACTCTGCCGCTCTCTCACACACCTGCACTTTGCCGGTCAATCACACACACGTTCACTCACAGACACACATACACTGCCACACACACACACATACACTGTCACTCTCACATACTCTGCCACTCACTCACACACTGCCACTCACTCTCAGTCCCTCGTTTTACACCCTGATATTCATTCACGTATGTATTTTCTCCCCCCACCCCTGTCATCTCTTTCTTCCCCTGTATGTATATTTTTCTTCCCCACCCCGTCATCTCTTCCTTCCCCTGTATGTATATTTTTCTCCCCGCTTGTCCGACGCTTGGTGACACATTACTGAGGTGTTTGTGTTTTGTTGTAAGGTATTTCTGTCTCATTTAGTGTACCCACACAAAATATATATTGTTTTTATCATCATAAGAAGGGCTTTCGTTTGATACCATTATTTTGATAATGTGTAAAGGTGAGACAGCGCTCTATATAAATATACAAAGACAATTGATGTAATAGAATGCAAGAAACAAATAGATATAAAAATATATAAATTTATTACAAAGAAATATACATATAGGAATAGACTTACATATAAAAAAAGTGTAACAAAATAATCCAAAGTCACAAAATAAATATGTGATCACATGGAAAAGAAAACATGAATAAAATATATGGTAATATATACAAAATAAAAAAAACAAATAAATGAAAGCAAAAGGGTTTAAAATATATGAAAGAAAATTGAGAATAAAACCAAAGATCCCTTACCCACTGGGCCTGTCCGTCTGGCCAGGTCTATTGAACAGTTAGGATATTGCACTATGAGAAAACACAGCTACACCCGATAGGACGCGTTTCGAAATATCTTCATCAGCTGGTGGGCGGTAGTGCAATGGTCAATGGACAACACAGGGCATTTGCCAAAGTTTGCTGCAAAAATATATATTTTTAAATTTTTCACATAGATAGCAATTTAGGTAACCATAACCTGAAAATGTGAAGGGATATTTCCAAATAACACCTCAATATGTGTTCAGCAACATCTCCTGAGTACAGGGATAACACCCATGCATAGGTTGGTTAGGTGATTAGGGGGTTAAAATGCATCATTTGAGAGATGCACTATTTGGTTTTCCAACTTGGAATTTTGACATGCAGAAAACTTGCGCCCATGTTCCATTTGGGACATTTTTGAAGTCAGAATGTGTATTGTACCCCACAAAACCATATATTTTTGAAAACTAGACACCCTAAGGTATTTCAAATGGTAGTATTTTAACATTCCATTCACTAATTCTACCACCAGCCTATGTCAAAGTTTTGGGTAGTAATTTATTTTCACATACATTGTACTTCAGGCATGAATTGACAGATCCTGTTATGTGTTACAGCCAAACAACACCTCAATAGGTGTTCAGCTACATCTCCTGAGTACAGGCAGGGCCGGTGCAAGGATTTTTGCCGCCCTAGGCAAAATAAAAATTGCCCCCCCCCCCACATTATCATATTATTATTCCCCTCAATATCCCAGGATTATGCCCCATAATATGCCAGGACTTTCCCCCACAATATGCCAGGACTTAGCAACCAAATATGCCAGGATTTCCCCCCACAATATGCCAGGACTTAGCCACCCAATATGCCAAGACTTTCCCCCACAATATGCCTGGACTTAGCCACCCAATATGCCAGGATTATTCCCCTCAATATCCCAGGATTATGCCCCTCAATGTCCCAGGATTTTGCCCCTTAATATGCCAGGATTATGCCCCTCAATATCCCAGGATTTTGCCCCACAATATGCCAGGATTTAGCCACTCAATATGCCAGGATTTCCCCCCCCTCCCCAATATGCCAGGACTTAGCCACCCAATATGCCAGGATTTTCCCCCACAATATGCCAGGACTTAGCCACCCAATATGCCAGGATTCCCCCCCCCCTCCCAATATGCCAGGACTTAGCTACCCAACATGCCAGGATCCCCCCCCCCCCCAATATGCCAGGACTTAGCCACCCAATATGCCAGGATTTTCCCCCCCAATATGCCAGGACTTTCCCCCACAATATGCCAGGATTATTTAATAATCCTAAATCCTGGCATATTGTGTGGCATACTAATCATTATTATGCCACACAATATGCCAGCATCCTCTCACCTTCCCCCTTACTTACCTCCTCTCTGCTGCTCTGTCTCCGGTGGAGGTCCATGGCTGTGAGGGAAGCGTTGTGCACTCCTCTCCAGCCAAGGAGCATTCAATAAAGTTTGTTTAAAAAAAAACGTATTGAATGCGCATTGGCTGGAGGGGAGCGCATAACGCTTCCCTCACAGCCACGGACCTGCACCGGAGACAGAGCAGCAGTGAGGATGTAAGTATGGGGGAGGAATTTTTTTTAAAGCAGGGTTCCGGCGTCCCCAGCTAAGATGCGCCATAGGCAGCTGCCTAGGTCGCCTTACCGGTGGCGCCAGCCCTGAGTACAGGGATACCACCCATAGATAGGTTGGTTAGGTTATTTGGGTGTTAAAAGGCCACATTTTGTGATGTGCGCATTTCCAACTTGGCATTTTGACATGTAGTCAGCCTGCGCCCATGTTCCATTTGGAACATTTTTGAAGCCGGCCAATGTATTTTACCCCATCAAACCATATATTTTTGGAAAATAGACATCCTAATGTATTTCAAATGGTGGTATTTTAAAACTGTTTATATACTGATTCTACCACCAGCCTTTTTTTTATTGTTTTATTATTATTGTATTGTATTTTTATTATTTTATTGTACTTTAACTTACTTTTATTACTTTGATCTGTCTCTACCACCAGCCTTTTTTTATTGTTTTATTATTATTATAGTATTGTATTTTTATTATTTTATTGTACTTTAACTTCCTTTTATTACTCTATTGATCTGTCTCTCTCCCTCACTAAAAAAAGTGTGAGGAGATCGAGGCAGATCCTAAGTGGTCAGATTAATATTGGATTAATATTGATCAGACCAGGCAGTGGGGATGCCTCCTGTGCTCTTGCCTTTAGAAGGGCAGCAACAAGATTGTGTGGTTTTTGTGTGTGTGCTGATTGCATCGACTTGCGAGGCAAGTCAGCAACACTTACAGAGCATAGGAAGCGATTCAATTTGCGTCCTATGCTTGTTTTACATGCCCTGTACATGCACTGTGCCTTTAAAACCAACATTTTTTTCGCTCTCCGGAGTGATCGAAATACCGACGGACAATTTTTTCAGTATTGCATGATGCTTCCACACGGAAGCATCGTTGCAATGCCATTTGAGCACTGAAAGCGAAAAAAAATTTGCTTTCAGTGCTCGTTTAAGGTCCATCTCGCCACACAGGACGGACCTAGCACATCCTGTGCCGGTGTTCTGACGAATTTCTTGAGCAAATTCTACTGCGCAATCACAGTAAAATGTAGTCTTCATGCATGCGCACAAAGTTACAGCTGATCACTCGCTGTAAGTTTGTAAGGAAGGCGTATGTGCGAGTGCCGCATAACACCTCCCGCCCCCTTCACACCTCCTCCACACCACTTCTCATCAGCTGTTCGACGCACTGCTATAAAGCGTTTTCTCAGCCGTTTTGAAATGCGACAAATTTCTCCAGAAGTTTTACTAACGCTACGGTTGTAAGTGACACACGGGGGACAGAGGAGGGGATACACGGGGGACAGAGGGAGGGAGACACATAAGTAATACAAGAGGGACACACTGGAGGCATCTCATTGAGTTTTAATAACGCTATGCTGATTGATAAGTCTAATTGACATTCGGGGGGGGGGCATAATGGGGCAAAATAAGGGCGAGCACCCTGGTGAGTGGGGGGGGGGGGGGGGGTTGCCTTGAGGGCTGCCTCATCTTGATGGAAGTTGTGATCCTCCTGCTGTATTATTGATTATAATAATAATAATGGAGTTGTGATCTAAGACACGGGGGGCTCATATAAAGGGGGGCAGTAAAGACAGAGGGTGGCTCATATAAAGGGGGCAGTAAAGACTGGGGGTGATCATATAAAGGGGGCAGTAAAGACAGGGGAGCTCATGTAAAGGGGGGCAGTAAAGACGGGGGGCTCATATAAAGGGGGCAGTAAAGACAGAGGAGGGCTCATATAAAGGGAGGCAGTAAAGACAGAGGGGGCTCATATAAAGGGGGCAGTAGAGACTGGGGTTGCTCCTATAAAGGATGCAGTAAAGACAGAGGGGGGCTCATATAAAGGGGGCAGTAAAGAAGGGGGCTCATATAAAGGGGGGCAGTAAAGACAGAGTGGGGCTCATATAAAGGGGGCAGTAAAGATGGGGGATTAGAGTTGTGTGTGTGACTGGAGATATATAAGGGGTGTGACTGGACAGTAACAAGGGTTGAAGCCTTGACGTGGCGTTACTGCTCACATGGGTATCCATGTGCCAATTCAACCAGGGTGAGTGACTGTAATATTACATGATTACAATCATAAGTTTAAAAATATACTTTCCTTTCCAATTTTTCTTGTTTCTTTTATATATTACACATATACTCATATAATAATGGTATTTTAAATCTTCTGAGTGTGATTAAAAAAAAAATGTTTTCAATGTCTTTTTTTTAGATGGTGCATCAATTAACATGAACACAGTGAGACAAGCATGGGAAACGTGTGAAAGGAAGAAAAGAAAGGGGGACACTGTGAATGCGATTGAGAAAAGCATGTGGCAAGTCTGACACAGAGGGGTCTATTCATTAAAAGTTGAGTAGCAGGTGAGTTAAGATATATTTAATCTCACCGATTTAGCTATTCGTTTGGCAGGGACACACCTTCCGAGTTACCCCCGCATAGCAAGCTCGTTGGGTTTGGCCGTGCACAATGTATAGATAAAGCGGTGACATTAAATATTCAGCTAATCTTTTAGTGAATAATCCTCAGAGTGTGTGAAACACAGACAGTGGGACAGAGGGACCAGGGATTATCCTAGGGTCACAGACGCGTGAGTGCAGACATGCCCATGCAAACCCATCTCTCTCATAATTCCCATCCTGCCTCTCACTCAGACACACACACACATGCTCTGCTGCTCATTGCCACATACACTCTGCCACTCATACAAATACACTTGCAGTTAATATAAAATATTAACATGCTCCCCACCTGTCACTGGAGTATGAGCGTGGGGTCATCACGTGACACTTCCGCACAAGGGAGCGCGAGAGGCTTCCTGCTTGTCAGTGTGAAAGGATGGCTGATGAGGGGAGAACATTTCATCTCCCCAGCCAGCTCTTCTAACTGAGGAGGTGCCGTCGCAGGGTGCACGTCTAACTTTACATTATAAAGTTAGTGTTACTGTGACATTATAAAAAATACAGTTTCTCCCAGATTTGTCGCCCCTTCTTGTTATCTGCACCCGCCAAGGATTGGCCTTGGACTGGGAACACACACAGTCACACACAGGTGGGTGGCTGTCTCATCTTGATTAAGCTCCCGTGTGTCCCCGTCGTGTGACTTCCACTTACTAGCGTAGCATGTCACTGATAGAAGTTTTACCAATTGCTTGCTACGCTAGTAAGTGACAATAATCAGTGAGACGCTTATACTTACCTGTCAATGCAGCTGATCTGAAGGGTGCGTGAGGTGGTGTGTGTCCCCCACGCAGGCGCTCTTCTGCCAAAGTTACGGCTGAATGACAGCTGTAACTTTGTGCGCATGCACTGTAGTGTGCGATGAGTAAATTCTACTGCGCCTGTGCAGAAATTTGACAGAACACCGGGACTCACTGTGATATACCCATTTATTCTGCCGCTTACTCACACACAATGCCACTCACACACACACTGCCACTCTCAGTGATATTCACTCATGTATGTATTTTCTTCCCCCACCCCTGTCATTTCTTCCTACCCCTGTATGTATAATTTTCTCACCCCACCCGTCATCAATTTTCCATTCGGCTCTATGTATTTTATCCCCGTTCCCCTTCTCCCTAAACTCACAACCACCCATTATATCTTCCTACCTTTTCTCACACAGCATCGGCTGTGGATGCACGTGATCCTGTGCAGTAACTAAACCGGAAACTAGTGAAGAGCGCACACGTGGTGAACGTCTCAGAGCAACCAAACAACTTAAAGCGGCCGAATGCGTTAAAGTGGCTGCATACTTAAAGCGGCAACAGGACCAGCGCACTACCGTGAAATTTTCTGGTATCCAGGTAGGCCAGTCCGGCCTGCTTGAGAGTCACACTCTCTCTCTCTCTCTTTCTCTCTCTCTCACACATTCTGTGCATAAATGTTACCAAATACATGATACATTAGGTAGTTTGATATTTATTTTTAATAAAGAAATGTTTGACAAATTTCAGTGTCTTCAGCTTCCAGCCTCATGTACTTTACTTCAGTCACGTGTAAATCTCTAAGTTCACTTTCTTGGTCACAAATGATGCTAATACGAAATTCCGCATGTAATCACCTTCCATTTCTAGAAGAAATAGGAAAAGTAAATCATCAAGTCTCTTGATAAGAGCTACCAGGGCAGGGATATTGGCACAACTGTGTGAAACAATGATTTTGTAAATAAGTAATATGTTAAGAAATAAAAATATTAAGAATAAAATCTAAACACAGTAACAACATACATTAAAAGCACGCCCATTTAGACCATGAGGTAATGGTCAAACAAACCAGGGCTCAGTCCTCCATGAAGTATCCCTGGTATTATAGGAACAACGGTAACACCCTCAAATGGGCTGGGGAAATAGAAAAGTCTGGCCAGTGTTGTAATTAACCCCTTAAGGATGAAGGCTATTTTTAGACTTCTGGATTTTTTTTTAAAGCAAATTGATAGTGACAAATAAAGTGGAGGAAGTAATTCAGAGAGAAACAGAGGATTTAAAAACTTTGAATGTAATACATTTCAAATTGCAGAGACAAACACAAATTCCAAAAAATATACTGTTTATGCCTGTATACCTCAGGAACCTGTATGAAGAAGTTATAGCCTTGTTACTGAGGGATGGTGTGGTTCCAAAACAAAGAATGGTCCAGCGGGACACGTGTGGACAGGTAACCATGCACCCTGATATGAGCTGCCCTGTGGAAGAAAACAAAACAGGTTAAACATTTTAATTGTGATCATATTACCAGTTTGAGAATGACAGGACATTTTTATATTAAACACATAAGTATTACAGTCACTCACCCTGGCTCAATTGGCACATGGATACCCATGTGAGCAGTAACGCCACGTCAAGGCTTCAACCCTTGTTACTGTCCAGTCACACACCTTTCATATCTCCAGTCACACACACAACTCTAACCCCCGTCTTTACTGCCCCCTTTATATGAGCCCCCATCCATGGGCATCCGCAGAAATATTTTCAGGGGGGAGGGCATAATTTTACCGTCATCCTTTCTGCGCCGTGCCTCTTTTTGACAAGTTATCATGAAGTGGAGGAGCTTTGTCATTATCAGTGAAGGCATGCAAAGGGTTGATAAACCCTGCACCAGATACAGATCCACAGCACCAGATAAAACCAACCACACTAGATATAGCCTCACTGCACCAAATATAGATCCACTGTGCCAGATATAGACCCACAACACCAGATATTAACCCACGGTACCAGCTAAAAACCCATGACACAAGATATAAACCACAGCACCAGATAAATATCCAGAGCTCTAGCTGAAACGCCACAGCAACAGATAGAACAACATAGCAAAGATATAACCCCATAGCACCAGATACAACACTATAGCACACAATATAACCTCTCAGCAACAGACACACTATAGCACACAATATAACCCAACAGCACCAGACACAACACTATAGCACACAATATAACCTCTCAGCACCAGATACAACACTATAGCACACAATATAACCTCTCAGCACCAGACACAACACTATAGCACACAAATATAACCTCTCAGCACCAGACACAACACTATAGCACACAATATAACCCCACAGCACCAGACACAACACTATAGCACACAATATAACCTCTCAGCACCAGATACAGTACAATAGCACATAATATAACCTCTCAGCACCAGATACAACACTATAGCACACAATATAACCCAACAGCACCAGATACAACACTATAGCACACAATATAAACCAACAGCACCAGACACAACACTATAGCACCCAATATAACCCAACCAGGGCCGGCCTTAGGGGTGTGCGACCTCTGCGAGCCAGTAGAGGCACTGGATTGGGGAGATCAAAAGATCCCACCTCACCAGTCCTCTGCTGGATCCGACAAGGGGGTGGAGCTAACCGGCTGAGGGGTGTAGCTCCACCCCCACTCTGTGAAGCAGAGCAACGTCTGCTTCACGGGGAGCAAGAGAAAGTGCTGCTCGGCTCCCCATGCTTGCATTAAGCATGGGGAGCCTGCATTAAGCATGGGGAGCCGAGCAGCCCTCTCTTGCTGTATAACCCCTCAGCCCCAGTATATAACCCCTCAGCACCAGATCCAACACTATAGCACACAATATAACCTCTCAGCACCACATACAACACTATAGCACACAATATAACCTCTCAGCACCAGATACAACACTATAGCACACAATATAACCTCTCAGCACCAGACACAACACTATTGCACACAATATAACCTCTCAGCACCAGACACAACACTATTGCACACAATATAACCTCTCAGCACCAGATACAACACTATAGCACACAATATAACCCCACAGCACCAGATACACTATAGCACACATTATAACCCCACAGCACCAGATACACTATAGCACACAATATAACCCCACAGCACCAGATACACTATAGCACACAATATAACCCCACAGCACCAGATACACTATAGCACACAATATAACCCCACAGCACCAGATACAACACTATAGCACACAATATAACCTCACAGCACCAGATACACTATAGCACACAATATAACCCCACAGCACCAGATACAACACTATAGCACACAATATAACCCAACAGCACCAAATACAACACTATAGCACACAATGTAACCCAACAGCACCAGATACAACACTATAGCACACAATGTAACCCAACAGCACCAGACACAACACTATAGCACACAATGTAACCCGACAGCACCAGACACAACACTATAGCACACAATGTAACCCGACAGCACCAGACACAACACTGTAGCACACAATATAAACACAAAGCAACAGATTCCGTAAACACCCAAATTCCTAAATCCATGACATTTCTTTATCTCTTTTCCCCTTTTTGATATGTTTTATTCCTCCATGTTTGCCATCTCTTTCCCCATTATTTTATGTGTTTTATTCCTCCATGTCAGTGACCTCTTTTCACCTACATTTTATCTTTTCTGCCCCATGTCACAATTTTGTCTGTATTCTGCTCCAATCAATCACCTCTTTTCATTCTCTATTATCTTTTCTGCCCCATGTCATCCCATTTTGTTTGCAATCTGCCTCCATCTATCACATCATTTTATCCTCCATTATCTTTTCTGCCCCATCCACTTGTCACCATGTTGATGTGAGCAGAGCCTGGTCAGAGGAGCTGCTCAGACTGGACAAATAGAGACCTCAGGGAAATGGGAGGGACCTCCCTGGATTTACCCCACTCTTCTATGTACCTTGGTTTTTAAAGCTATTATAAGCTCTTCCTACCTGTTACAGAGGCTCTGCTATGGTCTCTGAGTATCTTCCCCTGTTTCCTCCATGATGTTGCACTGCAGGCTCTCTTCTGTCAGTCATGCTGCCACATGGAGGGCTGAGGGGCGGGGCTATAACTTTATATCCCCGGGCACCCCTGTCATTGGCTCTCCATGCAGCATGACTGACAGCTGCAGAGACCTGCACCAATGTGAATGGGAGACCAGTATTACAGCAAGCAGAGTTGCAGAGAGCAACAGCTTTGGGTGCCACCTCCTACCCCAGCAACTGGTGTGCAGTCCCCTAGGGACAACTAGAGGCTACATAGTGAGAAAAAAATAATAATAATAAAAAAATATTTTTAAAGGGGAATTGCAAAAATCCAGGGTTGCCCCCCCCTGCGGACGCCCATGCCCCCATCTTTACTGGCCCCTTATGAGCCCCCCCTCTGTCTTTACTGCCCCCCTTTATATGAGCCCCCCGTCTTTACTGTCCCCTTTATATGAGCACCCCAAGTCTATACTGCCCCCTTTATATGAGCACCCCCAGTCTATACTGTCCCCTTTATATGAGCCCCCCCTCTGTCTTTACTGCACCCTTTTATATACACCCCGTCTTAACTGCCCATTTATATGAGCACCCCCGTCTTTACTGCCCCCTTTATATGAGCCCCCCTCTGTCTTTACTGCCCCCTTTATATGAGCCCCCTGTCTTTGCTGCCCCCCTTTATATAAGCTCCCCAGTCTTTACTGCCCCCTTTATATGAGCCCCCGTCTTTACTGCCCACTTTATATGAGCCCCCCCTCTGTCTTTACTGCCCCCCTTTATATAAGCTCCCCGTGTCTTAGATTACAACTCCAATGAGCCCCCCCCCTCCCCAAGTGTCCAATGAAGCTAAGGCAGTACCTGAGGGGCTGCCTCATCTTGATGGGAGTTGTGATCCCCCTTCTGTATCAATAATACAGCAGGAGGATCACAACTTCCATCAAGATGAGGCAGCCCTCAAGGCTCCCCCCCCCCCCACCAGGGTGCTTGCCCCTATGTTGCACCCTTATGCCCCCCCGTGTGTCAATTAGACTTATCAATTAAAACTCAATGAGATGCCCCCAGTGTGTCCTCCCTAAAACTTCTGGAGAAATTTGTTGAGGGATGCGCGCATGTCAAAACGGCTGAGAAATCGCTTGATAGAAGTGCGCATGCGCTGTATACTCACCTTGTCGAACAGCTGATGAGAAGGGGTGTGGAGGGGGAGTGAAGGGGTGTGGAGGGGGAGTGAAGGGGGCGGGAGGTGGTATGCGGCACTCGCGCATGTGCCATCCTTACAAAGTTACAGCTGAGTGATCAGCTGTAACTCTGTACACATGCGTGATGAGTAAATTCTACTGCGATTGCGCAGTAGAATTTGCTCGAGAAATTCGTCAGAACACCGGCAAGGGGTTAATGTGACTTTTTGATATTGAACTTTTTGATACTTTTGAGAAATGAAATAAAGAATATAAATAAAAAAAATATATACTGCACACAAGTAATGTTATATTAAATATACAGTCAGGTCCATAAATATTGGGACATCGACACAATTCTAATCTTTTTGGCTCTATACACCATATAACACAACAGGTTTGAAATGAAACAAACAAGATGTGCTTTAACTGCAGACTTTCATCTTTAATTTGAGGGTATTTACATCCAAATCAGGTGAACGGTGTAGGAATTACAACAGTTTGTATATGTGCCTCCCACTTTTTAAGGGACCAAAAGTATTGGGACAGATTAACAGTCATAAATCAAACTTTCACTTTTTTAATACATGGTTGCAAATCCTTTGCAGTCAATTACAGCCTGAAGTCTGGAACGCATAGACATCACCAGACGCCGGGTTTCATTCCTGGTGATGCTCTGCCAGGCCTCTACTGCAACTGTCTGCAGTTTCTGCTTGTTCTTGGGGCATTTTCCCTTCAGTTTTGTCTTCATCAAGTGAAATGCATGCTCAATCGGATTCAGGTCAGGTGATTGACTCGGCCATTGCATAACATTCCACTTCTTTCCCTTAAAAAACTCTTTGGTTGCTTTGCAGCATGCTTTGGGTCATTGTCCATCTGCACTGTGAAGCGCCGTCCAATGAGTTCTAAACCATTTAGCTGAATATGAGCAGATAGATTGCCCGAAACACATCCTGCTGCTTTTTTCAGCAGCCACATCATCAACAAATACAAGAGAACCAGTTCCATTGGCAGCCATACATGCCCACGCCATGACACTACCACCACCATGCTTCACTGATGAGGTGGTATGCTTTGGATCATAAGCAGTTCCTTTCCTTCTCCATACTCTTCTCTTCACATCACTCTGGTACAAGTTGATCTTGGTCTCATCTGTCCATAGGATGTTGTTCCAGAACTGTGAAGGCTTTTTTAGATGTTGTTTGGCAAACTCTAATCTGGCCTTCCTGTTTTTGAGGCTCACCAATGGTTTACATCTTGTGGTGAACCCTCTGTATTCACTCTGGTGAAGTCTTCTCTTGATTGTTGACTTTGACTCACATACACCCAACTCCTGGAGAGTGTTCTTGATCTGGCCAACTGTTGTGAAGGGAGTTTTCTTCACCAGGGAAATAATTCTTCGGTCATCCACTACAGTTGTTTTCCATGGTCTTCCGAGTCTTTTGGTGTTGCTGAGATCATCGGTGCATTCTTTCTTTTTAAGGATGTTCCAAACAGTTGATTTTGCCACACAATGTTTTTGCTATCTCTCTGATGGGTTTGTTTTGTTTTTTTCAGCCTAATGATGGCTTGCTTCACTGATAGTGACAGCTCTTTGGATCTCATATTGAGAGTTAACAGCAACAGATTCCAAATGCAAATAGCACACTTGAAATTAACTCTGGGCCTTTTTCATCTGCTCCTTGTAAATGGGATAATGAGGGAATAACACACACCTGGCATGGAACAGCTGAGCAGCCAATTGTCCCATTACTTTTGGTCCCTTGAAAAGTGGGAGGCACATATACAAACTGTTGTAATTCCTATACCGTTCACCCGATTTGGATGTAAATACCCTCAAATTAAAGCTGAAAGTCTGCAGTTAAAACACATCTTGTTCATTTCATTTCATTTCAAATCCATTGTGATGGTGTATAGAGCCCAAAAGATTAGAATTGTGTTGATGTCCCAATATTTATGGACCTGACTGTAGGTTTAACCTTATTTTTCTATACCAGAATGTAACTGATTAAGGGGTGTGATTAGGCCAAATTAGACAGATGTGTTAGTGAATGTGCTTCTTCTCATTTGGTTTACATTCAAACCCTCTGCGACAAGACCCCGAGGTGAGGTCATACACAGGAAATACCACAGACAATAAAAATGCATCTTTAATTCTGCAGGGACAGGAACTGACAAGCAACCTGCAAGTGAACCTCAAATGAGTTGCACTATTGAGGCATAGATAGTGGAGTTGGAAACATTATCTAGCATGCCTGTCTTTGCAATGCAGCTATTGATGCCTGATTTGTGCAGTTCACTTGTTAGTTTAGTTTTAGTGAATAACCCCCACTGAGCATGAACAGTAAGGCAAATTCACAGAAAAAATAAACAATTACACAAAATATTTTATTTTACATTTTTGACTTTTAATTTATCTCTGCAACTAAATCATGTCACATACATTTGTGTCATCTGTGAGAACATGCCATGACCTTAATCTACATTAGAATACCATCACTTCTATCTTTCTTGGCCAACTTAACTAGGCAGTTTATTAGGGCATGCACACCCTTCATCACATCAGCTGGTACAGCCACAGCAGCCATCTTGTGAGAAACCTTAGGGTCATTAAAAGAGGAAAACCTCTTTCATTTCTCGATTCTTCCTGATTCCATAAGTGTTTACAAGGTACTCAGAGAAGGCAGGGTGGAAATTTGGGTCGTAACCTTGATTCAATAGAATGCTCATTACTTGCTTGTAGCGTTTCATCATCTTGGTCCTTCTTGCCTGATCTATTTTATAAGTTAATGCACAGGTGGTCACCTGCAATGATCAAATCAAAAGAGAGAAATAAAAAGGTGAGATGAAAGAGTGCACCATGCTTCTGGAATTACACTTAAGTACAGGTTTGACAAAGGGGACAGTACATATTAACCATAACATTTGTCTGAGCAGGTCCTATTTCCTAGACTCTCAACTTTTTCGTATTAAAACAAGCACTAGCTTTAAATTAAGCACTTAATAGATAATATAGTTGAATAACAACATGATGAGTGTTCTTCAGAAGAATCACAACCCCTCGAAACATATCATGTTTGTCAATGTTTTCCTTCATTCACATTTTCGTCAAAATGTTCCAAACCTGTTTAATCTTTTCCTCTATATTGGGCACTGTAAAGCCATAAAGCCGACGCAGGTCTACAAAAATGGAAGAGAGGATCTTGTTGTCCAATTGGAAAGCTATTTCACCAACAATTTGCTGACACAGGTAAAGATAATTTGGGTCTGGAGAAGATAAAAAGATTATTTAATCTGCTAGACATTTGACCCCGATCAAAATAAAATGATTTATGCCCCAAGCCCCAATTCAAATTAAATACATGCTGATCTGAGGCTTAGAGCCAACAATATGCCCAAGCCCCAATAAAAAAAAAGTAACCTACCCCCCCTCCCGGGGCACATTTAATAAATTACAAAATGTAATACCTTCCACTTTTAATTAATTTAATAGTATTTATTTTTAGTTGGTGCTTGAGCCATAGTGCCAACCCCATGCCCTGGGGGCTTTCAGCTTGTTTTATTTGGAGCCACAGGTATTGTGCTGTGGGCCTATATATTTATTTCAATACTTTTTTTCTCATGGTGCCAGCAGGAGGCTCTCCCAGTATTTTAGTTTTACTGGTTAACCCTTTCAGTGCTGTAGGGAGCAATGTTGGTGCTCCCTACCGGACTGAAAGGGTTAAAACGTGCACATTTTTGCTCGGCCACACATTTAGGTCTTGCTTCTTTGTGTGTGAAAGGTTGAAGGGCAAAGAATCTTTGCTGTTTATTTTTACTGGTGTCATAGAATCGCTGTTCTCTGCAGTGTGGGATTTATTAAATAGGTGCATTAAAGATATTACCGCACTCGTTAATGGTGTTAGCGGCAGGCATTAAATAAAAAATGAAATATACAAAAACGTGTTGCGCAATAAAGTGGTATACTTATCTCACACACTGGTGGACAATATTTAGCCGGCTTGACAGTGCGTACATAAAATGAAAAAACAACAAAAAATACAATGTGTGACACTGTAACAATTTGCAATGGTGATATATGCCCCCAAAGGAGATTCACTCACATTTACTAGAGCCCTTATACTGGCTCTAGTGTAGGGGAGTAGTGGGACTACAATTCCCAAGATCCTCGTATGGTGTAATATACTCTCCTCAGATGGTAATGTGTGATGTTAAAAACCAAGCAAGATCTATAGGTCAGGAAGACAGAAAGACCATAGTGTACCAAAAATAGAAATACAATTTTAATAGCTCCCACAACCGGTTAGGCTTACAGGATAAAAAAGATAAAATCAAAATCAGTAAAACTTGCATGCACACATGGGAAATAAGATCATCGCCAGAACGAAAAGTCCCCTTGGAACCAGTATGGTGTTTGGAGATCCTCCCAGCTGCAACACACAAAACTTCCGGATACGCCCCCTGACGTCACACAACGAGTTTCGTCCAATGGGACTTCTTCTCGGTGCTCTACATATTTCACTTTTTATATTGTGTGTGTGTGGTGGTCCACATCAGTGTCTGCTGCATATTACTGATTTATAATCTGTCATTTATTTTTTATTTATCTGTTCCCAATTAACACCTTCGCGACAAAGGACGTGCCAGGCACGTCCTGGGAGAAACTTCCTTAACGACAAAGGACGTTCCTGGCACGTCCTGCGGTGAATCAAGCGGTTTTCCTGATCAACGATCGCGAAAACCGCTTTAACGGTGCTGGTCTATTGCCTCATGTCGAGGCAATAGCCAGCACCGAAATTTCTATTTTGGGGCACCCACGATCGCCCCACGGAGCGATCGTGGGGAGCCATATTGACGGAGCATGCTGCTCTGTCAATATCGCTAAGCCCTCTGCCGGTCTGAGCTTCGGAAGTGAAAGTAACTTCACTTCCGTCGCTCTGAATATGCTACTTGACTGCCCCTAGTGGTAGCTAAGTAGCATTGCAATGGAAAATACTTAAAATACATATTTAATTAAAAACAGGTTATATAGCTATATTAGCCTATAGGGTTAAAATTAAATATTTTTTAGCATAAGGGATAGGATTAAAATTAAAAAATATTAAGGGATATAATAAGGATTAGAGTTAGGGTTAAATTTAGTGTTAGGGTTAAATTTTGGGTTCGGGTTGGGGTCAAAAGGTCAATATAGGAAAAAAACAAAAAACACTATTCTTGTTTTTTGCCCCATAACTCGCAAAAAAATACCGGAAAATATGGAAACATGCATATTTTTGAACTCGGGACAACATTTAGAAACGATTAAGATGGGATTTTTTTAATGATTTGATTTGTATAAATTATATTTTAGGTCAAAGATAGAAAAAGTGGGTTTTTTTAAAATTTTTCATCATATTTTATGATTTTTTTGTAGTAAATTATAAGATATGATGAACATAATGGTATGTAATGAAAGCCCTTCTTATGACGATAAAAACAACATATAATTTGTGTGGGTACTGTATGTGAGAAAGAAAAAAATTACAGCTAAACACAAACACCCTAGAAATGTCAAAACAGCCATTGTCACCAAGGGAAAGTCAAGGTGAAAATGTCTTGTCACTAAGGGGTTAATAGGTTTATTTATATATATGTTTTTTTTATTTCTGGCGCCCACCTGGTTATCATTAAATAAAAAATGCCTGTTAAATTTACCATTAACACCAGTTTTTTAAAGACCAGGGGCCATTGAATCTGGGCCAATGAATTGCTGACATCATAAAACAAATGACTAGTGATGGTTGAAGATGTTATTATGATCACTTTATTCTCTACCTGCATTTACATTTTACCATCTGCTTGTCCCCATTAATTAGATCTCTTACCTCGACATGTAGGTGAACAGAAATGAGCTTGGGAGTGGGCTCTTCTATCTGAAAAATTAAAGAAGCCGATTAGACACGTGAATGCTTATAATCAATAAAATGACTGGGAGGGTAATGTAACTATTACATCACAAGGGGTGGGGTTATAATCCTGTTTGATCAGGTTAATTTCCTTTCTTTGTGTTAAAAAAAAAAAAGTTGTACACAACCACCTAGTCCTGCCCACTATAAAACACAGGAGCCAGTAAGAGAGCAGGGGAGTATCTTATGACATCATCGTGCAGGCTTTGGCAACAGTTGTAAAGTAAGTTGTAAAGTGGCTGGAAGACTTTGGATGAGATTGCATCATGGGAAATATTCACAAAATGGAGCCAGGACATAAACACCTAATTTTGTTTTTCATATGCAATTAATTCAATCATTAAAAAAAACAGGGGCATATTATTTATTTCTGTGTTTGTTTTAAATGACCAGGTTATCTATTTACATCGTATCTAAGTGGTAGTGTCCATTTAAGATCTCTGAAATAATTACCCCTAAATTCCTTTCCTCAGATATTGAGGTTAGGACTGTATCTCATTTATGTCCAAGATGCATTATCTTCCACATTAAATGTCAGTTCCCACAGGTCATGACTATTTTTTATACTTTTCCTAAATCACTTGTTATTTGGTTTATCCCTCCAGGAACATCAACCCTGTTCCAAATTTAGTATCATCAGCAAAAAGACATATCTTACCATGTAGACCTTCTGTAAAATCACTAATAAAAAATATTAAATAGAATGGGTCCTAGTACAAATCACTGTGGTACCATACTTGTAATAGGATCTTGCTTAAAAAAAACTCTACAACCCTCTGTTGCCTGTCACTCTGCCTACTCTTAGCCACTGCCTAATCCATTTAACAATACTGGAATCCAAACATTGCAGTTTTTAGAATGCACAGTTTGATGCCTTTCTTTTGTAAGGTAGTAATCAAGGCTCTTCTCTTACCTTTAGTACTGCCTTTAGTTTGTTTTCCAGGAGGGGACAGAGTCCACATCCTACATGCCTGGTCCTGGAAAGTATTCCTTAGAACAATGTTTTCCTGCTTTAAAATAACCATTTTACACATTTCAGTTTTCACATCTATTAGACGAACATACTCACACTCAGGGTGTTGAGATTCATGAATCTGCTTCAAGCCCATGACCGTATGCTTTAGTCTAGCTTTAAAGTCTGATCCTGGAGCAGTACTGATAGTTATAATATAGCTCTGATATCAGTCAAGCCTATTGTGATGTCATCAGGGCTGGCCTTAAGTGTTCCGGCGCCCCTGAGCGGGCCTCCCCCATGATGCCCCCCGGTCTCTCCCCCCCCCCCCCATGTATGTGTCCCTCTCCCTTCTCATGTTTGTCCCTTTCCTCTTCCTTGCCAGGTCTCTCTCTCTCCAACTCCCCCATACCTGTTCTGTATCTATCCCCCCCCTATCCTGTATCTATCCACCCTTCCCCCTGTTCTGTATCTATTAAGCAGTCTCTGCTTCATGGGGAGCCATGGGAAGCAAGAGAAAGTGCTGCTCGGCTCCCCATGCCTGCGTTAAGCAGACGCTGCTCTGCTTCACAGGGTGGGGGCGGAGCTACACTTCAGCTGGTGAGCTCCGCCCCCCTCCCTGGATCCAACAGAGCTTGCCGAGCAGAGGGCTGGTGAGGGGGAAACTTTTGATCTCCCCAATCCAGTGTCTCTACCGGCTTTTTTTTTTTGGGCTCACACAGGTCGCACACCCCATGCGACCAAGGCCGGGCCCTGGATGTCATCTACTATGATGCTTACATCAAACTTGTATTTATTTTTTTAAATAGCACATGGGGGTGGTCCAGGCCATCAACAACATCTCCGCGTCACCCCCCCAGTGGGTTCGGGCTGTACACGCCCCTGGGGTGCACAACGAGGTGGCCGACTCTTTGTCTCGCCAACAGTGGGATCGGTTCAGACTGCTGGCCCCAGGCACAGACAGCACAGCCACTCCATTTCCCAGCTGGATATGGACGCTAGCAGACGGTGCGCCTTGACACTCCTGCACTGGTCCATGGTGCCAGCCACATGGGCCGCGTATTCTAAGGTCTGGGTACAATGACGTTCATTTCTCCGGATTGCGGGCGATCCAGATACGCACAAGGGCATGCTCTCCACCTTGCTGTGGTTCATTGGTTATACGTTCGCTCAGAAGGTCACAGTCCCATCTCTGAACCGGAAGATGTGGGCAGTAGCGGCTTACTTCAAATTCTCGGTCAGTCTGATGTGACAAAAGAATTCCTGGTAAAGCAAGTATTGCAGTGCTACCACTGGGGCTTCAAGCAAATGGATAGCCGTCAACATGTTACCTTCTCCATCCTACTGTGTATCTTGGAAGTTTCCCCATTGGTGTGCTCATCATCTTTTGAGTATATTCTTTTTGTTGAAAAAGAGTACCGGTCCCCGGTGCGGTAAGCCGGCTCAACCAATGGCTGTAAGGTATATCCTCATGGATATCGGATCATGGGTGCTTCGTTAATGGCTGTAGCGGCAGCAATATAGCACGGAGAAACAAAAGGAGAAAAAGTCTGCACTCCACGAATCCAGTAATAAAAGTAGTGTATCCAAATGTATTAATGGGATAGATTCAATATAATGAAACAACACAGGATATATATATATATATATATATATATATATATATATATATATATATATATACACAGAAATAGAAAAGGACTTGCCTTACGCATTTCGCGTGAAAGACCACACTTAATCATAGGTTTAATCAAAGCCTATGATTAAGCGTGGTCTTTCACGCGAAACGCTTAAGGCAAGTCCTTTTCCCTTTCTGTGTCGTATATATATATATATATATATATATATATATATATATATATATATATATATATATATATATATATATCCTATATTCTTTTTGCCTTGACATACTCATGGGCCTTTTTTGGAACATACCGTGTAGGCGAGCTTGTCCGCCCTTCCCGACTTGAGCACGGGGGAGTGCTTATGGAAGACCAAGCTGGGAAGGTCTGAATGTTTAATTGCTGGCCCTCCCAGGTTCTCCTGCTTGCCCTGTTCATTACATATCCGTCCCGATGGTGGATCTCTCTGTCCCGGTTCCAGTTTTTCAGTTTTCCAAAAATGTTTAGTGTCTCTTGATATGGATCAGTCTGCCTTTGGGACACACTCTTTCAGGATAGGGGCGGCCACGGAAGCTGCTAGGTGGGGTTTGGGGGATTCAGCAGTCAAGGTAATTGGTAGATGGGAGTCTGCCAGCTTTAAATCTTAACTTCAACCCCACATTGTCTAGTGTCTGTCCCTGTCAACTACCATTCCCCTCACAGGGTTACCATTTCTTTATGTGCTAGTGGCATTACAAATGCATATATATATATATACACTACAAAAAAAAAAAAATTACAGTGTTTCTATATATGTTTCTATGTGTCTTCACACTTTATAGTGATATTCATTTTATATGTTCTATGATGTATTAAAAAAAAAATAATAATAATTATATATATATATATATATATATATATATATATATATATATATATATATATATATATATATATATAATATATGACATGCTGCTTGGTTGGTGCTTCACACCAGTCCAAAGGTGACTGCTGTGCTCTTTTTTCAGACTCAATGTTCTGCATAACATGGATAGTTGACACTCTTTCATCTACTGGGCAGCCAGGCAGGCTACAGTTCATCCTAATGGTTCTTTATTGGGTCTATGTCAGCAACAGATCAATCTGCAGTGGATGAGCTGTCGGGACCCCTTGGGTCACCTCATGTACAGGTCCTTCACCTCGGAGGTAACGACTTATGTTACACAGCGCTGAGAGCGGACCTATTACATCAAGGCAGACATTCTGTGGCTGCAGTTTCCAGATCTGTCCTAGTGTGGTCTGATATCATTTCTAGACTGCGCTGGCGGGATGCCCGGTCTCCTTTTGACATGGAGAGGGCCAGAAAGAAGCTGAACAGTGCCATCTCACGCGTAATGGTGTACTATGGTGGCCTAGTGGTGCGTCATCCTGTGCTGGACAGTTCCGATGCCTCCCTGTATCGAAGTGACAGCGTTCACCTAACAGATGTTGGCTTGGATCTCTCGAATTTGGCAATATAGTACGGGATCGAAAAAGCAGTAGTGGTATGGAGGAGCCAATAGAATGTAAGGGTTCACACATTAGCAGAGGGTACCCGAGGTCTGACATCAGTGCAGGGGGGTTGGCTGCCTTGGGACTGTAGAAGAAACACACTGATCCAGGAACCGGCAGCTTCAACACCAGAGACGTTAGAGGGCAATTACCCCACGTGGAGTCCAGCACAGGTGAGTGCAACACTTGGACAGCGTTCCCAGCCGTTTAAAGTAATTCGAAATTAGAAATTTGGAGCAGATGGTGCACTTCCCAGCGTGCAAATAGATTCAGTTTATACAGGCAGACTTGAATAAATCTTGAAGTTTTATTGGCGAGAAAAGAACATAGAAACAAAACGCAGTCTCACGCGTTTCGCTGTGAGGCTTAATCATAGACTGGCATGTGTAACAAAAAAGACAACTTAAAAGCATTGTTGGAAATACCTTTGAGGTATTCCTATTGGTTAAAAACTTTTCACAAATGTGTCTCATTAGAGCTAAATGAGTACTGCATCATTGATTTTAAAGACAGAGGAGAAGTGCATTCATGTAAAGTAATGACAGGTTAATTACACGTTTTAAGTGTTGAACGTTCATTCCTATGATCCACAGTAAATATCTATCTAATTTATATTACATGTAACTGTAGACAAAATCTAAATCAGATGGCAACTCATGCAAGTTTAAACAATAAAAAAGTGTATATAATTACAAATAAAGTTAAAATGCATTAAGTGTGCATAAAGGCATACATGTTATTATTCAGTCCAAGGACTTATATACTTTTTTAGATAGAGGACATTCCCAAATAGCATAGATATTCATATGTAATCGGGAAGTAAAGAAAGGGGGAGGTCTTTTGGACTTGGGGGGAAGTTCGCGGCGAAACGCGTGAGACTGTGTTTTGTTTCTATGTTCTTTTCTCGCCAATAAAACTTCAAGATTTATTCAAGTCTGCCTGTGTAAACTGAATCTATTTGCACGCAGGGAGGTGCACCATCTGCTCAAAATTTCTCATTTCTAACTGTCTTGGGTATGGCCAACCTGGGTGGCAGTAGCTCTGGTAGCTATCTGCACGGGCTCCCCACTGGCTGGTCCCTGGGGAGTGAATATCAGGCGGTTACCGTGCAGGGGCATTGATGCCGGTAGCCAAATAAATTGGTGACGCCGATCCTCAGGTACCCAATCCTAGATATGCTACCGCTTAGTGGCATGTAAATGCCTGTACTTAAGATGGTGTTTTTTTTATCATGGGTATACATGTTATACGTGTTGAATGTTTTTTACGTTTTTTAGTATGCATTCAAGTTTTTAAGTTACTGATAGAAATATAAAATCTTTGTTGCAGAATTTCTTAATAAATACTGTGACCTTCATATCCAGTTTGTTGTCCGAGAACCCTGGGAAATTATGCAAATTAATTGTACAGGACATGTATGGGCGAGGGGGAGGCAAGAGATGACTGACGGGGGCTGGGGGGAGGGGCTTCAGGGGGGAGTTGATAAAAGCCCTGGAGCCTCTCTCCCCAGCAGCCATTTTAATCTGTAAACGCACCTGGTAGCAATTTTGCTGTTCTGGTGTTTCATTTCACGGCCCAGGCATGGAGATTGAGGCAATGCTCGCTGCCCTGAGGGCTGAGGCCCTTACAGATGGTGGCAGACGGTTGAGGCAGCAGTTTGCAGCGCTGCAGGCTGCTACACCCGCGGTGGCATCGCCTCCCGCGGGTCCTCTTGGCGGGGCGCAGCGGGTGTCCCGCCCGCCCGCTCGACTGAGCTCGGATGCCGGCTCCATCCAGCCTCACCGGAGCAGGAGTGGAGCTGGGCGAAGAAGCGGCCTTCGCCCGTCGGCCGCGCGGCCCGCTGCTTCCGGCGGCGGGCCTGCTATTGCAGCCACGCGACCATCCCCGGCGGTCCCCTCGGGGTTTGGAGCGCGATGGACGGAGGACATCCAGGGCTGTGACCAGGTCCGGTACAGCCCTGCTACCTTCCCCCCCGCGTCCGGATGCGGGGGCCTAGCAGGAGGAGGAGCGCTGATCGGCAGGCCAGGGTGGTGAGTAGGCCTCAGGGCCTAAAACGGGGGTCCCTTCGATTACCCTCCCGGGCGGGGGGCAGCGGGGAGGCTGTGGGCAGCTGCAGTGGGTCTTCTGGGGATGAGGATCCAGCCCTGGGTCTCCTACTGCCCCCTACCCCGTCCCCTACTCCTACCCCTGTCTTACCAGGTTCCCTTGGCTTGGCTTCTCTCTCCTCCTGATCTGGCGTTGTATTCACCTGTCTCTCCTTCACAGGCTCCAGCTACTAGTGCTGTGCCACTCCACGTCCCCCATCCTGCTTCCCAGGTTGCGGGTGATTCAGCGGCCTCCCGGGCCTCCACGCCGGCTCTGGGTGCAGTACAAGGAGACACTGGTTAGTCCACGGGGCAACCTGCGGCGGGGTTTTCGGGGGTGGGGTCTGCCGTTACTCCTGCTAGTCAGCCATGGGTGGATTTGTTACATTGCCTGCGGGGGGCGATCTAGCAAGTGAGCCGGGTGGCGGGGCCTTCTGGTAGTGCGGCCCTGCAGGGCATCGATAGTACGCTGGGCGGCGTGTGGGGTTCCCCGGGGGTGGTTTCAGGTTTGCCGGGCACGACGGGGGTCCCACAGTCCCCCTCATTACTGCCCCCTTTGTTGCTGCCGGCGGCCACTGCTGCGGCACTCCCTGCGGTTCCCTTGTCAATGCCTAGTACATCGGCGGCACCGAGTACGTCGGCGTCACTGGTTGGGGCGGCTGATTTGACACACCCAGTTGCGCCAATGGCGCATGGGGCCGCGTATTTATGTTGGTCGGGCCCCTTAGGCCTTCATCTTAAGCCGGAGGTGAGGGAGCGCATTTGGAAAAAAATATTAGTAAAACTGCAAGAAAATGCCTAAATTAGGAGAAAAATGTTTAGTAAATGTGTCTGTGGAATCTGCTGTTTATGACATCACCTGTGACAAGATATACAAATGAACTAATTTTAATGGGAAATGTGTAATTTCCAAAATGGGCCACAGGTGATGTCATAAACAGGAGACTCCAAAGACATATCTAAACCCCACTGGCCTGCACAATGCAGTCAGTATTTAGATAAAAATTTAGCCCCCTGGGCACACGGGCTGGCACAATGCATTTGGCCATCATATTAAATAAAAAAAATATGTCCGCCATGGGCCTGTGGCCCTAACTTAAATATAATATTGGCCCCCGTGCTTGGAGATTGTGTTATGCCCCAAGCCACAATTAAAAGAGAGACCCCCCCCCCCCCCAATTAAAAATTGAACAGCCCACAGGGCTTGGGGCTGCTGATATGCCCCAAATCCTAAATTGTTACAATTGTTCTCCCTGGGCCTTTCAATAAAATGAATGGCCTTCCCATCCCCTCCACCCTTGTGCCAGGGGCGGGCCAAATACTCCAGACAGGGCCAACATCAGGGGGTAAAAGGTGGTACAGCTGGCATAGCCTGTCTGCCCCAGAAGGCCTCCTCAGGCCCTTTAAAAAAAACTTTTTTAAAAGCTTGCCAGTAGAGGGGCTTCCTGGGGAGATCAAAATATCTCACCTCACCAGTCTCTCTGTGGCGAGATGTCTGAGGTCAGAGCGTGACGTGCCGGCGGGCAGACTTCAGACCATGGACAACGAGCGTGAGAGGCAGCATAGTAGGATGTCTGTGCGCCTGGGTAGTGAATAGGCTCCATGTTGTAGGCTCCACTACACAACAGAGAGCTATGGGTGCTGGCTCGGATAATTCCTGGGTCTGTAATGTTGGTGATGGGCCATGTCCTGGTGCACTTGGGTAAGGTACAGTTCTCGGTCTGCAATGTGGGTGATAGGGCATATCCTGAGTGTGTAATGTGGGTGATGGGGCATGTCCTGAGTGTGTAATGTGGGTGATGCAGCATGTACTGGGTTTACAATCTGGGTACTGAGGTATGTCATGGTGTGCTGTGGTAAGTAATGGGTGTGCAGTGTTGGTGATGGTGCAGTTCCTGGTTTTCTGGGGTAAGTCTTGGGTCTGCAATGTGGGTTCTCAAGCTGCTCTCCAGTGTGGGCAAGTATTTTTCACTCTTACACACCCGAGGTCCTCTAAGTCAGAAGCATTGAATATTACGTTGCCCCCAGAACTATCTGAAACCCTCCAACAGACATTCCTGTTTAATTAGGCCAAATCCTCAAATATTAAATATTTAGGAATTTCTCACCCCAAATTTGAAACATTTTTATCCCCGAAAAATTGCACTAGCCTACTACACGCCATTAAAACTGATATATCTAAATGGACGAACCTTGACATTTCATGGTTTGGGAGGGTCTTGGTAACCAAAACGAATATTTTACTTTGATTGCAATTTGTTCTTCAAGCGTTACCAATCCACATCCCAAAAACATTTTTCATAGAAATGAAGAAACTGATCACAAAATTAATTTGGAATTCAAGAACACCCAGACTGGGCTACCAATATTTAATTAGAACTAAAGACCAGGGAGGACTCAGGCTTCCAGATATTGAATCATATTACAGATCCACTCTATTAGCACGAATAGTAGAATGGTCTAGACTAGCCCCCAAATAGTGGATATCTATAGAGCAACGCTCATTAACAATCCCAATTTGAATGGCGGCTTGGGTTCCCAGATCACAAACGGTAATAACAGATGCTACCCACCTTACAATCCCAGCCACAATTGGAAATTCATACGCAATAAATCAGGCCTCCTAAATCAGCCTTCCCCACTCTTATCAGTATTGGCAAACAATGACTTGCCCCCCTGCAGTGACTACCCGGAAATTAAAAATATATTTCCAGTCTGAGTCCTTTACCCCAGACTAGACCATTTCGTTCAAGGTGTCCTCAAACCACTCACAGCTCTGATGGGTAAAAGCAACTTCATTTTCTATATACACAACTACAACACTACATTAACACTATACCTAACATACACACACTGGTCATGGCGCTAACTGCCTTCAAATCCTTCTGTATTTCTGATGACCCTCCTCCGAAACTAATCAGACTATACATAACATCCTAATTCACATAGAATTCCGACGCAAACCATATTTTATTCTGGCTTGGAAATCTGGAGAATTACCTTTTCTCAAAACCAATGAACTAAACAGTCTCTCCTAGCCCATAAATGTTCGGTATCCACTAAGATATAAGAAAATGCCTACAAGATACCTTCCAGATGGTACAAGGTGCCGACAAGCATTCATAGATTTTTCCCATCCAAACTCGACACATGTTGGAGATGTGGCACTCAAAGAGCGGATTTTATCCATATATAGTGGTCATGTCCTGTCATTGTACCATATTGGAAAGCTATAGCCGGCATTATAACCATGATTGCCGATGATTCACTACCCATCGACCCATTAACATTTTGAATACACCATAACACATATTCAATCTCGCCTTACAAAAAAAATCACTGACTATACACTTGTTGAATGCGTCCAAACTGCTAAACCCAAAATTATGGAGGAAGACGCCACTGCCTATAAATACTTACCAATGACTACCGTTTAGTCTGCTTGCATTAACCATATACTCAGGTATAAAAACTGTATTGACTTGGTAAAATAATCGCTCATACTGTTATATGCACTACTGTTCTCCCTCCCTCGACATACTTCTCTTCTGTAACCCTTTGATCACTTGTTTGTACCTACATATCTTCATAAAAAACTCAATAAAAAAGATATTACATAAAAAAAAGAAGAGACAGCTCTGCGCAATTTTTTTGGGGGGAGGAGCAGATTTTCTAAAGATAGGTGTATTATTTATTTATTTCTTGATTGATGGCTCCTTACCCTTGACCAGAAGCGGAGAATCCAGGGCCTTTTTCATTTTAATCGGGGTCACGAGCACCATTGGGGCCCTATATTTCATTTTTAAATTTAATAGTAAGGCCAGCAGATGTCACTGGCCCCATGGGGCATTTTTTAAGTGGAGGAAGGGGACATTGGAGAAGCACCCATGGCTCTCCCAACATGTTTTTGTAAGGTTAACCCTTTCATCGCGGTAGGCAGCACTGTTTTTGTTGCCTACAGCCAGGGGCATTGCTAGGTCGCTAAAAGATCTGGGGCTAAAGCCCATGACAGATATGATACAAGTAAAGAAGATCACATGCTTGGGTGTGGTTATAAAGTTTATATGATGCCAATGAGCAATTGTTGTACATAAAATATAAGCAATTTATACATATAAATAGTTTAATATGATTATGCCAATGGGGTGAGATGGAGAATGAGTGAGGTGATAAGCTGGATGGAGGGGGTAAAATGGAAGGAGAGGGTGAGATGGAGGGTGAGAGGTGCGATATGATAAGGGTGGGGGTGAGATGGATGGCGATATTCAGGAGGGATGTGTAAAATAGAGGGTGATGATGGGTAAGATGGAGGGAGAGGGTGAGACGGAGGGTGAGATGCGTGATTTGATAAGGGTGGGGTGAGAGGGAGATTTAGAGAGGTGATATTCTGGAAAGAAGGGTGACATAGAGGGTGGGTGGGGTGATGAACTGGAAGGAGGGGTGAGGTGGAGGGTGAAGAGCCGTGATAAGATTGAGAGATAGGGTTAGAGGGGTGATAAGATGGAGGGAGAGGCTGGCAGGGGTGTTACAATGGAGGGAGAGGCTGGCAGGTTAAGATGGAGGAAGATAATAGATTTTTACATGTTGCCCTTTACATTACGAGAGGTGTTCAGCTAGAACCATTTAATCTATACATTTACTGGGTTAAGCTTCCTGGTGCCATCTCCAACATGGCAAACGCAACTGATGCACTTGTAGATGTAGAGGCAGAATTTACTCAAAGTCCATGCTGTTGGCATAGAGATAAGGCTAAAGAAAATCTAAATATACTGATAAAATATCTAATATTTGTTTAGACATTTGCCTTGCACAATGTATAGAAACAGGTACATTAAATGCGTGAAGGAGACTTCAGCATTGTTGGCCACTTGTGTTCAAGCAGTTATACTGTATTCTGGCCAGGATTTGCTAGCAGGTAGCAATTGTGGAACTACAACTCCAACTATTCTTAATATAATGTCAGTCATATCATCAAAGAATTTCATCCCCCATATAAATACTGACTGGCTGAGAGTGATAGGCAGTGCAGTCCCACATAAATGCCAGCTGGCGGAGAGTAATAGGCAGTGCAGTGCCCCCATGAATGCCAGCTGGCTGAGAGTGATAGGCAGTGCAGTCCCCCTACATCAATGCCAGCTGGCTGAGAGTGATAGGCAGTGCAGTGCCCCCATAAATTCCATATGGCTAAGAGTGATAGGCAGTGCAGTGCCCCCATGAATGCAAGCTGGCTGAGAGTCATAGGCAGTGCAGTCCCCACATAAATGCTAGCTGGCTGAGAGTGATAGGCAGTGCAGCCCCCTCCATAAATGCCAACTGGCTGAGAGTAATAGGCAGTGCAGTGTCCCCCATAAATGCTAGCTAGCTGAGAGTGATAGGCAGTCCAGTGCCCCCCATAAATAAGTACCACACTCACATCCCATGACTGCACTCACTCCACATCACATCACTCACACACAGAAACATTTTTTTTTTTTTTTTTAAATTTCCCCTACCTTCTGTGAGCAGCCCCCTCCTCTTCCTGCTCACAGCTCCAGGCGATCATGTGACCCGGCTCCCTGACAGACAGAGCCACACAGGCAGCAGCAGGAGGAAGAGTTGCACAGACCCTCATAGTTGCCAACATTTTTTTTTTTTTTCCAGGGACACATTTGCAACAGAGTTAACAATTACCTACTTAAAAATGTACCACACCCACTGCCATAAACCCCACCCACATAATTAGCATACATTAGTTCTGCCTGGTTATTATGGTAACATTATTACCTACTTAGGCACACAAATACATAGTTGCCAACATCGGCCATGTTTCCAGGGACACATATTTGTTCCACATGCTGCAGAAAGAGCATGCAAAGTGCAGCCCGGCAGTATGTAGGATGGATATACACACAGTAAAATAATGAATGCAGACACCAGCACTCAGTGTGAAGTGAGAAACTTTAATCACACACTTGGCCCACAGACACACAGACACAATCCAATTAATTAATCATGGTAGGTTCTATGAGATCTCCACCCTGATTAATGAATTGGATTCTGTGTGTGTGTATATCCATCCTACATACTGCCGGGCTGCACATTGCATGCTCTTTTCTGCAGCATGTGGAACAAATATGTGTCCCTGGAAACATGGCCAATGTTGGCAACTATGCAAATATTACAATATTTCTGCGATCAGTATGCATTTAACTGCCATGGAGTTTTTATTTCACCAAAGGTGACATGTCAACACAATTAAAAAAAATGGAGGAGCTTAGCATGAACCTTCAGACGTCTTCACTGTGTTAATCACTACTACTTCTGCTAAAAGCTTATTCTCATCCCATGCATGCTTCAACTGTTCCCTTTATTAATCTCTACCACTTCTGCCATTATAAGCATCCACCACCCTCTTTATGAGGTAATACTTTCTGACCTTCACAGTATTAACATTTACCATTTCTGCTGGAAAGCTATTCCATGCATTCACTATCTCACCTTTAGTAAAGGGTCTACTCAAAGAGAGAATTGCAGGAAACTGAGACCCAGCTGAATTCAGTTGTTCCAACTCAGCTACTTTGGCCCTAAGTTTGAAATTCCAATCTCAATTCCCTGCAATTCTCTCTTTATTGAGTAGTCCCTTGTTACTTTTAAATTCCTGACCCTCTAGTTTAAGATCATGTCCTCTTGTCCTAGTTTTTAAATATACCCGCCTGCTTTTTGAATATCTTTATGCGCTTAAAGTGGCACTAAACTTTGTTTTTCATTTTTGCTTCATTAATAGAAGCCTAGAGTAAACCCCACGTATATCTTTACATATAAACGCAGGTTCACTCTGAACACTTTCTCAAATCTGAGGCACAACTGAGGCACAGCTGATGGTGGCGCACACTGACAGTATCCTCATATGCTTAGTCAATCAAAGCGAGGGCTTAACCTGCACCATCTGGCTGGGGTCTGTTGGGGCTGAGAGTCACTCTCTCTCTAATGCAGAGACAGTCCTTAATCTTCACATACCACCATCAGATGATGCTTAGTTAAGATCCCCTCTGTTTCTGTTGGTGGCATTTGAAAATGGAGGTAAGAGAGTGTCGGCTTTCTGGGGAAGCATCATGGCTGCCGGTCAGAGGATACACTGGCATGAACACCCTAGTACCGGCTACATTTTCCCTGTCAGACTGAGGCTACTCAAAGTGGCCTCAACTGACAGGTGGGATCCGGCTGCCAGTCCCTGCAGCGGGATCCGAGCACAGCTCATCCCGGGGAGTCTCGATGAGCTGTTTAACGCTTGACGTACTATGCCGTCCTAGCGTCTTTTAGGCCAGGGCTTGACAAATTTTATTTTATTTTAGGAGCCAGAAATTTTTTTTAGGAGCCAGACAATCACGCAAACATAAACACAATTCATAAACACACACGCCTACTTCACATATATACAAACACACCTACTTTACATATACACATATATCCAAACACCTCACACACACCTACTTTACATATACACATATATACAAACACCTCACACACACACAACTACTTTACATATACACATATATCCAAACGCCTCACACACACACACACAACTACTTTACATATACACATATATCCAAACGCCTCACACACACCTACTTTACATATACCCATATATACAAACACCTCACACACACCTACTTTACATATACCCATATATCCAAACAGCTCCTGTACATATACACATATATACAAATCTCACACACACCTACTTTACATATACACATATATCCAAACGCCTCACACACCTACTTTACATATACACAAATATACAAACACCTCACACACACCTACTTTACATATACCCATATATACAAACACTTCACACACACCTACTTTACATATACATATATATACAAACACCTCACACACACACACACACACACACCTACTTTACATATACACAAATATCTAAACACCTCACACACACCTACTTTACATATACAAATATATACAAACACCTCACACACACACCTACTTTACATATACACATATATACAAACACCTCACACACACACCTACTTTACATATACACAAATATCTAAACACCTCACACACACCTACTTTACAATACATACAAACACACACCCACCTCACACAGTCTTTTCTTGGGAGTTTCTTCTTGATGTGTCCCCCTCCCTGCTGCTTTACCTCACTGTCTCCGTTGGTCGGCGTGCTGAGTGCCAGGATGTCACGTGACGACACCCGGCACTCAGACACGCGTTGCGCAAGGGGGCGGAGCTTGCAATCTGTGCCATCGGCCATCGGCACAGACTTTACCCCATCGCGCTGCGGAAAAATTGGATGGCAGCGGCAAGGGGGCCATGAGGCTGACAGCACCCAGGCGCCAGGTCTAATTTCCTGGTCGCCATGGCGACCTGGCGCCTGGGGTTTGTCGAGCCCTATTTTAGGCACTGTAAAATCAGGACGGCATAGTACGTCCTAGCGTCGGGAAGGGGTTAAATGTTCCCTATAATATGTAGGAATTGGCACAGAACCTGGGACCCAATAAAGTGAGCATTATAGCATGCTACTTTTCTGAGGGTGCTGCAAAAGTAAAATGTATGTGTATTTGTGTGATTGTGTAGTGTGCAAGTAAAATGTATGTGTATTTGTGGGTGCGTGAAATGTGCAGATAAAAATATATATATTGTGTGTCCATGCAGTGTGTAAATAAAATGTATTTAAACATTTTTTTTGTAGGAATATCACTAATTTCAAATATATTTAACTTTCCCAGGTTACCCCCCATCAGTATTTCCACATTTGGAATTTGTTTCACATTTTCGATTAAAAAGTATGCGTATTTGCAGTATGAGACTAAATTGTATTTGTGTGATTGATTGATTGATTGTGCAGCGTGCAAGTAAAATGTATGTGTATTTGTGTGATTGTGCAAGTAAAATGTATGTGTATTTGTGTGATTGTGCAAGTAAAATGTATGTGTATTTGTGCGATTGTGCAGTGTGCAAATAAAATGTATGTGTATTTTTGTGATTATGCAGTGTGCAAGTAGATTGTATGTGTATTTGTTGATTGTGCAAGGAAAATGTATGTGTATTTGTGTGATTATGCAATGTGAAAGTAAAATGTATGTGTATTTGTGTGTGCATGCAGAGTGACCGTAAAATCTTTTTTTTTTTTCTATTGTGTGTTAGTAGTGTGAGTGAATACATGTTTACATATAGCAAATACATGTCTGTATGGGTTTTTGCAAGTGTGATGCATGTTTGTGTATTTTAAAATTAGAACACTGACACAATCTATAGTTTAACTTTTATTAATACACACAAAAACAATACATACCGTATTATTTTAGTTTGATTATATGAATTATCAAAATTTGGACTGTCACTGTGCCTGGTATTCATATCTTTTAGCCCTTATATTTGAACTAACCAGAATCCAGCCACAATATTATGCATATGTGTAGTATCTTTATTAACCCCTTAAGGACAGAGCCTTTGAAACATTTTTGTCCTTTCTGGACAATGGCTATTTTAACATTTCTGTGCTGTTTGTGTTTAGCAGTAATTTTCTTGTTCGTCATTTGCTGCACCCACACATATTATATATTGTTTTTATCGGGACAAGAAGGGCTTTCTATGGATGCCATATTTTTGATCATATCTTATCATATTATTAAAAAAAAAAATAAAATATGGTAAAAAAAAAAAAATACACAAATTTCCTGACTTTTATTTGAAATAACTTCTCCTCATCGATAATAGCGAACGAAAAAACATGCTAAATAGATTCTACTATTTCTCCTGAGTACAGGGATACCACCCATGCATAGGTTTGTTGGGTTGTTTGGGGGCTAAAATGCCAAATTTGTGAGGTGCAGTTTTTTGTTTTCCAACTTGAAATTTTTACATGCAGACAGCCTGCATCCATGTCCCATTTGGGACATATTTGAAACCAGCCAGTGTATTTTACCCCATCAACCCATATATTTTTTTAAAGTAGACACCCTAGGCTATCTCAAATGGTGGTATTTTAACACTTTCCATGCACTAATTCTACCACCAGCCTTTGTCAAAGTTTGTGGTAGTAATTTTTTTTTTTCACAAACCTTGTACTTCAGACATGAATTCACAGATTTTGGTATGTGTCACTGCCAAATAACACCCTAATAAGTGTTCAGCAACATCTCTTGAGTACAGGGATGCCCCCCATGCATAGGTTTGTTGGGTTGTTTGGGGGGTAAAAGGCCAAATTTGGTAGGTGCAGTTTTTGGTTTTCCAAATTGAAATTTTGACATGCAGACAGCCTGCACCCATGTCCCATTTGGGACATATTTGCAACCAGCCAGTGTATTTTACCCCATCAACCCATATATTTTTTAAAAGTAGACACCCTACGCTATTTCAATTGGTGGTATTTTAACACTTTCCATGCACTAATTCTACCACCAGCCTTTGTCAAAGTTTGTGGTAGTAATTTTTGTGTGTTCTTTTTTCACAAATATTGTATTTTAGACATAAATACACAGATTTTGGTATGTGTCACTGCCAAACAATAACCCAATATGTGTTCAACAACATCTCCTGAGTACAGGGATACCACCCATGCATAGGTTTGTTGGGTTGTTTGGGGGCGAAAAGGGCCAAATTGTGAAGGTGTGCACTTTCAACTTGGAATATTGACGTGTAGTCAGCCTGAGCCCATGTTTCATTTGGGACTTTTTTTTAAAAGTAGGACAGTGTATTTTACCCCAAAAAGTATATATTTTGTAAAAGTAGACACCCTAGGCTATTTTAAATGGTGTTATTTTAACACTTTCCATGCACCAATTCTACCACCAGCCTTTGTCAAAGTTTGTGGTAGTCATTTTATTGTGTATTTTTTCCCACATACATTGAACTTTAGATACAAATTCACATATTTCGGTATGTGTCACTGACAAACAATACCACAATATATGTTCAGCAACATCTCCCGAGCACAGGGATACCACCCATGCATAGCTTTGTCAGCTTTGTTGGGTGTTGAAAGGCTACATTTGAGAGGTGCGCTTTTTGATTTTCACCTTTGCCACTGATCGGCTGTTACTGATCGCTATACACGCGTTCAGACAGCTTCAAAAGGAATACACGTAATCCCCTAGTGGGTATAATTAACCACTAGCGAGTCTGACAAAAAAAATGCTGATAGCAAAAAAAAAATCCTTCTGCGACTAGATTGCTCCATATGCGCTGCTTAGGCAGTGACCATATGCACTGCTTAGGCAGTGACCATATGTGCTGCTTAGGAAGTGATATACGGCAAGGAAGGGGTTAATAGCTCTTAAAAGAGCCTTTGATATACTGTAATAAATCAAAGTAAAAAAAAATAACCCCTAAAAAAATGCACAGACAGCAAAAAATGTGCTGCTGTGTAAGATCACTGCTTACACAGCGATCAATTGCAGGGAAGGGGTTAAATACTGGAAACGGCTTTTATAAAAGCCTTTGGGTCTCAATTCTATTAAATATATTATAATTAAAAACTTACATTATACAGCTCTGTCTCCCTCACTCACTAAAACTCAAGTGAGAGGGAGGCAGATCTACACGGGTCAGATCAAATATTTACAAATATTGATCTAACCAGACGAATGGTGATGCTCATCTGAGCAAACGCCAACCCGCCTTTGTCACTTATCAGCTGTTACTGATCGCTATACATGCGGTCAGACAGCTAAAAAAATTTTTTTTACGTTAAACGTAGTCCCCTAGCGGGTATAATTAACACGTGACGGGTGTAATAAAAAAGTTTAAATTTTTTTTAAAATGCATTGCTGCATTTGCTTAGGCAGTGATCTACAGCAAGAAAGGGGTTAATCTCTCTTAAAAGAGCTGTTTTTTTTTACTGTAATGAATTACAGTAAAAAAAAATTAACCCCTAAAAAATGCACAGACAGCAAAAAATGTGCTGCTGTGTATGATCACTGCGTACACATCATTCAATGGCAGGGAAGGGGTTAAATGGCTTTTATAAAAGCCCTTGGTGTTTAAAATTTTATTAAATATTTTTTTTATTATTTTATTTTATTTTTTTACTTTATCTGATCTCTCTTTATCTGTCTCTCTCCCTTACTAAAACTAGTAAGGTGAGGGAGGCAGATCAATACTTGTCAAAGGCAATATTTGCTAATATTGCCTTTGACTGTATGGTAAGTGCTCATCAGAGCACTTACCATACATGCCTGCACACAGATCACATAGATCTGTTGTGCCGGCATCGATTGGCTCCCCCTAGAGCATACTTTCACTTCCGATGCTCTTGCCATTAGAAGGGAAGCGCTGCCTGTACTGAGCCGATGGGGCTTCTACTGAGCCGATGGGGCACATGTGTGCAGTGGGCGCAGCCATTTTCAAATGGCTGCTACGATCACTCCGTGCATTAAGCACACATTTGGGGGGTGTTGCACAATGCCTCTACCTAGAGGCATTGTAGCAACACCGCTGGTCGCTTTCTTTACTCAATTTAGTGCATGACGTGCCAGGCACGTCACCTGTCGGCAAGTCCACGATTTGCTGTGACGTGCCTGGCACGTCATCTGTCCTTAAGGGGTTAATAACACATTTTTCTGCCCCCTATCAATTCCATATATATTGTCTGCTCCATAGACTTGTTACACCCCACTTCTCAACTGATTTCATTGTATTTTTATTTAACTGCCAAAAACAGGTCCAATGATGCTCAGACAGTCATGATGTTTCAGTGATGCTGTCTGAGCATGATAGGTAGGGTAGTTGACAGCAAATAAAGTGACAGAACTTGTTCACTAGTTGTGAACTATAATTCCCATGATGCTCAGCCTCATGGCACAAAGTCTCCCCATGATGCTGGCTGAGCATCATAGGAAAGGTAATCCACACTTGCTTGAAAAAGCCATTCTTTCAGGTTACCTGGGGAAGGCTCAGCATTGATGGTATGTGGGGGGATGGCGCTATGGGAGTGTGGTCTCTGGAGGGACATATTCTCTTCCTATTCCCTGGTGATTTATGGGAAAGAGGGTCCTTCATGCTGGGAGACTATTTCCCTCCCGTTTGCAATGCTGGGCCTTCTCTGGAGCTGATGTTTAGAGCTGGGGGGTGGAGTTACACTAACCTGCTCTCCACTCTGACCAGACAGGAAGTAGCAAGCAGCATCAGAGCAGCACACAGGAAGGAGCACTGACAGGAAATAAGGGTTAGCAGAGTGACAGCTCTGTATTCAGCCACATTAGCCAGGATAGTCACAGTCTGGGACAGGTTGCCAAAAAATGGGACAGTTGGCAACTATGGACCCTGCGCTGCTTCTCCTGCTGTTGCTTAGAGAGGCAGCTCTCATCGGGGCTAATCATTTGACAAGCCCCAAAACTATGAGATTTCACAGGGAGACTCGGGGCTTCAGGCCTGTTAGCCCCCCCCCCAGCGACGCCACTGCCCCCAGTACTGAAAGAGTAAAATGTGCAAACAACAGCTGCATTAAGCACACATTTGTTTCCTGTAAAACTGACTTTCAAAAAATAAAAGACATTTGCCCATTAGTTTTTACCGGCTGTCAAACAGAACAGTGTTTCAGTGTCATTTTTACCGGCTCCACTAAACCTCCATAGAAAGAATGGAGGTTTTTAGTAGGTGCGATAATTTTTTAACAGGCATGGTAATGATATTACTGCAGCCATTACAAGGTGTTAACAGAGGACATTGCATCATTAATGCCCTTTAATTTATAGTTAACACCATATTACTAACACACAGTAATATACATTTATATATTGGCCAAACGCTCCGCCGAAAAATAGAATGACTACTAAGCTAGGATATCTTGATGCTCATATTCATAGTCTAAGCCCTGTTTATCTTACTTCATTAAATTACATTAATAAGATCTAGCCACTCCTTAATAAGTTTACTGTTTAAATTGACCATCTTATTTTAGGCCCTTTTCCGTTTCCCCTCGAAACCGTAATTAATTTCTCAGCTTTAACCAATTTAAGTTCTCGCTTGTCTTTCAATTTCTGGCTAATACCATCTGTGTTGCTACCATAAAGTGAGTTGTCATTAGTTCCTCTTTTCTGGTTAGCCTCGGCCAATTCAGATGTAGAAGGGCAATTTCTGGTGTTTTTTCTATCTTAAATTTCCCTAACTCACTTAATTTAAAAGCCATATCCCAGAAGGAGGCCACGACCTCACAGCCCCACCACATATGTGTATAATCTCCAACTTGCTTATTACATCTCCAACATTGATAGTATTGCCTGTAGAGAACTTGGATATCCTTTCAGGGACAAGAACCAGAAATTCAATAGCTTAAATCTATTTTCAATCATGGTTACACAATCAATATCATTATTACATCTCCTAATACAGCCTTACCAATCCCCAGGTTCAATGTTAATTCTCAACATTTTTGCCCATTTCTTCATGGCCATAAATTTGCTGCTTCCTTCTATTAATGCAATCAATGTGTATGCTTTCGACATTACCTTAGGAATATTTTGTTCACAAAAAAAAAATCTTTCTCAGTTTTTGACCCTTAAATACGTGAAGATCTCTTTTGGGGGTAAAGCATATTCCTTATTTAACCTCTCAACTGTTTTTATTTCCCCTTCTATAAGAAGATCGGTTATTCTTCTTTTTTATTTTTTTATTAAAATATCAAAATTACATTACACAGACAATGCATATACAGGGAGTGCAGAATTATTAGGCAAGTTGTATTTTTGAGGATTCATTTTATTATTGAACAACAACCATGTTCTCAATGAACCCAAAAAACTCATTAATATCAAAGCTGAATATTTTTGGAAGTAGTTTTTAGTTTGTTTTTAGTTTTAGCTATTTTAGGGGTATATCTGTGTGTGCAGGTGACTATTACTGTGCATAATTATTAGGCAACTTTTATTATTTATTTAATTATTTATTTTTACCAGTGAAACCAATATAACATCTCAACATTCACAAATATACATTTCTGACATTCAAAAACAAAACAAAAACAAATCAGTGACAAATATAGCCACCTTTCTTTGCAAGGACACTCAAAAGCCTGCCATCCAGAGGTGTACTGTTTTCCCTCCTTGTAAATCTCACATTTGATGATGGACCACAGGTTCTCAATGGGGTTCAGATCAGGTGAACAAGGAGGCCATGTCATTAGATTTTCTTCTTTTATACCCTTTTTTGCCAGCCACGCTGTGGAGTACTTGGACGCGTGTGATGGAGCATTATCCTGCATGAAAATCATGTTTCTTGAAGGATGCAGACTTCTTCCTGTACCACTGCTTGAAGAAGGTGTCTTCCAGGAACTGGCAGTAGGACTGGGAGTTGAGCTTGACTCCATCCTCAACCCGAAAAGGCCCCACAAGCTCATCTTTGATGATACCAGCCCAAACCAGTACTCCACCTCCACCTTGCTGGCGTCTGAGTCGGACTGGAGCTCTCTGCCCTTTACCAATCCAGCCACGGGCCCATCCATCTGGCCCATCAAGACTCACTCTCATTTCATCAGTCCATAAAACCTTAGAAAAATCAGTCTTGAGATATTTCTTGGCCCAGTCTTGACGTTTCAGCTTGTGTGTCTTGTTCAGTGGTGGTCGTCTTTCAGCCTTTCTTACCTTGGCCATGTCTCTGAGTATTGCACACCTTGTGCTTTTGGGCACTCCAGTGATGTTGCAGCTCTGAAATATGGTCAAACTGGTGGCAACTGGCATCGTGGCAGCTGCACGCTTTTATTTTGCGCCTTGGTTTTTCCACACGCTTCTTGCGACCCTGTTGACTATTTTGAATGAAACGCTTGATTGTTCGATGATCACGCTTCAGAAGCTTTGCAATTTTAAAAGTGCTGCATACCTCTGCAAGATATCTCACTATTTTTGACTTTTCTGAGCCTGTCAAGTCCTTCTTTTGACCCATTTTGCCAAAGGAAAGGAAGTTGCCTAATAATTATGCACACCTGATATAGGGTGTTGATGTCATTAGACCACACCCCTTCTCATTACAGAGATGCACATCACCTAATATGCTTAATTGGTAGTAGGCTTTCGAGCCTATACAGCTTGGAGTAAGACAACATGCATAAAGAGGATGATGTGGTCAAAATACTCATTTGACTAATAATTCTGCACTCCCTGTATGGTTCATACAATCATATTAGTCATAGTGATTTAAATGGATAGAGGGACGGGTAGGATAGGACAATCCAATGTACAAAATCATTCATTGCCCCTATTTGCAGGCTACGGTATGTACACTCCTCAGTAATAGTTATCATGGTCCTATTCTCCTTCTCACTCCTCATTGTCCCTCTCTCCCTCCCTAACCGCTGTCCATCTCTACCTCCAACATATGGGAAGGATAATCCGCTCACTCACTCTAGACTAAAAAGACGTGTTATTTCTGCTGTAAATGAAACATACATACCCACAAAACAGACAAGACAGACATAACTGTGCCGATGAGCAGATCCACCTAATAAGTGTCTTTAGTGACATAAAAGGAAAACTATGACTTTTATCTGTTCTCTTACATCTGGGAATTTCTCCCACTGGCTTATTCTGGGGTTTCCATAGCTCTCTTGCCTTAATATTCCCGCCTCCATCCTACACTGTATGGCCATTTGATTTTTTATCATGATCCACGATGGTATAATAACTGCTTTCCAATTTCTGGCTTACAAGATCGGTTATTCTTCCAATACCCATTCTCCTCCATTTGCTCAGTAAGATATCCTTTATGTTATTTTCCACAACCTTTAAATGTATAGAATCAATAATCTTTTGGTGGCAATTTATCTTTTTCTTGAATTGTATCCATATCTTCATTAAATTTGTTTTAAAATATTTTTTATGGCTAAGATTAGAGGAGACAGGTCTTTTGTTTGGGTTTGTTGGGATTCTATCTTGTACCACCGCACTTCTTGTGCCAGAGGAGTTTGCATCAAACATATATGGAAAATCAAGTTTGCAAGATAGTAGCCCCTGATTATGGGCATTCCTAATCCCCCTTCCTCAACTTTCTGAGCTATCCTTCTAATACCCACCCGGGGCTTCTTGTCCCGCCAGATAAAAGAGGAAAAGCTTGACTGAATCATGTTTAGCCAGCTTTCTGATATTAACATGGGCAAATGCTTAAACATGGAAAAGAAAAATGTTGGTGAGATAAGCTAGTCACAGGTTCAAATAATATAAATGTAAAAAATGATAATTATCAAACAGGTGTGAGCATGCTACAAATACAGCGTGATTGGCTGTACAATGTATACAACAAACAAAAAATGTCTGCACTTCTCACCCTAATAAAGTTGGCAACAAATATATAAACATAATATAAACGAGAGGTTTTGGATATATGAATTGGCCAAAGCATAATTAAGCTCACCCACCACATCAAGGCACACTCTCATCACGGTGAGAACCTACTCTCACCTCCTATCTAGTGGGCACACGAAGCAGTTTATACTGCTACCAAAACCTATTTAATGTGTTGGAAGAGGTGCAATTAAACCTCTTCCCAATTAACCCTTTACCAGCAAGCTGCAACCAGACAATGAAGAAAAATGTTGGTGCGCTAAGTTGGTCACATATATAGCCATTTTGGGAATACATATGCCTTCTAATCTGTGATAGATACATACTTTTTCATCCCTTTAGTGTATAATTGGTCTCTTTTAACAGACCAAAAAAATTGAACTCTATTTTTTTTTCTATCCTGGGAGAAATCTAATTCCTAAATAAGTAAGTTCTTTGTCTGTACATGTAAAGTTAAAACACCTTTTAAGGCGACTTTTAACCTCCTCATCAATATCTATACCCATTATTATTGTTTTATCATTGTTCAGTTTATAGTTTGATATTTTTGAGTAAGCTGTAAAGATTTCTTTGGGTCAGTTATAGTTATCAGGATGTCATCAGCATACATCATATTTTTCTGTGCCCCCTGGGCAACTGGGTAGCCACAAACACCATTGTCTCCCCTTATCTTGATTGCCAAAATCTCTATAGTTAGTATATATAACAGAGGAGACAAGGACATCCCTGTTTTGTCCCCTTGCCCAGGTTGCACCAATCAGCGCGAAAGTTTTGACCTATCGTTCTGGCAGATGGTATACTATATAGAGATTTAATTGCTCCAAGAAAAGATTCCCCAGATCCAAAAGCCTCCAATGTTTTCATCATAAATTGCCAGTTAACCCGGTCTAAGGCTTTCTCTGCATTCACTGCGATGGTAATTAGCGCCCTCTGTTCTTTTTTATCTATAGTGTCAATTATTCCTCTAATATTATTTGTAGAGCCACGACCGGGAACAAAACCTATTTCGTCTTGAGTTACTATCTGTGCCACAATCTTTTTCACTCTCCCCGCCAAGATGGATGCAAAAAGCTAAGCATCCACATTTATCAAAGAAATAGGATGATAGTTTTTAACATAAGCCTGATCTTTGTTAAGCTCAGGAATGGGAAGAATATTCGCTACTAAAAATTCCCTTGGGCATTTGTTTTTCCTAGTAAATTCATTAAACATCTGTGTTAAACGCCCTATTATTTTCTTTTTTACCACTCTGTAAAATTATTCTCCAAACCCATCAGATCCTCGGGCCTTGTTTCTTTTCAGTGTGTCCACTGCCTCATGTAATTCTTTTTCCTCTATGGGTGTTTCTAAATACTCTCTTTGTTCTCTAGTAAGTTTAGGGATGTTTAGACCTTTCATAAATTGTTCTACCTGATCTAGATTGACTGTTCTAGCAATATAGTAGAATGACTTATAATATCTGTTGAAGTTTTTACCAATCTCCTCTAGTGTTCTATGGATCTTGTCACTATAAATTATTTTATCAATTCCATTTAGGGCCTGCTTTTTTTTTTTTTTTAACTTATTGGTAAGTGTTTTATTTACCCGATTATTATTAACATACCAACATATGTTTTAGCCTTTCTAAATTTTTATTTATTCTCGCCATCTTATGTTCATTTGTAACCTTTTTTATTTTGCAGATCCTCTCTGCATTCTCTTGTGTAGATGTATATTTGTTAATTCTCTCAAGCTTGTACAAAGAGACATACATACTTATAGTTTTTTTTTATTTCCCAAATCACTGCATTGTGATCCGACCATATTATAGTTTCTATCCTAACGTTTTTAATGCAATGAACTAGTGCAATGTTTCCTATCACCATATCTAACCTAGCATATGAGCATTGCCTATAGGAGAAATGTGTAAAGCCCCGTTCTTGCGGGTGTGCCAGTCTCCAAATGTCATACAATTCTGATCTTTTTAATACTCCTGAGAGTGCTCTAGCCTACTTACTTAGTGCCTCATCAATATGTTCACCCCTTTTTACCTGCTTATCCCATTCTGTATCTAAAATACAATTGTAATCTCCTGCCATCACCAATCATCCCATACATATTTTTCCAATTTTTTCAATAATGTTCTTTACAATGAACAAAGGGTCACATTTTTGAAACATAACTTCGTAAATTATATTTAAGTATTGTTAAATATTGCTCTAAACTGCCATTGTTGTTGACCAGATAATGTATTTTAGATTAACCCCTTAGTGACAGAGTGCTATGTTGCATTTGATGTGCCTTGAAGACCAGAATTCCATTATTTTTGTCATACGTTTACTGAACTGTGAATTTCTTTCTTTGTGTTCAGTCCACCCACACAAATTATATATCATTTTTTAAAGGACAGATAGGGCTTTCATTTGATACTATTATTTTCATCATATGATATCATTTACTATTAAAAAAATATAAAATAAGATGAAAATATGCCATAAAAAACACTTTTTCTAACTTTGACCTAATTTTTTTTTTTACACAATTACAAATGGTTAAAAAGACCCCGTCTATATATTTATAATATTTGTCCTGAGTTTAGTAATACCAATGTTTCCTTGTTTGTCTATGTTTTATTTCACGTAATAGGGCAATAAACAATATTAGTGGTTTTTTTTTTGTTTTCTAATCATTTTCTTCTACAGTGACTTTTTAACCCCAACCCTAAATTTACCCCAACTCTAAATTTACCCCAACCCTAAAACTACCCCCACCCCTTAATCTAACCCTTGTAATCATCCAAAACCCCCCTGTAACCCTAATTCTGACCCTATTTATGACCCTAACCCTAGATCTAGGTACAGTAGATCTAGGGTTAACTTTTTCCATTTATTTATTTATTTATTTTATTTATTTAATTCATTTTCTATTTTTACCTGCAATATACTTAACTGCCTGTAGGGGCAGTCAAGTAGCGGTTTCAGAGCGACGGAAGAGATTTTTTTTTTCTCTCTTCCGTCGCTATCCTCTGGGCACGCTGTATCGGAGGAGCATGCTCCTCCGATACAGCACACACCCGCGATCACCGGGTGATCGCGGTGCCCAGGGGGGCACAAAAGGTGTTGAATGATGCCTCCATCGAGGCATCATTGCAACACTCTCACACACATAGGCAGTGATCAGCTTTCACTGCCTATGTGTGTTAGCGCGCATACGATCACATTCGAGGTGATCTTATGCGCGCGGGGGGGTCGAGGGGGGGCTGAAAGCAGCCGAAGCAGCCTCTGAGAGTAGCTACAGACATGTAGTGTTGCGCTAATGAGCGCAACACTACATGAAAACGGAGGACGTATATATACGTCCTCATGGTCCTTAAGGACCATTCTTTTCAGGACGTATATATACGTCCGAATGCGTTAAGGGGTTAAGAGGATTTATTACCATCAGAATTTGGAAGGTGTGGCATCCAAATGCAGCCAAGTATGTGTCAGTATATTATATATTGTGTTGCTGTCCCCGATCACAAAGTGCAGTGACCCAATCAGGGTTATAAAGTGAACGTGGGTGTTTTTTTTAAATGTAACCATTGCTCACTTTGAGGGTTGATTAGGATTAAGCGTTCTTCATCGCAAAAAGTCGTCTTTTCTCCACCTTTCCACGTTTTTTTTTTGCATTTTCTGGATGTGATCTTCAATAAATGATTAACTATCATATTCGTGTCTTCGGACATATTTGTCAACTTAATTTTGTTTATACTGCACACAAGTGATGCTAAGTTAAAATATATGTATTTTTAAAGGTTTAATCTTATTTTTCTATACCAGAATGTAACTGATTAAGGGGTGAGATTAGGCTAAATTAGACATATGTGTTGCTGAATGTGCTTCTTCTCATTTGGTTTACATTCAAACCCTCTGCGACTAGACCCCGAGGTGAGGTCATACACAGGAAACACCACAGACAATTAAAATGCATCTTTAATTCTGCAGGGACAGGAACTGACAAGCAACCTGCAAGTGAACCTCAAATGAGTTGCACTATTGAGGCATAGATAGTGGAGTTGGAAACATTATCTAGCATGCCTGTCTTTGCAATGCAGCTATTGATGCCTGATTTGTGCAGTTCACTTGTTAGTTTAGTTTTAGTGAATAGCCCCCACTGAGCATGAACAGTAAGGCAAATTCACAGAAAAAAATAACAATTACACAAAATATTTTATTTTACATTTTTGACTTTTAATTTATATAAGCAACTAAATCATGTCACACACGTTTGTGTCATCTGTGAGAACATGCCATGACCTTCATCTACATTAGAATACCATCACTTCTATCTTTCTTGGCCAACTTAACTAGGCAGTTTATCAGGACATGCACACCCTTCATCACATCAGCTGGTACAGCCACAGCAGCCATCTTGTGAGAAACCTTAGGGTCATTAAAAGAGGAAAAGCTCTTTCATTTCTCGATCCTCAAGGTACTTAGAGAAGGCAGTGTGGAAATTTGGGTCGTAACCTTGATTCATTAGAAGGCTCATGACTTCCTTGTAGTGTTTCATCATCTTGGTTCTTCTTGCCTGATCTACATCATGAGTCAATGCACAGGTGGTCACCTGCAATGATCAAATCAAAAGAGGAATAAAAAGCTGGGATGAGATTAAGTACAGGTTTGGCAAAGGGGACAGTACATAAAAACCATTACATTTGTTTGAGCTGGTCCTACTTTCTAGCCTCTCAATTTTTTGGTCAGAGCAGAGCAGAGCAGATAAAAGTTTGGATATGTTGCCTTTATTTTAGTTAGCTACTACGAATATTATCAGCATTACAATGATCATAGTTGCCTCACAAGAATGCACTAATGACTAAGATGTGTAAGACAGCCCCATGTTTTAAGTACTATACTATCCTAATTTCTTTATTACTATAGTACTTGAAGTTGTCTTGTTTCATAGTCAGTTCCCATTTTTTTTGCAGAAAAGGCCCAGATTCTATTGCAAAAAATAAGTGATTAAGTGTTCTAAATCAAACACTTTGCACACTCACGATAATAGGTGAGATGTCTCAAATATTATATAAAGGGAAACATTTTAAAAAAAAATATATAGTGTAATATATTATGACAATTTGCATAGGCACATCGAAAAATATATATGAAGTGCACGCTCACATTTGCCTGAGCAGTACTCTGCTCACGAATAAGGCATGTGGAGACCCACAGTGGGTGAAAAGAATATCCTCTGTTCTTGATAACTCCAGATAGTAGCACATAGGGGGAAGAGGAGGCAGGAATATAAGTATCAACATTTATTCACATTGTATAAAACATAATAAAAACTTACAGTAAAAACAGCAATGTCCAGAATAACCTTGAAAAGAGTCTCAGTACAAGGTCCAAAACTGCTTTCAATAGTGGATCCTCCTCCTCCGTTAGTGTAAAATAACTGGCAGCTCCTCCTTCCAGTCCCCGCTACTGTCTCCTTCTTACACACCTCTCCTTGCTCTCTTCACTCCATTGTCTGAGAAAACAAGTCTCAGCACAAAAGGAGACATTGTCATTGCAAAGATCAGGTGCATAAAAAAAGGGGGGGGGGGGGGGGGGGAGTTATAAACAACAGGAAATATTAAATCATGATTGTGTAACGGATATATAAATACCCATTATGCAAGTGCTGTCTCATTTACATATAGTGAAGTATACCCATAATGCAAGAACTTTCTCATTTACATATAGTGAAGTATACCCATAATGCAAGTGCTGTCTCATTTACATATAGTGAAGTATACCCATAATGCAAGTGCTATCTTATTTACATATAGTCAAGTAAACAAGCAAAAGGGCTACACATCACCCACAATAAAGCACAACAGTGCCTAAATAAAACCTAAATAAAAATATAAATATCTTACATTCTGTCCAAATGTGCTGCAAAGGTGGGGAACTGTTTACAATAAACCATTCAAAGAAAGTTAACCCCTTAACGACAGATGACGTGCCAGGCACGTCACGGCAAATCGAGGACTTGCCGACAGGTGAGGTGCCTGGCACGTCATGCACTAAATGGAGTAAAGAAAGCGACCAGCGGTCGCTTTCTTTACTCTAACGGTGTTGCTACAATGCCTCTAGGTAGAGGCATTGTGCAACACCCCCCAAATGTGCAGGGGCGCGCTACGATCACTCCACGGAGTGATCGTAGCAGCCATTTAAAAATGGCTGCGCCCGCTGCACACATGTGCTTAGAAAGCGAACGATCGTTCGCTTTCTAAGCATCTCCGGTGTTGTTAAAGTGCCTCGCCAGCGAGGCACTTAACAACACCTTGATGCTCCCCAGAACCGATGGTGGTCGCTCTCCTGAGCGACCCCATCGGCTCAGTAGAAGGGAACGCTGCCTGTACAGGCAGCGATTCCCTTCTAATGGCAAGAGCATCGGAAGTGAAAGTATTTCACTTCCGATGCTCTAGGGGGAGCCAATCGATGCCGGCACAGCAGATCTATGTGATCTGTGTGCAGGCATGTATGGTAAGTGCTCTGATGAGCACTTACCATACTGTCAAAGGCAATATTACTAAATATTGCCTTTGACAAGTATTGATCTGCCTCCCTCGCCTTACTACTTTTAGTAAGGGAGAGAGACAGATCAGATCAAGTAAAAAAATAAAAAAAAATAATAAAAAAAATATTTAATAAAATTTTAAACACCAAGGGCTTTTATAAAAGCCATTTAACCCCTTCCCTGCCATTGATCGCTTTGTACGCAGTGATCATACACAGCAGCACATTTTTTGCTGTCTGTGCATTTTTTAGGGGTTGTTTTTTTTTACTGTAACTCATTACAGTATAAAAAAAACCTCTTTTAAGAGAGATTAACCCCTTTCTTGCCGTAGATCACTGCCTAATCAGCGATCTGACGCAAATGCAGCAATCTTGCTGCAGAAGCATTTTTAATTTTTTTAAAACTTTTTTATTACACCCGTCACGTGTTAATTATACCTGCTAGGGGACTACGTTTAACGTAAAAAATTTTTTTTAGCTGTCTGAGCGCATGTATAGCGATCAGTAACAGCTGATAAGTGACAATGGCGGGTTGGCGTTTGCTCAGATGAGCATCACCATTCGTCTGGTTAGATCAATATGTGTAAATATTTGATCTGACCCGTGTAGATCTGCTTCCCTCTCACTTGAGTTTTAGTGAGGGAGGGAGACAGAGCTGTATAATGTAAGTTTTTAATTATAATATATTTAATAGAATTGAGACCCAAAGGCTTTTATAAAAGCCGTTTCCAGTATTTAACCCCTTCCCTGCAATTGATCGCTGTGTACGCAGTGATCTTACACAGCAGCACATTTTTTGCTGTCTGTGCATTTTTTTAGGGGTTATTTTTTTTTACTTTGATTTATTACAGTATATCAAAGGCTCTTTTAAGAGCTATTAACCCCTTCCTTGCCGTATATCACTTCCTAAGCAGCACATATGGTCACTGCCTAAGCAGTGCATATGGTCACTGCCTAAGCAGCGCATATGGAGCAATCAAGTCGCCGAAGGATTTTTTTTTGCTATCAGCATTTTTTTTGTCAGACTCACTAGGGGTTAATTATACCCATTAGGGGATTACGTGTATTCCTTTTGAAGCTGTCTGAACGCGTGTATAGCGATCAGTAACAGCCGATCAGTGGCAAAGGTGGTTTGGTGATTTCTCAGATGAGCATCACCCACCATTCGTCTGGTTCGTAAATATTGTTCTGACCCATATGGATCTGCCTCCCTCTCCTCACTTGAGTTTTAGTGAGGGAAAGAGACAGATCTGTATAATATAATTTTAAATTGTAAAAAATTAAATAAAATGTTAATATATTGTGAGTCCCAAGGGCTTTTATAAAAGCCATACCTTTTGTATAGTGTAGTGTATTAACCCCTTCCCTGCCACTGATCACTGCACAGCAGAACATTTTTTCTTGTCTGTGCATTTTTAGGGGTTAATTTTTTTGTACAGTACTACAAAGGCTCTTATAAGAGCTATTAACCCCTTCCTTGCTCTACATGTTCAAATTCCAAGTTTGAAAATAAAAAAGCGCACCTCTCAAATGTAGCCTTTCAACCCCTAACAAAGCTGACAAAGCTATGCAAGGGTGGTATCCCTGTGCTCGGGAGATGTTGCTGAACATATATTGTGGTATTGTTTGTCAGTGACACATACCGAAATATGTGAATTTGTGTCTAAAGTACAATGTATGTGGGAAAAAATACACAATAAAATGACTACCACAAACTTTGACAAAGGCTGGTGGTAGAATTGGTGCATGGAAAGTGTTAAAATAACACCATTTAAAATAGCCTAGGGTGTCTACTTTTACAAAATATATACTTTTTGGGGTAAAATACACTGTCCTACTTTAAAAAAAAGTCCCAAATGAAAGATGGGCTCAGGCTGACTACACGTCAATATTCCAAGTTGAAAATGCACACCTTCACAATGTGGCCCTTTTAGCCCCCAAACAACCCAACAAACCTATGCATGGGTGGTATCCCTGTACTCAGGAGATGTTGTTGAACACATATTGGGTTATTGTTTGGCAGTGACACATACCAAAATCTGTTTATTTATGTCTAAAATACAATATTTGTGAAAAAAAAACACACAAAAATGACTACCACAAACTTTGACAAAGGCTGGCGGTAGAATTAGTGCATGGAAAGGGTTAAAATACCACCATTTGAAATAGTGTAGGGTGTCTACTTTTAAAAAATATATGGGTTGATGGGTTAAAATACACTGGCTGGTTTCAAATATGTCCCAAATGGGACATGGGTGCAGGCTGTCTGCATGTCAAAATTTCAATTTGGAAAACCAAAAACTGCACCTACCAAATTTGGCCTTTTACCCCCCAAACAACCCAACAAACCTATGCATGGGTGGTATCCCTGTACTCAAGAGATGTTGCTGAACACTTATTGGGGTGTTATTTGGCAGTGACACATACCAAAATCTGTGAATTCATGTCTGAAGTACAAGGTTTGTGAAAAAAAAACACAAAAAAATGACTACCACAAACTTTGACAAAGGCTGGTGGTAGAATTAGTGCATGGAAAGTGTAAAAAATACCACCATTTGAGATAGTCTAGGGTGACTACTTTTAAAAAATATATGGGTTGATGTGGTAAAATACACTGGCTGGTTTCAAATATGTCCCAAATGGGACATGGGTGCAGGCTGTCTGCATGTCAAAATTTCAAATTGGAAAACCAAAAATTTCACCTCCCAAATTTGGCCTTTTACCCCCCAAACAATCCAACAAACCTATGCATGAGGGGTATCCCTGTACTCAGGAGAAATAGTAGAATCTATTTAGCATGTTTTTTCGTCCGCTATTGTCGATGAGGAGAAGTTGTTTCAAATAAAAGTCAGGAAATTTGTGTATTTTTTTTTTTTTTACCATATTGTATTATTTTTTTTAATAATATGATAAGATATGATCAAAAATATGGCATCCATAGAAAGCCCTTCTTGTCCCGATAAAAACAATATATAATATGTGTGGGTACAGCAAATGACGAAGAAGAAAATTACTGCTAAACACAAACAGCACAGAAATGTTAAAATAGCCATTGTCCAGAAAGGACAAAAATGTTTCAAAGGCTCTGTCCTTAAGAGGTTAAAACGTAAACAATGCTGGTACTCTAAAGGTAATAGAGCCGAAAGATTACTGACAAACAAACTAAGAAACAACAAATTAAAAGCAAGAGTTAAAAAGATTATTGTACAAGATAAAGTAAAAATATCACCTAGAGACATAGGAGAAGCATTTAATGACTACTATTCTAATTTATATAATTTACCCACAACAGGGTCATCAGAGGAACAAATAACGAGTTATCTAGATAGCATAATGCTCCCTATAGTCTCAGATGATCAGTTAAAATCTTTAAACTCTCCCTTTGAGGAATCAGAAATAAAAGAGGTTATTTTAAGTCTGAAAAAAGATAAAGCCCCAGGCCTGGATGGTTATAGCAGTAATTTCTATAAAATTTTTAACGATGATCTGGCCAACTACCTTACAATTGTATTTAATGAAATTAAAGGAGGTGCAACAGTACGAGAACTCCTTCAAGCGACTATAATGCTGATCCCTAAATCCAGTAAAGACACAGCTTATACATCAAATTACAGGCCAATTTCATTAATCAACTGTGATTAAAAAAAATTCTCTGCAGTTATAGCACGTAGACTGGAGTGGGTTATTCCCTACTTGATCCATTCAGTTCAAGTAGGATTTGTACATTCGCCACTCCGAAAATAATGTACGTAGAATGATAAGTATATTTAACAATGTAACTAGGAGAGGGATACCCCCGCTGACTCTGTCGTTGGATGCCAAAAAGGCATTTGACAGGGTCAGCTGGGACTTCCTGATTCAGGTCTCGAGTGGGCATATCTTGTTCGATCCAGACGGCCATTATGGCAATGTATTCAGATACATCAGCTAGGACTGTTGGTCCAGGCATAGTGGCCGACTGGTTTAAAGTGGGCAACGACACTCGTCAAGGGTGTCCACTTGCCCCATGTTGTATATTCTAACATTAGAACCCTTTGCTGCCAAAATAAGACTAAATGTACATATAAAAGGCATACAGGTTGATGAACACGACTTAAAAATCTGTATGTATGCCGATGATGTAGTTGTGATTCTTACGGATCCAGAGACCTCACTAGCACATTTTATGCAGGAGGCTGACCGGTACTCTAACCTGTCGAACTATAGACTGAATCTTACCAAGTCACAAACACATCCGAAATAGGGGAAGCATGGTATATACTTGAAAAGGACTTGGCCGGGATATCCAATATGTCAATGATTCTATGGATGAATGGCAGGGCGTATAAAGAATTACTGTTGAGAGAACCTTCTAGCTATATTACTGACCTCATAATTTTTTGGATCAAAATAAAAAAAAGATTCAGTATTGAAGACCTTATCATATCCTCCACTCCAATAAAGATATTAGAATTTAACATAGAAAATCTCTCCTTATAGAATTGGAGTAAAACACAGGATTTGACATTTGTAAATATAATATCCGGTGATTCTATTAAATCTTTCCCGCAACTTCAGGAAGAACTGAACCTACCCTCAAGGGAACTATTTACATTTTGAGGTTAAAAAACTATTTTGACCTATCCCATGGGAAGGGAAAAAAAGAAACATAGAAACATAGAATGTGTCGGCAGATAAGAACCATTTGGTTCATCTAGTCTGTCCAATTTTTTAAAATATTTTATTAGTCCCCCGTTCCCAGTCTTATAGCTAGGATAGCCTTGTGTCTATCCCACGCATGCTTAAAATCCTTGACTGTGTTTACCTCTACCACTTCTGCTGGAAGGCTATTCCATACATCGACTACCCTCTCAGTAAAGTAATACTTCCTGATATTACTTTTAAATTGTTGCCCCTCTAATTTAAGACTATGTCCTCTAGTTGTGGTAGTTTTACTTCTTTTAAATATACCCTCTTCCTTTACTGTATTGATTCCCTTTATGTATTTAAATGTTTCTATCATATCCCCACTGTTACGTCTTTCCTCCAAGCTATACATGTTAAGATGCTTTAACCTTTTTCTGGTAAGTTGTATCCTTCAACCCATGAACCAGTTTAGTAGCCCTTCTCTGAACTCTCTCCAAAGTATCAATATGCTTCTGGAGATATGGTCTCCAGTACTGCGTACAATACTCCAAGTGAGGTCTCACCAGTGCTCTGTACAATGGCATGAGCACTTCCCTCTTCCTACTGCTAATACCTCTCCCTATGCAACCAAGCATTCTGCTAGCATTTCCTGCTGCTCTATTGCATTGCCTACCTACCTTTAAGTCCTCTGAAATTATTACTCCTAAATCCCTTTCCTCAGATGTTGAGGTTAGGACTGTACCAAATAGTCTATATTCTGCTTTTGGGTTTTTACGCCCAAGGTGCATAATCTTGCACTTGTCCACATTAAATTTCAGTTGCCACTGCTCTGACCATTTTTATAGTTTAGCTAAATCATTTGCCATTTGGCTTATCCCTCCATGAATATCAACCCTGCTGACAGAATTTGCCAACAAGACCTTCTGCAATATCGCTAATAAAAATATTAAAGAAAATGGGTCACTGAGGTACCCCACTAGTAACAAGACCTTGCATAAAATATACCCCATTAACAACAACCCTCTGTTGCCTGTCACTCAGCCATTGTCTAATCCATTCAACAATATTGAAATCCAAACTTAAAGATTTCAGTTTTTTTGACAAGACTTCTATGTGCGACAGTGTCAAAAGCCTTACTGAAATCTAGGTAAGCAATGTCTACTGCACCACCCTGATCTGTTATTTTAGTCACCCAATCAAAAAAATCAATAAGATTAGTTTGGCATGATCTCCCTGAAGTAAACCCATGTTGTCTCTGATCTTGAAATCCAAGCGACTTTAGATGTTCAGCAATCCTATTCTTTAACAAGGTTTCCATTATTTTCCCCACTAGTGAAGTAAGACTTACTGGTCTATAGTTGCCTGCCTCCTCGCTACTACCTTTCTTGTGAATGGGCACAACATTTGCTAATTTCCAATCTTCTGGAACTACTCCCGTTAACTATGATTGGTTAAATAAATCTGTTAACGGCTTTGCTAGTACACCACTAAATTAAAGATGACATATAAAAGGAACCTTAATTATAGATAAAGAGATATTATTCCCTATAGAAGAGAAACCTAAAATGCTGCCTATATACTATGATTGGCTGAGCTCACAAGAAAAAGAAAACAAACCTAAAGCCTGGATATCATGGGAAAAAGAAGTGGGTAAATCGTTTCAAACTAATTGGTGGATTAATTAATTTAAAGAAGTCAGGACAAGTGTAAAGTATCTGAAGATAATAGAACTCCACTATAAAATTATGTATACGTGGCACTTAGTACCGGACATTTTAAATAAGATGAACAACTCAGATTCACCTTTATGTTTGAGGAGCAATCTAGAAAGTGGAACTCACTCCCATATATGGTGGAGATGCCCTACTATAAAAACATTATGGAATAGAGTCCTTCCAGAAATAGCAGTTAACATTAACACAGAAAATGCACTTCTACATTTACATTTACCGGTTAGAGCGTTTAATAGAAGATACCTATTGATGGCCACAAAAATCGTGATATCACGTCACTGGAAACAACCGATCTGCCCTACCTGGGAACATGTGTGTGGGCAAGTAAACTATCAGTTTAATATGGAGATGGGAATAGCAAAAAATCCGGGATTCAGAGAAAGCCAAAAGTGTGAAATAAGATGGACCCCCTGGACAAGAAATTGCCTTGATACTACATATATCTGTTAAATTGAGTACGGATAATGAGTCATACTGTAGGCGCACCCCCTAAATATGTATGTATTTGCTTGGTCTGGCCGTGTAAGGTTGAAAACTATGATATAAAGGCATCATGAATATGTCATCTTATAAAGTTGAAACCAAGGTGTTAGGAAGCGGATTCAGATATACATATTGAACCACGATAACTAAAACATGATGCTAACAGACCTTGCTTTTGTTTAATGTAATGTAAATGTAATTTTTTATGTCTGTAATGTACCCAATGTATTAAACTTGTAATGAAATTTTGTAATTTTATATGAGAGCAATACATTTTGGAAAAAAAAAAAGATATAGGCCCACTAGGAGTATGTGCCAGGGCTATGCATGTTACCCCGATCAAAATAAAATGATTTATGCCCCAAGCCCCAATTAAATTTAAATACATGCCACTCAGAGGCTTGGAGCCAACAATATTCCCCAAGCCCCAATTAAAAATAAGTAAACTACCCTCCCACATTTAATAAATTACAAAATTTAGTCCCTTCAACTTTTAATTTATTTAATGGGTGCATTTAATTAGAGTTATTAGTGGCTTGGGGCATACCACCAACTCCAAGGCCCGGGGGTGTATTTATTTTTAGTTGATGCTTGAGCCATAGCGCCAAATCAATGCCCTGGGGGCTTGTAGCTTATTTTATTCTGAGGCACAGGAAATACTTTTTTTCTCAGGGTGCCAGCAGGAGGCTCACCCAATATTTTAGTTTTACTGGTTAACCTTTTCAATGCTGTAGGGAGAAATGTTTGTGCTCCCTACTGGACTGAAAAAGTTAAAACGTGCAAAGTTTTGCACGGCTGCACATTTAGGTCATGTTTCTTTGTGTGTGAAAGTCTGAAGGGCAAAAATGGAAAGATTCCTTTTTCATTTTTACTGGTGTCATAGAATCACCGTCTCTGCAGTGTGGTACTTATTAAATAGGTGCGTTGATAATATTACCGCACTTGTTAATGGTGTTAGTGGCAGGCATTAAATCAAAAATGCCTGTTAATTTACCATTAACACCAGTTTTTTAAAATCCGGGGGCCATTGAATCTGAGCCAATGAATTGCTGACGTCATAAAACAAATGACTAGTGATGGCTGAAGATGTTTTATTCTGATCTCTTTATTCTCGACCTGCATTTACATTTTACCATCTGATTGTCCCCATTAATTAGACCTCTTACCTCGACATGGAGGTGAACAGAAATGAGTTCGGGAGTGGGTTTCTTCTACATGAAAAATAAAAATTAATGGGAGGGGGCGGGGTTTTGATCCTGTTTGATCAGGTCAATTTCCTCTCTTTGTGTTGGAAGGAAGGCAAGAAAAGGTTGTACACAGCCACCTAGTCCTGCACATTATGCCTCGCATAGTCTCTATAATATGTATTAGTCTGTTTCTGTTCATCTCATGTATTATGCAGTTCCCCTCTATGTTCTCTACCAAGCGCTAGTAAATTGTTGGCACTATATAAATAGGTGTTAATGTATTGGAATGTGAGTATTAAATTATTAATACAATAACACGCCAAAAGGGTGGGAATTCCAATCAATAGGTGACCAAATAAGTTTACAAAGCCATCCAGTGCAAATCCATACACAACACTTGCCCATAAAACTTACAGAAGCATAAAACCTCAACTTAGCCCATCCAATATTATTTTTTATAACAGAACAGAATGGTCACTTCCCTTAGTGTTATATGAGCACACATGGGTGTGTTTACCAACTCACTGTAAGTCTTTCTATGGATCCCCTGGATCTATATTCAAGGGGCCTACCGCAGTGGGAAATGGACACCATTTTGTTTAACCCCACCTCTGGGGAATATCATACTGTCCAGAATATATATGTCTATATCCATATCTTTGAAAGATATACATTCATGCACAGGCATTTATTTCTACACAATAAAGACTGTTAATTGTACTGTGTTAGACAATAAACTGAAGGCACTGAAAAGCATACTTTTATCAGCATGTCTTCTTTCTTAACTAGAAGAACGGGCACATCAGTGCTCTGTAGAGAGTTACCTCACATACAGTTGTAATTGCAAAGCATGACTAATGAACAGATTGTGGAACTAAAAATTGCTTCTATGACCTTTATTAAATGGTGGAAACAGCATACAGAATGGATTGTTTTTATATGGATATGAATCATAGAAAAATGCTTTGTGAATATGTTAAGAAACATAATGTTTTTATCCATAGGTTGGGGTAATTTTTCTTTCCTTTAATATAAGGCAATCTTGTTGTTATGTTTTTGAAAAATATAAATTTAAACTGTAAAAGATATTACGATATTTCTAAGTTATTTATTTCCAAAGCTGTTGTAGCATGATAATTAATTTGTTCAACTAAAGCAAGTTTATGCTGTATTAAAAGTGAATGCTGACCGTGTCTGATGTTTTGGGGTCATTTTTGACTCAGTTCTCTCCTTTTTTCCCCATATTCAGTCTTTAGCCAAATCCTGTAGGCTGCACCTAATGAACATTGTACACATTCGACTGCTCCTCAGCGCAGAAACTGCCAAAATCCTAGTGCTCTCGCTTTGACTACTGGAACACCCTCCTGACTGGGCTTCCTCTGGCTCATCTTTCTCCCTTGCAATCTATCCAAAACACAGCTGCCAGACTCATCTTTCTTGATCGTCGTTCCGATTTGGCAGGTCCTCTCTGCAACACCCTCGACTGGCTCCCTGTCTGCTCTAGGATAAAATTTGTCAGAACATCAAGCTCTCTAGCTCCTTTTCAAACTTTAAAAACTCCCTCAAAACTCATCTCTATACAGAAGCTTTCTACCCAACCCACTGGAATACCAGTCACTTTACCTCTAGCTACCTCTTTGGACAATCCCACCTAGTGCCAACTATCCACATTACTGTTACTACAACTACCTTCCCTCTGACCTCTTCATTCCCTTATGTGGTTCATGTATCACATTCCCTCTAGATTCTAAGTTTGCAAGTAGTGCTCTCTACCTCATGTACCAGTCTGTTCTAGTTTGTCTAACTTAGTATGTGATTCCCTTCTATGCGCTGTACCTATCGCTATGTAAATTGTTGGCGCTTTATAAATAAATGTAATGTAATGAGTGAGTGGTATTAACCCCTTAGTGACAAGACATTTTGACCTTGACTTTCCCTTGGTGATAAGGGCTGTTTTTACATTTCTGTTTTTTTTTTTTCTTTCTCACATACTCTACCCACACAAATTAAATGTTGTTTTTATAGTCATAAGGGCTTTCATTAGATATCATTATGTTCATCATATCTGTCACAAAATGGATTTGGAGATCCACTGTGGCAGGGATTCTTGGAGGGGCCTGAGGGCTAAACACCTCCCTATAGATTATGGGCCCTGGCTTATGTGCTATAACTCTCTACTTTAATATTGTTATTTAGTCACATTCTGTTACTATACAGGTTTATGTGTAATGCATAATTCTGTGAGTAGACCACTCTGAAGGATTACAATGTGTCAGTGTCAATAATTGATAGTTTACTCCAACATCCATTGTTCTATGTTAATTGAATTTACTGTTAAGCTGATTATGATGAGGTTTTCTATATCTGTAGCAATGCTGGTTAATTGCTGTTTGGTTTCTGTTGTCTTGTATGTTAATTCCTAATTGGTTTGCAGCCTGGAAATATAATGTCTGTGATGTCATATTTGTGTGTTTTATAAGTCTGTGCTGTTTCTCAAATAAAGGGGTTGTTCATTCTTGCTGTACTTTACTGCTAGTGGTCCTGTCTGCTATTTGGGTACATAGAGCAAGGATCCACGAAAAACTTGCTGGGTGGATGCTGAGCTGTTATCGGGGACTAAGGAGGTGATTTTCCACAATGGACAGAGGTTCTACCGGCCTTGGGTAGCTGTTCCGTTACAATATCTTATAATTTACTACAAGATAAATCATAAAATATGATGAAAAAATAACCTTTAACCTAAAAGATAATTTACACAAATACAATCATTTAAAAAAAAACTGTCTAAATAATTTCTAAATGTTGTCCCGAGTTCAGAAATTTGTTTCCATGTTTTTCTGCATTTTTTTGCGAGTTATGAGGCAAAAAACAAAAATAGTGTTTTTTGGTTCTTTCCTATATCGACCTTTTGACCCCAACCCGAACCCTAAATGTAACCCTAACCCTAAATGTAACCCCAACGCTAACCCTTATACTAACCCTTAATATATTTTAATTTAATTTTGACCCTGTCCCTTATGCTAACCCTAATTTAAGATTTAGAGTGTCGGAATTTTTTTTTTTTCACTTCCGAAGCTCTGACACCAAAAGGGCATAGCCATATTGCCGGAGCATGCCCCAGAGGCAAAATTTCGGTGCTGGCTATTGCCTCGACATCGAGGCAATAGACCAGAACCGTCAGAGCAGTTCTCGTGATTGTTGATGGCGAAAACCACACGTAGGAGGTGTCCATTGTCGGGAACGGAGTTCCCGGTTGGACGTGCCTGACATGTACATTGTCGCGAAGGGGTTAATACAAGCTGTATATGCAGCACAATTATAACTTTTTTTAAATTTTATAAAAAAATATATTTTTATTCCATTTAGTACTAATTATCACAAGATTATAGTCCCTTGGCAAAAGATTTCTAAAGTGCAGGGGACTGTTTATAATTTAAAAGTTATCAAAAATGCATTTAACATTAGTAAAACACATGTACAATATACATAACCTAGGCTGTGTCTTACCCTTGGTGACATGGGTGACATTTCTGCGGTATTTGTGTGTTGCTTAAAATTTTTTCTTTTTCATTTACTGTGTCCGCACAAATTATATATTGTATTTATCAGCATAAGGGCTTTCCTTGGATACCATTATTTTTACCGTATTATATAACTTACTACAAAAAAAACATTGAAAAAACACACTTTTTAAAACTTTTATCTGAAAACTCTTTTACACAGTTACAAATGGTAAAAAGACCCTGTCTAAATATTTTCTAAATTACGTTCTGAGTTTAGAAATGTTCTCACCCGTACACAAAGCTCCTCATTGGTCAAACCAGACTTGTGTTATCTCCCCCAGACCTATCTAGTTGCCTGAACCCTGCCCACCACAGCCCTCTTCTGGCCTGATGACAGGCCCAGGTCTCCACTATCCTTTTGTTCACTTTACTCACTTCTGCCTGCATACTAGCCCTTGCCATACCTGCCATATGTAAAAAAAAATGATCTCGCTAGAAGTTTGCTGCTTTCACCCATTCAAGAAATAAAATGTGGCTAAAGCCTTCCCCTTTTTAGTTATGGTAGGCCTAGGCCAATCATCAAGGGCTTCATATTACTGACCTAAAAACATTTAGTTTGGAGGTTGAATTTGACTTAGAAAAATGAAACACATTTCAAGTCTTTCCCATTGAAAGTACCAGGGGGTGAAATGATCACATTTGATGTAGAAGAAATTTAATTTCACCATTTATACACTGTAATGGGAGGCAAATTTCTGAAAGCTATTTTTGAGACCAAATCAAACTCCATCTCTGATCTCTAGTTAGCCTATATGAATAAGGGTATGTTTGGATTCTTGTTGGATTAATTATTCACATGTTCTATTTGTGTGGAATCGCATTCCTAGCCTAATGTGATGACTGTATTAGTTTACCATTTAAAACCAAAGGCCAAACCTGACAATTTGCCCGAAACCGCCCCCGGAGACAAATCCACAGCCTCCCAATGCCACAACCACCATAACAGACCCTGGATACTGTCCTCTATGTTCTGGAAACCCCCATGCGATCATTCCAAGTGTTTCCACTCAGACCAAGCCTTACCGTACCTCTCCCAGGTCGCTTGACATACCGACCCCTGAACCCAATGCGCTAATCGGCCCGCCCAAGACCCCAGAGATCCTGGGGGCAGGGGAACCCCTCCTCGTCCACCCATGGGGCTGCCGCTCTGAACTCCGGCCACTGCGAACGAGAAAGGGCATCAGCTGTGACGTTCAGAACCCCGGGAATATGAATAGCTCTACAAATAATGTTCAAATAAAAACACCGCAGTACCAAGCGCCGAAGGAGTCTGATAACTGGAGGGGAAAAGGCCGTGAAATTGTTGATAGCCTGCACTACCCCTAGATTGTCACAATAAAATATGACCCTGCGGTCCCGCAAGGCCGACCCCCAAAGTTCCAATGCCACCAAAATAGGAAACAGCTCTAAGAATGCCAGGTTTTTTGTCAAACCGGAATTCCGCCAATCCAAGGGCCATACCCCAGAAGACAATTGCGAACCCAAGATGGCACCAAACCCCACCGACCCAGCCACGTCAGTGTACAGGTGGAGGTCCTGATTGGATATCTCAGGGGCCTGTCACAATGCCCTCCCGTTGAAATTCGCCAAGAAACAATCCCAGACCTCCAAATCCTCCCTCAAAGGCCGTGTCAGCCGAATAAAATGGTGAGCATGGGTAATCCCCACCGTCGCAGCAGCCAAACGCCTGTTAAAACCCCGACCTATTGGGATAATATGGCAGGCAAATTTCAACTTCCCCAGTAAGGACGGCAAGGGGCGTAGCTGAATTTTTCGCGCCCCATGCGCCCTGGCTACCGCCTCATGAAGACCCAACAGTTTGCAAATGACACTCTCCGGCCACCAAGTCAATTTCAATGCCCAGAAAGCTAAGACGCGTAGTCGGGCCTTCCGCCTTTTCCGTTAGACTGGGGTGGGCCCACACACAGAAAGTCATCCAAATAGTGCAGCACGGAGTCACAGCCCGACTCCACGTGCACCACCCATTCCAGGAATGTACTGAAACATTCAAAGTAAAAGCAAGAGATCGAGCAACCCATCGGAAGGCTAATATAGTGCAAGTATATTGCAAACTTTAGGTGACATCTATTGGTTACTTTTAAATTAAATTTTTTCAGTATATATCATAAAAACTGACATGACCTCTAAAAAAAAAAAAAAATGCAAGAGCGTTACAATTGTGCAAAAACATTACGATTATTAGTTTCAATTTTAGCTTACTGAACAAAAAAGAAAGTATATTGCAAAGTTTAGATGACATCTATTGGTTACTTTAAATTTTTTCGGTTTATATCATAAAAACTAACATGTCCTCCAAAAAACAAACAAACAAAAAAAAACCCATGTCTTCTTCTCTTTCCAGTTCTTTACTCCTTTTTCATCCATATTCCTGGTTCAAGTCTTTATTCCTGGGTTACTAGGCCCCATGTCTGATCCGGGCTTGCACAAATGTAGGTCCTGATAATTTATGCACAATCTAGTTGGAAAGCACCATCGATATGGGATTTTAGTCACTCTTAAGATTATCGTTGATTCGTTGAATTTTCAACGATTTAGCCTGGTTGCTACTGAGAGATCTGTAAATATGGAGAGTTTAGAGAATTTCTCGTTTTTCAAAGGATTTTTCTGAAAGCCATTAAGCAACTGGTCTTTCACTTGATAACTTTTAAAACAAACAATGACGTCTAAAGGGATGTTAGTTTGAGACAGGTTCATGCTCTTCAGTAATCTGTGTGCTCTTTCTATGGGAAATGCTCCATACATTTTAAGATCTACATACTCTTCTGATTTATGAACTCTTCTGGGATTCCTCTGATCTTCGTATTATTCCTGCAGGATCTGTCCACGAGATCTGCCATTTTGAGTTCCAGTTTATGTATGTTTAAATTCAGATTTTCATTCTGAAGTAATATTTCTTTATTTTTTTGCTGTAATTGGAGAATTTCCTTTGTATGTGTCGCTAAGGAGGATTGATTTTGGAGACGTTCCTCTTTATAGATTGCCAAATTCTTATCCAGGACAATTTTAATTCTGTCGTACAAGTTATCCAGATATGCAGACAAATTTGCCTGAGTTCTTGGGGATATTTGATCAAGCAAGCTCATACCCAAATTTTTCTCTGGAGATGATCTTGAGGACAGCCCAGACACATCTGAATGATTTTTAGGCAAATAGAAAGCACTTAATGTTTTCTCTGGTTTGTTGGTATTTTTTACTTTTTCGCTCCTTGATTTATCCCCCTTCAGTGCCATATTTTTATCAACCAGGTTGGGCCTTTTATTATTGAAATCTCTTGTCGTATCAATCAAAGTAGGCGAGAAAAAATGAGACAAAAAAGGAGTATAGACTGATTTTTTTGTGTACAGTAATCAGAGTAATATGTATATGCTTAATAAACAATGTCTAGCATACGCTCCTTGATTTAAGAGGTAGCAGCTTCAGTTAATTTGCATATAGAAGACACCCTTGTTGTGAAAAAAAACACGTGTAGGCAAAAACAAAAAATAGGTAGTCATATAACTGTACATTAGCTTGATAGCTGCCAGTAAGTTTAAACAGAGTATTTGTTTAGCTCCTCTTTGATTGTTGCATTTCAAAAAACACAAATAGGCAAATAACGAAAATCAGAGAAGTCACATAACTGTACTGAGCTCAATTGCTTCCGGTGGGTTTAGACAACAGGATGTGAGTGCCTAATAGCCCCTCCTTGATTTAAGAGGTAGCAGCTTCAGTTAATTTGCATATAGAAAAACTCTATTGTTGCATTTCAAAAAACACAAATAGGCAAATACCAAAAATCAGAGTTTACACAACAGGATTTGTTTAGCCGGTATTCACAACTTCAGCCTGAGTCCGTTAATCTGCAAACCACCTAAGGAATGTGGAGCAAAACAGTGCCCAGTAGCCCTTCCTTGGTTTAAGAGGTAATAGCTTGAGTTCATTTGTTTATAGAAAACACCCTTGATGCATTTCAAAAATCTCGAGTAGGCAAAAAGAAAAAGAAAAATCAGTGTAATCATATAACTGTACTTGGCTTAGTGGCTTCCAGTGGGTTTAGACAACAAAATTTGTTTAGCCAGTATCAATAATTTCAGCCAGAGTCCGTTCATCTACCAGACCATCCAAGAAATATGGAGCAGAACAGATGCGGGAGTTCAGTGAGCCAGAGACCTGAGGAGAGGGGATAAAGCAGTAATTTCTGTCCACTCACTTGATCTCATCACAAAAAAACCCGGAATGGAAAAGAACAAAATACAGGCAGCAAAGAAAACTAGGAATGGATCAAAGCAAAAGAATGAAGAAACAAGGAAGCACGGGACAGAGCAACCCTATTACAGGGCTCCGGGACAGAACAGCCCCATTACAGGGCTTCGGGACAGCCCCCTTACATGGCTTCAGGACAGGACAGCCCCAGTACAGGTCTTCAGGACAGTACCCTTACAGGGCTTCAGGACAGGACAGCTCCATTTAAGCACTTCAGGACTGGACAGCTCCATTGAAGGGCTTCAGGACAGCCCCCTTAAAGGGTTTCAGGGCAGGACACAAGGAAAAGACAGGAACAAGCATAAATCATAAGCAAGAGAGCAAGCAAGAAAAGAAAAAAAAAAAGAGTGGTTACAGCCTGGATGAGCCGGCATGGGTTGATTCGTGACAAATATTGTCCATGTTCCACTATTTGGTCAAGCAAATTTTCATGGACATCAAGACTTTGGTTGATTTTATTGAACGAGGGCTTCTAGTAATGTTGTTAATATATTTACCTCTAGATTTACATCTTAACGACCTAAGGACAACTAAGTCTAAAAGTGTATATTTTGCCTCCATTATCTTATTTAGCTTTTAAAAATTATTATAGAACTAATTGCTAATTTATTTTAGTAGAATATGTTTGCTTAATAATTTCTAAAAGTTCTAAAAGTAAAAGCGTGTTGGAGCAGAAGATATCAGAGCCAACGATCACCTTTTTCAACTTGATTTTGCTTATATAAATGTAGTTGTATTATAAGTATCCATAATAAAACTTTTTACTAACTTCTTTTAGGATACGCTATTTCTGTTAATGCTTATATATTTCTAAAATTATTAACCAAAAAGTAAAATTCTGTTTATGTTTAAATTAGATATAAAATACTTCTACTTTTGTTAGTTTAGAATTAAAAATATACAGATGAATACAATTTGTTTCCACAAGATGGCGATGACACCATTTGAATTAGAATCAATTACAGTTCTTTATTATGGCTGTTTGCTTATAAGATGGTACTGAGGCTGTTTTTCTTAAAAATTGGCTGTTTAGTTATTTTAAGGAGTACAAAAATACTTCTGAGGTGTATATGTATTGTTTAACAGATTTTCCTTTGGTGTATATCGTTTGAATCAAATTATGTGTAGATGATCAGGAAGACTGTTTGTCTTAAAATATTTGAATCATTGCCACCGATGCCTCTTCTGAACACTGAGGCTGTTAGGCCAACTCCCGTCCTAGCGGAAAGAGTCACCTACATTCTGTCTAAAAGGCAGGGATGGACACTCTTCAGTCGGTAAGTAATATATTGCTAATTTTATATCCAGTGGTAAGTCTCTCTTTATGTATCTCAACACTCCTCCGATCGGAGCTTTATCACTGACTGGAGTAATAACCGATGACCGTTAATAGTAGGCCTGAGTGCCAATAAAACTAGTCCTCAAATGTTACTTACCGTTGCTCCGGACGTCCTCCAGAGAGGACCAAATGCACACCAGGCAAACATCGCTTCCTGCAGAGCAAACAGGTAGCGGGCATCGCCACAATCCACTTTTAACAAAGTAATTATTGAAGCCCAGTACAGGGCTATTTATAAACCTTGCTCCTCCCTGCAAACTCCGCCCAGGGGCTGCACCTAATCACTGCAGGGCTATTTAACCCCCAGTTCTCCATCAGCTAGTTGCCTGTGTTGGTGATCTCTCCAGCCTCACTAGCGTTATTATTGATTTTTGATTCCTGTTGCTGACCTTTTGCTTGTATCCTGACTTCTCTACTGTTTGCTGCCAGTCCTGACTCCTGCCTGTTCCAGACCATTCTATTTGCCTTGTCCTTATCGTCTTGATTTCCCGGTGTGACCCAGTTTTGTTCTGACTATCCTGATTGCTGCCTGACTCGATCCTTGCCTGCCTCCTGATTATTCAGTATTCTGTTTGTGTTGACCTCGGCCAACATTGACCTCCCTGCTGTATATTATCTTACTATATGTTACTATCATCTGGTGTATTACAGTACAGACCTCCTCTCTTAGCATTTCAGTGTGTGGGGTTTTAAGTCAACCAAAGGTGTGTTACCATTAAGGTGAAACATCCTCACTATCTGTCTTGTCTATTTGAGAGTGTCTGTTCTCATATCTGCATTGCGGATCCTATCTTCCACATCAGAAAGATTACATCAATGGTTAGGGGAGGTTCCAGGTGGTTTATTTCCTGGATATTGGGATGAAAATGTAGCACTGTCTTTGATGATGTCTTATATGATCTTAAATAATGAATTTGGGTGCTTCCTTTTTCAGATTTGTAGCTGTCAGTTTCCTCTTGCTTAAAGGGACAGTCTAGTCCCCAAACCACTTTGGTGCAAGATGAAGATTACTGCTTATATAGTGCACAGGCTTTTTTCCAGTGTGATTTGATGCAGGCATTCTGCATGAATCACATTTTTTATATTTGACTCAAGCCCTCCCCAGTGATTACTCTGCATGTTTACAACAGGTGCCGCAGCACTGATTATATAGACACTGAGGAAATAAAGTTTTTTCATTTAGTCACTTCCTGTGCTCTTGGAATTGAATACATTGTGTGGACTGTGATTGTAAACAGTAGGATCTCTTAACAGTGCAACACATTGTCTGGTGACATCACTAGAGAGAAGGGAATTCCATTTATTTGAATTAAATTATTCTCATTGGTTCCTCAGCTAGTGTGGGTAGTTTTGGTTTCTTGCTAACTGCTATAATTTCATAATTTCATCTAGCTATAAATATTTTATATTTTAAGCAATGCAAATTGTAAAACATGCATTTAAAAGTATGTTTAAAGCACATTAATACACATTAATATTTGGAAAAGTGATTTTGGGCACTAAACAGTCCCTTTAAGCGGCCATCTTCCTTGGCTCCATTCCTAAAGTATGCTTGTGCAATGATGTTGAGGTGTAATATGCTAGGGGAATAATTGTGAAAAGGCATGATATGGTATCATATTATACTTCATCTCCAGCACATTTACACAAGCATGATAGCAATGACATGCCATACCATATACCATACCTCAGTGCAAGCACATAGCAGGCACATCACCACTAGCATGTAATTCATCAGTGAAAATTATATTGCTGGGTTTACTACACTTTTTTCTTTTTAACAGGCAATTATGTATAGTGCATTGCAATGCACATGAATAATAGCATTGCCAGGACAGATATTTGGCAGGACTTTCTGTTGGCATGTTTAGGAAGGGGGCCAAATGTTTAAGTTACTGAAATAAATAGGGCTAAGTGGGGAACATGTTGATTTAATTCTCTGTGTGTGCAGAACATGATAATAGCGCTGCTGAAGGTCTGTTTAACCCCCTTGATGCTGGGATGGCTACATGAACCAAAATGAATAAACACAAATATATATGGTTTCTACTTACAGAGAGAACACATGGTAGCATTAACTGAGCAGGGTATATGATAGCACAATGGGGAGTGACCTTGGATATCCCTCGTGGCAGCAAAGTGAGTAAGAATGCAGATCTCCCCTGCACTCCTTACACAATATTCCCACCCAATACTGAGGAGCTGAGGGATGCGTTTAGGAACCAGTAGTCTCCTGCTCCGAACTGAGCTTGTGGGTGGTGTTTGATATGGGAGGGCACACAGGGGCTGAGGGAACTTAACAAAAAGGAGACATTTCAAAAAGTTGAACTGTTCTGGAAACTACAGAAAAATGAATTAAGTTTTTTATAAACAATAATACGGTAATTTAGCAAACATTCAAGAGCATTACACATTGATATATGTACTTAAAATGTGCAAAACCTCCCAAACCAGTTTATGTGGACAACACCTTTGATGAATATGTGTCATTTGTTTTTGTCTATATATTAAAGATATATGATAGCCACATTTTATTCATTCTGATGAGATACAATAAACAAAGTTGTGTAAGACACATTAGTTCAACAAAATACCTCATTTATTAAAATCAATTCTTACAAGATCAAAACATGTGAGTGTACTTTATAAGCAAAATATTGACTACTCATCTTTCAATGGAATATTGAAAGCAGATTATATTTTAGATAGGCAGGAATAATAAGTCATAGGTTCCATAAGATTATGGTTCCGTCAGAGTAAAGTATTATGGGATTTGCTTCTGAATGAATCATTAATAATGTATTGAGATGAGTCAATACACTTTGACTCATTATAGCACCAACGAAGAAAAAACACAACCCAATATTTGATTATAGTATATTAAAAAAAGTCAGCCTACTATAAATAAACTGCCGATAGTGCTCATTTACATTTCTGTGGTTTCATATATCTTGAAAGGATAATTTCACTATGCATTAGATTTCCTGAAGAAATTAATAATATAAAAAATTAGCATTTTGTTTAAAAATGTTTTCAAGTTTTGAACATAAATATTTAGTAGTAATTATGCCTTTCAATCTATAGTACAAATACTTTGCAAGGCGTGCTTTAACAAGAGCTGTTGTAAAACCCAAGTCTATCTTGACTTTTTTAAAATTAATTACTAGCCCACTTCTGTGGTGGTAAGGGGTTTTCTGTCATGTGAGAATCATTGCCTAGAGGCCAAGACTTGTTATTGTGTTGATATAATACAGTAAAACTGATGGATTTTTTGGTAGGTTAGTGGTTGTAAAACCATTTTACCTATATCTGCTACTGACATCTCTGAACAAGACTATGAAACATATTAAGACATGGATAGTAATATATATTTAAAATAACACATATAGCTTAAAATCACCAAAAAGGCACACGTTGGGTCACAATCCTTTGCCCGTATTGTCACATTGCACATTATAATACTTTGTAAAAAAAACAATTCAATTATAAAGAACACAGTTATAGCCATTTGCATACTTTAGTGTCAATTCAACAATTTAGTGGTCCCACGAAATAAGAGTGGAACACAACTGTGCAACACTATTTTTTGAAAAGTGATATATATCTACAACATACATAACAACGATAACAGTAAAACGTAATGTCCATATGTTACTGTCTTGCTAACACCAGAGACTATTCAACAGTTGTATTTTGATTAGGGGAAAGAGTGTATTTAAGAAACGCCATAGCACAGCTTTTGTAACTCAAGGCACTTGCTGGCTAATGCTAGCTCTGGGTTACATGTTCAGGCCTCAATCCTCAAAGCATGATCCAGAGATTAGGAAAACATGGTCGAGGCCCATTTCTCCAGTTTTGCCTTTTCCACGTTCAGATTCAAAGGTAATCTGCCAACAAAAACCAACCAGGTCAGTCTGATAAACAAAAGTGAACACTGTAATTTATAATATTAATTAGCAAGGTGCCATTCACATCTGAAGAACACCATACATACACCCAGGACACATGCATTAGCTACATACATTACAGTTGTAGCATACGTTACAGTACACCATTTGTTAACTTATACAAATATGTCATAATTGGTAACATTTTGGCTTTCTGTGTCTTTATCAAGCCATAAAACAGAAATAAAAGTAACAGTATCAAAGACAGAACACCACTTTATAATTTCACTTCAAACATGTTCTTAATAACCACTTTGCATTCAGCCTTTCAACCAGCTTTCCACTGAAGTGTAAATACTTGGAATATGTACTGTATTTGTTATTGTGTGGCACTATGCCAAAAGGATTTGTAAAATCGAACTGACTCAAATTTCTTAAGTACCGCCCTTTACAGGAGAGCTTGCATCTCACTTTAAAAATATATACATATTTCCCAGTGTAAATAATTATACCAGTGTCATCTAGATAGTTACAGACTCAATGTATTGCCTCATTTTATCTGACCCATAACACGTTCACAGATGCCACTTTAGAACTGCAGAACATATATATCCCATGATGCAGTGCCAAGGTGAGCCATCATTGACATAAATATTCATCCTGCTTGGATGTTCTTTTATATCATGAGAAATGGTTCTAAAAACATCTCTTACATACACTACACATTGTGTGTCCAGTGCCCTGAGTATAAGGGACAGGGTACTTACATGGCTCCTGGTTCTGCTTTTTTCCTCCGGTATTTCAATCCTTGCAGTTTTCCACCCTTCATCCTTATTTCTGTTTCCTTCCCATACAGGTCTATTCCTGTGATCTATATATGCCCGCATTTTACCCACTTTTTCTCCCAAAAGGCGGTATGTGAATATTAAACAAAACTTGCTGTCTGGCTTCAACCCTGTAAGTGGGAGTTTCAAACGCCCAATGTCTTTCTTCTCGCCGACATTTGCGGGAACTGACATGTAATATCCACCTTGTTGGTAAAAAAAAAATAGAGCATTCATTTGTTGTATTAATAATAAAATGATTTATTTATAAAGGAATGTAAAAGCTAAACAATGTGTACTATTTTAGCGCTTAAACAATAAGTAAATTAAAAAATGAGGAGTTTAAATACATTCTTGCTAAAAAGTCCTCCTGGTGCTAAAATCCAAAATATGCAAAGAGCTAAAAATTATATAACCCTATGCAAAGAGCTAGAAAAAGTAATACTTACTAAATTTAAAAATAAAAAAGCATGAAATACAAATATATTAAAAAGAAAAACTCCACAAAGAAGATGATTTGTAAACATATTAACTTTCAACAACCCATAAATAAATATATTGATGTTCTGGATGGAGATATTTCAAAAAAGGAAACTAAACAACCAAGTACAGTAGACAATTAAAAATACCTAAGATTCCTAGTCCAGGTAGTGATGATATGCATTGAAAACACAGAGGTTTCCCGGTTTGGCGTCTATAGAATGTATCTAGCTTGGAAACTTCTCTAGCATCTCACTAATTCATCACTGCTTTGATCCAAATAACAAGTGTTTCATTTGTTTTGCTCAAAACAGCATAAATTGTGATCTAATCTCACCTTTCTCTTAGGAATCCATGTATAATTCATAAACTGAAGCAATTAGGATTGGCTGTGAATTGTGGGAATCTGCATCCCAGTTTACATGTTTTCAACTTTGTACTTCTTCTCTGGTCAAAAATACAATGAGGATTATGTGTCCAGGTTTCAAGCATAAAGTTCTAATAGTAGAGAAATTACCATGAAAATCATTGGAATGGTCTTGTTGATTGAACCAGTTTTACAACCTTGCCCCAGCAATAACCCCCTGTATCTCAGACCATTGCTTGGTTATTAGCCACTGAAGACTTACTTATGTAAGATTGTCAGAAATTCCTGGCATTTTGGTTTTGCACTGGCTACACAAGCCAAGTGTTTGGAATTTAAACCTTCTTTCCTAAGCTTGGAGCTAGAAGGACCTCTTCATACTTGTCGGAAATCTAAATCTAACAAGGTCAAATATCAGTTTAATAAAATATACATAGTAATATCAGGCTCAAAGACCTTAATGTGAAGTACAAAATAAACACCTATGTACAAAGGATACTGGAAAGACAATAGGTCATTTAAGATATACCAAGGGACCTGGAGTAAAAAATATTCTGATTAGGAATTGTGAGGACATATGAGAACCAAGTGGACCATCTAACTGTCCAAAGGGGCAGATAATTCAAGGCAGTCATTCCTTACATCTAGATTCTTAGACTTTACTACATCCACTGCAAGGTATCCAACATAACTACTACCCTTTCTGTAAAATCGTTTTTTCCCCCTCCATATTTCCCCTTCAAATTTTACCCTGTAACTTCACACTGTGGCTTCCTGCTCTATTTCTTCTCTATTGACGACCTTCAATTTTAAAATATTATTTCAACTGAAACTTCCCATCATGTCTCAATATAAAATGAAAACAACAGTGAGCCAAAAATAAAGCAAGCAATTGCCTTTGCACGAGACTGTATAAGTGAAAATATTGATTAAAGGTCCTTTTTACATCTATGAACATGTGTCAAGTCCTTTACAGTTGTATATAAAGATTTTGGAACCAGTCTACATTTACTGTTATTGTTGCATGACATATATATTGCATGGCAAAGGGTCATTCAAATGAATTCCCCACAGAAGTATTGCATTGGACCTATAGGTATAAAATGGCATTTACATGTTAAGGCATATCCCATTTTATTCACTGACCAGCAGGCTCCATACTCATTAGGAAACATTATCCAATCCCAACTATCACTCACAGTTAGAGATCATTGTGTATATGTAATCTATAGCAGGAACCCTATCTACACAGTCAGCACTAGTCAGACCCCATCTGATGTAACTGTTTTTATTGGTTGAGTTTCTCTGAGGGCTGACAGAAATGTAGCATATAAAGATACATTACGTTTGCATCAGACAAATGGCACTAAGCTGTTAACATTTACTTCTACCAAACAAACAAATGTAGTGCCACTTTAAATATAGAATTGATAAGTTACATATAAAGTTACCAATGTGTTAAATGTTTTTCTTGTATACTAGTTTCCTTAATAACAATTTTATCCCTTTATTACTACCTCTTGAAAATAACCAGTCTACACAAAAGTTTTAACACTGTAGGAGACAGTAACTGTACTAAAAGCAAGTAGAAAGTCAATAATATAATTCTAAATCCTCGTACCATTGCTGCGATCTGCATGTTTCCAATCAAAATCATCTTCGGTATCCTGGATCCACTCACAGACATCTTTATCAAAGCTGCAATCAATGGACACCTCTGAACAGACGGACAGACAATAAAAAGAATTACATCTTTCATGATATGATACTTTATGAAAAAAAATTAAGCAGAACTGGGAAATGTAATAAAGTATTACATTGTGAACACTACATCAGACAACTGTAGTATAAGTATGTAGGGTAGACATGCTTGGAGTTTTCTTTGGTCAAGCCAATTAAAGATGCTTGCCTCCACAACCCGATACTCATTTGATGATTGGATTAAGATGCTGAACCATCACGTCATCACCTGTGTAGACTTGTGGATCACAAACAATGCACATCCACAAGTAAGCGCTTCATCTTCTGCCCCATTTGCCTCAATTAAAATGTGGATGTCTTGTATGATTTTGTATCAAACCTGGACATTAGCAATAGGGCTGGACAGATTTATGGGGCCTAAAATTCCTACTGTTGGCTGTATGCTATATATAAGACTGTATGCTATATATAAGAAGGTGATTGGGGCTTTATTTTAACTTCCAAACATGTTTATGAGCTGGACTTTTTATAGTGAGTGACAGGCGTGCTGTAAGCCCAGGGCATGCCTGTCGTTCTGAGGCATGATATCGCCCTGTGTATCTCCGAGGGTTTGTGTGCTGAGAACAGCGAGCACACAAACCCCGAGAAATACATGAGTTACATCTGAGGGGCCGATGGCAGCTACGAATTCACCAACAGTGTCACTCACTCAAATCGACATGCTCGAAAAGTATACGAAAATCTGTATACTTTAAGTGCTTGTCGAATTGGCAACAGAGTTAGAGTCTGTTCAGAGCACACAAACCCAAGAAATACACAGCACGGCTGCTGTGTATTGCGGCGTACACATAGCACATATGGAGCATCCACCACTGGCTAACACCAGATTTTATTTGTGATTTGGTTGTCAATCTACTGCTTGTGCTATTAATGGTCATTCATGTAAAAGCACTTGCCTCTGTTTGATGTGTTAGACTTCGGATTCACATACCTCCCAACATCAGCCCCTGGCAAATTATGATGGAACTTGGGAAGTCAAGTGTCAGCACTACCGCTCATGCAAGTTAGCTCTGTCACTTAGACTGGCTATAAGGCATGCGCACAATTCTGCGCATGTGCAGTATGCATTCTACAGTGTACTGGATGCTGGAGAATGAATTCAAGACTGTGGATTTGCAGCCGGAATCAGGACTGTCCCACTTAACCCCTTCGTGACGTTAGGACGTACTATGCCGTCCTGACTTTAAGTGCCTTAAAGTCATTAGGACGGCATAGTACGTCCTGTACTAAACAGCTCATTGCGGCTCCCTGCGATGAGCTGTTTTCAGATCACTTACAGCGGGATCCCACCTGTCAGATGAGGCCACTTTGAGTGGCCTCAGCCTGACAGGGAAAATGTAGCCAGTGCTCAAAGCGAGCACCGGCTACATTTTGCTAAATCGCGCTGTGCCCGAACTTCCGGAGGTCTCGCGATTTTTTGGCAGGGACCCACAGGGACTATTAAGACCCTGATCGGGTCTCTGCCAGAGTGTTCCTGGCTACCGATCGGTGGCCAGGAACAAATCGTGACGTTTTGGTGCTTGCGTCGTTTGGGACGCAAGCATTATGCGTCACGAAGGGGTTAAAGCAGGACAGTTGTGAGGCCTGGCTTCATGCTATAGTGTGAATCAAATGTGACCTAATGGAGCTAAATGTTGATGAATGTAGCAGGACAAATGCTCTGCCTCTTCCTTGACCAACAATAAATGTGGGCCATATATGTAATTGCATTTGTTTTTGCATTTAAACACATTATGCTCAGTGCTACTAACCTCCACTTTCCTGAGCACCATCCTTTTTGTGCTGAAACTTATTTTTTATATTTATGGATACAGAGGTCAGATAGAGGGTAAACATAACTTGATTTAACTTACCTTCTGAATTTAATTCAGGAACTTTTTTGTTTATAGAAATGGGCCCATGAGCTGCTTCTCTTCTTAACTGGAGAGCTAATATAAAAAAACACATCAGAAGAGTGCTCACACATCATAGTGTCATTTCTAATATTGTTAAAATACTGGAAACTGTACCCTATGAAAAAATGTAACACTGATTTTGATGAAAAGCAACACCAATGATAAAGGGTACTAGATAATAGGTACTCATTAGTGCCTAACAATTTCTCTTTGTTTAAGACTCATAGCTCTGCCAACTGGTACAATCCCCAGCAAGATAACATAATCTGCACTAACAGTAGTATTACACTATTGCAGGTGCTTTGTTTTTTTCCCTTGTATACTAATTGTGTTGTTGCATATTGTTTACTATGAGACACCAAGAATAGATTTCCAAATCTTCTAGATAAGGGTAAAAAATGTCTGTCAAAAATCTATGAACCTCTTTGACAAAAAAACTATATATTATATTCCCTCTTTGGTGAGCACATAGTGCAGACAGAATTCCTTGGTCTTATTCAATGTTTTCATGACAGGTGCACTTTAAATCCGCTGAAATTTCGAAAATCTACACCACATGGGCTTACAGCATATGAGATGACCCATGTATCCAAAGTATATAATTACATTCCGAAAACTGGCTTATGCCGTCTGTGGCATTGATATATATATTTTTAAAGCATTCAGAGCCATCTACATAAACGTTAAGAAACCAGGGCAACTGCTTTAGGCTTTTGATCTGACTTGGCTGTTCAGGATTCCAGTATTTATCTCTCTTTTCAGACCACTGGATCAAAGTAATTGTGCTGTGGAATGTGAGAAATCCTCTTTAAAACACAGACTGAGTCTTAAATAACTTAAACAAATACCACTGGCAGTGTACTGTCTATGATAGAGCAACTGTTATAGGTATAAATGATACCTTTTCTCATTAATCTTGCAGTACAATAACTCTGTAAGGAGACTTGGTTAATGGTGTCTGTGATCAGAGGATGCTGGCATAGGAAATAAACTAAGCATCACTGTTTCGGACGTAAATATCGGCAGATGTAAGTAACAATAATAAGGTCAATATAAATGTCTCATATGAAATCATATTTTTACTGTGCAGTTTTTGCCTCCACGTTATAAAGCGATTTCCCTCCATTTAGCAGCCAAAGCAAATGGGATTAATTGATAAAAGTGAATTCTGAGGCAAAAAGCTAAAAGTGGATCACCATGGAAACCAGTTAAATATTCCTGCTATCTAGACCACTTTTCAAACTTTGGCCTACAACTGAGTTGTAGAAATAACCCCCCTACGTGTTAGCTTACATGTCAGCACACTGCAAAATGAAAAGTTAGCTAAATCACAACTGTCATAAAAAAGTTATGTTTTACTGAAAGATTGCATCAAGTATAAAAGAAAATGCTTAAAAAAAAAAACCCGTACCTCATCCCGAACTATTTATAACGTGATCAGTGGGCAGACATCTTGTGTCAGTTCTTCCTTTATGTGACCCATCTAACCCAAAAGTCTAAACAAAATGCCTGCCCTCCAACAGAGTTATACAGAGAAAATAGGGCTCAACAAGGTACATCTATATTCTTTCATTTCTATTTAAAGGGGCTCTTTCAACCTAAACATTGAATAGAGAATAAACAATTATGAGAAATTATCTATACTTTGTGTTAGCAGAATTGGAAGCAAATGCATAAAATAAAATAAAAATATGTTTTAAACATGTCTGTGGTGTCTCCTGTTTATGACATCACCTGATATATAAATTACACATCTCGCACTTTAACGTAGTTCATTGGCATAACAAGCCACAACTGATGTCATAAACAGGAGACACCACAGACATGTTTTTCTTTCATTGTATGCATTTGCTTGCAATTGTGCTAACACAAAGCATAGATCATTTTCAGCATTTTTTATCCTGTACATTCACAGCTGAAAAGCGCCTGATTTGTGTCAGGGATGTTGGTGTTATATATTGATGTATGCTGCGATAGCTCCATTTTTAAGATTTGAGTTTGAATAAATATTCTCATGATTACATTGTAGAGTAGAGAACTCACAAAAAACCATTAACTATTGAACTTCTTTTAATTATGTTGAAGAGACAACCATGCAAGTCCCTGGTGACAGAAAACAACTCTGGTGAATAAAGTGTTGGTTGTTTGGTGCGGGAACTCTACTCCCACATATATTCGATACCAGACCAAATAGAAAAATGCTTTGAGGGTTGTCTGTCGCAAGTGAACCATTGAGTAAGTAAATAATGCTCAACAAATGCTGGTTTCTGTCATTATTGTTGCTCTTAGCTCAGGACACTAAAAAGTAAGCAGACAATCCTCCGTTGCAATGCGTAGGCACAACACCTAACGTATGTCATCCATATTAAGCAACTTTTTTAATTCAATAGTTAACTAAGCATTTGAGTTCATGCTTTCAAGACCACTTAGGTCTCTTCTATGATGTACTGGAATCTTTCAAATCCACTTGTTTCCCATGTAACTTATTGACATATTTGGCCAAACACATCACAATGCTAATTCAACACAGACTCCTATTGCTGTTAATTAGAAAAATATACAAGAACTGACACCTGGACCACACAGCAAAGCAAGCTTCTTCATTTATTTTCCCCCTCCTTTGGCAAGCCAAAGGGTTAATCATAGCAATATAGAGAATTTTCCAACCAGTCTGTATTAAATTACCCTCCACATATTTTTCTCTTGCCTTAGATGGTCTGATAGCTAAGAACCAATCACATACTGACTCTATGCTAAAGCTTATGTCTGTCTATTTATTTTACTTTTACACAGACACATCTGAAAAATCGTTTAGTGGTCTGCATATCTGCATAATCCATCAGCAACGTTTACCCTGGTTCAGAGAATCTTTGCCAAAGGTAAAATTGTGATGGAATGAGAGGTCAGAGGGATAAACTGTGTTTTAGTGCAACTCGGTTATTTGATGGTCTGTATGATTGTCTACTGAGATTCCTGTCCTGCCAAGAAACTTTGGTTTTAGTTGACTCTGTACCTATATGTTTGGAGGACAGAGTAATGTGATCATACACACAGTATATGGAGTTTGTTCTTGGAACCATAGCTTGCCAAAGTAGACAGAAAAATTATTATTTTAATATTAGGACAATATCTTTGCAACCCAGTGCAGTGGCAGATCTTGGGGATTAAATGGTTGTTTTGGAAATGCAAAAATGAATATCAAGGATTATTCATGAATTGAATAAAAACAAGGTGCCATCCAGTCACTATATTGAAAGTGTTAATATAAATTCTCCCTGGTTTCCGAGTTCCACAAATCCAGAGGAAACCATTCCAAATTATCCTAAAGCGTAAGCAGGAAAAAACTGCACGCCACTCCAGAGTACTCAGAAATCTAATTATACTTCAAGTGTTACATAACGTATTTATTAAAACAGGGATTGACAAATTTAATTCAGTTTTAGAAGGCAAAAAAAAAAATTGAGAGGCCAGAAAACAGCACATACACACAATCACAAAACTTACACACAGAATAATGTAGACAGTCACATGGACACACGCAAATAGTGATGCACAAACAGTCACATGGGCAAACAATAACAGACACATATATATACACAAGCCAGGAGGTTTTTTTTCAAAAGAAAATGTACATATATCAATGTGTCCCCCCTTCTTGTTTCTTTGCCTCACTGCAGGGGAAGGAGTCACTTTGGTTTCAGCCTGGTCTGTGCCTCTCACACAGGCATGGACCACTTTCAAGTGTAATTTCCATACCATGTGACACCCAACACATGCTAAAGTGCAAAAGCAGTCTGTGCAGCTGGCTCATACTGTCCCCAGGAGCTGCACTAACCTAAAAAATGGTCCCAGTGTTGAGGAGTAAAATGTTGACCCGGAATCATGTTTTATTTACTTGTCGCTGTGGCAAGCTGGCACCCAGGATTTGTCAAGTCCTGTATTAAAATTCTTAGTCAAACTTTAGAACAATGTATTAAGGAAGAATGTTAGAGGTGTTTGGCAATGTTGTGCTTATTCCTGAGCCATTTCTAAATATTCAATTCAGCCAAATTTGCTCAGCTCTTAGCTGAAATGTACAAATTCACCAAAATACAGGCTTTAAACAATATATTCAAATATGTATTTGTGAATTAACATTTTAATGTATACTCTTTTTTAAAGAAATCTTTATAAATATAAGATATCTTTCCTTCACTGTGATGATTATCATACCTGAACAATCAAAACAAAAATCCAATGAGAAAATGTGTGAATTGTCATTAAAAACATTAATAAAGACATCCAGGCTGTGTGTTTTATACTTAGCCTTGTAGTTGATTTAAAGTTCCAGTCAGAGCTTATAGCTTTATAACAAGTTTAATTACAATTAACCCTTAATTTGCATAAATAGATATATCCAGCGTTAAATGACTGGGACATGCAGCAAGCAAAAACATCCACCTTGTCTTCTAGTTATTCTAAAAATTAATGAGGCTAATTGTAGCAGTCATTTAATAAAGAGCTATAATGTGTCTGCTTATTTGTAACCATTTGTACTCAGCAAAGATTAGATTTAAACAGATACAGTTGCCTTATAGCTTCATCATTTAGTATTTTGGCAACCAAAATATTGATTCTTCTTCTCTATGTGCGCTAGTTGTAGCGATAGACAGTTCAGCAACCAAATGTTCTAAGAAAATGGGGGTCATGAATAAATGCGGTGCACACACCTAGAGTGCCAAATAATGGTGCACTAGGCACACCTAATATTAAGCAGACTCCCAACAAATTTCGGGAGTGTAACAAACAGAAAAACGTATGAACGTATGAATATTTTTTAAAGCTCAAATATTAGAATCTTCCAACGGTTACATCATTTTTGGTTGTGCCGGCACTCAATGCACAGCCTGTTTAGTGTCGGGGAATGTTTGGCGGTGGACCTTCTCCAGCACTGAAAAATGTTAGGAAGGCAAAGCTCGATAGCCATAATACATAACAAACGATGAATGAGCATTTTTTTACCTCTCCCAACACTTTACAGTGCATGTATTTTATGTACATGACACCCAACACACTCTAGTCTGCTGTGCTAGGTGGATCAGAGTCTGTGATCTAAGGCATTTGAATTGTTCATAATGTTGTCCATCCTGGAGCTTAAATGTCTAGCCAATACTGCACTGTGCAGCATTAGTATTTTATAGCCTACCTCAAGTTTAAAAAGAAAGTATGCTTTTATAATAGTCTCAGAGCCTAAATTTTAAATATAACAGCAATAGATGCTAGGACAGAATGGTGACTACGCATGTAATCTCAATGGACGTTGACAAACACTGACAAGCGTTTTGTTGCAAGTGTGTGGCTTTGTGAAGGCATCAAGAATTTACAGTGTACAAAAGCATCTTTAAATATTGGTGCCCTCCATCCTAATTGGACAGAGGTCTCTCTTGTTGATATGTCATAAGTTTAGGGGCAGGTCCCTGATTGGTTAGATTTGTATTACACCACACTGCATCATCATTCCACACCTACTTTACTAGAATGTCATAATCAATTTTTCTGGAAGGGAATAGCTACTAAAATAATTTTTACAAAGTGTTTAACCACTTGGTGGTTCAGATATTCAATAGTACTTCCTGGGGAAGTAAATTTTGTCCAACATCCAAGGGATATTAGTAAAAATGCCCACTATGTGCAAGGCGATCACTGTATACAGGGCCGGCCTTAGGGGTGTGCGACCTGTGCGAGCGCACAGGGCGCAACACCCCAGGGGGCGCCGCCCGCCAGCTAAAAAAAAAAAAAGTTAAAAAAAAAAGAGGCTCTGCTGTGTCGGGGAGGGGGCGGAGCTAACCGGCTGAGCGGTGTAGCTCCGCCCCCACCCTGTGAAGCAGAGAAGCTCCTGCATCACGGGGAGCTGCAGGCAGCAAAATAAAGTGCTGCTCGGCTCCCCATGCCTGCATTAAGCATGGGGAGCCGAGCAGCACTTTCTTTTGCTGCCCACAGCTCCCTGTGAAGCAGACGCTGCTCTGTTTCACAGGGTGGGGGCGGAGCTACACCGCTCAGCCGGTTAGCTCCGCCCCCTCCCTGATCAACATTTGCAGGCAAGGGGAGGGGGGGGGGGGGGAGAGGCAGACTGAACAAGGGGAGAGAGAGACAGACAGAACAGGGGGAGGGGGAGAGAGAGACAGAACAAGGAGAGAGAGAGTCAGACAGAACAAGGGGAGGGGGAGAGAGAGACAGAACAGGGGGTTGGAGAGAGAAAGAGAGAGACAGAATGGGGGGAGAGAGAGACAGAATGGGGGGAGTGAGAGACAGAACGGGGGGAGTGAGAGAGACAGACAGAACAAGGGGAGAGAGACAGACAGAACAGGGGGAGAGAGAGAGAGACAGACAGAACAAGGGGAGAGAGAGACAGACAGAACATGGGGAGAGAGAGACAGACAGAACAGGGGGAGAGAGAGACAGAACAGGAGGAGGGGGAGAGAGAGACAGAACAGGGGGAGAGAGACAGAACGGGGGGGAGAGAGAGACAGAACACGGGTGTCTGGGGGGGGGAGAGACAACGGGGGGGGGGACAGAACAGGGGGAGGAGAGACAGAACAGGGGGAGGGGGGAGAGAGACAGAACAGAGGGAGAGAGAGAAAACAGGTATGGGGGAGTTAGAGCGAGACAGACGTGGCAAGGAAGAGGGAAGGGACACATACATAGGGGGGGGAGACAGGGGGCGCCACGGGGGAAGCCCGCACAGGGCGCTGGGACACTTAAGGCCGGCCCTGACTGTATATGACACAGCTTGTTAATTTCACTGCACAGTTCTTATTCCCATTTACTGCAACTCAGATCTTTGGCCTTGAGCACATATCATTTATGTTCGCCAACAACTGGTGTTGGGAAATAGAAAAAAGGAGCTATTGCTGTTTATTTCGTATAATGGCGATTACACCCTTTTTATGTATTCCGACACTTAAATGTGCGCGAATAGAACCAAACATTGGATATGGTAATGCTGGCGCACAGAGCACTGGAGGAACAAGTGTGGGAATGGCTATTTTTGGGGGGTCTACTTTATATGTAGGCACACACCCTAGTTAGAACTAGTTTTAGGAGCTATCTCCATATGTCAGAGCAGTAGGCGTTACAGTTGACTGGTTGACAGCAAAATAGGTAGGTATACGGTAAACAACCATAATTACATATATAACAAGGCATTGCTCAACCGAATGGTACTTAAAGGGTCATTATTTAAGATACCAGGCAGTGACTCCTATGATAATGCTACCAAGCATAGATGCTAATCACAATTGGACTAAATATGCCCTGTCGTGCAGCCTGCAAATACCATAATAAAGAAGAACTGTACCGAAATGTTAATTTATTTGTACTGCATCAAATAGTTCACACTAAACAGTCATCTTTCTAATTTGGTTTAAAATACTCATATCACCAAACACATGACAGAATTCTGGCCAGGTACATGTTTAATAACTTTAATACCTATAATTATTAAGAAAACGTAATGTTATGACTTCTAAAATATTATTCTTATAAAACTAAAACACTAATGACTAATAAAAGTATAAATAGGTGATCAAATTAAATATGCTCTTAGCAAGAAACTGCATTCTGGTGGCTATTTATTTTGCTGCCTAAGAAAGATGTGATACAAAATGTGTTTTAACCTCATTTTAAAACGTTTCTTTTACATTTCAAATTCCTCAAAGGTTAGATTTCATGGATAAAAAAGAAACACATTAACTAAATAAATTGAATCCTTTGCAGATGACATTTCAGTACTCTGAAAAACTGTATTTTTGAGTCTCATTTTGTTTTAGCTAAATAAGCAAAGCAGACTTGGCTTGACTAAAATGTTTAAAAAATATATATATACACTCATTAAAGTGTGAACCAAACCACAGTATAAAAAAATAAACCAATTCCTTTTGCAATTTGGAAAGTTCTGATACATTTTTGCTGGGATCATTTTTTTAAAATGCATTGAGAAAATGTGTGAAATTCAATGAGATTCTGACACTTTTTTGAATTCTTTTATATCTGCTGCATTATATCACTTTCAGAAACATCCAATTCCCCTGTGGGGCTCCATGAGGCTATTATTCTGAGCAGTAAATCTTCACAGCAACAAGTGAGTGTTCTGATTAAGGGTCATATACGGTTTGGGATCACTGTTTGTCTATAGTAGTATGCTATGTCCTTTTTTTGTTCTCCATTTTTTTTGTTCTCCATTTTCATCCTGTTTGTGAAACATTGTGAAGCCCCAAGCACAGAAGAACATTGACTCACAATATAAATATAAGTATTTTTACACAAAGTGGCGTCTTGAGATAAAAAGCACAGAACCTATTTGTTTATTAAATCACTTTCAAAATATCTTTACTGGCAATATGACTATGTTCCATTTAAGATAATAGGAAATATGTTAAAAAGTTGTTGTCAGAAATATAATGTAATTGTACCATAAATAATGTTTACATCTATGTATAAAATCACTTCTGACAGAAAAAAGCGACAGTGCGAAAAACAACACATTTTCTAACTTTTACAAAATAGACAACTGCAAACGCTAATAAAAAAACCTGCTAAATAGATTCTAATATTTGTCCTGGGTTTAGAAATATTCAACGTTGATACGTTTTTCTGTTGTTTTTTTGCAAGTTAATGGGCAATAACTGTAAGTAGCCTATTGCTGTGTCCTAACCATTTTCTCCTACAGTGATCTTTTGGTCCCACCTCTAGTCATCATCCTAAAATTAGCAGTAACCCTAACCTAACTCTAATGCTAACTGCAACCCTAATGCTAACCCTAACCCTAGAACTTAGGATAACTAGTTCTGTGTTTTTTTTTTGAGTAATGTTACTGACTGCCTCTAGAGGTGGTCTAGCAACTGAGCAACAGAATGATCACTTCCAAAGCTCTTGCCCACAGCAAGGCAGCACCATATTGTAATGGCACGCTGCCTTCCAACATGGCGCCCATGATCACTTTAAGAGCAATTGCACACCCAGGGGGGTTGCATTTTGATGTTGCTGGATGCACTGCAGAAACACTGGCTGAGCAGGAGAAGTGATAATTGATCACTTCCTATGCTCATTGTCCCATACCATCATTTCGTCCCTATTGCAAAAAAAATCCTTTTATTGTTAATCTGTGTGCAGTCACTGGATCATCACCCTTGGTAAAATGTAAATATAATCTTCTTCTACAAGGAGATTTGGGGCCTACAGACAACTCTGGCAGCTATTGAAGTAAATTGGTAGACGTTAATAGTTTGAAGTTTACACACTAGTGATTATAATTTCTTGTAAAGGGGATATATGCTGACATACAGTAACTTTCACACAGGCTACCAAAAGATAATGCTTGATTTTGAATAAAGTATAGTCACCAGCAAGACCATGAATGCTACTGTTCTTAGTTAAATTGTGTGCAGCAGTCAACATTTAAAAGGCAGTGTCATGCTCCTGAATCTTTTAGGAATATGCCAGAAGGAATAATAAATAAATCAAAATGCTATGTAATCTGAAATTTTACAAGATGGCTATAAACATTGTATTATTCCCACCTGTAACCTTAAGAAGAGTATCTTCTGTCAGATAAGGACATGCAGTGTAAGAAAGTGAGTTGTACTGTTCACAAAACTGAATTTACAAACACTTCTATATGTATCCTATTGCAATGTATAGAATGTTGTATACGTTTCGAAGAAAGTACTGTATGCACAATTTAAATAAACCAACAGATGCGTTAACTGCTTATTTACTAAGCAGTTAATCTAAACGTCAATGTACGATAAGATTTGAGCCATTTTAACATAGGTAATAGCTGTATTAACAAGTGGTCCTATTGCCATCTTTGAAGTTTATTACTGTATAGAACCAGGGCGTCCAACATAGGTCCGCTGAGAGTTGCAGCGGTAACTGCACCTAAACCGCACATTTAAGCTAGATAAAGCGTTCCCCGACAGAACGCTGCAGATCGTGTAGGGAGCATAATCCCTCCTCTACCCTGCACGTGGAGTCATGCACATGTATCAAGTGGGGGGGGGGGGGGGGATACCCCACACCACTAGAACAGGAAAGTGTGGAGAAGCAGCCCCATCTGGAACCGACAGCCCCGGTGTGACTCTCTGTGTGTGTGTAAGTGTTATTATCTGTGTGTGTGTAAGTGTGACTCTGTGTTTGTAAGTGTGATATGTGTGTGTAAGTGTGACTTTGTCTGTGTGTGTGTAAGTGTGATGCTCTGTGTGTGTGTAAGTGTGATTTGCATGTGTGTGTGTAAGTGTGACTATTTGTGTGTGTCTAAGTGTGATTCTGTGTGTGTGTAAGTGGGACTCTATGTGTGTGTGTAAGTGTGATTTGTGTGTGTTTGTGTGTGCGTGCGTGTATGTAAGTGTGATTCTGTGTGTGTGTGTAAGTGTGGCTCTGTCTGTGTGTGTAAGTGTGACTCTGTCTGTGTGTGTGCAAGTGTGACTCTGTGTGTCTAAGTCTGACTGTCTGTCTGTGTGTAAGTGTGTGTAAGTGTGATTCTGTGTGTGTAAGTGTTATTCTGTGTGTGTGCGTGTAAGTGTGACTCTGTGTGTGTGTGTGTGTAAGTGTGACTCTGGCTGTGTGTGTGTAAGTGTAACTGTCTGTGTAAGTGTGACTCTGTGTGTGTGACTGTGTGTGTGAAATTGTGACTGTGTGTGTAAGTGTGACTGTGTGTGTCTGTGTGTGTCATGTTTTACACAGGAGAAGACAGGCCAATTCAGGAGCCAGATATATGATACTACAATACAGTTCTATGAAGAAAAAAAAAACTTTCATTAGCACTAAGGATTCCAGAAACCATGGATTCCTTACTTCTAGGATTTGTCAAATTCTAATGATGGAATAAATGCTTTTTGTGTAAGTGTGACTCTCCTTGTGTGTGTGTTTTTGTCCCGCCATACAGCCACATTCAATGCTTTTTATAACCAAGGTTTTACACAGGAGAAAGACAGGCCAATTCAGGAGCCAGAAATATAATACTACAATACAGTTCTATTAAAAAAAACTTTCATTAGCACTAAGGATTCCAGAAACCATGGATTCTTTACTTCTAGGATTTGTCAAATTCTAATGATGGAATAAGTGCTTTTTGTGTAAGTGTGACTCTCCTTGTGTGTGTGTTTATGGAAGTGTCACTGTATGTAAATGTAAGTGTTACTTCACATGCCATACACAATTGTACACAGTAATTTAAATCATCAATAATATCTTGTGAACCAGCATCCCTTCTAATGATAAATTGCAGATTAAAAACAAGCCCACAATAAAGGAGTTGGCCAGCGCAATTAAAAATAATAAATCATAAATAAAACAATAATGTATCCACAAAGGACTGAGAAATAAAAAAAATCCCATAGAAATGAAGAAAAACAATAACTAAATCTTCAGTTTAATTTATTGCAAATACTTAAAGAGGAAAAAGACTATTATTTCTGATAAAATCCTTAAAAATATATTTGTGTGTGTCTGTGTGTGTGGTTGTATTAGTCTGACTGTGTGTGTGTCTATGTGCGTAAGTGTGACTCTGTATGTATGTGTCTAAGTATCAGAGAAATCTGAGTATGTAAGAGTGTCTGTCTGTGTGACTGTGTTTATTTGTGTGTTTATATATTTATAAATGTATATGTGTGTGTTTACTTTTTTTTTCTCAATGAAAAATTAATGAGGCCCACTCACACACACATTTCTGGTGAAGTGGCCTACTGAAAAAAACTAAACTTGGATGACCCTGGTATAGAATAACAAGTAAAGTATTTAATTTTGACTGATATTAACAAAAATTAACCTAATGAACCACACACTGCAAAAGTAACCATCTACTGTACATATGCTTCTCACTGTGGTGGGTAGAAACTATCTTTAAATTCCATACTTCTTTAGGTGATTGTTGTAAAATGTAATGTTTTTGATATTACCCAATTTATTCTCTGGAGATTTATTTTCAAATAATGAAAGCGTTTTAGATGGTTGGGTACAACTAAAATATGTCTAAACGTTATTCTATATATGTTCATGTGTTAGCAGAATTGCTTTCAAATGCATAACATTATAGAAAACTGTATTTTAAATGCTATTGCTGTTATGTCTCCTTATTATGACATCACCTTAAGGCATGATATGTAAATTAATTAGAAATGTGGGCTTTCCCTGTAAAGTCACAAGGTGATGTCATAAAGAAAACACAACATATAGATTTCAAACACATTTTTTTTCATCTTAAATTCTATTTATTCTTTACTTTTGCAGCTTAAACAATGTCTAGGTGATTGAGTCCCTTCAAGTTCCCAGGTACTGTCTATTACACTTCTTACAAGCTTCAGAAGTTAACAGTGGCTTCCTGTTTAAAAAAATAAATCTAACTTGTCATTAACATGAGTTACAACTTGAATCTTTAAATTCCTTTGGTCTGTGCCCTGCAGCAGTTTAAATTCCACTTCTTTGCCATGTGACTCCATTTAATTAGCTTTAGATGTGCGTCCTCTGTTGCTACAAAACCTACTTGCACATGGAACCTATTAAGCGCTTGAGTGATAGAATAAGAAGTCTATGCAACAAGAATATGGTTACCATCTTTTATTTAAAAAAAAAAAAAATCAGATGACCAACTATTGTTTATAGACTCAACATTGACCTCGAGCCAGTTACTGGACTATCGGTAAAATACTGACCGGGTGGCAACCATAAACATGAAACATAGATACAGTAGCTATGGAACAGGTAACAAGGCCCAAGTCCCGCCATAGCCACATTCAATGCTTTTTATAACCAAGGTTTTTCACAGGACAAAGACAGGCCAATTCAAGGAGCCAGAAATGTGATACTACAATACATTTCTATGGAAAAAAAACTTTCATTAGCACTAAGGATTCCAGAAACCATGGATTCCTTACTTCTAGGATTTGTCAAATTCTAATGATGGAATAAATTTTTTTTGAAAGTGCACACACTTAAAATGGTGCAGCTGGTGACATCTTCTACCATACATCATCAAAAATATTCAAAACTAAATCTTTTATTTTGCCCAAATATTATATGAATGATTTCCTCAGATTCAGCATGAATTTATGTGGATTTATTACATTAATAAAGAGTTATAATGTTTACCTTGGTTCTTCTGTTTTACGATAAGTTTTCTGAAAAGCTTTGTAAACTATGTAAAAAAGTACAGTTATTTCTCTGTTTACTAAAATAATGTAAGTACAAGAACATGACCATGGCTAAGAATAACAAATGTTTTTTTTCTACAAAACAGGTTCAGTAGCAGCAATCTCAATCATACGCAGGTATTTTAATATTTATTCTGTGTGCACAACTTGCTTAGTAATGTGATATAATTTGAGGTCTAAAATAAAATAAAATAAAAACTTCCTGTATATTGGATACCCTTTTTTCATCTTAAATTATTAGTTTTATATATATTGGTCAGTCGTATTATTAATTTTTTTTTTAAATAAAAAGAACAAGAAGAGACACAATTTCAGCTCCAAAGACCACACCCTTGTGCTTTGCTTTGAAGAACAGCTTGTTTTACATTTAGTAGGCACCATTGAGTAATACCGTATTTGCTCGATTATAAGACGACCCTGATTATAAGACGACCCCCCAAACTTTGGATATTCCTTTAGGAAAAAAACTAAAAGCCTGAATATAAGACTACCCTATAGCAAAAAAGTTAAACTTGTATATATTCACATGCAAATTGCTTTTTTAATAAAATATTATATCAAAATATGCATTTCTTGTGTTTATTTCCTTTTATGTGCCAATGCTGCCTCTCTCTTTCCCTTGCCCCCAGCTTTGTCTCACTCCCCCTCCCTTTGACTCCCACCTCGCCTGTCTCTTCCCCCCCACATGTTTCTCTCTGCCCCCCTCCCTCCCTTTGTTGCTCTGTCCCCCCTCCCTCTGTCTCCCCCCCACACTTGTTGCTCTGTCTCTTCCCCCCTCCCCTTGTCTCTGTCCCCCCCCCTCCCCCTGTCACTTTACCCCCCTCCCTCCCCCTGTCTCTACCACCCTCCCTCCCTCTTACCTCGATCCCTGGTGGCTAGTGGGTGCAGCCGGGGGATGTCTGCACGATACTTGCAGACATCCTCCATGCTGCCCAACACGGCAGTCTATTATGACGGACAGCTGGTCCGTCATAATAGACTGCCGTGTCGGGCAGCATTGAGGATGTCTGCACGTATCGTGCAGACATCCCCCAGCTGCCCGATTTACCCTTGTGGCTAGTGGGGCAGCAGAGGATGTCTGCGCGATGACTTCTGTGACGAAAGCGGAAGTACCCGGCTTCTTCATAGTAGCCCCGGTGGTCGTGCCCTGCTGTTAGAGAGGGGGATCCAGGTCCCCTGCAGCTCTGCTGGGGACCTGGATCCCTGTCTTATAGTCTGACCTCAATTTGAGGTCAGATTATAAGACGACCTCGATTATAAAACGAGGGGGATTTTTCAGAGCATTTGCTCTGAAAAAAACCTTGTCTTATAATCAAGCAAATACGGTACCTTTAGATGTCCAACTCAGTTGTATTCATTAGCACATAGGCCACATGGTGGTCTACAAAACACAGGGTGATGTGAAATTGTCATTTTAGAGATGTATGATGCAAAATTGCTGTGGGTCTTTGGTTTGTATTTTTTCTTGTCACCAGGCATGCGTTACATTCTTAATAAGATGCCTGGAAATGACTGTGGTAGATACTTTAAAATTAACAGTCTAATATATTAGATTTTTTACAAAACCTACCAAATACGTCACCTCGGAGTACTCTTTCTTGGTCAATGAGGTTTTCAAGGTCTTCTTCTTCTAATTCCTCAAGGTCTTCATCATCCTCATCCATATCTTGGTCCTCCTCTTCTCTTTCCTCCTCCTGATTGTTGCCCCCAATGTAGATTCCATCTTCATAATCAAACGGCTGTAAACGGGTTTGAGGAGGAGGAGTAAGACCTGCCTCTGGTATCAGGTTCTTTATCTCTTCATTCTTTTTTAAGCTTTTTTTATAGGCAAGCAGTTTCTTGATAGTGTCTTTAGCACTGCCAACAATTCTTGGGCTTTCTTTCACAGGCTTGTGTAGAATAGCTAGAGACATACATGAAAATAATTGTAAATACAAGGACATATCTTTTTGGTTCATGAAGCATGTTATCATTCACATATCTGTCATCAGCTTACAGTGACATGTAACCATTTCAGTACAATAGGATTAAAAAAACAAAAAAACAATAATAAGAACAATGAGTGCCATAGCATTTAACCCCTTAGTGATAGAGTTCTATGCTGCATTTGATGTGCCTTGATTTTTGATGTCATACATTTGCTTAACTGCGATTTCTTTCTTCGTGTTCAGTAAACTCACACAAATTATATATCATTTTTAAAGGACAGATGGGCCTTTCTTCTGATACTATCATATTCATCATATGATATAATTTATTATTAAAAATAATAACTTTGACCTGATTTTTTTTGTAAACAATTACAAGCTGCAAAAACTAACCCATCTATATAGTTTCTAATATTTGTTCTGAGTTTGGAAATATGAATGTTTCCATGTTTTTCAGTTTTTTTTTTTCAAGTAATAGGGCAATAACCGATACTAGTGTTTTTTTTTTCCGTTTCTTAACCATTTTCTTCTACAGTGAACTTTTGACCCCAACCTTAAACCTAAATGTAATCCTAAACTACCCCCACCCCTTAATCTAACCCTTGTACTAACCCTAATTCTAACCCTAACCCACCTGTAACCCTAACCCTTATTGTAACCCTAAATCGAGGGTTAGTAGATCTAGGGTTACCTTTTTCCTTTTTTTTATATTTTTTATTTTTTTTATTTGATCAATGTACATGATAACATTGTAACATGAACATCATTGTATTGGACACACATCTTATTGCATCACGTCACATATCAATAAACTTTTGACAAAATGTGTGCCACGAGTATATATCGTACATTTTTTTTTTGGGGGGGGGGTTGGGAAGAAGGAGACTTAAGACAAAGGAATCACATAAAGGAAAGGAACTAACAACAACAAAAAGGGGGGGAGAGGGGGGGGAGTAAAGACAAAGGAGAAGGAGGAGAGGGCAGTGCCTTCAGTCGGACTATTCGCTTTCGCGATATGAGAAACTAGGGGATCAAAATTATCAGAGTGGGGTTTCCATAATGACCAAGTTTTTTTCCATGATGTAATTTTACCTGCTTGAACAGCTGACATATGTTCGTAGTCTGCATTCAAATTTATGGAACGGATGAGATCAGGTATATTAGGCGCAAAGGGGTGCTTCCATGCTCTTGCTATTGCGGTTTGTGCCGCTATTAGTATATGTTTGATTAATCGTTGTTTGTGAGGTCTAACTGACTTTGGGATGATCAGGAACAGGGCACATTCCACAGTAGTTGCTAACGTTGAAGCTAGGGTTTGATTAATCAGACGAAAAACTACTTTTTTTTATGGTCTTGCATGAACACCAGATATGGATCATGGTGCCAATTTCATCACATTGTCTCCAACATCGATTCGAGCAAGTTCTATATATCTTAGCCAGTCTTGCCGGGACAAGGTACCAGCGGAACAGAACTTTCTTGTGGGTTTCTATATGATTCAAACACTGAGTGGTACCTTTCAGTGCAGTGAGTGCTTGTGTCCATTGTGTATCCGTCAATTTATACTTCAGATCCTTCTCCCACTGTGTTCTGTAGGTGAGCTCCTTTAGGCTGTACGTCTGATTAAAAATGCCATAGCAGCATGTCAGAGACTTCTTTGTTTTAGGGGCTCTGTTCCATATAGATACAATTCTTTTAGCCAGCGGGACTTTGTCTTCCACGGGGGGGAATATTTCCAATGTCTTTTTTATAGTATGATACGTCAGGAATTCCCCTGCCGGAATCTAATATTTTTCTTTGAGGTTTTGTAGTGGCAGTAGGTACTCTTCCCCATACAAATCCCCTATGAAACGCAAACCAGCCTTTTCCCATTGTTTAAGATTTATATTAGGATTGAAATATGACAACACCCTGAGTGGAGAGGTTTTAGTGAGGATATATTTTGTGTTGAGTTTCCTCTTCAACTTGTGCCAGGAATCTAGCATTGTTTTCGTTAAGGGGAGAATTCGGTGAGTTTTCTGCAGAAGTATGGAGGGAGACCATAGTAAGTTAGGTAACGAGTATGGATGGGTGTATGTTTCCTCCATCTTCCTCCATGGTTCTATTGGAGATGTCATTCCAGATAGTAGAGCCTGGCTAGCCAGATTTGCCAGATAATAATTTGCAAAGTTTAGGACCGCCAGTCCTCCTGTGCTCTGAGGCATCTGCAGAAGTTTCAACGCTATTCTGGGTGGTTTCTTTGCCCAAATGAATTCATTCCAGCTCTTCTGGACCGCTTTGCAAAAGGAGCTAGGAAGAGAAATAGGTAGGGTTCTGAGTAGGTACAAATACTTGGGTAACACCATCATTTTGACAGCGTTGATTCTACCCATCCATGACATCTCTAAATTTGCCCAGCGGAGCATATCCTCTGACGTACTCTTGAGAATAGGCAGGAAATTCAGTTTAACACATTGCATGAATTGTTTTGGGATTCTTGTCCCTAAGTTCGTAAGATCAGTGGATCTCCATTCGTATTGGTATTCTTGTTTCATTTTAGTAATCAGTTGTTTGTTGTATCCGATAGGGAGGACTTGCGTTTTTGCCACATTCAGTCTATAATAGGATGCTTTCGAAAAAGAAGTTAAAAGCTCATGTAAATTAGGGAGAGAAGTGGTTGGGTCAGTGAGAGTTAGCATGACATCGTCCGCAAACAGCCCAATTTTGAGTTCTTCAGTTTTACTACTAAACCCTTTGATGTATGTGTTGTTCCGTATAGCGTATGCTAGGGGTTCCATAGCGAGGATAAACACAGTGGGGGATAATGGGCATCCTTGACGGGTTCCATTTGTAATGGAGAAGGTCTTTGATAGGAAACCAGATGTTAACACTCTAGCCGATGGATGAGAGTACAGAGCTTGAATCGCTTTCACAAAACTCGATGGGAAATTGAATTTATGCAAGACTTTTACCAGGTATAGCCAGTGGATCCTATCAAACGCCTTTTCCACGTCAAGAGACATTAAAAGACATTTTTCCTGGTTTCTTTGAGCCACACAAACAATGTCCAACAGTTTCCTTGTGTTGGCTGAGGCTTGCCTACCTGGGATAAATCCCACTTGATCAGGGTGGATAATGGTGTGTAGAACAGGGGATATTCTGTTGGCCAGAATCCTTGCGTACAGATTAGTATCTGAATTGAGAAGCGATATAGGTCTGAAATTCGGACATTTGTCCATGGTTTTACCCGGCTTTGGTAGAGTGACAATAGTCGCTTCCAACATCTCCGCTGGCAAATTCCCTGATTCCATGCAGAAATTAAACAGAGTAGTTAGATGAGGTATCAGTACTGATTTGGGCCAGGTGCTTTGTGCATTTGCAATGAGTTGATTGCTCTCTCTATTTCCTCGGGCTTGATAGGGGTGGTAAGGGTGGAGCATTGACTCTCTGTTAGTCTGGGTAGGTCGAGCGGTGCTAGGAACCCATCGATTGAGTCTCTTGTTGGGTGGCTCAGGAGTGGATCTTCCTTGAGATTATACAGGCCGCTATAATATTCTGCGAACATATCACCAATTTCTGCAGGGTTCATTATTTTTTACCCTTTGTCATTGAGCAGATATGCTATCTTCTGGCTTGCATGACGTGTTCTTAATTTAGCCGCCAGAAGGGAGTCCGCTTTGTTTCCTTTGCTGTAATACTTTTGTTTTAGTTTACGTAGCATATACCCCGTGTGTTTTAATTTGAGTTTTTTTAACTCAACTTAGATATCCATGATTTCCCTCTTACACTTGTGAGATGGAGATGTTTGGTTTTTTTCCGTTGTGGATCGCAGGAGGTTTTCCAGACGTGACTGTTCTTTAGTTCTCAATTTCTTTATTTTAGAACCAAATTGAATGCACAAACCCCTGACCACCGCTTTATGGGCATTCCATACGGTTGTAATATCTGGGCCAGCTGTTGAGTTTAAATCCAAATATTCATCCAAGGCAGCACAAAGTTTTTCGGTGAAATCCCCGGTGGATAAAAGAGATTCATTTAATCTCCATAGTCCTTTGCCTCTGTTTGAGAAATCTTCCGCTAGTCTTAGCACTACTCGAGCGTGGTCCGACCACTCTATGAGCCCTATTGAAATTTCTTCAACATTTTGCAAAGTAAATTTGTCGACCAGAATTTTATCTATTCTGGTGTATGTGTTGTGAACACGTGAATGGAATGTGTACGCTTTAGTATCTGGGTGTTTTGTTCTCCAGGCATAGTATAGGTCGTGAGAGGAGACAGTCAGCCGCACTGCAGAGGCCATATTCAGTTGATGTCGCTTATACGGGCCAGAGAGAAGGGCAGAGGTATCTAATGTTGTGTCCGTGATCGAGTTGAAATCTCCGCACACTATTACTTTGCCTTCTTGAACTGTAGCTAGCTTTCTTAACATTGTTTTGGTGAATGAGGATTGTTTCTGGTTCGGGACATACAAGTTGAGAATCGTATACTTCTGATTGTTGATCACACCTTTCAAAATAATAAACCTCCCCTACGGGTCAATTATGGATACAGTCTCTGTGAAAGCAACGCTGTTATGAATCAGGATAGAGACTCCTGCCTTTTTTTGAGTTGTTGTAGCATGGTATTGCGATGTGTATAGCTTAGGGTGGAACGGTCTATGAGCATTGGTCTTGTAATGTGTTTCCTGATAACATACTACGTGGGCCGCATATTTAGAGTTTTCCTGAAGTGCCCTATTTCTTTTGTACGGGGTATTAAGGCCTTTGACATTAAATGACACTATGTTCAGTGACATCGACTTAGTGGGCTGGAAGGGATATTTTTGTTGGAGATCCTAAACAAATGCACTGGAAAGGGTATATGAAGTCCGACTGAAGGGGGGACATTTATGTAACATACACAAACAGAAAGGGGAGGGAAAAAATGGGGAAAACAAGGGTGGCCCCAAAAAGAGGCCTTTGGACTTAACACATCAAACTTGTACACATAAAATAAATATGCCAAGTGCCTGGTGGGGCCAAAACAAAGGCCACCAGGCCTTCCTCTATATAATGGCATAAACGGGGCGGACGCACTGGACCGAAGTCCCGTGGCCCGCATACAGGTTCGCATTCAGAGAAAAAAGAAAAGATCTTCACTGCCTATATGTACCGACATACTTTTGATTTCTCATTACTAATTCTTGGCCCTAAAAGATACCTCCATGTTTGACAACAAAGCTTACATTTTTCGCCCATTGTGGCCTTTCCAAGAAGCTTCTCCTTTGTATATACATGCACGCACATACATATATATATATATATACGTACACATACATACATATATACATACACATATACACACCCACACACATATTTTTTTTTTTCCTTATAAAACATTTAGTACAACCTTAGTTAGGACAGTTTTAGAAACGTCAGGCAGCATAAACTGTGTGCTAACCGACGTTCCCAAAATCAAACATAGGGATACCACACACATATATTAACGAGCTAGAGGAGGGCTAATGCCTCATGGGTCTTGGCTAATTTATATCAATCGCCTATATCTGCTAGTCAGGATCTTAGAAAAGGAATGCAGTGTGCAAAACATTGGACTAAACATTTCAGCTTCGCTAGCAGCAAAACACATTAGACCTTTTTCCTTTTAATTTTTTTCTAACTGTAATGTGGCTGACTGCCTCTAGTGGCAGTCAAGCAACAGTTTTAGAGAGACGGATGACATTTTTTTGTATCGCTTTCAATCGTTTTCATACATTTACAAATTCGATATAACACTATCAAAAATGTTGGACCCCAAGATCTGTGTGGTATCGAGTCCACCAATTTTTAGGTTTCTCGTTTTACAGGGGACATGTGAAGGGAAATTACAGTTTCCAGAGAAATCCGAGGGTTTTTTCTTCAACTTTTGGGAAATATATATATTGTGTAATAATCCTAGCAAAGTGTTTAATGGACTGAATTTTTTGGCCGTCTACTTACATTGCATGCTGTTAAATTTTCCCAGTATAGTCTAGATTGTTTCTCTTTTTATCGTACAAGATCTAGAAGAAAGAATGTCTTTTGTTTTCTTGAATGTAAATATTTATTTTGGGATGTCACAATTTAGTGGAAAATGGCCCATTCATTGCTAGGGTAATTTTTTTGTTCAGTATTTCAAATATGCTTTCAGTTTTGGTGATATCTTTGCCTTTAGACACACATGGAGATATCTATGTTTTACATTATTTTACTGTGTCTGAAGCCACGTTCATAGACTGATAAATTAAAACAATGCAGTGGGAAAATAGGATGAGTAGTTTAAATGAATGCCATCCGAAGATTTTACTTTCTCAGGATTTACAGATTTAATTTAGCATGGGTCCAAGATGCTTTCTTGTATGTTATCTGCTTAGTGTGGTGTGCCGTTGCATTCATATCTGGGTATTATTGTGTATGTCTCTGTTTATGCAGCTCAATATCACAAATTTTTATTTATAATATACATTACACTGAGATTATTTAAAACTTGAAATGCAAAAGCTGATGCAACAGAATGGCCCCAGTGGCAATCTGGGTGATTAACTTTTGCAAGTTTCTCCTGGCCATCTCTTTCTCCTGCTGGAAATAGGTTGTTGCAGAGAGATGCCATAGCAATACCTGATGCTCAGGTATACACACAATTAAAAAATTGATTCAAGGGTGGAAGCATGCATATTTTGTCATGCTGAATTAGGTACTCTCAAAGACCTGCTAACGCACCCTCCAGGATTTCACAATTCATCTTCCTGGACTTGCAGCCGCATCATCCAGGACCTGCCAATGCACCCTCTATGACCTGCCAATGCACCCTCTATGACCTGCCTATGCACTACTGAATAGTGAATATGCACTTTTGTAGCGTGCAGTGCATTACAGCTTAGCTCTTAAAGCCTGCACTGTACCTTTACATTAAAGGATTTACCTTTATCTAATATCGGTGTGCAGAGTCTGTCATTTCTTCTATGTACACTCCAGGACTTACCAACTCACCCTCTGGGACTTACCCAAACAACCTCAAGAACCAGTCAGTGCACCCTCCAGGACTTTCCCAAGCCCCCCCCCCAGGACTTACCAATGCACCCTCCAGGACCTGCCAAAGTATCTTGAAGGACTACCCAAGCACCCTTCAGGACTTGTCAATGCACCCTCCACGACCTGCCAATGCACCCTCCAATGCTGTCAATGCACCCTCGGGGACTTGCTCAAGCACCCTCCATGACCTGCCAATGCACTCTCTAGGACTTCACAATCCACCCTCCTGTACTTGCCACCGCACCTGCCAGCCCTTGCCAAAGCACCCTCCAGGACTTGCCAATTTACCTTCTGGATCCTGCCAATTCACCCTGCAGGATCATCCATTCCTCCCTGTTGTCTAGTGGGGCAAGAGGAGAATATTTGGCAAGGCATCGCAAAGCATTGAAGAAGGGCCACTAACAATGGTAGTGCTAGCTCTACTATCATCCCCTTCAGTCTGCTGTAGTCTGCCACCCAAGGTAAAGGCCTAGTCGGCTAGTTACGTGGCAGCTTCAGCTCAGAGTAAACCTGCTTGTATCAGTGTGTTTCCTTCATGTAGGTGGCACCATGTTTTTAACCATTGATTCTTTTAAAGAAGCAAAAGTTAAAAAAAATACTTTGGGAAGGTGAGTAGACAGCGCTTGGCAGTTAAACAGAGTAAGTGTCAATCAATATAAAAAACCAAAGATAGTAAATTAATATAAAATATATAAATTTAATAATATATAAAAACAAATGCAATATATAAATACATATAGAAAAATTATACACAAATGTAACAAAAAAATGACAAATTGTTAAAAACAAGAAACAATGATATGTGCCTTTAAATACAAATGAACAGACACAGATACAAATGTAACCACAGGCAGAGTGTCAAATTACTCACTTGCTGACTAGGTTAGCAAAATACCATGAATAGTACATGGATACAGAAACGTGCTGGTCAGTAAGGAAGGAAGACTTCACCTCCTGTTAAGTGAAGTTACCTGGCCAGGTTCTAAATTCTTCCTTACTGACCAGCACGTTTCTGTATCCATGTACTATTCATGGTATTTTGCTAACCTAATCAGCAAGTGAGTAATTTGACACTCTACCTGTGGTTACATTTGTATCTGTGTCTGTTCATTTGTATTTAAAGGCACATATCATTGTTTCTTGTTTTTAACAATTTGTCATTTTTTTGTTACATTTGTGTATATTTTTTCTTTATGTATTTATATATTGCATTTGTTTTTATATATTATTACATTTATATATTTTATATTAATTTACTATCTTTGGTTTTTTATATTGATTGACACTTACTCTGTTTAACTGCCAAGCGCTGTCTACTCACCTTCCCATTCTGTTTCCCTTTACAGTGGCTTGTTCCACTGTTTTCTCATAAAGACTAGCAGCCTATTTTCTCAATGCGACTCATCTGTCCAATCCACTGAGATATTTCATTGACAATATCCTCAACCAGTGTATCGCTGGGTTTGTATACATTTACAATAATAATTATTTAATTATTTATTTTTTTTGTATTTGGTAAAGGGTTCACTTTGATTTCACAAAATAGGCGCTGTGTATATCACATTTCTAAAAAAAAATACTTTGGTGCTCCTTTAAGTAGACACGGAATGTTCTGTTTTCTATTTCACTAACCAAAGACTATAAAAGCCAGATTTGGGAATGAATCCAATAAGCACCAAAGCTTTTGATATTGGATTGAAAAATATATGCAGTCTGGTTCCTTAAACAGCATGTGCACATATGGTCAGCAGAGAAATGTTATCACACAATGAGAATCACGAACTCATCTGACTTATCAAAAACTTTGAACCAATCAATGACAATTGTCAAGGTTTATCACAGTTAGTTAATGTAAACTGTACTAAGAAAAGCATGTAGTCATTGTTTAGATATAGTTTCTTAATCCATTCTAAGTGATTATTGGGAATGTGTAACATATGTCAAGATATACATTTCTCTAAACAAAGTATACGATTACAAAGTACAAATTACAGACAGTGGGGGTAAAATAATTCTATTGAAGTTGATGGTATTCATTAACCAGAGCCATATTTCTCAGGTTATTGAATACCCTTCAATGATTTTGAGTCTGAACATATGTATTTATTTATCTTCAGGGATAGAGAATGACTAAGCACAATCAACACAGTTTTTTTTAAAATTTGTATTAATTATTCATATGTTTGACTTTAAATACCTATTCATCACCTTAAAAATAAATATGAACACAAATAAGTTTAAATAAAGCTCTTGAATGCTATAAATATGTTCAAAACAGAATATAATATTACAGTTGTTAATAACAGAAGAACTATTTTATTTGAAATAATTCCTTACAACGGTAAGGAAACCTAAAGCACGCAGTAATGTAGCGAGGATCTTGTTTCACTAAAAGTTCGAACAGTTTTACAGTGCTTCATTTAAAACATATGTGATTGCAGAAAGTGGATTAATATGTCATAATAGAGTTGAGAAGGACTGTACCTGCACTGTGTCTCTACAGAGAGGCAAATAATAACATACACGAGTGCAGGAAGCCTTGCACAATGTCACCTATAGACAACACGAATAATGTCTACAAAGAGTACATGCTACAATTGGAAAATGCAATGTGTGTCATCAAACGATCAGTGTTGTAGTAATCTTTTATATTCATATTTCATTATAGTTGCAATACTTTACATCTGTGTTTTGTTATAAATGACATGCACATTACACTGTAGCATACAATTACAAATACAATTTAAATTCATAAAAAAATAATGATAACTTGTCTAAAAACTTTACAAGAATGCAAGAGGTTAATCCTCCACTTTAAAGAGGTGATGCAGATGATAAATATCAATATTAATAACAGTTTATTTACATCCATATTTCAAATATTGAATCAATCTATATATAGTTGGTATCTTACCAGAACACTCATATCCACTGCCTTTATATCCTTGCTTGCATCTGCACTTAAACGATCCTGGAGTATTAATGCAGTCACTGTGAAGACTACACTTGTGAGTATTCCCCAAACACTCGTTTATATCTGGGAGAAAAAAAAACACACGGGATATGTGAACTATGTAATGCTAGTAACAAATAAATATGTCACCTGTATGCACAACAACACTGTTTTACCAGCATCACAGGACATGCATTGTACATGGTGGAAACAATTATGGTCAGTGGTGCAGAGAGGCTGTTTGGGGACATGTTGGGGCGGAGTGCCAAGGCAGATTTTGCACTGGGGGGCCTGTGGTACATTGGTTATGCCACTGGCACTGTAACTTCCCTATTATATCTAGAATATACAACTCTGAAAACATTGTTTTGCAAAGCATGACTAAACAATTAAGAATAATTCAAATTTAAGGATCATCAGCATTGACAGGGTTGCCAACTCCAAGAAATATTTGACTAACGGCATGTTGAATTTTTTTTTTTTTTTTTTTTTTTTACAGTTGAACATGCTTTCCTTAATTATCTGTCCAATGAAAATAATTTTAAATGCATATCACTAAACCTACTGGTGACTGGCGAGCCTGATCAGTGCTCTAACATTTAATATACAGTACATAACATTACAAGGAGGTAATATGTATTTTGCTTACTTTATATGGACTGTTTTAAGTATTGTCTTTACTGTGAATATAGAGAATACAAAATGACTGAGAATGGTTTATATATTGTCTTAATGAAAGAATACAAATTAAGTACCTTGTTGAGCCCTATTTGCTCTGTGTAGCTGTATCAGTGGCAGGTATCTTCTTTGAATCTGACCCAAGAAAATAAACAAAATGCCTGCCCCCGATAGAGCTATTCAGAGCAAAGTAGCCTAAATAAGGTGCCCTTTTTGTATTCTTTCATTAAAGCTTTTCAATTCAAAATAACTACACTTGATCATTTACAGAATATTGTTTTACTTAGATCTCTGCACAATTTCAAAACACCACCTTACCTACACAATCATATCTGCCATTTATATATTTTAATTCAAAGCCAAGTTGACATTTGCAGTAATAGCTTCCAAATGTGTTTACACATCTTCGATTAGATGGACAGGAAACTTTGCCAAGCGCACATTCATCAATATCTAGAAAAACAATAGTAAAATTGTCAAGTATCTGCTATTGTTGATTGTAAAAGCAAAATACATCTACAAACAAATCCCTTGCGTATGTCAGAATGCACCAGCGTAGCCATTTTCGAATTAGTATCCGAATTACGAGACATAATTGTACAGAGCTGAGACAACTAACATCCTTCATCTATAACCAACATTAGAAATATTGAATACAAATTATTTTTGGATTTTTCTTAAAGGGACTCCATCACCAAATATAGAGAGTGGAGAGAATATAACATTTTCAAAACGCAGAACTATAAGCAAATTCATAAACTAGAAAATACATGTTTAAATGTGTCTGCAGTGTGTCCTCGTTATGGCACCTGTGGCTTAATATACAAGTGAACTTGAAAAAAATGATTTTGTGAACGGCGCTACAAATTAAGTCAGTGATTATGTGTATATAGAGATAAGTTTGTTGCTGCTCACCTGTATGAGGGAAAATACCTCTGTTTCCCCCCTTTAAAAATACGTGTAAAAAGCAGATAAAGGGGGTGCAGAAAGAAGTCTTTTTGTAAAGTATATCTGTATATACAGCCACTAGATGTAGGTGCAATAAATGTGTACAAAAAATATATTAATAAAGTGTCAAAATATTATTAATTAATATATTTTTTTTACACATTTATTGCACATACTTGCACATCTAGTGATTGTATATATAGATATACTTTACAAAAATGCCTCTTTCTGCGGTCCCTTTATCCCTCTTTATAGTAGCTATACGATACATTAAGATTAGTTTTGAGCGAACCCGGACCGCACTGTTCGGGTTCGTACCGGACGTGCCATGAACCCGAACCCGGACATTTCACTGGATGTCCGTGTTGGAGTTCGAGGTTCGGCTATAAACCGAAAGTCTTTAAACCGAAAGTCATTCGGTTTATAGACTTTCGGTTTATTGAATAGCCAATAGCATTACATGTATTCTATAAGCCGAAAGTCTATAAACCGAAAGACATTCTGTTTATAGACTTTCTTTTTATAGAATAGCAATAGCACTAAATGTATTCTATAAAACGAAAGTCTATAAACCGAATGTCTCTCGGTTTATAGACTTTCGGTTTATGGAATACATGTAATGCTATTGCTATTCTATCAACCGAAATAGAGTCCCCATTCATAAGAATAGGTAAAAAAAAAAAAAGTTCCCAGTAGCAGCGTTTTGAACAACAAGCTAGGGTGTTGAATACTGTGAAGATTGGCAGGCTCCTCTATTTCATCTCCCAATATCTTTGTTTAACCAATAATATGAAGGGCAATATGATAGTACGATATACGTGATATATTAGTGTTACATATAGAGAAAAAAGTTAGATCTGTAACAGTTGCTGTTCTCCTTGCTCCCTGGCTTAGTCCGTCCCAGATGTAGATAAAAACATTCTTTTACCATTCTTGTCCTTATGTGGTGTCAATATGTGACGTCATTCTACAGATACAGAGACAGACAATAGTGATTTGAGATGTGAAATGAAACCATTCCTAAACAGGAAGCTGCTATATATGGTGTAGCTAAGGGATTGCGCTTTTGTATGTGAAATGAATGAGCTCCACAATGTGATGTGACTATGGCACTACCACTGTCACTACAACTCTCTTAGCATATATTAAAATAAAGAAAAAAATATCAGGTGAAGGGAACAACATTTGATGTTGATGATATATCTTGCATAGCATAGTCAAATGTTAAAGGGACTCCGTCAACCTAAACTTTATTTATACTGTGAATGTAGAACTTAAAAAAAATAATAATTAAGCAAGACCTTTACATTGTCTTAATTTATGCATTTTAATTGCAATTCTGCTGAGAGAAGAATGTGCTTTAAATGTGTGTGTGACAGCTCCTGTTTATGACATCATCTGTGATATGCAAATTAATTTTTTTTTATTGAAAGTTGAAAGAAAAAAAAAAAAAGAATAGCAATAGCATTACATGTATTACATCTGAGAGTCAAATAGAACCGTCAAATACTGTCCTTACAGCGCACTTTGAAAAATTCTATTCGTTTTGGGTGGTAAATAGTACATTTGCGTCTTGCGGTGCACTTTATATCTGAGAGTCAAATAGAACCGTCATACTGTGCTTACAGCGCACTTTGAAAAATGCTAATAGTTTTGGGTGGTAAATAGTACATTTGCGTCTTGCAGTCCACTTCATATCGGAGAGTCAAATAGAACCGTCAAATACTGTGCTTACAGCGCACTTTGAAAAATTCTAATAGTTTTGGGTGCTAAATAGTACAGTATTTTAAATTTGTATGTAATTTATGTTTTTTTAAGTTATTTCCCTATCCATATTTGTTTTCAGGGCACTTGTCCTACTCTTACCCACATTTTAATTCCTTTTGCAGCCCTATAGCCCTTTCCATGACTTTTTTAGAGGCATTTTAGTGGCCAAAAGTCCGTGTCCCCATTGACTTCAATGGGGTTCGGGTTCGGAGTCAAGTTCGGGGTCAAGTTCGAGCACGGACCCGGACTTTTTTCCGAAGTTTGGTCGTACCTCTCGAACCCGAACATCCAGGTGTCCGCTCAACTCATTAAGATTTATTTATGTAGCATCAACAAGTTATGTAGTGCTTGGTACAGAGCACAGAAATGAACTATATACTATACCAGGGCTCGACAAACCTTGGGCGCCAGGTCGCCATGGCGACCAGGAAATCAGACCAGGCGCCTGGGTATCGTAAGCCCCGCATGGTGCCTTGGCAATAGGATAGGTTTTTCCTCTCTTTAATCTAGCAGTGCGCGAGGGAGCAGAGTGAGTGCACGGGCTGCACATACTTCCTGCTTCGCCCTCTCGCGCACCGATATAGTGGACCCCCCCTACCTGCATAGATGTGTTATAGCAGGGAGGGGGGACATTGATTGGTGAACTTTTTTTTTTCCTTTAAAAAAAAAAAAAACCTGCTGCCTTGTGTGTGTGTGTGTGACTGTATGTGTATGTGTGTGTATATATGTGTGTGACTGGATGTGTATGTGTGTGTATATATGTGTGTGACTGGATGTGTTTGTGTGTATATATATGTATATATGTGTCTGACTGGATGTGCATGTGTGTGTATATATGTGTCTGACTTTAAAGAAAAACCTGTTGCCTTGTGTGTGTATATTTATGTGTCTGACTGGATGTGTGTGGGTGTGTGTATATATGTGTCTGACTGGATGTGTATGTGTGTGTGTATTTATGTGTATGACTGGATGTGTATGTATATATGTGTGTGACTGGATGTGTTTGTATATATGTGTGTGACTGGATGTGTTTGTGTGCATATATGTGTGTGACTGGATGTGTTTGTGTGTGTGTATGTGCCTGACTGGATGTGTTTGTGTGTGTGTATGTGACTGACTGGATGTGTCTGACTGTGTGTGTATGTATGTGACTGACTGGATGTGTATGTGTGTATGTAAATGTATTAAAACAAGGTGTAGCTGGTTTCACACTCAGAAGTGGAGGGTGCACGGAGAGGACTTTCACCCTGGTACTCCAAATTAGAATAAATTATCCTTTATTCTGTATGTATATGTGATGGACTATGTGTCTGTGTGTGTATATATGTGACTGACTGACTATGTGTGTCTGTCTGTGACTGCGTGTGTTTATGTGCTGTTGTCTGGCTCCTAGATATTTTAGCTGGCTCCTAAAACTCAGATACATTTGTCAAGCCCTGTACTATACTAACAGAGACACTAACACACTAACACATGAGGCAGAGAGCCCTGCTTGCAGTTACATAGTTAAGTATTGAATTAGGTTGACAAAAATACATATGTGATTATGACAGTTGAGATGCAGGGTGACTAATAATAGTATTATTAAAACCATAGTAAAACATTAAACAACTTGAAAGTGTGTTTGTAAAATAAGAACTGAACCCTAGTACTGAGTAAAAAAAATAGGACTAGTATATATTATCCATGTATGTAAATACAACTTTAGCAGCAATTCAAACTGGAAACAAATAAAATAGTCACAGAAACACTAAAAATTAATAAATAGTCTTTAGACGATGAAATGTTGATTTTTTGTTGTTGTTAGTCTTGTGGTGTTAATGTGTTCCCCCTTTCACATACAGTCTATAATTTATGGTGATTTAAAAATCCTAAAAAATACATCTTTGCTTACCTATACAATTTCTTCCATCTGGTCCCAGCTGCAATCCAGTGGATGGGCATAAGCATCTCACTTCCCCTTTAATTTCTTCACAGCCATATTGGCAGTTTGCCACAGCACAGGTTCTGGAGTCTGAGAAACACAAATGATAGCACAAGGTTCTCATTATGACCTTTCTTCTTCCCCTCTGAATGTCTTCATGTCAGTAACACACTGTAAACTTAATATGCATGGAAGAAGGGGCCATCGGTTAACCTCTTTTCCAATGGTTCCCTAAAAATGGATTGTTGTTACATTAATGGATTCACACCTTAGTATTCTGAGAATATAATTATAGACTTGGGTTTAAAGTGCAACCTGCACATAGATAGACCAAATAAAACATATATTTACCTACCCGTTTCTATATAACTTACTTGAACAGGAGCCATCTGGCATCAGCATGTACCCATTCAGACAATAGCATTTGTAGCTGCCCAGCGTGTTCATGCATCTATGCTCACAGGGCCGAGGTTTCATGCCACATTCATTCATATCTGCAAAAGATGTTTTATTCAGATATATTCAGGCACATTGTATTGAGTTATTCAGCGACGGTACAGATCTAAATACAGAACGGGTTCAGTTTCAGTTCACGAGGCCTAGAAAGACCTGCTGAAATGTGGACTGAGAAGAAAAACAATACCACCCAAGGTCTTATAAATTGTTAATATGAGGCTAACAAATCAAACATTGCACAATGGTATGTATAGTCAAATGATAGAACTATAGAAGGAAGGATATAACGCCCTCAAAGCATGGGGATTGTGAGAGACTTAACAAAAAAATACACCACACAATGAAAATCTAGAAAATCAGCAAACCAAACAATATATTTTAAAAATATACATTAAAAGTTTAGTTCCAATCCATCCTGCCCACTACGTTTTATTATCAGAATGGAAAACAATTACTGACCCTTTGGTATACTGTATGCTGTGACAGAGAGAGAGAGACAAAAGCTTCATGAAAAGTGGCCTTTTTTAGGGATTTGGTGAGTTCTGTAGTAAGTTTATAATTGCAATTAGTACACTACTGTCTGATTAAAATAGCACTTTAATGTTGCTCTCAGGGAACACTGTTTCAATATCTTTTGGAAATCTCTTTGAGGCCTCCTGGCTGGCATGTCAAAGAACTGCAGCTCCATTCACATGGTAGCTTTATTGGCACAGAAGTCACCTTCTGCCACATAATTTTAGGTTGTAGCACCTCTTTAACTCCAGTGTGAAACAATAGGTGCTAGTAGTCGCAAAGTAGAGTGGCTTGTCTATCATATATTCATCCCCTAATATTAATAAGTGAGTGTAGCACACAAACTAAGCAGTCTTCACCCCTGCTTGTTAATGTTAATAGTGCCCAGAATCAAAACAAAGTGGTGCACTTCATGTGAAAAAGATATCCCTCAAAAAAACAGAGAAGAGAGGGATAGAGTGCTCTTATAGTAGTATGTCTGACACACCATAGGGACCATAGATCAGAGCTTGGAGAAACTCTTGCATGCTCCTGAGCAATCCCTACACAGGTATTGAATGCTGAAAAATGCAAAATTAAGTACAGACAGGTTACCTTCAGCAACTCCAGACAATGGTAAAACTGATAGGTTTGATGCAAGATGATGGGCAGCGACAATTAGGATAAACCAGCACTTTAATAGAATTTCCCCCCCATCTGCTCTTACTGATAAAAAAGTGGATCTGAAGGCCCCTTTAATCCCAGCCAACAACACAAACCCAACTAACACTCAATTTGTGCCAGGGGCAGCATGAACATATCACCTGGCATCAGTGGTGTATCTTGGTTTTGTGCTGCCCTAGGCTGTCAAAATTTGGGACCCCCCCCCACCCACATTGCACACCTAAGAAATGCCCCATCACCCACATTGCACACCCACGACTTGCACCATCACCCCATTACATGCCCCATCACTCACCATGCACACACGTTAAATGCCCAATTGCCCCATTACATGCCCCCATCACCCACATTGCATACACACTAAATGCCCCATCACCCCGAGTACATGCCACCATCACCCTCATTACATACCCCCACCACGTCCATTACATGCCCCCATCATCCCGATTAATTAGAAGGAACTGAAGCTTGATGAATGGTGGGGGAGGGAGCGAAAATGTTTGAAGCACCAGAAGTGTGCTTTAACACCCTCTGGAAAAATGCCTTGCTTGTGGAAGATACATTACTGCCTAGCATTGCAAAAACAATTATATTTTGAGATTATGCCACTCTTCCAATTGTCATCCAATGGTATTAATATGTTAGATTCCTCTTATAACACACTACTGCTCTTTCCTTCTCTGCAGTGTTCTGCCAGTTGGTTTGTACTGTGACTCAATTTAAACATAAATACTAACTATTAACCAATACCCAATTAAATCCTTTAAGAACTAAACACAGTGTCCAATCTGATTTAAAGGAAAATTGAAGGCTTCGTCAAAGGAATCTCTACCTAACCATTTCATTTTTCATTAATCTGAAAACAGTTAATGAAAATAAATGCCTATGATTATATAGCACATCCCATTCCATGCCATTTTAGCAAAAACTATAAATTCCACATGACAGCAAACATTTGACAAGTCTTGACAACTTGCCTTTCTGTGCAAAACAGCTGTCAACATGAGAGCTATGAAGAAAATATACATCTTGTAAGGTTTGTATTTTGTTTTGACAAACTGTCTTCTTTAACATCTATGGGTTTCTTTTTAGCATATTAATGCATTTTAAATGTTTCCAATGATCTTTTCAACACTGAGTCAATAATTAACTTAATTAAACTTATTTTGTTTTAGGTGGAGCCCCTCCTACTTTCATATCTGACCCCTTGGCTCAGTTGTGTCTCCAACACAAATGAGCCAAGCAGTGGTGTATCTTGGTTTTGTGCTGCACTAGGCAGACTAGATTCAGGCACCCCCCATGCACGTTGCACACCCAGGACATGCCCCATCACCTACATTGCACACCCAGCGCATGCTCCATCACCCACGTTGCACACCCAGGACATGCCCCTATCATCCCCATTACATGCCCCATCACACATTGCGCACACATTCTTCTGCTCAACAGAACTCATAATATCAGTAAATAACTATGCTAACTGTTTCCTAGAGAAGCCCTTAAGAAAGGCCTTGGCCTGTCACACTTGGTAGGTGTTCTATACAGTTTACAAAGATACGACAGCATTTGCACAAGATGGACCAATACACACAACAATAGCTTCATTTAAACTTTTAATCAATATTAAAGAAAGAGCAAATCTATTTGTATTATTAAATTTATTGTGTTGTTTTCAAATGTTCACTAACATTTTACATTCTTTGTCAAACTGCTTTCATGACAGTCTTTTTGTAAAATGTTATTATTTTATGATAGGCATCTATATTAGATATATTTTATGATAGGCATCTATATTAGATATATTTAGGGACCATGTAACCAGAATCTTTTATGTTTATGATAATACATAGATTGTAGAGGAAATATTGAACACTTTTACTGCTAATAGAGATGAAACCAATATCCATCTGGCCATAGTCTGTGTATGCATACAGTTAATCTACTGCCCTTAATAAAATGTAATTAACTATTATATACTGCATGCTGTGTTATGTTATATACATGCTGTCTGTAAAGTTAGTTGATGCTGTGAACTCAAGAATTATAATCTAAAGGACTTTTTTTCATATTACAGATAATTGAACATTTAAGGAAAAAGTAAAGTGTGTAGTAGACTAGGCACTAAACACAATTTTATAAAATGTTAAAATTCACAGTTGTTAAACTTTATTTTCTAAAAGTGTCCAGTTAATAATAATAACTTTTTATGTGGAAATTGCCAATGTATGTATACATGAACAGTAATTTAAGAATAACTTTCCGATGTAGATAAGCTGCCAACACGCACAGTTTACAGAATAAGACTATAAGAATTAGACATGTGCATTCGTTTTCGGACGAATGCATTTTCGTCTGAAAATAGCATTTTCGTCCATTCGTCCGAAAAACGAAGAACGAAAATGCTAAGGCTAACGAAAGCCGAATGAACGAATGGTTAATAAACGAAAATCATTCGTTCATTCGTCCATTCGTAGTACTATTGCATTCTATAAGCTGAAATAGAGTCGGTTTATAGAATACAATAGCATTTAACTATACGGAGACAGAGTCTCCATTCATAAAATTATGAATGGAGACTTTGTCTCCGTATAGTTAAAAGCCGACAGCCTATAAACCGAACATTCGGTTTATAGGCTGTGGGCATTTAACTATACGGAGATAGAGTCTCCATTCATATGAATGGAGACTTTGTCTCCGTATAGTTAAAAGCCGACAGCTTATAAACCGAACGTTCGGTTTATAAGCTGTCGGCTTTTAACTATACGGAGACAAAGTCTCCATTCATAATTTTATGAATGGAGACTCTGTCTCCGTAAAGTTAAAAGCCGACAGCCTATAAACCGAACGACTTTCGGTTTATAGACTTTCGGCTTATGGAATACATGTAATCCTATGGCTATTCTATAAACCGAACGTTCGGTTTATAGAATAGCCATAGTACTACATGTATTCCATAAGCCGAAAGTCTATAAACCGAAAGTCGTTCGGTTTATAGACTTTCGGCTTATAGAAAACATGTAGTACTATTGCCTTTCTATGAACCGAACGAGAGCCCCATTCATAAGAATTTCTTATGAATGGGGCTCTCGTTCGGTTTATAGAAAGCCAATAGTATTACATTGTATTTCTATAAAATGAACAAATTAAAATTAACGAAACGAAAATAATGAACGAATTTCGTCTGAAACGAATGCAGTAATGAACGAAATTCGTTTTAGACGAAATAAATAACATTTTCGTCCGAATGGACGAAAACGAAACGAAAATTTTAGTTTTGCACATGTCTAATAAGAATGAATGTGCACACATGCACACTTCTAGTGCTCAGAGTTTAAAAATGTTGGAAGGCTAGTCCATGCATTCACTACTCTCTCAGCAAAGCAATACTTCTTAATATTACTTTTAAGCCTTTGCACCTCAAATTTAAGACTATGTCCTCTTGTTATGGTAGTTTTTAATTTTTTAAAATATATTCTGCTCCTTTACTGTATTGATTCCCTTTATGTATATAAATGGTTTTATCATATCCCCATGTTACGTCTTTCCTCCAAGCTATACATGTTAAGATGCTTTAACCTTTCCTGGTAAGTTTTACTCTGCACTCTATGAGAGCTTCCCTCTTTCTACTGCCATTACCTCGCTGTATTAAATCAAAGATTCTTCTACCATTTCCTGTTGCTAATATATTTATTATTTTTACACCCAGAATGCAGACAGTTGATAGGCAGGCAGCTGCAGCTTTGAGCTCCGTGCGAAGGAGGGACTGAACCAATCATGGGAGGTTTCTGAACTCTCAGCCAACCAAGAGAGTTGAGAGGTCTCACTTGATTTGCTGAAACCTCCTTCTCTCAGAGCTTTCAATCCAGGACTTTTCAATGGACATGATGTCCTATTGCAGAATTGTCTTGGGAATTCTGGGACAAGTGGCCATCCTTCCCCTAATACAGCTATACGGGCACTAGAGAGCTCAATATTTCAATTTACTACTATTATTTTGTTACAACATTTCTATGTAAAATGCCTACACTTGATGCAATCTTTAAGTTAAATGTTATTTATTTTGTTGCTGATAGTCATCCTTTATTGCGTTGTAGAATTAAATCGATAATTGTGTCAACAGTTTCAACTGGAGATAGGATGTTGTGTCTACCACACATACTTTTTGAAGTGTGACACTGGAAATGTCTCTTGTACTCCATTCTTGTCAATGAAATTGGCCTTTAGTTGCATTCCAGTTTAGTGGGCTTACTTTAAACAAGGAGAACTAACACATTTTGTTATACTTTTGAAAATTTTCCCAGCATAGTTCTTTCAGTGTTAACAGTTTATTGGCATAGTGCCTTTTTAGGTAATATCTATTAAAAGAAAAATAATACTCTAAAGTAAATATAATCAAAAGGCTTCAGAACAAAACTATAAAACGTTTTCATACAACTTTTTTGTTCTGTTTTGATGTGATTACAAACACATTTGGTCAGTTATGTTTTATTTAGCAAACATTTTTTTAACTCTATCTTTCTCTTAAAACGGTGTTTGTCTAACCTTTGTTTCTTTAATTCCATTAAATAAACTTCAGACTGAGATCTTTGCTACCTGAAGGGGAGTGTTAGATATTTACTTCCTCTGCCAAAGCACAGTACTGCACCTGGGAATCAAATGGTCCACAACAGACATTTATGCCATGCATAGCAGCTGTGATTGGTTCACGAGCACTTATGACATACAAGGAGATTAACCATCAAAAGCAATGAGATGTAATATTACAAACCATGAATTGATGAATTATTCTTATGGTGCCTGATCAAAATAGAGAACATTACGTGTCTTACAAATATTGCAAAAAACATATATACAATTGTCTGTTGAGGCTTGCATAGTTTTCCTTAGGCTAAAAAGTGATGGATTACCAGTCATTAACAAGACATCCTTTTAACATTCCTTTGCATTGCTTCAGTTAAACATTGCACTTCCAGTACATAGGGTCCAGTTTGACTTATATTTATTTTCTATCAACAGTAAGCTGTGAGTACATTCATAATATGACGGCAGCAATTCTGCATCAGTATCATGCAAAGACAGGAATAATTTGCTTTCAGACCCCAAGGAGCTAAGCATGACTATTCATGCCTATGATTGGTTGTTGCTATTACCAATGTTTATCTTAGATATAGTTAGCAACAGGCTTATCTTTACTTGGTGCCATTTTGTCTGTGGATCAACTCAACAATAACATGATCCTCTGCTCTCTGTTTTCTACTAATATATCATTTTTTTGTCACAGCTCCAATCTTAGCCGGGGTGTGTCCTTGCTAACCAGGGATGTTCTGGAAGATGGAGGTCTAGAAATTATATGGTTAGATCAATTTGGAGCACATCGCTCCCCAACATTTTACCTGAGAGGAGTATGGAAACAGTAAAATAACCTGTTCATGGAGCTTAATAGGCATGTTAGTACCATGACTGGTACTAGTGGATGAGGTAATGTGTGATTCAGATCATAAGTTGACAAGGATGGGTGACTTATGGGAATTTTTAATTCTTATTGTTAACAAATGGCAAGTTAGATTACCTAATAAAGGCTATGTCCTTTTTTTTTTATTATCAAGCCTGTGGCATATTAATGTTTATATAAGAGGATTCATGGACAATCCACTAAGGTTTAACTGTCATTCTGGCTATAAAGAACTCGCTATTTTACAAACGAGCCCTGTTGTAGGCACCTATAGTAAAACTATAACTTGTAGGAAGGAAGGGATCATAATAATTGATGTTTCAGATTACTTGCTTGTTCATCACAGTACATTATTTAGTGATCAGACTCCTACAGGTTAAACATTTTTCTATTCCAGATATATCTAAATATTTGTCAATGCTTTAACTAAGGATAGGCGAACCTGCAGTTTAACACTCACATTCTCTATATAAAAGAGGCTTTATTTTGTGTTGTACTTTAATAATCAGCACAATCAGAAGTGGAAATTCTTAAATAAATATTTAAAAAGTGTTTAAGTAAATATTTATTAGAAAGAAGATAAACAAGAGAAAAAAATGATTAATCTTAATTAAACGCGTGTCTAGAAAATACAGAAAAGCAAATCCAGTGGGCTTGTCTTATAATCTGTTACAATACACCCACTGGCTCAACCCCTGGATGAGTGGAGGTCCTGGGAATGAAACTCTCAACCCCTGCATAGGTGTGAGGGAAGAAGGTCCAGTTTTCTTTAGATTGGAATAATTATTTATAACAATAGTAACCTTTTGCTCCGTTGTATCATTTGTTCATGTACAAATTAACATTACATTTATTTACATTAGATAATGCATGTTGTTTATTAAGTCTAACTGTTATACCCCACTTGTTTTAAAAACAATAAATTAAATGTATATTTTAAACTTTATAGTTTTTTACATGTGAGGGGTTATAAACACAGAAACTGCTGTAGCTTTCTGTATCAGCAGGTTTCAGTGTTGAAGAGGTCTAAGAACTGTTCACCTCGTGAGGAGATCTTGGAGGAGTTGGCTGCAGACACTTTTGTTGATCAGTTTTCCTATTCGTTCAACTTCATGTTAATGGTTGTGAACTTGAAGCAAATGAACGGAGCCAAATTTAGACGAAGGGACAGAAATACCATTGGAACAGTATTTGGCTTCCAGAAAACTATTTAATTAATGGATCTCACATGTATATATTTTACTTGGCTTGGATAAGTGCTGTTGGAGGAACATGAAATTGGAATATACATCCTTCTAGAAATAAATATTATGTCCGGAAAAGGCAGCAGTGTGGAATCCATTTTGGGAGTATGGGTTCTATTGGCCATGTCTACAGCCAGAGTATAAAAAAAGCAACTGTCCACTGCTGTGAGGAAACGGTTGTAATGTGAATATGCCAAGGTTGTGTAGTTGAAAGTCTTGTAGAGAGGTGGAGAACTGGTACAGGAATGGTGATTGTAGATTTATTTTTTTAATTATTTTTTATGATTTTTTGGGGGGAAATACATAAAGAAAAACATGGTAGCATCCCAGAAGGGGAATTGCATCCAAATGATAAAAGATCAGGCAAATGCACAGCCAGTCGGTAGAGGCTATGAATGCATCATGAGTAAAAATGGTTGTATAGGAATAAGTTTAAAAAACAAATACGATAAGGAAATAGGAGGTAGTTAACAAAAACAAAAAGGGTGAAGGGAATAAGAAGGGAAAGATTTGGACACCAATATTATAAAACAGAAATTGAATGGAAATTTGTATACCAAAGAGAAATACAGTAAAAAAAACATATTGTTTTAATTTTGTGTGGACATTTGAGATACCAACTAATCCAAATAATAATTCTCCCATTTAGGTCAGTTTTTGGTAAAGGAAGTGAGCAGATTGTAACATATCAAGAACGTTTTTAATTGGAGATTAAATTATGTACCGTATCTTGAAATAGATATTGTAGGAATTGTATACAGTTTATAGTGTATATAAAGAAATAATGTCATCTGAAGGTATTTAAGGAATCTGTTGAGTAGCATGTGAAAATTATGTTGCACTTCATTAAAACAAATATATTTAGCCTTTAAAGTGAAATAGATGCTACTATGTGCCAACCAAATTCACTAAAACATGCATTCAAGGATTGGATTTATGCTGGTGTTGTAACAGTGAAAGGGGTACATATGTACATATTTAGTGGTATTGTAATACAATTAATATTATGTGACAAAAAAGATAAAATCAGAATGGTAATAAACATCTCTTTGAAGGACACGCCAGCATCTATGTTACTATAAATGGAATGGCCAAAAAATGTCAAATGTCAGATAATAGTACATGTTATAGTAAGTACCATATTAAACATAGCAAGAAACTGGAAGTCCGATAAAGAAATCAACTGGAGTATGATAAAAACCCAAACCATATACCAATGGAAGATGGAAAAAGGACGTTATAAACAAAATATAACATTTAAAAAATGGATCTTTTTGGAAATATGAATGGAACGTATAACGAGATTTGACTTAATATCTCCAGGTTTTAAAATCCTAAATCTAAATAAAAGAAAAAAGAGTAGAAGCCTCCCAAACCAAGTGCCTAGAATGAATGGAGTATGATGTTATATTGACTTTATAAAGTGTTAATTGTATAGGTTGTTTAAGAAAACTATTTATTTATAGATTAATTTATGTGTAACAGAATAGCATAATGAATGACCTCATGTAAGATGAAAGAATTTCTATTTGGTGGAAAGATGTTGTACTACTTTTGAAAATGTGTAAATTTAGGTCTTTATATGAACTTTTATTGTAGAATAGTACGTATTTAAATGTATTCCTTATCAATTATTTTTATAAAACTTTCACTCGCACTTGATTGTTGTATTGGGTGGTAATGCTGGCAAGGAGGGATGATTTGACTCCTCCCCCCCGGGGCCATGTATTTGTTCTATGAGAGAGTTCATTTTGTCTTATTTCCTGGCTTTCTCACTCTCAGCTGCTCTTATAATTGTTTTAATTATCACTTACATAAAAGAAGGAAATACAATTAGGATCAAGGATGCAAGAGGCTTGAGCTGGATATATGGACACTCTGCCTAACATGTGGAATGCCTAGTGGATAATAAAATTACACCTTTGCATTGTCTAATGCTTAGTCTACTCTCTGTACATTCTCAGCTGTGCCTAATTGTGTCTTAAGTTTGTGAGCCTGGTTTCAACTCGAGTTGCCATCTCAGCAATTTTTTACCAGCCACATATAACTTTTTCATGCTGCCTTACAGTATTTAGAAGAGGTGGCAACTCTAGTTGGAACCAGCCAATATTTGGCCAGGCTATATGTGGCCAGTAAATGATGGTCAAGGGTGGTCTTTTAAAGTTATGTGGGAAAATTTGGACATAATGATATTGCACTATGGTTTTTTTTTTTTGCATTTTATGTGCACATGTTGAAGAATTAATTTGTCACGTAACCCTTTTGTAATGCATGGTTCTTGCATCCCAGATGACATAAGCACCAAGATGCCATGTCACAAGGTGATCGGTAGCCAGGAACGCTATGGCAGAGAAAGTGGCCTGATCTGACAGGTGGGATCCCGCTGCAAATACCTGCAGTGGGATTCGAGCACAGCTCATTGCGGGGAGCCATGATTAGCTGTTTACAGCCGGACGTTCTACGCCGTCTTAGAGTTTTTTGGGACCTGTAAAATTAGAATGGCATACAACATCCTAGCATCGAGAAAGGGTTAAAAAATTAGTGTGCTCCTATTTTTTAGATTAGATTAGATTTTACATTTAGATTTATATTATTAATATATTATATTTAGATTATTTAAAAAATCTAGTATAGGTTCATATTCTATATACAACAATGGCTCACAAACTAGGTATTTTTACTTGATGAAATAAGGGTTTAAATCTATTTGATTGAAGGGCATAAATAGATCGAAGTATTTAAAAAAAAAAATTAAAGTCAGCATTTCTTTATTTTTATTGTAATCTAAGAGAGATCTTGTGTGTGCAAATGTTTTGAGATAATATATCCATGGCAGTAAAACCTGTCATGGGATTTGACCTCATTAATGAACACAAGTGTAGATCTTTATTATAATGCTAGTTGCAGCTTACACAATAACAGCTGTGTGTGCTGAATACAAGGGATCACTTTCAATAGTGTAACCTCTTTTAACCTGCTTCACATTGCAAGAATAAATGAGCACATTCCTGGTATATGAGTAGACATTTAGCCTTTTTGTAACTTCTAGAATAATATAATATAATATGGTTTGAGAAATGTAGCTGTGTATTATTGTCTGTAATTTGTCACCTGATGACATTTTTTGTAACATATTTTTATTAAATATTTATCGGACAACTAACTTGACTTTTTTTTTTTAACCCTTGGTACCTTGAAGGAAAAAAGGAGTAACCCAATACCGTCACACACCCAGTGGTGTCCATAATAAATGCACTCATAAAAACTGCAGTTAGATGTAAACTGTAGTGTACGTTTAAAGTGGTCCTACTTAGGCTGTACTCACAAGGCTAGCTCCAGAGATATGTGGAGCAGCATAGTCAGGCACTGTATAACTAAATGCTTAAGCGGAGAGAGACAGTCAACCACCAGACATGGCTGCTTGCTTCCCAGGAAAGTATATCAGCTGTCGGTCAGAGGATAAACTGGCATGAAATATCCAAAGTAAAACTAGTATTGTGATAGACCTGAGGGAAAATTCGTGATTTGCCAGGGGTTCTTTTAGAACAAAGTTCTAGGTATTGAAACCTGGTTGTTGTTTTTTTGTGGTGCCTTCTTTGACCTTTAAAATGTAACTTGTATTATTTTAAATAGTATTATATGGCACACATCTGTGGGCCAACATATGTGTAGGACAAGAGACATATATGCAAACCTGTGCTGAATGAATACAGGTGACTAACCCAAATATCTATAGTGGTGTAGTGTGAACTCCCCCCCCCTTCCTCTACCTTGGCCATGAGGGTGGGCAGTAAAACACAATTGTCACCATTTTATGTCTTCATTAGGCCAATCTTATAATTATTTATTTACCTGCATTTCATATTTGGACAGCTTATTCTTCCCATTAATCCCTTGATATAAGTATATTTAAAAACTATTTAAAAACTAAGTACTTAATAGAAGACTTCTATACTGCCATTATACTACCTCAACTAGTTCATTACCGATCTAGACACCTTTCCATTTTGAATCAAGCTTATTTTTACACAATTTTTAAATGTGTTCTTTGCTGGTTCACAATGACTATAAATATTAAAAAGTGCATTTTGAGATTTGAATTTATTTTTTTTCAGCTTTTTCAGGGATGCAGTTTTACTGTACATATGCTAGTGATTTTTTTTCCCCAAACATATTATTTTTATGGAAGCCAACATTTTATAACCTTGTCCCACCTATCTACAGAATGTTATCCCACCATGGACCATTTATGTGAACTTCACTTTTGGTTTGATATGCAAATGAACTAATTTTCAATGGGAAATATTTAATTTGCATATCAAGACACAAAGGTGATGATAAAGTAGACTCCAAAGGCACATTTTAAACACTTTCTCTTATGCAATTCTGATAACACCATATATATTTCATTTTTCATAATTTTTTTATTCTCTAAAATCACAGTGTTAAGTGTTCCTATACTCCCTTTAAATATGATTTGATAAGACTGCTTATGGGTAGAGTTACTGTATACAGTAGAATGGAGGTACAATAAATCACAAGTGTTGATTTTGTGACCATTTCTAGTTATGACAGCCTGTGACGGAACCCTCCATCTTGGAGAGAAATAATGGCCTGCCTCCTCCCTATATATTATGGGCCCTGGCATTGAAAAGGGGTTCTGTAAATGCTGTTGTTACCCCTTTACTCATGCTCCCAAATTGTGTCCTCTGTAGTCCTGACTCACCCTGGCTTATGTGCTATAACTGTTTAATGTGGTCATTTAGTCAGATTCTTTTTTTTATATTGTCTTATGTCCATTGCATAATTCTGAGAGGAGGCTACTCTGATAGATTACAATGTGTCATAGTCAGGGACAATGGTTGATGTTTTACCCCCTGTAGTGCAGGCACAGCCTATGTGCTGCCTAGGTGTGATTTCCCATCTTAAGTTGATATCTACACCTCTACTATGTGACTCATCCATTGTTCTGTGTTAATTGAATTTACTGTTAAACTAATTATGATGTGTTATTGTATATCTGTAGCAGGTCTGGTTAATTGCTGTTTAGTTCATGTTTGATTACATGTTAATATGTGGGTTGCGTTATGTTAACTTGATTATGTCTGTATATAAGACTATGTTGCTGTTCAATAAATGTTAATTCCTGTCCTACTCCTATACTGGTGTTGTCTGGTACTTGGAGTAAATGGCTGAGGGTCCAGTCTGGTGAATTGGAGTAGCTACCTACAACACTGGTTCTGTCTGGTGGCTTGAGGTGGCTATCGCAGCAAGGAAGCAGAGCTTTGACAGAGGTACCTAGCCAGGGTACCAGGGGGTTCTGTCACAGAGCCCAAAGACAAGTCAGATGCCTCTTGATTCTGGCACCACGTGCGTCCGCACAGCTGCATTGTAAACCCCTTCTTCTTTTATAGAATTGGACCTCTCAAATATCACCTATTCAAATCCACATTATTACTTAACCAGCTTATTTCCTATCTATTATTGTGTATTGGGTGTATAACCATCCTGATCTTGGCCTATTGCAGTATATGATTTTTGTCATAATAAAAAAACACATCATCTAGCAGTATATGAGATAATCATGGGAACATACCTTGACTGCAGGTCTTGCCTGTGAACCCAGGAAAGCATTTGCATTTGTTTGGTCCCGTACACTCCCCATACTTGCAACCCTCTTCACAAATAGCTGAGAAATGAAATACAAGGTGAGAATTAATGCCAGAAAAAAGGAAACAAAATAAACTATTATTGGGATTGTAATATTAACAGACAGTAAAGAAAAACACAGAAATGTGCATTACAATAATGTGCAAAATGTATTCAGTAAAAATCATTTATTAAATGATAGTGGTAAAAATCCAATTGACCTAAAATAGATATATTGTTACCCAATAAGTTTACACCTGGGAAATCCTGCAGTTGACACCGCTACACCACTGAAAGGGTTAACTATAATTGAATAAATTATATTTTAAAAAGTGTTTGGGGTCCCTTGAATCTTCATAAATGTATTATACTTTGTCACAAAAAATACACACATATCCCAAAATACATATGTCTCCTTACCAGATTAGACATTGGCTGAAGAATAATACAGAGGACCAGAACCCTTACCATCTGAGAAAAGTAGGACAATGTGGCAGGTGGCTCTACTTTCTGTCTCCCTCATATCATTCTTAATTTGATTGCTGATGGTCAACATGATTTTTCTGGCATAAGGTTTTCCAACGGTTTTAAAGTAATTTTGGAGTGCTGATTCCAAATTTGGCATCAGTTTTTGTCTATCACATCAGGTTTTTGAGATATCAAAAATTGCATTTTCAATAAAAACCATACTTTATCACTATATTGTATCACTAAAGCAGTCACTGATTTGCAACAACTTGCAATCATAAGTGACAAAGAGTTAATTTCTGGTAAAATCAATGAAAATGGGGTTTGCCGATTGCATAACAATGAGATGTGATAGAACAAATCTGATATCAGGTTTGGAATAAGCACCCTGAAATTAGTCTAAAACAGCTGGAAAAGTCCAGGCCAGAAATTTCTATTTTTTTTTGTTGTTGTTGACCAGTGTTATCAAAGCTACCCATATTCTGTGGAATACTATTGACATAATGCTCAGCCTGTTAAATGAGTTGTTGATTAAACAGGTCTGGATGCTTTTCTAACAAAATCAATCTTTGAAAAAGATTTAATAACTACACATTTCTTTTCAAATGAATAGCTTGTTTAACTAGGGAACCTGTTTTGAAGTGTAAGTTTTTATCCTTGAAAACAGGTGGGTCTTTCATTAGTACAGGTGTATCTGTTAAAAGGATTCAGTCACTGACTGATTCACTGCTGCTTATTTTAAGATCCTGAACTCCTGGAGCTGTGCGGACTTGTTTTAAGAACCTAAGCAAATTACACTTTAATATTGATCTGTTTTACAGCATCTCATGCTTTATGAATGAGTTGAACAGATGAAAAAAGATAGACTATTCATGATCTGTCTGTAGGTGCACTCAAAAAAAGATCAAATCCCACTGGATTCTCCTGACATAATTAAGGGATTTTCTTGAAACACATTCCTCTCCAACTGAGCTTTACAACCAGGACGATACACAAGTGCAAGTGATCTGCTAACAGTTCCTCTTACCCAAGTGACACAGAAAAGCATATCTAATTTCTAATAACTCCTAGGAATGTGGTAGTATAAATAATCAGTTTTAGCAATGCTTTTAATGTCTATTCTTTACAGTCTGGGAGTTTCGAAACAGTGTAATTAAAACAAGAAATGATATAATACATATCAAAAGTACCTTATTTGCTTGATTATAAGACGACCCTGATTATAAGACGACCCCCCAAACTTTGAATATTCCATTAGGAAAAAAACTAAAAGCCTGAATATAAGACTACCCTATAGGAAAAAAGTTCAACTTGTATATATTCACATGTAAATTGCTTTTTTAATAAAAGATTATTATATCAAAAAATGCATTTCTTGTTTTTATTTCCTTTTATGTGCCAATGCTGCCTCTCTTTCCCTTGCCCCCAGCTTTCTCTCTCTCCCCCCCTTAGTGTTGTCTCTCTCTCTCCCCCTCCCTTTGTCTCCCCCCTCGCTCCCTTTGTCTCTCTATCTCCCCCCCTTGTTTCTCTCTGCCCCCCCCCGACTTGTTTCTCTCTGCTCCCCTCCCCTTGTTACTATCTGTGCCCCCCCTCCATCCCCTTGTCTCTGCCCCCCTCCCTCCCCTTGTTGCTCTCCCCCCCTCGTTTCTCTGTCCCCCCTTGTCTTTCTACCCCCCTCCCTCCCCCTTGTTTCTCTGCCCCCCCCCCCTTGTTACTCTGTTCCCCCCCCCTCCCTCCCTCCACATCACTCCCTCCCCCTCACCTGTTTCTAGTGGGGGCAGGACACCTCCGTCTATTATGACGGACAGCTGGTCCGTCATAATAGACAGAAGTGTCGGGCAGCATGGAGGATGTCTGCACGTATCGTGCAGACATCCCCCGGCTGCCCGATTCTCCCTGGTGCCACCAGGCACGACCGCGCAGACATCCACCTGCTGTTAGAGAGGGGGATCCAGGTCCCCTGCTGCTATGCGGTCAGATCAATTTGAGGTCAGATTATAAGACGACCTCGATTGTAAGACGAGGGGTATTTTTCAGAAAAAAACCTCGTCTTATAATCGAGCAAATACGGTAATCATGGGAAACTGATGCATTTTTAAAATATTCATGATATTTATTAATTGCTCTAGGAGTAAGACATTTTACCAAACCAACACCTCTTCGAAGGGTTGTTGCTTCGGATTTTCCAAATATATTTTAACCTGGTGGTATACACACTTCCTTGAAACTGTATTTGCTTGAATATAAGACAACCCTGTTTATGAGACAACCCCCCCCCCCCCCCTGTATATTAATTTAGGGAAAAAAAGAAAACGGTTTACTTTGTTATATTAATTTACATGTTTTTCATATTAACCCCTTAACGACAGATGACGTGCCAGGCACGTCACGGCAAATCGAGGACTTGCCGACAGCTGACGTGCCTGGCACGTCATGCACTAAACTGAGTAAAGAAAGCGACCAGCGGTCGCTTTCTTTACTCTAACGGTGTTGCTACAATGCCTCTAGGTAGAGGCATTGTGCAACACCCCCCAAATGTGCAGGGGCACGCTACGATCACTCCACGGAGTGATCGTAGCAGCCATTTAAAAATGGCTGCGACGGCTGCACACATGTGCTTAGAAAGCGAACGATCGTTCGCTTTCTAAGCATCTCCGGTGTTGTTAAAGTGCCTCGCCAGCGAGGCACTTAACAACACCGTTCTGCTCCCCAGAGCCGATGGTGGTCGCTCTCCTGAGCGACCCCATCGGCTCAGTAGAAGGGAACGCTGCCTATACAGGCAGCGCTTCCCTTCTAATGGCAAGAGCATCGGAAGTGAAAGTATTTCACTTCCGATGCTCTAGGGGGAGCCAATCGATGCCGGCACAACAGATCTATGTGATCTGTGTGCAGGCATGTATGGTAAGTGCTCTGATGAGCACTTATCATACTGTCAAAGGCAATATTAGCAAATATTGCCTTTGACAAGTATTGATCTGCCTCCCTCACCTTACTAGTTATAGTAAGGGAGAGAGACAGATCAGATAAAGTAAAAAAATAAAATAAAATAATAAAACAAATATTTAATAAAATTTTAAACACCAAGGGCTTTTATAAAAGCCATTTAACCCCTTCCCTGCCATTGATCGCTGTGTACGCAGTGATCATACACAGCAGCACATTTTTTGCTGTCTGTGCATTTTTTAGGGGTTAATTTTTTTTACTGTAATTCATTACAGTATAAAAAAAAGCTCTTTTAAGAGAGATTAACCCCTTTCTTGCTGTAGATCACTGCCTAAGCAGAGATCTGACGCAAATGCAGCAATCTTGCTGCAGAAGCATTTTTAATTTTTTTAAAACTTTTTTATTACACCCGTCACGTGTTAATTATACCCGCTAGGGGACTACGTTTAACGTAATTTTTTTTTTAAATAAGAGCTATTAACCCCTTCCTTGCCGTATATCACTTCCTAAGCAGCACATATGGTCACTGCCTAAGCAGTGCATATGGTCACTGCCTAAGCAGCGCATATGGAGCAATCTAGTCGCAGAAGGATTTTTTTTTTGCTATCAGCATTTTTTTTGTCAGACTCGCTAGGGGTTAATTATACCCACTAGGGGATTACGTGTATTCCTTTTGAAGCTGTCTGAACACGTGTATAGCGATCAGTAACAGCCGATCAGTGGCAAAGGTGGTTTGGTGATTTCTCAGATGAGCATCACCATTCGTCTGGTTCGATCAATATTGGTAAATATTGTTCTGACCCATATGGATCTGCCTCCCTCTCCTCACTTGAGTTTTAGTGAGGGAAAGAGACAGATCTGTATAACATAATTTTTTAATTGTAATAAATTAAATAAAATGTTAAAAAAATTGTGAGTCCCAAGGGCTTTTATAAAAGCCATACCCTTTGTATAGTGTAGTGTATTAACCCCTTCCCTGCCACTGATCACTGCACAGCAGAAATTTTTTTCTTGTCTGTGCATTTTTAGGGGTTAATTTTTTTGTACAGTACTACAAAGGCTCTTATAAGTGCTATTATCCCCTTCCTTGCTCTACATGTCAAAATTCCAAGTTGGAAAATCAAAAAGCTCACCTCTCAAATGTAGCCTTTCAACCCTCCAACAAAGCTGACAAAGCTATGCATGGGTGGTATCCCTGTGCTCGGGAGATGTTGCTGAACATATATTGTGGTATTGTTTATCAGTGACACATACCGAAATATGTGAATTTGTGTCTAAAGTACAATGTATGTGGGAAAAAATACACAATAAAATGACTACCACAAACTTTGACAAAGGCTGGTGGTAGAATTGGTGCATGGAAAGTGTTAAAATAACACCATTTAAAATAGCCTAGGGTGTCTACTTTTACAAAATATATACTTTTTGGGGTAAAATACACTGTCCGACTTTAAAAAAAAGTCCCAAATGAAAGATGGGCTCAGGCTGGCTACACGTCAATATTCCAAGTTGAAAATGCGCACCTTCACAATGTGGCCCTTTTAGCCCCCAAACAACCCAACAAACCTATGCATGGGTGGTATCCCTGTACTCAAGAGATGTTGCTGAACACTTATTGGGGTGTTATTTGGCAGTGACACATACCAAAATCTGTAAATTCATGTCTGAAGTACAAGGTTTGTGAAAAAAAAACACAAAAAAATTACTACCACAAACTTTGACAAAGGCTGGTGGTAGAATTAGTGCATGGAAAGTGTAAAAATACCACCATTTGAGATAGCCTAGGGTGTCTACTTTAAAAAAATATATGGGTTGATGTGGTAAAATACACTGGCTGGTTTCAAATATGTCCCAAATGGGACATGGGTGCAGGCTGTCTGCATGTCAAAATTTCAAATTGGAAAACCAAAAACTTCACCTCCCAAATTTGGCCTTTTACCCCCCAAACAATCCAACAAACCTATGCATGGGGGGTATCCCTGTACTCAAGAGATGTTGCTGAACACTTATTGGGGTGTTATTTGGCAGTGACACATACCAAAATCTGTAAATTCATGTCTGAAGTACAAGGTTTGTGAAAAAAAAACACAAAAAAATTACTACCACAAACTTTGACAAAGGCTGGTGGTAGAATTAGTGCATGGAAAGTGTTAAAATACCACCATTTGAGATAGCCTAGGGTGTCTACTTTTAAAAAATATATGGGTTGATGGGGTAAAATACACTGGCTGGTTTCAAATATGTCCCAAATGGGACATGGGTGCAGGCTGTCTGCATGTAAAAATTTCAAGTTGGAAAACAAAAAACTGCACCTCACAAATTTGGCATTTTAGCCCCCAAACAACCCAACAAACCTATGCATGGGTGGTATCCCTGTACTCAGGAGAAATAGTAGAATCTATTTAGCATGTTTTTTCGTTCGCTATTGTCGATGAGGAGAAGTTGTTTCAAATAAAAACAAAGAAATTTGTGTATTTTTTTTTTTTTTACCATATTTTATTTTTTTTTTTTAATAATATGATAAGATATGATCAAAAATATGGCATCCATAGAAAGCCCTTTTTGTCCCGATAAAAACAATATATAATATGTGTGGGTACAGCAAATGACGAAGAAGAAAATTACTGCTAAACACAAACAGCACAGAAATGTTAAAATAGCCATTGTCCAGAAAGGACAAAAATGTTTCAAAGGCTCTGTCCTTAAGGGGTTAAATAAAAATTGATAGAAAAAAAAATTCTTGTTGCCAATCTCCTCCCTAGATTTAGCCAATCCATCTTCCCACATACGGTTAGCCATCTGCCCTAAAGACTTAACTAATGCATCCCCCTGTGAGGTATAACTGAAGAGGAGGTCAGTATGCAGGGTAAATATGGGAAAGGAGTACACTGGTAGTCACACTTGCAATTCCACTTGGATGATGATGAAAATAAAAACACAAAAGCTGCATGGTCTTGCACACTAACATACATAGTCTTTGAGAAGTAGTACCAGTAGTACCAAGTAGTCCTGGTCAGGGGAAACAGAGAGCAGCATAAACGATAATAAGGCCAAGGAGTCAAGGGGCAATAGGGATCAGAATATTTGGGAAACGGTCCAGGGATATGGCAGCAGGAGAATACTGAATATCATACAATGCTGGGAGAGACTAGAAGCAAGAATCACCAAGCACTGATGGAAGCGTGGTGATTCTTGCGCCCATTCCGTATATTTAAAGGGCAGCATACTCGCACTGCTAGCCCTTTGCGGATATTTCACGAAGACCTTGTTACTGCGATGGACCCCTTTGATGATCATAATGCCCTGGTGATCAGTGGGTATACCGGGGAGTTACTCTGCTGTGGAGGCTGACAAGTGATTCGGGGGTATATAGGTGAGTTGCTTCACAGTGGAGCCTGACACCCCCCACAGCCACCTGCCCCCGGACTTAGCCAATGCACCCCCCCCCCCCCAGCCATCACTCTTAGGCAAATGTATGCCCCCAGATAGCTATCTTCCCCCAAGCCCCAGACAGCCACCTGCCCTTAACCAATGCATGCTCTCCTGACAGCCACCTGCCCCCAGCCAATGCATCCCCTCCACCCTCCCCACAAAGCCACCTGCTCCCAATCAATGCATCCCTCGTCCCCCCCAGATGGCCACCTGCCCACCAGCTAATGCATCTCCCCCAAAACTTTCCCATGCTATTCTAGACTCCCTGGTGTTTAGTGGGGGCAGCCCCAATGTGTGCAAACATCCTCCGATGATGCCCGATACTTCCACCCCACACTAGTGTTCCTTCATGGAAGCTCCAACTGAAGTGACAGGCAGCACTGGAGAAGTGACGGGCAGCACTGGAGAAAGTCTGTGCGCATCACATCCACCTGCTGAGTCCAAATCACGTATATCATTCATGGGATGTTTTTCAGAAAAAAAATCTTGTCTTATATTTGAGCAAATACGGTAGTATTATTTTCTATATATATATATATTGTGTTTTAAAAAGTAATGCTTATCCAAGAATCAAACAAATGTTGCAGTTCTAGTAAAAGGGGAAGACTTATGGAGAAGGATTACAGTTGAATTCACAAAAACAAGTCCCAAACGTGTCCATTTAGACCAAGAGTAGGCAACCTTCGACACTCCAGATCCATTTCCCTTGATTCTTTGCCAGCATTATGGCTGTAAGAACATTATGGGAGATGCAGTCCACAACATCTTGAGTGCCGAATGTTGCGTAACCCTGATTAATACACATGACATAACTACATAGTCATTAAATATACGCAGGCATAATGCCAACAATTATAGAGGTCTAAGTCCAAGCAGCGCAGTCAAATTAAAGTCTGATTTGCTCTCCTATGTTCTATCTAGTGAAATACAGAAAGAGTCAGGAGGATATATTTAATTACACTTTTGTCCTTCAAAAAAAAAAAGACTTAGAAAGATTTTTAATCTGCGTGTGCATGACATGAGGTAAAAGTGAGTGAGAAATCTCTGCTGCTCGGGTATAGCAAACATTACACTTTTTTGTAATCCTTATTACCTTTAAATGTTTCCATATGTGGTGTAATGTAACTATCATTTTCATTTTGGTTACACTTCGCATACAGTTCTATATTTTGATTGCTAAATCCTTGGAATTAATTTTGTTATGTTGTGGTATTTGTTTAACATATACTTTTTCTCATGGAAAACATCTGTCTAGATCACTTTCCTTTACAAGTAGCAGGGGCCCATGAAATTACTAAATCAGCTAGCAGGAAATATAGGTCCTGAACAGGGAAAAGGGTGCTGGAAATAGAATCTCTTAGCATTACCTGTGTGTAATGTTTATGTGAAGAGATCTCAGATACCTTACATTTTAACCATGATGGGGATCCCATCTAAATAGAGATTACCTCAGGAAAGGCCACGGCTACTATCAGTGTACAGCCAATACTCCAGAATGTGGCCATTGTTTTGTGGAGAGCCTGCAGTCTGAGAATGGTACAGATATCTATCTGTACTATGAACACACATTTACTAGCAAAACTTTTTTCCTTAAAGGTCACCTTAAATTTAGGCCTTTTCATGTTTCATAGATTGGAGGAGTTGCCCTTTAATTAAGATCACCTTGATTTCCTGAAAATAAGGTATGTTTTTTGTTTGTAAAGTAACCAGCACCACTATCCCTTCAGTAGCCTGGCTGTATCTGTGGCTGGGCAATGTCTACTTGTCGGTGGGGCATGGGGGCAGCGGTAAAGACTTCCAGTTTCCTCAGTGCTAACATCCAAAGACAAGAGAGGAAAAGTGAGCGGATGTGCACTAGCTGAAAAAGAAGTCTTCATATAAGTAAAAATCTAATGCTACCTAAGCCTAGTTCAGAGGAAATCCATCATATAACTATACTAACCCCCCCAAAATAGGCATTATAGAGGAAAGGGGGCTAACTAGACATAGAGATAATGATCTCAAAAATAAAGTATGGGAAAGACCACATACAAAAAGTAGGTCTATGTGAAAGCACTCTCAGAAAATAATAGGGTGAACTACATTGAGTATAAAAAAATAAAGTGAATCAAAAACCGTGGTCCCATCAGTAACCAACAGCAAAACAATAATAAATATAAGATATGAAAAGACATACAAAAAATCCCTCAATCACCCTGCTTGTCAGATATACACCGGATATTATATTGATAAATATATTGATGGGGTTTTTTTTTTGCCTTATAAAAAACAACAACAGAAAAACATGTAAACTGACTATTTCTAAACTAACAAATATTAGAATCTATTTAGAAGGTGTTTCAATCAATGTTTGTAGATGTGTAAAAAATTGTTGATGCAAAAGTAAGTAAAACATTTGTGTTTTGTTTTTTTCTATCATATCTTACTATTTTTCTTTATGTTAGTGCATTAGTTTTTATAGAGTTTCCCAGTTTGTGCCCAGTTTTATAAGCTTACAATGGAATATTTCTTTCTCATGTAAAGGTTACCTTCACATTGTCCTTTGTTGTTTCTTTTCCATCCATAGCAGCATTCAGTTCTTGCGCCATATCGACAAAGGCCAGGTGTATTTGGAGACAGCATAAGTTGCCGGTGACTCCTGGACCTGAAAATGAGGCATGAGTTATATTATATATAGGATATGGCTTTTCACTGTCTGAAATCAGGAACATTTAAAGAAAAACCTGTATATTACATTGTGCATGGAATTAGACAGTGTTAGACACTGTTTGTCAAGCTATGATATCTGCAATACAATAATTCTCTTTAAAGCATGATCATCAGAACATTGAAAAATATATTCAGGACATCTTTAATACAGGGCAAGAAGAGCAGCTGCCCTGGGTTCAAGCCCACTGCAGGGGCCCAATTGAACCCTATAATTTCTGCCTCATTTTCTTCATATTTTCACTTTCCAGCTTGGATGACATTATACTTATTTACATGATTATTTATTTTATTCTTTCCTTCACTTACTACTACACCCCTTTCGTTATGGTACTGCCCAGGCTCACTTAGCTTCTTTCAATTACCATTGTTTCTTCTTCAGCTTATTGGCCATTAATTCTCTGTCTCTTTCTCCCTATTGGCCAGCTTACCTTAGATTCCTCTTTTCATTCTATTGTCTTCACTTACATTCACTCTGACTTCCTTTACCTTGGACTGGCTGTATTCTGTTTATTCCCTCCCCTTTATTCTTATTTCCTCAGGCTGTGCAGGATTGCTATCCTGGTAAGAAAATCTGTATTTACTAGAGGAAGCATCACACAGCCTTCTGGCACTGAAATGGTGTGATTTTGCTATTATAAACAAATTCAGCTGTGTTGTCATTGTGTGATTATCATTAATGTAAAATGTGCTGCGTTGTGCAATTATCATTAATGTGCAATGTGTTGGAGTGTATCATTAAAACTAATGTGCAATGTGCTGCAGAGTGTGATGAGCATTACTGAAAAATGTGTTGCAGTGTGTGATTAGCAGTAATTTTCAATGTGGTACAGTGTGTGATTATTATTAATGTGAAATGTGATGCAATGTGTCAGCCCTGTCTGAAAGAGTGTGATGACACACTGAGTTGGGATCTGTATTGCACACTGGCAGGGAGGGTATTCTTCTGCACATTTAGTTTAAGGGGTTTCGGGCAGTGCAGGAGACAGCATTCATAGCAAAGGTAGCAAGGGTAACATGGCAGCTACTTGCTGGCTGGTTAATCAAATTGTAATGGATAAGATTACGATTCATTATCATAGCTGCCAACAGTCCTGAATTTGCAGGGACAGTCCTGTTTTTTGGGTCCTGTCTCGCCAAATTCATGTCTGCCCCGGCATTTATACTGCTCATGCACAGGCAGCATTGTGTTTAAACTGTGTATGCCTGACAGATCTACACAGCCTAAACACTGGGAAAGTTCACGCAGTGCTGTGTGACATTGCATAATTCTGCTCTTTAGGCTCCACCCCATTTTCATCTTGGGGCCTAAAAAAGAAAGTTGGCAAGTATGGATCATGGTGAGGTACTTTGTTATAGAAAGTGGTCTTTAGTGGCACATTCGGTGTGGGAGAGAATGGGGGCTGAAAGAGCCAGAGATTTGTCTGAGATATTTTCAAGTTTGGTGGCACTTATAGCCTAGGAAGCATTATAAGTTATTCTGTGTGTGGACAATGCACAACAATACTATAGTTTTTCATGTCAAACCAAATGTAAGACTGGAGTCTGATAATCCACAGTGTATAGTGTATTTAAGGATAGTAAGATGGAGGGCCCACATATAGATGAGTGCCCTGGGGCCTACTAACCTTAAAGATGGCCCTGAATATATTCCCCACTTTGGGAATATGGCTATATTGTATGGCTAACTCCTGCCACATGTCAGGGCTTGGGCATTGGCCCTGCGCTGAAGAACCGGAAAAGTAGAAGATGACCACTGTTCCATGGATGATTAATTTCTGCATGTAAAAATGAGTGACACTTTCAACCACCATTGAACTTACCACCCACAATCTCTCGTCTATCTCCATTGTTATTTGATATCTACCAGAGTTATTATGTTTATTTTTCCACATTAACAAGTCAGAATGTTGTTTAAAAGCAGCTTTCTGTAAACTCTGACTTTCTACATATTGTTTTTCTGTTGTACACTATGTAATATTTGGCTCCTCATTTCCATGTCACACAAAATAAACAAAACAAACATACACAAAACCATGACACTGCTGGGATGATTAATGTCAGAGGGTCAAGCCTCGCTGTAACGCAGGTGTTGGACCAGCAAGTAAATTCACATCTACAGCTGTTTTCTGTTTTAGACAACTGTTCCAAATTGGAATTGATCATTGCGAGATAATATGTATTTCTAAATAAATTATACCAATTTATTTCAACGTGACGGTTCTGTTTTATTTAAATAATGTGTGCCAAATTTAGCCGCCAATTTTTTCGCGAGGGATGATGTGTATCTGAAGACATGGATCCTTTACATGTGGATGTAAGAAGACAAATGGAGATCAGTTATGACAAAAACAGATAAAGATCAAAAGGACTAATGACTGCTGAGTCAGGGTGAAACATACAGGAAACTATATTATGGATACATTTTTTGGTCTATGTTGTTTCATTATAATGGATCTGTTTTTATTGGCTTTATGTACATATATATTATACTATTTATGACAAGTTATCCTCCTATATTACTTTGTAGTTAAATCTTAAAGGTTTTTTCAGGTTAAATATGGAGTAGACAATCAAAAACAAAGTACAGCATTTATGATAACGAAAGTATGAATCACTCAAAAAAAAAATAATAATAATCTTCTTTACTTAGCTCCTTTACTTTATACCACATTAAAAACAACTATCAGGATCGCAAATCTGAGAAGTGGGTGCTTGATGTGTTTTACACCAAACGCTGTGCTTAGTCTTACAAAATATATAGCAGCCATACACAGAGATGTTAACCTGTTAAGGACCAACCTGTTAAGGACCAGGGATTTTCCTGGGCCAGTGACCAGAACCAATTTTTCTATTTTCCATTTTTTTGTGCTTGTTTAAATGTAGTTTTCCTCTCATTCATTTCATTCATTTAACACACCCATACAAGTTATATGTTGTTTTTTAAAGCACAGTTAGAGCTTTCATTGGATACCATATACATATAAATAATATACAGTTTTGGATTCAAAAATACATATAAAAGGGGGGAAATTTCTTTTAAAAATATGGCAGGCTGCATCCTGTACATAGCGGATGGCATGTAGCGCACCACCATTTTACCTGCATGACTAGTTAACTTATCATAAGGTCAGTACTTATGATGAGTTAACTCATCCCTAAGTCGCGAAGGTTTTAATCAGTTACATAGCAGCATAAACAATAGAATAAATATCAGCAATGTGCATTCAGTTACATTGTTTTCAGATGGGGTACAAACAGAATCAGAGGGGCAAATTAATATATTTTCATGACAGGTGTCCACAGGTATAAATACTTGTACATCACACACACACTGTACACATCAGGAAAATGCACAACAAAGCATTTAATAGCGATATGAAAATGGATTGCAAAAGCAGTGGAGGCCTCACAGAATTTGAGTTGAAGGGACAGGCACTCCACAGGATTGCTTGGGTCAGCCAATCCCAAGTTCCCCAGCTGCGACTGAAGACATGTCATTGGCTGACACGGTGTCACTATTTGGGGCACATTGAATAGCACCCAATTTGTCTTCTGATATGACCCTGATGTACCCCACATCCTTCCGAACTACAGGCCAATAATTTAGGGCCCGAAATTCAGCCTCTATTATCGAGAAAAATGAAAAGAGTTGCAAAGACTCAATACATTTAATTTACACATAACTTTTAATGCTATCAATACAAATTAATATCCAAAGACACAACTAGACCACTGCATTAGTGCTCAAAAGAGTGCAAAACAGTGAATACAGTGCACTGGTCTTGTTATGTCTTTGAAGGAATTAATTAAAAATGAGTTACTCCAAAATAATATGGCAATTTTCTACAAAAACACACCTTCAATTAATTCTGGAGACAGGATTTTGGAATGGAAAACATCAATACAACACCTAAATTAACATTATATTGACATAATGATACAGCCAAGTCCAGAGCAGGATAATTTAATAACAGTGTGGATCACTGAAGGTAAAAGGTCTTCACACAGGAAACCAGCACAATATTGGGTCATTGAGGATGATTGCACAGGAAATGGTTGAAGTGATGTGAAAGGATTTTGTTGCATATTTTTTTCTCTATTACTTCCATGTATTAATTTGTGGATGCCTTTACATCAGCAGGTCATTGGTTGAACAAATAAACTTCCTGATTATAATATTTTCTTTGGACATCTGTATTTCCACAAATTACCCTCATGCTAATGTAAAAAGATATTAAACATACTGCAGTACATCACTTTTCCAGGATTTAAATTAAGATAAAAATAAAACATGAGAAGAAAGTTGTTGCATAGTATTACTTTTCGCTTTTTGATATGTGAAATTAATGTAGAAATTCTTTAAAACAAAGTTTATTTTCTTTGCTGTAACAAGAGAGGCCCAGTCATGGAATGATCAAATACGAGTAATATGTGATGGCTAAAGGGATACTTTCATTTGTACAAGTGGTAACCATAAGTATTCAAATTGTCCATTAAACCTATAAGCACGGTTGATACAATCATTATGTTTCATTATCTAGAAACTATAATTTGTGAAATATAATAATAAAGTACTTAAGTATGGTACATCAAAACATTCTTTTATTCTCAATTAGTTCCTGGGAACTATTTGTCAGTTTTTATTCATCTGCTAGAGGATTTCTTCTACAAATGTACATGTAAATGGATATTATGTATTTTATTACATTACAGTTTTTTCAATTTTAATTTTCATGTTGTTTCTCTTTGCTATTTTTAATGGCATTCCGGATTCTGATTTTCAAGAACCCTAGTTGGGGTCTCCCTGTGTATTTAACAATGGCCAGATGGACTGCCCACCTAAAATGGGATTTTGATTCTAGGGAGCAGGTATCAATATCTAAAAATGTGTTTTACTGTATCATGCTCTGATATCTCTGTTTGATGTCTTTTTTGAGGTTACACTGACTATTTGACTGTTTGATTTATTGAATATATGTTTTGTTCAATATTGAAGTTACTACAAAAGTGTAAATGGTTAGCGCAGCACTCCTACTTTAATCTGTATCGTGAGCACGTAAGAGGGGTTCATCTTGAGGCCAAATCTATAACTGTGCATTGTTAAACTGTCTAATATGAATGGTCTTGCTCTATAGTCAGCAGTCAAATCTGGACTCATTGCTCTATATGAGGTCTCAACAATCATATGTGCTTATTTTTATTCTGTTGACATCTCTTTTAATATAGTATTCTGCCATTTTTGTTTTCAATGGCTCATTGCACTGCCTGATAACTTGATAGAGTTCCATTATTCTGATATTGTGGCGGTCTACCTCATAGTTTCAATTTTCTATTTGAAACACACAACTGTTCACTTGACCATTACAGTCCCAAATATTAGTCCATTATCTGGTTTCTCCATAGTTGAATTACCTACTGATCACTTTTGCCAGATTGAAAGTCATAAAGCCTTTTCAATATGGCACTGACCTATGTGGGCAAGAGCTTCGAAGGTTATCAGTGATCTCTTCCGTCACTCAGAGAAGAGAGTGTTGCTAGACTGCCTCTACAGCCAGCCAGCAAGATTACAGTGAAAACAATTGGCTAAGTTCACCTTAGATCTAGGGTACAGGCTAGGCTTAGCATTAGGGTTATTTTTAGGGTTGGGATTAAAAGGTCACCATGTGGGTATAGTAAAAGAGGAACATTTCAGTTAAACACAAAGCAAACAACACACAGTTGTTAAAACTAATGTCCACAATAATCAAAAGTCCAGTCACTAATGGGTTGAATTAGAAAATTATTTGATAAGGAAATTGTCATGTATATGCCCAAATATCCTATATTTAACATTCAAATAATACATCATTTTTGTAAAATATGATATTAAGTCATATATCTAACAATGTACAAATGAAACAATCACTTTAAAATATGTTTTACTGTACTTTTAGGCCCTTTAAAATCCATGTCTCCACAAAAGAGAATTGAAAAGGCCAAACTTTTAGTAGGGACAGTATTAATGTCATGAGGTAACACAATGGATCTTATGGCTTTTTTTTTTTTGCTAGTATGAGGTCTTGTTTATATAAAAAAAAACAACAAACCTGCCACTCCAGAGCACATCTTTTTTTATTGACTATCTGCAACACTAAACATGCAACTATGACAACCACAAGAAAAAAAAGTGACTTGCACAGTGTGGACATTGGGAAGCACTCAGGTCGAGTTTCCTTGGCTTGGCATCATCTACAAGTAACCTGGGAAAGGCAAAGTGTCTATCCAAAAGCACCAGTGCCCGTGGCAAGGTCGGTGAAGGTGAAATTATCTGTAACAAATCCCATTAAATGTCAACCATGGACAATGCTGCTGTATACCTCTGCGAGTAACCCAGTCAAGTACCATGGGTGGGAGGCAATGTTATATATTTATAGCGTACAAGCTCACAAAAATCTTTGAGTGGGACATCAGTAACTAGTCCATATGCCATCTGACCATCATCATACAATGTGCTCTGTCTTATATCATGCATGTGCTTTGGAACATAGGTAAAACTATTTGTAATATATAAATGATAACTATACTGTAAGTCATGCATTATTAAATGTTATACATTCTATGCAATGTTTACAACAATGTTTCTGTGTGGTCTAGTTTTCCCTAGACTTTGAACTTTTGGCAGTGTGTGTTTTACTAAGACTTTAATAAACTTAGCATTGTGCTGACATACATCCGAACATAAATTTATGTATTTTCCTACATTGCTTTCCATTCAGGCCTAGATGTTATCTTGGCGTAGAAACTTTGCGTTTTGTTAAGAGTTTATTTTATTATTGTGATTTTAACTGTGTACCTTTGGGTAATGCGGATTCAAGAGTATATTCTTCCCTTTCTATGGTATGATTTGTAGAAGACAAGCAAATTGTTCACTGGGCCTTTGTATATCAAATGATGAATAGAAAGTTCCATTAATGTTTATTTATATAGTGCCAACTATTTACATAGCACTTGTTACAGAGAATAAAGGGGAAATACATACTGTGTTAGACAAAAAGAGACAGCCTAATACATGAGATAGAGAACCCTGCTCACAAGCTTACAATTTGGAGGGAGTGAGGGACAGGAAACACATAAGGTGAGTGAATAGGTCAGGGGGAAAGGGGTTGGTAGTCACCGAATTTGGGACAGTTGAAGCTAATTGGGTTTAGCAAGAGGCTAATTAATGTGTGTAGTAGTTGGATGAATCATAAGCTTCCTTATTCCTAACATTATTGGGGTTCAAATACTATTAATGGGTATTTAATACCTAGCTAGCAGAAAGTGAGTTTTGAGGGACTTTTTGAAGATTGAAAACAAGGAAGAGAGATGGATGCTCTGAGAAAGAGAGTTCCAGAGTAAGGGGGCAGTGTGGCTAAAACCTTGCAGGAGCATGTGGAAGGAGGGGAGCCTTAGTCCATTTGAGGAACATAGCGGTCTTGTAGTGTAGTAGGGTTAATAAAGGAAGCAGTGTAGTGAGATCTAGAGGGATCTAAGAGGATCAGTATGGATAAGTGGCCTTTAGATCTGGCAGAAAGTATTTTGACAAATTAGTGAGGGCTGATTCAGTACAATATAAGGGTCTAAAGACAGACTGAAGAGTATCAAGCAGCTCATCAGCAGACAAAAAGTGCACAATCTTCTCCTACAACTTGGGGAGAAGGGAGATTTGACAGTAGTTTTATGGGGGCATGGGATCTAAGAAACTTTGTTGAGCACAGGTATTAGCATGTTTGCAGGATGATGATACAATTTCAGAGAACAGTGAGAGGTTGATGAGGTGGGTTAGGGTTGGGCAGTGGAGAGGAGATAGAGAGCATACAAGGTTATGGGATGGGGTTTAGTTGTCAAAATGGAGAGAATTGAACAGAACATCTACCTCTTTCTCAGCTACAGGGGGGAAGATATTCAGAGAGGGAATGGAGTATGGGGGAAAGCCAGGAGGCAGTTGTGGTAAGTTGTCAGTGTATAAAACAATGTATCCTATACAAGAATACAGTTGTATGCTTTGATGTAGACAGTGAGTGGAGTTAAGGTAAATTCATCTCAGGTTAATAGCAATAGAATGGTTGAAAGGCAGGAAATAGGGTTGATATGGATGGCTGCTTATGGTACAAGTAATAAAACAGTTGATAGTGGAGTGGCCTTTACTATGGGTTATTATAATATTTCCCCAAAAATCCTTGCTAATATGTTTTCTTTTAGTCATTGATAAGACATTCTCTACATTAGTACCATGCTTATGTAAGATACAATGATCCTGTGTTTTTCACATGTTTTACATGTTGTAATTCTCCCCAAGCTGATTTTAAAATTATAGCTGGGAAAATTGCCAAAGTTCAAGAAACAAAGAACTGTAATTACCTAAGGTACAAAGCACAGCTATTATACTCTAAATTGGAAGGTCAATAGCATTCTCTAGATAAATGTGTGTGTCAAATATATTCAAGTCAAGGGACATATGTAACTATGGCTTCAAAGTAATGAACACCGTTATTTCTAAGGCATATCTGTTTATCTATATGGAAGTTATTTAGTGATCAAAACAGTATTACATTTGACTATTGTTTGCATTATATGCTTGTAACACACTCAGGGCCGCTGCTTCCTATAGGCAAACTAGGCATTCGCCTGGGGCGCCATCTTTGTGGGATCTCCTGCCACTGGGATAGATAGGATCACATTGCATGTGCAACTGTTTGTGTACATGTAGCTGCATCTGACATTGCATGTGTGTGTACATGTGCCTGCTTATGTTTGTGACACTGTGTTACTGTGTGTGTAAATGACTGAGGGTAGGCAAGGGGCGGCAAAATATATGTTCGCCAAAATATATGTTCGCCTAGGGTGGCAAAAAGTCTTGCATCGGCCCTGATCACACTTGTATCTTCAATACAGCCAGTCTGTAAATGTCAGAAATATAAACTACACAAGGTACAAGCTAGTGGAACATGTAACGAAGTCAGTATTCACTGAACGAAAATTGTCTGCATCTTAAATAAGGCTATCCTAGATATAAGATAGGGAACTGGGGACTAATAAATGTATTTAGAAAATGGGGCAGACTAGATGGGCTGAATGGTTCTTATCTGCTGACACATTCTATGTTTTTTTGTTTGTAAATAAAACCCTGCATTGTATATGGGAAATGAGGTGCTCACTAAAATTATTACAATAAAAAATGATGTGCTTTATTTTACTTGCACATAAGAACACGGTGTATGCAGAAACAGGAGCATTTTCATTGTAATTAGCTAGCTGTGTTCAGAGACCTAGTAGAAGTTAAAAAAAGATAGGATCAGAGAGTTACATACAGAATAAATAACTGATCATTACTGGCATGACTATCACAGTGTGATCTTTCATTAGCTTTTACAATAGTGTTTGTAACGTTTGATATACAAAACAGTTGCTCTCAGCTGTTTGGAATGTGCTCCATTAAAGGTGAGCAGCTGTTTTTGTGAGTAACTATTTAACACATTCTCTAAAATTATTCATTGTTCTGGGATAGCAGTAACTGGAAAACTGCTATTTCATTCAATTTGATTTCCATTGGGTGATGGAGAGATTTGCACCGAAAAAGTGGTTTTAAAGCTCTGCATTTTACATAATGCCATATTAATCCAGCTTGGAAACAGATAAGTAAGAAGTGGAGTCACAGAAAATGGCACTCACAAGGCTCGATACGGTAGAAAAGTGATTTATTACAAAATTGCAGAGTTGCAAAATGTGAAAAGACGCAGCAGCAAATCGGGATAATATGAAGCAAATCAGATGATATCTTGATGTGTTTCGCGTTTTATGGATTTCATAAGCTCAGATACGTAACCTTTCAAAAAAAACAAAACAAAAACTGAAACTGAAAGAACTCACCCTACAATTACAATTTTCATGTCTCCCAACCTACATTCCTAGTGGCAGTAGTGGGGTTTGCATGGCTTGAGTCTCAGTCTTATATGTGGTTTATGGTGCCATTGTATTACTGTATATCCTGAGGATTTAGGCATATTTTAAGATAGCACTATGAGAAGGAGGCACGAGAGATTTGTGCAAAACTGGTCCAGATTCAAGCGTGGACCTCCATGATGAACTGCCCATGTCGGCTCCAGCAGAAACAGAGACGGTAGGGGTAACAGTGAAAGAGTAAGACATGAGAGGAGAGTGGATTTTTGTGGCCCAACAAAAACTACAAAAAAAGCAAAAGCCTCTTAAATTGTAACTAGGGAATACAAGTTTAGGATAGACTATAAAGAGGAACCAGAGATGAGGATAGAATGAATGCTTGATGTAGAGAGGGTTGATTCTTTATATCTTATTTTGTCAATCTTATTTAGATAGGTTGTAAAATTGTGCAGTTTGTGTAAAGGCTACTCAAAAGATATCTGTGGTTGTGAGACAAGGGAAGTGAAATAAAGTCTGCTGTCTAACGGCTATGTTGTATGGCGCTAGGATGAATTAATACTCTTTTTATCAGACCTTTGAAGTTAGAAGCATCATGAACAGTGAGTTTTTGGTTCATGGAGCATTCAGAAGAGTAGTTTCAAGGGTAGAGCTGTAAGTTTCAGATGTAGTTGAAATTAGAACGTTTAGAGAGAGAAATTGGAAAGTTTGGAGTGATGTTAAGAGCACACGCTGAGTACAAGTGGTGATCAGAGATAGGAGTAGTGAAGACTGAGAATATGCTAGAGAACATGATGTCAAGAATATGTCCATTCTCATAAGTAAATAATTATTTTTTTCATTGAGAGACACGGATGCTTGACTTTCACCACTAATCAGAAGATCATTAATATTATAATTAAAAAGAAATAGGCCCAATGCAGATTGCATAGATTATCACATTTTAGACCATAGACCATTTATTTGGAATAAATCTGCCTGATATAAAATGAACTGAGCCTGATTTAGAAAGTACATTTTGTTATATGATTTATAAGTCATTGAAACTTAACCTGGAATAAATGTCATAATTCATTAAAAAGTATACTGCAAATATCAAGCAGTAAAAGATGTCAGAAAATTCTCCAGCTTATCTTTGTTTCCAACTCTATTGTATTATATATTAATACTTGATTTTTACAGTCAACACCACAGTTCACTTTTTAGTTACTACACCCCATTGGTAAGAACCTCAAGACGAAGAATAGTAAATAACCAATGTTAGGCGTTTGATATTTCGATTGTAACCAATCACTGACTATTTATAATAATTTTCGAATGGGAGGAAATACTTTCTATGCAGTCGTGACAACAGGATCTAGGCATATCCTAATGGGTAACTGAATGGGCAGATGTATTAAAGGATAAGTTCTGGTTATAAAAAACTGACATAATAATTTTGCTCACCATACTGAGAAATTGACATATTCATTATGAAGTCAGTGCATGATTTGTGCTATGTTGTACAGCTGGTAGCAGGATCAGATAGTGAAACTCATATAGTCACACTACATATTTCCAGGGCAGCTGAATTCTTGAGCCATCTCCTATACTGTTGGCTAAGCCTGAGCATAGAGAAAACATCTGGTTAGAGTTATTATTTCAGTGTCACTGAACATACTGCTCTAGATTTGCACCTGCTTTCGCCCAGTGTAAGTAAAGGAAGTGTAACCAATTAGTAAATGTCAGATAATTAGCAAGATGTAAAATAATAAGCTACTACCCAGTCATTTCTCACTTCTGTGGAAAATAGACTATTTGTAGTGAATTAGTTTAAAGAGGCCCTATATGGGAAGATCAGGAGAGGCTATAACTGTAATTCACTTTACAGCCAAAGTTTGTCCAGTGTCTTAACATTTTTAATATAGTTTTCCCCCCCTTGATTTTACTGTAAATGTAAAGTATAAAAAAATGATTGAAAATTATCTATATATTGTGTTAGCAAAATTGCATGCAAATTCTTGAATTACGTGAAAAATATGTGTTAAATGTATCTGTGGAGTCTGCTGCTTATGATATGTCCTCTGGCTTGATATGCAAATACCTGCTTTTCAATGGGAAATGTGTGATTTGCACATCAAGTCACAGGTGATGTCATAAACTGGAGACTCCACAGACATAACTAAAACACATTTTTATCCAAATGAAGGCATTTACGTCCAATATTGCCAACACATTCAACTCACTTTTTTTTCTCCGCTACATTCGCAGTAAAAACAATGTTTAGTTGTCATGGTCTCTTTAAGCAACTCCAGTTCCGATCACTGCTTCTTTATGAATGGTGCACTTATTTTTATTTCAACTGATGCACTATAATGCAAACTCACTTCTGATGCTGTAAATCCAAATTGCTTTATTTCTTGAACCCCATGCATCCATCCCTGTCAATCAAACTTTCTGAGTTGCTCCCATTTTCTAGATATTAATTTGAGTAGATTTTAAATTAACTTCTCTTACATTGATTCCATGCTTATGTATGTATTTCAACTTTTTTTTGAGGATTACATAGAACTTTTAAATGCTGCCCTGCAATTATCTGTTCTAGTTTAATTAATAAACAGTTTTCTCCTAGACATACTTGCATTCTACATTCTGCAGGGGAGAAATATTACGTGTCCCATATAACTGTGACTGACTTGGCAATCCTGCCAGCTGTACAACTGGTAGAAAAAATCTACAGATGTGTGTTCTCTTTAGGCTCTGTGAAATATATGCATGCACACTTTGCAAGTATAGTTATTATTTGGGATCATTGCAAAGAAGAAAAAAAAAACACTTTCAAATGTAAAATGTAGAGTAAATTAAACATATTTATGGATATTCAAATTTTAAAAAATACACACATGTTCATAATTTAACTGTTGTAAAAAATTGTTTATTTAAAGTGATGCAGGCTTACTTGGAACATGTCAGGCACTTTTTAACACAGTCACTTTACAAGAAACTTAATGGATCTGTCAGTAAAAGTACACAGATACCCTTAGAATGTTTTGAGAAGGGCAGCCTGAGTGACAGATTGATAAAGATCTCAGAAAAAAATAATAAACTCAACTTTTATTTTATACTGAGGTCTGGTTTCCACAGTGCAAATCAGTGTTAGTTTTATAGGAAACAAATTCTCATATAATAATTTACAGTTTTTCATTATTTTGGTTATATACAACAGATAATTGCAGGATAAAGCTTACCACACAATGTTAAAGTATCTTAACAGGTATAGCTTGGTAGACAGATTAGACAGATGGGGATATGATAGAAACATTTACATTTGAATACTAAATGTTAAATTATTTAAATGTACATGTTATCCAAAGAAAGCGCTAACTGTCCTTTAAAAAACAGCATAAAACTTGTATGGGTACGTTAAATGACAGAGAGGAAAACTATAAATATAGACAACCACAGATCAAAATGGGAAAGTATGCTCTGGTCATTGGTCCTGAAAAATCCCTGGTCATGAAAGGGTTAAAAGAAGAAAGATTACCACAACAAGATCACATGGTCTTTAATTAGATGGGCAATGGTTTAACAGTAATATCAGGAAGTATTACTTTACTCTGAAAACAGTGAATGCATATAAAAGCCTTCCAGCAGATGTGGTAGAGGTCAATACAGTGAAGGAGTTTAAGCATGCATTGGATTGGCATAAGGCTATCCTAGATATAAGGTTAGGTACTAATAAATTGGGCAAACAATTTTGCAACAAAGTGCAGACTAGATTCTCCAAATAGCTCTTACCTGCTGACACATACTATGGTTCAGCAAAGTATCTGATTGCTACTTTTGAGAATGTCCTTCTAGACAGTGAGTAAGGTGGCATAGATAATACACATCCAATACTCTCTGGCTGAGATGACAAGAGATAGCTACAAAGCCCAACTCATATCCAAAACCAAATCCCGATATGATGATTAACTTGACCTATTTCTTTAGTCTTGGTAATCCATTGGTGTACATTGACTTAAAATGTCTTGTAAAAATAGAATACATCAAATATATCCCATAATTTGACTAACCATGTAAAGTGTAAAGTAAATATACAATGATTATACAATGGTAAATTAATGTATATACTTTTACATATCTATCTATCTATCTATCTATCTATCTATCGATCTTATATATACATATACCCATGTGGTGAATAAGTAACTATTTTATTGTATGTTTTTAAATTTGCATTAAAGTTATCCACTTTTCCCTCTATTTAATATATTTTAAACAATGTAATTGTGGGTGTGTTTCACATTATATATACACGCTTACACAGAATTGTTTGGTTATTGCTACTTATGTAAAGAAATAGAGATTGAAATGATACAATAGTTGTAGTAGACAACAATGCAACTAACCTTGATGGATCAGCATATCTACCTGCAGCAGGGGTGATGTAAACACTGCACATAGTTATCCATGGTAGCAGCAGCAAGTATGAACCCGGCACACCTCCTGGGAATCCCATTTTTACAAACTATTAAAAAGTCTAGAAGATGTTTTTCTTGCAGTTTTTTTGTCTGTTGTTTTCTGATAACTTTTCACAATATCACCAAATGTTTCCTCTTTATGAAGAAGGCAATCCTGAGATTCCCTGCAGAACTATTCATTCCATCTCTGTGTGGCTATCGCTAGCAGTGTATGTAGTGTCGGTGTAGTGGGGGGAGCAGATTTCCTCTGTGATTTGTCTTTTGTTGAGTGTTAGCTCTGCCTCTTTCCTGCCTTCCAGCAGCTGCATGCAGCACTTGGCTGTTCTGGAATTCCAGTCAGTCTGCCCTTGCAGTCAATGATGACAGGACAGGCAGTAGGTGGACTGTTTTAGTGTACTTAATGGACAGAAGTGAGCTGGATGATGTGTAATTATCATTATTATCAGTGTTTCTACTATTTTACTGTTGTTATTATTACTTACTTTCCCCCCAAATATACTGGGGTTAAAATCACAGGACACATATCATATTGCATGTTAATCCTGGTTCTGTTTTGTCTTTCTTTATAATACATAAAAAAATAACATTTATTAACAATGTTGAACAATACCATTTAATATTGTATTTTGTATATTATTTGTACAATCTGCACTCAATGGCACATTGTTTTACTGCATCAGGCCATTACTAAGTATGTCATGCATATATTTTTCTTCTTTTGGATAAATAAACATTGGTAGTTCATTGAATACATTTGTGAGTTTTTGTAATATGAATGCAATAAAACATCAATACCAGAAATTATAATAATTTCATGAGTTGTATTATTATTTTTGTAAATTTCTTATCTAGTGCAGTTGATTTTTTTGTTTTTAAGCATCAGATCCATGTTTCAGTATGGTATTGACTGTTCAATATACATACAGATCCCATTTAAATGTAATATAATATAATTGTGAGAAAATAGCAGTTCTGCTAACTGGAATCTGGTAACTGCTTTCAGTTTCCTCCACAGAGGCCTCAAAATATAATATTGCTAACCATGCTTAAGAAGATTAATATTTGATTTTTGTTGAATTCAAGACCTCTTGCTTTATTTTGCAATAATCGATCAAATAGGTTGAACTAGCAAAGACTTAATTTAAGAAGTAAGTAAGAAGGTAAAAGTTGCGTTTTTTAGGGTAAAAAAGATTTTACACAATGCATATTTTTTAATCCATTTGCATAAATGCAAAAATGTACACAAGTTTTTGTTAAAGAAAATGATACATTTATTTTAGATTTTTTAACTGATCTTTTGTGTATCCTGTCATATATGGAACACTTTTTTTAATGGTAACGATAACATAATATAATATAACAATCATATAAAGATGCATACATGGAGTGCGTTTATAGATGAATAGCTCAAATACTAAACAAAAAATGTATCCTAACAATCTAATAAATGTAATAAACTTCGCATAGGGACCAACCAATCCTCTCTCTTTACTACCGTACTCATCTGCCTCTGGCCACAATATGCAGCAGCATCAACATCTTCAAACACAAATATACAGATAATAATTGTGTAGGGGGTAGAACAATATTTATTTTATTTCCAAAGTGCAATGTACATATAATTAGAGGTCTGGTGCAGTGCCTTTGTTTCAAATGCACACCACTTTTTTGCTTCTTAATTCAAACAATTCAAGAAAGCACAAATCAGCAAACCAATTTAATGACAGTGACAAATACATACCAAAGAAATCATAACTCAACATCAAATATCAAAAATGCTCCAATCCGCTTTTGCCTGAAAATACAGATATGCTTGGAAGTTGAACTAATTCCTAATTGCTCCTTTTGTTGTATAATGTGTAATCGTTTAGATTATAGTGGGATGTGCAAATAACAAATCAAATACTTTAATATCTAATTATTATATCAAAAAGGGTCCATCCAATAGAGAGCTGCAGGGAATTGAGAAGGGGATTTCAAAACTTTTGGCCAATGTAGCCAAGTTGGAAAAGTTATCCAATGCAGCTGAATGGGAGATTTATGGCCTTACGTTTAAAATTACCTTCTTAGTTCCCTGCAATTCTTTCTTTTTTGAGTAAACCATAAAATGTAAAATGCAGCCCAGTAGGAAAAGGTGGTCCGTGTTATACTCTACTTCCCTTTCTGGGAACCAGATAAATTATAATAACATTGCCAAACATTTAACTTTTTCATATAACTTCATATAACTTAAAAAAGCATTAAAAATAAGCATTGCATAACAATGTCTATGGAGTTGCAGGTACATACGTAAGATATTGCCTCTTATCCAGGCATTTGCGATCTTTGGATTTTCCACAAACCTGTTTGCAAAAATTGGATTTTCCCAGAATCCTCATAGCGGTTGCTAACAAAACCATACCACAGTACTGGATAAAAAAAGGAGGAAGCCTCAATGACAGTCTTTCATGAAAAATTATTTAATCTATTCTGAATGAGTTGGCTTACCGCACGACAAAATACTCAATGAACCACAATTTTTTTTTTAGGTACATGGCCCAAGGGGTTTATAGACACTGCACACCAATCAGAATTAAAAATTTGCTTGCTATGGCTGTCTTAATATTTTCATTTTGTTTACATGCATCAGAACCTTTGATACAAATCCTCTGTTCACACTTTTAGTGAGTGTGGTTCCCACTGATTTATTTTTTATGTCTATGTTTTGTCTAAGTTGTGTACAATCTAAACTATAATTTGGGGATGTCTACGTCACTTTGGAATTACTTCCTGTTCTTTGGCCTCACTTAGAAATATCCCAGAATTAATGGCAAGAGCCTTTTATTTTTATCTGATTTTTTGTTACTAATGTTATCAGTATCTATGTAAGTGACTGACACTGCTTTTACCATTCAAAAAATACTCTTAAGAATGTTTGTCATACACTTAAGGATTCTACTTATTGTATTTCTTCTGTTCAACTACTCTTTTAGTTTATCAAACAAATATAATACCATAGGAGTTGCAGCTTTGGACTTCTATGCATTTCTAACTGTAATTTCCTGAAATGTGCTACAGATAACATGATCTGAACAGCTACAGTTCTATAAACACCATTACAGTGTCTACATGCATGTGGCAGCCATTTTAGCATGTGCAGTGATGTGCAACATTCCCTAACTGTACAGTCCTAGTCCTTCACACAGTTAATCTTTTATCGTTTGAGGCTACCACTTTGGCCCTACTCGGATGAATTGCACCGATTTCAGGGACAGAAACTATCTGTCTCAGTTCTCCTGTCATGTCTGTATTCAGAGGCATTTTGGTGATACCTGAAAGGCCAGATTTCCAGGGCCATTTGGATCACCGACATGCTCTGAACAAGCTAGAAATGTGGGATTTCGATATTTTCCATGACAATAGTACTTGAATCAACCCCTAAATATTTATCTATTCGTAGTTTAATGAATCCACATCTAATTAGTTTAGTGTAATCACAAGACTAATAATGTTTGTAGACATTGATCCACAAGGAAACCAGATAAGTATCAGAATGGCAATATTCCATTATGAATTTTTAATTCAAAGATATAACTTAGCTTCAAAAACAAAGTTGAAGTCAAATGAAAAACATATTTCAGTTTAAAAAATGTAAAATAAAAAAAGATGTTGCTCTCACGAACAAAACATAATGCCTGATGTTGTTTTAATGTTTTAAAATATAATTCTTGCACAATTCAATATTTCGTCATCTCTCACTAATACATTTTAAACAAATCAGGATTTGATATTGTTTTTATCATTGCCAACCTTACCTTAAAATTACTGCAGTCTGTACACCATGAAAATTTGTACACAGGCAGTGTATAACATTTATTATGCTGACTGAAAGTGTCAACATTGGGGTTATATATAAAAATATACATGCAGAACTATCCCCAAATAGTGGTGCTATTGCTGCCTCTGCAGTTTTAAGGATGTGTTTTAGCCAGCTCTGTGTGCTATGATTGGGGAGATAAGCAGGACTGTTGCTACAACAATAACTATTGCAAATTTTAGAGACAAAAAAGGGAGGGGAGCACAGACTCACTGAGAACGGACAGCACTACAATAGCCTGTCCTACAGGATGGTACCTACTCGGAAGGGCATCACCATTTTTTGTTTGTTTACACCATTATAGAAAAACCTTCTCCATTAGCACAGCAGACTTGTGTGTTTGTTTAAAGAAGGACCACACCGTCTATATGATATTTGATCACAAAGATTAAAAAGGATTCTGTAACATGATCCTATGGAGCACCGTTCAGAAGCTATCTAGACTTCTTCTGGAATTCAAACGTTGACTTGCAGGTTACCATGTTGTGAGATGGTTCTCCATGACCTGGCAGCGCTGGTTGGTGTGCAGTGTCTATAAACCCCAACTTGGTCCATAAGGGCAGTCCAGACCAGAAATGTGTGGCTGGTCGAAGAACTCAGCAAACCATAGACGTAAGTTTCGGCCTCGTCTGTGTAGTACGGCTGATGTCTCTCTAGATGCAGCAAGCCAGGGATCCACAGCCGTTTGGGCATACTCTGATAATTGAAATTTACTTACAATTTTTTAGGCGATAGGAAGTTTTGACAAGAAAAAAAACTGATAAGACAAAACTATTGTGTTTCCTTCCTTTACATGAGGCAGCACTTCAAATTATTGATCTATGTAAAATTGACATTCATCTAGTTAGTTATTTTTTAAATAGGATTGAATCAAACTAATATAAATCAAAGGAATGCTAATATTTAATATTTATTCACAATTTCTATATTTCCATCTCTAATGTCCCAAGTAGTTTTTGGACCACAAGTTAAAGACATGTAATGTAAAGATAGTTGTCAATGTGATTATTTACTATTATCAGAAACCTTTCAAGTAGTATGGAATGCACTTTTTACAAAAGTAACAGTCTTGTTCTGTTTAAAAAAAATATTTTGTGCTTTGGTTGTGTATTTATGCTCAAATTATCAGTATTGCTCGGATAAGAGATAAAATGAGGGACATTTGAATACATAAATAGAATCATCAGTAAATAAGGAAAGTACATTTAAAAGAATAAAAACAAATCACAAGAATATGACATAGTCTTAACGGAACAAAGGTTTAAAAGTAATATCAGGAAGTATTACTTTACTGAGAGGGTATGGAATGTATAATAGCCTTGTGTGGGTTATGCATAAGGCTCTCCTAGATATAAGATAAGTCCCTGGGACTCATAGAAGTATTCAGAAAATTGGGCAGACTAGATGGGCCAAATGATTCTTATCTGCCAAACCATTCTATGTTACTATCCATCAATTACTGTATATTTTGATTGTCTATCCACAACAAAAAAACGGTAACATCTGCTTCCTTTTAAAATTGCACATTTACATGAAGGTGATAATATTACATCATGTCACTCTTTGTCTAAAATGTCTTCAATCACAAATGGATGATCAAGTCAACTTTCGGGAGCCATCTGTTTCCATCTCTTCTGAAGTCACTCATGTTGTTGTTTTGCAGTCAACTGTAAAGGAGATGAGTTGAAAGCATACACAGTGTAGAAGAAGGGATGGAACTTGTGACTGCATCACTAAAACATGAACATTACACCCACAATTGAACAGAAGCTTCATTATTCTTTATTGTCTCAATGCGTATCCTTTGATCTACCGTTTAAACCTTACACTGCAGAATATGTATCATTATTAGCAATAGATTTATGATATATTTAAAATTTTTACTAAATATTTTACAAATTAAAAAGTCTTTTAAAGGACCCTGACTTGAAAGTTACCTACTTTTCTTAATGGATATGAAATATTACAAAATGTATTTATTCATTAAAATTTGAATATCTATATTTGACCATGCTTTATTTACTTTCATATATTATGTTAGTAGCCTGTAATGATTCTTTCATGCATCTCTCCAGAATTTGACTGTAGCCTGGGAGGAGAAAAAACAAAATGTGTACTGTACTTGCAATGTGCTCACACAAAAACTCGCTAGATCCTTTACAAAGAGCACATTTGCAATTTTACCTGCTATCTAGGCTTGCAAGGTCAGTCAGCTTATTTGCTCTTACTCAATTTGTAAAATCAATATGTGTCAGCCAGTTAATTAATCAAGGAGGGGATCCCATAGGAACTACCTTGTTTATATATGAATTATACACAGGTGTCTATAAAAAAAACAGCTGTTTGTTTGGATGCAGACAGGTAGGTGGAGTTAATGTTAGTTATATTAAAGGGATGGTCTGGTGTCCAAAGTGCATCCTTCAAATGTTAATGTATATTAAAGTACTTTAAAATATATATTTTACATTGGTTAAAATGAACTACTTACAGTTACATTTAAAGTTTAAACTTTGCAGCTAACTAGCTGTTTGAAAGCCTTTTAGTTTATTTTCTAACAACAGGAACCAATAGAATTTGTATCCATTAATTTCAATGGGATTTCCTGTTTCACTAATGATGTCATCGGTCAGTGTGCTACACTGGCCCCACCAGTAAATCTAAAATGTCAACTAAATGACTTTTACAACACACTGTGATGTTTTACAGTACAGCTCCCATAATATTCCGCAACCTGAACTGCTGGCTGAGCATTGTGGAAATTGTGTCCTAACATGGCTGGCTGAGCATCACAGCAGCTAGTCTGTAATGAATGACATGCCAAAAGATTAGCCATCACTAACCTCTAACATGCATATGAGTTCCCTTTCTTAAATAAAAGTAATTTACAGACCATGGCTATCCACACATTTTGAAATTCAAAGATAGACCATAGATTTTATCATATGACTTCTCAAAAAGCGGAAGTACTTGTGTTTGGAGTCCGACTTGCCTCCATCTATCTTTCCCATAGACTTCTATTTCCCAAAGCTGGGAGCCACCTCAAATGGTTTCAGCCCCTATATAATACACATAGGTGCCAGGGCTACTTCCCTGGCCCTCCCATGATTAATGGGGATGGGAGCCGACGTGGCTTCCAGCCTCCCATACAGGGCCGGACTGGCCTACCGGGATACTGGGAAAAATCCCGGTAGGCCGCCTACCCTGGGGCTGTTTTTCAAGAATTTCGGCGGCCGCGGCCCTTTAAGACTTTCGGCGGCCACGTCCCTTAAAGAAATTCGGCTTCAGCCTGCTGAGCGGGAGAGGAAGGTGAGGGGGCTTCTGCTGCGTGCAACCTGAGAGGAAGCTGCCGGACTGCAGGGTAAGGTATATACAGTATGGTGCTGGAGAAAGTGAGTGTAAGTGTGTGAGTGAGTGGCAGAGTGTAAGTGTGTGAGTGAGTGGCAGAGTGTAAGTGTGTGAGTGAGTGCCAGAGTGTAAGTATGTGAGTGAGTGCCAGAGTGTAAGTGAGTGAGTGGCAGAGTGTAAGGATGTGAGTGAGTGGCAGAGTGTAAGGATGTGAGTGAGTGGCAGAGTGTAAGTGAGTGAGTGGCAGAGTGTAAGTATGTGAGTGCAGAGTGTAAGTATGTGAGTGCAGAGTGTAAGTATGTGAGTGCAGAGTGTAAGGATGTGAGTGAGTGCCAGAGTGTAAGTGAGTGAGTGCCAGAGTGTAAGGATGTGAGTGAGTGGCAGAGTGTAAGTGAGTGAGTGCAGAGTGTAAGTATGTGAGTGAGTGGCAGAGTGTAAGGATGTGAGTGAGTGGCAGAGTGTAAGGATGTGAGTGAGTGGCAGAGTGTAAGGATGTGAGTGAGTGCCAGAGTGTAAGTGAGTGAGTGGCAGAGTGTAAGGATGTGAGTGAGTGGCAGAGTGTAAGTATGTGAGTGCAGAGTGTAAGTATGTGAGTGAGTGGCAGAGTGTAAGGATGTGAGTGAGTGGCAGAGTGTAAGGGTGTGAGTGAGTGGCAGAGTGTAAGTGAGTGAGTGGCAGAGTGTAAGTATGTGAGTGCAGAGTGTAAGTATGTGAGTGAGTGGCAGAGGGTAAGGATGTGAGTGAGTGCCAGAGTGTAAGTGAGTGAGTGGCAGAGTGTAAGTATGTGAGTGCAGAGTGTAAGTATGTGAGTGCCAGAGTGTAAGTATGTGAGTACCAGAGTGTAAGTATGTGAGTACCAGAGTGTAAGTATGTGAGTGCCAGAGTGTAAGTATGTGAGTGAGTGCCAGAGTGTAAGTGAGCGAGTGCCAGAGTGTAAGGATGTGAGTGAGTGCCAGAGTGTAAGGATGCAAGTGCAGAGTGTAAGGATGTGAGTGCAGAGTGTAAGGATGTGAGTGCCAGAGTGTAAGTATGTGCGTGCCAGAGTGTAAGTATGTGAGTGCCAGAGTGTAAGTATGTGAGTGCCAGAGTGTAAGTATGTGCGTGCCAGAGTGTACGTATGTGAGTGCCAGAGTGTAAGTATGTGCGTGCCAGAGTGTACGTATGTGAGTGCCAGAGTGTACGTATGTGAGTGCCAGAGTGTAAGTATGTGAGTGAGTGGCAGAGTGTAAATATGTGAGTGAGGGGCAGAGTGTAAATATGTGAGCGAGGGGCAGAGTGTGAGTGTGTGAGCGAGGGGCAGAGTGTGAGTGTGTGAGCGAGGGGCAGAGTGTGAGTGTGTGAGTGAGGGGCAGAGTGTGAGTGTGTGAGTGAGGGGCAGAGTGTGAGTTTGTGAGCGAGGGGCAGAGTCTGAGTGTGTGAGTGAGCGGCAGAGTGTGAGTGTGTGAGCGAGGGGCAGAGTGTGAGTGTGTGAGCGAGGGGCAGAGTGTGAGTGTGTGAGCGAGGGGCAGAGTGTGAGTGTGTGAGTGAGGGGCAGAGTGTGAGTGTGTGAGTGAGGGGCAGAGTGTGAGTGTGTGAGCGAGGGGCGGAGTGTGAGTGTGTGAGCGAGTGGCAGAGTGTAAGTGTGTGAGTGAGTGGAACATCTTGACCAGATGTAACTTACATGATTTATTGTTAAGCCACACCATCGATTGCATTGCTTGCTATATTCTGTCATAATATTGGTGCGGAGTGGAGTGATTAAGAGGTTTTAATATTAAAAAGCAGGGACCACCACTGTTATATTGTGTATTCATGCACCAGATTTTTGAAGGGATAATGTGAGCTAAAAAAAAAAAAATCATATGATTTTAAAGAGTCACCTGGGGCAGTTTGTTTATTTGATACCCCGTCCACCTCCCAACCTAACTTCCTATATATCCCAAATCCTTTTATTTTGTAAATACAGTTTCTCAGAGACATACACATAATTCTGTATAGCTGTATAAGTGTGTGAGTGACTAGCAAATCAACTGTAATAATGCTGGCATATTAATGGCAAAATAATACTGGCAAATTGGCTCTGGCATATTACGGGCAGATTGACTTTGACATATTAATGGCAAAGTAATACTGGCATATTCATGGGCAAATTTACTGTAACATTAATAGCAAAATAATACTGGCATAATAATGGCAAAATCATACTGGCAAATTGGCTATGGAATATTAGTGGGAAAATAATACTGGCATATTAATGAGCAAATTGGCTGTGGCATATTAATGGGCAAATTGACTGTGGCATATTAATGGCAAAATAATACTGGCATATTAATGGGCAAATTGACTGGCATATTAATGACAAAATGATACTCGTATATTAGGGGCAAAATTGGTTGTTGGCATATTTTAATAGGCAAACTGGCTGTTGCATATGTTAATGATGAAGTGGCTGTTTCATGGTAATTGGTACCTGGCTTATTTTAATTGGAAAAGTGATGCTGTGGCATGTTCAGTGGGGCAAAATAACATGTACTATGGGGGAAAGTGACAATGTGATTTTTTTCTGCAGGGGCAGCTCTGTATGACAAAGTGACACTGTGGTTTGTTCTGCAGGGGCAGCTCTGTATGACAAAGTGACACTGTGGTTTGTTCTGCAGGGGCAGCTCTGTATGACAAAGTGACACTGTGGTTTGTTCTGCAGGGGCAGCTCTGTATGACAAAGTGACAATGTGGTTTGTTCTGCAGGGGCAGCTCTGTGGGACAACGTGACACTGTGGTTTGTTCTACAGGGGCAGCTCTGTGGGACAAAGTGACAATGTGGTTTGTTCTGCAGGGGCAGCTCTGTGGGACAAAGTGACACTGTGGTTTGTTCTGCAGGGGCAGCTCTGTGGGACAAAGTGACACTGTGGTTTGTTCTGCAGGGGCAGCTCTGTATGACAAAGTGACACTGTGGTTTGTTCTGCAGGGGCAGCTCTGTATGACAAAGTGACACTGTGGTTTGTTCTGCAGGGGCAGCTCTGTATGACAAAGTGACACTGTGGTTTGTTCTGCAGGGGCAGCTATGTATGACAAAGTGACAATGTGGTTTGTTCTGCAGGGGCAGCTCTGTGGGACAAAGTGACACTGTGGTTTGTTCTGCAGGGGCAGCTCTGTATGACAAAGTGACACTGTGGTTTGTTCTGTAGGGGCAGCTCTGTATGACAAAGTGACAATGTGATTTTTTTCTGCAGGGGCAGCTCTGTATGACAAAGTGACACTGTGGTTTGTTCTGCAGGGGCAGCTCTGTGGGACAAAGTGACACTGTGGTTTGTTCTGCAGGGGCAGCTCTGTATGACAAAGTGACACTGTGGTTTGTTCTGCAGGGGCAGCTCTGTATGACAAAGTGACACTGTGGTTTGTTCTGCAGGGGCAGCTCTGTGGGACAAACTCATATAACCTTGTGTACGGGTTGCTATGTGTTGCCCTGTGCATGGGGTATATATCAGAGCAGTACGTTAGTTATAATATTGTGTACATACTGGGGGCATATTTTTCCCTGTGCAGGGGTATGTACCAGTCTTATCTATAAAATAATACACTTTTCAAATGTGTTGTAAAATGCATGGATTGTCCGTTATGAACAAGAAAATAAATATGCAATTCTATGGGGCTGGTATACTATAATTTCCAGGGCTGGTTTTTATTCCCAGTCCGGCCCTGCTCCCATATAACATAAATGGGGGTCAGGGCAAGTATCCTTGACCTAGGGGTCCAGAGGCTGGCCAAGTTCCTCTGGACCCCATAAGGCTCCTCTGGACTCCAAAGGCTCTCAACTCCCATAAAATAAATTAGTTACACCTGGGATACCTTTGAAAATGTCCCATACCATAGCCAATGCCCTCAAACCTCATCTTCATCCCATGGAAAAGGAGCCATCCCAAAAAAAAAAAATTCTTAAATTATACCTAAAAAAAGATTGCAGCACCAATAAATAAATAAATAAATAAATAAACATGCACCCCCAAATTCTATACATCCATCCTCAGCGAAGGATCGATTTAGAATGAAACTCCTGTCTGCTAGATGGGAATTTCCTTTTGAATGAAGAAGAACCCCTGGGGTAATACTCAATTATTTTATAAATAAGTATACATTTAATTTTATTTCAATTCTCCAGTTTTTTTAATCTGGATATATTTTAAAATCAAAGGAAATAGCTGATTATGATTGAATGGAATTATCAATCTGAGTTTTTCAATAGTTCAATGTGTGACAAATGTTCCTGGTCAAAATGGTAGTTTATTCAAAATAAAGGGAACCAATGTTGAATTAGGTTAACAAATTCTGTATTGGCAGTGTGAAGCACAGACAGATGCTTGGAGTGCAGTTAACAAAATGGTTTGTAGATAGAATCACACTGTGAAATACTATTGAAACAATGCCTTGTGATGTTGCATGGCATCTGTGAATTGTACTAGCAGACTACTAGGTAGTCATGTGGAAGAATGTATAACAATAGCACATGTTTCTACTTGTGGTTATAATTAGTGTACATAAGAGTTGCTGTATTTCAGCTTTTGTTTGTGTTTGCAGGAATTAAAAAAAAGAAACATTTAGCAGAGGAAAGGAAAATTCAATTAGATACTGGAATACTTTTGAACTACTATTTCCACAGATGGGCTTTTCAAAACTAGTCATGGCTTTTCAACAAAAACAAATGATGGCACCTAACTGTGTTACAAAAAATAGAGTACATATGCCAAGCTATTAGAGATATGTGGGTTAGGATGCTTGGCTTGATCTATGATCTAACTGGCCATAGAATAAGACCCAGCCGTCAGACTGGCCAATTATGCAAGGCAGCGACCAATACTTAATAATTCACTGTTTACCGGCAGTCAAAGTCGAGATCGCTAGACATTGGAAATACAGTAATGGTTTGGTCTGACCAAAAATCTTAAATCAACTGGGTTACCAATGGAAAATGGAAAAAGCTCTAAGTCACTCTATGGGCCAATTTTCTAAAAGTCATAGCATTTGGAATGAACTAATGAGGAAACGCCCAATCAATCTTAGGGGCCACCCCTGAACTCATTTGAACAGGACCAATAAGCATTGTATAATTCACCCCCTCGAATGTCAATCTTTTCTTTTTTCCATTCTTATATATGTTTTTTTGCTCAACAATGGTTTATATTGTAGTTCTGATCTCAGAGAATAATTTGTAGAATTCCCCCTGTTACACTCAAAGAAAAGACACTTTGTTATATTGCACTTTATTGCTCTTATGAGACCATGCATTGTACTTGATTATTCATTCACTATTTCTCCTTTCACTTATCTACGTCTCTTTCTTCTCTTTTGTAAATTCATGTTTTATTATGAAAATCATAAAGAATTTAAAAACATATATATTAAAATTTTAAATATATATCAAATTTATATACTCTTGAACAAACATTGTTTGGGTGAAAGAGCACCTTTAAAGTTAATTACAAGCGGCTTATTATCAATAATAATAATAATAATAATAAAAAAAGTGTTTAACACCTTCGCGACAAAGGACGTGCCAGGCACGTCCTGGCAGAAACTCCCTTAACGACAAAGGACGTGTCTGGCACGTCCTGCGGTGATTCAAGCGGTTTTCGCGATCAACGATCGCGAAAACCACTTTAACGGTGCTGCATTGAAATTTCTGTTTTGGAGCACCCACGATCGCCCCACGGAGCGATCATGGGGAGCCATATTGACGGAGCATGCTGCTCCGTCAATATGGCTAAGCCCTCTGCCGGTCTGAGCTTCGGAAGTGAAAGTAACTTCACTTCCGTCGCTCTGAATATGCTACTTGACTGCCCCTAGTGGTAGTTAAGTAGCATTGCAATGGAAAATATTTTAAATACACATTTAATTAATTAAAAACAGGTTATATAGATAGATTAGCCTATAGAGTTAAAATTAAATATTTTTTAGCATAAGGGATAGGGTTAAAATTAAATTAAAATTAAAAAATATTAAGGGATATAATAAGGATTAGAGTTGGGGTTAAATTTAGTGTTAGGGTTAAATTTTGGGTTCGGGTTGGGGTCAAAAGGTCAATATAGGAAAAAAAACAAAAAACACTATTTTTGGTTTTTGCCCCATAACTCGCAAAAAAATACCGAAAAATATGGAAACATGCATATTTTTGAACTCGGGACAAAATTTAGAAACTATTTAGACAGGGTCTTTTTTAATGATTTTATTTGTGTAAATTATATTTTAGGTCAAAGTTAGAAAAAGTGGGGTTTTTTAAGAGTGAGGAGCTTTGGTGTTGCTAAGTGCCTTGCTACTTTTGCCTTAAAGTTTGAAATTCCCATTGTAATTCCCTGCAGTTCTCTCTTTATTGAGTACACTCTATGATGTGCACACATATAGCAGGAATATACTCTTATATACATCAACAATTCACATTAAATTATGTGAACACGTATTTCTTTTTAATGCGTACATCGTCATACATACTTACATCGTTCGGAGTGAGGAGCTTTGGTGTTGCTAAGTGCCTTGCTACTTTTGCCTTAAAGTTTGAAATTCCCATTGTAATTCCCTGCAGTTCTCTCTTTATTGAGTACACCCTATGATGTGCACACATACAGCAGGAATATACTCTTATATACATCAACAATTCAAACTGAATCATGTGAACACGTATTTCTTTTTAATGCATACATCGTCATACATACATACATCGTCATAAAATTAAATATATGAATTATGAGTTTTCAGATATTAGAAAAAAGCTAAGTAAATAGAATGAAGGGTCTACTCAATAAAGAGAGATTTGCAGGGAACTGAGATAGGAATTTCAAACTTAAGGCCAATGTAGCCAAGTTGTAAAAATTATCCAATGCAGCTGAATGGGAGAATTTTTCTAACACAGCTACATTGGCCTTAAGTTTTATATTCCCATATTAATTCTCTGCAGTTCCCTGCAAGTCTCTCTTTAATGAGTAGACCCTTTAAGCTGCACATTTTAAGTACTCTGTGGACTTCTCTACTAGGTTAGTGTTTCTGTTGAAAGGAAAATATTAATTTATCTGAATACTCTTTCTAGTGTACAAAAGAGTTTGGTTACCCATTATATGTATGCTGAGTCTCAGTTACAAGGTGCAGGCCATATGGTAAAAACATTATTTATATTTGGAATAATATATTAATGTTTGCACTAAATAATGGAAATATTTGGCACGTTTGTGAGTGTTGCACCTTTCCTATTCAACATCTGGTCTTAGTTCATTGTTCTACTAGATTAAGAGGTGTGGTAACTTCCTGAAATTTACACTGGGTGGAGGGCTTAGCTAACATGTTCCCTTCATCTATCCCTTCCTGAATTAATCTTGTACACTTTGAATTATTGCTTTTAGGTTCTTAACAATATTGGTTTAGACAGGAAAGCTTTTAAAGACTTTTCCATGGACATGTTTGATCATATTTAGAAAACTCGGGCTCATGGAAGAATAGTTTCAGTCTAAAGACGTAGGTTTGAGGCCTTCCTAGTACAGTTTTGTTCTTCTCATGATATTGCTGGTTTCGTAGCCAAGCTTTTTTGATTACTCAATGACTAAAACAGTAGCTTTTTTTATTTAGTCAGATGGCTTATGACCATCGGTAGACCCCCAACATTGCTCATCGTGAACTGGGCTTTGCGACGGACAATTTAATTACATTACATGAATATTTATTTTTATAGTGCCAACAATTTATATAGCGCTAAGTACAATGTATAGAAAGGGACTACATTCTAAGTTAGATGAACAAGGACAGACTGATACATGAGGTAGAGAGCGCTGCTCGCAGGCTTACAATTCATACTTTTCCATGGACACTGGTGTCCTTGTAAGAACACTTTGCTTATCCCTGCTTGTGGGGCTTATGTGTCAATGTATACTGCTAACTCCTTTTTGTGCTAAATGCACATATCCAACAATTCTGGGTTGCTTAGACACATTGGCCTAGATTCTATGGCTAATAGAAAAAACTGCGGTTATCGGGAATTTCCCAGGCAGTCGGGATTTTATACTTTCCACTAACCAGGTCAATGGGTGCACTACTATCACTTGCAAAAACTTCCGCACATGTTAACAATCACAGCACACAGTAAATGACCACACATGTTATGAAAACTCCCTATACATGTAATGGATAGAGCCGCACTTGTCAGAAATACACCCTATACACACAATGAGATTATTGCACCCATTAAGAAAGCCCTGAAAAACGCAGGAAAATAACTGATCACTCAATCAAAATTTGTATTTGATACACATTATCCTTAGTATATATCTCATTATCACTGAACAATATGCAACACAGTCACATACACAGGTGAGCAGTTCTATCAGTGAACATACCTGTTGACATATGTGTTCCCGGGCCCTAGCTGATACAGTACTGCTACAAATTTCATCAGCCCAGTCAGAGACTCCAGATTCATGTGCTGATATCAATCCAGGATGGCCACACAGTACAGCCTAAACTTCCTGAGAATGTGGTGGTCAGAGTACCTTTTCCAGATGTCCTTGTCATTCGTGTCCCTAGGCACTCTGAGCCCAGTAGGATTACCCTGGTTGGCATCCCTCCAAGAGGTAGATGGCATACATTATATATATATATATATATATACATATTTTTCTTCCCTGGAACTGGGGGTAATAATGGGCATGGTTGTGAGTGTCTCTCTCTTTTTTATCCTAATCCGTTTTTTTCTCTGGGAATCTTGTCTTTGGATCGGATTGGTTTCTTCCTTTTTTACTTCTCCGTTATTTGGCACACTTTTTGACTTCCTTAAGCGTGTTAATGACATTTTTACCTGGAGCTGCTCCTTTAATTATGGATCTGTTAACATTTAGCGATAGTTCGGCACTCTGCGTTTCTGAATAAGTGCACGGTATTTCAAAAGGAACATGAAATGCCCAAAGTATGATAATTAGCGGGGGCCATAGAATCTAGGCCATGAAGTGCTAAAATGCACAGGGAACATATTGGAACACGGATTACATTTTCCATACAAGTGTGCACTACGTTATGTTCAGAGATCAGTGCTGAACATAGGGCCCATTAGTTATATCTACAGGAAAATCTGTATTATAGTATACAAATCGTGTGATACATAACATCTTTTCTGTAGTCTGATAAGAAACAGGATTCAAGTGTAACAGTTCCAAGCCCCTGAAAATTTACCCTCAGGCAGATACTCTGCATTCAGAGAAGTGACCTGGGAAAACCTACTGCTTTCATTCATCACTGTGCATGAGACAGCAACGCTATATTACAATTGGCTTACCCTAAGGGGGGAAGAATACGCAAAACACATGGCTTTTTTAACCATACTTTAGTTGAATTACCCATAAGAATACCTGAGGAAGGTAATAAATAAAAACAGTCATGACATGTTGCAAATCATAATGTAACATTAATATTGATGAAATTATATAAGCTGTACAAATCCCATTTTGTAAGAGCTGAGGTCATTTAGTAAGCAGTAGAATTTATTTTGCACAGATAGAATAGATCTTTTTTTTTCTGGAATCAATGAGGCATTTTGCTATTCCAATAAAAAAAATGCATGCTTCTGAGTTGCATCATGATGTCAGCGCTTTACTGAATGAACACAAAAAAATAAAGGTAAGCAGCTGAGTGTACATATAGTATACATATATGAATCAATTAGTGTATATGTAAGTATGTATGACTGTTCATCCAGTGCATTCTGGGTGACAGCAAATTTCAGCAATAAATGCAAATGGAAGTAGAAATAACAAGAAAGCCTGCCTCGCACATTCACTTACTCCCCTGTTAAGTACGCCAAAACTTTATCGAATATATACATTATTATAATTATTTATCTTTGAAATGCATGCAAAAAAGTAGATCATTTTCAAGTCATAATTTTCCTTATATGATTATTATTTTAGTTAACTCATCAGTTCACCTTTAGCGAACAGTCCCGATTGATGACAACAGGGATCCATCTTGGGACAACGAGGAAGTAAACCTGGTTTTAGGTCTCAAATAGCCAATTCAAACTTTTATTTTTGGGTGTAATAATTAAAATATGTAACATCATGATGTCATGAATATTTTTAATGTGTGCAGTGACTTGCTGCTTTTTAGTTATTGTACATGCTATTGAAGTTATTGTAAAGGTATTACAATGTAGCTGCTTCTTAAATAGTAAAGGATCTACTCAATAAAGAGAGAATTTCAGTGAATTGAGGCAGGACTTTCAAACTTTAGGCCAAAGTAGCCGAGTTGGAAACATTCTCCAATGCAGCTGAATGGGAGAATGTTTCCAACTCATCTATTTTGGTCTTGAGTTTGAAATTCCCATCCCTCTTAATTGACTTGGCAAGGGATAGAAAATACAACTCATTTAGTCATTTCCACAGCTTACTTTGAGATGAAAAGTGAGAAAAATGCCTAAAGAATTAAATGTATTTAACACTTATATAATCTATTAACATTTTACATTTTTTGAAGAGTCACAGCCAATACCCACAATTATAAATAATCAACTTCCATAGTGGTTCAGAGCAAAAAGAGAAATACCAGCATTCATGTGGGAACTTGTGAAAACTAAAAATGTGTTTGAAAATGAGGCTTCAGAATAGCTCACTTATTAGTCAAAACACGCAGTAAAAGAAGATGTTTAAAACTTAAATTGAGACTAAAATTGTAATAAAATGTGCATCAAATTCTTATTGTTGAAAAATAATGACATGAAGTAAGATAGTTTCTTTAAAAAAAGGTAATAAACTCACGATTTTTTTCATTCAAACTATGTGGCAACATGTCAGGCAGCCATTTTAGCTGGCTAGGTATCATTAGAAAGAAACGGTCAATATTATAGTTCATAATAGCTGTCCTGCCAGAACAACTGCAGCACCAAAGCATATCAGGGAGTGTGGATTCTGCATAGTTCAAAGCAATTGTACTGAATGTCAAGACAAGGAGCCAAAAGCCACCCACCACCTAATTACACCAAACTGCACAAGATTTCAGTCACAGATTTTTTCAATGATGCTGTGTTCTGCTTGTTGGTCAAGGTTACCATTTATGTGTAAGTATTAACTCAACAATTGAAAATGTTTGACTGTTGCAGTAATTAAGATCCTCTTTGTGATTTGCTGTTTCCTACTTTGTTAGTACTCTGCCCACTTAATAGTTCACTATCTCAGTATAGACCCACATTAATCCACAAAAATTGTAGGAGTGTTTGAGGAAAGTGACTGGAAAAGGCTCCTATGCTTGATTAATATGGCATCCACATGCAAGATTATAAAAACAGAGCTCACCTTGTAATGTGCCTGTTGAGGCAGGAGAAGATGCATGTAAATTTACTTTATAAGTATAATCAAAACCATGTATAGATAACTATCTTAGGTGTAGCATCCTAAATGTGACTGTGTCAGCTAAACAAAAAAAGGTAACAAATTATAAATATTATGTTGGCAGAATTGCAAGCAAATTAATAAATGACATCACCTTGTGGCTCCTTCAATACACACGTAGTTATAATGAAAATCCTGACGCATTTCTTCCTGCTGAGCTTCAACAAAGAATTCCTGGACTTACTCAAAGGTTTCTTTATGCGTTTCCTCCTATTGGACTTATTCAAAGGATTTCTGGACTTACTCAAGAGATTCCTTATGTGTTTCATCCTGCTGGACTTAATCAAATAATTTCTGATACCTACATTTGGATCGTGCACAGGGCCGATGCAATACTTTTTGCCCCTTACCGATCCCGCCCTCAGCACCAAATACACATAGTTCAGAGGCACATGAAAACACACAGGAACATGTACACACACAGAGTCACAAATACACCTGCAGCCACACATACACAGTATCTCACATGTACAGTAACACATATACACTCTGACACATATTTGCATATACCCAGTTGTAGTAACAGGGGTACAATATCAATATAGCACAATCACACACACATCCAATCACACACACACTTACACTTTGCCAGTAACGCACACTTTTACACTCTGCCAATCACACCACACACAGACACACACACACACACACACACACACACACACACTTACACTTTGCCACTAAAACAATAACACACACACTGCCACTAACACAATCATACACACACTCTCTGCTAATCACACACACCCTGACAATCACACACACACTCTGCCAATCACACACAAACACTCTCTGCCAATCACACACATACTATGCCAATCACACACACACTCTCTGAAATTCACACACACACTTACACTCTGCCACTAACATAATCACACACACACTGCCACTAACACATTCACACACAAACTGCCAATCACACACACACACTCTCTGCCAATCACATATGCACACACTCTGTGACAATCATACACACACACTCTGCCAATCACACACACACACACACACCCACAAACGCATACACACACTCTGCCAATCACACACACACACACTCACATTCAGCAGGCTCTGCCCACGCAGCTGCACTCCCCACCAGTCTCTGTAGTCAAAGCACCAGGATGTCACATAACCTCGGACGCGCTGAATTCCCCACAGCTCGGTAGCTTCCGTGCTTGTTGGGTGCATAGAGGGCTGCCAGCCAGCCAGGCGCCCTTACACAAATTTAAAGATTTAAAAAAAAAAAAAGCAGGGCTGCCAGCATCGGGATACGTGTATGACTATGTATTTTTGCAGCCCTCTCCATCATTTGACACTACTATTTTTATTGTATTTTTTGCTGATTAATCTATTAAACATTTTGTACACTTTTTAGTAATGCTTAGTTACATATTTTTCTCTTAGAGAAGTGGCAGAATTTTATTTGAGGATTCAACTATTACTTCCTTCATTGGTGATATTTAATTTATGAAGTTATTATTCATTATTTCATATAATTTATTTTCAGTTTTGATTATTTTTGCGCTTTTTTTAATTACGTTATATTATTTAATTGGAATTTGTAGAAATTAATTTACCTCCTAATTTTTTTCAGATATATAATTCAATATTTAAGCGTTACACTTTTGGATTCATGGTATACACATTCCCTTCAAGTATACACACCTGCACGATTGATAGCCTGGTATGATACTATATTAAAGACCACACACACACAACAATTTAACTTGATTTTTTTAAGTAAGCAAGGTAGTGTGCCTGATGTTTGGCCAATCAGTAGATGTGCTACCCCTAGCCGCACGTTTCTCCCACTATTCTCCTGTGCAGATATGAAGTCATGGGAGGAGAAAATTCCTTTTTGATGTTGCCGAGATAACAGACTCTTACCATTGTGTTTTCCTGTTAAAAGGAAAGGGAGTAAACCCATTCATTACAAATGAGCAGTGCAAAAATAGCAGATCACAGGACAAAATAATACAAATACTGCTGATGTGAGTCAAGTCCATGCAATGTAAATTTTACAAATCCTTTGAAAAATGTAATGACATAATTGGTGTAAAAACAAACATTCACTCTTTTCTATGAAAAAGTTCAAATGCAAAATGGATTACCTGCGTCTTTTCTGCTTTTATTACCCACAGGTATTTAATGGAAACTTCAGAAATAGAGCTCTATTGACATCATTCTGCAACTCTTCCACATCTGTTCAAACGCAGCCTATAGTGACTAGAATAGAGGTTGTGAGAAACGGCTGGATCTACGTAATCATAATATCCATATTCGCATGTCCCTCTCGGCACTCGTGCCGTACAAATCAAAAGTAAAACATAGGAGGGGTAGAGGAAAATCCGGAGGATGAAAAATAAGATGGCTGGAGACCAGGTAATGCTGTGATAAAGCGTTTTAATATATGAAAGAACACCGGGTGGGTAAAGTGAAAAAGAAAAAGCCTACGCGTTTTGCGCCTGCCTAGGCTCTTTCTTTTTCACTTTACCCACCCGGTGTTCCCACCCTCATGTGCTATTAGCTGTGGCGTTCATATATTAAAACGCTTTATCACAGCATTACCTGGTCTCCAGCCGTCTTATTTTTCATCCTATAGTGACTAGAACACCAAGACTGCCATTAACAATGTAGCAAATGGCACTGCCACCTATCAAGATCAGGGGTGTCAAACTTCTCCCATAACACTTTATCAGCTATAAGTTTGGGAGGGTATTATTGTAGACTAAGTTTTTTTGTAGCTAGAGGACCAAAGTGTAACACCCTGATCTAGATGATACAGTTGCAAAAGTGGTCAGATACTTAAGCATACCTGGGAAAATGACCCTGAGTTCAAAACAGGTCAATGTGAATGGGCAAATTATTAATTAAACATACACAATATCAGTTATGGTGGGGGTCCCCTTTTCAGAGAACATGCCCTTTTTTTTTGAATGTCCATCCTCTTTTGGGCTCTTCTAAAGTGATTAAAATGTCCCCCAGTGGAGAGAAGCTGGAGTTATGCCGCCACGTTATGCCACACATATTCCTAATAAGAAATGACCTGTAACTATAAAATAAGTGCAAGGTCAACATGACAGTGGAGGGCTTTACATCCCAATTTTTTATGTCATTGTCCTTATGTCAATCAGGTCACCATGCCCAATCAATGCAAGGTAGGGTTAGGCATAGTGACACAGGAGGGCTGGGCATAGTGTATATAAGTCTATGCACATAACACCATTTTCTCTTTTACAGAAATAAAGCTTCTTGTTCCCTCCCACCCTCTCGCTTTTTATTTTGAGTATTGACTGGCAGTGGGTCCCTGAGGTCTGACGTCAGTGCTGGGGGTTGGTCGCCTGGGGTACGGCCAACCCTAGTAGCAATAGCTATGTGTCTAGCTGTGCGGGCTCACCTTGGGCTAGTCCCTGGTGAGCGAATTTGGGGCTAGTGTGCATAATGGTACGCCAGTAGCCGAAGCAGCCAAATTATGTCTGCGTCATATCCTTGGGGACCCCATCCTAGTGACCTAGGAGGTATACGGTGGCATGCTACCGCTCTGTATCTCAGTTATATTTTTCGGTGACACCCGGTTAATTTTTGTACTTCTTATAGTACCCGATTTATAATATGGTTTTAAAGGATGTTTATAAAAAATTTATTTATTAAAATACAGCTTTTTTATTAGCAATACAGTAATTTATGTTGCAGTTAAAATTGTAAAAATAAATCTGCGACCTTTTAGCCAGCAAGTTGTCTGTGTATTATTTGGGTTGGGGAGAAAAGGTATGTCATTCCCCTGTCATGTGGTTTGATTATAACACTTCCTGTTTCATTGCTGTGTTTCAGGATTTTCTTAGGTCTGTGCACTGCATCATGTCTTTGAGTCTTTCCTTCCTTATTGCGATGATGCAGAGCCCCTGCCCACACTGCCTGGAAGTGCTGGGGTTCTGGACAATCCTGGTGTTGCATTTGTTAGGTCGGCAATGGATCACTGGAAGTGCAGAGGTTCTGTATATTCCTGTCACTGCCCTTGATAGCTGTGAAATGGATCTTGCTGTGCGGTGGATCATAACTTTTTATCTATGCAATGGATCATCAGTGATTCACAGATGTGCAGTGGCTCATAACTAGACATAGTAAATATGTAATCTGAGACCAAGCTGAAAATTAGATTGGGCAACCTAGTTTTATACAATGTTTGGGTTCCCTACTAGAAGGTTCTGTCTGTGTGTGTGTGTGAGAGAACGGAAGGCCTTGCTTTCTTTTCTGAATGCTTTGTGTCATTTACTTTTTACGTTTATCATGTAATCATCTTGAAACTCAAATCCAAGTAAAGAATCTTGTTTATTATTCCAAGACCGTGTGGACTTGATCACTCTGTTGAGCTCTGGACTCTGGCTAACAGCTCTCTAGTGGGAGTTTTACAGGAGGATTATCATTGTGTTTGGTTTGCTGCCTTCTGCTGCACATGTGCTGGAGAGAAGGTCTTTGGAATATGCAGACCAGCAAGGCGGAAGCTGAAGCAGATTGCATTTTCTAATTACTTTAAAAGTAAACTTCTCCAGTCGACCTCCTCATGACATTCACTAACACAAACTCAACCTCCCTCTCCCCCCTCCTTGCCAAAGTCCATCTCAGTCAGGGCCGGTGCAAGGATTTTTGCCGCCCTAGGCAAAATAAAAATTGCCGCCCCCCCCCCCTCCCCCACACACACATTATCAGCCGCTAGAGGTGCTTCCGTGATTCTCACTGTGAACATTACAGTGGGAGGAGGTGGAACATCCAAAAAAAACAAACAAACATTCGCAGCTGAGAGGAGGATCGGGGAGGAAAGTTCCCAGCTTTGGCGCTGGAGGAAGGTAAATGGCTGAAGGGGTTTTAACCCCTTCAGCCCAGTGGGAGGGGGACACGAGGGTGCCCCACTCCTAAGGACTAAATAGTGCCAGGAAAATGAGTTTGTTTTCCTGGCACTATAGTGCTCCTTTAACACCAGTACTGCACAGTGTCTTTTCTCTGCAGCGACAGGCTATAGACACCAGTACCACTACATTAAACTGTAGTGGTTCTGGGACTATAGTGTCCTTTAAATGTGAGGTAAATTAGTTTCCAATGTAGTATTAATAACTAAACAACTAAATAATAAACATATTGAATTGTCTACTTACCACCAGGACATTAAGATGATCTGGTCTCTGGCTGCAGTCTGGCTCTTGGTCTGGCTCTGGGGACTGGAGACAAACACCAATGGATTTTGCCCCCCAATATGCAAGGGCTTAGCCTCTCAATGTGCCATTATTTTGTCCCTCATTATGCCAGGATTATGCCCCTCAATATGCCAGGATTTTCCCCCACAATATGCCAGGATTATGCCCCTCAATATCCCAGGATTATGCCCCTCAATATCCCAGGATTATGCCTCAATATGCCAGGATTATGCCCCTCAATATGCCAGGATTATGCCCCTCAATATCCCAGGATTATGCCCCTCAATATCCCAGGACTTTCTCCCACAATATGCCAGGACTTAGCCACCCAATATGCCAGGATTTTCCCCCACAATATGCCAGGATTTTCCCCCACAATATGCCAGCCAGGACTTAGCCACCCAATATGCCAGGATTTCCCCCCACAATATGCCAGCCAGGATTTAGCCACCCAATATGCCAGGATTTTCCCCCACAGTATGCCAGCTAGGACTTAGCCACCCAATATGCTAGGATTTTCCCCCACAATATGCCAGCCAGGATTTAGCCACCCAATATGGCCGGATTTTCCCCCACAATATGCCAGGATCCTCCCCCCTTCCCCCTTACTTCCTTCCTTGCTGCCGCTCTCCCGGTGCTCTCATCTGCCCGTCTGTGGCTGTGAGGGAAGCGTTGTGCGCTCCCCTCCAGCCAATGCGCATTCAGTAAAGTTTATTTTTTATTTTTTAAACAAACTTTATTGAATGCGCATTGGCTGGAGGGGAGCGCACAACGCTTCCCTCACAGCCACGGACCTCCACCGGAGACAGAGCAGCAGCGACGAGGTAAGTAAGGGGGAGGATTTTTTTTTTTGACAAAGGGTTCCGGCGCCCCCAGCTAAGATGCGCCCTAGGCAGCTGCCTAAGTCGCCTTACTGGTGGCGCCGGCCCTGATCTCAGTCCCCCATCTCTCCCACCCTGTAGCTAAAATACTGGCTAGGAGGGAACCCTACTGCCTAAGGATTCTAGGGATTTAAATCTGGTTTTGGAGGAGGGGATCCATGTGAGAGGACATTTGCTTTCTCTATTTACTGATCCCACAAGGAGGAGAGGGAAAGCAGCCGTCTACTTAAGATGTTTGATACTGGTTGTAAGGTGTAAGTAAGCACCTTTGAGGATGTTTCATATGTCCAAGTTGTATTTGCAGTGGTCACATAATCAGAAATGCATAAAGGCATTGGGCTGCATAACTTTTTTTTATTTCTAGTAATGGGGAGGAATAGCTTGTTAACCATGGAAAAAATGTTTGTTTAGGAGTATTAGAAAATCAGTTTAAAAACAGTGTAGATCAACTGTGCTCAAACAAAACCATGCATTTATAGGGCTAATGAGAAAATTAGTATTTTAGTCAGGTGAGCCGCACCTTACTGTCAGATAGGCCACATTTGGCCTGTGGGCTGCACGTTGGATGACCCTGCTTTAATAGATATCATATCATTTCTAATGGCTTGTTCATGGCAATGTGGACAGTTGCCTAAGGCCATACTAATGTTAATGGAATATTGCTATAAGATAATTGTTTCAAGTGATTTTGTCCTCTTGGATTTGTTTCTATGGAGAAACAAAACAGTGGGGCACCCAGTGCAAACATGTTTCTAGGTCTACTATCCAGCTTTTTCCTCACTTGTGTGCATGAGACCTTATAGCAGTCTACTGTCATTCATGCCATTTTGTTTAATACTTTTGACACTCTTGCTGTTAAGGACTACATTTCACATAATTCACAGTCAGCCAAGAATGACTGGATTGCCAACGGTAGTAATGGGTAATTCTTTTGGCAGTTACCAAAAGCTGGTTGAGTATCATGGGAATTGTAATACACAACAAAAGGGCAGATAAAATCCTCAGTATGCCGAGTCTTCTCTTACACTCACCAGGTTGCCGAGGCATGTAGGTGCTTGGCGAAGGTGTCTGTCATCCCTGATAGTCCAGCAGTAGATATTTGTGTTTCATCATATTTCAATATACTTATTAGTGGGTAGCATGAAAGACATAACTCTACTGTTTTATGGATTGCAATGGAGATGAGAATGCAGTGCCTACATTTTAGAGAATAACCTGTCTAATTAGGTTTTAGTAGGCTGCACATTAGGTTTAGTAGCTTCAAAGTTTACTCACTACATAATCGAGAAAAAGTTGTGAAAAATATAAGAACTGTATGACCAATTTCTTCCTTTTTCTACATTAAAAAAAATGCTCCCTATAATTTCTTACATTTCACAAAGTAACATAGAAACGTACATTTTTTTCGAAAGTCATTGCATCTGTGTAACGCATTAGCTACCTCTAGTGGTTAAACTGTTGTTTTGCTCATCAGACTCAACTGCAAAAGTACTGTATATTTGAGGACTATTCACTATATGAAAAAGACAGGAACCCTGTTCCAAGTTGCGGTTGAGGTGCTCCAGAGGCCGGCAAAATGAAAATTCCAGGACCAGGTAGGTGTACAAATAAGCATGAGAATTTATTAAATACAAAAAAGGAAAAGATAAGTAAATGACTGGGTACAAAGAGTGTCACCCAGTGAGGAGAAAAAAACCGTGTTAAAGCCTGAGACTATTCACTATACTCAACTTTGGTGGACTGATAACCGTGACTGGACTGATAAAATAAGTAAGAATGTTCCCAGCTTGGCTATTTTGGTCTTTGTTTTGACTCGTGATTTTCAGTCAAGCAGAGGTGATTGTGACAAATAAACCGCCATGTATGCATTTCAGTAACAAGAACCTACAGAAAGTTACATATGAAAAAAAAAATTTAAAAAATATAAAAACATTATTTGATGCAAATATGCACTCATACTAGGGTGACCACATTTTATTTCTGCCAGGGACACAGTATTTAGCAGATGATATTAATAATCTATCTGTCTGTCTTTCTGTCTGTCCGTCCATCTGCTATCTAGATATTTTTTGTTTTAGAGTTGTGCAATTGTCACCTCAATGGGCTTCCCCGTGTCGCATAATTAATGGCAGTCCCATGTGTGGCATATTTATTGGGCCCCCATGTGTGGCATAATTAAGGGGCTCTTTTGTGTGGCATAATTATGGGGCGCTTGTGTGTGGCATAACTATGGGGTGCTTGTGTGTGGCATAACTATGGGGAGCATATTTAATGGGCCATCTGACTGGCATTACTAGGGAATCTGTTTGGCATGGTACTGGAGGAAATCCAGGGGGGTGACACCATGAGTTACTGCACCGGGTGACACCAACCCTAGTGATGCCTCTGTAGATTGATTTGAATAATTATGATGTTTATTGATTATCACAAAATAGTAATTCTTGGATGACCGATTCCTCCCCTCCCCCTTGATATTCTGTCATTGATAGCAACATATTGTCATTGAGAACATCTATCTATTGACACAATATAACATGGAACATCTGTAAGAGGTGAGATAAAAAGTAAGTAAATACACTATCAGCAATAATCTTATAAGATATAGACCTATACAAATGCAAAGTATACAAGTCGCCTGTAGTAAATTGAGGGTTTAGTTTTTCTTCTTCTGATATGATAAAAGAGATACACTTTTTATAAAATTAACAGATACTTTCCTATTCATATTATGAATCTGTCATTAGATTAATCTATAAACATTGAGAATTGCATATTCCCCACTCTGTATTTCTAATGGCTGATAAACATAGGTCAAACTGGCTGTGGAATATGTATGGGCAAATTGGTTGTGACATATTAATGGCCAAATTGGCTGTGACATATTAATGGGCAAACTGGCTGTGGCATATTTATGGACAAACTTACAGCGGCATATTAATCGGCAAACTAACAGTGGCATATTAATTTACAAACTAACAGTGGCATATTGATGGACAAACTGTCTGTGGCATATCAATGGGCAATCTAACAGTAGAATATTAATGGGCCAACTAACAGCGGTATTTTTGAATGGGTACCTGGCTGGGAAATATTTGATGAGCAAACTGTGGCATATTTAATGGACAAACAGTCGCATATTTTAATAAGCAAGAATGCTGTTCCATATGTTAATGGCAAAGTAACTGTGGCATGTTAGTTGGTACCTGACAGTGGCTTATTTTAATTGGCAAAGTGACGCTGTGGCACGTTCTGTGGAGAAAATTGACACTGGCATGCCAAATTGTGTGGGTGTAGTGTTGAGCGAACCCGAACAGCACTGTTCGGGTTCGTACCGAACATTACGGTTTTTGGACCCCGGACCCGAACATGGGCATTCCACTGTATGTTCGTGTTGGAGTTCTAGGGCGCAACTTAGCACGGGGCGCCAGAACCGTGAAAAAAACCCTCCCCCTTCCTCCTTACTTACCTCCTCGCTGCTGCTCTGTCTCCCGGTGCAGGTCTATGGCTGTGAGGGAAGCGCTGTGCACTCCCCTCCAGCCGATGCAGATTCAATAAAGTTTGTTTAAACTTTTTTTTAAAACAAACTTTATTGAATGCGCATTGGCTGGATGGGAACGCACAACGCTTCCCTCACAGCCATAGACCTGCACCGGGAGACAGAGCAGCAGCGAGGAGGTAAGTAAGGGGGAAGGGGGGACGAAAAGGGTGGCTAAATCCTGGCATATTGAGTGGCATAATCCTGGCATATTGAGGGGCAAAATCTTGGCATATTGTGTGGGAAAATCCTGGCATATTGAGTGGCATAATAATCCTGGCATATTGGGTGGCTAAGTCCTGGCATATTGAGAGGCATAATAATCCTGCCATATTGTGGGGCATAATCCTGGCATATTTTTTGGGAACATCCTGGCATATTGAGTGGCATAATAATCCTGGCATATTGGGTGGGAAAATCCTGGCATATTGAGGGGCATAATCCTGGCATATTGAGGGGCAAAATCCTGGGATATTGAGGGGTATAATCCTGGCATATTGAGTGGCATAATAATCCTAACATATTGGGTGGCTAAGTCCTGGCATATTGAGAGGCATAATCCTGGCATATTGAGGGGCATAATCCTGGCATATTGAGGGGCATAATCCTGGCATATTGAGGGGCAAAATCCTGGGATATTGAGGGGCATAATCCTGGCATATTGAGTGGCATAATAATCCTGGCATATTGGGTGGGAAAATCCTGGCATATTGAGGGGCATAATCCTGGCATATTGAGGGGCATAATCCTGGCATATTGAGGGGCAAAATCCTGGGATATTGAGGGGCATAATCCTGGCATATTGAGTGGCATAATAATCCTAACATATTGGGTGGCTAAGTCCTGGCATATTGAGAGGCATAATCCTGGCATATTGAGGGGCATAATCCTGGCATATTGAGGGGCATAATCCTGGCATATTGCGTGGGAAAATCCTGGCATATTGAGTGGCATAATAATCCTGGCATATAGGGTGGCTAAATCCTGGCACATTGAGAGGTATAATAATGGCATATTTAGGGGCATAATCCTGGCATATTGAGGGGCATAATCCTACAGCGATTATTCAAATTACAGTGATTATTTTAGTGGGTGCTATACTACATATTTGTACCCTGCCCTGAGCCCAGTGCCACAGAGAGTGCAGTGCACTTGCAACTGCATGTTTGCCAGGCACATGACTTTAATCCTGTTCTGTTAGCTCAGTGGGCAACATCTAGGCATTTTTAAATACTGAAATTTGTTGGTGTTAAATATTACATTTGCGTCCTGCACTTCATATCTGAGAGTCAAATAGAACCATCAAATACTATGCTTAGAGCACACTTTGAAAAATTGATATAGTTTTGGGTGGTAAATAGTACATTTGCGTCTTGCGGTGCACTTCATATCTGAGAGTCAAATAGAACAGTCCAAAACTGTGCTTACAGCGCACTTTGAAAAATGTTAATTTTTTGGGTGCTAAATTGTACATTTGCGTCTTGCGGTGCACTTCATATCTGAGAGTCAAATAGAACAGTCTAATACTGTGCTTACAGCGCACTTTGAAAAATTCTGGCTACCTTCTCCTCCTCCTCCAGCGCCGCTTCCACCTACACCGCCACGGTCACCGCCTCCTCAACCTATGGAGAGAATACCCTGTACTCCAACCCTCTCTCAAATGGATAATTCTGTTGATCCTCCTGGCAGTCATGCTTTAGATTAAGATTTATGTTCTTCCAAAGCTAAAATCAAAGATTCCATCTAGTGCTATTTTATGGCTCAGCTGTATTTGTAATTTGTATGTATTTTATGTTATTTTAAGTTATTTCCCTATCCACATTTGCTTGCAGGGCACTTGTCCTACTCTTACCCACATTTTACTTCATTTTGCAGCCCTCTAGCCCTTTCCAGGACTTTTTTAGAGGCATTTTAATGGCCAAAACTTTGTGTCCCCATTGACTTCAATGGGGTTCGGGGTCAAGTTCGGGGTCAAGTTCGAGCACGGACCCGGACCTTTTTTCGAAGTTCGGCCGAACCAGCCGAACCCGAACATCCAGGTGTCCGCTTAACTCTATGTGGGTGTAATATGTGTGCAAGCCTAGTGTTGTGGGTGTAATATAGGTGCATGACAAGTGTACTGTTTGGTGCTGTGATAAGTCATTTAGGATTAATGTGGGTGCAGAGGATAGATTTAAAACAAGAAATTAAATTCTCAACCTCCAAAATACTTCCAAACATACCTTCTTCCAGCTAAAACCCTGAAACCCAAACCATCTCTATGTAATCTGCTCCACCGGAAAGGCCAGCTGCCAACCCTTTTTCTGATCTGTGGCTCTCTTCTGTGCCCACAATACATATGAGTGCAACCAAACCTATAGAGAGACAGTGACAGAACACCATTTATAGCCCACCCCACCAAAACAAACTCCCTATATTAAGCAATCTCAACTCTCAATCTTCTTAACCCATTCCTCCCCAAAAACCCAAATGCGCCGCCTCTGTGGCTGCACTGATTCCAAATGTGTGTGTCGAAAATGCTTCGGTTCCAACCCCCAAAAAAACACCTTGAAATACTGAAAATATGATAACGAATATGAATTACTTGTGTCACGCTATTTTATTATGTCATATGCGTTATCTGTTATGTTACTTGTAGTGTACTGTGGTCGTAACCCAAGATTGTATACAAGGAAACACAATACGGTCACCCAAAGATGTACTTCAAGTAGTAGGGAACCGAAGTGTATGGGCATGTATTTTTTTTTTACAATAATTAATAGACATGTGCAAAACTAAAATTTTCGTTTCGTTTTCGTCCATTCAGACGAAAATGTTATTTATTTCGTCTAAAACGAATTTCGTTCATTACTGTATTCGTTTCAGACGAAATTCGTTCATTATTTTCGTTTCGTTAATTTTAATTTGTTCGTTTTATAGAATACAATGTAATACTATTGGCTTTCTATAAATGGGGCTCTCGTTCGGTTCATAGAAAGGCAATAGTACTACATGTTTTCTATAAGCCGAAAGTCTATAAACCGAACGTTCGGTTTATAGACTTTCGGCTTATGGAATACATGTAATCCTATTGCTATTCTATAAACCGAACGTTCGGTTTATAGAATAGCCATAGGATTACATGTATTCCATAAGCCGAAAGTCTATAAACCGAACGTTCGGTTTATAGGCTGTCGGCATTTAACTATACAGAGACAGTCTCCATTCATAACATTATGAATGGAGACTTTGTCTCCGTGTAGTAAAATGCCGACAGCCTATAAACCGAACGTTCGGTTTATGGACTTTCGGCTTATGTAATATATGTAATCCTATGGCTATTCTATAAACCGAACGTTCGGTTTATAGAATAGCAATAGGAATACATGTATTCCATAAGCCGACAGCCTATAAACCGAACGTTCAGTTTATAGGCTGTCAGCATTTTACTACACAGAGACAAAGTCTCCATTCATAATTTTATGAATGGAGACTCTGTCTCCGTATAGTTAAATGCCCACAGCCTATAAACCGAACGTTCGGTTTATAGGCTGTGGGCATTTAACTATACGGAGACAGAGTCTCCATTCATAATTTTATGAATGGAGACGCTGTCTCCGTATAGTTAAATGCCGACAGCCTATAAACTGAACGTTCGGTTTATAGGCTGTCGGCTTATGGAATACATGTATTCCTATTGCTATTCTATAAACCGAACGTTCATGTATTCCATAAGCCGACAGCCTATAAACCGAGCGTTCGGTTTATAGGCTGTCGGCATTTTACTACACGGAGACAAAGTCTCCATTCATAATTTTATGAATGGAGACTCTGTCTCCGTATAGTTAAATGCCCACAGCCTATAAACTGAACGTTCGGTTTATAGGCTGTCGGCTTATGGAATACATGTATTCCTATTGCTATTCTATAAACCGAACGTTCAGTTTATAGAATAGCAATAGGATTACATGTATTCCATAAGCCGAAAGTCTATAAACCGAACGTTCGGTTTATAGGCTGTCGGCTTTTAACTATATGCTCTATTATAAGACGACCCTGATTATAAGACGACCCACCAAACTTTGGATATTCCATTAGGAAAAAAAGTAAAAGCCTAAATATAAGACTACTCTATAGGAAAAAATTTCAACTTGTATGTATATATTCACATGTAAATTGCTTTTTTAATTAAAAATGATGATATAAAAAAATTCATTTCTTGTTTTTATTTCCTTTTATGTGACAATGCTGCCTCTCTCTTTCCCTTGCCCCCAGATTTGTCGCTCTCCCCCCCTTAGTATTGTCTCTCTCTCACCCTCCATTTGTCTCCCCCCTCGCTCCCCTTGTGTCTGTCTCTTCCCCCCTTCCCTCCCCTTGTTTCTCTCCCCCCCTCACCTGTTTCTTGCTGCCTGGTGGCTAGTGGGGGCAGCCGAGGGATGTATGCACTATACATAATAGACGGAAGTGTCGGGCAGCATGGAGGATGTCTGCACGATTCGTGCAGACATCCCCCAGCTGCCCGATTCTCCCTGGTGGCTAGCGGGGCAGCGGAGGATGTCTGCGTGATGAGCGCAGACCTCCCCTGCTGCCGCCCGGAACGACCGCCAGGACTTTTATGAGGAAGCCGGAAGTACCCAGCTTCATCATAGAAGTCCCGGCGGTCATGCCGGGCGGCAGCAGGGGAGATCTGCGCTCATCGCGCAGACATCCCCTGCTGTTAGAGAGGGGGATCCAGGTCCCCTGCAGCTCTGCTGGGGACCTGGATCCCAGTCTTATACAGGGAGTGCAGAATTATTAGGCAAATGAGTATTTTGACCACATCATCCTCTTTATGCATGTTGTCTTACTCCAAGCTGTATAGGCTCGAAAGCCTACTACCAATTAAGCATATTAGGTGATGTGCATCTCTGTAATGAGAAGGGGTGTGGTCTAATGACATCAACACCCTATATCAGGTGTGCATAATTATTAGGCAACTTCCTTTCCTTTGGCAAAATGGGTCAAAAGAAGGACTTGACAGTCTCAGAAAAGTCAAAAATAGTGAGATATCTTGCAGAGGGATGCAGCACTCTTAAAATGGCAAAGCTTCTGAAGCGTGATCATCGAACAATCAAGCGTTTCATTCAAAATAGTCAACAGGGTCGCAAGAAGCGTGTGGAAAAACCAAGGCGCAAAATAACTGCCCATGAACTGAGAAAAGTCAAGCGTGCAGCTGCCACGATGCCACTTGCCACCAGTTTGGCCATATTTCAGAGCTGCAACATCACTGGAGTGCCCAAAAGCACAAGGTGTGCAATACTCAGAGACATGGCCAAGGTAAGAAAGGCTGAAAGACGGCCACCACTGAACAAGACACACAAGCTGAAACGTCAAGACTGGGCCAAGAAATATCTCAAGACTGATTTTTCTAAGGTTTTATGGACTGATGAAATGAGAGTGAGTCTTGATGGGCCAGATGGATGGGCCCGTGGCTGGATTGGTAAAGGGCAGAGAGCTCCAGTCCGACTCAGACGGCAGCAAGGTGGAGGTGGAGTACTGGTTTGGGCTGGTATCATCAAAGATGAGCTTGTGGGGCCTTTTCGGGTTGAGGATGGAGTCAAGCTCATCTCCCAGTCCTACTGCCAGTTCCTGGAAGAAACCTTCTTCAAGCAGTGGTACAGGAAGAAGTCTGCATCCTTCAAGAAAAACATGGTTTTCATGCAGGACAATGCTCCATCACACGCGTCCAAGTACTCCACAGCGTGGCTGGCAAGAAAGGGTATAAAAGAAGAAAATCTAATGACATGGCCTCCTTGTTCACCTGATCTGAACCCCATTGAGAACCTGTGGTCCATCATCAAATGTGAGATTTACAAGGAGGGAAAACAGTACACCTCTCTGAACAGTGTCTGGGAGGCTGTGGTTGCTGCTGTACGCAATGTTGATGGTGAACAGATCAAAACACTGACAGAATCCATGGATGGCAGGCTTTTGAGTGTCCTTGCAAAGAAAGGTGGCTATATTGGTCACTGATTTGTTTTTGTTTTGTTTTTGAATGTCAGAAATGTATATTTGTGAATGTTGAGATGTTATATTGGTTTCGCTGGTAAAAATAAGTAATTGAAATGGGTATATATTTGTTTTTTGTTAAGTTGCCTAATAATTATGCACAGTAATAGTCACCTGCACACACAGATATCCCCCTAAAATAGCTAAAACTAAAAACAAACTAAAAACTACTTCCAAAAATATTCAGCTTTGATATTAATGAGTTTTTTGGGTTCATTGAGAACATGGTTGTTGTTCAATAATAAAATTAATCCTCAAAAATCCAACTTGCCTAATAATTCTGCACTCCCTGTAGTCTGACCTCAGTTTGAGGTCAGATTATAAAACGACCTCGATTATAAAAGGGGTATTAACACTTCCCTTGCTGATCACAGTTTCTTTTTACTGTGATCCGTTTCCTTCCAAGTTTTGGACCTCATTTAGTTTTTTCAAAATAAATTTTATTTTGTACATTTTTACTATATTACCTATATTCTTTTCATGTATTAATGTAATTACAGTTAACTCCTACAAGCCTGTGCTGTGATTATGACCAGAGCAAACGTTAACCCATTCGTGACGTTGGGACGTTCTATGCCGTCCTGATTTTAAGTCCCTTAATGTCGTTAGGACGGCATAGTACGTCCTGTGTTAAACAGCTCATATAGCGGCTCGGATCATGCTGCAGGCACTTGCAGCGGGATCCCACCTGTCAGATGAGGCCACTTTAAGTGGCCTCAGTCTGACAGGGGAAATTTAGCTGGTGCTCAAAACGAGCACCAGCTACATTTCTCTAAATCGTGCGTGACGTCCGAAGGGCTTGCAATTTTTGGGCAGGGACCCACAGGGTCTATAGAGACCCTGATTGGGTGTCTGCCATAGTGTTCCTGGCTAACGATCACCTTGTGATCAGTGGCCAGGAACAAATCGTGACGTTTTGGTGCTTACGTCATTTGGGACGCAAGCACCATGCGTCACAAAGGGGTTAAACCTCTTCACTTTTCTCAATGTATTTTTTAATACTAAATTCAAATCATTTCATGCTATTGGCAATGCATTCTATAAACCGAAATAGAGTCGGTTTATGGAATACCAATAGCAAAATAGCCAATACACAACACATACATTACATAAACCGACATAATGAACGAATTTCGGTTTATGGAATGTAATGCTATTGGCAATGGCATTCTATAAACCGACTCTATTTCGGTTTATAGTAATGCCATTGCAAATAGCATTACATTATACATTCCATAAACCGAAAGTCTATAAACCGAACGTCGTTCGGTTTATAGACTTTCGGCTTATAGAACAGCAATAGCATTACATGTATTCTATAATCCGAACGTCGTTCGGTTTATAGACTTTCAGCTTATAGAATACTATTGGCTTTCTATAAACCGAACTAGAGTCGAGTCCCCATTAAATAAGAAATTCTTATGAATGGAGAGGGACTCTAGTTAGGTTTATAGAAAGCCAATAGTATTCTATAAGCCGAAAGTCTTTAAACAAAACGACGTTCGGTTTATAGAATACATGTAATGCTATTGCTGTTCTATAAGCCGAAAGTCTATAAACCGAACGGATGTTCGGTTTATAGACTTTCGGCTTATAGAACAGCAATAGCATTACATGTATTCTATAAACTGAACGTCGTTCGGTTTAAAGACTTTCGGCTTATAGAATACATGCAATGCTATTGGCTTTCTATAAACCAAAAGAGTCCCCATTCATACGAATAGGTCAATTGACCTATTCGTATGAAAGGGAACTCAATTTCGGTTTATAGAAAGCCAATAGCATTACATGCATTCCATAAACCGAAAGTCGTTCATGTCGGTTTATGGAATGTAATGTAATGCTATTGGTATTCTATAAACCGACTCTATTTCGGTTTAGAATGCCAATAGCACGAATGGACGAATGGACGAATGATTTTCGTTTATTAACCATTCGTTCATTCGGCTTTTGTTAGTTAACATTTTCGTTATTCGTTTTTCAGACGAATATACGAAAATGCTATTTTCGTCCGAAAATGCATTCGTCCGAAAACGAATGCACATGTCTAATAATTAAACCTATATTTCGACCTAATACTAATTTATGTAAACTTATACCTATTTTATGTTCATCCACTAGGAGTCACTTTTGGACCATTATTTTGAGAGGGACATCCTCATGTTTTATTAATAACATAGTTCTTACTAATAAATTGTTTACATAATAATCTATATTTGTTATACGATACTTATCATCATTGTTTCATTTTTTTACAAACATGTAAAATGAGTCCACATGCTACCTGAAGTCTGTATATTTTAAAGTACATGAATATTTTTCTTGATATTTGCTCTGTTTGATATCTTTGACTTTAAGAAAAAAAAGAAGAAAAAAAAAGAAAACAGGATAACAGGAACCCATGCTCATGAACCAAAAACTAGTCTCCACCCTTGCCAACGACCCCAGAAATGTTGAGAGTACATTGAATGGTACCTAAGGTTGAACCCTTTAATGTGTACAAAAGAACATCATGCCTCTACCTGAACAGGACCTGAATATGCCAATTGCTCACAAACAAAATAAGAACCACAATAATGCTTTGAGACTCTGGCACCGAAGAAGCCCTGCGGCAAAACAACAGTTTACTTACATGGTTCCCTGACCTTACTGTGTGCGGATCATGTTCCCGGGGCCAATGAAGCCCTCGCACATTTCAAAGCCGAAAGCACCAAGGTAATTTAATCTATTGAAGTCAGCGGACTGCAGAAAACCCAAGATTTATAAATCTATATAATATTTATATGTATATATGCACACTCCATGCTGTCCTAATGCAGTGTTGGGCTTGTACATTTTTTCCAATGTTGATTTCTATTCTCAGTCCGATAGTGGCACAACCACTGTAATGGTATTATCACAGGGGAGATTAATGTACCCACCAAGGATAGAGCTGAACATTAAGCTAAAAGTAGTTTTTTTTTTACCTACCTGACAGGCTATGTAGAATGCCTGCTGATGTGTCCATGTGACCGTGATGATGTAGGGAAAACAATTAAACCCTTGAAAAATATGGTCTCTCAGCATAAGATTCAGAATACTGACCTTGACATTTTACAGTTTGGCATTGAGACATTTTAGGCAATTTGACAATAATGCTGCACAACTTCAATACAAAATATTAGGACATTTACCACCCCTACACAAGGGGAAGGAGGCAACAGAGATGAGGGTATTATAGAAGGATGTTAAATGGATGTATTATCTTGATACAGTTACACCTAATGCCCTAATGATAAATTTGAGTATGCAGTTCATTACTTCCTTTAACCACTTAGTGACAAGACCTTTTGACCTTGTCTTTCCCTTGGTGGCAAGGGCTGTTTTGACATTTCTGGGATGTTTGTGATTAGCTGTAATTTTCTTCTTTCTCACATACTAATTATATGTTGTTTTTATCGTCATAAGAAGGGCTTTCATTAGAGACCATTATGTTCATCATATCTTGTCATTTACTAAAGAAAATCATAAAATATAATTTTGACCTAAAAAAATATTTACACAAATATAATCATAAAAAATACCCCATCTAAATAGTTTCTAAATTTTGCCCCAAGTTCAGAAATATGCTTGTTTTTCTGCAGTTTTTTTGCAAATTATAGGGCAAAACCCAAAAATAGTGTTTTTTTGCCTACAGTGACCTCTTGGCCCCATTTTTATAGCTAAAGTAGAAAAATGGTCAGAGCTGTGGCAACTGACATTTAATGTGGACAACTGCAAGATTATGCACCGCTTCTGATTACAAACAGCGGTGAGACCCGGAAGTATGACGCTATCGCGCAATGTCGCGATGACGTCATGGCGTTACGACGCCAATGTCATCTCCATAGCAACGCATCGAGACCACACAGAGCCGGCATAGTGTGGCGTCGATGCGTTGCTATGGAGATGACGTTGGCGTTGTAACGCTATGACGTCATCGCGCGATAGCGTCATACTTCCGGGTCTCACTGCTGTTTGTAATCAGAAGCGGTCTATTTAAACAGTTAGAGATCCGTTTGAGACATGCTGGACGCCAAAGGCTGAAAACGTTTTTCGAAACGCGTCTCTTTTTTGGCGTCCTGTTCTCTCTGCGAAAAGACCTGGCCAGGCTTCTTTTTTCGCTTCGGATTCACTGCTCTGAGTCCAGCATTGTCTCAAGCGGCTCTCCTTCAAGGGTGTGTATTATCTACCTATTGTTGCTATTGTTTTTACTCAGTTTTGTTCTTGTGGTTTTACTTGCATTTGTTACCAGCATATCCCTATTGCTAACTACAATTTAATTCATTTGTATACTGTGTTTCCACCTCTGAGTTCAGGTGGTTCTGTGTTTATTTATTTTATTTTTATATTTATTAAATTTATATACTTTTTATACCCTCACAATTGTGTGTTTTTTATGGTGTATTTATACACATTCATATTCATTTATTTTTATTTAACACTACTCTGTAGCGCTGTCTTCCTCCTTTCTACATCTCTCTGTCCCTTCACAGTGCTAACCCACTGTGATTTTTTCTGGACTGGTGGCTACCTAACTATTTCCCCATTAGTTTTTAATTAGTCAATCTCCTGACACAAGCCAGATGGGCCCTCTACGGATATCATCTACCTCCGTTTCAATACCTACCAACGTACGGGTTTGTATGTTTTATTAAAAAATTTTGTTTACTCAGCTCACCTATAGGCGCTCGGTATCTATACTTCCGTTAGGTTGTATATCACTCTTTTCTCGCAATCTATGTTTTTATGAGCCCTAAATACTGCCTCTAGGGCCAGTAAAGCAACAACATCAGAGCGAAGGAAAGTGATTTTTTTTTTCACTTACAACACTCTATAAACAAGAGGGCAGCAGCCATATTGGAGGAGCAATATAGTGATTGTGGATGCCCCAGAACCTACATTTCAGTGCTGCCTAATGCCTTGACATCAAGGCAATAGAGCAGGACCGTCATATTGGTTTTCGCGATTGTTGATTGCGAAAACCACTTATTCCACCACAGGACGTGTCAGGCATGTCCATTGTTGGCAACAGAGTTGCCGGCTGGACGTGCCTGACACGTCCATTGTCATGAAGAGGTTAAAAACTATTTTGTGTAGTCATTCTTTAAGAGGGTTCTTTCTGCATGTGGGGCTTCTACCCTTTGTTACATTTTTTGTTGTGTTTATTTTTGTGATTTAGTTAAAATTATGCAATTGTATCATTTATAATAATACAAACATAGTTTACCAGGAAAGGGTCATTCAGTTGAGCTTTGGTTTTCAAGTACAGGCATACACTGCTTTAAGAACCTTCACTTAAAGGACAATCGCAAGTCTCTATTGAGGCTGTGCTATAGTACAGTACTGTATAGTGCTTCTCCTTGTGTGACTACTACAGGGTCAGGTGAAGTCCATCATGTCTATTAAGACATTGTACTGTAAACTGGATAAGTCATGTGAAAAAGGTAGTGATTCCCTTTAAGTACATTTTTTGTTTTACATACATACTCTGGTCCCATTGTGTGTGTTAATGTGGGGTATGCATGTACATCCTGGGATGTACTTATGGTGTATATATATGTAATAGATATTTACTTTTGATACCAATCATTTTTATTTATTGTTTCTTTTTTGTTGGTATTCTCTTATATTTCTCGTGTATTAGTATATGTTAAATTTGTATTCAATAATACTTTGTATATAAATCTATCTTAATCTTTGTCTGGTGAATTTATTTTATTTTTAATATACTTACATTTAAGTACTCAGACACGGATGCTCCGTATGTGATAGGTATGTGCCGCACATCTAGCACAGAGTCGCGCTGTCTATTTCCGGAGTTTGTGTGCTCCAAACAGAGAGCACACAAACCCTGAAAATACATCCAGGAGACAGACAGCAGCTGCAAATTTGGCATCAGAGTCACTCACTGTGTTGCCATTTCGACCATCACGAAATGTATACGAATATTTGAACCTGCCGTCGGCCCCTTAGGATATATCTCGTGTATTTCCGGGGGTTTGTGTGGTGTCTGTTCGCAGCACACAAACCCCCAGAAATACAAGCGATACATCATGCCCCTGAGTGGACTGGCAGCACACCTGTCACTCAGGGGCACGAGGCGCAAATGATTGTACTGTCTACTTTATGATCATTTTTTTCCATTTCTTTCTTCATTGGTGCTTAACAGCAGTTTTATATTACTTAGACTAGCAGCTAAATCCCAGTTAACCTTAACACCTGAGAAGTACACCTTGGATGAACGTTATTCTGACCAATTGTGGGTTTGTACTTATATTTTACTTTTTGTTGGTGGTTATCTCACATTTAGATTTATATTTTCTTCCTTGTTTTAATTTTTGGTGCTGTGTAATAGTTTATATATATTTTTGAACAGCCCTGAATGTGCAGCTGGATTCTGCATCTGAGTAACAGCTGAACATTTGAAGAAGATTGATTAAGAAATAATAATAATTTTAACTTAGCATTTTGTTATGATTGATTCTTTTGTTTTGTCAGTTTCATTTTTTGTTAGTTATAGTATTTTGGTTAACATTTTCTGTTTTACTCAACATTTTTTTTATATACTAAAATAATAAACTATCTAAAAGTCACAAAACGCTTATAAATAATAATAGAAGTTTAAATGAGTACACAGTGAGCCTTATTTCTCTTACTGCATATCAGTAGACTGCAGAAAGCAATCAAGTGTCTGGTTGAAATATTAACTTTTGATATGGGCTTTGTGGTACTGTGCACCTTCAGGTATAAGCCACAAGAGGCCAGCACCGCACATTAAACATAACTACAAAACCAGGATGTTTGCATGTCATTGTTTTACCTGATGTTGTGAAATCTTTTTAAAATCCTCGCCATTTAACACTTACGGAGCCTGTAAATTGTTGACTACTAATATGCTGATATTGTTACGTGTAACCACTGTGGGTATAACTGAATATCATTTGTATTGGCATGTTTAGTAAAATATAATATTACTGGTTTTGATTAGAGTTGTAATGATCGTCGCAAAGCAAAACACTTTCCAAATGTAGAAATCAACAGAAAAAGCTACAAAATGATAAATATAATCCTATTAGGGATAAAAGAGCACCTCATAAGATAGCGGGTGACTAATAACCATTATATTCTGGCTGTCGTATGTTTGTGCATTTCCAGTTCAATCTGGTTCTAGGAACCAGGAAATATGTACCAGTGTGTGTTTATTATGATCTAATCAGATTAACGGTCATCACCTTCTAGTTTTCTCATTTTAAAAAAAACAAATGATAGTAAGATTATTTTTTTTTGTCAGAAGACCAGCATTATAGCGAATGACTTTGGTTCCATTGTCGAAAGGGTTATTATTGTGTCCCTTTGATATTTAGTGCAGTTGAGTTCTCTAATTGCAGCATGACATGAGCATAGAGGCCGGTGAGATAGCTCAGTTGGTAAATGCCCTCACTGCAGAGCCTGCTCAAACATTAAGGATGCAGGTTTGAAACTTGGTGGAATCCAATAAATGAGTACCATCAATTGGGTAATAATAACATAAATTATTTCAGCTACTATTTTGGTAGATCCTGAGAGTGTGTGCTAAACAGAACTTTGTATCCAACTGGGAGAGGTGCTATATAGATACTAGTTATTATGTGTTTGTATTGCAGTAATAATTATGATTTTCAGTCTGATCTTTGTGATGGTCTTTTAATAGACATAAACACAGTTTGGGTGTGAAGACTTGGCTGGGATCGAATAGCTGGGTGTCAAAACAATAGAAGAGTTGGAAACAGGTATCCAAAAATGACAGGAGCACGAGTAGAAGCAGGGTAAAAAAGCAATCCAAAGATCATGGCTGGTTGCGAAGGTTCATAGACAGTAGTAACTAGCCAAGGTCAGGATAGAAGAAATGCCAAAGTCCAGTGAGACAAAACCAAGGGTCAAATGCCGTGGTATCAATAAACAATTGCAAGAAAAAGTGAAACAAAAGGGGAATCGAACTGCACAAGATAGACACCAAACAGCTTTATATACAAACAAGGACTGGAGGGTGTGCAGGGCCGCAGGCAGACACCGCTCCTACCTGTCCCAGTAGGTGACCTTTCTAATTGTACAGTGAAAGAAGCGAGTATAGGAAGCTCCACCCACTTTCTCATTCTGATGTTATCCTCCCAGGGATGTCATGCCTTAAGCAGTGCACATGCTACTTCGTGGCCCCACCATGAAGGACTCCAGATATATTAGATGCTGCCTGAGGTAATGACCATGCAGTTCCCCACTTGCCCTGCAGGAGAAGGGCTCAGGGCTTATCATATATCACGTGAAAAAGGAAAACAACCCAATTTTTTCTTGGAGTCATGAATAAAAATTTGTATAGTTTAATGGAACTATTTTTAATTTCTGACGAACTCTGGTGTCTGGTTTTGCCCCTTACTTCAACTTCTGTACATGCATCTAAGGTTCACCATAGAGAATATGTTTAGAATGTGTGCAGGCATGTTTCAAGTACATTTGCACACAGCACTTCTTTTCTCTCTGTTCCTGAGTTCATTCAGTGGACAGTTGAGTTCAGTAGTGAGCAGATGCACTGAACGAAGTGGAGGACATTAGTATGGTCTGATAAAATATTCTTCATTTCGTTGGTGGTAAATGGATGATTGCATACAGGGCACCAATTGAAGAAAGCTTATAAAACTGATAACGAAGTAGGTGTCTCTTCCAACATAGTAACAAATGAAAAGAGGGAAAAAGAAACCTGATACATACACAGTCCTATGATCTTCTTAACTCCTTGAGTGCTGGGTAGCGGGTCCCTCAACCCGACCGTTTAAACGGTAAACAGAAAAATAGAAAAGAAAGTCCCACTTCACAGACTGCAGATAATCCACTTGATCCAATAAAAAGTAGATTTTATTGTTGCAAAAAATAAATAAAAAGTAGTACAATGGAGCCATTGCTTGCAGCACCTTACGTGTTTCGTCCGTAAGGACTTATTCGTAGGTCTCTTCCAACATAGCTTTATTTCCCCAACAACAGCTCCCTGGAATATACCCACTGTGTATTTCCAAAAATAAAAATGTTTTGAAGTATATTGATCTAATGTTGGCTTTGGATGCTGGAAACCTGTTGATTTCTTGCAGTTTTTTACAATTTACATGTAGACTCAAAACAGGGAGTACTATTCACATCTCCATAGAAACTAAAAGGATTGAATGAGGGGTGATTATAAGGATTACCATTTTCAATGTATTTCAGATGTGCATCAAAGTAAACAAATCACAAATTGTAAAAGATGAATAATAGCATATAACAATACAAAATGTTTTCTATGTGGTACCAAACACTTATTTTCATACAATCTTTTTTAACCCCTTCGTGATGCATGGTGCACCAAAACTTCACAATTTGCTCCTGGCCACCGATCACAAGGTAATGTCACGAAGGGGTTAAGCAATCTTCCATTAAATTTAATCCTATTTGAGGTGGTATGGGACCCGGGACATAAAGTCCCATTTTGGGAATGTCCCAGGCAATCCGGGACATGTGTTTTATAGTGAGTAACTACAAGATGAAAGAGTTGAATATTTATTGATGACACGGCAGGCACATTTTTTTATTACAGAATACTATGCCCACACCAAAGTTGTATCACATCAGCAACAATTATTTGCAGGAATTTAATGTAATATAACATATCGTCTAATCATATCAGGTTTTCCTTTTCTTAGGTTTGCCAGTTAGAAGTCTTACTGATTGACCATCAAAAGAACTCTTGCGATTACTTTCATTTTAGGTGTGCTCAGTTGCTCAAATGCAAATGTTAATATACTTTATATTGTTGTGTGTCATCAATAAATACCCCCCACCTGTTTTGAAACTGCACTGACGCCTCCTTTCCCAAATCATGCCCATGCTCTCGGCATCCGGCATTGCTGATGTGGTGTGTTGGAAAATATGTACATTGCCAGTATTAGTGGCTGATTTTCAATGAGCCTGTTTTTTTACAACTGGTGAAAATTTTACAGTTTTGTTTTGCATGTGCATATATATATATATCCAAAGGAGAAATTAGCACTACCATATAATCAAATTAAGAAGTAGCATTGTGCAAAAGGGGAAACCACCCTGAGTTCAGGCACACTGTAGGGTCCACTGATTTAGTGCCAGGCCCCAACTCCATCCCATCTATCTCACAGGGGCCCCTTACCTGGTCTGGCCGTCTCCCAACACAGGGCGTCCCGCTGGGGAGTTGCGTGATCATGGTGTAGGCTGCATCCCCGGCCTGTAGTACGGCCCGCCTCACTGATGGTCAGGCTGATAGTGGGGGGGGTGGGGGCGTGTCCTGCGGCGCGGTTCCACGTTCAAAATTGGGGGATGCATGGGAGGAGGGATTAGGAGGCAGGTACCACTCCTGTCTCCTCTATCTGGCCAGAGGAGGGCCGAGAACTACAGGATGGTGGGCTGGGCTAAGAACCTGGTGCCCTATTTAAACAGCAAGCACTGTTCATTCAAGCATTCCTACAGTTAGTCCCTTTCATTATGGTATTGATTCAATTTCCCCTGGCCTTTAACTGTCTGTCTTTCACCCTATTTGCCAGCTTCCCTCCTTATCTTGGATTGGCTGGTTTAATCCCTCCTCTTAATTCATGTTTGCTCTGCCTGTCCTGGATATGCTAACTGGTAAGATTATCTTTATTTTTAACCCTTTCAGTGCCACCCTTATGGCAATGAGGGTACTGCTATTACAATATGGAATATTGGTAGTTTGTGATTAGCACTAATGTGCAATGTGCTGCAGTGTGTGATTAGCATTAATGTGCTCTGTGCTACACATTGGCAGTGAGAAACATGCACATTTGGTTTATGTGTTTTTGGAGGGTGAGGGGGCTACATGCTGCCTGGTGCATCACATTGCAATGGGTAACATGATAATACAGTACATGTATTATAATACAGTAACATGATAGTATAGCACATTGCTATAAGAAACGCCCATTAGTGTCACATTCTGTGTAAGAAAGAATGGGGTTTTGAAGAGACTGAGTATGACATATATCAAAGTTTATCTGGCATTTATGGCCTAGGAAGCAATATAAGTTACACTATGTGTGGACAATGCACCACAGTACTGAAGCCGCTTATAGTGTAACTGCAATCCCCCCCCCCCACCCCCGCCACGGAAAGCATCCTGTGGACGCCCATGATCATATGTCATCAAGTGGTATTGATATTGTTACAAATAGAAACACAACTAAAGTAAACTTTGTAATTACAAGTAATAAAATGTTTTGTCATATATTTATGTCAAAGAAACTCTATCACCTAATGATGGTTTGTACTGTGTATATAAAAATTATCTAAACATTGTATAAGTAGAATTGAAAGCAAATTCATAGATTAAGGGAAAATGTGATTTAAATATATCTGCTGTGGCTACTGTTTATGACATCAATTTGTTGCCCTGTAAAATTACTATTTCCCATTGAAAGCAGTTTATTTGCACACCAAGCCACAAAGAAATGTTATAAGGGTCTTCTCAATAGACTTGGATTGATACCTCTGAAGTCTAGACTGATTCGTGCCACATTGGAGACCTATTAAGTCATGAGAAAGAACTTGCTGAGCCGTCTATGATTCTTTTGTATAGCGCAAAGGCCTGGTGGAACCTTAGGCTCAAGCACTCCTGCTACAATTGTGTGCTGCTCTTACCACAATAAGTAGAAGATGTGAGTATGATGCTTAAGTGATCTCATGCGCATGCGTCATTTGGAAGGCGGAAGTAACATGAGGAGGTGATTAACCAACAAAATGGCAATGGCCGAGAAGTCATCTGGGAATTATGTTGAGTTAATCAGAGGACTGGACAGGGATTGGACATTGGGAGGTATTTATATTGTGTTAATGTTGTTGATGTGTGTATTAATGTCACTCCACTTTAACCTTGAGGAAGTTAGAGTGATTCAAATGAACTGTGTATTATAATTATTACTCCTTTTACCTGTATTTTCATTTCTTGTAAATATATACAAATAAAGAACAATAAGTGCGCTTGGAGCAAACTGTGATAAAAAAATATATGTGATAAACACAATAAATATATATATATAACACCTTATAGGTGACAATGTGAAATAATATCCTGAGGAATCAGGAGGAAGCTTTGATCCCCCTTAAGGGGATGCACTCACAGGATGGCTGGATAATAGTTGCACTTCAAGGGTAAGGTGTCGTTTTGTAGGATCCTGCTGTGGCTAATCTGCTTAGATTTTAGCTCAGGAACAGAAACAACAGATATCCAATTAGTGTGTAACATATACAGACTTTTAATAAAAAGAAGTATCTGCTTACATGGAAGTTTTCTCTGTCAAACGTAGTGGGCGCCACACAGCTGCAGGAGAAATCTTGTCCAGTAAGTATCAAAAAATAAAAGATGTGGAATAAAAATATACACAATATATGTACATAAAGAACAGCAGGGTGAGTCCAATCCGCTACGCGTTTCGCCCTTTGTGGGCTTCTACCAGGCGTCTGGTAATTTGTGTAATTTGTGTAAATATAAGAGGTCTGGTCTGTAAAGTCTGCTGTTCAACAGATATGTATGATTTGCTGACTTCAGGAATGATGTGAGGATTGCTGAAGCACTTTATGTAAAGCAATTTATTCTGTACTTCATCCTGTAAAACCAGAAACACTTTATCCTGTGGTGGTGACTGGTAACCCAGTTTACAATAACATGGTTTTTGGACTTTAATTACTGTTAAAAGGTGCATGTCTTCCATTCCAGTTCCAGAAATATCATCTTGTCAGGGGCATTGCTAGGTCTCTAGATGATCTGGGTCACACACACATACACACACACATATATCTCTCACACTCCGTCTCTCTCTCTCTCTCTCTTTCTCTCACACACACTCTCTGTCTCTCTCACACACTCTCTGTCTCTCTCACACACTCTCTGTCTCTCTCACACACTCTGTCTCCCTCTCACACACTCCGTCTCTCTCTCACACACTCCATCTCACTCTCTCTCTCACACACTCCGTCTCTCTCTCTCTCACTCACACTCAGTCTCTCTCTCACACTCAGTCTCTCTCTCACACTCCCTCTATCTCTCTTTCTTTTTCATACACACAGACACACTGACACACACTCCTAGACACAGTGAGACACACACATTGATACACACACATACACTTACGCAAACACCCTTACACATATACACACACATAGACACAAATACACTTACACAAAGACTCTGACACACACTTACACACATTGAGACAGCCACACACAGTAACACTTACAAGCAGACAAATTTCTTCTTTAAGAAAAAAATAAAACAAAAATCTTTGTTAACTTTATTTGCAGAGAGGAAGACGAACAGACAATTTCACTGCGCTATAGGGGCAGAGCTTGTACCCCTTGCACTGTGTCACTATGGCCAGGAGGTGCGGTCACTGCAGGCACTCACCTGTGGGCCGTATCTGGAGGAGAAGGTGTTAGGGAGAGAGCACCTCCATTGATAGCCCTTAAGTTTCCATTTGGTGCTATGGACCGGGGATTTGGGGCTATAGCCCCAGTAGCCCACTCCTAGCAACGCCACTGCCTCTTGTACATACTGAATTACATAATCTCCTGTTCAACACACAGGCTCCATAACATGAAGTCTGAAAAGGATTATCTTTCCAGGGGAACTACTTATGCATCTTTTATTGCTAAATTAGGATATAAAACCATTCTAATGCAACACTGATTTAGATTTCTAAAGAACAGTCAGTGGATTACTCTTTATTTTTTCATAATTCTCCTAAAAGGGTCCTCTAAACTTTCAGCCGTTTTCATTATGTAACTTGTACAACTAAGCGTGAGATAAGTATTCAAGCCGCCCACTCAATCCCACTTCCATCAGCCGTCACGTACAACAATATGAACTGCAGGCAGCATTGCTTTCAGTGCTGTGTATTTCTGACAAAACCTGATGTGAGAGAACAAAGAACATCAAAATTATTGATATCATGTGTGAAACAAACTATCATTTCCTATGGATATACAATGCATATTAAAAATGCAGGTAATAATTTGTTAATGTTTAATTATATCTTACACAGTTTTTAACACTGCGATGGCAGTGTGTGTTTTGGACAAATATGAGGTCAAGTTGTCATTGTTCATTATGCATGTGCCTGACTAAATCTGGCTGTTGTTCTTCTGTTTACCTCTGAAGATGTCTGTAATCATCTGTAACTACATTACTATCTGTAATCATTTCACTAGCAAGTGCTTGGCAACTAGCATTGTTAGAACTCTTATAATAGATTCATATAAGTAATTTTTCTGCTCTACCTGGGTCTAGAGCAGGCACATTTAGTTCCTCCACAATGTCTCTCATATGGATGATAAAAATAAGCTCTTGGGATCAGTTTAAAAGGCAAAAGTAACATACTGGAAGCTAAGAGATGTTAAAATTGTGAGGTAGATTGCTGAAGAGAGTTTGTACATATTATAGCTCAGGAAATAGGCTTATTTGCAGTGGCAATGGTACACAGAAAAATTGGTAGATCCTTGGGTTGACATTCCAGGGGAAGTACCAAGAGTAAACATGGGAAAGAAAATCAAAGATGCCTGGGATGACTATTTTGAAGAACCAATAAGTATGAGAACACTGTCATGATCACCCACATAAAGAGTACCAACCTATGAGCAGGGAGTGTTTTCCCCCAAGATTAGGCCCCATGGTAAGGAATGTCCATGTAAGAGTATGTCTGAAGGTACTGGAAACTCAAGGAAAATTGCTAAGAAATAAGAGTGAGTGTAAATTGATAAAGATGAAAACAAAGTGGCTCATCTGTTCATCAGATTGGTAGCTCAAAGTTACTAAACTCACCAGAGGTATGATATCTTGGAGTGCTTTTGTATCTGGGGGTTGTTATTTCATGTTTCCCCATGATAAAAATCTGTATTCTTTCAACTTTCAGCAATACGTAATAAGAGATTATCATTATGTCTTCCTATTGTGTAGTATTGAAAACATGTAGTGTTAGTCTTTGCAAATGTTAGGAGGCTGTCACTGGATGGAGCAGCATTCCAAGGCTGCAGAAAGAGCCAGACAGGCCACCAGCTCTCTTCGTTATTGGTGTATGAACAGGTCAATTGCATGAGACGCAGAGTTGGAGGTGTGTTCACCAAACAATACTGCCATGTCATGGAGCTTAGTTGTCTGCATGGGCATAGAAACATAGAATGCGTCGGCAGATAAGAACCATTCTGCCCATCTAGTCTGCCCAATTTTTCTGAATACTTTTATTAGTCCCCAGTTCCTGGTCTGATAGCTAGGTTAGCCTTGTGTCTATCCCACGCATGCTTAAAATCCTTGACTGTGTTTACCTCTACCACTTCTGCTGGAAGGCTATTCCATACATCCACATATGTGTGAAAGTGCATTGAGACTGACAAGATAAAAAGCACTGTCAAAATCTATGTATCTTTATTGTCCTTACTACTCAAATATCTGTTTTAGGACTCATTTCATGTTTGTACACAACCTTTTTCTCAATCTTGCTGGTGATTGGATGCTGGCGATATGCAACCTGCATAGCTGGTCAATACTTGAGGGTAACTGTATAGGGGAGACATGCTCCCCTGGAGTATATATTTTTGACATTAGTACCATTTTCTCACATGAGCTGGATTTTCATCTCTCTGGAGAGTTCTCTGGAGCATCTATGTTACTTTTACACTAACAAACGAAAGTTTGCCACGGAAACCCAGTGCTGCCGAAAATGACATTCAAATATCAGTTGCAATCATGTGCGTATCCTCCGTGTGTGCTAGGTGTGCTTTACACACCTAGCTGATACAGAAATCCACTGCTGCCATCGGCCTCTCAAAACCTTTTTTCAGAATAAATTGTCTTTCGGGAAAGGTGCAGAGCGCAGAGGTGGACTACATGCTAAATTAGACAAACAAGAACAGACTGATATTCAATAACTGTTTATAATTATTACTTTAAAAAAAAAAAGTGTCAATTTAATCCTCAACTGATATACTGTAATTTACTAATATACAGAATTGTGTTCATGGTCACTAACGGTGTACATACCATTACTTTTTCATAACTATGCATGCATTATTGTCTGGAATTGTCTAAAAAAAAGTTGGTTTTGTAAAATCTTTCTTATTTTTTATTTTTTTATTTAATAATTTGTGGCCTTTTGCCATTTGTCAGGAAGCCTTTGCTGCTTTTTGTATTTATAGCCACAAGGAAATACAAAATGTCCTAGCACAACCCTTTACCCTCTGACTGAGAAGAAAAAAACAGAGAGGGAAACTCCCTCCCCCAGTTATATTGAGATTCCTTCTGTGCTCTTTAGAAGCAGACAGGATGAAATGTAGCATGTTCTGTTTAAAAAAAAAACAAAAAAACATATTTTGAAAATGTATACTTGAAATGTTACACTAAATTTAATGTTCAGTACACCCACACAAATGTTATATCATTTTTTAAAGGATGGATGAAGCTTTCATTTGATACAATTATTTTCATCATATGATATAATTTACTAGTAAAAAAATATAAAATATGATGAAAATATGCCACAAACAACAGTTTTTCTAACTTTAACCTAATTTTTAAAAAAAAAAAACCAATTACAAATGGTAAAAAAGGCCCCCTCTATATATTTCTAATAGTTGTCCTGCATTTAGAAATACTAATGTTTCCATGTTTATCTATGATTTATTGCAAGTAATAGGGCAAAAATCAATAGTATTGTTTTTTTTTTGTTAACCATTTGACCCCAACCCTAACCCTATAAATTTAACCTTAACCCTAAATCTACCACCACCCCTTAATCTAACCCTTGTACTAACAGTAATTATAACCCTAACCCACCTGTAACCCTAACCATAATTGAAACCCTAACCCAAGATCTAGGGTTAGTAGATCTATGGTTAGCTTTTCCTTTTTGTTTCTAACTCAAATGTTGATGACTGCCTCTAGGGGCAGTCAAGCAGCAGTTTCAAAGCGACGGAAGAGATTTGTTTTTTTTCTCACTTCTGTTACTCTCTGCTGGGCATGCCGTATTGGAGGAGCATGCTCCTCTTCAATACGGCACCCGCGATCACCGGTTGATCATGGTGCCCTGGGGGGCAGAGGCGGGTGTTGCATGATGCCTCTGATCACTGCCTATGTGTGTTTGAACGCATACGATCACATTCGCAGTGATGGTATGTGCGGGGGGGGGGGGGAGGGCAGGGGGTGCTGAAGACACTCTCAGAGGCAGCCTCTGAGAATAACTGCCAGCATGGAGCGTTGCACTAAGAAGCGCAACCCTACAAAACTCAGGACGTATATTTACTCAAGGAGGATGCTTTTCAGGACGTATATATACATCCATGTACGTTAAGGCAGGGCTTGACAAATTTAATTCGATTTTAGGAGTCAGCAATTTTTTAGGAGCCAGACAATCACGCAAACATACACGCAATTCATAAACCCACACACACCTACTTAACATATACACACACAGAAAACCACTTCACATATACACACACAGAAAACCACTTCACATATACACACACACCAACCCACTTCACATACACACCCTCACCCACTTCACATACACACACACACATCTACTTCACATACACACCCACACACACCTCACACATACACCCACCTCATCTCACAAGTATACAGTTTTTTTTTTCTTTCTTAACGTGTGTGAGTGCTGGGTGTCGTCACTTGACAACCCAGCACTCAGCTGAAAGAGCAATGAAGATTTACCTCATTGCAGGGGAGGGGGAACATTCGTGCTGCAGCCTATCTTCATTGCTCTTTTGGCTGAGTGCTGGGTTGTCAAGTGAAGACACCCAGCACTCAAACATGCGTTGAGCGAATCTGCACAGACTTTCCCCCCTCGCGCTGCAAAAAACAACAACAAACGAATTGCAGCAGCAAGGGGACCATGAGGGTAATGGCACCCGGGCGCCAGGCTTAATTACCAGGTCACCAAGGCGACCAGGATTTGTCGAGCCCTGCGTTAAGGGGTTAAGAGGCTTAGACGAAGGCCCTTGATTAGCTGATCATCAGTAAGTGATACCACCTTCATAAAAGCCAAAGTAGTTTGCTGGTCTGAATCATGTAGGAGTGTGTTAACATAATGCCAAGGATGAAATAAATCACCAATGATCTTAGAGCAGCAATTGTTTCTGCCCACCAAACTATGAAGGGTTTGCAACCATTTTAAAAGCCATCATTCTTCAGTGTGGATGATTATTCAAAAGTGGAAAACATTCAAGACAAACCATTTATGAGCAGTAGACTGATCACCTCACCTCCTAATGCAGATGATGCACCTGCTATGAAGCCAAGAACACACAACCCATTCCAACTTTGTGGACCATATGGTGCAAGAAATCGGAACAATTTAGAGGCACATGTCCACAATGGACACAAGAATACAAAAGACAAACCTTAGACTTTGCGGGGTCCCGGAAAGCAGTAAGGCCCGCTGACCTCCAATACTACCTAGTAAGGTGGCTGTCATAAATGCAACCCAACTCCAGTGCTCAAGAGAACATTTTAATTGGCTCTGTTAGAGTCCGGAAAGCACAGAAGGTCCCACTGACTGCACCACAAGATGTAATCATCAAACTCTATGGCTGAAAAATCCCCTCTATTAGCCATCTCGAGGAGAAACCTACAACGATTGAACACTTAAATGATTCTCCTGGTTTCTTGGAGGCTTTGGGGGTCCCATACCAGGCATGACAGCAGGCACCGAAAACCCCTTGTTGGGGATTTATTCAACCTGAACCTTGCATTCAGTTCTGCACCTTCTTGGAACCCCGTCAGATGCAGTCCAAGACATTATGTGTATATTTTTCCAATTTGCCTTTTTTTTTGTTTATTGAATTTTTGTATATATGACTACTCTTTGTAAGTCTATCCTTTCAATATCTTCTTTAATGTCTGCTAGATGAAATGAAAGAGAACCTAAATAAAACAAAAAATGATGTGAACATGTAAAAATCATTGGGAATTAAGTATAGCTATTTGAACAAATGGGAATACTATAGAAGAAAAGCCTGTTGTTAAATGGTCAACTAATACAGTCATCACATTAGGCTAGGAATGTGATCCCACACAAATAGAAAATGTGAATAATTAATCCAACAAGAATCCAAAAATACACTTATTCATATAAAAGAAGGCGAATAGAAGTCTGTGGTTGGTATTGTATTTCTTTCTAGGCTAACTAGACATCAGAGGTCGAGTTTGACTTTGTCTCAAAAATAGCTTTCATCAATTTGCCTGCCATTACAGCCATGGGCGTAGGAAGCGGGGGGGATGGATCCCCCCCCAGGAAATAATGCGGGGGGGACAGGTAGGGTGAAATCCCCCCCAGCATACTTGCCAACCCGGGACAGTCCCGTGGAAAGTGAAAATGTCCCGGGACGTTTTCGATCGCGGGACAGTCCCGGGAGAATCAGCTCTGCAGCGATCACGGAGGTCACCTGATCACGTGACGTCATCGTGCGACGTCACGTGATCATGCGCACGGCTTGTACGCGTCCTCCACAAGTCACGCAGCCCCACACTGGGAGGAACGAGGTAGGAACAGTGACTGTGTCACTGCCAATAATGTACCGTTTTTCTTTTTATTATGGAAGCTTCGGAACGTGATTGATTATTGCAGCTCTTAGGGGCATTTAAAAAATGTCTCTTAGAGCTGCAATAATCAATGACTTCCGAAGCTGCCATAATAACATGTCTCTTAAATCTGCCAATGACTTCTACTAATGATGAGATGATCAAAAAATGTGGGCAAAAAAAACCTTGGCAAATGAATGTGGGCAACAAAAAACCTGGCAAATGAATGTGGGCAAAAAAACAAAAAACCGTGGCATATGAATTTGGGCAAAAAAAAAAAAAAACCCTGGTAAATGAATGTGGGTAAAAAAAAAAAACCCTGGCAAATGAATGTGGGCAAAAAAAAAAATCCCCTGGCAAATGAATGTGGGCAAATAAAACCCTGGCAAATGAATGTGGGAAAAAAAAACACTGACAAATGAATGGGCAAAATAATGTAATTAATAAGTAATGATGGTCTGTGCCTTTGTAAGAGGCACAGACAAACCTGGAACGGAAATGCCCACCTTCCCTGCAATGAGATATAGCTTTGATCCCTGCTATTGATCTACATTTTTTTAAAATGTATTTTTTAAGATAAAAAAAAACTGCTCACTTGAATGTGTGTATGTATGAGTGTATGGGATAGACTGTATGTATGTATGTATGAGTGTATGTGACAGACTATGGATGTATGTATGTATGAGTGTATGTGACAGACTATGTATGTATGTATGTATGTATGAGTGTGTGTGTGACAGACTGTATGAGGGAGTGTGACAGACTGTATGAGTGTGTGTGACTGACTGTAGAAGTGTGTGTATCTGTGACTGACTGTATGAGTTTGTGTGTCTGTGACTGACTGTATGAGTTTGTGTGTCTGTGACTGACTGTATGAGTTTGTGTGTCTGCGACTGACTGTATGAGTTTGTGTGTCTATGTGACTGACTATGAGTGTGTGTGTCTGTGACAGACTGTATGTATGAGTGTATGTGAAAGACCATGTATGAGTGTGTTTGTCTATGTGACTGACTCTGAGTGTATGTGTCTATGTTACACACTGTATCTATGAGTGTATGTCTATGTGACTGAGTCTGAGTGTGTGTCTGACAGACTGTATGTATGTATGTATGTATGTATGTATGAGTGTGTGTCTGACAGACTGTATGTATGAGTGTGTGTCTGACAGACTGTATGTATGAGTGTGTGTCTGACAGACTGTATGTATGTGTGAGTGTGTGCCTGGCAGACTGTATGTATGTATGAGTGTGTGTCTATGTGACAGTATGTATAAGTGTGACAGGCTGTATGTATGAGTATATGTGTCTATGTGACTGACTGTATATGACTGCATGTGATTGTGTGTATGTTCTGTTGTCTGGCTCCTAGATTTTTTTCCTGGCTCCTAAAACTTAGTTAAGGTTGTCAAGCCCTGGTATAAATGTTACTAGTTATTAGACATGTGTAAAACTAAAATTTTCGTTTCGTTTTCGTCCATTCGGACGAAAATGTTATTTATTTCGTCTAAAACGAATTTCGTTCATTACTGCATTCGTTTCAGACGAAATTCGTTCATTTTTTTTGTTTCGTTAATTTTAATTCGTTCGTTTTATAGAATACAATGTAATACTATTGGCTTTCTATAAACCGAACGAGAGCCCCATTCATAAGAAATTCTTATGAATGGGGCTCTCATTCGGTTCATAGAAAGGCAATAGTACTACATGTTTTCTATAAGCCGAAAGTCTATAAACTGAACGTTCGGTTTATAGACTTTCGGCTTATGGAATACATGTAATCCTATTGCTATTCTATAAACCGAACGTTTGGTTTATAGAATATCCATAGGATTACATGTATTACGTAAGCCGAAAGTCTATAAACCGAACGTTCGGTTTATAGGCTGTCGGCATTTAACTATACAGAGACAGAGTCTCCATTCATAAAATTATAAATGGAGACTTTGTCTCCGTGTAGTAAAATGCCGACAGCCTATAAACCGAACGTTCGGTTTATAGGCTGTGGGCATTTAACTATACGGAGACAGAGTCTCCATTCATATGAATGGAGACTTTGTCTCCGTATAGTTAAAAGCCGACAGCCTATAAACCGAACGTTCGGTTTATAGGCTGTCGGCTTATGGAATACATGTAATCCTATGGCTATTCTATAAACCGAACGTTCGGTTTATAGAATAGCCATAGGATTACATGTATTAAATAAGCCGAAAGTCTATAAACCGAACGTTCGGTTTATAGGCTGTGGGCATTTAACTATACGGAGACAGAGTCTCCATTCATAAAATTATGAATGGAGACTTTGTCCCCGTGTAGTAAAATGCCGAAAGCCTATAAACCGAACGTTCGGTTTATAGACTTTCGGCTTATGTAATACATGTAATCCTATGGCTATTCTATAAACCGAACGTTCGGTTTATAGAATAGCAATAGGAATACATGTATTCCATAAGCCGACAGCCTATAAAGCGAACGTTCGGTTTATAGGCTGTCGGCTTTTAACTATACTATAACTATTAACTATAAATATAAAATTATGAATGGACACTTTGATTTTATGAATGGAGACTCTGTATAAAATCCCCCCCCCCCTCGTTACTCTGCCCCCCCCCCTCGTTACTCTGCCCCCCCCCCTTGTTATTCTGTCCCCCCCTCACCTGTTTCTTGCTGCCTGGTGGCTAGTGGGGGCAGCCGGGGGATGTATGCACTATACATAATAGACGGAAGTGTCGGGCAGCATGGAGGATGTCTGCACGATTCGTGCAGACATCCCCCAGCTGCCCGATTCTCCCTGGTGGCTAGCGGGGCAGCGGGGGAGGTCTGCGCGATGAGCGCAGACCTCCCCTGCTGCCGCCCGGAACGACCGCCAGGACTTTTATGAGGAAGTCGGAAGTACCCAGCTTCATCATAGAAGTCCCGGCGGTCATGCCGGGCGGCAGCAGGGGAGATCTGCGCTCATCGCGCAGACATCCCCTGCTGTTAGAGAGGGGGATCCAGGTCCCCTGCAGCTCTGCTGGGGACCTGGATCCCAGTCTTATAGTCTGACTGCAATTTGAGGTCAGATTATAAGACGACCTTGATTATAAAAGGGGTATTAACACTTACTGTGATCCGTTTCCTTCCAAGTTTATGCACCTCATTTAGTTTTTTTCAAAATAAATTTTATTTTGTACATTTTTACTATATTACTTATATTCTTTTCATGTATTAATGTAATTACAGTTAACTCCTACAAGCCTGTGCTGTGATTATGACCAGAGCAAACGTTAACCCATTCGTGACATTGGGACGTTCTATGCCGTCCTGATTTTAAGTCCCTTAAAGTCGTTAGGACGGCATAGTACGTCCTGTGTTAAACAGCTCATATCGCGGCTCGGATCATGCTGCAGGCACTTGCAGCGGGATCCCACCTGTCAGATGAGGCCACTTTTCTGTGCTGTACTTCAGTTATTGTGCCTTTTTACATCTGAGCTCTCTATTAAAGTATGGATGAATAACTGCTGAGAGTGTTCTCTTTCAAGGCTCATGTCCATCAATGTTTGTGAGTGTATCTATCATAATTCACATTATCTTCATTTACTAGACATATTACAATATAAATGATATTCTAGTGGTTGTACCACCTGGGAGAGTAGCCAGTTGCAAGGCTGCGCCATGCTAGAGGAGTATAGTATTGTTTTGAATTTAACAGTTTCACAGAATCTACTCAACATTTATTGCATCTTTTGCATTTTCATGTTTGTTATAGAAATGTTAATTTAGTGTGTAAAGTAGTTGGTATCCATGTGTTAGATAGTAATAGTTATCGCTAATGTTTGTTAAGAATGTTTATAATGTTTGCTTGAATGTATGTTACATGACTATTTCTTCTTCTTCTCTTCAGATCCTTTGGACTTTTCTCCGTCCGGTTGTCCCCACCAATCGTGGGCCACAGATGATTTGGGTAAAACTCCTCCTCGGTATAAGTATCTTATGTAAGATACTATTATCTTAGGTTAACACATGTAATATTTACATATTACTCTGTACATATTACACATGTAATGAGAACGGATACAAAGTGGGAAAAGTGTATTTCACACTTTGCATCAACATTGCATTTGACAGTGCAATCAATTATACAGAACCACATTAAATGAGACACAAACGCAGGTCTGCCTCATTTAAATGGCTTATGAATGATGATCTTTGTGTTATTTAGACTTCTAGGCTTCCATGTCAGGGAGATGCAGATAGTTTTGGATTAAGACATGTTAGTTATGTAGATTGATAGTTGTTGTATTGTAAAAAAAATGTGTATGTTTAGCATGTCAAGTAACCGTATTTGGTGCGTTATCACCAGTGCCGGATTGCAAACAAAAACCAGGCCTGGAAATAATTGCATACCAGCCCCATAGCATTGCGTCATTATGCCTGCCCCATAGCATAATATCATTATTTGCTTGTTCATAAAAGGGAAAAACGTGCATTTTAAAGCACATTTGAAGTGTGTATTATTTATAGATAAGACTGATTTATATCCCTGCATAGGGAAATATATACCCAAAGTATGTACACATGGTTACATGAATTGCCCTGTTCAGGGGTATATCAGGGCAGTGTGTCAGGTATAACCTTATGTGCATACTGGGGGCATATATTGCCCTGTGTAGGGTATATATCAGAGTAGTGTATGAGATATAACCTTGGGTACCTACTGGGTGGATATGTTGACTACCCCACCACCTAGATTGCATTCAAAGAACTTGCCCCAGCACCCAGGACTTACGTCAACATAAACATTTCACTCACAGGACTTACCCCAGTGCCCAGAACTTACTCCATCATGCAGTATGCACTCACAGGACTTGCCACAACACCCAGATTGCAATCACAGGACTTGCCCCAGCACCCAGGACTTACCAAAGCATGCAAATAACATGTCTTGCCCCAGTACACAGAACTTGCTCCAACATCCAGATTGCAACACCAAGACTTAGAGCAACATACATATTGCACTCACATGGCTTTCCCCAGCCCCGAGGACTTACCCCAGCATACAGATTGCACTGACAGGACTTGCCTCAGTACCCAGATTGCATTAACATGATTTACCCCAGCACCCATGACGTACCCCAGCATATAGATTTCACTCACAAGACTTGCCCCAACACCAATGACTTACACCAGCATACAGAATGCACTGACAGGAATTTCTCCAGCACCAAGGACCTACTCCAGCATGTGTATAGCATTCACATGATTTCCCCCAGCAAGTAACTTTAGCTGGCAGAGAGCATAGCCATGTTTTTATACACAATTTTTGTCCCTGCCATTATAACTGCCCTAATAATTACCATATCATAAGAATTAGATGTTAACGGATATTTGCCAGCACACTCTAGCCAACAGTTTCCTCCTTTTATAGATATATTTTAAACTAAATTATTGATTTTATATATATATATGTATATATATATATATATATATATATATATATATATATATATATAAATATATTTGATATCCAATGAAAACTTTAACTGTACCTTTAAAAACAACATATAACTTGTATAGGTGCACTAAATGACAAAGAGGAAAATCACGTTAAAACAGCCACATATCTTAAGTGGGAAAATTGCTCTGATCTTTGCCACAATAACATTTTTAGTCCTTAAGTGGATAATCAAGTGGGATGGCTAAGGACAATGATGGAAATACTCAGGCTGCCTGGTAGACCCAAACCAATGTTAACACCCTCTAAAAATATAAAAATACTACTGCTGTATCCTTCTTCAGCTAAACAGCAGTGATGTTTACATGTTCTCTCCCAATAATAATAGTTCATAGAATAAAAATAAATTCAGAAATATGTATTTCACACCAGCCATAAATATGCTACTAAGTAAACTGTAACCATTTATGACACTAAAGCTTATTATAAATATAGCTTCTTGGGAACAATGATACACAAGTCTATTCAATAAAAGGTGAGTTGCAGGTGAAAGGAACATTTCATCTCACCATTTGAACTATATATAGTGCAGGTACAAACATAGTGAGTTTCCCCCACTTACTAAACTCACCAGGATTGCCCCGACACAATGTATAGCCAGACTTTTCAGAAAAATAGATGAACATGGTAAGTGACTGGACCTACACTATATACTCATTGTACCAAAAAGCAGGAAAATAAAATAAATGCACTATATAGTTTGCAGCATTATGTTTGATTACTATGTTTTAGACTTTTAAAAAACAGATCGTAGCAACAATTATCCTCAAAATCACAACTTCTTGTTTCACATGGAAATCAATGTCAATTGGGTCTATTCACTAAAATTTTAATTTGATGGTTGAAGTAAAAAAAAAAAAAACAGGTTCGAATTTTCCCCATTGAAAGTAATGGGAAGTGAAAGGATTGAAGCAATTTTTTTAGACTTGGGTGCCGAATTATCAAAAATAGCTTCTAACATTTTGCCTCCCATTACTTTAAATGGGACAAATTCGAACCTGGGTACTGAATTTGACTTAGTCTCAAAATGAAAGTCGACCTCCAAATTCTAATTTTAGTGAGTAGACGAAAAAGACTGTTATTATCATATAACATGATTCATTAGCTTAGTAGCAGGAACTCACTGATATCTGGAGGTTCCATGTAGAGATAGAGGAATTAGACTTATGAAAAGCACCCCTCTGTATATTTTCTATTAGGACCCATTTGTATCTAAATACACTGATTCCTGCTGAAAAAGTTCCCTAGAAATGAACAAAAGTTGGTGTACAAAGGAAAACATTTCAATGAGGTCCTTCTGCAATACAACTCATATGATAAATTATTTGTTCTACTTTTGGTTTAGATTCACTTTAAGTCATTTTAAGCTGATTACAGTTTCCATTCATGTAATTAGATTACACTAGCTACTTCAAAGCAAGCTAAATATAATATATACTAATCCATTTACCTCAAGTAACATATTATTAAAGAAGAACTATTATTATTGCATGACTTCACTTAAGGAAAAAAAAAGTAAGCTTGTGGAAAGGCTATCCATATGTTATGTGTCAATCGGTTTTTGTACATCTAATGAAGTATATAACTCACCTGGGCAGCAATTAATTAACTGTTCAGACAGATGTTCATTACCTTGTCTAAGGAGACATTTTGGACAAATTTAATTGTACATGAAAATGAGTCCATCCCACCTTTTTCATTGATGAAATTAAGGCAGTAGATGACAATAACTGTATTTAGGCACATTTACTGTGGCTGAGTGTGTAAGTAAAATGAAAGACTTAAAGAGACACTCCCACCAAAAAAGGAATAGGTTTTACATTTTGTATTGTTGAGTTCAGATATGTCTTTTGTTTTTCTTATGTGACTGTGTTTAATAAAATATGTAACTAAACAAGTGTGACTGGACAAGTGCCGCTCTGGCGCCAACTAGGAAGGTGCTGCACTGTGACTGACCAAGGAAAGGGTGGCACTCTGTGGCCGAGCAAGGGAAAGATGCCCCTCTGCGGGAGTACCACTCTGAGGCCGAGCAAAGGAAAGGTGCCACTCTGTGGCTGAGCAAGGGAAGGACCACCATGTAGCGGATTAGGAAGTGCAAGGAAAAGAGACACAAAGCAAAGGTAGGAGCGAGCATAAACAATAAGCAAGAAAGTAAAAAAGGATACAAAAATAACGATGCTTCTTCCCAATGGTTTGCCTGTTTTCCACAGTTTGCCTCGACATGCTTCTTCTTTCTATGCCATCAGCCATCAAGATTACAAGTTCCCACATTTCCTCTCCTTACTGCTTTTGGGATCAGAGGGATTTTATGGTTAATGTAAAGAGAGGGGTAGGCGCGAACATTGTTTGTGGTGGACACAGACTTTACCAGTGGTGTTCTTGTACATACATTTTGCCTATTCCTGTACAGCTATGCTGCAAATAAAGAGTAAAGAAGAGCAAACAAAAAACAAATGAATTAAACAGCAATGTTTGGCCATTTTCCATTTTTTTCTTTCTCTATATATGCATGGACATGGGAGATAGGACTTGGGAGGTTGAGTATCACTATCAAGCGTTTTGTCACTCAGACTTGCGGTGATACTATGCATTTACAGCCCTATGAGAATGGAAATCGGAACCAAGGGATTGTAGTTCTGTAGTGGGATTATCCTGCTTGAAGCTGGATATTTGGTAGGAATGTATATGTTTTTTATTACTTAATCTGTCATTTAAAAAAAAAAATAGTTAAAAAATGTAGATTTACTGTCTACTGCATTATAGAAGCTGTACATTTGTTAGGTGAAAGTAAACAAGCAAACAAAAAGCAGAAATCTAGACCAGTGTTTTGGCCGTGATAGAATAGAAAACGTAAGTGTCTAATCAATAAAGAGAGAATTACAGGGAATTGAGTAGGGCATTTCAAACTTAAAGGGACAGTCTAGTACCCAAACTCACTTTGGTGCAAATTGAAGATTACTGTTTGAATAGTGCATAGACTTTTTTCCCACTGTGTTTTGATGCAGGCGTTCTGCATAAATCACATTTTTAATATTTGACCAAAGCCCTCCCCCAGTGATTACTCTGCATGTTTACTGTAGGTGCAGCAGCACTGATTAAATAGACACACAGGATATAAAGTTTTGTTTCATTTTGCCACATACTGTGCTGCTAGAATATAATACATTGCGTGGACTGTAATATACTTGCTCTTGTTCACAGTAGGATCTTTTAACGGTGCATCACATTGCCTGATGACATCACTAGAGAGCCAAAAAATTCCATTCATTCGAATGAAATTATTCTGATTGGTTGCTGCATAAAAAAAGGAAATTACTTTACTCAGCTCGTGTGGGCAGTCCTGGTTTCCTGCAGGATTGCAGGAAATTCACAATTTCACCTAGCTGCAATTATTTTATATTTTTAGCAATGCAATGCATCAAATTATACATTTTAAAGTACTTTAAAAAGAAAATTAATATCCATTAATATTTGAAAGAGTTTGGGCACCAGACAGTCCGTTTAAGCCTGTTTAATTCAGCTGCTTTGGAGAATAGTTCAAACTCGGCTGTATTGGCCTAAAGTTTAAAATGCCCCTCTCAATTCCCTGCAATTCTCTGAAATTCTCTTTTGATTTGAGTAGCTTAACAAAGTACTTTAACTACAATTGAATATTTGTAGAACAATTTACATTTTAGATCTGTGTCATCTTTCGTTTGCAGAACTCATGACCAAATGTGTGGCCATGTTTAATGATACAGTATATTAAATAACATAATGTGCTGTGAGACATTTCAATATGGGTTTTTTTTCCCATTCGTCTTTTCCAGTGCATTCACAAAAGCAATTTCATTCTCACTGAAATCCCAAGGTCACTGAACACAATCAGCCTAAAGGCTTTGTGCTATTAAACAAATACCCAGCTATAGCTAACTGAATGTACTCAATGACAAACATTTAAGTAGGAAGTGAACCTTTGTTGTTTTACTGCCACATGAAAATTACAGCATCATAACCCCTCATACCAGCTCCAGCTTTATAAATGCTTTGTCTGAGGACACCAAAAACTGTCTTCCATTACATTTTCAAAATATTGTAGTACAAGAAACGAAATATGTTGAAGAGACTCAGAAAAAAAAATGATTGTATTAGCAGAATTCCATGCAAATCCATGAATCCATTTTTTTCAACTTGTTGTGTCATCTGTTTATGACAACACATAACACCTGATATGCAAATAAACTGCTTTCAATGGAAAATGTGTAAGAGAATGGGGAGTTTGAGAATATCTTTTCGACAAAGACCAATATATATATTTTGCACACAAAATCTAAAGCTTCCCACATAAAAAAAAGACTCTTGGAGCAATTCACTAAAAGGTGAGTTGAAGTGAGTAGCACGTGAGTTAAAGTGAATAGCAGGTGAGTTGAGGTGAGATGAACATTTCATCTGACCAATTTAGCTATACATTGCGCAGAAATAAACATGGTTAGTTACCCCGCTAAATAAACTCACCAGGATTGTTCCTACACAATGTATAGCTGACAGTGGTGTATCTTGATTTTGTGCTGCCCTAGGCAGACAAAATCCGGGCACCCCCCTATCCAAGCTGTACACCCACGTTACACACCTAAGACATGCCCCATCATTCAGACTCACATCAAGCTCATACTCCCATTACACACACACTCCCATCACACTCAGTCACACACTCCTACTCCCATCAAACTCAGTCACACACTCCAACTCCCATCACACTCAGTCACACACACTGTCTCCCATCACACACACTCTGACTCCCATCACACTCAGCCACACACACTGTCTCCCATCACACACACTCTGACTCCCATCACACTCAGCCACACACACTGTCTCCCATCACACACACTCTGACTCCCATCACACTCAGTCACACACACACACACACACACACACACAGTCTCCCATCAGCACTTACCTTTCCCTGGCAGGCAGGCAGCATGGTCCCTCCATGCTGCCTGTTCAGCTTCCCTGCGATTGTGCCGACAGGTCACGTTACCGGGCGCGCGTATGACGTCAGCGCGCCCGTCACGTGACTGTCGGCACTTCCGTGTCGGCACACTGCACGGGGAGCTGAACAGGCAGCACGGAGGTTTCTCTGTGCTGCCTGTTCGGCTCCCCGTGCAGCCTGGCAGGCAGAGCAATGGTGAGGGGGGATCTTCCGATCCCCTCTCACCTCTGTCTCTGCCTGCAAGCGCGGTCTTTTTTTTTATTTTAAAGGGCCGCGTTTTTTTTGTTTTTTTAAAAAAAAAAATATTTTCAGTGCTGGGGGGCACTGCCGCCCCCCAAAATTTGCCGCCCTAGGCATCCGCCTATGATGCCTCGCGGTGAATACAGCACTGATAGCTGAATTGGTGAGATGAAATGTTCATGTTCATCTCAACTCACCTGCTGCTCACTTCAGTTCACCTGCTACTCACCTCATCTCCCCTTTTAGTGAATAACCCCATTTGTTGCACCAACAAATGAAGTAGCCCGAAAAACCTTACAATACAAACCAAAACAAACACTGGAAAGTGGGCTGTGTCCACCTCATATATAATTATGTGTACTAACCCATGTGAGTGAATTCAAACAGTGATACTTGAAATATGTATGATCATTTATAATATAGTGATGTACTATAGTATAGTAATTTCAGAAACACACAGAAGATGCTAAAGATGTACTATTAACCCCTGTTGTCCAGCCGGCAACTCAGTTGCAATAGGCAGCACCAAAATTCGGGCTCTGGGGCATACACTCTGGAGCTCCATATTGCAGGATCAGCATGCTGTACCCTCTTGTGGGTGGAGATTCGGAAGTTAAAAAAAACTTGACTCTGAATCTGTTGCTTGACTGCCCCTAGAGGCAGCAACATTGCAAAAAAAAAAAAAAAAGACTTAATTAGCTTAAATCTAGGGTTAGAATAGTTGTTAGGGTTACAATTAAATTAGGGTTAGCATAAGGGATAAGGTTAAAATGAAATTAAATAAAAATTACAATAAATTAAGGGTTAGCATAAGGGTTAGAGTTAGGGTTAAATTTAGGGTTAGGGTTAAATGTAAGGTTCGGGTTAGGGGAAAAGGTCGATATAGGAAAAAATAAAAAACACTATTTTTGGTTTTTGACCCATAACTCACAAAAAACGGCAGAAACAAGCATATTTATGAACTTTATGGACAACATTTAGAGAATTTATTTAGAGGGGGTCTTTTTTAATGATTGTATTAGTGTAAATTATTTTTTAGGTCAAAGTTAGAAAAAGTGTTTTGTTTTATTTCCATCATATTTTATGATTTTTTTGTAGTAAATTATAAGATATTGTAACGGAACGACTACCCAAGGCTGGTAGCACCTCTGTCCATTGTGGAAAATCACCTCCTTACCCCTCGATTACAGCTCAGCATCCACCCAGCAAGTCTTTCCTGGATCCTTGGTCTATGTACCCAAATAGCAGACAGGGCCACCAGCAGTTAGGTACAGCAAGACTGAACAAAACCTTTATTTGAGAAACAGCACAGACTTCTAAAACACACAAATATGACATCACAGACATTATACTTCCAGGCTGCAAACCAAATATTAATTAACATACAATACAACAGAAACCAAAGTGCAATTAACCAGCATTGCTACAGATATAGAAAACCACATCATAATCAGCTTAACAGTAAATTAAATTAACACAGAACAATGGATGTTGGAGTAAATTATGAATTATTGTCACTGACACATTGTAATTAGAGTTGAGCGGACACCTGGATGTTCGGGTTCGGCGGTTTTGGGCGAACTTTGGAAAAAAGTCCGGGTTCGGGCTCGAACTTGACCCCGAACCCCATTGAAGTCAATGGGGACACAAACTTTTGGCCACTAAAATGCCTCTAAAAAAGTCCTGGAAAGGGCTAGAGGGCTGCAAAAGGAAGTACAATGTGGGAAAGAGTAGGACAAGTGCCCTGCAAGCAAATATGGATAGGGAAATAACTTCAAATAACATAAAATACATACAAATTAAAAATACAGCTGAGCCATAAAATAGCATTAGATTCAATCTTTGATTTTAGCTTGGGAAGAACATAAATCTAAATCTAAAGCATGGCTGCCAGGAGGATCAACAGAATTATCCATTTGAGAGAGGGTTGGAGTGCAGGGTATTTTCTTTCAGTTTATACTAAGTGACCCATAGGTTGAGGAGGCGGTGACCGTGGCGGTGTAGGTGGAAGCGGCGCTGGAGGAGGAGAAGGAGGAGGAGGAGGTAGCCAGAATTTTTCAAAGTGCGCTGTAAGCACAGTATTTGACGGTTCTATTTGACTCTCAGGTATGAAGTGCACTGCAAGACGCAAATGTACTATTTACCACCCAAAACTATTATAATTTTTCAAAGTGCGCTGTAAGCACAGTTTTTGACGGTTCTAAGACGCAAATGTACTATTTACCACCCAAAACTATTAGAATTTTTCAAAGTGCACTGTAAGCACAGTATTTGACGGTTCTATTTTACTCTCAGATGTAATACATGTAATGCTATTGCTATTCTATAAACCGAAATAGAGTCCCCATTCATACGAATAGGTCAATTAACCTATTCGCATGAATGGGGACTCTATTTCGGTTTATAGAAAGCCAATAGCATTACATGTATTCCATAAACCGAAAGTCTATAAACCGAAAGACATTCGGTTTATAGACTTTCGGTTTCTAGAATAGCAATAGCATTACATGTATTCTATAAACCGAAAGTCTATAAACCGAATGTCGTACGTTTTATAGACTTTCGGCTTATGGAATACATGTAATACTATTGGCTTTCTATAAACCGAAATAGAGTCCCCATTCATAAGAATGTAATTGCCGAACCCCGAACTCCAACACGGACATACGGACATACAGTGAAATGTTCGGGTCCGGGGTCCAAAATTCGTTCGCTCAACACTAATTGTAATCCTTCAGAGTGGTCTACTCACAGAATCATGCATTACACATAAACCAGTATACTGACAGAATGTAACTAAATAACAATATTAAAGTATAGCGTTATAGCATATAAGCCAGGGCCCATAATCTATAGGGAGGTGTTTGACCCTCAGGCCCCTCCAAGAACCTCCATCACAGTGGATCTCCAAGTACATTTTGTGACAGATATGATGAACATAATGGTATCTAATGAAAGCTCATCTTATGACGATAAAAACAACGTATAATTTGTGTGGGTAGAGTATGTGAGGAAGAAGAAAATTACAGCTAAACACAAACATCCCAGAAATGTAAAAACAGTCCTTGTCACCAAGGGAAAGTCAAGGTCAAAATGTCTTGTCACTAAGGGGTTAATCCCACTCACTCATTATATTAACATTTATTTATATAGCGTCAACAATTTACGTAGCGCTAGGTACAATGCATAGAAGGGAATTACATACTAAGTTAGACAAACTAAAACAGACTGGTACATGACGTACAGAGCCCTGCTTGCAAACAAAGAATATAGAGAGAATGGGATACATGAAGCACATAAGGGAGTGAAGAGGTCAGAGGGAAGGTAGTTGTAGTAACAGTAATGTGGATAGTTGGCACCACATGGGATTGGCCAAAGATTAATTGTGTGTGTTCCTGCTAGGTGGGATTAGCTAGAAGTAAAGTGACCGTTATTCAAGTGGGTTGGGTTGTAAGCTTCTTTATTGAGATGAGTTTTGAGGGACTTTTTAAGTTTGAAAAGGAGGGAGAGAGCTGGATGCTCTGCAGAAGGAAGTTCCAGAGAGAGAGGGGGCAGCTCTGGTGAAATCTTGGAGGCTTGAGTGGGAAGAGGTGATAAGGTTGGAGGAGAGCTTTAGTCCCATTGCGGAGCGCAAAAGGTTGTTCAGGGAAGTATCAGTTCACAAGCAAGACACGGTCAGCATTCACTTTTAATACAGCATAAACTTGCTTTAGTTGAAAAAAATTACTTATCACGCTACAACAGCTTTGGAAATAAATAACTTAGAAATATGGTAATATCTTTTACAGTTAAAATTTATATTTTTAAAAAATATAAAGACAAGATCACGCTATATTCAAGGAAAGGAATCCACCCTATGGATAAAACCATTATATTTCTTAACATATTCACAAAGCATTTTTCTATGATTCATATCCATATAAAAACAATCTATTCTGTATGCTGTTTCCACCGTTTAATAAAGGTCATAGAACCAATTTTCAGTTCCACAGTCTGTTCATTAGTCATGCATTGCAATTATAACTGTATGTGAGGTAACTCTGATGTGCCCATTCTTCTAGTTAAGAAAGAAGACATGCTGATAAAAGTATGCTTTTCATTGCCTCCAGTTTATTGTCTAAAACTGTACAATTAAAAGTCTTTATTGTGTACAAATAAATGCCGGTGCATGCAGCTCTGTATTTAGCGCAAGGCAAACAAGGTAAGTGCCTAGTATGCCTTGGATGCCTTTAGGAACGGCAAAAAAAAAATTCAAAAAACAAAAAGCAACCACTTAAAAAAAAAAAAACTTGCTTGCCGGCAGAGACGGTGGCTGGGGGAGATCGAAAATGCTGCATGCTGCCTGTTTGGCTCCCTGTGCAGTGTAACTGGGAAGTGCCAACAGGCAGAGGCGTCACTAGGGTTGGTGTCACCTAGTGCGGAAACTCATGGTGTCACCCCCCTGGATTTCCTCCAAACCAACAGATTCATTAGTAAGGCCAGTTAGATGGCCTTTTAACTATGCCACACACGGGAGCCCCATAACTATGACATACACAGGAGCCTCATAAATTATGCCACACCAGAGCCCCATAAATTATGCCACACCAGAGCCCCACTATTTATGCCTCTCCTTGGAGCCCATTTAATTATGCTACTCACACAGATGCCACATAATTATGCCACACACACAGGTGCCCCATAATTATGCCACACAAAAGAGTCCCTTAATTATGCCACACATGGGGCCCAATAAATATGCCACACACAAGCGCCCCATAATTATGCCACACTTGGGACCACCATTAATTATGCAACACACAGGATCCCCATGAGGTGACAATTGTACAATTCTAAAACAATACATACTATACATACAGACATCTCTCTCTCTCTATAATAGCCAATTAGCCAATTTGCCCAATTATATGCCAGTATCATTTTGTCATTGATAAGCCACAGCCAATTTGCCCATTAATATGCAAGTATTATTGTGCCATTCAGATGCCAATACCATTGTGCTATTAAGATGCCAGTATTATTGTGCCATTCATATGCCAGTAATATTGTGCCATTTAAATACCTGTAATATTGTGCCATTCAAATACCAGTAATATTGTGCCATTCAGATACCAGTAATATTGTGCCATTCAGTTACCAGGAATATTGTGCCATTCAAATACCAGTAATATTGTGCCATTCAGATACCAGTAATATTTTGCAATTCAAATATCAGTAATATTGTGCCATTCAGATACCAGGAATATTGTGCCATTCAAATATCAGGAATATTGTGCCATTCAAATACCAGTAATATTGTTCCATTCAGATGCCAGTATTATTGTGCAATTCAAATATCAGTAATATTGTGCCATTCAGATACCAGGAATATTGTGCCATTCAAATACCAGTAATATTGTGCCATTCAGGTGCCAGTAATAGTGTGCCTTTCAAACACCAGTAATATTGTGCCACTCAAATACCTGTAATATTGTGCCATTCAGATGCCAGTATTATTGTGCCATATTATTAGGCAAATTGGCTGTGGCATATTAATTGGCAAAATAATACGGGCATAATGATGGCAAAATAATACTGGCATATCATTGGACAAATTAGCTGGGGTATATTAATGGCAAAATAATACTGGCATATTAGTGGGCAAATTGGCTGTGGCATATTAATGGCAAAAGTAATACTGGCATATTAATGGCAAAAGTAATACTGGCATATTAATGGCAAAAGTAATACTGGCATATGGTAAAATAATACTGACATACTAATGGGTAAATTGTCTGTGGTATATTAATAAAAGAAAATACAGTGAGAATGGTATTGCTTACGTTGTGTTTTCAATTGTATTATCAATTACGTTGTGGTATATTAATGGCACAATAATACTGGCATATTAATGGCAAAATGGCTGTGGCATATTTTGGCAAACAACACTGGCATATTAATGGGCAAGCTGTGGCATATTTAATTTTTAAACTGACGCATATGTTAATGAAAAAGTGACTGTGGCATGTTAATTGTTACCTGACAGTGGCTTTTTTTAACTGGCAAAGTGATGCTGTGGCATGTTCTGTGGGGCAAATGTTCTGTGGTGTAATATAGGTGCATGGCAAGTGCTGTGGGTACTGTATGGTGCTGTGGGAAGTCCTTTGGGTGGAATGTGGGTCCAGAAATTGGGAGTAAAAACAAAAAAAAATGCAACTTTTTAATAACATTTTTATTACATATACAGTTGAATGTGATATTAAAATAGCTGCATATAATATTAAAAAGTTTGCATTTACATACAGTTTTTTACAATGCGACTTTAGAAAAATTGGGTCGAGGGTGGTCCACTGCTAAAGACTTTGCTCAGGGCCCACTAGGGTCTTAAAGCGGCCCTGTGATGGGGACATGTTATGGGGCATGTAATGTATATGTAATGGGGGGATGTAAAAGGGGTGATGGTGCATATCCTTGGTGTGCAACGTTGGTTATGGGTCATGTCATGTGTGTGCAATGTGGGTGGGGGGTGCTCAAATTTTGTCTGTCTAGGGCAGCACAAAAACAAGATACACCATTGTGTGCATGAAATTATACCTTTCAGATATATGGATATACACTATTCTGGACACTATGCTATTCCCCAAAGGTAGGGTTAAACAAAATGGTGTCCATTTCCCACTGCTGTAGGCCCCTTGAGCATAGATCCAGGGGATCCATAGGAAGACTTACAGTGAGTTGGTAAAAACACCCATGTGTGCTCAGATAACACTAAGGCACATGACCATTCTGTTCTGTTATAAAAAATAATATTGGGTGGGCAAAGTTGAGGTTTTATGCTCCTGTGAGTTTTATGGGCAAGTGATGTGTATGGATTTGCAGTCGATGGCTTTGTAAACTTATTTGGTCACCTAGAGATTGGAATTCCTTTTGGTTTGTTATTGTATTAATAATAGAAAACTCCCATTCCATTACATTAACACCTATTTATATAGTGCCAACAATTTACTCAGTGCTTGGTAGGGAACATAGAAGAGAGCTGCATACTACATGAGATGAACAGAAACTAATACATGCTATAGAGACCAATGCCCTGCAAGCTTACTAATCAAATGTTTATGCTGAACATTGACTCATTATCTTATTTTGTGCTTCAGATTCAAACTAGGAAGCAAGGCATTAACGAGTTTTTATATAGTGTGATAAATGCCAGGCATCTGCTTTTTACTTACTGACGTCTATATTTTCATTCCATTTTTAAGCATAGTGTTGTTTTTATGATAGTATAATCGTATTCCAATTTTGGCAATAATCTTTCTAAACACATCATAACGTGCATCCGGCAATAAATGGCATACTTATAAACCTGTGCAGCTGTCAAGGACAGAGTGGAAATTGCTCACTACAACTGCCTTTCATCTGCTTCCTCTGTTTCCTAGCTAACACAGTTCTCATGATTTGTCAAGCACCTTCATACTTATATGATTAACTGTTTTTACTAGACTCGTCAACAGCAGCCAGGTTTTATGTGTAGTAAAATGTTAAAATGTGAGACGATAGCTGGGTAGTAATATAAAGGCATATTACACATTATATTTGCATTCCATGGCTACAGGGCCGTCTTTAACGCGGGGCAAACGGGGCAGCTGCCCTCGGCCCATTTACTCCTGGGGGGCCCCAAGGCAGCTGTCCCGTGGGCCCCCAGCCCCTGCTGCCGCGTTCACAGCGCATTGCGCTTGTGAACGCTTTTTTCCGGCAAGCCGCATCCGATGGATTCGTCGGCCGAAAAAAAAAAAAAAAAAAACTGACGCCGGATGTGACGTCGCGTCACATCCGGTTTCTGTTTCCCTCCTCCGTGCAAGAGGGAAGACTGCACGGAGGAGACATCCGGCGGGGGACACGGAGCAGCTTCATGTAAGTAAGGGGGGGGGCTGGCTGGCACAATATTCCTGGTATCTGACTGGCACTATATTACTGGGTATCTGATTGGCACTATATTACTGGGTATCTGATTGGCACAATATTACTGGGTATCTGATTGGCACTATATTACTGGGTATCTGACTGGCACTATATTACTTGGCATCTGATTGGCACAATATTACTGGGCATCTGATTGCCACTATATTACTGGGTATCTGACTGGCACTATATTACTTGGCATCTGATTGGCACTATATTACTGGGCATCTGATTGGCACTATATTACTGGGTATCTGATTGGCACTATATTACTTGGCATCTGACTGGCACTATATTACTGGGCATCTGATTGGCACTATATTACTGGGCATCTGACTGGCACTATATTACTTGGCATCTGACTGGCACTATATTACTGGGCATCTGATTGGCACTATATTACTGGGCATCTGATTGGCACTATATTACTGGGTATCTGATTGGCACTATATTACTTGGCATCTGATTGGCACTATATTACTGGGTATCTGATTGGCACTATATTACTGGGCATCTGATTGGCACTATATTACTGGGCATCTGACTGGCACAATATTACTGGGCTCTGGCTGGCACAATATTACTGGGCTCTGACTGGCACAATACTGGGCTCTGGCTGGCACAATATTACAGGCATCTGACTGGCATAATATTACAGGCAGCTGACTGGCACAATATTCCTGGCCTCTGACTGCACACTATTACAGGCATCTGACTGGCATAATATTACAGGCATCTGACTGGCATTATATTACAGGCATCTGGCTGGCACTATATTACTGGGCATCTGGCTGGCACAATATTACTGGGCATCTGGCTGGTACAATATTACTGGGCATCTGGCTGGCACAATATTACTGGCCTCTGACTGCACACTATTACAGGCATCTGACTGGCATAATATTACAGGCATCTGACAGGCACCATATTCCTGGGCTCTGACAGGCACAATATTCCTGGGCTCTGACTGGCACACTATTACAAGCATCTGACTGGCATAATATTACAGGCATCTGACTGGCATAATATTACAGGCATCTGACTGGCACAATATTACAGGCATCTGACTGGCACAATATTCCTGGCCTCTGACTGCACACTATTACAGGCATCTGACTGGCATAATATTACAGGCATCTGACAGGCACCATATTCCTGGGCTCTGACAGGCACAATATTCCTGGTATCTGACTGGCACAATATTATTGGTATCTGACTGGCACAATATTACTGGTATCTGACTGGCACATTATTACTGGGCTCTGACTGGCACAATATTGCAGGCATCTGACTGGCACAATATTGCAGGCATCTGACTGGCACAATATTACTAGGCTCTGACTGGCACAATATTACTGGGCTCTGACTGGCACAATATTACTGGCATCCGAAAGTTACAATATTACTGGCATCTGAATGGCACAACAATTATGGCATATGTGTGTGTGTGTGTGGGGGGGGGGGGGGGTAACATTGCGATGGATGGCGGGATTGCATGCAGGGGAGGGGGCAGGGTCCAGGGGGCCCAAGCAAATGCTTGCCCAGGGTCTAATCACTATTAAAGACGGCCCTGCATGGCTATGATTTAATCTGGTGGCCATTCTGGGAAGACGGAGAAGTGGCCAAAACAATATTTCTATCATACTTAAAAAATACATGCATCTTTTATGATACTTCATTTTTTAGTCTATTTTTCTTTGCATTCACATCTCCGATTCACTTTATCATCAATTTCTATACCTATTTCTTAAGTTAAATCATTTGAATAACATACATCTGTATAGAATGTCCCTAATCCAGTTATAGTCATATTATCAATAGCTGATTAATGTATTTTTTTAAAAAAAATTTTTACCTTGATGTCCTTCACTAAGGTCTGTACGTTTGAAAAATGTCTGACCCTTCTGTGTGCATATATACATATATTGCACAGCAGCATTTACAGAGTACGCATTTTCAGGCTTTATTTCACCAGTTGTACAGCTACCTTTTAACTTAGCATATAGATTTTAAAAAAATGTGTACATTGTATGATGATGCTTGCAATAATGACAATGACCGATTTTGAAAACAGCATTAGCTGAAATGTAAGCAAACTAAAATACTGTTGGTGAATATTGCATGATGTGGGCACAATCTTATTTATGAAAGATGAATATTTGCACTAGGGACCAAATATGCTCCATTTGTGTCAATGGGAATTCTGTCAGTTGCCACCCTGACTTTTCATCCTTATGTTTTTGCTGCATGACATTTTGTGCTCTATTTATTATTTACTAGGAAGCTGGTTACATTATAACTGCACCTGACAAATATTACAGGACAGGAAATGTCCCACTGAAACTTTAAACATGTTTAGGGTAGATTATTCCTAGTACAAATAGAACATAGAGGGTTATATTTAAGGATCAGTTCTAGGAAAAAAATGAAAAGCAGAACAAACAGCAGGAATAGTCCACTGGTTTCACTGCACTACGTACAGTCATAAGAAAAATCTTTGAATTATATGGTTTTACATAACAGGACATAATAACAATCATCTGTTTCTTCAAATTATATAAATACAACCTCAGATGAACAACAACACATGTTATATTATCCAGTGTCATTATTTATTCAACAAAAATAAAGCCAACATAGAGAAGGTATGTGTGAAAAACTAAGCGTACCTTATAATTCAATACCTTTAGCAACAATACATTTCCAGGGACACCTTGCCGCTCAGCTTCCAATTACTTAGTTAAAGATTGACCACACCTACTGCCCAAAGCTCTGCCCACTACACATAATTAGCATACTGTAACTCCACCTACTTGTCACAGTGTAGATTATATCACCAAGTTCCCACCAACATTATCATGCATCCTTGGTATACAACAGATACATTCACAGCACAACATCTACATCAGGCAGGTGCATTTTATCACTTTTACATGAAATATAGTAAGACTGGTGCAGATGTGCTTCAGTCAGAGAGTGTGTCTACACCATAAAACATACATTAGAATAAACCTACCACTTCTGCTGGAAGGTCATTCCATGTATCCACTACCCTATCAGTATAGTAATACTTTCATTAGTCCCTGGCCCTATGTTATATCTAAGATAGCCTTATGCTTCTCCCATGCATGCTTAAAGTCCTTCACTGTGTTTACCTCTACAATTTCTGCTGAAAGGCTATTCCATGCATCCACTAGCCTCTCAGAAAGTAATACTTTCATTAATCCCTGGCCTCATCTTATATCTAGAATAGCCTTATGCTTATACTCCTTCACTGTATTCACCTCTACCACTTCTACTGGAAGACTATTCCATGCATCCACTACCCTCTCAGTAAAGTAATATTTTCATTAGTCCCTGGCCTTATCTTATATCAAGGATAGCCTTATACCTATCCCATGCATGCGTAAACTCCTTCACTGTATTAACCTATACCACTTCTACTAGCAGACTATTCCATGCACCCACCACCCTCCCAGCAAAGTAATATTAAGTTTCTGACCTCCACTGTATAAATCTCTATCACCATTTCTGCTGGAAGGCTATTCCATGTATCCACTACCCTCTTATGCACTACCTTTTAAGTAAAGTAAAAAAAAAAAAAAAAAATATATATATATATATATTCTGTTATTACTTTACTCAGTTAAAAGAACAGCATGCTGCTCCTTTAAACTTTAATATGTTTATTTTGGAAAGATTTTACTGCATATGTATAAATCTGTTATGACAACATCCAAGATAATGTACAACATGCCATTTAAAAAAATATATAATATGATTTGCCTTTTTAATTGCAAAATGTGGCTTTTCATCAATTTACTGCATCTTTTTTCATTTCATCATTATTATGTTTGCACCTCTCACCATAGGTCTTTGAAAAAAATGTAATAAAACAAAACATTAAATACTTCCAACCTATTCAAAATGTTGAGGTGGACCTCCAAAAAATATAAATATATGAGGAGGGGTGCATAACAAACATAATAATGATGAAATAAAAAAATGCAGTCATTTTAAGAAAAGCCACATTTTACAAATAAAAAGGCAAATGATATTATATATAAAATGGCTTTTAGTACATTATCTGTTGTCATAGCATTAACATGCAGTAAAATCATTCCACAATAGACACCAGATGATCATTATTATTGAAGCTTCAGAAGTCATTGACAGATTTAAAGGACATTTTATTATGGCAGCATTTTTAAAATGTCTCTTAGAGCTGCAATAATCAATGAAGTTCTGAAGCTGCCATAATAAAATGTTTTACACAGAAAAAAGGGACAGTCATTGTTCCTAACTCGTTCCTCCCAAATACGTGTGTGGGGCTGCGTGGTTTGTGCAGGATTTGCACACAGCCATGCGCATGATCACGTGACGTTGTGCAAAGACGTCACATGATCAGGTGACCTCCGCGATCGCGATAGTCCTGATTCTCCCAGGACTGTCCCGGAATCAGAAAATCTGTGGGACATTTTAAATTAAGGAGAGACTGTCCTGGCAAATCCAGGACAGTTGCCAAGTATGTGATCACCAAATTTCCAATTAAAAGACACATTCATGTGATGCAACCTGGACAAGTGGCTATAGCGACACTTGGCAGGGGCCAGCTAAAAAGTGCTTGTAGGCAGCTACTACCAGTAGTTATGTCACTGTATGCAGGGCCGCCACCAGGAATTTCAGGGCCCCTTACTGAACAAATTTTCTGGGCCCCCTATTACCCCCCCCCCGACAGTATCTCCCACTCACCCCACCTACCCTCACAAGCATGTTATACCGGTCTAGTGTAATATGGAGGGTGGTTGGGAGCAGTTGGTCAATATGCCAGTAATATTATGTCACTCAGTAAGTCAGTATTTTCCCCTCAATATGCCATTCTTTTGCCCCTCAATATGCCAGGATTTTGCCCCTCAATGTGCCATTCTTTTCCCATATAATATGCCAGTATTTTCCCCCTCAATATGCCATTTAATATGCCAGTATTTTTCCCCTCAATATGCCATTTAATATTCTGGTATTTTGCTCCTCAATATGCCATTTAATATGACAGTTTTCCCCTCAAGATGCCATTCTTTTTCCAATTAATATGCCAATATTTTGCCCCTCAATGTGCCATTTAATATGCAAGTATTTCGCCCTCAATATGCCATTTAATATGCCAGTATTTTGCCCCTCAATATGCCATCCTTTTGCCATTTAATATGCCAGTATTTTGCCCGTCAATATGCCAGGATTTTGCCCCTCAATATGCCATTCTTTTTCCCCTCAATATGCCAGGATTTTACCCCTCAGTATGCTCGTTAAGTGGGGCAGCATGAAACTAAAATGCATCACTGCTGCCCTGTCCTCCCATTTAAAGACAGGTGTACAAATGCTCAATTCTTTAATCTTTATATATGAGAACTGGAGTCATTACTGCCATGCTCTCTTTCATGTTGATGAAGTCCACTTTAAGGTGTTTGATTGCTAGAGCACATTCTCATCAACTATATTTCTTGTCTTAATGTGTCTAGTAAGTGGGACACTAGAACGTATGTTGCTACATGCACATAATGTGCTGGACACTTTTATTGTTATTAGTAAAGGACGAAACTTTATAGAATATCTAATATAGAAGCACAAGTGAAAAGTCAGTTTTCCCTAGTCTGAGGAAAAACTGGCATGAACATTTGACCTTGACACTCTCAGTGCCCTCCAACCTCCATACCTGCTGTGGCTCAGCTGTGAAGAGGACATCTTCCTTCATGGACGCAAGAGTTAAAAAAGTTTAATTGTCCTTTAAACAAATAAATATATAAAACATTATATTAAATGGTCATTTCATGGTTAATAGTAGTAGCCTTAAGAATCAATGTAATATATTATCCATTAAAACACATATAAAGCATGTTGTGGGAAGTGCACATTAGAGGCCAAGACCTGAAACAGTAATTTGTGTATTGAATAAGAGTTAATTCCATTAGGCGCTTTGAAGCTGCCATTACATAGTGGAGTCACATCTGTGTTATATGTACTAAAAGCTATTAAGCCTATATGTCTGACATATGATAGATAGTGTAACAATTACCAAACCTCAAAATCACTTAAGCATGAGAAAACAAAATGGTTCATTTTAGGAATAGCTGCTCAGATTTGCACTGGAAGAGGAATAATATATTTGTAACTGAAAGGACATTTCAGGCTAGAGATGTGTTACCTGAGTAACAGAACAACGTACTCTGAGGGAGCTGAGATTGAAATTAGTTTTATGGCAGTTACCCTACAACAACGGGTTTGGTTGTAGTAGCGATGAATGTCACACCACTGCTTTTAAACCTTTCCAGCTTGTGGCCTAGTGTATACTGCATAGTATATGCTGGTGCATACTCAGCTTTCTAATCACTAGCACAAAAAGGTGCAATCACTGAGCGCTGATAGACCCTTTTCTGGGATTTTGCCATGCATGTGGTGGAATTTGCTTGCCACTTGTTAAGCTATTTCTGCACTTGTATTTGTATACATGGGTTGTTATTGTGATTGGGATACTGGTTAATAAGATTTATGGGTCTGTTCACTTAAATTTGACTTTTGAGGTTGACTTTCATTTTGATAAGTCAAATTTGTCACCCAAGTTTGACTTAGTCTCAAAAATAGCTTTGATCATTTTGCCTCCCATTATTTTCAATGGGCAAGATTCAAACCTGTTTTTTTTTTCTAAGTCAAACTTGGGTGCTGAATTTGACTTGGTCTCAAAATGAAAGTCGACCTCCAAAGTCAAATTTTAGTGATTAGTCTCAATTGAGATTGCATTCTACATCGGCCACTATTTGATGCAATTAGCTTTTGCACCACTCTAATACATAACCATCTATGTTTCTGTTTTCAGACAAACTGTGGAGAATAGAAAAGTCCATGTGGAGAACATCTGGCTTACATTTGGTGCTCTGGAAGTTCTCTGAAATTTTATTAATACCTGATATTTGTCTACTAACATGGTGCAAACAATAATGCTGTCGTTTTTCCATCTTTCAGACAGCTGTTTAACCCCTTAGTGACAAGACATTTTGACCTTGACTTTCCCTTGGTGACAAGGGCTGTTTTTAAATTTCTGTGGTGTTTGTGTTTAGCTGTCATTTTCTTCTCTCTAACATACTATACCCACACAAATGATATGTTGTTTTTATCATTGTAAGAAGGGCTTTCATTAGAAACTATTATGTTCCTCATATATTATAATTTACTACAAAAAAAAATCATAAAATATGATGACAAAAAACAAAACACTTTTTCTAACTTTGACCCAAAATATAATTTACACAAATACAATCATTAAAAAAGACCCCATCTAAATAGTTTCTAAATAATGTCCCTAGTTCAGAAATATGCATGTTTCCATATTTTTCTGCATTTTTATATATTGACCTTTTGACCCCAACCCGAACCCTAAATTTAACCCTAACCCTTATGCTACCCTAACAGCTAATCTAGCCCTAATCCTTGTTTTAAGATAATTAAGTCTTTTTTTTTTACATTGCAATGTTGCTGACTGCCTCTAGGGGCAGTCAAGCAACATATTCAGTGACTGACAAGAGGGCATAGACATATTGCTGGAGCATGCTGCTCCATCAATATGGAGCCCACGATCGCTCCATGGGGTGATCGTGGGTGCCACAGAGAGCAAATTTTGGTGCTGGCTATTGCCTCGACATCGAAGCAATAGACCAGCACCGTTAGAGCACTTTTTGCAATTGTTGATCGCGAAAACCACTTGTTTCATCGCAGGACGTGTCAGGCACGTCCATTGTCGGGAACGCAGACAAGACAATTGGATAGGAAGATGGACAAGGCACAGAGATAGACAGAGAGACCAAGCAGTGGTTTGGCTTGAAAGCATCTTTTCTCTGTTTTCAGGGCCTTTTATGACCTCTTCTCTAGCCCTGCCTGTGCATACCTATGGGGACTGCGTTGAAGGCCAAAATACTGAACTGTCAGGCTCCACAACCTAGTAGATCTCTTATTTACCTGGACTCACCACTTACAGTGGATACCCATCCTCCATGCACAGTAGATCCCATCGTGCACACATCATCAGGGCTAAGCACGCGCGCGCCTCTCTATCTGCAATATTCTCCAGTGAACGGGCACTCCCGGTGTGACGTCACGCCCACTTTATGCCGCAATAATTTAAATAGGCTCACTGCACTATCCACAGTGCTCAGTGATTCTCGTACGTTTGTTCCTAGCATTGTTCCCTTCAAGTTGTTTCCTATTTCCTGACCTGGATTGTTTACCGTTCTGCTACCGTGCCTGTGCCCCTGACCTGGATTGTTTATTGTTGTTCCACCTGGCCTTTGTTCCTGCAAGTATTCTATTCACATAATTTCCACCAACGTATATGTTATCTGTATTGTGGATTACTGAGTACTGCGTCTCTACCCAGCTACAGCTTAAGAAGTTTGGTGTCAATACCACTACTTGGTCATCAGGAATCTCATTACTTCCATTCTTGAACCAACGTTGTTTCCAGGTTTGTACTGTTATTCTGAGGTCTGTTTTTAGTATCCTGCTACATTTTGCATATTGGTCTCTTCCCCATTATTACCCTCACATGAACATACCTGACATTGGGGCATACTTTTCTAAATTATTCATCCCAGCAGGCCCTTGAAATTGGTTAACTTTTGTGTAACTTTTGATCCTCTATGGAAATCCCTATTCATAATCTTGTTTTTGTCTATCATAAAATACAGTGAAAGATGCCAGTTTGTGTTTTATTCCTGGAACCAATTTCTCCATGTGGCCAAGTTTCCAAACAGACTCACTACAATAAGTCCTTTTATGGACTTACATTGCTCTTCTACAAAAATGAAAGGCAGTGGCACGGTCATTACTCAACTAATGGATAATGTTACACATGCCGTAGTTGCCTGCAAACAAAATTACCTAAATATTTTATTGAGTCAGAGAACGGCCTTATATTTTGATTTAGCAAGTATTATATTATTGATGGATTTTTGCTGAGACAAGTTTTTTTTTTACTATAATGTTGATATAATGTTGATTTACACCTCAAATTACACCTGATTTACAACTCAAAAAAACTCAACAAAAATCCAGATAATTATATAATAGCATAATTGGATTAATTCATAAACCGCAAATGGAGTCAATGGTGCTGAAAAATAAAGATGACAGAAGAAGCTTTCATCACCATACACAGAGAAACACATCTGCCTTTCTTTTTTCCAATAGTGGGCGATTTTGCAAACATTTTTGTGTCTGTTGTAGCTACAGGGCAAATCTGCTAAGCCATGGGTGTCCAGCGTGTGACCCATGGGCCAAATCGGCCCATATGACTGCAAGGTGTGGCCCAAGTGATATAGCTGCCAATAGTATCCATTAACTCTATACATACCGTATATAGTTTTCTTTGCATAAAGTTGATTTAAACTTTGTTGCACTGCTGCCGTGTTACTGCCAAATTACCAAACATTATTCTGTGGCTAACCAGCTATTCTTCAATAGAACTTTAATTTAAAAATGTTATTGTGGCATAACAAGCATATGTATTTCTGAACATGTGGCCCACTTCAGAAAAAACTTGGCTAACTGTAAATGGATTTTCTGCCTGCATGTTGGCAAATATCTGTGGGTATAAAAGAACAATAATAACACTGTCTTATCACATAAAGGTCATTACCCTCAAAAATGTATACATAATGGATCATTGTATAGTCACACTGCTTATTATTGTGCAGAAAATAATGTTAGCTTTGTAAATAAAATATCAAAAGCATCCAGTCCAGAGCTACATAGGGTTTTGGTGAGGTTCACCAGGATGAACATTGCAGTTGCTTACATAGAATGAGTAGGTGACACCACATTATACCCTTGAGGAAACATAATTACTTACCGTGAAAGGTGAGAATATTTATCAGAAGCATTGATGGATAACTTATAGTACAGGAAGCTTTCCGAAAATGAGGACGGTAAAAGATTTTTGGAAGGGGTGCTGATTTCAGTCTTAGGTGGCTGCTGTTTTCGAGAGCTGCATAGTGTCCACATCCTGCATGTATTTTTAATCATATATTTTTTGGAGGGTATAATCTGTCGCTCATACCCAGGGCCGATCCTGGGGTCATGGGCACCTGGGTGCAGGTTTTTTTTTTTGGCTCCCCCAGGAGGGCGTGGCTATATTAGTGGCTATATTATGAACTCCTCCCCTTTAGACATGTCTGTTCCAGACATGCCCATTTCATTATTGGGGAGAGGGGGAGGGAGAGCACAAACTTTATTTTGATGTAAAGGATGAACACAAACTTTTATTTTAAATAAAGATATTTATTTGGCCATAACACTGTGTAGTGGTTTTATTTATTTGTATGATGCTCCGTCATCAACATGGAAGACTTTTTGCTGGCTAGTTGAATGTGTTTTAACTACCATTCCCATGATGCCCAACCAGCCAAAGTCTCCCATTAGTCTGGCCGAGGATCATTGGAAAATAAGTACACAATGAGCAATAAATAATATTCCACCATGCTCACCATGTCAGTCACTCACGTGTCTCTCTCTCTCCCCCATACCCTCATGTCAATTTATTTAAATAGTGCTACGTAAATTGTTGGCGCCATATAAATAAATGTTAATGCAATGTCCATCTCACAGAATGAGCTAACTGAGGTCTAAGGGGAAACAAGACAACGGTCTGCAGAGCCGGCTCTGTGGGGCAGCAATGCAGCACATGGGCAGCCCATTTGCAGAGTTGTACCTAGGGTCTCTAGCACATGCTGCAGTATCACTTTGCTCCACAGAAGATCCCACAGCATCACTTTGACAATTAAAATGAGCCACAGTAAGGTACCAATTAACATGCAAGTCAGATTGCCATTAACATATGCAACAGCCAGTTTACCCATTAAAAATTCCACACATTGCCCACTAAAAGGCCAGTTTGTTCATTATAAATGCCACAGTTTGCTCATTAAAATATACCACAGTTTGTCCATTAATATGCCACTGTTAGTTGTCCATTAATATGCCACAGTTAGTTTACCCAATAAAAGCATTATCTCCTCTCCCACCTTCCCCAGTACTCACCTTGCTGCTACTCTTTTGTGTCCCTGGCCGTCTCATCTGCACAGTCTTCCCTCTAAGCACGCTGAGTGCAGGAAGTGGGGAACTAGACCCCGGCAGGATGAAGACTTCTGCCCTCCATGTGACACAGTGACATGGGCAGAGGGACCATGATGCGGCCAGCGGGGGCCCTAGTTAACCAGTGGCCCTGGGCAAGGGCACACTTACACACAGTCACACATAAATACACACAGTCACACTTACACACAGACAGTTACACACATACATACATTTACACAGACACCCTTATACACACTGTCACACACACAGTTACACACTTAGTCACAATTACACACATACATACAATTACAGACACCCTTGTACACACTGTCACACACACACACAGCCACTCTTAAGCACAGGATACGCCTACACAGACACTCATGTGCACACACATACTTATACACACTGACTCACACATACTTATGCACATTGGCACACACATACTTATACACATTGACACACACACACGTATAGACACTGGCACACACACACTTATACACACTGGCACACACACTGACATACACACTTCCACACATACATTTCTTTTCTTAACACAGCGTGATGGGGCGGAGCTTGCACCCGTCGCGCTGTGGTCAGTGTGAGCAGGAGGTGTGGTGACCGCAGGCGCTCACCTGTGGGCCACACCTCTGGGAGGAAGTGCTGGGGAGGGAGCTCCCTGTAGCAGTGCCTCTCCTCCAGTGCACCCCCGCACCCGCCCAGGATCGGCCCTGCTCGTACCCCTCCCTGCTTGTTAATATCACCTTATTGAAATTTTAGAGAGGTGAACACAGCACACATATATAAATGGTCTTTTTAATTTTTTTAAATGTGCCTGTGGATTGATATGCAAATAAACTGTTTTTCAATGTCACAAGGTGATGTCATGCGGGAGACTACATGGACACCTTTAAAACATATATTTCTCTTATTTTATGCGTTTGTATTCAGTTTTGCTAACACAATGTGTTGATAATTTTTCATATTTTTTATTATCTATATTAAAAATACAAACAACGAAACATGAAGTAATACTAAAATGTAAAAAAAACCATTTAAATACTAATAGGTTGACTCCATAAAGACCGATTTGGCCCCAAAATGGATTCTGGGCAAGTTTATGAACTCATTGAATTGCAGCTACTCAGTATCCCTAAAGCATAACTTCATATTAGCAGTTGTTTAATGCAAATAAAATATTAACAGCATAGAAGTCTAGAAACATGTTTGCATGTAACTAAATTCAGAAAATGTTATCATTGTAATAAAATAAACTTAGTCATAATCACATTTTTCCTACATAGCATCATTATACAAAACTGGGCTTTACATGGAATATTGTTTTGCTGGGCTCTTGAGCTAGCACAGTCATTTGTTAAGATCTCCAGTTTCATATGATTACATTGGTTCAGAAGTACAACTATAAAAAAAAAGCTATGAGGACTTTGAAGAAAACTATATACCCATGTATGGCAGCAAAGCATACAGGAATGAAGTGTTTAATTATTCCATTAAGCTGGAAAGATGTATCTGATGAAATGGCCTGAACAGTAGACTTGGGCATTTGTTTTCAGCCAAATTTGTTCTTGCCAAAACTGGCCGTTTTGTCCATGCATCTGAATTTTGAATGAAAGACAAGATGAACGAATGGGCTATGAACTATAATGTCATTTGTTCATTCATCCATTCGTTCAATTGTATGCTTAACACATTTGCCTAACACATAACACTCACTGATATACGTGTAAGACATATAGGGTGCTTTTATAAAAATGTTATTTTATATTTAATGCATAGATAAATGCTTTTGCTGTGGTGGGCGTGTAATCTGGTTTCACAATGGAATGTAGTTGGAATGTCACAAGAAGTGGACATCAAAAGGTTTACAACTGAGAAGACTTCTTTAGATTGTTAAAACAAGTTTTTCACAGGCCCTCCTGGTTTTTACTTACTTACAGATAGGTGTGAAAAAGAGGGGTGCATTTATTACATAGACCATGTGTCTCCAAAACTGGGTTGAACGGATTTTTTATCTTTCTGTCAGGTAACTTGCAGGGAGGTGGATACTTAGTTAGCATTTTTTGTTCCTGAGTGAGCAGAACGCCGTCAGCAGAAGACCCAAGATGAAGGCACAAGGTGAAGATATTCATTTATTTGTAGAACTATCACCCTTTTCTATTATCTGTTGACTATGGACTGGTTATGTGTAATTGTAATAGTATCTTAATTCAATACCAATAAACCTTTTTATATACTTGTAAAAAGAATAACCCTGTAAGAGGGTAGTGTATAATTTCTTTCACATGCTCACAATAATACACACTCTCACACACAGTGGCGTCACGAGGGGGGTGCGGGGGGTGCGGACCGCACCGGGTGACACCACCAGTGGGGGTGATACCTGTGCTGCCGGCACCCCCTGCATTAAAACAAAAACAAAAAAATAACTTACCTCCTTGCTGCCGTCTCCCGGTGCAGGTCCGTGGCTGTGAGGGAAGTGTTGTGCGCTCCCCTCCAACCGCGCAGATCAATAAAGTTTGTTGAAACTTTTTTTTTCAACAAACTTTATTGAATCCGCGCGGCTGGAGGGGAGCGAACAACGCTTCCCTCACAGCCACGGACCTGCACCGGGAGATGGCAGCAAGGAGGTAAGTACTGGCTGGGGAAGGGGGAAGGAGGGTGGCATAACGAGCATACTAAGGGGCAATATCCTAGCATATTAAATGGCATATTTGGGGTCAAAATCCTGTCATATTAAATGGCATATTGGGGGGCAAAATCATGGCATATTGGGAGGCAAAATCATGGCATATTAAATGGCATCTTGGGGGTCAAAATCCTGGCATATTGAGAGCAAACTCCTGGCATATTAAAGGCATATTGGGGGGCAAACTCCTGGCATATTAAATGGCATATTGGGGTGCAAATCCTGGCATATTGAATGGCTAAATCCTGGCATATTGAATGGCTAAATCATGGCATATTGAGTGGCAAAATAATCCTGGCATATTGAATGGCTAAATCCTGGAATATCGAGGGGTTAAATACTGGCATATTTTAATTGGCAAAGTGATGCTGTGGCATGGTCTGTGGGGCAAAATAACATGTACTAAGTGGAAAGTGACACTGGCTAGTTATGTGGGGCAAAGTGACACTGTGGCATGCCAAATCGTGTAGGTGCAATATGAGTGCAAGCCAAGTGCTGTGGGTGCAATATAGGTGCATGGCAAGTTCTGTGGGTACTGTATGGTGCTGTGTTAAGTCCTTTAGGTGCAATGTGGGTGCAGAGGAAGCGAATAAAAAATAGGAATGCAATTTTTCAATAACATTTTTATTAAATGGAATATTAAATAATTAAAATAAGTATAAATGCAACTAGTTATAGAGAGATGTCTGTGTTTATAGATATGTATTGTTTTCGAATTGTACAATTGTCACCTTGTGGTGCTCCTGTGTGTCGCATAAATAATGGCTGTCCCATGTGTGGAATATTTATTGGGCCCCATGTGTGGCATAATTAAGGGGCACTTTTGTGTGGCATAATTATGGGGCGCTTGTGTGTGGCATTCTTAAGGGGTGCCTGTGTGTGTGGCATAATTAATTAGGTTCCAAAGTGAGGCATAATTTATGGGGCTCTTGTGATAATATTGGTACATACTACTCCCCAGTGATTTGTAGCACTTAGAATAAAAAGGGACATTGGATTTCAAAGGAGGAACATTTAAATATCCATGCTCAAATCTAAGTTAATATTTGGAAAGCAATTAATTTCCATAGCAATGTGCAGTAACTGCATGACATGTGCTTTGATTAAAAAGATCCATATGTTTAAAGAATGTATAGTATATTCACGAAAATCTGAACTGACAACAAAATCACAAAAATCTGATCGAATTAGCTGAACATGGTTAGATTTCCGACTCACCTATTGGTACTTAGGTTTGTTACTCTTTGCTAGGTCAGTATTGATGCAAATTCCTGAAAATCCTTCTTTTACAATGTATTCATTCTTTTTTATATTTTACAGGTAAAATAATCCCTTTTAAATAGGAAAACGGATCTTTTTTTAAAGCTATGTCTCTTTTAGGACTCTAATTAATATAATTAACCCGGTTTATGGCAATGGACATGCCAGCTATGTCACAGGAAAATGGCTCATTAGTGACAATGGATGTGCCTGGCATGTACTGCAGTTCTGATCGCGGTATTCCCACAAGCAGGCCCTGACTGGGAACAAAAATAGACCTGGACTTTTTAGAATGAGAAGTCCATTCTTTAAAAAAAGAAAACAAATTGAAAATAATGACAAATAACATACCGGTGTCTCATTTTATATTTATTATATTTAGCATGTCAGCAAGTCACTTATTTATTAATTTATTGGCAAAAAGTAAATTAACTTACTTTGCACTCACAGGACTTAGTCCAGTAGTCAGATTTGCCCTTAGAATTTACCCCAGTGGCCAGATTTGCCCTCAGGAGGAATTACTCCAGGAGCCAGATTTGTCCTCAGGACTTACCCAGTGGCTCAGATATCTATAATAAATAATGCATATACATATATTCTTTAGAGTTGTGTTAATTGGAGTTCGGAGAGCCTTATACCATTCAGAAGCTACACCAACATTTTTATTGTGTGAGGTAATCCAACCCTAGTGATTTTCATACTTGATTGGTACCATGTATCAGCCAGCTTTGTGTGCTGTGATGTAACACAATTAACAATGTTTACATTTTTACATCTATATTCACCTCTAGGGCCAATCTAACAACAGCATCAGTGTAACCAGAGTCCTAGCCGAGTGATTACGGAGCCCAGGAGGCCACATTTCAGTGTTGCTGGATGCCTCTGCATCAAACCATTGCATTGACACTGATTGCTTTCACAACTTGATTTACAGGATGTACTATATGTCCTTTATCACCAACTGCAGACAGACACTAGATGTACATAGTACTTCCTGTGTTGCCAAGAGGTCATTGAGTAACTTTTTGCAGGTCATCTGCAGTTCTCTTGTCAGTTCACGGTTTAGTGAATATACCCATTTTTTTCAGAAAATGACCTCTACATTGCTGCTTCACGTGTTCACAGCCACAAAAAGACTGAGGGGGCAACTCTAGTTGCAGATTAATTTATAAAGAATACATCATTTTTTTTCCATATAGCTTCTTAAAAAGTTATAGGTGTTTTAGATATAATTAATAAATAATTTACATACAAAATGATAACTTCTTCATTGAGTGGCAAATCATTCATCAAAATAATCTGAATAGTTTTATTTGTGATAGATCATAATTTATCAATTGCAGTTCTGTTAGCCATACAGACAGGCAGATGGTAATGTCTTATTCCCATACACCCATCCCAAATAAAGAGAAGAGTATAAAAGCATGTTCTTTTTTTTCTCCCACAGTCACTGAATAAAAATTCAGTTTGTCCCTACCATGTGAATTGCATGAAAGTTTTTTTGTTTTTGTTTAGTTGTTCGCTGTTATTTCAGTATTAGCATATCTGAGGTGGAACTCTTGTGGGAAATGTCACATTCAACAATAGACGTTTCTAGGTTCCATTGTTCCAGTAGAACTTGCTGAAGGACAAAGAATGATGATTGTATCCAGGGTGCCTGGTAGCAGGCAGATGTTCATATTTCTCAAAAGCCCATGCCTAAAGCTTACTTAGAAAGACATCAAAATGGGTGACCCCTGTATAAATTAAACAAACGAAGCCCAAGATGGACTTAAGAAGAAGAAAATTCCAAACTAGTGTTAGGCTTTAATGTAAAATTGTCCATAAGAAAATAATGTAATCTGCGACAATTCACTGCTCACAACAGAACTGGAGAAAGCTGCAAATTTTAGCTATTCTGAATAACTTGATAAGGCATTTAGAGGGACATGTACTAACAAAAAGCGAATATATTTTATGTGCAAAACTGTTTTTGCGTTTTGCCTCGTTTGCAATGTACTAAACATTTAACACTCAAATAGTAAATATGAGCAAATTGTGAATAAAAAAGGCCTATATGTGAATAAAAACAGGCAAGTTTGTGAATATTTTTTCTGCCTTTTTTATTAGCACTTGCTAAAAGCTGGTGTAATTTTCACACGCAAAATAGAACTATTTTGCACAAAATATTTGCAAAAGTTTAGCACGCACAAATATAATCTCAATATATTAGCAAGCAGAAAAATGCACACTGAATAAAAATAAACGGAAAATAAGTGCAACATTTTACAATTATTCACAAATTGTGCCTTACTCATGTTTTACTGACTTTTCCCCCCTACTGCATTTGTTTAGTACATGACCCCCTCTGTGTATCCCATAGTGTATGTTTACTGTTAAAGTAACTGTAATTTATTTGCATTAAAACTTTAAAAAAGTAAATACAAGTTATATATGTGTGCAGATACACAGAATGCATTATTTTATAATTTTAACATACAAAACATTGGCAAAGTGGATTGAACTGATTTAATATTATGCACGTAAAGAGTATTTGTAATAAAGCAAGACTAGCCTTTTCCTAATTATAGGTTAAAATATGAGAAATCAGACCTATACAGCTAATTTACCTGGCCAGTATTTTATCGTCAGATTGGCTTGAGGTGAATGTTAAGTCTGTGAAGGCAATAGCAAAGTAAATATTATTCTTTTTTTTAAAGAAAAGGTGGCAACCCTAAGCTAATCTCACCAAGGCCAGTAAAGATCAGGCTATGTGCAGATGAGCACCATACTCTAATCACACAGGATGTACACAGGCTGCGGCCTGTTACTGTTGAATGTAGAGGGCTATATCAGGTGTCTGGGTCGCAATATATGCATGTTAAGGCTGGTATGTAGATATACTTAGGGGTTTATTCAAGATTGGAGCCCCGGTATTTGGGCTGATTCAAATCAAGATGAATGAAAAGGAAATGGGAATGGCACTCTGAATGAATGTGAAAAATTAATTTAATGGCAGAAAAAATAATATAAAGTAAATACAGCAAGGTAGTGGGAAAAAGACTTGACGCGTTTCGCGTGACTAGCTGTGCTGTGCTGGGTCGGCATATTTGGGAGGCACCTGTTTGGAAGCACTACCTGGACAACATCCCTTCAGAGCTGGATTATTTTGCTCTGGTCTCAGTTGAAGCTCGGTGGATTCTCCTGTGAATACAGTTTTTTCCTATTTCCATCTGATTCAAATCAAGCCAGAATGGTCTGAAAAATTTACTCTTTCAGGTTTCACTAAAGTGACCCCGAATAGGCAAAACTTCAGTGGACAAACTCATTAAAAGTTCTGCGAACCAAAATGTTAGCCTCAGACACTCCAAAAGAGGTCTTTTGGAGGATTTCTGAAATAGCCCAGATATTAGATACATATAACATGATATAATTAAAACTTCATAAATTCATATAAATATACAATATTTACAATATAATTATAATACATATAAATACATATTATTAATATACATAGAGAAACATAAATATATAACATTTTAATACAACAATGTAAAGTAACACATAGATACATTATATATGTTATTTCATATACATATAGCTACATGGCCATTTCCTAACTTTTATTGGGGTTACTAAGTGGCGTACGGATACGTGTGTGTTTTATTACATGACCAGTTCATTGACGTGGCAATTGCAACAGTAATGACCAAATAGCCTATTTTTTCATATTCTAATCAAGAATATTTTGGTCCAATATGATATTAGGGCATATATGTAACAATTTCCAAATGAAAACATTTTAAAATATTTTTTACTGTACTTGTAGACCTTTTATCTCAACTATACTGAAAATCAGATAGACGGAATTTTCAAAATATCAGCTATTTTCTCTGATCTTGACCCACTTTGTACCAGTGTGCAGCTTAATGAATCAACCCCTTAGTTTAAATGGTAAGCTGATTATGCAATAATTTGTCACGTTAAGGGGTTTATTCAAGTGATTCCAATTTTCTTACTGAAAATTGCATGATCAGAATGGCCCCCAAAAGTGGGCCATTTAAGTATCAGCGAAAATGACCCTGTATTATGACCCATTTCTGGAGCTGACATTTTGGTGGATGAACTAAGAATAAATAGAAGTCTATGGGAGGATTTTGACTATTTCAGCAATCCTCCCATTAAAGTCAGTGATGTAAGGACTCACAAGGGGCAGATCTCTGCTCTGCATGAAACCTCTAAATGCAACAGTTCATCTGTGAAGTTCTCCCCTAGTGATGCTTCACTACTAGGTTACACCTAGTAGACCTAGTTGCAGACCTTCTAGTTGCAGCTAAGCTGATGCAGTTGCATAGCAGGCTAATTAAACCCTGTTTCTGGTCTCCTGATGATGCATTTCCAGACCATGTTACATACCTGTCCTCCTGGTTTTGGGTTTACCCTAGGTTCCTGGTGGATCATCAGTAAGTTCTGCAGCCACTCCTTTTTTAGAGGTTCAACCTTTGGGAAAAGGTGGCTGGAGGATTAAATACTCAACTGAGGTTCCCTAGTGTGATTTCCTTCATCTCACCATCTCCGCTCAAGGGTTCTCTATCTGTGTGCTGAGCAATACAGTACACAAGGTCCAGTCATGTAACCCACAGAGTTTTGCAAAAAAAAAGAGAGAATAAGGAGTGGCTAACGGTTATTATAACCCACAGAGTTTTATCAGAAGCTCACTACTTGTGAATCCTTTGTACACAGCCTTGATCATAGGACAAGTACAAATTACATGGGGAAAAGTATATTATAAAAGTAGTTTTCTAGCTGTATAAATTAATACTCAATAATAAGGAATAATCTAGGCAGTATAACTATATGTTTATTCAATATGCGTTATAATTCCAGTGACAGGCTTGCAGAGGTGGAGTGCATGAAAGGGGAAGAACAGAAATGCTTAAAGTGATTGATAGTGAGGAGGAGTAGAGGGGATGTGTGAGAGTTTGATGAAATTTGGAAGGTGTGCATGAGCTTAAAAATGGGAATATCTTTTCTATAAGAAGTGGAACATAAATAATATGTAACGATTTACCAACAGTTAATACAAGCTACTCTGTGTCAAAGCACTATACAAGGATCAATTATATCACTTTAAACAGGTTATATTAAGGCTGCTGAAAAACACCTTTCTAAGATAATAAAACTTGGAGAATATGATTTGGGGAATTTAACTTTTGAGGGCCAAAAAGTATAAGATATTTTAAAGTGCTTCATTGATATGGAGATTGTAGCATATTTTATAGAAACAATAGTTGATTGGAATATTTTTTATAAATGTTCTGTTTGGACATAAATTATGCAATTCCCTAATCAATCATGTACACCCTTTCATTCCCAGTATTCCCTGACGGCACTGGCTTCTTTAAGCCAGATAATACGCCCTGTGACAAAGCAAAAATGGTTCAGGAATGGTTTTAGGCCTCCAAATTCCCCAGATCGCAATCCAATCGTTCATCAGATTGGATATGCTGGACAAACAAGTCTGATCCATGGAGGCCCCACCTCCCAACTAAAAGTATGTGCTGATAACATTTTAGTGCCAGATACCACAGCACACCGTCAACAGATGAGAGTTGTTTTGGTGCAAAAGGTGAGTTACACAATATTAGGCAGGTGGTCATAATGTTGTGGCTAATTGGTTTATTATGTTATATAATATTGTTGTAATATCTATAACATATATATATATATATATATATATATATATATACATAAATTTGTATATGTGTAAATTATTATAATTTTTTTAATTGGGGTGTTTTAAATTAATTTTCTCATAAGAGAAAAGGGACTTTCGAGGCTATTTGTTTGTGTCATATTTGTAAAGGCATTTCAGTGATGCCTGAATAGCATGATTTTTCCCCCCAATATTTTTTATTTTATTTTCTTCATATAAGAACAGACAAGACAATACATAAAAAAAAAAACAACAGTACCAAAGAGTATACATCGTATGATCATCTTGCTTTGGGTTTAGCTCTGGCTTTCAAAGGCCCCACTGGTACTTCTGATGATTATACAGAAAACAGAAAAAGAAGAATATAATCAGACACACACAAAAAAAGGAAAATGTATTAATTGCCACATGGTAGGGTGGTGGTGGTGGTGGTGGGGGGGGGGGGGGGGGGGGGTAATCTATTAATTCTATTAACCCCTTAGTGACAAGACAGTTTTACCTTGACTGTCCCTTGGTGACAATGGATGTTTTGACATTTCTGTGGTGTTTGTGTTTAGCTGTAATTTTCTTCTTTCTCACATACTGTACCCACACAAATTATATGTTGTTTTTATCGTCAGAAGAAGGGCTTTCATTAGATATCATTACGTTCATCATATCTTATAATTTACTACAAAAAAATCATAAAATATGATGAAAAATTAAAAAAAACACTTTTTCTAAAGTTGACCTAAAATATAATTTACATAAATACAATCATTAAAAAAGACCCCATCTAAATAGTTTCTAAATGTTGTCCCGAGTTCAGAAATTTGCATGTTTCCATATTTTTCTGTATTTTTTTTTTGCGTGTTATGGGGCAAAAACCAAAAATAGGGTTTTCTGTTTTTTTCCTATATTGACTTTTTTTTAACATTGCACTGCTACTTGCTGCCAGTCAAGGAGCATAATCAGAGTGACAGAAGTGAATTTTCTTTCACTTCTGAAGCTCAGACCACAAGAGGGCATACCCATATTTACGGAGCATGCTGTGTCCGTGGGGCAATCGTGAGTGCTCCAGAGAGGAAATTTCGGTGCTGGCTACTGCCTCGACATCGTTGATCGCGAAAACCGCTTGTTTCACCGCAGGATGTGCCAGGCATGTCCATTGTCGGGAACGGAGTCCATTGTCGCGAAGGGGTTAAAATCCATCTCCGGAATTTATGGGCATTAGAGTATAAGGGGTATCATTTGATCCCACATTTAGAAAGACTTAAAATCTTGACTTCTGTTCTTAGCGAGTCTTTGATCCTGGTTTATCAGGCTGATTTAGCCTAATTTAAAGAGCCCTTCAAGGCACCACAATGATCTGAATTTGTCAGAGCACCAAGGAAGAATGGAAAGTCTCATGGAAAATCAAAGCTTTATGAATTGAGCCCTTTATTTTTGCTTTTAAATTTTTGCTACTATTTTAAACAGTTCTTGACACTGTTGTATTTTCAGTAACGCTTTAACTACCTCGTAAATAAAACTTAGTAACTTATTTTAATAGCTTGGCTGCTCTTCTAAGAGCTGCTTTTCAAAGAGTATATTTTAGAGATATTCTGGAGACAGACTTGATTTTTTAACTTGCTGAGATCTTCTTTTCTACTGATACAAGTAAGATTCATTTAGTCAAGTTATTGTGTGGTGGTTTGTACTGATTTCCTGCTTCAAATTGCTAAGGAATTTAAATTGAATACTTAGGTGTTTGTCATTGTTTGGTTCTAATTGGCATAGGCCCACTCAGGTGTTTAAACCTTCCTAGGTGCTTGTAGGTGTGTGTTGTGGGTGTATATAAGGCATAGTGGAAATTAGCTTGGCTAATTTAATAGCTTGGCTGCTCTTCTAAGAGCTGCTTTTCAAAGAGTATATTTTAGAGATATTCTGGAGACAGACTTGATTTTTTAACTTGCTGAGATCTTCTTTTCTACTGATACAAGTAAGATTCATTTAGTCAAGTTATTGTGTGGTGGTTTGTACTGATATCCTGCTTCAAATTGCTAAGGAATTTAAATTGAATACTTAGGTGTTTGTCATTGTTTGGTTCTAATTGGCATAGGCCCACTCAGGTGTGAAAACCTTCCTTGGTGCTTGTAGGTGTGTGTTGTGGGTGTATATAAGGCATAGTGGAAATTAGCTTGGCTAATTTAATAGCTTGGCTGCCCTTCTAAGAGCTGCTTTTCAAAGAGTATATTTTAGAGATATTCTGGAGACAGACTTGATTTTTTAACTTGCTGAGATCTTCTTTTCTACTGATACAAGTAAGATTCATTTAGTCAAGTTATTGTGTGGTGGTTTGTACTGATTTCCTGCTTCAAATTGCTAAGGAATTTAAATTGAATACTTAGGTGTTTGTCATTGTTTGGTTCTAATTGGCATAGGCCAACTCAGGTGTTAAAACCTTCCTTGGTGCTTGTAGGTGTGTGTTGTGGGTGTATATAAGGCATAGTGGAAATTAGCTTGGCTAATTTAATAGCTTGGCTGGTCTTCTAAGAGCTGCTTTTCAAAGAGTATATTTTAGAGATATTCTGGAGATACTCTGGAGGTAGTCTGAGGTATACAAGAGGTGAGAAAAACTAAAAGATCTTTTTGATTTAAATTCTTAAAATGGCAGATTTGGTTTACTGTGATAATTGTTCTGCATTTGTTTCACGTTCCATTTTTTGGAGGTTTAGAGGCTGTCTAATCTGTAGACCAGGGGTCCTCAAAGTACGGCCCGCGGGCCACATGCGGCCCGCCGCCGACATTAATACGGCCCGCGGGGGGTGCCGGCACCCCCCGCTCCCCACTGTTTACCTTTTTCTTCTTCTTTTTTTTTGGGCAGCCGCAGGGGATGCGGCTGCAGAAAGAAGAAGAAAAAAAAACCACCGCGACCGGATGTGACGTTACGTCACATCCGGATCCAGTGACTGTTTCCCTCCCCTGTGCAGGAGGGAAACTCTGCGAAAGGCGTCCGGCCGGGGACACAGCAGCTGGAGGTAAGTGATGGGGATGCGGGGGAGGAGGGAGGTATAACGAGCATCTGACTGGCAAAATATTACTGGGCATCTGACTGGCAAAATATTCCTGGGCATCTGACTGGCATAATATTCCTGGGCATCTGAATGGCAAAATATTACTGGGCATCTGAATGGCAAAATATTCCTGGGCATCTGAATGGCAAAATATTACTGGGCATCTGAATGGCAAAATATTCCTGGGCATCTGACTGGCATAATATTCCTGGGCATCTGAATGGCAAAATATTACTGGGCATCTGACTGGCAAAATATTACTGGGCATATGACTGGCAAAATATTACTGGGCATCTGACTGGCATAATATAACTGGGCATCTGAATGGCAAAATATTACTGGGCATCTGACTGGCAAAATATTACTGGGCATCTGAATGGCAAAATATTACTGGGCATCTGAATGGCAAAATATTTCTGGGCATCTGACTGGCAAAATATTACTGGGCATCTGAATGGCAAAATATTACTGGGCAATGACTGGCAAAATATTCCTGGGCATCTGACTGGCATAATATTCCTGGGCATCTGACTGGCATAATATTCCTGGGCATCTGAATGGCAAAATATTACTGGGCATCTGACTGGCAAAATATTACTGGGCATCTGACTGGCATAATATTCCTGGGCTCTAACTGGCATAATATTACTGGGCATCTGACTGGCATAATATTACTGGGCATCTGAATGGCAAAATATTACTGGGCATCTGACTGGCATAATATTCCTGGGCATCTGACTGGCATAATATTCCTGGGCATCTGACTGGCATAATATTCCTGGGCTCTAACTGGCATAATATTACTGGGCATCTGACTGGCATAATATTATTGGGCATCTGAATGGCAAAATATTTCTGGGCATCTGACTGGCAAAATATTACTGGGCATCTGAATGGCATAATATTACTGGGCATCTGACTGGCATAATATTATTGGGCATCTGAATGGCAAAATATTTCTGGGCATCTGACTGGCAAAATATTACTGGGCATCTGAATGGCAAAATATTACTGGGCATCTGACTGGCAAAATATTCCTGGGCATCTGACTGGCATAATATTCCTGGGCTCTAACTGGCATAATATTACTGGGCATCTGACTGGCATAATATTACTGGGCATCTGAATGGCAAAATATTTCTGGGCATCTGAATGGCATAATATTACTGGGCACTGACTGGCATAATATTACTGGGCATCTGAATGGCAAAATATTACTGGGCATCTGAATGGCAAAATATTACTGGGCACAGACTGGCATAATATTACTGGGCATCTGACTGCCAAAATATTACTGGGCATCTGAATGGCAAAATATTACTGGGCATCTGACTGGCATAATATTACTGGGCATCTGAATGGCATAATATTTCTGGGCTCTAACTGGCATAATATTACTGGGCATCTGACTGGCATAATATTACTGGGCATCTGAATGGCAAAATATTTCTGGGCATCTGAATGGCATAATATTACTGGGCACTGACAGGCATAATATTACTGGGCATCTGAATGGCAAAATATTACTGGGCATCTGAATGGCAAAATATTACTGGGTATCTGACAGGCAAAATATTCCTGGGCATCTGACTGGCATAATATTCCTGGGCATCTGAATGGCAAAATATTACTGGGCATCTGACTGGCAAAATATTACTGGGCATATGACTGGCAAAATATTACTGGGCATCTGACTGGCATAATATAACTGGGCATCTGAATGGCAAAATATTACTGGGCATCTGACTGGCAAAATATTACTGGGCATCTGACTGGCATACTATTCCTGGGCATCTGACTGGCATAATATTCCTGGGCTCTAACTGGCATAATATTACTGGGCATCTGACTGGCATAATATTATTGGGCATCTGAATGGCAAAATATTTCTGGCCATCTGACTGGCAAACTATTACTGGGCATCTGACTGGCATAATATTCCTGGGCTCTAACTGGCATAATATTACTGGGCATCTGACTGGCATAATATTACTGGGCACTGACTGGCATAATATTACTGGGCATCTGAATGGCAAAATATTACTGGGCATCTGAATGGCAAAATATTACTGGGCACTGACTGGCATAATATTACTGGGCATCTGACTGGCAAAATATTACTGGGCATCTGAATGGCAAAATATTACTGGGCATCTGACTGGCATAATATTACTGGGCATCTGAATGGCATAATATTCCTGGGCTCTAACTGGCATAATATTACTGGGCATCTGACTGGCATAATATTACTGGGCATCTGAATGGCATAATATTACTGGGCACTGACTGGCATAATATTACTGGGCATCTGAATGGCAAAATATTACTGGGCATCTGAATGGCAAAATATTACTGGGCATCTGACTGGCAAAATATTCCTGGGCATCTGACTGGCATAATATTCCTGGGCATCTGAATGGCAAAATATTACTGGGCATCTGAATGGCAAAATATTCCTGGGCATCTGACTGGCATAATATTCCTGGGCATCTGAATGGCAAAATATTACTGGGCATCTGACTGGCATAATATAACTGGGCATCTGAATGGCAAAATATTACTGGGCATCTGACTGGCAAAATATTACTGGGCATCTGAATGGCAAAATATTACTGGGCATCTGAATGGCAAAATATTTCTGGGCATCTGACTGGCAAAATATTACTGTGATCTGAATGGCAAAATATTACTGGGCAATGACTTGCAAAATATTCCAGGGCATCTGACTGGCATAATATTCCTGGGCATCTGACTGGCATAATATTCCTGGGCATCTGAATGGCAAAATATTACTGGGCATCTGACTGGCAAAATATTACTGGGCATCTGACTGGCATAATATTCCTGGGCTCTAACTGGCATAATATTACTGGGCATCTGACTGGCATAATATTACTGGGCATCTGAATGGCAAAATATTACTGGCCATCTGACTGGCATAATATTCCTGGGCATCTGACTGGCATAATATTCCTGGGCTCTAACTGGCATAATATTACTGGGCATCTGACTGGCATAATATTACTGGGCATCTGAATGCCAAAATATTTCTGGGCATCTGAATGGCATAATATTACTGGGCACTGACTGGCATAATATTACTGGGCATCTGAATGGCAAAATATTACTGGGCATCTGAATGACAAAATATTCCTGGGCATCTGACTGGCATAATATTCCTGGGCTCTAACTGGCATAATATTACTGGGCATCTGACTGGCATAATATTACTGGGCATCTGAATGCCAAAATATTTCTGGGCATCTGAATGGCATAATATTACTGGGCACTGACTGGCATAATATTACTGGGCATATGAATGGCAAAATATTACTGGGCATCTGAATGACAAAATATTACTGGGCACTGACTGGCATAATATTACTGGGCATCTGACTGGCAAAATATTACTGGGCATCTGAATGGCAAAATATTACTGGGCATCTGACTGGCATAATATTACTGGGCATCTGAATGGCATAATATTCCTGGGCTCTAACTGGCATAATATTACTGGGCATCTGACTGGCATAATATTACTGGGCATCTGAATGGCAAAATATTTCTGGGCATCTGAATGGCATAATATTACTGGGCACTGACTGGCATAATATTACTGGGCATCTGAATGGCAAAATATTACTGGGCATCTGAATGGCAAAATATTACTGGGCACTGACTGGCAAAATATTACTGGGCATCTGACTGGTATAATATTACTGGGCACCTGACTGGCACAATATTACTGGGCACTGACTGGCATAATATTACTGGGCATCTGAATGGCAAAATATTACTGGGCATCTGAATGGCAAAATATTCCTGGGCATCTGAATGGCATATTCCTGGGCATCTGACTGGCATAATATCACTGGGCATCTGACTGGCATAATATCCCTGGGCATCTGACTGGCATAATATTCTTGGGCTCTGACTAGCATAATATTCCTGGGCATCTGACTGGCACACTATTCCCATTGAAATAAGTAGGTTTGTTGATTTAACTTTACTTCAAGATTGCAGCAGGAGATTGCATTTTTAAAGTCCGAGATTTGTAATTTATCTGTAAAACAAACTCGGGCTGAGACTGTTGCGAAGTCACTGCAACAGAGGCCCTTGCCGCAGAGGCTTCCTAGGAATGGCAGGTGGGTTACTGTTGGATCTGGTAGACTTAGAGTTGTGGATAAAAGGCATGTCCCGCAGTCTGTGGCTGTCCAGAATTCATTTTCAGCACTTTCAGAGTGCAGTGGTGTTGTGGAGGCAGGCTCAGACACAGAGTTTGAGGAACCACTCTCCTATGTGGCTAAGGTGTGCAAGGAGAAGGTGAGGCCTGATAGATAGCAGTTGTTGTTGGGTGATTCTATCATAAGAGGTGCGGAGTTGGACAGTGTTGGCTTAGTGAGATGTCTTCCTGGAGCTACTGCTCGCAGAGACAGGAGGCGTATTTCTAATATTGTTAAGCAAGCAAATCAGGAAGGAGAATTGGATGTACTGGTTCATCTAGGGACAAATGATTTGGCTTGCAATGAGGTTTCAGAGGTGAAGGAAGCTTTTCGTGTTCTTGCCAATGATATACGACAGGTGGTGTCCACACTGTCCTTTTCTGAAGTTATGCCTGTGCATAACATTCAGAATGATAGACGAATGCGTATTAGAGACTTCAACTTGTGGCTTGGAGAATGGTGTCGGGAGCAAGGATTTGTCTTTGTTTCTCATGGAAGTTCACTATGGGATAGAAAGGAACTGTACAAAAAAGATGGTTTGCATCTTTCTCAAAAGGGAACGAATGTTCTCAGTGAGCAGTTCAGAGGTTTTGCTAGGAGGTTTTTAAACTAAAAGAGGGGGGCAAAATGGCGATAAAACATCAATCCAATTGCCCTCAAAAAAAGGGACAGAAGTCACCTGAAAAATGATAAGCTTAGGGTCATGTCTACAAATGCTCGCAGTTTAGGGAATAATATCCATGAACTTGTGGAAATATTGGCAACTGAGAATGTAGATTTAGTGGCTGTTACTGAGACATGGTATAATGAAAAACATGACTGGGACATATCAATACCAGGGTACTCTTTATATAGAAAAGACAGAGAAGGTAAAAAAGGGGGAGGGGTGGCCCTGTATGTGAGGGATAGCTTAAAATGTAACGTAATACAAGTTAGTGAGGCGAACATAGAGTCAGTTTGGGTAACATTAGAATTTGGTAATCATATGGTAACTCGGGTAGGTGTGATTTATAGGTCCCCTGGACAAATAGAGGAGTTAGATAATCTACTAGTTGAGGAAATAGCTAAAATTACAATGAAGGGAGAAGTGATCATCATGGGTGACTTTAATCTTCCTGATGTGAACTGGAAATACAAAACAGCTACTTGCGCCACGAGTACGCATATCCTAAACTCCCTACTGGGATTATCTCTAAAACAAGTAGTGGAGGAGCCAACTTGAAATCAGGCCATACTAGACTTAGTGTTCACAAATGGAGATTTGTTATCAGATATTACTGTAGGTGAAAGTTTAGGATCTAGTGATCACCAGACAGTGTGGTTTAATATAAGAACAGTGATGCAGTCACACCACACAAAAACAAATGTTTTAGATTTTAGAAAAACAGACTTTTCTAAAATTAGATTAGGTGTAAAGGAGTCATTATCAGACTGGAGCATTTTAAATGGAGTCCAGGAGAAATGAGATTATCTAAAAGTTGCACTACTGAAGGCAACAGAAAATTGCATAAGGCTTGTCAGTAAGAGCAAAAAATTGAAGAAACCACCGGGGTACTCTGCAGAGGTGGCTAAAATAGTAAAAAATAAAAAGCTAGCATTTAGTAATTATAAAAATACTCAGAGTGAGGAAGATAGAAAGATCTATAAGAGTAGGCAGAAAGAGGCAAAGCTTCCAAAGCACACACAGAAGAGACTATAGCCCAGTCAGTGAAAAAGGGGGATAAAACATTTTTTAGATACATAAATGAGAAAAGGAACGTAAAACAAGGATTAGTTAGATTAAAAACAAAAGAAGGATGCTATGTAGAAGAGGATAAAGGCTTAGCAGACTGCCTTAATGAATATTTTTGTTCAGTTTTTACAAATGAAAATGAGGGTAATGGACCTCATTTAGGGAAAAAGACTAATGAGTCTTTTGATGCATGTAAGTTTACAGAGGAAGAGGTTTTACTTCAGCTGTCTAAAGTAAAGACAAATAAGTTGATGGGACCTGATGGGATACATCCAAAGTTATTAAAAGAACTTAGTGGTGTACTAGCAAAATCGTTAACAGATTTATTTAACCAATCATTGTTAACGGGAGTAGTTCCAGAAGATTGGAAATTAGCTAATGTTGTGCCCATTCACAAGAAAGGTAGTAGGGAGGAGGCGGGCAACTATAGACCAGCGTGACCCACTGTACACCACTGATTGATTTTAATCCAGTTCCAGCCTTGCTAAAGTTTTGGATTTTTCTGACTGCAGACCTGTGGACTAAACTGCTGCTCGAAAAGGAAGATCTTCAGCGCTGTTTTTACTATTCCTTATATGTAAGATACTATGTTTTATTAAAGCTTTTTGTATTTTATCATATACTGATTTTATCTTCACTTCTTTGCCATTATACCTACATATGGTCACTGAGTAAGAAGAATCGAAGGAATCATCTCATTTGGATCAGATAAGCTCTTTTTCTTATTCACTTTTGTGAGTGCAATTCACCACCTCAGTATATAAGTTTCTACACTGTGTATAGAGTTGCACTATGTTTTTTGTCTTTTTTTGTCTCTCTATGTTCTGAGCCTGGTGAGATCACCTATATCCTCAGCCTAGGAAGTTGACTGATTTTTAAGGCAATTATACATTTTTCTGTAATATACATATTTCTGTGTGTGTAAGACCTCCAGCGCACCTACCACCCTTGTTTACTGTTTGTGTATATTTTTCACGTGTGTTTGCAGAGATACACACAGGTTGGTGCTGCTTGGTCACGGATCTAGCGCTGAATCTTACCCCTTGTTTCAATTTTACTTCAGTAGTGGGGAAAATAATGGAAACCTTGTTAAAGAATAGGATTGTTGAACATCTAAAGTCGCTTGGATTTCAAGATCAGAGACAGCATGGGTTTACTTCAGGGAGATCATGCCAAACTAATCTTATTGATTTTTTTGATTGGGTAACTAAAATAATAGATCAGGGTGGTGCAGTAGACATGGCTTACCTAGATTTCAGTAAGGCTTTTGACACTGTCGCACATAGAAGGCTTATCAATAAACTGACATCTTTGAGTTTGGATTTCAATATTGTTGAATGGATTAGACAATGGCGTGACAGGCAACAGAGGGTTGTAGTCAATGGGGTATATTCGATGCAAGGTCTTGTTACTAGTGGTGTACCTCAGGGATCTGTTCTTGGACCCATTCTCTTTAATATTTTTATTAGCGATATTGCAGAAGGTCTTGTTGGCAAAGTATGTATTTTTGCTGATGATACAAAGATTTGCAGCAGGGTTGATATTCATGGAGGGATAAGCCAAATGGCAGATGATTTAGCTAAACTAGAAAAATGGTCAGAGCAGTGGCAACTGACATTTAATGTGGACAAGTGCAAGATTATGCACCTTGGGCGTAAAAACCCAAAAGCAGAATATAGACTATTTGGTACAGTCCTAACCTCAACATCTGAGGAAAGGGATTTAGGAGTAATAATTTCAGAGGACTTGAAGGTAGGTAGGCAATGCAATAGAGCAGAAGGAAATGCTATCAGAATGCTTGGTTGCATAGGGAGAGGTATTAGCAGTAGGAAGAGGGAAGTGCTCATGCCATTGTACAGAGCACTGGTGAGACCTCACTTGGAGTATTGTACGCAGTACTGGAGACCGTATCTCCAGAAGGATATTAATACTTTGGAGAGAGTTCAGAGAAGGGCTACTAAACTGGTTCATGGGTTGAAGGATAAAACTTACCAGGAAAGGTTAAAGCATCTAACATGTATAGCTTGGAGGAAAGACGTAACAGGGTGGATATGATAGAAACAATTAAATACATAAAGGGAATCAACACAAAAGGAAGAGAGTATATTTAAAAGAAGAAAAACTACCACAACTAGAGGACATAGTCTTAAATTAGAGGGGCAACGATTTAAAAGTAATATTAGGAAGTATTACTTTACTGAGAGGGTAGTGGATGTATGGAATAGCCTGCCAGCAGAAGTGGTAGAGGTAAACACAGTCAAGGATTTTAAGCATGCGTGGGATAGACACAAGGCTATCCTAGCTATAAGACAGGGACGGGGGACTAATAAAAGTACTCAAAAAAAAAAATTGGGCAGACTAGATGGACCGAATGGTTCTTATCTGCCGACACATTCTATGTTTCTATGTTTCTATTTTGCTACTCAATCAATGCTTGAATGCTTGTGTCTTCCCAGAAAGGTTACATCATGTTAAAGGCTTCTGTCCAGTACTGGACTACTCCAGAGTGCATGCACATGATATCACATAGAGGTAACATAGTAATTTAGGTTGAAAAAAGAAATCCAAAAGAAGGCAAAAAAAAAAAACCCTAACAAAGCTATTTTGAATTTGCCTCCTAGGGGTGAAATTCCTTCTTGACTCCAAAGGGCAATCTGATTTCTCCTTGGATCAAGAAGCTCTATTATTAATGCTTATTCTATTATTAATAGCCCTGTTTGTTCTGCTTTTCTAAAAAAAACACCATAAAAAAAACCCATCCAGACCATTTTTAAAAGCATCTAATACATAGTTTAGGTTGAAAAAAGACTTGTGTCCATCAAGTTAAACCCTTTTCCTTTCCCATGTTTACTGCTGTTGATCCAAAAGAAGGAAAATAAAAACCCCTTCAGAAATTTTGAATTCTGCGTTCAGCACAGAAAAAAAATCCTTCTTGACTCCAAATGGCAATCAGATTTCTCCTTGGATTAACAAACACTAAATAAATATTAATGCCTATACTAACATGCATAGCCCTCTATGCTCTGGCTCATTAAAAAAATATCTAGGCTGCTCTTAAAGGCATCTAAGGTATTTGCTAGAACTACTTCTTCAGGCAGTGAATTCCATATCTTAATTGTCCTTAATGTACAAAATCCCTTCTGCTGTTGTAGACTAAATCTCCTTTCTTCAAGATTAGAGAGTGAGCTCTTGTCCTTTGTACTGTTATGTTAATGAACAAGTCTTTAGAAAGCCTTTTTGTATGGGCCCTGTACATATTTATATAACATTATCATATCCCCTCTAAGCCGCCGTTTCTCTAGCGTGTACATTTTTTTTCCAGCCTTTCTTCATAACTAAAACTTTCCAGTCCCCCAATTAGTTTTGAAGCCCTCCTCTGCATTTTCTCTAGTTCCATAAAGTCTTTTTTTAAAAAGGAGCATGGAATTGAACTACATATTCAAGGTGAGGTCTTACCATGGAAAAACTAAAGAGGTGTGGGCTCACAGACCAAAAAACATAAGGTAGTGTAATTTGCTCCAATATTGCCAAAAACGTAAGGTAGTGTAATCAGGTCCAATATTGTAATCAGCATATGATTAAGCGATTTTACCGCCAAACTCGTCATGCTGTGAGACACCCTTAATTTTCTTTTTCCCCACGTGTTGCTGTGAAGATATTTGCAAATTACTTGCACATCAATAAATCCACTTTTACTCTGTTCACTGTGACTGCCATTCCTTCTGCATATCCTGCTCTCAGAAGTATTACCATGGACTTATAAAGAGGAAGAATAATATCTTCCTCACATGAGTCAATACCCCATTTAATACACCCCAATATCTTATTGGCCTTTGCAGCTGCCAGCTGACACTGTGCACTAATGCTAAGTTTTTTGTCAACAACTAATCCAAAATCTTTTCCCCAGGGGATCACCATTTAAACAATATGTTGCATTTTTATTTTTGTACCCAAAATTAATAATTTTACACTTGTCTACATTGAATCGCATTTGCTATTAATCTGCCCAATTACCCGATTTGTCCAAATCCTCTTGCAACGAATATACATTAGTTCACACTGTATTGCCCTACTTAATTGTGTGTCATTGGCAAACACTGAGATATGGCTCCCTATGCCCTCTGGGAGGTCATTAATAAATAAATTAAAAAGAAGAGTACCCAGGACAGAACCCTGAGTGTAAGGTAGTGTACGTACCGTGATTCAGCGCAGGGGGGACCCCAGTTGCAGAAGAAGACAATCCTTGCCTGATACCACCACTACCGAGGGCTACAGAGGAGGCAGACTTCAATAGATGGCAGCAGGCACGAAGGTCTAGAGTAGTCGAGGTGTAGTCCGAGTCGGGGAGCCAGAGAGTAGAATAGTCAAAAAACGATAGCCGGGTCAGGGAGAACAGAGAGCAGCAGAATCCAATAGAAAGCCAAATATTCGGGGCACAGACGAGAGAGGTGGTCAGGAGTAAGCCAGGTCAGGAGTCCAGTAATTCAGGAGAGCAAAGTAATACTTAGGCAGCAAAAACGAAGAAGCTGGGAGCAATCCACGCTGAGCTAGCTTGAGGAAACTTCAAGCAAGTTTGAATTGCGCGCCCAGAAGATTTAAAGGGCATAGCTCCGCCCCCATGACGTACGTGACGCTCGCCACGCTGCCCGTCGCCATAGCGATGATGAAGACAGCATGGAAAGAGCTTCGCGGCGTGCACGCGCTTGTCTCCAGTTGCGGCCGCGTTCAGAGGGGGATAGTCGACGGTGACGAGATCCGAAAGTGCTGGTAATCGTTTTGTGAGGTAAGTGACGGGGACCAGCGGAGCGGACGTTACACTGAGGTACTCCAATTATCACATCTGTCCAATTTGAGAAATTCCCATTGCCCACCACCCTTTGCATTCTGTCTTTCAACCAATTGTCAATCCACAAACAAACCTCTGGCCCTAAGCCTATTTCAGTCAATTTGTACAGTAAGCTTTTATGTGGAACTGTATCAAATGCCTTAGCAAAGTCTAAATATATCACATCCACTGCAGCACCCATATCTATATTGTTACTCACCTCCTCATAGAATGTAATTAAGTTAGTTTGACAAGATCTGTCTTTCACAAAGCCATGTTGGCTCCTGCTAATGAGATTCCTGTTCAGTATGAAATCTTGTAGTTGATAGCACCACCTCTCTTGGCAGTGAGTTCTATAACTTTATTGTCCTTACCGTAAAGAATCCCATCCTTTGCTGTCTATGAAATATTTGCTCTTCCAGTCTCATGGGGTGACCTTTTGTTCTATGGACATTTCTGTTTATGAGCAGGTCACTGGAGAGCTCTTTATATTGGCCCTGCACATATTTATATAATGTTATCATATCCCCTGTGAGATGCCTTTCTTCTAACGTATATAAATGCAATTTTTCAAGTCTCTCTTCGTAACTAAGAGCCTCCAATCCCCTAATTAATTTTGTAGCCCTCCTTTGCATGTTTTCTAGTTCCATAACATCCTTTTAAGGACTGGTGCCCAGAATTGTACTGCATATTCAAGGTGAGGTCTTACCATTGACTTGTAAAGATGATATCCTCCTCCGGTGAATCAATAACTCATTTTATACATGCTAATATTTTATTGTCCCTTGCAGCTTCTGACTGGCATTGAGCACTATTGTCAAGTCTGTTACCTTTAATTATTCCTAAATCCTTTTCATTAGTAGATATTCCCAGGGAGATACCATTTTAAGTATATATTGCTTTGTTATTATTTTCCCCACAATGTATAACTTTACTTTTGTCTATATTAAACCTCATTTGCCACTTAATTGCCCAGTATCCCCACTCTGTGCAAGTCTTTCTGTAAAGAACAAACATCAACGTTAGTCTGTATTATCTTACCTACTTTTGTGTCATCAGCAAACACTGAGACATGGCTCTCAGCACAACATGGGAAATCATTATTAAACAAATTAAAAAGAAGAGGGCCTAAAACAGACCCCTGAGGTACTTTGCTTAATACCCTGGTCCATTTTGTGGATTTTGCAACCCACTGCGTTCTATCTTTTAGCCAATTTTCAATCCAAATACACACATTTGCCCCCAAACCTATTTCTCTCAATTTGTAGAGTAACCATTTGTATGGAACTGTATCAACTACCACAACTAGATCTATGTTTTTACTGACTTCTTCATAGAATGTTATTGAGTTTGTTTGACAAGACCTGTCTTTCACAAAACCATGTTGACTTTTACTAATTATATTCTGATTCAAGATGTATTCATACCTTTAACAATCCTTCAAATAATTTCCCCAATACAGATGTCAAGTTCACTGGCCTATAATTACGAGGCAGTGATTTTGATCCCTTTTTAAATGTTGGAATAACATCTGCCTTTTGCCAGTCTGTTGGCACTATACCTGAACTGAAAGAATCCCTAAAGATCAAAAATAGTGGTTTGGTCAGAATTATGCTTAACTCTCTAAGTACCCTTGGGTGTTTACCATCTGGCCCTCGGACCTTGTCTATCTTAACAGCATTTAATTGCTTAGAGGGACACCCTGACCAAATAATTAATAATACATGTTGTATTGTTGATTTCAGATTTGTGTTTTTGTTTTGTTATGTGACTGTATTTAATAAAATGTGTAACTAAACAAGTGTGACTGGGCGACACCATTTTGTGAAATATTGTGTTTTTGGGTGCCACCCCCTACTGACTTTAAAGCACAAATCTCTCACTTTGGGGCTGGGGACACAGAATGCAGTCTACAAGTCAGAATTATGATCACAGACTTGCATTGAATGGGAGGGAAATGTAACTATTACATCACAGGGGGCGGAGTTATGATCCTGTTTTATCAGGTTAATCTCTTCTTTTTTTGTTGGAAGGCAGGTAAAAAAAAGTTGTACACAGCCACCTAGTCCTGCCCACTATGATACACAGGAGCCAGTCAGAGAGCAGTGGAGTACCTTATGACCTCATCATGCAGACTCTGGCCACAGTTGTAAAGTGAGACTGGCTGGAAGATTTTTTTCATTTTATGAATGGATACTCTGTCTCTGTGTAGTGAAAGCCAATAGTACTATTACATTCATTACAAATGCCGAAAGTCTATAAACCGAACGTTCGGTTTATAGACTTTCGGCTTATGGAATACATATAATCCTATTGCTATTCTATAAACCGAACGTTCGGTTTATAGAATAGCAATAGGATTACATGTTTTCCAGAAGCCGAAAGTCTATAAACCGAACGTTCGGTTTATAGACTTTTGGCTTATGCATTACATGTAATACTATGTTGGTAAAGTATGTAAAGTATGATATTGCAGAAGGTCATGTTGGTAAAGTATGTCTTTTTGCTGATGATACAAAGATTTGCAGCAGGGTTGATATTCATGGAGGGATAAGCCAAATGGCAAATGATTTAGCTAAACTAGAAAAATGGTCAGAGCAGTGGCAACTGGCATTTAATGTGGACAAGTGCAAGATTATGCACCTTGGGCGTAAAAACCCAAAAGCAGAATATAGACTATTTGGTACAGTCCTAACCTCAACATCTGAGGAAAGGGATTTAGGAGTAATAATTTCAGAGGACTTTATGGTAGGTAGGCAATGCAATAGAGCAGCAGGAAATGCTAGCAGAATGCTTGGTTGCATAGGGAGAGGTATTAGCAGTAGGAAGAGGGAAGTGCTCATGCCATTGTACAGAGCACTGGTGAGACCTCACTTGGAGTATTGTACGCAGTACTGGAGACCTTATCTCCAGAAGGATATTAATACTTTGGAGAGAGTTCAGAGAAGGGCTACTAAACTGGTTCATGGGTTGAAGGATAAAACTTACCAGGAAAGGTTAAAGCATCTTAACATGTATAGCTTGGAGGAAAGACGTAACAGGGGGGATATGATAGAAACATTTAAATACATAAAGGGAATCAACACAGTAAAGGAAGAGAGTATATTTAAAAGAAGAAAAACTACCACAACTAGAGGACATAGTCTTAAATTAGAGGGGCAACGATTTAAAAGTAATATCAGGAAGTATTACTTTACTGAGAGGGTAGTGGATGTATGGAATAGCCTGCCAGCAGAAGTGGTAGAGGTAAACACAGTCAAGGATTTTAAGCATGCGTGGGATAGACACAAGGCTATCCTAGCTATAAGACCGGGAACGGGGGACTAATAAAAGTACTCAAAAAAAAAAAAAAAAAAAAATTGGGCAGACTAGATGGACCGAATGGTTCTTATCTGCCGACACATTCTATATGGGCTTTCTAGAAACCGAACTAGAGTTCCCATTCATAAAAATTTATGAATGGAGACTCTGTTTCGGTTTATAGAAAGCTAAGAAGTTGAACAAATGAACGAATGGTTTAATATAAACGAAAATCATTCGTCCATTCGTGCTATAGTATTGGCATTACTATAAACCGAAATAGAGTCGGTTTATAGAATGCCAATAGACTTACATGCATTCCATAAACCGAAAGTCGTTCATTATGTCGGTTTATGGAATGTAGTGTACTATGCTACTGTATTCTATAAACCGACTCTATTTCGGCTTATAGAATGCCAATAGTACTACGAATGGACGAATGAACGAATGATTTTCGTTTATTAACCATTCGTTCATTCGGCTTTCGTTAGCTTAGCATTTTCGTTATTCGTTTTTCAAACGAATGAACGAAAATGCTATTTTCGGACGAAAATGCATTGGTCCGAAAACGAATGCACATGTCTAGAAATAACTTCAAAAAAACATAAAATACATACAAATTAAAAATACTGTACTATTTAGCACCCAAAACTATTAGAATTTTTCAAAGTGCGCTGTAAGCACAGTATTTGACGGTTCTTTTTGACTCTCAGATATGAAGTGCACCGCAAGACGCAAATGTACTATTTACCACCCAAAACTAATAGAATTTTTCAAAGTGCGCTGTAAGCACAGTATTTGACGGCTCTATTTGACTCTCAGATGTAATACATGTAATGCTATTGCTATTCTATAAACCGAAATAGAGTCCCCATTCATAAGAATAGGTCAATTGACCTATTCTTATGAATGGGGACTCTATTTCGGTTTATAGAATAGCAATAGCATTACATGTATTCCATAAACCGAAAGTCTATAAACCGAAAGACATTCGGTTTATAGACTTTCGTTTTATAGAATACATTTAATGCTATTGCTATTCTATAAAAAGAAAGTCTATAAACAGAATGTTTTTCGGTTTATAGACTTTCAGCTTATGGAATACATGTAATACTATTGGCTTTCTATAAACCGAAATAGAGTCCCCATTCATAAGAAATTCTTATGAATGGGGACTCTAGTTCGGTTTATAGAAAGCCAATAGTATTACATGTATTCTATAAGCCGAAAGTCTATAAACCGAGCGACGTTCGGTTTATAGACTTTCGGTTTATAGAATACATGTAATTCTATGCTATTCTATAATACGAAAGTCTATAAACCGAACTTCGTTCGGTTTATAGACTTTCAGCTTATGGAATACATGTAATGCTATTGGCTATCTATAAACCGAACTAGAGTCCCCATTCATAAGAATTTCTTATGAATGGGGACTCTAGTTCGGTTTATAGATAGCCAATAGCATGACATGTATTCTATAAGTCGAAAGTCTATAAACCGAACGACGTTCGGTTTATAGACTTTCGGTTTATAGAATAGTAATAGCATTGCATGTATTCTATAAACCGAAAGTCTATAAACTGAATGACTTTCGTTTTGAAGACTTTCGGTTTATAGCCGAACCTCGAACTGCAACACGGACATACAATGAAATGTCCGGGTTCAGGTTCGTGGCACGGACACAGTCATGTTCGGTACGAACCCGAACAGTGCGGTTCGGGTTCACTCAAAACTAGTGGCAACCCTAGTGGTGTTCTTGTATGGACACTGTGCCTATCCCTGACATGTACTAATCTGTCTAGACACAGGCCAGTTAGAGGCCTTTCTATTGGTTAAAATTTGTCAGGCTGTCATTTGTTAGGAAGGTCTTCTCAGGTTAAAGTCTGGCACAGTATTTAACTACTCATAACTACTCATGTTATGAATGAGTAAGAAAATGTCTTCAAACAGTAAAACAATAGAAAAATAAAGAGTTAGGAATATATATTTTAATTGCTACAATGGTGTGACATGTGTAACTTTCACTTTTGAACCAAGTTCCAGATTTTTTTACTTTCACATTTAACAAAGATAAACAGGAAGATGGCCTTGGGAAGCAAAACACTTTCCAGGGAAGGAACATTGGTACATAGTTTATAAACCAGGGAGAAAAGGAAATTATAAATTATAAACTAATTGTGCACAAAAACATGTGTAGCTGCTCTTTAGAGATAAAAGCTATTTAGCACATTTATAACTAAATAAAATATCATGCTGTACACACTTGATATGATGAAAATGCCATAAGTGAAACAAGGGAAATAATAAATAGCAATGGAATAATACATTCACCTTTTGTGCTATGTTTAAATGTTCAATATGGTCTATTTGAGTTCAGGTGAGATTAACATTTCAATTCACCAACTATATGCATTATGCAGGTCCACACTTCAAAGGTTTCTCCTGTTCAGCTGGGCATGGATAATGCATAGTTAATTTTTTTTTAAACTCACTTTCTACAGTGTCAGCTCTATTCTTCTTGAAGGAGGAAGTCACATGTTTGGTCCTTAGCTGTCCTGCTTTTTATTTAATTCCTCTGCCGCCCCCCCCCCCCCCTTCATTCAATTTCTCCAGTCCTCCTTTCATTATTACCCCCACACTCCTTGCCATTGCACCCACAGAACTGATTGTACCCACATACATTTTTGCAGCACCACTTTGCACCTGAAGCACTTGAAATAGCACCCATCTTGCCCCCACAGGTCTTGCTAGAGCACCTACCTATATTGCACTCACAGGTCATGCCAGGACACCAACTGGTAGGGTTGCCACCTGGCAGGTATTTTACCGGCACAGCCGGTAATCAACCTTTCAGAGCCAGTGCCGTTATTAGTTAATTACCGACAATATAAAAGCCGGTTTAAAATTATTATTATTTTTGTCAGCATGGCAGTGCAGTTGCGACTTGCAGAGGGAGTGAAAATGGTCACTAACCTCCGCCTATGGTGTGTGTGCCGTCCCTGTGCACATGTCACGTAAGGGTGGGGAGCACAGCGGTAAACACTGTGTGCTGTGCCTTAGGAAGATGGCTCTTTAAGAGTTTTTCTGTGCGCTGCCGGGTGATGTGCGCTCGGATTGGAGGAGATCATGGGGTAGGGGGTAGGCTACACAAGTGAGAGGGAAGCCATGTGTGAAGGCTGTGAGAGAAGCTGCTTCCTGTACTTTTCGATCAGCCTGTGTTTCTTGCTAGTGTCCTGTGTGCCCTGCAAAGAGGTAATGCCGAGCAGGTGCTGGGCTCTGCTTCTCCTACTGCAAAATTATACAGCCATCCACGTTCATGTGTGCTCACTGTCACAGCCCACAATGTAAAGAGGTTAAATAGATATACAGGTATTGGGGGTTGTATAAATATAAAAGTGATGCTCTAAGAAAGAATACAAAAAATGAGTGTTATACAGATCCTTGAATACAAACAATTACACGTGCTGTGCCAAAATGGGAACATTTTCAAATAATTCTTTAAATATGCTACATATTTTAGGTGCTTTTATTGAGTATATATATAACATACATTTCTGATATTCCATTTTGACATTATCTGTATTGTCTAGTCAAAGTGAGACTAAAAAGTAAACTTGTTGTACCTCTTTTCCACTAGTGCTTTAAGCTTACCAAAAAAAGACAGACATGGGGAGGAGAGTAAAATACAGACATACATGGGGAAGAGGGGGAGGAGGAAAATACAGACAGACAGACATCGGGGGGGTCGAGGAAAGTACAGACAGGCAGACATGGGGAGAGGAAAATACAGACAGACAGACAGACATGGGAGGTAGAGGAAAATACAGACAGACAGACATGGGGAGAGGAAAATACAGACAGACAGACAGAGATGGGGGGTGAGGAAAATAAAGACAGACGGACATGGGGAGAGGAAAATACAGACAGACAGACAGACATGGGGAGAGGAAAATACAGACATACAGACATGTGGGAGAGGAAAAGACAGAGAGGCATGGGGGCAGAGGAACAGACAAAGAGGCAAACATGGACAGTGTCCCTCCTGAGATCAGACTCTAGATTCGTCCCTGCGGGGCAAGTCCTATGGTGCAATCTTAGTGCTGGGGCAAGTCCTGTATGTGTAGTTTAAGTGCTGAGGCAAGCCTTATGAAAGTCATGTAAAGCACACTCTTTGTGTATCCTGCATCAATCCTCCCTCCAGCTCAATGATCACCAAAATACAGGCTGCCCAGGGCCCACTTTCCTCCTCAGCAGCACTGACCTTTCTTCCTCCCCAAAAAACAGAGCCTCACCAAAAACTGATCCATTCCTCGCCCCCAAAAAAACAGGTCTATTTTTTGGGCTAGGAGACCAGGGTAATGCTGCTGAGGGGAGATCAGCCTGTTATTTTTTATGAGGATGGGTGGCTCAGTGCTGCTGAGTGGAGGCCAGCCTGTTTTGTTTGTGAGTAATGGATCTGTTTTTGGGGATCATCTGTTTTTTTGTGTGCATTCTTTACGAGTACCGAGTTCCTAGCACCTGGTACCTGCACTAAAGCTCAATCTCGTAATGCATGCAACGTTGCGTGGCTCCACCCTTTTGTTTATCCGCGCCTCACTGGACGGTATTTTTTTGAGGAAAAGGTGGCAACCTTACCCACTGGTAATGTCAGAATAGCACCTAATGTTTACTACAGTTCAAATAGTCTAAGCCAGACATACTGCTTCTATGATGCTGACTGAGCATCATGGGAAGTGTAGTCAAAAGTACATAAAGCTGCAGATGTTAGCTGTAAACTACAATTCCCATGATGATCAGCCAACCAGATCCACAAACCATATGCTGCTAACTACAGTTCCCATAAGGCTCAGCCGGCATACTGTTTCCATGATGTTGGCCAAGCATCATGGGAAATGTAGCCAACAGTAAATAAAGCTGCAGATAATTGCTGGGAAACTACGATTCCCATGAGACAGGTGTCCACCATGGTGCTAGCTGAGCATCATTAGAAGAGTAGCTCACAGCAGCAGAGATTTTTTTTTAAATACATAAAAAAAATGCTAATGTTAGCCTCCCTCCCAGGATCCTACCCTTCTGGCCTGGGGGGAGGCTCAACTGGTCTCTGGTGATCTGTCGGGGCATCCTCCTGTCCATTAATGGTGTGGAGGGAGCTGCTGATTTCTCTTTCCCTCCATGGAGGTTCTACGTGCTCAGGGCTGGGATATAATTACTCATATCCCTGTGACAGGTCCTGTAAAGATTGACAGCAGCAGGTCTCTGCTTCTCATAGAGCAGTAACAGTGTTACTCAGGGTCCCTGGGTCCCTGCACAATAGATAGTTCAATCAATGAGATGAAATCATTGAGATGTTTATAATCTCCCCTCAATGCACATGTAACTCACCTTTTAGTGAACAGACCTCAATGTTTCCATATATTAAAGTTCTTTGTATCTATCTTCAGTAAAATGTACGTTTTCAATGATACTATTCCAGTGTTAGCTGTACTTTAATAATAACATAAGCTTATGAATGCTAGTGTCATATATTGAATTTTTTTTATTTTTAAGTTTCAGGTGCTACTAACAAATAAGAACACATTAAGACAGGTTATTCACTAAAAGATAAGTTGCAGGTGAGCTGAGGTGAGAAGAGGTGAGTTGAGAGGTGAGATGAACCTCCCAAATGTATCTTTACAGTGTGCAAGTTCTGATAAGTTTGCTTAGCAGGTGGAAACTTTCCAGGTTTATCCCTGCACAATGTATAGTTAAAATGGTGAGATAAAATGTTCACCTCATCTCGTCTAGACTCTATAATTAGCTGTAATGGCACTGTCTTAAGAGTGAAGAAAGACTAAATAAAGTGAAAAGGAACTGGATTTAATTTAACAGCTTGACCTCTATATTACCGTAGGGATTGAACTGAATAGAAATGCTATTTTGTATATGAATTCAAGAGGAACAGGAGGGGGGTGTAATTGGGTGTAATTGGGTAAGAATAGAAAAAAGAAGATGGTTCAAGGGAAGAGGTGGAACATCTGATGAAGATTACGGTAAAATTGGAGTGCAGACATATTATGCTAAGTATCTGTATTGATGTTCCAGGGAAAAAAATAAATAAAAACAGAGTAACAAATAGGCGAGATAACATGATGTTTGTGCCCATTTTTTCTGAAATAAAGATAGGAGAATGGTCGTAGAGGGAAGCCAAGAGTCAAAACCAGGTAGACGATATCAAATAAGCAAAAGCAGGAGACAAAAGTAGCACGCCAACAAGCTTAACAAGCAAGCAAGGAGTGAAACTAGCAAGGGGTTTATATAGGGACAGACAACCCAAAGTCCTGCCTCCTAGTGCCAAGTCTCCCCTCTGCCTAGTCCTGCAGGACCTACCAGTGATGTTGTGCTAATTAACTAACTAATAAAAAAGAAAAATATTGGTTCCCAAACCCCCAATAACAAAAAAGACAGAAAAAAACTCTGAAGAGTGCTATGTCAGATCAGTAAAAATCATGCAACAGGCATGCAGGGGTTACATTTTATTAAATAAATATATTAAAATTACCTTTATTTATTAAAAAAAACTTTATAAATTGTAAAAATAAAAAAATCTGTTAAAAAAAAAACTAAATGAGGGCCATAAAGTGGAAGGAAACTGATCACAGTTAAAAACTGTGATCAGCAATGAAAGGGTTAATTTTTTTTTTTTTTTTTTAACCAATGTGTATGTAATTAATTTATTTTTACTTACAGGTCACTCTCTGTGCTTCACTATAAGAATGTGAAGCACAGAGAGTGAATTAGAGGCAGTGTGTGAACACACTGACTTTGCCATCTAATTTGCATGTTATCGCGGTGATCACTCAATCACCGCGATCACATGCCCGGAAATCCACCGATCGGGTCCAGGAGCTTTGCCTCGGGTGCGAGGCTTAGTCCTGGACCCGTTGCAGACTAGCTGGCGGTGCCCACGGAGCGCACCGCTGGCTAGACTGCATGACGAGTTAACTCGTCATAAGGTCGCTAATGGTGCGGCTCTTATGATGAGTTAACTCGTCATAAGGTCGGGAAGGGGTTAAGGTGGTTGTATTGATTTCCATTGTCTTGCGATCAGTCTTTTGGCTAGGATTTGTAGGATTAGATTTTTGGTATGTGTTTTAAGGCCTTTTGGGATTATATCTAGGAGGGGTCTAGGACACTTCTTCGCGGCTACTTCACCGCTGAAAGTTCAGCGCGTCAGTTTGAACGTTGAACTGTTAGCGGTGAAGATGAACGCAACTGCTTCATCTCAGCAATGTAAGCACTGACAGATCAGCACGGAACTGTCAGCGCTGACAAATGTACACCCCCTAATAAATGAACCCACCCTAAAGGTGACCCCCCCAAACCCTAATACTAAATTAACCCCCCCAAACCCTAATGCTAAAATTAACTCCCCTTTAACCCTAATATTAAAATGAACCCCCCGAACCCTAATACTAAAAGTAACTCCCCCAAACGCTAATACTAAAATTACCCTCCGCGAACCCTAATACTAAAATTAACCCGGACACTAATACTACCACCCCCAAATAATACTTACCTTCAGCAATTGCATGAGAAGGGTCACTGAAGTGGATACATTAATGCAGCCATGAACCATCCCATTCCCATCTAAGAGAGCTATAGTGACGGAGAGTAGAATAGGGACTTCTTTGTAGGATATAATAAAACTAAAATTGCCTAAAACTAAAAGTGCCTGACCAGAAGTGTGCAATGCAGGGACATTTCCACCATATATGGCTCATGGTGCCTATTTTGGTCAGGCATCTCCAGCATAGGTTGCTAGATGCTGGATATATGTATGTGAGTTTGGACAGGACCATGTATAATCTGAACAAAACTTTTCTGTCTGATTCGAAATGGTTATTTATTTGGAAACCTCTATCATATTCAAAATTGCTTTGTCCCATGTTGAGATGGCAAATTATTTCCTAGGTTCCTCCTCCCACTGAGGAGGTGGGGTAATTTTAGGGTCATTTTGTTGGCTTTTCTTGAAATCACTAATGCTTTGTAGCAGACTGATATGGCTTTTTTTTAAAAGATAAAATAAGGGATTTTTAGTTATGTTTCAAGTTTGAATTGATGAGTAGTGGTTAGTTTAAGAATCATAGAGTGCCACATTTTTTTTTAGGCTAATATAGATGTAAAGTTCTCAGTTAGGAATGTTACATTTGCTCTGGATGCTGTTGAAATTTAGATGCTGTTTCTTGTCCAAATTTGTCCTGAAGATTTAATTTTTGAAAGTTGTTGGTGGCGTGAGGAAGGACTAATATGATGTTAGTGGGTTGGAGGTGTAATAGCCAACTCCAGTCCCCTAGCGTCCCCCCCACCCCATAAAAAATTAATTACCTCCCCTGGGGTCAGCGGCCCAATCAAAAAAAAAATGTTGCCCCTAGTGACTGTGGACTGGCTCGATGCCCACAGTCACTATTAAAAGATAAAGCATTAATTTGTCTGCTGAACCCCAATATAATACAATCATTGGCCTCAGGTACAATAGTATTATATCATTAATAGCCTTATGGGGCTACAGGCCTGTGCATTGCCAGTGGATCCAATATAACAAAAGAATTGCCCCTAGGGTCACAGGCCTGCAGCCTTTAATATTATTTAATAATTTCCCCCCGGTCTTGTGATAGCCACAAGCCCCGATTAAAATAAAATAACTGCCCTTTACAGTTTGGTGCCAACAATATGCCGACAGAATTCCCCATGCACAATAAATACATTTTATTAAATATACTCTCTACCTACCCCCTACCACTACCCTGCCCAAATAGGGTGGGACGATAAAACGATAAAAGTAAACTCCACCCATTGAGTGCCATGAGGGTGGGTAGTGAAAATTACTGCCCACCCCCCATGCACATAGAAAGAATTACCACAGACTTTGTTTGCAATTCTGATTACACAATGCAGAGATAATTGTTTATAATTCTGTATTCCCTACAATAACATTATGAGTAATGTTTAAGTTGACAGAGTCCCTTGAATTTTGTTTTAACCAATACTTATAACCAAAAATTCTGATTTATATTATTTTTCTACAACTGTTGCTAACTGTATTAAGGAGAGGAACGCAAACAGTGTTTGTTTTTTGTTTACACTGTATACACTACTACAAGCACAGTGTACTACTAGCTAAACCACATTTATATTTCATTACAAAGTACCATGTTGTGTTGGGTAGACAAATCTACACATCACAATTGTAAATGAACTGAGAAGTAACAATTTTCAGCAAACCCTGTGATTTACAACATACATGTGTATGTACGAAATATTTACACAATACTGTATTTTTATAAGTGTGACCTTTAATTAAGTATATAGCAACACTTGATTGGATTTTTCAATATGTGAATTCAAGTTGAAATGTTTCTCTTCTTAATTTTTTCCTCTACATGATGAAAATGTTATTTCCATCATCCTTGGCCATCTCAACCAGACAATTTAGAAGGACATTAACATCCTTTAGCACGTCACATGGCATAGCCTCAGCAACCATCTTGCGAAGAATTTCAGGGTCATTATAAGAGGCAAGCTCTTCCTGTTCTGAATGTGGACGATTTTTTATGATGCCATACGTATTTACAAGATACTCGGACAAGGCAGGGTGCACATGTGAGTTATAACCATATTCCTTTAGGCGGTGCATTAACTCCTTGTAACGATGCTTTAATTTGGATTTTGCTGCCTCATCTGTTTTATGAGTTAAGACACAGGTGGTCACCTGCAATGAGTAAAGAAAATTATAAGAACAGATAAAAAAAAAAAACAGGAGTGTAATATTCCATGTATGGATAAATACAAGCCTTCATTTTTGGACATTGAAAAGTCCCTTTTTGCTACCTATGTCCAATGGATTGGAGATTAAAAAAGTTCCCTTCCACCACCCTGTCCAATGTTGTATTGTTTATAAAAAAAAGCTAAACCTGTTTAATCTTGTCTTCAATGTTGCACACAGTGAAACCGTAGAGACTACGCTGCTCGGTGAAAATGGAAGAGAGGATCCTACGGTCCAACTGGAACGCTATCTCACCAACCACTCGCTGACAGTGATGAAGGTACTTGGGGTCTGTAATGAATTAAGTTGTAGATTAACTGGAGAACAGATAATTTAATATGCAAATGATCAGAAACAAGAAGAAACATGCTCTAATCTACTTTATATCTTCTGAAAGTTATATACTTCATCCACCCTTACATTCAAAATTAGATGTACCTAGATCAAGTCAATGCCGATTGAACTTAATTGTAGTAAAGGCCCATCAGTATGATGGACATTGGAGGTGACTATAAAGTGCTAAAACCTTTCATGTGTAATATAAGAGCACTGAAAGATTGTCATGCTTTTCAATATATTACAACAGTTTCTTAAGGTCAATGTAAAAAGAAGATGACAATTGTATCCAATGGATATGTTACATCACAGGAAATATATCAGGGATGCTAGTCATAATGTCTTACATTGTATGAGGATACTATATCATTCTGAACTGCTTATTTGAAGTCTTGTTTGATCATCCTCCCCATGTTATCATCTCGATAAATTTTACTTTTTTTGTTTCACTAGACAAACTAGGATCAGCTGGAACTTACCACGGCACTGTGGAGAATGGGCACGTGAATGAGCTCTCTTATCTTCATTTTCAAGATGTATAAAAAACAAATAATGATGGAGTGGATTAGACCAATTATATTATTTTGCATTTACATTATATATTATTTATATAAAGAGTGTAGCATCATATTAGTATTAAAACAGGATTGTTTTGGAGGGGTTGTTAAAGTTTCAAAAGCAACAACTACATATTTAATACAACAAATAAAATAATATGTTTGACTAATTATTACATTAAAACACCATAAAGCAAGCACATCTCTTTAGTAATTTGATATATGATGGAACTAAATAGAAACAGTTTTGAAAAGGCGAATGATTCACTGATTAATAATCAATCAGGCTCTGTTGTTGCTTTTTATATACTCAGACACAATAATTATGTCCTATACAGAAACTTTAGAAGCCAAATGTCAGTTTTACATTGTATTAAATTATACTAGATGATAAATGCCAGTGGTTTTTTTTTTTCATAATGTACACAACTGTCATGTATTTAATCTAACAAATGGAATAATAAATGCCTCATAGACCATGCCTACATATGATTTACAGCTGTCTCCTACCATGCTTATCACTGCCTTTATATTGTTTTCCTGGAGGAGACAGGCTACGCATCCTACTTTCATGCTCCTGAAGTGTAGTCCTGAGCTCAACATTCTCCTGTATCAAGCTAAGCATCTTACGCAACTCCGAATTCTCATTTACTAGCCGATCATTATCACTCTCCATGTCCTGCACTTCAGTGCTCTCCATCAACTCCAAAGTCCTATCCTTTAGTCTCTGTTTAAGAACTAAACTGCTTCACGGTCAAACTTTCTTTTATATGCTGGTCAGGGCTTTATGATGTCACCCATGATGTCAGAGATCTTTGTCAAGCTTGTAGTGGTTGATTGAAACAACAACATTGCAATCTTGTTTTGTAAAGGACAAAAAAGTGGCCAGAGTGATGTATAGTAATGACCACTGCTTAGTGTTTGCTTGATGGGTATAAGGAGGCACAGATTCCTCTGTCTTGTCAAACAAATTGAGGTTAGTGTTTATCTCAAACACTGGCATGTTCATTAACCCGTTCATGACCAGATATTTTGAAAAATGTTGGTCACTATGGACAATGTCTGTTTTAACACTTCTGCAGTGTTTTTGTTTAATTGTAATTTTCCTAATTCTCATTTACTGTGCCCACACACAATATATATTGTTTCTTTCAAGATACCATTATTTTGATCATATCATGTAACATATTATTTAAAAAATTCATAAAATATGATTGAAGTTTGAAAATAAAAATGTAACAGATTCATATATTTGTCCTGAGTTTGGGAATACCTCATTGTTTTAATTTGTTTAGCTTTTCTTCCCCTAATATGGCAATAAGTAAAAGTGAAACCATTTATTTGTCAAAATTACCGATAGTCACATTGAAACATTGAATCACAGAATCGCCCCCCCCACACACATAAGTACATATTTAAAAAAAAAAAAAATTTCCCTAGATCAGTGATGGTGAATCTTACTGGACCTGAGAGCACAGTCTTCTGCATGCAGCTAAGTTCCAGACTTCAAAGTGCCAACACTGCTTTATATTAAATACAGAATGGAAGTTTGTTCAGTAAAAGAAACCTCATACACAGCACATGAGTACCTACATACATACTCTATCACAAACAGTACATGAATACCCACATACACCCTCTCTTTCACACACAGTACATGAATACCCACATGCAAACTCTTTTACACACAGTACATGAATACCAACATACATACTCACTCTCTCACACACAGTACATGAATACCCACGTACATACTCTCTTACACATAGTACATGAATACCCACATACATACTCTTTCACACACAGTACATGAATACCAACATACATACTCACTCTCTCACACACTGTACATGAATACCCACATACATACTCTTTTACAAACAGTACATGAATACCCACATACATAATCTCTCTCTCACACACACAGTACATGAATACCCACATACATACTCTCTCTCTCACACACACAGTACATGAATACCCACATACATACTACCCACATACATACTCTCTCACACACAGTACATGAATACCCACATATATACTCTCACATACAGTACATGAATACCCACATACATACTCTCTTACACATAGTACATGAATACCCACATACATACTCTTTCACACACAGTACATGAATACCCACATACACACTCTCTCTCACACACACAGTACATGAATACCCACATATATACTCTCTCACACACAGTACATGAATACCCACATATATACTCTCACACACAGTACATGAATACCCACATACATACTCTCTTACACATAGTACATGAATACCCACATACATACTCTCACACAAACAGTACAGAAATACCCACATACATACTTTCTCTCTCACACACACAGTACATGAATACCCACATATATACTCTCTCACACACAGTACATGAATACCCACATACATACTCTCTTACACATAGTACATGAATACCGACATACATACTCTCACACACACAGTACATGAATACCCACATATATACTCTCACACACAGTACATGAATACCCACATACATACTCTCTTACACATAGTACACTCATACCCACATACATACTCTTTCACACACAGTACATGAATACCAACATATATACTCACTCTCTCACACACAGTACATGAATACCCACATAAATACTCTTTTACACACAGTACATGAATACCCACATACATACTCTCTCTCTCACACACACAGTACATGAATACCCACATACATACTCTCTAACACAAAGTATATGAATACTCGCATACATACTTTTTAATATAATACACAGTACATGAATACCCGCATACATACTTTCTCTCTCACACACACAGTGCATGAATACCCACATACATACTCTCTCACACACAGTACATGAATACCCACATACATACTCTCTCACACACAGTACATGAAAAGCCGCATACATACTCTCTCACAGAGTACATGAATACCCACATATATACTCTCTCACACACAGTACATGAATACCCACATACATACTCTTTTACACATAGTACATGAATACACACATACATTCTCTTTCACACACAGTACATGAATACCAACACACATATTCTCTCTCACATACAGTACGTGAATACCCACATACATGCTCTCTCACACACACACACAGTACATGAATATCCACATACATACCCTCGTACTCACATACAGTACATTAATACCCACATACATACCATCTCACACACACAGTACATGATTAGCCACATACATACTCTCTCTCTCTCACACACACACACAGCACATGAATACCCACATACTCTCCCTCTCTCTCTCTCTCTCTCTTTCACACACACACACACACACACACACACACACACACACACACACACAGTACATGAATACCCACATACATACCTTCACATGCACACACACACTACATGAATACCCCATTCATACTGTCACGCATACATACAGCACAAGTATGAACAAACATTCTCACACACATACAGCACAAGCATACACACATACATACACACACATACATACATAACATGTATACACACATACATACATACTGTACACGTATACACACTTGCATACTCATACATACAGTACATGCATACAAACATGCATCACACATACATACATACATCACACAGCTTGGCAGATACAGTTTATTATAGCAAGACATACATAGCAATTTATTGTGGGGGAATTGTACTCTCTCTCTCCCCTTTACTGTTTATCTATCTTTCCCTCTTTAGTCTCTCTCTCTACCTTTTAGTGCTTCTCGCCATGTTGTGTTCTGCTGTGTCTCTCTCCCCTTCCCTTCTGTTTGTGCCTCTCTCTCCCCTGCCCTGGTGTGCCTTTCTGTGTCTGTCTTTCTTCGCTGTCCTGTTGTATCTCTCTCCCTGCCTTGGTGTGTCTCTCTCTCTACTCTGCCCTGGTGTTTGTCTCTCTCTCCCCCTGCCCTGGTTTACATACAGTACATGAATACCCACATACATACTCTTTCACACACTGTACATGAATACCCACATACATACTCTTTTACACACAGTACATGAATACCCACATATATACTCTCTCACACACAGTACATGAATACCCACATCCATACTCTCTCTCACACACAGTACGCGAATACCCACATACATACTCTCTTACACACACACAGTACATGAATACCCACATACATTCCCTCGTACACACACAGTACATGAATACCCACATACATACAATCTCTCTCGCTCTCTCACACACACACACAAACACACACAGTACATGAATACCCACATATATACCATCTCACACACACACAGTACATGAATACAGTGGCGTACATACTCTCTCTCACACACACACACACACACACAAACACACTACATGAATACCCACATACATACCTTCACATGCACACACACACACACACACACACACACACACACTACATGAATACCCCCATTCATACTCTCACGCATACATACATCACAAGTATGCACATACATACTCACACACATACAGCACAAGCATACACACATACATACACATACATACATAAAGTACACGTATACACACTTGCATACTCATACATACAGTACATGTATACAAACTTGCATCACACATACATACATCACACAGCTTGGCAGATACAGTTTATTATAGCAAGACATACATAGGAATTTATTGTGGGGACATTGCACTCTCTCTGCCCCTGCCCTGGTGTGTCTCTCTCTCTACTCTGCCCTGGTGTTTGTCTCTCTCTCCCCTGCCCTGGTGTGCCTCTCTCTATCCCCAGCCCTGGTGTATCTTTCTATCTCGCCTGCCCTCGTGTGTCTGTCTCTCTACTCTGCCCTGGTGTTTGTCTCTCTCTCACCTGCCCTGTTGTGTCTCTCTTTATCCCCTGCCTGGTGTTTCTCTCCCTCTCTCGTGTCTCTCCCCCATAGTCTCTGCCCCCCCCCCCCACGTTGGAATGCTGCTGCCGTAACTACCAGAGGCAGTGGTGGTGGCCACAGAAATTGTTAAAGCAGCATCGGCTGTAGCCACTGAAAATATTAAAGTGGCAAAGGCCGCCAAATTGCTTGTAGTGACGGCATGCCACAGCGAGCCCAGGGCCGGTGTCCTACCAGGATTTTTCCCAGTTTCCCGGTGGGCCAGTCTGGCCCGGCCATGCACCCATCCTATTTAATCCAAATGTAAAAGGACAGGATGGGATCAAAGTATTTGAATGTATATGTGTATACAGATTCAGATGGGCACATTAATAAATGAGAAAAGGGTAAAAACATAACGACAGATCCATGCAATTTGTGTGTATATAGCAGTCCTGTTTCTGTGTATATAGTATATATATATATATGAGACAGAACATAAGTCCCAAAACTTTTTTTTTATATTTATTCATCTTCATTGATTTACACATAAAAAGAGAAAAACAAACAGAAAGGACATATATATTATATATTTTACCATTGCAATATGGGCCAATCGGCTCGCCAAATTCTGGATGTCTGGCATACCCAAACCTCTGTCGTTCTTCTTATTGACGATCCTTTTTAGGCTCCCCTCCTTTTGAGTCATTACTCTGAGAAACGTAAGGGTATCATTCTCATTAGACCACCTCAGCAAAACATATGCTTTCAGAATGTTGATTCTCCCCAGCCACCAGAAGCTCAAACATTTCCATATTTTCACATTTTTCTTAGTTTGTTTTAATAAGGTTAAGAAGTTTGCTGCTACCAGATCTTCAATTTTGGGGTCTAATTTTTATGCCTAAGTAGCCCATCTGCGATTTTGTTTCTTTCAAGCCTAGCTTGTTAGCTTATTTGCTATAAATGTTGATTTTTCAATGTTAACTTGTAGCCTGCAAACTGGTCGTATTCCTTGATGTTTTTTAATTATATCACCGTGGCTTCTGATTTGATCAACATCAGTAAGATGTCCTCAGCACACAGACTGATCTTTATTTCACTATTTTCAGTCTGTATCCCTTCTATTGTCCTATTCTGTCTAATTGCAAATGCTAGTGGCTCTAGAAGCAAGATATAGAGCAGTGGGGACAATCTGCAGCCCTGTCTTGTCCAGTTACGAACATGTAACAAATTCGTTACGAAGCCTGTCCCCAGAACTCTAGCCCTCAGTGATCCATTCATGGCTTTTATTGCCTCCAACATCCTGGCCTCAAGTACGAACATTTCCAGGAATTTGAAGAGGAAGTCCGAGCCCACCCTGTCGAACACTTTTTCTGCTTCTAGCAAGAGGACTATAGCTGGGACTCCCTCCCTCTCCACCATCTCCAATACATCTATAATTCTTCTGATATTGTTTGCCAATGACCAAACTTGATCATTTAGAATTAGAGATGGAATTACCACGTTGAGCCTCTCCGTCAGTTCTTGAGTATGAACCAAATGTCTTAGAGTAACAAGAATAGTCTCTTTCAATGGGATGGAATATCTACCAGCCATACAATAATTAATTTTCTTTCCTCAAACTGTGGAGCCTTTTGAATGAGTTGGTTATAGTTCTATTTTCCAATTCTTCAATGGTTTTACTATAATTTTTTGGGTCCATTACTGTGTTGAAGTTACCCAAGAGAACTGTTGTCCCCTGTTTACCTTTCTCAGTTTTCTTTAGTGGCTTGTTGATAAATTGTGTTGATGATTTATTTGGATCATATGTGGTGGCTAGTGTATATAATTTATTGTTTATTTCACAGATTAGAATTATGAATTTACCATCTATATCTAGTTGTTCATTCACTATCATCAGAGAGAGCTTTTTCCAAAAAATTAGGGTCACTCCTCTGGTGTTTTTCCCCCAAATGATGGACATATCACCATTGGAATATTCTTTGATTGAATTAAAAAAAATAATTCCTGCTTTTTACAATGTGTTTCTTGGATGGCACAGATTTTTTAAATAGTCCAGAATAATACATTTTATATTTGGGGAATTTACCCCTTGAGCATTTATCTTCAAGATTCTAATTTACACTTTATCAGCTGACTTTTTGGTCTTCCCGTTTTCTCTCTCGTCACCAATACAGACAAACAAAACTTTTTACACAGACACATGTAACAACATTTACAGTAGCCTGGCGAAAAAAACGCCTGCAGGCCCCATGTCCGAAAACCGAGCATTTTAGCTCATAAATCCCTTCATCTGGGCTAAATATCTAGCTCAGTTGCAGCCTCCTTTAAGGAGGGTTTTTTGGGTGGTTCCTCTTTTTATAATATTATGGTCAGTTCCTTTTTAACTACTTTATGCTTTGTCTACATTGGGTTAGATAATGTTCTCTGTTGTGTACCTTCTTATCTCTTCTGGTGCCCCCCTTGGTCTATTCTACTTACGGTGTTTGATATCTCTCTCTGGGGGGGGAAGAAGCATATGGTTTGTGCCCGACCTGTCTACATTCTCAGAAAAAAGGACAGATGTACATCTCCAAGCTTTCCATATTCTCTTTGGGTTCTATTTATGGGTAATAACATGAAAGTGGGAGGTTTGTTTCTACATTATTGATTGCAATGTATTTATATTGTGTTATTTATGTTATTTATTGTGTGATCCCCTGATTCTACATTTTCTAAAGTGATCATTGTAGAGCAGCTACTATCTCTTACGTGATCACGTGACTCTCTAATATATGCCTTTAGTGCTTATTATATTCTCTAACTTATGGGTTTAGTACCTATATGCATTTTTATCCTTTCTCAGTTTACCCTTTGCTCTAGTGATCCTAATCATGTGACTTTGTGACTCCAAGGGTATCGAGTGTACTACTGTACAGTAGTGTGGATTGTGCTGTCAACTTGCAGTGTCCAAAAAATATGAACTTTGATATAACCATAATTTGGCCTACTCTGCTTATACACATTAATTAGATAACCTAGATATGGTGCTTAGTAATAATCATTACAATAAAGTTAAACATCGCTTAGTCCCACAGTTCTGTCTTATTTCAAAAGAATCTGGCCCTCTGAATTAACAGTTTTTAGGGCCTTATTCCCTTTCTTCTTCACTTTTATAGAAAGACTGTGTCTGTGTGTCTGAGCATATGTTTACATGGCCTGCCTTGTTCTTGGACCAAGTTTAGGCATGCTGAACTGTTCATTTCTCTTTGCTTCTCCACCAGTGTTTGACCTTTGCTCTTGGCTCCAGGTTCTGATGATTTAGTTCTTTACTAACCGTAATTTCTAGGTATACCAAAAAAAGATAACGAAAAAAAAAATCTCCTCTCAAATTCTCTCATTATCAGTCTCTTTCTTCAATCAAACTTAGCTTTTTCTTTTTGATCCAGTCCTTCAGCATGTGTGCTTCCTCAGAGACTTATCTTTGGCCTGATTGATGACCTTCATCAGTCAGGAATAACTTAGTGGGAAAACCTCAAAAGTACTTTATGTCTTTTTCTCTCAGGGTACTGGCATATGGAGCAAATTGTTTTCTTGTAGTGAGAGATAAATCTGCAAATTTTTTATATGGTCATAGGGAGAGTCCTTTAATTTTTTTCACTCATATTTTTCTGAATGGCTGTTTTAAATCTGTAGGAGTGGCATAATACCACGATGTGCCTAGGCAGCTGTTCTGGGACTTTACTTGGTCTTCCATATTGATGTCTAAGAATCTGGCAAATTCTTTCAAATAATCATCTATTTGTGCCTGTGTTATTTGTTCCGCCACTCCTCTAAATCTCAGGTGTTTTCTTTGGTTACTATCTTCCATTTCAACTTGTTTTTCTTCCATCATCTCTTACTTTTGTTTCTAGTTTTCCAATTTCCAGGTTTTGGAGTTACATTTTTTGTTCTAATATTTCAATTTTTTTAAAATTCCTTGTTGCATTTTCATCTATTTTTTTGAATGTCTCCTTTAATTAATTTTACACTGTTTGGTATTTCAACTCTTATTTTGTCAAACTGAGTTTTTTAGGCATAGTTTCAAGTAGTCTTGTGTGATCATCCTTAGATCTGGGTTTGCCGTTTCTATTCCATGCTTGACAGTTTTTTCCTGAATTAGTGGTGTTTTGCTCGCTTCCGGGAAGGACCCCTTATTTTTTTCCTGTAGATCTTTTTGAAGGGAGAAATAGTTGAAGAAGCGTTTTTCAGCTTTCTTATCCTTTTTTCTCAATCTGTCTCCTTTCTCTTGTTTCTCCTGAGGCCATTTCGGTATTGTATTTCGCACCTCTCGATGGATGTGTCCTTCAACTCTTAAATGGATGTCTCCTTAAACACACCCATTTAAGATTTATTTAGAAGAAAAAAACAAAACAAAGGTTTTCTCTCGCTTTCCCTCTCCCAACTCTTTTATAATTGTTATTTTTGAACCACCTATTTTGTGAGGCAAGTTATTTATTTAAAGTCTGTTGAATATTCTGGTTCTCTAGTCGCTGCTTTCCAAGAGTAATGCAGCTGTGTGTTCTGAGCTTTCAGTTTTGAAAACTTAATTTCTGCAGAGAGGAAAAGAAAAAAAGAGGAAAAAGAAGACAAAAAACAAACCCCTCCTTCTTCATCTTTACCACATCCAGCTATGTTTTTTTTTTACTATCTGGATTTGTGTGGCCTTCTCTACAGCAGAAATAAAAGTTAATTACTTTTTTTTTGTAATAGGCACTGAGAATTGGTTATTTTTAGAGTTGAGCGAACCCTCTGGGCTATTGCTGCCCAGTCACTACTAAAATAAGGCCCCCTCTAGTCCCCATCCCTTGCCCGCGGGTGGGGCCCTAATAATGTTGGGTGGGGGGGACCTAATGTCCCCCCCAGGTCCCCACCCATTGCCGGTGGTTGGTTTAAACCAACCAATCAGAGTGCTCTGAGCTTAATTGAAGGGCAGGCCAAGGTGTTATAAGCCTTCCCCCGCCTTGCAGAGCTCAGTCTGCATGGGGACCTCCATGGGCGAAGATGGATTTTTCTCCAGTGGAGTTTTTTGTTGTTTGTTTTTTGCGCTCGTTTTTTTGAACATTTTTTTTTGAACAGTTGTATTATGTTTTTTTATTTGGCCTTTTTTGGGGATAAAGAAAAGAAAAAAGTAGACATCAAATAGTTAGTATGAAATTGTTATTTTTTTTTACAGGTTAGTTTATTGCCCACCCCCTCACTATTATTAGGGTGAGAGGTGGTAGATTTTTTTTATTGGGATGGGAGTGACTAGGGGCTGGGCATTTGTGGTCTCCACCGGCCGCTCATGGGTGGGGACCGGGGGGGGGGGGACACTAGGTCCCCCCATCATTATTGTTATAAGGTTCCCACACACCGGTTTTTGGACCCCAGACCCGAACACGGACATTTCACTGTATGTTCGGGTTGGAGTTCGGGGTTCGGCGATTTAATGGCCCGTTTTGAAAGGCTGCAGGGCAGCCAATCAGAAAGCCCATAGCATTACATACATATACATTGTATGTAATGCTATTGGCTTTCTATAAAGCGAAATAGAGTCCCCATTAATACTTCATATCTGAGAGTCAAATAGAACAGTCCAATACTGTGCTTACAGTACACTTTGAAAAATTCTAATTGTTTTGGGGGGTAAATAGTACATTTGCGTCTTGCGGTGCACTTAATATCTGAGAGTCAAATAGAATGATTCGGTTTATAGAATAGCAATAGCATCACATGTCATGTCATGGCTTTCTATAAACCAAAATAGTGTCCCCATTCATACGAATAGGTCAATTGACCTATTCGTTGACATGTCACTGGTATGTTGACATGTCACTGGTATATTTAGGGTAGCTCAGAACCCTATAACACAGAAGACTTAAAAACTACACAAGGTAAGGAATACAATGCAGATGGTCCATTCAAAGTAAGTGTCAGTTCAGCATCATTCAACTTACATCAGATGCACACCAGTGGCATGCCCTAAATGACAGGAGATTGGGGCATGCCATTGGTGCACCTCTGATCACAGTTAAATGCACATACTAAGTCATGCTAAGGCCGATCCATGGGAATAGACATGCATATGGACACCAATTTATCATCAATAAATCTATGTGAAATTTGCAGTCTGATGCTTCTTAGAGCAGCAGAAATTAAAAAGAGTGTAATTGTGTCATAATGGAGCAGGCTGACAGTGGTAGGACAGTACTGATTTGGCAGAGACCACTAACAATGGCAAGCCAGCAGAGGCAGTGTAATCCTTTGGACAATGTTCTGCTGTGAAACCTGTGGATGTTACTTTGACATGTACCACCTACCTAAACATTGTTGCAGATCATCTACACTCTTTAATGGAAATGATATTCCCTGAATGCTTTGGTCTCTTTAAGCAGACTAATGTGCCCTGCCACAAAGTAAAAATGGTTCAGGAATGGTTTGAGGAACACCGCAACAAGTTCAAGATGTTGAATTGGCCTCCAAATTCGAGCATCTGTTTGATGTGCTGAACAAACAAGTCCAATCCATGGAGGCCCCTAATTGCAACTGATAGTACTAGAAGGATCTACTCCTAAGGTCTTGGTGCCAGATACCACTTCACACCATCAGAAGTCTAGTGGAGTTCTTGCCTTGATGAGTCAGGGCTATTTTGTGGTCAAAAGGGGACCTACACAATATTAGTCAGGTGGTCATAACGTTATGGCTGATCGGTTTATATATCTATATTAATTGATTACCATACCTTAACATGCATCAGAGTCGCCTGAATGCTACAATACACATCTCAATCCACCTGTGAGATCACAGTAGTCAGATCTAAATACACGATTCATAGAACCCAATTAGGATCATTATAAAAAGGAGGGAGATTCACAACCATGCCCATTTTCAAACCCCACTGAGAGGGAATTGTGTCTTGTGAGAGAGAGAATGATGCAGGCCCTCAATTTGTGGGATACCCAAAAGGATGACAACCAGGGAGCATTGCTGGCTTATCCTGGTAGGCTCAGAGTCCCTAAGCACATCATGGCCAGGGACATCTTTCAAAGGCTCGAAGGAAATTGCATTCTCAAAACATTTAGACATTTCCATGTGGCCATCCTGGATTTATACCAGTACATAAGACAGTATCTGGAGCCTCTGACTGAAAGGAACCATTAAATACCTAGACTGATGAAATTGTTAGCAGTACTGCATCATTTTGCCACACAATCCTTCCAGGTAGTTTGGGGAGGTACCATCTGTTACCTCCTTCCTGACTTCATTCTCCTCTTCTTTGACTATCCCTGTCCCTTTTTTTTCTTCTTCTCTCTCTTAATTTATCTCCTACAGTGCTTACTATGTCTCCTCTCCCCTTGCTAATTTTTCCGTTAGTTTTTACCAATGTTACTGTAGAATTATTATCTATTACCTGATATAATTATATTTTATCCATTGAAGCAGCCTTAATTGTTGAATACTTAGGATGTATTTCTTTCTCCAATATCCTCTGTGTTTAGCTGGACCGGTATTTTTTGTTAGAAGAATTTTCATAGTTGTGTAAGATCTACTATTCTGTTTAAGAAGTTAGAAGCCGAATATCTACCTTATTCATGAATATTTTTAAAATTATTTTATACTCTGCATGTTTTGGGGGTTATGTTAAAAGAGGGTTATGCTATTAAGTTGCATCAGGTACCTTTCTCTGGCAAATATAAATGACCATCACGTATGCTCTTATGTACAGGAACTGTTTACTTATGATGATGTATATTGTTATGACTTTCTTACAAACAAAAGTTTAAAAAATCAATAGACAAAGTAAAAAAAAAAAACAATTCTGGTGTGCTTGCATTAATGGCCTTTTCAGATCCATGGATAGCTGCTAGTGTTAGCTCAGACTCATTGAGGTTTAATGGGTGTTGCTGTGCCACACCTGTTGGTCTTGCCTTTTTCATCTTCTTCAGCCCCTGTTTCTTAACATCTGAGTACCAGCAATATACCAGCATGGCATGATGAGTTATGAGTGTCATTATGGAGACATGTGGCTTTGTCACACAACTATAGATGTGTTTGTTATGAGTGGATGGAAAGATAACTGGGGAGGAAGGAGGACATAGACCTGAAATTATTCCATTAAAACATGCAGGAGACAGGTAAGTCAAGTAGATGGGGGGAGGAACAAAACTGAGATTTGACATATGAATGGTTAGTATGTGAATAGAGAACAGAGCTGAGAGTAACCACTGAAACATACAGAGGGTAAGTAGCTGGAAGAAAATAGAGATGTGCCCCCATTAACATTGACAGTGTACATTTAGACAGAGAGGAGAGTGGGAGTGAGAGAATCAACTCTACTGATGCCACCAACTAGTGATTAGTTCTCAGAGTGCAGTTGGGAGAGCCAGTGACACATGGAGTGTAATTTTCTGCTCATAAAGGAGTGCTTGGTCTTGGGTTTAGATCAACCTTACCTCAATATCTGCACAAACTCACTGCACTGCATGCATGTAGGCAGGATGAAGGCGCCGGACATGACTACTCATCATATCCAGCATGGAGGTACCACATATGCAGATCATCGGGGACTCCGTGAGTGAGGCACAGACGTCTGCAGCCGATTCAGGGCAACCCCGGTACAAAGTACAAAGTTCAAAGCAGTCCCAGTGCAGTTCGGCACTGCCTGTAAGTGGCTGAGAGCTAAGATTTTTCTTCCCCACCCCTGCACTATACTTATGGCTCTTGTCATAATAGAGGAGAGCAGGCAAGGGGGGCAGGAGGGAAATTGCCCCAGGCTGCTCTCTAATCTCCCTCAATAGGCTGGGGCTGCCTATCAATCACTGTAACTAAAAGCACACAAACCCCCGGAAATACACGAGAAACGTCGTGCCTCCGAGTGATAGGCGTGCTCTGGGCTGGCAGTGAAAGAACCTGGTACTGAAAGAACTGAAAACATATAATTTTAAATTCACAAACATTCACTATTTCATGGTCAATGAATTAATACAATAAACTATTTTTTAAGTATGACATTTAATGTATTTCTGTTAATGTATTGAAGATTGCTTGTTTAAGTTAATCCATATGGATATATTTACTCTTCCCTACAAGATGAAAATATGGTTTCCATCTTCATTGGCCATGGTAACCAGACAGTCTAGCATAATCTTCACATCCTTAAGCACATCAGATGGCATGGCCTCAGTCGCCATCTTGCATATAAATTCAGGGTCCTTGTACGAAGTAAGTCCTTTGTTTGAAGAATGTGGACGATCCTTCATGATTCCATAAGTGTTTATAAGGTACTCGGAGAAGGCAGGATGGATATCACGGTCATAACCTCGTTTCTTTAGGCGCTGCATTAGTTCCTTGTAGCGTTGCTTCAATTCTGATCTTTCAGACTCATCTACCTTATGAGTCATTGCGCAGGTTGTCAACTGCAAGTGAATGAGTAAAAGGAGATAATAGAGTGAATTACAAACATAGGTTCATCAGTGAATTTGCTAACTAACCAGAAAGTTTATTTATGAAAAGCTCTTTCGCAAGAGATTGTGCCCTCCCAATAATTCATACTCTGCTACCCTCTCATGTTCCCATTGTGGAAGATAAAATTTCCCTGGAAGCCATTTTGTATCTTGGAAGCCATTTTGTCCTACTGACTCCATTTTGTATGCCTTCATCCATGTTTGTCCTCTGTGATACCCAAAGAGAGTGAGAGGTTTATGTGGCAATTGAGGGGGATGTACAAGTGAGTTCTGCTTCTGGTGTTGGGATATTTCACAGGAAACCAGGCTTTCTCAACTAGGTCTAAGAAATACAGGATGTAGCAAGGGTACAACCGCAAGGATCAGGTGGTCTTTCTAGATTATTCCAGTAAGTTAAACTGGCAAACATTGTGGTTTTATTAAGATATACGTGGCACTGCGACAAATTATAACCAATCATATGCTTCTATTAGCCATGCCTTATGAAATTATGCTGTTCTTTTTTACTATAAAGATGTGTGTTAAAAAGGGTGCGGCAGTGCAGTCTGTGCAGACGCTACCCTACGTATATACGTTTGTATTAAACTTCAACGCTTATTCAACTCAAGAATCTGGGCCTGGTCTCCTTTCTTTGCCTCTTCATTTCTATGTGAAGTATCAGAGGAGAAATTGACCATTCACACCATTTAACATAAAAAATATATAAACCTGCATAATCTTTTCTTCTATGTTGGACACAGTGAAACTGTATAAACGATGCTGCTTCTTGAAAATATAAGAGAGTATTCTGCGGTCCAACTGGAACGCTATCTCGCCAACCACTCGCTGACAGTGGTGAAGATTTTTTGGGTCTGTAGAAGGTTAAATTGAAGATTACATTTACATTATTATAAGACTTGTTTCAGACACCATGAAAAGTATATCTTGAGAAAATGTGTTGCTCTCTGAAAACTTGTGGTCATTATATTCTCTGTAAATGTTACTTCAGTATGGTGGTCAATGTTGAGTTTTAATAAAAAGTCCATTGCGCTATTATCTTTTAAATATTAGATAATACTGTAAATGCATGAGATAATATCAACTGGATGTGATATGATGACTACTTAATGATGGGTTATTACATACAATCAGAGGCGGCTCTCTAATTAGGCAAGTTAGGCGGCTGCCTAAGGCCTCGCACTTGGGGGGGCCTCGCGGCAGCCTAACTCACCTAACAGATAATGTTTTGCCACCTTTCTGCTACCTACTCCATGGACATTCATAAGCTTCCACTAGGTACCAGTTTACATTGTAAGTTGACGGGAGCTTATCGCTGCCTGCTTGTTGTGTGTAGCAGGCAGTGATAAGTCAACTGTCACACTAACCTCCGCGCCATCAGCGTCGGCACTTTAAGGTAAGGGGTCGTCTTCACAGGCAGCGATTGTGTTTTTTTTCTCTCCTGCACACGAAGATTACCGCTCTGCTCCGCCCCCACTGTAACCCAAACGGCAACAGCAGAGGCGCCAGCACAACGTGGTCTATGAGACCACTGGACACTGAGACCCTCTTCTTCTCCCTGTAGATGCCCAGACAGGTAACTAAGCAGGGAGGGAGAGGGACATCTAAGAGAAAAACTATCCCGCCGCTCTGATGCCCTTTATGCTGGTCATAAAAAAAAGTTTTTAAAAAATCTGCTGGTGTGTCTGTGTGCTGACCGAGTTGTGTGAGTGTGTGTGCTGACTGAGTGTGTGAGTGATGGTGTGTGCTGACTGAATGTGTGTGTGAGTGAGGGTGTGTGCTGACTGAGTGTTTGTGTGAGTGTGGGCTGGCTGAGTGTGTGAGTGTGGAATGGCTTAATGTGTGCTGAGTGAGTGTGTGCTCGCTGAGTGTGTTTGATTAAGTGTGTGATGGCTTATTTTGTTTGTGAGTGTGTGTCCTGAGTGAGTGTGTGACTGAGTGTGGGCTGGCTGAGTGTTTGAGTGAGTGTGGGCTGGCTGAGTTAATGAGTGTGTGCTCACTGAATGTGTTTGATTAAGTGTGTGCAGGCTTATTGTGTGTGTGTGTGTGTGAGTGTTTGCTTGCAGAGTGTGTCTGTGAGTGTGTGTCCTGTCTGAGTTTGTGTGGCTGGGTTTGTGATTGAGTGTGACTATGTTTGTGATAAGCTGTTTGAGGACATAATGGCAGTGGTATGTTTAAGGACAATGATCATTAGTTCTTTAGGGACCCTGATTTGAGTGATAAACAGTCTAGGCACAAATATGGCACCAATAAAAGGTTTGGGAACAATGGCAGTGACAGGGTATTTGAAGACAATGATTACCCCAATGAGCTGTTTGGGCACATAGATGACCCTGATAAAATGTTTGGGCACAGAGACAGCAGTCGGAAAGCAGTTTGGAGACAAAGAAGGCAGTCAAATAAGTTGATGAAGGACATAGGTGGCACTGATAAGTCTTGGGACAAGTTGCACTGGGAAGCTGTTTGGGATCAAATATGGCACTGGCAAGATGTTTGGGGACAGAGATGGAACAAGGCCAAGACCTTGTGGATGTACATTGGTAAGTCCTGTCTGTACATTATTGGACAATTGTAATAATAATTTGCAAGTCCTGTGGGTGATGAAATGTGGTGCTGTGATGTTTGTGTGTGTCTTCTAAATGTGAACACTAACACATATATACACACTCAAATGCTGATCAGATGCACACAAGCACACTTATAGTGTATGTGTGTGCTAGTGTGTGTATCTGATCAGCATATAAGCATGTATGTGTGTGCTATACCAATCACTTTTGATATAGATATTTGCAGACTAATTATAAGACAAATAAAAACAAGGAGTGGTGAATTCCTAATTGCTGGGATTTAAGGCTGGTCTTAAAATATGCTATTTAAACAGTTCATTTTTATTATCACTTGCATATCTATTTTTAATTATGAGTGTCAGTGAGGGCCTCACGTTCGAGTTTCGCCTAAGGCCTCACAAAGTCTAGAGCCGCCTCTGCATACAATGTTGAACTTATGTAAGAAAGGCAAGTGTTGAATTCAGTTCTGAGCTTAAGCATATTTGTTAATATAATCTGACTGTATTCAGCAGAAACATTCTATTGGCTTTTGTGTTTTGCTTTTAAAAGTTTTCTTTTAGCATTTGCTTAGATCTTTCACCCTGTGTGCTAATAATAAAGGTAGATAAAATAGAAGTCTTACCATGACATGGCGGTGAATGTGAACGGGAATGGGAACATTCTCTTTTGTCTTCAATTATCAAGGTGCAATAAAAAGAACAATAGAAAGGAGCAGATTAGAACATGTGCTGCCTTCCTTACTCATATTTTTATTTTGTATCCAGATTAAAATTGATATTGAAACATCTTAAAAATTGTAGATATAGTTGTGGGTGCTGAAGCACAACTATGTTAATATATTTTAAGTAGACAAATGCACCTCTTTACTAATTAATATGTTATTTAAAATGTAGTTGTGAAAGAAAAGTGATTTTATATTTCAAATTATTCATTTTTGTTATTGAACTCAGTGTTAATGTCTTATTTCCGGCGACTGTGAACAAATTTCATAATCCAAGTCACTTGATATTGTTTTGACCTATGAACTCGTTCATGACCGAAATACACCTTGTAAATATGGGGAAAGTATCATAATGTTTGTCTTACCTCTCCCATCACCAGTTTTAGATTGTTTTCCTGCAGGGGACAAGCCACGCATTCTACGTTCATTGTCTCGAAGAGCAGTCCTGAGTTCAACATTCTCCTTCATCAAGCTGAGCATATTACGCAATTCGGTATTTTCATTCACGAGCCGAACATTCTCTTGCTCCAGCTGCTCCATATTCTTATCCTTGAATCTCTGTGTATAAACTGCCCTTTTGTCTCCCTAAACTTATCTCATACTTATGACAGTCAGACTTTCCCTTATATGCTGGTCAGCCCTTTATGATGTCATCTATTTGTTGTAATCAGATTTGTTAGGGATGTATAGAAGTATAGAAAAACATGTTATAAAGGGACTGGGTAAAGGGATACTATAGTAACGTTTAATGCTCATTGTAGAGCATTAACCATCCGCATCCTCAGACCCCAGGCAGATGAGAGTAGAGGTCAGCCAGCACTCAGTTCAGTTAAACCTCAGTGAATGTAAAATGAAATGCATCTGCAAACAAGCCTTACTCAAAAGAAGGGCTTTATTAATGAAAGAAAGAATTGCAAATTCCCTTCACAATTCCCTGCAGTTGTCTTTTTTATGAATAAAGACTTCTTTTAAAATGTAAAAAAACCTTATTTTAAAGTTGTGTCCACAATACTCACATTACACTAAGACTAAGACTAAGATCAAACACAGTTATTTGGAGCCATCCCCTAGCATGTGATGCTCATTTTGAGCTCCGACAGGGACAATCAATGTAGTAAGTGAGGATTGTTGGCAGCCAAGGGAATGTATTTGCGGTGTTAGGGTGGATGTTTACAAGTGTTAAAGTGTGTATAGGTTGGGAGCTGCATTTAGATGAAACAGGTATTAATAGCTGAGTGCAAAAGTTAGACAAGAAAGAAAAGTTTTTCAGGTTGACTAGTAATGGCTCTTTTTTCTTATAGAATGCAATAGTACTACAAATGAACGAATGATTTTCGTTTATTAACCATTCGTTCATTTGGCTTTCGTTAGCTTAGCATTTTCGTTCTTCGTTTTTCGGGCGAATGGACGAAAATGCAATTTTCGGACGAAAATGCATTCGTCCGAAAACGAATGCACATGTCTAGTATATATTCACATGTAAATTGCTTTTTTAATAAAAAATTATGATATAAAAAAATTCTTATGTGACAATGCTGCCTCTCTCTTTCCCTTGCCCCCAGATTTGTCGCTCTCCCCCCCTTAGTGTTGTCTCTCTCTCACCCTCCCTTTGGCTCCCCCCTCTCTCCCCTTGTGTCTGTCTCTTCCCCCTTCCCTCCCCCGGTTTCTCTCTGCCCCCCTCCCTTTGTTTCTGTCTCTTCCCCCCTTCCCTCCCCTTGTTTCTCTCTGCCCCCCCCCCTTGTTATTCTGTCCCCCCCTCACCTGTTTCTTTCTCCCTGGTGGCTAGTGGGGGCAGCCGGGGGATGTATGCACTATACATAATAGACGGAAGTGTCGGGCAGCATGGAGGTTGTCTGCACGATTCGTACAGACATCCCCCAGCTGCCCGATTCTCCCTGGTGGCTAGCGAGGCAGCGGAGGATGTCTGTGCGATGAGCGAGACCTCCCCTGCTGCCGCCCGGAACGACCGCCAGGACTTTTATGAGGAAGCTGGAAGTACCCAGCTTCATCATAGAAGTCCCGGCGGTCATGCCGGGCGGCAGCAGGGGAGATCTGCGCTCATCGCGCAGACATCCCCTGCTGTTAGAGAGGGGGATCCAGGTCCCCTGCAGCTCTGCTGGGGACCTGGATCCCAGTCTTATAGTCTGACCTCAATTTGAGGTCAGATTATAAAACGACCTCGATTATAAAAGGGGTATTAATTAACACTTCCCTTGCTGATCACAGTTTCTTTTTACTGTGATCCGTTTCCTTCCAAGTTTATGAACCTCATTTAGCTTTTTCAAAATAAATTTTATTTTGTAAATTTTTACTATATTACCTTTATTCTTTTCATGTATTAATGTAATTACAGTTAACTCCTACAAGCCTGTGCTGTGATTATGACCAGAGCAAACGTTAACCCATTTGTGACGTTGGGACGTTCTATGCCGTCCTGATTTTAAGTCCCTTAAAGTCGTTAGGACGGCATAGTACGTCCTGTGTTAAACAGCTCATATCGCGGCTTGGATCATGCTGCAGGCACTTGCAGCGGGATCCCACCTGTCAGATGAGGCCATTTTAAATGGCCTCAGTCTGACAGGGGAAATTTAGCTGGTGCTCAAAACGAGCACCAGCTACATTTCTCTAAATCGTGCGTGACGTCCGAAGGGCTTGCAATTTTTGGGCAGGGACCCACAGGGTCTATTAAGACCCTGATTTGGTCTCTGCCATAGTGTTCCTGGCTAACGATCACCTTGTGATCAGTGGCCAGGAACAAATCGTGACGTTTTGGTGCTTACGTCATTTGGGACGCAAGCACCATGCGTCACAAAGGGGTTAAAACTCTCCACTTTTTTCAATTTATTTTTTAATACTAAATTCAAATCATTTCATGCTATTGGCAATTCTATAAACCGAAATAGAGTCGGTTTATGGAATACCAATAGCAAAATAGCCATTACAAAATGCCTCGCTAGCCACCAGGGAGAATCGGGCAGCTGGGGGATGTCTGCACGAATCGTGCAGACAACCTCCATGCTGCCCGACACTTCCGTCTATTATGTATAGTGCATACATCCCCCGGCTGCCCCCACTAGCCACCAGGGAGCAAGAAACAGGTGAGGGGGGGACAGAATAACAAGGGGGGGGGGGGGGGGCAGAGAGAAACAAGGGGAGGGAAGGGGGGAAGAGACAGACACAAGGGGAGCGAGGGGGGAGCCAAAAGGAGGGTGAGAGAGAGACAACACTAAGGGGGGGGAGCGCGATAAATCTGGGGGCAAGGGAAAGAGAGAGGCAGCATTGTCACATAAAAGGAAATAAAAACAAGATTTTTTATATCATAATTTTTTATTAAAAAAGCAATTTACATGTGAATATATACTAGACATGTGCATTCGTTTTCGGACGAATGCATTTTCGTCCGAAAATAGCATTTTCGTCCATTCGCCCTAAAAACGAAGAACGAAAATGCTAAGCTAACGAAAGCCGAATGAACGAATGGTTAATAAACGAAAATCATTCGTTCATTCGTCCATTCGTAGTACTATTGCATTCTATAAGCCGAAATAGAGTCGGTTTATAGAATACAATAGCATTTAACTATACGGAGACAGAGTCTCCATTCATAAAATTATGAATGGAGACTTTGTCTCCGTATAGTTAAATGCCCACAGCCTATAAACCGAACGATCGGTTTATAGGCTGTGGGCATTTAACTATACGGAGACAGAGTCTCCATTCATATAATTATAAATGGAGACTTTGTCTCCGTATAGTTAAAAGCCGGCATTTAACTATACGGAGACAGAGTCTCCATTCATAAAATTATGAATGGAGACTTTGTCTCCGTATAGTTAAATGCCCACAGCCTATAAACCGAACGATCGGTTTATAGGCTGTGGGCATTTAACTATACGGAGACAGAGTCTCCATTCATATGAATGGAGACTTTGTCTCCGTATAGTTAAAAGCCGACAGCCTATAAACCGAACATTCGGTTTATAGGCTGTGGGCATTTAAATATACGGAGACAAAGTCTCCATTCATAAAATTATAAATGGAGACTTTGTCTCCGTATAGTTAAAAGCCGGCATTTAACTATACGGAGACAGAGTCTCCATTCATAAAATTATGAATGGAGACTTTGTCTCCGTGTAGTAAAATGCCCACAGCCTATAAACCGAACGTTCGGTTTATAGGCTGTCAGCTTATGGAATACATGTATTCCTATTGCTATTCTATAAACCGAACTTTCGGTTTATAGAATAGCCATAGGATTACATGTATTACATAAGCCGAAAGTCTATAAACCGATAGTTCGGTTTATAGGCTTTCGGCATTTTACTACACGGAGACAAAGTCTCCATTCATAATTTATGAATGGAGACTCTGTCTCTGTATAGTTAAATGCCGACAGCCTATAAACCGAACGACTTTCGGTTTATAGACTTTCGGCTTATGTAATACATGTAATCCTATGGCTATTCTATAAAGCGAAAGTCGTTCGGTTTATAGAATAGCAATAGCATTACATGTATTCTATAAGCCGAACGTCGTTTGTTTTAAAGACTTTCGGCTTATAGAATACATGCAATGCTATTGGCTTTCTATAAACCGAAAGAGTCCCCATTCATACGAATAGGTCAATTGACCTATTCGTATGAATGGGAACTCAATTTCGGCTTATAGGAAGCCAATAGCATTACATGCATTCCATAAACCGAAAGTCATTCATGTCGGTTTATGGAATGTAGTACAATGCTATTGGTATTGTATAAACCGACTCTATTTCGGTTTAGAATGCCAATAGCACGAATGGACGAATGGACGAATGATTTTCGTTTATTAACCATTCGTTCATTCGGATTTTTTTAGTTAAAATTTTCGTTATTCGTTTTTCGGACGAATGGACGAAAATGCTATTTTCGTCCGAAAATGCATTCGTCCAAAAACGAATGCACATGTCTACTATTTACCACCCAAAACAATTAGAATTTTTCAAAGTGCGCTGTAAGCACAGTATTGGACTGTTCTATTTGACTCTCAGATATGAAGTGCACCACAAGACGCAAATGTACTATTTACCACCCAAAACAATTTGAATTTTTCAAAGTGCGCTGTAAGCACAGTATCGGACTGTTCTATTTGACTCTCAGATATGAAGTGCACCGCAAGACACAAATGCACTATTTACCACCCAAAACAATTAGAATTTTTCAAAGTGCGCTGTAAGCACAGTTTTGGACTGTTCTATTTGACTCTCAGATATGAAGTGCACCGCAAGACGCAAATGTACTATTTACCACCCTAAACAATTAGAATTTTTCAAAGTGCACTGTAAGCACAGTATCGGACTGTTCTATTTGACTCTCAGATATGAAGTGCACCGCAAGACGCAAATGTACTATTTACCACCCAAAACAATTAGAATTTTTCAAAGTGCGCTGTAAGCACAGTTTTGGACTGTTCTATTTGACTCTCAGATATGAAGTGCACCGCAAGACGCAAATGTACTATTTACCACCCTAAACAATTAGAATTTTTCAAAGTGCACTGTAAGCACAGTATTTCACTGTTCTGTTTGACTCTCAGATATGAAGTGCACCGCAAGACGCAAATGTACTATTTACCACCCAAAACAATTAGAATTTTTCAAAGTGCACTGTAAGCACAGTATTGGACTGTTCTATTTGACTCTCAGATATGAAGTGCACCGCAAGACGCAAATGTACTATTTACCACCCAAAACTATTAGAATTTTTCAAAGTGTGCTGTAAGCACAGTATTTGACGGTTCTATTTGACTCTCAGATATGAAGTGCAGGACGCAAATGTAATATTTAACACCAACAAATTGCAGTATTTAAAAATGCCTAGATGTTGCCCACTGAGCTAACAGAACAGGATTAAAGTCATGTGCCTGGCACACATGCAGTTGCAAGTGCACTGCACTCTCTGTGGCACTGGGCTCAGGGCAGGGTACAAATATGTAGTATAGCACCCACTAAAATAATCACTGTAATTTGAATAATCGCTGTAGTTTGAATAATCGCTGTAGTTTGCAGATTCAACATCAGAATTTTTTAAAATCTGTCCCTCACAGCTGCAGCATCCTCTCCCTACACTAAGAAGAGCTCATGTGATGTGCGTGTATGTGACTCCAGCTTATAAATAGAGGCTGAGTCACATGCTGCACTGGCCAATCACAGCCCCGCATTAGTAGGCATAGCTATGATGGCTTCTAAGGGAAAACGAGTCAAACGCTTGTTAATTGGCTGCCCTGCAGCATTTCAAAATGCGCCATTAAATCGCTGAACCCCGAACTCCAACACAGACATAGAGTGAAATGTCCGTGTTTGGGTCCGGGGTCCAAAAACCGTAATGTTCGGTACGAACCCGAACAGTGCGGTTCGGGTTCACTCAACACAAGTCTGGATGTATTAAGCAGGATATTATTTTTTTCATCCTACCCACCAGGACTGCAGAGTAAATTTTAACATCTGTATTGATCAATAATATCGGCATGTAGTTTTTAATTTAAGTTTTATCGTTTCCCTCTTTTAAAATAGGGATAATATTGGCAATGAGCAGTACTTTTGGCATCTCTTTATTCTTTTTTATTTCCTCAAATAATCTTGGTAGGTATGGAGTGATCTCATTCTCCTAGACCTTATAAAATAGGTTTGAAAACCCATCAGGTCTGGGAGACTTATTTCTCTTCAAGTTTCTTGTTATTTCTCTGATTTCCATCAACTTGAAGGGCGAATTCAGCATATCATTAAGGTATTTTTGTGTTTTCTTTTCTCTTCCTCTGTTGTTCCCTACTGATTTTTATTAAGATGGTATAAATCTCTCTGGTATAAATATAATTCCACAAATGTTTTGCCTATTTGCTCTGGATCTAGCAGGATCTTTCCCTGGTGTACTATTGTGTTTATAGTGTTTTTAATTCTCTGTTTCTTCAACAAGTTTGATAATAACTTGTCAGCTTTGATACCCGTCAAATACCACTTCTGCTTTAATTATAGTAAGTTCCTGTTAGTCCTCTAAATGGCTCTCTGTTTTTTGTTTTTTTTCTCTACTGAGTCTCCATTTAACAGCTGTTTGTGTATCTTTTCTAGCCTATATAATTCTATTTGTAGTTGTTGATGTTTTAATCCTTTTTTTCTTTTCCCTTGAACCAATTATTATGAGATTTCTCCTAGTTACTGCTTTCATTGCATACCATAATACTGAGCTTGAGGTTGAGTTAGTGTCATTTTCCCTAAATAAATTTTGTTTCCTGAATTTGAGTTCAAATATTATCTTCCATCAGTAAAGATACATTTAATTTCCAGTTTAACTGCTTTTTGCCCATGTTTTCACAGATTTTCAGGTTCACCGGGGCATGGTCCGACCACGCCACTGAGCCACTATCACACACTAACTTATCATTAAATACCTCCCTGTTAGCAAGAATGAATAAGAGATATGAGGTATTGAGTAATCTTTAAAGTATTGAGTGTAATCTTTCATAGCTGGATTTAAAAACCCAAACACACATCAATCAAATAATTTTTAATTCAAAAAATCTTCAACTTTTTTGCATTTAGTAGTTCTTTAGCATTTTCCCCATTTCTCTTTTATTTTCTAGTTCCACATCAATTACACAATTACCCCCCCCCCCCCTATAATCTGATGCCTTTGTTTACTTTCTCTATTTGTGCCATTACTTTTTCAAATAATTTTATTTGGTTTTCTTGGGGTGCACAGACATTGTAAACATGCCACCAGTGTAAACAGTGTGTTAATAATTCTTCATATCCATATCACAAATCTCCCATTTTTATCTATTATTTTGTGCATTATCTCTAGTGGTAGTGATTCCTTAATTATTATAGTAACCCCTTAACTTTTTTTCTTCTTGTGATAATTTGCCAAGATTTGCTGTTTTTTTAAGGAACTCAGCTGGTAGGTTGTTCCAAACATCTTGGAAAATTAACCAGAGTTCTTCTGTAGATTTAGGCAGACTCAGTTGTTTCTCTTTCCCTTCATGTATTCCCAGATAGACTCCATGATGTTGAGATCAATGCTATGTGGGGGCCATACCCTCACCAGGACTCCTTGTTCTTCTTTAACCAGGGTTCTATGTGTCTTCGGCTGTATGTTTGGGGTCATTGCCATGCTGCAGAATAAATTTGAAACCAATAAGATCTCTGTGATGGTATTTCATGATGGATAATTCTAACTAAATTCCCAACTCCACTTGCAGAAATGCAGCCCCAAACTTGTAAGGACACTCCACCATGCTTCAATGTTACCTCCAGCCCTTTGGTGAGCAATCTGCCTTCTGCTACTGCAAAATATTTCAGATTTTGACTCATCAGTCCAGAGCACCTATTGATTTAAATAATTTCTAAGTCTGCTTTCAGTGGGGAAAACATTTATTATTGATTCCAAAAGGCAAGCAGAATTCTCCTTGGATCCACAAGCACTAATAAATATGAATGCCTATACTAACATACATAGCCCTCTACATTCTGACTCTTTTAAAAAACATCTTTAAAGTACCCTTTAAAGGCATCTATTGTATTTCATAGCACCAACTCCTCGGGTGATGAATTCCATACTTTTATTGTCTTTACCATAAAGAATTCCTTGTTTTATCGTAGACTAAATCTCCTTTCCTCATGTCTTAGTGGGTCACCTCTTCTCCTGTGTACTGTTCTGTTAATGAACAGGTCTTTAGAGAGCCCTTTGTATTGGCCCTGTATATATTAAAATAACATTATCATATCCCCTCTAAGATGCCATTTCTCTAGTGTGCGCAAATGTAACCTCTCTATCCTTTTTTCATTACTAAAACTTTCCATTTCCGTACTAGTTTTGTAGGCCTCTTAAATCTCTTTAGAGATTTTTTTGAAGAGCAATTTTTTGCACTGTTGCATTGTTTGCACATTTTCCCAGTTTACATGTATGTCACTCAATATTATTAATATTAATATTTATTCACTTTAAGCATATTATGTATGGTCATATGATCACTGGTGATAGGTTAATATATTTTTATATTTTTTTTTATACTGTATAAGTGCTGTGTGTCCCTAGAAACACTTTTGTTTTGCCTTACTAAAATCCCCCATAATGATATTAAACCCTATTTGATAAGCTTTTTCTATTTGTATTTCTAGTTGTGATTCTTCAAGATCACTAATATCTGGTGGTTTGCAACAAATACCCACTAATAATTTCTTGGCAGTTCTACCCCCACTGACTATCTCAACCCACAATGATTCCACATGTTCACTACTGTCATCATGTATCTCTTCCAGCAAATTAGGTAATGATACTGGTTGGACATAAAGACAGACCCCTCCACTTCTTTTGTGTGACCTATCTTTTCTAAACAACATGTATTTTTGGAACAGTTGATGGGTGTACCATGGCCCTACTGTTTTCTTCCCATTCTGAGCTGATGGCACTGCTGGACATTTCTGCTTGGGAGACACTTTGCTGATGGATAACTAGCTTCAGTCTTGTTGCTGTGCTCAGTCTTACCAATGTCTTTGACATTAAACCATCTTCAGCAACCTCACCTTGTTAGGTTAGTTTGTCTGTTCCTCACCCAAGCTATTTCTGTTTTAGTTAATAATTGTGTTTCAATCAACATACTAAATTGATGATCATTAGCATCAGTTTGCTAAACCTGTGTGGTTATACACCAAATTATATGATGGATCAATTTCTGATGTATATGGTAGACTGTTGAGGGGACCCTTAGACCTACTTAGAGCCCATTGGGAGGGGATGGCCAATCCTGAAAGGACTTCTATGGTAGCTTGTGTGGTGACCTCAAAGGACAGATTGAAATAATAAACTTAGTCTGTGAGAACCTCTGGGCTGTGCAGGGGTGGCAGAGGAGATGGTGCGATTGTACCACTTGTCTCTGTAGCCTGCAAGAAGGACAGAAGGTTCTTGACCTTAAACCAGCCAAGTAGGACAAGCTGCTTGGCAGGGGCCCTATCGGTTAGTGGAACTACTATGTGACATTACCTACTTGGTAGTCAAGTGTTCGGATGAAAGGGTCCAGAGGACGTTTAATGTGAACATGCTCAAGGCATACCATGAGCGGCCAGAAAAAGTAGCTGCCATCTGCGCTCCAGCAGAAGAGAGTCTCCCCCCTGCCGGAGCTTTCCTGGCATGGTGAGTCTAAGGTAGGAGTAGAGACTGTGCAGAATGACGGACACCTAGATGAGACACAGGTAGAACAAGCCCAGCAAGTCCTTAAGGCACACTGGGAGATGTTCTCAGCAGTACCTGGCTACATGGACGCCATAAGGTAGAAAATCAGAGGCATGTGCTCCTAAGACAGGCAGTGAAGGAATGGTAGGGGTGTTTAAAGAGATGTTAGACCTAGGGGTTATTGAGCACTCTCATAGCTCCTGGGCTTCCCCTTTCTCAGTAGTCCCCAAAAAGGATGAATTAAAATGGTTCTATCCATCTAATGTTGATTATCATAAATTTAGTGATCAGACAACCATGGACACCTACCCCATGCCCCGGGTAGACAAACTCCTAGACCACATAGCAGGGATAACTTCCTGACTACCACTGATCTCTGCAAAGGGTACTGGCAGATTTCACTAGAATCAGAAGGCAAACTGAAGTCGGCGTTAATCTCCTCATTTGGCATGTATCAATTCAGCTCTTGCATCTTGCTACTGTACTACACTGTGTCCAGACCGCTGGTCTCAGCCTTAAGCCTGGAAAATTTAGTATTGGTATGTCCGAGGTACAGTACCTAGGACACTGTGCCAGCGGGTGGCAGGTTCCCGAGCCTGTGAAGGTAGAGGCAGCAGCAAATTGGCCCATCCCCAACACTCAGACCCAGGTCCTCCCCTTCCTTGGAACCATTAAGTACTATAGGAAGTTTATCCCAAACTATAGTACTATCGCCAAACCCCTGACAAAACTGATAAAAAAGAACCTCCCCAGACAGGTACTGTGGCCCCCAGTGTGAAGATGCTTTCTCCACAACTCAAGCAAACGCTAGTTTCTGCCCCAGTCCTAGCTGCTCCTTATTACAACAAATGCTTTTGTGTTCACACAGATCTTTAAACAAAGTGGAGCACATAAAAAATAGCCGGGGATAACCCGAAAATTAAATGTAAAGCAATGAGAGAAGAAGGAAGGAACACTTAAAACAACAATTTTATTTAATAATGCATTAAAATGAGATGAGGTTGAAAACCACCAGCAATAGAATACCCCAGAACGGGGAGGCAAATAAGTCAGGGTGTGCCTCTGATAGGAGATTAATAAATGTCAAACAATCACAAATATATTAAACCCAGGTAAATAGTTCACACTAGACATGTGCATTCGTTTTCGGACGAATGCATTTTAGTCCGAAAATAGCATTTTTGTTCATTCGTCCGAAAAACGAATAACGAAAATGCTAAGCTAACGAAAGCCGAATGAACGAATGGTTAATAAACGAAAATCATTCGTTCATTCGTTTATTCGTAGTACTATTGGCATTCTATAAGCCGAAATAGAGTTGGTTTATAGAATACAATAGCATAGTACACTACATTCCATAAACCGACATAATGAACGACTTTCGGTTTATGGAATGCATGTAAGTCTATTGGCATTCTATAAACCGACTCTATTTCGGTTTATAGTAATGCCAATACTATAGCACGAATGGACGAATGATTTTCGTTTATATTAAACCATTCGTTCATTCGTTCAACTTCTTAGCTTTCTATAAACCGAAACAGAGTCCCCATTCATACATTTTTATGAATGGGAACTCTAGTTCGGTTTATAGAAAGCCCATAGTATTATATGTATTCCATAAGCCGAAAGTCTATAAACCGAACGTTCGGTTTATAGACTTTCGGCTTATAGAAAACGTATAGTAGTATTGCCTTTCTATGAACCCATTCATAATTCTTATGAATGGGTTGTTAGAAAGGCACTACTACTGTACGTTTTCTATAAGCCGAAAGTCTATAAACCAAACGTTCGGTTTCTAGACTTTCGGCTCATAGAATACATGTAATGCTATTGCTGTTCTATAAGCCGAAAGTCTAGAAACCGAACTACCTTCGGTTTATAGACTTTCGGCTTATAGAATAGCAATAGGATTACATGTATTCCATAAACCGAAAGCCTATAAACCGAACGTTCGGTTTATAGACTTTCGTCATTTGCAATGCATGTAATAGTACTATTGGCTTTCTCTACACAGAGACAGAGTCTCCATTCATAAAATTTATGAATGGAGACTCTGTCTCTGTGTAGAGAAAGCCAATAGTACTTTTACATGCATTCTAAATGACGAAAGTCTATAAACCGAACGTTCGGTTTATAGACTTTCGGCTTATAGAAAACGTATAGTAGTATTGCCTTTCTATGAACCCATTCATAATTCTTATGAATGGGTTCATAGAAAGGCACTACTACTATACGTTTTCTATAAGCCGAAAGTCTATAAACCGAACGTTCGGTTTATAGACTTTCGGCTTATAGAATACATGTAATGCTATTGCTGTTCTATAAGCCGAAAGTCTATAAACCGAACGACCTTCGGTTTATAGACTTTCGGCTTATAGACTAGCAATAGGATTACATGTATTCCATAAACCGAAAGCCTATAAACCGAACGTTCGGTTTATAGACTTTCGTCATTTAGAATGCATGTAATAGTACTATTGGCTTTCTCTACACAGAGACAGAGTCTCCATTCATAAAATTTATGAATGGAGACTCTGTCTCTGTGTAGAGAAAGCCAATAGTACTATTACATGCATTCCAAATTACGAAAGTCTATAAACCGAACGTTGTTCGGTTTATAGATTTAATATGTTTGATTTTTTTTTTTAAGCTATCTGAACACATTTATCAGCATATTAGTAACAGCGTATTAGTCACCATTCGCCTGGTCAGATCAATATTTGTGAATATTGATCTGACCAAGTTGGATCTGCCTCCCACTCCTCACTTTTTTGTGAGGGAAAGAGACAGATTAGTATTAAATAAAATAAAATTTTACAAAATTGTCAGGTTTTATGAATTCCCTGTTTAGTAAGCTCTTCCCTGCCATTGATCACCGTATAAGCAGTAATCTTGGACAGCAACATTTTTTTGGAGTCGTGGGTGTCTAATATATTGTTTGGTGGGGGTAAATTACATTGGCTGACTTCAAAGATATATCCCAAATAGGACAAAAAAAAACAACAAAACTAAACATGGATGATATCACTGTGCTCGGGAGATGTTGCTGAAAACATATTGGGGTGTTGTTTGGCACTGACATATACCAGAATCTGCGAATTCATGCCTGAAGTACAATATATGTGGAAACAAAACTCCAGAAAATTACTAAACAAAATTTGATAAAGGCTGGTGGTAGACTTAGTATATATACAATATTATAATACCACCATTTGAAATACCTTAGGATGTCTAGTTTCCAAAAATATATGGTTTGATGGGGTAAAATACATTGGCCAGCTTCAAGAATGTTCCAAATGAAACATGGGCGCAGGAAGACTACATGTCAAAATTCTAAGTTGGAAATGTGCACATCTCAAATGTTGCCTTTTAGGGTCTAGGACACTTCCGCGCCGCATCTTCATCACTGACAGTTCAGCGCGGCAGTTAGAATGCTGAACTGTCAGCAATGAAGAATAATGCGGCCGCGTCTCTGTAAGAGCTGACAGTTCAGCGCTGAACTGTCAGCACTTACAAATGTACAAGTAAAAATAAAATAACCCCCCTAATAAATGATTCTCAAACCCCAATACTAACACTAAACACTAAACCCCAATACTAACCCTAATACTAACCCTAATACTAACCCCCGAGCCCTAATACTAAAAATCAACCCCCTAAACCCTAATACTAACCCTAATACTAACCCCTGAGCCATAATACTAAAATTAACCCCCTAAACCCTAATACTAACCCTAATACTAACCTCCGAGCCCTAATACTAAAATTAACTCTGTAAACCCTAACACTAACTCTAATACTAACCCTAATACTAACCCCTGAGCCCAAATACTAAAATTAACCCCCTAAACCCTAATACTAACCCTAATACTAACCCTAATACTAACCCCAGAGCCCTAATACTAAAATTAACCCCCTAAACCCTAACACTAACCCTAATACTAACCCCCTAGCCCTAATACTAAAATTAACCACCTAAACCCTAATACTAACCCTAATACTAACCCCCGAGCTCTAATACTAAAATTAACCCCCTAAACCCTAATACTAACCCTAATACTAACCCCCGAGCCCTAATACTAAAATTAACCCCCAAAACCCTAATTCTAACCCCCTAAACCCTAATTTTAACCAAACTAAAATAGCTAAAATACTTACCTTTAGCGATGAAATGTCCCGCAATGAAATCTCCAGCGACGATCTGTCTTGCTGTGTAGAGTCGGCAGTGAAGCGGCTGCACGGAAGCAGCCGCGATGAAGAGTCCCATCCCCTGCCTTTTAGCCCCAAAATAAACTAATAAACCTATGCATGGGCTGTATCCCTGTACTCGGGAGATGTTGCTGAACACATATTGAGGTGTATTTTTGGCAGTGGCAAATACCAGAATTTGAAAATTCATACCTGAACTCCAATGTTTGTGAAAAAAAATGACTTCCCAACAACCTGACAAAGGCTGGTGGTAGAAATAGTACATGGAAAGTTTTAAAATACCAACATTTGAAATACCTAGGGTATCTAGTTTTCAAAAATATATGTTTTTTGGGGGTAAAATGCACTGCCTGGCTTCAAAGAAAAAAATATAACTACCCAAAGATTTGACATAGGCTGGTGGTAGAATTAGTGCATGGAAAGTGTTAAAATACCACCATTTGAAATACCCTAGGGTGTATAGTTTTCAAAACAAATATGGTTTCTTGGGGTAAAATTCACTGGATGGCTTAAAAAATGTCAAAATTCCAAGTTGGAAAACCAAAAAGGGCACCTCTCAAATGTGGAATTTTTACCCCAAAACAAGCTGACAAACCTATGCATTGATGGTATCCCTGTACTCAGGAGATGTTGCCGAACACATATTGAGGTATTATTTGGCAGTACCCCTTCACATTTTCAGGAAATGTTTACCTGCATTGAATTCTGTGTTTCTACTACTTTCTGTGTCCACAAGATATTAGGTGAGTTATTTACAAAATGTGATATACATCTATACAAAATTCACTTAAATGATCAACAAATTATTTTTTAACTATTACATTTAATGTTTTTCTGTAAGTATATCATGACACTGATGATTAGTTGTTTCATTTAATTCAAGTGGAAATGAGAGAGTAAGAGAGATTTGCATTACTCTTCTCTACAAGACAAAAATATGATTTCCATCTTCACTGGCCATGGTAACCAGGCAGTCTAGCATAATCTTCACATCCTTCAGTACATCAGCTGGCATGGCCTCAGCCACCATCTTGCTCAGAACTTTAGGGTCGTTGTAAGAGGCATGTTCATTATTTTCAGAATGCTGACGCTCCTTCATGATACCATAAGTGTTGACAAGGTACTCGGAGAAAACAGGATGGATATTACGGTCATAACCATGTTTCTTTAGGCGATGCATTAGTTCCTTGTAGCATTGCTTCAATTCTGATCTTTCATCCTCATCTACCTTATGAGTCATTGCGCAGGTTGTCAACTGCAATGAGTGAATGAGAACAGTAAAATTACTAAGAGGTATGTGTGTAAACATGATATCAGAGTGAATTCTAAATCTGAGTTTATCAATATAGGTTTATCATGTCCCAAGATAATACTAAAAAATTATATAAACCTGCATAATCTTGTCTTCTATGTTGGACACGCTGAAACCATAGAGACGATGCTGCTTCTTGAAAATGTAAGAGAGGATTCTACGGTTCAACTGGAAGGCTATCTCACCAACCACTCGCTGGCAGTGGTGAAGATATGTTGGGTCTGTAGAAAATGATAGTTTAGATTTAAGTTATTATAAGATTTGATTCAGACACCATCAAAGGCGTATCTTAACATTCTATTTCTCTCTCTGCAAACTTATTATTATCTCATTTTAGCTCTGTAAATGTTCAACAGTATGGGGATCAGTGTTGACTTTTAATAAAAAGATGACCATTGTACTATTATCTCTTATATATTAGATAGTCATTTAAATACTTGGAAGTGATATGATGAATATTGTTTCTAATGGAGATCTTCACTGTTGAATATTACATACATTGTTGACCTCCCAGTAAAGAGGGCAAGTACTGGTTGAACGTCCTAATAATAAAACTCTGATAAAATAGAACTCTTACCTCGACATGGTGGTGAGCATGAATGAGAGTGAGAACGAGAACGGGAATGTTCTCTTTTATCTTCAAGATACAATAAAAAAAGAACAAATTAGAACATTTGCTGCCTTCTCCTAAAATAATACATATTATTTTGTATTCATTAATTTTATTATTATTTGTTTTCATATGGCATCCAAATTGAAACATTTTGAATGTGGGGAAATATTGTATATATATATACATTGTAATGTGTAAAATAACATCACTTAGATGTGAGATTATGACTATTGTTTCTAATAGAGATCTTCTTCATGGATTATTACATACATTGTTGACCCCACAGTAAGGAAGGCAAGTATTGGTTGAACTGACTCCTGTGGTTGAATCTGTTCTGACCATAAGCATATTTGTGAATAGTATCTATCTGTATGCAGCAGGAACATTCTATTGACTTATCTGTTTTGTTCTACCTGTTTTCTAGTATTTGCTGAAATCTTTTTTCTGTTGGGTGCTATTAATAAAAGACAGATAAAACTGAACTCTTACCTCGACATGGCGGTGAGTGTGAACGAGATCCAGAATGAGAACGGGAATGAATATCAGAACGGGAAAGAGAAGGAGAACGGGAACTAGAATGGGAACGTTCTCTTTTCTCTTCAATTTTCAAGATGCAATAAAATGAATAAGAAAAAAGAATAGATTACAACGTTTTCTGCCTTCCCCTTAAATTACACATATTTTTATCTTTCTCCAAATTAAAATCGGTACTGAAACATTTTGAAAATTGGAAACCTAGTTCTGGGGTGCTACAGCACAACTGTTTTGTTAATATTATTAATTCAACAGGCAAAATCATGAATCAATTTGGTAAATTAAAGATTTAATTTAAGATACAAAAAAAACCTTCAAAAATATGATCAGAAACAATAAGTAAACAATACATCTCTTTACTAATATGATATATAAAATATGATACAGTGAATGGAAAGGGATTTTGAAGGAGAAGTGAGTTGCCACTTAATACTCAAATTATTAATTTATGTTATTATGTCCCATGGACACATATAGTACATGACTGATATACACATTTTATCAGGAATATCAGGAATGTATCATACTTTTGCCTTACCTTTCTTATCAGCACTTTTGGATTTTTTTCCTGCAGGGGACAGGCTGCACATTCTACGTTCATGGTCTCGAAGAGCAGTTCTGAGCTCAACGTTCTTCTGCATCAAGCTGAGCATATTACGCAACTCAGTATTTTCATTTACGAGCCGGACATTCTCTTGCTCCAGCTCTTGAACCTCATTGCTCTGCATCAGCTTCATATTCTTATCCGTGAATCTCTGTGGATAAACTGCCCTTTGGACTCCCTAAACTTATCTCATACTTATGACAGTCAGACTTTCCCTTATATGCTGGTCAGCCCTTTATGATGTCATCTATTATGCCAAAGGCAAGTTATCAGATTTGTGGGGCTGCTGAGAATATTTATATGTTATAAGGGGTTGGGTGAAGGGATTGTATAGTAAGGGTTAATGCTCAATATAGCGTATTACCCATCTGCACCCCCAGGCAAATGTCAGTGGAGGTCAGCCAGCTCTACCTCGGCTCAGTGGCAGAGCTAAATGTAAACCCATGTACACCCACACATATACAATGCAGACGTACTCAAAAGAAGGAACACTAAGGGCTTTGTTTTTTAAAAAAGAGAATTTTAGGAAATTGTGAAGAGAATATGAAATTTAAGGTCAAAGTATTCGTATTGGAAAAATTCTCTGCTTCACTTGAATGGGATATTGTTTCTAACTCTGCTATTTTGGCCTAAGGTGTGAAATTCCCATCTTAATTCCTTGCAGTTCTCTATTTCAAGAGATAACAATAGTGCTATTTGCTAAATGAGTGCTAATCAAACTATGCGCGACTACAGGATGAGAGCACTAATTGTAATTGCTACAAAGGGGAATGTCATACATGTCTTCATGTACAAAAAAGAGATTTGGAGGAGCACACACACAATAGAGCTGTAATAATACAGATATAAAGTGTCTAAATATTTATTAGACAGACCTTTATTAGGGAGACCTTGATAAAAAGGCTTTTCAGCCGAAACTTCAGTTGACTTTTTTGCACAGTGTGACCCTCCTGTCTATGGTTATTACCTTTGCTATTTTTGCTGATTTTTTGAGATCAAGCTGTTTTTTATTTGTGTCTTGTATACATATGTAAGTATTCTTTCTTTTTACCCATTGGGTATGTGTGATTATATTTTTTGTCTAATAAATATTTTGACACTTTCATAGTTGCCAACATTAGAAAAAAAATTCCAGGTACACTTTTTACCCCAGCTTCCAGTTACTAAGTTTAAGATTGACCACACCTACTGTCCAAAGCTCGGCCCACTCCACATAATTAGCATAATGTAACTCCACCTACTTGTCACAGTGTAGATTATATCACCAAGTTCCCACCAGCATTACCATGCATCCTTCGTATACAACAGATACATTCACATCACAACATCTACATCAGGCTGTTTCACTTTTACATGAAATATAGTAAGACCGTGTGCAGATGTGGTTTAGTTAGAGAGTTGTGTGTACACCATAAAACATACATTAGTGTAAGCCTACCACTTCTGCTAGAAGATCATTCCATGTATCCACTACCCTATCAGTAATGTAATACTTTCATAGTGCCTTATACCTATCCCACGCATGCTCAAAGTCCTTCACTGTATTTACCTTTGCCACGTCTGCTGGAAGGATATTCCATGCATCCACTACCCTTTCAGTAAAGTAATACTTTCTTTAGTGTCTCACCTTATCTTATATCTAGAATACCCTTATGCTTATCCCATGCATGCTTAAAGTCCTTCACTGTGTTTACCTCTACAATTTCTGCTGAAAGGCTATTCCATGCATCCACTTCCCTTTCAGAAAGTAATACTTCCATTAATCCCTGGCCTCATCTTATATCTAGAATAGCCTTATGCTTACACTCCTTTACTGTATTAACCTCTACCACTTCTATTGGAAGACTATTCCATGCATCCACTACCCTCTCAGTAAAGTAATATTTTCATTAGTTTCTGGCCTTTCTTATATCTAAGATAGCCTTATACCTCTCCCATTAATGCTTAAACTCCTTCACTGTACCTCTATCAATTCTATTGGAAGACTATTCCATGCATCCACTACCCTCTCAGTAAAGTAATATTTTCATTAGTCCCTGGCCTTATCTTATATCTAGGATAGCCTTATACCTATCCCATTAATGCTTAAACTCCTTCACTGTATTAACCTCTACCACTTCTATTGGAAGACTATTCCATGCATCCACTACCCTCTCAGTAGAGTAATATTTTCATTAGTCCCTGGCCTTATCTTACATAGAAACATAGAAACATAGAATGTGTCGGCAGATAAGAACCATTCGGTCCATCTAGTCTGCCCAATTTTTTTTTGAGTACTTTTATTAGTCCCCCGTTCCCGGTCATCTTATATCTAGGATAGCCTTATACCCCTTCCTTTACTGTATTAACCTATGCCACATGCTGGAAGACTATTCCATACATCCACTACCCTCTCAGCAAATAAATCAATTATTTGCCAGTATGATTTTACCCATTAATTATTTGCCAGTATGATGTTACCCATCAATTATTTGCCAGTATGATGTTACACATCAATCATTTGCCAGTGTTATTTTAGCAATCAATCATTTGCCACCCCTTCCCCCATTCCCCAATACTTACCACTTGGCTGCTCCGTTTTCCCAGTCGCGTCCTCCGTGCTGCTGGCTTCCCTCCTGCACAGAGGAGGGAAGTAAATTAGCCGTATATGACTAGCTGTCATATTCGGCCGAGGAAAATGAAAGTAAAAAAAAAACAAAACAGCTGCTGTGAGCGCACAGCCGCGCGTACGGTGACGTGACGTCGAGTGTGATGTCACGTGACCAGGTGACCTGCCGCAATCGCGAGACAGTCCATTTTCCCGGGACTGTCCCGCGATTGCAATATTAATGGGACATTTGCATAGTTGCTGGGACTGTTCCGGCGTATCCGAGACAGTTGGCAACTATGCACTTTATATCTGTATTATTACAGCTCTATTGTGTGTGTGCGCATCCAAATCTCTTTTTTGTACATGTTTCCTTTGAGGGTGCGTTGTGGACTTCCCTAGGGGTGATGAACCACGTTTCTATTGATGATATGTGTTTTAAATTTGGTGTGCTTCTCTAATTGTTTATAGTTTTGTATTCATTCCTGTCTTCACGCTTAAGGACTGTCAGGGGAGGGCTGCCAACATGTGGCCCCAGGACCAAAAACAATTGAACCCTTTGCCAACATAGGATGGACTAGGTCCGTCCTGTATGGCAAAGAGTTGTGGACATAGGACTGACCTAGTCAGTCCTGCTGAAAAAGGAACACTGTAAGCAATGTTTTATCGCTTTCAGCTCTCCATCGGTATTGCTACAATGCCTCCGTGTAGAGCAGGGCTTGACAAACTTAACTGAGCTTTAGAAGCCAGCTAAACAATCTAGGAGCCACACAACGGCACACACACACAGTCAGTCACAGATACAAACACAGTCAGTAAAACAGACAGACACACAGTCAATTACATAAACACACAAACATACTGTAAGCCAAACAAACACTGACATGCAGCCACACACACACAGAGACATACAGTCAGACACACAGACATACAGACAGACATACACACACAGACATACAGACACATACACACAGTCAGACAGAAACACACACAGTCAGTCACATATAAGCACCCTGGGAAATTATGCAAATTAATTGTACAGGACATGTATGGGCGAGGGGGAGGCAAGAGATGACTGACGGGGGCTGGGGGGAGGGGCTTCAGGGGGGAGTTGATAAAAGCCCTGGAGCTCCTCTCCCCAGCAGCCATTTTAATCTGAAAACGCACCTAGTAGCAATTTTGCTGCCCTGGTGTTGCATCTGACGGCCCCAGTCATGGAGATCGAGGCGATGCTCGCTGCCCTGAGGGCTGAGGCCCTCACACATGGTGGCAGACGGTTAAGGCAGCAGTTTGCAGCGCTGCAGGCTGCTACACCCGTGGAGGCCTCGCCTCCCGCAGGTCCTCGTGGCGGGGCGCGGCGGGTATCCCGCCCGCCCGCTAGATGGAGCCCGGATGCCGGCTCCATCCAGCCTCACCGGAGCAGGAGTGGAGCTGGGCGGAGAAGCGGCCTTCGCCCGTCGGCCGCACGGCCCGCTGCTTCCGGCCTGCTACTGCAGCCACGCGCCCATCCCCGGTGGCTAGTGGGAGCGGGGATCACAGGCCGCGCCCCTCCCCTCGGGATTTGGAGCGCGATGCACGGAGGACTTCCAGGGCTGTGACTAGGTCCGGTACTGCCCTGCTACCTTCCCCCCCGCGCCCGGATGCCGGGCCTAGCAGGAGGAGGAGCACTGATCGGCAGGCCAGGGTGGCTCCAGCTACTAGTGCTGTGCCACTCCACGTCCCCCATGGTCCCTCGCCAGGTTGCGGGTGACTCAGCGGCCTCTCGGGCCTCCACGCCGGCTCTGGGTGCGGTACAAGGAGACACTGGTGAGTCCACGGGGCAACCTGCGGCGGGGGGGTTTTGGGGGTGGGTGGGGCGGGGGATACCAGTACTTCTGTTAGTCAGCCGTGGGTGGATTTGTTACATTGCTTGCGTGGGTCGATTGAGCAAGTGAGCCTTCGGGTAGCGCGGCCCTGCAGGGCGTCGACAGTACGCTGGGCGGCGTGTGGGGTCCCCTGGATGGTTCACCGGGGGTGGTTTCAGGTTACAGTCCCCCGCATTTCTGCCCCCTTCGTCGCTCCCTGTGGTCCAGTTGACGATGCCAAGTACATCGGCGGCACCGAGTACGTCGGCGTCACTGGTGGGGGCGGCCGAATTTTCCCACCCAGTAGCGCCAATGGCGCATGGGGCTGCGTATTTATGTTGGTCGGGCCCCTTAGGCCTTCATCTTCAGCCCGAAGTGAGGGAGCGCATTTTGAAGGGCGAATATGTGGAGATCTATTCGCCCCTTCCCCTGGAGGATGTTCCTCCTCCAGAGAAGGAGTTGAAGGATTCCGAGAAGGAGAAATACCGGTATCGCAAAATCCCAAAGAATTATGCGAATTGGATTCAGGCTTTCTCCATCTTGGCCAGTGTTATTGGGGAAAAAGCCCCTGAGAAGTGTTGCTCCCTGTTTTGTTACCAGGATCAAATCTGGAACGCGTGCAGGATTTATGGGGGTCTCAGCTGGTGGCGCTATGACGAACAATTCCAGCAACGGATTGCGTTACGGCCTACCCTGGGTTGGGATCAAATGGATGTGGGGCTGTGGCTGGCCATTATGACCGGCCAGCCTCTCATCAGGGGGGTTTGACGTCCTTTCTTGGAGGTGTCGGGGGACTGGGTTCGCCCTCTCCCTCGGCCACGCCACAACGACGCCCGGGAGGGTGCTGGCAATTTAATGAGGGTCAGTGCAAGTTTGGCACCGTTTGTCGTTTCAAACACGAGTGTTCTGGTTGCAGAAGTAGCCACCCTGCCTCCCAGTGCTTCAAGCGTCAGAGAGGGGGGAACAAGTCTGACCTGGGGGGAAAGGGGGATGACGCCGGTGGACGTCGGGATGTCGTTAGCCGCTTTACGGGTTTCTCCCCTGGGGGTGGTCCCCAAAAAAGTACCGGGTAAATTCCGGCTGATTCAACATCTGTCTTACCCCTATGGGGAGTCGGTTAACGATGACATTTATGCAGAATTGTGCTCGGTGTCCTATGCGTCCTTTGATTCGGCAGTTAGGATGGTGAGGGCGGCAGGGGCTGGCGCTTTGATGGCAAAAACCGATGTGGAGTCGGCCTTCCGGCTTCTTCCGGTTCATCCAGAGTGTCATCACCTCCTCGGGTGCCATTTTGAAGGGAAGTTTTACGTTGACTTGTGCCTTCCCATGGGTTGTTCCATTTCTTGTTTTTATTTTGAGTGCTTTAGCACGTTTTTGGATTGGGTTATCAGGGAGGAGTCCGGGTGTAGCTCAGTGATGCACTACCTGGATGACTTCCTGTTGGTGGATCCCTCGGGCTTGCAAGTTTGCAGCCATTTGTTGAGGACGGCCCAGGTGGATTTGGCTTCGTTTGGGGTCCCGCTGGCGGCGGACAAAACGGAGGGTCCGACTACTTGTATCTGCTTCCTGGGCATTGAGATCGACTCCCTGGCTGGCGAATGCCGGCTCCCCCGAGATAAGCTGTTGGGCCTTAGGGCGGACATTTCCAGGGCTTGCGGCCTGAGGAAAATTCAGCTTCGGGCATTGCAATCTTTATTGGGGAAACTCAACTTCGCCTGTAAGATCATGCCGATGGGCAGGGTGTTTAGCAGACGTTTGGCGGGGGCTACGGCGGGGGTTTGCCGGCCGCACCATTATATCAGGCTAACACGGCCCCTACGGGACGATCTGGCAGTGTGGGACGAGTTCTTGAGCAGTTACAATGGGCGGTCGTTGTGGCAGGCTCCGGAGGTGTCCAACGCGGATCTCCATCTATACACGGATGCCTCGGGGTCCGTGGGCTATGGTGCAATTTTGGGGTCCCAGTGGTCGGCCGAGACCTGGCCTCCGTTTTGGGGTTCGGGTGGCCTGACGAAGAATTTGGCTTTCTTGGAGCTATTCCCTATTCTGGTGTCGGTGGTCCTTTGGGGTACAACGTTGCGCGATCGCAAGGTGGTCTTCCATTGTGACATGGGTGTGGTGCTGGCGGTGAATAACCTGACGGCTTCTTCCCCGCCGGTAGTTCGGCTGTTGCGGCTTCTGATCCTTAACTACATTGATTTTAATGTAACCTTTCGTGCTGTTCATATCCCTGGGGTGCATAACGTGATTGCGGATGCGCTTTCTCGTTCACAGTGGGCGGCATTCCGGGCGGCAGCACCATGGGCGGACCCGGAGGGTATCCCGTGCCCGGCGACGCTGTGGGACCTTGGGTTGGGCGAATAGCTCAGTGGGTTTGCCAGTCTGTCGCTGGATCCAGATGGAAGCGTTATGGTAAGGTTTGGGGGGAATGGTTGGATCTGGAGTCGGCTCGTGGGGGTTTCAGGGACGATGGGGCTCGCCTTGAAGGTTTACTATGGTTGTTGTGGCATTGGGACGCGGCTGGCGGGTCGCCCGCAGCAGTGACGGCGCGGATGTCAGGCCTTAGTTTTTGGTTCAGATTTTCTGGGCTACGGGACATGACTAAGGAATTTTTAGTGCGTCAGGCGTTGAAGGGTTGGAGGAGGGGCCTCGATTCCGTGGACTACCGAAAACCGGTGTCTGGGGCTTTGTTGTTAGGCCTGTGCCACGTACTGCCAGTGGTTTGCCACTCGCCTTTGAGGTTGATTTGTTTCGATTAGCATTTTCCATGGCATTCTTTGGGGCTTTGCTTATTGGGGAATTGGTTAGCCAGGCAAAAACGAAACCGGGGGGTATATTGGCAGCGGATATGGTGCTGGAACCAGGTCTGGTGAGGTTTCTGATCAGGCGATCAAAAACGGATATGCTTGGGGTTGGGAAGTGGGTCTCTCTGCGGGAAGTCCCCAGTTCTGCGGTATGCCCAGTGGCTTGTTTTGACCGGTACGGTTTGGTCCGACCGGCTGGTCCTAATTCGTTGTTGGTGCACGCTGATGCGACTCCTTTGTCTAGATTCCAATTTATCAGGGTCTTCCGTATGGCAATTGAGGCCCTGGGCCTTCCGAGCAGGGAGTTCGGGGGTCACTCTTTCAGTATTGGCGCTGCGTCTGAGGCCGCGAGGCTGGGTTATGCTGAGCGGGCTATTAGGCAGATTGGGCGGGGAGAATCCCGCAAGTTTATATCTTACGTCCGTCCGTCTGGTCGATCTCGGTTTCCTCTGCTTTGAATTCACAGATGTTTGCGCCTAGGAGGGTGTGGCTTATAGGCCACTCGTACATATTCTGGGCACGGAGTCGGGCTGCTGTGCGACCTGGGGGAGAGTGCCTGGGCTTTCCGGGTGCCGTGGCGGATGGTCGGTGGTTCGGGTTCCGGGGTATGCGGTGGGTACGCTTGTTACCCGAGGTGGTCCAGCTGTCTGGGCTACTGGGGCCCCCAGATATCTTACTTATTCATCTGGGGGGCAATGACCTGGGTTCGGTCCCCGTGTGGACCCTGGGCGATATTATTAAAAGGGACCTGGCGAAGCTGCTGGTGCTCTTTCCTAACGTGTCGCTGGTGTGGTCAGAGGTGGTGCCACGTAATTATTGGAGGTGCGCGCAAAATCAGAGGGCGCTGGAGCGGAGCCGGGTAAAACTGAATAAGCGAGTGTCTCGTTTTGTGTTGAGTGTGGGGGGTGTTACTATACGCCATAGGGTTTTTGAGTCCGACGCGGCCAGGTACTTCAGGAGTGATGGAGTTCACTTAACTGAGGTGGGCCTCGATCTGTTTAACTTGGCGTTACAGGACGGTTTGAACAGGCCATGGCGGTGGTGGTGGGTAGTCCCCGCTGATTTAAGGTGTTAATCGAGCTGGTCTGTGGCGGGGGTTGGCAGTCCTTGCCAGTAGGGGATATGTTTTGGAAAATGAAGTTGGGGGTATTACAAGAAGACTGGTGCTCGGGTCCTCCCCTAACCTTAAAAGCAACATGGAAGTTGTTTGTATTGGACGTGCCCACTGAGCTAAGTGAGTCGGCTAGTGGTAAGCATTGTGGGGGAGATGGACCAGGTGGAGGCATGGCATCTCAAGGGACGAGGAGGGGAGGCGAGCTTTTGGATTCTGGATTTGGTTGGTTAAAGTTTGCACTATGGAAATATATGGGTTTAAGTTTAAATGGTTTTACTGGCAAGGGCTTAGTGATTTTGTCAGGCTGTATTCCGTTTTATACATACAAGTTGTGACCGACAGCAAGGAATTGTGCTGGAAGGAGTCTATATATCTCCCCAGATTTTGCACAGCTCCTACTTTATGTAATTAGCCCCAGGGAAATGTGTTATGTTACACTTTAATATAGCACTTTATGTATGTGTATGTGTGGGCCCTGGGGTGGAGCACTTGGAGCGTAGGGTGGGCCAGTGCTCCACTTCACATTTAATTTGTTGATTGGAACCTACAGGTGAGAAGCCCAGTGTTCCAATCCTAATTTACCTCACCTGAACAGGCTTGCTGATTACAGGTGCTGTTAAATACTCCCCTGCCAGAGGAGGGAGAGACTGTGTTTTGATTTCGGTGAATGGAAGCAGGGAGCTGAAAACACTGAAGTAAGGTTTTGATTTAACATTATGTTGGGAAATGGACAAGCCATCCAACCCAGTTAGCTTAACATTTTTGTTTAGTTAGTGCTCAGAAGAGCAAGGATTTTATTTTATATTTTGTTTAACAACCTGTTATACCTTGCTGTGCATCTTTAAACCACAATAAAAGAAAGCAAGTCTTTTTACCTCATCTATCGTGTGAAGTGTCTCTGAAGCCTGAAAGACTGTGTGTAACCCCCAAATCCCAGGACAAGGTACCAAAGGACAAGAGTACTTTTGTCACATATGGTGGAGGATGCGGGTAACACACGGCAAAGTCTGTTAGTTGGGAGAAAGAGACTGCTGGGAAAATGGAGGATGTCCTGAAAGCTTTGCTCCAGTCCACTGCTGTACAGCAAGAGACAAACAGAAGGGTTGTGGAGACTAACGCAATACAGCAAGAGAGCATTTCAACACTACAGCAACTTGTACTTGCTCAAAAGGAAAATACAGATGCTTTATTTAAGCAAGTTGAAGCAGCACAGGCAGCAGCTCATAAGTTGCTCAGAGAAGAACAGCGAGATGCCACGTGTGCCATACTGCAGGAGTTCCAAAGTTTATCACAAAGGCTGGCAAGGGATGCCACAGAATCACCACAATGTCCAAAGGTGATCAGAGTGAGTCACTACTTGCAAAAGATGGTACCCACAGATGATGTAGAGGCCTACCTGGTGGCATTTGAGCGAACCGCTGAGCGAGAAGGTTGGCCTGCAGTTGAATGGGCAAGCCTGCTAGCACCATTTCTTACTGGTGAGTCCCAGAAAGCATACTATGATCTGGAACCAGCTGAAGCCAGTGACTACAAGAAGCTGAAAGCGGAAATACTGGCACGCCTGGGGGTGACAACAGCCGTCCGTGCCCAGAGATTTCATTCGTGGACTTACAGCCTGGATAAAACGGTTCGTTCACAGATGTTTGACTTGATACACCTTGCCAGAAAATGGTTGCAGCCAGAGATCAACTCACCCAGCCGCATTGTGGAGACACTGGTGATGGAAAGATTCCTGAGAGGATTACCTATTGGACTCCGTCGGTGGGTCAGTCAGAGCAATCCCCAAACAGCAGACCAATTGGTTGAATTGGTTGAAAGGTACATAGCAGCGGGAGAACTGCTTCAACCTCCTGGCCAAGAGAGACCCAAGAATCTGAGAACCTACAGCCCCAGTAAACCCGGTAAGACTGTTCCAGGAAAAAGGGGGTCTTTTGATGAGAGAACAGGGTTTTCTTACCCAAGGGACATTGTTAAAAGGGAAAAAGACTTTGGGAGGTGGGAAGAGCCTACAAAGGAATCAAAAAGTACTTATGGTATAAAATGCTTTAAATGCAGAAACTTTGGGCATATGACAAAAGACTGTCCTGAAAATGTTGAACCAATGGAGTGTAATGTTGGTAATAATTGGGAAGGAATTGCCCTTTATTCACAGGTTGTATGTTCTGCAAAGAAAGGTGGTTATTTGAATAGACTCCCAGGGTGTACCGTGAATGTGGAAGGGAAAAATATCCATGCATTGCTAGATTCAGGGAGTATGGTTCCCCCTCTAGACCAATCCTTCTTACGTGATACTCATGTTGTTAACCCTGAAAATGTTGAAATTGCGTGTGTGCATGGGGATATACATAACTACCCTACTGCTGATATACTAGTTAAGACCCAGTGTGGTTCTGTAAACTGCAGAGTGGGGCTGGTACCCAAGCTGGCACATGAGATGATTATTGGAAGGGATTTTCCCCATTTTCTAGCCCTATGGGCCTGTTTTGAAAACCCGTCAGGTGAACAGAATGTTGAATTTCCTTTTGCAGACACTCTAGCAGATGACATATCTCATGATGAGGGGCCTAACTATATGCAGCGTTCCCTTATAAAAACATTAGTTGGTGAAAACCCAGAACCTGACTAATGCGGGACCTTCTAGAAGCTCTGAACCAGAAATAGAGTTAATTGATTTAGAGGTTAGGCCTGGTAACTTCAGAAGTGCACAGTGGTCTGACCCAACATTATCGGTAGCTAGGAATAATATTTCTATAAGGAATGGATCCCCTGTCAATCCAGGAATTTCTCTTGCTTACCCTTATTTTGAAGTGGATAATGATCTGTTGTACAGAGTTGAGAAAAAGGAGTCTGTTATTACAAAGCAGCTGTTAGTACCTCGAGCCTATTGGCACACTGTGTTAAAACTTGCACATAGTCATGTTTTGGGTGGCCACCTAGGGGTTGACAAAACAAGAGAGCGAGTGTTGAGGAGATTTTATTGGCCTGGAGTAGTCGCAGCAATCATAAATTACTGTTCGTCATGCCCTGAATGTCAGGTTACAGCACCTTTTACGGCTTACCGTAGCCCTTTAGTACCCTTGCCTGTTATTGAAGTGCCTTTTGAACGTATTGCTATGGATTTTGTGGGTCCTCTGGTAAAATCCACTAGGGGGCATCAGTATATATTGGTAGTACTAGACTATGCTACCCGTTATAAATGAAAGAACAAAAGGTAGCGACCGGCTCCAGCCTTCAAAGGGTTAATGAGAGGTGAGTGCAGGGTATTCCCAGGTGCTGAAGCACAGTAAAGAGCCTACTCAGAGCTCAAATGAACATAAACAAAAATCCAGAATATGTGCCAGCAGGAGAGACATCCAGGAATCCAGTTAAATAGTTGAAAGAAAGTTCCAAGTAAAAAAATATATTTTATTAGAATCCAAGAAGGTAAAATCAATAATAGGAGCGTGGAGACAGGCAAACGAAAAAACAAACACACGCTTGACGCGTTTCGCACCTACGGGTGCTTTGTCAAAAGCAGTCTGAGAGTGTTACAAAGTGGTATCCTTAAATATACAAACAAATTGAAATAAATTAAAAACAAACCTGTTTCACCTGCTGCCAAGAGGGAGGTAACGCGAGTCAAGGACCACCCCAGGAGGCACACCCCTCCCACAAACCGGCAGGGGAGCCCAAAACCCCAGAGATCGGGAAAAAAGAGAAGCGCACCCCCAAAGTGCGGCCACCCCTCCAGAGGCGAGAGCCAAGTTGACACCCCGCTAGGAGGCGAGTAGATCGCACAGAGGGCGTGCGGGGATCAGTCTCCGTCAACAAAGGGGAGGGCACACCCCCCCCGGTGGTGAGGCACGCCCCCAAGGCGGAAACTTAACTCATCGTCCCTCCAATGACAGCAAGGAAAGAAGAGAGGAGAAAATGGATAATCTTGAACAAATACAATATAGTATAGAATGAATCGGGCGGTGATTGGGGAGATAGATAACAAACAGTAAAAGCGGGCTAGTGGGACAGTAATATCATTGCATAAATGGGCAAAGGGAACATGAACACGCAGAAAGAGAACCATAGGCACTTAGTAAGAGTGCAATATATCTGGACAATGAAATAAATGCAAAACATGTATAATGTGATAATCAATGACAGATGAAGTTGATGTTAATAAAAATACATACAGTGCATAAATATGAACTAAACTTGAACCTGAATCGACAGAGAGTAGTGAGTAAGAAGGCTTAGAAAGACTTAAATAACATACAGAGCATGACAAAACCTATATACAGGATATGATAATACATATGTATATTTATATCCCATAATACTGTATAGTATTGAGAATTTAACCTGTAAAGCATGCTACATCAAATTTAACCTGTAAAGCATGCTACATCATATTTGGCATTTAGACCTTGGGGGATACGGGTTTTTAACTGGAAAATCCAAAAGACTTCCCGTTGATTCAAGATAGTATTAATATTTCCCCCCCTAAATGGAATACGTGCCTTTTCAATGCCACAGTATTTAAAGTAGCTTGTGGACCCACCATTACAGTGAAAAAAATGTTTGCCAATAGGGGATTGTTCATCCTTCAACTCTATACTAGATAGATGTTCTCTTATCCGATTTTTTAGTTGGCGTGTTGTTTGGCCAACATACTGTATACCACATTTGGAACACGTTATTAAATAAATAACAGATTCAGTACAGCAATTTATATAATCCTTTATATAAAAGATCCTACCCCCTGCTGTAGATGTGAAAGTATTAGTTCTATCGATAAAGGCACAGCACTTACACACTCGGTGACCGCACGGATACATGCCTGTCACAGAGAGCCAGGTTTTTTTATTATTAGTGGTCGAATTAGAAAAGGTGCTTGGTGCCAGTTGATTACCTAAGGTACAAGCCTTTTTTGGTACAAAGTTTATGCCCCTGTCAATGATGTTTGATAATGCTTCATCTGTCTTTAAAACTGGGAGATGTTTTTTGAGGATTGATCTAATTTTATTAAATTCCAAACTATACTGAGTTGTAAAATTAATTTTATCACCCTCCTGGTTCCTAGTGTCCCTTGGCCGTTGATCACTAAGAAGATCTGCACGATTTTTTCCCTTTGCCACCATGTAAGAATGTTGAATATCCCTATCAGAATAACCTCTCTCTTTGAACCTCCTCGTCAAATCTCTTGCTTGTATTTCAAAGCTATTTAGTGAAGAGCAATTTCTTTTGAGTCTTATAAATTGACCGGTGGGAACAGCCTTAAGAACATGAAGGGGGTGACAGCTGTTTGCGTGTAAAACCGTATTGCCGGCCACTTCTTTGCGAAAAGTATTGGTGCTAATCTCTCCATTAGTGTCACTGCCATTTAGTTCCAGGTCCAGGAAGGTGATAATGCTTGATTTATGTTCATATGTAAACCGGAGATTAAGCGAGTTATTATTAACATATTCTACAAAGTGGTCAACATCCCTATTATCCCCTCTCCAAATGATCAATAAGTCGTCAATGTAACGACCATAAAATATTATGTTCAGTTTAAATGGATTTTCAATACAAAAGATATACTGCTCTTGCCAGTAAATCATGTATAAGTTGGCATAGGATGGCGCAAAACGCGCTCCCATCGCAGTACCTTGTATTTGAACATAATACTTTGAATCAAAAGAAAAATAATTGTGGGTGAGAAGAAATTCTACTGCCATGAGAAGAAATTGTATAGTGTGGTAAGTATAATTACTAAATTTGTTAAGACACCAGGAAAGTGCAGTCAGACCCTTGTCATGGGGAATACAAGAATATAGGGATGAAACATCCAAAGATAACCACGAATAATTTTTCTCCCATCGGGTGGTCCCCATTTGTTGTAATACTTGTTTTGTGTCACGAATATAACCTTTTTGGGATGTGACAATGGGTTGGAGATATAGGTCTACTAGTTCAGAGAGGCCCTCACCCAAACTACCGATGCCTGAGATAATGGGTCGCCCTGGGGGGTTAATTAGTGTTTTATGAACTTTGGGGAGAAAGTAAAAGGTGGGCATTAATGGGTTTTTTCTATAGATATACTCAACCTCATCAATGTTTAGTATGCCTTTGTATATACCAAAATCCAAAAGTTTGGAGAGGTCTTTTAAACAGGTCTCTGTGGGGTTATAGGAAATAGGTATATAGGTATTAACATCATACAGTTGTCTATAGACTTCGTTAACGTAATAATCCTTGTTCATAACAACCACCGCTCCCCCCTTATCAGCATTCTTAACTACTATATTCTCATTTTGGGCCAGAGCTCGCACTGCTTCTCGCTCACACCTGCTCAGGTTATATTTAGTTTTTGATTTCTGTGAGACTTCTGCACTGGCCAGTTTTATAAGATCTTCCTCCACTAGTCTCTGATAGGAGTCAATTGCACTATTTCTACTATTTACAGGGTAAAAAGTGGAGTGAGGCTTCAGGCCCGTGCATATAGTAACAATATCTTTAGGGATATATTGAAGGTCCTCTAAGACAGTTAGAGAGCATAGATCTTCAAATGACAAAACAGCTGTAGTACAATCAGACCCTTGTATACTATTCCCAGCCCCAAGGGATGGACTAACCTGTTCAGGTGAGCGGTCAGCTGAGCTCTGGAAATGTTTCTTTAGCGTGATTTTTCTGATAAATTTGTTTACATCCACAATTGTGGAAAAAAGATTAAAGTGATTACTCGGTGAAAAGGAGAGACCTAAACTCAGGACCCTTTCCTGGGTCTTGCTAAGGGGAAAATCAGATATATTAATGACATCAGTATTCTTAATTAGTCCTTCTTGTTCCAGGGCAGTATGGTCCTGGTTGGCCTTATGCCGGTTCCGGTTCCTTCTTCTGTTCCTCCGTTTTTTTTCCTTTTGTAAGAGGTACGGCGCCGTTTTAAAACCTGGTTCGATTCATCTGAAACATCAGACTCCAACAGTGAGAGTCTTTCTAAGCGGCTGGAGCGGGACCCTCCACTCCCAGCATGGGAGGAGGCTGATGATGCTGATGAATGGCCCTCATTTCCCGAAGTTTCAGCTCCACTGAAAGAGACTCTTCTGGAGTCTCCTAGTGATTTTCTCAAGATAGGTTTAGAATAAGGTTTCTTCTGTTGTGATCGCCAGGTACTTTGTCGTTTCCACAGGTATACTTCGTTTTTAAGATAATCCAGACGGTCACGTTGGAACTTGTTTTTCTTTGATGTTGAGATTTCATCCTCCAATTTTTCTCTATATGTGTCCAACTGTGACATAAATTCATTAAACTTCATATTATCCTTTAGATCGTGTTTCTTTAGATCTAGTTTAACTGGGTCATCTTGGGCAGTAATCAGCAATTTTTGCTTATAGGTAATTATGATCTGCATGAGTTTTAGGGAGCAGTCGGTTAGAGTTGAATTCCATTCAAGTTCTAAATCTTTGTCGTCCTTAATAAAGAACGGGACTTTCTTTAGACGTAAGCCTCTTGGTATACGTTGTACCTCAATGTATTTTTCTAGTGTAACAATGTCCCACCATAAGCGTAACTCCTTGTTTGTAGCTTTTTCCAATTCCTTAAAGACATTGTTTAAATTAGTATCCACTCCTCCATCCAAATCACCTTCCATGAAGGTGCTCCTCACTCTTGCCTGTCTCCCCTCCATATTAAAGTAGAAAAACAGATTCAAAAAACAGCTTTTACTCACTTCATAGATTTTATGGACCTCACTGGTAGCCTCAATTATCGACTTTAAAGTACTGGGCTTGAAATTTTGATCCAATGAAAGGAAGGTCCGTGTCAGGCGAGCTCGTCAATATGAGTACAAAGGACATAAATGAAAGAACAAAAGGTAGCGACCGGCTCCAGCCTTCAAAGGGTTAATGAGAGGTGAGTGCAGGGTATTCCCAGGTGCTGAAGCACAGTAAAGAGCCTACTCAGAGCTCAAATGAACATAAACAAAAATCCAGAATATGTGCCAGCAGGAGAGACATCCAGGAATCCAGTTAAATAGTTGAAAGAAAGTTCCAAGTAAAAAAATATATTTTATTAGAATCCAAGAAGGTAAAATCAATAATAGGAGCGTGGAGACAGGCAAACGAAAAAACAAACACACGCTTGACGCGTTTCGCACCTACGGGTGCTTTGTCAAAAGCAGTCTGAGAGTGTTACAAAGTGGTATCCTTAAATATACAAACAAATTGAAATAAATTAAAAACAAACCTGTTTCACCTGCTGCCAAGAGGGAGGTAACGCGAGTCAAGGACCACCCCAGGAGGCACACCCCTCCCGCAAACCGGCAGGGGAGCCCAAAACCCCAGAGATCGGGAAAAAAGAGAAGCGCACCCCTAAAGTGCGGCCACCCCTCCAGAGGCGAGAGCCAAGTTGACACCCCGCTAGGAGGCGAGTAGATCGCCATCCTATGCCAACTTATACATGATTTACTGGCAAGAGCAGTATATCTTTTGTATTGAAAATCCATTTAAACTGAACATAATATTTTATGGTCGTTACATTGACGACTTATTGATCATTTGGAGAGGGGATAATAGGGATGTTGACCACTTTGTAGAATATGTTAATAATAACTCGCTTAATCTCCGGTTTACATATGAACATAAATCAAGCATTATCACCTTCCTGGACCTGGAACTAAATGGCAGTGACACTAATGGAGAGATTAGCACCAATACTTTTCGCAAAGAAGTGGCCGGCAATACGGTTTTACACGCAAACAGCTGTCACCCCCCTCATGTTCTTAAGGCTGTTCCCACCGGTCAATTTATAAGACTCAAAAGAAATTGCTCTTCACTAAATAGCTTTGAAATACAAGCAAGAGATTTGACGAGGAGGTTCAAAGAGAGAGGTTATTCTGATAGGGATATTCAACATTCTTACATGGTGGCAAAGGGAAAAAATCGTGCAGATCTTCTTAGTGATCAACGGCCAAGGGACACTAGGAACCAGGAGGGTGATAAAATTAATTTTACAACTCAGTATAGTTTGGAATTTAATAAAATTAGATCAATCCTCAAAAAACATCTCCCAGTTTTAAAGACAGATGAAGCATTATCAAACATCATTGACAGGGGCATAAACTTTGTACCAAAAAAGGCTTGTACCTTAGGTAATCAACTGGCACCAAGCACCTTTTCTAATTCGACCACTAATAATAAAAAAACCTGGCTCTCTGTGACAGGCATGTATCCGTGCGGTCACCGAGTGTGTAAGTGCTGTGCCTTTATCGATAGAACTAATACTTTCACATCTACAGCAGGGGGTAGGATCTTTTATATAAAGGATTATATAAATTGCTGTACTGAATCTGTTATTTATTTAATAACGTGTTCCAAATGTGGTATACAGTATGTTGGCCAAACAACACGCCAACTAAAAAATCGGATAAGAGAACATCTATCTAGTATAGAGTTGAAGGATGAACAATCCCCTATTGGCAAACATTTTTTTCACTGTAATGGTGGGTCCACAAGCTACTTTAAATACTGTGGCATTGAAAAGGCACGTATTCCATTTAGGGGGGGAAATATTAATACTATCTTGAATCAACGGGAAGTCTTTTGGATTTTCCAGTTAAAAACCCGTATCCCCCAAGGTCTAAATGCCAAATATGATGTAGCATGCTTTACAGGTTAAATTTGATGTAGCATGCTTTACAGGTTAAATTCTCAATACTATACAGTATTATGGGATATAAATATACATATGTATTATCATATCCTGTATATAGGTTTTGTCATGCTCTGTATGTTATTTAAGTCTTTCTAAGCCTTCTTACTCACTACTCTCTGTCGATTCAGGTTCAAGTTTAGTTCATATTTATGCACTGTATGTATTTTTATTAACATCAACTTCATCTGTCATTGATTATCACATTATACATGTTTTGCATTTATTTCATTGTCCAGATATATTGCACTCTTACTAAGTGCCTATGGTTCTCTTTCTGCGTGTTCATGTTCCCTTTGCCCATTTATGCAATGATATTACTGTCCCACTAGCCCGCTTTTACTGTTTGTTATCTATCTCCCCAATCACCGCCCGATTCATTCTATACTATATTGTATTTGTTCAAGATTATCCATTTTCTCCTCTCTTCTTTCCTTGCTGTCATTGGAGGGACGATGAGTTAAGTTTCCGCCTTGGGGGCGTGCCTCACCACCGGGGGGGGTGTGCCCTCCCCTTTGTTGACGGAGACTGATCCCCGCACGCCCTCTGTGCGATCTACTCGCCTCCTAGCGGGGTGTCAACTTGGCTCTCGCCTCTGGAGGGGTGGCCGCACTTTGGGGGTGCGCTTCTCTTTTTTCCCGATCTCTGGGGTTTTGGGCTCCCCTGCCGGTTTGTGGGAGGGGTGTGCCTCCTGGGGTGGTCCTTGACTCGCGTTACCTCCCTCTTGGCAGCAGGTGAAACAGGTTTGTTTTTAATTTATTTCAATTTGTTTGTATATTTAAGGATACCACTTTGTAACACTCTCAGACTGCTTTTGACAAAGCACCCGTAGGTGCGAAACGCGTCAAGCGTGTGTTTGTTTTTTCGTTTGCCTGTCTCCACGCTCCTATTATTGATTTTACCTTCTTGGATTCTAATAAAATATATTTTTTTACTTGGAACTTTCTTTCAACTATTTAACTGGATTCCTGGATGTCTCTCCTGCTGGCACATATTCTGGATTTTTGTTTATATGCTACCCGTTACCCTGAGGCAATTTCTATGCGTACAACCTCAGCAAAGTCCATTGCTAAAGAGTTGATGATGATGTTTAGCCGGGTTGGGATTCCCAAGGAGATCCTTACAGATCAGGGTACACCATTCATGTCTAAGGTAACAAAGGAACTCTGCAAGCTCCTTCACATTAAACACCTCAAAACCTCTGTTTATCACCCACAAACTGATGGTTTGGTTGAGCGATTTAATAAGACTTTAAAAACTATGCTGCGCAAAGTAACAGATAAGGATGGAAAAAACTGGGACTTTCTATTACCCTATTTAATGTTTGCAATTAGAGAAGTACCCCAAGCTTCTACCGGATTCTCACCTTTTGAATTATGATATGGTAGACACCCCAGGGGGTTACTTGACATAGCAAAGGAAACTTGGGAACAAGAAGCTACCCCACATCGCAGCGTAATAGAACATATAACTGAGATGCAAGACCGTATTGAGGCCGTTATGCCAATAGTCAAAGAACATATGCAAAAGGCTCAACAAAATCAGCAGAATAGCTACAATAAAAATGCTAGAATTCGAGTGTTTCAACCTGGAGACAGAGTGTTAGTCCTGATCCCCACAGTAGAGAACAAATTCCTGGCAACTTGGCATGGGCCATATGAGATTATTGAAAGAGTGGGGGAGGTAAATTACAAAGTAAGGCAACCAGGTAGACGAAAGGAAGTGCAATTATACCATGTCAATTTATTAAAACCATGGAAAGAAAGGGAAGTTCTAGTTACTACAGAGACTTCAACCTTCCCTGATAGGTGTAATATTGACCCAGAAGTAAATATCTCCGAGACCCTGTCCATACACCAGACAAGGGAAGTTAAGGAGTTTATTAGATTAAATAAAGAAGTATTCTCCCCAGTCCCCGGAAGGACTAGTGTGATCAAACATGATATTCTGACAGAACCAGGGAAAAGGGTCAATCTCAAACCATATAGAATACCCGAGGCTCGCAGAGAAGCTATCAGAGCAGAGGTTAAGAAAATGTTAGATCTTGGAGTAATTGAGGAATCACAAAGCGACTGGAGCAGTCCAATTGTGCTGGTACCAAAACCTGATAATACCGTACGGTTTTGTAATGATTATCGTAAACTGAATGCTATTTCTAAATTCGATGCATACCCCATGCCTAGAGTTGATGAGCTAGTGGAAAGACTTGGAAGAGCTCGGTACCTTACTACACTAGACTTAACCAAGGGTTATTGGCAAGTACCACTCACAGAGCGAGCAAAAGAAAAGACAGCATTTTCTACTCCTGATGGCCTATTTCAGTATAGAGTTTTGCCTTTTGGTTTGCATGGTGCCCCTGCCACATTCCAAAGAATGATGGACAGGATACTAAAGCCACATGTGCGCTATGCAGCGGCATACTTGGATGATGTTGTAGTACACAGTGAGGATTGGGAATCTCACCTTCCAAAAGTACAGGCTGTCCTAAACTCAATACAAAATGCTGGTCTAACCGCTAACCCCAATAAGTGTACGATTGGCCTAGAGGAAGCAAAATATTTGGGCTACTCTATTGGTAGGGGACTAGTGAAGCCTCAGGTTGCTAAAATTGAAGCAATCAGAAATTGGCCGAGACCTCTGACTAAGAAACAGGTGAGAACATTTCTTGGCCTCATTGGATATTACAGGAGGTTTATACCCAATTTTGCTACAATTGGAAGCCCGTTAACTGACCTTACTAAAGCTAGGGCTCCAGTAGTGGTAAAATGGTCCCCAGAGACTGAACAAGCGTTCAGAGATCTTAAAGGAGCCATTTGTGCCCAACCAGTGCTGGTAACACCTGACTTTTCTAAAGAATTTATCTTACAGACAGATGCATCTGATTTAGGGCTTGGTGCTGTTCTCTCTCAGGAAATTAAGGGGGAGTAAGCTTCCTGCTTAAATACAATATGGGGTGCTCCTCACCAAGAACGAAACTATTCCATTGTTGAAAAGGAGTGTCTGGCAAAAAAATGGGCTGTAGACACACTTAAATACTACCTTTTGGGAAGAAGGTTCCGATTAGTGACAGACCATGCACCCCTTACTTGGATGAGCCAGAACAGGGAGAAAAACAGTAGAGTGACCCGTTGGTTCCTTGGCTTGCAACCCTATAATTTTTCCATAGAGCATAGGGCGGGGTGTAAACAGGGGAATGCTGATGGTCTTTCACGGATGTACTCGCTAATGTCCGTGGTCGCTCGACCTTATGGGTCTGAGCTGGGGGGGAGGATGTGTGACCGACAGCAAGGAATTGTGCTGGAAGGAGTCTATATATCTCCCCAGATTTTGCACAGCTCCTACTTTATGTAATTAGCCCCAGGGAAATGTGTTATGTTACACTTTAATATAGCACTTTATGTATGTGTATGTGTGGGCCCTGGGGTGGAGCACTTGGAGAGTAGGGTGGGCCAGTGCTCCACTTCACATTTAATTTGTTGATTGGAACCTACAGGTGAGAAGCCCAGTGTTCCAATCCTAATTTACCTCACCTGAACAGGCTTGCTGATTACAGGTGCTGTTAAATACTCCCCTGCCAGAGGAGGGAGAGACTGTGTTTTGATTTCGGTGAATGGAAGCAGGGAGCTGAAAACACTGAAGTAAGGTTTTGATTTAACATTATGTTGGGAAATGGACAAGCCATCCAACCCAGTTAGCTTAACATTTTTGTTTAGTTAGTGCTCAGAAGAGCAAGGATTTTATTTTATATTTTGTTTAACAACCTGTTATACCTTGCTGTGCATCTTTAAACCACAATAAAAGAAAGCAAGTCTTTTTACCTCATCCAGCGTGTGAAGTGTCTCTGAAGCCTGAAAGACTGTGTGTAACCCCCAAATCCCAGGACAAGGTACCAAAGTACAAGAGCACTTTTGTCACAAAGTATTAAAGGATGGTGGTGGTTTATACAGCCTGATACATGTTAATAAAGAAGTGCTGTGGCCTTGTTGTACCATCACAAGTCTCGTGTCTATTTATTGGGGGGACATGGGCTGGTATGGTTTTGGGGGATTGTGGGGTTATAGTATGTCTCAGGAATCGGGCATCTATCCCCTCTGCATACATACATGCACACACACAAACACATACAGTCAGTCACATATACACAAGGCAGCAGTTGTTAAAGATAAAAAAAAATCACTTCTTAATATGTTCCCCACTCCCTAATGCTACGCCTCTTTGCAGGGAAGGGGGGCTTTCAGTTCCAGCCAGGTGCTGCAGACCAGCTTCCCTTCCAGCGCGGCTGAGCACAAGAGCGCGATGCATGAGGCAGTGGAGCAGAAGTCTGTACACACTCTGCTCTCTCGGCAATGCTCAATAAAAGAAGAAAAAAAACATTGCAACAGTGAGGGCATCATGCGGGGCTACCAATTATTTGAGAAAATCAGAGCTACCTGAATAGACTCTTATGTGTTTTATATTTCTTCTCAGTGCAAATAGAATGCTCATGGATCTTCATCTTAAGTTTCCTCGTTGTTCTTCCAATGTATTGCAATCCACAACTGCATTGAATTACAGGTTAAAACACATTTCTTTTGTTGTCTCATCACTTCCAACCCCTTCAGTAAATAGTATAGCACTACAGCATTATTTATTACCTAAGGTCAACTGTATTGGTTACATACTGGATGTATACAAATACAATTAGTTTTGTTTGATTTATTTCATAATTGACATTTTTTTCTCCAAAAAACTTTCTTGAAATAAATGGAAATAAGAATATATTGATAGAATTCAGTTTTAAAGAAGCACTTCCACCTAGCTTATTTTTTGAATGTTGTACATGTGTCTAATATTATATTTACTTTAAAGCAATCCTGTTCTCCTGTACTCTATCATTCCCATAGCTGACTATATAATATGTCACTGATATCATTAGTAAACTCAGATCATGATTTGCCTTAAAGGATAACTATAGTTTTATGTATGTATGAAAATAATTTCAAAAGCTATAAATCTATTACATTTTACTAATAAGACAGTTCTGTTTATTTTTATTTACTTTACCGTATTTGCTCCAATATAAGATGAGTTTTTTTTCAGAGCAAATAATATAATGTCTTATATTTGAGGTCATCTTATAATCTGACCTCAAATCGAGGTCAGATTATAAGACATGGATCCAGGTCCCCCGCAGAGCTGCAGGGCACCTGGATCCCCCTCTCTAACAGGCCGGCTTCATCATAAAAGTCCCGGCGGTCGTGCCGGGCGGTAGCAGGGGAGGTCTGCGCTCATCGCGCAGACATCCTCCTCTGCCTCCACTAGGCACCAGGGAGAATCATCCAGCTGTCTGTCATAATAGATAAAGTGTCGGGCAGCATGGAGGATGTCTGCACGTATAGTGCAGACATCCCCCAGCTGCCCCCATTAGCCACCAGGGAAAGAAAAAAGGTGAGGGGGGGGAGACACAGACAGACAAGGGGAGGGAGGGGGGGAGACACAGACAGACAAGGTGAGGGAGGGGGGGGGGGGACACAGACAAGGGGAGGGAGGGAGGGAGGGGGAAGAGAGAAAAGGGGAGGGGGGAATAGAGAGAGACAAGGGGGGATAGAGAGAGACAAGGGGGGATAGAGAGAGACAAGGGGAGGGGGGATAGAAAGAGACAAGGGAGATGGAGAGAGAGACAATGCTGGGGGGGAGAGAGACAGCTGGGCGAGGGGGAGAAAGGCAGCATTGGCACATAAAAGGAAATAAAAACAACAAATGCATTTGTATAATATCAATTTTTTTAATTAAATATTAAAAAGCAATTTACATATATACAAGTTAAACTTTTTTTTCCCTATAGGGTAGTCTTATATTCAGGCTTTTAGTTTTTTTCCTAAAGGAATATACAACGTTTGGGGGGTTGTCTTATAATCAGGGTCGTCTTATAATCGAGAAAATACTGTACTTTGGGTACTCTTGGCCGAGCACACAGGGCACAACACCGCAGAGGGCGCCACTTTAAAAAAAAAGTTTGTCAATAGAGGCATTGGCCGAGGAGATCAGAAGATCTCCCCTCACCAGCCCTCTCCACTGCAGAAGTGGAGGATCCTGGGAGGGGCGGACCTCACCGGAGTGAGACTTCACCTGATTTTCCTGCTCTCTCTGACCCTGGCCTGTATACCCGCTTGTGAACCCTTTCTGCCTGCCCTGACCTTCGGACAGAACTCAACCATTCTTTTTGCCTGCTCCTCTGATAGGTTTGCTACAGATTTCCTGTTGTTTGTTGCCCTCTTAGGAGTGGTGACCCCTGCTCTTAGCTCCCTGGTTCAGCCATACGGCACATAGCCACTGCATCGCCTTCATTTAAAAAGGAATTCACAGAATTCTGGCAGCTAATACTCTCGGTTAAAGAGGATCTCCAAGCTGATATTAAAGATGATATTACCCAACTGAACGCAGAGGTAAATACATTGTCCAAACGAACTGATAAGCTGGAAAGTAAGTCTGAACTACAAACGACAGAACAGGCTGTACTAAGAAGAGATCTTAATCTGCTGTATAAAAATTATAAATATCTACAGGAACACACAGAAGACCTTGAAAATAGGTCCCAACGCTGCCATATTAGGAGACATGAGATACCTGAGACGGTTCAATTGGAAGATTTTCTTCAAAGGTACTTTTTATTGCTTTTACCAAACACAATCAGGGAAGATCTTCATATGGATAGAGTACATCGTGCCCTGCATAAAAAACGGAATGTTAATGAAAAGCCCAGAGACGTAATAATAAAATTCCACTACTATGAAACGTCTCACTGACCAACTTCAGGCAGGTGGGGTCGAGTACAGATGGGGATATCCATTTAGTCTTTTGGCGTCTCGTGGTGGAGTGCGAGCTACGTTGAGTGACCCCTCAGAGGCAATGGAGTTTCCTCAAAAACTGGGTTTACCAACTACAGAGGAAATATCATCTAGCACCTATGTCATCCCTTCAGAATCCATGAATCCTTTAATCCAGAAAGTGCAGAAATGGGTATAAATCTTTTAGTAAGGAGTAATAACCCGCGAAGTAAGGAGTGCTATAAAGATGGAAAGGGGATCATGAGAGGGGAACATTTAAGAGGTATGTGTTAAATTAACTTAAGTTATGCTTGGAGATGAAGTTTTCAATGCATATTTTTCTCTTCAGCTTTTTTTTTACCTCATTTCTTTTTTTTCTCCCCTTTTCTTATGGACTTTCTTTTTTCAGTACATTTTTTATATGCATCTCTCTCCTGAAGAAGAGAATTAATGGACCTTTCCTATAATATACTTGTATTAAACTTACAAATGGCCAAGAAGGATCTTAAATAGATCACTTTTTATGTATGTTGTTTTTGTTATTTTTTTTTGTAGTGGGGGTAGAGGGTTTTAATTGTCGTATGAATATATATTGTTTTTTCTTGTTCCAAATAATGACATAAAGTATAATTATTGGATATTTTTGTAACACATCACAAATTAAAATCACCACATAAATATAAAATCACTAAAAGGAAGAGGGATAGGGGGAAGTGAGAGCAGGATAAAATAAAAGAGCTGAAGGAAAAATGAGAGGGGAACAGTGAGAGAGAAAGATAGACGGGAAGGAAAGAGTATTATGAAAACCCTGAAGACTAGTGTAAAAATTAGGTGTAGATTACTTAACCTATATAATTATTTTTTGTTTGGGACTCCTATTCTAAAGGAGATCTTATTGGCAAGGATTCTAGTTATACGTAAGGAAGACAAAGAATCATCTAATTGTTCTAATTACCGCCTGATATCGTTGATAAACACTGATGTTAAAGTGTTTGCAAAAATTCTCTCAAATAGATTGGGCCCATGTTTAAATTATCTTATACATACAGACCAATTTGGATTTATACCAGGCAGGGAAGCTCCTAACAATATTATGAGAGCAGTAGACTTGACCCGGTCATCGGTATTCCTGCTGACGTTAGACGCTGAGAAGGCCTTTGACCGGATCGACTGGGAATATATGTGGGTAACATAAGAAGCCTTTGGCTTTGGGGGCATCTTTATTACAGTTGTTAATAGCCTATACGGAGATCTAGGGGCAATCCTAGATACAAGCAGAGCTAGATCTAAACACTTTCCTATTCAAAATGGAACGAATGGTCCCCTTCCGCCAGTATTATTTTCACTTCGTACTGTGCCTCTGGCAGCATGTTAGATTGAACCAAGATATAAAGGGACTGAAGATAGAGGACAAAGAATATCAGCTTAGTCCTTTTGCGGACAACCTTTTGTTGTCACTGATGTCCCTAAACTAAGGGTAAAATGTGGGGAATGTGGATTCACTTCTGCATTCACTGTTGGTTTGCGATAAGTGTAAGGATTTCTTTAAGCTTATGAATAAACCTTCAGGACTAGTACCACTATATAGAAATCCTGGTTTTTCAGCAGGTTTACATTCAAAAGCGTTTGTGTGGTGGGAAACGAATGGGTTCTCTAGAGTACATCATCTCTATTAAAGGGGTTCACTGATTAAGACATCCGAATTTCAAGGTATAAACTCCCTGTGTCCGAACAATTTAGGCATTGTCAGATACAGCATTTCCTGAGGCATAACAACTATTCGAGAGAACAAATGCCTTATACACAGTTTGAGAAACTCCATATTGAGGGATATTTCCTCAAAATACCAGCAAATGTTATCTACGGATTTTTCTACTTGTCCAAAACATCAGAACTTATCGGAGAATGATCTGGGAGAAAGTTTATTTATAGGACAACGGGAAAAAATTGATATGAATACAGCGAAACTAACTGCAAATACATAAGTGTGGGAGAATGGATATAAAGTGATTGTGAGGTGGTATTTACACCCAACTCGACCAGCACATATATTTTCAAGGTATAGCTGCTATAGGGAGTGCAGAGGCCAGGGAACATATATTCATATGTGGTGGACATGCCCAGAAACTAAGCCAATTTGGGACTGGACATTTGCCCTACTTAGTGAAATATTAAAAATCAATCTGTTCTCTGACCCTTGGACAGCCCACCTGAATAGAATATATAGAACAATTAAATTAGTGAACATTGTAAACAAGTTAATCTTCAGAATGTGTTCAGCTACTCAAATGTGTATTGCTAAAAATTGGAAGGTATCTCGCGCCAACATATTCACAAATTAAAGCTAAAATATGGTAAATGATTCAAATGGAAAAACTTACAGCAAAGATACATAGTTCTATGGAGATCTATGAGATAAATTCCAGATATGTAGAGGTTATGCCAAAGAATAGTTTAACGTTATAGGTTTCGGAAGCAGGAAGTTATTTATTGTTATGATGTGCTTTTTTTTTTTTTTCTTTCCTGTTTTTCTGATGGAACTGTAATATGTATGTAAAAATGGGTACCAAATGTGTGTAGTGTATAACTCACCTGTGTTGTATATGAGTTAGAATTGTTTGTTTCAAGTGTTTGATTTAACAATTGAATGATGAAAATGAAAAAATGCAGTACAAACAACATATTAAAAAAAGTGATATCAGGAAGTATTACTTTGCTGAGAGGGTAGTGGATGTATGGAATAGTCTTTCAGCTGTAAAAACAGTCAAGGATTTTAAGGATGCGTTGGATAGGAAAAAGGCTATCCTAGATATAAGATAGGGAACTGGGGACTAATAAAAGTATTTAGAAAATTCTATGTTTATATTTACCAGGAGGGTACATTGAGGTATTCTTTTAATTTCAAGTACACTGTGAGGATTTTACAATCGCACAACATCCATGTTAATACTATCCAAATTAATGGTGCTCATTTTATTCTCAAAGGTTTAAGTGACCCCACCAGAAATTGAAAATTAAACATCAGGATTGAACAGATTCCACAGTTATTGCCTTAGCTCACAGAGGTTTCTCATAGAGTTATAGTCCCTCTTTCCAGTAGATGATTTATATTAACATTTTGATTATTGTGGAAGATTTGTGTACTTCCGCTATTCAATATCCTTGATTGTGATACCGTATCGGTTTACCCAAGAACAAATGTGTGCCACATATTATTGATTTAAATTCTATTACAGGAGCATATGAGAGTGGATTTGCTAGAACATTTGAGGTAGCTCCAGTTTTCTTAAGGGTTACACAGGAAGCACCGAAGTGCTTCCAAATTGACATAAAAATCAGCCAATGAAGATGCTGGGGTTTTTAACCGATTTTTATCATATTTTGGGTTATTTTTGGCCCATATTGAGTAGGGTGTTCACAGTGCTGAAACCAAATTCCCGGACCAAATATGGCCAAAAATCAGCCGAAATTGGCTATATTGAGTAGCCAAATTTCCGAAAATTCTGAAACTCGCCTACTTTTACCGATCAGTCCCAATTTTGGCCCAGATCAGTCTATATTGATTCAATGCTATGGTCTAACATAAAAATGAAACTATGATTGCAGTGGAATCTGTAAACTTCGTAGAATTGTATTAACAATTCTCAGTTTACCATAGTGCACCTTGGGTGCTTGCATGCCCAAATTGAATACACACAGTGTTGCTGATCACATCTGTCTATATCCCTAGAAAGTATTGATTAGGTTATACTATTTTCAAGCAGGTAAATAAAAACTGTTGTGTCCTAAGCTTGTCACAGGATCAAATACTATACATATATATTACGTATACTTAAAGGAACATTGCACTTTTGCAGGAAGCAACGGTTAAAAAAACATGTCCCGGGAGCCTTAATAGATACAAACGGGTTTACTGTCTGCTCGCCCAGCTCTGACTGCTGAATGCGAGGGTCTCTCACTGCTAGCACAGTGAGAGACCCTCATTTTTGCAGGGGATAATTCTGGTCCTCCCTGCTGATCTCATGCAAAAATAAGGGTCTCTCTCTGCGCTAGCAGAGAGTGCCGGTCGCTGACCAGAAGGCTGCCTGCTTCCTATGGAAACATGGCAGCTGTCAATCAGAGGATAAGATGGCATGTACTATCAAAAGTACATGTCAGTTTATCCTCACACTAGGAATAACTAACATTTCACTTGTGCTTCAATATTAATATTATAATATTTAGTGTTCCTTTAACAGGTGTGTGAATGCAGTAAGTAAAGTCTACTTGTGTATACAGTGTTTTCTAAAAACAAAAACTGTCTCTGCTTTTCATACATACAAGGTTAACAACAATTGTGTTTTGGGTGGAGGCTTAATTGGACTTTCATAAACATATTAAGAAATGTTTTGGTAGCAGTATATACTACTTTCTGTGTCCACTAGCTATTAGGTGAGTGATTTACAAATATACAAAATTCACTTAAATGATCAACAAATTAATTTTTGTAAGTATTACATTTAAGGTTTTTCTGTAAGTATATTATGACATTGATGATTAGTTGTTTAATTTTATTCAAATGGAAATGAGAGAGTAAGAGAGATTTGCATTACTCTTCTCTAGAAGACAAAAATATGATTTCCATCTTCATTGGTCATGGTAACCAGGCAGTCTAGCATAATCTTTACATCCTTCAGCATATCAGCTGGAATGGCCTCAGCCACCATCTTGCTCAGAACTTTAGGGTCGTTGTAAGAGGCATGTTCACTATTTTCAGAATGCTGACGCTCCTTCATGATACCATAAGTGTTTACAAGGTACTCGGCGAAAGCAGGATGGACATTACGGTCATAACCATGTTTCTTTAGGCGATGCATTAGTTCCTTGTAGCGTTGCTTCAATTCTGATCTTTCAGCCTCATCTACCTTTGCGCAGGTTGTCAACTGCAATGAGTGAATGAGAATAGTACAATTACTAAGAGTATGTGTTTAAACATGATAATAGAGTGAATTCTAAATATGAGTTTATCAATATGGGTTAATCATGTCCTCAGTTTATACAAAAAATATATATAAACCTTCATTATCTTGTCTTCTATGTTGGACACGTTGAAACCGTAGAGACGGTGCTGATTCTTGAAAATGTAAGAGAGGATTCTGCGGTCCAACTGAAAAGCTATTTCGCCAACCACTCGCTGGCAGTGGTGAAGATATTTTGGGTCTGTAGAAAATGATAGTTTAGATTTAAGTTATTATAAGACTTGTTTCAGACACCATCAAAGGTATATCTTGACATTATATTTTACTCTCTGCAAACTTGCGGTCATTTTATCTCTTTAAATGTTCAACAATATGGAAATCAGTGTTGACTTTTAATAAAAATATGACATTGTGCTATTATCTCTTACATTTTAGATACATTTTTAAATATATGAGATAACATCAATTTGACTTGTTTCTAATGGAGATCTTCATTGTTGAATATTACATATATTGTCGACCTCCCAGTAAGTATGGCAAGTATTGTTTGAACGTCCTAATAATAAAAGTATGATCAAATAGAACTCTTACCTCGACATGGTGATAAGCGTGAATTGGAGTGAGATCGAGAACAGGAATGCTCTCTTTTATCTTCAAGATACAATTAAAAAAAAGAACAGATTAGAACATTTGCTGCTTTCTCCTTAAATCATACAAGTTTTTGTATTGTATCCACAGTAAAATTAGTATTAAACATTTGAATGTGTGAAATATTGTAAATATATAGTTATATATATATGTGTAAACATTGTAATGTGTAAAATAACATCACTTAGATGTGATATTATGACTACTGTTTCTAATGGAGATCTTCATCATGGATTATTACATACATTATTGACCTCACAGTAAGGAAGGCAAGTATTGGTTGAACTGACTCCTGTGCTTGTATCTGTTCTGACCATAAGCTTATTTGTTAATATTATCTATCTGTATGCAGCAGGAACATTCTATTGGCTTAACTGTTTTGTTCCACCTGTTTTCTTCTAGTATTTGCTGAGATCTTTTTTTTCCGCTGGGTGCTAATAATAAAAGTAATATAAAATTGAACTCTTACCTCGACATGGCGGTGAGTGTGAACGAGATCCAGAATGAGAATGGGAACGGGAACTTAAATGGGAATGGGAACTAGAATGGGAACGTTCTCTTTTTTCTTCAGTTTTCAAGATGCAATAAAATTAATAAGAAAAGAGAATAGATTAAAACATTCGCTGCCTTCCCCTCAAATTACACATATTTTAATCTGTATCCAAATTAAAATTGGTATTGAAACATTTTGAAAATTGGAAACCTAGTTCTGGAGTGCTACAGCACAACTGAAAATAATACTAATTAAACAGGCAAACCCATGAATCAAGGTAAATAAATAAATAAAGATTTAATTTAAGATACAAAAAAAAGCACTTCGAAAATATGATCAGAAACAATATTAAAGTAAACAATACATTTCTTTACTAATATGATATATAAACTATGATACAGTGAATGGAAATGGAAAGGGATTTTGAAGGAATAGTGATTTGCCACATAATACTCAAATTATTAATTTATATATACTGGACATATACATGACTGATATACATATTTTGTCAGGAATATCAGGAATGTATCATACTTTTGCCTTACCTTTCTTATCAGCACTTTTGGATTGTTTTCCTGCAGGGGACAGGCTGCACATTCTACGTTCATGGTCTCGAAGAGCAGTTCTGAGCTCAACGTTCTTCTTCATCAAGCTGAGCATATTACGCAACTCAGTATTTTCATTTACGAGCCGGACATTCTCTTGCTCCAGCTCTTGAACCTCATTGCTCTGCATCAGCTTCATATTCTTATCCTTGAATCTCTGTGTATAAACTGCCCTTTTGACTCCCTAAACTTATCTCATATTTATGACAGTCAGACCTTACCTTATATGCTGGTCAGCCCTTTATGATGTCATCCATTAGTTATCAGATTTGTGTGGCTGCTAAGAATATTTATGTTATTAAGGGGTTGGGTGAAGGGATTGTATAGAAAGGGTTATGGTCAATGTAGAGTATGACCCGTCTGCATCCCCAGGCAAATGTCAGTGGTGGTCAGCCAGCATTCAGTTCAGCTCCACCTCATCTCAGAGGCAGAGCTACATGTAAACCCATGTGCAATGTTTCATTGCTTTCAGCGCTCAATTGGTATTGCTACAATGTAGAGCAGGGCTTGACAAACTTAACTGAGTTTTAGGAGCCAGAAAAAAAATCTAGGAGCCAGACAATGGCACACACACATAGTGACATAGTCACAGAGACAAACACAGTCAGTAAGACAGACAGACACACAGTCACATAAACACACACACAAACATATAATCAGACACACCTACTTACAGTCACACACACACACACCCAGGCAGACAGTTAGACACACACATACAGTCAGACACATACAGACATACAGTTAGACTCAAACATACACACACAGGCATACAGTCAGACGCATACACACAAAGACATATAGACACATACACACATAGTCAGACACAAAGACACACAGTAAGTCACATATATACTCCCACACACACAAAAACATACAGTCACATACACACAAGGTAGCAGTTTTTTTTTTAACCCCCTCAGTAACATGACTTGCCTGACACTTGGTGACATGGGCTGTTTTAACATTTCTGTGGTGTTTGTGTGTTGTATAATTTTATTATTTCTCATTTAGTGTGTCCACACAAACTAAATACCATATTTGCTCGAATAGAAGATGACCCTGATTATAAGACGACACCTCAAAATTTGTATACTCCTTTAGGAAAAAAACTAAAATCCTGAATATAAGACTACCCTATAGGAAAAAGTTTAACTTGTATATATTCATATGTAAGTTGCCTTTTAATATTAAATAAAAATTATGGTATGAAAAAATGCATTTCTTCTTTTTATTTCCTTTTATGTACCAATGCTGTCCCTACCCCCCCAGACTTGCCCAATGCTCCCTCTTCCCCCTCCCTCCCCCAATACTGGCTCTCTCCCCCAATGCTGGCTCTTTCCCCCAATGCTGGCTCTCTCCCCCCTCAACACTGGCTCCCCCCCCTAATATTATAGGGAGATACACAGATATGATCAGCAACACTGTGTGTATTCAATTTGTGCATGGTAAACTGAGAATTGTTAATACTATTCTATGACATAAACAGATTCCACTGCTATCACAGTTGAATTTTTATATTAGATCGTAGCTTTGACTCAATATAGACCGATCTGGCCTGAAATTGGGACTGGTCGGTCAAAGTCGGACAGTTTCTGAAATTTATGAAATTTGGCAATTCAATATAGTCAATTTTGGCTGATTTTTGGCCATATTTGGTCTGGGAATTTCAGCTCTGTAAATCCTCCAGTTAAAAACCTCTAGGACCGGCATCTTCATTGACTCATTTTTATGCCAATTTGGAAGCACTTCGGTGCTTCCTGAGTAGCCCTTAAGAAAACTGGAGTTACCTCATATGTTCTAGCAAATCCACCGTCAAATACTGTAGCAAGTTGTTTACATTCCTCAAAAGTTGCCTTTTAATATTAAATAAAAATTATGGTATGAAAAAATGCATTTCTTCTTTTTATTTCCTTTTATGTACCAATGCTGCCCCTACCCCCCCCCCAGACTTGCCCAATGCTCCCTCTTCCCCCTCCCTCCCCCAATACTGGCTCTCTCCCCCAATGCTGGCTCTCTCCCCCCTCAACACTGGGCCCCCCCCTTTCTGGCCCTCTCCCCCCAATGCTGGCTCTCTCCCCCCTACGTTACCTCTCTCTGCCCCCCTCCCTCCAATGTTGCCTCTCTCTCTGTGCCCTCCTTCCCCCAATGATGCCTCTCTCTCCCCCGCCTCCCTCCCCCCAACGGTGCCTCTCTCTCCCCTTCCCTTGCTCCCCCCAATGATGCCTCTCTCTCCCCGTCCCTCTCCCCAATGATGCCTCTCTCCCCCTTCCTCCCCTCTAAGATGCCTCTCTCTCCCCCCTCCCTCTCCCCCACAATGCCTCGCTCTCTTCCATTCCTCCCCCCCCAAGATGCCTCTTTCCCTCCCCTCCCTCACTCCTGTTGCCTCTCTCCCTGGTGGCTGGTGGGGGCAGCCGGGGGATGTCTACACGATACATGCAGACATCCTCCATGCTGCCTGACACTTCTGCCTATTATGATGGACAGCTGTGGTAATTTAACACGTTCCATGTACTAATTCTACTACCAGTGGTATTTCCCACTGCCATCCAACACCTCGCTATGTGTCAGAGACAGCTCGTGAGTAATTATTTTAGCAATTTTAGCAGAACTCTGTTATTCAGTGGTGCAATTTAAACCTCTTATGCAGGGTTCCAGTTGTGGTGGAGAGTATGGAGTATGAGAGAGGAGTATGATATCGATGAGCATTTTTATCAATCAAGGCTATATTTTGCAGGGCACATTAATTCATGGAAAATATACAGCAATATTTATACTTATTCCTGACTCATTCCTGACATCAGTGTGTGGGATGTGTACATTTTATTGCTATAGAACTCTCTGATGCACTCACACATCTTGCACATCACTGTGTCACAGAGCTTCAGATGTCAGTGAGTTTTATTTCTGTGAAACTTTGTAATGTGCGGGGAGTGAATTAAATTGTAATGATCTCGGTGAAACACATTGCTCTGTGAAACACATTGCTCATTACTGTGAGTTTTCTGTTTAGGAGCTTTGTGGTACACTCACACACTGTATATTACTGTGCGTTTTATTGCTGTGGATCATTGTAATACACACACACTTCAAATTCACTATCAATATTTAACATTTTCCTTATAATTACATTGGCCATTGAATGGGCAGAAGAAGCAGAGGGACAAGTGTCGATAACCTGCTTGGTTAAAAAAAACTGTTATTTAGCAATTGTCCCATTCAAACATTTTTGAAGATATTAGGCTAACATACTAAAATACTAATCATGATAATGCATTTAACCAGGAGGGTACATTGAGGTATTCTTTTACTTTCAAGTACACCCTGACGATATTACAATTGCACAGCATCCATGTTAATATTATCCAAATTAATGGTGCTCATTTTAATCTCAGAAGTTGAAGTGACCCCAACAGAAATTAAAAATCAGGATCAAACAGATGCCACAGTTAGTGTCTTAGCTCACAGATGATTCTTATGAGCTGAGTTGTAGTCCCCCTCTTCCAGCAGACAATGTGTATTATAATTTGTATTAATGGTTGAAGATTTGTGGCCAAATACATGTACTTCCGCTATTAAATATCCTTGATTGTGATACCGTTGATCGGTTTCCCCAGAACTACAGTACCTGTGGGAACACAATTCAGTTGCCAAGAACAAATGTGTGCTACATACTATTAATTTAAATTCTATTACAGGAATGTAAACAACTTGTTACAGCATATGACGGTGGATTTGCTAGAACATATGAGGTAACTCCAGTTTTCTTAAGGGCTACTCAGGAAGCACCGAAGTGCTTCCAAATTGGCATAAAAATCAGCCAATGAAGATGCTGTTCCTAGAGGTTTTTAACTTCCCAGACCAAATATGGCCAAAAATCAGCCAAAATTGACTATATTGAATTGCCAAATTTCAGAAATTTCAGAAACTGTCCGACTTTGACCGACCGGTCCCAATTTCAGGCCAGATCGGTCTATATTGAGTCAAAGCTACGATCTAATATAAAAATTCAACTGTGATAGCAGTGGAATCTGTTTATGTCATAGAATAGTATTAACAATTCTCAGTTTACCATGCACAAATTGAATACACACAGTGTTGCTGATCATATCTGTGTATCTCCCTATAATATTTCCAAGTAGCTAAGCTTGTAACAGGATCAAATACTATACATATATGTTATCTTACTTGAAGGCTCGACCCTGTCTGCTGAATGCGATGGTCTCTTGCTGCTAGCCTAGGGGATCAGTATTGGGGACCTAGTTAGAAGCATAAGTGAAATATAACATTTAGGGGGTCATGTACTAAAAAGTGCAGTGGGAAAAAAGTAGGTAAAACATGAGTAAGGAGCAGTTTGTAGTTAGTATTTTGCACTTGTTTTCCCTTATTTGCCCTTCTTCTGTTTATTTTTACTGAGCGTGCATTTTTCCGTTTGCGTTAATAAATTGCAATTAGATTTGCGCATGCTAAAGAGTTTTGCGAATATTATGTGAAAAATAATTCTTATTTGCGTGTGAAAATTACACCAGCTTTTAGCAGGTGCTATCAAAAGGGGTAGAATTTTTTTTTAGCAAAATTGCCTGTTTTCATTTGCAATTATGCCTGTGTGTAATGTTTAGTACATGCAATAGGAGCACAGCGCAAAAATATTTTTGCACGTAAAATATATTTGCGTTTTTTTAGTACATGTCCCTCTTAGTGTTCCTTTAACAGATGTGTGTATGCTGTAAGTACAGTCTACTTGCGTATACAGTGAATTCTAAAAACAAACTGTCTCTGCTTTTCATTTGTACAAGGTTAACAACTATTGTGTATTCGGTGGAGGCTTAATTGGACTTTCATAGACATGTTAAGAAAGGTTTTGGTAGCAGGATATACTACTTTCTGTGTCCACTAGCTATTAGGTGAGTGATTTAAAAATATTCAAAAGTCACTTAAATGATAAAAAAAAAAAATGTAAGTATTACATTAAATTTTTTTCAGTAAGTATATCATGGCATTGATAATTAGTTGTTTAATTTAATTAAAATGGAAGTGAAAGAGTAAGAGAGATTTGCATTACTCTTCTCTACAAGACAAAAATATGATTTCCGTCTTCATTGGCCATGGTAACAAGGCAGTCTAGCATAATCTTCACATCCTTCAGCATATCAGCTGAAATGGCCTCAGCCACCATCTTGCTCAGAACTTTTGGGTCGTTGTAAGAGGCATTTTCTTTCTTTTCAGAATGCTGACGCTCCTTCATGATACCATAAGTGTTGACAAGGTTCTCGGAGAAAACAGGATGGACATTACGGTCATAACCATGTTTCTTTAGGCGTTTCTTTGTTCTCTGCAAACTTGTGGTCAATTTATCTAAAAGTTCAACAATATGGGGATCAGTGTTGACTTTTAATAAAAAGATGACCATTATGCTAATATCTCTTAACTGTTAGATAATTATTTTAATATGTGAGATAAAATCACTTGGAAGTGATTTGATGATTATTGTTTCTACTGTTACATATATTGTAAGGATGGCAAGTATTGTTTGAACTTCCTAATAAAAAAATTCTGATAAAATAGAACTCTTACCTCGACATGGTGATGAGCGTGAATCAGAGTGAGATCGAGAACGGGAATGTTTATCTTCAAGATACAATAAATCGGAACAGAAAATTTGCTGCCTTCTCCTTAAAATATACATATTTTTATAATATATTCTGATTAAAATTGGTATTTAAGTATTGGTCGAACTGACTCCTGTGGTTGAATTTATTCTGAACATATTTGTGAATATTATCTGTCTATAGTATACAGCAGAAACATTCTATTGGCTTATCTGTTATGTTCTACTTGTTTTCTTCTATTATTTGCTGAGATCTTTTTTCATGCTGGGTGCTAATAATAAAAGTCAGATAAAATTGAACTCTTACCACGACATGGCGGTGAGTGTGAACGAGATCCAGAATTAGAATGGGAACTAAAATGGGAACATTCTCTTTTCTCTTAAGTTTTTAAGATGCAATAAAATTAATAATAAAACAGAATAGATTAGAACAATTGCTTCCTTCCCCTTAAATTACACATATTTTTATCTTTATCCAGACTAAAATTACTATTGAAACTTTTTGAAAATTGGAAACCTAGTTCTGTGGTGCCAGAGCACAACTGATATTTATATTACTAATTTAACAGGCAGTACCAAAAACAAAACTTAAAAAATATGATAGGAAACAATGTTTAAGTATACAATACACCTCTTTAAATAAAGTAAATAAATGGAAAAAAGCTAAAGCGAAAATGTTGGGCCCTTGTTATCCCAAACAAGAAATTTGGTAAATGAGGACAGAGAAAAAGCAGACATTTTAAATACTTCTTCTTCTTCTGTTTATACTAAGGAAGAACCGATGGATAAGCCCCTGCTACCGGAAGTTACGGAACAATCACCACAAACATGGGATTGGCTGACACAGGAAAAAGTGCTTAAGCAATTGAACTCTGTTAAGATAGACAAGGGTCGTTAGAGAGTTAAGCATAATTCTGGCCAGACCACTATTTATGATCTTTAGGGATTCTTTCAGTTTAGGTATAGTGCCAATAAACTGGTGAAAGGCGGATGTCATTCCAATATTTAAAAAGGATCAAAATCTCTGCCGGGTATTTATAGGCCAGTGAGCTTGACATCTGTAGTCGGGAAATTATTTGAAGGAGTGCTAAAGGTATACACTCAAGAATACATCTTGAATCAGAATATAATTCTATGCGGTTTTGTGAAAGACAGGTCATGTCAAACAAACTTAATAACATTCTATGAAGAAGTCAGTAAAAATATAGATCTAGGTGTGGCAGTTGATGAGATCAATTTGGACTTTGCTAAAGCATTTGATACAGTTCCACACAAAAGGTTACTCTACAAACTGAGAGAAATAGGTTTGGGAGCAAATGTATGTACTTGGATTACAGGAAGATTTGGACAGAGGGGGACTGGGCAATAAAGTGGCAAATGAGGTTCAATATAGACAAATGTAAAGTTAAGCATTATGGGAATAATATTAAGAAAGCAACATATAATTTAAATGGTATTTCCCTGGGGAAAACTACTAATGAAAAGGATTTAGGAATAATTGTAGATAACAAACTTGGCAAGATATTGGCATGTATAAAATGAGGTATAGATTCACGAGAGGAGGATATCATCTTGCCTTTTTACTAATCAATGGTAAGACCTTACCTTGAATATGCAGTACAATTCTGGGCACCAGTCCTTAAAAAGGATATTAAGGAACTAGAAAAAGTGCGAAGGAGAGCTAGAAAATTAATAAGGGGATTGGAGGATCTTAGTTATGAAGAGAGACTTAAAAAAATGAATTTATATACGTTAGAAAAAAGGCATCTCAGAGGGGATATGATAACATCATATAAATATGTACTGGGCCAATTCAAAGAGCTCTCCAAGGACCTGTTCATTAACAGAAATGTACAAAGAGCAAGAGGTCACCCCCTGAGACTGGAAGAGCATCGATTTCAAAGACAGCAAGGGAAGGGATTATTTACAGTAAGGACAATAAAGTTCTGGAACTCACTGCCAAGAGAGGTAGTGCTATCAACCATCATAGATGCATTTAAAAATGGTCTGGATGGCAAAATGGTCTGGAGGCAAAATTCAAAATAGCTTCCTTAGGGATTTTTGCCTTCTTTTGGATCAGATGCTATAAAGATATGTAGAAGGGTGGAACTTTATGGATTTGTGTCTTTTTTCAACCTAAATTACTATGTTGCTATGTTACTGTCAGGCAGTGGTGATGCTCAGACATGAGCATCACCACTGCCTGCTCAGAGTAATATTTGTAAAATATTGATCTGACCACTTTGGATCTGCCTCCCCCTCCTCACTTGTGTTTTAGTGAGGGAGAGAGACAGATCAATTAAGTAAAATAATTTAAAATAAAATAAAATAATAAAAATAAAATACTATTTAGAGACAATGAGGTTGGGTTGGGAGACAATACTAAAAAGTGAGGCTTGGTGGATACATGAACTTGAGAGCCTTTTCCCGAAAGGATTAAATAGAGTGGAATTTGGTACCCTTTTTATAGAAAGGCTACTAAAATTATATATTATGAGACATATTCAAAACTGTAGGTGGTATGTGTGGTTACTTCCAATGTTTATATATATGCATGTTTATTTATAGATTTACCTGTTGATTTCTTGACATGTTTTTATTTATTCATATTTTGATATTTTAATATATTGTTTCTTCTGTCTCCCTAGGTTTTGGCTGGACTGATGTCCAAATTCTCCAGTCACAGCTGCTCCTGTAACAAGTATCTTATCTTGAAATCATTTATACATATTTTTTTAAATATTGTCATATATTTTGAAATTATTGGTTACTCGAACAGCTGCACTTAGTAATATGACATTATCCTACACAGTAGGATCACTCAACAGTGCAACATATAGTCTGATGACATCACTAGAGAGACAGGAAATGCCATTCCTTTGAAATAAATTATTCTTCACTGGTCCCTGCTGCAAAAAGGAAAAGAAAAGGAAATTACTTTTACTCAGCTAGTGTGGGCAGTCCTGGTTTCTTGCAAACTGCTGTAATTTCAAAATTTCATCTGGCAGTAGTTAATATTTTACGCAATGCAAAATTTAAAACAGGAATTTTAAAGTACTTTGAAAGCACATTAATATGCATTAATATTTGGAAGATGCATTTTGGGAACTAGACAGTCCCTTAAAGTTCTCTATGGGGGTAAAATACATTGGCTGGCTTCAAAAATGTCCCAAGTGGAAAATGGAAGTGAGCTGACTACATTTCAAAATTCCAAGTTGGAAATCCTAAATGCGCACCTCCCAAATGTGACTTTTTAACCCCCAAACAATCCAACAAACCCAAGTATGGGTAGTACCCCTTTACATATCCATTTGTTTATTCCTGCATCGGTGTAAAAAAATCATCAATTTTTTTAATTTTAACTTTGGCACAGTTTGATGGTAAAATAGCTTCAGGAAAAAAGTGTCAAAATATCCCAAGATAAATAGTGGTGGTTCAAGAGTTCATGACCGATATCAGTGTTACAGTGATACTATCACTATTTTTGAAAAAAAAAAAAAAAATTCAAATAGCTTTAAGTTTGATGCAGAGCTGGAACCCCTGTGCAGAGTAGGATATGGTATACGTAATGGGCCCTGGCAAGTGAACAGAATTCTTCTGCCTGTAGGAATTCCACCCTACGGTTGAGCCTTAGGTTTTCTTCCCCCAGAACTTTTGCACTCTGACACTAAACAGGATACTGAAACGTAACCAAAAATAAAACTGACATGGAGGAAAAATATTGAAGCAAAGGTACAGGAGGACAAGGCAGGGGAATGGTCAACAAGCAGGAATCGAGGCTGGCAATTGGAGTCAGGAAACAGGCGAAGGGTCAAGGCAGGCGACAATAAGGAAGAGTAAAAAAACAGGCAACAACAGCAAAGGGAGCCAAAGGCAATATGAGAATGCTAGTAAAGGCTAGGAGCACTATTTCAGGTGAGGCACAAGTACACAAATGAGGTTTAAATAGCCCTCCTACCAAACAATCAATCAATGAGACTCACAGAAGAAAAAAGTAATATTTAAACCTGGCCCTTTAAGGTGAGTAAGGGCAGAAAGCCAAAAGAAGAACTGCACATGTGCAGAACCCCAACCTGGTGTTAGTCATCAGAGGCCTACTAACCGAGAGCATGTGCCTAGCTGGCAGTCACCACAGAAGACCTGGAGGGCGGTGAGACAGAGCTCCGGAGAGTTCTGAGCAGGTAAGGAGGTTGTTGGGGAGGGAGTGATCGGCAGCGTGACATTGCTGTCGTGAGAAAAGCATTGCACTACTTGTACCTATTGCCCTTTAACCCCTTGACGACAAAGGACGTTCCAGGCACGTCCTGGGATAATCTCCCTTAACGACAAAGGACGTGCCTGCACGTCCTGCAGTGAATGAAGCGGAAACCGCTTTAACAGTGCTGGTCTATTGCCTCGACATCGAGGCAATAGCCAGCACCGAAATTTCTATTTTGGGACCCCCACGATCGCCCCACGGAGCGATCGTGGGGAGCCATATTGACGGAGCATGCTGCTCCGTCAATATGGTTAAGCCCTCTGCCGTTCTGAGCTTCGGAAGTGAAAGTAACTTCACTTCCGTCGCTCTGAATATGCTACTTGTAGTAGTATTGCAATGGAAAATATTTAAAATACATATTTAATTAATTAAAAACAGGTTATTTAGCTATATTAGCCTATAGGGTTAAAATTAAATATTTTTTAGCATAAGGGATAGGGTTAAAATTAAATTATAGTTGGAGAGGCGTGGCTTCCTGAACCAAGATGGCAGCGTGAAAATTCCGCTCCCCGGCAAGCTAGCGAATTTTAGCTATCTATAACTGTCTGATCCCCCCAAACTGCACCAAGACTAAGTGCAAAAAGCTCTTATGGGCCCCCCATCAGCCACACGGCGCCGACAGAAGCAACAACCCCTGGACGTGGCTTCTATCTTCAAAACAAGAACTCCCGCCTAAACGGCAACAGAGGCCTCACAAGACCCAAACATGGCGTCCCCTACACCCTCAGCGGGACAAGCCCTCACCAAACAAGACCTGGAGGATATGTATACTAAACTCCGAGGCTTCATCAAAGAGGAACTATCCACGAACCTCGCGACCATTAACAATGAGATAGGGACAATGCGTACAGACCTGAACACCCAGGCAGAACAAGTAGCATCCCTCACCACGATTATAACCAACTTGCAGATGACACCCTAGATCTTCATCACCGCGTAACCCAAGTAAAGTTATCCTTCGAAGACCTTGGCAACCGCTCGAGAAGAAATAACATACGATTGAGAGGGCTCACAGAAACGGTAGAGACGGGGTCCCTAGCTTCTACGGTAACTGAAATATTCCAGAACATGCTCCCGGAATGACCCGCAACACGGCTCCAAATGGACAGGATCCATAGGGCATTATGTGCTCCTGGCCCCCCAGGGTCTATACCGAGAGATGTGGTGATCCGCTTACACTACCACACCACCAAGGAAGCGATCATGCAAAAAATCAGGAAAACGACACCGACTTATCAGAACACAAAGCTCCAACTGTATCAAGACCTAGAGCCCTCTACATTGTATAAGCGACGACAATGGAAGCCTCTGACAGACAAGCTCAGAGCAGCTGAAATAAAATATGCCTGGGGCTTTCCCTTCCACCTTACCCTTAAATATGAGGGTGAACAGAAAGCATTCCATACCTACGAAGACCTACAAGCATTTGTGGATCATCTGGAACTCCTGACACAGCCGGCCGTTACCTCCAGAGGATCACCGCGATACTCACAAACCTGAAGACCTTGGACTCCTAATTATTTTCTTCATGGTTCCCTCTTTCTTACCTTCGGAACACTGAGACTTACCAAAATCTACTTTTTACAAAGTTTTCCGTCACAACACATTGTTTACCGGACTTGATCAATAACAGGGCCGAAGGCCGTGAGTACAAACGATCAGTTATACAAGTCATAAATAATTCACCTAAGCTATGTCCAAAACTCATATGTTATAATTAATACCTGTCGGTACACTGATAAGCCACTACTAACGGGTCTTTTAACATACTCCTTCAGGCACCTCTCACTTAACGGTATTTACTCCCTTTTATCCCAACGACTGCCCCTTAATCCAAGAGCAGCTAATAAATAGACCAAGTCTAAATTACCTTAATGATAACAAGCCCAAATTACATATGTTAGGGCTACATACCCGATGACTGACTGTAAACCACCCGGGCAGTATACCCCTCACAGCCACCCTCAAGGCATATCGACTGTTTGTAAATATTACACCTGAGGGACGAGACCTGTACTCCCATACTGGCGACTAGCAAGTTAACGCTAAGCCTTAGAGTTTACTGCTTATACGACCATCTTACCCGGGATGTTGAGCCCCACGACCTGACACTAGATATTAAGGTCCCTGTCTCATAAATAGCGCCAGACATGCGGTTGCTACACCATCATAATGCATCATAATATTGATACGAACTCTGGGCGCATACATTCTATTAACTGCCTCGGGGGCCAAAGACCTCCAATATATAAGACCCACTACGCAAGACTAAAAACACTCACTGATGGCAAGTTCAGAACTTACATGTAACGTTTGGTGCTTGAACGAAAAAGGACCTCCCCACTGAGTGTACCTGTTTCACTACCCATTGAAGCATCCCTCATTCATTTATTAACACGTATTCTATTCAGAACTTATGTACCCCCCGATATGAAACGGTAACCTCTGATCACCTTGTAAATGAGCAGTTGAACCACCTCGTTATGTTTTGATGAGACACCACAAATCATTCCCTTCAGTCTATGACCAGTACGAGGGAGTGGGAGGCACTTGGAGTACCCTGCCTCCTATTCTGGCTCGGAAAGTGATGGAATGGGGGGGGGGGCGACATAATATGACTTACCTGCCGGGTGCTGATACCCCCGCTCCCATTGTATATTTGTATATATTGTATACCTGTTGTACTGTATTACTTACCTACGCAAGCCGCTGTTACTGGCTTAGCAAAGCCACGGTTATACATTATATTTTTACTCGACACTATCTTAAGTGATAAACTAAGAACCTCTCCCCTTATACAGTCTGGCAATTAATGTAAGACCAGCCTACAGTTCGTGCTTATCTGTGTCTCCGTCCGTCCACGTTTTCTATTATTTATTTATTTATTTTTTTATTTTATTTATTTATATATTTAGTTATTTTTCTTCTTTCTTTTTTCTCCTCTTTTCTTTCTTTCTTCTTTTTTTTCTTCTTCTTTCTTTTCTTCTTCTTTCTTTTCTTCTTCTTTCTTTTCTTCTTCTTCTTCTTCTTTCTCTCTTCTTCTTCTCTCTCTTCTTCTCTCTCTCCTGCCCTCCCTCCTCTCTCTCCCTCTTTCCCCTCCCTACTCTCTCCCCTCGCCCCTGTCCCCTTCACACCATTCTCACAGGAGGAAGGGAACACCTGACCCACAATGCCTACCACACTATGTCTAGTTTCGATGAATGCACACGGCCTAAACTCCCCGCAAAAGAGAAGAACTCTGCTACGCCACCTAAAAAAGAGACATGACGATGTAGCCCTAATACAAGAAACTCACTTTGCAAATAATGGTACCCCCCAACTGAGAGACCACTACTACAGAACTTGCTATGTTTCCTGTCACAAATCCCAAAAATTTGGAGTTGCTATTCTGCTGAGAAGAAATTGCCCTTTCATAGTCAAATCAGTGAAGATAGACTCTGAGGGACGATATATGGCCCTGATAGGTCACACAGCTAAACCCCCCCTAACAATAGTATATGTATACGCCCCATCGGTCCCGGACCCGGCCTTCTGGCCTCAGTTTACTGAGTTCCTTGGAAACCTTCCAGCAACTAGATTAATCATAGGGGGTGACTATAACGCAGTAATATGCACCAGTGTAGACCGAACAGATAATTCCCAAACAAGAGCACCCCACAATTCCGATCGCCTAATAAGTAATTTTCTCTCCACCACTTCGCTAATCGATATCTGGAGACTGTTGAATCCCTCAGTAAGAGACTATACCTTCTCCTCTAAACCACACCTAAGCTACTCACGCATAGATTTCTTTCTAATATCAAAAGACTGTATTCCTATGATCTCAGACAAATCCACCCTATCACCTGGTCTGACCACGCAGACGTGACTTTAAATCTGGAGATCCCACAGTTCAGCAAACATTGGTCATGGAAATTGAATGAATCCCTGCTTCACTCACCCGACATATCATCCTCAATATCGGAATCTATCACCGAGTACTTCGACATAAACTCAGGATCAGTGGAAGATCCAGCGACCCGATGGGCAGCACATAAGACTGTGATCAGGGGCCTACTCATATCATTAGCAACCAATAGAAAGAAAGACAAAGAAGCCAAATCTGTCTCCCTACTTCACTCTTTACAACAATTGGAAACCCTAAACAAACAAAATCCGACAGCGAAGGTCTCAGACCAATTAGCCAAAGTACGAAACGAACTGTGTGCTCTCACTTTATCAGACACAGCTAGAGCAATGAAATACACCAACCAAAAATACTACGAGAAAGCAAACAAGGCAGATAGATTCCTGGCATCTAAGCTCAGTAAAATCACATCGGACAGAATGATCTCCTCCATCCAGACTTCGAAAGGAACATTGTCCTCTGACCCGAATGAGATAGCCAAGGAATTTGGGGAGTTCTATGCAGCTTTATACAATCACACGCCAGAACTACTTACAGCAACGTAAAATACAAAAAAAAATCACACTAGAAGAAGTGGAATTGGCCATTAAAACTTTAAAACCAAACAAGGCCCCCGGCCCGGATGGCTTCACGAATATTTATTACAAACAGTTTGCCACTATACTAACCCCTCATCTGGTCACGCTGTTCAATGGTCTTATGGATGGCTGCTACATGAGAGAACAAATGCAAACGGCTGACATGTCCCTAATTCATAAAGAAGGCAAAACCAAGACATTACCAGCCCACTACAGACCAATATCTTTACTCAATGGGGATTACAAATTATTCACGAAAGTTCTAGCAAACAGACTTAATAAAGTTCTATCCCGACTAGTGCACCCAGACCAAGTAGGCTTCATACCTAACCGCCAAGCTTTAGACAACACCCGTCGTTGTATTGACCTGGTCTGGCTATCAAAACAAACCCATAGCCGGCGCTGCTTCTATCACTAGATGCTGAAAAGGCATTCGACCGTGTCAACTGGTCCTTTCTGCTCCTAACACTCGAACATATGGGTTTCCCACCAAGCTTTCAGAACTGTGTAGCCTCAATCTACCACAAGCCCACTTCTAGGATCACAATTCCGGGGGCCCCCTCGATACGAATATGGCTGCCCCCTATCCCCATTACTGTTTGCCCTTTCGCTGGAACCATTACTACAATCCATCCGATCCCATAAAAGTATCCTCGGTCTCAAAACAACCCACGCTGAATTCAAAGTGGCGGCCTATGCCGACGATATCATGCTATCAATCTCACAACCGTTGAAGTCTTTACCCCACTTATTTCAAGAGATACAGGACTTTGGTCACATTTCGGGCTTTAGAGTAAATGTAGACAAATCACAGGCCCTCCCAATTTTACTTAATAAATCAACAATCAAGTTATTGCAATTGAACTTTGAGCTCCAAATCTCTGAGGCACCACTTCACTATCTAGGAATTCAGATTCCACACAAATTAGAAGAGCTGTACTCAACCAACTATACTCCCCTTATTAACCAATTACACAAGGATCTAAAATCCTGGCACGAGCTTCACATCTCCTGGTTGGGGAGAATAACCTCAATTAAGATGAACCTACTTCCACGCCTATTATACCTCTTTCAGACCCTGCCTATTCCAATCAAGGCTGTAGATTTTAAACGCCTCCAACGGACAATAGACGGCTTCATATGGGCTAAAAAGAAACCTAGGATAGGCAAACAAATTCTACAACTAGCTCCCAGAAGGGGAGGACTAGGCCTACCAAACATCCTAAAATACCACCAAGCAGCCAGACTAGCCCAGGTCATCTCCTGGCATGTAACCCCAGGTACCATCCGCTGGGTAGATCTCGAACACGAATTGATGCTCCCAGATTCACCCTCCCAATATATTTGGATCCCCAAAGACCAGAGACCTCTGCTCAGAACACAATGCCCAGGGATACTCGACTCCCTATACACTTGGGACAAACTCTCAATCAAATATACCCTTACCTCTCAGCCCTCACCGCTGACCCCGATCTTTCAGAATAGACTGTTTCCTCCAGGAATCGCAAACACCCATTTTCACAACTTCTACTCACATGGTATAAGAAGATACGCTGACCTCTACTCTGACTCCAAAGTCAAAACCTTTGAGGAACTTAAAAAGGTGGCCCCACTCAATACCAGAGATTTCTTTCGTTATATCCAACTAAGAGACTTTGCCCACAAAACCCAAACCAAAAAAGCGGGACTATCCAATAAAACATGGTTTCAATACCGCTGTCTTAATCTCCCGGTTTCCAAAGGCACTATCTCCAGGCTCTACACAGAACTTACAAGTATCAGTCCCCAAGACCAACTTTCATATGTACGTAGATGGGAGAGAGATCTGGGACAAACTCTCGAGCCTGACGAATGGACCGATATATGGGAGGCCACAGCCAAACTTTCCATCTGTGCAACCCATAAAGAACAGGACTACAAGACCCTGCTCCGTTGGTACTACACTCCTGAGATGCTGGCACATATGCATCATCTCCCATCTTCTCATTGTTGGAAACTCTGCGGTCAGCAAGGGTCATACTTTCACTGCTGGTGGACATGCCCGAAGCTAGATCCATACTGGAAGAAGGTGTCCGATCTTATCACAAAAGTATTACAAAAACCCATATCTCCGGATCCGACGGTCTTTCTACTCTCCAAACCGCATGATGGTTTCACCAGAGAAGAGAATAAACTCATATCCAGAATAGCCCTGGCAGCTAGAAGGGCACTGGCAAAGATATGGAATCAACCAACAATACCAGAGTTCGCAACTGTACTTAACATGATACATGAAGTAAGGAACATGGACCAACTGACTGCCTTTCTACACGATACGGGGATTGCTTACTTCCCCAATGGGATCACCCAAAGGCCTCCTAACTAGGACAGAGGTAATTTTGACTTACTTACTGATATCTACCGTAGATACAAAACACTACACCCCGCTCTCCTTCCTGTCTTTCTGCTTCTCTCTCTACTTTTTTTTTTCTCTTACTGTGTGTCTTGTTGTCCTTGTTTACTTGTTTAACCCGTTCTCCAATCACATAAGAAAAGTTATATTGTTACATATTGTTTGACTGACCAGGTTCCCAACAAAACAAATTACTTTAGTATGAGATACGGTACCTAACATACACTGTATCCCGAGATGCTTTTTCATTGGATTATTATGCTGACTCATAATATGCATGTACCACATGTTCTCTTAATCTCCTGGTTAATACTGTTATTTCCAAATCTTGAGAAGTATGCTATGTGTAAAATATGAACCTGTAGTTCAATCACATGTTAACTGTTATGGAAATAATGAAAAAATGAAAATATCCAAAAATAAAGAATTTATTAAAAAAAAAAAAAAAAAAAATTAAAGTTAAAAAATATTAAGGGATATAATAAGGATTAGAGTTGGGGTTAAATTTAGTGTTAGGGTTAAATTTTGGGTTCGGGTTGGGGTCAAAAGGTCAATATAGGAAAAAAACAAAAAACACTATTTTTGGTTTTTGCCCCATAACTCGCAAAAAATACCAAAAAATATGGAAACATGCATATTTTTGAACTCGGGAGAACATTTAGAAACTATTTAGGGTCTTTTTTAATGATTTTATTTGTGTAAATTATATTTTAGGTCAAAGTTAGAAAAATTGGGTTGTTTAAAATTTTTCATCATATTTTATGATTTTTTTTGTAGTAAATTATAAGATATGATGAACATAATGGTATCTAATGAAAGCCCTTCTTATGACGATAAAAACAACATATAATTTGTGTGGGTACTGTATGTGAGAAAGAAAAAAATTACAGCTAAACACAAACACCCTAGAAATGTCAAAACAGCCATTGTCACCAAGGGAAAGTCAAGGTGAAAATGTATTGTCACTAAGGGGTTAACTTGAACAAAAAAGTAATAAAACATGGGCTATTGATAAACTCAGGAGAAATATTAGAAACTATTTAGCAGGTGTTTTTTATTAGCTTTTGTAGATGAGTATATGATTTTTCAAGTAAAATTCAGAAAAACATTTTTTTCACGATATTTTAATGTTTTTGATATATAAAATGATATGATATGATCAATATACTTTATCAATGGAAAGCCCTCCCTATGCCAAAAAGAACAATATCTAATTTGTGTGGGTATTGTAAAGGAGAAAGAAAAAAATTAAAGCTAAACACAGCCCATGTAACCAAGGGTAAGACAAGGTTCAAAGAGTCATGTCACTAAGGGGTTAATGGTCCAAAGTGTAATTTTACAGCCACCCACTATCAACAGATATAATGAAAGATTGATAGACATACAACATAATTAAACATAAATAAAGTATAAAGTATAAAATAAGTCCCTCCCCCAAAATAAAAGTTAAATTAAGTTAATTGTTGACTTAGTGTTGTAAAAAAAATAAGTAAAAAAAGGTTTAGTTGTCCTTTAAACATTGGTAGATAGGTATATTCATACACGAAAAATACATATTTTTTCAGTGGATAAATATGCTTTTTCCCATTCACAATAGCACTGTCTCCATGAGGAGGAGCAGCCATTTTATTCACCCTATGGTAGGATCAATAGAGATCCAACCGAAGGGGAATTTAGACCGGCACTAAGTAAGGCATTTGTGCGCTTCATCGCCTTTTATCATAACTGTATGCATCCTACTGAAGGGTGACTGCTCTTTTCCAAGACAGTGCTGCTGGGGACAGAAATAAAAGAGGGGTCATATTTTACACATATATAAATGAATATGCCTTCTTTTAATTATGTTTTTTTTTTATATACTGGATATTGCCCATTACTGCTGAATAATTTCAAACAACAGTGTTTTTTTTTATTTTTATAATTGTTGATTTTAACCCCTTGGCGACACAGGACGGACTAGGTCCGTCCTGTGTGCCGAGGCGTTAGTGACACATGACGGACCTAGTCTGTCCTGTGTCAAAACGAGCACTGAAAGCGGAGTTTTTCCGCTTTCAGTGCTCAAGCGGCATTGTAACGATGCTTCCGTGTGGAAGCATCGTACAATGCTAAAAAAAATGCCCGTCGGCATTTCGATCGAAAATGCCGGTTTTAAAGGCACAGAGCCTTTAAAACACGTGCATTAAAAAAGTGAGCATAGGAAGCGAATTTTTCGCTTCCTATGCTCAGAAAGTGTTTCTGATTGCCTCGCTAGTCGAGGCAATCAGAAACAAAAAAAAAAAATGCACGATCTTGGTCACTGAGTGACCAAGATGGCGCTGCCCTTCTAAGGGCAAGAGCACAGGAGGCAGGAAGTATCTGCTTCCTGTGCTCTCTGGCTGTCACACGATTGCCTCTTCACAGAGGCAATCAGTGACTGCCAGGCACACTGACAGGCAGTGGGGATGCTCTCCTGAACATCCCCACTGACTGGTCAGATCAATATTAACTCTATATTGATCTGACCAGTTATGATCTGCCTCCCTCTGCTCACATTTTTTTTAGTGAGGGAGAGAGACAGATCAAAGTTCTAAAAGTAAGTAAAAGTTAAAAAAAAAACAATAAATACACAACACACAAATAATAAAACAATAAAAAACAAAATTATTAAAGCAATTCCCTGCGTTTAACCCCTTCCCTGCCACTGATCTTGCATAAGCAGTGATCGTGCACATCAGCGCATTTATTTTTGCTGTTTGTGCATTTTTTAGGGGTTAATTTTTTTTGTACTGTAATTTATTACAGTACTAAAAAGGCTCTTCTAAGAGTTATTAACCCCTTATTTGCTGTCGATCACTGCTTACGCAATGATATTGACGCCAAAGCAATTTTTATCTGTCTGCATATTTTTATTTTATTTATTTTTTTTACACATACCCGCTAGGGGATTACATGTAAAGTAAAAATATTTGAGATTTTTTTTTTTAAGCTGCCTGAGTGCATAGCGATCAGTAACAGAGAATTAGTGGCAAAGGCGGTTTGGTGATTTCTCAATTAAGCTCACCATTCGCCCTGGTCAGATCAAAATTAATCGGATCAATATTCACAAATATTGATCTGCCTCCCTCTCCTTACTTACATTTTTGTGACGGAAAGAGACAGATCAGTATTAGTGATATAAAATAACATTTTATAAAATTGCCAGGTTTTATGAAAGTCTTTCACTGTGTATTAACCCCTTCCCTGCCATTCATCACTTTATAAGCAGTAATCTTGCACAGCAACAGTATGTTTTGCTGTCTGCACTGTTTTATGGATTAATTTCTTTGTACTGTAATGTATTACAGTTCTAGATAGGCTCTTCTAAGAGCTATTAACCCCTTCTTTGCTCGAGATCACTGCTTACGCACTGATTCTGGGCCGCGGACTCAGGGTTCGATTTTGACCCTATTCAGCTTTCTGATCATCTAGCGATGTATCGGTGGCTGCTGAGCCCTTGCCACAAGTAGTGATGGGGGTCTACCGATAAAAAAATATATGGTTTGGTGGGGGTAAATTACATTGGCTGGCTTCAAAGATATATCCCATAAAGGACACGGACGCAGGTTGACTACATGTCAAAATTCCAAGTTGGAATTTTGAGATGCGCATCTCACAAATGTTGCCTTCTAGCCAAAAACAAACCTATGCATGGGTGCTATCCCTGTACTCGGGAGATGTTGCTGAACACATATTGGGTTGTTGTTTGGCAGTGATATATACCAGAATCTGTGAATTCATGCCTGAAGTACAATGCATGTGGAAAAAAAACTCACAAAAAAGTACTACCACAAACTTTTACAAAGGCTAGTGGTAGAATTAGTACCTATACAGTATTAAAATACCACCATTTGAAATACCTTAGGATGTCTATTTTCCAAAAATATATGGTTTGATGGGGTAAAATTCATTGGACGGCTTCAAAAATGTTCCAAATGGAACATGGGCGCAGGCTGACTACATGTCAAAATTCCAGGTTGGAATTGCGCACCCCCTAAATGTGGAATTTTAGACCCAATACAAACCAACAAACCTATGCATGGGGGGTATCCCTGTACTCAGGAGATGTTGCTGAACACATATTGAGGTGTTGGTTGGCAGTGGCAAATACCAGAATCTGAAAATTCCTGCCTGAACTACAATGTGTGTGGGGAAAAAATGACATCCCAACCCTTTGACATAGGTTGGTGGTAGAATTAGCACTTGGAAAGTGTTAAAATGCCACAATTTTAAATACCCTAGGATGTCTAGTTTTCCAAAATATATGGTTTTATGGGGTAAAATACTTTGACAGACTTCAAAAGTGTCCCAAATGGAACATGGGCGCAGGCTGACTACATGTCAAAATTCCAAGTTGGAAATGCACCCCCCCTAAACGTGGCCTTTTAGCCCCCAAATAATCTAACTAACCTACACATGGGTGGTATCCCTGTACTCAGGAGATGTTGCTGAACACATATTATGGTGTTGTTTGGCACTGACACATAATAGGATCTGTGAATTCATGCCCGATGTACAATGAATGTGAAAAACAAATTACTATCCATAACATTGACATAGGCTGGTGGTAGAATTAGTGCATGAAAAGTGTTAAAATACTACCATTTGAAATACCCTAGGGTGTCTAGTTTTCAAAAATATATGGTTTTGTGGGGTAGAATACACTTTTTGGCTTCAAAAATGTCCCAAATGGGACATGGGCGCAGGTTTTCTGCACGTCAGAATTCAAAGTTGGAAAACCAAAAAGCGCACCTCTCAAATGTGGCCTTTTAACCCCCAAATAACCTAACCAACCTATACATGGGGGGTATCCCTGTACTCAGGAGATGTTGCTGAACAGATATTGAGGTGTTGTTTGGCACTGACATATAACAGGATCTGTGAATTCATGCCCAAAGTACAATGTATGTGAAAAAAAATTACTACCCAAAACATTGACATAGGCTGGTAGTATAATTAGTGCATGGAAAGTGTTAAAATACTACCATTTGAAATACCCTAGGGTGTCTAGTTTAAAAAAATATATGGTTTTGTGGGGTAGAATACACTTTCTGGCTTCAAAAATGTCCCAAATGGGACATGGGCACAAGTTTTCTGCATGTCAGAATTCCAAGTTGGAAAACCAAAATGCGCACCCCCTAAATGTGGCCTTTTAGCCCCAAAACAAACCAACAAACCTATGCATGGGTGGTATCCCTGTACTCAGGAGATGTTGCTGAACACATATTGAGGTGTTATTTGGAAATACCCCTTCACATTTTAAGGTAATGTTTGCCTAAATTGCAATATATGTGAAAAATTAAATGCAAACTTTGGCATAGATTGGTGGTAAAATGGCTACATGAAATGTGTCAAAATACCCCAAGTTAAATGCCCTGAGTTGTCTAGTTTTCAAAAATATGTACATGTTGGGGGTCATTCATGGATTTAGTACAGAAATCAGTGTTACAATGTCACTATCGCTAATTTTGAAAGAAAGGATTTTAAAATAGCTTTGCACCACTTATAGTTCTGGCCCTGTAACATGAATAAAAAAGCACAAAAACATAAAAACATGGGCTATTTCTGAACTCAGGACATATATTAGAAACTTTTTAGCAGTGTTTTTTTGTTGTCTCTTGTACATGAGTATACGATTTTTCAAATAAAAGTCATAAAAAAATAATTTTTTCAATTTTTTTGACATATTTTATTATTTTTTTTTACATCAAATTATATGCTATTATCAAAAAAATGGTATCAAAAGAAAGCCCTTCTTATAACGATAAAAACAATATATAGTTTGTGCGGGTACACTAAATGAGACAGAAATAAATTACAGCAAAACACAAACACCTCAGAAATGTTAAAACAGCCCATGTCACCAAGCGTCGGACAAGCCAAAAAAGTCATGTCACTAAGGGGTTAAATAACTATATCATGCCACAAAATACTCTTTATTCAGTTGTGTAATTCAACCATTACTCTTCTCTACATGACAAAAATAGGATTTCCATCTTCCTTGGAGACATTACCCAGATAATTTAGTAGGACAATCACATCTTTTAGCAAATCAACTGGCATGGCATCATCTGCCATCTTGCGCAGAACTCCAGGGTCCTTGTAGGATGCAAGCTCTTGAGTGTCAGAGTCCAGAGGCCAGTCCTTTGTTATTCCGTACGTGTTTACCAGGTACTCACAGAAGGCAGGGTGCAAACAAGGGTCATACCCATAATTCTTTAGGCAATTCATGACTTCTTTGTAGCAATATTTAAATTTGTGTCTGGCTGCCTCATCAACCTTATGTGTCAAGACACAACTGGTTACCTGCATTTAATGAATAGAAAACACGAAAACGAAAAAAAAATATGAGGGAACATTACTTAAACATAATTGTGCATTGAATTTTAATTGTGACTATGTTAATAACACTTACACAAACCCTCCCTTAATTTTAAGAGTTTTAAGAGTTGTTGACCGGGTTTGCATATGCCTACCCAGAATCCCTTGCAGTGGTGGTAGCTCTGTGAATCTGTGAGTTCTGTGGGAAAAGCAGACCATCTGGCTTGCTTGGTGTGTGTATAGATTTGTGTTTGATAATGCCTCTACTACCCACTGAATTTATGGTGAAGAAGTTTTTCCATCAATTGTATCGCACCATTACTTAAATGGTCTGTTCTTAATTTTAAAAGTAACTGAAGTGAAGTTCTCCAAAACTCACAGTGTGACATATCTCCAACACTCTCTCCTCTCCAATTTTATCACATGAAATATTCCCCAAACTACAGTATTTGCTCGATTATAAGACGACCCAGATTATAAGACGACCCACAAACTTTGGATATTCCTTTAGGAAAAAAACTAAAAGCCTGAATATAAGACTACCCTATAGGAAAAAAGTTCAACTTGTATATATTCACATGTAAATTGCTTTTTTAATAAAAAAATTATATCAAAAAATGAATTTCTTGTTTTTATTTCCTTTTATGTGCCAATGCTGCCTCACTCTTTCCCTTGCCCCGAGCTTTGTCTCTCTCCCCCCCTTAGTGTTGTCTCTCTCCCCCCTCCCTTTGACTCCCCCCTTGCCTCTGTCTCTTCCCCCCCTTTTTTCTCTCTGCCCCCCTTCTTACTCTGTGCCCCCCTCCCTCCCCTCTTCTCTCTCTTCCCCCTCCCTCCCCTTGTTTCTCTCTGCCCCCCTCCCTCCCCTTGTTGCTCTGTCCCCCCTCCCCTGTCTCTCTGCCCCCATCCCTCCCCTTGTTGCTCTGTCTCTTCCCCCTCCCTCCCCTTGTCGCTTTGCCCCCCTCCCTCCCCCTGTCTCTTCCCCCCTCCCTCCCCTTGTCGTGCCGGGCAGCAGTAGGGGGAGTCTGCACTCATAGCGCAGACATCCCCTGCTGTTAGATAGGGGGATCCAGGTCCCCTGCAGCTCTGCTGGGGACCAGGATCCATGTCTTATAGTCTGACCTCAATTTGAGCTCAGATTATAATACGACCTCGATTATAATCGATACCGGTTGCAGGATTATTGTATCACTATCACACTTATTGTGAGCTTCTTGTAAGGGCTCACTGTGTAATATATATATTGTTTGCTTTTTTTCATCTCATTAAATACATTTATTGTTTTCATATTTTACACTATTACAGTTCTCTTTACTGGGAGCAAATCTTAATTATCTTAAATCATTTATGTGGCCCTACTTTGCAGTAAATGTTATTTCCAAAGTTAATATGCCCTCTGTACTAAAGCCAGTACATGTAGACTATACTAAGACATTCTGTATTCAGCAAGCACTAAGGCCTTAGTGAATGTGACAAAAAAGAAATCCTGTCAGTAGCTTAATGTCACCATTCTGAACTCAAGTATAGGTTAGGGTTTGCAAGTTCCATCATCTACTTGCCAACTGTTAAACAATTAGTAAAGAATAAATACCCTGCAAATGAAAAACTGCATAGTTGCCAAAGTTCCTGGATTTGCTAGGACAGTCCTGTGAATTTGGGTCCTGTCCCATCAAGTCACGGTGTGTCTAGTCTTCCCAGATACTCATGAACTGTATTGTACAGCTTCATACTCACTACCATACAAAATCATGCACTGTACTATCAGGGCTATCTTTAATACTGAGGGGTCCATGGGCAAGTTTCAACTAGTGGGTCACCTTTCAAAGGTGGCAAAAGGTCACCTTCTTGCCCCCAATTTTGGCACTCCAGCTATTATGGACTACATTTCCTAGGCGGCGTCTCTAAGGCTGAGTCTGACAGGATGGGTTGCAAAGCGCTGTGGCTACATTTCCTATTATAATGCTGCCTAGCTGAGTCTCATGAAATATGTAGTCCAAACAGTTGGTGTGTCAACTGGTCTAGTTATCACCTAATCCTTGGCATGGAAGTGTTGTGGATTACATTTACAATGATGTTCAGCCAAGTATGATGGTGCAAAGCAATAGAAAATATAGTCCACAACACCTGATGTGCCAAAGTCTAATAATGTCACATTCTTTCCCTTCTTGTACACAAATTGATAGGTAAGACAGAACTTGACAATTTTGATTTAAATCTAGGAGTCAGACAAAAAATGTATGCCTAATCTACCTTACCATGACTACTTCAAACTCTTAGTCATAACAATTACATGTCCTATTCTGAGGTCTAACTGAATGCAGTCAAAAATATGCCTTCTCCGAGGAAACACATTTTGTAAAGGTTTTTGTCCTTTTGCTTACCTATAATACCTTGTTTTATTTTATTTTTTTATAATTGCTATACTTTGCATTTATAGTTTAATGTTTAGCTGTGATTACCCCTGTTGGCACTGAATGAAAAAAAATGTTAGTACAATGTGATAAAAATTTGAATAGTGAACATGTCACCTAAATAAAAAATTTTAAAAAAAATCTAAACTTTAATAAGATAATGGAGTATACTGTAACCACACCACTCCATTCCACACTGCATTTACATTTCATCTTCCCTTGACTCTGTTTGTGTTGTGGTGTTTTCCACATACCCCTTTTGCAGGAGGTGCTTCACCAATTTTTGGCAGGAACCCAAACAGTAGATGGAGAGTGGCTGTGATGTTGACTTCAGTTTGCAAAAATAAAGACTTAAAAGTTTATACTTTGAGGAGTTAGGGAGGAAGCCTCATTTAACTCCAAAGGTTCTACTCAATATAGACCGATCTGGCCAGAAATGGGTCTAGATCAGTGAAAGTAGCTGGATTTTGAAATGTATTGAAATTTGGCTACGCAATATAGATGATATGGCCAGAAATTGGCAATATTTCGCAATTTTGGGCTGATTTCTGGTTACTTGCCCCATAATGAACGGGGCTGTGAGCTACCAAATGACTCAGAGTTCCTTGTTGCCTACATGGAGGCCAGGACAAGTAGCCCTAGTACCCTCATATAATAAAAAAATCTGCCAGTTAATTTATGCTGTACAGAGGCATTTGGTCAGCCTCTAGACCCCAAGGATGGAAAACATTATTTTATTTTAATGGATCTGGGGGCTTGTGGGCATTTGCATATATACATTTGCACATATGTATGTATATAGGGGTACAGAGGAACTTAGCCAGCCTCTGGACTCAAGGGGGCAATTATTTTTATTTTTTTATTTTTTTATTAGGCTTATTCAAGGCCTATTTCAGGAGGACCTTGGCTATTATAAGTGCTCCCATAGACAATGGGAAGATTTCAGCTATCGTGAAAATAGCCAAAGTCCTCCCAAAAAGCCCCGCAATTAAATTAATTTTAAATTTTAAAAAAATATATCAAAAATAATAGAATGTATTTTAAAAAATATAATTATTTTCGAATTTCTACTCAATATAGATTGATCCGGCTGGAAATGAGGCCAGATTGGTCAAAGAAGCCAAATTTCAGTAGTTTATGAAATTGGGCTACTCATTGTAGTTATTTTTAGAGTGAAATTTACATTTTTGCCAACTTCTATCTATTTTCAGTTACTTGTCCTATCTAGGGGTCAAGTCCTGGGAAAAAAAGTGTGGGAATCCACACAAAATCCACTGCGAACCCCCCCCCCCCCCCCCCAAATATATATTTCACCGAAAATTCAGTGAATTTTGCCCCTCTATGCCAGGATTTTGTCCCTCCATGTCAGGATTCTGCCCCTCTATATGCCAGGATTTTGCCCCTCTATATGCCATGATTTTCCCCTCTATGTGCCAGGATTTTGCCCCTCTATTCCAGGATTTTGACCCTCTATATGCCAGGATTTTGCCCCTCTATGCCAGGATTCTGCCCCTCTTTATGCCAGGATTTTGCCCCTCTATGCCAGGATTCTGCCCCTCTATGCCAGGATTTTGCCCCTATATGTGCCAGGATTTTGCCCCTCTATGTGCCAGGATTTTGCCCCTCTATGCCATGATTTTGCCGCTCTATATGCCAGGATTTTGCCCCTCTATGTCAGGATTTTGACTCTCTATTCCAGGATTTTGCCCCTTTATGCCAGGATTTTGCCCCTCTATATGCCAGGATTTTGCCCCGCTATGTCTACAGAGGAACTTAGCCAGCCTCTGGACTCAAGGGGGCAATTATTTATTTATTTTATTAGGCTTATTCAAGGCCTATTTCAGGAGGACCTTGGCTATTATAAGTGCTCCCATAGACAATGGGAAAATTTCAGCTATCGTGAAAATAGCCAAAGTCCTCCCAAAAGCCTCGAAATTAAATTAATTTTAAATTTTAAAAAAATATATAAAAAATAATAGAATATATTTTAAAAAATATAATTATTTTCGAATTTCTACTCAATATAGATTGATCCGGCTGGAAATGAGGCCAGATTGGTCAAAGAAGCCAAATTTCAGAAGTTTATGAAATTGGGCTACTCATTGTAGTTAGTTTTAGAGTGAAATTTACATTTTTGCCAACTTTTATCTATTTTCAGTTACTTGTCCTATCTAGGGGTCAAGTCCTGGGAAAAAAAGTGTGGGAATTCACACAAAATCCACTGCGAGCCCCCCCCCCCAAATATATATTTCATCGAAAATTCAGTGAATTTTGCCCCTCTATGCCAGGATTTTGCCCCTCTATGTGCCAGGATTTTGCACCTCTATGTCAGGATTCTGCCCCACTATATGCCAGGATTTTGCCCCTCTCTATGCCATGATTTTCCCCTCTATGTGCCAGGATTTTGCCCCTCTATGCCAGGATTTTGCCCCTCTATTCCAGGATTTTGACCCTCTATATGCCAGGCTTTTCCCCTCTATGTGCCAGGATTTTGCCCCTCCATGCCAGGATTTTGATCCTCTATATGCCAGGATTTTTCCCTTCTATGTCAGGATTTTGCCCCTATATGTGCCAGGATTTTGCCCCTCTATGTGCCAGGATTTTGCCCCTCTATGCCATGATTTTGCCCCTCTATATGCCAGAATTTTGCCCCTCTATGTCAGGATTTTGCCTCTCTATTCCAGGATTTTGCCCCTTTATGACAGGATTTTGCCCCTTTATATGCCAGGATTTTGCCCCGCTATGTCTACAGGGGAACTTAGCCAGCCTCTGGACTCAAGGGGGCAATTATTTATTTATTTATTTATTTTATTAGGCTTATTCAAGGCCTATTTCAGGAGGACCTTGGCTATTATAAGTGCTCCCATAGACAATGGGAAGATTTCAGCTATCGTGAAAATAGCCAAAGTCGTCCCAAAAAGCCCCAAAATGAAATTAATTTTAAATTTAAAAAAAATCTCTAAAAAATAATAGAATATATTTTAAAAAAATATAATTATTTTCGAATTTCTACTCAATATAGATTGAAGTTTCTGAAATTGGGCTACTCATTGTAGTAGTTTTAGAGTGAAATTTACATTTTTGCCAACTTTTATCTATTTTCAGTTACTTGTCCTATCCAGGGGTCAAGTCCTGGGAAAAAAATGTGGGAATCCACACAAAATCCACTGCGAACCCCCCCCCCCCCCAAATATATATTTCACGGAAAATTCAGTGAATTTTGCCCCTCTATGCCAGGATTTTGCCCCTCTATGTGCCAGGATTTTGCCCCTCTATGTCAGGATTCTGCCCCTCTATATGCCAGGATTTTGCCCCTCTATATGCCATGATTTTCCCCTCTATGTGCCAGCATTTGGCCCCTCTATGCCAGGATTTTCCCCTCTATTCCAGGATTTTGCCCCTCTATGCCAGGATTTTGCCCCTCTATTCCAGGATTTTGACCCTCTATGCCAAGATTCTGCCCCTCTATATGCCAGGATTTCGCCCCTCTATTCCAGGATTTTGCCCCTCTATATGCCAGGCTTTTCCCCTCTATGTGCCAGGATTTTGCCCCTCTATGCCAGAGTTTTGACCCTCTATATGCCAGGATTTTGCCCTTCTATGTCAGGATTTTGCCCCTATATGTGCCAGGATTTTGCCCCTCTATGTGCCAGGATTTTGCCCCTCTATGCCAGGATTTTGCCCCTCTATGTCAGGATTTTGCCCCTCTATATGCCAGGATTTTGCCCCTCTATATGCCAGAATTGTGCCCCTCTATGTCAGGATTTTGCTTCTCTATTCCAGGATTTTGCCCCTCTATATGCCAGGCTTTTCCCCTCTATGTGCCAGGATTTTGCCCCTCTATGCCAGAATTTTGACCCTCTATATGCCAGGATTTTGCCCTTCTATGTCAGGATTTTGCCCCTATATGTGCCAGGATTTTGCCCCTCTATGTGCCAGGATTTTGCCCCTCTATGCCAGGATTTTGCCCCTCTATGTCAGGATTTTGCCCCTCTATATGCCAGGATTTTGCCCCTCTATGTCAGGATTTTGCCCCTCTATATGACAGGACTCTGCCCCTGCCCCTCTATTTGCCAGGATTTTGCCTCTCTCTAGCAGGATTTGCCCCTCTATGCCAGGATTTTGCCTCTATATGCCAGGATTTTGCCCCTCTATATGCCAGGATTTTGCCCCTCTATATGCCAGGATTTTCCCCTCTATGTGCCAGGATTTTGCCCCTCTATGCCAGGATTTGGCCCCTCTATTCCAGGATTTTGCCCCTCTATATGCCAGGATTTTGCACCTCTATGCCAGGATTTTGACCCTCTATTCCAGGATTTTGCACCTCTATTCCAGGCTTTTCCCCTCTATGTGCCAAGATTTTGACCCTCTATGCCAAGATTTTGACCCTCTATATGCCAGGATTTTGCCCTTCTATGCCAGGATTTTGCCCCTCTATGCCATGATTTTGCCCCTCTATATGCCAGGATTTTGCCCCTCTATATGCCAGGATTTTGCCCCTCTATGCCAGGATTTTGCCCCTCTGTGTGCCAGGATTTTGCCCCTATATGTGCCAGGATTTTACCCCTCTATGCCAGGATTTTGCCCCTCTATTCCAGGATTTTGACCCTCTATATGCCAGGATTTTGCCCCTCTATGCCAGGATTTTGACCCTCTATTCCAGGATTTTGCCCCTCTATATGCCAGGCTTTTCCCCTCTATGTGCCAGGATTTTGACCCTCTATGCCAGGATTTTGACCCTCTATATGCCAGGATTTTGCCCTTCTATGTCAGGATTTTGCCCCTCTATGTGCCAGGATTTTGCCCCTCTATGTCAGGATTTTGCCTCTCTATTCCAGGATTTTGCCCCTTTATGCCAGGATTTTGCCCCTCTATGTCAGGATTTTGCCCCTCTATATGACAGGACTCTGCCCCTGCCCCTCTATTTGCCAGGATTTTGCTCCTCTATATCAGGATTTTGCCCCTCTATGCCAGGATTTTGCCTCTATATGCCAGGATTCTGCCCCTCTATATGTCAGGATTTTGCCCCTCTATGCCAGGATTTTGCCCCTCTATGTGCCAGGATTTTTCCCCTCTATGTCAGGATTTTGCCCCTCTATTCCAGGATTCTCCCCCTCTATATGCCAGGATTTTGCCCCTCTATATGCCAGTATTTTGCCCCTCTATGTGCCAGGATTTTGCCCCTCTATGTCAGGATTTTGCCCCTCTTTTCCAGGATTCTGCCCCTCTATATGCCAGGATTTTGCCCCTCTATGCCAGGATTCTGCCCCTCTATTCCAGGATTTTGCCCCTCTATTCCAGGGTTTTGCCCCTCTATATGCCAGGATTTTGCCCCTCTATATGCCAGGATTTTGCCCCTCTATATGCCAGGATTTTCCCTCTATGTGCCAGGATTTTGCCCCTCTATGCCAGGATTTGGCCCCTCTATTCCAGGATTTTGCCCCTCTATATGCCAGGATTTTGCACCTCTATGCCAGGATTTTGACCCTCTATTCCAGGATTTTGCACCTCTATTCCAGGCTTTTCCCCTCTATGTGCCAAGATTTTGACCCTCTATGCCAAGATTTTGACCCTCTATATGCCAGGATTTTGCCCTTCTATGCCAGGATTTTGCCCCTCTATGCCATGATTTTGCCCCTCTATATGCCAGGATTTTGCCCCTCTAAATGCCAGGATTTTGCCCCTCTATGCCAGGATTTTGCCCCTCTATGTGCCAGGATTTTGCCCCTCTATGTGCCAGGATTTTACCCCTCTATGCCAGGATTTTGCCCCTCTATTCCAGGATTTTGACCCTCTATCTGCCAGGATTTTGCCCCTCTATGCCAGGATTTTGACCCTCTATTCCAGGATTTTGCCCCTCTATATGCCAGGCTTTTCCCCTCTATGTGCCAGGATTTTGACCCTCTATGCGCCAGGATTTCGACCCTCTATGCCAGGATTTTGACCCTCTATATGCCAGGATTTTGCCCTTCTATGTCAGGATTTTGCCCCTCTATGTGCCAGGATTTTGCCCCTCTATGTCAGGATTTTGCCTCTCTATTCCAGGATTTTGCCCCTTTATGCCAGGATTTTGCCCCTCTATGTCAGGATTTTGCCCCTCTATATGACAGGACTCTGCCCCTGCCCCTCTATTTGCCAGGATTTTGCTCCTCTATATCAGGATTTTGCCCCTCTATGCCAGGATTTTGCCTCTATATGCCAGGATTCTGCACCTCTATATGCCAGGATTTTGCCCCTCTATGCCAGGATTTTGCCCCTCTATGTGCCAGGATTTTTCCCCTCTATGTCAGGATTTTGCCCCTCTATTCCAGGATTCTCCCCCTCTATATGCCAGGATTTTGCCCCTCTATATGCCAGTATTTTGCCCCTCTATGTGCCAGGATTTTGCCCCTCTATGTCAGGATTTTGCCCCTCTTTTCCAGGATTCTGCCCCTCTATATGCCAGGATTTTGCCCCTCTATGCCAGGATTCTGCCCCTCTATTCCAGGATTTTGCCCCTCTATTCCAGGGTTTTGCCCCTCTATGTGCCAGGATTTTGCCCCTCTATGTCAGGATTTTGTCCCTCTATGTCAAGATTTTGCCCCTCTATGTCAGGATTTTGCCCCTCTATATGATAGGACTCTGCCCCTCTATGTCAGGATTTTGCCTCTATATGCCAGGATTCTGCCCCTTTATATGCCAGGATTTTGCCCCTCTATGCCAGGATTTTGCCCCTCTGTGTGCCAGGATTTTGCCCCTCTATGTGCCAGGATTTTACCCCTCTATGCCAGGATTTTGCCCCTCTATTCCAGGATTTTGACCCTCTATATGCCAGGATTTTGCCCCTCTATGCCAGGATTTTGACCCTCTATTCCAGGATTTTGCCCCTCTATATGCCAGGCTTTTCCCCTCTATGTGCCAGGATTTTGACCCTCTATGCCAGGATTTTGCCCCTCTATATGCCAGGATTTTGCCCTTCTATGTCAGGATTTTGCCCCTCTATGTGCCAGGATTTTGCCCCTCTATGTCAGGATTTTGCCTCTCTATTCCAGGATTTTGCCCCTTTATGCCAGGATTTTGCCCCTCTATGTCAGGATTTTGCCCCTCTATATGACAGGACTCTGCCCCTGCCCCTCTATTTGCCAGGATTTTGCTCCTCTATATCAGGATTTTGCCCCTCTATGCCAGGATTTTGCCTCTATATGCCAGGATTCTGCCCCTCTATATGCCAGGATTTTGCCCCTCTATGCCAGGATTTTGCCCCTCTATGTGCCAGGATTTTCCCCCTCTATGTCAGGATTTTGCCCCTCTATTCCAGGATTCTCCCCCTCTATATGCCAGGATTTTGCCCCTCTATATGCCAGTATTTTGCCCCTCTATGTGCCAGGATTTTGCCCCTCTATGTCAGGATTTTGCCCCTCTTTTCCAGGATTCTGCCCCTCTATATGCCAGGATTTTGCCCCTCTATGCCAGGATTCTGCCCCTCTATTCCAGGATTTTGCCCCTCTATTCCAGGGTTTTGCCCCTCTATATGCCAGGATTTTGCCCCTCTATATGCCAGGATTTTGCCCCTCTATGTGCCAGGATTTTCCCCTCTATGTGCCAGGATTTTGCCCCTCTATGCCAGGATTTGGCCCCTCTATTCCAGGATTTTGCCCCTCTATATGCCAGGATTTTGCACCTCTATGCCAGGATTTTGACCCTCTATTCCAGGATTTTGCACCTCTATTCCAAGCTTTTCCCCTCTATGTGCCAAGATTTTGACCCTCTATGCCAAGATTTTGACCCTCTATATGCCAGGATTTTGCCCTTCTATGCCAGGATTTTGCCCCTCTATGCCATGATTTTGCCCCTCTATATGCCAGGATTTTGCCCCTCTATATGCCAGGATTTTGCCCCTCTATGCCAGGATTTTGCCCCTCTATGTGCCAGGATTTTGCCCCTCTATGTGCCAGGATTTTACCCCTCTATGCCAGGATTTTGCCCCTCTATTCCAGGATTTTGACCCTCTATCTGCCAGGATTTTGCCCCTCTATGCCAGGATTTTGACCCTCTATTCCAGGATTTTGACCCTCTATATGCCAGGCTTTTCCCCTCTATGTGCCAGGATTTTTCCCCTCTATGTCAGGATTTTGCCCCTCTATTCCAGGATTCTCCCCCTCTATATGCCAGGATTTTGCCCCTCTATATGCCAGTATTTTGCCCCTCTATGTGCCAGGATTTTGCCCCTCTATGTCAGGATTTTGCCCCTCTTTTCCAGGATTCTGCCCCTCTATATGCCAGGATTTTGCCCCTCTATGCCAGGATTCTGCCCCTCTATTCCAGGATTTTGCCCCTCTATTCCAGGGTTTTGCCCCTCTATGTGCCAGGATTTTGCCCCTCTATGTCAGGATTTTGTCCCTCTATGTCAAGATTTTGCCCCTCTATGTCAGGATTTTGCCCCTCTATATGATAGGACTCTGCCCCTCTATGTCAGGATTTTGCCTCTATATGCCAGGATTCTGCCCCTTTATATGCCAGGATTTTGCCCCTCTATGCCAGGATTTTGCCCCTCTGTGTGCCAGGATTTTGCCCCTCTATGTGCCAGGATTTTACCCCTCTATGCCAGGATTTTGCCCCTCTATTGCAGGATTTTGACCCTCTATATGCCAGGATTTTGCCCCTCTATTCCAGGATTTTGCCCCTCTATATGCCAGGCTTTTCCCCTCTATGTGCCAGGATTTTGACCCTCTATGCCAGGATTTTGACCCTCTATATGCCAGGATTTTGCCCTTCTATGTCAGGATTTTGCCCCTCTATGTGCCAGGATTTTGCCCCTCTATGTCAGGATTTTGCCTCTCTATTCCAGGATTTTGCCCCTCTTTTCCAGGATTCTGCCCCTCTATATGCCAGGATTTTGCCCCTCTATGCCAGGATTCTGCCCCTCTATTCCAGGATTTTGCCCCTCTATTCCAGGGTTTTGCCCCTCTATGTGCCAGGATTTTGCCCCTCTATGTCAGGATTTTGTCCCTCTATGTCAAGATTTTGCCCCTCTATGTCAGGATTTTGCCCCTCTATATGATAGGACTCTGCCCCTCTATGTCAGGATTTTGCCTCTATATGCCAGGATTCTGCCCCTTTATATGCCAGGATTTTGCCCCTCTATGCCAGGATTTTGCCCCTCTGTGTGCCAGGATTTTGCCCCTCTATGTGCCAGGATTTTACCCCTCTATGCCAGGATTTTGCCCCTCTATTGCAGGATTTTGACCCTCTATATGCCAGGATTTTGCCCCTCTATTCCAGGATTTTGCCCCTCTATATGCCAGGCTTTTCCCCTCTATGTGCCAGGATTTTGACCCTCTATGCCAGGATTTTGACCCTCTATATGCCAGGATTTTGCCCTTCTATGTCAGGATTTTGCCCCTTTATGCCAGGATTTTGCCCCTCTATGTCAGGATTTTGCCCCTCTATATGACAGGACTCTGCCCCTGCCCCTCTATTTGCCAGGATTTTGCTCCTCTATATCAGGATTTTGCCCCTCTATGCCAGGATTTTGCCTCTATATGCCAGGATTCTGCCCCTCTATATGCCAGGATTTTGCCCCTCTATGCCAGGATTTTGCCCCTCTATGTGCCAGGATTTTTCCCCTCTATGTCAGGATTTTGCCCCTCTATTCCAGGATTCTCCCCCTCTATATGCCAGGATTTTGCCCCTCTATATGCCAGTATTTTGCCCCTCTATGTGCCAGGATTTTGCCTCTCTATGCCAGGATTTTGCCCCTCTATTCCAGGATTTTGACCCTCTATCTGCCAGGATTTTGCCCCTCTATGCCAGGATTTTGACCCTCTATTCCAGGATTTTGCCCCTCTATATGCCAGGCTTTTCCCCTCTATGTGCCAGGATTTTTCCCCTCTATGTCAGGATTTTGCCCCTCTATTCCAGGATTCTCCCCCTCTATATGCCAGGATTTTGCCCCTCTATATGCCAGGATTTTGCCCCTCTATGTGCCAGGATTTTGCCCCTCTATGTCAGGATTTTGCCCCTCTTTTCCAGGATTCTGCCCCTCTATATGCCAGGATTTTGCCCCTCTATGCCAGGATTCTGCCCCTCTATTCCAGGATTTTGCCCCTCTATTCCAGGGTTTTGCCCCTCTATGTGCCAGGATTTTGCCCCTCTATGTCAGGATTTTGTCCCTCTATGTCAAGATTTTGCCCCTCTATGTCAGGATTTTGCCCCTCTATATGATAGGACTCTGCCCCTCTATGTCAGGATTTTGCCTCTATATGCCAGGATTCTGCCCCTTTATATGCCAGGATTTTGCCCCTCTATGCCAGGATTTTGCCCCTCTGTGTGCCAGGATTTTGCCCCTCTATGTGCCAGGATTTTACCCCTCTATGCCAGGATTTTGCCCCTCTATTGCAGGATTTTGACCCTCTATATGCCAGGATTTTGCCCCTCTATGCCAGGATTTTGACCCTCTATTCCAGGATTTTGCCCCTCTATATGCCAGGCTTTTCCCCTCTATGTGCCAGGATTTTGACCCTCTATGCCAGGATTTTGACCCTCTATATGCCAGGATTTTGCCCTTCTATGTCAGGATTTTGCCCCTCTATGTGCCAGGATTTTGCCCCTCTATGTCAGGATTTTGCCTCTCTATTCCAGGATTTTGCCCCTTTATGCCAGGATTTTGCCCCTCTATGTCAGGATTTTGCCCCTCTATATGACAGGACTCTGCCCCTGCCCCTCTATTTGCCAGGATTTTGCTCCTCTATATCAGGATTTTGCCCCTCTATGCCAGGATTTTGCCTCTATATGCCAGGATTCTGCCCCTCTATATGCCAGGATTTTGCCCCTCTATGCCAGGATTTTGCCCCTCTATGTGCCAGGATTTTTCCCCTCTATGTCAGGATTTTGCCCCTCTATTCCAGGATTCTCCCCCTCTATATGCCAGGATTTTGCCCCTCTATATGCCAGTATTTTGCCCCTCTATGTGCCAGGATTTTGCCCCTCTATGTCAGGATTTTGCCCCTCTTTTCCAGGATTTTGCCCCTCTATATGCCAGGATTTTGCACCTCTATGCCAGGATTTTGACCCTCTATTCCAGGATTTTGCACCTCTATTCCAGGCTTTTCCCCTCTATGTGCCAAGATTTTGACCCTCTATGCCAAGATTTTGACCCTCTATGTGCCAGGATTTTGCCCCTCTATGTCAGGATTTGGCCCCTCTATTCCAGGATTTTGCCCCTCTATATGCCAGGATTTTGCACCTCTATGCCAGGATTTTGACCCTCTATTCCAGGATTTTGCACCTCTATTCCAGGCTTTTCCCCTCTATGTGCCAAGATTTTGACCCTCTATGCCAAGATTTTGACCCTCTATATGCCAGGATTTTGCCCTTCTATGCCAGGATTTTGCCCCTCTATGCCATGATTTTGCCCCTCTATATGCCAGGATTTTGCCCCTCTATATGCCAGGATTTTGCCCCTCTATGCCAGGATTTTGCCCCTCTATGTGCCAGGATTTTGCCCCTCTATGTCAGGATTTTGCCCCTCTATGTGCCAGGATTTTGCCCCTCTATGCCAGGATTTTGCCCCTCTATTCCAGGATTTTGACCCTCTATCTGCCAGGATTTTGCCCCTCTATGCCAGGATTTTGACCCTCTATTCCAGGATTTTGACCCTCTATATGCCAGGCTTTTCCCCTCTATGTGCCAGGATTTTTCCCCTCTATGTCAGGATTTTACCCCTCTATTCCAGGATTCTCCCCCTCTATATGCCAGGATTTTGCCCCTCTATATGCCAGTATTTTGCCCCTCTATGTGCCAGGATTTTGCCCCTCTATGTCAGGATTTTGCCCCTCTTTTCCAGGATTCTGCCCCTCTATATGCCAGGATTTTGCCCCTCTATGCCAGGATTCTGCCCCTCTATTCCAGGATTTTGCCCCTCTATTCCAGGGTTTTGCCCCTCTATGTGCCAGGATTTTGCCCCTCTATGTCAGGATTTTGTCCCTCTATGTCAAGATTTTGCCCCTCTATGTCAGGATTTTGCCCCTCTATATGATAGTACTCTGCCCCTCTATGTCAGGATTTTGCCTCTATATGCCAGGATTCTGCCCCTTTATATGCCAGGATTTTGCCCCTCTATGCCAGGATTTTGCCCCTCTGTGTGCCAGGATTTTGCCCCTCTATGTGCCAGGATTTTACCCCTCTATGCCAGGATTTTGCCCCTCTATTGCAGGATTTTGACCCTCTATATGCCAGGATTTTGCCCCTCTATTCCAGGATTTTGCCCCTCTATATGCCAGGCTTTTCCCCTCTATGTGCCAGGATTTTGACCCTCTATGCCAGGATTTTGACCCTCTATATGCCAGGATTTTGCCCTTCTATGTCAGGATTTTGCCCCTCTATGTGCCAGGATTTTGCCCCTCTATGTCAGGATTTTGCCTCTCTATTCCAGGATTTTGCCCCTTTATGCCAGGATTTTGCCCCTCTATATGACAGGACTCTGCCCCTGCCCCTCTATTTGCCAGGATTTTGCTCCTCTATATCAGGATTTTGCCCCTCTATGCCAGGATTTTGCCTCTATATGCCAGGATTCTGCCCCTCTATATGCCAGGATTTTGCCCCTCTATGCCAGGATTTTGCCCCTCTATGTGCCAGGATTTTTCCCCTCTATGTCAGGATTTTGCCCCTCTATTCCAGGATTCTCCCCCTCTATATGCCAGGATTTTGCCCCTCTATATGCCAGTATTTTGCCCCTCTATGTGCCAGGATTTTGCCTCTCTATGCCAGGATTTTGCCCCTCTATTCCAGGATTTTGACCCTCTATCTGCCAGGATTTTGCCCCTCTATGCCAGGATTTTGACCCTCTATTCCAGGATTTTGCCCCTCTATATGCCAGGCTTTTCCCCTCTATGTGCCAGGATTTTTCCCCTCTATGTCAGGATTTTGCCCCTCTATTCCAGGATTCTCCCCCTCTATATGCCAGGATTTTGCCCCTCTATATGCCAGTATTTTGCCCCTCTATGTGCCAGGATTTTGCCCCTCTATGTCAGGATTTTGCCCCTCTTTTCCAGGATTCTGCCCCTCTATATGCCAGGATTTTGCCCCTCTATGCCAGGATTCTGCCCCTCTATTCCAGGATTTTGCCCCTCTATTCCAGGGTTTTGCCCCTCTATGTGCCAGGATTTTGCCCCTCTATGTCAGGATTTTGTCCCTCTATGTCAAGATTTTGCCCCTCTATGTCAGGATTTTGCCCCTCTATATGATAGGACTCTGCCCCTCTATGTCAGGATTTTGCCTCTATATGCCAGGATTCTGCCCCTTTATATGCCAGGATTTTGCCCCTCTATGCCAGGATTTTGCCCCTCTGTGTGCCAGGATTTTGCCCCTCTATGTGCCAGGATTTTACCCCTCTATGCCAGGATTTTGCCCCTCTATTGCAGGATTTTGACCCTCTATATGCCAGGATTTTGCCCCTCTATGCCAGGATTTTGACCCTCTATTCCAGGATTTTGCCCCTCTATATGCCAGGCTTTTCCCCTCTATGTGCCAGGATTTTGACCCTCTATGCCAGGATTTTGACCCTCTATATGCCAGGATTTTGCCCTTCTATGTCAGGATTTTGCCCCTCTATGTGCCAGGATTTTGCCCCTCTATGTCAGGATTTTGCCTCTCTATTCCAGGATTTTGCCCCTTTATGCCAGGATTTTGCCCCTCTATGTCAGGATTTTGCCCCTCTATATGACAGGACTCTGCCCCTGCCCCTCTATTTGCCAGGATTTTGCTCCTCTATATCAGGATTTTGCCCCTCTATGCCAGGATTTTGCCTCTATATGCCAGGATTCTGCCCCTCTATATGCCAGGATTTTGCCCCTCTATGCCAGGATTTTGCCCCTCTATGTGCCAGGATTTTTCCCCTCTATGTCAGGATTTTGCCCCTCTATTCCAGGATTCTCCCCCTCTATATGCCAGGATTTTGCCCCTCTATATGCCAGTATTTTGCCCCTCTATGTGCCAGGATTTTGCCCCTCTATGTCAGGATTTTGCCCCTCTTTTCCAGGATTCTGCCCCTCTATATGCCAGGATTTTGCCCCTCTATGCCAGGATTCTGCCCCTCTATTCCAGGATTTTGCCCCTCTATTCCAGGGTTTTGCCCCTCTATATGCCAGGATTTTGCCCCTCTATATGCCAGGATTTTGCCCCTCTATGTGCCAGGATTTTCCCCTCTATGTGCCAGGATTTTGCCCCTCTATGCCAGGATTTGGCCCCTCTATTCCAGGATTTTGCCCCTCTATATGCCAGGATTTTGCACCTCTATGCCAGGATTTTGACCCTCTATTCCAGGATTTTGCACCTCTATTCCAGGCTTTTCCCCTCTATGTGCCAAGATTTTGACCCTCTATGCCAAGATTTTGACCCTCTATATGCCAGGATTTTGCCCTTCTATGCCAGGATTTTGCCCCTCTATGCCATGATTTTGCCCCTCTATATGCCAGGATTTTGCCCCTCTATATGCCAGGATTTTGCCCCTCTGTGCCAGGATTTTGCCCCTCTATGTGCCAGGATTTTGCCCCTCTATGTGCCAGGATTTTACCCCTCTATGCCAGGATTTTGCCCCTCTATTCCAGGATTTTGACCCTCTATCTGCCAGGATTTTGCCCCTCTATGCCAGGATTTTGACCCTCTATTCCAGGATTTTGCCCCTCTATATGCCAGGCTTTTCCCCTCTATGTGCCAGGATTTTGACCCTCTATGCGCCAGGATTTTTACCCTCTATGCCAGGATTTTGACCCTCTATATGCCAGGATTTTGCCCTTCTATGTCAGGATTTTGCCCCTCTATGTGCCAGGATTTTGCCCCTCTATGTCAGGATTTTGCCTCTCTATTCCAGGATTTTGCCCCTTTATGCCAGGATTTTGCCCCTCTATGTCAGGATTTTGCCCCTCTATATGACAGGACTCTGCCCCTGCCCCTCTATTTGCCAGGATTTTGCTCCTCTATATCAGGATTTTGCCCCTCTATGCCAGGATTTTGCCTCTATATGCCAGGATTCTGCACCTCTATATGCCAGGATTTTGCCCCTCTATGCCAGGATTTTGCCCCTCTATGTGCCAGGATTTTTCCCCTCTATGTCAGGATTTTGCCCCTCTATTCCAGGATTCTCCCCCTCTATATGCCAGGATTTTGCCCCTCTATATGCCAGGATTTTGCCCCTCTATGTGCCAGGATTTTGCCCCTCTATGTCAGGATTTTGCCCCTCTTTTCCAGGATTCTGCCCCTCTATATGCCAGGATTTTGCCCCTCTATGCCAGGATTCTGCCCCTCTATTCCAGGATTTTGCCCCTCTATTCCAGGGTTTTGCCCCTCTATGTGCCAGGATTTTGCCCCTCTATGTCAGGATTTTGTCCCTCTATGTCAAGATTTTGCCCCTCTATGTCAGGATTTTGCCCCTCTATATGATAGGACTCTGCCCCTCTATGTCAGGATTTTGCCTCTATATGCCAGGATTCTGCCCCTTTATATGCCAGGATTTTGCCCTTCTATGCCAGGATTCTGCCCCTCCATTCCAGGATTTTGCCCCTCTATTCCAGGGTTTTGCCCCTCTATGTGCCATGATTTTGCTCCTCTATGTGCCAGGATTTTGCCCCTCTATGTCAGTATATATTACAGGATTTGCTCGTTTAATCCACCCTCCTCCCCTTCCCCAGACAGTACTTACCTGCGGTCTTCTCCTCCGTGCATCTTCCCCCCTGCACGGATGAAGGAAGCTCCGGTCGTCACGTTTTTTTCTTTTTTTAACTTTATTGAGGTCGCGCGACTTCAATAAAGTAAAAAAAAAACAAAAAACGTGACGACTGGAGCATCCTTCCTCCGTGCAGGGGGGAAGATGCACGGAGGAGAAGACCGGAGACAGAGAGCAACAAGGAGGTAAGTACTCACCATCTCCTTGGTGCTCCCTGTCTCCGTCCAGCTCCTCCGTGCAGTCTTCTTCCCTCCTGCACGGAGGAGGGAAAATGCCACCGGATATGACATGCTGTCATATCCGGTGGCAATGACAGGAAGTTTTTTTTTTTTTTTCTCGGACAGCTGCCCTGGTCCTTCAGGATCAAAAGGAACGGCGTTCCTGCCATGAAAAAAGTACAGGAACGCCGTTCCCTCGCGTTTCTGCAGGACTCGAGCCCTGGTCCTATCCCCCTTATGATGAAGAGGAAGTTGGGAGCCACCCCATAATATTATATGTATACGTGGCCATTAACTAAATTTTATTGGGGATACTAAGTGGCATATGCGATTTTGTACATTTTATATTACATGGAGTGTTCATTAACATGGTAATTATACCACTTATGCCATAATAGCATATTTTAATAAAAACTTACTTTTTTATTTTTTTGTTGCAATAAATCTGCTTTTATGGAACCAAGTCTTAAGCCAACTTAAATACCAATATAATATGGAAAAAAGTATTGCTAAACAACGGGGTTACATTGAAGCGTATGATAGATGCTGGTTTTCCTGGCAGGGAACTCTTATATAGATAGGAGGTGCGTAATTGGGGTACGCATATATGTGAATATATGTGCGTATATATATATATATATACACGCAGCTGTGCAGACATTTTGCGATAACCCTCTCGTCATGATCCCTATCCATGACTGTGTTCTGCAGAGTTGCGCGTGTCCGGTTTCCGAGCCAACAACGTCTGCATTGTCTTCGTCTTCTTTACATCTTTCTTCTCATTCTTTTTTTCGTTTTGTCCTGTCTTGTCCTGTTTCTGTCTATATGTTGCCTTCTTCTTTTTTTTTTTTTTCTTTTTTTTCTCTCTTTTCTTCTTCTTCTTGTTTTTTGTTACTTGTAATGTATTAAGATAATAATGTTCTACTACCAATTATATCGTGCATTTAAAGCAAACAATGTTAACATGCAAGTAATGTTTTTTGTTTTTTATACTGTCAAAATTGATAAATAAAGAAATTGAAAAAAAAAAATCTGCTTTTATTGCATGTTAAAACTATTACCATGACAATGAAAACATGATTTGCAATGTTTTTTTTATTATAACACTAATATAATCATTTCTTAAATATTATTATTTATTTATTGTAGTTAGTTTTTTTGTATTTACGTAACTACATTTTATTATTTTGTTATACACTTTTACTTTTTATAATTTATTTGTTTATAATTTTATTTACATTTTATTTCATGTTGGGTCATCTCTAGAGGACTTCTACTACCAGAGTATCGAAGCTGAAACCAAGGTACTGGACTGGAAGCTGTAACAGGACCGAAGCGGAGTTACAAGATAGGAAGCTGAAACAGGACCGAGGCGGAGGTAACAGGACTGGAAGCTGCAACAGGACCGAGGCGAAGGTAACAGGGACACAGGCAAAAGAGTAGTCAAGCAGGCGATAAGTCGAGGCTGGCAGAGTTCAGGCGAAATCAAAACAGACAACAGGTCAGGACAGGCGGCAAACAGGCAAGGTCAGGTAGCAAAGTTCGGCAACAGTAATATAGAATAGGAAGTACAAAAACGCTAGTAAAGGCTCAAGGCACTATCACAGGTAAAGGTTGAATGCAGACTGAGCCTTTAAATATCCCTCCAAGGCAAGTCTCCGCCTCTGGGATGAAAATGAGGCTTGGAAAGCAAACTTGGAAGTAGCATATAAAACCAAGATGACGCCGCCGTTTGGAAGGGACTTCTTATGGCAATAGCTAATTCTTAGGCAGCGTATAGTGTGGAGGAGTATGCGCTGCACTGCGTAAGCGCATGCGTACATTTTCTGGAACCATAGCAGCGGATCCGGGACAGGACCTTGTGGTAAGTATTACACGCGCAGAAGAAGCGTGTGTCAAGCGGCGGCTAAGGTAAGCAGGACGTTCCTGCAGCGCGACAGCGCTGATGTGACAGTGCTAGAATAGAATGTTTTGCAAGCCCGCCATCAGGGGGTGACGGGTGATAAAGGCGTCCCAGGCCCAGCAGGTCCAGGGGGCCCGGCGGACACTGGACATGCCAGGAAAAAAAAATCCATCTCTCTTAAGCTGGTCCGCGGCTGTGAGGGAAGCGTTGTGCGCTCCCCTCCAGCCACGCGGCTTCAATAAAGTTTGTTTTAAAAAAATGAGGGTGGTAGATAACTAGCATACTGAGGGGGCAAAATCCTGGCATATTGAGGGGCAAAATCCTGGCATGTTGAGGGGCAAAAGAATAGCATATTGAGGGGCAAAAGAATGGCATATTAAATGGCAGATTGAGGGTCAAAAGAATGGCATATTAAATGGCAGATTGAGGGGGAAAATACTGGCATATTAAATGGGAAAAGAATGGCATGTTGAGGGGCAAAATCCTGGCATAATAAATGGCAAAATACTGGCATTTTGAGGGGCAAAATAAAGGCATATTAAATGGCAAAAGAATGGCATATTGAGGGAAAAATACTGACTTATTGAGTGGCAAAATATTACTGGCATATTGAGTGGCAAAATATTATTGGCATATTGACCAACTGCTCCCAACCACCCTCCATATTACATCATACCGGGATAACATGCTTGTGAGGGTAGGTGGGGCAAGTGGGAGATATTTTCGGGGGGGGAGGGGTCCACAAAATAATGGAATTTTGAGGTGCAAAATAGTGGCATATTAAATGGCAAAAGAATGGCATATTGAGGGAAAAATACTGACTTATTGAGTGGCAAAATATTACTGGCATATTGAGTGGCAAAATATTATTGGCATATTGACCAACTGCTCCCAACCACCCTCCATATTACATCATACCGGGATAACATGCTTGTGAGGGTAGGTGGGGCAAGTGGGAGATATTTTCGGGGGGGGAGGGGTCCACAAAATAATGGAATTTTGAGGGGCAAAATAGTGGCATATTAAATGGCAAAAGAATGGCATATTGAGGGAAAAATACTGACTTATTGAGTGGCAAAATATTACTGGCATATTGAGTGGCAAAATATTATTGGCATATTGACCAACTGCTCCCAAACACCCTCCATATTACATCATACCAGGATAATATGCTTGTGAGGGTAGGTGGGGCAAGTGGGAGATATTTTCGGGGGGGAGGGGACCAGAAAATTTGTTCAGTAAGGGGCCCTGAAAATCCTGGTGGTGGCCCTGATGTCTTGTATGGAGAAGTTTCATCACTAGTAATAAGCTGTTAAAATCACAATACAAATTACACATGTTCTTTGGCTAGTTTAATTGATGATTTTTGAAATTTGCAAGCACTGAACTTGTGCAGAAACATGTTACTGGATACATTGACAATGCTTTAGGATTCTGTATCATTCTGTGCTGGTTTAGTCTTTGTAATCTTTGGTCCTCTTCTTACGCAACACCTGCTCATTCGACCAAAGCGGGGAAACTGAGATGGAGGTGAAATAGACTGCCAAACTCGACATGGAGGTGAATAAGAATGAGAACGAGAGCGGTAATGTTCTATTTTATCTTCAGCTTTCAAGAAATGCAAAAGAGCAAAAGAAACAAAGAAGGTGATTAGATGGATTATTTCCTCCCACCCTTATATATTCAAGTTAAAACTGACACCTGAAAACAAGTCTGTATGTTTTTCTCAAGAGCAACATAAATCACGGTTTTCTTTCCATTTATTTGGAATGGTCCAGCAGTTTTTAGCAAATGTTTAATAATAGATTTAAACCGAGCTACTGTAAGCTATTTCAACTGGGACTTTTGGGCCCTCGCCTCCACCACCTCCTATTTCTTCTTTTCCCAAAATATCTAATAAAGGAAAGATATGCAGGGAAATCAGGAAAAGGAGTTCAACTACATTATGTGACGCTTTATGTTCTCAGCACATGGACACTAAATGTAATCAGAATATAAAACGTCAATAAAAAAAAATTTAAAACCAAGATTTAAGCATGTTTTGTTGACTCATTTTCAATTTATTCAGCTAAAAAAATTCCTCTAAAGCTAAACAAGTATACGTTCATTGGGTCTAGATTTCACTAATATATTACCCACCCAAACTAGATATGTTTATTAGCAATCGCTAATAAATTATCCACTCAAACTAAGAAGGTAATAAAATCAAACTACGGATATTGCTGTTTTTTTCATGAATTTACACATAGTAACATAGTATCCTTAAAGTTTCTTCTTACCTTCATTACTGACTTTGGGTTTTTTCCCTGGGGGGGACTCGCTGAACATTCTGAATTCATAGTCTTGGATAGTAGACCTCAGTTCTCGTTTCTTCATCAAGCTGAGCATCTTACGTAGCTCACTATTTTCATTTATTAGGCGAGCATTCTTACGTAGCTCACTATTTTCATTTATTAGGCGAGCATTCTTACGTAGCTCACTATTTTCATTTATTAGGCGAGCATTCTTACGTAGCTCACTATTTTCATTTATTAGGCGAGCATTCTCAGCATAAAGGTCCTGACCCTTAAGACTCTGCATCAAATCCGTTGTCTTATATCTGAGAGACTTTCAACCTCCTCTTGCCAGTGTAACTTCTACGTCAACCACTGAAAATGATTTGCTACTTTCCAAATGCAGCATCTAAGTGTTAGAGTTCTGTGATGTCATCTCTATTGTGAGATGGCACTGATGTCAACGGAATGGTAGATACCAACGATCAGCAATTAGCACAGGGTTATATGCTGTAAGTGTGGTAAATAAATAAAAGAAATCCTCAATTAACAATACTGCTGCATGCTCTGCATTCCAATTTTCCCATAAATACCATTAAGCAGCTTTTAGAGCAGCTTTGTATTCTGCTTTGTTATAGATTTGGTTGTATAGTCACCAAATCTACCACAATAAATAATAAATCACTTACATAAAATATACATTTCACAACAATTTATTTATGCTGCACTTGGTACAGATTTTAACCCCTAAGTGACAGAGTTCTATGCTGCATTTGGTATGCCTTGAAGACCAGAATTCCATTTTTTTGTCATACGTTTGCTGAACTGTGAATTTCTTTCTTTGTGTTCAATACACCCTAGCAAATACATTTTTTAAAGGATGGATGGGGTTTTCATTTGATACAATTATTTTCATCATATGACATAATTTACTAGTAAAAAAATTTGACAACCTTCCCTTCGTGGAAATTCTGGTATCCCCCCCGCGAGTGGTTACCAAGAAGGAGGCAAGGAAGTGTCGGTTGATACATCACCTGTCGTACCCCTATGGCACATCAGTAAATGACGATATTGCCAAAGATCTTTGCTCTGTTTCATATACATCCTGTGATCAGACTGTCAATCTAGTTAGGAAAGCAGGGGCTGGAGCGTTTATGGTTAATGCGGATCTGGGGGTGCTTTTAGGTTATTCCCTATCCATCCCCAATGTCATCATTTGTTGGGATGCTTTTTTGAGAGACAATTTTTTTTTTTTGATTTAATATTTCTTTATTTACTTTTTTAAAACAGTATCAAAAGACAATTACATAGACAATAACAAACCATAAGAGACAACCATGCATAGATATTCCGTTACTATTCGAGTACATTGTTAATTCCTCCTCCCCTCTTTTTCTCTTAAAGCGCTATTTATGATTATAGGGAGTGGTCATTTCCATCCTAAATATTTCTATGCAGGCATAACATACATACATATACACATACATATACATAAACATATACATAGGTCGGTCAGACGGGGAAGGGGGCAATCTAGTCCCATCTTTCTGTGCTTTCCAATATCTTAATCCATTCTTCATATTTTTTAGCTTTTCTTTTTTTGAGAGACAATTTTATGTGGATCTTTGCTTGCCCCTGGGTTGCTCCATCTCCTGTTCATATTTTGATAAGTTCAGTACCTTTCTGAAGTGGGTGGTGCATCAAGAGTCCGGTAGTTGCAGGATTACGCATTACCTGGATTATTTTTTCTGTGTCAGTCCAGCAGGACTGACACAGAGTTTTGTCCTTTTGCTTACCTATAATACCTTGTTTTAATTTTTTTTTATTGTTGCTGTAATTTGCATTTATTGTTTAATGTTTAGCTGTGATTAGCCCTGTTGGCACTGAAAGAAAAAAAAAATGTTAATACAATGTGATAAAAATTTGAATAGTGAACATGTCACCTAAATAAAACAAAAAAATCCAAACTTCAATAAGATAATGGAGTATACTGTAACCACACCACTCCATTCCACACTGCATTTACATTTCATCTTCCCTTGACTCTGTTTGTGTTGTGGCGTTTTCCACATACCCCTTTTGCAGGAGGTGCTTCACCAATTTTTGGCAGGAACCCAAACAGTAGATGGAGAGTGGCTGTGATGTTGACTTCAGTTTGCAAAAATAAAGACTTAAAAGTTTATACTTTGAGGAGTTAGGGAGGAAGCCTCATTTAACTCCACAGGTTCTACTCAATATAGACCGATCTGGCCAGAAATGGGTCTAGATCAGTTAAAGTAGCTGGAATGTGAAATGTATTGAAATTTGGCTAAGCAATATAGATGATATGGCCAGAAATTGGCAATATTTCGCAATTTTGGGCTGATTTCTGGTTACTTGCCCTATAATAAACGGGGCTGTGAGCTACCAAATGACTCAGAGGTGTATAGGGGGTACAGAGGAACTTAGCCAGCCAAGGGGGCAATTATTTAATTATTATTTTTATTATTAGGCTTATTCAAGGCCTATTTCATGAGGACCTTGGCTATTATAAGTGCTCCCATAGACAGTGGGAAAATTTCAGCTATCGTGAAAATAGCCACAGTCCTTCCAAAAAGCCCCGAAATTAAATTAATTTTAAATTTAAAAAAAAATGTATAAAAAATATTAGAATATATTTTAAAAAATGTAATTATTTTCTAATTTCTACTCAATATAGATACGGCTAGAAATGAGGCCAGATTGGTCAAAGAAGACAAATTTCAGAAGTTTATGAAATTGGGCTACTCATTGTAGTTAGTTTTAGAGTGAAATTTACATTTTTGCCAACTTTTATATTATTTTCAGTTACTTGTCCAAGCCCCCTTATGATGAAGAGGAAGTTGGGAGCCACCCCATAATATTATATGTATACGTGGCCATTACCTACGTTTTATTGATACTAAGTGGCATATGCGATTTGTACATTTTATATTACATCAGGGGTGGGCAATTAATTTTTACCGGGGGCCGCTTGAGCAACCCGAGCACTGCTGGAGGGCCACATCGACAATATTTCAATACAATTTTGCTCAATATCTGTCTCTCCCCGTACCCTCATGTCTGTCTCTCTCTCTCCCCATTCCCTCATGTCTGTCTCTCTCTCCACTCATGCTCCATGTCTCTCTCTCTTTCCATTCATGCTCCATGTCTGTCTCTATCTCGCCACTCATACCCCATGTCTGTCTCTCTCGCCAATCATACCCCATGTCTGTCTCTCTCTCGCCACTCATACCGCATGCCTGTCTCTCCCCTCATCCCTTATATCTTTTTCCATCTCTATCTTTCTGTTCCCCATGCTGGTCTCTTGTACACACAGTCATACATAAACACACACAGTCACACAAACACAGTTACACACTTAGTCACCCTCACAGACATACATTTACACAAACACCCTTATACACACATACATAAATACAAACAGTCATACATAAATACACAAAGTCACACAAACACAGTTACATACTTGGTGTGTATAAGGGTGTTTGTGTAAATGTATATCTGTGAGGGTGACTGTCACACATACATAAATACACACAGTCATACATAAATACACACAGTCACACAAACACAATTACACACTTAGTCACCCTCACAGACATACATTTACACAGACACCCTTATACACACTGTCACGCATACATAAATACACACACAGCCACCTTTACACACAGGATACACTTGCACAGACACTCATGTACATACACTTACACAGACAGTAACACACACATAGACACACACATACACACTTATACACATTTACACACACTTCCACAGACACTTCCTTTCTTTTTTTATTTCAACCCCCCCCCCCCCCCCCCAACTGTTATTACCTAATCCTCCTTGTTAATTCAAGCAGAGCACAACGGGGGAAAGCTCCGCCCCTGTCGCGTTCTGTGATTGGCTGCAGGGAGGAGGACGTTCTCTATGGTGTCTTGGCAGATACCCTAGAGAACGTCCTCCTCCCTGAAGCAGCCAATCACAGAACGCGACGGGGGCGGAGTTTACACCCGTGGCGCTGTGCTTGGATTAACAAGGAGGATGATAGCAGGGAGATCGGCCCTGCCTCACGCGGGCCGGACAGGGATGCACAAAGGGCCGGATGTGGCCCGTGGGCCGTAAGATGCCCAGGTCTGTATTACATGGTGTGTTCATTAATATGGTAATTATACCACTTATGCCATAATAGCATATTTTAATAAAAACTTACTTTTTTATTTTTTTTTGGTGCAATAAATCTGCTTTTATGGCATGTTAAAACTATTACCATGACAATGAAAACAGATTTGCAATGTTTTCTTATTATAACACTAATATAATAATTTCTTAATTATTATTTATTTATTGCATTCGTTTTTTTGTATTTATGTTACTACATTTTATTATTTTGTTATACACTTTTACTTTTTATAATATATTTGTTTATAATTTTATTTCATGTTGGGCCATTGTATTGGATATGGCTTGCAAAGTCATTTATTAGTGATTCACTTCACACAAGCAACTTCATAAGTATATTAACCCCTTAAGGACAGAGCCTTTGAAACATTTTTGTCCTTTCTGGACAATGGCTATTTTAACATTTCTGTGCTGTTTGTGTTTAGCAGTAATTTTCTTCTTCGTCATTTGCTGTACCCACACATATTATATATTGTTTTTATCGGGACAAAAAGGGCTTTCTATGGATGCCATATTTTTGATCATATCTTATCATATTATTAAAAAAAAATAATAAAATATGGTAAAAAAAAAAAAAATACACAAATTTCTTTGTTTTTATTTGAAACAACTTCTCCTCATCGACAATAGCGAACGAAAAAACATGCTAAATAGATTCTACTATTTCTCCTGAGTACAGGGATACCACCCATGCATAGGTTTGTTGGGTTGTTTGGGGGCTAAAATGCCAAATTTGTGAGGTGCAGTTTTTTGTTTTCCAACTTGAAATTTTTACATGCAGACCGCCTGCACCCATGTCCCATTTGGGACATATTTGAAACCAGACAGTGTATTTTACCCCATCAACCCATATATTTTTTAAAAGTAGACACCCTAGGCTATCTCAAATGGTGGTATTTTAACACTTTCCATGCACTAATTCTACCACCAGCCTTTGTCAAAGTTTGTGGTAGTAATTTTTTTGTGTTTTTTTTTCACAAACCTTGTACTTCAGACATGAATTTACAGATTTTGGTATGTGTCACTGCCAAATAACACCCCAATAAGTGTTCAGCAACATCTCTTGAGTACAGGGATACCCCCCATGCATAGGTTTGTTGGATTGTTTGGGGGTTAAAAGGCCAAATTTGGGAGGTGAAGTTTTTGGTTTTCCAATTTGAAATTTTGACATGCAGACAGCCTGCACCCATGTCCCATTTGGGACATATTTGAAACCAGCCAGTGTATTTTACCACATCAACCCATATATTTTTTTAAACTAGACACCCTAGGCTATCTCAAATGGTGGTATTTTTACACTTTCCATGCACTAATTCTACCACCAGCCTTTGTCAAAGTTTGTGGTAGTAATTTTTTTGTGTTTTTTTTTCACAAACCTTGTACTTCAGACATGAATTTACAGATTTTGGTATGTGTCACTGCCAAATAACACCCCAATAAGTGTTCAGCAACATCTCTTGAGTACAGGGATACCACCCATGCATAGGTTTGTTGGGTTGTTTGGGGGGTAAAAGGCCAAATTTGGTAGGTGCAGTTTTTGGTTTTCCAAATTGAAATTTTGACATGCAGACCGCCTGCACCCATGTCCCATTTGGGACATATTTGAAACCAGCCAGTGTATTTTACCCCATCAACCCATATATTTTTTAAAAGTAGACACCCTACGCTATTTCAAATGGTGGTATTTTAACACTTTCCATGCACTAATTCTACCACCAGCCTTTGTCAAAGTTTGTGGTAGTAATTTTTGTGTGTTTTTTTTTCACAAATATTGTATTTTAGACATAAATTCACAGATTTTGGTATGTGTCACTGCCAAACAATAACCCAATATGTGTTCAACAACATCTCCTGAGTAAAGGGATACTACCCATGCATAGGTTTGTTGGGTTGTTTGGGGGCTAAAAGTGCCACATTGTGAAGGTGCGCATTTTCAACTTGGAATATTGACGTGTAGCCAGCCTGAGCCCATCTTTCATTTGGGACTTTTTTTTAAAGTAGGACAGTGTATTTTACCCCAAAAAGTATATATTTTGTAAAAGTAGACACCCTAGGCTATTTTAAATGATGTTATTTTAACACTTTCCATGCACCAATTCTACCACCAGCCTTTGTCAAAGTTTGTGGTAGTCATTTTATTGTGTATTTTTTCCCACATACATTGTACTTTAGACACAAATTCACATATTTCGGTATGTGTCACTGACAAACAATACCACAATATATGTTCAGCAACATCTCCCGAGCACAGGGATACCACCCATGCATAGCTTTGTCAGCTTTGTTGGGTGTTGAAAGGCTACATTTGAGAGGTGCGCTTTTTGATTTTCAAACTTGCAATTTGAACATGTAGAGCAAGGAAGGGGTTAATAGCTCTTATAAGAGCCTTTGTAGTACTGTACAAAAAAATTAACCCCTAAAAATGCACAGACAAGAAAAAATGTTCTGCTGTGCAGTGATCAGTGGCAGGGAAGGGGTTAATACACTACACTATACAAAGGGTATGGCTTTTATAAAAGCCCTTGGGACTCACAATTTTTTAACATTTTATTTAATTTATTACAATTAAAAAATTATGTTATACAGATCTGTCTCTTTCCCTCACTAAAACTCAAGTGAGGAGAGGGAGGCAGATCCATATGGGTCAGAACAATATTTACCAATATTGATCGAACCAGACGAATGGTGATGCTCATCTGAGAAATCACCAAACCACCTTTGCCACTGATCGGCTGTTACTGATCGCTATACACGTGTTCAGACAGCTTCAAAAGGAATACACGTAATCCCCTAGTGGGTATAATTAACCCCTAGCGAGTCTGACAAAAAAAATGCTGATAGCAAAAAAAAAATCTTTCTGCGACTAGATTGCTCCATATGCGCTGCTTAGGCAGTGACCATATGCACTGCTTAGGCAGTGACCATATGTGCTGCTTAGGAAGTGATATACGGCAAGGAAGGGGTTAATAGCTCTTATTTTAAAAAAATTTACGTTAAACGTAGTCCCCTAGCGGGTATAATTAACACGTGACGGGTGTAATAAAAAAGTTTTAAAAATTAAAAATGCTTCTGCAGCAAGATTGCTGCATTTGCGTCAGATCTCTGCTTAGGCAGTGATCTACAGCAAGAAAGGGGTTAATCTCTCTTAAAAGAGCTTTTTTTTATACTGTAATGAATTACAGTAAAAAAAATTAACCCCTAAAAAATGCACAGACAGCAAAAAATGTGCTGCTGTGTATGATCACTGCGTACACAGCGATCAATGGCAGGGAAGGGGTTAAATGGCTTTTATAAAAGCCCTTGGTGTTTAAAATTTTATTAAATATTTGTTTTATTATTTTATTTTTATTTTTTACTTTATCTGATCTGTCTCTCTCCCTTACTAAAACTAGTAAGGTGAGGGAGGCAGATCAATACTTGTCAAAGGCAATATTTGCTAATATTGCCTTTGACTGTATGGTAAGTGCTCATCAGAGCACTTACCATACATGCCTGCACACAGATCACATAGATCTGTTGTGCCGGCATCGATTGGCTCCCCCTAGAGCATCGGAAGTGAAATACTTTCACTTCCGATGCTCTTGCCATTAGAAGGGAAGCGCTGCCTGTATAGGCAGCGTTCCCTTCTACTGAACCGATGGGGTCGCTCAGGAGAGCGACCACCATCGGTTCTGGGGAGCATCAAGGTGTTGTTAAGTGCCTCGCTGGCGAGGCACTTTAACAACACCGGAGATGCTTAGAAAGCGAACGATCGTTCGCTTTCTAAGCACATGTGTGCAGCGGGCGCAGCCATATTTAAATGGCTGCTACGATCACTCCGTGGAGTGATCGTAGCGCGCCCCTGCACTTTTGGGGGGTGTTGCACAATGCCTCTACCTAGAGGCATTGTAGCAACACCGTTAGAGTAAAGAAAGCGACCGCTGGTCGCTTTCTTTACTCAGTTTAGTGCATGACGTGCCAGGCACGTCACCTGTCGGCAAGTCCTCGATTTGCCGTGACGTGCCTGGCACGTCATCTGTCGTTAAGGGGTTAATGATATGAAGTACCTCCCTTTAGATAGACCCCTCCTCTGACTATGGCATCCATTTTGATATCTGATCTATGTAGCATTGTACGAAGTTCATTACTCCTACCAACAGGTGTCACTAGGGAGTGAGTGATGGGAGTGAGTGATGACTCTTTGTTCCACCAGGTAAATCCTGGAGGGGGGGAAAGGTGATACTGGACAAAGCTGTGTGGGAGGAGGAGAGAAAACACATGTAGAATGGCCAAAAAGAAACAACATGGTCAGAAGGAAGAGCTCTGAAACTATTTCTAGTTAAAAGTAAAGCTTTCATCTTGGGCTAAGTTTAAGTGCCAAGAAGCTAGGGTTTAGTTTAATGCCTAGTATTGTAACTAAAAGTAGAAAGTAACTGCTGCAGACCCTCTAAAAACATCATTCCTTTATCAACCTGGAATCAAGAGCCATTTTGGACACAGCCATGTGCCTTGCTGAACCTCTTTAAGTTAAGTACACGTGATATCTAATTAATACAATGTGTGATAAACCACCTCTTTTACATTTTGCCACCAATCTTACAATAAACCACAGCCTTCTAGGGTATACAAAGTCCAGGACACATTCAGTTCGGTTTTCCTTTTTTTAATCAATAGGAAAACAGCTGCTTTAAATAATAATAAACAAAAACAAAATTCCTTGCTCTTACTTGAGCTCTTACTAGACAGAAATCACTATCTGTAATTGGGTGGCTTTCCCACTTACTAATTTCTTCAAAAAACGAAAACAGCTTTGCAATAAACATAAGTATTGTTCTTGCTGTCTCAGCTCTCCTAGCTGGCCTTTTTTTCCCCCTTTGCAGCAGGCTGATCTCTTCTTTTAAAGGCCTGCCTGCTAATTGACCAGCTACAGGTGAGTGCCAATTACGAAACTCTTAAGTTAAATCCAAATCCTGGTCTGTTACACAGCAACTAGTGCTGTTGGAGCATTGGCCCACCCTGCTCTCCAAATACTCCGCCCCAGGGACCCATACCGTGGTTTGCAGAGCATCAGCAATGTATATTGCAAACTTTAACTTCTCTCCCTGGGGCATTTAACTGAAAATTCTCAGGTTGCCGTTTAGTAAATCAGGCCTGATGTATCTGCCATCAACCACTATTCCACTTTTTCGCTCACAAATGCTATATAGAATATAACAGTTGTATGTTTGTAACTTTGTTTGTGATATCCTTTTAGATATATTGTTTTTACCGCCAGAGGTATAAATAAAGTATATTATATATATTACAACGTCTTTTGGTATTCATCTTTACATAATTCATCTGTACTCAAGAAAGAAATGTATTGTTGTACTGTTAGTCTTGTTTGTCTAAATAAATATGTATTAATTATTTCATAATTATTTAGAATAATTTAGCATACAGCAGGCCACGACCACAACAATTGGCGTAGTCGGCAGGATACAGTAACAATTATTAAAGTGAATATCGTTTTTACTGTGCTACGATATATCCTGACGCTGGTATTGAGCTTGGTGCGCAGGCATTATGGTTAGACCTAGGGGTTTACTCAAAGAGAGAGCGTAAAGCAGCTGCCACCACAAGGTGGATAATTGTGCAGGCCCTCAGCCGTGAGGTGCAGAAAAATGAAGCGCTTAAGAAAGAGTTGCAGGAAGGGAAAGATTCCCTAGTTTTGACCAAGGAATGGATGCGTAGCAATGCATGCCATGTGACTGCCCTAGAAGAGAAATGTACTAAGCTAGTGGTAAGCAAGATAAACCGCAAGAGGTCACAGAGATGTAGAAAGCCAGTGCCTGTAAGCAATGTGCGAGCCATGGTTGCAGACCCCAAATGGGATCCTATAGAGACTCTTAAGCAATCTGATGATGAGAATTTGTCCTTTTCTGAAGATGATAATGAGCTGGGCAGGCAACAAGCCTGTCCTGTAATTATTCAACAGCAGAAAAGGAGACTACCCTGTGACCAACATAGAGAGCATGGTTTGAGAGCTGGTGCATGTGATGCGATGAAGGAAGTGGTAAAGAGTTACTCACAAACTGAGCTGTTGGAGCTAGCTAAGATACATATGCAACAATTGTGTGAAAATGTGGGAGAGTGGTTGCTACGAATGTATGATGCAGGAGCTGACCATGTGCTGTTGAATGCAAGGGAAGCCATAAGTATGGGAAAGCTGACAATGCATCTGAAGCTCATGCAGGTATTGCAGAGGGTAAGGGAGATTAGGGGGACCTTTTCATTGTTAGATATGGTTCGCCATGCTTTGTTACTAGTTTACCCATCACACTCCGATATTGAGCCCCCTGGGTAACCATGAAAGATGCCATAAATCATGTAAGGATTATGGGTTGTGTTGCAGGATTGACCAAAGATAATTGGGAAGGGCCTGATATGGAGGATTTTACAGATAGCATGCGGTCAAGGTTTCTAAAGACAGCACCGCTAGATCTGAGAGTTCCCCTGTTATCTCTGCTCTATGGGATTAAAGACAATGGTAAAATACACCATGTGACCTCCTTATTAGTGGAGATTGAAGCATTAAATACTGAAGCCAAACAGACTAAGAATATTTGTACAGCAGGAAAGGCTAGAGTTGAGTTTGCAGAGCAAAAGTCAGAGGGGAATCAGAAAAGGCTGACTAGAAGGTAAATGTGGAATGACTTGCTGCAGGCGGGTATACCAAGAGATTACATAAATGGCATTCCTACTGCAGAGATGTTTAGAAGGTGGGAGGCAATAGTGAACAGGCCTAGGCAGGTACATACTGTTGCTTACAACCCTTGCAGTAATAATGGATCCCTGACAAAGCCACATTTAAACCAACAAAGAAGTGTACCCATTGAAAAGCCACTCCTACCAAATGGTGTAGATGGAGTGCAGATTAGGTCCTCATACCCTGGTAAACAGAATAACAGTCCTATGGCCTCCCCATTATTACAAGATGGCAGGTCTCCAGTTCCACATTTGGCAACAGTATCCACTGCAGACCGCTGCCAACAGGCTGGTGTGGGGAGGGATAATGACCCCCAACAGAAAGGGGTATGGAGAAGGGGGACAGGAACTGAAGAGAAAACCATTCCCATTATATCAGTTCCATCCATTGATATAGTGCCCACAAGCCAGATGTCAGGGGTTAATAATTTAAAACAGGACAGTACGGAAAATGTAAGTGAGGAGTATTTGTTTTTCATGCTTCCCTAGTAAACAGCACTTAAGGGAACATGTAAAACCTGGTGATGTTTTTTCCTCAGCCATGCCGGTTTGCCATGTGCTGAACCGACAGCCTGGAGGACAGATGAAAGATAGATATTCAACCCACTGTCAGCTCTATTAACGTTTGTCTTGCCTGTTTTTTTTTTTTTGTTTTTTTTACTTCATATTATAATTTTATTAATATGCCAAATCAAACAGACAGGACAATATACAAAAAGCAAGGTTGGACATTACTTATCTTTTACCTATACAAACGGTAATCCGGCGAGGCATAATTGAAACGATCATATTCCTTAATAATAGTAGTAGTAGTAACCAAAATTCATGGGACATTTAACAAAAGGTTGTATATCAGCATTTTCTAATCCTGTATCTTAACGTTATAACATTTTACCAACCTGCCGGAAAAACCCTATCCGTATCTCCGTGCCACGAAGCCTAGCTTGTCCGCCCCTATTATGGTTCATACAGTCACCATTGACAACATCACTCATCCTGTCGCCGCTGGGGGTGGTCTTGGGGGGGGGGGGGGTGCTGGATTCAATGTGTCATTAACTGAAACCTAGGGGAAACGAAGGTTGTAGTATGGTCACATCAGCCTCAAGAGACACCAGTTTGTACTCGCTGGGGCTGTACTGGTCAGCACGAATCCGACCAGCAGGACCCTCTAGGGGAGATCAGACCGATACCTCCGGCTATTTTGCCCATATTTCGTCATAGGCTTCTCTACTTTGTCTATTAATAGACTTTATCGAAAAGTATTTTTCAGCCGCTGCTTGCAAGTTTATCTGTGATTTAATTTCTGACCAAGAAGGTAGATCCACTCTCCTCCAGTATCTTGCCATGCAGATCTTAAAGGCTGATAGGATATAAATGCAGAGGGCTTTTCGTTTTTTATTGGTTTCAGCTAGATCAAGGTGAAATAAAAAGGTTTGTGGAGTCAGTTACCCTTGACCAGGTGTCACCCCTTCTATGAGGGAGGATGCCTTTTGTCTGATCGGAGCCAATTCGTCACACTCCCACCACATGTGGCACTGGTACCCAATTACTTGTCGACAGTGCCAACATAGATCATAGGCATTTACATTGAATTTAGCCAACCTTTTGGGCACCCAGTACCACCTGTGGAGTAGCTTAAAGAACTGTTCCTGTATGTTAATACAGTGGACTGCAGCCCTAACCTCCTGCCAAGTACCAAACCACTCCCGCAAAGTAAATGATTTACCCAGGTCAGTCTCCCAGTGTTTAATCGCTGATGACTTCCCGACCGTCACCCCCGAGTCGAGAAATCGTCGGGATTTTGATATAACACTGCTACTGCCCACCGAGGTTATATATCTGTCCCATAGGAGAATTTTCCCTAAAGAAGGATCTAATTCTCTTTTTTTTTTTTTTTTTTTTTTTTTGTTGACACTCAGATTCTGTGGCAATTATGTTTTGGATTGTGTAAACCAGTCATTTGTGTGCTTCCAGATCATCCTTGTGTCTTTTACTGTCTGCGTTGCTCTTACTCTTGTTGTTGATTATCAAAATCTTCCCTTATGTTGTCTATTTCAGAGCACATAAATTAACATAAAACAAACTTATAGAAAACATATAAACATATAAAGGTCGCGGCGGAGTGCTAACTGCCCAACTAGTGTATGTTTTCCCTTTTCTTTCCCTATTTTTTCCTTTCTTCCTTTGTAAAATCTATTCTGTATCTGGTGATCCCGTTCAAATTCTCTCAATTCTTGTTATCCAGTCCTCTATTGTTTCCCATTTTTTGTCCGGCTTAGTGCTGAGCCATATCATGCCTTTTTCCATTTTTAAATGGTATAGAATTAGGTTTTTAAGTTGTGCCCATCCCGGGACAGTATCACTTCGCCAGTTTTTAGCGATTAGAAGTTTTGTAGCAGCGAGGAAGTGCGTGACCAGAAATGATTCTTCTTTTGTTTTTTTCCTCAGTGCAATGTGCAGTAGAGCGACTTCAGGTCTTTTATCTAATACTATGTTAGAAATTTCCTTTATTTTTTGGAAGCAAATATTCCATAGTTGTTTAGCCCCCTCGCATTCCCACCAGATATGCAAATAATCTCCTTTTTCTCTGTTACATCTCCAGCATACGTTTGTAGCATCTTTGTTTATTTTTGCTAATCTGGTGGGGACGAGATACCAGAAATTCATCAGTTTAAACTGATTTTCTCGTATATTTATGCAATGTATGTCTTTGTTGTAATTATTTATGATTTGCATCCATTCTCTTGGTGAGATTTCTGATCCGAGGGTGTTTTTTCCCATTTCTCTCGCGTCTTATTTATTTGGTTCTCTTTCACGTCCCTCAGGGCCTCAAAAGCTTTAGTCATTACTTTTGATATCTTGTTACCCCCCATAATCGATTTCAAGTGTCCATTTCTATTGTCTGTACTTAAGTTTTTTGATAAAAATTTTTTAATTCTTAGATATCGAAATATCTCTGTGTTTCGCAGTCCGAATTCTTGGGAAAGTTCTGGGAAAGATTTCAGCTTCCCTAAATGTAGAAGATCTTTTATCTTATTTATGCCTGCCAATCTCCATTTATCTAGGTTTAGGTCTATTATGTTATATTCTAAGATTTTCAGATCGAGCACATCTATGATTTTATCCTGTAGGCCGAGTTTTTTTTTGATGTTAAACCAGACAGGTAATATGTTATCTATTATGTAGTTATTACCTCTGGTCCATTTTGGGTTCTCTACAGGCCCATATGGCAGAGGCCAGATCTCCTCCTTCAAATTTTCGATTTTCAATCTTATACCAGCTTTCTTTTTTGGTTTCGGGTAATTGCATACCATATATGTGACCTATTATGTTTGCTAGGTAGTAATCTTTTATATCCGGCATACCCATGCCTCCCTCTTTTACTTTCTGTGTCAATCTGTTCAGTGCTATCCTAGGTCTTTTACCCCGCCATATAAATTTAGAGAAGGAGGATTGCAGCAAGGCTAGCCAATTGTCAGGTATTTTGCAAGGTAAGTGCCGAAACATATAGAGCCATTTAGGGAGAATATATGTTTTTATAACATTAATCCTTCCTGTCCATGAGATGAATAAGTTCTTCCAGGTTTTTAACAAGGCATTGGTTTCCCTCAATAATGCCATGAAATTTGTTGGTAAAATGTCCTGTACATCTGGTGTGATTTTAAGGCCCAGATAGTCGATTCCCTTATCTGACCAACCGAAATTATATTTATTCTGTAGATTTTTTTTTAGTGCATCTTCTATATTGGGAGATAAAATCCAGGACTTATCCATATTGAGTTTATAATTAGATACTGCTGAGTAGTGCTCAATTACTTTCATCAGTGCTGGCATTGAATATTTGGGTTCTGTTATTGTCAGTAGGATATCATCGGCGTATAACGCAATCTTAGTTTCTTCTTGATCAAAAGGGCATCCCCTGATATCTGTGCAAGCTCTTATCTTAATTGCCAGTATTTCTATTGTAAGTATATATAACATTGGTGATAGGGGGCAGCCCTGACGTGTCCCATTATTCAGTCGGAACCAATCTGAACTAAAGTTCTGTCCTATTGTTCTTGCTGTTGGCTGATCGTATAATGATTTCACTGCACTCAGCAGGTAGCCATCCAGCCCAAAAACCTCCAGAACTTGGAACATAAATTCCCAGTTGACTCGGTCGAATGCTTTCTCTGCATCGACTGCTATAGTTAGTACCGTTTCCCCTTCCGTACTAGCCCAATCTAGTATGTCAATTATCCTTCTGATGTTGTTTGTTGAACATCTCCCAGGTATGAATCCAATCTGATCGTTATGGATCAATTGGCCTATAACCGTTCTTAACCTGGTTGCTATAATAGCTGCAAAAATCTTTGTGTCCGTATTGATCAAGGATATTGGGCGATAATTTGCCACTATGGAGGGATCTTTATTATGTTTAGGAATTGGCAATATGTTAGCTCTCAGAAATTCTTCTGGACATTTTCCTTTGTAGGCTATTTCGTTAAAGGTTTTTGTTAAGTGGTCCGCGATGTTGTGTTTAACTATTTTATAGAACCCAGCTCCAAATCCGTCCGGGCCTGGAGATTTTTGTTTTTCCTGATCTTCTATGGCGTTTAGTACCTCTTCTTTTGTAAATGGACTGTTCAGTTGGTCTTTATAAGCCCTGTCTAGTTTTTTGATCTGTAAATCTTTTAAATAATCTGTAATTTGGTCTGTTCTTAATTTTGGGTTTATATTATATAGGGAACTGTAATATTTATTAAAAGCTGCTCCAATCTCCTGCGGGTTCCTAAAAATCTCTCCCTCGTCTCGTATTTGTTCAATCTGATTTCTGGCTTGTTTTTTTTTTAATTGATTGCTTATTAATTTGCCAGCCTTATTGCTGTTGTGGTTCCAAGACTGCTTTAATCTCTGTAAATTTCTGGTCATTTTCTGAATGTTTATTTCATTTATTTGTTTTTTGATTTCCTGTATTATAGCTGTCCTCTCTTTAGTAGGCATTACTTTATTTTCAATTTCTAGCTTGTAAAACGTTCTGTATAATGTATTCAGATCCTTCCCCCTTTTTTTCTTTTCGATAGCGCCCAGTTTTATCAGATGGCCTCGAATTACAGATTTGTATGCGCACCAGATTATTGCTGCTGAGCATTCTGTATTTTCTTGGAAATAATAATCTGAGATCTGCCTGATGTATGTTATATTTTCCTCTTTATGGAGTAAGTATTCATTCAGTCGCCACTCTTTAACCTTTTCTTCTGCTCTGTTTCCTTTTGATTCCCAGATTACGGCATTATGGTCCGTCCATGTAGTTTCCTGAATAAAGATTTTTTTTGTTGCATTTATTAAGCCAATATTGCCCAGAATTAGGTCGATCCTTGCATAGGAGCAGTGGATGTGGGAAAAATGTGTGAAATCTTTACCCTGAGGGTGGAAAGTCCTCCAAACATCATACAGGACGTTTCTTTTTAAAAGGGTAGAGAAGGATTTTGCTTTTCTTACCAAGTTTTTATCGATTACGGTACCTTTCTGTAAGCTTTTATCCCAGATTGTGTCTGGTACACAGTTGAAGTCCCCGGAGATCATAACAGTACCTTTTGCGACTTGTTCTATCTTGTTTATAATGCTTTGTATGAAGGTGATCTGCTTGTTGTTGGGGACGTATAAGTTTACTAAGGTATACCATAGGCCCTCTATTTGGCAGACGATTATAATGTATCTTGCATCGGCATCGCATTCTTGGTATTCTATTTTAATTTGTAACCCTTTCTTAAACCAAATAGCCACTCCCCTGTTTTTCCCTCTTTCTGAGGATGCACATATTATGTGTGCCATTTGCTTACCCATATATGGAACTTTTGCTGCATTTAACCAATGGGTTTCTTGTATACAACATATGTGCGCTTTTTCTTTTTTGATTAGATCTATCATTGCTGATCTTTATTGGGGCTTGTTTAACCCTTGGGCATTAATTGATATTAACTTCACCATCTCTTTTTATTTGGTTTTGAGCAGTCTGCTGCTGCCTTCCGCTGCGACCTTGACATAGACAATACGGTAGGACAAAGAATAAGACAAACAATTAAAACCTTGGGTTCACTATTCTGAACCTCCCCATCCCTATCTCTTTTGGTTGCCGCCAACATCAAGAGATACTTGCTTCTTGATTGAAGCACAAATTAACTGGCCGCGTCACCCATAGACGCGAAAGGAGCTTCATCTAATGAAGCTCCATAGCTGAGAGGTCTGGTATGCTTATTTTTTTCTTAATTGAATTCACTGTTATCATTCCTTGTTCAGGAGCAAAAAAAAAAGGGGGGGGGGGAGGAGAGGGAGAGGAGGGAGAAGAAAAAAAAAAAAATTCACAAAATTCTGTCCTTCTTTGCAAAGCTGTTTTATTAATAACGTGAGTGATTGTGTTAATTTGTTACTTTTACATGTGATCTCGTGAAGTCAATTGTACCTGGTACTTCTTGTGATTGTTTGTATTTCTAATGTTTAGACCAGTGTCTTAATTAATTGTGCCAGTGTTTAGTAAGTATATAGTATTACCTCCCGTGGTATTTTTCCTATTTCTTAATAGAACTATTTTATTAGTTACTTGATTAATTGTGTTAATATAGTGATATACTTAAAATAAAGTGTGCCTGGTGATTCCTGTGTTATTTATAATTCTGTTACTTATACCAGTGAATAAATGATTGTGTCGATTTTTAATATAGTAATATTATTACGTCTTATGATATCTCATCTTCTTGTTACTTAGTGTTAAATTTTATCTTAATCTACTAACTTTAATATATTTACATGCTATTTATCTACTATTGTCTTTATAATATGTAGATTTTATTACTTTACGGAAATATGGTCGTGTGTACTAGTATTTACCTTAATAAATTATTTGTGTTTTTGTGTACTTAATTTATTTCTATTTTATGCCTTCTTAATTCCCTTTTGTTTCGCTACTTCATCTCTGTGTATCTCATTCCTTATGTCTTCCCCATCCTTTCTTTTTTAATACCCCAGTACTTTCCTAGATTTATAGTTATCGTTCTCATCTATCCTTGCTGGGACTGAAGGGAAGAGGGGAAAGAGGGAGAGAGAGGGAGAGAGAGGGGGAAGGAAGAAGGAGAGAGAAAAAAAAAAAAAAAGGGCAAATAGTGCTCCATTTATTTGTATATTTTTACTTTATTATCTTTTTTCCTTTTCTATTTATTTAATATATACTTTCTCTGATTTGATTTAGATCCTTACTCCAGATTATCTATAATTTATTTTGTTGGATTCGTTTTTTGGATCCATTGCAGGGACTTTTCTGGGGTGTTGAATATTAATGTAGACCCTTCGTATTTGATTATTAAGGAGACTGGGAACCCCCAACGGTAGCCTATATCCCTTTTCCTCAATTCAAGGGTTGTCTGTGCATAATCCTTCCTTGATTGCCTAGTTTTATAGGATAAGTCAGGCAAGGTTTGGATATTAGCAAATTTCCCCTCTTTTATCGGGTTTTCTCTATTTCTTTTCATGACTAAGGCCTTGGTCTTATAGGACTGAAAGCATGCAATAACATCCCTAGGACTTTTTTCTGGAACTGACTTTGGTTTTATCACCCTATGACATCTCTCCATGTTGCCGTTCTCTTTGTTTAAGTCTAGCCCAAGAGCTTCAAAGTAACTTAGGAGATATTCTTCCAGTTCTTCTGTTTTTATTTCTTCTATTATTCCTCTAAATCTGATATTATTTCTTCTTGATCTGTCTTCCATATCAGTAATTTTTCTTTCCAGTTCTTCTACCTTGCTTTCTAGGTTCTCTTGCCTCTTACTGTTGGCAGTGCAGCTTTCTTGGGTTAAAACTAGGTTTTGTTCTATTTGTTGAACCCTACATCAGATTTCCTTTAAATCTTGCTTAAGCTCCTTAGAGCTATGCTGTATTTCTATTTTGATTTGTTCTAGTTGGGCTGCAAAACATGCATTTAAATATTCTGGTGTGATTTTTATTTGATCCATTTCTGATGAGATATCCAGTGTGCACTCCTCAGAGGCTGAACTGGCTGAGGCATTGGGGTCTGTTGATAATTTGGTGTCTACTAGGGTATTTGCCTTAGGTCTCTGGGCGGTAGGAGAGAAGAAGCCTGATAGGGATTTCTCTCTCCTAGGTTCTTGTTCGCTCTGCCCCTTTTTCTCCCTTTTTAGTAATGCCTTAGGGTCTTTTTTATTAACCATCTTGAAGTTTTGGTGGGCGAGACTTGGCAGTAGTGTGTTAGAAGTTGTGGTAGTTTGTATACAATACTATCCTCTCTTCTTATTTATCTCCCCCTTTGTTCCTTTGATTTTCCCCCTTCTCTATAGTTTACTTGGGCAATATTATTATGCAGGGGTTTTCCTATTTCCCCGGTCACTTCCCCTTCCCCCGCTTCTGCCTTTTCTGCTGTAGCAAGATGTTTTTTCTTGTTTTTTTCTTCCTTTTCGTCTCTCCCCTTCCCTGTCTCTTTCCCTTTTATTCAATCCTGTCCTTTTCCCTTTTCTCTTTTTTTTTTTTTCTCTCTCCTCTTTGCCTTTTATGCAACTAAGCAACTTCCCTGGGCAACTATCCTTCGTTAGGGTTCCAGGAAAAACCTGTCTGTCTCCACCCTGTACGATTTATCCCTTTTTTACCTCCCAGATCTCCTTCCCCTATGGATATTTCTAATATATAAATTCAGTCAGGTATGGTATTGCAAAACCAGTTGAAATGGGAAGAGTACATGAATACAGGAAGAACAAACTTATTCCACTTAGCTGTGCGGTTGCGGCTTCCTCCGGTTGGGGTAGGGTCTGCACTAGAACTCCAATCCCTCGTCCGTGGTCTGTGTCCCTGTATCCTCCGTGTAAATATTTCTGCAGCTGACCCTTTTCTTTTTGCAGATTTGAAGCCTCACATAGCAATTTTGGGTGAGGTATTGGGTGAAGTTTGTCCCACGCTACTTTCTCGGCGTTTAATCAGAGATTCAGCATACCATCCCTCTCAGCTTCCGCTCTTGCGTGCCGTCACGTCACACGCTCAGCTCCATCCCCCACTTCGTAGTGTCCAGAAGGATCTAATTCTCAGATAGTTATACAGTTCCATGTTTGGGAGATTATATTTCTTAATTAATGTCTCAAAAGAGCTCAGGTTGTTATCTATGTAAAGGTCCCCCACTGTGTTGATCCCAGCTTCCCTCCACCTCTGTTTAATATTATCTGTACATAGAGTGATCACCTGTAAGGGAGCTGCTTTTGAAAACCTATCCATTATTTTAAATGATCTCTTTAGTTTATAAAGCGAAGACATTACGTCAACAACTGATTTAAGGGCAAGGTCCAAATTTGGAAAAAACTCCCTAGGAAGCCAGACCAGTAAAGCGAGGTCAATGTTATCACAGGCCGTCTTCTCCAGGGTATACCATCGTGTATTATGCCTTTGATTTTTCCATGGTACTATGTGTGCGAGTTGGCAGGCCTCATACGTTTTACGTTTATCTGGGTACCCCAGACCATCATATTCCGTACCACGCTTCATGGTCTGGCTCGGGATGCGGAGCTTCTTCGCTGACCATACAAACTTTGCAAACAATAACTCATATTCCCTAAGAATCTTAGCTGGGACTTTGTACGGGATCGTGCGGAACAGTTATATAGGTTTCGGCAGGAAATAGGCTTTCAAGATATTAATGCGGCCCAGCCACGATATATCTAGTTTAGCCCAATGTGAAGTCTGTTTTTGAAGATCAGTTAGTAACGGCCCATGGTTCCCTGGGACCACTTTATCAATTTGTCTACATTTTTTATCCCTAGATAGTAAATTTTCTCGGCTGTCGACCTTTTTTCGCCGAAGGCCTGCCACATCTGCCGATTAGAAACTGGCATATAGAAAGTAATTACCTGTGTCTTAAGGAGATTGACTTTGTAGTTAGGATAAGAGCCGTAAAGCTCTAGGGCAGCCAAAAGTGCCGGGACAGAGGATCTGGGGTGCGTCAGAGTCAGAAGGACGTCATCTGCATAAAGAGTGATTACATGTTCGTCTGGCCCGATCTGCACCCCGATCACCTCCTGTGACTCTCTCAGGTACTGGGCCAGGGGCTCAATGGTAAGTGCATACAGGAGAGGGGCCCGTGGATTCGTGTACAATGCCATTATCGAATTGTAAAACATGCCCGTGAAGCCAAAGGGCCGGAGGAATTCCGACAAAAATCTCCAATCCACTCTGTCAAAGGCCTTCTCTACATCCAGAGCGACCAAGACAGAGTGTCAGACCCCAGTTCCATCCCATGCCTCCTGCAGGGATCCCCTACCTGGTCCAGCAGACTCCAGGTACCGTGCACCCCGCCGGGGGGGCACGCGATCGCGGTGTAGGCCGCATCCCCGGCCTGTAGTACAACCTGCCTCGTGTAACACAAGCACAGGTGTCATTCTGATGGCAGGGGGGCGTGGCCTGCGGCCCGGTGGTGTGCTCCCATTGGAGGATGCACGGGAGGTGTGGAGAGGGGGCAGGTCCTACTCCTGCCTTCACTATCTGGCTAAAGCCAGAGGGGGGCGGCGACCTGCAGGATGGTGGGCGGAGCAAAGGTCCTGGCACCCTATTTAAACAGCAAGCACTGTTCATTCAGTGCTTGCTCGTTTTCCAAGCTTGTAGTGTGGATACTCCCTCTACAGTGATTCCTACCCATACCTTTGTTCCTCGTTTCCCTGTGTTTATTGATCTCCCGGCTACCGAACCCTTGGACTGTTTATCGACTACGTTTACCTCTCCACTCCTGACTTCGGATTCTCCATTCAACTACGTTTACCTCTCCACTCCTGACCCCGGATTACCCATTACCTACCTCGAACACTGTTCTGCCTTACCCCTTGGTACTGCTGCCACTCCGGACTTCTCTAGTGTGCGCACCACCTAGTGCCAACACCCCTGCGCTACGCTCCCAGGTCCCAACCCTGACACAGAGGGGATATTCCTTTGGTGTATAATGTCGATAATGTAGAAAACCCTCCTGGTATTCTATGCCCCCTCCCCACCCGGCATAAAGCCGGCTTGGTCGGGGTGAATCAAGTCATGAATGACCAGCTTCAGACGGTTTGCCAAGATCTTAGAAAATATCTTCACATCCACATTAATCAACGAAATGGGTCTATAGTTACTTGCCACCTCCGGGTCCTTCCCTGGCTTCGGAATGGGGGAAATGGCAGCCTCAAGCATCTCCTGAGGGAATCTCTCACCTCTCGCGATCGAGTTGTACAGTTTAACCAGTATGGAGGCTATAACCGTGTCAACCGCCTGATAGAAAGATGCTGAAAAGCCATCCGGGCACGGAGATTTACCCTTCTTCATTTCTCTAATCGTGCTGGACACCTCCGTCAATGTAATCGGCATATTGATGGAATCAACCCTCTCCCCCGACAGGTGAGGCAGGCAGAGAGATCCAAGAAATGCAGTAAGGTCCGAGGTCGACTTATCAGACTGAGGCAGATTCTATAGCGTCTCATAATATGTTTTAAAGACTGCTGCAATTTGCTCCGGAGCAATACAGGTCTTACCATCTTGTATTACCTTTTTTATTCTTGAGCTTGCCTGCTGCGCTTTAAGTTTTTTTGTTAATTCTTTCCCCGCTCTATTGTTACTACAATGCCAATTACTTTTTAAGCGGGTCATTGCACTTTCTGCTTTTATCTGGAGACCATTTTTAATCTGCTCTTGGACTACCTGGATCTCCCTGCCTGCCCGCCCAGTCGGGTCCACCTTATTCCTCGCTTCCAGGATTGCCACCTCTTCATGTAGTTCCGCCAAATCCCTACCTCTACTTTTCTTCAACCAAACCCCCTTTTTAATAAGGTATCCTCTTTATACGCACTTCAGAGTGCACCATAAATTCTGGACTGATGTATCCCCATTATCATAAATATTTATAACGGTTTTAATTTGCTCAATCAAATCGTGGGCATCTTTTTCTGACTCTATCATTTTTTCATTTAATCTCCAGTTATTGAGGGTTTGATAGTCGGAGTTATCTTTGATTTCTAGAAATATTGGGGCATGGTCTGACCAGGTAATGTTTCCCATGCTAGATTTAAGACATCTTTGTAGCATCGGGCCCCTAACCAGAAAATAGTCAACCCTAGAATAAGTCGTGTGCACCCTCGAAAAAAAGGAACAATCCCTTTCTCCCGGATGGTGCACCCTCCATACGTCATTTAGATTTTGTCTGAACAAGCAGGACGAGAAGGCATCCGCTCTAGCCCTCATCCGTTTTTCCTGCTTCCTAGGTTTGTCTTCTCGCCTATCCAGGTTAAAGTTGGCTATTGCATTAAGATCTCCACATACAATCAAAAAACCTCTAGCCTCCCTTTCAATATGGTCTGATGATAGGTTGATGAACCTTGTGGTTCCCTCTGAAGGGGCATACAGGTTCACCAGCGTATATAGTATATCGTTGATTTTACAAATCAACAATATTCTACGTGCGTCCAGGTCCGATTCCTGGTGAATAAACTCAAACTTGTTTTTGGCCGAAATCATAATTGCTACTCCTCTCTTTTTTTTTGTCGTCATAGCAGCGGAATAAACATGCGGATACTTGGAATATTTCCATTGTATTTTCTCTTCTTGCCTCCAGTGGGTTTCCTGTATAAACGCGATGTCATTATTCCCTCTTAACAATGAGTCGTATATGTATGCTCTCTTTTTAAGCCCTGCGAGTTTAACGACATTAATTTAATAGTCATCTTGAAGCTAGATGGCCATCGTTTGCCCCCAGGTACAGCCCTCGACCCCCATGCCTAGTCCACCCAACCCCAGAGGCCGCCCATTCACACACACACATACCACATATCTTCATACCCAGCAGAGAAACGTTCTCTGAAGCGTATGAATCCAAATTCCCTGACACCAGCAGGGAGCGTAGGGGGGTGGAAATCCGGCCCGGGGAAGTTATATTCCCTATACCCAGGCCCCAGTATGTCACATTAATAATACCGGACTCTAGTTCGCCTGGTTGCCTAATCAGATCCCCACCAGAAAATAAAACACTGAGAGTTTCTGTTGGAAGCTTAGAGGGAGGGGAAAAAGGGAAGGGATAAGGAGAAGAGAGAAAAAAATAAATACATAAATAAAGAGAACAGGGAACCACGAGATTCCATCGTCAACAACAATTATAAACTGTGAGCAAATATGTATTATCCTGCTCCAGCTTTATACCACATGCGGAACAGAAGTATAAATATATGTATTATTTCAAATTGTGCAATACCTCATTTGCAATTCAAAACAGTGAGCAATTGTGAATCTTTGTGTTCTAAGATCATACTATGTGCTAAAAAAAAGGGAAAAGAAAAAAAGGAGAGAGAAAAACAAAAAAACAAAAACCCACATATATTGCTTATAATTGTGCATTCCATCATCAACAATTCTATACAATGAGCCATGATATGTCCTCATAATCTGAGTCCGTGCTACATACCTAAAACAGTATTCAATACAGTGAGAGCAAAATGTTTATGAAAATTACTTCAAACTGTGCATTCCATCGTGATCAGTTCTATAAAAAAAATTACGGAGAACAGGGAACCAGGGGATTCCATCGTCAACAATTATATACGGTGAGCAATTATAAATCATCCTGTTCCGACTTTATATTACATGTGGAAAGGAAGTATATATATATTATTTCAAATTGTGCCTTCCATCATTAGCGATTCAAAACAGTGAACAGTGAACAGTTGTGAATCTTTGTGTTCTAGGGTCATACCATGTGCAAAAAAAACAAACAAACCCATATATTACTTCAGATTGAGCATTCCATTGTCACCTCTCTATACCATAAACAGTTATATGTAATCCTGTTTTAGATTCATACTACGTGATAAGCAGACAATAATCAATACCGGAAGAATAAAAAACATATATATAAATTCCTTCACATTGTGCATTCAATCGTTATAAGACATGGATCCAGGTCCCCAGCAGAGCTGCAGGGGACCTGGATCCCCTCTCTAGCAGCAGGGGATGTCTGCGCAACGAGCGCAGACTCCCCTGCTTCCGCCCGGCACGACCGCCGGGGCTTCTGTGAAGAAGCCGGGTACTTCCGCTTTCGTCACAGAAGTCCCGGCGAGTGTGCCGGGCGGCAGCAGGGGAGGTCTGCGCTCATCGCGCAGACTTCCTCTGCTGCCCCACTAGGCACCAGGGACAATCGGGCAGATATCCTCCATGCTGCCCGACACGGCAGACTATTATGACGGACAGCTGTCCGTCATAATAGACTGCCGTGTCGGGCAGCATGGAGGATGTCTGCAAGTATCGTGCAGACATCCCCCGGCTGCCCCGACTAGCCACCAGGGATCAAGGTAAGGGGAAGGGAGGGAGGGGGGCAGAGAGACAGAGACAAGGGGAGGGAGGGGGACAGAGAGACAGGGGGGACAGAGAGACAGGGGGAGGGAGGGGGGCAGAGACAGAGTCAAGGGGAGGGAGGGGGTTAAGAGACAGAGACAAGGGGAGGGAAGGGGTTAAGAGACAGAGACAAGGGGAGTGAGGGGGTTAAGAGACAGACAAGGGGAGGGAAGGGGTTAAGAGACAGAGACAAGGGGAGTGAGGGGGTTAAGAGACAGACAAGGGGAGCGGGGAGAGAGAGAAAATGGGGGCAAGGGAAAGAGAAAGGCAGCATTGGCACATAAAAAGAAATAAAAACTAGAAATACATTTTTTGATATCATAATTTGTTATTAAAAAAGCAATTTACATGTGAATATATACAAGTTGAACTTTTTTCCTATAGGGTAGTCTTATATTCAGGCTTTTAGTTTTTTTCCTAATGGAATATCCAAAGTTTGCGGGGTCGTCTTATAATCAGGGTCGTCTTATAATCGAGCAAATACGGTATGTTTGTAACTTTGTTTGTGTTATCCTTTCAGATATATTGTTTTTACCGCTAGAGGTATAAATAAAGTATATTTTATATATTACAACGTCTTTTGGTATTCATCTTTACATAATTTATCTGTACTGTCGAATCAAAGAGATGTATTGTTGTACTGTTAATCTTGTTTGTCTAAATAAATATTTATTAATTCTTTCATAATTATTTAGCATAATGTAGCATACAGCAGGCCACGACCGCAACAGCCATCTCTGGAGGACTTTGGCTATTTTTTACAATAGCCAAAGTCCTCCCATTAACTTCTTCTATGGGAAGGAGCCAGGCTTCCATTTCGGCAACCAAACTCCCATATACAACACTACGCCTGTTGATTCACTGGTGCCTATTGCAGTTTCTTAATTTGTGTATGAGCGCTAGAATAGAATGTCTTGTATGGAGAAGTTTCATCACTAGTAATAAACTGTTAACATCACAATACAAATTACACATGTTCTTGGGCTAGTTTAATTGATGATTGCAAGCATTGAACTTGTGCAGAAACATGTTACAGGATACATTGACAATGCTTTAGGATTCTGTATCATTCTGTGCTGGTTTAGTCTTTCTGATCTTTGGTCCTCTTCTTACTCGACACCTGCTCATTCGACCAAAGCGGGGGAAAGGAGATGGAGGTGAAATAGACCGCCAAACTCGACATGGAGGTGAATAAGAACGAGAACGAGAGCTGTAATGTTCTATTTTATCTTCAGCTTTCAAGAAATGCAAAAGAGCAAAAGAAACAAAGAAGGTGATTAGATGGATTACTTCCTCCCACCCTTATATATTCAAATTAAAACTGACACCTGAAAACAAGTCTATATGTTTTTCTGAAGAGCAACATAAATCATGGTTTTCTTTCCATTTATTTGGAATGGTCCAGCAGTTTTTAGCAAACGTTTAATAATAGATTTAAACCGAGCTACTGTAAACTATTTCAACTGGGCCTTTTGGGCCCTCGCCTACATCCCCTCCTATTTCTTCTTTTCCTAAAATATCTAATAAAGGAAAGATATGCAGGGAAATCAGGAAAAGGAGTTCAACTACATTATGTGACGCTTTACGTTCTCAGCACATGGACACTAAATGTAATCAGAATATAAAACGTCAATAAAAAATTATCTAAACACAAGATATAAGCATTTTTTTTGTTTTGTTGACTAATTTTCAATTTATTCAGCTATCAAAATTTCCTCTAAAGCTAAACAAGTATACGTTCATTGGGTCTAGATTTCACTAATATATTACCCACCCAAACTAGAGATGTTTATTAGCAATCGCTAATAAATTATCCACTCATTTATTAGGCGAGCATTCTCAGCATGAAGGTCCTGACCCTTAAGACTCTGCATCAAATCCATTGTCTTATGACTGAGAGACTTTAAACCTCCTCTTGCCAGTGTAACTTCTACATTAACCACTGAAAATGATTTGCTACTTACCAAATGCAGCATTTAACTGTTAGAGTTCTGTGATGTCATCTATTGTGAGGGGGCACTGATGTCAACGAAAAGGTAGATACCAACCATCAGCAATTAGCACAGAGTTATATATATAGCACAGGCCAGAGGCGTAACTAGAAACCGCCAGGTCCCGGTGCAAAAAATTGCTCGGGGCCCCCCAACCCAACCATGCAACTCCACCCCAGAAATGCCCCTTACATGCCTCCCAACTGTTCCGCTTTGTGCCTGGCCTTGTCTTATATCTAGGATAGCCTTATACCTATCCCATGCATGCTTAAACTCCTTCACTGTATTAACCTCTACCACTTCTACTGGAAGACTATTCCATGCATCCACTATCATCTCAGTAAAGTAATACTTTCATTAGTCCCTGGCCTTATCTTATATCTAGGATAACCTTATAACTATCACATGCATGCTTAAACTCCTTCACTGTATTAAACTCTACTACTTCTAGTGGAAGACGATTCCATGCATCCACTACCCTCTAAGAAAGTAATACTTCCATTAATCCTCTGCCTTATCTTATATCTAGGATAACCTTGTACCTATCCCATGCATGCTTAAACTCCTTCACTGTATTAACCTCTACCACTTCTGCTGGCAAACTATTCCATGTATCCACTACCCACTCAGTAAAATAATACAACGTTTCTGACCTCCACTGTATTAACTTCTACCATTTCTGCTGGAAGACAATTCCATGCACCCACTACCCTCTTAGAAAGTAATACTTACATTAATCCTTGGCCTCATCTTATATCTAGAATAGCCATATGCTTACACTCCTTCACTGTATTAACCTCTACCACTTCTGCTGAAAGGCTATCCCACGCATCCACTACCCTCTCAGTAAAGTAATATTTTCATTAGTCCCTGGCCTTCTCTTATATCAAGGATAGCCTTATGCTTATCCCATGCATGCTTAAACTGCTTCATATATTAAGCTCTCATCCACCACCCTCTCAGTAAAGTAATGTATTACTTTTCTGGGCACAAAAAAAAAAGTTAAAATATTTCCAGCCTTATCAAAAGCTTAAGGTGGACCCCAAATATATGTATATAACTAGTTGCATTTATACTTATATGGACTTTTTAATATTATATTCAACTATTTTCTTATGTAATAAAAATGTTATTGAAACATTGTTCATTTCTTTTTTTTATTACGTTCCTCTGCACCCACATTGTACCTAAAGGTCCTAACACAGCACTATACAGTAACCACACACTTGGCTTGTACTCATATTACACCCACACGATTTGGCATGCTGCAGTATAAATTTTCCCGCCAGAACATACCACTGTGTCACTTTGTCCCACTGAACTGCCCCTGCAGAACATGCCACAGTGTCACTTTCCCCCATAGGACACAATATTTGAGGATGGGACACTTCATCGTGGCTGCTTCCGCGCAGCCGCTTCACCGCCGAGTCTACAGCACAAGACAGATCGTCGCTGGAGATTTCATCGCGGGACATTTCATCGCTAAAGGTAAGTATTTTACTGATTTTAGTTGGTTTAGAATTAGGGTTTAGGGGGTTAGAATTAGGTTTAGTGTTTAGTGTTAGGGGGTTAACTTTAGTATTAGGGGTCGGGGGTAGTATTAGGGTTAGTATTAGGGGTCGGGGGTTAGTATTAGGGTTAGTATTAGGGTTAGTATTGGGATTTAGGGGTTAACTTTAGTATTAGGGGTCGGGGGTTAGTATTAGGGTTAGTATTGGGGTTTAGGGGGTTAACTTTAGTATTAGGGGTCGGGGGGTAGTATTAGGGTTAGTATTAGGGGTCGGGGGTTAGTATTAGGGTTAGTATTAGGGTTAGTATTGGGGTTTAGGGGGTTAACTTTAGTATTAGGGGTCGGGGGTTAGTATTAGGGTTAGTATTAGGGGTCGGGGGTTAGTATTAGGGTTTAGGGGGTTAATTTTAGTATTGGGGTTAATTTTAGTGTCAGTATTGGGGTTTAGTGTTACTATTGGGGGGGGGGGAATCATTTATTAGGGGGGTTATTTTACTTTTACTTTTAGATTTGTAAGAGCTGACAGTTCAGCGCTGAATTGTCAGCTCTTACATAGCTGCAGCCGCGGTGAAACGGCCGCGTTATACTTCATTGCTGACAGTTCAGCGTTCTAACTGCCGCGCTGAACTGTCAGCGATGAAAATGCGGCGAAGAAGTGTCCTAGACCCACAATATTTTGCCTCACAGAACATGACACAGTGTTCCTTTTACCCCATAGTACATGTTATTTTGCCCCACAGAACATGCCACAGTATCAATTTGGCCACAGCCAATTTGCTCATTATGCCACAATTAGCCACGATTGCCAATATGCCACAGACAGATTGACAACATGCCACAGCCAATTTTGCCCATTTGCCAGTGTTATTTTGCCCATTTGCCAGTTATTTGACCATTTGCCAGTGTTAATTTGGCCATTTGCCAGTGTTATTCTGCCCATAATTTGCCAGTTATGTGCCCATTTGCCAGAGTTATTTTGGTCATTTGCCAGTTATTTTGCTCATTTGCCAGTTATTTGCCCATTTGCCAGTGTTATTTTGCACATTTGCTAGTTATGTGCCCATTTGCCAGTGTTATTTGCCCATTTGCCAGTTATGTTGCCATTTGCCAGTTATTTGCCAGTTATGTGCCCATTTGCCAGTGTTATTTGCCCATTTGCTAATTATATCCCCTTTTGCAAGTTATTTCCCTTTTATGTGCACATTTGCCAGTTATGTGCCCATTCCCCAGTGTTATTTGCCCATTTGCCAGTTATTTGCCTGTTATTTGCCCATTTGCCAGTTATTTGCCTGTTATGTGCCCATTTGCCAGTGTTATGTGCCCATTTGCCAGTTGTGCCCATTTGCCAGTGTTATGTGCCCATTTGCCAGTTATTTTCCTGTTATGTGCCCATTTGCCAGCGTTATGTGCCCATTTGCCAGTGCTATGTGCCCATTTGCCAGTTGTGCCCATTTGCCAGTGTTATGTGCCCATTTGCCAGTTATTTGCCTGTTATGTGCCCATTTGCCAGCGTTATGTGCCCATTTGCCAGTGCTATGTGCCCATTTGCCAGTTGTGCCCATTTGCCTGTGTTATGTGCCCATTTGCCAGTTGTGCCCATTTGCCAGTGTTATGTGCCCTCAATGTGCCAGGATTTAGCCATTCAATATGCCATTCTTTTCCCATTTTAATATGCTAGGATTTTGATACTCTATTGACACTTAATATGCCAGAATATTGCCATTTAATATGCCAGGATGATGCCATTTAATATTCCAGGATATTGCACTGCCCCCCAGTACATTTTTATTTTTTTGTTGCAATCAATCTGCTTTTATGGCATGTTAAAACTATTACCACAACAATGAAAACCTGATTTTCAATGATTTTTATTATAACACTTATATAATAATTTCTTAAATATTATTATTCATTTTTTTTATTTTTTTTTTTAACCATCAGATTTCTGCTGTTTGAGATAAGAATATTTTATCATATTTACAAGCAAATCATCCTTTGGCGAATACTCTTATAAATTAAGTTTCCTACTTTAATTTAATTTATTACAAAAATCGAAAAACGACACAAACACAGACAAAACAAAAAATAAAAAATAGTTTGCCCTTGCAGTAGATTTAAGAGAAGAAAGACCTAAGGATCTCGTTAACATGTATTTCTGTATGTTATAAGGTCTTATTTAGTTATCCGGATTCTTATAATTGTCTACTCATCTAGTCCCAGTCCCTTTTTTATTCTATCCCACTTATACTTAATTAGGGCTTTTAACAGGGAAAAAGGGGTTATAATTTACAGGCATTCTACATTTGTAGAATTAACGCCCCATGCCATAGGGGTCCAGGACCAGCGAGCACCCAGAGACTTTACTTATGTCATCGAATATGTTTTTTTTATTATTCATTTATTGTAGTTAGTTGTTTTGTATTTATGTTACTACATTTTTTTATTTTGTTAAACACTTTTACTTTTTATCATTTACTTATTTATAATTTAATTTAAATTTTATTTCATGTTGGGCCCAATCTGGAGGTCTTTGGCTATTTTTACAATAGCCAAAGTCCTCCCATTAACTTCTTCTATGGGGAGGAGCCAGGCTTCCATTTCGGCAACCAAACTCCCATATACAACACTAGGCCTCTTGATTCGCTGGTGCCTATTGCATTTTCTTAATTTGTGTATGAGCGCTAGAATAGAATGTCTTGTATGGAGAAGTTTCATCACTAGTAATAAACTGTTAACATCACAATACAAATTACACATGTTCTTGGGCTAGTTTAATTGATGATGTTTGAAATTTGCAAGCATTGAACTTGTGCAGAAACATGTTACAGGATACATTGACAATGCTTTAGGATTCTGTATCATTCTGTGCTGGTTTAGCCTTTGTAATCTTTGGTCCTCTTCTTACTCGACACCTGCTCATTCGACCAAAGCGGGGAAAAGGAGATGGAGGTGAAATAGACCGCCAAACTCGACATGGAGGTGAATAAGAACGAGAACGAGAGCGGTAATGTTCTATTTTATCTTCAGCTTTCAAGAAATGTAAAAGAGCAAAAGAAACAAAGAAGGTGATTAGATGGATTATTTCCTCCCACACTTATATAAAAACTGACACCTGAAAACAAGTCTGTATGTTTTTCTCAAGAGCAACATAAATCACGGTTTTCTTTCCATTTATTTGGAATGGTTCAGCAGTTTTTAGCAAATGTTTAATAATAGATTTAAACCGAGCTACTGTAAACTATTTCAACTGGGCCTTTTGGGCCCTCGCCTACACCCCCTCCTATTTCTTCTTTTCCTAAAATATCTAATGAAGGAAAGATATGCAGAGAAATCAGGAAAAGGAGTTCAACTACATTATGTGAGGCTTTATGTTCTCAGCACATGGACACTAAATGTAATCAGAATATAAAACGTCAATACCAAAAAAATCTAAACCCAAGATATAAGCATTGTTTTGTTGACTAATTTTCAATTTATTCAGCTACCAAAATTTCCTCTAAAGCTAAACAAGTATACGTTCATTGGGTCTAGATTTCACTAATATATTACCCACCCAAACTAGAGATGTTTATTAGCAATCGCTAATAAATTATCCACTCCAACTAAGATGGTAATAAAATCAAACTACGGATATTGCTGTTTTTTTCATGAATTTACACATAGTAACATAGTATCCTTAAAGTTTCTTCTTACCTTCATTACTGACTTTGGGTTTTTTCCCTGGGGGGGACACGCTGGACATTCTGAATTCATAGTCTTGGATAGTAGACGTCAGATCTCGTTTCTTCATCAAGCTGAGCATCTTACGTAGCTCACTATTTTCATTTATTAGGCGAGCATTCTTACGTAGCTCACTATTTTCATTTATTAGGCGAGCATTCTTACGTAGCTCACTATTTTCATTTATTAGGCGAGCATTCTCAGCATAAAGGTCCTGACCCTTAAGACTCTGCATCAAATCCATTGTCTTATATCTGAGAGACTTTAAACCTCCTCTTGCCAGTGTAACTTCTACGTCAACCACTGAAAATGATTTGCTACTTTCCAAATGTAGCATCTAAGTGTTAGAGTTCTGTGATGTCATCTCTATTGTGAGGTGGCACTGATGTCAACGGAATGGTAGATACCAACGATCAGCAATTAGCACAGGGTTATATGCTGTAAGTGTGGTAAATAAATAAAAGAAATCCTCAATTAACAATACTGCTGCATGCTCTGCATTCCAATTTTCCCATAAATACCATTCAGCAGCTTTTAGAGCAGCTTTGTATTCTGCTTTGTTATAGATTTGGTTGTATAGTCACCAAATCTACAACAATAAATAATAAATCGCTTACATAAAATATACATTTCACAACAATTTATTTATGCTGCACTTGGTACAGATTTTAACCCCTAAGTGACAGAGTTCTATGCTGCATTTGGTATGTCTTGAAGACCAGAATTCCATTTTTTTTGTCATACGTTTGCTGAACATTGAATTTCTTTCTTTGTGTTAAATACACCCTAGCAAATTATATTTAATTTTTTTAAAGGATGGGTGGGGTTTTCATTTGATACAATTATTTTCATCATATGACATAATTTACTAGTAAAAAAATTTGACAACCTTCCCTTCTTGGAAATTCGGGTATCCCCCCACGAGTGGTTACCAAGAAGGAGGCAAGGAAGTGTCGGTTGATACATCACCTGTCGTACCCCTATGGCACATCAGTAAATGACGATATTGCCAAAGATATTTGCTCTGTTTCATATACATCCTGTGATCAGGCTGTCAATCTAGTTAGGAAAGCAGGGGCTGGAGCGCTTATGGCTAAGGCGGATGTGGGGGTGCTTTTAGGTTATTCCCTATCCATCCCCAATGTCATTATTTGTTGGGATGCTTTTTTGAGAGACAATTTTATGTGGATCTTTGCTTGCCCCTGGGTTGCTCCATCTCCTGTTCATATTTTGAGAAGTTCAGTACCTTTCTGAAGTGGGTGGTGCATCAAGAGTCCGGTAGTCGCAGGATTACGCGTTACATGGATTATTTTTTCTGTGTCAGTCCATCAGGATCGGACGAATGTCGGGGAATGTCGGTTGCCTCAAGAGAAGCTGTTTGCACTGAGGAAGGTAGTGGCATTGGTAAAAGGGGCCAGGAGCGGCTCAACTTTGCTAGTAGGGTGGTTCCCATGGATCGGGTGTTCAGCGGAGAATTGTCCAGGGCAACTGCAACTGCATCTGATAGCATAGGGTTTGGAGCTTACTTTGCTGGTCCGTGGTGTTCTGAGCGTATGCCTGATGATTGGAGAAGAGTCCCCAGGAACTTGGCATATTTGGAACTGTTTCTCGTTTGGTTACTTTGGCATTGTGGGACACACAGTTTCGGGACTGGAGGGTTATATTTTATTCAGATAACATGGCAGTAGTAGAGGCTATTAACAGATTGTCGGCTTCTTCTCTGCCTGTTTCCAGGCTGCTTAGGAAGGAGGTACCTGAATGTTGTAGCTGATTCTCTCTCCAGTTTCAGTTTACCTACAACTGTGGATATTCAAAACAGATGCCTAGGGTAAAGGTAGAAAGATTACTATTTGCTTTACCTGGGCACAGTTGTTGTCCTGCACAGTGGGTTGCTTATTTTCTTTCACTGAGAGTGGGGTTGTGGACCGGGGGTCTCTGTTGGTGCATGAGGAGGGCAGCTAGTTCTCCTGTTTCCAGTTTAATCAAGTTTTTAAAAAAGGTCTGCGGGGTGTGGGGTATGATCCTTCCCTTTTCAGTACCCATTCCTTCTGCATAGGGCGGCCACTGAGGCAGCTCGGTTAGGGTTTCAGGATGACCTTATCAAGAAGATGGAGTCCAAACACTTTTGTTCATATTTGAGGCCTGAGGGTATGTCAGTGTTAGTTCTAGCAGCCTTGATTGTCAGCCACTTGTACATATTTTGGGCGAAGAGGAGGTGCTGCAGTTCAGATGACAGGTCCACAACTGGGCTTTCCTGACCATGTCCTGTCTGTCAAGTGGTTAGGCTTTCGAGGTTATGGGTGGAGCAATGTGTTGTTTGAGATTTTCACCCATGTTATTCAAGGCAAAATCTCTGTGATTCAAGCCGGGGGTAACGATTTGGGTTTGATGCCTAGAGGGAATTGATCAGGCAAATGCAGAGAGACATTGTGCGTTTACATGTGGCTGTGCCCGAGATTAAGATTGTATGGTCCGAGATAGTTCCTCAGCAGTGTTGCAGGTATGCCAGGGATCAGGTGCTTTAGGCAGAAGCAGGGGCAAAGTGAATAAGCTTATGGTGTGTTTTATCAGATCCAAGCAGTGGGTGGCTGTGCATCACTGTGAGTTAGAGAAGGGTCTTACTGGGTTCTAAGGCAGGATGGGGTTCATCTGACAGAGCTACATCTAGATTTATTGAACCTTGGTTTTAAGGTGGCGCTCGAGTGAGGGGGTCTCTCTGAAGGGTGGCGGGGCTCATCCTATGTGAGGTATCAATGGATGGCCTGTGACGGATCTTGCAGGGGAAGTTAGATTAGGAAGTGTTCTGGTGTGTTAATTAAATGGTTGGTTATGTGGTTTGTGGTTATGAGCAAGTTGATAGCTCAAACCGTGGTGGCAGGAGCATCTTGGTATGTCCCTCCTTGTTATTAATGTTGGAATATTGTTCAATGTTATTTATTGTTATTTAATGTTTAAATGTGATGTGTTCATTTACAAGCTTTTTCGCAACAGAATTATTATTATTATCATTTTGGTGTCATTGACATGTGTGTGTATTAATGGGCGGTGTCTTTTAATGTTAGCAATGACCATTTATTGTTATATTTTATTTAAAGCCATATATTTTTCCAACATTGGTGTCTGTCTTTATTGGGGTTTCTTGGGGAACATTAGCCCAGATATTGACTATGCACATCTCATGTATCAGGATAAACGGGTATGTACAGTTTACGGAAGCAGGCAGATTTGTCAGATCAGCAGCAGTTCCTCGATTTTAAAGGCAATCAGCAGAGGGTTCAGTAAATAGGTCTACTCTGTTGATCCACTTTGAAAAAGGGGGTCTCCCTCTGCAGAGGTTTTACAAAGAGGTATTTAAACTTGAAGGGAAGGCAAGAGGGTGATAAAACACCTGTCCAATTGTCCTCCAAAACATGGAAAGAAGGTGCCACCTAGATCTTATTGTTTTCATTTATTTAACCAATCACTATTAATGGGAGTAGTTCCAGAAAATTGGAAATTAGCTAATGTTATGCTCGTTGACAAAAAAGATAATAGGGAAGAGTCAGGCAACTATAGGACAGTAAGTCTTATATTGGAGGTGGAGAAATTAATGGACCTATTTTTATTTACCTTAGTGAGCTGAAGTAGAACATCTTTCTCTGGAATGAAGCGGGGTCATTTATTAAAATTATAAGTAGTCCTAAGTGCCCATTATTTTATTACATGGGTGAGAATCACTGCCCACCCAAACACCACAACTTTTTGTAATATCCCTTGATGATGACCGAGGTCCTGGCATCTTCAGCCAAGGGAATGGGGCCATCCAAAAATCTAAATATCTATTCTATAAAAATAGTGCACCGCCCAAATAAATGTGCCGTTCCTTTCATAATCAGAGCATGTATGCTCAATGAAATCTCAGGCCAGTATGGCTGAGAAGTGCTAAGATTTTTAATACCTAAGGAGGCATCACTCACCTCCCAAATCAAACTCTCTTTCTTAGAGAAAAGCATTTTATTTTGCTCTTCATGAAGGTGAGTTCAAGATGGGAGTCTAAGTTGGACTTTTTGGGGGGCATGGGGAGAAAGGGAGGTTGCATTTATCTTAGTGGATAGCATGAGGAGGTAGAATTTGGAGGTTAAATCTTATTTTATTCTAAGTTAAATTCAAGCTCCTCTCACCAATCTCGAAATTCAGTTAACAGTGTTTCTATGTAACACAATGGCAAACAGATTAGTGAAGAGTACTGCAGGATACAGAGGCGTAATTTGAAACCACTGGGTCCTGGTGCAAAAATTACCCTGGGGCCCTCGACCCCACCGAGAAATGCCACTTACATCCCTGGAAAGGTTATATCCGGTGGCAATGAGTTTTTTAGCGGATGCGGCTGCCAGAAAGAATAAAAAATCAGCAGTGCAATGCGATGTGGGAGGATGCTGGCAGCAGGGTTCTGCTGCTGAAATTTAATACCACAGTAGTTCAAGTCATCTGAGGGTGCTCCAAACAGCAGCTACATTGTGTCTGTTTGAGCTATAGAGATTGAGTAGGCACCAACAATGTAATAAGCTACCCTGGACTTTCACAAAACTTGTCAAAGGCACGGGTGTACTTGTATGGTGCATTTGTAAGGGGTTTCAGAAAACAAAAGTTCAAGGCTATGTATATATTTAGCCAGGCCAAATGCTCTAGTATTAAACGACCCATTGTGGGCACATTTAAAAACCTAAGCAGTGAGATTTAAGGCATTCTTAAGGTTATGGTAAATAAATACCAATTTGTACAAACACATATGAAGATTTGGGTATGGACCAACAAAAATCACAGCACTACTTACTTGTTTTAAGTAGGAAAAATGTCCACATATAAAACTCTTCACGCACAAAAATGAATTATGACCTCCCAGATTGAGACTTGCAGTATGGCTGGCCATAGTACAGCTGACCCGAAGTGGTTTGCTGTTTCTGTATGGTTTCCTGTTTAAAATGAAAAAATACTGCTTTATTTTTCTGAAGCAATGCTAATGTGAAAACATGATTTGCAATGTTTTTTTATTATAACACTAATATAATAATTTCTTAAATATGTATTTATGTTACTACATTTTTTTATTTTGTTAAACACTTTTTATCATTTATTATTTCTAATTTAATTTACATTTTATTTCATGTTGGGCCCCCTCTGGAGGTCTTTGACTATTTTTACAATAGCCAAAGTCCTCCCATTAACTTATTCTATGGGGAGGAGCCAGGCAACCAAACTCCCATATACAAAACTACGCCTCTTGATTCGCTGGTGCCTATTGCAGTTTCTTAATTTGTGTATGAGCGCTAGAATAGAATGTCTTGTATGGAGAAGTTTCATCACTAGTAATAAACTGTTAACATCACAATACAAATTACACATGTTCTTGGGCTAGTTTAATTGATGATGTTTGAAATTTGCAAGCATTGAACTTGTGCAGAAACATGTTACTGGATACATTGACAATGCTTTAGGATTCTGTATCATTCTGTGCTGGTTAAGTCTTTCTGATCTTTGGTCCTCTTCTTACTCGACACCTGCTCATTCGACCAAAGCGGGGAAAAGGAGATGGAGGGGAAATAGACCGCCAAAACATCACATGGAGGTGAATAAGAACGAGAACGAGAGCGTTAATGTTCTATTTTATCTTCAGCTTTCAAGAAATGCAAAAGAGCAAAAGAAACAAAGAAGGTGATTAGATGGATGATTTCCTCCCACCCTTATATATTCAAATTAAAACTGACACCTGAAAACAAGTCTATAAGTTTTTCTCAAGAGCAACATAAATTACGGTTTTCTTTCTATTTATTTGAAATGGTCCAGCAGTTTTTAGCAAATGTTTAATAATAGATTTAAACCAAGCTACTGTAAACTATTTCAACTGGGCCTTTTGGGCCCTCGCCTACATCCCCTCCTAACTCTTCTTTTCCTAAAATATCTAATAAAGGAAAGATATGCAGGGAAATCAGGAAAAGGAGTTCAACTACATTATGTGACGCTTTATGTTCTCAGCACATGGACACTAAATGTAATCAGAATATAAAACGTCAAAAAAAAAATCTAAACCCAAGATATAAGCATTTTTTTTGTTTTGTTGACTAATTTTCAATTTATTAAGCTACCAAAATTTCCTCTAAAGTATACGTTCATTGTTCTAGATTTCACTAATATATTACCCACCCAAACTAGAGATGTTTATTAGGAATCGCTAATAAATTATCCACTCAAACTAAGATGGTAATAAAATCAAACTACGGATATTGCTGTTTTTTTTCATGAATTTACACATAGTAACATAGTATCCTTAAAGTTTCTTCTTACCTCCATTACTGCCTTTGGATGGTTTCCCTGGGGGGGACTCGCTGAACATTCTGAATTCATAGTCTTGGATAGTAGACCTTAGTTCTCGTTTCTTCATCAAGCTGAGCATCTTACTTAGCTCACTATTTTCATTTATTAGGCGAGCATTCTCAGCATGAAGGTACTGACCCTTAAGACTCTGCATCAAATCAATTGTCTTATGACTGAGAGACTTTAAACCTCCTCTTGCCAGTGTAACTTCTACGTCAACCACTGAAAATGATTTGCTACTTACCAAATGCAGCATTTAACTGTTAGAGTTCTGTGATGTCATCTATTGTAAGAGGGAACTGATGTCAACGGAAAGGTAGATACCAACCATCAGCAATTAGCACAGAGTTATATATATATAGCACAGGCCAGAGGAGTAACTAGAAACCACCCGGCCCCGGTGCAAAAAATGCCTCGGGGCCCCCCAACCATGCAACTCCATCCCAGAAATGCCACTTACATGCCTCCCAACTGTTCCACATTGTGACTGGTCTTGTCTTATATCTAGGATAGCCTTATACCTATCCCATGCATGCTCAAACTCCTTCACTGTATTAACCTCTACCATTTCTACTGGAAGACTATTCCATGCATCCACTACCCTCTCAGTAAAGTAATACTTTAATTAGTCCCTGGCCTTATCTTATATCTAGGATAACCTTATACCTATCCCATGCATGCTTAAACTCCTTCACTGTATTAACCTCTTCCATTTCTGCTGAAAGACGATTCCATGCATCCACTACCCTCTCAGAAAGTAATACTTCCATTAATCCTTGGCATCATCTTATATCTAGAATAGCCATATGCTTACACTCCTTCACTGTATTAACCTCTACCACTTTTGCTTAAAGGCTATCCCATGCATCCACTACCCTCTCAGTAAAGTAATAATTTATTAGTCCCTGGCCTTCTCTTATATCAACGATAGCCTTATGCTTATCCTATGCATGCTTAAACTGCTTCATATATTAACCTCTCATCCACCACCCTCTCAGTAAAGTTGTCATGCCCCTCTGGACCTTACCTGCAGTTCCAGTATTTCCAGGCATCCAGCAAGTCTCATAATTCATCCGCGATCGCCGAGTAGGCCGAAGCCTGGGCCTTTAGTACAATCTTCTATCCGTGATCACGGTAGCGCGGTAGGCCGAAACCAGGGCCCAAAGTTTCTACAAGCCCAGGATGCATCCTCCGGAGTTCACCCCAATCAAGGGGAACCTATTTCCAGCTGTAGGAGGGATGTAAACTCTGCCAAATCTCCTATTAACTCCAAGCACAGAGACAGAGGGGTATGTGCTAGAAAAGCACACCCCTCTAACATCCAATCAAGTAAGGAGCTTGTCCCACTGAGGGGAGGAGTGGAGACCCACAGCACTATAAAAACTGTTACTTCAATGCTCCATTGTTCCAGAGCTTTGGTTCCTGTTTGTCCTTGGACTTCAGTCTCCAGTTTCCCCTTTGTTGCTGTGCTACTGTATATCTATTGGATTTCCCGTTACCTGACCTGTGGCTTGCCTTCTGGATTACCCTGTTTGCCTGAACCCTGACCCCTGCTTGGATTACTACTCTTTGACCGCTGCCTGCCCTGATCTATTGGACTTTTCCCGACTTCGCTTTTTGGATTATCCTTTTGTGGCACTCTCATGCTCCTATCCTTACCAGGGTGCTCTGCCTATATATACTTGTGGACCACCTGGTAAGGGTTACCAGCAAGAGATAGCATCCCCTGCTCTATGCTCCAAAAACCTCAATCCTGACAAAAGTAATATATTACTTTTCTGGACACAAAAAAAAAAAGTTAAATATTTCCAGCCTTATCAAAAGCTTGAGGTGGACCCAAAATATATGTATATAAATAGTTGCATTTATACTTATATGGACTTTTTAATATTATATTCAACTATTTTCATATGTAATAAAAATGTTATTGAAAATTTTTAATTTCTTATTTTTATTACGTTCCTCTGCACCCACATTGCACCTAAAGGTCCTAACACAGCACTATACAGTACCCACAGCACTTGGCTTGTACTCATATTACACCCACACTATTTGGCATGCTGCAGTATAAATTTTCACGCCAGAACATACCACAGTGTCACTTTGTCCCACTGAACTGCCCCTGCAGAACATGCCACAGTGTCACTTTCCCCCATAGTACACGTTATTTTGCCCCACAGAACGTGCCACAGTGTTCCTTTTACCCCATAGTACATGTTATTTTGCCCCACAGAACATGCCACAGTATCAGTTTGGCCACAGCCAATTTGCCCATTATGCCACGATTAGCCACGATTGCCAATATGCCACAGCCAGATTGACAATATGCCACAGCCAATTTTGTCCATTTGCCAGTGTTATTCTAACCATTATTTGCCAGTTATGTGCCATTTGCCAGTGTTATTTTGCTCATTTGCCAGTTATTTTGCTCATTTGCCAGATATTTGCCCATTTGCAAGTGTTAGTTTGCACATTTGATAGTTATGTGCCCATTTCCCAGTATTATTTGCCCATTTGCCAGTTATGTGCCCATTTGACAGTTATTTGCCAGTTATGTGCCCATTTGCAGTTATGTGCCCATTTGCCAGTGTTATTTGCCCATTTGCCAGTTATGTGCCCATTTGACAGTTATTTGCCAGTTATGTGCCCATTTGCCAGTGTTATTTGCCCATTTGCCAGTTATGTGCCCATTTGACAGTTATTTGCCAGTTATGTGCCCATTTGCCAGTGTTATTTGCCCATTTGCCAGTTATGTGCCCATTTGACAGTTATTTGACAGTTATGTGCCCATTTGCCAGTGTTATTTGCCCATTTGCCAATTATGTGCCCTTTTGCAAGTTATTTGCCTGTTATGTGCCCATTTGCAGTTATGTGCCCATTTGCCAGTGTTATTTGCCCATTTGCCAGTTATTTGCCTGTTATGTGCCCATTTGCCAGTTGTGCCCATTTGCCAGTGTTATGTGCCCATTTTCCAGTTATTTGCCTGTTATGTGCCCATTTGCCAGTGTTATGTGCCCATTTGCCAGTGGTATGTGCCCATTTGCCAGTTGTGCCCATTTTGCCTGTGTTATGTGCTCATTTGCCAGTTGTGGCCATTTGCCAGTGATATGTGCCCATTTGCCAGTGTTATGTGCCCTTAATATGCCAGGATTTAGCCATTCAATATGCCATTCTTTTGCCATTTAATATGCCATTCCTTTGCCATTTAATATTACAGTATTTTGCCCCTCAATATGCCATTCTTTTCCCATTTTAATATGCTAGGATTTTGCCACTCTATTGACACTTAATATGCCAGGATATTGCCATTTAATATGCCAGGATAATGCCATTTAATATGCCAGGATATTGCCAATTAATATGCCAGGATATAGCCAATTAATATGCCAGGATAATGGCAATTAATATGCCAGGATAATGCCAATTAATATGCCAGGATATTGACAATTAATATGCCAGGATATTGCCACTTAATATGCCATGGTATAGCTACTTAATATGCCAGGATATTTTCACTTTATATGCCAGGATAATGCCACTTAATATGCCAGGATATTGCCAATTAATATGCCAGGATAATGCCACTTAATATGCCAGGATATTGCCAATTAATATGCCAGGATATTGCCACTTTATATGCCAGGAAATAGCCAATTAATATGCCAGGATATTGCCATTTTATATGCCAGGGTATAGCCACTTTATATGCCAGGATAATGCCACTTAATATGTCAGGATTATGCCAATTATTATGCCACGATTTTGCCAATTAATATGTCAGCATATAGCCAATTAATATGCCAGCATTTTGCCCCTCAGTATGCTCGTTATGCCACCCTCCTCCCCCTTCACCAGCCAGTACTTACCTCCTTGTTGCTGTCTCCTGGTGCAGGTCCGTGGCTGTGAGGGAAGCGTTGTGTGCTCCCCTCCAGCCACGCGGATCAATAAAGTTTGTTGAAACTTTTTTTTTAAACAAATTTTATTGATCCGCGCGGCTTGAGGGGAGCTCACAACGCTTCCCTCACAGCCACGGACCTGCAACGGGGGACAGCAGCAAGGAGGTAAGTACTGGCACGGGTAGCGGGGGGCCCACAGGGCAGCTGCCTTGGGCCCCAAGGATGAATGGGCCCTGGGTAGCTGCCCAGTTTGCCCGCACATTTAAAACAATTTTTTTTTTTTTGTGTGCAGGGGTCGCAGGGCGGCGTGGTAGGTACGCCACTGGCACAGGCCATTAACTACATTTTTGGGGGGATACTATGTGGCATATGCGATTTGTACATTTTATATTACATGGTGGTTCATTGACATGGTAATTATACCACTTGTGCAGCCCACGGAGACGCCTAGGTGCAGGAGGGCCTTGACAGCTTGTGCAATAGCAAGGCTGCATCTACTGGTGTTCAGTGTAAGAGGAGGAGTTGGGGGTGGGGAACAAAGGGCTTATAAGTCAGTGCACTGTGAATTAACAGCAGAAAATTTTGAATACTACCAGAATTTTGGATCTCTTCTGTTCTGTCTCCCTGCTTCCACCCTTCTTCTTTTTCAGGATGGATTCGTCGCTGGAGAGGCTCCTGGCAGGGATTTGTGATGCTGCAAGGAAGAAGGGATCCGGATGGGCGATGGAGCAGCTTGGACACCTGGTTCCTGGAGAAGATTCTACTTCACGACCGGTGAGGAGGACCCGCCCGCCGCAGAGGCTCAGCCCCGGATCGCCTGCACGTGGACGGCAGACAGCTGAGGAGAGGACATCGCGAGGAGCGCCACGTGGTCGACCAGGTGACCTAGAGAAGGCCTTCGGAAGCGCTGCAGGAGCGACGGGCCGAAGGAAGGGGAAGGCATCCAGCGCGACAGCGGTGGCCACAGGGGACCAAGCCCCAGGCCTGAAGAGGAGTGGAGCTGCCGTCACGGGGATAGGTGGATCGAGGCCTAGCGGAAGCGGACGGAGCGAGGAGGCGGAGCATCGGAGGCCGGCGTGCCTCAACCAGGTGACAAGGGATCGGGTCCGGGGGACCATCGGGCCACGTGGAGGGAAGGGAGGCCCTCAGACAGCGCTACACTGACAGCGGGGAGCGGAGCAGGCCCGGTCCACGTGGGAGCACAGGTGACAGGGCATAGAGTGGGAGGTGCAGCAAGCCACGAGGAAGACATCAGACAGGGGGAAGGTCAACAAGAAGCGGAGCAGGCCCCAAGCAGAGGACAGCACGTGGAGTGAGGTGATGCAGGCCCCAAGTGTCTGATGAGAGCAAATGTAAGCAGGGGAGGAGCGTGGTGCACGGGGGATGCTGCAGTGATGACAGGCAAAGGGATTCAGAATCTGGATCTAGGAGGATGCAGAAGGATGGTCGAGGGATTTGAAACAGCACATGAGCAGAGGGGAGAAAGAGAAGCTGGCTGCACGTGGGATGTCTAAAATGTGATATGGGTGTTTCAGGAGTTCCGGAGATCCATGGAGATGGGCAGAGCCGCAGGGGACCAAGCCCCTGGCAGAAGATCGGAAGAAGGCTTGTCCGACGCAGGCTGGAGCAGCGATGGAGCTGAGGCTGCCGAGGCTTGCCAAGAGTCGAGGAAGGACACGGAAAAGGGGCCTACCGTACAGGCCGGCGAGGGGGAGGAAGCCATGCCGGGTGGTTCCACAGGTGCAAGAGGGGCTACGGCACGTCCAGGCCGGGACCGTGGGCAACCGGCCCCAGGACCAAAGAGGCCCAGGATGTCCGGAATGGCGACACAAAGGCGAGTAACTAGGGAAACCTCCCCAACCCCAGTCAGACAGAGGGTTTCCCCAGGGGATGGTGCCACAGGGGGAGATAGGAGGGTTTCGCCTAGACTTGGGTCCCGAGATAGGAGTGGTAGAAGGGTGGGGGACAGAGGTAGGTCCCCTAGGGGTAGGGTGCGTTATTCCTATAGAACCAGCCCCGGGAGGGTCAGCGGGCGACACGCCCCCGGTGGCAGGGGGTCCGGCAGCGGGAGCAGTGTAGATAGGGGTAGGTCCCCGCCCAGATCTGGCAGGGGGTCTTACATTGGGCATTCACGTAGCGGTCATTGCCCCCGTTCGCGCAGTCATTCCGTTTCAGGTTCTTCTTCCAGGGAACGTAGCAGGGGTTTCAGGGCCCATCGCACATCCCGTGCTCAACATCGTAGTTTCCGTTCCCACTCTGGGGGAGGTCTGGTCAGCACAGGGCTCCTAAGGGTCAAAGAGAAGAGGGTTCTCCACCGCAGGTCAGGGATAGGGACTGGGGAGCACGTACTACGACAGCACTCCCAAAATCTGTGTCCCGTTCCAGGAGATCCTGCGACGGTGAAGGGAGATCGGCTACCCTAAGGACGAGCGGGACAACAGCCGGTGGAGCGGTTCCCGAAAAGGACTCTTCTGGGAGTTCTGATCCGAAGTCAGGACCGGCTGGAGGAACTACTGGTGAGAGTTTTGATTCCATACACACGACACACAAGGGCCACGATGGGGCCATGGGGGACGGAAGCGTAATGGCTGGGTTGCAGGCCTTTTTAAATTCATGGGCAGGGGGCCAGAAAACGGCAGACCCGCCGTCAGCGGCTGCAGCATGGGTGGCATCTAGCACAGGAGTTGGCGGCGCTGGGGATACAGTAGGAATGGTGGCAGATGAGGTGACAGGAAAGGAGGGTGCGGACGACCTGAGGGAAGGGGTACCAGATGCGGCGGTCTACAACTCTTACCTGTCATATTCCGGCCACTTGGGGGCACATTTGAAGTTAGAGACAAGGGAAAAGATCTGGAAAGGGGAATACCTGGAGCTATTTTCTTTACTACCCCTGGAAGAGTCCGTGGACTTGAAGGAGGATGTAAAGAAGGAAGACAGGGCAAAAAAGGAGGAGGAAGAGAGGAAAAAACGTTACAGCAAGCTTCCTAAAACCTTTGGGAATTGGTTGAGAGCTTTCTGTATTTTGGGTAGCGTAGTAGGTCAGAAGGCACCTGAGAAATGTTCGGCTCTGTTTTCCTATCTGGATGGGATCTGGGACGCCTACAGGGTGTACGGGGGATTGGCGTGGTGGCGTTATGATGAGCAGTTTCGTCAACGCCTTGCCGCCAATCCGACAATGAGATGGGATCAAATGGATATTACACTCTGGTTGAAACTCATGTTGGCCCAGAAATCGTCTCCCTTTCAAGGGGGGGCCGGCGCGGGAACAACAAGTTCTTCGTCGGCTTCCGGGAAAAAAGGCTGCTGCTGGCTGTTTAACGACAGCCAGTGCAAATGGGGCAGTTCGTGCCGCTTCAGGCATGAATGCACCGGATGCGGAGGCAATCATAGCTACACAAGGTCAAAGGAGTAAAGGAGCGCAAGTATCAATTAACAGAAATACAAATTATGTGAAGATAAAAAATTATGTGCAACTTCGTGCAAAAAAACAACAATAAAACATGCAAGTGATCAAACAGATATATACTTATACTTAGATTTATATGTTTATATATTTTTTCTTATTTTTTCCACTGTTGATTGGAGATTTCAAATTGATGTATATCTCTCAAAGAAAGAAAAAAATAAAAGATAATAGTGCTTTCTGTCAGACAAGGTGATGTATTGAGTTGAAAAATATGGACAGTACTCACGAATTTAAGAGCAGTATACTGCTCTCTTTTTAGGCAAATAAGGAGATCCCTGGCAGTATGTAGGGAATAATGATGATGTCAGCTGCTTTGCATGAGGGCTCTCCCGATGTTCAGTATCCAATCACATATATAAAAAGGAATTTGCCACCATAGTAAAGTATTGTGCAAACAAGATACTTTAATTAAGGAATAAAAATGAAGGCTTACTTAAAAGTCTGTGAGTACAATTACGTAACTCACAGAAGCGCTTGATTAAAAAACACAGAACTCTGCCTGCAGCAGGTGGTGATCATGTAGCAGGAACAGAAAGCACCAGGGATTTGAAGCAACCGCCGGATAAATCAGCTGTTTTCACAGATCTTCACAGCAGCTGAAATGTACAATGTCACGGAGAGGAGGGGGCGTGTCACAGACGCGTTTCGCCAGGCGTGGCTTCCTCAGGTGAACACCTCCCTCCTCTTGGCGTGTCTCTTATATCTGTGTTTTGTGGGCACACCTCCTCTCCGTATTGGCTTCTAATTGATGCATTTCTCACTCCACCTGGTTAGTTAAATTAGCAGGGTTTTCATCTCTCCATATATATAAAAACGGCATGACATCCAGAAATTCAAAAACGAAATGAAAACAAAATAAAAACAGCACATTATATTTATAAAACAGCACAGTTTCATTGGAAAACATCGCAGCATCATGGGTTTACATAATATTGTTCAAAAGCAGTCTAATATCTATCAAAATATCTTGATTTATAAAAGAAAGTGCAATTGTTGCATTAAAGTGTCCTAGCATGGTATCTTTGCAACATCATATTGTTCTATTGTGTAATAAAAAACATTATGGGTATATGCGATGTCGCTTACACATAAAATAGTATATTAAATAACATTATAATCGTACATCAAAGAATACATTTATTTTATACAGAGATTACAAAAAAATCATAGCTACACAAAGTCCTTCAAAAAAGGGAAGTCAGGGGGAGCGGCTGGTGCAGTGGGATCGAAAGGGGAACTCTCCAGTGAGCAGAAGCGCGATGCTGCCGTGGCTAAAATGCTACGGTAAGCGGGAGGACGCGTTGTTCTTGGAGGAGGGGTTTGGCAACGGGTTTCGTATTCCTTTCGTGCCTAAGGGTCTGGTAGTTTCTAGACGAAACCTGAAGTCTGTGCAGTCCTTTCTGGAGGTGGTAGGGGAGAAGCTGAGGAAGGAGGTTAGCCTGGGGAGGATGGCGGGCCCCTATCCAGACCCGCCGCTGCCTAATCTACGTGTCTCCCCCTTGGGTGTGGTTCCCAAGAAGGAGGCAGGTAAATTTCGGTTGATACATCACTTGTCATACCAGAAAGGCTCGTCTGTTAATGATGATATAGACCGTGAACTGTGTTTGGTGTCCTATACATCATTTGATAGAGCAGTTGATGTAGTCAGAGCGGCCGGCTCTGGGGCATTACTAGCCAAAGTGGACATAGAAGCAGCCTTTCGGCTATTACCGGTGCATCCTGATTGTCATCACCTGTTAGGGTGCTGGTTCCAGGATGAGTTCTTTGTGGACTTGTGCTTACCCATGGGCTGTTCTATATCGTGTGCATATTTCGAAAAGTTCAGCACTTTTCTGGAATGGGTGGTTAGGCAAGAAGCAGGGATCATTGGTCCATTACTTGGACAATTTCTTGTGCGTGGGGCCGGCAACGTCATCAGATTGCGTCCACTTACTAAAGACCATGCAGTTAGTCGCAAAATCGTTCGGGGTTCCACTAGCCACGGAAAAGACCGAGGGGCCAACGACCCGACTCAGTTTCCTGGGCCTGTAAATAGACACGGTACAAGGGGTTTGCATGCTACCGGTAGAAAAGCTGGTGGTCCTGAGGCGGGTGTTAGCCGAGGTTATGCGAGCTAAGAAGGTCACCCTTCGGCAGCTTCAGTCGGTTATTGGGAGGCTTAATTTTGCGTGCAGGATAATCCCGGCAGGCAGGATATTCCTGCGGTCACTATCCAGAGCCACGGTGGGGATACAGGAAGGTCACCATTTCCTGCGGGTTTCAAGGGCTATGAAGGCAGATCTGGTGGTATGGAGCGTTTTCTTAGGGAAATTCAACGGCCGGGCCTTCTTTCAGAAGCCAGCGGTCTCTGCACCTGACCTGGAGCTGTACACTGATGCTTCAGGGAGTGTGGGCTTTGGGGCATATTATGGGGGAAAGTGGAGCGCTGCCGCATGGCCAGAGGCTTGGAAATCATCGTCGCTGATTCGCAACCTGGCCTTCTTGGAGTTATTCCCGTTGGTGGTGGCGTTAGCGCTATGGGGTTGGTCGATGAAAGAAAGAAGGGTGATATTCTACTCGGATAACCTGGCAGTAGTTTATTCAGTCAATAAGATTTCGGCATCCTCCCCTGCGGTGGTTAAGCTTTTGAGATACTTTGTATTACTGTGCATGGAGCTCAACATATCGTTTAGAGCTAGGCATGTCCCGGGCTATCAGAACGTCATCGCAGACTCTCTTTCTCGCCTACAGTGGGACAGATTCAGGCAGGCGGCTCCAGGGACGGAGGCCGTGGGTCACCCATGCCCGGAGATAGTGTGGAATCTCGGGACCGAGTGTTGCAGGGATGGGTGAAATCCTCGTTGGCTCCCACCACGTGGACGGCTTATAATCGGGTATGGCGGGAGTGGGAAGAGCTGGCAAACTGGGCAGGGGGTGATGTGGCAGAGGGAGATCGCATAGACATATTATTTTGGTTTCTGTTTCGGTTAGCTTTGCAAGGAGCTTCCCCGGCTCAGTTGAACGCAAAGTTGGCCGCACTGGCTTTTATGTTCAAACTACGAGGGTATGCAGATATCACAAAGCATTTCGTGATTCGACAGGCCATGAAAGGTTTAAAACGGGGACGGGCGGCTCAAGACCATCGCCGCCCAGTATCCATGGGGATGTTAAGCGATGTAGTCAAGGTATTGGGTGATATTTGCACATCGGAATTTGAGACAGTGCAGTTCAGGGCGGCCTTTTCATTAGCGTTTTTTGGGGCGTTCCGGATTTCCGAACTGGTTAGTGGCTCACGCCAGAGCACAGGGCGTCTTCGGTTTTGTGACGTGTCCTGTACGGAGGATCAGGTAATGGTGTTATTACGCGCTTCCAAAACAGACCAGGTAGGTTGGGGTGCAAGGGTGGTGTTATACGGGGTAACCGGTAGTGTGGCCTGCCGGTGGCAAGTGTGCAAAAATACCTGGCAGTTAGACCTCATGGGGGGGTCCCTCTCCTGGTACATAGGAGTGGGATGTCACTTTCTAGATTTCAATTTCTGAAGGTTTTCCGGTTGGCATTGTCCAGGTTGGGTCTGCCGGAAAAAAAGAGTTCGGCACTCACTCGTTTAGGATTGGGGCGGCCACGGAGGCAGCACGTTTAGGTCTGGGGGATGAAGTGGTTAAATGCATAGGGAGATGGGAATCCAATCGGTTTAAGACTTATGTAAGGCCTCACAGGATGTTGTGAAAGGGATAATGGTGTTGCAATGCATTCCCCCCCCCCCTTTTTTTTCTCCTACGTTTTCTGGGCTAGACGGAGGGCCGCAGTTAGGCAATCGGGCCTACGGCTGGGCTTCCCTGACGAATTGCTTCAGGTGAAGTGGTTCGGGGCCTGGGGTATGCGCTGGGCAGGGGTTTTGCCTATGTTGCGGCGCTTCATTGACCTGGGAGAGCGTCCCAATGTTGTGGTGATCCACGCTGGGGGGAACGATCTGGGGCTGGTGCCGCAGAGGGAATTGGTTAAAATAATGCAAAATGATGTTACCCACATTTTGACATTGGTGCCCGAGGTTAAAATTGTTTGGTCAGAGATGGTGCCAAGAGACCAATGGCGGTATGCACGAGATTTCAGGTCAATGTTCATTATTTCATAATTATTTAGCATAATTTAGCATACAGCAGGCCACGACCGCAACAGCCATCTCTGGAGGACTTTGGCTATTTTTTACAATAGCCAAAGTCCTCCCATAAACTTCTTCTATGGGAAGGAGCCAGGCTTCCATTTCGGCAACCAAACTCCCATATACAAAACTACGCCTCTTGATTCGGTGGTGCCTATTGCAGTTTCTTAATTTGTGTATGAGCGCTAGAATAGAATGTCTTGTATGGAGAAGTTTCATCACTAGTAATAAACTGTTAACATCACAATACAAATTACACATGTTCTTGGGCTAGTTTAATTGATGATTGCAAGCATTGAACTTGTGCAGAAACATGTCACTGGATACATTGACAATGCTGTAGGATTCTGTATCATTCTGTGCTGGTTTAGTCTTTGTAATCTTTGGTCCTCTTCTTACGCGACACCTGCTCATTCGACCAAAGCAGGGAAAAGGAGATGGAGGTGAAATAGACCGCCAAACTCGACATGGAGGTGAATAAGAACGAGAACGAGAGCGGTAATGTTCTATTTTATCTTCAGCTTTCAAGAAATGCAAAAGAGCAAAAGAAACAAAGAAGGTGATTAGATGGATTATTTCCTCCCACCCTTATATATTCAAATTAAAACTGACACCTGAAAACAAGTCTATATGTTTTTCTCAAGAGCAACATAAATCACGGTTTTCTTTCCATTTATTTGGAATGGTCCAGCAGTTTTTAGCAAATGTTTAATAATAGATTTAAACCGAGCTACTGTAAACTATTTCAACTGGGCCTTTTGGGCCCTCGCCTACACCCCCGCCTAATTCTTCTATTCCTAAAATATCTAATAAAGGAAAGATATGCAGAGAAATCAGGAAAAATAGTTCAACTACATTATGTGACGCTTTATGTTCTCAGCACATGGACACTAAATGTAATCAGAATATAAAACGTCAATAAAAAAAAATCTAAACCCAAGATATAAGCATTTTTTTTGTTTTGTTGACTCACTTTCAATTTATTCAGCTACCAAAATTTCCTCTAAAGCTAAACAAGTATACGCTCATTGTTCTAGATTTTCTAGAACCTCCTCTTGCCAGTGTAACTTCTACGTTAACCACTGAAAATGATTTGCTACTACTCCAAATGCAGCATGTAAGTGTTAGAGTTCTGTGATGTCATCTCTATTGTGAGGTGGCACTGATGTCAACGGAATGGTAGATACCAACGATCAGCAATTAGCACAGGGTTATATGCTGTAAGTGTGGTAAATAAATAAAATAATTCCTCAATTAACCCCTTCATGACCAGACTGTTTTTGGAATGTTGTGCGTTAGTGACCGAGGCTGTTTTAACACTTCTGAGGTGTTTGTGTTTAGCTTTAATTTTCTTCTTTGTCAGTTTCTCTAACAACACATATTATATATTGTTTTTACAGGACAAGAAGGGCTTTCTTTTCATGACATTATTTTGTTCATATCATTTATTGTATTGTGTAAAAAATAGTAAAATATGGTTAAAATAAAAAAAAAAAAAACACTTTTCCTGACTTTTCTTTGTAAATTCTTTTACTAAGCTTCAAAAGCTAAAGAAAAAACGTGCTATTTAGATTCGACTATAGGTCCTGAGTTCAGAAATACCCAATGTTTATATGTTTTTTTGCATATTTTAGGTTAATAAATACAAGTAGCTTTTAGCTGTTTCAAAACCATTTTTTTTAAAAATTAGTGTTAGTGACACTGTAACACCGATATCTGATATGAATCACTGAATAACCCCCCACATGTACACATTTTTATAAAGTAGACATCCCAGGGCATTCAACTTGGGGTAATTTGGGGAACACTTTTCACTCATTTTACCACCAATCTTTGACAAGTTTTGGCGTAGTAATTTTGTGTGTGTTTTATTTCCACACACTTTGAAACTTAGGTATGAATTTAAAGGGGCTGTTCTATTTTATTGCCAAACAAATCCCCAATATATGTTCGGCAACTTCCCCTGAGTATAGCGGTACCCCACATGTATAGGTGTGCTAGGTTTATGTGGCAGGTACAGGGCAAAATTTAGGATATGGTTATTGCAGCTTTAAAACGTGTATTTATTATGTAATACTTGTGACTACATTTCCTATCATGCTCAGCCAGACAAAAGCTACCGTAGCAGAAGAGGAAATGTAGTCTATAGTATGAAGTACTGATTTTTGCTATCCTTGCTATCCTGCGGCTGCATGGATCAAATATCCAGCTGCTGCGGGCCCCTATCTACTGCTGGGGGCCAATGCAAAGCACTGGCCCCACTAGCAGTCTTTTTTTTTTTAAATAAAATATTCCTAGAGGACCACAGACAGACATAACATGTCACTGGTCCTCTACGGAATAACTTCTTATTTTTATACAATTTATTATTATTATGAATTTCTTTCTTTGTGTTCAATACACCCTAGCAAATTATATTTAATTTTTTAAAGGATAGATGGGGTTTTAATTTGATACAATTATTTTCATCATATGACATAATTTACTAGTAAAAATATTTGACAACCTTCCCTTCTTGGAAATTCGGATATCCCCCCGCGAGTGGTTACCAAGAATGAGGCAAGGAAGTGTCGGTTGATACATCACCTGTCGAACCACTATGGCACATCAGTAAATGACGATATTGCCAAAGATCTTTGCTCTGTTTCATATACATCCTGTGATCAGGCTGTCAATCTAGTTAGGAAAGCAGGGGCTGGCGCGCTTATGGCTAAGGCGGATGTGGGGGTGCTTTTAGGTTATTCCCTATCCATCCCCAATGTCATCATTTGTTGGGATGCTTTTTTGAGGGACAATTTTATGTGGATCTTTGCTTGCCTCTGGGTTGCTCCATCTCCTGTTCATATTTTGAGAAGTTCAGTACCTTTCTGAAGTGGGTGGTGCATCAAGAGTCTGGTAGTCGCAGGATTACGCATTACCTGGATGATTTTTTCTGTGTCAGTCCAGCAGGATCGGACGAATGTCTGGGAATGTCGGTTGCCTCAGGAGAAGCTGTTTGCACTGAGGAAGATAGTAGCATTGGTAAAAGGGGCCAGGAAGGTGACACTACAGCAGATGAAGTTCCTGATAGGACGGCTCAACTTTGCTAGTAGTGTTGTTCCCATGGGTCGGGTGTTCAGCAGAGGATTGTCTAGGGCAACTGCAACTGCATCTGATAGCATAGGGTTTGGAGCTTACTTTGCTGGTCTGTGGTGTTCTGAGCGTTTGCCTGACGATTGGAGAAGAGTCCCCAGGAACTTGGCATTTTTGGAACTGTTTCTCGTTTGGTTACTTTGGCATTGTGGGACACACAGTTTCGGGACTGGAGGGTTATATTTTATTCAGATAACATGGCAGTAGTAGAGGCTATTAACTGATTGTGGATATTCAAAACAGATGTCTAGGGTAAAGGTAGAAAGATTACTATTTGCTTTACCTGGGCACAGTTGTTGTCCTGCACAGTGGGTTGCTAATCTTCTTTCCCTGAGAGTGGGGTTGTGGACCAGGGGTCTCTGTTGGTGCATGAGGAGGGCAGCTTGTTCTCCTGTTTCCAGTTCAATCAAGTTTTTAAAAAAGGTCTGCGGGGTGTGGGGTATGATCCTTCCCTCTTCAGTACCCATTCCTTCTGCATAGGGCGGCCACTGAGGCAGCTCGGTTAGGGTTTCAGGATGACCTTATCAAGAAGATGGAGTCCAAACGCTTTTGTACATATTTGAGGCCTGAGGGTATGTGTAAGGTCTTGCAGCATGGATTGTCAGCCACTTGTACTTATTTTGGGGGAAGAGGAGGTGCTGCAGTTCAGATGAGAGGTCCACAACTGGGCTTTCCTGACCATGTCCTGTCTATCAAGTGGTTAGGCTTTCAAGGTTATGGGTGGAGCAATGAGTGGTTTGAGATTTTCACCCATGTTATTCATGGCAAAATCTCTGTGATTCAAGCCGGGGGTAACGATTTTGGTTTGATGCCTAGAGGGAATTGATCAGGCAAATGCAGAGAGACATTGTGCGTTTACATGTGGCTGTGCCCGAGATTCAGATTGTATGGTCCGAGATAGTTCCTCAGCAGTGTTGGAGGTATGCTAGGAATCAGGTGCTTTAGGCCGAAGCAGGGGAAAAGTGAAAAAGCTTATGGTGTGTTTTATCAGATCCAAGCAGTGGGTGGCTGTGCATCACTGTGAGTTAGAGAAGGGTCTTACTGGGTTCTAAGGCAGGATGGGGTTCATCTGACAGAGCTACATCTAGATTTATTGAACCTTGGCTTTCAGGTGGCGCTCGAGTGAGGGGGTCTCTCTGAGGGGTGGCGGGGCTCATCCTATGTGAGGTATCAATGGATGGCCTGTTGCGGATCTTGCAGGGGAAGTTAGATTATGAAGTGTTCTGGTGTGTTATGTAAATGGTTGGTTATTTAGTGTGGTTATGAGCAAGTTGATCTTGGTATGCCCCTCCTTGGTATTAATGTTAGAATATTGTTCAGTGTTATTTATTGTTATTTAATGTTTAAATGTGATGTGTTCATTTACAAGCTTTTTCGCTACAGAATTATTATTATTATCATGTTGGTGTCATTGACATGTGTGTGTATTAATGGGTGGTGTCTTGTAATGTTAGCTATGACTATTATATTTTATTAAAAGCTGTGGCCATATATTTTTTCCAACATTGGTGTCTGTCTTTATTGGGGTTTCTTGGGGAACATTAGCCCAGATATTGACTATGCACATCTCATGTATCAGGTTAAACCCGTATGCACAGTTTACAGAAGCAGGCAGATTTGTCAGATCAGCAGCAGTTTCTCGATTTTAAAGGCAATCAGCAGAGGGTTCAGTAACTAGGTCTCCTCTGTTGATCCACTTTGAAAAAGGGGGTCTCCCTCTGCAGAGGTTTTACAAAGAGGAATTTAAACTTGAAGGGAAGGCAAGAGGGTGATAAAACACCCGTCCAATTGTCCTTCAAAACATGGAAAGAAGGTGCCACCTAGCTCTTATTGTTCTCATTTATTTAACCAATCACTATTAATGGGAGTAGTTCCAGAAAATTGGAAATTAGCTAATGTTATGCTCGTTGACAAAAAAGATAATAGGGAAGAGTCAGGCAACTATAGGACAGTAAGTCTTATATTGGTAGTGGAGAAATTAGTAGACCTATTTTTATTTACCTTAGTGAGCTGAAGTAGAACATCTTTCTCTGGAATGCTGCGGGGTCATTTATTAAAATTATAAGTATGCCTAAGGCACGCATTATTTTATTACATGGGTGAGAATCACTGCCCACCCAAACACCACAACTTTTTGTAATATCCCTTGATGATCACCGAGGTCCTGGGAATCTTCAGCAAGGGATTAGGGCAATCCAAAAATCTAAATATCTATTCTATAAAAATAGTGCACTGCCCAAAAAAATGTGCCGGTCCTTTCATAATCAGAGCATGTATGCTCAATGAAATCTCAGGCCAGTATGGCTGATAAGTGCTGAGATCTCAAATACCTAAGGAGGCATCACTCACCTCCCAAATCAAACTCTCTTTCTTAGAGAAAAGCATTTTATTTTGCTCTTCATGAAGGTGAGTTCAAGATGGGAGTCCAAGTTGGACTTTTTGGGGGGCATGGGGTGAAAGGGAGGTTGCATTTATCTTAGTGGATAGCATGAGGAGGTAGAATTTGGAGGTTGAATCTTATTTTATTCTAAGTTAAATTCAAGCTCCTCTCACCATTCTTGAAATTTAGTTAACAGCCCCCAATGTTTCCATGTAACACAATGGCAAACAGATTAGTGAAGAGTACTGCAGGATACAGAGGCATAATTTGAAACCACTGGGTCCTGGTGCAAAAATTACCCTGGGGCCCTCGACCCCACCAAGAAATGCCACTTACATGCACGGAAAGGTTATATCCGGTGGCAATGAGTTTTTTAGCGGATGCGGCTGCCAGAAAGAAAAAAAAATCAGCAGCGCAATGCGATGTGTGAGGATGCTGGCAGCAGGGTTGACAGGGCAGCCAAGCGTGCATGATACTTCCGCCACTGCAGGATAACAGTACACTTCAAGAGAGCATGTAAAGGTAGTGAATGGAATAGTGCTCAATTAAATAGATATTACAAAGTGTTCCATCTTGGATGATGCTACCTCCTGTCTGCAGTCATCTTTGGTAGTTAACTATTCTGCTGCTGTCATTTAATACCACAGTAGTCCCAGTCATCTGAGGGTGCTCCAAACAGCAGCTACATTGGGTCTGTTTGAGCTATAGAGATTGAGTAGGCACCAACAATGTAATAAGCTTCCCTGGACTTTCACAAAACTTGTCAAAGGCACGGGTGTACTTGTATGGTGCATTTGTAAGGGGTTTCAGAAAACAAAAGTTCAAGGCTATGTATATATTTAGCCAGGCCAAATGTTCTTGTATTAAACGACCCATTGTGGGCACATTTAAAAACCTAAGCAATGAGATTTAAGGCATACTTAAGGTTATGGTAAATAAATACCAATTTGTACAAACACATATGAAGATTTGGGTATGGACAAACAAAAATCACAGCACTACTTACTTGTTTTAAGTAGGAAAAATGTCCACATATAAAACACTTCAGGCACAGAAATGAATTATGACCTCCCAGATTGAAACTTGCAATATGGCTGGCCATAGTACAGCTGACCCGAAGTGGTTTGCTGTTTAAAATATAAAAAATAATGCTTTATTTTTCTGAAGCAATGCTAATGGGGAAAAAAACAACTTTGTGATAGCAAGGGTAAACAACATGATTTCTCCTAGTGAGAGGTTTATGCAAACAGGTATTGGCTGCTATAGACATATTTTTTGTTGCAATAAATCTGCTTTGATGGCATGTTAAAACTATTACCAAGACAATGAAAACATGATTTGCAATGTTTTTTATTATAACACTAATATAATAATTTCTTAAATATTATTATTCATTTATTGTAGTTATTTTTTTTGTATTTATGTTACTACATTTTTTTATTTTGTTAAACACTTTTACTTTTTATCATTTACTTATTTATAATTTAATTAAAAATGTATTTCATGTTGGGCCCCCTCTGGAGGTCTTTGTTTTTTTTACAATAGCCAAAGTCCTCCCATTCACTTTTTCTATGTGGAGGAGCCAGGCTTCCATTTCGGCAACCAAACTCCCATATACAACACTACGCCTCTTGATTCGCTGGTGCCTATTGCAGTTTCTTAATTTGTGTATGAGCGCTAGAATAGAATGTCTTGTATGGAGAAGTTTCATCACTAGTAATAAACTGTTAACATCACAATACAAATTACACATGTTCTTGGGCTAGTTTAATTGATGATTGCAAGCATTGAACTTGTGCAGAAACATGTCACAGGATACATTGACAATGCTTTAGGATTCTGTATCATTCTGTGCTGGTTTAGTCTTTCTGATCTTTGGTCCTCTTCTTACTCGACACCTGCTCATTCGACCAAAGCGGGGGAAAGGAGATGGAGGTGAAATAGACCGCCAAACTCGACATGGAGGTGAATAAGAACGAGAACGAGAACGGTAATGTTCTATTTTATCTTCCGCTTTCAAGAAATGCAAAAGAGCAAAAGAAACAAAGAAGGTGATTAGATGAATAACTTCCTCCCACCCTTATATATTCAAATTAAAAATGACACCTGAAAACAAGTCTGTATGTTTTCTGTGTCTCAAGAGCAACATAAATCTCGGTTTTCTTTCCATTTATTTGGAATGGTCCAGCAGTTTTTAGCAAATGTTTAATAATAGATTTACACCGAGCTACTGTAAACTATTTCAACTGGGCCCTACACCCCCTCCTATTTCTTCTTTTCCTAAAATATCTAATAAAGGAAAGATATGCAGAGAAATCAGGAAAAGAAGTTCAACTACATTATGTGACGCTTTATGTTCTCAGCACATGGACACTAAATGTAATCAGAATATAAAACGTCAATAAAAAATGATCTAAACCCAAGATATAAGCATTTTTTTTTTGTTTTGTTGACTAATTTTCAATTTATTCAGCTACCAAAATTTCCTCTAAAGCTAAACAAGTGTACGTTCATTGTTTCTAGATTTCACTAAAATATTACCCATCAAACTACGGATATTGCTGTTTTTTTCATGAATTTACACATAGTAACATAGTATCCTTAAAGTTTCTTCTTACCTTCATTACTGACTTTGGGTTTTTTCCCTGGGGGGGACACGCTGGACATTCTGAATTCATAGTCTTGGATAGTAGACCTCAGTTCTCGTTTCTTCATCAAGCTGAGCATCTTACGTAGCTCACTATTTTCATTACTGCCTTTGGGTTTTTTCCCTGGGGGGGACCCGCTGGACAATTCATAGTTTTGGATAGTAGACCTCAGTTCTAGGTTCTTCATTAAGCTGAGCATCTTACGTAGCTCACTATTTTCATTTATTAGGCGAGCATTCTTACGTAGCTCACTATTTTTATTTATTAGGCGAGCATTCTTACGTAGCTCACTATTTTCATTTATTAGGCGAGCATTCTCAGCATAAAGGTCCTGACCCTTAAGACTCTGCATCAAATCCATTGTCTTATATCTGAGAGACTTTAAACCTCCTCTTGCCAGTGTAACTTCTACGTTAACCACTGAAAATGATTTGCTATTTTCTAAATGCAGCATGTAAGTGTTAGAGTTCTGTGATGTCATCTCTATTGTGAGGTGGCACTGATGTCAACGGAATGGTAGATACCAACGATCAGCAATTAGCACAGGGTTATATGCTGTAAGTGTGGTAAATAAATAAAAGAAATCCTCAATTAACAATACTGCTGCATGCTCTGCATTCCAATTTTCTCATAAATACCATTCAGCAGCTTTTAGAGCAGCTTTGTATTCTGCTTTGTTATAGATTTGGTTGTATAGTCACCAAATCTACCACAATAAATAATAAATCGCTTACATAAAATATACATTCCATACCAATTTATTTATGCTGCACTTGGTACAGATTTTAACCCCTAAGTGACAGAGTTCTATGCTGCATTTGGTATGCCTTAAAGACCAGAATTCCATTTTTTTTGTCATTCGTTTGCTGAACTGTGAATTTCTTTCTTTGTGTTCAATACACCCTAGCAAATTATATTACATTTTTTAAAGGATGGATGGGGTTTTAATTCGATACAATTATTTTCTTCATATGACATAATTTACTAGTAAAAAATGTTGACAACCTTCCCTTCGTGGAAATTCGGATATCCCCCCCGCGAGTGCTTACCAAGAAGGAGGCAAGGAAGTGTTGGTTGATACATCACCTGTCGTACCCCTATGGCACATCAGTAAATGACGATATTGGCAAAGATCTTTACTCTGTTTCATATACGTCCTGTGATCATGCTGTCAATCTAGTTTGGAAAGCAGGGGCTGGAGCGTTTATGGCTAAGGCGGATGTGGGGGTGCTTTTAGGTTATTCCCTATCCATCCCCAATGTCATCATTTGTTGGGATGCTTTTTTGAGAGACAATTTTATGTGGATCTTTGCTTGCTTTCTGAAGTGGGTGGTGCATCAAGAGTCCGGTAGTCGCAGGATTACGCATCACCTGGATTATGAATGACACAGATTTTTGTCCTTTTGCTTACCTATAATACCTTGTTTTAATTTTTTTTTTTTTTTTATAATTGCTGTAATTTGCATTTATTGTTTAATGTTTAGCTGTGATTAGCCCTGTTGGCACTGAATGAAAAAAAAACTGTTAATACAATGTGATAAAAATTTGAATAATGAACATGTCACCTAAATAAAATAAAAAAATCTAAACTTTAATAAGATAATGGAGTATACTGTAACCACACCACTCCATTCCACACTGCATTTACATTTCATCTTCCCTTGACTCTGTTTGTGTTGTGGCGTTTTCCACATACCTCTTTTGCAGAAGGTGCCACACCAATTTTTGGCAGGAACCCAAACAGTAGATGGAGAGTGGCTGTGATGTTGACTTCAGTTTGCAAAAATAAAGACTTAAAAGTTTATACTTTGAGGAGTTAGGGAGGAAGCCTCATTTAACTCCAAAGGTTCTACTCAATATAGACCAATCTGGCCAGAAATGGGTCTAGATCAGTTAAAGTAGCTAGATTGTGAAATGGATTGAAATGTGGCAACGCAATATAGATGATATGGCCAGAAATTGGCAATATTTCGCAATTTTGGGCTGATTTGTGGTTACTTGCCCTATAATGAACGGGGCTGGGAGCTACCAAATGACTCAGAGTCCCTTGTTGCCTACATGGAGGCCAGGACAAATAGCCCTAGTCCCCTCATATAATGAAAAAACTGCCCGTTAATTTATGCGGGAAAGAGGCATTTGGTCAGCCTCTAGACCCCAAGGGTGGGAAACATTATTTTATTTTAATGGATCTGAGGGCTTGTGGGGATTTGCATATATATATATATATATATATATATATATATATATATATATATATATATATATATAGGTATATAGGGGGTACAGAGGAACTTAGCCAGCCTCAGGACTCAAGGGGGCAATTATTTAATTATTATTTGTGGGAAGATTTCAGCTATCGGGAAAATATCCAAAGTCCTCCCAAAAAGCCCCGAAATTAAATTCATATAAAAATTTTAAAAAATAAAAAATGTATCAAAAATAATAGAATATATTTTAAAAAATATAATTATTTTCCAATTTCTACTCCAAATTTACATTTGTGCCAACTTCTATCTATTTTCAGTTACTTGTCCAAGCCCCTTTATGATTAAGAGGAAGTTGGGAGCCACCCCATAATATTATATGTATATGTATATGTTTTTTTATTATAACACTAATATAATAATTTCTTAAACATTATTATGTATTTATTGTAGTAAGTTTTTTTGTATTTATGTTACAACATTTTTATTATTTTGTTATACACTTTTACTTTTTATAATTTATTTGTTTATAATTTTATTTAAATTTTATTTCATGTTGGGCCATTGTATTGGATATGGCTTGCAAAGTCATTTATTAGTGATTCATGTCACAGAAGCAACTTCATAAGTATATTAATGATATGAAGTTCCTCCCTTTAGATAGACCCTCCTCTGACTATGGCATCCATTTTGATATCTGATCTATGTAGCATTGTACGAAGTTCATTACTCCTACCAACAGGTGTCACTAGGGAGTGAGTGATGGGAGTGAGTGATGACTCTTTGTTCCACCAGGTAAATCCTGGAGGGGGGGGGGGGGAGGTGATACTGGACAAAGCTGTGTGGGAGGAGGAGAGAAAACACATGTAGAATGGCCAAAAAGAAACAACATGGTCAGAAGGAAGAGCTCTGAAACTATTTCTAGTTAAAAGTAAAGCTTTCATCTTGGGCTAAGTTTAAGTGCCAAGAAGCTAGGGTTTAGTGTAATGCCTAGTATGGTAACTAAAAGTAGAAAGTAACTGCTGCAGAACCTCTTAAAAAATCATTCCTTTATCAAGAGACATTTTGGACACATCCATGTGCCTTGCTGAACCTCTCTGAAGTTAAGTACACGTTATATCTAATTAATACAATGCTATATAGAATATAACAGTTGTATGTTTGTAAATTTGTTTGTGATATCCTTTTAGATATATTGTTTTTACCGCCAGAGGTATAAATAAAGTATATCATATATGACAACATCTTTTGGTATTCATCTTTACATAATTTAGCTGTACTCTCGAATCAAATAAATTTATTGTTGTACTGTTAGTCTTGTTTGTCTAAATAAATATGTATTAATTATTACATAATTATTTAGCATAATTTAGCATACAGCAGGCCACGACCACAACAATTGGCGTAGTCGGCAGGATACAGTAACAATTATTAAAGTGAATATCGTTTTTACTGTACTCCGATATATCCTGACGCTGGTATTGAGCTTGGTGCAGAATCATTATGGTTAGACCTAGGGGTTTACTCAAAGAGAGAGCATAAAGCAGCTGCCACCACAAGGTGGATAATTGTGCAGGCCCTCAGCCGTGAGGTGCAGAAAAATGAAGCGCTTAAGAAAGAGTTGCAGGAAGGGAAAGATTCCCAAGTTTTGAACAAGGAATGTATGCGTAGCAATGCATGCCATGTGACTGCCCTTGAAGAGAAATGTACTAAGCTAGTGGTAAGCAAGATAAACCGCAAGAGGTCACAGAGATGTAGAAAGCCAGTGCCTGTAAGCAATGTGCGAGCCATGGTTGCAGACCCCAAATGGGATCCTACAGAGACTCTTAAGCAATCTGATGATGAGAATTTGTCCTTTTCTGAAGATGATAATGAACTGGACAGGCAACAAGCCTGTCCTGTAATTATTCAACAGCAGAAAAGGAGACTACCCTGTGACCAACATAGAGAGCATGGTTTGAGAGCTGGTGCATGTGATGCGATGAAGGAAGTGGTAAAGAGTTACTCACAAACTGAGCTGTTGGAGCTAGCTAAGATACATATGCAACAAGTGGGTGAAAATGTGGGAGAGTGGTTGCTACGAATGTATGATGCAGGAGCTGACCATGTGCTGTTGAATGCAAGGGAAGCCATAAGTATGGGAAAGCTGACAATGCATCTGAAGCTCATGCAGGTATTGCAGAGGGTAAGGGAGATTAGGGGGACCTTTTCATTGTTTGACATGATTCGCCATGCTGTGTTACTAGTTTACCCATCACACTCAGATATTGAGCCGACAGCCCCCTGGGTAACAATGAAAGATGCCATAAATCATGTAAGGATTATGGGTTGTGTTGCAGGATTGACCAAGGATAATTGGGAAGGGCCTGATATGGAGGATTTTACAGATAGCATGCGGTCAAGGTTTCTAAAGACAGCACCGCTAGATCTGAGAGTTCCCCTGTTATCTCTGCTCTATGGGATTAAAGACAATGGTAAAATACACCATGTGACCTCCTTATTAGCGGAGATTGAAGCATTAAATACTGAAGCCAAACAGACTAAGAATATTTGTACAGCAGGAAAGGCTAGAGTTGAGTTTGCAGAGCAAAAGTCAGAGGGGAATCAGACAAGGCTCACTAGAAGGTAAATGTGGAATGACTTGCGGCAGGCGGGTATACCAAGAGATTGCAGTAATAATGGATCCCTGACAAAGCCACATTTAAACCAACAAAGAAGTGAACCCATTGAAAAACCACTTCTACCAAATGGTGGAGATGGAGTGCAGATTAGGTCCTCATACCCTGGTAAACAGAATAACAGTCCTATGGCCTCCCCATTATTACAAGATGGCAGGTCTCCAGTTCCACATATGGCAACAGTATCCACTGCAGACCGCTGCCAACAGGCTGGTGTGGGGAGGGATAATGATAGGCAACAGAATGGGGTATGGAGAAGGGGGACAAGAACTGAAGAGAAAACCATTCCCATTATATCAGTTCCATCAATTTATATAGTGCCCACAAGCCAGATGTCAGGGTTTAATAATTTAAAACAGGACAGTACGGAAAATGTAAGTGAGGAGTTTTTGTTTTCATGCTTCCCTAGTAAACAGCACTTAAGGGAACATGTAAAACTTGGTGATGTTTCTTCCTCAGCCATGCCGGTTTGCCATGTGCAGAACCGACAGCCTGGAGGACAGATGAGAGATAGATATTCAACCCACTGTCAGCTCTATTAACGTTTGTCTTGCCTGTTTTAAGTGTCAGATGACTCTGGGTTGGCTGCTGACTACCGGGAGGTGGATTTGGTAGTGCCATCAGTGAGCACTGCGGTTCCGAGTACAGTCAATGCAGATGAAGGGTAAACAGGCAGACACGTAGCAAGCTGGGATTGAATCAGGAATGGCCTCTCTTTAATTCTCCTTGCACCAGAGATGAACTAACATGCTAGCTTTGCCTGGGAGAAGAAATCATGTACATCCAGGTAGTGCATCAAGACAGTCGACTGGGATGTGAGTCGTATCCCAAAGACTCCAGTATGTCTAAAGACCGAAGACACACTCCCTGCACTGAATGACCCATGTGACAGGCCTGGACAGACATCAGTGTCCAGAAATGAACTGCCTACCTGAGCACAGTGCAAGAACAATAACAGTGGTGGACTATGAAGATACAGACAAAGAAGAAACATCAAGCAAGATTACCAGTGACCGAGTACATTATAATTCTCCTGCAGATGCAAACCTGCAAAATGAGTTGCAGAAGAGGAGTGAAAAATTATGAGAAGCTGATTGCACCTGTCATTAAGAGCTGGCCACACCAAGTTGCCCTAAAGAAAAAGATGGGCAAACTTGGCAGTTTAACTGTGAAGGCCGAAGATCTACAGGTGGACTGAATTACTGCAATTTTGAGAAAACTATTCAGAAGAGTTGTTGCTTTTAGTCCAGCAAGAAGACACTGTTAAAATAATTCATGGAAGAACCAAAGACAAGAACTTGTTATCTATGGACAGTAGCGCTTGTGTTATTGGGCTACCACTAAGCATATTATGGTCCCCAGCCTATCACCCTAAAGCCTCTAGGTTGATAGAGTGGTCCAAAGAGTTTTCAGGAGAGCACATTCGAGTAATGTCCCCAGTAGTGATAGATTGTGGGTGGGGATGGGTTTGCAGCCATTATTCCCTTGTACAGCATTGCCAACAAAGATTCTAGTGTGTCATATTGGGTTACATAGGATGTTGGTATATGAAACCGATTTTCAGGGATTGTGAATGTGTGTTTGTGACTGATGTGAAATGTGTGGTTGATGTAATGAATGTAACATTGTTTGCTTTGTGAAAGGGGATCATCATCCAAATGAGAATAGAGCAGGGGTAACACCATGTTAGTAGGATGTTTTTAATGGTGGTTACTATGCAGACAGGAAATGTACTATTGTTTATGATTTGTAGTGCAATGATAAGTGTAATGCTTCACCTTGTTTCATTTTTCCCTCCAATAGATTGGAGGCCATTTTAAGAGATCCTGATTTTCTATTGTGGATTGTTGAAAAAACTTCAAGCAGCCGGGAATATGGAGTTAGACTTCGAGTGACTTTATTGAAACTGATGTCTTGACAGGATCAAGATGGAGGAGTGCCTCATGTGGGGAGGATTCAGTTGGACATTCTGTGGGGATTATTGTTGAGGGTTATATTGTCTTTTTATTTGTCTTTATATGTTTGTGTGTCCAAGGTATCACTGTGAAATGAGTGCCATAGTTGGGGGATTATCTTCTGGAGAGATACATTTATAGATATTGTTGCTATATGATGTGAATCAAGAGGTGGATTGTATTGGATATGGCTTGCAAAGTCATTTATTAGTGATTCACGTCACAGAAGCAACTTCATAAGTATATTAATGATATGAATTACCTCCCTTTAGATAGACCCCTCCTCTGACTATGGCATCCATTTTGATATCTGATCTATGTAGCATTGTAAGAAGTGCATTACTCCTACCAACACCAACAGGTGTCACTAGGGAGTGAGTGTTCCACCAGGTAAATCCTGGAGGAGGGAGGGGGGGGGGGGGGGGAAGGTGATACTGGACAATAGCTGTGTGGGAGGAGGAGAGAAAACACATGTGGAATGGCCAAAAAGAAACAACATGGTCAGAAGGAAGAGCTCTGAAACTATTTCTAGTTAAAAGTAAAGCTTTCATCTTGGGCTAAGTTTAAGTGCCAAGAAGCTAGGGTTTAGTTTAATGCCTAGTATTGTAACTAAAAGTAGAAAGTAACTGCTGCAGAACCTCTAAAAACATCATTCCTTTATCAACCTGGAATCAAGAGCCATTTTGGACACAGCCATGTGCCTTGCTGAACCTCTCTAAGTTAAGTACACGTGATATCTAATTAATACAATGCTACATAGAATATAACAGTTGTATGTTTGTAACTTTGTTTGTGATATCCTTTTAGATATATTGTTTTTACCGCCAGAGGTATAAATAAAGTATATATATATATTACAACGTCTTTTGGTATTCATCTTTACATAATTTATCTGTACTCTCGAATCAAAGAAATGTATTTTTGAACTGTTAATCTTGTTTGTCTAAATAAATATTTATTGATTATTTCATAATTATTTAGCATAATTTAGCATACAGCAGGCCACGACCGCAACAGCCATCTCTGGAGGACTTTGGCTATTTTTTACAATAGCCAAAGTCCTCCCATAAACTTCTTCTATGGGAAGGAGCTGGGCTTCCATTTCGGCAACCAAACTCCCATACACAACACTAGGCCTCTTGATTCACTGGTGCCTATTGCAGTTTTTTAATTTGTGTATGAGCGCTAGAATAGAATGTCTTGTATGGAGAAGTTTCATCACTAGTAATAAACTGTTAACATCACAATACAAATTACACATGTTCTTGGGCTAGTTTAATTGATGATGTTTGAAACTTGCAAGCATTGAACTTGTGCAGAAACATGTTACAGGATACATTGACAATGCTTTAGGATTCTGTATCATTCTGTGCTGGTTTAGCCTTTGTAATCTTTGGTCCTCTTCTTACTCGACACCTGCTCATTCGACCAAAGCGGGGAAAAGGAGATGGAGGTGAAATAGACCGCCAAACTCGACATGGAGGTGAATAAGAACGAGAACGAGAGCGGTAATGTTCTATTTTATCTTCAGCTTTCAAGAAATGCAAAAGAGCAAAAGAAACAAAGAAGGTGATTAGATGGATTACTTCCTCCCACCCTTATATATTCAAATTAAAACTGACCCCTGAAAACAAGTCTATATGTTTTTCTCAAGAGCAGCATAAATCACGGTTTTCTTTCCAATTATTTGGAATGGTCCAGCAGTTTTTAGCAAATGTTTTATAATAGATTTAAACCGAGCTACTGTAAACTATTTCAACTGGGCCTTTTGGGCCCTCGCCTACACCCACTCCTATTTCTTCTTTTCCTAAAATATCTAATAAAGGAAAGATATACAGGGAAATCTGGAAAAGGAGTTTAACTACATTATGTGATGCTTTATGTTCTCAGCACATGGACACTAAATGTAATCAGAATATAAAACGTCAATAAAAAATAATCTAAACCCAAGATATAAGCCTTTTTTGTTTTGTTGACAAATTTTCAATTTATTCAGCTATCAAAATTTCCTCTAAAGATAAACAAGTATACGTTCATTGGGTCTAGATTTCACTAATATATTACCCACCCAAACTAGAGATGTTTATTAGCAATCGCTAATAAATTATCCACTCAAAATAAGATGGTAATAAAATCAAACCGCGGATATTGCTGTTTTTTTCATGAATTTACACATAGTAACATAGTATCCTTAAAGTTTCTTCTTACCTTCATTACTGCCTTTGGGTTGTTTCCCTGGGGGGGACACGCTGGACATTCTGAATTGATAGTCTTGGATAGTAGACCTCAGTTCTCGTTTCTTCATCAAGCTGAGCATCTTACGTAGCTCACTATTTTCATTTATTAGGCGAGCATTCTTACGTAGCTCACTATTTTCATTTATTATGCGAGCATTCTCAGCATAAAGGTCCTGGCCCTTAAGACTCTGCATCAAATCCATTGTCTTATGACTGAGAGACTTTAAACCTCCTCTTGCCAGTGTAACTTCTACGTCAACTACTGAAAATGATTTGCTACTTACCAAATGCAGCATTTAACTGTTAGAGTTCTGTGATGTCATCTATTGTGAGGGGGCACTGATGTCAACGGAAAGGTAGATTTTTTTAGAGTTATATATATAGCGTAACTAGAAACCACCAGGCCCCGGTGCAAAAATTGCCTCGGGGCCCCCCAACCCAACTATGCAACTCCACCCTAGAAATGCCACTTACATGCCTCCCAACTGTTCCGCTTTGTGCCTGGCCTTGTCTTATATCTAGGATAGCCTTATACCTATCCCATGCATGCTTAAACTCCTTCACTGTATTAACCTCTACCACTTCTACTGGAAGACTATTCCATGCATCCACTACCCTCTCAGTAAAGTAATACTTTAATTAGTCCCTGGCCTTATATTATATCTAGGATAACCTTATACCTATCCCGTGCATGCTTAAACTCCTTCACTGTATTAACCTCTATCATTTCTGCTGGAAGACGATTCCATGCATCCACTACCCTCTCAGAAAGTAATACTTCCATTAATCCTTGGCCTCATCTTATATCTAGAATAGCCATATGCTTACACTCCTTCACTTTATTAACCTCTACCACGTCTGCTGAAAGGCTATCCCATGCATCCACTACCCTCTCAGTAAAGTAACATCTTCATTAGTCCCTGGCCTACTCTTATATCAAGGCTAGCCTTATGCTTATCCCATGCATGCTTTAACTGCTTCATATATTAACCTCTCATCCACCACCCTCTCAGTAAAGTAATGTATTACTTTTCTGGACACAAAAAAAAAAAAGTTAAAATATTTCCACAGGGCCGATCCTGGGCGGGTGCACGGGGTGCACCGCGCCAAGGCGCTCGGGAGGAGAGGCGCTGAAGCAGGGAGCTCTCTCCCTGCCGTCCTCCTTGTTAAAGCAAGCACAGCGCGACGGGTGCAAGCTCCGCCCCCGTCGCGTTCTGTGATTGGCTGCTGCCGGGAGGAGGACGTTCTCTAGAGTATCTGCCAAGACACCATAGAGAACATCCTCCTCCCTGCAGCCAATCACAGAACGCGACGGGGGCGGAGCTTTCCCCCCGTTGCTCTGTGCTTGGATTACCAAGGAGGAGGAGGTGATAACAGTTTGGCGGGGGGGAGGGTATTGTTAAAATATTAAATAAAAAAAGAAAGTGTGGAAGTGTATGTGAATGTGTATGTGTGTATGTGTGTGTCAATGTGTTTAACTATGTGTGTGTTAATGTCTGTGTAAGTGTGTGTGAATGTGAATGTGTATAAGTGTGTATGTGTGTGTCAATGTGTATAACTATGTGTGTGTTACTGTCTGTGTATGTGTGTGTGTATGTGTGTGTCAATGTGTATAACTATGTGTGTGTTACTGTCTAAGTGAGTGTGTATGTGTATAAGTGTGTACGTGTGTGTCAATGTGTATAACTATGTGTGTGTTACTGTCTGTGTAAGTGTGTGTGTATGTGTATAAGTGTGTATGTGTGTGTCAATGTGTATAACTATGTGTGATACTGTCTGTGTAAGTGTGTGTGATTGTGTATGTGTGTGTCAATGTGTATAACCATGTGTGTGTTACTGTCGGTGTAAGTGTGTGTGTATGTGTATAAGTGTGTATGTGTGTGTCAATGTGTATAACTATGTGTGTGTTACTGTCTGTGTAAGTGTGTGTGAATGTGTATGTGTGTGTCAATGTGTATAACTATGTGTGTGTTACTGTCTGTGTAAGTGTGTGTACATGAGTGTCTGTGCAAGTGTATCCTGTGTCTAAGTGTGTAAAGGTGGCTGTGTGTGTATTTATGTATGTGTGACAGTGTGTATAAGGGTGTCTGTGTAAATGTATGTCTGTGAGGGTGACTAAGTGTGTTTGTGTGACTGTGTGTATTTATGTATGACTGTGTATATTTATATGTGACTGTGTATTTATGTGTGACTGTGTATTTATGTGTGACTGTGTATTTATGTGTGACTGTGTGTATTTATGTATGACTGTGTGTATTTATGTGTGGCTGTGTGTTCTTGCCCGGGGCCCTCACTGCGCTCATCAATTTATCACATGGAGGGCACCAGCCCCCAACCAGCTGGCGTCTATTTCCCGCATCCTGCACTCAGCGTGCGTAGAGGGAAGACTGTGCGGAGGAGACGGCCGGGGACGCGAGAGCAGCAGCAAGGTGAGTACTGGGGAAGGCAGGAGAGGAGATTATGCTTTTATTGGGTAAACTAACTGTGGCATATTGGCTGTAGCCTATTAATTGGCAAACTAGCATAGGTATATAAATGGGAAAAAAAAGAGAAAACGGAGTTTGAAGGTGAGTAGCAGAGGTTCCAAATAAAGCAAAAAATATAACCAGACACGGGATATGCTTCAAAACAAAATTTACTGAAACATGAAGCAGCTGAGGCAATGCAGTGCTCCTACCCGGTGAGAAAAATAGCAAGCCTACGCGTTTCACGCCAACACAGGGCGCTTTCTCAATGCCTTGAGAAAGCGCCCTGTGTTGGCGTGAAACGCGTAGGCTTGCTATTTTTCTCACCGGGTAGGAGCACTGCATTGCCTCAGCTGCTTCATGTTTCAGTAAATTTTGTTTTGAAGCATATCCCGTGTCTGGTTATATTTTTTGCTTTATTTGGAACCTCTGCTACTCACCTTCAAACTCCGTTTTCTCTTTTATTTTCGTTTACCCGACGGAAGCGCCGGGACAGCAGTAAGCTCCTTGGCATCACAACGGATTTCCTCTGTTTGTTTATGAACTTTAAGTCACAGGGACCGGACCCTCGTTTCTGTTAATATAAATGGGAAAACTGTCTGTGACATATCAGTGGGCAAATTGGCTGTTGTATATTAATGGACAAACTGTCTGTGGCATATTAATGGGCAAAATAATTGGCATATTACTTGGGAAACTGGTGTATTTTAATGGACGAACTGGCATTTTTATTGAGCAAACTGTAGCATTTTTAATAGGCAAACTGGCTGTTGCTTATGTTAATGGCAAAGTATACCCTAAGAACACCTCTGCAAATGGGCTTCCCATGTGCTGCTTTGCTGCCTCTCATAGCTAGCTCTGCAGATTGGCGCCATGTTTCCCCTTAGACCTCAGTCAGCGCTTTCTGCTCTTTCCGTGCACAGTGATGACTTAGAGCGTTGGAACATAACGGTCAGAGTCATCACATGTGCGGGGAGATCAAGGCAGTGCTAATTGAGTTCTGAGATGAGGTCAGTAGGGAGCATGAAAAAGGGACATGGGAAGAGACAAATACATGGTAGGTAGGAGGTATAGGAGAAAGATATGGGGTGTGACAGACAGACATGGGGTATGAGTGGAGAGAGACAAACATGGGGCATAAGTGGAGAGAGACAAACATGGGGCATGAGTGCAGAGTGAGAGACAGACATGGGGAATGAGTGCAGAGAGAGAGACAGACATGGAGTATGAGTGGAGAGAGAGAGACAGACATGGAGCATGAATGGAGAGAGAGAGAAACATGGAGCATGAGTGGAGAGAGAGACAGACATGAGGGAATGGGGAGAGAGAGACAGACATGAGGGTACGGGGAGAGAGAGACAGACATGAGGGTACGGGCAGAGACAGACAGACATGAGGGTACGGGCAGAGACAGACAGACATGAGGGTACGGGGAGAGACAGAAAGACATGAGGGTACGGGGAGAGACAGACAGACATCAGGGTACGGGGGGAGAGAGAGACACGTGAGTGACTGACTTGGTGGAATATTATTTATCACTCATTGTGTACTTCTTTTCCAATGATGCTCAGCCAGACTAATGAGAGACTTTGGCTGGTTGGGAATCATGGGTAGTATGGTAGTAAAACGGTAGTAAAAACTCATTCTGCTAGCCAGCAAAAAGTCTCCCATGTTGCTGGCTGAGCATCATAGAAATAAATAAAACCACTACACAGTATTATGGCAAAATATATATCTTTATTTAAAATAAACGTTGGTCCTTTACAATAAAATAAAGTTTTCTCCCTCCCCCTCTCCCCAATATTGAAATGGGCATGTCTGGAACAGAAATGTCTAAAGGGGAGGAGTTCATAATATAGCCACGCCCACCCTTGGGCGCCAAAGGAAAACTTGCACCCAGGCGCCCGTGACCCTAGGATCGGCCCTGTATTTCCAGCTGTATCAAAAGCTTGAGGTGGACCCCAAATATATGTATATAACTAGTTGCATTTATAATTATATGGACTTTTTAATATTATATTCAACTATTTTCATATGTAATGAAAATGTTATTGAAAAATTTCATATTTTTATTACGTTCCTCTGCACCCACATTGCACCTAAAGGTCCTAACACAGCACTATACAGTACTCACAGCACTTGGCTTGTACTCATATTACACCCACACGATTTGGAATGCTGCAGTATAGATGTTCCCGCCAGAACATACCACAGTGTCACTTTGTCCCACTGAACTTCCCCTGCAGAACATGCCACAGTGTCACTTTTCCCCATAGTACATGTTATTTTGCCCCACAGAACATGCCACAGTGTTCCTTTTACCCCATAGTACATGTTATTTTGCCCCACAGAACATGCCACAGTATCAATTTGGCCACAGCCAATTTGCCCATTATGCCACAATTAGCCACGATTGCCAATATGCCACAGCCAGATTGACAACATGCCACAGGCAATTTTGCCCATTTGCCAGTGTTATTTTGCCCATTTGTCAGTTATTTGCCCATTTGCCAGTTTTATTCTGCCCATTATTTGTCAGTTATGTGCCCATTTGCCAGTGTTATTTTGCTCATTTGCCAGTTATTTTGCTAATTTGACAGTTATTTGCCCATTTGCAGGGTTATTTTGCACATTTGCCAGTTATGTGCCTATTTGCCAGTGTTATTTGCCCAATTGCCAGTTATGTGCCCATTTGCCAGTTATTTGCCAGTTATGTGCCCATTTGCCAGTGTTATTTGCCCATTTGCCAGTTGTGCCCATTTGCTAGTTGTGCCCATTTGCCAGTGTCATGTGCCCATTTGCCAGTTATGTGCCTGTTATGTGCCCATTTGCCAGCGTTATGTGCCCATTTGCCAGTGTTATGTGCCCATTTGCCAGTTGCTCCCATTTTGCCTGTGTTAAGTGCCCATTTACCAGTTGTGCCCATTTGCCAGTGTTATGTGCCCATTTGCCAGTTTTATGTGCCCTCAATATGCCAGGATTTAGCCATTCAATATGCCATTCTTTTGCCATTTAATATGCCATTCCTTTGTCATTTAATATTACAGTATTTTGCCCCTCAATATGCCATTTTTTTCCCATTTTAATATGCTAGGATTTTGCCACTCTATAGACACTTAATATGCCAGGATATTGCCATTTAATATGCCAGGATAATGCCATTTAATATGCCAGGATATTGCCTATTAATATGCCAGGATATAGCCACTTAATATGCCAGGATATTGCTATTTAATATGCCAGGATATAGCCACTTAATATGCCAGGATATTGCTATTTAATATGCCAGGATATAGCCACTTAATATGCCAGGATATTGCCAATTAATATGCCAGGATATAGCCAATTAGTATGACAGGATATTGCCAATTAATATGCCAGGATAATGCCAATTAATATGCCAGGATATTGCCACTTTATATGCCAGGATATAGCCAATTAATATTCCAGGATATTGACACTTTATATGCCAGGATAAAGCCAATTAATAAGCCAGGATATTGCCACTTTAAATGCCAGGGTACATCCACTTTATATGCCAGGATAATGCCACTTAATGTCAGGATTATGCCAATTATTATGACAGGATATAGCCAAATAATATGTCAGGATAATGCCACTTTATATGCCAGGATAATGCCACTTAATATGTCAGGATTATGCCAATTAATATGTCAGGATATAGCCAATTAATATGCCAGGATTTTGCCCCTCAGTATGCTCGTTATACCACCCTCCTCCCCCCTTCCCCAGCCAGTACTTACCTCCTTGCTGCTGTCTCCCGGTGCAGGTCCGTGGCTGTGAAGGAAGCGTTGTGTGCTCCCCTCCAGCCACGCGGATCAATAAAGTTTGTTGAAACTTTTTTTTAAATAAATTTTATTGATCCACGTGGCTGCAGGGGAGCACACAACGCTTCCCTCACAGCCACGGACCTGCACCGGGGGACAGCAGCAAGGAGGTAAGTATTGGCACGGGTAGCGGGGGCCCACAGTGCAGCTGTCTTAGGCCCCAAGGATGAATGGGCCCTGGGCAGCTGCCCGGTTTGCCCGCACATATTTTTTTATTTTATTTTTTGTGCAGGGGTCGCAGGGCGGCCGGGCCCCTGGAGTGACGGGCCCGGTCGCCGCTGCGACCCCTGCACCAGTGGTAGGTACGCCACTGGCACAGGCCATTAACTACATTTTATTGTGGATACTATGTGGCATATGCGATTTGTACATTTTATATTTCATGGTGGTTCATTGACATGGTACCACTTATGCCATTATAGCATATTTTAAATAAAAATTACTTTATTTTTTTGTTGCAATAAATCTGCTTTTATGGCATGTTAAAACTATTACCACGACAATGAAAACATGATTTGGAATGATTTTTATTATAACACTTATATAATAATTTCTCAAATATTATTATTCATTAATTGTAGTTAGTTTTTTTGTATTTATGTTACTACATTTTTTTATTTTGTTAAACACTTTTACTTTTTATCATTTACTTATTTATAATTTAATTTCAATTTTATTTCATGTTGGGCCCCCTCTGGAGGTCTTTGGCTATTTTTACAATAGCCAAAGTCCTCCCATTAACTTCTTGAATGGGGAGGAGCCAGGCTTCCATTTCGGCAACCAAACTCCCATATACAACACTACGCCTGTTGATTCGCTGGTGCCTATTGCAGTTTCTTAATTTATGTATGAGCGCTAGAATAGAATGTCTTGTATGGAGAAGTTTCATCACTAGTAATAAACTGTTAACATCACAATACAAATTACACATGTTCTTGGGCTAGTTTAATTGATGATTGCAAGCATTGAACTTGTGCAGAAACATGTTACTCGATACATTGACAATGCTTTAGGATTCTTTATCATTCTGTGCTGGTTTAGTCTTTCTGATCTTTGGTCCTCTTCTTACTCGACACCTGCTCATTCGACCAAAGCGGGGAAAAGGAGATGGAGGTGAAATAGACCGCCAAACTCGACATGGAGGTGAATAAGAACGAGAACGAGAGCGGTAATGTTCTCTTTTATCTTCAGCTTTCAAGAAATGCAAAAGAGCAAAAGAAACAAAAAAGGTGATTAGATGAATAACTTCCTCCCACCCTTATATATTCAAATTAAAAATGACACCTGAAAACAAGTCTATATGTTTTTCTCAAGAGCAACATAAATCACGGTTTTCTTTCCATTTATTTGAAATGGTCAAGCAGTTTTTAGCAAATGTTTAATAATAGATTTAAACCGAGCTACTGTAAACTATTTCAACTGGGCCTTTTGGGCCCTCGCCTACACCACCTCCTATTTCTTCTTTTCCTAAAATATCTAATAAAGGAAAGATATACAGGGAAATCAGGAAAAGGAGTTTAACTACATTATGTGACGCTTTATGTTCTCAGCACATGGACACTAAATGTAATCAGAATATAAAACGTCAATAAAAAATAATCTAAACCCAAGATATAAGCATGTTTTGTTGACTAATTTTCAAATTATTCAGCTATCAAAATTTCCTCTAAAGCTAAACAAGTTCATTGTTTCTAGATTTCACTAATATATTACCCACCCAAACTAGAGATGTTTATTAGCAATCGCTAATAAATTATCCACTAAAACTAAGATGGTAATAAAATCAAACTACGGATATTGCTGTTTTTTTCATGAATTTACACATAGTAACATAGTATCCTTAAAGTTTCACTTACCTTCATTACTGACTTTGGATGGTTTCCCTGGGGGGGACACGCTGAACATTCTGAATTCATAGTCTTTGATAGTAGACCTCAGTTCTAGGTTCTTCATCAAGCTGAGAATCTTACGTAGCTCACTATTTTCATTTATTAGGCGAGCATTCTCAGCATGAAGGTCCTGACCCTTAAGACTCTGCATCAAATCCATTGTCTTATGACTGAGAGACTTTAAACCTCCTCTTGCCAGTGTAACTTCTATGTCAACCACTGAAAATGATTTGCTACTTACCAAATGCAGCATTTAACTGTTAGAGTTCTGTGATGTCATCTATTGTGAGGGGGCACTGATGTCAACGGAAAGGTAGATACCAACCCTCAGCAATTAGCACAGAGTTATATATATATAGCACAGGCCAGAGTCGTAACTAGAAACCACCCGGCCCCGGTGCAAAAAATGCCTCGGGGCCCCCCAACCCAACCATGCAACTCCACCCCAGAAATGCCACTTACATGCCTCCCAACTGTTCCGCTTTGTGTCTGGCCTTGTCTTATATCTAGGATAGCCTTATACCTATCCCATGCATGCTTAAACTCCTTCACTGTATTAACCTCTACACGTCTACTGGAAGACGATTCCATGCATCCACTACCCTCTAAGAAAGTAATACTTCCATTAATCCTTGGCCTTATCTTATATCTAGGATAACCTTATACCTATCCCATGCATGCTTAAACTCCTTCACTGTATTAACCTCTACCTCTTCTGCTGGCAAACTATTCCATGTATCCACTACCAGCTCAGTAAAATAATACAAAGTTTCTGACCTCCACTGTATTAACCTCTACCATTTCTGCTGGAAGACGATTCCATGCATCCAATACCCACTCAGAAAGTAATACTTCCATTAATCCTTGGCCTCATCTTATATCTAGAATAGCCATATGCTTACACTCCTTCACTTTATTAACCTCTACCACGTCTGCTGAAAGGCTATCCCATGCATCCACTACCCTCTCAGTAAAGTAACATCTTCATTAGTCCCTGGCCTACTCTTATATCAAGGATAGCCTTATGCTTATCCCATGCATGCTTTAACTGCTTCATATATTAACCTCTCATCCACCACCCTCTCAGTAAAGTAATGTATTACTTTTCTGGACACAAAAAAAAAAAAGTTAAAATATTTCCAGCTGTATCAAAAGCTTGAGGTGGACCCCAAATATATGTATATAACTAGTTGCATTTATACTTATATGGACTTTTTAATATTATATTCAACTATTTTCATATGTAATGAAAATGTTATTGAAAAATTTCTTATTTTTATTACGTTCCTCTGCACCCACATTGCACCTAAAGGTCCTAACACAGCACTATACAGTACCCACAGCACTTGGCTTGAACTCATATTACACCCACACGATTTGGAATGCTGCAGTAAAGATGTTCCCGCCAGAACATACCACAGTGTCACTTTGTCCCACTGAACTGCCCATGCAGAACATGCCACAGTGTCACTTTTCCCCATAGTACATGTTATTTTGCCCCACAGAACATGCCACAGTGTTCCTTTTACCCCATAGTACATGTTATTTTGCCCCACAGAACATGCCACAGTATCAATTTGGCCACAGCCAATTTACTCATTATGCCACAATTAGCCACGATTGCCAATATGCCACAGCCAGATTGACAACATGCCACAGCCAATTTTGCCCATTTGCCAGTGTTATTTTGCCCATTTGCCAGTTATTTGCCCATTTGCCAGTGTTAATTTGGCCATTTGCCAGTTTTATTCTGCCCATTATTTGTCAGTTATGTGCCCATTTGCCAGAGTTATTTTCCCATTTGCCAGTTATGTGCCCATTTGCCAGTTATTTGCCAGTTATGTGCCCATTTGCCAGTGTTATTTGCCCATTTGCCAGTTGTGCCCATTTGCCAGTTGTGCCCATTTGCCAGTGTCATGTGCCCATTTGCCAGTTATTTGTCTGTTATGTGCCCATTTGCCAGTGTTATGTGCCCATTTGCCAGTTGTGCCCATTTGCCAGTTGTGCCCATTTGCCAGTGTCATGTGCCCATTTGCCAGTTATTTGCCTGTTATGTGCCATTTGCCAGTGTTATGTGCCCATTTGCCAGTTGTGCCCATTTTACCTGTGTTAAGTGCCCATTTACCAGTTGTGCCCATTTGCCAGTGTTATGTGCCCATTTGCCAGTTTTATGTGCCCTTAATATGCCAGGATTTAGCCATTCAATATGCCATTCTTTTGCCATTTAATATGCCATTCCTTTGCCATTTAATATTACAGTATTTTGCCCCTCAATATGCCATTTTTTCCCCATTTTAATATGCTAGGATTTTGCCACTTTATAGACACTTAATATGCCAGGATATTGCCATTTAATATGCCAGGATAATGCCATTTAATATGCCAGGATATTGCCATTTAATATGCCAGGATATTGCCAATTAATATGCCAGGATATAGCCACTTAATATGCCAGGATATTGCTATTTAATATGCCAGGATATAGCCACTTAATATGCCAGGATATAGCCATTAATATGTCAGGATATAGCCACTTAATATGCCAGGATATTGCTATTTAATATGCCAGGATATAGCCACTTAATATGCCAGGATATTGCCAATTAATATGCCAGGATATAGCCAATTAGTATGACAGGATATTGCCAATTAATATGCCAGGATGATGCCAATTAATATGCCAGGATATTGCCAATTAATATGCCAGGATATTGCCACTTAATATGTCATGGTATAGCTACTTAATATGCCAGGATATTGTCACTTTATATGCCAGGATAATGCCACTTAATATGCCAGGATATTGCCAATTAATATGCCAGGATATTGCCACTTTATATGCCAGGATATAGCCAATTAATATGCCAGGATATTGACACTTTATATGCCAGGATAAAGCCAATTAATAAGCCAGGATATTGCCACTTTAAATGCCAGGGTATATCCACTTTATATGCCAGGATAATGCCACTTAATATGTCAGGATTATGCCAATTATTATGACAGGATATAGCCAAATAATATGTCAGGATAATGCCACTTTATATGCCAGGATAATGCCACTTAATATGTTAGGAGTATGCCAATTAATATGTCAGGATATAGCCAATTAATATGCCAGGATTTTGCCCCTCAGTATGCTCGTTATGCCACCCTCCTCCCCCCTTCCCCAGCCAGTACTTACCTCCTTGCTGCTGTCTCCCGGTGCTGGTCCGTGGCTGTGAAGGAAGCGTTGTGTGCTCCCCTCCAGCCACGCGGATCAATAAAGTTTGTTGAAACATTTTTTAAAAACAAATTTTATTGATCTGCGCGGCTGGAGGGGAGCGCACAACGCTTCCCTCACCGCCACGGACCTGCATCGGGGGACAGCAGCAAGGAGGTAAGTACTGGCACGGGTAGCGTGGGCCCACAGGGCAGCTGCCTTGGGCCCCAAGGATGAATGGGCCCTGGGCAGCTGCCCGTTTGCCTGCCCATTGCTGGGGTTGCAGGGCGGACAGGCCCCTGGAGTGAACAGTGTTATTCTGCCCATAATTTGCCAGTTATGTGCCTATTTGCCAGTGTTATTTTGCTCATTTGCCAGTTATTTTTCTCATTTGCCAGTGTTATTTTGCACATTTGCCAGTTATGTGCCCATTTGCCAGTGTAATTTGCCCATTTGCCAGTTATGTGCCCATTTGCCAGTTATTTGCCAGTGTTATTTGCCCATGTGCCAATGATGTGCCCCTTTGCAAGTTATTTGACTGCTATGTGCCCATTTGCAAGTTATGTGAACATTTGCCAATGTTATTTGCCCATTTGCCAGTTATTTGCCTGTTACGTGCCCATTTGCCAGTGTTATGTGCCCATTTGCCAGTTGTGCTCATTAGCCAGTGTTATGTGCCCATTTGCCAGTTTTTTGCCCCGTTCGCGCATATTTTTTTTTACATTTTTTTTTTGTGTGCAGGGGACGCAGAGCGGCCGGGTCCGGTCGCAGCTGCGACCCCTGCACCAGTATAAGGTACGCCAATGGCACAGGCCATTAACTACATTTTATTAGGCATTTTATGTGGCATATGCGATTTGTACATTTTATATTACATGGTGTGTTCATTGACATGGTAATTATACCACTTATGCCATCATCACCTTCGCGACAAAGGACGTGCCAGGCACGTCCTGGGAGAAACTCCCTTAACGACAAAGGATGTGCCTGGCACTCCCTTAACGACAAAGGACGTGCCTGGCACTCCCTTAACCCCATAACTCACACAAAAAATCCCGAAAAATATGGAAACATGCATATTTTTTAACTCGGGACAACATTTAGATGGGGTCTTTTTTAATGATTTTATTTGTGTAAATTATATTTTAGGTAAAATTTCGAAAAAGTGAGTTTTTAAAAAATTTTCATCATATTTTATGATGAACATAATGTTATCTAATGAAAGCCCTTCTTATGACGATAAAAACAACATATAATTTGTGTGGGTACTGTATGTGAGAAAGAAAAAAATTACAGCTAAACACAAACACCCTAGAAATGTCAAAACAGCCATTGCCACCAAGGGAAAGTCAAGGTGAAAATGTCTTGTCACTAAGGGGTTATAGCATATTTTAATAAAAACTTACTTTTTTATTTTTTTGTTGCATTAAATCTGCTTTCATGGCATGTTAAAACTATTACCACGACAATTAAAACATGATTTTCAATGGTTTGTATTATAACACTAATATAATAATTTCTTAAATATTATTATTCATTTATTGTAGTTAGTTTTTTTGTATTTATGTTACTACATTTTTTTTATTTTTTTAAACACTTTTACTTTTTATCATTTACTTATTTATAATTTAATTTCAATTTAATATCATGTTTGGCCCCCTCTGGAGGTCTTTGGCTTTTTTTACAATAGCCAAAGTCCTCCCATTTACGTCTTCTATGGGGAGGAGCCAGACTTCCATTTCGTCAACCAAACTCCAAGATACAACACTAATCCTCTTGATTCGCTGGTGCCTATTGCAGTTTCTAAATTTGTGTATGAGCGATAGAATAGAATGTCTTGTATGGAGAAGTTTCATCACTAGTAATAAACTGTTAACATCACAATACAAATTACACATGTTCTTGGGCTAGTTTAATTGATGATGTTTGAAATTTGCAAGCATTGAACTTGTGCAGAAACATGTTACTGGATACATTGACAATGCTTTAGAATTCTGTATCATTCTGTGGTGGTTTAGTCTTTCTGAACTTTGGGCCTCTTCTTACGCGACACCTGCTCATTCGACCAAAGCGGGGAAAAAGAGATGGAGGTGAAATAGACCGCCAAACTCGACATGGAGGTGAATAAGAACAAGAACGAGAGCGGTAATGTTCTATTTTATCTTCAGCTTTTAAGAAAAGTAAAAGAGCAAAAGAAACAAAGAAGGTGATTAGATGGATTATTTACTCCCACCCTTATATATTCAAATTAAAACTGACACCTGAAAACAAGTCTGTATGTTTTTCTCAAGCGCAACATAAATCACGGTTTTCTTTCCATTTATTTGGAATGGTCCAGCAGTTTTTAGCAAATGTTTAATAATAGATTTAAACCGAGCTACTGTAAACTATTTCAACTGGGCCTTTTGGGCCCTCGCCTACACCCCCTCCTATTTCTTCTTTTCCTAAAACATCTAATAAAGGAAAGATATGCAGAGAAATCAGGTGAAGGTGTTCAACTACATTATGTGACGCTTTATGTTCTCAGCACATGGACACTAAATGTAATAAGAATATAAAACGTCAATAAAAAATAATCTAAACCCAAGATATAAGCATGTTTTGTTGACTAATTTTCAATTTATTCAGCTACCAAAATTTCCTCTAAAGCAAAACAAGTATACGTTCATTGGGTCTTGATTTCACTAATATATTACCCACCCAAACTAGAGATGTTTATTAGCAATCGCTAATAAATTATCCACTCAAACTAAGATGGTAATAAAATCAAACTGCGGATATTGCTGTTTTTTTCATGAATTTACACATAGTATCCTTAAAGTTTCTTCTTACCTTCATTACTGCCCTTGGGTTTTTTCCCTGGGGGGGACACGCTGGACATTCTAAATTCATAGTCTTGGATAGTAGACCTCAGTTCTAGGTTCTTCATCAAGCTGAGCATCTTACGTAGCTCACTATTTTCATCTATTATGCGTGCGTTCTTACGTAGCTCACTATTTTCATTTATTAGGCGAGCATTCTTAAGTAGCTCATTATTTTCATTTATTAGGCGAGCATTCTTACGTAGCTCACTATTTTCATTTATTAGGCGAGCATTTTTAAGTAGCTCACTATTTTCATTTATTAGGCGAGCATTCTTACGTAGCTCACTATTTTCATTTATTAGGCGAGCATTCTCAGCATAAAGGTCCTGACCCTGAAGACTTTGCATCAAATCCATTGTCTTATATCTGAGAGACTTTAAACCTCCTCTTGCCAGTGTAACTTCTACGTTATCCACTGAAAATGATTTGCTACTTTCCAAATGCAGCATGTAAGTGTTAGAGTTCTGTGATGTCATCTCTATTGTGAGGTGGCACTGATGTCAACGGAATGGTAGATACCAACGATCAGCAATTAGCACAGGGTTATATGCTGTAAGTGTGGTAAATAAATAAAAGAAATCCTCAATTAACAATACTGCTGCATGCTCTGCATTCCAATTTTCCCATAAATACCATTCAGCAGCTTTTAGAGCAGCTTTGTATTCTGCTTTGTTATAGATTTGGTTGTATAGTCACCAAATCTACCACAATAAATAATAAATCGCTTACATAAAATATACATTTCACAACAATTTATTTATGCTGCACTTGGTACAGATTTTAACCCCCTAGTGACAGAGTTCTATGCTGCATTTGGTATGCCTTAAAGACCAGAAATCCATTTTTTTGTCATACGTTTGCTGAACTGTGAATTTCTTTCTTTGTGTTCAATACACCCTAGCAAATTATATTTAATTTTTTAAAGGATGGATGGGGTTTTCATTTGATACAATTATTTTCATCATATGACATAATTTACTAGTAAAAATTTTTTAAATCCTTCCCTTCTTGGAAATTCGGGTATCCACCCCCGCGAGTGGTTACCAAGAAGGAAGCAAGGAAGTTTCGGTTGATACATCACCTGTCGAACCCCTATGGCACATCAGTAAATGACGATATTACAAAAGATCTTTGCTCTGTTTCATATACCTCCTGTGATAAGGCTGTCAATCTAGTTAGGAAAGCAGGGGCTTGAGCGCTTATGGCTAAGGCGGATATGGGTGTGCTTTTAGGTTATTCCCTATCCATCCCCAATGTCATCATTTGTTGGGATGCTTTTTTGAGAGACAATTTTACGTGGATCTTTGCTTGCCCCTGGGTTGCTCCATCTCCTGTTCATATTTTGAGAAGTTCAGTACCTTTCTGAAGTGGGTGGTGCATCAAGAGTCCGGTAGTCGCAGGATTACGCATTACATGGATGATTTTTTCTGTGTCAGTCCAGCAGGATCAGACGAATGTAGTGGCATTGGTAAAAGGGGCCAGGAAGGTGACACTACGGCAGATGAAGTTCCTGATAGGGCGGCTCAACTTTGCTAGTAGGGTGGCTCCCATGGGTCGGGTGTTAACATGGCAGTAGTAGAGGCTATTAACACATTGTCGGCTTCTTCTCTGCCTGTTTCCAGGCTGCTTAGGAAGGAGGTACCTGAATGTTGTAGCTGATTCTCTCTCCAATTTCAGTTTACCTACAACCGTGGATATTAAAAACAGATGCCTAGGGTAAAGGTAGAAAGATTACTATTTGCTTTACCTGGGCACAGTTGTTGTCCTGCACAGTGGGTTGCTTATTTTCTTTCACTGAGAGTGGGGTTGTGGACTGGGAGTCTCTCTTGGTGCATGAGGAGGGCAGCTCGTTCTCCTGTTTCCAGTTTAATCAAGTTTTTAAAAAAGGTCTGTGGGGTGTGGGGTATGATCCTTCCCTTTTCAGTACCCATTCCTTCTGCATAGAGCGGCCACTGAGGCAGCTCGGTTAGGGTTTCAGGATGACCTTATCAAGAAGATGGAGTCCAAACACTTTTGTTCATATTTGAGGCCTGAGGGTATGTCAGTGTTAGTTCTAGCAGCCTTCATTGTCAGCCACTTGTACAAATTTTGGGCGAAGAGGAGGTGCTGCAGTTCAGATGACAGGTCCACAACTGGGCTTTCCTGACCATGTCCTGTCTGTCAAGTGGTTAGGCTTTCAAGGTTATTGGTGGAGCAATGCGTGGTTTGAGATTTTCACCCATGTTATTCAAGGCAAAATCTCTGTGATTCAAGCCGGGGGTAACGATTTGGGTTTGATGCCAAGAGGGAATTGATCAGGCAAATGCAGAGAGACATTGTGCGTTTACATGTGGCTGTGCCCGAGATTCAGATTGTATGGTCCGAGATAGTTCCTCAGTAGTGTTGGAGGTATGCTAAGGATCAGGTGCTTAAGGCAGAAGCTGGGGCAAAGTGAATAAGCTTATGGTGTGTTTTATCAGATCCAAGCAGTGGGTGGCTGTGCATCACTGTGAGTTAGAGAAGGTTCTTACTGGGTTCTAAGGAAGGATGGGGTTCATCTGACAGAGCTACGCCTAGATTTATTGATCCTTGGCTTTCAGGTGGCGCTCGAGTGAGGGGGTCTCTCTGAAGGGTGGCGGGGCTCATCCTATGTGAGGTATCAATGGATGGCCTGTGGCGGATCTTGCAGGGGAAGTTAGATTAGGAAGTGTTCTGGTGTGTTATATAAATGGCTGGTTATGTGGTTTGTGGTTATGAGCAAGTTGATAGCTCAAACCGTGGTGGCAGGAGCATCTTGGTATGCCCCTCCTTGGTATTAATGTTGGAATATTGTTCAATGTTATTTATTGTTATTTAATGTTTAAATGTGATGTGTTCATTTACAAGCTTTTTCGCTACAGAATTACAATTATTATCATTTTGGTGTCATTGACATGTGTGTGTATTAATGGGCGGTGTCTTGTGATGTTAGCAATGACCATTTATTGTTATATTTTATTAAAAGCTGTGGCCATATATTTTTTCCAACATTGGTGTCTGTCTTTATTGGGGTTTCTTGGGGAACATTGGCCCAGATATTGACTATGCACATCTCATGTATCAGGATAAACCGGTATGCACAGTTTACAGAAGCAGGCAGATTTGTCAGATCAGCAGCAGTTTCTCGATTTTAAAGGCAATCAGCAGAGGGTTCAGTAACTAGGTCTCCTCTGTTGATCCACTTTGAAAAAGGGGGTCTCCCTCTGCCTGCAGAGGTTTTACAAAGAGGTATTTAAGCTTTAAGGGAAGGCACGAGGGTGATAAAACACCCGTCCAATTGTCCTCCAAAACATGGAAAGAAGGTGCCACCCAGCTCTTATTGTTCTCATTTATTTAACCAATCACTATTAATGGGAGTAGTTCCAGAAAATTGGAAATTAGCTAATGTTATGCTCGTTGACAAAAAAGATAATAAGGAAGAGTCAGGCAACTATAGGACAGTAAGTCTTATATTGGTAGTGGAGAAATGAATGGACCTATTTTTATTTGCCTTAGTGAGCTGAAGTAGAACATCTTTCTCTGGAATGCAGCGGGGTCATTTATTAAAATTATAAGTAGTCCTAAGGCTCCGATTATTTTCTTACATGGGTGAGAATCACTGATCACCCAAACACCACAACTTTTTGTAATATCCCTTGATGATCACCGAGGTCGTGGGCATCTTCAGCCAAGGGAATGGGGCCATCCAAAAATCAAAATATCTATTCTATAAAAATAGTGCAACGCCCCAAAAAATGTGCCGGTCCTTTCCTAATCAGAGCATGTATGCTCAATGAAATCTCAGGCCAGTATGGCTGAGAAGTGCTGAGATTTCAAATACCTAAGGAGGCATCACTCACCTCCCAAATCAAACTCTCTTTCTTAGAGAAAAGCATTTTATTTTGCTCTTCATGAAGGTGAGTTAAAGATGGGAGTCCAAGTTGGACTTTTTGGGGGGCATGGGGAGAAATGGAGGTTGCATTTATCTTAGTGGATAGCATGAGGAGGTAGAATTTGGAGGTTGAATCTTATTTTATTCAAATTTAAATTCAAGCTCCTCTCACCAATCTCGAAATTCAGTTAACAGCCCCCAATGTTTCCATGTAACACAATGGAAAACAGATTAGTGAAGAGTACTGCAGGATACAGAGGCGTAATTTGAAACCACCGGGTCCTGGTGCAAAAATTACCCTGGGGCCCTCGTCCCCACCAAGAAACGCCACTTACATGCACGGAAAGGTTATATCCGGTGGCAATGAGTTTTTTAGTGGATGCCGCTGCAGAAAGAAAAAAAAATCAGCAGCGCAATGCGATGTGGGATGGTGCTGGAAGCAGGCTTGACAGGGCAGCCAAGCGACCATGATACTTCCGCCACTGCAGGATAACAGTACACTTCAAGAGAGCATGTAAGGGTAGTGAATGGAATAGTGCTGAATTAAATAGATATTACAAAGTGTTCCATCATGGATGATGCTACCTCCTGTCTGCAGTCATCTTTGGTAGGTAACTATTCTGCTGCTGTCATTTAATACCACAGTAGTCCCAGTCATCTGAGGGTGCTCCAAACAGCAGCTACATTGGGTCTGTTTGAGCTAAAGAGATTGAGTAGGCACCAACAATGTAATAAGCTTCCCTGGACTTTCACGAAACTTGTCAAAGGCACGGGTGTACTTGTATGGTGCATTTGTAAGGGGTTTCAGAAAACAAAAGTTCAAGGCTATGTATATATTTAGCCAGGCCAAATGTTCTTGTATTAAACGACCCATTGTGGGCACATTTAAAAACCTAAGCAATGAGATTTAAGGCATTCTTAAGGTTATGGTAAATAAATACCAATTTGTACAAACACATATGCAGATTTGGGTATGGACAAACAAAAATCACAGCACTACTTACTTGTTTTAAGTAGGAAAAATGTCCACATATAAAACACTTCAGGCACAGAAATAAATTATGACCTCCCAGATTGAGGCTTGCAATATGGCTGGCCATAGTACAGCTGACCCGAAGTGGTTTGCTGTTTTTGTATGGTTTCCTGTTTAAAATGAAAAAAAAATGCTTTATTTTTCTGAAGCAATGCTAATGTGGAAAAAAACAACTTTGCGATAGCAAGGGTAAACAACATGATTTCTTCTAGTGAGAGGTTTATGCATACAGGATTTGGCTGCTATAAACTTATTTTTTGTTGCAATAAATCTGCATTTATGGCATGTTAAAACTATTACCAAGACAATGAAAACATGATTTGCAATGTTTTTTTATTATAACACTAATATAATAATTTCTTAAATATTATTATTAATTTATTGTAGTTAGTTTTTTTGTATTTATGTTACTACATTTTTTTATTTTGTTAAACACTTTTACTTTTTATCATTTACTTATTTATAATTTAATTTAAATTTTATTTCATGTTGGGCCCCCTCTGGAGGTCTTTGACTATTTTTACAATAGCCAAAGTCCTCCCATTCTCTTTTTCTATGGGAAGGAGCCAGGCTTCCATTTCGGCAACCAAACTCCCATATACAACACTACGCCTCTTGATTCGCTGGTGCCTATTGCATTTTCTTAATTTGTGTATGAGCGCTAGAATAGAATGTCTTGTATGGAGAAGTTTCATCACTAGTAATAAACTGTTAACATCACAATACAAATTACACATGTTCTTGGGCTAGTTTAATTGATGATGTTTGAAATTTGAAAGCATTGAACTTGTGCAGAAACATGTTACAGGATACATTGACAATGCTTTAGGATTCTGTATCATTCTGTGCTGGTTTAGCCTTTGTAATCTTTGGTCCTCTTCTTACTCGACACCTGCTCATTCGACCAAAGCGGGGAAAAGGAGATGGAGGTGAAATAGACCGCCAAACTCGACATGGAGGTGAATAAGAACGAGAACGAGAGCGGTAATGTTCTATTTTATCTTCCGCTTTCAAGAAATGCAAAAGAGCAAAAGAAACAAAGAAGGTGATTAGATGGATTATTTCCTTCCACACTTATATATTCAAATTAAAACTGACACCTGAAAACAAGTCTGTATGTTTTTCTCAAGAGCAACATAAATCACGGTATTCCATTCCATTTATTTGGAATGGTCCAGCAGTTTTTAGCAAATGTTTAATAATAGATTTAAACCGAGCTACTGTAAACTATTTCAACTGGGCCTTTTGGGCCCTCGCCTACACCCCCTCCTAATTCTTCTTTTCCTAAAATATCTAATAAAGGAAAGATATGCAGGGAAATCAGGAAAATGAGTTCAACTACATTATGTGACGATTTATGTTCTCAGCACATGGACACTAAATGTAATCAGAATATAAAACGTCAATAAAAAAAAATCTAAAACCAAGATATAAGCATTTTTTTTGTTTTGTTGACTAATTTTCAATTTATTCAGCTACCAAAATTTCCTCTAAAGCTAAACAAGTATACGTTCATTGGGTCTAGATTTCACTAATATATTACCCACCCAAACTAGAGATGTTTATTAGCAATCGCTAATAAATTAGCCACTCCAACTAACATGGTAATAAAATCAAACTACGGATATTGCTGTTTTTTTCATGAATTTACACATAGTAACATAGTATCCTTAAAGTTTCTTCTTACCTTCATTACTGACTTTGGGTTTTTTCCCTGGGGGGGACACGCTGGACATTCTGAATTCATAGTCTTGGATAGTAGACCTCAGTTCTCGTTTCTTCATCAAGCTGAGCATCTTACGTAGCTCACTATTTTCATTTATTAGACGAGCATTCTTACGTAGCTCACTATTTTCATTTATTAGGCGAGCATTCTTACGTAGCTCACTATTTTCATTTATTAGGCGAGCATTCTCAGCATAAAGGTCCTGACCCTCAAGACTCTGCATCAAATCCATTGTCTTATATCTGAGAGACTTTAAACCTCCTCTTGCCAGTGTAACTTCTACGTCAACCACTGAAAATGATTTGCTACTTTCCAAATGCAGCATCTAAGTGTTAGAGTTCTGTGATGTCATCTCTATTGTGAGGTGGCACTGATGTCAACGGAATGGTAGATACCAACGATCAGCAATTAGCACAGGGTTATATGCTGTAAGTGTGGTAAATAAATAAAAGAAATCCTCAATTAACAATACTGCTGAATGCTCTGCATTCCAGTTTTCCCATAAATACCATTCAGCAGCTTTTAGAGCAGCTTTGTATTCTGCTTTGTTATAGATTTGGTTGTATAGTCACCAAATCTACCACAATAAATAATAAATCGCTTACATAAAATATACATTTCACAACAATTTATTTATGCTGCACTTGGTACAGATTTTAACCCCTAAGTGACAGAGTTCTATGCTGCATTTGGTATATCTTGAAGACCAGAATTCCATTTTTTTGTCATACGTTTGCTGAACTGTGAATTTCTTTCTTTGTGTTCAATACACCCTAGCAAATTATATTTAATTTTTTAAAGGATGGATGGGGTTTTCATTTGATACAATTATTTTCATCATATGACATAATTTACTAGTAAAAAAATTTGACAACCTTCCCTTCTTGGAAATTCGGGTATCCCCCCGCGAGTGGTTAACAAGAAGGAGGCAAGGAAGTGTCGGTTGATACATCACCTGTCGTACCGCTATGGCACATCAGTAAATGACGATATTGCCAAAGTTCTTTGCTCTGTTTCATATACATCCTGTGATCAGGCTGTCATTCTAGTTAGGAAAGCAGGGGCTGAAGCTCTTATGGCTAAGGCGGATGTGGGGGTCCTTTTAGGTTATTCCCTATCCATCCCCAATGTCATCATTTGTTGGGATGCTTTTTTGAGAGACAATTTTATGTGGATCTTTGCTTGCCCCTGGGTTGCTCCATCTCCTGTTCATATTTTGAGAAGTTCAGTACCTTTCTGAAGTGGGTGGTGCATCAAGAGTCCGGTAGTCGCAGGATTACGCATTAACCGGATGATTTTTTCTGTGTCAGTCCAGCAGGACTGACACAGATTTTTGTCCTTTTGCTTACCTATAATACCTTGTTTTAATTTTTTTTTTTTATAATTGCTGTAATTTGCATTTATTGTTTTAATGTTTAGCTCTGATTAGCCCTGTTGGCACTGAATGAAAAAAAAATGTTAATACAATGTGATAAAAATTGGAATAGTGAACATGTCACCTAAATAAAACAAAAAAATCCAAACTTCAATAAGATAATGGAGTATACTGTAACCACACCACTCCATTCCACACTGCATTTACATTTCATCTTCCCTTGACTCTGTTTGTGTTGTGGCGTTTTCCACATACCCCTTTTGCAGGAGGTGCCACACCAATTTTTGGCAGGAACCCAAACAGTAGATGGAGAGTGGCTGTGATGTTGACTTCAGTTTGCAAAAATAAAGACTTAAAAGATTATACTTTGAGGAGTTAGGGAGGAAGCCTCATTTAACTCCAAAGGTTCTACTCAATATAGACCGATCTGGCCAGAAATGGGTCTAGATCAGTTAAAGTAGCTGGATTGCGAAATGTATTAAAATTTGACTACGCAATATAGATGATATGGCCAGAAATTGGCAATATTTCGCAATTTTGGGCTGATTTCTGGTTACTTGCCCTATAATGAACGGGGCTGGGAGCTACCAAATGACTCAGAGTCCCTTGTTGCCTACATGGAGGCCAGGGCAAGTAGCCCTAGTCCCCTCATATAATGAAAAACCTGCCCGTTAATTTATGCGGTCCAGAGGCATTTCGTCACCCTCTAGGCCCCAAGGGTGGGAAACATTATTTTATTTTAATTGATCTGGGGGCTTGTGGGCATTTGCATATATATATATATATATATATATATATATATATATATATATATAGGTATATAGGGGGTACAGTGGAACTTAGCCAGCCTCTGGACTCAAGGGGGCAATTATTTAATTATTATTTTTATTATCAGGCTTATTCAAGGCCTATTTCAGGAGGACCTTGGCTATTATAAGTGCTCCCATAGACAGTGGGAAGATTTCAGCTATCGTGAAAATAGCCACAGTCCTTCCAAAAAGCCCCGAAATTAAATTAATTTTACATTTAAAAAAAAATGTATAAAAAATAATAGAATATATTTTAAAAAATATAATTATTTTCGAATTTCATAGAAACATTGAAACATAGAATGTGTCGGCAGATAAGAACCATTCGGTCCATCTAGTCTGCCCAATTTTTTTTTTGAGTACTTTTATTAGTCCCCCGTTCCTGGTCTTATAGCTAGGATAGCCTTGTGACTATCCCACGCATGCTTAAAATCCCTGACTGTGTTTAATTCTAACACTTCTGCTGGAAGGCTATTCCATACATCCACTACCCTCTCAGTAAAGTAATACTTCCTGATATTACTTTTAAATCGTTGCCCCTCTAATTTAAGACTATGTCCTCTAGTTGTGGTAATTTTTCTTCTTTTAAATATACTCTCTTCCTTTACTGTGTTGATTCCCTTTATGTATTTAAATGTTTCTATCATATCCCCCCTGTTACGTCTTTCCTCCAAGCTATACATGTTAAGATGCTTTAACCTTTCCTGGTAAGTTTTATCCTTCAACCCATGAACCAGTTTAGTAGCCCTTCTCTGAACTCTCTCCCTCTGGAGATACGGTCTCCAGTACTGCGTACAATACTCCAAGTGAGGTCTCACCAGTGCTCTGTACAATGGCATGAGCCCTTCCCTCTTCCTACTGCTAATACCTTTCTACTCAATTGAGTATTTCTACTCAATATAGATTGATCCGGCTAGAAATTAGGCCAGATTGGTCAAAGAAGCCAAATTTCAGAAGTTTATAAAATTGGGCTACTCATTGTAGTTAGTTTTAGAGTGAAATTTACATTTTTGCCAACTTCTATCTATTTTCAGTTACTTGTCCAAGCCCCCTTATGATGAAGAGGAAGTTGGGAGCCACCCCATAATATTATATGTCTACGTGGCCATTAACTACGTCTTATTGGGGATACTAAGTGGCATATGCGATTTGTACATTTTATATTACATGGTGTGTTCATTAATATGGTAATTATACCACTTATGCCATAATAGCATATTTTAATAAAAACTTACTTTTTTATTTTTTTGTTGCAATAAATCTGCTTTTATGGCATGTTAAAACTATTACCATGACAATGAAAACAGATTTGCAATGTTTTTTTATTATAACACTAATATAATAATTTCTTAAATATTATTATTTATTTATTGTAGTTAGTTTTTTTGTATTTATGTTACTACATTATTATTTTGTTATACACTTTTACTATTTATAATTTATTTGTTTATAATTTTATTTAAAATTTATTTCATGTTGGGCCATCTCTGGAGGACTTTGGCTATTTTTTACAATAGCCAAAGTCCTCCCATAAACTTCTTCTATGGGAAGGAGCCAGGCCTCCATTTCGGCAACCAAACTCCCATATACAACACTACGCCTCTTGATTCGCTGGTGCCTATTGCATTTTCTTAATTTGTGTATGAGCGCTAGAATAGAATGTCTTGTATGGAGAAGTTTCATCACTAGTAATAAACTGTTAACATCACAATACAAATTACACATGTTCTTGGGCTAGTTTAATTGATGATGTTTGAAATTTGAAAGCATTGAACTTGTGCAGAAACATGTTACAGGATACATTGACAATGCTTTAGGATTCTGTATCATTCTGTGCTGGTTTAGCCTTTGTAATCTTTGGTCCTCTTCTTACTCGACACCTGCTCATTCGACCAAAGCGGGGAAAAGGAGATGGAGGTGAAATAGACCGCCAAACTCGACATGGAGGTGAATAAGAACGAGAACGAGAGCGGTAATGTTCTATTTTATCTTCCGCTTTCAAGAAATGCAAAAGAGCAAAAGAAACAAAGAAGGTGATTAGATGGATTATTTCCTTCCACACTTATATATTCAAATTAAAACTGACACCTGAAAACAAGTCTGTATGTTTTTCTCAAGAGCAACATAAATCACGGTATTCCATTCCATTTATTTGGAATGGTCCAGCAGTTTTTAGCAAATGTTTAATAATAGATTTAAACCGAGCTACTGTAAACTATTTCAACTGGGCCTTTTGGGCCCTCGCCTACACCCCCTCCTAATTCTTCTTTTCCTAAAATATCTAATAAAGGAAAGATATGCAGGGAAATCAGGAAAATGAGTTCAACTACATTATGTGACGATTTATGTTCTCAGCACATGGACACTAAATGTAATCAGAATATAAAACGTCAATAAAAAAAAATCTAAAACCAAGATATAAGCATTTTTTTTGTTTTGTTGACTAATTTTCAATTTATTCAGCTACCAAAATTTCCTCTAAAGCTAAACAAGTATACGTTCATTGGGTCTAGATTTCACTAATATATTACCCACCCAAACTAGAGATGTTTATTAGCAATCGCTAATAAATTAGCCACTCCAACTAACATGGTAATAAAATCAAACTACGGATATTGCTGTTTTTTTCATGAATTTACACATAGTAACATAGTATCCTTAAAGTTTCTTCTTACCTTCATTACTGACTTTGGGTTTTTTCCCTGGGGGGGGACACGCTGGACATTCTGAATTCATAGTCTTGGATAGTAGACCTCAGTTCTCGTTTCTTCATCAAGCTGAGCATCTTACGTAGCTCACTATTTTCATTTATTAGACGAGCATTCTTACGTAGCTCACTATTTTCATTTATTAGGCGAGCATTCTTACGTAGCTCACTATTTTCATTTATTAGGCGAGCATTCTCAGCATAAAGGTCCTGACCCTCAAGACTCTGCATCAAATCCATTGTCTTATATCTGAGAGACTTTAAACCTCCTCTTGCCAGTGTAACTTCTACGTCAACCACTGAAAATGATTTGCTACTTTCCAAATGCAGCATCTAAGTGTTAGAGTTCTGTGATGTCATCTCTATTGTGAGGTGGCACTGATGTCAACGGAATGGTAGATACCAACGATCAGCAATTAGCACAGGGTTATATGCTGTAAGTGTGGTAAATAAATAAAAGAAATCCTCAATTAACAATACTGCTGCATGCTCTGCATTCCAATTTTCCCATAAATACCATTCAGCAGCTTTTAGAGCAGCTTTGTATTCTGCTTTGTTATAGATTTGGTTGTATAGTCACCAAATCTACCACAATAAATAATAAATCACTTACATAAAATATACATTTCACAACAATTTATTTATGCTACACTTGGTACAGATTTTAACCCCTAAGTGATAGAGTTCTATGCTGCATTTGGTATGTCTTGAAGACCAGAATTCCATTTTTTTGTCATACGTTTGCTGAACTGTGAATTTCTTTCTTTGTGTTCAATACACCCTAGCAAATTATATTTAATTTTTTAAAGGATGGATGGGGTTTTCATTTGATACAATTATTTTCATCATATGACATAATTTACTAGTAAAAAAATTTGACAACCTTCCCTTCTTGGAAATTCGGGTATCCCCCCGCGAGTGGTTAACAAGAAGGAGGCAAGGAAGTGTCGGTTGATACATCACCTGTCGTACCCCTATGGCACATCAGTAAATGACGATATTGCCAAAGATCTTTGCTCTGTTTCATATACATCCTGTGATCAGGCTGTCATTCTAGTTAGGAAAGCAGGGGCTGAAGTTCTTATGGCTAAGGCGGATGTGGGGGTCCTTTTAGGTTATTTCCTATCCATCCCCAATGTCATCATTTGTTGGGATGCTTTTTTGAGAGACAATTTTATGTGGATCTTTGCTTGCCCCTGGGTTGTTCCATCTCCTGTTCATATTTTGAGAAGTTCAGTACCTTTCTGAAGTGGGTGGTGCATCAAGAGTCCGGTAGTCGCAGGATTACGCATTAACCGGATGATTTTTTCTGTGTCAGTCCAGCAGGACTGACACAGATTTCTGTCCTTTTGCTTACCTTTAATACCTTGTTTTAATTTTTTTTTTTTATAATTGCTGTAATTTGCATTTATTGTTTTAATGTTTAGCTCTGATTAGCCCTGTTGGCACTGAATGAAAAAAAAATGTTAATACAATGTGATAAAAATTTGAATAGTGAACATGTCACCTAAATAAAACAAAAAAATCCAAACTTCAATAAGATAATAGAGTATACTGTAACCACACCACTCCATTCCACACTGCATTTACATTTCATCTTCCCTTGACTCTGTTTGTGTTGTGGCGTTTTCCACATACCCCTTTTGCAGGAGGTGCCACACCAATTTTTGGCAGGAACCCAAACAGTAGATGGAGAGTGGCTGTGATGTTGACTTCAGTTTGCAAAAATAAAGACATAAAAGATTATACTTTGAGGAGTTAGGGAGGAAGCCTCATTTAACTCCAAAGGTTCTACTCAATATAGACGGATCTGGCCAGAAATGGGTCTAGATCAGTTAGAGTAGCTGGATTGTGAAATGTATTAAAATTTGACTACGCAATATAGATGATATGGCCAGAAATTGGCAATATTTCGCAATTTTGGGCTGATTTGTGGTTACTTGCCCTATAATGAACGGGGCTGGGAGCTACCAAATGACTCAGAGTCCCTTGTTGCCTACATGGAGGCCAGGGCAAGTAGCCCTAGTCCCCCCATATAATGAAAAACCTGCCCGTTAATTTATGCGGTCCAGAGGCATTTGGTCACCCTCTAGGCCCCAAGGGTGGGAAACATTATTTTATTTTAATTGATCTGGGGGCTTGTGGGCATTTGCATATAAATATATATATATATATATATATATATATATATATATATATATATATATATATAGGTATATATATATATATAGGTATATAGGGGGTACAGTGGAACTTAGCCAGCCTCTGGACTCAAGGGGGCAATTATTTAATTATTATTTTTATTATCAGGCTTATTCAAGGCCTATTTAAGGAGGACCTTGGCTATTATAAGTGCTCCCATAGACAGTGGGAAGATTTCAGCTATCGTGAAAATAGCCACAGTCCTTCCAAAAAGCCCCGAAATTAAATTAATTTAAAATTTAAAAAAAAATGTATAAAAAATAATAGAATATATTTTAAAAAATATAATTATTTTCGAATTTCATAGAAACATTGAAACATAGAATGTGTCGGCAGATAAGAACCATTCGGTCCATCTAGTCTGCCCAATTTTTTTTTTGAGTACTTTTATTAGTCCCCCGTTCCTGGTCTTATAGCTAGGATAGCCTTGTGACTATCCCACGCATGCTTAAAATCCCTGACTGTGTTTACCTCTACCACTTCTGCTGGAAGGCTATTCCATACATCCACTACCCTCTCAGTAAAGTAATACTTCCTGATATTACTTTTAAATCGTTGCCCCTCTAATTTAAGACTATGTCCTCTAGTTGTGGTAATTTTTCTTCTTTTAAATATACTCTCTTCCTTTACTGTGTTGATTCCCTTTATGTATTTAAATGTTTCTATCATATCCCCCCTGTTACGTCTTTCCTCCAAGCTATACATGTTAAGATGCTTTAACCTTTCCTGGTAAGTTTTATCCTTCAACCCATGAACCAGTTTAGTAGCCCTTCTCTGAACTCTCTCCCTCTGGAGATACGGTCTCCAGTACTGCGTACAATACTCCATGTGAGGTCTCACCAGTGCTCTGTACAATGGCATGAGCCCTTCCCTCTTCCTACTGCTAATACCTTTCTACTCAATTGAGTATTTCTACTCAATATAGATTGATCCGGCTAGAAATTAGGCCAGATTGGTCAAAGAAGCCAAATTTCAGAAGTTTATAAAATTGGGCTACTCATTGTAGTTAGTTTTAGAGTGAAATTTACATTTTTGCCAACTTCTATCTATTTTCAGTTACTTGTCCAAGCCCCCTTATGATGAAGAGGAAGTTGGGAGCCACCCCATAATATTATATGTCTACGTGGCCATTAACTACGTCTTATTGGGGATACTAAGTGGCATATGCGATTTGTACATTTTATATTACATGGTGTGTTCATTAATATGGTAATTATACCACTTATGCCATAATAGCATATTTTAATAAAACTTACTTTTTTATTTTTTTGTTGCAATAAATCTGCTTTTATGGCATGTTAAAACTATTACCATGACAATGAAAACAGATTTGCAATGTTTTTTTATTATAACACTAATATAATAATTTCTTAAATATTATTATTTATTTATTGTAGTTAGTTTTTTTGTATTTATGTTACTACATTATTATTTTGTTATACACTTTTACTATTTATAATTTATTTGTTTATAATTTTATTTAAAATTTATTTCATGTTGGGCCATCTCTGGAGGACTTTGGCTATTTTTTACAATAGCCAAAGTCCTCCCATAAACTTCTTCTATGGGAAGGAGCCAGGCTTCCATTTCGGCAACCAAACTCCCATACACAACACGACGCCTGTTGATTCACTGGTGCCTATTGCATTTTCTTAATTTGTGTATGAGCGCTAGAATAGAATGTCTTGTATGGAGAAGTTTCATCACTAGTAATAAACTGTTAACATCACAATACAAATTACACATGTTCTTGGGCTAGTTTAATTGATGATGTTTGAAATTTGCAAGCATTGAACTTGTGCAGAAACATGTTACAGGATACATTGACAATGCTTTAGGATTCTGTATCATTCTGTGCTGGTTTAGCCTTTGTAATCTTTGGTCCTCTTCTTACTCGACACCTGCTCATTCGACCAAAGCGGGGAAAAGGAGATGGAGGTGAAATAGACCGCCAAACTCGACATGGAGGTGAATAAGAACGAGAACGAGAGCGGTAATGTTCTATTTTATCTTCCGCTTTCAAGAAATGCAAAAGAGCAAAAGAAACAAAGAAGGTGATTAGATGGATTATTTCCTTCCACACTTATATATTCAAATTAAAACTGACACCTGAAAACAAGTCTGTATGTTTTTCTCAAGAGCAACATAAATCACGGTATTCCATTCCATTTATTTGGAATGGTCCAGCAGTTTTTAGCAAATGTTTAATAATAGATTTAAACCGAGCTACTGTAAACTATTTCAACTGGGCCTTTTGGGCCCTCGCCTACACCCCCTCCTACTTCTTCTTTTCCTAAAATATCTAATAAAGGAAAGATATGCAGGGAAATCAGGAAAAGGAGTTCAACTACATTATGTGACGCTTTATGTTCTCAGCACATGGACACTAAATGTAATCAGAATATAAAACGTCAATAAAAAAAAATCTAAAACCAAGATATAAGCATTTTTTTTGTTTTGTTGGCTAATTTTCAATTTATTCAGCTACCAAAATTTCCTCTAAAGCTAAACAAGTATACGTTCATTGGGTCTAGATTTCACTAATATATTACCCACCCAAACTAGAGATGTTTATTAGCAATCGCTAATAAATTAGCCACTCCAACTAACATGGTAATAAAATCAAACTACGGATATTGCTGTTTTTTTCATGAATTTACACATAGTAACATAGTATCCTTAAAGTTTCTTCTTACCTTCATTACTGACTTTGGGTTTTTTCCCTGGGGGGGACACGCTGGACATTCTGAATTCATAGTCTTGGATAGTAGACCTCAGTTCTCGTTTCTTCATCAAGCTGAGCATCTTACGTAGCTCACTATTTTCATTTATTAGGCGAGCATTCTTACGTAGCTCACTATTTTCATTTATTAGGCGAGCATTCTTACGTAGCTCACTATTTTCATTTATTAGGCGAGCATTCTCAGCATAAAGGTCCTGACCCTCAAGACTCTGCATCAAATCCATTGTCTTATATCTGAGAGACTTTAAACCTCCTCTTGCCAGTGTAACTTCTACGTCAACCACTGAAAATGATTTGCTACTTTCCAAATGCAGCATCTAAGTGTTAGAGTTCTGTGATGTCATCTCTATTGTGAGGTGGCACTGATGTCAACGGAATGGTAGATACCAACGATCAGCAATTAGCACAGGGTTATATGCTGTAAGTGTGGTAAATAAATAAAAGAAATCCTCAATTAACAATACTGCTGAATGCTCTGCATTCCAGTTTTCCCATAAATACCATTCAGCAGCTTTTAGAGCAGCTTTGTATTCTGCTTTGTTATAGATTTGGTTGTATAGTCACCAAATCTACCACAATAAATAATAAATCGCTTACATAAAATATACATTTCACAACAATTTATTTATGCTGCACTTGGTACAGATTTTAACCCCTAAGTGACAGAGTTCTATGCTGCATTTGGTATATCTTGAAGACCAGAATTCCATTTTTTTGTCATACGTTTGCTGAACTGTGAATTTCTTTCTTTGTGTTCAATACACCCTAGCAAATTATATTTAATTTTTTAAAGGATGGATGGGGTTTTCATTTGATACAATTATTTTCATCATATGTCATAATTTACTAGTAAAAAAATTTGACAACCTTCCCTTCTTGGAAATTCGGGTATCCCCCCGCGAGTGGTTAACAAGAAGGAGGCAAGGAAGTGTCGGTTGATACATCACCTGTCGTACCCCTATGGCACATCAGTAAATGACGATATTGCCAAAGTTCTTTGCTCTGTTTCATATACATCCTGTGATCAGGCTGTCATTCTAGTTAGGAAAGCAGGGGCTGAAGCTCTTATGGCTAAGGCGGATGTGGGGGTCCTTTTAGGTTATTCCCTATCCATCCCCAATATCATCATTTGTTGGGATGCTTTTTTGAGAGACAATTTTATGTGGATCTTTGCTTGCCCCTGGGTTGCTCCATCTCCTGTTCATATTTTGAGAAGTTCAGTACCTTTCTGAAGTGGGTGGTGCATCAAGAGTCCGGTAGTCGCAGGATTACGCATTAACCGGATGATTTTTTCTGTGTCAGTCCAGCAGGACTGACACAGATTTTTGTCCTTTTGCTTACCTATAATACCTTGTTTTAATTTTTTTTTTTTATAATTGCTGTAATTTGCATTTATTGTTTTAATGTTTAGCTCTGATTAGCCCTGTTGGCACTGAATGAAAAAAAAATGTTAATACAATGTGATAAAAATTGGAATAGTGAACATGTCACCTAAATAAAACAAAAAAATCCAAACTTCAATAAGATAATGGAGTATACTGTAACCACACCACTCCATTCCACACTGCATTTACATTTCATCTTCCCTTGACTCTGTTTGTGTTGTGGCGTTTTCCACATACCCCTTTTGCAGGAGGTGCCACACCAATTTTTGGCAGGAACCCAAACAGTAGATGGAGAGTGGCTGTGATGTTGACTTCAGTTTGCAAAAATAAAGACTTAAAAGATTATACTTTGAGGAGTTAGGGAGGAAGCCTCATTTAACTCCAAAGGTTCTACTCAATATAGACCGATCTGGCCAGAAATGGGTCTAGATCAGTTAAAGTAGCTGGATTGCGAAATGTATTAAAATTTGACTACGCAATATAGATGATATGGCCAGAAATTGGCAATATTTCGCAATTTTGGGCTGATTTCTGGTTACTTGCCCTATAATGAACGGGGCTGGGAGCTACCAAATGACTCAGAGTCCCTTGTTGCCTACATGGAGGCCAGGGCAAGTAGCCCTAGTCCCCTCATATAATGAAAAACCTGCCCGTTAATTTATGCGGTCCAGAGGCATTTCGTCACCCTCTAGGCCCCAAGGGTGGGAAACATTATTTTATTTTAATTGATCTGGGGGCTTGTGGGCATTTGCATATATATATATATATATATATATATATATATATATATATATATATATATAGGTATATAGGGGGTACAGTGGAACTTAGCCAGCCTCTGGACTCAAGGGGGCAATTATTTAATTATTATTTTTATTATCAGGCTTATTCAAGGCCTATTTCAGGAGGACCTTGGCTATTATAAGTGCTCCCATAGACAGTGGGAAGATTTCAGCTATCGTGAAAATAGCCACAGTCCTTCCAAAAAGCCCCGAAATTAAATTAATTTTACATTTAAAAAAAAATGTATAAAAAATAATAGAATATATTTTAAAAAATATAATTATTTTCGAATTTCATAGAAACATTGAAACATAGAATGTGTCGGCAGATAAGAACCATTCGGTCCATCTAGTCTGCCCAATTTTTTTTTTTGAGTACTTTTATTAGTCTCCCGTTCCTGGTCTTATAGCTAGGATAGCCTTGTGACTATCCCACGCATGCTTAAAATCCCTGACTGTGTTTACCTCTACCACTTCTGCTGGAAGGCTATTCCATACATCCACTACCCTCTCAGTAAAGTAATACTTCCTGATATTACTTTTAAATCGTTGCCCCTCTAATTTAAGACTATGTCCTCTAGTTGTGGTAATTTTTCTTCTTTTAAATATACTCTCTTCCTTTACTGTGTTGATTCCCTTTATGTATTTAAATGTTTCTATCATATCCCCCCTGTTACGTCTTTCCTCCAAGCTATACATGTTAAGATGCTTTAACCTTTCCTGGTAAGTTTTATCCTTCAACCCATGAACCAGTTTAGTAGCCCTTCTCTGAACTCTCTCCCTCTGGAGATACGGTCTCCAGTACTGCGTACAATACTCCAAGTGAGGTCTCACCAGTGCTCTGTACAATGACATGAGCACTTCCCTCTTCCTACTGCTAATACCTTTCTACTCAATTGAGTATTTCTACTCAATATAGATTGATCCGGCTAGAAATTAGGCCAGATTGGTCAAAGAAGCCAAATTTCAGAAGTTTATGAAATTGGGCTACTCATTGTAGTTAGTTTTAGAGTGAAATTTACATTTTTGCCAACTTCTATCTATTTTCAGTTACTTGTCCAAGCCCCCTTATGATGAAGAGGAAGTTGGGAGCCACCCCATAATATTATATGTATACGTGGCCATTAACTACGTCTTATTGGGGATACTAAGTGGCATATGCGATTTGTACATTTTATATTACATGGTGTGTTCATTAATATGGTAATTATACCACTCATGCCATAATAGCATATTTTAATAAAAACTTACTTTTTTATTTTTTTGTTGCAATAAATCTGCTTTTATGGCATGTTAAAACTATTACCATGACAATGAAAACAGATTTGCAATGTTTTTTTATTATAACACTAATATAATAATTTCTTAAATATTATTATTTATTTATTGTAGTTAGTTTTTTTGTATTTATGTTACTACATTATTATTTTGTTATACACTTTTACTATTTATAATTTATTTGTTTATAATTTTATTTAAAATTTATTTCATGTTGGGCCATCTCTGGAGGACTTTGGCTATTTTTTACAATAGCCAAAGTCCTCCCATAAACTTCTTCTATGGGAAGGAGCCAGGCCTCCATTTCGGCAACCAAACTCCCATATACAACACTACGCTTCTTGATTCGCTGGTGCCTATTGCATTTTCTTAATTTGTGTATGAGCGCTAGAATAGAATGTCTTGTATGGAGAAGTTTCATCACTAGTAATAAACTGTTAACATCACAATACAAATTACACATGTTCTTGGGCTAGTTTAATTGATGATGTTTGAAATTTGCAAGCATTGAACTTGTGCAGAAACATGTTACAGGATACATTGACAATGCTTTAGGATTCTGTATCATTCTGTGCTGGTTTAGCCTTTGTAATCTTTGGTCCTCTTCTTACTCGACACCTGCTCATTCGACCAAAGCGGGGAAAAGGAGATGGAGGTGAAATAGACCGCCAAACTCGACATGGAGGTGAATAAGAACGAGAACGAGAGCGGTAATGTTCTATTTTATCTTCCGCTTTCAAGAAATGCAAAAGAGCAAAAGAAACAAAGAAGGTGATTAGATGGATTATTTCCTTCCACACTTATATATTCAAATTAAAACTGACACCTGAAAACAAGTCTGTATGTTTTTCTCAAGAGCAACATAAATCACGGTATTCCATTCCATTTATTTGGAATGGTCCAGCAGTTTTTAGCAAATGTTTAATAATAGATTTAAACCGAGCTACTGTAAACTATTTCAACTGGGCCTTTTGGGCCCTCGCCTACACCCCCTCCTAATTCTTCTTTTCCTAAAATATCTAATAAAGGAAAGATATGCAGGGAAATCAGGAAAATGAGTTCAACTACATTATGTGACGATTTATGTTCTCAGCACATGGACACTAAATGTAATCAGAATATAAAACGTCAATAAAAAAAAATCTAAAACCAAGATATAAGCATTTTTTTTGTTTTGTTGACTAATTTTCAATTTATTCAGCTACCAAAATTTCCTCTAAAGCTAAACAAGTATACGTTCATTGGGTCTAGATTTCACTAATATATTACCCACCCAAACTAGAGATGTTTATTAGCAATCGCTAATAAATTAGCCACTCCAACTAACATGGTAATAAAATCAAACTACGGATATTGCTGTTTTTTTCATGAATTTACACATAGTAACATAGTATCCTTAAAGTTTCTTCTTACCTTCATTACTGACTTTGGGTTTTTTCCCTGGGGGGGACACGCTGGACATTCTGAATTCATAGTCTTGGATAGTAGACCTCAGTTCTCGTTTCTTCATCAAGCTGAGCATCTTACGTAGCTCACTATTTTCATTTATTAGGCGAGCATTCTTACGTAGCTCACTATTTTCATTTATTAGGCGAGCATTCTTACGTAGCTCACTATTTTCATTTATTAGGCGAGCATTCTCAGCATAAAGGTCCTGACCCTCAAGACTCTGCATCAAATCCATTGTCTTATATCTGAGAGACTTTAAACCTCCTCTTGCCAGTGTAACTTCTACGTCAACCACTGAAAATGATTTGCTACTTTCCAAATGCAGCATCTAAGTGTTAGAGTTCTGTGATGTCATCTCTATTGTGAGGTGGCACTGATGTCAACGGAATGGTAGATACCAACGATCAGCAATTAGCACAGGGTTATATGCTGTAAGTGTGGTAAATAAATAAAAGAAATCCTCAATTAACAATACTGCTGAATGCTCTGCATTCCAGTTTTCCCATAAATACCATTCAGCAGCTTTTAGAGCAGCTTTGTATTCTGCTTTGTTATAGATTTGGTTGTATAGTCACCAAATCTACCACAATAAATAATAAATCGCTTACATAAAATATACATTTCACAACAATTTATTTATGCTGCACTTGGTACAGATTTTAACCCCTAAGTGACAGAGTTCTATGCTGCATTTGGTATATCTTGAAGACCAGAATTCCATTTTTTTGTCATACGTTTGCTGAACTGTGAATTTCTTTCTTTGTGTTCAATACACCCTAGCAAATTATATTTAATTTTTTAAAGGATGGATGGGGTTTTCATTTGATACAATTATTTTCATCATATGACATAATTTACTAGTAAAAAAATTTGACAACCTTCCCTTCTTGGAAATTCGGGTATCCCCCCTCGAGTGGTTAACAAGAAGGAGGCAAGGAAGTGTCGGTTGATACATCACCTGTCGTACCGCTATGGCACATCAGTAAATGACGATATTGCCAAAGTTCTTTGCTCTGTTTCATATACATCCTGTGATCAGGCTGTCATTCTAGTTAGGAAAGCAGGGGCTGAAGCTCTTATGGCTAAGGCGGATGTGGGGGTCCTTTTAGGTTATTCCCTATCCATCCCCAATGTCATCATTTGTTGGGATGCTTTTTTGAGAGACAATTTTATGTGGATCTTTGCTTGCCCCTGGGTTGCTCCATCTCCTGTTCATATTTTGAGAAGTTCAGTACCTTTCTGAAGTGGGTGGTGCATCAAGAGTCCGGTAGTCGCAGGATTACGCATTAACCGGATGATTTTTTTCTGTGTCAGTCCAGCAGGACTGACACAGATTTTTGTCCTTTTGCTTACCTATAATACCTTGTTTTAATTTTTTTTTTTTATAATTGCTGTAATTTGCATTTATTGTTTTAATGTTTAGCTCTGATTAGCCCTGTTGGCACTGAATGAAAAAAAAATGTTAATACAATGTGATAAAAATTGGAATAGTGAACATGTCACCTAAATAAAACAAAAAAATCCAAACTTCAATAAGATAATGGAGTATACTGTAACCACACCACTCCATTCCACACTGCATTTACATTTCATCTTCCCTTGACTCTGTTTGTGTTGTGGCGTTTTCCACAAACCCCTTTTGCAGGAGGTGCCACACCAATTTTTGGCAGGAACCCAAACAGTAGATGGAGAGTGGCTGTGATGTTGACTTCAGTTTGCAAAAATAAAGACTTAAAAGATTATACTTTGAGGAGTTAGGGAGGAAGCCTCATTTAACTCCAAAGGTTCTACTCAATATAGACCGATCTGGCCAGAAATGGGTCTAGATCAGTTAAAGTAGCTGGATTGCGAAATGTATTAAAATTTGACTACGCAATATAGATGATATGGCCAGAAATTGGCAATATTTCGCAATTTTGGGCTGATTTCTGGTTACTTGCCCTATAATGAACGAGGCTGGGAGCTACCAAATGACTCAGAGTCCCTTGTTGCCTACATGGAGGCCAGGGCAAGTAGCCCTAGTCCCCTCATATAATGAAAAACCTGCCCGTTAATTTATGCGGTCCAGAGGCATTTCGTCACCCTCTAGGCCCCAAGGGTGGGAAACATTATTTTATTTTAATTGATCTGGGGGCTTGTGGGCATTTGCATATATATATATATATATATATATATATATATATATATATATATATATATATATATAGGTATATAGGGGGTACAGTGGAACTTAGCCAGCCTCTGGACTCAAGGGGGCAATTATTTAATTATTATTTTTATTATCAGGCTTATTCAAGGCCTATTTCAGGAGGACCTTGGCTATTATAAGTGCTCCCATAGACAGTGGGAAGATTTCAGCTATCGTGAAAATAGCCACAGTCCTTCCAAAAAGCCCCGAAATTAAATTAATTTTACATTTAAAAAAAAATGTATAAAAAATAATAGAATATATTTTAAAAAATATAATTATTTTCGAATTTCATAGAAACATTGAAACATAGAATGTGTCGGCAGATAAGAACCATTCGGTCCATCTAGTCTGCCCAATTTTTTTTTTGGAGTACTTTTATTAGTCCCCCGTTCCTGGTCTTATAGCTAGGATAGCCTTGTGACTATCCCACGCATGCTTAAAATCCCTGACTGTGTTTACCTCTACCACTTCTGCTGGAAGGCTATTCCATACATCCACTACCCTCTAAGTAAAGTAATACTTCCTGATATTACTTTTAAATCGTTGCCCCTCTAATTTAAGACTATGTCCTCTAGTTGTGGTAATTTTTCTTCTTTTAAATATACTCTCTTCCTTTACTGTGTTGATTCCCTTTATGTATTTAAATGTTTCTATCATATCCCCCCTGTTACGTCTTTCCTCCAAGCTATACATGTTAAGATACTTTAACCTTTCCTGGTAAGTTTTATCCTTCAACCCATGAACCAGTTTAGTAGCCCTTCTCTGAACTCTCTCCCTCTGGAGATACGGTCTCCAGTACTGCGTACAATACTCCAAGTGAGGTCTCACCAGTGCTCTGTACAATGGCATGAGCCCTTCCCTCTTCCTACTGCTAATACCTTTCTACTCAATTGAGTATTTCTACTCAATATAGATTGATCCGGCTAGAAATTAGGCCAGATTGGTCAAAGAAGCCAAATTTCAGAAGTTTATGAAATTGGGCTACTCATTGTAGTTAGTTTTAGAGTGAAATTTACATTTTTGCCAACTTCTATCTATTTTCAGTTACTTGTCCAAGCCCCCTTATGATGAAGAGGAAGTTGGGAGCCACCCCATAATATTATATGTCTACGTGGCCATTAACTACGTCTTATTGGGGATACTAAGTGGCATATGCGATTTGTACATTTTATATTACATGGTGTGTTCATTAATATGGTAATTATACCACTTATGCCATAATAGCATATTTTAATAAAAACTTACTTTTTTATTTTTTTGTTGCAATAAATCTGCTTTTATGGCATGTTAAAACTATTACCATGACAATGAAAACAGATTTGCAATGTTTTTTTTATTATAACACTAATATAATAATTTCTTAAATATTATTATTTATTTATTGTAGTTAGTTTTTTTGTATTTATGTTACTACATTATTATTTTGTTATACACTTTTACTATTTATAATTTATTTGTTTATAATTTTATTTAAATTTTATTTCATGTTGGGCCATCTCTGGAGGACTTTGGCTATTTTTTACAATAGCCAAAGTCCTCCCATAAACTTCTTCTATGGGAAGGAGCCAGGCCTCCATTTCGGCAACCAAACTCCCATATACAACACTACGCCTCTTGATTCGCTGGTGCCTATTGCATTTTCTTAATTTGTGTATGAGCGCTAGAATAGAATGTCTTGTATGGAGAAGTTTCATCACTAGTAATAAACTGTTAACATCACAATACAAATTACACATGTTCTTGGGCTAGTTTAATTGATGATGTTTGAAATTTGAAAGCATTGAACTTGTGCAGAAACATGTTACAGGATACATTGACAATGCTTTAGGATTCTGTATCATTCTGTGCTGGTTTAGCCTTTGTAATCTTTGGTCCTCTTCTTACTCGACACCTGCTCATTCGACCAAAGCGGGGAAAAGGAGATGGAGGTGAAATAGACCGCCAAACTCGACATGGAGGTGAATAAGAACGAGAACGAGAGCGGTAATGTTCTATTTTATCTTCCGCTTTCAAGAAATGCAAAAGAGCAAAAGAAACAAAGAAGGTGATTAGATGGATTATTTCCTTCCACACTTATATATTCAAATTAAAACTGACACCTGAAAACAAGTCTGTATGTTTTTCTCAAGAGCAACATAAATCACGGTATTCCATTCCATTTATTTGGAATGGTCCAGCAGTTTTTAGCAAATGTTTAATAATAGATTTAAACCGAGCTACTGTAAACTATTTCAACTGGGCCTTTTGGGCCCTCGCCTACACCCCCTCCTACTTCTTCTTTTCCTAAAATATCTAATAAAGGAAAGATATGCAGGGAAATCAGGAAAAGGAGTTCAACTACATTATGTGACGCTTTATGTTCTCAGCACATGGACACTAAATGTAATCAGAATATAAAACGTCAATAAAAAAAAATCTAAAACCAAGATATAAGCATTTTTTTTGTTTTGTTGACTAATTTTCAATTTATTCAGCTACCAAAATTTCCTCTAAAGCTAAACAAGTATACGTTCATTGGGTCTAGATTTCACTAATATATTACCCACCCAAACTAGAGATGTTTACTAGCAATCGCTAATAAATTAGCCACTCCAACTAACATGGTAATAAAATCAAACTACGGATATTGCTGTTTTTTTCATGAATTTACACATAGTAACATAGTATCCTTAAAGTTTCTTCTTACCTTCATTACTGACTTTGGGTTTTTTCCCTGGGGGGGACACGCTGGACATTCTGAATTCATAGTCTTGGATAGTAGACCTCAGTTCTCGTTTCTTCATCAAGCTGAGCATCTTACGTAGCTCACTATTTTCATTTATTAGGCGAGCATTCTTACGTAGCTCACTATTTTCATTTATTAGGCGAGCATTCTCAGCATAAAGGTCCTGACCCTCAAGACTCTGCATCAAATCCATTGTCTTATATCTGAGAGACTTTAAACCTCCTCTTGCCAGTGTAACTTCTACGTCAACCACTGAAAATGATTTGCTACTTTCCAAATGCAGCATGTAAGTGTTAGAGTTCTGTGATGTCATCTCTATTGTGAGGTGGCACTGATGTCAACGGAATGGTAGATACCAACGATCAGCAATTAGCACAAGGTTATATGCTGTAAGTGTGGTAAATAAATAAAAGAAATCCTCAATTAACAATACTACTGCATGCTCTGCATTCCAATTTTCTCATAAATACCATTCAGCAGCTTTTAGAGCAGCTTTGTATTCTGCTTTGTTATAGATTTGGTTGTATAGTCACCAAATCTACCACAATAAATAATAAATCGCTTACATAAAATATACATTCCATACCAATTTATTTATGCTGCACTTGGTACAGATTTTAACCCCTAAGTGACAGAGTTCTATGCTGCATTTGGTATGCCTTAAAGACCAGAATTCCATTTTTTTTGTCATTCGTTTGCTGAACTGTGAATTTCTTTCTTTGTGTTCAATACACCCTAGCAAATTATATTTAATTTTTTAAAGGATGGATGGGGTTTTCATTTGATACAATTATTTTCATCATATGACATAATTTACTAGTAAAAAAAATTTGACAACCTTCCCTTCTTGGAAATTCGGGTATCCCTCCGCGAGTGGTTAACAAGAAGGAGGCAAGGAAGTGTCGGTTGATACATCACCTGTCGTACCCCTATGGCACATCAGTAAATGACGATATTGCCAAAGATCTTTGCTCTGTTTCATATACATCCTGTGATCAGGCTGTCATTCTAGTTAGGAAAGCAGGGGCTGAAGCTCTTATGGCTAAGGCGGATGTGGGGGTCCTTTTAGGTTATTCCCTATCCATCCCCAATGTCATCATTTGTTGGGATGCTTTTTTGAGAGACAATTTTATGTGGATCTTTGCTTGCTTTCTGAAGTGGGTGGTGCATCAAGAGTCCTTTAGTCGCAGGATTATGCATCACCTGGATTATGACTGACACAGATTTTTGTCCTTTTGCTTACCTATAATACCTTGTTTTAATTTTTTTTTTTTATAATTGCTGTAATTTGCATTTATTGTTTTAATGTTTAGCTCTGATTAGCCCTGTTGGCACTGAATGAAAAAAAAATGTTAATACAATGTGATAAAAATTGGAATAGTGAACATGTCACCTAAATAAAACAAAAAAATCCAAACTTCAATAATATAATAGAGTATACTGTAACCACACCACTCCATTCCACACTGCATTTACATTTCATCTTCCCTTGACTCTGTTTGTGTTGTGGCGTTTTCCACATACCCCTTTTGCAGGAGGTGCCACACCAATTTTTGTCAGGAACCCAAACAGTAGATGGAGAGTGGCTGTGATGTTGACTTCAGTTTGCAAAAATAAAGACTTAAAAGTTTATACTTTGAGGAGATAGGGAGGAAGCCTCATTTAACTCCAAAGGTTCTACTCAATATAGACCGATCTGGCCAGAAATGGGTCTAGATCAGGTAAAGTAGCTGGATTGTGAAATGTATTGAAATTTGACTACGCAATATAGATGATATGGCCAGAAATTGGCAATATTTCGCAATTTTGGGCTGATTTCTGGTTACTTGCCTTATAATGAACGGGGCTGGGAGCTACCAAATGACTCAGAGTCCCTTGTTGCCTACATGGAGGCCAGGACAAGTAGCCCTAGTCCCCTCATATAATGAAAAACCTGCCCGTTAATTTATGCGGTCCAGAGGCATTTGGTCACCCTCTAGGCCCCAAGGGTGGGAAACATTATTTTATTTATTTGATCTGGGGGCATGTAGGCATTTGCATATATATATATACCATTATGCCACAATTAGCCACGATTGCCAATATGACACAGCCAGATTGACAATATGCCACAGCCTATTTTGCCCATTTGCCAGTAATTTGCCCATTTGCCAGTGTTAATTTGGCCATTTGCCAGTGTTATTCTGCCCATAAATTGCCAGTTATTTGCCCATTTGCCAGTGTTATTTTGCTCATTTACCAGTTATTTTGCTCATTTGCCAGTTATATTCCCATTTGCCATTGTTATTTTGCACATTTGCCAGTTATGTGCCCATGTGCCAGTGTTATTTGCCCATTTGCCAGTTATGTGCCCATTTGCCAGTTATTTGCCCATTTGCCAGTGTTATTTGCCCATTTGCCAATGATGTGCCCTTTTGCAAGTTATTTGCCTGTTATGTGCCCATTTGCCAGTTATGTGCCCATTTGCCAGTGTTATTTGCCCATTTTCCAGTTATTTGCCTGTTATGTGCCCATTTGCGAGTGTTATGTGCCCATTTGCCAGTTGTGCCCATTTTCCAGTGTTATGTGCCCATTTGCCAGTTATTTGCCTGTTATGTGCCCATTTGCCAGCGTTATGTGCCCATTTGCCAGTTGTGCCCATTTTTCCTGTGTTATGTGCCCATTTGCCAGTTGTGCCCATTTGCCAGTGTTACGTGCCCATTTGCCAGTGTTATGTGCCCTCAATATGCCAGGATTTAGCCATTAAATATGCCATTATTTTGCCATTTAATATGCCATTCCTATGCCATTTAATATTACAGTATTTTGCCCCTCAATATGGCATTCTTTTCCCATTTTAATATGCTAGGATTTTGCCACTCTATTGACACTTAATATTGACACGGACCTGCACCCGGGGACAGTAGCAAGGAGGTAAGTACTGGCACGGGTAGCGGGGGCCCACAGGGCAGCTGCCTTGGGCCCCAAGGATGAACACTTAATATGCCAGGATATTGCTATTTAATATGCCAGGATAATGCCATTTAATATTCCAGGATATTGCCATTTAAAATGCCAGGATATTGCCAATTAATATGCCAGGATATTGCCAATTAACTCATATTGCACCCACACGATTTGGCATGCAGCAGTATAAATTTTCCCGCCAGAACACACCACAGTGTCACTTTGTCCCACTGAACTGCCCCTGCAGAACAAGCCACAGTGTCACTTTCCCCCATATTACACATTATTTTGCCCCACAGAACGTGCCACAGTGTTCCTTTTACCCCATAGTACATGTTATTTTGCCCCACAGAACATGCCACTGTATCAATTTGGCCACAGCCAATTTGCCCATTATGCCACGATAAGCCGTGATTGCCAATATGTCATAGCCAGATTGACAATATGCCACAGACAATTTTGCCCATTTGCCAGTGTTATTTTGCCCATTTGCCAGTTATTTGCCCATTTACCAGTGTTAATTTGGCCATTTGCCAGTGTTATTCTGCTCATAAATTGCCAGTTATGTGCCATTTGCCAGTGTTATTTTGCTCATTTGCCAGTTATTCGCCCATTTGCCAGTGTTATTTTGCACATTTGCCAGTTATGTGCCCATTTGCCATTGTTATTTGCCCATTTGCCAGTTATGTGCCCATTTGACAGTTATTTGCCAGTTATGTGCCCATGTGCCAGTGTTATTTGCCCATTTGCCAGTTATGTGCCCATTTGACAGTTATGTGCCCATTTGCCAGTGTTATTTGCCCATTTGCCAATTATGTGCCCTTTTGCAAGTTATTTGCCTGTTATGTGCCCATTTGCCAGTTATGTACCCATTTGCCAGTGTTATGTGCCCATTTTCCAGTTATTTGCATGTTATGTGCCATTTGCCAGTGTTATGTGCCCATTTGCCAGTTGTGCCCATTTGCCAGTGTTATGTGCCCATTTGCCAGTTATTTGCCTGTTATGTGCCTATTTGCCAGCGTTATGTGCCCATTTGCCAGTGTTATGTGCCCATTTGCCAGTTGTGCCCATTTGCCAGTGTTATGTGCCCATTTGCCAGTGTTATGTGTAAGTACTGGCACGGGTAGCGGGGGCCCACAGGGCAGCTGCCTTGGGCCCCAAGGATGAACACTTAATATGCCAGGATATTGCCATTTAATATGCCAGGATAATGCCATTTAATATGCCAGGATATTGCCAATTAATATGCCAGGATATTGCCAATTAATAAGCCAGGATATAGCCACTTAATATGCCAGGATATTGCTATTTAATATGCCAGGATAAAGCCACTTAATATGACAGGATATTGCCAATTAATATGCCAGGATATAGCCAATTAATATGCCAGGATATTGCCAATTAATATGCCAGGATAATGCCAATTAATATGCCAGGATATTGCCAATTAAAATGCCAGGATATTGCCATTTAATATGCCAGGATATTGCCAATTAATATGCCAGGATATTGCCAATTAATAAGCCAGGATATAGCCACTTAATATGCCAGGATATTGCTATTTAATATGCCAGGATAAAGCCACTTAATATGACAGGATATTGCCAATTAATATGCCAGGATATAGCCAATTAATATGCCAGGATATTGCCAATTAATATGCCAGGATAATGCCAATTAATATGCCAGGATATTGCCAATTAAAATGCCAGGATATTGCCATTTAATATGCCAGGATATTGCCAATTAATATGCCAGGATATTGCCAATTAATATGCCAGGATATAGCCAATTAAAATGCCAGGATATTGCCACTTAATATGCCAGGATATTGCAATTTAATATGCCAGGATATAGCCACTTAATATGCCAGGATATTGCCAATTAATATGCCAGGATATAGCCAATTAATATGCCAGAATATTGCCAATTAATATGCCAGGATAATGCCACTTTATATGCCAGGATATTTCCAATTAATATGCCAGGATATAGCCAATTAATATGCCAGGATATTGCCAATTAAAATGCCAGGATATTGCCATTTAATATGCCAGGATATTGCCAATTACTATGCCAGGATATTGCCAATTAATATGCCAGGATATAGCCAATTAATATGCCAGGATATTGCCACTTAATATGCCAGGATATTGCTATTTAATATGCCAGGATATTGCCAATTAATATGCCAGGATATAGCCAATTAGTATGACAGGATATTGCCAATTAATATGCCAGGATATTGCCAATTAATATGCCAGGATAATGCCACTTTATATGCCAGGATATTGCCAATTAATATGCCAGGATATTGCCACTTTATATGCCAGGATATAGCCAATTAATATGCCAGGATATTGCCACTTTATATGCCAGGATATAGCCAATTAATATGCCAGGATATTGCCACTTTATATGCCAGGGTATAGCCACTTTATATGCCATGATATTGCCACTTAATATGTCAGGATTATGCCAATTATTATGCCAGGATATAGCCAAATAATATGTCAGGATAATGTCACTTTATATGCCAGGATAATGCCACTTAATATGTCAGGATTATGCCAATTATTATGCCACGATTTTGCCAATTAATATGTCAGGATATAGCCAATTAATATGCCAGGATTTTGCCCCTCAGTATGCTCGTTATGCCACCCTACTCCCCCCTTCCCCAGCCATTACTTACCTCCTTGCTGCTGTCTCCCGGTGCAGGTCCGTGGCTGTGAGGGAAGCGTTGTGTGCTCCCCTCCAGCCGCGCGGATCAATAAAGTTTGTTGAAACTTTTTTTTTAAACAAATTTTATTGACCGCGTGGCTGGAGGGGAGCGCTCAACGCTTCAATCACAGCCACGGACCTGCACCGGGGGACAGCAGCAAGGAGGTAAGTACTGGCACGGGTAGCGGGGTCCCACAGGGCAGCTGCCTTGGCCCCCAAGGATGAATGGGCCCTGGGCAGCTGCCCCGTCTGCCACCTAGCTCTTATTGTTCTTATTTATTTAACCAATCACTATTAATGGGAGTAGTTCCAGAAAATTGGAAATTAGCTAATGTTATGCTCGTTAACAAAAAAGATAATAGGGAAGATTCAGGCAACTATAGGACAGTAAGTCTTATATTGGTAGTGGAGACATTAATGGACCTATTTTTATTTACCTTAGCGAGCTGAAGTAGAACATCTTTCTCTGGAATGCAGCGGGGTCATTTATTAAAATTATAAGTAGTCCTAAGGCACCCATTATTTTATTCCATGGGTGAGAATCACTGCCCACCCAAACACCACAACTTTTTGTAATATCCCTTGATGATCACCGAGGTCCTGGGAATCTTCAGCAAGGGATTAGGGCAATCCAAAAATCTAAATATCTATTCTATAAAAATAGTGCACCGCCCAAATGTGCCGGTCCTTTCCTAATAAAAGCATGTATGCTCAATGAAATCTCAGGCCAGTATGGCTGAGAAGTGCTGAGATTTCAAATACCTAAGGAAGCATCACTCACCTCCGAAATCAAACTCTCTTTCTTAGAGAAAAGCATTTTATTTTGCTCTTCATGAAGGTGTCACAGTTATTCTGGGTTTGCGGCTGTTTTTGTCTTCAGCCTCTAGTGGCCGCTATTGTGGTGTTCCCATTCTACTCCTGTTGTCAGCTGCCTCGTTATCCTCAGCCCTTCACTATTTAAACCTACAGCTTATGGCAATCAGTGCCTTTGCATTGCTTTGGTTGCAGCCTGTGATAGTGCCTTGTTTCTTGTTCTAGCATTCATATATTGATTATTGATTTCCCGGTTCTGACTCCTGCCTGATTTTGACTCCGCTGTTTTCTGCCTGCCTCGACCATTTTGCCTGTCTAGTGACCTTGCCTTCTGAATTCCTACATTGTACTTTGTCCCTGTTTCGCGTATGACCCGGCCTGCTGACTATCCTTCTCGTCCAGTACTCCCTTGTGTAGTTCTGCTTCAGTGTGCGGTTGCAGTCCTGGGTGGTCATTTACCTGAGGCTCAACCATAGGGTATATTACCATTCAGGTGAATAACACTGCTCTGTTTCCAAACCTGTTGCAGCAGCTACCAGTCCTGTCTGTTTGGTCACAGCTACCTGTCCTGTCTGTTTGGTCACAGCTACCAGTCTTGTCCGTTTGGTCACAGCTACCATTCTTGTCCGTTTGGTCACAGCTACCAGTCTTGTCTGTTTGGTCAAAACTACCAGTCTTGTCCGTTTGGTCACAGCTACCAGTCCTGTCTCAGTTTGGTGACAGCTACCAGTCCTGTCTCAGTTTGATCACAGCTACCAGTCCTGTCTCAGTTTGGTCTCAGCTACCAGTCCTGCCTCAGTTCCAGTCTCAGCTACCAGTCCTGCCTCAGTTCCAGTCTCAGCTACAAGTCCTGCCTCAGTCCCAGTCTCAGCTACCAGTCTTGCCTCAGTCCCAGTCTCAGCTACCAGTCCTTCCCAGTTATGCATCGTGGGGTGCAGACAGACCCCACACCCTGCCCTGCAATGAGGCTCCTCCCTGGTCTGTTATCCCAGGTTGTGACAGAAGGTGAGTTCAAGATGGGAGTCCAAGTTGGACTTTTTGGGGGGCATGGGGAGAAAGGGAGGTTGCATTTATCTTAGTGGATAGCATGAGGAGGTAGAATTTGGAGGTTGAATTTTATTTTATTCTAAGTTAAATTCAAGCTCCTCTCACCAATCTCGAAATTCAGTTAACAGCCCCCAATGTTTCCATGTAACACAATGGCAAACAGATTAGTGAAGAGTATTGCAGGATACAGAGGCATAATTTGAAACCACTGGGTCCTGGTGCAAAAATTACCCTGGGTCCCTCGACCCCACCAAGAAATGCCACTTACATGCACGGAAGAGGGAAACACAGCCACCGGATATTACGTAAGGTTATATCCGGTGGCAATGAGTTTTTTAGCGGATGCGGCTGCCAGAAAGAAAAAAAATTCAGCAGCGCAATGCGATGTGGGAGGATGCTGGCAGCAGGGTTGACAGGGCAGCCAAGCGTGCATGATACTTCCGCCACTGCAGGATAACAGTACACTTCAAGAGAGCATGTAAGGGTAGTGAATGGAATAGTGCTCAATTAAATAGATATTACAAAGTGTTCCATCTTGGATGATGCTACCTCCTGTCTGCAGTCATCGTTGGTGGGTAACTATTCTGCTGCTGTCATTTAATACCACAGTAGTTTTAATAGTTTTCATGAAGAAAACAAAATACCTAACAAACTAACCCAGGCTCATATAGTACCAATACCTAAACAGGGCAAGGACCCGGAAAAAACATCAAACTACCGTCCAATTGCATTACTGAATGTGGATATAAAACTCTACTCATCTATCCTAGCGGATAGACTTAAGCAAATTATATCTTTACTAATTCATAAAGACCAAGTGGGGTTTGTCCCGGGGAGATACTCCTCAGATAGTGTTAGGAGAGTGGTGGACTCCCTGGATATGGTCTGTAGATCTGGTGTGCCCTTGCTGACCCTGTCGCTGGACGCAGAGAAGGCCTTCGACAGGGTCAGCTGGGCATTTATGGAAAACGCTCTTCGGTTATCTGGGATAGAGGGAAGATTCCTAAACGAGATTATGCTCCTTTATAAAGAACCAAAGGCTAGAGTGGTGGGTCGGGGCTGGAGATCAGAATGGTTCCCAATAAACAACGGAGTCCGTCAGGGCTGCCCTTTATCTCCGCTACTATATATAATAACAATAGAGATCCTAGCAACAGCTATTAGACAAAATCAAGACATAGAAGGACTGGAAACAACTAGAGCCAGCAATAAAATCAGCTTGTATGCAGACGACATACTACTGACTCTGCAGAACCCTAACGACTCAATAGTGGCTTTAATGTCCGAAATAAATCAATACTCCTTAATTTCAGGATATAAATTAAATATTGAAAAGACAATGGCACTAGCAAATAACATCCAGTTAGGAACTAGGTATCTTCTCTCAGGAAAATTTGGTTTCACCTGGGCAAAAGACGCAATAAACTACCTAGGTATTAAGATATGCTCTCAACCAAAAGAAATAGTTGAAACCAACTTTCTCCCTTTATTATCACAGACCAGCAAACAAATTAAAATTTGGAAACCACTAGGGCTCTCATGGTGGGGAAGGATTAATATATTGAAGGCTTATGTGTTGCCAAAATGGACCTATTTATTTAGGATGATTCAACTTACAATACCATCCGCATGGTTGGAACTGGCTCAAAAGTCTATGAATCATTTTATCTGGCAGGGGAAAAAGCCAAGAATAGCCCATGCATGTTTAAAAAGAAGTCCAAACCAAGGAGGATTGGGAGCCCCCGACATACTGGAATATCACATGGCATGTAAAATCTCACATGCCATTAATACTCAAAAACCCAGTGCTAAAGAAGAGGCATGGTACAATATAGAGAGAGACCTCCTGGGGATGGATGAATTAATGGGACCTTTCTGGTGGGTCGGTAAAAATAAGCAAAAGCTAAAGGACATAAAAAAGAAATCTTTAATAATGGGGGAATTGACCGCATGCTGGGGGAAGTTGAAGAAAAAACTAAAGATCGATAACCACTTATTGAAAAATCTCCCCTTAGATATCCTAAGAGAAAATATTGTAGATCTAAAATTAAAGGTCTGGAAACAAAAAGGATTGAATAAAATAGGAGACCTGTTTAGCGACACAAAGCTTAAATCCTTTGAGAATCTACACCTGCAATACGGAATAAATAAAAAAGATAACTTCACTTATACCAGACTGACATATTTCATAGCGAAACATGTAATCATAGAAATATCAGACAGTGTAAAAGAATTATGCAGTTTATTAACAGATAAAGATTGCAAGAAACTAATCTCTAGATGTGCATTGTTCATAAAAAAAATTGGACCTACATTAGAACTTCGGCCTATCGAAAAATGGAATAAAGATCTCAACTTAGATATAACAGAAGAACAATGGTACGACTCATTGGCTAAAACCTATAAATCAGTTAAATGCCTAAACCTGAGTGAAACACGCTATAAGATCATGAATAGGTAGTACCTAACTCCGTGCCGCTTGAATAAGATATATCCACAGAGAATGGATATCTGCTGGAGATGTGGTACCCACAAGGGGGATTTTCTCCACATATGGTGGAGTTGCCCACCTGTTCAATTATTTTGGCAAAATATAAACTTTCAAATATCTAAATTATGTGGTACAAACCTACCATTGACACCACAGAATTATCTTCTCCATATAAGGGATTACTAATGGCCAAAAGATAGGGAAAAACTGATAACTCACATTTTGCTGGCATCCAAATTGGAGGTAGCAAGGAACTGGAACTCTACGCTTGTTCCAACTTGGATCCTGGTAAAAGAACAACTCACGCATCAACTAACAATGGAAGTCAGAATCGAATGGCAATTTGGCATAAGGGCTAAGAATAACTCTAAGTGGGCGGAATGGCTTGCAATTTTAAATGAAGGAAACATCAGAATATGAACGAACTTAGTCATATGGCCTTCTGGCTCTTATTTGCCTCTGGGGGGGCGTTGCTGCGTTGTCTCGTATTTTTTTTTTTATTTCTCTCTCTTCTCTTTTCTTTTTTTCTTTGCTTTGTGTGCACCAACCCTCAATCGAATACATAGATATTAAAATAGCGGACTGAATGGTTACAGGCGGTAATAGGTACTACTCAATATGCAAATGAGCATATGAGAGTACGAACGGTTAGTGGGAGGGGGAGAGGAGGGTGGGAGGGGGAGAGGATGCGAGGGTGCAGGGGATGAATTAATTAAAGTTATAGAGGGAGAGGGAGGCAGGGGATGGATGGGTTAGAGAATACCAAGAACTGAAGTTGGACAAATGATATAAGCTGGACAAAAGATGCAATAATAAGTGATCCAATTGGCGAAAATATGACCCAATTGATAAGGAACACTGGTAAACTGTGTAAAATGGCTAGAGTAAAAAAAATAAAATAAAAAAAAATACCACAGTAGTCCCAGTCATCTGAGGGTGCTCCAAACAGCATTTGGTCTGTTTGAGCTATAGAGATTGAGTAGGCACCAACAATGTAATAAGCTTCCCTGGACTTTTTAAAGGCACGGGTGTACTTGTATGGTGCATTTGTAAGGGGTTTCAGAAAATAAAAGTTCAAGGCTATGTATATATTTAGCCAGGCCAAATGTTCTTGTATTAAACGACCCATTGTGGGCACATTTAAAAATCTAAGCAGTGAGATTTAAGGCATTCTTAAGGTTATGGTAAATAAATACCAATTTGTACAAACACATATGAAGATTTGGGTATGGACCAACAAAAATCACAGCACTACTTACTTGTTTTTTAAGTAGGAAAAATGTCCACATATAAAACACTTCAGGCACAGAAATTAATTATGACCTCCCAGATTGAGGCTTGCAATATGGTTGGCCATAGTACAGCTGACCCGAAGTGGTTTGCTGTTTTTGTATGGTTTCCTGTTTAAAATGAAAAAATAATGCTTTATTTTTCTGAAGCAATGCTAATGTGGAAAAAAACAACTTTGCGATAGCAAGAGTAAACAACATGATTTCTTCTAGTGAGAGGTTTATGCATACAGGTATTGGCTGCTATAAACTTGACTTCAAAGAGAAAAAGAAATGTATCATTGTATTAATACTCTTTAACATTTGCCTCTGTGAAGATTTTCTCGAATACATGCTCCAAATCTAAATACACATACAAAGTAAAATCTCTAGGGTGTTTTGACTGAGTGTTGAGGAAGTACCAAAGTGAATCTAAATTTGCAAATTGGACAGGTGCTCCCTCTTAGTAAAACACAACTTGTATTAATATCTTAACAAAAAAAAAAACAAAGGTTAATAAAACAGTTATTATGAGATTTGAAATGCCAAAAACAACTTAAATAAGAGAACCTAGCAGAGCATAAAGGCAAAAAATGGGGTAAAAATGCATTTAGAAGTTGGGGGTCTAGGATGCTATATAAACCGGGACACTGCTTTTGGACGTCATTCCCTTGAAGACGCCTGATTGGGCAAAACGCATCGCATGGAGAGTGACATACTTCGAGAAATGTATCAGGAATTTCCCCCTGTTTGTCCACCTTCATTCATGCTGTGTAGTCGATATCGTTCAGTGGAGCTGAGACTACGCTTTCAGATCTGGAGGATTGGTGACTGACACTGCTTTTTTGGTTGTTTTTACTGCTATTGATCGTCTTTTTTAATTAAGCCTTATTATATTTGTGGGCTATTAAAATACATTTGATATACTTCACCATATTGTTCGTATATACTATTTAACTCCCATCTATACCTCTGAAACTCACTCTCTGACGGGCAAGCAACTTTGGGGTTCGGCCAACTGACATCCTGTATCAAGCTGCTGATAATAGGAGTTTGAGTCTCTAACACCTTTAACACTTAGAGCTGCTAATTTTGCCTCTACCCAATGTGAGTTTGATTCCATTTGGGGTGATATTACCATCACTGATTTAATTTTGTACAGTGTCACACATTGCTTTTGTATTTCTTCTTTTTTATATGTTTTCACTGTAATTCACCTCATCTAAGCCATTACATAGATAAGTATAAATTAAGTGTCAGGTAGCATCAGAGGAAGCCTGTGTTTTCACTGTAATTCACCTCATCTAAGCCATTACATAGATAAGAATATATGAAGTGTCAGGTAGCATCAGAGGAAGCCTGTGTGCACAGATCAGTATACAAAAACAGTTCGGTTGTCCCCACTAGACACAAGGGAGCCAGGCAAGTCCTGGGTGAGAAATGGAAAGTCTTTGGGGATCAGTTACAAGCCCTAGGGGTTTTCTTTGGGTGCAATAGCAGGTCTAGTAGGTGGACTAGTAGGTGCAGTTGCAAGTCCAGTGGGTGCTGCAATATGGTGCAGGGGCAAGTCTTGTGGGTTCACTATTTTGCTAGGGAGCAATAATGAAAGGTGAACCCTGCTAGTATATTTTGGTGGACTAAGCAATTCAAGAGTGTGGTGCTGGCTTAATAATTTGCCACTTCAGCTTTGATTTCTGTGAATGACTGACCCATTTATTGTTGCCATATACAACTTGCATATTTTTTCTTCAGATGTATATATGTAGACCTGTTGGTCCATTTCTGCCTTTACCCATGCTGCTGGGCTTATATTTATATCCTAGGTATACTAAATGCCCTGCTTATATTTGTTAGTATACTGGTGCATACTTTTTAATTATTTGGTAATAATTGGTATCCAGTGCTGTTGTTACAGACTGTGTTAGTCACAACTCGTTTACACTTTACAATGATGTTTGCTTTTACGAATGTAACATTATTTCATATTGTTTAATTTCCTGACAGCCTCAGAACTGGTAAAGTTGAACAGTGTGTGATGTTTGTTGTGACATTGTTGGTGCAAATCAAACAGATAGGTTAAGTCTGTGAGGAGGTTATTAAATAGTCTATGTGTGATCAAAATAACATACATATTTAACATCTAAAAATTATTTTATTTCTACAAATGCAATCTACAAATAATAAACAACAGTAAATTGCTTCTAAGTGGGAATTCCTGATGAATGCAAAAAATCTTTCAAATGTACCTCTTGATAACTATAGCTTTTGTTAAAATGGTACACACTGCACCACTTAAAGGTGGAGGTAATTAATGTATATATATAGTGTGTGGGATTTTGTTCCTTGCAAAGGTGAAAATACAATGGCTTGTTTCAAATAAGCAGCAGGATGATTTTGTAAGGAAATAGATTTCAAAATAAAGTACAAATAGATTGTTTTCTTAAATGCAAATAACTACTCTGCTACAAAATGACATGAAATATTCACGTAATAGCCATTTTGTTGGAATGGAAATGACAAAAATGCTATTCTTGTTTAAAATGTCTATACTGTTATGACAATTCAGTACTGAGTATCACAAAATGAGAACTATCCCTTAATGTTGTCTTTCACCATGATGTTGTACCTTAGTGGCTTATAATTGTTTTCTGTGATTGTGATGGCTCAAGATACTTCCCCTGGGGGGTTAGCTCACTTAACCTGCTTTTTATAAATATCTCTATCCTTCGCCCTTTCTTCACACCTCTTTATCTAAAATCTGTCGTCACCCCAATAGGACGTTAGCTTGATGTCTTCCACCACTATGCTATTCCAAACCATCAACAGATTTGTTGCCTTATGTCTTCCCTGCCATTTACACTCTTGCTTAGTTATGGTGTTTCTCTTCCTATTTAACACTCCCTTATTCCTTCAAGCCTTAATTCTGTCTCCTTTGCCTCCACAGCCCATTCACTGTATAGCTTCTCAAAAATGTTATCTACTCTTGATTCTTATATCAGTCATGTCTAAACTTTATACATCCTGCAAAAATTGTGTTCAGCCAGCTGTGCAACATGTCTAGAGAAATATAGTCCATAACAACTGAAGGGTCAAAGGACATCGCCATCATTTGCCTAGATGTTATCACCATCCTGTAACCCTCTACTTATCCTGCCAGGCTCTGTTCATGTAATGACATACCCTGGTACTCACTAGCCTGTGATCCATTCAGTGCAGATATCAGTATATATATTAGAGGTCTGCCTCAGTGAAGGCCCAAATCTCATACGTTCTCAGAAATGTTACCTCCAAAGACCGAACTGATTTGGGCACATCTGGTATACATTGGGAACCAAATTATGAGCTAACCAATATGCTCCAATGTGCCTCTCAATAGGTCTCAAATTCGGACACCAAAACTGAAAGCAGCTGAAACCCAAACTGCATCGAACTGAAGTGGTAGCCTCTGTCCTCCCCATAGACTTCTAAGGAGAGGATCAGTGGCATCGCTAGGGGGGAAAACTAATGGGGCTGAAGCCCCGAGTCTCCCTGTGAAAGTCCTTAATGTTTAGTTCAGGACTTGTCACAGAATTACCCCGAGTGGATAAGAGGCAGGAGAGAGGAAAGCTCCCCTACCCTGCCTCGCTATGTTACAGCAGGAGGTGAAGCAACACAGGTGCTATGCAATCTTCTGTCAGCACAGACACTCCTCCTGCTGCTGCCTGTGTGGGTCTGTGAGAGCTGGGTCACATGATCACCTGTGCTTCTGATAGGCAGAGTGGCTGGAGCTGTGAAAAGGAAGAGGAGGAGTCTGTGCTGCTGACAGTGTTTATGCTGCATCCCCGGTTACATGATACCCTCCATATCAACCCTCCTGGAGCACAATAACGCTGCCAATTAGTGGCAAAAGAACACTGGCATATTATTGGGCAAATTGGCTGTGGCATATTTAACCCCTTAACGACAGATGACGTGCCAGGCACGTCACGGCAAATCGAGGACTTGCCGACAGGTGATGTGCCTGGCACGTCATGCACTAAACTGAGTAAAGAAAGCGACCAGCGGTCGCTTTCTTTACTCTAACGGTGTTGCTACAATGCCTCTAGCTAGAGGCATTGTGCAACACCCCCCAAATGTGCAGGGGCACGCTACGATCACTCCACGGAGTGATCGTAGCAGCCATTTAAAAATGGCTGCGCCCGCTGCACACATGTGCTTAGAAAGCGAACGATCGTTCGCTTTCTAAGCATCTGCGGTGTTTCTAAAGTGCCTCGCTAGCGAGGCACTTAGTAACACCTTCCAGCTCCCCAGAGCCGATGGTGGTCGCTCTCCTGAGCGACCCCATCGGCTCAGTAGAAGGGAACGCTGCCTGTACAGGCAGCGATTCCCTTCTAATGGCAAGAGCATCGGAAGTGAAAGTATTTCACTTCCGATGCTCTAGGGGGAGCCAGTCGATGCCGGCACAACAGATCTATGTGATCTGTGTGCAGGCATGTATGGTAAGTGCTCTGATGAGCACTTACCATACTGTCAAAGGCAATATTAGTAAATATTGCCTTTGACAAGTATTGATCTGCCTCCCTCACCTTACTAGTTTTAGTAAGGGAGAGAGACAGATCAGATAAAGTAAAAAATAAAATAAAATAATAAAAAAAATATTTAATACAATTTTAAACACCAAGGGCTTTTATAAAAGCCATTTAACCCCTTCCCTGCCATTGATCGCTGTGTACGCAGTGATCATACACAGCAGCACATTTTTTGCTGTCTGTGCATTTTTTAGGGGTTCATTTTTTTTTTTTACTGTAATTCATTACAGTATAAAAAAAAGCTCTTTTAAGAGAGATTAACCCCTTTCTTGCTGTAGATCACTGCCTAAGCAGCGATCTGACGCAAATGCAGCAATCTTGCTGCAGAAGCATTTTTAATTTTTTAAAAACTTTTTTATCACACCCGTCACGTGTTAATTATACCCGCTAGGGGACTACGTACAACGTAAAAAATTTTTTTTTAGCTGTCTGACCGCATGTATAGCGATCAGTAACAGCTGATAAGTGACAAAGGCGGGTTGGCGTTTGCTTAGATGAGCATCACCATTCGTCTGGTTAGATCAATATTTGTAAATATTTGATCTGACCCGTGTAGATCTGCCTCCCTCTCACTTGAGTTTTAGTGAGGGAGGGAGACAGAGCTGTATAATGTAAGTTTTTAATTATAATATATTTAATAGAATTGAGACCCAAAGGCTTTTATAAAAGCCGTTTCCAGTATTTAACACCTTCCCTGCAATTGATCGCTGTGTACGCAGTGATCTTACACAGCAGCACATTTTTTGCTGTCTGTGCATTTTTTTAGGGGTTATTTTTTTTTACTTTGATTTATTACAGTATATCAAAGGCTCTTTTAAGAGCTATTAACCCCTTCCTTGCCGTATATCACTTCCTAAGCAGCACATATGGTCACTGCCTAAGCAGTGCATATGGTCACTGCCTAAGCAGCGCATATGGAGCAATCTAGTCGCAGAAGGATTTTTTTTTGCTATCAGCATTTTTTTTGTCAGACTCGCTAGGGGTTAGTTATACCCACTAGGGGATTACGTGTATTCCTTTTGAAGCTGTCTGAACGCGTGTATAGCGATCAGTAACAGCCGATCAGTGGCAAAGGTGGTTTGGTGATTTCTCAGATGAGCATCACCATTCGTCTGGTTCGTAAATATTGTTCTGACCCATATGGATCTGCCTCCCTCTCCTCACTTGAGTTTTAGTGAGGGAAAGAGACAGATCTGTATAACATAATTTTTTAATTGTAATAAATTAAATAAAATGTTAAAAAATTATGAGTCCCAAGGGCTTTTATAAAAGCCATACCCTTTGTATAGTGTAGTGTATTAACCCCTTCCCTGCCACTGATCACTGCACAGCAGAACATTTTTTCTTGTCTGTGCATTTTTAGGGGTTAATTTTTTTGTACAGTACTACAAAGGCTCTTATAAGAGCTATTAACCCCTTCCTTGCTCTACATGTTCAAATTCCAAGTTTGAAAATCAAAAAGCGCACCTCTCAAATGTAGCCTTTCAACACCCAACAAAGCTGACAAAGCTATGCATGGGTGGTATCCCTGTGCTCGGGAGATGTTGCTGAACATATATTGTGGTATTGTTTGTCAGTGACACATACCGAAATATGTGAATTTGTGTCTAAAGTGCAATGTATGTGGGAAAAAATACACAATAAAATGACTACCACAAACTTCGACAAAGGCTGGTGGTAGAATTGGTGCATGGAAAGTGTTAAAATAACACCATTTAAAATAGCCTAGGGTGTCTACTTTTACAAAATATATACTTTTTGGGGTAAAATACACTGTCCTACTTTAAAAAAAAGTCCCAAATGAAAGATGGGCTCAGGCTGACTACACGTCAATATTCCAAGTTGAAAATGCGCACCTTCACAATGTGGCCCTTTTAGCCCCCAAACAACCCAACAAACCTATGCATGGGTGGTATCCCTGTACTCAGGAGATGTTGTTGAACACATATTGGGTTATTGTTTGGCAGTGACACATACCAAAATCTGTGAATTTATGTCTAAAATACAATATTTGTGAAAAAAAAACACACAAAAATTACTACCACAAACTTTGACAAAGGCTGGTGGTAGAATTAGTCCATGGAAAGTGTTAAAATACCACCATTTGAAATAGCGTAGGGTGTCTACTTTTAAAAAATATATGGGTTGATGGGGTAAAATACACTGGCTGTTTTCAAATATGTCCCAAATGGGACATGGGTGCAGGCGGTCTGCATGTCAAAATTTCAATTTGGAAAACCAAAAACGGCACCTACCAAATTTGGCCTTTTACCCCCCAAACAACCCAACAAACCTATGCATGGGTGGTATCCCTGTACTCAAGAGATGTTGCTGAACACTTATTGGGGTGTTATTTGGCAGTGACACATACCAAAATCTGTAAATTCATGTCTGAAGTACAAGGTTTGTGAAAAAAAAACACAAAAAAATTACTACCACAAACTTTGACAAAGGCTGGTGGTAGAATTAGTGCATGGAAAGTGTAAAAATACCACCATTTGAGATAGCCTAGGGTGTCTACTTTTAAAAAATATATGGGTTGATGGGGTAAAATACACTGGCTGGTTTCAAATATGTCCCAAATGGGACATGGGTGCAGGCTGTCTGCATGTAAAAATTTCAAGTTGGAAAACAAAAAACTGCACCTCACAAATTTGGCATTTTAGCCCCCAAACAACCCAACAAACCTATGCATGGGTGGTATCCCTGTACTCAGGAGAAATAGTAGAATCTATTTAGCATGTTTTTTCGTTCGCTATTGTCGATGAGGAGAAGTTGTTTCAAATAAAAACAAAGAAATTTGTGTATTTTTTTTTTTTTACCATATTTTATTATTTTTTTTTAATAATATAATAAGATATGATCAAAAATATGGCATCCATAGAAAGCCCCTTTTGTCCCGATAAAAACAATATATAATATGTGTGGGTACAGCAAATGACGAAGAAGAAAATTACTGCTAAACACAAACAGCACAGAAATGTTAAAATAGCCATTGTCCAGAAAGGACAAAAATGTTTCAAAGGCTCTGTCCTTAAGGGTTAATAGCAAAATAATACTGGCATATTATTGGGCAACTTTGGCTTGGTTAGTAATGGTAAAATAATACTGACAAAATAATGGCCTCTTTACTTTGAAGGCCATTTAACTGGAAGGAGCAGGCGAATACAAGGGAGCAGCTTCTAAAGTGAAAAAAGCTTCTTAAGTGTGGGAGTTAGAAGCAAAGAAGGAGTTAAAAGGAAAGAAGGAGTTAAAAGGAAAGAAGGGTAAAGTATAAATCTTTTATTTTTTTATTTTATTCTATTTTTAATTCTGTGGTTTACACTAGAGAGCATGTTGGACAATGCCACTAAGTTCATGTCTTGCAGCATGTATGCGGTCTTGGAGCAAGTTCCCCAGGGTCCATACCGCTGCTGCAGATGTGAGCAGGTTGCTGCTTTGGAAAATATAATATTAGATCTAAAGAGGCAACTGGCAACACTTAGGGACATAAGCAACATGGAGCGGAGTTTACTGCTCACGGAGCAGGCATTGGCTGGGGCCAGTGTAGAGGAGGGTGATGATGGAGGGGAAGAGGTTTCTAGGGCAGAGAGCTGGGTTAGTTGTGTAAGGGGCAGTAGGGGTCGGAGAGCTAGGGAGGCTTGTTCTGAGCTGGTTCACCCCAACATGTTTGCCAGCTTGTGTGAGGATGCTGGGGGGATTAGCTCAGAAGAGGCATTTCTGGGGCAGGCGGACTCTCCTAGCAGCCAGGTGAGTAGCCTCTCCAGCGCAGTTGGGAGCCAGGACACTAGGAAGGCTAGACAGGTTGTGGTGGTAGGGGATTCTATTATTAGGAAGGTAGATAGGGTAATCTGTTTCCAGGACCCCGAATGCCGAACTGTGTGTTGTCTCCCGTGTGCTCGGGTTTCGGCATGTTGCGGAACGGGTAGGCAGATTATTGGGAGGGGCTGGGCATGATCCAGCGGTCATAGTACACATTGGTACTAATGACAAAGTAAATGGTAGGTGGGGGGTCCTTAAAAATGATTTTAGGGAACTAGGAAAGAAGCTAAAGGAAAGGACCTCCAAGGTAATATTCTCGGAAATATTACCAGTGCCACGCGCTACGTCAGGGAGACAGCGGGAGCTTAGGGAGATTAATGCGTGGTTGCGAAGGTGGTGCAAGCAAGAGGGATTTGGGTTCTTGGAGCACTGGGCAGACTTTGCAGTCGGCTACAGACTCTTTGGACGGGATGGGCTGCACCTCAATGATGAGGGGGCTGCATTATTAGGGGCGAGGATGGCTATAGGATTAGATGAGCTTTTAAACTAAGCTCTGGGGGGAGGGTCAAGATCAAAAAGAAGCAATGGTAGCTAGGGTAGATTGGAAGGTGTGTCTAGCTATGGGAGAGGAGGAAAGCAGTGGTGGGGTTAACATAGACCAAAGGGAGGTCCATATAATTAAACCTGCACACATTAAGTGTTTGTCAACTAAACAGAAAATGGGTAGTAATCTCAAATGTCTTTTAGCAAATGCAAGAAGCTTGACAAACAAAATGGGTGAGCTGGAGATACTGGTAAGTGCTGAACAGTATGATTTAATCGGAATCACAGAAACGTGGTGGGATGAGACCCACGACTGGTCAGTTAATTTACAAGGTTACTCACTTTTTAGAAAGGACAGAGTAAATAGAAAAGGGGGAGGGATTTGTCTGTATGTAAATCCTAAATTAAATCCCAGTATTAAAGAAGGTGTACATGATGTAACTGGAACTGATGTGGAGACACTGTGGGTGGAGATTAGCTTAGACGCTAAAAAGAATCGCACATTACTTGTAGGTGTATGCTACAAGCCACCAAATATTAGCATTGATGGAGAAGATCAGCTTTTATTACAAATTGAAAAGGCTGCAAATATGAATGAAGTTCTAATCATGGGAGATTTTAATTACCCAGATATAGATTGGAAGTGTGGCACAACTAGTTCAGCTAGGGGCAGCAAGTTTCTGGACCTGCTTAATAACAAATTTATGGCACAATTAGTAGACACCCCAACTAGAATGGATGCCTGTCTGGATTTGGTAATAACAAACAATGAGGAGCTTATCTCAAACATCCAAATAAGAGAACACTTGGGGAATAGTGACCATAATTTGGTCTCATTTGAGATTAATGCAAAAAAGCAAATTGGTAAATACGCCACCAAAACACTTAATTTTAGAAGGGCTAACTTTGATGGACTAAGGGCATTGATTGAACATTTAGACTGGGAACGATTGTTTTCTGGACTAAACACAGAAGACAAGTGGAATGCCTTTAAGCACACATTACAAAAGTACACATCCCAATATATACCTTTGGGAAACAAATGCAAAAGACACAAATCGAAACCAATGTGGCTTACAGGTAACGTGAAACAGGAAGTACAAAACAAGAAAATGGCATTCAAACATTATAAAAACACGGGATCAGCATTATCATTTATAGAGTACAAAGAGGCCAACAAAGCCTGCAAAAAGGCAATTAAAATGGCTAAATTGTAAAATGAGAAAAGGGTTGCCAAGGAGAGTAAAACTAACCCCAAAATGTTTTATAAATATATAAATGGAAAAAAGCTAAAGAGGGAAAATGTTGGGCCCTTGTTATCCCAAATGGGAAATTTGGTAAGTGAGGACAGAGAGAAAGCAGACATTTTAAATACTTTTTTTTTCTTCTGTTTACACTAAGGAAGAGCAGATGGACGAGCCCCTGCTACAGGAAGTTATGGGACATTCGCCGCAAACATGGGATTGGCTGACACAGGAAAAAGTGCTTAAGCAATTACACTCTGTTAAGATAGACAAGGCCCCAGGACCAGATGGAATACACCCAAGGGTACTTAGAGAGTTAAGCATAATTCTGGCCAGACCACTATTCATGATCTTTAGGGATTCATTCAGTTCAGGTACAGTGCCAACAGACTGGCGAAAGGCGGATGTCATTCCAATATTTAAAAAGGGATCAAAATCTCTGCCAGGTAATTATAGGCCAGTGAGCTTGACATCTGTAGTGGGGAAACTATTTGAAGGATTGCTAAAGGTATACACTCAAGAATACATCTTGAACCAGAATATAATTAGTAAAAGTCAACATGGTTTTGTGAAAGACAGGTCTTGTCAAACAAACTTAATAACATTCTATGAAGAAGTCAGTAAAAATATAGATCTAGGTGTGGCAGTTGATGTGATCTATTTGGATTTTGTGAATGCATTTGATACAGTTCCACACAAAAGTTTACTCTACAAATTGAGAGAAATAGGTTTGGGGGCAAATGTGTGTATGTGGATTGAAAATTGGCTAAAAGATAGAACACAAAGGGTTGTTGTAAATGGAAAATTCTCAAATTGGACAAGGGTATTAAGCGGAGTACCTCAGGGGTCTGTTTTGGGCCCTCTTCTTTTTAATTTGTTTATTAATGATCTGCCACATTGTGCTGAGAGCCATGTCTCCGTGTTTGCGGACGACACTAAATTAGGTAAAGCAATAAAGGCTAATCTTGATGTTTTTTCTTTACAGGAAGATTTGGACAGAGTGGGGGACTGGGCAGTAAAGTGGCAAATGAGGTTCAATATAGACAAATGTAAAGTTATGCATTATGGGAAAAATAATAACAAAGCACCATATACGTTAAATGGTTTTTCCCTGGGAAAAACTACTAATGAAAAGGATTTAGGAATAATTATAGACAACAAACTTGGCAACAGTGCCCAATGCCAGTCAGCAGCTGCAAGGGCCAATAAGATATTGGCATGTATAAAACGAGGTATAGATTCACGGTAGGAGGATATCATCTTGCCTCTTTACAAATCAATGGTAAGACCTCACCTTGAATATGCAGTACAGTTCTGGGCACCAGTCCTTAAAAAGGATATTAAGGAACTAGAAAAAGTGCAAAGGAGAGCTACAAAATTAATAAGGGGTTTGGAGGATCATAGTTATGAAGAGAGACTTAAAAAATTGAATTTATATACGTTAGAAAAAAGGCGTCTCAGAGGGGATATGATAACATTATATAAATATTTGCAGGGCCAATATAAAGAGCTCTCCAGTGACCTGTTCATTAACAGAAAGGTACAAAGAACAAGAGGTCACCCCCTCAGACTGGAAGAGCAAAGATTTCATAGACGGCAAAGGAAGGGATTCTTTACGGTTAGGACAATAAAGTTATGGAACTCACTGCCAAGAGAGGTAGTGCTAGCAAACACAATAGATGCATTTAAAAATGGTTTGGATGTTTTTTTAGGAAAGCAGAACATACAGGGCTATTAATAATAGAATAAGCATTAATAAAAGAGCTTATTGATCCAAGGAGAAATCTGATTGCCTCTTGGAGTCAAGAAGGAATTTTTTCCCCCAGGAGGCAAAATTCGAAATAGCTTCCTTAGGGGTTTTTTGCCTTCTTTTGGATCAAAAGCTATAATGATAGGTAGAAGGGTTGAACTTGATGGACTTGTGTCTTTTTTCAACCTAAATTACTATGTTACTATGTTACTATATTGGACACATTTGCTGGGGCATATTAAATGGCAAAATAATACTGGTATATTATTGGGAAAATTTTGCGGTGGTTATTAATGGCAAAATAATACGGGCATGTTATTGGGCAAACTGGCTGTGGTTATTAATGGAAAAATAATACTGCCATATTTTTGGGCAAATTGGCTGTGGCATATTAAATAGCAGAATAATATTGGCATATTATTGGGAAAATTTGGCTGGGGTTATTAACGGCAAAATAATACTGTCATATTGGGCAAACTGGCTGGGGCATATTAAATAATAAAATAATACTGGCATATTATTGAGCAAATTTGTCTGTGTTTATTAATGGCAAAATAATACTGGCATATTAAATAGCAAAATAATACTGGCATATTATTGGGAAAATTTGGCGGTGGTTATTAATGGCAAAATAATACGGCTATGTTATTGGCCAAACTGACTGGTTATTAATGGAAAAATAATACTGCCATATTATTGGGCAAATTGGCTATGGCACATTAAATAGTAGAATAATACTGGCATATTATTGGGAAAATTTGGCTGGGGTTATTAATGGCAAAATAATACGGGCAAATTGGCTGGGCATATAAAAAGTGCAAAATAATACTGGCATATTATTTAGCAAAATTTGGCTGTGGTTATTAATGGCAAAATAATACTGGCATATTAAATGGCAAAATAATACTGGCATATTATTGGAAAAATTGGCTGGGGCATATTAATGGCAAAATAATACTGACATTAATTAGAAAATTGGCTGGGGCATTTTAATGGCAAAATAATACTGGCTTATTATTGGGCAAATTGGTTGGGGCATATTAAATGGCAAAATAATTCTGTCATATTATTGGGCAAATTGGCTGGGGCATATGAAATGGAAAAATAATACTGGCATATTATTGGGCAAATTGGTTGGGTGCAGAGGAAGGGAATAAAACCAAGAATTGCAATTTTTCAATAACCTTTTTATTACATATGAAAATAGTTGAATATTAAAAAAATCATAATCAAATAAGTATAAATGCAACTAGTTTTATTAATAGATACCGTATTTATCGGCGTATAACACGCACTTTTTCTCCCTGAAAATAGGGGGCAAATGATGTGTGCATGTTATACGCCGATCGGTGGCTGAAAAAAGAAAAAAATTCCTGCTCTGTCCCCCGGTGCTCTGAAGGTGCGTGGCTGTGAGGGAAGCGTTGTGAGCTCCCCTCCAGCCGCGCGGTCAACAAAGTGTTTTTTTTTTTTTTTAAAACAAACTTTATTGTTCCGCGCGGCTGGAGGGAAGCTCACAACGCTTCCCTCACAGCCACGGACCTTCAGAGCACCGGGAGACGGAGCAGGAACGAGTTAAGTACTGGGGGTCTGGGGAAGGGGGGGAGGAGGGTGGCATAACGAGCATACTAAGTGGCAATATCCTGGCATATTAAATGGCAGATTGGGGGCAATATCCTGGCATATTAAAATGGCATATTGGGGGCAATATCCTGGCATATTAAAATAGCATATTGGGGGCAATATCCTGGCATATTAAAATGGCATATTGGGGGCAAAATCCTGGCATATTAAATGGCATATTGGGGGCAAATCCTGGCATATTAAAATGGCATATTGGGGGCAATATCCTGGCATATTAAATGGCATATTGGGGGTAAAATCCTGGCATATTAAATGGCATATTGGGGGCAATATCCTGGCATATTAAAATGGCATATTGGGCTTCAAAGTTCTTTATTTGACATTTAAGTTTTTTTTCCTGAAATTTCCTTCTTAAAATGAGGTGCGTATTATACGCCGATAAATATGGTATCTATATTTATATAGAGAGATATATCTGTGTGTATAGATAGGCTTGTGATATGTGTGTGGAAATATATATTTTCATTGTTTTATAATTGAACAATAGATGATTGTGGCCTACATTCACCTCACTGGGCTCACATATGTGGGATAATTAAGGAGCTCCAATCTGGGGCATATTTAATGGTTCTGTGTGTGGCATAATTTTAGGTCTCTTCTCCGTGTGTCATATTTATGGGGCTCCTGGGTGTGGCATAGCTATTGAAACTCCTGTGTGTGGCATTATTAATGGGGCTCCTGTGCATGGCATTATTAATGGGGCTCCTGTGTGTGACATAGTCAATTGGCTCCTATATGTGGCATAATCTGTGGGGCTCCTGTATGGCATATTTAAATGGGCCATTAGATTGGCATTACTAAGGAATCTGTTTGGCATGGTATTGGAGGAAATCTAGGGGGATAACACCCACACCGGGTGACACCAACCCTAGTGACACCTCTGGCTAGCTGCGCACACAGTGACACACACACCAGACGGCCTTTAAAGGGATAGGCATGTCCAGCTGATCGATGTGTGCGTGTCACCGCTTGCGCCGTAGCTCTGCCCCCTTCTTGGCTGAGGTGTGTTTCTTGCACTGTGTGAGCATGCTCCAGGCCACAGACATGGAGATCCTAGAGAAGATCTCGGAGATCGGGACGGAGATAGCCAGGAGTCCAAGACCCAGAAAAACAAGGTCACCAAGACTCCAAGTACTGAGGGCAGGAAAGGGAGCAGCATCGGAAGAGAATAGGGTGGAATTGTGCCTGGTGGTGCTTCAAAGTCTAAAGGGCAGAGTGTTTCCAAGTGAGGGGCTGTATCACCTAAACATTGCTTATACTGTGAGAGATATAGAGAATAAAAAAAAATGATTCAATAGGATCGACACATTCTGTTAGCAGAAAATGCCTAAATTAGGAGAAAATGTGTTTTAAATGTCTCTGTGGTGTCACCTGTTTATGACATTATCTGTGGCTTTATATGCAAATTACAAATTTTCCATTGAAAACCATCAAGCCACAGGTTATCTCATAATCAAAATTAGGGTTGCTACCTTTTATCCAAAAAATACCGGCCATAATGAATCAATGTTAGTCAGAAGGGGGGGGTCACTCAAAATTACATTACCCCTTGAGAATGAGCTGCAGTCCCCTGTTACAGAGTTATAAACGTTGTTTTACTCCGTCTTGTGGAGGTCTGTGATAGATGTTGAACATTACTGTAGCCTTCACTACCTATGATGCTCAGCCTACACCATTGAATTTTTTTGCTGACTTGATATCATAAGAATTGTAGTTCACAGCTAACACATAGAACCCCGTATGTTATTAAATGCAGTTCCCAATACTGACTGAGCATTATGGGAATGCCAACACATTCTATGTTTCTATAAGTAATATCAGTGAAGAAGTTAAGCATTCATGGGATAGGCATAAGACTATCCTTGTTATAAGATATGGCCAGGGACTAATGCAAGGATTACTTTACATGTTTAGTGTGTAGTGGATGTATTGAATAGCCTTCCAGCATAAGAGGTAGAGGTTAATAGAGTGAAGGAGTTTAAGCATGCAAGGTATAGGTATAAGGATATCCTAGATATAAGATAAGGCTGGGACTAATGCAAGGATTATTGTACTTAGACGGTAGTGGATGTATGGGATAGCCTTCCAGCAGAAGTGGTAGAGGTTAATAGAGTGAAGGAGTTTAAGCAGGCATGGTATAGGTATAAGGCTATTCTAGATATATGGTAAGACCAGGAACTAATAAAAGGATTACTTTACTTAAAGGGTGGTGGATGTATGGAATAACCTTCCAGCAGAAGTGGTAGAGGTTAATAGCGTGAAGGAGTGTAAGCATGCATGGTGTAGGCATAAGGTTATCCTAGATATAAGATAAGGCCAGGGACTAATGAAAGGATTACTTTACTTAAAGGGTGGTGGATGCATGGGATAGCCTTCCAGCAGAAGCGGTAGAGGTTAATGCAGTGAAGTAGTTTAAGCATGCATGAGATAGGTATAAGGCTATCCTAGATATAAAATAAGGCCAAGGACTAATTAAAGTATTACTGTACTGAAAGGGAAGTGGATGTATGGAATAGGCTTCCAGCAGAAGTGGCGGAGGTTAATACAGTGAAGGAGTTTAAGCATACATAGGCTAGGCATAAGGCTATCCTAGATATAAGATAGTACCAGGGACTAATAAAAGTATTTAGACAATTGGACAGTCTAGATGGGCCAAATGGTTCTTATCTGCCAACACATTCTATGTTTCTAACAGCACATAAAAAGCAGAGGTTAGCTTTAAACTACCATCTTGAGATGCTAAGCCAGCCAAAAGACTCCATGATGCTGGCTGAGCATCATGGGAAGGGTGGTCCATAGCAGCAAGCAGGATTTTATTTAAACACATAGTACCCCATATTTTATTAAATTCATTAAGTTCCCATAAGACTATCCAGGCAGTTCTGGATGAGCATTATGGGAAAAAGCAGCACATAAAAAGTAGAGGTTAGCTGTAAACTACCATCTCATGATGTTCAGCCAACCAAAAGAAAAAAAGTGCTAAAGTAATCAGAAATACATTAGTATCCTTTGCTTAATATTTTTATTGTTTCATAATGTCTGTACATCCAAGCACACCTTATGTGCTTCTAAGTAGTAGTGAGCACTATTATTTCTCTGTCACATCAGGTATAATACCAGCCAGGTGGCAACCCTAAATGCAAGTCATGTTATGATAATTTTCATAGCATCTTCTTCTAGAAATGTGACTAGGGACTTGTTAATGATAATTTTCTTATTGCACACAATGCTGTTCTATTTAGTGCAATGATATTATCACAAACAAGTCACTAGTTTCATTATTCTAGAAAAAGAACACTGTGATAGGAGTTTGGCAATGGTTAGCAAATATATAGTCATGGGCGTCCGCAGGTGGGGGCAAGGGGGGAAGCCCCCCCTCCCCCACTGGCCGCTTGATTTTCCACAAAAAAGAAAAGTGACCCCCGCCGCTGCTCATATGACTGTCTCTCACGCTTGATGCGGCTGCAGAAGAAAAGTAAGTAAAAAAAAAAACTCATTGACACCGGATATGACGTTACATCATACCCGATGGCTGTGCATCCCTCTTCCGACTGCACTGGAGGTAAGTACTGGTGAAGGGGAAGGAGGGGGGAATTTAAGGAGCATAACGCTGGCTTATTAAATGGCTAAATCCTGGCATATTGAATGGCAAAATCCTGGCATACTGAATGGCAAAATATTACTGGTATATTGACTGGCTAAATCCTGGCATATTGAGTGGCAAAATATTACTGGCATATTGAGTGGCAAAATATTACTGGCATATTGAATTGCAAAATACTGGAATATTGAGTGGCAAAATTATACTGGCATATTCAATGGCAAAATTATAATGGCATATTGATTGGCTAAATCATAATGGCATATTAAATGGCTAAATAATACAGGCGTATTAATTGGCTAAATCATACTGGCATATTAATTGGCTAAATAATACAGGCATATTAATTGGCTACTTCATACTGGCATTTTAAAGGGCTAAATAATACTGGCATATTAAATGGCAAATGGCCGGGACATATTGAATGGCAAAATAATACTGGGATTATAAATGGCAAAATAATACTGGCATATTATTGGGCAAATTGGTTGTGGCTTATTAATGGCAGAAAAAAAATACTTGTACATTATTGTGCAAAATTACTGTGGCTTAATAAAATAAACCCAGGCATATTAATTGCAAAATAATACTGGCATACTAATGGGAAAATTGGCTGTGGCATATTTATGGCAAAATAATCATTTAATGCAGGGCTCGACAAACCACGGGTGCCAGGTTACTATGGCAAACTGACTGTTGCATATTTTAATGGCAAAGTGATTGTAGCATGTTAATTGGTACCTGACAGTGGCTTATTTTAATTGGCAAAGTGATGTTATGGCATCACCATTTATCAACCGTTTGAATGCTGCACTGATAATGACTAAGCTCCACTTCATAACATTGTCAAAAAGAGGCGCGGCGCAGCATGGGCGATGTTAAAAGTATGCCCCCCCCTGAAAAAATGTCTGCAGATGCCCATGTATATAGTGTTTGACACCCACCCTTAAACACAACTAGCTAACAGTGCATTGATGATATGTGCATAGTATGCAAATCATGTTATATGTAGAAATATATGATTAGTGACATGTTAATGATAATCTTTTAATTGCACATACTACTGTACTATTTATTTCAGCATTATTGTGCAAATAAAAAATTATCACAAGCAAGTCATTAGGCACATCAGTCTAGAAAAAGATTACTGTGTCACACTGCTGTGGTGAATTGCTACACATAATTTTTCTGTTGGCGCTGGGAAAGGGGCGGAGTTGGCGCTGGGAAAGGGGCGGAGTTAGAGGCTGTTCTAGGGGCCCCATTGGCATGTTTTGCACAGGGGCCCACGATGTTGGAAAGACAGCCCAAATTGAAAAGTCAGCTATGTATGTATATAGGCAGGCAGGGGCGTTGCTAGGCTCAAAAATGATCTGGGGCTATAGCCCACAGCTTTAATAATACTTAAAATACAATGATGTCTCATGATCGATAGGTAGACAGACAGAGGTACAGCATGCATAGGTATAGATATAGGATATATGTAGATAGATATAGGTACATGATGATGCATGAGTACATATATAATACAGATGCATATATAGATAAAGATACAGGATGCATAGGTACAGATTTAGGCTATATGGACAGGTACAGGATCCATAGGTATGGATATAAGCTATTAGGACAGACACAGGTGCAGGATGCACAGGTACAGATATAAGATACAGGTATAGTAATGCATAGGTAAAGGTAAAGATATAAGATAAAGGTATAGGATGCATAGGTACAGGTGTGGTCAGTCTTAAATATCCTAATATCTAGGATAACCTTATACCTGTACCACGCATGCTTAAACTCCTTCGCTGTATTAACCTCTACCACTTCTACTGGAAGGCTATTCCATGCACCCACCACCCTCGCAGTAAAAAAATATTACGTTTATAATCACAAAACAAAACCTGTAAAATATTAAATATTTCCAGCCTTTTCAAAAGCTTGAGGTAGACCCCAAATAGATGTATATAACTAGTTGCATTTATGCCAGGGCTTGACGAACTTAACTGAGTTTTAGGAGCCAGTAAAAAATCTAGGAGCCAGACAACAGCACATACACACAATCACATGCAGTCATATACAGACATACATACACACTCATACATGCAGTCAGTCACATAGACACACACACTCATACATACAAACAGTCTGTCACATTCACTCGTACATGCATACATAGTCTGTCACATACACTCATACATACAGTCTGTCACATAGACACACACTCATACAGTGTCAGATACACACTCATACATACAGTCTGTCACAGAGACACACTCATACATACAGTCTGTCACAGAGACACACTCATACATACATACAGTCTGTCACAGATACACATTCATACATAGTCTGTCACAGACACACACTCATACATACAGTCTGTCACACAGATACATACATACATACATACATACAATCTGTCACATAGACACACACTCATACATAGTCTATCACATACATACGTACAGTCTGTCACATACATACAGTCTGTCACATACTCTCATACATACACACACACATACAGTCTGCCACATACACTCATACATACATCAAGTCTGTCACATAATCATACAAGTGGTGTATTTAAAAAAAAAAAAAAAAAAAGTGTTGCTCAATATGTCCCCCCTCCCTGCTGCTATATCTCATTGCAGGGAAGGGGGCATTTCCGTTCCGCACAGACCATCACTAACCATCATTTGTCAGGGTTAATTTCTCCATCATTTGTCAGGGTTAATTTCTCCATAATATGCCAGGGTTATTTCCCCACCATTTGCCAGGGTTAATTTCCCCACCATTTGCCAGGGTTAATTTCCCCACCATTTGCCAGGGTTATTTATACATCATTTGCCAGGGTTATTTATACATCATTTGCCAGGGTTATTTATACATCATTTGCCAGGGTTAATTCATCCATCATTTGCCAGGGTTAATTCATCCATCATTTGCCAGGGTTAATTCATCCATCATTTGCCAGGGTTAATTCATCCATCATTTGCCAGGGTTAATTTCCCCACCATTTGCCAGGGTTAATTTCCCCACCATTTGCCAGGGTTAATTTCCCCACCATTTGCCAGGGTTAATTTCCCCACCATTTGCCAGGGTTAATTCATATATCATTTGCCAGGGTTCATTTATCCATCATTTGCCAGGGTTATTCTGCCCATTAATGTCACCCTCCCTCCACCCCCTTCCCCAGTACTCACCTGTTGGTGATATTTATATAAAAATACATGGAGATCCTACCTTGTGCAGCCTGTTCCTGGATGGGAGGTAAGTGGCAGGTCATAGAGGAGGCTTTTCTGCAGCCCTTGGAGCAGAGAGCAGCCTCTCCACAGCAGCACAGCATCCCTCGTGGTCTGTGCTGTGAGGGAGGAAACGTGGGTTCCTGCCGGTCACATGGGTTGGGGGCGGGGTTATCATAGTGACAGAGCAGGAAGCAGGGGAAGCTTCACAGACTCGGGGCTATGGTCAGGAGACTCGGGGCTCCAGCCCCAGTAGCCCCCCCTAACGACGCCTCTGTAGGCAAGTATGGATGCAATTCTTGTCCAGCGAAAGGCAGGCATGTTAACTATTATCAGCTGAGGAATCCCATTGCTTGAGTAAGCTATATTAATTACAAATTCAAAATATTTCAGTTAGTCTCCATGTCCTGGTAAAGTAGATTTCTCCAACCTTCAATTATTGGGACACATTATAGCCAAGGATTTAAAGTTTTCACTTCAAGGGCACTGTCGCTTACTGACCGATTTACTGATTGATCCAAATGTGCTTAAGCTATTATGTTTTCAAGGCTTGTACTGCTATATGTCCTAAGGGCAATATGTTGGGAACATTGTATTAACCCTTTAGTGTCAAAATGAAACATGCAAATCTAATGACAAGCTATTGCTCCAAGAAGTCCTTTGGGATTTTCGACATGCAAATATGACCTCAATTTTTTTTAGAATAATAATTAAACCTTCAAAATATAAACAAGAGCAAAAAAGCTAGTAGTTACAACTGTATCAAAATAGTTTAATTTGAGTTCATTCGCTATTCAAATGTGGGACAGTTCCAGGTCCTCAGCCTTTCTGGAACACTGGACTTGCATATGCACACCCATTATACGTTTGCACAAAATAATCTGCCACACAGTTCATTGACACACAATTTCAAAGGCCAATTTTTTTTTTTAGTGTAATGAATATTGTGCCTCTTTTATATATCTTAATACATTAATGAGATGGAAAGAGGTTTTCTGACACTTATCAAACTCATAATGGTTTGTCAGTATGAGACACTATCCCTGTGTGTACCTTCTTCCTAGGTATAAGGGCTGGCCCTCCCATGGGGTTAGACTGGGGTAGATGCCCCAGCCAGCACGCTGGCAGGGATGGCACTTCGCTGCTCCAAGCAGCATTTGTTTTTTTTTTCTCTGTTCTGTGTCTGTAGCCTTAGTTTGGGGTAATGCAAAGTCCCAGATTGAGAGCTCTGATAGAAAGAGGTCTCAGTCAGCATCTTCGCCCAAGGCAGCACAATGTCTTGGACTGGCCCTGCCCCATATGTCTTATAAAACCATCTGGTTGGTGTGAATATTTTAAATCAATTCCTATTGTGTGGCCTTTGAGTTAGGAAGTTGTGAAGACCAGTGAACTGAATATCACCTTTTATAATATTAATAAGTAGACATGTGCATTAGTTTTCGGACGATTGCATTTTCGTCCGAAAAATAGCATTTTCGTCCATTGGTCCGAAAAACAAATAACGAAAATGCTAAACTAACGAAAGACGAATAAACGAATGGTTAATAAACGAAAATAATTCGTCCATTCGTGCTATTGGCATTCTATAAACCGAAATAGAGTCGGTTAATAGAATACCAAATAGCATTACATATACATTCCATAAACCGACATAATGAACGACTTTCGGTTTATGGAATGCATGTAATACTATTTGCTTTCTATAAACCAAACTAGAGTCCCCATTCGTAAGTATTTCTTATGAATGGGGACTCTAGTTCGGTTTATAGAAAGCCAATAGTATTACATGTATTATATAAGCCGAAAGTCTATAAAACGAAGGTCGTTAGGTTTATAGACTTTCGGTTTATAGAATACATAGAATTACATGCATTCTATAAACCGAAAGTCTATAAACCGAACGACCTTCGGTTTATAGACTTTCGGCTTATAGAATACGTGTAATACTATTGCCTTTCTATAAACCGAACGAGAGCCCCATTCATCAGAAATTCTTTGGGGACTCCATTCATAAGAATTTCTTATGAATGGGGCTCTTGTTCGGTTTATAGAAAGCCAATAGTATTACACTTATTCTATAAGACGAACGAATAAAACGAAACGAAAATAATGAACAAATTTAGTCTGAAACGAATGCAGTAATGAACGAAATTAATTTTAGACGAAATAAATAAAATTTTCATCAGAATGGGTGAAAACTAAACGAAAATTTTAGTTTTGCACATGTCTATTAATAAGGATCCATTTCAAGCTGGGGACTAATTGTTTAAACTGGTTGACAAAGTGATTTTTGATATTAGGAAATATTTTTTAACCAGAATATAGGGACTGTTGAGCTCCATTTACCTTATAATAATAATAAAGTGCCCCCTCTATTTGCTTTCTTTACTTTTTATTATTTGCCAGACCCTTTGAGACATATGGTTCTGGTTATCAAATATCTTAAATACTGCCCATTACATAGAAGGGGTCTCTTTCAACTGCTTTTTTAGTCTTAAATAATTATTTTGTTTGGGGAAGATAAGTCATACTCCACAGTTGTTGTTGTTTTTTTTTTTTTTAACTTAGTGGGTGAGTAGATGAGACTCCCAGCATCTCTTCCTGTCAGCTGGCTTTTGCAGTGTTAAGTGTCGCTGGGAGATGACTGGTTTCTGCCTCACTAAAACAAAGGTCTAGGAGGAGGGAGTTTGGTTCTAAGGACAGGAAAAACACAGGCTCAGCAGCCTGGAAAGGATATACAGGAGCTCTGAGGCTTATCTGCTTCCTGCATCCTCACAATAATTATAGCACCAAGAAATCCATTGATCTCTCTCTTGTTGTCTGTGTAACTTACCTAGTTGTTAAACAAACATAAGACAAAAACAGATCATCTGCTCAATGACCACAACAACCCTCTGATGGAGATCAGAAAAATTAACCTTTTGCACTACATAAAAAATTCTATATTAAGGTAACACATTGTGTTCCAGACAAGTGCACCAAACAATACAAAATACTTTTTTTTTGTTCAGTTATTTATCAGAATATTATAGCTCTTAAATGATACATTATAAATTCTAACTTGCAGTTATCTTTCCGAAAAATAATGGACCAATACAACTTGTTGAGTCAACTGAATGGAAGCTGTAATTACTATATAGCTTATTTATCACAAAGTCCCTCCCAACTCTCTCTGTAACATTCATATATTAGTTACACAACTTTATGGGTAAATTGTCCCAATTTTGGACAACAAAAGACCCTTGCTAATGCAACAGGGCTGTCAAATCATAAAACAATATATTTTATCAAAGGAAGTACTGTACAGTTCATGAACTGTGAAATATGTCTTTCTACAAGCCAAGGCAATAACCACACATCTCATTTTCATAAGAAATTCTTATGAATGGGGACTCTATTTCGGTTTATAGAAAGCCAGTAGCATTACATGTATTCCATAAACCAAAAGTCTATAAACCGAAAGACATTCGCGTCTTGCGGTGCACTTCATATCTGAGAGCCAAATAGAACCGTCAAATACTGTGCTTACAGCGCACTTTGAAAATTTCTGGCTACCTCCTCTAGCGCCGCTTCCACCTACACCGCCACGGTCACCGCCTCCTCAACCTATGGGTCACTTAGTATAAACTGAAAGAGAATACCCTGCACTCCAACCCTCTCTCAAATGGATAATTCTGTTTATCCTCCTGGCAGCCACGCTTTAGATTAGATTTATGTTCTTCCAAAGCTAAAATCAAAGATTCCATCTAGTGCTATTTTATGGCTCATCTGTATTTTTAATTTGTATGTATTTTATGCTTTTTGAAGTTATTTCCCTATCCATATTTGTTTGCAGGGCACTTGTCCTACTCTTACCCACATTTTAATTCCTTTTGCAGCCCTCTAGCCCTTTCCAGGACTTTTTTGGAGGCATTTTAGTGCCCAAAAGTTCGTGTCCCCATTGACTTCAATGGGGTTCGGGATCGGAGCCCGAACCCGGACTTTTTTCCGAAGTTTGGCCGAACCCGAACATCCAGATGTTCGCTCAACTCTATTAAGAGGAGCTAAAGCTATGTGAACAGCATTACAGAAAAAGCATGAACATCCAAACTTAAACAGTAAACCCTCTATAAACAAGACACAATGAGCCTGGAAAAAAAGCTAGGAAATCCATGAACATATTAATGCTATGCTTGAGATTGTGGACCAGCTATGTGAATGTTTTGCTAGAGAGCGTGGACCAGCTATGTGAATGTTCTGCTAGAGAGCATGGACCAGCTATGTGAATGTTCTGCTAGAGAGAGTGGACCAGCTATGTGAATGTTCTGCTAGAGAGAGTGGACCAGCTATGTGAATGTTCTGCTAGAGAGTGTGGACCAGATATGTGGATGTTCTGCTAGAGAGTGTGGACCAGGTATGTGGAATTGGTGAAGAAATAAACCTCAATAATATGGTGGCATTATTATTGTTCAGCCTTCCAGAGTCATTTAATGCCATTCTAATGACTCAGAAACCAGACCAGAGTCAGAACTAATACTGGAATATGGAAAGGGCATATGTTATAAAATTTATGAATATAACAGAAGAGGGGAAAATATATGCTATGAAGAGAATGAACTTTCTAGGTCTTTCACTACAAAAAGGCTGAACATCTGAAAAATATTTGCTTAATCCGGTAAACTGAGCAAAGAATGTAAGTGCCACGCACACCATGAGAAGGAGCTAAAGTAGTCATTAAAGAAACCACAGATATATTATGGAGTGGTTTTTTTAGGATTACTCAGAAATCTTCACCATGGATGTGTATGTAAATCACATGATATTTAATTTCACAGACATTGATTAAAGTGTTAAAGATAAAGTATTCTGAGCACATGGGAAGAGTACGTCAGAGGAAGCAAATGGCCAAGAGTTCCTGAATTGCAAAACACCATCAGGTGACAGACAAAGCATTCTAGTAAAGAATGTTTTATGTATGTCTATTCGCTGTGCTCTTTGTAATTTTATTGTTTATTACCTACAGGGGGGTTGCCTGTTTTTGTTCCTGTAGTAGCTGATGATTGCAGATGCTCTTCCTATTTGTGACTTTGAGAGACCATTTGTTTGCTCATCATTTATTTTTTATTTTTATGTACACTTAAGAATAAAAAGGAAATCTTAGCAAAAAGAAAGGAAGATGAGCATCTGTACAAACTCATCACGAGTGAGCAAGACAACACAGTTACTCATAGTCCCCACAATAAGTGTATTCACCTTTGGCAGAGAAGAATGCGTCATTGATCCCAGAAGCCATTAAGGAACTTACAGAGAGAAAGCAATTCATCGCAAGACATGACAATTTTGCCTGGCAATATGAGTGTGAACCAATGAGAGTTCTTATACCTGGCGGTAACAGATATTTGATGACCTTCACTGATGATTATTCCAGATATATATACATCAGATGCCAACCTACATAACAAGTATTCATGAGAAGCAATGTTCATTCTAAATTCATAGAAGGCATACTCATTAGCTATAGTTATCGCTGCAAAGGATGTAGAATACTTCACCAAAAGACAAGTAAAGGCAAAAAAAGCCGCAGTGTCAACTTTGGTGAAAGCCAGACACAAGCTGAAAGTAAATGGACATTCAAAAACAGATACAGGGCAAGACTATTTCCCAAAGAGTACACTCCGTAATTTGGGAGTTATTCTGATTAGTGCATTTTCTGGCTATGGCAATTTACTATGTATTCTGATTCGCTTAGGTCATGATATTTTAGATATGCACTAAAAAACTACAAATACATTTTATGGACAAAACTTTCTTACTCTTTTATACTATTGAAATGTACCAATCGGTAAACACTTGGTTAGTCGATATGAGAAAATTGCAAATAAAAATGTTTGTGACTATTTGTTATGTGCATTTTTATTTGTCCTTGTCAAAAGTAGCCGTAATGTACACAACACAGAAAAAGATTTATTTATTGTAAAATATTTTCACAAAATAATCTCAATATTAGCACAGAAAAACTCACACTGAACTAAGTGTTTTTAGCTTTTTGGATTTTCATTAAATTTATATTCTTACTTCAGGAAGATTATACAGCAGGTGGTGGCACAAGTATTAAATATGGGACCATTAGCCTACACATTCCCCTTTAACTACCAAACACCCCCAAATTATATGAGAATTGGATCCACACTCCCATCCCAAGGAATGCTAGTACATGCTGACATTATACTCGACAGTAGTGAAGAACAAGCGCCTAAACCAAAGTGATTACCTCAACCATTATAAAGCAAAAATAAATATTATTGAAGAGAGGGTGAGCATAAAAAGTGTGGATGTGTACTGACACCACCAGTCATGTTAATAAACAGGGCAATAATTTTAAATTCATAGGTACAGTCGAAATCTTCCTGTACTCATACATATACATAAGATGTGCTCCTAAGAAAGGAAAGTGTTAAGAAAAAGCAGAAAATAAACAGCTGTATTCACCAAAAAGAGAGCCGTTCCCGTTGCTCCCCAACAGGGGCGTTGCTAGGCTCAAAAATGATCTGGGGCTATAGCCCACAGCTTTAATAATACTTAAAATACAATGATGTCTCATGATCGATAGGTAGACAGACAGAGGTACAGAATGCATAGGTATAGATATAGGATAGATATAGGTACATGATGATGCATGAGTACATATATGATACAGATGCATATATAGATAAAGATACAGGATGCATAGGTACAGATTTAGGCTATATGGACAGGTACAGGATCCATAGGTATGGATATAAGCTATTAGGACAGACACAGGTGCAGGATGCACAGGTACAGATATAAGATACAGGTATAGTAATGCATAGGTAAAGGTATAGATATAAGATAAAGGTATAGGATGCATAGGTACAGGTGTGGTCAGTCTTAAATATCCTAATATCTATTACCTATCCCATGCATGCTTAAACTTCTTCGCTGTATTAACCTCTACCACTTCTACTGGAAGGCTATTCCATGCACCCACCACCCTCGCAGCAAAAAAATATTACGTTTATAATCACAAAACAAAACCTGTAAAATATTAAATATTTCCAGCCTTTTCAAAAGCTTGAGGTAGACCCCAAATAGATGTATATAACTAGTTGCATTTATGCCAGGGCTTGACGAACTTAACTGAGTTTTAGGAGCCAGTAAAAAATCTAGGAGCCAGACAACAGCACATACACACAATCACATGCAGTCATATACAGAGACACATACACACTCATACATGCAGTCAGTCACATAGACACATACACTCATACATACAAACAGTCTGTCACATTCACTCGTACATGCATACATAGTCTGTCACATACACTCATACATACAGTCTGTCACATACACTCATACATACAGTCTGTCACATAGACACACACTCATACAGTGTCAGATACACACTCATACATACAGTCTGTCACAGAGACACACTCATACATACAGTCTGTCACAGAGACACACTCATACATACAGTCTGTCACAGAGACACAATCATACATACAGTCTGTCACAGAGACACACTCATACATACAGTCTGTCACAGACACACACTCATACATAGTCTGTCACACAGATACATACATACATACAATCTGTCACATAGACACACAAACTCATACATAGTCTATCACATACATACATACATACAGTCTGTCACATACATATAGTCTGTCACATACTCTCATACATACACACACACATACAGTCTGCCACATACACTCATACATACATCAAGTCTGTCACATAATCATACAAGTGGTGTATTTAAAAAAAAATAAAAAAAATGTTGCTCAATATGTCCCCCCTCCCTGCTGCTATATCTCATTGCAGGGAAGGGGGCATTTCCGTTCCGCACAGACCATCACTAGAAAAAAGGAGGACAGCGCTACAGAGTAATGTTAATAAAAATAAATGATAAATGTGTAAAAATACACCATAAGAAACACACAATTTGGAGGGTATAAAAATATATAAATTTAATAAATATAAAAATAAATAAAATAAATACACACAGAACCACCTGAGTTGAGAGGTGGAAATACAGTATACAAATTAATTGAATTGTAATTAAGCAAGGTCGGGGGTTGATGACGTGATACGCACCACGTAGCGATTGAGGGGCGTGTCGTGTTCCAGGCGGCGAGCGATGTGAGCCGGAGCAGAGACAGGATACCCGCGGCGGGAAAACACTAACGGTGAACACTACAGTGGCCCCACGATACAGCAATCCAGAGCACAAGCACCCTGAAAGGACCCATGATCCAGCGGCAGGGAAGCACCATCCACAGTTAAAAGACGGAGACTCATTCGAGGGCGTGGAGAGAAGCAGTAACCGATAAGTATCCTCGGCTACTTTGTAACTGATTAGTTTGGAATAACTGTTTAGTTTGGATCTGGGAGGGAAGGAAGGGCCGACACAGGGGTTGGTTAAATAACTACTGAGGGGAGGTCAGACTATATGTAACATAGTTTAAAGCAGTAGTGCCGGTCCCAGAAATACAAACAGGGTTAGACACTGCACTAAATTGCCATATCTAGAAGGTATAAAGGAGAGAGGAGGGGGAGGGAGAGAGGAGGGGGAGAGGGGAGGAAGAGAAAAGAAAGAAAAAAAGAGAAAGGGGTGTAGAGAATTCAGGGCGCAAGGCACAACAGATATGGCGCCTAAAGGGGATAAACAAGATAAAACTGAAAAAGGAGACAAACCAAAAAGCTCCAGAAGTAAAACCACCCCAATCAATGCATTTTACTCCCCAAAAAGCCATTCTGAGTTAACGATCCAGTCAGGGAGACAGAGGGAGAGTCAATCCCCAGATATCTCACTGGAAACAAGCTCAACAGAACCCAATGGCTATATAACACAAGCAAATTTGGTTACAGCACTAGAACAACTATACAGTAAAATCAAGGCAGACCTGGATAAAAACCTTAATGAATATAAGGAAGAAATCGCCCAAATAAGAGCTACTCAGATGACGCAAGCAAATGAATTAAGCTCGCTCAATCATAAAATTAATGAGTTAAAAAAACAAAACGAAAGTACTCAGGTGGCATTAACTAAAATGGAAACCAAACTCACAGACATAGAGGATAGATCTAGACGCCAAAATTTAAAAATAAGAGGAATCCCAGAGGAGTATTCAGATCTGGAGAAATATGCTCAAGAGTTTTTGGAAGCCTATATGGATGTGAACACCCTGGGTCCAATGCCAATTGAAAGAGCACACAGGCTCCCTAAACCAACAAACCTCGAATACACAAATAGTCCTAGAGACGTAATCATCCGTTTTAACAACTCCAGAATAAAAGATAACCTGATTAAAGAGATGAGGAAAAATCCCACTAAGGATAAAAAATTTGCATCGTTAACAGCATTTCCAGATCTTTCAATCTCAACTAGAATGGCTAGAAAAAAATACACAGAGTTAACAGCATGCCTCCGGGAAAATGGAATAACATACTCCTGGGGTTTCCCAACAAAACTCCGTATAATATACAAAGAGAAAACATATGTGTGCCTAGATCCGCAAAAAACAAAAGAGAAGCTGATCATGTGGGGCCTGATGAAGGAGTAAAATTGAACCAAGTGGAAACGGAATTTCGAGGAGAAGGGAAAAAAAAAAAAAATGAGAAATTTTGAAGGGATAGAATGAGGGTAGTAGAACAATATAGGGAAAGACAGGGGTCTGGGGTGTGTTGTTTTTTTTTTTTTTTTTTTTTTTTCGAAATAGGGGAACAACCGCTATCAAGATCATATACAGAGAATTAATGATGTAGACATGTTAGAGACTTAAAGGGCGCATTAACACTTAGATAAGGGGGTATAGTAAGGAAGCACACACACAATATATATGGCTCACATAATAACGGGATAGTATGGCTGAAGGCTTAAATATAAGGGAGGGGAGGGGAGGTGAGGAAGGTGGAGGGAGGGAGAGGGAGGGGGGGAGGAAAAAGTGCATACAAATCGGAACATGGGAAGGAAGAGTAGAGAGGAATAAGTGTAAGGGAACACTAATTAAGAAGAAGAATATGCCACAAGATTTAGTTTAAGTGATTATAGACATATTTAGGAACACAATAGAGAAGGGAAGGAGTAAGGAGGAGAACTCCGTTAAAGGGAGCAACAAATTTGCACAAGATAGGAAATAGTACACAAAACACAGGCATTACACAGAGACAAGAGAAGTTTAAGTAGTAGAGGTAGTATATATACACGGGAGGACACTTAGATAGCAAGGTAGAAAGATTTTTTTTTTTTTTTTGCAATTAATTGTGATGCCCACACAAATAAAAGGATAAGTTGGTAGGAAGGTATAAGGTATATAGGTAAGGAGAATAGAAGGGGAACACAGAATATAAATATTGAAATATATAATATAATATAAGTAAGATCGACCTATATGGATCAGGTGGTAGGTTGGAGGGGAGGGAAGAATAGAGAATGGGAAGTCCCCAGGAGGGCACTGAAGGGGAGAGGAGGGTGGGACAGGGAGAGGGAAAGAGAAAGGGAATCCTAAAACAATAAAGGCACTAGTAAGTTTATATAAAGACTGACAGAATCTAGATAAAAAGTATATAATAGGAAGTGGGGAAGGCAGGAGAAGGGAAATAATTAAAACCAGCCCTGTGATTTTTTTTTTTTTTTTTTTTTTACCGGCCCCTCTCACATCCCATTATTAATATTTCCCGCTTGATATGCACCCACCTTGGTCAAGATCAATAAGATACACCGCTCCTCCGGATTGGGACACGACCGCCCCATCCTTGATGATACGGGGAAGTAAGACCCTACTCAAGACGGGGAAATTATCCCCGCGTTGGGTGGATAATGAATTGTTTTTTTGTGTATGGTTGTTGCTGTGGTTGTGCGTACGAGTGAGGTCGAGACTGAATGAATGTTGGTATAGGGCACTCGGAGAAGTGGACGGGGGGAGGATAAGCGGGCAGATAAGATGACCCTTAAAATGGTCACGATCAACGCGCAGGGTCTCAATTCACCCCATAAGCGCTCCTTCCTATATGACTTACTAGAGAAAGAAAGAATCGATGTAGCATTCATACAGGAGACACACTGGATAAGAGATCAAAAAACCCAATGGAGGTACGGTAAATACCCATATATATATATATCATCCCTTCAAGGGAAAAAAAAACGAGGAGTGGCTATTATTGTATCTAATAGGATCAAATTCGAATATCTTCACCATGAACCAGATCAAGAAGGAAGGAGGATAATATTAGTATGCCGATTGAATGACGAGTTATACACACTGATAAGCCTATATGCACCTTCAGACAAAGTGATCAACTTTATTAATACTTCACTGCCTATAATAGAGAAAATCTCGAGAGGCTTAATGATCATCGGAGGAGACTTAAATGCTATAGCAAACTGGGAGATTGACAGGAAAGCGCAGAGATTAAGTAATTGGGACATAAGAGCTAAAGGGAAGGCGGAAACATTCGCAGCATGTTTGTATTATCATAATTTATACGATGTGTGGAGAGTACAGCATCCCACAGAAAGGGATTTCACTTTTTTTTCGGGAGCACACCAGTCATATTCCAGGATAGACTATTTCTTGATGATGGGCCCTGCCCTGGAGAAATGTGGCAACTCCAGACTAGGACCTATAGACTGGTCAGATCATGCCCCGGTGTTTATTGAAATAGAGACTAGTTCCCAATATAAAGTTAGAAGTTTGTGGAGATTAGATGAAAACACTCTGAGCACAAAAGAGAACAGACAAGAAGTAATTAAACAAGTTGAAACCTTCCTAGAGGTAAATGATAATGAAGAAGTCACGGATCAGACGCTCTGGTGCACATTAAAACGTGTAATGAGAGGTAATCTTATAAAGAAGGGAGCATGGATTAAAAAACTAAGAGGCAGAAATTTAGCAGAGCTATACGCAACACTGGCCCAATTAGACTCAAAAAACAAAAGAAATCCAACAAAAGAAGGGAGTGAGGCAATACAGAAGATCCAGGAACAGATAAAGAACAAGCTAAGATGGAAAGCAGATCAAGCCCTCACCAGACTAAAAAGTAACTGGTACTACTCCAATAACAAGGTGGGGAAGGAATTAACAAAGAAGCTCAAAATGATGTCCCAACAAAACAGGATCAAGAAAATTAAATATAAGGGAAAAATATACATCGCACCGGTACAGATAGCCAATGCTTTCGGGAATTATTATAAAGAGCTGTACAATCTACCACAAACTAAGGCAACAGCCCCGGAAATTTCTAAATTCCTGGAGGAACTCCATCTCCCCAAAATTTCAAATGAAGAACTGGCAAAACTAAACCAACCATTCTCCCTGGAAGAGGTTTCAAAAACAATTAAGGAGTTAAAAAAAGGGAAAGCACCGGGCCCAGACGGTTTCACTACAAGTTTCTACCAATTACTGAACCCCATAATAGTCCCGCTTTTAAAAAGAGTATTTGATGAGGCCTCTGAGGAAGGGGGATTTTTGAGAGAGATGCTTGAAGCAACTATTTCACCAATTCCAAAACCTGAAAAGGATCCGACCAGTGTCAGTAATTACAGACCAATTTCCCTTATTAATTTAGATGTGAAAATATACTCAAAGATTATTGCTGGCAGGCTCAATAACATCATTTCAGATCTGGTCCACCCAGACCAGACCGGATTTGTGCCTGGAAGAGCAGGTTCAGACAATATACGCAGAGTCCTGGATATCATGCATAACATTCAACAGTCAAAAAAACCCTCTATCATAATGGCGCTAGACGCCGAAAAAGCATTCGACAGAGTAAATTGGCGCTTTCTGGCTGAAACCCTACATGCATACGGACTAACAGGGCTGATATATGACGCGGTAATGGCACTTTATACATGCCCCAGTGCCAGAATAAGGAGCCCAGCGATGATATCTGAACCTTTCGATATTAGAAATGGGACGAGGCAGGGGTGTCCCCTATCTCCGCTGCTTTACGCGTTAGTCATGGAACCCTTCGCGGAATATCTACGGAAAGCACAAAAAATACAAGGAATAATAATCGGTCAAAAGAAACACATCATAACATTATATGCTGATGATGTCTTACTGACACTGTCGGAACCACAAACATCTATCAATGCACTACTGGACGCAATAGATCTATTTGGCTACTTATCGAACTACAGTCTGAACTTGGAGAAAACACAAATAATTCACCAATATTTAACAGAGGGACAAAAAGAGTGGACAAAGAAATTTGGGACAGAAAAAAGGAAAAATCAAGAAGTAATAGACTATCTAGGGATAAAACTAACACCCCGCTTGGAAAATATAGTAAGAATAAATTATGCTAAGACAGCACAAGAGCTCCAGGCACTGACATCCCGCTGGGCTAAGATTGAAATCTCATGGATGGGACGAGTGAACGTGCTTAAATCATACATTCTCCCTAAATCGACATACATATTAAGAGTGATCCCCTATAAAGTACCAAACCACACACTGAGAGAGTTCGATTTAATTTTTACAAAATTCATCTGGGCGACTAGGAAACCAAGAATACCGAGTAGTACCCTTAAACGGAACCTAAATGAGGCGGGATTGGGTTATCCAGACCTCCGAAGAATCGCAGAAGCGTGTTTGTTAACACATGGACTGGCATGGAATAAACCGCAGAATAAATCTACGAGCTGGAAAGAAATAGAAAAAAATTATTACAAAAACATAGACCTAACAACAATGATGTGGTTACCAGAGGAGTTATGGAGAGGAAGTTCGGAAAAACCTAAATTAATAAGAGAAATTACACAGAATATACAGAAGATTAAAAGAAGCCGAAATATCAGCAATATGATCTCCTTGGGAGCACCAATACAGATTTTTTCATCCTGTATAATAGACATGGACCTGACCAATTGGAAGAACGCAGGGATCGAGAAAGTAGGGGATGTAATGCATCAAGGTAAGGTAATGCCCTTTTCGGATCTGAGTCATAAATTTGGGCTAGTACAAGGAGAAATACATAGATACTTGAGGATAAAATCTTTTATGACGGGTAGAACCACCGCAGAAGTTTCAGACTGGGACAAACTCCTCATAGCAAGCGCATCAAAGTGCTCGATATCTAAAGTACAAAAATTTCTTATTGGCGGGAGCAACATGGAAAAACCCAGAGCAATCTTACAATGGGAATCCGACATGAAAGTAAGTTTTTCGGCACAATGCTGGTTTAGAGTTTGGAGGGAGGTGAGGAAAGCCGTACACTGTATAAATAGCCAGGAACATTTCTTTAAATTGATGCACAGATGGTACATGGTACCGGAACAACATGCAAAATTCTCGACAGATTCGGATGAGACATGCTGGAGATGTAAGAAACAGAGGGGCACACAGATTCACATATGGTGGGAATGCGAAGCACTGAGAGAACTTAAAACAAAGATAACAGAAATATTAAAACTTTTATTCAACTTTGACGGCCCTTTAACACCACAGAATTTCCTATTTGACATAGAGCTTCCAAACTGGAATAAAAAGGAAAAAACGTTATTTATAAATATTATAATCGCATGTAAGATATCTATAGCTAGAAAATGGAAAAAAGAAGACACCCCAGGATGGGAAGAAGTCAAAGCCCAAATAAATTTTCAATTAATAGCAGAAAAACACTTTTATGACACACAGAAAGAAGGAGGAGAAAAATATGAGAAAACCTGGGCAAAATGGGATGAGATAGAGGGATCGGATAAATAAGAAGGGCTGAATAAATAAAGGAAGAAGGGAGAAAGAGAGGGGGAAGGAAACAGGGGAAAAAGGAGGGGAGAAAAAAAAAAAAAAGAAAAAAAGAAATAAAACTAGGGAATCATATAATCCTCTAAAAGAAACCACCCCCAGATAACTAACAAGCGCGTTAGATCAAGTGACACAATTAAGAACACCGTGATCCCCCTCCCCCCCACCCTCCGAGAGTACCCTAATTGAGTGTTACAAATGACGTATGAATGGAAGGATGAAGGGAAGTAAGGTATAGATAGTTAATAGACGAACACAGAAGGAATGATAGAGGAGATAAAAAGTTAGGAGAACAAGACAACTCAAACTCACTACCCCAATGGAAGTATAAGGGGAACACAAAGCACTAGGAAGAATTTGAAGGATATATAGCTGGACAATAAAACAGCACAAATCACACAAATTGGGGGAATATAGAAATTAAATACCTAGTTAAAGAACACCGCACCTAAAGAATCTAGACGGCAAAGAAGGTTTATATGGGTAAACTAAAACTTTTTCTTTATTCTCTTCTATTGCCGCAAGTAGAAGACACAAGGATGAGCTGAAAACACGGAAAATAAACACAGCAAACGTGTCTCAGAAACTGAGTGTCTAAAAAAAAAAAAATAAAAAAAAAAAAAAAGAATTGCAATTAAGCAATAAGGATATGCTGGTAACAAATACAAGTAAATACTACAAGGACAAAACCAAATAAAAACAATAATCACAACAGGTAGATAGTACACACCTTTGAAGAGGGACCGTTTGGGACAATGCTGGACTCAGAGCAGTGAATGAATCCGGAGCGAAAAAAGAAGCCTGGCCAGGTCTTTTCGCAGAAGGAAAAGGACGCCAAAAAAGGACGCGTTTCGAAAAAACTTCTTCAGCCTTTGGCGTCCAGCATGTCCCAAAACGGATCTCTGACTATTTAAATAGACCGCTTCTAATTACAAGCAGCGGTGAAACCCAGAAGTATGACGCAATCGCTCAGTAGCGCGACGACGTCATAACGTTGCAACGCCAACGTCATCTCCATAGCAACACATCGAGACCACACAGAGCCGGCATAGTGTGACGTCGATCGGTGTACAGAGAGGGCGCTAGCGGCGGTACATATTAAAAACAGAAAAAACAGAAAAAACTTGATACAGTACAAAAACAGAAATGTCAACAAAAAACCAGATAAGACAATCAAAAATTCTGGAATTATGTCTAAGCAATGTATCATTGTCTAGGTACCAAGAAATCACGCCCCGACATGTTCAATATCAACTTCTTGGCAATAACATTGTAAAATATTCTATATGTAGCGAGTCTCAGAAGGCATGGAAAGAGACAAAAAATCCATCTTCCATATAGACAAAGAGAAAAAAAGAAGAGATTATATGCACAGTGTATACACGAACAATGTTCCATAAAAACATATACAGGGATCTACTCCATAAATAATAATCATCCACACTTCATGAAAAACATCCAAATATACATATATGGACGACGTGCTTCAAAATGGATAGAAGTATACAAACATATATATATATATACATATAGCACAGAGACCAACAAACAGTGATACATAAATCTAATCCAGGAATGGCACGAGGTCAAAATTGTCGTTAAGACCCTTAGGGACCAGGGTATTTAAGGTGAGGATCCAAAAAGTCTCTCTTTTACAGAGAGTCTTGAGTCTGTCACCCTTGCGTGGACCTAATATAACATGTTCAATTGCCATTGCCTTTAGTTTTTTGTCATTTCGCTGGTGTACATCCAAAAAATGTTTAGACAAAATATGCTTTTCGAAACCTCTTCTGATATTATACCTATGTTCAGAAAGGCGTTTTTTAAAGGTTCTACTAGTCCTACCTATATATTGGAGGCCACATGGGCATTCCAACAGATAGATGACGAACTTTGTATTACAGGATATATGTCTCTTGATAGGATACTTTGTAGTTGTGGCATTGTCTATAAAGAAATTTGATTTTCTGGGACAGACTGCACAGTGGTCACAAGTGCCGCATCTATACCACCCTTTTATGCCAGACAGAAAATTATACTATTTAGATTTTTCTTTAAATTTATCTGATATGTCTGTCGGGGCTAGGATATTCTTAATATTAGTATTACGTCTACAGATAATCCTTCCTCTATCTGGCAACATGGGGGCCTGGATAGGATCTCCCTTAAGAATGTGCCAGTGTCGGTTAAGGATTTCTTTTATCTTGCCAGTCTTGTCTGAAAAAGTGGTGATAAGACTGGAACCAAAGGTGTTTGGAAATGAGTTATCGCTGCTGTCGTTTTGACATGGCCTGTATTTATCCACAATGGGGCAGCCATTAAGAGATGCAATTTTGAACTTCTTGTTGTTCTTTTTAGGGTTCTGACTACCATTTAAAAATAGGGTTCTATCCTTCGATCTAATATCGTTCAGAGTGTTATCTACCAATTTTTCACTGTACCCCTTTGTGATTAATCTGTCCTTTATTTCCATTGCCTGCTGCTCGAAATCTTCCTGTTTAGAGCAGTTCTTTCTCATGCGAATTAGTTCACCCTTGGGTATGTTATTAAGCCATCTCTTATCGTGATAGCTTTTAGAATTTAGGTAAGTATTTTTATCCACTGTTTTAAAGTATGTTTTTGTGACAAAACTATTTCTTTCGTCCGTTGATACCGTTAGGTCCAAAAAGTTTATACTAGTTGGACTGTGTTCATAGGAGAAAGTCAAACCAAAAGAATTTGTGTTGAGTTCTCCCATGAATACGTCCAACGCCTCTACAGTACCATTCCACAAGAAAAAAACATCGTCTATGTATCGTTTGTACAGCAAAAGGTTGGCACTGCGATGGGGTCCAAAAATAACCTCCTCCTCCCAGCTACCCAGGAACAGGTTGGCGTAGCTGGGGGCGAAACGGGTCCCCATCGCAGTGCCACATGTCTGCAAATAGAAATCACCATCGAATAGAAAATAATTAGATTCAAGGATAAACAGCATACATTTTTCCAAAAATTGTCTATGCTCGATGCTTAGGTATTCCCTTTGATTAAGCATCTTCATCACCCCCTCAATGCCATCCTGATGTTGTATTGTAGTGTATAATGCCTGTATGTCTGCTGTTACCATATACATACCAGGCTGCCACTTTATGTCGGTTAGTACATTCATGAGGGCCAAACCGTCCTTTAAATAGGAAGGCATCGTGGGGACAAGGACCTGAAGAAAGAGGTCCACATACAATGATAGGTTGGAAGTTAAAGACCCCACCCCTGAGATGATGGGACGTCCAGGGGGATCTTGTAATTGCTTGTGGATCTTTGGCAGATGGTAAAACATAGGGACTCTAGGGGCTCGAACCATCAAACCCTGATATTCTGACTTAGAAATAATCCCGGCTTCTTTGGCCGAGCCAAGAAGCATTCCCAGGGAACGAACAAAAGTATTTGTGGGATCTATATACAACTTTTTAGAGAAATTCTCATCAGACAGTAGCCTCAAAGCCTGTCTTCGATAGTCTACTGTGTCTTGGAGGACTACTCCTCCTCCCTTATCTGCCCCTCTAATTACAAGGTTATTATTGTCACTAAGTATCTTTAGGGCTGCTTTTTCATGAACAGTCAGATTACTAGTTTGGCAGTGTGTATCCAATTGCCATAGTTCACCTTCCACTAGGGTCTTAAAAACCTCTAGATAGTTACCCCTACTCCCCACTGGGTTGAATTTGGATGGGGCACGAACATTTGTATATACAGACATTTTTTGGGGCTCAATATTATTGTCATCCAACAAGCTGTTAAGTGTGCCTATATTCAAAAGATCTTCTACACATATGGGTCTATTGATGTCCCATATTTTTGCTGTTGGTGTATCTAAATTCCTTTTTTCCGTCATATGTTTACAAGAATTTTTTGTCAAAAAGAACCTTTTGACTGTTAATTTTCTAATAAACTTATTCAAATCAATAATTAAGTCAACCTTGCTAAGGTTCCTGCAAGGTGCAAATTTTAAACCTTTCAACAGCAAAGTTACTTGACTGACAGTCAAAATATGTTGTGACAAATTATAGATACCCAATGATTCAAGGTCTTTTACTGTACAGTTCTTGATCTTTTGGTTAAATCTCTTAATGTTGGTTCTTCTTCCACCTCTTCTACCTCTGTGTCGAGGTCGGACCACTGGTCTAGAGATTCCCTTTCGGACCTCTTTCTTGTCGGATACGATGGCATTTTCCTCTTGCCGAAACGCTGTTCTAAAAAAGAAGAAGATGAAGAGGAGGATGGATTAGATACTGAATAGTTGTAAAAAGAGGTGTGTCCACGGGATTGATTGTTGATTCCAATATTCCTATTTATTCTGTTTCCCTTATCTTGTCTACTATCAGGGGTTCTATTGGGTAGAGGTCTCCCCATACCTTCATCCCTAAATCTCACATTTCCACGTATAGGTGCCTCTCTACGTCTTGAAATATTGGATGAGACTACATTTTTCTCTTTGGTTGGATATGTTGAATTTCTATCTCTATTTTGTGATGAGTCCCTATTCTTGGGATTGGGGTCAAATTGCCGGCCTTGGACATAATCTTGTTTGTCCCTTCTAAATTTGAGTTGTTTAGACTTAGTTATATCGTCTTCATATTTCTCTAATCTCTTCTCAAGAATTATTTCTAAGTCTTTAAATTCAGGTGATTGTCTATAACAATCTGCTGCTTTCATTTGATCTTTAATTTTTTCCTCTGTCTTTTTAAGCAACTCCTTTCTGCCTTGTATTATAAGTTTCATTAGTTTTAGAGAACATTCCTCCAATTCCTTATTCCATTCCTCCAAGATTTCGGGACTGGTAGCACCTATGCTGCATCTTTTATTCAGCCTCAAACCTCTTGGGACAATACGTGCCTTGGAATATTGTTCTATGCTTTCAATATCCCACCAATGTCTTAATTCTGCCTCCAATAGTTTCTGTAGTTCAAAAAACCATGTATCAATGTTTTTATCTCTACCGTAGGAGGATTGTATTTCAAAATTATTGGTGTCAAAAATCTTTTCACTTATGACAGATCTATTATTTTTCCTTTGTGTATAATTATCCATATTAATAATACGGACCAGATATAAAAAAGTGTCAAATTGACTAAATGCTATAAAAAAGCAAGAAAGACAGAAATGTGTCTGAAAAGGAAAAAAAAAAGTGTTATAAATATCACAAAGAAATTTGTAAAAGAACTCTAGTAAATAAAAATAAATAAATATAAAAATAGTGAAAAAGGCAGCTCAGTTAAATGTGAGAATTTGTGAAAAAAGAGTGGACACACCTCTTTTTACAACTATTCAGTATCTAATCCATCCTCCTCTTCATATTCTTCTTTTTTAGAACAGCGTTTCGGCAAGAGGAAAATGCCATCGTATCTGACAAGAAAGAGGTCCAAAAGGGAATCTCTTGACCAGTGGTCCGACCTCGGCACAGAGGTAGAAGAGGTGGAAGAAGAACCAACGTTAAGAGATTTAACCAAAAGATCAAGAACTGTACAGTAAAAGACCTTGAATCATTGGGTATCTATAATTTGTCACAACATATTTTGACTGTCAGTCAAGTAACTTTGCTGTTGAAAGGTTTAAAATTTGCACCTTGCAGGAACCTTAGCAAGGTTGACTTAATTATTGATTTGAATAAGTTTATTAGAAAATTAACAGTCAAAAGGTTCTTTTTGACAAAAAATTCTTGTAAACATATGACGGAAAAAAGGAATTTAGATACACCAACAGCAAAAATATGGGACATCAATAGACCCATATGTGTAGAAGATCTTTTGAATATAGGCACACTTAACAGCTTGTTGGATGACAATAATATTGAGCCCCAAAAAATGTCTGTATATACAAATGTTCGTGCACCATCCAAATTCAACCTAGTGGGGAGTAGGGGTAACTATCTAGAGGTTTTTAAGACCCTAGTGGAAGGTGAACTATGACAATTGGATACACACTGCCAAACTAGTAATCTGACTGTTCATGAAAAAGCAGCCCTAAAGATACTTAGTGACAATAATAACCTTGTAATTAGAGGGGCAGATAAGGGAGGAGGAGTAGTCCTCCAAGACACAGTAGACTATCGAAGAGAGGCTTTGAGGCTACTGTCTGATGAGAATTTCTATAAAAAGTTGTATATAGATCCCACAAATACTTTTGTTCGTTCCCTGGGAATGCTTCTTGGCTCGGCCAAAGAAGCCGGGATTATTTCTAAGTCAGAATATCAGGGTTTGATGGTTCGAGCCCCTAGAGTCCCTATGTTTTACCATCTGCCAAAGATCCACAAGCAATTACAAGATCCCCCTGGACGTCCCATCATCTCAGGGGTGGGGTCTTTAACTTCCAACCTATCATTGTATGTGGACCTCTTTCTTCAGGTCCTTGTCCCCACGATGCCTTCCTATTTAAAGGACGGTTTGGCCCTCATGAATGTACTAACCGACATAAAGTGGCAGCCTGGTATGTATATGGTAACAGCAGACATACAGGCATTATACACTACAATACAACATCAGGATGGCATTGAGGGGGTGATGAAGATGCTTAATCAAAGGGAATACCTAAGCATCGAACATAGACAATTTTTGGAAAAATGTATGCTGTTTATCCTTGAATCTAATTATTTTCTATTCAATGGTGATTTCTATTTGCAGACATGTGGCACTGCGATGGGGACCCGTTTCGCCCCCAGCTACGCCAACCTGTTCCTGGGTAGCTGGGAGGAGGAGGTTATTTTTGGACCCCATCGCAGTGCCAACCTTTTGCTGTACAAACGATACATAGACGATGTTTTTTTCTTGTGGAATGGTACTGTAGAGGCGTTGGACGTATTCATGGGAGAACTCAACACAAATTCTTTTGGTTTGACTTTCTCCTATGAACACAGTCCAACTAGTATAAACTTTTTGGACCTAACGGTATCAACGGACGAAAGAAATAGTTTCGTCACAAAAACATACTTTAAAACAGTGGATAAAAATACTTACCTAAATTCTAAAAGCTATCACGATAAGAGATGGCTTAATAACATACCCAAGGGTGAACTAATTCGCATGAGAAAGAACTGCTCTAAACAGGAAGATTTCGAGCAGCAGGCAATGGAAATAAAGGACAGATTAATCACAAAGGGGTACAGTGAAAAATTGGTAGATAACACTCTGAACGATATTAGATCGAAGGATAGAACCCTATTTTTAAATGGTAGTCAGAACCCTAAAAAGAACAACAAGAAGTTCAAAATTGCATCTCTTAATGGCTGCCCCATTGTGGATAAATACAGGCCATGTCAAAACGACAGCAGCGATAACTCATTTCCAAACACCTTTGGTTCCAGTCTTATCACCACTTTTTCAGACAAGACTGGCAAGATAAAAGAAATCCTTAACCGACACTGGCACATTCTTAAGGGAGATCCTATCCTGGCCCCCATGTTGCCAGATAGAGGAAGGATTATCTGTAGACGTAATACTAATATTAAGAATATCCTAGCCCCGACAGACATATCAGATAAATTTAAAGAAAAATCTAAAAAGTATAATTTTCTGTCTGGCATAAAAGGGTGGTATAGATGCGGCACTTGTGACCACTGTGCAGTCTGTCCCAGAAAATCAAATTTCTTTATAGACAATGCCACAACTACAAAGTATCCTATCAAGAGACATATATCCTGTAATACAAAGTTCGTCATCTATCTGTTGGAATGCCCATGTGGCCTCCAATATATAGGTAGGACTAGTAGAACCTTTAAAAAACGCCTTTCTGAACATAGGTATAATATCAGAAGAGGTTTCGAAAAGCATATTTTGTCTAAACATTTTTTGGATGTACACCAGCGAAATGACAAAAAACTAAAGGCAATGGCAATTGAACATGTTATATTAGGTCCACGCAAGGGTGACAGACTCAAGACTCTCTGTAAAAGAGAGACTTTTTGGATCCTCACCTTAAATACCCTGGTCCCTAAGGGTCTTAACGACAATTTTGACCTCGTGCCATTCCTGGATTAGATTTATGTATCACTGTTTGTTGGTCTCTGTGCTATATGTATATATATATATATGTTTGTATACTTCTATCCATTTTGAAGCACGTCGTCCATATATGTATATTTGGATGTTTTTCATGAAGTGTGGATGATTATTATTTATGGAGTAGATCCCTGTATATGTTTTTATTGAACATTGTTCGTGTATACACTGTGCATATAATCTCTTCATTTTTTCTCTTTGTCTATATGGAAGATGGATTTTTTGTCTCTTTCCATGCCTTCTGAGACTCGCTACATATAGAATATTTTACAATGTTATTGCCAAGAAGTTGATATTGAACATGTCGGGGCGTGATTTCTTGGTACCTAGACAATGATACATTGCTTAGACATAATTCCAGAATTTTTGATTGTCTTATCTGTTTTTTTGTTGACATTTCTGTTTTTGTACTGTATCAAGTTTTTTCTGTTTTTTCTGTTTTTAATATGTACCGCCGCTAGCGCCCTCTCTGTACACCGATCGACGCCACACTATGCCGGCTCTGTGTGGTCTCGATGTGTTGCTATGGAGATGACGTTGGCGTCGCAACGTTATGACGTCGTCGCGCTACTGCGCGATTGCGTCATACTTCCGGGTTTCACCGCTGCTTGTAATTAGAAGCGGTCTATTTAAATAGTCAGAGATCCGTTTTGGGACATGCTGGACGCCAAAGGCTGAAGAAGTTTTTTCGAAACGCGTCCTTTTTTGGCGTCCTGTTCCTTCTGCGAAAAGACCTGGCCAGGCTTCTTTTTTCGCTCCGGATTCATTCACTGCTCTGAGTCCAGCATTGTCCCAAACGGTCCCTCTTCAAAGGTGTGTACTATCTACCTGTTGTGATTATTGTTTTTATTTGGTTTTGTCCTTGTAGTATTTACTTGTATTTGTTACCAGCATATCCTTATTGCTTGATTACAATTCAATTCATTTGTATACTGTATTTCCACCTCTCAACTCAGGTGGTTCTGTGTGTATTTATTTTATTTATTTTTATATTTATTAAATTTATATATTTTTATACCCTCCAAATTGTGTGTTTCTTATGGTGTATTTTTACACATTTATCATTTATTTTTATTAACATTACTCTGTAGCGCTGTCCTCCTTTTTTCTACATCTTTCTGTCCCTTCACGGTGCTAACCCACTGTGATTTTTTCTGGACTGGCGGCTACCTAAACCATTTTCCTATTAGTTCCAAAACCAGTCAATCTCTCGACACAAGCCAGAAGGGCCCTCTACAGATATCATCTACCTCCGTTTCAATACCTACCATCGTACGGGTTTGTATGTTTTACTACTTTTTTATTTAGTTCACTCACAGGCGCTCGGTATTTATACTTCCGTTAGGTTGTATATCACTCTTTTTTCACAGACCATCACTAACCATCATTTGTCAGGGTAAATTTCTCCATCATTTGCCAGGGTTAATTTCTCCATAATATGCCAGGGTTATTTCCCCACCATTTGCCAGGGTTAATTTCCCCACCATTTGCCAGGGTTATTTCCCCACCATTTGCCAGGGTTAATTTCCCCACCATTTGCCAGTGTTAATTTCTCCATCATTTGCCAGGGTTAATTTCCCCACCATTTGCCAGGGTTAATTTCTCCATAATATGCCACGGTTAATTTCCCCACCATTTGCCAGGGTTCATTTCCCCACCATTTGCCAGGGTTAATTTCCCCACTATTTGCCAGGGTTAATTTCTCCATCATTTGCCAGGGTTAATTTCTCCATCATTTGATAGGGTTCATTTCTCCATCATTTGCCAGGGTTAATTCATATTTCATTTGCCAGGGTTAATTCATATATCATTTGCCAGGGTTAATTCATACATCATTTGCCAGGGTTAATTCATACATCATTTGCCAGGGTTAATTCTAGACATGTGCAAAACTAAAATTTTCGTTTCGTTTTCGTCCATTCGGACGAAAATGTTATTTATTTCGTCTAAAACGAATTTCGTTCATTAGTGCATTCGTTTCAGACGAAATTCGTTCATTATTTTCGTTTCGTTAATTTTTTTCGTTCGTTTTATAGAATACAATGTAATACTATTGGCTTTCTATAAACCGAACGAGAGCCCCATTCATAAGAAATTCTTATGAATGGGGCTCTCGTTCGGTTCATAGAAAGGCAATAGTATTAATTGTATTCTATAAGCCGAAAGTCTATAAACCGAACGACTTTCGGTTTATAGACTTTCGGCTTATGGAATACATGTAATCCTATTGCTATTCTATAAACCGAACGACTTTCGGTTTATAGAATAGCCATAGGTTTACATGTATTACATAAGCCGAAAGTCTATAAACCGAAAGTTGTTCGGTTTATAGGCTGTCGGCATTTAACTAATAAGAGACAGAGTCTCCATTCATAAAATTATGAAAGGAGACTTTGTCTCCGTGTAGTAAAATGCCGACAGCCTATAAACCGAACGTTCGGTTTATAGGCTGTGGGCATTTTACTACACGGAGACAAAGTCTCCATTCATAATTTTATGAATGGAGACTCTGTCTCCGTGTAGTAAAATGCCCACAGCCTATAAACCGAACGTTCGGTTTATAGGCTGTCGGCTTATGGAATACATGTATTCCTATTGCTATTCTATAAACCGAACGACTTTCGGTTTATAGAATAGCCATAGGATTACATGTATTGCATAAGCCGAAAGTCTATAAACCGAACGTTCGGTTTATAGGCTGTCGGCATTTTACTACACGGAGACAGAGTCTCCATTCATAAAATTATGAATGGAGACTTTGTCTCCGTGTAGTAAAATGCCGAAAGCCTATAAACCGAACGATCCGTTTATAGACTTTCGGCTTATATAATACATGTAATCCTATGGCTATTCTATAAACCGAACGTTCGGTTTATAGAATAGCAATAGGAATACATGAATTCCATAAGCCGACAGCCTATAAACCGAACGTTCGGTTTATAGGCTGTGGGCATTTTACTACACGGAGACAAAGTCTCCATTCATAATTTTATGAATGGAGACTCTGTCTCCGTATAGTTAAATGCCGGCTTTTAACTATACGGAGACAAAGTCTCCATTTATAATTTTATGAATGGAGACTCTGTCTCCGTATAGTTAAATGCCGGTGTTCTGACAAATTTCTGGAGCAAATTCTCCTGCGCAATCGCAGGAGAATTTGCTCACTGCGCATGCGCATAAAGTTACAGCTGATAACTCAGCTGTAACTTTGTGACCACCGCGCATGCGCCAGCTGCGCAACCCACCTCCCGCCCCCTCACACCCCCTGCACACCCCTTCTTACCAGATCATCGACCACAGCGATACACAGCGCATGCGCACGCCTATCCAGCCGTTTGGGAATGTGCGCGTCCGTTGTTGTGTTCTTAAGGTGGTAAGTAACATGGGGCGTCGGGACATAAGGGGGCAAGCATCCTGGTGAGCGCTGCCTCATCTTGATGGGATTTGTGATCCTCCTGCTGCATCAATAATACAGCAGGAGGATCACAAATCCCATCAAGATGAGGCAGCCCTCACCAGGATGCTTGCCCCCTTATGTCCCGACGCCCCGTGTTACTTACCACCTTAAGAACACAACAACGGACGCGCGCATTCCCAAACGGCTGGATAGGCGTGCGCATGCGCTGTGTATCGCTGTGGTCGATGATCTGGTAAGAAGGGGTGTGCGGCGGGTGTGAGGGGGCGGGAGGTGGGTTGCGCAGCTGTCTCATGCACGGTGGTCACAAAGTTACAGCTGAGTTATCAGCTGTAACTTTATGCGCATGCGCAGTGAGCAAATTCTCCTGCGATTGCGCAGGAGAATTTGCTCCAGAAATTTGTCAGAACACCGGCTTTTAACTATACGGAGACAAAGTCTCCATTTATAATTTTATGAATGGAGACTCTGTCTCCGTATAGTTAAATGCCCACAGCCTTTAAACCGAACGTTCGGTTTATAGGCTGTCGGCTTTTAACTATACGTTTGTCTCCATTCATAAATTTATGAATGGAGACTCTGTCTCCGTATAGTTAAATGCTATTGTATTCTATAAACCGACTCTATTTCGGCTTATAGAATGCAATAGTACTACGAATGGACGAATGAACGAATGATTTTCCTTTATTAACCATTCGTTCATTCGGCTTTAGTTAGCTTAGCATTTTCGTTCTTCGTTTTTCGGGCGAATGGACGAAAATGCAATTTTCGGACGAAAATGCATTCGTCCGAAAACGAATGCACATGTCTAGTATATATTCACATGTAAATTGCTTTTTTAATAAAAAATTATGATATAAATAAAATCTTGTTTTTATTTCCTTTTATGTGACAAAGCTGCCTCTCTCTTTCCCTTGCCCCCAGATTTGTCGCTCTCCCCCCCTTAGTGTTGTCTCTCTCTCACCCTCCCTTTGGCTCCCCCCTCGCTCCCCTTGTGTCTGTCTCTTCCCCCCTTCCCTCCCCTTGTTTCTCTCTGCCCCCCCCCCCCTTGTTATTCTGTCCCCCCCTCACCTGTTTCTTGCTCCCTGGTGGCTAGTGGGGGCAGCCGGGGGATTTATGCACTATACATAATAGACGGAAGTGTCGGGCAGCATGGAGGTTGTCTGCACGATTCGTGCAGACATCCCCCAGCTGCCCGATTCTCCCTGGTGGCTAGCGAGGCAGCGGTGGATGTCTGCGCGATGAGCGAGACCTCCCCTGCTGCCGCCCGGAACGACAGCCAGGACTTTTATGAGGAAGCCGGAAGTACCCAGCTTCATCATAGAAGTCCCGGCGGTCATGCCGGGCGGCAGCAGGAGAGGTCTCGCTCATCGCGCAGACATCCTCCGCTGCCTCGCTAGCCACCAGGGAGAATCGGGCAGCTGGGGGATGTCTGCACGAATCGTGCAGACAACCTCCATGCTGCCCGACACTTCCGTCTATTATGTATAGTGCATACATCCCCCGGCTGCCCCCACTAGCCACCAGGGAGCAAGAAACAGGTGAGGGGGGGACAGAATAACAAGGGGGGGGGGCAGAGAGAAACAAGGGGAGGGAAGGGGGGAAGAGACAGACACAAGGGGAGCGAGGGGGGAGCCAAAGGGAGGGTGAGAGAGAGACAACACTAAGGGGGGGAGAGCGACAAATCTGGGGGCAAGGGAAAGAGAGAGGCAGCATTGTCACATAAAAGGAAATAAAAACAAGATTTTTTTATATCATAATTTTTTATTTAAAAAGCAATTTACATGTGAATATATACTAGACATGTGCATTCGTTTTCGGACGAATGCATTTTCGTCCGAAAATTGCATTTTCGTCCATTCGCCCGAAAAACGAAGAACGAAAAGCCGGATGAACGAATGGTTAATAAAGGAAAATCATTCGTTCATTCGTCCATTCGTAGTACTATTGCATTCTATAAGCCGAAATAGAGTCGGTTTATAGAATACAATAGCATTTAACTATACGGAGACAGAGTCTCCATTCATAAAATTATGAATGGAGACTTTGTCTCCGTATAGTTAAATGCCCACAGCCTATAAACCGAACGTTCGGTTTATAGGCTGTGGGCATTTAACTATACGGAGACAGAGTCTCCATTCATAAAATTATAAATGGAGACTTTGTCTCCGTATAGTTAAAAGCCGGCATTTAACTATACGGAGACAGAGTCTCCATTCATAAAATTATGAATGGAGACTTTGTCTCCGTGTAGTAAAATGCCCACAGCCTATAAACCGAACGTTCGGTTTATAGGCTGTGGGCATTTAACTATACGGAGACAGAGTCTCCATTCATAAAATTATAAATGGAGACTTTGTCTCCGTATAGTTAAAAGCCGGCATTTAACTATACAGAGACAGAGTCTCCATTCATAAAATTATGAATGGAGACTTTGTCTCCGTGTAGTAAAATGCCCACAGCCTATAAACCGAACGTTCGGTTTATAGGCTGTCGGCTTATGGAATACATGTATTCCTATTGCTATTCTATAAACCGAACTTTCGGTTTATAGAATAGCCATAGGATTAAATGTATTACATAAGCCGAAAGTCTATAAACCGATCGTTCGGTTTATAGGCTGTCGGCATTTTACTACACGGAGACAAAGTCTCCATTCATAATTTTATGAATGGAGACTCTGTCTCTGTATAGTTAAATGCCGACAGCCTATAAACCGAACGACTTTCGGTTTATAGACTTTCGGCTTATGTACTACATGTAATCCTATGGCTATTCTATAAACCGAAAGTCGTTCGGTTTATAGTTTAGCAATAGCATTACATGTATTCTATAAACCGAAACGTCGTTCGTTTTAAAGACTTTCGGCTTATAGAATACTATTGGCTTTCTATAAACCGAACTAGAGTCGAGTCCCCATTCATAAGAAATTCTTATGAATGAGGAGGGACTCTAGTTAGGTTTATAGAATGCCAATAGTATTCTATAAGCCGAAAGTCTTTAAAACGAACGACGTTCGGTTTATAGAATGCATGTAATGCTATTGCTGTTCTATAAGCCGAATGTCTTTCGGCTTATAGAACAGCAATAGCATTACATGTATTCTATAAACCGAACGTCGTTTGTTTTAAAGACTTTCGGCTTATAGAATACATGCTGCTATTGGCTTTCTATAAACCGAAAGAGTCCCCATTCATACGAATAGGTCAATTGACCTATTCGTATGAATGGGAACTCAATTTCGGTTTATAGGAAGCTAATAGCATTACATGCATTCCATAAACCGAAAGTCATTCATGTCGGTTTATGGAATGTAGTACAATGCTATTGGTATTGTAAACCGACTCTATTTCGGTTTAGAATGCCAATAGCACGAATGGACGAATGGACGAATGAACGAATGATTTTCGTTTATTAACCATTCGTTCATTCGGATTTTGTTAGTTAAAATTTTCGTTATTCGTTTTTCGGACGAATGGACGAAAATGCTATTTTCGTCCGAAAATGCATTCGTCCGAAAACGAATGCACATGTCTAGTTAATTCATACATCATTTGCCAGGGTTAATTCAGACATCATATGCCAGGGTTAATTCATATATCATTTGCCAGGGTTAATTCATACATCATTTGCCAGGGTTAATTCATACATCATTTGCCAGGGTTAATGTATCCATCATTTGCCAGGGTTATTCTGCCCATTAATGTCACCCTCCCTCCACCCCCTTCCCCAGTACTCACCTGTTGGTGATATTTATATAAACATACATGGAGGTCCTACCTTGTGCAGCCTGTTCCTGGATGGGAGGTAAGTGGCAGGTCATAGAGGAGGCTTTTCTGCAGCCCCTGGAGCAGAGAGCAGCCTCTCCACAGCAGCTCAGCATCCCTCGTGGTCTGTGCTGTGAGGGAGGACACGTGGGTTCCTGCCGGTCACATGGGTTGGGGGCGGGGTTATCATAGTGACAGAGCAGGAAGCAGGGGAAGCTTCACAGACTCGGGGCTATGGTCAGGAGACTCGGGGCTCCAGCCCCAGTAGCCCCCCCCTAACGACGCCTCTGCTCCCCAACAATACATAGGAATGAGGTAGAAATGGTGGAAGCGCTTGAAGATAGAGAAGAGGATAATATTGCTGTGTATAAGGACACACATTTCATTGGTTATCTTTTTCCTGCTACTCCACTAACAGTTGTCTGTTATCTGTGTGCCTGGGACCCTCTGAGGATGCCTGACGGTGAAACGCGTCAGGGCTCCTTTGCCGCATCAGGGCTTCACCAATGTTGTGTATTAGTTAAATTTTAGTTATTGAATTATTTTACTATTGTCTTTTTTTTACTATGGTTGTTTTGCATATTTTATTGTATTAAATAGCTGTGTCGCATTCTTACTAATATTATCCTTTCTTCAAGTGCTCTCACCATTACCCTTTTATATGTTACACCCTAGCAGTTTGGATGTCACTTATCTGGAAACTGAACCTGCAACCCTAAGGGTTGAAAAGATTCTACCAGTGAGCTTTCCCACTAGCACATTATACTGTTGGATTGATTACTTGAAAGAAAAGCCTGACAGCTAGGGGGAGCTGGGTTTTTGTTATGTTATTGTATATGTGTAAAGTTTTATATATGTATGGAACGTTAGTTAAAGGTTTTGATCTGTTCCATTTCTGCTCGAATATAAGACAGGTTTTTGTTCAGAGCCAATGCTCTAAAAAAAAAATACCTCGAATCAAACCTCAAATCGAGATCTGACTTTAAGACTGGGATCCAGGTCTCCCAAAGAACTGCAGGGGACCTGGATCCCCCATGCAAGCAGCTGGTGGATGCACGCTGACATCCTCCACTGCTCCCCGGCACTCCCACCTGGACTTCTATGATGGAAACCGGGGAGGTCATGTGACCAGGGAGGTCATGTGGCAGTCCATCATAGAAGACAGAAGTGTCTGGAACATCGTTGGATGTCTGCACGCATCGGTCATCCATCCACAGGCTGCCTCCACTTGCCACCAGGGATACTGGGAACAAGAGGGGAAGGAGAAAGTCCAGGAGGGCCAGAATCCTTTGCTGAGCCTGGGGACAGCATTTGCTAAGTCTAGGAGCAGCATTGGCTAAGTCTGGGGGCAGCATTGGCTATGTCTGGGGGCAGCATTGGCAAAGTCTGGGGACTCTATTGGCTAAATCTGAAGGCACATGGCTGTCTGGAGCCAGTATTGGCAAAGTCTGGGGGAAGATGGCTGTGTGGGGGGCATGATTGGCTAAGTCTGGGGGCAGTATTGACAAAGTCTGTGGGCAGATGTCTCTATGGGGGGCACAATTGGCTAAGTCTGGGGGCAGATGCCTGCGTGGAGGGGGTCCATTGGCTAAGTCTGGGGGGCAGATTGGTGAATAAAAACAAGAAATGCATATTTTTTTTAAATATGAAAAAACAGTTTACACGTAAAACTTTTTTCCTATAGGGTAGTCTTATATTCAGACTTTTTCTCCTTTTCCTAAAAGACTATCCAAAGTTTGGGGGGCCGTCTAATAATCAGGGTCGTCTTATGTTTGAGCAAATACGATATTTAATGAAGTTGGGCTGGCAAGGTATTTATTTTTAATAAAACAACTGCGGCCATTGCACTGGTGTCTGTCTCCTCTTTATCCTTCTTCCTGCAGCTAAGTTTATCTAACCTATTTAAACATTTGTGAATCTTCTGAACAATAATGTAACATATCTGAGTGAAGACAAGGTTTTTTCAAAGCAAATATATAAGGTTAATTAGAGGTCTGATTACAAGATGAGGATTCTGGTGCCCCACCGAACTGCAGGGGGCATGACCTAACCCAGCGTGGGTGGCAGATTGGCATGTATGGGCAGATTGGCATGTGTGAGGGGCAGATTTACGTGTGTGGGGGACAGAGAGGCAGCAGGTTGACAAGTCTGTGTGCAGATTGTCAGCAGATTGTCAAATCTGGAGGGCAGATTAAAAATGTCTGTGGTTCAGGTTAAAAAGTCTGGGGGACAGAATGACAGCAGATTGGCAAATCAGGGGGGTGAATTGGCAAGTGTGTGGATGCACTGGCAAGTCTGCATTGCCAAATAAAAAAAGGCATTTTTCAATCATAATTTGTATTAAATATGAAAAAACTATTTACATGTGAAGTATCATTTACCAGTCAAACTTTTTTTCCTATAAGATAGTCTTATATTTGGGCTTTTTCTTCTTTTTCTAAATTAATATCCAAAGGTTGGGGGGTCGTCTAATAATCAGGGTTATCTAATATCGAGAAAATACAGTGTGTCCGTGGTTAACTATTTCCTGTTTTTAGCAGGAATATTGATACTGTAATAGTAAATTGCAGAAGCTGAAAGCAGGTCAGATCTTCAGAAAATAAAAGAAAATACAGTTAATGTTTGTGTTAAACTAGCTGGATCATTTTGCTTGTAGAAATAAATGTTGCTATGTTTCAATATATATATATATATATATATATATATATAGTAATAATAATAAGTTATTTAAACAAGGAAGAGCACATTCAGATAGTTTATTATGTTCAAGCATGTCCTATTCTTGTTACTTTAAGCCATTGTATCCACCTTTTAGGATGGAAAGGTAGTCAACCTTGCAAGGAATCACATCTGCAAGGATTAAACAGATTCTGCAACTGATATATGCAGTGTGACTATTATGCCATTGATGGCAGTTAATAGGAGACTAGACCAAATCTCTTACTTATAAGAGATTGCACAGCTGAGTAGGAGGAGGAGTTAAACAGAGAACATTTAAAACAATCAGTACTGTATTGAGCAACATATAAAACACGCTCAACATTTAGAAATAAGAACTATTGTGGGAAAGATGAGGGCAGGGCATACTGGGCTCCCAGGATACTGGGAACACTCCAGGTAGGCCGTTTGCTATTAGGCTGCTGTAAAATTTGGCTGCGGCCAATGCTAATGTGAGGTTGCCTTGCCAAAGATGGATATGACATCATAAGTCATATCTGGCACCTTTTCTGTCCTGCACGCAGCTAGCAGCTAGTGGCTGGTGGAAGTGCTGGGTGTCCATCTGTGTCCTGGGCTTATTCCTGGTTTCCATCAGTGCTGGGGAATGTCCTGCATGCCAAGCGGGTGCTGGGGTAAGACCTGGTGCCATCCCTGTAATGGGGTAAATTATTGGTGCTATCTTAGTGCTGGGGAAAATCATGGGAACTGAGACAAATCCTGGGTGCATTGTGGGTGCTGGTGTAAGTCATGGGTACCATCTGCATGCTGGGGTAAGTGCTGGGTACAGGGGAAAATTCTTGGTGCTGGGGCAAGTCCTGGGTGCAATCAGGGTGCTTGGGTAATTCCTGGGTGTCATCTGGGTGCTGGGGCAAGTCCTGTGAGTGCAATCTGGGTATTGGGTATATCCTGGGTGCAAGTTGAATGCTGGGGAAAGTCATGGGTGCCATCTGAGTGCTGGTGAAAATCCTGGGTGCTGGGGCAAGTCCTGTGAGTGCAAACTGTGTGCTGGGGTAAGCCCTGTTAGTGCAATCGGGGTACAGGGTTATATTATGTGAGTGCAATTTGAATGCTCGGTCAAGTCCTGGGTGCCATATGGGTGCTAGGGTAAGCCATGTGAGTGCAATCTGGGTGCTGGGGTATGTTAAGGCCGCTGGGGTAAGTTATGGCTGCATTGTGGGTGCAGAAGAAAATTCAAACAAGAAGATGTTTTATTTATATATATATATATTTTTTTATATATGTGCATCTTTACGTTATGGGCACATTTTGTGTGTCTTGAGGTAGGCAGCGATTTCTCATAGCGCTCAAAGGGTGGATTTTACAGGTTAGGGCATTTAACGGAATTGTCATCCCCACCCCTTCTGGGCAAAGTAGAGGTACGGGTAAGTAGACCATTTTAAACTTTTTATTTTTAGGGTCATTTACTTTATTTTTAAAGGGGCCAATGGAGCTTGGGCAGCGAGAAGTGAGTCATTATTTTATAGTTAATGGGGACATGGTCCTTTCTCTGGCCCATGAGACATATTATTTATTTCAAATAAGCCCATGGCATTTGGACAGCCTCTGGCCCTGGGGGACAATCATTGTATTGTTTATAGTGCCACAAGCATTATTTAATGGGGGAAGCGGGCATTCTGCTGGCCCCAGAGAATCTATTTTATTTTAGTATGGGGCCAGCAGGAATTCCACAGACTTCTGGGGGCCATAAATTAATTTTGGATCCAGCAGGCATTCCACTTGCACCAGGGGTATTTATTTAATTGAAATGTATTGTGACAGGTGCACTTTGCCAGTATTCATCTTTTGGGGGACTTTAGGAGAGTCTATTACACCTCCAGTCCCCTACTGTTAATTTAATGTTTTTTTGTGGGAAGTAATTGAATTTTATACAAAAAGATGTTGTTCCCTTTCTATGGACCAGTATTTCAGTGGCCTGTGTTGCCTTAGAATCACCAACTGGAATAACGAGCTGTACTAAAACTTTCATGGATGCGATATTTAACGGGTGCCATAGACTCTCCCCCACTGCTTGTGTAATGAGGATATTATACTTCCACTGTCAATAATTAAACAGCTAAACATTTTGCAAAAGGCTACATGACTACTATGCCAAATGCATAGTTTGTTTCAGCTGTGTAGTCTCAATGTGGTATTTATTTATTTAGCTAAGTGTATTGCATAACTCTGAATGTTTGGCCAGGGGAGAGCTTAGATAAAAAAAAAAAAAAAATCAGCTTAAAAAGAAGAATATACGTGACAAGGCTTAAATATCTTATTTATCTAAATATCCCCTTTATATTTCATAAAGTTTTAGGAGTTTAAAATTCTGACATCACAATAACAATTCTTAAAATCATTTTTTTTTCCGTTTCTGATTTGAAAAAACACATTGGGTTAAGTCTATATAATAAACATCTGGTTTATACTGTACGTATTTGGATTTTGTGGATTTCTTGGAATTTCCTTTCTGTTTGTGGATTTACACAGAAATTCTATCTTTGAGAGCAACCAAATATTACTGCACTGGAAATTTGCAAACTTGTTTCATGTTAACCTGTGATTCCAAAACAGTTTAAATATGTAACTTTCACGTTCCAGTTATGGATAATTCAGGCTGCTTTCTATGCAGGATGATCACAGATCACAGTGTCTATGCACTTGAAAGCTATATTATCTGTATGCAAGTGAAAGCAGTCATTTCACTTTCTTGTTGTTATTAACCCCTGTGTGATGCTAGGACATTCTATGCTGTCCTAATTTAGAACGTCCTTCTAAATTAGGATCTGTGCTCGGATCCCGCTGCAGGGACTTTCAGCGGGATCCCACTTTGCATGGCCTCAGACTGACTGGGAAAATGTAGCACTGGCTACATTTTACCAATTTCTGAGGTCGGGCGCGCTTTCATGACATCACACGTGTCTATTAAGGCCCTGATCGATTCTTTGCCATTGTGTCCCTGATTACGGATCCCGTTGTGACTGGTGGCCAGGAACAAAATCTGCCGTTTTGGTGCTTGTGTCGTCTGGGACAGGTATATTCATTTTCTTTTAATTGTCCCCCCTTGATTGTGGCCCCAGGAGGGCCAAAATTAAATGAAATTATAGGAGGGCAGGGGCATAGTGTCGTCCCATGGCATCAATGAGGATATCAATTTTTATAATTTTGTTTTTTTGGGTGGTGAATACAAGTAGCACCTGGGTAACTATTACACCATTCTCGTAGCATTAACTTAATAGGTTTTTTAGGGAATAACACATATTTTTGCAAAAAATCATGAAAACCAATGTCATGTTCCTGTAGATCGATCCATGTTTAGGACCTTGATAAGTAACCTTCAATGTATTAAACAAACATTTCTGTTTTAATTCATATCAGTTAATCTATATTTTTTGCCACATGATATCCAAGAGACCGCAATGAAAATACTCTGCCCTCCATCCAAAATGCACAAACCACTGCTATAATCTTAATATGCTGACGGCTGATCTCCTGCAATCATTGCTGGTCGATTTCATCAGGCAGTGATTACATGAACCACATATCCAGAGGGCATATCCATTACATACCACCTTTTACTAATAACATTATTGCACTCTTGGTTCACAACTGTTCTATATTTACTAATAGTACTATCTAATAAGTGCAACATTACATGAAATCAAAAAATGTTGCTAGCAGTTAATTATAACATGCAGATCCCCTTCATTGGTTTTCGACAGCTACTTTGATAGAAGAAAGGTTGCCATTTTTAAAAACATTAGTGTTATACTTAATTGAAAGGAGTGCAAGAATTAACCTTGGTACATAACTTAAAGAAACTTTCTAGGTACCCAAACAACTGTCGTGCAATATGAAGTTTAAAGCCTATGTAGCATGCAGGTTTTTTTGCAGATATAAAAAAAACAGGCATTCTTTTATAAAAAAAAAACTGTTAATTTTTAGCTCTAGCCCTCCCCCAGTGGTCTTGCTCTATTCCAAACAGATTATGCATGTATGCTGGCTACACTAGGAGAAAACATGTGTCAGTTTTATTTCCTGTTGAGAGAGAGGCAAGACTGGAAAGAAAGGAAGGGAATGTTGTGTTTGCACACTAAGTGCCAAAATGCTTAACCCCTTTCGCGACAATGGACGTGCCAGGCACATCCTGCACCACTCTGATGGTGAGGCATAAGGCAGCACCAAAATTTCAATATGGGGCACTCACGATCACTCCATGGAGTGATAGTGTGCACCATATTGGAGAGTAGCATGATCCTCCAATATGGCTGCTGCCCTCTTGTGGGCAGAGCAACAGAAGTGAAAAATAATTCACTTATGTCACTCTGATGCTGTTGCCTCACTGCCTCTAGAGGCAGTCAGCAACATTGCAATAAAAAAAAGTTTTAAAAATGTTTTATTTGCTAAAATCTAAGGTTAGGGCTAGAATAGTTGTTAGGGTTACAATTAAATTAGGGTTAGCATAAGGGGTAGGGTTACAAGTAAATTACAATTAGAATATTTTAAGGGTTAGCATAAGGGTTAGAGTTGGGGTTAAATTTAGGGTTAGGGTTAAATTTAGGGTTCGGGTTGGGGGTCAAAATGTCACTGAAGGAAAAAAAACACAATTTTGTGCAAAATACTACAGAGAAACATGGAAAATATTTCTGTACTCGGGGCAACATTTAGAAACTATTTAGAGGGGTTCTTTTTTTAATGATTGTATTTGCGTAAATAATTTTTTAGGTCAAAGTCAGAAAGTGTTTTTTTTATTTTTTCATCATATTTTATGATTTTTTTTTGCAGTTAATTATAAGATGTGATGAACATAATGGTATCAAATGAAAACCATTCTTATCAAGTCACCAAGGGAAAGGCAAGGTCAAAAGGTCTTGTCACGAAGGGGTTAAAGAAACATAAATAATTATACTTGCTTCCAAATATAAACGTTATTTATACACAAATATGATGACATTTCTTAAAAAATAATAATATACAACCATACAGTGATACAGTAAATGTAATAAATTAACTTGAAATAATATACAAAAGAACTAAAAGGTGGCTTGAAAATAGCTCAAATATCTTCGAAAAAGGCTTTAATAATCAACAATAGACTAAAAACAGGAACAAATAGGGCATAACCCGTGATGGAAAGAAGTCTACCACTCAGAGCAACTTACATGATCAACTTTGTAAACAGGTGAACATACAGAAACCACAATGACTCCCTGCTGATTGGTCAGAAAGAAATGGCATTGGTGATGCTTGGCAATAATGAAGACATGTAGGTGGGGTGACAGGGGGTGTGAACCTCCTTCATGAACATATGTGGGTGGCCAGCATGCTGACCCTCCTCTATCTCTTTTGGGTTGAACTCCAGGCCTCCCGGGCCACCTACAGTTCCCCCTGAAGTACACTTTTGGGTTGCCAGCTGAGGTTCAGGGGCCATGCTTTAATCAGGGAATGGGGTCCCTATGCTGGCCCTTCTAGGCCACTTGTTTTACCCCTCACAATCCCCTTTAACTATGGGTGCAGATGGAAAAGCAGCTGTAAAGCAGGGTCTCCTCCACGGACCCCATCACACTGCAACACAGGCTACCAACTCTGCCCCATGGATCCAGGAAACCTGCAGTTGCTAGCTGTGTAGCCTTAGTCAAGTCACTATCCACAAATAATATCTGCAGAAAAAAGGTCCTTCACCATGTGAATTTATTGAACTTAGGTAATAATAGAAACATTTTTGGTGTCTTATTTTTACCATTTTTTGGACAACATGCATAAGAACTGAACATATTTCATAAAATGTTTTATTAACAATCTTTTACCTCTGAGAAGTCCTTATATGGTGACAAAACATGTCCATTTTTTCATTGTGTTCTTCATTTGAATTATATACCACAGATGCTACAACCAAATACTACAGATGAAAATATATTTCTATGGAATGCTTGAATGTCATTCTGGGTTGTTATTAAGCCTAAATAAGCTTCTTCTTTTTTTTTTTAAATGGTTTGGTCTTATCAAAGTATTTATTTATTTGTAATTCTATGGGTTCTGCCTTAATATTGTTAATAATATACAAGTTTATTAACTGTGTCCATTATTGTGTGGTGTATCAAAGAGGTAAATCAAGGTTTAACATCGAATTAAAATTATTCATTTTAAATAAGAAATACATTTTTACCTCACATGACATCATTAAAATTACTATGGCCTATCCAAAAAATTGTACATCTCTATAAAATAATAAACACCATGGGAATTCATTGCTTAGATTCAGCTCTTCAGTAAAAGCCCAGTCAGTATAAATTTAAAAATAACATGTTTATTTCCTGAAATTGTCAAAAAGACTATACTTTGTGGTAGATATTCTATAGTGCAAGCAGTACCCAGTATTGGTTTCTACAGAAAAAAACTGTAATTTGGTACACATTCCCAGCAATAAATTACAGAGGTGAATGACCTTTTACTACATGTAGAAACTCAGTTCTTCTATTTAGGCCTGGTAAAAACTTTTGTCTGCCCCATTCCTGAAAGAGAGCTCTTTTTGACTTCTCTGATAACTTGCATGACTGCTTTATGTGTTTTATTAACACTGTTCCAGATAAATACTTCCAAGAGGGGATAGTGAAAATCTAGTATGTTTATTAAATAGAGACCTGGCACTTTAAAGACTCTCACAGGCAGCAGGCTTCACGTTAGAGTTAACTATATTTATTTTTAAAAATTCTTTATGTAAATTGTATTTTCTTTTAAATGTAAACATCCATCAATGTTGTAAACAATATTCATTTATCATATACATTGACCCCTTAAATGAACACTAAATGTTATATTGCACTTGTGCTTCGAATAGAAGCACAAGTGAAATGCAAGCTGTTCCTAGTGTGAGGATAAACTGGCGTGTACTATCAAAAGTCTGACCGACAGATGCCATGCTTCCATAGGATCATAACTAGATCCCCCTGCTGATCCTATGCAAAAATGACTGCGAGCCCCCCGCTCTGATTGGCTGTGCGACAACCAGAAGCTGCTGTGTGTCAGACGTGAGACATGGCAGATGAACCCGGGTGTGTCTATTAAAATACATGTTGGGTTTACTACTCACATGTGGGACATGCATTTTTAACTCTTGCTTCCTTCAAGGAAAGCAAGGGTTAAAAAAGGTGCAATGTTTCTTTAAGGAACAGGGATTTTCCTGAGCCAATGAGCAGAGCGATTTTTAAATTTTTGATAAATGGTTGTACAAATGTAATATCTCACAGTTAAAGCTTTCTTTGGATACATTATCCATAAAAATAATCTACAATTTAGTTTTAAAATACATATAAATGGGGGAAAATCTTGGGAAAAAATATTTTTTCAATAAAATTATATATGGAATATATCACAAATATATATATATATATATATATATATATATATATATATATATATATATATATATATATATATATATATATAAATTGGTCTGTTATCATCAATGTATACCATTTTTTTGAGTCTCTGATTTTTCCTCCTTTTTTATTTTTTTCTTGTCTCTGGTCTCGGTTAACAAGGCAAATGACCCACCCTATCTGCATCGTGTATATTTTTTGGTTTCACACAGAGACTGAGAAACAGTTTTTTGATAAAAGTTTTTCTAAATAACCTAAAAGCACCTAATTGCAAATTAGCATGTTATGTATTATATCACCAGATGTGAGACAGAATGTAAAAATCTCTATATATGAACTATTATCTGTGTAGCTGCACCAAGCATTTGTATGACAAGAAAAATCAGTCTTATTGTATATAACGTTTTTCTTGGAACACATTGATAATTGGTACTTTTCATAATTTTATGTCTTTTCTCATCATCATTTAATATTATTAAATCAATTATTTAGTTTCCTATAATATCTTCTCCTAATCAAGAAGCTTTCTGTATTTCATGGTCTCTGTTAATTTATTTCTAAGGTCTAAATTGTTCTACTTTTATATTTATACTGTTAAGGTAGACAATTAGTTACACCTTAGAGCAGTGATGGCGAACGTTTTTGGTCCCGAGTGCCCAATTTTTGACCGACACAAATTTGCAGACCACAAAGTGCCAACACCGCATACTCACACACGGTTATACTCATACACACACACGCTCATACACACACACACACGCTCATACACACACACTTATACTCATTCACACACACACTCATACACACGCACACTCATACACACGCACACTCATACACACGCACACTCATACACATATACACTTATACTCATACTCATACACACACTTATACACATACACACACTTATACATATACTCATGCGCACACACAGTTATACTCAAACTCACACACACATTTATACTCACACACACTCATACTTATAATCACACACACACACACACATATACTCATACACACACACATATACTCATACACACACACACACATATACTCATACACACACACTTATACTCATACACACACACTTATACCCATACAGACACACACTTATACCTAAACACACACACACTTAAACTCATAAAGACACTTATACTCATACAGACACTCATACTCATACAGACACTCATACACACACACACACACTTATACTCATACGCACACTTATACTCCCACACACACTTATACTTATACTCATACTCACACACTTATACCCAAAGAAACACTTATACTCATACAGACACTCATACTCATACACACACACTTATACTCATACTCACACACACTTATACTCACACACGTATACTCATACTCGCTCACACTTATACTGATACTCACACACACACACTTATCATACTCATACTCACACACACACACTTATCATACTCATACTCACACACTTATCATACTCATACTCGCACACACTTATACTCATACACACTCTTCTACTCACAAACGCACACACACATACAGGTTCAGCTCTCACCGGTTATCTGCTCTGTTGTCCTGGAGGTGCAGGCATCAGCGTAATAGACGGGCACTGCCGGTCACCTGCTTCTTCTCCAGATGATTGGCGCATGTGCGTTATGTGAAGAAGCGTTCAAGTCGGAAAGCAAACAGTTAATTGCTTTCTGACTTGAACGCTTCTTCACAGAACACGCATGCGCCAATCATCTGGAGAAGAAGCAGATGACCGACGCCGCCAATTTATTACGCTGATGCCTGCACCTCCAGGACAACGGAGCAGATAAGCGGTGAGAGCTGTACCTGACCGCGTGCCACTGCTGAGGGCTCGGCATGCCAGTAGTGGCACACGTGCCATAGGTTCGCCACCGCTGCCTTAGAGTGTTAAATGGAATGTCCTGTGTACTAGATGTTTTATATTTCTAAGACTCTCAACTTTTTTTATATACTGACAGTCACCCCATGACATGAAATTGTCAGTTTACTTCACACTAAGCTTTTTCATCTTAGATACAACACACTGTAACAAACATCTTGCAATTGTTACAAAATACCACAGCACAACTTAAAATCATCAAACTGAAGACTTCGTATAAGTACCTATGCTGATAAACAGACTTTAAATCTTTATTTTTATATTTTGGAGAAATGTACAGTGGTGTATCTTAGTTTTGTGCTGCCCTAGGCAGACAAATTTTGGGCACCCCCCTACTCACGATGCACACCCACGACATGACCCATAACCCCCGTGGCACACCAAGGACATGCCCCGTCACCCAATTTACATGCCTCCATCACCCCATTACATACACATTGCCAATATTTATTTGCCATTAATATTCCCCAGCTAATTTGCCCAATAATATGCCAGTATCATTTTCCACTAATATGCCCCTGCCAATTTGCTCAATAATATGCCAGTATTATTTGCCATTAATAAGTAACATAGTAACATAGTAATTTAGGTGTTGAAAAAAGACACAAGTCCATCAAGTTCAACCCTTCTACCTATCATTACAGCTTTTGATCCAAAAGAAGGCAAAAACCCCTAAGGAAGCTATTTCGAATTTTGCCTCCTTCTTGACTCCAAGAGGCAATCCGATTTCTCCTTGGATCAATAAGCTCTTTTATTAATGCTTATTCTATTATTAATAGCCCTGTATGTTCTGCTTTCCTAAAAAAAAAACATCCAAACCATTTTTAAATGCATCTATTGTGGTTGATAGCACTACCTCTCTTGGCAGGGTGTTCCATAACTTGTCCTAACCGTAAATAATCCCTTCCTTTGCTGTCTATGAAATCTTTGCTCTTCCAGTCTGAGGGGGTGACCTCTTGTTCTTTGTACCCTCCTGTTAATGAACAGGTCACTGGAGAGCTCTTTTATATTGGCCCTGCACAAATTTATATAATGTTATCATATCCCCTCTGAGACGCCTTTTTTCTAACGTATATAAAACGTATATAAATTCAATTTTTTAAGTCTCTCTTCATAACTAAGATCCTCCAAACCCCTTATTAATTTTGTAGCTCTCCTTTGCACTTTTTCTAGTTCCTTAATATCCTTTTTAAGGACTGGTGCCCAGAACTGTACTGCATATTCAAGGTGAGGTCTTACCATTTATTTGTAAAGAGGCAAGATGATATCCTCCTCCCGTGAATCTATACCTCGTTTTATACATGCCAATATCTTATTGTCCCTTGCAGCTGCTGACTGGCATTGGGCACTGTTGCCAAGTTTGTTGTCTATAATTATTCCTAAATCCTTTTCATTAGTAGTTTTTCCCAGGGAAAAAACATTTAACATATACCGTATTTGCTCGAATATAAGACGAGGTTTTTTTCAGAGCAAATGCTCTGAAAAATCCCCCTCGTCTTACATTCGAGGTCGTCTTATAATCTGACCTCAAATTGAGGTCAGACTATAAGACTGGGATCCAGGTCCCCAGCAGAGCTGCAGGGGACCTGGATCCCCCTCTCTAGCAGCAGGGGATGTCTGCGCAACGAGCGCAGACTCCCCTGCTTCCGCCCGGCACGACCGCCGGGGCTTCTGTGAAGAAGCCGGGAACTTCCGCTTTCGTCACAGAAGTCCCGGCGAGCGTGCCGGGCGGCAGCAGGGGAGGTCTGCGCTCATCGCGCAGACTTCCTCTGCTGCCCCACTAGACACCAGGGAAAAGCGGGCAGCTGGGGGATGTCTGCACTATACGTGCAGATATCCTCCATGCTGCCCGACACCTCCGTCTATTATGACGGACCAGCTGTCCGTCATAATAGACGGAGGTGTCGGGCAGCATGGAGGATATCTGCACGTATAGTGCAGACATCCACCAGCTGCCCCCACTAGCCACCAGGGAAAGGGGGGAGATGGATAGAGAGAGACAGGGGGGGGATAGAGAGAGAGGGGGGGGAATAGAGAGAGAGAGAGGGGGGGGAATAGAGAGAGGGGGGGGAAGAGAGAGGGGGGGATAGAGAGAGAGAGGGGGGGGATAGAGAGAGAGGGGGGATAGAGAGAGAGAGGGGGGGGGATAGAGAGAGGGGGAGAGAGATAGAGAGGGGATAGAGAGAGAGAGACTAGGGGAGGGAGGGGGGAGATAGAGAGAGAGACTACACTGGAGGGGGGAGGGAGAGAGGCCGCAAGGAAATAAAAACAAGAAATACATTTGTATAATATCAATTTTTTATTACATATTAAAAAGCAATTTACATATATACAAGTTAAACTTTTTTTTTCCTATAGGGTAGTCTTATATTCAGGCTTTTAGTTTTTTTCCTAAAGGAATATACAAAGTTTGGGGGGTCGTCTTATAATCAGGGTCGTCTTATAATCGAGCAAATACGGTATGTTGCTTTGTTATTGTTTTTCCCATAATGTATAACTTTACATTTGTCTATATTGAACTTTATTTGCCACTTTACTGCTCAGTCCCCCACTCTGTCCAAATCTTCCTGTAAAGAAAAAACATCAAGATTAGTCTTTATTGCCTTACCTAATTTAGTGTTGTCCGCAAACACGGAGACATGGCTCTCAGCACAATGTGGCAGATCATTAATAAACAAATTAAAAAGAAGAGGGCCCAAAACAGACCCCTGAGGTACTCCGCTTAATACCCTTGTCCAATTTGAGGATTTTCCATTTACAACAACCCTTTGTGTTCTATCTTTTAGCCAATTTTCAATCCAAATACACACATTTGCCCCCAAACCTATTTCTCTCAATTTGTAGAGTAACCTTTTGTGTGGAACTGTATCAAATGCTTTCGCAAAATGGCCTATAATTACCTGGCAGAGATTTTGATCCCTTTTTAAATATTGGAATGACATCCGCCTTTCGCCAGTCTGTTGGCACTGTACCTGAACTGAATGAATCCCTAAAGATCCTAAATAGTGGTCTGGCCAGAATTATGCTTAACTCTCTAAGTACCCTTGGGTGTATACCATCTGGCCCTGGAGTTTAATTGCTTAAGCACTTTTTCCTGTGTCAGCCAATCCCATGTTTGCGGCGAATGTCCCATAACTTCCTGTAGCAGGGGCTCGTCCATCTGCTCTTCCTTAGTATAAACAGAAGAAAAAAAAGTATTTAAAATGTCTGCTTTCTCTCTGTCCTCACTTACCAAATTTCCCATTTGGGATAACAAGGGCCCAACATTTTCCCTCTTTAGCTTTTTTCCATTTATATATTTATAAAACATTTTGGGGTTAGTTTTACTCTCCTTGGCAACCCTTTTCTCATTTTCCAATTTTGCCATTTTAATTGCCTTTTTGCAGGCTTTGTTGGCCTCTTTGTACTCTATAAATGATAATGCTGATCCCATGTTTTTATAATGTTTGAATGACATTTTCTTGTTTTGTATTTCCTGTTTCACGTTACCGGTAAGCCACATTGGTTTTGATTTGTGTCTTTTGCATTTGTTTCCCAAAGGTATATATTGGGATGTATACTTTTGTATTGTGTGCTTAAAGGCATTCCACTTGTCTTCTGTGTTTAGTCCAGAAAACAATCGTTCCCAGTCTAAATCTTCAATCGATGCCCTAAGTCCATCAAAGTTAGCCCTTCTAAAGTTAAGTGTTTTGCTGGCGTAATTACCAATTTGCTTTTTTGCATTTATCTCAAATGAGACCATATTATGGTCACTATTCCCCAAGTGTTCTCTTATTTGGATGTTTGAGATAAGCTCCTCATTGTTTGTTATTACCAAATCCAGACAGGCATCCATTCTAGTTGGGGTGTCTACTAATTGTGCCATAAATTTGTTATTAAGCAGGTTCAGAAACTTGCTGCCCCTAGCCACAGCCAATTTCCCCAATAATATGCCAGTATTTGCCATTTAATCAGCCCCTGCCAATTTTCCCAATATTATGCCAGTATTATTTTGTCAATAACATTCCCCAGCCAATTTGCCCAATAATATGCCAGTATTTGCCACTGAATATGCCCCTGCCAATTTGCCCAATATTATTCCAGTATAATGTGCCATTAATATTCCCCAGCCAATTTGCCCAATATTAAGCCAGTATTATTTGCCATTTAATATGCCCCTGCCAATTTGCCCAATAATATGCCAGTGTTATTTGCCTTTAATAAGCCCCAGCCAATGTGCTCAATAATATGCCAGTGTTATTTGCCATTTAATATGCCCCTGACAATTTGCCCAATATTATGCCAGTATTATTTTGTCATTAATATTCCCCAGCCAATTTGCCCAATAATATGCCAGTATTTGCCACTGAATATGCCCCAGCCAATTTGCCCAATATTATGCCAGTATAGTGTGCCATTAATATTCCTCAGCCAATTTGCCCAATAATATGCCAGTGTTATTCTGCCATTTAATATGCCCCAGCCAATTTGCCCAATATTAAGCCAGTATTATTTGCCATTTAATATGCCCCTGCTTATTTGCCCAATAATTTGCCAGTGTTATTTGCCATTAATAAGCCCCAGCCAATGTGCTCAATAATATGCCAGTGTTATTTGCCATTTAATATGCCCCTGACAATTTGCCCAATAATATGCCAGTGTTATTTGCCATTTAAATTCCCACAGCCAATTTGGCCAATAATATGCCAGTGTTATTTGCCATTTAGTATGCCCCAGTAAATTTACCCAATAATATTCCAGTGTTATTTGCCATTTAGTATGCCCCAGTAAATTTGCTCAATAATATTCCAGTGTTATTTGCCATTTAGTATGCCCCAGTAAATGTGCCCAATAATATTCCAGTGTTAATTGCCATTTAGTATGCCCCAGTAAATTTGCCCAATAATATTCCAGTGTTATTTGCCATTTAGTATGCCCCAGTAAATGTGCCCAATAATATGCCAGTGTTATTTGCCATTTAATATCCCACAGCCAATTTTCCCAATAATATGCTAGTGTTATGTCCCATTAATTTGCCCCTGCCAATTTGCCCAATAATATGCCAGTGTTATGTCCCATTAATATGCCCCAGACAATTTCTGCCCAGCACTTACCGTTTTCCCTGGTGGCTAGTGGCAGGCAGCATGGACTCCTCCATGCTGCCTGTTCGGCTCCCAGGCGGTTGTGTCAACAGGTCACGTGCCCCGGCGCACGTATGACGTCAGCGCGCCGGTCACGTGACTCTCGGCACTTCTGTGTCACACTGCACGGGGAGCCGAATAGGCATTTTCTTCATTTTTTTTTTCAGTGCTGGAGGGCGCTGCCGCCCCCAAAAATTTGCCGCCCTAGGCATCTGCCTAGGATGCCTCGCAGTAAATACAGCACTGGAAATGTAAATTTCTGGTCTCTGTTGCTCCATTTCTATTGGGTCTAATATATTAAGCCATTCATTGGTCTGAATACTTTTATCTTTATAACTATATAGAGTCAAATAGCAGTTTCTTCTTTCACAAATAAATACTTTTAAAGATAATTTATTGAGATACTGCTATTTATTTGTCCTATACAATTGAAAATCTGTGAGATTGTTATCCTCTATTTTTCATGATATGTAGGACTTTTTCTTCTTTTTAAATTTATGTTTATATGTTCACCTTTTATTCACTCATACAATTGTGTTATTACTTGTCTTTTTAAACATTTATATTCTTTTTTTTTTATCAACATGAAAAAAGGTTACGTTTTAACCAAAGTATCCAAACATGTTTCCGTTCATCATATAAATGTTTTCAGGGTTACCCCAATAGTCCCCCCTTGTTTTTGTGTACTGAGGAGAAGCTCACTCTCTTCCCATAAAAATATATATAGAACTGAAAGTAAAAACATTGTGTGACAGACACAGAGAGTAAATATCCAAAGGTCGCAGCAGCTTTATGACATGCCTATTATAACAATTGTAAATATGTTATAAACAGTATATTTTATTACTCTCGCTATAAATACAACTTACCTATAGGTAAAGACAAGTGTGACTGTTTACTATGTTGTATATAAGGTGGTGTATTCAAAACTATACTGCATGGTTTTATCATACAGTAGTTTCATCATGTTTTACAAGTGGTGAGGGTTTAAAACACAATTAGATGTCTGCTATGGCTGCCTTCTTGAACAAAGTTGTACCACTTCCTGTATTGAAAATACTATGATACGTGGGCTTTAATGACGTACTGTCAATTGGACAGTTTTTACTATAGCTGTGTTACACTGCAACTTGATTTTTATATCACCACAATATACTTTAGTGTTTTCACCACTAACTAGTTTTTTGCATTGTTCATGGATTAATGTCCATTTGCAGTGGCCAGGCAAGAATGGAAATCATTGATATATCATTTCTGAATAACTATTTCAATAAATCTAGACACTGTAGATAGTTGAAACACATGGAGTGTTTGTACAAAAATGAAAAGAAAAAAAAGATCATAGTGCAACCTGTGTCACTATCAATACAGACTACCCTATGGTTTTTATTTGTCCTTCTGTATATCCACCCCATCTGCTATGTACTTACAACATTTATCAGCTCAAAATATTGAATGACTTAGAGACCTTAATAAAGTTTACCTAGATTTTATCTGCACAAAATTAGGGATACAATATATCATTATTAAGTGTACATTGTAGTTCCAGGAATGAGGGCTATCTTCTTTGGTACCCTTGTGGGGCATCATATCTTCATTACACTTCACACGGCATTAACCCCTTCGGGTTCGGGGATGCTTCCCTGACGTTACCGGTGACTTCCGGAGGTATCGCAATATTTTGGCAGGGACCCACAGGGTCTATTAAGACCCTTGTCGGGTCTCTGCCGTAGTGTTCCTGGCTACTGATCACCTTGTGTCATTTTATAACTACCAATTAGCAGGCCCTGTTTTGCTGACTTAATTAGTTAACGTTTAAGGGTTACTAAGGCAAAAATCTAAAATAATATTAAATGCATTTATTTTTTTAGTGCTTTATTTTAGATAAGAGTGGAAGAGGAGAAGTAACACACTATTTATCCTTCTTCCAGTCTCCCGTCTGCCTGTAGTTATGGTCTGTTAGTGATATGCATGGCCCATATTGGTCTGTCAGATTGTTAGTCTTAACTATGGAGGCCAATGTCGTGAGAATTTCCACAGGACATGCCCATAAGCAGAAAATGGAGATCATGTTTTCTCTCCTATGTAACTAGTGTTATCTTCTAAACATATTAGAGACATAATTAAAAAAAAAAAGTGGTTGAATCAGCATAACATTGGCCTTACTCCCTCAGACAAATAAACAAACATCCCTTCAAACGATATGTGTACCCATGTTCCCAGTGCAGCATAATTAGCTCCTTCAACTATTTTTTTTAACATTTTATATAACAAAACTGTTTAGCATAGTTGTTGGGCTATTTCTGAATGCTTTGCAGTGCAATGCAACACTGATTTTCAATCCATCCAGGTTTTATGCATGTTAACTCCCAATTCATAACCATCACTTCATCTAATCTATTCTTGCACTGAAGTTCCACCAATCGCCCTTTCTTATGAGCTCTGAAATCTGTTAATGGGACATTAAAAAAATAAAAAAAGTTGCCCTTTATCTTACAGAAACACACAGGTTTACTCTCAGCTAACTTTAAATGCTATCTATATGGGGGGGGAGGGGAATAATGAGAAGGGTTTTGGAATAATTGTAGACAGACTTAACAACAGAGTTATCAACATGTTTTATGCATGCCAAAAACATATTGGCATGCATAAAAAGGGTTATTGATTCACAGGAGGAGGATATCATTTTGCCTCCTTATATGTCAATGATAAGACCTCACCTGGAATATGCAGTGCAGTTCTGAGCACTGATTCCTTAAAAAGGATATTATGGAAAAAGTGCATAGGAGGGCTACAATATTAATAAGGGTAATGTTAGATCTTAGTTATGAAGAGAGACTAAAAAGGATGCATTTGTATTCATTAGGAAATATTATAACATTCATAAATATATGTATACCCAACATAAAAAAACTCTCTATTAACCTGGTTATTGTCAAAACTGTACAAAGAATAAGTGTCATAGACTGAGACTGGAAGAACTAAGATTTCATAATCAACAATGGAAAGGCATTCGTTATGATAAGGACAATAAACTGAACATACAAGGCTATAAATGATAGAATTAGCATTAATATTTTGAGATTGTTGATCCACTGAGAAATCAGATTGCCTTTTTGGGGTCAAAAGGGAATTTTCTCCCTATGTGGCAAAATTTGAATTAGCTTAGTTAGGGATTTTTGCTTTTTTGATCACCGGCAGAAAAAAAGATAAGTAGAAGTGTTGAACTTGATGGACGTAAGCAGGGGCGTTGCTAGGTCAACAAATGATCAGGGGCTTGAGCCCAGATGAGCACAGTCGCACACAATCTCACCCCGTCTCTCTCTCTCTGTCTCACGCACCCTGTCTCTCTCCCTCTCTTTCTAACACACACCGCCTCTCTCTCTCTCACACACTCTTAGTATCTCTCTCACTCTCCGTCTCTCTCACACACTCTCCGTCTCTCTCTCTCACTCTCCGTCTCTCTCTCACACTCTCCGTCTCTCTCTCACACTCTCCGTCTCTCTCTCACACTCTCTGTCTCTATCTCACACTCTCCGTCTCTATCTCACACTCTCCGTCTCTATCTCACACAGCATCTATATCTCACACAGCGTCTATATCTCACACAGCGTCTATATCTTTCTCACACACACTTACACATACACAACCTGACACACACACCCTCATACACTTATGCAAACACCCTGACACACACACACACCCTCATACACTTATGCAAACACCCTGACACACACACATCCTGACACACACACCCTCATACACTTATGCAAACACCCTGACACACACACCCTCATACACTTATGCAAACACCCTGACACACACACACACCCTCATACACTTATGCAAACACCCTGACACACACACATCCTGACACACACACCCTCATACACTTATGCAAACACCCTGACACACACACATCCTGACACACACACCCTCATACACTTATGCAAACACCCTGACACACACACATCCTGACACACACACCCTCATACACTTATGCAAACACCCTGACACACACACACCCTCATACACTTATGCAAACACCCTGACACACACACACATCCTGACACACACACACCCTCATACACTTATGCAAACACCCTGACACACACAGATCCTGACACACACACCCTCATACACTTATGCAAACACCCTGACACACACACATCCTGACACACACACCCTCATACACTTATGCAAACACCCTGACAGACACACATCCTGACACACACACCCTCATACACTTATGCAAACACCCTGACACACACACACCCTCATACACTTATGCAAACACCCTAAACATATTAGAGACATAATTAAAAAAAAAAAGTGGTTGAATCAGCATAACATTGGCCTTACTCCCTCAGACAAATAAACAAACATCCCTTCAAACGATATGTGTACCCATGTTCCCAGTGCAGCATAATTAGCTCCTTCAACTATTTTTTTTAACATTTTATATAACAAAACTGTTTAGCATAGTTGTTGGGCTATTTCTGAATGCTTTGCAGTGCAATGCAACACTGATTTTCAATCCATCCAGGTTTTATGCATGTTAACTCCCAATTCATAACCATCACTTCATCTAATCTATTCTTGCACTGAAGTTCCACCAATCGCCCTTTCTTATGAGCTCTGAAATCTGTTAATGGGACATTAAAAAAATAAAAAAAGTTGCCCTTTATCTTACAGAAACACACAGGTTTACTCTCAGCTAACTTTAAATGCTATCTATATGGGGGGGGAGGGGAATAATGAGAAGGGTTTTGGAATAATTGTAGACAGACTTAACAACAGAGTTATCAACATGTTTTATGCATGCCAAAAACATATTGGCATGCATAAAAAGGGTTATTGATTCACAGGAGGAGGATATCATTTTGCCTCCTTATATGTCAATGATAAGACCTCACCTGGAATATGCAGTGCAGTTCTGAGCACTGATTCCTTAAAAAGGATATTATGGAAAAAGTGCATAGGAGGGCTACAATATTAATAAGGGTAATGTTAGATCTTAGTTATGAAGAGAGACTAAAAAGGATGCATTTGTATTCATTAGGAAATATTATAACATTCATAAATATATGTATACCCAACATAAAAAAACTCTCTATTAACCTGGTTATTGTCAAAACTGTACAAAGAATAAGTGTCATAGACTGAGACTGGAAGAACTAAGATTTCATAATCAACAATGGAAAGGCATTCGTTATGATAAGGACAATAAACTGAACATACAAGGCTATAAATGATAGAATTAGCATTAATATTTTGAGATTGTTGATCCACTGAGAAATCAGATTGCCTTTTTGGGGTCAAAAGGGAATTTTCTCCCTATGTGGCAAAATTTGAATTAGCTTAGTTAGGGATTTTTGCTTTTTTGATCACCGGCAGAAAAAAAGATAAGTAGAAGTGTTGAACTTGATGGACGTAAGCAGGGGCGTTGCTAGGTCAACAAATGATCAGGGGCTTGAGCCCAGATGAGCACAGTCGCACACAATCTCACCCCGTCTCTCTCTCTCTGTCTCACGCACCCTGTCTCTCTCCCTCTCTTTCTAACACACACCGCCTCTCTCTCTCTCACACACTCCTAGTATCTCTCTCACTCTCCGTCTCTCTCTCACACTCTCCGTCTCTCTCTCACACTCTCCGTCTCTCTCTCACACTCTCTGTCTCTATCTCACACTCTCCGTCTCTATCTCACACTCTCCGTCTCTATCTCACACAGCATCTATATCTCACACAGCGTCTATATCTCACACAGCGTCTATATCTTTCTCACACACACTTACACATACACAACCTGACACACACACCCTCATACACTTATGCAAACACCCTGACACACACACACACCCTCATACACTTATGCAAACACCCTGACACACACACATCCTGACACACACACCCTCATACACTTATGCAAACACCCTGACACACACACCCTCATACACTTATGCAAACACCCTGACACACACACACACCCTCATACACTTATGCAAACACCCTGACACACACACATCCTGACACACACACCCTCATACACTTATGCAAACACCCTGACACACACACATCCTGACACACACACCCTCATACACTTATGCAAACACCCTGACACACACACATCCTGACACACACACCCTCATACACTTATGCAAACACCCTGACACACACACACCCTCATACACTTATGCAAACACTCTGACACACACACACATCCTGACACACACACACCCTCATACACTTATGCAAACACCCTGACACACACAGATCCTGACACACACACCCTCATACACTTATGCAAACACCCTGACACACACACATCCTGACACACACACCCTCATACACTTATGCAAACACCCTGACAGACACACATCCTGACACACACACCCTCATACACTTATGCAAACACCCTGACACACACACACCCTCATACACTTATGCAAACACCCTAAACATATTAGAGACATAATTAAAAAAAAAAAGTGGTTGAATCAGCATAACATTGGCCTTACTCCCTCAGACAAATAAACAAACATCCCTTCAAACGATATGTGTACCCATGTTCCCAGTGCAGCATAATTAGCTCCTTCAACTATTTTTTTTAACATTTTATATAACAAAACTGTTTAGCATAGTTGTTGGGCTATTTCTGAATGCTTTGCAGTGCAATGCAACACTGATTTTCAATCCATCCAGGTTTTATGCATGTTAACTCCCAATTCATAACCATCACTTCATCTAATCTATTCTTGCACTGAAGTTCCACCAATCGCCCTTTCTTATGAGCTCTGAAATCTGTTAATGGGACATTAAAAAAATAAAAAAAGTTGCCCTTTATCTTACAGAAACACACAGGTTTACTCTCAGCTAACTTTAAATGCTATCTATATGGGGGGGGAGGGGAATAATGAGAAGGGTTTTGGAATAATTGTAGACAGACTTAACAACAGAGTTATCAACATGTTTTATGCATGCCAAAAACATATTGGCATGCATAAAAAGGGTTATTGATTCACAGGAGGAGGATATCATTTTGCCTCCTTATATGTCAATGATAAGACCTCACCTGGAATATGCAGTGCAGTTCTGAGCACTGATTCCTTAAAAAGGATATTATGGAAAAAGTGCATAGGAGGGCTACAATATTAATAAGGGTAATGTTAGATCTTAGTTATGAAGAGAGACTAAAAAGGATGCATTTGTATTCATTAGGAAATATTATAACATTCATAAATATATGTATACCCAACATAAAAAAACTCTCTATTAACCTGGTTATTGTCAAAACTGTACAAAGAATAAGTGTCATAGACTGAGACTGGAAGAACTAAGATTTCATAATCAACAATGGAAAGGCATTCGTTATGATAAGGACAATAAACTGAACATACAAGGCTATAAATGATAGAATTAGCATTAATATTTTGAGATTGTTGATCCACTGAGAAATCAGATTGCCTTTTTGGGGTCAAAAGGGAATTTTCTCCCTATGTGGCAAAATTTGAATTAGCTTAGTTAGGGATTTTTGCTTTTTTGATCACCGGCAGAAAAAAAGATAAGTAGAAGTGTTGAACTTGATGGACGTAAGCAGGGGCGTTGCTAGGTCAACAAATGATCAGGGGCTTGAGCCCAGATGAGCACAGTCGCACACAATCTCACCCCGTCTCTCTCTCTCTGTCTCACGCACCCTGTCTCTCTCCCTCTCTTTCTAACACACACCGCCTCTCTCTCTCTCACACACTCTTAGTATCTCTCTCACTCTCCGTCTCTCTCTCACACTCTCCGTCTCTCTCTCACACTCTCCGTCTCTCTCTCACACTCTCTGTCTCTATCTCACACTCTCCGTCTCTATCTCACACTCTCCGTCTCTATCTCACACAGCATCTATATCTCACACAGCGTCTATATCTCACACAGCGTCTATATCTTTCTCACACACACTTACACATACACAACCTGACACACACACCCTCATACACTTATGCAAACACCCTGACACACACACACACCCTCATACACTTATGCAAACACCCTGACACACACACATCCTGACACACACACCCTCATACACTTATGCAAACACCCTGACACACACACCCTCATACACTTATGCAAACACCCTGACACACACACACACCCTCATACACTTATGCAAACACCCTGACACACACACATCCTGACACACACACCCTCATACACTTATGCAAACACCCTGACACACACACATCCTGACACACACACCCTCATACACTTATGCAAACACCCTGACACACACACATCCTGACACACACACCCTCATACACTTATGCAAACACCCTGACACACACACACCCTCATACACTTATGCAAACACCCTGACACACACACACATCCTGACACACACACACCCTCATACACTTATGCAAACACCCTGACACACACAGATCCTGACACACACACCCTCATACACTTATGCAAACACCCTGACACACACACATCCTGACACACACACCCTCATACACTTATGCAAACACCCTGACAGACACACATCCTGACACACACACCCTCATACACTTATGCAAACACCCTGACACACACACACCCTCATACACTTATGCAAACACCCTAAACATATTAGAGACATAATTAAAAAAAAAAAGTGGTTGAATCAGCATAACATTGGCCTTACTCCCTCAGACAAATAAACAAACATCCCTTCAAACGATATGTGTACCCATGTTCCCAGTGCAGCATAATTAGCTCCTTCAACTATTTTTTTTAACATTTTATATAACAAAACTGTTTAGCATAGTTGTTGGGCTATTTCTGAATGCTTTGCAGTGCAATGCAACACTGATTTTCAATCCATCCAGGTTTTATGCATGTTAACTCCCAATTCATAACCATCACTTCATCTAATCTATTCTTGCACTGAAGTTCCACCAATCGCCCTTTCTTATGAGCTCTGAAATCTGTTAATGGGACATTAAAAAAATAAAAAAAGTTGCCCTTTATCTTACAGAAACACACAGGTTTACTCTCAGCTAACTTTAAATGCTATCTATATGGGGGGGGAGGGGAATAATGAGAAGGGTTTTGGAATAATTGTAGACAGACTTAACAACAGAGTTATCAACATGTTTTATGCATGCCAAAAACATATTGGCATGCATAAAAAGGGTTATTGATTCACAGGAGGAGGATATCATTTTGCCTCCTTATATGTCAATGATAAGACCTCACCTGGAATATGCAGTGCAGTTCTGAGCACTGATTCCTTAAAAAGGATATTATGGAAAAAGTGCATAGGAGGGCTACAATATTAATAAGGGTAATGTTAGATCTTAGTTATGAAGAGAGACTAAAAAGGATGCATTTGTATTCATTAGGAAATATTATAACATTCATAAATATATGTATACCCAACATAAAAAAACTCTCTATTAACCTGGTTATTGTCAAAACTGTACAAAGAATAAGTGTCATAGACTGAGACTGGAAGAACTAAGATTTCATAATCAACAATGGAAAGGCATTCGTTATGATAAGGACAATAAACTGAACATACAAGGCTATAAATGATAGAATTAGCATTAATATTTTGAGATTGTTGATCCACTGAGAAATCAGATTGCCTTTTTGGGGTCAAAAGGGAATTTTCTCCCTATGTGGCAAAATTTGAATTAGCTTAGTTAGGGATTTTTGCTTTTTTGATCACCGGCAGAAAAAAAGATAAGTAGAAGTGTTGAACTTGATGGACGTAAGCAGGGGCGTTGCTAGGTCAACAAATGATCAGGGGCTTGAGCCCAGATGAGCACAGTCGCACACAATCTCACCCCGTCTCTCTCTCTCTGTCTCACGCACCCTGTCTCTCTCCCTCTCTTTCTAACACACACCGCCTCTCTCTCTCTCACACACTCTTAGTATCTCTCTCACTCTCCGTCTCTCTCACACACTCTCCGTCTCTCTCTCTCACTCTCCGTCTCTCTCTCACACTCTCCGTCTCTCTCTCACACTCTCCGTCTCTCTCTCACACTCTCTGTCTCTATCTCACACTCTCCGTCTCTATCTCACACTCTCCGTCTCTATCTCACACAGCATCTATATCTCACACAGCGTCTATATCTCACACAGCGTCTATATCTTTCTCACACACACTTACACATACACAACCTGACACACACACCCTCATACACTTATGCAAACACCCTGACACACACACACACCCTCATACACTTATGCAAACACCCTGACACACACACATCCTGACACACACACCCTCATACACTTATGCAAACACCCTGACACACACACCCTCATACACTTATGCAAACACCCTGACACACACACACACCCTCATACACTTATGCAAACACCCTGACACACACACATCCTGACACACACACCCTCATACACTTATGCAAACACCCTGACACACACACATCCTGACACACACACCCTCATACACTTATGCAAACACCCTGACACACACACATCCTGACACACACACCCTCATACACTTATGCAAACACCCTGACACACACACACCCTCATACACTTATGCAAACACCCTGACACACACACACATCCTGACACACACACACCCTCATACACTTATGCAAACACCCTGACACACACAGATCCTGACACACACACCCTCATACACTTATGCAAACACCCTGACACACACACATCCTGACACACACACCCTCATACACTTATGCAAACACCCTGACAGACACACATCCTGACACACACACCCTCATACACTTATGCAAACACCCTGACACACACACACCCTCATACACTTATGCAAACACCCTGACACACACACATCCTGACACACACACCCTCATACACTTATGGAAACACCCTGACACACACACATCCTGACACACACACCCTCATACACTTATGCAAACACCCTGACACACACACCCTCATACACTTATGCAAACACCCTGACACACACACCCTCATACACTTATGCAAACACCCTGACACACACACACCCTCATACACTTATGCAAGCACCCTGACACACACACACCCTCATACACTTATGCAAACACCCACACCCTCATACACTTATGCAAACACCTTATGCAAACACCCTGACACACACACACCCTCATACACTTATGCAAACACCCTGGCACACACACACTTATACACATTGCTTCACCCACACAGTCACACTTACACGCAGACACTAACACACATTTTTAAATATTTAAAAAAAAAAAAAAAACCTTACAGCGTTGGTCCCCCTCCCTGCTAAATTACCTTTGTTTGCAGGGAGGAGGACATCTCCGATGTGACATTTTCTTCTGCCGGACGTCACATGCGGCGCGCAGCCAGACTCACAGTGCGACGGGGGCGGAGCTTGCACCCGTCGCGCTGTCAGTATGGCCAGGAGGTGCTTGTGGGCCGCACCTCCAGGAGGAGGGGCCAGCAGCAGCGCCTCTCCTCCTCACCCCCCGCACGAGCATAAAGACTATGTCCCAGACGGAGGAAAGCTCTGCTGGGGAGATTTTTTTTTTTTTTTAACAGTGATAGCCCTGGAGTCTCGGGGCTAAAGTATACTTTAGCCCCAGAGTCTCCATTCGGGGCTATGCACTGGAGATTCGGGGCTTTAGCCCCAGTAGCCCCCCCCTAGCGACGCCTCTGGACGTAAGTCTTTTTTCAACCTAAATTACTATGTTACTATAAGGAATGTCTTAATGCAATCAATTTTAAGTTTCTCCAGGACACTGGAGCAACAAACCAGGATTATAGAACACACGGGTCTCAAATCAAGACTGTCCCGGGGAATTTGGCACAATAGAGAGGTACATACAGAGTACATGCACAAAAGAGCATAGTGGAAATAAGACTAATATAACAGGATTGACCATGTAAGCACAAAGCAAGACACAAAAATATTATATAAACAAAAGCAAATAGACAGAACTGGGAGAACAAAAAACAAAAAACATGAAGAGATTTAGGACAACTGAGATAAAACAAAAACCATAAGCACAATACAGGCTGAATTGGATTCGGATTGGGAAATTATAACCAAATTGAATGAATCGTTCACTGACTGAAGCATCAGAGGTCTTTGGATTGGGACATTTTTCATACAATTTCAGCTAACTAATATACAATAATCAATCCCGAATATAATTCAGTTTTGGGGATAACACTCATTACTATTGCCCTGGCCCACCAAATATGTTTCAGGGGGTGGGAATCATTTGGCCAACATCCAGCACTGGTAATGTTGGGTTACAGGAGGATTAGCGGCTCTGCCCCCCCCCCCCCCCCCCATGTATTTTTAAGGTGGCTGTTCAGTTCCCAGCTACATTTGTGAAAGAAGGGCGGGGGGGCATCTGGACTATCTGCTCTGACCCCGCATATGTGTAACAGGGGGACATTTGGGTGACACCCAGACCATTTTTGTTATAGGAGGGTCATGGCTACTTTTCCTGGCCCCCATGTAAGTATTAGGGGCCCCACCATTTGTTTTATTTTATTTTGGAGGAAATCGTCTATTTCCATAATGGTTGAATTTCCGAAAATGAGTCTCTATCATCCGATAGAGGTTATGTGGATGACAGAGGATATTTTCGGTTTGGGCTGCTTTCGGTTACAGAAGAAATCATTGTGTAGTTGGCCATGATGGCCGAATTGCGCAGCTATTCAGAATTACTTTGGGACATGTTGTGTAGCTTAAAATTTAACTCCCAGCTCCCGATTTCTCCCCAGTGTGCCTTGAATCATTCTGGACTTCGGGCCAATGACTTTGGTCCAGAAGTTAGGTCTATATTGAGTATGCTCGTTAGGAATGTCCTAGGCTGCAATGATCTGGCAGCTTTGAAAAGGAGATAATGAGGATTATGTATAAAAACTCCTGCAATGTAAAGTGTTGTAAAGTATTGGGACATAGAAAAAAACCTATAGTAACTCAATTACATTTTAGATGCAGCATTTAGGAGATAGAATGTGTTGAGGCAATACCTGGTAGGACTGATCTGTTTCTTTGTCTTTTCAAACACTGTATATTAAACTGCCTCCTTTAAAGGACAACTGTAGCAAAAAAAAATGAAGTTCTGTTTAAATGAAAGATGGCATCAGGTGTAGGCATTTTATATAAATTAAAAATGCTTTAATGAAATAACACAAATAAAGTACCTTTTTGAGCAATTGTTACTCCATTTAGCTCTGCAAGGAGGCAGCCATTTTGTTTAGAATCTTTTGTCAGATGGGATCTTTGTTCATCTGAACCAAGGTGACCGAAGATCTGACCTAAGATTCTAAACAATATGTCAGCCCCCTGAGAGAACTATATGGAGTAAAGAAGGCTTAATAAGGCACTTAATTTGTATTATTTCATGAATCATCTACACTTGATACAATCTTTCAATTAAGCATAAGTTATTTTTTTTTTGCTTCAGTTGTCCTTTAAAAAAAACTACAGCAAACTACTGAACTTGTTATATGGATGCAGACATATTGCCATTTATGTCTATATTGAGCAGTGCTGATTTTTTACTCTACTCTTTCCTGTTCAGTGTTATTTTTTGTTATAATACTCTTCTAGAGTAGAAAGTAACACTGCTTAATATGTAACAGTTGCATGCTGTTCTGGAAATGAATCTATTGAGATATGTGCGAGGCATTTGCTTTCAGTTCTTGTTTTGTTTGCATCATAGAAAACAATTTTATCTTGATTGCTGATGATGTTTGCTTTGAGGAATTTAACATCAATAAACAAGATGCTTGTTTATCAGTATTTTGGTTCAATCCCACTCCCACAGATCCCAGATCTGGACACAGCCCAACTTCTTTTCATTGTCTGAAGGAAATTAATTTAGCTTGATAGTGAACTTGCAATTGATTACCAGGGGTAATGACTCTACGTTCTCTGCTGGGCTGCTGTTTAAAGCAGAACAAATAATTAACTTATTAAGTCATATTAAATGGCAACTACACTTTATTTTTCACTTGTGCTTCTAATATAGCACCTTGGTTTGTCTCTCCCTACTAGCGAAAAGAGAGGCCCTTGTTTTTGCATGGGATCAGATGGGAGGACCTTAACCCCTGCACTCTGTAGGACCCGATCAGATGAGCAGTACAAGCCCTCACTCAGATTGGCTGTGTGCGCTGAGAGTGTCACAGCAGAAAGTAAACCTGAGTGTATCCATTAAGATACACATCGAATATACTTAGAAGTGGGAAGTGTTTTTTTTTTTTTTTTACAGTTGCTTCCATTCTAGAAGGAAGCAAGGGTTAAAAAAGAATGTTTAAAAAATGTAAACAGACATTTTGAAAAAATGCAATAATCAGTTATTTATTTATTTTTTCACCACTTTTGTAGTACTTGGGTCTGCACCTTACCAAAGAAAACAAGAATGTGCAAGAATTTAGCATGATATAACTTACAAATTATCAGACGTTGCAAAATGTACAGTTTAAGTTGATTTGTTAATACCTGCACTCTTTAATTCACCTGTGGATACTGCCAAACAGGATGTCGAGATTAAGAAATTTCACGTGACTCCTTTTGTTTTGTGTAGCAATGAAGGTAGAAACATGATGTCACCTTGGCTATATATAAGCTGTCAACATGTTTGTGCCATGAAAGTTATAACTAATCTGCTGTGGAACTCACCTGACCCACAGGAAAACCCAAGGGTTTGTTAGATCAAGAACACATGAGAGTCTGCTCACTATACCCAGATTTGTCCTGAATTTGATCCGGGTCAGGACTCTAGCTGAAATTCATAAATCCTCAAAATGAAATTAAAATGTTAAAAAATAATTTTAAAAAAAACCTCCCCCTTGTGGCCAGTGGACTGTGGCCAGCCTTTTCAACATGCCACTACACACCAGGGAGGTGTGGATGCTGGCTGTTGGTGAGGAGACACGTCTTGGGGTATTGGGGTAAGTGACAGTCCGGGGTCTGCAATGTGAGTGCTGGGGCATGTCCTGTGGTGCTGTGGTAAGTCATGGGTCTACAGTATGGATTCTGGGGCATTCCTGTGTGTTTAATGTGGGTGCTGAAGCATGTCCTTGGGTTCTGTGGTAAGTCCCCTTTTGCAAAATGCATGCTGGTGCATGCCCTGGGTGTGCAATGTGAGTGCAGGGGCATGTCTTGTGGTGCTGGCAGTGGCGTAACTATCATTATCGCAGGGGTCACAGCTGCGACCGGGTTCGTCACACCAGGGGCCCGGCTGCCCTGTCGACCCCTGCGTTAATGATAGATAAAATCCTGTACTATGCAATCTAAACTGATCGCATAGTGTAAGAAATTATCATACCCTCCTACAGGGGTTATTCTTTTAGGGAATGTGTGACAAATGGAGCACAGAGACAAGTGTATATAAAAAGATATATTGTGTTTTAATCTGAGATACTGTTACAGGTTATACAGGAAATACACAGTGTACACATTACACATAACTGGTTCATAATCAACAAGTAACAGACAATGGTATATTTATACATTCATATCTTCTATTTGTTCCTTCATCTTGGGTCTTCTGCTGGCTGTCCCCTCCTTCCACAGGAACTGCAAGACTAACTAGCAAAAGTGGTTCACTCAACCTAGTATCCCAAAATCCCTCAATTACCTCCCATAGAGATAAAAGAACCAGTTCAACCCAGATTGGAGACATATGGTGTATGTAATAAATGCAACCCCCTTCTCACATATCAGTTAGTAAATAAAGACTGGAAAGGTGAGTGAAAGGCTTGCTCACACAATCTAAAGAAGTCATCTCTGTAGCCTTGTTTACAACCTCTTCTGATGTGCAAATGATCTTCCATTGTGAAACCAGATTACACGCCCACCCCACCAAAAGCAGATATATATCTATAAGATATAAAACAACATTGTTTATAACGGGACCCTATATTTCTTACAATAGTACAGGGCCTCCGGAGAGAGATATGCGGCCCGTGTGACATTGTCACCGGTAGCCGCACCTCTGCTGTTCGCGCTAGGGGGTGAAAGCTCTGCCCCCTCGGGCATTGAGCCGCCTAGAGCGCCGGATGTCCGTGACATCGTGGCGCTCAGAAGATAACGCAGGCTGCATCAACCTCCCTCCCTGCAATGAAAGGTAACCGTGCAGGGAGGGGGACAAAATATCTGTGGGTATGTATGGATGTAGTGTAAGTCTGTGTGTATGTATGGATGTAAGTCTGACTGTATGGATGTAATTCTGACTATGTAAGTATGTAAGTAAGTCTGACTGTGTGTATATGTAAGTGTAAGTCTGTATGTATATGTAAGTGTAAGTCTGACTGTGTGTATATGTAAGTTTAGGTCTGACTGTGTGTGTATGTAAGTGTTAAGTCTGACTATATGTAAGTGTAAATCTGACTGTGTGTATATGTAAGTGTGTAAGTCTGACTGTATGTGTATGTAAGTGTAAGTCTGACTGTGTATGTATGTAAGTCTGACTGTGTGTATATATGTATGTATGTAACCGTAATATTATAACAAATATGATATAAAACCATATATATATAGCTGGTTTTATAGAATATTTGTTATATAAATATTATAAAACTAGCCATATATGTTATACACATATTAAATAAGCCTGAGCCATATGTTATATATATATATATATATATATATATATATATATATATATATATATATATATATATATATATATATATATATATATATATATGTATATATAAACATATGGTTCATTTATATGGATCAGGTTTATGTAATATTTATATAATATATATGGTTGGTTTTATAATATTTATATATAAAAATAAATATATATATATATATATATATATATATATATATATATATATATATATATATATATATATATTGTTCGGGGGCCCCAGGGCAATTTTTGCACCGGGACCCGGTGGTTTCTAGTTACGCCTCTGGGTGCTGGGGTAAGTCCTGGGTCTGCAATGTGGATTGGGTATGTACTGCGTGATGGGGTATGTGCTTGGGCATGTAGTGTGGGTGCTGTGGTAAGACCAGGTTTTGCAATGTTGGTGCTTGGGCATGTACTGGGTGTAAAAGATAGTACTATGGCAAGGGATATGGGGACAATATCAAAAGGAGAAATGGAGTGGGGGAGGTACGGCCCCAGACCATTTGATCACAATTTCTGATGGCGGCCCTGACAGTGATAGATTACGAGCCTTAAAAATAAATATTTCATGTCTGGAATGTTGCCGTTGTTGTTTTAGAAGGATGAACTATACAAAAAATGAAGCGCTGTAGTTGGTTACTCTCCTTGAAAACATATCTAGTGTAAAACAAACTTATTAAGGAGAGAAGAATTCCTCACATTCTTTTGAGTTTAGGAAGAGTAACAAACAATATTATGACTAGCAAGGTTTTAAATAACACTTCCTGGAACAGAATCCAGCCACAGAACATCTAATAGTGTAGAATAATATTGTGCCCACAGAAATTACAGCTCACAATTACTAAGCACTTTCCAGTCAACTGTTAGCCAGCTCTCATCTAAGAATAATTTTATGGCATGATTTCTAGAAATGAGCTTTGTTTTCTGATGTTTATTTAAAAAAGTAAAGTTGTAATGCATTCCTCTTTAATGGATCACTGCAAGTTCCCCAGTATAAAATAATTATTGCACATTAAAACTTGCATGTTAACTAAAAGTATATATTCATTTTTTTATTTGTATTTTTTATTTGCAGTTTCTCATTCTATATCTTGCTATCTTAAAAAATAGGCATCCCCAGCATTTCATGGGAGTCACCAGAGGGCTCGCAGAGAGATTACTGGTTATCTCCAATGTATATGTGCATGATGCCTGAAGAACCCTCATTCGTATTAGGAGTCCCTATGCTTCACTATAGAGAGTCACCAGACCCACTGTGCATGTGCACACTGTAGAGTGTATCATGTATATTCAGAGAACACTGTTCATGAGACAAGAGGAGTAATTTACCCACTTTTTTCATTGGGGGGAAAAATGATTGTCTTGAACCTTTAAATTATTATGTAGCAGCTGGATAATGTTAAAAAATATAAACAAGGAAAAAAAGTGAATTACTTAGAAAACACTTAAAATGTTTTACATTACACAATTTCCATTTATACAATCAGGTGTGTGCATCAGTCAAGCAAAGTGTACTGATTGCTTTTCTTTTCTTAAGGTTCTTAGGTATACAGGAAACTGATCAGTTGCTTATGCACATAATAAAGACATGAAGTTCCTTGTGGAACAGTTTTGCATATTTTCTTAACGTTTTTCAACCCATTCTGTACCAATCCATATTTGCTTTTTTATTCTGCATACGTCATTGTTTAACCTTACATTTTACTGCACTTACTGTTGCCAGTTCTGACACAATGCTGCAAGACAGACAGTCTTATGGGGCTTTATAGCTTCTGCTTTTCTAGGCCACATTGTCTTCCTAGTGGTTCATAATCAATGGAATGAACATAGCTGGGAACTTCCGTTTCTGGACTTGATAATTGCAGGCTTTAACACTCAGAGGCCTCACAAAGAAGCCACAGGGCATACATAACTAAATTATGTGTTTTGGTGGAGAGCATCATTAATGAGCCACATTGACCGCACAATATAATGTGTGTTCCCAGTCTGTGGTCACAGTGGAGTAGTAAAGCTTATATTCTATGGTCGAGAAACTAAGAGTTCTCAGCTATGCAAATTTATTTTTTGTTACAGTCAAAATATCATCTATTTGATTTACTTCAGGACTTCCTGATAAAGGAAATAGAACAAAGGAACAGAATGTTCTGTATCTGAAAAATCAAGTAAATCAAAACCAAGGAACTATACAGCTAAAATAATAGTATTGTTGTGTCAGTGGGTGGAGGGGGCAACTGCAGAATTGCCCCCCAAAGGCAATAATCAGCCACCAGGAGTAATCAGATGGTTTGGATGCCAGCTTTTTTTTTTTTTTTTTAACTTAGAATTTTCTATCTGGTGCTAACTGTTGCTTGTTGGACTCCCTGCGAGGTTTTGTTGGTGAGAGCCTACAGGTCAAGTGACCCAGCACTCTGATGTCAGACACGTGCTAGGACACATGACCTGCCAGCAGGGCCTGCGCCAGCATAAGACTGCCTAGGCAGCCGCCTTAGGATTTCGTAGAGGAAGGAGACGCCAGCGGGGAGAATGCCAGGTAAAAAAAAAAAAAAAGTTTGCCAGTAGAGGCACTGGCTCGGGAGATCAGAAGATCTCCCCTCACTAGCCCTCTACACGGCATCCTTGATCCCAAGGGAGAGGCGTCTGCTTCCTGAGGGAGCCGTGGGCAGCATGAGCTCTGTGTGTTAAATACACACACAGAGCTCAGTAAAGGCTGCTCACGCCTTGCATTATCACTGCACGCAACTCTGCTTCACGGGGTAGGGGCGGACCTTCACCTCTCACCCGGTGCTGCACGCCCCCTCCCAGGATCCGTCAATTAAGAATGGGAAGGGGAGAAAACAGAGGAGGGGGATATAACAGAGATGGGGGTAAGAGGGTGAGAGAACAAAGGAAAAGGGGGAGAGAATGGAGACTGGAGTAGGAGGGGTAGAGAACAGACATGGGGTGGTAGGAGGAGAAAGCAGAGATGGAGAGGAAGGTGAGAGAACAGAGAGGAGGGAGAACAGAAGAGGAGGGGGAGAGAATAGATATTGGGGTAGGAGGGGGAGAGAACAGAGATAGTTGATAGGAGGGGGAGAGAACAGCGATGGAGGTAGGAGGGGGAGAGAACAGATATGGGAATAGGAGGAGGAGAGAACAGAGATGGGGGAAAGAACAGAGGAAGAGGGGGAGAGAACAGAGATGGGGTAGGAGGGGGAGGGAACAGAGATGGGGTTGGAGGGGAAGAGAACAGAGATGGGGTGGAAGGGGAAGAGAACAGATGAGGAGGGTTAGTACAGAGATGGTAAGGAGAGGGAGAGAACAGAAGAGGGGGAGAAAACAGATGAGAGGAAGGGGAGAACAGAGATGGGGAGGAGGTTGAGAAGGTAAGAGATATGGGGAGGGGAAAGACATATGGAGAGGGAAAGAGAAATGGGGAAGGAGAGATAAGAGATATGAGGAGAGGGAAAGAGATATGGGGAGAGGGAGGATAGATAATGGATATGGGGAGAGGGGGGGAGAGGGACGGGAGGGCACCAAAATACACCTTCGCCTGTGTAGAAAAAAATCCTTCCACCGGGCCTGCCTGCTGGCACTCACCAGTCAAACCATGTGGGGAGCACAGACACCATGATGCGTGCCACTAGACAGCAGGGAACAGAGCTAGTAAGTCCTGGGGCATGTAGTACGGGTGATGAGGCATGCAATTGTGGTGATGGGGCATGTATTCGGGGTCATGAGGCAAGTAATGGGGGTTATAAGGCATGTAATGGCAGTGATGAGGCATGTAATGGAGTAATGGGGCTTTTAATGTGTGTGCAATGTGGGTGATGGGGCATGTCCTGGGTATTGGTTATATTGTGAAAGATGCACATGAACGTTTTGCATCTGGACCTGTTCAGTGATCAAAGCCGGGGACACATCGACAGAGGGTCAGGGTCTTCACACATCCTGTAGGTCCCTGCCAAAATACAGTGACACTATTTTTCAAACTTTAGCCCAAAGTAACCTAATTGGAAAAGTTCTCCCATTCAGTGCATTGGAGTACTTTGATTTAACTTGTGAAATTCCCATCTCAATTCCCTACAATTCGGTGCATTTCTCTCTTAATTGAATAGACCCTTATGTGTTCACCTGAAACTTAAGAACTGATACATAGGAGAGGCACCTGGGAGAAGAGACCTGAAATGTGTGCAAAGCAGCTGATCCTGGAACATTAGACAGTCCACTGGACTACTATGGATGGTTCTTCTTGCTGCTGTAGGGAGGTTGACTGGTGGACTACATTCCTATGATGCATTGTTAGTGTCATAAGGACTTTGGTCTGACTGGACCTCATGAAAATTGTAAAATAACATCCACTATTTTGATGAAGAATACACTTTCCATGATGCTCAGCAAACACCATGTTAGCAATGTGTCTGGCTGAGACTCCATAATGGAGAGCCTTCCATTATGCTGACAGAGCATCATAGTAATGGAAGTCCACAGCAATAATTAATGTGATCTCAAGGTACACTCCTACTAAAGTAAAGCGTGAGACCATATCACGGAGCTCCACAGGAATAAAACTCACAGTATTGTACCAAGGCTTGCTACCTTTTACACAGGATAATACAGCCATGGTATTTCTATAGACTTACCAGCCTTTCTGTGAAAGATGGAAATAGCTGCATGGCCGGTATTTTAGTTAGTTGTGTTAAAAATGAACGTGAGGAATTATTATGGTGCATCATATAAAGGCAGTAATTGAATGGATAGGTATTTGGTTATTTTAGCTACATAACAAATCTATCTACTTCAAGCATTTTCATTTCGCATGCTTCTTAACAGATGCATGCCAGTTTTTCGTTTTTGGGCTTATTTAACCCTTTTGTGACGCTAGGACGTTCTATGCTATCCTATTTTTATGGTCCCAAAAGGAACCAGACATACAGATTTAGGAGCCAACCTGGTTATTTTTAAGCGCAAGAGAAATGTACTTATGTGTAAATTGACTAAAAGTTAGGAGCCAGAATTATGAATTTCAGAAGTGAATTGGCACTGTGGAAAGTGATATGGGGCAGACATGGCACTGTGGAAAGTGACATGTGGGCGTATATCACTGTGGGAAGTGATTAGGGGAATGCATGGCAATGTGGAAAGTAATAAAGAGCATGCATGGCACTATTTCAAACAAAGTTAAGTCTGAATGATGTGTTAGATAAAATATTCTCAGTTTGGTATTTAATACATTATTTTCTGCCTGCCACCTCAAAATAACTGCCCCTCCTGAGATCAGTCTCGGGATCCACCCCTGGACCTTAGTTGACCTGCCCTGCTCCCATTGAGTTAGTTCAAGCATTGCTTTAAATGGAAACAGTAAAACTATATGTAGGCGATACAGTCCCTTTGATTTGCACCATCTTCACTATTGGAGCCTCATTTGTGAGTGCATACTTATCATTTATTATCTTAATTTTTTTGGGAACGTTTACACTATTTATGTATTTTTATTATAGATTAATTTCATACTTTATTCAGTCAGTACATCCATTTATATATTTTATTTACAAAAAGTATTTCTCTTCTCGCCATTCTTTTCATGGCCCGTATTTGGTGCATTTTACCTGGGTCATCGTTGCGCCAGGTTTTATTCTTTTTTTTCTATGTGTCTTTGCAGCTACTGAGTGCTCCTGTGACTCCTTTACTATTATGAGGCCACTCCTTACAGTCTTGTTACAGGAAGAATTGAAGCCTGGAATGCCATTACTTTAATCCTCTCCTATTAAATGTTTTGTTCCTGAGTGTTTGTTCCTGAGTGTTGATTTATTTGATTTTTCAGATATCTATCATTATGACATTCTTTTAACTTTTATTGCTTCAATGTCTATATTTTATAGCATATGGGAGCTTTCACTAGTATGTTATCACCTACTTACTTTTTGATAAGTACGAATGTTTTGAAGTTCAGCTGTGTTTCTGATTGGCTAATTTCAGTTTTCATTACTGTATTATCATCAGTTCATTTTAAGATACATATTTAGATAGGAAAGTGCGCACAACCACATGTAAAAATCACTTCAAATTATTTATCTCAAAACTCTTTGCCTTTTTTTCCCGTTGGTATATTCATAAGAAACATCAGAATACATCAGCTTCAGTGAATGGGCTGTATTAAATTAATATTAAGATTATTCAACTTTTTCAAGCAGAAAAATAAAATAAAATGAGGAATCCATTGTCTACAGGCTACAGATAGCATCTTCTGGGTGACCAGGGTCATTCAGAGAACCTCTGATGTCAGGAGGGAACTGCAATTTCCTCTGACCTTTTTAGGACCACCGATTAGTTGCAGTAGATCACTATGATAACCCTCAATACTTAATACTGGATAGAAACTCGTTGTGAAAGAAGGCGGAAGCGAATTATTGCAGTATTCCCTCTTGAGAAACTCTTATACAGAAGGTAGATTCCCATTGGGCTGGACTTAGGTGATCATTACTGTTTTGATTTTATGTAGGTACTTTGTATCTATGTTTTAATAAATGTTACTGGTTTTACCACACTGTTTTTCTTACTCTGCCTGAGATGCATGCATGCACATTTTGGAAAACCCTTTATATTACCATTGGTGTTTTATATATACTACACTACACTGTGTTTTCTGCACATTTTATCTCTTACATTCTTTGGAGTTTTTATCACCATACGCCATTAGAATTGTTGAGATCTTATTCGATTTTTTTAAAGTTATCTATATACTTAGTTTTTGCACATCTAGTCTGGCACAAAAGATGATTGTTTCTGCTTATCTGGTCACTATTGGGCGTAGTGTATACTTTTTATATGTACATTTTCAGATAAGCTGTCGCACAATGAATTCACAGGTGTATTCTGATTGGCTGATATTGATATCACCAGGAATACTATACTTGGATACTCTTATTTACATAATATTAAGAAATGCAGTTGCTTGTACCTTATACCTTTCTGCTAACCATCAACAAAATAAAACATTTGTCTAAAATGATAACTGTTTTATCAAATGTATGACATAAACTATTTGCCCAGGCATAGCATGTTTGTACTGTAGAACAAATGTGCTCAGCCGTGACCTTATTAGTCAGGGTAAACATTGGAAAATCCCTGGTTTTGGCAGCCTTGTATTTTTGTGATATTTAACTTTTATAGAACAAAGTATGCTAAAAAAGCTTGTGAACATTCCAAAACAAGATCAATTGCTGCTACTGTTGCATAAGTGAAAACAAACAGGAAACATTTAGATGGCAATATACGGGGTTTCAGAACATGCCTGTTAATACATTTACATCCTGCACGAATGTGTAAATGTGCATTTTATTTATGAAGAATATATTGAAATTTCGTCATAATTTTATTATTTTTACAAAAACTTAACAAAGATTTAAAAACAATAGAGATATCGTCACAAGTAAATTGCATACAGGGACACACCTTCATGCAAATTATTTAAAAGGTTGTAAACTGTTAACAGATACACTCTGTTACCAGCTGTTACAGATGTTTTAGACCAATAAGGGATTTAGTGGTATCTGCAAGGCTATTTGACATATATGGAGGGAAGGCCCCTCGACCAACTACTTTTTTGTAATATGAAACAGTGATCCTGATTGAATTCTCTGGTGCCACTGCTCCGAATTTGGTCACAATTTGTGCGTTCCAACTCTCCAGATGTTATGAAAAGTCTAAAAGAATTAAAGTAAGAATATTTTAAACACCAAAATATGTATATACATTTGTAATATATAGATTTTATACATCATATTATATTTACATTAATATAAGCATTTTTTAATTTTAATAAAAAATATTAAAAATTATTTTTTCCATTTACTTTATTTTTATGTATTTAATGAATGTATCATGTTTTTTTTTTTTATTTTTTTTTATTTGTTACTTATTTTTATTATACTTCAGGCCATTGATTTCTATGGGAGGATTTTGACGTTATTTGTAATAGCTGAGGCCCTCTCGATATGGCTCTGAAATAAGCCAGAGCCATCCCTATTGAAGTCTATGGGGTGGAACAAGGCTACCACTTTGTTTTGGGGCATTTTGGTTTCGGAAAATATCCGAAGATATTCGGACATGAATTCTGAATTGCAAACACATTGGGAGGCACATTGGGGCTACCTGGGTAGCTTGCATGATGCATGCATAATTTGAAGGCACCATTTAGGGGCTGGTTATCGGTGAATAATGAGTTAACCCTATTAAGTTCATCAAGTTCCATAATCAATATCTAGGTACATTTCATTCACTGCATTTCCTTGGGCCATAATGAAACTTACTATTTTATGGAAAGCAAGTTAGTTAGTTAGGTTAACATGGTCTATTATTCATATAATGATGTTGTCATCTTGTAAGTATATTGCTATATGAAACACTATCCAAGATTGATCATCAATTAGAAATCCTTAAAAAAGTTTACCCAATAAGGATGTAAGGCTTAACATTCTTTTTTTTTTGACACTCAGACTTCTCATTGAAAATCCTTCGGATTAGTATCAAACTGATTGTAAGATGTAGTCATCCTTGTGTCTTCGTAAATTACTAAGTGTTCTTTTTTTTTTTTTTTTTCCCCTTTCCTTCTTTTTTTTTTACTGGTAGAACCGGGTATAGAAGTGGTTTCCTAGTGGTAAATTATGCTTTCAACTATCCCTTGTCCCTTGTATCTATATCGTTCTACTTATCTTGTCTCCGGCTACCTTTATCTCACCTACAGGCATCACACACACTAGACGAACATACAGGTGGGGGTTGGACTCTGGACCTGGGAGGAGGGGCCCGGTGGGTTCTATTTTGTTCCCAAGATTTCGCGTAGTTTCTTTCTTAATATGACATTTTTCTCGCAGGGGTCAGCTCTCATTTACTCCTCGTCATGGAGTATCAGGGGTGTCCCGTTGGAATTGTACAGCTATTACCCGTTTTAATGACCCAGTCAGACCAGTACTTTGGAGTGTAGATTTTATGTCTTAAGGCGTACGCCACTCCTCTTTCCATTATACACTGTTGGCTAAGTTGGGCCATTATTTTTGCCCATACCGGAGGTTCACTTGTTTTCCAGCTTTTTGCAATGTTTAATTTAACTGCTGTCAAAAGGTGAACCAAGATGGCCTTTTGCTCAGGTTGCATCTTTGGTAAGTCCAAATGAAGGAGGGCTCTGACGGGGGTAAGTTCCCACTCACAACCAATTGTATTAACCATGAAGTCCTTTACCTTGTTCCATATTTGGTTTATTTTGGAACAATGCCACCATATATGGAGGTAATCTCCAACCTCTTGGTGGCACCTCCAGCAGATTGGACTGTGTTTGGTATTTATTTTGTTCATATTCGTGGGAACAAGGTACCACCTATTCATTAATTTGTAGAAGGTCTCGTTTAAGTTCAGGCAATGAATCAGCTTGTACTCAGAGACCAGGGCGTTATTCCAAGCTTTGTGGTCGATTTTATACTGCAAGTCCTGCTCCCATTTTCCTATGGCTGGGGGGTTCAACTGTTTATTTAGTAATCTTATCAGATCATGGCAGTTTGAGATCATTTTCCTATCTGCTTTTTGAGATAGTATATCTTTAAACAGTTCCCATCCTTTTCCTTTAAATCCACAATTGACGTTATGGGTTGCAAAAGCTTTGACTCTCAGATAGTTGTATACTTCTGATTCTGGTAGTTTGTATTTCTGCTTAAGGTCCTTAAATGTCAGAACCCTTGTGTCTTCATATAGATCTGAGATCTTCTCAATTCCAAGCCGTTTCCACGGGTGTAGATTAATATTACTCATATTTCCCATTACACATTCAATGGGTAAACATGGGATCAAGGTGTATTCCATGCCCATAATCTTTTTGACCCTCTGCCATGTTTTCAATATCTGTTGTATAATCAGACACTTGCCATTACCCCCCTGCTGCATCATCCTCTCTCTATTTTGGGGCCAGAAAACAGTAACCAGTTCTCTTACTTTATCTAATGAGTTCTTTTCTAAGTTATACCATCCTTCAGATATCACCTCTTTTCTCTGAGAGTTGAAGGCATGTGCCAGAAGGGCTGCTTCTGCGTATTCCTGTATTACTGGCACTCCAAGACCACCCTGGGATTTCTTTTTTGCCGTTAGTTGTGGTCGCAGTCTTGGTTTTTTCCCAGCCCAAATATAGTGCTGAAATGATGTCTGTATAATTTTTAGCCAAGGGCCCGGAACTGTGAGGGGTATCATCCTAAATATATATGTAAATTTAGGCAAGATATATGCCTTAATAGTATTAATCCTACCCCACCAGGAAATTTCCATCTTCTTCCATTGACCCAACGATCTGTTCATTTGTTTGATTAGGGGTAAGATGTTTTTTTCCAGCCATCTCCTGGGGTTCTTTGAGATGTTAATCCCCAGATATGTGAAGTGTTTTTTAACCCTGGAAAACCCATATCTTTCTTCCACTAGCTCGATGTCCGTCCGGTCCATGTTTATATACATTGCCAATGACTTTGATTCGTTAAGTTTATAATTGGATAGAGTACTATATTCCTCAATAATTTTCATGAGTTCGGGCAGTGAGCCCATGGGGTCCCCCATAGTGAGGAGTATATCGTCCGCGTATAATTTTATTTTTTGATCTTGCAGCCCTCCATGTCCTCTTATACCACTGCATCTCCTTATTTCCTGGGCTAATGGTTCCAGGGTTATCAAGTATAGCAGGGGTGACAGCGGGCATCCCTGCCTAGTGCCATTTCCTATCCTGAACCAATCAGCATTTATTCCGGAGCTCACCATTCTCCCTGAGGGGGATGAATACAGTGCCATAATCGCTTGATGAAGAGACCCCGTTATTCCAAATGCCCTTAGGGCCTGGCTCATAAATTCCCAGTTGACCCTGTCGAAGGCTTTCTCTGCGTCCAACGACAGGGTCAACAGGGGCTCTCCACTCTCTCCAACTCTTTCCAACAGGTTTATCAGGTTTCGTGTGTGGTCTGCGGAGGATCGTCCTGGGATGAATCCTACCTGGTCTCTATGAATTATTTCTTTAATTCCTAGCTTCAGCCTTTCATTCAAGATATCTGAGTATATTTTATAATCTGTATTTAGAAGGGATATCGGTCTATAGTTTAATACATTCTCAGGGTCCTTCCCTGGTTTAAGAATTGGTGTTATATTGCATCTCAAAATTTCCTCTGGGATTTTGCCCTGGTGATTAAACTCTATAAAAGTCTCGGTCAAATGAGGAGCTAGTGTGTCTGCAAATATTTTGTAGAAAGTTGCATCAAAGCCGTCTGGGCCGGGGGCTTTTCCGCTTTTTAATCTTTTGATTGATTTAAGAACCTCAGCAATTTCAAATGGTCTGTTAACTATTTCTTGTACTTCTTGTGATATTTTTGGAAAACTTTCACTTTTTTCCTCAAAGTATTTATTGATTTCCCGAGTTTGGTTGTTGTTAGGCAGATTATATAGAGAATAGTAGTATGAATTAAAAGCATTTCCTATTGCCTCTGGAGTTAATGCCATAGTTCCATTGTACATTATTTTAGATATGGTTCTCATTTTCCTTTTAGCTTTTAATTTATTTGTTAACATTTTTTGGGCCTTATTGCCTTTATAATAGCGCTGGATTTTCATGTTTTCAATGGTCTTATTGGCTCTGTCATTTAATTGGAGGTTTATCCTTTTGTTTAGGTCCTCTATCAGGTCTGTGTAGGTGCGCAGGGGGTTGATTTTATTACTTCGAGAGAGGTTTGACTTCCGAATGTATAATTCGGATAGGTCGAGATCTCTCTGTTTCTTAGCCTGGGCACCTAATTTCATCAGAAGGCCCCGCACAACGCATTTATAGGCACACCATATATTACCGTGTGAACTGTTTTCCGTAGTATTTTCTTTGAAATATAGGTCTGTTTCTTTTCTTATGTATTCTATGTTCAGCTTACTTCTTAACAAATATTTATTGAGTTTCCAATCCGTCGTGAGTCTGGTATATTTAATTTTAAAGTCCATCATCAAAGCGTTGTGGTCTGTCCAGGAAAGTTCCTGAATTTTGATTTTTTCTGTTTGGTGTGCCGTGCCTACATTTCCCAAGACCAGATCGATTCGTGAATATGAGAGGTGTGCTTTGGAAAAACATGTGAAGTCCCTCTCATGGGGATTGTAAATTCTCCAGATGTCGAGAAGAGCGTATCTATCAATCAAACCCTGTAGTCTTCTTGCCTGTCCCTCAACTGTTCTATCTCTATTCTGTCCTGAGTGAGATCTCCTATCTGTTGCCGGGTCTAAAACACAGTTGAAGTCTCCCATCCACAATACCGTCCCTTGCCTGACCTTTTCTGTCTTTGCCATTACTTTAGCAATAAATCTAGTTGGGGTTGAATTTGGGGCATAAATATTGACTAATGTCATTAATTTCTTATTAATTTCACATACAGTTATGATGTATCTCCCCTCTTCGTCACATTCCTCATATTTAATATTTACTGTGAGGTTGTTTGAAAACATTATTGCCACTCCACATTTTTTTTGAGCTTCTAGAGAGGCTTCTATAGAGAGGGCGAAATCTGGATTTTTATGCAATGATTTATCCTGTTTTTTCCAGTGGGTTTCCTGAATGAAACAAACTTCAACTCTATGCTTACGGAGGAATTCTCGCATGATAACCCTTTTTTGTGGCGAGTTTAAGCCCTGCGCATTTATGGAGCAAAATCTGGACATATTAACCTATTTCACTACCTTCACTTTCCCCTCCATTGCCAGCCCCCCAGGCCCCAGGTCCAACCCACACCAAGACATACACACACAAAAACACACTTGGCGTGAATATCCATGCCATTCTTGGACTTCCCGAACCCAATTCGGGGAGATCCCCCATGCACCGCCGCCCTGGCTATCTGAGTGCACGGACCTTGACTTTGCCAGAAGTACACGAATACTCGGTACAACCCTGGCTTAGTAACAGGGAGCTGGGGGGGAGGGGGGGGAGGTCATCGTGTCTTATCATGCTGTTTTATGGTATCATTGTTATATTTCGACACACTTCTGTTTTCTCTTTCCTTTCCCTTTTTCTTTCTCTTACTTATTCTATGTAGAGTCCCGGGAGGGGGAGAAAAAAAAAACCCACTCTCTCCTCTCTCCCCTCCCTCCCCAAAGGGGGCCGATACACTGCCTTAGATTCTTTATTACTCCTCAAGACTTTCCCCTATTTCGCTGTTCTGCACCTAACCCTAGTTAATTTCCACCCTCGTGCCAAGTCATTGTGCTTCCGACTATATATTCTGGTGCGAGTACTTTACTTATTATTCGTTAACCTTCAGTTTTCTTCCTCCTATCGCCACTTCCGTATCCTCTTTATTCCTGGGCCCTTTAGGTGAAGGATTCTATGTAACAAATATCTAAATTGTTTAGTGCATTATGCTAAGTCCTGTTGTGTCATTACTTTCATTTACCTCCCATCCCCTCCCCTCCTCCTGCTTCCCGTGCTCCCCACCCCCCTATGTTACGGGCCTCTATTATAATATCTTTCCCTTATACTAATAGTGGCAAAACTTGTCCCTTAACTATTTTACTTTTTTGTATCCTCTTATAAAGTGTACTGTCGGAGGTCGTGTTCCTTATAATTAATTTATCCGTCTTTCCATTTTATCCCTATTTACACCGTGCGACTTTACTTAATGTCCCATTTTAAAGTATCTTGTGTATAACTTTGAACCTTGTCCATTAGAGTATGTCCTAAGTGCTACTCTCAACTACCCTAATTACTCTAGGGGGTGCGTAAAACTTTTAGTCCCAAACAAGAAGGGAAGGGGAAGAGAGGAGAGAAAAAAAAAAAAAGCAAAAACCCCACCCCCCCTCCGGACCTAACCTACCCTAATCAGACCGTTTTATTAAGTCCCTTCCCTACTAGCCATTCCCTAAGGACCTCAACATCCTCAAAGGTCTCCTGTTTGGCCTCATAGTACAGTATCACTCTCACTGGGTAACCCCATTTGTATTTGATGTTATTTGTTCTAAGAATCTCTGTACATTGTGAGAATGATCTTCTTCTCATTCTTGTCTGGAAGGAAACGTCCTGAAATATCTTTATTTTTTCAAAAGGTTGTTGGAAGACCTGGCTCCTGGCTGCCTTCATTAGATTTTCTTTGACTCTATAGGAGGTACAGCAGATCAGGACATCTCTAGGGGCATTTTCTGGTACATTCAGTGGCTTGTACAACCTATGGCACCTTTCCCAATAATGAGGGTAGCCTTCCAGAGACAGCTTCAAGCTTTGAAAAAATTTCTCTAGGTAGTCTGAGAGAGCCTCATTTGTAATTGACTCTGGTATTCCTCGAAACCTCAAATTTTTTCTCCTTGATCGGTCTTCTAGATCGTTTATTTTTGACTCCATAGTTTCCATCCTTTTCTCTAGAAGTTTATTTTTCTCCCTTTGTGCCTCAGCTTGAAATATAAGATTTTCTGTCTTCTCCTCATATATTTTGAGTCTGCAGCCCAATTCCTTAACTTCAGTTTTCAATTCCTGCGAGCTGGTATTGATCAGTTCCTTGAGCTTATCATACTGTGAATCAAATGCCGACATCAACTGATCCTGTGTAACTGTTAAAGGAGGGGACATAGCTGTCTGAGGTTCTTCTTCGTAATTATTTTGCTGGAGGTCTGAAGTACTTATATTTACCTTCTCAGTTTCCCCCCTAGCTCCTTGTGGGGAGAAAAAAGACAGACGCTTTTCAATTTTCTCTCCTTTGCCGTCTCTCCTTTCTTTTTTGGCAGTAATTTTCTGCTCTTGATTTCTTCTTCCTGCCATTTCTGCAGGTTGCCAAACACAGTCTGGTTTTTAATATAACAAGCAAACAGTTTTTTCCTTTTCTTTTTCTCCCTCTTTATAACTTATGATCAGTCTGTTGACTTATCCCCTTATGTTTCTTCAAGTATTTCAGAGCTTAACCACCTACCCCACTTCGGGTAGGGTAAGCTACTCTGGCCGATTTGGAGACTTGTACTTACTGCCCTTGAGAGATATTACACCTCTATTAGCTATAACTCTGGGAGACTGGGGTGAAGGCTGCACATATATCCTCCAGGGACCTTATTATCTTTTCCCTGTGGACCCTAGGAAATAGCGATTGGCTTTGTGGGTTGCTTCCTTAGGTTTGTTAATCTCCATCCACAAAGTCAAGTTTAGTTGAAGCTGCTATGTTCTGTAGGCCACCTACTGAATTAATAGTCTAAAACAGGGGGACGTACTTATGTCCAATACAGTCAGTTCCAAAGTGAACAAACAGCACTTCTTATTTTTGCTTGGGGCTCTCTGGCTGCTTTAGCTCTGGGCCCACATAAAGTGCAGTTTATATTTCCACTCTGATCAGCTAATCGTTCAACTCCAACCTTTTCCCTGTGTGTTTTTCCGAAAATTAACCAGTCACCTGTTATGGGTTTGTACCTGATTTACCCTGGCTGTAGTTTGTTCCCATCCCATTATGACCGGGGCTTTTACTCAAAACTTCGGGTTGTGGAAATTACCCAGTGTTGCGGGGTCGCTATTTTGCCGGTTTACAATAAGGTTAGTCTATTCACTGATTTAATACACAGCGTGAAGTTAAAAAATTGGGAAGAAAATGTAAACTTATCTGAATGCTCCGGCCTCTCTGGATCCCCGTGTTTCACCCGTCCGGTTCTTCTTATGAAAAGCTGCGTCCTCGCGCTGGCAACGCTCTTAGCCAGTTTAGCTTTTCCTACCTTCTGTGTGCCTGCCTGCTGTCCGTGGACGCCGGCTGATTCACGTGGGTCTTCCTCCGTTATTCTTCCTGGATCGTTCCTACATCTGTGGTCTTCTACGATGTCCTCTCCCTCCCCCTGCTTCCTACTCCGCGAGCGTAGTCGGCGTGCTACGTCATCGCTCCACCCCTTAACATTCTATAGTTTCCAAAGGCATCATATTTGCTTTTCTCTAATCCAGTGGAACGCCTCCAGTCAGAATTGAAGCCTAAAAAAGTAAACATAATGTCAGTTTGCCAGTTACTAATGTTAGTTTGCCATTTACTGTGCTAAATCCCCTAAGTATCCTGCATGTAACAGCTCACTGCGGCTCCCCGCGATGGGCTATACCAAGGATCCCCCTGCAGGGTGGTCTCAGTAGGAAATAGGAAATGTAGTGCAGACTCAAACCGAGCGTTCGCTACATCTCCGCCATCCTTGCGTGCCCGAACTTCCTGGTTTGAGCACGCCTTCATGACATCGCACTTGACATCACAAAGTATCGCGGGATGTCGTCAGGGACCGACAGGGTCTATAGAGATCATGATTGGGTCCCTGCTTGCGTGTTCCTGGCTCCGATCACTTCTTGGTCGGTATCCAGGAACACACAGACCCCAGATGGTGCTTTGGCCGTGAAGGAACATTGCACCATCCGGCATAATCCGATTAATTGAGCTTGCATTTTGTTCTGTCAGCCATATTTATAAAGTTGGTAACAATCAGATCTTGTGTATTTGTTAGATGCCTGCTGTTAGTTCCGAGTTGGAATAAACTGAAGGAGAAGAATCAGTTGAGCACCTCTGCTATCATGTTATCTTCTGGAACCAGTGTGCCTTCTTCAGTTTTCAGTTGTCTTACTTTTTTTGTTTTCACCATTTTGCTTTTAATATATTTGCTGAATTATCGATACAAGGATTTTTTCATTCTTCAGTTTAGATAACCTGATGATTTTTTTTTATAATTATTTACAACTAAGTTACACTTTGCCCTGCTCCAATATTCTGTTTTAAGATAACATTTAGCCCATAGTACAGCACAAGTTTAATGAAACTTTAGTGACTCGCCCACCTGTCACCTTACTCATAAAGCAAGGCAATAATGTTTACTACAGTATTTGGCGTCCAGAGTCTGAATGTGTCACATACAACAGCACAAAAACAAAGCTCTATTCTTTCTGTCTGTCACGGAAAAAGTCCTACTATTATATCAATGTAATATCAAGGTACCTTATTCTAAGACCTGGGTTATTGTTCATGGACAATAAATATTCCCATTTCAGTGGGTTCCAATGGTTTTTATTCACCCACTGATAAAAAACAAAATTTGCTCTGAATTTTGTTGAGAGTTAGAGTAGGGTTGGCACCCAGCCAGTAAAAAATTGACTTGAGACCAGTGTTATGGAGTCTATGGAGAAAAAAGGAATGACAGGTATCTTTTGAAGAAAAAGGGGCAACCTTAGATCAGGGAGGATTAATCAGTATTTGATGAGTCCTAATCATTTATGATCAATGGCCTGCCTTTATCTGGATGTTGTTTATCTGGGAAGCAGTTCTGGTACACATGGGAAAAGATTGCATGAACCCCACTACATTAAAAGTAACGTAACTCTGTATATTACTCCTGTGAGTCCAATCTGGGTTCTGGGATAAGTCCTAGTGTTGGGACAAGTCCTGTGAATGCAATCTGCATGCTGGAATAAGTTCTGGGTATTGGGGAAAATCCTGTGAGTGCAATCTATGTGCTGGAAAAGTTTAGGGTGTGGGAGCATGTCTAGCGTGCAATCTTCATGGTGGAGTAAGTCCTGGTTGTCAGAGAAAGTTCTGTGAATGTCCTTGGTGCTGGGGCAAGTTCTGTAAGTGCAAGATGTGTGCTGGGTAAGTCCTGGGTACTGGGCCAAGTCCTATGAGTGCAATCTGGTTTGTGGGCTAAATCCGGGGTGCCATCTGAGTGCTGGAGTAAGTCCTGGGTTCTGAGGAAAGTCATGTGAGTGCAATATGGGTGCTGGGCTTAGTCAATATTTCCTCCACATATGAACACAAAGTTGATATATACCCCTGCACAGGGCAATATATGCCCCCATTATGTACACAAGGTTATGTCTCACACAGTGTCCTGAAATAATCTCCTACACAGGGCAATTCATGTAACCTTGTGCGCATACTGGGGGCTATGTATTCACCTGTGAATTGGGTATATATCAAGACACTGTTTGAACTATAATTTTGTGTACATACTGGGGGCATATGTTTCATTGTGCAGGGGTTTATATCAGTATCAGATCTAAATAATACACTATTCCCAGTCCGGAAATGGTAGTATCATACATACCAGAGGCATTAGCAAACAGATATCTATAAATTAACTTCTGTTCAATTGAAAGATTGCATTTTAAATAGAACGTATTTAATAAAATATTACAGGCTCTCCGGTTCTCCTGTAGCCTGAACCCTATAATTACATAAACTAAGAGGAAGCTTTGTCAAACTGCATAACCATAAAAAACATTTAAATATACATATTTTGCAAACCAGCGGTGCAAATTATATTACATCATTGAATTTATATATTATATAATATGCTATACTTGTTATCACTGAGTATTGCTCAGTTTTATTAATTATGCAAACATGTAAAATATAGTACAGGTTAAGTACCCTTATCCAAAAAATCTATTATCAAAAATTATCCGTTATCCAAAAAAAGATTTTGCCACACATTACAAATTCCAATGCCTGTCGGAATGTAAGTACACAACGGTTTATTCAGCATCCAACCCCCTTGAGCTGCCATATAGCTTTTCCACGTTAGCCCAGATTCCCCCACACATTAATACAGTGGCATGTGTGCAGGCCTCACCCACCAACATTAGGTTCCAAACACTGCCTCATATCGCAACTACATCACAGTAAAAGTGAGTTATATGTGCTATAAAGTATTTGCATTGATACTACTGTATTTAATACAGTTTAATATAGATTTAATATATCTTATTGATGAAAATATATGAAAATAATCCTTGAAAGAGCAATTGGAATACATGGAGAAAAGGAAAATAGGTTGTTCTGGTCATTTATATTAGTGCTACTGTTTTATCTTACTCAAACTGAATTGCAAGGTTCAGAAAAATACCTTCAAAACATTTATAAAACGTTTATTATTACATGGAGATAATAACTTCACCTATCCTGTTTGAGGAATGTAGCACCACCCAAATTCTAAAAATAAGAATATACCTGTTATTAGTTTACAAACTCCTACATGTACTGTACATGTTGTTGTTTTCTCTTTTTATGTAGCAATAATGATTTACCCTATATGTTATCTTCCCAACTTGTATAAATAGATGTATGTATGTTTTTTGTTTTTTTAATCTACTGTTAAATGTGTAACTTTGGGCAATGCTGTTCTGGACTTGGTCCTCTGGACATATTTGAAAACGAGAAAAATTGCGATGTATTCTTCTTGGTAAATCACTTTCTAAATAAATACATAAATATACCTTAGAAGGTTGCAAGCCAAGAAGTGACATGATGATTGGGAAAGCACGGATTCATCAGCTGATAATATAGCAATGATTTCCAGGAGATTATCTTGTTTGATATGATCTGTGCTAAAGACAGGGTGGATCCAATAAATTTAAATAAACCCCTGGCAGGCAGTCATCCAGGATTGGATAGTCCAGGGATCGTGCATGCAGAAAAGGGAAAGAAAACTAAAAGTGGTAATGACAGGAGACATACAGAAATAGAAAGTTATTTTAGTTTCACTTCTGGGAACATTTTATTTGGAGAATAAATAAAGAATGCTAGTCTGTCAGACACATGATTGTTAGTACCTTCCTAGTTCTATCTACACCAGTTAGTGGACTATAGACAGGCTGTAGTGCTTCACTTACCAATTTGATCTCAATCCAAGCTTATGTAACAACCTTTACTTTACTACAAGTTGGAGGATATTTATAAAGGTAATTTCTGAGGCAAAGTTCTAAATTAGATCTAATCAGCAGGAACATCCCATTGGTTTCCATGGTGACTGGACCACATTTAGAACAATGTCTCACAACTTATCTTTATACATCACTCCCTAATGTAGCCCACAAGTAGGTCGTTTTATCACTTGCTCCATAAACAAATGGTTGTACTATGAAGGAAAATGTAGTATATGTTGTATATTCTAAAAGACCCATCTAGACCAAGACAGCCTACTGAAGTACTTAATAACAATGTATTGAAGTTACAGCTGTTGTGAAATACATTTTGCAATTATTTGCAGCTTGCCAAAAAGTAATTTTTTTTTAATAAAAAAAAAAAAAATTGGTAAATGATTCAATGTGGTGTTTTTTAATCTTTTGGATCGAAACGGTAACACAGATGTATGCAGTATTAAATTTTTGTCTAGGCCTACAGCAGTAGACTAAAGTAGTTGACAGTAGAGCCAGCGCTACCATTGTTGGTACCTCCTTCCTCACTGCTTTGTAGTGCCTGCACCTTTATATATATTTTTTTTTAATAATATGTTATTTAATAATTGTATTATGTTGGACATTACCAATCAGGATAGCTAATACATTACATAGATGTATGTGCTCAGATTGATGAATTGCTTGTGCCTTACCATTTTAATTGTATTATTCCCTATCAAATACAAGTCTTTTTAATAAATCTGAGCATGTGCACTTTTTATTTGGGGCACTTTTACAAGTTTGCCAAGAGGGTTATCACAATGAATGTTAAACAATATTTTGATAATGTCCCCTGTCTGACTTGACAATTCAGTAATAAAACTAACTGGTGATATCATAGCGTGACAAATATCTGTCTGCTTCCCAAGTGAGATAACATAAACAGTCACCCTCTGGTGAGTAGACAGGGCAAAGTACCATTACAGGAACAGTTTGTCAGTGATAAACAGTGAGCAATTGTTTACTGTATAGGGTGGTAAATCCTGATTAGAATCCAAAATCGCATTTTCCCATAATGCTTTACTATACAGCGTGTAAATAAAGATTGTATAATGGCAGAATCACATGATCAATTATCAAAATGATTTCAAAACCCTTTGACCAATTCAGACAATTTAAATTTGTAAGTGAGATGTAATGTAATGTAATGTTAATGTAGATAGCTATCTAGCAGCAGTAGTAATAGTAGTAACATTTATTTATATAGTGTCAACAATTTATGCAGTGATTTGCTACAGTGAATAAAATGGGAGTTAAAGACAAAATTAGACAAACAGATTCAGATCAAAATATGAGGGTATAAATTTGAGAGTACCCTACTCGCAAGCTTGTGTAATGGGTTTTTGCACAGGCCCACCTATACCCCTGTGGTCCTTTTCCCCAGTTACCTTCTTGTGCTCTGCAGGGCGATCCTGAGTCTCCGCTACCGGGGAGTTGGGGTACATGACGGCGGCAGTGCCTCCACCCAGTGGGGCATCCAGGGTATGGATGGGGGGTCCCACTGGGAGGGTCTAGGACACTTCTTCGCCGCATCTTCATCGCTGACAGTTCAGCGTGGCAGTTAGAATGCTGAACTGTCAGCAATGAAGTATAACGCGGCCGTTTCACCGCGGCTGCAGCTATGTAAGAACTGACAGTTCAGCGCTGAACTGTCAGCTCTTACAAATCTAAAAGTAAAACTAAAATAACCCCCCTAATAAATGATTCCCCCCCCAATAGTAACACTAAACACTAAACCCCAATACTAACACTAAAATTAACCCCAATACTAAAATTAACCCCCTAAACCCTAATACTAACCCCCGACCCCTAATACTAACCCTAATACTAACCCCCGACCCCTAATACTAAAGTTAACCCCCTAAACCCCAATACTAACCCTAATACTAACCCTAATAATAACCCCCGACCCCTATTACTAAAGTTAATCCCCTTAACCCCAATACTAACCCTAATACTAACCCTAATACTAACCCCCGACCCCTAATACTAAAGTTAACCCCCTAAACCCTAATACTAACCCTAATACTAACCCTAATACTAACCCCCGACCCCTAATACTAAAGTTAACCCCCTAAACCCCAATACTAACCCTAATACTAAACTTAATAATAACCCCCGACCCCTAATACTAAAGTTAACCCCCTAAACCCCAATACTAACCCTAATACTAACCCTAATACTAACCCCCGACCCCTAATACTAAAGTTAACCCCCTAAACCCTAATACTAACCCTAATACTAACCCCCAACCCCTAATACTAAAGTTAACCCCCTAAACCCTAATACTAACCCCCGACCCCTAATACTAATATTAACCCCCTAAACCCTACTACTAACCCTAATATTAACCCCCGTCACCTAATAGTAAAATTAACCCCTAACACTAAACACTAAACCTAATTCTAACCCCTTAAACCCTAATTCTAAACAAACTAAAATCGGTAAAATACTTACCTTTAGCGATGAAATGTCCCGCGATGAAATCTCCAGCGACGATCTGTCTTGTGCTGTTGAGTCGGCGGTGAAGCAGCTGCGTGGAAGCAGCCGCGATGAAGTGTCCCATCCCCCCACTGGGAACATATCTACACAAGTAATAAAACTGACACAGAGCTAACTTAAATATAACTTTGTATTGCACGGTAAAAGCACTATGCAAATAAATAAGAGAGAAATAAACAACACAGTAAAATATTTAAAAGTGCAATGACTCATTTAAAGCAACTCGCAATAAATACTGCACACCACTCCAGGCACGCCATCAGGTTTTTAGCCGGTCCGCGGCTGTGAGGGAAGCATTCTTCACTCCTCTCCAGCCGCGCGCCTTCAATAAAGTTTGATTAAAAAAGGTCCTCACAGCCACGGACCTGCAGAGTACCGGGAGACACCAGCAAGGGGTTAAGTACTGGGGAAGGGGGGAGGAGGGTGGTGCATAACGCTGGCATACTGAAGGGCAAAATCCTGGCATATTGAGGGGCTAAATCTTGGCATATTGAGTGGCTATTTCCTGGCATATTGAGGGGCAAATTCCTGGCATATTAATTGGCAAAATCCTGGCATATTAATTTGCAAAATCCTGGCATATTAATTGGCAAAATCCTGGCATATTAAATGGCTAAACCCTTGCATATTGAGGGGCAAAATCCTGGCATATTGAGGGGCAAAATCCTGGCATATTAAATGGAAAAATCCTGGCATATGAATTCGCAAAATATTGGCATATTAAATGGCAAAATAATGGCATATTGAGGGGCAAAATACTGGCATATTTAATGGCAAAAGAATGGCATATTGAGGGGAAAAATACTGGCATATTAAATGGCATTAGAATGACATATTGAATGTTAAAATACTAGCATATTAAATGACAAAAGAATAGCATATTGAGGGCAAAATACTGGTATTTTAAATGGCAAAAGAACTGCATACTGAAGGGTAAAATACTGGCATATTAAATGGCATATTGAATGGCTAAATACTGTCATACTGAGTGGCAAAATACTGACTTATTGAGTGGCAAAATATTACTGGCATATTGAGTGGCAAAATATTACTGGCATATCGACCAACTGCTCCCAACCACCCTCCATATTACACTAGACCGGGATAACATGCTTGTGAGGGTAGTGGGGCGAGTGGGAGATATTGTCGGAGGTGGGGGGTAGAGGGCCCAGAAAATATGTTCAGTAAGGGGCCCTGAAATTCCTTATGGCGGCCCTGTGCACACCGCTCTATGCCTGCTCTGGCACTGTTTGTCCCAGAGCCGGCCCTACAATGTGGCAATTTCCCCAGGTTGCAGTATTTGAGTGAAATCCTTGCCAGAAAGCGTAAATTACTTGCTGGCACCGACACTTTAATCACACCTGTGTCACTGTGTCTGTGTAAGGGGTGTGTGTAAGTGGTAAGTGTGTCACTGTGTGTGCTGCAATGGTGTTTTTGTGTTTAAGGGTTTTCAATGTGTGTTAGGGGTGTGTTAGGGTGTCAATGTGTGACAATTGAGAGCATGGGAGTTGAATATTTAGATGTACTTATTTTTCACACTATACATTATACTTTTATATATAAAATGTATGGAGGGTTGGTGGTGTGGGAGGCGTGGCTGGTGAGAGGAGGGGGCACCAAAATGCACCTTCACCTGTGTAGACGAAAATCCTTGCACCAGCCCTGCTCCCAACTGTTCCATTTTAAGTGACAATGAAGAATACGTACTGAACATGTGCTCTAGGGCTGTCACATTGTCAACGTACATGCACAGTAGAGCTGTCAGCTTGAGTGACATGGTTGTACTTATACTTGACCTCCCAAGCTCCACCTCTGGTGTTTCGATTTGCTGGTGGCAGAAATTTTGAGGTATGCTAACAGACTGTCATTAGCTATTTACAGAGGGGAGGTTGCTAAGTGGTTAATTGAGAGATCAAGTCACAGCATGTGATAAGGCATTGAGGCCTTATCACACAGTCTGAGGCCAACCAGTGACATTGAAACAATGTACAAAAATGTGACGTTTTGGTAACGACATTTGAAGCACCTATATGGACCCACCATACATGCTGCTACATACTGAACTTTACTTGGCCAGCAAGACAGAGTCCGGTGTGTTCCCTACAATAATATCACTACATTTGAAGTTACATATTGTCAGCTTGTCAGTACCATATGTGTCTCCAAACAACTTGCCAGTTCCATATTTGTCCCCAAATAGCTTGGTAGTGCCATATCTATCAGTTTTTACACCCCAAACAACTTATCAGTGCCATTGTTAGCACTCATCAATGACATATGTGTCCCCAAACAGTTTGTTGGTGACATAAGTGTGTTTGTGTTTTCCCTAGTCCAGCTGGAAGTAAGTCTTTACTTTCTTTATATATCATGTGGATGCATATATATAATTACTTGGTCACTTATGTAGATACTTATTCTACTTATAGTAACTTACTGTATGTATTCATAGTCACTTGTTTTTTTGGCATTTTTTGCCTGTATTGTTTATGGGAATATTTTGGTTTGTACTTTTAAGGAATACATGTGATATACTTGTTGTATACTATGTTGTGTGTGCAGCCTCTATTTGTTTAGTACTATTTGCAAGGTGGTAGTTGGGGACCATCTAGTCACTTGCACCCGTGCTTCACCATATTTGTAGTATTCCATATCCATGTGTCCAAAAACAGCTTGTCAGTAACACAGACTTCACCCTTCATGCTGTGCTCCCAGCATGATCCGCCCTGATGATCAGCTTTAGCTATATACCTCACGCCGCACACCCAGAAGAGCATCCCTGGCTGTATACCTCAGGAATCTTTATTGAACTGTCTGAGTCTTATTTTGCTGTGGAGTTAATACATTACTCATTAACTAACTGAAACTTAGAACTGATAACCAGGCTTTGGTAGATTTACAAGGCCAATATTATTATATTATATAACATACTGATTTTTTTTGCAAGAGAAATACTTGTAAGTAAATGTCTGTACAGCTGCAGTGACTGATTCTTAATGATTATCATGCTTTCAGACAGATCTTGTGCTGTTTGGAAGACGGTGACCTAAATATTTCTCAGCTTTGCTCATTTTCTAATCCACTGTATTTCATACCTTGCTGTCCATGCCTGCCAAAATTATTCCTCATTTTAGAAGTTTGTTTAAAGAGTGACTAACCCCCCTTCCCAGCACAGCATAGTGCAGGGAGAGTACCAAAGAAGGTCACAACAATGAAAACAAAGGGCAGCAGCTGTGGCCCCTTGTAACTTGTATGGATTCCATTTCCCCCAAACAGCTGCGCCTCTTGCTCTGCTTTATAGACGGCCATGTCCAGGTCCAAAAGCTTTCATATGACTTATGCATGCATATCAATTAGACTACTCATCAACAGTGACAGATATTGCCCAGTGGGAAACATCATTAACAAGGACTTTGTGAAAATGGTTTCAGGTAGATTCTGATATTCCCTTTGCCATTCATGACTTCATGAATGTCTAACTTATTTTATCTATTTAGTGGATATTTTATTTTATGTGTGTACTTTGATATTTTCCTTTATATGGTGATACACATAGACATAGGTGGGAACAGATTATAGCCTCTTTTAAATTATTTTTCTAGAATTAAGCATGCTTCTGCTGGGTTGCTGCCTCTAAAACGTACATATTGAACCAATTTCTCCTACTTGATCGTTTTAGGCCAACTTCCAGCAGAAGCAGTTAAGGATAACACTGAGAATGAATTCAAGAATGCATAAAATTACAATGAAAAACAAGCAAATATTAGTTTTAGTTGAGGCTATAGGACAGTGTTTCTTATTTGGTATTACAATACATACTTCTGTGTTTACACTATTCTTCTCCTTTTCTTTAGTCATATACATTCCTGCCTTGAAGCTCAAGATATTGAGGTTTTTATAGAGCCAGATATGGCATTGGCACTGCTACATTTTAATCTATCTAATTTCACATTCAAGAAGAAATATATAATTATTCAGATCTTGATGGCTACAAAAACAATAATATCTAGATACTGGAAGCAAAATCTAAGGCCCCCAAAGTCCCAAATATTAGCCCAATTGGAATATCAATATAATATGGAAAGAGGTATATCGTTCCAAAATAACAACAACAAAAAATTTGAGGAAAAATTGCTTCCCTGGATCAATTGGGTTAAAAAATACAACAACATCTAGATAGTATGGGGGAGGGAATAACAGAGGAGAGGTAAAGAAGGGGAAAAGAAGGAAAACAGAAACAGAAATCCGTAGGTGGGATTTTGCAGTACGAATCTCCCCGAAATTATGTTTACCCCTGAGGCTTTTTAAACATTGCCTATAAGATATTACATCTTCACAACTGGGTCCTATAGCCCCCCCCCCCCCCCACCCCCAATGCCCACTGAAAAAAAATAATTAGATAAATGTGGAAATCTAGGCTCCTCGATATATGTCAGTAAGTCCTGTTATGTTAGTAAGTCTTGTGTGGTTCATTGCATGTAATAGTCTTAATATCTATCTAAGTCTAAAAAGCTTATAATGTATATGTAATGTTATATGTAATGCTCTTGGGCAGAATGACTATATATGCATTGTACGTAATGTTTAAAAAAATAAAAAGATTAAGATATAAAAAAAAAAAAAAAAAGATATTGAGGTTTTGTGTTGGCTTGAGTCACACTACAACTGGCTCATATTATTGCAATGATCACAAAGCACCATTTAATCATATCCTTTATTTTTACCTATCCATCCATACATGTTATGTAAAGTATTAACGATCCATCATATCTCTCAGCAGTTCAAATTTCAAAGACACTTTTTTTTTATGGGAGTGGATGAAGGTGTGACTGTGGGCGGGTCATTACTGGTAAGTTGGTAATTACTTATGTACAGTGGATATAAAAAGTCTACACACCCCTGTTAAAATGTCAGGTTTCTATACTGTAAAAAAATGAGACAAAGATAAACCATTTCAGAACTTTTTCCACCTTTAATGTGACCTATAAACTGTACAACTCAATTGAAAAACAAACTGAAATCTTTAAGATAGAGGGAAGAAAAAATATAAAAATAAAATAATGTGGTTGCATAAGTGTGCACACCCTCTTATAACTGGGGATGTAGCTGTGTTCAGAAATAAGCAATCACATTCCAAATCATTTTAAATAGGAGTCAGCATACACCTGCCATCATTTAAAGTGCCTCTGATTAACCCCAAATAAAGTTCAGCTGCTCTAGTTTGTCTTTCCTGAAATTTTCTTAGTCGCATCCCACAGCAAAAGCCATGGTCCACAGAGAGCTTCCAAAGCATCAGAGGGATCTCATTGTTAAAAGGTATCAGTCAGGAGAAGGGTACAAAATAATTTCCAAGGCATTAGATATACCATGGAACACAGTGATGACAGTCATCAAGTGGAGAAAATATGGCACAACAGTGACATTACCAAGAACTGGAGCTCCCTCCAAAATTGATGAAAAGATGAGAAGAAAACTGGTCTGGGAGGCTACCAAGAGGCCTACAGCAACATTAAAGGAGCTGCAGGAATATCTGGCAAGTACTGGCTGTGTATTACATGTGACAACAATCTCCCGTATTCTTTATCTGTCTGGGCTATGGGGTAGAGTGGCAAGACGAAAGCCTTTTCTTACGAAGAAAAACATCCAAGCCAGGCTACATTTTGCAAAAACACATCTAAAGTCTCCCAAAAGCATGTGGGAAAAGGTGTTATGGTCTGATGAAACCAAGGTTGAACTTTTTGGCCATAATTCCAAAAGATATGTTTGGCGCAAAAACAACACTGCACATCACCAAAAGAACACCATACCCACAGTGAAGCATGGTGGTGGCAGAATCATGCTTTGGGGCTGTTTTTCTTCAGCTGGAACTGGGGCCTTAGTTAAGATAGAGGGAATTATGAACAGTTCCAAATACCAGTCAATATTGGCACAAAACCTTCAGGCTTCTGCTAGAAAGCTGAACATGAAGAGGAACTTTATCTTTCAGCATGACAATGACCCAAAGCATACATCCAAATCAACAAAGGAATGGCTTCACCAGAAGAAGATTACCGTTTTGGAATGGCCCAGCCAGAGCCCAGACCTGAATCCGATTGAAAGAGGTGATCTGAAGAGGGCTGTGCACAGGAGATGCCCTCGCAATCTGACAGATTCGGAGTGTTTTTGCAAAGAAAAGTGGGCAAATCTTGCCAAGTCAAAATGTGCCATGCTGATAGAGTCTACCATGCTGGTATGAGTCATACCCAAAAAGACTGTGCTGTAATAAAATCAAAAGGTGCTTCAACAAAGTATTAGTTTAAGGATGTGCACACTTATGCAACCACATTATTTTATTTTTATCTTTTTTCTTCCCTCTACCTAAAAGATTTCAGTTTGTTTTTCAATTGAGTTGTACAGTTTATAGGTCACATTAAAAGTGGAAAAAGTTCTTAAATGATTTATCTTTGTCTAATTTTTTTACAGCACAGAAACCTGACATTTTAACAGGGGTGTGTAGACTTTTTATATCCACTGTATTTTGATAAGTAATTTTGAATAAGAATCATTAATTTTATTTACACAAATTAATATGCAAACTTATTTACTGCTGTTTAAACACATTTATTGTGAGTTTGATTGCTGTGGAGCTCTGTGTTAGTTTTACAAACTAAAAATTATGAACTCCCTGAAAATTGAGGAGCAAAGAGGGACAAGGGGATTTAGATGCAAAATAGACACTGACCCTCAAAAATAAGGAGATTTGGGAGGCATGGTCTATTCTTATGAATCAACACAGCATTTGTTAGCACAGCAGTTTTATAAATTGTGCTTTTGAAGCCTGGTAAAATACCATGTAAAATGACCTACCAGCTGTCATTATGGAAATGTTGCCCTCTATCTTAGATGTTTGATACCTGTTACTTCAGCCAACAAATCAATAATAAAAGAGTGACATTTTATGCATATCAGAGCTCCCCACATAAACATATGGGAAATTCTAATGTGTCAACAGCTGTCCTTAAGCCTAAATCGCTTCTGGCATTTTATACAGACAAATTAATTCTTCAACATAAGTGAGCTTTTCTACTTGACCTCCTTAATATTTTTATTCTTCCCACATCAGATCCAAGTTGCTAAACTGCATGTCTGGCCACTGATAGGGTTAAACAGAGCAAGAGAGCTAAATAAGGTACTTTATTTGTATGGTTTCATTAAATTCATTAATGTTATTGAGGCCCTGAAAAAGCCTCTGCTCATTGATCTCCTAAACAATTCTTAATGTATTATGCATCAGTCCCTTTGTAGCACCATAGTATCCATCATTCTATGCCCTTATATTCCTTCCCTTACATAGATAAACACATATATATATATTGCACAACAGATTTCGAATAGCCACGAGTGTGGAATCTTGAAGCCATTTCCCATACTTGCCTTTCTTGAGTTTCTTTGTCAGTATTATTCCGGATGAATCGCATGAATTGGGATAATGGCAGATATATTTATATACTATATATATCTGCCATTATTCCAATTAATGCGATTCATCCGGAATAATACTGACTAAGGAACTCAAGAAAGGCAACTACGGGAAATGGCTTCAAGATTCCACACTCGTGGCTATTCGAAATCTGTTGTGCAGATGGCACTTCAGAAGGCTAGGCAGAAGCAAAAGGAAGCTAAACAAACTACTGAAAACACCCGGATGGTCATTTCAACCAGATTCCACACGGCCTTGCTGTACGTAAGAAGGATAGTGGTCCGAAATTGGCACATGTTACAAAGAGACCCACAATTGGCTCCTTTTACAAGGGATACACCCATGATGTGCAATAAAAGGGGTGTTAATCTTCGTGATCGTCTGGTCAAGTCAGACCAGACACGTGTTATAGCAATACACCTCAAACACTGAGTTATCAGAAGCCAGGTTGTTTTAGGTGTTTAAATTGTGTCACCTGCTCTAATATGAATGAGACTTCTCATTTTGTCAACTCACATTCGGGAAAGAGATATGCCATCAAACACCATATCACCTGTACTACGGATCATGTTTTATATCTTATCACCTGCCCCGGTAGCTTAGCTTATATAGGGAAGACCAGTGTTACCCTTAGAGAATGTATTAGGGGCCATCGTTCCTCGATAATGACTGCCTAATGGGACAAGAAGTCAGACAAACCAGTTGCACGCCACTTTCTGGAAAAAGCTTTTGAACACATCACCCTGTGTATTGAACACAATCTCGTCACCTACTGCAAAAGGAGGCTTATTGGATTAAGACTTTGGACACTGTGTCCCCTAGGGGCCTAAATGAATACTTATTAATTTTTACTCCCTCACTCTTAATGCTTTCTCCTCTACTTATTTCGTTTTTTTGTTTTTTTTCTCTGGTACTTTTTATGGTTCTTGGTTTGTGTGTGTTGTTCTTTTGTATGCAGGTTCCACCAAGGTCTGAGTGGATATGGTTCCCTATATTTTTTTTATATATTTGCACTTTTTTATATGTTTACACTTTTCTTTTGCTTTTGTGCATTTGTTTGTTGGTTATTGTATTTTAATGTGTCTGTTTTTTATTTTAATTTTTTTTTCACTTTTAATCGTATTTTCATTTGTTTTTTCATTTTTGTTCAGTATTGTCGGTTTTTGTGGTTCCTTAGTTCAAACTTTGTATTCTTATTTTTCTATTTCTCTTTTTCTATGGGGAGGTTTCTATGGGGGCTTGGTTTTAGCCCTGGTGCTTTAGGTTGCTAGGGGTTACAGGAAGCTTTTGTACGTTTTAGTGTTTTTTACCAGCATTTTTAATTTTTTATGCAGCAGGATTTTTGGGTCCTCCCTGGCCATGTGAACTGCTGCATGCTCATTTTCACTACAAGTCCTGTGAGAGAGTGGGTATTTGTTTATGCTTTTCTTTTGGATAGTATATAGAACAATGATATTTAAACTTTCACACTCTACCAGCAGAATACATTTCTCATTTCACTCAGCAAACTTTTCAAGGATCATGATGGGAAATATAGTCCACAGCAATTGGAGTGCAAAAATGTTAGATATCATTGTTATTTATATATTCACATACATTTCTATACAGACCCATTATGGGAGTGATGATACAGACCCATTATGGGAGTGATGTATAAGCATGATGCACATGCACATAGCACTAAATACTGCTGCTCTATAAAGCATTCTCCTGACAGGTGGAAGAGGCAGCGATCCCATCTTCATTTTTTGGCATCCTAAATTTTGCCCACTTCATGTCTCCTTTAGCACGAAAGTCACGATTTTTGGAGGCAATCCTGATGTCCCACCAATGTCCCAATGTTCAAGTTTAAAAGAAAATTTGCCTCTTCTGATTCTTTGACTGGAGGGGCCCCGTTAGAGACGCTTCAACTATTGACGGAAGACCTGGAGCTGAGACAGTGGCTCAGGGCGGAGTTGACTCAAGTCTCAGATCTATTGCCTGCTCTATCCTCTGGTACTTTTTCTGAACTACAGAGTAAATTTAAATTACCAAACATAGAACAATATACATTCATAAGAATTAAGAGCACCCTAAACGCTAATCCCTTAAGAGCTCACTCAGATCTAGATACCTTTATGGACGCGCACTATAATAAACACCTTATATCCAAAATAACTGAGCTCTATAGACGGGAGTCGGACCTGGTGAAAACTAAAGCCATATGCAAATCGGAAGAGGAATTGGGGTTGGAGTACCCAACTGAGACATGGTTCCGAGCATGGGGCAGAATGAGGAAAGCAGTTCACTGCATAAATTTACACGAGCAATTTTTTAAGCTGATGCATCACTGGTACTATGTTCCAACGGTCATGAATAAAATGTTCAATTCCTCCACGGAGAGCTGTTGGAGGTGTCAGACAATGCCCGGAACCATGTCTCATATATGGTGGAGCTGCCCAAGACTAGATCCAATAAAAATGGAATTGGGCGAACTTATTAAGGTTTTATTTGGATTGGACTGGTCACCGACACCTCAGTCTTTTTTGTTCAACATAGAGGTCCCGCTAAAGAAAAAAGCTAACGCGGACTTAGCGATAAACATTTTCTCGGCAATAAAGATATGCTTAGCTCGAAACTGGAAGGAACAGAACCCTCCATTATGGCTGAATATTTGAAGTCAAATAGAGTACCAACATAATATGGAGAAGCACTTCTACAAAATAACCGACAACTTAAACACATACTATGAAATATGGGCCCCATGGCAGACCCTTAGCCAAACTTAACTGGATTCCCATCAAACTTAAATTTAATCAAACAAGGGGGAGGCAATCCCAAACAAGAAACCCCAGATCACACTACAGCATTACTAAAGAAAACCAGGTACACCACGAGACCAAGGTATAAATGTACGTATGGATGAATGGGGGTGGAGGTAGTGAGAAGTTGAGAAGTATAGAGAGAACAGGAAAGAACTAAGCCAATCTAACTTAAGAGCACTGTCTAAGCTTCAAAAGACACAATGATGTTAAAACCTAATAATCAACTTGACTGATTAAGCAACGCAAAACTGAGTGTCAAAAAAAAAAAAAAGAAAAAAATGGTCCAACATTTTGAACACTGTAGCAACAGTAGAATTAACTTTCCAATATTTGATGGAGAAATAAAATGTAAGTCATTTTTGGGAAAAACTATTTACACAACTTTCATAACACCCTACACCCAGCTGTCCAGCTTCACGTAGGGTATTCCTGATTTGGGGGAGTCTGTCCTCCAAGCCCTCGGAGCTCTACATCGGTGGGACAGGAGATTACAGATAACCACTTACTGCATACTTTACTAGTGGGCACTCAGCATGTAAGGCCAAAGTTGCACTGTGAAAAGTATGCCACTAGTGGTTTTATGGGGTGACATCTTACATGTTGTGGTAATGGGCCCATGGTAGATTTTTACATCAGGATCTGGTGGTTTCCAGCTATGCCCCTTTGACCATGGCAGCTTTGGCCAAACATCACCGATTTGTGGGTAATTTTAATGCATGCCACCCACAAGGTGTTCTAATAAAGTTTAATCGTATGTGAAGGAAGGAATTTCTATAACTGTATTGCTTATTGCTTATTGATCTGTAGTGACCTGACAAGTGAACTGCAAAAACTTAGGCATTATTAGCTGAGTTGAAAACGTAGGCGACTAGGAGAATTTCAGGATTAATTATTGATACCTGATTTATTCTACTTCATTGTCAGGTTTATGTTTTCATCTACATTATTATGACTCAGGTTTATACATAAAGGTGAATTTTGGGGCTCAGTTCTAAAAGTGTAGCAATCACGGTGGTCACTAATGTAAGGTTCTTGCTGACTTACCATAGAATTTCATTTTATAAATATTCCCCTATAGCTATTTGCACTTATAGAAGAGTTTATAGAAAAGAACAGTGGCTTTCATCTAGTAGACACATTTACTAGATGAAAGCCTCTATTCTTTTCTATATCTAGCATCAGGGGGGGCTATATGTGTTTATGTGAGAAAGGTACTGCAATTATCCCATAACAAATACCATGCGCATTGTAATACAAAAAGCACTAGTAAACCAAAACAGAAAGGCTCTAATTATGGACAAGAATTTGGTCTAAGGCTATGGAAAAAAAAGAACTCGCAAAACATTGCATTTTTTAGAGCACAGTATATCACTACACTTCCCACTCAAAATATTGCAAAACAAATAGTGTGAGAATAAAAAGTTACAATGCAAAATAGAAATGCCACTTTTCACAAAATCCATTTCTAAAGTTTTTAAACTAGCATACAGAAGCAAGCGTTTTTAACAAACCTGTAATTTTACTTTGGGCACAGTGGTCATATTGCATAATTTACCCTTCCAGCATATAGGAATATGACTAAGGAATATGGTAGTTGCTGATCAGTTACAGTTGTTGGCTTCAACTTCAGTAAAGACATCATTCAAGCAAGGGCCATAATGTAAATATAAAACTTAATGCACTATAGATGCTGTCTAACCTGTTTGATAAATTCATATTGGAGGTTTGGGTAAATAAACCCTTGTTCCATAATTAGTAATATTATGACATATAGCTGGTATGTATGATCCTAATTACTTAGGAGAAGCTATTTCTGACAGAAGGGGAGGCAGATTGGTTGTTGTGGTTTAATCCATGTACCTTTTTCTTCTTGAGTGAGCAGATCTTTTGGAAATTTGACACTGAGAAAAGAATTCTGTGTTTAATAAGGGATAGTGGTATGAATCACTAACCTTGTTTTCTTTTCTGATGAGTTGAAAAGGTGACATTACTCATGCTTAAAGTATTTGAAGCACAATTGCGTTTTTTTGTGACACAATGATATTATTGTTGGGTAAAATTTATAAACCAACTATTAGTAGTTGGATTGGGTCATTGCATTGTAAATGAACTTAGACATTTTTGCTCAAACACTTTCAATAAGCAGGATAGACCCATCTACAGTGTCCAAGAACCCATTTTTAGGTAAGTGCTGGATCAGCAAAGAAAAAGACACAGCACTGTCTAATCAGTTTTTTCATCATGTCATATTTCCGAAAATTTTTGTTATTTATCTATGCAAAACTACCAAATACACTAAATATATTTTTTTTCATACTGATGAATCATTATACACAGTATGTTAAAATAGAGTTAACTTCACATATTCAACCAAAAGTGAGTGCATTTTTACCGCAAATCCCTGTAGTTATTTTACTGGTAGAGTTTTTTTTTCCCTTTTCCATTCTTTTACCTTTTCTTTGAAGGAGAAAGGATAGAAGAGAGGGTGTTTTGTTTTCTTTCTTATTTATTTCTAGTTTTCTTTTCCTTCCTTCCTCACTTCCTCTGCTATTGTTATAGCAATAGTCTATCGCTACAAACCCTAATTATTTGATGGAGGTGTTACAAAATAGAGAAAACTTTCACATTTATTAAATACATCTTGATAAAAGTCTCCTCTGTGGGACTGAAACATTGATCTTTGTGAAATAAATCCCTAATTCTTCATGATATCAAATCCCCTGAGTGCTCCTTTCTCCATCTATTATAATGTCTGCCAGGGCATCAACCCTATTGTTTCTGGAGTGCACAGACTAGGATATATATATATATATATATATATATATATATATATATATATATATATATATATATATATATATATATATATTTAGTCAAGTATGCACAAATAGACAGGCTTATAAAATTTGTTTGTGTCTTGTCTCTCTTTTTCTGTATGTTAAACCATAAAATGTATATACTGTTAAATGTTGTTAACCAGATTTTTCTATTGAGAAGACATCTAAATAAAAATCACACCCTAAACGGGAGCATTGATTCTTAACGGAGTTGTGCTATATATATCTTAATCTGCCTATTGTTCGACCTCCTTCTCTTCTCCCACAGGCACTTTCATTGTAGATAGAATGTTTGGAAACTAGCAGAAACCAGCATATGAGTAGGCGTGAATGATTCAAGTCACTGTAATTTAGCCTGCATGTTTCTAAGTAAAAGAAAGAATTTGCCTTCCAGATGTTGAGACTTGCCAGAGGTTATCTGCTTAATCTGAGAAGGTTTTCATATGTGTGACGGACAGAGAGATTTATGGTGTATATGTACACAATTTAATGCCCTTTGCAAGTTTAGTAAGTGCTTCTGTTGCATCACACAGTATGTGTTGCAAGGTTTGTCAATATCCTTTAGCAAAGAAGGGCAAATTGCTTCCCTCCCCCAGCATTACAAATTTCAACCTCACATCACTGCCATATATTGCAAAAACGAATATGTCTGTAAGTTAACAGGCTATAAGTTTATGTTGACCAAGGTGCAAAGAGGGTAACAATATTCTAATCTCAAAGGGGTCAATCTGCTGATTTTGAGTATTGCACTAATCAATAAACACCATGATTATGCGCATCCTTAGAAAATATGTGAGGAGAGTTTTATGTTTACCTAGGCCATGTAGCCCTGGAGCAGTTAAATGGAACACCCTCCTTCCAGAAAATTCATAAGGCCCTTTTTGATGTTCTGCTGGTTTAGTGATCTTCTTTCTGGTTGAAGCTCAAATGGGCTCTGCCTTTGTCTAATACACAAACTCTTCCTCCTATGCCTGCTCACACTTCTGTTCTTCTTGAAGCGCATGACAATTATGCAGGCAGAGCAGGACACAGACAGTTCACCACCATGGGCAACTGAGGATACCACCTTTCCTTTAGTTAATTGGTACCCAGTCACTGAAAACAACTTCTTAAACAATGGAAAAAATGTATTGCATAGGGTGCTATAACTTTAGTAGCACAGGGTGCTATAATTTTAGTAGCGCTCGGTGCTATAACTTTAGTAGTATCAAACAGTGATACAGATTCACTATTGTGACTTGGTATTACCTCCTTCTCAGAAACCACTGCAGGGTGGTTTGGCATCAAGTATTCTGTACAAGGCATCAGAGGTTCTTGCCTACCTTGGGAGCAGAAGCCCACTTACATTAAGATGGAGCAGAGGATGGTAGAGGAGGAACTATTTACGAAAAAACTCAGGTGAGTTGAGGTGAAATAAACATTTTTATCTCACTGTGCTATAGGGCCAAATTTGGTTAAATGCTTAGTATGAATGCACTCTGCAAACGTTATTCTTATCTCACTGTGCTATAGGGCCAAATTTGGTTAAATGCTTAGTATGAATGCACTCTGCAAACGTTATTCTTCTTGCAGAGATGATGGTTACAAGATTTTCCAGAGTTCTGGAAACTATCCCATTTCCCTAACTACAAGTAATGTAAATAGAGTTGAGCGAACCCGAACCGCACAGTACGGGTTCGTACCGAACATTACGTTTTTTGGACCCCAAACACTGACATTTCACTGTATGTTCGGGTTGGAGTGTGGGGTTCGGCGATTTAATGGCGCGTTTTGAAAGCGTTTGACTCGTTTGCCCTTTGAAGCCATCACAGCCATGCCTACTAATGTGCAGCATGTGACCCACCCTCTATATATAAGCTGGAGTCACCGCACATCACATGAGCTATTCTTAGTGTAGGGAGAGGATGCTACAGCTGTGAGGGACAGATTAGTAAAGAATTCTGGTGTTGAATCTGCAAACTACAGCTATTATTCAAACTACAGCGATTATTTTAGTGGGTGCTATACTACATTTTTGTACTCTGCCCTGAGCCCAGTGCCACAGAGAGTGCAGTGCACTTGCAACTGCATGTGTGCCAGGCACATGACTTTAATCCTGTTCTGGTAGCTCAGTGGGCAACATCTAGGCATTTTTAAATACTGCAATTTTTTGGGTGCTAAATAGTACATTTGCGTCCTGCACTTCATATCTGAGAGTCAAATAGAACCGTCAAATACTGAGCTTACAGCGCACTTTGAAAAATTCTAAATGTTTTGGGTGCTAAATAGTACATTTTCGTCCTGCATTTCATATCTGAGAGTCAAATAGAACCGTCAAATACTGTGCTTACAGCGCACTTTGAAAAATTCTAATTGTTTTGGGTGTTAAATAGTACATTTGCGTCTTGCGGTGCACTTCATATCTGAGAGTCAAATAGAACCGTCAAATACTGTGCTTACAACGCACTTTGAAAAATTCTAATTGTTTTGGGTGCTAAATAGTTCATTTTCGTCCTGCACTTCATATCTGAGAGTCAAATAGAACCGTCAAATACTGTGCTTACAGCGCACTTTGAAAAATTCTAAATGTTTTGGGTGCTAAATAGTACATTTTCGTCCTGCATTTCATATCTGAGAGTCAAATAGAACCGTCAAATACTTTGCTTACAGCGCACTTTGAAAAATTCTAATTGTTTTGGGTGTTAAATAGTAAATTTGCGGCCTGTGGTGCATTTCTTGCAGTCCAGTAACCCAAAAAAATACAAATAAAAATTGTTGACTATTGGCAGTTATATTGTCGCCTGACATAAACCATCTGTTAGTTTGGTGGGAGAACGCAAAAAATGAGGAGAGCGTCAAATAAGGGACGTGGCCCCGGTCATGGTGCTGCTGGTGTTGGTGGAGCTCCTGTTGCAAGGAGAGGACGTGGTCGATCTGTGCCAGCTACACGCACAAGTGAAACACCTTCCTCAGGTGCTAGTACGCGACATAACCTTCAGCGTTATTTGGTAGGGCCGAATGCCGCTCTTAGAATGGTGAGGCCAGAACAAGTACAGGCGATAGTAGATTGGGTGACTGACAGTGCCTCCAGTTCCTTGACGTTGTCTCCCACCCGGTCCCCTGCTGAAAGCTCAGAGTTGGCACCTACAGCCCATGGCCATCTGTCTTTCACCTCACCCCCTTGCAAATCAGCCAAGCAGTCTGAGCCACAAGTCATGCAGCAGTCTCTTATGCTTTTTGATGACTCTGCTGGTGGGGTTTCCGTGGGCCATCCACCTAGCCTTGCCCCATAAGTGGAAGAGATTGAGTGCACTGATGCACAACCACTTATGTTTCAGGATGAGGACATGCGTGGACCACCACAGCACGTCTCTGATGATGACAAAACACAGGTGCCAACTGCTGTGGCTTTTGGCAGTGTGCAGACCGGCAAGGAGGGCAGGGTTGAGGAGTGGGTGGAAGATGATGTGGAGGATGATGAGGTCCTAGAACCCACATGGAATCAAGGTCATGCGAGTGACGTGTCCAGTTTGGAGGAAAAGGCGGTGGTCGCAAAGAGGCACCAGCGCAGCATAAGAGGGAGCAGGGTGCAAAACCGTAGCGGCCGTCCCCTAGACAGTACGCCTGCTACTGCCCACCGCACCCAGGGGCCGAGCACACCAAAGCCAGCTCCAAGGAGTTCCCTGGCGTGGCAGTTCTTTAGACAATGTGCTGACGACAAGACACGAGTGGTTTGCAAGCTGTGCAATCAGTACCTGAAGCCAGGCATAAACGTGCTAAACCTGAGAATAACCTGCATGACCAGCACGAGCTGCAGTGGAGTAAGCATCTCAAAACCCAAGAAAGGTCTCAGGCTCCTCCTGCTTCCTCTTCTGCTGCTGTCTTGGCCTCTTCCTCCAGCTATGGAGTCACCGTGGCACCTGCCATCGAGCAAATAGAGGAAGTGGCAGCAACGCCACCACGTCCGCCACGGTCCCCAAGCATCAAAACACTGTCCCATGGAAGCGTTAAGCTGTCCATCTCCCAAACACTGGAGAGAAAGAGGAAGTAGGGCCCTACCCACCCGCGAACACTGGCCCTGAATGCCAGCATTTCCAAATTCCTGGCCTTTGAAACGCTGTCATTCCATCTGCTGGAGACGGACAGTTTTAAAAACCTGATGGCGGTGGCTGTCCCACAGTACGTGGTTCCCAGCCGCCACTACTTTTCCAGGCGAGCCATCCCTTCCCTGCACAAGCAATTGGCGGACATAATCAGGTGTGCCCTGCGCAACGCCATCTGTGGCAAGGTCCACATAACCACAGATACGTGGACCAGTAAGCACTGGCAGGGACGCTATATCTCCCTAACTGCACACTGGGCAAATGTAGTGGCGGCTGGGCCTGAGGCAGATAGCAGTTTGGCGCATGTCCTTCCGTCACCGAGGATTGCAGGGCATTTATCTTTGCCTCCTGTTGCCTCCTCCTCCTACTCAGCTTCTTTCTTCTCATCTACCACCTCCTCATCCGGTCAGTGTAACACCTTCACCACCAACTTCAGCACAGCCAGGGGGAAACGACAGCAGGCTCTTTTAAAACTCATGTTTGGGGGGGAAAACCCCACAGCGCACAGGAGCTGTGGACGGACATGGAACAACAGACCAATGAGTGGTTTTTGCCACTGAGCCTCAAGCCCGGGCGAAATCTCGTAGCAGCACTGGGCCTAGCCGGTTTGACGCACATCCCTTGCCTGGCGCATGTGCTGAATTTGGTGGTGCAGAAATTCCTGAAAAACTACCCAGATTTATCAGAGCTGCTGCAGAAAGTGCGGGCCGTCTTTGCGCACTTTAGGCGTTCTCACCCTGCTGCTGCTCGCCTGTCTGCGCTGCAGTGTAACTTAGGCCTTCCCACTCACCGCCTCATATGCGATGTGCCCACAACTCAACCTTGCACATGCTGGAGAGACTGTGCGAGCAGCAGCAGGCGATAGTGGAGTATCAGCTGCAGCACGCACGGGTCAGTCGCTCTGCGGAACAGCACCACTTCACCACCAATGAGTGGGCCTCCATGTGAGACCTGTGTGCCATTTTACACTGTTTTGAGTACTCCACCAACATGGCCAGTGCCAATGACGCCGTTCTCAGCCTTACTATCCCGCTTGTATGTCTCCTTGAAAAAACGCTTAGGGCGATGATGGAAGAGGATGTGGCACATGAGGAAGAGGAGGAGGAATAAGAGGGGTAATTTCCACGGTTATCAGGCCAGTAATTCACAGGTGCCTTGGAGGGTGGGTTGCTGCACCTGCATAGGCCAGGTACACAACTGTCAAGCCAGGGCACAGTTTTTGAGGAGGAGGAGGAGGAGGAGGAGGAGGAGGAGGAAGAGGGGTCATTTCCATGGTTATCAGGCCAGTCATTCACAAGTGGCTTGGAGGGTGGGTTTCTGCACCTGCATAGGCCAGGTACACAACTGTCAAGCCAGGGCACAGTTTTTGAGGAGGAGGAGGATGATGAGGAGGAGGAGGAGGAAGAAGAGGGGTAATTTCCATGGTTATCAGGCCAGTCATTCACAAGTGGCTTGGAGGGTGGGTTCCTGAACCAGCATAGGCCAGGTACACAACTGTCAAGCCAGGGCACAGTTTTTGAGGAGGATGAGGATGATGAGGAGGAGGAGGAAGAAGAGGGGTCATTTCCATGGTTATCAGGCCAGTCATTCACAAGTGGCTTGGAGGGTGGGTTCCTGCACCAGCATAGGCCAGGTACACAACTGTCAAGCCAGGGCACAGTTTTTGAGGAGGAGAAGGAGGAGGATGAAGAAGAAGAGGGGTCATTTCCACGGTTATCAGGCCAGTCATTCACAAGTGACTTGGAGGGTGGGTTCCTGCACCAGCATAGGCTAGGTACACAACTGTCAAGCCAGGTACACAACTGTCAAGCCAGGGCACAGTTTTTGAGGAGGAGGAGGAGGAGGAGGAAGAAGAGTGGTCATTTCCATGGTTATCAGGCCAGTCATTCACAAGTGGCTTGGAGGGTGGGTTCCTGCACCAGCATAGGCCAGGTACACAACTGTCAAGCCAGGGCACAGTTTTTGAGGAGGAGAAGGAGGAGGATGAAGAAGAAGAGGGGTCATTTCCATGGTTATCAGGCCAGTCATTCACAAGTGACTTGGAGGGTGGGTTCCTGCACCAGCATAGGCCAGGTACACAACTGTCAAGCCAGGGCACAGTTTTTGAGGAGGAGGAGGATGATGATGAGGAGGAGGAGGAGGAAGAAGAGGGGTTATTTCCACGGTTATCAGGCTAGTCATTCACAAGTGGCTTGGAGGGTGGGTTCCTGCACCAGCATAGGCCAGGTACACAACTGTCAAGCCAGGGCACAGTTTTTGAGGAGGATGATGATGAGGAGGAGGAGATCGCCAACGCAGCTGGGGCACCGCCAGCACCTCAGAAGGCAGGGTTAGCATTATACTTCCTTTTGCAGCCCTCTAGCCCTTTCCAGGACTTTTTTAGAGGCATTTTAGTGGCCAAAAGTTCGTGTCCCCATTGACTTCAATGGGGTTCGAGTTCGGGGTCAAGTTCGAGCACGGACCCGGACATTTTTTCGAAGTTTGGTCGAACCTGCTGAACCCAAACATCCAGGTGTCCGCTCAACTCTAAATGTAAACTGTCGGAGTTGGGCCTATTGATGCACTTGGTATAGAACTTGGTGTACCGGTTTTCACTTACAACAGCCACAGCCTCCAAGGGACTTAACCCAAAGGTTTGTGTGGATGTCATAACTTAACTGAAGTACTCAGTAGCAGGGATCCAAGTAGGCACCATAATTAGGAACAAGTCAGTGGGCTAAGTCAAAACTCAGAGTAAGATATGTTCATGGTCGAAGGAAGTTGAGGGTCAGGGTGGGTAGAGTACAATCATAAATTGATTAATAAGTTTGGACAGACAGTGAACAATCACAAGTGGTTATACTAGAAGAGATCTGACAGAATCAACCAAAAAAATGCACCCTTAAACAGAAGATCTTGATCAAAGGGCAGTGAAAGACTGAGGAAGTGCAGAAAAGTGAAGCATGTATAACAAGTGGCATCCACAAATCAGTTCCTTGTGAAACACCACAATGAAATGAAAATAAGGTCAGTGACATAGGTAAAGTTGTGATATTATATGGGAATTCCTGACCAGTAACTGCAGCCTGGAAGTCTACGCTGACAAGTAGCTATTACACAATCCTTCAATCTGCATAAAATGTAACTCCTTCTTCTCTGAGGAGAGCAGCACCACAGGTGGGTAGTAAACATGGAAAAAAGCCATAAAGGGCTCTCTGTTATACATCATTTAAAAGCAAACAGTAAGTGTGAATTATATAATGGCTTTGCATTTGCTGAGCAAAATGTCAGGTGGCAAGAGAGAATTATGTTTTAGCTGACTATGCAAACACTAATTTTTAGACTCCCCTATCATTTTAGCTAAGTTAGCACTTATTTGGCAGTAATTTAGCCTCACAGTACTATGGCTTAAAATTCAGGAGTATTTTACATATTTTCGTCTAACCATCTTTTTTGGATTGGTTGTGAAACCACAATTTAAATAAATGGAAAACAAAAGTCTGTCCACCAGTCCACAAGGTGGTCATAATATTATTAGGTCACAAAATGCGTACACAGTACCTGCAATACCATTCTCTTCAGTGTAAAGCTTGTGATGTGCACACATTTTTTCAAGCTCAACAAACAAGTAAAACAAGTAGGAGTTGTAGAAATTGAATTTTAAAACGTATTTTTGATTTTTCGTAAAAGCAGATTCAGTGACAAAGTTTCTCTACTCTCTTTTATAAAACATTAAACTCGGTAGAATAGTTTGGTAAATTTTCACTTAAATTGTAGTTGTAATGTAATTAGTAAGTGTGTTGCACTGTTAAAAGATCCTACTGTGTACAAGAGCAAGATTGTCCACACAATGTATTCTATTTCAGGAGAACAGGAAGTGAGTAAATTAAACAAAACTTTAGATCCTCAGTGTCTATATAATCAGTACTGCTGCACTTGCAGTAAACATGCAGCGTAATCACTTGAGTCAAATATTAAAAATGTGATTCATGCAGAATGCCTGCTTCATGTCACACTAGAAAAAAAACCCTGTGCACTATACAAGCAGTAATCTTCAACTTTCACCAAAGTGAGTTTGGGGACTAGACTGTCCGTTTAAGGGTAAAAAATATTTATCAACTAATACAAATGTTTTTTTAAATAACGATACACATCAAAAGGAAAAAAAACAGCATACCACTATACCAGCATACCACTAAAACTTACAAACGAGTATAGCAACAAAATATGTATCAGGGCTAAATGGCAGAGAATAATACAATAGGGGTTATGTATAAAGATGGCGCACACATAGATAGCAGTAAATAGTGTCAGTATTGGCGCATGCACAAATGTAAAAAGCATTCTCCTGACAAATGTTGGGAGTCTGCGCCATATGCCCCACAAACGCACTTCCGAATCAGGCACTTAAAGTGTTTGGCAGAAGTCTTGGTCCTGCACTCCCAAAAGTTGGGAGTTTTTAAAAAAAGGCACAATCGCCGTTACATACACAACAAAAGAGATTTTACCTTTTTATAAAACTTTGCAGTGCGGGAGTTTTTATACATAACCCCCAATGTCTTAAGTGATATTTCTCAGTTATCTCTGGGATTTGCATCTGTTAGAATGGTTAAATGATCAAGCTCAGTTTGGTTTTGGCTACTTATATCTCAGCTGGTGGTACTTATACATAGATGGCTGGACATGTGTTAAAAAACACTACAGCACACTTGAGAATGGTATTTTTCCAACACAAACTTTGAAACCTGAGATGACCAAAGCCATCTTAACAAAATAACTATGTATAATGAAGCTGTTTAATTGTGTGCTAAGAGCAGATTTGATAAATACATATGTAAAAATCACACAAATTAAAAAATGTAATTCCCTTTTCTTCAATCTTTCTAAGTCACTCTTTTTTAGCTTAATTAGTATAAAACATTGGGTAGCTGAAATTACATTAAAAACATGGATCACACTAAATTAAATGTGCAAAAAAACACACAAATAGTAATTAATAAAAATATATATATTAAAAATAAAATTAAAATAAATCTGAATATAAATATAAAATACAGTAAATAAATATCAGCAGATATTGCTGTAAACAAAGAGGCTTTAAGTGTCATGTAAACATACAGATAAACAAATGCTGTAGAGAACAGCAGCAAAATATACTGTGCCAAAAAAGAAAAAAGGTATGCCTAGACATCCTGGTGACTGCACACTGAATTTTTAAGTTGTCTATATACACGGAGACAAACAACAAAGTTTGTCAAAATAACAGTGGCAAATTGGATGTGGCATATTAATGGTCAAACTAACATTGGCATAGTAATGGGAAAAATAACAGTGGCATTTTAATGGATAAACTAACACTGGCATATAAATGGACTAATTGGCTGTGGCATATTAATGGCCAATTTAACACTGGCATATTAATGGGCTAATTTACACTGACATACTAATGGGCAAATTGACTGTGGCATTTAAATGGACAAACTAACATTGGCACATTAATGGGCAAAATAACAGTGGCATATTAATGGGCAAAATATGACTGGCATATTACTTGGCAAATTGGCTGTGGTATGTTACCGGGCAAAGTAACAGTGGAATATTAATGGGTATATTGGCTGTGGAATATTAATGGACAAAATGAAACTGGCATGTTAATAATAGTGGCATATTAATGGATAAACTATCAATGGCATATTAATGGGAAAATTGACTGTGGCATATCAATGGACAAACTAACAGATGTTCCTGTATACCAGCTACTTGTTTGTGCAGTTCAATGTATGCATTTCCTGCAAGCATCTTACACCCTGGCATGTGCCACAACAGAGGGCTTGGCATGCCAGTTGTGGCATGGTGCCATATAGTTTCACCATCGCCTCTATTCCCTGGGGTCTATTATTTTCTCTTTTCACTGTAGCAACTACCTGACTGACTTAATTCAAGTACTGCTGATATGATTTTTTTTTGCTTTCGTTTTGTTCACTCTAGGAAGAGTTAAATATTGCATAAAGGTCAGCCTTCAATAATTTGTACTCATAAGATAATCAAGAAACAGAGAATATTTGAAGCTCATCCATGTGATGATGAAGCAGTGAAAATTGTTGTATTAAATCTCCCAATGCCATTTCAGACATTAACATAAGTGGTGCCTATTTTGTAAAAATCAGGGGCAGGTGAGCTGAGGTGATATGAACTAACAGAGTGTAGAAATGTACACTGGATTCAACCAACTTTATTGTACTAACAAAGAACTTGTGGCTGTGTAGCAGCATTATTCTGTCTAGTATGCATTATTCATTTAGTTGATTATAAATGCACCAGTATTTTTATTTACATCTCTTATTTTCTATAGTTAAAGAAGTTTAGCTTTTTTTTTATAGAGAAGAAGAAGCAAAGCTCCTTTACAAAAAAGTTATTGTCTCTCAGTAGCAATATTTTGTAGGCTATGAAAATATGCTCATTAGAGGCTGACTTATACAATGGTCTCTTGTATTCCCACCAGTACCATAGGAATGAACAACAGGACCTGAAAGGGACTGCTACAGTACAAATTAATAAATACATGTAAATAATGCCACAGGAGCTGACTATTCATTTTTTTGCTATATTGAATAAGCCAATGCTGTTTGATGACAACAAGATCATTCCTCTGTACAAGACACACCTTGTGGGCGGCCTAGTAAAATTTACCACAAACTAAAGCCTTCATGCAGTGTGATGTGGCCAGCTGTATGCCTTTTGTTTATTTTTTTGTGATGCTGAAATGATCCACCCAGTAAAGACTCATATGAGTGGAATATTGTACGATTGTACGCAGTGAATTAAATATTATCAAACCTTTGGGGTGCTTTCTGTGGTGCACTACTCTATAACAACTCTCTTATATAAATTTATGTGAAATGGTGAAGCAGTAACTGTTTTTCTTTAGGAATGCTATTCTTTTACTGTTTCATTGCCAACTATTGCCTCAGCTTGGCACTTCAAATATCCTGGTTAGTGAGTCACTAAAGACACGATCTGGGCAGAATATGATTTTATTTGATGTTACATCATTGTCTGCATACAAAAGTCTCAAACACATTTATAACTCAAATTATAAAGTTACCATTTTCCCAAGGCTTAGATATCTGTGAGCTTCTACTTTTCTTAATATGTATTTTTACTGCTAAAAATACATGAGGAGATATTTTCCCATGTGGATGTTATTAATTATTGGCATCCTTCCTGAACAGGCTAAAATACTAAGTTTGTTTGTTGTGAATTTAACTTCCACTATTTCCATATTGGGAAGTGTTTTAAATTTTGAAACATTAAATGGAAACATATTAAATCAAAACGAGCCAACAATATTTCATTACAAAAAAGGCAACAAGGGAAAAAGATCGGAATTAAAAAAACAAAAAAATTCAAATGTCTCTGAGATGTTGTTTACTAAGAAATATATAGCAAAGTTGCACGATTTTTCTTTGTGGTAATGAGATCTGTTGCTCTATAGAATTGTTACAAAACAATAGGTCTTCAGCAATGCTTCCTCTGCCGGCCACCAGTAATGACTCCATTCTGTGTTTTGTATCATGTGTGACTTTTATATCCTTGCCAACAACAAACAATGAGATTAAGAAATGTAGATTTCAGGAATTTCCTGTTTTATTGTGCAGGAGATCTAACAAATCTTACCTTTACCAAGACTCTCATATTTTCTTTTCAAGTAGAAAATGCTTAAAGCGTCAGATTCATATAGAAATAAACAATCCTTTACACAAAGTTAAAGTAGTCTGAAGAAAAACCCCATCACACCTGAAGCATGTAATACATCTAATTTGTTTTCAGAAAAATTCATTAAGTTGATGTTACTGATGTTAATGGTGTTACTACTGATAGTATAGTGTGGCAACAGTGGTTTAGGTTATGGTAGATTGTTTAATGTGTAGTTAGAGTTGTTACCATTACTTAAATATTAAATATTTAAGCCAATTTTTTTACCAGCCTGCTGGTGGAAGCCCTAGGTGTAGTGTCTTTCTATCTCTTTAACTCCTTCAGTTGATATTTTCCATCTAAACACCTCCATTTGATGTGCACATATTAGCACGGTAATGTTACAAAAAAGCGTCAGCCTTTTTAGAGAAGAATCAGGAAGTTATATTCACTAAACAGTGAACTAATGTCTTACAACAGCATTCTTGCCTCAGCCAATAATAATATTGAACCTGTTGCTGCCACACAAGCACGCAGACACAATAAGCAACTGTGGCAAACAAAGCAAAAGCACAACCTCTAAAAATGTATTACTACATCAGAGTGGCATTTTAGCTCGTACAGCTCTTCTCTCTCTTAGTCCAAGCAACACTACTTCTCAACCCTAATATTAATCCTCTTATATAACCTCAAAAGAACCTTTTTGACATTTAATATTCTACTCTGCCCCTCTGCTCCACTCTTATGGCCCAAGAGTTTCAAATTCAAGTTGATGCAGTCAGCTGCAACTTCATCTCTCACACCCTTCCCCCAAGCCTCCTCTGAATATCTTCTCCCCCCCCATTTCGAGATCTAATACTTGAACACTATACCCCATCCCGTCTCACTTGTATGCTCTCTCCTCTGTCCAACCCTAACCCACATCCTCAACCTCTCTCTGTTCTCTGGAATTGTACCATCAACCTTCAAGCACCTCCCCAATTATCTGTACTGAAAAAAATCTTCCTTAGATCCCATAGTTTGATAAAAAAAAATTAAAAAAAACTACCATCCTATATCCCTTCTCCTCTTTCTGCCCAAGTGGTTGGAGAGGATTGTGCACTCACTCCCAAATGACTTTCTATCTGCTAATGACCTTCTTCAATCTGGCTTTAGATCCTTTAGATTAAAACAGCCACATCACTAAAATGTCAAAGGACTTACTCTACAAATCTAAATGCAACTTCTCTGTACTGACCCTCTTAGATCTCCCCTTCTTAGCAGATTAGCCATGATTGGCATAGATGGCAAGGCTCTCTCTTGGATTGAGTTGTAGCTATCTGAGCACATCTTTACCCTGTCACTTGCTGGTGTGATATTGTTGCCAAATTTTCTCCTCTCTAGGAACATTCACCAACTCTTTTGGCTTCCAATACCACTCCTCCCCCTTAAATTGCCTCCCTCATTAACCAATACTACCCTGTGCGACTGCAACGTTTCTCAAATGGACTTAGACTCTCCTCCAACCCTGTCTCCTCTTCCCACTTGTGCATGTGAGACTTTAGCTGAGCTCTTCCCTTTCTCACAAAGTCCCTCAAAACACATCTTTTTAAAGAAGCTTACAAATCATCACACTAGAGCATTCATGAATTAACCTTTAGCCAAACACACCTTACTCTCACTGTCCCCAAACACTGTTAGCAAATTGTCACAAGGAATTATTTCCCTCACTGCATTTTTCTCTTTTAGGTTAAATTAATCGGCTTTGGGTCATTGAGGTCTGACATCAATGCAGGACTTTGCTATTCGATGTCCAGATCCCTCATATGGCACTAGCTAAGCCAATAAGTGCAGGACTCTTTCCGTGGATTGAGACCAAGGAGGGTAGCATTGTGTTTTCATAAACACTGTGGTCATTATAATCCAGCTTGTCTTTATGTTTTTATTAAAGATAGATTAATTACATTTTGACATTGCAGTCATTACAGTGGTATAACTACAACTCCAAAAATGTAAATGCAAAAAATTGCACTTTGCAAACAAATTTGTTTATTATTGAATGCTTCTTTAGAGCTTTACTCTTAGTGTAAAGAAAATCCATTACATTTTTGAAAACAGTTCCATAAAAAATAAAAGATTTCCTCGACCTTCTTCTCACCAATAAATTTAAGCTTCTGCAAGATTTGTTTCCAGAAATAATTCATTGCCCTTCACAGCAATTAGCTATTAACACCTTCGCGACAAAGGATGTGTCAGGCTCGTCCTGCGGTGAATCGAGCGGAAAAACCGCTTTAACGATCTCGAGGCAATAGCCAGCACCGAAATTTCTTTTCTGGGGGCCCCACAATCGCCCCATGGAGCATGCTCCATCTATATGGCTATGCCCTCTGGCGGTCTGAGCTTCAGAAGTGAAAGTAACTTCACTTCCGTCTCTCTGAATATGCTACTTGACTGCCCCTAGTGGTAGTTAAGTAGCATAGCAATTGAAAAAAATTAAAATAAATATTTAATTAACTAAAAACTGGTTATGTAGTTAGATTAGCCTATTGATCCTAAATGCTGCAGCAGATTTTATTTGAAAATATCCATTTAAGCAATTTAAAATATAACCATACATCATAAATAATCAATGAAAAAAAAAAACACAAATAAACACAAATAAAATAAACACTGGACCACACAGTGCCAGAGTCCACCTCATAACCATGTAAAGCTTACCCATACCCAGGGCCGGCCTTAAGTGTGTCGGCGTCCTGTGCGGGCCTCCCACGTGGTGCCCCCCGTCTCTTTACTCCCCCATCTCTTTCCTCCCCCCCCCCATGGATGTGTCTCTCTCCCTTCCCATGTTTGTCCTTTTCCTCTTACTTGCCATGTCTTCCTCTCCAACTCCCACATATCTGTTCTCTCTCCCCCTCCTTCCCAATATCTGTTCTCTCCCTCTCTCCATTCTCTCTTTCCTCTCTCCCTTCTCTCTCTCCCTTCTCTCTCTCTCTGTCTGATCTCTTTCTCCCCCTCCCTTTCTCTGTTCTGTCTCTCTCCCCCCTCCCCTTCCTCTATTCTCTCTCTCTCCCCCACCCCTCCCTTTCTTCTGTTCTCTCTCTATCTACGCCATTCCTTTGTTCTCTCTATCTCCCCCCCTCCTTCTGTTCTCTCTCTCCCCCCTACCCTTCCTCTGTTCTCTCTCTCCCCCCCCTCCCTTTTTTTTGCGGGTGGGCGCCCCCCATGGGTGTTGTACCATGTGCCCTCGCACAGGTCGCACACCCCTAAGGCCGGCCCTGTCAATACCAGACATGAGCTAATCAAATTGTAGAATTTTTATTCACGTATTTCCCAACTGCAACAATGTAATATGCAATACATTTCTAACATAAAAAAAATACAAACAAATTGATATGTTTAAATATAATTCTATATATAATTAACAACTCCTTTCCTTTTAATTTTTTTTATTAAGGTACGGGAGTGTGTGGGAACCTGTCTGATTTCCACAGCAGTATTGCTGAAGAACCCTGAGCTATAAAAGGTATTTTCTTTATACTCAAAAAGAAATCACATTCAACTTATTCTAAGTAGTTTCTAACTTGTAAACACATCTGCCAAGGCCTCACACTCAATTAAAGATGAGAGAGAGTTAAAGAATATTTCAAGGCCTGCTTATTTGGTAAACATGTCTACTGCTAACTGTGTGACTAAGCAGGCCTTGCATGGTGACCTCATATCTACAAACATAGTAACATAAAAATTTAGGTTAAAAAAATACATAAGTCCATCAAGTTCAACCCTTCTACCTATCATTCCTGATTTTGATCCAAAAGAAGGCAAAACCTCCTAAGAAAGCAATTTCAAATTTTGCCACTTATTGACTCCAAAGGGCAATCAGATTTCTCCTTGTATTTGATAGCACTACCTTTCTTGGCAGTGATTTTCATATCTTTGTTGTCCTCACAGTAAAGAATCCCTTCCTTTGCTGTCGATGAAATCTTTGTCTCAGGGGATGACCTCTTGTTATTTGTACATTTCTGTTAAAGAACAGGTCACTGGAGAGCTCTTTATATTGGCCCTGCAACATATTTAAATAATGTTATCATATCCCCTCTGAGACTTTTTCTAGCATATATAAATGCAACGTTTTTAGTCTTTCTTCATAACTTAGGTCCTCCAATCCACTTATTAATTTTGTAGCTCTCCTTTGCACTTTTTTTCTAGTTCCATAATATAATTTTTAAGGACTGGTGCTAAGAATTGTACTGCATATTCAAGGTGAGGTCTTAGCATTGACTTGTAAAGAAGCAAGTGAATAAATTCCCCGTTTTATACATGCCAATATCTTATTGGTCCTTGCCGCTACTAACTGGCATTGAGCACTGATGCGAAGTCTGTTGTCTTCAATTATTCCTAAATCCTTTTCATAAGTAGTTTTTCCCAAGTATATGTTGCTGTGTTATTATTTTTCTAATAATGCATAACTTTCCATTTATCTATCTTGAACCTTATTTGCCACTTGATTGCCCAGTCCCCCACAAGGTTAGTCTGTATTAATTTGCCTAATTTTGTGTCATTAGCAAACATTGAAACATGGCTCTCAACACAACCTGGGAGATCATTAATAAACAAATTAAAAGAAGAGGACATAAAACAGACCGCTAAGGACCTCCGCTTAATACCCTGGTCCAGATTTTAGGATTTTCCAACTAAAACAACTCTCTGCATTCTATTTTTTAGCCAATTTTCAACACAAATATATACCCTCAAGCCTACCTTTGTGTGGAACTGTGTCAAATGCTTTAGAAAGTCTAAATAAATCACATCAACTGCCACACCTAGATCTATATTTTTACTGACTTCTTCATAGAATGTTATTAAGTTTGTTTGATCTGTCTTTCACAAAACCATGCTAACGTTTACTAATTATATTCTGATTCAAGATGTATTCTTGAGTGTATACCTTTAGCAATCCTTTAATTCATTTCCCCAATACAGATGTCAAGCTCACTGGACTATAATTGCCGGCTGTGATTTTGATCCCTTTTTAAATATTGGCATGACATCCGCCTTTCGCAAGTCTGTTGGCACTATAGCTGAACTGAAAGAATCCCTAAAGATCAAAAATAATGGCCTGGCCAGAATTATGCTTACCCCTTGGGTGTATACCATCTGGCCCAGGGGCCTTGTATATCTTAACAGAGTTTAATTGCTTAAGAACTTTTTCATGTGTTAGCCAATCCAATGGTTGCTGTGACTGTTCCGCAAATTCAGGCAGCAAGGGCTCATCCATCGGTTCTTCCTTAGTATAAGCAGAAGAAAAAAAAGTATTTAAAATGTCTGCATTCTCTCTGTCCTCACCAACCAAATTTCCCATTTTGGATAACAAGGGCCCAACATTTTCTGCCTTTAGCTTTTTTCCATTTATATACTTAAAAACATTTTTGGGGTTAGTTTTACTCTCCTTGGCAATCCTTTTCTCATTTTTTAAATTTAGCCATGTTAATTTCCTTTTTGCAGGCTCTGTTGGCATCTTTGTACTCTATAAATAACACTGCTGATCTCCTGCTTTTATAGTGTTTGATTGCCATTTTCCTGTTTTGTATTTCCTGTTTTAAGTTACCGGTAAGCCAAATTGGTTTTGATTTATGTCTTTTGTATTTGTTTCCCAAAGGTATATATTGGGATGTGTACTTTTGTAATATGTGCTTAAAGGTATGAATCTGTAGCAAATGCGTGAAACTAAATCTAGACAAACAACGGTGAATATCAGAAGAATGAAGTGTTGTTCACTGCTTGTTATTTAATGAAATGCCTCAATATATTTTCTACATTCCATTGCACTGTAATGGCAGCAAACTGACTTAAAAAACAACCATTTAAAAAATCAATACTTTGCCATTTTCTCACTAGATAAAACATAAACTGAGCTGACATGTGATAATAACCAGAGGTTCAGGTCTTCAGGAAATCCAAACTAAATCATGGCCAAGCATGTCAACCTTTTTCCAGATTTAGCGATAAATCGAATTAATCATACAAATCTTGCTTACATGAAGCACACTCTTTAATTTGTGTAAAGCAAGCAAAAACAATTAGAGCTGATAGAGTCAATGTCTATAGTATATAAAGATCCTGTGCTGAATTTATACAATTCCATTATGATGTCCTGGTCCAGTGTTAAAAGTCATGGTGTTATTTAAGATAAATAATTGCCATTATAAGTAATTATTTATTAAAGACAAAGTTGCCTTAAGGAAAGATTTACAAATGTCTTGGGCCAAATCAGAAAAAAAACATGTAACCTTTAGCAATTTTAGACCAATTACAAATGTAATGGAAAATACATTAACTCAGATAATCTCTGAACTGCTTAGTGATAAGTAAATTTGATAGTTAGAAAAGTAATCCAGAAATAAAAAAAATAATTAAATTATTTTAAACATACACCTTTAAATTGATAAAATTTACTTTTAATATTGAACCTATCATTATCATTAATTGACTTCCCAAAGTATTATGAACGTGAATAGTTCTTTTCACTAGGTCCAGCACTTTATGCTGTAATTATGGTTTTGAGCATATAACATCATACGAACTTAACTTCTTTATAGACCAATACAAGTGTTTGTTGCCATAGCAATCTATTCTAAAAAATAATTCTTATTTGAAATGTCCTATGTCAGGAAAGTTCATCGTGTGGCCAAAAGCAGTCCAAGCTCATATTTTCATTAGCACTATAAATGTATACTTTTGTTTGAATACAGTTATTTAAAACATGTTTTGAACAACACATGTATTATTGCTAAATAAGCAAATATTTTCCTATTGCTTACAAGGTATTCTTCACCATTACAGTAAACAAAAACAAAAAAGAATTAAAACAATAAAGTACTGTCTTATTTTAAGGCTTTCTACCAAGATGAGCTCAGGTTCCCCAAGGTCACTCTAGGTTTTTCCTATCTCTGCTGTGTGAGTAACAATATTACAGCTCTGGATTTTAACCCCTTCGCGACACAGGACGGACTAGGTCCGTCCTGTGTGGCGAAGCGTTAGTGACACAGGACGGACCTAGTCCGTCCTGTGTCAAAACGAGCACTGAAAGCGGAGTTTTTCCGCTTTCAGTGCTCAAGCCGCATTGTAACGATGCTTCCGTGTGGAAGCATCGTACAATACTAAAAAAAATGCCCGTCGGCATTTCGATCACTCCGGAGAGCGATCGAAATGCCGGTTTTAAAGGCACAGTGCCTTTAAAACGACGGGCATTAAAAAATGAGCATAGGAAGCGAATTTTTCACTTCCTATGCTCAGAAAGTGTTCCTGATTGCCTCGCAAGTCGAGGCAATCAGGAACACAAAAAAAAAATGCACGATCTTGGTCACTGAGTGACCAAGATGGCGCTGCCCTTCTAAGGGCAAGAGCACAGGAGGCAGGAAGTACCTGCTTCCTGTGCTCTCTGGCTGTCACACGATTGCCTCATCACAGAGGCAATCAGTGACTGCCAGGCACACTGACAGGCAGTGGGGATGTTCTGCTGAACATCCCCACTGACTGGTCAGATCAATATTAACCCTATATTGATCTGACCAGTTATGATCTGCCTCCCTCTCCTCACATTTTTTTAGTGAGGGAGAGAGACAGATCAAAGTTCTAAAAGTAAAAAAAAACAATAAACACACAACACACAAATATTAAAACAATAAAAAAAATTTATTAAAGCAATTCCCTGCGTTTAACCCCTTCCCTGCCACTGATCTTGCATAAGCAGTGATCGTGCACATCAGCGCATTTATTTTTGCCGTTTGTGCATTTTTTAGGGGTTAATTTTTTTTGTACTGTAATTTATTACAGTACTAAAAAGGCTCTTCTAAGAGTTATTAACCCCTTCTTTGCCGTCGATCACTGCTTACGCAATGATATTGACGCCAAAGCAATTTTTATCTGTCTGCATATTTTTATTTTATTTTTTTTACACATACCCGCTAGGGGATTACATGTAAAGTAAAAATATTTGAGTTTTTTTTTTTTTAAGCTGCCTGAGCGCATAGCGATCAGTAACAGCGAATTAGTGGCAAAGGCGGTTTGGGGATTTCTCAATTAAGCTCACCATTCGCCCTGGTCAGATCAAAATTGGTCGGATCAATATTCACAAATATTGATCTGCCTCCCTCTCCTCAATTACATTTTTGTGACGGAAAGAGACAGATCAGTATTAGTGATATAAAATAACATTTTATAACATTGTCAGGTTTTATGAAAGTCTTTCACTGTGTATTAACCCCTTCCCTGCCATTCATCACTGTGTAAGCAGTAATCTTGCACAGCAACAGTATGTTTTTCTGTCTGCACTGTTTTATGGATTAATTTCTTTGTACTGTAATGTATTACAGTACTAGATAGGCTCTTCTAAGAGCTATTAACCCCTTCTTTGCTCGAGATTACTGCTTACGCACTGATTCTGAGGCCGCAGACTCAGGGTTCGATTTTGACCCTATTCAGCTTTCTGATACATCATCTAGCGATGTATCGGTGGCTGCTGAGCCCTTGCCACAAGTAGTGATGGGGGTCTACCGATAAAAAAATATATGGTTTGGTGGGGGTAAATTACATTGGCTGGCTTCAAAGATATATCCCATAAAGGACACGTACGCAGGTTGACTACATGTCAAAATTCCAAGTTGGAATTTTGAGATGCGCATCTCACAAATGTTGCCTTCTAGCCAAAAACAAACCAACAAACCTATGCATGGGTGCTATCCCTGTACTCGGGAGATGTTGCTGAACACATATTGGGTTGTTGTTTGGCAGTGACATATACCAGAATCTGTGAATTCATGTCTGAAGTACAATGCATGTGGAAAAAAACCTCCCAAAAAAGTACTACCACAAACTTTTACAAAGGCTGGTGGTAGAATTAGTACCTATACAGTATTAAAATACCACCATTTGAAATACCTTAGGATGTCTATTTTCCAAAAATATATGGTTTGATGGGGTAAAATTCATTGGACGGCTTCAAAAATGTTCCAAATGGAACATGGGCGCAGGCTGACTACATGTCAAAATTCCAGGTTGGAATTGCGCACCCCCTAAATGTGGAATTTTAGACCCAATAAAAACCAACAAACCTATGCATGGGGGGTATCCCTGTACTCAGGAGATGTTGCTGAACACATATTGAGGTGTTGGTTGGCAGTGGCAAATACCAGAATCTGAAAATTCCTGCCTGAACTACAATGTGTGTGGGGAAAAAATGACATCCCAACCCTTTGACATAGGTTGGTGGTAGAATTAGCACTTGGAAAGTGTTAAAATACCACAATTTTAAAAACCCTAGGATGTCTAGTTTTCCAAAATATATGGTTTTATGGGCTAAAATACTTTGACAGGCTTCAAAAGTGTCCCAAATGGAACATGGGCGCAGGCTGACTACATGTCAAAATTCCAAGTTGGAAATGCACCCCCCCTAAACATGGCCTTTTAGCCCCCAAATAATCTAACTAACCTACACATGGGTGGTATCCCTGTACTCAGGAGATGTTGCTGAACACATATTAATGTGTTTTGTGGCACTGACACATAATAGGATCTATGAATTCATGCCCGATGTACAATGAATGTGAAAAACAAATTACTATCCATAACATTGACATAGGCTGGTGGTAGAATTAGTGCATGGAAAGTGTTAAAATACTACCATTTGAAATACCCTAGGGTGTCTAGTTTTCAAAAATATATGGTTTTGTGGGATAGAATACACTTTTTGGCTTCAAAAATGTCCCAAATGGGACATCGGCGCAGGTTTTCTGCACGTCAGAATTCCAAGTTGGAAAACCAAAAAGCGCACCTCTCAAATGTGGCCTTTTAACCCCCAAATAACCTAACCAACCTATACATGGGTGGTATCCCTGTACTCAGGAGATGTTGCTAAACACATATTGAGGTGTTGTTTGGCACTGACATATAACAGGATCTGTGAATTCATGCACAAAGTACAATGTATGTGAAAATAAATTACTACCCAAAACATTGACATAGGCTGGTAGTATAATTAGTGCATGGAAAGTGTTAAAATACTACCATTTGAAATACCCTAGGGCGTCTAGTTTAAAAATATATATGGTTTTGTGGGGTAGAATACACTTTCTGGCTTCAAAAATGTCCCAAATGGGACATGGGCACAAGTTTTCTGCATGTCAGAATTCCAAGTTGGAAAACCAAAATGCGCACCCCCTAAATGTGGCCTTTTAGCCCCAAAACAAACCAACAAACCTATGCATGGGTGGTATCCCTGTACTCAGGAGATGTTGCTGAACACATATTGAGGTGTTATTTGGAAATATCCCTTCACATTTTAAGGTAATGTTTACCTAAATTGCAATATATGTGAAAAATTAAAAAAAAAGATTTTTTTCTGCAAACTTTGGCATAGATTGGTGGTAAAATGGCTACATGAAATGTGTCAAAATACCCCAAGTTAAATGCCCTGAGTTGTCTAGTTTTCAAAAATATGTACATGTTGGGGGTCATTCATGGATTTAGTACAGAAATCAGTGTTACAATGTCACTATCGCTAATTTTGAAAGAAAGGATTTTAAAATAGCTTTGCACCACTTATAGTTCTGGCCCTGTAACATGAATAAAAAAGCACAAAAACATAAAAACATGGGCTATTTCTGAACTCAGGACATATATTAGAAACTTTTTAGCAGTGTTTTTTTGTTGTCTCTTGTACATGAGTATACGATTTTTCAAATAAAAGTCATAAAAAAAGTATTTTTTCAATTTTTTTGCCATATTTTATTATTTTTTTTACATCAAATTATATGCTATTATCAAAATAATGGTATCAAAAGAAAGCCCTTCTTATAACGATAAAAACAATATATAGTTTGTGCGGGTACACTAAATGAGACAGAAATAAATTACAGCAAAACACAAACACCTCAGAAATGTTAAAACAGCCCATGTCACCAAGCGTCGGACAAGCCAAAAAAGTCATGTCACTAAGGGGTTAAACATCAACACTAACAGCTCCATGACTAGGCCCAGATAATTTATTTAGTACGCTATTATTGGTTCCTTAGGTATGGTCTTCCCTAAGTAACAGGGAGAGCCAGTTAGCTAGCTTCCAGGGCGGTGACGGCAAAGGACAGTACTTAAACTGGAAGCCCTTGAGGTATGCTATCATAGTACACTCATCTTAACTAGTTGATTGTCCGCCATTCCTCCCTGGATTCAGGGGTTAGTACTTTTATGGCTTGGTGTAGGGTCCCCTGCAAATTTCACAATTGAGTAGGAGATAGCTCTCACAGAGATGGCTGTGCCAAGAGCACATGTGAGCAAGCTGTAAATGCTGACTAATTGGTTACATAATGGATACAAAAATACTGTTTTCAATCCTTTTAAAGTGCATACACATCAAATAAATCTGTCAAATATAACATGTATATTCCTAACTGACTTATGAGTTAACATAAAATGTGGATACCTCCTTGTGAAACAGCGATGCTGTGGCACGAGCTGTAAGGAAATGGAGGGTGGGTCTGTACACTTACCCAGCTTGCACTGCATGCAGTGCAATAAGTCCTTTTAAGTTCATTTAAGCTTACCCATCATGTCATAGTACACGTTTTACAAGCTACATAAGGTAACTAACTAGCATCAACTAGCCTGACCTAGCACCTAGTGGGTACACAAAACTTTAAAGTGGCAGTAAAGAATAAATTGTGTGCTAGCTGAGGTCTTTGGTTCTGAAAATGTGTCATAGCAGATACGCTGAATTATTCTTTCACCAATTCATATAACCCAAACCTCATTCTTATTATATTCATGCATCGGATGCCTACAGTCTTGCTTTTTTTTGTAAGCTTAATATTCATGTTGACCAGGGTTAGTGGTTAGGTCTTGCCAGTAGTGTGACATTGTGACATGTATATAATAGGCATCATATGTGACTAAATCATTACAAATGTACCATCTATGTCAAGTTCTATTGCTAGGTCTGTGCCTTTATTTGCATTTTTGTATTTTTTGTTTGTGCCTATGTGCAAGATGTGCTGCTTGGTATGTGTTCAGGCAATATTTTATCATTCCTCTGCTGGAATGGATGTATCCTGCTGCAACAATGGTTTTATGGTGAAAGAGCCAGATCACTGAAGAATAAAATCCATGGCAGCATATTCACAGATAAGTAAATCCTTTTAATAAATATGTGTATACACAGGACATGGTAGTTTGTGATGATGGAACAGGCTGTCGTTGGTGTTTAGGGTGGTAAACCTATATCAATGGTACGTTGTCCTTCAGTGAAGAAACCACAGACATGGTACCCACAGTAAGTATTCAATAAATGCAGTAATCCAGTAAGGGCATATCTGCCAGTATGTTTAATTCAACTATGCATTCACACAGAGGACAAAAATCTATATAAAAAATTAATAAAACCAAACAACAAAATAATGCACTTTAACAATTTATGCAGGAGGACACTAAATAAGTTTTCTATTTTGTTAGGCTATGTTAGATGCTTATCTTTTTTTTGTAAATGTAATCAGAAATCCTTGAGTATTTACTATTCCAGGCACATATAAATGTTCTAGCATTGTTTTCCCAATAAGTGTAGTAGACATGATTAAATTCTAAAGTGCTAAGGGCAGAATACGATTGGTATCTGCCGAAAAGAGCCCAGCTGAACTGACGCGGGAGAACAAATCTTGAGTGATCAGGGGTCACAGTGACTAAGAGTTCAAGCAGGTTAGCTCAGAGGCTATTTCACTGAAGATAAATGGTCAGTCAAAATGGTGAGTTTTCAACAACATCCTCTTGCACATCCATATCTTCACACAGAGACCTATAATGCCTGTCCCAAAATCATTTTACAACACCCTGAGGAAGTAGCAGTACACAAATAAGGTCTATTTACTACTTGTAAATAGTGTTATTGTAACCAAAAGCAGCAAGGCATTTACTAAATAAAACCATACAAAGAGGGGAATGTACTAAAAAACGCAAATATATTTTATGTGCAAAACTATTTTTGCGCTTTGCTCCTATTGCAAGGTATTTAACATTTAACATTAAAATAGTACATACAAGCAAATTGCGAATAAAAACAGGCAATCTACCTCTTTTGATAGCACTTGCTAAAAGCTGGTGTAATTTTCACACGCAAATAAGAATTATTTTTCACAAAATATTCGCCAAGCTCTTTAGCATACGCAAACAGAATCACAATTTATTAGCGCAACCGGAAAAATGCACACTAAATAAAAATAAATGGAAGAGGCGCAAATAAGGAAAAAAGCGCAGAATGTTACAAAAAGTCATAAATTGCTCCTTACTCGTGATGTACCTACTGTTTTCCTCACTGCACTTGTTTAGTACAAGTAGCCTCTCATAATCTGCAAATAAGAATCCTGTTCAGAAATTTAAAAAAATCCTTCTTGACTCCAAATGGCAATAAGATTACTCTTTGGATCAACAAGCACTAAATAAATATTAATGACTATACTAACATGCATAGCCCTCTGTGCTCCGGCTCATTAAAAAAGTATCCAGGCCTCTATTAAAGGCATCTAACGTATTTGCTGGAACCACTTCTTCAGGCAGTGACTTCCATATCTTAATTGTCCTTACTGTAAAAAAATCCCTTCCACTGTCGCAGACTAAATCTTCTTTCTTAATGTCTTAGCACATGACCTCTTGTCCTTTGTACTGTTCTGTTAACGAACAGGTCTTTAGAAAGCCCTGTGTATGGACGTTGTACATATTTATATAACAGGAACTGCTGTGTCTCGCATGTGAGACACAGCAGATAGTAAACCCATGTGTATCTCTTAAGATACACCTCGGGTTTACTTAAAAGTCCCGGGATATGTTTTAATTAACCCTTGCTTTCTTGAACAAGGTTTAATATTTCTTTAAACACCAATTTTTTCCATCTCTGTGACTGGGCTGGTCAGTTGTTTTATAATGACCAGCTCCTTTCCTCAGCTGTTATCACAGTTACTCACCTGGTTGCTACAAGCCAGCCCCTTTCCCACTTAGTCCAGTATATTTAAGCAGCAAGTATCTTTACCACCTTGCCCTTGTGTTGTTTCTAGTTACCAAGTGCATTTCTTGTGATTGCTGTGTTTTACCTGATTCAGCTGACATCCCTTCTGGTTCCTGACTTTCGTCTTTGATTCTGACTTTGCTGATCTCCTTATTCCTGCTCACCTGACCACCAGCTTTGGTTCCTGATCTTGGCTTGGCTCGCCTCGAGGATTTCGTTTTTTGGATTATTTTTATATTTATTATTAATAAAGGTGTTTTGCATCATACTTTCTGTCTCTTTCTGGTTCCTGGTCCCTAACATTAACAACATGAAGGTGAGTGAACAGGTACACTTGCACAAAGTCAGGCGTATGATTGAACAATGATATCAAACAGTTACTAATTATCAATAATATACATAGGGATTGTGGGTAGGAATATGCAAGATTGCCCATGCCAACAAAGGTGAGTTTTTTGCCTCAATATCCATTTTATACATGCATTTAACGTCTCAATAGGACTAGCACCACTATCTGTAGTATTAGTATTTGGCTAAGTATGATGAATGTCTCTAATTGCACATGAACCTTACATGTTCGTTTAACAATATAAAAATATTCTCTAATAAGATCAAACTCAACATGTTAACAATAAAAGAGTCAGTTATGTTAGATAAAAAGAGCAACAAAACACTAACTGCTAGTTAGAGACAGCGAGAGTTAGAAACGGATATAAATAGATTTTGCTCAAGAGATGTCTTTGTTTCCTCCTGTGGTGGTGGACAAGAGTGGTGTAATAATAGCCAATGTCTCAACTCCTACAGTTATCACTTACACAACATTTTACCACAGTACCCAATTTGCTGTGCAAGTTCTAAACAATTAAATTATAATTCTCCTTGGGAAAAACATAACAAATACATTGATATAGTTTTCATGTAAATAATATAAACTGTGCATATGTGTGTGTATGTACATAGTGTATACATTTATATGATGCTACAAGTGAACTAGCGAAGACGTTACACAGATCTGCTATGTCCACAAGGCATCCTGAACGGGGCGTGTTCAGTTTTGTCTCTATCTGAACTTTCTGTTGTAAATAAAAATGTTTTAGTGAATGAGGAATGTACACATAAAACTAGGCTGTGACAGGAAATGCTGTTGGCTGGTGCCTTCTCTACAAAATGTCAATTGAGCCATTCAGCACTTAGTGCACGAGTGCAGACATATTGCAACACACACCTCTCACACTCTAGAATATATGATTACAAAAAAAAAATCTAGTGTAAAATAAGGAAATGGCTAATTTAACAATGTAGTGTGTTTTTTTCAGGCCAAAATATGTTAGAGTTAAATATTTTGCATCTACCCATTAACCCCTTTGTGACGTTAGGACGTACTATGCCGTCCTTATTTTAAGTGCCTAAAAGTCTTTAGGATGGTATAGTACATCCTGTGTTAAACAGCTCATCACGGCTTCCTGCCGGATTCCGTTGCAGGCACTTGCAGCCGGATCCCACCTGTCAGATGAGGCCACTTTGAGTGGCCTCAGTCTGACAGGGGAAATGTAGCCGGTGCTCAAAGTGACCCCGGCTACATTTCTCTAAATCGTGCCATGCGAACTTCGGGTTCGGGCACGCCTCCATGACCAAACTTTCAAGTTTGGACATGCCTCCGTGACGTGACATGTGACGTCCAGAGGTCTCACGATTTTTTGACAGGGACCCACAGGGTCTATTAAGACCATGATCGGGTCTCTGCCATAGTGTTCCTGGTTACCGATCACCTCATGACGTTTTGGTGCTTGTGTCGTTTGGGACGCAAGCACCATGCGTCACAAAGTGCTTCATTTACAAGCTCTGTATTGCAGCCATGTTTTCTCTCAGTGTTGTAACATGCTGGCCTGTTCTCTCGTTGACATTGTAATCTGTGATGTGTACTTTGTTTATGTTCTGCTAAACAGTGGAAGACACTTTGCTTGTAATAACTGCCTTATAGCAAAAAAGTTATAAATCTTATATAGTCAGGTTCGGCAGTCAGCCTTAACTAGCTCAAACACAGAAATGGTAGTTGGTCTGCTCAAGGATATTACAAAACACAAATTTCTTAAGGGGTAAAGGTTTTAAATTAATATCAGAAAGCATTACTTTACAGGGAGAAGCCTTCCAACAAATGTGTCAGATATTGTTATTATTATAGGTAGAAGGATATCCTAGATATAAGATGAGGACTAATGGAAGATAGAATAGTTACCGTATTTGCTCGATTATAAGACGACCCTGATTATAAGACGACCCCCCAAACTTTGGATATTCCTTTAGGAAAAATACTAAAAGCCTGAATATAAGACTACCCTATAGGAAAAAAGGTAAACTTGTATATATTCACATGTAAATTGCTTTTTTAATAAAATATTATATTAAAAAAAATGCATTTCTTGTGTTTATTTCTTTTTATGTGCCAATTCTGCCTCTCTCTTTCCCTTGCCCCCAGCTTTGTCTCACTCCCCACTCCCCCCTCACCTGTCTCTTCCCCCCACATGTTTCTCTCTGCCCCCCTTCCTCTGTCACTCCCCCCCTTCCTGCTCTGTCCCCCCTGTCTCTCTGCCCCCCTCCCCCTGTCTCTCTGCCCCCTCCCTCCCTCCCCCTGTCTCTCTGCCCCCCTCCCTCCCTCCCCCTGTCTCTCTGTTGCCCCCCTCCCTCCCTCCCCCTGTCTCCCTGCCCCCCCCCCTTACCTGTACTTCAATCCCTGGTGGCTAGTGGGGGCAGCCGGGGGGTTGTCTGCACGATACTTGCAGACATCCTCCATGCTGCCCGACACGGCAGTCTATTATGACGGACGTATCGTGCAGACAACCCCCAGCTGCCTGATTTACCCTGGTGGCTAGTGGGGCAGCAGAGGAAGTCTGCGCGATGAGCGCAGACCTCCCCTGCTGCCGCCCGGCACGCTCGCCGGGACTTCTGTGACGAAAGCGGAAGTTCCCGGCTTCTTCACAGAAGCCCCGGCGGTCGTGCCGGGCGGAAGCAGGGGAGTCTGCGCTCGTTGCGCAGACATCCCCTGCTGCTAGAGAGGGGGATCCAGGTCCCCTGCAGCTCTGCTGGGGACCTGGATCCATGTTTTATAATCTGACCTCAATTTGAGGTCAGATTATAAGAGACCTCGATTATAAGACGAGGGGGATTTTTCAGAGCATTTGCTCTGAAAAAAACCTCGTCTTATAATCGAGCAAATACAGTATTATCTGCCAATACATTCTATGTTTAAGACAAGCCTGGTCAAGTACAGCAGCAAAGGTAGTGAGCCAAGACCAGGTCAGGAGGTCATAAACATGCCACATACAAAGAATATTCTGCAAAGCATGCAAGTATGCCACAGTCTATTGGTGGTTTAAATATGGTTCATGAGATGAGACATGCCGCCTCTGGCGTGACTTGTGCCTTCCTCGCAGCTCCTGTTTTGCAGCTTTAAAAGTCAGCACACCAGATCTGTGGCAGTCAGGAGATCTGACCTCTCAATGTGCAAGAGGATATTGTTTAGTTTCACTTTTCTCTACTAAACTAAATAACAATCTGATTTATTCTCTGCGAGCATACGAAATCTGTATTAGAAATTGTGTTCAGGAAACTGATGCAATATACAGAAATCATGATTAAAGTGACCCTTCTTTTTCATGCAAAAGAAAGTTTAAAAATAATTATAAAACAATTCAGCATTGATTAAAATGTGGATTTCTGCATTCTAAATATATTTGTACTTTGCAAAAATATCCATTTTGCAGGTTTTGCTGCCCAGCATTTGGTTTTACAAGCCCTGAATTACCGCAGTAGACTTATTTCAAATGGCAAACATTTGACACCTTCATTGATCTGGAATATGTCTAATGGTTTTATGGACACCCTAACCAGGGAGTGATCAGAGATGCTTACCTAACTGACCTTATTAAATCTATTGGCTACATACTTCAATATCCTGTGTTTTTCTTACCTTTATTAAAGCTATTAATTTTGTTTTGGAATTAGGACTTTTGTTTTAGCCGCATTAAGGCCTGAGAAAGGGACCTAGCAACTTGGCCTTGAAAGCTTTCAATCAAACGATGAATTAGCTAATACATGGTATAATTTTAACTCTACTGTTTATTGTTTTTCCACGACTAACACGGTACAACTCTTATAACTATGTTTGTTACTCTGCAGCTGCCAACTTCTGCATTTAGTCAACAGTACTATAATTATGCAAGCTGACCTATAGTGTGCCCTCTTTTTATTATTCACAGATAATGGCACAATAGCTATTACATCATATCACAATGTATGTGTGAATGACAAAGTGTGGTGCAGATGATATGTGTAGGAAGGACATTGTCTCATCTGAATATAAACATTAGATATGCAATGGTATCAAACAAGAGAATAACACCTGCGCAAAGTTATAACCCAGTACTGCAAAACACCCAATGGTGACCATAACAAATGCACTTACTAAAAAAACTACAATAGGAGATGAAGTGCAGTGTATGGATTAGGCAATCCAGACAGACTGTAAAGAATGATGGTATGGTATATATGGTGTAGTATAATCTCCTGGGTGTTTTGGCATGTTGGGTTATAACTTTGCTCAGGCGTTATTCTCTTGTTTGGTGTGTATTTGGGGTATTTTGTGCTGTACTCTGCTTATCTATGCTGCACTACAGTTTCCCCTACTTCACTCTTATTTTATATGCAATGGTAGGTATACCCCTCTCAGTAGACTTTGCTGTTGGCCCAATCATATTGTTTTATACCAGCCCATAGCATAATATAATTTTTTTGTTCATAGAAGGGAAAATCATGCATTTTAAAAAGCACATCTGAACAGTGTATTATTTATGGATAAGACTGATATATAAGCCTGTCTAGAGCAATATATATACCTCCAGTATGTACACAGAGTTATATGAATTGCCCTGTGCAGAGATATATATCAGGGCAGTGTGTGAGACATATCCTGTCTCTCGCATATCTGTAGCCTGTCTCTCTCTGTCCTTTCTGTGGCGTCTCTCTCTCTGTCCTTTCTGTGGCGTCTCTCTCTGTGTCTTTTCTGTGGCGTCTCTCTCTCTGTCCTTTCTGTGGCGTCTCTCTCTCTCTCTGTCCTTTCTGTGGCGTCTCTCTCTCTCTGTCCTTTCTGTGGCGTCTCTCTCTCTCTGTCCTTTCTGTGGCGTCTCTCTCTCTCTCTCTGTCCTTTCAGTGGCGTCTCTCTCTCTGTCCTTTCTGTGGCGTCTCTCTCTGTGTCTTTTCTGTGGCGTCTCTCTCTCTGTCCTTTCTGTGGCGTCTCTCTCTCTGTCCTTTCTGTGGCGTCTCTCTCTCTCTGTCTTTTCTGTGGCGTCTCTCTCTGTCCTTCCTGTGGCGTCTCTCTCTCTGTCCTTTCTGTGGCGTCTCTCTCTCTCTCTGTCCTTTCTGTGGCGTCTCTCTCTCTCTCTCTGTCCTTTCTGTGGCGTCTCTCTCTCTCTGTCCTTTCTGTGGCGTCTCTCTCTCTCTGTCCTTTCTGTGGCGTCTCTCTCTCTCTCTGTCCTTTCGGTGGCGTGTCTCTCTCTGTCCTTTCTGTGGCATCTCTCTCTCTGTGTCCTTTCTGTGGCGTCTCTCTCTGTGTCCTTTCTGTGGTGTCTCTCTCTGTCCTTTCTGTGGCGTCTCTCTCTCTGTCCTTTCTGTGGCGTCTCTCTCTCTGTCCTTTCTGTGGCGTCTCTCTCTCTCTCTCTGTCCTTTCTGTGGCGTCTCTCTCTCTGTCCTTTCTGTGGCGTCTTTCTCTCTGTGTCCTTTCTGTGGCGTCTCTCTCTCTGTCCTTTCTGTGGCGTCTCTCTCTGTCCTTTCTGTGGCGTCTCTCTCTCTGTCCTTTCTGTGGCGTCTCTCTCTCTCTCTCTGTCCTTTCTGTGGCGTCTCTCTCTCTCTGTCCTTTCTGTGGCGTCTCTCTCTCTTTGTCCTTTCTGTGGCGTCTCTCTCTCTCTCTCTCTCTCTGTGGCGTCTCTCTCTCTCTCTCTCTGTCCTTTCTGTGGCGTCTCTCTCTCTTTGTACTTTCTGTGGCGTCTCTCTCTCTCTCTCTCTGTCCTTTCTGTGGCATCTCTCTTCCCCCCTTCCCCCTTAGTGTCTTTCACCCCCTCCCCCTGTAGTGTCTTTCACCTCTTTCCCCCTGTAGTCTTTCACCCCTTCTCCCTGTAGTCTTTCACACCCTCCTCTCCCCCTGTAGAGTCTTTCACCCCCCCTTTCCCCCTGTAGTGTCTTTCACCCCCCCTTTCCCCCTGTAGTGTCTTTCACCCCCCTTCTCCCTGTAGTGTCTTTCACCCCCCCTTCCCCCTGTAGTGTCTTTCACCCCCCCTTCCCCCTGTAGTGTCTTTCACCCCCTTCTCCCTGTAGTGTCTTTCACCCCCCTTCTCCCTGTAGTGTCTTTCACCCCCCCCCCTGTAGTGTCTTTCACCCCTCCCCCTGTAGTGTCTTTCACCCCCTCCCCTTTCCCCTGTATGTCTCACTCACCTTGCTTTCTCTGCTTCCCATCCCGCCGCCGGAACTGCTGCTGCATCATACGGCGGCAGCAGGCGAACTTCTTAAAGCGGCGACGGCCGCCGAATTGCTTAAAGTGACACTTTAAGCAATTCGGCGGCCGTCGCCGCTTTAAGAAATTCACCGGATGCTGCAGCAGCCGAACTCTTCACTTGTGAAGACTCACAAGTGGCCAAGGCGGCCCCGGGGCAGGCGGCCCACTGGGATTTTTCCCGGTATCCCGGTGGGCCAGTCCGGCCCTGGATGTCAGGCACCTTTCATCGAAACATCCTCAATGGACATGTGGCTTACTCCTCCTCCCGGGTCCCATACTTTAAGTATGTGATGGGTGTGTATAGCTGCTGCATGAATCTCAGAGTGCCTAAATCTCTATTCTCTTATTTATGCTCAAACGATAACTGAGCAACGAGGAAAGGGAAGGAATGGGCTTATATAGAGGAAAAATCCAGGATATACTTAAATAAACAAATAAAAATACAGCATAGTGTAATACTGTGAGTAAATGATTGCTAAGTGAAAAATAATGGATATACTCAAAAGGGTAAACTTGAAAAGGGTTAAACTCCTTGAGAGCCACGTACGAGCTCATAGGTCAAACAAGAAGGAATACTTGTTACAGTGATCTTCTTAAATATCCCTTATGAAGATATGAAAACATATAAAAGAAAAAGGGGACACAAATGTGCAGAATATCCAGAAATAGGGTAAGCTCACAATAAAGTGCACTTACAGATAGGGTTGCCACCTTTTCTCCAAAAAAAATACCGGCCATGCTACGGCCTTCATAGATTTAACATTGGCTTCAAGCTAATTATTTACCGGCCTGCCGGTAAAATACTGGTCAGGTGGCAACCTTACTTACAGAATGGAAACAGCCAGCGACAATATGAAACGATAAATGAAAAACAGTCACTGGAAGCATTTGCTTCCTAAACTTTTTATTTGAAATATGGTGACATTTTTTGATCGATTATTACTAAATTATCCATTTTTTATCTTTAATGTTGAACATTTACAGACTTTATCCATAACATTGTTTTTTTTTTAACTTAATTTGAATTTCTCTTGAACAATAAGGGTCAAACCTGAGAGAACACTAACTCACTTAACAGGATTTTTCTAATTTAGGTTCTGAAGAAACTTCATAGGTTGGTCACAAACAGGAAGTAGAATGCATCATAGTAAATAGAACATTTCCTTCTGAGTCTACAGGCCCTTTTGTGAGTGTATATCACTATCACTGATCACTATCATGTCCTTCCAAATGTTCTGCATCTGTCATTCCTTTTACCACTAAATAATTTAAAGACATACACCACCTGCTGCCTTTTAGCATATTTTTTTTGTTTTGTACACTGATTAAGCAGAATGAAACTTCAATTGGTCAATGGTAATATTACCCCAGGGAAAACTATAAAAGATGTGGTCATTCACTCTTCATGCTGCATTAGCTAATGCCATGCCCCACTCTCTATGATCTGTTTAATGGAAGCAGCAATCCTTTAAAAAACCTATTACAATGTAGAAACATGACAGAAAGCATTAACATATTTACTTATTTATTTTAAACATACGATACCACAAACACGTTTGGGGGAAATGCAACATTTCCCAGTGTTGTTGACCAGGTTTGTCTTAAAATTCCTGAATTGTAAAGGCTAAGATGAAAAGAAAAAAAAATCACAATAAAACTTCTTTGATATTGTCTGAAATGTGACACTTTAAAAAAAAGCAAAAACACAACAATTGAACCTATATTCCTGGCTCCTGCTTCCGGTAATTAGCTGGCTCCAGCAGATTGTGTTATGTTGAACCATTATATTTTTCTTCCAGAATGTTCCTACCTCACATATGTTTAATGCTTTAATTTTTTTACAGCAAGTTTCTGGACACTTAACTGCCCGTAAGGAAAATTAAGTCATGCATTTTGGATTGACTCAAGAGTGTTAAGTTTTGACAGACATTTTAAGTGCCCTACAGAGAAAAATGACCATCTAAATAGTAAAGACCGTGTATACCAATGAAATGCATGTACTAACGCTAGGGATACATCAGTTGGAATACTTTAAAATATAGCCTCAAAATAATGGGAACGGGGATTTAGAAAGCAGCACATTGTTGTAACATAGTAAGTGACATAATATTGGTTAGTTAATCTACGGAGAGTGTGCTGTGTTGTGGCAACCTGGACCCAAAAAGCGCATAGGAGTGAGGAGCCTTCAAATAGTGGTCTGTTGTTTGAGGGATAACTTCACCCAAAAGGCAAGTGTTGTGTTTTTTTTGCCGATACACAAATTACTTTATCATATATATAATGTTGGTGCAGTATTGGAGTCTCTTTAGAAAAAAAAATTTTCATCTATTGGAGGACAATGAGAATTGCAGTTTTAATATTTCCTGATGGTAAACTAGAGAAAGATATTACTCCACGAACATTGTGACATTCATTATGAATATAAAATTGTAAAATTATTAATTCTAAAATAATTGTACCGAGATGATGATGATGAATTATTATTAATAAATATATATATATATATATATATATATATATATATATATATATATATATATATAAAATGTAACAAATGTTTTGAAAAAGTGTCTGCTTCGTTCCTGTTTTCTATTTCTAGATAAATTGCTGTGGATCCAGAAACAAAATGCAATCCCCTCATCATTCAGATTTTTTGGATTGTGGGCTTTGATTTTTTATCTTTGACTGTTAGTTGACTATTTATTCCTTCTGTTACATTACAATAATGTAAGTAGTGCCTTGTACCGAACACAGAAAAGAACTACCAAGTTGTTAGACGAACAGGGACAGATGGATACATTAGGTAGAGAACCCTGCTCACAAGCTTACAATATAGGGGGAGTGGGGGGGGGGGGGGGGGGCGGAGACACATAAGGTGATTGAATAGGTCAAAGGGAAAAGTGGTGGACCAGATTTTGGACAGCTGAAGCTTAGTGGGCATGGCCAGAGGTTAATTAATGGGTGATATATCACCTTTAGTGCTTATTTAAATGGGAATGTTAAATCAGTGTAGCATTTGTATGTTTAGTTTTTGGTTTTGCATATTGTGCTTTATACCAGCTTGTTTTTTTTTTTCATATTTGGTAGCTTTATCAATTGCTATGTTTTTCAGGTTAGATGCTGTCTGAGCACTGGCTAGAGTAGGCACTGTGTGAAACATTGCTCTTCGGTTACCTCCCTCTTGAGTTCTCACACTTCAATTTCCTTGAGTACTTTCAGGGAACATCTGGTGTCTAAAATCATTTTGTGTTTTTTGGTGTAGTCATACATAAAGAAAGGAAAAGCACTCTGTGCTATATTTCAGAAAAGTAAATGAGATAATGCACAGGAGGAGATATTTTTTTTTCTTTTTCTATATAAAGAAGCTTTATTATATGTAGTACAAAGGGGTGTCATTTTATATGTATATTTTATTATACTTGCATAAAATTTGCTAGATTTTGTCAAATATTCAGCTAACTATGCTATTTGTAAAAAAAAAAAAAAAAATAGAGAAATTACAAACACAACATACTGAATGTAAATTATACTTCACAATACTTATGATGAAATTGTCTATCAAAACAATGGAAAGCAAACATTGACATACAACAGCTGTGAGTAAAAGAGGCCTGAGGCATGCTTTCAAACACAGCTTGCGAAAAGAAACTCAAAAGGAAAAAATAAAACCGTGAAAAAAATGTACCATTTTAACCACTTAGGATTGTGAATTGCAAAAATGTAGTCTCGTGTTTAATTAGATTATTTCTTGTACTTTGTATCCTTAAAAAAAAATAATAAAAATGTGCCCTGCAGCTGCAATGATTTTAATATGAGATACAGTTTGCATTTTCTATTGTAGTCTCTAGTTAAAGGTAATAATTGATGCATGCGTTTGTTTCTTCATTAAATCAAGGACTGAAGGTGGGACAGGTTTGTATGTTTACTCAGCTCTTTTGTCCTATAAATGTGAGCATATTGACTGTAAAATGGAATGTTGCCTGAAACATTATACCAACTCCCCTCATCTGCTGCTGAACCTGTTGGAAAAACAACTGTCAATTTGAACTATGCGTACTGGATTATTTTACAGAAAGGATTACTTTGTAGGTATGAACATTTGCTTTCACAAGTATCCTTCCTCCCCTCAAGCTTTACCTATAGAATGGAATGGTAGGCCTTTCAAGCATTGATTTCCTGGCCTATTAAGTTTCAATTCAGAGGCTGCCAGTCTGGAATGAAGCCTGCTTGTTGTATTTTATGTTGTATCCCATTAACATTATGATGAGTCCACTGAGTATTGCATTACTGGATATGCTGGCGCTTTATAAATTAACTAATAGCACATGCAACAATATAAACATGTATGATAATCTAAGAAGCGCTTTAATGTGATGGCAGATGCAACTATTTCGACTTCTTCTCATAATGTCGATTAATAGGTAACATTCATATTAAGAGTTCTTCAAAGAGTTGTTCAGTATTGAATTACAATATAGAATGAAATCTATAGGAGCTGCTCCATGAAGCTATTTTACTGTTTAGTATATTATTCATTATGTAAGACTTTTTGACTTTTAATGCATGTGATAATTCAGTGATCATTATGAACATTCCCTTTTCAGAATAAAATATTAAACGGACTCTATCACCTAAACATTGTTTTGATGTGAATGTAGAGAATGTAAATGATTCAAAAATGATTTTAATGACTATTGTGTCAGCTAACTTAGGAAAAAACGTGTTTTAAATGTGTCAGACTTGTTAGGCAAACAAACTGGTCTTCATTCGTAATTTGCATGTTAAGTCATAGGTGATGTAATTAACACAGCATGCCACAGACACATTTACAATACATTTTTATCCTAATTCAGGAATTTGCTCACAATACTGCTAAAATAATGTATAGATCATTCGAATTTTGTTTTATCCTTCGCATTCACTATTAACTATGTTCAAATAACTGAGTTCCCTGGGCTAGCCTGAGACATGCTGTCTGGGTCAAAGGATGAAATGCTACCCTCATCACCCCCACTAAAACCACGTCTGCCAGCACCACGCCCACATCCATTATATCATGATAATTAAAACTCAAATTAAACTTATCAGAAATATTACTGTAACAGAACGGCTACCCAAGGCCGGTAGCACCACTGTCCGTTGTGTGAAATCACCTCCTTAGCCCCTGATTAAAGCTCAGAAGTCTTTCTGGAGCCTTGCTCTTTGTACCCAAATAGCAGAAGGCAGAGGCGTCACTAGGGTTGGTGTCACCCGGTGCAGAAACTCATCGTGTCACCCCCCTGGATTTCCTCCAATACCATGCCAGATTCCTTAGTAATGCCAGTCAGATGGCCCATTAAATATGCCACATACAGGAGCCCCACATATTATTTCACACGCAGGAGCCCTTTAACTATGCCACATACAGGAGCCCCATAACTATGACACACAAGAGCCCCATAAATTATGCCACACCAAAGCCCCGTAAATTATGCCTCACCTTGGAGCCCAATTAATTATGCCACACAGGCGTCCCTTAATTATGCCACACACAAGTGCCCCATAATTATGCCACACACAAGTGCCCCATAATTATGCCACAAAAAAGAGCCCCTTAATTATGCCACACATGGGGCCCAATAAATATGCCACACATGGGACAGCCATTAATTATGTTACACACAGGAGTCCCACAAGTTGACAATTGTACAATTCGAAAACAATACATATCTATGAACACAGACATCTCTCTATAACTAGTTGCATTTATACTTATTTGAATTATTTAATATTCTATTTAATAAAAATGTTATTGAAAAATTGCATTCCTATTTTTTTTCCTTCCTCTGCCCCCACATTGCACCTAAAGGACTTAACACAGCACCATACAGTAACCAAATAACTTGCCATGCACCTATATTGCCCCACAGAACTAGCCAGTGTCACTTTCCACATAGTACATGTTATTTTGCCCCACAGACCATGCCACAGCATCACTTTGCCAATTAAAATATGCCAGTATTTAACCCCTCGATATGCCAGGATTTAGCCATTCAATGTGCCAGGATTATTTTGCCACTCAATATGCAAGGATTATTTAGCCACTCAATATGTCATGATTTAGCCATTCAATATGCCAGGATTTAGACATTCAATGTGCCAGGATTTTGCCCCCCAATATGGCATTTAATATTCCAGGATTGTGCCCCACAATATGCCATTTAATATGCCAGGATTTTGCTCTCAATATGCCAGGATTTTGCCCCCAATGTGCCATTTAATATGCCAGGATCCCCCCCCCCCCCCTCAATATGCCATTTAATATGCCAGGATTTTGCTCTCAATATGCCAGGATTTTGACCCCCCAATATGCCAGGATTTTGCCCCTCAATATGCCAGGATTTTGACCCCCAATATGCCATTTAATATGCCAGGATTTTGACCCCCAATATGCCATTTAATATGCCAGGATTTTGCCCCCAATATGCCATGATTTTGCCCCCCAATATGCCATTTAGTATGCCAGGATTTTGACCCCTAATATGCCATTTAATATGCCAGGATTTTGACCCCAATATGCCATGATTTTGCCCCCCAATATGCCATTTAATATGCCAGGATTTTGCCCCCAATATGCCATTTAATATGCCAGGATTTTGACCCCCAATATGCCAGGATTTTGCCCCCAATATGCCATTTAATTTGCCAGGATTTTTACCCCCAATATGCCATTTAATATGCCAGGATTTTGCCCCCCCCATATGCCATTTATTATGCCAGGATAGAGCCAATTAATGTGCCAGGATTTTGCCCTCAATATGCCATTTAATATGCCAGGATTTTGACCCTCAATATGCCATTTAATATGCCAGGATTTTGCTCTCAATATGCCAGGATTTTGCTCTCAATATGCCAGGATTTTGCCCCCAATATTCCGTTTAATATGCCAGGATTTAAACTTTAAACAAACTTTATTGATCCACGCGTCTGGAGGGGAGCACACAACGCTTCCCTCACAGCCACAGACCTGCACCAGGAGACGGCAGCAACGAGGTAAGTTTTTGATTATTTTTTTTTTAATGCAGGGGGTGCCGGCAGCACAGGTGTCACCCCCGCTGGCGGTGTCACCCGGTATGGGCCCCCCCCCCCCCCTTGTGACGCCACTGGCAGAAGGATCACTAGCAGTTAGGTACAGCAAGGATAAACAACAACTTTTTTGGAACAGAAACAGTCTAAAATACAGACATAATGTAGTTAACATAACTCAACCCTCCTATTAATATACAACACAACAAAACCAAAAAGTAATTAACCAGCATTGCTACAGATATAGAAAACCACATCATAATCAGTTTAACAGTAAATTAATTAACACAGAACGATGGATGTTGGAGTAAACTATCAGTCATTGTCACTGACTCCTCTGTGATACATTGGAATCCTTCAGAGTGGACTGATACTTTTAATACACATAAACCGATATACTAACAGAATCTGACTAAATAACAATGTTAAAGGATACAATTTTAGCACATAAGCCAGGATGAGTACCATTAAGATGCCAAGGAACAGTAAATGCATAAACTTTATATATCTTGCCAGTGATGTTTAACCCCTTAGTGACATGACTTTTTTGGCTTGTCCGACGCTTGGTGACATGGGCTGTTTTAACATTTCTGAGCAGTTTGTGTTTTGCTGTAATTTATTTCTGTCTCATTTAGTGTACCCGCACAAACTATATATCGTTTTTATCGTCATAAGAAGGGCTTTCTTTTGATACCATTATTTTGATAATAGCATATAATTTGATGTAAAAAAAATAATAAAATATGGCAAAAAAATTGAAAAAATTATTTTTTTATGACTTTTATTTGAAAAATCGTATACTCATGTACAAGAGACAACAAAAAAACACTGCTAAAAAGTTTCTAATATATGTCCTGAGTTCAGAAATAGCCCATGTTTTTATGTTTTTGTGCTTTTTTATTCATGTTACAGGGCCAGAACTATAAGTGGTGCAAAGCTATTTTAAAATCCCTTCTTTCAAAATTAGCGATAGTGACATTGATACACTGATTTCTGTACTAAATCCATGAATGACCCCCAACATGTACATATTTTTGAACACTAGACAACTCAGGGCATTTAACTTGGGGTATTTTGACACATTTCATGTAGCCATTTTACCACCAATCTATGCCAAAGTTTGCAGCAAAAAATCTTTTTTTTTAATTTTTCACATATATTGCAATTTAGGTAAACATTACCTTAAAATGTGAAGGGGTATTTCCAAATAACACCTCAATATGTGTTCAGCAACATCTCCTGAGTACAGGGATACCACCCATGCATAGGTTTGTTGGTTTGTTTTGGGGCTAAAAGGCCACATTTAGGGGGTGCGCATTTTGGTTTTCCAACTTGGAATTCTGACATGCAGAAAACTTGTGCCCATGTCCCATTTGGGACATTTTTGAAGCCAGAAAGTGTATTCTACCCCACAAAACCATATATTTTTTTAAACTAGACATCCTAGGGTATTTCAAATGGTAGTATTTTAACACTTTCCATGCACTAATTATACTACCAGCCTATGTCAATGTTTTGGGTTGTAATTTTTTTTCACATACATTGTACTTTGGGCATGAATTCACAGATCCTGTTATATGTCAGTGCCAAACAACACCTCAATATGTGTTCAGCAACATCTCCTGAGTACAGGGATACCACCCATGTATAGGTTGGTTAGGTTATTTGGGGGTTAAAAGGCCACATTTGAGAGGTGCTCTTTTTGGTTTTCCAACTTGGAATTCTGACGTGCAGAAAACCTGCGCCCATGTCCCATTTGGGACATTTTTGAAGCCAAAAAGTGTATTCTACCCCACAAAACCATATATTTTTGAAAACTAGACACCCTAGGGTATTTCAAATGGTAGTATTTTAACACTTTTCATGCACTAATTCTACCACCAGCCTATGTCAATGTTATGGATAGTAATTTGTTTTTCACATTCATTGTACATCGGGCATGAATTCACAGATCCTATTATGTGTCAGTGCCAAACAACACCTTAATATGTGTTCAGAAACATCTCCTGAGTACAGGGATACCACCCATGTGTAGGTTAGTTAGATTATTTGGGGGCTAAAAGGCCACGTTTAGGGGGGGGTGCATTTCCAACTTGGAATTTTGACATGTAGTCAGCCTGCGCCCATGTTCCATTTGGGACACTTTTGAAGCCTGTCAAAGTATTTTACCCCATAAAACCATATATTTTGGAAAACTAGACATCCTAGGGTATTTAAAATTGTGGTATTTTAACACTTTCCAAGTGCTAATTCTACCACCAACCTATGTCAAAGGGATGGGATGTCATTTTTTCCCCACACACATTGTAGTTCAGGCAGGAATTTTCAGATTCTGGTATTTGCCACTGCCAACCAACACCTCAATATGTGTTCAGCAACATCTCCTGAGTACAGGGATACCCCCCATGCATAGGTTTGTTGGTTTGTATTGGGTCTAAAATTCCACATTTAGGGGGTGCGCAATTCCAACCTTGAATTTTGACATGTAGTCAGCCTGCGCCCATGTTCCATTTGGAACATTTTTGAAGCCGTCCAATGAATTTTACCCCATCAAACCATATATTTTTGGAAAATAGACATCCTAAGGTATTTCAAATGGTGGTATTTTAATACTGTATAGGTACTAATTCTACCACCAGCCTTTGTAAAAGTTTGTGGTAGTACTTTTTTGGGAGTTTTTTTTCCACATGCATTGTACTTCAGGCATGAATTCACAGATTCTGGTATATGTCACTGCCAAACAACAACCCAATATGTTTTCAGCAACATCTCCCGAGTACAGGGATAGCACCCATGCATAGGTTTGTTGGTTTGTTTTTGGCTAGAAGGCAACATTTGTGAGATGCGCATCTCAAAATTCCAACTTGGAATTTTGACATGTAGTCAACCTGCGTCCGTGTCCTTTATGGGATATATCTTTGAAGCCAGCCAATGAAATTTACCCCCACCAAACCATATATTTTTTTATCTGTAGACCCCCATCACTACTTGTGGCAAGGGCTCAGCAGCCACCGATACATCGCTAGATGATGTATCAGAAAGCTGAATAGGGTCAAAATCTAACCCTGAGTCCGCGGCCTCAGAATCAGTGCGTAAGCAGTGATCTCGAGCAAAGAAGGGGTTAATAGCTCTTAGAAGAGCCTATCTAGTACTGTAATACATTACAGTACAAAGAAATTAATCCATAAAACAGTGCAGACAGCAAAACATACTGTTGCTGTGCAAGATTACTGCTTACACAGTGATGAATGGCAGGGAAGGGGTTAATACACAGTGAAAGACTTTCATAAAACCTGCCAATTTTATAAAATTTTATTTTATATCACTAATACTGATCTGTCTCTTTCCGTCACAAAAATGTAAGTGAGGAGAGGGAGGCAGATCAATATTTGTGAATATTGATCCGATTCATTTTGATCTGACCAGGGCGAATGGTGAGCTTAATTGAGAAATCACCAAACCGCCTTTGCCACTAATTCGCTGTTACTGATCGCTATGCGCTCAGGCAGCTTAAAAAAAAAAACCTCACATATTTTTACTTTACATGTAATCCCCTAGCGGGTATGTGTAAAAAAAAAATAAAAAAAAAATATGCAGACAGATAAAAATTGCTTTGGCGTCAATATCATTGCGTAAGCAGTGATCGACGGCAAATAAGGGGTTAATAACTCTTAGAAGAGCCTTTTTAGTACTGTAATAAATTACAGTACAAAAAAAATTAACCCCTAAAAAATGCACAAACAGCAAAAATAAATGCGCTGATGTGCACGATCACTGCTTATGCAAGATCAGTGGCAGGGAAGGGGTTAAACACAGGGAATTGCTTTAATAAATTTTTTTTTTATTGTTTTATTATTTGTGTGTTGTGTATTTATTGTTTTTTTTAACTTTTAATTACTTTTGTAACTTTGATCTGTCTCTCTCCCTCACTAAAAAAAATGTGAGGAGAGGGAGGCAGATCATAACTGGTCAGATCAATATAGAGTTAATATTGATCTGACCAGTCAGTGGGGATGTTCAGGAGAGCATCCCCACTGCCTGTCAGTGTGCCTGGCAGTCACTGATTGCCTCTGTGAAGAGGCAATCGTGTGACAGCCAGAGAGCACAGGAAGCAGGTACTTCCTGCCTCCTGTGCTCTTGCCCTTAGAAGGGCAGCGCCATCTTGGTCACTCAGTGACCAAGATCGTGCATTTTTTTTTTGTGTTCCTGATTGCCTCGACTTGCGAGGCAATCAGGAACACTTTCTGAGCATAGGAAGCGAAAGATTCGCTTCCTATGCTCATTTTTTAATGCCCGTCGTTTTAAAGGCTCTGTGCCTTTAAAACCGCCATTTCGATCGCTCTCCGGAGCGATCGAAATGCCGACGGGCATTTTTTTTAGCATTGTACGATGCTTCCACACGGAAGCATCGTTACAATGCGGCTTGAGCACTGAAAGCGGAAAAACTCCGCTTTCAGTGCTCGTTTTGACACAGGACGGACTAGGTCCGTCCTGTGTCACTAACGCCTCGGCACACAGGACGGACCTAGTCCGTCCTGTGTCGCCAAGGGGTTAAATGCATAAACTATGTATATCATGAGCTTTAACATCTTAACACATTTGGACACATATAAATACATTCTGCAAAGCATGGTCCTTGAGGACCATGTGGACGTATTTATACATCCTGAGTCTACTTGCCAGTGTTCAGTCTCAAAGGCTGCCTCTGATCCAAAGCAGTCCTCTGAGAGTGCTTTCGGCTGCCCACACCACCATCCACATGATCACTGCGAATGATTTAAAACTCACATAGGCACTGATCACTGCCTATTCTTTGACAGTGTTGCGATGATGCCTCAACATTGAGGCATCATACAACACCCATCTTTGTCCACATGTTGATCGCGGGCACCATATGTGTCGAGCAAGAGAGACTGAAGTGATAAGAGGTTAGGGTTATATTTATAGTTAGTGTTATAGATGGGTTCGGGTTAGAATTAGGGTTAATGAAAGGGCTAGATTTATGGCTAGGAGTAGATTTAGGGTTAGGGTTAAATTTAGGGCTAGGGTCAAAAGGTAAAATGGTTAGGAAACAAAAAAACACTACCATCGGTTATTGTCCTATAACCTACAAAAAAAAAAACAGAAAACATGGAAACATTGATATTTCTAAATTCAGGACAAATATTAGAAACCTATTTGTGGAGGTACACTAAAGATGAAGAAAGAAAATCCCAGTTAAGCAAAAACTTTGTATATCATGGCAATGATCTTTAAATGCATAAACTATGTATATCATGCCAAGGAGCATTAAATGCATACATGTTTCAAATCATGCCAATAAGCAGTAAAATGCATACATTTATGTGCCTGGGACCAGGAGAACTGCTTACTTAGCTGCCTCGTGTCAAACCTTTTTCTTACTGAGCACCTGATGTCACTGATGACTAGGCCTCCCCCGTATCCCCTGTAATGTGCTGCAGGGGCACATCTGTCACTCAGGGGCATGATGTATCTCGTCTATTTCCAGGAGTTTGTGTGCTACAAACAGACATCCGAGGGGCCGACAGCAGTTGTGACAAAGTCACTCATTCTATTGACAATTTTCATATACTTTTCATACTGGTCGAATTGTCAACAGAGTGAATGCCGTCTGTCTACTGGATGTATTTCCGGGGTTTGTATGCTCTCTGTTCGCAGCACACAAACCCTGGAAATACACAGCACGGCTCCATGCTAGGTGTGCAGTGCACACCTAGCACATATGGAGCATCCGGCCTGAAGTGCTGTCTTGGTCAACTGACCCACCTTTGCATTGCACGACCATCTCTGAGAGTCCTGTTATAAATTTAAAACAGGAATGCATACTTGTCAGACCAGTTTTAAGGAAATTATATATCATTGTCACTTCCATTATTTTAAAAAAGTAACTGAAAACATTGTAGGTTAAAATAAGATATATTGCATTACATGGGATGCAATAGTAGGTGTCAAAAGGAAGGCTATCTTCCAGCTTTCTGAGTTTAGATTTTTGTTTATCAATGTATTGAAGGGAGGCAGGAGCTGTATAAAGTAACCAAGTTTATGTGGCCATATGTTGCTTCTTTTACAACATCTTTGAGAAAAATCTTGTTCCCAAATTACATCTGGTGCAGTTTGTGCAATAGAAAAGGTCAAGGTTACGGGATGAAAAGTCTCATGAAAATGATTTGCCTGATAGGAATGTAAACGATGAACTACGAGTTACTGTCCAAACATGTTGTTGTGCAAAAGACTCTCTAGTATAGTTCTACATTGATTGAAATATTTTCTAGCTGGTAACTTTTCATAAAGACACAACTGATCAAAGAAAGAAAAGCTTTCCTCTTGCATGAAAATGATGATTCTTACATATCGAATGTGGGGGAACCTCCATGTTCCTTCATTCTATAAACTAAGGCCAAATTGTCTTCTGCCTATTCTGGTAACTGATTTTTGGCTCTTTCACACAAAAATATTGTGACGTAAAGTTGATAAATATTAGTGATAACATGATCATTATAAAATATTGTGTTGATTGGGCTCGTAGGTTGCTTTCCAATGGCCACTCCTAGATAACGCATGCTTGTATGCTACTTCCTAAACATGATCTTGATGTTCTCCCATGGTCTCAGCTTTTGGCTAGTGCACTGATGGCTAACCTTGGCACTGCAGATGTTCATGAATCATGGAATGATGTTCAGTCAGCTTTATGATTGTAGTTGCTAAAATCTCTAGCTCCAAGGTTAGCCATTTCTGGGCTAGAGGAACAGTTGCCTATTGGATATAACAAGTCTTTCCCTCAGAGGCAAAATGGTTAAAAAACATTATGGAGTCTGCAAGTAAAGTTATATTTAAAAAAAATATTGTGGTGCCTTATGGCAGTTTTAACACATAGCTTTGTAAAACAAAGCCGTGAGGATTTCACTTCTGCTTCTTCCTGGCAGAGGTACAGACAAAACCAGGTTCCTATTTGTAAGGTTGACGTTGTAGTAAGTACTTGGATTTATGGGAACTGCCCGTGTTGTTTAGAAGAAATCAGGATGAGACAGATGCATGTATATCTTGCCCCAGGAATGGGAGATGCTGAGTTTTGATAACAAAAGAAGTCTCTTAAAAAAACAGTGTTGTCATCAAGGTTGACTATGCGTTTAATGCAGGTTTTTTTAATTCCTACTTTAGAGTAACAGGACCAAACTAAAACCATAACTTTCCAAAGGAAATAAGTAATGTCATATGTCTAAAATCATAGTAGATGATCTCTGGGTGCAATACAAGCCACATGACAAATACAACTTTGGAAAAGCTGGTCAGATTTCAGGCTAATCTGAAGTAATACCCATATGGAGTAAAGCGATAGACAGTTCCACAACTTCTTTATTAACCAAATGTCTGTTTACTTGCTTTTGTAAAAATACACTTTGGCTAGAAATAACAGAAGCGGATGGAAGATACCGTTTCACTTCCTGCTCTGCATGAGCTGTTCAAAAGAACAACTTAAAAGCTACCTCACAGGGGAGCAGTCGGTCACTTCCTGAGTATATCTGGCAACACAGAGCGCAGAACAGTTATGTGTCTGTAGTGTGAAGTCGTTTACTTGATCATCATACTGTACCATTCTGTGTTTTAACAAGAAATAAAGACAGTAAATGAGAGTTTGTAATGAGTTGTATTATCTGTATAGTGTGCAAGATTAAAAGTCTTGAAAAGTGGATTACTTCAGTTATCCTCCTAAGTACATCTTGTACAGTAGCAGAAAAATTGTATAGCTGCCCACATACAGACATGTTAAACACTGTGTGATTCTACAAATGACAAAATTGGATGTTAAAGAGAAAATAATACGACAGGCATACCCCACATTAATATACACGATTGGTCAAGAGCATGTATATAAAATGAAATGTACTCAAAGTGAAGCACAACGTTTATATAAAACTTCTTCACTTCTCTTATACAGTCTACAGTACTAAAGTCTTAACAAACAGGATGGACCTCACCGGAGCCTGATGTGGTTGAACAAGAACAAGCACTGTACAGGGGGGGGGGGGGGGACAGTTCATTGCTGCTGCTTCCTCGCAGCCGCTTAATCACAAGAGGTTTAGCGTGATGGACAGTTAATCGCATAGTTTATTAGATGTTGGTATTGGGCACTTATTGGGTGTTAGTATTAGGGCTTAGTATCAGTAGTATAGTTTGGGTTAGTATTTGGATTAGTATTAGGATTAGGGTTTGGGGTTAGTATTAGGGGTTAGTACAAGGATTAGTATTAGGGTTTGGGGTTAGTATTACGGCTTAGTAGGAACTAAAAGGTGAGGAAAGCTCTCTAGTATTGTAACTTGTGGAAAAGCAGTTGTGAGCCTGTTCATCTCATGTTTTTCAGGGAAAATAGATGTATATTTCATAAACATACATTATTTTATTAACTATAGGGTCTGCGCATCAAAAAAAAAAGAGAATTGCAGGGAATTGAGAAGGGAATTTCAAACATTAGGCCAAAGTAGCCGAGTTGGAAAAAGTCTCCAATGCAGCTGAAAGGGAGGATTTTTCACAGTTACTCTGGCCTTAAATTTGAAAATCAAATTGAGTAGACCCTTATGAGATCAAATGATTAACTTTTTTTTTTTCATTTTTGCTTCCAGAACCAGAAAGGCCACAATCAGGATGAAGTTTTATTAAATGATTACTATTTACTGATTTAAGTTACACAGACGTCAGTATCACAATGGGTTACGGTGACCTCATATCCTTAATTGATTGGCAGCAAAACAGGAACATGGTTATTGTTATGTGCTACACACATTGAAGCATCATTAAGTTCCTGTCTTCAGTGTAATATCAGGCACTGGCTTTGTGAACCTGTTTATTATGACATATGAAGCAATATCCAAGGACTATATTTGCAAAAATACATACTAGGTATTTGCTGAAAGCAACATTTATTTTTGTGATTCCACAAAAATGTTGAATGTGATCGTGGGTGACCCCATTGGTGTGCACCCAGTACATACTTCTGGTGGTAGAAAAAGGCCCCTATTAACCAGATAACAAAGGACCAATGTTTCCACTCCCATCTCCTTGCCTACCATCTCTTGTACTGTGAGGGGAGTGAAGGGGGCATCATCCTTGTTAATGTCTAGTGGTTCTGTTGCTGTACATGCTCCCCTAGTCAGCCTATAGGACAGGAGGATGTATATATGTCTCTATCTAATTGTCATCATATTCTGCCTGGATGTTCTTTCTGACCGACTAAACCGACTAAAGGTTAATACGTTTTCAGCCAGCTGAGCATCTTTAAAAATATTCGGTGAGCACCATACTGTATTACACAACCGTGCCAAATTATTAGCTGGTATTCACTCGCTCTTGTTTACAATGTCATAATATATGTATAAATATACAGCATGTGTTCTGATGCAAACATTTAACCCTTTAAGCATAATAACACTGTATGTTTGTTCAAGAATTTGCTCCGTGTCCTTTGCTAATCCATAATGCCTTCTTCACCTTTCGACATGTTTTCTGTAAACCAGCAAGTGAACTCTCGGACGTATTGTAAAATTCTTGCATACCTTTTTTTTTTTTTTACCAATTGCAAGAGACAAATTCTAGTATTCCCATTTGTATGGACCATCATTGCAGTGACTAAGCATTATACAACAGTTGGATGTCATTATTTTGCTGACTGTTTTGACATGTTCTTCAAACACAGAATATTTTTTTCTCAATAAATGCCCGTTTTTAAAGATTTTCACAAGAGATAAATGTCCTTTAATGCTGCTTAATCTGACCACTGTATTACAAAACTGCAAACCCAAGTAGGCTGTAAATATGATATTTTACCATGTCTTACTGTCGTTTGTATAGAAGTGTTGGAAATACAAAGCAGCATTTTTCAATGTAATGAAGACAATCCTTATTCAATAAACAGTGAACTGTGGCATATTGCCAACCAAGTTGCAAAAAGCAATCCTAAATAGATGAATTAATAGGTTATTTGGAGATTTTTGCCAGCATAGTTAAATTGGCCTAATATTTGGCACTTACATCTCAGCTCCCCAAAATAGCTAAAATACCTATGCGCAGTAAAAGGGATGAAAGGAATTCAATATTGAGCTACAATTTTGACATTTATGTTTCAGGAGACATGGATCAGCATTTTATATGTATATTTCTTAAAACAAGTACGTTATGCTATTTAAAAGAACTCTTTCAGATGTAAGTTGATCATGGTGTGTACCTTATTTATGCCAAAAAACGGACGGAACTGACAGTATTTCATATGCTGTATCAGTTTTTGTATAATATGCATAGCTGCTTAGCGTTGCAGCTTTGATTCCTGGCAGGCATCCTCTTAGTACTATTAAATTGATGATACAAAGATTTGCAGCAGGGTTGATATTCATGGTGGGATAAGCCAAATGGCAAACGATTTAGCTAAACTAGAAAAATGGTCAGAGCAGTGGCAACTGACATTTAATGTGGACAAGTGCAAGATTATGCACCTTGGGCGTAAAAACCCAAAAGCAGAATATAGACTATTTGGTACAGTCCTAACCTCAACATCTGAGGAAAGGGATTTAGGAGTAATAATTTCAGAGGACTTGAAGGTAGGTAGGCAATGCAATAGAGCAGCAGGAAATGCTAGCAGAATGCTTGGTTGCATAGGGAGAGGTATTAGCAGTAGGAAGAGGGAAGTGCTCATGCCATTGTACAGAGCACTGGTGAGACCTCACTTGGAGTATTGTACGCAGTACTTGAGACCGTATCTCCAGAAGGATATTGATACTTTGGAGAGAGTTCAGAGAAGGGCTACTAAACTGGTTCATGGGTTGAAGGATAAAACTTACCAGGAAAGGTTAAAGCATCTTAACATGTATAGCTTGGAGGAAAGACGTAACAGGGGGGATATGATAGAAACATTTAAATACATAAAGGGAATCAACACAGTAAAGGAAGAAAGTATATTTAAAAGAAGAAAAACTACCACAACTAGAGGACATAGTCTTAAATAAGAGGGGCAACGATTTAAAAGTAATATCAGGAAGTATTACTTTACTGAGAGGGTAGTGGATGTATGGAATAGCCTGCCAGCAGAAGTGGTAGAGGTAAACACAGTCAAGGATTTTAAGCATGCGTGGGATAGACACAAGGCTATCCTAGCTATAAGACCGGGAACGGGGGACTAATAAAAGTACTCAAAAAAAATTGGGCAGACTAGATGGACCGAATGGTTCTTATCTGCCTACACATTCTATGTTTCTATGTTTCTATGGTTCTAAATTGGCTAATAGCAATGCAATAATATATATGCGCAATAAAAAAAAGAAAGAAACTCAATATGGTTCTACCGTTGTGGCATTTATGTTTCATGAAGCATGTGATCAGCATGTTATATATATATATATATATATATATATATATATATAAAACACGTTATGCTAATTAAAATGTATAAGTATATCCTGTTTCAGGTGGAACTTCATCATTGTGCCTATTAATTATACAAAATATTGGGAAGGGAGCTCACTTGGAGTGAAAAATATATACACGTTATTTTCATTTAAGCAGTAAATAGTAATAAAAAAAATGGCAAACAGTATTTTAAATGTTATTAAGAAGAAACAATAAACTTACAGCCCTGTATGTGGTGGTTTTTATTATTATTATACAGCACTATTTTATTCTCTAAAACTAAACTTACTAGTGAACATAAAAAAGCAAGGATTATTAGCTGAGTCAGAGACATAGGAAATTTGATGCTTAAAGTTATTAAAAAAAAACGTTATATTATGTGTGTGGCACACCACAGATCAGCTATGTTTTCTTCTTTCTTTTCAGGTACCCTCAGCAGCAGCATCCAACTGTATGAACAGTCTATAGACATTTCTGAGGAGACACTACAAATAAAGAATATTGTGGTAACCTGAACAATAGCCTGGGACTGGCAGTGCCTTGTTAGAGTAATGGGTTTCCCATCATAGAATTATGGTTACAAGCTAGACTGGAACAGAAACATTACACTGTTTGTTTATCTCAACTGCAAGTGGTTTTTTTTATGTAAGCTTGAGGACTGCACCAAAGAATACATATGTCTATAGATATTTAACTCTGTTATTTTAAGTATAAAATGGTGATAGGTCCCAAACACATCAAACATTTGGTCTGCTATGCAGTCCTGTACCAGGATGTCGCAATAAAGTATTTACAATCCATCTCTATGGAAACGTGGGGAGCAAAGAAATGTTGTTTTGCGAGCCTATGGTCACATACTTGCCCAGGGTCACATTAAAGATGGCCCTGTATGACAGTCCACTCAAAGGGCCTTGAAATTCCCTAGAAGGGGATGCCGTCCACCAGAGGTATTTTCACAGTCCCCTTAGCATATATATGGTATTTGCTCGAATATAAGACGACCCTGATTATAAGACGACCCCCTAAACTTTGGACATTCATTTAGAAAAAAAAGAAAACTTCTGAATATAAGACTACCCTTAAAAAAACAAATATACATAGCTGATAGATCAATATTCACAAAGAACAAGTGGATCAATTGTAGGAATACATTCTAGCACACTGTGATGTGTGTATATGTATGCTCGGGCAGTACATTTTGGACACCCTCACTTCCTTAGTGTGGAACCACAAGAAGGCTATTTTGTTAGCAACATATTTCACCAGCTCATCAAAGCTAGAATCATTTCCTCTTTGTAACTCTCTAACTGACAGCCTTAAAAGAGCTACAATTTCATTTTCCCTTACTCAAATGTGTTCTCGGGATCCACTGCTAAGTGCTTATTATTAATACAATCTATATCGCAAGATGCTTTCAAAAGTCATTATGAGAGCAATCTTGTTAATACAAAAAAAAGGAGTATGCTTTCCACTAAAACATTACACTGTGGTTTTGAGGGATTCAAACTAGAGAGCATATGAGTGTAACATATATAAACAGAAATAATAACTAGCTGATGTTTCTTATTCACAGACTGTTCTCAGTATGGTTTATGAATTCATGCTGCTTTATTCAGCATTCATCTTCACATTTTCAAGCTTTCTATCTCGATTGTCACATGGGCCTTCTATTTAGGCAGTTAGAATCTCCAGTAACTCTACTGCCACACGGTAGTCCTACTGGTGCTTTATTACCTGATGTCAAAGCTGAACATTAGGTCAATACTACCGTATTTTCCGGCGTATAAGATGACTGGGCGTATAAGACGACTGGGCGTATAAGACGACACCCCAACTAAGTAATCTTATAAGCCGGAAAAATCGCAACTATATTTTAACCTTTTAGGTTACCATTGTCCACACATTCTCTAAGTTAATTATAGAAAGGGAAGCTGTTTGGTCTATAGAAAATTTTATATTTTCCATACTCTGATACTGTATTTGGACAGTAATTCCCATATATTACAACATTAGATTTTTATTTTTAATGAACTGACTGTTATTTTTATCGATACCTTTTGTTCCCTATTCCCTATTACTATTTCCTACTTTTTAAAGTTTGCTTTGTTACACGTGAAAAATGCACACTCTAGTCAGTATGAAATACACTTTATTCCAAGAAATGCAAAAATATTACAAAAATATATACAACAAATATAGATACCTGCAAGTAACCATTTAGTGAATAGACCCCCACAGGAGCAAAAACCACAGAGTTAAACTCACCTCATCAGAGGGAGGTGAGAGCAATTATTTTCAGTAGCGAAAGACATGGCACTTGTGATTTTTAAGACTATGCCCATTTCGACCTCCCAACTCAACCTCACCGGCGACCATTTCATCTCACAAATGTAACTTTATAAATGTAACAGGGGTATACCTGGTGAGTTTCCTCACTAAGCAAAACACAAGCTTTGTCCCTACACAAAATATAGCTAAATTTGAAATGTTCATTTCGCCTCACCTTGCCTGCAACGTTTAGTGAATAGCCCCCAAAGTCTTCCCACTTGACCTCTCAAACTCAACCTCCTCTACTACCTTTATTACATCTCAACCTTAGAAAAATACTCTGTTAATAGCAATTTCGGAGTCAAGATGGAGAAGGTAAGGGGGGTTAACTGTGGTGGAGGGATGGTGGCCAAGATGCGTTTACATCTTGATCACCAAATTCTAATTTAAGTGAATAGACCTCTAGGAGTCGTGCGCGTGCCAGAATGTACTTTGTTCCATGTGAACCATGGTATATTTAATGCAAGGTTTATACACATTTATAAACTTTGATTTAGTAGGGTCCAAGAAGTACAGAAATATGCGGATTAGGAAAGAGTGGCATGGTCTGCTTCTTAACTTGAGACCCTTTGGGTGCGATTTATCAATCATCAAGTCAAATGAATAATATTTATTTTGGCTAAACAAAAAGGCAAAAGCATGCCCTTTAATTACATGCCAGATATGCAAATAATAATAACAAGGTAAATAACCAGAACAATCCACCAACTGTTATGACTGTTTTGTATCCACAAATCATTCACTGAAAATAATATATTTTATTAATTCTAAGCACAACTGAAATCATTTAATATCATAGTAGCTGTTGCAGTCCACTAAAGTAAATAGTTGTGTTATAGTGCTAAGCAGGTGGTCGTGTTTGCACATTTCATACCCAAGATTTATTTATTTGATATGTTTTAGGACCACATGATATTTTTCTCTAGTCCTGATTTGCGAGTGAGAAGTATCTGTGTGTTTCTGCTTTTGGAAAGTGGTATATCAATGTAAGATGTGCAGGAAGTTTTATTTAATAAAATTCATCGGAATATACCATAGGCTTAATATCTACACTAAACTTTACATTTGGCAGCGGTCAATCTCTTTATGATAAATGTTCTAAGACTTTTTTTTTAGAGATCCAGATACACAACAAACATTTAATTTAAGTCACTTTTTGAATGACTTGGCTATTTGGGGGGTCTGGTTTTCTAGATGTACACTGTCACTGTTGATTGATTGTGTAAAAATCACAATCTCATCAAAAAGATGATTTTTGATTAGATGGATTGTGATTTTTACATAATTTTAAAGCATTGTAATTTATGAAATGCTGGCTATTTTATATATGGTTTCAACAAATATTGTACATTTTTACATATTATAATTACTGTTAAACATGTCTTGCTATTTACATTCAACTCCAGCCAATAAGCAAATAACATGCATATTTTTCATTTTATAGGCCACTCTGGACTTGTGAAGTAGAACTGTTAAATGGGTTTGTTTGATAAAATGAACAAAACATAAGTTTTATAGAAAAAAAATATTTTCTTTTGCCCACAAAAATGTGTAAAATATACAATGTGGCCCTCATACTGAAAAGTTTGAAGACCCCTGTTTTAGAGGAACAGAGAGTTTAATTTATACCCTTGTGGTAGTGTAAAGCTAATATCATAATCTTGCTTTCTGTACAAAATAATCTTTACATTACTCTACACTAATCACTCTTCTTGTTTTTTTTTTACCAATTATTTGATTCAACAAAACCTAAAGAAATCCTCATGTCACACATTCCTAATTCACATTTCTATACCTATCCCTGAAGACTGATTTATATAATTATTGTAATCTTTTTTTTTCTTCCAAGGGAATCCCAGCTTTATAGTGCACACATAACACAGTTGGCAACTCAGTTTATTGTTCTCAACAGAATAAAAGATTGTTTTGATCCCTCTGGGACTCAAACCTACCACTCTGAAGTTTGAGCAGGCCGTACAGTTATATATGTTTGTTCAACATACTTGGACATACCTGTCACTTTATTTAGTAACAATTTATTAAGTTAGCTGGCTTACCACACTTGGTAGTACACATGTATCCCTGATATTTGCTACATTTACATACATTAAGGGAATCAACACAGTAAAGGAGGAGAGTATATTTAAAAGAAGAAAAACTACCACAACTAGAGGACATAGTCTTAAATTAGGGGGGCAACGATTTAAAAGTAATATCAGAAAGTATTACTTTACTGAGAGGGTAGTGGATGTATGGAATAGCCTTCCAGCGGAAGTGGTGGAGGTAAGTATAGTGACAGAGTTTAAGCATGCATGGGATAGGCACAAGACTATCCTAGATATACGATAGGGAACTGGGGACTAATAAAAGTATTTAGAAAATTAGGCCAATTTACTAGATGGGCCAAATGATTCTTATCTGCCGACACATTCTATGTTTCTATGCTTTATTCCATTACTACAGTTTACTACAGTACACAGTTTAGTGAACACCTCTCTGACTACATACTTGATGGTGGCCAACTAAAGCACCTGATGACATCTTGTACCCAAATGGTACCCAGGACAGTCTGCAACATGGTTAGTACACCACTGCCCATTGTAATGCCGGGACAACTGCACCATTTGTCAAATGTTGTGTATGTACAATTGCTGCATTACAGCAGGGGTGGGGAACCTTCAGCTCTCCAGCTACTGATGAATTACATCTCCCATTATGCTCTTTCAGCCAAGAGGCTGGTAGGAGTATGGGAAACGTAGTCCATCAACATATGGAGGGTCGAAGGTTACCGACCCGCGATTTACAGGGTCATTTTAATATGGCTTATGCCCCTACATTTTTATTCTTCCAATAATGCAACTTTCAACTTATTGCACAAGGATTCCTGTATATGACCTTGTGCAACCTTATGAGATATTGCTTTAAATAAAGGGTCAGGCAAAGTTGCAAAAATATTCTCTTCACAGGCTATGTGTGGGTATCTTGGTGACAGAAAGACAGCATGTGATTTACAATTTCCCTGTGGTCTTACATTCCGTGTGCTTGTTGTCCAATTAGTTCTGCAGTAAATAAATGAGTGGATTTCACTCAGTATTGTGCCATTATCACTCACCAGCAATGTGGCTTCCTCAAATGGCTTCAGGGCAACTCACACAAACCATACAAAAAATGTGATGCAACAGTAGAACAAGGATGTTGGTCTATTGAAATCTGAAATGAATAGATAGGTTAATGGAAGCAGACACTACTTTAAAAAGGCCAGTCAGCCTCCAAAAACATTTTACAGCAAACAAAAGAGTCCCTGACATAGCATGAAATGCATGGTGCTAGTAGTGGCACTGGTAGGAGGTGCTACTGCTTGTGTTAAATTGCTGCTGGCGATGAACATGATGTTGTTGTGATGACTACCTATCTATTTCATTCTGATCTCTGAGGAAGCACGGGATAACAGTGCTTATGCTATAAACTTCATTTTACAATTTTGGCTTAAACCACTAAGAGTTTGCTTATTCCCGCACTTCAACATTACCTCAAGTAGGGCTAATGGTCCCAATTTGAAAAATGGTGTAGTTTTATGATCATTGATGGTTACAACTTTAGCTCTGACCTATATGAAATAAATTGTGGCTGTTTTGGGGTACTACTACTTTGGGTGTACGACAAGTACTAGGAAGAGGTGGTGGCAATATTGAAATGCATTTTTTTGAGACCTTCAACTTAATATCATGTTTGGCATTTACTCTGTCAGTGCTTTACCATTCAGCTTACTCTTTTCAACTTACAGATTTATTATTACAAGTATGTGTTTCAATGGAAGCAAGGGGAGAGAAATGACTAGGGGTCATCTTCTATACCATCAACATTCTCCTCAACGTTGCTGCCAGCGTCATCCGATGCCAAACACTATCCTTATAGTCCTTTTGCTCGATTATAAGACGAGCCCCCAAACTTTGGATATTCCTTTAGGAAAAAAACTAAAAGCCTGAATATAAAACTACCCTGCAGAAAAAAGTTCAACTTGTATATATTCACATGTAAATTGCTTTTTAAAAATTAATTTAAAAAATATGATATTACACAAATGCATTTCTTGGTTTTATTTCCTTTTATGTGCCAATGCTGCCTCTCTCCCCCCACCCCACCCCCAGCATTGTCTCTCTCTCTCTCGACCCCCCCCCCCCCTGTTATCGGTCTCTCCCTCCCCCCAAACTTTTCTCTCTCTCCACCATCCTCCCTCCCTCCTTTTCTCTCTCTCTCTCTCCCCCTTCCACCTTATCTCATCTCCCCTCCCCTTGTCTCTCTCTTTCTCCCCCCCTTGTCTCTGTCTCTCTCTTTCTCCCCCCCCCCTTGTCTCTTTCTCCCCCCCCCCTTGTCGCGTGTCGCGCAGACATCCACCTGCTGTTAGCGAAGGGGATCCAAGTCCCCTGCAACTCTGCGGGGGAACTGGATCCCAGTCTTATAATCTGACCTCAACTTCGAATATAAGACGAGGGGTCTCCTGTCCCGGTATTCCTCCGCATCTTCTCCAGAAATTCCAACCAGTAATACCATGTCATTCTCCTTTTTTCAGTTTGGGGCTCAGACCTGCTGATCAGATCTTCTAGTACACGGACTGCTTCTACCCTTTCCACCCATTCACAGAATGTGGGGGGAGTTGTTGTACCCCAGTGTAGTGGGATAAGCGCTTTGGCTTCATTCAGAAGGAGCGGGATAATTGACTTCTTATATGTCGATATCGGTTGTGTATTATGGTGTAGTAGACATTGTGCCGGTTGGAATGGGGGGGGGGGGGGGGTGTTCTGTGAATCTGTGCAGAGTGTCATATATAGATTCCCAGTATTGAGTGATCTCAGGACATTCCCACCAGATATGGAGAAAGGTGCCAGGATGCTTCCCACATCTCCAACACACATCAGGGACCTCTTCGAACATAGCGTGTAGTCTCACGGGTGTTCGGTACCACCTTGTAAGTAATTTGTAGTTCATTTCCTGCGTTTTGGTGCTAAGAGAGGTTTTGTGTGAGAGCGTGATCATTTTGGTCCATTGTGGCGCCGATAAGGTCACCTGGAGCTCTTGTTCCCACCTTCCCACAAAACCAGGTAGTGGTGCATGTTCGGGATTAATGAGCGTGTTATATAATAAAGATACACTATGAGAGGGCATTGCATCTCGGGTGTGAAGTTCTTCATATAGAGTTTCCTGTCTTGTAAGATTGTATTTTTGTGGTAATTTGCCCAGGAAAGCTTTCAATTGTAGGTATTGATACATATATATAACTTATATAACTCTGCCTGTCAAGCTGATCTTCTCTTGTTCTTCTAGTTCTCTTGTCTAAATCACTCGTTGCTTGGTGAATCTTAAGAAGAGGTTAATATAGTGTATTTGGAAACCATTATATACTTACCTTCACCAAACACCTGCTGCTGCTAGATCTCCTCATTGTCATAATGTGCTGTTCAACTGAATTTGTGATAACTTTCCACGTATTTATTTATTTTTTGTACATTTTTATTTGCACGTTGCAATTATTAACAGCAGCATCACAGTAGAAGTTATTTTTATTATAAGAGCTGACACATCCATGCTCACAGTCATTTTTATTGCAGTACCAATGACAATACAAATGATCCATGCCAACATCCAATAATGCAACAAACTACACAACCATATAACAAAAGAAATGTATTTTATACATATTTATTTGTGAATGTTATTTTTATTTCATTATCTGCAATGTTTATTTTTTTTAAATGAAGACATACAATTTTAATAGGGCAGGTTGAATGTGAAGACATTGACAATATCATACATTAAATCACATTAGAAGCAATATGTTATTAATATATTTTTAAAGAGTTGCACATGGAAAGCAATTCCACAACCTTATACAGACGAAACATCATGGAACCATACTGGGATCAATGACAAAGTAAGAAGAAAATGGAGGGTCCTAAAAGGTCATTTTAGGGATTTAGTAAGTAAGATTAAGAAATGGACCTCCAAGGTAATGTTCTCAGAGAAACTACCTGTGCCATGTGCTATGCCAGCGGGAGATTAATGCATGGCTGAAGTCCTGGTGTAAGAAGGAGGGCTTTGGGTTTCTAGAACACTGGGCTGATTTTGCTTTGGGGTGCAATCTTTAAAGTCGTGATGGATTGCACCTAAATGCAAGAGGGGCCCATGTGCTAGGATGGCTAGAAGGTTGGAGGAGTTTTTAAACAAGGAATGGGGGTGGGGGGGGGCAATAAACACTGGGCTAGACTGTATAGGAAGGGAAGGCAACTTAGTTAGTACCCAGGTGGGTGGATCTGGGGTCATGGTTAGAATGGATTGTAGGGAGCAACCTATAAACAGCTAAAAAATTAAATCACAAATGGATTATGCCAGTGGCATTAAGTGTATGCTTGCAAATGCCAGAAGTGTACCTGGTATAATAGGGGAATTAGAACTTGTAGCAGGAATTGAAAATTATGACTTAATTGGTATAAGAGAAACATGGTGGAATGACACACGTGGTTGGTCAATCAATTTGGAGGGAGAGGGGTCTGTCTGTATATCAAACTACCATTATTGCCTCATTCTGGGAAGATATATTTATTTAGAAAGTGTTTTACCAGGAAAAATACATTGAGATTTCTCTCGTTTTCAAGTATGTCCTGGGGACCCAGTCCAGAATGGAGTTACACAGAGTTACACATTTAACAGTAGATTCAAAAATACATACATACATACATACATACATACATATATTAAACAAGTTGGAAGGGGAACATACAGGGTAAATCATTATTGATACAAAAAGGAACAACATGTACAGTATACAAAGGAGTTTGTAAACTAATAACAGGTACAATCTGTTTTGAGGATTTGGGAGATACTTATTTTCAGGGATCTTAGAGTAGATGATGATTTGGCAGAAACAGGAAGGCTATTCCACATATGAGGCGCTCTGAAAGAGAACGCACCTCTACCTGCTTCCTTTTTGAAGTGGGGAATCGCTAGTGAAGGGTTGGTGCAGGATCTGAGATTGTGGGATGTGCATGGAGTAAGAGCGAGCATGCCGCTCAGGTAGGGGGGGAGCGTTCCAGAGAAGTGGTTATGCACTAAGCAAGCTAGGTGGAGAGCACGCCTGGAGGCAAGCGTCAGCCAATTTAACTCTTTTAACATTTTACAGTGATGCGTGTTATAATCACACTGTAGCGCAAAACGACACAATGTATTGTGCAGAGTGTCGAGTTTACCGAGATGTGTCTGGGGGGCAGAATCATACACAACATCTCCATAATCTAAGATCGGCATCAACATTTGCTGCACAATACGTTTCCTTACCGTGGAATCTAGGTTAGATTTGTTTCTATACAGAAAGCCGATCCTAGGATATAGCTTTGACACAAGCTTATCAATATGGAGACCAAAAGATAAGTTTGGATCTAGCCACATGCCAAGATACTTATATGAATTTACCTGGGTCAGGTTATAACTGGTTTTGGTCTTGATGGTTACTTGAGGATTGTTTAATTTAAGTAGTTTGGCATTTGTCCCAAACAACATGGACACAGTTTTTTCAGCATTGAGGAATAATTTGTTGTTGGCTATCCAATTTTCAACTTTAGAAAACTGATCCTGTAGCACGGACTCCACTTGCGATAGTTGAGTACCGCAAGTATAAATGACCGTATCATCAGCATACATATGCACACGAGCCAGGTCACACACCGAGGGTAGATCATTTATAAATAGCGAGAATAGCAGAGGCCCAAGAACAGATCCTTGAGGCACTCCACACTTAATTGGCAACGGGAGGGAGGTAGTATCAGCAATGGACACATATTGAGATCTATCAGACAAGTATGAACGAAACCAGCAGAGCGACCTCTCATTTACACCGGAACAACTTAGTTTGTTTAGCAGCAGCTCATGATCAACCGTGTCAAAGGCCTTTGCAAAGTCAAGGAAAACTGCACCTGTGAGTTCACCCCTCTCCATGCCACTCTGAATGTCATTGGTCACCTTTAAGAGGGCAGTTATCGTGGAGTGATTTGACCTAAACCCAGATTGAAGCGAGGTTAGATAGTTGGACTGTTGATAATACTCGCACAGTTGATCATGGGCACATTTTTCCAGGATTTTAGAAAGTATGGGTAGCAGTGAAATAGGCCTGTAGTTTGACACCAAGTTTACATCTCCATTTTTGTGGATGGGGATAACTCTGGCTTTTTTCCAGGCTTTGGGGACATAACCAGAGGACAGGGACGCATTGATTAAGCAGGAAATGGGTCGCGCAGTAACAGGCGCACTCAGCCTCAGTAGCATTGATGGAAGTAGGTCCGGCCCACACTGTAATTTCATTTTTTGATTGAGGAGATGCGCTGCTATTTCACTATCTGATATAGAAGTAAATTCAAATTCAGCAATGTGTTTGGCCAGGGGTGATATCGATAGGGACTTGTCTGCCATAGAAAAAGTGGCATGATCTTCATTGTGGTGTGTTGCTATAAGAGCCGTGGCGCATCCTACAAAGTAGTTGTTGAATTCATTTGCTATTGCCACTGGAGATTTTAGAACTTCATTATGTGTCTTAATTGTGGTAGGTTCTGAGCGGCGCGGAGGGTCATACATGTTTTTTATGACGCTCCAAAATTTGGTAGGGTTCGCTAGATTTCTATTCAGCCGTTCAGAGAAATAAGTTGTCTTGGCAAGTTTGGTTTGAGTCTTGCATCTATTGCGGACTTGCCGATAAGTGTTGTGATCTTGGTCTGAGCCAGTTTGCTTAAATTTTGACCATAAAGCATCCCTGAAATGGAATAAGTCCAAGAGGTCAGCAGTGACCCAGGGAAGATGGGCACCCCTTACTCTCACTCTACGCAGGGGGGCATGTTTATCACTGACCTGCATGAACTCAGATTGAAAATATTCAATTGCAGAGTCCAGATCGGGTATCAAGCTTAGCCTGCTCCACAGACAATTACTCAAGTCATTGAGAAAAGACTGGAGATTAAACTTCTTAAAACATCTTGTAACAATTACCCTAGGGGTCGATTTGATGGGTCTTACTTTCCGTACACAATACACTATGCAATGATCACTGAACACATTGGGTAGAATGCCAGATTGCTGGATTCTTTGGGGACAAGAGGAAAGGACCCAATCCAGCAGCGTATGGTTAGAGCTGTTGGGATTCATCCGAGTAGGAGATGAAATAAGCTGTGTTAGGTTCATGGATTTGAACAGTGAGCATGTTTTAACATTTTTGTGGTCTAACCAGTCTACATTGAAATCTCCAAATATGAGCAGCTCACTTTTCTTATTTTGGGCACTAATATCACCCAGTAGTTTCTTGATGTCAGTAAGTGACTGAGCAGGGGAATTTGGTGGGCGATAGATCCCTACAAGTACTAATGGTTTTGAGAATGGGTGTAATATTCTTCCGGCTATAACTTCAAAAGTAGAAGGGGTACTTGATAAGGAAAGGTTTATGAAATTAAGTGACTCATGAATATATAAAACAATACCTCCTCCTCTCTTATTTCTGTCTTTTCTGGAACAGATATATCCTTGTATAAGTATTGCAGAGTCTGGGGTTCTAGGGCTTAACCAGGATTCAGTGATGACAAGAGTTTTAGGTTTGTACACCTGACACCATGCTCTTAGTTCATCAATTTTTGGTAGAAGGCTGCGGATATTGCAATGGACAGAGGAGAGGCCCTTATTGAAAGAGAAGTTGACATTTGTACTAGGCCAGGGGCCTGGGTTGGTTTCAATGTCATTTGCCAGGGCAAGGAGAAGAATGAACACAAATTTGCAGAGCTGCTTCCCCTGAGCTTTCACTGACAACCTATGTTGAAAAGAAGGAGAGGGAGAGGGTGGAGTGTTTTTTAACACCCTCCACCAGCACTCATTAGGAAGTGCACATTTACAAAGCAGTCCATGGTGGATCACTACATTATGTTGCAAGGCAGGGGTTATTGTATTGGGATGGGTGGGAAAATGGCTTACTAATGCCAGGAATAATGAAAACATAATAATACCTTTTGTTTGGTTGATCATACTATCAGTAAGGCAGGTCAGACAAAAGAAAATGTAAAGGTAGGGAGGTTAAACTAATATCTCCTCTGGAATGCAAAATTTAAAGCTGTAGTTAAGTTTATTTTAATTTATGATTACCATGTTTGAATTGTAACACTTGAGAGTTCATGGTTTGATTTGGCACAACAGGACTATATTAAATTTGAAGAGTTAAAAGGTAGTCCAAGTCAGGTAGCTGCTAAATTCCAACACCTGCTGCTTATAGATGCAGGTAAATCTGCACACAGGTGAGAATATTGAGGGGTTAGGTAAGGTCTATAAAAGAAAATTGAGCTTAGGGTGGGAGGGACTAAACACCCTTCTTGCAAGAATCCAAATGGCTATGTGTGCTGGGATTCTGTTGAGAGAAGGATATTCTTATTGGAGACTTTATACATACGGGGGTGAAGGGGGGGGGGAGAGAGATAGTTTGGGCATTTTTAAAAGAACTTAGATAAGAGGACCTAGCAGAGCATAAAGGCAATAAAATGTGGCAAAAATGTGGCTATATGTTAGAGGTTGTGATAGTGGGGAGAAAAGAAAAATAAAGAAGAAATGGTTACAACAACACATGCAGATAAAAGGCATAGTATATCACAAGTAGACATAGTAGTATATCAATTAATAAGGTCACATTTAAGAGTTGCTAGCAGATTCCTCTAGATTGGATATACCTGGTGTGTTCAAATCAGTTACTGACACCCTTCTTGCAAGAATCCAAATGGCTATGTGTGCTGGGATTCTGGTGTGTTCAAATCAGTTACTGACACCCTTCTTGCAAGAATCCAAATGGCTATGTGTGCTGGGATTCTGGTGTGTTCAAATCAGTTACTGACACCCTTCTTGCAAGAATCCAAATGGCTATGTGTGCTGGGATTCTGGTGTGTTCAAATCAGTTACTGACACCCTTCTTGCAAGAATCCAAATGGCTATGTGTGCTGGGATTCTGGTGTGTTCAAATCAGTTACTGACACCCTTCTTGCAAGAATCCAAATGGCTATGTGTGCTGGGATTCTGGTGTGTTCAAATCAGTTACTGACACCCTTCTTGCAAGAATCCAAATGGCTATGTGTGCTGGGATTCTGGTGTGTTCAAATCAGTTACTGACACCCTTCTTGCAAGAATCCAAATGGCTATGTGTGCTGGGATTCTGGTGTGTTCAAATCAGTTACTGACACTGATTATATAATGAGAGTATTGAACATATGGAATCATTGTGGGTGTAGATAGTCAGTGGGGGTAGACCTGCCCATAAATGATTAGTGGGTATTTGTTATACACCGAAGAAAAACCGATCAGCCAGTCTTCAGCCTCCGTTGGCCCTGTGAGACTGATGCAAGGTTCAATGGCCTCCGAGTCGATGGAGCTGTGCCCATAGTAACACCTATGAGTACGTGCATCTAGTGTGAAACGCATAAGGTGTTTTTTTTTATCACTGTTTGTTTGTTGTTTTTTGTCTCCTGCTGTGCCTTTTTCTATATGTACAATACATTTATTTTTTTTTTCATAAAAAAAAAAAAGACAGGGACATGCAAGCCGTAAAATTTTTAACAAATAATCATGAGTCTTAGTAGCATCCTCTCTAACGTAGAAAATGCATATTGCTATACTAAAGTTACTTAAACTAGGTACCAATCGTCCCTTTAGACAATCAACAATTAGGACATACAATAACATACCGTTCTGCTGGGGTCCTATGGCCCTGTGGCCATAATAGGTCTTTCACCATTTGTAGTCTTTAACTTTATTGTTCGAAGATCATCAGATCTTCTTTATTATATGTAAATTAGGGCACAGGGAAAGATTTTGGGTGCAATTAGCATATATTCATCGCTTGCTCCTTTATTAATTCCAGCCAGTCCTGGCTTATTTGCATATTTTTGGCAGAATTTGTGATGGTCCAGCTCATATCCCTTTCCATTTTCAATTGAGTTAGCAATTGATTAGATACCAATGCCCATGATATATTTTGGGGCTGTTTCCAATTTCGAGCTATTATAATTTTCATTGCAACAAAACAGTGGGTAATAAAGAAAGCCTTAGATTTCGAAAGTGGAGGTCATTTCAGATGTAGTAGAGCTACCTCGCGTCCCATTTTTAATATGACATCTGCAATGAGTTCTATAAATTATTTTTATCCATAGATTTTTGATACCAGAGCAGCTCCACCAAATGTGTATAGATGAGCCCTCCTCCATTATACATCTCCAGCATTGGGTTGAAACAGATGGGTACATTCTCCCCATCAGGGTTGGTACTCTGTACCATTGATTTATTACTTTATAGTGTGTCTCTGTTAAACTCAGGCAATGCACCCATCTGTTTGTTTTTGAAAAGGCTTCCAGAGGGGAAGTGTGCCTGGATCTGGTAATAACTTACATGGAGGAGCTTATCTAACATCCAAGTAGGGGAGCATATAGGTATGGGTCCCACCAAAACACTGAATTTTAAAAAGGCCAACTTTGAATATGTGGTTCAGTTCCATGCTTTAAAAAAAAAAAAAGACATTATGGAACTAGAGAAAGTGCAGAGGAGGGCTACAAAACTTATCAGGGGAATGGAAAGTTTTAGCTATGAAGAAAGGCTGGAAAAGTTAAATCTGTACACACTAGAGGAACGGTGGCTTAGAGGGGATAGGATAACATTATATAAATATGTCCAGGGCCCATATTAAAGACCTGTTCATTAACAGAACAGTACAAAGGACAAGAGGTCACCCGTTAAGACTTGAAGGAAGGAGATTAAGTCTACTACAGCAGAAGGGATTTTTTAAAGTAAGGACAATTAAGATATGGAATTCACTGCCTGAAGAAGTGGTTCTAACAAATACCTTAGATGCCTTTAAAAGTGGCCTGAATACTTTTTTAATGAGCTGATGAATGTGCTTGTTGATCCAAAGAGTAATTTTATTGCCATTTGGAGTCAAGAAGGAATTGTTTTCCCTGCTGAATGCAGAATTCAAAATTGCTGAAGGGGTTTTTATTTTCCTTCTTTTTGATCAACAGCGGTAAACATGGGAAAGGAAAAGGGTTGAATTTGATGGACGCAAGTCTTTTTTCAACCTAAACTACTATGTAACTATGAACTGGCAATTTTGATGCAAATGTAGACATCAAATGAATGGGATCCTTAAATCAAAATAATTATATTACTCCAACCTGCATAGAGACATAGAATGTGTCGGCAGATAAGAACGATTCGGTCCATCTAGTCTGCCCAATTTTTTTTGAGTACTTTTATTAGTCCCCCTTTCCCGGTTTTATAGCTAGCATAGCCTTGTGTCTATCCCACGCATGCTTAAAATCCTTGACTGTGTTTACCTCTACCACTTTTGCTGGCAGGCTATTCCATACATCCACTACCCTCTCAGTAAAGTAATACTTCCTGATATTACTTTTAAATCGTTGCCCCTCTAATTTAAGACTATGTCCTCTAGTTGTGGTAGTTTTTCTTCTTTTAAATATACTCTCTTCCTTTACTGTGTTGATTCCCTTTATGTATTTAAATGTTTCTATCATATCCCCCCTGTTACGTCTTTCCTCCAAGCTATACATGTTAAGATGCTTTAACCTTTCCTGGTAAGTTTTATCCTTCAACCCATGAACCAGTTTAGTAGCCCTTCTCTGAACTCTCTCCAAAGTATCAATATCCTTCTGGAGATACGGTCTCCAGTACTGCGTACAATACTCCAAGTGAGGTCTCACCAGTGCTCTGTACAATGGCATGAGCACTTCAATCTTCCTACTGCTAATACCTCTCCCTATGCAACCAAGCATTCTGCTAGCATTTCCTGTTGCTCTAATGCATTGCCTACCTACCTTCAAGTCCTCTGAAATTATTACTCCTAAATCCCTTTCCTCAGATGTTGAGGTTAGGACTGTACCAAATAGTATATATTCTGCTTTTGGGTTTTTACGCCCAAGGTGCATAATCTTGCACTTGTCCACAATAAATGTCAGTTGCCACTGCTCTGACCATTTTTCTAGTTTAGCTAAATCATTTGCCATTTGGCTTATCCCTCCATGAATATCAACCCTGCTGCAAATCTTTGTATCATCAGCAAAAATACATACTTTGCCATCAAGACCTTCTGCAATATCGCTAATAAAAATATTAAAGAGAATGGGTCCAAGTACAGATCCCTGAGGTACCCCACTAGTAACAAGACCTTGCATCGAATATACCCCATTGATTACAACTCTCTGTTGCCTGTCACTCAGCCATTGTCTGATCTATTCAACAATATTGAAATCCAAACTCAAAGATTTCAGTTTATTGATAAGCCTTCTATGTGCGACAGTGTCAAAAGCCTTACTGAAATGTCTACTGCACCACCCTGATCTATTATTTTAGTCACCCAATCAAAAAAATCAATAAGATTAGTTTGGCATGATCTCCCTGAAGTAAACCCATGCTGTCTCTGATCTTGAAATCCAAGAGACTTTAGATGTTCAACAATCCTATTCTTTAACAAGGTTTCCATTATTTTCCCCACTACTGAAGTAAGACTTACTGGTCTATAGTTGCCCGCCTCCTCCCTACTACCTTTCTTGTGAATGGGCACAACATTAGCTAATTTCTACTGGAACTACTCCCGTTAACAATGATTGGTTAAATAAATATATTAATGGTTTTGCTAGTACACCACTAAGTTATTTTAATAACTTTGGATGTATCCCATCAGGTCCCATCGACTTATTTGTCTTTACTTTAGACAGCTGAAGTAAAACCTCTTCCTCTGTAAACTCACATGTATCAAAAGACTCATTAGTCTTTTTCCCTAAATGAGGTCCCTTACCCTCATTTTCATTTGTAAAAACTGAACAAAAATATTCATTAAGGCAGTCTGCTAAGCCTTTATCCTCTTCTACATAGCATCCTTCTTTTGTTTTTACTCTAACTAATCCTTGTTTTACTTTCCTTTTCTCATTTATGTATCTAAAAAAAGTTTTATCCCCCTTTTTCACTGACTGGGCTATAGTCTCTTCTGTGTGTGCTTTGGAAGCTCTTATAGCTTGCTTTGCCTCTTTCTGCCTACTCTTATAGATCTTTCTATCTTCCTCACTCTGAGTATTTTTATAAATACTAAATGCTAGCTTTTTATTTTTTACTATTTTAGCCACCTCTGCAGAGTACCACAGTGGTTTCTTAAATTTTTTGCTCTTACTGACAAGCCTTATGCAATTTTCTGTTGCCTTCAGTAGTGCAACTTTTAGATAATCCCATTTCTCCTGGACTCCATTTAAATTGCTCCAGTCTGATAATGACTCCTTTACACCTAATCTAATTTTAGAAAAGTCTGTTTTTCTAAAATCTAAAACTTTTGTTTTTGTGTTGTGTGACTGCGTCACTGTTCTTATATTAAACCACACTGTCTGGTGATCACTAGAACCTAAACTTTCACCTACAGTAATATCTGATAACAAATCTCCATTTGTGAGTCTAGTATGTCCTGCTTTCGAGTTGGCTCATCCACTACTTGTTTGAGAGATAATCCCAGCAGGGAGTTTAGGATATGTGTACTCCTGGCGCAAGTAGCTATTTTGTATTTACAGTTCACATCAGGAAGATTAAAGTCACCCATGATGATCACTTCTCCCTTCATTGTCATTTTAGCTATTTCCTCAACTAGTAGATTATCTAACTCCTCTATTTGTCCAGGGGGCCTATAAATCAAACCTACCCGAGTTACCATATGATTACCAAATTCTAATGTAACCTAAACTGACTCTATGTTCGCCTCACTAACTTGTATTACGTTACATTTTAAGCTATCCCTCACATACAGAGCCACCCCTCCCCCTTTTTTACCTTCTCTGTCTTTCCTATATAAAGAGTACCCTGGTATTGATATGTCCCAGTCATGTTTTTCATTATACCATGTCTCAGTAACAGCCACTAAATCTACATTCTCAGTTGCCAATATTGCCACAAGTTCATGGATCTTATTCCCTAAACTGCGAGCATTTGTAGACATGACCCTAAGCTTATCATTTTTCAGCACACTGACTACAGGTACCTTCCGTCCCTGTTTTGGGGGGCAATTGGATTGATGTTTTATCGCCATTTTGCCCCCCTCTTTTAGTTTAAAAACCTCTGAACTGCTCACTGAGAACATTCGTTCCCTTTTGAGAAAGATGCAAACCATCTTTTTTGTACAGTTCCTTTCTATCCCATAGTGACCTTCCATGAGAAACAAAGCCAAATCCTTGCTCCCGACACCATTCCCCAAGCCACAAGTTGAAGTCCCTAATACGCATCCGTTTATCATTCTGAATGTTATGCACAGGCATAACTTCAGAAAGAGACAGTGTGGACACAACCTGCCGTATATCATTGGCAAGAACACGAAAAGCTTCCTTCACCTCTGAAACCTCATTGCAAGCCAAATCATTTGTCCCTAGATGAACCAGTATATCCAATTCTCCTTCCTGATTTGCTTGCTTAACAATATTAGAAATACGCCTCCTGTCTCGGCGAGCCAGGAAGACATCTCACTAAGCCAATACTGTCCAACCTCTTATGATAGAGCATGTCCAACAAATGAGGATATAATTGTCTACAATCTTAATATGTTATCAAGTCACATTCAAATAAAATTGTATTGCTGTTTCTGGCAGTAAGCCCATATTGAAAAAGGAAAAAAAAAAAACTTAATTTTTGCAAATGCCTACCTCTGAGGAAGACGGCATGACAGCAAAATGTGTCGGGTGCAGATGGGCTTGGAAAGAATGCATATCAACACTATCTCCAATAGTCTATGGAGATGATAAATTATTACTTTTAAATACCTCTTTCATAATTAGTTTTTAATGTGCTGAACATGTTAATAATATTGTCATCATTCTCACACATATGTATAGATACCCTAGGTAAGGAAAACAAAACTAATATCTCTCTCCCCATACCTTTAGCACTCACATTCTTACTAGTCTCTTTCAGCGGTTTTGGGGAATATGGGAGTCTTAAAAGCAGCATCTCTCTATTTTTATAAATTTAATTTAGCACAGAAAGACTTTTTAGCATTTCAGATATTATTATGGGTTGTGAGTGTTTATAGATAGCTGCACAATAACGCTAGTTGAAAGATAGTGAATAAATTGCTAGTATAAATAATTGAACAGCATCTGACCCAAAGCTCCACTACCGCCCTTACTAAGCAAGATCCCAGTATACTACTGAATGCAATCCTTCACTATTAACACTCCTAAACACATTCCCTAACACTCCTGGCCTGTCTACCTCACTAACCACAACAGCTAAATACATTCAGTGCCCTCCCTGTCAAAGTACAAAGAAACCCTTTACGCTCAAACAATTGCCAGAATTGCATTTTGAATTCTATAATAATTTTGACATGGCAAACAATAAGGGAAAAGTAATAAATGTGGTATTCACTAAAGGTCTTTCTTAAGGCAAGAAACAGATTTTTATATAGTACAATGTTTTGTCTGGATGTATCAACCGTACTGAAATCAGGAATTTTGTTTAACATATTTAGTCGTTGCTCAGACCACTCTGGATATCACAGGTTCAGTGAGTGGTCAGTAGAATAGGATGAGCCTTGAACCACAGGGTTGCTGGATGGCTTCCATTTGCATAGAGTTCTGTCAAATGAGGTCAGGTGCAACAAAAATATACTTTGGATATAATGTAACAATTAAAATTGAATTCTGATTGATTTTCCACGATAAGAAAAATATTCTAATATTTTTCAAAAACATTTTAGATTTAAATAAAACGTTTAAATCAGTATGTGTGTACTTTGTAGCTTCGGGTTAAAAATGTTGTATGCCTTAAAGTGTCTCAAACTTGCCTTGTCATGTTCATTCTTTATTTGGTTGTTGTCAGAATACATATCCATGCATCAAACAACCTATAGGGTAACAGTTAAAATATTATTCCTTATTTTAACCAATACTTTTGATATTTTAAGAGGGAGTTGTTGTTTGAACATACTTGTATAAGGAACTCTGTCATGTAAGTACTAATCACATTGGGATGACACACCATATGTAAATTATTTAGGCTACACTGTAGTTGCTAATTTGCATGTAGTGTTATAAAAAATACAGTATAAATACAGTCACATAAAAACACATTTGTTTTTACTAATCTGTCAATTTGTTAACAAATCTTCAATCACAAAGAATATATATATAGTCATCAATCAGCCATTACTACCACCTGCCTAATATTGTGTAGGTCCCTTTTGATGCCAATACAGCCCTAACCTGTCAAGGGATCCCCTAGAACTATGAAGGTGTGCTGTGGTATCTAGCATCAAGACATTACCAGAAAATCCTTTAAGTCCTGTAAATTGCAAGGTGGGGTCTCCATGGATTGGACTTGTTTATCCAGCACATCCCAAAGATTGGATTGAGACCTAGTGAATTTGGAGACAAAGTCAACACCTTGAACTGGTTTTTGTGTTCCTCAAACAATCCTGAGCCATTTCATTTTCTGCTTTGTGGCAGGATACATTATCCTGGTGAAAGAGGCCATCAGGGAAAACTGTTTCCATGAAAGGGTGTACATGGTCTGCAACAATGCTTAACCAGGAATCTAAGGGCCCCGTGCTGAACAAATTTTCTGTGCACCCTACCCCCCCCCCCCTCCCCGACAATATCTCCCACTCGCCCCACCTACCCTCACAAGCATGTTATACTGGTCTACTGTAATATGGAGGGTGGTTGGGAGCAGTTGGTCAATATGCCAGTAATATTTTGCCACTCCATATGCCAGTAATATTTTTCCACTCAATAAGTCAGTATTTTGCCCACAATATGCCATTCTTCAGCCATTTAATATGCCAGTATTTTGCCCCTCAATATGCCATTCTTTTGCCATTTAATATGCCAGTATTTTGCCCCTCAATATGCCATTCTTTTGCCAATTAATATGCCAGTATTTTGCCCCTCAATGTGCCATTTAATATGCCAGTATTTTGCCCCTCAATATGACATTCTTTTGCCAATTAATATTCCAGTATTTTGCCCCTCAATTTGCCATTTAATATGCCAGTATTTTGCATTTCAATATGCCATTTTTTTGCCATTTAATATGCCAGTATTTTGTCCCTCAATGTGCCATTTAATATGCCAGTATTTTGCCCCTCAATATGCCATTCTTTTGCCAATTAATATGCCAGTATTTGCCCCTCAATATGCCAGGAGTTTGCCCCTCAATGTGCCAGAATTTAGCCACTCAATATACGGGGATTTATCCATTTAATATGCCAGGATTTTGCCCCTCAATATGCCAGGATTTTGCCCCTCAATATGCCAATTAATATGCCAGGATTATGCCAATTAATATGCCGGGATTTAGACCTTCAATATGCCAGGATTTTGCCCCTCATTATGCCAATTAATATGCCAGGATTATGCCAATTAATATACCAGGATTTTGCCCCTCAGTATGCTCATTATGTGCCACCCTCCTCCCCCCTTCCCCAGTACTTACCTGCTTGCTGCTGTCTTCCGGTGCTCTGAAGGTCCGCGGCTGCGAGGGAAACGTAGTGCGCTCCCCTGCAGCCGCGCGGCTTCAATAAAGTTTGTTAACAAAAAAATGCGACCAGACTAACTCCAGTAGCATTTTTTTTTTTGGAACAAACTTTATTGAAGCCACGTGGCTGGAGGGGAGTGCACAACGCTTCCCTCACAGCCGCGGACCGGCTTAACGGAGAAATTATTTTTTTACCCAGGCCCAGGACGCCAGTATCATCCGTCATCCCCTGATGGCAGGCCTGTGTGTCAAAGTAACATCCACATGAATAGCAGGACCCAAGTTTTCTCAGCAGAACATTGCCAAAAACATCACACTGCCTCCGCCGACTTGACACCAGTTAGTGGTCATAATGTTATGGTTGATAGATGTATTTTAGATTTAACTGTACATGTAACATACTTTAAATTATTTAAACAAATATTTATAGTCCAACCACCTACGAGCATTTCCTTTACTGGCTTGTGTATTTTAACGTGGGATTATTTTTAAGCACACATTGGAAATGTATATGCTAATTCAAAATTATTTAAATCCATGCATTAGACATTTCTCATCATACAATGAATTCACTTGTAAACTCAAAAGCTGCATACTCTTGAAGGCAAACAAATAGGAGCTTCCAGTCATAATACACTATTTATAAGCATGAACAGCTTTTAGAAAAAGTATTATGCCAATAGTTAACTGCAGCTAGGGAAGTCTTTGTTACTAAGGAAGTCATGAGAACTTAAATGCTCAGTCACTGCTTAAATTTGTCTCTGCACACAAAAAAAACATGTGGGTTTGAAACTAAGTCATATTAATACTCCATGATTATAAATGCCAGTTTCTCTTATTTAATCTTTTACTGTTTTAAGGGATTTGCTAGGTATTTTGTTACTGTCATAATAAATACTGCAAATCACAACATAATGGATGACATTATTATAGAGACTGTAAACTAATTTACATGCTTGGTTTTAAAAAGAAAAAAAAAACAATAATTGGTTTCAAAGAAGCATTGCAAAGAATGAACCTCTTTATTCATCAGGTGTGTTTATATCTATGTGCATATACACAGTTCCACAATAATACAGCTGACAATAATACATGTTTACATGTCACTAAATATCATTATAAATTAGTTTGTCTAAATTAAATATGTTGGTTTTGTCAAAAGACTTACCCAAGTACACATACACTATCATAAGGCAATGAAGTAATGCCCTCCCATTCATACCACTTATCACACATCCCAACAACAACTGCTTGTCTTTACCTCTTTAAAACACAGGCCTGTAGGCCGAATACGGAACGTCTGACAGAAAAGTATGGCCGAAATTAATTACCTCTCTAATTTTTCGTTTTATTTTAATAGCATTTATTTAAATGTGTTTGTATTACTGTTCAGTAATTAAACATTGTTCAGAAAAACATGGACACCCTGTGTAAGAACAAGAATCCCAACTGTCCCAATTAATGTGATTTTTTTTAGACTGCTGTCCCACAGTACTAATTTCTCTCTTCAAGGCACAAGAGAAAAGGAAAGCAAGATTCTAATGGGGCTATTCACTATAAGGTGAGTTGAAGTGAGTAGCAAGTGAGTTGAGGTGAGATGAACATTTCATCTCACCAATTTAGCTATACATTGTGCAGGAACAAACCTGTTTAGTTCCCCCACTAAGTGAACGTATCAAGTTTGTTCCTGCACAATGTATAGCTCAATTGGTGAGCTTAAATATTAAATTCACCTCAACTGACCTGCTATTCACATGAATTCACCTGCTATTCACTTCAACTCATCTGTCTTCACATCAACTCATCTTTTAGTGAATAGCCCCATAATATCTGACCACTGTGCTGTACATGTCCAACTGCTTAGTATTTATCTTGCCTGTTGTATGTTAATGTGTGACTGGATAACATATTGCATGTCACCGCAACCACCTGTGTGTTGTTTATTGACATACCCTTTTTTCTAGCATAGAAGCACAAGTAAAGAAATGAGTGGCACTAGTATGAGAATTAACTAGCTTGTACTTTTAAAGGTACATACCAGTTTATCCTGTGACTGGTAGCATAAGGGCTGCAACTGTTGCAAGTCTCTCACTGCTAGTACAGTAGCAGTGGATTTTTAACTTTTGCTCCTATTAGTGCTAATTTTAATTTTTGGTGATATACAGTGGGATTGAGTTGATCTCTTAAATATTTAGCACACTGGGATAGAAGGTATCTATACATACCTGACTCCATGCAATCATGAGACCTACATTCCATTGCAGTGAGTTATATGCAGTCCGTTTGGCCAAAAAAAGTAAATAGAAGCGGGAGGGAAGGGTGAAAAGCTACGTATCTAAGATCATGTTGTAAACAGAAATGTTCAGGAAAGGAATGTGATAAAATTATCATGTGCAGCTATGAAGCAAAGTGAGCATCAAACACTTATAAATATATTCCAATTTCTTACTTTCTTGTTGGATTTTTAAACATTTCAACCACTCCAGTGCAGCATTACAATATCAAGAGTTATTTTTGGAGATGCTGAAATAAATTATAAGACCATTATAAGTGGATCAGTTCACCACAATACACTGTCAGCAATGGAAAATTTAAGTTAGTGTCCATTATTTTCATGATTCTATGTAGTGTTGCTGTTCCACAACATGTAGAACGTCCACTAGGTTCCTTCCAGTGGTAACGGGGGGAAAAAACGTGAGGCCAAAAACAGGACTGTGTTTACTATATTTATTACAGCACAATTTCTCATTAAAACACTTCATAGAACAAGTGTTTCTTGTAACCAGGCAGAGTTTTTACTAACTTTTGTATCAGTAATCAGAAGGAAATTAAAACCCAATTGGAATACCAATTAAAAATGTAGAGAGGAATCTCCTATAGCCAAACTATAAAAACAACCAACAAAGAAATATGGAATAAATGTATTGAGGCCTTAACCCGAGATCATTAAGGACCAAATAATAGGTGTGTTGACTGTAGATTACAATCCTAAACCGATATTAATAATATCTTAATTCTGGCAAATTCGTCCTGTCGTGTCCAAAATGAACGTATTTGTGTCTTGTGTCTTGTTTCGGGTTTGTTTTTATGTCCAAGCTCTGTTATGAATAAGGAACTTGGGAGGTGGGTTTTATATGATTACTCTTGGAGAGTAAAAGAAAATGTTGATTAAATAAAATATATTTAAAAAAAAAAAAACTTTTGTATCAGTATTGTATTATATGTTTTTGTTGCTGTTACACATTCAACAGCATTTCACCGAAGAAATTTGCAGAAGCTCAAAATTTAAATATTAATGAAAATAATATACATTTTAAATATTTTATGTAAAAGTATAAAATATGAATATCAAAATACATTACTTCCCCTTTAATGGTTTAGTAAATCCACTACATTCAGTGAGACAGATCACTGTGCAAACATATTTAGAGATGTATGTACCTTATATTTGTCTGGCAATAAGTACAGTTTTCCAACATTATAGTGTGGTTTTGTGGATTTTATTGTAAGTTTTCATGCATTTCAAAAACATTTTTTAATGAATATAAAGTCTATTGCTCCTCTACCTCATTTCTTGGTGTTTTGCATACCACATTTTGCAATACACAATGCAGAAAACTGCAACATCCCTCTTTAGTACCAATATGATAGAGTTATATATGACCTCAGAAAATGACATAACCACATGATGTAATTTACACATTCAGGCAATCTTAAATTGAACCTGTCACAATTACATCATTAAATATGTTTAATAACGTAGATAGTATTTATGCTCTTGCTGTTGAAGCATTGTGTAGAGATTTTTTTTAAGAATATGTATTTTTAATGGAACAGATTAACCACATAAGGCACAAACTATATAGTGAATTACTTCTCTGTCCTAGCTCAACTCACTGACGCACTTACATTTTCTTTAATTGTCCGTTAAAGATAAGCAGAACCAATCACGTTCCATTAAATTAGATAAGGTGGATTTCAAATCCAGTAAATATGGGCTATTACAAACTGTAAACAAAATCTCATATATTAAACATACTGAACTGTAAATTTTAAATTTTTGAAAGGTACAGGTTCACTTTAAAGGGACACTTCCACTAACATATGCTGTAAAAAGAATATCTGTGCATATAAAGTAAAAAAATATGTAGAATAAATGCCAAGATATTTATGTTTCTTTCAATATATTTCATTAAAAGGGGGAAAAAAAGTTATGCGTTTATTGCCTGGAGCCATTTTGTGAAATTCTCCCATGATGTAACAGCCTCAAAAATCTTAGATTAGGGATCATGCTACACATGATGTCATAACCATCTATATATAAAGTCGGATTGGTCCTTTACATGTATGGTTGTGGAATGTAGTCCAGTGATTTCACGTGTCTGACTTGTTCCCGTGGGTAAGCTATTCCTTTCTCCACAGAACTCTTTATTACAAAATCATTTGTTCTCAAAGGTTAACTTTCTTTGTGTAATGAAGTCTTAGAAGATGAATCATCATCTCCACAAACAACTTCAAATGTAAACAATTATGTTTTCCATACAGCATATTTATCATTTAGAGTTGTTAAAAAAAAACAAAAAAACAAAAGTAATCTAACAAATTACCCTTACTATACCAATAAGAAAATATGTAATTTACAAAAAGCTGTCATGGTTGACCTGTTTTTATAATGGTGTGCAGCCACCATTAAAAACACATCAAGCCAACATGTATTTACTAGCTCGTTTAGGGCAGGGTCATCCAAGTCTTTTTTAAGTGGGCCACATGATTTGAAATGCATACATGGACTACTTTTTTATTTACAGTAATTCAGAAGAATAGCTTTCTAGCCATAGAAAAATGTTTGATTATTTTGCACTTAATTTTACGCAGGTCAAACAAAGGCACACTACCACTTCCATAAGATGTAACTAGATTGCCTGTGCATTTAAAACAAACACATTTATAAGACATATGCCACTGTTTTTTTTTTATTATATGTATGAATTAATTGCATATAAAAGTAAAAATAAAATGAGGTGTTTATCTCCAACATCCATTTTGAGAATTGTATCCATGATGCAACATTCTCCAAAATCTTCCAACATGTCTCTCTTTACAACTGTGGCCAAAGCCTGCATGATGATGTCATAAAATATACCCCTACTCTCTTACTGGCTCCTGTGTATCATACTGGACAGGACTAGGTGGCTGTGTACACATTTTTTTTTTACCTGCCTTCCAACACAAAGAGAGGAGATTTGGGTTCCCCTAGTTTGTAAGTCCAAAAGCCAGGTATTGTTGCATTGCAACATCCATAACTGTAAGCACCTTTCAGAAAAGGGCAGCAGATACCCCTTTAACCCCTTCCCGTCCTTATGACGAGTTAACTCGTCATAAGAGCCGCCGCATTAGCGACCTTATGACGAGTTAACTCGTCATGTAGTCTAGCCGGCGGTGTGCTCCGTGCGCACCGCCAGCTAGTCTGCAACGGGTCCAGGACTAAGCCTCGCACCCGAGGCAAAGCTCCTGGACCCGATCGGTCGATTTCCGGGCATGTGATCGCGGTGATTGAGTCATCACCGCGATAACATGCAAATTAGATGGCAAAGTCAGTGTGTTCACACACTGACTTTGCCTCTAATTCACTCTCTGTGCTTCACGTTCTTATAGTGAAGCACAGAGAGTGACCTGTATGTAAAAATAAATTAATTAAATAGAGGTTAAAAAAAAAATGTAAAAAAAATTAACCCTTTCATTGCTGATCACAGTTTTTAACTGTGATCAGTTTCTTTCCACTTTATGGCCCTCATTTAGTTTTTTTTTAACAGATTTTTTTATTTTTGCAATTTATAAAGTTTTTTTTAATAAATAAAGGTAATTTTAATATATTTATTTAATAAAATTTAACCCCTGCATGCCTGTTGAATGATTTTTACTGATCTGACATCGCACTCTTCAGAGGTTTTTTCTGTCTTTTTTGTTATGGGGGGTTTGGGAACCAATATTTTTCTTTTTTATTAGTTAGTTAATTAGGGGGGATAAGTGGGTTAGTGTTGCACTAGTTATGTAGGTTATTACTGGGAAAATAATGTATTTATTTTTTAATACTAAAATGTAAATCATTTTTATGTATAGGGTATCAAAAGAAAGCTCTAACTGTCCTTGAAAAAACAACATATAACTTGTATGTGTACGTTAAATGAGAGAGAGGAAAATTATGTTTCAAAAACCGCGTATTAAAAATTGAAAAACGCTCTGGTCCTTGGCCCAGGAAAATCCCTGGTCCTTAAAGCGTTAAGGAGAAAATATCAATGTACTAAAGATCAATCTGGCCTAAAGAGAGATATTGCTTACCCTATTCTGACCAAACAGCTAGAATATATTTGTGCATAGTATATAAAAAATAGAAAAAAATCAGGTGGCTCCAAACTGATGCTATTTACTGCTACAGATGAACCTGACAATAATTATGTTTAAATAACTTATCCTTGTTATGAGCACTTGAATATTGAGTCACAAAGGGTAATTTTCCAATACCCTAAGGGCATGGCACATTAGCAGGTTTTACTACTACACCTTCGTAGAGAATGATGTAACAACTACTTTAAATTAGCATAACTCAAAAGTGATCAAAGGTTGCACCAATTTGTTAACTCTAGGGCTACAACTTCCATGTTTTATTCAATGAGGTTTCCAAATAATGTGTATGTTTTTCTTAAATTAGCATAATATAGATCAGTCTACAATCTTAATTATAACTAGTCTGGAAGTATGGCTTTTGAGCAAACATCAATTAATAAAATGGTGATGTGCTCACTCTACTAGCCCCTGATAGACATAAGTAACTTGAAATAAATCTTTACACCACACTAAAAGATGATTAATAGGCCTTTGGGTAACGGGCACACCAGTAGATTGATGGTACAAGTTATATGCAGTGGTGATTGCTGACCACATTTCCATAGTAATCCGGAACTCTTATAGAAAATACATATTTCAGGGCATTGGGTAAAATGAAGACTGCACCAACTACATTTTACTACATGGTACTATCCTGGGAGACAGCTGGTTTTTTTATATACACTTCCCTAAATATAGTATTGTCACTGTATTACATGCATGTACCTCATGATAACAGTCTAACTGTTGGGAAGGGCAAGTAATTACAATAAGCAATAATCTGGCAGCTAGTTTATCAGCTAAAATGCAATTTCTTTTCATGAAACGAAGAGAGGAAATGACTGTATTTGTTAAGTATTGTTTTACTTTACATAAAAATGTGATCTGAAACAGTCCATTACAGCTCGTCAAACTTCTTCAGAAAAGGAAGACTAATTATAGTGAAAAAAGATTGGTATCAAGACTGACATTCTTTTATAGGACACAACCTCTCAAGCCCAGTTAAGAACAAAGTAATCAGAAGGGTCAACAAAAAAGCATGATAGTCTGCTGTAAACAAAAAAAAGGCAAACCTTGGATATTAAAGTGGCACTAAATGATTATTTTCATTTTTGCTGCCACCAACTGAAGCAAAAGTTAAAAGACGTTTGCAACCTGTTTAGAGTAGACCCACGTCTAAGCTCTGCCTCACTTGAGGCAGAGCTCTTCTGATGCTGGTACACACAGACATGGTGAACATGCGCGCAGCACGGGTTCTCAGGGGCTGTAGGTGATAACAGCCTCTCTGTTAGTGCTGACTTGGTTGCATGTGAAAACATGCAAAAGTCTGTCAGAAGCAATAGTAAAGAGGAATAAGAGGAATGATTTAGCTGCCGACTGCAAATACAATCATCCCCAGCCACTGTAAAAGTAATGGGATTGGTCATCCAGAGTAGCTTGTGGACACTATGTTTCCAAATTCTAATCTCTTTTTTAAATCCTGACTAGATTTTAAATTGGTACACTGTGTGAAATGAAGCAAGTTCAGATTAATGGACTCTTTCCGTACCAGAAGAATCTAAATGACAAATGGCTGCAAAATATGACATGCTTTTTAGATTACCTGCAAAATGTAACTTCCAGGAAATGAGACGTTTCATGGGCAGTTTGATCTGTAGAGCTACTGAAACTCACAATTTATATATATATATATATATATATATATATATAATTTTTTAGACCAAAGGTACGCATTCTGCATAGGAAACAAATATCGTGGATACATATCAGCAAATTTCAGTGGCTGTGAGCAGCTTTTGTAATGTGATGTGCTTTTCTCCTACGGTTCCAGACTTTTGGGACACCCTGTAGAGTGATACAGGCGGGTTAATATTTTGGAGAATTGTCTTTTAAGTAAACATTTAAACAATTTATTTTGTCTTGCCCATACAATACAAACTACAGCAGTTTATCGATTAATATTTACTAATCTGAAGATAACAATCAGCTACAGACTGAACTGGCCTAAATAAGACATAGCATTGTTAGAGCTGCTTAAAAGTACCACACTAATTCATTCCATGCCTTAGGGTATTGTAACAGCTGCTCGGTGTGTGGCACTTTTTGGCCTAGAGGCCATGCAACTCTTTCTGCCTTAGCTTTGCTGAAAGACTTCAGTAAAAGTGAAGTATCATTATTCTGATAAGTGTTGCTTTCATCTCAGCATGGGGTAGAGGAGCATAACTATGCATCTTATGTATGGTATAGGACGGGGAAACATACTTGTCGTTATAGAGAGGATTACGGTTTGTATTACAACATCTTTAAAACCAATTAAAATTACCCATGGGCAGGCCAGATGTATTGCGAGTGCATCAGTAAAAATATGTTCCTCTATGTGGAGAGGGGGGTAGGCCTCGAAGCCCCTTTCTCAATATTCTCTTGGTTTATAAAAACATGTTAGCAGATAAGAACCATTTGGCCTATCTAGTTTGCCCAATTTTCTAAATACATTCATTAATGTCTGGGCTTATCTTATATCTAGAATAGCCTTATGCTTAAACTCCTTCACCTCTACTGGAAGCCTATTTCAAGCATTCACTATAGTCTAGTACTGCTTCCTGATATTACTTTATTATCATTAATTTAAAGACTATGTCCTCTTGTTGAGGTAGCTTTGCTTTCAAATATGCTTTTACTGTATTGATTGCCTTTATGTATTTAAATGTTTCAGTCATAACCCCCTGCCTTGTTTTTCCTCCTAGCAAAGTTTAACCATTTAACAACTTAACCCCTCCAATACCAAAAGCCTTTTGGTTGCAATTTCTAACAAACCTTACTTCAGAGGCATCCAAATCTATTAGATCCAAGATAAGCATGTATACACATATTCAGCAACCACAGTGCATTAAGACTGATAAAACTGCCAAGATTCATTCAGTAAACTTAGGGCTGGCACACAATTGTATACATTTGGTAGTTTATGGTACTATGAGCAAGAGTTATGGTCACAAATTTTGCATTTACTAGTGTAAAAAAACAAAACAAAATCCATGTCCTGCAAAACATTATGTTCACCTCCATGTCTGACTGTTCAAGTTGCATTGAAATGAAAATTACACTGTACACCAAAGTTCACAAATGTGAAGTTAATCCATTATAAAAAAAATTATATATATAAAAATGATATACTATGTAATATTATAAAACGATCTCAGGGTTACAACCTTGAAACTACAGAGCTAAAACGGTAATGGATTTAAGTTGAGTGGCAGACCACACCCACATGAGATACCATTATACCAGGATAATTAAATGTACGGATTTCAAACAAAGCAAAATGCAAGGCATACCGTCATTTTTGTCCTGGTCAGTGAAGCACAAAATTATTAGATTTCTGGAAAACGGTCTAGAAACCACTGTGAGATTCACTCCCTTTTGTACAAATCATGTTCATATAAAAAAAAAAAAAAACATGAACCACGCAGTGTTTTATACTTTTTATTTGCATATTTAAAAAAAATTGTGCATTCCAATAATTCAAATCATTTTGAACAAATAAAATGGCACTCGATTTGACCGCATTTTACAGCTCTCTGGACCTTGGTGCAGCTTTCCTTTCACTCAGGACTACATTACTGAATTTCTGTAGATCCACGCTGGTTCTTCTTTCATTACCATGCAAGATCTTTCATGCCACCAGAACCAAAGCCAGCCCAGACAGACAGATGGAAAGGCAGTGCCTTCATTTTGTGTTCAGTAGTTCTTTCTCCCTTTCTGTTCATTAATGGGGCAGCCCAGTAAATGTTTTCCAACCTTGTATCTTATTTATTTATTTATTTTTTTACAAAGTTAAACCACTAAAAGAAGTAAAATAAGAAGGCAATGCTTGTGGAATGTACAGTGCATATCTGGGTGATGGGGCTTCATTATGATTCAGTTGCTTGTTTCTCTTGCTCAATTGCTAAAAAAAAAAAAAAATATATCATTTTAATATACCAAATAAGTCACAATGCAACAAACACCATAAAAAAAATAAAAAAAAATAATACAAATCCACAAACACTTACTTTCTTTTGAGGGAAGTGGGTTTTTCTCTTGTGTTTCCGTCTTCTTCAGCTTTGCCTTATCAAATTTCTCAATCTCAGTCATATTTGGTTTGTCAGACATTTTGTTGAGGATCTGCACAAAGAAAAAAATATATATGAAATGAGAACCGTCATCATCCTTTGTACAAGAAAAGAAAAAAATGTCACTTGATCATAGACGCCACACCCTCCTAGTTCCAGATTCTAAAATAAATTCACACGATCAGTACACGATTGCATATCCAGAAAGCAGACAAAACAGTGCTACGCTTTTTGTACTGTGCACTGAACAAATAGCTATAGAAATTACAATTGATCTAGGCATATGTGGAAGGATATATAGATATTTGCTTAGCAACATGATCAAATAAGACTTGGACCAATGCCACCACTGAGCACGCTATGCTAATCAGTAGATACATATTCAGGGTCGCAGTCTGCTCCTTTCTCTCCCTCTACGATGGATGAAGTCATGCATTCTTCTCCTTACAAAGAACTGCAGCTAAAATCTAAGGAGCAGTAACCACCGCCCTACTCGCATCCAAGCTCCCTCTCCTCCACAGAAATCATATTTTCTTGCACACAAGCAATGTTTAAATAGCTTCTTAGAAATGTTACATATACATATGGGAGTTAAATAGCCTAAAATCACATAATCCAATGCCTTTATTGCAAATAAGAAGCTAACTTTGAGGGGGCTTGCCAATGAAAATATATTTTGTCAGACATTTTATACACCAGTTATTATTAACCATGCAAATAAGATAACAGCCAAGTATGCTATTTTACATGCAAATTCAGTGGGTAACCCTTGCACACCATAGACAACAGGAGCAGAGCTAGATACAGGTAATTCATTAAAGGGTGTGCAGTGGGTTATCATGTTAGCAGTAGAAAGCTGTACGACATTTACAATCTAGAGAAACGGACATATTCAGCACTTACCAGCAACTGCACACAAGATAACAAATTCCTCACAGAAGCAGCCTGGACTATGAGGGGAGTGGATTGAACAAGCTCTTATATTTTTTCTTCTATGCAAATGAACACTGACGTCATCTGGCTGACTTAACCCTCTCCTTTCTCTCAAATAGCTAGCCGTGATTCCTGTAATATAACTGTTTTAAATAAACAAAAATATACAGCACAAAAACAGGTGTATGTTGTGCAATGTTTCCTATTTAGCAGGTAACAGAAATACTCTTCTACAAATGGTAAATTTGTAGAAATAATTTCATTGATCAGTTTTGGTACTCTGCATGCAAAAAAATAATATTAGTGACTACAAGGTTAGATTCGTATGCACATTAAGAATTATCATCTCTTTTATACTTAAGGTTTCTCTTTGTGTGCACACTGCTGTCTTAGGCCCAAACTTTGCCAGCACAATACATAGCATATGATAGGATCAATGTCATGCACTATTATCTGTATCTATAAATATTTAAACCTGGTCACCTCCAAAATTACACTTGATAAGGAAAGCACCCAGCTAAACAGGCAATTAGTTTTGTTGCATTTCCTCATTTGTAATCTTTTGTGCACAGGAAACAAAATCATGCATTTTTTTAGAGAGTAAATTATTTCCCCAAAAAAATAATTTCATAATTTACACCCCTTACGATTTTTATAAAATAAAATCAAGCAAAAAGAAATCATCATTAATGAAAATAATTCATCATTATTTTTTTTTCATGTATACCCCTGTCTTAAGGAACTGCATTGTGGCCATTCATTGCTTCCTGTTTCACTGGGGTATAAAAAAGAGGTAACACACTTATGAAATCCATGTGTCATCTATCACCATGGGGAAAGGCAAAAAATTTGGCAAATGAAAAAAAAACATTGGTTGTTAGCTGTGATGAATTAGGAAATGGGGTTATGCATTATAAAGGTGTTTCTGTCAGAAATGTAGTGTCCTGTGCATATTATGATTTCCGACAGAAAAAAGCCACAGTTTGCCCAATTGCACCAAACTCAAAAAATGATCTAAGTATTGTTTAAGAATTTTGTCATGTGCTATGTATAAAAAAGTCAAAACATTGTGATTATTCTAGACAATTTTATTGGTCACAACTTTTCCGCCAATCCTAATCTAAGTGACGATGGTTGCATCTCTTGATGACCAAAAGTACTATTCACCTTAGGCCTACTTTGTAGATGAATCTCGACTTGCAATTAATTCAACTTTGAGGGATTTATACGTTAAGGGAGATATGGGTGTGTTACTCTGTACCCAACTTAGATTAATTTTTTCATCATAGTACGAATCTGAAAGCCAGTAGATTCTAACAACAACAAAGACCAAGAGCTGTAAAGGGAGTCAGCTGATTGTTGAATCTCCCAAAAACAAATTGCCAAAGCATCTTAAAATGGGAGCTGTCCAATATTGAAACCTGACAGGAAGGTCATTCAGCAGGCTTCCATGTTAACATCTCCCACCCAAAAAAAACCAAATGATAAAAATACCCAGAGTCTCAAAAAACTGAGGGTAGCCATGTGCAGAAGTCAGGGGGGTATTAAATACAAAGAAGCGGGCTGATAAATGACATGTATTTAGTGGTAGGGTAAATACATGGTATCATGGTATGGTATCGAAGTGGTAGGGGAGAAGAATTAATACATTCTCCAACTCCAGATGCATGGAGGTGATGCTTTGCATGTTAAAAGTTTGGAACTAGTGTTCTCATGATGCTCAGCAATCAAATATCACCAGTTAAATATACCCCGTTGGCTCTGCAGCATTGTTTTTCTACAGGTTCACCCAAATAATTGATTACCTTAAATCATTAATTCAATTACGTACAAGAGGCATAACAGATCATTGCCTATGTTTACTCTATGTTTTATGTAGTTTTTTGCACTCCTGTTTGTCAAGGGCACTAATAATTCCAAAGATGCTCTTTATCAGGATGTTAAAGAGGGACTAAACAATCTGTTATTTTTTAATAACACAGAAAGTAGCTTCCTCAAAAGACTAAACTCTCTGAATGGTGCTCCTGTGGAGCAATTTTGACTTCAAACAGTGACTTCCAGACTGCCATGTCACAAAGATGGTTCTACTCGACCTGTAAGTGCTGATAGGTGTGCTGACTGTATCTTTTTGTGTTGCCAATGAGATGAGCTTTGATGCCTCCTTGTCTTTGATGCAACCTTTACTATATGCCACAGCATTTATTATATATATAATATATATAATTGATCTTGCTTGGCATCAGTTAGCATCCTTGGTATTATGGGAGATGCTCAGCTGACACAGGGTCCTTCTGTTGTGCCTCACAAATCCTTATAGCACATAGGAGTTAAAACATAGTATTAGATATAGCTGTGGTTTGGTTTGCAGAGCTGTAGATGAAGACAGGAAACGCTATTTCCTGTGTTCTCGTTAGCTGCACAAGAGAAAAACCCAGGCATTAGCCCGCACAAAGTATAGCTTCATATATAAAACATGAATATAATATTCCTCCTATGTTTAATCTTTTATCCTATAATTGCCAAATTATCAGGATAACAATGCAGTAAAATAAATTAACAGTAGGCCTTAATATTTCAATACATAGACTTACATTTGTTAGAAACATACATCATTGCATAGCCCTTATGATTAAAGTGACATTCAGCATCTGTTCAAACGTAGTCACTGAGAATGCTATCATTTGGATCTGAAAGGGGGTTATTCCTGCAAGCCTCATAATAACAGGAAAGAGGGAACAATTTATTTGTAGTACCATTATGCTTAACATGCAGTGCAGCCATCAGACATTTTGGTGCCCCTTAAAGAGCAAATGATCTGGGACACCGCTCCCCCACTCCAATTCTCCTGCACTCTTTTTGTTCTTGCCCCCACATCCCTTGCAATAGCAAAGCCTTGCAGCACACACAGCACTTGAAACAGCACACAGCTTGCATCCACAGCTCTTACCAGAGCATAAAGAATGCATTTACAGGTCTTCGTAGAGCACCTAGATTAAAAACCCAGGACATAGACTTGCCCCAGCTCCTGGCAGATAAGAACCAATCCCCCAACTAGTTTGCCTACACCTGCTGTAAAAAAAAAGAACAAACATAAGAATTCGATTGTGTGAACACATCTCTTGACTGTAGAATAGGGAACTAATTTGCAGCTTGTCTATAAACCAAGACCAGAAGGTCTGTTTGACCATAATTAAAGGGTCTACTCAAGAGAGCATTGTAGGGAATTTCAAACCGTAAGCCCAAAAAGTTAATAAATCACTCCTTATTACACGGGTACCTGGTGTGCCTGTTTTTCTCTTGATATTCTCTACTGCTCCTGCTTGGCCCCAGATATTCAACGCACTCTGGATCCACACCGGCCTGCTTTCATTTACTTAGCAGCAAGTTTTAGAGCCTGTTTTTTCCCATTTGGGCAAGCTTTTTTCTAAGGTCAAAGTAGCTGAGTTGGAAAAATTCTCCCATTAAGCTGCTTTAAAGAATTTTTCCAACTTGGCTACATTGGCCTAAAGTTCTCTCCGAGCACAGCTCATCGTGGGGAGCCGCGATTAGCTGTTTAACACAGGACGTACTATGCCGTCCTAGGGTCTTTTAGTTACTAATAATCAGGACGGCATAGTACGTCCTAAAGTCACGAAGGGGTTAAGTATTACAGAGATGAACTCAGAAATTCCTCAAAGTAAGAAAGGGTTAAAAAAAGTTTAGTTGTAAAACCTAATTAAATGCCAGACTGTGGTAAGATAATTAACTGATAGTGAGTAGTGATTGGATTGTAGAAGCCACTAATTTTCTTGATAAACTTTGCCTTTTATAGTAATTTATTGAACAATTTTGATCAAATTCCCTTTTAACTCCTGCGAAAGCTACAACAAACTCTGCTATGTACTTCTGCAACTTGACACTTACGATGTCTGGCTTCAGGGAACATGCAGGCCTGTTGCACCAGCCATGTGAGCAAATGCATATCGCACAGATGGGCTTTCATCTTCTTGTTACTACAGCATTCACTGTCTCCATCTGTCACTACTTAAATTTGTTCTAAAGAGAACTTTACATGTCTTCAGGGAGTCCCAGGGCTCTACAGGGCACTGTCTGAGAGCCACTGGTGTACATCAAGAAAATAATTATATGTTTCTGTCTAAAAACCTTGACTCTTATCAGAGAAATTGAATAAGAAACCAGTTGCGCTTGCAAACCATGTGTAAGAGAGTTCTCAACACTCTTTCACATCACCAGCAATACTTATGTCCCAGCACAATGTTACTGAGTGAAAGCGATGCTCCTATACTTGTGCAACACCAAAAGTGTATAACATACACAGAAGATGTAGTAAAAAACGTGAAATCACACGTGAAACAAACAATATACTTATGTTCTTTGGATAATGATATCACTCAGATAAACACACTGGTGGTGATTGAAAATGCACTCACAAATGAGAGAACAAAAACTTGCTCAAGTAAATGAAGCTCCTTCCTTGTATATAAGGGCCACAAGCAATAACAAATTGGCTCTAATAGAGAAATGTGACACGAGTTTCCAATCAATTGGTAACTGCAGATGTCATCCGGACACTGTATGCCACTCAAACTGTTTGGCAAAATGCATGCTGTTTGATCAGTTTCTCATGGTCACATATTTTCTACATCAGCTTCTACTGGAACACAGCTATTTGGATATTTTTATGGGGTCCTTTGCTGGTGAAAACCTGGATACAATAAAGAGGACTTTACACTGCCAAGTCGTTGTCTGGGGTTTTTCTTCGGGTTTCAGGATCAAACCTTTTCTACTTTTATCATAAGTGTACTTTACGGACAAGTACTGCAAGATTTTGGAACCAGCTACACAGAGGCAGCTCTAGCACTCACGGGACTTACCAAAGCATACTTTTTGCATCCACAGTGATTCGTCACAGCACCCAAATTTACCCACAAGGACTTGGCAACTGCACCCACAAGGACTTGTTCCACTTTTGCCCAAACATCTTGCCAGTGTCATCTCTGACCTTCAACAGCTTTTCCAATGCCATCTCTGTGCTCGTCAGGGCCATCACTGTCCTTAAACATCCTGTCAATATCATATTAGTGCCCAAACATCTTATCAGTGCCATATTTGTGCCCAGGCCGTTTATCACTCAGTCATCAGTGTCCCCAAACAGCTAATCACTGCTATCATTGTCCATAAACATGACACTGTCCTCTTTATCCCTAAATAGCTCATCAGGACCATATCTGTCCCCAAACAGATTTTCACACACATTCAATCAGCACACACTTATTCATAGACATACTCAGCCAGCATGCACTCAATCACAGACCCACTCAGTCAGCACGCACTCACAGACCCACTCAGTCAGCACGCACTCACCGACCCACTCACTCAGCACGCACTCACTTACAGACCCACTCAGTCACCACACACACTTACAGACATTCAGCCAGAACAGACTCACAGACACAGTCAGCCAGCACACAATTACACTCAGCTAGCACACACTCACAGATACACTCAGCCAGCACTCACTCACAGATACACTCACCCAGCACTCATTTACAGATACACTCACCCAGAACACACTAACTCACAGATACACTCAGCCAGCACACATTCACTCACAGACACGTTCACTCACAGACAGCACACATCCACTCACAGACACACTCACTCACATACACACTCAGCAAGCACACATTCACTCCCAGACACACTGAGCCAGAACAGACTCACAGACATAACCAGCCAGCACACAATCACACTCAGCCATAACACACTCACTCACAGACACACTCAGCCAGCAAACACTCACTTACAAACAAACTCAGCCAGCACACACTTACAGACACTCAACCAGAACAGTCTCACAGACACAATCAGCCAGAATACACTCACAGATACACTCAGCCAGCACTCCCTCACAGATACACTCTCCCAGCATTAATTTACAGATACACTCTGCCAAACACACACTAACACTCAGCCAGCACAGACACACAAACACACTCAGCCAGCACACATTCACTCACAGACACACTCAGCCAGCACACACTTATAGACACTCAGCCAGAACAGACTCACAGGCACAATCAGCCTGCACACACTCACAGATACACTCAGCCAACACTTCCTCACAGATTCACTCACCCAGCACTCATTTACAGATACACTCTGCCAGCACACACTAACTCACAGATACACTCAGCCAGCACACACTCATTCACAGACACACTCAGCCAGCACACACTAACACTCAGCCAGCACAGACTAAAAACAAACTCAGCCAGCACACATTCATTTGCAGACACACTCAGCCAGCACACACTCACTCACAGACACACTCAGCCAGCACACACTAACATTCAGCCAGCAAATACTCACAGACACAATCAGCCAGCACACACTTACTCACTCAGCACGCATTCATTTACAGACACACTCAGCCAGCACACACGAACATGTAGCTAGCACAGACTCACAGATACACTCAGCCAGCACAAATTCACTCATAGGCACAGACAGCCAGCACACACTAACACTCAGCCAACACAGAATCACAGAGACACTCACCCAGCACACATTAACACTCAGCCAGCACAGACTACAGACACAATCAGGCAGAACACTCACAGACACAATCAGCCAGCACACACTCACTCACTCAGCACACACTCACTCACAGACACACTCAGGCAGCACACACTAACACTCAGCTAGCACAGACTCACAGACACACTCAGCCAGCACAGATTCACAGACACACTCAGCCAGCACACACTAACACTCAGCCAGCAGAGAGCAGAGACACAATCAGCCAGAACATTCACAGGCACAATCAGCCAGCACACAATCACACCTAGCCAGCACACAATCACACTCTCTCAGCCAGAAGGAGAGGGTCTCAAAGTTAAAAGTGGTTTTAGACCTGGTGGCTCTTCCTAAGTGTGCTGGATGCGCTGACAGTGGGGACGGAGCCTCGCGATCCTGCACAAATGAATGAAAAAAACCCTCTGTTAGTATGACAGAGAGCTTAAGGGCTGCATTAAGCTCCCCTGTCAGATCAGAGTCAATTAGGACTATTAAGCAACCCCCGTTAGCGCGAGGCCTTAGACGGCCACCTAACTCAACTAATTAGAGAGCCGCCTCTGCGCCTACACATTAAGTGTAGCCGGAGCGATCATTGGAGTTGAAGCCCAAATTCCCGCTGTCCCAGCGCACTCTAGTCTATTTTTTTACTTACAGTAATGGTGAAGAACAGCTTTTTAGTCATAGAAATAGTTTTTTTTAACAGTAATACAAAAGCTGTCTAAAAAACTTAGTTTAAACCAGCGTTATTAAAACAATAATACACCTTTATATGGCTAATGTAATATGGAATAATAACAAATATTTAGTGTTTATATTTACTTTAAACAACTTTTTCCATGATTGAAATATTGCAAATGAAGGTTCTATTGTATGCAAATCACCACTTAGAATAAATTATGGTATTAATATTTTAACCTGGACAAAGTATTTGTCTTCCTGAACTGCTTGACAGTGATTCTATCAATGGTTCCATTGGCTGTGCTTTCACATGGTATGAAACAACAGACTAAATTTGAAAGCACCACAGAATGCTGTAAGGTTTTTTTTCCCATCAAGTGGAGCAGTATAATGATAGTATAATAACATAGCTAGGGACAATCTTTGCTTACTCCTGGGGTCTAATCTGTAAAATGTTGACCAAAATGCAGTACTCATTTTGCTTAATGGGGTGCATTAGGGGTAGAATTAGCATCCCTCACCCAACTGTCCTGCTTTGCGTGGGAAACTCCCGATCTTGCTACCTGCCGGGCTCTCCCTCTGTCTCAATTTGCAGCACAGAGGTAAAGCTTGGCACGACAGTGGGACCAGTAGTGTATCTTCAAAAAGGCACTGGTCCAGGGCGGCACTCGCCTAGGGCGGCACTTTGCCAGAGGGTGTTAATGCACACTTCTGGTGCTTAAAACATTTTCCCTCCCCCACTCTTTAGCTCCTTCCAATTAATTGGGGTGATGGGGGCATGTAATGGACGTGGTGGGGGTATGAAATGAGGGTGATGGTGGCATGTAATGGGGAGACTGGGCATTTATTGTGTGTGCAATGTGGGTGATGGGGCATGTAAAGGGGTGATGGGGCATGTAATGGGGTGATGTGGCATGTCGTGGTTGTGCAACGTGGGTGATTGTGCATGTCATAGGTGTGCAACATGGAAGGGGGGGTGCCCTAATTTTGTCTGCCCAGGGCAGCACAAACCCTGGATACACCACTGCTTAGGACCACAAGGGTGCAGAAAAAAATTGGGACACCAGAGACAGGAATTATGCACGGAAGCCAGTTTGAATTAGAGCACCTAGCGCACATGAAATATTGATATATTCACCCTAAATCTTCCACTTTTTCAAAAGAAAAAAATTTAAATTTGTAATTGTAATCGTGACAAAAGCTGATCATCCACAATGTCATATTTAGATTCCTGTGGAAACTGCAGGTATCCATCCATCTCTGCAAGAAATAAAAGGTAACACTGAAAACATTGTGGTCACTGGGCAGAGCAGGGGCAAAGTCTGATCATTTGTGGGATGCCATTTAGTAATATTTATTTCCTCCCACAGCAACCATTAAAGTGGCACTAAAGTAAACCCGACTTGCAGATATATGCAGGTTTATTCTGAGCTATACCTCTGCTGAGGCGGAGTTTGTCTAAAACTGGTGCACACTGACAGTGTCAGCATGTGCTCAGCCAATAGAAGCACAAGTGAAAATATGAGTGGCCATAGTATTAGGATAAACTGGCACATACTTTTTAAGGAACATCCCAGTTAATTCACTGCTATGGCAGTGAGCAACCTCTGTTTTCACATGCCACTAATTATATCCCCTCTGATGGTGGCATGGGAAAATGGAGGTCTCAGTGCAGGAGCAGTGAGAGATTGTTAGATGAGGCTATAGCTGGGACTAAAGGGCTATGACTGCTGTTAAAGGGATAGGATAAAAAGCCCCAAGGTCAGACAGGTTCCATTTTCTGTACCTTCAATGCAGACCTCATAAAAAGTCCCACATGATTCTGAGATAGAGAAGGAGTGACAAAAGGCAGTGGAGAAGACTGGATAAAAACACATTTGGGCCCAACAACTGCTCCATTGGTTGTTCATACTTGACTTGGTGAGAGGAAATGTTCAAGTCACCTGCAACTCTCCATTTAGAGAACTGACCATGTAGAGCAGGGGTCGCCAATCTTTTCTTCATGGGCCAGATGGCGGGTCACATTCACGCCATGCCAGGAGGTGAGCCTGGGAGATCAAGTGTCAGTGCTACCTTGCATGTGTGGTAGCACTGTCACTCAAATGGGCAGCACTACTGCTCATGCTCACAATCCAGTGCAGTATGCACTCTCTGATGTCTCTGACCCAGGAGAAAGAGATGTTGAGTATAGAGTTGTGGTGCTGAAGCCCAATATCCTGTTGAGCTCCACCTCTGTATGAAAAATAGAACTGGGCAGGGAAGCATGAACAACACCACGGGCTGGGGAGATCCCATATTTGGTTTGAGGACTTCAACCTGTATAATATTGGCTGGCGGACCAGACATGGCCTGGGGGTCATAGGTTGCCAACTACTTGTGTAGCGAAATAAACCGTTCAACTGCTTGCAGTGTTGAAGCAATGGACTCCACAAGCAGACAGTGGGCAACATTATCCGGCAGTGTTGCACACTGTGTATACATGTCTGAATAATCATGTATTTATCAACATTTTTATTTTTGTACTTCTATTGCATTAGCACCACTTAACCCACCACTAGCTGCTTGTGGTTTATTGCATGAGAGCACACTGCAGATTAGTTGTTCTGAGTACTACCAATCTCTCATGAAATCATTCAAGTCTAGTGAGTTCTTACACAAGACATGAGACTGAAGTCTTCTGTAGCTTACAGGTTCTAACCACAGGAAATTCTCTTTTAGTCTGTAATTTATATTTAGTTTTCTAATAGCTGTCCCACCAAAAAATAATACATATTTTTACTTCACAACCAGTGACTGCAATACATTTTTATGGAATAAACATTTCATTTCTTCAGTGGGGGATATAGATACAAGTTATTTTAAATAAAAGGGAAGCAACTGTTTTGTTTAGGAGATATGAGTAGAAGTAATGTTAAATATAAGTGAAGCAACTACAATATGTTTTTTAGGAGATATGAGTAGAACAGTTTGAAATGTTAGGACTCTGGTTCTCAGAGCTGCAAAAAATCCCCCAAATTATTTAAGCTAAAAATAAGGAAGGAATGTATCAGTAGATGTCTATTAAGCCATGAGGAGGACTACTATGTTAAATGTGTTATAGTAATGTATTTTATTTGTGATATTAGAAGTATTTGTAATGATTTTGTTTTTTTTCCCCAAGTGTACTCAGATGTGCTTACTTTCAAACAATGATATATTTCAGGACAATATACAGTTAATAAAAAAGAGAACAGGAAATTAGTTACCTGTTTGAGAAATCCCCAAAATGGGACCAGCTTCCTGAAAGTGGAGCTAAGCAAATCTGTTAAACATTCTCTAAATCAGTTTAATTTTAGGGCAGAAAATGTACCTGCCTTTCCAGCAGTTTTATCAGTGATGCAGTGGAATGTAGGAGACATCCTGCAGGTGTGGTTTTAGTGTTAGCAAGTCCACCCTACAGTACCTGAGCACACATAATAAACCCATGACATGACTTAATGCAGTCACTGCATTGCACCTCATGAGTCTCATAAATATATATGTTAGTGTTTTTTATTATGTTTGTAAAATATAATAATTAGAGTTGAGCGGACACCTGGATGTTCGGGTTCGGCAGGTTCGGCCGAACTACGAAAAAATGTCCGGGTCCGTGCTCGAACTTGACCCCAAATTTGAACTCGAACCCCATTGAAGTCAATGGGGACACGAACTTTTGGCCACTAAAATGCCTCTAAAAAAGCCCTGGAAAGGACTAGAGGGCTGCAAAATGAAGTAAAATGTGGGTAAGAGTAGGACAAGTGCCCTGCAAGTAAATGTGGATAGGGAAATAACTTAAAATAACATAAAATACATACAAATTACAAATACAGCTGAGCCATAAAATAGCACTAGATGGAATCTTTTATTTTAGCTTTGGAAGAACATAAATCTAAATCTAAATCAACATAATTATCCATTTGAGAGAGGGTTGGAGTGCAGGGTATTCTCTTTCAGTTTATACTAAGTGACCCATAGGTTGAGGAGGCGGTGACTGAGGCGGTGTAGGTGGAAGCGGCGCTGAAGGAGGAGGAGGTAGCCAACACTGTTTTTTATTTGGTTTTTGGTCCTAAAATATTGGGACATATAACAACAGAAAACAAAGAATAAGTGCACTTGAGTATAACAATGACTGGGTGAGGCCGGTATAAATGTCTATTCTTCACAAGGTACAGAGAAGTCTGGTGGGATCCATGCCTGGTTCATCTTAATAAACGTGAGCTTGTCCACGTTGGCTGTGGACAGACGGCTGCGTTTGTCTGTGATAACACCCCCTGCCGTGCTAAACACACGTTCAGACAATACACTGGCTGCAGGGCAGGCCAGCACCTCCAAGGCATAAAGGGCAAGCTCAGGCCATGTGCCCAATTTGGAGACCAAGAAGTTGAATGGGGCAGACACATCAGTCAGTACGTGTAGGCCTCTGCACATGTACTGTTCCACCATGTTGCTGAAATGCTGCCTCCTGCTAAGACGTTGCATATCAGATGGTGGTGCTGCTTGTTGTGGCGTGCTGACAAAGCTTTTCCACATTTCGGCCATGCTAACCCTGCCTTCTGAGGTGCTGGCGGTGCCCTCTTCCTCGGCCTTCGCCTTGTGCTTCCATTGAGCCCCAAGTGTCATTTTGGAATGCCCTCAGCAGCACGTCTACCAGCGTATGCTAGTAGTCGCGCATCTTACGATCACGCTCCAGTGATGGAATTATGGACGGCACGTTGTCCTTGTAATGGGGATCCAGCAGGGTGGCCACCCAGTAATCAGCACAAGTTAGAATGTGGGCAACTCGGCAGTCATTGCGCAGGCACTGCAGCATGTAGTCGCTCATGTGTGCCAAGCTGCCCAGAGGCAAGGACAAGCTGTTCTCTGTGGAAGGTGTATCATCTGTGTCCTCCGTATCCCCCCAGCCACGCTCCAGTGATGCCCACGAGCTGCGTTGGGTGCCACCATGCTGTTAACATGGTTCCTCCTCATCATCATCATCCTCATCCTCCTCCAAAACTGTGCCCTGGCTTGACAGTTGTGTACCTGGCCTATGCTGGTGCAGGAACCCACCCTCCAAGCCACTTGTGAATGACTGGCCTGATAACCGTGGAAATGACCCCTCTTCTTCCTCCTCCTCTTCCTACTGTGCCACATCCTCTTCCATCATTGGCCTACGCGTTTTTTCAAGGAGACATACAAGCGGGATAGTAAGGCTGAGAACGGCGTCATTGGCACTGGCCTTGTTGGTGGAGTACTCGAAACAGTGCAAAATGGCACACAGGTCTCGCATGGAGGCCCACTCATTGGTGGTGAAGTGGTGCTGTTCCGCAGAGCGACTGACCCGTGCGTGCTGCAGCTGATACTCCACTATCGCCTGCTGCTGCTCGCACAATCTCTCCAGCATGTGCAAGGTGGAGTTCCACCTTGTAGGCATGTCGCATATGAGGCGGTGAGCGGGAAGTCCTAAGTTACGCTGCAGCGCAGACAGACGAGCAGCAGCAGGGTGAGAACGTCTAAAGTGCGCACAGATGGCCCGCACTTTCTGCAGTAGCTCTGATATATCTGGGTAGTTTTTTAGGAATTTCTGCACCACCAAATTCAGCACATGCGCCAGGCAAGGGATGTGCGTCAAACTGGCTAGGCCCAGAGATGCTACGAGATTTCGCCCATTATCGCAGGCTCAGTGGCAACAACCACTCATTGATCTGTTGTTTCATGCCTGTCCACAGCTCCTGCGCGTTGTGGGGTTTTTCCCCCAAACATATGAGTTTTAAAAGAGCCTGCTGTCGTTTCCCCCTCGCTGTGCTGAAGTTGGTGGTGAAGGTGTTACGCTGACCGGATGAGGAGGTGGTAGAGGAGGTGGTAGAGGAGAAGGAAGAAGCTGAGTAGGAGGAGGAGGCAACAGGAGGCAAAGAGAAATGCCCTGCAATCCTTGGAGGCGAAAGGACATGCGCCAAACTGCTATCTGCCTCAAGCCCAGCCGACACTACATTTGCCCAGTGTGCAGTTAGGGAGATATAGCGTCCCTGCCCGTGCTTACTGGTCCACGTATCTCTGGTTATGTGGACCTTGCCACAGATGGCGTTGCACAGTGCACACCTGATTTTGTCTGCCAATTGCTTGTGCAGGGAAGGGATGGCTCGCCGGGGAAAAGTAGTGGCGGCTGGGAACCACGTAATGTGGGACAGCCACCGCCATCAGGTTTTTAAAACTGTCCGTCTCCAACAGACGTAATGACAGCATTTCAAAGGCCAGGAATTTGGAAATGCTGGCATTCAGGGCCAGTGTTCGCGGGTGGGTAGGGCCATACTTCCTCTTTCTCTCCAGTGTTTGGGAGATGGACAGCTGAACGCTTCCATGGGACAGATGCTTGGGGACGGTGGCGGACGTTGTGGCGTTGCTGCCACTTCCTCTATTTGCTCGGTGGCAGGTGCCACTGTGACTCCAGAGCTGGAGGAAAGGACCAACACAGCAGCAGAAGAGGAAGCAGGAGGAGCCTGAGACCTTTCTTGGGTTTTGAGATGCTTACTCCACTGCAGATCGTGCTTTGCATGTAGATGCCTGGTCATGCAGGTTGTGCTCAGGTTTAGCACGTTTATGCCTCGCTTCAGGTTCTGATTGCACAGCTTGAAAACCACTCGTGTCTTATCGTCAGCACATTGTATAAAGAACTGCCACACCAGGGAACTCCTTGGAGCTAGCTTTGGTGTGCTCGGCCCCTGGGTGCGGTGGGAAGTAGCAGGCGTACTGTCTAGGGGACGGCCGCTATGGTTTTGCACCCTGCTCCCTCTTATGCTGCGCTGGTGCCTCTTTGTGAACACCGCCTCTTCCTCCCAACTGGACACGTCACTCGCATGACCTTGATTCCATGTGGCGTCTAGGACCTCATCCTCCTCCACATCATCTTCCACCCACTCCTCAACCCTGCCCTCCTTGCCGGTGTGCACACTGCCGAAAGCCACAGCAGTTGGCACCTGTGTTTCGTCATCATCAGAGACGTGCTGCGGTGGTCCTCACAGGTCCACATCCTGACACATAAGTGGTTGTGCATCAGTGCACTCAATCTCTTCCACTGGGGCAAGGCTAGGTTTGATGACCCCGCCAGCAGAGTCATCAAAAAGCAAAAGAGACTGCTGCTGTACTATTTACCACCCAAAACAATTAGAAATGTTCAAAGTGCACTATAAGCACAGTATTTTACTGTTCTATTTGACTCTCAGATATGAAGTGCACCGCAAGACGCAAATGTACTTTTTAGCACCCAAAACAATTAGAATTTTTCAAAGTGCACTGTAACCACAGTATTTCACTGTTCTATTTGACTCTCAGATATGAAGTGCACCGCAAGACGCAAATGTACTATATAGCACCCAAAACAATTCAAATTTTTCAAAGTGCGCTGTAACCACAGTATTTCACTGTTCTATTTGACTCTCAGATATGAAGTGCACCGCAAGACGCAAATGTACTATATAGCACCCAAAACAATTCAAATTTTTCAAAGTGCGCTTTAAGCACAGTATTGGACTGTTCTATTTGACTCTCAGATATGAAGTGCACCGCAAGACGCAAATGTACTATTTACCACCCAAGACAATTAGAATTTTTCAAAGTGCACTGTAAGCACAGTATTTCACTGTTCTAATTGACTCTCAGAAATGAAGTGCACCGCAAGACGCAAATGTACTATTTACCACCCAAAACAATTAGAATTTTTGAAAGTGCACTGTAACCACAGTATTTCACTGTTCTTTTTGACTCTCAGATATGAAGTGCACCGCAAGACGCAAAAGTACTATTTACCACCCAAAACAATTAGAATTTTTCAAAGTGCGCTGTAAGCACAGTATTTCACTCTTCTATTTGACTCTCAGAAATGAAGTGCACCGCAAGACGCAAATGTACTATTTAGCACCCAAAACAATTAGAATTTTTGAAAGTGCACTGTAACCACAGTATTTCACTGTTCTTTTTGACTCTCAGATATGAAGTGCACCGCAAGACGCAAAAGTACTATTTACCACCCAAAACAATTAGAAATTTTCAAAGTGCACTGTAAGCACAGTATTTCTCTGTTCTATTTGACTCTCAGATATGAAGTGCACCGCAAGACGCAAATGTACTTTTTAGCACCCAAAACAATTAGAATTTTTCACAGTGCACTGTAACCACAGTATTTCACTGTTCTATTTGACTCTCAGATATGAAGTGCACCGCAAGACGCAAATGTACTATTTACCACCCAAAACTATTAGAATTTTTCAAAGTGCGCTGTAAGCACAGTATTGGACTGTTCTATTTGACTCTCAGATATGAAGTGCACCGCAAGACGCAAATGTACTATTTACCACCCAAAACAATTAGAATTTTTCAACGTTCGCTGTAAGTACAGTATTGGACTGTTCTATTTGACTCTCAGATATGAAGTGCACCGCAAGACGCAAATGTACTATTTACCACCCAAAACAATTAGAATTTTTCAACGTTCGCTGTAAGCACAGTATTGGAATGTTCTATTTGACTCTCAGATATGAAGTGCACCGCAAGACGCAAAAGTACTATTTACCACCCAAAACAATTAGAATTTTTCAAAGTGCGCTGTAAGCACAGTATTGGACTGTTCTATTTGACTCAGATATGAAGTGCACCGCAAGAAGCAAATGTACTATTTACCACCCAAAACAATTAGAATTTTTCAAAGCACGCTGTAAGTACAGTATTGGACTGTTCTATTTGACTCTCAGATATGAAGTGCACCGCAAGACGCAAATGTACTATTTACCACCCATAACTATTAGAATTTTTCACAGTGCACTGTAACCACAGTATTTCACTGTTCTATTTGACTCTCAGATATGAAGTGCACCGCAAGAAGCAAATGTACTATTTACCACCCAAAACAATTAGAATTTTTCAAAGCGCGCTGTAAGTACAGTATTGGACTGTTCTATTTGACTCTCAGATATGAAGTGCACCGCAAGACGCAAATGTACTATTTACCACCCAAAACTATTAGAATTTTTCACAGTGCACTGTAACCACGGTATTTCACTGTTCTATTTGACTCTCAGATATGAAGTGCACCGCAAGACGCAAATGTACTATTTAGCACCCAAAACAATTAGAATTTTTCAAAGTGTACTGTAACCACAGTATTTCACTGTTCTATTTGACTCTCAGATATGAAGTGCACTGCAAGACGCAAATGTACTATTTAGCACCCAAAACAATTAGAATTTTTCAAAGTGTGCTGTAAGCACAGTATTGGACTGTTCTATTTGACTCTCAGATATGAAGTGCACCGCAAGACGCAAATGCACTATTTACCACCCAAAACTATTAGAATTTTTCAAAGTGCGCTGTAAGCACAGTGTTGGACTGTTCTATTTGACTCTCAGATATGAAGTGCACCGCAAGACGCAAATGTACTATTTACCACCCAAAACTATTAGAATTTTTCAAAGTGCGCTGTAAGCACAGTATTGGACTGTTCTATTTGACTCTCAGATATGAAGTGCACCGCAAGACGCAAATGTACTATTTAGCACCCAAAACAATTAGAATTTTTCAAAGTGCGCTGTAAGCACAGTATTGGACTGTTCTATTTGACTCTCAGATATAAAGTGCACCGCAAGACGCAAATGTACTATTTACCACCCAAAACAATTAGAAATTTTCAAAGTGCACTGTAAGCACAGTATTTCTCTGTTCTATTGGACTCTCAGATATGAAGTGCACCGCAAGACGCAAATGTACTATTTACCACCCAAAACTATTCGAATTTTTCTAAGTGCGCTGTAAGCACAGTATTTGACGGTTCTATTTGACTCTCAGATATGAAGTGCAGGACGCAAATGTAATATTTAACACCAACAAATTGCAGTATTTAAAAATGCCTAGATGTTGCCCACTGAGCTAACAGAACAGGATTAAAGTCATGTGCCTGGCACACATGCAGTTGCAAGTGCACTGCACTCTCTGTGGCACTGGGCTCAGGGCAGGGTACAAATATGTAGTATAGCACCCACTAAAATAATCACTGTAATTTGAATAATCGCTGTAGTTTGAATAATCACTGTAGTTTGCAGATTCAACACCAGAATTTTTTTAAATCTGTCTCTCAGAGCTGCAGCATCCTCTCCCTACACTAAGAAGAGCTCATGTGATGTGCGTATACGTAACTCCAGCTTATATATAGAGGCTGGGTCACATGCTGCACTGGCCAATCACAGCCATGCCATTAGTAGTCATGGCTGTGATGGCTTCTAAGGGCAAACAAGTGAAACGCTTGTTGATTGGCTGCCCTGCGGCTTTTCAAAATGCGCCATTAAATCGCCGAACTCCAACACGAACATACAGTGGAATGTCCGTGTTCGGGTCTGGGTTCCAAAAACGAACAGTGCGGTTTGGGTTCGCTCAACACTAATAATAATGTGTTATCACCCCTTTAATCAGGGTAGACATAGTTATGTTATTGGCAGTTTTATCATTTCTTTTAAAGCAACAAAAGATCAATCAGTGCTGTAAAATGGGGAAAATACAGTGATAGAGAGTCTGGCTTGCTAGTTTACAGTAGTATTTGATAACCAAGAAGTATTTTTTAAAAGTTATAAGAATATCTAACTACACACCTAATAGAAAGTAAAAAGTGACTAGCTTCAGGATTATTGTAAGGGATAACCTTTTAGTGTCTTTATGGAGCTATTAAGAATGGGTTAAAGGTAGGGTTGCCAGCTTTTCCACAAAAAAATACCGGCCTTGCTATTGCCTCCATAGACTTAACATTGACAGCAAGCCATTTTTTTTACCGGCCTGCCGGTAAAATACCAGCTGGGTGACAACCCTAGGTAAAGGTTAGGGTTCAGGTGTATCTGTTGGACAGTGGACATATGCTAAGGAAAGTGAGGTGGTTTACAGTCAGGTGATGTAAAGTATTTAAAGTGTTTTCAAGGTTCAACATAGTATTGTTAAGTGAAGGGTATTATTTGACAATTATTGTGGAATGCTTTTGTTTGCTGGTTAATTGATGGCCAGAGAATCTCCTCAATGATCTGGTAAGCTTACCTGACTGAAGATATGCATCTTGAAAATAACTCCATAGTATAGGAAATATTCTGACAGAGCGAGATAGAAGCAGGGTGGGTTCTACATACATAATTAATATATTGTGAGCTGGGTTGGGAGGAGGGGAGGAGACATGACATGTTAGTAATGAGAAGAAATTATTTTTGAGATAAAATAATAGCAGTTATTTCCCTATGAAAAACAGTTTATTTGCACATCAAAGCCAATTAAATCAGATTATTCTCTTAATTCATGCATCTGCTTCCAATTCTTGAACGAGCAGATGATTTTTGATCATTATTTTTACTCTACGTCCACAGTATATACAATATTTAGGTGATCCCTTCAAATGCATAGAATATATGTTGGATTCTCATCTGATTTACTAAGATGAAAATAATAATCTTTGTCAGCATATCTTACAACTGAAATTCCATCTTAATGATTTTTTTTCACAAATAACCAGAGAAAAAAAAATATATCCACACTGACACAAAGGAGAACTGTGGGCAAAAAAAAGTAACTTGGGTGACATTTTAAATAAAAATTAAATATAGTTAAAGAATGCAAATAAAGTATGTCATCAAATCATCCTTGCTTTGTACAGTGCTATCAGGGGGTTGACATATTTTTGGGTCAGATGCAACACAAGATTAAGCAAAAGCTGTCCCGAGATATTAAACATGTCAGCCTTCTGATATAGCCATACAAAGCATAGAGATCTCAGAAAGATACTTTATTTCTATTCAAGCATTAAAGGTACTGTCTGGTGCCCAAAATGCATCTTCCAAATGTTAATGCATATTAATGTGCTTTCAAAGTACTTTACAATACATGTTTTACATTTTGCATTGCTTAAAATATAAAAAAAAAACATACAGTAACATGATTTGTGAAATTGCAGCGGTTTGAAAGAAACCAGGACTGCCCACACTAACTTTGTAAAATTAAATTTCCTATTAGTTTTGTTTGCAGCAGGAATGAAAATAATTTCATTCAAATATCCTGTTTCTCTGGTGATGTTATCAGGCAATGTGTTGTACTGCTAAGAGATCCTACTGTGTACAAGAAAAATGTCACTTAGTGTCCACACAATGTATACTATTCCAAAAGCACAGGAAGTGACTAAATGAAACAAAACTTTATATGCTCAGTGTTTATATAATCAGTGCTGAAACACCTGTAGTACAACATTTCAATTAAACATAAGTACATTTTTGCCTAGCATTACAATAATCATTGCCTCCGAGTATATGATATCTATGTTTTTTTTGCTAGACGCTTTTTGCTTCCTCTTCATCTTACACTCTATAATGCTTGCAAGTTGAAAATCCATTTCTCTACACTAAAACTTGATATAAAGGCATTGTCACTTCTCACAATGGGCTCTTTTCAGTGACATGCGTACATTTATCTCTGGTAATTAAATACCAAAATGTGCAATAGAAAATTCTGAGTAAAGGGTACATCAGGGTCATATCAGAAGCCGAATTTCGAGATACATAATATGGACCGATGTGACCCCAAATAGCAGCATCATGGCCAAATACACGCAGATTGCTTTTGAAATGGAAAGCAGACCAAAACAGACCGAACTGAAAAATACCTCTATCGTTCCCACAGACTGTTATGGGATTATGGAGACTCATTTCAGGGCAAATTCAGCTATTATACAAAGAGCTGAATTTCTCCCAAAATGGAAATAAATAAATAAACAATTTAAAAAATTAAAAAACGAATTAGCCCCAGTGAGGCCTCTAAAAAAAACATTGGGGATCAGGACAAGTAGTCCTGAACCCCCCTATTAAAAAAGATTATGGGAGCTGCTAAAATGGCTTCCCGTTACACATATGTAATTATCCCCTTATGCCCGCTCTCAGATACGTGGCTGGGAGAAGGCCAAATGACTCCCAACCCACATTAAATAGATCAACCCCAGACCCACATAATAAATTAGGCCTCCTGTAATGTCTGGGGCTGCCTAATGACTGTGTCGGACAATCAGATGCCGTCAATCCCAACTACTGCATTGGGGATGGTAGTGGCATTTTTTTAATAGAATCGGTAGACTTTTTATTTGGTGGCCCATTTCTTGGGCCATAAGATCGAGGGCATCACGAATCACCGCTGGACTTCTAGAACAGATAATTATTTTTATTTCACAGGGCACTGGTTGGGTGCCAGAGGAATGGGCAGTGATTTTTAATCGTATTACCCTACCTGGGCAAATTTCAGGCATGGGGTAGGATGGGAAATAAACATGATTATTTATTTATTATAGGTGTCTGGGGCCATCGGGGGGCTAATTTATTTATTGTGGGGGTCAGCGCTATTAGGCAGCCATAGTCCAGAGGGGGCCTACATATTTATTTTTTTAAGTGGGGTCAAAGACCATATCTGATAGTTCGGGGGTCAGGATTACTTGCCCTGGCCCACCATGTAAATGTTAGTGGCTGGGATCCATTTTGTCGGTTCCCAGCTCTGTTTATTATTAGGTGAGTCCAGGGTTACTAGCCCTGCCCATCAACTTATGGGGTCAGCATAAGTCCCCTTGCCACGGAGGTGGCTTTTATTTTTATTTAACTTTTTACTTTTAATCTGTCTTCTAAAAAAAAGGCAAATAGAAATGTCTGGAATATGGCAATCATCCCCTGGTATTCTTTCGATTCAGCTATTATGCCTGATCTGAATCCAATTCAGATCTAATTATGCTATATTTTGTTGACCCTTTGAAAAATGTAAGTGATAAATCTCAGCATTAAATGTTCAATGTGTAATTTAGTAAGTATCAAGGTTTAATTCAGAGTGTCTTAGAGAAATCTAGTGCTTTGTGAATTCAATATTTGAGCCAAACTTTACTAAATTGTTCTAAACTGAATTCTTATTGAAACTGGGACACAGCTCAGTAAACAACTTGACAAAATCTGCTTGGCTTAGATTCTGAAGAGGTTGCTAGAGTCAAAGGTTAAGAGAGAACCTGGTAAGTTTTCTGATCACAACTTGCCATAACTTGCCTTCTGAATAATGACAACATTGTTTTACTGGAAAGACTGAGAATAGGGCTGAGATGCAGCAAGCAAGTACCAGACTGACAAACCTATGGCTTTTTTTTCCCACTAATCAGCTCTTTTATACACCTAAGTGTAAATATTGAACAATATTCCAAGCTTAGCAAGTGTTAGCCTTGCTAAGGGTAAATATAGCTATTGGTCAATATCCACAGATACTGTATATACTGTATTTCTTTGATTCTAAGACGCCAATGATTATAAGACGCACCTAAAATGGTTATACTTACCTTCTCGCAGAGCCTCAGAAATTGACTGTCCCAAGCAACAGTGGAGCATGTCATCCAGAGCCAAAATTCCTCCCTCCTTACATCAGCCTGAAACACGAATTTTGACTGTCGAAATGGGAATCTCAGCTGCCGAGAAGAAAATTTAGCTGCCGAATATGTGACGCCTTCAATTCTAAGATGCCCAGAGGTGGTAAAATAAGGGGAAAAGCGCGTCTTATAATCAAGAAAATACAGTTGTATAGAGGAGTTCTTTCATTAGAACATACATTTTAAATATTCTGTATACAATTTAGCTCATGCATGTATCTAACCAATTGATAAAATGTAAAAAAAACTTTAAAAAAAATCCCACAATAGAAATACTAGAAAATACAATACCTGTATGTGGACTTAACCTTTACAAGCCAGACACATTACTGGGATATTTATTCACCCACTGCACATTTGGCAGGATTAGTTGCTAAACCGGCTTCCAAAAACATATTTGAAAGCCTTTCAGATTTCTAAATGTTGTAATCCCTATTATAGCCATTAATGATTATGTCATTCAGTTGTGCAGGTGCATAATCGTGATAAGGTGTTTTAACAGGCTGTTCCTTTAACTTTTAACAAGGCAACTATCGTTTTGTCAACTTACTTTTGTAAAACTTAACTAGCTCTACAGCACAGGTCACTCTTGATTGCTCCTTACATGGCATTACATTAGTAGCTGGGGTGTCAGAATATGGTTTGATAGTTCTGTGCCTTTAAGGCACACATGATGAGAGAGCTTTCAGAGGCACAGATCTCCTAGGAACTTATCACCTTATGGAGCCCTTTATTTGTACCATTTTTGACATCCTATGGGCATACAGTCCGCAAACCCCAAGCTGCCTGTCTCTGGTGCTTTCAGCAATGACTTTAGTATGTAATGTCTATACTATCCTTGTCAAGGAATAGAGCATGTACCAAGGTCACTATATTTGTGCTCTAATGTAATGGATCAATTTAATGAAGCTTATATATAGAGTACTGTGCAAAATGTTTTAGGCAGGTGTGAAAAATGCTGTAAGAATGTTTTCATAAAATAGACATGTTAATAGTTTATTTTTTATCAATTAATAAAATGAGCAAACGGAAGAAAAATCTAAATCAAATCAAAATGTGGTATGACCACTCTTTGCGTCCAAAGCAGCATCTATACTTTTTAGGTACACTTGCACACAAAAACAGATTTCAAAGTCATATAGTCAGGTGTACAAATACTAATGATCATAAATTCAATATGTAGGTTGAAACACAATATTTAACTGAAACAAAAATACCTGTTTAGGAGGAATAAAACTGTGTGAGGAACAGCCAAACTCAGTTAACAATGTGAGGTTGCTGAAGACAGTTTAATATCATAAGTCATACACTATGGCAAGACTGACCACAGCAACAAGACACAAGGTAATATTACAGCATCAGCAAGGTTTCTAAAAGAATAAAAAAACCAAAGAAATGGGTAACATTGAGGACCGTAGACACAGTGGTCTGCCAAGGTAACAGTAAATGACACACCATTCTTACTTCCCTTTCCAATCAGAAGATGCCCATCAGTGTCTTCGGCTCAAAATTGGAAGAAAACAGTGGGATCCACAAATAACACCTGGACCAAAGAGTAAGAGGTCACAACCTCCAAAAGCATGGCGACTAATGCTAAATTTAACCCTAACTCTAACACTTATTCTAACCTTAACCCAAATGCTAGCTTTAATTCAACTGTGACCCTAATGCTAATGTTAAGCCTAATTTTACTGTAACCTTAACCATTATTCTAACCCTAGATATAAGGGTATCAGAGTGACGGAAATGAAAATTCATCACTTCCGATGCTCTTCCCACAATGAAGCAGAGTGCCATATTTGAGGAGCATTCGAGTGCCCTAGTCACGGAATTTTGCTGATGTCTAATGCCTCGACATTGAGGCATTAAAGCATCACCTCCTGAGTTGTGTTTATGATGCGTTGATCTTGCACACCGGTAGACAATGATTTGCCAGACAGGACTGATCTAGTCTGTAACCTGTCGGGAGTAGGTTAATAAGCTTTCTATGTTAGACAGTGCAAAAAGCCTTACTGAAATCTAGATAAGCAATGTCTCCTGTGCCACCCTTATCTACTATTTTAGTCACCCAATCAATAAAAATTAGTAAGATGTGTTGGGCATGATCTCCCTAAAGTAAACCTATGTTGTTTCTGATCTAGCAATCCGTGTGATTTTAAATGTTCAACAATTCTATCCGCTAACATGATTTCCATTAATGTCTCCACTACTGATGTAAGACTTACTGGCCTGTCTTGTGAATATCCCGATTAAGTTTGCTTCATCATACTTACAGTATTTGACTCAGTATACTGTTATATATTTAACCCTTTTTTTTTGCTTATGATTGGGGAAGGTTAACTTTTTTTTTTCTAATACATTTTCTCTAATGATCAGTTTTATCATTTTTATGGTACCTTTCAATGTGGATCTCTATTTTTAATTTTATTATTGGAATTAGCTACTGTGTTAAAAAAGTGACATTGTGTAATCAGGAAACTGTTCATACATGTCATACTGTGTTGAAACATGGCAATGGGGATGTGAGGAGATTTAAACACGATAACATACCATTGTACTTAATTGTTTGTTATCTGGAACAACAAAAGATTGCAAATTAATTATAGACTCTGCCCCAACCTTCAAGGATAAGTGTGTCAATATAACTAACCTATCGTCATCACCATCAGTTAAATGCTAAACCCAGATGTTAGCCCAAGGCAACATTACTTTAAGAAGATGAATGAATAACCATGGCAACAAGCCTACACATGTTAGTCAGTAAAGTATACAATTCATTCCAGTAGGTAATTTATTCCTTCTTAACAATATGTAATAACACATACCTTTGCTCCAATGCATTACACATTCAGGTACATTGTTGACATATGTATTACAGGTAAGGATAAACATGTGCAATACTAGTGTCAGCCTTCAGTCCTTAAGCAGACAAGAATGCAAGTATTAGTAATATTTCTATTATTTGTAAACAGTTGTGCAAAGATCAGTGTTTCAGCCAAATAGGTTTTTTTTTTTCAAATTGTCCCACAGAGTTGAAAGATGTTTGGTAGACTGACTGGTATAAATGCCAGTTGCTGAAATCCTGCAGATATCGGGAGTTCCAATCTTCTTCAGTATTGATCAGACCAGGAATGTGTTTGGTGTGAAAAGATTTAAACAATATTGTGCACAAGGCAAAAGTAAATTACTACTTGGGAAATGGAATGCAATCTCGTACAGCCTAAGTGGTTTATGTACCAGACAAGATGGCAAGATGTTGAATAGTTAATGAAGGTCTGTTCAGTACTTTCCTGATCTCCCTCTTCATGGATTTCACCTTGGAAGCAGGAAGGTGGAGAGATCCCTGAATGGAGTTGATGGTGAATCCCCCATCAAGTAGTTGACTTGGAGGTCTAGTCTGACCCTTCAATGTCCCAAAAGCAGAAGATCTTGAAGGCAATGAACGCCTTCCATTTTAAATGTTGATAAGAGAAGCATTTAGTAATCGAGATGTATAACCGAGACCCCTCCACCTTTCTTGCGTACAGATTCCTGAGGAACCCCACAGCCTGTACATGGATAAGTATCCAATGTCAGTATAGCCTAAACCTATGGGGACAGATCTATTTGCTGATATGGTCAGAAGAAAACTAGTCAGCAAGGTTGTTGGAGGGTATCAGGGTTGAACATAGGTTTGTCTGAGGGATCTAGTAGAATGGATGTATTCGTCTGTGTGGTATGGGTTTTGGTGGTGGGTAGGGTGCTTAAATTTAAATGTGTGCTCTGATGAGTTCTGTGGCTCAGGATAGTCTGAGTAGTCCAAAACCTCCTCATGTTCAGATTCAGAGTCTGAGGGATCTTTAAAGGCTTTCTCCTTATTCCAAGTACAATTTTTCCGACTCTGGCCTCTCTTGAGTGGTGCAAACACTTTGTCTGTGGCAGGACAAACCATGTCTGATTTCTTGGTTTTTTGGATGTTGAGGAGAGCTAATGGCACATCTTTTTGGACGCCTTTTGGCTGGTTGGAAGAGTAGGTGGCATCATGCAGGGCAATAGTGTACTGGAATGCTTGAAAAAGGGTGAAAAGGTGTGAAAACTGCCGAAATGTCGGTGAAGACGGGTGAAAAGATTTGAAAAGACCCATAATAAGGTGGTCGACAAAAAGACAAAATGGGTGAAAAGTATGGGATGAAAAGGTACCGAAAAGGCTTAGATGTAGTGAGAAATGCACAAAAAGAAAGATGGAGGACAGCAGTAATATGTATAAGTATTAAACACAGAAGAGTAGTATTAAATCTGAATGCAAAAGTCACAATTCAATTAAGTAGTACACATAATATACCATAAACTAAATGTAGAAATGGTACTTAACTTGAGAAAAGCAGCAAAGCAAGATGAAGCATTTTTTGGAACACTGATATTTAATGGTACCGATAGTGCCATTAAATTGGGTACATCCGCAGGATGCACTTGGAAACCAGATACTATTTGAATGTACTTTTCCTGGTTAAATAACTTTTGTGATTAATATTATTATTATTATTATATACACCGATCAGCCATAACATTATGACCACTGACAGGTGGCAAGTCGGCGGAGGCAGTGGGATGCTTTGGGCTGCCACCTTGGGTCCTGCCATTCATGTTGTTACGTTGAAACATACCACCTTCATACCATGTACACCCTTTCATGGAAACAGCATTCTCTGATGGCACTGACCTCTTTATGCAGGATAATATCCTTTAACAAGTTTCATCCAACTTATAGGGCCTAAAGGACCTGCTTATAACATCTTGGTGCCAGATACCACAGCACACCTTCAGAGGTCTGGTGCAGTCCATACCTCGTCGGGTCAGAAGGGAATCTACACAATATTAGGCAGGTAGTCATAATGTTAAGGCTGGTTTTAATGGTTTTTTATTCTTTTGTTTGCTGCTGAGGAAAATAAAGAAAGTGATTTGCATAATAGGACGCTCTGTTTCTTTAGAAATTGTCATTTAACATATTCATCAATGGACTGCTTTTAGCAGAATTAGTAGTCCCATTTTTTCAATCTTCTTTTGGGTGATTAAAATCCACGGTAATGATAGTCTTTTCTACTTGCATTGCAACAGTTGTAATTCTTCAAATCACCAATATTTATTGGTTTGGAACAAATGTCCACTACTATTTTGTGGCTAGTTCTACATCCACTGACTATCTCAACCCACAATGTTATTCCGGTAATGCCACTTTAACATACAGACAAACCTCGCCACCGATTTTGTTTCACATAATTTTTCTAAAGAACATATAGCCCTCCAAATTGATTGATCAATCATGTGTGTCAACCCACCATGTTTCTGTTATGCCAATAAAGTCATACAGGCTGAACTAGTGCATTTTGGCATTAATGTGCCCTAAATTAAAGTAAAAAATGTACTTATCCAAAGAACCTTTAAGCAAAAATAATTAATAAATGCGCATCCAACTAAAATCCAAATAATCTACAAATTGTAGCAGCTAGTCATGAGCCATATAAATAAATAATACCCTAAAATCCACCAGAGTTACTTCCACTAACAAAACCCTTATGTCAGTGTACTTCACTTGCTCTTGTGTCTGCTGTTCCTATCTTTGATTTCATAGTGATTTTGTGATATGATTTTTATTTATGTTCTATTAATTGTTGTTATATTTTGTACATTATATGAATTTAAGTATGAATTTCAGAAGTAGGAAGTCCTAAAATGACCTAGTGGGGGCACATAGATATTAATTTATGTCACTTAAGTTCGCATAAATTCACAAGTTCACATGCCTCTTAACTCCTATATTAGGACTGATCTACAAATAAAGATAAACAATTTATTTTAAAGTTAAGTTGTTAAGAAACGATAACCAAGCCACTAATAACAATGAACCAGATATTCATGCAAAAAGTCTGCATTTTTTATTTATTTCGTTTTTATATACTAAATATTAAACAGAAGAGGATGAAATCAGAACTGTTTAAGCAGAACTGTCACTATAATAAGGCACTTGAAAATGCCCTATCTGGTGCTGAGACTTTGTATTAAAGTACCGTAGTTCAACCTAAAAAAAAAAAAATAAGAATTGAAAGATTCCTAACAATCCTGTATTTCCTCCAAGAAAACACAATTTGATTGGCCTTTGGCAGCACATTCTTTAAACAGTAACTGTCTCTGAGGATGGTCTACTTTCAAGGTGGCTGCAAGCAGTCATTTTGTCACATGGTAGTTAGTGCTAAATATACATTACCTTGGTGAGATAAAAATAGTATTGATGATAATATTGTTTAAAACTGAAATTTTAAAGTGACAGCTCTGTTTTCATGATTGGTTTCTAAACATCTCACAATTCACTGGTTTAATAATTTCAATCATTTTTCAAAAGGAAGTTGACCACTGTTATTTGATTGATTCTATAATTGTTATTTTTAATACTTAACACATGAGGAATATGAAACTTCCCTTTAAAAACTGATTAGTTGGCAAATGGTTCGGTAATAACCATAATTACATAATATATATCTAAAAAGAAATGTTTAAATATTTAGCCTCTTTGTGATTACCTACCCTTCCACAATAATACAAATGGTACAGCACCTGAATGAGCGAGAGTGTTGGGATATCTCAGATACTTAGCAGCAAGCACAAGAGTGCAATGGACAGAGCAGGAAGCTTGCCTTGTGCAGAAGTTGCTCCCTCAGGCTAAGCAATTTTCTTGCCTGGTTAGGGGAAGTCTCCTAACCAGCCCAATGTCTTTGCCTCCATGCATTACAATTTAATATCAAAAAGTCCAGTAAGCCTGTTTACATTTGAGTCTAATAATAAGTTGAACACAGTATAAAAGTGAGACAGCGCTAATAGTAAATACAAACACAGTATGGCAAAATGAACTGCAAGGACAATAGGATATATAAAAAAATATACAAAATTTATTGCAACAGAATATATATATATATAAATAAACATAAAAAGACACAATATGACAATCCAGAGTCACAAAATGGATGAGTGATCACATGGATAGAAAAAACACTGGGAATAAGTAACAATAGACAGAATAAAAAAGCCCTCTATGGCTACAAAAATAGTACATAAATGGTATAATACATAAAAACTAATAATGACAAAAATCCCTTACCCACTGGGTCTGTTCGCCTGGCCAGGTCTATTGAACAGTTTAGGATATGCACTAAGAAAAACAGCTACACCCCACAGGACGCGTTTCGAATTTTCTTCATCAGCTGGTGGGCGATAGTGCAATGAGTACGCACTGGAGTACGGTCACTATATATACTATATTATTATTATTATTATTTTTATTCTCTAGCGCTGTGCCCTATCTTTCTTTCCTAATAATAAGTTGAACAGATCATTTGAGGCTATTTACATAGAGATTTCGCATATTAGCTCCATTGAGTGTAACATGGGTATGGTGACACTCTAAATTCATATGACTATCGATAAAGTAAAATTATCTACACATTGCTCATGTCTAAGATACACATCATGCACACTCATTGCTTTACATTAGTTCCATGATTCTGGGCACTTAACCTAAAGGGGCGCTGACAGACGTCACACAGCAAGCCATTTCTCAGCACGCAACATCTAACTTCCAAGTCATGAAGTAGAATTCAAATTAAATGTCGAGATTGTCTGCAGCATTTATCATATGTGCAGATAGGAATAGGATCCTTCTAGGCATTTTAGAAATATACTTGCACAGTGGTCTCACTTGTACTGTTTGCTTTGATTTTAGAATGTTTGAAACTGCTTTGGATTTTTGAAATGTTTGGTCAATGAATAAATATCTTGTCATGTTCTTCTCCTGCAATGTGAGTCTAAATAATTTTTATACATGCTAGACATATGTTACAACATATTCTATATCGTTACTGCCTGAACTGCTAAGTTTATGTGTCCTATATGTTTTCTATTGTAAAGTTATATTATATTTGAAGTAAGATTGCACATTTCAGCATAAAGGCTTGGTTGTCAGCACCTCAAGCCTTTTCTAAAATCACAATGATGGATTCTGAACTTAAAGGGTCTCTGTGATGTGAACATTTCTTGTTTGCATTTGGTGGACCATATAGCAGTACATTTTTCTTTGCATGCAGAAACATGCCTAGTTCACAGCTTATGCTTGAGGATTCTGAGTGTTTCACACATGACAGTGATGTCATACCTACATTTTTGCACAAAACTGTGCTTATGTGTGCAGTAAGCACGGCTGCCATCAGGGGGTGATGGGCGATACAAATTTAAAAAATAAATTAAACAAAAAAAGTGGGGGCAAACGGGGGCATCTGCCCAGGGTCCAGTCATTCCTGGGGGCCCAAGGCAGCTGCCCCGTGGGTCCCCCACTGCCCGCTAGCTACACCTCTAGGAGGAGGGATCAGGGAGAGAGCTCCCTGTCCCTGGCCAGCTTCTACCCGATCGTGACTGTCTCTATGTGAGACAGTCACACAGGCAGCGACAGCCCTGCGGTGGGGTCAAGAACACTTCTTCGCCGCATCTTCATCGCTGACAGTTCAGCGTGGCAGTTAGAACGCTGAACTGTCAGCAATGAATAATAACGCAGCCGTTTGATCGTGGACACGGCTATGTAAGAGCTGACAGTTCAGCGCTGAACTGTCAGCTCTTACAAATGTAAAAGTAAAAAGAAAAAAAAAAACCTAATAAATGATTCCCCCCTAAAGTGCCCCCCCAAACCCCAATACTAAAATTAACCCCAATATTAAAATTAACCCATAAAACCCAATACTAAAATTAACCCCCGACCCCTAATACTAGCCCCCGACCCCTAATATTAACCCCCTAAACCCTAATACTAACCCCCTAAACCCTAATACTAACCCCCGAACCCTAATACTAAAATTAACCCCCTAAACCCTAATACTAACCCCCGAACCCTAATACTAACCCCCTAAACCCTAATACTAACCCCCGAACCCTAATACTAAAATTAACCCCCTAAACCCTAATACTGAAATTAACCCCGAAGCCTAAAAACTAATTCTAACCACCCTTAGTAAAATAAACTAAAATAGCTAAAATACTGAAATAAACTTACCTTTAGCGATGAAATGTCCCGCGATGAAATCATTGTCCCACGATGAAATCGGCTGCGCGGAAGCAGCTGCGATGAAGTGTCCCATCCCCTTGCGGTGTTCTGCCTATGCAGACACAGCCGGAAACGTCCTCCTCCCTGCAAATTAAATCAATTAAGCAGGGAGGAGGAACAATAGTAAAACTTTTTTTTTATATATTTTTTTTAATTCAAGTGTGTGTAAGTGTGTGTGTCAATGTGTGTGTTTCTCTGTCTGTGTAATTGTGTGTATTTCTCTGTGTGTGAGTCAATGTGTGTGTTACTGACTGTAAGTGTGTACACCCTGTTCCAAACTATTATGCAAATTCTATTTAAGTGTCACAAAGATTAAATATTTTATTTTTCAGTTTAACTCATGGATGGCATTGTGTCTCAGGGCTCTTTTGATCACTGAAAACAATCTCGGACACCTGTGATAATTAGACTGCCAGGTGAGCCCAATTTTAGGCCCAATTTAAACTACTAAAGGAGGGTGTTCCACATTATTAAGCAGAGCGCCATTTTCGTGCAATATGAGGAAGAAAAATGATCTCTCTGCTGCTGAAAAGAGTGAAATAGTTCAATGCCTTGGGCGAGGTATGAAAACATTAGATATTTCACAAAAACGTAAGCGTGATCATTGCACTATTAAGAGATTTGTGGCTGATTCAGAGCACAGACGGGTTCGTACAGATAAAGGCACATTGAGGAAGATTTCTGCCAGATCCATGCATCGGATCAAGAGAGCAGCTGCTAAAATACCATAACATAGCAACAAACAGATGTTTGAAGCTGCTGGTGCCTCTGGAGTCCCACTCCGGTTGCATTTGTTTTTTTTTTACAAACTTTATTGAAGCTGCGCGGCTGGAGGGGAGCACACAACGCTTCCTCACAGCCGTGGACCGGCTAAACCCACTGACGGCGGGCCTGGGGGCGAAGCAATTTTACAGTAGCGCCGGCCCTGTCTAGAACCCCTAGTACTAACCCTAGAACCCCCAATACTAACCATAAAACGGACACCTAACCCTAAAACTAAAACTAACCCATAACCGTAATACCCTAATGTTAACTGTAAGTGAACACTTAAAATTAACTCTAAAACTAACCCCAATACTAACCCTAGAACCCCTAATAGTAACCCTAAAACTGACTCCTAACTCTAGATCAACCCAAAACCATAATATCCTAATACTAACCCTAAGTGAACACTAAAACTAACCAGCTTTAACGATGCGCCCAGAGCCGCTTTAATCAATGGGCAAAGTGGGCACTTGCTCAGGACCTTCTAGTTAAGGGGGGAGGAGGGTGGTATATAATGAGCACAATAATTCTGGCATGGGGCTTATTAATGGAAAAAGAATACTTGCATATTATTGGGCAAATTGACTGTGGCTCATTAATGGCAAAATAATACTGGCATATTATTCGTCAAATTGGCTGTGGCATATTAATGGCAAAATAATACTATTATTGGCAAAATTCGTCCTGGCTTTTTTTTTTTTTTTGTTTAATCGAGTTTTCAAACCTTTTCACATAAAATACATAGGAAAATAACAGGGTATTATTCAAATAACATTATGAAAATAAAAGGGGGAAGGGAAGAAAGAAGAAGGGGGGGTGGGGGGGGGAAATGGTTTGAGGAGTAAGGGTAGGGGGAAAAAAATAAATAAATAATAGGCATACTAGCAATAAACATTATATAGAAAAATGTGTACATATAGCAAGAATACATCACCTCTAATTAGTTTGTAAGAGAGATAAACATTCCGCACTGTGTAAAAATTCGAGCCAAGGAAGCCAAATGTTACCTTGTACTCGACGGCTACTCCCGGTAGCAAGCAGGAGGTCCTCCGCAGCTCGGATCTCGTCCACTGATGCAAGCCATTCTTTAAATAGGGGTATGGTGGTTCGTTTCCAGTGTTTTGGGATAAGTATCTTCGCTGCGTTCAGCAGTTTGGCCGTTAAGGAACGTTTGTAGGTATGTGTCGGTAGGGTAGTGTGGTGTAATAGGTACGCTTGTGGTGTGAAAGGGACTACGATATCAGAGTGAGTGTCAATAAGAGACCTAATACATATCCAAAATTTCTGAATAAGAGGGCATGACCACCAGATATGCAGAAAGCTGCCCCTGTCTGTCCTGCACCTCCAGCATTGATCCGTTACTGTGGGGTATATTTTGTGTAGCAGAGTGGGTACCCGATACCATCTCGTTAGAATTTTGTACGGTTTTCCTGGATCCTCACAGAAAGCGAGCATTTATGTGCCAGACTTGACATTTTCTGCCATTGTGTCTCAGTGAATACAAGATTGCAATCTTTCTCCCATCTAAGTATGAATTGTGGTGTCAGTGTTGATTTTAAATCGTGAAGGTGGGTTTGGATAGTTGAGATAAGTTTAATTGGCGTAGTGTTTGACATACACATACCTTCCAATACAGTAAGAGAAGGATTAGTGAGTTGGGGTTGGGCCATCTTCTGGTATAAGTGTTTAATTTGGGCGTGTATCCAGGTCATGGAAAAGGGGGGATCATGTCGCCCCAGTTCTGGTATTGATTTAATAGAACCCTCGTCAGTTAGAAAGTGTCCCAGTCTAGGGAATGGGATTCGTTCATTAAAGAACTGGTCAAAGGGTCTCCCGTCTAGGCCTGGCGGAAAGTCCGTGTTGTGTGATAGCGGGAGTAGTGGGGAGGGGTTGTTGATGAGACCGGGTGTCAGTTTGGCCGCCTCAAAGGTCTGGATTGTAGGGCCGATAGTAGGATGTGAGTGATCTATGCCTGTTAATTGTCGCCGGGTTACCCATGCTGCTATTGGTATTGGGATGGGCAGAGAGTAATTCTCGATTGATACCCATAGTTTAGGAGCAGGGCGAGACCACTCAACTATCCTTGCTAGCATAGTGGCTCTGTAATACATTTCCAGGTCTGGGAGTCCTAGTCCTCCCCTGTCTTTTTGTCGTACTAGTCATATTTCAGTCTGGGAGGTTTTCCACCCTCAAAATGAATTTCATATGGAAATAAAGGATTTAGGAAGGGAGATTGGGAGTACTTGCACAACATACAGCAACCTCGGTAAGATATTCATCTTAACAGCAGCTACCCTCCCAAACCAAGAAATATACTTCTTGTCCCATGTTTTCAGATCCGTTTCTAGGCCTTGCAAAAGCGTCAAATGATTTTTCTGATATAATTGGGGTAATTGTGGGGAAATGTGAATACCAAGATATTTCAGCGTGGAGCTACTCCATTTGAATGGAAAGGACCGTTTCAACACACCCAGTTGTGGGTCAGGGATAGAAATATTGAGCGCCTCTGACTTGGTCATATTGATTTAAAAAAAAGACAAGGCACTATATTCTTCTAGTTCCGACAATAAATTAGCGATAGATACAAGGGGTTGGGTAATAGTGAGTAAAAGATCATCAGCGAATGCCGCTGCTTTGTGGCAGTGCGGACCTATAGTGATACCCTTGATATAGGGATTCGCCCGAATAGCAGCTATCAACGGTTCAAGTACCAAGACAAAGAGAAGAGGAGACAAAGGACAACCCTGACGTGTGCCGTTTGACAGGGTGAGCGGGTCTGATAAGGTTCATTAATCCGCACTCTCGCGGTAGGTGCATGGTATAGAGCAGTGATCCAATTGTACATGGAGTCTCCCAGGCCAGTATGGCTGATAACCGCACAAAGAAAAGTCCAGCTCACCCTGTCAAACGCTTTCTCCGCATCAGTGGAGAGGATCATCAGAGGTATATGTTCAGATGAGGCATGGTGAATAAGATGAATTACCTTGACCGTGTTATCCCTTGCCTCCCTCCCTGGCACGAATCCTACCTGGTCTCTGTGAATTAGTGAGGGGAGAACCTCTCCCAGTCTGTTACTTATAATTTTGGCCATAAGTTTCACGTCGACATTTAGGAGGGATATAGGCCGGTAACTGCTACACAGTTCTGGGTCCTTATCAGGTTTGGGGATAACTGTGACATGAGCTTCATGGGATTGGGGGGGAGGGTGGCTCCGGAAGCTAGAGCATTAAAGACAGGTACCAGCTGGGGGAGTAAGATATCTTGGAATGTCTTATAATAGAGGGTCGTGAAGCCATCTGGGCCTGGGCTCTTCCCACTAGGGGTTTCTTTTAGAGCCTCTGCTATTTCTTCCAGGGTCATTGGGGAGTCTAGGATGCCCGCCTTTGTCTCTGTCAGTTTAACAGTCATGTGTCGAGTAAGATAATCTGTGGTTCGTCGATGATGGTCGGGGCCTGATGGTAGGGTTTGACGGTCAGAGAGGTTGTAGAGGTCATGATAATATTGTTGAAACACCGCTGCTATATCCGGGGTAGTGTGTACTAATGTGTTCGTTTTAGACCTGATTTTACCTATGAAGGAGACCTCTTGTTTCTTCCTCAGTGCCCTTGCTAAGTGTTTACCCGGTTTGTCCCTAGTGAGGTGCATCGTAGTGCGTAGTTTCTGGAGGGCTGACTGGGCTTTGTTATTGCATATAGTGGCTAATTCAGCTCTCAGTGCTAGCAGGGTGACTTGAAGTTGAGGCGTTAAGAGTTTTTTATGTTTCTTTTCTATGGATTGTATTTCTCCTAGTATATGTATTAGAGCTTGGGCCTTCTGTTTCTTTACATAAGAGCCAATTTTTATGAAATTGCCACGTATTACAGCTTTGTGGGCTTCCCATACTATCTGAGGTGTGATGTCTTGCGAGACATTCTCTTGGAAATATTGAGTAAGGGCCAATTCAATATCATCCACCTGGTTTTGATCTTTCAACAGGGATTCATTGAGTCTCCAGGAATATGCTCTCTTAGACATGAAGGGTATGTGTAGGTGCAATGATACTGGTGCGTGGTCACTCCATGTTATGCTATGTATCTGCATATTCGAAATCAGTGGAAGGTGCCTATGGGAAATTAAAATGTAATCAAGGTGAGTGTAGGTGTTGTGGGGGTTGGAGAAGAATGTGTAATCTTTAGCTGAAGGGTTTGCTATCCTCCAGGCATCAGCTAATTGGGCCACATATAATTTGTTCTTTACCTTTCGCAGTTTGTGTTGATTGAGGGAGGTTGCACCAGTGGAGGAGTCCAGCTTGGGGTCCAAAACCATATTGAGATCGCCATCTAATATAGTAAGACCTTCAGCGAAATGCCCTAACTCCGACAGGATAGAGCAGAGAAACAGGTGTTGGTTCACATTGGGTGCGTACACATTGGCAATAGTAATGCTGTCTGTTCCTATTAAACCTTTCAAGAAGAGGGCTCTGCCATGATTATCTGACCAGGAGGCGTTTACAGTAAAGGGGAGATTTTTATGGACATAAATTGCTACTCCCTTAGTCTTTTTAAATGGTGAATGAGAGTACTAAACCTTTAAGTATGTGTGGTCTCGAAATCTGGGGACTTTGATCCTACAGAAATGAGTTTCCTGTACCAGCCCTATGTCGATTTTATGAGCTCGCAATTCCCTGAATAGCCGGGAGCGCTTAGTTGGGATGTTCAGTCCCTTGGTGTTTATGGACATACATTTTAGGTTAGTGGGGGTGTTAGCCATTATAGCTTAGATGGAAGTAGTGGGTGAGTATCATGCCAGTATAAAAATAGGAAAAACCTGTACAGGAAATGCTAGAGAACACCTGATTGATATAAAAATAAAAATAAAAAAGGTATTGAACTTTGGGGGGTATACAGAGTGAGGTGACCCAGAGAGAAGGGTTTGCCTCATAGGGGACTACGTCGTCTGGTAGCCACCAGGCTAGCCTGGTTTTGAGCTCTGTGTGGAGAGGCCTGACTTGCGGGAACAACATCGGGTCCCGGGCCAGTCTCTGATATACAGATACACTGAGCATATGGGTAGCGCACCGGTGGTGATGCGATTCAGCCATCACTCCAGATAAACATGTCATCTAGCGGCAGGTGGCTCCCACTGTAGGACTAAATTGTTTACAGGTTTTTGATCGTAAAATATTATTATTATGGACCAGGGTAGAAGTATATGTACATATGTAGCATATTCTAGACAAACCATATATCACAAATAACATCTATGAAAAACATTTAACATGGGCTGCGGCCGAGTTCAGGGGGCCATGACAGAACAGGTGTCAAAGCTCATTTCTGCATCCCCTTGTTAGGGGAGCTGAAGGGTCTCAGGGCACAAGTAGGTTGTTGTCCGGGACACGTTCCATGTCCGTAGGCAGCCATTCTCATATAGTTAGGAACAAAAAATTATGGGAAGTAGCACAGTGGTAGACGGGTTTGTAAAAAAACATTTCCATATGAGGATCGAAATCCTGAATATCATTTTTTTCCCTCTGTGCAGGATAGTGTCTGCTCTTACAGGTCTAATTTTGTGTGTTAATGCCGGCCCGGTATGTAATATTACTCACTGTGCTCCCCAAGGGGCCTTCATGAGATGCTCCGTTGCCCCCTTCATGGCCCATACAGATTTAAATGTCCATTATAAGTGCTGTTGTGTCTTCCTCGTCCTGTGACTCAGGAAGGCCTCTTATTCGAATATTGTTACGGCGGCCTCTGTTATCTAGGTCGAGGACTTGGTGTGTCAGGACAGCAGTTATGGACTTTTTTCCCCGGAGCTGGGCTGCCAACGCACACGTCGAATTGCGGAGAATGTTCTGATCTGTCTCCACCGTGGTGAGTCTGTTGACTTGGTCTTTGAGGTCACTCTTGATCTCCGAAATCTTGTCCCGGATCGTAGATCTGATCTGTTCGACCGATGTCACTAGATCTTTTTTGATTTGCGCCATGAAGGTCATCAGATCCGTTTTAGTGGCTCCTGCAGCGCAGTGGGCGCATGGCATATTAGATTGTTCCTCTGCCATCTCCTCATAGACCGACGGGTCAGCATCTGAGCCCGGGGCCTTTTCCCGCTCTTTGTCCGCCATCTTGGAGTTCGGAAGCGGTGTGTTTCCAGATGGAATCAGGTATGCTGCAAGCGTTTTTTCTGGATTTTTTGGGGGCGTTTTGGACCCTGCTGGTGTAGGGTTTCTTTTGCTTGTGCGTTATCCCCGGTCCAGGGTGTCTTTTCAGGTCCTAGCGGTGGGAGCCGAGCCTATGTGCGACTTCTTCACTCCGACATCCGGTCACGCCCCCTCGTTCTGGCTTTTTAATGGCAAAATAATACTGGCATATTATTGGCCAAAATAATACTGGCATACTATTGGGCAAATTGGCTGGGGATTAATAATGGCAAAATAATGCTTGCATATTATTGGGCAAATTGGCTGGGGCTTAATAATGGCAAAATAATACTTGCACATTATTGGGCAAATTGGTTGTGGCTTAATAATGGAAAATAATACTGACTCATTATTGATCAAATTGTCTGTGGCTTATTAATAAAATACCACTGGCACATTAATGGCAAAAATAAATACTGGCATATTAATGGCAAAATAATACTGGCATACTAATCGGCAAATTGGCTGTGGCATTTTAATGGCAAAATAATACTGGCATATTAATGGGCCCACTGCTAAAGACTTTTCCCGGGGCCCACTATGGTCTTAAAGCGGCCCTGAATGTGCCTCAGGAGCTGTAAGTCCTGCAAGGAAGCGTCCGTGAAGAACAGTCATATTTGGGCGATGCCCTCTTATGATGCCAGTTCATCAGGATCAAGCGATGAGGCAAAAATGAATAAAAACTATTAATGTAACTACTTACTATTTTTTGCTAGTGTCAGCTTTTATATGTATTAATTGCTCTATTTTTTAGGTCACAACAGAGAAGATTAAAAATGTTAATGCATTATAGATTGTATACAACCTATAACAACCTATAACAGGAAAAGGGCTATTTCATTTCATTTGGACAATATTTAGGGGGAAATGTGATGTTTTCATTATTAAATGCAAAACATGTTTTCCACTGTTTTGTACCCTAAGTAGCCATCCCTCTCAGACATACCTTCTGAACTAGTACCATTTCTTGCAAAAAGCCTGGATAGAACTTATGTACTCTTCACCTTCTTTTATATTCACACATACAACTGTATGATCTTTTGTCTGATTATTTCTTTCGATGAACACGTGAAACTTATACATGCTGCCCTGCGGCATATTCAATTCATATGTGTTCAGAGCTACATAAATTAAAGGGACTGTATCACATGTACCTTTGGCTTCATGTGCAAATTAAACATTATTCACTGAAAACCAGTTAATTTGCATATGAAGCCACATGTGATGTCATAGGAGGAGACACCACAGATATATTTAAAATACATTTTTCTCCCAATTTAGACATTTTGCAATTTTGCTAACACAATGTACAGATCATTTTCAATCACAGTAAAACCCATGTTCATGTGATAAAGTAACTTTAAGTAAAAAAGGTTATTCCTATGGGATTGCCTCCTTGACTAATTATTTGGTTCCCCCTGGATACAAAGGCAGGGGAGCATGTCATGGTTATATGTGTCCATCAAACCCTAGCTGCCCATCTGGTGTAAAAAAAAAATCCTGCACTATTGAGCAATATATGTATGCACACTTTGCAAGTATCATTATCATTTAGGAGATTTTAGTTGTTTCATTTTTGTAACTTAATTTTTGTATCTTAAAACTTTGCTTTATACCAACTGGGCTCCAATGGTAACATCATTAGAAACTAGTGACCGGATATTTGTGAATGCAGATAAGCAAATTTTAATGAAACCCATAGATTTTTATAAGTATTTCACTTTAATATGCATTCAAAGTGGCCTCATCTGACATTGGGTATCCTGCTGCAAGTCAATGTGAGTGTGAGCTACAATTTCTGTGTCAGACTGAGGCCTCTCAAAGTGGCTTCATCTGACAGTATGGACCCTGCATCGGGATCCACACATAGCTCATCGCGGGGGGAGATGCGATGCCGTCCTACAAGCTTTTAGGCACTGAAAAGTAGGACGACATAGAACATCCTACTGACGGGAAGGGGCTAATAGTCCTTTAATATGTATTAGCATCAATATGTACATGTATTAGAGTTTAACTGCGAAGATATGTGATTAATTGATAATAATGGACCATGTAACATTTATAACTACACAGTGGAGGTGGGTATCTTGCACACATATGACTATTATGTTCAGATCTCTACTTTACTGACAGCCCAGGTCTTGAACATGTTGTAATCTATCTTTTTTATCAGTGTAGGTTTTTTTCTACAAGACAAATGGAAGACTCTGCAGTGCATCATTGAACTACATGATCAAATAGCATTTCCCTGTTTGTCACATAATGGTGTATGTGTATTCATAACCCTTTTCCTGTAACTAGTACTTCCTCCCACATTCCTTAACACAGCTTGACAACATGACCTTTTGTTTTGTTATCAACATTCTTACTATAATACTATAATATGGTGTTAACTTTGTTCACATATGTATTTCATATTGTAACTCTTCTTTATTCATATTAAATATATTTAGAATTGTTTACTAAGGAGTAATGGGCTTTATTCAATGCATATCACAGTTCACAAAAATACATTATGCAGATGGAAAACAGTTAGACATTGGAAACAATAGTAAGACATATTAAAGTTAGTAGCACGGAGGGATGCCACCTCGCCCACATTTAATGTTTGCAGATTGCTTTGCAGTATGTATAGGTCATATGTGACCAGAAGGAAATCAGTTACCTAGATCAGGTAGTGGATCCCACAGAACCAAATTGATTAGTTCATTAATTTCCTTCTGCAAGGCAGCGTGCAAAAGTTATATATGGCCGGAACCATATATAAGGTGGCAACCCTAAAAGCAAGATCCACCAAAATACTGGGGGCTCAAATATTGGATGGTGGGCACAACATTTACTGTGGAATTCAAAGAAGCTCTAGCACTAGGTAAATATATTAATACCGAGGAGTGTTATTGGGGCAAGTAAATAAGTGGCAAACATGTATGATGCAACTAGAGGTCCTGGTGCCACATGTAAGCCTACTGTATACCATTCCCTGCTGTGCAAAAAAACTCTTCCATGTGTGGAATAACAACAGGGAAGGAATGTAAACCTCTAGGCTATGTAACCCTTTTGACAAATGCATGTTTGCACATGCACATAAATACTCCACATTGACATCTTTCTTACTGCCGTACCTGATAATTGCAAATCCCCCGTAATTACCCAACCAAAATCTTTGTAGGCACATTGCTGATGCTCGACATTGACCAGTCAGACATTAATTAAATAGTTGAGTTGTTAAAATAGGTAGGTAGGTTTGCAGCACCGCTATTTTTGCTATCGCTATGTTAGTTCACTACGGTTCCCTGGTTAGTGAATAGACCTCAGAATATTTTCAAGGGAGTAGTAATGAAAGCATAAATGAAAACATACAGGATGTACTTTACATTGTCCCAAATAGTTTACCCTTCTTGAGAATAATAATGTAACAACTTAAGAGGAATAAGAATACACTGACAATAGACAAGAAGTTATAATGTATTTGCAGGATGTAGGCCAAGTGCACTATAGTGTGTGATTTATACCTACGTTAAAATAAATATCACAGCATAATACTAACTGGCAGTTGTATTTAATAGGTCAATTTGAAAACAATATAAATAAACATTTTATCCACTCCACATGGGATGTAATCTATACTGTATGTGGCAATCTATATTGGTGACTATATTAAAACAAAAAAATGGCCAATGTGGGCTTCTTTTGCCCATACATAGAGTACTGGGTTAATGAAATATCTTGCACAACTCCTGATAATAAATTCAGACATTTATATTGACGTTCAAATCAAATGTAATTATTAACTTTCAGTTCAGGTAACACGTACTAGTTGTATGTTTGGGTTTCTTGTAATTTCTCAAGATCTGAAAACACACTTGTAGCATTTCTGGTTTTAAGGAGAAGTTTGTAAAGCCAAGACTTGGGCTGTATCACAAACCTTAATAAAATAAAACTCTTCATGCAAGAAATGTGAAGCTAAATATAACTTCTACTCAACTTCTAATAACCAGGTTACGAAAAATGTTCTTGCTGTTTACAATAACGTCATTATCCTCACGTGCAAAGTCTCTAAATGCAGTTCAGCCAATGACCCAGAATCAGTGTTTCAGCTGCTTACTACAAAGAGCAACCTTGTTAATTCAACATAATTGTTTAACATTTAAATAAAGTTTATTGGCAATACATGTCAGCAAATCAGGGGGTTTAAACTAGGAGCTGGCATGCTTTAAGCATTTCAAGCCACTAGGGATCTCATAATCATAGGATTAATCAAGCCACTAGGGGGATCGTAATCATGGGCTTTGATTAGTAATAGTTTAATGGCTTGAAACAAGTTTCCTATCCATTTTTTTTTTCAATATGTTTTGCTGACACATATTAAAAATAAAGTTAATTTGCATTGGCCTCTATCATTCTTCATACAGTCAGTAGATACTTCAGTGTTGTTCTATGTCCATATTTCTTCAAATAACCTGAATAAAAAGTCCTGTGATACATTATTATTTCAAGTGCTATCCTAAATTTCAATGCTGCATGATGCATCAACATTGAGGCATCAAAGCTAGGGTCTAGGACAGTTCTTTGCTGACCGTTCATCAGTTTGAGTGCTGAACTGTCAGAGGTGTATTGACAGTGTGGCCGTTTTATCGCAGCACTGAACTGTCAGTGCTTACAAAATAAAGTAATAACCCCCCCCCCCCCCAAATAAATGAACACCCCTAAAACTAACCACAAGCCCTCATACCAACCGCAAAAATAACCTAATAACTGCAAATAACCTAACACCTGACCATAATGAGCTTGAACCCCAATACTTACGCCTAATACTAACCTTGAACACTAATGCTAACCCATAATACTAACCCCAAACCCATATACTTATTCCTAATACTAACCCTAAAACTAACCCCTAATACTAACCCTGAACCCCAATAGTAAGCCCTATTAATGAGCCCTAATACTAACACAAACCCCATTACTAACCCCTAATACTCAGCCCTATTAATAACCCTAATACTAATCCTAAGCCCTAATACTACTAACCCCTAATAGCCTGAATCCTAATACTAATAATATAAACATTCAATGCAATCCTGCGATAAACTGACCAGCGATGACCTGTCACGCGATGAACTGGCCACTGTGGCTGTGTGGAAGCAGCTACGATGAACCATCACCTTATCAGTGACTGTATACATGGGGGCAATTCAACTGTACTTAGAGGTCTGGCTTGGAACCTGAGGCAGCCTCTAACACCAACTGCTGATTTGTAGCTTTATGCTCAGGAGCGCACTCTCCATTAAAAAACAGGATGTACATATACGTTCACATGGTCCTCAAGGACCGAGCATTGTTCAAATGCTAAAAAAAAGAACCACCTACAAGGGGCACTTTAGCAGGTCAACACTGTGATAAAAATAGAAAACAATATTTATATTTTTGTAGCTTTAAATTGATGTGCACAGCATATATTTATGGAAAGGAGAAAAGAAACACAATCTAGTGTTTTTCGTAGCTAGAAATGAAAATGGTGCTTCTAAAAGATAATGTAAATCACACTCATGTGGGGCTGAGCAAAAACCTTTGCTCTAGGGATCCGTGAAGTAAATATAATGCTTTCTTTTTAAGGGCGTGATCCAATAGACAGTTGTAACTTGCAGATGGTACTCAATGTATATAAGAAAGAAGGAGATGATATCTCATAGTGTAAAATTGTAGAGTCATTTTAATCACACGCAAGAGATTAAAAAAAAACTGCTTACAAAGGACGTAAAAAGTAAGGATTTATATAAAAAATATACTCAGAAGCCGATTCTATCAAGGCAGTAAACATATAGTCACCGTGGTCCTCCTGGGATTGGTCTGTGCTCCAGAGTCTGCTTGTGGCTTGTCAGTCGGTTAATGCCGAAAGTGGTCAAAAGATGTCGATTTCCTGGTTCAAATAATGGCGAGGAGGGATCGAAAAGGTACTGATCTGACATCAAAGGGTTGGCACAATGCTTTTCGCCCCCGAGGCTTTTTCAAGTGCTGATGATGTGTACTTAGTCCTGGTTATATATCTGCCACTTCTACCAATGGAGCATGTCCATAAATACATATAGTATATGAAATATCAAATATCATATAGTATATTAAATATCAATAATGGTCTATGCCGTCCTGCAGGTTTTTACACTAAAATGGAGCCGACGCTCACTTTGAGCGTCAGATCTATTTTCTGTGTCAGAGTGAGGCCACTCAAAGTGGCCTCTCCTGACAGCCATGATGAGCTGTTTAATGTAGGACGTTCCATGCTGTCCTACAAGCCTCTAGGCACTAAACAGTAGGATGGCATGGTACGTCCTACAAGCGGGAATGGGTTAACCCCTTAGTGACATGACCTTTTGACCTTGGCTGTAATTTTCTTCTTTCTCACATACTGTACCCACACAAATTATATGTTGTTTTTATTGTCATAAGAAGGGCTTTCATTAGATACCATTATGTTCACCAAATCTTATAATTTACTACAAAAAAAATCATAAAATATGATGAAAAAATAAAAAAACAAATTTTCTAGCTTTGCCCTACAAAATAATTTACACAAATATAATTTTTAAAAACCCATATAAATAGTTTCTAAATTTTGTTCAGAAATATGCTTGTTTCCATGTTTTTCTGCAGTTTAATATATTCTTATTTTAAATTAATAGTCCAAGTTTGTTCTGCAGTAGGCCACTTCACCGCAAATCTATTTGTGTGTGGGCCGCATTCATGTTGCATTGAAGGTAAATGTTTGAGGACCATGGATGAGGACCATGAGGACGTATATATACATCCTCAGGTTTCATGTAGCGTGTCAGCATCTATTCCCAGAGGCTGCCGCGGATCCGAAATAGCCTCTGAGAGTGCTTTAGGGTTGGGGTGAAAAGGGCACTCTAGAAGAAAAAGGTTAGAAAACAAAAAAAAACACTAATACTGTTTATTGCCCTATTAGTTGAAATAAAACATAGACAAACTTGGAAACATTGGTATTTCTAAACTCAGGTTAAATATTAGAAATATATAGATGGGGTCTTTTTTACCATTTGTAATTGTTTTAAAAAAAATCAGGTCAAAGTTAGAAAAAGTGTTTTTTATGGCATATTTTCATCATATTTGATATTTTTAATAGTAAATTATATCATATGATGAAAATAATAGTATCAAGTTAAAGCCCTATCCATCCTTTAAAAAATGAAATATAATTTGTGTGGGTGGACTGAACACAAAGAAAGAAATTCACAGTTCAGTAAACATATGACAAAAATAATGGAATTATGGTCTTCAAGGTACATCAAATGCAGCAGAGCACTCGGTCACTAAGGAGTTAAATGCACACACATTCACACATGCATTCACAGACACACATACACAAATATACAGTCACATTTCCACACACAGTCACACTTACATACACACACACATTCAAATACACACATATAGTCAAATGTACACACACTCACACGTAGTCCCACTTCCACGCACATTCACACAAAAATTCCCACTTACACACACACATTCACACACAAATCCCCACTTACACACACACACACATTCACACACTGTGTCACACATACACACACATCCACACACTGTGACACACACACACACACTGTGTCACACTTCCACACACACACACACACACACACTGTGTCACACTTCCACACACACTGTGCCACACTTCCACACACTGTGCCACACTTCCACACACACACACACTGTGTCACACTTACACATGCACACAAACTGTGTCACACTTCCGCACACACACACACTGAGTCACACTTACACACACACATACACACACACTGAGTCACAATTACACACATGAACTGAGTCACAATTACACACACACATACACTGAGTCACACTTACACACACATAGCAATGCATCTTTTTTTTTTTTTTAAGAAAAAAAACACGTTATTTGGTTTGTTCCCCCTCCCTGGTCGTTTACCTTTATCTGCAGGGAGGGGGATTGTTGCATCTGTGGGCTCCTATTCTTCATGTGAGCACCAGGATCTCACTCTCAAGTGGGCCACACCTCTCTGGCCAGCGGGCCGCATGTTGGACGCCCGTGCCTTATGCAAACCCTAATTTAATTGTAATCCTAACAACTATTCTAACCCTAGATTTTAGCTAATTGCAACAAACTGAGATCACTATTGTGGTCTTCTGCAAACTGTGCTAAAACACAATGGGTCATTAGTTTGTTTGTAATATTTTTTTGTGTGGTCTCCTGTCCATTTCTGTAATTTCCTAATGGGGCAGCCTACATACTGTTTACTGCATGGGCAGGTGAGCAAATACACCACATTTTTTTTATTGCAGGTGATTAATTCATTGAGGTGATGTTCATTATGAGTGTAATTTCTTATATGTTCTCCTGTCCAGTGATGTCCTTAGCTTGACAAAAAGCCAGCTTTATAGCGCCATTAGAAACTGTAATGACAAAAATATTGCATGGAACAAGGTCTGACTTATTCAAGTCAGTGGGCCCATCCGGAACCATTGTATGGCTGGTTCTGGGCCTTATTCGTGAAAGACGTAACTGCATGCAATTCAGAACGGAACTGCAAACTTAAGGCTAAAGTAGCCAAGTTGGAAATATTCTCCCATTAAGCTATACTTTAAACTCTGCTATTTTGGCTTTATTTTTGCATTTTTACCATCTCAATTCCCTGCAATGACCTGATTCATGAATAAAGCCCAAAGCATTTAACCAGGGAAAATACAGTGGGATTTATTTAGTATTCAAGTATGTCTCGAAGTAATAAACACAATGTTAAGCAGTATACGTGAAACACAATAAAAAATAACATAATTGAAAAGACTATCTGAAGCATAGTTTAAACTTAATTAAATATTAAAGTGCCTATTGAGTAGATGCAAAAAGTACTTTATTTCCCCCAAAAAGTAAATTTACTAAACGGTATAAGAGAAAACTATGCCGCTGGAAAATCCTGTGATTGCAGAATTCTTGTCATTCTTGCTTAAACTCTGCTGGGTGACTTCCAGTTCTTAGCAGTACTAAAATTGTCTTAGAAGTTGGCTACATCTAGTGAGCTCTGAATGTTTCCACTTCTGTAACATATGATGCTGGCACGCACATGGAATTCAGAGATAAGAAAAATGCAGGGCTGCTTTAAGACCCTAGTGGGCACTGGGCAAAGTCTTTAGCAGTTGACCACTCTCGACACAATTTTTCTAAAGTCACATTGTAAAAAACTATGTAAATGTAAACTTTTTAATATTATATGTAACTGTTTTCATATCACATTCACTATTTGTATATGTAACAAAAATGTTATTGAAAAATTGCATTTATTGTTTTTATTCCCTTTTTCTGCACCGACATTGCACCTACAGGACTTAACACTGCACCATACAGTACCCACAGCACTTGCCATGCACCTATATTGCACCCACACCACTTGGCTTGCACTCATATTGCACCCACCCAATTTGGCATGCCACAGTATCAATTTGCCCCACAGAACGTAACGCAGTGTCAATATGTCCCACAGAACTGCTCCTGCAGAACAAGCCACAGTGTCACTTTCCCCCTTAGTACATGTTATTTTGTCCCCACACAACATGTCACAGCATAACTTTACCATTTAAAATAAGCAACTGTCCTCTTAACTGCATATGTACATGATACTCCAGCCAGATTCCCAAAAATTTGGTCATTATGGACCTTGGACCTCCCTTAAATCTTTATAGTTTACTAAATTACATAACATAATATTAACTTTCTAAACTTATAATCGTTCCTCTACCCTCGGGTCCCCCTATTATATTATTATATCAATACCCCCTTATCCTTACCCATTCCCATTAATACTTTTCTGATTCACCTTCCTTTTTATCTTCCTTTCCCAGGGTAATATATGTCTTTTTTTTTCTTTTTTTTCTCTCCCTTTTTGTTATTTTTATTTTACTAGTTTTTGTTTTTTACCCTAAGTATTGTATGTTCTCTCTTATCTACTTTCCTATCATATTTCCCAAAACCTTGTCTGTCCTGGTTGATTTAACAAATTGATGAGTAGCAGACAACGAGCTTATATTATTTTTATTTTTTCTTAATTAATTATAAAAATATTGATTGAAGAACTATTTCTACTGTCCTATTAAGGTTTTTTATGCGTGTTTTTGTATTTATGTTACCATTTGTTGATGGTGTACTATTGTTGTCTTGAACTTATGTACTGTCCTTTTAATATTTTCTGTATGTGTTCTTGTATTGTCATGTAATGGTATCATTTGTATATTGTATACTATTGAAATCTTGGACTTATGTATAAATGGTTTCTTCAAATAAAGAATGTTAAAAAAAATAAGCAACTGTCAGGTACCAATTAACATGCCACAGTTTCTTTGTCTAACACATGCCAACATCTGTCCATTAAATATGCCACAGCTTGCCCATTAATATGCCATTGTTAGTTTGCCACAGCCATTTTGCCATTAATATGCCAGTATTATTTTGCAAATAATATGCCAGTATTACGTTTGCCATTAATATGCCAGTGTTATTTTGCCATTAATAAGCCACAGCCAATTTGCCCAATAATATGCCAGTATTATTTTGCCATTTAATATGCCCCAGCCAATTTGCCCAAGAATATGCTAGTATTATTTTGCCTTTTACTATGCCACATACAATTTGCCCAAGAATATGCCAGTATTATTGTGCCATTTAATATGCCCCAGCCAATTTTACCAAGAATATGCCAGTATTATATTGCCATTTAATATGCCCCAGCCAAGTTGTCCAATAATATGCCAGTATTATTTTGCCATTTAATATGTCCTATGCAATTTGCCCAATAATATGCCAGTGTTATGCTGTCAACCTTCTTCCCCCTTCCCCAGTACTCACCTACTGGCTGCTCCATGTTCCCAGTTGTATCCTCCGTGCAGTCTTCCCATACTGTCATATCCGGTCACAATGATTTTTTTTTTAAACGTTTTTCTTTCGGCAGACACATGCTGCCCCACAAAAAAAGTTAATCAGTGTGATTCGCTGGGTGATGACCGTGGCCAGCGGGGGCCCTAGGCAAGGGCCCAGTTTTCCCATGGGCAAATAATGGAATAATGTATCAAATATATTGGGGGATATGTCTAAATCTCCCATACAGTTTAATCAGAAGACCTTTATTTTGAACTATTTTTTGCAAGAGCAAAGAAGCAATGTTTGCTTCCAGGCTGCCATCTTGTGGACATATAGGTTCTCCATGACCTGACAGCGACGGTCGCTGTCTGTGAGTTGCTTTCTGTGTGATTAAAACATAATTTAGAGAGTTTTGTCTTTATTGTTATTTTTTTAAATATGTATTATTCTTATTTATCAGGAATACAAATAATACAGTGTACATATTCATCTTTAACCGTATATCCAAACATATGCATGGAATATTTATCTACTTCTGCACATCTTTTTCCTTTGAGTTTTGTCTTTCTTTAAGTGCATTTCTTTAAGTTCAGCCAGGACTGCCCTATGCAAATTGGATGAGGGTGTTTCAGACTGCCTCTGAAACAGCCAGAAAAGGGGCTGTCTTAGCCTGCAATAACAAAGACAGGCTGTCTCAGCCATTGCAGTGTGGATTGTGATTACTGAAAAAGCTAATGGCTAACCCATTGCCATCCTCCCCCAAATTTGGGGAGGAAAGATGGGGAAAGATAATCCTGGTTGCCTTAACAGTTATTATACACAAACACGGGGGAAACAACAAGTGCTGGAAGAGACATTTATCCTCATGAGTGGCTCCTTAGGTGCTTGGTAGCGGGTCCCCAGCCCGACCATTAACATCAAACAGGCAAAAAAAACAACTTCAACACCTTACGCTTTTCGTCCCAGATGGACTTAATCTTAGGTCAGACCCACGATTAAGTCCATCTGGGACAAAACACGTAAGGTGCTCCATCGAGTTGGGCTCCAGTGTACTTCATTTTTTATACCTTGATACATTAAAAGCTACGTTTTAAAGGATCTGGCGGTCTTCAGTGACTTTACTGTGCATTGAGATTTTTCATTCTCTTTTTTTTTACCTGCCTTAACAGTTAGTCAACCATTATTTTTGCATTTATTTATGTGATCACTGTGAAAATCAATCACAATGATCATATGTAATAAATGCAAAAAAAACAGTAAATGACAATCAGTGCTATATGATTGTCAAAATCTTCCCTCTCTCTCCCTGATACATTTTTATATTGTGTCAAATAGAGAGGAGAGAAATGTACTGTGTACCAGAGAAATAAACAACCATTTTTACACTGTTTATTACATTTTACAATGTACACAAATGGTTACGTCTAAGAAAATGGTTGTAAAAGAAAGCCCTATCTGTCCTTTAAAAAAATAATATATAATATGTGGGGATTCATTTAAAAAGCAAACGTGTGCTTTTATTAAAAATCAGAACGGACATCAAAATAAACCAAACCATAGTTCTGAAGAGGTTAAAAAGGAGCGTTTGGGATATGTATATGATCACAGTTAGATTAAAGTCATGCCTCAAAGTTTCGAAGTATTGTTGCCAACACATATTGGACACAAAATATCACTTATTGTTGGTTTTTTACAACTTTCTGTTGCAGTATATGGCTTCAATGATATGAGATAAATTAACTCAGGAAATTGAATAGACTCTATCATAGTTTTGCTTCCCGAGCATAGTGTTCAGTCCAGGTCATGACTGGACTGATAACTGATGGGACCCTTCGACAATATAAGATCATTGTGTCCTGTAAGCCACACCTATATAGAAGCCCCACCCATGTGCAAGCCCACTGCCCCCATCACTAGATAAATGGTTCTATTTATCCAACTTTTTTTATTTGAATTCTACCTTGCTGAAAAGGCTGACAAAGATATATTACATTTTAATTTAAAATATAATTTATTTACAGGCCTTTGGGCAGTCTGCAGCCTCATGTAGACCTGTTAATTAGATGAAATGAAGGGATAAGGGCATTTCACTATCATTACTATTATTACTAGAGGCATACAGTTTTTAAATAGTTGCACCAATTTTGTGCTGATTCGGAATCACATTACTGGTGATTCCTGAGTAGTCCAAATTTAGGGGCCATTTGGATCACCAAAGTGATGCGAACTGGTTCTGATTTCAGAGCTTCAATATCCGAGGAAAATTAGAGCCTCCCAAATAGATACTAAAGCTGATTTGTAAAGTTCATTAAAGGGACTTAATAAATTATACTGTATTTGCTTGAAAATAAAATGACCCTGATTGTAAGACAAACCCGCAATATTTGGATATTCATTAAGAGAAAAAACCTAAATGTAAGATGACCCTATAGGGAAAAAAATTTAAGTCGTAAATAACAATTCACATGTAAACTGTTTTTCATATTTAATAAAAATATGATTGAAAAAATGCATTTCTTGTTTTTATTTCATTTTATTCATCTTTTGAGCCTCCAGACTTGCTAATCTGCCTCTATACATGTCAGTCTGCCCCAACAGATATGGGGTGGAGGGGGAGAGAGAACAGATATGGGAAGGAAGGGGAGAGAGAACAGATATGGAGGAGGAAAGGGAGAGAGAACAGATACAGGGAAGGAGGGAGAGAAAGAGAACAGATATGGGAGAGGAGGGGGAGAGAGAGAACAGATTTGGGGGGGGGGAGAGAGAACATATATGGGGGAGTTAGAGAGAGACAGACATGGCAATGAAGAGGAAAGGGACAAACATGAGAAGAGAGAGACACATACATGTAGGGATAGGATAGATACAGGCATGAGGAGGCAGAGGAGACAGACATGAGGGTAGAGGGGGGCGCCACGGGGGTTGCCCGCACAGGGCGCCATAACACTTAAGGCCGGCCCTGGCAGGGAACAGAGGGGGCACCACACTGAGCGAGCACTGGAATTTTTTTTTGACCAAGCGCTATGAAGCACTTGGCTGCCAATTTTTTAAAGTCTTCACTAGGGAGCCGTGGGCAGCATCAGGTCTGTGTGTGTTTGTCATGGCAGTCCCTGCGAAACAACTATTGTTACCCTGTCGTCAGTGCCTATGTTCCGGCCAAACTGTGTGTGTTTTCCCCATCCCTGTGTCGAGAAGGGCTATATTCACCGTGTTTTGGATGACCAGCCAGAGACCGAGTTCCTCAAGAAAGGTTAAGCCCGGTCTCTGGCGGCATTCGCCACATTCGAATTGTCGGCATGTTGCTGATTGGTCGGAGGTTTAAAGGTCCACTAGCCGAATTAGAGACAAATTATGTCACTCGTTCTTTGATTGGTTAGAGGGGTATAACCATTTGGACCTATTTCCCTTAACGTGTTTAAATGTCCAGCACAGCTCTGATTGGTCGCTTGTTTTAAAGGGCCTAGTCGGCGCTGTGCTGATTGGTTTCCCAGTTACAGGGCAGACTTGAATTCTTCGGTGTCGCCAAGTCTGGCAGTAGACCACAATCGGCGATTGGTTGCTCCATGTTTGCCTCATCCCTATTGGTCACCAACTAGCTTGGCACCAAATTCAATTATCCTTTGTGTTATGTGTTAAACTTGTAATTCCCCATGTACTGGTTCTATTTACTATTCTATGTTAAACTTAATCTTGTTATAGCTCTTTGTTTAATCTATTCTTATCAAGATGTTTGACTGTATAAATAAGTTGTTTTATGTATCAATAAAAGTTCTTCTGATTTTACTTCAACACTACCGTTCTCGTCCACTATGTTGTGGGATTGCTAGTGGGGAACCAGTGATTATAGCCCTATTTGGAGATTTGCACTTTCCCGGACCTCTTATGGAACTTATTCCGGTAGGAGCTAACCCCTCACCAGCCTCTCTGTGGGTGAGCAGGCAGCAGACCTCCTCCTATTCTGCCTTTCGCGTTTCCAGTGGTTGTCCAGAGGTCAAAGTGCCGGGGGGCACGCAACCTATTGGGTGTGCAAGGTGGGTGCTGGGACATGTCCTGGGGTAAGTCCTGGATTTGCAGGATGGGTTCTGGGGCATGTCCTGTATATGCAAATTGGGTGATGGGATATGTCCTGGGTGTGCAATGTGGATGCTGGGCCATGTCCTGGAGTGGGAAAGAAGGGGCCCCAGATAATTTTTCTGTAAGGGGCCCCACAAGTTCTGATGGCAGCCCTGCTAAAGGCACAATCACTGTAGCTCTGGCAAACTGAAAGGCACTGGCTGGGGAGATTTTGATCTCTCTTTCCTCACCATCCCTCTCATAGCAACCAGGCAGCGCAAGAGCATGCTGCAGTATCTCCACACATATGTGGAAGTCAGCGTGGTGTGGTTCACTGGGCTGGTAGGAGTCATCGCCGTATCGGACTTGAGAAATTAACCTGGTCTAGAGTAGAATAATTCCTAAAAAGTGCTGCATTATATTTTTTGATAATTGTAACTGAGAGTATAAGTATACCCACAAAACAAATCTGTTTTGCGTAATGTAACATGCTCCATAAAATGCATATTATTTACCAAAAGAAGAGAAGAAAATAAAACATTAAAGATATTTTTTCGTCTTATATTTTAATTCTTTAAAAGATTTTTATTAAATTTCTCATACAATACCTCTCAATACTCTGGTTATTTAGCATCTTTTCTACTGGACTAATATAGCTAATCCAATCTACATTACCATGGCAGATACTACTACATGTAGCTGCATAAAGAGGAAGAGAGGACAGTTCTTGAGCTTCTCTCTTAAGTATTATGTTAATCAAATTACCAAAGTATAAATTTGGGCAGACTAGATGGTTCAAATGGTTCTTATCTGCTGACACATTCTATATCCCTATACTGCAGGGGCGTCCAACTTGTGACATTGAGGTGTGGCCCGCGTGACAGCTGTAACTGCACCTCCAACCGAACGTTACTGGAAGCAGCGTCAGGGAACAATGTTCCCCGGGAGAGCGCTGCAGTGCGTCCCAGCACATAACCCCTCCTCTGCACTGCGCGTGACGTCATGCGCATGGGTCAGAGGGAGGGAAGATTAAAAAAAAAAAAGAAAAGGAACCACTATTTGCGTAACAATAAAATAAAATAAAGAAGTCTGTGTATGTAAGTGACTCTGTGTGCGCGTGTAAGTGACTCTGTGTGCGTGTAAGTGACTCTGTGTGTGCATGTAAGTGACTCTATGTGTGCAAGCAAGTGACTGTGTGTGTGTGTAAGTGACTCTGTGTGTGTTTGTGTGTAAATGACTCTGTGTGTGTATGTAAGTGACTGAGTGTATGTAAGTGACTCCGTGTGTAAGTGACTCTGTGTGTATGTGTAAGTGACTGTGTGTGTGTATGTAAGTGACTGTGTAAGTGACTCTGTGTGTGTGTAAGTGACTCTGTGTGTGTAAGTGACTGTGTGTGCGTGTAAGTGACTCTGTGTGTGTGCAAGTGACTGTGTGTGCGTGTAAGTGACTTTGTGTGTGTGTAAGTGACTATGTGTGCGTGTAAGTGACTCTGTGTGTGCATGTAAGTGACTCTGTGTGTGTGTGTGTAACTGACTGTGTAAGTGACTCTGTGGGTGTGTGTGTGTGTGTGTGTAAGTGACTCTGTGTGTGTGTGACTCTGTGTGTGTGTGTAAATGTAACTGTGTATGTAAATGTGACTCTCTATGTGTCTGTAAGTGTGATACTGTGTGTGTGTAAGAGTGACTGTTTGTATGTGTCTAAGTATCACAGAAATATGTGTCTGTCTGTGAGTGTATTTGTGTGTGGCTGACAAATTAAATTATATATATATGGTGTTTATAATTTTTTCTCAATGAAAAAAAAATGTGGCCCACGAACACATAAATTTCATGTGAAGTGGCCCACTGCAAAAAAAAACTTGGACACCCCTGCTATTCTGCATTTTGGCATTTTATTTATAAATATATTTTTTTTTCAGTGGTATGATTTAGTAGTGGAAATTATTAGTGTTGCCCCCAGTTTTGACTGTGGTATCTTATGTGTCCCCCTTATATAATGTCCTAGAGTCGCCACTGTTCAGAATAATCAACTAACAAAAGAGCAACGTTTTTAGAGGTACTGCAATTGGTAAAAGGATCCGAGCCATGCTTAATTCTAACAATTGGTGCCCATCACCAGGCTCTAGTCTGTTTGAAGATGCTCCATCCAAATCTGTAGTGTCTCTACCTATAGACTGCTGGCACATACATTCATCCTTCACTGCTTGGCAAATAAGTGTGTGCTATCCAGAGAAACTAACCTCCATGATTTTCTTAGAAAATATATAATATTGATTTTAACCCCTTAGTGACAAGACATTTTCACCTTGACTTTCCCTTGGTGACAATGGCTGTTTTGACATTTCTGGGGTGTTTGTGTTAAGCTGCATTTTTCTTCTTTCTCAGATACTGTACCCACACAAATTATATGTTGTTTTTATTGTCATAAGAAGGGCTTTCATTAGATAACATTATGTTCATCAAATCTTACAATTTACTACAAAAAAAATCAAAAAATATGATGAAAATTTTTTAAAAACCCACTTTTTCTAACTTTTACCTAAAATATAATTTAGACAAATAAAATCATTAAAAAAGACCCCGTCTAAATAATTTCTAAATGTTGTCCCGAGTTCAGAAATATCCATCTTTCCATATTTTTCGGTATTTTTTTGCGAGTTATGCAAAAACCTAAAATAGTGTTTTTTGTTTTTTCCTATATTGATCTTTTGACCCCGAACCCAAAATGTAACCTTAACACTAAATTTAACCCACACTCTAACCCTTATGCTATCCTTTAATATATTTTCAGGTGGATATGCCGGTTAAAGGCTGGCGATGTCTACCGTCACAAGGTCTACGGTGCCTCCGCAGGTGCTCGGCCAGCACTGATCAACATTAGTGGTAGTAGAAAAGCATAGATGGCACTCAAGGAGCTAGCTGAAGGTGAAAGGGTGTTTATTATGCCATACAAAAAATCATTATATCCACAGCAGTAGTCAGACGTGTGAAAGCTTGACGCGTTTCGTGCACCAGGCACTTAATCATTAATTATTTTTTGTATGGAATAATAAACACCCTTTCACCTTCAAATTGCTCCTTGAGTGCTGTCTCTGCTTTTTTTACAACAATTTTTGAAAAGTGGTGCATATTCTTGTAGGTTTAACTTATAAGATCAGATATTTATATCTAAAATATAGTTGCAAATTCAAATTTGGTTATCCCAAGATGAGGTTCAATAATAATCAATAATCTGAAATTTCAACACTCAACATCAAAGTATTTGTTAAAGAAAAGGTGCTAAACAGGTAGTAAAAGTCTTGTTTTATTAATGAAATGACAATTTGTGGAAATTTAAGGATTTTAACCCATAATTAAAAATTAGACGACCCAGGTGGGACTTGAACCCACAATCCCCAGCTCCGGAGGCTGATGCCTTATCCATTAGGCCACTGGGCCAGAAGACACCAATTTTTTTTGTGTGAGCTGTTTACATATGTTTTTTATTACTGTGAAGTGAAACAAAGTGTTTTCTGACACCAATAATAAGAAACAAACTCACAATTAGTTCCATTTGTAGCTTAAAGTAACCTAACAACATCTGTTCAATCCACATAACTCTATATGACATCTACTGCTGCTAGGAACTTTCTAATTTGCCTGGGTACTCGCAGCAATAGTTCTACCATTTTACATGCAAGCAATCATTATATAAAGTGAAAAGCACAAAAAAGTGCAGCTGCACCAAATGCAATGGTGTTTTCAACACCAAAAATGTCAGATAGATTGCCCAAAATATGTTGTGGAACTCATTTATAAAGACAATGTACAAATTACCAGAAATATTTGGTATAAAAATCTTCGGCAATTCCATTTGGTGCAATCGCCATTACACAGGGTGATTACGCCTTTTTGGAACCCTACCAACACTTTTGTGTGCTGGACTTTTTATTAGTAACCAGTTACGTTTATTGGACATGTCAGGCACATCCTGGGAAAACACTCCCCTGCTGACATTGGACATGCATGGCAGTTCTGCAGTTCCGATTGCAGAATGCCCACTGGCATGCCGTGATCAGGCTATGACTGACATGCCTCAGGACCAAGGCACTCCAGCCATGCCTACGAAGGCCTCCTCTGTCACATCTGGTGATTGCGACTATCAATCATAGCGACCGGATGTTTCTAGCCAGCAAAGTCAGTAGCCTGTAGGGGGCTAGTCACTAAAAAGAGGAATTGCAGGTAAGTTGATGTGAGATGAGGTGAGATGAACATTTTATCTCACCATTTTAACTATACATTGTGCAGGGACAAAGCTGATGAGTTCCCCCTGCTAAGCTAAACTCACCAGTTTTTTCATGCACAATGTACAGCTAAATTGGTGAGATGAAATGTTCATCTCACCTCAACTTAACTTACCGTTTTAGTGAATACCCCCACAATGTCACTACAGGTAACTTGAAAAATGGAAAGGAAATGCTATGAAGTACTTATCGCCTTATAACTTGCAAAAACATTATAAGAAAAAAAAATGGTGTACTCCCAAACTCAGGACAATCTATTAAGCAGGTTTTTTTCCTTAGCTTTAGTAGATGTGTTCAGGTTTTTTTTAAGAAAAAATATTTATTGTTTTCAATTTTCCATTATATTTTATAAAAATTTTTTTAGCAAATGATATGATATGATCAAAACAATGGTATCTAAGGAAAGCCTGTCTTGAAAAAAAACAAGGCAAACAATATATAATTTGTGTGGGTACGGCAAATGAGAAAGAGGAAAATTACAGCTAAGCACTAACACTGAAAAATGTTAAAACTGTCATTGTCCAGCACAACCAAAAATGTCAAAGTCTGGTCACAAAATGGGGTTAAACCTCATTGTGTATATGGGTCTCCCATAATTAAATGACCTTTGTTTAAAAGCAAGGCATACAAAATATTTTAAAATGTTATTTTTAGCAGACACTGGTCACATGATTACACACACATTTTCACCAACCAAAAAGGGACACAGAGGCTGGTGCTTAGAGGAGAATGCTAGTGTTATTCCATTTGCACAGTAGCACTTACACTCACCATGGTCATCAACTTGGAGTGTTTGCACTGACAAGTAGTTAGTCAGTCAATAAAGCATGCAAGGCTGGGTTGCCAAGCAAAGTCCTATGTGAACAGTGACCACCGTGCACATGCTTCAAGTTGGTTAAAAATATTTTGTGCAAATACAATCCTAATGTGAATATTTTCATTATTGTTTGGAGTTATGTGTAATTACTTTTTTTTTTTTTGCAAATGCATGCCAGTGGTGTCTTTGTGGAAGGCCAGATTATATTGCACACCTGACCTTGGGGCTTTCTATCCTCACCTATTAATTTCAGACAGAGGCTCATCTAATGTCTGTCTAGTGTACACACTGAGGCATGTAGAAGTAAATAGCTGTACAGCCCCAGCCCATAAGTTATGTTAGAGAACAGCACAAAGGAAAATTTACCTCTGTCTCCCTTACCATCCTTCCCTTGTATACCAATATTTAATGCCTTTTATGTTTTATGTGAGTTTGCACAAAGAGAAGACTATTGTAGTCAATTGGAACTTTAATTTCCAAGCCAGAGAAGCAGGAAACGTTCTCCCAAGAATGTCACTGTAATTGCACAAATGTGTTTTATTTGTTATTTGAGATGTAATACAGTGGGTTTAGTAGTATATGTTTAGCTTTTCACAAATTATATTTCTAGAATACTTACATAATGTAAGCTTTCTTTGACAGATTCCCAGTAGATGTCTAACCTCCTCTACAATGTAATGTAACAAACATAAATAACATTATAGTGTTATATATAAATTATAATGGTACTCTTATACCTGCCTCCCTGAATTGTTTGATAACATGAAATGTAATTTCTAGCACATAAAACTGTTACTGTGTACACACCACTGTACAAAGCTACTGATTAAGCTGGTGTTTTATAAATATATATCATCATCATAAATAATATTTTGATTGTCAGCTGCTGGAAAACCTTTAAAGTAGGTAAAATAATTGTACTTGATTTTCAGACTATACTAATTAAAAAAGCATTTTGATACGTGGTTAAGCTCAACCCCGGTGTTGGTATTATTGGGGTTGATGGTAGTCTGGCGGAAGTGGTAGTGAGGCTTCTGAGGAGAGCAGGCCCACCATCAGGGGGTGACGGGCGATACTGGCATCCCGGGCCAGGTGGGTCCAGGGGGCCCGGCAGATACCGGGGGCCCGGTGGGCCCGGGTTATGCCAGGAAAAAAAAATCCCCCTCTCTTAAGCCGGTCTGCGGCTGTGAGTCCTCACGGAGTTAATCTGGTAGCATTTTTTTTTTAACAAACTTTATTGAAGCTGCGCGGCTGGAGGGGAGCCCACAATGCTTCCCTCACAGCCACGGCAAGGTACTGGGGAAGGGGGGAGGATGGTGGCACTTAACGGGTATACTGAGGGGCAAAATCCTGGCATATTGAGGGGCATAATCCTGGCATATTGAGTGGATAAATCCTGGCATATTGAGTGGCTAAATCCTGGCATATTGAGTGGCTAAATCCTGGCAAATTGAGGGGCATAACCCTAGCATATTGGCATTATCCTGGCATATTAAATGGCATCCTGACATATTGGAATTATCCTGGCAAATTGGAATTATCCTGGCATATTAAATGGCATTATCCTGGCATATTAAATGGCATTATCCTGGCATATTAATTGTCAAAATCCTGGCATATTGAGGGGCATTATCCTGGTATATTGGCATTATCCTGGCATATTGATGGGCATAATCCTGGCTTATTGGCATTATCTGGCATATTCAATGGCATCCTGGCATATTAATTGGCATTATCCTTGCATATTAAATGGCATTATCATGGCATATTAATTGGCAATATCCTGGCATATTAAATGGCATGATCCTGGCATATTAATTGGCATTATCCTGGAATACTGAGTGGCTAAATCCTGGCATATTAAATGGCATAATCCTGGCATATTAAATGGCTAAATCCTGGCATATTAATTGCCTTAATCCTGGCATATTAAATGGCTAAATCCTGTCATATTAAATGGCATAATCCTGACATATTGAGGGTGCAAAATCCTGGCATATTAAATGGCTAAATCCTGGCATATTAATTGGCATAATCCTGACATATTAAATGGCATAATCCTGGCATATTAATTGGCTAAATCCTGGCATATTAATTGGCATAATCCTGGAATATTAAATTGCATAATCCTGGCATACAAAAAGGCTAAATCCTGGCATATTAAATGGGATAATCCTGGCATATTGAGGGGCAAAATCTTGACTTATTGAGTGGCAAAATATTACTGGCATATTGAGTGGCAAAATATTACTGGCATATTGACCAACTGCTCCCAACCACCCTCCATATTACATTAGACTGGGATAACATGCTTGTGAGGGTAGGTGGGGCGAGTGGGAGATATTTTCAGGGGGGGTAGGGGGCCCAGAAAATTTGTTCAGTAAGGGGCTCTGAAATTCCTGGTGGCGGCCCTGCTCAGGAGACTAAGCCAGACAGCGCCTAGGGCCTGCAGGCCTACTTGGAAGGCTATGCACTTCCAGACACACGCCCAACTTTACAGTATATAAACAGAGAACCTCATATTGGTGTGAACTTTTTGAACTGACTTAATGGAACATACTGTTTCGAATTTCTTGTCACCCACTGACATTTATACTGCAGGATTAACATCTGGTACTAGTATAATTTTAAAGGTAGGTGTATTTTAACAGTGAAAGACAGAATAACAAAAAAAATCTAGAAAAAACTCATGTCAAAAAAGTTATACATTGATTTGCATGTCAATGAGTGAAATAAGTATTTGATCCCCTGTCAATCAGCATGATTTCTGACTCCCAGGTGTCTTTTATACAGGTAACGAGCTGAGATTAGGAGCACTTTCTTAAAGGGACTGTATACAAGATACCTATCCACAGAAGCAATCAGTCAGTCAGATTCCAAACATTCCACCATGGCCAAGACCAAAGAGCTGTCCAAGGATGTCAGGAACAAGATTGCAAACCTACACAAGGCTTGAATGGGCTACAAGGCCATCACCGAGCAGCTTGGTGAGCAGATGACAACAGTTGGTGCAATAATTCACAAATGGAAGAAACACAAGATAACTGTCAGTCTCCCATGGTCTGGTGCTCCATGCAACATCTCACCTCGTGGAGTTTCAGTAATCATGAGAATGGTGAGGAATTCGCCCAGAACTACACAGGAGGATCTTGTAAATGATCTCAAGGCAGCTGGGTCCATAGTCACCAAGAAAACAATTGGTAACACACTATGTTGTGAAGGACTGAAATCCTGCTCAAGAAAGCACATGTAGAGGCCCATCTTAAGTTTGCCAATGAAAATCTGAATGGTTCAGAGGAGAACTGGGTGAAAGTGTTGTGGTCAGATGAGACCAAAACCGAGCTCTTTGGCATCAACTCAACTCGTCGTGTTTGGAGGAGGAAGACCCGAAAGAACATCATCCCCACCATCAAAAATGGAGGTGGAAACATTATGCGTTGGTGTTGGTTTTCTGCTAAGGGGTCAGGTCAATTGCACCCCATCAAAGGGACAATGGACGAGGCCATGTACTGTCAAATCTTGGGTAAGAATCTCCCTCCCTCAGCCAGGGAATTAAACATGGGTAGTGGATGGGTATTATAGCATGACAAAGACCCAAAATACACAGCCAAGGCAACAAAGGAGTGGCTCAAGAAGAAGCACATTAAGGTGTTGGAGTGGCCTAGCCAATCTCAGGACCTTAATCCCATAGAAAATCTGTGGAAGGAGCTGAAGGTTCGAGTTGCCAAACCTCAGCCTCGAAACCTTAATGACTTGGAGAGGATCTGTAGACAAGTATTTTGCCACCAAGTACTAAGTCAAAGGAGTCAAATACTTATTCCACTCATTGACATGCAAATCAATTTATAACTTTTTTGACATGCATTTCTTTGGATAATTTTTTTGTTTTTCTGTCTCTCACTCTTAAAATACACAAATCATTAAAATTATAGACTGATCATTTCTTTGTCAGTGGACAAATGTTCAAAATCAGCAGGGGATCAAATACTTTTCCCCTCACTGTACTGTGTATATTAGCTTATTACGCTCTATTAGATGTATTAAAATGTGTATTTCATCTTTCAATTAATTGAAAATGGGTCCCTTGTTTTTCTCTTGTGAATTAACAGTATTTTATGTGGATTATTAATGACAATTGTTTTATATGTGAATATGACTCAATAAAACTTTAGGTAAAAAAAAAAATTGACTGAATTAATTGCATATAAAAGAAAAATAAAATTGGGTTTTTATGTCCTGGCTACATTTTGTGGATATTTCCCATGATGCAACATGTCCAAAATCTTCCAGCCACTCTCACTTCACAACTGTGGTAAAAGCCTGCATGATGATGTCATAAAATACTGGGAACACACAAAACGCATAAGGTGGTCTTCCCTTACTCCAGTGTACAGTCCGTGAATGTTTACTTTGTCTGTTTATTCACGCAATAAAGCACTTTCATTTGCTATCGTTGGAGAGTGGAGTGCACAACCTTCTTTTTTTGCAGTCATAAACTACTCCCCTGGCTCCGGTGTATCATAGTGGGCCGGACTGGGTGGCTGTGCACAACTTTTTTTTTACTGCCTTCCCACACAAAGAGAGGAGATTAGCCTGATCAAACAGGAGCATAACTTCGCCCCCTTGTGATGTAATAGTAACATTACCCTCCCATTCTGTGCAAGTCTCTGATCAGAATTATGACTTATAGACAGCATTCTGTGTCCCCAGCCCCAAAGTGAGAAATTTGTGCTGTAAAACCACTAATGAGTGGCACCCAAAAGCACAATAATTAAAAAAATGGCGGCGCCCAATCACACTTGTTCAGTTACATATTTTATTAAATACAGTCACATAACAAAAACAAAAACAAAAGGCATATCTGAAATCAACAATATAAAATAAAAAAATAAAACCTTTTCATTTTTTGGTGGGAGTGTCCCTTTAATAAAAGCCTTTGTTTTCATCAGTGCTGCAAGAAAGTAACAGGAAGCCAGCATTATATTGTCTTTCAGCGGGTTAATTAATTGATAAATCCTGAGAGCATGCTAACTGCAAATAGTGGGGGTCTATTATGTGAAGTTGCCATGATCCTATATCAGGCTATAAACTATTATGGATCACTCAAAAATGAATTTGATGTAAACCATAACTATTGTTAGAAAACAAAAAAGCATGTAATTACAAACAAAACACATTGATTCTAACTTGCATCTTATTAATATGAATGGACACTGGATGAATCTTTGTATGATACATACTAAAAGCTGTTTGTTGTTTTTTGTATACACTGTACTTGCAGCACGCTCATACATGTTTTTTAGGCCTTGTTTACGCATGTGTATTATTTGAGCCTGCTACAAGCTTAGCACCCCAACATCCTTCTTTTGTCTGTATGCACATAGTTGAGATTGTTGTCTTCTCTTTGGTTGCAACTAGCCGTCCAGGGGTTGATTGGGAGGAGGCTTAAATGCACCACCTTTTGGTAGCAGTATAGACTGCTTTGTGCGCCCACTAGATAGTAGGTGAGGTTAGGTTCTCACCCTATTGAGAGTGTGCCTTGCATTGCGGATGAGCTTAATTATGGTTTGGAGAATTCATATACCCAAAACCTCTCATTTATACAATTGTTGCCAACTTAATTAAGCCAAGAGGCATAGGCAGTTTTTTTTTAATTGTACATACTGCATAGCCAATTACACTGTAGCCTGCTCACATGTGTTTGGTAGGCCGAATTTACACATGTATATTAGCAAAAAGCTTAGCACACTGACATCTTTCTTTTCCTTTGGGAAGAAATGACAATTCTAAGTGCACGTGCAAGCTAAACATAAACATTTACAATTACATTAAACTCATTTAAATTATACCTTGGAGATAATAAATATTCAAAAATATTATATTTAGGAAAACATATAATCTTTTGTAATTTTTAATGTGGTGTTTTTATTTTTTACATAATAAAGAAGACAATTTCTTTCATTAAACAGAAGAAAAATGTCATTATTTGGGAAAGGTAGTTCATGTTTGAAGAGCTCTGCATGAGAAGTAGGATATACAACAGCAGTGCCAGCAGCATTTGTTCTTTCATATCTGTAGTGACTACGTCAAAGCTAGTCATCTAGAAAGTAAATAGTGCCATCTAGAGGTATAAAATGATAATGAAATAATGCTGTATGTATCACTTCAAAGTAGAGTTCAGCTTATTTTCTGTATGTTGCACATGTGTTTAATAAAAGTGGAATGCACTCATTCTTTTTAGGAGATTGGAAATATTGAGGAGAAAATTGATGATGATTCTTTATTCCCCTTTACATGATACTGTACTTATCCAAAAAAATTTTTTTAATACACAGTATGTGGAACTGTCTCTTTAAGAGACACATCTTCATACTGAAATGTAGAGAATAAAATGTTGCTATATATTGTATTAGAAGATTTGCTATCAAATGCATAGATTTAAAATATGGCTGTGCTGTCACATTTTACATGCAAATGGATAACCATGGTTGTTGATTGTATTTTCTACCCGGCTTATAAAGTAACATGGAAAAAGTAGTCCACGCAGCCAGTCATGGTTAAACAAAGTACTATTCATGATGTATCTCCTAGGGACCATGTCTAGAATAAACCCCAGTTACATATGTTACAAATATATACAACCAATACATACATATTTATGCAAGATAGCATAATGGTTAAAATTCCTTGATTTATTCTAACCACACAGGGTAAATTTATGCTACTTTAGTATTTTTGGCACTTTTATATACAATTATTTTTTTATTCCTCTGTTTATCCCTCAAAACTATGCCCCTTAGTAAGGTCTGCCTTTTCAGAGTGCTTTGTAAATGTAATTGCATAGCGACTATTTTTGCACAAATATACATCACATTCCCAGAACCCCAAGTCAGTGACCAGCTAATTACAATTGTAAATGCACCCAAAAACAGCACTCTTCTTAATGCCACATTAATTATAAATGAGGGTCAGAGAGTAGACCTGTATATATGAAAGGAAATACTGCCATCTACTGACATAACATGGCAATAAAACAGTACTTTGTTTAGATCTTGAGTGTTTTTCATTGTTCTAGTTTTTCTGGCAATTCAGTGCAAACTAAAAGTATTCAGTATTTAAAGTACAAACTCGCATATTCAAAAAAAGTGGTTATTAAAGATTATTTTATTTATTGGTAAACAGAATATACTTGAAAATCAGAGAAATCGAACTGTATTTTTACTGCTTAAATAAATAATTATGTTTCCAGAGAAATGGGAAAAGTTTTATTTCAACGGCTGTGTTGAATTTCCTGTCGTTCCTATGCAAAATACTTCAAGAGGCCTATAAAATGAACACTAAATAAAGTTAAAGAGACAGTCTAGTCCCAAAACTCACTTTGGTGCAAGATGAGGATTACTGTTTTTACAGGCTTTATTATGGAATTATTATGTGGGAAAACAATTACATGCTATTGCGTTAACTTTAGAAGAGTGGTGGCACTCGTTGGAGGGCACTGAAATCCTCATAACCGTTCTCACGGACCATAAAAATCTACTGTATAAAGAAAAGGCCAAAAGGCTAAATCCCAGACATGCTATATGGGTTCTATTCTTTACAAGATTCAATTTTGAGATCTCCTTTCACCCCAGCTCAAAGAACACCAAAGCCAACGCCCTTTCTAGAAAGGAGGAAACACCTCATACTATTTCTAAAGATGAATCTATTATACCACCCTCAAGAGTTATTGCCCCTTCATGACCAGACTGTTTTTGGAATGTTGTGCGTTAGTGACCGAGGCTGTTTTAACACTTCTGAGGTGTTTGTGTTTAGCTTTAATTTTCTTCTTTGTCGGTTGCTGTACCCACACATATTATATATTGTTTTTTTCAGGACAAGAAAGGCTTTTTTTTCATGACATTATTTTGTTCATATCATTTATTGTATTGTGAAAAAAATAGTAAAATATGGTTAAAATTAAAAAAAAATAAACACTTTTCCTGACTTTTCTTTGTAAATTCTTTTACTAAGTTTCAAAAGCTAATGAAAAAACGTGCTAAATAGATTCAACTATAGGTCCTGAGTTCAGAAATACCCAATGTTTTTTTTTTTGCTTTTTTTTTTGCATGTTTTAGGTTAATAAATACAAGTAGCATATAGCTGTTTCAAAACCATTTTTTTTTTTAAAAAATTAGCGTTAGTGACACTGTAACACCGATATCGGACAAGAATCGCTGAATAATCCCCCACATGTACACATTTTTTATAAAGTAGACATCCCAGGGCATTCAACTTGGTGTAATTTGACACTTTTCAAATTTTTACCACCAATCTTTGACAAGTTTTGGCGTAGTAATGTTGTGTGTGTTTTATTTCCACACACTTTGAAACTTAGGTATGAATTTAAAGGGGCTGTTCTATTTTATTGCCAAACAAAACCCCAATATATGTTCAGCAACTTCCCCTGAGTATAGCGGTACCCCATATGTATAGGTTTGCTAGGTTTATGTGGCAGGTACAGGGCAAAATTTAGGATATGGTTATTGTAGCTTTAAAACGTGTATTTATTATGTAATGCTTGTGACTACATTTCCTATCATGCTCAGCCAGCCAAAAGCTACCGTAGCAGAAGAGGAAATGTAGTCTATAGTAGGAAGCACCGATTTTTGCAATCCTTGTTATCCTGCGGCTGCATGGATCATATATCCAGCTGCTGCGGGCCCCTATCTACTGCTGGGGGCCAATGCAAAGCACTGGCCCCACTAGCAGTCTTTTTTTTTTTAAAATAAAATATCCCTAGAGGACCACAGACAGAAATAACATGTCATTGGTCCTCTACGGAATAACTTCTTATTTTTATACAATTTATTATTATTATTTATTTAATGTTTAATTTTTTTTACATTTTTTTATTTTTATTTAACTCTAACCTTAACCCTATGGTTAGGGTTAGTACAAACCCTAATTCTAACTCTAGGATTAGGGTTTTGATGAACTTTAGAGTTAGGATTAGCACAATAGAAAAAAAATCCTTTGGGGGGGCTGGTTGTTACTGGGGGGGGGGGGGACCAGGGGGAGACTTGACACACTATATTTAGTCTCTCCCTGCCCCACGATCGCCGTGGAGCAGGGAGAGACTATAGCTGTCAAAGCAGGCACCTGCTTTGACAGCTATTAACATCCGGGCGCTGTGATTGGTTGTCACAGTGCCCGGATGTTTCCGGGGGGGTCCTCAACCGACATGGCTGAAGTGTCTCGGTATCGAGACACTCAGCCATGTCTTTGTTAGCGCGATCGCGGTATGCCAGCGTGCATACCGCGATCGGACCTGCATGACGGTCCTGGACTGTCATCGGTCAAAAAGGGAGATTTCCCTATGACGGTCCAGGACCGTCATCGGTCGTGAAGGGGTTAAAAGTAATCTCATGTGGCATATTTCAAGGAATCAAAGACCATTACCCAAGGGCTGAAGTCCTCCTCTTGTACGTACAACCAGGCTTCAAGAAAGCTGTGCTTAGGGACATCCATCTCCAGTAGCAGGACAAAGATGTCAACAGAATGTTAAATTCCTATGGCAACGGTACATTTAGTGGCCTTCTTTGACTCATGATTAGTGTTGAGCGAACCCGAACCGCACTGTTTGGGTTCGTACTGAACATTACGGTGTTCGGACCTCGAACCCGAACATTTCACTGTATGTTCGGGTTGGAGTTCTAGGTTCTGCTATAAACCGAAAGTCTATAAACCGAAAGTCATTCGGTTTATAGACTTTCGGTTTATAGAATAGCAATAGCATTACATGTATTCCATAAACCGAAAGTCTATAAACCGAAAGACATTCGGTTTATAGACTTTCGGTTTATAGAATACATGTAATGCTATTGCTATTCTATAAACCGAAATAGAGTCCCCATTCAAAGCGAACGTTGTTCGGTTTATAGACTTTCGGCTTATGGATTACATGTGATGCTATTGGCTATCTATAAACTGAACTAGAGTCCCCATTCATAAGAAATAACCTGAAAGTCTATAAACCGAACGACATTAGGTTTATAGACTTTCGCTTTATAGAATACATGTAATAGTATTGGCTATTCTATAAACCAAAAAGTCTATAAACCGAACGTCGTTCAGTTTATAGACTTTCGGCTTATGGAATACATGTAATGCTATTGGCTATCTATAAACCGAACTAGAGTCCCCATTGATAAGAAATTCTTTTGAATGGGGACTCTAGTTCGGTTTATAGAAAGCCAATAGTATTACATGTATTCCATAAGCCGAAAGTCTATAAACCGAACGACATTCGGTTTATAGACTTTCGGTTTATAGACTAGCAATAGCATTACATGTATTTTATAAACCGAAAGTCTATAAATCGAATGTCTTCCGGTTTATAGACTTTCGGTTTATGGAATACATGTAATGCTATTGCTATTCTATAAACCGAAATAGAGTCCCCATTCATAGGAATAGGTCAATTGACCTATTCTTATGAATGGGGACTCTATTTCGGTTTATAGAATAGCAATAGCATTACATGTATAACATCTGAGAGTCAAATAGAACCGTCAAATACTGTACTTTGAAAAATTCTATTAGTTTTGGGTGCTAAATAGTACATTTGCGTCTTGCGGTGCACTTCGTATCTGTGAGTCAAATAGAACCGTCAAATACTGTGCTTACAGCGCACTTTGAAAAATTCTGGCTACCTCCTCCTCCTCCTCCTCCAGCACCGCTTACACCTACACCGCCACGGTCACCGCCTCCTCAACCTATGGGTCACTTAGTATAAACTGAAAGAGAATACCCTGCACTCCAACCCTCTCTCAAATGGATAATTCTGTTGATCCTCTTGGCAGCCATGCTTTAGATTTAGATTTATGTTCTTCAAAAGATAAAATCAAAGATTCCATCTAGTGCTATTTTATGGCTGTATTTTTAATTTGTATGTATTTTATGTTTTTTGAAGTTATTTCCCTATCCATATTTGTTTGCAGGGCACTTGTCCTACTCTTACCCACATTTTAATTCCTTTTGCAGCCCTTTCCAGGACTTTTTTTAGAAGCATTTTAGTGCCCAAAAGTTTGTGTCCCCATTGACTTCAATGGGGTTCGGGTTCGGGGTCAAGTTCTAACCCGAACCTGGACTTTTTTCCGAAGTTCGGCCGAACCTGCCGAACCCGAACATCCAGGTGTCCGTTCAACTCTACTCATGATATCACTGAATTCGTCCGATCCTGTGTAAGATTCCTCGTTCTAAAACTAGGAGCCTTCTCTGTCCTTTACCTGTACCTCAAAGACCTTGGAAACATCTGTCCATGGACTATGTTACAGATTTACCTCCCTCACAAAAGAAAACCGTTATTCTAGTGGTATTAGATCTTTTCAGCAAACAGGTCCATTTTGTTGTTCTGTCTAAGTTACCCAATTCCTGTGCATAAGTTAACGTATTTATGAAGGAAGTGGTGCATCGTGTCTGATAGAGGTCCACAATTTGAATCCAGATTCTGGAGGGCTATGTGCAAATCGATGGGAGAGGACCAACCAGGTGCTGGTACAGTACCTCCGCTAGGTAATTCCAAGAAAGAAATGTCCCTTTAACCATGTCCCTATATATTATAATGATGCATGATTTCCTGAAAGGTAACTTCTAAAGAGCATATTACTGTGTGCATGTATGGGTAAATATGCACTCACTACCTACTTGGATTTGTTCATTGCAATTAAGTATTGTTAGGTCTATATTGTAAATTGCTATCATTAAAGACCTTATTTAAATATGGTTTTGTTTAAAATATTTTTTGTAGATTGGTTACCACTTAAGTGCTTTGAACAAGCCTTTTTTAATGTGTTTTCCTTTTCTTTACTACCTCCATGGATCATTTGTTCCCATCAACCTCCTGACAGATTTTATTTCTCCTCCTAAGGCTTGCCCTCCTGGCTGCTGCCCCTTCACTCAGTTGTAGTGTTGGCACAGCTTCCTGAAAATTTTTATGAAGCAGCATGCTGCTACCAGCATATTTCACCATTTGCTTAATATTTAAACATTTTTCTGGACAGTAATTTGCTGATAAGTCTTAATATTTTGCATCAATTTCTTTAAGATGGGCCTATTACCTATGGAGGTTCGGTTTATTTTGGTATAGTTTCAGATTATTGTTTGTCTTTCTGGGATATTTTTTCAGTGCACAAAAGCTCCCACAATATATAATGGGTAGTTTGAGGCTACCACTTCGGTTCTATGCAATTCAGCATTCAGTTTCTTCCTATATCGGTGTGGAGTAGGCTATGATTCCCAGATTGCAAACATATTTCGAGTCACATCGGAGCTACCTGCGTAGTTTGAAATTCATCCGCAATTTGGAGACATAATTTCGGTGCCGAAAATCAACGCACTCAAATCGACCCTCTAATGAAGTCTGACAAATGATCAGCCCTCACAGGTTATAAGTTTATAATTGGCAGTGATAAATTAATGCTATCACTTTAGTTGTGTTGTGCTTAAATAGTTTGAAGCAGCCCAAGGTGAATATGTGGAAATTATCAATAAGGCCAGGAGTAGTGTTGAGCGAACCCGAACCGCAAAGTTCGGTTCCTACAGAACACTCCGATTTTTGGACCCCGGACCCGAACACGGACATTCCACTGTATAATATCGCCTTAAATTTAAAATTACTAGTGACTGGACAGCAATTGCTTTTAGGGTGGGGACCCTAAAAAGAATGAGGGGGGGACCTAGTGTCCCCCCCGGTCCCCACCCATGGCTGGCGGGTGGGGGAACGTAAAAAGAATGAGGGAGGGGGACAAATTGTCCCCCCCCCGGTCCCCACCCATTGCCAGTGGGTGGGGACCCTAATAAGAATGAGGGGGACACACTAGAACCCCCCCGTCCCCACCCATGGCCGGCGGGTGGGGGATCCTAAAAAGAATGAGGGGGGGGACCTAGTGTCCCTCCCCGGTCCCCACCCATGGCCGGCGGGTGGGGACCCTAAAAAGAATGAGGGAGCGGACCTAGTGGCCCCCCCCCCGGTCCCCACCCATGAACGGCGGGTGGGGACCACAAATAAAGTGACTAGGGGTGCCCAGCCCCTAGTCACTTACCCCCCCAATAAAATAAAAAATTCCTACCTACCCCCCTCATTCATAATTAGGGTCCCCACCTGCCGGCCATGGGTGGGGACCGGGGGGGGCACTAGGTCCCCCCCCCCCCGATTCTTATTAGGGTCCTCTCTATAAACTCTATTTCGTTTATAGAAAGCCAATAGCATTACATGGCTATTGGCTTTCTATAAACCGAAATAGAGTCCCCATTTATACGAATAGGTCAATTGACCTATTCGTATGAATGGGGACACTCTTACCCACATTTTACTTCATTTTGCAGCCCTCAAGCCCTTTACAGGACTTTTTTAGAGACATTTTAGTGGCCAAAAGTTCGTGTCCCCATTGACTTCAGGTTCGGGGTCAAGTTCAGGGTCAAGTTCGAGCACGGACCCAGACATTTTTTCGAAGTTCGGCAGAACCTGCCGAACCCGAACATCCAGGTGTCCGCTCAACTCTAGCCAGGAGTTATAAATTGGATTGTACAGAAATAAAATATAAACCATTTTAAACTCCACATTATAACTTAGCTTACAAAAGCTTGTTCCACATAGCACCACATTTAGCCCTCCCTATGCAAAATCATGGGACTTTTGAGTTCTGTTTTAAACATTTTCCCAAATGTGTCCACTTAATATAGAAACTTACAGTAATTTCATTTATTTCTTCGCAGCCATTTAAATTAGACAACACTTACTCATTTCAGTGAAGGTAAGTGCATATTTTTCTCCACAGCTGCAAAATTAAACAGGAAACCCAATAAAAATAAAAAAAAGTCAGCTGCATAGTGAGAACCAGAATTGAAACTAAATCATGAGAAAGGAAGTTCAGAACCAACGACAGATTTAATAATTCAATTTGTAGCTAGAACTTTTAATTTAGATTACATGTTAATCGTATTGTTTAACTATATTAGGCTTGATTCAGTGAGCCAATAAAATATAAAATGTATAAGATTTTTTAGTTTTTTACCAGCTATTCACATTATTGTGCAATTCAACTCATTGAGGGAATGTTGACTGTTAAGCAGTAGCTAAATTAAACATGTGCTGTTTGAGTTCCCTCTGCTTCACAAACTGGGAACTTAAAAAAATATGAAAATAGAATAAAATGAAAAAGTATAGAAAAGCTTTGTAAATAAAGTATGATGAATAGATAGTAATCACTGTAATGCTTATATATGACCAATATATTTTCCCATTTACAAATACCCTGTAGGGTGTGTGTGTTTGTATTGCATTAATCATAAGAGAAACAAACAGTAATCCTACATCTCAATACCACGTGTTACACTTCACAATGGTTTTTTTTTTTTAAAGGAGGGAAAGCAGCAGACCCATAATATAGATTAAAGGCCCCAAACTACAGAAAAAAAATCACATCAAAATCCTGATTAAGTCCCTGTGGAACCAGGGTCCTAGGTTTAGTCCTACAGCATTTTATCCAGCACCTTATTACCTTTTGTGAGACCCTGCACACCTGAACCTGTTCTGCAAGAGAATTGGTCTCTCTTGCAATATTGTGATGATGACAGACTCCTTTGACAGACTAAAAAACACAACGTGTCTCGGATTTTAATCCAGAAGGGGATTTTGAGGGGACAATCCTCCAGTTTTCTCTGTACAGGGCAGATAGCAGTGTGTATGGCGTCATGTGGGTGAGCGGTTTGCTGATGTAAACGTTGTGGATCGAGTGTCCGATGGTGGTGGTGTGGTTATGATATGGGCAGGCGTATGGTATGGACAACAAACACAGGTGCATTTTATTGATGGCATTTTAAATGCACAGAGATACCGTGATGAGATACTGAGGCCCATTGTTGTGCCATTCATCCACGACCATAACCTCATGTTGCAGAAAATGCACATTTTAGAGTGTCCTTTTATTGTGGCTAGACCAAGGCACACCTTTGCAATAATAATGCTGTCTAATCAGCATCTTGCCACACCTGTGAGGTGGATGGATTATCTCGGCAAAGGAGAAGTGCTCACTAACAGATTTAGGCAGATTTGTGAACAATATTTGATAGAAATAGGCCTTTTGTGTACATAGAAAAAGTGTTAGATCTTTGAGTTCAGCTCATGAAAAATGGGGGCAAAAACAAAAGTATTGCGATTATAATTTTGTTCAGTTAATAATGTGAGTGGGTACAGTGAATGACAAAGAATAAAATCACAGCTAAACACAAACGGTGCAGAAATTTTAAAATAGCCATTGTCCAGAATGACCAAAAATGTTCCAAAGGGCCTGTCCTTAAGGGGTTAATAAACCATGAATTGTGTTTGTATAAAAGCCCTCTTTATACACATTCCCTCTAACTAGTAGATGAAAAGTTACTGGACAATTTATCATAATGTAAAATAAAGTTGCAATAAGCATAAAGTCTGTGCAGTTGGATACATAGTGATATAATAGTAGAATAATGAGTAGAAGGCTGGATCATGGAGGGTTTTATACTTAAGGATAGATGCAAGTGTAATAATTTTAAAAATGGCTGAGTATTATCCAAAGAAATTCAGGAAACAGGGACCAGAAACCAGGAGCCCTGAGCCTCTTCTACAGTACAGTGAGGTTGGAACATTCTTGGTATGTGCATGTTTATCAAAGCTTCCAACCACTGACAGTACTTCAAGAATCCTCACAATGGAACAAAATGACAGGGCCATTTGATTTTATGTATTTTTATTATTATTTATTATGCTGCTTAATTAATTACCGTATTTGCTCGAATATAAGACAAGGTTTTTTTCAGAGCAAATGCTCTGAAAAAGACCCCTCGTCTTATATTCGAGGTCGTCTTATAATGTGACCTCAAATCGAGGTCAGACTATAAGACATGGATCCAGGTCCCCCGCAGAGCTGCAGGGAACCTGGATCCCCCTCGCTAACAGCCGGTGGATGTCTGTGCAATGCGCACCGACATCCTCCGCTGCCGCCCGGCATGTCCGTTGGGACTTCTATGATGAAGCCGGGACCTTCCGGCTTCATCATAGAAGTCCTGACGGAAGTGCCAGGCTGCAGTGGAGGATGTCTGCGCGTATTGTGCATACATCCTCCGGCGTCCTCTACTAGCCACCAGGAGATTTGGGCAGCCAGGGGATGTCTGCACGAAAGTGCAGACATCCTCTATAATGCCCGACACTTACATCTATTATAACGAACTGGCTGTCCGTCATAATAGACGGAAGTGTCGGGCAGCATGGAGGATGTCTGCACATATCGTGCAGACATCCACCGGCTGCCCCAACTAGCCACCAGTGAGACAACGTTGCAGATACAGACAACATTGGGGGGAGGGAGGGGAGAGACAGACAGACAACATTGGGGGAGGCAGGGAGGGGGAGACAGACAGACAACATTGGGGGAGGCAGGGAGGGGGGCGACAGACAGACAATATTGGGGGAGGCAGGGAGGGGGGCGACAGACAGACAACGTTGGGAAGAGGGGGAGAGAGAGACAGACAACTTTGGGGGGAGGCAGGGAGGGGGGAGACAGAGACAGACAATGTTGGGGGGGAGGAGGAAAGAGACAGACAACATTGGTGAGACAGACACCGTAAAAATAACTGTAAAAACAAGAAATGCATTTTTTTATATTATCATTTTTTATTAAATATGAAAAGGCAATTGTGAATATATAGAAGTTTAACTTTTTTCCTATAGGGTAGTCTTATATTCAGGCTTTTAGTTTTTTTCCTAAAGGAATATGCAAAGTTTGGGGGGTCGTCTTATAATCAGGGTCGTCTTATATTCGAGCAAATATGGTATATTGTTTCTTTAAGAAACTGCAACATATACCTATACTAGCAGTTTATCATAAAATATTCAGAAAGTATAGTTACTTAGTTACCAACTAGCTAATATAAACATTTTTCTTATTCTGATAAGCCCACCTTGTCTAATTCAATAAGAAACATGTTGTTCTGCTTTTCTCTTTTTTAATATTAGTTTTTTTGTTGCTGCTATTTATAAAAAAAAGTATCCACCTTTAAATGGATGTACCCTGAAATTGTATTTATTTAAAAGAAACATAGCCTTTAAAATGTTGTGCATCTGCAGACTAGAGGCACTAATGTCCAAGCTGGATTTGAAAAAATGTCTGGGTTTGCGGGTAGCATTATTTAAAAAATATTATCAAAAAATTAAGCAGTGAGGTTGAACCCATGAAGGCGTGCTGATATCAGTACTGACTCACCACTGAGCAGGAGAGGAGAAGGTGTGCTCTCTTCTAGTCATCTAGATATGGTAATCCTAAAGGTTTGTATTATAGTTTGAATTCCTAGGCCATTGTGCCAAATAGGTGACTAGTTTTGGTAAATCGCCTTATCTGCTTCAGCCTTCAATTTTGACTTTATAGCTGTCTGGATCTTCCCAATCTGATCTGCCAGTCCTAGTTGGACTCAACTTATTCCTATACTCCTTTTTAGCTAGGGATAGGTCCACCAGGGGCTTGCCCCTCTGTTTATTTAAATATGCCTCCTTTATAATCAGATAACCCCTAATTGTGCACTTCAAGGTGCACCATAGTGTAGAATTTGATACCATGTCATTGTCATTATTTTGAAGAAATGTCTTTACCTCTTCTATTAGCTCTTTTATATTAGCCTCTAGTGATAGGTTGAATTCATTAAGTCTCCAAATAGATTTTATTCGGTACGAGTATTCTGTTGTAATTTCCAGGAATATCGGGGCGTGATCCGACCAAACTATACTCCCTATGGATGTGACTCGACATTTATCAATATCTTTTTCCTTCATGTAAAATGCATCTATTCTTGAATATGATTTGTGAGGATTCGAGAAGAACGAAAAGTCCCTTTCTCCTGGATGCTAAACTCTCCATGTATCCAGCAGATTATTTTTAATTAAGCATTTTGAGAGTGCATGGGCTGCAGCTTCTTGTCTAGGGTCTATCCTCTTACCCCATACCACTTTTTTAATCTAATGTTACATCAGATACGTAGTTCATGTCGCCTCCCACTATAAAGGATACCCTTGACCAAACATTCAACCCTCCTCATCGCCTGGCCAAGAAACTTTGCAGAGTACTCACTGGGCACATAGAGGTTCAGCAATGTAAACAGCACATCATTTAGTTTACAAATGAATAGTAACTGTCTCCCTTGTTGGTCAAATTCATGAAAAATATGCTCAAATTTAATTTCTTTTGAGATAATAATTGCTACTCCCCTTTTTTTTTATCTTGCATACTAGAGCAATATATCACTATCACTATATCACTATTCTATATTTCCATAGCGAGACCTCTCGATGCTTCCAGTGAGTCTCTTGAGTGAAGCATACATCTATTTTGTGCTCGACCAATGTATCATAAAGGTAGGCTTATAAGGTGAGTTCAGTCCTTGGGTGTTAATTAACATACATCTCAACATCTATCTATCGTATATCACCCTTCACCTGTCCCCCTCCCACCCACCCCTACCATCCCTACTCCCTATGTGACCCCGACTAGGTTATATTTGTTATAATCATCTGGTCTATGGTAAAGGGAGGGGGAAGATGGAGAGGTAGAGAGAAAAAAAAAGGAAAAAAAGGAGAGAATAGACATAAAAACTTCCCATCACCATAATACTATACCATCAATATTCTTAGCTTTCTACATTACTGTCTATTCGATAATCATAAATTGGTATAAACTCCCTAGAGTGCAATGATCAGCGTTTCTTTTTTCCATTCCATCTGTGAATATCTCTATATACTACTTTACACTACCCAGGTTCGTGTCTTTTATATCGCCTTTTCTTCCCCCTTCCTCCCCTCTCCCCTCCCTCCTCCCCTTCTCCTCCCTCCTTCCCCCTAGTTTAAATACACCCTCTGTGTCTACCTTATATCATTTCTACTTTGACTCTCCAATTCTATATTGTTAATTCTAGCACTAGGCTGAACAATGATAGGAGTTGATGTGACTATTTTCTATTGACATTTTCTAGTGACCTTTAACTTTACATCTGTATATATTCTGTTAAAAACCCTTGTGAATCTTTATTTTGTTCCCTCTTTATTGTTTCCTCTTTATTACTCGGGTCTCTTTTAGTCCTGAGCCTATTTTATTAACTGTCTTACCCTTCCCTTCTATCGTGTGTTTAAGTGAAGTGTATCTATGTTTCCTCCATTACCAACTAAAATTCACATAAATATGGAAACAGTACTTAAGGTTTATATGAACATTACCCCCTTCCCCCAAATCAGCTTCCTTTATTATCATCTATTTCTCTTGATGCTTAAACTCCTCTTCAATAAACTCCCCCTGTATCTAGTGTCTTGAATCATAAAACCCCCTTGTGACTTGTTATGAGAAAAGGAAGTTACATCCATTTCTAAGTGTAGAAACACAAGGAGGAGTATGCATTTCTCTCCAATAATTATTCTTCCAATATCTCAGAGACCATAATTTTAATTAGCTTAAATTTTACAGTAGGGGCTACACATCAGTAACCCATAGTTGCCAACATTTGAAAAAAAAATTCCAGGGACACTTTGCAGCTTATCTTCCAATTGACCACACCTCTTTAAAAAGCTCTGCCCATTCAATATGATAAGGATATGTAACTCCATATGTACTTGTCACAATGTAGAGTATATCGTCAAGTTCCCACCAACATTACTATGCATCCTTGGTATACAACAGATATAGTCACAGCAAAACATCTACATCAGGCAGGTGCATTACATTAAATATAGTAAGACCTTGTGCAGATGTACTGCAGTCAGAGAGCTGTGTCTCCACCATAAAACATATATTAGTATAAACCTACCACTAATGCTGGAAGGCCATTCCACATATCCACTCCCCTATCAGTAAAGTAATACTGCCTGGCCTTGTGCCTATCCCATGCATGCTTAAACTCCTTCACTGGATAAACCTCTACCACTTCTACTGGAAGACTATTCCATGCATCCACTACGCTCTCAGTAAAGTAATACTTTCATTAGTCCCTGTCCTCATCTTATATCTAGGACAGCCTTATACCTCTCCCATGCATTCTTAAACTCCTTCACTGTATTAACCTCTACAACTTCTACTGGAAGACTATTCCATGCATCCACTACCCGCTCAGTAAAGTAATACTTTCATTAGTCCCTGGCCTTATCTTATATCTAGGATAACCTTATACCTATCCCTTATACCTATCCCATTAATGCTTAAACTCCTCCTCTACAACCATGCACCCACCACCCTCTCAGCAAAGTAATATTACGTTTCTGACCACAAAAAAACATTAAAATATTAAATATTTCCAGCCTTTTGAAAAGTTTGAGGTGGACCCCAAATATATGTATATAACTAGTTGCATTTATACTTAAACAAACCTTTTAATATTATATTCAAATATTTTTATATGTAATATAATTATTTTATAATTGTTAATTTCTTATTTTTATCCCTTCCTCTGCACCCACATTTAACTTGGCTGTGTATATGCCAAAGCCAGATTACCCAGTAATATGCCACAGTCTGATTGCCCAGTAATATGCCACAGTGTAATTGCCCAGTAACATGTCACAGTTTAATTGCCCAGTAATATGCCAGTGTTATATCCCAGTAATATGCCAGTGTAATTGCCCAGTAATATGCCACCGTTTAATTGCCCAGTAATATGCCACAGTGTAATTGCCAAGTAATATGCCAGTCTAATTGCCCAGTAATATGCCACAGTGTAATTGCCCAGTAATATGCCAGTCTAATTGCCCAGTAACATGTCACAGTTTAATTGCCCAGTAATATGCCAGTGTTATATCCCAGTAATATGCCAGTGTAATTGCCCAGTAATATGCCACAGTTTAATTGCCCAGTAATATACCAGTCTAATTGCCCAGTAATATGCCAGTGTAATTGTCCAGTAATATGCCAATGTAATTGTCCAGTAATATGCCAGTGTAATTTCCCAGTAATATGCCACAGTTTAATTTCACAGTAATATACCAGTCTAATTGCCCAGTAATATGCCACAGTGTAATTGCCCAGTAATATACCAAAGTGTAATTGCCCAGTAATATGCCAGTCTAATTGCCCTGTAATATGCCACAGTGTAATTACCCAGTAATATGCCAGTCTAATTGCCCAGTAATATGCCATAGTATAATTGCCCAGTAATATGCCAGAGTGCAATTACCCAGTAATATGCCACAGTGTAATTGCCCAGTAATATACCAGTCTAATTGCCCAGTAATATGTCACAGTTTAATTACCCAGTAATATGCCACAGTTTAATTGCCCAGTAATATGCCAGTCTAATTGCCCAGTAATATGCCAATCTAACTGCCCAGTAATATACCACAGTGTAATTGCCCAGTAATATGCCACAGTGTAATTGCCCAGTAATATGCCCAGCCTGATGCCCCAGTAATATGCCACAGTTGCCCAGTAATATGCCCAGCCTGATGCCCCAGTAATGTGCCACCACCCTCCTCCCTCCTTTCCCCAGTACTCACCTGCTCCAAGTCTCCACTGGCAACAGGCTTGTTTGTTTTTGTAAAAAAACTCACCCGCGCAGTTCAGTCTGTGAGCTGAGCTCACATCAACCAGTTACCAGCCCTGTCACACGCATCCTGCCTGTTTCCAGCAGACGCGTGTGGCAGGGATGGCTAAAGCAGGCTGATGTGAGCTCATCTCACAGACTGAACTGCGTGGGTCACGTGACGTCGCGTGATGTGACCCATGATCATGCTAAAACAACACAAATTGCCGGGATTTTCCCGGGGATAAGAATTCCCCGGGACAATCTTGGTTTTCACGTGACTGTCCTGGCAAATCCGGGACAGTTGACAACTATGGTAACCTCTTCCTCTTCTCTCCTGATTTGAGTATTCCCTCTTCTTATCTGTATCTCTTCCCTTCCTCTCCCCAAGTCAGTGACTCTCTTTAAAGTTATATTAGTCCCATGAGCAGTGCTGTATTTACCGCGAGGCATCCTAGGCGGATGCCTATGGCGGCAAATTTTGGGGGGCGGCAGCGCCCCCCAGCACTGAAAAAAAATTTTTTTTTAAAAAAAAATAAAAATAAAAAAAATCCGGCCCTTTAAAAAAAAAAAAAAAAAATAGACCGCGCTTGCAGGCAGAGACGGAGGTGAGAAGGGATCGGAAGATCCCCCCTCACCAACGCTCTGCCTGCCAGGCTGCACGGGGAGCCGAACAGGCAGCACAGAGAAACCTCCGTGCTGCCTGTTCGGCTCCCCGTGCAGTTTGCCGACACGGAAGTCCCGACAGTCACGTGACGGGCGCGCTGACGTCATACGCGCGCCCGGTCACGTGACCTGTCGGCACAATCGCCGGGAAGCCGAACAGGCAGCATGGAGGGACCATGCTGCCTGCCACTAGCCTCCAATGAAAGGTAAGTGCTTATGGGAGACTGTGTGTGTGTGTGTGTGTGTGTGTGTGACTAAGTGTGATGGGAGTCAGAGTGTGTGTGATGGGAGACTGTGTGTGACTGAGTGTGATGGGAGACAGTGTGTGTGACTGAGTGTGATGGGAGTCAGAGTGTGTGTGTGTGTGTGTGTGTGTGTGTGTGTGTGACTGAGTGTGATGGGAGTCAGAGTGTGTGTGATGGGAGACAGTGTGTGTGACTGAGTGTGATGGGAGTCAGAGTGTGTGTGATGGGAGACTGTGTGTGTGACTGAGTGTGATGGGAGACAGAGTGTGTGACTGAGTGTGATGGGAGTCAGAGTGTGTGTGATGGGAGACAGTGTGTGTGACTGAGTGTGATGGGAGTCAGAGTGTGTGTGTGTGTGTGTGTGTGTGTGTGACTGAGTGTGATGGGAGTCAGAGTGTGTGTGATGGGAGACAGTGTGTGTGACTGAGTGTGATGGGAGTCAGAGTGTGTGTGATGGGAGACTGTGTGTGTGACTGAGTGTGATGGGAGACAGAGTGTGTGACTGAGTGTGATGGGAGTCAGAGTGTGTGTGATGGGAGACAGTGTGTGTGACTGAGTGTGATGGGAGTCGGTGTGTGCGTGATGGGAGTAGGAGTGTGTGACTGAGTGTGATGGGAGTGTGAGCTTGATGTGAGTCTGAATGATGGGGCATGTCTTAGGTGTGTAACGTGGGTGTGCAGCTTGGGCAGGGGGGTGCCCGGATTTTGTCTGCCTAGGGCAGCACAAAATCAAGATACACCACTGCCCATGAGTGTTAGTTTCTCTCTGGCTTGATCTGGGTCTCCAAATGCCAAGTTTTTGCCTTCATGGGGCACTATCAAGCGAGTGGGAAATATGGTATTTTTTTTCCCAATAATATAGTAGTGACATCTCTAAACCGTCTTCTGTTCATCCTTGTAGCTACTGAAAGATCATTATAAAGTGATATTTCTGGGTGTTGGTCTGGATTTCTCTTCATTCTAAATTCTTTGACTAGATTGTCCTTTATTGTGGCATTCGTGAAACAGATAATTACGTCTCTTGATTTCCCTTGTATTTGTAGCTCTTTTGGGAGAGGTAATCTATGTTCTCTTTCAAATGGACATTAACGCTACGTCAACGTAGGAGGATAATAGATCTTTGCAGTAAGGTTACAGATTTTCTTTTGTTATATCCTCTGGGATTCTGCGAATTTTCAAATTTCTTCTTCTGTCCTCTAATTTGACCATTTTGCCCTCTAGAGTTGCGAGTTTGATTTTCAGGGAGTTGTTCTGCTGCTGTAGATCTTTGTAGTCCTGCCTTATCTGCTGTATTTCTTTTGCCTGCTGTGCCATATTAGTAGCTATCTGGGTCATTTCTATTTCTTTTAATTCTGTTATGTTAGCCTTAAAGTCATTTTTAATATTCTCCAGGAGTTCTCCCAGAGCCTTGTTTAGTTGCTCTTGAGTAACTGCCACCGAGGCATTTTGTGGCTCTTCCTTGCCCTCTTCTTGTGTATTTTTTTCCTGGTGACTCCAGTGGCATCGGAAGAGATCTGCGGGACACCGGATCTGATTTGGGGGAGTAGTAGCTGCTTATTATCTTTGGGTTATGGGTTAAGCTCTTATCTTTTCTTTTTCCCTTCCGGCGGCCATTTTAATTGTCTTGATGGCTGCTTTTTAGAATGGACCTTCCAATTTAAGTATCTTATCAGTAACTGGTGTTCTAGTTTGATTTATCCTCCTTTACCTTTTTTCAATAGGTGTGGGAAGAGGTTATCGTTACTAGATTCCAAACAATTGCTTTTGCCTTTCAGAAGGATGCAGATCATTTTTTGTCATAATTAGCCTGATAGTTCACCAGGTGTAGGTAATTGATGGTAGTACGATATCTACTTTATCCTCCCTTAAAGGTAACTAAATCTCAGTCAATTTGCTGTTTTTTCAAGTCAGTTTGTTGATAGTTATTTTTCACCCTCCACTATCTTTTTCCCTTTCCTCTGTCAATCGATAACCTGGTAACAAGCCAATCTCAGTCACAAACCTATCACAGTTCCCGCACCAGGTTTCGTGTGCTTACTTTTGGGTACATTCTCAGCAATCCTACAGGCTTCTAAATCATAAACTTAAACCAAGTTGCAACAGAGGAGGGAATAGAAAAAACAAAGGCCACTTTATTATACCGCTTTGAAGTTTGCCTCCCCTGCTGGTGTTCAGGGCCGGTGCAAGGATTTTCGTCTACACAGGCGAAGGTGCATTTTGGTGCCCCCCTGCTCTGATCCGCCACGCCTCCCACACCATTAAGCCTCCTTACATTATATATATATATATATATATATATATATATATATATAGATATATAGATATATATATATGAATAATGTATAGTGTAGAAAATAAATACATCTAAATATTCAACTCGCATGCTCTAAATGTGTCACACACTGAAACCCTTAAACACAAAGACACCCTTGCAGTCACACACACAGACACCCTTACCACTTACACACACACACAGTTACACCAATTCACACATAACCGGAGACACACTATTTTGCCACTCAATATGCCAGTATTTAGCCCAGGGGTCCTTAAACTTTTTAAACAGGGGGCCAGTTCACTGTCCCTCAGACCGTTGGAGGGCCGGACTATAGTAAAAACAAAAACTATGAACAAATTCCTATGCACACTGCATATATCTTATTTTGAAGTGAAGAAACAAAATGGGAACAAATACAATATTTAAAATGAAGTAAAGTTAAATCAACAAACTTACCAGTATTTCAATGGGAATATTATGCCAGTCAGAGCCCAGTAATATTATGCCAGTCAGATGCCCAGGAACATTATGCCAGTCAGAGCCCAGTAATATTATGCCAGTCAGATGCCCAGGAATATTATGCCATTCAGATGCCCAGGAATATGCCATTCAGATGCCCAGGAATATTATGCCATTCAGATGCCCATGAACATTATGCCAGTCAGAGCCCAGTAATATTATGCCAGTCAGAGCCCAGGAATAGTGTGCCAGTCAGATGCCCAGTAATATTATGCCATTCAGATGCCCAGGAATATTATGCCATTCAGATGCCCAGGAATATGCCATTCAGATGCCCAGGAATATTATGCCATTCAGATGCCCAGGAATATTATGCCATTCAGATGCCCAGGAACATTATGCCAGTCAGAGCCCAGTAATATTATGCCAGTCAGATTCCCAGGAATATTATGCCATTCAGATGCCCAGGAATATTATGCCAGTCAGATTCCCAGGAATATTATGCCAGTTAGATGCCCAGGAATATTATGCCAGTCAGATTCCCAGGAATATTATGCCATTCAGATGCCCAGGAATATTATGCCAGTTAGATGCCCAGGAATATTATGCCAGTTAGATGCCCAGGAATATTATGCCAGTTAGATGCCCAGGAATATTGTGCCAGTCAGAGCCCAAGAATATTATGCCATTCAGATTCCCAGGAATATTATGCCAGTTATATGCCCAGGAATATTATGCCAGTCAGATGCCCAGGAATATTATGCCAGTTAGATGCCCAGGAATATTATGCCAGTTAGATGCCCAGGAATATTATGCCAGTCAGATTCCCAGGAATATTATGCCAGTTAGATGCCCAGGAATATTATGCCAGTCAGATTCCCAGGAATATTATGCCAGTTAGATGCCCAGGAATATTATGCCAGTCAGATTCCCAGGAATATTATGCCAGTTAGATGCCCAGGAATATTATGCCAGTTAGATGCCCAGGAATATTATGCCAGTTAGATGCCCAGGAATATTATGCCAGTCAGATTCCCAGGAATATTATGCCATTCAGATGCCCAGGAATATTATGCCAGTTAGATGCCCAGGAATATTATGCCAGTTAGATGCCCAGGAATATTATGCCAGTCAGATTCCCAGGAATATTATGCCAGTCAGATGCCCAGGAATATTGTGCCAGTCAGAGCCCAGGAATATTATGCCAGTTAGATGCCCAGGAATATTATGCCAGTCAGATTCCCAGGAATATTATGCCAGTCAGATGCCCAGGAATATTATGCCAGTCAGATTCCCAGGAATATTATGCCAGTCAGATGCCCAGGAATATTATGCCAGTCAGATTCCCAGGAATATTATGCCATTCAGATGCCCAGGAATATTATGCCAGTTAGATGCCCAGGAATATTATGCCAGTCAGATGCCCAGGAATATTATGCCAGTCAGAGCCCAGGAATATTATGCCATTCAGATTCCCAGGAATATTATGCCAGTCAGATGCCCAGGAATATTGTGCCAGTCAGATGCCCAGGAATATTATGCCAGTCAGATGCCCAGGAATATTGTGCCAGTCAGATGCCCAGGAATATTATGCCAGTCAGATGCCCAGGAATATTATGCCAGTCAGATGCCCAGGAATTGCTCATTAAACCTCCCTCCTGCCCCCTTTCCCCAGACCCCAGTACTTACCTCCATGCCGCTGTTCATGTCCGTGACTGAGAGGGAAGCGTTGTGAGCTCCCCTCAGGCCGTGCGCATTCAATAAAGTGTGTTGAAAAAAAAAGTTTCAACACACTTTATTGAATGCGCACGGCCTGAGGGGAGCGCACAGCGCTTCCCTCTCAGCCACGGATCTGAACAGCGGCATGGAGGTAAGTACTGGGGTCTGGGGGAGCGGGCGATTTTCCCGCCCCCCCTTTGGTGCGCCCTAAGGCAGCCGCCTGTGCTGCCTTACGGTAGCGCCGGCCCTGCTGGTGTTTAAGGCGTTTTGATCTCAGCTTAGTCCATTGGGAGCTTCTTTATGCTGCTTCTAACTGCATACCTCTCCTGAGCCTTGTTTTTCCCCGCAAAATCGCAGTTAATAGCAATGGCTGTTGTCATCCAATCGTCTGCTCATTTTCGGCGTCCCATGGGTAACCAGTTTTAAAGTTTTCTTCCATCACAGGAAATTCATAATGAACATATTTATGCACACAATTTGAATTTTGTTACAGTTACAGTTACCTAATTTTTGCTTTGTGTTTTTAGCATTGCACATTTTAGTAGAAACATGTTATTTCCAAACTTTTATAAAAAAAATACAGAGAATTAAATTTTTATAATCAAACTTCATGTTTATGATTACCTCTGCCAAACTCATTATTTGCTTTCTGTGGTTAATTTTGTGTATTGTTTTACATCTTGGGAATCTTTGTAGTTCCCCACTATGTAAAACTAAATAAATGCATGACTATATCAGTCATGTAGAGAAGAATACGTAACAAACACAAACAATGATCTCAAAGTTTAAAAATATGTATAGTCTATGCTATTTGTAAATGTTGATCGTAATTATTCTGTGCTCACAATCCAAAATCCAAAAAGGGAAAACTAACACAAATAATAAATACAAACTATAAGTGGTCTAATTATATTTTGTCAGTAGTCTAATTGAAATACAAATTGCACCACAAACATAGGAATATTTTAGGTAACTTAAAAAAACATAAAAGACTTGAATCATTTGGAACACAAAAGAGTAAAATATTTTAAATGTAATTTATTCATGTCCATTTTTAGATCAGTGGAAATAAACATAATGATTCACATAACTTTTTAATAAAACTGTAATAAAATGTGGTGGTTTAGGTTACAAGTATCATGGCTGCTCCCAATTCAATCCATCTTTAAATTTGTTTGACAATATTTTGACAATATTCCTACTATGTAATAATAATAAATCTATCTTAACTATCTGCTTACTCTATGGCAGTGATGGTGAACCTATGGTAGGGGTGCCACATCTGGCACTCAAGAGCATCTGAGGTGGCACTTAGCAATGTCACCATCGTCATCTATAGAGGAATGTGCAGCATATGAATACACTGGGATGGAGCAGCTAAAAGAAAGAAAACATAAATAGGCAGAAAGGAAAATTTAAAGGAAGATAGTCTGGAATAAAAATGGGAGACCATAATATGGGAGGTTATAATATAGGGATTGGTTTACTTCATACAAATGGGTACTTCAGCTCAAAAACCTTTGCTATTACTGCTCAATGTCCCTTTCATATATACCGTACTTCCCTGATTATAAGATGACTCCCCAAACTTTGGATATTAATTTAGGAAAAAGTGAATAAGCCTAAATATAAGATGACCATTTAACAAAAAATATTACTAGTTCATATTAGCCATATTAATTCACATATTAACTGTTGTTTCATATCTAATAAAAATGTGATTGAAAAAATGCATTTTTTGTTTTAATTTACTTTCAGTATCCAATGAGCATCCAGACCTGCCAAAATGCCACCAGACCTGCCAATGCATCCCCAGAGATGCCAAGCTGTACCTCAGACTTACCATTCTGTGCATCAGACTTACCAATATGCACCTCTAAGTTACCAATCTGTGCCTCAATTTTAGCAATCTGCCCAAGATTTAACGTTTGAAACAAAAAGGTAAATGGGCTGTCCAGGGGATGGGGTGCAGGAGACAGAGGGGATCAAAGGATGGGAGGAGGCCGCCACCAGCCCTTCCACTGCAGATGGGTGTCCTGGAGCCGCTACTCCCACAACTCCTGGGGAAACCTATATCCCGGCACTCCATTTAGTTCAGGATGCACAACTGCTGGCTCCATTCCTGTCCACTGCGCAGCTGCCAACAAATACTCCTTATTTACACAGTTTCGCAAAGCATCAGGGATTGGACCTGCAATAGCTCTATGGATTTCTTTAGCTGCCTCTTCTCTTGACTCAATTGAAGCATGTTCACTGTACCAGGCGGTATGTGGGGTGCAGATCAAGTTGGGAGCATCTTTCAAGGGTCCCTGAGAATAACTAAATTACTCGGAGTGTCAGAAATATATTTTTGTAGACAATGAACAATATGCCTTTTTTCAGCTGGATAGCTAAAACTGTGAAACATTGAAAAAGCTGTCTGTTAACAAGTGTTCGGTTTCTTTTTTGTTTTTATTTTTTATTTTGTCTGACTGCAAATATTTAAAAAAAATTCACTCGTAGTACCTAGAAAATGATTTGTTAGAGGATAGTTTTCTGTCTCCTAATCATTTCTCTAATAAATAATATATAGTCCTACAACCAAAAAATAAAGAAACAAAAAGGTAAATGAGCTCTTTCAATCAAGTAACTGCCCTTCTCAGACACACATGAAATAAAATATAATTTTCCATTGTGACTGTTAAACTTTTAAGAAGGAAACATGGAATCATTTGATCTGCCAAAAGAAGCTTCCAGGTGGATAAAAAAAAAACACTGGATACATTATAAAAAAATATGTCAAGCAAAAGAGCCATGAGGAGGACAAGAAGAAAATAGGGAAAAACAGAGAATAGATATGATGGAGAATAGGAAAGATGATAAATGAGACAATACTAGGAGAGAGTCATTGGAAATTGAACAAGTAACGGTATGTTGAAATAAATAAGGTTAAATATTGGTGTTTCACAATGATATAAGATAAAATGGCATATACTAGAAGTTGGTAACACATACTCTTATAAGCACTAGATAAAAGATTAAGAATTTGTTATTACTGATGTGCCTACAACAAGGCAGTAAATGACACTTCACAATAATTTTTTGGTAAAACATGAACTAATTGATTAAATGTAGGGGTGAACACAAATAATTATATTTGCAATAGGATATCAAGAAAGAGGGAAGTATGACACGTAAAAATGTAAGTAGGGTGTTAGAGGTTAGCAATGTTTTTTTTGGGGGGATGTGAAATTGAATAGTTTCTTTTATTGAATTGCAAAATAGTATTTCAGATTTTTTGGGGGTAAAATAAGTAAATGATATATTGTGGTAAAGTTCTGAAACTCAACCTATATACACACATACATACATACATACATACATACATACACACACACACATATATATTGTATCCTCATGTGAATTCCACACCTGTATGAGTAAGTAAAGCATCGACTTGTTCTTGCATAAGCCCCGTGAGTGCGTGTTTTTTGGATTTCTATATATATATATATATATACACACACACACACACACAAATCCAAACTGAATGCACTCACCTAAACTAGCATATATTATACGGGGTGCTGCTATATTTATACAAAATCCTAAGATCAGCGCACTCACCTCAAAGCATGTAGGAGAAAAACTCGTATATATATAAGTGTGTATGTATATGTGTGTGTGTCTGTGTCTATGTATGTGTGTATACAGGTTGAGTATACCTTATCCAAAAATGCTCTGGACCGGTAGCATTTCAGATAATGGATTCTTCCGGATGATGGATCACTTCAGCAGCACCAGCCTGAAAAAATATCTATATTACCTAAATTCAATGTGCTCACATTATATTTAGGTAATATAGATCATTTCCATCAGTGGAGCTAATGAAATTACTTGCTCCACGGTGCTGCCAAGATGATCTGTCTATCACATGTACTCCCTCTATTGCATAGCAGCGCTCTACATTTCCCATGAGCGCTGGCTTCTCATTTACGATGCCTGGGTTGATCCCTTATCCGAATTGACCCACATCTAAAACTTTTTTTTCGGTTTTTGGATCTTCGGATAAGGGATACTCAATATATATATCACAGAAATGTGCAAGGTCAGTATCACAGGCTCCACAGCAATACAACACATCCACACACAAACGCGCACAGTCACAAAAAAACACACAGATACACACAGAAACACAGACACACTTACACAAACAGACACACTTATGCACACACAGATTTGCACACACAGATACTTAGACCCCCACACTTGTACACCACACACAAATACATACACAGAGACACACAGAGACACTTACACGCACACCTACACATGCAGTCACACGTAAACACATACAGAGTGACACTTATACACATATATACACAGAGTCACACTTATACACATATATACACTCAGAGTCACATTTATACACAGATACATACACAGCCAGTGCCGGACTGGGAACAAAAATCAATGGAAAAAAATTGTATTCCTGCCCCATAGCATAACATTATTGAACCAGCCCCATAGCACAACATAATTTTTTTGTTCATAAAAAGGAAAACCATGCATTTTAAAAGCACATCTGAAGAGTATTTACACAAAGTGTGGGCAGTGTGTGATACCTAACCTTGTGTACATGCTGGGTGAATATATTGACATACCCCAGCACCCAGATTGCACTCAAAGAGACAAACAGATTTCTGAGATACTCACTGTCACAAATCAGTCAGACAAATACAAACACAGCCACACAGTCACAAACAAACACACACAGTCACATTTACACCCACACACAAACACATAGTCACACGCAGGAACTTACATACACACACTTACATACACAGACAGACACACAGATTTATTTTCTTTCTTTTAAACAGGGTTATGGGCACCCGATGTTCCCCCACACACCTTTCGTCAGCCGGTGCACCTCTAACTTCTTTCCTTAACCCTTGCATGTGACCCACATGTAAGGTAGAGGACGGATTATGTACACTGCACTGCTGAAGGTTAGTTTCCTGGACACGGAAACCGGGTAAATTTACACATACTGTTCGAGGTGCAGCCACCACTGCATACCGCAGGTGGGCTGCACATCGATGTCCAGCGGGCCACATTTGGCCCTCAGGCTGCATGTTGGATGCCCCTGCCCTAGCAGGTGTAACGAAAAATTAAAAAAATACTTCTGCTACCAGATCGCTGCTTATGTGCCCAAATTGCTGCTTATGCAATGACCTACAGTGAGGAAGGGGTTAATTGCTCTTAAAAGAGCCTTTGTTATACTGTAATAAATTACCGTAAAGAAAAATACCCCCCCCAAAAAAACACAGACATAAAAAGATGCTGCTAAAAGAAATCCCCTAGTGCTATAATTAACCCCTAGTGGGTGTAACAATTTTTTTTTTTTAAAGCAGATAGAAAAAAAATGCTTCGGCGGCAAGATCGCTGCATAGGTGACCAGATCGCTTCTTATGCAGTGATCTATGGCAAGCAAGGGGTTAATAGCTTTTAAAAGAGCCTTTGTTTTACTATAATAAATGACAGTAAAAAAAATTAACCCCTAAAAAAATGCACAGACAGCAAAAAATGTGCTGCTGTGTAAGATCTCTGCGTACGCAGTGATCAATGGCAGGGAAGAGGTTAAAGACAGGGAATGACTTTTATAAAAGCCGTTGGTTATTCAATTTTTATTACATTTTATTAAATGGAATACATTTAAATAGTTAAACTATTCAGATCTGTCTCTCCCTCACTAAATCTATAGTGAGGAGAGGGAGGCAGATCTACACTTGTTGAAGGCGATATTACTAAATATTGCCTTTGACTGTATTATAAGTGATCATCCAAGCCCTCATCATACTTGCCACCACACAGATCACACTGAAAAAAAAAATCACTTCCGCTGCTCTGGCCAGCACAATCATTACAGCAGTGCTCCCTTCTACTGGGCTTATGTGGTCGCTCAGGTGTAAGTAGTTATTGGAAAAGGTGTCAGTTGTGTGTAGTTATTGGTGTTGCTAAGAAGTTATTAAGTAGTGATGAAGTTTAGCAACACCATCGGTGCTTATGAAGTGAACTTTAGTTCGGGGGCAATTGTAGCTTGCCCCTGCACTTTTTTTCAGTGTAGCTCAATGCCTCCATATAGAGGCATATAGAGGCATTGTAGCATCCATATAGAGGCATTGTAGCAACAAAGAAAGATTAAAGAAAGCGACCTTAGGTTGCTTTCTTTGCTCTTTTCAGTGCTTGGCGTGCCAGGCACTCAAAAAATGTTGAGTGACGTGCCTGGTCCATCAAATGTCACAAAGGGGTTAAAAATAAACTTTTACACAAACTCCCAATAGAGGTTCTTTAATATAATTGCTCAGACCTGGATTTAAAACCATGGATAGAGTAGGGTGTGAAGTGGCTTAAAGCAATTTTAGTGACACATTCGGAAGTACACTGTCTTAATTTCATAGAAATCCATTTTAAGGTCTAGTGGTGTTACCACTATGATGACCAAAATGTATGATTCTTTATCATTGAATTGCTGGAGGTGTGATGCTCCAACAACTAACCACATTTGTTTGGCAATAAGTATTAAATTATATTGAAGTATTAACTAACCAGAGGCTAAATCCAGATCCAGCAACAATGTTGTTAAATCTAAACTGGCCACTATGCCTAAATCGAATATTATGATAAAAGCACATATACTAGTTCCCGCTAAATTGGCTGTTGCCTAATTTTGGAAATCTACAGAAATTCCTTTATGGCCTGTAATAAAAAATGTTTTAAAAATCATAGACAAAACCATTTTAACAATATAAAAACAAAAATATGGAAAAATTGAATTATAACACTTAATAATATATAATATCTGTTCAACTCCCCAAAACTTGATTTTATATTCATTGCTTTCCGATGTTTACAATATACAATAATTATTTTCCCTTGCTATCAAATATATTTATCCATAATGTATTCTCCTTCAAATGTTTTATGTATGTATGCATTCAATGCAAGTTATTTAGTTATTTAATTAAAATATTGATAATTTGTTAATAAAAAAGAAAAATATATTTATTTGTCCTGAGTTAGGGAGTATCTCGATCGAATACCTTTTTTACCTTTTTTTTGGAAGTTTTAAGGCAATTAGTACAAATAGACCATTACTCTTTTCAAACCGTTTATTTTAAAAAATTATTGATAGTAGCACTGTAACATTGATATCTGTCATGAATCCCATTATCACCCTCCACATGTACATATTTTTCAAAAATAGGCAACCCAGGGTATGTAACGAGGTATTTTGACACTTTTTATGCAGCCATTTTACCACTATATTTGGCAAAATTTGAAATAGTAATTTATGTGTCATTTTTTTCACACACATCATACTTCAGGGATGAATATACAGGGATTGGTATATGTTACTGCCAAACAACACCCTAGTAACTTCTCCTGAGTACAGTGTTAACTGTAAAGATGACCTATCCAGCTGCTGCAAGCTCTCTCTACTGCTGGGGGCATGTATGTATATAGACCAATCAGCCATAACATTATGACCACTGAACAGTGGCAAGCCAGTGGAGGCAGTGTGATGCTTTAGGCAATGATCTGCTGGGAAACCATGGGCCCTGCCATTCATGTGGATGTTACTTTTTAGGTATCACCTTGACATTGTTGCAAACCAATGCCACCCTGTCACATATCAAAAATGGTTAAGGAATGGTTTGAGGAACACAACAATGAGTTCAAGCTGTTGACTTGGCCTCCAAATGCCCCAGACCTCAATCCAATCAAGCATCTGTGGGATGTGCTAAACAAACAAGTCTGATCCATTAAGGCCCCACCTCACAACTTACAGGACTGAGAGGATCTGCTACTAACGTCTTGGTGCCAAATACCACAGCACACCTTCAGAGGTTTAATGGAGTCCATACCTCAAAAGGTGTGATCTGTTTTGGTGTCAAAAGGGAACCTACACAATATTATGTAGGGGCTCATACTGTTATGGATGATCGGTGTGGAGTATATATTTATATATACTAATCCTAAAACACTAACCCTAAGCTACAGTTGTCCTAGTATGTGTAAGTATATAGTTTTTTGAGTAGCAGTACTTTTCAAAAATGTCCCTAAAATGGTTCACAGGACACAGGAGTTTTTCTTTCATAAGATAATGTTGTCTGTATACAAATGATTGTATCGGCTGCTGTTATCAGTCAATAAAACATTTCTCATTTGTTGCCAAAAGAAGTCTTCTGCATGTGGATTTTTTGGCCACTCCAGAATGGAACTTTTACAGATTTTCTTTCTCAACCTGAAGTACTGGGAATTAAGTAAAACTGGTTCCAACAATACAATTATAATGACATCCATATTCTCATCCATCAGTTTTTGTAATGCCAAATAAAATGCTGTTTTGAATCTCCCACTTGTCACAAAACTTTTGGTGAGAATAAATAATGTCTTTTTACTTTCATTAATACTCTGCACAATATTATCGATGACAGCTTTTCCTAACTCCCAATCCCTTTCTTCTAGACACAAAAGTATATCCTTGTCACCTGTGTCCTCCAGGTGGTAACATAGTTCATTAAACACCCAGTCACTAACAGCTGCATCTTTGGTATCGTAAGACACATAGGCATCATAGAGTGTTTGAGAGGTGGTGACTTTTTCCCTTTTCACCCATGCCAAGAATACATAATAAATATACCACATATCCCAGTAAAATAAATGCTTCATAATGGGCAGTGCAGTTAGGGGGATAACTACAAAAAATGAAAGAACAAAAAGTAACATGGAGGTATCATCCATATTGCAAGCTTTCCAGTCAAAATATATAATACCACTTCCTTTTTTGTCAATCGGTGTAGCACAAAGGACATCTGTTGCCAGTCGTGGAATTGCAACATTATTTTCGTTGATCCACATTATAAAGTCTGTAATGTCACATGTGCAATCAAATGGGTTTTCTTTTAGATTTAAAACTTTTAAAAAGTTTTCATTGCCTGACAAAAAAATGGACTTGTTAATATTCTGAAGATTATTATGACTTAAGTCTAAATCAGTGAGGTTGCTGGCCTGTTTTAGAAATTCTGCAGGTAAACTGGAAATCATATTCTTGTGAAGTATAAGTGTCTGCAGTGAATAAGTGTAAGTGGACAAGTTGCTCATTATCATTGTAATCCTATTGTAACTCAGGTCAAGAAGCTTCAGGTGCTTAAAGTACTTCAGACTCTTCCACTCAAAATAATCTAACCAGTTATCGTTTAAATACAGCTCTGTGAGACTTTGAGGTAAGGTAAGGAGCATGTCATCATAAATATTTTCTAGTCTGTTGGAAGATATATCAAGGACAGTAAGATTGTTGAGGTTGCTAAAAATATTTAAGTATCGTGTATCTCCAAGTTTCCATAAAACATCCAACCGATTTCCAGCAAACCTGAGCTCTTTCAGTGAGTGACTGTTAATCTGAGCCTCAGTTAGTGTAGATATCTCATTCCAGCTCAAATTTAAAATTTGAAGGTTGTGAAGATTTTCAATGAATTTCAGGTGATGTGTCACCCCTTCCACAACGAAATAGTGCTTGTTGTAACTTACATCCAAGACCTCTAACTGCGGTATTTCCTGAAATGCATTAATAGATGCAAAATCAAGTTTATTAAATGACAAATCTAAGTATATTAGACTTTTCAAGTAGATAAATTCTGTTCCATTTAAATTTTGACCTATCCCATTAGCTGACAAATTCAAACATGATACGTCTCCAAATGGTCTAAATTCTTCTGGGTCAATAAAAAAAATGCTATTCAAGCTGAGATCTAATGTTTTACCATTTGAACAATATGGAGTTTTTCCTGGAGGACCATATGTTGAAAACATTCCACGAGTGACTTGTGACGTGACATCAAAATTACCACCAATTTCATCTTCTGTCGATGAGTGTTCTGGTTTTGAATATGATTCTAAATGTTTGCTTTGATTATTATTTTCAGAAAATGGTGATATTTTATTCTCAGATAAGTCTATGACTCGTAAATTGGGAATTTGTTCAAACACTTTAAAATCAACTTGTCTAACAAAATTCACTGCAAGGTTTATGATGTGCAAATTTTTAAGTTTTGTTAGAGGAGCCAAGTTAAAGCTAGTAATGTCTTTAAAAACATAGCCTTCTATGCACAAATGCTTAAGGGATACTAATTTTGAAAAATTATCAGAAATGTTAATAGATCTTGGATATGACCGGGTTTCATAATTATAGGATAAGTCAAGAAATTCCAGGGAAGGCAAATTAAATAAAAACTCTGCAGTTGCTATTTCCTTCACTAAATAGTTCAATTCAAGATTCAGCGATTTTAATTGAGTTGTGTTTTCAAACCATTTGCCTGGAATGGATTTCAGGGAAGTACTTGCAAGATTAAGCTCTAGCAAATTTTTGAGCTTCTCAAAAGCATGCAGATCAATTTCAATAGATGATTGTCCAATGCAGGGTTCACACGGATATGCAGCATTAAAACACCTTGGACAGTTTGAACTCAAATGAAGAATTTCCAAGTTGACCAAATTCTTAAAATCTTCTCTGCTGACCACTTTTATCCTGTTATTGCTTAGGTAAAGTTCTTTTAATGATGATGGCAGCATAGGAGGCACCTTAGTTAAGTTGTTAAATGAGAGAGACAGCATCGTTAATTGACTAAGGTCAGCAAATGCTCCAACTTCAATCTCAAAAACTCCGTCACACTTGTTACCATAGTAACAATTATGGCCAAGGTATAACTTTTTCAGTAAATCCAGTTTGGATAAATCGTCCTTGCTAATGGAAAATATATTATTATTCTGAAGACTCAAGACTTGCAATGATCTAGGAAGACCAGTGGGCATTTTGCATAAATAATTTTGGTCAATATAAAGCTCTTTAAGATTTCTTAGGGTGGAGAATGTATCTTTCCCAATATCTAGTCCTCTTTTACATATATCTGTATCTTGTTTATTTGGATTAAGGTTGAAATTTAATACTATTTTTGTGAGATTTTGCCAATCCTGAAAAGACTTTGCAGATATTGTATCTATATAATTTTCAGATAAAAGAAGTTCTACGATGCTTGCCGAGTAGTTGATTGGGAGGGGTACAGTTTTTATCCGACGTGCGCGGCAATCAAAAAGAGTAAAGGATCCATTTTCAGAAATATCACAGGGCAAGGTTCTGTTCTGTGGATGTATGTGAGATGATCCGAAGAAGTTGCTAAAAGCCTGTAGCACAGATGTGGAAAACAGCAACTGGCTTATCATGTTGTCCTGAAACACAAAAGGATAGTAAAATAATAATTTAGTATATTGCAAAGTAAAAAGTAAGGTTTAACATTAAGCTACACAGTACCTAAAAAAAACATCAAAGGTTTGGGAAAACACAAAGGCAATCTGTTTTATTATTTATAACAGAAATTAAAATGGGGGAGGTCCCATGACATGATATGCTGTCATCTAGCGAGATGAGAACTCCAAGATAATTAAGAGTCATGGTGCAGAAATAATTTCTACACCAATATGTTTTTCCCATTCTAGGTTTTTACAGAGAATTCCTTCTATTTTAAATTCTACAATGAGAAAAATATCGAGCTAGCTGGAGTAAACTTGCTAACTGTGATCATAATAGTAGATAGGCACTGTGTCCATGGCAAGGTCTGTGAACGTCCATAGAAAATCATTATCTTGCCAATCACAAAGGGGAAAAAGGTGTTTTCAGGCGCTTTTACAATAGGTGTAAAGTGCGATACAAATATTTCTTAAAGCTGCTTACTAACAGCAAAAGGTACGTGTCCCCTTTAAACAATTCTATAATAAACATACAAAGACAAATATGAGATGGAGCACTGAAATTTCACACAAAAACACACAAATATACTTAAATTTTCATTGAAGAGTATGGGGTATTAGATCTTGATGGTTGTTCAGATGTCCTTTGTCATATATCTAGGAACATAATGGAAGTTCATGTGGTGTAATAGTGTTGTGTGTAATAACGCATGGCACAGTTAAACAGAGAAGGATTATACACAATATGTATATGTATAATTTTTTATTAATAGTATGACTATAGTGTTGTTGATGTAAACTAATGATGATTTTTTACTGTGAAAAGCCAGATTAGAGACACAGCTGAATCATGTCACAGAATGATTTTAACTACTTAAACAGAGTATATATGTATGAAGTAAGCACTGAACCAATAGCAAGTCACTTGAAGAAGCCTTGGGTGGGGCGAAACACGTTTTGACAATACACTCTGAGATTGAACCACCATCAGAAATACACAGGACTTCCTGAGTTTTAAACGATCAAGAAGCGCTTATGTGACACTCGCAAGAGAGGTCACCCTGATTTTATGTAAGAAGTTAATTTTAAACTTTTTTTTGTATCAATTAAATAACAGTTTTATACTAAACAGAAATCTGTTTTATTGCATGTGAGTTAAATGGCCATTTAAAGATACAGAGCACTGTCACTATTGGAGGAGTTCAGAGGATCCTTGAGTGCCCATGGTGGCTATAAAGATATACCTAACAAGTGAGCAGTAATATTCTGCTCCTTAAAAATTGAGTGTGATATCAACTTTTGGGGAACTGTATTATTTTCCATCATATACAAAGAGCACTATTTCTGTTGTGTTTCCTCTCACATATTTCCGAGATATATGACAAAGGACATCCGCGCAACCATTGAGATCTACTACCCCATACTCTTCAATGAAAATGTAAGTATCTTTGTATGTTTGTGTGTGAAATTTCAGCACTCCATCTCCTTTTTGTCTTTGCCAATCACAAATTGGCACTAAATGTCCACCATGAACAATTCTGGTGGCTAGTTCTGGTTTTGATAATCGACAGAGTGGGCCCGCTCAAAAGAAACTGAGCAATTTCTAGCTTTTACACAGGACAAAAGCGGCAGCTGCCCAGGATACAGACACCACAACAGAGGTTAAACTTATATGTGAAAGTATTTTTGCCACACTAGGTGAACCCTCATTTTGCCCCCGGGCCACACACAGTCACATATACACAAGCAAGCAGTTTTTTTTCTTGTTAACCCCTTAAGGACAGAGCCTTTGAAACATTTTTGTCCTTTCTGGACAATGCCTATTTTAACATTTCTGTGCTGTTTGTGTTTAGCAGTAATTTTCTTCTTTGTCATTTGCTGTACCCACACATATTATATATTGTTTTTATCGGGACAAGAAGGGCTTTCTATGGATGCCATCTTTTTGATCATATCTTATCATATTATTAAAAAAAATAATAAAATATGGTAAAAAAAAAAAAGATACACAAATTTCTTTGTTTTTATTTGAAACAACTTCTCCTCATCGACAATAGCGAACGAAAAAACATGCTAAATAGATTCTACTATTTCTCCTGAGTACAGGGATACCACCCATGCATAGGTTTGTTGGGTTGTTTGGGGGCTAAAATGCCAAATTTTTGAGGTGCAGTTTTTTGTTTTCCAACTTGAAATTTTTACATGCAGACAGCCTGCACCCATGTCCCATTTGGGACATATTTGAAGCCAGCTAGTGTATTTTACCCCATCAACCCATATATTTTTTAAAAGAAGACACCTTAGGCTATCTCAAATGGTGGTATTTTTACACTTTCCATGCACTAATTCTACCACCAGCCTTTGTCAAACTTTGTGGTAGTAATTTTTTTGTGGGTTTTTTTCACAAACCTTGTACTTCAGACATGAATTCACAGATTATGGTATGTGTCACTGCCAAATAACACCCTAATAAGTGTTCAGCAACATCTCTTGAGTACAGGGATACCACCCATGCATAGGTTTGTTGGGTTGTTTGGGGGGTAAAAGGCCAAATTTGGTAGGTGCAGTTTTTTGTTTTCCAAATTAAAATTTTGACATGCAGACCGCCTGCACCCATGTCCCATTTGGGACATATTTGAAACCAGCCAGTGTATTTTACCCCATCAACCCATATATTTTTTAAAAGAAGACACCTTAGGCTATCTCAAATGGTGGTATTTTTACACTTTCCATGCACTAATTCTACCACCAGCCTTTGTCAAACTTTGTGGTAGTAATTTTTTTGTGGTTTTTTTTCACAAACCTTGTACTTCAGACATGAATTCACAGATTTTGGTATGTGTCACTGCCAAATAACACCCCAATAAGTGTTCAGCAACATCTCTTGAGTACAGGGATACCACCCATGCATAGTTTTGTTGGGTTGTTTGGGGGGTAAAAGGCCAAATTTGGTAGGTGCAGTTTTTTGTTTTCCAAATTAAAATTTTGACATGCAGACCGCCTGCACCCATGTCCCATTTGGGACATATTTGAAACCAGCCAGTGTATTTTACCCCATCAACCCATATATTTTTTAAAAGTAGACACCCTACGCTATTTCAAATGGTGGTATTTTAACACTTTCCATGCACTAATTCTACCACCAGCCTTTGTCAAAGTTTGTGGTAGTAATTTTTGTGTGGTTTTTTTTCACAAATATTGTATTTTAGACATAAATTCACAGATTTTGGTATGTGTCACTGCCAAACAATAACCCAATATGTGTTCAACAACATATCCTGAGTACAGGGATACCACCCATGCATAGGTTTGTTGGGTTGTTTGGGGGCTAAAGGGCCACATTGTGAAGGTGCGCATTTTCAACTTGGAATATTGACGTGTAGTCAGCCTGAGCCCATCTTTCATTTGGGACTTTTTTTTAAGTAGGACAGTGTATTTTACCCCAAAAAGTATATATTTTGTAAAAGTAGACACCCTAGGCTATTTTAAATGGTGTTATTTTAACACTTTCCATGCACCAATTCTACCACCAGCCTTTGTCAAAGTTTGTGGTAGTCATTTTATTGTGTATTTTTTCCCACATACATTGCACTTTAGACACAAATTCACATATTTCGGTATGTGTCACTGACAAACAATACCACAATATATGTTCAGCAACATCTCCCGAGCACAGGGATACCACCCATGCATAGCTTTGTCAGCTTTGTTAGGGGTTGAAAGGCTACATTTGAGAGGTGCGCTTTTTGATTTTCAAACTTGGAATTTGAACATGTAGAGCAAGGAAGGGGTTAATAGCTCTTATAAGAGCCTTTGTAGTACTGTACAAAAAAATTAACCCCTAAAAATGCACAGACAAGAAAAAATGTTCTGCTGTGCAGTGATCAGTGGCAGGGAAGGGGTTAATACACTACACTATACAAAAGGTATGGCTTTTATAAAAGCCCTTGGAACTCACAATTTATTAACATTTTATTTAATTTATTACAATTTAAAAATTATGTTATACAGATCTGTCTCTTTCCCTCACTAAAACTCAAGTGAGGAGAGGGAGGCAGATCCATATGGGTCAGAACAATATTTACGGACCAGACGAATGGTGATGCTCATCTGAGAAATCACCAAACCACCTTTGCCACTGATCGGCTGTTACTGATCGCTATACACGCGTTCAGACAGCTTCAAAAGGAATACACGTAATCCCCTAGTGGGTATAATTAACCCCTAGTGAGTCTGACAAAAAAAATGCTGATAGCAAAAAAAATCCTTCGGCGACTAGATTGCTCCATATGCGCTGCTTAGGCAGTGACCATATGCACTGCTTAGGCAGTGACCATATGTGCTGCTTAGGAAGTGATATACGGCAAGGAAGGGGTTAATAGCTCTTAAAAGAGCCTTTGATATACTGTAATAAATCAAAGTAAAATAAAATAACCCCTAAAAAAATGCACAGACCTCAAAAAATGTGCTGCTGTGTAAGATCACTGCGTACACAGCGATCAATTGCAGGGAAGGGGTTAAATACTGGAAACGGCTTTTATAAAAGCCTTTGGGTCTCAATTCTATTAAATATATTATAATTAAAAACTTACATTATACAGCTCTGTCTCCCTCCCTCACTAAAACTCAAGTGAGAGGGAGGCAGATCTACACGGGTCAGATCAAATATTTACACATATTGATCTAACCAGACGAATGGTGATGCTCATCTGAGCAAACGCCAACCCGCCATTGTCACTTATCAGCTGTTACTGATCGCTATACATGCGCTCAGACAGCTAAAAAAAATTTTTTACGTTAAACGTAGTCCCCTAGCGGGTATAATTAACACGTGACGGGTGTAATAAAAAAGTTTTAAAAAAATTAAAAATGCTTCTGCAGCAAGATTGCTGCATTTGCGTCAGATCGCTGATTAGGCAGTGATCTACGGCAAGAAAGGGGTTAATCTCTCTTAAAAGAGGTTTTTTTATACTGTAATGAATTACAGTAAAAAAAAATAACCCCTAAAAAATGCACAGACAGCAAAAAATGTGCTGCTGTGTATGATCACTGCGTACACAGCGATCAATGGCAGGGAAGGGGTTAAATGGCTTTTATAAAAGCCCTTGGTGTTTAAAATTTTATTAAATATTTTTTTTATTATTTTATTTTATATTTTTACTTGATCTGATCTGTCTCTCTCCCTTACTATAACTAGTAAGGTGAGGGAGGCAGATCAATACTTGTCAAAGGCAATATTTAGTAATATTGCCTTTGACAGTATGGTAAGTGCTCATCAGAGCACTTACCATACATGCCTGCACACAGATCACATAGATCTGCTGTGCCGGCATCCATTGGCTCCCCCTAGAGCATCGGAAGTGAAATACTTTCACTTCCGATGCTCTTGCCATTAGAAGGGAAACGCTGCCTGTACAGGCAGCGTTCCCTTCTACTGAGCCGATGGGGTCGCTCAGGAGAGCGACCACCATCGGCTCTGGGCAGCCTGGAGGTGTTGTTAAGTGCCTCGCTGGCGAGGCACTTTAACAACACCGCAGATGCTTAGAAAGCGAACGATCGTTCGCTTTCTAAGCACATGTGTGCAGCGGGCGCAGCCATTTTTAAATGGCTGCTACGATCACTCCGTGGAGTGATCGTAGCGCGCCCCTGCACATTTGGGGGGTGTTGCACAATGCCTCTACCTAGAGGCATTGTAGCAACACCGTTAGAGTAAAGAAAGCGACCGCTGGTCGCTTTCTTTACTCCATTTAGTGCATGACGTGCCAGGCACGTCAGCTGTCGGCAAGTCCACGATTTGCCGTGACGTGCCTGGCACGTCATCTGTCGTTAAGGGGTTAAAGAAAAAGTACATTTCTTAATGTGTCCCCCTATCTGTCTCCTCTTCCTCCTCATGCCTGTCCCTCTCCTCTCCCCCCTCATACCTGTCCCTCTCCCTTCTCATGTCTATTCCTCTCCCTTCCCATGCCGGTCCCTCTCCTCTTCCTCCTCATGTCTGTCCCTCTACTCTCCCTTCCCATGTCGGTCCCTCTCCTCTCCCTCCTCATGTCTGTCCCTCTCCTCTCCCTGCCCATGTTGGTCTATCTCCACTCCCTTCACATGCCGGTCTATCTCCTCTAGCTTCCCATGCCTGTTTCTCTCTCCTTTTCATTCCAATGAGTGTCTTTCTCTCCTCTCTCCCTTCCCATGCCTGTCTCTCTCCTCTATCACTTCCCATGCCTGTCTCTCACTCCTCTCTGTACCCATATCTGTTGTACCCCCCCATGTCTGTGGAATGTTCACCCCCATTCCTGTGGTCTGTCCCCCTTTCTGTGGTCTCCCCTCTCCCATGTGTGTGGTATTTCCTCCCCTGCTCCCTCACATGTGTGTGGTATTTCCTCCCCTCCTCCCTCCCATGTGTGTGGTCTTTCCTCCACTCCCTTCCTCCATCCCATGTGTGTGATCTGTCCCCCTATTTTTCCCTGCGCAGAGTGATCATTCAGAGCATTGGCAATATGCTCTGAATGTTCAGTGTGTGTGAGGAAGTGGGCGCTGCTGCTCAGGTAAAAAAAAAATGTATATATATGCGTTGGGAGTCTGAGCCCCTTTCGCCGGTTCACTCAGTGTGCTGGGGCAGCCCATATATAAAGAATCAAGCACTCAAAAGTGCCTGTTTAATATCGAGAACCTCCACCAAACACTGTTCTTCTCTCACACTGATATTTATAAAAAAAAGGTGCAAATATTGTTATGCATAACGAACAGGGATTATGGCTTTTTTTTTCTCTTCCCAACACTTTACAGTAATGTAAAGTAATACAGGAATGTTTGTGCATAACCCCATTATACTAGCAGAACTGCAAGCAGACAAGGAAGTTATTTTAGCACCACTTTGAAGTATTACCGGTAAAACTGGTATTTGTTTTTGTATTTGAATTTTATGTTGCTGTGTAACAGAGAGCGGTGGCAGTTACAAAGTCTTTTATTGTTTATGTGTCACATGAAACATAAAACCACTCAATACTTGACATTCCTAACTATAAAAATGCTAACTTTTTAAGTAGTAATATACTCTTAGATCTAGGCAGGGCCGGCCTTTGGGGAGTGCAACCTGTGTGACAGCACAGTGAGCAACACTCAGGGGGGAGCCAGAGGAGGCACCTGTCTACTGGCACTTCCTCTGCTCCTCATGCAACAAGTTTAAAAAAAAAAAAAAGGTTTTCTAGGTGAGGTGCCGCTGATCTGATTGGCACCATCACTAGAAGCATGCAGCCCCTGAGCAACAGGGAGCTGCATGCTCTCTGCCTGCCCTGTGACAAGCGGCAGGTATCTGCTTCTTACGGCAGAGACCTGCTGCTGTCAGTCATCACACAGCCAATCAGAGGGGAGCCTGAATAGAGGGAGCAGGTCTCTGCAAGAATGAGAACAGTAGCTCCCTCCACACCACAGCCAGCCCAGAAGGGTGCCCCACAGACCAGCAGGGCTCAATGAGCCTCCCCCAGGGCAGAAAGGTAGGGTCCTGGGAGGGAGGCTAGTACTAGAATTTTTAAAAATCTTCTGTGGACTACTCTTCCGATGATGCTCAGCCAGCAACATAGTGGACACCTTACTGAAAATCATGGGAATTGCAGTCTACACTTAACGTCTACAGTCTTATCTACTGTTAACTGCACTTCCCTTGATGCTGATTCCCTTTTTGCATGTACAACTGTTCCCTATTTGCCAGGACTGTCTCAGCATAGTGAAATCTCTGGGACATACTCCAAAATGCCAGGAATTGTCCCTGCAAAAAAACTGGCAACTATGATAAAGACAAACAAAAAAACTTCCAATAACATAGTAATAACCATGACACACAATAACAGTGTTCATAAATATATGGTCCATGTTATAATTTACAATTTTAGAATTTAAAATGTTTGAAATCACATCTGATCAACATAATTAAGCAACTAAGTACAAAGAAAAAAACTGCTATATATCAGACAGGAGAGAAAAAATACAGAAACTTCTCATAGTGTAATATGCATCTTCTTAATATGGATCTTCAAATAAAACTACATGATAGATTCTTACAGGGACAATAACCGTCTCAAGAATAAAAAGCCAGAAACCCTTAGGGCTCTATTCACTAAAATTCAAGAACAACAAGAGGAGATCAAACTGTGAGGTCAAATTTGACCTCCTAATTTTAACCTTTAACCTCTTCGAGCTATTCAATATAAATAATCTTCTCCCCCCCCCCCCCTTGCCAAAGTCCAACTCGAAGCCCATTCCAAACTCCCCTTCATGAAAAGCAAAACAAATACTATTCACTAAAAAATAAAGGGAGTACAAATTGGGAGGCAAGTTGGGCGTCCAAAACACCTCGCAACTTGCTTTTTTAAAAGGTGGAAAATTGCTTGAAAATAACTAAATAGAATACATTTTTAAAAAATCCTCTCCACCCTCCTTAAGAAACTGGGTTTGGGGGCTGACCTCTTCCCCTTTAATTAACAGGGCCAGGAGCTGGCCAAATGAACCCAGCCTCCGTAAATTAATGGGATCAGAAACTGGCACCTGACCCCATTCCCACCTTCCTCAATAGAGTAACTGTGTCTCGGGTACCATACAATAAATGAAATAATTAATTAATAAAAGCCTACCTACTCAACCACAGCTACCTTGCTTTGGAGGGGGGAAATAAACCAATAAAATAACCCTTTAAAAAAAAAAAAAACACCCTTTGAGTGCCACACGGTGGCCTGTAAAAATCACTGGCCCCTACCCTGGCACATAAAGGGTGTGCTGTGGAAAAAAAACAATGGATGCTACTTTAATACAGATGAATTAACATTTACAACTGTAAATAGAGTTTACATTTTGAATTCTTTTTCATTTATTGAGGTCTCACAGAAAAAAAACACGTTAACGATTATTTTTGCGAATAACATAAATTTATCAATGATGCACAAACAGATTAATAAATACACTGGTACATTATTTAAAATTTGCAAATGTTTTTTATTTTATTTTTGTGTTTCTTTAGTACATGGCCCAACAGTATATTCAGCAACACAATTACAAACAGTAATAGTTACCTTTTATCATGCAGCAGCACTAGCTAGTTTTAAATGATCTGACAGCAGACATCACATAGTAAATATTCATGAAGCTGCAAACATAGCTATTTGGTTTCAACCATATTTTACACATTATTTAGTACAGTGTGACTCTCTCAGTTCCCCCACACCTTCCATTATCACAATCTACTTTTATTTGTACCTCCCCCATTTTTTCTGCCTTTTCACTTAAGTTTCTCATGTTCCCCATCCCCTCTAGAATGTAAGCTTGTTAGCAGAGCCTTCTACCTCATGCTTTAGTCTGAAAATGTTTGTATAATTTTGTTTGTAACTCCCTTATTCTTTGTACCAAGCGCTGTGTAAATTGTTGACGCTATAGAAATAAAAATGAATGCAATAGTGCAAAGTGGGTGCTAGAGCAAGCCCAGAGTGCAAAGTCCTGAGTTTAAATCTTGTTGCTGGGGCATATTCAGAGTGCTAATCTGAGTGCATAAAATGACCACGGTATGGGGTTAGGGGGTGCTATGGGAGGGGGACAGGGGTGTATGACAGAGTTGGAGGGGGTGGCAGGGATTTACTCTGCCTTTCTAGAAATATGACTTGCTAAAGGACCAAACTGGTGACAGTGACTATATTGAGATGTATTCAAACAGACTTACCCACATTGTATCTCTATTTAATCCTTTGGGTAAGAATATACCAATAATCCCACTCACGATTAGAGATTTCGTAGCAGCAACCCTACCTGTGATCGTCTGGATAGGAGTGAATTTGTGAAATGCAATTGCTTTCCAGTGCTTTCCAGTTAACGCAGGAATGGTATGTAAATAATCCTTTTGTCACAGGATCTGAATAGCAGGAAGTAATTTATGTGACAAGCAGCTTGTAAGATTTAGAAACTGCTGTTTGCAGAAAAGGGGAAGTTTAATAAAATCTTATAATAAGATAGCTCTGCTAAGAGGTGGGCTAAAAAAAGTGACAAGCAAGTAGCATAGCCCTATTTATTCCTAGGTCACCAATATATTTGAAGATCACATCTACATACTTCCTGTATGATCACTTGAAGCTACTTACGTTTAAAACCTATACCCTGCTCTACAGTAGTGTAATTTGTATTACAAAATGTTGTCATGTATCCTGCTATTGCAGGGGAGGGCTGGCAATGGGGTAGCTTCTCCATGGGCTGCTCTTTCACCTATATCAATGGGCTGGGGTCGCACCACTTTTTACTTCTAAATCCTGTAGTGCTCTCAACTTTCTATTTAATATTTGTGTTTATCTATCAATCTCTGTTCTTTGTCTGTCAATATATAGGTCTTGCATCTCTGATTATAATGGGCGGGCTGATGAAGTATCCTAAACCACTAAATAATTTTTTCCACCCAGTTCAAAAGTTGCCAGCCCTCTCCTGAGAGAGAGTGAACCTCTTTTTACATGGGATCAACAGAAGGGACCTTGTGTAGGATGCTGATTGCACTAATAGGACTTACTTCAGCACACTCATTGCAATAAAAAAGCAAATAAACAACCAGTAACTGAGTGGAGTTGTCTTGTTTTGTGGTGTCATACTGCAACTTTCTATAAATAGGAAGAAAATAAAAAAAGAAGAAAAATGTTAGATCTTTTTTAGAGTGTAAAAAACTAAAGGCTCTACACAATTTCCTGAAGTTAAGGTCCCCCTGCTGACCCCATGGAAAACTGAGGGTCTCTACCAGAGAGAGACAGTAGCCGACCAGACGGCTGCCTGCTTCATGTGGAAGCATGGCAGCTGCCGGTCAGAGGATAATCTGGCATGTACTATCAAAAGTATCCTCACAATGGGAACAACTAACTATATTAGAAGCACAAGTGAAATATAAAGTTTAGATGAGGTAGCTGAAAAGCAGGCACAGATGCAATTGATGTACCAACACGATGATGAGGCTAGAGGTGAACACCAAAGCCGTATTTTACAATACAAGTACACTAAATTGGACATGCTTGCTACCAGTGTACTGCTGCTCCCGTGGAAATTCCCCCACCTATCACCCCTCTGTTAGCACAGGTGGGTAAAGGTCACTCTGGTGATGGTGACGATGATACCAACAAGACTGGACCACTGCACAGTATATCATTTTTCCTCATCAGATGTTGATGAGTAAATCATACTGTAGTGTCTTGTGAGATGTATTGAACAATAATCTTGAGACTGGTACATATGAATAAAGCTGAAGCCAAGAATAACAAGATGGATTCCAGCAGCCTCCATTTTGTGTCAGTTTTTAGACATCCTTCTGTATGTTCACATCTTATTCTGTGTATCTGAGGATAAAAAAAAAGTCTGTTATCTGAAAGCAAATATTTTACTGATAAGATTGATATAGGCTACAATAGATAAGGGGTCATTGTTAGTGGAAGGTTTATGACTCTAGCCACATTTCATTATCCCAGCTGTGTCCATACAAGAGGAAAAGGGGGGATTCTCTTCAACTTGCTAGCCCACCCAAACAGAAACTGACAGACACAGACACACTGAGATTATTTTGATTTTAGATTTGAAGAATATAATAAGGGTTATTATAAACACAACTAGTTGATTCTAATCACTCATTAAAATATATAATTATATCACACCTTCACTCAAATATGCAAAATATAATTAATCCTGCAAATTAATTAGAACATTGTTTTTATTGTTTTATTAGTGTGGTATAAATTTAATTATTAGAATATTTACTCTAATTTGAAAATATATTAACACTTTCCACATTTATATTTTCTCACATTATACTCACAATCCAAGTATAGCTAGACTGCTGCTAATCTGCACCTGGACACTTTATTTGTTTATTTCTTCTAAGGAAACCGGATATTACCGGTGAAACGCATTGTGAAAACATCATATTTGTACCTCGGAGTGGTGGGAGTTGGAGTTGCACACAGACTCTCCCCCAGTTGCGAGCTCATAGTGCACATGTGTTAATGACCATATTGATCACGAATTGTGTCCTACACCTCATTTGATCATGCGGTAAGGTGGGTCCAAACTATGGGTAAGGGGGCCCTTCTTGCTAAAACTGACATTGAGGCGGCTTTCCGGCTACTGCCGGTGCACCCAGAGTGTTTTCACCTCCTTGGGTGCCATTGGGGGGGGGGGGAATTTATGTCGATCTCTGCCTCCCCATGGGGTGCTCCATCTCATGTTTCTATTTCGAGACATTCAGTACCTTTTTGGAATGGGTAATCAGAGAGGAAGCTGGTGCAAAATCACTTCTCCATTATCTGGATGATTTTTTATGTGTTGGTCCTCCGGACTCTCCTCTCTGTTTATCCATCCTATGTACCATTGAGCAAGTGATGGCCCGGTTTGGTGTCCCATTGTCACCTGAGAAAACTGAGGGGCCTTCCACCACCATAACATTTTTGTGAATCGAGATAGATTCAGTGAAGATGGAGTCTCGCCTCCCCATGGATAAGGTCGATGATCTTCGGTCTCTGGTGTCGCACATGTGCACATTACGCAAGGTTCAGTTGCGCCAGTTGCAGTCGCTGCTTGGCAAACTGAATTTTGCATGCAAAACCATCCCCATGGGTCGGATATTCTGCAGGCGTCTGTCTTTAGCTACAGCTGGCGCCCGCTCTCCGCACCACTTTATCCGTCTCACAAGGGAACTTAAGGCTGACTTGGCTGTGTGGGATTCGTTTTTGCAGTTGTTTAATGGGCGGACATTGTTTTTGGAGCCAGCAGTTTCCAATGCGGATTTGAGTCTGTGGACCAATGCGGCTGGCTCAATCGGTTTTGGGGGGTTCTTTCACGGTAGGTGGTTTTCTGGCCTGTGGCCTGAGGCCTGGCATTGCTCTGGCCTTACTCGGAACCTGGCCTTCTTGGAGTTGTTTCCAATAGTGGTTTCCATCATTGTCTGGGGTCCATTGATGGAAAACAGGAAGGTCCGGTTCTGGTGCGACAACATGGGGGTGGTTCAAGCCATCAACAATATCTCCGCATCCCCCCCCCAGTGATCAATCTACTACGACAGCTAGTTCTCCGGGGTTTGAGGCACAATTTGTGGGTCCGAGCTGTACACGTCCCTGGTGTGCACAACGAGGTGGCCGACTCTTTGTCTCGCAAACAGTGGGATCGATTCAGGCTGCTGGCGCCAGACGCTGACAGAGCGGCCACTCCATTTCCCAGCTGGATATGAACGCTAGCAGACGGAACGCCTTGACACTCCTGCACGGGTCCATGGTGCCAGCCACGTGGACCGCGTACTCTTCGGTCTGGGTTGAATGGCGCTGCTTTCTTCGGATGGCGGGTGATCCCGAAACACATGAGAGTGTGCTCTCCGCTTTGCTATGGTTTATTGGGCATCTGTTCACGGAGAAGGTGACAGTCCCATCCCTGAACCGGAAAATGTCGGCAATAGCGGCTTACTTTAAATTCTCTGGAGGTCCTGACGTGACGAAGGAATTTCTGGTGAGGCAAGCTTTAAGGGGCTACCGCCGGGGCTTCAAGCAGCTGGATAGCCAACGCCCTGTGACCTTCTCTATCCTGCTGTGCATTCTGGAAATGTTGCCATTGGTGTGCTCGTCACCCTTTGAGAATGTTCTTTTTGCTTTGGCATTTTCATGGGCCTTTTTTGGAGCATTTCGGGTGGGCGAGCTTGTCAGCCCCACCTGTCTTAAGCATGGGGGGGGTGCTATTGGAGGACGTACGGCATCAGGGTGACTCCGCCCGTGTCCTCATCAGGAGATCTAAGACGGATCAGGCTGAAAAAGGTCTGACTGTATCCCTGCTGGCCCTCCTGGACTCTCCCGCTTGCCCGGTGCACTGTCTCCAGCTATTTTTACATCTCCGTCCTGATGGCGGCTCTCCCTTGTTGATACACAGGGATGGCTCTGCAATGTCTCGGTTCCAGTTTTTCTCGGTTTTCAGGAAATGCTTTGCGTCTCTTGATCTGGATCCGGCTGCCTTTGGGACCCACTCCTTTAGGATAGGGGTGGCCACGGAAGCAGCTAGATGGGGTTTGGGTGATTCTGTAGTAAAACTGATTGGTAGATGGGAGTCTGCCCGTTTTAAATCCTATATCCAACCCCACCTCGTCTAGTGTCCGTCCTTGGTATACCAGTGCATATGTTTAAAATTTAATTTAAAAAAAATAAAAAATTGTGATGCAATTTCACACAGTTTTTCTTCCATGTTGATGTTTTTGTTCGTTTTTATGTGTTGCACAACAAAAAAAAAAATATATATATATATTTATATTATGTGTACATGATTATGTCATATGCTTGCTTGGGGACTTACACCAGCACTGGGGTGGCTGCTGTGTTCTTCTTTCAGCCTCTGCATGCTGCAGAACATGGATTTTGGCACATTCTTTTGTCTACTGGGCAGCCAGGCGGGCTGCAGTTCGTCCCAATGGGGCTTCCTTGGGTCTCTGTCAGGACCAGGTAGATCTGCAGTGGATGGGCTGTCGGGGCAGGCGCTGGAACGCCATGCCTGGATACGTGGCACAGTCAGTCACCCCATGTGCTGTTCCTGCACCTCGGAGGAAACGACTTGTGTTTTACAACACTGAGGGAGTTGACCTATGGCATTAAGGCAGACATCCTGCGCCTGTGGCTGCAATTTCGGGTCTGGTTCTGGTGTGGTCCGACATCATTTCAACGCTGCGCTGGCGGGGCGCCCGGTCTCCTTCGGGGGTGGAACTGGCCAGGAAGAAACTGAACAGTGCCATCTCACAGTTCATGTTGTACAACGGTGGCCTAGTGGTGCGTCATCCAGTGCTGGACGGTTCCGATGCCTCCCTGTATCGGAGGGACGGGGTCCATCTGACAGATGTTGGCTGTGATCTGTGGAATTTGGCGATCCAGTCCAGTCTCGAAAAAGCGGTAGTGGTGTGGAGGAGCCAATAGAGTGTAAGGTTTCACACTCAGTGGCATTGGCAGGGGGTACCCGAGGTATGACGTCAGTGCAGGGGGTTGGCTGTCTTGGGTATGGCCAACCTAGGAGGCAGTAGCTCTGGGAGCTAGCTGCACGGACTCCCCACGGGCTGGTCCCTGGGGAGTGAATATCAGGTGGCTACCGTGCAGGGGCATTGACGCCGGTAGACTGATATTTTTGGTTACGCCTACGTCCGATCCTCGGGTACCCAATCCTAGATATGCTACCGCTTAGTGGCATATACATGTGGTACTCCACAAGATGGTGTCTTTTGTACATGGTATGTATATGTTATATGTGTTTTCCATGGTTGTATACGTTTGTAGTATACGTTTAAGTTGATTAGTTACTGATAATAATACAAAATATTTGTTACAGTATTTCTTAATAAATACTGTGACCTTCATATCCAGTTTGTTGTCCGTGTCTTTTCTTGGGGGGAGGTTGCGTTAATTCGCCATACCTTGGTCAAGTAATGTCCTGTAATAATGCAATATATGAAAGGGCAGAATGACAACAGGTTGGTGATGCAGCCTCATCACAAGTCTGTCAGTCATAGGCCCTCGGCCAGTAATTGCCCTTCATGGGCGGCCGTTCCTCCCCCCTTGGGGGCTGGGCAAAACCTATATAAACCCTTGCAGCGGTTTTGCCCAGCCTCTTTTCTTCATTATAGAAATCAGTTCCCTCCCACCCATCCCTCTTTGTCTTGTCTTTGTCTATGTCATTGTTGTGATGGCAGGGGGTACCCGAGGTATGACGTCAGTGCAGGGGGTTGGCTGTCTTGGGTATGGCCAACCCGGGAGGCAGTAGCTCTGGGAGCTAGCTGCACGGACTCCCCATGGGCTGGTCCCTGGGGAGTGAATATCAGGTGGCTACCGTGCAAAGGGCATTGACGCCGGTAGACTGATATTTTTGGTTACGCCTACGTCCGATCCTCGGGTACCCAATCTTAGATATGCTACCGCTTAGTGGCATATACATGTGTTACTCCACAAGATGGTGTCTTTTGTACATGGTATGTATATGTTATATGTGTTTTCCATGGTTGTATACGTTTGTAGTATACGTTTAAGTTGATTAGTTACTGATAATAATACAAAATCTTTGTTACAGTATTTCTTAATAAATACTGTGACCTTCATATCCAGTTTGTTGTCCGTGTCTTTTCTTGGGGGGAGGTTGCGTTAATTCGCCATACCTTGGTCATGTATTTTATCTGTGTTTGATTTTGGATACTGCGCCATTGGCTTTTTAATCTTTTATAGATTTATTAAAAGAAAACTTTTCCATGAACCTGAGTATCATAAGTGTTATCTGTTGACGGGCTTTTTAAGAAGATTCGTTTGTGAGTGTATATACACCCCACTATATACCTCCTGTTACACCATACAGTATTACACTACAATACTTTGTTTTTTCTCTTCCATGTTTTTGCGCTCCCTCAGCTATAAATCATGACATCATCGCATTTAAATTAAACACACTCATTAACTTTTACTTTAGTGTCTAAAAGTTACAAAGAACAAGGTGAGAGTCTGAGATAAGGTTTGGTTGATAAGTTGATACTGGAGGTATAGAAGGGAGACTGAGTTTGGGAGATCAGGTCACTAGTGGGTTGAGAGATGGGAATGTTTTAGAAAAGGGCTGAGTCTCTCTCATTTTGGGGAGAACGCATGAATATGAGGCTTTTAATAGCATATGTTCGCTATAATAATAGACATCTCAATACACATAGTATTGAGCTTAGTCTCATGGATAACTCCCATCACACAATTCTTCAATGGAAGAAGTCTCAACTGCAAATCAACCACTGCTGGTAATGTATAAATGTGGTACTTTGTTTCTAGCATAACCTCAATTTTTATGGATGTAATTAGTATATATATTTGGGTAAATTAAACATAAATCTGGAAAGAGCAGCAGAGCCAAATGTAATGGGGGGCGGAGCGATGACGTGGTGATGTAGACTGGGGGTTTGCCGGATGCGCGCCTCGAGGATGAGAGAAACACCGGTAGATCTTCTCCCGCAGACTCCATACTAAATGAAGGCGCACCCTCTCTCCTCTGACGGCGAGAGGGGAGAGAGTGAAGCATATTGAAGGGAAAACTGGGTCCCTCCCAAGATGACCGGTTAAAACTTACAGAAACTAAAGTGGACAATCTCGAGATGAAGATGGCGGATATAGAGGACCACTCACGCGTAATAATATTAGAGTCAGAGGAATCCCAGAGAGTATTCCACCAGGCGAGCTGGAGCAGTATTTAATATCAATGTGGAACTCACTGGGTCTACAGACAAAGCAAAAATCAAACTCAGTGGAACGTTTTCATAGAATTAGGAAGGCACCAAGAACAGCAGAACATCTACCAAGGGACGTTCTAGTTTCCTTTCAGTCTTTTAGGTTTAAATCCCAAATTATGGAAGCGTTTAGAAAGAAATCACTTAAGGACTCAGAATTTGAGGATATTCAGTTTTTTTCCGACTTATCCCTATACAAACACGCAAATTGCGTAAAGCTTTTTTCCAATACACGTATACATTGATGGCTCACAATATAAGTTTTGTATGGGGTTTCCCAGTAAGAGTAAATCTAACATATGAGGGTATAAGAGAGTCTTTTGCAAAGCCAAATGATTTGCCAGATTTGTTAAAACAGAAAAACTTGTCCTAAAGTGGTCAGGAAAGAAGGAGGGATATGGGTTAATAGAAATAGGGAAAGTGTAATGAATGTCAGATAGAGGGGAAGGGGGGGAAGACCCTCGGTGAGGGGGTATATAGGGAGAGGATGAGGGGGGAGGACCGGGAGGGGGGAAAGGAGGGAGGGTTTGTTCTTTTTTTTCTCTTTTCTCTCCTCAAGGTTTAAAATTAAATTGAAATGCAAAATATAGGCTGGATATAAGATGTAGATTCTCAAGTTAGACTATACATATAAGGGATTAGGCACTGTAATGGATTATTTTAAATAGGATTCCTATGGCTGAAAAACAGAAATCCCTTTGCTGAAAGATTTGACAGTCTATAATGGAGACTTATATATATATATATATATATATATATATATATATATATATTTTTTTTTTTTTTTTTTCTTACAAGGTTTAAGATCATATTTTCAATACAGAACATATGTTGGTTATAGGATGTTGATTCTAAAATGATTATGGAGAGATCTCTGCATTGGGCACATGGTGTGATTTTAAAAGCGTAATGAGAGGGGAGCTCATCAAAATCGGTGCCAGAGAGAGAAATAAGAACTCCTACTCTCTGGCGGAAATGTATATAAAATTAGACGACATTAATAGAGCAAATAAGATCAACCCTAACAGTCTACAATCTAAAAAAATAGCTGAGCTAGAACAACAAATTAACGATACATTGTTAAAAAAGAGAACTGGGGCCTAGAAAAAATTAACAGAACATGGTATTATAGGGGTAATAAAGGGGATAGAATAATGGCAGAAAGATTGAGAAAAAATAGGGCCAAACGGAATATAAACTTAATAAGGGTAAGGGATGAGGTGTTGATGACCCCTGAGAAAAGAGGATCTGCATTTAGAGATTTTTATAACAACCTATACAATCTACCAGAACAAGGATCAGTGGAAAAGATAAGAGAGTACTTGAGCAAAACACACTTGCCTAAATTGAGTACAGCTAGTGAAACTTAATGAGGTCATTACAATGGAGGAAGTAGAGAAAGCTATAGACGGCCTTAGACCAAACAAGTCCCCAGGCCCGGATGGATTTAACAATTTTTTTTTTCTTCAAGATACTAAAGGAGGAAATTAAGGAAGACTTACTTCTGGCTTTTAAGGAAATCATGAGTGGGTAATCTATTCCCTCAGAGCTCTTGCAAGAGAATATTGTAACAATTCTGAAAGAGGGGGAAACCCCAGAAACAACATCTAATTACCGTCCTATCTCCATGCTGAATATGGATTTAAAAATATATTCATCTTTAATAGCTCACCGTGTAAAACAAGTAATTCCTCTGTTAATTCATCCGGACCAGGTTGGATTTGTGCCAGGGAGATCTTCCAGCAATAATGTGAGGAGACGTATAGATATACTTCAACTAGTGGGGATACAAAAGAGACCTCACCTGACCCTATCATTAGACGCAGAAAAAGCATTTGACAGGGTCAGGTGGGGTTTCCTGAGAGGGACCTTGGAGACGTTTGGCTTTGAGGGTAGAATCATGGAGGCGATTATAGCCCTTTATGAAAGCCCTTCAATGAGGGTTATGGGAGGGGGCTTTTGCTCTGACTGGTTCAGTCTGCCAAATGGGACGAGGCAGGGCTGCCCCCTCTCACCGCTCTTATATGTCCTCACTATGGAGTCCCTGGCAGACAACATTAGGAATAATGAGAAGATCAGGGGCATAAACACAGCAGCTGGACAAGCTAAGAAACATTTATACGCAGACGATATCGTCCTCACACTGACTGACCCTCAGAATTCCCCTAGTTGAGTTAATGGATACTCTAGACCAATATTCCAAGGCTTCGAACTACAAACTTAACATAGATAAATCAATAATAATGCCGACTAACATCCCGATTCACCTGGAGACATACCTGAGAGAGGAATATTGATTTACCTGGGCCAATAGTATTAATTACTTAGGAATAAAAATAAGCCAGGACCTAATAAAAATATTCGAACATCATTTTTTACCGATGCTGAAAACAAACCATGAAGCAACTTAAAAACTGGGGTAATTTGGCTTTCTCCTGGTGGGGACGGGTAAATTTGTTAAAAGCCTACATACTGCCGAAATGGCAATATAAGTTTTGTATGCTCCCATTGAAAGTGCCCGAAAGCTGGCTGTCCCTGGCACAGTCCTCATTTAGGAACTTTATCTGGGCAGGAAAAAAACGAGATTGGGGCTAAATAAAATCAAAATTAACCCCAAAGAAGGAGGCCTCTCAATGCCTGACATACAGGAACAGTATAACCTTTTAGCCCATGCTATAGTCTCGCAGAGAGTGTCTATCAGAGATTAAAAATTGTATCATATCGAAAAAGAGATATGCAATGTTAATAGAATGCCTATTCTGGGAGACTGAGACAAAGAGGAAATTCTCTTTGGGAGTTAAAAACAGTATCGTGTTGGAATGTCTGGTAGACAACTGGAATAGAATTAAAAAGAAGATTAAATTGAGAAAAATGATCGTCCTTGTTACCTTGTTGGGGATCTTGTTAGATAATATAGAGAACCTGAAGCTTAACATCTGGGTGAGAAATGGTTTCTCTAGATTTAAAGATTTCATAAAAGGACAGGAGGTTAGACCTTTCCCTGAAATTATTGCCTCCAGCCCGCAACTTAAGGGCGAGATTTTTAGCTACATCCGCATTAAAGGATATATAATGAGCCATCTATACAAGGGCCAGGATTTAGTTGTGGAAAAGTTTCAGAGTCTATTATATAAGGATAAGCCTAGGGGCCTCTCTCCCAGATACATAGAGTTCCTTAGAGATATGGAGGGGGAAGTTTTAAACACGGCCATCATTAGATGGAATAATTCTCTGGAAATAAACATAAATCCTATTGAGTGGAAGAACTAATTTGCATACATGTATAAAAATGTATATGAAATGCTTACAATTGGTTGAACTCCAATTCAAGCTACTAAACTGGTGGTACTTGAGTCCCACAACAACTCAATAGGTTTTACCCGGACCATCCTAGGGAATGTTGGAGATGCAACACTTTCATTGGGGATATGACACACATTTGGTGGACCTGTAGATTGGTGGGAAGGCTCTGGAGATCTGTTGCTGAGTTGATCAAAAGATTGACCAATGTTAAGCTGGATCTACTTCCGTAAGTCTTTTTATTACATCTTAATTTCCCAAAAATGGACAAGGACAAACAGGTTTTTATTGTACACTTATTAATGGCTGTAAAAATCTCAATTACTAGAAAATGGAAATCAATAGTGGTTCCATGCTGGGCGGAGATTAGAAGCCAACTGTTATATCAATGAAAAATGGAGAAGGGTATTATAGCCCATCAAACAGTACAACCCGACAAAAAAGTTAAATGGAATAGATAGATTATGCAGATCTCAGAGGAAGTGCAGGATAGAGACAAGTGAGGTACTCAGGAAAGGCGAGAGTAGGATGATTAGGGTGGTTTTCTCCCCAGGGCAGGGATGGGGGAGCAGTATGCTATATATATTACCAAGAAGCAGAAGTTCTTATAGTCTAGTTATTCACCCAAATATGTAATATATAATCTCCAGAGATTATCTAAGATTCATATTCTAGAAAGCATAGATTGTCATTTACCGGGCACATTAGGAAATAGCCACCTTGAGTTATATGATTTAGTAATATTACCTTACCTAAGCAGAGTATATGCTGGTAATTTGTGGGTAATTATGGTGTACTATCAGTAACTATTTGAACTACTTATCAATATCGATGTAGGTGTGGTTGTATCTAAATAAAATGCATGGCCATCTTGTGGTCAGAAACATAACTGCATAGTAAATTATATTACATGCATGTTTATACAACTACATTGACGCATAATTCATGTTTTATCTTATTTACATCTGTTATAAGTCATGCATGTGAATTATGATTAACATCTATTGATATTGTATTTTGTTGTTACACTACTTTGCTTATCGTTTGATCTTTATTTTATATTCAATAAATTAATTATTAATTTATTAATAATTGTTGCATTGTATTTACTTTTGTAAAAACGTCATCCAAACTCCCTATATACATAACAAATTCTTTGTATCAGTATTTTTGGTCGGACCCATATATATGAATCATCAATGTTCATATTTTTAATGATTCATAATTAATAACCCATATTCATATTTGTATGGTTAACAATATCCGACAATCTTGTTGAACTGTGGAATTGCTCCAAAGGTGACCAGGTGCGCTGTACTGGCTTGTTGAGCTTTTGATTTAATTGATCCTGAGGCTGAGAACGCTGCCTATCAGTGGCGTAGCGTGGGGGGTGCAGGGGGGGCCGGCCGCACCGGGCGCAATATCTGGGGGGGCGCACTAGCCCTATGCGGCCGCCAGGGCCGTCTTTAACGCGGGGCAAACGGGGCAGCTGCCCTGGGCCCATTTACTCCTGGGGGGCCCCAAGGCAGCTGTCCCGTGGGCCCCCAGCCCCTGCTGCCGCGTTCACAGGGCATTGCGCTTGTGAACGCTTTTTTCCGGCAAGCCGCATCCGATGGATGCGACGGCCGGAAAAAAAAAAAAAACTGCCGCCGGATGTGACGTCGCGTCACATCCGGTTTCTGTTTCCCTCCTCCGTGCAAGAGGGAAGACTGCACGGAGGAGACATCCGGCGGGGGACACGGAGCAGCTTCATGTAAGTACGGGGGGGGGGGGGGGCTGGCTGGCACAATATTCCTGGTATCTGACTGGCACTATATTACTGGGTATCTGATTGGCACAATATTACTGGGCATCTGATTGGCACTATATTACTTGGCATCTGACTGGCACTATATTACTGGGTATCTGATTGGCACTATATTACTTGGCATCTGATTGGCACTATATTACTGGGTATCTGATTGGCACAATATTACTGGGTATCTGATTGACACTATATTACTGGGCATCTGAATGGCACAATATTACTGGGCATCTGATTGGCACTATATTACTGGGTATCTGATTGGCACTATATTACTGGGTATCTGATTGGCACTATATTACTGGGCATCTGATTGGCACTATATTACTGGGTATCTGATTGGCACTATATTACTTGGCATCTGATTGGCACTATATTCCTGGGTATCTGAATGGCACTATATTACTGGGTATCTGATTGGCACAATATTACTGGGCATCTGATTGGCACAATATTACTGGGCATTTGACTGGCACTATATTACTGGGTATCTGATTGGCACAATATTACTGGGTATCTGATTGGCACTATATTACTGGGTATCTGATTGGCACAATATTACTGGGTATCTGATTGGCACTATATTACTGGGCATCTGATTGGCACAATATTACTGGGCATCTGATTGGCACAATATTACTGGGTATCTGACTGGCACTATATTACTGGGTATCTGATTGGCACAATATTACTGGGCATCTGATTGGCACTATATTACTTGGCATCTGACTGGCACTATATTACTGGGTATCTGATTGGCACTATATTACTTGGCATCTGATTGGCACTATATTACTGGGTATCTGATTGGCACAATATTACTGGGTATCTGATTGGCACTATATTACTGGGTATCTGATTGGCACTATATTACTGGGCATCTGAATGGCACAATATTACTGGGCATCTGATTGGCACTATATTACTGGGCATCTGATTGGCACTATATTACTGGGTATCTGATTGGCACTATATTACTGGGTATCTGATTGGCACTATATTACTGGGCATCTGATTGGCACTATATTACTGGGTATCTGATTGGCACTATATTACTTGGTATCTGACTGGCACTATATTACTGGGCATCTGGCTGGCACAATAATACTGGGCATCAGGCTGGCATAATATTACAGGCATCTGGCTGGCACTATATTACTGGGCTCTGACTGGCACAATATTACAGGCATCTGACTGGCATAATATTACAGGCATCTGACTGGCACAATATTACAGGCCTCTGACTGGCACAATATTCCTGGCCTCTGACTGGCACACTATTACAAGCATCTGACTGGCATAATATTACAGGCATCTGACTGGCATAATATTACAGGCATCTGACTGGCACAATATTACAGGCATCTGACTGGCACAATATTCCTGGCCTCTGACTGCACACTATTACAGGCATCTGACTGGCATAATATTACAGGCATCTGACAGGCACCATATTCCTGGGCTCTGACAGGCACAATATTCCTGGGCTCTGACAGGCACAATATTCCTGGTATCTGACTGGCACAATATTATTGGTATCTGACTGGCACAATATTACTGGTATCTGACTGGCACATTATTACTGGTATCTGACTGGCACAATATTACTGGTATCTGACTGGCACATTATTACTGGGCTCTGACTGGCACAATATTGCAGGCATCTGACTGGCACAATATTGCAGGCATCTGACTGGCACAATATTACTAGGCTCTGACTGGCACAATATTACTGGGCTCTGACTGGCACAATATTACTGGCATCCGAAAGTTACAATATTACTGGCATCTGAATGGCACAACAATTATGGCATATGTGTGTGTGTGTGTGGGGGGGGGGGGGGTAACATTAGAGGTACAGGATTGAGGAAGTTGGCTCCATCTAGCCCAGTCTTGGATCATCTCCAGGGTATGGTTCCATTTTGATGTTTAGTTTTTGTTCTTGATATTGTTTGTCGTTTACGATGGTTGTGAGACGACATATAATAGCATGGCCCATGCTAGGTTACTACATGTGTATATTTGTATTTATAGACCTGCTGAAAATGTGGAGAATGTGTGTAATGCATGTTCGCACTCAATAAAGTGTTGGAAAATTTAGATGCATTTTACTTTAATTACATAAGTATTTTCATAACAAACAATACATGTGCTTGGGGGGTAAGGGTTTCTTTAACTAATCTAGTAGAAGAGACTCGAGTGCTAAAATCCACGGGTTAGGGGGCGCAAATTACTTGCCTTGCCCCGGGTGCTGACAACCCACGCTACGCCACTGCTGCCTATGCTACACTTTGGAACTTTCAGGTTCATCTATTTATTTTTCCATTTAACGATGTGACCAAACACACTCTTTTTCTACATTGTTGAAGCAAGCGTATGTTGTTAGTAGCAATGGAACCCTTGGTTACTTACCATTCCTGTCACCAGGTTGTACTTATTCGCTGAAAAACCCTGCAGCCCCATATCCCTGCCCCGAACCTGCCTTGGCATTGTTTATTTTTCCTTATTATTTCCTAAATTCGTGGATACTGAGTAGCCACTTAGAATTTGGTTGATTCGGCTGTCATGTACTACCCAAATCCAAACTCTTAGTCCTTGAGCTCCAATTGTATTATGGAGCACTTTATTGGGGAAATTAAGTTGATGCTCAGTAGAGTAATCAAACTATATCTCAGTATGAATGTGTGCGTGAAAAGGGGATGTGGTACCTCACCGTTCGAGATTGATGACTCATAACATTTGTAGGCATACACTTAATGTGTTTCACACGCCTTTGTCAAGAAGTGCTCCATACTACAATTGGAGCTCAAGGACTGAGAGCTTGGAGAAAGGATGATAGGGGTCTACCATATGTATACTCCACATTTAATTCTGTTAAATTCTTAGCCAGATGTGAGGGTCTACTCAGAATCTCCAATTTGCGCTGGCCACCACACATTTGCTAGACTGAGCATGCAGCCTATGGCATAACAGTGCAGGTTTCAATGGTGTCGAGACGGTATGCTCACAAGTGGAATGTAAGGGATGCCTCTATTGGTTGCCCGCATAAGTATGGACCTGACAATTTTATGCTATATAAATTGTCCCATTATTTATCCGTCAACGCTATGTGTATATCATGTTCCCAAGTTTTTGCATATACTGAGAGATGGAGTGATTGACCAGAATGATATGGTAGACTTTTGACACCAGTCACTGGAGGTGGAGTGATTGACCAGAATGATATGGCAGACTTTTGACACCAGTCACTGGGGTTTGTCTTTAGAGATGCAAAGTTGTTCAAAGGGGTGAGGGTCGTTGTCAGAGGAGATGTTTTATCTATACTATGGGCATCCACAGAATTTTTTTTCATGGGGGCATAATTTTAACCCATCCATCCTTTAGATATAACCCCAAAGCACAAAACCCCACAGCAACAAATACAACACCATAACACAAGATATAAACCCAAAGCAGCAGACTGCACCCACATTTCCAACATTTCTTTCCCCCCTGTATGTGTTATATTCTCCATCCCTGCCATCTTTTTCCACATTGTATCTGGTATATTCCCCCAACCTTGCTATCTCTTTTCCCATTTTATCCCCCCACCCCTGCCATCCCTTTCTCCCTTTCAAGTGTTATATGACCCCACCCCTGCCATCTCTTTCCGCTTGTGTTTTCTTCCCTCACTTCTGTTATCTCATTTCCATTGTATGCATTTGCATCCCCTACCCCGTCAGCTCTTTCCCTTTGTATGATCTCACCCGACCCCGTCTTCTCTTTCCCCTTGTATTTTCCTCCTTCATCCATGTCATCTATTTCCCTTTCTATGTATTTTACCCAACACTTGTCATCTCTTCATCTTGTATTTTCTCCCCCCACCACTTCCATCTCTTTCCCCTTGTATTTTCTGTATGTATGTTCGTCCCCCACCTCTGTCAGAATTTTCCCCTTGGATGTATCCCCCCCACCCTCCCATCCCTGTCATTTCTGTTTCTATTTCATTATACGTATTTTCTCCTCCCTCCAACCCACATCCATCCCTGTTATCTCTTTTCTGTACCATTCCTACCTTTTGATGGCAAGGAAGGGCAGCAGCTCACACTCTTCATCATAGGCTCTGTTGGCTGTGAAGCTGTAGCTGAGCCGACAAACACACATGGTGACATCAATACAGGCAGCACAGGTTTTTTTTGTTTGTTTTTTTAAAGGAACACCCCTTGCTGCGGATGTTCATGACTTTGTATATTGTGTGTAAGCTGGTGGTAATAATATTGGTGGGCGAAATATATTTTATATATTAATTATATATTATATTTAATATATTTTGACAAAGTATGGTGGCTAGAGGAGTAATTCGGTCTTCTGTCATGATGTGGGCACATCTGGGGAATGCTAGTTCATTTGTTCTGCAGGCAGAAATTTGAGATTATGTGTGAGTGGGGTTAGCATGGTAGTGGACAGTGACTATTTGCAGTAGAGTCTAGACCAGATGAACAAGGTGGCTGAGCTAGTAGGATGGTGTATGGTGTTACAAAAACTTTTGTATAGCCATACCACTAAAAATATAGTTACAGATAGGCTATTTTTTATTCGATGGATAGGTACAATTTTTAAGTATAGAGTGTCCATTAAGCTATCCTGCTGAGATGGATAGCTTTGTGTTATTTATAGACGTCAGGGAGTCCTATCCTCCTATGGCCTCACAAGGGAATCAGGTATTTATATACTAATCTAGGACTGGAACCCTTCCAGATTAAAGTGATAAATAAGGTCTTTTTTTAGATTTTCTATTTTGTATATGAATCTTTATATTATATCATTTTTTTCCTTTTAGTACAAAAAGCAAGTAAAATGTAACACATCTTAAACGTGTAAAAATAACACATACGTTCAAACAAATCACATACTGTAGCATTTGAACTCGTATATATCAGTATGAGAACACAACAAGCACCTACAATTAATCTCATTCCAAACAGGTATATTACTGTCCAGACTTATATCAGTATGAGAACACAACAAGCACCTACAATCAATCTCATTCCAAACAGATATGTTACTGTCCAGACTTTTCCAGGTATGGGGGGAAGCGTAGTATCCCAAACTGGAGAGTTCTCTAACGTGTCTGCTGAAAGTTGGCAATCCAATAAGTTAGATGAAAAAAATTAAACAATATAGGGGGGAGACTAGAGTCTAATCAGAGCGACTTTGATTTAACGTTCGGAGCAATTCCATTTAAGTCAGATCAACCTGAAGCTCTATGTCATTCCAGATATTCTCCAGTAACAAACCCTAACTGCTATGAGGATATCAATAAAAAGATACTGAGTAGTGTTGAGCAAACCCGAACCACACTGTTCGGGATCGTACTGAACATTACGGTGTCCGTGCCACGAACCCGGACATTTCACTGCATGTTCGGGTTAGAGTTCGAGATTCGGCTATAAACCGAAAGTCTTTAAACCGAAAGTCATTCGGTTTATAGACTTTCTTTTTATAGAATAGCAATAGCATTACATGTATTCTATAAAACGAAAGTCTATAAACCGAATGTCTTTCGGTTTACAGACTTTCGGTTTATGGAATACATGTAATGCTATTGCTATTCTATATACCGAAATAGAGTCCCTATTCATAAGAATAGGTCAATTGACCTATTCTTATGGATGGGGACTCTATTTCGGTTTATAGAATAGCAATAGAATTACATGTATTACATCTGAGAGTCAAATAGAACCGTCAAATACTGTGCTTACAGCGCACTTTGAAAAATTCTGTCTACCTCCTCCTCCTCCAGCGCCGCTTCCACCTACACCGCCACGGTCACCGACTCCTCAACCTAGGGGTCACTTAGTATAAACTGAAAGAGAATACCCTGCACTCCAACCCCTCTCTCAAATGGATAATTCTGTTGATCCTCCTGGCAGCCATGCTTTAGATTTATGTTCTTCCAAAGCTAAAATCAAAGATTCCATCTAGTGCTATTTTATGGCTCAGCTGTATTTTTAATTTGTATGTATTTTATGTTATTTTAAGTCATTTCCTTATCCACATTTGCTTGCAGGGCACTTGTCCTACTATTACCCACATTTTACTTCCCTTTGCAGCCCTCTAGCCCTTTCCATTACTTTTTTAGAGGTTATTTACTAGAGGCCTACAATCAATCTCATTCCATATAGATATATTACTGTCCAGACTTTTATCAGTACGAGAACACAACAAGCACCTACAATCAATTTCATTCCAAACAGATATGTTACTGTCCAGACTTTTCCAGGTATAGGGGGAAGCGTAGTATACCAAACTGGAGAGTTCTCTAACGTGTCGGCTGAAAGTTGGCAATCCAATAAGTTATTTTAAAAAAATGTAACAATTAAGGGGGGAGACTAGAGTCTAATCAGAGCGACTTTGATTTCTGAGCAATTCCATTTAAGTCAGATCAACCTGAAGCTCTATGTCATTCCAGATTTTCTCCAGTAACAAATCCTAACTGCTAGGAGGATATCAATTAAAAGATACCGAGTAGTGTTAAGCAAACCCAAACCACAACGTTCGGGTTCATACCGAACATTACGGTGTCCGTGCCACGAACCCGAACCCGGATATTTCACTGTATGTTCGGGTTGGAGTTCGAGATTCGGCTATAAACCGAAAGTCTTTAAACCGAAGGTCATTCGGTTTATAGACGTTCGGTTCCTAGAATAGCCAATAGCATTACATGTATTCTATAAGCCGAAAGTCTATGGACCGAAAGACATTTGGTTTATAGACTTTCGGTTTATAGAATACATGTAATGCTATTGGCTATTCTATAAACCGAAAGTCTATAAACCGAACGACATTCGGTTTATAGACTTTCTTTTTATAGAATAGCAATAGCATTACATGTATTCTATAAAACGAAAGTCTGTAAACCGAACGTCTTTCGGTTTATAGACTTTCGGTTTATGGAATACATGTAATGCTATTGGTATTCTATAAACCGAAATAGAGTCCCTATTCATAAGAATAGGTCAATTGACCTATTCTTATGAATGGGGACTCTATTTCGGTTTATAGAATAGCAATAGCATTACATGTATTCATGTATTACATCTGAGAGTCAAATAGAACCGTCAAATACTGTGCTTACAGCGCACTTTGAAAAATTCTAATAGTTTTGGGTGCTAAATAGTACATTTGCGTCTTGCGGTGCACTTCATATCTGAGAGAGTCAAATAGAACCGTCAAATACTGTGCTTACAGTGCACTTTGAAAAATTCTAATAGTTTTGGGTGCTAAATAGTACATTTGCGTCTTGCGGTGCACTTCATATCTGAGAGTCAAATAGAACAGTCCAATACTGTGCTTACAGCGCACTTTGAAAAATTCTGGCTACCTCCTCCTCCTCCAGCGCCGCTTCCACCTACACCGCCACGGTCACCGCCTCCTCAACTTATGGGTCACATAGTATAAACTGAAAGAGAATACCCTGCACTCCAACCCCTCTCTCAAATGGATAATTCTGTTGATCCTCCTGGCAGCCATGCTTTAGATTTAGATTTATGTTCTTCCAAAGCTAAAATCAAATATTCCATCTAGTGCTATTTTATGGCTCAGCTGTATTTTTAATTTGTATGTATTTTATGTTATTTTAAGTTATTTCCCTATCCACATTTACTTGCAGGGCACTTGTCCTACTATTACCCACATTTTACTTCCTTTTGCAGCCCTCTAGCCCTTTCCATGACTTTTTTAGAGGCATTTTAGTGGCAAAAAGTTTGTGTGCCCATTGACTTCAATGGGGTTCGGGGTCAAGTTCGGGGTCAAGTTCGGACCCGGACTTTTTTCCGAAGTTCGGTCGAACCTCTCGAACCCGAACAGCCAGGTGTCCACTCAACTCTAATACTGAGCATGTTTACTAGAAAAAAGGTATATCAATTGAATAAGCACGTCTGATGGGACAACTGTAGAGACCAACCAAAAATATTGTCACACATCTTTATTATCAAATCTGTAAGGTTCACTAATAGGTGGCATTCCCAGGTAACCCTTTTCCTTCCTGCATCTCCAGCAGAGATTGTTCTGTATTTTTGGGAATTTAGCTAAACGTGTAGCCAATTTAGCTAAACGTGTAGCCTGCCAAGCATTATACCAATCTTGTAAAGGTAACTCTAGGCCAAAATCTGTCTCCCATCTAATCACAGCATTTGTTTATTTGGGGTGTGTAAACCCTCCAAGAACTATTTTAATCTGAAGACAAGTTTCACGGGAGAAAAAGGGACTACAAACTCCTCCCATATATCCATAGCTGGTGGAGGATAAATGGAGAAAAAAAGTCTTAGGTAATTGAACAATTCAGAAGCAGGTAAAGAGTCATTGTTCTGTAAGTCTACAAAATACATAATCTGATCATTATTAAGTTGGTCAGTTATAATATAAATATCACAGTTGGTCCAGTGAGTCAGTCGTATATCTTGAATTTATAAAGAGATGACCTCAAGGGGAGCAGATTTAGACAAAAAGAATATAGTCCTCAGAGATTTTCCAAGCTTAAGTACATTGTCAACAAAACGTTTGCTAAGAGTGTTCATGTTAGTTGTTTTCTTAAAATTACTAGATTTCGGCCAAGAAAGGGATCAAGGTTGCCACAGCATGATGTTTCTTTATCATGCCATCCCATGCCAACAATCTTTCTAGATGGATACAAAAAAAGGGTGAGTGCACTTCACTCTCCGGATTAAATGCAAAAAAGGTGCTTTATTCAGTATGTAGCAAACAGGAAAAAAATGGATGGACAAAAAATAAACTGGGGTAAGGGAGGACGTGTTACCACGCTTAGTCATATACATATAAGAGTGTTTGTTCATTTATTCAGTACCTATGACTAAGCGTGGTAACACGCGAAACGCGTCAGGTCGTCCTCGTCCTTACCCCAGTTTATTTTTTGTCCATCCATTTTTTTCCTGTTTGCTACAAACTGAATAAAGCACCTTTTTTGCATTTAATCCGGAGAGTGGAGTGCACTTACCCTTTTTCTCACTCACGATTAGGAGCACCTGCCCTCCAGACTTTCAAAGGCTGTGAGTAGAGCTAGTGCTGGCTTATTTTTCAAAACAATCTTTCTAGTCCTCCAGGCCAGAAAGTGGGCAAGCTGACAATCTGTTTGCAATATATTTAGATCGGTGTTTCCCAAGCCATCATAGTGAAGGTTCTTACTCATAACTCTCCTCAAAATTATTGGTCTTTTGGATGTCCAAAATTATTTTAAAACTCAGAAACACATTCCTTTAACACATCAGCTTGGACTAGAATTGGGATTGTTCCGAACTGATATATAATCTTTGAGACCACATATGATTTTATAATATTAACATGACCCAGCCATGATAGCTCTAAGATGTTACAATTTTTGTAGCAAACCTTTTCTTTCTGACACAAGTTTTGTATAATTAATAGGGATTATATCTTTTATACTATGGGTAATCTGTATTCTCAGAAATTCAATCCTTATGTCCCTTGACCCAATACCGCCAAAACCCCCTCCGGCCCCGGTTCCGGATAAAATGATAGGATCTGGGTTTTCAGGTGATTTAATTTAGTTTGTTGAGGTTTGAGGTATTAATTATGAAAATAATAATTCTAATATAAAAAAAAATATTAAAAACAGGATGGGGACCCCGACATTTACCAGAACAAAAATATATTCTGTTAACCCACAAAATAAATGTGTAATACATATATAGAGTTTGGATGACATCTATAAAAAGGTAAATGTAATGCAACAATTGTTTATAATATAATAATTAATTTATTGAAACTAAAATATACATCAAAATATAAGCAAAAAGGTGTAACAATAAAATACAGTATAAATAGATGGAAATCATAATTCACATGCATGATTTATAACAGATTTAAATAAATAAAACATGAATTATGCATTTCTGTAGCTGTTTCAACATGCATGTAGTATAATTTATTATGCAATTAGGTTTCTGACCACAAGATGTCAATGCATTATATGGAGATATAACCACACCTACAATGATAATGATTAGTAGTCAAAAGAGTTAATGATGGTACACCATAATTTCCTACAAATTACCAGCATGTACTCTGCTTAGCTAAGGTAATATTCCTAAATTATTTAAATCAAGGTGGCTTTATATTACACTGCAAAATAAATGGCCATGTATGCTTGTTCTGCTTCTAGTAATTCACGTGTGTGGAAGAAATTTGCCATGTGAAAATAGTGTGGAGCTTGGTGAGATAGTGCAAGGATTTTTGCCACCCTAGACGAATCCTCATTTTGCCCGGCATTTGCTCCGCCCTTTACCCCTCCCCTTACCCAGCCTACTTACAACAGCTAGACAAATGCTCATCAATCACGCAAACACACACGCAGTCTCGTGCACACATTTACACACACACAAAGACAGTCACGTACACAGACAGTCACATACACACAAGCCACCATTTCTTTTGTTTCTTGTTAAAAGAAAAAGTACATTTCTTAATGTGTCCCCCTGTCTGTCTCCTCTTCCTCCTAATGTCTATCCCTCTCCCTTCCCATGTCTATCTTCCTCTCCTATCCCCCCTTTATATGTCTCTCTTCTTTTCCATGTCTGTAGTCTCTCCTCTCTGCACCCCGTGTCTGTTGTCCCCCCTCCCATGTCTGTCCTCCCCCCATATCTGTTTTCTTTTTTTGTTTTCTAATCATTTTCTTCTACAGTGACTTTTTAACCCCAACCCTAAATTTACCCAAACTCTAAATTTACCCTAACCCTAAATCTACCCCCACCCCTTAATCTAACACTTGTAATCATCCGAACCCCCCTGTAACCCTAATTATGACCCTAACCCTACATCTAGGTTTAGTGGATCTAGGATTAGCTTTTTCGATTTCTTTCTTTATTTAATTCATTGTTTCTTTCAAACTATAATATACTTACCTGCCTCTAGGGGCAGTCAAGTAGCGGTTTCAGAGCGACGGAAGAGATTTTTTTTTCTCTCTTTCGTCGCTCTGTGCTGGGCACGCTGTATTGGAGGAGCATGCTCCTCCAATACAGCACCCACCCATGATCACCGGGTGATCGCGGTGCCCAGGGGGGCACAGAAGGTGTTGCATGATGCCTCTATCGAGGCATCATTGCAACACTTTATACACATAGGCAGTGATCAGCTTTCACTGCCTATGTGTGTAACGCACATCCGATCACATTTGCGGTGATCGTATGCGCAGGGGGCGAGGGGGGGCTGAAAGCATTCTCAGAGGCTGCTTCGGATCCGAAGCAGCCTCTGAAAGTAGCTGCAGGCATGTAGTGTTGCGCTAAGGAGAACAACGCTACATGTAAACGGAGGACTTATATATACGTCCTCATGGTCCTTAAGGACCATTCTTTTCAGGACATATATATCCGTCCAAATGAATTAAGGGGTTAAGCAAAGTAAGTGTATCTATTATAACCTTTTTTGATTCTACTATATAAAGTTAAGATTCAAATAGTATAACATTCTCTTTGTTGTCTCTGATAGTTTGGGTGGGCTAGCAAGCTCCAGCCCCCCTTCTCCTCGTCTCTTAAACACAGGCTGAGAGAAATGTGTTCCATACTTAGAAAGTATTAATTAAGCCCTTGACAAATGATGACTGTATATGTCATCTTTATTCAGTTCCCTTACTGGTCTGAAAGTTCGAAAAAGGTGCAAATCTATCAACTGCTATGAGCATGGCTGGTACCGAAGATTCTTGAGACAAAAGGGTCAGGAGGACATCCACTCCACTGATCTCATTTGTCTTCCATATTAGAGCTGCTAGTTTTTGGGTGCGAGTGCTGCTTTTCCCATTTCTGCAGGCTTGTGGGTATCTGAATCAATGTTCTCTGTGTGTTTGGGCCTTTGATCCGGTTTGGGTCTCCTCTTACACTGGAGTCTGGAGACCAAAGGCTGAATCGCCAGTTGTGATGTGAGGCCTTTCAAACATTCAAACTGAATTTCAGGTTTGCCCAATACATTGTATACATCTATCTCACCTGGGCTTATGCCATGGACACGTTATTGCGCCTGCAACCTTTGTTATCCTGGTCCATTATATGAAGTAGTAATTGTGAGATGTGGCCTGCCTGAGAGTAGATTCAGGTCTCCAATTCAAGTAGGGACACATGCTGTTTCAGATGGTCCTCCTCGAGTGTCTGCAGATGATGTCCCTGCTGACAGACATCAGTTCTGATCCCTGCCAGGTCTTCCATAATCAAGTACCTGATTTGGTCCACTAGAGTTAGCATGTCTGAGCAAACTTGCGTAGCCATGTCTGAGAAAACTTGCGTACCCTCAATGGAAAGGTTATTTTTGTTCCCCGGTAACTGTTGTTCAGTATTCTAAGTGTCTTGCTCTCTTCAAGTAGCTTTTATAAGTCTTTAAATATGGTAAGTTGCTCTTTCTCGGTTCCTTGGCTTTAGATGGAGTAGCTCTGGGACTTTTATAGTGCATTTTTAAAGCAGTGGTGAGGGGGAGTCTCATTATAATTGGATTGATAAAATTATTGTGGATGGTAAAAGCGTCCTGGAACCAGATAAGATAGGGCAGGAATATTCTAACTTTTGTCATAAACTATATAATCTAAGTGTTGTTAAAAATAAAGAGAAAAAGTAACATCCAGGGTTGTTTCTCGCAATTGAAATTGGATTCTGCCTATTACCTTAGCAGAAGTGGTAAAGAAACTGAAGAATGGAAAAGTCCCAGGTCCTGATGGATAGTCAAATTTGCTTTTCAAGATATTTGCTGAGGAGTTGAATCCAGTTCTGGTGAGATTTTTTTATGACATACTTTGCAAACATAATTCCAATTTTTGGCAAGAAGAAAGTGAGAATTAAGAATTATATTCCCATATGTCTGATAGACATTTATATGAACATCTACTCATCCACATTGGATACTAGACTAAAACAGATAATACAAAAACTGTTAGGTTCATACCTGCCTGGTCACCAGAAAAACATGGGGATTGCCCTTTCTTGGAGGATATCTGGGCACTATGGATGCCTAGAAGCAAGGGTCATGGGAGCAGTGATAAGATATTCATGGTTTGAAATCTCAAATGGGACAAGACAGGGGTTTCCTGTCACCCTATTGTGTGTTCTATCCATGAAGCCATTGGTTCAAATGATTTAGTTCGTGATTAAAATAGGCTTATAAGATCTAAAAATCTTGTAATTCATAGGTTATTTACTACTTTTTCTGTCCAATCCAGTTTCATCCTTATGCTCAGTTATGAACATTATTGATGAATGTTTCTCTCTCTCTCCTCTCAACTTAGGAATCCTGAGGTACTTCCAGAGGCAATTTAATACCTTTATATGGGGATGGAGGAAACCCCAGATTTTCTTTTAGAGTGATAGCTAGTGTAAGAAAACAGGGAGAGTTCGGAGCCCCAGATGTTAAGAGATCATTTGATTCAGTCATGTTGGTACATGTGACACTTTGGCTATAAAATTACTCTCTATAATAGATTATCCAGTTCTTTATTGTGGCTTCCAAGGAACCCCATTTGATTTCTAATCCCATTGCAAAAGAATTATACTCGGATTGGCTGTCATAAAACATACTAAGGTTTTTAAAAATGGAAGATTATTTTACCATGGCATAAACGAGTAAAAGAGTCTGTGTGGTAGAATTGTTTATTAATCATAATAAGAATCTATTCTTTGAAGTTCTGTCAAAGAAATATACGGGTCTACTCAATAAAGAGGGTATTGCAGAAATTGAGATGGAAATTTCAAACTTTAGGCCAAAGTAGCCAAGTTGGAAAAATTCTCCAATATATCTGAATAGGATCATTTATCCAACTCAGAAACTTGGGCCTTAAGTTTAAAATTCCTGTCTCAATTCCCCTCTATTCTCTTTTTATTAAATAGACCCTTAGAGCTACTGGAGAAGACATTTTCTAACTATCTGAGAGTTAGACACTATTAGAATGACAACATAATATCCCGGCCTCATGCAGAAAACCCTGATTAATAAACCAATAAGCTGGAAATGGCACGATAAATCTATTAGAAGATCTAGCCATCTTTTCTCTATATAGGATGTTTGAGAACATGTAAATTTGCTTTGGAATAGGAGAACAATCTGTCTAGAAATTATGAGGAATCAAACTTGCTCTCCGTTGGCAAGACCACTTCCAGCCTTCTGGAAGTTTCTTTTTCTTACAAATTACTATACAGATGGTGGTATACCACAGTAAAATTGAATAAAATGTATCCTGAAAATCATTACAGATTTTGATGAACTCTGTTCAAGTGTCAATATGGAGTTTAACCTTTTTAAAATGTAACTCGACATCTTTACCGAGATTTATTGGCAGCTGGGAAAATGCATTATTGACCACACTAAGCAAACCACAATGGGAGAAAAATGTCATCCTTATGCATAGAATATCTATTAATAATAGGACCCAAGACATTTCCTATAAGCTTTTATTCATTTGTACAAATCTCCCTCAGTACTTCATAGGATCCTCCCAGAAAAGTCCTGAGATATACTGGAGGCGTGGCTCTACCCCTGGCACTGTGCTCCTCATCTGGTTCTAATGCACCTTACTGGGACAAAACACGGTCAACTATTAACAATTTTACAGACCCCTCCCTCCCATTTTTATTCACCCCATATTTGCTGCACTGCACAACCCTGCCAATTTCGACATCCCAAAATCAGTTGTCAAACACCTAATAAATGCAGCCAAATCCTAAATACATTTGTGTGACTCAACACCACTATCATGCTGAGAATGGGTGATGAACACATTCGCAACATGGAAGAATTAACACTAAAATCAGAGAACCAATCCAATAGATAGATACTGGAAAATTTGGTTTTTCTGACTTCAGTTTATAGATGATCCCCACACGCAGTTTCTTTCCCCCGGTTTAATGATAATAGTTTCATTATTTCCTTCCCCTCTGCCCATTTCAATTCTACTATCTGAGAGGAAACCAACTTTAAAGACCTCTAAAGTACACTACATACCATTTTGAACTGAATTTTTTTAGCATGGGCATGCCTTCATATACGCCATAATATCATTTATCCAACATAATAATGTTTGTAAAAAAAATTATATCTGAATATTTTTTCAAAATAATAAAAATAAAACAAGCCCAGAGCGTGGAGGGAAAAGTGAGAGGGTGGTTGTTTGTGACCAGGTACCAGACAGAGACAGAACCTAAAATACAATACACCTATATTCATAATAAAAAGAAAATGGGTAAAAATAACCCATAAGCAAACTCCAGGAGGCGAGCCGGGGTCAGGAACCAAAGCCGGTAGTCAGGTGAGCCGGAATCAGGAGAATGGAGATCAGCAAAGTCAAAATCAAAGCCAGAGCAGGGAAGTCAGCCAAACCAGATAAAACACAGGAATTACAAGAAATGCTCTTGGAAACTGGAAACAATGCAAGGAGGTACTGAGACTTGCTGTACTGAGTAGCAAAGGGGCCAGCTAAAAGCAACCAGGTGAGTAACTATGGTAAAAGTTGATGAAATAAGTTAATAATTATTAACAGCTTCAAAGCTCAAGCACAGAGGAAAGGGTTGCTGTATAACAGCAGTTATCATAGCTATTTACACAATCAGTTAATGTCAGGGCTGGCCCAAGACATTGTGCTGCCTGGGGTGAAAAACGAAATGCCCCCCCCCCCCCCCAAAAAGCCCAGAGTCATTATAATTCAAGCTAAAATGAAACTTAGCAGGAAGTGATAATTCAATGCAACAGCACCTTGTCTATATGCAAAATTATTTGAAATACTGTATTGGCCCGAGTATTGGCTGGCCATGATTAAAATGCGTACCCTGAATGTTTGAGCATTTAAACTTAATGTAGAATATTTGAAGAAGTCATGTTATAGGTCAGTGGTCACATATTATGTTTTGAGTAATTGCTCCAACTATTTTCATAATAAAGTTTGTTTTACCATTACTTTCTTTTCACCTTGTGGGTTAGCTCTTAGAAAAAATATTTTATTTTTATATGCCCACTAAAGCACTTCTTATATACAAAATAAAATGTTTTTTTAAAAGAGCTTACCTATAAGGTGAAAAGAAATTCCCTAAAACATCTAACCACTGACCTATAACAAAATCCAGATAGCTATAGGCAGTGTCAGAGGAGTTAACCCCTTGGGTAGCTAGACAGACATACATAGATCAATCATGTCAAAGCTCCCAATCCGGGACTTTACTGTACTAGTATTTTAAATGCACTTTTCTTTTCTTTACCACTTCCTGCTTTTTCTACCAGCTGCGAGCCTACAGTCTGTTTGTTATTCTTCCTCTGACTCATTCTGTTTGCTGCTGCTCCTATGTTGGCACAATTTGCATATGAATGCCATGTTCTCCTTCGCTAAGAAACTCTGTTGGTAAGTTTTAGGCCTCCGCCCCCCTCCCCATCTCCTGTGGAGGTGTCCCAGTGCTCAGACATCCTCTGGCTGCTCCACTAGACACCAGGGAGTTTGCTGGGTGTGTTTTGGCAGGTCTGCAGGGAAAATGAAAGTGTGGTAGCATTTTGCTAAGTCTGGGGGCATATTGCTAGGACTAAAGGCATATTGTTAAGTCTGAGGGCACGTTGGTAAGTCTGGTGGCAGATTGGTAAGTCTGGGGGCACATTGGTAAATCTGGGGGCAGATTTCCAAGTCTAGGGGCAGATTGCATAGTCTAGAGACAGAATGTAAAGTATTGGGGGCAGATTCTCAATTATTTGGGTGCATAAACAAATAAAAGAAAATGAAAACAAGAAATGCTTTTTTTCCAACCATTTTATTAAATGTGAAAAAAACTGATTACATATGAAGGAATATTTACTAGTAAAACTTTTTTCCTATAGAGTCATCTTATATTTATGCTTTTTCTTTTTGTCCTAAATTAATATCCAAAGTGTTGGGGGTTGCCTTATAACCAGGCAGTGGTGGACTGGCCAGGGTGTCTAATTGCCCGATAGCAAGTGGGCCCCGTTGGCCCACTTAAAAAAAAAAGCGTGGGCAAATGAGGCAGCTGCCCAGGGCCAATTCATTCCTGAGGGCCAAAAGCAGCCGCCCGGTGGTCCTTCGCTGCCCTCATGACTGCATCCAGCACATGTGGACCCGGCTTTCTGTCACGGCAAGTAATTTCTGGCAGCTGTATTTCCTGCGTGCAGGAAGAAACACTGAGGGGGAGACGAGCAGCATCCAGGAAAGTACTGGGGAAGGGGGAGGAGTTGTCTTTTAATTGGACATATTATCAGTGGCATATTAATGATCAAATTATCAGTGGCATATAATGATCAAATTATCAGTGACATATTAAAGAGCAAATTATCAGTGGCTATTAATGAACAAATTATCAGTGGCTACTAATGAGAAAATTATCAGTGGCATATTAATGGTCAAATTATCAGTGGCTATTAATGAGCAAATTATCAGTGGCATATTAATGAGCAAATTATCAGTGGCATATTAATGGACAAATTATCAGTGACATTTTAATGGACAAATTATCAGTGGCAAGTTAATGAGCAAATTATCAGCGGCATATTAATAAGCAAACTATCAGCGGCATATTAATGAACAAATTATCAGTGGCTATTAATTAGCAAATGGTCAGTGGCTATTAATGAGCAAATTATCAGTGGCATATTAATGAGCAAGTTATCAGTGGCATATTAATGAGCAAATTATCAGTGGCTATTAATGGTCAAATTATCGGTGGCATATTATTGGACAAATTATCAGTGGCATATTAATGGACAAATTATCAGTGGCATATTAATGAGCAAATTATCAGTAGCTATTAATGGACAAATTATTATTGGCATATTAATTAACAAATTATCAGTGGCATTTTAATGAGACAGTCTCTTGCTTATCTTCTTGACATGTCACTCTGCTCCTGCGATACTACGCTACTGATGTAATCCTCCCCCCCCCCTCCCCCGGCAAACCCCAACTTAAACATGGCAGAACATTTTTGGGAGGCCAGATGTGGCCCCATCCTTTTTCTGGCTTCGCTGCCAGATGGCCTCCTATCCTTTACCTTCTCTTTCTCTTACTTACTCCCTCTTAAATATATTGATTTATTCTCTCTCAGTATATATTCTTGCCTTAATCCTCTTTTCCATACTCTTCCATTTGAACAGTTCACTTTAATATAGTGATAATTGCTTTTTTGTTTCTACGGATCCTTTCACTTCTGACTTAGCCTTCTCAATCAGTCTCCCGACATCTGCGGAGTTTACACAGCCGGCTTTTTACATCAGAAGCTCCGTCTCTGTCGGTAAGACAAGCCAAGTTGTGCAAGTCCGTGTTTTAACTATACGTGGTTTTTAACCATTTTCCTGCCGATCTGCTTATTTTATCCTGTAAGTGTTCAATCTTCTTTAGCGCAATAAATCTGTTTGTACGGTACACACTATTTTGGTTTGTTTTGCTTTCAGATTCCTACATCAAGAGTATAATATACTTATTCCGACTATGAAGATGTGCTGATCGTTTAACACTTTCAAAGACTTCACTTCCGGATTTTTTCTGTTATTGCAGTGTCCTATTTGCTACATGTGTGGTTTAATTTTGATACATTTTCACACGCATCACAGCTTCTATTTCAGTACTGTTTGCACTTTATGTGGTATCTGTTTGAATTTGATGTGATTTTTTGATATCTTGACAGTTTTATTATTATTATTATTGCTGTTTATTTTTCACATTCACTTTTGTATAATTTTTTACCATCTATTTTTTTTATATATATATTATATATTTATTGATTTTTACATATCACCATTTTTTTTTGTTTTGTTATGCTCTTTATTGATTTTTGTTAGCTTGGGAGTGTATTGTTGTGGTCATTAGGCTAGTCCCTGATGCTCATTTCTTTTTCCACTTTAAGTATAGGACTCTGCACTATTTGTTTGCTCTGTATTCATTACTGTTATGATAAGTGTCATGACAGCGAACATTATTAGGTCGACCGATTTACGGAGATTTTAATCCAAGAAGACACATTTACAAAAGTTTAACTGCATACAATTTCTCAGTGGAAAACCCATATTTGTGATATATTTGTATTATTCTTATTCCTTTAGTGGATTTGATATACACGACCCAGGTCAATTTTTATTTTATTCAATACATGGCGATGCAGGGCAGTGGGAATCCAGAAATAGTCAATTCCAGTCCACTCTCCCTACAGAAATTGTATGTTTGACCAATAATAGACACTGCAACAGTTCCTTTTGAGTTATGGGGTTTGGACCACATTTAGTCTGTAGTCGATATTTATGCCATATATTCAGATCTGATATATGTTATCATAGAGGTAAATATACAGTTCATCATTTGGTATGTGCAATATACTTTTTATTTGCCTATTTTTTTATATCTCAAGTTCCAGTTTATTGAAATTACAATATTTTTGTTAAAGTACCGGTAACTGAAGGATTTGACCATATGTTATGTAAAAATGTGAAATATAATGTTCGAATGCTTTGGTATTTATGTTTCAACATCCTTGAAATGGCAATTGTACTTTATATTTTTGTGAATGGCTGTGAAGAAGGCAAAAAAAAAATGTAATTTGAATAAAAATAAAATAAAAATAATTTCAAAAATAAATTATAAAAATATGTATGTATATTTAGTATCTACTGTATGGAGTCGATCTTAGAAGAAGCTATGGTGAAACCCATCTGTGATGCATCAAGCAAAAAGGAGGGACAGTTTCTTGCAAATGGTGGCATTTGGAAGTGGTTCTCGCAGTTGATCCCAGCATCCTTTATGCAACATATCTCTGAGCCTTGATACATGAAGCTCAGAAAAATGAGTGGTTGCAGTATTTGTTATTTATACAGAGTGCCTAAGTCCCTATATTCTTGTACAAATCAATTGCAAAATCTGATCCATAATGTTATAGTCAAGCACATGGTGGTTATGTATAAAGAGCAAGTCCGGAGCAAAGGAGAGTAATAACTGTAGAAACCAATGGAATATTCCTCTTGGCTGCTGCACATTTAGAACTTTGCCTTAGAATTGCTCTTATATATACCTAATCCAATTAGTTATATGTTAATTATGCACCATTCCTTTAAGGTATATTTTAGCCTTGGTATATTTACCCCAGGGTGGAAGGATATTTTCTTTCTTTATGGGGCCACGGGTTTGGAATTATTTATTTTAAATGGGACCATTTTTTTTTTTACAGGTTAACCCTATCATTGGTGGAGGGAGCACTGTTTGTGATCCCTACGGCACTGAAAGAGTTAAAATGTACACATATCGTCTATGCACATTTAGCTCAGAAATGTTTAGGAGATCAATTGAAAAGTTTTATGATTTTTTTGCCTATTCATTCTTACCGACCCTAATAAAATCAGTGCTTGTGCGGAAATTACTGCATATAGAGCAGATAAAACTAAAAAGGTGATGTCATAAGCAGGAGACTCCACGGACACATGTAAACATTTTTCTCCTACTTTAGGCATGTGCTTGCAGTTTTGCTAACACAATGTATAGATCATTTAAAAAAAAAATATTCCTCTAGATTCACATTATAAGCAATGTTAAGGTGATGCAAAAAACAAAAACTATGTTCGCTTCTCACCCTAATAAAAATGACAACAAAAATATAAACATAATATAAATGAGAGGTTTTGGTTATATGAATTGGCCAAAGCATAATTAATCTCACCTGCAACATCAAGGCACACTCCTAATAGGGTGAGAACCTACTCTCACCTCCTATCTAGTGGGCACAGAAATCAGTTTATTCTGCTACCAAAACCTTTTAATGTGTTGGAGGAGGTGCAAATAAACCTCCTCCCAATTAACCCCTTAGTGACATGACTTTTTTGGCTTGTCCGACGCTTGGTGACATGGGCTGTTTTAACATTTCTGAGGTGTTTGTGTTTTGCTGTAATTTATTTCTGTCTCATTTAGTGTACCCGCACAAACTATATATCGTTTTTATCGTTATAAGAAGGGCTTTATTTTGATACCATTTTTTTGATAATAGCATATAATTTGATGTAAAAAAAATAATAAAATATGGCAAAAAAATTGAAAAAATTATTTTTTTATGACTTTTATTTGAAAAATCGAATACTCATGTACAAGAGACAACAAAAAAACACTGCTAAAAAGTTTCTAATATATGTCCTGAGTTCAGAAATAGCCCATGTTTTTATGTTTTTGTGCTTTTTTATTCATGTTACAGGGCCAGAACTATAAGTGGTGCAAAGCTATTTTAAAATCCTTTCTTTCAAAATTAGCGATAGTGACATTGTAACACTGATTTCTGTACTAAATCCATGAATGACCCCCAACATGTACATATTTTTGAAAACTAGACAACTCAGGGCATTTAACTTGGGGTATTTTGACACATTTCATGTAGCCATTTTACCACCAATCTATGCCAAAGTTTGCAGAAAAAAATATTTTTTTTAAATTTTTCACATATATTGCAATTTAGGCAAACATTACCTTAAAATGTGAAGGGGTATTTCCAAATAACACCTCAATATGTGTTCAGCAACATCTCCTGAGTACAGGGATACCACCCATGCATAGGTTTGTTGGTCCCCATTTGGGACATTTTTGAAGCCAGAAAGTGTATTCTACCCCACAAAACCATATATTTTTTTAAACTAGACACCCTAGGGTATTTCAAATGGTAGTATTTTAACACTTTCCATGCACTAATTATACTACCAGCCTATGTCAATGTTTTGGGTAGTAATTTTTTTTCACATACATTGTACTTTGGGCATGAATTCACAGATCCTGTTATATGTCAGTGCCAAACAACACCTCAATATGTGTTCAGCAACATCTCCTGAGTACAGGGATACCCCCCATGTATAGGTTGGTTAGGTTATTTGGGGGTTAAAAGGCCACATTTGAGAGGTGCACTTTTTGGTTTTCCAACTTGGAATTCTGACGTGCAGAAAACCTGCGCCCATGTCCCATTTGGGACATTTTTGAAGCCAAAAAGTGTATTCTACCCCACAAAACCATATATTTTTGAAAACTAGACACCCTAGGGTATTTCAAATGGTAGTATTTTAACACTTTTCATGCACTAATTCTACCACCAGCCTATGTCAATGTTATGGATAGTAATTTGTTTTTCACATTCATTGTACATCGGGCATGAATTCACAGATCCTATTATGTGTCAGTGCCAAACAACACCTTAATATGTGTTCAGCAACATCTCCTGAGTACAGGGATACCACCCATGTGTAGGTTAGTTAGATTATTTGGGGGCTAAAAGGCCACGTTTAGGGGGGGTGCATTTCCAACTTGGAATTTTGACATGTAGTCAGCCTGCGCCCATGTTCCATTTGGGACACTTTTGAAGCCTGTCAAAGTATTTTACCCCATAAAACCATATATTTTGGAAAACTAGACATCCTAGGGTATTTAAAATTGTGGTATTTTAACACTTTCCAAGTGCTAATTCTACCACCAACCTATGTCAAAGGGTTGGGATGTCATTTTTTCCCCCACACACATTGTAGTTCAGGCAGGAATTTTCAGATTCTGGTATTTGCCACTGCCAACCAACACCTCAATATGTGTTCAGCAACATCTCCTGAGTACAGGGATACCCCCCATGCATAGGTTTGTTGGTTTGTATTGGGTCTAAAATTCCACATTTAGGGGGTGCGCAATTCCAACCTGGAATTTTGAAATGTAGTCAGCCTGCGCCCATGTTCCATTTGGAACATTTTTGAAGCCGTCCAATGAATTTTACCCCATCAAACCATATATTTTTGGAAAATAGACATCCTAAGGTATTTCAAATGGTGGTATTTTAATACTGTATAGGTACTAATTCTACCACCAGCCTTTGTAAAAGTTTGTGGTAGTACTTTTTTGAGAGTTTTTTTTCCACATGCATTGTACTTCAGGCATGAATTCACAGATTCTGGTATATATCACTGCCAAACAACAACCCAATATGTGTTCAGCAACATCTTCCGAGTACAGGGATAGCACCCATGCATAGGTTTGTTGGTTTGTTTTTGGCTAGATGGCAACATTTGTGAGATGCGCATCTCAAAATTCCAACTTGGAATTTTGACATGTAGTCAACCTGCGTCCGTGTCCTTTATGGGATATATCTTTCAAGCCAGCCAATGTAATTTACCCCCACCAAACCATATATTTTTTTATCGGTAGACCCCCATCACTACTTGTGGCAAGGGCTCAGCAGCCATCGATACATCGCTAGAAGATGTATCAGAAAGCTGAATAGGGTCAAAATCGAACCCTGAGTCCGCGGCCTCAGAATCAGTGCGTAAGCAGTGATCTCGAGCAAAGAAGGGGTTAATAGCTCTTAGAAGAGCATATCTAGTACTGTAATACATTACAGTACAAAGGAATTAATCCATAAAACAGTGCAGACAGCAAAACATACTGTTGCTGTGCAAGATTACTGCTTACACAGTGATGAATGGCAGGGAAGGGGTTAATACACAGTGAAAGAATTTCATAAAACCTGCCAATTTTATAAAATGTTATTTTATATCACTAATACTGATCTGTCTCTTTCCGTCACAAAAAATGTAAGTGAGGAGAGGGAGGCAGATCAATATTTGTGAATATTGATCCGATTAATTTTGATCTGACCAGGGCGAATGGTGAGCTTAATTGAGAAATCACCAAACCGCCTTTGCCACTAATTCGCTGTTACTGATCGCTATGCGCTCAGGCAGCTTAAAAAAAAAAAACTCAAATATTTTTACTTTACATGTAATCCCCTAGCGGGTATGTGTAAAAAAAAAAAAAATATGCAGACAGATAAAAATTGCTTTGGCGTCAATATCATTGCGTAAGCAGTGATCGATGGCAAATAAGGGGTTAATAACTCTTAGAAGAGTCTTTTTAGTACTGTAATAAATTACAGTACAAAAAAAATTAACCCCTAAAAAATGCACAAACAGCAAAAATAAATGCGCTGATGTGCACGATCACTGCTTATGCAAGATCAGTGGCAGGGAAGGGGTTAAACGCAGGGGATTGCTTTAATAAAAAAACTCAGTGACCAAGATCGTGCATTTTTTTTTGTGTGTTTCTGATTGCCTCGACTTGCGAGGCAATCAGGAACACTTTCTGAGCATAGGAAGCGAAAAATTCGCTTCCTATGCTCACTTTTTTAATGCCCGCGTTTTTAAGGCGCTGTGCCTTTAAAACCGGCATTTCGATCGCTCTCCGGAGCGATCGAAATGCCGACGGGCATTTTTTTTAGCATTGTACGATGCTTCCACACGAAAGCATCGTTACAATGCCCTTAGAGCACTGAAAGCGGAAAAACTCCGCTTTCAGTGCTCGTTTTGACACAGGACGGACTAGGTCCGTCCTGTGTCACTAACGCCTCGGCACACAGGACGGACCTAGTCCGTCCTGTGTCGCCAAGGGGTTAACCCCTGGACAGCAAACTGCAACCAGACAACATGGTGCCAACAACATCAACTATGGGCAAGCAGGGAAAAGAAAAATGTTGGTGTGCTAAGCTAGCCACAGGATCATAAATTATAAATGTATAAAATTAAACCTACCAAGCAGGTGTGAGCATGCTGCAAATACAGTGTGATTGGCTGTGCAATATATACAAAAAACTGACTGCGCTTCTCACCCTAATAAAGTTAGAAAGAAACAAATATATAAACATAACATAAATGTTTAGGTGATACATTCCCTTTAACTATAACTTTAGTAACACCAGCTTTGTTGTCATACTTATACAAATCTCTCTAACTGTAAACAATTAAGATACTTCCACTTATTTGTACTATTATAACCGACCATTTCCCCAGGTATTATTTATAGAAACCTAAAAATAGATTCTGTAATGTTGTATTAATATTGTTAATCTTAAGATCTAACCTATTTAAAAATGTAAAAGACAGCTATATATTTGGCCTAATATCCATTAATGGTTACGTCTGACTTATAGCATTGGTGGTGTTATAATTCAGCATGACACACATAGAATAAGGTAAATAGCCAAAGAATGCCAAAACAGTAAGAGAGAGTGTAAAAAATTATATTTCATTTTTATAGTATTTTTTATTAGTAATTCAGAAGTATGAAATCTCAAATGCATTCACTTTACTGTTAAAAAATTAATTTACTTATAATTAATTATAGTTATAATTACGGTCATTACAATGAATTCCATCCACTAATTAATTTGAGATAGAAGCTATAGACCGGTAGATCAGCACTGTATTTACAGTGAGGCAATCTAGGCAAGTGATTTGGCCAGCACTTTTCAGGGGGGTGGCTAAAAAGGCCACTCCCAAACGCATGTTCATACACCCTGCAATGAGATCCCACCAGCCTTGCAGATGGGGACAGTTCAACAAAATATTCATGGTAAAATAATATAAAATAGTATTAAGTCACTAAGAATATTAATTTACAATGAATAGTTATGCATAGACATATTTAAGAATTGCTATAATATACATTTTTAGAGTATTTCAACTTTAATATCAAACACAGCAAAGAAAATACTTAGAAACATGTGATCTTTACCATTTCCTAGGACAAACTTCCCCAAAATAACCCATCAAAGAGATGCTGTCATGAAATGTGGTTAGTCTCTCAACGTGTACGTATAACAGAGCTTTGAAGAAACAGAAATGCCTTTTATGTTTAGCATGTGTACAGGAATTTAGAAATTATGTTTAATTGAAATATCTCATCATGTGTATGTATTTTAAATAGAAATGATTTAATTAAAGAACACACATATGGGGCTATTCACTAAAAGGTGAGTTGAGGTGAGCTGAAGTGAATAGCAGGTAACTTGAGGTGAGATGAACATTTCGTCTCACCAATTTATCTATACATTGTGCAGGAACAAACCTGATAAGTTCACTTAGTGGGGGAACTAACGAGGTTTGTTCCTGCACAATCCACTTTAATAAAGTTGAAGTGTCTCTGCGTCCAGTCCCTGTGTCCGTGGGATTGCGCTACTGCGCATGTGCCCCACGGACAGCCGTTGCTATGGCAACAGGGACGCTCACGGACACAGGGACTGGACGCAGAGACACATCACACCATAGCGTCCCTGTTGCCCTAGCAACGTCGGGGACATGCGCAGACCCGCCGCTTCAAGTTTCGCCCGGCCTTTGAAGCGGCGGGTCTGCGCATGTCCCCAACGTTGCTAGGGCAACAGGGACGCTACGGGGACGCTATGGTGTGATGTGTCTCTGCGTCCAGTCCCTGTGTCCGTGAGCGTCCCTGTTGTCTACGTTGCTAGGGCAACAGGGACACTCACGGACACAGGGACTGGACGCAGAGACACATCATACCATAGCGTCCCTGTTGCCCTAGCAACGTCGGGGACATGCGCAGACCCGCCGCTTCAAGTTTCGCCTGGCCACGCTAAGTAACACGGGGGGGGGACATAAGGGGGCAACATAGGGGCAAGCACCCTGGCTAGGGGGGAGCCTTGAGGGCTGCCTCATCTTGATCGGAGTTGTGATCCCCCTGCTGCATCAATAATACAGCAGGAGGATCACAACTCCCATCAAGATGAGGCAGCCCTCAAGGCTACCCCCCCTCACCAGGGTGCTTGCCCCTATGTTGCCCCCTTATGTCCCACCCCCCTGTCCACATATGTTCTAGCGCCCGTTAATTTAACGGGTTTAAGGTCTAGTGTATAGATAAATTGGAGAGATTAAATTTTCATCTCACCTCAACTCACCAGCTACTCACTTCAACTCACCTTTTAGTGAATCCCAATACAGTACCTTAATGAGCCCTGTTTGCATGTATACCTCTATTTAGGTGCTCACACCTTAGGTCAGATGAAGGATGAGATGACCCAAGATTCCACCCAAGATATTAGTAAGATACTTAATTTGTATTTTTGTCATTCAAACAGTTTAACATGTCTACATATCATTTAAGCATAATTGGTTCTGCTGACAGCTAACCTTTAAAATCTAAATTATTGAAGGTCTGACAGAAATCAGACAAAGTAAAACATTGCTAAAACCTGGTACCAAGATTTTTGTTTTATGTATCATGCCATAATTTTTTAACATCATTTATTATATTTTCAATTGTTATAGTAGGTATTGCACAAGACCTTGAGGTTATTAGAAAAATACACTGCTCATACTTTCTCTGGCTTTTATAGCAATTAAAGCAGTTTATTGTTGACCCCTATATTGCTTCTTTAAAAAGCTTATCATATGCCATTTGATTATCTGATGTCAGTGCCATTTTTAAACAGTGCCAAAAGTATTTATGGGAATTTGGATTGGAAGGCCAATATAAAACAGAGTTTTTACATAATCTTTTCCTCAGTTTAAGATACCTGGACCTCTGCAAAATTTCTTCAAGAAATATTAAAATGATAACATCTGTTTGTTCCTCAATAAGACGCTGGTGTGCAATGTAAAAAGTTGTCTTGAAATGTCCACTTTTAACATACTTGTTTGTGAGAACAAAAATAGTTTTTCTGCTAAGCTGAACACTTTCTGAAAGGTTGTCCATGAATGCAACACCTGGCAACCAATCTCTATCCTCTAAGCACAAGTTACACATTCTCTCTCCTTGTTCCTCAAGAATTTTCACCAATTCATTTAACACCCAGTCTGATACGGCTAAATCTTTAGTATCATAGACAACAAAAGCATCATAGTTAATTTTGGAGAAGCTCTTATATCCATTCACTTTAGCTTTCAAAACGTGATATATATACCAGAAATCCCAGTAGTACAGATGACTTGAGATGCAGATAACCATGAGGCATAAAATGAATGTTGTAGAAATAGAATATAAAATGATATCAGCGTTAGTTTGTTGACAGGTATACAAATCTAAAAGAATCAGACTCTTCCCTCTGTGTGCCCCTGGGCCTGAGCAGATCACGTCGGTTACCAAATTGGGAATGGTCACTGTTGTGCGATTTATCCATGACACAAGCCATACTGCATCACAATTACATTTAAATGGGTTCCCTTGCAGCTTTAATAAATCCAAGTTATCCAGTACATTCTCAGGAAAACTGGACTGACCTATAAGCTGAAGTTTGTTGTTACTTAAGTCCAAATATTTTAAGTTAAAAGCATCCATGAGAAAATAAGGGGTCAACTTTTTGATTTTGTTATCGCTTAGTATAAGTTTGTTAATTGAAGTTGTAGAGTTAGATAGAACAGGAGGCACAGTGGTCAGGTAATTTCCACTTAGGTCCAGCACTTGAAGTTTTTGCAAAAGATGGAGCTTCCCCCAGTCAAAAGTGTTTAAATTGTTTTTTGCCAAATGCAGCACTGTAAGTTTGGGAGGCATGCCTTCAAAAGCACCAGGGGGCACAAAGGTCAATGAATTATGAGAGATATCCAGTTTAGAAAGTTTAGACAGTCTCTTGAAAAAGTTTAAATACCTTTTATCCCCATCTTTCCATAAAATATTTAAGTTGTTTCCCTTGAACTCCAGGATACGGAGTGACTGACTAACCATTTCGTTACTTGTTGATGTTGATATTTCATTCCAGTTCATCATTAATTTTTTTAAACATCTTAGGTTGGCTGTAAAGTTGAGCATATGAGTTATACCTTCTGCTAGAAAGTAATGTTTGTTGTAGCTAAGGTCCAACACCTCTAGTTCTTTCAGCTCCTGGAATGCACCCTCATAGAGAAGGTCAATACGATTGTTAGAAAAATCTAGATATTTAAGGTTGCTCAGAGTACTAAATTCAGTGCCATTCAAAGTCTGGCTTATGGCATTTCCTGATAAGTTAAGGCATTTAAGAAAGTCAAGGTCTGTGAAGTCTGTAGGCCGGACAAAAAAGAAATTATTTTGACTGAGGTCTAAAGTCTTGCCGTAAGCTTGGCAATCTTCATTCACAAACAGATCATATGCTGAATACTCTTTTACTTTAGATTTGCATCGTCTGGCATTTTCATCATACAGAAAATAATGAACATCTTGAAAGGATCTGTCATTATATTGTTCAGGATATGAACTGAAGGCTGAACAAGCATCAAAGTTAGATCCACCTGAGGGAGATATTTTATTATTGGACAGAATTATTGTTTGCAATGAGGGAAGGTTTTGAAATGCAGTAAAGTCAGCTGCTTTAATGAAGTTGGTTCCCAGATCCAAAACAGTGAGATTCTTTAATTGAAATAGAGGTGCCAGATTGTTCTTTTTCAACTTCTGAAAGACATAACCACGAATTCTCAAGGTTTTCAAGGAAGATAAACTGGAAAATGCTTGTGAGAGCTGTAAATCTTTTGAGTATACTTGGAGTTCAAAGTTGAAGGAGATATCTAGCTCTTTCAGTTTTGGCATATGGTTCAGAAACTCTGCACTTGAAATGGCATTTGCCAAAAAGTTCTGGGATATGTCAAGTACTTGGAGATTGCTAGTATATTTAAACCACGTTTTTAAGACTGTACGTAGTGAATTACTGTGGAGACGTAGAGTCTTTAAACTTCTTAAGGAGGCAAAAGCATTCTCGTGAATTGAGATTGGAGCTCCACCTGGACATGGAATGCATGGAAATGGAGAATTATAGCATCTAGGGCAATTTCCACTTAAATCAAGAATCTCTAAATTGGTCAGATTTTGAAAGTCATATTCTTGAATTGACTGAATTTTGTTGTTATAAAGGTATATTTCTTTCAAACTTGTTGATAGCCCTCCAGGGACATAGGATAAGTTGTTTGATTTAATTGATAAAACAGTTAAATTCCTTAAGTCTTCGAAAGCTTTATTTTCAATAAAAAAAGAGACATTGCAAGGGTTCCGGTAATAACAGTTCTGTCCAAGGTATAGCATTTCAATATTGGTTAACTCTGAAAGGTTGTGCTTGTATATAGAAAATATATTATTGGCTTCAAGACTCAACAGTACTACATTTGATGGAAGACCTTTAGGGAATCTTAAAAGTTGATTACCATCCAAATAAAGTGATTTTAAGCTGTGCATTGAAGAAAAACTTCCATCTAATATGGATAACCTATTTGTGCATACATGGTCTTTTGGTCCTAGCATAACAGGTACACAGTTGCATCGGAAATCCAGTTCAACCAGGTCTTTGAGATGTGCAAATGACTTGGGTACAATGTTTGGAATATGGTTAATGGTGAGTGTCAAATTGGTCGTATTAGAAGGAATTCCTGACGGAATGTCAGTCAAGCGGCGATCACTGCAGTCCACAATCACAGTGGTACCTTTATCTTGAACTATCACATCACAGGGTAGACTTTTAGGAAACCAGCTGCCTGTTATACATTTTAAAAACAGGAAGAGTGAGATGAGAAAGAGGAACAGCATTCTTGGTGTGTTCAGGGAACATAACTGCAAACAAAATGAAAGTATGTTAGTAAGAGTAGTATTTAAAGTTTCATAACATATATACATTTTATGGCACATTTACAGTGTGTTACATTGTTAATGCAATTAAATAGTAAAAAGAATAACTTAATGTTATATACTGTTGAAGGAAATAATATGTATAAACTAGTAATCTAATTGCAAGTTCAATTATAGGATGTGTAACAGTTTACTAGCAAAATACTAATTTATGAATGTATCTGAGGATGAGATACTCAATACTGTAATAGCAGATTATATAAGATTGCAAAATACTTTTTAATATTCAGTATAGCATCAGAAAAGTATTTATAAAAATATTTTTATAAAAAAAAAGTACAAAACAGTAAAAAATCATAACCTACACTGTAACATGCCAATACTTGTCTAAAATATTCACATTTAAGTTCTCAAAATATTCCTAAGAATATCGGTGCCCGTCTTATGAAATAACTACTTGTATTATGTATTGTAAATCAGTCCAGAATAATCTACATCTTGACCATACTAAAAATAAAAGGTGAATTAAGCTATTCATTTTAATTTGTTGGATTTTAACACAAAACATTTTTTATGTTTAAAAAGCTTTATTACAAATTGCATATTAGAAATAAAAATATATAATTCTAAAGAAATTGATAATCTTGGTATCAAGTTCCCTAGCGACATTGATAAAATTATGGAGACTAATTATATAAACTTAGCTAGACATCCAAACAAACTTTTCAAAAATTGGAGACAGGTGGAACTGTCATGGAAGAATAAATGTTATCAGAGCTTATGTCCTCCCCAGATGCCAGTATTTGTTTTGGATGGTCCCTTTCCGTGTTTCTCCAAGCTGATTGGAGTTGGTGCAAGCCAACTTTAGTAGTTTTGTGTGGATGTACCATATACACAAGGTGCAGTTAGAGTCATCTAAGCAAGAAGGGTGGTCCAAGTCGAAACATCTACATGCAGTCTGAAAAATTTGAATCCAATTATTTGGCACCCAAAAAGCAAGGAAGGACTTAACTCTGGAAAAGATAAAAACTTTATTATAAACAGTATTCTGCCTATATGTTATAATATTAAAAAAGCTAGGTATCAACAACAAACTAATTGAATTCCTCCCTCTGAGTACGATTGAAAATTGCGTTGACAATCTATCTTTGACAGAGTGGTTAGATAAAGGTATAAAGAATATTTAGACAGCCAAGAAAAAATGTACGAGACTTGTCTATGGTGGAGACCCAGTACAAGCTGCTAAATCGCTGGTACTGTGTACCCTCAAGATTAGCCGTTATGTACCCTCACGTCTCAAAGATATGCTGGAGATGTTACTCCAGGGACAGTACCTATATACATGTGTGGTGGAGTTGTGAGAAGGTTATGCAGATGTGGGATATGACCTTCGGTTTATTAGAAAAAGCAGCAAATATCATGATAAAAAAAAGGTCATTTCATCTCTCCTCCATATGGGCTGGCCTACAATGAACAAAACCGAGACAGCCTTCACGATATACAGGTTTTTGGCTGTAAAAAAAGATCACAGCAAAACTTTCTTGAAAGGTCTACTCCAAGCAATTATAATGCAAAAGGGCTATTTCTGGATTGGCGTTAGATTTATATTACAGATCTTATTTATATGCATAAATACTGCTTGACTGATAATATGTTAAATCTTGAGTCCCACATCTCCAGCATAATCTAGATTCTTCAGGAAATATTGTTGACATACGGGTAGGCACTAAATACCACCTATTGAATGGATTAGGCAGTAAGGTCAAAGTCAATGGAATATATTCAAAGCAAGGTCTTGATCGTAAGGTATGTCTTTTTGCTGATGATACAAGGATTTGCAACACTGTTGATGTTCCTGGAGGGATAAGCCAAATGGCAAATAATTTAGATAAACTAAAAAGTTGTGTTAACTGACATTTAATGTGGATAAATGAAAGACAATGCATCTTGAGCAGCATATAAAATATTTGGTACAGTCCTAACCTCAACATCTGATGAAAGGGATTTAGGAGTAATAATTTCAGAGGACTTATAGGTAGAGAGACAATGCAATAGAGCAGCAGGAAATGCTAGCAGAATGCTTGGCTGCATATGGAGCGGTATTAGCACTAGAAAGAGGGAAATGCTCGTGTCATTGTACAGAGCACTGGTGAGACCTCACTTGGAGTATTGTACGCAGTACTGGAGACTGTATCTTCAGAAGAATATTGACACTCTGGAGAGAGATCAGTGAAGGGCTACTAAACTGGTTCATGGGTTGAAGGATACAACATACCAGGAAAACATTTATAGCTTGGAGGAAAGACAATTTAAATACATAAAGGGAATCAACACAGTAAATGAGGAGTACATATTTAAAAGAAGAAACACTACCACAACAATAGGACATAGTCTTAAATTAGAGGGCCAAAGGTTAAAAAGTAATATTAGGAAGTATTATTTTACTGAGAGGGTAGAGAAGAGATGGAATAGCCTTCCAGATGAAGTGGTAGAGGTTAACGCAGGAAAGGAGCTTAAGCATGCATGGAATAGGCATAAGGCTAATAAGGATATCCTAGATATAAGATAATGCCAGGATACTAATGAAAGTATTTAGAAAACTGGGCAGACTAGAAGGGGCCAAATGGTTCTTATCTACATACACATTCTATGTTTCTATTTTTCTATATGAGCCTGAGTATATATTTTTCATTTACACTGGATTGTCTTAGATTTAATAAAATTAAAATTTCTATTTTATTTACACTTCTTTAATAAATTAAGCACTATCTTTTACACATAACCACTGTTAATGTTGTATTTAATTTAATTTATATTTTTAAGAGGTGGGAACTAGGTTGTGCCTTGATCGGTTAGAGCAGCCTGGTTATTACTATCCTTGTTATAGCTTATATAATTTGTAGTGCTGTCACTTTCACTTTACTGAAACAAAAATTGAACGGGTTAATTACTGAAAAATCTGCGACTTTTCTAATACTAAAAATAAACTTAAAACATCATAGTGCTCAAATCTAAGATAGTTTAAACTCTTTCATACAGGTATCCCAACCTGACAGAAATACATATAAATTGTGTGTGTGAGCACGCTGTCTTTCTGATACTCGACTAGGGTTCCGGAAACAGACATTCAATGTGTTTTGTTAATTCAAGGGACAGGGCTCAATGTTAAGGTCGTTCAGTTCACCATCTTTAGAAAAGGCCCAGTGGAAGTCTGAAATGTTGCATCTTTTAAATTAATAATACACATTGAGTTCCCAAAAAGATTTTTATTTCTAATGGTCTAATAAACACACAAACAGACATATATATATATATATATACGCGTATACATATATATTTATATAATCTATCTCGCTATCTATTTATATGTATGTATGTATGTGTATATATATATATATATATATATATATATATATACATACATATACAGGTGTATACAAAATGTATACAAGCAAGCATAACTCATTTTTTTATTTGCCCATGGCCGTTTACAAACCAGTTTCACTTGTAATAGTAGTGACTATTGGGCAGACTAGATGGACCGAATGGTTCTTATCTGCTGACACATTGTATGTTTCTATGTTTCTATGACTATCCATGAGTAATGTTATAAGGCCTATGAGTCTAGATTCAGCCCTCCATCTATTTCTGGACTACAACTACCATACTTATCTGCTATTCTAGAAAGCTGGCAGGGACTATAAGATATATATTTCAGCAGCAGTTAGATGCCTAGGTTATAAGGCAATAATGCAAAGAAATGAGGGTGGCATTTTCTTATGCCCTGGAACTAAAAAAAACAGTGGAAAAAAGGATGCGCAAACACGTAATGCCACAGGTGAAGTGAAATGACACACCACCTAATATATAACAATAATGTCCACTTAGAACCGGCAGCTGGAACAAAACAAAACAAACAGCCTCAAACTGCGTAGTGAAAATGTAAAAACATGGATGCTTCCAGAACACACAGTGCGTGGACTCTTGAAAGCCGCAGTTATTTAAATGCCCTTAAGGTGACTAATAATATTCTTAATTAACTGTGTTTCAAAATCTATGAGAGTGCAAATGCAAATAACAATATAATATAGTGATACTTAGCACAGGGTCAATCTTCATTGTGTTCTGTATATCTCTAAAAAAAAAATGAACACAAAAAACCTAGTGCAATATGTACTTGAAAAATAGCAAAAAGGCTTGCTTATAACCTAGGAGCATGGAATTCTTTCTCTGAATAGTACATACTTGCCCCCTGTGCTAAGTATCACTAAGTGTTTTTTAACACTTGTTATTATTTGTGTCAACACTCAATGTGCTAAGTATCGCTTAGTGTATTTTATATAAAACTGATCATTTTTACAACACTCTTATCCGAAGACATTTTTAAAAAATTTTTTATTTATTATACAACATAGAAAAATACAATAAATAACCAATATGTAAAAACATCTTATATGAATTCAGTATATGTTAACATTATCAGTTTCAAGGACATTCTAACCCCTTAGTGACAGGACATTTTCACCTTGACTTTCCCTTGGTGACAATGGCTGTTTTGACATTTCTGGGGTGTTTGTGTTTAGCTGTAATTTTCTTCTTTGTCATTTGCTGTACCCACACATATTATATATTGTTTTTATCGGGACAAGAAGGGCTTTCTTTGGATGCCATCTTTTTGATCATATCTTATAATATTATAATAAAAAAAAAATATATGGTAAAAAAAAAAAAATAATACACACATTTCCTGACTTTTATTTGAAACATCTTCTCCTCATTCACAAAAGCGAACGAAAAAACCTGCTAAATAGATTCTACTATTTCTCCTGAGTACAGGGATACCACCCATGCATAGGTTTGTTGGGGTGTTTGGGGGCTAAAATACCAAATTTTGGAGGTGCAGTTTTTAGTTTTCCAACTTGAAATTTTTACATGCAGACAGCCTGCACCCATGTCCCATTTGGGAGATATTTGAAGCCAGCTAGTGTAATTTACCACATCAACCCATTTATTTCTTAAAAGTAGACACCCTAGGCCAGGGGTCCTCAAACTTTTTAAACAGGGGGCCAGTTCACTGTCCCTCAGACCGTTGGAGGGCCAGACTATAGTAAAAACAAAAACTATGAACAAATTCCTATGCACACTGCATATATCTTATTTTGAAGTGAAGAAACAAATCGGGAACAAATACAATATTTAAAATGAAGTAAAGTTAAATCAACAAACTGTTGCCAGTCAGATGCCCAGGAATATTATGCCAGTCAGAGCCCAAGAATATTATGCCAGTCAGATGCTCAGGGATATTATGCCAGTCAGATGCCCAGTGATATTATGCCAGTCAGATGCCCAGGGATATTATGCCAGTTAGATGCCCAGGAATATTGTGCCATTCAGATGCCCAGGAATATTATGCCAGTCAGATGCCCAGGGATATTATGCCAGTCAGATGCCCAGGAATATTATGCCAGTCAGATGCCCAGGGATATTATGCCAGTCAGATGCCCAGGAATATTATGCCAGTCAGAGCCCAAGAATATTATGCCAGTCAGATGCCCAGGGATATTATGCCAGTCAGAGCCCAGTAATATTATGCCAGTCAGATGCCCAGGAATATTATGCCATTCAGATGCCCAGGAATAATATGCCATTCAGATGCCCAGGAATAATATGCCATTCAGATGCCCAGGAATAGTATGCCAGTCAGATGCCCAGTAATATTATGCCAGTCAGAGCCCAGTAATATTATGCTAGTCAGAGCCCAGTAATATTATGCCAGTCAGATGCCCAGGAATATTATGCCATTCAGATGCCCAGAAATAATATGCCATTCAGATGCCCAGGAATATTATTCCAGTCAGGTGCCCAGGAATATTATGCCATTCAGATGCCCAGGAATATTATGCCATTCAGATGCCCAGGAATATTATGCCAGTCAGATGCCCAGGGATATTATGCCAGTCAGAGCCCAGGAATATTATGCCAGTCAGATGCCCAGGAATATTGTGCCAGTCAGATGCCCAGTAATATTGTACCAGTCAGATGCCCAGTAATATTGTACCAGTCAGATGCCCAGTAATATTATGCCAGTCAGAGCCCAGGAATATTGTGCCAGTAAGAGCCCAGGAATATTGTGCCAGTCAGATGCCCAGTAATATTGTACCAGTCAGATGCCCAGGAATATTATGCCAGTCAGAGCCCAGGAATATTGTGCCAGTCAGATGCCCAGTAATATTGTACCAGTCAGATGCCCAGTAATATTATGCCAGTCAGATCCCCAGTAATATTATGCCAGTCATATGCCCAGGAATATTATGCCAGTCAGATGCCAAGTAATAATGTACCAGTCAGATGCCCAGGAATATTATGCCAGTCAGATGCCCAGTAATATTATGCCAGTCAGATGCCCAGTAATATTATGCCAGTCATATGCCCAGGAATATTGTGCCAGTCAGATGCCCAGGAATAAAGTGCCATTGCAATGCTCGTTATACCTCCCTCCTCCCCCGCATCCCCATCACTTACCTCCAGCGCTGTGTCCCCGGCCGGACGTCTTTCGCAGAGTTTCCCTCCTGCACAGGGGAGGGAAACACAGTCACCGGATCCGGATGTGACGTAACGTCACATCCGGTCGCGGTGATTTTTTTTTTCTTTTCTTCTTTCTGCAGCCGCATCCGCTGCGGCTGCCCCCAAAAAAGAAAAAAAAAAGTAAACAGCGGGGAGCAGGGGGTGCCGGCACCCCCCGCGGGCCGTATTAATGTCGGCGGCGGGCCGCATGTGGCCCGCGGGCCGTACTTTGAGGACCCCTGCCCTAGGCTATCTCAAATGGTGGTATTTTAACACTTTCCATGCACTAATTCTACCACCAGCCTTTGTCAAAGTTTGTGGTAGTAATTTTTGTGTGTTTTTTTTTTTTTCACAAACCTTGTACTTCAGACATGAATTCACAAATTTTGGTATGTGTAACTGCCAAATAACACCCCAATAAGTGTTCAGCAACATCTCTTGAGTACAGGGATACCACCCATGCATAGGTTTGTTGGGTTGTTTGGGGGGGTAAAAGGCCAAATTTGGGAGGTGCAGTTTTTGGTTTTCCCAACTTGAAATTTTGACATGCAGACAGCCTGCACCCATGTCCCATTTGGGATATATTTGAAACCAGCCAGTGTATTTTACCCCATCAACCCATATATTTTTTTAAAAGTAGACACCCTAGGCTATCTCAAATAGTGGTATTTTAACACTTTCCATGCACTAATTCTACCACCAGCCTTTGTCAAAATTTGTGGTAGTAATTATTTTGTGTTTTTTTTCACAAACCTTGTACTTCAGACATGAATTCACAGATTTTGGTATGTGTCACTGCCAAATAACACCCCAATAAGTGTTCAGCAACATCTATTGAGTACAGGGATACCACCCATGCATAGGTTTGTTGGGTTGTTTGGGGGGTAAAAGGCCAAATTTGGGAGGTGCAGTTTTTGGTTTTCCCAACTTGAAATTTTGATATGCAGACAGCCTGCACCCATGTCCCATTTGGGATATATTTGAAACCAGCCAGTGTCTTTTACCCCATCAACCCATATATTTTTTTAAAGTAGACACCCTACGCTATTTCAAATGGTGGTATTTTAACACTTTCCATGCACTAATTCTACCACCAGCCTTTGTCAAAGTTTGTGGTAGCAATTTTTTGGGGTTTTTTTTCCACAGATATTGTATTTCAGACATTAATTCACAGATTTTGGTATGTGTCACTGCCAAACAATAACCCAATATGTGTTCAACAACATCTCCTGAGTACAGGGATACCACCCATGCATAAGTTTGTTGGGTTGTTTGGGGGCTAAAGGGCCACATTTTGAAGGTGCGCATTTTCAACTTGGAATTTTGACGTGTAGTCAGCCTGAGCCCATCTTTCATTTGGGACTTTTTTTTAAAGAAGGACAGTGTATTTTACCCAAAAAAGTATATATTTTGTAAAAGTAGACACCCTAGGCTATTTTAAATGGTGGTATTTTAACACTTTCCATGCACCAATTCTACCACCAGCCTTTGTCAAAGTTTGTGGTAGTAATTTTATTGTGTATTTTTTCCCACATACATTGTACTTTAGACACAAATTCACATGTTTCGGTATGTGTCACTGACAAACAATACCACAATATGTGTTCAGCAACATCTCCCGAGCACAGGGATACCACCCATGCATAGCTTTGTCAGCTTTGTTGGGGTTGAAAGGCTACATTTGAGAGGTGCGCTTTTTGATTTTCCAACTTGGAATTTTGACATGTAGAGCAAGGAAGGGGTTAATAGCTCTTATAAGAACCTTTGTAGTACTGTACAAAAAATTAACCCCTAAAAATGCACAGACAAGAAAAAATGTTCTGCTGTGCAGTGATCAGTGGCAGGGAAGGGGTTAATACACAGGCTACACTATACACAGGGTATGGCTTTTATAAAAGCCCTTGGGATTTAATTTAATTTATTACAATTAAAGATTTATATTATACAGATCTGTCTCTTTCCCTCACTAAAACTCAAGTGAGGAGAGGGAGGCAGATCCATATGGGTCAGAACAATATTTACCAATATTGATCTACCCAGACGATTGGTGATGCTCATGTGAGAAATCACCAAACTACCTTTGCCACTGATCGGCTGTTACTGATCGCTATACACGCGTTCAGACAGCTTCAAAAGGAATACACGTAATCCCCTAGTGGGTATAATTAACCCCTAGCGAGTGTGACAAAAAAAAATGCTGATAGCAAAAAAAATCCTTCTGCGACCAGATTGCTCCATATGCGCTGCTTAGGCAGTGACCATATGCACTGCTTAGGCAGTGACCATATGTGTGGCTTAGGAAGTGATATATGGCAAGTAAGGGGTTAATAGCTCTTAAAAGAGCCTTTGATACACTGTAATAAATCACAGTAAAAAAAATGAACCCCTAAAAAAATGCACAGACAGCAAAAAATGTGCTGCTGTGTAAGATCACTGCGTACACAGCGATCAATTGCAGGGAAGTGGTTAAACACTGGAAACGGCTTTTATGAAAGCCTTTGGGTCTCAATTTTATTAACTATATTATGATTAAAAACTTACACTATACAGCTCTGTCTGTCTCCCTCACTAAAACTCAAGTGAGAGGGAGGCAGATCTACACGGGTCAGATCAAATATTGACAAATATTGATCTAACCAGGCGAATGGTGATGCTCATCTCAACCACAGCCAACCCGCCTTTGCCACTGATCAGCTGTTACTGATCGCTATACATGCGCTCAGACAGCTTAAAAAATATTTTTTTACTTTAAACGTAATCCCCTAGCGGGTATAATTAACCCGTGACGGGTGTAATAAAAAAGTTTAAAAAAAAGTAAAAATGCTTCTGCAGCAATATTGCTGCATTTGCGTCAGATCGCTGCTTAGGCAGTGATCTACAGCAAATAAGGGGTTAATAGCTCTTAAAAGAGCCTTTGTTATACTGTAATGAATTACAGTAAAAAAAAATTAACCCCTAAAAAATGCACAGACAGCATAAAATGTGCTGCTGTGTATGATCACTGCATCAATGGCAGGGAAGGGGTTAAAATCTTGAAATGGCTTTTATAAAAGCCCTTGGTTACTAAAATTGTGTTAAATATTTTTAATTTTATTATTTTATTTTTTACTTTATCTGATCTGTCTCTCTCCCTTACTAAAACTAGTAAGGAGAGGGAGGCAGATCAATACTTGTCAAAGGCAATATTTACTAATCTGCTGTGCCGGCATTGATTGGCTCCCCCTAGAGCATCGGAAGTGAAATACATTCACTTCCGATGCTCTTACCATTAGAAAGGAAGCGCTGCCTGTACAGGCAGCGTTCCCTTCTACTGAGCCGATGGGGTCGCTCAGGAGAGCGACCACCATCGGTTCTGGGGGAGCATCATGGTGTTGCTAAGTGCCTCGCTAGCGAGGCACTTTAGCAACACCGGAGATGCGCTTTCTAAGCACATGTGTGCAGGGGAGCAGCATTTTTAAATGGCTGCTACGATCACTCCGCGGAGTGGTGTAGCGCACCCCTGCACTTTTTTGGGGTGTTGCACAATGCCTCTACATAGAGGCATTGTAGCAACACCGATAGAGTAAAGAAAGCGACCGCTGGTCGCTTTCTTTACTCAATTTAGTGCATGACGTGCCAGGCACGTCACCTGTCGGCAAGTCCTCGATTTGCCGTGACGTGCCTGGCACGTCATCTGTCGCCAAGGGGTTAAAAAAGACCCATTCTAAATAGTTTATAAATGTTGCCCCGAGTTCAGAAATATGCATGTTTCCATATTTTTCATAATAGTGTTTTTTTCCTATATTGACCTTTTGACCCCAACCCGAACCCAAAATTTAACCTTAACACTAAATTTAACCCCAACTCTAACCCTTATGCCATCCCTTAATATATTTTAATTTAATTTTAACCCTATCCCTTATGTTAAAAATTATTTAATTTTAACCCTATAGGCTAATCTAAGTATATAACCAGTTTTTATTTAATTAAATATTTATTTTAATTTTTTTTACATTGCTTTGCTACTTATCTACCACTAGGGGCAGTCAAGTAGCATATTCAGAGCGAAGGAAGTGAAGTTACTTTCACTTCCGAAGCTCAGACCTCCAGAGGGCATAGCCATACTGACACGTCCATTGTCGCGAAGGTGTTAAAGACCCAAACATAACAAATACATACAACATACTGTGTAGGCTGGGCAACACACACATAGCAGCAAAAACAGCAGAGCTAATCACCATATCTAAGAGTGAGAGTGGAATAAATCTTACAGAAGTTAAGAACTACTTCAGGGGGATTCAAGGGTTCGCTACTGGAGTAACCCTGTAACGAGACAACTCAGGGGGCCCATCTTTTGTCAAGAACTTCCCAGCTACCAGCTTGGTAGCCCAGCCCCTTTTCCATTTTGTACTGGTAATTTACCTGATTAATGGCATTATTCCACATAGGGAGTAACTGCTTATTCCAAAGCCTTGTGATAACCATCTTAGCCACCATCAAAAGGTGGATCATCAGATATCTCTTATAAGAAGGAATAAGTCCAGGCAGCAGGTGGAACAACACCGTTTCTGCCCGGTTAGCAATTGGTACACCCCAAAGCGTGGATACTTCAGTGAAATGTTATCCCAAGATACAGTTAACCCTGTACAACTCCACCAAATATGCAAATGGTCACCCTCGCTTTGGAGGCATCGCCAACACCGATCAGAGTTAGCATATTTAACTCTAAATATTTTAATTACATTATAAAATGCTCTCAGTATGGCCGAAAATGGAGCCGTGTGATAATCAGGTTTATGGTTACTAGGTCTTTTTCTGGAATTCTAAAAACAGTGCGTAGTTACAATTTATTATGAGAAACATTTTTTGGTAACATGCTATTAAGTGGTTTACAAGATATCTTACTAAATCAGACTGCTGTGTTTGCATCATTCATAAAAAACAGTTCGTTTTTGGGGATTGTTCCTATGTAAACACACTGTTTAGAAATAATAGTAATACATAATTAAAAAGAGTGATATCATCTGTGCTACTGGGGTGCTGTTGGACATTTAGAATAATATACAATAATTCCATTAACATTTATTGTACAGACAGGGAAGTATCTAGAATACATAGTTTTGTAAACAGCCTACATTTTTAAAACATATATTTTCTGAAAATGTTATAAGTGATGTAACACACATAAGTGCACTTAGATTTTGCCCCTTCTATTAGGAAAAGTAGTTGGCCATAGCAACAAAATATCAGCACTGTTTTGTCACTCTCCTTAAATATGTTTCTACTAATTTCCTTAATTTGTCTGCACAAAGTGTAACCTCTCTCAAACTTGTGTATTCTTTACTGGCTTGGATGGCCTACACGGGATAGACATGTAGGAGTATGCATACACATACGCACATATTGTACGTTACAGGCAAAGTGTCTGTTCCAAGTGTTCTATGAAATGACTATTTTTGCTACTGTGGAATACAGATTTTCATTTATGCTTTGCCTGACTATTTCATAGAATACTTGGACATCTTTAGGCATATTAGCAGATGCCAATATTTAATACACAACTGCAACTCAGTAGGATATAATGTACATCAGGATTAAAAAACTTTTACAAATTTGTAAATACAGTTGAATTAAAGGAAATCAGTCACTTCAGAGGCATAACTAAAAACCACACGCAATATCTTCCCTCCCCACAACCAAGCTTTCTTATACACCCATGTCTTTCTCTGTCCACCTTGAAGTCTTTCTTTCTCTAACTCCTTCTAGGTCTTTCTTTCTCTGCTCCTCTTCTGGTCTTCTCTATTGTCCCCCTTCTTCATGTCTTCTTCCCCTGCGTTTCTCTCCCCCCCATGACCCACGCATGCAGTTTCATTTTCAAACTCAGTCAGCACTGTGTGGCGTTGCCTATATATATGTGCAAGGAGCATCATATAGCACAGTGCAGCTTTCCTGGTGGGCCTTGATCCTGGCACCACATCTCCCGCCCCCTTAAGGAACTCCACTGACTGCAGCCATTTTTAAATTTGGAAGGTAAACTTAAACAATCGAAAGACATGCTTAAAGTGGTTGCAGTGGTTTCTAGGGTGGCAGGCCGGGTCTTAGTTGCGAACCCTGCATGATTGTTATGCTACTCAGTGACTTAACCCATTCGTGATGTTAGGACGTTCTATGCCGTCCTATTTTAGTGGTCCCTAAAGACGCTAGGATGGCATAGAACTTCCAGCGCTTAGCAGCTCATCACAGCTCCTCTTGATGAGATCCCGCTGCAGGGACTTTGAGTGGCCTCAGTCTGACAAGGAAAATGTAGCTGAAGCTCAAAGTAAGCACCGGCTACATTTTGAGAAATCATGCCGTGCCCGAACTTCCAGGTTCGGGCATGCCTCCGTGACTTGACACGTGACGTCAGGAGGTCTCGCATACTATTGACAGGGATTCACAGGGTTTATTAAGACCCTGATCGGGTCTCTGCCATTGTGTACCTTGTGATAGGTGGGCAGGAACTAAAAGTGGAGTTTTGGTGCTTACGTTGTTTGGGACGCAAGCACCATGCTTCACAAAGTGGTTAAAGGACAACTGTCGTGAAAAAAATAAGTTATGTTTAATTGTAAAATTACTTCAAATATAATAATTTATATAAAAATACTATGATGAAAGCACCTTTTTGAGCCAACTCTGCTTGTAAAATATTATCAAGGGTCAGACTGGTAAGATCTTCCTTCATCTGACCCATTTGACAGAAGATTCTAATCAACATATCTGCCCCCTGATTGAGAGTTATACAAACATAGAGGGCTCAAGCGTTTCTATTTAACCTGCCTAAACTATATTTTAATAAAACAGAACATTTAATGCACATTTTATTCTATTAATATAAGCATTTTATTTAAATTCCCAATGCAATGTATACATTTTTGGGAGAATATTTCACAACTATAACAGAGCGGCTATGGTACCACAAAAATAGTATCATGACACAGAGGGATGCCTATAGAAAGTATGAGCTGACTTGGCTTTCTAGTTTATTGTCAAATTTCTATAAATTATTATATTACAGAGAATGACAGTGCTAATACATTTTGTATTACACAAAGAGAGTTAAATCACAAACATTCACACACAGAATACAAATCAGAGCAAAAAAAAACCAAAAACAGACATTTAAAATTCTAGTGAACTGCAGTTGAAAATGAGTTTGTTTTTTAAACTAGTTGATTTGAATAACTAATTAAAACATTTTATTCATGACAAAAAAATCCATGCACACACATACTAAAAGTGAATAATCAGAGCATGTGTATGTCACTTTCATTCAAATCTTAAGCAGATATAAAGTACCTTTCCATGCATTTTCATGCCAGAATGCTTTGATGAAAATAAAGTCTTGCAATCCTTTGAAGAAATTGTTTTATAATTTTAGGGGAACTTCTTGCCATGCAACCAATTCTGCCCTTGCAGGATCTACACACGTCTTTAATCCCTACGTACACTGTTTTGAAACAGTGGCTACTCATTGCGCAAGTTTTATTTGCTGGTCCAAAAAAAGGGAAGTGATTTTATTTAACACTGTTTTTTTTACTGCTTTGTTTGCATAACAAGAAATAACTCATGCAATTGAATGGGCTGGCTAAATAAATCTATTGGGGTTAAAACGCACAAGGCCTAAATCTACACAGTTCCTTGAGTACTCTGCAGAAGATTTTTAAACACTGATTATCTTTTGTAACAAAATCTTAAAAAGTCCCAAACATTCTTATTGCCTTTTAAACATTTTTTGGGGAAAAAATTTAAATAATCCAAAAATAATCTGTAGAAGAGCTGTAGTCAATTGAGTTAGGTGCCACAGGAGAGATCTTACCAGTTCCTCGAACAGCACAAATATCCCAAACTTCTCAGCACCAGGGGCGGGCTGGGCCGGTGGCAATTGCCCCCCAGGCCGCCCTAAGCTTTGGAAAACACGGCCGCTGGGCCAGTGTTTAAAAAAAAAAAAAAAAAAAACGCGCTTGCAGGCAGAGACTGAGGTGAGAAGGGATCGGAAGATCCCCTCTCACCTCCGCTCTGCCTGCAAAGCTGCACGGGGAGCCGAACAGGCAGCACAGAGAAACCTCCGTGCTGCCTGTTCGGCTCCCCGTGCAGTGTGCCAACACGGAAGTGCCGACAGTCACGTGATCGGCGCTCTGACGTCAGACGCGCGCCGATCACGTGATCTGTCGGCACAACCGCCGGGAGGCCGAACAGGCAGCATGGAGGGACCATGTTGCCTGCCACCAGGGAAGTCCTCCTGCCACTAGCCACCAGGGAAGTCCTGCCACTAGCCACCAGGGAAAAAGGTAAGGGGGGGGGCAAAAAACACTGGCATATTATTGGGCAAATTGGCTGGGGCATATTACATGGCAAATAAGACTGGCATATTATTGGGCAAATTGGCTGGGGAATATTACATGGCAAATAAGACTGGCATATTATTGGGCAAATTGGCTGGGGCATATTACATGGCAAATAAGACTGGCATATTATTGGGCAAATTGGCTGGGGCATATTACATGGCAAATAAGACTGGCATATTATTGGGCAAATTGGCTGGGGAATATTACATGGCAAATAAGACTGGCATATTATTGGGCAAATTGGCTGGGGCATATTACATGGCAAATAAGACTGGCATATTATTGGGCAAATTGGCTGGGGCATATTACATGGCAAATAAGACTGGCATATCATTGGGCAAATTGGCTGGGGCATATTACATGGCAAATAAGACTGGCATATTATTGGGCAAATTGGCTGGGGAATATTACATGGCAAATAAGACTGGCATATTATTGGGCAAATTGGCTGGGGAATATTAAATGGCAGAATAACACTGGCATATTATTGGACAAATCGTCTGGGGAATATTAAATGGCAGAATAAGACTGGCATATTATTGGGCAAAATGGCTGGGGAATATTAAATGGCAATTAACACTGGCCTATTGGGCAAATTAGCAGGGGCATATTAAATTGCAGATAACCTTGGAATATTATTGGGCAAATTTACTGAGTCATATTAAATTGCAGAATAACACTGGCATATTATGGGACAAATTGGCTGGGGAATATTAATGGCAAATAATATTGGAAATGTGTATGTAATGGGGTGATGGAGGCATGTAAATGTGGTTATGGGGCATGTCCTGGTGTGCAACGTGGGTTATGGGTCATGTCGTAGGTGTGCAACGTGGGTAGGGGGGGGTGCCCAAATTTTGGTATATTGGGTGTCTAAATCCTGGCATATTGAGGGGCATAATCCTGGCATATTGAGGGGAAAATCCTGGCATATTGAGGGGGCATCATCTTGGCATATTGAGGGGAAAATCCTGGCATATTGGGTGTCTAAATCCTGGCATATTGAGGGGCATAATCCTGGCATATTGAGGGGCATAATCCTGGCATATTGAGGGGCATAATCCTGGCATATTTAGGGGAAAATCCTGGCATATTGAGGGGGCATCATCTTGGCATATTGAGGAGAAAATCCTGGCATATTAAGGGGCATAATCCTGGCATATTGAGGGGCATAATCCTGGCATACTGAGGGGCATAATCCTGGCATTTTGTAAGGGAAAATTCTAGTATATTAAATGGCAAATCCTTGCATATTGTGGGGGAAAATCCTGGCAATATTCGTTATAAAACAAGGAAAAGATGGCCGTGGATGGGGAGGCGATTCGATGGTGCAATGGGCCACTTGACTGGATTTGCCCCCCAGGCCTAAGGCTGCCAGCCCTCCCCTGCTCAGCACACTAACTTATAGTAAGAAAATAGTGTTCCCTCTCCCCTGCTGTCTCTCTCCATTCCCCTTCATCTGCTCCCCCTGTCTCTCTCTCTTTAATCTCCCTTGCTGTCTCTTTCTCTTTCTTTTTCCCGTTTCGTGTTCCCTAGCTGTCTCTTCCCCCTTTCCGGCGGTCTTTCTTTCTGTCCTTTCACTCGGCCGTGTCTCCCTTAGGTGTGTGTCTCTCTTCAGGTTCTGTCCCCCGTCCCCTGGTCTCTCTATCATTTTCCTCTCCCCTGGCCATTTCTTTGATCTCTTCAGATGTTATTCGTATCCCTCCATCTGTCATCTCCCATTTTATTCACCCCCAGATGTCCTCCCTGTTACACCCCCAGTGTTTACCTCTCTTTTTTTTCTTCCTGTTAACACTGCTCAGTCCTCAGTAAACATGCCCACATACGCCTTGTGTTAAGTGATGACATCACGTTCCACTGTCCTGTGTCATCATTATGGGCAAAATAAATACACAGGAACCGGCACACAAGTGAAATACGTGGATTTATTCCGTAGGCAGCAATGTTTCAACATAGTGAGAGTTTTTTTTTTCAAGCTTAGATGAAAGTTCACTTGAGTGCCATTTCGGTGTATTTATGTTAGCTGTTGAGGATCGGGGTGTAGATCTTTTCAGTGTACCTTTATACCTTTTGTATGCAAACCTGCTGTTTGATCATTATGCACAAGGTAGTGGCTTGGAGCTTCCAAGTGTGCTGAGCGGTGGTGGACCCCCCCAAGCAAACTACTGGGGTGGACCTCAGACACGACACAAAAGGGATATATTCCCTTCATGAGATAGATTCAGGCTGGCATTTGACTCTGACCAATGGGTAAGAGGAGGCTGTGCCAATCGAAATATGCACATTTTTCAGGATGTTTCATCATTAGCACAGTACTAAAGTCATTGCCTCACAGCAGAGAGAGAGAGTGGCCCATTTCTATTCACCATTTCAATGAAAGGATTTAAGCCAAGCCAGACAACTGGCACAAGCCTACACTGAGGAGTAGGATAAGGACAGCACTTTCACTTATCAAGGACTGCTTTCTTGACTGTGGTTGCCAGATTAACTTTATTGCTGCTTTTTTAGATATTAGAATTTTTATGTTTTGTTTTATCTAATAAAATAGCACTGATTATACTAAATACTAAAGTATTTTAAAATACCAAAGTTTTGTTTGTTTTGGCTGCCATTTTTTTTGTGCTAGGTGGATTATTATTTTTAATTCATTTTTTATTTTTGGTTGGCCCCCTCCCTGGGCCAGAAGATGAGGATCCAGGGCATTGCTGGAACCTGTATACAGGTAATATTTTATGTTACAGGACACCCATTGTGTGCCAGGCGGGTGGGCAGTCATTTTTTTACAGGTATGGGGGCAATTTAAAAACACGACCATACCTGGGCAAGTTAGTGCTGGGGGAGATAGGCAGGATTTTATTTCATTGTATTAATTTATTTATTGTGCCAGAGGAATTTGGCCAGCCCCTGGCACAAAAAGGGGGTAATTTTTTTAATTAAAGGAGGGGCCGCTGGCATCCACAAGCCTAGTGCACTTGGGGGCCTTTAATTTGATTAACTTGGGGCCAGTTTTTTTTATTCAGTGGGGAAAGCAGAAGATTGCCCCACGCAAATTTTAATTTGGTGGAGAGGTGGGAGACATTGGGGGAGCCACTTTGGTTCCCCCAATATTTTTTTAACAGGTTAACCCACATTTTAACCCTACATCAATGAAAGGGTTAAAATGTGCAAACAGGGACTTTGTTAAGCAACCACTGCACATTAAGTGGTGATTTTTTTTAACAATTAAATGAATGGGCAAAAATAAAATAATTTTTGCCTGTTCATTTTTACCGGCTACCATTAAATAACATTTTAAGCACACAACCGTGTTTTAATGGTGCTTTTTTTAACCGGCTCCACTAAACCTCCATAGAAAATAAGGAGGTTTTTAGTGGGTGCAGTAATTTTTTTAACATGATGATATTACCGTACCCATTTATGGTGTTAGTGGTAGGCACTGAATACTCAATACCGGTAAATTTACCAATAATGTATTTTTTAAATTTAACATGGAGCATTAAATCTACCCCAATGTGAGTTTTAATTTTTTTTTAGATATCTTGTAGATATTGTTTAAGTTAATACAAGCATGTATAAAATATTTAAATTTGAGCAGCTGCGTGGGAAAAAGTGTACTAAGTTTCAATTTATCAAAAAATGAAAGTTAAGTGAAGCAGAACTGGTACACTTCCTATATGAAATAGGAATATATTTGAGCATGCCGTTACATTACAGTTAGCATTTTTTGTATGGGAAATATAAACAGAATCTTATATCAGGGCTCGACAAACCCCGGGCACTGGAAATTAAGCCTGGCGCCCGGGTGCCGGTGCCCTCATGTTCTCCTTTCCGCTGCCATTCGTTTGTTTGTTTTTTGCAGCGCAAGGGGGGAAGTCTGTGAGGATTGCACAGACAGCAAGCTCCGCCCCATCATGAAACGCGTGTGTGAGTGCTGGGTGTTGTCACGTGACTCAGTCGGAAGAGCAAGGAAGATCGACGGCAGCACGAATGTCCCCCCTCCCCTGTAATGAGGTAAAGCAGCATTCGTGCTGCAGTCGATCTTCATTGCTCTTTCGGCTGAGTGCTGGGTTGTCAGAAGACGACAGTCGACGAAGTTAAGAAAGGGGGGGGAAAAAACACAAAACTGTGTATGTGTGTGGTGTATATGTGTATGTGTGAGGTGTATATGTGTATGTGTAAGGTGTGTGTGTGTGGGTTTATATGTGAAGTGGGTTGGTGTGTATATGTGAAGTGGGTTGGTGTGTATATGTAAAGTGGGTTGGTGTGTATATGTAAAGTGGGTTGGTGTGTGTGTGTATATGTAAAGTGGGTTGGTGTGTGTGTGTGTGTATGTAAAGTGGGTTGGTGTGTGTGTGGTGTATATGTGAAGTGTGTGTGTGTGTGTGTGTGTGTGTGTGTGTGTGTGTGTGTGTGTGTGTGTGTTTATGAATTGCGTGTATGTTTTGTCTGGCTCCTAAACATTTTTGCTGGCTCCTAGAATCAAATTAAATTTGTCAAGCCCGGTCTTATATTACAAAGATCATGTAAACCAATATATTTATGAAAAATGATAACTTATTATGTTAGAATGTCCAAACTGACACAAATGGTGAATTTTAATAAGATACCAAGTGGTCTGTTCACTAAAAGTTGCAAATAAAGGGAAAGTCGACTTAGTAAATAGACCACAAAAATAAAAATCAGATTTTGATTTATATAAGTAATACATAGGTAGAAAAGAGACAAAGTGAAAATGTTAATACCAGAGTAGAACTGTTGCTAATGGGACACTTTAGCCCCCAAATGAACCTTATTCCTTGCTTTTTTATTTATTTTCCCATGAAAAATAGATTCAACTACAGCCAACTTCTGTTCTTATTTAAAATCAATTTAGTACTTAAACTACCAGCTGTGGTATTGATTGTAAGATTGGGATTGGCTGAGAAAATCTAGCATTGTGAAATCTGCTCTTCTGCTGGCAGAATGACAAAATCTGCTGAAAACAAAAAGCTACTGTAAAAATTAAAAATAAAATTGACAGCACTTTAATAATAAAAATGTGTTAGCTTGGTGACAATACTACCTCTTTAAGTAATAAACCATGACACTTTAGAAGAGGATCTGTAGGTGGTACCTGCTCTAATTTTTTTTTACATGCAATTGTTTGTTATTCTACAAACTGGAACAAAATGAACCCCTTGAGGATTTGTTGTATTAAATAAAGGGTCTGCATTTTTGGTTATGTTTCTATAATTACCAAGAATGAGTATTTATTGTTATTCATAAGGAATATCAAGAAGGTATAACCATAAGTTTACAAAGAAAGAAAACAAAAAGTCGTGATATTCCAAGATAAAACGTAACTTTAATTTAGTTAAAACACTGGGGGCGTGGTCTGACTGCTGACCAAGATGGCAGCATAAACCTTGAGCTCCGTCTTTCCACAAGCCAAAAGAGGACCCTTTCTTTGACAAAATGGGAAAAAACAGGAGGAAAATGGGGAACATGTTTCCAACACACCAACATCTCCACTTTTAGAATATTTCCAAACCCTGAGAGTACTCACTTTCCAGATGCCCTAATACAAAAAGCTAAAGTGGCCAGTGGACATTTGAAGAGCAGCAAATCTCTTTATACGTATCACCCTAGGGAAAAGAAAAACAACTCTACTGCTTACTATGGAGCTTCAGGAGCTTTTGCAACAGTCTTTCCCATTTGCCCTGATAGTTCGGATCAAATCTGACTCCCAAAACCAAAAAAGAGATGTAACCAGTCTAACCGAAGCTATAGAAAGTCCACAGCCAAATTTGCCGGACTGAAACTCTCTTGGCTTCCATATTAAAAAGACAATCCACAAAGACCTTAACCACAAAGGAGACCAATTCGTCAGAAAACAGGGCAGGCAGGACATCCAGAAGAATAAACAACTAACAACCTGACCATATCTTTGTTAAAACAAAACTGAAGTACAAACTATGAGCCCATCTCCCCTGATATAGATATAATATTTGTTCCTGAAATAGACAAACTTACGCCAAGACTGGTGATTGATGATGGAGCCCTTACACTATAATATTACATTAAACTGCAAGACTGTTACCTACACATGTGAAACAAGGTCAAGACTGGCTCTAGACCACTCGCTGCACGTCCAATGGACCCGCAGATGAAAAGGAATAGAAACTTCATACCTGTTGTTTTAAGAACTGTTTAACGGTGACATTTTGTTAAAACTTTCCTATACTATATATATATATATATATATATATATATATATATATATATATATATATATATATATATATATATATATATATACAAGGAATGGTCTCTTTGCACTTACATAGAAATAGACCAGTCCTTAGATAACTGTGTTAATATCTTATACAGCTCATACAGATACTAAACCATTCACTGTTTTTAAATTGTATTTAAAAACCGGACATGAACTATCCTAACACTGACCCCAATAGGGTCCCACACATGGTACTTCTCCATGTCAAACTTTCAGTTTGTTTAGAGTTCTTCTGTTATTAATATACCCAGCTCTATCTTCCCACGAACCCTACCACTTCTCTTCCTAAAAGAGTACACAGTACGTGCTCAAACCGCTAGTACATCCTAACCACCATATTTGTCTAAAAGTACAGATAAGAAGGAAGAGTGAACATACCTTACACAAGTGACACTATGACACAAATAGCTCCTGCATATCTCAGATCTATATCTATCAATGCACAGGGTCTTAACATACCAGAGAAGAGATCCAGGGCTCTTAGTGAATGGAAATCATTCTAAGCCTCCATAAAGTTTGTCCATGAAACTCATTTAAAAAGAAATCAAGCCCCTACAATTAAAAATAACTATTCAAATTTGAAAATAGACACCAAAAACTTAAATTTTTAAACAATAGTGGCTTTTATGAGATGAAAACATCAGAATCAATTATGAACTCATTTCGTTGTTCGCTTCTGACCGGATGATGATAGCAAATATCTCTCCCCCCCCTCCACCTGTTCTGTCTCTCTCCCCCCTCCTGTCTCACTCTCTTCCACCTCGCTTGTTCTGTCTCTCTCCGACCCTCCATCTGTTCTGCCTCTCACCCCCTGTTCTGTCCTTCTCTCACCCCCTGTTCTGCCTCTATCTCCCCCCTCCCCCTGTTCTCTCTCTCCCCCCCCCCTCCCCTTCCTTTGCCTGCAAATGTGGATCAAGGGTGGGGGCGGAGCTAACCGGCTGAGAGGTGTAGCTCCGTCCCCACCCTGTGAAGCACAGCAGCGTCTCCTTCACTAACAGCAAGACAAAGTGCTGCTTGGCTCCCCAAGCTTAGTGCAAGCAAAGCTGAGCAAGACTATCTCTTGCTGCCCGCAGCTCCCCGTGAAGCAGACGCTGCTCTGCTTCACAGGATGGGGGGCGGAGATACACCTCTCAGCCGGTTAGCTCCTCCCCCTCCCCGGACCCAGGTCGCACACCGCTAAGGCCCTGATTGTATATAATAATATAGTGTATATAAACTGATAAGTTGTTACTTGTATCTGTCAGGGTTGGTACCTGGGAGCGTAGCGCAGGGGTGTTGGCACTAGGTGGTGCGCACACTAGAAAAGTCCGGAGTGGCAGCAGTACCATGGGGTAAGGCAGAACAGTGTCAAATACAGTCCAAGGGCTCAATGCAGGCAGTGAGGTTCAAGGTAGGTAATGGATAATCCGTGGTCAGGAGTGGAGAGGTAAACGTAGTCAAAATACAGTCCAAGGGTTCCGTAGCCAGGAGATCAATAATCACAGGACAACTAAGTGCAAAGGTATGGGTAGGAATCACTGTAGAGGGACTAGCCACACTACAAGCTTGGAAAACGAGCAAGCACTGAATGAACAGTGCTTGCTGTTTAAATAGGGTGCCAGGACCTTTGCTCCACCATCCTGCAGGTCGCCGCCCCCCTCTGGCTTTAGCCAGATAGTGAAGGCAGGAGTAGGACCTGCCCCCTCTCCACACTGTTGGAAAGGCTTCCTTTTTATAATGAGTATACTGTGCCAACTCTTTACAATGCACAATGTCTATTCTGGATTACATATTTTAAACAAGAGTGTTTTAAACACTTTTAGATCTAGGCTTCTTTCCTCGCTGTTTGCTTCCACTGTAGTGAGCTTTCTGGGAGGTGAATGTGTCCGCCGGCTCCGGGGGCATGTGTCTCATGTGGGACACGCCTCATCTACATTTTTGGAGATGTGGGTGCGTCGTTTGGAAGACCTCCACAGATGGGACTAGAAACATATTTCTTGGGTGGATAGAGTCACAGTTATAAAAATGAACCTCTTCTAACAGACACTTTATTTGTTTCAAATGCTCCCCCTAGATATCTCCCAGGTGTACTTCTTGACCCTCTGTACCAATATTACAAAGTATGTTTGGTGTCATAAAAAACCCAGGATCCGATATATTGTTTTACACAACCACAACATAAAGGAGGACTTGCACTGCCCGATATATACAAATACTCACAATCTATGCATTTGGTGAGGGTTATAGATTGGACGCACACAAACACTGAATACACTTGGAAGGATCTGCTGTTGATATCTCAATACAAGTCCTATTCTGGGTATCTCTAACACACCAGAAAACGTACCAAAGTACACCTGACACTCAACCCCACAATTCCCACTCTCTACTCCATTTCCAAATCCCAAGGTGTCACAACCTACCCCTCTCCAATGATGCCATTGTGTGGCACTCAGATTTTTCCCAGGAAAGCCATACACCAACACACCATTTTACATGTGAAAGAAGTCTTTAAATGCAACGACCTTACCCCTATAACAGACTTATTGAATAGACTCCCTACCTTACTCGAGAAATTCAACTATACCCAAATTAAACACTACCTTGCACATTTACCCTAACAACACAATTTAACAAGAGACCGAACTTGTCTGGGATACTGATGCAGATCGACAACCACACTTACACATGGTATCTAGATTGTATATGGAATTGATTACTCCTGAGAACAATCCCATACCCCATATATCGGAAAATGGAAGGGTCTGCTAAACTGTACATTGGAAACAATGGGACAGGATTCTCACACATAAAAGGATGAAATCCTCCAAATATCAAGAGATAAATTATAAGCTACTTAACATGTGGTATCTGACTCCAGCCAGACTGAATCAAATGTATTTCTAAAGTCACCCCTTATGCTGGATATCCAAAAAAATGGAACTGATCTACATATCTGTTGGTCCTGGACCTGTTATACAACAATACTGGGAAATGATACACAACAGAATTATCAAAATAGATAACTCACAAAACTCTTAAACTTTCACAGCCATGATTGTATTCCAAAATAATATGGCATACATCCATAACCAAACATTTGTTTATAGCTGCCATCTCTAATTCCAAAACATTGGAAATTAGAAAATGCCCCACCAATCCCAGAGTGAGTGGCAAGGGTAGAAGAGATTTTGATTTTGATTTGGACTTGGACACCCTCTCTAACCATGGTTCCACTGGGAGGAATTAATAACTAGGGGACAACCAACTTTCTCCATGCTACGTGATATATATATATATATATATATATATATATATATATTGCAAATCCCATTTTAGGGTAAAATAAGTTGATGTCTTTAATTCAGTTGAATTTGACACTGAACTGGACACTGCAGTGGGCACAAATGATTTACAAATGATATACTTTTTTAACAAGAGAGATATGAGCTGAATCCACTTTTAGATCAGACAAATTTAATAATTGTAGATCCCCTGTGAAGGCAAACTCTACCGTCTCTTTCTTTTGATTTGACTTCTGGTTTGATCAAATATTTTCCCTTTTGTGTTTTGGTCTTGACTCTTGATCTAAAAACACGTTTCTATGAATAATACTTCCTGTTTTGTAGGACCAGGGTCCTATTTTTCAGTCTCAAGATCGGACCAATCTTTGGAGTTGTTACATCCAGTAGACAGTTTTTTCTATTTAAGTTGTGCTTTAAAATTGCCTGTGTTAGATAAGTTTCTTCTCAAGACCATTGTATTCAGCACTAGCTTATGTTCACATTTCAAGGTTAAGTAATTTTTAAAAAGTAACTTTTTATTATTTTACAAATTACTTTGTCACACATTATCATTTTTTATCACATTTTTTCATCACATTGTACACAAGCTGTGCTAAAACTACAACTGGGTGATAGGGACAGCCAGAAAAAAAAGAATGGGCATGGACTAGCGGTTGTAAGTGCAGTTAACACAGATGGTGGGATTAATTGGTGAGGTGGAAAATAAATGGAAAGTGCATTTAAAATACTTCTAAACTACATGTATTAACACACGTTTTAGCTGTGTCAAGGACTGTATGAATAATGAATGTTATACATGGCTACAAATGTTAAAATGGCTGTCACACACGGAAAAGCTGCAAGGGAGCATGTAGAGAACTTGCAGAGAGCTGTGCAGACCATGTGAGCTGAAGAGAGGGTGGACAAGCAGCAATTAACATGTACAAGTGAATGTTGCAGTAAAAATCAAAGTCCATGTATCCCTATAACTGTACATCTGTGTTAACACATGTTCATAGGTGTGTTAAATATCCATTTATATGTTATTCATGTCAATTAATATGTATTAACACTGTTTTCTCACTTTTTTCCTAGCATTTGCAGTTGTAGCCCTCAACCCCCTGTATGACCTGCTGACAAGGTGGACACACAAGTGCTTTTACAAGGCACACAAAAATGTTAGTTCCTCCTCAGACGTCATCAGGTATGATGGCTCAGTCAGTGCTGTATTTACCGCGAGGCATCCTAGGCGGATGCCTATGGCGGCAAATTTTGGGGGGCGGCAGCGCCCCCCAGCACTGAAAAAAAAAAAAATACAAAAAAAAAAAAAAACGGCCCTTTAAAAAAAAAAAAGACCGCGCTTGCAGGCAGAGACAGAGGTGAGAAGGGATCGGAAGATCCCCCCTCACCATCGCTCTGCCTGCCAGGCTGCACGGGGAGCCGAACAGGCAGCACAGAGAAACCTCCGTGCTGCCTGTTCGGCTCCCCGTGCAGTGTGCCGACACGGAAGTGCCGACAGTCACGTGACGGGCGCGCTGACGTCATACGCGCGCCCGGTCACGTGACCTGTCGGCACAATCGCCGGGAAGCCGAACAGGCAGCATGGAGGGACCATGCTGCCTGCCTGCCAGGGAAAGGTAAGTGCTGATGGGATGTGTGTGTGTGTGTGATGGGAGTCAGAGTGTGATGGGAGACAGTGTGTGTGACTGAGTGTGATGGGAGTAGGAGTGTGTGTGATGGGAGACATGTGTGTGACTGAGTGTGATGGGAGTCAGAGTGTGTGTGATGGGAGACATGTGTGTGACTGAGTGTGATGGGAGTCAGAGTGAGTGTGATGGGAGTCAGTGTGTGTGTGAGTGTGTGTGTGACTGAGTGTGATGGGAGTCAGAGTGTGTGTGATGAGAGACATGTGTGTGACTGAGTGTGATGGGAGTCAGAGTGTGTGTGATGGGAGACAGTGTGTGTGACTGAGTGTGATGGGAGTCAGAGTGAGTGTGATGGGAGTCAGAGTGAGTGTGATGGGAGACAGTGTGTGTGAATGAGTGTGATGGGAGTCAGAGTGTGTGTGATGGGAGACAGTGTGTGTGACTGAGTGTGATGGGAGTCAGAGTGTGTGTGATGGGAGACAGTGTGTGTGACTGAGTGTGATGGGAGTCAGAGTGTGTGTGATGGGAGAAAGTGTGTGTGACTGAGTGTGATGGGAGTCAGAGTGTGTGTGATGGGAGACAGTGTGTGTGACTGAGGGTGATGGGAGTCAGAGTGTGTGTGATGGGAGTAGGGGTGTGTGACTGAGTGTGATGGGAGTAGGAGTGTGTGACTGAGTGTGATGGGAGTGTGTGTGTGATGGGAGTATGAGCTTGATGTGAGTCTGAATGATGGGCCATGTTTTAGGTGTGTAACGTGGGTGTGCAGCTTGGGTAGGGGGGTGCCCGGATTTTGTCTGCCTAGGGCAGCACAAAATCAAGATACACCACTGGGCTCAGTAGAAACATGTTAAACAGTTGGGCTACATACATGAGAGGGGGAATTGCATGGAATTGTGATGGAGATCCCAAGTTATGTCCAAAACTGCTGAATTAAAACATGCTCAATGTGAGCAGCTCTTCAAAATGAGTATAGCTCGGCTCCTATGGTCTGCAATTCATGAATGAAGCCCAATGCAATTGTTGATGTGTAATGTTCTGCATCCAACCAACATTAACATTGTATTCTTCTTCATCTTCAACATAGCTATCCACACCACCTCCAGGACAAAAGCTCCCACTAACTGGCTGCTTTTGATGTGCAAGTTTAGGGATCCATCGCATGGGTGGAACACTACCATTCATGTCAGATGTTCATGCAAAAATAATGAGTTACCTCTGTAAATCTTTGTACACATAAATCAGTGTACGATTATATGATATCTATGGTCTCGCTTGCACTACAGTGATAAGAATGTGTAACCCTTATACTTATATAATTGTGCACTGTAAGAATGTGATGACTACTAGACATGTGCATTCGTTTTTCGTCCGAAAAACGAATAACGAAAATGCGAAGCTAACGAAAGCCGAATGAACGAATGGTTAATAAACTAAAATCATTCGTTCATTCGTCCATTCGTAGTACTATTGCATTCTATAAGCCGAAATAGAGTCGGTTTATAGAATACAATAGCATAGTACACTTACATTCCATAAACCGACATAATGAACGATTTTCGGTTTATGGAATGCATGTAAGTCTATTGGCATTCTGAACGTTCGGTTTATAGAATAGCAATAGGTTTACATGTATTACATAAGACGACAGCCTATACACCGAACGTTCGGTTTATAGGCTGTCGGCATTTCACTACACGGAGACAAAGTCTCCATTCATAAATTTATGAAAATGCCGTTCGGTTTATAGGCTGTCGCCATTTCACTACACGGAGACAGAGTCTCCATTCATAAATTTATGAATGGAGACTTTGTCTCCGTGTAGTGAAATGCCGACAGCCTATAAACCGAACGTTCGGTTTATAGGCTGTCGGCTTATGTAATACATGTAATCCTATTTCTATTCTATAAACCGAACGTTCGGTTTATACAGGGAGTGCAGAATTATTAGGCAAATGAGTATTTTGACCACATCATCCTCTTTATGCATGTTGTCTTACTCCAAGCTGTATAGGCTCGAAAGCCTACTACCAATTAAGCATATTAGGTGATGTGCATCTCTGTAATGAGAAGGGGTGTGGTCTAATGACATCAACACCCTATATCAGGTGTGCATAATTATTAGGCAACTTCCTTTCCTTTGGCAAAATGGGTCAAAAGAAGGACTTGACAGGCTCAGAAAAGTCAAAAATAGTGAGATATCTTGCAGAGGGATGCAGCACTCTTAAAATTGCAAAGCTTCTGAAGCGTGATCATCGAACAATCAAGCGTTTCATTCAAAATAGTCAACAGGGTCGCAAGAAGCGTGTGGAAAAACCAAGGCGCAAAATAACTGCCCATGAACTGAGAAAAGTCAAGCGTGCAGCTGCCACGATGCCACTTGCCACCAGTTTGGCCATATTTCAGAGCTGCAACATCACTGGAGTGCCCAAAAGCACAAGGTGTGCAATACTCAGAGACATGGCCAAGGTAAGAAAGGCTGAAAGACGACCACCACTGAACAAGACACACAAGCTGAAACGTCAAGACTGGGCCAAGAAATATCTCAAGACTGATTTTTCGAAGGTTTTATGGACTGATGAAATGAGAGTGAGTCTTGATGGGCCAGATGGATGGGCCCGTGGCTGGATTGGTAAAGGGCAGAGAGCTCCAGTCCGACTCAGACGCCAGCAAGGTGGAGGTGGAGTACTGGTTTGGGCTGGTATCATCAAAGATGAGCTTGTGGGGCCTTTTCGGGTTGAGGATGAAGTCAAGCTCAACTCCCAGTCCTACTGCCAGTTCCTGGAAGACACCTTCTTCAAGCAGTGGTACAGGAAGAAGTCTGCATCCTTCAAGAAAAACATGATTTTCATGCAGGACAATGCTCCATCACACGCGTCCAAGTACTCCACAGCATGGCTGGCAAGAAAGGGTATAAAAGAAGAAAATCTAATGACATGGCCTCCTTGTTCACCTGATCTGAACCCCATTGAGAACCTGTGGTCCATCATCAAATGTGAGATTTACAAGGAGGGAAAACAGTACACCTCTCTGAACAGTGTCTGGGAGGCTGTGGTTGCTGCTGCACGCAATGTTGATGGTGAACAGATCAAAACACTGACAGAATCCATGGATGGCAGGCTTTTGAGTGTCCTTGCAAAGAAAGGTGGCTATATTGGTCACTGATTTGTTTTTGTTTTGTTTTTGAATGTCAGAAATGTATATTTGTGAATGTTGAGATGTTATATTGGTTTCACTGGTAAAAATAAATAATTGAAATGGGTATATATTTGTTTTTTGTTAAGTTGCCTAATAATTATGCACAGTAATAGTCACCTGCACACACAGATATCCCCCTAAAATATCTAAAACTAAAAACAAACTAAAAACTACTTCCAAAAATATTCAGCTTTGATATTAATGAGTTTTTTGGGTTCATTGAGAACATGGTTGTTGTTCAATAATAAAATTAATCCTCAAAAATACAACTTGCCTAATAATTCTGCACTCCCTGTAGAATAGCAATAGGATTACATGTATTCCATAAGCCGAAAGTCTATAAACCGAACGTTTGGTTTATAGACTTTCGGCTTATAGAAAACATGTAGTACGATTGCCTTTCTATAAAGCGAACGAGAGCCCCATTCATAAGAAATTCTTATGAATGGGGCTCTCGTTCGGTTCATAGAAAGGCAATAGCACTACATGTTTTCTATAAGCCGAAAGTCTATAAACCGAACGTATTCTATAAAACGAACGAATAAAACTAAACGAAAATAATGAACGAACGTATTCTATAAAACGAACGAATAAAACGAAACGAAACGAAAATAATGAACGAATTTCGTCTGAAACGAATGCAGTAATGAACGAAATTCGTTTTAGACTAAATAAATAACATTTTAGTCTGAATGGACGTAAACGAAAATAAAATTTTAGTTTTGCACATGTCTAATGACTTCATCAGTAGATATTGTTTATATTTAATTTTGTCCCTTTTATTTGTCTTTATAACACATTTTTGCACTTATCATTATATTGATATATTGTAAATGTTTACAGTGTTTTAACTAAATTGAAAAAAATTATGTTTTATCTTGTGAGTTGGAATATCACTTTTTGTTTTCAATCTGTGTTTCTGTGGGACTCACTGATCAAAAAGGTTAAGCTGACTTCACCACTACAAACAAAAAAACCCAACAAAATCTACTCTTTAAACATGCTTAGCTAAGTGTCTGACAAAACCCCCACTATTTATAAACAGAAATAAGGAACAGTGCTATTGTACAGTCTGAACAATGTGTTGTCTTTACAGAGATGCAAATGAAAACAAACTTGAAAGTACTCAAACATGTAAGTACTAGATTGTTACAAAACAGACTCTGACAACAGAAAAGTCTACCCATAATGAAACCTTTATTTATTTGCAGATAGCCAAATGTATCTGAAAATACAGAAAAGGGTTGGATTCTTTATAAATTATGACTTTATGTCATAATACTGGTAAAATCTAGAAATTTAGACACGGAGGCTCACATTATGAAGTTTTTTTTTTAATCATAGTTTTACTACACCATAAAAAATAGCAATAGTTACATAAATCCAACGCCTACCACAGGCAAATTACACACAGATATAATGACTCTGGTTTTTAGGTTTGTTGGAAGAGCATTTGCCATTTCTTCTACTGCTGTGCTAGAGAATAAAAAAAAAAACAGAACTGTACGTTTGAACATATTTCAAATTGATGAAGCAGTGCAATAGCTCTATTCATAGAGGAGGCTAGAAATGGCACCGGGGGATCAAGTAAAAACATATAACATTACAGTATCGATACTATTAAGTTAGAGTAGGCAGGAATAAAAATATAAACATTGAGGCCAGAGGCACTATGCTGGCCGTCAAAAGTACGGTCCAGATGCCCATCTCTGCACAGCAGCCACCTTAAGCTGCTGGTGCACCCGCTCTTGGGCACACACTTTAACCCTCACTGATATTCTTCTTGTCTGTCGTTTTCTTTGTACCTATCTTTCTGTGCCCCTTTCACTCTTTTTATATCCTTTTTATCCCCTTGAGACCTGGATGTTTTGTCTTTCTTCTTTTTAATGAGGTTAATTTCTAAGTGGTTATAATGGGTTTTTCCTCATGACTATGTCTTCCCAGCATGGGTGAACATATGTATTCTTCTACATTAGTAACATTGTGATACTGAGTGCCGCATACAGGCCCCGCTTTAGGTTACTGTCTCCAGGTCTCACAGACATAATGAGTTTTTAAAGTACAGCAATCACATTAGACGTAAAATGGGTGCTAGGTCTAAAATAGAATTCATGAAATGTACATTCCCATGACAAATAAGCTGCTTTGTCTTCTAGTCTGCAATCAGCATCCATAGCCGTGGATGCCATAGCTCCCCGAGTAGAATGGGCACCAAAAATGGACACATCTATCCCTGCTTCTTGTAACACCCATCTAACCCATATGGCGAGAGATGGAGTAGCTACTGGGAGATATGGTATACGAAGTGATAAAACTCAGGAAAATAACTCTATAAGCAATTCTAAAAGGAGCTGTATGAAGCACCGGACATTGCATAGGATTATGTGGAAAGTACGGATACGAAACTGAAAAAATAGAAGTTTTAGTCCGCCTAGTAATACCAAACACCACAGCATCTGGAGTAAAAAACCATGCGGAAATATTGAGGGCCCTAACATCTGACACTCGTTTTCAGGACACTAGACAACATAAAGTAGTCAGTTTGGCCGAAAGTTGGCATAATAATCCTCATTCGTGGCGGTCTCGCCAACTGTATACCTTTTAAGAGGCGACACACTAGCGGATGTTTGCCCACCATACAGCCGTCAAAACCAGCAGAAATAGCTGATCTGTACACGTTAACCGTCCTATAAGCCCGAACTAGTTGAAAAACAGATGTGAGAAAACTGAGGATGGACCAGGGTCCCTGAAAAGAGACCACGCCAGGAGTTGAAGGTGGCCTCATGACAACAACAGGTGTGGTTGACATTAAAGGTCTGCTCGCAAGTCTGGGTAAGGATAAAGAAACCTGGGATAGTCCATGGACATTTCCAGGAGGCATGGGAACCATGGTTGTGAGTCCCACCAGGGAGTTAACAGGATCATTGAAGCACGATTTTGACGAAGATGGACTAGCGGGCGGGTGATCAGGCAAAAGGGTGGAAACGCATAGAGTAGTTCCGAGGGCTAAGTCTAAAGGAATGCGTCAGTGGCTAATGCCTCCGGATCTGGCCTCCAACTGTAAAACAGAGGGAGTTGAGTGTTGAGGCGGGATGCAAAAAAGTCTAATACTAATGGTTCCCATAGATGCTGAAGGTGTTGAAACGTCCCGACTTGAAGACGCCTGTAATTAGCGAGAATTCCAAATTGAAATGTTGTGTGCCAGACAAAAGGTCTAAAAATCCGTCGCCAATAATGACAGGTTCTGCGACCTCGTGCAAAACTAACACATAAACTTACCATGTACAAGCGCTTGTGGCTCTGTTAAATTGGCTACTGCGAGCGGGGAAAATGTGGAGGACTACAAGAAAATGGCCACAGCGCTGCAACTGTGCAGCGGCCGATAAGCGGCAAATAATAGAGAAAACAGCATTGAGAGATTCATGGGCCCAAAAAACGTGGGGACACCACAGACCCCAGAAGTGAAAATAGATAGTGACAGTGGATAACAGAAAAAAATCAAACAAAATCACACATCAATTATAACAGTTACAGGATAAATATAGACAGGCACATAATTTGGAACTTAGCTGTGAGGAAGTAGCAAAGAAAGAGGAAGTGTTATATTGGAATGTTGAAGTATATAGCAAAGGGGAGGGAGTTCATTATGTATTGTGATTGGTTAATGTTTTATTTATTTATTTTTCTCTTCTTTGCTGCTGGAGCTTAGGGCTCCAGGTTTTTGCAGCCAAAAACAGAGGCCTTGTGGAGGTCACCTGCTGTAGCCAGTATAAAATATCTAAGGCTGAGAAACACTGCAGACATCCTGGAGCAGGCATGGATCATAACTCAACAGAAAAGCAGGATGTTTTAGGCTAGGACAGACTAAACTAAGAGACAAGCCATGAAGAGCGTTAGCAGAAAAGGCACTGAGGCATACAGAATTGAACAGAGTGCAGGGCTATGGACTGATTAGAGCTGGAGGAGAAACCCTAAGGATAGAGTTGAGCGGACACCTGGATGTCCGGGTCTGTGCTCGAACTTAACCCCGAACCCGAACCCCATTGAAGTAAATGGGGACACAAACTTTTGGCCACTAAAATGCCTCTAAAAAAGCCATGGAAAGGGCTAGAGGGCTGCAAAAGGAAGTAAAATGTTGGTAAGAGTAGGGCAAGTGCCCTGCAAGCAAATGTGGATAGGGAAATAAGTTATTTCCCTATCCACATTTGCTTGTAGGGCACTTGTCCTACTCTTACCCACATTTTACTTCCTTTTGCATCCTTCTAACCCTTTCCATGACTTTTTAAGAGGAATTTTAGTGGCCAAAAGTTCAGAAAACGAGAACATTTCTAGTTTTCTGAACTTTTGGCCATTAACATGCCTCTAAAAAAGTCAAGGAAAGGCCAAACTTGACCCTGAACCCGAACCTCCTAGGGTAATGAGGGGGGGACCTAGTGTCCCCCCCAATCCCCACACATGAGCAGCGGGTGGGGACCCTAATAATAATGAAGGGGGGACCTAGTGTCCCCCCCCCCGGTCCCCACCCATGAGCGGCAGGTGGGGACCACAAATAAAGTGACTAGGGGTGACCAGCCCCTAGTCACTTACCCCCCCAATGAAAAAAATTCCAACCTACCCCCCCACCCTAATAATAGTAAGGGGGGGTGGGCAATAAGCTAACCTGTAAAAAAAACAACTACCTTTTGATGTCTTCTTTTTTCTTTCTTCAGCCCCAAGAAAGGCCAAATAAAAAACCATAATACGCACCACAAAAAAAAAAAACCAAGCACAAAAAAAAAAATTATCCACGGTGTAAATAGTCCATCACCTTTTTTCTTTCTTCAGCCCCAAAAAAGGCCAATGAAAAAAATTCCAACCTACCCCCCCACCCTAATAATAGTAAGGGGGGGTGGGCAATAAGCTAACCTGTAAAAAAAACAACTACCTTTTGATGTCTTCTTTTTTCTTTCTTCAGCCCCAAGAAAGGCCAAATAAAACACCATAATACGCACCACAAAAAAAAAAAACCAAGCACAAAAAAAAAAAATTATCCACGGTGTAAATAGTCCATCACCTTTTTTCTTTCTTCAGCCCCAAAAAAGGCCAAATAAAAAAACCATAATACGCGCCGCAACTGTTAAAAAAAAAAAAAAAAAAAACACTCTTAAAATGACACAGTGCACTCTGATTTGTTGGATTTCAAACCAACCAATCAGAGTGCTAGCCATTTTAAACAGAGTGGGAAAATTCAAAAGAACTTTCCCACGCTGTGTAAAATGACACAGAGCACTCTGATTGGTTGGATTTAAAACCAACCAATCAGAGTGCTAGCCATTTTAAACAGAGTGGGAAAATTCAAAAGAACTTTCCCACGCTGTATAAAATGACACAGAGCACTCTGATTGGTTGGATTGAAATTAATTGCAGAGCGGGGAAAGGCTTTATAAGCCTTCCCCCGCCCTGCAGAGCTCAGTCTGCACAAGGCCCTCCATGGGCGAAGTTGGATTTTTTTTCCCACCAGTGGATTATTATTTTTTTTGTGCTCGGGGTTTTTTTTTAACAGTCGTATTATGGTTTTTTATTTGGCCTTTTTTGGGGCTGAGGAAAGAAAAAAGAAGAAAGAAAAAAGAAGACATCAAATGGTAAGTATAAAATTTTTTTTTTTTTTTACAGGTTAGCTTATTGCCCACCCCCCCTCACTATTATTAGGGTGTGTGGGGGGGGGTAGGTAGGATTTTTTTTAATTGGGGGGGTAAGTGACTAGGGGCTGGTCACCTCTAGTCACTTTATTTGTGGTCCCCACCTGACGCTCATGGGTGGGGACCGGGGGGGGACACTAGGTCCCCCCCCTCATTATTATTATTAGGATCCCCACCCGCCACTCATGGGTGGGGACCGGGGGGGGGACACTAGGTCCCTCTCTCATTATTATTATTAGGGTCCCCATCCCCCGCTCATGGGTGGGGACCGGGGGGGCACACTAGGTCCCCCCCTCATTATTATTATTAGGGTCCCCACCAGCTGGCAATGGGTGGGGACCAGGGGGGGGTTATTCTACTAGTGACTAGTCACTAGTCATTTTAAATTTAAGGCGCCGAACCCCGAACTCCAACCCGGGTCCGGGGTCCAAAAAACTTAATGTTCGGTACGAACCCGAACTTTGCGTTCAGGTTCGCTCAACACTACCTAAGGATAAACAATACATAGCACAGAGATACAGACAACAACAGATATAATACAAGGCACAGAAAACAGGGACATATACAACACACATCACGGGCCAGGGCTAAGAAACACAGAGAAACATACGAAGGAAAAACATAAATACAGGAACTAGTCTAATACTAAAGATGGTAAAATGGTGGGGGTTTGGCTCACCTATTGGCCATTTAGATGTTTGCTTGCCAACCACGTCAAGATACCCCACATTTAAGCAAGTCCCTAACGCTATGAACTAATATTAGCATAATGAATAACATAAGTTTAAAGATTAACATTGCACATACATACAAACAGAATACCTGTAGACTGCACAAGACTAAACAGAAATGGGTGTGGTTATGCAGACGCAAACTAACAAGGTAGAGAAGTAGAGAAAACCCGAAATGGAAAGCAATGACAGGCAGAACAGAAAACCAGAAATAGATAAGAACAGAGAACAAGGGAAACATGGAAACAGGGCATGAATGAGCATAAATAATAAGCAAGAAAGCAATGCAAGAAGGATACTGGAATGACTAGATACAGCCTGGGTGAGCCTGCACCTGGGTGAATGGTTACAGAACTCTTCTGATGCTGGTATGTGAAATTCCTCTGAAACGGATGAAGTCTCTTTATTGAAGGACTATTGAATTGAATATGAGAACACTTATTATCAAACACTTATTAACACCATTAGTTTAGTTAAGTACTCGGTAAGAATATATAATTGTATATTACACACTCATACACTATGAAACCCAATTACATATTAATCAATGTGTATTAATTATGATTTTTTTAAAATAAAGTGTGATATTTTTTAAATGAAAGTGCTGTGTGATGTTTGATTAATTTTAAGTTTAATGTATGTTTGAAGATATATTCATCTTTTTATAACTTTACTAACCATCCATACTTTATTTTAATTATGAATATCTATGCATATCGTTAAAAGGATTTTATGAGTTCAACAAATAATTTTTATAATTTCGGGGTAGTTAGAGTGCATCATGCCATATATTTTGAATTATCAGTATTTTCAGTACCAGAAACTCTGGTAGAATCCAAACATAATTTGCCACAAGCCTATGACAATGTGCATGCCAGCACGAAATGCATAAGGCTGATTTTTCTGTGGGTTTCATTTTCGTCTTGTGTTAGCCATTTTTTACTTACAATAAACAGCACCTATTGGATTTTCTCTTCGTTGCCTGGATTGGTCACTCCGCATTCTGTTTTTTTTGTAAGTATGTATTTCCATGGGCGGAAGTTGCCCAGTGTCAAGTGAAGCAGCCAGGAGCCGGCATTATAACAGCCCCTTAGCCACGAGTAACTTCATTATTAGCGAGAGATTTGTGAGCCCGGACACAGCTTTTGTGTGAATATAATTTGCCACTATCTGTGATTAATGAGTCATAAAATGAGTCACAAAAAAACTTGTGTCGTCAAAATTGGTACAAATCACAGCTAACCATCTCTGGTGTGGACAGTAATTAAAAGCATGTTTAAGCTAACAGCTTCACCCGGTGGTACTACTACTGAAATAACACCAAATTATCAGTTCACTCTCTGTACGTCTGAACATATTAAAACACACCTCCTCATTCCTTATTGGATAGAAGTTACAGTAAGAGGGTGCTTAAGATAGATAGAATTTGGTGTGTAACCTGCTATTAAGGGTTTTGCAGAGGATTCACAAAAATAAGCTATCACACAAGGGGGCTGAGGGATTAGGAATGAGCTAGGAAAAAGGTCTGACTGCATTTCAACTTATCAAGTTCCTCTGGTTATGTATATTGTGCTACTGATTAATTATATTTTATGGTGGGAGAAATCAGTTCATCTACATTGGCAAACATATTATTTCATAATTTAGGAATGTCTATTAGCCGTGCAAGCAATCTATTTTCTAAACTGTAGATAGAAACCAAATGTTAAAAAAATGCCTTTTATGCATTTCTTGTATAATGGTAGCTAATTTGCCAGTGCATCTATGACTAATCTCCACCTGCTTAATTAATCCTGTTTATATATTGCATCATATATGGTTACCAGGATAAAGACATAAGTGAGCATATTGCAGAGAAATATACAGCTGCACCAAATCTAATAATTCAGCTAAATTATGTGTATCTAAGCAGAGATATTCTGATATCCTCATGGTAATTATTGTGTGATATTGTCATATATATTATATATTATTTGCCATATCTGCCCAGAGATAGCTAGTATCCTATTTTAACTAAGTAGGGTGTGTTGCTGCTAGTCCCACATGCATCCTGATTTAGGACCCCATACTAGATCTCCTAAAATGTATACTGCCATCTTGTGGTTACACGTGTAACTGCATAGTCAATTGTATTGCATGTTTATTGGTAGTAATCAATAATTGCTTTCCCATATTATTTCATAATTTTGCATCTGTCATAGAAAACATATATTTGACATGATTAATTCCCAGCTATATTAATTCTGTGGAATAAGTTAGAAACTCCATGCTGGCCAGGATAATCACCCAGCTTGCATGATAAAATTAATACATTTTATTTTTTTGGGTTTGGAGCACTTTTTATTCTTCTGTGGATGCCCGCCAGTTTTTTTTTCTCTTGTGGTTTTTAAACTAATTTGCTTATTTCATGATCTATTATTATTTATAATAATTGTTCATACTTTTTGTATTTTCATTTAAATATTGTGTTATTTACTGTGCAAAATATCCTCAACCTCTCTATAAATTATGAATTCATGGTGGTGTCGGGTCCCATTTCCTGTACATTGTTTATAATGTTTTTCAATTGTATCATGATTTTTAATCATTTTCAAATCCTCCACATATTTGAAACACATAAATAATTATATAAAATGAATATATATTCATGCTATATATAAATTTTATATAAATATTTATGTGGTTAAAATATGTCTACTTTAATTCTGCTACACTTTTATATTCAATTCTCCAGCCAAAATCTGGAGAATTAAAATGAATGAATTTCGTGTGTGTTACCCGAATTCGGAGCATGTTCAGGGGTAATGGGCAAATATTGGGTAGCCAAAAATCTATGGTTTTCATCAAGAAAATGTTCATATCGGAATGCTTTTGATGCTTCGGTTTCTGGACGGCCAGAACTGATGATTCAGCCCCAAATTCAGGGATATTTAGTGCATGCATTTTGGTGATTTGTGAACATCAAGTGCCCAAAACGATTCAAATTCGGGACATTTGGATGTATACTGAGTCGACCCTACTATAGTTTCCAAGCTTGATGGTTCGTGTTAATCTTGCAGCTTAAGTGTTGGAGGCAGGAGAATATATTACATCATTACGATCAGCACTGGAGACTATAGCTTTGCAATTACTACATTAATATATCCAGCTGACAGATAACTATTTCCTCTCTTTAATCACTCAAACAGAGGGAGGTAGTCACTAAATGGTGAGTTTCAGATGAGTTGCGGGTGAGATGAAGTGAGGTGAGATAAACATTTCTTCTCATCAATTTAACTTATACAACATGCAGGGAAACACCTGTATGTCTAAACCCCCACTAAGCAAACTCACACGGTTTGTCCCTGCACAAGTCATCTATCTGCTTGAATGTCCATGTGGATAACAATATGTGGGATGTACTTCCAGAAAATTGGGGAAAAGAATATGCCGAATTTTACCTTTTTAACTTCCTTTAATTTTTTTATTCAATAGAGATAGGGTGCAATATTATATTATGGGCAATATTGCAATCCACATGCTATGTTTTTATGTTTTTATTATGTCTATTGCTGCTTACAGTGTGCATTATACCCTTGATTCTGAGCAGAATGGATATTTTAATATTTTAATGTGCCAATTTTATATATAGTAACAATTTTTAGATATTAAAGTTTACATTATATATATATTTACTCATTTGTTTTATATATTTATACTTAGTACTCTTGCCCAGAATCGGGAGGGTTAAATGACTGTTGCACTATTAATGGGACACTTGATATTGTGTCTAGTAACACAAGAATTTTCTGTCACTGAATATATACCTTATACTCTAGATTCTGGGCAGGTAAGAGTGTCATTGGATTTCTATTGCTGGCAGTATTTTTATGTACCAATCATCTTGTATTATATACCTGGTTTTCCTGTCCAGAATTGAGAGGGTTAAATGTCTCTGATGCATCACAGTAGACCTGACAATGTGTCTATTCTGCTTATTTTTATTATGATGTGGAGAGACAAGGAACACCTTTACATGAGGATGTCCAATCAAATGCAACTGCAGACGCGGCTGGACGGATGACGTCACCGCACTCGACAGCCGGAAGTCGCGTACAGCGGGAAATTTAAAAGTGGTAACGCAGATATGGAGAGAAGTCACTTGAAAAAGCCTGTTTTACCGGGGGCGAAACGCGTTGTGAGGAGGAAGAGACCTGCTGGAACTTTTTTGGACATTAGGATTTTAACTATTGGACATCTACCTGCTGGATCCTGTGTATTTGAATGTAAGAGTTTTTATGCTTTGTTGTAATAAATTATTTACTCATACTTAAGGTCTCTCCTTTTGCTCTCCTACCACTTCGGATATACCGTATTTATCGGCGTATAACACGCACCTTTTCTCCCTGAAAATAGGGAGAAAATGATGGGTGCGTGTTATAAGCCGATCGGTGGCTGGGGAAAAAAAAAAATCTAAAACTTACCTCGTTCCTGCTGTCCCCCGGTGCTCTGAAGCTGCGTGGCTGTGAGGGAAGCGTTGTGAGCTCTCCTCCAGCCGCGCGGTCAATAAAGTGTGTTTTTTTTAAACAAACTTTATTGTTCCGCGCGGCTGGAGGGAAGCTCACAACTCTTCCCTCACAGCCACGCAGCTTCAAAGCACCGGGAGACGGAGCAGGAACAAGATAAGTACTGGGGTCTGGGGAAGGGGGGGGAGGAGGGTGGCTTACTAAGGGGCAATATCCTGGCATATTACATGGCATGTTGGGGGCAATATCCTGGCATATTGGGGGAAATATCCTGGCATATTAAATGGCATATTGGGGGCAATATCCTGGCATATAAAATGGCATATTGGGGGCAATATCCCGGCATATTGGGGGCAATATCCTGGCATATTATATGGCATATTGGGGGCAATATCATGGCATATTGGGGGCAATATCATGGCATATTAAATGACATATTGGGGGCAATATCCTGGAATATTAAATGGCATATTGGGGGTAATATCCTGGCATATTAAATGGCATATTGGGGGCAATATGCTGGCATATTAAATGGCATATTGGGGGCAATATCCTGGCATACAAACTGTATGGCTGAAATTTGCACCGCACATGAGATCGCATGTACGGTAATTTTAGGAGCAGTGCTGTACTCTCACTAATGTGAACCGGCACTTAAGGGGACCAGAATGGCAAAAGAAATCTGCCCCGGGGGGGGGGGGGGGAGAGTAAAGAAACACTACCTGTCAGGGGGATGGGAGCTAAGAGACACACGGGACCCCATCCCTGTCTTTTTACCCCACTCCCCCTTTCAGGCGATGGGCGTGTTTGCATTGAGCCCGCCAGGAAGCCGACACTGCACCCTATCAATCATAGGTAGCGTGTGTATGTGAAGCTGACGTTTGGGAAATGCCTCACTACCTATGATTGGCTTCCTGGGGGGCTCAATCTGAATACGTCCGAGGCCATCCTTAATTTTACCATACCATACAAACACATGCTAACAAAGCCATCCTATAATACACACTACACACAGCCATCCTACAACACACAGATATAACAAGAGTACCGGTAAATTTACACACCCTTGCTACTACCTTACTCTTTTTTAATTTAAACTTAGGTAAAAAGTATACCACTGCAGTGTGACTCATCCTGACATTCCGACGCTGAACTCTGCACTATCATACGTGCATTCATTACTTACGGTATTTCCCTACTACGGTATCCCTAATGGAATCAAAGCAAAAGCGTGCAGCATATACAGCTGGTTTCAAGTTAAAGGTTGTGGAATATGCCAAGCAACATGGAAATAGGGCTGCAGAAAGGCATTTTGGAGAGCCACCAACAGAATGCACAATACGAGAGTGGCGAAAAATGGAAGAAAAACTCAAGACATTATCAAAAACAAAATGCAATTTTCGCAGCGGTATTGCTAAATGGCCAAAATTAGAAGAACGGGTGAAGGAATTTGTACTTAATCATAGAAAAGCGGGCATTGCATTATCAACAAAAATGATCATCATTCAAGCAGTGAAAATCAGCAAAGAGTTGCAAATACAAGATTTCAAAGGGACAGCATCATGGTGCCAAAGATTTATGAAGAGGCATGAGCTTCGGATGCGAACAAGAACCAGGATTGCCCAGCGCATGCCAGAAGATTATGAAGAGAAGATATTACATTTTCATAAATTTATTATCAAACAAAGGAAGAGACAAAATTTTGAAATTGGTCAAATCGGCAACCTGGACGAAGTACCACTCACTTTTGATGTTCCTTTAAATAAAACTGTTGAAGCAAAAGGCGCCAAGACAGTAACAATTAAAACTTCAGGGCATGAAAAAAATCGTTATACTGTGGTCCTTGCTGTCACTGCAGACGGAAAAAAGCTGCCACCATTGGTCATTTTTAAAAGGAAAACTTTTACTAAGGAGAAGATTCCAAGTGGCATACAGGTGCATGTTCATCCCAAAGGTTGGATGGATGAAGAAGGCATGAGGCTTTGGATCAGAAAGGTGTGGGAGAAGCGTCCAGGTGCTTTGTTAAAGAAGCCATCCTTGTTAGTATTGGACTCATTCAGATCTCATCTTACAGAACCAACAAAGAAAGAATTTCAAATGTGCAAAACAGAATTAGCAGTCATTCCAGGAGGACTTACATCACAATTGCAGCCATTGGATGTTTCCATTAACAAGCCCTTCAAAGCCTTCATGCGTGAAGAATGGAATAAATACATGTGTGATGAAAGCCAACATGAAAGTACAAGTTCTGGGAGAATGAAAAGACCTGGCATTTCAAAAGTGTGTCAGTGGATAAAGACTTTGTGGGACGCAGTTAAAGAAGATATTATCAAATCTTTTAAGAAATGTGGCATAAGCAATGCTTTGGATGGTGAAGAAGACGAGCTGATTTATGAAGACAGTAGCAGTGAAAGCAGCAGTGTTTAGTTCGAAGATATTGAAGAAAGCAGTGAAGATGAAGAGTTTCTTGGTTTCCCAGATAGCAGTGATTTCTGAGTAAACTTTTGTAAAAACATATAATATCCAAGTTTCTTTGTTAAAGCAGTTGCTTTTACTGTCATTTTACGTTATTTACCTTATAAGTGTTAATAATATTAATTTAAAAAAGTTCTGAGCTACCCTTATTTTGCTTCAAAGTTCTTTATTTGAAATTTAAGTTTTTTTTCCTGAAATTTCCTTCTTAAAATGAGGTGCGTGTTATACGCCGGCGCGTGTTATACGCCGGCGCGTGTTATACGTCGATAAATACCAGTACCTCCTGGGAAGTCTTTGGAACATTTACCCAGCGTGGGCTCCCTTGATGCTTTGAATACTGAGCAGAACTCTGCTCAGGGATATGTGAGTGTATCCATGTTCTTTTTCACATTTCCAAATTTAAAATAACATACTACACTCTATTATTTTTTGTGTTTATTCTTCCCTCCATATATACACAAAGCGTATTGCCTCATCATTTAGGGTAATCCACTTATTTATTTATGTATTAAGTGTTTGGTTTAAGCGCACTTTTTCACTTTGTTTTCCCTGCACAATGTATAGCTAAATTTGTGAGATGAAATGTCCATCTCACCTTTGCTCACTTTTTAGTGAATAGTCTCCAGAATAGCCAAAATGCAAAACAGGTGGGGAAGGGGTGATGAGGCACTCATTGGCTTGGAACACATGCTGCAAACTGGATAGAAACTATCCCACAATTGCCTAAATTGCACAATGAGACAATACAGCAAAGTGACAGTGCACTAAGTGTGACAAAAATAAACTGCAACAGTTATTAACATGATACTATATCGGATGACGTTCTTTTGCTTCTCTCCTGAGTAGGTTACATCCTATAGGGCTTGCTATTTCATCACAATCTATTCTTGGTGAGAGGGATCCCACTTCTTTGCTTCCTCTCCATTACACGATATGCCTGAATTTTTCAATATCCATTTGACTTCACATGTGATACAAACATACTACACTATATTTTCTGCCTACATTTCTGCTTTTTCTTTATATATATATATATATATATATATATATGCTCAAGAAGCAACAGAACATCTTTGGGTATACTATTGGGCTAAGAACTGTTGCACTTTTACACTTCGCACACTATCACTTTGCTGTATAGCACCCAAATTCTGATTCAGACAAATGCTGCCTTCCAAATCAGTCATAAGTAAGAGTTTAATTGCAAAATCAAAGGTTTTAGTTTTTGGAAATCTCATCTCATTCTGGTAATAATTCATCCTTCGAAACATAATTGAGTAGCAGGTCAAGTAATATGTAAGAATTGTCGCTTGTTTATGATATATCATGGATTTGACCATCACTCTATGCATGCTGGCAAAGAATCAAGGAAAATGTAATCCACAACATCTGGAGTGCTAAAGGTTGCCTACCCCTGTTCTAGTCTATCCGGCAGTATGGAATGCCCTACTTGGTCAACCAACCTGATACACCTCCCAGCATTAACATTCTTTAAATATTCCATTGACCACTATGCTAGCCACTCCCCAGGACAGCGTGTATTTGGTAGATCATCTTTATCAGTGGACATTTGTGAGAAATTCAGTATGGTCTCAGAGAAGTCCCCTCTTAAACAGAAAAAAAGAGGAATAAGCTATTGCAGAAACTGCTTTACTGTACTGTTTTTTGCCGAGGAGCACTACCAGAGAGTTTTGTGATAACCACATAGACTTGAGAATTTGTATGTGTGTTTATAAATTAACAATTTATTTTTAACCAATTATGCAATTTACAGTCTTGTCATAACTATCTTATCAGAGATGCATCCTCCTTCTTCAGGCACAACACTCTAGTATACGTTTGAAAAAAGTATTTTTTTCCTTGGTACCTTGTCCTGGCATCAGGGTTATACACACAGTCTTTTCATGCTCCTACACTTCACACACTGGATAAGGTCTTTTTAATGTTGCTCCAAATTTGTACAAGGTATAACGAGATAAAGAAAAACAGAATATTTGCTATATTGAGGCACTAACATAACAATAATGTAAAGTGACTGGGTTGGATGGCTTGTCCATTTACCAACATAAATATCCACCTTTCTATTTTAGTTTCTTTTAGCAGTTTCCTAACACCTCACAGGAAGCAAAACAAAATATACTATCCTTCTTGTCAGGTGAGTACTTAACTGCACCTGCAATTAACCCCTTTAGTGACAGAGTGCTATGCTGCATTTGATGTACCTTGAAGACCAGAATTCCATTACTTTTGTCATGTTTGCTGAGCTGTGAATTTCTTTCTTTGTGTTCAGTCCACCCACACAAATTATATATAATTTTAAAAAAATATAAAATATGATGAAAATATGCCATAAAAAACACTTTTTCTAACTTTGACCTGATTTTTTTTAAACAATTACAAATGGTAAAAAAAAGACCCGTCTATATATTTCTAATATTTGTCCTGAGTTATGAAATACCAATGTTTCCATGTTTGTCTATGTTTTATTTCAAGTAATAGGGCAATAATCAATATTAGTGTTTTTTTGTTTCCTAACCATTTTCTTCTACAGTGACCTTTTGATCCTAACCCTAAATTTACCCTAACACTAAATCCACCCCACCCCTTCATCTAACCCTTGTACTAACCTGAACCCCCCTGTAACCCTCATTATAACCCTAACCCTAGACCTAGGGTTAGCTTTTTCCTTTTATTTTTTTTCTAACTGTAATGTTGCTGACTGCCTCTAGGGGCAGTCAAGCAACAGTTTCAGAGTGACGGAAGAGATTTTTTCTCTCACTTCCGTCGCTCTCAGCTGGGCACGCTTAATTGGAGGAGCCTGAAGGTGTTTAAAACGCATACAATCACATTCGCGGTGATCATATGAGCGGGGGTGTGGGGGGTTTTGCCGAAGGCACTCTCAGAGGCTGCTTCGGATCCAAGTAACTGCAGGCATGAAGCGTATGAAAACTCAGGACATATATATACGTCCTCATGGTCCTCAAGGGCCATGCTTTGCAGGACATATATATATACATCCATTAGCGTTATGGGGTTAATTAACTTTTGCAGCTGAGATAAACAAGAGTTTGAAGTTCTGTAACCAGTCTTCTCACCAGCAGTCTCCCAGTAACTTTCAAAATGTGGAGTGGAGAACTGACCCACCCTGCACCCTAGCACCCAATACTTATAAATTGCAATATTAGTTTTAAAATAGCATTTTTCCCTGGGGCTAAACTTCTGCATTACACCAAGTAGGAACCTTGCAGAAGTTGGTGAGATGCTCAGACCTAGTGGCCATTAGTGAGCACATCCATGAAAGTCTATCCAATTTTCCCTGTACAAAAAATACACAAGGTGACAGTGCGCTATATGTGCTATAAAGTGACAGTGCAATCAATCTGCTGTGTTCCTCTTTGAGGAAGTTTTAGATACCCATATCCAAGAAATTTTAAAGAAACCAAGAGGTGAACTCCTAAAATATAATGACAAAAAATTACCTAATTCAACAGAATTAGTTTTACCCATTGTTTTAAATTATAATCAAAAAGCAGTAAAAATAAAGAAAATTATTAATCCTCTTTGAGGAAGTTTTAGATACCCATATCCAAGAATTTTTAAAGAAACCAAGAGGTGAACTCCTAAAATATAATGACAAAAAATTACCTAATTCAACAGAATTAGTTTTACCCATTGTTTTAAATTATAATCAAAAAGCAGTAAAAATAAAGAAAATTATTAATAAACACTGGAACCTCATAAAACAAGATGATATTCTGGGCCCACTGCTACCAGAAAAGCCAAAAATCATTTTTAGAGGAGCTCCAAATTTTAAACAGAAACTTACTAAAAACTACACAGCTAAACTTAAGAATACAAATAAGAAAGGAGTTTCACACTTCCTTATGGAAAAACCGGGTTTCTTCCCTTGCAAAATGTGTTCAGGATGTAATATAGCGAAACATGAAAAAAGCCCTAGATTATCTTTTGTAGCTACCGCCATGTCCGAAAAGTTTGAGATCAAAGAATTCCTTACATGTCACACAAAAAATGTAATTTATGTGGTAGAATGCCCTTGTGGACTTCAATATATAGGCAGAACGATAAGACCCCTCAAAAAAAGAATTGAAGAACATGTGACAAATATTAGGAAAGGGAATACCCAATATTCCCTACAGCAGCATTTCACCGAATGTCATCAAAAAAATCCCAAAAATCTTAAATTCTGGCCTATAATGAAAGTTAAGAAATATTGGAGAGGAGGCAATAATATTAAAAAGATAGGAAAAACAGAAATGGAATGGGTTTGTAGGATGAGCACTTTACACCCCAGCGGAGAAAGCCGAGGAGTCGGCTTCTCGGATAAATCCTAGAGTCGCATTAACAGTGACGTGACGCTGTAGGCAAGTCGCGTCACTTAATTCAATCGTTTAGACATCATATATAAACAGCCTCATCCCCTATGAGTGCTGCTGGATCCTGAGGAAGCCCATTTAAACGGGCGAAACGCGTAGATCAAGCAACACTCATATGAGATTGTACCAGATCCTTGTTTATCTTTGTTCCAGTTTTGTGACCCTTTGCTGATGTTCCAGATTTTAAGTGTAAGGTACTTTTTGCACTTTATATTAAATTACACTTTTTGCTACTAATACCATCTTCTGTTCCTTGGAGGTTGAACATTGCTTATTCCCTTTGGAGGTTGCATCAATCCAAGACAAGAAAGCTGTCACTTACATTTATGTTTTGTCCCATATGTAGGGACTATATGTGATTGTTTTATATTTCATTGCCTTCATCTATATCATCTGTATACCTTCATTTGTTACACTGGGTATATATCCTGCATTTTCTGCACAGCAGATTGATTGCACTGTCACTTTATAGCACATATAGCGCACTGTCACCTTGTGTATTTTTTGTATATGTATTTTACTGCAGTATTTTGGGATAACTGCTAGACAAGTTGCTGCTTGTGCAATATCTTCTCTAGCGCCACCTGCCTCACACCAGTTCCATTGTCTTGTTATCCAAATTTCCCTGTTTACACCCAGCCTTATGCTCTAACGATTATTTTTGATTAAATTATAGGGTTGCAAGCTAAGGAACCAGCGGGTCGCTCTACTACTGTTTTCCCTGTTCTGGCTCATCCAAGTAAGAGGTGCATGGTCTGTCACTAGTCTGAATCTTCTTTCCAACAAATAGTATTTGAGGGTGTCTAATTCCCATTTTATAGCAAGACACTTGTTCTCAACAATAGAGTACTTTCTTTGGGCTTAAGCTTCCTGCTTTAATAAAATATGGGGTGCCCAAGCCTTACTTCAGATTTTTCTGTCTGTAAAATGAATTCATTAGAAAAAGCAGGTGTTACCAACACTGTTTGGATGCTAATGGCTTCTTTAAGCCTTCTGAATGCTTGTTAGTCTCTGTGGACCATTTTACCAGTACAGGAGTGTTGAATGGGATTGCTATGGTAGCAAAGTTGGATAAAAATCTCATGTGATATCCAATGAGACCATGAAAAGTTTTCATATGTTTCTAGTGCTTTTGGACAATTTCATTTGGCTTTAATTTTAACAACTTGAGGCTTCACTAGTCCACTACCTATAGAGTACCCCAACTATTTGGCCTCTCCTAGGCCATGCTTTGGAATGTGGTAGGTGCACCATGGAAGTCAAATGGCAAAACCTTGTAACAAAAAATGCCATCAGAGATAGAAAATGTGTTTTTTTCTTTTGCTCGCTCTGTATGTGGCACTTGCCAATAACCTTTTGTTAAATCTAGTGTGGTGAGATAGTGGGCTCTCCCAAGTCTTTCCACTAGCTCATCATGTCTAGGCAAGGGATATGCATCAAACTTAGATTTCTCCCCACCATAGCTGAAAACATACAGTAATATAAAGTGCAATAATGGTTTTAACATAAAATATTCCTCTGGAGCTAATCTTCTGCTTTACACCAAATAAGAACTTTGCAAAATTTGGGGAGATACATAGATTCATACAGCAAAATCTGCTTACTTTCACATTATGTATGTTGCTTTTACTATGTAATTTTATAGTTTTTATAGTTTTTATTTTTATGCTGTAGTCTTATGGATGTTTAATACCTTTTTATATATATTTTTTATAGAGTATTTTTTATATATATTTTTATTATAATTGTAGATTATAGCATATAGATCCTCAAAGCATTAAGATGTAATATAACCAAGTCACACAGATACATTACAGAATATAAAACTCTTGTCATAGAAATCAGGAATCCAACATATATTAGCAAATATCTATGTTAGGTTGTACTGGCAATTGCCATATAAACAATTCTTACATTCTCTAACTGAAGTCGACAGAATGTTAAGCAACATGCACATATTTGTCACTGCTTGTTGATTCCGTTACAGTTGACCAACATCATCTCTGTCAATACCTGAAAATAGGGCTATTCCTTAAATCGCAACAAATTCTGGAAGAATTGTCCCATTCAGCTGCACTGGAGAATTTTTCCAACTCAGCTACATTGGCCTAAGGTTTGAAATGTCCATCTCAGTGGCCTGCAATTCTCGCATATTGAGTAGACCCTTAAGTATATGTTACAACATGTAGTCTCATCTTCATTCAGGTATAGTGATATTTCAGTACCGTCCTATGACCATAAACAGTTACAACAAATGCATTTTAAATCCAGTAATATACACCTTCAACAACCTTTAAGAAGAAAGCAGCTAGAGCTATAGGAGAGGGGGGAGAAGAGGAAGAAAGCCAGGTGAGAGATATAGGAGGAGCATAGATTAAAACGTAAAAGGGTACCACAAGAGAGTGAGCACTGAAAGAAAAAGGAATTATTGCTCAAAAATGGGCTTTTAGTGTGGTCCAAATCAAAGGTTCTTTCCATTCTTCGGAAGAAGTGCTGGGTTCCTTCAATAGATATCAAAAATAAAAATGGTCCCAAGTTAGATGAATGTCCATCTACCAGAGTGGTATTTATTTGTATAGAAGCCTACTGGTCCCATAGCTCCTGAAGAAGTGGTGAGAGGACCACAAAACATGTCTTCTCTTAGCCAGTGAATCACACTGTGATGAGCCCCATTCCTGTGGTTTCAGTTTTAAGCGTCTGCTGAACACAGCGTGACGGAGTCCATTGTAATCTCCAAGTCTTGGCAGAGGATTATCTAACAGGCAATGTTGCCTTGATGCGCTTGTTTTTCACTGTAACATTGTGAGTAGTATATAATCAGCATGTCTAATAAAACCTGTCTTTCAATATTACACTATGTCTGGCATTTTATCTCCCTAAAAGCAGTGTTTTCTGCTGCTTGCTTTTCTGGGACATGTGGATGGATTTCGATGTGCTATGCTAATTGCTACTTATCATGAGGCTTGCATTCAGGACTCCATCTGCTCGTATATATAAGTTGATTTCAGTGGATTTTCTCCTATTCAGGACTACATCTAATAGTGAGCTTATTACACTGAGATGCCAACTTTAATGTGTTTTTTATGGTTTTATGCTTATTTTATTTAATATAGTTTTATGTTGGATGAATTTGAACAGCTTGATAGGTTCTATTTATCCATTAGAGTCTATGTATCCATTATCATAGAAAAGAATAGAGCAGAATGAACATGGTTCAGTGGAAATACAAACATAAATGTCTTTAGCAGAAGAGCAAATTTCCACACAACTCTGTGATTCACTAAAAAGGACAACAAAAAAACTAAATAATTTTTGAAAGAGTACATAGAATCTAAAAACCAAAAGGAATACCAATAGAATCTCCAAATAGAATGCAGTGAATTAACATCCCTATGTTCCTTATATGAAGTAATATTTATATGAGGCTCAAGGGGAAAAAAAAAAAGTATATTTCCTGGCTAACCATGGCAGCAGTCATGTATGGGTTAGCTCCACCCTCAAGGTACGCAGGACAGAAAACTAAACTATATGAGAGCCCCCACCCCCTGTCTTCTCAGTCTTTTTTCTGTCCTCATTGGTTATCAGGACGGGGCCCCGATACGGGCCTGTTTTTATTTTTTTGTTATTTTCTACTCACCTTCCGGAAAGTTCAGCCTCTTTCTTTCTGAAGCCCGGTTCCATGTCTTTTTCACGGCCCCCTGGTATTCCTATTCCTCCGTACACTTACTGCAAGTTGGTACTGGAGATGCTTCTGGATTATTATTATTACTGTGCCTTTTTTGTTTTATGCACATATTCCTCTGTAAGCTTACTGCAAGTGGTACTGGAGATGTATTGGATATGGAGCAGATGTCTGAATTCCTGCTGTATGTTGGCCGTGTTCTTCACCTTGTTTCTTGTTTTTTCCCCAGGTCTCTCTCCTGCCGGATTTACTGTTGTGCTGGGTCCAGGTTTGTCTCTGTTGTCCCACATCTCCCCATTTTTTGTTCCCTGTGGTCTCTTTTTTCGGTGTTGGAACGCATATGCGTTCCACACCTCTTTATTATGCCCTTCTGAATCTTTTTAGGTGTTGGAACGCATATGCGTTCCACACCTTTATTTCTTTCCCCCTCCGTATTTGTTTTGTGGCAGTTCCACGCCTCTTTCGCTTTTTTCCTTGAGTGCTGGAGCGCATATGCATTCCAGCACTCACTTCCGTGTGTTTGTTTTTCTCGGCGCTGGAACGCATATGCATTCCAGGCCTTGTTTTGAGCCCCATTTTCTTAGCGTTGGAACGCATATGCGTTCCACGCTTTGTTTCCTTATCCCTTACACGCAGGTGGAACGGGGAACTTCCGGTTCCCGGGTTTTTTCACCCTATTTATTTGTTTTCTGGGGTCTCTCATCATTATGGCCCTGTTACATTCTTCCAAGAACCACCATTGCTTATGTTCCCTGTTTACCTGTTTTCTACCAGCCTCAGGTCAGTTTATTTTTTTATATTATTGCCTTTTTGCCTGTTTTTTGCCTTCTTATGCATTCTTTATTTAATTCTCAGCCTGCCCCCTTTGTCTTTTTTTACCACCATGTCCTCCTCATCCAAGAGGTCTTGTTCTCGTCAGTCTAGGTGAGTTTTTTGTCTTTTTCTTTTATTTTTTCTTTTGTTTAAGAGTGCATTTTTTGACCTTTCTATACTTGCCCTGGTGTATGTTTTCCAGCCATAGGCCGGAATCTGAACCTGCCAGGAAAAGAACGGAGAAACTTCCACACTGTTGTGCCTGTGATGCCGTCCCCTTGGAGGGCAAACGTCTTTGCGGAGACTGCTTGGCCCATGCTGCTGTGCCTCCTGATCCTTCTCCAGATCTAATGCACCTTGTTAACCAGGCCGTGGAAAGGAGTCTGAAGGAACATTTGTGTAATTTTGTCCCTGTCCAACACCCTTCCCTCAATGAGGAATGTTTGTTTACGGATCAGCCTGACTCTGAGGATCCTTTGGGTATGGAGGCTAATTACTCCTCGGCTGAGGAAGACGGTGATACGGGAGTCATCCTGGATCCTTTCCTCATTGATCACCTCATTGGTTCGGTTAAAGCTACTCTGGGTATTGCAGGGACTCTTCCCACGGTGGGGACAGCTGACAAGTACTTTACCAGTCTGCATAGAAAACGGCCATCTTTTCCAGTACATGGTTCGATTGAAGAGTTGATTTCATCTGAGTGGAGGACCCCGGATCGTAAGGATTCTTCTGGCCGTAGGATCTCCAGATTGTACCCAGTGGCTGCTGAGGATGCTGCTTCCTGGTCCTCTCCTCCGGTTGTGGATGCCCCTGTCATTCGGGTTGTCCGACGTTCGTCCCTGCCTCTGGATGGCCCGGCACTCCTGAACGATCCCATGGAACGTCAGATTGAGGCTTCACTCTCTAGAGCAGGGGTGGGCAATTAATTTTTACCGGGGGCCGCATGAGCAACCCGAGCACTGCTGGAGGGCCACATCGACAATATTTCAATTAAATTTTGCTCAATATCTGTCTCTCCCCGTACCCTCATGTCTGTCTCTCTCTCTCCCCATTCCCTCATGTCTGTCTCTCTCTCCACTCATGCTCCATGTCTCTCTCTTTCCATTCATGCTCCATGTCTGTCTCTCTCTCGCCACTCATACCCCATGTCTGTCTCTCTCTCTCCCCATACCCTCATGTCTGTCTGTCTCTCCCCATACCCTCATGTCTGTCTGTCTCTCCCCGTACCCTCATGTCTGTCTGTCTCTCCCCGTACCCTCATGTCTGTCTCTCTCTCTCCCCATTCCCTCATGTCTGTCTCTCTCTCCACTCATGCTCCATGTCTCTCTCCACTCATGCTCCATGTCTCTCTCCACTCATGCTCCATGTCTCTCTCCACTCATGCTCCATGTCTCTCTCTCTTTCTATTCATGCTCCATGTCTGTCTCTCTCTCGCCACTCATACCCCATGTCTGTCTCTCCCCTCATCCCTTACACTGACCTACAGTCATACAAACACAGTTACACACTTAGTCACCCTCACAGACATACATTTACACAAACACCCTTATACACACTGTCACACATACATAAATACACACAGTCACACAAACACAATTACACACTTAGTCACCCTCACAGACATACATTTACACAGACACCCTTATACACACTGTCACACATACATAAATACACACACAGCCACCTTTACACACAGGATACACTTGCACAGACACTCATGTACATACACTTACACAGACAGTAACAGACACATAGTTATACACATTGACACACACATACACACTTATACACATTCACACACACTTCCACAGACACTTCCTTTCTTTTTTTATTTTAACCCCCCCCCCCCCCCAAACTGTTATTACCTAATCCTCCTTGTTAATCCAAGCACAGCACAACAGGGGAAAGCTCCGCCCCCGTCGCGTTCTGTGATGGTGTCTTGGCAGATACCCTAGAGAACGTCCTCCTCCCTGAAGCAGCCAATTACAGAACGCGACGGGGGCGGAGCTTACACCCATCGCGCTGTGCTTGGATTAACAAGGAGGAGGATGGCAGGGAGAGAGCTCCCTGCTACAGCGCCTCTCCTCCCTTGCGCCTGGGCGCGGTGCACCCCGTGCACCCACCCAGGATCGGCCCTGCCTCACGCGGGCCGGACAGGGACGCACAAAGGGCCGGATGTGGCGCGTGGGCCGTAAGATGCCCAGGTCTGCTAAAGAGCCTATGTTGCTGCAGGAGTAATCTGTCAACCTACGGTCGCTATGACATCAGTATCTCGTGCCCTGAAATGTTAGGTCCTCGACCTCAAGGAAGATATTGAAGGTGGGGTCCCCAGGGAGAAGCTTCTGGATTCTCTGTCTGAAATTAAATTGGCAGCTGAGTTTTTTATTAAGTCTTCTTCGGATATATTGAAGCTGGCGGCCAGATGCATGGGCTTGTCGGTTTCGGCAAAACGTGCCCTGTGGTTAAAGCATTGGCATGCCGAAAATGCCTCTAAGAACTCCTTGGTGTCCATTCCGTTTGATAGGAAGCTATTGTTCGGGAAGGTTCTGAATGATGCCATTCGTAAGGCGGCAGAAGAGGCGAAGGTTTTTCTGCCACAGGACCGAAGGCGCTTTCCCAGAGCCGTTTGGAATGACCGTTGCAATTTTCGTTCCTCCTTTCGAGATTCCAGACAGTATCGACCTGGCAGAGAGGTGGCTCGATCCTCTGCATGGAGGGGCGGTTTCCGCGGAGCTGCGAAGGGTTCCCGTTCCCGCCCTGCCTCCTCCTTTCATGGGAAGTTCCAGTCATGAAGGTTTTCCTGCCCTGGCCCCTCCAGTCGGCGCTCGCCTTCTGGCGTTTTCAGCGGTCTGGGCAGGTTTTTCCTCGAACTCCTGGGTCCAGACCATTGTTCACGAGGGCTACAGTCTGAAATTTCACTCCCCTCCGACTCCAGTCTTTATCAAAACCAGGGTTCCTGTGGACCCAATGAAAAGTTATGTCCTTATGAATTTTTTGCGGTCCCTTCTTTGGGACGAGGTTATAGTTCCTGTAGATGGGCTTGCTCGCTTCAAGGGAAACTACTCTCCCCTGTTTTTTGTCACCAAGGCATCGGGGGACTTAAGGCCGGTCCTCGACCTTTCTATTCTAAACAAATCATTGGAAGTCAAGAAATTCAGGATGGATCCGGTCTATTATGCCGTTCATCTCCCCTGGCGATTGGATGGTCTCCATCGATCTCCAAGACGCCTATTTCCACATTCCCATCAGGGTTCAGCACCAGCTTTTCCTGCGCTTTGCCATTGGAGACAATCACTTCCAGTTTCAGGCTCTTCCGTTCGGCCTCAGTTCGGCTCCTTGAACTTTTTCCAAGGTTCTGGTGGTCTGTATTGCAGAACTTCGCAAGCGGGGCCTGACTATTTTCCACTCTCTGGACGACATTCTCATCGTGGCCCCCTCTCCGGACCTCGTCACCACCCAGAGGGATGAGGCGTTGTGTTTCCTGCAAAACGCTGGTGGAAGATCAATTTCAGGAAGAGCCAACTCCATCCATCCCAGACCCTGGTCTTTTTGGGGGCAGAATTCAACACTCTCACCGCTACGGTTTCCCTGTCCATGGACCGTCAGTCCTGTCTGGTTTCGGCCATCCAGAATGTCGATCTTCCCACTTGGTTGCCCATCAGGAAGCTTATGTCCCTGCTGGGTGTCCTGGTCTCGACTATCGGCCTCGTTCGTTGGGTTTTTCCTTCGTTTTCTCCAATCCATCCTGCTACCTCATCTCCCGGTTCCCCAGTCGTTGTTGGACAGGAAGATATTTTTACCCAAGGTAACCTGTCGTCATCTGGCCTGGTGGCTGAAGGTCCATCACCTCAGGAGGGGTTTTCCCGACAGATGTCATCTACAAGGTTATTACGACGGATGCGAGTGCTCACGGTTGGGGGGCTCATTTGGACGGTCTCTACGCCCAAGGCGAATGCTCCCCAGCAGAACAAGGCCTTCATGCAAATGTCTTGGAACTGAGGCAATCTACAGGGCTTTGCTGGCCTTTCAACATTCCGTTCAAAAGCATTGGGTGAAGATCCAGACAGACAACAGGTGTGCGGTTGCCTACATCAACCATCAAGGGGGTAGCAGGAGCCTGTCCTTCAGCCAGGAATTCACTCCAATTGCCCTCTGGGCCCAGAAATGGGTCGAACACCTGTCGGCAGTTTAACTGTTTTTTCTGTCCTGCCTACCTTGAGGGTGGAGCTAACCCATTTGCGACTGCTGCCATGGATAATAGCCAGGAAAAGAAAATTACGGTAAGTATGAAACAATGTTCAATTTTGTTGCATAGTATAAAGCTCAGAGTTATTTAAATCAAGAATCCCGACAAGTGACCTCCATCATATATGTAACATGGTTCCCAAACTCGAATTACATCTGCAGCAGATGGACGTAGTACCTGGGTAGATAGTTGCCAGTCTAGAAGGAACTAAATACAGGCATTATATAATTTGTATGTTAGTTTCAAGGTGAGTAGTACATCTCATCAAACCTTTCAATCTAGAGAAGTCTATAGACCATTTTGATAGGCTACATTCCTGTCCTGAATCCTTTATGAATTGTTTTATAAGATTAGTTTTAATGAGGTTTGCTGTCATAAGTAAGTGGTAACAGTCAGTTATTGCATGTCTAATGTCTGGAGCTTATGCACATTTATCTAAAATATTAATCATGAAAGGCGAGTATCGTACATCAGCTTTTGGTAATACAGAACAGGGGAAGTGTGCCATTTGTATATATTCTTGGGGCTGTAGCACATAAGTTTCTTGTAATTGTAAAAAAGGGAGCAGTGCTCCTTCTAACATAATGTCCCTAGAACAGGTAATACCATTAACCAGCCACCGCTTGATTGAGAAAGTAGGTATTAGGATTTGTAGGAAAGTTAGTGGTGTGACCCTGGATATGGATGGGATTTTTTTGGCCTTAGACAATTCAGAGTCCCACAAGCTTATCGAGGCTACCGTAGATCTAAGGGGAGACAGAGCTTTAGGTCTGGCAGACAGTGGAGTCCATAACAATTGTGACAGCGTGTATGGGGATATCAGTTCATTTTCCATTTGTACCCACATGATTTCTACTTTTGCACTATGAGCTAATATTGTTTGTGCTAAGTTGGGGGCTTTGTAATATTTCAATAACTTGAGGATTGCTAGGCCTCTAGATGATAGTGGCAGTTGTGTAGTGGCAAATTAGGTTCTAGTTCTTTTTTGGTTTCAGATTAATTTGTTCACTACCTTTTGAAAATTTTGGAGTAGATAATGTGGTATAGGAATGTGAGTGGTTCGGAGTGTGTATTACAATTTGGGTAGTATAGACATTTTTATTGCTGCTATTTTGCCAAACCAAGATAGGTTGTATTTGGTCCATGATGTTAAAAGGGACTGTTTTTGGAGACAACATTCAACTTTAAGAAACCAGATGGGTGTTTAGGGATTTTGATTCCTAAGTATTGTATGTAGGTGGAACGCCATTCGTATAGGAATTTAGATGGTAGAGACTCTACTTGGGGGGTAGGAATATGGATGGGCTTACGTTCAGAGTACAGAATTAAAAATTTGTCTAGTGTTGTCTGAGTGTTGTCTGGTTTGGATGAAGCCCACTTGATCACAGTGTGATCAGTGATGGCAGGATTTGACTAAGTCTGTCTGCATTTACTTTGGCATATAATTTCATGTCACAATTTAGTAGCGAGATAGGTCGGAAGTTGGCACATTTGTCTGGTGGTTTAGGAAGTGTGCATATTTGTACCACCAGCATTTCTGGGGGGAAATCCACTGTTCATGGCCACATCATTGAAGAATTGACATAGATGGGGGTCTAGGATCGGAAAGATGTTTTTATAATAGGCATTAGAAAAGCCATCTGCACCAGGAGATTTGTTGGGTTTGAGATTTTCAACTATGTTTTATTTAGTTCTACTTTACTTATGGGGGCTGATATGGTTGGAGTTCAGACAATTGGGGAAGATGAAGGGACAAGAGATAAAATTCTATAGTAGGGGTCTATGGAGTGTCCGTGTGTGGGTCATCTGCTAGGTTATATACTTTGTGATAGTATGCAGAAAATTTGTCTGCTATTTTTGGGGGGTTGATCAATTTCTCCCCAGAGGCAGAGGAAATAGATGCCAATTTGCGGGCAGCTGTTTGGTTTCGCAGTTTGCAAGCTAGAAATGTGCCTGTCCTATTGCCTTGAGTAATATTTTGATTTTAGACGTAGCATAAATTCCGTCTGTGTAGAAAGAAGTTGTTGTAGTTCCATTTTAGTAGATTTGAGCTGAGTGTGTGTTGTGATGGAGTTTGTTTATGTAAGTCTGTGAGAGATTTACTGCATGATAGAAGTGTACGTTTGCTGCTCTCTTCATTTTTCATTTGTTGCCCCAATTTAGGAGGCCATGAATTACTGCTTTATGTGCAAGCCATAGCGTAGTTAAGGAAATGTCCGGCGACATGTTTTCAAGAAATATTGGGTGAGGCAAGTGGTCAATTGCTTAACAATCAGTTTAGCATTGTTTAAGATGCTTTCATTAAGTCTCCAGGGATTTGGTTTACTCATTTGATAAAACAGTAACTGTAATTTGACCTATGGAGCTTGATAAGATCCTATTAATAGAGTTATCTGTGATGAGATAGTCGATCCTAAAATTTGTGTGATAGGGGTTTGAATAGAATGTGAATTGTCTGTCTATTGGGTGTTGGGATCTCCATATATCATTCCAGGAAAATCCCGAAAGGATTTGCGAAAATTTTGAACATTGGGAGTGCAGGGTGCGCTGTCTTTTAAGAGTCAAGAGGCCTGTGGAATCTACTGTTGGGTCTGAGATTATGTTAAGGTCCCCACCTAGAATCAAAACTCCTGTTTGGACGTTTTGAAGCGAGACCAATGTATTTAAAAAAAAAAAAAAAGCTGGTGTTCATAAGGAGAATAGACCGAGGCAATAGTATAGGGCTTATAATAAATTTCATTTATTGTGCAATTTAGGAAAATGTATCTGCCTAATGGATCCACCTTTTTATTGTTGAATCCAAACGCTACTTTACTGCTTAATAAAATGGATACTCCTGCGTTTAGTAGAAGCTTTCACATGGAAATTTGTAGGGTAACGTTTAGAAATTAAGGTCATGTTTTGTGACTTGGAAAAATCCAAGGGGGGGGGAACAGGGCAATTGACCCTCCCCCCCCCCAAGCAGTGCCAGGATGGGGGGCACTGCGTAGTAGCAAAGAGGTTAGGTGAGGTATCTGCAATATTAGGAATACAAGGAAGGTGTCTTGTTTTTGTGCTAAATATGAGCCTTATGAGAATTGAATTCAACGTAAAGAAGTCAGGGGAGTTTGTGAAGTGTGAAGTATAGCACAAAAAAGAAAAAAAAAAACGGCAGACAAAAAATCAAATAAACTTTGCATAAAAAAAGGATAGCAGATGGTAGTGGTTAAACATCAGTAACATAAGAAACAAAAAAAACAAAGACAGGGGCCCAGAGCAAAACTGGTTCTGGGTACCTGTAAAGTCATGTATATAACCTGGGTTAGTCACTAGTTTTGCTGGTGACAACATGTGGTGGGAGTGGAATAGATATAAAAAACTAAGTGCGATGAGACATCAACCTTAAACAATAAGCATAGAGATTATCATTTGTATGCTTTAAGTGCAATATAGATGTGAGTCCAGGGTAGTCTTAAGGACTGAGATGGGACGTGACACTTACTAGCGTATGGTACATTGTAATTTTCAAACACAAAAGAAAAAAAAAATGAAGAAAACAACAATATTGAACTGGTAAGTTATCTTTGATTCAAAGATCTTAAGTGGTTGAACACACTAGTCAAATAGAGGCTATAAGGTAAAACTGACTACAAACAAGCGGTTGCATAGTAGAGATAGGAGAGCATTGTGTAGAGAGCTAAGCTTAATCATTGGAGCTTCACATTAACAGGTGGTACTCACAGAACATTGAACAAGTTAGCTACATATTCTTGCGCTTCTTTATCTCTCTATTAAAAGAACAGCAAGAACAATAATATAGAACCTTGTGACAGCTGAAGAGATAAATATGGTGGTACAGCGGAGCACCAGGAACATGTAGTTTACATCCGCTTGTCAGCCACAAGGGTCCTGAGGAGAGAAACTCTTCTGGCTGTCTTCCGTGCATTCCATGTGTGACGCTTGCTAGCCGGGATTAGAATCTGTCGCCGACTTTGGTCTTTTGGGTACCGGAGACCAGTCCTGTACTTTCTTCAGTGGAAATATTTTCTACAACTGTTATTTTTCCTCTCTGCTTTCTGTGAGGTTCCCCAATGTTAGCAGCCGATAGCCGTCTTCCGGCAATTGTATAATCCTGCGAGTTCCATTGCGGGTAATAAGACGAACTGGGAATCCCAGCTGATAGCGGATAACATGTTTCCGTAGGGTTAGTGTGATATTTCTGAAACCTTTTCGGTGTTGGAGAGCGAATGTTGACAGGTCCAAGAACACCTGGATGTTCGCGAACTTCGCTGGAAGGGTCGGTTTAGCCCTTGCTGCGGACATTACCGCTTCTTTATATTTATAATGCAGCATCCGAATTATAACATCTCTTGGTATATTGTCAGGGAGGCTCCTAGGTTTTTGAATCCTTTGAGCTCTTAGTCACCCAACGCGTTTCGTCCTTTGGACTTCCTCAGGGGAAGTCCAAAGTCCAAAGGACGAAACGCGTTGGGTGACTTTTTGTTCCTGTGAAGCCATCGTATTCATCGTGTGTGCCTTGTTTCAAACCCGGAAGTCCCGATGTGCAAGGAGTGCTGGAGTTAAAGACAGGGTGTTCATCGTTTTTACTGGATTTTATAACTTTTTTTCAACATCTTTTACTTTGTACTGTGGAATAAAAATCTTGCTACTCTGTATCCCACTTTGAGTTTGAATTTGCTGCATTTACTGCACTCTGAAAAATTGGAGGAGAGAATCCCTGAAGGGGGCAAGTATACCACTACATTCAGTGTTGTGCCTGATTCTATGCTCCTAGGCTATTAGGAGCTTTAATTGTGAGTGCACATATTGCACATTGAATGATTTTTGTGTTTAAGTGGTTTAAGTATCACTTTTTTTCCTTGCACATATTGCACACGGATTAAGATCTATGGTTGTGTGTTTTCTAAGTATATTACACATGAATCAATTGTTGTATGTATGTTAAGCACATTTGCACATATAGCACGGATATTGTGTTTTCCAAATTCATTTATTTGCAGATTTTATTGTGAATGCTTTGGCATTTTATATGCACATTTTTACATATTGCACGATTATTGTGTATTTATGCACGTTATTATTTTTTATTACCACATTTTTTATATTCTTTTATATTTTTGTATTCAAGTGTCTATGTACTAAGCGCCTGATCTTTCCCCTGTTCGCTGCACTATTTACCTACAGTTTCGAAACTGTCTGTTTTTTAGGTTAGGCTGCCAGTTCTCAGTGGACACCCATTTTATATATACATATAGCTATTATATACCTTGTTGGCACTATTTTTGCTCGTCCTTTTTCTTTTTTCTATATTGTACCATCTCTTCTACACTCGTCTTTTTCCCCAAAGTCTCGGACAGGTGCTGGAGATGTATAATGCAGAGGGGAGACTTCATGCATATCTGGTGGAGATCAGATAAGAGGGCGTAGAGTACATGTGCAAGCATCTTCTCATGTTACTGTATAACAACCTTTATTTATGATGAATTAAATATTGTGTGCATTTATATATTGTTTGTTTTTTTTTTACTTCATTTCCGCTTCTTTTCCACTTATCTTTTTCCGGCTTTATGTAAGTTTTAGTGCCATATTGATAATTTCCTCTGTTTATTCACTTATGTCATACATACTGTCTCTTTAGCATTGAAATACATTTTTTATAGCCTCAGGAACACCACCATATCCCTGACGAACCAGGTAGGTACCTGGGAAACAAGTCGGATCTTTGCAGAGACTACTCTTTAGTTTTTAAACTTTGGTTGATACTTTTTTTCCCCACGATACCCTTTATTATAGACTTATTTATTTTTATACATCCCGTTAAGTACCCAATTTGTACAGTTGGGATACAATTTCTTTTAATAAATACTGCCCCATGTCAGTCTTTTGTTATGCTTTGATTTGTGTTATAGTTTTTAGACTTTCCCACTAAAGGATTCTTCATACATGAGTAGCACAAAGGACTTTTACATTTTACAGACTTTTTATTATCACTCCTTGTACATTATTGTTTAATTTAAAGATTGAGAGATTCAGTCACGTCCTTTTTGGTTTCTAGTTACACCTGACAAAAAACACCAATGAGAATAGAAAGCATACCTTTTTTTTTTTTAAATGTTCAAAAATTTGAAAAACCAAAAAACCACCAGGAGAAATTCATTCACATAGAACAATTTATTGATGTTTGTTGCAATTCATTTGAAGAAAACAAATATTTTGCCTAGAGACCCACTTTTGAAAGAAAGGGGAAAAGACCACTATAAAAAAAAAAAAAAACCAAAACACAAGAAGGTAATGCATCATGCTGCTTCCACTAACTTTAGCTTTGGTACAACACAGTTTTAATCCAGTTTAAAAGGTGTTCCCTGAAAAGAGCCAATTCTGCATAGCTATTTTGTCCATTTTTTATGATTAGTAAGCTGGTAATGCATACCAGCCATAAATTGTACAAAAATAAAATAAAAAAATAAGACAGTGGTTTGGCTTCAAAGAAGTAGTAATGTTTTGTAGCAAGGTATTGAGCAGAGGTGAAAAATGGCTATGCACAGGAGGCAGTAAGAAAAAAAGAATTCTGATTACACAGGAATTAAAAAAAAAAAAAAAAAGTATATATAAATAAAAATACAAACTCCAAAACGCAACAAATATTGTTACAGCATATGTCAGGAAATGTATAAACCAGCCCAAAGTCTAGTAGAAACAGTACACTTATCTAAGATTAAAGATTTAAACTGCATACAAAATGTTATGAATTTCTCTCTCCCGCTATCACATCCCACCCTTCCTGAAACAAATCCAAGCCTTTCACTGGAAAAGGTAACATTCAAAATGTCAGAACTAACCGGTGAGATTTAGTCACCGATAAATCATCTTGCGCAATACACTGGCATAACTATGTATCCAAAAAGGTCTACAGATTTATTAAATAGAAATAATGTATGACCAGTTTGAAACCAGGGTTGCATTCAATTCAGCATTTCCATAAACAGAAACCATTCAGAATACTTTATCTTTTTTTTTTCTTCTTTTTTCTAGAGGCTGTATTTCTTCTAGGAAGGGAAAAGTACAATTTTTTTTAACTAAATAGGCATTCATTATCTGGCTTTTGGTTAACTTTGCTTTAAAAAGGAACAGAACAGTTAGCTGCACATGCAGGTAGTAAGCAATTTTATAATGGTACATGGCTGAAGAGATAAGACACAGATTCCCCATTATGCGTCCTTCGAATTGCCTCTGCCAGAATCATAGAAATGTCGATGACCTAAAATCAATAAACATTCTAGTTAGGTCAAATGCACTTTTTATGCAACATCAAATCATATATATGGTTTCCTAAACAGAATTTAAATCTTAAATGAGAAAAATAAAAAAAAAAATTCTAAATTACATCTCATGGATTTTGGGCAATAGTAACATCTCAAGAATGTACTTGAAAACAAAAATAAATTTCTCCGTGTACATTTCTTGGTTAAAACACTATACATTTTTGCTCACATTAACAAAATTGCAAAGGCAATTGAGAAACAAGCTTTAAAATCAAGAGATTTACAAATGGAGTGCTCCAAATTTGTTTTTAAATGATTGCAGATTATTTTAAGTTAAACAAAAAATATTTACATAAAAAAAAAAAAAAGAAATACCTGAATCTTTGAGCATGCTTTCATTTTGTCTTCTTGTGGAATTGTATTAGTTACCACTACAGCTTCAAATGCGGCATTATTGATCCGAGAAATGGCAGGCCCAGAGAAAATTCCATGTGTTAAAATTGCATACACCTTTATTGCTCCGGCAGAGAGTAACCTTTTAAAAAAAGTGAGAAAAGTACATTTATAGAAACATAGATGTTATCACAAACAAAACTATATACAAGAGTCTACTGAACAAAGACTGATCTGGCCCGAAATGTGGCTAGGTCGGAGCTTCTAGCCGATTTACTAAATGTTCTGTTTTTGGCTATGCAATATGGCCGATTTAAGACTATTTTAGGCTGACTTCATATGCTCAGTTAAAATGGCCTGGGAAATCCTATGTCACATTGGCCAATTTTCGTGATGATTCTTGATGATTCAAGGATGAAAGGAAAAAAATATAGACAAAAATGAAAACTAACACTATTCCCAATTAACATAAAGAGGTCTTGATTTACCAAAACACAGCTCAAAATTACAAAGCTCTTTTTCATGTGTTATTGGCATTTTCATCAAGAGAAACTTAACAGAAAAATGCATATGAAAACAGTTTCCCTACAGAAAGGGACACCACAATCAAAAAACAAAACATAGTACTCTTTTAGAGCATTAAGTTTAATAATACCTTTATTTAGTAAGATTGCAGAATGCCAAGCCTTCCGTGCTAAACTGACTTTTGTTTGATGTAAAAATGAATAGTCCACACACACGAGCAACTATTAGGCCCACCCTTCCCAGCTACTGGACTCAGACAAATCAATGTCCTCCCTCCCCCACATCCCACCCACAACCAGGTCACCTGTCATCATAGAGATCTGGTTCACCAGATGTGACCTTACAATCAAACATCTGCAACCTCCCCCTTACACAGTTATTAGCAGTATATTACCATATCACTACACTCACCTACAGTCTCCAACTACTTTCATTCTATGTAGCTGGAGGTCTAAAATTCCTCCACCCAAATCACCCATTTAGTAACTTCTGGTGTAAATCTCAGTGGAGAAAAAAAAAAAAAAAAAAATGTAAAAAATAGTTTCATTCTGTTCTCTCCCTCCCCTACATTTCCTCCTGCTTCTTTACTAATGTTATGTTTCTGATGTTACCCATTCCTTCTAGATTGTAAGGTTAGAGCAGGGCACAGTACCTCATGTTTAAGTCTGAATCTCCCTTTTATGCTCTGTATCAAAGCGCTGTGTAGATTGTTGGTGCTATTTAAACGGTAATGTAAAAAAGTAATGTATGTGGCTAAACAACTCTTTGTAATCAGTTGTATGAATGTGTAGATTGTTTGAATGAAGTTAATTTTAAATATTTGTGGACTGCTTTTGTATTACTGCTAAACAAAATAAGATAATATTCACCAATACTGAAAAAAAATAAAAGTCCCAATACACATATGCATTTCTGATCATGTGGCCCACTTCAGAAAAAATGTTGCAGGCTACCTGCACTGAGAATTATGATTATGTTTGCATTAACAGAAAGGCAGTACTTACTTGTCAGCAGCATGGCAGACAGTACCACACGTGTCAGCCATATCATCTACCAGAATTGCAACACGGTCCTTCACATCTCCAACCAACACCATCCTGTCCACTTCATTGGCTTTTTTACGTTCTTTATGGATCAAGGCAAACTCCACATTAAGCCGATCAGCAATTGATGTAACTCTGTGTGAAAAGGGACACACAAGACATTTACATTTGCCATGGGGACCCATGCAGACTTCATTGCACTGAGAAGCTGGAGGCAAAGATATTTACTGAAATGTAACCATGGGGAGATTCTGTATGCTTAAACGACTTATGAGCACATCCCAATATAAGCAGCCTTGATTTCCCAATTAGAACAGAATGCATATAAGTTATATGAAATCATCGTAATTGGCATGGGGGGGGGGGGGGGCGGGGGGTTAATACATCAGGTAAATGAACATGCTGGTTGGGGAAATTTGTCCAACCAGCACAGTAAAGTTACGCACACAGAGCTAAAGTTCTCTGCCCCAAAAGTATTCCAAAGCAACCAAGTTAAGACAATCATGAATGGAATGGAAGACAGGGAATATAATTCTGCAGACACCAATTCTTGTCATGCAAAACCCCTATTTTATTACTGTTGATATAAAGTACTACTGTATGAATAAAAATAAGTCATGTTTAACTGAAAGATTGCAATACATGTAAGCATTGTAAAACGCAAAGCTTTCTATGGAAAAAATACAAATAAAATACCATAACAAGCCCTCTTTGTATAAAACTATAAAATAAGACAGGCATTTGAAAATGGAGAGCTTGGTGTTTTCTGCTCTTCCTCAATACAATCAAGTCCAAATACATTTGTTACTACAAAAATAATTATTAAATCAATGTAAATCAGTCTAAATGAAAGCAATTTCCTTCACAAATATAAAGATATGTTTACACATAACAGGTGAATTACACAAAGCACATTGAAAGATTATCTATATAAAATTAAAAATAAAAGACAACTCTTGCAATACTCTAGTTATGTTTAATTGAAAGACTGTACCAAGTAAAGGTATTTTAAGTAGAAATCTTTTAAAGAAAGAATATAAATAAAGCACCTAATTGTATACAGTTTGTTTTTAAAGCACAATTGGGGTGCAGACATCTCAGGTCAGAGACGTCTGATCTTCCTTCATCTACAATTCCGAACAAAATGTCAGCCCCCTTCATGCAATCTTTCAGTTAAAAATAACTTTTGAGACAATTATCCTTTAAGCTTGAAAATCTTGTGTCGTTTACACACGTCTCTTCCCTATCATATGAACTTTGCACTGTATTGAGTGTAAACTTGCAAATATTTGCTCAGGACATACAGGAATTGCAAGATCCTGAAATGTTTATCATGATATAATCATGTTTAAGTCTCAAGAGGAAGAATGGACTTTAGGGTCATATCCTTATAATGACCCATGGATAATGTTTTGTTCTGTAGATTTTCAACCATCCATTGTTGAAAAGATTCTATGGTATGTTTAAATTGTCATTCATACCATAAAAGCCTGTGAATAATATAAGATCTTGTTAGAATTAAATAAATTATGGTCATCCAAGCTGGACTCCAGTTGCCAGTAATACTTTATATGTGTATCACTACCTTTTGGCACCACCAGCATCAGGAGACACAATGATGGAATTCTTCCATTCTGGGATATTTTCTCGAACCCACTGAAGTACTGCAGGTTCAGCATATAGGTTATCTACAGGAATGTCAAAGAATCCCTGAAAAAAAGAATACATTGTTAAAACAAAAAAACAATTACAGTGTAGGGCTATGAACAGGATAGAAGATGTCAAAGTTCAATTGTAAAAATGATACAGTGAAATCCCCTTATCACACGCTTCTTCCCAGTGGTTTGATTCTATGCTACAATCCAGCCTGTAATATTGGAGACAGTTAAGTTGCGGCACGTGTAGACGGAGGACTGTGACTTATTACACTCGTTACAAAGACGAGCAGTCTACTTTGCAGTATTTTATTGATTATATATAGCGCTTGTGGCCATCCGCAGGGTGCTTGTAACCTGTCCTCACCAGATTTGGGTGTAATAGCCACTTCCCATTTTGTGAAGCTCAAAAACATTTTGCCCAAGCATCAAGGCTATATTCCTTTGTCTATCAATGTGAACACACTTCAAATGTTTTTCTCCTATGAATTTATAAGGGTGCATATATTTAACAATACATATTTATTTATTTTTACTTTATAAACCTGTGTTGCGTTTGCAATTGTTTTGATATAAATGAGAGCAGGGTATTTTTGTGTATTTAAAAGATCAAAAGGTTAAATAAATAACATTTTTCACAGCCCCTTTGCTCATATTTACAAAAGGTGCTATATATTAGTGGATTAGTGGGCACTGCGTGTGTATGCATGCATATCATATATAGCAATATTTGTGGTGCACAGTCATGTGTATTTTGTAAAATGATTGCAAACAAGAAATACTGTATTTGCTTGAATATAAGAAGCGTTTTTTTTAAATGCTCTGAACAATGCCCCTCGTCTTGCATTCGAGATCTGTCTTATAATCAGACCTCAAAAAGATGTAAGTCTATATCATTGGGCAAGTCGGGGGGGGGGGGGGGGGGGAGGCAGCATTGGGAAAGTCTGATAGAAGGAGGGAGGGAGAGAGGCAGCATTGGGCAAGTCTGAGGGGGCGGGGTACAACTGGTTAAGTCTGGAGGAGTAGGGGCAGCATTGGCTACATCTGGGCAAATAAAAAGAAATGCATGTTTTTCATCATCATTTTTATTAAATATGAAAAGTATTTCATATTTACATGTGAATTTATACAATTTACATGTGAATTTATACAATTTAACCTTTACTATAGGGTAGTCTTATATTCAGGCTTTTAATAGTTTTCCTTAAAGGAATAATTAAGCGTGTTTTTCATGTGAAACGCGTTACGCTGCCTTCCTGTGGACTCTATCATCCGTGGATTTATCCTTTTTTGTCTGTTCTGGAACACTGTTTTCACCATTAAAGCATCTCATTTTACATCTATCCGGTGAGTGGAGTGCACAGTTTTCTCATTTCATGTCTGATTTTAGCACATGATTAGTGCTGTGGAGCACCCACCACCTCAAGCATATTTGTCATAAGGGTTTGGAGCTGCTTATACTTCTCAAATATGGTATTTACCAACATTACCAAACAAAATAATTAATTGCTTTTGCAGCATTTTAGACCCCCCCCAAAAAAACAGATTGGCTAATTGCAAGTATTGGCAATTATACACTAGGTCATGATTACATTAAGAACTAGTTACAGTTGATATACAGTATTTTTTATGTGATCAGTTGTACACTACATAGTAATACCTGTATCTGGGAAGCATGAAGGTCCATGGTGATTATGTGGTCAGCCCCAGCAACTGAAAGCATGTTTGCAACCAACTTGGCAGATATAGGAGCACGGCTCTGCAAAAAGAACAAAAAAAAAAAAAGTTTTAAAAATTCTAGAAGAAAGGACTGTTTGTTAGTTACATATGCCACGATTACTTTAAATCACTCAAAGTACCAGAAACTTTTAGAGGAAATTGTAAATAAATGAAGGAAAGCTAAAGTGGCCGCACATAAAAAAAAATTCTCATGCCTCCAGTCTGGTAAACTTTGCCGCCCCCCCCCCCAAAACATAAATAAACCCTTGAGGCCCCCAGTTATGATAATTATTTCTTTTCAGTAGGCGCTCTCTCTTTTACAGACAGATTCATTCTGCCACTTTTTAATGGAATTGTCAGAAGCCCTCTTTTTCGTCTGATCTATTTCCATCATTCTCCTAACAGTGATTTTTTTTATTTGTAGCTTCTCTTTTCTGTCCTCTTCCTTCGTTTCAATTCTTTTCCCTCACTTTCTCTTTTTCCCTACAGCCAGACGCTACTTCTGTTTGTACTGATAACTCAAATTGAGATATGGAGGTTTATTAGGAAATAAAATTTACTATTACGCATTTGGTTATATAATTTAAATATAAGCCAACAAAATGTAAATGCCAATATGTTGATATTCTTATGTACAAGACTGATAGTAATGCTATCTGGAATATTTGCTGTAAATGTCATCTTTTGTCACAATAAAAATAAACAAAAAAGTAGTAGTGTTTAGATGTCTCTAAAAAAAATAAAAAAAAAAAAGACCTTTAGACTAGTTTTATCCTAATCATTGACTCTGCCCAAACATTGCCTTTGGTGTCTGGCTTGAGGCTTGTTTTCCTACGATTGCTCACATTAACTGGAGATGAGAAATGCAATGTTTGCATTCCAGGACTGTAATCAGCATGCAGCTGGACACACAGGCAACCTTCTACCAGTGTATCTATCAAAAAAGTTTTAAGGATTGGTCCATCCATTTTGTAGATCAGCACCACCCTTCTACAAGATATATTCTGACCAATATTTCCCTGTATGGTTTCCTTGTTTTCTGCTAACATGAGGAAATCTAGAGTGACCGCAAATTGGTTACAATCTATATTTGTAAATGTGACACTCAAGAGGTTTCTGGATTACAACTGACCTAGACCATTTTTTTTGGAAGGGTAAGGTGTAGTATAGGATTTGCAGTTATCAGCAGCTGGAAGGACACATACATAAAAAGCTAGATGGGTCAAAGCTACCTACAGCAGCTCAATACTTTTCATAGACTATACATCAAGAAATAGAAAAATATTTTAATGTATGCAAATACTGTTTTCTAAAAGGTGGTACAACTACTACTTTCATTGGAAGAACAAAAATAATTGTGTAATCTGGCAGACAATTTCCCTATGACAGTAAGTAGCTATATCAGTGCTAAATTAAACAAAAGTTACCATTTACTCTGCAGAAAACCTTTTGGGGCAAAATGCATCAGGTGTTCTTTTTCAGTAACTTCAACAGGTATTTGTCAGAAGTCCCAACACAGCCTTGTTTTATCACCTTTTTTTTTTAACTGTATGTTTATGTATCAAATGCAGATTAAAAATTTTACTTTATATTATTGTAACCCTGTTTTCATGTGCATTAGTACACAGATTTGTAGCGGATGTGGGTGTTAAGTAACGTGCACAATTTATTTTAAAGCAGACTGGCAGCATTGTGTGGATCTTCATCAGCAGGAAGCTTTATTTAACACACTGGCATTATCTTTTCCCTGGATCCCACAGGCAAACATTTGTCAACTGTTGTCCTAACACTGCTTTTCCCATGCAAGATGAGTATTACACAATAACAAAAACATTGCAAAATATACAGCTTTATATGATACCTATTCCTATGAACCTGAAATTGTTTAAACAGCCTACGTTTTGTCAAATTTATTTAACCTTTGATTGGTTTTAATCCCACATAAGACACACAAATAATAAAAACACTGCTCTAAAATGGTTTTAAAAAAAAAGTTTCATGTTCTAAATGAAGATGTAAAACGCAAAAAAAATACAAAATTTTAGCAGAGCACAGTCTAGGATTTCCATCTGATTAAAAGGATATCTACAAAAAATGTATAAACATCTCCAGTAAAATCAATGTTTGCACTTGTAAAAAGGGACCTTGGAAATGAGCTACATTTTTATAACACACAGAGAAAGAAAGAAACCTACATTTAAAAAAAAAAAAAAAATCACTACATCATAAAAACTGTGTACATATAAATAAACGCTGATACTCTTTATACTATCATTAGGATTTGATACATTTGAAAGAAAAAAATTTGTGTAAGGCAGGGCTCAACAAACCCCAGGTCGCCATGGCGACCAGGAAATTAGTCAGCCTCATGGTCCCCTTGCCGCTGCCATCTGAATTTTTTTTAAATCTTTTCCCAGCGCGAGGGGGTAAAGCCTGTGCGGATGGCACAGACTGCAAGCTCCGCCCACTCGCGCAACGCGTGTCTTCATGTGACATCCTGGCACTCAGCAGGCTGATCAATGAAGATTTGCAGCACAAATGTCCCCCTACCATGCAGAGGTAACCCCCCCTCCAACAAAAAAACTACCACAACTAGAGGACATAGTCTTAAATTAGATGGGCAACGATTTAAAAGTAATATCCGGAAGTATTACTTTACTGAGAGGGTAGTGGATGTATGGAATAGCCTTCCAGCAGAAGTGGTAGAGGTAAACACAGTCAAGGATTTTAAGCATGCGTGGGATAGACACAAGGCTATCCTAGCTATAAGACCGTGAGACTAATAAAAGTACTACAAAAAATTGGTTCTTATCTGCCGACACATTCTATGTTTCTATGTAAAGCAGCAGGGAGGGGCGACACGTTAAGAAAAAAAACAAGAAAAGACGGTAAGTTGGGTGTGTGTTTGTATATATGTGTATATGTAAAGTAGGTGTGTGTGAGGGGTTTGTATATATGTGTATATGTAAAGTAGATGTGTGTGAGGCGTTTGTATATGTGTATATGTAAAGTAGAAGTGTGTGAGGCGTTTGTATATGTGTGTGTTTATCAATTGTGTGTATATTTGCATGATTGTCTGGCTCCTGAACTTTTTTGCTGGCACCTAAAATCAAATTAAAATTTGTCAAGCCCTGGTGTAAGTACTGATGCAGTTTTAAGGTTTTTGAACGTCCTGCCTCAAATTTGAGATAAAAATGGTATATCGTTAAAGATTTCTGTATCTTAAGTAGGGCTAGAATCCAAAAGTAGAGTTTACCTGCAGAATACCCTTGATCATGAGTCCGGTCTTTTGTTAAAGACATTTACACAAAAGGCAGTCCTCAATAAAAGGGAGTACATTAAAATATACATATGTATCTCCTGTGTAATAAGGTAGGATTTGTGAAGCTTGTGTCAATATAGGCTAGGTCCCACAATTACATTTGTCAAGGCATGTCATATGTCCAGTCTACAAACAATGATATATATGCTAATGCAATTCCATTACATTTGAACAATGCTACTTTAGTCTGGAGGTTACAACTACAATAGCTGCTAAGTGAATATTAAATTGATTGGCAATTTTTCTTTTTAAACAATTTATGTAAATAAACTTGGAGTTAACAGAGCAACTTTAACCCTTTTTAAGGACCAGGGATTTTCCCGGGCCAATGACCAGAGCAATTTTTAAATTTTTGTGTAGTTGTTGAAACATGAATTAATTTTCCCAATAATATTCTACACAGCTAGTACAATTTACCCACTTATCCTAACTAACTTATAAAAGGAAAATATACGTTCCCAAACCTAAAATTGCAAAATTAAAAAGTTTGAGAAAAAACAAAAATGAGCACCATAAAGTAGGAAGGAAACTGATCACAGTAACAAACTGATCAGCAAATGTTTGTCCACCTTTCCTTGCCTCTAACTCTCTGTATAACTCACAATTAGTATGTGAAGCACAGAGAGTGAATTGGAGACAAAGTCAATGTATGAACACATTGACTTTGCCATCAAATTTGTATGTGATCGCAGTGATTGCCCAATCACATGGCCAGAAAAATGCCGAGTCCAAGACATGTTACAGACCGGCTAATGGAGAGCTCCGTCGGCTTACCTACATGGCGAGTTAACTCGCCATAAGGTCACAAAAGGAGTTAAAAGCAAAGCATTGCATTAAATGAAAAAATGTAAATCTCTCATTATGCAGTCTTTGCTCAGTCTAGCTCAATTGGGGGGCAGACATGTTTAGAATCCTGGATCAGATCTTCATTTTACACAACCCTAAAAAGAGATAAACGGCTCAATTACATATTTTGTGTGTATTCTTTCATTAAAAGGTTTTTATTTAAAATGCCTACACTTAATGCAATCTTTCAATTAAACTCAAGCTAAGTTTCTGCCGACAGTTGTGCATTTACCATTTAGGAAAATCAGACAAAATGCGGTTCTGAACCAACATTTAAATTAAAAAAAAAAAAAAAGGTACATGTATTTTATCTTTAAGTACCTTATATATTTCAGGCATTTAGCTGGCCACTTACTGAAATATTAACAACCATCAAGACATTTCAATAAAAGTACCCAGATCAGCAAAATTTGAAAAAGAATAATTTGGCATCTGAACACTGGTCATATAAATGGAGCTTTGGAAAAGAACACTTCATTTCTACAATTGGTGTGAAAAATCTGATGTGTGGTATTCTAAATAGCAAGAAATAAATATACATTTACAAAAATAGGAGAGTTAAAATATCTAAACAGAATAGTTTTAATGTTAGTAAACTGACAGGTGTACACACCAGCTTTATTAAAATCCAAATAAAATTCTAGGTATAAATTGTAGGTGCTGGATTAACAGACTTACTGAAGATATAATCAGCATTACGTTAATGAAAAAAAATCTATGAAGGATTCTCATATCTACGGGTCTAGCGTCAGACAAAGGCCGCAACAGTCCCCTCTTGGGAAAAATAACCTGTGTTGACCATATGCATATGGATCCCTCTCATTTCATGAAGAAGTTTGCAACCACTGACACTTACCTTATCTTTTTTGTCTTGTCTAGCATAGGGGAAGCATGGAATAACAGCAGTGACCCGGGATGATGAAGCAATCTTGCAGGCATTAATCATTATAAGCAGCTCCATCAGGTTGTCATTGATTTCACCACAACCACTCTGTATGATGTAAACATCTTCACCCCTTACACTTTCCCCAATCTCTACACTGAAAAAAGAAGACAAAAGCAAGATAAAGTCACACATCACAAACTATGAAAGTAACACTGTGAAAATGGCTTCTTGCACTAGTTTAGACAATCAGTATTCTCATGATGGTGGGTAATTAGACAAAGAAAATGTTTGTAGTAAGCTTTTTCCTCAATTTATACAGCTTGGATAAATAAACCAATACTTTACTACCTTCTTAAATCAGTATTAACAACGCATTTGTGAGAAAAACACTCCACTGAACCCAGCTGCCCCATTTGTGTCTACAATCTAGATTAGTCACTCATCTGTTCAGTGAGCGTTCTCTTTGCGCTTGCGCTTGACTCCCAAAATCAGCAGGCCCGGAACTGCTGTGACACAGATACACGTCTGGTTTACTCCAGACTCTTAGGATGATTTTTTAACCCTTGCTTCCTTTGAGGAAGCAAGGGTTAAAAAACATTTTAGTGGTCCTTAACTTGGGGGGTAGGTGCAGCCTATAATAGGGTCAGTTACATTTGTAGCCCAACAGCATTATACAGTTCCGAGACTCCATATTTTTAAGACATTGTATTACATGATTGTTATGAAGTGTTTTTTATATAATATATATATATATAATTTGCATTCATTTGATTAAATTATATATTTATCATTACTTTGCTCTTTCTTGATCAATAGAGCACTCAACACCAGTGCTTATTTTGCCTCTTATCGAATGTTGGAAACATGTTCCCTGGTATTGCTCGAGCGGTCAATACATTCTTATGCTTTTAATTTCCCTGTCCTATTCATTTTTCCTACTGGCGCAGAAGTAAGTTTCTCGTCTTAGCATAACTTCTTACTCTCCATTAAGGCCAGTGAAACGCACGTTCGCTAAAAATGTCTAGAGCGGAAGCATTGCCTAAAAGCTATGAAAGTTGTCCAGAAATGGGCCAGTAGGAAGTGATACTTCCCTTTTAAATATAAGTAGACGTATTTAAGTGTCGATTTTGCACTTTTGTTACACACACACTTAATATTCTTATTACGTCTCGCAGACTAACTCACAGATTACTTCCGAATCTCTTTCCAACAGCAGGGCAGAGCCATATTGTGTTATGTCTTTCAATAAGTGATCTGTGATCGCTCCAGGTGGCAGATTTCTGTGTTGCTGAATGCCTTGACATTGAGGCATTTCAGCAACAGCCGCTGAGGCGGATGCAAATACTTCTGAAACGTATTTAAAACACAGGACATATGTACATCCCCTGTCGCAAGTGGTTAAAGAACAATTGTGCATTTTTAAAAAGTAAATAAAAAAATAATAAAAGTAGAAAGGTAGAAACTGCATGCACCACAACCATTTAAATTATTTTAAGACTACATTTTCTTTAATACAAGCGCTCCAATGTCAGCACATTCTTGTTTTTGCCCTGGGCGTCCAGTGCTATTACGAAGATAAGAGTTGTCAATGTATGGACAAGAAGAAGGAGCCCACTGTCTGTTAAAAGGGTTTTGAGTTTTAGGTCAGGTGTCTTCTCTACTGATAGATGAAACCTGTGTGACAGATAAGGCGGTTGCACATTTATGTTAGAGATGAGTTAAAGCTGGGGTCGACAAACCCCAGGTCGCCATGGCGACCAGGAATTTAGACCTGGCGCCTGGGTGCAATCAGCCTCATGGTCCCGTTGCCATCAGATTTTTTTTGCTTTTTTTCTGCAGCGCGAGGGGGTAAAGTCTGTGCGGATGGCACAGACTGCAAGCTCCACCCCCTCGCGCAACGCGTGTAGTCACGTGACATCCTGGCACTCAGCAGGAAGATCGGCTGCAGCACGAATGTCCCCCTCCCCTGCAATGAGGTAAAGCAGCAGGGAGTGGGGACACATTAAGAAGAAAAACCCAAGAAAAGAGAATGTGTGAGCTGTCTGTATATATGGATAGATGTAAAGTAGGTGTGTGTGTGTGAGGTGTCTGTATATATGGGTATATGTAATGTAGGTGTGTGTGAGGTGTTTGTGTATATATATGTGAAGTAAGCGTGGGTTTATGAATTGCGTGTATGTTTGCATGATTGTCTGGCTCCAAAATTTTTTTGCAGGCTCCTAAAATCAGATTAAATTTGTCAAGCCCTGTGTTAAAGTATGATACATTGTATGGACAGTAGTACCTGAAATTATGATCTGTGTGACAATGCTGAGTCTGGCTCCTAAATCAAAAGAAAATTTGGCAAGCCCTGGCATAATATTTGTGTTAGGGCAACACTCTGAATGAAGTGAGAACAAAAGCACAGTAGCATTCCAAATGTTACATTCCTGCAGGCAGAAAAAAACAGGAGGATTACAGCTTTTAAAAATTGTGAAGGTTGGGATTATGAAGTGGAATCTAAATGAATGGAGATCAGTTCTGTTTAAAACTGTCAGATTGGTAATTCAATTTGTATCTCAAATAGTTGAAATAAGGACTTATCATTCAAAACAATTGCTAGTTTAGGCAGTAATTGATTACAATTACATAGCGATTTTAAGTTAAATGAACTGACAATGAAATACATACGATTTTAAAAAGGGGGACCAGCCATGTGTGAGCAATACTGGATAACCACATTCTACAGTGCTATTTATCAATGTGATGCATTACATACTGAATTAATATCTCTTTATAAGCAGAATATACAAATGTTGCTGGTCACACATTTACTTTGTGTAAAGAATTATGACCCACCATAAGAATAATCAGGTTTACAAATGACTGAGAAAGCTAGACATCAGCAAACTCTGGTTATAAAAAAGGATGCTGAAACTTAGCTATTTATGATAGTATTAAGAGTATGGAGCAAAAACAACCTGTAAATAAATGCATGTTGGAGAAACCTAGTTTTGGCTAAAAGCATTGTGCAGATCATCTGACAATTGTTTTAGAGGTGTACCTGCCTTTCTGCTTGAGCACTAGTTGAACGGAGTCAAGAACAGCGGCATGGAGCCCTATGAGTGACATCTTGTATTGCCTTTGCAGACGTGGAAGATGTTTTTGCTTTTGACTGTACTGTGCCATCCTGATTTTAAGACGCTAGGATGGCACAGTACATCCTGCGTTAAACAGCTCATCGCGGCTACCCGTGATGAGCTGTGCTCGGATCCCGCTGTCGGATGAGGCCACTGAGTGAGACAGGGAAAATGAAAGTTGCGATTTAGTGAAATGTAGCCGGTGCTCGCTTTGTTGGATGACTTGGGTTCTATAAGTTATAGGGCAATAACCAAAAGTAGGTCCCCCAACCATTTTCTCCTTCAGTGACCTTTGGACCGCAATCCTGACCCTAACACTAGTCCTAATGTAACAAACCCTTATGTTAACCATAGCTCTAAGGCTATTTTAGCCTTCTGTTTTTTAATATTGCAATGTGGTTGACTATGCAGTCAAGCATCAGCAACAGAAGAGAGAACTGCTCACAAGGTGGCAGCACCATATTGGAGGAGCATGCTGCTCTACAATATGGCACCCGTGTTCGCTCTATGGAGCAATCGCAGGTGCCTTCTGAAGGAAATGAAGGGGTTGCTTAATAACTCGACATTGATCGCCAACACTGCTCTTCTCTCCTCAGGGCTGACTAAACCCATCCGATGTCAACAACAGAGTTGCTGCCAGGACAGACCTAGACCATCCAATGTCACAAAGGTGTTAAGTGTTTGTTTACACATGACTTTGGAAACAAGTGTACTGGAGCAACAAATTAAGAAGCAGATTAGATATCACAGCATTAAATGTATTAGGCAGAGCAACTAATCTACTTCAGCTTCTCACTTGAGCTGCAAAAACAGGAAACCAGTAGAGTTAAAGAGGGAGCAAATCCCATTTTTTTCCTTTTAAAAAAAGCAGAAGGCCACTTCGAGTTAAGGTCCCCTCTGTTGGTGGAATACAAAAACCAACACTGAACAATGGTGTTTTGGGCGTCAACCTTGTACAGCAATGTGTAACCAACACAACATTAAAGATCCTGAAATCTGGAGGGGGAAATGGCTCAAAAATGTATGCCGCAGGAGAATGTGAAATTCCAAAACATATACTGAAAACAAAAAAAACAAAAAAGCAAATCCTTGTTTTTTAAAATTGTATTTATGGGCTTTGGAAGGACAATCAATATACAGCCAGAAAGGAATATCTGAATTTCACTGGTCAGAAATAACTTTTCATCTGAACATTTTACATTACTTTCCATAGTCATGTTCTGCATTACCAGCCAAATACCATGTTCTGATGTTGGTACAACAACAAACAAGGCAAATGCTACTCATGCATGAGCAGTAGCCAGCATTCCAGCAGCCCATTCAGCACACAAGTAATGGGCTAATTCCCTGCTGAAAAGGAAAAGCTTATGTGCAAAAAGCAGTCTAAAATTGCTACACGGACATAGTTAATTAGTCACCAGTTTCAAATACGAGAATGAGAATGATCCATTGGATTAAAAGAACTGCAGCAATTTATTATAGACCACAAGCACTGCCGAAATTGAATGGTCAAGCATCCATTACAAAAGTGTCACTGGCAAGATTAGTAAAATATTTAACTGAATTGGTATTTAGCTACATTATAATTATATATATTATCTGTTTATTTTTTGATATGTATTTCTTTTTTGGATAGGTATTTCTGTCTTTTGCTCTTTGTTTTTTGTATTTATCTTATTTTTTCTGTATCCATGTTTTCTATTTTTGTAGATTTTCATTTTTTCTGCTACTTGTTGTGCCTTAGAATATGTTGTGGTTTTTTTCATTTTGCATAGATAGCCTCCTTTTATATGTTATCACACGTATATGTTTATTCATATGTTTAGCTATATGTTTATTAATATGTTTAAGTATTGTGTTGTTTTCTTTTTCTTTATTGAGGTATGGGTCTCACTGTATAGGTAAGCACACTAAGGTGATGTTTTTTGTTTTGGTGCTAGCTTATTCACACTGGTATTGAAATATTTTGAAGGGGTTCTAATTTTCTTTCTTGTTGCTTTTATTGCTTTGCGCTTATCCTTTTTGACTCTAGTATGTTTTAAGAATGTATTCAAGTAGCCTGTATACATTATGTTTTTTTGTATCTAAGTTTAGTGGTTCTTGTTATTTCAATTTCCTTTGATAGCTGGCGTTTGGGCACCATGGTAACCGGTGACACGCATGCGCATGTCTTCTTTCAGGTGAGTAGACCTCTTTCGTGTATCTTCACAGTTCCGGTGCTTTGCCAGACACGACACGCGTTCGGTGAGTAACGGTTCTCTCCTCCCACTTGCACGTCTAAGTATGTTTGTATATGTTTTTATGTATATATATTGGATTCATTTATTGTTCATCCAAGTCTTGATAAAGGTCCGGGGTGCGGATCGAAATGTCGACTGGATCTACAAATATCTATTTTTGTATGATATAAAGGTTTCGACTATTTGATTTATATCGAAGACCCGTGAGTGCGTGTTTTTTTTCATACGATCTTGGATATATAATATATATATATATATATATATAATTAGACAACAGGCAAAATACATTTTCTATACATGGCTTAAAGAATTCTATGCATCTAGGCGCCATTTAACGTATGAAACAAAGAAATAAATATGGACACCGTGTCACTACTCTATGCAATGCATAGATAAAAATATATTCTAGAATGGTTTGATCAGTTTGAGGTAGGCCAATTCATTTTGTTTTGAATCAATGAATGTCTGAAACACAGGGAGTTCAAATTGTTTCGGTTAGGAAAAATGGAAAGATTTTACACAGTAGCAATACGAGCAAATGCTAATAAGGAGAGGATACAAAATCAGCTTCATCTTTCACCCAAGTCAAGTCTTCTCACGGAAGATATTTATTGGAATGGCGAATCAAGTAATCAGAAGACAAAAACACAGGGGGAAACTCAAAAAGAAGTTGCCTGTTGTGAACTGGTCATGACTAAAAACATAGGTTTAAACACAGTGAAGCAAGAAAGTACTTAGAGATCTAGTGGTTTCAATTGTTCCATTAAAATTGCTCATAAAACAAAATAAATACAACTTACTACCAAACATCATTTGGTATAATAGCAGGGCATGACAAACCCCATGCGCCAGGTCTCCATGGCGACCAGGAAATTAGGCCTGGTGCCTGGGTACTGTCAGTCTCATGGTCCCATTGCTGCTGCCATCCGATTTTTTATTTTTTCGCAGTGCGAGGGCGTAAAGTCTGTGCTGATGGCACAGATGGGAAGCTCCGCCCCCTCGTGCAACGTGTGTCTGAGTGCCGGGTGTCATCACGTGACATCCTGCCATTCAGCAGGCCGACCAACGGAGATCAGCTGCAGCATGAATGTCCCCCTCCCCTACAGTGAGGTAAAGCAGCAGGGAGGGGGGGACACATTAAGAAAAAACTGTGTAAGCTGGGCGTGTATTTGTATATATTGTGAAGTAGGTGTGCGTGGTGTTTGTATATATGTGTATATGTAAAGTAGGTGTGTGTGTGAGGTGTTTGGATATATGTAAAGTAGGTGTGTGTGATGTGTTTGGATATATGTAAAGTAGGTGTGTTTGTATATATGTGAAGTAGCCGTGTGTGTTTATGAATTGCGTTTGTTTGTGTGATTGTCTGGCTCCTAAAAAATATTTCTGGCTCCTAAAAACAAATTAAATTTGTCATGCCCTCTATAATAGACCAATTGCGAACAGCTTTGAGCCCCCCTTAACCAGCAGCCAATATGAATGAAGAGGGTCTAGATTATGCTGCTTGAATCCAGACACGATATGGGGAGGGACAAGACACATTTTGAGTAACAGGGCATTTCATATAACAGATCATTTTCACCAATAAGCTACATTAAAGCCTCTTACCACTCATGAAATACAGTAGTATCAATGGAAATACTGTAGAGATCAAATAAAATCACTTTTACTGTGAGGTAGCTGTGATGTGAAGCATTGTTAGAAACCTTCTGCTTGCATGTCTGGCCTGTACACGTGCCATTGTACTGCCCTTTGTTGGCATGAGGGTATAAGAGCATGCATGGAAAGGCTATATCGTTTTAAACTTGCTTATCACCTAAAGCATTCTGTATAATTAAATGTAAAAAAAAAAAAAAGGCTAATTCAAGTCATCTGATTCTAGCAAAATACTCTAGTAACAGTATAAATTTGATTTTGCATGTAGCAAACCAATTCAAATATGTAAAATACTTGGAATACTGATGACATTTCAAAAACTATCAGTGTGTCAGTATTTTATTAGGTATAAAAGCCAAAAATTGTGAAGACATTATCAGGAACACACACATCCTTAGCCCTTCTGTCGCCGGACTACTAGCAGATCAATTCACTAATATACATAATGCAGACATCACCTTAAATTTTTTTTTTTTAATTGAACGATCAATGAACATGTCAATGCTACAGGGTGCCAAATGTTGTAGTATATAATTTACCATTTAACAACATTAATATAAAGACATCTATAAAATTAAAAAACCTCCACAAGGAACAATAACTATATCAGACTTTAAATAGCACACACACACACACACACACCTGTTAAAGGATCAAAAAAATAATATATGCAAATAACTGAATAAGCAATGCAAAATAAAAGTCTTGTAGGCAAATGTAATGGCCACCAGGGCATGATTTCCACTCTATACCCATTAGCAAAGCTTTGTGAAAATCCATAAACCCTCACAGGAAGTGTCTGTGTGGGGGGACACACAAGATTTTGACATTACTATGGTGGTTTCCATTTTCCAATTTGGCAACTGTGTGTTATTTGTGATTATGATTTGATGGAGAAGAAAAGGGGAGACAAAAAACGAACAAGTGAAAAAGGAAAATAATTCAAATATTGTATTTTTATAGAGCACATAATCCAAGGATTCTGGTGCATGATACCAAACAATTCCTATTATTATGTCTATGTGAAAGATAAGCAGGTCCATGCCAAATAAACACAGCGCTATGATTTTGAAAGGGACTTTAAACAGATATTTTTATTTATTGCTGAATGTTAACAAAATTGAAAGTAACTATGGTTTTCAAAATGTAAATAATTTAATAAAGCAATGTTATCCACAAATACTAACAAGATTACATAATTTGCATTCATTTGGCCACCACTGACAAAGTGCAACATAATATGCTTATTTGGGACACAGCCAAGCCTACATGGTGGAACTTAAACATGGTGATTCCTTATTTTGGACATCCACAACAAATTGGACTAACCTCATCGCCTGACTGATCATAGGGAGTATGTATATTCACATGTACTCATGGACAGACTGTACGGATGGTGCACTCACACAATGATGTAATTGAGCATTATGTTGTAGCGTTGGTAGCAACAGACATTGTGTGCCAACACAGAGGATAGGACATGATCAGAAACCAGACATCCTAACTCTGCCCAGAAATATGGATGCTATATTTTGCTCTTTATTACTAAAGAATATGGATGTCTTCATGTTACAACTAGAAGGTTGACTTGTATTGCATTGATGACAGAGTCCATTTCGGTAATGACACTCTGCACTGCTACAAGCCTTCAATGGTTTGCTGGAAGCAAGATTTATTGTTATGGAAAAGGATGCATGGATTGTTACATAGATATAATGTTATTGAATAAATAAGGTTATAAAAAAGATAATACATTACCAGTGAGAAAAAGTATAAAAAAAAAAATTGTATCTTTATATCTGGTTACAACTAGTTAATCTGCAGACAACCAAATGGAAAACCACGTCTAAATTATATATATATAAAATACATATGGCCAGGTTTTAATGCATTTCTTTTTTTCCCTGCTGATCAGGTGATACACTTATATAATCTATTAGTATCATCAATGCAGAATCACTGGAATTGTAGTTTAATATCATGAAACCTAGGATAGTGTATGGCACCAGTGGGGCAGGACAGTACATTGTTATTTTGCTGATTTTTTTTTTTTTTTTTTAAACTAATGCTTGATATGAAATGTTATTTTAGATCTGCACACACTGCTGGAGATGTATAAATAAGTAGACTTGATACTTCTATTGCAAACCATGACCCTTTCATGAGTGAAAGGAACGTTACCTCAGCATTGAGAATATTTTAATATAAAAAAAAAAAAATTACAAAATCTATATATATCGTATGAGTAGAATAGCAAGAAATATATAAGAAAAAAAAAGTGTTCTAAATACATCTCTAGTGTTTTCTGTTCTTAACAGTTAATGGCTTGATATGCAAATAGACTACTTTTTTTAAGCTACAAGAGGATCTCATAAAAATGAGACACCAAACATTTAAAAAAAAAAATTCTGCTTACACCATGTATTTATTTTTATTCTCTACATGCACAATAATATTTATGTGACACTCTAGAATACATTAACAGTTAAATGTCACTTACACTAATCTGTTAACAATAACAGTTATCTAATAATTTTTGCAAGGACCACAAAATGTGAAAGGTTTCGTCAATAAAAGGTGTGAAAACTATTGTTTCCCATATTTATCAGGATTTTAAAGAGAGCAAGTTAGATAAACATGCACAACGCCAATTAGCATAGATGGTAAAATCATTGTTTCCAGAAATAAGAAGTGGAGATGTGCATTAGTAGTCACCTCTCCCAGAGCATTGCTCTGTATCCCCCAAAGGCATGGGAGTAGGTTGAATTCCTGCATTAGCTAGCGTAACATGAATCAAACACAAAATAGAATGTACTAAAAAAAGTCCACTTAAAGATGAATATAATTAAATTAAGGGGGAAACTGAACTGCAGCACATGATCAACTATGCATGACCATCTGAGGCATTTGGGGTCTAGAATTTATCCAGTACAACACTGCAACATCCTGGTCTATTAATCTAACCATGGTCTCTATGGTGGACAACTCAGTGAGATTAACAGAACAAAATGAGCATTTCATACTGCCAGTGGAAGTATATTGTCACCACTTTAACAGGTTATAAGGATGATTTAAAAATAAAAAAAATCATGACAAAAGTCAAACAATCCCATTCATAATACGATACATTGTTCCTATATTTTCCAAGTTACATTCTCAACTGGGGCACTAGAGCAATCCCTAGCATCACAGCATGGGAACAACCTCAGACTTCTGCTGAAGGGAATAAGTCCCTTGGAGAGCTTTTATAATGATTCTGAATCACCATGAACCATAGAGTTCTCTGGGAAGGACAACGTGACTCCAGTTGCATGGTCACCAGCAACAGGTCCCAGTAAATCCAGCAGTACAAGGTTATGTAGGTCAGCAGCATGCGTCTGCTGATACTCTGCTTAGGTGTATATTTACTGTGCGTGTGATGTCATGGAGCACAATCTTACAGATGACCGATAGATTCTAATAGGGCAGGGATGCCGAGCCTCTGGCACACCAGCTGTCGTGGACGACGTTTTCCCACGGTGCTCGGACAGAATTTAGCTATGCATGGTGGGGAACTTATTCTACAAAAAACGAAGGGCTAAAGGTTTTCTTTCCTTGTAACAGTGCGACCATGACGCATTTACCGGATATTCATAAAAATGTGTAATGGGGGCTGTATTGTACAGTAGGATGCATTGCATTAATTGGCGCCCCAAATTAAATGGGTACGGTTACCCAAAATATACATCCCCCCCGTCAACACTCACCTGGTCTCCTGATTGCTAAATTTCTTGGTTACCACCTTGCCTAACTCCAGTCCCAGGCGGTCTGCCACTTTCTGGGAAAGATCTTGGTGGGAGCTACCGCTGAAGAGCACGATATTAGGCATGGCGACTGTCGGACGAAAACTATAGATAGGTGAGAAATGAGGGGGAGAAGCGGCAGCCACGGTGTGGAGCAGAAGGGAAGAACGTAGCCGGGACGTGGCTGGGGACCCAGCAAACAGTACGGATGTATTTTCTCGGTTAATCTATATCCTTCCTTCCCTTCTGCCTGCAGGTCTCTGTATCATGTGGCTGTAGTGCAACAAGCACGGGAGGGGAGGGGAAGTTGATCGTGAAGAGGAAGTGATGCTGGTGTGTGCTGCTGGAAAGACATCACTCTGTGCAGACAGTCTCCTCCCCCATCCGGGATGTGTGCATGCAGTACTTGCTTGATGTCTGTGTTCTATTACAATGCGGCCCGCGCACCCATGTGTTGGGCTCATGCACTCCAGCGCCACGACCATAAGAAAGTTCTAAACGTCAGCCATTTTTCGGGTTACCTGGTCCTACTCAGTCATTATGCGGTGCTGCCCAAAGCAGCCAAATAGAGAGCGCGTTTAGTTAACTGAAACCACCTCTTTATTGCTGCAACCATCACCGTCGATGTTGACAAAGCAATCTGGCGGGAAATTTCACATTTCTCTCATTTAAAGGGATGTTCCGCAGCAGACAAATAGTAAATTAGGATATTAAAGGGGCACATTCTCCCCCTTCCCACAACGTGCTTTAGGTGAAGGTACATGATTAGATCACTTTATGTTTTTGAGTGCCAGGCTGTCGTTTGGTGCTGCAGGGTGGATCCTTTCCCAAAGCCTCTCCGATACTTAGTGGAAATATCCACTTTAATGCTCAGAACCAGAGGACAATATTTCTCTGTAAACCTGCCATAAGAAACTATATAGCACTTTGAAAAGTGGTGCTGATTCTTTTTATTCTCAGTCTGTTTAGCTGGTTTTTAATTAGTATTGAGTAAAATATTTCAAACCTGTATTTCTTGTTCAATGGGCACAAGTGGTATATTGTAGCATTAGCCTTTTGCACAGTGGAATGCACACGAGCTAGACAAAGGGTCAAGAGTGTGGCCTGAAACTTAGCATTGTAACACCAATGGACTGAATAAATATTCATCTTTCTCTACTTTAAGACCTGTGAGCGCAATCTCGTTTTTTTTCTATTAGACTTAATCTATTATGACTGATCAGCATCTGGGTTCTGTAAATGTGGATGAATTTACCGGTTTGGTTCTGACTTCTTGGATTATTTTATAAATGTATATATAAATATTTTTTTTATGAAGGTGCTTGGGATACCGTTGGGGGTCTTTTAAAAGTCAGCAACAAGAGAGAAGACCGGGCTCACTGGTGTATGGATATGATCCAAAAAGTTTCCCAATCAATAACGTAACGGGTGCCTCTGCAGGTGCATGGCTCAGCACCAGAAATCAATGTAGACAAAAGGAATTCAGCAGATAAACAGGACTCATCAAACGTCTGGTTGCAAAACGAATTTTAATGTGCAAAAAAACAGCATACTTTTACTAGTCTCTCTCCCTGCCTTGCAATCTTATATCCCCAAAAATTTCAAACTCCAACTATATAAAAAGACAAACAAAAAACAAGTTGACCAAATGTGGGTATGATCATGGCATCAGGATTTTCATACTGTAAAAAAGAAAGAATACGGGTAATCTATCTAATAAAATAGTAATCCGACTATAATGCAAATAGTCTAAAACCTCATCATAGAATAAATCATCACATGTAATAAATGCATTATGGTAGGGTAAATCATATAAAATACAGGGTGGGTATAATACTCGCCTCCGTGTATTTATAAATCATGACTTAGCAAAATCCTAAAATTTATAAATACACTTTTATGGATTTTTAACCCCTTAGTGACAAGACATTTTCACCTTGACTTTCCCTTGGTGACAATGGCTGTTTTGACATCTCTGGGGTGTTTGTGTTTAGCTGTAATTTTTTTCTTTCTCACATACAGTACCCACACAAATTATATGTTGTTTTTATCGTCATAAGAAGGGCTTTCATTAGATACCATTATGTTCATCATATCTTATAATTTACTACAAAAGAAATCATAAAATATGATGAAAAATTTTAAAAAACACACTTTTTCTAACTTTGATTATAACTTTATATTATTATAATTTACACAAATAAAATCATTAAAAAAGACCCCATCTAAATAGTTTCTAAATGTTCTCCCGAGTTCAAAAATATGCATGTTTCCATATTTTTCGGTATTTTTTTGCGAGTTATGGGGCAAAAACCAAAAATAGTGTTTTTTTTTTTTTTTCCTATATTGATCTTTTGACCCCAACCCGAACCCAAAATTTAACCCTAACACTAAATTTAACCCCAACTCTAATACTTATTATATCCCTTAATATTTTTTAACTTTAATTTAATTTTAACCCTAACCCTTATGCTAAAAAATATTTAATTTTAACCCTATAGGCTAATATAGCTAAATAACCTGTTTTTAATTAATTAAATATTTATTTTAAATATTTCCCATTGCAAATGCTACTAAACTACCACTAGGGGTAGTCAAGTAGCATATTCAGAGCGACGGAAGTGAAGTTACTTTCACTTCCGAAGCTCAGACCGGCAGATTACTTAGCCATATTGACGGAGCAGCATGCTCCGTCAATATGGCTCTCCACGATCGCTCCGTGGGGCGATCGTGGGGGTCCCGAAATAGAAATTTCGGTGCTGGCTATTGCCTCGATGTCGAGGCAATAGACCAGCACTGTTAAAGCGGTTTTCGCGATCAACCGCTTCATTCAATGCAGGACGTGCCAGGCACGTCCTTTGTCTTTAAGGGAGTTTCTCCAAGGACGTGCCTGGCACGTCCTTTGTCGGCAAGGGATACAGCTGACATGCAACTGTAGACACAAAATGTGTATCTGGTCCAAAGTACCATTTTCCATGGGAAATGTGCAATTTGCATACCGTGCCACAGGTCATAAGCAGGAGACTCCACGAACACTTTCAAAACACATTTTCTCTTCATTTAGGCATTTGCTTGCAGTTTTAAAAAATGTCAGTTTTGACAAATGACAAATCGGTGCCAAATTGTAGTCCAAGAGCAAATGGAGTATCAAAATGATAAATCAATTATCTGTACTTTAGAAGCGAACAAACAAACTTGGGTAGTGCAGGATATATGTAGAGACAATAATATACATATAATAGTGAATTATGTCTTAACAAACAGGTGTTAAGGTGAGAAAACAATCGCAATGCACTCACAAACATAGGTGGTATGGTAGGCCTCTAATAAATGGGAGCAAGGTAAGATGAATATTCCACACAAAGTGCATTTTCTCTGTATAAAATAGCACAAACAGAAAAATAGTGCAGCATACAATGTGATTTAATGAATAACTGCTGTGATAGACTGCACAGTCAGTTATCTATGCAGGGCTTGACAAATTTAATTTTATGAGCCAGCAAAAAAATCTAGGAGCCAGGCAAGACACATCAATCACAACACACAGAGACAGTCACACACAGACTGTCACACACACACACACACACACATATGCAGTCAAATACACAGAGACTGTCAGTCACAAACACGTTCACAGACAGACAGTCACATACACATTCACAGACAGTCACAGGTGTTGGGCTTTTTTTTTTTTTTAAAAGAAAATTTTTCTTTCCTTCATGTCTCCCCCCTCCAGACTGTGCTTCTCACACATGCACATGTCTTGATGTCAGGTGTCATGTAGGCCAGAGCTTGCACAAACTTTGCCCACTTGCTCTGCACTGAACGCAGTGATAATAGACGCCATGTGGATAACAGTTCCTGGGTGGCAAGTATAATTTCCTGTTCGTGATAGCAACCTGACCCCCAGATATGTTGAGCCCCACAAGGGGGAAAAAAAGCTTTAACCCTGCTGCTTTCCCGCAGCTGGGCTAAAAGTAAAAGAAAAACTGCCTGGCTCCTAGACCAGCATGTACCTGGTTTTGGGCAACTGGAATTGTGTAGCGCTGGCAATCAATGTATAAAAAAATCTAGCGCTCTTCAGGCTCTGTTGGGTAGAGTTTCTGCCCCTTTTTTTTTATTTTCCGACACTTTAGTGTGCGAGCATTATATATAACCCCCATTATGTTCATTGGCGTTCTTTATAATGGATTCCTGAACAATATTACAATACTTATGTTGACTCCAAGGGAACTATTCACTATAAGTGAACTGGAAAAAAAATCAAACATTGACGCCATAGTTGGCATAAATCTCCATCATGTCTATTTATCACACTCAGCTATTAATGCCTGATTTTTGTTCACTTTTCAGTTCAGTTTAATGAATAGCTCCCCTCTATATCATAGAAACATTTGGAAACATTTAGAATAAAATCAATGTTTTCAATTACAGCATTGCTTTTAAATCTATAAACCACGAGATTGTTATCCTTCATAAATCTGTGTACATAACACTTTGTAAACTTAAGTAATGTTATTACAAAATAGAGGGTGATTTATTTCCCAATTGATAATAATAGCTCTGTCACTATTTAACCTTGAGTTGGAGAGAGGCAGCAACATGTCTTCAGTCGATAGTTATGACTACTCCTATTAGAAAAATACATATGTGACTCTGAAACATAAATGGTTGCTGGAAAGACTGCTTGTTCTTTTACTTCGTGTATGGGTATGTGTATGTAATTCTGCTAAATCAAACATGTAGGAAAGTTCTAAAACAGGTCTAACCTGCAGAAACATCATTGGTTTCCATGGTGGTAGCTCCACTTTTAGAACTTTGGACCTAGAATTTTTTTTTTTTTTTTATAAATAACCCCAGTGTGTCGTTCAATTTTTTTCTATGTTCACAGTATAAACAGTGTTTAGGTGATGGAGGTGAAGAGATGAAAATGGAGATTAAAAAACTTGCTTTCTATAGAATACTGAAAGTTTTTAATAAAAAAAAAGGGATACATTTTATATTCAACTCAATGATTTAAGATTACAGTAAACCACAAGTTTATAATATTGGATCCTGCAAAATAGCATAAGTTGAAATTCCAGCGATTTTTAAAAAAATAAAATCTCGGTCGAGGGCTTAGCAAAAATCAAGCATTTATAGCTGAGCTATAAAAATAGGCAAGTTAGAGTATTTTTTCAACTCAACTAGCCTTATTATTATTGGCATGCATTTTCAAGGATTAAATCTTCAGCATCCATGACAATTTGTGCAATCACATGTAGTTCATACCACATTAAGAAAGCTTGCTGTCGCTGATTTATTCTGACTGACAACACTTGTTTTTTGTAGAAAGACCACTCCAACTCAAAGATGACCATTCTTTTTTCATGAATATTAAAGTAAAATAATTATAAAAATGGATATGTTTATTAAAATTTTAATGTCTACATATTAACATAAATGTAATACAGTAACACATCACAAACGTAGACAAACATTTAAAAGATTTCACCTAGTCGTCAGATTTATCATCAGTATTTTACACCCAGGAGTAAAAGGAAATTAAGCAGGTATAATCGCAGACATATTAAATGTTCCCATTATTTTTCTCTGCCACAAATCGAATTCAGTAGTGTATAGCTTTTATTTATTATCAATCCAGTTTCTTTCACAAGTGTTCAAATGTCAATTATTTTGTTTACCTAACCATGAATTCCAATCCCTATAACTGGCCATGTTTAAGCTGACTTGAGAAGCAAGTAGAATTGCCACCTGGCTGGTATTTTACCGTCAGGCCGGTAAAAATTGGCATCAGGCCAATGTTAAGTCTATGGAGACTGTAGCAATGCGGTATTTTTCTGAACAAAAGGTGGCAACCCTAGAAGCAAGCCCTCTATCCCTTTTACAGTTGTGTGCCAACATTTTATCCTGATAATATATATCGATGTCCAGGATACTCAGACCTCCTCTATCTTTTATTAGCCAGTTTTTAGGTTCAAACAAAGTTTCTTCCCTAACCAAACATATTTAAAAAAAAAAAAAAATCATTTTCAGCTAACAATGGGGAACTTGGAGAGGGATCGTCCAAAATAGAGATGTAAATGTAGGCAGCACAAATGACTTTACAGTTAATTCAATCAATGTTGCCATCCAAGGTGAAATACTCCCTTTGGTCTGTGTTTCTCAGGTTCTGGAGCAATTGTGACATTTGGAGTATCCTAATGGTAGATATACTCAGTTAAGTAATTTTTGAATGTGTAATACACTGTGTGGTTTTTAGTGCACCTTATCTTTTTTTTATTACTATTTCATTATTTTGTTGTGAGAAACTAGGGAGAATAGATGCAGCTTTCGCTACACTGTATTCTACACTTGGCGCTGTGTGTATTCTATACTTGGATCTGTGTGTATTCTACACTTGGCGCTGTGTATATTCTATACTTGGTGCTGTGTGTATTCTATACTTGGCTCTGTGTGTATTCTACACTTGGCGCTGTGTATATTCTATACGTGGTGCTGTGTGTATTCTATACTTGGCTCTGTGTGTATTATATACTTGGCTCTGTGTGTATTCTATACTTGGCTCTGTGTGTATTCTATACTTGGCTCTGTGTGTATTCTACACTTGGCGCTGTTTGTATACTGCACTTGGCGCTGTGTGTATACTGCACTTGGCGCTGTGTGTATTTTCCGAGTTTTTAACTTTTACCTCTGTTAAAGAAACTTTAATGCCACTTTATATCTAGTAATAGTATCAGTGCACACATTTTAATCTCCATGAATATTTGTCATTCCTTGATTGTATATATCATTTACTATGTGTTTTAATGTTGTTCCCCAAATGCATTTCCTCTCAAATTTAATGTATCATTCTTTGGGGAGACTGCCTATTATAATATTTTCTCTCATTCTAAAATAGTTTACTACTATCTAGCTTTATTTGTCAGTTGAGCACATTTTGCTTGGAAGACAAGCCTTCTTTCATTCTTATAAGCATGACAAAATCTTTTTCCTGCACTGTTATCACGAGTGTGTTTGTTAAAATCAGATATCATCCTCTGTTGATCATCCTGTGCTATATTTTTAAATATTTTTTTGCTATCCCTAAATCAGCTCTTGTTGTTATGTTCATTACAGAATGTTTAGTCATATCTTTTAGGCACTCACCTGCAATTTAGCAAAATAGAGCTCCTCTCTAATCTCACATTGTATACATTTAGGATCCAAAACAAATTGTTAAATACAAATTATATTTTATGTGAATATTTAATGAAAACTTCTTTTGTACTTTCATAATAAATAATAATAAAAAAAATAATAATAATATTTTATTTTAATCAAATCTCCTATAATTATCTTTTAATGACATATTTTGTAGCATATAATCATGCCCTTCAGCTAGGTTTAATACCCAACCAGTGTTTTACAAACAGGCCGGTAGAAGATTGGCTTGAGGCGACTGTTAAGTCTATGATGGCAGTAGGCAAAAGTTCGGTATTTTGGGGGGTCCATAAAAATGGACTATTGCTTGAAACATGCAGGTTTACAAACATATTGTTGAGTAGACCTCATCATAATTATATTATAATGTGCCTCTGAACAAGATAATATTGTTGCAGCTTCTAATACCTCTTTATGTCACCAAAATGCATACAAATTGTCGTGTTTTGCCAACTGCACAACTTGTTGATTACAATTAAGCACGCTTCTTAAAAGGGGGAGGGGGGAGTTTGTCACAAAGGCTTTCTTTAATTTGTCTTTGGGACGTTTATTTTGTCCCTGTTATAATATGAGTAGATCACCGAATCTGCTTTCCTCCTTTCTTTTCTGTGGGCAAATCGTTGGTTGTACAATGTACTCTGTATAACTGTCAGGCTATCTTATGAGGTTTTGCCACAAATATGCTATGATGCTCTGCCAGTCTCAGAAAGGAAATGTGCGTTTTCCATAGTGTAGAATAAAATAGAAAGAAGATGTGATCTGTGATCTACTCATTTTATGCTAACAAGGATAAATAAACCTCCTGGAGACAATGGAAAGCCGTTATGAAGGACTGAAAAAAATCAAAGCATCGTGACAAAAAGTGAATCCTGACAGCCTGCATGACAAGGGTTCTTGGAAGGGCCAGAAGACTCCCTGTGGACTATGGACCCTGTCTCAGTTTGGGGGTACACACTTTGAGGGCACCAATGGAACCCTGTTTTCACCTGGACTTTAAACACAGACTCATTCAAAATGTGTACTTCCCAGGTATGGCTTCTATAAACTACATAAGGGATAGGAACAAAAGAAAACTACATACAAATAGAAATACTTTAAGCAGACTGGTCTGACTTGTCTGGATGCTAATGATGAAAAGGGGTGTTTACTCATTCATGTGTACATAAGTATGCCACCCTGATGTGTGTTACTGAGCAGGCCTGATCACAGTGAATAAGGTGGAGAGCAGGGTACTGTGCCTGTACACACAATGCAGATGCAGGAAGCTGGTACAGGAGCCTGACCCATGTGCAGTCTTGATTCTCCAATTGCGTCATCCTTTTAATTAACTGAAGTTTTCCTCCCCACATAAGCTGTTTCACTGTTAGTGTTTGTGACATTATTTTCACAGAAAATAAATGTGCAATTTTCACAACTGTGTGAGTGATTTCTCTGATTTTTGTTTCCTTGCCGGTTCAGTCCCCTGTTTTCCAATAGTCCCACATTTAATTGGATCGTTTATGCTGTCTCTTTATTACTGCACACGGGCAGCATTGTGTTTACATTATGTATGTGTCTTCCCAGTGAAGTGGGATGATTGAGATTTTTTTATGAGTTAATAAGCAAATTGATTTTGTGCTACAAAGATCCCAGGGGGATGGTCAGGGTTGGTTGAACCAGATACTTTTTCAATCACCTTGTGGACATCAGTCCAGAACGTTCTCATCAGAATATAGATAGAATTGAGAAATGCTGGGGTCATATACCATCAAGTTAGGAGTTTATACAACATTGTACTTTGGTGTGTAACTAAGTCTGTTTTATTATTTGGATAATCTTCTCCCAAGCAGAATCCAGTATTGGATGGTTCAGGAACTGGTTATTTTCTATAATAATAGAGGAGATGTCTATACTGCTACCTGGTTCAGATAGCTGGAGTTTCTTGATTCTCATGTTTTTCTGGATTTAAACCTGCAATGGCAGATCAACCTATTCCATCTGTTGCTTTGGACTGGATATTTGAGCCAAGTTGCTTACATTCTTAGCTGCAATTTTTCATATGCTGCCTCTTGAGCAGTTCTTGCTCTCTCCCCCCTCCTCCCCTCCCTCCCCCCTCCTCCTTTTCTCCCCCCTCCCTTCCTCATCTTCCCTTCCTCTCCCTCACTACCTCTCTCTTATTCTAGCTTTTCCTTTTACCTTTATCTCCATCTCTCTAAAAGTTTTACTGACTCTTTAACACGTTCAAATTATTTACCTACTTTGTAATTTTACTAACATTATGATCCTCTTTTATAGTTTCTCACTGTCTTACATATTTTGGTTTAAAAATTGTCAATAAACATTAGATTGCAAAAAAAAGAAAAACATAAAAAAACGTAAAACATGTATGTGTGTGAAGTTCTCTTACTGCATGGGCAGCGAGTTAAAGTCAGAGCCAGACCACAGGGAAGAATAAAATGGCATGTGCCACACATTTGACACCCACCTCTTTGAGACCCACCTCTTTCCCCAAATAGCTTGTTGGTGTCATTTGTGTCCCTAAACAGCTTGTTGGTGACACAGGTGCCCCCAAAAATCTTGTCAGTGCCATCTCTGTCCCCAAACAACTTGTCAGTGCCATATCTGTGATATACAGTGCTTCTGACTTTAATTAAGCGAGTAGAAAGGGCATAGAGTCTGTGCCATCTCACACCTCACACTGTGCTACCCTGCTATGCAGTTGCACCAGGAGGACAATTTGCGACCAGGCCCCAACCATAAGTATGGTGGAACAGCCAATCGTTGTGGCATGGATCCACCTATGGCACCGTGTGCCACAGTCGAAATCTCTACAAGCCCACTGTGGCATGTGTGCCAGAGGTTCGCCATCACTCAAACAGAACAATGTTCTACAGTCTGTAGAAATTGCCACTGAGTGTAATTACAGAATCGCATGCAATGTGATTGTTTATTTTCCGCTAACATCTCGTGGGAAGCATTACTGAGCTCTATAATGGGAACCTGGAAACCGAGACTGTTGATTTACATGTCTCCATGCTCCTTCATTCAAGTTACTGATGTCAAGTACATTGGAATATGACTAGACTCTAAAGCCACTGCCCATTATTTTAGATACCTATCCCAGGTACATGTGCATCCACAGGACTTTTTCAAAGGTTTTGGCTAGTTTTCAAAACCCAGCCAATAGAGAAGCTGGCTGACACATTCTGCTTTCTCTTCAAATATAATCCCCTCTCTCAGAGCAGGGGACAGATGCTTAGAGAAGGAGAGGTTTTTTTGTTGTTTTTTTTTTGGGGGGGGGGGGGGGGGGGCACGGCAGCATTTTTTAATAGAATAGGTGGATTATTTTTATTTTTTGGTTGTCCCTTTCGCTGAGAGAGAAGATGAGAATCAACTGAATCATGGATCACCTCTGGAACCTGGAGTCAGATAATAATTTAATATTGAGGGCACTGCTTGGGTGCCAGGGGGTGGGCAGTGACTTTTACTGCCCAGCCCTCTGACAGCAAAAGGGAGATTTTTTTTTTTTTACAGGTGAATCATCCCCCTCTACCTAGGCAAGTTAGAGTGGGGAAATTATTATTTTATTAATTATTTTTATGGGTTCTGGGGCCATCAGGATATTGGTTTATTATGGGCGTCTGCAGGAATTTATCTAAACCCCAGGGGTAGTTTTATTGTATGGGGGCCCTGATCTATCTTAGTCAAAATGACTCCCTGCCCTAGTACTTTTGAGGGGATATTAGCCCTGGAGCTCAATTTATGTTTTAGTGCGCCCTTTCCCAGCCCAGCTACCAGCTTCATTTATGATAGTGTGGGGGAAACTGTTTTTTTTTTTTTTATTACATATTTATAGGGCCAGTGGACTTTCGTTCCCAGGGTGTGAGCTATTTTTCATTATTTTTAGTTAATTTTTATATTTAATTCACTTTCTTAAAAACAATGAATTGAAATGGATTTGGAGTTGATCACCTCTGGATGACCATGCCCAGGTAGAGGCAAATAAGCTTTTTATAGGATGCCAATGAGCGGTAAATTTAATATACTTTGTATGTCATGTCAATGAGCAATAAATATATAAACTTTTTGTAAGATCCCAGTGAGCACTAACTGCATATACTTTGTATATGATGCTAATGAGCAGTAAATACATAAACTTTGTATATGATGTCAATGAGCAATACATACATAAACGTTGTATATGATGCCAATGAGCACTAAATGCATGAACTGTGTATGTGATGCCACTAAGCAGCTAATACACATTTGTTTATGATGCCAATGACCACTAAATGCATAAATGGTGTGTTACATGCCAATGAACAGTAAATACATAAACTTTGTATAAGATGCCAATGAACAGTAAATACATAAACTTTGTATATGAAGGCAATGAGTTCTAAATGCGTAAACTTTGGGTATCATGCCAATCAGCAGTAGAACATAAACTTTGTATATGATGCCAATGCACAATAAATGCACACACCTTGTAAATGATGCTAATGGACAGAAAATGCACACAGTTTGTATATGATTCCAGTGAGCAGTAAATGCATAATATTTGTATATCATGGAAATACATTTTTTATATCATGCTAATACACTTTGTATATAATGTCAATGAGCAGTAAATGCATGAATACATTTTTTTATGATGCTAATGAGCAGTAAATGCATAAACTTTGTATATGATTCCAAGGAGCAGTACATGAACATAATATTTGAATATCATGGCAATACACTTTGTATTTTATGCCAATAAATGTTGTATATGATGCCAAATAGCAGTAAATGCATACACTTTGTATATGATGCCAATGACCAGTAAATGCATCAACTTTGTTTAACATGCCAAGGAGCAGTGAATGCATAAATACACTTTCCATATGATGCCATTGCATATTAAATGCGTAAACTTTGTATATCATGCCACTGACCAGTAAATACATAAACACACAAATGAAGTCTGATGATGATGATACAAAGATTTTCAGCAGGGTTGATATTCATAGAGGGATAAGCCAAATGGCAAATGATTTAGCTAAACTAGAAAAATGGTCAGAGCAGTGGCAACTGACATTTAATGTGGACAAGTGCAAGATTATGCACCTTGGGCATAAAAACCCAAAAGCAGAATATAGACTATTTGGTACAGTCCTAACCTCAACATCTGAAGAAAGGGATTTAGGAGTAATAATTTCAGAGGACTTGAAGGTAGGTAGGCAATGCAATAGAGCAGCAGGAAATGCTAGCAGAATGCTTGGTTGCATAGGGAGAGGTATTAGCAGTAGGAAGAGGGAAGTGCTCATGCCATTGTACAGAGCACTGGTGAGACCTCACTTGGAGTATTGTACGCAGTACTGGAGACCGTATCTCCAGAAGGATATTGATACTTTGGAGAGAGTTCAGAGAAGGGCTACTAAACTGGTTCATGGATTGAAGGATAAAACTTACCAGGAAAGGTTAAAGCATCTTAACATGTATAGCTTGGAGGAAAGACGTAACAGGGGGATATGATAGAAACATTTAAATACATAAAGGGAATCAACACAGTAAAGGAAGAGAGATTATTTAAAAGAAGAAAAACTACCACAACTAGAGGACATAGTCTTAAATTAGAGGGGCAACAATTTAAAAGTAATATCAGGAAGTATTACTTTACTGAGAGGGTAGTGGATGTATGGAATAGCCTGCCAGCAGAAGTGGTAGAGGTAAACACAGTCAAGGATTTTAAGCATGCGTGGGATAGACACAAGGCTATCCTAGCTATAAGACCAGGAACGGGGGACTAATAAAAGTACTCAAAAAAATTGGGCAGACTAGATGGACCGAATGGTTCTTATCTGCCGACACATTCTATGTTTCTATGTTAAGTGACTCTGAATACAGTATTTAGTGTTCTTCACAACTGAAATGTCCATTTCTGTTATTAATGTATCTTGTTTTATAACCACAACATATGTATGTGTTTAATGTCTGTGTCAGGTCATCAAGTACATATGATTTAAGGGTCGACTCAATATGCGGTGTTCAGTAAAATCCATGTGATTTCTCTGCTGACCCTCACAAACCCGTCCCTAAATTGGTGAAAAAATTGCTGATTTCATGCTGAAATCTGCTATATTGGGTAGCTAAATAGAGGATTTCTTATGGATTACTCCTAAAGGACCGAACCCCTCAAAGTTGGCCCGAAATATGAGAAAATCAAAAGTACCTGAGTCGAACTTTATTTATTTGAACTTACATTTCTTAGATTTGATTGACTTATATTATATGGAAAACAGTAACAAAACCACAGGCGAATGAAGTGATAATATAACATCAAAATATTCTATACCTATTGTACTGCAGCTCTCTAATAAGTGCTCCTCGAGGCACTCCAAATCACAACACACCAAAGTAGAGGCACATATACAGGGGAAAAACACATATAGTGTAATATTGTAGGAGCAATAGACCAAAAATTTATTCAGTAGGTATCACACTCACAAACTCTCCAGGTTTATTCCACAATATAAAAAATATATAAAGAAGACCAATTGCGCAGTATATCACAACAGAAGTATTCAGTGCTAAAAACAATTGATTTATACTTCACTCATTCAAAGACCAGGTCGTAAATTAATTCTGCAGCCATAGACTGTTCATATTATCCTGCTAATTATGGAGTGCATATAAGCAAAAAAAATACCCAATTAAGTATTGTTGCTTTTTGGTAAATTAAAATCCATAATTAAAGAGAACCTATTATTTGTAGAAAGTTGTGTCTCACTATATGGTAAATAAGGTCATTATTAAAGAAGGCTTAATATGCTTTAAAAATAACAATATAGGTACCAAAATATCGGTATTTGTAAAGCCAATTAAGAATTCACTAATAGTGACCATATAGTGAGAAACAATTTTTGTTGTTATTGCTTTTTTTTTTTTTAAGTGTGATCTGACCTTTTTTATTGTTAGTTTTTAGTGTTGTCCTTCACCCTGTTTGTAATTCTGTCTGTCCCATTCAATTTGCGTGATACATGTTTTTTCCAGTGCATGTTTTCTAAGAAATTTTAAATTCCTAATACTTACTCCAGTGTTTTATGCAGAAACCTACTCTAGGTATCCATAAGAGTTTATGTGTATCTTGTTATTGTTTACTGAACTACCAGTTCAGTATTTCTGCTATGTCCTTTAATTGGTCTTATACACATTCTAGTGTCCTTGTTCTGGACTGTTCTCACGAACACAACCAAAACAATTAATATGAGAAGTTCATTTTACAACCTTGGTGAAAAGCAGATGTGAGTAGAAATGCCTTTGTTGACTTAAAATAGAAAGCAGATAGATGATAGACGCCACATAACAAATGGTATGCATTGGGAAAAAGAGGAATAATATAATCACAAATTTAGATATTTTGGTAGAGCATTCCTTTAGAAAAAAAAAATGCATATTTTAAAGAGACACTTAACATTTTTTTTTTTCAACTGAACTTGAAAGTTAAAAATTGAGTGCCCCAAATATGAGGATAAACTGGCATGCATATGCCGTCAGCTGACTGATCATCTAGTGCAGAGAGAGACTCTCATTTTGACAGGGGATCAACAGACAGGACCTCATTCTACCAGGTTAATATATTATACTACTATCAAGAGTAACAACTGGAAACTGGTTATTTGATGAGATTGCAGATTCTGGGCACAACCACAGGGATTTTCACGTAGCTTATTTTCCATATGTTGTACCTCACTTGAAGTATTGTACGCAGTACTGGAGGCCGTATCTCCAGAAGGATATGGATACTTTGGAGAGAGTTCAGAGAAGGGCTACTCAACTGGTTCATGGGTTGAAGGATACAACTTACCAGGAAAGGTTAAAGCATCTTAACATGTATAGCTAGGAGGGAAGACGTAACGGGGGATATGGTAGAAACATTTAAATACATAAAGGGAATCAACACAGTAAAGGAGGAGAGTATATTTAAAAGAAGAAAAACGACCACAACTAGAGGACATAGTCTTAAATGAGAGGGGCAAAGATTTAAAAGTAATATCAGGAAGTATTACTTTACTGAGAGGGTAGTGGATGTATGGAATATCCTTCCAGCGGAAGTGGTAGAGGTAAACACAGTCAAGGATTTTAAGCATGTGTGCGATAGGCACAAGGCTATCCTAGATATAAGATAGGGAACTGGGGACTAATAAGGGCAGACTTTAGGGCAGACTTGATGGACCAAATAGATCTTATCTACCGACACATTCTATGTTTCTAAGTTTGATGGGGAGTCACTTTATAATCAAAGTTGCCATATATTCAGGGGGGGGGGGGCTGATTGGTCACAGATATGACACTGGGGGGGCTGATTAGGGACAGAGTTGAAACTAGGAGGCTGATTTGTGACAGATATGACACTGGGGGCTGATTAGGGACAGAGGGGACACTAGGAGGCTGATTTGTGACAGATATGACACTGGGGGCTGATTAGGGACAGAGGTGACACTAGGAGGCTGATTTGTGACAGATATGACACTAGGGGCTGATAAGGGACATAGGTTACACTAGGGGCTGATTGGTGACAGAGATGACACTGGAAGGCTGAATTGTGACAGATGTGACACTGGGGTGCTGATTAGGGACAGAGATGACACTGGGGTGCTGATTAGGGACAGAGATGACACTGGGGTGCTGATTAGGGACAGAGATGACACTGGGGGGCTGATTGGTGACAGATATGACACTGGGGGGTGATTAGGGACAGAGTTGACACTAGGAGGCTGATTTGTGACAGATGACACTGGGGTGCTGATTAGGGACAGATGAAGCAGGGGGGCTGATGGTAGGTGACACTGAGGGGCTGATTGTTCACAGAGATGACACTGGGCAGCTGATGAATATGACACTGGGAGGCAGATCGGTGACAGAGATGATACTGTGAGGAATGATTGGTGATAGAGGTGACATGAGGGGGCTAATTGGGGACAGAGGTGACACCGGGGGGCTGATTTGGGCTGAAATGACATAGTGGGGTAATTAGGGACAGATGTGACATTGGGGGGTGATTGGGGACAGAGGTGACACTGGGGGGTGGATTGGTGACAGATGACACTGGAAGGCTGAATGGGGACAGTGGTAACACTGGGAGGGATGATTGGGACTGAGATGACATTGGGGTAATTATGGACAGGTGACTCTGGGGGGCTGATTGAGGACAGCAGTGACACTGAGGGGGCTGTTTCTGGAACCTATTTGGAAACACAGTTGGGTATAGGGGAAGGAGGGCCCTCTATTATATTTTTAGCCCAGGGCCCACCAGGGTCTTGCATTGGGCTTGTTTGGCAGAGGTCTGGCGTTCGTCTTTATCATCCACGTGTCACTTTGTTTTTGTAATATTCTTCAATAATTTTATGCTTCATTAAAAGCTATGTTTTATATATTAATTGGCCCTGACCTCAATGCTAATTGAATTTCGGCTCATTTACAAATCTGTTTTGAACAAATCTGTCCTGAGTTGTAAGAGTTGTGTTCCTTCCACTTAACTTTAACTTAATACATTTTCTTTGCAGTAATTGGGAATGCAAGAAATACAGCTGGTAAAGTTATATGTGCCAATGAGTAAATATGTGTGATACAATCATTGCCCAAAAGATATGTAAAAGCAGATAACCCTGTGTAGGTAATAGTGCAAATGATATGCTACAAACACACAAGTACTAATTAGAAAAATACAGTATGAGGTGTTCATGTGATATTTAACAAAAAAAACAGGAAGCACTCACCAACTGAAGAAATAAAAGAGCATCCTTCTTTTGTAAAAGTACGTAAGACAAAGTATTTGCTTTCGAAAAGTGCAACACGAAAAAATGGAATTTCTAAGCCACACAATTCCTTTCCTCAGGCAGTGGGTAATATGTAGTCTGAAATGTTGATTTTTTTTCCTGTTGCACTTGTTTCACTCTACAAAAGCAAACACCATGTCTTGTGTATTTTTTCAAAAGAAGAATAAACTTTAAGATACTACTCATTCTGTGCATGCTCTCTTTTTTTTTTTTTTTCTTTTTAATATATGCATATCAGGAGATTTGATCGAGCTCCTTTTTTATATTTTTTTACTTTATAATTGCTGTCAAGTGAACTTATAGTATGACTTGTGGCTGAACAAAACCTTATTAGTGGGTTTGTTTGCAGTGAACCTGACTACCAAAATTTAGGCCAAAAAAATTAGTTCAACAAGTTCTCGACTTGGCAATCCTTGTAACTATAGACAAAAATAATAATATACTGCTCCTATATGTGATGGAGTGAGCAGCATCTAGACACAGCTAGTGTTCCACTCGTAGCAAAATGGTGCATACAATAATAGCGCTAAACCCAACACTCAGCACACTATAAAATTACCCTTTTCAGTAAGATGGTCGCTTACAAGTGTAAGTAAAACAAAATATAGTGAAGTATATTGAAATAATGTGGAAAAACACTTCAAAGGGTTATATGAAATGTCCACTCACATGTACCTGAGCAGTAATCTGCTCATGAATAATTGCATTAGGGAGCCCACAAACGGATAAACGGTGGAAGAGATACCCAGTATTTTCCTTGCAAGGAGCTCCAGAAAACTCTAACTAGCTGCCAGTCCAGCAGAAATGCGGCCACTCGCTCCACCTCCTTGTAACTATCTTGGTGTAGGTTTTGTAACACCACAATTCATTGTTTTATTTTTAATCTTTATTACATTTTGTATAGCAAACAACATACAAAAACAGCTCATATCCATTGTTATAGCATAAATTATGCCCCAAGATATATTCAAATAATCTTCAATTAAAAAAGAGAAAAATTTAAACAAGATGCAAAGAGATTTTTTCAATCTTTCTAAATCTAGCTTTAGGATATATATTGTGAGGTGCATGTCACCTCATACTTAGTTATAATCAGTCCTTCTATAATGGTTTTATTTATTGTTTTCTACATTTCCAAATTGAATGTTATCTGATTACAAAGAGCATCACAAGTGGGGATTTCCTGCAATCTCCATCTTTTGGCTAGGCTATATTTGTCCGCTATTAAAATATGAGAGACCTTCTGTTTTTTTAATTAGGGCCAACTCAGATGTAGTAAAGCAGAATATGGAGTCTTGGGAATTAACTTCTGTTTTCATTAGGAATTATATTTCAGAAAATTAGCAAATTCTTACAACTCCACCATATATATATCTATGTGCCTAACTCCCTCTGTCATCTCCAACAATTAGTAGATGATGTTGAAAACATTAGCAATAGTTGGCACTAAATGCCACCTTTGAATTAATTTATTTTGTGTTTCCAAACGGTTAATAGAAGAGATTGAAGACTTCAGTTTTAAAATTTTAGCAATCCAATCGACAAATTGAATTTCACAACCCAAGTCTCTTTCCCATTTCTTTAAATTTGTTAGGCAAGTTTCCTTCTCTTTCCCTTTAAAAAAAACTGTATGTAGTAATCTTTGTATCATTATATTATTGAGCCACAAGATATCTATTCCTAATTCTGACTTTTCCATCCATTGCATAAACAACAATACCGTTTTTAAACCTACATTACTTAAGGCACTGGCCTTTTTAAGCAGGATAATGCACCCTGCCTCAAAGAAAAAATGATTCAGGAATGGTTTGAGGAGCACAACAACGAGTTCAAGGTGTTGATTAGGCCTCCAAATTGCCAAGATCTTAATCCAGTTGACCATCTGTGGGAAGTGCTAGTCAAGTAGGTCCAATCCAAAGACCTTGCAATTTACAGGTCCTGTTGCTAACATCTTGGTGCCAGATACCATAGCCCACCTTCATAGATCTAGTGGAGTCCATGCCTCAATGGCTCAGGGCTGTTTTGGTGGCAAAAGGGGTCAATACAATTATAGACAGGTGGTCATATTGTTATGGCTGATTGGTGTCAATTGGGTGTATATATAAATTAATGTGCCCTCACAAAGCAATTTTCATGTGTCCCCATACTTTAACCTCTTAGTGACATGACTTTTTTGGCTTGTCCAACGCTTGGTAGCATTGCTGCAATGCCGGAAAAAATATGCGTTCAGTGCTCGTTTTGACACAGGAAGGAGTAGGTCCGTCCTGTGTCACTAACGCCTTGCCACACAGGACGGACCTAGCACGTCCTGTGTGGGCAAGGGGTTAATATACATGTTAGTCCTAGTTTAATATGCATGTTAGTCTTACTAAGTAGCTTTCTAAAATGAGTTTCTACCCAATCAAGAACAAATAAACGATTTCAGAGATAAAATGACCTTATCGAAATTAACCCCATCCCAAAGAGAATTCCTTACCACAATAATTACAGATGAGCAAATTGTATTAAACAGTTACCCAAAAAGAAAGCATCCAGTCCATATAGCTTTTCCAATTGCCATTACAAAACCTTTCAAACCATCTCCCCATCTCACTAATATTTTCAATACAAGTTCACAAAACTGATCTTTCCCCCACACAAATGCTACTGGCCCATAAAACCACCATTCCTAAACTGGGTAAAACTAAAACCTAGATATGCTAGCCAATAAAATAAAACCAAAATATGTCAAGCCTCTGATAACACTAGGAAAAATAGCGAACATCATAGCCCAAGCACAAAAATATAAAACATCCTGTCTTGTAAAAAGATTTTTGACCCCCTCCACTGAGAATTTTTACAATGCACACAGAAAAAGTTTGACTTCCCCCATAGAATATAAGAAAGCCATACTTTCCCTTTATTCATCACCATCAGCCAGAGTCCAATACATCGGCTTCTTAACCCAACCGTTCCAAATCACGAACGGATCACACCAGGGTTGTCCCCTCTCCTCAATTTTAGCTGTACTCCCACTGGAACCGCTAGCAGAATCTATTAGATCCAATAATCTTATTAAAGGATTACAAATAGTTCCCTCAAAAGTCACGTTGGGACTATTTGCAGATGACATTCTTATAACACCAAAAGACTCCCGAACCTCCATACCGCCTCTACAAATAACTTTTCACAATTATAGCAATATTTCATACCATAAAATCAATGTAGCAAAAACACAGGTCTGTGAACCTGTCAACAACCATACTAGAAAATTGGAAATGTAAAAATCAATTTGAATGGAGAGCTGAAAGCAAATGTTATTTGGGTATCCATCTTAAAAAACACGTCGACAAACTACAAGACACCAACCTACTCAACCTATGCAAAACAAAGTAACAGTGCGCTTAAGTGCTTATGGAGTCAAATTCTTATGACCTGATAAATATCCAGGATATATTCTTTACCTCCTTAGGTACATATAAAACCGAAGGAAACATACAAAACAGCAGTGGTGGTGTAGTATGTTATTATAATAGTGAGGTGCACAGTAATTCTGCTTATTGCACTAACACTCTATTCCATGTATATAAGGCAGGAAGCACACATGTCTGGAATCTTCTCTCTGGGTCTTTGTATTTTGTGATACTCATACTCTCTCATTATTTGGAGGTCATATATAAAGACAAAGTTTAATGAAGAAAATAAAAATAGCTCACACTTAGGTATCAGGAACAAAAGGAGCAAAATCATTCTGACAGGAAGGAATAAAACTGATGGTCTCTATCCCGCTGAGTGTTGTCTGTTAACACATTCGTTGTTGTGTGACTACGGTTCCGGTCGCTCTATTTGACGAAGTCCTCTATGGTAAGATTCCCATTTTCGTCTCTTTTCGTCATTCATTGTTGAAATTCGACATTATGATTCTCCACTTTCACAGTATAACATATGGGACTCAGAAGTTTGTTTTTTTCAGATTGTTACGTACAAGTGTTCTTATAATCTCAGTTTTCATCCAAAATAAGCTCTCTCTGCATATTAAAGTGGTAGTATATGTAGAAGTAGACAGAGAACAACATTGTATTACCAAATCTTCAATAAAGTGCAAAAATAAACCATTGTCTTTCTACTCTACGATTATGCCAAGTTGTTATATGTATTTAGGACACTCCCATCCACATTCCACAAGAAATATTATTGTCCCTACAAAGAGATATCCACATATTCATACATGGAGGCAAACCTATGAGAATTGTGAATAAATGATTACAAATACCCACAAAACAAAGAAGGGCTTGCTATCTCCTCGATACCACTATTTTATAAAGCTACTAGAATGGCTCAGACCATACAATGCCATGTTCTAGTTGGACATGGAAAATGCACAAACTTGGCCTCACAGAATCTGCAAAACATTATGGTTAGTAAACCCAAACTTCTTGAAATCGAAACCACTTCTCTCGAGCACCTCTCTATCCATACAAATCTAAAATAAATATGCAAATAATATCACATAACTAAAAACAATAACCAATTCAAATTAAAACAACCAATTCCAATTAAAACACTGATTCTATTAATTTTGTATCTGAATAAATCTAGGAAACCCATACCACTTATACCAACAGAATACTCTATAGCGTCCATTGACTTTTACAAATATCATCCAAATTCATCATCTTATCCATGACCCCCAAATACCCTAACAATTCCATCTATCCCACTGATCCAATCTATTTCAACAGTTCACACTTACATGATAGCATGGAAGGAAGAACTTGGTACAAAACTATCGCCGACTCAATGAAAACTTGCTATAAACTGCTTACAGAAAATTGCACACTGCACAAACTACATGGAGCTGATGAGAAAAAAAATAAGAACCAAATTAACAAATATCTATCCATCTATCTCTAGAACAACTGGGAAAATCTACAGGTGGGCCATCAAGTCACACTCAAAATGCGGGTAAAGTTGTCAGTGCACGTAAGTTCCAGATCAATAGAACCAGATATGTCTATACTGTCCAACCCACCAAACACCATTATTTACCAAAAAGTTTTTTGGGTAGCCTAGTCACTACTGGTAACATTAAGTAGCATGATTTCTGCAATCTAACTTTTTTTCTTTTCTAAAAAAGCATTGTTCCTGAGATGGGTACATGCAGTATTATAACACAATACAGATATATTACTTTACTAGGTTAAATTTTTTGCCTGTAAGAATCTTTCTCCCAACGTTGTGTGTGTGTTAGTGACAGAGATTGTGTGTGAGTGAAAGAGTGTGTGTGACAGAGACAGTCTATGTTTGTGTGAGAGAGACAGTGGGACAAAGAGAGACAGTGTGTGTGTGTGTGTGAGTGAGAGAGACAGTGTGTGAGAGAATGTGTGTGTGTGTGAGGGGGAGAGCGTGTGTGTGTGAGGGGGAGAGAGTGTGTGTGTGTGCGGGAGAGTGTGTGTGTGTGTGGGAGAGAGAGTGTGTGTATGCGGGAGAGAGTGTGTGTGTGCGGGAGAGAAAGTGTGTGTGGGAGAAAGAGAGAGTGTGTGCGAGAGAGAGATAGGTGTGTGTGTGTGTGAGAAAAAGAGAGGTGTGTGTGTGTGTGAGAGAAAAGGAGTGTGTGAGAGTTTAGGTGTGTGTTTGTGTGTGAGAGCCCATCTGGGCTCTAGCCCCAGATCATTTGGAGACCTAGCAACGCCCCTGGTGTGCGTCATATTTTGTCACAGTTTGCACCTTGTTGTTTTCATTTTTTTGGCTGTAACTATCAATTTTGGAATTATTATGCTGAGCTTTGGAGAGACATTAGATAAGCCCTAATTTTCACGCACCTACACTTTTTTCACTCTATACTTATACTTTTGTCATGCTCTACGTGAGGGGTACAACACCAACAATGGTTGCTTCATGTTGTGGTTAATGTACACCACATTCACTATAACCACTTGTCTTTTTGAATCCTATATGTTGCTGATAGTTTAGCTATAAATAGTCTAGGGACTTACCTAGTGAGTTTGCTTAGCAGGAGAAGCTCACCAGCTACGTCCCCGCACAGTGTATATCTAAATTGAAGAGATGAAATGTTTATCAACTTAACTGCATCCCACCTTTTAGCCGGCGGTGAATTTGTTTAGCGGGGAAAACTCACTAGCTTTATCCTTGCACACGTGTATAGCTAAGTCAGTGTGTTGAAATGTTAGCTGAATTGCAAGCAAATACATAAATTAAGAGAAATGTGTTTTAAATATGTCTATGGAGTCTTCTGTTCATGACATCACCTGTGCAAATGAACTTCTTTTCAATAGGAAATGTTACATTTGTCATGGTGACATCATAAACAGGAGACACCAGGTGACAAGGTGATGTCATGAGGCGCATCACAGACACATTTTTTTCTTAATTCATTAATTTCTGTGCACAATATATAGATCATTTTTTATCCTTTCTTATTCTCTGCATTCACAGTATAAACAATATTAAGGTTGACAGAGTTCCTTTAAGTGATTGACATTGATAGCTGAGCTGGAAAGATAGAGAATGTGTCCAGTGATTAGTGTTACCTTATTCTTTTTGGCTTCTCTTTGCTGCCTGCAATGGATACAGATGGATTAATATAGAAACTAATCAAGCTGTGTTCTATAGTTATGCTCATCAAATGTTTTTCAGTTTTCGATGAATATCGCAATCAAAATGAAAAAAAAAAATAACACTGAGATTTTATAAACCCAGTTATGGAATTCATCTATTATGTTGCATATTATTCTTGTATCGGTGGGCACAAGGCAAAGAACAAATGCTCTAAAATTAGTACATGCTAATTTAGACCATAGCAGCTTAGTGTTAGAATTGTTATTCTATTGATGTTATATTAAAACACACTTAAAAGGAGACACAGTTTTATTCAGATGGAAAGCCGAACCACATTCACATTAATAAACATTACTCCGTTCCCAGTTTACCTGATTAACACAGAGACATATCAGTAGGAGTAACCAACGGTTGATGGAACGCATCAATGAACCAGCAGTTTCATGAAATTATTTCTTCCAAGTCTTGTTTTTTGGTCAAAGATTTTGGGATATCTTTTGAATGGTACTTTACAGAAGTAATATTGTTAAATGATATTAAACAGATATACATGACGTTTAATATTATGAAAAATACAATTTTGGGTTGAATCCGTCCTTTTATTGCTGGTAGAGGAACCTATGTTATGCCTCTTGTTGCCTGTGCAATGTTAAATGTCATCTACTGGGTGATTTTTGGTGAGTCTATTTGAGATATGTAAATTTTACATATATGCATATATCATACAGTGGGGTTTGTTCTCTCTCACTGCAAAGATTATCCAGTCTGGTGAATACAATTTATATATTTCTATGCAACCATTATGGTCACATTTCTTATATTTGCAGATTCTTCCCATGGAGGAGAAAAAGGGATAATACCCAGCATCCTTGCCTGCTGTCTGTCACAAAGATATGGCCCATGCTCTGTCATCCTCCCCTGATGATATTTTTATTCCTGCTGTTTATCTTCATTTCAAGGACATCTCCAATGTGTAGAAGACCATAGTTAGCATATTGATCTGGGATTTGAAAGGATTACCCATCTGCAACAAGATAAAAACAAATCTCTTCATAAAAACACTTAACATGCATATTGTGCCATATCTTCACAAACTCAGAGAGAGAACACCATGCAAATACAAATTTGCATAGTGGTTGGCAAGGTGTCCGTACACTGGTATGCACCATGAGGACTACTGAGTGACCACCACTTGGCATACACGTAAAGTTTTCTTGTATTCCCCATAAGCACTGTCATCCTCCTTTTGCTCATTTCATATACTGTGCACTATGACTCTTAGAGATGCATGGGAGATTCAACAATATGAGGATGTCCATAAGCATGGAGCACACACTGACATCCAGAGCAACCACTGAATTGCCAGGATACCTTCCCATGAAGTTCCCAGGTAAGCAACAGAAGGGTGGCTAATATATTGATGTACTGTACTTTTCAGGGATGAAGGGAAATTAATAGAATGCAGCCCCAGGTAAAAAAGAACAAAAAAAAAAACAACACTTAGCTATTATGTAACCTTTAATCTGTTGTCCACAAATTACCTGTACAATATTTTATTCCTTGTGTATTTTTAAGTCAATGCTGCAAGTTATTCTATCAGCTTGTTAAGAAGCACATCCCTTTAAATTGGGCCTCTCAACCTGGGGGTGTATGTGAGATCTCTGGGGGGTGCAAAGCATACTCTAGTGAGTGTGAGGGCCAAGGTTTAAGCAAATACTTACTCTGCCCCTTTGCGCAGTACTTGTTGCAGAGTGTAAGATTGCTGGGCATCATGTGACATCCTGGTGCTCTGACTAAAACAGTGCGTGGCACTACGTGGGTGACTGGACAGTCTATGCTCTGACAGAAGTATAATTACATTAATTTTACTTAAGCTGCCATATGTGTAATGCAAGCCAAATGGTGTTTTGGAGGAGTGATTTTACTCAATGAATATTAGGCACCCTTACTTACTGTAGGTAATTTTATGATATCTTTCCAGGAGCACATTATGGGGGAATCAAGGACAGTGGAGACGAAATCTAAAATTATTTTTTTAACTATTTTCTAACTATATAGTCTTGTGAGCTATACTATACTATACCAGTATCTGTCTAACTATATAGAAGCCACAAAAAGGGTGGAGCCACGCAATGTTCAGTCTACACAGAATGCAAGGGTTTGTAAGGAAATGTAACTACATTGCACGTATATAATGGTTTGACACAATAATATTCCAAAAATACAGTCCACACAATTTAGGAAAAACTAACATTTAGCAATGTCTAATTCCAGATTACAATAGAATATTAGCAGGTGGTTAGTAACATTTCCATTCCCTCTCGTTTATTGATGGATGTGTACCACAGGTTTTTTTTTCTTGAAGGTATATTTAGAGTTTGGCTTAGCTTCTTTCATCAATTGGCCATTGTTGAATTCCATGTTATAAAACTCTGAACAGGAATACAATAAATTATAGTGAATGCCAAGTTTGCTCTTGACTATCTGCACACTTAGCCTGTTTCTTTCATCAGTCCACAAATTTTCCATGACACAAAAAATACGTTCCACAAAAGCATTGCTGCAAGTAATGTCCAGAACTGCCTGTACTATTTGGAGCAGATTTAGTGCATTTGTATTTTTAAACCTATTTGTCAGGGCAGGAAAGATCTTCCTTACTCATGATCGCTGGCAATGCTTTTTTTCAGAGGCAGTATTCTCTGCTTAGCTCCTCAATGTCATTACGGTTGGCAATCTTCAGAACTTCACAGAGATTTATGAGATCATCAAATGATGGGACCTTCTCAAAATTCTCAATGCTCTCTCTAAACAAAGGATAATAAAAAAAATGATCTTCTGCAAACAAGCTTGGGCAAATCTTGGTTTTTTTTTTAACCCCAAAAAGCTATTGTCTCTTATGTTTTGTAGCTGATGGCTAATGCTACACAATAGAGAGTACAGTTCAGGGACAGTTACGGAATCTTTTTTTAAAGTTTTAATCGTTTTGGTGAAAAATATCATGAATGAATGCAAAAAAGTGTGAGGGTTGTGCTTAGTGCATTTTGCTGGTATTTTATGAAGCTCCATATAACTGGTGGACACTCTTCTTCTTCCACAGACTGCATAAAATAATCTTTTATGGCCTCCCAATCTAAAAGCAGTCTATCAACCACAGCGAAAAGACTCTTGTTGGGACATGATATAGAACTTTTTTTGCACTGCATGAAAATTCATTAAAGATCTTCAAGACTAGGTTCTAAACATCGAAGCTAAGGGTTTTCAGTGTATAGTTTGCTGTGTTATGTAACACATGGCAGTTGCAGTTTGCCTTTATCATATAAGGTTGTTCCTCTTTCAGTTTCTTATAGACAGTTTTTTGCCATAATTTATATGACATGGTAGCTTCTATCATTGGGGATATGTATTTGCCTAGAAATAACTAAACTTAAAACTAGACTGTGGGGTAAAACAACGGCCACAGCACTTTATATAAATAGTCATTGCATTACAATCATATATATATATATATATATATATATATATATATACACATTCCACATATATATCCATAATTATACAATGACTAAACATAAACATAAATAATCCATAACCAGAAAACCAACCAAGCTTGCAAGAGTATCCAGGTGGCTGCCGAATAAGTCCATGTTCTGGGCATATACCAATGCCCCCAATACCTGAGGTTCGAGGTACCACTTTCCCCTCGAACCTCCCACCAGAGTCCCGATTGACTCTCGCCAATCCATTCTTCCATTAACCCTCCTGCATACCCTGCAAGCTTCCGCCAACGCTGTGACATGCAAATACATAAATAATAAATAAATAAATAAAGGCTCGTTAACCATAAAATTAGGGAGGGCGGGTGGGACATGCCCATGCCTCTGGCCATCGCTCAGTGCACCACCTACCCGCAAAGTATGCGCGGAAACCCACGCTACCCGACGCAACGGTATAAAGTTCCAGCTCGTCTGCCTGCACGACTGCACCCTGAAATGCTACTTTACCGTTAAAGCGCTCAAGGAAGACCAGCCACACCGCCAGGTCTGCACGTATCTTCCTAGTAACCCGGATAAAATGGTGTCCAGCTGCAATACCCGCCGTAGCCCGCAACAGTGACCAAATGAACACCCGACCCACCGGAATAATCCGACACTCAAAGTTCAAGCGCCCTATCAGTGACTGCAACTGCCACAATGTGACCTTTTTGGCCCTACCGACCATCCGAACCGCGCCCGCAGTACCACCAGCTTATCCCCAGGAAGCCGACAGACCCATGCCACTGAGTCAATCTATAATCCCAGAAAGCTTAAGCAAGTAGTAGGACTCTCTGTCTTATCCGCCGCCAAGGGAACCCCAAAGCTAAGTGCAACCTGCTCCAGCGAGCGCAGCAAAACCATGCAAGATCGGTAGTCCTTAGGGCCCACGCACAAAAAAATCGTCCAAGTAGTGCACCATTGAACGATTTTTTGCCACTTTCTTAACCACCCATTCGAGAAATGTGCTAAATTTCTTGAAATATGCGCAAGAGACCAAACACCCCATAGGCAAACAAAGATCCACGTAAAATCCTTGTTCAAACCAGCATCCCAGGAGGTGATGACAATCCGGGTGGATGGGAAGGAGGCGAAAAGCCGACTCAATGTTAGCTTTTGCCAGCAGTGCCCCAGGACCCGCATCGCGGACTAAATCAATCGCTTTGTCAAATGATGTGTACGATACGGAGCAAAGCTCCCTATTGATGTCATCATTATCCCTTAGGATAGGACAAATGGTGTATTAGCCGGAATTTCCCGGGATCCTTCTTAGGGACCTCCCCCAAAGGAGAAACCCGTAAATTCACCATTGGTGGCTCAGGAAACGTGCCGGCCATCCTACCCGCCTCCAGCTCCTTCTTAAGCTTTTCCCTCACTACCTCTGGAAATTCAAGCACAGACTTGAGTTCCGGCGGGAGATACGGCCCGGGCCTGGAATGAATGGAATACGAAAACCGAACCGAAAACCATCCTCCAAAAAACTTGTGTCTACCGTAGCGCCTTAGCCACGGCCGCATCGCATCGCTGCTCACTGGCGTTATCCCCTTTAGCCCCTGACTGACCAGCCGAACTCCCTGGCTTGTTGCGTTTAAAGCATCTGGATCCACTATTGGACTCTCCGCAGACTGAGCACTCGTGCTGGAACTTGCACGATGCGCCCCACTTGCACTGGCTGTCGTTGAACAGCCAGCACGTGCCACGTTTTCTGGTGGCCGGCGTGGAACCTTGAGCTCCACCACCGCCCCCCCCCCCCCGGGAAAGGGCGATGCCTTTTGTGCCATCATGATCTTTACCCAGAGAGTGATATCTATCTGGTCAAAGCTCATGCCAGGGTTGGCGGCGAGACGTTGACGAAACTGTTCGTCGTACCTCCACCACGCCAACCCAACGTAAAGGCGGTACGCCTCCCAAATCCCGTCCACATTGCAGAATAGGGAGGAGCACTGCTCGGGGCGTTTTCCTCCTATCACGCTAGCCAGGATGCAGAAAGACCGCAACCAGTTCCCGAATGTTTTCGAAAGCTTCCTATACCGCTTTTATCTTTCTTCCTCCTCTTTTTTCTTCCTATCCTCTTTTTTCTCATCTTCCTTGAGGTCGATAGGCTCTTCAAAAGGAAGCAAAGAAAGAAGCTCTACGTATTCCCCCCTCCATATTTTCTCCCGCACCTCTAACTTCAAGTGCACCCCTAATGGACCTGAGAAGGACGCGTAAGAGGAGTAACGCGCCACCTCAGCCACGCTACCTGGCCCCAAGTCCACTCCACCCACAACGCCGCCCGGTGAGCCCCCCGCCGTTGTTGCTCGCTGTGTACTGACCCCCCCACTAATAGGGGAGAGGCCCTGGCCAGCTCTGATGCTAACCCTCTTGCACCACTTGTCGGAGGAGAGGATACCGGAGAAACCCAGGCCGACACCACTATCACTACCGCCTCGCTCCTACTTGCCCACGAATCTAGGAAAGCGCGCAAGCCCCCCAGCAGCTCAGCTTCCCCCCGCCCCCCTGGGGAAGGGGTAACGAGTAACTCACCGATCGGCCCTGCAGCCGAACTGGCCCGCTGTTTCGCCCGCTGCGTTACTGCTGGCTGCCTTCTCCTTTCGGCGGCCATCCTCTTCTCATCCAAAGATCTCACAGGGGGACCGCGACCTCCTGAACCGGCATCCCTTCCGGCTTGCTGCTGATCGACCGTCTGATGCTGCCTGTAAGAAGTAGAGCATTGTGAGAGTACTACTGACCCAGCCGGGGGTGGAGGAGACCCATCCCTTCGAGAAGTACGCAGAGCTCTACCCAAGCCCCGCTCCGGCCGCATGCCATAATCCATAGGGGAGAGGGTTCTATCTATCGGGGACCGCATCCTGTGCCGCGACCGACAAAGACTGCGAACCCCCTGCGTCTGATTGCGCGCGCCTGTGCACCCCCTGTCCTGTGCCGTACACAGCCTAGCCTAGCCCGACCGCTAGCCTGCTTAGGAGGCCCAACCGCCTTGGTATCGACCCGTGCCGAACCGACGCCATCATCCGAGACTTCCCCATCCACTTCAATGGGAGACCCCCCCCCCCCCCGTACTGGTGACATGGAGAAGGCCGGGGAGCCCCGTGGTGAAAACAATTCTGGGGACACTGACACCTGCAGTGGCATGAGGGGGGACAAACTGCTGGAACTACCCCCCGATGAAGACCCCCGCCCGCTAACCCTAGCGGGGGGCCTTCCCCCGCCCTGCCCTGCTGGGGGAGATGGGAAAATTATCCTGAGGCCGAGCCTGTTCATGATCAGACTGGGCCTGAAACAAATCTGGTGTGGAGCACCTGGATGGGACCTGTGTGGGCAGAGCACGCAGCCGAGAGGGCCTGGGGGAGGTGAGAGGGGCAGTGGGCAGCGACGGGGCACTGCTAAGGGGGTTGGGACCCCTGCTCCCCCCACACCAGACACGCTCACCTGATGCCTTCCAGGCGCCGTGGATCCTCCCATCCGCTGGCCAGAAGTCACCATCCGGCCTCCCTGCTTCTTAGGCCCAGATGCCTGCGTGGAGGTGTGGGGGCCAACGGTCCTAGGCCCCCCGTGCTTCCCGCATCCACTTCCGGCAGGGCCCGGCCTCCGTCGCCGACTTCCGGTTTCTTTTCCCGCCACATGACGCCAGTGTAGCGCGCTCAACGGGGCGCGATCCTTTCTCGCTGGCAGCTCCAATGGTCCTGGGGGGGTAGAGGGGTCTTCCTTGCTCCTGCTGAAAGCCCGCTGGGACCTGGGAGGCAGTCATCCCCAGGGCTCAGACGTCCTTGAAGGCCTCCCAGATGCAGGGGCAGCCGCCCCCAACGCAGGCCCACATCCATCCAGTCGACCCTGGAGCCATCCTGTTCCTTTCTGCAAAGCAGCAGCCCTCATCTCGGCCAGGATCCGGTCAATCTCAGCTTCCATGGTCCTGCAAAAGAAGAGGGGAGACAGACACCACAGACAACAGGTATGCGGAAAAACTCTTCCTAAAATGGCCCCCAAACTTCCTGTTTCTAACTTTTACATATCCCCTCAGCACCCTGTCATGATTGCCCCTCCTCGACCTTGTCTGGGGGCTACAGAACCATTATGTGCAGTATAAGCAATCATATTCTTAATGTCCAAGTTGAGACTGCTTAGGACATTCATAAGATGAGTGCTCACTGACTAAGAAGACTCATCAGACTCCTCATAGAAGTCCAGCAATCTATCTTTGATGCCACTTGTGGCTTTAGAAAACCGTACCTCTAGTGGAAAGAACTTGCGATTACCCTTATTGCTTGCATCTGTGGCAACGGCATAATGGCATTAAATGTTTTGCATTTGCTCTAAAAATATGTAGTGCTAGCATGTTTTCAGTTCATTTTTCATTTTAGTTCATCCAAGATGGATTTTACTGGCTACTAGAATCATTAAATAACTTTTCACTGAGCTTGCTGCAACAGTCAGAAGTCATAACTATAATGATGCTGTACAGAATGAAATACATGTGCCAGCTCAGCCTCTGGAACAAAGTTCTGCTCTCTGCTTTGTACAGTAGTAAATCATTTTCTATAAGGCTTTTTCTTACTTTGCATTGCATGCTGCTTCACAACATCATATTTTACACTGAAAACACTTTCACAAACAATACAGCTTGCACTGCTCTCATCTGATGCTTGTGCTACCCATGATTTAAAATCTGGTTCTGCTAGCCACTCTTCATTAAATGTGCAGTTTCCCAGTCTCCCTTTCGTCCTAGGAGGAGTAGATGGATTTCTCTCTCTATCTGGTTCTTTCTGAGATGTACTACTGGTACTCATATTTGGAGTGATTTGGCTGCTACTCCTATTTATCCCAGTAGAAACAAATACATTTAAAAAACAAAAAACGTTATTACATTTTTCAAACACTACTGCTGCACAAACCAAAAACTTTAACATAAAAATTAGTAGTTTAAATAGATGCAGTATAAAATATAATTTCACTGTTTAATTCTCCAGTTTACCTAGCACTGTCTTAAAAACACTGCTTTTCAGCTTCAGACAGTGACACACAGTGCCAGATAAGAATATTGGTTGTAGTCTCTTGGGTTTACGAGGAGAGTTGGGGTGCTCTACAGTCAGATGGCATTCACTAAAATAAAATATGAACCCCATGGGCCGCAGGCAGGCGTATGCCTATTGCCCTCAATATTACTGGGGCTCCAATATAACTTAAATAATGCCCCCTGGGAAAAAAAGGTTGGCACAATGCCAGTGGCCATGATATAACATAAATAAAGGCCGGTGGGGGCCATGGGCCAGTGCAATGAAATTATAGGCCCTCTGGGGCACAACTCACTCAGTTACCACAGGCAGTTATGTATATAAATACTAGTGTGGTTTCTATCTAAGCATTGTTAATTTTTTATTATATTTTTATTGATGTAAACAGTTATCAATACCAGACCGTCAATAAATTCAGTTAGTATACAGTACATATAAATGACACTGTGACAGTTAAAAAAGGTTTTAAAACTCCTACATAACGCACAGGATGAAACGGTATAAAATAAGAAAAACACAAACTGTTGATAGTGGGGGTCTAATTAGCATACTAGTTCTTAACTTTACAACAAGAGGGTTACCACATGAAAACGAAAGGTCAGAACGAAGTCTAAACGGTTTACTCAAACATTGTATGCTTTCATGATGTTATCCAAAAGCGCCCTCGTGTGGACAGACATACCCATGGCATTTTAGTTACAACATTTAAACATTTCAAAAATTTTCTGTAGTTCTATTAATGCTGTTAAGGGGAAAAATGAACAATAAGAATGGAAAGAGAGAGTGGAGATGGGACAAGAAACAGTCTAAAGAAGGTATACTAGTTATACTAGTGGTAGCGAGGAGGCACCATAAAATAAATGGGCTTAAGGACCACATCTTGTGTCCTCACATATCACACTTCCTTCGGAGTGCAAAAGTGCAGGGGCTGGGGAGGGTGAAGGCATAAAAATATACACAGAGGCAGTGTTGGGATTCAAAATTTTTAGTAACTAAAAATGTTAGTAACCAGTGCCGACTCAAGTATGGTGAAATCATTTTTTCTCTAATGTCAAATAAAATAAAAACTAGTCTGAGTTATTGAAGAATAGTATGCAAGAGGTATCCATCAGGACAACGCAGAATCTTAATCCATTTTTAATCCAATCACAATACAATAGGTCTTTTGCATAGAGAAAGTCTGAGGTCATCAACAAGACCAGAATCACGTAATTATTATTAGAATTCTTCCTAGGCTTGGTCTGAATTTGCTCTGGGCAACTTGCTCTGGGGCCCAAGGTAGCGGTTCCTTCATAAATAGAGAAAAATAAGACACCACCTTACACACACTAAAAATTCCTCACTGTGCCATATACAAATAGGGAATAGTCAGGAAACGAGGGCGCAGGTTGTTACACGTGGGACATATAAAGACAAGAAAATATATATAGTGTAACACTGTTAGGGTTTATTGTGCTGGAAGGTAAGTGTGTTAGATGCACTCACAAGTGTCCAGGTAAAACAGCATCAAAGTTGGCAATGTTCCATAAAATTCTGGTTTAATCTGTAGTGGGATAAAAGTACAAGAAGGAACATACATAGAGCAGTACAGTTTTAACAGTAAAAATGGCCTGTGCGTGAATAAACACTTACAGAGTCCATATAGTAAAAAAACATCTCTCAAATATGTCCACAGGAGCAGCTGGTTTAGGGTCCCAGTATGGTGCTGATACTCAACGCGTTTCTCCGGGTAATAGCGGTAGTCCCAGCTTCCTCAGGAGTAATAGTCATGTTGGACGGTGTAAAACCGTCTTTCTTATGTGTAAGAAACACACCTTATGTGTAAGGTGGAAGGGACTGCCGGAAAGACGCTCACTTCCGGTACGCGGAAAGCGTCTGACCGGAAGTGACGCTTGCGTTCCACAGTGCGTTCCACCAACGAAACTTGCGCTCCACACAAATATAAAGTCGGTAAAAAGTCCCCGAAGTCAAAAAACGGAGCAGGAAAGGGGCTCCATATGTATAAAGTTAGGAATAAATTATAAAAACTACATTTTTATTAGAAAAACCTTATTAAAAATATCATATAAAAAACGGGTTAAATAAAATGAATAAAGACTGAAAGATAACAATATATAATTCTATACACCCACATATGTGGGAAATGGAATGATGTATTGTACAATATGGGCAAAAAATTAGATCTTCAATTAGATTATCACAATTGCGGGATGAGTTAAAAGAGATCGATCCAGTGGTGGGGAAAAAATACCCACTATATCTAGAGGTGAGCATAAATCCAAGGTTGTAGGGGTTTCATAGATAACACAATTTGTTTTGGGGTATGTTAGAGAGAAAGGGGGCTAAAATAAGTGTACATAATCATAATGTTATGTATTCAGACAATGGACCATATATAAAAGTAAAAAAACCATGTATCAAACCATTTTAAAATTGAAGGAGAGGATCAAAAATGGGGAAAACACATATGTATGTTGCTATTGAAAATAACAGTCAGACATATGATTATGTTTCGTAAAAGGACATGATGTCCAGGTCTAAATTAAGGCCTTTTGGGGCCAAAGTCTACATCTCATGTATCCATTTGGTTTCTCTTTAGGGTAGTCTCTGCGTGAGGTTACCCCCTCTCCAGTGAGGACTAATTTTGACTATGCCAATTACTGAAAGTTTGTCTAAAGTAAAAGAAGGACATTTATTGCAATGTTTGGGTACGGTGAATTTAGTTTTTTCGTCTCCTATGCCTTCCATGTGTTCAAGAATTCTTTCTTTTAATGGTCTAATAGTCCTACCTATGTATTGAATCCCACAGGGACATTGTATGAGATATATGACACTGTTGGTGTTACAGTTAATAAAATTCTTTATGTGATATTCTCTACCTGTGGTTTTACTTTTAAAGTGAGTCGTGTTCCTGGGTAGGTGTTTGCACATTTTGCATTTTCCGCATTTAAAAAAAACATTTGGTTTCTGGCTAAGGAAGTGTGTTGGGCCTGAAGGTTTAATTTGGGGTAAGGCACTAGGGGCTAACATAGACTTGAGATTGTTGGCTTTCTTAAAATGGTAGTGGGTGTGGGAAGAAGTGCTTCTTTTAAAAATTCATCCCCTAACAAGATAGGTCATAGTTTGTCTAAAGCCTTTTTAATCTTGTTGGCCTGTGGGTTATATTGAGTGAGGAAGGGGCACTTTGTGGTAATGTTATTTCCTATCTGGATTTTAGGTTTTCCTTTTATTAAAATATTTCTGTCCGTTTCTTTAACTTCTCTGAAACTTTTTTCCAATAAATGATTCGGATATAGTTTTTCTATTTATTTATTTTTCAGGGATTTTGATTGGGATATGAAATCAGTATCTGACATACAGTTCCTTTTTATTCTGGTGAGTTGGCCTTTTGGGATATTATTTAGCCATTTTATGTGATGGCTACTGCGATAGTCAATAAAGCCATTTGTGTCAGTGGGCTTGAAAAATGTTTTTGTTATGATAGCATCTGCTGATGCTGATAAAGTTAAATCTAAGAAGTCTATTTGAGTTTTGTGTATAATAGAGGTGAAGTGAAGGTCATGATTGTTATTATTTAGGGAAGAAATAAAGTTAATAAGTTCCTGTTCTGGGCCATTCCAGATTATTATGATGTCATCAATATATCTACGCCAGAGCACCAGGTTGTCAAAAAATCTGTTTCCCGGCAAGGTTTCTTTCTCAAAATCTGCCACAAAAATGTTGGCATAACTTGGGGCGGACCTGGTGCCCATGGCTGTCCCACAAATTTGTAAAAAGAAGTCTCCTTCAAAAGTAAAATAGTCATGAGTAAGAATAAAAGAAATACAGTCTAATAGAAACAATTTTTGTTTCTCCGGTATTGTATGATCGAGTTCTAAGACTCTTTTAACTGCCTGATTACCTTTATTATGTGCAATGGAAGTATACAAAGAAGTGACGTCTATAGTGGCCCAGAAGTAATTGGCGGACCAGGTGATTTCTTCTATGATTTTGAGTAAATGGCCTGTGTCCCTCAGATATGAAGGGGCTTGAGTGACGTATTTTTGTAAGAATTGGTCTATATATTCAGATAAATTACAGGTCAGAGATCCGATCCGACTGATAATTGGTCTGCCTGGAGGATTTTCTAAAGATTTATGAATTTTTGGCAGTAGATATAAAACAGGAGTTTTGGGGAATCCTCTGTATACATAAAGGAATTCTTCTCTATTTAGGATATTCTCCTTTAGTGCTCTCTGTAGGAGGCTATAAGCTTCTAATTTATATGAGTTGGTGGGATCTTTTTTCAAAAGTGTATATGTGCGCTTGTCATTAAGTTGTCGTTTAGCTTTTTAGATATAGTTTTCTCTTTTAAGGATGACTATTCCACCTCCTTTGTCAGCTTGTTTTATAACAAATTTGTGTCTATCTTGTAGGTATTTTATGGCCATTTTTTCTTTCTTAGTAAGGTTGTGTTTAGAACAAGCATTCTTACAGATCTTTTCCAATTCTGCTGTGAAAAGGTCTTCAAAGACTTTCATGTTCTCACCTTTATCCCATGCAGGAAAGAATTTTGATTTTGGTTTTAGGCCTGAATGAATGTATTGGTTAGTGACAGTGATGTTGCTTTCTTCAGCAGGGATAGAATTAGTGGTCATTTTATCCTTATTTTTGGCAAAGTATCTCTTTAGTGTAAGATTTCTTATAAATTTTTGTGCATCTATAAATGTAGAAAAGGTATTGGGTCTCTTATTTGGAGCAAATTTTAATCCCCTTGAGAGTAGGGTCAATTCCTCTTTTTCAAGTGGTATTCCTGAGAGGTTAAAGATGCCTTTTTCTGGGGAATTTAATCTGAATCTATTTCTCCCTCCTCTACATCCTCTATTCCTGTTCTTCTCCTTTTCATGGGTGTTTGGGATAGGGGTGCATATCTGTTGGTGAGGTCCAATTTTACTATTCCCCTTTATTTTGGGTGGTCCTCTCTTCGGTATGGCCCCTTCCCTAAAAAAAACCTCCCTTTCTCTAGCAGAGTATGTTGGTTTGGGAGATCCTGCTCTATATCTAGAGTTTGGCGAAGTGGGTTAAAAAGTATTACTTGGAATTCTCCATTTTTTATAGGTGTTGTGAAAAGGTGTTCTGTGTGAAGAATTTTTGAGTGAGTCGTCATACAGCCCCCAAGTGGGTTGTCTCTTTTCTGGCCTAAATGAGGGATTTTTGTGTGCCGGTTTGGGGCTAGTGTAGTATTGCCTTGGGTAATGGTAACTTCTCTGACTGATTTGGGGTCTATATCTATCTCTTTGAAAGTGGCCACTTTCTGATCTATTCTTTGCAAGGGTTTAATCTTTCTTGTTGTTCCATTGGTATTGTCTACCTGTTTTATAATCTTCTTTATCTCTTTTAAATGTATCATTTTTGAAACCCATAATTCAGAATGTGCTGAAAAGTAGTGGTATAAAGCTGGATAAGCACGCCATAAGGCAAGTGTTGACCTTAAGCTGCAAGCAAGCCATCTTGGCCCCAAAACTCTACCAATCTTTATAATTTCCGAGTTCACCAGAAATTTTGAAAAGCTCAATTTGATTTTTCTTTGATTGATGAAAAATTGGTGTAGATTTTATCTATAAAGATTTTGAAGTGATTCACTTGTTTAACTTGAGTGATAGAATCATCTAAGACAAGTTGCAGATGGTGATTTAAACAATGCCAAATAATGATGCCTGGGAAACTTTTTTTAACCCCTCTTTTTGCCTTCTCTGACGTTTGGTGACAAGGGCTGTGTTAACATTTCTTCAGTGTTTGTATTTTGCTGTAATTAATTTCTTTCTAATTTAGTGTACCCACAAAAAAATATATATATCGTTTTTATCATCATAAGAAGGACTTTCTTTGGATACCATTATTTTGATAATGGCATATAATTATATATATATATATATATAAAAAAAAAAATATGGGAAAAAAAAGTTTCTAATATTTGTCCTGAGTTCAGAAATAGCCCATGTTTTATGTTTTTGTGCTTTTTTTTTATTCATGTTACAGGGCCAGAAGTATAACTAGTGCAAAGCTATTTAAAATCCTTTTTTTTTCTTCAAAATTAGCAATAGTGACATTGTAACACTGATATCTGTACTAAATCCATGAATGCCCCATCCCCCCCAATGTACATATTTTTTAAAACTAGACAACTCAGGGCATTTCACTTGGGGTATTTTGACACTTTTCATGTACCCATTTTACCACCAACCTTTACCAAAGTTTGCATTAAAAAAATAAAATTGTGATTTTTCACACAGATTGCAATTTAAGTAAACATTTCCTCAAAATGTGGAGGGGTATTGTCAAATAACACCTCAATATGTGTTCGGCAAAATCTCCTGAGTACAGCTATACCACCCATTCATAGGTTTGTTGGGTTGTTTGGAGGCTAAAAGGCCACATTTGAGAGGTGCACATTTCCAACTTGGAATTTTGACATGTTCTTAGCCTACAAGGTAAAAGGAAACAAATGGGCACTCCACTGCATCAACGATTCATGAAATCGTTAATAGTGCCAAATGGTGGTAACAAACAGATGAAAAAATAACACTCCACGGTAGGGGCAAAGACCTGACCCATTTCGCTTGACAACCAAGCTTAATCATAGGTAAGAAACAAGTGAACGGTCAGGAACTAAATATACATCGTAAGCCAATAGAAAAGACCATGTAATCAATGTCAGGTTGTGAATGCAAGTTAACCTCTAAGTTGCTGAAAAAATATAAGTGAATAGAACCGGTTAACTCCTAAATTGCTGGAAGAATGTAAAAGTAGATAGAAATAAGGTGATAATTGAGAAAGAAAAAGAAAGAAAGAATGTAACAGAAACCCAATATGCTAAATAAAAATGTAAGTATATGTGGAAGATAAAGAAAAAAGGAAAAATGAAAAGCGCAAGTGAAATAAGGTGAAAATAAATAAAATGCCAGTAAGAGAACAACATTGGCACTATTAAAAGCACTTTCTTTCATGAATCGTTGATGCAGTGGAGTGCCCATTTGTTTCCTTTTACCTTGTATGCTGATGCCTAATCGACGTGTGGAGCACCCTCCTGCAACATATATTAATGTGAGTGGAACTGGCTTGTGTTTGTTGTCATGTTGTTAGCCTATGCCCATGTTCCATTTGGGTCACTTTTGAAGTCGGTCAATGTATTTCACACCATCAAACCATATACTTTGGAAAACTAGACATCCTAGGGTATTTAAAATTGTGGCATTTGAGCACTTTTCATGTACTAATTCTACCACCAGCCTTTGTCAAAGGGTTGGGATGTCATTTCTTTTTCACACACATTGTAGTTCCGGCATGAATTTTCAGATTCTGGTATTTGCCACTGCCAACCAACACCTCAATATGTGTTCAGCAACATCTCCTGAGTACAGGGATACCACCCATGCATTGGTTTGTTGGTTTGTTTTGTGGATAAAAGGCAACATTTGGAATTTTGACATGTAGTCAGCCTGTGCCCATGTTTCTATGTGGAACATTTTTGAAACCGGACAATGTATTTTACCTCATCAAACCATATATTTTTGGAAACTTGACATCCTAAGATATTTCAAATGTTGGTATTTTAATACTGTATATGTACTAATTCTACCACCAGCATTTGTCAAAGTTTGTGGTAGTACCTTTTTTGAGTTTTGTTTCCACAAACATTGTACCTCAGGCATGAATTCACAGATTCTGGTAATAAATTACAGTACAAAAAAATGAACCCCTAAAAACTGCACGAACAGCAAAAAATGCGTTGATGTGCAAGATCACTGCTTATGCATGATCAGTGGCAGGGAATGGCTTTTTGATAAAAGCCATTGGGTCTCAATTTTTTTTTAAATTGTTTTATAATATTTTAAATATTTTATTTTACTTATACTACTTTGATCTGTCTCTCTCCCTAGTTAAAAAAAATGTGAGGAGAGGGATGCAGAGACAAAGAGGTCAGATCAATATTTGTTTAATATTGATCTGACCAGGCAGTGGGGATGCTCATCTTAGCATCCCCACTGCCTGAAAGTATGCCTCCAGAGCACAGGAAGCAGCTACTTCCTGTGCGCTTTCCCTCAGAAGGGCAGCGCCATCTTGGTCACACATTGACCAAATTGTGCTTTTTTTAGTATTTCTGACTGCCTCGACTTATGACGCAGGTCAGCAAAACTTGCAGAGACATAGGAAGCGATTCAATTTGCTTTATATGCTCTTTTTAACAGCCGGTGGAGCACTGAAAGCGAAAAAAAATTACTTTCAGTGCTCGTTTTGGTGCAGGACAGATAGGGCCATCCTGTGTCACTAATGCCTCGCCACACAGGACGGACCTAGCACATCCTGTGTCGGCAAGGGGTTAAGTCTGGTGCTCACCCCTGATTTGCACCCTAACATTACACTTGCTCCATCAGAGCAAAATGCAACCAAATTATTTTTCAAATAGCCAATATCAAATCCAGCATCACTCATTCCCTTTAACAAAGTTTTGTGGATAGTCTCAGCATCCTGTGCTTCCAACTCTATCAAATCAGGGAAAATGATAGGTGGTAGATGAGAATTTTCAACTTTTACAAAAATGATGATCACTGGTTTAGTAGCTATGGTTGACGCTTCATCAATGTTAACAATAAATTTTAGTTTTTTTCTCGATTATTTTAGTAAATATTTGTTCTTTAATTTCTCTAGCAATATGATGAACTATTTTTACAGCATTTTTCCGAGATTGGAGTCTGAATCCCATATTCAACCAGTTTTTTTACTTGCAGTTCAATCTCATCTTCAATGTCAGAAAATGGCCTGTTTCTTTTTGCTGAGCTGTAAACTGTATTGAAGACTTTACACGTCGAGCGGATATATTTTTGGTTAATTCTATCAATGCATTTGGCAGTTACATCATCAGTGCAACCTTTCAGTTGTCGCACACATGTGCCTTTGATGAAAAGTGTTCATTAATTTTTTTCCTTAAAGAAGCTTGCTGGATAACTTCATTTTTTTCTTGATGCTTCAACAGTGCAGTCTTTCCATTTTTTTTTGTTTTTGTTTTATTTATTCTTTATTAAGTATCTCAGTAGCATATACATAAACATACAGTCAGATTTATCACCATTATTAATAATATACATGAAAAAAGTACATTTCCCCTCACGACAGACTAATTTACAGGGATTCCCGTTATTTTCACGGGATCCGAGCCTTCATTCTGCTCCATGCATATCCACTGGAGGAGATCAAACAAAAATGGACCGACAACGATTCCACATATCGCCCATCTTGTCCATAGCAGTTATATTACCTGCTTTATGGAGAAAGTATCTCTCAGCTTCCATCTGGATTTGTTTTTGTATTTTAATTTCCACCCAGGTTGGGGCCTCCAAATTCCTCCAATATCGTGCCATGACTATTTTAATGGCTGAAAGGATATTAATACAAAAGGCTCTTTTATATTTATCTTTTTCATTCAGGTCTAAATGAAACAAGAAAGTTTGTGGGGTTAGGCTACCGTTATTGGGGAAAACCCATTCTTATATATCAGATGCCTTCTGTTTTATTCTATTCAATTCAGGACAGTGCCACCAAATGTGGTACTGGGAACCAATTGCCCGTTGGCAACGCCAACAGAGGTCGCTTGTGTTTAAGTCAAGTTTAGCCAATCGGCTCGGGACCCAATACCACCTTTGCTGGAGTTTAAAATATTGTTCATGAATGTTAATACAATGATTAACTTTTCTTATCTCTTGCCACGCCTTGAACCAATTTAGCAAGGAGAAGGTCTTTCCCTGATCTCTCTCCCACTGTATAATTGCCAGAGACTTCTCGACCGTCACCCCCTTGTCGAGAAAATTCTCTCAAGGTTTGAATTGGGACTTTAAATGGGATAGTTCTAAAAAGGTACAAAAGTTTGGGCATTATATAAGATTTCAAAATGAACCATGAACCATGAAAATTCAAGCTTAGACCATTGAGAGAGTTTCTTCTGAATATTTGTAGATAGAATGTTATAATTTACTGGGATAGTCCTCTCTAGTTGTCGCGTAATCTTAATACCCAAATAATCTATTGAGTCGCATTTACCTCTTTTTTTATCCCAAACCTCTGTACCAATTGACCGCTAGGTTCTGAAAGAAAAAATGGAATAATCTGAGTTTTGGCCAAATTGGCTTTGTAGTTGGAATAAGAGCCAAATAAATCTAGAGCATCTAACAATGCTGGAATTGAAACTTGTGGGTGAGCCATGGTCAACAGAATATCATCTGCATATAAAGTGACTAGATGTTCATCTGGGCCAATTCTAATCCCTTCGATGTTTTGTGCTCTTCTTAAATATTCGGCCAGAGGTTCTATGGCGAGAGCGTATATGAGGGGTGCCAGGGGACAGCCCTGCCTTGTCCCGTTGCAGATGGAAAAGAATTCGGAAGCCAGGAAAGGACCCCTGATCCTGGCTCTCGGGTTAGTATACAATACCATAGTTGCATCGAAAAACAACCCCGAGATGCCGAACACGCGGAGGGTTTCCGACATAAATCTCCAGTCCACCCTGTCGAAAGCCTTCTCTGCGTCCAGAGCGACCACGACAGAGGGGACTTTCCTTTGATGTATAATCTCAACTATATTGAAAATCCTCCTAGTGTTCTCCAAGCCCTCCCTCGCCGGCATAAAGCCGGCTTGGTCCGGGTGTATGAGATCGCCAATCACCAATTTCAAACGATTTGCCAAGATTTTTTAATATATCTTCATATCCAAATTGATCAATGAGATAGGCCTATAATTACCCACCGACTCTGGGTCCTTTCCTGGCTTCGGAATGGGGGCTATTGAGGCCTCAAGCATCTCGTCAGGGAATGTCCCATCCACGATGATCAAATTATAAAGTCTTACCAAGATGGGCGAGATCAAGGGTTCCAGTATCTGGTAGAAAAGAGACGAGAAACAGTCGGGGCCCGGGGCTTTACCTGTTTTCATTTCTTTAATGGTGTCGGACACCTCTTTCAAAGTGATCTGATGGTTAATAGACTCTAGTCTATCGGAAGAAAGAGTGGGCAGATTAAGTGAAGACAGGAAGTTTGTTAGGTCTTGTTTAGTTGTTCTAGGAGGGGGTAAGTTATATAGAGTTTCGTAATAGGTCTTAAATACTCCGGAAATTTTATCTGGGGAAAGAAAGATCTTATCATCTTTAACTATTCTTTTAATACTTGACTTAGATATTTGTGATTTCAATCTTTTTGTTAAGTCTTTCCCCACTCTATTGTTACTGAGATACCATTTGCTTTTAAGACGTGTCATGGCAACTCCTGCTTTATTCTTTAGGCCTGTTTTCATTAGCTCTTGTACGCTACGTATCTCACTAGTTGTCTGAACTGAGGTATTTAGTTTATTCTTTACCTCGAGAATCGCCAGTTGTGCATGGAGTTCTGCCAAATCCTTCCCCTGATTTATTTTCCTCCAGGATCCCTTCTTTATCAAATAACCCCTCAGAAAACACTTCATGGCACACCAAAGAGTATGTTCCGAGGTGTCCGTGTTGTCATTAATTTCCAAAAAAGTCTTGGCCTGTTCAATAAACTCTAGTCTACTCTTCTCTGTATCCAAAAGTTGCTCATTTAGTTTCCAGTTATCTCGAATTGTATAATCCGGATTTTCTTTGATATCTAAGTAAACCGGGGCGTGGAAAAAGATAGAGCCACCCTGCTCTCCAAGAGAGAACAGTAATAATAATTAAATAAAGTAATAATGATAAAAGTGTATAGCACCTCCCACAAAGTCAATATGACAGAGAGAGGTGGGTGCCACCAGACCTAAAATAAACTGCAAAAAAGCCTCAGGACTGGGGTATCAAAAAGAGATAGTCCCAGGGCTGAGAAAGCAGGTCTGTAACTTTAAGGCACTCACACTGTGAGCTGTCTACTCAAGGCACTAAAAAAATCAGATCCAAGTGACAGGTGCAAAAAATATATTTATTAAAGGCCCTTAGACAAAAGTGTACCTTACAGAGAGTGTGCAAGTCTATATAGCAAACCATGTGCCACATAGGTAGTAATGCATAATATATAATACGTGCATAATATATAATACGTGCATAATAGAAAATCACAATTTAAATACATATAACAGATAAAAACAATACATGAATCCTGTGGGGAGTAAAAAGTAAATACTATAATAAATACGCCCATAAAAGATCACTAGCATAGAAAAATAGGGGAGAAAAAAAAGAGAAATAAATATACATACACACTGTGCGTCCACAGCTGTATAACCCAAAAAATACTAATAAATGTCAATAAGAGCTTCTGTAAGGATGTGGAGCAGGCCGGATGAGTGAAAGACTGAGTGGAAAATGAACAAAAGGCTCAGCTGTTCTTGTACTTGGTAAATGACGATAAGGCACTCTGTGGTACTGCTGGAAACGGATAGTGCCAGATACTTAAACAAACCCTGGAACTGCAAAGCATGCAAGCCTCTGTAGAGTGTGGGTACCTGAAGCCCCCAAGACACAGCCCTTCGGCTGTGTCAGGTAAGCGGTGACCTCCAAAGACTCTCCGTGTGATGGTTTGCAAAGTGTTGAAAAGTAGCTCCGTCTGGGTTGTATAACTGTATGCGTCTTAGTATAGAATGCTGCTGCGGGGAACAGAACCTCCCGCCTTGAAAGTTCTCTGAACAGCTGAGTCTCTCACCAGCTGAGTCTCTCATCAGCTGAGTCTCTCACCAGCTGAGTCTCTCACCAGCTGAGCTCCTCCTCCAGGATACACGTGTTGGAAAACAAAAGAACCGACGATCGTTTCACGCTAACACGCTTCTTCCGGGTGCTTGAATAGATACTGAGTATTCTATTTATACACAGTAACCGGAGTGGGCGAAAATATGATTGGTTAATAAACAAAAAGGTAATAATCAAAAGAAATAAATAATAAATTAACAAATAACACATCAATACTACCAATATATATGTAACAGATGTAAAAATTGTATCCTGTATGTTCACCAGTCAGACCCCATCTAAAAAGCCTACAGTGGCTCTAAAAATTCCAGAAGAAAAAGACAGAAGTAGGAGACTAGATTAAATCAATGTTTATATTAATATTTATTTTTTATATCAATATAAATGTTAATATTAAGGAGCCTCCAAAGGTGGTCAATCAGGTAGAAAACATCCATATTTTATCTCATCATTCATGCCCATTGGTGCCAGGGCATATAAATTGACAATCCATTTACATTCTGCTTGCAGGAGTTTTTTGTCACCTCTGAAGCCAACTTTAACCCTTTCGACCCCCCATGCCCTTAGGCACTCAGTTTTGCTCTGATGACACTCTAAAAAATGGAGGGCTACTGAGCTATCCTCATTTTTTTTTGCGAATGTCCCCCAGATGTTCAAGGACCCTGTCCTTTAATTTTCATATGGTTTTGCCCACATAAAATTTGTTACAGGGGCACTGAAGGGCATAAATAACCCCGGTCGTAATACACGTTTTGTGTCCCTTTACATGAAAATTTTCATTTTTGTGGTTAGACCATTTTTTCATTTTAGTAATTGCACGACAAGCTTTGCAGTGTTTGCTCGGAAAACATCCACTGCTATTTCCCTCCTGTGTGAGCCAATTAGGTTGTGGTCGAGATCTTACAAAGTGACTTTGGACTAAAAGATCTTTAATACAAAGAAAAACGTGACCAGTGCGCTTCAACCAACACTACACACACTTATATTTACCCTTAGAACAAGTATGTATCTTGCAGTGTTGTACAAAGGGAATATGAAAAATAAAAGAATAAAACACACAATAGTGTAATATATCAAAGAAAAAGTTAAATAAAGTGAATGAATTGTGCCAAGTGGCCACTCACATTCGTCTGAGCAACTACTTGCTCAGGGATATCAGCATAAGGGAGCCCAGGGAAAGGGTTAATGATGTTCCGTTACTTCATCCATGAAGACTCCACAAAACACATGAGGAAGAAGGAAGGCAAGGATATTAATGAACACTGTTTAATATGTAATACAAATAAAACATAGAATTCTTACAGTTAAAATCTGAAGAGTCCTCAATTTCATTAAAAGCAGTAAAAATGGTAAAAATCCTTGAAAAAGAGTCCAGTGTTGCACATCCCTTGTTTCCTATAGCACACAACGCGTTTCTCCTCTTTGGTGAGGCTTTTTCAATTGCCCTCTTTTTCTTACTAGTATACACCTCTCCTTTCCTATAGTCTTCACTGTCTCTAACAAACTTTTTTCTTTTTCTAATCTTGATCTCCCTCAAGGATTCTAGATCTTTTTGTAAGTCCTTATTTATCTTTTCAAAATGATTACTGCTTGCCCAGTTATCTACTTTTAGTTTGGCCTCTAGGGTTTCTCTTTCTAGTCTGACCAGTCTTGCCAGATTATCCTCTATTATGAGAGAGATCAATGCTAAGGAGCATTCGCTCAAATGGGCTTCCCATCTCTCCTTAAAATTCTCTACTGCTGGATATGACAGATTGTTCCCTGGGTTGAGATGTAACCTTAAACCCCTGGGTATCATTTTAAGGTCGTGATATTTTTTAAGAGTACATAGTTCCCACTTACTCCTGACTTGTTTTTGCAGGAGCCCTTTGTATTTTTTAAAATCTCCAAATATTGTAGAGGGTCCACTTGAAGTGGGATTTTCATCCCCCTCCTCCTGACTGACTGGTTGGACATCAAAGGTCTCAGCCAATTCATGGTCCCACTCCTCTTCAGTGATGGAGTAGGCCATTTTAACCACACTGGAATAAATACAATGGAAGGATCAAAGGAGTCAAATAATAAATGAAATCCTAAGCCCCTCCTCTTAAGACCTATCTGCAATGGTGTGGCCTGACCAGTGAACACACAAAAACAACCCACACAGACTCTCATATAACAGGAAACACTGAAGTCCAAAAAGGGTCCAGAAAAAATAAATAAAATGAAAATAACCTGTCTGTATAACAATAAATTATGTGCCTGGGAGCTAGGGGGCAGAAGAGACACCTGTATCACTGAAAGAAATGAGTGTACGGGGTCTTTAAAAATCTAAGAAAAAGATAGAGCCACCCTGCTCTCCAAGAGAGAACAGTAATAATAATTAAATAAAGTAATAATGATAAAAGTGTATAGCACCTCCTACAAAGTCAATATGACAGAGAGAGGTGCTTGCCACCAGACCTAAAATAAACTGCAAAAAAGCCTCAGGACTGGGGTATCAAAAGGAGATAGTCCCAGTGCTGAGAAAGCAGGTCTGTAACTTTAAGGCACTCACACTGTGAGCTGTCTACTAAAGGCACTAAAAAAATCAGATCCAAGTGACAGGTGCAAAAAATATATTTATTAAAGGCCCTTAGACAAAAGTGTACCTTAAAGAGAGTGTGCAAGTCTATATAGCAAACCATGTGCCACATAGGTAGTAATGCATAATATATAATACGTGCATAATAGAAAATCACAATTTAAATACATATAACAGATAAAAACAATACATGAATCCTGTGGGGAGTAAAAAGTAAATACTATAATGCATCTACGAAGCATATGGCCCTCCACCAGAAAATAATCAATTCTGGAATAGGTTGCGTGAACTGTCGAAAAGAAAGAGTAGTCCCTATCCACAGGGTGGTGCACCCTCCACACATCATAGAGGCCATGTCTGGTCAAGGAGGATGAAAAAATTTCAGATTTAGATCTATATTGTGACTCCTGTTTTCTCCTAACAGATGAGTATCTATCCATATCAAACCCCGCCACTGCATTTAAGTCCCCGGCGATAATTAGAAAGCCCCTCGATAATTTGTCAACGTGTTCTATAGTGGAATTCATAAACCCAATTGTACCCACCGATGGGGCATAAAGATTTACCAAAGTATATAGTACATCGTTGATCCTGCATACCAGGATTATTCTTCAGGCCTCAGGATCTAATTCCTGGTATATCAGTTCAAATTTATTTTTGGCCGATATAACTATTGCCACTCCACGTTTACTTTGAGTAGGAAGGGAGGCTGAGTATACAGAGGGGAACCTAGAGAACCTCCAATAATTCGTCTGATCTTGCCTCCAGTGGGTCTCCTGGACAAAAGCAATATCAATATTGCCTTTTAACAGTGTATCGTATAAATATGATCTCTTACAGGGAGAGTTCAGACCCCGGGCATTAATTGAGACTAATTTAAGAGGCATAGGAATATCTGTAAATATTTATTCCTACCCCCAGCGGCATTTTTCCTGTGTTCTCTAACTAGTTCCTCCTTTATTTTATAACTGTGAAAACATACAATAACATCGCGAGAGATATTGCCTTGAATCCTGTTCATTGGTTTAGGTAAGCGATGTATTCTCTCAATTGGGGTTGGCCTCAAAATTTTAGGATCCACATACACAGACAAAAGTTCCAACATGTATGATTCCAGATAGGTTATGTCTTCAGCAATACCTCTAAATTTAAAATTAGATCTTCTTGAGCGGTCCAGTCTATTAATATTGAGGTCCAGTCTATTATTATTTAAATTGAGAGCCTCATTTTGAATTTGCATATCTTGAATCTTTAGATGTAATGATTCAATTTCAGCCGATTGTGTTATTATAGATGATTTTACTTGGGCGAATTCATCTTTATTATCCTTGACCATTTTATCTAAGTCGTCTTTAATCCTCAAATATAGAGTATCCAGAGCTGCCACCAAGTTAGGCTGGGTTATATATCCAGACGTGTCATGTGGTGAAAAGTCAGGTGATCGCTCCATTTGAATTTTGTCTGGAGCCATAGAAAGATTTAGTTGACTCTTGGGTGAGTAATAAAACTCCATTGGGGCCAATTTGGTGGTCTTACTTGTATTTTTTTGTTTCTCACCTTTATCTTGTTTAGGAGGCATGTTGATAAAGAATCAGGTGTCCAGATCTCAGTCCACACAAAGATCTGAGGCAAGTGCAGTTATAGTCTTCAGTTTAAACTGTGTTGCTTGTGTTGCTTACTTGAACAAGCATTCAGACCTTCAATCATACTCAAATTCTCATGCTTAGATTTATATGATTAAGGGCTTGAGTTACTTAAATATTATTTATTTTAATATGTAGCTGGTGATATGTTGGATCCACAGATACCATTCGTATAATCAGTCTTTTGGATTTTAATCCAGAACAGATATTTAAACCAGTTTATCAACCACATCAAACACTGGGTGGATTAGCGTAGCGAAAAAAGAGTAGAAAACCCAATAATAACTGTAGCCTTTAGAATAGGTATCTCCAGAACTCAAAAAAAATTCTACCAGTACGTGTATATGCTTTACAAATTCGGTATTATACTTAGAGTGGTGATTTTACCGCAACAATGTTTTCACTGCTGTTTAGCTTATAGTTGGAGTACCTCTGGTTTTTAGTGTATATTGTCTCGGGCTGTGATGTTCCTCTTTCTCCTTACTTATTTTTCTCCCCTGTTTCTCCTCACCTACGTTTAGTTCCCCTCTTGTAGGTAAATCAGAGGAAAACACCGCCGATTAGCAGGGTCCACGAAGAGAACACCCCTCCAGCCTAGAACCTCCCTACAACAAGTTCCTCCGTAGAATCCCAGCGGGATGACCACACGGCATCAACAGCCAAAAAATCAACCAGAAGGGAAAGAGATCAGGTAGGTAAAATGCCTGCCGGTTTCTGATCCAGTAAAGTACTGTGTCGGACTCCAAACCAGCACGTTAGATCTTCCACTTCGTCAACCAGCAGCCACTCCTCCCTCACGTCACACACCACGCATCGGCATTACTCCATGCCTTCAAAATGTTCCATTCAGCTAATTAATCCAAGATCAATTTAGAATCAGTATCTGTTGTACAGGTATTTACAGGTGTATATCAGACGTATATGAGGTATATAAAAATATCATTAGATGCACTAAGATGATTCAATCCTCTCAGACGATCCCCTCTAACTCTTATCGTCAGTGTATCATAGGTTATATTGGAGCTTACTGATTGGCATAGATATTTTCATTCAGGCAATAGATCCAAGCTCCCTTTAAATTCTGTACATGGGAGGGTTGAACAGCATGGGTGAAATTAATTGGTTACCAAGTCACTTTACATGCATCATATGTCAAACCATCAATAGATTTTCCAAAATATCAGTGTCTCGATGAACCAAATATATACAGGCTAGGAAGAATAGCGTCCCACTTTACATATATGGATGTACTTATCTGTATTACACCGCATTGAGTTAGCTCCTCTTAATTTAAGCTCCGTCTTATTTGTGTTAGCGGTAGATGAGGAGTGGGCTGGATACAGGCAATAGACAGTAAGCTGGAGGGTGTTTAGGAAGCGGCCGTTTTCGGTACAACCGTTAACTTTCCTTTTTCTCTCCTTTTCTTTCCCGCTTCTCTTCTTCCTTTGCCTTCCCCAATCGTCGGGTTGGATGTTCACAGACAGTGAGGTCACCGCACCTCTTGATCCTTTCTTCCCGCCAACCGTCGGGCGCCCGCCAACAGCACTCCAGTGGTCCCGCCCAAAAACAGCGCAGCGGCTCAATCATAACTCCGTCCCTTCGTCTCTACTCTAGCCGCCTCCCGTCCACGCCCCCCTCAGCATGCACACGTCCTCACGTCATCCTATCCTACAGCGTTTTTTTTTCCAATTTACCAACACTGCATTCTTTCCATTCCTTTGAAACATGAACTCCTTTCATGTTCATGGAATCAAATTTTGCACAGTGATCACCACCCAGTTTCTTGTTACAAACAGTCAAGCCATCATATTTTTTCTGAAATTCCTCGACCGGCTCCATATTCCAGCAATCATGACAATGGTATGCCAGATAATACATCCCCCCACACCAATAAATTACACAGACACAGGAGTGGCTAATAAGGTCGCAGGATTTATTTATCAGAAAAATAAATGCGACAACATAAAAATAACAGCTTAAGATAGCTGTAAACATAAACAGGTAATAATTTACTGACCAAATGTTTAATAGCAACCAGGTATCAATAAACTGTAACCATAGTAATATAAGCATTACTTATCATGAATATATAAGCGGTAGCGTGTCACTTATCCTAGCCCACCTAGGATACGGCCCCGAGGATCTGGTGTAGGCGTAATCCCTGTCCTTGTGGCTACTGGCCACACATGAGCTACACACCATGATAACCTTGGCCACATCCTGAGGATATCAGCTTTATTAAGCAAACCAACCCCTTAAGGGGAATTAAATACAAGGCTTTACCTCTGAGATGCAGGACTTGATCTGGACACAGATTGTGAAAAGATTTGGGGCATAGCTGACCACCAGAATCTGTAAACACCTAACCCTTGGATAGTGATGCCGTCATGACTAAATCTTAACTGCTCATCAATGGGGCTTACCAAGGCGAAACGCGTTGAGACAGAGACCCGGTAGCTGCAGCTCTTCAACCCTGATCCTACTTTCTGCTTCTGCCTCATCCAGGTTACGATTTCATTCAAGTCCTGGACTTTTTTTTGCATATGTCCTATTGTTTCTTGTGTTTTGTTTTTGTTTTTAGCAGGGGCCATTATTGTCCTTACCATCTACCAGGTCCTGCACATGTTTGTTGATGTTTTTACCTTCCAGAATCCATTACATATTTATGAAGAAATCACGCTATTTTCCATGATTATCAAACACGTTGGTTTGTGAGTGTATTCACCACCACTTATATTTACCATTGTGGTGCTCCACAGTATTGCACTATTATTATTTGTTTCTAATTAAAGGTACCACCATCCTGCGCCATTCTGCTTTTTTATATACTAGCCAGAGTAAACACTGGACATCTCACAGATCGAGTGCATGACTCTGTCCAAAATGCAAAAACCTGCAGCTAGTTGGAGAAAGTGAGGCATCACTAGTTACTATTTTTTAACAAAATTTTTATTTTTGCAGTCTAATGACATGAGATAAATTAACTCAATATCTCCTCTTCTCCTAATCCTCTCTTGAGCTCCTCATAAACACTGCGTCTAAATTAAACTTTTTCAAGGGGAGAAGGGAAAATAATTCCACGTACTCTGTGTTACCTGATTTTTTAATTATTTTTTATTTTATTTTATCTTCCTACTCTAGGTGAACCCCCACGGGACCCTCAAAACAGACATAAATATCACATCAGGCTGAATCTGATTTACCTACCGTATTTTTATTTTTCCTTGGCCTTTTTCAGATATGCCCGTGGTAGGAACTGATGGCATTGCCGCCACTGGAGCTACTGAAGGCACAAATTCCCCAGCAACCACTTCTAAGGTTGCCACTTACACCGTTGTGATGAGAGCAAAGCAAAGGGCTGAAGTGGTTGAAGCGACTGCAGCCGCATATGCTCCCTATACTTGCGTGCATAAGGGAACTAGTTTCTACTCTCCCTGAGCCCTGATACTAGCTGTGAGAGCATTCTAGCATCTCCCCGGGGGCACTGGAAAATGTCTGTGGCCCTATCCTCAGTATTGGACACCGCCCCCTCTGTATTATGTTGCGAGTGAGTATCAGGATGAAAGTGTAAAATAGTAAAAGGGGTAAATAAAGACTCACCCCTGAACCTGTTCCCTGGAGGAGGGACTGCTGTGGGTGCTGGAACAGGCGATGCTCTTGGAGACTGGGAGAACAGCAGCGGGCTGCTACCCAGTAAACCTTCTCTGCGCTGTCCAGCAAGAGGAAGGAAAGCTGCAGACGCCGCAGGAGAGGAGTGTGGAGGACACTGGGTGTGAGTCCTGACTCCAGGGAACTCCACACTGCCCCCAGAAACAGGGGATAATGAACCAGGACTGCAAGGGTTAAATGACCTGTGGCACTGGGGGAACCCAGGCCGCTGACAGCTTTACCCTTTGGGGCCCCTACTGTAGAGTAGGGGTGTCTCCACAGGACTCATTTTCTGGGGAATGCATTCTGGTGCAAGGCTGCTGTGAGCCTGCGTGAAGTCTATTATTGTGACCACGTGAGTCCATGGCAGCACCAAGCTGGAAGACCACGTGTTATGCACACCCAGGGCATGCTGCACTGCTGCGATGGCAAACAAGGGCAGTGATATGCTGGAGAGCACTATTAGTGTGTGACCAGCGGCATAATAAAAAGGTGAGAGGGTAATGACAATAAGTGACATGCTCCTATGATTTGCAGGGATGTGATACTAGGAATCTGGGGCTCCAGGGGAAGTGAAAGGCATGGCTCCACTCTGTATTATTAGTGGGGGACCATCTACCTCCATTTTGCTGAGGACTGGGAGGAGCAGACACTTTTAGAGATACTGCACCAGATGGAGGCAGCCACGCCTTAGGGTCTTATTGCTAGAGGCCTTAATGGGGACAGTGGGTAAAGGAGGGGAGAGGGCTGGTACTAGATGGTGTAATGTTTAATATAACACCCACCCTGTATTTCAGTCTCCGCCATGGATTGCAGCATCCTGAGCTGAGCCAGAAGAGCTGTCTTGTCACCAGGCAAACGTGCCATAATTCTTTCATACAGGAAGTTTGTTTGTTATGCTTAACAATATATACCTCAAACCCAGCCCCTTATTAAGATACTAACCACCCCTTGCTGTGCCCTTACTGGTATGATTGACAAGGTGTGTGTGATGACTGACAACCCCCGTCATCATGGCCTTTTATATATTCTTTATTCCAGGCCAATACTTGAAGAGCAATTGTTTGATTATCTCTTGTATTTGAGGTGTAAATTAAATCTACTCTTGATGCTAGACATTATCTGACATCTTTACTCTGAATTGAAGATTGAGCTGCTGAATCTTAATCTATATTTTGTGTAGTATTGGAAGTATCATCTCTTGGTGTTAGACTTTCACTGGGATCTTCAGAGTCTGAAAAATGTTCCATTTTCAAACAATAACTATTGTCCCTCCTGCTAATACTATTACTATTTAGTAATAGTGTTTAGTCTAATATAAATGGGAATGGCATGCTCACAATTGTGACTTCTGTGATCAATGAGGAGCACAGACGTCGTGTTCAGTAGAGGTCCAAACTTCCAGATGATCACACCCTCTGACCTACAAATAAATAAATAGATATTGCAACACCCCCTGCTTAACTTGTTTCACCCTGCTTAGATCAAACATTTTCCCTCGGTAATCCTGACAGTTAAATGTCACTTGAACATCTCAGGAACTCACCCAGTCTTAGCCACTCACTCACCCTGTTTCAGCCACTCACTATAAAGAACAAGTCAATTTTGTCAAAAAAGTGTCAGCAGCATCAAACATTAAAAATATAAAAAATAATATTCAATAAAACAGCTACTAAAAGGATTTCTACAATTAATATTATAAATACTTCTTCTCTTCTAAAATAACTAGCTCTTTGATTTTACTCCACAAGTCTGCAAGAATAGCACAGCCTCTGATGCTCTGCCACTCTCACGGTGTCTCTGAGGGTCCAAACTGCAAAAAAAACGTGTGGCCACGAGTGTCCTGATCAAATCTACACAACAAATAAGGGTCATGTACAAAAAATGTGCAAAAAATTAACAGTCTCAACCACTCACATATTCCGTTTATAATTAGAGTGTTACAAGCCTCATAGTATCGAGGCTTAGCCAAAAAATAAAATAAAAAGCAGCACGCAGGAGCAGGAGCAGGTCTGTGCACAGTCCTGCAACCATTCCTGAGCACTACATGTCAAAATAAATTTTGATCTCTACGGCCCTCGTCGCTGGCTTGCACCAGTTAGGTAAAATTTTAGTAACAGGTTCGCAAAAACCTTTCTATACTGTTTGAAATAAGTTTGTGCCTAAACTGTGGATACTGTGATTTATTTTCTGTGTTTATAGTAAAACACATTAAATGTAAGAAAACTGTCGTGTATGGATGTGGAGGAAACTAATGCTGGCATCGCATTAAGCTGAAAAGTGAGTTTATTCTCTGAATATTTTTTACACATAAAGGCTCCTGTTGATTGAATGAAATATCTTGGCACTTTGGAACGCAAATATGACTTCTGCTTTCTAAACCGAGCACGTGTTCCATGAAACGCAAGGCTTTCCGGTTTAGATCTCCTTGATACAAGGAGGTTGCGGATAAGAGAAGGCATGACTCACTATTTTAGAGACAAGTGTTTCAGTGTTTAGTTCAGCAGTTGCCTGTGATTGATACCCTGAGGAAGAAGAGTATCTCGATGAAACACATAGAGTCACTTGCTTCTCATCCATTTTATTGGTTTTATCTACTTTTCATTTTATCCATTGGATTATATTTGTGGTGACCTCGGAGGTTCCGGAAACATTTACGCTATTCTCTACTGGCGCTGACCCAATCTCTAAGGCGAGATTTAGGAATTGGTCGGTCTCATACCATCCAGTACCCTGTTGCCTTTTGGGGAACCCTGCACATGCAAGCCTGCCTTGCAAGAGAGCTGGTCTTTCTTGCAGTACTCTTATGTGAATCTAAGAAATATTCATTTTTTTATACTTACACTGAATACATACCTCTCATCTTTGTCTATTTATCTATCCGTATAGGTTTATGGTATATATTACTGTTGTATTCTTTTCTGCTTCTTTCACCCATCTCCCTTATTTTACACTAGTTTGTGAGAACCCAAGGGGTTCTTGAGGAGTTTGGGTCCATTTGTCCCAGTGTCCAGCTCCTTTTTCTCTATTTTTTCTATTTTGTACTCAAATGCCTCTATTCCTCTTCCCTCTTCTGTTGTTCTTATTTTCTAGGAGCTTAAATTTTATAACTGTTTATCTGTAATATGTTTTAAAAAGTAGGGTAATTTTCAAGTCAACTGGTCCTTCAAAAATTCATTGTGAAGGTCCAAGCCACAGGAGAAAGCCCGCAAAAAGTAAGTTTTGCAAAAACTAAAATAAAAGAAGTTGTTTTCATAAACTTTACATAAACTTCACCTCTCGTTATATTCTTCTGTGACATTTGTGATAAGCACCAAAAAAAACAACTAAAACAACAAAAATAAAATCACCAAAGACAGGCTGTAAGTAATGCTGCCATGGTTTATGGGCAGGAAAAGAAAACGATGGTAAGTAATTTACTGCAAAATACATTTTTCTTTTTCTTGGCCATCCAAGGCAGCATTACACAAGGGTAATAGCTAAGAAATATGATAACGGGAGGGAAAAATAATAAAGAATGCACAGACTAAAACTAATGTATAACAATATTGCTGAGCAAGCAGAACAGATTTTCCATTTTAAAATGCTTATCCTAAAGCCTGAAACAGGGATAACAATGACCTCATGAAGGACAAGTAGATCATCAAAAAAGATGAAAACAAAGTCTATCCATTTCTACTGCTTAGAGTCAGACAATTGTCTTAAATCTGCTACTGCTTCTGGATCGCCTGTGAAGTTAGAAAAAAATAGTTTTTTTTCTTAACTGCAGCTCCAGTGATACTGTACTTGCCTTATTGCATGCCCAACATTTCCGCCTGAAAATCGGGATGCCGGTGGCCGGAGAGTGAATCAGCACTACCGGAGAATGTTTTCAGAACCATGGAATTGTCCCAAAAAGTGGCAAAGAGGTAGAGCTCGGTGGAACAGACCTAGGGTTGTCAACCAACCAGTATTTTACTGGTAGAACAACACATATTTTGGCTTGTAACCAATATTAAGTCTATGGTTAACCCTATATTGATCTGACCAGTTAGGATCTGCCTCCCTCTCCTCACATTTTATTTAGTGAGAGAGAGAGACAGATCAAAGTTTTAAAAGTGCAAAAAAATAATAAATACACAACACACAAATAATAAAACAATAATCAATTTTTATAAAAGCAATTCCCTTCGTTTAACCCCTTCCCTGCCACTGATCTTGCGTAAGCAGTGACCGTGCACATCAGCGCATTTATTTTTGCTGTTTGTGCATTTTTTGGGGGTTAATTTTTTTTGTACTGTAATTTATTACAGTACTACAAAGGCTCTTCTAAGAGTTATTAACCCCTTCTTTGCCGTCGATCACTGCTTACGCAATGATATTGACGCCAAAACAATTTTTATCTCTTTGCATATTTTTTTTTTTTTTTTTTTTTACACATACCCGCTAGGGGATTACGTGTAAAGTAAAAATATTTGAGATTTTTTTTAATGCTGTCTGAGCGCATAGCGATCAGTAACAGCGAATTAGTGGCAAAGGCGGTTTGGTGATTGCTCAAATAAGCTCACCATTCGCCTTGGTCATATCAAAATTGGTCGGATCAATATTCACAAATATTGATCTGCCTCCCTCTCCTCACTTACATTTTTGTGACGGAAAGAGACAGATCAGTATTAGTGATATAAAATAACATTTTATAAAATTGGCAGGTTTTATGAAAGCCATTCACTGTGTATTAACCCCTTCCCTGCCATTCATCACTGTATAAGCAGTAATCTTGCACAGCAACAGTATGTTTTGCTGTCTGCACTGTTTTATGGATTACTTTCTTTGTACTGTAATGTATTACAGTACTAGATAGGCTTTTCTAAGAGCTATTAACCCCTTCTTTGCTCGAGATCACTGCTTACGCACTAATTCTGAGGCCGCGGAATCAGGGTTCGATTTTGACCCTGGTCAGCTTTCTGATACATCATCTAGTGATGTATCGGTGGCTGCTGAGCCCTTGCCACAAGGTTTGATGGGTGTCTACCTTTAAAAAATATATGGTTTGGTGGGGATCAATTACATTGGCTAGCTTCAAAGATATATCCCATATAGGACACGAACGCAGGTTGACTACATGTCAAAATTCCAAGTTGGAATTTTGAGATGCACATCTCACAAATGTTGCCTTCTAGCCAAAAAGCAAACCTATGCATGGGTGGTATCCCTGTACTCGGGAGATGTTGCTGAACACATATTGGGTTGTTGTTTGGCAGTGACATATATCAGAATCTGTGAATTCATGCCTGAAGTACCATGCATGTGGAAAAAAAACTCCCAAAAAAGTACTACCACAAACTTTTACAAAGGCTGGTGGTAGAATTAGTACATATACAGTATTAAAATACCACCATTTGAAATACCTTAGGATGTCTATTTTCCAAAAATATATGGTTTGATGAGGTAATATACATTGGAAGGCTTCAAAACATTTCCAAATGGAACATGGGAGCAGGCTGACTACATGTCAAAATTCCAGGTTGGAAATGCCCACCCCCTAAATGTGTCCTTTTAGCCCCAAAACAAACCTATGCATGTGTGGTATCCCTTTACTCAGGAGATGTTGCTGAACACATATTGAGGTGTTGGTTGGCAGTGGCAAATACCAGAATCTGAAAATTCCTGCCTGAACTACAATGTGTGTGGGAAACAAATGACATACCAAACCTTTGACATAGGTTGGTGGTAGAATTAGCACTTGGAAAGTGTTAAAATACCACAATTTTAAATACCCTAGGATGTCTAGCTTTCCAAAATAAATGGTTTGATGGGGTAAAATAGCGTGTGTCGTATCTGTTTTATACCTGTCTCCCTGCTCAATGGTTTTATTATTCTTTTTTTTATTTAATAAAGTTACTTTTTACAAACCAACTATGGATTGATGCTGTCTACCTTCCGGATGACTTCAGCTGGCACTACCTCTGTTTGTTCCTGTTGTCTGCCTGGGGTGTGAGTAGATCCCTTTTCTGTGCTACAACACCTGGAAGTTAATCTTACTCACTCCACTGTTACTTGGGGCTTGAGCCGGTCAGAATCTGCTTGGAATTCCTCTTACCATTTGAAATACCCTAGCGTGTCTAGTTTGCAAAAATGTATGGTTTTGTGGGGTAAAATACACATTCTGGCTTCAAAAATGTCCCAGACTTTGGCAAAGATTGGTGGTAAAATGGCTACATGAAATGTGTCAAAATACCCCAAGTTAAATGCCCTGAGTGGTCTAGTTTTCAAAAATATGTACATGTTGGGGGTCATTCATGGATTTAGTACAAATATCAGTGTTACAATGTCACTATCGCTAATTTTGAAAAAAAGGATTTTAAAATAACTTTTCACTACTTATAGTTGTGGCCCTGTAACATGAATAAAAAAAGCACAAAAACATAAAACATGGGCTATTTATGAACTCAGGACATATATTAGAAACTATTTAGCAGTGTTTTTTTGTTGTCTCTTGTACATGAGTATATGATTTTTCAAAAAAAGTCATAAAAATTTTTTTTTTTTCATTTTTTTGCCATATTTTATTATTTTTTTTACATCAAATTATATGCTATTATCAAAATAATGGTATCAAAAGAAAGCCCTTCTTATGACGATAAAAACTTTATATAGTTTGTGTGGGTGCACTAAATGAGACAGAAATAAATTACAGCAAAACACAAACACCTCAGAAATGTTAAAACAGCCCATGTCACCAAGCGTCGGACAAGCCAAACAAGTCATGTCACTAAGGGGTTAAAACAATATTTTTTTTTTACATTATCTGATCTGTCTCTCTCACTCACTAAAACTAGTGAGGAGAGGGAGGCAGATCAATACTTGTCAAAGGCAATATTTACCAAAATTGCCTTTGACTGTATGATAAGTGCTCATCAGAGCACGTATCATACATGCCTGCACACAGATCACACATCTGTTGTGCAGGCATTGTTTGGCTCCCCCTAGAGCAACGGAAGGGAAATACATTCTCTTCTGATGCTCTTGCCAGTAGAAGGGAAGCGCTGCCTGTTCCCTTCTACTGAGCCGATGGGGAGTGATCGTAGCGCGCCCCTGCACTTTTTTTTGGTGTTGCACAATACCTCTACCGAGAGGCATTGTAGCAACACTGATAGAGTAAAGAATTTACTCGATTTAGTGCATGACGTGCCAGACGGCCTGCTGAGAGTCCACGATTTGCCGTGACGTGCCTGGCACGTCATCTGTCATTAAGTAACAAAAAATAAATAGATACGTTTTTACAGATTTTATCTCAACAAAAAAACTGCGTACAAAGATTTATTTAGTTATTGTGGCTGCTGTACCAATGTCCTGCCTATCTTCCCTTATTATTATGTTATTATTATTGTGTTAGATCGCATGGAAGTATAAGAAAGACATGGGGAGCATGGCGGGACAGAGAAAGAAATGGGTAGGAGAGACAGAGAAGGACATTGGCAGGGCAGAGAAAGACATGGGGAGCACTGGAGGACAGAGAAAGAGATGGGAGAGATAGAAATACATTGTATTGGGCATAAAAAGAGATAGGGAGCAGAGAATGACATGGGGAGCATGGGAGGGAGAGAAATATATTGCAGTGGTCATAAAAAGACATGGGGCAGGGAATGTCATGGGTATGGATATAAAGAAATATCATAAGCAAATTGGTAACTACGCCACCAAAACACTTAATTTTAGAAGGGCCAACTTTGATGGACTAAGGGCATCAATGGAACATTTAGACTGGGAACGATTGTTTTCTGGACTAAACACAGAAGACAAGTGGAATGCCTTTAAGCACACATTACAAAAGTACACATCACAATATATACCTTTGGGAAAAAAAAAATAAAAAAGACACAAATCAAAACCAATGTGGCTTACCTGTACCGTGAAACAGGAAATGCAAAACAAGAAAATGGCATTCAAACATTATAAAAGCAAGGGATCAACATTATCATTTATAAAATACAAAGATGCCAACAAAACATGCAAAAAGGCAATTAAAATAGCTAAATTGGAAAACGAGAAAAGGATTGCCAAGGAGAGTAAAATTAACCCCAAAATTTTTTATAAGTATATAAATGGAAAAAAGCTAAAGAGGGAAAATGTTGGGCCCTTGTTATCCCAAATGGGAAATTTGGTAAGTGAGGACAGAGAAAAAGCAGACATTTTAAATACTTTTTTTTCTTCGGTTTATACTAAGGAAGAACAGATGGATGAGCCCCTGCTACCGGAAGTTACGGAACAGTCACCACAAACATGGGATTGGCTGACACAGGAAAAAGTGTTTATGCAATTAAACTCTGTTAAGATAGACAAGGCCCCAGGGCCAGATGGTATACACCCAAGGGTCCTTAGAGAGTTAAGCATAATTCTGGCCAGACCAATATTTATGATCTTTAGGGATTCGTTCAGTTCAGGTATAGTGCCAACAGACTGGCGAAAGGCGGATGTCATTCCAATATTTAAAAAGGGATCAAAATCTCTGCCTGGTAATTATAGGCCAGTGAGCTTGACATCTGTAGTGGGGAAATTATTTGAAGGATTGCTAAAGGTGTACACTCAAGAATACATCTTGAATCAGAATATAATTAGTAAAAGTCAACATGGTTTTGTGAAAGACAGGTCTTGTCAAACAAACTTAATAACATTCTATGAAGAGGTCAGTAAAAATATAGATCTAGGTGTGGCAGTTGATGTGATCTATTTGGATTTTGCTAAAGCATTTGATACAGTTCCACACAAAAGGTTACTCTACAAATTGAGAGAAATAGGATTGGGGGCAAATGTATGTATTTGGATTGAAAATTGGCTAAAAGATAGAACACAGAGGGTTGTTGTAAATGGTAAAGCTTCAAATTGGACCAGGGTAGTGAGCGGAGTACCTCAGGGGTCTGTTTTGGGACCTCTTCTTTTTAATCTGTTTATTAATGATCTCCCACGTTGTGCTGAGTGCCATGTCTCAGTGTTTGCTGATGACACAAAATTAGGTAAGGTAATAAAGACTAATCTTGATGTTTTTTCTTTACAGGAAGATTTGGACAGAGTGGGGAACTGGGCAAGAAAGTGGCAAATGAGGTTCAATATAGACAAATGTAAAGTTATGCATTATGGGAAAAATAATAACAAAGCAACATATACGTTAAATGGTATTTCCCTGGGAAAAACTATTAACGAAAAGGATTTAGGAATCATTGTAGATAACAAACTTGGCAACAGTGCCCAATGCCAGTCAGCAGCTGCAAGGGCCAATAAGATATTGGCATGTATAAAACGAGGTATAGATTCACGGGAGGAGGACATCATCTTGCCTCTTTACAAATCAATGGTAAGACCTCACCTTGAATATGCAGTACAATTCTGGGCACCAGTCCTTAAAAAGGATATTAAGGAACTAGAAAAAGTGCAAAGGAGAGCTACAAAATTAATAAGGGGATTGGAGGATCTTAGTTATGAAGAGAGACTTAAAAAATTGCATTTATTTACTTTAGAAAAAAGGCGTCTTAGAGGGGATATGATAACATTATATAAATATGTGCAGGGCCAATATAAGGAGCTCTCCAGGGACCTGTTCATTAATAGAAATGTACAAAGAACAAGAGGTCACCCCCTGAGACTGGAAGAGCAAAGATTTCATAGGCAGCAAAGGAAGGGATTCTTTACGGTAAGGACAATAAAATTATGGAACTCACTGCCAAGAGAGGTAGGGCTATCAACCACAATAGATGCATTTAAAAATGGTCTGGATGATTTTTTAGAAAAGCAGAACATACGGGGGTATTAATAATAGAATGAGCATTAATAATAGAGCTTTTTGATCCAAGGAGAAATCTGATTGCCCTTTTGGAGTCAAGAAGGAATTTTTTTCCCCCTAGGAGGCAACATTCGAAAAAGCTTCCTTAGGGTTTTTTTTGCCTTCTTTTGGATCAAAACTCAGAAATGATAGGTAGAAGGGTTGAACTTAATGGACTTTTGTCTTTTTTCAACCTAAATTACTATGTTACTATGATGCCCATATTATTCTTCATCTGTCCAGTGGACAACTAATAGAAAATAGAATTGTTGATTGAAGCAGAGAATACTAATAGTTGGGGTCTGGAATGCATTCTATGGTTGAGCTCAGACATTGTAGAATTGGGATTAAAGAAAGAGGAAAATATGATTATTAGAGACCTAATTGCTTTCTAGAGCAATATAAAAAATAAGAAAGGTATTACAGGTAAATTCCCTGTGACCTCTTCATTGAAGATAATAGATATGCTAATGGATAATATTAATTTTACAGGCTGGCAAGAGAAGGAATTTAATAAAGTCGGAGATTTGATTATAGGAGACCAGATGAAACCTTTCCCAATAGTGACCTTACCGGAGAAGGATATTTTTAAGTATATATGGATTAAAAGTTTTGTCTCTTTACACCTAATGTGAGAAGCACAAGCTCAAAAATTAGGTATTTATTATTAATAAGAAAAAAGTTGGCACTCCAATCTTCAGTGCAAACAAATTCCAAGTAGCCCAAGGAACAGATGCTGGGAGGGGCACACTTTTCAACGCTTATGAGTTCATTGGTCTACATGTACACTCAATAAATTATGGATTTTTTTTTGCATTGAAGATTGGAGTGCCAACTTACTTCTACTTCATTTATAACTTTTGCTGTTTGGTCATTTAAACCAAACACAAATATAAATCAAATGCCACTGATTTTTTATGATTGAATTAATTGCAAATAAAATAAAAATAGGTGTTTATCTCCAGCATCCATTTTGAGAATATGTCTCATTATGCAACATTACCCAAAATGCTCTCTTACTGGCTCCTGTGTATCATAGTGGGCAGGACTAGTTGGCTTTGTACAAGTTTTTTTTTACCTGTCTTTCAAGACAAAGAGAGAAGTTTAATAGTGATTAATAAGATTAATTAGTAATAGTTGCATTACCCTCCCAATGCAAGTCTGTGATCAGAATTCAGATTTATAGACTGCATTCTGTGTCTCCTGCCCCAAAGTGAGACATTAGTGCCTTAAAGTCTCTGAGGGGTGGAACCCAAAAACAGTATATTTGTCAAAATGGTGGAGCCCAGTCGTACTTGTTTAGTTACAGGGAGTGCAGAATTATTAGGCAAGTTGTATTTTTGAGGATTAATTTTATTATTGAACAACAACCATGTTCTCAATGAACCCAAAAAACTCATTAATATCAAAGCTGAATATTTTTGGAAGTAGTTTTTAGTTTGTTTTTAGTTTTAGCTATTTTAGGGGGATATCTGTGTGTGCAGGTGACTATTACTGTGCATAATTATTAGGCAACTTAACAAAAAACAAATATATACCCATTTCAATTATTTATTTTTACCAGTGAAACCAATATAACATCTCAACATTCACAAATATACATTTCTGACATTCAAAAACAAAACAAAAACAAATCAGTGACCAATATAGCCACCTTTCTTTGCAAGGACACTCAAAAGCCTGCCATCCATGGATTCTGTCAGTGTTTTGATCTGTTCACCATCAACATTGCGTGCAGCAGCAACCACAGCCTCCCAGACACTGTTCAGAGAGGTGTACTGTTTTCCCTCCTTGTAAATCTCACATTTGATGATGGACCACAGGTTCTCAATGGGGTTCAGATCAGGTGAACAAGGAGGCCATGTCATTAGATTTTCTTCTTTTATACCCTTTCTTGCCAGCCACGCTGTGGAGTACTTGGACGCGTGTGATGGAGCATTGTCCTGCATGAAAATCATGTTTTTCTTGAAGGATGCAGACTTCTTCCTGTACCACTGCTTGAAGAAGGTGTCTTCCAGAAACTGGCAGTAGGACTGGGAGTTGAGCTTGACTCCATCCTCAACCTGAAAAGGCCCCACAAGCTCATCTTTGATGATACCAGCCCAAACCAGTACTCCAACTCCACCTTGCTGGCGTCTGAGTCGGACTGGAGCTCTCTGCCCTTTACCAATCCAGCCACGGGCCCATCCATCTGGCCCATCAAGACTCACTCTCATTTCATCAGTCCATAAAACCTTAGAAAAATCAGTCTTGAGATATTTCTTGGCCCAGTCTTGACGTTTCAGCTTGTGTGTCTTGTTCAGTGGTGGTCGTCTTTCAGCCTTTCTTACCTTGGCCATGTCTCTGAGTATTGCACACCTTGTGCTTTTGGGCACTCCAGTGATGTTGCAGCTCTGAAATATGGCCAAACTGGTGGCAAGTGGCATCGTGGCAGCTGCACACTTGACTTTTCTCAGTTCATGGGCAGTTATTTTGCGCCTTGGTTGTTCCACACGCTTCTTGCGACCCTGTTGACTATTTTGAATGAAACGCTTGATTGTTCGATGATCACGCTTCAGAAGCTTTGCAATTTTAAGAGTGCTGCATCCCTCTGCAAGATATCTCACTATTTTTGACTTTTCTGAGCCTGTCAAGTCCTTCTTTTGACCCATTTTGCCAAAGGAAAGGAAGTTGCCTAATAATTATGCACACCTGATATAGGGTGTTGATGTCATTAGACCACACCCCTTCTCATTACAGAGATGCACATCACCTAATATGCTTAATTGGTAGTAGGCTTTCGAGCCTATACAGGTTGGAGTAAGACAACACGCATAAAGAGGATGATGTGGTCAAAATACTCATTTGCCTAATAATTCTGCACTCCCTGTACATATTTTATTAAATAAAGTCACATAAGAAAAACAAAAGACATATCTGAAATCAACAATACAAAATAAAAAAAGCCTTTAATATTTGTATTCCTCCTTATTCTAGAGGCCAAAGGTTCCAGGGGGGACAACAGACATCCTTGCCTTGTGCCATTATAGATGCCCAACCATTCGGATTCAATCCCCTGTCCAACTACTTTTGCCGCCTGATTGGAATATAAGGCCATGACAGAGCGTGTAAAGCCCCCTCCAAAGCCAAAGGCTCCTAAAACTTCTTCAAGAAAGGTCCATCCAACTCTGTCAAAGGCCTTTTCGGCATCCAGTGACAAAAACACAGAGGGCATTTTTTTTAGCAGAAACATAATCTACCAGGTCTATAATTTTCCTAGAATTATCCTCTGGGTTACGATTGCTAACAAATCCCACTTGGTTCCTATGGATCAATTCAGGGCAAACAGTCTTAAAGCATTCCTTCCAAAATTGTAGAGTATATTTTTGTGTCCGTGTTAATACCGTATTTGCTCGATTATAAAACTTTTTTCAGAAAAGTCCCCCTCGTCTTATAATTGAGGTCGTTTTATAATCTGACCTCAAATCGAGGTCAGATTATAAGACATGCATCCAGGTCCCCAGCCGAGCTGCAGGGGACCTGGATCCCCCTCTCTAACAGCAGGGGATGTCTGCGCGATGAGGCTCATCGCGCAGACATCCTCTGCTGCCCCGCTAGCCACCAGGGAGAATCGGGCAGCTGGGGGATGTTTGCACTATACGTGCAGACATCCTCCATGCTGCCTGACACTTCCGTCTATTATGACGGACCAGCTGTCCGTCATAATAGACGGAGGTGTCGGGCAGCATGGAGGATGTCTGCACGTATCTTGCAGACATCCCCCGGCTGCCCCCACTAGCCACCAGGGATTATGAAACGGGAGGGGGAGGGAGGGGGGAACCAGAGCAACAAGGGGAGGGGGGGACCAGAGCAACAAAGGGAGGGAGGGGGGACCAGAGCAACAAGGGGAGGGAGGGGGAACAGAGACATGGGGAGGGAGGGGGAACAGAGACAAGGGGAGCGAGGGGGAGACAAAGGGAGGGGGAGAGAGAGACAACACTAAGGGGGGGAGAGAGAGAGAAAGCTGGGGGCAAGGGAAAGAGGGAGGCAGCATTGGCACATAAAAGGAAATAAAAACAAGAAATGCATATTTTGATATCATCATTTTTTATTAAAAAAGCTATTTACATGTGAATGTATACAAGTTGAACTTTTTTCCTATAGGGTAGTCTTATATTCAGGCTTTTAGTTTTTTTCCTAATGGAATATCCAAAGTTTTGGGGGTCGTCTTATAATCAGGGTCGTCTTATAATCGAGCAAATACGGTAAGTGAAATCGGCCAGAAGTTAGTCATCTTAGTCGTAGCTTTCCCTTGTTTCGGAATGGGAAAAATGGCTGCTTTCAGCATCTCCAGCGGAAAACGCCCCACTGAAATGCTCTCATAAAACAATGCTGTTAGATGTGATGTTACTATACTAATAGTTTTTTTATAAAAGATCCCAGGAAACCCATCTGGACCTGGCGCCTTATGTGCCTTTAGTGTTCTGATAGCCCTGGAGACCTCTTCTTCCTCAATAGGGGCATCTAATCTCTTCTTATGTTCTTCTGTAAGCTTTGACAGGCCCGATTCTCTTAAGTACTCCCTAATAGCCTCTCTATCTGATGATTGTTTTTGGATATTATATAAGCCAGAGTAGAAGTCCCGAAATACCTCTCCTATCTCTTTAGGACTACAAAACTCTTTCCCCCCATGTGAGATTTTAAAGATCCTGTCTTTTGCATTTCTCTTCTTTAATTGGTTTGTATGGATCTTATCCACTCTATTTCCAGCATAATACCATTTCTGCTTCATTTTTAAGATAATCCTGTTGACTTTAATATTAGACCAGATCGCTAATTCTCTCTTAGTCCTTTCCATTTCCATAATTAAAGCAGGGTCCGCAGAATTTACACATTTCCTCTTTAGGTTACTCAAGGCTATGTACAAATCAACTTGGGTCTTATTATATTTTTTACTTAAGGAGGCCTCCAAGGCTATCAAATGTCCTCTCATTACGCACTTATAGGCCCCCCATATATTTGTTGAAGAGACCCCGCAGTTAGTATTTTCCTCAAAAAATTGTCTGGATAGCACCTCAATCTTTTCCAATTGTTCTTTTGGTACTAATAAAGATACCTTCAGTTTCCATGTACTTCTTCCTCTATAAAATTTTTTATCAATTCTGAGACACACTGGGTCATGATCCGACCATGCAACATTTCCAATTTTAATATATCTACAATCCTTAATTATTTCCGCTTTTGTCAGAAACATATCAATTCTAGAGAATGATTTATGACGGTTTGAGTAAAAAGTGTAATCTTTTCCCATAGGATTCAAAGTCCTCCAGATGTCATAAAGTCTAAATCTACCCAGTGTGTCCCGGAGCGCTTCTACCAGAACTCTGTGTCTGTTGTCCATTTTACTTCCATCTGTGTTTAATCTATCCACCGTATGGTCCACAACACTATTAAAGTCTCCCATACAGAGGAAGGTCCCCTTTATATATCCCTGGGTTTTCTTTAGGATATTTCTCAAAAAATATACCTGCCTCTTATTTGGGGCATATATATTTAAAAAAGAGAATTGCCTGTCATCTATTTTACAGACCACAACATTAAACCTACCTTTAGGGTCACTAAGGGTATACATTATTTCCAAAGAACAAAAATTGGGGGAGCACACCATAACAAATAGATAAACAAGTAGAGGGTATAATGCCAAAAATACTTTAATAAATATGAAATATGTAATAAATAACAGACAAATATATGTAAGACAAGATAAATAAAGAGATGACACACTATGAAACAAAAATAAATTAATTACAAACATATACACCAAAATAAGCAAACAAATAAATTGAAAAAAGAAAATAATAAATAAATACCCACTAAATACAAAAAATGCAGAAAAAAATGCAGACAGGAATGAAACAAGGGAGGACACACAGCGCAAAAAATGGAGGACACCAACGTTTCGGCTAGAGGCCTTTATCAAGGTGTCCACACACACAAATGAACATGGAGCGATATATATACCTAAATGTTGCAGAGAAAACTAATCTGGTTGGACAGACACTTAAGTGCCAGCCAACCAGAATAAGCGAGATGGCGGCCGCCATCTTGACGCACAGCGTGACGTGATGACGTCACGCGTCGCGTCAAGTAACTTTATTAAATGAGCAAAAAAGGACATACTGCACAAAAACAGTGCTGTGTGTCTATAACAGATAGGATAAATCTAAAAAGAAAAACGGAAGGGCATATCTCACATCAAGTAATACCATATAGAAATAGAAGATTAGGAGAATGCATCATGAAAGAAAAACCAAAAACGAAAGTATAAAAAGACATTATCTGAAAAACAAAAAAGCCCCACATTACTGCAAATACCCATAGAAAAAATTTTTGTAAGAAAAAATCAGAAAAAAAAAAAAAAATATGACAACAAGCAATAAAAATATACCTAATGACAATGCAAATAAAGATAATGTGAAAACTGCAGTTTAAACAATAAGATAACATAAAGAATAAACGCTACAGAAATAAATATAATAATAAAATAAGAAAAATAAGGAAAAATAATATCAAAATATACTGTGTATATATAAAAATACACCAACGCAAAAGACAAAAGAGGACACATGTAAATATTCATGACTAATAACCAAACAAAAAAATATAATAAGCACCAAAAGATAGAAAGACATGGGTAAAATTACCACACAAAAAATAGAAAAAACACACATAATGGAAAAAATGCAATAACACAAAAACAAGAGGTAACCAAACTAATATGGACTAGATAAATAGGTTGCATGTGTCTGCAAAACATCATTCTTCACCGGAAGTTGAGTGCAGTAAGCGTCGCCGGACGGCCATCCACAACATGAACTACAATAAACAGGAAAGAATAAAAATATATTTTGTAAAAAAAGAGAAACCAATAGACATACACAGCTGGAGGTAGCATGAGCAAAAAGCAAAAAGCTAAGGGGCCAGTGGAGGTCCCGAAGTAATGGACAAAACGGGCATAAAGGGCACCTAAAGCAAGGGGTAGTAAAACTCCACCTCAAGAGAAACTATAGGAATACTGACAGATCCCTCTCCTCATTAAGCCCAAGAGGGTGAAGTGTCTGAAGTAGATAGATCCAGTGTAGTTCCCTGCGCTTCAACAGAGTCACTCTATCAGTGCCTGTAGTAGAAGTAGGAATTTGTTCTATCGCCAGAAACCGTAACTGTGAAACTCCATGATGTTAGTTATTAAAGTGGCGAGCGACTGGAGATTTTTGATTATTGGTTCGAATAGCACTCTTGTGCTCACCTATCCGAATAGTAAGCGGCCGAGTGGTTTCACCTACATAACAAAGGCCACAAGGGCACTTGAGCATATACACTACAAACGAGTGTTGGCAGTTCAAATATTTTGAAATCTGAAAATTGGTGCCCTTTCTAGGATGGGTAAATGATGATGAAAGAATGGCATTATTGCAGTTGACACATCTACCACATCTATGCATACCTGGCGGTGGAGCAAGCCAGTTAGTAGTGGAAGAAGTAACATCTGTCTGAGAACCGCGTTTATTGTCGGTCAGACAGTCACGTAAGTTTCGTGACCTTTTTAAAGCCATCATAGGAGGCTGTTGAAAAAGGGGCCTTGCTTTTTTGTCAGATTGTAAGACAAACCAGAATTTATTGATTATATGCCGTACCTGGTTGGATTTAGTGGAAAAGGTAGTCACACAAGGAATGCGATTGGGAGAAGTGGTAGGTGGGTGCGGAGTAAGAAGCTCACTTCGGGTATAGCATCTTGCCCTGTTGGCACAACGTGCGAGGTTAGTGGGATCATATCCTCTCTGTGTAAGGCCATTAGTCAATTCTGTTGCTCGGACCATGAATTTTTCCTCACAGTCAATAATGCGACGGAGTCTGAGGAATTGTCCATATGGTAAATTATTCAATAAGCTCTTCGGATGAAATGAAGAAGCATGTAGGAAGGAATTACGATCTGTATCTTTCCTATAAAGATCAAATGAAAGGTTGGTGTTAGACAACGAAATTTGGACATCAAGAAAGTGGATGCAAACCTTGCTGTATTCCAAGGTAAATGAGATAGTCTCAAGTCGAGTATTTAAGAAATCTCTAAATGCCAATAGACGAGCCTCAGTACCGTGCCAAATGAAAAAGATGTCATCTATATAGCATAGCCAAAGTCCTACACTACCCTCGAACTCGTGATGTGGATACACAAAGGACTGTTCAAATTGGTCCATGAATAGATTGGCATAGGAGGGGGCCACATTGGACCCCATCGTAGTACCTTGGGTCTGTAAATAAAACTCTCCATCAAATGTAAAATAATTACTAGTGAGGACAATCTTAAGTAACTCAAGAATAAAATTATTGTATTCAGCAGCAATCTCGTATGCAGAAATGGATAGTGCAATGGCCTCCAGACCACCATCATGAGGGATGGAGGTGTAGAGGCTAGAGACATCCATTGTGCAAAGCCACGTGTCTGTGTCTAATCGACCATAATCCGCAATACGAGTAAGAAAAGCAGTCGTATCCCTAATATATGACCTCATCTTTAACACTAAAGGCTGTAAGTGAAGGTCCACAAACACAGAAAGAGGCTGAAGGACTGAGTCACGACCCGACACGATCGTTCTACCGGGTGGATTCATAAGATTTTTATGGATTTTCGGTAGTAAATATAGAAAAGGTGTTCTAGGATTGGCCTTGGTGAGGAAAGATGCTTCTTTGACATTGATTATCTGTGCCAATTGAGCTCCATATAACAATGAAGCAATGTGTTGTTGTATCCCATTAAGGGGATCAGTAACCAATTTGTTGTAATGCTGAGGATTACTTAGTTGTAACTGGGCTTCCCTAGTATATTGTGCCATATTCATAACAACTATCGCACCCCCCTTATCCGCTGCTCTAATGGTAATATCAGCGTCATCATGTAGTGCCCGTAATGCTAGACGTTCCTTATAAGTAAGATTGCTCTTAGTTTTAAACCCCCATTTAATTTTTGTTACTTCTAACTCACAGAGTTTAATGTAAGTTTCGACGGCTGTACTCACATTTGGTGGATTAAATCTGCTGGAGGGTTTACAACGGGAAAGGTCCCAAAGGGGGACCGGAGAGTTTTCAGCAAGAGATTGTTGTGCCAAATTCTTGGGTATCATATCCTGAAAGAAGGCTTTAAGGCGAAGTGAACGAAAAAATCGGTTAAGTTCAATATCCAATGAGAGAGGATCACCATGAAAAGTGGTTACAAACTTCGGGACCTCCACTGGCCCCTTAGCTTTTTGCTTTTTGCTCATGCTACCTCCAGCTGTGTATGTCTATTGGTTTCTCTTTTTTTACAAAATATATTTTTATTCTTTCCTGTTTATTGTAGTTCATGTTGTGGATGGCCGTCCGGCGACGCTTACTGCACTCAACTTCCGGTGAAGAATGATGTTTTGCAGACACATGCAACCTATTTATCTAGTCCATATTAGTTTGGTTACCTCTTGTTTTTGTGTTATTGCATTTTTTCCATTATGTGTGTTTTTTCTATTTTTTGTGTGGTAATTTTACCCATGTCTTTCTATCTTTTGGTGCTTATTATATTTTTTTGTATGGTTATTAGTCATGAATATTTACATGTGTCCTCTTTTGTCTTTTGCGTTGGTGTATTTTTATATATACACAGTATATTTTGATATTATTTTTCCTTATTTTTCTTATTTTATTATTATATTTATTTATTACATATTTAATATTTATTAAAGTATTTTTGGCATTATACCCTCTACTTGTTTATCTATTTTTTATGGTGTGCTCCCCCAATTTTTGTTCTCTGTTACTCTACCTATTGGGGGTGTATAGTGGACGCCCCTTGGGGTGATGCACCTTGTTGTTTATTTTTTCTTGTTGTTGATAACTCATTTTGGTGTGCTTCTCTGACTATTTATTTTTCATATACATTATTTCCAATTCTACCGCATTAGACACTAATATGGCAACCCCCCTGCTTTTTTTTATTACCAAAGGAAGCGGAATCTATTACTGTATATTTCTTGTTATTTAACCGTCCAATATCCTCCTTCCTTAACCCCTTCCCGACCTTATGACGAGTTAACTCGTCATAAGAGCCGCAGCGTTAGCGACCTTATGACGAGTTAACTCGTCATGCAGTCTAGCCGGTGGTGCGCTCCGTGGGCACCGCCAGCTAGTCTGCAACGGGTCCAGGACTAAGCCTCGCACCCGAGGCAAAGCTCCTGGACCCGATCGGTCAGTTTCCGGGCATGTGATCGCGGTGATAACGTGATCACCGTGATAACATGCAAATTAGATGGCAAAGTCAGTGTGTTCACACACTGACTTTGCCTCTAATTCACTCCCTGTGCTTCACATTCTTATAGTGAAGCACAGAGAGTGACCTGCAAGTAAAAATAAATTAATTATACACACATAGGTAAAAAAATAAATAAAAAATTAACCCTTTCATTGCTGATCACAGTTTTTAACTGTGATCAGTTTCCTTCCACTTTATGGCCCTCATTTAGTTTTTTTTTAACAGATTTTTTTATTTTTACAATTTATAAAGTTTTTTTGAATAAATAAAGGTAATTTTAATATATTTATTTAATAAAATGTAACCCCTGAATGCCTGTTGCATGATTTTTACTGATCTGACATCGCACTCTTCAGAGTTTTTTTCTGTCTTTTTTGTTATGGGGGGTTTGGGAACCAATATTTTTCTTTTTTATTAGTTAGTTAATTAGGGGGGATAAGTGGGTTAGTGTTGCACTAGTTATGTAGCTTATTATTGGGAAAATAATGGGGAAAAACTTTTTTTTCCTCAAAAATTTCCTCTTTTATATGTATTTTTTTAATACTAAAATGTAAATCATTTTTATGTATAGGGTATCAAAAGAAAGCTCTAACTGTCCTCTAAAAAACAACATATAACTTGTATGGGTACGTTAAATGAGAGAGAGGAAATTTGTGTTTCAAAAACCGCGTATTAAAAATTGAAAAACAGGAAAATCCCTGGTCCTTAAAGGGTTAAGTGTGTTTCTTGAATACATCCTACATCGATTTTATCCAAATACAATAAGTCTAACAATTTAAGACGCTTTTGAAGGGAGTTCAGTCCCTGAAAATTCGGGACATCATTTTTATCACTTCAGCCATGGACAGCAAAGGGGGCCGGCCGGGGAACGGTCAGGCCTCAGGCACCACTCACACCCTACCTCCCATTCAACAACCACATCATTTACACCAACTATAGATCCTTTCAGTAGGATCATTTCTCTACTCTCTTTGGGCCTCAGGAATCCTCCACCCCAGCCTCCCTTTCAAGGGAAGTAGGAAAATCCAGAGCCCCCAAATAAATCTCTTTGGGCTTACTATTCTACTAATCCCCCAAGAATAGTGTCAGTCTCATCAGGTCAAGAAGAGGGGGGGGGGGAAACATTATCAATCGGGGTGGGAGGGATCTCTAAAAATCAAAACTTCCACCCATGGGTGTAGGAACCCCCAAAAATCTGGGGGGGGGACAGCATTTTTGCTCGCCGGGAAAAATCTCACAACAAAAAAATATGCAAAAGGAACAGTTCTTTATTTATCAGGTCACAGAAATTAACCAAACGTTTGGCATATATTACAGTTATTCCACTTAAAACTAGTGGTAATAATACTTTAAGTAATGCACTATTGCCTGATTTTAACAAAACAAAAGATCTTGTATAAATACAAATACATACTATAACTATAAACAGAAACAATTTTCTAACTGCAGACAGAGTGAGACCCTCCAAGCACCACAACCACTGCAGCGTACTTCAGCTTACTAGGTGCAAGGTAGCTGTTCCTGTAAATGCGTGCCTGCCACTGCCAGCTCACACACTAAAGAACGCAAGTTGTTAAAATCCAAAAACTTTTTTGCGGCGATCACAACACATTGCAAATTCCTTTGCTATGGCTTCGATGTCTAGTTTGTCCATTATGTCTCTATGGATGTTGCATATAGCAACATGGTTCAAACGTTTCTGGGTCATTGTGGACCTCAACCAGGTTTTTAATCTACGCAGTGCACTAAAACTTCTCTCAGCTTCACAGGAAGAAGCTGGAATAGTTAATAGGATTCTGACAATTTTTTCTACTTGAGAGAAAAAGCATCTTTCTCTGGCAGGCATCTTTCGCAAAATATCTACAACCTCAGAGACTGAAGTGTACTTGTAAACACTTGATAAGGTAGTTATCTGGGCAGAGAGAAGATGATATTCAATCTCTGGATACTGGGGAAGAACATCACTATCTTGTCCTGTTAACAGATAATGTTCCAGTTTTTCATATACAAGTAAGCCCTCTTGGTCAAAGCGCTGCATTAACTGTGTCGATATAATATCCATTATTTGGAAATACTGAGGACAATAGTATTCCTTCACAGTCTTTGCATGAAATTGTTCAGTTGGCCCATGTTGAAGACGTTTAGGAATATTAGGTTGCCTTGGTACAGTAACCTCTTTTAGCTGGTATTTTTCCACTAAATTAATAGTGGTAGCAAGAACTTTTTCAAAGGACGTGTCACATCGTAACTTTTGTATAGCATCATGGGTCCGTTGTACACTTGCGAAAAGTCCTGATATGGTTTGTTCTCTGCCTTGCAAGGCTACATTCAGGCATTCTAAGATCTCCATGACGCTAAGAGAGATTTGAAGACCTAGTAGAGTTTTCCCTTGCCTAAATTGTTGTAGTAGGCCACGTGCACGTGGATTTATATCTCCACTACTTCTGGTATTTGAAATTTCTTCAAGTGTTTCCAAAATCAGCTGGTAATTATCCAGAATTTTTTTCACAGGCTTCACTCTAACAGTCCAACGTGTTGGGCACAATGGTTTAATATGCAAGACTTTAATAGGCCCTTCAGCTTCACAATGCACAATTTCTGAAAATGTGTTTCTGCATTTCATAGATTGCCCAAAGAGTTTGCCAAGATCCAAAGAGTTTGCCAAGATCTTGCACACACATAAGTGCATCTTCCATTATTGGACATTGATGTGCTGCGGCCTGCATAACTAAATTTCTGCAATGTGCACCGCAATGGACATATATGGCAAGTGGTTGTTCCTGCTTGATTAATGCCTGGGCACCATGATATTTACCAGCCATATTTGAAGCTCCATCATATGTTTGCCCTCGCAACATTGACATACAAAGCCCATTACGGCATAAAGCATCCTTGACAATCTGTGCGATTGCAGATCCACTTGTTTCATCAACTTGATATAAGCCTATGAAGTCCTCATGTGGGTACAAGTCTTCATCAACATAGCGTATACAGAAACTTTCTTGTTCTTGACCAGATATATCTTGTGTGCCATCAACAATAATTGCAAAGGCATTATTCCCAATCTGTTTCCGAATAAGGGGTAATACGGTGTGAGACAATAACTTCAAAATCTCATTTTGAATGTCGGGACTCATGTATTCTGCTTTGTGTGATATCCAGTTTTTTAGATAAGACACATCATCTGCTCGTGCAAGCAGAAACTGTTTAAAATTTCCATCATTGTCTTCATGGCCACGAAGAGGGAGACCTTGTTTTGCCAACAGGGCTATTGTTTGTACTATCTTGATGAGACACAGCCATGCATCACTCTGTTGCTGTTGAATTTGTAGTGAAAGCTGAGCATTAATGGGTTGCGAATCTTTATGATGCAATAGTTGCTTCATAGAATATGTATGAGCAGAACAACTCTGATGTTTTTTAAACTTTTCAATAGCTTTTTTCCAATTTTTAAAGCCTACACACACAAATGCTGGCTCAGTGTTCTTTTCGAGTTGAGTCAGATTCAGGACGGCTGCTTTAGCACAGTAGAAACATAGTACCCCTTCAAGAGTAAAACTATAGTGCAGCCATGGAAAGCTTTGGAACCAGCACTCTTGAAAATGTAGAACACGCTTCTTTGCCTTTTGCGTTACAATGGTCTGAGCTGGAATTGTTTTGTAGTCTGGTTGATTTGGTACCACTGCCGTTCGTAATGTTTTCTCATCATCAGCTGGAAGAGAAATGCATTTTCCTTTTGTGTATGTTTTAGATGAACTATGTACATCTTCTACAGTTTTGATTGCAGGACCACAAGCATGGTCTTCCTCACCATCACTACTTGAGTCACTCATGAGGCCAACTGCTTCTAAAGACACTGTCTCTGCATATTCCTTTTCTGGCTCAACAAAATGATGCCTGACTGGTGATTCAGTGATCTCTTTTTGTTGACATGCTTCTGAGCTTGATGAGGATGTATTTGCTTTACTAGGCTTTTTAAAAAACCTGCGGATATCCATTCTGACTTTCTTCACTCAAACTAACTTTTAAGCATTAAGCTAAGGTTCTAGAAAAGACAACATATAAAGAAGAATGATAATACTGAATGATAACAAAAGATTTAAGAATGACCTGAACTTTTTAATTTCTCTACAATAATTTGTTTATTATATCTAGCCCATTTTCTGACATAGCATCTTTAACCTAGTGCGTGTTCCAGAATTACTGCTAGTTGCCCCACCGGCAGCCAGCATACGTGACTTAGGCAGTTTGGAACTGTTCTGGGCATAAAATACATCTGTCATCTTAGCACACAGCGCACTGGTGACAGATGTAATGACATTCTCCCTTGCAGGTAGCGCTCCCAGTGCAGCCTGAATAGGAAAGCCTAGCTTTCCCCTCCCTCCCACTTCACTTATGCAAATCCGTATCTCAAGCCAATAAATCAAAGCATCAGTAAAAATGAACCAACATGGCATCAGTAAAAATTAAACCTTTATAGCAGCAGCAAAAATAAACCGACATATAGCATTAGTAAAAATAAACCGACATATAGCATTAGTAAAAATAAACCCACATGGCATTAGTAAAAATTAACCGGTATAGCAGCAGTAAAAATAAACTGGTATAGCATTACTAAAAAAACAAAGTATGGGCTAAACTGCATTGTGTTTTACAGTAACAGGGGAGAAAAATGCTATATAATTAATATTTATGGATTTTGTGACTTAATGACATGATCATCACTCACTGTCTGACTGACAGCAATGTTAGAATAGGAGCCACTAGTCTTGAGAAGCAACAGGAATTACCATGCTACATAAACAGTATATTATTGCTAATATTTACACATTATTACCGTATTTGCTCGATTATAAGACGACCCTGATTATAAGACGACCCCCAAACTTTGGATATTTTTTAGGAAAAAAACTAAAAGCCTGAATATAAGACTACCCTATAGGAAAAAAGTTCAACTTGAATACATTCACATGTAAATTGCTTTTTTAATAAAAAAAATTATGATATAAAAAAATGCATGTCTTGTTTTTATTTCCTTTTATGTGCCAACGCTACCACTCTCTTTCCCTTGCCCCCAGCTTTGTCTCTCTCCCCCCTTAGTGTTGCCTCTCTCACATCTCCTTTGTCTCCCCCCTCGCTCCCCTTGTCTCTGTCTCTTCCCCCCTCCCTACCCTTGTTTCTCTCTGTCCCCCCTCTTTACCCCTTATCTCTCTCACTTACCCCCCTCCCCTTGTCTCTCTCTCTCTTACCCCCCCTCCCTCCCCTTATCTCTCTCTCTTACCCCCCTCCCCTTGTCTCTCTCTTACCCCCCCTCCCCTTGTCTCTCTCTCACCCCCCTCCCCTTGTGTCTCTCTTTCCCCCTCCTTGTCTCTCTCTCTCTCTTACCCCCCTCCCCTTGTCTCTCTCTTACCAACCCTCCCTCCCCTTGTCTCTCTCTCTCACCCCCCCTCCCCTTGTGTCTCTCTTTTACCCCACTCCCTCCCCCTCTTACCCCCCTCCCCTTGTCTCTCTCTCACCCTCCCCCCTTGTCTCTCTCTCTCTCTCACACCCCCCCCCTTGTCTGTCTATTTCTTACCCCCCCCTGTCTCTCTCTCTCTCACCCCCCCCCCAACCTCCCTCCCCTTACCTCTCTCTCTTACCCTCTCCTCTCTCTCTTCGCCCCCCTCCCTCCCCCTAACCTTGTTATTTTTCCCTGGTGGCTAGTGGGGGCAGCTGGGGGATGTCTGCACGATATGTGCAGACATCCTCCATGCTGCCCGACACCTCCGTCTATTATGATGGACAGCTGGTCCATCATAACAGACGGAGGTGTCAGGCAGCATGGAGGATGTCAGCAGACATCCCCCAGCTGCCTGATTCACAATGGTGGTTAGTGGGACAGCAGGGGATGTCTGCGCGACGAGCGCAGACTCCCCTGCTGCCGCCCGGCACGCTCGCCGGGACTTCTGTGACGAAAGCGGAAGTATCCGGCTTCTTCACAGAAGCCCCGGCGGTCGTGCCGGGCAGAAGCAGGGGAGTCTGCGCTCGTCGCGCAGACATCCCTTCTGTCAGAGAGGGGGATCCAGGTCCCCTGCAGCTCTGCTGGGGACCTGGATCCATGTCTTATAGTCTGACCTCAATTTGAGGTCAGATTATAAGACAAACCTCGATTATAAGACGAGGTTTTTTTTTTCAGAGCATTTGCTCTGAAAAAAACCTCGTCTTATAAACGAGCAAATAACGGTATTTAAGAATTAGCAACATTACTTACCCAGGTTGTGTCTCTGTGAAGGTTCCTCTCTGACAGGCTGCCACTGGAGTCCAGACACCAGACACGTGCGTCCTCCTGCTCCTGCAGTCTGCAGCACATTCCGCCCGTGTCACATTAAAACAGGAAGGAGACCCCAGAGTGCCGATCACGCTGTAGGTCAGCTTTACCAGCGTGATCAGCACTCCTAGTGCACTCCTCCTAGTCCTAACCTGGGGGGGATTTCAGCATAGCTGTCCCCCCCGCATTATTTCCTGGGGGGGATCCGTCCCCCCCGTCCCCCCCGCTTCCTACGCCCATGCTTCCACCCAATATAATTATGTGACCCATCCACTCTCCCTTTCTGCCCCATGTTCAAATGTGACCAAAACTTCTCTCACATCCACTTCAGTGAGCATACTTGTCTCTAACTACTCTGTGGTCGAACAACCTCCTTTACAAGTGAATCCCTTGCCTTTCTTTATCTCTATTTTATAATCTATTCCACATGGATTTATAACTTTCTATGTGCGTGTATCTTGATTGTATCCGTGAACTTATATTCCTTATCTATTCTCTTTAATTCTGTTTCTCTCTTACTTCCGTTGTGTCTCAACAAACGTGAATACGTAAATTAGTGAAGTAATAAATTGTTCCCCAAATTCCTTCCACTCACTCTGTATAATTCTATATCAGTTTATTGTATGTCTAATTATATATTTAACTCTATATACCATTCCCAGCTCCTTAAAGGCAAAGGAGAGGGGGAAAAAAAATACCTTTTCAACTTACCCGAAAAGCACCTCCATCCCGGGTTAGAAAAACTATTATCATTTTTGCAAATATTCCTGTGTAATATAATGAATGGGGCCTGTTTCTGGGCCTGGTCCTTTGAGGTCTTCATTTCAGCCACTATTGAATTATCAGGGCGTCTGGTTGTTTGAGGTGAAAAGATAGAATTTATCTTTTTTTCCCTCCTACCTTCTCCCTCCTCCACCCTTTTATCTTTCTTCGACTTATCTCCTTTTTTAGTGGCCATGTTTGCACCAAGACTTAATAGCCCCAGACAATTTTATATTTATGCTAGTATAGCTTACCACAGGTGCAGGGAGGCAGAGTTAAAGAAAATAGGAGAGGATTATACTTATCTCAAAGCTGGCTTTCTTTCAACCGAGTTGTTGACACACTTCACTCCACTTTTGCCTGCCAGGAGCCTTGCCTGCCTTAGACCTGTTCTCCTGTGTGTTTGTGTGCTCTCTCCCACGTTCACCTCCACACGGGATGTTCAATCGCTAGGTGTATAAGGGCTAGAGACTGACCCGGCCGTTACAGCTCCTTGAGCCCTACCGCCCCTTCTGCGTCTGGTCTCTGCAGATCTTTTCGTTGCCCAGTGCTCCTGCACATCAGTGTCTGGATACCATGCGCTGCTTGAATTCCCCGCATTGACCGCTACATACGGAAGTCCGCCGGTTTGGATGCTCCGCCCATCAGCGTCCTAAGTCATCCTCCTCCTGATGCTCCTCCGTTAGCTACGATATGTCTGTGTTTCTCATGCTGTCAGGTTCTTCCCCGCAGCAGCTCCCCTGAGTACACCCTCTCTCCCAGCCGAGATCCGTCACACGCGCTTGCTAGCGCGTCCACATCATCACGTGATGTGTTTCCATGGAGGCGCGCGCCCGATGACGTCACGCGCGTCGCATACCCGCGAGGCGCGGGAAGATTTAAAAGTCAGAATCACCAAGCAAACAGTGCTTGGTGATTCTCGTGTATTTCGATAGCCTAGCTTTTCCATTTGTATTTGATTGTTGCTGACCCTGGATTTCATGACTACCCTTCTGCCTGCCTGTGCCCCTTTATACCTGGACTGTTTATCGTTATTCTGATTCTCTGGTAACCTGACCCTGGCTTGTCTCTCGTTTTTGCTACCTCTCTATTGCCCTTGATCTTGGACTGTTATCGTTTTGCTTATTATCAGTGTGGATTACAACTGCTGCAAGTTCCTGCATTTAACCCCTGTCAGTGTGGATTACAACTACTGCAAGTTCCTGCATTTAACCCCTGTCAGTGTGGATTATAACTACTGCAAGTTCCTGCATTTAACCTCTGTCAGTGTGGATTACAACTGCTGCAAGTTCCTGCATATAACCCTTGTCTGTGTGGATTGTGCAGAGGTGGGAGCTTCACATTCTTTGTTTATATGTATCTGTATTTTACTGTCCTGCATTTTGGTCTTAATCCAGTATAGCTCTCCTCACATAATCACCAAGCCTTGTATCATGGAGGCCGCGGGACTAACCGACGCTATTGCTGCTCTCACTCAGCAATTAGTCACTCTCAACCAGTCAGTACAAGATCTGCAGACAGGACAAGCAAATCTACAACAACAGGTACTACGCCTACAAGGTAATGCTCCTGAAACCGCAGTGGCGGCGCATGCACCTCCTCCAACTCCTATTTTTCTGGAAGGGGCTGTCGCATCTGAACCACAAGTTGTCTTACCAGAGAAATTCACAGGCAATAGACAGAAGTATCGTACTTTCATCACTTCGTGCCAGATCCTATTTAATCTTCGTCCTCGTACATATGCCTCTGACTAAGTGAGGGTACATACAGTAATCTCACTCCTCCTGGATGAACCACAACTATGGGCTCACCATCTCCTCCACACCAACAGTCCGGTCCTTGACACTTGGGGTTCTTTCCGACAAGCATTAGACTCTTTATATGAAGATCCTTTCAGAGTCACTTCAGCTACTAGCGCCATTCGTGCTCTGAGTCAAGACCGTTGACCGGTGGAGGAGTTTATAACTGAATTCCGCAGACTTGCATTAGAGACCACTTGGAACGAATCGTCACTCCTAGACCAGTTCCGTCTTGGACTATCCGATGGTCTTAAGGACGAATTAGCTTGTGTTGGCATACCTTCCTCATTGGATGACCTTACCCGTTTAGTCACCCAGATAGACCGCAGACTACGCGAACAAAGAGCAGAACGGTCCAACACTCCTAACTCTGCGGGATCACCTTACAGCCCACCTCTATGCAGATTGGACTAGTCCGAGGTCCCCTCTCTACAGAAGAGAAGACCAGACGTAGAAACATGAATCTCTGTCTGTACTGCGGTAAACCAGGACATATGTACAAGGAATGCCGTGCCCGAAAACGACTCACAGATGGTAAGACAACTTCCTCTTCTCGTGAGAGTAATATGGTGTCATCTACAGATAAGGCCCCTCATCTTTCTATTCCTCTTTTCTTGCAGTGGACTAAAGGTCCTATTCCCATGATGGCGATGGTGGATTCCGGAGCCAGTGGTTGCTTCATCGATACTGATCTGGTCAAGGCCATCGCAATTCCTACCCGTAGGAAAAAATCACCCTTGCACATCCAACTGGTAGATGGGAGTCCTTTGAAAACAGGTCCCATTACACATGAAACCATCCCTCTGGTCATGACGATTGGCGAAGACCATAGGGAGATCATTCAATTTGACCACGTACCAGCACCTATATTCTCTATCATACTGGGACTTCCATGGCTTCGGTTACACAATCCCATCATCAATTGGGGATCCGGTATGCTGACATTTACCTCTAATCTCTGCATCAACAAGTGTCTGTTTAAAAACACTGTGTGTCTTTCTTCTGAGTCAAAAAGAAGGATGGTGGATTGCGTCCCTGTATAGATTACAGAGAGATTTATAATATTACTACGAAGAATCGTTACCCACTACCCCTCATTTCGGAATTATTGGATCATCTCCGCACAGCACAGTTCTTCACGAAGATCGATCTGCCAGGAGCGTATAACCTAGTGCGAATCAGGAAGTGGGATGAGTGGAAAACGGCCTTCAGATCACGTTATGGACATTTTGAGTACAAAGTTATGCCATTTGGACTTTGCAACGCACCGGCTACCTTTCAGCATTTTGTCAATGATATCTTTCGAGATATTCTGGACCGCTTTGTGATCATCTATCTTGACGATATTCTCATCTATTCCCCATCGTTAGAAAATATTGGGAGAATGAGAACTGCCAACCTAGAATATATTATAGGCACAGGTGCAATGCAAAGGACTGCTTATATGCTCTCTCCTAGGGAGCACAGATAGGGGAAAACAAATTGTATCAAAAAGAAGCAGACATGCACACTGATAGTATAGAAGTAAAATAATTTTTATTTGTAGTATAATATCGTAGCGACAATCAAACGTAGTTATAAGGTAGGAGAGGTATAACAGTATATTGAGTAATATACGTATATAAAAAATCAGAAAAAAGAAAAAAATGGAAAAAAACAGGAGAAAAAATGAACTGTAGACTAAGCAGATAGGTAAAAAAAATGAGTAGAAGCTAGTACAGATAATATAGTGGAAAAATGGAAAACATAGAAAAATATATAAGGCAAGAGCACAATGGATATAAGAAAAAATAGATAAAATGCAAAAAAATAGAGGAGAGGGGTAGTGGTAGACACAGGTTCAAAAAATATTTAGAATAACTGAACAACAGTATGATATAGGTAACGTAAATTGTCAACCACTGCAAAAAATGAAAAAAGAATAGACAAAATCTAGAAAAAATAGTGTGGGAAAAAGAGGTCCACAGTTAAATGCCTCTTGCAAAATAAATCAAGGAAACTGCATCAGTGCAACAGGAAAAAACTAAAAGTAGTAGTCAATTAGATAAAGTAGTTTAGTGGACTTGGCACTTATCTCACCCAGATACAGAAATACAGTCTGTCTTGGTAGAAAAAATTCAGGGTCTGTGGGAGTACATAAGTAGTCTTTGAATCAAACTTGTAGTTAGATCTAAACTAATCTTGCTGATGCAGGGCAGGAACGTTCCAAAGGGTAACTGCTGAGGTCTTTGTAATAGGCACGGGGGCGACGCGCTCGGAGTGCTGCTCCTTCAATGGCCATGCCGACATGTGTGGAGAGCTGGCCTTATGTGCTCGTGTCAGGGGGCAGCGTCATACTGTGAGCGCCGACGGGCCCAGGGGGCGTGGCCGGAGGCGGAGCCAACGTAACAATCCTTGGTGAGGAGGATCAGCTGGGTAAAAGTAGTCAGCTGGCTAAGCATGCTGACGTGAGGCTGCACAAGCTGCAAACTTGTGTGGTCACTGCTATGCTACAGAAACATAATGGGAGAAGGAGACAATCAAGGGAAAAATGAAGCAATAAAAGAAAAAATAATAAAAAATAAATGTAAAGCAAAAACAAAAGTAAATACATGGGAGTACAAGCTAGCCTACAGCACAGAGGGGCTATGCACCAGGGCTAAAGGGATGAGCAAAAAAGAGGGGGGGGGGTTGGAAAGAAGGAATGAACAGGTCACAAATGGGAGGTGGGGGCAAGGGGAAAAGACAAGCCCAGGGAGGGATATATGGGAGGGAATGGTAGGGATACAGAGTGTATACACATGGACATAATAGGGGAGATGAGGGGTGAGAGAAGGGAGGGAGAGGAGAAAAAAAGGGGAACGGGGGGCAAAAGAAGGGGCCTCTGTGCAGGAGGGAAGAAGGACTGGGTAAGAAAATGATAAATGTATATGAATTAGAGAGAGGGGGAGATTAGAGGGATGGAAGTGAAAGGTAAGGAGTGCTATTAGAGAAAATGGATCAGCTCATAGTCTTCATTAAGACCTCTAGGAGAAAGGGTGTCCAAAATGTTAATCCATTTGGTTTCTTTTTGCTTGAGGATTTTTTCTCTACTGCCACCTCTTCTTGGGGGGGCTGCAGCGTCTATAACTTGAAAACGAAGTTGGTTGACGTTGTGTCCCGCTTCTTTAAAATGTTTGGCAACTGGTACCTTGTTGGTATTACCTCCTGCCAGGGCTGTCCTGATGGATGTTTTGTGTTCCAAGATCCTTTTCTTCACTTGTCTGGTAGTTTCCCCTACGTACAGTAGACCACATGGGCATTTCAGAATATAGACAACATAGGTGGAATCACAGGTGAAATAGTCGTTAATTCTATATTTGTTGCCACGGTGTGGGTGGAGGAAAGAATGTCCTTTGATGACACTGTTGCATTGATTGCAACTAAGGCACGGGAAGGTTCCGAATTTCGGATCTGCGAGGAACCTACTGTTTGGTTTCTTACTGCCGACATCAGCCGAGACCAGGGAGTCCCTCAAATTATGGGATCTCGCGTAGGAGAAGAGGGGTGGGTTGTGGAGGGACACTGGGAGGTTTGAGTCTGCTTGTAGGATGTGCCAGTTTTTCATAATGGCCTTTCTGATTTTCTGGCTGGCCTTTGAGTAAGGTGAAACAAAAGGTACTCTAGGCATAGCGGTGTCCTTGCTTTTGGGCATCATAAGTTGATCCCTGGAGATGTTGGATAGACGGCTTCTCTGGGTCTGTAGTAACATGTGGTCATAGCCGCGGTCAGAGAATTTTTTTGTCATTTCTTCCAGTCGAGTGGCTGTATGGAAGACCTCTCTTGGAGTGCTCTGGATGGAAACTGCTGTAGAGGAGCAGATTATTTTTATCTGTGGGTTTGGAATAGATGTCTGTTTCCAATTTGTTACCTGTCCGTATGACAATAGTGTCTAAAAAGGATACCCATTGGGCGTTAAGCTCAATAGTAAAGGTAATATGGCTGTTAATAGAATTTATATCAATAACGAACTGGGTGAACTCATCCTCTGTGCCTGCCCAGCATACAAACACATCATCTATGTACTTTTTCCAGATTAGACAATACTTGAAGAGGGGTGTTCGGTAGATGCCAGTGGTTTCAAGGTGGTTCATGTATATATTGGCGTACGTAGGGGCTACATTTGTAGAGTTGATCCTCAAACAGAAAGTAGTTTTCGGTAAGAATGAATCTGAGAAGGTCAAGGACATATTTCTTCTTTGCTGCATTCCACAGGTCACTCGGGTCGGAGTCCATGGTCCATGCCACAGCCTGGATGCCTCCTTCGTGTGGTATAGAGGTATAAAGGCTTTGGACATCTAGGGTAGCCAGGTAGAAGTTGTTAGTATCCGGGATGGTCATAGTGTTGATGATGTTCAGGAAATGATTGGTATCTTTGACATGCGACAGGTGGCTGGTGACATAGGGGGCCAATAGTTTATCTAAACAAATGGAGACTGGTTGGAAGATTGAGTCTGAGCCAGCCACTATGGGTCTGCCAGGGGGTTTAGTGGCGTGTTTGTGGATCTTGGGGAGAGTGTATAGTATAGGAGTGAGAGGAAAGGGAGTGTGCATGAATTTGGCTTGTTGTTTGTTAATGATATCTTCTTGCAAGGCCTTATTATTAAGCTTTTGTAGTGCGTCCTGGAGTCTGGGTATGGGGTCTGTGTGGAGTTTACAGTAAGTATCTCCACATTGTAGTTGAGAGTGAATCTCTGCCACATAATCTCGGTGGTTCATTACCACAAGGGCCCCACCTTTATCGGCAGGTTTGATACAAATTCTTTTGTCAGATCTGAGAGTTTTGATTATATTTCGTTCTTCTTTGGTGAAGTTGGGTTTATTGTGGTCTTTCCTATTTCTTTTAAATCTATTATGGATTTCTGTGTGTTTGGTGTGTTCGATTTCTTTCTTAGTAAGGTTAATGTATGTTTCAACTGAGTGGTTAGTATTAGGGGGTTGAAATGTACTCTTAGGTTTGACTGCCACAGGTAGATGCTTAGGTGCTTCATTAGGGACGTCGGTCAGTATAGTGGTAGTATGGGTCACTTGTGAGGGTATGGGTTCATTAAAGTATGTCCTGATAGATCTTTGTGTGTTGTCAGTTGGCATGATTTTGTCAGGGTTAGTGGCTAAGGGAGGTGTATCTGGATCAGTAGTAGAGAAGAAAGCCTTTAACCTCAAGTTGCGGGAAAATTTATAGAAAGCGATGTCATAATCCAGCCAGTTGGTAATGGGAGTGGGTATGAATGAGAGACCTTTGTTAAGTGTATTAATCTCAATTGTGCTCAAAGCTCTGTCAGAGATGTTAAATACTAGGTCCGGTTTGTTTGGAACGTGTCCGCATCCGTCCTTAGGCTTGGTCTCTTCTGTTGTCCCCTTCTAGTTGGTTTTGCTGGCTCATGGAGGGAAGATCTAAAAAAGAAGATGAAGATAAGGAGGAGGAGGTGGTACCTGTTTCTTGCCATCTTAGTGGGCGTGTCCTGTTCGTTGGTCTTTGGTTTAGTCTTGAGTCTCTGCGGTCGTACCAACTTTAGACTCTGTCCTGTTCGTAGTCCCGTTCGTCCCTCTGGAATTTCTTCCTTTTGAATTCTTCGGTTTCTTTCTTATAAGATGCCAATTTCGTGTCCAAACTTTGTTTGAGTTCCTCTAGTTTCTGGGCTGTGAGAGTCTGTTCTACTTCTTTCTCCAGTCTCACAATGTCTTCTGTGGATTTTTCTAGGTCTAGCTGTAGGGTCTCAATGGTTAGTAACATGAGATCAAAAGAACATTTATTTAGGATTTTGTACCACTTTTGACAAAACTGTGTATTATCCTTGCAAAGGTTTGGGCGCAGGCGAACCCGAAGACCGCGTGGGATTCTTCTTAGTTTGAGATATTCTATGAGGGTATCGGAATGTAGTTCTTGGTTGATCTTTTTCTTTAGTTCTCTCTCAAATTTGGATGCAATGTTATCTGAGCCTTGACCTAAAAATTGTCTAGTGGATCTAGCAGAGACAATTCTGTCAAAGTCTTGGTCACTGAAAGCAAAGGTGTCCATAGAGGTATAGAGTGGGAAAAATGGAGCGGAGATAGGGTCTAGGCCAGGGGTCCTCAAACTACAGCCCGCGGGCCACATGCGGCCCGCCGAGCACATTTATCCGACCCGCGGGGGGTGCTGCCGGCACCCCCCGCTCCCCGCAGTTTACATTTTTTTTTTCTTGCAGCCGCAGAAGATGCGGTTGCAGGAAAACGGGAAAAAAAAAAAAATCACCGCGACCGGATGTGACGTTTCGTCACATCCGGACCCGGTAACTGTTTCCCTCCTCCGTGCAGGGAGGAGGGAACACTGCGCAAGACGTCCGGCCGGGGACACAGCAGCTGGAGGTAAGTGATGGGGAAGGGGGGGGAGGAGGGAGGTATAACGAGCACTGTACTATTCCTGGGCATCTGAATGGCATAATATTCCTGGGCATCTGAATGGCATAATATTCCTGGGCATCTGAATGGCAGACTATTCCTGGGCATCTGACTGGCATAATTTTATTGGGCTCTGACTGGCATAATATTCCTGGGCTCTTACTGGCACTCTATTCCTGGGCATCTGACTGGCATAATATTCCTGGGCTCTTACTGGCACACTATTCCAGGGCATCTGACTGGCATAATATTCCTGGGCTCTTACTGGCACTCTATTCCTGGGCATCTGAATGGCATAATATTCCTGGGCATCTGACTGGCACACTATTCCTGGGCATCTGAATGGCATAATATTCCTGGACATATGAATGGCATAATATTCCTGGGCATCTGACAGGCACACTATTCCTGGGCATCTGACTGGCACACTATTCCTGGGCATCTGACTGGCATAATATTCCTGGGCTCTTACTGGCACTCTATTCCTGGGCATCTGAATGGCGTAATATTCCTGGGCATCTGACTGGCACACTATTCCTGGGCATCTGAATGGCATAATATTCCTGGGCATCTGACTGGCACACTATTCCTGGGCATCTGAATGGCATAATATTCCTGGGCATCTGACTGGCACACTATTCCTGGGCATCTGACTGGCATAATATTCCTGGGCATCTGACTGGCACACTATTCCTGGGCATCTGAATGGCATAATATCCCTGGGCATCTGAATGGCATAATATTCCTGGGCATCTGACAGGCACACTATTCCTGGGCATCTGACTGGCACACTATTCCTGGGCATCTGAATGGCATAATATTCCTGGGCATCTGACTGGCACACTATTCCTGGGCATCTGAATGGCATAATATTCCTGGGCATCTGACAGGCACACTATTCCTGGGCATCTGGCTGGAACACTATTCCTGGGCATCTGACTGGCATAATATTCCTGGGCATCTGACTGGCACACTATTCCTGGGCATCTGAATGGCATAATATTCCTGGGCATCTGAATGGCATAATATTCCTGGGCATCTGACAGGCACACTATTCCTGGGCATCTGACTGGCACACTATTCCTGGGCATCTGACTGGCATAATATTCCTGGGCATCTGACTGGCATAATATTCCTGGGCTCTTACTGGCACTCTATTCCTGGGCATCTGACTGGCATAATATTCCTGGGCTCTTACTGTCACACTATTCCTGGGCATCTGACTGGCATAATATTCCTGGGCTCTTACTGGCACTCTATTCCTGGGCATCTGACTGGCATAATATTCCTGGGCATCTGACTGGCACACTATTCCTGGGCATCTGAATGGCATAATATTCCTGGACATATGAATGGCATAATATTCCTGGGCATCTGACAGGCACACTATTCCTGGGCATCTGACTGGCACACTATTCCTGGGCATCTGACTGGCATAATATTCCTGGGCTCTTACTGGCACTCTATTCCTGGGCATCTGAATAGCATAATATTCCTGGGCATCTGACTGGCACACTATTCCTGGGCATCTGAATGGCATAATATTCCTGGGCATCTGAATGGCATAATATTCCTGGGCATCTGACAGGCACACTATTCCTGGGCATCTGACTGGCACACTATTCCTGGGCATCTGACTGGCATAATTTTCTTGGGCTCTGACTGGCATAATATTCCTGGGCATCTGACTGGCATAATATTCCTGGGCATCTGACTGGCACACAATTCCTGGGCATCTAACTGGCACACTATTCCTGGGCATCTGACTGGCATAATTTTCTTGGGCTCTGACTGGCATAATATTCCTGGGCATCTGACTGGCATAATATTCCTGGGCTCTTACTGGCACTCTATTCCTGGGCATCTGAATGGCATAATATTCCTGGGCATCTGACTGGCACACTATTCCTGGGCATCTGAATGGCATAATATTCCTGGGCATCTGAATGGCATAATATTCCTGGGCATCTGACAGGCACACTATTCCTGGGCTCTGACTGGCATAATATTCCTGGGCATCTGACTGGCATAATATTCCTGGGCATCTGACTGGCATAATATTCCTGGGAATCTAACTGGCATAATATTCCTGGGCTCTGACTGGCATAATATTCCTGGGCATCTGACTGGCACAATATTACTGGGCTCTGACTGGCATAATATTACTGGGCTCTGACTGGCATAATATTCCTGGGCTCTGACTGGCATAATATTCCTGGGCATCTGACTGGCACAATATTACTGGGCTCTGACTGGCATAATATTACTGGGCTCTGACTGGCATAATATTACTGGACTCTGACTGGCATAATATCCCTGGGCATCTGACTGGCACACTATTCCCATTGAAATACTGGTAAGTTTGTTGATTTAACTTTACTTCATTTTAAATATTGTATTTGTTCCCGTTTTGTTTCTTCACTTCAAAATAAGATATATGCAGTGTGCATAGGAATTTGTTCATAGTTTTTGTTTTTTCTATAGTCCAGCCCTCCAACGGTCTGAGGGACAGTAAACTGGCCCCCTGTTTAAAAAGTTTGAGGACCCCTGGTCTAGGCAAATGTAGTGATAGAGATATGCTAAAAAAGGGGAAATACGGGAAAAAAGAGGGGGTCAGGGATGTAAGATGTAGTGTGTAGGAGCAGGGAAATAAATGAAACGAGAAAAAAAAGGGGGTAGGAAAGGTTTTGGTTAAGACACAGATATATATGTAAAGAGAGAAAAAGTTTCAGGTGAAACAATTTTTATCAGGGAATTCTTTATGTGAAAAAGTCTGAAACAAACAGATCAGTAGGCTCTTGTGGGAGCCAAAGGTAGCGAGAAAACTTTTGGGATTGTCGGATACAAAAAATGTGGCAGGGAGTTCTCATAGGAGAAAAAACATATGAAAATATTGGGAGATTGAGAACTGCCAACCTAGAATTTATTATAGGCACAGGTGCAATGCAAAGGACTGCTTATATGCTCTCTCCTAGGGAGCACAGATAGGGGAAAACAAATTGTATCAAAAAGAAGCAGACATGCACACTGATAGTATAGAAGTAAAATTATTTTTATTTGTAGTATAATATCGTAGCGACAATCAAACGTAGTTATAAGGTAGGAGAGGTATAACAGTATTATATCCATTGTGCTCTTGCCTTATATATTTTTTCTATGTTTTCCATTTTTCCACTATATTATCTGTACTAGCTTCTACTCATTTTTTTACCTATCCATCGTTAGAAACACACAGACAACATGTACGTACAGTTCTCACCCGCCTGAGACAACATCAGCTATACGCTAAACTGGAGAAATGTGAGTTTGAGAGTAGATCAGTGGAATTCCTGGGTTTCATTTTGTCTCCAAATAACATTCAGATGGACCCTAAGAAGATCACTGCGATACGAGACTGGCCTACACCCTCTAATAAGAAGAGTGTACAGAGGTTTGTGGGTTTCGCAAATTTTTATAGGAAATTCATCAGAAACTTTTCTACGGTCATACAACCTATTACCGCCTTGACTTCCAAGAACCGATCGTTTTTCTGGAATAAAACAGCACAGGAGGCTTTCAATACCCTGAAGACTCGTTTTACCATAGCTCCTATTTTAATCCTTCCAGATCCCTCCAGCGCCTTTACACTTGAGGTGGACGCATCCGATTCGGCAGTTGGTGCGATCCTTTCCCAGAGGCACAAGGAAGATGGAAGATTACATCCTGTGGCCTTCTTCTCCAGGACTCTGTCACCCGCAGAGAGGAACTACAATATAGGTGAGAGAGAACTACTGGCGATAAAACTTGCATTGGAGGAGTGGAGACATCTATTGGAGGGTGCTCTTTTTCCTGTAACCGTCTTTACTGACCACAAGAACCTGGAGTATCTACGCACCGCTAGGAGACTACAACCTAGGCAAGCCAGATGGGCACTCTTCTTCACACGCTTCAATCTCCATATCACTTATCGTCCAGGATCCCGTAATTTGAAGGCCAATGCTTTATCTCGTATGTCTGAACCCGAAGAGCCCCAAGGTGAGAGATCGAGTACCATACTTCAATCTGAACATTTCTTGAACGCCCCACAATCAATTTGGGAGACTCTCCGTAATCATCCTTCGACCCCTAGTGTACCCCATCCTGACCAATTGACACACCGTCAAGGACTGTATTTTTACCAAGACAAAGCATACGTTCCCCCTGAGGTTCGTTTACAAGTCCTCCAATACTTTCATGATTCCCCTACAGCAGGGCACGGCGGTGTCCGACAGCCAAGGATCTCATTACCAGAACTTTTTGGTGGCCTGACCTACAAGAGGATGTCATGAGATTTGTTGCTTCCTGTGATACTTGCGCCCGTGCGAAAGAAAGACACCAGAAACCCTCAGGTCTTCTTCAACCTTTGCCGATACCCGCTAGACCCTGGAGTGATGTCTCCGTGGACTTCATTATGGATCTACCCCGATCTCAACGATACAATACACTGATGGTCACTGTGGATCGCTTTACCAAAATGGCACACTTCATCCCTTATACTCGACTACCCTCGGCTACAGAAACTGCGGACCTCTTCATAAGAGAAGTTTTTAGATTACATGGTCTACCCGAAAACTTGGTGTCGGACCGGGGGACTCAATTCACCTCTCATTTCTGGAAGGCTTTCTGTACCGAATTACATATCCATCGTTCTCTCACTACGGCTTTTCATACCCAAAGTAACGGTCAGACGGAGCGCACCAATCAAACTCTTGAGCAATACCTACGCTGCTTCACCACGCATCTTCAAGATAACTGGAGCAAGTATTTGCCGTTGGCGGAATTTACTTATAACAACCACATCCACAGCTCAACGGGAAAGTCCCCATTTTTTCTCAACTATGGCTTTCACCCTTCAATGCTCCCTGGGTCCCCCATCCCAAGCACCGTTCCCTCCGCTTCTGTTCATATACGTAATATCACCCGCACATTTGCCTTACTCCGTGATACTCTTCTCCACTCTCAACAGCGGTTCAAAGCCTTTGCAGATCGGCATCGTTCGGATGCTCCTGTGTACAAGCCGGGCGACAAAGTGTGGTTATCCACTAAACACCTGAAACACTCATGTCCCACGAAGAAATTGGATCCTCGATTCATTGGTCCTTTCCCCATCACTGAGGTTATATCTCCTCTGGTCATGAGACTACGCTTACCTGCGTCTATGAGGATCCACCCGGTGTTTCACGTCTCCTTGCTCAAACCGTGGGTGGCCAACCTTTTCCCGGGGAGACGGGTGTCCTCCCCAGATCCGGTTTTGGTTGATGGTATGGAGGAGTATGAAGTGGAGGAGGTGTTGGATTCTCGCCTTCATCGTGGTCGGCTTCAGTACCTCATACACTGGAAAGGATATGGTGAGACCAACAGATCTTGGGAGCCGGCTGATGATTTGGTTCATGCCTTTCATGTTCGTCATCCCAATCGTCCTGGCCAGTGGCGAGCCCGGAGGTCTCGCTTTGGGAGGGGGAACTGACAGGTTCTTCCCCGCAGCAGCTCCCCTGAGTACACCCTCTCTCCCAGTCGAGATCCGTCACACGCGCTTGCTAGCGCGTCCACATCATCACGTGATGTGTTTCCATGGAGGCGCGCGCCCGATGATGTCACGCGCGTCGCATACCCGCGAGGCGCGGGAAGATTTAAAAGTCAGAATCACCAAGCAAACAGTGCTTGGTGATTCTCGTGTATTTCGATAGCCTAGCGTTTCCATTTGTATTTGATTGTTGCTGACCCTGGATTTCCTGACTACCCTTCTGCCTGCCTGTGCCCCTTTATACCTGGACTGTTTATCGTTATTCTGATTCTCTGGTAACCTGACCCTGGCTTGTCTCTCGTTTTTGCTACCTCTCTATTGCCCTTGATCTTGGACTGTTATCGTTTTGCTTATTATCAGTGTGGATTACAACTGCTGCAAGTTCCTGCATTTAACCCCTGTCAGTGTGGATTACAACTACTGCAAGTTCCTGCATTTAACCCCTGTCAGTGTGGATTATAACTACTGCAAGTTCCTGCATTTAACCTCTGTCAGTGTGGATTACAACTGCTGCAAGTTCCTGCATATAACCCTTGTCTGTGTGGATTGTGCAGAGGTGGGAGCTTCACATTCTTTGTTTATATTTATCTGTATTATACCGTCCTGCATTTTGGTCTTCATCCAGTATAGCTCTCCTCACACATGCAGAGGAGACATACCATGCATTTTGGGTCCCCAGACCCTTTACAGATATTAAATAAAACAAATTAAATTGGTTTAGAATTCAAGCTATGACTTGATTTCCAGCCCTGTCTTAGTATTCCAGTCCTGTCTTGGAATTACAGCCCTGTCTTAGTATTCAAGCCCTGTCTTAGAGTCCTGTTAATTGGTTACTCTGTTCTATGCTTCTTTGTTCCTTTGGTCTTCTGTTCGAGACCAGTTCTTGTTTTACTTTTGTTTATTGTTCTGTTTCATTTCGGATTTTCCTTGTTTCCCTTCCAATGTAAGTGTTGTGGTTCATGGTTTTGGATGAATTAATATGGCGCTATGAATTTCACTATAACTGCTGTGTTAAACTTAAACACTTATATAGTTATTAACTCAATAAATATGCGTAATTCTGGCAGAATTATATCCAAGCATATAATTCCCAAATAGACAAATCACTCAAACACACTGCTGTTGCTTAGATAATAATAATTTAATAAAACAAGTTTATCAACAATGCTAACTAAACAATTATCTTAACAATATACATGTTATATGCTAAGCTAAGCAACTAGCAAATGGGTTTATCTGAGAGAAGTCTAAACTACAGTATAACAATATAAAGAAATTGCTACAGTAAGGTTATACTTATTCCCCAGGTAATCTTTGTAGCTGCATCTGCATCTCTGGGTGGATCAGCCTCTAGATCAATTGGTTCCTGATGATTCTGTAGGAAGTTACTGGACCTAATACACCACATTGCCTAGCTGGATTTGGACCTACAGGCTGGGTGGATAGATTGGTCACATCTTCCCTCTTCCTCAATCATTGCCAGTGTCTAGCTACCTGAAAAAAGCTTAGCAACAATTACAAGCCCCATAGAGTCACACCTTCCAATCCCCAAACTGAACTAGTTACTGTGGAGGACTCAAACACATCCTTTGTTTGAAAGTAACCCTTCCACTGCTAGTAACTGTCATTTTAAAGAAAGGCAATGCCTGAATTTAATTGTGAATACTAAAATATCATATTACAGCAGTAAGTAGTTGGATTCTGTTATTCATGTACTAGTTCATTATTAGTTTCAGTGTTAGGGACTTGCCTAATTGTGAGGTAGGCTTTATCTTATGGCCATAATTTAACTAAATCCTCTTCATTTAGTTGAATTACTATTTAGTGTTAGGATAGTTTCTGTATTTATTTTTGTATGTTTATGTCCCCTTAGTCCTGTCCTCTGTTTGTTTTATGTTATGTCTTTATCTGTGTATGTCTCCTTAGTTCCGTAATTATACTTCATGCTTTATCTGGCTTGTGTCTTCTTTAGTTCTTCCTTTGCTCCTGTACCCCTGACTCTGTATTTAGTTACTTTGTTTCTGGTCTACTTCAGTTTGCTTCCCTGCTATTCACTATGATTAGACTGCCATCTAGTTTGTCTGTCCTAGCCTGCTACATCCTGTTATCCTGTCATGGTTGTTTTGATGCATGCTCCAGGATGTCTGCAGGGTTTCTTCAGTTCCTGCCTTGATATACTGGATACAGAAGCTGCCTCTTCCACGGGGCCTTGGTATGTGGCTGCACAAACCTGGAGCCCCACGCTACTGTAGAGGATCAGTTACCATGAACCAGGGCCTGTTTCTCCACCCCTGCACCGTAGCTCCTGAAGTTGGGCGCTCAAGGTCCCATGCCACCTAGGCCCTGTCTGTTACAGGGGGCCAACAAAACAATAAAAATAATCCATCTCAAATAGATGAGATGGTCAGTGAGAACAGACAGAAAGCAGATAGTCTAAATAGTTTTTCTTCTGTTTTTACCAATAAAGAAACGATGGACAAGAACCTGCAAGCTCATTTTAAAGAACAGTCACAGCAAGTAAGTATTGGCTGAAACAAGAAAAAGGGTTAAAACAATTAAATAGTGTTTAGGTAGACAAAGGCCACGGTAGACACCAACGGGTACTTAAACAGCTAAGCAAGGCCCTGGCCAGACCATTAATTTAGATTTTCAGAGATTCTTTTATTTCCGGCATGGTGCCTACAGACTGGCTTGAAGCGATGTGATGTCGATATTTAAAAAGGGATAAAAATCCCAGCCAAGCAATTACAGACCTGTAAGCTTGATGCGTGGTGGGAAAACAGTTCAACCTTTCATCTTGAACAGGAATTTCATTAGCAGGAGACAACATGGCTTCATAAAAGACATATCTTGTCAAACTAACTGAACTGCATTCTAAGAAGAAGTTAGTAAAAATATAAATATGGGTTTTGCATGTGGATGCGATATATTTAAACTTTGCCAAAGCATTTTTTTATTGATTCATGACAAAAAGTCACTGAGAAATTTGACAGAAATAGGCTTTGAAAACTATTGTGTATGGATTGGCCATTGCCTGAAAGATAGAATACAAAGAGTGTTGGTAAATGGGAAGTTCTCATATTGGACAAATGTGAAAAGTGGAGTACCTCAATCATCTGTCCTGGGACCTATTCTTTTTAATTTGTATATTAATGGTCTCCCAGTCAGCATAGGGAGACATGTTTCTGTGTTTGCCGATAGCACAAAATTAAATAGGGTAATACAGTCTGAACTAGATGTGTCTTCACTGCAAGAGGATTTGGACAAATTGGGTAACTGGGCAGATATATGGCAAATGAGATTCAATGTAGACAATATGTCAAATTACAGTAAGGAAAATAAAAGTATGGAATTCACTACCTGAAGAGCTGGTGCTAGCAAATTCATTAATTTCCTTTAACCCTTTGAGGACCATAAGATTACCATCATCAATATAAAAATAATTATATATTTTTACCTTTAAGAATGTATTTGAACAATAAATAAAACCATTTCCACACTTGTGTCATTTTTGGAGGAGGAATTATGACACGAGACAAATGTGTCCCTAGGGTCCTCAAGGGAGACAAGGTTGCAAGCATTGTCTGTTTCTGGAACTTTACATTTATTTTAAAATGAATTCTAAAGAAGGTCATAATAAATTGAGTCAAAATCTGCTACTCTTACTATTTTGACATTTATTCAGATACTTATTTGAAACAATTTCAACAATAACATGTATTTATGTACATATGCTAACAGCTTCATGGTAGGCCAAAACCAAAAACTATATTCCAGTGGTGTAATCGCTTTGTACTCTGGGTGCCTCTCTTCATTTGCTTGTATTACAGCAATATCTAGGAGGTCAAAGAAAAGCCTCAAATAAAACTTTATTTTCGACTTCCGGTCTGTCTCATAGGACACTTTCTTCTGATCCATCAGGTCCACACCCCCCATGTACTTGTTGTAAATAGTAACAATGGTTGGACATGGAATATGCAGCTTTTCTGCACATCCTGCCTGGCTTCTCAGCACATGCGTCATATCATCCTTTTTGCATGTAAGGAAATTTGACAACAGTGTCATTGATCTATTGTCCATCCATTTTACACATGTGACGACATTTGCACTCATAGTATCCACATCTCCTCGTTTCATTTCTTTGTCAGCTTTCAAGTTTTTGGGCATATTTTTTCAGTCCACACGAACTGTGCCACAAAGGTAGATCTTGTTCTGCAACATCTCGTATTGCAGCAGTGGAGAATTAAAAAAATTGTTGATGAAAACCTGACAGCATAGCTGTTCTAGTTGTTTTGTCAGCATAACAATGACACTCTCTCCAAGGCCATGTTCTGTGTCTGTTTTTCGTCCAGTATAGATGTCAAACTGATAAAGGTAGCCTGAGATAGAATCACATCTGCACCATAGCTTCAATCCCCATTTCACAGGCTTGTTTCTGATGTACTGCTTCATGATGTTTTGACCTTTATATTTTATCATGTGCTCATCAATCGACTGTTGCTTGCTAGGATTTCTTGCAGCCTGGAAGCATCAATTGAAGTGCTCGATCAATGGACGAACTTTGAAAGCTCTATCACACTGGGGATAAGTTCTAGGTAACATGTCCTCATTATTTGCAAAGTGCAAAACAGAGCGAATTGCTTCAAATCGAGCACGACTCATCAGGGGCGTAGCGTGGGGGGTGCAGGGGGGGCCGTCCGCACCGGGCGCAATATCTGGGGGGGGCCAGCCACAACCGCGCGATACTTCCTGTCAGCCGCCGGATGTGAGCGGCAAATGACGGCGTGACGTCACATCCGGCGGCTGCGCGGCGGAGGCTCTTCTGAAACTGCATCGCGGCCTTTCTTCCCTGAGCTGTTGGAAGTGGAATTTGTAAAGGTAAGAATAAAGGGGCTTGGGGGACCTATTGTATTATGTATTGAGGAGGGGGTCATTAATGTATTGGAGAGGGGGAGGGGGGGGTCATTAATGTATGGGGGAGGGGGGTCATTCATGTATGTGGGAGGGGAGGGGGGTCATTAATGTATTGGGGAGGGAGGTCATTAATGTATGGGGGAGGGGAGGGAGGTCATTAATGTATGGGGGAGGGGAGGGAGGTCATTAATGTATGGGGGACGGGAAGGGGGTCATTAATGTATGGGGGAGGGGAGGGGGGTTCATTAATGTATGGGGAGGGGGGTCATTAATGTATGGGGAGGGGAGGGGGGTTCATTAATGTATGGGGGAGGGGGGTTTATTAAATGTATGGGGGAGGGGGGTTCATTTAATGTATGGGGGAGGGGAGGGGGGGGTCATTTAATGTATGGGGGAGGGGAGGGTCAGTAATGTATGGGGAGGGGGGGAAGTAATGTATGGGGAGGGGGGGAAGTAATGTATGGGGAGGGGGGGAAGTAATGTATGGGGGAGGGAGGTAAGTAATGTATGGGGGAGGGGGGCAGTAATGTATTGGGGACGGGGGGCAGTAATGTATTGGGGAAGGGAAGAAGGGGGGCAGTAATGTATTGGGGAAGGGAAGAAGGGAGGCAGTAATGTATTGGGGAAGGGAAGAAGGGAGGCAGTAATGTATTGGGGAAGGGAAGAAGGGGGGCAGTAATGTATTGGGGAAGGGAAGAAGGGGGGCAGTAATGTATTGGGGAAGGGAAGAAGGGGGGCAGTAATGTATTGGGGAAGGGAAGAAGGGGGGCAGTAATGTATTGGGGAAGGGAAGAAGGGGTGCAGTAATGTATTGGGGAAGGGAAGAAGGGGGGCAGTAATGTATTGGGGAAGGGAAGAAGGGGGGCAGTAATGTATTAGGGGATGGGGGTCAACTGTGTATTAGGGGAGGGAGGGGTCAGCCGTGTATTAGGGGGAGGGGGGTCAGCAGTGTATTAGGGGAAGAGGGGGGGGATGGGAAAGATCTGACCTGGGAATTTGAGATGAGGCAATGATTATATTTTTTACATTTGTGGCCTAATGAATAATCTATATATATGTGTGTATGTAGAAGGAAATGTAAATAGGTGGGGCTACAGGGGTGAGGGAATTATGTTTGTAATATATTTATTAGGAACTGTGGAGGGAAGGGGGTTGGATGAGAGCATTAAATATCATAGCATTAAATATTATATTTATGGGGTAGGAACTGTATTATATATTTTTGGTTTAGTGCAGGGGTAGGTAACCTTTGACACTCCCTTTGTTTTTTGACTACATCTCCATTAAGGCTTGCAAAGCATCATGGGAGGTGTAGTCCACAACATCTGGAGTGGCAAAGGATGTCTACTCCTGGTTTAAAGCATAGGTGTATAACCATTTGGCTTCCCCAGGCCAAAATAACCCCTTAAACTCTTAAAGGATCACTATAGTGTCAGGAAAACAAAGTGGTTTTCCTGACACTTTAGTACCCTGAGGGTGCCCACACCCTCAGGGTCCCACTCCCGTGGCGCTGAAGGGGTTAAATTCCCTTCAGTTACTTACCTTAATCCAGCGCCAGGCTCCCTCGGTGCTGGTGACCTGTCTGACGTCAGCTCCCCGTCCGACGTCACTGGAGCTGAATGCGCATGGCTGCGCGCGCATTCAAAGTGTCCATAGGAAAGCATTTCTCAATGCTTTCCTATGGACACTCTGCGCGATGGAGGCGAAATGTGCCTCCAGGCTCCAGCGTCGCAGATGCGCCTCTAGTGTCTGTCCGGAAGACAGCCACTAGAGGCTGCCTTAACCGCAAATGTAAACGTAGCAGTTTCTCTGAAACTGCTATGTTTACATGTGAAGGGTTAAAACCTGCTGAAAATGTGGAGAATGTGTGCAATGCATGTTCGCACTCAATAAAGTGTTGGAAAATAAACTTGTATTTAGATGCATTTTACTTTAATTACATAAGTATTTTCATAACAAACAATACATGTGCTTGGGGGGTAAGGGTTTCTTTAACTAATCTAGTAGAAGAGACTCGAGTGCTAAAATCCACGGGTTAGGGGGCGCAAATTACTTGCCTTGCCCCGGGTGCTGACAACCCACGCTACGCCACTGCGACTCATTGTATTTGCTATAAATGGTACCTGAAGATCATAGCATAGCATTAGCTGTATGCCTGTGTACATCTAGTGTCATGCTGAATGACAGTTTTATCAGTTGCTGTTGAGTTCCAAGAGGTAAAACTGTACAGTAACTGGAAAACTGCTTTTTATCGACGGTCCCTAAAGTTCCACAGAGCTCAGATAAAGCACAGGCTGAATGACTTCTATACCTGTCCAAAGTTATTTGATAAACAACTCTGCATAGTGGCAGGGTTTCTTTAAGGTATGGTGCGTTGAGGACCATAGTGACATATGTCAGCCAAATTGGTTCAAATGATAAAATCTCTCAAAAAACCATTTGTTGTTGTCAAACACAAGTCTATAAACAAATATCAGATGATCCAATAACATCTGACTATTTAGGTCACTTTTTATGGAACGCCAACTTTTTTTTTAAAGTTAGTACACTTCAGTTGCTGTAACTAAGCCATTTCATGAAATAACTGGCAAAAAGCTAGATCCACTTGTTGATAAAAACTAATAATTTGACTCAAACCAAAAAAAAAGTATTTTAAGTTCTTAATCAGATGATACAGGCAATTAAAAACATGGGATAAATACGTCCCTTTGTCCTCAAAGGGTTAAAAGGGGCATGGATACTTTTTTTTTAAATGAACCACAACATAGAGGGCTATATAAGTTAGTATAGGTAATAATATTTATTTAGTGCTTGTTGATCCAAGGAGAAATCTGATTGCCATTTGGAGTCAAAAAGAAATTGTTTTCCCCACTGAAAGCAGAATACAAAATTCCTGAAAGAAGGTTTTATTTTTTTTTGCAGTCAACAAGGAATAGGAAAAGGGTTGAACTTGATTGACGCAAGTATTTTTTCATCCTAAACTACTATGTTATTATCTAATGGCAAGTGTACCATGCTGGTCTTTTAACCCAAAGGGTATCTTTTTAGTCAAAATCACATCGGCTCTTTGGTTTATGTTATGTTTTGAAGGTCTGTTACGATATGTAATTTTTATACGCCTCCTAAATATATAAAATCACAAGTCAAAATATGCATAATGCAATGCCGACCTACGATCACTAGAGACATTTATATTCTTGTCTGTATTTACATGTGATTGTTATACTTTGTATATTAAAATAATTTTTTTAAAAATAAAGAAAAGAAATCACATCTGCAGTGTTGATTCTTTGGTAAAGTCTGTATAAATAGGTCACCTATAGAAGAAAGTGTTTACAAAGTTATTTAGACTTTTTTTAATTCAATATCCAGAATAACTCATTCTTTATCATCATTCAAGTGATCTGTAACATAATAATGTCAATTTGAAACAAGATCCTTTTATACAATTCCAAAATTAAAATTATGCTAATTGGGAATATAATCCTTACTAATATATATACATTTGATAACATGTTTAAAATTCCCTTGAAAACCAATGGTACTAATTAGCAAAACTTAGAACTCAACAAGCTGAGCAAGGGAGTTGCAGATAAAACGTTTCTGAAAACAAAAAATGTTTGAATGAGATGGAATTAAAACATATAATTATTGTAAAGACATACTAGGGGGAACATTAAAATGTACTTGTCTTTCCTATGTGTTACACATAAGGTGGCCGAATATGACAAAAGACAAAAAAGATTTAGTAATACACATACTAGTAGCAACTAAATTAGCAATAGCTAAATATTGGAAGCTCGCGAACTTGCCTACTTGGAGAATGATAAAGAATCAGGTTTCAATACAGTGTAGAATGGAAGTGGGAATTCTAAGACAGGAAAACTACACAAACCCAAGAATAAACTGGTGGGAAGGTTGGTCAGACTTACTAAAGAACAATTAAAGTAGTGCATGACTGTGATCTCGGGGAGAAGCGGTATATGGGAAGACACCCGGCACCTCTTGTCTTGTCTTGTTTTTCTTTTGTGTTTTTGTCCTTGTCAAGTCTTTACTTAACTGTCCTTTCGGAGAGTGTGGGGAGGAGGAGAAGAAAGAGTATAAATAGAGGTTGGGGCAGGGAGGGAGGGAGGAGAGAGAAAGAAAAGGAGAAGGAAAGGGAGAAAGCGAAGGAAAGGTGTGGAAGTTAAAATTAGAGCTATCCACAAGAAGGTATGCCCATTCCTCTTCTGTCACCTACCTTCCTTGCTGCTAATTAAGATATCTAAAAAGTGTTGAAGAGACCTACGTACAAGGGCATTATTTGTTTTTTTACTGTCTTTGTGTAATTTTGTACTTTAATAAAAACAAAAAATGAAAAGAAGGGGGGGGGAAGGAAAAGAAAAAAAAAACATATAATTGATTATGCAGGAATATTCTTTTGATCTTTGCGTGTTTTTGAGTTACAATGCAACAACACATTTGATGTGTTAAGAATCAGAAGTCATGGACCAAACCATGGTTTAATAGATCTTTAAGATACTCAAATGTGAGGTCTAAGTTAATAGCAGGGGAGGGCTGGCAGCCTTAGGCCTGGGGGGCAAATCCAGTCAAGTGGCCCATTGCACCATCGAATCGCCTCCCCATCCACGGCCATCTTTTCCTTGTTTTATAACGAATATTGCCAGGATTTTCCCCCACAATATGCCAGGATTTGCCATTTAATATGCTAGAATTTTCCCTTACAAAATGCCAGGATTATGCCCCTCAGTATGCCAGGATTATGCCCCTCAATATGCCAGGATTTATACACCCAATATGCCAGGATTTTCTCCTCAATATGCCAAGATGATGCCCCCTCAATATGCCAGGATTTTCCCCTAAATATGCAAGGATTATGCCCCTCAAAATGCCAGGATTATGCCCCTCAATATGCCAGGATTATGCCCCTCAATATGCCAGGATTTAGACACCCAATATGCCAGGATTTTCCCTTCAATATGCCAAGATGATGCCCCCTCAATATGCCAGGATTTTCCCCTCAATATGCCAGGATTATGCCCCTCAACATGCCAGGATTTAGATACCCAATATCCCAAAATTTGGGCACCCCCCCCCCTACCCACGTTGCACACCTACGACATGACCCATAACCCACGTTGCACACCAGGACATGCCCCATCACCACATTTACATGCCTCCATCACCCCATTACATACACATTTCCAATATTATTTGCCATTAATATTCCCCAGCCAATTTGTCCCATAATATGCCAGTGTTATTCTGCAATTTAATATAACTCAGTAAATTTCCCCAATAATATTCCAAGGTTATCTGCAATTTAATATGCCCCTGCTAATTTGCCCAATATGCCAGTGTTAATTGCCATTTAATATTCCCCAGCCATTTTGCCCAATAATATGCCAGTCTTATTCTGCCATTTAATATTCCCCAGACGATTTGTCCAATAATATGCCAGTGTTATTCTGCCATTTAATATTCCCCAGCCAATTTGCCATGTAATATTCCCCAGCCAATTTGCCCAATAATATGCCAGTCTTATTTGCCATGTAATATGCCCCAGCCAATTTGCCCAATAATATTCTAGTCTTATTTGCCATGTAATATGCCCCAGCCAATTTGCCCAATAATATGCCAGTCTTATTTGCCATGTAATATGCCCCAGCCAATTTGCCTAATAATATGCCAGTCTTATTTGCCATGTAATATGCCCCAGCCAATTTGCCCAATAATATGCCAGTCTTATTTGCCATGTAATATGCCCCAGCCAATTTGCCCAATAATATGCCAGTCTTATTTGCCATGTAATATGCCCCAGCCAATTTGCCCAATAATATGCCAGTGTTATTTGCCATGTAATATTCCCCAGCCAATTTGACCAATAATATGCCAGTCTTATTTGCCATGTTATATTCCCCAGCCAATTTGCCCAATAATATGCCAGTCTTATTTGCCATGTAATATTCCCCAGCCAATTTGCCCAATAATATGCCAGTGTCTTCCGATCCCTTCTCACCTCAGTCTCTGCCTGCAAGCGCGTTTTTTTTTTAATTTTTTTTTTAAAACACTGGCCCAGCGGCCGTGTTTTACATAGTTTAGGGCGGCCTGGGGGGCAATTGCCACCCTGCCCCCCGGCCCAGCCCGCCCCTGGTTAATAGTGCTATAAACCTTAGAGCTCGACCTTTGTGTTTCATTGGTGCAATATACGAAGTGTTGCATAACTTGCTGGTGCTTTATAAACAAATGTTAATGTAAATAGTTATTTCTGTTTCCATAGCAACAGTTCTACCGATCTTACCAGCCTTCCTTGTTTGTGTTAATCATTCCGAGATCACTGAAACCATGCCCCAAAACCAAGCACCTACAACAGTGGAGTTCAACAGAGACTTGGTTTCACACAAATATCCACTGAGGAAGGCCAGCTTGCTGGCTGTATACTCCCTCCCACTGAGGTCATTGAATTTAGAGGCCCCTGAGAAATGATTTGCGATGTAAAATTTGTAATACCATTTACTGCCTTAAGTTATTACTCATGTCGGTATAAAATTGGATTTCTCAACATAACAAATTAATATTAGTAGCCTGATTTATTTAATTGTAACTTACTCGATGTTTGCTGGGAATCCTGATGTACAGTGGACAAGATAAAAAATTTACTATTTAGTGTACTTAATATTAGCACAAGTTCCTAATGTTTATATATACTCTCCATAACTGCTACTTCTGTGGATGTAGATGTATGTTTAGGCATGTACAGAAACTACATGTAAAACAGATAATGACATAGTGGGAAATGTCCAGCTTATGCTGCAGGTACTTTACTAAGGAGTGCAACAATACCATCTTAAAGTCTTCCTTTAAGTTGCTGGAGATCATATGTAAGCTTGAAAGAACTAACATTTCTGAATGGAGTGTCTTCTTTGGAACTGGATAATTGGTTCTGGGGAAACCTCCCACGGAAACACCAAAGAGGCCATCACATTACAGGGTACAAAGGAGGCGGGAGATCTTTTAAGTTTCAAACTAAAATCAAACCATCTATTCCCTGTCTTTGGGCTCTAAACCTCATTGAGAGGAGCACCATCAGGTAAAGGATGTAACTTGCTCTTTTGAAAATAGAAAGGAAAGGGAAGCTAAGAATTTGGGTGTCAAGAAGAAGGATTAATATTGTCTGAATATCCTTACACACTTTTTGTTATACTATATATCTTTATTTGCATTTATTAGGTTATAAACTGATCTTCTAAATATTACATTGTGTCAATGTGTCATTTATCAAATTGTTTTACAGATTATAGAATTTATCAGAATTATTTAAAAGTATATGATATCAGATATACAATTTAATATTAATTACACTCCTAACAGAAGACAGGGATATCACAACTAGACTTTTAACAAACTCACTGCATAGTAATAAGAATCTCCAAAGCTTGATTTATTTACCATGGATGGTAAGAGAAGTGGATTGACCCAAAAAATGTATCCAGAATTGAATATAAAAACTGCATATATTATCCTTGTGTCTGAATATTGTTATAAAGCCTTCAGACAAGGGAGATTATGCGGTTTTCATGGACTAAGTACAATGCATTGAAATGTTGGGAAGCACCATTCAGAAGCATTTACCACTTCTTCTGAGAGTCTCACTTCCAGGCAGCCATTTTGTGGGGCATAAACTCCTGTACAGGCAGAGCTGATTGACGGTATCTGTGATGCTGCACATACCTCCAGTGTTGTGAACATCCTTTCATGAGCAAAGAACAACAATACAGCATGAACAAAAAAAGTCAATTTATTATATATATATTCTCTAGTAAATCATAATACCTTCTTAGAATTGAAACATATTTCATCATTTTCAGTGCTTAAAAATTATAATTTAAAATATTAAATACTGTCTATATACATTATGTTTCCATTTCTTATCTCTAACATGAACTGGAAGGAAAGAAGGAAGATGCAGCTGGGTTGAAAGTTAACATAATGTGCCTGCGGATAATCCACAAGAAGTAACAATGGCTCGTTAAACTCCTGCTTACACAGAGCCATTTCAGTGGTTAGTTTTTTTTAATGAGTAATACTATTGTCAATGAAATCTTTGTTCCAACCCCTTGAGTGTCAGGTTCGAGGCTGACACATTTTGTTGCTCACCCTTGGAATACTACAGGCGCAAGTATGAAAACATGGTGGGGGAAGGAGAATAATGGAAATGGTACCATTTACATTGGTCTATACATAAGTTAAGTAAATGTTTATGTATGGCTTTTAAAGGTAGTTTATGAAGTGTTTTCTCTTACTTTATTTATTCAAAAGCATTTTAAGAGAACGAGTTAGTGTGCTTACAATCGCAGCCATAGTACTTGAATGTCGAGCCAAAAGTTTAACACTGGGATCATTGAACATCTTGGCTGATGTCATTTCTGCTGCCCTCAGCAAACAAATGTAGTTTAACACCACCTCATCTATTTTAGCTACAATTTCTTGTTGCTGTGCTTCAGAGTTCATTGCATTTACTAATCGCATGCAAGCTTCTGTTAAACAACAGAGAATTTTAAAGCTTGAAGTCATTGCTAACATCATTTCCTCTGGGCCTTTGTCAGCAGTGGCCATGTTCCTGCAGGCACTTCCTAGCTGTCTAGATTCTACTGACAGGCGTTGTTTATATTGAGATAGCTCATGGTCATAGAAATCTACCCTTGCATCTTCCTCCTTTCCGGAGAGATTTGATCTTATTAGGCAGAGTATTTCATTAGCATCCTTTTGAGCAGCATTAAACCCATCAGGTATTGCATAAACTTTTTCTTTCAGTGCATTTATTCTTGCAATTTTTTCATCAAAGTCCATATTATGGAAATGAGATTCAGCTTGCCCAGCAACATGGTCATTCTCTGCATACTTTTTGGACATTATTATGGTGGCTGTGGGGTACTCTACTTCTTGGCTCCCATACTCTATGGACAAAAGCAGATCATTTTCTTTTTGAATTTCAGCTGGTGCTTGTGGTAGAGAGACAAATGATAGCTCCTTTTTTTCATTGTTGTTTCCATTGTCAACCTGCTCATCATCATCATCGTCATCATCTGCATTATTTCCCTTATTTTGGAAGCAATAACTAAAGGGTCCTCGACATCTCCAGTTGCTTGCATCTAGCTTCAGCAAAGGCAGGGATCTAGATTGTTTTGGTACCTTTTGCATAGAACCAATACCAGTAGACCTTTTATTTTCTTTGCTCACACAGATAGAATTCACAGAACTATGTGAACAACTTTTGGATATTTTTTTTCCTAACGGCAGCTCAATTCTCTTTTCAGTCTTGAGAGGTCCAGTCTCCATGTCATCCAAACATAGGCTTATTGAAGAAATGTTCTTGTCTGTCATCTCTATGCCAGGGGATCGTGATATAACACTGCTGCTACGCCTCAATGCTTTTCTGTTGTGCGGCATTTTCAGACTTCCACCTATGATGTCATGTGGAGGTGACACCATCTCTGCTACACAGGCCTGGATTCCTTGGTGAAGATGAAGAGAGTTTTGATTTTCAGTGGGCACATTTGATTCTGAGCAAATGTTGGATGATGTAATAAGGTCGCCTTTAGGGAGTTTAAAAGGAGCCATAGGCATGCTACCACCTCTTCTGCCTTTTGCAGGCTCTGTGAAAGCTACACTAGGGGTAGTAGAAAAACAGAAATATTTGTTAAGCATTTCTGAAACATCTTCATTTAACATTAATTATAATAATAGTAATACAAATTAAACAGTCAAAAGTCAAGTGTTTCCATCATCATTTTGAAGAGGTGTGTAACATTTATATTGTGACTTACGGTTAAGTCAAGATGCCCAACTTTGGCCAGCCTGTATCTTTTAACGCAAGTTCATTAGCATGATGATATAATTACCTTTCTGAGAGAATTTAAAACCCTGTAAAGTTGTCCTGAGGCATCAATATTAGTTTTTTGCTCATGTGCTCTTAAAATGCATGATAGAGGAAACTGCAGGGAACTGATATAGGAATTAACCCCTTTGTGACACATGACGTGCCAGGCACTAAAAAGAGCAAAGAAAGCGACCAAAGGTTGTAGAGGCATTGAGCAGCACACAAAAAAAGTGCATGGGTGTGCTATAATCACTCCCCGGAGTGACGCCAGCTGCATATGTGTACTTAGGAAGTGTACGAAAGTTCGCTTCCTAAGCACTGATGGTTTTGCTAAGGTTCCTCGCTAGTGACCAAAAGTCTCCCCCCGATCCGATGGTGGTTGCAATCCTGAGCACATTGGCTCAGCCGCAGGGCAAGAGCATCGGAAGTGATGTTTTTCATCTCCGTTGCTCTAGTGGGCACTGTTCTATGCCGGCACAGCAGATGAGTGTGATCTGTGTGCCGGCAAGTATGATAAGTGCTCTGATGAGCACTTATCAACACAGTCAAAGGCAATATTGACAAGTGTAAAATCTGCTTCCCTCTCCTCACTGTAGTTTTAGTGAGGTAGAGAGACAGATCAAATAATGTTATTTTTTTCAAATGTAATAAAGGAAAACATATTTGATACAATTTTAATAATAAGGGGTTCTTATAAAAGCCATTCTCAGTATTTAACCCCTTCCCTGCCATTGATCGTTGCGTACATTTTTTAGGGGTTACATTTTTAACTGTCATTTATTACAGTATAACAAAGGCTCTTTTAAGAGCTATTAACCCCTAGCTTGCTGTAGATCACAGCATAAGCAGCAATCTAGCCGCCTATGCAGCGATCTGACCGCAGAAGCATTTTTTTGCTATTTTCAGTTTAAAAAAATTGTTACACCCCCTAGCGGTCAATTATACCCGCTAGGGCAGTGATTCTCAAACCTGTCCTCAGGACCCCCCAATGGTCCAGGATTTAGAGATTACCCAGTTGTGTTTAAATAAGAATATGTAGAACACCTGGTATGGTTGCGTAATGGTTAGGGAACCACACCAGGTGTTCTACATATTCTTATTTAAGAATCCCTAAATCATGGACCATTGGGGTTCCTGAGGACAGGATTGAGAATCACTGCGCTAGGGGATTGCGTTTAATGTAAACATATTTTTGAAGCTGTCTGAGCGCATCTATAGCAGTCAGTAACAGCTGATCAGTGGCAAAGGCGGTTTGGTGATTAGAAGAGCATCACCATTCGCCTGGTGAGATCAATATTGACATTCAATTTGCATTTCCCTGGTAAATTCCCTGCAATGACCTCTTTCATGATTAAATCCCTTTTTAAGTAAAGCATTATGAGAAGCAGGATTTCTTATGTGGCATGCCCGTGTGGACTGGGTGAGAGGAGGATCAAACTAATCGGTCACAGCATTTCACGTATGGGTGTATACATAATATTCATTTGCTGTATGCAGCTGTTAAAAAAAAAAAAATCCTTTAAGTAAATTTTTTCTAGATATATCCAGATTATTAAAGGCAATAACTTTTTCCACTGTTCATCTGTCTAAACTGCTACCATTTTCTTGCTAAAATCTTACTTACCTACTTTTCATTCAACTGTATCCTAGTTGCCAATATCGGCCATGTTTCCAGGGACACATACTTGTTCCACATGCTGCAGACAGAGCATGCAAAGATCAGCCTGGCAATCTGTAGGATGCATATACACACAGACACAATCCAATTAATAAATCATGGTAGGTCATATGAGAGCTCCGCCCTGATTAATTAACTGGATTCTGTCTGTGCGTATATCCGTCCTACATACTGTCGGGCTGCAGTTTGCATGGTCTTTCTGCAGCATGTGAAACAAATATGTGTCCCTGCAAACATGGCCGATGTTGGCAACTATGCTGTATGTGTGTTCTGTCAGTTTTTTGAGGGACACATATACCATGTTGCAGAGGCGGCTCTAGACTTTGTGAGGCCTTAGGCAAAAGTCGAACATGAGGCCCTCACGGACACGCATTATTAAATAAAATATTTGCAAGTGATAATAAAAATGAACTGTATCAATAGCATATTTCAAGATCAGACTTAAATCTCAGCTTCTAGGAATTTACAGCTCCTAGAATTTTATTTGTCTTATAATTAATAATAATAACTATAAATATCTATAAACATTTGGTATAGATAAAAAGTGTGTGGCTGATTAACTCACATTCTTATTGCTGTGTCCTAAATGTGAACACTAACACATATCACACAGTCATTCATAGACACACAGCCAGCACACAGTGACTCACAGACACACTCAGTCAGCACACAATCACACTCAGCCAGCACACACTCACAGATACACTCAGCCAGCACACATTGACTCACAGACACACTCAGCCAGCACACAATCACACTCAACCAGCACACAATCACACACTAACAGAAACACTCAGCCAGAAGGAAAGGTGCTCAATGTTGAAAGTGGTCTCATAGACCACGTTGTGCTGGAGGCATGGCACTTTGTACTTCCTCACAGCACCGGATGCACTGTGATTTAGCCATTCAATATTCCAGGATTTAGCCCCCCAATATGCCAGGATTAAGCCATTTAATATGCCAGGATTTAGCCCCTCGATATGCCAGGATTTAGCCATTTAATATACCAGGATTTAGCCATTTAATATGTCAGGATTTAGCCCCTCAATTTGCCAGGATTTATCCATTTAATATGCCAGTATTTAGCCATTCAATATCCCAGGATTTAGCCATTTAATATGCCAGGATTTAGCCCCTCAATATGTCAGGATTTAGCCCCTCAATATGCCAGGATTTAGCCATTCAATATTCCAGGATTTAGCCCCTCAATATGCCAGGATTAAGCCATTTAATATGCCAGGATCTAGCCCCTCAATATGCCAGTATTTAGCCCCTCAATATGCCAGGATTTAGCCATTTAATATGCCAGGATTTAGCCACCCAATATGCCAGGATTAAGCCACCCAATATGCCAGGATTAAGCCACTCAATATGCCAGGATTAAGCCACTCAATATGCCTGGATTTGGCCATTCAATATGCCAGGATTTTGACACTCTATGCCAGGTTTTTGCCCCTCAATATGCCAGGATTTTGCCACTCTATGCCAGGATTTTGCCCCTCAATATGCCAGAATTTTGCCACTCTATGCCAGGATTTTGCCACTCTATCCCAGGATTTTGCCCCTCAATATGCCAGAATTTTGCCCCTCAATATGCCAGGATTTTGCCACTCTATGGCAGGATTTTGCCCCTAATATACCAGGATTTTGCCAGGAGGAAACTACCAAGGTTAGTGTAACAGCGTTAAGCTCCCTGTTACATCAAAGGCTATAAGGTGAGTTAGGCAGCCGTGAGTCCCCCGTGAGTGCGAGGCCTTAGGCGGCTGCCTAACTCACCTAATTATGCTGCCTTGCACAATGTATAATCATTTGTATTCAGATGAAAGTTCGTTTATTAATGCAGGCTGCCTTGCAGAAAGTACAATTCATATGTGTTCAGATGAAAATTCATTCAGTGATCCAGGTACTTTCTGTGAGACAGTCTGTGCTGCATGAATGTTTGGTCTCCAGAATACTTAGACTTAAAGGGACTGTATCACCAAAGCATTGTTTGTACTGTGAATGGAGAGAATACAAAATTATTGAAAATAATCTATTTTTGCAAGCAAATGTCTAAATTAGGAGTAAAATGTGTTTTAAATGTTTCTGTGGAGTCCTGCTTATTACTTCACCCGTGGCTTAATATCACATAAAAAGAAGCAGTTCATTTGCATACCAAGCCACATGTGGTGTTATAAGCAGGAGCCACAGAGACATTTAAATTGGGTAGGTTTAGAGCGCAAGCTTTCAGGTCTATTTTGAGGAGACCTAAACGGTCTTGAGAACTTGCACTCTAAACCTACTTGGTTGGCCAATATAGATATCGTCTTGACGCTTGTCATCTAAACCTAAGCGGGCGTCTGATTTTTTTGTATGTTATATTTTAATAGTAACCAATACATTCCTCTTCTTTGATAATGGTGTTTTGGATTGATTTGCTCTTATGGAAAATAGGACATAATTTAGGGTTTTTTCACTAAAATATGAACTGTGGTTAACTGCCAGTTGAACTGCAAATAAATCTGGCATTGCATGTGCAGTTGTTATAATTCTTCACCTTAGCTATGTTCCCAAATCAGTTATTAATGCATGTTTATGTACTTGATTTGTCTGCTGTTTCTCATATATTAAATAACAACAACAGATTTGTGTATTTAGCTAACTGGTATCAGCTGAGTAATAACATAAGGGTTGACTCATTATAGACTGAATTTCCGAAATCAGGCTGAATTTGGTCTGTTCGGAGATCAAAACATCAGAAGCATTCAGATAGGGAGAATTTCGCTATGAAAACCATAGATTTTAGGCTAGCCAATATGCGCCGATCACCCCCGAACACACTCCAAATTCAGGAAACATAACGAAATTCGCACATATCAATTCTCCAGGTTTTATTCAGAGAATTGAATAGAAAAGTGTAGAAAAATTTAACCAAACTATAAAAATATTTACATAGAATTATAATATATTAATGTTATTTATTATAATGGTATATTTACTTTCATGTAAGCATTTTGTAATTTTAATAAAAAACAATATTTGATGTTATTTTATGTTTATTTACTTCATTTGTATGTATTTAATTTATGTATCATGTTTTTTTTTATTTTGAATAATTTGTATTTTATTACACTTCAGGCACGTAATGGCCCTGAAATAAGCCAAAGTCCTCCCAGTGGAAGTCGATGGGGAGGATCGAAGCTACCACTTGTTTTAGTGCATTTTGGCTGATTTCGGTGTCTGAAGATATCAATGTGGAATTGGCTATGATGTCAGAATTGTCACTGATGTGATCTGAATACATCCGCAATTTGGATGCACCACTTTGGAGTCAAAAATCGTCACTAACTGAGCGACCCTATAGAGTAGATATATGTAAAAAAAAGTGTAAAGTAAAAGCATCTAGTGATGTACCTGTGGTTTCTTTAATTTTGGAAATCCGGTGGGATCCATCTCTCAAAGTGCCAAACAGTTGTTCTGCATTAATTGGTGTATGCATAACAGGACCACTCATTTTATGACATGCAGTTTCAGTTTGTTGATTTAATTCTGAATATGATGCCCCATGGTTCGGAAGCAAGCACTGCCTTTCTTCTGGAGTAATATAGCCACCACTCTTTCCAGAGACTTCAGTGAGAATATACTTAGGGTCAGAGGTACAAAGAGGAGATTCAACTGGGGTTGCACATGAACTGCTACCTGTACTGCAACCAGCTTCCACAGATGAACACTTTGAACCTTGAAGAGAAAAATGTCCCTCATTGTGAAAAGGAGACATGTTCTTGGCCATGTGGTACTCACAAACTCTAGCCATGCTCTGCTCAGAATCTTCAATGTTAGACATGTTGTCTCCAGAAACATCAATAGCCTCAGAGTCACCAAGTTCTTTGGAAGAAGATATAAAAGTTGAATTGGAGATAAACATATCATCTTGTTTAAGGTCAGTCACATTTTCTGCATTTACATCTTCTTTAGAGTCTGTTTCTATTTTTCCAACACCAGAAATTCGAGGTAATGTCTTAACATACATCGTATCTATTGGTAGCTTATCAATTGCTCCTTTGTCCATTGTGTTGTACCACCTTTGATTGTCTTTCCGAAATGCAGTTCTTTCCAAGTTATAATTGGCTAGGTGTTGACAGTCCTTTGAAGGAAGCGTTTCAAATTTAATTTTCGTTTCACTGTCATTTTCCATTCGTTTTCCCCCTGGCTTTTTTACTGTCACATTGACATCAAAATGTGATTTTATTTCACCATCTGATAATTTATTTTTTCTTTTACATGAGTAGACCAATGACCCCATATGCATTTTATTGAAATAATCTGTGAGAGATTTTGTTTCCATTGTCTCTGGTTCCATTTCAATATTATCCGAATGAAGCATCTGTTTTGAAGGCACAGCTTTTAATTGGATCTCCCCAGCTTGTCGATTCATTAAGGAAGACATAGGTTTAACAGATATACTTCCACATTGGTTCTTGTGTACAGAAAACTCAGTTTGTTCTTCCATCAAGGATTGGTAACCTTCACCAATAGGCAAAATTGTACGAGTTGAATTTTCTGTATGTTTCTGTGCAGACGCTAGTTCAGAACTCTCTGTCATTTCTGAAGAGTTTGTCTCATTACCAGAATCAGAGGACGACTCAGGACTATATGCCCTCAAGATTGTTACACCTGTATGCCACAAGAAAGAGGAGCATATTAATATGTTGCACTTCAATACATTCATATCCTTTTATTTAAATAGCTTGCATGCTGCCTTCTTGCATACATTAAAATAAAATGGTTGCTTCATATTAAAAAAGTCATAAAACATAAACTGTAGGTCCATAAATAAAAAAAAAAAATTAATGATGGATGGATGGTACATGGCAAAACACAACACAAAAATATGTGATGACTCAAATGGATGGAATGGTGGGTATTGCACACTAATGGATAAAGGTTACAATTGTAAAAGAACCTGAGTTGTCATCCGCATGGCTTTCCTCGGAGACAGTCAGCTCATGCATGACTTGAAGGTTGGAAACAACTGAATCTTCTAAGATTGTCTCTGACTTTTCATCTGTGTTTGTCGGAACAGCATCAATAAGAGACACAGGTATGTCATCGTTAGACATGCTGACTGTCGTGCCAGTGGTTTCTTTGAATGTTGTAGACTGATTCTGACAGTCCTCTTCATCAGAACTATCTCTGAACCCCGGAGGGGGGGCAGCAATAGCCATATTCAAAGAATGCAACAAGACATCGTCTTCATTATCATCCCCTTCAGGTGGTGGTAGTGAAGTGAGATCAATGATGTCATCACTAGATCCTGACATACTGAGGATGGCTGTTCTGTTATCTTCTGCAAGTATGACATCTTCCTCACAGCTGGCTTCATCTTCATCCTCAACATCATCTGTGGTTTCAGAATAACATATCTCATGCAATAAGGGCTCTTCTATTCCTTCTGCAGCTCCAAATATTTTTCCATCATGCGATATATTTGCATAAATAGCATTAGCAGCGAATTGAATGCTTTCATTATCCGAAGACATATCCAAGTCTTTGATGTCATTGGCATTATTTAAGTAAATTACATTTTGTTTATCTATCATTTCAGGGCTTTCGTCCAGCAATCTTTCATAGCCAAGTGTCTGAGGGTTTATGGCATCCAGGTTATGATCTCCAAATATGAAAGAGACTTTTGCACTCCTGGGGGAGTCTTGTGCTGTCATAGTGTGTTCCAGTCCTGAGATCGATAATATTGATGGCTGGTTCACACTAAGACTGTTTTCTAAATCTATATGATCACACTGTTTGATTAGTTGCTGATCAAGTTCTCCTGAATTAAATGTTGTCTCTATGTATAGATTCCGATGGTCTTTATGACAAAGTGGACTATCTGTAACATCTGTGTTTCTCTGTTTCAAATCTGTAAATACATTTGGAGCTTCTTGATTTTCCTCAAAAGCAAAAATAGTTGATTTTGGTAAATAATTCCAATCGCATTCATGGTAGTTATGCTTTACTCGAATGTCATTCACTAGGAGAGAAAACAAAAGTTAATGTGTTGTTGACAATCTGTGTAAACTTGTGTATGGTACCAAATGAATGTAATACAATTTTAAAGGGACACTACCACCAATATAAACTCTTATTAGATTTACTGTGCATTTAAAGTAAAAACAGACATAAAATATATGGACTTACTACAGAAAAAAAAAAAGAAAAATGAAATTATGTATTTATCCCTTGCACTCATTGGGCAGCATCCTCAAAAATATTTTATCAGTTTTCACTTTACAGATAGCAGAGCCTACAAATGATGTGATTAGATACACCCACTCCTCCCTTGCTGGCTGCTGCTTACCACTGGGGCAGGGTAAGGTGACTGCATACAGTACTTCCTTCCAACAGAACACTCTGTAGCATAAATCTGACTAACAGAAGCAATGGGTAGCCCAGAGCCATAGAATGAGACTCAGTTGCTGCAATACAAGTGTGGACAACAGTGTAAGTCTCTATATATGACAAATAGTGAACTGCAATCAATATTTTAAAAACTGAAACTAATTGGAGAACTAAATCACCTCTTTGTGAAACACATTTAATAGATAACAAAAGCATTTCATTTTTTGATGGTACTGTCCCTTTAGGTTTTACAATACTCCCTTTTATGATTAGTATAGTAGTATAGAATAGTATACATAACAGTCAAACTTCAGTATTAAGAATTTGAAATCTATCTTTAAATCGAATAAGATACCTGTTTCTCGATTTGCTGTGTTTTTGTTGTTAGCCACATTAAATATTGATCGTCTGGAATCAACTAGCAATCGATAATAACCTGCTGTTAAACAGGCTAGATTCATGGCATCTGATGACTCCATGAGCAAAATGATAGGCTGCAAACAAACAAGTCTGAAAGTTAACAGTTGTAGTAAAAAATGTGGTTTGATTATGCATTAAGTATCAGTTATTCATGGTCTCCCAAGTTAGCCATTTCCTAGAAATGTTCAATGACCTGAGTTTAATTATTACAGATCAGTGAATACCACAGACTGCAACAGAAAAGTTTACATTGCACCCATTAATTCGAATTAGAGCATTGACACTTTTTTTGTGTCCAAAAATCATATAAAATGCCAATTTTTGTGGATAAATTAAACATGCATGGGTAAATTTCCATTAAAAGCATGGAGCAAAGTGTATTTTAACCTCATAAAGAGCCAGGTTTTTTTTTTTTTTTTTTTGTAAAAGATGAAGAGTGCAAGTTCTTTACATTTGCACTGAAATTATGCCATATGTGAAAATGTAAAAGTATTTTGCACTATTTATTAGTTGCAAAATGAGCTCCTAAATATCTCCCGATGTAAACACTATAATCTTGTGAGGTGACTAATTTGTTTTAAAAATGTCCCAAAATATGCTGGCAGTATTATATACATAATTTAAAGGAATCTTACTGTGAGTAATATAAATATTGCTGCAAGATTCCCTAAGATTTACTGCATAGTATTGTTTGGTAAACTTTTCATTTTGAGTTTGTTCTTATGATTACCTTACATAATACAGAATAGTTTATTAGTGGCCTACAGTGTAAATATGCTTGCTTGATATTTTGACTCCTCTGAATGGCAGTGGTATAACTAGAAATAGAAAACATACCTGATAAATTCACTTAAATACTGTAAATAAAGGGATGACATGAGAGAGAAATTGATTTGAAGATAATATTTTTTAACAGACTTTGAGGAGTGCTCCTAATTAAGTTTGGAATAACATACCTTGTTTTAATTATCCATCTTTTTGAAGGGATAGTTCCTATTCTGTAGCAACTATATTCATGTACTATTTAAAGAAAATACTTTTTTCTTCTTCTACATTTTATACAAAATTGCATCATTAGCCATATAATAGGTCGTGAAATGAACTAAACATGTCTTAATGTCCAACCCATAACTATTCCTTCCCCCTTCTGAAACAAAAGTGTCCATCTTTAGCAATTTCAAATGCTGTTATATATGGAAAGGAGGGCTTTCTCAAATGTACCCAGAAAGTTCAAGTGACTAACTGTCATTCTAAATGAGACAGACTCGGGTACCAAAGAGGGATGAATAATCATTGAGTCCCTCCCAATTTGAAATATCAAAAAGAACAAATAAAGGTTTTAGGTTGCTGAACGTTTTAAACAAGAATATGATGGGATGGTGGTACAGAGACATTACAGTACATATTGTGAACTTACTTTTACATCTAATACATGAAGCTCAACGCTAACAGTAATTTCGTCTTCTGTAAACATTTCAATCCGATTTACGTGGCTGAAGTCTGCAAGCAGGGCAACAAGGTTTGTTTTTGTGTTGATCACGTGGCTAATTCCATATCGTGGCCCAACTAGCAAGGTTACATCTGAATGCTTTTCTCCCTGCTGTAAATATTCAAAATAAATGACATTTTGTTTACGGTAATTATCTATCTTCATTTGTCCCAAAGTTCCTGCATAAATAGTGACATAATACATGCATTGATTGATTATGATCATAAGTGATTATGGATTGCAAAAAAATATTTAATTGGAAAACAAATAACGCAGTGAACAGGATACCTTCTGATTATCTCTTTTGCATTATTAATACTGTAGAAATCCATCATTGATCATAAGAAGAAGTATGTCCAGTTAAAAATGGCATTGGCAGAAGGGCAACCAAATATTAATTGGCATTTTGCATTGCTATTAGACAAACTTATACAAAAGCACTAAAACTATTTGTAGACAGATAAGCATACGCATACTTACAATTAACTTAGCTTTAAATACACGTCCTCCATATAAGCGCAAGTCACTAAGAAACTTAAGATAGTGCACCTTGGCTTGTAGGGCAGATAGCTGTAAGAAGACAAACATACAATTAAAGTGATACCACATCATTCTAACTGTGCGTTAGGAGCGACAATAGCATGTGTCGCTCCTTAATAGCACATACAAAATGAAAATGCAAAACAGAGAAGTGGCTAAAGTGCACAATGGATAAAAGGTAGGATTACCACCTGGTATATTATGAGGTAGCAGATGTTGTTTTCAGGTCAGCACACGCGGCATATACATAAGGAGAAAAAAAAAAGCACAAATCATAGTGCAACATTGTAAATATGTATTCTTTTGGTTAGTGCTATATAATGCTACCAATGTTCAGACCGCTCATCCACATATGAAGATGTGCTGTGTCTTTTTCTTAATGTGCATGAAATACCAAATAATCCAATCTTCATAGTCTTTCAAATTAGGAAACAGGAATCAGTAAGAAGTAAATTCACAGTATTTTTCATATAAATCAAAACATACATTTAGGGCACAGGTTTCCTCGCAGTTATAGTATGCTGGAAAAGTAATGTGATGTTCACAGCTTAAGAACCCCACAGTAGGCTTTTGGTGGAGAAAAAGGTACAAAGCACAGCTACAAATTTGCAAAGCATTTCATTTAATAGAGGCTTCGACTGGTGGCTTGTGGAGCTGTACAGAAAAAGACAATTTTTGCAATTTGGTGGCCATTTTAAACGTGATTTTTGTCATCTCTTACATTAATGTGGCTTGAAAAAATCAGTAGTATGGAGTTCCAGTCAAAAATAGTTTTCCAATGGTTAGTTGAAGGTTTAGAAGCTTGTACCTTCCTTCCTTCCTGCTCTGGTGCCTCTTTATTTAAATTGAACCTACTTATTTATGTTTTGTTTCCATGATGGTTTGGGAGGTTGGTGGGTTAATCTATGGTCCTGATCTAAAAAAGGAGAGGTTTTAGAAGCAGTGGGACTAAGACTATCCTCTTTTTCCCTTATTGGTGTAGTAGTAGTTATTCTATATAAAGAGTACTATATTAAAATAACTCACTGAGTTTTCTGATAAGGGTAAGATAATTAATTTTATATCTAACAATGAATACAGATATATTAATGTCATAATACCAAAATACCAACTATATACTTCCTCCCGAAAGTTCCTAAGTATGATAAACATTCCCAGGGTAGGGCAATAGTGGCAGTAATACTCTGCCTGGCCCCCCAAAAAAGTTGGCACCTGGATTTAACTAAGCTGTGATGAAGTGCCCTTCGCCACTTGGTCCTGGAGAGGCCTGCTTGCCAGCCTCCTCCCCTGTGACTATGGCCCTGGGGTGAATGGCCCTCTAAAAATGCTATTTGGGCCTATGGACTTGATATGGCTCTTTAAGAAGCTGTATTGGGGCTGATGGACTTTTATGGGACTGGTGCTGGCCCTTTAAGCACATTTTTGGGGCATGGTGAACATTGGAACAATGCCCCTTTAAGACGGTGTCCCCAGAGTCATAAAGGACTTCCAGCTAACTTTTGAACTACTGGGTGGAATTGCTGATTTTTAGTTATGTTCATATTTAAAGTATGCTGATTCTGAAAATGTATGTTTTATGTGAATGTGATGCATACATTGAAAGTTATTAATATTGTGTAAAAACTGTATATTTTCTGCCTGTGATAATTAAGTTAGTCTATTGTGTGGAGATAATTGTATCACAGGCAGAGGGGGGGATTTTGCTGTAACTGCTGGGAGTGTCTGAGTGTATTGTACGTATTGATTGTTTGTTCTTCAAAACCCTGTGGGTGGTTCTATGTGTGGAAAATGGGCATAAAAGCAAAGTGTTTGATTAAAATCCAGAGATCTTCTTGACCCTTAACATGTAGTCCTATCACGTGATTGGAGGGGACAGCTATACTCACACTGGGGATTGCTATGTTCTGCATACTCCCTTGAGCTTTAATCACTTAGCTCTTTTAAGAGCTTGTTCCTGATACGCTCTCCTGGAGGAGAGGTCTTCCCCACACAGTCCTGGAGGACAGAAGCTGATCCAGGGTGGACAGAAGACGGCGAGACTCCAGTTAAGCTACGGCGGTTGTGGAGTCTGCGGTGGTTGTGGTGTCCGGTGCGGTGCTTGTGGTCCTCGGCGCAAGCTAGGAAGCGTCCATCAACGGAAGGTACTCGGTCAGAGTACGGGGAGTTCCGTTACATAAGCAAATAGGTAAGAGCCTCCTATTGGATAGTTACTGCATGGGCGATTATCTTTCAGCTGGCAACAAGTTATTTAACCCCAACTGATGTAATGGGTAGCTTCTCATTTCTTAAACAACCATGTCGAAAGACACATCCCGTGGTCATGGAAAAGATGTTAGTCTGTTTGAGAAGGGTCAAATCACTGGCATGCATCAAGCAGAGAAAACATCTAAGGAGAAATTTATTAAGTTATTAAAAACTGGAAGAAATGTGGTCGGAATGTTTTTTTCCACACGCACAATGCGAAGGGAACTCAAGGGATTGAACAGCTGTGAGCCTTAAGAAAACCACTAATCAGTGAGGCTAGTTGAAAAAAAGGCTTCAATTTGCTAGGGGGAATAAAGATTGGACTCTGGAGCAACAGAAGAAGGTCATGTGGTGTGATGAGTCATGATTTACCCTGTTCCAGAGTGATGGGCGCATCAGGGTAAGAAGAGAGGCAGATGAAGTGATGCACGCATCATGCCTAGTACCTACTGTACAAGCCTGTAGGGGCAGTGCTATGATTTGGGATTGCTGCAGTTGGTCAGGTTCAGCAACATTATGTGCCCAAAGAATGAGGTCAGCTGACTACCTGAATATACTGAATGACCAGGTTATTCCATCAATGGATTTGTTCTTCCCTGGTGGCACGGGCATATTCCAAGATGACAATGCCGGATTCATAATGCTCAAATTGTGAAAGAATGGTTCAGGGAGCATGAGACAACACTTTATCCCCACTGAGACTCTTTAGGATGTGCTGGAGAGGGCTTTGCGCAGTGGTCAGACTCTCGCATCATCAATACTTGATGAAACATTAATGCAACACTGGATGGAAATAAATCTTGTGACATTGCACAAGCTTATCAAAACAATAGAAACATAGAATGTGTCGGCAGATAAGAACCATTCGGTCCATCTAGTCTGCCCAATTTTTTTTGAGTACTTTTATTAGTCCCCCGTTCCCGGTCTTATAGCTGGGATAGCCTTGTGTCTATCCCACGCATGCTTAAAATCCTTGACTGTGTTTACCTCTACCACTTCTGCTGGCAGGCTATTCCATACATCCACTACCCTCTCAGTAAAGTAATACTTCCTGATATTACTTTTAAATCGTTGCCCCTCTAATTTAAGACTATGTCCTCTAGTTGTGGTAGTTTTTCTTCTTTTAAATATACTCTCTTCCTTTACTGTGTTGATTCCCTTTATGTATTTAAATGTTTCTATCATATCCCCCTGTTACGTCTTTCCTCCAAACGATACATGTTAAGATGCTTTAACCTTTCCTGGTAAGTTTTATCCTTCAACCCATGAACCAGTTTAGTAGCCCTTCTCTGAACTCTCTCCAAAGTATCAATATCCTTCTGGAGATACGGTCTCCAGTACTGCGTACAATACTCCAAGTGAGGTCTCACCAGTGCTCTGTACAATGGCATGAGCACTTCCCTCTTCCTACTGCTTATACCTCTCCCTATGCAACCAATAATTCTGCTAGCATTTCCTGCTGCTCTATTGCATTGCCTACCTACCTTCAAGTCCTCTAAAATTATTACTCTTAAATCCCTTTCCTCAGATGTTGAGGTTAGGACTGTACCAAATAGTCTATATTCTGCTTTTGGGTTTTTACGCCCAAGGTGCATAATCTTGCACTTGTCCACATTAAATGTCAGTTGCCACTGCTCTGACCATTTTTCTAGTTTAGCTAAATCATTTGCCATTTGGCTTATACCTCCATGAATATCAACCCTGCTGCAAATCTTTGTATCATCAGCAAAAAGACATACTTTGCCAACAAGACCTTCTGCAATATCGCTAATAAAAATATTAAAGTGAATGGGTCCAAGTACAGATCCCTGAGGTACCCCACTAGTAACAAGACCTTGCATCGAATATACCCCATTGACTACAACCCTCTGTTGCCTGTCACTCAGCCATTGTCTAATCCATTCAACAATATTGAAATCCAAACTCAAAGATTTCAGTTTATTGATAAGCCTTCTATGTGCGACAGTGTCAAAAGCCTTACTGAAATCTAGGTAAGCAATGTCTACTGCACCACCCTGATCTATTATTTTAGTTACCCAATCAAAAAAATCAATAAGATTAGTTTGGCATGATCTCCCTGAAGTAAACCCATGCTGTCTCTGATCTTGAAATCCAAGCAACTTTAGATGTTCAACAATCCTATTCTTTAACAAGGTTTCCATTATTTTCCCCACTACTGAAGTAAGACTTACTGGCCTATAGTTGCCCGCCTCCTCCCTACTACCTTTCTTGTGAATGGGCACATTAGCTAATTTCCAATCTTCTGGAACTACTCCCGTTAACAATGATTGGTTAAATAAATCTGTTAACGGTTTTGCTAGTACACCACTAAGTTATTTTAATAACTTTGGATGAATAACTTTTAGACAGCTGAAGTAAAACCTCTTCCTCTGTAAACTTACATACATCAAAAGACTCATTAGTCTTTTTCCCTAAATGAGGTCCCTTACCCTCATTTTCATTTGTAAAAACTGAACAAAAATCAAAAATATTAATTAAGGCAGTCTGCTAAGCCTTTATCCTCTTCTACATAGCATCCTTCTTTTGTTTTTAATCTAACTAATCCTTGTTTTACTTTCCTTTTCTCATTTATGTATCTAAAAAATGTTTTATCCCCCTTCACTGGCTATAGTCTCTTCTGTGTGTGCTTTGGAAGCTCTTATAGCTTGCTTTGCCTCTTTCTGCCTACTCTTATAGATCTTTCTATCTTCCTCACTCTGAGTATTTTTATAATAACGAAATTATATCTTTTTATTTTTTACTATTTTAGCCACCTCTGCAGAGTACACAGTGGTTTCTTAAATTTTTTGCTCTTACTGACAAGCCTTATGCAATTTTCTGTTGCCTTCAGTAGTGCAACTTTTAGATAATCCCATTTCTCCTAAAATGCTCCAGTCTGATAATGACTCCTTTACACCTAATCTAATTTTAGAAAAGTCTGTTTTTCTAAAATCTAAAACTTTTGTTTTTGTGTGGTGTGACTGCGTCACTGTTCTTATATTAAACCACACTGTCTGGTGATCACTAGATCCTAAACTTTCACCTACAGTAATATCTGATAACAAATCTCCATTTGTGAACACTAAGTCTAGTATGGCCTGCTTTCGAGTTGGCTCCTCCACTACTTGTTTTAGAGATAATCCCAGTAGGGAGTTTAGGATATGCGTACTCCTGGCGCAAGTAGCTGTTTTGTATTTCCAGTTCACATCAGGAAGATTAAAGTCACCCATGATGATCACTTCTCCCTTCATTGTCATTTTAGCTATTTCCTCAACTAGTAGATTATCTAACTCCTCTATTTGTCCAGGGGGCCTATAAATCACACCTACCCGAGTTACCATATGATTACCAAATTCTAATGTAACCCAAACTGACTCTATGTTCGCCTCACTAACTTGTATTACGTTACATTTTAAGCTATCCCTCACATACAGGGCCACCCCTCCCCCTTTTTTACCTTCTCTGTCTTTTCTATATAAAGAGTACCCTGGTATTGATATGTCCCTGTCATGTTTTTCATTATACCATGTCTCAGTAACAGCCACTAAATCTACATTCTCAGTTGCCAATATTGCCACAAGTTCATACATCTTATTCCCTAAACTGCGAGCATTTGTAGACATGACCCTAAGCTTATCATTTTTCAACACACTGACTACAGGTACCTTCTGTCCCTGTTTTGGGGGGCAATTGGATTGATGTTTTATCGCCATTTTGCCCCCCTCTTTTAGTTTAAAAACCTCCTAGAAAAACCTCTGAACTGCTCACTGAGAACATTCGTTCCCTTTTGAGAAAGATGCAAACCATCTTTTTTGTACAGTTCCTTTCTATCCCATAGTGAACTTCCATGAGAAACAAAGCCAAATCCTTGCTCCCGACACCATTCCCCAAGCCACAAGTTGAAGTCCCTAATATGCATCCGTCTATCATTCTGAATGTTATGCACAGGCATAACTTCAGAAAAGGACAGTGTGGACACAACCTGCCGTATATCATTGGCAAGAACATGAAAAGCTTCCTTCACCTCTGAAACCTCATTGCAAGCCAAATCATTTGTCCCTAGATGAACTAGTACATCCAATTCTCCTTCCTGATTTGCTTGCTTAACAATATTAGAAATACACCTCCTGTCTCTGCGAGCAGTAGCTCCAGGAAGACATCTCACTAAGCCAATACTGTCCAACTCCGCACCTCTTATGATAGAATCGCCCAACAACAACTGCTTTCTACCAGGCCTCACCTTCTCCTTGCACACCTTAGCCACATAGGAGAGTGGTTCCTCAAACTCTGCATCTGAGCCTGCCTCCACAACACCACTGCACTCTGAAAGTGCAGAAAATGAATTCTGGACAGCCACAGACTGCGGGACATGCCTTTTATCCACAACTCTAATCCTACCAGATCCAACAGTAACCCACCTGCCTTTCCTAGGAAGCCTCTGTGGCAATGGCCTCTGTGGCAGTGACTTCGCAACAGTCTCAGCCCGAGTTTGTTTTACAGATAAATTACAAATCTCGGACTTTAAAAATGCAATCTCCTTCTGCAATCTTGAGAACTGTCTACAGGTTAGACAGCCTCCAAACCTCCAAAAAATGGAACGTGAAACAAATGCAGAACAATTATCACAGTAAACCAAATCTGCCATTTTAAGAATTTAAATCAAAAAGATCTTTTTGTTTTTCTCACCTCTTGTATACCTCAGACTACCTCCAGAGTATCTTCAGAATATCTCTAAAATATACTCTTTGAAAAGCAGCTCTTAGAAGACCAGCCAAGCTATAAAATTAGCCAAGCTAATTTCCACTATGCCTTATATACACCCACAACACACACCTACAAGCACCAAGGAAGGTTTTAACACCTGAGTGGGCCTATGCCAATTAGAACCAAACAATGACAAACACCTAAGTATTCAATTCAAATTCCTTAGCAATTTGAAGCAGGAAATCAGTACAAACCACCACACAATAACTTGACTAAATTAATCTTACTTGTATCAGTAGAAAAGAAGATCTCAGCAAGTTAAAAAATCAAGTCTGTCTCCAGAATATCTCTAAAATATACTCTTTGAAAAGCAGCTCTTAGAAGAGCAGCCAAGCTATTAAATACCACAGTGAATGCGTGCCGTAATCTAAGCTAAAGGCGGGCCAACGAAATATTAGTGTGTGACCTTTTTTTTGGTGGCAATTTTTTTTTTGGCCAGGCAGTGCACATTCCATTTTTTTTTATTCTTTTAGAATATCTAGATTTAATCTTACAAATATGAAATCATATTTTGAACATCAAATTTACTTTTCCTGTATATTATACCTTTGGGGAATCCTAAATGTTAGTTTTGACATATTAAAATAATGTGAATTTACTGATCACTGATTCCCGTTCCCTCATGTGAGAGACTGTGAAGTTCCTTACTGGGAACTTCCAACTTGAGACCAAAATAGCTGAGTTTCAAAAATTATCCCTTTTAGCCACACTGGAGAATTTTTCCCACTTGGTTACAATGGCCTAAAGTTTTAAATTCATGTCTCAGTTCCCTGCTATTCTGTCTTTATTGAGTATACCCTTTATTTATTCCTGTTAAATTGTTGACTTGCTTCTAAAATTATTGTGGTGTGTTTGTAATGATTTACCCATATGCAGACTCAACCAGGCTGTATCTGGTCATTTCAGTATCCTTTTTTCTATGCTTTCTTGTTTATTTCTTATGCTCATTCCTGTCTATTATTCCAGCCCTGTCTAGTATACCATACCTGTCATAGTATAGCCCTTTCTTAGAGTCCTGTTTAGTTGTGTCCTGGTGACTCCATTGCACCTGATGATGCTTGGGGTGGAAATGTTTAAGAGTAATATTTGCCTCAGGAAATACTCAAAGTAAACCTCATTATCATTAAAGGATCTTTGGTCAGGCCAACAGTAAGCATAGTCCATAGCAAAAAATGTTATTACATTTCAAAGGCACATATTTCTTCTTCAATTTGCAATATCTAGCATTAGTGCTTTGAATGATTTTTATTTTTTCCCATCGAAACCAAATACAGAAACACCCAGTCATGATTTTCTGTTATGAGTTTGATTGTGTGATTAATATTATGTTCCATTTAACATATAAAAGACTGTTTTCATGTTTCATATTTTTATATTCATTAGATTTACCTTTTTGCCTGGAGGAACTAGGTTTTGATTAGCCTTGACAAGGTGTGAAAGTGCTTTTTTAATATTCTTTTCTTTCATGCTTTTCAACAGAGCAGATGGAAGGAACGTATGTAAGCCCCATTCTTTCCTGTAACAAAATGAATATTTATTTAATTCACGAACCTGGATTGATTCACAGGAGTAGAGACAAGAAATTATCAGCTTACATTAGTTTGACTAAATACATTTTAGTGTTGTCAACTTAGAAATTAAATTATACTTCCATAAGGTGTGCAATTGCCTTGTGATGCTTATCTGCCCTACAGTTCTCTGCCTGCACCCTTGTAAAATAGTAATTAATACTGAGAAAAGGCCTACATACATCAAGTTCAACCCTTGTACCTATTATTTCTGCTGTTGATCCAAAGAAAGGCATAACCCTCTAATTAAGCGATTTTGAATTTTTATACATACAAGGAAAACTCCTTCTCGACTGTAAAAATGAAATCAAATTTCTCCATGGATCAACAAGCTCTATTCATCATTTATAGCCCTGCATGTTCTGCCTTTCTGAATAAAATATCCAGACACTTTTTTGAACGCATCTATTGTATTTTACAGCACCACCTCTCTGTGAATCCCATACCTTTATTGCCCTTATACTAAGGAATCTCTTCCTTTGATGCCTGTGACTCTAAAAATGTTAAGTTCAGGCTCTGTAACATCACATGTATGTTAAAGATATATATCATACCCAAGAGATTACTTATTTCATAAATAATTAGAAATAGAATATGTATAGTGACATTTTAAAAATGGTTATCACAACAATTACATTTCTGATGAGGATTTGAGTTTTCATATATGCTATAATAGGTTATTGCACCAGTTTATAAATTGTAACAATGATGGGATACGTGCCTTGAATTCAGCTTGGGGGTATACAGGGGTTATGTCTGTTCCAAACCTTCAACTAGTATGATATATCATGTTATGTTTACCTCCTTATCTATGTATTTGTTATCCTGTTGAGTGATGCTGAATTTTCTATTCTGTACAAATGGCCCATCTGGAACATGATCCACAAGTGTGAGTACACAACTTATGTCTGCATGTCTGAATTGTTTAAGGGACTGATGTACAACTGGTGTTGTAATATTATTAATTTAGCTCATCTAATTCATTATGGGCAGAATGTCATTGTGTTTAAAATGATAACAATTTTACCGAATTGTTTGTTTTTTTAATCTGTAAATTTTCACCGATAATCAGTAGTTACAAAATGGTAAAAAATGGAAAATTAATAATAACATTTATTAGATGTTCCAATTCAATAGCTCTATAGTACAGTGCCTTGTTAGCTAGAATAGTATTTGTTAGCTTAAAAAATATACTTACTCAATATACTTCAGAGAGATCTTCTGTGTTTGCTTTGTAGTCACTGTTGCAATGTACATTTGCAAGGCTGCCAGTCTCAGTGTTATGTCATATTTCAGCTCCGGTCCAAATCTTTCATGAACAACATCATTGCAGCTCTGCAAATCAGCCATGAGATGGAGCATTAGGTTCAAATAACCACAGAGCATTTTAACAGAGTTATGTGTATAGTTAGCAGTACAGCTACACTTAACATCCACAATACATTCTGTGAAATAGGATGTTAAGGGATTTGGACATTGTGCGTACATCATACTACAGATATTTATAAAGTTATATGGGCTAATGTAGTGTACTTTGCCTCTTGCTGCTGCTTTCACCTGAAATGGTTTTTCTGTATTTGGGAGCCATGGTGCACTTGACGGTAATGTATTTCCAAAAGAAAATGACACAAAGATAATTCTACAATGCTTAAGAGATGCGCAATTCATCGCTGAACTCTAATATAACCTTATGAGACCACACACGTATATGCAGTAAGATGTTGCCCGAATGGACGTGATGAGGCGCATATCTGTACATACATCTTATACAATAATGATTTACTCACTTACTTTTGAGGTTTATAATTCAGCACTTACACAGTTCGAATAGGAATACTGTAGAAAGGTAAGCATTGCATAGATGTATTGTTTTAAAACAGCAGTATCACTGCATTGTTTCGTTGCTAAGATGATTATTTTTGTGATGTGTACAATGTTTATTTTGTATCTCTGATAATAATGAAAAGGCACATATGCCTAATTATACACAATACCAGGTGCTTGTGACACCCACCTGCTGGACTCTCCCTATATCATACATGATGAGAATATAAAGAGACTCCATCGCCTAAATAATCTTTGCACCATGAATGCAGAAAATAAAAAATGATCACAAATTATCTATACACGATGCAGGCAGAATTGCATGGACACAAATAAATAGGAAAATGTGATTTAAATGTGTCTGTGGAGAAAATAAATTTTCATTTGCATATCAAGCCACAGGTGATGTCATAAACAGGAGACATCACATATACTTTGTAAAAACCCTTTTATCTTAATGTATGCATTTCCTTGAAATTCGCCTAACACAATGTATACATCATTTTAAATATTTTTTTTATTTCCTAAATTTACAACATAAACAGTGTTGGTGTTAAATTAACCATGCAGACTTTTTTACCTTATATAAATGTTCTCAATATAAAACATGATAGCATGCCATTTGCAGAAATTATTGTTAGATATTTTTGTTTTGATATCACTAACCTGCACATACAAATACTCAAATGCAACTGGGTCCCTCCGGAGTAAGTCAATTGGATCCTTTGGAACAAAGCTGATTCTGAACAAACATCTCATTGTGTGTGAGCTCGGTCTCTGAGTCACCTAAAACAATTCCCAGAAATATTTATGTTTGAAAGCAGTTACCATGGAAAGACAATAACAAGCAGTGTACAGCAGGAATTCCTTTAATGTCTAGAAAAGTGGTATATATTTATCCCAGCTAGGATTCAATAACACCATTTTGTTATCTTTTATGTAATTTGTGTGGCTATTAATCCTTCAATACAGTCACACATGTGTTGTGCCATTTATTGTTCGAGTGCAGAATTAATAAATCAATAAGAGTTCTGAAAATGCTTTTGTGGAATCCTATCTATGTATTAACACAAAAATGTTGCTTATGCAGAGATATTTTTTTATGAAATTACACAAAATCTGTGACGGAACCCTCCATCACTCTAAGCGACCACGCCCCTCAGTTGCTTCTGGGCCTTCGCGTTACCCGTGATCGGATTCCTTGCTACTCGAAACCGGGGATGCGGCCTACCTCACTGTCGCGCTACAGCGCGATGGTGGTGTCTGGGAGTGGAACTTGCATGCAGTGATGGAGACCTCCTGGGCAAGGTAAGTGAGGAACCTGAGACCTGACACATTGTACATAAACTGATATTTTGAAGTGTTCATAACCTAAATAAAAGGGGGAAACATCTTTAAATACATCATATAGTAAACATAACTTACATGTTGGGTGAACTCGCCATGTTTACTATGTGATGTATTTTAAAAAATATTTTCATGGGCCTTAACATTATCCCCAGTAACATAGGCAGCCCAGAACATGGGGCAATAGCCAGGAGCCCTAAAACTAAACAATAGTACAGAGAGGTTCATACATTGTTTATTTGTGTATGTATGTCAGTGCCCCAGTGAACGGACAGTGTTTTAAGTCTCCTTATAGTGAGACAAGAAGACTAAGCAGACAAGGTCTGTTTAACTTAAATTCATTGTCAAATTGTAGAAAAGATAATGATGTATCATAGCTGACTCTGCTCCCTCCCTTCATCCTCAAGTTCCTTGATACCAATATGTAAGAGATGACAAATAACAGCACTTACAGGAGTCCAGTTTCTTATGGTCTACCCAGGGATTCCTCAATAAAACAGTATTTGAGCTAATAGCAATATGTGCTCCTCTATATAACTGCCAAAAGGGGAAAGTAGTTACCTGTCAAAAAGTGGATGGAGTCCAGTCCCACAATTTTAATTATGCCCAGACTACATAATATCAAAGGGATTTTTTTCTATTCAGTGTTGTCATATACAGTCTGGCATAGCTAAGAAAAACAAACCTGAGTTAGTGTCTCCTGTTCATGTAACAAAAGAAGTTTGGTTCCCGCTCCCTCGGTCCGGTGCTCCAGCATCAATGAAAAATGTTCAATGCACTTTATGGATAGCTTCTCCTGGAGTGTTAATATAACATCCTGCAAACAGACGATGATTTCATTATATTACTGCAATTTACAATTAATTAATTAAACTAATTATATAGTAAGTACATTTATACCAGATCGAAATTTGTGTATTATTACATACAGTCATTTTTGTCTGGGTAATGTACAGAGTGATCAGGAGCTAGGTATACAAAGGCAGAGACATGATCAAGAGGTGTGCCGATCCCGGAAAAGAAGTTTGGGCATAGGGCAATTTAGTTAAATGCAACTAGTACTCACTTTGAGCATCAGTTACATCAAAGTGGCCTCATCTGGATAGATCCTGCTGCAGGTCTATGCAGTGAGATCTGCAGCCCATCTCCTCACAGGGGACGGCGATGGGCTGTAAAATAGAAGATGTTCTATGCCGTACCAAGGGCGTTAGAGCCCTGTATTTTCAGACAGCATAGTACGTCCTTATGTGGGAAGGGGTTAAAGATTAAGTGTGTTTATAAAAGCAACATCAGGAACAAAATGAACAAATGAACGGAATTATATCTGTAAAATATAGTTTACTATCTAAAGCAACAGTTTGTAGCATAAACATAGTTCTACATTTGGATAGTGAGATGATTATTGAAGTTTTATGTATTTTCCTTCAAGCAGGCTACTGAAAGCAATTTTATTTTGCTGCTAGGAATAAACTACATTCATTTGTTTTCTACTTGGAAATCTGAATAAAAAAGACAATTTGTTTACATTTGTTCAAATAATGCTGTGTCGGGGGCAATTCTTTGTTGATACTATACATTTGCCATTGTTCTAAATCAGTGCTTGCTGAGATTACGCGGGGGGAATATTGTTTATTTATACTTATAAGCATTTCAGAACAAGTTCGACGCCGAATAACACTCTAAGAAATGGCAAAGATCATAGCAGGAAAAATATATTTTGCCACATGTCTGATGAAATGGACAGTTAAATGTAAATAATAACTCATAGTGGAAGTTGTAGCCTCTATTAAAAGGTAGACTGTCATGTGTAATATCATAACATTACATTTTAATAAACTCCTATGTGTCTTATAGTTAGCTGCAGAGTTTACGATCTATAGTTAACACCTTGGTGACGTAGGACATAACAGGCACATCTTAGGAGAACACTGGCTTGCCGATATAAGATGTGCCTGACATATCCTGCCATACTGTGATCATGGTAAAATAGACATGCCCCTGGGACCTGATGCCCAATCGCTGTGACAGCCAATCACAGCTATCAAATGTGTTTAATTGTCAAAGCTAGTGCCTGACTTTGAAAGCTTTAGTTTCTCCCTGTCCCACAATAAGCAATTCGTTACTTTTACTTATTTTTTACTTAAAAAGACATCAAAAACTCAGGACAAATATTAGAATCTATTTTTTGTCAGTTTTTTTTTCATTAGTGTTTGTATGGTTTTTCAAGTAACAGTGGATCCACTTTTGTAAAAAGTGGATTTTATTTTTACATTTTCCACCAAATGTTTTTTTTTTAATTAAATTATATGGATATGATCAAAAAATAAAGAAATCCCTTGCTGTTAGGAAAGAAACGTGGGAGCACTAAATGACTTAAATGGCTCCCCTATAGTCACATGAGCTTTGCATATGTCTACATCTGGCTCTCTCTATATTGATGGGAGCTATGCATTACCATGTCTGCATCTGACTCAAAACCGCACTAATGAGCACGTTAGTTCCAGTAATCTTCATAAAATAACAGCATTTCTGCCATTATATAGTTTACTCACAACCTCTGTCGTGTCATAATAGTAGAATGTACATTTCATTTGTACTGTCATTTAAATGTGAAATGATGTTAACAGCAATTATTATAAAACTTTAATGGCATAACACAATCATAGAAATACCTTTACAACATATAGCTAGGAAAAGCTAAGATGTAAATTTGTACCTAAAGTTGCTTAGTTCAAACTAGCATAAAATGGCTACCTTAACAATATTAATATTTACATTATTTCCCTATTTTACAAAAAGAATGGAAGTTGTTTGTATTCATATAGGAGTTAATGCATATATAAATATATATTATATACAAATATATATTTTCCATTTATTTATTGACATGTTTCCAAAGTAAGCTTTATTTCTCAGTGTGGCATAAACAGATGGCTATGATTTTTAATAGTAATTGTTAAATACATGAAATAAGTACTGAAAAGGCAGATATGCTCATTTGGATTAGGTAGATTACTGTGTCAATTAAACATTGTCGGCTTCAATACTGCAGCTTAGTCCTCTAGCTTTCATTAAGGAATGAGGCTGCTGAAGACTTTAATATCTTATTATTTAACTACAAATTCAAGTGCTGAAAGTTGATCAGAAATCAACTAATCTACTTATACCAGCAATTCTAATTAATGCTGTGAACAAATTGGAAAAGGGTAACTGATTTCCAAAGATGTAAAACCTTTATTTTTGTTGCCCTGTATATTATACATCTTCCCTATGATTACATTATTCCTAAATATTTGTGACATTTTAATTATACTCAACTAGTTTCTGTCTTTTCAAAACAAAAAGTATTTTCGTAGAGAAGGACAAGATACGGGCCTTTAATTGAAAATGAACTACTTTTTATATGAAGTCAATACAGAGTATACATCTGCAGGATTCTCTTTGTGTAGTACAACTATGGTTGCCAGACCACTCACTGTTTTTGCTGGACACATAAAACGTATATATGCACCCCTGCAGAATATAGAATGCATGTGTGTCCAGGGGGAACCAACTACTTAATCAAGGAGTGCATCCCATAGGAACTACTTTGATTAATTATTGATTTCCTTATGTGCATTTATGAATTGGACACTGAGCAGCAAATAAAAATGATGTGTCCCTCAAAAACTAGATTAACATTCATAAGGGCAGTCATCTGGCTGGCCGGCAGGCCGGTAAAAAATTGGCATGAGGCCAATGTTAAGTCTATATAAACAGTACCAAGGCCTGTATTTTTTTGAAGAAAAGGTGGCAACCCTAACATTCATACATATGAGTGGAATCAGAGGCAGGTAAGGAGTGGGGTTGAGAAGAATGGCCAATAATTAGAGTTGAGCGGACACCTGGATCTTCGGGTTCGGCAGGTTCGGCCGAACTTCGAAAAAATGTCCGGGTCCGTGCTCGAACTTGACCCCGAACTTGACCACGAACACGAACCCCATTGAAGTCAATGGGGACACAAATTTTTGGCCACTAAAATCCCTCTAAAAAAATCATGGAAAGGGCTAGAGGGCTGCAAAAGGAAGTAAAATGTGGGTTAGAGTAGGACAAGTGCTCTGCAAGCAAATGTGGATAGGGAAATAACTTAAAATAACATAACATACATACAAATTAAAAATACAGCTGAGCCATAAAATAGCACTAGATGGAATCTTTGATTTTAGCTTTGGAAGAACATAAATCTAAATCTAAAGCATGGCTGCCAGGAGGATCAACAGAATTATCCATTTGAGAGAGGGTTGGAGTGCAGGGTATTCTCTTTCAGTTTATACTAAGTGACCAATAGGTTGAGGAGGCGGTGAACGTGACGGTGTAGGTGGAAGCGGCGCTGGAGGAGGTAGCCAGAATTATTCAAAGTGCGCTGTAAGCACAGTATTGGACTGTTCTATTTGACTTTCAGATATGAAGTGCACCGCAAGACGCAAATATACTATTTAGCACCCAAAACAATTAGAATTTTTCAAAGTGCGCTGTAAGCACAGTATTGGACTGTTCTATTTGACTCTCAGATATGAAGTGCACCGCAAGACGCAAATGTACTATTTACCACCCAAAACTATTAGAATTTTTCAAAGTGCGCTATAAGCACAGTATTTGACGGATCTATTTGACTCTCAGATATGAAGTGCAGGATGCAAATGTAATATTTAATACCAACAAATTGTAGTATTTAAAAATGCCTAGATGTTGCCCACTGAGCTAACAGAACAGGATTAAAGTCATGTGCCTGGCACACATGCAGTTGCAAGTGCACTGCACTCTCTGTGGCACTGGGCTCAGGGCAGGGTACAAATATGTAGTATAGCACCCACTAAAATAATCACTGTAATTTGAATATTCGCTGTAGTTTGCAGATTCAACATCAGAATTTTTTTTAATCTGTCCCTCACAGCTGCAGCATCCTCTCCCTACACTAAGAAGAGCTCATGTAATGTGCGTGTACGTGACTCCAGCTTATATATAGAGGCTGGGTCACATGCTGCACTGGCCAATCACAGCTAACAGGGCAAACGAGTCACACGCTTGTTGATTGGCTGCCCTGAAGCCTTTCAAAATGCGCTATTAAATCACCGAACCCCAAACTCCAACACGGACATACAGTGAAATGTCCGTGTGTAGGTCCGGGGTCCAAAAAACATAAAGTTCGGTACGAACCCGAACAGTGGGGTTCGGGTATACAAATGCTTAGAGTGGGCCTTTTCCGGCAAAGAAGAATTTTATTGTTATTCTTTTAATTATTTTGTTTAATTTGCAACATTTTCATTGAAATGCAGAACCATAAGCCAAACACGGGACGCAAATGAATGTACATGTCTGAGACCATATGGAGTAAATATTAAGACTTAATATGTAATCATAATTATTATGCCGGTTGTGTTATCAATCACTGGTATTATGTGTAATGAGTTTTTATTGTGGGAGGCATAGAGTAAAGAGTAACATGATCCTGTGTCACATTCACGCCAATTTCTCTGACGATCTTATTACCATTTATCATTTATATATTGTATTTTTCTCCACTTGGGTACATGTCTCTTACCTTACCCATATACTAAATAGACCAATTTTGCCTGGTCTTGTTAAAAGGTCAAGCATTCACAAGGTGAAAATAAGACATTTGATTTGTGATTGGACATGCCGCTGACAACGGTTAGAATGAAAAGAAAAGGCACTATGTTGTAGGTCATGTACACCCTTTCATGGTTGTATTCCCTGAAGCGTTGGTCCCTTTAATCAGGATAATGCACCCTGCCACAAAGTAAAAATGATTCATAAATAGTTTGAGGAACACAACAATGAGTTCAAGGTATTGACTTGACTTCCAAATTCCAATGATCTAAATCCAATCGAGCATCAGTGGGATGTACTGGACAAACATGTCTGATCCATGGAGACCCCAACTTACAGTACTTAAAGGATCTGCTGCTGACGTCTTGGTGCCAGATACCACAGCACACCTTCAGAGGACAAGTGGATTCCATGCCTCTACGGGTCAGGGCTGTAGGGTGGCAAATTGGGACCTACACATTTTTAAGCGGTCGTAATGTTATGGCTGATTGGTGTGTATATTTATATGTTCAAATCAGGTATTGCTCAATTCATGTGTAATCATACTGGCTTCTTGGTATTCGTCTATATTTGGAATACCCAAGCCTCCCTGATGTGCCACCAGTGACAGGCATTTTGCTTGTATATGTGGCCATTTACCCTGCCATACAGGGAGTGCAGAATTATTAGGCAAGTTGTATTTTTGAAGATTAATTTTATTATTGAACAACAACCATGTTCTCAATGAACCCAAAAAACTCATTAATATCAAAGCTGAATATTTTTGGAAGTAGTTTTTAGTTTGTTTTAGTTTTAGCTATTTTAGGGGGATATCTGTGTGTGCAGGTGACTATTACTGTGCATAATTATTAGGCAACTTAACAAAAAACATATATATACCCATTTCAATTATTTATTTTTACCAGTGAAACCAATATAACATCTCAGCAATATAACAGCTTCAAGTACATCCAACAACCTTCGGATATTATTTGCTTAGTCGAATTGGGCTAGGAATTGTATTAATCCTTCTGCTACAACAGAATAACTTGATGTCTACATTGATTAGTGCAATCGGGCAGTAGTTAACTTTTTCCTGGTCTTTTCCAGCCTTGGGTATCTTCACTGCTTGAATAATTTGTTCTGGAATTTTTTTTACTTCCCCCCACATTATTAAATAAGCTAGTTTAATCAATCTTAATGTTGTCAGTTTTATATGGTTATTAAATCCATCTGGACCCGGGGTCTTGTTAGACTTCAGTTATTAATAGCCCTAACCACCTTCTCTTCCCTAATTGGTTGGTTTAATATTCCCTTTATTCCTCCGTGACTAAGGGCATATTCAATTCCTCAAAGTATTTATTAGTCATCTGTACTGGAGCCTCAAATTGTATTTTGTATAAGGATTGTTAATGATTTAAAGACTTCACCTATACTCTAGGGAATCAGAACTGTGTTAACCCCATTTTTCGGGAAATTACCTACTTGGACTTTGCATGCCTTAATCTATTAGTTGTTCTCTTTTAAATTTTTTTTTTCCATGGTAATACCATTTAATAGATATTCTAATTACTTATTTGCTTTTAAGACAAGAGACTCATTAAAAAGGTTGGCAATTTCATCAATTCGACTAGTGACCAAAAGAGAATATTAATCTTAATTTTTTGCCTGTTTAACACATCAAGCATGACAAGTAATTCCCCTAACCAAATTTATATAGTTTTTTTCCCCTTGCACCAATTTTAATAATATATCCTCTTATAGTGCTCTTATTTGTGCACCAGTTTGTTATATTCTTTATGTAATTAAAATATTCCTGCTTTTTTTATAAGTTGTTATTTAACAGCCTGTCAGATCTATGCCTTTTGTATTGATCATTCAAATCTATTGCAATAATCTGAACAGTTGATATTCATTATATTTATTTGTGTACCAATTTTGTCAAACTACTAACAGTCAGCACTTGATCAGTTCTTAAATAAGTCTGTGACTTTGAAAACAATCTTGTTCCTCCTCCTCCTGGCTCTCAAGCTTCAAATCACACATGCCTATGATGCCTATGATTAAGTCTAGTTTAAAGTGCGAAACACATTTTGTTGGTCTGTGTTGAGGCTGGGGTTCCCCCGGCCGGTGAATAAACTTATGTTGTTTCACTTCAACCTGTATGGATTTAATTGTGTAACCGTATGAGGAGTGCAGTTTATCATTGTGTGCCTTCCAATTTTTTGCAAAGCAAAGTTTCTGTCCATAGCATGGAGTAGCCTGGCTTCAACTGTGCACTTTCTTATTGTACCAAGATTAAAGTAACAACCGGGTGAGTGTTTAATCTTGATTCAGCGATCCATGATACACACACACAGACTTTAAGGTGTACTAGCTGGGACATGCTGCAGGTGGATATTATTTTCAAAGCACATACCCCATAGGAAAGCCATGTATATCCACAAAAATACATCACACTAAGATGCAGTAACCCAAGTTAATGTATTAAAAGCAGGAAATATGGTCAAGCATAAGGATCTGAGTGACTTTGACAAAGGTCAAATTGCGATGGCTAGACGACTGGGTCAGATCATCTCCAAAACGGTAGCTCTTGTGGGGTTGTCTGCAGTGGTCAGGTACTATAAAAAGTTGTCCAAGGAACAGCGGTGAATGAGCAAAAGCTGGCCTCTATAATCCTGTCCATCTGAAAAGCTACTGTAGCTTAAATTGCTGAAAAAGTTAATGCTGGTTCTGATAAAAAGCTGTCAAAAGTACACTGCAATTTTTTGCGTATGGGGCTGTGTATCTGCAGACCAGTCAGGGTGCCCATGCTGACCCCTTCCAAAAGCACCTACAATGGCATGTGAGCATTAGAACTGAAGCACAGAGCAATGGAAGAAGGTGGCCTCGTCTGATGAATCACATTTTCTTTTACACCACGTGGAGCGCCAGATGGGTTTCTTACCTGGGGAACACATGGCCCCAGGATGCACTATGGGAAAAAGGCAAGCTGGCAGAGGTGTGATGTTTGGGCATGTTCTGCTGGGAAACCGTTGGTCCTGGTACCGTTAAATGGTACTTTAAGTTATTGCACCATAATGTGCAAAAAACAATTGAAAAACATGTAACATGGTATATTTCTAAACTCAGGACAAATATTAGAAACAATATAGATGGGGTCTTTTTTACTGATTGTAATTGTGTAAAATATGTTTCAGGTCAAAATGTCATCCTGGGAATTGATCAAACATTTTCTTGCTGCTGAAGCTTTTGCAAGAAGCGTACACCCCTTGAATGTTTTAACAATATACTGGCCTGATAATGTATTATTTGCTTTAGTGACACCATTACACCATTGACTGGAGGAAGAATTAAATCATTTCCAGGACCAATGGACTGAAATTGGAGTTTGTTTTTTTTCAAATTCCCCAAGATCAGTTTTGCCAGACCATTATTGATTATACCAGGCGATCTTTAATATGATGTAGGTTGCAGATGTGCAACCTTATGGTCATATTGATTGCTATATTGATTTACTGCCATCATCTAGGTCAAGAAAGATCCTTTATTTTAGAGTAGTGAGGGGGGTTATATTAAGGAAAACTAATAAATCTTATGTAGCTACTCCATTATCTTCCACTTAAAAGACTGGCTATCGAGACCTTGTATAAATAAACAGATACAGTTATTATCAAAAATGTATACTCTCTTTAACTTATTTCTAAACTAGTTGAAAGATGAAGCATAAAAGGTAAAAAAAGTTATACCTAATTCTGCTCCGTAAATCTTTATTTAGTTCCGCGGAGGAAGTGGTAACTACTTATAATAACAGCAACTAGTTTTTATAGAGCACTTTCCTTCTGAGTAAAGTGAATCAGAAGCTGACAAAAGATGATCTTATTATTACCCAATGTAATAGTATTCCTTTATCAACCTTGGAAGGATGAAATACTAAGTTGATCCAATTGAGACTCTGATCTGTGATGCTCAGGTTTGAACAGGTACTGCAGTCAGAGCATTCCCCAATTGAGATCTCTCATTTAATCTGAGAAATTAGCTGCTGCACTGTTTGAGCATGTCACTTGTTTTTAATAAATGACAGTAAACCTTCTTATGGCAGTTATTATTATATTGTTTAAAATTCTGTGGCATGTAACAGTAAATTATTGAGTACACAACATTTTTCTTTTCCCTGCTTGCACATGGTTGAGGTTGCTGGCTCTGCATTGTCTGGTTGCAGCTTGCTGTCCAGGGGTTAATTGGGAGGAGGTTTAATTGCACCTCCTCCAACACATTAAAAAGGTTCTGGTAGCAGTATGAAGAGGTGAGAGTAGGTTGTCACCCTATTGAGAGTGTGCCTTGACGTGGCGGGTGAGATTTATTATGCTTTTCCCAATTCATACAACCAAAACCTCCAATTTATATTATGTTTATATATTTGTTGCCAACTTTATTAGCTTAATTATGCTTTGGCCAATTCATATAACCAAAACCTCTCACTTATATTATGTTTATTTATTTGTTGCCAACTTTATTACGGTGACAAGCGCAGACAGTTTTGGTTTTTAGTGAGTACTTTATATTATATTATACATGTTATATTTTCTGCACTATTTCTGCAACTGAAAATATAAGTTCATGTAGCAATCAACCCAGAAAAGTAAGATAAGCCAGACATGCTCTGGAAAATAAAATATTTTTTATTTAAACCTCGACTTGATAACTTTTTTCTATCATATTGTTTAATTACATAAAAGCCACTTTTAAATACATGAATTTTACACTTAGTGACAGATGTAAATACCCGACAAGTGAAACGGACAGCACTGAATCAAGAGATGACGCTGTTCTTCCAGTATTGTAATTTAAAATATCTGGAAGTTTCCTGTTCTAATTCTGATTAGAACAGTACATTCTGTTCGAATTCTACTTATTTAGAAAGCAAATAAAAATAACACATCCTCATATTGACTAAATGATAATAATAGTTAACCATTACACTGTCAAAGATCCCTCCCCAGTCCAGTATTTCTAGTCAGTTCCTTTGACTTTATTGAGCCAGTTCCACCAACAGTGTCCAAAAAATATTTTTAGAAGTATTATATAAATTAACCACTTCCTGCCCATGGGGCATTCTATGCCATCCTAAAATTCTGGGCTCAAATGCTCTAAGACAATATAGAACATCATGATTTTAACAGCTTGTCACAATGTGCTGTACTGTTGATCCCTCCTGTCAGATGGGGTCACTTTAAGGCCTCTGTCTGACAGGCTAAATTTAACCAAATCTTACTGTGCCTCCACGACATCACAAGGTCTCGCAATACTTTGGCAGGTACGCAAAGAGTCTTTATAGATCCTGATCATGTCTCTGTCCATGCGTCCTCTGGCTCCAGATCACTTGGTGAATAGGGCCAGGAACAAAAAGTCACTCTTTTGGCGCTTGAAGGGTTTCAAACAAAATACATTGAATCTGTGTGATACGTTTTTCCTCAAGGCTTCCTAAAGGTTAACAGAGTTACTTCTTCTTCTATTTCAACAGCCTATCTCTCCAAGCCTGCCATGTTACATCATAGCACACAAAGATGGCTGAAATAACGCCCACCCCTGCATTCTAAGGACTTGAAACAGCCCAATAAAGACATTTTCAAAATATATTCATCTTCACTCCAGACACAGAAAGCATGTAGTAAAAACACAAATAAATATGTTCAGACCTTAGTCTTCTTGTTAAAAATAAAAAATAAACCTATACACACAAGTAACAAAATATGGCATGAGGTAGAGAGATAGGCATAAAAAGTATGGAAAAGTACAAGAACAGGCTCACACTTAACGCGTTTCTCACGAATCTTGCTTTTACAAAAGCTGCCTTCAGAGTGAATGATGCAAACACTTTATAGACAAAAACACACACCCTTTCTACAACCAATTAAAAACACACTAGGTCTTTCCATGTCCAGAGTGCTGTTGGATCATTTTTGTTATTGAGCGCAGTGTGGTTCCCCCCGTTATTTGTTGACTGAGTACACTGGGACATGCAGTTATTATTTTTCTACACCTGAGCCGCCAATATTTTTTGAGACTTTACTTGAGAAAATGCTATTGAAAAGCACCGTCTTAGAGAGAAACATGAAAACTGCTGCAGTATGCCTCCTGTGTACTCCCTGATATCTTTGCATTTAGACTCCCCTGTGAAATCATTTCAATGTAAAACTTCAGCTGTAATTTGTTTTAAAGTAAAATATAAGTACATTTTACATATAATAAAAATATGTACAATATACAGAAAATAAGCCCAGTTAATCTGCCCCTTACTACAAATAAATCTTAAATTAAAATTAACGTTGGCGCATAAGTATAATCTATTTGATATGTTTACAAAAATTGCATCTCTGTTATAAAGCAGACCTTTCCCCTAGAACTCGAGAAACTTGGATTCATTCAAACAAATACTCATTATAGACCTTGAGGTCGGGGTTTGCTTTCATGTATTGAACATGAATTAACCTTTAAAAGGTGGATATTTTGACTTTCAGTCAGGTATAAACACTATAACAATATTGTTTTAGCATGTGTTCTTATATAAACCTTTGTCTTACCTTTATAGAAGTACCACTGTCAAAACGAAAAGATTTGGTTTGTCCATTTTCTAAGTATACCTTCAGGACATTTGGCATGAAAAGAAGGGAATTATCTTTGACAGTTTCCTAAGGAGAGATACAGTAAAACTATAATTTCTTTTTGTAAAACTATAGCCGTTATATAACCACATTCAATTAAAATGAATTAACCATTTAAAGCAGTGGATCCCAAACCAGTCCTCACGATCCCCAAAACAGTCCAGGATTTAGGGATTGCCCACTTGTGTTCAAACCAAAAAAAAACCCTATACCCTATAACCCTATATGCTAGAGTGAGAACTGGTTAAAAAACCACTGATTTAAAGTAATAGTCTATAAAATAATTTGTCATATAAACAAATCATGTGTGATTTAGAAAAATGTCAGGGCAATAAGGAAGATTTATAGATCAGTGAGAGAAATATTCAATTAATAACTATGTTTAGCAATAATAAAGGCTTTAAATAAAATCTTATATTTGTAAGAATGTGCTGTTTGATGTTGGTTTTTACTCTAGTTTTAAACATGGGTCGTTGAATGCAATTAGTACTCTCATTATCACAGCACCCTGAATTGTATTTAAGTTGATGAGTCATTAATTACCAGCATACATAGTACTCAAAATCCTGTTTTGTTGCTATATTTTTTTTAATCTTTTATCATCCAAGCATTATATTATTGTTAATTATCAGCATTTGATTTCTGTGCAGAAAGTCAAGATATATAATATGTGCACTGTTTACTTGAAAGATTCCATGGAAATGATTATTATCATATTAATATTAATTAATGCACATTTAAAAATACTTTTTACTTTTTATGGATTGATTTAATACATTCTGGTCTGCACCTACAACAAAGGATTTTGTCTTTACCCTGTACTACCCGCAAGCAGCCCACATTTAAATTCAGTACATATTATATGTGTGGTGGAGAAGCCAGCTGCCGGTTCAGTCAGAAATGGGCTAAGCAACCTGGACACATGTTTGTGTTTTTATTGATATACCAGTTGTGGAAAGATGGATCTGTATATGCTAAAATAGACTCCCATGTTAAAAAAAAAAAGTCTGAACCATGCTTCGTAGCTCTTATTATCGTTATCTTATTAATATTAGTAGTAATGTACGTATTTTATACTGTGTGTGTACACAGTATAAAAATGGATGAAGCAAAATTAAGTTTACTCTCAGCTGAACTAGGGCTGGTCCAGTGCATTTTTCAACCAGATCAGATAGCATTAAAAGTGCATGCCAATTTATTCTCATACTAGGGCTACTACACACTTCACTTGTGCTTCTATTTTCATTTATACACTATTAGCAGACACCACCCAAATTAAACAGCCATCTTTTTTGTTGTTGAGAATTTGCATATTGACCAACAGTTCCAGAGTTGCAAGGACAGTCCACTTTTTTGGGATGCTGTCATCTCAAATTCAGAGCTGTGCCCGGCATGATAATGCACAAGAACAAAGTGCTCTCAGGGGGCATGCAATTTCACTCTCTGTCCCATTTTATTGTCACCCTTCCTCATTCTGGGATCTTGGCAGTTATTGAATTGACATTTTAAAAATAGTATTTAGAAATATGTTATTACAAAAGAAGTACTAAACTAGAATGCAAAAAAAGAAGTACTAATAGGTACTATTACCTATTGGCAACCCCAAAACACTCCCAAAAGTATTGTCTCAAAACACTCCAAAAAAAAAACCTCTGAAGGAAAAGGAGATAATGAGATAGTGAGTATATTTGGCTGTAGAGTTATTAATCCCAAAACCATGTGATTCTGCTGTGCATGTTTACTTCTATACAACCATGAAAATATTTTGTATAGGTGCACTTAAATGTACTTACCGAAACCTGACCATTGATTATGACTTCCTCTGAGAATCGAACCTTCACAGGATTGGACTTCAATCGTGCTTTCTTAGCAGCACTTATAAATGCTGACTTTGGTGACTGTAGAAAAATACAGTACATACACTAATATTAATGGGTTGAATACAAACTTTTAAAAACTTATTTTTGCATGACTCCTTTGAAAGAAACGTATATGCCATTATAACATGAATGTCTGAATAACAAAGAAAGTTGCTATTTAAGTAAAAAGTAACTAATAATTATGCAATTTGTTCATATGATTCTGAACTAATCTTTTGTAATCTAAATTATTTTTACCTTCCCATCAATAATTAATAATACATTTTCAAAAAAATAGAAGAGAACAGAATTACCTTTTTCTTTTTTGCAGTTATAAAAGTAGGTCTGTATTTCTTAACAATTATTTAACAATTTATAATGAAACAATTAAGGATAATTTTTCAATTTGAAAGAAACCATACGGTACACATAAGATAAATATTTTTTTGTGAACTGATTATGGTGTCTGTTAACTGAATTTCTTACCATCATTAAAACAATGCTACTTGTTCTACCTGAAAACAGGTGTGTGTTTTTCACATCTGGATATAATTTCACTGCCATTTGTTTTCACTGTGAATTTGTGTGGAAGTGACTTGAACCTTTTTGCTACATAGGGCTTCAATCTGGGCTGGTATAATTATGAGAAATAGAAATGTAATAACTGCAAACCTTTCTGTCTCTACTGGTTAAACCCAGAACAATTTAAGAATCTGAACATCTCAAACCCATTATTGTAAATATAGTAGAACAATGTTTAAGTTAAAAAATAAATTTGTCCCAACCAATTCTTTAACCACAGCAGCACCTTTGGTGACCCAACAACTAATGATGGAGGACCTGGACGAACTGCAGAGCAAATATAATATCCAAGACAATGAAAAATATACATATATATGAGTTAAACGTTTTTTAAATGCTAATCCCATGAGAAAATGCTCAGATTTGGATACCTTTCTCGATGCTCATTTTAAAAGCACCTTATATCTAGATCGACCTCTCCAGACGGGAGATTGACTTAGGGAAAACCAGAATTATTACTAAATGGGAGGAAGAACTGGGGATGAATTATCCAGCTGGGACATGGTTCCGGGCATGGGCTAAACTAAGGAGGGCGGTCGATTGCATAAACTTGCACGAACAATTCTTCAAACTATTACATCATTGGTACTATGTTCCAACTGTTATGCATAAAATGTTCCAATCTTCCTCGAAGAATTGTTGGAGATGCCGGAGCATGCCCATATATGGTCTAATATATGGTGGATATGTGAAAAATTGGATCTTTTAAAGACAGACCTGGGAAAACTTCTTAAAGCCCTTTTTGGAATAGATTGGTGTCCAACTCCCCAAACATTTGTATTCGATTTGGATGTACCATTAAAAAATAAACCAAATGTAGATTCAGCGATTAATATATTTGCGGCAGCAAAGATATGCCTGGCCCGCAATTGGAAGGAACAGAACCCCCCGACATATTCAAACATTATGAATCAGATAAACTTTCAATGCAATATGGAGAGGAATTTTTACAAATCAAAAAATAATTTCAAAACGTATTATGAAATATGGTCCCCGTGGCAGATTCTCAATCAGTAATACTAATAAGTCATACATGAACCCCCGAAAAGTACAGGAGTAACACCCATGAAAAAGACCCCCCTCAGATCTATATTTTAGATCTATATCTCAGATATACCTGGGAAATGGATGTTTCACCTATTTTTTGGACTTCGCAACTCTAACAGTCTTCCCTTCTTTACCTTGTGTCAATGCCTCCTGGCAGCATGGGTGCAGAGAAGCGGGTCAAAATGTTACAGCTTGATATTTTGAACCAGCATGGAGAAAAGTCCATAATCTTTCGGTCGACTTTGGAGGTCAACTTTAATTTTGAGACTAAGTCAAATTACCGAGTTTGAATAAAAAAAAAATTAAAAAAACAGGTTTGAATATTCCCCACTGAAAGTAATGGTCAAAGCTATTTTTGAGACTTACTCTCGGTGCTGAATTTGACTTAGTCTCAAAAATAGCTTTGAAAATTTAGCCTTCCATTATTTCTAATTTTTCTTCTAAGTAAAACACTAGTGACAAATTTGATTTAGTCTCAAAATGAAAGTCGACCACCAAAGTCAAACCCTTGAGCTATTCTCCAATTTTGGTGACAGTGCCCCCTGAACATTGTTCACTGTGTGATCTGATTACACAGTAATGAGTGATGCATTTGAAGCAATATTTAAATACTGTTCATTGTATGTATGCACTGTACAAATTATATTTCTTTACTTCCTAGGTTTTTTGTGACTTCAGACTACAGTGCAATAAGTCTTTAAATTTAAACCCTCTTTAACAATATCTTTAAAGAAACCTTTTTTCCTAGAAGTAATTTAAAATACCTGACTATATGTAATGTTTGGGCTGCTTCCTTTAGTAATATTCTGTCTGTATGGCATGGTATTTAAAGTATTATATAATTTACTCGGCATTCACATAAACAAAGAGCTTGTCAGCTTTTATAGAGTTAACACCAACTGAACAGGCAAATAGACTTTGCTTTTCTTCTATAGTTCCCAGCGGGTGGTGGCTTGTATTGTGTATCTGAGCAGAAAATGAACTACTTAATGGACTTACAGCATTACATAAGATTGGAGGCAGATACAAAGTAGAACTAATGATCGAACGATACAAAGTAGAACTAACTAGAAATCAGTAACATAGCTAAACCAACAAAAGTAAAGAAAACATGTTTAACATATGTTATGAATACCAACATTTATTTCTGGTTATAATCCAACATAATAAGGGCTCTGTTATCTAGAAATTATTTTTTCTCAGAAGATAGAGAATGTAAATCGATCTATACAATGTGTTAGCAGAATTGCAAGCAAATGAACAAATTAAAAGCAAACTGTGTTTTAAATGTTGTATCTCTATCATATTGTGATTTGATTTGCACATACACTTCTTTGAATTGTGTAATTTGCATATTAAGGCACAAGATGATATAAAAAAAAGAGACCAAAAAAACAAATAAATGGTATGTGCTCCTCCACATCGACTAGGTTGCCAACACTTATAAACAACTTTAATTTGGAGATGTAGAAATAAAATTAAAAATAAACTTAAAACAGAGGACAATTATAGGTTATTTGATAAATACACTATACAGGCCTTTACATTTATTCACTTGATCATTTGTATTATCCAAATACCTTATTTTTGGTACACAGGGAGGGGGGATGTTTGATGAGGGAATATGTAGCTGATGCTAAAAGCGAGCACCAGCTACATTTTACGAAATATACATCAGGAGGTCTTGCAATTTTTTGGCAGGTACCCACAGGGTCTATTAAGGCCCTGATTGGATCTCTGCCATTGTGTCCCTGGCTACAGATCACCTTGTGATAGGTGGCCAGGAACAGTAGGTGTCATTTTGGTGCTTGCATATACATGTAGTGGTATGCAAGCATCATGTGGCACAAATGGGTTCATTCATAGTCTGAGCTATTATTGCAGAGCCTTACTCTCTCTTTCCCTGCTATCCAAGAGGATCCTGACACCTTGCAAAAAACAGGGACGGCAGGATGTGAATACTAAGTACAGTTTACATTATTTGATGCTTTAGCTATTTATTTACTTAATGCTGTTTGAATTAGTTGTGGCAATCGTGTAACCCATGAATTAATGTACAATACATTTGGCCATTTTCTATTGTTATGGATGTTAGAAACAAACAATAAATTATAGCAGCTGAAAAAAAAACCTAAGTAATAAAATTTGTTAATAGCTCCTAATTAACACATTTTAATTTATCAGCGGGATATATTTCACTCATTGAAACCAATTTTATCCCTCCTCTGAAAATTGGAAAAATAATTAAAAGATGTTTGTCTAATCAATTATTTGATCTAATTTATACTGGTAATGTATTTGTCATTTTAGTTGTTAAAGAATAAAGATATTTAAATCATACCTTAAATTAAACAAACAATCTCAAAGGTGAACGTTTGCAATATAATAACCTTACAACTGCTAGTAAAAAAACATTGTGCGGATGGTTAACCATGAGTCATATTTTAAAGTAATTAATTAGCCTTCTGTTGAATAGTGATAACTTAGTTTAATTAAGAAAGATAATAGGATGCTTAGTGACAGTGTATGGAAAAGGTTGACGATCAACATCCTTTATGAATATTATTCTTAATTAGTGATTAGAACGGCTACCTGTCATTTTGATTATAAAGTGTTAATATTGCAGCCAAATTTGTTTTAATTAGATGTTTGTACAATACTGAAGTAATAAAAAGTGTTTTAAAATGGTTAACAAAAGAAGACTTGCTCCCTATTGTCTGTCAACCATCTTATTTAACAATCGCTCTACCCATTTAGTTTGTCTTTACACCTTTCTTCTGGGGGCTGTAAAGTGTATTCATATTTTCCTTTTTAGCCTCATTATCCATTACACCATTACACAGTTTGCTATCTTAGTTAGCTTATTCTCTATGTATAGCTCACAAAAACTGGTAGAAGAGTTAAAAAATGACTAAACATAAACACCAAATATGGAACTGGGACACACGTTTGTTATTACATCTCCAGCACAGACTTGATGTAGAGTCTTGGAACTTATTTAATCTTGATAGGACCAAGTGCCAGTTATATATCAACTTTAGAAATGTCTCATATATATTTATACATTGAATTCTTTTTCTCATCAGCCAAGTGGAAATTTATGATCTAAACCTTTCTCCTATTTTATCAGAGTTCCACAATTTTATCTATATATAATGTTATTATAATAGAAACTAATTTATTACCATTGTAATATTTAAATAAGAGACCATAACCAATCACCTACATCTAAGATAATTCTGGACTCTCAGGTAATTCAAATTTTTAGTTACCAGTAATTGATATATCTCTGGAAAAGACAGAAATTAATTCATAGAGAGTGCATTCAATTAGTCCCTAATATTAACTGCATGTATTAACTGTAATATTGTAATTTTACTCACCGGGTATGGTTGTACCACTGTAAGGATAATTGATTCTTTGCAGCTCCTGAAAAAGTAAATAAATTATAACAAATATTTAATCTATTCTGTGATTGAATAAGCATGTACAGTTTGTGTATAGTGTTACTGCATAGCAATTGAAAAAGACAACATTTTTATGAAAATATTGAGTCTCATAAACTAAAGATCAACAGGGATTTTACATTTTCAGAACTCTGGAATTCTTGGCCCATAGCTTCAGTACCAGCATATTTTGAATTAGATCAAATTAACACACAGAGGTTCATTCCTCTGTACTATTGAGCTAAGTACATGCATTAGAATGTTTAATTAAAACATAGAGATGTGCACAGTGGGGCAACAATTTGCATGGTAATGTAAACTTGTATTAGAAAAAAAAATGCTTTTCTGTTAAACCCTTTTGCTGGCTAACCAAGATAAGAACTACAGTCCAAAGTCACCAGAATGTTGAAGCTTAACGTGAAACACTAATATAATAAACGCATATACATGCATTCTTCACATACATGACACAGGTGTGTACATTATCAGTAATGTTGAATCATCTTACAATACGAGATCTATGTATAAAGTGTAATTCTGCAAAATTAAAATTTTGGAAACTGGAACAATCAACAGAAACATTTGAATGGTTTCCTTTCAGACGGCTCGACTGATATAACTTTGCACAATGTGTTTCTTAATACACAACCATATACAGCTCACATCTTCATTTTTCCAGTTTGCTCAGCCTAAATGTTATGAGCAGTGTATATACCAGCAAGTACTAAACACGTTCGATTTTAATGTTCACTTAACTAACCATAATTCATTTTCTATAACTGTAGCAAAAAGAGGATTAAGCCAATCTCCTGAACGCTCTTAATTTCTCAGTTTTCCTGAAGAAGACGCCAGTGCCATTGTTCACCACCTCTCCCTTCATATTACACCTATATTAACTTTTGTTTTGATTGTTAGTCTCACTGTTTAGATAAGGTATGTACCTGGTATTCAGTTTGTAAAGACGCAGCATATTCTTCAAGTGATTATTTTTCCTTCACTGCTCTGTTCCTCTGTTTCCTTAGTTTAATCTCAGTTTTCTGCAGTTGTGTACCTTTTAATTATTGTGTTCTGCTTTGGTCCAGGTGTTTGGTGAACTTTGTCATATATTCAGAATTTAAGACTTGACTAATGCGGTACCTTGATGTCGTGGCAAACTTTCCATTGTATGGTTAAGTGGAGTAAAAAAACTAAAATCTAATTTCTTACTATATGTACCAGCTCATAACGAATTCTTCATATTTTTGTTATCATTAGTGACCATAAATGAGAATCCACAAATACAAAAATAACTACTCTCCACTGGCCTGGTATACAGTACAAGCTCACAAGAAAAAATAACTGCTTACTTAAATACATGCTCCTGGTCACTGTGCTTGAGTAAAAGGAATGTTATTTACTTTTAAATTATAAAAGCATCGCAGCAGCAAAGGCTCAAGTATAAAAATAATTCACATCATATACAGAGTGTAATTTGTCAACTGACGGGTTTCGATGCAAATGGATTTATTCGTAGGTACAAGTTACTCTTGGTTACACTTACTACTTGAGCCTATGCTGCTGCTATGCTTTTATAATTTGGCAATAAAGAAATCCACTACACCCTAACACCTCGATTAAGCCTGGCAACTATAGCAATGATGAATTATTCTATTTATGTAGCATTAGGTTTTGGGGTCTACTTACTAAAAGATGAGTTTCCAGAGACTTGAGGTGAAGTGAACAATTCATCTAACAAACTCAACAATACATTGTGCAGGGACAAACTTGATGAGCTTATCTTGTCTTAATAGTTCAGCTGGACATTGATGGAGTTTCCACCCTTCAAAATAATTCCAGCGAAACAATTGCCTTCATAGACTTAACAATGGCCTTAAATCAATATTATACTGGCCTGCCGGTAAAATAACAGCTGGGTCACAACAACCTTAGCCATGGATAATGTATACTTAAATGTTTCGAAACTCTTACTGTTTTAACAATGGAATTGACAGAGTTAACTCGGGTTTTTTACCTATCTCTCTTTCAGGACGAAGTCAACAGGTTTGTCACTTCACTCTGAATAGGTAACCATCTCTGAATGAAATAACCATTTCACCTCAACTCACCTTTTGGTGAATAGACACCTCAGTGAACATGTTACTGAATACAAGACTTAAAGTATACCTCTCAGCATCTACACAATAATCGATAGAAAGTTAAGATATAAGATAAATAACACTTCACAAAAAAGTTTTTAAATATATGTCAGTCGGGCACCATGATTCCCGATCCATGCCAGTATTATTTTTCATGTTTGCTTTGAGCTACATAAATACAAATTATATTAAAAATGGTACTCTTGAATATGTTTGAAAATGAAATGTTCTTTAAAGCAGTTTAACACTTATACAAAGCCTTTCAATGACATTGTCACTAAAGAATACTATTCTATTGTTCTTTTCCTTTGAACCAAATAATCAGTAAGAAGAAATTTTAAGTTATTTTAGTATTGTTTAAAATATTATATCAGAATATTCTAGTGGCTTAGAGCAACTAGGCTAAGTAAATCTTCTTTCACACTTTAATTTCTTTCATTAATATGAAAATTACTGTCCATAGACCTCTGAGCAGAGATTTGTGTTGCAAATGAAGTCAGAAATACAAAGGCAAAATATTTTGTTATAAATTACTTTATATGTCACTGCTAGCAAAATCTAATAAAACATCTCTGCCAAATTTATATTTGTTAGAAAAGATGAGCATGCTAATTTAAAATCATTTACATTGAATAAAATGGTTTTGGGGTTATATTTGGTATATTATTGGATACACAGACTCATTGTCCTAGTTTATAATATCATTGCTCAAAAGTAGATTTTATTCTCATATAATTTAAAAGGTCAAAATAAAGGAAAACAACAACTCTATCTCTGTAGTTTATTTTCAACAATACAGAATTAAAGAGAATCACCTGGGTCAAACAAACTATAATCAATTAATGCATATTAAATTCCTTTTTTAACTTATACATTAATCAATATACCTTTATTTTGACAACAATTGTCTATAACTGAAATGTTGAGGATTTCCTCAACCACCTGTATTGGTTTACTTAAGGCAGTGGTGTCCAAACTTTTTTCAAAGAGGGCCAGACTTGATGAAGTGAACATGCGTGAGGGCCGACCATTTTGCCTGACAGTTAAAATTAAGTACAAATGAACTATTTTATGCAAACTTTATTGCAAACGATTTGAATGACAATTCTAAACAGTAGTAAAATCACTCTGCCTTTCATATCTGAAGGCCAGATGAAAAAAAAACAACAACACAAGATGCTGAAATATATGTCAGGAACACAACTAACCCTTCCCATATCTGTCTGTCTCTCCACTGCCATCCCATATCTGTCTGTCTCTCCTCTGCCATCCCATGTTTGTCTGTCTCTCCTCTGCCATCCCATATTTGTCTGTCTCTCCTCTGCGAACCCATGTCTGTCTGTCTCTCCTCTACCATTCCATTTATGTCTCTCTCTTCTCCCTTCCCATGCATGGTTCTCTCGGCCAATTTGCCCAATAATATGCCAGTGTTATATGCCATTTAATATGCCCCAGCCAATTTGCCCAATAATATTCCAGTGTTATTTGCCATTTAATATGCCCCTACCAATTTTCCCAGTAATATGCCAGTGTTATTTGCCATTTAATATGTCCCTGCCAATTTTCCCAATAATATGCCAATGTTATTTGCCATTTAATATGCCCCTGCCAATTTTCCCAGTAATATGCCAGTGTTTTTTGCCATTTAATTTGCCCCTGCCAATATTCCCAATAATATGCCAATGTTATTTGCCATTTAATATGCCCCTGCCAATTTTCCCAGTAATATGCCAGTGTTATTTGCTATTTAATATGCCCCTGACAATTTGCCCAGTAATATGCCAGTGTTATTTGCCATTTTATATGCCCCAGCCAATTTGCCCAGTAATATACCAGTTATTTGCCATTTAATATCCCCTGCCAATTTGCCCAGTAATATACCAGTTATTTGCCATTTAATATCCCCTGCCAATTTGCCCAGTAATATGCCAGTTATTTGCCATTTAATATCCCCTGCCAATTTGCCCAGTAGTATGCCAGTTATTTGCCATTTTATATGCCCCAGCTAATTTGCTCAGTAATATGCCAGTTATTTGCCATTTTATATGCCCCTGCCAATTTGCCCAGTAATATGCCAGTTATTTGCCATTTTATATGCCCCAGCCAATTTGCCCAGTAATATACCAGTGTTAGTTGCCATTAATATTCCCCAGCTAATTTGCCCAATAATATGTCAGTGTTACCTTATCATTAATAAGCCCCTGCCTCTTTCCCCAGTACTTTCCCCCAATCTCCCCAGTCCCCAGCACTTACCTTTCCCTGGTGGCTAGTGGCAGGCAGCATGGTCTTCTCCATGCTGCCTGTTCGTCTCACAGGTGGTTGTGCCGATAGGTCACGTGACCCGGCGCGCGTATGACGTCAGCGCGCCGGTCACGTGACCTGTCGGCACTTCCGTGTCGGCACACTGCACGGGGAGCCGAACAGGCAGCACAGAGGTTTCTCCGTGCTGCCTGTTCGGCTCCCCGTGCAGCCTGGCAGGCAGAGCGATGGTGGGGGGGGATCTTCCGATCCCTTCTCACCTCCGTCTCTGCCTGCAAGCTTTTTTTTTTTTTCAGAGAGAGACATTGATCAGCCGTGTCTCTGGGGCCGTATGGAAGTAAAGGACGGGCCGCAACTGGCCCGCGGGCCGGACTTTGGACATGACTGACTTAAGGAATACTCATTTGTGGACATCATCTAGTCTGACAGATTCCATATGTTCAGGAAAGCTTTATACTTTTATCATATTTACTCTATTATTTTCATGCCTCAGAACTATCCCAATTTGAGACCTTGATTGCAACCTACTATAAGAAGTCACAATTTGGGTTTAAACAATATCCTTTAAAAAATCTTTATTTTTAAAGCTATAATATGGAAAAGGCTGGTTATTTCATTATTCAAAACCATTAATGCTTCCCTTTGAACTATTCCTTTTATATGTAAATTACCATTGGATGTAGAGATTATTCATGAAAATATAAATGTTTTAAAATATGTTTTTTTTAAATAAATCCGCTGTCTGAAATTGGAGTATTGTATGCAGTACTGGAGACCATATCTCCAGAAGGATATTTATACTTTGGAGAAAGTTCAGAGATAGGCTACTAAACTAGTTTATGAGTTGAAGGATTAATCTTACCAGGAATGGTTGATGCATCTTAACATGTATAATTTGGAATACAAATGTAACAGGGTGGATTTAGTAGAAAAAATTAAATTCATAAGGACAAATAACACGGTAAAGGAGGAGAGTCTATTTAAAAGAAGAAAAACTCCCACAACAAGAGGACATAGTCTTGAGTTAGAGGGGCAAAGATTTAAAAGTAATATCAAGATGTATTATGTTACTAAGAGAATAGTGGATGTATTGAATAACTTTCCAGTGGAAGTGGTAAAGGTAAACACAGAGTTTAAGCCTATGTGGGATAGGCAAAAGGCTATCCTAGATATAAGATAGGGCTAGGGACTAATAAAAGTATTTAGAAAAATTGGGCAAATGTGGGCCAAATGGTTCTTATCTGCTGACACATTCTATGTTTCCAATGAATGACGGTGATTAAAAAAATGGAGATAAAACACTTTAGTATCTTCGCTTAGCTGCTTGGAGAAGATTGGACACTTATGGGTCTATTCACCTGAGGTTGACTTAGTCTCAGAAATAGCTTTGATCATTTTGCCTCCCATTACCTACAGTGGGGGAGATTCAAACCTGGGTTTTTTCGGTGCCGAATTTGTCTTAATTTCAAAATGAAAGTCGACCTCCAAAGTCGAATATTAGTGAATAGACCCATTCATCTTAAAAACGTCATCACTGATCTATAGAATTTGGGTACAAATATGCATACTACTGGCCCTTTTCACTCTTACAAATACAACGACCGTTATATTCCATGTTTAAGAGGGACATTTTTGTGTGAAAATTACTAAAAATATTAAGACTACAATATTTTGATACACAATGTAAATACATTTAAATACATTGTTTACTCATATGAGTAGGCATCAGCAAATGCCATATAACCTAAATAACAGTAACCGGGCAGCTTCTCAAACATATTAGAACTTATGTAAGAAGATTTGCCTTTATGTAGTATAGCCAGCCACCAACAAACAATAGATCCAGCCTAAAGAGGCAATATATACAGTACAGCCTCTTCAACATCTACAGCTTGTGAAATTATCCCTATACATAAACATCTGCACTGTTAGTCGACCACAAAATTACACAATATATATGCCTGCTCACTCTTCTTCCATCTGTGCACTCTTCTACCACCTATTGTGCACTATTTTGCTGCTTGTTTGAATACATGCATATTATATGTACTCTTCCTTTCGTGTTAAAGTTAACACAATTACACTAATTTCTATGGGTATATTGTATTATGCAGTGTGAACAAACAGTCAAGCTTGTAGAAAAAGATTACGGTTATATCTATAAGGCTGGAGCTTTGGTTTGTGAACTAGGCATACAAAACTCAGGGTAATTGTGCAAGTACTGAGCAGGCCATGACAGCTCAGTGAGCTTATTATTTATTAAGAAAACATATCTGTCACATAAAATTCCAATAAACAGACCACAAATTCTACAACTTGATTTTCAGGAGTATTCCAAATGTTTTCCAAAGCTAGGGATTTGACTCAAAGACATTGCCTCTTTTGGTAGGAAGGCAAACTAAAACCACTCTTCCCCACAATTGTCTGCTCCCTGGCTTTCTCGTTTTCTACAGTTCGACTGATTTTGAAAAAGGAAAGGTTTGGCTCTGGCTATAGACTGCTAGTTATCAGTATTAAGTTCAAGTAAGCATTGTTTTTGAGTACATAAAAAGTACATGACTCTGTAAGAAGCCTTCATTTTTCTGTTCATTTTTGGTTTACATCAACTGATGTCAGACGATGAAAATACTTTTGCCCACAGAGATTCAAAATTGTCTAATGTGTTTACTTAGTGACTGCAATTCTAAAGAGAGACAGTGTTGTATGTGATCTCTTTATAACAGAGTTTTCTATGAGACTCTAGCTTGATTTTTTAAATATGCGAGGACATTTAACTTTATCAAATTTTTTAAAAAGGTGGATGGCATCACATTTTGTTTTTGTTGTAGTGCATGATATTAAATTGATAAAATTCAATGTATGGCCACACTTTTTCCAGAGCCATTCTTCTTTCAGAGCCACATGCATTATCCTTCAATACTACTGATATACCTACATTTTGTAATGAAAATACTTTTTTTCAACATTTGTTTGTGGGGGCCACCCCATGTTTCTGGTGGTCTAACAGGAAAACTCTGCCTTTGTTACTTCTGTCTAGCTCCTTAATGCTCTCAATAAAATGCACCAAAGAAGGAGCAGTGAAGAGGGATCAATGGCACAAAGAATACAGATCTTCTTCTCCCCCTCGGAGACTACCAAGTAAAGGTAGAGTCAAAAATGATTACAGGACTCTTAAAACTCATGGAATTTGGGTGTTTAGGGACAACCCCTTTAACCTATTCAATGTCACTACTGTTTTTTTTTTTTTCACGATACTTAAAAAAACTGCAATGGATGTTCATTTTTGAATTATACATTTTGAAGAAATTAAGGGTTTCTTTTTTCTTTGCTCCTTGTGACACAGTTTCTTCAAATGTAGCAGCTGTTCCTTGGCTAAGTATGGTTAAATGAACAGACTTACATTTTTATTGCAGCTGTAATTATTTGCAACAGCAAAATACTAAACAGAGACGGTATATCAAGCTACTTATTATATTATTTTAAAATCTTAAAAATGTAAACACAATATGACCTCTCCTATAATGAAAAAAGAAATCATTTTTATTGATATCTAGACTCATATAATTTATAACTGGACATCTTTAATTTACACTAATTAAGCATGCATACTCTCTAACATAAAAACCACCATAAAATGTCTTACAATTAACTGATGTTATTTTAAAGGGCGAGTAAAGTCAAAAAAGTGTGTTTGCTTAAACAAATGACCACATCAAGATAAATGATTTTTGAATTTAGTTTCTGTCATTAACTTGTCACAAGATACTTTGTTTTTATTTAATCAGAGGTTCCATTTTCAGAAAAGAAAGGTAACCAAAGTGCACCAGTATAAGATATACAACTTGCCTTGTGAACACATGGAGAAGTCCTAACTTATCAAAAGTACAAATGGGAAGGAAAACTAAGAGTCATGGTACAATATCAGTGAAATAAAGATGGTTGTATTGAGGTAATCTGATAGTAAACAACTCAAACTTTTAAGAGCAGTATACTGTTCAGTTGACTACTTTGTATAGAACTCCTTAGGGTGTATGTAAACAACTTCATCACGTGCTTAACCCCTTCCCGACCTTATGACGAGTTAACTCGTCATAAGAGCCGCACCATTAGCGACCTTATGACGAGTTAACTCGTCATGCAGTCTAGCCGGCGGTGCGCTCCGTGGGCACCGCCAGCTAGTCTGCAACGGGTCCAGGACTAAGCCTCGCACCCGAGGCAAAGCTCCTGGACCCGATCGGTCAGTTTCCGGGCATGTGATCGCGGTGATTTAGTGATCACCGCGATCACATGCAAATTAGATGCAAAGTCAGTGTGTTCACACACTGACTTTGCCTCTAATTCACTCCCTGTGCTTCACATTCTTATAGTGAAGCACAGAGAGTGACCTGTAAGTAAAAATAAATTAATTACATACACATAGGTAAAAAAAAAAAAAAAAAAAAATTAACCCTTTCATTGCTGATCACAGTTTTTAACTGTGATCAGTTTCCTTCCACTTTATGGCCCTCATTTAGTTTTTTTTAACAGATTTTTTTATTTTTACAATTTATAAAGTTTTTTTAATAAATAAAGGTAATTTTAATATATTTATTTAATAAAATTTAACCCCTGCATGCCTGTTGCATGATTTTTACTGATCTGACATCGCACTCTTCAGAGTATTTTTTCTGTCTTTTTTGTTATGGGGGGTTTGGGAATCAATATTTTTCTTTTTTATTAGTTAGTTAATTAGGGGGGATAAGTGGGTTAGTGTTGCACTAGTTATGTAGCTTATTATTGGGAAAATAATGGGGAAAAACTTTTTTTTCCTCAAAAATTTCCTCTTTTATATGTATTTTTTGATACTAAAATGTAAATCATTTTTATGTGTAGGGTATCAAAAGAAAGCTCTAACTGTCCTCTAAAAAACAACATATAACTTGTATGGGTACGTTAAATGAGAGAGAGGAAATTTATGTTTCAAAAACCGCGTATTAAAAATTGAAAAACGCTCTGGTCCTTGGCCCAGGAAAATCCCTGGTCCTTAAAGGGTTAAAAGAAGTCAGGTACAATTAAAAATAGTAGACTTATTACAAACAAAAGTAATACAAATTCATTATTTCCACCGTCATCATTTCCACCGTCTCACCACTGTAGAACTGTGTAGAACTGTCGGTGACAGGATACAAATGGTGATCAGTAAGTCTAGATAAAAGTTCGAATGAACATGGTGTGACTGTGAAGTGCGTATTTGGTCCATCTTCTTCCAGTAATCCAAATACCGAAATAGCATGGTCCCATAAGAACTCATGAACATCTCGAATTCTCACTGCACTTTGATTTATTCTACATATAGTATAAGTTTTGTTTGTAATAAATCTACTATTTATAAATTGTATCTTCTCTTCACTGCATACCCATCTCCTGCCTTTCTTTGAGCATGTACAAAAGTTGATTACAGACACCCTAAGGGTCCTATATAAGCAAGTGTATTGAGCAGTATAATTTGCTATAAAGTGTGAGCTCTATACTATTAGATACCACATTATCACCATCTTTATTTCACTGATATTGTTCCATGTAATTATTTTATTTTTCCTTCCCGTATGTACATGTGATACATCAAGGACATATCCATTAACGTTAAATTGTATATCTTATATCACCTGACCTGATTCCACAGTAAGGAAATATATTGTGCAGCAAATGTTAATTAGACTATGGGGATGTGGTATACAATTGCACACTGTACAATGCACTATGCCGCAACATGCATCACTGCAAAATGTTAAAAGTGCTAAACTGGCTGACTGACACTTGCCTCAAAGCACCCTCCACCTAGTTTGCTTAGTACATAACCACTTCTCTGGAAAGCTCCCCCTCTACCTGAGCAGCATGCTCACTCTTAGTTCCCACACGTCCTACATTCACAGATCCAGCACCTGCCCCTTACTAGCAGGTCGAGGTGTGTTCTGTTTCAGAGCTCCTCATTAGTGGAATAGTGTCCCAGACTCCACCAAATCATCCTCTAGTCTAACATCCCTGAAAATGAGTGTTGTCTGAATTCTAAAAACATAATTTACTTGCTATTAGTTTACAAACTCATATGTATACTGTGTTCGTTGTTTTTTTCTTTATAAATAATTATTTACCCTCTATGCTCTCTCCCCACCTTTCCTGTATAAATATACACCGATCAGCCATAACATTATGACCACCTTCCTAATATTGTGCAGGTCCCATTTTGCCAACAAAACAGCCCTGACCCCTTGAGACATGGACCAAACTAGACCTCTGAAGGTGTGCTTGGTATCTGGCACCAAGACGTTAGCAGCAGATCTTTTAAGTCCTGTAACTTGTGAGGTGAGGCTTTCATGGTTCGGACTTGTTTGTCCAGTACATCCCACAGATGCTCGATTGGATTGAGATCTGGGGAATTTAGAGGCCAAATCAACACCTTGAATTTGTTGTTGTGTTCCTCAAACCATTCCTTAACCATTTTTGCTTTGTGGCAGGGTACATTATCCTGCTGAAAGAGGCCAATGCCATCAGGGTTTGCTGTTTCCATAAAATGGTGCACATGGTCTGCAACTATGCTTAGGTAGGTGGTGCGTGACAAAGTAACATCCACATGAATGGTAGTTGTAAAGCTTGTACAAATCTGTCTTTCTATTTATCCATTGGTCTCTTTTACTGTAAAACGTAAATATACACATATACAATATCCATATATGTTCTTTTTTAGTTACACTAGGTTGGAGATGATACTTTTTTTAATGATGATATTTTTGGTGAGGTGAGGTGAGATGCATCTTTCAACCACTGTGAATTTCTAGTACTTTTAGTTACCGGTTGATATAATCAAAATATAAACTATTAAAGCAATTAACAAAACCCTAAATAACCTTCTTCTTTTAAAAACCGTTCCTTACTTTTATTTAAATACCATCTGCCAAAAAGTTTCCCCCTCACCTGAATTCTACTTGACAACCCTAAAGTAACGAATCCTTTTCTGTAGTGGAAATATCCTTTATTCTTAAAGAATTAACTTCTGTCATCGGATTCTGTTAAGCCCTAAGGCAAAAAACGTTCCTAAGAAATCTATTTCTGCACAGCATACTCCACTGAATATTTTGTTAACAAAACATACTAATTATTTAATAGTGAAAAGAAAACTATTCTTCGATTATTTTAGAACTCCTGCCTGTTTTTAACACTATTAATCACCTTTTTTCTCTCACCTCCATGTTGAAAACGTATGATTTTTGTACATTGTTTATATTATTATTTGTTATCAGTGAATGAAATAAACCTATTGTAAAGTAAGCTGACCTTTCTACATCAACATTTTCCTATGGGCTTTTATACATGCCTATGTGATTTTAGTGGCTTTTAAATAATGTCTGTCAAAAGAGTCCCATAAATAAAATAAATGAATAAAACTGTGGCTTGGATTCAATATTATCGTTCCAATTATGGAATTGGTTTATGCTGTATTTCTGTGTAAATCTTTCAATTATTCCTGTAAATTGGTCTCAGAGAGGCAAGAAATAGTGGAAAGGGTGAAAAAGCTTTATAAGCATAAACTCTATGAATGTAGCTATAAGCAAATAATATATTTCTGGGTTGTTGTTTAAGTGCCCTAAAAAAAAAAAACACAACATTTTACTGCTTTACTGCAAAATGTGCCCTGTTCTAATGTATTCTCATAAAGAACAGAAAAAATGAAAAGTTTTTTTTTGATTTGTTGATTGCAGATATGTCTTTTGTTTTTGTTATGTGACTATATTTAATAAAATATGTAACTAAACAAGTGTGACTGGGTGCCACCATTTTGTGAAATATAGTATTTTTGGGTACCACCCCCCAGTGACGTTACAGCACAAATTTTCTGACTTTGGGGCTGGGGACACAGAATGCAGTCTATAAGTCAGAATTCTGATCATAGACATGCATTTAAAGGTGAGGGTGATGTAAAAATTACATCACAAGGGGGCGAGTTATGATCCTGTTTGATCAGGTTAATCTCCTCTCTTTGTGTTGAAGGAAGGTAAAAAAAAAAGTCCTGCCCACTATGATATGCAGGAGCCAATAAGAGAGCAGGGGAGTATCTTATGACATCATCATGAAGGCTTTGGCAGCAGTTGTAAAGTGAGACTGACTGGAAGATTTTGGACGATGTTGCATTATGGGAAATATTCACAAAATTGAGCCAGGAGCTAAACACCTAATTATATTTTTTCTTTTATATGCAATTAATTCAATCATACTTAAAAACCAAACAGTGGCATATGATTTATATATGTGTTTATTTTAGATGACCAGGTTACCTAGCTACATCTTTTGTAAGTGGTAGTGTTCCTTTAATAAAAAATGAATTAACAACTGTATTGCAAAATTTAGACCAAAACAGCAAGTTTTTTCAAATCATTTTTTTTTTCACAAAATACATAGTGAACAATTTTCCACAATATACAACTTAGTAAATAAATTCATAGGGACCAGTAACTAGTGATCTCTACTTTTAGTTTCCTTTTTTGAGATGTCCATTGCTAATAACTAGATTGAAGACATTGTTTTGGCCACAAAGTGGCACCTGCCTGAGCCTAGATATTGCCTGGCACCTGCCCAAGTCTTGCCATTGACTGGTACCTGCATAAGTCTAGCTATTGTCTGGCACCTGCCCAAGCCTAGCCATAGACTGGAACTTACCCTGTCCTGAGCCCTGTAAAAGGTATGACCTGAGCCCTATAAAAGGTATGACCTGAGTCCCTTAAATGGGATTCCCTGTCATAGAGTCCCTTTAATGGGATGTCTTGTTATAGTTACTCCCTGTCATAGTGTTATATGTGTTCCTTGCTCTTGCTTCTGTTCCATTCCATTCAAGGTTTTCATTGTTTCTCTTTGCCTAGTTTCTATGCTCTGTATAAATGTGCATGCCCTTATGTTCCATGCATGCTCCAAGATGTTTGAAGGGTTTCTCCCGTCCTAGCCATAGTATACTGGATACAGCAGCTGTTTATCCAGGGACTTGATATGTGGCTGAATAACCTGGAGCCTCAAGCTATAAGGGAAATGCAGTTACCCAGCATAAGGCCTTGTGTCTCCATTTATGCAGCGTAGCACCTGTACTCGGGTGCTCAGGGTCCCATACCACCTGATGGGATGTGCTCAGACTATTCAGACTTTGTGTCCCCGGTCTCTTATGGATCAACTGGACTTGATGCTCCCTCCAAATAATGCTACTATGCCCAGAGGATTAGTCCTTATAATAGGGTTATAATCCTATGCCGAGATTCTCAGTTTAAGGTTCATGTATTTGGAAATATTGTTTATTAACTTTTCCATACTTGTTTACCTTTGGGAAAGACACAAAGCAAGCATTTATCACTCAAATATAGGCATATTAAGTGTTGGGTAACAGGTTCAATAAGCCTGTGCTTCCACTATTAAATAGTTTCTTCTGTACCCTCTGTGTAATAGCTGTGTCTATGTTATTCAGGGGCATCTTCTATATCACAGAAGCTGGGGCTAGTTTCTTAAAACAAGCAACACCCATTTCTTGTAGTTGCTTAGTTAGGGTCAGCCTTCAAGGGGACCATCACACTAAATCAAAATCCTTCACCAATACATCATTATTTAGATTTTGTTGTTGATTTTGAATAAAGATATTTAAATTAGATCTATCATCTTCTCAATAGCCTAATTTCTCGAACAATACCTATTGCACATCCAATACTGCAGGTTTCCTGGATCTATTTATCTGTGTAGAAGTGAAGGTATCAGCTATATAATAGATTCAATGATTATAACAGATCCGTTTGTGGTGGTGCGTGTGTCAAATATTTGCTACCTAAGGCAGTTACGTGTGGCATGCATCTTATACACGCCCAAGTGTCTGCATTACATCAATCTCTTCAGGTAGTAGTGTCTCCAAGCCTGCCTATCTGTCTATGAGCTCCACTTCTTAGCCTTATAATACTAGATCAAAGTGATACATACCCCTTTTCCCAAAAAATGTATTTCCTATTGTTTCAGCAAAGTGCAAAGTTGATCTCAAGACCACATCAGCACATACATTTATATCTATATTCCTTGTTACTCAACAGGTGACTATTGCTATACACCAATCAGCCATAACATTATGACCACTTGCCTAATATTGTGTAGGTCCCATTTTGATGCTAAAACAGCCCTGACCCGTTGAGACATGGACTCCACTAGACTTCTGAAAGTGTGCTGTGGTATCTGGCAGCAAATCCTTTAAGTCCTGTAAGTTTCGAGGTGGGGCCTTGTTTGTCCAGAACACAGATGCTTGATTGGATTGAGATCTGGGGAGTTTGCTGGCCAAATCGACAACTTGTTGTTGTGTTCCTCAAACCATTCTTTGAACCCTTTTGGCTTTGTGGAAGGGCGCATTATGAAAGAGGCCAATGCCATCAGGGAACACTGTTTCCATGGAAGGCTGTACATGGTCTGCATAAATGCCTAGGTAGCGGGTAACTGTCAAAGTAACATCCACATGAATGGCAGAAGCCATGGTTTCCCAGCAAAACATTGGCCAAACTGTCTTGCCACTGTCAGTGATCATAATTAGAGTTGAGCGAACCCGAACCGTAAAGTTCGGGTTCATACCGAACATTAGGATTTTTGGACCCCGGACCCGAACACGGACATTCCACTGTATGTCCGGGTTGGAGTTCGAGGTTCGGCGATTCATATCACAATAGGTCCCCCCACGCTTATTGTGATAGGGTCCCCACCCGCCAGCAATGGGTGGGGACCTGGGGGGGACATTAGGTCACCCCCACCATTATTATTATAGGGTCCCCACCCACCGGCAATGGGTGGGGACCGGGGGGGACATTAGGTCCCCCCTAACATTATTCGGGTTCGGGGGCGAGTTCGAGCCTGAACCCGGACTTTTTTTCGAAGTTCGGCCAAACCCGAACATCGAGGTGTCCGATCAACTCTTATCATAATGTTATGGCTGATCAGTGTATATTAACACCAAACAAGAAGAGGATGCGGAGCAGTAGTCCAGGCAATATCAGGTAATGCAAAAACAATGTGCACTTATTTGTTATAACAATCAATAAAAAGGCAGGTACCAGCAAAATACACTAACCAGCAAAATGTACGCGTTTCTGAATCGCACTTAATCATAGGCTCATAAACTATTGATATATATACACATCCTAGTACATGGGTACTTCTTCCATTTTATTGTGGTAACAAATGGGTGTTGGTGCTGCACATACATTTGTTGCATTACACATGTTTTATGTGGTTTTTTTTGCATGGCAATAGTTTTATATATGTGCAAATATATATATATATATATATATATATATATATATATATATATATATTTCCAAATATCATAATACTGGATATATGTATTAGAAATTATATAAGGGCCTTATATAATATATAGGCCTGTCCATGTGGAAAAAAAGTAGTTTAACATTTAAAATATTTATTTATGTCTACTTATCTTACCCAAAATGTGTTTGGGGGTGGTCATACCATAATGGGTAGCCAAAATTGTATGCTTTTAATAGTGAAAATGTCTCCATCCGAAGGCCTATGATGCTTTGGTTTCTGAACGGCCCGAAGAGCCGATATGTACCCATATTCATGGAAACCTAGTAGCCACATTTCGAGGATTTTTTGATTCGGCTCTTATGTCTGACCAGAATCAAATTCAGGACAAATCTGTGTATACTGAGTAAATCCTCTAGTTTCAAAGGACTCTAGTGACAAACTAAACCTTGCTTATACTGTGAATGTAGATAATTTAAAATGTTGAACCATGATCTATTCATTGTGTTTGAAGAATTGAAAGCAAATGCATGAAATAAAAGAAAAGTATGTTTTAAAAGTGTCTTTTTCACCTGTGGCTTGATATGCAAATTAAACATTTTACAATGGAAACTGTGTAATTAGCATACCAAGCCACAAGGTGCTGTCATACGCAGGAGACACTTTTCAAAAATATTTCTCTTTTCTTTGCCTTTCCTTGCAATTTTGCTAACACAATATATAGATTATTTTTTTATTCTCTACATTCACATTATAAGCAATGGTTAGGTTGACAGTCCCTTACTGATTAAATTCCTTAACCAAAGGGGTACAAGTTTTTTTTTTTTTTTTACTTTTTGTTTATTTACAAACTTAGCTAGACTTCTGCAGTGTAAGCCCAAAGTGTATCTGGCTGTGGGCATGCATGGTCGTGTATCTTCTATTTTGTGTCTGCTGCTCAGTGAAGCACATGAGTGGGCAGTCAGAGCATAAAATGGCATGTATCTTAAAAAGTATGTGCTATTTTAACCCCCTCCCCCCCAAAAAAAAGTTTACAAAAAGGTTTAGTGGCTCTTTCACCCCTTTCATCACATACCATGTGTCAGACATGTACGGCCAGCAACTCCATTGCGTCATGCCTGTCACATCCTGTGGTAGAACGAGCAGTGAACATGATGTCACCGAGGGAAAGACACAGCCAATAAATCATGTCAGTAAGGGGTTAAACTACTTAACAAAGAAAATTGCTACAAAAATAATTTTAAATGACATGCTTTCTTGCCCTCAACCTTTTTCTGTCATGCTGTGAGCATGGTACTACATGAAATTAGGGGGCACTAATAATTTAAAATTAAAGCAATTTAAATCACTAATTAAAATTATCCAAATCTTCACTTCCCATTAGTTTTCCATTCACATGACTGCAGAAGTTGTACTTAAAACAGTAATTCTATTTAATGAATTTAAAATATTATGGTTAGTTGAAAGACATTTTTTTTTTCTCCCTCGTATGTCTATCTTAATCCCAGTCACCACATGTGGTCACAGAAGAGAATGAATATTCAACAAACCATAAGTATGGTTGCTTCTGCTTGTATTATCGCTGGCTGACAGAGACTCAAGGTTTTCACTGGCTCAGTGAACTAAAGGTGAAAACATATGAAGTACCTGACAAGGTCGATCACTCGCTCCCTTGGAGCACTGCTTACTGGCTCATCGTTTATCATAATGATTTGATCTCCAGGGACTAATTTTCCTTCTGACGGTCCTCCTGAAACAAGAGGAAGTTGAATAGAAGTTACTAACTTGTTCTTCAGTATTTTTTTTTTTTTTTGCAATGTTCCTGTTTTATTGTCTGATTGTAAAAACCATGCATATATCAAAATAAGTATATTACATAAAGAAAATCGGTAATCTTTCTGCTGGCACAAAGCACAGCTAAGATATCTATTTTCAGAATGGAATACTTAGTCCACATTTAATCTAGTAGATATTGTTCAACTATTGTATAATTTAAAATATTATTTTTCAAAACTGTTAGGAAATATCTATAGTACAGAGCACAAGAAAAGCACCGTTCAAAATGTAGTTTTAATGAGACAGAAGTGGCCTATTTGCATTTTAGTATTTAGTCCATCGTTGCAAAATAATGCTGGGGCAGAGTCCTGCTAGTGTAATTCTGGGTGCTAGGGCAGAGTCCTATGAGTGCAATTCTGGGTGCTGGGGCAGAGTCCTGTGAGTGCAATTTTAGGTGCTGAGGCAGAGTACTATAAATGCAATTCTGGGTGCTGTGGCAGAGTCTGGGTGCTGGGGTAAGTCCTGTGAGTGCAGTCTGGCTGCAGTTGAAGGAAAACAAAAGCATTTTTTCAATAACCATGTTATTATATATGTAAAAAGTTGAATTATAATATGTTTTTTCTTTAGCCCAGCGAAAATGTGTAAAATGTACAGTGTGGCCCAAGCACTGAAAAGTTTGCCAAAGACTCATCATAAAGAGTTTTATTGAGCTAGCAACTGGTACTTTGGTAACTACTGTTCTCTGTCAGCACTTATGTGAAGATGGGGATTGGAACCCACAACTCCACATTTAAGAAAATGGCTCTGATTAAAAGGCTGGACTTCACTATAAATACTGTACACCACAGAAACATTACGGCATAAAAAACGATGCAAATGTCTACTAATGCCTCATGTTTATCCCTGGTATTTATATATACAACTTCTAACACTTACACACACAGCATCACACATACCTTAGACACAGTCACACTGGCACCCTAACACAGAAACGCACTTTCACACACACACACTGCCATGTACACACACACACTGTCACATGTACACACACAGTCACTGTCACACTTATCTTACACACAGTCACACTGCCACACTTACACAGAAACACACTTACAAAGAGTAACACAAACACAAAAACTGTCAAACTGACAAACATAAACACTGTCACATACAGACACAGTCACACACAAATAGAACCTGCCTAACCACACAGGTTTTTGTTTTTTTTAGACAGGATGTGTTGTAGGTGGGACCCTCTTGTCCTTAGCTTTAGAGCAGCATAGTGTTCAATTCTTCACTGCGCTTCTCCCCTCCCTCTGACCCTGCGCATGACCTCACGCGCAGCGTAGAGGATGGGTTGTGCGCACTACAGCTGTAACTGTCAGTGTAGGGAACTTCGTTCCCTGACACTGCTACCCACGCGGTCCACAGTTGGAGGTACGGCTACCGGAGCAGAACTCATGCGGGCCGCATCTCGATGAGAGGCAGGCTGCATGTCAGACACCCCTGGAATAGGGGCATACATGGCACTGTTTCAGACAATGTTAGGTCTGTATGAAATTGGTAAACAAAATATAACCAGTTTTGTCAGCAACACATTCTTTTGTAAAAGCTGCCTCAAAATAATGTGGCACAGCCCCTCCCAAGATCCGGCTGTAGATATGCCCCTGTACACAATAGGACAATGAAAGTATTATAAATAGAGTTAATTTGAATTGCCACTTGACCCAAGCATAGTTGAATGTGATTCAGTAAATGACTAGATAAAACTTCTGCACACTGATTCACATTCGAGCTTTGGGAAATCTACTAATATTACAGTGATGCAAATTATTTTAATGGTTTGAAAAGTTTACCTGAAATTATTTTCTAATGCTATGGATTTATCTTTATATATAAAAAAAAAAGAGAATGTTCTCGTAGGTTTATATTGGAAGCAATATTTGTAGAATAACTTCAAACAAAAACCTTACCCTGTGCCCAAAGGGAATATCACTTCAGCATTTCTCAGATATACTGTATTTCTGTGCCTCTGGCTACATCAGCCTTAGATATGAAGTGCTTCTTGTACAAGTCAAACTAAGATCAACTGTGCAATTTTACAAGAGCACTACATTTACTTTTCTGGATTGCAAATCCTATTAGTATTCTACTAATAAATAGATAGGTAGAATAAGATAATATATTCAACATTTAAAAATATTTATTACTCAATACATACCTCCCAACCTAATGCCTGTGAATCGGTCTACGATTCAATAACACCACATGTGTGGTGTTACTTATGCTGCAGTGAAATCAAACTACACATCTACATGGTATGTAGGATGCCAGCTACACTGTAATTACAAAGTACAATGCCAAGCGTGGGATCAGGGCCGATCCTGGGCGGGTGCACGGGGTGCACCGCGCCCAGGCGCACGGGAGGAGAGGCGCTGAAGCAGGGAGCTCTCTCCCTGCCGTCCTCCTCCTTGTTAAAGCAAGCACAGCGCGACGGGTGCAAGCTCCGCCCCCGTCGCATTCTGTGATTGGCTGCTGCCGGGAGGAGGACGTTCTCTAGAGTATCTGCCAAGACACCATAGAGAACATCCTCCTCCCTGCAGCCAATCACAGAACACGATGGGGGCGGAGCTTTCCCCCATTGCTCTGTGCTTGGATTAACAAGGAGGAGGAGAGGTGATAACAGTTTGGGGGGGTTGTTAAAATGTAAAATAAAAAAAGAAAGAAAGTGTGGAAGTGTATGTGAATGTGTATAAGTGTGTATGTGTGTGTCAATGTGTATAACTATGTGTGTGTTACTGTCTGTGTAAGTGTATGTGTATAAGTGTGTATGTGTGTGTCAATGTGTATAACTATGTGTGTGTTACTGTCTGAGTAAGTGTATGTGAATGTGTATAAGTGTGTATGTGTGTGTCAATGTGTATAACTATGTGTGTGTTACTGTCTGTGTAAGTGTGTGTGTATGTGTATAAGTGTGTATGTGTGTGTCAATGTGTATAACTATGTGTGTGTTACTGTCTGTGTAAGTGTATGTGAATGTGTATAAGTGTGTATGTGTGTGTCAATGTGTATAACTATGTGTGTGTTACTGTCTGTGTAAGTGTGTGTGTATGTGTATAAGTGTGTATGTGTGTGTCAATGTGTATAACTATGTGTGTGTTACTGTCTGTGTAAGTATGTGTGTGTATGTGTATAAGTGTGTATGTGTGTGTCAATAAGTATAACTATGTGTGTGTTAATGTCTGTGTAAGTGTATGTGAATGTGTATAAGTGTGTATGTGTGTGTCAATGTGTATAACTATGTGTGTGTTACTGTCTGAGTAAGTGTATGTGAATGTGTATAAGTGTGTATGTGTGTGTCAATGTGTATAACTATGTGTGTGTTACTGTCTGTGTAAGTGTGTGTGTATGTGTATAAGTGTGTATGTGTGTGTCAATGTGTATAACTATGTGTGTGTTACTGTCTGTGTAAGTGTATGTGAATGTGTATAAGTGTGTATGTGTGTGTCAATGTGTATAACTATGTGTGTGTTACTGTCTGTGTAAGTGTGTGTGTGTATGTGTGTGTCAATGTGTATAACTATGTGTGTGTTACTGTCTGTGTAAGTATGTGTACATGAGTGTCTGTGCACGTGCATCCTGTGTCTAAGTGTGCAAAGGTGGCTGTGTGTGTATTTATGTATGTGTGACAGTGTGTATAAGGGTGTCTGTGTAAATGTATGTCTGTGAGGGGGACTAAGTGTGTAACTGTGTTTGTGTGACTGTGTGTATTTATGTATGACTGTGTGTATTTATATGTGACTGTATTTATGTGTGACTGTGTGTATTTATGTGTGACTGTGTGTATTTATGTATGACTGTGTATTTATATATGTGTGACAGTGTGTATAAGGGTGTCTGTGTAAATGTATGTCTGTGAGGGTGACTAAGTGTGTAACTGTGTTTGTGTGACTGTGTGTATTTATGTATGACTGTGTGTATATATGTATGACTGTGTGTATTTATGTGTGGCTGTGTGTAAGTGTGTTCTTGCCCGGGGCCCTCACTGCGCTCATCAATTTATCACATGGAGGGCACCAGCCCCAAACCAGCTGGCGTCTATTTCCCGCCTCCTGCACTCAGCGTGCGTAGAGGGAAGACTGTGAGGAGGAGACAGCCGGGGACGCGAGAGCAGCAGCAAGGTGAGTACTGGGGAAGGCAGGAGAGGAGATTATGCTTTTATTGGGTAAACTAACTGTGGCATATTGGCTGTAGCCTATTAATTGGCAAACTAGCATTGGTATATAAGTGGGAAAACTGTCTGTGACATATCAGTGGGCAAATTGGCTGTTGTATATTAATGGACAAACTGGCTGTGCCATATTAATGGGCAAAATAATTGGCATATTACTTGGGAAACTGGTGTATTTTAATGGACGAACTGGCATTTTTATTGGGCAAACTGTAGCATTTTTAATAGGCAAACTGGCTGTTGCTTATGTTAATGGCAAAGTGTACCCTAAGTACACCTCTGCAAATGGGCTGCCGATGTGCTGCTTTGCTGCATCTCAGAGCCAGCTCTGCAGATCGGCGCCATGTTTCCCCTTAGACCTCAGTCAGCGCTTTCTGCTCTTTCCGTGCACAGTGATGACTTAGAGCGTCGGAACATAACATTCAGAGTCATCACTATGTGCGGTGAGATCAAGGCAGCGCTAATTGAGTTCTGAGATGAGGTCAGTAGGGGGCAGGGAAAAGGGACATGGGAAGAGACAAATACATGGTAGGTAGGAGGTATAGGAGAAAGATATGGGGTGTGACAGACAGACATGGGGTATGAGTGAAGAGAGACAAACATGGGGTATGAGTGGAGAGAGAGACAGACATGGGCAATGAGTGGAGAGTGAGAAAAGACATGGGGAATGAGTGCAGAGTGAGAGGCAGACATGCAGAATGAGTGCAGAGTGAGAGACAGACATGGGGAATGAGTGCAGAGCGAGAGACAGACATGGGGAATGAGTGCAGAGTGAGAGACAGACAGACATGGAGTATGAGTGGAGAGAGAAAGACAGACATGGAGCATGAATGGAGAGAGACATGGAGCATGAGTGGAGAGAGAGACAGACGTGAGGGAATGGGGAGAGAGAGACAGACATGAGGGTACGGGGAGAGAGAGACAGACATGAGGGTACGGGGAGAGACAGACAGACATGAGGGTATGGGGAGAGAGAGAGACACGTGAGTGACTGACTTGGTGGAATATTATTTATTACTCCTTGTGTACTTCTTTTCCAATGATGCTCAGCCAGACTAATGAGAGACTTTGGCTGGTTAGGAATCATGGGTAGTACAGTAGTAAAACGGTAGTAAAAACTCATTCTGCTAGCCAGCAAAAAGTCTCTCATGTTGCTGGCTGAGCATCATAGAAATAAATAAAACCACTACACAGTATTATGGCAAAATATATATCTTTATTTAAAATAAACGTTGGTCCTTTACATTAAAATAAAGTTTTCTCCTTCCCCTCTCCCCAATATTGAAATGGGCATGTCTGGAACAGAAATGTCTAAAGGGGAGGGGTTCATAATAAAGCCACGCCCACCCTTGGGCACCAAAGGAAGACCTGCACCCAGGCGCCTGTGACCCTAGGATCGGCCCTGCGTGGGATTAAGGGGTGTGAAGATTTTGGAGAAGTAGAAATGTGTTCTGTGGAGTGACGAATCACACTTTACTGTTTAGTAGTCTGATGGGTAAGTCTGGGTTTGGCAGATGCCAGGAGAAAGTTACCTGCCTGACTGCATTGTGCCAACTGTAAAGCTTGGTGGAGGAGGGATAATGGTATGGGGCTGTTTTTCAGGGGTTGGGCTAGGCCCCTTACTTCCAGTGAAGGGAAATCTTAATGTTTCAGCGTACCAAGATATTTTGGACTATGCTATGCTTCCAACTTTGTTCCAGCATGACGGTGCCCCAGTGCAAAAAGTAAAGTCCATAAAGACATGGCTGGATGAGTTTGGTATGGAAGAAATTGACTGGTCTACACAGAGCCCTTAATTCCACCCTACTGAACATCTTTGGGATGAACTTGAATGGAGATTGCGAGCCAGGCCTTCTCATCCAACATCAGAACCTGACCTTGCAAATTAGTTACTGGATTAAAATGGGCACACAATTCCCACAATACACTCCAAAATCTTGTGGATTTTTTTCCAAGAAGAGTGGAAGCTGGTATAGCTGCAAAGATGGGTACCAACTACATATTATTGTATGGATTTGCAATGCAATGTCATAAAAGTTCCTGTTGGTGTAATTATCAGGTGTCCCAATACTTATTTCCATATAGTGTATGTACATAAGCTTAATCTTCCTTTTTTAGTTTGCTCCATAGCCCCTGTGCTGTGTGGCTGAATCCTCTGTCCTGCTACTGGTACTTCCTGACCGGTTAAAATGAGTTCAGAGCTAGTCTAAAAAAGGCCTAGCTGGCAAAGTTACTTGATTCTTAAGGGTCTACACAATATATGCTGAACTCTGGGCCCAAAGTAATTGTCCTGAAGTTCAGAAATATTCAGGGGACTTCAGGGTGACATCTGAGGCTGATTTTCGAGCTACAAAATATGCCCCTATGTAAACAAAACTAGGCTCGCAATACGGTTATCACAGCCGAATACATGCCAAAACAAGACCAAAATACATAGAACCATAAATAGCGTCTATCATTCCCATAGTCTTCTATGGAATGATAGAGGCTCATTTCGGGACAAATTCAGCTATTACAGAAATAGACAAATTCCCCCAGAAACGCAAAAAAAATGTAACCCCAGTGGTACCCGTAAAAATACATGGGGTGCCAGGGCAAGTAGCACTTACTTCCTCTCCAATTAAGATCAGGGCTCTAAACTACCAAAATGGCTCCCAGCCCCCCATTACATATATATATATATATATATATATATATATATATATATATATATATATATATATATATATATATATATATATATATATGTACTGGGGCTTAGAGCCACAAATCTGGTTACCAGCCCCCCCCCCCCCCCCCAAAAAAAAAAAAAAAATAGGTCAGGGGCTAGGGCTACTTACATACAATTAAATATTCCCCCTCTAGGGTCTGGAGGCTGGGCAAATGTACCTTAGTATAGTTTGGGGCTGCCTGCTGGCCAAAGACCCCAAAACTAATAACCCTGCTTGCAGGCACCAGATCCCATAATAGGGAATAAATACAATTCTGCCCCCTTTAGTTCTTGGTGGGAGACAAATGCATAATGAATTCCTGAATAGTTTTAATAGCATAGGCGAATTATTTAATTTTTTTGGGTGGCTCCTTTCCCTGGGCCATTAGATGAGGATTGAGGATGTTGCGGATCATCACTGGAACCTGGATAATTTGGGATTTTCACTGCCTAACCCCTGGCACCCAAAGGGTGATTTTGTTTACATGAGTATCGTACAGGGGAGGCAGAATTTTATTTATAATCAGGGTTTGAAGCCTCCAGGCCACCCCAGACCAAACAGGGGGTAATAATTAATTTAATTATGGGGTCTGAGGCCAACAGGCAACCCCAGGGGAGTACATCATATATTAACAATTCACATATCATTCACTTTAAAAACTCTGTAGTTTTTAAATGTTCAATTGTTCTGATAACATTTGTCGAATTGGAAACCCAGAATTTCAGGTAAAATCATTGAATTCATGTTTAATTCGACCCTATTCTATGAATATTAAGAATCATATGGATTCCCCAGGCCAAGTTCCCCAAACAGAACAGGGTCACAAAATGTTGGCCTAAATTCATAAAAAGTAGCTTAATTCTAGTCAAAATCAGCCATATTGAATAGCCTATTCTTAGCAATTTAGGCTATTAGACTCAAACTGAGCCAAATGTGGTCCCATTTGGAACTACCAGAATTGACCCATTAATCTATGCATGTGATAATAATTATAATACAGTGTATAAATCATGTTTTATTTCAAACATTAAAAAAATAAACATCAGGCTTTATTCATGAGAGAAAAAATGGAATTGAGAATGAAATATCAAACTTAACACCAAAGTAGCCAAATTGGAACATTCTGCCATTCCACTGAATAGGAGAATTTTTCCAACACAGTTACTTCGGCCTTAAGTTTCAGTTTCCATTCTCAGTTGCCTGCAGTTCTCCCTCTAATGAATAAAGCCCATTGTTTCAATGCACACTGTGTAGCAGAAAATAAGCTAGACGAACTTGTTCCAATCCAAAGGCCTCGGATCTGAATAATGGCATATTGAGTTACCACATTTCGGGGATCCCTTCAGTTCGGGTAATATCCCTAATCCAAATCCATTTTGGAATAGATTGGGGCATATTTAATTATCTGTTAGATCTCTTTCATTTACAGGTAATACTGATATCTAAAAAAATAACAATGATTCAGAAAATTAGGAAATGCTCTCAATAAATGATTTGGTTCATTCAATTTGACAGACCTAAAATTCCAGTAGTAATTTCATGAAATAAGAAAAATTAATTTTGTAAGCATCTCTGACTAAAAACGGCAATGTGGTCACCATAGACCCAGACCTGCAATAAAGGCGCCGATGCTCTGTGTGTGCACGATGCCGCGCTGTAAACAGACAGCATACAAACCGCGTAAATACGCTAAATATATCCAAGAGGCTGATGGCAGCAGCGAATTTGGCATCAGAGTCACTCACTCACTCTGTTGCCAATTCGACCAGCACGAAAAGTATATGAAACTACGTATACTTTTCGTGCTGGTCGAATTGGCAATAGAGTGAGTGACTCTGATGACAAATTCACTGCATCCGTTGGCCTCTCTGATATATTTCATGCAAGTGTGCTGCCAGTCCAGTCACTCAAGGCAGCAAGAATTGTCAGTTGGAGAATGCCTGAAATCCCCATAACCTAGCCTATTTCCATTCTTGATTTCAGGCTATCACCTTTCAAATCACTTATGCATTTCAGTTGCCTTCCTTTTTATTGCAATGTTGCTGACTCTAGGGGCAGTCAGGGGTAGACTCATCACTTCCGAAAGCTCTTGTCCACAAGAGGGCAGAGCCATATTGGAGTGGCATGCTTCTCTCCAATATTGCGTCCACTTTGTGGAGTGATCATGGGTGCCTTCTGCAAGGAATTTTGGTGTTGCTTAATGCCTTGATATCGAGACATTAGAACAACCCCGCAAGAGCGGCGTTTGTGAATATTGATTGCTAACACCACTCATTCCACCGCAGAACAAACAGAAAAATGTCTGAGTGTCTCCTGCATATGACATCATCTTGTGGCTTGATATGCAAATTACATATTTCCCTTTGAAATGTAGTTCATTTGATTATCAAACCACAGGTGATGTCATAAACAGTAGATTCCACAGACATGTTTAAAAAATATTTTTCTCGTATTTTATGCATTTGCTTTCAATTCTGCTTACACAATGTTTAGTTCATGTTTCATCATTTTTTATTTTCTACATTCACAGTATAAACAATGTTTAGGTTGACAGAACTAGATTTGACAAAATGAAAAGCTTTGTTTAAAACTATTACTAAGCTATAACATTTTATTCCAGGATGTAACTATTCTTTTAATGGCCATTTAAAAGCCAGCCATCATTTAATAAATATTGTTAAGGAATGCACGCAAGACTTCAGACTTCTGAATTATTAAAATGATGATCTTACTGCTAATGAATTTTTTATTAGTAACACTGCCTTTTCTTTGTCTCAATGTCACAACATTCTTGTTCTAGCAATAGAGTAATGTCTTTAAGACAAACTATTTTAGAAAAATAAGTTTGTAGATTTTTTAAAAGACAGATGGCAAATCACTATTTTAGTATATTTGTTCTATGCTAAGCTTAAACATAGACACATTATAGAGATAATCTTTTTTCTGTACATCCTTATAATTTGTATATCAGGAGAAGCATTCTTACTTAATGGAATAATTTAATAGTTAAAATAAATTCATAAAATTTCTTCAAAATCAAATATAACATTGTCAGTATCACTGTCAGTATCATAATAAGTTATTTGTTTTACCGTATTTGCTCGATTATAAGACGACCCTGATTATAAGACGACCCCCCAAACTTTGGATATTCCTTTAGGAAAAATACTAAAAGTCTGAATATAAGACTACCCTATAGGAAAAAAGGTAAACTTGTATATATTCACATGAAAATAGCTTTTTTAATAAAATATTATATTTAAAAAAATGCATTTCTTGTGTTTATTTCTTTTTATGTGCCAATTCTGCCTCTCTCTTTCCCTTGCCCCCAGCTTTGTCTCACTCCCCACTCCCCCCTCACCTTTCTCTTCCCCCCACATGTTTCTCTCTGCCCCCCTTCCTCTGTCTCTCCCCCCCTTCCTGCTCTGTCCCCCCTGTCTCTCTGCCCCCTCCCGTTGTCTCTCTGCCCCCTCCCTCCCCCTGTCTCTCTGTCCCCCACCTCCCCCCCTCCCTCCCTCCACCTGTCTCTCTGTCCCCCCCCCCCCCCCTTACCTGTACTTCAATCCCTGGTGGCTAGTGGGGGCAGCCGGGGGATGTCTGCACAATACTTAGCTGTCCGTCATAATAGTCTGCCGTGTCGGGCAGCATGGAGGATGTCTGCCCGATTTACCCTGGTGGCTAGTGGGGCAGCAGAGGAAGTCTGCGCGATGAGCGCAGACCTCCCCTGCTGCCACCCGGCACGCTCGCCGGGACTTCTGTGACGAAAGCGGAAGTACCCGGCTTCTTCACAGAAGCCCCGGCGGTCGTGCCGGGCGGAAGCAGGGGAGTCTGCGCTCGTTGCGCAGACATCCCCTGCTGCTAGAGAGGTGGATCCAGGTCCCCTGCAGCTCTGCTGGGGACCTGGATCCATGTCTTATAATCTGACCTCAATTTGAGGTCAGATTATAAGAGACCTCGATTAAAAAAACCTCGCCTTATAATCGAGCAAATACGGTATATAATATAAGGTTTAGCCGCTACAAAACTATACATTTTCAAAATATCTTAAATCACAATATCCTACTTTAATTACACATACGCAAAATCCAGGGAGCAACTGTTTTTTTACAGATTGTTCAGCTAAGTAAGCCAAACTGTATTTATATGTGATAAATTAAATTAATTCCTAACAGACCCCACAATTCCATTTTGAATAAAAAACATTATAGAGAATAGCTTTGTGTGGTTGAGGATGTTTAAGAAATGTTTATTTGTACATATAGTTACTGATCAATAACACTTATCTTTAATTACTTATGCTTGCTTTATTAATTACTTGCTTACTTTATTAATGTGTTTCTGTTTACCCAGTTAGTGTCAAACGTAATCCTCAGAAAGCTCCTCAATTCTAACTATTCAAGATGTAATTTCAAAACACTATTCTTATTTTTGTAAAATAGGAGTATTGTTTTGTTAATTAATCCCAATATAAAAATATTACATAGACTGGTAACGTATTCCACCTGTAAACTGTCTTTATAAAGTCTGTAGAAATACATTCTGTTTTGAATTAGGTCGTTTAACATGTAAAGATTGGATCAATTTTTTTTGAGTCATGTGGTTATGTTCATTGATTGGGAGATTTCCTTATGTGCTTTACTTTAGCATTAGTGAGACCAGATGGCACAATATGAGCTTGAATATGGGCTTAATTTGAGGATATTCACACCCAGGTTGGAGGAAGGGTTTAGGAATTACAGATCTTTAATTGGTAGCCCCCTCTTTTGCAAAGGACCCAAAGTCATTAGACAATTTACTCAAAAGCTTTTTCACGCACAGGTGTGGGCTATTAACTTCTTATTTCTTCATCAATTAAGCAGGTAGAAGGTCTGGAGATGATTCCAGGTATGGAATTTACATTTGGAAACTGTTGCTGTTGCTGTGTACCCACAAAATTAGGTCAAAGGAGCTCTCACTGCAAGTGCAACAGGCCATCCTTAGGCTACAAAAAAAAATCGATCATAGAGATGGAAACATTAGGAGTGGCCAAATCAACAAATTGGTACATTCTGAGAAAAAAAAAGAATGCACTCATCAGCTTTGCAACACAAGTGGGCGATGGAAATTGGCTCCTTTCCATGGTAAAGAAGAAACAGTTTCACAACATTCAACCAAGTGAAGAGCAGTCTCCATCAGGTAGGCATAACATTATTCAAGTATATAAAGTGAAGACAGAGGATTTACCACAAGGTGCAAACCATTCATAAGCCTCAAGAATAGAAAGGCCATATTAAACTTTGCCTAAAAAAAAGCCCAGTTCTAGCACAGCATTCTATGGACAGATGAAATTAAGATCACCCTGTACCAGAATGTTCAGAAGAAAAAGGTATAGTGAAGGCTTTAACAGCTCATGATCAAAAGCACACCACATCATTTGTGGAAGCAGAGTGATGGATCTTAGGTGTGCTTTTGAATCCTTGTTGCAATGTTCTGATTGATTCATATTAATTGTTCTGATTTATCCATATTAAAAGTGATTCCAGTATAATACACTTGGTCTAATGAGTCTCTGCATTCCTATCAAATAATGTGATTAATTCATTTTTCTGCAGTTTTTTACCTTCTCTTCACCTTTATTTTTCCTGCAGCATGCATCACAGCTTTTATTCACTAGTGACAAAGACATAGTCCATTTCTCACTTAAAATAAAAAAAGCAGGAAAGTTACCTGCTTTTCTATTTTTATAAGTGACCAGTTTGTGCATCACAGCAGCTGAGAAGAGGTCCATGTCATCGCAGCTAGTGAACAAAAGATGCATGCTGCAGAAACTGATGGAGAAAAACTAAGGTGAAGAAAAGGTGACAATTTGAAGAAAAAAAGAAATTCATCACATAAAGTAACCTCCCTGCACCCTTAGGGATGGGGAGGGCATGACTCTCAGCCAAAACGGTTCTATTGGTTGGAATTGTCACATGTTCAGATTTGTTCCTTTAAGAGGTCCATGTACTTACATATTGTCTGATTTGGGGGAGGCAGCTCCTCTTTGCAGAATTTCTCAAGGACGTGCACTGCTCCATGTATAAATCACTTTTAATACGGACCAATCAGAACATTAAAACAAAGATTCCAAAACACACCTAATATCTTAGTGAGATACCCCATGAAGAAGTTCTGATGAATGAAACGCATGGTGTTGTGTCTTGGTCACTTGAACCCTCCGAAGTCTCAGCTGAAGCACTTCCGATGGGTGTTTGAGAAGGACAGCATGGAGGCTACCACAAAGATTCCCTTCTTGCTCAGCACAGAATTTGTGTGGATGAATTTAACCTACAACAAAATTGTCTGGCTCGTGGATCATTGATTTTATTGCTTCCTGGTGTGCTACAACTGGAGTTCACTTTCAGGTTTAGCATTTTGTGGCTGCATAAATACTCCATGCATTCACTGGAGAGGAGTGTATCCTACATTTTGACTGTGTGGAGCTGATTATAGCCCTCTCAGCACATTGTTTTCACACCTGTCACACAGTATAGGGATATGTTGTCTGCTCAGATTCAGCCAAATTAAACAAAGTTGATTGGACAGAGCTTCACATCACAGATGGACAATGACCCAAAACATACTGTGAAAACAACTCAGGAGATTTTAAGGCAAAGAAGTGGAATATTCTGCTATGGCCGAGTAATTCACCTGATCCCAACACAAGCGAGCATGCATTTCACTTGCTGAAGACAAAACTTAAGGCAGAAAGACCCACAAACAAACACCAACTGAACACAGCTGCAGTAAATGCCTGGCAAAGGAGGAAACCCAGTGTTTGGTAATGTCCATACTTCAAGCAGTGCTAGCCTGCAAAAGATTCTCAGCAAAGTATTACAAATTAACACTTCATTTATGATTGCGTTATTTTTGTCCAATTACATTTGTGCCCTTAAAATAAGTTCAAGTTGAATTTTGTTCAACCCCTTGAATTAAAGCTCAAAGTCTGCACCTCAATTGCATCTTGATTGTTTCATTTCAAACCCATTGTGGTGGCATACAGAGCCAAAATTATGAAAACGGTGTCATTGTCTAAATATTTCCAGACTGGAACTGTATAAAGAATGAACCCTGCATTAACTTTAAAGGGGCAGTTCTTTCTAGAGTGTGTGGATGATGAAATTTCCCTGGAAGCCATTTTGTATCCTGGCGGCCATTTTGTCCTACCAACTCCATTTTGTATGCCTTCTTCCATGTTTGTCCTCTGTGATACCCAAAGAGATTGAGAGGTTCAATGTGGACATGAGAGGGTGTATAAATGTGATATTGCTCTCAGTGTTGAAAGATTACACACGTAACCAAGCTTGCTTAAACTTTAGCTGAAAAGTACAGAATGAAGCAAGTGTACAACCGCAATGGTCAGATGGTTTAACTGGAATTTTCCAGTTAGTTTAGCTGGTAAACACTGTGGTTTTATTAAGATAAGTCGTAGCACTGCAACATATTATAACCAATCATATGCTTTAATTTTCTGAGAATTATGAAATTATGCTGTACTGTTTTACTATAAATGTGTGTGTAATTTGGGTGCGGCAGAGCAGTCTGTGCTATAACACTACCCTATGTATATACGTTTGCATTAAACTTCATCACTTATTCAACTCAGAATCTGGGCCTAGTCTCGTTTCTTTCACTCTTCATTTCCTTGAGGAGTATCCTAGGAGAAACTGACCATTCGCAAGTGCCCAACAAATATTTTTAGATGTTGCATCAAGTATGCAAAGTAAAAAAAAAGAAGAAACAGATCTGTGTTATTATTTATTTCCTTAACACTTCATCTCTCCTAAAAATCTAAAGTTTAATAGAATTACTATAGTTACTATAGCAACAGTCCTGCCTATCTCTTCAAGACCTGTTTATTGAATGTCACTGAATTTAGAGACCCCTGTAAAATAATTTGCAATGTAAAACTACAGGAGAACTGTATAAAGTGCATTTGACATATATTAGAAACATGTACAACATGGGAAATGCCCCTTTAGCGCAGTCATAATAATAACAGTTCCCCTTAACCCCTTCGTGACGCAAGCACCAAAACATCACGATTTGTTCCTGGCCACTGATCCCACGGAGGCGTGCCTGAACTCCGGGATCGGGCACGGCGCGATTTAAAGAAATGTAGCTGGTGCTCGTTTTGAGCACTGCCTACATTTCCCCTGTCAGACTAAGGCCTCATCTGACAGGTGGGATCCTGCTACAAGCGCCTGCAGCGCGATCGCGGGGATCCGCGATAAGCTGTTTAACACAGGACGAACTATGCCGTCCTAACGACTTTTAGGCACTTAAAATCAGGACGGCATAGTACGTCCTAACATCATGAAGGGGTTAAAGGAGAGTGACAATACTTTGGAATGTACTATTTACTTGTCTTTTATGCTGCAAAATGCAACATCCAGTTTGCTGTTTTTGACTGCTCATTTGTATTCTCCTATCACAAGCTGCTAGATCAGCCCCAACCGTGTGATGCCTGGATTCTTGGATCAGTCTGCAACATACTGTATACAGCATACAAATGAGATTTGCAACATTCAACCTGCTCTAGAAAAAAAATAACATCTAAGCAAAAGCAAGATAAATCTCCTTTAAATATATAACTTAATATATCGACTGTTTTGCTTGGATCTCATTTCACAGTTGGTACAAGCAATTTGACATTTAGTGAAAAATAAACATTTTGTTTCTCTTAAAATAATCTTTTCTTGTTGTGAATGTCTCGGCAGAGCAATGTATACTTAAACCATGATTGACTGATTTCCCTCTCCTGCTTAATCAATCTCTAAAATGCATTGCTGATCAAGAGCAGTGGGGAGGCTATTTTATAAGCATTACAAATATGCATCTAAATAGAACTAATTACTTTGTATTCCAACTCACTTGACTAAGTATTTGATTTGAAGCTAAATTGCAATCTCGCTTAAATTCCTTATGCACATCTTGAACTCTGCGTTTACAAGGAGAAGGCACTTAAAGACCATCTATCAATAAACATTATGTTTAATTAACCTAGACATATGCATGCTCAGAGGGGAACAACGTTGAATGTGCTCTATTTGTTTCATGTGTGTAATTGTAGGGTAAAATGTGAATATGTCTTCTTCTGTCATTTTGTTGGATTGAATGGATTATTTTCCCCTTTTTTTTTTTAAATCCAATGAAATTATTATATCTATACTACTTGACTTTCAATTTAGGACACCACTGGCATAATCCTCTGTATAAATGTATAAATGCTCTATAGTCTTTGGTAATGTGAGATTTAGCCCATTGTCTTGGCATAGCGTCCTACACAGTCTACAGAAAAAAAGCAGCTTTGCACTAGATGAAATTAGAAATTAAGCCAAACAGAAGACTATTAAAACTGGCAACATAATTTTCTGCACACATTAATGTAAATCATCTCTGAGATTTGTGTTGATCGTTTGCAGTTAAGAGTTTGTGCCAATCAATGAATAAGCTCAGCATTCTAGGTGCTACAGAGGCTACCTTGGGGGTAAAGTGCAACTATTATTAGCAATTAAACATGAGTTTAATTATCAATATTACCATCTGAAGAAAATTGATTTTTTTTTTAAGTGCAGTTATAGTGTGTGCCCATAACATTTATCTTGCAGTAGACCAGAGCGCCATATTTGAACAGCTCAATTTGAGCCACTAAGTTACTAAAATATAAACCTGCACCTTAGATTTAACAGAAAGAAAACATTGTGCATAAAAATGTAGCCAATGAAATGGAAACCTAGATTCCAGTCGTTGATGATATCACTGCTGTGTGGAATTCTCAAATATGTTGCTATAACTTACTCTAAACCATACATTTTTCATATACACAACATGGCCTAAACGACTTTGCTTTGGGCATGGAGTCAATGTTACAGTTTGACCTGAAGGTGTTTGATGGAGTTGAGATAAGGGCTTTTAACAAACTGGTTGAGGCCTTACAAAATAATCTCAACGTCACTTTGTGTACTTGGTCATTGATGTGTTGTTATTTTTGCCAAAAGAATCCAAACAATGCTTCTAATTGACACTAAAATACACTTCAAGTTTAATCAAATTGTCAGAGGTATTGATCAGTAATCTCGAGACTGGTACATATGAATAAAGCAGAAGAAAAGGATAACAAGATGGATGCCAGCAGCCTCCATTTTGTGTCAGTTTTTGGAAATCCTTCTGTGTGTTCAAATCTTATTCTGTGTCCCTGAAGCTAAAAGAAAGTCCTCCACATTCCTAACTCTGTTATCTAGTATCACTGGAACAGATAAGGTGGGCATTGTTAGTCGTTTATGACTCTCATTGTATTTTTAAAGACACAGCTGTGTCTATATACATATTAGAGGAGAAGGGGGGCTTCTCTGCAACTTGCTAGCCCACCCAAACTGGCAGAAACTTACAAACACAGACACACTGAGATTATTGGGATTTTTGATTTGTAGAATCTAATAAGGGTTATTATAAATAAACCTAGTTGATTCAAATCACCCATTAAAATATATAATGATATCACACCTTCACTAATAAATATGTAAAGTATAATTAATCCTAAATATTAATTAGAATATTGTTTTTATTGTTTTATTAGTGTGGTATACATTTTATTATACATTTTTATGTAATGTGCAATGATAAGAATATGATAAATATTTACTATAATTTGAAATTGTATTAACACTTCTATATATTGCAACATATATATTGTATTACATTATACTCACAATCCAGGTATAGCTATAAATCATGACATCGTCTCATTTACATTAAACACACCCATCCATTCAATTGGCTAGAAGTCACAGAAACAGGGTGTGAATCTGAGATAAGGTTTGGTTGATAAGTTGATACTGGGGGTGTAGAGGGGGACCTAAAAGACCGGAGATACCTGAGAGACTGATTTTGGGAGAGCTGCCACTAGTAGGGTGAGAAATGGGAATGTTTTAGAAACGGGCTGAGTCTCTCTCCTTCTGGGGAGGACTCAGGAATATTAGGCTTTTAATAGCACATGTTCATTATAAAAATAGAAATCTCCATACCCATAGTATTGAGCTAAGTCCCAGGAGTAACTCCCATCACTCAATTCTTCAATGGAAGGAGTCTCAACAGCAAACCAACCTCTGCCGGTAATGTATAAATGTGGTAATTTGTTTCTAGCATAATCTCAATTTTTATGGATGTCATTAGCAAATATATTTGGGTAAATTTAACTTAAATCCCACAATTTCTGGGATCTATATGTTTTAGCCTGGTGTTTATCTGTCATCCTTTCTGCAGAAGGAAGCCGGAGGAATATCCTATAGATATTAACAAAAGAACCATAAGTTCTTATAGTCTAGCTATTTACCCAAATATGTCATATATAAACTCCAGAGATTATCTAAGATTCTCATTCTTAAAATCTGAGCTAGAATACATACATTATCATTTACCGAGCAGATTAAGAAATAGCCACCTTGAGTAGTGATATGATTTAGTAGTATTACCTTACCTAAGCAGAGTATATGTTGGTACTTTGTAGGTAATTATGGCGTACTATCATTAACCATTTTAAATACTAATCATAATCAATGTAGATTGTATATATATAAAATGCATGGCCATCTTATGGTCAGAAACGTACTGCATAGTAAATTATTCTACATGCATGTTGATATAGGCACAGAGCTGCATAATTCATGTTTTGTCCTTCTTACTTATGTTATAAGTCATACATGTGAATTATGATTAACAGCTATTGATACTGTATTTTGTTGTTATGCTATTTTGCTTACCGTTTGATCTTTATTCTATGTTCAATAAATTCATTATTATTTTATTAATAATTGTTGCATTGTATTTACTTTTGTAAAAACGTCATCCAAACTCTCACATACATAACGAATTCTTGATATGGGTATTTTTAGTCGGACCCATATATATGAATCATCAATTTTCATATTTTTATGATTCATAATTAATAACTCATATTCATATTTTTATGGTTGTTAATAATCCGACAAAATGGTACTTCATAACATTGTGAACTTATACATGTCATGTACTGAATTAAACAGGCATCATTCTTTAAATTGAGAAACTCACCTGGTGTTACTGAACGTACAACAACAGGTTTTTCACTTCCAGCAACGAAACCAAAACCAAGAACCGGATCTCTCCTCATTTCTACGTTCCGAGGAGTTGGAGGGTTGACTTGACAGCTTTCAATTCGTGAGTCTTCAAATGTTGCTGTTTGTGTCAAGTGACTGTGAAAAAAAAAATCCATCAAAAAATGCCATGGTTCAATAGTTTAGTGTATGGCTTAATAGTTCAGTGAACAACTGAGTGGAAAAAGGAACATCAAGGACCAGCAAGCATTTTCTATGATGTGCCACTCACTGATGATCAAACCATATTTTCAGCAATTTCAATCTTGTTGTTATCATTAGGTTTACTCCTCAAAATTTGATTTTGCCCATAATATTTAAGCATATGGATTAACTCACATTGGTCTAATACTCTTATTGGTCTAAAAGCTTTACATTTGACAGAACTAGGTAATTCCTAAATGTAAAGACTAGCGTGACAAACATATTTTAACAAAACATTTGCTCTGTAATTTCTATTGAAAAATAATTATTTCTAGTACCTTGTTTCCATGGCCAGACTTCCTCTATCAAATATGTGATTGTCCCATTGTGATTTATAAATTTTTAGTGCTTACTTTTTACAATCGTATAACCAAGAGTATATCGTCTACAGATGTGATAGACAAGACAGTGAGTCTGATTTAGAGGGCTTGCCATAAAAGGGAGTGGTTTAAAAATTAGGTGATGGAGTGAGGCATTCAAAAAATTACATAAAAGGGATTTTAGGCCCTCCCAGAAATGCAGGCCTTAATTCCTTTTACATGTGAAATGCATTGAGCACCTTGGTAAATAATGAATTCAACAGTTGTGCTTGTCAAGATGACCTTGACAGCACTCATGTTGTATTCAAGCTACCTCATGTTCTAGTTAGTTAACACTAACTATGTTTATACATTTTATCCATTAGATGCCCATTATACCTGTTTTAGTTCTTTATCAATATCTAAGAGGTAGAATCACGCTTGTAAGGACATCAGCCATGCAAATATGTGATTTGCAAATATAAAGCTTATGATTTTTTTACTGCATAGTTCATGCCTTCATGAATACAGTATCTTCCTTCTAGTCATTTCAATTTAATTGTTTAAAGAAACAACCATGTTAATTTAATTTAATGAGTCCCTTATTGGGACATATTAGCCACATATTGATTAGACATTTAAAGACGACTAGGAAAAGAAAAATGTCGGTGCGCTAAGCTAGTTACAGGCTCAGATAATATAAATGTTTAAAATGATGCTTACCAAACAGGTGTGAGCATGCTGCAAATACAGTGTGATTGGCTGTACAATGTATACAAAAAAACAAAAACTGTCTGCGCTTCTCACAATAATAAAGTTGGCAACACATATATAAATATAATATAGATGAGAGGTTTTGGTTATATGAATTAGCCAAAGCATAATGAAGGTCACCCGCCACATCAAGGCACACTCTCATTACGGTGAGAACCTACTCTCACCTCCTATCTAATGGGCACATAAATGTTATCCATTTATATGTATATGTACAAAGCAGTTTATACTGCTACCAAAACCTTTTTAATGTGTTGGAAGAGGTGCAATTAAACCTCCTCTTAATTAACCCTTTAACAGCAAGCTGCAACCAGACAAGCCAACAACCTCAAATATGTGCAAGCAGGGAAAAGAAAAATGTTGCTGCGCTAAGCTAGTTACAGGCTCAGATAATATAAATGTATGAAATTTATGTGCCCACTAGATAGGATGTGAGAGTAGGTTCTCACCCTATTGAGAGTGTGCCTTGATGTGGCGGGTGAGCTTAATTATGCTTTGGCCAATTCATATAACCAAAACCTCTCATCTATATTATATTTCTATATTTGTTGCCAACTTTATTAGGGTGAGAAGTGCAGACAGTTTTTGTTTTTTGTATTAAAAGAAGACTGTCAACAACATTTTTTTTAAATGATTTAATTAAAGAGGTCTCTTTGCTCTATGTAGCTTATTCATGGGGCTAACATGTTGTATAGTATCTTGGGTAATATTTAAGAGGAATTGTGACCCATCAGATTCAAGAATCTAAACAACATCAAGCAAAGTGATCTCAGTAAGGTACTTCATATGTATTCTTTCATTAAAACATTTCTATTTAAAATGCAATTTTTCAATTAAACATTACAACTTAATATTTTAAGAATATTTGTAATTTGTTAATTACCTGTAGACTATTAACAGGGATTCAGTAAAGTATATCAATGGAGTTTGCTTTACTAATCCCTGTATTATCAAAATGGACCATTTATGCACGTTCATTGGTGCATTGAGTTAAACTGAAGGTACCTGGCTAATTTAGAAGCAACATTTTTATTTATATAGGAAGGAATAATAATAATTTTGAAAGTATGGAGGAGAGGGTGAAGTTAATGTTGGTGTTTGCATAGTATGGAACTATTCTTACATGGGCTAGTTGATGAAGAAAAATTCATTACCATGACTGAAGGACAATGACAAATGATCAGCCATACTAAGGATTTTAGTTAATGAATATGTGCAGACATTTGTATGCCAACAGTGAGTTTTAAGCTTCTCTAAGTACAGCTGCTTTAGTACATTGTCAAGGGGTTCACATGGTGTTTAAAAGGCACTAGAACTATCAAATAGCATGTGTATAAGAACAAAACAAAACTGGCGATACTATGTAATTATGGCCAATTAACTTGTAGTTTATATCTCTTTCTAAGTGGGAAGTATGTGTATGTGTCATTGCTATAATAAATAATAACAGCTGAAATGATCTGCTAGTCATATAGAAGTACAGTCTGTACATCTGATTTGATTTAACATCTGTGCTCATCTTAATGTAATAACACAAAGAGATAGCTGTTGTAGAAGGAAACTCAATTTCAAAACATACATGGAGGAAGGCAAGTGATCAGCGTGTTACGTGTATTTACGACTTTGATGGGCTTCTATTGCTTGCTTGAATATGTAAATACATATTTGAATCTATGTCTGGCTTTAATGTAACGATCCATACTTATAGAAGTACTAAAATTGGATTTTTATTAATAACGTTTATTGAAGTCACACTTGAAATTCAGTGGCGTGTAATCACTAAAAAGTGAAGCCGGGCATTCATTTCTCCATCTTCTCTAAATTCCATGCCAGCCATAGATTGGAATATAATAGATGACGTTGGCAGTACTCAGACGACACACGTGTTTAGAGGTTGCATTGTAGAAACTGGGCATAGCATGTCTGGTCCTGATCAGACCCTGTCTGTATTTTGCCTATTGAACATTAGCTCTTATGGCCCTCTTAAGATGAGTTGGACATTTCATCTCAACAATTTAGCTGTAAACTATGCATGGACAAACCTGCTTAGCTGCAGAAACTCACCAGGTTTGTTAGTGTACAATGTATAGATACATTAGTGTGATGAAATGGTCATCTCACTTCAACTTAGCTGCAAATCACCTTTTAGTGAATAGCCCTCAATGCCTATGCACCAAAAGACTGCATATTCACACAGATAACCTTTTGAATAATTGTTGACCTGCAAACCTCCATTTTAACAACATTAATCTAATAATAAAAAATTTTTGCAAACCTTTTTTTACTTGTTGATAAAAAAAAAAGGTATTCAGGTGTTAATAATATACATTAATCTAATCCATTAGTATGAACATAGTGCATTATTCTGTCACTTTATGACAACATTTTAAAATTGTCATATTTTAACTTTATCACCTAATCAATCATTATACATTTTAAAAATTCCATTACAGATTTGTGTTTTAATGGCAGACACTTTAAAATGAAGCCTTTCCATAACAGTGGCTAGTAAACTTTCGGAGATTAGAGTGAATCACTCAACTAAAAAAAGTAGAACATAAGGAGCAGTTTATATTGTATGGTTTGCTATAAAAAATGACCAAGCGACTTTAGAATGCTTTTCGCAATACGTTTTAACATATCTGCCGTACAAATATTTATATTGCTAACGAGATGACACAATTGCTAAATATTAAAAAAAAAATCATTCCCAAGAACAGTGACATTTTAAAAACAGATCAGAAAAAAGCCAGTAATACTCCAGAAAATATTGGTAAGCGCAGTATAATACAATTACAAAAGTAGCCCGATTTATTAAACAAAAATACATGTATATATACAAAATAAATATCTTCATTTAAGTAATAAGCCAGCAAAATGCACTCATATCAAACAAATATTCTTGTATTACATTAATACACCATATCCTGAATACTGATCCTGTCCATTTATTCTAAGCCCAGACTAAGGATTTCCTAGTATGTATGTATACTTTCCCAATATGTATCTATACATTATGCATTAAAGCTGTAAAACTTTATACTTTTATTTACAGAGCAGCAACAAACATCTTTAGCTGCTTAAAATTGATTATACTACATAGGGGAGATAAGTAAGTCCAGAAGACCTTCTAAAATAAGTTAATAGAGAATAACACATGCAACAATATGTAGATATTTCAGTGAAAGAAGACACTCAAAACATCAAATGGAGAGTTCGAGGCACATGATAAATCCATCAAAACTAGTTTCATATAAATTTCATTTACACAATGTTACTTTATTTAGTGACATTATGATTATGATCAATAACTTACAAGACTTTTCCTGGATGTTTCAGACCTTTGCACCCTTACAATCACATAACCTCTACCTTTGTTTCTCTTTTGACCACTTTCAAATGCTACCTAAAAACTCTTCTCTTTAGAGACATTGACAAATAATTTAATTTGACCTAAGCCACTTTTTAGACAGATGTGTTCTCTCAGCTCTGCCTATCATGCCTATCTCTTTAGAAAAACAGAAAAAATAAAGTGCGCAGTGCACACTCCTGAAAAACTACACATATATATATATATATATATATATGTGTGTGTGTGTGAAGCACACTATTATCATATATATGATACTATGTGAAAAGTGAATATACTGTAACACACTGTGAAAAATGCAAAAATAAAGTTGACATATAATACAACACTGTGAATCCGTGATCAACAGAGTAATAACAAAAATTACATATACACAAATGTGTGAACATTTGGAATAGCATGGAACATTCTTACATACAGAAATCCATACAAAATGTGTAGAAATAAAAATATAGAGAAAACCCTAGTGAAATATGTAATAGTCCAAATAGAAACTCCAGGCTGCCCTGGTGGATGTATAAGGCATATAACCTACTATATCAATAGCACCTTCAAATCAAAACATGATAGAAAGAAACTGTAAAAACGCAATCAGTTCTGTCAATACTCCTGCTTTAAATTTGCTCGTACCTGTAAATTGATTGTTAATTTTATTTATGTGACTCGAATATGTAAGTACTAAGTCAACAGTGTTATGATTTACTTTTAAACATTATATAACTCAACAGCACCTTTGAAAAACAAATATGAAATATTTTAGGTTTATTAGTGTCACAGGTGCCTTATATTTCTATTTAACCTCGTATTGCCAATTCCACTCACAAATGATGGGGATTATCTCTATGCCTATGTGGATACCAATCAATTGCTACCGTCATTGGGCACATGCAGGGCTCATGAATTCCACAAACATCAGGCAGAACAGAAAACTTCAATTACTCTATCAACTGAACGTGACTACATAACACTAGAGACATTTATTTTCCTCTAGAGCAAAGTAATAAACAATATTTGAATTTCAAATTTAGATGGAAATGCAGCTTCAAGAGCAGACAGGATTATACAAACATGCAATGTCGATCAAAAAAAGAAATCGCCAGCACAACATCAAACCTTGTTCTGAAGTAAAACTTCTGCATAATGATGCTTTACTAATACTATTTGTAGTGTTTAATATTTACATCTGTGAGAAACAATGACTGGCTTTGACAAAATAAACAGTCACATAAAGGAATATATTCTGACAGAGACACGGTTTTGTTTTAAAGCAAGACCTTTCATTTACATATTAGTGTTACCAAACTCAGATCCTCAAAGTCTTTGCATACTAAGTCTTCAGCATAGAATATAAAGTGATATATTATATTAATTGTTTAATCTACATGTTAGTTTAAAAAATATTATACGAAAACAGGTTGACACAAGTGACCTTACTCTACCTCATAAACACCGACCATTATGACAAATACACTGACAAATGCTTCACTTAGCTAAATGAATCACACAAAATTTCTATTTATTTCTATTTCTATTCTATTTCTAAATTTCTATTTATTTTATTATTTTTAAAAACAATCTGTGACTGGAACACAACCACTGCAAAGTCATTGATTTAAGGTTACCATTTGTAACTTTCTATGTATTTTACTTTATAAATACTGTAACTATTATAATGTATCCTGTTATTTTATTTTTTTTAAGAAAAATCAATAAAGATTAGGTGCAAACTAGATGGCTGTGACTATTGTATAACCTTAATGAAGCAAGTTTGTTATTTTTTAATCTAAGGGAATCAAAAGAAAAAGACCTCTTGCCCATATGGCATTTACACAATTGAATTGAACATTTTAAAAAGCATTATAACATTCCATCAGATCAAAAGATGGTATATAGATGAATGTCTTCAACTAACTGCTGTAATCAGTTCTACAATGTGGAAAAGCTGGTTCATTATCCAAAATGACCACATTATGGGCAGGAGAGAATTTATCTAGCTCATCTACATTTTGTGGTGAACAAAAAAAAAAAAGTGTCTCACTAGACTAGTGCATTTTTCACACTTGGCACATGTCTAATGTCATTTAACACTAAACCCTCCACTTTTTATAGGTACTTAAACCTTCACTAATCAACTTCACCACTCAACACGTCAGCACTCTCACTTTCCAGAGTGCCTGCATTTGCCCCCAAACAACTTTTCAGTGCCAGTTTTGTCCTAAACTTTTCTTACTATCAACATATTTTGCATGGTATAGTTACTTATAGTAACTACATATAAATACATAGTCTGCCAACCACAGAAAATTGTACAGTATAATTATCATCAACATATAGCCTGCCAGCAACAGATGGTGGAACAATGTAGATCAGCCTAGGTAGGACATGGACGTCCACAGAATATTTTTCTGGGGCAAAATTTTAACAGATCCATCCTTCAGATGTACTCCACAGGACAAAACTCCACAACAACAAATATAACACCATAACACAAGATAAAATAAAGGTTTAAAAAAACTCAAATAAATAAAATAGAGCTTTATTATTTATTATTATTATTACTATTATCAGATTTACTATTAATAGAGGTTTTAACTCCTCTGACACTGCCTATTTCTATCTGGATATTGTTATAGGTCACTGGGCACATTATGTTTTATGGAATTGCACAGGGTATTATCATAATAATGTTTTACCATTACTTTCTTTTCTCCTTATGGGTGAGCTCTTTGAAAAAAATATTCACCAAGGCTGCACAATGTCCCGCTATACATCTCCAGAGGTGGAGGCTGCTATGGTTCAGGGAAGCACAGTGATGACACTTTCACTATGCTAGAGTGCAAAAAAGCACCGGATGTGACGTGATGTTATATCCCAGCGTAGCTCTAGTGAGATGATTGTAGTACAACTTACTGCTTCTGTGTTTTACGCCCCTAGAAAGGTGGGCCCGGTCGCATTGACTGTTCCTGTGACCATGAAGGCTACGCCACTGGATATAGTCCTAACCTCAGCATCGGAGGAAAGGGATTTAGGGTAATTATTTCAGAGCACTCGAACGTAGGTAGACAATGTGGTAGAGGAGCAGGAAATGCTAGCAATATATTTTGTTTTATAGGGACAGGTATTATCAGTACAAAGAGGGGTGTGCTCACGTCGTTGTACAGAGCGCTGGTGAGACCTCACTTGGAGTATTGTACACAGTATTTGATACAATATCTCCAGAAGGATATTGAAACTTTGGAGAGAGTTCAGAGAAGCTCTACTAAATTGGTTCATGGACCAAGGGACAATGATAGAAACATTTAAATACATAATGTGAATCCACAATACAGAGGAGGGTATATTCAAAAAACACATGAGAACAAAGTCTTAAATTACAGTTAATCAGTACTCCAATTGCTGTACAGAATCAGTAACCTATGTGATTCATTGTAACCATTGTAACCAGCAATATGTGGGCCAGATAAGTCGCCAACTAAAGTGTCGTATACATGAACACCTTTCTGATTTTACGAATAAAGAGAACACTACATTAGCCTAGAATTTTAACTTAAAGACTTTTTTGCTATTGGTTGTTTACAGCGTTTTTTAAAGGTCCAAGTGGTGGTAACAATCATAGCTGTCAGAGGGAAGCCTTCTGGATTTTTACCCTGACACTAGGCGTCCATTAGGAATGAATGCAGAATACGATATTACAGATTTCTTTTAATTACATTTGGAATATTGTAAGTTTTTTTTTGTCCTTGGGCCATTCTGGTTCACGAATTTTTGTGTGTATATATACTATGTGCTCATGTTGTCTTTCTCTGTGTACCTATCAAGACTGCTTTTGATAAAGCACCGTCTGGTGCGAAACGCGTTAAGCGTTTGTCTTTTTGCCTGTCCTCTATCCCGCTGCCTGATGCCTTTTATACATTTGGGATTATAATAAAAGAAGATATTTCTTTCATGCAACTCAATTTGGATTTACTTTATTTACCTACCGGATGATTATTGCTGACACACCCCCTGTTTGTTTCCTGAGATGTGCTGAAAGCAGTCGATAGGGAGGGAGATCAAGTTGTGACGAGGAGGTCAAGTTTAAGAGGTCTAGGTAGTAGAGTTAGTAGGGAGAGTGGAAGGTTGAGGAGGCTTAGTTGGGATGTTGGGAGGTCAAGTTGAACTTTGGTGAGAGGAGTCAAAATGTAGGTCGAGATGTGTTTAGTGAATAGCTGAAATAGCTGAAGGTGGCTGAGATGGGAGGTTGAGTTTACTATGGAGGTTACCTTAAATTCAACTTCCCATCTCAAGCTCCTTGTTTGAATTTAGAATTTTAATGACTAGTCTTTTACTGTATATAGCTGGTAACTAACTTGGATTTGCTGTGACAGAACCTTTTTTGTGTCCTGTCCCATCAAATTTGGGGATGTACTCACTTAAATTGAAAGCAACATTGCATTTACACTACGTGTGATTCTGTCTCATGTTACGTATGAGAGAAGGATATCTATATCTATATCTATATCTATATATATATATATATATATATATATATATATATATATTATAATCCCAACTATTTTTCAGTAGCATTTTGTTTGGTAATTTCCAGACTGTATTGTCCCAAGAGATGTTTTTTAAAAACAAAAACAAAACGTTTGGTTTAATGATCACAGGCAGTTCAATTTCAGTAAGTGTTAAAAAAATAGAAGATATTTTTTATCATCTCAGTTTCTATTTGTTCTTCCCTTGAACAGAATGTACTCAGGCTACAAAATATTTGAACATATTTTACACATTTTATCAAATGTTTATAATAACAATTCAAATGTTTTCTGTAACTTTTGTACAATATTTTAAGTAACAAGCAATATGCACCGCATCACTATTACATAATAAATAAAGGGAAGTAAAATTGCTCTCCCAATTCTACTTCATGTCACGGAAATTGGATAGCAAATTCGTTTTTTTCTTGCTTACGTTTAAAGTTTTTAAGTAATTGGTGTAAGAGGGTGAGTCAAAAATGACCTGAACCCTGGCTTTAGAATTATTATTATATATAATATAACCACAGTGCAGATCATTTTTGACTTACAGATTCCATCTATGACGGGAATTTCCCATCTTTTAACCTAAACTACTCGTTCTCTATTGTCATCATTCATCAAACACCAATTTTCTTTACAGTTCTGGCACTAACTGGCACTAAAAAAAGCCATCAGTGATAACACGTGTTTATATTTCTGCACCTATGTCAAAACCGCTACTAAAATGCACCAATCCTGCATTATCCCTCTAAAGCACAAGGACATAATGTTGAAAAGCAGTGTAGGTTTATAAATGAGTTTTGCATATTCAGTTGTCATACTATAAAAATTGAGACCAGCAAAGATGCTTAAAGAGTGACTTTAATGAGTCAGCAGGCCAACATCCCTCCACCAATAAATGTGCAACATGAGGTTTAACTATACAAAGCATACCTGGCATCCATTATTTATCAGAATACACAGACAGAATAGGCTGATGTAGTTCCATTTTCTCCATTGGCAGAAAACTGACAACCCTGGTATTTGCCAACAGCATACTCCTAAATAACCTACAGGTTAATCTAATTGATAATGCTATATAGGCCCCTGTAGTACTTCTTTCATACTTCTGAAAAACTTATATAGACCTTGATGAACAAAACAGATTATTTTTTTAGGTCCCCTTGTGGCTGGGATGTGGCGGGTTTCTTATGAGACAGTCTTTGGCATTTTTTTATGTGCACTGTAGTCTTATAATTATTGCTTGCAGGCTTAAAGGGCTACACTGACTTGAAAATTACATACTTTTTATGCCATGCAAATTACAGTGAGCAATTACAAACTGAAAATATGTATCCTAAATATTATTTACTCAGAAATATAACTTTTACAGTTTTTACTGACCCTCCCACTAAGCTCTCAACTGATAACTATACTTGCAATATGTGCATACATGTATTGCTCAGGAGCATAAAAAGAACACTCATCTGTACAAGCTAGGGGTGCTATGTCAGCTAGTTGTTTGCTGGACATATATAATGTTTACATGCTCACTACAGAAGGTAGAATGCAAGTGTGTAAAGCAGAAATTGGTTAGTGAAGGAATACATCTCATGTGAACTAACTTGATTTAATAATTAATTTCCTTCTAAACAGATATTGATTATAAACACTCCAGGGCAGCATGTGGAAGTTGTGTACATATGGCCTAACATACATACAGATGCATGGAATCATGTCTATGAGGAGTTAAGGTAAAATCTATTCAGGTTAATATCAAGAAAACAGCACCAATGCAGAAGGTGTGATTCAGAGGAATGATGACTAAGTAAACAAATAATAAAACCATAAAAAAGAAAAGCTTTTACATGCATCCACCACCCTCTCATTAAAGTAAGACTTTTCTGAAACCTTACATAGGGCATGTTTATCAAGTCAAGTCAGAAAGTTTTATCACTTTCATATATCCCAAGTCTTGCCCTTGGCAAATCTGGATGCCAGGCTGCAAAACTTGGGAGCATTAGTGTCAGAGCTACAACGTATGATTGGTAGGCGCTTTCTCTACAACTAGCAGTTCTACTGCACATGAGCACAATACTGCTCAAGTGCAGTAACCAGTCTCTGGTGTTCTAGACGCCAGAGAATTACATTTTTACTGCCAGATTGCAGTCCCAAGTCCCACCAAGCTCTACCTCTGTCCAGAAAAATGGTACAGAGGTAGAGCTCGGCTGGACAGCAGAATTGCCTCCAACATTGTGATTTTCCCATCCAAAAGGGGACAATTGGGATATATGAACTTATTATATGTTATGCTGACTAATTCATTTTATATAATTGTTGATTATAATTTGTTGATCTTATACACAAATATCACCTAAATAGCAATATATATATATATTGGTTTATATGTGTGGGGTATATGCAGGTGGCTGGTGGTTTCCAGGTAAACATGCTGGCTATTGTTCAAGGCTGGACTGTAAACAACATGGAGTCTGACAGTTTGACAGCCTGGTCACCTGACCAGTGTTACTATGGAAAAGCTTGTACCAACAAGGGCCTTCACCTAAAGATACACAGGAAAGAGATTTCAGAACTCTCCTGAAGCTTCAACAATGGACATCACATAAGAAGCTGCTGCTGAAGCCAGTCTTTCCACCAGAGTTCTCCTGGCACTGTAACATCTAAGTATCAGCATTTATATATTTTACTTTACTTTCTTTTACTTGAATAGAGTTAACTATTCTTGTTTATACTAACAGATTGAGTATTTTAGCATTGTTTATTTGTATAACCTATAGTAGATATTCTTGTAGAGTTATCATTAAACTTTGTTATGCTTTAACCTATTCAAGTGTGTGGATATTTTGTTATTATTATTGAATATAACTCTCTAATAATACCTTATGGAATAAGATAATCCTTGTATGTTATATTATTTCAATTTATAAATTTGTTGTTGAGGTAATGCTCATTTGGCTCCTATTGTTATGTGTAACCGTGGGAACCAAACTGTAAATTGTTAAACAGACACCAATTGATACCATATCTGGTATTAATTTAGATATTGAGCATTTACTAATTTTCACCATCCAAAACAATAATAAACATTGCAGACATCTCTTCAGCAATGAAGATATTTAATTTATTCTGATGAATACATGGGTGCTAATTTCTGCAACTGGCTATCAATAATTAGTATGAAAAGCTGCAGAAATTAACTATGGAAGTATGATAAATTGACACATACAATTTAATAATATATTTTTTACCTCAAGAAAGTGTACTGGTATATTTCGAGCAAGGAAGAATTACTTCACTTCCTGTGAAAATTAGTGAATAGACCTATCTTTTCAGAAATTGCCACCAAAATAGATTGTAAGCTGTCGAATTCAGTGACTAACTCTGTGTTTGTGTCTGATAACATCATTAGTCTTGAACATGAAGAAAGGCATATTGTTATTGTATTCTACATTCTATAAACCAAGCTAATTATGAGTTAAATCATTATTACCGGTAAAATATTAAGTCAAGCATTCCACCAGAAGCTTTGCTCTTGGTTCTATTTAATGTGTAGATAAAGCTGGGTTTTTCAAATAAGCTGTGATAATTAGCACTGAAATTACTCGAATTAGCTTTTTTCTTAAAATACAAAACACAATATTTCAATGCACTTAAAAAAAAGAATAAAAATAACTAAAATAGTATAATTTCTGCTTACCTTGTTATTGTGTGAGAAAGACTGTGACTGTTCTCCAAAACCTCTTGTTAATATTCTGTAACTATCGCACCACTATAGCAATTTATGTCACCATAAGGACATCGCAAATAATGCTACAACACAGAGTTCACACCCCCTTCTGCCAACGATAGGGAACATCATATGTTTTAAATATAGCTCTTCGTATTCTTAATGTCGTCCAAGCAACTAATTTTTCTTGAACTCCATTGGCAGAAAACAGACAGCCCTGGTTTTTGCCTACAGCAAAGAATTACGTGTTGAAAGCTTCAGTATTAAGGAACATCATATGATATGACGTTAGTAAATTTGAACAGGATGAGTTGCATACCATGGTTATACACTGTTGCTTTATATTTATGCCATGCACAGTGTGTAAAGTGTACATATGTATTTTAGCCTCACCCCTTGCATAGTAGAGAAACAAATAAAAATAGATGGTTTACATCAAGATTTGAATGTCATTTCTAGGTATCAATACCTTAAAGGGGCAATTCCACATACGTTTTTAGATGAGTACTGTATCATGTAAAATAACAAAAAAGAACAGGTCTGTATTATCAATTTTTTTTTTTTTTACTCAGCTTATCCTATCTCCTTAAACTGAAAACAGAGTGTAGTAGATGTACGGCTTGTGCTGTAGCAATTGTTATATATTGCCACGTCCTCCTTTTTTTGGATGTCACTGAATTTAGAAGCCTATGTGAAATAATTTTCAATGCAAAACTGCAGGGAAACTGTAAATGATTTAAACATATAAGAGCAATTAGAAACGCATACAGCATGCAGAAAATAAGATAGGTGTACCTGACTCTTTAGAATGTGTGTAGTCTGCTTCCTACCATTTATCTCTACGTCTATATGTTGAATTCTTAGCAATCATTCTAAAGAAAGGTAAAAGGTAATTCAATGTTGTCATATTTTTGTGTGATTTTCTTGTGCGCACATCATGAATTTTACTTTGTTGTATTTTTGAATTGGTAATCTCGAAAGAGCAATGTAAAGAGTTGAAACAAGACCTCACGAACATTTTGTATAGTGTCATGTTACAAAAATTAGGGAAAAAAAATAAAAACCGCTATGTAGAACCATTCATGCTTGAACTCCTTAAATGAATTAACCATGTCCACATCTGCTGGAAAGCTATTCAATGCACCCTCCACTCTGACAGTACAGTAATACTTTTAAATCAGTGACTTTCTAATTTAAGACTAAGGATGTTATTCATTAAAGAGGAACATGAAGGAAACTCACAAGGGAATATCAAACTTCAGTATATAAGTGTGGTGTCATAGTTGGAATGGATAGTATGGCATATAATATGGACGCATACAGGCAGCTAAATAATAGAGGGATGGGACAGTTCATCGCGGCTCATTAACGCAGCCGCTTCACCGCCCCCTCTCGTGCGATGGCCAGTTCATCGTGCGAGAGCTCATCGCGGGATATTTCATCACTAAAGGTGAGTATTATCAATGTTTAATACGGGTATCAGAGTTCAGGGGTTAATTTTAGTATTAGGGTTTGGGGGGTAGCATTAGTATTAGGGTTAATTTTAGTATTAGAGTTTGGGGCTTAATTTAGTATTAGATTTTGGGGGTTAATTTTAGTATTAGGGTTTGGGGGGGTCACTGTTGGGGGGTTTCATTTCATGGGGGGTTCACCGCTGAACTGTCAGCACTTACACGGCCACATTTATCTTCACAGCTGACAGCTCAGCGTTCAAACTGCCACACTGGACTGTCAGCGTTTAATCAGCAGCGCTGGACTGTCAGCGGTGAATCAGCCACGCTGAACTGTCCTAGACGCAAATAAAAGGCCTCTTAGAGTTCCAGGCTTGCATTAATGCCCTTGCCCAGCAGACAATTGTGGCACATATTATCAATGAAAGAGCAGATGGACACCATCCTCTACTATTGAGTATGATCTGCACAAAACACATTTTTTGGATGTTAGTGTTTCCAAACAAGACGATGCTCTATCTTATGATCTATATAAAAAGCATACAGACGGGGGCGTGGCCAGCAAGCCGAATGGAGTAGACGCATCTCGCTAGAGCTCCCGCCACTAAACTCCTTTATCAACGGTTGTGGACACAGATATACCCCAAAAAGACATGGGAAAGAACGCGAAAAAACAGCCCCCACCTCCGGGGTCGACTAGAAAACCCAAACTCCCTCCAGGTAATACGCTATCAACATACCTTATCCCGGCGAAAACCGCGCCACAGCATCCCGCCAAGATGGCGACGGAAGAGCGGGAACCCACCTCTAATTCTGACTCCGACTCTTCTACCTCTATTCAACCTGGAGACAGAGGTGAGAATGAAACGTTGGTAGCGATGGGAATAAGCGACCTCAAAAATGACTTGCAGTTCTTTACCAATGAACTCAAGAAAGACTTTAACACAGCGGTCGACCAAATAAGAGAAGCCATCCGCAGCGAGCTCTCAGAGTTGAAAAGTGAGTTGAAAGACCACAACACCAGGATATCAACCGTGGAAGGAGATGTCCAAGCCATCAGGGTAACGGTCTCCTCACTATCGCAACAACTCAAAGCCCAACAATCCCTGACCACACAACTGTCACATCAACTGCTAGATGTAGATAACAGGGGCCGCAGACAGAACCTGCGGATACGGGGGGGTCCCTGAAGCACAGGGAAAGGAAGACGTACTACAAACCACACTAAACATCTTTCATATGATCCTGGGAGGTGAAGACCAGACCAACATACTGATTGACCGAGCTCACAGAGCTCTCAGGCCAAAAACGACTGGATCTGGCGCCCCACGAGATATTATAACCAGGCTTCATTCTTACACCACAAAAGAATCCATACTCAGGGAAGCAAGAAAACAGAAGCAGATCCAATTCAACGGTGCAGACATTATGATACTCCCAGACATCGCCTGGGGTACATTGCAACTCCGAAAACATCTTCGACCGATGACAGACCTCCTGAGAGAAAACAATATACAATTCAGATGGGGATTCCCACTATCTATATCAGTGAGACGAGATGGTGCGTTAATTCACCTACACCACCCAGACGATTTAGAACAATTCTGTACGGCCCTGAACTTGCAAGCCCCGAAAATGGAGGACTGGACGAACTACGCATTGGGATATGCCAACAACATACATGCGGACCACAATGGCTGGATACCCCGTCCACAGAGAAAACGCCGCCGTCGCCTACCTATAGGAGCCCGGGACCACCCACACCATGAAGAGGAACGGGAAGAACCCCCAATATGACTCCATAACTGAACAATGCACCCTACCGGTGTCGGACTATGCCCTTCGAACCCTTGTTCGAATATTCCCACCAGAGACTTGACCTTAAGACTTCGAACCAAACTAGTAGACCGCGAAATCACGCTCCAACCATCTTGACTATACGCCCTTTACTATAAGAGCTACGGCAAGATTCTTCCCACACACGGGACCCTCAGACCCTCTGAAGGATTGTCGCGGCAGATGAAGAGCCTACAACTAGTCCCTAAGGACTCGAACATCCAGCTCATTGCACCCTCAGGACATGGACCGACCCGGTGGCAACTACTATAACTGCTCTAACTGTTAATAAGTTACTGTTGATGTTATCGTTACTTCAATTTAATTTACCCATTTATGTGGTCCACAACCACGACATACACCACCCAAGTTAATGCATAGAGGTGGCGGGAGATAGCAACCATGCGGATTGCACCCCACTTGATGGCCACTCACACCCCTTTAAAGCTTTATGTCCATGTATATCAGGGAGCTCCTCACCCGGTGTCTCACCGAGTGATCCGACCTCCCTTAGACATACTAGCTCCATCCCTATATGAGAGGGCACAGTTGCCCACAATGTTGCTGAACACTTCTAAGCAACACCACCTTAACCCCACCTTACCTACCCCCCCCCCCACATGCTCCCCCCTCACCACCATAGGAACAGGACACACCCAACATGAATGCATACATTCCGACCTAGAACTCATTCCATGGTTTCATAAAACACACACAACCGATCATGATGGCAAACCACCTTAAAGACCGTAAACCACATCTCAAATTCCTAACCATTAATGCAAAAGGCTTGAATTCTCCAATGAAGAAAGCCCACCTATTTAGGGAATTGAGATCTGGAAAAGCAGACGTGGGCTTTGTCCAGGAGACTCATTTTTGTCGCAATAAAGTGCCACATTGTTTTGACTATATATATACCAAGGCTTTCTATTCACATTCTCCATTTAACAAATCCAAAGGTGTAGCAATTTTCCTGTCTAAACACTTCCCCTTCAACGTCACAGATAAATGGTCTGATAACGATGGTAGGGCATTGTTTGTTAAAGGTACTCTAGGCGGTGACAAGATAACACTTGCATCCATCTATGTTCCCAATGTTAACCAACATCTTTTTCTCCGCTCTATCCTTAAAGAATTAGACAATTTCGCAGAAGGCATGGTGATATTAGGGGGAGACCTTAATCTGGCTCTGAATCCTGAACTCGACTCCTCGACCAAGACGTCTCCAGTCCAAAAGCATAAACTGAAACAGGTACAAAAGGCATTACACCACTCACAACTGGCAGATGGATGGAGAATAGTACATCCTCAAACCAGAGATTACACATTTTATTCACACCCACATGACAAATATACAAGACTAGATTATATTCTTATATCCCACAGACACCTTAGCCTTTTATACAATTCTGATATCTCAAACATCACATGGAGTGACCACGCTCCAGTCTCACTCACAATTACTCACCCATCTCTATGCACGAAATCCCACAACTGGAGAATTAATGAGTCTCTACTCCGTAACCCAACACATGTAGAAGCCCTGAAAGACACCCTGACACACTATTTCGAGGAAAATATGACACCTGACGTCTCTCCTCAGATAGTTTGGGAAGCACATAAGGCGGTTATACGGGGCCACTTCATTAAGATCGGTGCATACCTCAAGAAATTACACACCCGCACATTAACCTCCTTACTTCACCAAATCCACCAACTGGAAACCCAACACAAATCCTCCATGTCCCCCACCACTTATATCGAACTGACCAAACTAAGAATGGAACTGAACTCACTATGTAACACACAGATTCTGACGACTGCCAGAAAACTTAAAACCTCTTCTCTCTTATACAGAAATAAACCAGGCAAACATTTGGCCAAAGCCCTCAGACAAAAATATATGGCCACTTTCATACCAAACATTAAAGATACCCATGGCAAGGCCAAACATTCCACACCAGACATCGCAAAGGTCTTCCAAGAATACTACTCAGGCCTATACAACATCAAACAACCAGGAGGATCACCCCTCCCTCCCTCGACCTATCAGAAAATCATGGCCTATTTAGATAAACACATACACAAGGAGATTCCAACACATATGACACAGATACTAGAAGCGCCAATCACTGAGGGGGAATTATCGGAAGCCCTTAAAAGCACCCCTGTTGGAAAAAGCCCAGGTCCAGACGGATTAACTACTTTATACTACAAAGCCTTTAAGGACATCCTCCTAAAACCTCTAGTCACAGTCTGCAACGCTCTAGCCTCCGGAGAGACCCTCCCAACCCAGTCACAAGAAGCACACATCACTTTAATTCACAAATCAGGAAGGGACCCAGGACTATGTAGCAACTACAGACCAATTTCTTTACTAAATGTTGACGTTAAATTACTGGCAAAAGTACTGAGCTCCAGACTAAACCAGGCCCTCCCCCATCTCATACATAGAGACCAGGTTGGATTTGTACCTCACAGAGAGGCCAGGGACAACACAGTAAGGACAATAAATCTTATACACCACGCGACCTCACAGGGCATTCCCCTGATCCTCTTGTCCACCAATGCGGAAAAAGCCTTTGACAGGGTGAGCTGGGATTTCCTAAGAGCTGTCCTGAGAAAGGTGGGAGTCGGAGACACCATGTTCAATTTGATAGGTGCCCTATACCACGCCCCGACGGCACGGATACGGGTGAATGGCGCTCTATCAGACCAGCTCACCCTGTCAAACGGCACGCGTCAGGGATGCCCTCTTTCCCCACTCCTATTTGTCCTCACGCTAGAACCTCTTCTAAATGCCATACGACACAACCCCTCTATACATGGACTCACCATAGGCCCACACACACACAAAATAGCTGCCTTTGCAGACGACGTACTACTAACAGTCACACAGCCCAACATATCATTACCTAACATTCTAAAGGAGTTCCAGATTTATAGTGAACTATCCTATTTCAAACTAAACACGACCAAATCCGAGGCCCTGAATATATCCGTCCCCCAACAAGACATACTTACCCTTCACCAATCTTTTAAGTTTAAATGGGTACCTACCAAACTCAAATACCTGGGGATCTTCCTCACACCGCAATTAGGCTCACTACTCAACCTCAACCACCAGGCGCTGCTACGCAATATTAAAGAGGACTTACACAAATGGTCATCCAGACATATCTCATGGTTCGGCAGAGTAGCGACAATCAAAATGAATATCTTACCCAGACTTCTATATTTAATACAGACGCTCCCCATAGCAATCCCCAAGCAATTTTTTAAAGATCTAAAATCTATGGTCACCAGATTTATATGGAACTCCAAACCACCACGCCTGAAGTATGATTACCTGATTAGACCCAAGGAGAAAGGCGGACTAGGGCTACCAGACGTTGAACTGTACTACCAAGCCACGATCTTAGCTAGAGTTGTCGAGTGGACCCGTCCTGCACATAAACTATGGGTCTCGGTAGAGCACAGCTCCCTAATAGTACATATTCCAATAGTGGGATGGGTAGCACCTAAACAAACCATAACCTATGACGAACAACATCCTACTATCCCTCCCACCCTAACAGTATGGAAACGGTTATCAACCAAGCAAGGTCTTCTTAGCATCCCATCACCTCTTATTTCCCTCTCCCACAACACGGATTTTCTCCCAGGATATTCTGGAAAAGCACTTGAACCCTTACTATCAACACCCACACCGTTCCCTAGACTAGGACATTTCCTAAATGATGACAAATCCCTTAAATCGCGGGCGGACTTACAAACCCCCAACCAACCACCCATCCCTATATGGACTTACACACAATTACATCATTATTTCCACACTTTACCCCCTCATGAGGAGGGTGATAGAACTGTAACCATCTTCGAATCCCTGTGCCTATGCAGAGATACCCCTACAAGACTGATCTCATCCATCCAATCTATCCTCACAAACATGCTTCCCAACACTAAACCGCACTTTATAAAATATTGGGAAAATTATTGTGGAATCATCTTCACCGAACGGCAGTGGGAAAAGATGGCAATACTAACTCACAAATGCTCCTCCTCTGTCAGAACACAAGAAAATGCATACAAACTCCTGACCCGATGGTACAAAGTCCCTTCGACCTTACACCAGATATTCCCTAACACCCCTGACGTATGCTGGAGTTGTAACGCTCATAGAGGTACATTCTTACACATATGGTAGGAATGCCCATCTATAAAACAATTTTGGTCTACGATAGCCCACATAATTGATACAAACTCAGACTTACAAAGCCCATTCACACCCCAAGCATTTCTCCTACACCACAATGTTCATTCCATCACTATTTATAAGCGCTCACTTACTATTAAGCTACTCAACGCAGCTAAAACGGTGATACCCAAATTCTGGAAAAGCAAATACGTACCTACAATAAGAGACTGGATCGACTCGGTCGAGGAGTTGAGGAAGATGGAAGAGCTACTAAGTGGAACGTCAGATAAAGGGCTTGAAAATATCCACTACTGGCTCCCTTGGCTCCAGTTTGTGGAATCAGAAGAATGTAAATAACATATAGATAGATAGATATAAATGAGTGATCAGGACCTACCTGGGCCTAAGCTAAGACATATACCGATAATACAGCGTCAAAGCCAATATAAAATACATTATACCTAAAAATTTAAAGGCGACGCAGTAGTCTAATAAATACAATACACCCGTTAATTATTGACAGGCAAGAAGCAGAAGGAGGAACTTCTCTCACACCTCTCCTCACCAGATGATGCATAACCTTCACTAATTAGCATAACCATGCCTAATTCATTTGTATACTCTGACTGTAACTGTAATGATGTAACACTGTTATCTGATTGTATTGAAACTTGTTGCATGTGTCCCCCCCCCCCCCAATCCCCCTCCCCCTCCCCGCCCTGGACCCCCTATCCCTCCTATTATACTGATTACTAAAAACAGTTCTCTGAACTGTGAAATTAATAAAAATATTTCAAACAAAAAAAAAAAAGCATACAGACAGAACATCATACTTGCATGCTTCCTCTTTCCATCCCAAGAGCCTACTCCAGAAACCGCCATACGATCAGTTCCTGTGCCTAAGACGCATAATTCACAATGCGGCTAAGTTTGAGAATAGGGTCTCTGAACTCACATGTGATTTTTCTGTGTGGACAATGAGGTTACTTGGGTTAAAGAATGTGATGACAGAGCCCAGAACAAGACAAGGAGTGATCTTCTCATGGCACCAAACACTGAGAAAAAATATAGACCCGTATCCCCTTAATTTTACGACAGGTTATTGATTCTAATTGGCATGTTTTGCAGAAAGATGCTAAGGGACAAAAATGTTAAAGAAGCATTTTCCAGTATACAAGCAGCCAGGACAAATTAAACAGGTTGCTGGCTGGCACTGGCGCAAAAGATGTAGTCCCGCGGCCGTTGTATTTATCTGTTATGGGTGATTGTGGCCAAACAAGTTTAACATCCAATGAAGGGCACGAGATATGAGGTCATAGCTTACATTAACTGCAAAATAGATCATGTAATCTATCTGCTTAAATGTCCATGTGGATAATGCTATGTTGGTGAGACCACACGTCCCATGAGTGTTCGCATTAGGGTACACAAAAGTGCGATGAGGACTAACAATGCCAAATCCCCTGTTGCAAGACAGTTTTCAGATGGGACATACTGTTGCCCAATTGAGGTATATGGGATTAAGATAATTACTGATGCACTGAGGGCATGCCCCAGGAGGTTTACATGAACTGCAAGGAATTACACTGGATAAACCAGTTACAGACGTTATCTCTCAGAGGGATGAATGAGAAATGGGATAAGTGTGTTTTCTTTTTCATTTAATTGCATATCAGATATTCATTTATATTAATCTTGTTACAGATTGTCCGCCTTTTCGTTTACCTGTTAAATTTGTGCCATGCTTTTTTAGCCTAGATATTTTCCACTTGTTTTTATCTTTCTTTTATTATAACTATCTGGTTTTTATTCATTATGTTTCCACAGTAAGAATTATGCTTACATGTTTTATGGATAAGGGCATACATCTATTGATCTGCCACTTTATGCCTCCAGCATTTAACATTACCTTCACATACTGAACATGAGGAAGGTGTTTAATCTCCATTCTTTTGACAAACTAACTGAAAAATATCATCTTAGAATCTAGACAGCAGTAATACTGTTATTGTCATTTTGTAAATTCTTTTTACATATGCTGTTTGTGTATAGTGTTGGGCACTGCACTGTGTGAGCTTTGATACGTTTACTGTTTGTATATATATCTGGTGCTCGTTTTGCATTTCACATGGTACATGTCTTTTGTTTTTATGGTTTATTCTGTGTGTGTTGGGATTAAAAGAATAATTTGTGCTCATGTAACCCCTTTCCGACACAGGAAAAATATGGTTTGGTGGGGGTAAATTACATTGGCTGGCTTCAAAGTTATATCCCAAATAGGACATGGAAGCAGGTTGACTAACATGTCAAAATTCCAAGTTGGAAAATTTACCCCCCCCCCCAAAAAAAAACCAACAAACCTATAAATAGATGGTATCTTTGTACTTGGGAGATGTTGCTGAACACATATTGGTGTGTTGTTTGGCAGTGACATATACCAGCATCTGTGAATTCATGCCTGAAGTACAATGTATGTGGAAACAAAACTCAAAAAAAGTACTAACCAAAACTTTGACAATGGCTGGTGGTAGAATTAGTACATGTAAAGTATTAAAATACCACCATTTGAAATACCTTAGGATGTATAGTTTCCACAAATATATGGTCTGATGGGGTAAAATACGTTGGCTTCAAAAATGTTCCAAATGGAACATGGGTGCAGGATGACTACAAGTTCGAAATGCACACATCTCAAATATTGCCTTATAGCCCCAAAACAAACCAACAAACCTATGTATGGGTAGTATCCCTTTACTCAGGAGATGTTGCTGAACACATATTGAGGTGTTGTTTGACAGTGGCCATTTGAAATAGCCTAGGATGTCTATTTTTCAAAAATATATGCTTTTGTGGGGTAAAATGCGCAGGCTTTTTGCATGTCAAAATTCCAAGTTGGAAAACCAAAAAGCGCACCTCTCAAATCTGAACTTTTAAACCCCAAACAAGCTGACAAAACTATGCATGGTATCCCTGTACTCAGGAGATGTTGATGAACACATATTGAGGTGTTATTTGGCAGTACCCCTTCACATTTTCAATAAATGTTTACCTGAATTGCAATCTGTGTGAAAAATCACCATTTTTTTTTCTGCTGCAAATTTTGGCAAAGGTTGGTGGTAAAATGGCTACATGAAAAGTGTCAAACTAACCCAAGTTAAATACCCAGAGTTGTCTAGTTTTGAAAAATATACATGTGGGGGTCATTCGTCGATTTAGTACAGATATCAGAGTTACAATGTCACTATTACTAATTTTGAAAAATAGGATTTTGAAATAGCTTTGCACTACTTATAGATCTTTCCCTGTAACTTGAATAAAAAAGCACAAAAACATAAAACATGGATTATTTCTGAACTCAGTACAAATATTAGAAACTATTTAGCAGTCTTTTTTGTTGTCTTTTGTAGATGAGTATATGATTTTTTAAATAAAAGTCTGAAAAAAATGTCTTTTTTAATTTTTTGCCATATTTTATTATTTTTTTATATAAAATTATATGCTATTATCAAAATCATCAAAAGAAAGCCCTACTTATGATGATAAAAACAATATACAGTCTGTGTAGGTACACTAAATGAGAATGCCCACAAACAGCCCATGTCACCATGCGTCAGACAAGCCAAAAAAGTCATGTCACTAAGGGGTTAATGCCATTTTGTATCAATGCACTCAGTGATGATATATTTACAGTTCATTTCAGTACAATTTTGGTTAAATTTTACCTATTCGGTGTCTTTACTGACACTGGCAAATTACTATGGCCATATCTGCTTTTTTTTTGTTTGTGTGCGCATGCGCATGACCACTTAACCCCTTCGCGACAATAGCCGTGTCAGGCACATCCTGCCAGGAACTCCGTTCCCGTCAATGGACGTGCCTGGCACGTCCTGCGGTGAATCAAGCGGATTTCACGATCAACGATTGCGAAAACTGCTTTAACGGTGCTGGTCTATTGCCTCGATGTTGAGGCAATACACAGCACCAAAATTTATTTTCTGGGGCACCCACGATCGCCCCACGGAGCGATCGTGGGAGCCATATTGACGGAGCAGCATTCTTGTTTTGATTGTTTGCCTTGGGTATGGATTACCCGGCGTTGAGAGTATCCAGCAGCACATAGAGGAGTTCTACCATACAGACCTTTCACCGTTGATAGCCTAAGGTATATTGCTTTCTCCCTAGTAGCTCTGGGGCATGAAACTTGCATACTATGATTACTAAGTAAAGTACATTCTTGTTTGGCATTCTCATTTGTGTGGTATTCTTCATTTACACCCGCTACACACAATTTCACTGTTATTAGTCTGTTGTGTTGGGCTTGAAGTTGATGCACTTACTGCAGCATTTAACAAACATTTTACTGACTTTTTTTTTTACAGTTTGCTATCACTACCAACATCTACATGGACCATGAAGGAGTTTGGGCAGAAAATGAGTTTGGACAAGGTTACCTGGCAACCAATAATGATACAATGTTCCCTATTCATTTTTTCTCCCTGTGTGTTAAGAGGTGACAGCAGAAAAGGACATCTGAGCTGTTCATGTTAATCTGGTTGTAAGTGATTTCACCAATTTTGTGCACATTGATGTACAAGGAGGAATATATAGGAGAATGAACTCCTGCAAATATTTTGGACCCAGACCATGAAGTTCTTTAAAAGGAACAGTCTAAGAACCAAAATCACTTTGGTGCAAGTTGAAGTCTACTGTCTGTGTAGCACATAGGCTTTTCCCAATGCCATTTGATGCAGGGATTCTCTGCTCCACCTCCAGTGAGCATGTGTTGTTGTTTTTTTTCTTGCATCTGTAGCATCACATGTGAAACTGCTTTAGGCAAGAGAGAGAGAAAAAAAAAGGTTTCTCACAGCCACGGACAGTGTGCATTCATCATTAGCTGCAAGACCTAGGCAAGTCTAATCTTCATCGTGAAGATGTTAACTGTGAGCAATTCTTATTTCAACCAATGAAATATAGTTTAACATTTCTGTGCCTGACAGAAATGTTAAACTATATTTATATTCATAGACAGAAAGTCTGGAAAAGAGTTATGCAAACACTTTGAAGTTGACAGCTATTTGTGATTAATGTGCCATAAAATATCAGAACTTACTACATCTAAATCATCACAAATTCTATTAAACCACCTCTGGGGTAGAAATGAATAAGAAAGTATTTGAACTAAGAGCTCCATCTGGTTTATGAAAATGGAAAGATACATCACATTATCAGGTCAATTGACAATGAACTCTTTTAACCCCTTCGCGACACAGGACGGACTAGGTCCGTCCTGTGTGGCGAAGCGTTAGTGACACAGGACGGACCTAGTCCGTCCTGTGTCAAAACGAGCACTGAAAGCGGAGTTTTTCCGCTTTCAGTGCTCTGATGGTATTGTAACGATGCTTCCGTGTGGAAGCATCGTACAATACTAAAAAAAATGCCCGTCGGCTTTTCGATCGCTCCGGAGAACGATCGAAATGCCGGTTTTAAAGGCACAGTGCCTTTAAAACACGTGCATTAAAAAACGAGCATAGGAAGCGAATTTTTCGCTTCCTATGCTCAGAAAGTGTTCCTGATTGCCTCGCAAGTCGAGGCAATCAGGAACACAAAAAAAAAATGCACGATCTTGGTCACTGAGTGACCAAGATGGCGCTGCCCTTCTAAGGGCAAGAGCACAGGAGGCAGGAAGTACCTGCTTCCTGTGCTCTCTGGCTGTCACACGATTGCCTCTTCACAGAGGCAATCAGTGACTGCCAGGCACACTGACAGGCAGTGGGGATGTTCTGCTGAACATCCCCACTGACTGGTCAGATCAATATTAACCCTATATTGATCTGACCAGTTATGATCTGCCTCCCTCTCCTCACATTTTTTTAGTGAGGGAGAGAGACAGATCAAAGTTCTAAAAGTAAAAAAAAACAATAAACACACAACACACAAATATTAAAACAATAAAAAAAAACTTATTAAAGCAATTCCCTGCGTTTAACCCCTTCCCTGCCACTGATCTTGCACAAGCAGTGATCGTGCACATCAGCGCATTTATTTTTGCCGTTTGTGCATTTTTTAGGGGTTAATTTTTTTTGTACTGTAATTTATTACAGTACTAAAAAGGCTCTTCTAAGAGTTATTAACCCCTTCTTTGCCGTCGATCACTGCTTACGCAATGATATTGACGCCAAAGCAATTTTTATCTGTGTGCATATTTTTATTTTATTTTTTTTACACATACCCGCTAGGGGATTACATGTAAAGTAAAAATATTTGAGTTTTTTTTTTTTAAGCTGCCTGAGCGCATAGCGATCAGTAACAGCGAATTAGTGGCAAAGGCGGTTTGGTGATTTCTCAATTAAGCTCACCATTCGCCCTGGTCAGATCAAAATTGGTCGGATCAATATTCACAAATATTGATCTGCCTCCCTCTCCTCACTTACATTTTTGTGACGGAAAGAGACAGATCAGTATTAGTGATATAAAATAACATTTTATAAAATTGTCAGGTTTTATGAAAGTCTTTCACTGTGTATTAACCCCTTCCCTGCCATTCATCACTGTGTAAGCAGTAATCTTGCACAGCAACAGTATGTTTTTCTGTCTGCACTGTTTTATGGATTAATTTCTTTGTACTGTAATGTATTACAGTACTAGATAGGCTCTTCTAAGAGCTATTAACCCCTTCTTTGCTCGAGATCACTGCTTACGCACTGATTCTGAGGCCGCGGACTCAGGGTTCGATTTTGACCCTATTCAGCTTTCTGATACATCATCTAGCGATGTATGGGTGGCTGCTGAGCCCTTGCCACAAGTAGTGATGGGGGTCTACCGATAAAAAAATATATGGTTTGGTGGGGGTAAATTACATTGGCTGGCTTCAAAGATATATCCCATAAAGGACACGTACGCAGGTTGACTACATGTCAAAATTCCAAGTTGGAATTTTGAGATGCGCATCTCACAAATGTTGCCTTCTAGCCAAAAACAAACCAACAAACCTATGAATGGGTGCTATCCCTGTACTCGGGAGATGTTGCTGAACACATATTGGGTTGTTGTTTGGCAGTGACATATACCAGAATCTGTGAATTCATGCCTGAAGTACAATGCATGTGGAAAAAAAACTCCCAAAAAAGTACTACCACAAACTTTTACAAAGGCTGGTGGTAGAATTAGTACCTATACAGTATTAAAATACCACCATTTGAAATACCTTAGGATGTCTATTTTCCACAAAAAAAAAGGTTTGATGGGGTAAAATTCATTGGACGGCTTCAAAAATGTTCCAAATGGAACATGGGCGCAGGCTGACTACATGTCAAAATTCCAGGTTGGAATTGCGCACCCCCTAAATGTGGAATTTTAGACCCAATACAAACCAACAAACCTATGCATGGGTGGTATCCCTGTACTCAGGAGATGTTGCTGAACACATATTGAGGTGTTGGTTGGCAGTGGCAAATACCAGAATCTGAAAATTCCTGCCTGAACTACAATGTGTGTGGGGAAAAAATGACATCCCAACCCTTTGACATAGGTTGGTGGTAGAATTAGCACTTGGAAAGTGTTAAAATACCACAATTTTAAAAACCCTAGGATGTCTAGTTTTCCAAAATATATGGTTTTATGGGGTAAAATACTTTGACAGGCTTCAAAAGTGTCCCAAATGGAACATGGGCGCAGGCTGACTACATGTCAAAATTCCAAGTTGGAAATGCACCCCCCCTAAACATGGCCTTTTAGCCCCCAAATAATCTAACTAACCTACACATGGGTGGTATCCCTGTACTCAGGAGATGTTGCTGAACACATATTAATGTGTTTTGTGGCACTGACACAAAATAGGATCTATGAATTCATGCCCGATGTACAATGAATGTGAAAAACAAATTACTATCCATAACATTGACATAGGCTGGTGGTAGAATTAGTGCATGGAAAGTGTTAAAATACTACCATTTGAAATACCCTAGGGTGTCTAGTTTTCAAAAATATATGGTTTTGTGGGATAGAATACACTTTTTGGCTTCAAAAATGTCCCAAATGGGACATCGGCGCAGGTTTTCTGCACGTCAGAATTCCAAGTTGGAAAACCAAAAAGCGCACCTCTCAAATGTGACCTTTTAACCCCCAAATAACCTAACCAACCTATACATGGGTGGTATACCTGTACTCAGGAGATGTTGCTAAACACATATTGAGGTGTTGTTTGGCACTGACATATAACAGGATCTGTGAATTCATGCCCAAAGTACTATGTATGTGAAAAAAAATTACTATCCATAACATTGACATAGGCTGGTAGTATAATTAGTGCATGGAAAGTGTTAAAATACTACCATTTGAAATACCCTAGGGTGTCTAGTTTTCAAAAATATATGGTTTTGTGGGATAGAATACACTTTTTGGCTTCAAAAATGTCCCAAATGGGACATGGGAGCAGGTTTTCTGCACGTCAGAATTCCAAGTTGGAAAACCAAAAAGCGCACCTCTCAAATGTGGCCTTTTAACCCCCAAATAACCTAACCAACCTATACATGGGGGGTATCCCTGTACTCAGGAGATGTTGCTGAACACATATTGAGGTGTTGTTTGGCACTGACATATAACAGGATCTGTGAATTCATGCACAAAGTACAATGTATGTGAAAAAAAATTACTACCCAAAACATTGACATAGGCTGGTAGTATAATTAGTGCATGGAAAGTGTTAAAATACTACCATTTGAAATACCCTAGGGTGTCTAGTTTAAAAATATATATGGTTTTGTGGGGTAGAATACACTTTCTGGCTTCAAAAATGTCCCAAATGGGACATGGGCACAAGTTTTCTGCATGTCAGAATTCCAAGTTGGAAAACCAAAATGCGCACCCCCTAAATGTGGCCTTTTAGCCCCAAAACAAACCAACAAACCTATGCATGGGTGGTATCCCTGTACTCAGGAGATGTTGCTGAACACATATTGAGGTGTTATTTGGAAATATCCCTTCACATTTTAAGGTAATGTTTACCTAAATTGCAATATATGTGAAAAATTTAAAAAAAAGATTTTTTGCTGCAAACTTTGGCATAGATTGGTGGTAAAATGGCTACATGAAATGTGTCAAAATACCCCAAGTTAAATGCCCTGAGTTGTCTAGTTTTCAAAAATATGTACATGTTGGGGGTCATTCATGGATTTAGTACAGAAATCAGTGTTACAATGTCACTATCGCTAATTTTGAAAGAAAGGATTTTAAAATAGCTTTGCACCACTTATAGTTCTGGCCCTGTAACATGAATAAAAAAGCACAAAAACATAAAAACATGGGCTATTTCTGAACTCAGGACATATATTAGAAACTTTTTAGCAGTGTTTTTTTGTTGTCTCTTGTACATGAGTATACGATTTTTCAAATAAAAGTCATAAAAAAAGTATTTTTTCAATTTTTTTGCCATATTTTATTATTTTTTTTACATCAAATTATATGCTATTATCAAAATAATGGTATCAAAAGAAAGCCCTTCTTATAACGATAAAAACGATATATAGTTTGTGCGGGTACACTAAAATAAATTACAGCAAAACACAAACTGCTCAGAAATGTTAAAACAGCCCATGTCACCAAGCGTCGGACAAGCCAAAAAAGTCATGTCACTAAGGGGTTAAATAAGTACACACCCACCAACTGTCCCAGTAAGGTTGGTAACCTCAGGTAGTTGACACAAAGAAAGATCAAGTAATGTTCTAAGAACAATGTCCTGGGTCTCTTTCTGAGAGGCTCAGGGATATGCTAGGCATTAACACGTGTTCCAGCTAGAACAAAGAAACCTTATCTTGCACACATGGATATCGCATAAGACTCTAGCTTGGTTTTATTGCTACATATAGCAACTTTATTTCCACACACTTTATCAAACCCTGACAGCTTCCTTGGACTGCATCTCAACTTATCAAGTTTATCAGGTAACATAAAATGTTCTATTCATAAATTATTCAAAGAGAATATGGATCTTGCTAAATAGCTACAGTGCTATATATAAAGAGACTACCACTAGGGGGTAACCCTAAACAATGAAACAAAGTTTATAATGATGTAAGTGGAGTCAAAAGTTCATAAATTATACCTTGTTTTATGGTGGGAGAAATTAGTTAATCTAAGTTGTCAAACACATAAATTTAATTCAATAATTTAGGAATGTTTATTAAGTAGGAAAACTATTTTATAAAGTGTAGATAGAAGTCAGATAAAAATGTATTTTCTCAGATCAACAAATGCCTTTCTTGTATAATGTTAGCTAATTTTTCCCCACAAAGGTTAATTAATCCTGTTTAATCATATTTGTTATCAGAAGAAATTACATAAATGAGTATATTGCAGAGAAATATATATATATATATATATATATATATATATATATATATATATATCCACTGGATTTAATAATGCAGTGAAATTACATGACTCTAAACAGAAATATCCTGATATATAAGTAATTGTTGTGCTATACTTTCATTTTTAACATTTTATTATTCTCATGTTAATCGACAATCTGACCATGCTGATATATGGTCCTTTACAAGGTCTCATTAAAATGCATACTGCCATCCTGTGGTTAAAAGTGTAACGGCAAAGTCAATTGTATTGCATGCATATTTGGCGGTGACAATAATTGCTTAGTCAGATTTTTTCATAATCTTGCAACTGTCATAGAAAAAATACCTGTGTAATGATTTATCCCACTCTATATTAACCCCTTAGTGACAAGACCTTTGGACCTTGTCTTTCCCTTGGTGACAAGGGCTGTTTTGACATTTCTGGGGTGTTTGTGTTTAGCTGTATTTTTCTTCTTTCTCACATACTGTACCCACACAAATTATATGTTGTTTTTATCATCATAAGAATAATTTACACAAATACAATCATAAAAAAGCCCCCCTCTAAATAGTAACTACATTTTGTCCCGAGTTCATAAATATGCTTGTTTGCATGCTTGTTATAGGGCAAAAAACAAAAATAGTTTTTTCCTACAGTGACTTGACCTTTTGACCCCAAACTGAACCCTAAATTTAACCCCAACCCTATCCCTTATGCTAACCCTAATTTAAGTGTAACCCTAACAACTATTCTAACCCTAACCCTAGATTTTCGCTAATTAAGTCTTTTTTTTTTAAAGATTGCAGCAGGCATGTTGGATGAGCATTCTGCTTCTCCAATATGGAGCCCACGATCGCTTCAGAGCAGCACCATCAAAGCGGTTTTAGCGATCACTGCAGGACGTGTTAGACATGTCCATTGTCAGCAACAGAGTTGCTGTCTGGATGTGCCTGACACGTCCATTGTCATGAAGGGGTTTTTGCTTTTATACTGTTTTGCTTATTTCATGATTTGTTATTATTTTCAATAAACTGCATTCTTACATATTTTTCCATAGATTTGGTTATTATGATTTACCTCAACCACTCTATTCATAAAAAATTCCTTGTGGGTTAACAGAATACCTTTTTGTTCTGAATTATATGTCGGGCTCCCACATATCTTTCTGTTCATTATTATTTATATTGTTATATTGATTATGAATTTTCATAATTCTAAAATCCCTCACAGCAGTGTGTACAATAACTGAAACTGAATGAAATACACATTCTATATTAATAAATCTATACAACTGAAATAAAATATCTGTGACATTGTATATAAAGTCACTGTCTCTGCAATAACAGTTCTAAAAACAAGGTTAGTTGATGTGAACCACAGGGTCATGCCCTTCCCTAAATTAATGGGATTTTAGGTACTTCACTCAAAAAGAAACACATAAACAATGTATTCAGTTATAGCCATGACCCTTCAGGGAATGGACAGGTTATAGGTTATAAGGAACGTTTAGCCCTACACACAGAAAATTAAATTCATGGTTAGGAAGTAATTTGGGGTAACCTTGACATTTCACTGCTAGAACACAATCTTTAAATTGTATTAAAGTCCTTCAACCTAACAACTGGTCAGAGACCAGGCAGGACAATTATCTTCATAGACTTTGGAAAGGTTTATTAACTTTTTATTTTTTATTTGTTAGATACATATTCCAAAATCATGATACTTCCTGCTGTGAAATTTTGCAATAGAGCAAAAAAAAGGAAGCAGTTCCTTTTTTTATTTTTTTGTTACTTGAACAACAAGGTCCTTCGTTCCAATCAAACACCAAATACATATTTTATTTATTATTGACATATTTTAGTTAACCCCTTCATGACCAGACTGTTTTTGGAATGTTGTGTGTTGGTGACCGAGGCAGTTTTAACACTTCTGAGGTGTTTGTGTTTCGCTTTAATTTTCTTCTTTGTCGGTTGCTGTACCCACACAAATTATATGTTCTTTTTTCAGGACAAGAAGGGCTTTCTTTTCATGACATTATTTTGTTCATATAATTTATTGTATTGTGAAAAAAATAGTCAAATATGGTTAAAATTTAAAAAAAAAACTTTTCCTGACTTTTCTTTGTAAATTATTTTACTAAGCTCCAAAAGCTAATGAAAAAAACTGCTAAATAGATTTGACAATAGGTCCTGAGTTTAGAAATACCCAATGTTTATATGTTTTTTTGCTTTTTTCCCCATGTTTTAGGTTAATAAATACAAGTAGTATATAGCTGTTTATACATCTTTTTTTTTTTTAAATAGCGTTTGTGACACTGTAACACCGATATCGGTCATGATTCGCTGAATAACCCCCCACACGTACACATTTTCATAAAGTATACATCCCAAGGTATTCAACTTGCGGTATTTTGACACTTTTCATTCTATCATTTTACAACCAATCTTTGACAAGTTTTGGCATAATAATTTTGCGTGTATTTTATTACCAAACAAAACCCCAATATATGTTCAGCAACTTCCCCTGAGTATAGCGGTATCCCACATGAATAGGTTTGCTAGGGTTATGTGGCAGGTACAGGGCAAAATTTAGGATACGGTCATTGCAGCTTTAAAATGTGTATTTATTATGTAATGCTTGTGACTACATTTCCTATCATGCTCAGCCAGCCAAAAGCTACCGTAGCAGAATAGGAAATGTAGTCTATAGTAGGAAGCACAGATTTTTGCTATCCTTGCTATCCTGCGGCTGCATGGATCATATATCCAGCTGCTGCGGGCCTCTATCTACTGCTGTGGGCCAATGCAAAGCACTGGCCCCACTAGCAATCTTTTTTTTTTTTTTAAATAAAATATCCCTAGAGGACCACAGACAGACATAACATGTCATTGGTCCTCTACGGAATAACTTCTTATTTTTATATAATTTATTATTATTATTTGTAATTTTTTTATTTATTTAATTTATTTATTTATTTTACATTTTTTCATTTGTATTTAACTCTAACCTTAACATTATGGTTAGGGTTAGTACAAACCCTAATTCTATCTCTAGGATTAGGGTTTTGAGGAACTCTAACCCTAACCCAAGAGTTAGGATTAGCACAATAGAAAAGAAAATTAAAAATGTAAAAAATCTACATTATGTGTAGATAGAAATGCTTTAATGAAAGAATATAAATAATGTACCGTATCGAGCCATCTTTGCTGTGTATAGCTCTAATAGGGAGCAGACATGTTGTTTAGAATCTTAGGACAGTTCTTCATTCAATTTGGTTCAGATGAAGGAAAATTTGACCCAAGATTCTAAACAACATGTCTGCCGCCCTGTTAGAGCTAAACAGAGCAAATAGGGCTTATTAAGGTACATTATTTATATTATTTCATCAAAGAATTTCTATGCAAACTATCTACACCTGTGTCAAAACGAGCACTGAAAGCGGAGTTTTTCCGCTTTCAGTGCTCTGATGGTTTTGTAACGATGCTTCCTTCCTTTTTCGCTTCCTATGCTCAGAAAGTGTTCCTGATTGCCTCGCAAGTCGAGGCAATCAGGAACACAAAAAAAAAATGCACGATCTTGTTCACTGAGTGACCAAGATGGCGCTGCCCTTCTAAGGGCAAGAGCACAGGAGGCAGGAAGTACCTGCTTCCTGTGCTCTCTGGCTGTCACACGATTGCCTCTTCACAGAGGCAATCAGTGACTGTCAGGCACACTGACAGGCAGTGGGGATGTTCTGCTGAACATCCCCACTGACTGGTCAGATCAATATTAACCCTATATTGATCTGACCAGTTATGATCTGCCTCCCTCTCCTCACATTTTTTTAGTGAGGGAGAGAGACAGATCAAAGTTCTAAAAGTAAAAAAAAACAATAAACACACAACACACAAATATTAAAACAATAAAAAAAATTTCATTAAAGCAATTCCCTGCGTTTAACCCCTTCCCTGCCACTGATCTTGCATAAGCAGTGATCGTGCACATCAGCGCATTTATTTTTGCCGTTTGTGCATTTTTTAGGGGTTAATTTTTTTTGTACTGTAATTTATTACAGTACTAAAAAGGCTCTTCTAAGAGTTATTAACCCCTTCTTTGCCGTCGATCACTGTTTACGCAATGATATTGACGCCAAAGCAATTTTTATCTGTCTGCATATTTTTATTATAATTTTTTTTCACATACCCGCTAGGGGATTACATGTAAAGTAAAAATATTTGAGTTTTTTTTTTTTAAGCTGCCTGAGCGCATAGCGATCAGTAACAGCGAATTAGTGGCAAAGGCGGTTTGGTGATTTCTCAATTAAGCTCACCATTCGCCCTGGTCAGATCAAAATTGGTCGGATCAATATTCACAAATATTGATCTGCCTCCCTCTCCTCACTTACATTTTTGTGACGGAAAGAGACAGATCAGTATTAGTGATATAAAATAACATTTTATAAAATTGTCAGGTTTTATGAAAGTCTTTCACTGTGTATTAACCCCTTCCCTGCCATTCATCACTGTGTAAGCAGTAATCTTGCACAGCAACAGTATGTTTTTCTGTCTGCACTGTTTTATGGATTAATTTCTTTGTACTGTAATGTATTACAGTACTAGATAGGCTCTTCTAAGAGCTATTAACCCCTTCTTTGCTCGAGATCACTGCTTACGCACTGATTCTGAGGCCACGGACTCAGGGTTCGATTTTGACCCTATTCAGCTTTCTGATACATCATCTAGCGATGTATCGGTGGCTGCTGAGCCCTTGCCACAAGTAGTGATGGGGGTCTACCGATAAAAAAAATATGGTTTGGTGGGGGTAAATTACATTGGCTGGCTTCAAAGATATATCCCATAAAGGACACGTACGCAGGTTGACTACATGTCAAAATTCCAAGCTGGAATTTTGAGATGCGCATCTCACAAATGTTGCCTTCTAGCCAAAAACAAACCAACAAACCTATGCATGGGTGCTATCCCTGTACTCGGGAGATGTTGCTGAACACATATTGGGTTGTTGTTTGGCAGTGACATATACCAGAATCTGTGAATTCATGCCTGAAGTACAATGCATGTGGAAAAAACCTCCCAAAAAAGTACTACCACAAACTTTTACAAAGGCTGGTGGTAGAATTAGTACCTATACAGTATTAAAATACCACCATTTGAAATACCTTAGGATGTCTATTTTCCAAAAATATATGGTTTGATGGGGTAAAATTCATTGGACGGCTTCAAAAATGTTCCAAATGGAACATGGGCGCAGGCTGACTACATGTCAAAATTCCAGGTTGGAATTGCGCACCCCCTAAATGTGGAATTTTAGACCCAATACAAACCAACAAACCTATGCATGGGTGGTATCCCTGTACTCAGGAGATGTTGCTGAACACATATTGAGGTGTTATTTGGAAATATCCCTTCACATTTTAAGGTAATGTTTACCTAAATTGCAATATATGTGAAAAATTTAAAAAAAAGATTTTTTGCTGCAAACTTTGGCATAGATTGGTGGTAAAATGGCTACATGAAATGTGTCAAAATACCCCAAGTTAAATGCCCTGAGTTGTCTAGTTTTCAAAAATATGTACATGTTGGGGGTCATTCATGGATTTAGTACAGAAATCAGTGTTACAATGTCACTATCGCTAATTTTGAAAGAAAGGATTTTAAAATAGCTTTGCACCACTTATAGTTCTGGCCCTGTAACATGAATAAAAAAGCACAAAAACATAAAAACATGGGCTATTTCTGAACTCAGGACATATATTAGAAACTTTTTAGCAGTGTTTTTTTGTTGTCTCTTGTACATGAGTATACGATTTTTCAAATAAAAGTCATAAAAAAAGTATTTTTTCAATTTTTTTGCCATATTTTATTATTTTTTTTACATCAAATTATATGCTATTATCAAAATAATGGTATCAAAAGAAAGCCCTTCTTATAACGATAAAAACAATATATAGTTTGTGCGGGTACACTAAATGAGACAGAAATAAATTACAGCAAAACACAAACACCTCAGAAATGTTAAAACAGCCCATGTCACCAAGCGTCGGACAAGCCAAAAAAGTCATGTCACTAAGGGGTTAAGGGTATTTAGTTATCTTCTGGGTAAATGTTTTTCATAAGGTACATTATTTTTATTCTTTCATGAAAACATTTCTATTTAAAATTTGTATACTCGATACAAACTTTCAATTAAACAGTAATTATGTTTTTACTACAGTTGTCCTTTAAAGAAATGCATAATATCATCATCATCATCATAGAAACATAGAAACACAGAATGTGTCGGCAGATAAGAACCATTCGGTCCATCTAGTCTGCCCAATTTTTTTTTTTTTTTTTTTAGTACTTTTATTAGTCCCTCGTTCCCGGTCTTATAGCTAGGATAGCCTTGTGTCTATCCCACGCATGCTTAAAATCCTTGACTGTGTTTACCTCTACCACTTCTGCTGGCAGGCTATTCCATACATACACTACCCTCTCAGTAAAGTAATACTTCCTGATATTACTTTTAAATCGTTGCCCCTCTAATTTAAGACTATGTCCTCTAGTTGTGGTAGTTTTTCTTCTTTTAAATATACTCTCTTCCTTTACTGTGTTGATTCCCTTTATGTATTTAAATGTTTCTATCATATCCCCCCTGTTACGTCTTTCCTCCAAGCTATACATGTTAAGATGCTTTAACCTTTCCTGGTAAGTTTTATCCTTCAACCCATGTACCAGTTTAGTAGCCCTTCTCTGAACTCTCCAAAGTATCAATATCCTTCTGGAGATACGGTCTCCAGTACTGCGTACAATACTCCAAGTGAGGTCTCACCAGTGCTCTGTACAATGGCATGAGCACTTCCCTCTTCCTACTGCTAATACCTCTCCCTATGCAACCAAGCATTCTGCTAGCATTTCCTGCTGCTCTATTGCATTGCCTACCTACCTTCAAGTCCTCTGAAATTATTACTCCTAAATCCCTTTCCTCAGATGTTGAGGTTAGGACTGTACCAAATAGTCTATATTCTGCTTTTGGGTTTTTACGCCCAAGGTGCATAATCTTGCACTTGTCCACATTAAATGCCAGTTGCCACTGCTCTGACCATTTTTCTAGTTTAGCTAAATCATTTGGCTTGTCCCTCCATGAATATCAACCCTGCTGCAAATCTTTGTATCATCAGCAAAAAGACATACTTTGCCAACAAGACCTTCTGCAATATCGCTAATAAAAATATTAAAGAGAATGGGTCCAAGAACAGATCCCTGAGGTACCCCACTAGTAACAAGACCTTGCATCGAATATACCCCATTGACTACAACCCTCTGTTGCCTGTCACTGAGCCATTGTCTAATCCATTCAACAATATTGAAATCCAAACTCAAAGATTTCAGTTTATTGATAAGCCTTCTATGTGCGACAGTGTCAAAAGCCTTACTGAAATCTAGGTAAGCAATGTCTACTGCACCACCCTGATCTATTATTTTAGTTACCCAATCAAAAAAATCAATAAGATTAGTTTGGCATGATCTCCCTGAAGTAAACCCATGCTGTCTCTGATCTTGAAATCCAAGCGACTTTAGATGTTCAACAATCCTATTCTTTAACAAGGTTTCCATTATTTTCCCCACTACTGAAGTAAGACTTACTGGTCTATAGTTGCCCGCCTCCTCCTTACTACCTTTCTTGTGAATGGGCACAACATTAGCTAATTTCCAATCTTCTGGAACTACTCCCGTTAACAATGATTGGTTAAATAAATCTGTTAACAGTTTTGCTAGTACACCACTAAGTTCTTTTAATAACTTTGGATGTATCCCATCAGGTCCCATCGACTTATTTGTCTTTACTTTAGACAGCTGAAGTAAAACCTCTTCCTCTGTAAACTTACATGCATCAAAAGACTCATTAGTCTTTTTTCCTAAATTAGGTCCCTTACCCTCATTTTCATTTGTAAAAACTGAACCAAAATATTCATTAAGGCAATCTGCTAAGCCTTTATCCTCTTCTACATAGCATCCTTCTTTTGTTTTTAATCTAACTAATCCTTGTTTTACTTTCCTTTTCTCATTTATGTATCTAAAAAATGTTTTATCCCCCCTTTTCACTGACTGGGCTATAGTCTCTTCTGTGTGTGCTTTGGAAGCTCTTATAGCTTGCTTTGCCTCTTTCTGCCTACTCTTATAGATCTTTCTATCTTCCTCACTCTGAGTATTTTTATAATTACTAAATGCTAGCTTTTTATTTTTTACTATTTTAGCCACCTCTGCAGAGTACCACAGTGGTTTCTTCATTTTTTTGCTCTTACTGACAAGTCTTATGCAATTTTCTGTTGCCTTCAGTAGTGCAACTTTTAGATAATCCCATTTCTCCTGGACTCCATTTAAATTGCTCCAGTCTGATAATGACTCCTTCACATCTAATCTAATTTTAGAAAAGTCTGTTTTTCTAAAATCTAAAACTTTTGTTTTTGTGTGGTGTGACTGCGTCACTGTTCTTATATTAAACCACACTGTCTGGTGATCACTAGATCCTAAACTTTCACCTACAGTAATATATGATAACAAATCTCCATTTGTGAACACTAAGTCTAGTATGGCCTGCTTTCGAGTTGGCTCCTCCACTACTTGTTTTAGAGATAATCCCAGTAGGGAGTTTAGGATATGCGTACTCCTGGCGCAAGTAGCTGTTTTGTATTTCCAGTTCACATCAGGAAGATTGAAGTCACCCATGATGATCACTTCTCCCTTCATTGTCATTTTAGCTATTTCCTCAACTAGTAGATTATCTAACTCCTCTATTTGTCCAGGGGGCCTATAAATCACACCTACCCGAGTTACCATATGATTACCAAATTCTAATGTAACCCAAACTGACTCTATGTTCGCCTCACTAACTTGTATTACGTTACATTTTAAGCTATCCCTCACATACAGGGCCACCCCTCCCCCTTTTTTACCTTCTCTGTCTTTTCTATATAAAGAGTACCCTGGTATTGAAATGTCCCAGTCATGTTTTTCATTATACCATGTCTCAGTAACAGCCACTAAATCTACATTCTCAGTTGCCAATATTGCCACAAGTTCATGGATCTTATTCCCTAAACTGCGAGCATTTGTAGACATGACCCTAAGCTTATCATTTTTCAGCACACTGACTACAGGTAACTTCTGTACCTTTTTTGGGGGGCAATTGGATTGATGTTTTATCGCCATTTTGCCCCCCTCTTTTAGTTTAAAAACCTCCTAGCAAAACCTCTGAACTGCTCACTGAGAACATTCGTTCCCTTTTGAGAAAGATGCAAACCATCTTTTTTGTACAGTTCTTTTCTATCCCATAGTGAACTTCCATGAGAAACAAAGCCAAATCCTTGCTCCCGACACCATTCTCCAAGCCACAAGTTGAAGTTCCTAATACGCATCCGTCTATCATTCTGAATGTTGTGCACAGGCATAACTTCAGAAAAGGACAGTGTGGACACAACCTGCCGTATATCATTGGCAAGAACACGAAAAGCTTCCTTCACCTCTGAAACCTCATTGCAAGCCAAATCATTTGTCCCTAGATGAACCAGTACATCCAATTCTCCTTCCTGATTTGCTTGCTTAACAATATTAGAAATACGCCTCCTGTCTCTGCGAGCAGTAGCTCCAGGAAGACATCTCACTAAGCCAATACTGTCCAGCTCCGCACCTCTTATGATAGAATCGCCCAACAACAACTGCTTTCTATCAGGCCTCACCTTCTCCTTGCACACCTTAGCCACATAGGAGTGGTTCCTCAAACTCTGCGTCTGAGCCTGCCTCCACAACAACACTGCACTCTGCAAGTGCTGAAAATGAATTCTGGACAGCCACAGACTGCGGGACATGCCTTTTATCCACAACTCTAAGCCTACCAGATCCAACAGTAATCCACCTGCCATTCCTAGGAAGCCTCTGCGGCAATGGCCTCTGTGGCAGTGACTTCGCAACAGTCTCAGCCCGAGTTTGTTTTACAGATAAATTACAAATCTCGGACTTTAAAAATGCAATCTCCTGCTGCAATCTTGAGAACTGTCTACAGATTAGACAGCCTCCAAACCTCCAAAAAATGGAATGTGAAACAAATGCAGAACAATTATCACAGTAAACCAAATCTGCCATTTTAAGAATTTAAATCAAAAAGATCTTTTAGTTTTTCTCACCTCTTGTATACCTCAGACTACCTCCAGAGTATCTCCAGAATATCTCTTAAATATACTCTTTGAAAAGCAGCTCTTAGAAGAGCAGCCAAGCTATTAAATCATCATCATCATCTAATCTGTTGATAAGGGAAGAGGTGGGGGGTCATACAATGTGGGGGTGAAGCAGTTAGAGGAATGTTAGAATTGAAAGCTAGCCAAGACAGCAGATTGAATGTATCACTCATTTTAGTCAAGATACTTTTCAATTTCTCGAATTAGAAATCTTTGTAGAGGATAATAAAATCAAAACCAATAAGTTTTTTTAGAGGAGCCCCAATCTGAAATGAAAAATTATACTTGCACCTTCCCCATACCCCTCATACTACTACTACATAAAAATAGTTTTCCACCAGGTCACCACATTTGTATATTCCCAACTCTATTACACTTCGAATGTCACAATAGACCAACTGTTACTCAAAGAAGAAAAACATGAAAACAACTGCCACTTTCTGTGACACATCTCCTCACTGCAACAAATAGGGAATTTAACAGACCCCATAATCTTTTCGAAGATATACACTCCAAAACCATGATTAAAACACACCTATTCTCCATTCTGTACTAGAGTTGGGCAAAATGAAAATTATTGTATCGGTTTCGTCCTCTTGGACAATTTTCGCTTCGTCTGAAAAGAGTTTCGTCCATTGCTACATTCGTTTTGGAAGTAATTTGTTTGTTATTTTCATTTCTTTATTTTCATTCGTACAAATGGAAAATTCAGTTTGACTTAGTCTCAAAAATAGTTTTGATTATTTCACCTCCCATTACTCTCAATGGGGAAAATTCTAATTAGCTTTAATCTTTTTTCCTCCCATTACAGGGGGGCCGAATTTGAGTCTTTTAGTTACATATACAACTAAAGTAGAAATTAGTCTTAAAATCAAAGTCAACCTCCAAATTCGAATTTTAGTGAATAGACCCATAATAGTTACGTATATAATCCAAAATTGAAATTAAATTTTGACCAATTGACGAATTCCATCAGACTGTCAGTATTCATTTATTTTTTGTTTTTATTTTGCATAGCATAATTGTATGCAGAATAAAAAATAATCCAAAATTAATACTGACTTTCTGATGACTTTTCGTCTTAATTTCGACAAAATTTCGTCTCAGTTTAGGTCTTAAGTTGTATATGTAGCTAACAGACTCAATTTCGACTCAATTTCAACTCAAATGTCAATGAACTCATGAAACACTCCACGACCACTCCACTCCAGATTACACCTCTTTAGCGCTGTGGACACACCCAGTATCTTTGTCTATGTCGATAAGTTTGTATGGTCCAACAAAATGATTTGATATCTCAGAATTTAAATAACTTTTGATATTGAAACCTTGATAGATAAAAAATTAGGCTGAAAGCCTACAGGAATTAAATGGCCTGACTACGAGGTGGAGTAAAATCCAGACATCGTGGTTTAAAAAAATAAATGTTGTTAGGACCTATTTTTTGACAATGTTGGAGTATCTTTTTTGCACAATTTCTTCTAAAATGTCATCTTTTCCATAGGGTATTCTTGGCAGATATATGTAGTGGGAGAAATTATGATTGTGACGATAGCATAGAGGGGGTTTATGCCCTGTATGATGCTGTAATGTTCTAGCAATTTTTATTATAGTAAAATATAAAAAACTTTGCTAAGAAATCTTGGTATCTATATGAGAAGATGCTTTTCTCTTTTTTCTCTTATGGACAGATAGACTGATAAAACTCAAGTTTTTCAAGATCTAGATCCTCTAAAGGAATGTTTCTTTACTGGTGACCAATTTTTTCTATATATCCCTTTAATGGCGTATAGTCTGATATTCAGCTTCCATTTCCATGAAGCTCTTGATGAACATTTCTTGTCCTGACATTGTTGGTATAGTTTGGAACTCAAGTTGCAAACTATCTTACCCTTTTTTCATGGGACCAGTTAATAGGATTTACAGCATCATGCTATGATGGTACCATATTGAATGTGACTGAGCACTTCTATAGTCATGTGCATAATTGTATACACCTGTTAGCAATGGGTGTGGCTAAAATAGTCACATCCACAGAAAGGTTGTCCATGCAGTATATATTCAGTTTAATAAACAAAACGGAAAAGTGAAAAAGTGCGCTTTAACCAACACTTGATACACAACATAAAAGTGGATTACCCTTAGATATGAAGCAATCCGCTTGGTTTATACATGGAGGGAAAAAACAGAAAAAAATAATAATATAGTGCAGTATTTAAGTGCAATGTAGGAGATGTGAATAAAAGATGTAAACACACTCACATATCCCTGAGCAGAATTCTGCTCAGTACAAAGTGCATCATGGGAGCCCACGCTGGGTAGATGATCCAACAGTATCCCAGGAGGTTGTTCCACAGTAGTAAGAGAGCAAAGGAGAGAACTTTAGCAAGGATGAAATCATTTATTATAGACAAAGTATAAAAAGTCTTACATTAAAATATACAGGATCCAACAGGTAAATGTAGAATGATACAAGTCCCAGTGTCCAAAAATAGTCCCAACAAGTCTCCTCCTTTCCAGTGTCTATGCTACATACAAAAATACAAAATGTTGTTCAAGTAGAGCTGAAGTTATCTCTGTTACTTGTAGTGTTCACAGAGCACACAAGGAAGACGGCAGCAACAAGTCTTAGTTTGCCAAGTAGTAACAAAAATAATCTCTGTAAGTTGAGCCAACATTTGTGGATAACTGCCAGCGTGACTATGAACACAAGAAGGTAATATAACATTTGACAGTGGCTCAAATGTTATAATGCACATTTAAATACACAATATTGCTACTGGAGATTATGTGAGAGGATATTTATTTAATTGAATACTGAATACCGAGCACTTCCCAGAACCATAATAATAGTAATCATCATCTTTGTTTCTTACTGTGATTGTTGAAAAACTGAAAAGATTAGTGGGTGGTAAAATCCTATGCTTATAGAAACATAGAAACATAGAATGTGTCGGCAGATAAGAACCATTCGGTCCATCTAGTCTGCCCAATTTTTTTTGAGTACTTTTATTAGTCCCCCGTTCCTGGTCTTATAGCTAGGATGCTTACCCAGGAGCCCACTGCTGATTCTCAGTATTATTAGTCTTTTAGTTCACTGCACATTTACATTTCAGATTTTGGTCTTGGAAAATAATGTTTCATCAAATTAAATGTGCTGCTACCATGTGATTTTCATATCTAATTTTTGAATAAACCACGTCAGGTGAAAGGCACATTAATGTCTTTGTCATGTGAGGCCTATCATCGCTGTGATTGGTTATCATCCCGATCATAGCCCCGGGAAAAGGAAAGAGCTGGCTCCCTGTGGACTCCCTTAATTCAAGGCAAAGTACTGCACCAGGAGCCAGCAGGTGCTTGTTTAGAGCAGACTAATACATACATCTAATGAGTCTGCAAAGATAAAGGTATAAATCCATTTGCGGGAAGGTTGTAATAAAACTTATTGTGTATTTCTGTTTATACTTAAAGGGGACCTCCCACCTTTTTTATTGCAAATAATGTACTTTACTAACTTCAACTAAACATATTTTACATTTTTAAATAGTTGATAATGATCATCAATATGCGGAGGTGCTTACCATATTAGTACAATTTGTAAATGTTGCTGTAGCCTTATAAATTCTGTTAATATAGACCCAATTGTTTTTTTTTACTGGTTTATTTAGTTCTTGTCTTTTCATAGCCACTTTTCAAGGGCTTATTTTCTGGTACTGTGGGAAAAGGTACATGGGTTATGCATTCTAGGCCGTCAGATAGTCTGCCTATTCCCCTCTCCCCCTGCCTCAAAAAAATTCCAGGTTTTGCCAGTATTTTAGTTATGCTGGCTTCAAAGACTGTGCTGGTATAATACCAGCAGGATGGCAACCCTAGTGGTACTTCAATGTGCACTCTTCCAGACACGGGCATCCAGTTAGAGACCAACTGCCCAAGTGCCCAACTGGTCATTCCGTACCTACTTTCTAAGTCCTTCATACTCACAACAAAACAAAAAAACATATACCGTATTTGCTCGATTATAAGACGACCCCCCAAACTTTGTATATTCCTTTAGGAAAAAAACTAGAAGCCTGAATATAAGACTACCCTATAGGAAAAAAGTTCAACTTGTATATATTCACATGTAAATTGCTTTTTTAATAAAAAATTATATAAAAAAAATGCATTTCTTGTTTTTATTTCCTTTTATGTGCCAATGCTGCCTCTCTCTTTCCCTTGCCCCCAGCTTTGTCTCTCTCCCCCCTTAGTGTTGTCTCTCTCTCCCCCTCCCTTTGACTCCCCCCTCGCCTCTGTCTCTCCCCCCCTTGTCTCTCTGCCCCCTCCCTCCCCCTGTTGCTCTGTCTCTTCCCCCCTCCCTCCCCTTGTTGTTCTGTCCCCCCCCTCCCCCTGTCTATCTGCCCCCCCTCCCCTGTCTCTATGCCCCCTCCCCCTGTCTCTCTGCCCCCTCCCTCCCCCTGTCTCTGTCTCTTCACCCCTCCCTCCCCTTGTTGCTCTGTCTCTTCCCCCTCCCTCCCCTTGTCTCTGTCTCTTCCCCCCTCCCTCCCCTTGTTGCTCTGTCCCCCCCTCCCCTTGTTGCTCTGTCCCCCCCTCCCCCTGTCTCTCTGCCCCCCTCCCTCCCCTGTCTCTCTGCCCCCTCCCTCCCCCTCACCTGTAACTCGATCCCTGGTGGCTAGTGGGGGCAGCCGGGGGATGTCTGCACGATACGTGCAGACATCCTCCATGCTGCCCGACACGGCAGTCTATTATGACGGACAGCTGGTCCGTCATAATAGACTGCCGTGTCGGGCAGCATGGAGGATGTCTGCACGTATCGTGCAGACATCCCCAGCTGCCCGATTCTCCCTGGTGGCTAGCGGGGCAGCGGAGGATGTCTGCGCGATGAGCGCAGACCTCCCCTGCTGCCGCCCGGCACGACCGCCGGGACTTCTATGACGAAGCCGGAAGTACCTGGCTTCATCATAGAAGTCCCGGCGGTCGTGCCGGGCGGCAGCAGGGGGAGTCTGCGCTCATCGTGCAGACATCCCCTGCTGTTAGAGAGGGGGATCCAGATCCCCTGCAGCTCTGCGGGGAACCTGGATCCCAGTCTTATAGTCTGACCTCAATTTGAGGTCAGATTATAAGACGACCTCGTCTTATAATCGAGCTAATACGGTATGTTAGATCAAAAGTATTAATTTACAAATGCATTAGTACTATTAATATTAACACAACTGTAACAGAAATATTTGTTAAAAATAATAGTGGGAGGTAATTTCATTTTATAGGCCATAGTTGGTTGTTATAATGTCGATAATTTGCTTCTTTTTGAGCTTGATTACTACATTACCTCTGAAAATACAAACACTAAAATATGATTTTTTGAGCTAACAGTAGCTATCAAACACAATTTATAGAAATATTTCCCCAGAGAGTGTTGTAAATTCTAAATAACTACAGAGCACGGTATACTTTTAACCTCTAAGAATGAAAAAAGTAAAGATTGCAGTGTGTTTGTGAAGTTTCCGTGCTTATAATAAATGAGGAGTCATTAGTTTCTCCGTCATGGAGAAATCACATTCACTTCCTGAAGGTGGAAAACAATCCTTCTCACCATAGTTGATGTTCATTATGAACCAGAGATAAATTGGCTTAAGATATAAAATGATAAACTGAACTAAATTCATATAAAGCATTATTTGACATGGACTAGTTTAAATACTTCTGAGAAAGTTTCTATAAGAGTAATATGTGAGTGGGTGGCACAATCCGCTGCAATTATGAGGCAGCCAAAGTATTATAGCCATAATATGCACAGAAATACAAAACAGTCTTTCATCTTCACCCAAGTTAATGTGTCTACCTAAAAATGATGGTATATTAAAATACATGCCTTTGTAGGGAATAGTGCACAGTATTATACTATGCTTGGATTACTTACAGTGTAATCTTTATGACCTTTGGGATATCCAGTTACACAATTCCTGTTAGAACACAACACAAAACTTTCAACAAAGCACTCTTCACTGAAATAATTAGATGAGTTTCATCAACCACTTTAGGGGAATTAGCTAAGAGTCGATAGAAACTTAATGTTTCAAAAATCCAAAGAATAAAGGGCAAAATATTGAATTGTTGTAATAATACAAATATATTGTTACTGTACCTATTGAGGGGGTTTGTGATAAAGTCTATTGGGTTTGTGCACTATGTGGGGAGGTATGAACAGTTGCATTTAATCAGAGAGCAAGGGATTACAATAGGTGTGTTAATGTTGTGTGCCAATATATAAGTGGGTAGCAGAGGCATTATTATACACTAATCTACACACACCAGACAAGCCAGAAGACTTGCTTTTCCCTCCCCTCAGATATCCTAAAGGTGTAGTGCTATTCACCACTGCAGGGGATCCTGGGAAGGCATATTCCGTTAACAATTATCATCTTATATACAAGTAGTACACATAACCAAAACACTTTATTAGGACATTACCATGGTTTTGCTTAAACTTGAACAATTAAAAAAAAAAACATTTGTTAAGAGTACATAAGCCTTTTTTGTCTTTGTACACGTTATATATTGCCCATGCAAAATCAACTTGCCTTTTTTGATAAAATAGAACTCAATATATTGTTTATAAATTTCCCTCTTTTGGTTTAACTTCTCCATTTCCTGTCTATTCCCACAAAGTAATCTCCAAGGTAATTTTACCCTTCTCCACTCTTTCTACATAATTTAACTCCTATTTTATATCCCCTACTTTAGTTTGATTGTAGTTCTGTTCTTTCTACCTTCTACATTTAGTGTCAGTAGAAAACCAAATATTCTATTAGCCCTTTAATTACCCATGCAGGGCACAATGCAATGTATACGTTTCCCAGTATCTGTAAAATACAGCTTTTCATAAATAAGTATAAGTGAACTACAAAAAACAGATATTTATAGCTAGAGTTGAGAAAATGTGCCTTTTTTTCCTACTAGCTATTAATAACAAAAACATTTTGGTAAAAAAAACCAAGGTCCTGCAACTGAGGAAAGCATAGAAGCAGATGGTATGGGGAAAGTGAAAAATGTCTAAACATCTACGCATTTCACATTCAATGCGAGTAGTCAAAGCTCAATGTGCTATTTATAATAACGTGGAAGATTTATACATTTTTATCTCCCCCAAGCCGCCTGATGCTATGCTTTTGACATATAAATAATGTTATGTTTTAAGAAGATTGGTTGGTAAAATTACTAAGTTATTTATCACAAGGAGAGTACCCACAGTGCATTTTCATATGTATTGTGTTCTGGGTAATGACAGCACTCCATGGTAGAGATGCGCCTCCCATATAGAAGATGGGGTCTGAGCACACACAAAAAAAGATGGAGCCAATAAACCGAGTATGTTGTGTAACGTAGGGGAGCAGTGTTAGCTTAAAACCCTGTTGGAGCAGGAAAACTTTAGTGCAGAATATTTATTCATAATAGTGAGCTCTGCAAATATTGTTTTATTTTTGCAGTTCACTTGAATAGCTCCCTTTGTCACCAGCACACACTTGATTAACACTATTAACACACTTAATTTGCTACCGGCAGATAATGGAACATGTGAATCAAGAGTATTACTTTGATTAATAATGCAGAAACATTGCCATACTAGATATGCCATCATGAAAAAGAGATGATCTTGCAAACACAGAAAATATGTCAAGTTTTGTCCATCCCTTATAATTATTACACACAACATAAGGTGATAGGAAAATGTATCCACTTAAAAAGTCAACAGCAGAGGCATTATTAAATGCAAATATACGCACACCAGAAATGCCAGAAGACTTGCTTTTCCCACAGAAATCCTAAACTTGCAGTGCTACCACCACTGCAAGGGATTCTGGGTAGGTATATGCAAGTAAGTTTAACAATGATCACCTGTATATCCAACTTATACATTGACCCCTTGGAGCAAATGCCTGCTGTACAAGACATCCTTTAAACATAGCCCAGGACAGAGGTACTGAGATAACTCATGGACAGCTGTTTTATGGCAGTATTAACACTGGGACAGACAAACCACTGTTAATTTCACTGACTAAACATTTTCATCATAGTTTGTCAACTGAATGTTTTCTGTGAATAAAACTAACCAATAACTAAATAAAAACTAAGTTAACCCCTTAAGGACAATGATTTTGTTTCTTTTGATGTCCGTTCTGGACAATAGCTTTTTCTACTTTAGTTATTGTGCGTATAAATTAACCATGTATAATGTATTGGGTTTTTTTTAAGGAGAGATAGGGCTTTCTTTTGCAACCATTTTTTAAGATTTAACCCTTTGTGTAATGTATTAAATATAATGAAGAGTGTAAAAATACAAAAAAAAAAATGTTTATTTGTGTTTTTTTAGTACATTTTTCTCTGGGACACAGGATATTTCTCTCCTCTCTCTCTCTGACACAACATAAAAATGTATCAGGGAGAGAGAGGGTAGATTTTGACAACCAGTGTTCTTACAACCCTGATTGTCATTTACTGTTTTTTTCCGGTTTATAGACTTTTGGTTTATAGAATACATGTAATGCTATTGCTATTCTATAAACCGAAAGTCTATAAACCGAATGTCATTCGGTTTATAGACTTTCGGCTTATGGAATACATGTAATACTATTGGCTTTCTATAAACCGAAATAGAGTCCCCATTCATAAGAATTTCTTTTTTCGGTTTATAGAAAGCCAATAGCATTACATACAATTGAATCGCCGAACCCCGAACTCCAACCCGGACATACAGTGAAATGTCCGTGTTCGGGTGTGGGGTCCAAAAACCGTAAAGTCCCATCCTGGGATGTGTTTATTGGCCTAATATTTGCCTACATGCTTACATATGATTCTCCACATGTCCTATTGGAGGTGTGTTTGTGAATACCATATTTTTTTATTTCATGTATTTGGTATCAGTACATATTGCACTATTATCATTTTCTTTATATTTCTTTAGTATCTGGTTTTATACTTCATTTTTATTCTACTACAGTTTTAAAGTTCAAACCTGATGCACTTGGACACTTTATTCTTTGTCTCCTGAGGAAGCTGGATATTACCAGCGAAACGCGTTGAGAGAGTCTACATACCATCATCTGCAGAACTTGCTTCGGAGTTGTGGCAGTGAGAATCTTTCAATGACTCACCCACTCTGGTGGTTTCCTGCTTATTCACACATTTTCATGTGCTTATGAATTTGTAAGTGTTCCCTTTTACCTTTATTGTGCACTTTATATGGATTCTACACCATTGGATTTTACTTGTTTTATAGATATATTAAAGAAGAATTTTCTAGCATGAACATGAGGACCACTTTTATCTGTTGATGGGTGCTTTATACAAAGATTGTTTGTAAGTGTAACTTACTCCTTCAATACCTCCATTTATATCTGTAACGGACCGTCTACCCGACGTAGTAGACCCTTTGCCCATTGTAGGGAATCACCTCCTTAGCCCCCCGATTACAGCTCAGCATTCACCCAGCAAGTCTTTCCTGGACCCTTGCTCATTGTACCCAAATAGACAGGACATCTAGCAGTTAGGTACAGCAAGAAGAACAACTCTCTTTATTTGTGCAACAGCACAGACTTATATACACATAAACATGACATCACAGCATTAGTAATCCAGATAGAAATGACCATGAGTAAACCTAATTACAATACACACAGTAAGACACATAATCAACACAATATAATCAGTTTTTAACAGAAGGACATACAATGGGGAAATCCTGCCTCACACCTTTCAGGATACAAAGGTATCAGATACATACAGAGTGCACTCAATTAAAGTAACTTGCTAAGTGACATCACTGTACAACAGGACACTGAATTACTTACATGAAAGGTGACATAATTACAGGGGTTTACAGGATAGCATACAATCTTAACCTGGGGAAAACACAGTGAATGGGACAAAGGCTTAAATCCTAAAGTACACATCTTGGCTCACATCCTGAATGAGCCTGTATTTGAAGTCCAGTTGAAAACAGGGGTCCACTGGCACCCTCAAAGTGTGTACCCTAAAACTAATATATTTACCGACAGGGTCCATAGTCTACAGGGAGTCTTCTGGCTACCAGGCCCCTTCAAGAACCCCCGTCACAGTGGATCTTCAAATCCATTTCATGACAATATCATACTGTATTACGCTATTTTTGTTCTCTTCCAAGTGATTTGCGCTCTCTTGTTGTTTGATTGTACAACGCCACTGCATTCTGCTCATGCACAGATGAAAGCAATTTGTGAATTCACTGTACCAAGAGTAGCCTTCAATAAGTCAAGATCTTGCTATATTCAACTCTAAACACAACCCTACATGAGTAGGCCACTATGTTGACCTCATGGGTTACAATGGGCTGGGGTAATGGCTTCCTTAGTGAATAGTTATGGTGATGATTCTAGTGTTTACACCCTAGGAGACCTAAGACCAATTTTGCATTTATGGATGAAACAGATAAAACCACAACTGACAGCGCTTAGTACTGGGACTTGTTAAACAGTAATTGTGCAAAATATTCTATTGCAATTAACACACACACACAAAATGTCATCAAACACACTGATATGGAAGAAAAGATCAATACATTATTTTTTGACTGACAAAGGATGAAGCAGTTTTTATTAGTATAATAATTAGTATAATTTATTCATTTATAAAAAAATAACTGCAAAGCAGGTAAGCAAAAGCCAGTAAGAAGTTACATTAAAGAAGAACCAAGAAGTATACACAGCTCATGTAATAAAACGTAACAAGAAAAGCTAATTCACCTTAGTGTATACATATATGACAGCTTAACATTATACAACAAACATAATAAAACATGTAAAAAATCAAGGGAATAAAATTATTGAAAGTTGAAGTGTTTTTTTTTTTTTTTTTAAACCAAACCAGACAACCATTTACCACTCATAAAATCTCTTGTGTATACAAATATTTGCTTCACGCTCCATTAACGTCTCAGTGTCCTAGGAGATTACTCTATGTTGGTGGTCTTATCTTATTATCACCCTTTTTACAGTGAAACTAATTCTATTTCTCTTTTCTTTACTCACTGCTTCTTACATTCAAACTGTTTTCTAAAATAATGAAATATTTAAAAGAAGGATTAGTAATTATAGTAATATTTATCTCCATAGTGTTGTCAGTTGGCACATGAAAGTAATAAATCCATATTTAAACTATATATATATATATATATATATATATATATATATATATATATATATAAAAACATAATTCTTTTTTTTAATCAATTGTATGTGTAATGTATAACAAAATATTATCTGATTGTTGCACCTCTCTTCTTTCCAGGTTTTAATTTTTAATTGCTAGATGAGTTCACACAACATGATGGTATTTGTTTGTAACGTTTTTTTATTCACAGCTGATTTAACACAAATGTATTTGTTTATATTATGTAATTAATTCATCTGAAATGTCAATTCCTTCAGTTTTTATTTACACTGATGATTTTTTCAGGAATCAGGAAAATTGATTTCCTTGATTACCACTAGTAAAATAAACTGGAGAAGCTGGATTTTTCATGGCAATGAAGGACACACGTCAACTCCCATATAATTCCAACATTTACTTACATGTTTAAGATTCTCCCAGAACAGTGGTTAGCTATGTAACAAAGCAGCAAAACCATCGTAAACAAAGTTTTTTGGTAATATTAGCGGAGGAGCTAACTGATTAATACACATTATACGGCAAGTGTTATTTATAGACTACAGTGTAATTTACAGAGTACAACTTGATTCAGCAAAAAAAAAGATGGAACAGTATGGAATGTGAATCAAGTGGCATACAGAATCTGAGTCTGTTATTGTGAGCCCATAAAAAATCAATAATTATAAAGGAGGCCAGACATTCTAACCTTATTTTGGATCATATAATGGATGTATTGGAGAAGGTGAAGGTTATTTGTGGCATAAGCAATAGGATCCCAAAATATATCAAATTACAAGGGTTGGAACACTATATAATAGAACGGAATACTAAGAGATGGACGAGGAAGGGTATCATGTTCCTGAGCCAAGTAATTCTACAAGTAAACTTAAATTCATTCTCACAAATTTGACTAGTTTTCGGGATTCCTGATGCAGAACTATTCACTTACTAGCACATCAAGATTTTTTAAAATGAGAATTTGATTTTGAAAAGTAATCAGAATTAATGGATAAGCTTTTTGATATATTTAACCCCTTAGTGACAAGACTGTTTTGAAAATATTGTACCCGTCACGACAATGACTATTTTAATATTTTTGTGGTGTTTGTGTTTAGCTGTCATTTTCTTCTGTCTCACTTAATGTACCCTTACATACTGCTTTTGAGCCACCAAATAATATGCAAACACGCAGGTCCATAAAATCCAATATTTATTTCAAAAATAATAATACGGAGAAGGATCCGTCTCACACATTTCGCATTACACATCACACCAGGTGTTGAGCTTTTAAACCCCTTTGTGCCAATATATGACATTTGGATTCATGTCAGGATTAACATATCATTTTTTTGCACTTTATGATATTTGATAATATGTATATTTATGTAGGATTTTTCTATTGTTGACACCCATTATAACTATCTTTATTTAATCAATTTATGTTTTATTCTCGTTTTGGCACATAATACGTATTTAATTAGTCTGTTTTTAACATGCGTGGGGAGGGAACTGTGTCCATATACTGTAGTCTGTTTGGCCAGTATGAGCTTAAATGCTCAACTGGTGTGAAGCAATGTCTATGATTAAGCTGTGATGTGAAATGGTGAGACGGTTCCTTTTCCGTATTATGATTTTAATATTTTTGAAATAAATATTGAGTTGTATGGACCTACATGTTTGCAGATCATTTGGTGGATCAAGGAGCGCTATAATTCACATCACTCCTCTCTTTGGATTAATTTACCTACGACTAGGAAAGTCTTTTGCTATAATTGTTAGCCCATGTAAAGCTGCCATTTTCCTCGTCCAGGTAAAAAAATGCGTATTTCAACTATTCTGCCAGTCTATGATGTTTCTTAGACTTAGCGGGGTTACCCAAGTTAAATATATAATAAAAGAGTATATATTCAGATGCATTTTCAAATATAAACCTATTAAGAAGAATAATATACAGCTTTTTCCTCAACACAAGAATAATTACTTTCAAAACTGTTAATAAGTGAGATAATTTCAGGTGATGGACACTGTTCTGTGTACATTATGTACATATGAACTAGTGAATCTAGTTTTACAATTTAAATGCAAATTAATGAGAAAAAATATGCTTTTTGCGTTATCTGATCCATCTTCATTGCAGGAATACATTAAAGCCATTACGCTAAACATTTCCAATACAAGAAAAAAGTACACGTAATTTATAGCCAAATGGCTTTCATTAGAAAGAGTACACAGAAAAATAATAGAGAACATATTCCTATTGGAGCACTGATTAAATGTAAATCAAATTACATAACCAAAAAAGCTATGCCTTGATAATAGAAAGGAAAGCTATTTTATATAAATGTGTGTTGAATAAGATCATATTTTCTGATTTTTATTGTGATGCTGAATGTATTAATACATACTTAGGAAACAGGAGGACGTAAAGTAACAAAAAACATATCTCGTGTTAGGCTCTCTCTTTCCAAAATGTATTGGGTATTTGCTAAAAAAAAAAAAAAAAAAAAATTATCATGAAACGTATTTTATGTACACAACTATTTTTTCTATTTGCTACTTATCTGGTGTTCCAAATACCAGTATTTAAAACGTCACTAGTAATTATGCGTACATTGTGAAAATATGTAAAACGGTGGTAAAAAGAGCTTGCTTGTCGCAAAAATTTTATAAATAAAAACACATTACTTGTTTCACATTTTTTTCTCTCACTCCTACTACTCACTACTTAGAATATAGAGGAAAATGAAAGTAATGGCAAAGATGTGGTACACCAGGGCTAGGCATTCTTCAACAATTGATGGTTTGCAAGCATTAAGCCTGTAAGAGCATTATTGGACATGTAGTCCACAACATCTGGAGGACCGAAGGTTGCCTACCCCTGTGGTGGACTATAGACATCTGCTTGTGGAACAGGATAACTTGTGTAGAAACATTTTCCCATTTATTTTGCCACATGAATGAAAGATTATGCTGTCACACCACTGCTACCTTAAATGACTAATTCACATATTGAATATGGTTTGACTCATGAGGGACATGATTGCTGCTGAATCAAAGAAGCACAGCAGGTACTATGTAACTAATGATTAGTTCCTTGCTGAATCATCTCTCCAATTAATAAATGTCGACAATTACATTTAGGTACAGGAACATGACATCAGCATGACTGGATATACAGCAGGCAATTTGTTACCATGCTTAATACCAATTTAGCATCTTGCTTCTGATATTTCCAAAATCAATAATATTAATAAATACAATATTAACATTAATTAAAATTAATAAAAGTAAACTAATGTGTTTTATTAGAGAGGTAAGTAATATAGCAAAACAAATATAATTTTCCAGATTTTAGAAGAAATTACAAAGTTTTTTTCTTGATCAACAAACATGGGTTTATGGAAATGCATTGTTTCAAGCTAATTGACTATGTAGCTAATATCAATAATCAATTTACTTATAATTGCACATTTGTCTATGCATATATACATGGATAAAAAGAATCAATATTTGATGCACAAAATAATGGCATACCGTACTTGCTTGAATATAAGACAAGTTTTTTTCAGAACATGCTCTAAAAAAAAGTCCCCTCCCTTTAGGTTGTCTTATAATCAGGTCTGATTATAAGACTAGGATTGAGGTCCCATGCATAGATACAAGGGACCTAGTTCTCACTCGCAGGCATCCTCCAATGCTGCTCTGCCGGAACATTTGTGACAGAACACCTGTATCATGTTACTCCCCAGTGTTCGGTCAGAGAACCATAAGTGCTGGACAGCAGTGGAGGATGTCAGCAAGCAGATTGGCAAATAAAAGAAACTTAAACAAGAAATGCATTTTTTTTTCAATCATAATATTCATCAAATATGAAAACAGTTTACATGTGGATTAATATATACAAGTAAAACTTTTTCTCCAATATGGTAGTTGACACAAAGTGATTTCTGACAGCCTGCCTGCCTGGGGTTCTTGGAGGCGCCAGTGGGCCATACAAATCCCTGTAGATTATGGGCCCTGGCTTATGTGCCATATTTTTAGTTATATTCTGTTAGTATATTGGTTTATGTAATGTTTAATTCTGTGAGTAGACCACTCTGAAAGATTATAATGTGTCAGTGACAATAATTGATAGTTTACTCCAACATCCATTGTTCTGGATTAACTGGTAAACTGATTATGTTGTGTATATTATGTTTCTTACTGTGTGTCTACTCACTGTATGGTAATTCCTATTTGGTTTGCAGTCTGAAAGTCTAATGTATTCCTAGCCCCAGTTAGTTGGAGAACTATGTTTAGTTCCATCCACCCCATTATATACTAATGTCTGTGATGTCATGTTTATGTCTTTTTTTAGTCTGTGTTGTTACACAAATAAAGAAGTTATTAATTCTTGCTGTGCCTAACTGCTAGTGGTCTCCTGTCTGTTATTTGGGTACAAAGAGCAAGGATCCAGAAAGACTTATGGTTGAATGCTGAGCTGTAATCGGAGGCTAAGGAGGTGATTTTTTACAATGGGCAGAGGGTCTACTATGTCCGGAAGACGGTCCGTTACAGTAGTCTTACATTCCACAAAAAAGCAACTGGTGTTCGAGTCGGCTCCACTAACCATTACCATGGGAGCGGGTGCTTCCCCACGTTGATTAGACGTAATGTGTTGGCAAAAGAGAGAAGAAAAGATGTGCACTCCACTCCTCATAGCATAGATGAATAAGGTGCTTAATTAAAGTGAACGGCAGACAAAAAATGGGATGACAGAACGAAGAAGGGTAAGGGGGGACCACACCTTACGCGTTTCGTGTATTGTAACGCTTAATCATATGATTATGAATTTTCGTTCTGTCATCCCATTTTTTGTCTGCCGTTCACTTTAATAAAGCACCTTATTCATCTATGCTATAAGGAGTGGAGTGCACATCTTTTCTTCAGTCTTATATTCCAGCCTTTTCTTTTTTTTTGTAAATGAATATCCAAAGTTTTGGGGGTCTCATATTTAGGGTCGTCTTAATTTTGAGCATATGCGGTATGTATATGAATTTGTACTGTATCATTTGTATGGCAATCTGTAGCAGATTACTGCTGGTTTTCATGGCATCTTACATTCTAGCTAAATCCAAAAAGTAAACACAGACATCTATATAAATGGGTTTGAAAGTTAACTAAACCTTTTTTTGACTGAATGTTTATTTTTTTTGGTGGTGGGTCAGAATTACTCTTTTAGGGACATCTGTATTGCATTGCTGACAATTGTGTAGGCAATGCAATTCGGAAGATGCCTGACGGTGAACTGTGTGTGCATCACTCCAAAAAAAGTTTTGTTGTCCTTTACTCATGGCTCAGGGAAACATTACACAATGTACAGCAGAACACATGTGCTATTCACTCTACTACTTTGCATTTACTCATTACTGCAAGTACAAACATGAACTCACCTATAAATAGTTAATTACACCAATCACAATGCCCAAATTATCATGATAATCATGTATGAAAGCTACCCCATAATGCATATAAAAGATGTACATTACAAAGAATCGGTGGACAAACAGTCTAAAATATTACAAAATACACAATTATTCATTTAGTTTTGCCCATGCCTTCAATATCATAATAATGAAGTGTATACAACTACACCATCCCTAATATACATAATAATATAATAATATCCAAGACATCTTTTATATATAAAAAATATGCAAAACAAAGAATAAGTGAACAAATACCCTAAAGTGTTGCAAAAATGTCCATTTAGTTTAAAGAGTGAATAATATTTGTAATATACTTAAAGATTTCCCAAACACCAGGTAATTATTGCAGTGTGTTAATTGTATCCAAATACTTTAAAATGAGTGTAACAAAAGTGTAATTTAAAAATGGACAAGCACTAGATAAATAATGGATACACAGGAGCACAGATTCCCTACAGAAATAAACAAGCACATATAACAATACGTAATATAAAAATACATTTTTAGATTCTATTTACTAGATCTTTAGAATTATAATATTGTCAAGTAAACAAAAATCACACAACATCAGTGGGGAAAAGATGTTAATTAATTCAATTTCCCCTAAATAAATGTGGTGGCATTCTAAAGAGAACATTCACAACATCACCCCTGCACTACGTGGGCCAACACACACACTCACTCAGTGCAATGACACTAAAACATTTTCTAAAACAATTACTAGCCCTTGAATTATACTGGAAAAAATATTTTCAAACAGGTCTACCTTTTTGTTTTTTAATATAATTGCTGCTATCTTGTCCTCCTTTTTAAAACCTGCTGTTTCACACAACATATTTAGACTCAAATTTCTGGCAACAAACCAAGTAAATAATATTCATAGAATAGTAATTTATATAAAGTGTCCCCTTTTAACCAATTAACTAATTGTTTCTTGTAGAATCGCCAAAATCACATATTTTGCATTTTTCATGACTATGTGGATATGTCCCAACAGTTTTCTGGCAATTTTTCTGTCATATTTAACGCTGTAAAATGAGTGTGAGATAATAGATATTGCAAAGATGTAGCTTTCTTGGCAAAAACAAAAAATACCTTCCTGTACTAATACCCTTATATTTCCTGAATCAAGAATGCCAAATTGGAGATTTTTTAAGAATTGTTTTAATATCAGAATATATTAATTAATTTCGTTTCAGTTATCATTTTTTATACATTTTTTGTTTGTGTTTTTTACTCTTCAATACGTGTTTTGTATTAGTGTTTTATATATGTATATTTGTGAATACACTAATGAAGTAAAGTCTGTTTAGTTACATGCAACGCAGTGTAGAAAATTCCTTAAGTGGTTAAATCGTTAAATTTAGCACACCAAAATCTAGTCAGAGAGAACACATCTGTAACTGTTAATTCCAAAATATCCTAAAATATTTCAAAATGCTTCAGCAAGCAGAATCGTAGTAAAGTATGTTAATGATCATCACAGTAGATTTAGATTCTTAAAATCGAGTTAAGTATTATGGGCAATGGACTAGCACTCAGCAAGCCGCAGCTTAAGAGATTGATTTATTAAGCAGTGCCTTTAAATGGAAGAAGAAAATAGAGAAGAACATTTAATTTTTACTAAGTAGTTTTCACATTCAAATATATTTATATGCTTGCCAGGTTGGAGACAGACCATTTTCTATTTCTCATTTACATACCTGTAAACAGTGTTCACTTCCATGGCATTTTGGCATAGGCATTTCCAAGCCATGCAGGGTTACATGACATGGTGTTACATCATTTAACACTATCTGTGTGTGCCTATAATGGAATATTTGTACATCGCCCAGTCAGGTATGAGCCGGAACCAGGCCTGCAGTACTGCAGGCTAGTGTGTTTCAATCTTGTTATGTCTTACAGATATAAATAGCATACAAATATACACTATATTCTCCACACAAAATAATTACATGTCAGGGGAGCAAAATGTGACTGTCTTGTCATATCCTGGACTGTTGGCAGATATGCAATTAAACACACCCCTTGCATTATATCAAATAATGGATTAGAAATGCTCTTAAAAGTGCACATATAATATCTGTTGTCCTACCTGAGGAAGAAATCTCTCCCATCTCTGTTTGTAGCCATCTCCCATCCATAGGGTGGTCCCTGTGGCAAACTCCAGGTTCCTGTGGGCGGGGGCCACCCTGATGATTTTGCCCTGTGACTGTAAGAAGAATATAAATTAAAACCCTCCACTCAGCTAAGGTAAACTATGCATAATGCATCTAAACATGTGCTTTATGAGCATGCATAGCATCTGGTACTTGAATTAATATCACATTTGTGTGAAATTCCATGGGCTGCCACACAATGGTTTCCTATAAAACCAAAGAGGCCTGGATAAAGGAAGGTATAATGTATGTTATGTATTTAAATTATTAAGGGCAGATTGAGCTATTATGTCCACTCAAATAGAAAATATATTTATCATTGGAATTATTTCTGACTGAACACTCTGGAGCAGAAACGCTTCTTTATAATTTTGTAACAACAACAACAAAAACAAAACACAAAAAATATTTTTTTAAATTAACCCCTTAGTGACATGACTTTTTTGGCTTGTCCGACGCTTGGTGACATGGGCTGTTTTAACATTTCTGAGCAGTTTGTGTTTTGCTGTAATTTATTTCTGTCTCATTTAGTGTACCCGCACAAACTATATATCGTTTTTATCGTCATAAGAAGGGCTTTCTTTTGATACCATTATTTTGATAATAGCATATAATTTGATGTAAAAAAAATAATAAAATATGGCAAAAAAATTGAAAAAATTATTTTTTTATGACTTTTATTTGAAAAATCTTATACTCATGTACAAGAGACAACAAAAAAACACTGCTAAAAAGTTTCTAATATATGTCCTGAGTTCAGAAATAGCCCATGTTTTTATGTTTTTGTGCTTTTTTATTCATGTTATAGGGCCAGAACTATAAGTGGTGCAAAGCTATTTTAAAATCCCTTCTTTCAAAATTAGCGATAGTGACATTGTAACACTGATTTCTGTACTAAATCCATGAATGACCCCCAACATGTACATATTTTTGAAAACTAGACAACTCAGGGCATTTAACTTGGGGTATTTTGACACATTTCATGTAGCCATTTTACCACCAATCTATGCCAAAGTTTGCAGCAAAAAATCTTTTTTTTTAATTTTTCACATATATTGCAATTTAGGTAAACATTACCTTAAAATGTGAAGGGGTATTTCCAAATAACACCTCAATATGTGTTCAGCAACATCTCCTGAGTACAGGGATACCACCCATGCATAGGTTTGTTGGTTTGTTTTGGGGCTAAAAGGCCACATTTAGGGGGTGCGCATTTTGGTTTTCCAACTTGGAATTCTGACATGCAGAAAACTTGTGCCCATGTCCCATTTGGGACATTTTTGAAGCCATAAAGTGTATTCTACCCCACAAAACCATATATTTTTTTAAACTAGACACCCTAGGGTATTTCAAATGGTAGTATTTTAACACTTTCCATGCACTAATTATACTACCAGCCTATGTCAATGTTTTGGGTAGTAATTTTTTTTCACATACATTGTACTTTGGGCATGAATTCACAGATCCTGTTATATGTCAGTGCCAAACAACACCTCAATATGTGTTCAGCAACATCTCCTGAGTACAGGGATACCACCCATGTATAGGTTGGTTAGGTTATTTGGGGGTTAAAAGGCCACATTTGAGAGGTGCGCTTTTTGGTTTTCCAACTTGGAATTCTGACGTGCAGAAAACCTGCGCCCATGTCCCATTTGGGACATTTTTGAAGCCAAAAAGTGTATTCTACCCCACAAAACCATATATTTTTGAAAACTAGACACCCTAGGGTATTTCAAATGGTAGTATTTTAACACTTTTCATGCACTAATTCTACCACCAGCCTATGTCAATGTTATGGATAGTAATTTGTTTTTCACATTCATTGTACATCGGGCATGAATTCACAGATCCTATTATGTGTCAGTGCCAAACAACACCTTAATATGTGTTCAGCAACATCTCCTGAGTACAGGGATACCACCCATGTGTAGGTTAGTTAGATTATTTGGGGGCTAAAAGGCCACGTTTAGGGGGGGTGCATTTCCAACTTGGAATTTTGACATGTAGTCAGCCTGCGCCCATGTTCCATTTGGGACACTTTTGAAGCCTGTCAAAGTATTTTACCCCATAAAACCATATATTTTGGAAAACTAGACATCCTAGGGTATTTAAAATTGTGGTATTTTAACACTTTCCAAGTGCTAATTCTACCACCAACCTATGTCAAAGGGATGGGATGTCATTTTTTCCCCACACACATTGTAGTTCAGGCAGGAATTTTCAGATTCTGGTATTTGCCACTGCCAACCAACACCTCAATATGTGTTCAGCAACATCTCCTGAGTACAGGGATACCCCCCATGCATAGGTTTGTTGGTTTGTATTGGGTCTAAAATTCCACATTTAGGGGGTGCGCAATTCCAACCTGGAATTTTGACATGTAGTCAGCCTGCGCCCATGTTCCATTTGGAACATTTTTGAAGCCGTCCAATGAATTTTACCCCATCAAACCATATATTTTTGGAAAATAGACATCCTAAGGTATTTCAAATGGTGGTATTTTAATACTGTATAGGTACTAATTCTACCACCGTTTTTTTTCCACATGCATTGTACTTCAGGCATGAATTCACAGATTCTGGTATATGTCACTGCCAAACAACAACCCAATATGTGTTCAGCAACATCTCCCGAGTACAGGGATAGCACCCATGCATAGGTTTGTTGGTTTGTTTTTGGCTAGAAGGCAACATTTGTGAGATGCGCATCTCAAAATTCCAACTTGGAATTTTGACATGTAGTCAACCTGCGTCCGTGTCCTTTATGGGATATATCTTTGAAGCCAGCCAATGAAATTTACCCCCACCAAACCATATATTTTTTTATCGGTAGACCCCCATCACTACTTGTGGCAAGGGCTCAGCAGCCACCGATACATCGCTAGATGATGTATCAGAAAGCTGAATAGGGTCAAAATCGAACCCTGAGTCCGCGGCCTCAGAATCAGTGCGTAAGCAGTGATCTCGAGCAAAGAAGGGGTTAATAGCTCTTAGAAGAGCCTATCTAGTACTGTAATACATTACAGTACAAAGAAATTAATCCATAAAACAGTGCAGACAGCAAAACATACTGTTGCTGTGCAAGATTACTGCTTACACAGTGATGAATGGCAGGGAAGGGGTTAATACACAGTGAAAGACTTTCATAAAACCTGCCAATTTTATAAAATGTTATTTTATATCACTAATACTGATCTGTCTCTTTCCGTCACAAAAATGTAAGTGAGGAGAGGGAGGCAGATCAATATTTGTGAATATTGATCCGATTAATTTTGATCTGACCAGCTTAATTGAGAAATCACCAAACCGCCTTTGCCACTAATTCGCTGTTACTGATCGCTATGCGCTCAGGCAGCTTAAAAAAAAAAATCTCAAATATTTTTACTTTACATGTAATCCCCTAGCGGGTATGTGTAAAAAAAAAATAAAAAATATGCAGACAGATAAAAATTGCTTTGGCGTCAATATCATTGCGTAAGCAGTGATCGACGGCAAATAAGGGGTTAATAACTCTTAGAAGAGCCTTTTTAGTACTGTAATAAATTACAGTACAAAAAAATTAACCCCTAAAAAATGCACAAACAGCAAAAATAAATGCGCTGATGTGCACGATCACTGCTTATGCAAGATCAGTGGCAGGGAAGGGGTTAAACACAGGGAATTGCTTTAATAAATTTTTTTTTATTGTTTTATTATTTGTGTGTTGTGTATTTATTGTTTTTTTTTAACTTTTACTTACGTTTATAACTTTGATCTCTCTCTCTCCCTCACTAAAAAAAATGTGAGGAGAGGGAGGCAGATCATAACTGGTCAGATCAATATAGAGTTAATATTGATCTGACCAGTCAGTGGGGATGTTCAGCAGAGCATCCCCACTGCCTGTCAGTGTGCCTGGCAGTCACTGATTGCCTCTGTGAAGAGGCAATCGTGTGACAGCCAGAGAGCACAGGAAGCAGGTACTTCCTGCCTCCTGTGCTCTTGCCCTTAGAAGGGCAGTGCCATCTTGGTCACTCAGTGACCAAGATCGTGCATTTTTTTTTTAGTGTTTCTGATTGCCTCGACTTGCGAGGCAATCAGAAACACTTTCTGAGCATAGGAAGCGAAATATTCGCTTCCTATGCTCATTTTTTAAATGCCCGCGTTTTAAAGGCACTGTGCCTTTAAAACCGGCATTTCGATCGCTTTCCGGAGCGATCGAAATGCCGACGGGCATTTTTTTTAGCATTGTACGATGCTTCCACACGGAAGCATCGTTACAATGCCGCTTGAGCACTGAAAGCGGAAAAACTCCGCTTTCAGTGCTCGTTTTGACACAGGACGGACTAGGTCCGTCCTGTGTCACTAACGCCTCGGCACACAGGACGGACCTAGTCCGTCCTGTGTCGCCAAGGGGTTAAGCACTGTGATGTCAAGTAAACAGTTAACTAAACTGTACTGACAAGTGCTTTAGTATCTGATTTGGAGTGCTCAGTATACATACCCGATAAAAATATTATTTATTACCGAATTAAGTGTATGCCTCCCAACTGTCTGACTTTTCTGCAGAACAGCGCCAATTTCAAAGATCTGTCCCACTGTCCCACCAAGCTCTACCTCTGCCCCGGGTTTGTTGAAACAGAAGTAGAGCTCGTGGGACAGCTGAGAATGCATTCTGCGTATGTGCAGTATTGTGCACATGTGTGTGGTGGTGCTGCCACTCAGCCTCCCAAGCTCCACCCACCAGAGTCCCGATTCACAGACATTAGGAAGTATGCAAGTGTTTTACATTTTTCTTCATTTATGGTTAAAACCTCTACAATTTTATGTTACATGAAATGTATGAATACAACATGCATATTCAAATTTATATGATTTCTTATCCACTTGAAAGTATGACTGTTTTTGGAATGTTGTACAGTTTAGGACACAGGCTGTTTTTACACTTCTGTGGTGTTTGTGTTTAGCTGTGATTTTTCTCCTCATTTACTGTACCCACACATAACATTTTTTATTGCCATTAAAAGGGCTTTCTTTAGATATCATCATACAATATGATGAACAAATTTAAAATATCCTACTGTGACCTTTTGACAGCAACCCTAGCACTAACTCAAATCTAATTCTGACCTTGTGTTTAAATTATTTTCTCAGTTAACTGCTGCTCTTGCCGGCTAGACGGCAGTGACCATGCTGCCTTCCAATATGATGCCTTCAATTGTTCCATGGACTGATCACGATGCCCTGGGGTCCACATTTGTGTGTTGCTGACTGCTTTGACATTGAGACATTACATCAACATCGCCTGAGTGGTGAAAGTGATCATTGATTCCATGCCGTCAACAGGTTCTTAATGCAAAAAATGTATGACGGCATGGAGCCTTTGGGTCCTCAGCAGATTAAGTGAACATATACTACAACATGTTAATAAATTATTATGCGTAAATTAACTGGTCTCCATTTATACACTTTTAAATGAACAGCAGTAGATAAACTCATCCAAGTTTAAGGGAACCACACATACCCCATCAAATGCTTGAGTGGAAAGTTACCTAAATTGAATGTCCAAATGTTGATCGCAATGTTTCCTCAGTATTAGTTATTTCTCTCCTCTCATTTGTTATTATGTTATTATGCTTGACTATTTTTTGTGTGTTTAATTTCACCATTTCATTTTCACCAGCATACTTGCCAACACTGACCACTATTATTTCAGCTAATCCATTGCTTCGTATTATTGTTATTAGCAACATCTTTGTAGTTTAACTGGATAGCTAATGTAGTTTAACATTCGCTAATCAATGGTGATAAAAAGATGGAGTGCTTATTTAGCGCTCCATCTGTTTATCACTGTATATCTTTTTCGAGAGGTGTTTAAAGGGAACACGCACCTTTGATGTTTTTGAGCAGCTTATGTAGGATTTGTGTGATTTCTAAAATTTATTGTGAAAGCGCCTGAAAACACTTTTTTCCTTCATTCGCTAAACAGTGTTCTCCCAATCTTAGGGTCTATCTATAGCAGAGTTAAAGAATTCCTTCATCTTTAGTGGTTACATTTCTTAACTCTATTGATCATTTAAGTGGGAGGTAATAATCTATTTGTGTGATTTGCAATACATTTGTAGCAAAATATCAGTGTTTTTAAGGGATCTTCACAGTGTATCATGTTAATCACTTTACACACTTTGTTTCACATTTCTGTCTATTTTAATAATTTTAAAAAAAGTTAGGCGTTATATATTTGTATAATGATTTCTGAAACGTAATCTTTGTTTTTTTTTTTGCCAATTTTTTATATTTAATGGTTACCTTCTGTTGGGGTCTCCAACATAATATCAAGCTCTACAACTGACCTTAAACTCTGTTTTGCAACTCTGACATTGTTCTTTAAAAAAGAGTAACCTATCTATTATGTAAGCTACAAATGCATCTTTTCAGTAAGTAAAAACAAAAAAAATGTATCTATTTGGCTGAAATACTTTCTTCCAGCAGATGTCACAGATTATTCACTATTGAATTGTGTCTGATGAGGGAAGATATGATCTAAAACTGTATTTTGCAACTCTGACATTGTTCTTTAGAAAAGAGTAATCTATCTACTATGTAACCTACTAAAACCGTGTAAAGAATTATTTTACATTATATGTAAATAATGGGCTATCAGATCAAGGTGGTCTGAAAATGTTCAAATCTGTTCCAGTTTTCCCAAGAGCATAGTGTTTGGAAAGTTGGTTGGACAGCCATTTTTAACTTAGTTAACAAAAAAAAAAAAAATGAAAATAAAATGTCCAGTGCGGTATTAATGCTGGTCAGAAAAGAATAGTCATGGCACTCTAACACTTAGAAAGTTTAGTGGAAACGGGAGTTGGCTACAGTTGCTAGGGATCTAGCACTCAAACTTTGTGACTGGAAATTCAAGTTTGGGCATTAAGAGATAGCGGTAACAGGTATTAACGCTGACCTTAAGGAATGATGCAGTTGTGTGTCTTAACATTGCAAATTACATGTTTCTTTTTGTATAGTTGGTTTCTTCTTCCCTAAAGGAGAATGTGGAGAACGTATCTTTTTTACATGACTAATACTTATCTCTATAGTGGAGTGATGACTGCTGTATGTCTTCTATTCTTGTAAATGCCTATATGGCCTTTGGAGGCGATCAGTCAAGTTATGTTAGTTTTTACTTGAATTGGGTTTGAATGAGATATAATATAACATGCATTCAGCAATAGCACTCGATGAATCATTACCACAGAGAGGAGCGCGGTTTATGTATGCGTGTTATTGTAGCATAGTTTCCCTCAGGATAGTTTAACATGTCTCCATTATGTAGTACGTCTTTATTTTGAAACAGAACTTTCACATTCCGCACGGGTGCTCAACTAGTAACGCTGGATACTTCTGCTAGAGGCAATAACCAACAGTACTTTTCCATCAGTTTTAAAGATGGAAAAGCAAAATTATAGATACATGTATCAAAGTTAAGAAGATCATTTATGCTGCCATTTTGTAACACACTTTTTGCGAACGTAATAAAACTCAACATTTTTTATTAAGTATAATCTTTCTTATGTGTACCAAATAATTGTTACTTTGTTAAAGGACAGCTGTAAGCAAACCTAACTTATATTTAATTTAAAGACTGCATAAATTGTAGAATTTGAAATATAAAAATCTTAATACATATAAAGTACCTTATTCTATGCACCATGTAGACCTGCAGTGGCTAACATGTTGTTCAGAATCTAGAAACGGATATTTCTTCTTATTGTGTCTGATGAATGAAGATCTGACCCAAGAATCTGATCAAAATGTTATCTCCCTGGTATATAAATATACCAGGTATATAGGTATATAGGAGGTATATGGTGCAAAGAGAACTGAATAAGGTACGTTATTTGCATTACTTCATTTGGATTTAAAATATTTACAGTTAAATTTAACTAAATATTTTTCATGCATTTGTCCTTGAAGAAGGATGAAGGCACTTATTGTCCATAAAACATGCATCTGAGTAATGTTTACCATTTTGAATAATGATGTTTCCTACACGTAATATATCGCATGATGTAAGCTACAAATGCATCTTTTCAATAAGTAAAAAAAAATAATGTTTATCTGTTTGGCTGTAATATTTTCTTCTAGCTGCTGTCACAGCTTATTTACTTTTGAATTGTATCCTATTTTTTGTTAACTTACGAAATACATGACAAAGGCTAAGGTTTAAGCAAATCAAATTCTCAAGTAACTTCCTAGAAAAGCAGTATGAAGTGACCAATTCACCGGTAGGGCTTATTGTCCTTAAGTGGGTCACATTGCTTTTCTAAAGCAAGTGATTCATTATTTATTGATGCATTGCTGCAGCATATGGCGTATTTAACTCCGTTGGGTAGCAAATTCTTTCTTTTGGCTTATGTTCAGGAAGACAGTTTTGCTTTTACAGCTTATGTTCTACTTTAAAGCCTTTGGCAGATTGGCTTAAACGTCCACAGCTTTTGTAAAATAGGACTGAGAAGATTTGCAGTGCGAACAATACTTATAGTGGTTTCCCAGCTGCCTTCTTTATTACTGTTGTTGGCAGGAATGTAAGATAATTCATTGCATATATTAAACAATTACCAAATTATGATATATGACATACAATGTTTTTCTAAAGGTTGCTTTTTGCATTACCTAATGCAAAGCTTGAGTAGGCAAAAACAAGAATGACATCCTGTAATCTCCTATTACCACTTTTTCTATGGACTCATGGGCTAATAGGGGAAATATGCATTTTTATCAGTATAGCTGTGATCTAACACTCAAACTTCAAATATATATATATATATATATATATATATATATATATATATATATATATATATATAACACAATAATATACATATTTAGTTGAAAACCTTTCATAAGCATCTGTGCCTGCTGTTGATCCAAAAGAAGGCAAAACAATGCCAACGTTTTCCATACATTTTATTGCATTGTGCAGTTTTTTACTCGTAAAATGACATCTACGCAACTTCAACTTATTAACATTAACACATGACAGGTGCTTTATTCGAGGTGAATCATACAAAACAGCATACATGTGATTTGCTCCAATAACTACTATTTATTGTCACCTGCAGGGGTATACTCTTATTTATCTTATGGTATGATTAAAAATATAATTTTTGTTAGAAAGATTATTTGGGAAAGATAAGTTTCCAGCAAGAAAACCTTTCCCATTTGCTATGCTGTCTTAATTACGCACTTAATATTAGACTTTACAGATTTTAAAGACACACAATATTTGATAAACTTTTTCTGCAAAAGTTAAAAAATAGGGAAATTTCTCCAGAATAGCATACCAGAATGAATGGGCTGGCTAGTTCTTTTTGATCTCCACTTTTACCACTTTACACCAAATTGTGTCTCTTATATATAAGCATTGTATTTTTCAAATTTGCTTTAAAAATTTATGTTTTTCACTGTTTGCAATGCAATGGGGCTGGTGCACAATTTCTTCCTGGGCTGTTTTCTATGCTCTGTCTGGTACTGCTCAGCTTTTCTCTTCTGGTTAAGCTTAGGGTTGCCACAGTTTCCTCAAAAAAATACTGTCCAAAGCTGTGGGTCAGCAAGGGCATAGCCACAAAAAAGTGGGACTAGAATGGGTGGAGCCAAATGCCACTCAATGCCCCTACCAGATTGTGCTTTAGGGTCCTCAGTACAGGCACCAGGTGCCTGGAGCTAAATTCTCATAATGCATTATGCATATACTGAAGCAGATTTCCCCTCATATTCCCTTACCCCAGATAACCCCCTCATCTCCCTTTTTGTCTGTCACATTTTCTCGTGTCTGTCTCTCCCTCATGTTTTATTTTGTCCGTCTCTCCTCCATTTCCTCGTCTGTCTGTCTCCTTCATTGTAAATGTAAAATCAATGACTTCATGTATTCTGTGTTCAGGCTATTCTGTGTTCAGGCTATATTGAAGAAACAAAAATTCTTGTTTCATGGAGCTTCTTTTCAAGATTTTATTAGTAGTCACTTGTGCAAAATAACAACAAACTGCTTGACGTGTTTCAGACTTCTGTTACGATCAAGGATAATACAATCTTGAAAAGAAGCTTCATGAAGTAAGCATTTATTATGGCATGAACACAAAATGCCTGAAGTAATTGATTTTACATTTACAATTCAGTTTGCTAGCTCTGCCAATTGCACTTAATTGACCCAGTGTATGGCATCTTGAGTATGACATTTGAGCCCAAAGATCTTGCACTGAATACCTTCATTGCTCTTTCCCTCGTGTCCCCTTTTGTCCGTTTCTCACCCATTCCCCATTTTGTCAATCTGTCACATCTCTCCTTTTGTCTGTCTCTCTCCCATCTCCCCTTTTGTTTAACTCTCTCCCTCATCTGTCTCTCTCCCCCTTCCTTATGTCTCTTTCACATCTCTTCTTTTGTCTGTCTCTCTCCCATATACCTTTTTATCTGTTTCTCTCCACAGCTCCCGTTTTGCCTTTCTCTTATATCTCTAACAGTGACAGTGAATTTAAAAATTGTATACCTTTTTATCCCCTTACTTTACTGTAACCTTTTTGCTTGTGCTCCAAGATAAAAAAATAAAAACAAGTCAAAAAGATGGTTCTATAAACTTACAAACGTATCTATAGAAACAAAAGATTTATTGTTATGTCACTTTTATATTCATCCAAGACAATAATATGTTTGACTTTTTTTATGACTAAACATTTATTTTTGCTTTTGTGTCCTGACACATAAGTATTAATCAGTTGACTCAAATATAGAGTAATATTTAATTAATGGACAACGTGCATATTTCATATGTATTCTTCATAGACATATTTTTAACGCGTATCTTATCTTTTTAAGTGGACAAATCAAATAAAGGTTTTCTAAACTAGCTTCTTTTTAACAACAGGACAGGCTATTCATTTAAGGTAAAAAATAAAACATTACGCAGTGCAAACTATTTTTAAGAAGCCTGCTGCACTATGACCAACTACATTGTATTTGAAAGCTTTGAAAAATGTACCATTTTTTTTAGCCTTCTACACTTCTACCTGTAGATATGAGTATGAAATAGAGCATAACACGTACTCTGTACAATGCAAGGTCAATAGATTTTCCTAGCATAAAAAATGTTTCCCTGTTTTTGCAACAGCTGTGAAACATATTACGAGGTGGAACTGTCAGTGTTATTTAGAGATGTCAGGTTGCATAGAGCATGGAATTTGTGTAGATACAGTAAATGAGAAACAAGAAAATTACAGCTAAACACAAACACCACAACAGCCTCTGTCCTACGGGAGCAACATTCCAAAAACAGTCTCATCCTTAAATGTGACCATAACCCATTCTAGCGCAGTGATTGCTAAGCTTGGAACTGCAGATGTTTGGAAACTACATAGCTAATGATCCTCAGTCAGTCTTAAATTTTCCTGAGAATCATGGAGTTGTTCAATTCAAGGTCCAAGGTCAGAAATCCCTCAGAAATCCCTGCTATAGTGAAAGTTATTTTGGTTGGTCCTTAATTTTCTATGTGTTAAGGTCTGATTAGAAATACCGTATTTGCTCGATTATAAGACGACACTGATTATAAGACGATCCCCCAAACTTTGGATATTCCTTTAGGAAAAAAACTAAAAGCCTGAATATAAGACTACCCTATAGGAAAAAAGTTCAACTTGTATATATTCACATGTAAATTGCTTTTTTAATAAAAAAATTATATCAAAAAATGCATTTCTTGTTTTTATTTCCTTTTATGTGCCAATGCTGCCTCTCTCTTTCCCTTGCCCCCAGCTCTGTCTCTCTCCCCCCTTAGTGTTGTCTCTGCCCTTGTTACTCTGTGCCCCCCTCCCTCACCCTTGTCTCTGTCTCTTCCCCCTCCCCTTGTTTCTCTCTGCCCCCTCCCTCCCCAGGGGCGGGCTGGGCCGGGGGGCAGGGTGGCAATTGCCCCCCAGGCCGCCCTAAACTATGTAAAACACGGCCGCTGGGCCAATGTTTTAAAAAAAAAAAAAAACGCGCTTGCAGGCAGAGACTGAGGTGAGAAGGGATCAGAAGATCCCCTCTCACCTCCGCTCTGCCTGCAAAGCTGCACGGGGAGCCGAACAGGCAGCACAGAGAAACCTCCGTGCTGCCTGTTCGGCTCCCCGTGCAGTGTGCCGACAGTCACGTGATCGGCGCTCTGACGTCAGACGCGCGCCGATCACGTGACCTGTCGGTACAACCGCCGGGAGGCCGAACAGGCAGCATGGAGGGACCATGCTGCCTGCCACCAGGGAAGTCCTCCTGCCACTAGACACCAGGGAAGTCCTGCCACTAGCCACCAGGGAAGTCCTGCCACTAGCCACCAGGGAAAAAGGTAAGGGGGGGGGGGGGGGTTTGGGCAAAAAACACTGGCATATTATTGGGCAAATTGGCTGGGGAATATTAAATGGCAGAATAACACTGGCATATTATTGGACAAATCGTCTGGGGAATATTAAATGGCAGAATAAGACTGCCATATTATTGGGCAAAATGGCTGGGGCATATTAAATGGCAATTAACACTGGCATATTGGGCAAATTAGCAGGGGCATATTAAATTGCAGATAACCTTGGAATATTATTGGGCAAATTTACCGAGTTATATTAAATTGCAGAATAACACTGGCATATTATGGGACAAATTGGCTGGGGAATATTAATGGCAAATAATATTGGAAATGTGTATGTAATGGGGTGATGGAGGCATGTAAATGTGGTGATGGGGCATGTCCTGGTGTGCAACGTGGGTTATGGGTCATGTCGGAGGTGTGCAACGTGGGTAGGGGGGGGGGTGCCCAAATTTTGGGATATTGGGTGTCTAAATCCTGTCATGTTGAGGGGCATAATCCTGGCATATTGAGGGGAAAATCCTGGCATATTGAGGGGGCATCATCTTGGCATATTGAGGGGAAAATCCTGGCATATTGGGTGTCTAAATCCTGGCATATTGAGGGGCATAATCCTGGCATATTGAGGGGCATAATCCTGGCATATTGAGGGGCATAATCCTGGCATATTGAGGGGCATAATCCTGGCATTTTGAGGGGCATAATCCTGGCATATTTAGGGGAAAATCCTGGCATATTGAGGGGGCATCATCTTGGCATATTGAGGAGAAAATCCTGGCATATTGGGTGTCTAAATCCTGGCATATTGAGGGGCATAATCCTGGCATACTGAGGGGCATAATCCTGGCATTTTGTAAGGGAAAATTCTAGCATATTAAATGGCAAATCCTGGCATATTGTGGGGGAAAATCCTGGCAATATTCGTTATAAAACAAGGAAAAGATGGCCGTGGATGGGGAGGCGATTCGATGGTGCAATGGGCCACTTGACTGGATTTGCCCCCCAGGCCTAAGGCTGCCAGCCCTCCCCTGTCCCTCCCCTTGTTGCTCTGGACCTGATCCCTGTTTTATAATCTGACCTCAATATAAGATGACCTCGATTATAAGATGAGGGGTATTTTTCAGGAAAAAATTTCTGAAAAAAACCTCGTCTTATAATCGAGCAAATACGGTAAACACACGAGGATCTTATCTAGAATACTATTCATGCTGGTGAAATACATATGGCAAAGGGGGCTGACCATGGTAGTAGCTATGCTCATGTTTACTGAAATATTCCATTTTGGTATAAATGTCATTATTTAAAAAAAAAACAAAAACATTTTTGCCTCATTTACTGTATGCTCTTGTATTCCTGAGTACCTCTGCTGTTAATTGCTTTAGTCCTTTAATAAGATTCCGGGAAGGTGCCTGTAATCTTTTTTGTTTAGGGGTCTCTGATATATACATATGTGTTAAACTCTCGAGAAGCAGGAACTGTCTGAATTCTTATAAATACTGGAAAAGTCTGTTTATTGGACAGGTAAATATGCCCCTAAATATGTGGTAGCAAAAACCATTTGTGGCAACCATTTTGTTTTGTCCTTTTTATAACACTGGGATTATTTTATAATTGTATACATACTTTATAAATGAGAAGTACAAGACACATATTAAATGCAATAAACCACTTTCTGTCAGGTTATTTCAATTACATACATACTATATCAGGCTGCTTGCTGCATGGTGAGCATAATGCTAGTTCACCTGGCAGAAAGAGAAGGAAGCTACTTTGACAACTTTATAAACAAAGTTCATCAAAAGCTTGACTTTGCATTACTGGATGAGACACACCAATGGCTTCCAAAAGAAGATGGCATGCAGCCATTGTTTCATGACATGAGTGATGTTTTGTTAATGAGGCAAGGCCTTTTAATTTTAAATCAGCATCCCTGTATCTTATTCAGTCATGCTGCTGCTAGTATGGCTATTGATTACATACTTTGCCTAGTGAAATTGTACAACATAGGAATCTGGAGAAATATTCACATCACTGGGAAAATACTTTATGATTATATCCTAGTATAAATTTAAATTTCACACCATTTGAGTATTCTCATAGGATTGGATGATTGCATCAACACATTATTAAACTTATTAAAGTGTTGTGTGTATGTAAATTAATATTTAAGAACAGATTGCGTTAGTGTGACTATCAAGAGAGGAAATTTGATGCTGCTATTTGAATGACTCCTTAATAATTACTCAAACGTTTGTGGATTTTAAGGTGCGTAGGCATGCCTCCCAACTGTCCAATTTGAGTGGTTTGTCCCACTGTCCTGCTGAGACCTACCTCTGTCCGGCTTTTCAGAACAGAGGTAGAGCTTAGTGGGACAGCGGAACTCAATTTAGTTGCATGCGCGGTAGTGCTGTCACTCACATTCCCAGACTCCGTCCCCCGAAGTCCTGATTCACTTGGGGTGCAATGTTTGGATGTTTGTGTAGGGTTGCCACCTTTTCATCAAAAAAAGTATAGCAATGCTATCCCCTCCATAGACTTAACATTCACCTCAAGCCAATTTTTTAGTGCCTTGCCGATAAAATACAGGCTTGCTGGCGGTTGTAGGTGTGAGTCAGAGTAAGGATAAGAGGAAATGGATTGGGAAAGACTGGGGATATAATCAAACTGAAAAAAGTGATTTTGAGATCCTGTTTGCTATATGATGCAAAATACACTGGTACCAGATTTGAAATATAAATGATAATTAATCATAAGATAATAATTAAGGCAGGAATGCTGTGTGCAATTTATATCAAAGACATTTGTTTGTCTGACCTGCTCTGTCAAAGTCGTACAAAACTGCTCACAACCTAGACATTTTGGACTATATTTTTCATTAATATAGGTTATTATCTCTTGTACTCCAGCTGATTTTGGGTTTGCACTGCATTTTCCATTACCCTAAACTAGACACGACCACAGTCTTTAGATCATTTAATCTGTTCTCAAAATGCAACGGACTGTTGTCATTACAGATTACAGTTAATTTGTTACACATATTTTGATGTTGCCCTGCTTAGTCACCATGCGCATGTTGGATTTGTTCAGTGTTTCACTAAGATCTGTACATCATCTGAACTGGATTAGGTGTAAAGGAGTCATTATCAGACTGGAGCAATTTAAATGGAGTCCAGGAGAAATGGGATTATCTAAAAGTTGCACTACTGAAGGCAACAGAAAATTGCATAAGGCTTGTCAGTAAGAGCAAAAAATTGAAGAAACCACTGTGGTACTCTGCAGAGGTGGCTAAAATAGTAAAAAATAAAAAGCTAGCATTTAGTAATTATAAAAATACTCAGAGTGAGGAAGATAGAAAGATCTATAAGAGTAGGCAGAAAGAGGCAAAGCAAGCTATAAGAGCTTCCAAAGCGCACACAGAAGAGACTATAGTCAGTCAGTGAAAAAGGGGGATAAAACATTTTTTAGATACATAAATGAGAAAAGGAAAGTAAAACAAGGATTAGTTAGATTAAAAACAAAAGAAGGATGCTATGTAGAAGAGGATAAAGGCTTAGCAGACTGCCTTAATGAATATTTTTGTTCCGTTTTTACAAATGAAAATGAGGGTAAGGGAACTCATTAAGGGATAAAGACTAATGAGTCTTTTGATGCATGTAAGTTTACAGAGGAAGAGGTTTTACTTCAGCTGTCTAAAGTAAAGACAAATAAGTCCATGGGACCTGATGGGATACATCCAAAGTTATTAAAAGAACTTAGTGGTGTACTAGCAAAACCGTTAACAGATTTATTTAACCAATCATTGTTAACGGGAGTAGTTCCAGAAGATTGGAAATTAGCTAATGTTGTGCCCATTCACAAGAAAGGTAGTAGGGAGGAGGCGGGCAACTATAGACCAGTAAGTCTTACTTCAGTCGTGGGGAAAATAATGGAAACCTTGTTAAAGAATAGGATTGTTGAACATCTAAAGTCGCTTGGATTTCAAGATCAGAGACAGCATGGGTTTACTTCAGGGAGATCATGCCAAACTAATCTTATTGATTTTTTTGATTGGGTGACTAAAATAATAGATCAGGGTGGTGCAGTAGACATTGCTTACCTAGATTTCAGTAAGGCTTTTGACACTGTCACACATAGAAGGCTTATTAATAAACTGAAATCTTTGAATTTGGATTTCAATATTGTTGAATGGATTAGACAATGGCTGAGTGACAGGCAACAGAGGGTTGTAGTCAATGGGGTATATTCGATGCAAGGTCTTGTTACTAGTGGGGTACCTCAGGGATCTGTACTTGGACCCATTCTCTTTAATATTTTTATTAGCGATATTGCAGAAGGTCTTGTTGGCAAAGTATGTCTTTTTGCTGATGATACAAAGATTTGCAGCAGGGTTTATATTCATGGAGGGATAAGCCAAATGGCAAATGATTTAGCTAAACTAGAAAAATGGTCAGAGCAGTGGCAACTGACATTTAATGTAGACAAGTGCAAGATTATGCACCTTGGGCGTAAAAACCCAAAAGCTGAATATAGACTATTTGGTACAGTCCTAACCTCAACATCTGAGGAAAGGGATTTAGGAGTAATAATTTCAGAGGACTTGAAGGTAGGTAGGCAATGCAATAGAGCAGCAGGAAATGCTAGCAGAATGCTTGGTTGCATAGGGAGAGGTATTAGCAGTAGGAAGAGGGAAGTGCTCATGCCATTGTACAGAGCACTGGTGAGACCTCACTTGGAGTATTGTACGCAGTACTGGAGACCGTATCTCCAGAAGGATATTGATACTTTGGAGAAATTTCAGAGAAGGGCTACTAAACTGGTTCATGGGTTGAAGGATAAAACTTACCAGGAAAGGTTAAAGCATCTTAACATGTAAAGCTAGGAGGAAAGACCGTAACAGGGGGGATATGATAGAAACATTTAAATACATACAGGGAATCAACACAGTAAAGGAAGAGAGTATATGTAAAAGAAGAAAAACTACCACAACTAGAGGACATAGTCTTAAATTAGAGGGGCAACGATTTAAAAGTAATATCAGGAAGTATTACTTTACTGAGAGGGTAGTGGATGTATGGAATAGCCTGCCAGCAGAAGTGGTAGAGGTAAACACAGTCAAGGATTTTAAGCATGCGTGGGATAGACACAAGGCTATCGTAGCTATAAGACCGGGAACGGGGACTAACAAAAGTACTCAAAAAATTAGGCAGACTGGATGGACCGAATGGTTCTTATCTGCCGACACATTCTATGTTTCTATGTTTCTAACCAGCTACCTTCAAATCACATTTACGAAGCATCTTCTTACAACATAATATCCTCCCATTATAAGATAATATTTCTTTGGCTTTGAAAAGCAACTTATCTTGTTTAATTATTATTCCTAGTTATTCTGTTTTTATTACATATTTTATTTCTCCTCCCTTTTTAATATTTATTTAGTCTACTTTTTATCTTATTTTGAAATCTCTGAACATCATTAATTCTACATTTCATAATTTTAAAAATAAATATGTAGACAGCATGCACCCATGTCCCATTTGGGCCATTTTTTAAGCTGGCCAGTGTATTTTACCTCATCAAACCATATATATTTTTTAAAATGAGACACCCTAGGCTATTTCAGATGGTGGTATTTTAACACTTTCCATGCACCAATTCTACCACCAACTTTTGTCAAAGTTTTTGGTAGCAATTTTTTTGGTTTCTTTTTTAACATACATTGTATTTTATTGAACTGACATGAATTCACAGATTTTGGTATGTGTTCGGTAACATCTCCTGAGTACAGGGATACTGCCCATGCATAGGTTTATCAGCTTGTTTGGGAGTTAAAAGGCCACATTTGGGAGGTGTGCTTTTTGATTTTGACATATAGAGCAAGGAAGAAGTTAATAGTTTTTAGAAGCCCTTGTAGTACTGTAATAAATTACAGTACAAAAACATTAACACCTAAATAATGCACAGATAGGAAAAAATGTGCTGCTGTGTAAGATCACTGTTTATGCAGTGATCGATGGCAGGGAAGGGGTTAATACACAGGGTATGGCTTTTATAAAAGCCTTTGAGTATCACAATTGTATTATAATTTACTTTAACTAGTAGTACTTTAATAACTAATACTAATCTGTTTCTTTCCATCACAAAAATGCAAGTGAGGGGAGGAAGGAACACCCAAACAGGTAAGATCAATATTTACCAATAATGATCTGACCAGGCAAATGGTGATTCTCATCTCAGCAATCATCAAACTGCCTTTGCTAGTGATCTGCTGTTACTGATTGCTATACATGAGCTCAGACAGCTTAAGAATTTTTTTACGTTACACATAATGCCCTAGCAGGTATCATTTTAAAAATGCAGATAGCAAAAAAAATGCTTCTGTGGTCAGATTGATGCTTTTGCAGTGCTCTACAGCAAAGAAGTGTTAATAGCTCTTAAAAGAGCCTTTGTTATACTGTATTAAATGACATTAAAAAAATTGAACGCCTTTAAAAATTGCAAAAACGGGCTGCTGTGTGTGGTGTTAGATCACTGTGAATGCAGTGATCACTGGCAAGGAAGTGGATAATCACAGGGAATGTTTTTTATAAAAGCCCTTGGTTATTACAATTTTATTAAATTAAATTTCCTACAATTCAAAATTTACACTATAAAGATCTATAGGGATAATGCTAGGACTAACCATATTGTGGAGTACCTTGATGTAGCTGTCAAGCTTAATCATCTCATGACCATTTAGTGGAACTAAAACTCCACTATTCTTAGAGTCCTAGGCTAGTTCTTGTATTCATGTCTGTATCTTTGGTATGTTACATTAGCCCTGTCCTTTGTTTGTTCTCCATTTATATATGCCTGTGTATGCCATTAAATTTTCTTGACATGGGCTCATCTCAGAGATTATAAAGAAGATGACTTGTGTTCCATGCCTTCTCCAGACTTCTGCAGGGTTTCTCCAGTTTCTACCTTGGTATGATTCTGCAGGCAGCAGCAAAAATATTGACATTCCACTCTGTCTCTCGGAAGGGAAGGCATATTTCTACATAAAACATTTTGTCATGCTTAAATGAAAAAAATAATTTAAAAATTAGAAAAATGTTGCAATAAAGAATTCATGCAAATTGTGATAAAGAATGCCTGTTTTATTTTTGTGAAAGTTTGTTCACTTGTTTTTGACCAAGATGTGATCATGTCATTGTGGCAGGAAAAGCTAGTCATATATGTCCTTCACAAAGGTCTGATTATTAGAAGAGAAATGTTGTTGCATCAGTTTTCGATTATATGACATAATTATCATCATTGTATCTTTACAGCGCATAATGGATGGATTTGTCAATAATTAATGCTTTGTGTGGTGCATTTAGAAGCCAACTACAATACAAAAGAATGCTTCAGCTGGATCCTTTCTTTAGATATTCCTACATACATATAGATTTTCTTGTCAATTTTAAAGTGAGGACTCAAACATTTTCTGGTATGCTTTCTCTTACTTTTGACCATGAAGGTGTCTACTGTATGCAGGATTATGATATATGCAAATTATCTACAAAAACACCTACAATTTATAATTTCATAAAAGCAAATTCATGTAGCTTTTGCATATTTCCTTTAGTCTTGATAGACTTTCATAGACACGTTTATGTATGTGTGTTAGAACTACATTTCTTACTGTTTGAAAATATACTGCAGTATAGACAGCCATTCTATGGCTTCATTCCACAGACACCAGCCATGATAGACAACGGGAGCCCCAGGAGAAAATCTATTTTTGTAATCTCCATATGTCAAACACTACTCAATTTGATTAGTAAAATGGCAGTTTTCTACCTCATTTGTCCAGGAGTCTCTTGTTTTTGTCTTCTTGCTCTTGATGCTGTTTCTGTCACATACTAATTTAGTACATTTGAATTTAATTTTACTCAATGTACTTGTTCTGGTGTTGTGTTTTCACACAGTTGGAAAGCTGCTAAGTGACTTTATTTACCTCACATACAAAATGAAGCATGGCTTGTTTCCATTCAGATAAATACTTTGTGTGAAGCATTTCATTATGTGTTTTAACTTGTTAAAATGAAGCAAGGTTTAACCCCTTAACGCATTTGGACGTATATATATACGTCCTGAAAAGCATGTTCCTTATATACGTCCTCCGTTTACATGTAGTGTTGCGCTTCTTAGCGCAACCCTACATGCCTGCAGCTACTCTCAGAGGCTGCTTCGGATCCGAAGCAGCCTCTGAGAGTGCCTTCAGCCCCCCCTCTCCCCCCGCGCGCATACGATCACCGCAAATGTGATCATATGCGCGTTAACACACATAGGCAGTGAAAGCTGATCACTACCTATGTGTGTAAAGTGTTGCAATGATGCCTCTATCAAGGCATCATGCAACACCTCCTGTCCCCCATGGACACCGCGATCACCCGGAAAAAAAAAATCTCTTCCGTCACTCTGAAACCGCTACTTGACTGCCCCTAGAGGGAGTTAGACAGTATTACCATTAAAAATAGAAAATAATATACCCTTGATCTACTAAACCTAGATCTAGGGTTAGGGTCATAAATAGGGTTATAATTAAAGTTACAGGGGGGTTTGTGTGAGTACAAGGGTTAGATTAAGGGGTTCGGGTAGATTTAGGGTTAGGGTGATTTTAGGGTTGGGGTAAATTTAGGGTTGGGGTTAAAAGGTCACTGTAGAAGAAAATGGTTAGAAAAAAAACCCACTAATATTGTTTATTGCCCTATTAGTTGAAATAAAACATAGGCAAACATGGAAACATTGGTATTTCTAAACTCAGGACAAATAGTAGAAATATATAGACGGGGTCTTTTTTACCATTTGTAATTGTTTAAAAAAAAAATCAAAGTTAGAAGAAGTGTTTTTTATGGCATATTTGCATCATATTTTATATTTGTTTTAATAGTAAATTATATCATATGATGAAAATAATAGTATCAAATGAAAGCCCTATCCGTCCTTTAAAAAATGATATATAATTGTGTGGGTGGACTGAACACAAAGAAAGAAATTCACAGTTCAGTAAACATATGACAAAAATAATGAAATTCTGGTCTTCAAGGTACATCAAATGCAGCATAGCACTCGGTCACTAAGGGGTTAATCTGAAATTATAACTGTTGTGTAAGTATTTCATCTGTTTCATATAGTTTATTTTCCCCACTTACACATTTGGACCTTTATTTCATAAGGTAGCTGTGCCTTGATGAGAACACATATCAGCACAGCAGCAACAAGGGAGTTATATATTGAACTATGGGTGTGCGGTTGATAGCTATAATATATGAAAAATGAGTGGCACTATTATTATGATAATCTTTTGACCAGCAGCTGCCATGCTTTCCTTGGAAGCAGGCAGCCCGCTCTGGTCAGCGACTGCCTCTCTCGGCTGTTGCAGAAACAGACCCTTGTTTGAAAAAGGGAATCAACAAAAGGGACCCTAACTTTGTCCCCTATGCACTAGCTTCTCAATATGTACTATTCCATCCCAACATCTGTAGTAAACAACAATTTCAGGACGATCTTTCGGTCATATTCAGTTTGAGGAACTTTGCCAATTTACTCAAAAAAGGCCAAAAGCCCCAGAAATGGTCCCGAATTTGGCTACATTAGCCAAATTTCCAACATTTCAATTCACCAGCTATAGATGTTGCATTGAACTTAAAAGTAAAGAATAATAAATTAAAACTATTGTAAATAAAACTGAAATAAAAAAAATAATATATTAATGTTATATATTATTAGAATATATAACATTAATATAAACATTTTTATGTAGTTTTTATTTCCTATATTTTAATATAGTTTTAGTGTTTTATTTATAGTTTAATTTATTTTTACTTTACCATAATTTTTATTGTTTTTGATTGTTTTTACTTTGACCAATTTCAGGGCATTTGGAAGGATTTAAGCTATTTTCACAATATCCCAAATCCTATTATTGACAGGAAGTCTAAGCACTAGGTCACGCTAGTATAGTTTGGAGTGTTTAGTTCCACCTGTTTTCATGTATATTATTAATACATTTTTATTATATATTTTATATTTTATTTTAGTTCTTATTTATCAACGGAAACTGGTAATTCATGAAACAGTACTTACATAATGAAAAGGTGCTTATTTTTAATGTCTGTCAGAAAAAGTCCAAATTTTATGACAGAGTAGAACACAACTTTTCTGTAAAATACATCATATATTAAAATAATATATAAAGCATCTACCAGATTTACAACCCAGCTAAAAAGGTAATTAAAATAACAAAGCCCATAGCAGTGATTGTTATATTCAGTTCATTTCTTATCTGACTGGGTGGTAATTTGTTGAACCATAGGAAACTAGCACAGCATGTAGTTTTTACAGCTTCTAATTTCAGTTTCATTTATGGTAATTCAGAATTCATCTGCTGCCGATTAATCATACAGTTTGTTGAAGTTTATTGTTAGCTATAAATTCAAGCAACATCAATTCATTATAAATTTATAACATAAAAGTAAAATTTAGATTACCTCTGGCAGTTTGTAAAAGATCACCTTCTGATGTTACTTGGTACATTTTATTTATGTATCCCTTTTGTTTATTAGGCTATAACAAAAACTATATAATGCACTGTAACTGGCAGTTTGAATATTCACTGAAACAGATCAATTTAAGAAAAAGAACACAGAAAAATTACACATTCAAAAAGAAAACTGACCACTGTTGACCTTTTTTTGACTAAAACCAGTCACGGATTCTGATTATGTGAGCTGCCTTTATATGCGGGTAAATCTTTTTGTGGTACAAGCACTGTGAAAGAATAAACTGAATGATCAATATTGCTCCACTTTTAGAAATCTTTCAGAGTTCCTTAAACCCGGAAAGACCTTCTAAAATCTAACAAGAGTTTAGCAAACAAATCTGATTGGCTGAGACATAATTCAGCTTCTAACAGTAATTGCTTCTTGTTTTAATGTAGATGAAATCAGAGTAGTACGTAGATAGAATTGAGGAAAGGCAAAGCAACTGAGAGACACACTAAGGATGATGGGATTAATAGGGAAAGTCTGACAATCCTCTTGTGGCAGTCAAGGGAGTATTTTGTCAGGCAACTGTTGACTACACTACCGAGGGGGCCCGCTTTTGATATGCGCTTCTTGCAGTGCTTGAACTGCAGGGGAATGTGTTATGCCACTGGTCTTCACACTTTCATAGCATCAATTTACTGGAAAGTAAACTATGATAGACTGACAAATGAATTGTAAAAAGCAGACATTAACCTCTTCACGACGTTTAGGACGTACTATGACGTCCTGATTTTAAGTGCCTAAAACAAGCTAGGACGGCATAGTATGTCCTGTGTTAAACAGCTGTGCTCTGATCCCGCTGCAGGCACTTGCAGCGGTATCGGCACCTGTCATATGAGGCCACTTTGAGTGGCCTCAGTCTGACAAGAGAAATGTAACCGGTGCTCAAAGTGAACACCGGCTAAATCGCACCATGCCTGAACTTCCGGGTTCTGGCAATCCTCTGTGATGTCACACGTGACGTCCGGAGGTCTCACGATTTTTTTGCAGGAACCCACAGGGTCTATTAAGATCAGGTCTCTGCCATGGCGTTCCTGGCTACCAATCACCTTGTTCTTTGTGATTCTTACAATCCCTAGATGTTAATTGATTTTTTTCATATACCGTAATTTCCCCCCAAACAGGATCCCTTTTCATCTACCTTACTTCCACAGGGCAAGATCTACACAGATCTACACTATCTTTTGTATTCCTTTGTTGTTTGCTGTAACACTGACATCACAACTCATTGTAAACCCTATAAGACTGCTCTGTTTCAATCACAAGTTGTTACAGTATGTTTGGATCCTGAGTGTGTAACCCAGTGATATGGCCTGCATCTGTATGCTGTCTCACTGAAATAAGCCATCTTCAACTACTGAGAAAAGAGATTCATTTGCACCATCAACATAAATATGGAAAGAATTAATCCCTAGACAGAAGGTGTGTCGGCACCTTGAAACCCCTTATTCCCCCCACTATAATGCATATCCATTTCCGACAATGGTAAGTTTTACACCTTGGTTAATCTTATAAAGTTGTAATAAGGTGAGTATTATCTCTTAGCTTTCGGTTGCATTTTATACCCTAATGTAAAATAATGCACTCCTGGTTCCTGATTTATATAAAATAAAGCCCAGAACCTAAAATAGAGGTAACTTAACACCAAGACAGTGAATTTAGGAATTAATTCATTTTACAAAGTAGTTGACACAGAACCATATTTAGATTAATTTCTGTATTTTTTAGTGCAATAACCAAAAACGTCATATTTAATTCCTTGTTTGCCACATTGTACACTTGTAAACGTCATGAAGAAAGCATAGGAAACACATAATAGATATTCCAATGATATCGTTTTGTGCTCTGATTATAATTACAGTTTTGATTATTCCAAAGTTCATTTGAACAAAAATGTTTGTTTAAATAGTTTGTTCATACTGTGCAATTAGTTCAGTATAAGACTACAATAAGGGCAGAGTCCCAAAGCAAAATCCCAATTTTAATTATCACCAGAATTTCAATAACTGAATAATAACCATTTACATCTATTTTTTTAATGCATAATTCAAATGTCATACAGTAGGTTAGCTCACTGATATATAACTCATACAACTTGAAAGCAATAATAAGGAAAATGTATCCTACATATTATCAAACACTATCTAAGTACTACAATGTATAAGTGAATACACATGTATAATGTTTTGGAATTTTTAAAGTGCTTATGAAACCTTTTGATGGGATAATGTCATTATTATCAAGCCACTTTTCACATACATCATTTGTTTTTATATTGATTTATATCTGTTTTTTTGTGCATGCATTTGCAATTATATGAGCTACAGTGGCGGAACAAAACCTTTAAATAACCTGATTCAGAAACAATTCCTGGGACCCACACTAGGCCAATATTTTTCTCTAATTCTAGCTATTTTTAAAAATACTAAAATAAGAAAAAAATCTGTCTTGTTTGGGTGAGTGAAATGGTAAATTCAGTCTGTAACACCTGTATTAAAATGGATGTCATTGTGATAATGGACAGAGTGTCTGTCATGGACAACTAAACTTTTTTCCCCTTTGTGCTTCTAATATAGAAGAAAAGAGTGAAACATTTAGTGCAAATCCCTTAATCAGGATAAACTGCCATGCACTTTTGATAGTACATACCAGTTTATCTACTGGCCAGCAGCTGCCATACTTCCCTGGGAAGCAGGAAGTCCAGTCTGGTCGACGACTTGCTTTAAGGAAGCAAGAGTTCAAAAAAGTTAAATTATCCTTTAAAGGGATGGGATTAGGTGTATTACACCCCCTATTGTTTCACCCTGCTGAACTATTCTGCAGGTCTTTAAATTACCCAAAATACCATTAATTACATTTCTGACAAGTTAATAAAAATAATAATATATTTACTAATCAGTGTTATAGCTTCTCGGCTATTCTAATTATTTATACCATTTTTGATATATTGTTATTCATTCCTCACATATACCCTAAATACAAGGAAATAATCTTTCAAACTACAAGATATATTCTATCAGAATTAAAAATGATTTAAGGAATTGGCCTATAAAGCAAATAACAGTGCTAGATGATTTCCTGAAATGTTATTATAAGACTAAGTTGATAATTAAAGTCCTGGGAGTAATATACAATTCCTCTAAAGTGGGCAATGGACTTAAATTGCATACTCATCATTGATAGTTTGTAGAAATCATGGTCAACAATAAGAAAGGCAGTCCACTGTATCAGCTTGCATGAGCAACTTTACAAACTAATGCATAGATGATATTTGACACCAAGTTGGCTACATAAAATGTTTAAACATACATCCAAACAATGTTAAAGATATGATGAGATGAGGGTACCATATCGCATCTATGGTGGAACTGTGCTATTTGAACCCTATTAAACTTGAGATCAGGAATCTTCTCAACCGCCAATTTGGCTTTGATTTTATAACTACTCCACAACAATTTCTGTTCAATATCAATTTAGCACTGAATGACAAATTTAACAAAACAATAACCATTCATATCCTGATGGTCATAACGATTTGCATAGCCAGAGACAGGAAAAAAGCAACAACCTAGAATGAGTAGTTATCTACAACAAATAAACTATCTGTATAGAATGGAGAAATTTGTTTTTTTAACCCCTTAGTGATCGAGTGCTATGCTGCATTTGATGTGCCTTGAAGACCAGAATTCCATTATTTTTGTCAAATGTTTACTGAACTGTGAATTTCTTTCTTTGTGTTCAGTACACCCACACAAATTATATATAATTTTTTAAAGGACGGATAGGGCTTTCATTTGATACTATTATTTTCATCATATGATATCATTTACTATTTAAAAAAATATAAAATATGATGAAAATATGCCATAAATCATAAATCATCCGAACCCCCCTTTAACCCTAATTATGACCCTATTTATGACCCTAACCCTAGATCTAGGTTCAGTAGATCAAGGGTTAGCTTTTTCCATTTATTTTATTTATTTATTTAATTCATTTTCTATTTTTAACTGTAATATACTTAACTGCCTGTAGGGGCAGTCAAGTAGCAGTTTCAGAGTGACGGAAGAGATTTTTTTTCTCTCTCTTCCGTCGCTCTCCTCTAGGCACGCTGTATTGGAGGAGCATGCTCCTCCAATACAGCACCCACCCGCGGTGATCACCGGGTGATCGCGGTGCCCAGGGGGGCAAAGAAGGTGTTGCATGATGCCTCTATCGAGGCATCATTGCAACACTTTAACACACATAGGCAGTGATCAGCTTTCACTGCCTATGTGTGTAACGCGCATCCGATCACATTCGCGGTGATCGTATGGGAAGGGGGGGGTGGGGGGGGCAGAAGGCACTCTTAGAGACTGCTTCGGATCCGAAGCAGCCTCTGGGAATAGCTACAGACATGTAGTGTTGCGCTAAGGAGCGCAACACTACATGTAAACGGAGGACGTGGTCCTCATGGTCCTCAAGGACCATGCTTCTCAGGACGTATATATACGTCCACATGCGTTAAGGGGTTAAACTCCTATAATCAGAATAATTTAAAATCCTGGAACCCTCGGAAAAATAGATATCAGCTAATTAAAACTCGTTATCTCCCAAATGGCAACCCCTCATATTCTACATCTACAGATATATTTTGGTGTGTAGCTAAAGGAAACATTATTATGAGTGATTGTGCAGTATGCATGATTGTATGTCATATGTTGTATTACTAGGTATATAAATGGTTTATTTTATTTTGAATGCACTTTATTTTTTATTTCTGTTTTATAATATTTAATAAAATGTTTATTAATGCACAACATATGTGTGAGTTTATGCCTGGTTTGTATGTGTTATTTTTTATATACCAAAATAAAGACTATATATATAAAGACTATATATAAATAAAAAATACATTTTGTCCGTGGTCTTCTTCAGCGCTAACTATATATATGTCAATGTTTATTGTATGTATGTTTACGTGCTTTTGTGATATTTATTACATTTAATCTGTTATATACCTTATAACCCTGACAATTCTGTTTTAATAACAAGCACTATATTCAGTTTACTTGTTTTTACCCCACATTGAGCATTAGGGAACTTTTTCTGTGGTAGTTGTAGTTGTGGTAACACACTCTCTTTTTTTACTATCCTTACTTTCACTCTTCTATTCCCTGCTGGCGCAGATTTATACCTAGTTTTCGGTAATCCAATTATTGACTTAAATTAACATTTTCACTTATTACAGTGAAACAAGTTTTGTACGGATGTGCCAAGTTTACTATTAAATATAGTAAACTTGGCACATCCGTACAAAACTTGTTTCAAAGTTATCAAAGAGCAGTGATAAAGAACAGTTGTAAATTCCAAGTTCCTTGACTGTCATTGTTTTGGGAATAATAACATTTAGACTGCGACAATGAAATACATAGAAATATGTGAAATAATATTCTACAATTGGATACATATGTTTTAAACATTTATGCAGTGCACACATAACTTTCAAATATTTAAGAGTCTACGATTTGTTAATACATTTTGACTTTGGAATATTATATATTTTTTCCATTTGTCAGAAAAAGCATTTCTGGAAAATAATTTATAATCATTTGACATTTTCTAAAACTGTCTCTATTTATAAACTGGCATACTTTCACACACTAATTTAAAGTATATGCATTTATAGATAATGACACGTCAACCAAAATAGATAAGACTAAGTAAATACTATGGGGATATGTAAAGTTAGTAAGGTATTATTGATTTCTCAACATGTAACAATGTCAAGTGTATTGAGTAAAATGATAGAGCAGTAAGTTAAGATTATAATCACCCAATTTCATTCATTAATTTGCATTATTCATTTCTTCATAGTTTACATTTTAAAATGTGAAAACGCATTATTGGATGAGGTAAACCATGCTACAAAAGAGGCATCAATACACTATTATTGTGTTTTAACATAACTATACTGTCATTTATTATTTTAGGCCTTTTATATAGAAAAGATTATAAACCGATCTTCTTAATCCATATGGAGTTGTTTAATATTTGTGAATAGGACATCCATTGCCCATTGCCATTTTGTAACGCCTAGGAGATTAACATTCTGAACCGGATACTTGTCAGTGCTTAGGGGGGGTTATATAAAAAGTCTAGCACATAGCTTCCATAGTTTTACAGTGTCCAGAGATTGCCCCAGTGTCATATTGCCCCACTGAGCTCTTTAAAAGTAGTATCTACGGTCAGCACCGATTTAATGCAGGGTGCAAGGAGTTATGAAGACTCCACTTCCCCAATATACAGGGTACATAGGAATGTATACTCAACACTCCAATAAATGTACAATCCACACAATGGGGGCACTGTTGTTGTTTGTTACATATTAGAGAATTATATATTAGCAGCTGAGTATGGATGTATATACATCATATATGGAGGGATATGGAGCATATGAAGACACAGAGATGGAGCAACTAAAAGGGATAAAAAACAGGGAGTAGGGTAAACTAAAACTAAGATAATCTGGAATTAAAATTGGACATGAGTCATAATATAGGGAGAAGACTGTTAATTTGTTTTTTGCACTAGGATATTAAGTTGTGACCAACTATGAAAAAATGGCATTCTACATATTATGAGGATCATGTACTTATTATATATATATATTCTATATTTATTGTTAAAATACCAAGCTGTCAGAATAAGTATAAGCGGAGCTACCAACGTCCATTTCATGAATCTTTTTTATTATGATGGGTTACCTTTTAACTTTTAACTCTTGTCTAGAATGAATTATCCGAATCTTAACATTACATGATCTCTTTTTTCTTGCTTTTATGAAACAAAACTCCAGATATGCAAAACAGGTTGTGACATTTGATTTGTACTAAATACAAATATGACATATAGACAAAAACACAGAAACATGTAGTAAAATATAGAAACACTTTTGAAAATGATAATGCCCCCTGGAAGCTCCTAGGTATTAAATCTTGTATCTTTACTGTTCATACTGTAAGGTAATTGCAAGAGATAAGTTGTATCACCTTTCCTCAGGCAAAGTTCTTACTTTCCTTTTGTAATTGTTCCCTTGTGAGGCACACTAATATAAAATTAACCTTAATAAAGCATTGTTGTTTCACTTCTTCCTCAAGTAAAATCTTTATTTTTACCTTGCTTTCCAGCTGAATCTAATTCACGCACTTCTGCAAATAACAAAACATATCTTCCTTACTAGAAACACATGTATAATTATAGAAACAAATCTACTATTGTATATAAAATTAAAAAAGAAACACCATGTAGAACATTTGATGTATCGCTCACAACACACATTTCAAAAGCATACACAAATGATAATGTGTGTATTACTTTGTGTCCTGCTGAATATGATAAATAAACAATAATAGTCATAAATAATTAACCTCTCCGTCCATTCATGAATAAATATAGACAACTATCAAAATACATAAAATGTTTCATACCATCAACAAATATAAGCATCCATGCTCCATAAAATTACAAATACACGTTGAATGCACTGCTAAGTGATTTCAAAATAAATGTCCTTATTATGCTATGGACAAGACAGACAGCAAATGCTAATTTATCGATGTTGTAGAATGTGTTTCCAGCATTAAATGGTGTCTACTTTACAAATTTAAGTGGTGCCATCTTAAGCAACAGCAATGTGTGAGAGAAAACGGATCTATTTATAAAGTATTTTAACAATATGAATACATTTCAGATTTCTCTCTTATCCAAGTATGGCCTGAGACAATAGATGTATTGTTTGACAATACATAACAAATGATACATGTAGCCTGACACTATTAAAGACAAAAACTGGCTGCTAATTTGGCTTGACTAAGCCAGAACGTACATTGTACATTATCTGTTCACATCAGAACCGATATACACTGCCTAGCCCCAAAAAAAAGTTGCCACCTGGATTCAACTAAGAAAATACATCTGTGGGTCAGGTCTAGGTTCAGCAACATTATGTGCCCAAAGAATGAGGTCAGCTGTCATCTAAATATACTGAATGACCAGGTTATTCCATCAATGGATTTTTTCATCCCTGTTGGCACGGGCATATTTCAAGATGACAATACCAGGATTCATCGGGCTCAAATTGTAAAAGAGTGGTTCTGGAAGCATGAGACATCATTTTCACACATGGATTGGCCACCACAGTCAAGATCTTAACCCCACTGAGAAACTTTGGGATGTGCTGGAGAAGGCTTTGCTTTACAAGATCTTGGTGAAAAATTAATGCAACTGGATGAAAATAAATCTTGTGACATTGCAGAAGCTTATGGAAACAATGCCACAGTGAATGCATGCCGTAATCAAACCTAAAGGCGGTTCAACAAAATATTAAAGTGTGTGACTTTTTCTTGGGTGCCGACTTTTTTTTGGCCAGGCAGTGTATTAACTCAAGTGTATAGCTGAGCCTAACTTAACTGATTTACATGCTGAGAGGTTCAAGGATAATGAGCGTAGCGCTGGGTGGCGGGTAGGGAGATGGAGTGACCCAAAAGGTAAATCCAAAAGTGACACAACAAAAGGGTAAGGCAAAAAAAGTAGTCAGTCCAATCCAAAAGGTCAAGGCAGGCAGCAAGGTTGCAAAAAACGGGTATTGTAAGTCCAGGTAGGTTTACAGCAATAAGGAAAGTCCCGGGAAAAAGCCAAGGTCGGTACACAGGAAGGTCTTCAAATATATATCAGGTAAATGGAAAGAAATGGTACTGAGAACAGACACCACAGCTCAACAAGCAAGCAATGATTAAGGTGAGTGTGCAGTTTTTATAGAGCTGCTGATCAAGGACCTCTCCCCTTTACAGCTGGGGACTGCCCCTGAACCATGTTATGAATAGGGAGAAGGGGTACAGCCTCCTCTCCCTATTCTCCCTGCCCCTTTGTCAACAACCAATCGCGCAACGTTTCTCACGAATAAGCTCTGCCCCCTAAACCTCTTGGAAGTAGTTGCATTCACTGTGAGCGGGTGACTAGCAACTTGAGGCCAGGGATTCGGCCTACCTAGTGGTCGCGCTAAAGCACGATGGCTGCAAACAGGGACAGAGGATGACTTTGGCTGTGAGGGTCCCCTGGGCAAGGTAAGTGATGGTCCTGGGACCTGACACATGCTTCTTACATGCCACTTACCCACCAATCCTTCACTCTCTGCACTGACTTCTCCAGAGCCATCTTTAATGTTTTGTGATCCTCCATCAAATTATCCTTACTGCATCATACACCTGTGAGATTGTTTTTAGGCTCCAGCCTACTGGTTGGTTTGACATCATACCATTGCACTGACACTTTATTGTACATTGTTTAAGGATTATAGTGCATTGTCATTCCAAAGGGGTTTATTCAAGTAGCTCCTATTTTGGGAGCAAAAATAGGAGCCTCAAATTTGGCACTGAATCAGAGCATGTCGGTGAACTGAATGGTGATGGAATTCAGGCCAGTAAGGTATCACTGAAGTGACCCCTTAACAGCCTGTAAAATGGCCATTATATTAACATGGACAATACCATGATGAAGGGGGTCCAATGGTAATCAAGTAAAAAAAGTAAAAAAAAAACAAATAATGAAAATATGTGTCTTTCTATCGACCCTGGCAAGTGAGAATGTGAAAAGGAACAGTAGTGGACCCCAGCAGTGTGCTTGGATCCAGGACAGCTATCCCTTTCACCCTTTGGAAAATAGGGACCTGGATTCACTGCTCCTGAAAGGCGACAGAGTAAACATAAAATAAAGTTACGGGAACTTTAATAGCCCTGCCATTCTGGAACTATCTAAATCTTTTAATTGGAGATGCTCCATCAGTACAGACAGTTTTTTAAAGGCAAAAACTCACCTCTGGTATCAGTTATTCAGTCAGCACATCTGACTAACAAATGTACATACTGTTTTCACACATATATGTAAAATGCTTTCTTAGGGAGAAACATGCTAGTTATATTATAAATTATATTTTAATGACAACTTGAACTTTCACTTCAAAAATGGGGGAGAGAATGGGACAGTTTAGTTTTTGTATCTAAATTGAGACAGACAATAATCAAACAAGCTCAGATTTTTTATAGGAGAAATAAAGTAATGAGCATCACCCATAGAAGACAAAAAAATAAATTCATCTGATACTATTATGTTGAAAATGAAATTGCATGCCACACCAGTAACATAGAAACATAGAATGTGCAGGCAGATAAGAACCATTCGGTCCATCTAGTCTGCCCAATTTTCTAAATATGTTATTAGTCCCCAGTTCCCTATTTTATAGCTAGGATAGCCTTGTGTCTATCCCACACATGCTTAAACTCCTTGACTGTGTTTACCTCTACCACTTCCGCTGGAAGGATATTCCATACATCCACTACCCTCTCAGTAAAGTAATATTTCCTGATATTACTTTTAAATCGTTGCCCTTCTAATTTTAGACTATGTCCTCTAGTTTTTCTTCTTTTAAATAAATGTTATATGAAACTGGCATCAATTTTAAGAATTATGCTATAATTTTCCAAGGGTTGATTCACTTCTACATATTTGCTGGTGTGTTTCAGAACATTTCCCAGTTTTACACTATAAAAAAGACAATTCAAATAAACCAATTTAATAATAATCCATGGGGTTCACTATACTCAAGATAATATTTCTATTGATATTAACAGCATGTTGTCTACATGATCAGAGCTTCTTTCATCTGATCTCTCCTGCAAACATACTTTATTAACAGTATGTATGGCGATATGTGTCTTTGTTGCATGATCGTTATCTATCTGCTGAAGTTCAGATATAACAACATTGCTTTCTGCATTTTGGATCACTGCTTTAGTAGGAATGGTCAAGTTGATCTTCTACATAACAAATGGATTTCTTAGTACAATGCAAACCAAAAGCAAACGTATTAAAACCTACATAACCTACCTTTTTGAGAACAATTGGAAGGAACACTTTGACAGATAGGAGTTGTAGGCATTTTGTAGTGGCAAAGATTTCAAATGTTATTTATGTTCTCCTATGTGATTGATTACTACTTCTAGTCGATTTCTCACCTTGCCCGGGGAGCTTTCAAAGGACAACATCTCAAAACAAGATGGTTGTCTGTACTCATTATTCTATCTTTTGAAATGCTATCACCTGCTGGTTTAACATTTCAACCATAGAGAATGTTGGCTCTAAAGTGAGGCTGTAGAGAGATAGGATTTCAATTTAGTGGACTTTCTTGTTTCCTGTTTTCAGGTTGATATTCCAAATTGGCAAAATAAAAAAATATAAAGTCAACATTCATTTTTTTTAAATTTGATAACAGAAATGCAGTACTCTATAGCCTATGTTAAAGGCTAAAAAAAAAACAAAAAAAACAGTAAAAGTAAAATAAACTATCTCATATAGAAACATAGTAACAGAATGTGTCAGACATTCAGCCCATCTCTAGTCTATTCAATGTCTTCCCAATTTAAAATAAATAATTAAATAAAAAATATATGATATTATTCTAGGGCTAAACCATAGAACCATTTAATTCATAAAATCAAATGATAATAATAATAAAAACCCTGAAACTGTTGGAAGCCATTGTACTGTGATGTTTGTGACAAATAGTAGGGGTTTATAAAGTCTTGAACCAGCCAGAAAAGGGGAGGGGCATTAGTGGATATCCAATAACAAGATATTGTACAATACATTTCCCTTGAGCGGTTTTAGTGCAAGTTGGAGAACTTTCTGCTATAGACAAATTATATATGACTTTCCCTGGCATCATTGATGAGGTTATTCAGATTGGTAAGTAGGTCATTAAGATTCTATACAATGCATACCTAAAGTTAAAACGGGCAAAGTAGTCAGTATGCTGGAAATCCTGTGCTAACAGTGCAACAATTATCATAAAAGTGACAGTATAACATTATAACATTAAAGTATTTTAACCCCTCACAAAATCATTAAACCTAAACATTGCTTATACTGTGAATTAAGAGAATTGAAAAGTATGAAACATAATCTATGTGTTGTTTTAGCAGAAATGTGAGCAGATACATAACATATGAGAAAATTAAATTTGTCTGTGGTGTATCCTGCTAATGTCATCACCTTTTGACTTGATATGCAAATTACGCATTTCCCATGGAAAATTTGTTCGTTTAGACATCAAGCCAGAGAAGCGGAGGACCTAGAATATTTAGTATCCTGGGCGGATCCAATATTTGGCACCCCCTGCCCAACTCAGCTCCCCTCCCCCAAACTCTCATCACCACACCAACCCTCTTTCCAAGTTTTTTTTTTTTTCAATTTTAATTTGGAAAAAATGTCTTTCAGATGAAGCAATGGACACACAGAGAGTGAAAAAGATTAATAAAAAGTTTGGCAGAGATTCACAAAAATCCAATTTCACAATGAACTCCAGGAACTGCAATACTGTCCATTCATGTGCCTCTTCAACGATGATCTTGGCAGCTTCCAAATGGCTCTGAAGGCATTCAGTTTTCACTTTGATGTCTTCATCAGACAATCCATCACAATCTCCATTTCGAAGTATAGTTCTGATCTCTTTCTGTTGTAACAACCAATGTCTTTCACTGAATAACAGCAAAGGATTGTTTCCACTGTATAACAACAATTTTCCAATTCCGGACGAATCTGATCAAGGCACTCAAACCTAGCCCTTTTCATTTTCTCTGGCATTACAGGTGATACTCTAAAAATTAATGTAAGCTGTGTAAGCCATAATCATCGCACTTATGACAAATCACGGCTTGAACTATCTTGCTTTGCATGTAATGCGTCTATCTCATAAATTAGTTTCCCCTTTTCCGTTGCATTACTGAAATAAATGAACTTTTGCACGATATTCTAATTTTTCGAGTATCAGCTGTATAAGACCAGTGTCTTCTCTACCTCGCATTGTTTCAGGAACTTTACTTTTTTCTACATCGAAATGTCCGTTTCCTCCCACATGGTAGTTTCATAAAGAATAGATGTCTCCATAATTTTATTGCAAGAAAGACTTTCACAGCTTGTAGCTTCACAATCCCACTTCAAGTGTGATTTCCACTGTTTGCAAATACTTTTGTATGATTTTAATTTCTTCCAGAACTTCACACCAGAAAAAAAGGTAACCCAAAAAACTAAAATCAATTACAGCAGACAGCAACATTTCAGGTGATCATCTTGTGTCCACATTTTCTTTGAGATTATACAGTATTTCAAAACTTGCCCTCAATGGCTTCACAGCATCATAATGATAACTGCATCCTGTCTGAGAAAGTATTTTCACTGTCATACCTATATTCTCCATCAGCAATTCCAACGATGCGTGGAAACCGAAAAAGAAGGAATACACTCGCTCCAAACGAATCCCCACCACAAAGGTTTATGGGCATAAAGCAACGCCTTGAGATTCATCTCTTTTACCTTTGCCTGAACATCATCACTAACCGCTGCCATCGTTGCAGCATTGTTATATCCTTGACTACGGCAGTGGTGTATCTTGATTTTGTGCTGCCCTAGGCAGACAAAATCCGGGCACCCCCCTACCCAAGCTGCACACCCACGTTACACACATAAGACATGCCCCATCATTCAGACTCACATCAAGCTCACACTCCCATCACACTCAGTCACACACTCCTACTCCCATCACACTCAGTCACACACTCCTACTCCCATCACGCACACTCTGACTCCCATCACACTCAGTCACACACACTGTCTCCCATCACACACACTCTGACTCCCATCACACTCAGTCACACACACTGTCTCCTATCACACACACTCTGACTCCCATCACACTCAGTCACACACACTGTCTCCCATCACACACACTCTGACTCCCATCACACTCACTCTGACTCCCATCACACTCAGTCACACACAGTCTCCCATCACACACACTCTGACTCCCATCACACTCAGTCACACACACTGTCTCCCATCACACACACTCTGACTCCCATCACACTCAGTCACACACACTGTCTCCCATCACACACACTCTGACTCCCATCACACTCAGTCACACACACTGTCTCCTATCACACACACTCTGACTCCCATCACACTCAGTCACACACACTGTCTCCCATCACACACACTCTGACTCCCATCACACTCACTCTGACTCCCATCACACTCAGTCACACACTGTCTCCCATCACACACACTCTGATTCCCATCACACTCAGTCACACACACACACACACACACACACACACACACACACTGTCTCCCATCACACACACTCTGACTCCCATCACACTCAGTCACACACACTGTCTCCCATCACACACACTCTGACTCCCATCACACTCAGTCACTCACACACACACACACACACACACACACACACACACAGTCTCCCATCAGCACTTACCTTTCCCTGGCAGGCAGGCAGCATGGTCCCTCCATGCTGCCTGTTCGGCTTCCCGGCGATTGTGCCGACAGGTCACGTGACCGGGCGCGCGTATGACGTCAGCGCGCCCGTCACGTGACTGTCGGCACTTCCGTGTCGGCACACTGCACGGGGAGCCGAACAGGCAGCACGGAGGTTTCTCTGTGCTGCCTGTTCGGCTCCCCGTGCAGCCTGGCAGGCAGAGCGATGGTGAGGGGGGATCTTCCGATCCCCTCTCACCTCCGTCTCTGCCTGCAAGCGCGGTGGGGTTTTTTTTTTTTTTTTTTAAAGGGCCGGATTTTTTTTTTTTTTTTTCATTTTTTTTTTCTCCAGTGCTGGGGGGCGCTGCCGCCCCCCAAAATTTGCCGCCATAGGCATCCGCCTAGGATGCCTCGCGGTAAATACAGCACTGGACTACGGCAAAGGCTTATGTCCAGTTCGTCTTTCTCCAGATATTTGAGAATATTTTCTGTGAGCTCAGCAGTCTTTTGAGAAATAGGAAACATTATTCCTATACTACACACATTTAATATGGACATATCTGGTGACTTCTCACATCTGATCAGTGCTGTCAAAAATAATCCCACAATACTTTGCATTCTTGATATCGGCCACTATAAATGAATTTTTTGAAGAGAAATAGGAAGTCAATCTCTTCCCAGATGCAATAGAATGTTTGAGCAATATGAAATGTTCCTTTAAAACTGGATCATAATTTGAGAGCAATTCTACCAATTTCAGGACATTTCCTTTGTTTGCTGATGACATATTAGTAATATTCTGGTAAGAAACAAAGTTGCATCAAAGAAGCAATGCAAACTATCTCTCCACTTCTTGTACATGGTTTCCAACAATGCTAAGGTAGGTGGTACATGTCGAAGTAACATCCACATGAATGGCAGCTTGCCACCTGTCAGTGGTCAAACTTGCTCCACAGCGGGCGTACACAGAACTGTAAAGCAGGTGGTCTAAACAGGCTGGAGGTCCTGTACCAATGTCACCTGGGGCGGAGCGCCCCCCTCTGCTGAGTTAGAGGAGGTGGCACAGACACATTTAAAATTAAAATTTCTCTTAATTCATGCATTTGTTTTCAGTTCTGCTAACACAAAATATAGATAATCGTTTAATTCTCTGTATTCATGGTACACAAATGTTTATATTTACAGAGTCCCTTTAACAGGGCAAAAAATGTTAGGGCTACAGAGTCCATTTCAGCGATTAATTGTAAATATAATGTCATTTTACATATTAGACTTTTGTATCTCTCTTAAATACACTTGTTGATACTGGACTTGAAGAACTTAAAAAAAGAAGTATATTCTATGTTGAACCCCTCAAATTTCCAAAATCTTTATGTGAAATGACACCTGATGTTATTCATGTTTTAAACTTCTTATTTCTTTGATTGAATATAACATGTCTAAACATGCTCATATGTGTCAAGCTGTTTTTGTATATGATTTTAAAATCATTTATTAATAAGTGTACCACATTACCAACAGTTTACCCAAAAAATTACATGTAAAATGGTAAAAAGACCCAAGCTATCAAAATGGCATTAAAATAACAAGTAGTATTATACTTTTTCAACTGAATGTAAATCATACAGCTGTAAAAAGGGTAGACACCCTGCGGGGTCATTCAAATAGTGACATTCCCTATTTATAATAATATAATACAATGGCTATAATCCTAAGTAGAGTTATAAATTAATGTATTGCTACTTTATAATAAGAAGCTATTTTAAGGTACACAATATAGTTATAACATGTCTAAGGATCTTAAAAAAACAAGCTAACATGGGTATACACTTCATGCAGTCAGTGTGATTCCAGCTTTATCAACAACTATCATGTCTAAAAATATGCCTAGAATGCAAGGTCAGTAAGGTTTGCACCTCTGACCTATACCTAAGCTCTAAATGGTAGACTTTGGAATTTTATATTCTTTCTGTCCTTTTTTGGTCATTACATATTATAATTTTATTAGTGGTCTGCTAAAAAAAAAATAGCTGACAAAGGAACTGCAAAAAGCAAAAATGTTCTAATTTGCCTATATTTCCAACACCACAGTCCATTTTTTAGTGAACAGACCCCAATATCTATATCTTTACAGTCATAAACATGACTCCCTCAGACACCATCATTGATGGGATAGGAAACTATATGTACTTCATATAATTATATAAATTTTGTTTTGTTTTCAATTTTTCTTTTTTTTTTTAATTTTCTTTTTTTGTAAATTTTAAAGTGTTATTTTTTTTTTTTGGGGGGGGGGGGACAGTGAGTTAACTATTTATCATTAACAGATTTAAAAGGTCTGGATTGCATTACCCATCTCTGTGTTACTCGCAACAGCATAAGATACATTATATTTTAAATGAAATATCTTTGTAATGAAATGATTGCTTTATAATAATAATTATTTTAATGGAAATTATGATGGAGAGAAAAATATAAATTTCAAACAAGCTATCAGGGGACGGTGTAGACCATTCATATCAATTTGCATATATTAAATAGTATGGTAAATAAATTATTGTTTGAAACAAAGGTACTTAGATGTGCATTATACTGTATAATGTCTTAATTGCATAAGAAAACAAGATAAAAGGACCAATAATGTTACACCTTGATGTGCTTTGGGAACTAATGTATTCTCAAGGTTCCCTACCTGTCTATTTAAAGTAATTAGTTTTTGCATAAGTCTCCATAGTATAGTTTCACTGACATTGAATAATGCAATTTACAAATGCAACTTTCCTCCGCTGAAATAATCAGATATATTTACGTAATTATACACAGAGTGTTATGCTAATTTGCACTGTTGCTTTTTAAAAAAAAATTAATTCAGAAGAAATATATTTACATTGCGAAACTGAAATAAGAAGTTAGCTTCACATTTGTCTGAGTTAAAATAAATCACTATGCATAAGACAAATTATATCTAGCACAAGCTTAGGAAATAGAAGTTAGGAAACAAATTCATTAACATTGTCCCTAATTTATTTTTTAAATATTTCAAGTACAATGAGAAGATGGAACTACATTAGTATACTCATAGTTAAGCCATGGGCATCTGGAGCTAAAAAAAACCCCGAAAAGTGTTGTTTCTTCTCCCACTGAAAGCAATGGTTGGTAAAATGTGATTTTCAGATTAAGGCCCAAAATGATTTGCAATCTCAAAATCACACATCGCCTCCCAATTTTTTCAATGGGAGTAAAAATGACAGAAGCTGTTTTTGAGAGTCGAAATTCAGAGACCAAAAAACCTAGTGTATTTTTTCCCCATAGGAAAAAATGGGAATTGCTAATTTTGAAAGCCAACTCGACCTCCCAGCTCAACCTACTGAAAATATTACTGAAAAACATTATTTTTTTTAAATTCTGTGTTGAAATGGGAATTCTATGTTGAAATTTGACAAGGGGTGTCTAGTTGCAATCAACAAAAATTAGTGCTTGTAGTATAGTTCCATTGGGGAGACCCTCCCAACAAGCCAATAAATGTAGGCTATCGGAAAGGGTTAGGAGGTATTTGGAGGGGAGGGATATTTTGCCCCCTTTCCCCAGGAATAAGTCCTGCAGATATTATTATGCATGGAATCCCCTCTAAATTTATGCGATAGATATATATTAATCCTAACTATTTGTTGGCTAATTTTAAATAAAGTAAATAAAATGAATATATAATATTTTGCAAAGGTTATTACATGTGTATAAAATGCAAGAATTGGTGCAATGTATTGAATAGTCGGTTAGCTTCATAAAACGTGGATTTGATAGGTTAAATAAATGTTAATGTGATTAACCCTTTTCCAACGATTGGATGTTCTATGGAGTCCTAAATTACAGGGCTCAAGTAAGACTATTCTTACTTTAACAGCTCATCATGGCGATGAATAGATCCTGCTGCATGGACCTGCAGTGCAATCCTATATGTCAAATGAAGCCACTTTGAGTGGCCTCAGTCTGACATGGAAAATTTAATATTAAATATATTTAAACTGGAAATCATTAAAGTGTGTTTTTAGAAAAATAGGGTTTTTTCCCGCATATATTTCATATCTTTAAATATAAATGTAATTTAAGAACTTGGTCTAAGAGGAACTTTCTCTGTGATAGATTACTAAAATGTGCTACAGTACAAGCCAAGATAATAAGAATAGCTATTATTTTTCAAAATATAGGAATAAACAATGGCAAATATCCAAAAGTGTTAGAGTGGAAAAAAGGCCAATTTATCAAAAACAAATTGCAGACTCTAAAGTCTATCTTCAACTTTGGTATTTCAAAAAAATGGAACTAATTTAATGTCAATGTACTGTTTTCAAGTACAGCTTTTGGTCAATCTAGAATTTATTTCCAAAAATGTTTTTTCCTTTACTACTAATCTAAAAAAGATTTTTCACAACAACAATTTTTAAAATGTACCACAATTTTAAATATATTATATTTTGCACGAAAGCAGAATCCAAACTTTTAGTTCTTTTAAGAAAATAAATCAGAAATATGAATTAATAAATATGAAGAAAGGTCAAGATTCCAAAACCATTAAATAGTCGCTTCCAGAACAAATGAAAATACTTTTGGCCCTGGTATGAAGATAAACTGGCATGCACTTTTTAAGGTACATGCACCTTTTTCTCTGACTAGCAGCCATGATGCTTCCTTGGCTGAGGCTATCTCCAAAAGTCTCACCTTAGTTTTCACATTCCACAAACTTAACTGGGTCCCCTCTGATGGTGATATGTAAAATAAAGGTTTCTCTCTGCACCATCATAGAGAGATGACCAGACCAGACATACCCTGATAAGATGCATGGGGCGCGTTCCTGCTCTGATTGACTGAACACACGCTGACACTGACAATGTGCACTAGCATCCAACGAGCTCACAGTAAACCTGCATGTATCTCCAAATTGGTACAGAACATGGAAGGAAATTACATACAGATGTGTCGGGTGGGTCCATCGCCTCATAAGGGGAGCTTTAAGGGGAGCTGCAATTTGCTGCCCTCCAGGTTTTTTTATTTATGTTTTTCACCTAGCATGAAGCAATTTGAAATGTCTTCATTAGCCCAGTTGGATGAAGGATGAAGTATGTGCATCAGATCAGACTGCCTGCTCTTCCCCCTCACGCCCAGCGCTATTAGTAGGGAAACGGCACATTTTAAATAAGACAGGAAAGTAATTTAAAATAAAAGGATTTATCCATTGTAAATCTAAGAATGGGGATAAATAGTTTTTCTTTAAATATTTATTATTTATCATGTTTATTTCTTTTTTCTTTACAAACATGTTTTCACAATAAGGAACTATGAACAAACATAACATGTCACGGCTTAAAACAATTCAACCATTTATTTGGTTTATGGGCATAAGCCTCTTTACAATTTTTGCTGTGAATAAACAAAGAGTAGACAAATTATGGAGGAGGGATGGAGGACGGACAACAGATTTAGATGTGCTAGCATGTATTTGACTTGTTGGAACACATCTAATCTATACGTATTTTATGAGATATTCTTGTACAGTATATAGGTTTTTGACCAAACAAAGCCATATTGTTACAATATCAGTATGCTATATACCTAAAGTCTCTTTCTTAATTCTATATATATCTTCTCATGTGGAAGCTGGTGTCAAATCAGCAAAATGCGTTGAGTTAGTGCTACATTGTTTGTTAACAGAACAGACCCAGAAGTGTGCTGTTCCTGAGTTGTCTTTAACTTTGAACTCATTACGGACATCAGCGCCAAGTTTTTGTTATGTACCTGTATTGCACACTACACAATCTAAGTGTATTTTTATCATGCTAGCACTAGGTTCCTTAGATTCTGCACTATTTGTTTGTTTACTTTTTCTTCTAGTCTATTAAAGAAGATATTTCTGATGGGCCTGAAATATATCACCACCATGTGCGTGCATAAATTATCTCTCCACACTTACATTATTACTGTGCAACATTACACTATATTTGGTTTTGTTTTCTCTCCTGTACAAATCTGAGCTCCCAATTTTCTGGATTGCATCAAGCACTGGAGATGTGCTTTCTAGAATTTCCGTGAACCTGTGGGAGAGTAGTTGTTATTTTTTTAAACTGGTGAACACCATTATCATTGTTCACGTGGAGTGTGTTTTTTTTCTTTCTGTTTTAACATGAGTCATTTCCTCCAAGTATTACTGAAATCTGAAGAGGTTTTGTTATATCTTTATTTTAATAGTACTCCTACATATGAATTTTAAAATTGTATGGGTTACTCAGAAATACACCGATCTACAGCAACTTTACTTCTTTAGCACGTTATTATAATTATATTATAAGCAATTGAAAAATAGATTATGGATAATGCCCCAAATACTGCCTTTATAAATACTTTTTGGACTATAAGACCCTCAGAATAAATTATTTGACCTTACTATTATTACTGAGGCTGTTGATGTCTTATGGTATAGTTGTTTTCTGTGACTGTAAATTTATCTTTGTCATGTTAAAGGAACAGTCATATATTTTGGAATACATGAATCAGTATACGATTTTGATTAATGCCCATATTTTCAAGGTAGCCTATTTTTTAAAACTTGGAAATGAAATAGGATTGGCAGTCAAGTAAATCATTATTTGCAACTTTATCAACCCTTTAGGAAGATATTTCAAGGCTGGAACCAATACTTTATATTACTGTGTCACTGTTGACCTTTTTAGAATGTGGAAGGGTGTAAGATCACACAATGCTAGAATACAATGACTCATGCAGTGATAGCACTATAAATAAGATTATTAATATGTCTTTTCTTGGAACAGAATTTTCTAGTATTTTTCTCATAGCCCATTTTCTTAAATTTAGCTTACACAACGAATACTATATTTTATAGAATGTTTAACAGTACATTGGTTTTGTTTATACATTTATACTTTTTGGTGTATTCCATTTATATAAATATGGGCATGTATTTTATAGAATGCTTAACAGTACATTGGTTTTGTTTCTATATTTATACTCTTTGGTGTATTCTTTTTATATTATATTGGCATGTGTTTTATAGAATGCTTAACAGTACATTGGTTTTGTTTCTATATTTATACTCTTTGGTGTATTCTTTTTATATTACAATTGGCATGTGTTTATTATGTAATATTTATGGCATTCTGTATTAATTTTTCAGCTTCATTTGTAACATATTGTTTATGTTTGCAGGATATCCAAATGGCCTCTAGGAATCAGAAAGGAAATTGTCATTGTAAAGCTTTATTTGCCCAGATTCTTTTTGACATGTATGTCATAGCTGAAGGCTTCGTATAGGATGCAAATACTATATTCTTTTCACAAATGAAAATGTTCTCCATATTTGTTTAACCAGCAGACTTTCTACCATTACAATCTATAGATTACGTTTATTGAATACAGATACTCTATACAATAAATTATTTGGAAATCACATATCAATAACTGTTCTAAAGAAAAGTATCACTTTCAAAAACACATTCATGTCTGTGTCTAATCTTTTTGTACAGTGTACATTTTTAATAGCTTTATTACTATCCACCCTTGTTAAAACTGGCAGTGTTGGGAGCTGGTCATCCTTCCTTCAATAGAACATTAAGTGGTCATTTTACTTGGTGGATTTTACTCACAGATAGAAACGTTGAGGTGAGTCTGGCCATCTCACCCCTATTTTGAACATGGCCACTGAAGTATTAATGTATAAAGAGCCAATTATACTTAACCCAGTTATTTTGCTGGCTGACCATAACTGAAAGTGTATTACAACAACACTTCTACAGTGGCAATTATTGTATAAATGTGTGTGTGTGTGTGTGTATACATATATATATAATTATATATATATATATATATATATATATATATATATATATATATACCATACCATTAATGTGTATTATAACATTAAAATAGTGACACATTTAACGAAGAAATAATGTTTTTAAACCCTGTAATAACAATTACCGTGCATCCTGTTCACAGATGGTAATTGTATATCATACATTACTGGTGCCTGCTACATGTGCCAACAGATTTGTATTCAGTTTTATTGTTTACATTATCTCCTACGTGGTAATGGAAATCTTTAGTCTCCAGTTAAAAACTGACTTTATATAAAGACACAAAATACAATATTTAAGTAATCTTACTATATCTCTGAAGATGCAACATTGAAAACACCAACTGTTTTATTGTAGTTTTTGTACACATTTGCATAAGTACACGAAAGGGAAATGTCATTAGGAAATAAATGTTGAACTGCACTATTCAATATATCAACATACATGAACTAGACTCCATTATTGGAGATAATACATACTTGACCAAAGTGGGCAATCTAAAGCACTAAATGCCAAATAGGGTACTCTCAAGTTGCTACAAGCCCTCAGACCACACTTGAGTGGTCCAACATATACTAGTTGTTTATTTACTAATGTACACAAGAGAGCAATCCTTGTCGTGCCATGCATTTCTTTAATTTTTTCTAAAAAATATATAATGCTAATATAATTGTATTAATGCTGATTACATTTTATGTTGGCTAATTGTAACATATAATTTCTAACATATAATTAATTTTTTAATTGTCATTTTATCTCTCTTACACCTCTTTTCTGTAGACTGTATAATTTTGTGTTCAGCAAAAAAAAATGTAAAACCCCTTCATTGGAAGGTATTACCAGCAAAATCTATACCACTGATGTCAAACAGCATTCTCTTTGACCCTATTTTGCTCATGTCGGGATATTTGAAATATAGTCAGTCTATGAACAGCTTTAGACCAGTTTGACACACCTGGTCTTATACTATATGTAATTCTAAGGAGAGAACATTAAGGGAGCATAAGTATTGTTTTTCTACAGTAAATCATTATATGTTCTAAATAACTTCCCATCTACATATTGCAGATTAAACAAATGGCACCATATCATGTAGAAGAACCAACGCGTTTTACATTTGATTAATACTTTAAAATGGAATTACATGAGTATATTTATTATAGATAACTATATTAAAGTGGATGCAAAGATTTCCAAACATTACTTTTGGCATGTGTAAACCTGAAAAAAAAAATGTCCTACTTATATTTAGCCTTTATTCTTGTAGGCTGCCTGGAGTTCTCTAGACGTCCTGTGGCCTAAGTTCCATTTTGCCATTAGCTTTTAGTTTCGTATAAAATACAATCTAATCACTACAATTAGAAGACATGTTGAAAGAAAGTGGAAATCAAGTAATAGCTTAGAATGATACAGTACTTATTTTGCAAAAGAACAAGTTAGTTATCAAGTGTGTATTACCTTGCTTGGCATTGACACCTGTTGTTTTCATGTTTCGTACATGATTGCTCACAACAGCAGGTAAAAAGAACACCTCTTTCGAGATGAGCTGTCTGTCATGTTAGTCTGAGCAATATAGCAAGAAAAACAAAGGTGAAAAGAAGACTAGCAGCTTTATACCTTTTATACCAGAAAATCAGTGCACACATGACATGCTAGTATTGCACCTTGCTATTTTGAGCATGATGTGAAGGTGATATGTTATCTTTAATTGTGCAGCCATAATTATTGCAGGGAAATGCAAATTGAAGTCCAAAGTAGCCCAGTTGGAAGAATTCCCTTCTCAGTTCCTTGCAAGTCTCTCATTCATGAATAAAGCCCAACATAAGCCTGTATGTAGCAATTTAAATAAAGTATTGGTTACGAGTAACCATATATATGATAGATCTACATATTAAAAACTGGTAACTGCCTCCTTATTATTCTGCTGCTCCGTCAATATGGCTCCCACGATCGCTCCGTGGGGCGATCGTGGGTGGCCCAGAATAGAAATTTCGGTGCTGGCTATTGCCTCGATGTGCACCGTTAAAGCGTTTTTTTGCGATCGTTGATTGCGAAAACTGCTTGATTCTCCGCAGGACGTGCCAGGCATGTCCTTTGTCGTTAAGCGAGTTTCTCCCAGGACGTGCCTGACACGTCCTTTGTCGGCAAGGGGTTAACATACATATTTGTCCAGTTACGTATCTGTATTGATTATTTATACTGTTGTAACATACGCATATCATTAAGTCATGTTTAATAAAAATGATTAAGTAGTATTTTTACTAGGCATTTAAGGAATAAATATCAACAGTACTAAAAGTTTATCTTATAGGATGTTACAATCATTCCTTTTAAGAAAAACAACAACAAAAAAGAGGGACTGTTAGGAATGTTTCCATCATCCCATGCTAGTGAAAATCCGAATATTATGCAAGAAGCTTAATGAGTCATTTATTTGCATGGAAGTAGTTAATGACAGAGCCAGCAGATAAATACAAAAATTGTAATTAATCTGTAGGAATAAAGCAGGTGGCCTCATACTTAAATGGTTGTGTGAATGCCAAAGAACCAGTAATGATATACAATGTTCTGTGATCACAGATCAAGTTGTTGTACCAATATAAAACTAATGCTCCTTAGGGTTTCCTCAGTATGTACTGACACGTTCTGAATTACATAATAGTCAAATTAAATAAATCCCCGAAATGCAGCTACTCAATTTGCATGAATTTGGGTTTGAATCGGTAGTTCGGACAGTTCGAAAACCAAAGCTTCGGAGGTGTTCGGATCAGGAAATTTTTTGCCATGAAAACCGTAGTTTTTCGGCTACCCTTTATGCTACCCTGAACATGACCCAAATTGGGCTAAAATAGCCACGTTTCAACCATTTCAATTCTCCAGATCTGATCTGGAGAAATTTAAATTGTTAAAAATTTAATAAAAAAGGTAAAAAAAAATAAATAAAAATGGATTTATTTTTATTATGTTTGGGTGGCTCCTTTCCCTGGGACAAAATGAGGACTTGAGGGCATCACAGATTTCTGCTGGACTTCAGGAACATGTCATATTTTATTCACACAGAGCCCTTTCGGTGCCTGCACTAGTTTTTTTTTAAGGTGATCCATCCCCCCCCCCCCCCCCCCCCAACCTGGGCATGGTAGAGGTGTGGTGGGTTAGGTAAGGTATTTATTTTGATTTGGTCAGGGGGCCTTTGGGCACCCACTGGACCCCATGGGTCATATACCTAGTGCTTAGACTATAAGGATTTGTTCACCGATATCCACATTTTAGCTTAGTCAACATTAATGTTTTTTGTCTCCAGGCTGTATTCATTGACTCGAAGCACAATTTGGGAGAAACTTTGTAAATCTGAACTACTTATGAGATTCCCATGAGTTAACCAATTCAACAAGGTTTTCAATGCATTTTGCATTAAAATGGTCCAAGACTGTGAGGGATACCTATGAGATTAGCCTCAGTTGGGTCAAGTTAGTGATGAAATCTACTTAAGTCCTTTGCCGGGGTCGTTCATGCATACACTGTAGAACATTATTCAGTTTCACTGTTCCAGCTGTGTATGCATGTACAGGCATCTCCAAATAAAGAGGCCACTTCTATAGCAATGGATTCCAAAGTGCACTAAAGTGAAAATAGGGACTGGAGTGTCCCATTACCTGTCAGTGAATTATTCTCAAAGTCTAGTCAATGATTTTGGCAATTCCCAAAGTATATGTGATGTATACGTTTTCAATGTTATATATATATATATATATATATATATAAGCACTCGCATATAAAATAAACCAGCAAATGGGAAAAAGGTTGTAGCTTTAAAGAAACTCACCTGTCTTTTCATAAAGCAGCTAAAACAATAGTATGAGGTGATAATGTATTTAAGCACTGAACTAATTTATAAATATTTCCACACAGCTATACATGAAAGGTGAAGAAAATGAAATTTGTTATTAGTTTGTACTATGCATTTTCAAAGTGACATTTCTGCATATTTTCCATATGTTAAAACAAGATATATGTCAAACTAAATCTGCCATAACAATTCACCATTATTGCATAAAAATGCAATTCTAATGTATAAAAAAATAAGAAATCTGACGATATTTGCTCAAAGATATCACTAATAAAAAAACATTCTTACTAAATGTTAAAGCATTTAGCAAATGCATTTGTTTTTCTTACCCCACAGGTAATCATTGTTATTAGCAAACCTTAGAATTATTTCTATTTGGCTTCCTGATTATATAATATTATAAAAAAAAAAAACTCACAAGATTCTTCAAATAGTAAGAGATAGCAGGTGGTACCTCTATAACAAGCTAATTTATCAATATTGCATATATTGCAGTTTAATTTAAAGGAATAATAAAAACTGTTTTTGAGTTTTTTAAAAACCATGAAGCAATTATTTCACTTTACTTTGTTGTTATGTGGAAGAAGTGTTTGTTTTATTTCGAATGTTTAATCAAATAGCACTTATATCATCAGCAAAACAATATATAGTCACCAGTATTTTAACTAACATATGAAGGAACTCGCATTACAATCCGATCTGAGATGTTTGGTTAAGGGTGCCATTGCCCTTCTCCAACTCAACGTTGCGGTGGTCAAATCTTCGTATATTTGAAGAGAGACACCATTATTGGATAGTGTTGAATTCTTGCGTGATACCGACAATAAGGCTATTTTAACCATTGTGGAGAGCAGACAAACTATCAAGTCTCTAGTAGCAGTCTGCGGGGCTCGAATCTGGAACACCTTTGTTTACAGCTTATTTCACATCAGAATAGGACCATTGTTACATTTAAGTATGATGGGTCTTTTGGTTGAAAACTAGGATTAAAGTTAGTCTTGGGAGAATGTTGTATTGTGGATTGGGCTGTCACTAATTTTTGTATGTTACTGTGTTGTTGTCTCCTTTTAAATATCTTTAAAGTAGACGGACCTATATATATATTTTCTATTTGGTAATACACCACACTCTTTGTCAGCATTTACATGTTTAATCTTAAAATATAAAATTGAGCATATAGATCGAGCACACTCCAGGAGTTCCCACCCCTTCTCTCCATTGCCATTCCCACCTCACCTTTGTGTATTGATGTGATGTATTCCCCTATTGTTTTTATTTTTTTCTCTCTATGTATGATTTTTCAAAATAAAAAAAAAAGAAAATTGTATTAACAATAATGTGTATTTTTACCCATGCCTTGACTGATGATAGTCTAGACCAGGGGTAGGCAACTTTTGGCACTCCAGATGCTGTGAACTACATCTCCCATAATGCTTTTATAGCCGTAATGCTGGCAAAGCATCAAGGGAAAGTCCACAACATCTGGAGTGCCAAAGGTTACCTACCCCTCGTCTTGGCCATGGTAGTCCAAGTAAATTCTGAAGTGGGCAATATAAATTGCACATTTACATTAGGACACTTTTTATTTACAGTAAAGATAAAGAATAACTTGTTAGCATAGAACACTATTTAGTAGCTTAGCAGTAATACAGAAGCAGTCCAAAAATTGTTTTAATCTACTTAATTTAAACAAAGCTGCACATTTTTAGGGCTAACATTGACAGTTAAGTCAGGTGGGCTGCACCTTGCAGTCAAATGTGCCGCATTTGGGCCATGAATGCATGTTTGACGTCTATATATACTATACTCAGTATTGAACTCATAATTAGGAGAGAGAATTATGATATTTCATTAATTGTGGTCTGTCACTTGTACTGTATTATTATGGTTTCCATGTGTATTATTTAAGCAGTGCAAGAACATTGGTCAGATTAGTGTCACGGGTCCGAGATTTATCTTTCAATCAGCTGCTTTGGTTACAATTTCATACATGTTTACAATATTTTAAGTGCACTTTAAGCTCTTAAACTGAAATTGGATAATAATTCACGGTAGGGTCATTTTAGCTTTCATTTCGATATTTACAGGCTTCGTGATAAACTAGATGTTTTGTTAATATTCCAAACCTCACAAGCAGTTTGCCAGGCACAATCTCATAAGTGTGTTTTCTTGCATTGCATCTTTATGCCATGGTATAATTGAAAATCTCTCTGTAATAGTGTACATACTCCCAGAGCCAGTGCTATCAAAAGACAAACTTTGGCCTGCTGCTTTGCAGAGTATATAAGTCATTTGTGACCAGAAGTACATCAATTAACTAAACTGTGTGGTTTTGTGGGATCACCTGCTTGAATAGTTATTGGCAGAGGCGTCACTAGGGTTGGTGTCACACGGTTCGTTAACTCATGGTGTCACCCCCCTGGATTTACTCCAATACCAAGCCAAACAGATTCCTTAGTAATGCCAGTCAGATGGCCCATTAAATATGCCACATACAGGAGCCCCACAAATTATGTCACACGCAGGAGCCCTTTAACTATGCCACACACAGGAGCCCATAACTATGCCACATACAGGAGCCCCATAACTATGACACACAAGAGCCCCATAAATTATGCCACACCAAAGCCCCATAAATTATGCCTCACCTTGGAGCCCAATTAATTAGGCCACACACACAGGCGCCACTGAATTATGCCACACACAAGCGCCCCTTAATTATGCCACACACAAGCGCCCCATAATTATGCCACACAAAAGAGCCCCTTAATTATGCCACACATGGGGCCCAATAAATATGCCATACATGGGACATCCATTAATTATGCGACACACAGGAGACCCACAAGGTGACAATTGTACAATTCGAAAACAATACATATCTATAAACACAGACATCTCTCTATAACTAGTTGCATTTACACTTATTTGAATTATTTAATATTCTATTTAATAAAAAAAGTTATTGAAAAATTGCATTCCTATTTTTTATTCCCTTCCTCTGCACCCACATTGCACCTAAAGGACTTAACACAGAACCATACAGTGCCCACAGAACTTGCCATGCACCTATATTGCACCCACAGCACTTGGCTTGCAATCATATTGCACCTACACGATTTGGCATGCCACAGGGTCACTTTGCCCCACAGAACTAGCCAGTGTCACTGTCCACATAGTACATGTTATTTTGCCCCACAGACCATGCCACAGCATCACTTTGCCAATTAAAATATGCCAGTATTTAACCCCTCGATATGCCAGTATTTAGCCATTCAATATGCCAGGATTATTTTGCCACTCAATATGCCATTTAATATGCCAGTATTTTGCCCCTCAATATTCCAGGAGTTTGCCCCCCAATATGCCATTTAATATGCCAGTATTTTGCTCTCAATATGCCAGGATTTTGCCCCCCAATATCCCAGGATTTTGCCCCCCAATATGCCATTTAATATGCCATGATTTAGCCATTCAATACGCCAGGATTTAGCCATTCAATATGCCAGGATTTTGCCCCCCAATATGCCATTTAATATGCCAGTATTTTGCTCTCAATATGCCAGGATTTTGCCCCCCAATATGCCAGGATTTTGCCCCTCAATATGCCAGGAGTTTGCCCCCCAATATGCCATTTAATATGCCAGTATTTTGCTCTCAATATGCCAGGATTTTGCACCCCAATATGCCATTTAATATGCCAGGATTTTGCCCCCCAACATGCCATTTAATATGCCAGGATTTTGCTCTCAATATGCCAGGATTTTGCCCCCAATATGCCATTTAATATGCCAGGATTTTGCCCCTCAATATGCCAGGATTTTGCCCCCTAATATGCCATTCAATATGCCAGGATTTTGCGACCCAATATGCCATTTAATATGCCAGGATTTTGCCCCCCAATATGCCATTTAATATGCCAGGATTTTGCCCCCCCCCCCCCCAATATGCCATTTAATATGCCAGGATTTTGCTCTCAATATGCCAGGATTTTGACCCCCAATATGCCAGGATTTTGCCCCTCAATATGCCATTTAATATGCCAGGATTTTGCCCCCCAATATGCCATTTAATATTCCAGGATTTTGCCCCTCCAATATGCCATTTAATATGCCAGGATTTTGCCCCCCAATATGCCATTTAATATGCCAGGATATTGCCCCTTAGTATGCTCGTTATGCCACCCTCCTCCCCCTTCCCCAGCCAGTACTTACCTCCTTGCTGCTGTCTCCCGGTGCAGGTCCGTGGCTGTGAGGGAAGCGTTGGGCGCTCCCCCCTACAGCCGCTTGGATCAATAAAGTTTGTTTAAAAAATCCTGGCAACCACAAAGTTTATTGAAGCCGCGCGGCTGTAGGGGAGTGCACAACGCTTCCCTCACAGCCACGGACCTGCACCGGGAGACAGCAGAAAGGAGGTAAGTTTTTGATTTTTTTTTTAATGCAGGGGGTGCCAGCAGCACGGGTGTCACCCCCGCTGGAGGTGTCACTCAGTGTGGTCTGCACCCCCGCACCCCCCTTGTGATGCCACTGGTTAATGGATTTATTAACCCCAGGAGGCAACACCACATATAATGATAAAACTCTCTTCAATTATGTGTACTGAGTAGAGCCTGACCTTTTGTCATATAATATTATCCTTAGAATATAGACTTTGTATAATATATGATCTATCACATACTGACAGCTTAATGTGTCTGTTTTTGTGTTTTGTATATGTGTCTGTGTGTATGTATGTATGTATGACCGTGCGTGTGTGACACTGTTGGGTTTATTCACTAAAATTCGAAAATAGCTGGAGGAAGTCGACTTTGGAGGTCGTCTTTCATTTTTAAGACTAAGTCAAATTCAGCATGCAAGTAGCATTTAATTAATTTTATATTCTTAATTTTTCCAACACTAAGCTGTCTACACCGTTACCAACCATTGTCAACTATTGAGCTTCAATTTTAATACAGATATATGTATAATTAAATACAAATATAAATGAAATAACTTTACTACACACTACTTTAGCATAAAGAGATGTATTATTTATTGGAAAAACTGTTTCTGATGAAAAAAAATAAACTGATTGGATGACTCAGCATTGAGCCATTTTCCATGTGCAACTTTGTTGTCCGTGGTAGTTCTTCACTACTCACCTTCAATGCGCTGCATCCTGCCTGCCATTACCATAAGGCCGCTTATGATAACTTATTTTATATATTTTATATACTGGAATATATATTGGAATAATCAGTCACTTACAAGACACAAGATTCTAGAAGCTGCACCTTGACTTTATTAAATCCAGAAGAACACACTTACGTAAATACTTTTTTATATTGGATAAAGGGAAAGAGGTTGCCTTGTGAAAATAGACTTTAGTACATATAATCTGGTAAAATTGCAAAAACACATTAGGGGAGATATGTAACTAAAGAATTTACTTGTAACATGAATCCTTGACTACACTGTATATTCCGCTTTTCCTTCATTGTAGGATTTTATGTGTAATGAAGATTCATTGGGGTAGGTACTATGCTGGCTGTAAAGGCCGGCAAACTTTAAAGTTTGAATAATGCACGATATTCCTGAAGGAATAACGTGCCCACCCTTGGCACACAAAGGGTGCCCTGTAAATAAAATATTAACTGTATGCATGTTCCAGCGGTGATCAGTGATATCATGGATCCTCATAATCTGGCCCATCTAGTGACTCTGTCGGTTAATCAGAAGCCTCCATGTCCCAGCCAGGTTTTTTTTCAAACCAGTCAATAGTAGGTCTGGTGTACAAATAGAAAAAAACAAGTGTACCACTCTACAGTTAAATACAATAAATACATACCAATGTAAAACAAGAACAGCCTTCCTCAGCACTCCTCATGTGCTCAGAAACAATGGCAGATTGGAGGGCGTTGGTTGTTATGTGGGTAAAAAAAAATAATACAAACAATATATAGTAATTTAATTAAAGACATATTACACTATTTCACCAATGGAACCTGACTACCCTCATGGCACTCACAAGGTGTTTTTTTTCAGGTTATAAGCTATTTTCATCCTACTCAGAGGTGGGGGAGGTAGGCAGGGATTATATTTATTTAACTTATGCCAAGGTGCCAAGGGCATTTGGCCAGCACAAGGGTGGGGAATGGGGGACATTTTCTTTATTTTCATCGGGTCTTAGTCTATATTGTGGCCCCGATTCCCATGGGGTTATTTAATTTATAATCGTTGCTTAGGGCATAGCATTCTCCAAGCCTAGAGTTGGAGCCATTTACTTTATTGTAATCAGGGCTTGATGCACAGTGCACTCCAAGTCCCAAGGCGGCGATATAATTTAGTTTAATCAGGGCTTGTGGCATAGCGTGCCCTAAGCCCAATGGGGGGGAATTAATTTATTTAATCACATTCACACATGCCATGGCCCCCTTAGCGAATTATAGGGAGGCTGCTACATATATCATGTAAAGTTTAAAACATGCTTGTTTTGTTTTAAGATTCCTGTTTACGATTTGCATCATTGCCTTTGAGCATTAACGACAGTTTTAGAAGGGTCTACTCAAGAAAGAATAGCAGGAAATTGAGAAATGAATTTCAAACTTAAGGCCAAAGTAGCTGAGATGGGAAAAATATCCCAGTCAGCTGTTTTTGGCCTAAAGTTTGACATTTCAATCTCCCTGCAATTCTTTCTTTATTGAGTAGACCCCATTGTTTGTTCTGCTAACTACAGTTTGTCCATAAAAAGGTAGATGTTATTCCCTTCAACATATAAACCACGCATTGTAAAAAAAAGTTGTTAATGTGCTTACTATTTTAACTAAGGTCAAAAATATATTTAAAAAGATGAAGCCAGCAAAAGCTTTAGAAGACTTGTAAATTTTACTGATCCAAACCCATGATTGTCTGCATGTTCCCAAGGGAACAAATTATAATGCACATCACATATTAGCTATTACTACACCTAGTATGAACAGCTTCAATAAAAATAATTAATTTTCCTCATAGCAGGAAGTAAGATAATGAAGTGCCCAATCTGAAGTCTTACAGCTTTCAGCAGTTATCTTCTGCTGACCATGCAAGCAGCAGAATGCTTTCTGTGATTATTTGCAGTCATATTGTTACATGCAGAGCCTACCGCCACATCCATTCACCACTGCAAACTGGATAGCACAGTCTGTGCCCAAAGGCAACTACATTCCAAATTATTATAACATGGATTTGCTTGATGCCAAGTAGCATTTCATACAGCACAATATATTATACAGCCTAATATATATTCAGAAAAAGCGTCCAGATATTCCATTTGTAAGGAAAGGGAGTTCAACAGATTAAAGGGAAATTTTCAAAAAGGAGAGCTATGTATAGCAAAAGTGAAAAGGAATGTTATTAACCAGTACACTATAGAAATTGATAGGTAATTATAAAATGGCCTAATGTTGCATACTGCTTTCACAGGCCTGTCCAAGTGATTGATGAGCTAAAATGCATATGCCATGTAACGATATATAAAAAGGCGCGAAGTTAATAATGCATGACAGATGTTTATATAGATATTTAGTTTTACCAAATATCTACACCACAATAGAAAGCAATAGAATGCTTCTGGTAATTGATCCAAATCTAACAAGTATGGACAGTTCATCAGTCTTTATATAAAAAAAAAATAGCACAAAGGGACTTATCCTAAACCCTCCATACTGTAAGACTCAGCTAGCATATGCACTCTGTGGTTGACACCATGCATCTCAAGAACCTGCCTCAGTCCTCCATAGTTTAACCCCCTGGTGCTTGGATATGCTACTCGCTGGATTATGAGTGTTTTTAAAACACTGCTGTTTGTATTGTGTGATTAATGGAATACTAATAAATGTAAATGTTATCACAATAACCAAACTGTAACTCTATTTAATATTCATTTTTTTGCATAAAATATATATATATATTTTTAAATGTGTGCTTACAGTATATTTTTACGCTTTGCATTACTCGGGTTTAAGATGTTACAATTGCACATAATAAAAGTGTATACTATATCACCAACAGTCAAATAATGTAAAACAAAATTTTATAATTCTATAAGGTAGGCAAAACACTGACAGAGCATCATGGAAGCATGTGCAGGTATAGCTTTATGGGCTCTCGTCATTAAACAGTTGGTACTGTAATGGAAATTATAAAACAAATCAGGCAATAGCTGAAAGACAGGCAAGGTGAAAACATTTCAAAATATTAATTCCTGATTTTTGCACTTTCCTTGTGGACTTACCACAGTTCACAGTTCACAGTATAATGATTAGAAACTCTGGGCTCCTAAGCATCATGGGAGTTCTGTGTGGATTATCAGCACCGGTAATTAACCTTGAAGGGGTAACGCTTCCTATTTGTATATGCTTGATTTTAACTAAAGCAGGTTCCCTGTGGAACTTTTCTTGTGAGTGTCATTTTAATAAATATGCTTTTTTAAACATTCCATATACAGTATCACACTATTGCGTTGTTTTCCCTCTTTTTTGTTTCTTCCATATGTCCACCCATGTCTCTGTGGAGACTTCCAGTCTAAAGATCTAGGATTGCCTACAATTTTGCGATTTCTGTTTTGATTACAAGCTACATCTTGGGATTTGAGGAGTCCTTGCAGATAACAGATTTCCAGAAGAAGAGTATTTTTCGGGTTATTTGTACTATTTGGTTGTTTATACTATATATTCTGGTCTACAGTAGCATGACTCACAGGTTAGAGTATTACTAAATAGCTTAGGTATGGAAAGAAGTCTGATGTATGAAAAATACATACGCTGGGGTTGTATAACAGTTATGGATTGTTTGTGGTGAATGTCACTAGACTGCGTCTATCCACTGTCTTTGAGTGCATCTTAGACAAATGGCACTCCCTTAGTCTATGCTTTTCCCTACAAGGTTGTCTTTTACATAGACAAAAAAGGAATACAGCACTAGTAACCGTATCCCTGGTTAAATCAGATGTTTAGGATTATTCCCTTTTATAACACATGTAATAGTGCCTTTAATTCCCCACTGTCATTTTATATTTGTGTGAATATTTGTTAATAAAACACTGAGTTAAGAGGCCAGATGCACTGTAACAATACTCAAGTAATTTTATGTATGCTACTACTATTTTATTTTGACTTAAACATTTAATGTGTTTGTTTAACAGATATTCAGTTCTTTGAAATTAAGATTTACTGACAAAAAAATTATTAAACATCAGAAACTGTGAGAAATCTTCCATTCTGGTAACACCACTTAATGGCTGCAAATCAATATTTATTTCCGAGGCCTCTCAGTCCCAGAGGAATAAGCAGAAACATTAATATAGTACTTCAAATATTACAACATGCCTTTTGAATGCATCAGTAATCCCTTCCAAGTGATAGAGATGACACTGTTTTCTGTGACCGCAGCTGCATATTATTAAAGATACACACAGTACATTTAATATACATAGTCACAAAAATGTATTTTTAGAATTTTCCTTCCATGGTAGATATTTTATGTACCTGCTGTAAACAATCATATTGCTTATGTGAAAGATTTAATAATAAATGCACCAAATGCATGAGCCATGCAACCAACTAGGATTTAGGTAAGGTAAGCAGCTTTCTGATTGTTGGTTCTGGGGTTACTGGTGTGTTTAAACATCTTGGGTGCGAACCGCATATCTAAATAGCATGGGGGAACATGGTTGGTAGGCAAAAGAGCAATAGTGGGTCAAGCTATTTTAGTATCATCTGTATTGTTGTGGTGCTTATTGGGGGTATTAGGTCACCTGCCTATTAGAGGACAGCATTTTACTAATTATTAGGGATGTCTAAGTGTGGTCATATTGGTTATGATGTATTTAACTGGTTATGATAATTATAATGGTTTATTTGGGTATTATCATATGGTTATGTTTGGATTATAAATAAACCTCAATAAACTACCACCTTTTAATTCTAACCAGGTAGTCTCTGTTTTTATTTATTTAAGTGGGTAATTGTCCTTGCACCACTCGTATCCAAATATGTCAAAGATATTTGATAGCATTTATACCTTTCTTGGTAATATAAGCACTATAAGACATAAGTGCTGCTAATAAGGCATCCTTACATGTTAAACAAGATTGGACAACATTTAAACTTTATCAAAGCAAAAGTTTGAATGTCTTGAAAAATGTTAAAAGACATGACTGCATCATTTGTGCATAATTTTACAAGATTCTACATATGAGGTGAAACCTTACATGTTCTGATGTTTCAACTGACAAACTACATGAAGCTTTCACAACTGAAACTCCAATCTTTCATTTGAGTTTCTCTGAAATAGTTAATATTTTGAAGACAGGTTTTCAGCATCTTCAAAACACAAAAAAAATATCAACACAATGTGCATTCATCTTACATTTGCAATGTGTAACAGAAATCCTGTTATCTTTTTTTCTAACTGCAAAACAACCTTTTGTTTGTTCATGAAACCTGTAGATATTGAGTAAATGCCACCTCTGCTCTGTAAAAAGGTAACATTACAGACTGCAAATTGAGAGCTGACAGTAGAAATGATCAAACGCCATGTACAGCAACACACAAACACAATCAGTTGCCAAACCTTAGTAGCGATCAAACACTACACTTTTTTCCTCTTACTAGTTAACTTTTTAGTGTATTTTATTATTAAGAAAGTATAAGCAGTTAACTGGCTGGTGTAAAACATCATTATCAACAGGATATAGAATGTTTGCCAGAAATACAAATGCTACTCAAATACAAATGGGTCTCATGCTGTGACAGACCATTGGCCTTAAGGGCCAATATATGCCAGCATTCACATGAACCACTGCCTCTATTTCATAAAGCAGAACACAGTCCATTAGCTTTGCAGGCTCAATACACATAAGTGCATAGAACAAAACCCTTTTTATATATTTTATTCTAAAAAACGTCAGGTGTATTAATTGAACATAGCTCTACTAGGAAGAATTCCGAATACCATGCTTGCATTCAGTGCAAATCCATACCAACATATTTACAGCAAATTTGAGGGGTCTGTTACCCTACAGTGTTTTGTTTTCTTGATATATTTTGCAATTTCCACTAAAATCACCAGGTATTCAACGTAATACAACATGTTATGCAGCAATTCCCTAATTTTGAAAACCATTATGATAATAAGTTCGAACATTGCTTACCTTAGCCCTTACGATAATGTGAACTTTCAAAGTGATACGTATGCATTTTTTCTCTGAAGTATAATACCATTATGTATTTAATTGTATTACTGTTTACAAACGTAAATACCCTTACAAGTGCACATGTACCTATATTATTCTTTTGCTTAACCCTTTGAGTGCAAAAATACCCGTAACACTGATATGTTCACTCGTCCCCCAAGTAAGTTTTAAATGTTCATTACCTCATTATATAAGTAAAATAAAAAGATTATTTGACTTACCTTTCCACTTGCTGCTTACAATTTGTCTCAGGAAGTAGGACAGGAATTTGAAGTCTGTATCTCACACAGAAAAAAGCAGCTGATTCTGTCCCGTGCTTCTATTTTTGAATGTATTGTTGATAAACGCGTCAAATTCCAATTCAAAGATATTTCCTCTATTCCCTGTCTGATCCGGCTGTTGTTTCCTTTTCATACTATGTAAAATGGCTGTAACAAAGTACAGCTTTTGCCTTGAGATATGCCTATTCAGCAAGGCAGTGAAAAAGACTCAACTGCACTAAACAGAAAATAAAATTAAAGATATAACTCAATAAAAAAAAAAAACTATGCAGCTGTTTCTGTGAAAACTCATTATCAAGAAGAGCTGAATGAGGAAGAGGTGAAGGCTTTTTATGAAATGATATAAACTCCAGTCCAGCGAGTTATCCTTGAATTATCATTCCTGTCTCTTGTAGGTAAAGCACGCAACACTGCAGTCCATCGCAAAAAACTGTACCAAGTGCACTGTATCTCGCACTGTCTGATGGAAAAAAAGAGCTGAAAATGACATAACCTTTTTTGTTCATGGCTTCAAAACATACCAGACCGCTGTATCTTTGCTGAAAATTCTCCTTTTACTAACAGTCACTTTGAATGAGACAGAACCGAAGCGCTGCCCATCCTCTCATGAGGGATAGGATGCATTTATGTGAAACATGAGAAGAATACATAATGCTCTCACAGCCTGGACTGCATTCCCAATGAGCTCTCATTACAAGCATGCTGTTGGATTACACTAACTGGTTTTCTCTTCCACAATTACTGCGTTTCCAATGCTTTACTATCAACAACCTTTTCTTCTTCGAAAAATAAATGAGAAATGAAAAGGCTAATTACACTTACACATCAAAGGCAACACTATCTATGACTTGCTCTGAAAGGAAAACTCTCAAATCATATGCATTATGCTACCTGTGTTTTTCCAAGTACTTACTTTACATTTTATAATGCATTTTAAGTGTAGCTATTGATTTAAATGTTTTTTTAATAGGGTTACAACAAAAACCGGGCTGGATTTCTTTCCTTATTAATTACTGCAGCCATGCTAGAAGTATTAATGTAATACAGTGTATATTTTGAGGTAATATTAGCTTTCCTTATGTTAGTTAAGGGGCAGTTTTTCAGAAATTATTTTTTGCATGTTTTACATTGTTTTTAATGTATGTCAAATATACTTATTTTTAATTAAAAATCTCCTGCAGTTTTACATTGAAAATTATTTAAGAAACTCCTCTTAGTGACATCATTGAGAGAGAGAGTGAAGAAGGTGGACTGCCTCCCTCTGCAGAAGTTTTCATGCACCCCTCTGACAATGCTCTGTCATTCAGGTCTATTCAATAAAGCTTGAGTTGAGTGATTGAGAGCTCATCTTGACCACTGGCCCAATATTGATTATTTAGGCATCAAACTGAATATGGGTCTGACCGAGATGGTGGATTATAATTACAGCCAGAGATTAAGAAGCAACTGACCAGCTGACAGGGCCTGGAGATTTCCTGGTTGGGCCAAATAAACACAATTGATGCATACATAATCCCAAAATGTTTTTACTTACTCAGTACAATCCCAATAAGGGTTAGCCCTAAACTTATGAATAAATTCCAACTGATTATTGGAGAATATATTTGGCAAAAGAAAAAGATGAGAATGAGCCAATTATTAGAGTAAATAGAGGGGGACTGTACTACCCAGATATGTTTAACTTACACAAAGCTGTAATGTTAACTCATTTTTTGGCTTGGGATAAGAAATCAAACAACTCTCCAACTTGGTTACAGATAGAACAGGAACAGATAAAAGAATGTGATTTCTATTCTCTTTTCTGGATTGAACAGGAAACTATGAATACATTAAGTAAAACAATTTCAAACCCTATGATAAATAATACTCTTACTATTATCAATAAATGTAAAAAAAAAGATACAACATAAAGAACTTTCTAATAACCTATACCCCAATAGAAGCCATTCAACCCTCCAAGATTAATATAAACCTAAAAACATGGATACAACTAGGGATAACACAGCTGAATAAAATCATTAGCTGCAATAGTATACTTTCTTTCCCAGATCTGCAAAAATATTATAAGCTACCTTGCTCCGAGACTTTCAACTACCTGAGAATTAAAAAGTTTATTAACCAAAAAACCATGATAACGAGTCCATATATAGAGGAATGGCTGATGGGACATGAAAGAGCAAAGCAAATCTCACGAACAAACAGATCAATACAACAAATTACAATAGATAATAAAGACCCCCCGTTGATGGGAGAGAGACCTAAGGTTTGAATCTACCCTTGAACAATGGCTGCAGGCCAACGTAATTACAAAAAAAAGCATCCATTCATTAAACTTATTTGAACTTTATTTTAAAATCAAAGTTAGCTGGTATTTAACTCCAAAAAATAAGATTAATAATTTAAATACAGATAGATGTTGGCGATGTTTGATACAAGAAGGCCCTATATGGTGGGAGTGTCCAGCATTAAATAACATTAAATATGCATTAAACAGTCTTATAGTAGACCTCTTTCGATATCAGGATACAATTTTACCCAAGATGTTCCTTTTCCACCTAGAAATAGGCAAATTTAAGAGACTACAACAGAATCTTCTTATCCAAATATTCACAGCCGTTAAAATCACGATAGCCAGATGTTGGAAACAAAGCGGTGCACTATCGTGGGGAGATGTATTGAATCAGATAAAGTTGCAACACCTAATGGAAAAAGTATATTTCATGAAACATGATAGATCCCAAGAGTTTGACCAAATATGGGCTACCTGGATGACCTATTACTAACATATACACATAAGGAAAATGTAAGATAATCCCTAGATAGAAACATAGTTAGAAACATATATAGAAATATTTACATTAAATACATATTTGATTCCATTATGGGAACTCTGCTAAATCAAGAAGGAAACAAGCCCGAGAGATGAATGGCGAAAGAATGGGTGGTGAAAGTTGTATGTAAACAAACCCAGTACTGAATATACTCCTAAGTTAACATTTCAAAAGGGATTTAAAGGATACTAGTACCTATTAACAAAATACTAGAAGAAAGTATAACTATGTAAGCACTGCACTTAGAAAATGAAATAAAGCCAATAAACACGACAATAAGGGAACATAAAATTGGATATTTACGATAAATAAACACTATGTCCAGGCACACTTAAAACATAACAAAAAAAAAATACTGTTCGCAAAGTATTTTTCAAAGTTGAGATTGTGGTGAAACCAGTCAAGATGGAGGGTGGGGTATTGTGAGGAGGTCAAGTTTGGAGGTTGCGTTTGGAACTTGTGTTGGACATAATCTAAAAAACCTCAAGTGCCATTTCTTGAAAATAATAGAACTTACATCCCTCAGCGAAGGTGAGTTGAATGATATGTTGAACGGTAAGTCCAGCTTGACCCCCCAAATTGACCTCCAAAGTGAAGCTTTGTGTGTGATAACAGCCATATTTATATAGACAAACATTCGTTTTGGTAGAAGACATTTTTCTTTGCTTTATAGTGATACTCATTCATAAAAAAGTCACAAATAAAGTCACAACATAACAAGGTGTCTTATTATTTTAAATGTATTTGTGATGACTAGACTCCATACTGTGCTGCTCTGAGTCAATGCTGCTGCAACTACAAAAGGACACGAAGGACCAGTGGCGTAGCGTGGGGGGTGCAGGGGGGGCCGGCCGCACCGGGCGCAATATCTGGGGGGCGCACTAGCCCTATGCGGCCGCGTGGCCGCCAGGGCCGTCTTTAACGCGGGGCAAACGGGGCAGCTGCCCTGGGCCCATTTACTCCTGGGGGGCCCCAAGGCAGCTGTCCCGTGGGCCCCCAGCCCCTGCTGCCGCGTTCACAGCGCATTGCGCTTGTGAACGCTTTTTTCCGGCAAGCCGCATCCGATGGATGCGACAGCCGAAAAAAAAAAAAAAAAAAACTGACGCCGGATGTGACGTCGCGTCACATCCGGTGTCTGCTTCCCTCCTCCGTGCAAGAGGGAAGACTGCATGGAGGAGACATCCGGCGGGGGACACGGAGCCGCTTCATGTAAGTACGGGGGGGGGGGGGCTGGCTGGCACAATATTCCTGGTATCTGACTGGCACTATATTACTGGGTATCTGATTGGCACAATATTACTGGGTATCTGATTGGCACAATATTACTGGGAATCTGATTGGCACTATATTACTTTGTATCTGACTGGCACAATATTACTGGGTATCTGATTGGCACTATATTACTGGGTATCTGATTGGCACTATATTACTGGGTATCTGAATGGCACTATATTACTGGGTATCTGATTGGCACAATATTACTGGGCATCTGATTGGCACAATATTACTGGGTATCTGACTGGCACTATATTACTGGGTATCTGATTGGCACAATATTACTGGGTATCTGATTGGCACTATATTACTGGGTATCTGATTGGCACAATATTACTGGGTATCTGATTGGCACTATATTACTGGGTATCTGAATGGCACTATATTACTGGGTATCTGATTGGCACAATATTACTGGGCATCTGATTGGCACAATATTACTGGGTATCTGACTGGCACTATATTACTGGGTATCTGATTGGCACAATATTACTGGACATCTGATTGGCACAATATTACTGGGTATCTGACTGGCACTATATTACTGGGTATCTGATTGGCACAATATTACTGGGTATCTGAATGGCACTATATTACTGGGCATCTGATTGGCACAATATTACTGGGCATCTGATTGGCACTATATTACTTGGCATCTGATTGGCACTATATTACTGGGCATCTGATTGGCACTATATTACTGGGTATCTGATTGGCACTATATTACTTGGCATCTGATTGGCACTATATTACTGGGCATCTGACTGGCACTATATTACTGGGCATCTGGCTGGCACAATAATACTGGGCATCTGACTGGCACAATAATACTGGGCATCTGACTGGCACTATATTACTGGGCATCTGGCTGGCACAATAATACTGGGCATCTGACTGGCACAATAATACTGGGCATCTGACTGGCACTATATTACTGGGCATCTGGCTGGCACAATAATACTGGGCATCTGGCTGGCATAATATTACAGGCATCTGGCTGGCACTATATTACTGGGCTCTGACTGGCACAATATTACAGGCATCTGACTGGCATAATATTACAGGCATCTGACTGGCACAATATTACAGGCCTCTGACTGGCACAATATTCCTGGCCTCTGACTGGCACACTATTACAAGCATCTGACTGGCATAATATTACAGGCATCTGACTGGCATAATATTACAGGCATCTGACTGGCACAATATTACAGGCATCTGACTGGCACAATATTCCTGGCCTCTGACTGCACACTGTTACAGGCATCTGACTGCACACTGTTACAGGCATCTGACAGGCACCATATTCCTGGGCTCTGACAGGCACAATATTCCTGGGCTCTGACAGGCACAATATTCCTGGTATCTGACTGGCACAATATTATTGGTATCTGACTGGCACAATATTACTGGTATCTGACTGGCACATTATTACTGGGCTCTGACTGGCACAATATTGCAGGCATCTGACTGGCACAATATTGCAGGCATCTGACTGGCACAATATTACTAGGCTCTGACTGGCACAATATTACTGGGCTCTGACTGGCACAATATTACTGGCATCCGAAAGTTACAATATTACTGGCATCTGAATGGCACAACAATTATGGCATATGTGTGTGTGTGTGTGTGTGTGGGGGGGGGGGGGGGGGGGGGGGTAACATTAGAGGTACAGGATTGAGGAAGTTGGCTCCATCTAGCCCAGTCTTGGATCATCTCCAGGGTATGGTTCCATTTTGATGTTTAGTTTTTGTTCTTGATATTGTTTGTCGTTTACGATGGTTGTGAGACGACATATAATAGCATGGCCCATGCTAGGTTACTACATGTGTATATTTGTATTCATAGACCTGCTGAAAATGTGGAGAATGTGTGTAATGCATGTTCGCACTCAATAAAGTGTTGGAAAATAAACTTGTATTTAGATGCATTTTACTTTAATTACATAAGTATTTTCATAACAAACAATACATGTGCTTGGGGGGTAAGGGTTTCTTTAACTAATCTAGTAGAAGAGACTCGAGTGCTAAAATCCACGGGTTAGGGGGCGCAAATTACTTGCCTTGCCCCGGGTGCTGACAACCCACGCTACGCCACTGCGAAGGACAAAACAATAATAACAATGCACTGGGTTATATTCACTAAAACTGAATTGAAAAGTAAACCGCAAAACCCAGACATTAATAGAGGAGTTAGAAAAAAATCTCCAGCTCCTCTATCAATACCTGATTTTTGCAGTTCGTTTGTCCGTTTGGTTTTAGTGACTAGGCACTAGTAATGTTGTGTGTTACAGTGCAAGGTGCATTTCTCAAGGTGCTAAAAAGATGCAAGTTATTAATTCTCAATAGGAAAAGTCTCCCTTGATAGAGTTTCTGCAATTTGTCACTTTACAAAGACTTCAATTTATTACATGTCAAAAAGTCTTGTAAAATGCACGCTTTACAATTTTAAGATGAACTGATTTATTATGTGAAACTCTGTCGAAAAGCAATCATTTTCTATCTCCCTTTAACCTTACTTACATGGTACTTTATCATTCTAAAAAAAATGACATACAAATATACACGGATAACTTTTTCAAATGTATATTTGACCTATTTGTGTAAACAACAAATGGGGGCTATTCAATAAGCTGCGTGAATTTATATTTTGCTCATTAGATGCTGAGAAATGCTAATACATTTTTGTGAATAGAGTCCAATATATTTCATCAGCAAAAAAAAGCACAGCAATGTCTGACAAATGGTATAGTTTTACTTAGAAGCGTTGATGGGAAAAACAAAAGAACTGTTGGTACATTTATACTTGATATAATGAGAAACATGAAACCTATGGAACGGTTGGTGTGTGGATCTGGGGCATGCCAAATACCGGCATGCCAACCTCTAATGATGAAAGACAACAAAGATAGCTTTCACCAAACTTATCTTTAACATGCCTGTGGGCATGGCAATAGGGTTGGTGGCACAAAACAAATTGGAAAATGTGCTATCACAAGATAAATGCAAGGCATCCTCCTGTTCTCCTACAGGCTGCTACAGAATTAGTATCTTGTCAGGATTCTTTCCTCATGGGGTTTCACCCTTTGTAGAGGTCCCATCTACTAAGCAGAATATGTGTTTTATTAGAATAAAATATAGATTACAATGTGTTTTTTTTATAGACTTACAAAAACATACATCTGCTTGAGATACTGTTTAGGTCTCATAGATATCTGTTCATGCCTCTTGGCTGAGTGAAAATACAGGAGAGGATTGCAATATCAAAAACAATGTATTTGAAGGCATTCTGGAGCAGCAGCATAGGCATAATCTTTGTAATGACGTTCATATACAAAGACTATACCTATGCTGCTGCTCCGGATTGCCTTCATATACAAAGTCTATACCTATGCTGCTGCTCCGGATTGCCTTCATATACAAAGTCTATACCTATGCTGCTGCTCCGGATTGCCTTAATTTACAAAGACTATACCTATGCTGCTGCTCCGGATTGCCTTCATATACAAAGACTATACCTATGCTGCTGCTCCGGATTGCCTTCATATACAAAGACTATACCTATGCTGCTGCCCCGGATTGCCTTCATATACAAAGACTATACCTATGCTGCTGCTCCGGATTGCCTTCATATACAAAGACTATACCTATGCTGCTGCTCCGGATTGCGCTCATATACAAAGATTATACCTATGCTGCTACTCAACTAACTAGTATGATTTACTGGTGGAAATTATTAGCGCAACTCAACCCCCCCCCCCCCCCCCCCACACACACACACAGTTTTGATTGTGGTATCTTATGTGCCCCCTCCCATATATTGTCCTTAGAGTCACCACTAATAACCTATAGTTACATTGCAACCCTATTCCTAAATCCCAAAAATGTTATAATTACTTTGATGTTGTTGACCAACTCTAGAGACAGTGCAGCAACACCGCTAGAGCAACGGAAGCAATCACTGATCACTTCCAAAGCTCTTGCCAACAGCAGGACAGCGCCATATTTTAAAGACATTCTGCTTTTCAATATGGTGGATGCGATCTCTCAATCCCCTAGTGCTCTGGCATCCGATTTCACTGTTGCATTTCAGCAACACCCTCTGAGCGAAGTAGGCGATTGTGTTTATTTAGCACTTTTCCTATTTGATGTTATTAATACCCAGTTTAGTGGTACTCATTTTTTACACTGGGGCCCAGGGGTTTATAGTTACGACGCTGGATTTGTGTAATATAAATGTTTAGTTGGCAGAGACACTGTACGTTTCTTAATGTTTAATGATACGTTAGTAGCTTCATTATCTATTTATTTTTTCCACAACTGATTACACAAATATAATTACATATGAAAGGTGAACTTTTTTTTTTTGTAATTGTACAAATCAGTAACATTTTTCTTTTTCCTGTGAGTTAAAACCAGTTTTTATGTATGATTCTATTTGGTTTGTCCTTGGAACAGCTGATTGACATTGCAACTATTCTTTTTTAGTGCAATTATTCCCAGGCCCTTGTCATTTCAAGACTCCCTTAGCATAGCCCAATTAATGAGATTTTTTTTTTTTTTATGGTAATCTAACATCTATCAATGCTGATTTGAATCCACTACATTCCTGATACTTACCCTTAAATTGATCTAAGCAGAGAGGAAATATCCTGTTCTAAATGTATAACCTTCTAAAACTCTGACCTCTCATGGGAATATATTTATTTAATGAAGAAAATACCCCAAAAACAAATGGTAAATTACAAATACCACAAAAAAAGCTTTCCATATTTTTCTTCTGGGTAATTATTTTCTGTCCCTAGTATGATATAAGTGTTTGACCACAAATGTATTGCATCTACGAATGTAATGAAAACTCCAATGAATTCATCTTAATGCATATTAATGGCCTTCAGGAGCTTGACCTGGATATAAAGAGGGAATACTAATGTTGGCACCTTGATGAAGTTTTCGAGTCTGCACAATGATCCAACCAGCTTCTGGAAAATGATTATGGTTTCATCAATAATATTCACTTGTAGGTGACACATTTCCTCTAAATGAAATGTGACTGGTAGAAATGAATCTTAATTTAGAACATACTGTAAACCAAAATGATCTGATTGATAGAATTGCTATACAGTGTGTCAGCCATAACCCTACATTTCTGCAATCAACAATACATTTAATAATCTCCACTGTATTTTATTATACATTTTTTAAACTGTTATTGCTTTTTGAATATGTGCTTATGTTGATAAAATGTAAACATTAAGATAAATCAAAGAATTGTTTATGATTACACAGGTTTTACATGTTTGTAGTTAATGAAAGAATAACTACACTTATAAGCAACTACATGCTCTATAATAATAAAAACAGATACATGAGTAGAGATTTTTGACACATGCTGGATAAAACCCCGTGGAATAAAAGCATCATAAGTCACATCAGACACTGTGGCGACTTTCTAGTCATTCACTGAAAAGAGCCGTATAGTCTGTGTAACTGCTGGAAGAGCTACAAAGAATGCAAAAACAAATGGTACAAACAACAGCTGTTGCGTGCTCATCTGCCATGTCTGGGATCTGGGCAGCTACCCGTTTCACCCTTCTTTAAAACCAGACAGGATTGGACCCCTATTTACAACTCTGCCAGGTATCCTGTTCTTTCTTCAAAGCAAGTTAGCTAGTAATTTAAACATTCTCTTTTTATTGTCTTTCTAAATCTTCTGATCATGTTTACATAAAATTGGCTAAATATTTCCTAATCAACCTCTGTTAAATAGGCTTTGTGCATATAATACCGGTAGTTCTAACACTTCCATCCACTATTCTGCAGAGTTAAATGCCCATCAACTTTTGACTGGGCGCATTCAATTGGGTTTGGGAAAAGAGATCCAATTTCAAGATGGCTTCCTCCAACTTGAATAATTAATGGTCATAACATAGCTTGGTTACAAAGGAATGATGGCATTTGTGGTGGAAATATATATTACATTTTCCTGGCTAACCATGGCAGCAGTTACGTATGGGTTAGCTCCACCCTCAAGGTAGATAGGACAGAAACAAACTTATAAGAGAGCCCCCGCCCCCTGTCTCCTCAGTCTAGTAACCAGCTCCTGGTCTCCACTATCGGCCTCGTTCGTTGGGCTCAGTGGCACACACGGTTTCTTCAGTCCCTTCTGCTACCTCATCTCCCGGTTCCCAGGTCCTGCTTGGACAAGAAATTGTATTTACCAGAGGTGACTTCTCATCATCTGGCCTGGTGGTTGGAGGTCCGTCACCTCAGGAGAGGTTTTCCGCTGACAGACATCACTTACAAAGTGGTCACGACGGATGCAAGTGCGCACGGCTGGGGTGCTCATCTGGACGGTCTCTACGCCCAAGGAGAATGGTCTTCACGCAAACATCCTGGAACTGAGGGCGATTTACAGGGCCTTGCTGGCTTTTCATCAAACCATTCGGGGTCATTGGGTGAGGATCCAGACAGACAACAGATGTGCGGTTGCCTATATCAACCATCAAGGAGGTACCAGGAGCCTGTCTCTCAGCCGAGAGTTCGAGCCGATTGCTGTCTGGGCTCAGGAATCAATCGAACACCTGTCAGCGGTTTACCTTCCGGGTCCGGAAAACACGATGGCAGACTTCTTGAGCCGCACCACTCTCAACACAACAGACTGGAGACTTACATCCCAGGTATTCGATCATCTCTGTCTACTGTGGGGTCGTCCGGCATTAGACCTGATGGCCTCTCCCACGAACACTCAGCTTCCTCGCTTTTTCTCCAGGGCTCCTCACCCCATGTCGGAGGGCGTGGACGCTCTCTCTCTCCCATGGCCCAAGGAGTTACTATATGTCTTTCCTCCTCTCCCTCTCATTCCAAGACTCCTGGGGAAATTGCGTTTGGAGAAGGCGGAAGTGATGGCCATCCTTCCATGGTGGCCCAGGAGGCCTTGGTTTCCACTGGCAAACAGGCTGTCCACCCGGGACCCTTGGCTTCTCCCACCTCGCCTGGACCTCCTGTCTCAGGGTCCGGTGTTCCATCCTTGCCCCCGCTCTCTTCAACTAGCGGCCTGGCGATTGAGCGGCAGTCACTGCGGTCCCATGGTCTGTCGGAGGGTATCGTCTCTACACTACTGAAGGCTCGGAAGCCTAACACCTCGTCCACATACCATCGTATTTGGTCTGCCTTCCTGGTTTGGTCCGAGGGTAGGAATTTGGATCCACTGTCACCTTCCCTGCCTGATGTCCTGGCCTTTCTCCAAGCTGGCCTGGATCGGGGTTTGGGTCTGAACTCCCTCCGGGTTCACGTATCTGCCCTGTCTGCACTCACATCAGTTCGTTGGGCGCTGGATCCTTTGGTGATTCGTTTCTTCAAAGCGGTTTTCAGACTCCGTCCTCCGGCCCGTTCCTTTACGACCCCTTGGAGCCTTCCTCTGGTGCTTCGTGCTCTCTCTGGACCTCCTTTTGAGCCCATACAGGATGCCTCCCTGTGGTTGGTGACCCTGAAGACTCTCTTGCTACTGGCAGTGACTTCGGCAAACTGTTGTTCCGAACTTCAGGCTTTTTCTGTGGACCCTCCATACACGGTTTTCTCTCCAGATCATGCCCTCCTTCGACCTGTCCCGGAATTCCTACCTAAGGTGGTTTCAGCCTTCCACCTTAATCAAGAGACTGTTCTTCCGGTGTTTTTCCCGAACCCCTCGTCTCCTGAGGAATCCCGCTGGCACACCTTGGATGTGGTGCGCTGCCTACGCCTCTATATTGCCGCCTCTTCTTCCCTGAGGAAGTCTTCCAGGCTCTTCGTCCTTCCTCTGGGCTCTCAACGTGGTGAGGCAGCCTCTGTCTCCACTCTAAGCCGTTGGATTGTGGCTGCCATATCCAAGTGCTACAGCTCCAGTGATGTTCCTATTCCCCCAGGTCTCAAGGCTCACTCCACTAGGGCTGTTTCCTCTTCATGGGCGGCTGAGGCTGCTTCTTCAATGGCTACTGTCTGCGGAGCTGGGAACTGGTCATCCGGTTCCACCTTTTTCCGGCACTACCGTCTGGATGTCCACCGGGCTGATGAATCCTCCTTCTCTCATGCTGTTTTGGCCTCTGTCTCCTCTCATTAAACCTTTTCTCATTTTTGCAGCAATTTTCTGTGTCTGTGTTTATTTGTTGTATGTTCTCCCATCCCTGTCTGTTTTTGGCTTGGGTATGTCCCATACGTAACTGCTGCCAGGAGACAGGGGTGCGGGGGCTCTCTTATAAGTTTGTTTCTGTCCTACCTACCTTGAGGGTGGAGCTAACCCATACGTAACTGCTGCCATGGATAATAACCAGGAAAAGAAAATTACGGTAAGTATGAAACAATTTTCAATTATCTTCTGCAAGAAGCAATTAAGGATTTGTTTTTTTAGGTAACAGAGCAACGTTAACACTTTGCTCCTAATACAAATTGAGCAATCATGGATTGTGACAGCAACAGGGCTATGTAATGATGTCACATGATGATTTAACAAAAATCTATTTCATACACTATGTACGTAAGCATTGTCATAATCTATGAGAAAGGATGTAGAACATATGACACATAAACTGTTTCAAACTGGTAAAAGTCTTCAGTAAATCTCAACATCCATTTCTTAAATTGCTAAATACACAACCACAGATCCGAAAAGCTTGGTTTTCTTTTTAAATTGCGGCTGCATTATCATTCTGTGCAGAATTCAGCATTGCTTGCATTAATGTAACATACCCATTGTATGTATTGTGTGGTAAGTACTAATAATAGAATTTTCCAAATATTTTTTTTTTTTGTTGTTTTTTTTTTTAAATTAATGTAATGCACTTAAAAGCATGTAACCAGGAAAGGTACATTCAGATCTTATTTTCAAGTACATCATGAGGATGCTACTATTACCCTGTAAATGGTACTCTTATTCAGAAGGATGAGGGATTGAACTAAAGGACATTTAAACTTGAAGGAAGCAAGGGCTAAAAAAACATGTCCTCCATCCCCACGTGGGTTTACTCTCTGCTGTGTCTCAAAGCTGAGACACAGCAATTCACAGCACGCACACTGCCATTCATAGCGGGCGGTCACCCTGCTAAAACAAGAGCGATGATTTTATTACATTTTGTGCCACGGTAGGCTATGATCATACTTGTTTTGCTTTTGATGGCTCTTTCGTGACAGTCCTTCATGACTAGCTATTACTACTTAAGGGTTAGTAAGTTCTGGTCATATAGTATATTTAACATGCTGTGTATTAAAGGACTATTAAATATGAGTTTAAAAAATGTGTCCCCGATCTGTATCTTTATAGATACATGCTGGTTTACTCTTAGCTCTACGCAGAGTTGAGGCAGAGCAAAAGGGATCAACAGAGTGTACCTAGTTAAGGTCTTTTGATCCTGTTTAGAGTTGAGCAGACACCTGGATGTTCGGGTTTGGCCGAACTTCGGGAAAAAGTCCGGGTTCGGACTCGAACTTGACCCCGAACTTGACCCCGAACCCCATTGAAGTCAATGGGGGCCCGAACTTTTGGGCACTAAAATGCCTCTAAAAAGTCCTGGAAAGGGCTAGAGGGCTGCAAAAGGAAGTAAAATATGGGTAAGAGTAAGACAAGTGCCCTGCAAACAAATATGGATAGGGAAATAACTTCAAATAACATAAAATACATACAAATTAAAAATACAGCTGATTCATAAAATAGCACTAGATGGAATCTTTGATTTTAGCTTTGGAAGAACATAAATCTAAATCTAAAGCATGGCTGCCAGGAGGATCAACAGAATTATCCATTTAAGAGAAGGTTGGAGTGCAGTGACCGTGGCGGTGTAGGTGGAAGGAGGAGGTAGCCAGAATTTTTCAAAGTGCGCTGTAAGCACAGTATTTGATGGTTCTATTTGACTCTCAGATATGAAGTGCACCGCAAGACGCAAATGTACTATTTACCACCCAAAACTATTCGATTTTTTAAAAGTGCGCTGTAAGCACAGTATTTGACGGTTCTATTTGACTCTCAGATATGAAGTGCATCGCAAGCCGCAAATGTACTATTTACCACCCAAAACTATTAGAATTTTTCAAAGTGCGCTGTAAGCACAGTATTTGACGGTTCTATTCGACTCTCAGATATGAAGTGCACCGCAAGACACAAATGTACTATTTACCACCCAAAACTATTCACATTTTTCAAAGTGCGCTGTAAGCACAGTACTTGACGGTTCTATTTGACTCTCAGATGTAATACATGTAGAGTTGAGCGAACACCTGGATGTTCGGCTTCGGCGGGTTCGGCCGAACTGCGGAAAAAAGTCTGGGATCAGGGTCGAACTTGACCCCGAACCCCATCGAAGTCAATGGGGACCCGAACTTTTGGCCACTAAATTGACTCTAAAAAAGTCCTGGACCTATTCGTATGAATAGGGACTCTATTTCGGTTTATAGAAAGCCAATAGCCATGTAATACTATTGGCTTTCTATAAACTGAACTAGAGTCCCCATTCATAAGAAATTCTTATGAATGGGGACTCTATTTCGGTTTATAGAAAGCCAATAGAATTACATGTATTCTATAAACCGAAAGTCTATAAGCCGAACGTCATTCGGTTTATAGACTTTCGGCTTATAGAATACATGCAATACTATTGGCTTTCTATAAACCGAACTAGAGTCCCCATTCATAAGAAATTCTTATGAATGGGGACTCTAGTTCGGTTTAGAGAAAGCCAATAGTATTACATGTATTCTATAAGCCGAAAGTCTATAAACCGAAAGACATTCTGTTTATAGACTTTCTTTTTATAGAATAGCAAAAGCATTACATGTATTCTATAAAACGAAAGTCTATAAACCGAATGTCTTTCGGTTTATAGACTTTCGGTTTATACAATACATGTAATGCTATTGCTCTTCTATAAACCGAAAGTCTATAAACTGAATGTCTTTCAGTTTATAGACTTTCGGTTTATAGCCGAACCCCGAACTCCAACATGGACATACAGTGAAATGTCTGTGTTCAGGTCCGGGGTCCGAACACCGTAATGTTCGGTACGAACCCGAACAGTGCGGTTCGGGTTCGCTCAACACTAAATACATGTAATGCTATTGCTTTTCTATAAACCGAAATAGAGTCCCCATTCATACGAATAGGTCAATTGACCTATTCGTATGAATGGGGACTCTATTTCGATTTATAGAAAGCCAATAGTATTACATGTATTCCATAAACCGAAAGTCTATAAACCGAAAGACATTTGGTTTATAGACTTTCGGTTTATGGAATACATGTAATGCTATTGCTATTCTATAAACTGAAAGTCTATAAACCGAAAGACATTCGGTTTATAGACTTTCGGTTTATAGAAAGCCAATAGCATTACATGTATTGCATAAACCGAAAGTCTATAAACCGAATGTCTTTCGGTTTATAGACTTTCGCTTTATGGAATACATGTAATGCTATTGGCTTTCTATAAACTTTTTCTATAAATTCTTATGAATGGGGACTCTATTTCGGTTTATAGAAAGCCAATAACATTACATACAATGTAATCGCAGAACCCCGAACTCCAACACGAACATACAGTGGAATGTCCGTGTTCGGGTCCGGGGTCCAAAAACCGTAATGTTCGAAATGAACCCGAACAGTGCGGTTCTGGTTAGCTCAACACTAATCCTGTTTGAAAATGAGTGTCTCTCTCTGTCAGGGCCGGATAAAGACATTGTAATATGGGATTAGGCATAGGTCACTTGATAAATGCTCCAGTACTTAAAATGCACTCATAGGATTTACCCCAGCACTTAGATTGCACTCGCAAAACTTACCCCAGAAGCTAGATTGGATTTGGCACATCATGGCAAAATCAGCAGTAATGTTTAAACATGGTGGCAAAATCAGCAGTAATGTATAAACTTGGCATTTCATGGCAAAATCAGCAGTAATGTATAAACTTGGCATGTCATGGCAAAATCAACAGTAATGTATAAACTTGGCAAATCATGGCAAAATCAGCAGTTATGTACAAATTTGGCATGTCATGGCAAAATCAGCAGTAATGTATAAACATGTCATGGCAAATCAGCAATAATGTATAAACTTGGCATGTTATGGCAAAATCAGCAGTAATGTTTACATTACCCAAAAGGGAAACAAAGTTTTACTAGTAAATAAGTATTCATTTGTAAAAATATATATATATTTAATAAAAAGTATGATTGAAAAAAATATGTATTGGTTTTATTTTTATTTGGCAATATGCCCCTCAGACTTGCCAGTGCACCCCCAGACTAGTCATCCTGCCCTAGATTTGCCAATACATTCCCATATAGTGCACCCAGAAATTACCCCAGTACATGACCCATCACCCACATTTCACATCTAGGACTTACCCCAGTAGCCTAGTAACTGTTCCATCACCAACATTGCATTGTGACTAACCCCAGCACCCTAGTTTATGCCTCATCACCCACATTGCATACCCAGGACTTACCCCAGCACTATAGGATATGCCCCATCACTGACATTGCACCCCCAGTTTATGCTCCCATCACCCACATTGCACAACCAGAACATACCCCAGTAAATGCCCCTTCACCAACATTGCACGGCCAGGACTTACCCTCAGCACCCCAGTACATGCCCCATCACCCACATTGCTCAATCAGGGTTTACCCCACTCAGCAGCCACAACTCCCTGGTGTCTCGAGGCAGGCAGCATGGAGTCTGTGCAGGACATGTTCCCATACTGCCTCTTGGGCTCCCCCTGCACTCTAAAGTCTGAGCACCCGCAGGTCACATGACCAGCATGAGCACTTGTCTGTGTGCCTGGGCAGTGCACAGCCCCCTTTCAAAAAGTACATGCAAGGTTAAACTATTACTAGAAACTATTCATTTTTCACTTGTGCTCCATGCAGTGGCGCTACTATACATAGTATATATAATATATAATATAAATGATAAAGAATGTGTCGATCCATACCACAGTGCTGTTCAAATAAAATGTACAGAAGGAAAAAGAAATAGACTGCATATCCATTTACTGTAATCACAACTCCTGCATTACTTTGTATCCTATATAACAGCAAATAAATATTTGGTTTAATGTTTTTGCTGTTATTCCAGCTCATTTCACATAAACACAGCCCAATGTAGAAATAAACCAACCAGTCAATTAAATCAACTGTACGCCCAATGTACTCAGTGTTCTGTCCAGCATTGTACAATCTTACCTTCTTCATAGACCTGGGGGAAGGTTTTATGTGCAGTATATGAAACACATTGCTTTGTAATGGAGCTCACCCTTTAATTTCTCTACATTTTGTATATACAATATCTTTCTTTCAAGCCACGGTGTTGTTTGTCAGGTTCTAACTCACCAAGCTCTCTTTGTATCAATGGGGGTAATGTATAATGTTGTTTCTGTGTCCAAAATAATAACACAATTCCAATGTAATTAATATCTGCATGTATGTATAAACGTATTACTGCCAGAAGAAAAGCTCCAAAATCTAATAAATGTTTACGAATTTTGCTAGATATTCAGAAAATCATAAAAGTGAACTATCGTTTATATCAGTATATATTTCCATCAATCCTATCTATTCTGGCAGTACCTTCACTGCAAAAAAGTTGCAAAGGGAAAAAAAATTGAATTTGAGAAGCAAAAATTAGCAACATTGCCCCTTTTTTGCATGTATAAAACCCATTCAGACAACCTTATATAACATACAAACACAGGATCCAGCTAATAGATTCAGGTTAAAACCTAAAAACAGTACACTTTCTCAAAGTATGTTCAATTATGAGACACATTAAATACATGCTGCAAACAGATTCCCACTTGGAGACAAACTCTGTATCATCAGGATTTTTTTTAATGAATACTCAATTCCTGAGATATTAAATATGTTTTCAGAATATCAACAAAACTGTGAATATGATGCATTGACTTTGTTGGTTATTTCTCCATTTGGTAAGTACATTGTAAAGTATGTGTACATTTATTTCATCCACTGCAGATATCCATAATACATTTCCAGCTTCTGCCTATGTACAGGGAGGTTTGACTGGTATTTGAGGTCCCAGCCAAGGGGGTCAGGGAGGCTTTTGATTGGCTAACATTTGTCAGCCAATCAGATGTCTGCATTCGACATTTGAAAGGTGCAGGCACAGTGGCGTCCCGAGGGGGGTGCGGACCACACCGGGTGACAACTTTTTTTTCTTTTTTTCTGACGCCGCATCCCCTGGATTCGGTCACCGTAAAAAATAAAAAAAATAAAAAAATCACCGCGACCGGATGTGACGTTACGTCACATGCGGTAACTGTGTTTCCATCCATTTGAATGGCACAATATTCCTGATATCTGAATGGCACAATATTACTGGTATTGAATTGCACAATATTACTTGTATCTGAATTACACAATATTACTGGCATGTGAATGGCACAATAATACTGGCATATGAATGGCACAATGGTATTGGCATCTGGCACAATAATACTGGCATATTAATGGGCAAATTGGCTGTGGCTTATTCATGACAAAATTATACTGGCATATAATTGGGCAAATTGGCTGTTATAGAGAGAGAGAGAGATGTCTGTATGTATAGATATGTATTGTTTCATAATTGTACAATTGTCACCTCGTGGGGCTCCTGTGTGTTGCATGATTAATGGCGGTCCCATGTGTGCATAATTATGGGGCGCTTGTGTGTGGCATATTTAAGGGACTCTTTTGTGTGGCATATTTAAGGGACTCTTTTGTGTGGCATAATTATGGGGCACCTGTGTGTGTGTGGCATAATTAATTGGCGGTGAGGCATAAATAGTGGGGCTCTGGTGTGGCATAATTTATGGGGCTCTGGTGTGGCATAATTTATGGGGCTCCTGTGTGTGTCATAGTTAAAGGGCTCCTGCGTGTGACATAATTTATGGGGCTCCTGTGTGTGTCATAGTTAATAGGCCATCTAACTGGCATTACTAAAGAATCTGTTTGGCATTGTATTGGAGGAAATCCAGGGGGGTGACACCATGAGTTTCCGCACCAGGTGACACCAACCCCAGTGACGCCCCTCATTCTTATATGAGAGGGCTAACTATGTTATTATTGGAATGGCTTGGTTAGGTGTACATGGCGGTTTAATATGTTGCACCTATACATTCGTTCCACTACAATGCTCTTATTTCTCAGTATATAGCTTAAAACTCTTCCTGTATTCATCATAGTGTGTTTACAATGCAACTGCCTTGCTGACCAGAGTACCAACAATACACTGTCAGATTATTACTTCATAGGAAATCACATGAGTGCTTCTAAAATAACAGGGATGATAGCTTACCATACCAATATTTGTTTTATAATAATGAAAGAAACAGAGGAGTCATGAGCTATCACCACAGGATGTCTAACATTCTTGGAGAATACTATTATACTAAAAAAAAATCATGAAAATGAAACCACAAGTTCTGCAAAACAAATCTATATTGCTTAGGAATAAATTCATAAACAGAAAACAAAAGTACAATTGGAGTACCAAGTTCTCACATTAAAAAATGTGAATAAAAAACGAAATATTGACAATTTTAGTAGGTCTAGAAATGTGGATAAATCTCAAACCAACATTTTAACACATTTTACCACATACCTCTTTAGCTTCCTGTGCGCTATTATTAAAGAGGACACAAAATGATACAGCACTCCAACACTAAAACAGATTTATTAATACATGAGAAATAAAGCCAATGTTGCTACCCCACAAATGGGTTCTTCCTCAGGATACATGCACATACAATAAAAGCAGTTCCTGATAAAGTATACCCGACGAAGAAACCATTTGGGGCAGTGCAACGTATTTTCCTCATGTACTAATACCGTATTTGCTTGAATATAAGATGACCCCCCTAACTTTGGATATTCCTTTAGGAAAAAAACTAAAAGCCTGAATATAAGACTACCCTATGGGTAAAGGTTTAACTTGTATATATTCACATGTAAATTGCTTTTCATAATAATTAAAAATTATGATATAATCTCTCTCCCACTCCCGCCCTCCCTCCTCCAACATTGTCTCTCTCTCTCCCTCCCTCCCTCCCTCCCAGGTTGTGTCTCCCTCCCTCCCTCCCTCCCTTCCTCCCTCCCTCCCAAGTTGTCTCTCTCTCCCCCTACCTCCCACTTTGTCTCTCTCTGTCCCCCTCCTTCCCTCCCTCCCCCAACCTTGTCTCTCTCTCCCTCTCCCTCCCACGTTGTCTCTCTCTCCCCCTCCCTCCCCCCAACCTTGTCTCTCTCTCCTCCTCCCTCCCTCCCTCCCTCCCTCACCCAACTTTGTCTCTCGCTCCCTGGTGGATAGTGGGGGCAGCAGGGGGATGTCTGCATGATACGTGCAGACATCTTCCATGCTGCCCGACACTTCCGTCTATTATGATGGATAACTGGAAGGTCATGTGACCTCCCGGCTTCCGTCATAGAAGTCCCGACGGATGTACCAGGCAGCAGTAGAGGATGTCTGCGTGCATTGCGCAGCCATCCACCGCTGCTTGCGAGTCGGATCCAGGTCCCCTGCAGCAGACCTGGATCAGAGTCTTATAATCAGACCTCGATTTGAGGTCAGACTATAAGACGACCTCGATTATAAGTCAAGGTCATTTTTTCAGAACTTTATTCTGAAAAAAAAACTCATCTTATAATCAAGCAAATATGGTAAATCTGTTTTTGTATTGGATTACTGAGTACTATATCATTTTTTTGTCTACTCTTCTATTCTGTAGATGTTACAGGCCCTTCCACTGCTCTAGCACCCTATTACTTTTGTATATTTTGTATTATATTTATAGTGCAGGTATACTACTTATATTTTCTACTAACTATTGAAGAGGGACCATCCCCCTCAAATAACTTTTAAGGAGAGTTTTTCTGTGAGTACTCTTCAAAAGCAATTGTTTTGTAAATCTCAGTGAGACCTTTAGGCTGCCATGCCACAGAGCTATGGCTCCATGACATACAGGAGTGATTGGTGTTTGAGGCTGGGGAAGAGATATTGATTTGATCTCTCAGCTGCCACAGATCACTACTTCATCAAATGGCAACATCATATTTTTTGCTTTTTGAAAGAAAGTAACTTTTGAATTGTGCCTCGTTAAAACAGATTTCAGCATTTAGTCACTCCTTAAGATGTGAATATTTCAAGTTTGGAAATATACTCACTTGCATTATTATGGTACATTCTTGAAGATTTAGCAATGAATACGGCAGCAACAAGACTATTCTTCTTTTTGTAGGACGAGCTTCCTAGGTTTGGCCTTTTATAATTAATAGTTAAGTCACAAGAGATGAAATGTTCATCTCACCACTAGTCTCCTTATCTAATTTTTAGTACATTTTAGGAGCACATTATTTTTTTATCATTTCATGACTTAAAATCTTCACACCAAAAAACTGTATTTTATAGAATGTTGCTAAAATTATTCTTAGTGGTTGTATACATAGTTTATACTACATACATATAACACATTTATTTTTATGTTATTAAAATGCTGTTGTCAAATTACAAGAAAGACACTAGACACGGGGAGGAAGGGAGGGGGAAAAAGATACTAGACATGGTGAGGGAGGTAGGGAGGGAGGGGAAAAAGACACTAGACAAAGGGAGGGGGGAAAAGACACTAGACATGGGGAGGGAGGGAGGGGGAACAATACACTAGACATGGGGAGGGAGGGAGGGAGGGAGGGAGCGATCGAGGGAGGTAGGAGGGAGGGGGAAAATACACTAGACATGGGGAGGGAGGGGGAAAAAGACACTTGACATGGGGAGGGAGGGTGGGGAAAAAGACACTTGACATGGGGAGGGAGGGTGGGGAAAAAGACACTTGACATGGGGAGGGAGGGTGGGGAAAAAGACACTTGACATGGGGAGGGAGGGTGGGGAAAAAGACACTTGACATGAGGAGGGAGGGTGGGGAAAAAGACACTTGACATGGGGAGGGAGGGTGGGGAAAAAGACACTTGACATGGGGAGGGAGGGTGGGGAAAAAGACACTTGACATGGGGAGGGAGGGTGGGGAAAAAGACACTTGACATGGGGAGGGAGGGTGGGGAAAAAGACACTTGACATGGGGAGGGAGGGTGGGGAAAAAGACACTTGACATGGGGAGGGAGGGTGGGGAAAAAGACACTTGACATGGGGAGGGAGGGTGGGGAAAAAGACACTTGACATGGGGAGGGAGGGTGGGGAAAAAGACACTTGACATGGGGAGGGAGGGTGGGGAAAAAGACACTTGACATGGGGAGGGAGGGTGGGGAAAAAGACACTTGACATGGGGAGGGAGGGTGGGGAAAAAGACACTTGACATGGGGAGGGAGGGTGGGGAAAAAGACACTTGACATGGGGAGGGAGGGTGGGGAAAAAGACACTTGACATGGGGAGGGAGGGTGGGGAAAAAGACACTTGACATAGGGAGGGAGGGTGGGGAAAAAGACACTTGACATAGGGAGGGAGGGTGGGGAAAAAGACACTTGACATAGGGAGGGAGGGTGGGGAAAAAGACACTTGACATAGGGAGGGAGGGTGGGGAAAAAGACACTTGACATAGGGAGGGAGGGTGGGGAAAAAGACACTTGACATGGGGAGGGAGGGTGGGGAAAAAGACACTTGACATGGGGAGGGAGGGTGGGGAAAAAGACACTTGACATGGGGAGGGAGGGTGGGGAAAAAGACACTTGACATGGGGAGGGAGGGTGGGGAAAAAGACACTTGACATGGGGAGGGAGGGTGGGGAAAAAGACACTTGACATGGGGAGGGAGGGTGGGGAAAAAGACACTTGACATGGGGAGGGAGGGTGGGGAAAAAGACACTTGACATGGGGAGGGAGGGTGGGGAAAAAGACACTTGACATGGGGAGGCAGGGTGGGGAAAAAGACACTTGACATGGGGAGGGAGGGTGGGGAAAAAGACACTTGACATGGGGAGGGAGGGTGGGGGCAAAAACAATTGACATGGGGAGGGTGGGGGCAAAGACACTTGACATGGGGAGGGAGGGTGGGGGAAAAGACACTTGACATGGGGAGGGCATTATCCCTAGAAAGTACAGTCAACTATTTCTTCTTATTTGTAATACTCACAGTCATGCACAGTTAACCCCTTGGCGACAGATGACGTGCCAGGCACGTCACGGCAAATCTAGGTAGAGGCATTGTGCAACACCCCCAAAAAGTAGCAGCACCTTCAGGCTCCCCAGAACCGATTGTGGTCGCTCTCCTGAGCGACCCCATCTGCTCAGTAGAAGGGAACGCTGCCTATACAGGCAGCGCTTCCCTTCTACTGGCAAGAGCATCGGAAATGAATGTATTTCACTTCCGATGCTCTAGGGGGAGCCAATTGATGACTGCACAACAGATCTGTGTGCAGGCATGTATGATAAGTGCTCTGATGAGCACTTATCATACAGTCAAAGGCAATATTAGTAAATATTGCCTTTGACAAGTATTGATCTGCCTCCCTCTCCTTACTAGTTTTAGTAAGGGAGAGAGACAGATCAGATAATGTAAAAAAAATAAAATAAAATAATAAAATAAAATATTTAATAAAATTTAAAACACCAAGGGCTTTTATAAAAGCCATTTAACCCCTTCCCTGCCATTGATCGCTGTGTACGCAGTGATCATACACAGCAGCACATGTTTTGCTGTCTGTGCATTTTTTAGGGTTTCATTTTTTTTTCTGTAATTCATTACAGTATAAAAAAGGCTCTTTTAAGAGCTATTAACCCCTTGCTTGCTGTAGATCACTGCCTAAGCAGCGATCTGACGCAAATGCAGCAATCTTGCTGCAGAAGCATTTTTACTTTTTTTTTTAAACTTTTCTATTACACCCGTCACGGGTTAATTATATCCGCTAGGGGATTACGTATAACGTCACATTTTTTTTTAGCTGTCTGAGAGCATGTATAGCGATCAGTAACAGCTGATCAGTGGCAATGGCGGTTTGTGCTCAGATGAGCATCATCATTCGCCATAGTATAGGCATTATCATCCAACTTTCACTGTAGCAATACTTACTGAGAAGCCACAAGGCACAACTAACCAATTATCACCTGCCCTTCTATTACAACTCTTTTCCTTTAGATTGTAAGCTCACAGGCATGACCACTATTGGCTTCCTTTCCTATAGGGCTCCTCTTTATAAAGTCATGTTATATAAAATAGTCTGTAAGCTAATGGGAAAATTCCTCATTTCTTTTTGTATCAGTATTCCTATTTATGTGTTCTGTGTTGTATTTAAAATGAAAATAAAACATAAAAGATTTAGTTTTTTTTTTTATATTTAACTCTCTACCTGCATGTAAATTAAATAATAAACAGAGTTAATAATACTTATATACTATATATATATATATATATATATATATATATATATATATATATATATATATATTTATTTATATATAATATATATACATACATACATACAGACTGGGGGCTGTGCTTAAAGGGACACTACCACTTACATAAGATGTAACTAGATAACCTGGTCATTCAAAACAAACACATATAAAAATTATATGCCACTGTTTATATTTTTTTATGATTGACTTAATTGCATATAGAAGGAAAAATAAAATTAGGTGTTTATCCCCTGCCTCCACTTTGTGAATATTTCCGATGATGCAACATTGCCCAAAATCTTCCAGCCAGTCTCACTTTACAACTGTGGCCAAAGCTTGCATGATGATGTCATAAGATACACCCATGCTCGCTTACTGGCTCCTGTGTATTATAGTGGACAGGACTAGGTGGCTGTGTACAACTTTTTTTTACCTGCCGCATACAAACAGAGGATATTAACCTGATTAAAAAAGGATCATAACTCAGCCCCTTTGTGATGTAATAGTTACATTACCCTCCCTTCAATGCTAGTCTATGATCAGAATTCTGGCTTATAGACTGCATTCTGTGTCCCCAGCCCCAAAGTGATGTAAAGTCACTAGGGGGTGGCACCCAAAACACTATATTTTACATACTTGTTTAGTTACAAATTATATTAAATACAGCCACATAACAAAAACAAAAGACATATCTGTAATCAACAATACAAAATAAATCCCAAACTGAATCCCTTTAAATGTACTATTGACAAGCAGATATCATCAAGCAGTAAAATTCAAGTAGTTATGTGTTATGACCCGCATTATTATTTGCCAGTATGTGTTTTGAGCATGAGGTATAGTTGCCAACAGTCCCCTATTTGCCAGGGCAATTTGGTTCTGTCCCAGCTTGTCTGCATTATGTCTATCAAACAAAGCTCAAACTCACAGGGTAACACAATGTTGCTTGATGTCTTGCGGCATCACATACCACCACCCACATTAGGTTCCACTCCCATGGAATTTCAGGAGCCTAATATAAAAGAGATATGATCATGGGAGTTATAATCTGCTGCAGAAACAGCGCAAGATGTTGCTTATCCTTGCAGACAAGACTTGCATATCAGTGCCACATCAGTGATCTTTTTATTTTTGCTCAACTACTTTCACGTAAAAGCAAAAGCTATCTTGAAAGATCGTGGAATGTATTGGATTACCATGCTGTAGCTTCCATTAGCAACCTGATACATCTGCCTAAGGGGACAATTTTCAGTGAAGTTTTAGTGTGTATCACCAAAATAATATGAGAAGTGTAATTCTCTCTCCAGAATATAACATTAACGATGTTGCATGTAGGACACTAGGGAAATGTTTAGTTGTGCTTTGATTTGGGAACAGTAATGGGTAAAACTAATTGTGCCTTATAAAGATTTTCTTTTTATATTAAGTACATCAAACAGTAAAATCACCTTAAATATTGAAGGCTTAATTCACAAAAAAAGAAGGAAATTATGACATTGAACATATTTATTCATTATCTCACAGATTCATATGGAAGTTTCTGTACTCAAATTTAATTCATTATGTACAGGATTCCTGACAATAAAGAAAACATACACACACAAAAACTCTACGTGCAGCAAAGGAGAACATTTCTAGTGTACCAAAAAATTGTTGTACTTAAAATAAATATGTCACTATTCCAAAATAATCCATAAAAAATCAGATCTAAAATACACAGGTCTGGTAAGGCAAAATATACCAGGCAGAAGAATAACCATACAACAGAAAATGATTAAAGGATCTTTATTTTGTATATTAGATTCTGCACCTATGTCAGTTTTGTGTATTCCTATAAACACTGAACAAGATTATAAACGCAACACTTTCTATGTACACAAAAGGCCTATTTCTCTCAAATATTGTTCACAAATCTGTCTAAATCTGTGTCAGTGAGCCCAATCCATCCACCTCACAGGTGTGGCATATCAAGATGCTGATTAGAGAGCATGCTTTTTGCAAAGGTGTGCCTTAGGCTGGCCACAAAAGTGTTGTGTTTATAATTTTGTTCAGTGTATCTGCCTTATTAACACCTTGGCGACACAGGACGGACTAGGTCCGTCCTGTGTGCCGAGGCGTTAGTGACACAGGACAGACCTAGTCCGTCCTGTGTCAAAACGAGCACTGAAAGCGGAGTTTTTCCGCTTTCAGTGCTCTGATGGTATTGTAACGATGCTTCCGTGTGGAAGCATCGTACAATGCTAAAAAAAAATGCCCATCGGCATTTCGATCGCTCCGGAGGGCGATCGAAATGCCGGTTTTAAAGGCACAGTGCCTTTAAAACGCGGGCATTTCAAAAATGAGCATAGGAAGCAAATCTTTCGCTTCCTATGCTCAGAAAGTGTTTCTGATTGCCTCGCAAGATATATCCCATAAAGGACACGGACGCAGGTTGACTACATGTCAAAATTCCAAGTTGGAATTTTGAGATGCGCATCTCACAAATGTTGCCTTCTAGCCAAAAACAAACCAACAAACCTATGCATGGGTGCTATCCCTGTACTCGGGAGATGTTGCTGAACACATATTGGGTTGTTGTTTGGCAGTGACATATACCAGAATCTGTAAATTCATGCCTGAAGTACAATGCACTCCCAAAAAAGTACTACCACAAACTTTTACAAAGACTGGTGGTAGAATTAGTACCTATACAGTATTAAAATACCACCATTTGAAATACCTTAGGATGTCTATTTTCCAAAAATATATGGTTTGATGGGGTAAAATTCATTGGACGGCTTCAAAAATGTTCCAAATAGAACATGGGCGCAGGCTGACTACATGTCAAAATTCCAGGTTGGAATTGCGCACCCCCTAAATGTGGAATTTTAGACCCAATACAAACCAACAAACCTATGCATGGGGGGTATCCCTGTACTCAGGAGATGTTGCTGAACACATATTGAGGTGTTGGTTGGCAGTGGCAAATACCAGAATCTGAAAATTCCTGCCTGAACTACAATGTGTGTGGGGAAAAAATGACATCCCAATCCTTTGACATAGGTTGGTGGTAGAATTAGCACTTGGAAAGTGTTAAAATACCACAATTTTAAATACCCTAGGATGTCTAGTTTTCCAAAATATATGGTTTTATGGGCTAAAATACTTTGACAGGCTTCAAAAGTGTCCCAAATGGAACATGGTTGCAGGCTGACTACATGTCAAAATTCCAAGTTGGAAATGCACCCCCCCTAAACGTGGCCTTTTAGCCCCCAAATAATCTAACTAACCTACACATGGATGGTATCCCTGTACTCAGGAGATGTTGCTGAACACATATTAAGGTGTTGTTTGGCACTGACACATAATAGGATCTGTGAATTCATGCCCGATGTACAATGAATGTGAAAAACAAATTACTATCCATAACATTGACATAGGCTGGTGGTAGAATTAGTGCATGAAAAGTGTTAAAATACTACCATTTGAAATACCCTAGGGTGTCTAGTTTTCAAAAATATATGGTTTTGTGGGGTAGAATACACTTTTTGGCTTCAAAAATGTCCAAAATGGGACATGGGCACAAGTTTTCTGCATGTCAGAATTCCAAGTTGGAAAACCAAAATGCGCACCCCCTAAATGTGGCCTTTTAGCCCCAAAACAAACCAACAAACCTATGCATGGGTGGTATCCCTGTACTCAGGAGATGTTGCTGAACACATATTTAGGTGTTATTTGGAAATACCCCTTCACATTTTAAGGTAATGTTTACCTAAATTGCAATATATGTGAAAAATTTAAAGAAAAAGATTTTTTGCTGCAAACTTTGGCATAGATTGGTGGTAAAATGGCTACATGAAATGTGTCAAAATAACCCAAGTTAAATGCCCTGAGTTGTCTAGCTTTCAAAAATATGTACATGTTGGGGGTCATTCATGGATTTAGTACAGAAATCAGTGTTACAATGTCACTATCGCTAATTTTGAAAGAAATAGCTTTGCACCACTTATAGTTCTGGCCCTGTAACATGAATAAAAAAGCACAAAAACATAAAAACATGGGCTATTTCTGAACTCAGGACATATATTAGAAACTTTTTCACAGTGTTTTTTTGTTGTCTCTTGTACATGAGTATATGATTTTTCAAATAAAAGTCATAAAAAAATTATTTTTTCAATTTTTTTGCCATATTTTATTATTTTGTTTACATCAAATTATATGCTATTATCAAAATAATGGTATCAAAAGAAAGCCCTTCTTATAACGATAAAAACGATATATAGTTTGTGCGGGTACACTAAATGAGACAGAAATAAATTACAGCAAAACACAAACACCTCAGAAATGTTAAAACAGCCCATGTCACCAAGCGTCGGACAAGCCAAAAAAGTCATGTCACTAACGGGTTAAAAGTACATAAAAGTAACTTTTAAGCAAAATATAATATAATATTATAGCACATATAATATTTATATGCAGACTCATTTTGTAGCTTTTTTCCACCCATAACGTCTTTATTTTATTGCTTTATAACTTCACATCCATGACAAAGACTGTGCTTCATACTTTGGCAATCTCCTGAATACATTCTTGCAGTTCTCCAACATGGTTGGAGAGCAGGGTTGTGCTCAACTGTTATGTATAAAATGTTTTTCTAACATGGGTACAAATATGATAACTTCAGGGTTCACTGACTCCAATGGTTGTCTTGAGTATTGCCCTCTATGTATACACATATTTATTAATAATTCATAAAAACATGAATGGAACATTACACTTTACATGCAATTTCAAATCCTGTCCATCCTGTTGTATATTATGTCAGTATAATCCATTAGGCCTGTCTGACACTAAATAAGTGTAATGAAACCATATTGTATAATATCTATATTCATTCTGCAACTAATTCTGCAATTAACAAATAATGAAAAAGACCCACCAGTGATTAAATGAGAAACTGATTTGGGCTTGTCGTGCACTCTGGAGGAATGGAATCAGTCCTTCCTATATACTAAAAAATGTATACATTCTCTCAATTTACTTGAAACATATCATAAGATCAAACTTCGTTGGTATCTTACACCAAATAGACTTCATAAAATAAACATCAATAACTCTGACCTATGTTGGCGGTGCCTATTGACTACCGGCACAATAAAATATATGGTGGGAATGTCCAATGTTGGATAACATAAAAAAATCTTTAAATAGTATAATAAAGGACCTTTCCTTGGGATTAACTCGAATTACCCCACAAATTTTCCTTTTTCACATGAACCTTTCTACTTTTGGAGAACAAAGAAGAAGCTTACTAATACATCTTTTCACAGCAACAAAAATCTCCATCGCTAAAAACTGGAAAAAAAAAATGGTCCATTAGTATGGGAAGAAATAATTAATCAGATTAATTTCCAATATACAATGGAAAAGGGAACATATATATGACAAGATAACATAGGGGAGTTTGAAAAAATCTGGGCCCCCTGGGAAATAAATACCCAGGAAATAGCTCATTGACCAAAGAGGGGACCTGAGGCCATGGGCATTTGATTACATAAAAATAGCATTTGACCCAGGTCTCTTATTAAATCGCAATACCACAAGTAACTAAGAAGTATGAATGTAGTATGAAAGTAGTATGAATGTTTTTTGTTTATTAATGTATTCAAGTATTAGATTTCCCTTTTTGTTACTCCTTCCCTCTGGGTAGGGGGGCGAAGACGATGACGAGTGAGAGAGAGAGAGAGAGAGAGAGAGAGAGAGAGAGAGAGAGAGAGAGAGAGAGGAGAAGACAATTACTTAGCTGTAGAAAATTATACAGATAAACAGACCCAGTTTTCAGATCCCATCTCTGACCCCCCTCGCGATCATCAAATCGTTCAGTATTGAACAAAGGGAGGAGGCAGATTTAAACAGATGTAAAAATATGAATACAATTTTATGAAAGGATAAGGGGAAAATCTAAAGGAAGAAGAAAATTAGACCCAAGGATGAATTAAAAAGAAGAAACATAGGGATTTATAATCCCATTACAAAATCGAACTGAGTGTCTCTAAAAAAGAAAAAAAAAAATATCCACTGCTGTTATGGAGAAGTAATCCCATTCTTATACAACACAGATGTAGGTCTCCATAATCATAAATAGACCCATCATCATCATGCTTAATAAAAAAAAATTTTTTCTAATCCTCAGATACTGCCCATTTAATCTTTCTCTAATGAATCCTCTGGTCAGAGCTACTTTTTAAAAAAAGGAACTACATCCTACCTTCAAAGATTAGGTGTTAATGTTGAAGATATGGAGACCTTTTCCTGTGGCCGGACTATTTCTCCTCTAATCTCACATTTTGATCTTGAAAAAGGGTTAAATACCTTTGCTCCTTGTGATTTACTTTAGTAAGGTAAATAAATAGCTATAGCTTTGTTTTGTGCCCTGACCTTTATTTTCCGTCTTATTACATAGATCATCCTGGGGATGAAATATATTTTTTTCTGCTTTGGATATTATTATAGTACTATATGGAACTATAGCGCTCTTCTGTGGCAAATGGATTGCTCCAGTGTATTCCACTCTTTTTTTTGTTACTTTTTATATATTCTTTGTTTGATGAATTTAATAAATATAGTTTCAAAACATCTATTATTTTCTTCTATGCTATTTAATACCTAGTAGTCTAGCAATGGTAGAAAATATGGATAGTGAATCTTTTATTCCATGATCTGCCTCACTGATCAGCTTTTAATTTACTATCTAGGGTTTCACACAGTTGTTAATAATTAGATTGAAAATTCTCAAACATCCTAAAAAAAGAAAAGAGTGATTTTATCCATATTGCTTGCTTGGGGAAAATATATTTGAGAAATGAACTTTATAATCAGGCGATTCATGTGGAAACCACACATTAACTGCAATGATCATACGAATGTTGCCATTGGTCCTCTCACTGGGTTAAATGATTGGCTTGCTCAAAGCATGGACAAATGTTTCCCACAGCGGTTCCTGTAGCTTGCTGTGATGCTGCAAATCACTTCTGTAGACAGAGTGCATATGCTCACTCAACACTTTGCAAGGCAAATTTTTTCCTTCAATGACAATATGTCAAAATGAATGCATGGTAGAAGTCCTTTGGGCTTCATTTCAGTTTTGCTCTTGCTACAAACAAGACACCATAAATAAAAAAAATTCAGTGGAAACTAGAAAACAATGTCATCTTACATATTAACTAAAATGACAATATTCAGATACTTTTATAGAAACATACAGCTATAGTTTTTTTTTAGTGAATGACAACATTAAACACACTGGATTATCCAATAAAATGTGGCAACATATAGAATGTCATCAGAAAATAATGCATAAGATATTACAGTTATAACATGGTTACTTAATTGATGGCTTATTATTACTAATGTGTAAGTGATGGATATTGAAGACATTGTTTATTTCTATCAAATGTACATCTAAGTGATATGTATCTGCAGGTTCATTAGTGAAACAAGACTGTTATCATATCAGTAGTTGACAACAGATGGCTTCAGAGCCCATCTAAGTCTCTCCCACAGTCTTTTTTTATCTGCACCCACATAACAGGCACCACAAATATAGCAGCTCTGAGTGTCACTCTAACATTGTAATGCATATGCTGTAATTGTTATCATTGAGCTTATTGCACATGTGAATAAAGGTCTACCTTTCCTAATTATCTGCTTACTTAGTAAGCAGAAGAAATAGCATTAGTTTGTGTTGAACAAAGTAATGGTTTGTAGTTTTAGTGTCCTACCTAGTGGCATCATGATTCTATTTAGATTCAATTTTTTTTTTAAATTCTTTAACCTTATTGCAAGGAGGGACTCATAAATATTTAACTCTACTTTAAAATGCTTAGTTCTGCCAGTCATGTTTAAATTTAAATACAAAATTAAGATATTACATTCTCAAACTGGATGTTTTCATGATCTACGGAATATTTTCCACCCCACCAGCTGAAACTTCCACGTGGAAATTTGTAAAAATCGTTTTATTGTAATTTATATAAAAAAAGAAAAACAAAAAAACGGGTTAGATGAGCACAATTAAGCCAGTTTGTATTATCCATCAATAAAAGATTATATCTAAAAATTGTGTTTATATAACTATGCCTTTGAGAAAAACAAAAGAATCGGCTATCCGGGATAAATGGATAAGTGGATTCAAAAGCTGATTGCCTGGCAGGCAAGTGTATCATTATATTTTGCACTAAAACACGTAAGTTGAAAAACAGAATTACACTAAGTATATATCTGATCTTTATTTTACATGTGATTGAGATTTTCAACAAAAGACAGAACAAGGAAAGACTGGATGAAAAAATTATTTATGTGTATTATATTTTGACACAGGTGTTTTATGTAACTCAAAGCGCTCCACATTTCTCATTGTGTTTTATTCACATTTTTTAGGGTGTTCACTTTTTTGCACTGAGCAGCGAAACAATATTATTTTATACATTTAGCGCCATTCTATCACTATATGTTACACACACACACACACACACACACACACACACACACATATATATATATATATATATATACACACACACACACATAGAGAAAAAATAAATAGATAATACTGCAACAATACAAAGTGTTCAATTTAAAATAGAAAATGTAAATCCTAAAGCTATAACAGTGTAGATAAGCCCTGTAATACTAGTATGGTAATTTGCTTAACTACGATGCTCCATAGAACTCAAGTCTTTATACAAAGGGAGAATCCGATTTCCGAAAAACCAGAGTTCAGGGATAGTTTCACACAGGCATTGTATCACTAGTAGACTCCCAGGCATTAGTATTAGCTATAATGTGTAAGGCAGTAATAAATGGTGCTTTTAAGCTTTGTTGAATTTCTCAGTCATAGCCCCATTGTATTTGTACAAAACAAAAAGTAATAATCCAGATTTACTCATGGCCATGCATCCACTGTCCAATAGAGTATGTTCCAGACATAAGTCATGACCAAATGGAACAGTACTCGTGCAGGGCACAGCATCGAAATACACAATGGCAAAACACTTGCCATTAGTGCAAGCATAGTATAATTGTATTATAACGTCTCAAAGTGTTTAACCCACTAACTCCTGCTGGATCGTGTAGGGTATATCTCAGAATCCACATCAAGCAAGTCGGCCACAGCAGTTCCCATCACTATTGTAATCCACAACACTTAGTACGGTAACATGGATGCACACCATCGGTTCAGGCCCAGTATTGTAGGAAAATACGATCATGAAGTGCTGAATAGATACCCCTGTGTTACCACTGTTTGTAGCAGTTGTGCTTCCAACTACTATACAAGCTCTTACAGTGTTGGTATAAGCAATAAACAGGCTTAGAAACCATCACTCATTCTGTACTGCTATGAGACCGGTATCTTTGTTATCTTTGTTACATATACACTCTCAATAAAGAAATATATATATATATATATATATATATATATATAAAAATAAAAAAAAGAAACCATCATTCATAAGGACAGGGCTAGCAAACACAGAGAAGCAGTCATTGGCCATACCATATTTGTAATATGTTTATATCCTTGGTGCCCACTTTATAATGATTTTTTTAAATATATTTAATCAATTACTTTATATAACTTTGAGTAATGGATATAAAAATAGAAACAGCATTGTACATATGACATTGGAGCACCACCGTCTAGCCTGTATAAGTTGTGACATGGAGTCTAAAAAACATCCGTGCTCCAACATTCAGGCTCCTTTTCTAAAAGTGCAAAGGTCCTTTCTTGATGATTTTAAGGTCAATATCTGCTTCTGGCCACAGTGCAGATTAAAGTGGATGAATCGATGTTAACAATGTTGATAATTTACTAAAAGTTCTGGAGCTAAAGGGAGGTTCAAAAGAACCTATACCTTCAACACACATTTGAACAAAAACATTACCAGGAAATGTTTTAGGCTGATGTCTTTCTAACACTCTTGTCCGTGAGTAATGGCCTCTGAGGTATATTTAGACACTGGCAGATATTCACTAAATGCTGAACTGTGGTGAATTAACAAGCAAAAACCAGGATAAAATAGCTGAGATGGAATAAAAAGCTCAGTTGGATAATTTGTTCATCAGGCTGTTTTTGCCAAATTTGTAACATGGTTCTGCACTGGTCACTGCTTAGTAAATAAATGCCAATGTCTATATTTGCCTCACGAGAGACTTTAACACTCATGCATATGGGTAGAAGCCATTCTCGGGTTTCTATTCTCGATGAGCAATGATATTAATTGTCATGTGTCTTGCATACAAACTGTTTTCTCTCAAATTATTGTCTTGATGAGAAGCAGTACAAAGATTGCATTTTAACAAGTAACGACATGCCATAGATAAACTAAATCACGTTCTAGTGCCAAACTCCAGTGAGTGATAGCACATTCTGTTCATTTCATAATAATTCAATATGGATCTGATTGTGGAAAATAAGCGCTGCCAGATTTAACAGGAAGCTTATTTATTTTTGGCAAATTGTGGAGAAAAAAATGCAAACATGATCAACAATTTGTACTTGTAATTTGCAGTTCAGATTTCCACTATATTGCACGGCTTCTCTCCTGACAAGAAAAACTGATTTGCTTCAATATTATAAGTTGGCAATGAAAACGAATAGAAATAAAGTTTAAACTGAAAAGAAAACTCATTGAACTTGGAGAATTGTAAAAGTTTCTCTTTACTTTTTCACGATTCTGCAACATAATTTTCTTAAAGTGAACCTGTCATCCATGATGATAAGTGCAGATTTAGGTAGGTATTTATTCACCGAAATTAAACTGCTATCTCCTCTTCTTTAGCCAAGATGATGTCATACACTAACACAAGGGCATCCACCCTGGAAACACCTACATTTGCAGCCCACAGTGGATAGGATGCATTGTGTAATGCAGACGTCAGCATATGAGGGGGAAACGGTGACGAAGCATCAGGGCCGTCTTTAATAGTGATTGGACCCTGGGCAAGCATTTGCTTGGGCCCCCTGGACCCTGCCCCCTCCCCTTCATGCAATCCCCACCATCCATCGCAATGTTACCCCCCCCTACACACACACATATGCCATAATTGTTGTGCCATTCAGATGCCAGTAATATTGTGCCTTTCAGATGCCAGTAATATTGTGCCATTCAGAGCGCAGTATTATTGTGCCAGTCAGAGCCCAGTAATATTGTGCCATTCAGAGCCCAGTAATATTGTACCATTCAGAGCCCAGTAATATTGTGCCAGTCAGATGCCTGTAATATTGTGCCAGTTAGATGCCTGTAATATTATGCCAGTCAGATGCCTGTAATATTGTGCCAGTCAGATGCCTGTAATATTATGCCAGTCAGATGCCTGTAATATTGTGCCAGTCAGATGCCTGTAATATTGTGCCAGTCAGATGCCAGTAATATTATGCCAGTCAGATGCCTGTAATATTGTGCCAGTCAGATGCCTGTAATATTGTGCCAGTCAGATGCCTGTAATATTGTGCCAGTCAGATGCCTGTAATATTGAGCCAGTCAGATGCCTGTAATATTGAGCCAGTCAGATGCCTGTAATATTATGCCAGTCAGATGCCTGTAATATTGTGCCAGTCAGATGCCTGTAATATTGTGCCAGATGCCTGTAATATTATGCCAGTCAGATGCCTGTAATATTGTGCCAGTCAGATGCCTGTAATATTGTGCCAGTTAGATGCCTGTAAAGCCCCAGCCCCCCCCCTCCCCCTTCCCTAGTACTTACATGAACCTGCTCCGTGTCCCCCGCCGGATGTCTCCTCCGTACAGTCTTCCCTCTTGCACGGAGGAGGGAAACAGTCACCGGATGTGACGCTGAGTCACATCCAGGCGTCCGTTTTTTTTTTTTTTTTTTTTTTCGGTCGTCGCACCCAGCGGATGCGGCTTGCCGGAAAAAAGCGTTCACAAGCGCAATGCGCTGTGAACGCGGCAAGCAGGGGCTGGGGGCCCACGGGACAGCTGCCCTGGGAGTAACTGGGCCCAGGGCAGCTGCCCCGTTTGCCCCGCGTTAAAGACGGCCCTGCGAAGCATGTGCGTGTATGCCCCCCCCCCTTTCTAGTTTTTCACCACTGTGCCTTTGGCATAAAAATACATAGCGGACATAGCGGACAAGTAAAATCTTGTCATATTTACATTACCATCCAGTGTAGGAAGCCAGTCACAGTAAAGGTAGATGGTTATTGAAGTAGATCAATTGTGTCCTAATGCATAATATAATGAATCTATGTAAAAGAGGCTGCTCTAATTATAAATATCATAATAAATATTTTGATTTCCCTTTTACAATGTGTTTGAAGAAAATCTAAAAAAATAGCCAGTCAAGGACAAATTTCTCTTTGAAATTGTGAAATGTAATGTTTTAAAGCCCTTTAATTCAGGTAATGGAGTCTGTGATAAAACTGGTTTTGAACAAGATCAAAAAGGCTTTGAGTCACATAATTTCAATACAATGAACAAAGCAAAGCACATTATAATAATATGTGTAACCCAAAGTACATCTGTTCAAGCTAATATCATGTTATATTATTTTTTATTTCATTTGGTCTTATTTTATCAGTTAGCATCTATAAATTATATAATCTCTATGATATAGGATTTTGGGATGCAGTCAGTCCAGGAGCTTAACCAGTGGGAAATAGTTGTAGAAAATAGACTTAGAAGTAGTGCACAGTGCCATCTGGAAGCTGCAAAGGCATATAAAATATTGGGATGTATTAAATGGGGTATTGAGTCACGGGACAAAGATATTATTCTGCCTCTGTGAAGGGCTCCAAAACTAATCAGGGGAATGAAAAGCTTTAATTATGAAGAAAGGCTGGAAAATTTAAATCTGTACACGCTAAAGAAACGGCGGCTTAGAGGTGATTTCATAATGTTATATTTGTACAGGGTCAATACAAAGGGCTTTCTAAAGAGGCCACCCGCTAAGAGTAGAAGAAAGGAGATTTAGTCTACGATAGAGGAAGGGATTTTTTACAGGACAATTAAGATATGGCATTCATTGCCTGAAGAGGTGGTTCTAGAAAATATATTAGATGCCTTTAAAAGTGGGCTGTAAACTTTTTTAATGAGTTGGTGCACAGAGGGCTATGCATGTTAGTATAGGTATTAATTTGTATTTAGTTCTTGTTGATCCAAGGAGAAATCCAATTGCAATTGGTGTCAAGAAGGAATTTTTTCCCCACTGAAAGCAGAATTCAAAATTGCTGAAATAAGGGGTTTTTATTTGCCTTCTTTTGGATCAACAGCGGTAAACATGGAAAAGGAAAATGTTTGAACTTAATGAACGCTTGTCTTTTTTCAACCTAAACTACTATATAAATACTGCAATAGTTGTAATCATATAAACATCTGAATGAATACATAATATTATATATTACCATAAAGTGCTATGAAATGCTATCGACTTTACATCATAGACAGAAACTTTTACCACTACCATCCCAAAAGATCCATTCAAGAGATAAAAAAAACAATACATGCATTTAAATGGAAGCAGAACAAGATTAAATAACCATGTACTTTAGGCAACCTAAAAATTTGTATACTCCAAAAAAATGGTATACATGAATGCAAAAACATAATGTAAAAAAAGTAAAATACCACATAAATAAGAAAAAATTACAAACATTTTATTCTGCATTCATACCTACTGGACACCATGTACCCAAATAAAATATCTGATAGCTCTCTGTGGCACAGGCGCCGATGGGTACTACACCTTTGGGGCCAGTGGCAACTTGTTCAGTCAACACGTTTCAAAATCCCAGACAATTGTGGTGTTAGTTATATTTGCAAAATAAGACAAGTGCTCTCTAATCCTACACTTTAGCTGCTGGCTAGTACAGCCCACATCTTGTTGCCCGCATGTTACAGATAAATAACCTGAGTAATTGGATGATGCTGCTCCACTAAAGGACACTCCTTTCCCTTTCTTCATAATGGATTTCTTAGGTCTGTTCCATTGAAACTGAATGGCAGTTTTCCACTGGTACACCTAGTTTTTAGCATAATCATTATAATGATCCCGAATATATATATTTTTTTCATGGTATACTTTTTATATTTAAGCTGCATAAATTGGCTTTTAGTTCTTGCAATTCTATAGTTGGTTTAGATTTCTCTACCAATGCTTGTAACTTTTTTTTTTTATCTCTTGCAATAGTGCCGTTTTATAGTACACCAGTATTTCCAGGAACATATCAAGTGCAGCATTCCACCTGCTCCAGAGACCTCCATTCTCATTTATAAAAGTCAAGGATCTGGAATATTTCTCTCAGCTTATCAAGTCCAAACCACAGTCGGATTTCTTTATTTAACAGCTTTTACTAATTGAGAAAGAAACGTAAATCCCCCAGAAAGATCATCCGTTCCTGCTTCAAAAAATAGTCTCTCTTTACCCATACATTTCTGGTCCATATGTTCTGATCCGATGGAGGATTGCTTGTTGTAAAAAAAACTACAATCTCTTACAACTAGTAGGAGTTAATTGTGTTATGTTAAAGCATGCAGAAAAGCATAGTAGCTAAACAGGGTGAGCACTCAAGGTGATCAAGGTATGAATATGTAGACAAGATGGCACTGCCTGGCTCCACTCCGTCCTGCAGCTCTGTAGATGCAATGAATTCCTTGCAAATCCAAATAATAGGACTCCTGTGTTCAGAAAAGCCCAATGATCTTGGCTATATAAGCGCAAGCAAATATGAAAGAAAACATCTGTACTCCAATACGTAAAACTTAGTGTAATTTTTTTAAAAAGTGTAATTTGTTTTAGCGCAAATAGCGAAAAAACATTGGTACACTCATTTTTGGGGATTTATAGCTGTATACAGTTTCATTCACAAGAGTAAATGACTAATGGTGCACAGGCAGTTTTAATATTTAAAATATATACTTGACATTGTTTAAATATTTCCTTTTGGATTTGGAAACTAGAATTGAAGATGTTTTAATAATGGTATTGATTAATTTCTGTACAGTCACAGTTAAAGGAGATAAATTCTCTTAACCTCATGTTGTGCAATTACTCAACAAATGCTCATATAGTTTTTTTATGCTCTTGGGAGTTACTAGTCAATAATTCACTCACTAAATTATGAATTTAAACAATCTTTTAAAAAAATATCAGAAAACCACAGCTGCTCTTTACAAAATTTTGAGTAAGGGTTACCACTGAGAACCTAAATTATTAAACTCTGGATTATGAAAAAAACAAAATCTAAATGAAGTATGTTTCAATTATTATGTGTTCATCACACCGTCAGAGTGTACTTGGATAAATTGAATAGTAAGAAACAGATGAATAAAATAGCAAAATATTAATCAGACTTAGATGATCTACATCATGTTAATTTGCATTTGTAAATGATAGTGAATATATGATATATGTGAATGAGTAAGTCTGACTGGGAAAATAACATTAATTAAGCACATGAGACTGATAAATCCAGAAGCATAAACATTATACACATAAAAGAACAATGTGAGTTGATTGGCTGGTACACACATAAACAGTGCAGCCAATGGGACAGTACTAAAGCACCACACACAGGGTGAACACAATCGTTCTGATATGATGATAAGAAAACGTTTTTGATTTCTTGTGGTAAAGTAATAATTATTTTATTCCATTTAGCTATCTCTACTATATCTTCTGGCAGTGCTAATATATTGAACTTGTTTGTTTGAACAGCAAAATAATAATTTTGGTGTTTGTATTAACTCAGTTTTGTGCCATGTTTTCCTGTTGAGTGAACTATGTCATGCAGAATCATAGGCAGAGGAATGTGATATAGAACCTCTAAACCGTATGTTGTTTGTAGACCTCACATTGGACAATCCTGTATTAAAATCACAACAATGATTGGGGAAAATGATGAAATAATTCCCATCACCCAAGTGTTTGAACAATCTCTGGACCTCAAGTTTATCTTAAAAGCATGAGTAACTTGTAGCTGAATTATAGTGTTCAGCTTGTGTTAAACTAGCATTGCATTTAAAATATTAAAATATTATGATAAAATGTTATTGAATTATTTGATATACTATTGTGGAAAAAGAAAGTTTATAGTATATGGAGTGTTTCATTTTGTAGGGAAAAAATAAATATAAGTTCAATGTTTTATGATCCATTTAGGCAGGTTTGTTAGCATATTATTAAATGATTAAAGTACAGAGTGGTGAAGAAAAATATATATGTTTTATTCTTTATTTTTGTAGAGAGATAAGAAATAGGTCAAAAATAGCCAAGCTACAATATAACAGAGTAACAGAAAATAACATCTGTATAGGGTATATCACAAAATAACTGCATATTCTAATTGTATAGAAAAAATGTAGAAGGTAGAAAGAGAGAAAGGATAGAGAAAAGAAGGAGACGCGTAATGGAGGTAAGAAAAGGAATAGAGGGGAAAAGAGGGAAGGAAAACCTCTGTGGGTACAGCAAATGTTGTAAAACATAATGATTTGGAGATTCTGTTTTCTTGAGACAGTTATGAGTTAAAGTACCTATGCTAATGGGAGAAAGGATATATTCTCAGGTGTCATGCACTCAGTCCATCTGATATCTTTCAAATTGTTCTTTGGAAATCAGGATTAGTTTCTCCGTTTGTTGGGTGTCTTCCATTCTGGAGATTCAGGAAACAACTGGGGGGGGGGGGGGGGGGGGGTCCCAAGAGCAGGTATGGTGGTTTAGGTAGAATGTATTTACAGCAGGAAGTTCTGGTGTGATATAGGAGAACAGCAGGAGTCTTAAAGTGGCATTTTTAATAGAAATTATTTAATGAGAGCATATACATAAACCACTGTTCTGAGCCCTCTTTGTTTCTGCTGCTCTATCATGGACCAGATCTTCCTTCATCTCACCCAAGATTATGAACAAAATGTCAGCCCCCTGATCTATACAGACACAGAGGGTTCAATAAGGTGCTTTCTTTGTAGTTTTTCATTAAATCAGTTCTATTTAAAATATCTAAAGTTGATGACATCTTTCAATTAAACAATATATTTTTTACAGATGGTTGTCCTTTAAAAAACTGGTGAAAAAAGTTGCAGTTTGTGATTGGATGCGACTGCACAGATTTAAGTAAGGCAATGGCTGGTGGAGGCATGTCTCATTTTGAAGAAGCCATCAGGCAGGAGTTGGAGGAAGCTATGATGATGGACCTGGAAAGAATATTATCAACAGCGCCAGAGTCAGAATTACAGCACATTAAGAAAGATATTGCTGGGTTCCAGAGCTTGTTTCATAGATTCCTCCAAGAGAATGGCCATCAGTCAATTGGGGAAAGATCCAGAGACCTCCAGAGGATTCTATTGGCCATATGATAAGATTAAAGCTAAAGGGATTCCAAGTGGAAAACCTGCGGATCCTGGATCACTAAGCCTCACTATGTTATATGGATGTTATCCAGTTAATATGACTGATTTTCTTACATGGATGGCTGGTATCTAGGAGATCTGTACTTTATAATCTATCTACCCTACCTTCCAGTATTGTAGTTTGTCTGTGTGCTAGAGAATTTATTTAATGAAACCCCTAGTTATTTGGAAGCAATATTTAAAGTAAGCGTATAAAGGATAGTGATTTCCTCAAATGGTAATGTGTTAAAACTATTCGAAGTGCAATATCATCCACACCAGTGAAAAAATAAAAGGACAAGCCAGAAAAAAAAAACAGGTGATGTGTGTGCAGTAGTTGGTGGGGTTTTTTTGTATTCCATTCCAGTACCAAACATTTTCTACAGCATAAATTACTCCTGTTCAATCAAAATCGCAAAAAAATAAATTATTAAAAACTAATGTGAACAAAATAAAATGCTTACATTTTTAACAATACTGCCACAGGGTTATCACTTATGCTGGTAAGGCTCTTTCAGTTCTGTAGAAAATACCAAATAGAAACGTCTTTGAAATACAAAACGTGGATGCACTTTTACAGTATTATTTTTTTCCTTTGACTCTTAAGGACAAATTAAATATTATTTGTATTGCCTTAAAATCAAATTAACATTTATTTATATGGCACCAGTAATGTATGCAGCCCTCGGTACAGAATATAAGAGAGAAATACAGACTAAGTTAGTAGAATATCCCAAAAAAATAAAGGAACACTGGAATAAATCCTTAGATTTAAATACTACTAGAACACTTTTAATTCATTCATAACCTGGATCAGTTATAAAAAATAAAAAATATTTGAGCCAGTGTGTGTTTCTATAATTGTTGCCTTGTTTTGGCCCACAGAGAGGTGCACATGGGATTTTGATTGAGGGAACCTTTTTACTTCCATTAATTTACAAATCACAGCCACATTTCTTTCAATTTCTCCACCTGCACCCAATTACTTACAATTAACAGCAATGATATGCCAAGAACATTAATTACGTGCAATGATAGTGTTACATTTTCTGTGGTAATAATCAGGCAGAAAAATGTCTTAACTCTCAAAGTGGAAATCTGCAACAAGTTACTACTATGTAGAATCAGATTTTTAGCTTTAGAATATACAGTATCTCAGTGAGTACACCCCTCACATTTTTATAAATATTACATATAACATAAGTTTATATAGAAGATGGTATATTTAATAACAGCAAACTTTCTATTATAACATAACGTAAAAATACAAGGATAGGGTCAGAAAGAGGCTGAAGATGGATAGTTTTCTGAATCATCTCAATGTTATGGCTCGGGTATAAACCTCACCTCTAAGATAAGTCAGACTGAAGTATAATTTATGAATCTATATGTAGAAGACTAGTCCCCAAACTTTTTTTATATTTCACTCAAGCCCTCCCCTAGTGATTACTCTGCATTTCTAATGCAGTTGCGGCAGCAGTGATTGTATAGACTATGACCATATAAAGTTTTGTTTCATTTAATCACTTCCTGTGCTACTGGAAAAGAATACATTGTGTGTCATGGAATTGCACTTGTACAAAGTAGGATCTCTTAACAGTGCAAAACATTGTCTGATGGCATCACTAGAGAGACAGAAAATTCCATTAATTTGAATTAAATTATTTTCATTGTTTCCTGCAGCAAAAATGTAATTGAATTTTACACAGCTAGTGTGGACAGTACTGGTTTCTTGCAAACTGCTGTAATTTCACAATTTAATCTAGCTGTAAGTATTTTATATTTTAAGCAATGCAAAATGTAAAAAAATGCATTTTAAAATACTATGAAAGCACATTAATATACATGAATGTTTGGGAGATGCATTTTGGGCACCAGACAGTCTCTTTAACAGTATTATAGAGAGTACAAGTTGCCATTTTAAACCATAGATCAATAATGTCCTTTAGGGTCGGTTCTGTAGGATAAAAAGGACCTGCATTAAAGAGGAAGTATTTAGGGAACAATCACTTAGATTAAAACATATTTCCTGGAAATGGGTTATGATGAAAACAATGTAAATCAAGATTTAGAGACAGTAGAATCAAGTAGCAATTAAATAGGTAGGATGTTTAGATTAAAATATAAAAATAAGAATAGTAATAATACTATGGAAGAAAATACATATACCGTTTTAATTTTCAACTTTAATGATGACCACCATAAATTTAGACGTACTGTGAAAAGACATTGGCCTCTATTATGGAGAGATGAGAATTAAGAAATATTATGGCTACAGAATCCAGGATTGTCTTCAGGGGGCGGACATTGTAAAGAACAAACTAAACCAGAGTTATACCAAAGAGAAGGGCAAACGTCAGGCCTGTACAGAGTGGCTTAAAGAGATCAGGGATATAAAATCACAAAAATCCTTCACTTCAAAGGTAACACAAAAATCCTACGACATTAAAAACATGATGACATGTCAGAATGTCAGTGTAATATATTTACTTAGCTGTCCCTGTGGACTTTAGTATGTGGGATAAACCACCAAAATGCTACAAGGTTGAGTGAGCATATTGGAATATTATAAGAAGGAAATATCTAAAGCATAGTGTCTCAGCTCATTTTGCTAAAGCCCCTGGTGGGATCTCACAGGACTGAACTTAGAAGGGATAGTGAAAGTAAACAAACTTTGGAGGGGGGGGGGGGGGGGGGGTGGCGGGGGTTGCATATAGGTTAGAAATAAATGAAATGTGTATATATAATCTTCAAACTCTGTGATTTAAATTTCAGTTTTTTTCTCAACTACAAACTTACTGTGGCGATAAGAAGTTGTAGTTTGTCACACAGAGTGCTTTAATAGGAAAGATAATACAGTTTTTGTAATCTCAAGGACAAACTGGACGTGATAGCAAACTCATACTTTTTACCTATTATTTTTATTTTTTATTTTGTTCTTCTATGCTTCATTTGTATTATTATACTGCTGTATTTTATAATGTATACTAGTTTACTCAATGTATAATTATAATTTTTTGTTGAAATGAAATATTGTAATCTAATATAACATATTTTTACTGGAATTCATAGTGAATAGCACATGAACTGGAAATATAATCCTATACAAATGCCTAATTTTCTCATTGCCCCCCAAAATATACAGGTAATAATAAATGGTCTGTGGTGTCATGCACAGACGTCTTTAAGCCAGCTTTCTGGTGGATGCCAAATCCTGTGTAAATGCCTAACAACAATACCTTCTTCACAAAACACTTAGTACAGTTATGGTTCAACTTGATGGACACATGTCTTTTTCAACCAAAACTACTATGTAACTATGTACACTTCCAGTACGCAGTTCTATCTTTCTTTACTCTCTCTTCAAACAAAAAGACAAGGTAGAATTTACATTTACTCAAATTACCTCCTAAAAGACTGCAGACTCACAATGAATGAGACCCCAACCTAATCTTTTGTAAATGTCCTCATGGATGGGGTGTGGGGGGCAGTTCACTAAAAAATGAGTTGCAAGTCAGTTGAGGTGAGATGGACATTTAATCCTACCAATTTAGCTATACATTGTGCAGGGACAATCTTGGCAAGGGGAGGAACTCACTTGGTTTGTCTGTGTACAATATAAAGCTAAAATGATGAGATTCAATTTTCATCTCATCTCAACTTACCTGCAACCCAACTTTTAGTGAAGAAACCCCAGCAGGTGATTGAAGTGTTTAAAAACTTCAATAATTCATTGAAGCAGTACTGTGTTACTTATTTTTTGTCATTGTTACTTGTTTACTATCTTCACCCCAGATTTGATCAACTTATATTGGCAATATTTATATTAAAAACCATTAGCAATAAATACCTATAGATTCATATATTCACATATAGATTTACATTATTATTAAATTGGTTTGCTTACTTTTTAAAATGTGACTATTTTAATGACATTCTTTACCATCCAGGAAAACAGTACAAAAGAAGCATTAGTGAATATTGAAACATGTATTATAGACTGTCCTTAGTTCAATTGGGCAATTATTTAAACAGCCCTCTCATTTAGGGCTGTATTAAGCAAATCAATTGTGGCACACACTGTGAAAAAAAGGTCTTCACTACACCATTTTGTGCTTCTGACAACACCAGATTACCCGAGATTCACTTTAACATCCTTAGAGGAAAATACTCAAACAAATATTAGGAAGCTTTCCTCTACAAATTATTTTTAGTAACAAACAACAGATGTTTTATTTGCCCAGATGCAAACCAATTACCAATCCTCTGAAACTAGAAGTGCATCAGCTGAATAGACTACAATAACATCACAGCATAATGTGAAACACCTACACAATCTAATATAAACTTGACAAGTTCAGTGTTTACCAAATACGTGTTTTCAGAAAAATACAAAATGCATATCCAGAAGGAAGACAAAACTCTCAAACATTGACTGTATTCTGTGGTTCTTTTATAATTATTATTATTATTATTATTATTATTATTTGGTGCAACTGTTGTTTTTCAATTCATTTGAATTCATTACTTTTTTAGAAACTGTTTATAATATATGTATATATTTATTTTATTTTTTTTTCTCTTTAGTTTACACAATTTTGTTTTCAATTTTGTAGTATCATTTCTGCAAACCCATAGATAGTGACAGCCTTACATGTGACATAATAAAGTAATGTCTTCACTGAAGTATTGGGTCAAATTTTATTTTATAGAAGAAAATTTCTGTAAGATATAATTAATCGTTATAAGACTAGGCATATTTCCTGTAAAATTCTAAATGGACCCTAAGGTGGTCTCCAAGGAGGTAACTGTAAAATAACCATATCATAAAAACATTTTCTTGATAGAAAGAGCTTTGCACTCACTCACTGTTTGAGTTAATGTATTTGCTGTGAGAACTGCACTCACAGGACTTGCCCCGGCACCCAGGACTTACCCCAGCTTGCAGCTTGCACTCACAGAACTTACTCCACCATCAAGGATGTATCCCAGCATGTAGATTACACTCACATGACTTGCCCCAGCACTTATCATGCACTTAGCAAGACTAACCCCAGCACCCAGGACTTACCACGGCACTTACATTGCAGTCACAGGACTTGCCTCAGCACCCAGAACTTACCCCAGCAGACGTTAAATTGCCACTCAGCAACAAATTCACAGTGTCTCATAGTCACAGTCATATAGTGACACATATATACACACACAGGCACATATACACACATTCACAGGTGTAGTAACAAAGCTGCTATATCAATATAGCTGTCAATATGCGAGACCCCTGGTCTTTCTATTGCCGTGGAGCACTGTGATACACACATTTATTACAATCTGCCGCTCACACACACATGCACGCACAATTATACTCTGCCACTCACTCACACTCTGCCACTCACTCTCACTTTGCCACTCAGTAGTACTTTATAAAGCAGAATGATTTATTATATTCTATTATTTATTTCTTGTCTTTATATCTAGAGGGGAATTTGATTCTGGTGTCCACCTTTTTTTTTGTTTTTCCTAATATAATTTAACTACATGAAATAATTTTATCATATATCTTTACATTGTTTAGCCAAATGAAAAAGATACAAGGTTACAAGGGTTCAAGTTACTTTACTCCTTTTGGAAATTGCTGAGAGTGTGTATATGTGGAACTGGTGAGTTGCAACTTAGTGTAACAGCTTATCTCATTATAGTTTATGTTTGCAGTGCCAAGAATAAATAGACATTAATTTAAAATACTTGTTTTCCACTGTAGCTGATGAGATTCAACTGTGAATTGTGTTGTCATTAAGCAGGCATACTTTATAGCAAAATATAAAAAGTAAGGATATTTTAAATATTTATTTTGCTCTAATTGATGTAACCAATATATTCATGACAACAGCTGTTTTTCTTTTAAAATCTATTGCCTTTTATTAAAACTAAGTTACCCAGAAATGAATCAGTATGAATAATGTTATATAGAACTTCTCATCATGCATTATATATAGGTATATATATATAGATTTATGGACTTTGCTGGCTAATATGAAAAAGTTGACTGATTTTTTTGCAGCAAGACATCAACTAATCACGTCTTTTCAAAGTCGTACAATACATTTTCAAAGTACACTTTAATTCTCATTAGTGTCATTTTTATCCTAATTTTCTTAGTTGTATTCTAGTTTTTTTTTTTTTTAATGCTTACTGGTAAGCTTTTTAAACCCCCTTAGCATAATAAGTTATATTCCTGTTCCTCTTTTTCAATCTTTCCATATTAAAGCAGGGGTGTCACAATACAGTCATCTGTGGCAGATCTTAGACACAATTTCCAAGAAAGTATGCATAACTCATTTGTGCTAGAACATTTATAAATTAGATAAAAACATTATTTAAAAAAAACATTAAATGTGATAGTTAGATCCCTTCTAAAAAACCTAAAGGGAGCTGGATTGCCATGGCAACCAAAAATTGCATGATGGCACTTAAATCTTTGTGCATAAGAATGTTCTACGCACTTAGAGAGGCATAGAACAGCCTTTGCTTTGCAGCTCCTCTCAGCTCCTCGCAGCTCCTCGATGTCATCATGGGATCTCCTCTGACAGATTAGGCCACTTTGAATAGCCTCAGTCTGACAGGATAAATCTAACCAATGTATTACATTTAAACAAATTGTGCTGTGATGTCATGAGGAATCATGATGTTTCAGCAGAGTCACACAGGCACTGTAAAGACCCTGATTGGTTCTCTGCTTTTGTGTCTTTTTGTTATTGGCCACTCTGTCACCAGAAACACACTTTTTTTTTTTTTTACATTAAGGGGTTAAGCTAGCTGTTCCATACTGTTAAGCTTCATCTAAAGTGCAAATTGTCCCATAAATAAAGCAACAAAACACCGTTGTAACCCAGGAATTCCACTTCACCTTTCCCTAATCCCGCCCCTTCCTGGCCTCTTCTTTCACCATCTAGACATCAATTTGGAAAAACCATGGGTGACATGCTGTATATACATAACCACCTTTTCCTAATTCCATCCTTGTCATGTAAAATAATATCTAACTTAACATCTCCTTTTTTTGTTTTTAGAATACTTTATCTTGCCATCTAATAAACTCTGGATATAACCATTATTTGTATTTTAATAATTCATTTTCATTGAGTTAAAGTGCTGAACAATTTATTTGCAATCTTCTACATTTCCGCTTTGGGGCTCCTAAAATGTATGAATGAGATGATCACTGTGTACTGTGTGCATTATGATTTCTATGATCATTTGTAAATACATCATTTGACAGAATCTACTATCATATACAATTGCTTTGTTATTTTAAAATATATAAAGTAATATAGTAAAATATTCTAAATGCTAAATATGCCAAAATGCTCCCTCCTTGCCATATCATCACCAAAATATAGAATTATTTCGTTTAAATTCTGGATGGATTTCTATCTGCAAAATGTGGCATAGAATGGCATACAACTGGTACCCATAACTATAATACCACAATAATAAGAGTTCACAAAAAATAATAGTATTCAAACACATGTTATTTTCTTCCAAACACTGAAAAAAGTAACATAGAAACCTAAATTGTGTGGTACAGATGAGCATTGTTATGCTGTATTCGGTGTAATTAGGTTGTGATATGTGATCAGTGGAAAATGTTCTCATTTACTTTTTATGTATACTTTTTTTAGAGACCTCCCAATCGGTTTGGAAATAGATCTACCGATTCTGACAGTTCTTGAAATCAGAATATTCAATACGGAGATCCGAATGGCAGTATATATTCAGTGTTATAACTTATGCATTAAAAAAAGTTCAGTATTCTAAATCATACAATTTGAAAGCTACATTGCTAAAAATCGACAGTGAATATATGCCCAGTATGGTAGCTATAGCAATCAAGTCAACTTAAATATGCTGTGTAGTCATCATACATCATTATATTGCACATAACTACAACAATTCTCCCAATTTGACAAGTTTGACCTGTGTACCTCTGGGAAACTTGTCACTTTGTAAAACCCAGCTCTGTTCCACTGTTAATGCTTGGTTTGGAATCTTGGCAAACTCCTGTGCACTGTTAAACTGCATCCCTGATGGATGAATGACAGGATCTTTATCTGAAACTATGTGCCTTTTAGCAATGGTGTCACATCAGTTATAAGCTGACTTACACATGAAACCTGAGCCACAAAATATTCCTAAAAAATAAAATACCATACAACTTTTGGACTCCAATTGCACCTGATCTACTAATTAATAAGATTTTTTTTAATGATATGATCAGTTAATAGGGGAGAAATTAAGCACAAAGAGATTTGCTGTCTAAAATCTATGCTAGTGGGGATCAGCCAAAGCATGGCAGCTGCCGGTCAGTCGATAAACTGGCATGTACTCTCTCAAAGAGACAACAGAATTACAGTTCTTTCATGTTAAACCTACAAACTAATGTTCTAAACCTAATTATACATTTATAGTTACTGGCGTTGCATTTTTATTTATCAAGGTTTGAGATTTAAGAAATATGTGAACTGGAAGAGTATTATAGCTCTGTGAATGACAGGCAAACTCAATTATTTGTATATTATGTAGGAAACCCCCACACTATTTTGGGGTTTTGCCCTATAGGTCGCAAAAAATGGCAGAAAAACAATGAAACAAGCATATTTCTGAACTTGGGACAACATTTTGAAACTATTTAGATGGGGTCTTTTTTAATTATTGATTGTATTTGTGTAAATTATTTTTTAGGTCAAAGTTAGAAAAAGTGTTTTTTAAATCATATTTTATGATTTGTTTTGTAGTATGTTATAAGATATGTTGAACTTAATGGTATCTGATGAAAGTACTTCTTATGACAAAAAAAATAACATATAATTTGTGTGAGTACAGTATGTGAGAAAGAAGAACATTACAGCTAACAACAGACACCCCAGAAATGTCCAAACACCAAGGGAAAGACAAAGTCAAAAGGTCTTGCCACTAAGGTTTTAACATGCTTAGTGAGGTGCAGTGGCGTCCCGAGGGGGGGGGGGGTCGGGGGTGCGGAACGCACCGGGTGACACCTCCAGCGGAGGTGACACCTGTGCTGCCGGCATCCCCCCGCACAACGCTGCATAACTTTTTTTTGTTTTCCTGGCAGCCGCATCCGCTGGATTCGGCCGCTGGGAAAAAAAAAAATCACCGAGGGAACACTACACGGAGACGTCCGGCGGGGGACACGGAGCAGCAGCCAGGAGGTAAGTGATGGGGAAGGGGGGAGGAATAACAAGCAGGGTAATGGCACAATATTCCGGGGCTCTGACTGGCACAATATTCCTCGTATCTGACTGGCACAATATTACTGGGCTCTGACTGGCACAATATTCCTGGTATCTGACTGGAACAATATGCTTGGGCTCTGACTGGCACAATATTACTGGTATCTGACTGGCACAATATTACTGGGCTCTGACTGGCACAATATTCCTGGTATCTGACTGGCATAATATTCCTGGGCTCTGACTGGCACAATATTACTGGTATCTGAATCACACAATATTACTGGCATATGAAAGGCACAATAATACTGGCATCTTAATGGCACAATGGTATTGGCATCTGGCACAATAATACTGGCATATTAATGGGAAAATTGGCTGTGGCTTATTAATGACAAAATGATACTGGCATCTAATTGGGCAAATTGGCTGTTATAGAGAGAGAGATGTCTGTATGTATAGATATGTATTGTTTTAGACTTGTACAATTGTCACCTCGTGGGGCTCCTGTGTGTTGTATAATTAATGGAGGTCCCATGTGTGCATAATTATGGGGCGCTTATGTGTGGCATATTTATTGGGCCCCATGTGTGGCATAATTAAGGGACTCTTTTGTGTGGCATAATTAAGGGACTCTTTTGTGTGGCATAATTATGGGGCACCTGTGTGTGAGTGGCAAAATTATGGGGACTCTTTTGTGTAGCATAATTATGGGGCACCTGTGTGTGTGGCATAATTAATTTGGCAGAGGTGAGGCATAAATAGTGGGGCTCTGGTGTGGCATAATTTATGGGGCTCTGGTGTGGCATAATTTATGGGGCTCAGGTGTGTGCCATAGTTATGGGGCTCCTGTGTGTGGCATAGTTAATAGGCCATCTAACTGGCATTACTAAGGAATTTGTTTTGCATTGTATTGGAGGAAATCCAGAGGGGTGACACCATGAGTTTACGCACCGGGTGACACCAACCCTAGTGACGCCCCTGGTGAGGTGGGTTATGTTTTATCCAGTGTTGTATGATAGATATGTGCTGCAGTAAGAAGGATTCACAAAAGATTAGTTACAGCTCTAGTCTCCTCCATTAGGCCAAATATCGTAATTGTGTCTAGATTTTTCATGACTAGATTTTTTTTTTTATTCATATAGTTACAAACTATGCATTTGTTTACTGCTAACCTTTGTTGTGTATTTTGTTCTTGGATGTTTGCACTTTATATCAGTCCTTGCTTATAATAATAATAAATCATTGCTATAACATTCTTTTTTCATATACCAATATAATAATTTGACAGGTTGATAACTATTTTCATAAATAAAACCAATTGGATTTTAAGATCCCAATGATTTAGTCAACTAGATAACATAGACTTGTAATTATGTATTTAACTGTTGGGTTCTGTCTTAATGCACAACATTATAACATAATAAGTCTGACTTGATGTCAAGTCAATAACTAGGCTCTAATGTTCTTCTGTTTTTGTTGAATATATATAGATTTGTTTATTGTATTAAAGTACCATTTGTGACATAGAACTAGTGAGTATCTTTTTTACATTGAACCTACAGATTGGTACAATGCCATGCACCTTTAAAGATAGGTGCATTTTCTACTCTACTGGGACACTTTAACATGAAGTATGCAGGCTGATCCAATTGCCGACTGTCACGCACCATTCGATTAGTGTGAGACCCTTGGTTTTATATTCAAACAATCGAGCAGATGCTAATTATCTCCCTCCGATCAATTTGATCTAAAAACAAGGTTCTCTAATGTTGTAACAGTGAAGTAGAAGTCAGAAAAAGCACCTAGCTTTCTGAGCTCAGTATGACAACATAAAATTCCTGTGTCTTTTAACTCAGCATGCAAGCACACGAAAAATGACTTTTGCTATTTTTAAAGAATAATGGGCCTTTTAACTTTTTTCAAGTGCTTTTTGTTTTTATATAAATATTACGCCTAACAATTGTATTTAGGAAGTTTCAAGAAATGCCATGTAATGTATCGATGTGTGTTCCCTATCACGATATGATGCTGTTAAATTTTAAAAAATAATTAAAAGGAGGAATATAATATTTCCTATTTTTTACCAATTACAAACAGCACTATTATTGAAATGTTGGGTCAGATGAAGGAAGATCTAACCAAGATACTAAACAACATGTTAGCTCCCGATAGAGCTATGCTGGGTAAAAAGGTCTTAATAAGGTACTTTATTTTTATTCATTCATTAAAGCATTTCTATGAAAAATGCCAAAACTAAATGCAATTGTTTATTTAACATTAATTTTTTTGGATTATGTTTTCCATATCGCTGCAAGTATTACTCAAACAGCATCAAATTGTGCTATCATAGCATTGGAACATAATACATACATAATATCAGTATATAGATTGCCAGCCACAGACAATACATTGACCCTATTGTGTAAAGCAACCAACTACAAGCATGAAGTCTGTCAGTCACTGAGGGCATTACAGTATAGTTATTGCTGGTATACAGTCTACCAGTCATAGAGATGAAAGTACAGTTCCAATCCTCATACAGTCTACCAACCACATACAGTGTTAAAGCACATTTACTATCAGCATGAAGTCTGAAAGCCACAACAGTGGTGTAGAGTAGAGTATAGTTATTATCATCAACGATAATAGCATATAGAGAGTGCTGGCAAGGGGGACAGAGGAATAGTTGACCTACGGGCTGCTCTCTAACTTGACTCAATGGGCTGGGGTTGCATCATTTCACGTTTCTTAATATCTTTTATGTCTAATAGTGACGAGACATTTTCACCTTGACTTTACCTTGGTGACAATGGTTGTTTTGACATTTCTGGGGTGTTTGTGTTTAGCTACAATTTTCTTCTTTCTCACAAACGGTATCTAATGAAAGCCCTTCTCATGACAATAAAAAACAACATATAATTTGTGTGGGTACAATTATGTTCATCATATCTTATAATTTACTACTACAAAAAAATCATAAAATATGATGAAAAATTTATCTTTGACCTAAAATATAATTTACACAAATACAATCATTAAAAAAGACCCGTCTAAATAGTTTCTAAATGTTGTCCTGAGTTCAGAAATATGCATGTTTCCATATTTTTCAGTATTTTTTGGGGAGTTATGGGGCAAAAACCCAAAAAATAGTTGATCGCGAAAACCACTTGATTTACCGCAGGACGTGCCAGGCACGTCCATTGTGGGGAACGTAGTCGCGAAGGGGTTAATCTGTCAGCATATGTGTTTTGCCTGTGTAGTTGTGTATATTTATGATTATAAAAGGTGGGCTGGTAAAATTGCACTATGGGCCTCTAAATACTCTGTGCCCCCAGTCCACAAGTTGCTAGCCCTCCCCTGTGCATCTAATCATATAGTCTACCAGACACAGAGGGTGTTATAGAACAGTTTTTATCAGCAAGTCACCTACTATCAACAGGTATTGAGTCAGCTTAGTACTAAGATGCCAGTATGCTCTGCCAGACAAAACACATCCTATGATGCTGTTTAACATTCATGGAAATTTAAGTTCTATAGCTGGAGTATTATATTTTAGCTATGAACTACAATTCCAATAATAGCCAGCCTTCCAATCATAAGATATACAGTTCAAGGCAGCTTCTATAATAAAAAAAAAAATCTTCTTTCCATTTTCCTACCTAGGGAAAGAAGTAGTAACCTCTGTGGAATCTTCTCCGCTTCTGGTGTTCTGTGGCAAAACAGCCTCTTTCCTATTCCTTAGTGGTCTATGATTTACTGCCTTTCTGGCACAACTGGAAGCCTTCTTCCAGCATTCTGTCCATCCACTTCCTCATCCAAGCCTCAATACTCCAAACTCATTGAGCTGCATTTTAACAAGAAAAAAAGAATTGGCACTCCAGCGAAGTCGATCAGGAGGCGGACATGTTTAGACTCATGATTCAGATGAAAGATGAAAACGTCAAAAAGTCCAGACTAATAAGGTATTCATCCTCCAGTTTAAGAGTAAAAAAGGAGCTCACCAGGCAGTCAGGTTCTGCTAATTACAGACTTCCACCGTGAAGATGCAAACAGAAAAGAACCATGGTCTTACCATAAGACCATTAGTCATAAAAACAAAGTCCAGAGTTATAAAAAAAAGCTTAATCACAGACAAACATTGATAATGCAATAAACAAATAAATAAAAACACATAGGCACAGGTACTACTTAAATAGGATATACAAAACAGATGGTAAAAACAGCACAATGTGTGTTTGTTTTATAACCATTCCTAAATATCCCATCAAAAAGAAGAAAAACTTCAATCTAAAATAAATACTGGAAAGTAAGACTTTTTTTTAGTGTTTTTTAGTGTTCAAATTATAGGATGTGTGAAATTTTTACAAAAAATGAAGAAGATGAAAATAAGGATATTTCCTATGATTTACCAGTAACAAAACAGTAGTGTAATTGAATTGTTGTCTCAGATGAACCATCTGACACAACATTTTCACCCTCTGATAGAGCTATAAGGAGCAAAGAGGGCTCAATAAAGGTATTTTTTGTTGCTTGTTTGTTTGTTTCACTAAAGCATTTATATTTCAAATCCTTAAAATGGATGCAAACTTTAATTACACATAGCATAATGTTTTTCCAACCACCAAACTTAAGAGTATTCCTGCTGAAACAAAGACATAAGGAAATATGTGAGTGTATAATTCTTGATTTAGAAGGTACATGACCAAAATTGAGAGAATAAAAAGTACACTGTTGAAAATTTGTACCTGGCAAGAAGCTGGAAACAAACCCAAACTCCAAACTGGTCAATTGTAACAGCTCAGATAAAATATCAAAGGTCAATGGAGCTAGGTTTTTGCTCCTGATTAGGCCGCCAGGACCTTCATAGGGAGATTTGGTCTCCCTGGGAGACATTTTTTTTAACAATTACGCGTAGATTAGACTCACCTGCATGGTATCCTGGGGCACCAACAAGGCTTGAGGCATGGCTAAAACAAGGGAGATTTGGGGTGAATGGGGCACTCGGACATTTGAGCATCAATTGTGGGGCCCCCTGCATTCCCCTCCTCTCCTGGATCCCCAGATGCGTATGGTATGTGTGATGGATGAATGAAGTGGGGAACAGTCTAGGCCAAACCAAGGCCTTACTTTTCTTTAACTTTCGTAGTATTAAATAGAAAATCAGAAATATTGTTATGTCAAATCTCACTTGATAAACACAAACCAGGGTACAAACTCTTTGCACAATGTATTTATTCTATAATACATATGCATTTTTGTATAAATAAGGTATTGTTGACTGTGTTAAAATTTCACATTGTTTTTTGCGGAAACAACAATAAAGGGAAAGAAATGTGTTTTACATGTGCTAAGCATGCCTAGGGAAAATGTAATCAACAGAACAAAAGAAACTAAAGTGATATTCAAGTAAATAAATAACCTGGGGAATACTCCAAATAGCGTCAATGATGCATGCAAGTAAAATGGAACTTTTATTGACATTTATATTTAAATGGCGTGGTAGATTCATAACATTTATACAAAGCATCAGAGCAGATTAATTCAATTGCAGCTATATGGGAAAACTGTGATGTGTAAAAGATTAGGCTTGGATATAAGCACACGATATTACATTTAATATATTATAAAAGCATTATTCATTTTTACCTTTAGGCTTTTTATTATTACACGTAATATATGCTAAGGTGTTGCCTTTTCAATTACAGAACAACTGTCAGCAAAAAAAATGTTTAACTTAAAGATTACAAGTGTAGAAATTTGAAATAGGAAATGCTGTAATGAAAGTTCATAAATAAAGTTCCTTACTGAGGAGAAGTTGCTCCAGGTGGCAGATGAGTTGTTTAGAATGTTGGGTTTTATTTTCATCTCCTTGGTTCTAAACAAAATGTCTGCCTCCTATTGCACCGATTTGGAGTAAACTGGGCTTAATACGGTATTTGATTTTATATTCTGTTATTTTCTTAAAAGTATAGTACAAATGTTGGTCTTTATGTGAAATTGGGCAATCTATATCTGTCAACTTTTTACAAAAAAAGATAGAATGTACTGTGGAGCATTACAGAAAAGAGGCAAAGTAGATGGCAATTGGGTAGAATTGCATGGAGTAAAATAATAGTAATAGAAATGCAATAAGAATTGTTGTTACGTCTATCCCTTTTCTGTGGAAACAGGGTAGAGCATGCAAAATTCTTGGTATTCTGTAGAATCAGGACTTTCACACATGCAAAAAAAATGATAATAAGTTAATGCAACCTTCTCCAACATATGCATTAATGAATAAAAGACTGGTGTGGCTCTTTAAGTATTAATATACATAGTAATAACAGAGTTGTACTTTTCTGGAATGTATGAAGAATGGCAGGTAGCAAGATTGCTTGGCATCAAAATAGTACCGCTCTTAATCTAATGTATCAAAACAAAAATATTTTGTACATTTACTACACTGGACATTAATTGATTTGCACAGTCCACTCTTAAATTAATAAAAATGATTAAATATGCATCAGCTTATAAGATTATTGATGTGTTATTACTCAGCTTTGTTAAAAGGATGACATGTTTACAATCCCAAGCAGTGCCTGCACTATTGCATTAAAATAGCATTCCAAATAACACTACTTGATTTTGTTTTGCAAAAAGGGACACTACCACTTACATAAGATGCAAGTAGATAACCTGGTCATTTAAAAAAAACCTCATATATTACGCATATGCCACTGTTTGTATTTATATTACTTATTTAATTGTATATAGAAGGAAAATTAAAATTAGGTGTTTATCTCCTTGGTCCATTTTTGAATATTTCCCATGCTGCAACATCCTCCAAAATCTTCCAGCCCGTCTCACTTTACAACTGTAGCCAAAGCCTGCATGATGATGTCATAAGATAATCCCCTACTCTCTTACTGGCTCCTGTGTATCACAGTGGGAGGACTAAGCAGCTGTGTACAACTTTTTCTTAACCTGCCTTCGAACACAAAGAGAGGAGATTAACCTAATAAAATATGATTATAACTCCACCCCTTGTGATGCTACATTACCCTCCCATTCAATGCAAGTCTATGAGAGTTTTGACTTACAGACTATATTCTGTATCCCCAGCCCCAAAGTGAGAAATTTGTGCTGTAAAGTCACTAGGGGGTAAAGTCACTAAATTGTTTGTTTGTTTTTAAACCTTTGTTTTTCAATATTTTTTTACCTCGTCTTTGGCACATTTTGTTGTTGTGGTTTCACAACCTAATATTTAGTCTGATAACAGGAAACTTTGTGTTCTTACAGCACAGACCTGCTCCTGGTCTGCTCGTGCCTTTATTTTCAGTCACAAAGATTCATTTAGAAGCAGGTGTGTGCTGTAAAAGTGCAAAGTTGCTCCTCTGAGGAACAGGGATAACACGGTGAATCAAAGTGTATAATGTGCAGCCCCAAATGTATTTTTTGTTTAGAAAAAGAAAAAAGTCAGCATCAAAACAGGTCATAGTGGGCAGCAGGGAGATAGTACAAATGAGGAAAGGAGTTGTTCAACTACAGTGGTTCCTTTCAAAGAGAAAGAGGTTTAGCCATTTTTATTAATTATTTAATACGCATGTTGTGTAACGTAATCTAAGCGTTATGTAATGAAAATCAGTCCAGTTTTTTCAAACTTTTATGCTTTATCACAGCCTGACTAGGCGTAACATGGAACTGGTGCAATTTGAACATTGCAATTTGGTAGCATGTTTCAACTGCATGGAAGCCTGTAAAGAGCATTGACAATAGTTTTGTAAGAAATACCACAGCCAATCATAATCCCCTAGCTTCATCCTCCTATTCTTTGGGAAACTCGATGATAATTAATTCCGTGCATAAACATTTAAAGTTGTTGCTTTGAGTGACAGTACTGACACACAGCCTTGCAAGCCATGCCCTCTGTGTCCCACATCGCCCGTGGGGCGTGTTTGATATTGAAATATCAGTGGTGATGGCACTTCTGAGTGTCCCAAGCCCCTGAAGTAGGATATTGCAAAGAAATAGAAATCTGTTCTTGGGTTACATTGAGTTGTTTCTAAATTGGATCTCTGTTATCAAAATGGAAAAATCTTATCACAACATAACATATTCTTCCAAGCTATGGCAGGTGTATAACCCATGCAGTAAAAAGTTATATTAACCCTTAAGGACCAGAGATTTTAGTGTGGTTGTGGTTGTTTAAATGTATTTTTGCTCTTTTTAATTAAGGCACCCCTACAAGTTATATGAGTCCGATCAGACATAACATTATGACCACTGACGGGTGGCAAACCGGCAGAGGCAGTATGATGCTTCGGCCACTGTTCTGCTGGGAAATCTTGGATACTGCCATTCATGTAGATTTCACTTCTGCACCTAACACCAACTGGAAATGGTATTGCCTGATGGCATTGGCCTCTTTAAGTTGAATAATACACCATGCCACCAAGCAAAAATGGTTTGAGGTATAGTTTGAGGAACACAACAACGAGATCAAGGTGTTGACTTGGCCTCCAAATTCCCCAGATCGCAGTCCAATCAAGCATCTGTGGGATAAACAAGTCCGATCCATGAAGGCCCCACCTCACAACTTACAGGACTTAAAGCATCTTCTGCTAACATCTTGGTGCCAGATACCACAGCACACCTTCAGAGGTCTAGTGGAGACCATGCCTTGATGGGTCAGGGTTGTTTAGGCATCAAAAGGGGACCTACACAATATTAGGCAGGTGGTCATAATGTTATGGCTGATTGGGATATATATATGTATTCTACAATTTAGTATTAAAATACATTTTAAAAAATCATGTTTCTTACTATTTTCTCAAATATATTTTACACAAATAGTAGTAGTAAATGGCGATCTGCAATGAAAATCTAAAATCTACAAATAATGTTTAATACATTTATTGCTGGTCCTACCTATCTCCCAAACCAATCTTATTTGGATGTCACTGAATTAAGAGGCTCCTGTGAAATTATTTTCCAAGTACAAATACAAATTAATGCATTTTACTTCCCCTTTAAGGAGTAAGGCCGTTTTTTTTTTTTTTTTTAGGATGTCCCAATACTGAAGCTTGTTATCCTGCATAGCCTCATGTTATGCATACACAAGGTTTAATTCCCAGATGTAAGGCTACAGCTTAATTTGTATAATAACAATACCGCAAACATTTTCTGTATAATAACTCTTGTTATTCCCTTTTAAAAGACAACATAACTCTTTAAAACCTACAAAATTGCTCTGGGTGTTTCACTTTATTATTTTGTTTTTCTTTACTGCATTACAGGTTATACATAAATCATCTTTACAGTATTTCTGCTTTATTTGGCGTATAAGACCAACCTTGCTTGGAATGGTGCTGTTGTGTTTTCAGGCAAGCAATAAACCATCCACTATCATAATTTATCTTGCAGGCAGTTCAATCTATTCAGTAGCATGAAACTGCTTGCTAACAAATTTAACCTTTAACTCTACACTTTTTTGTGTGAATTTGAGTTCACTACAGAGAGATAATTGAAGGGTATTGAGATTGGAACTTCAAACTTTAGGCCAATGTATTTGAGTTGGAAACATTCTACAATGCATCTGAACAGGATAATCTTTTCCAACTTGGCTACTTCAGCGCTACTCTGGTTGCCTCATTATAAAGCTGCAATGACCGTATCCTAAATTTGGCCCTGTATCTGCCACATAACCCTAGCAAACCTATACATATGGGGTACCGCTATACTCAGGGGAAGTTGCTGAACATATATTGGGGTTTTATTTGGCAATAAAATAGAACAACCCCCTTAAATTTATACCTAAAGTTCAAAGTGTGTGGAAATAAAGCACACACAAAATTACTATGCCAAAACTTGTCAAAGATTGGTGGTAAAATGACAGAATGAAAAGTGTCAAAATACCCCAAGTTGAATACCCTGGGTTGTCTACTTTATAAAAATGTGTACATGTGGGGGTTATTCAGGGTTCATAACAGATATTGGTGTTAAAATGTAATTAATGATAATTTAAAAAAAAATGGTTTTGAAACAGCTATATAATACTTGTATTTATTAACCTATAACATGCAAAAAAAACATATAAACACTGGGTGTTTCTAAACTCAGGACCAATATTAGAGTCTATTTACAGGTTTTTTCATTAAATTTTGGAGCTTAGTAAAAGGTTTTACAAATAAAAATCAGGAAAAGTGTTGTTTTTTTAAAATCTTCACCAAATTTTACAATTTTTTTCATAATACAATAAATGACATAAACAAAATAATGGCATCAAAAGAAAGCCCTTCTTGTCCTGAAAAAAACCCAAGATTTAATTTGTGTGGGCACAGCAAATGACAAAGAAGAAAAATAAAGCTAAAACAGCCCTGGTCACTAATGTACTACATTCCAAAAACAGTCCGGTCATGAAGGGGTTAAGCTACGCTCTTATAAATAGAGATGCCTTAATAATTACTGTTATTACATACATCCCAAGTGTTAACCTTCAAGAGTGCATTCCCTCAACGCAACCCCAATCCTCCTCTCACTCTTTACTGCCTCAATGCCTATCTTATGGTTAAGTATGTGTGTATACATTAAGTTATAATATATGTATACGTTTAGTTATAATGTATAAATGTATCACAGAGCTTTGCAACAATATAAGCCAAATCATCTTACTCATTTGTGGACTACTTGTAAATAGTTAGCAGAGGCCTACCTTTTTGGGTCTTGGTCAAGCTCAGGGACAGTGATGAGTTTCTCCCATAAACCCTTCCCGCTTTCTTGGTTTACATCCTTTTGTGATTATAGTTGCAACTTAGCACTGTTGTTTCTCTAACCAATATGGGTTGGCAAGTCAAAATACAGTGATGGATTTAATGTGCTTTGGTCTCTAGGTGGCTAAAGGACCAGCACCAGCTACATGTTTCAAACTGCCTACTGGTCCTTAAAAAAGTAAAAAAAAAATACTTTCAGGAGCACATGCTAAAGGTAGGATATGGATATATTATATATATTGTAGGATATTATATGGATATAAACTGGCATGTGCTTTTAAGATATATGTCATTTTGTGTATGCGGCTGCCGAAAAAAAATCTTGACACCAGATTTGACATTACGTCATACCCCATGTCTGTGCTTCCCTCCTCCATGCTGGAGGGAAGACTGCACAGAGGAAACTACATGGAGCATCCATGAGGTAAGTAGTGGGGATGGGGGGAGGAGGGGGGGAATATAATGAGCTGGCTTATTAAATGGCTAAATCCTGGCATATTAAATGGCAAAATCCTGGCATATTGAGTGGCAAAATCCTGGCATATTAAATAGCTAAATCCTGGCATATTAAATGGCAAAATCCTGGCATATTGAGTTGCAAAATCCTGGCATATTAAATGGCTAAATCCTGGCATATTGAGTGGCAAAATCCTGGCATATTGAGGGGCACAATCCTGGCATATTGAGTGGCAAAATTCTGGCATTTTGAATAGTTAAATTATGGCATATTAAATGGCTAAATCCTGGCACATTGAGGGGCAAAACCCTAGCATATTAAATGACTAAATCCTGGCATATTGAATGGCAAAATCCTGGCATATTGAATGGCTAAATCCTGGCATATTGAGTGGCTAAATCCTGGCATATTAAATGGCTAAATCCTGGTATACTGAATGGCTAAATCCTGGAATATTAAATGGCTAAATCCTGGCATACTGAGTGGCTAAATCCTTGCATATTAAATGGATAAATCCTGGCATATTGAGTGGCTAAATCCTGGTATACTGAGTGGCAAAATACTGGCATATTGAATTGCAAAATTTTAATGGCATATTGAATTGCAACATTATACTGGCATATTGATTGTCTAAATCATAATGGCATATTAACTGGCTAAATAATACAGGCATATTAATTGGCTAAATCATACTGGCATATTAAATGGCTAATTAATACTGGCATATTAAATGGCAAATTGGCCGGGGCATATTAATGGCAAAATCATACTAGCATATTATTGGGCACTTTGGTTGTGGCTTATTAATGGCAAAAAATACTGGCATATTATTGGGCAAAATAATACTGGCATATTATTGGGCAAATTAGCTGTGGCTTAATAAAACAACACAGGCATATTAATGGCAAAATAATACTGGCATACTAATGGGAAAATTGGCTGTGGCATATTAATGGCAAAATAATCATTTAATGCAGGGCTCGACAAACCACGGGCGCCAGGTCACTATGGCGAATAGGAAATCAGACCTGGTGCCCGGTTATCGTGTGCCCCGCTGGGATTTTTAATTTTTTTTTTATACAGTGGCATATTTTAATAGGCAAACTGACTGTTGCATATTTTAATGGCAAACTGACTGTGGCATGTTAATTGATACCTGACAGTGGCTTATTTTAATTGGCAAGTGATGCTGTGGCATCACCATTTATCAACCGTTTGCATGCTGAACTTATAATGACTAAGCTCCTCCACTTCATAACATTGTCAAAAAGAGGCGCGGCACAGCATGGACGATGGTAAACGTATGCCCCCCCCCCTCGAAAAAATTTCTGCGGATGCCCATGTCAATAAAGACCCTGCAGGTAGGGGTAACAATCATGCCCCTGGAACCACCCCTTTAAATGCAGCTAACTGTGAGTGTTACCTGCAGCTAGAGGCACAGGGAATGTAGACATATTGGATGACCTTTCACACTCTCTCCCTGTATGCTGTCTATACAGAGGATGTGAGACACAGACAAGCTGTTTGGAGGCAAAGACGGCTTAGGTAAACTGGGAACAAATATGTCACAGATAGGCTATTTGGGGGGCTAGAATAGCACAAAGAAGCTATTTGGGAGGATAGGATGGCACAGAGAGGCTGGTTGAGGGGTAAGATGGCATAGAGATTGTTTGAGGGGATTAAGATGGCACAGGTAGGCTTTTTGGGGGGCAAAGATGGTATTGAAAGGTTTTTGATGTTGAAGCATTGAGCAACGCAAAACATTTGGCCTCCAGGACACCATGATCATTTCACAGACTGGTTGTGGACGCCATATTGGAAGGCAGTATGGCCCTCCGACATGGAGCTGCCCTGTAGCCAACAAGAGAGACAGGGATCACTTCAGTTGACCTTTGCTGTTGCTAGACTGTTTTTAGAGGCGGTAAGGAACATTAACACTCAGAAAAAAAATGGCTAAGATCTAGGGCAGGGGAAGGCAAACTTTGGCACTGCAGAAGTTGAGGACTACATCTCATATAATGCTCTTATAGCTGTAATGCTGGCAAAACATCAAGGGAAATGTAGTTCACAGCATAAGGAGTGCTAGGGTAGGGTTAGATTAGGGTTAGTGCTAGGATTGGGGTGATGATTAGGGTTGGGGGTCAAAAGATGGCTGTAGAATAAAAAGGTAAGAAAAAAATGCTACATTATATAATATGATGGAAATAATGCTATCTAAAGAAAGTCCTTTGTATCCTGAAAACAAACATTTTGTATATCTTTCTAAATTAGTTTGTATCAATCAAATATATTTTACATTTGTTTCAAACTAGCAACCAATTTACATTAATATCTTGCAATAAGTACATGTGCGCATCCGATGACACAGATTTCATTGGGAATACGACATGTATCCAGGTAGGTACATTATGTGCACACACTGGTAAACTTGGTGTAATTACTTAGTGAACTTTGACTATTCCAGTTTTGCAGTACAATACCCAGCATATACCAACCTTTAATATAACTCTGCATCTGAACTTTGTAATCTATGTGTCTCCTTCGTACCATTTAATTATTTAAAAAAACTGCAAACATAATCAATCCTTGCCTCCATATCATTAGTTAATGTTTATTCTTCCTTACATTATGAATTAAATGAAATGCAATATTGACTTTCATTTCTTAACATTGTATCTAAAAGGCTTTTTGATGCTGACATTAAAATATTGGTCACAAACACAATGGAACATATAATAAAATTGCTAGAACTGCAAATACATTATATTTTGGCTGGATAAAATTAATTAGATAGATATTTTGCATTAAAAGGAAAATGGCATCAGCTGATATATTACCACTTGGTAGACATACATTTACATTACCTACAGTTGAGGTCTGTTGTGTTAATCGGTAATCTGGACTTATTATACAGATAATGTTTTAACTGTTCCGGGTTCCCAATAGAAACATTATTTAAATTAAATTAACAGAAAAACAAAGTACATCAAGGACCTAAGAAGAAAATAGCATCCCAATATTGCACTAATCTGGGATGGCAGATTTTGTTATGTTCTCATATACCATTCACCTAGCAATATCACACCTATTTAATAATGTATGTACTGTCAGCTTGGCTCCCGAGGGATAGGTTTTTTAGACTGTCACTGCATGTGATATTATTTACCACATACTATCCTACTGCAAGATAAATACTTAGCCCATAAGTAGAGTTGAGCGGACACCTGGATGTTCGGGTCCAAGAGGTTCGACCGAACTTCGGATAAAAGTCCGGGTCCGTGCTTGAACTTGACCCTGAACCTGAACCCCATTGGGGTGTCAATGGGGACACGGACTTTAGGCCACTAAAATGCCTCTAAAAAAGTCATGGAAAGGGCTAGAGGGCTGCAAAAGGAAGTAAAGTAAAGAGTAGGACAAGTGCCCTGCAAGCAAATGTGGATAGGGAAATAACTTAAAATAACATAAAATACATACAAATTAAAATCAATTGACCTATTCTTATGAATGGGGACTCTATTTCGGTTTATAGAATAGCAATAGCATTACATGTATTCCATAAACCGAAAGTCTATAAACCGAAAGACATTCTGTTTATAGACTTACGTTTTATAGAATACATGTAATGCTATTGCTCTTCTATAAAAAGAAAGTCTATAAACCGAATGTTTTTCGGTTTATAGACTTTCGGCTTATAGAATACATGTAATGCTATTGGCTATTCTATAAACCGAAAGTCTATAAACCGAATTACTTTCGGTTTAAAGACTTTCGATTTATAGTCGAACCTCGAACTCCAACACGGACATACAGTGAAATGTCCGGGTTCGGGTTCGTGGCACGGACACCGTAATGTTCGGTACGAACCCGAACAGTGCGGTTCGGGTTCGCTCAACACTACCCATAAGCTTTCAGAGGAGACTGCAAGGCAATGCCATAGAGAGATGTGATTACATTTTTGGTTGCAAACGTGTTATAATGTGAAAATTGTAAAAATGCACAAATTAGCAAAACATGTACAGTTTATTGGCTACACTGACACAGCCAAAACATTGTTGCATAGTTATTACACACAGAGCCAGATACAACAATAATTAGTTTACCTGTCTGTTGAGAGTCACACTATACATATACAGTGGTGTATTTAGTTTTTGTGCTGCCCTACCCTTTCTTCTCCAGGTTGCATCCCTTCCTCACATAACCTTTCCACTACATCAGGTTGCCCCCATATGCCATATTGCACCCACAACCCTGCCAACAGAGCCATATTGCCTCCACAGTTTGACCCGACATCTACTTTCCACAACCCAGATGTCTATGTAGGCAGTGCAAGGCAGTGAGGGAGGATGTACCATCAACCATGTTAGCGCCTGTTCTACTGTCTCTCTCTTTAATCTTCCACCTTAGGTCTAGTTGATCTAGACAAAAATAAGCAGACTTAATTGTTGTTAAGTCATCAATTGCATCTGTTAGCACAAACTAACTAGGCAGTGCATTCCAAGCTCTACTGTTACTGTACAAAACAAGAACAAGTCCTCTTGTCAGACATATTATACCAGAAAATAGGTATATTATATGTCATAAACAGGGAAAGTGGAAATAGCAGCCATCTTTGAATCCATGTTAAAAGGCAGACTAATGATTTTTATTGCTGTGAACTTAAAACGTGTTTTCAGAATGTAATGTCTTACCGGAGAAGTGGTTAAGCCATATATAACCAACCTCCAGACTGAACAGTATGGTAAACATGCATTGTTAACTCATCTGTATCATAAACCCTGGTATGTAAGTTAGATAATATAGACCTTATTTTTCTCCTTGAATGTGGAGATAAAAGGGGGTGATGATTGTAATCATAGACTTACAGAAATAAGGTATAATTACCAAATGTCTTGAAACACCTTTTAAATGATTAGCGTATCTCAATCTATAGATGCTGTAGGCTTCTACATATTATATAATTCACATACGAATGAGAATTAACACTCCAGAAATTGGGAGATAATCCAATTTATTCATTAGATGAGAGTGCCACCTGCTGGTGGGTAATTGGAAAAAGTTGCTATAATTTGTCTAATCACATGACCAATTATAATTACCATTAGTAACATCCATACATTATAATGTATATACCTGACACCTGACCTTACCTGAACTCACTATCAGGACTAAGAGATTCTCATTATTAGAATTATCTTATTCTCCTGAACTCATTTAATTCACTCTCTCCTCCTTTATATTGTCATACTTATAATTTCTCCTTGTTTAGAGACTATGTTCCACTTACTTTTTACTGCTTAACGGAACTCCCAATTCTCAACAACTGAGAAAGATTGGACACCATCAGCAACAGTGGTAAATATAAATGCATTCTATATTTTAAATAGAGGTGAATTGTGTCTTCTTAGAACATTAATTCCTCTTGGGGAATACATATTAGACTGCATGTCTAGATCTCTGAGACTACAGTTCAGACATCAAAAAGATTTCACAAGATATAATATATTAGATATAATATATCTGTAATTATAGAATATTCACTTGTTGAAGAGAAGACATTATTTTCATCTATTAAAACGCATTATAATCTGTAGATCTCTGCCACATTGCAGCTACAGAATTGTATCTTACCATTGTCCAAGTCATTACAAACTGTGGTAAACTATTTATCAGACCAATGTTGTCTAACCAGCCATTTACTGTTCCTTGAAACTGCATGTTTAAATGCATATTACTGTTAATGTTTGATTTGCAGGGGATATTATACAATTTATTGTTCTGTTATTATACAACCAGTTAATGTTATTTGGAGTTGATATTGATTGTTTTTTGTTAAACCAAGTGCATTACCTTTTAAATTTTACGGAATATATGCCAGGAGATATTATGATACGGTATAAGATGTTATTGTGAAGTGTGGAATGTTAATGCAATATATTATTCTGTGATTGTTGCATTATTGTTGTACCAAATTCTAAAAGTTAGTAACTAAGAAATAAGAAGTTATAATCATTCAGTATTTTATTGGATCTTATGTTATATATTATACTGCTATGTTATAAAGCATAATTGTATGTATACATTTTGCAGTGCATACTGATTACTTGAGCTACCTCATACATTTTTCCTGCACAATACATACAATTTTTAAGTAAATATGGTCATTGCATGATATATTGTGCTGAATTATAAAGTTGTGCGGATTTCATAGAACTTATGATAAAAGTATAGAAAATACGTTTCTATACTTTAAGATAAAATATAGGATATCTCTTTTATATCGATATTGAAGGTGTTCGTACGATAATTGATAGCTCCATATTAATATTCAAAATTATTACATTGCATTACATTAACATTTATTTGTACAGCGCCAACAATTCTCGTGGCGTTTGGTACAGAGCATGGAAGGGAACTACATACTACCGTATTTGCTCGAATATAAGACAAGGTTTTTTTCAGAGCAAAAGCTCTGAAAATTACCCCTCGTCTTATATTCGAGGTAGTCTTATAATCTGACCTCAAATCGAGGTCAGATTATAAGACTGGGATCCAGGTCCCCCGCCGAGCTGCAAGGGACCTGGATCCCCCTCTCTAACAGCCGGGGGATGTCTGCGCGATGAGCGCGGACTCCCCCTGCTGCCACCCGGCATGACCGCCGGGACTTCTATGATTACTTCTCTAGTAATACTCTAGTAATGGCTGTTTCAGTAAAGTGTAAGGGTCTAAAGCCAGATTGAAAAGGGTCAAGTAGGTCATTGTGAGTCAGAAAGTCTGTCAGTCGCGAGTGCACCGTTTTCTCCAACAACTTGGACATGAAGGGGAGAAGGGATATAGGACGGTAGTTAGATGGAAGAGTAGGGTCGAGGGAAGATTTTTTCAATACAGGTATGATTTGGGCTTGCTTGAAGGTTGACGGTACTATTCCAGAGGACAGTGGGGAGAGGTTGATGAGATGGGTTAGAGTTGGACAAAGTAGAGGGGAAAGAGAGGATACAAAGTGAGATGGGATGGGATCAAGAGCACAAGTAGTAGATTTTGAGCAGGAGAGCAGATCATCAACCTCTTTCTCAGCTACAGGGGAGAAGATATTCAGAGTGGGTTTGGGGGTTGGGAACGAGGCAGGAGGTAGTTGAAGCAAGTCACGGGAGGTGAAGTTACACATGATAGCGTCGATTTTTTTGAAGTGAGAGGCAAGGTCTTGGGCCGTCAGAGCGGAGCAGGGTGGAGGAGCAGGAGGGCAGAGGAGAGTATTAAATGTTGAGAATAGACGTTCGATGAGTGGGTGGATATTAAGGTAGAGAAGTAGTGTTGCTTGGACTGAGCGAGAGCAGAGTTGTAGGAACACAACATGAACTTGTAATGAAGGAAATCCTCCTTGCAACGTGATTTCCTAAAACGCCGCATTTTTGGAGGTATCGTGTTTGCTTAGTGTGCCATGGTTGTTGGTTGGGTCTGCGGGCACGTTTGGCAACAACAGGGGCAATGTTGTATGTTTTATATGTATACAATTATACATTTTTCATATTTTTGATCAAATATTATTTTTAATATTTTGGTCATCATTATCCCTACACTCTTAGGCTGATTAAATGATAATGCATGATAATGAGTCAAGTAGCCAGAAAACAGTTTGTGTTTAGGTGTTTGTGTTTGCTCTATACACATTTGTTGTGTGTTATTTGTGCAGTCATATCCCTTTAAGAATCAGTTGTATTCAGTTTGATTAAACAACCTACAGATGTTTAGCTTTTTTTCTTCATAGTGAAGATCTTCCATTACATTTATTTAAGTATTCTTTATTTTTTCACCCTCTGTAATGCCTTTATAGTTAGCCCAATCTAAACATATTCAAGCTATGGTGTTACCATTGAATTATACTTTGTGCCTATGAGCCTATACCATCTTCAATACATGACAAAGTCGTTATCCTGTACCAGCTGATGGTAATCATTTTGACATCCTCCTGGTATAATAATTTCCCAATCCAACTCTATTAGTTTATACATTATTTTTGTTCTCAGAATACAAAACGCTTGCCTACCCAGTATTTTACTTTGTCCTTATCCCCTGCAAGGAATTAACATCTAGTTCAATTTACATTGCTGTACCTAATTTTGTAAGTAATGAAAACTGCTTTAATGCCTATTTAGGATTAGTTAGGCGTAGTACCGTGTTAGCTGTGGGAAAAACAGGAAACAAGTAGGGTTAAAATGATACCATTTATTGGCTAACTGAGAGCTGTTAGGTCCCTTCCGCACCTGTTTCCTATATAGGTTTAAGAAGACAGAATTATGTCCAGGTCTCTTGCATAGTACAAATATTGTCCATCACAAAACCTTTGAGTTCCTTTTTTGGCTAGATACATTTGCATAGCTGGGCGTAGATGAAGGTTCTGTACTCCAGAACCTTCAAAAATTATGTACCTCAGACAAAGGCGAAGACAACAACAACAATATGGGTTTATTAGAGAGAGAAACCAACTGTTCATTTAGTTTTCTTTCTACCTTACACAATAGCATAATTGGAATTTGTATTGCCTTTACTTAGCTCATCATATTTAAACTGATATTTACAAATGAATGAATTGTAGAAGTTGCAGCACTAATTGCACAGAGGGTCATATCATTTAAATGAGAATCTGCAAAAAGTGTTATAAATAATTTTTCGGGAATAAATAAATGATGGCTTCACAGGCCAAGTATCATGCAGTGACTCATTTGTTATTCCTCCCACAAACAGAATGAGTCACGGTGCTATTGTTCTAGAAATAATTCTAATTCTACACTATTAGAAGAATCTATAAGATAATGGTGTGCATTTTATGGATTTTTTTTAATTATAGCAGCTGCTTACAGAGGAATGAGACAATACCACAATATTTTAGTTCACGTTTTTCTGCTTTATTATTAAATAGTATTTTGTTCAGACTTCCAGAGACATGTGTGCATTCCAAACTAAGCGTTTTCTTTTATTTTCTGTCAGTTATGAAACAAATATAAAGAAATGTGTTATGTAACCAGTAAAATCCCGAATTGTTTTTATTTTTATGATGAACTACACGTCTCAAGAGCAATGATTTTTTTTTTAAATTCTACAACCTCTGTGAACTCATATCTTAAAATGACATTGGATTTTTGCTAATTGCTACAAAATTTTAAGTACTAGGTTTATCTGTGCTCTCAGTAATCATGTGTTTGTTTGACATTATATTCTGCAGGAATCTTTGCCATAGAAACAGTCGAAATTGTTCACTGTGTTCGTATTTAGCTATGCACTGCAGAACAGAGGACATTTATTGATCGCCCCACTAAAAGGCCTTATTGGTGGTTACGGTCAATAGATGAGCATATCATTTTCTTAATCAGCAAACTGTAGCATGACCTCTATTTGACAGCATAGTTGGATCAGTGCTTTAATGAATAACATTACATTTAAACAACTCTATACTTAAAGGACAATTAAACATTTTTTGTTAAAAATGATGTACCCTTCCCCCAAGTAAACCCGACATGTATTTTTGCAGATACAGATGGCTGTGCTCAAGGCTCTGGATCAGAGCTGAGGCAGAACCTGTGGTGAGTCTGGCTTGAGTTGAACCTGTCAGTGCATGCACAGCAAATCTAATTGGTATTTGAATGGAGGGGGCCTCTCTCTCTGCTGGTGAAAAGAGAGAAACTTGTTTTTAAAGGGAATCAGCAAAGGCGACATAGTTAGTCGCGACCTGACCAGGTTACCTGGTTCCCAGGGAAATATGGCAGCTGCCGGTTAGAGGATAACCTGACACATATTATCAAAAGTAAATGGCCAGTTCATCCTAAAACTATGGACAATTATATATAAGAAGCACAAATAAGAAAAAAAAAGAGTTTAATTGTCCTTTAAAATAACTATCATGAAAATGACATTGTTGCCAATCTGGGAAAATAAAAATGTTGGTGCAATAAGCTAGTCATAGGTTGAAATAATATACATGTATGAATGTATGAAACTGAACAACTGTTAGAAGTTATTTTTTGTTGTTTTCTCTGCACCATGAGCTTGTGTTTCTTTGCTATTGGCAAAACTGCAGGAAGATAATTGTGCAAGAGAAAATGCCTTCATCTTAGTAATTTAAAAATTATCAAACCTTTATATACAAACACAACAGATTCTTCATCTATACAGAGGCATGCTAAAAAGTAGTAGTGACTTCTACATGCTTCAGGAGAATGGCAGAATCACATCCTAAGAGACACACGCCTACAGGTTGACCGCGAGTGTCAGCTCAGTTAGTGCTCTATAAACACTTCCTGTGTTGATGAGTCTTCGCTATACGCAGCACAAGAAGTGCAAGGCAGCAATGACTGAGCGAAGTCTCAGACAGGCAGAGAACCTGTTAGGCTCTCTTTGGCTTTTCTTGACAGCAAAGGACATCACGCTGCACCCCTGCGTCCCGAGAGGGGGGTGCGGACCACACCGGGGGTGACACCCGTGCTGCCTGCATCCGCCCGCAGCGCATCGTGCTGCTAAACATTTTTTTTTTTTCTGGCAGCCGCATCCGCTGGAAAATAAAATAAAAAAATCAATACGACCAGATGTGACATTATGTCACATCCGGTTGCTGTGTTTCCCTACACCGTGCAGTAGGGAAGACAGCCGGGGACACAAAGCAGAAAATAAAGTACTGGGGAAGGGGGGGAGGAGGGTGGTATGAAACAAGCAAAATACTGGCATATTGAGGGGCTAAATCCTGGAATATTGAGGGGTTAAATCCTGATATATTGAGGGGTTAAATCCTGGCATATTGAGGTTGTAAATCCTGGCATATTGAGGGGAAATATCCTGGCATATTGAGGGGAAAATCCTGGCATATTAAATGGCTAAATCCTGGCATACTGAGGGGTTAAATCCTGGCATATTGAGGGGGGAAAATCCTGGCATATTGAATGGCTAAATCCTGGCATATTGAGGGGTTAAATCCTGGCATATTGAGTGGCTAAATCCTGGCATATTAAGGAGTTAAATCATGGCATATTGAGGGATTAAATCCTGGCATATTAAGGGGTTAAATCCTGGCACATTGAGGGGTTAAATCCTGGCATATTGAGGGGTTAAACCCTGGCATATTGAGGGGTTAAATGCTGAAATATTGAATGGAAAATTCTGGCATATTGAGGAGTTAAATGCTGCAATATTGAATGGCAACATTCTGGCATATTGAGGGGTTAAATGCTGCAATATTGAATGGTGAAATTCTGGCATATTTAATGGCAAAATAATGTCATATTTAATGGCAAAATAATACTGGCATATAATTGGCTGGGGCATATTAAATGGCAAAATAATACTGGCATATTATTGGGCAAATTGTCTGGCTTATTAATGGCAAAATAATACAAGCATATTATTGGGCAAATTGTGGTTTATGAATGACAAAATAATACTGGCAAATTATTGGGCAAATTGGCTGTGCCATATTTATGGGCAAACAATGGCATATTAATGGGAAAACAGGTTTATTTTAATTGGCAAAGTGATACTGTGGCATGGTCTGTGGGGCAAAATAACATGTACTATGAGGAAAGTGACACTGGCTAGTTCTGTTGGGCAAAGTGACACTGTGGCATGCCAAATCGTGTAGGTGCAATATGAGTGCAAGCCAAGTGCTGTGGGTGCAATATAGTTGCATGGCAAGTTCTGTGGGTACTGTATGGTGCTGTGTTAAGTTCTTTAGGTGCAATGTGGGTGCAGAGGAAGGGAATAAAAACAAGGAATGTAATTTTTCAATAACATTTTTATTACATATGGAAATAGTCGAATATAATATTAAAAATTTCAAATAAGTATAAATGCAACCAGTTATAGAGAGAGAGATAGAGAGATGTCTGTGTGTATAGAAATGTATTGTTTTAGAATTGTACAATTGTCACCTCGTGGAGGTCCTGTGTGTCGCATAATTAATGGCAGTCCCATGTGTGGCATATTTATTGGTCTCCATGTGTGGCATAATTATGTGGGGCGCTTGTGTGTGGCATAATTAAGGGGTGCCTGTGTGTGTGGCATAAATAATGGGGCTCTGGTGTGGCATAATTTATGGGGCTCTTTTGTGTGTCATAGTTATGGGGCTCCTGTGTGTGGCATAGTTAACGGGCTCCTGTATGTGGCATAGTTAATGGGCCATCTGACATGACTAAGGAATCTGGCATGGTATTGAAGGAAATCCAGGGGGGTGACACCAACCCTACTGACACCTCTGCTGCCTATTACACTTCCTCACAGGTTTGTACAGACTGCCAGCTCCCTCCCAACAAAGAAAACATCAGCCATTGCATTGCCAGTATTTTTGTTATACCGGCGCCGGCTCCTATTGCTGTATTATAGGCTGTGCTGGTAAAATATCAGGCAGGTGGCAACTGAGCAATTAAGTGTAATTAGCTATGCAGCATTTACAAAAAAAATACAAAAAACTGTCTGAGCTTATCATCCTAATAAAGTTGGCAACAATTGTAGAAACATTTTTTTTAAAAAGAGAGGTTTGGGCAATGAATTTGCCAAAGCATAATTAAGCTTAGCCGATACGTCAAGTCACACTCTCAGTGTGAGAACTTAATCTCACCTTCTTTATAGTGGGCACACAAAGCAGTCTATACTGCTAACAACTCCTTTTTTAATGTGTTGGAGGAGGTGAGATGTGAGCTATTAGCCATGGCCCCCATGATTTTAATTGGGGCCAGGGTATTTTTTTATGGGGCCAGCGGCAGTCCAAAAATTCCAAAATTCGGCTACTTTGACTGATCTGTCCCCATTTCAGGCCAGATCTGTCTATATTGAGTTGACTATGTCATTTTAAATCATGCTTCTTTAGATGTTGCTTTTCCATTACATACTCCCTGCGATAATGAGTACCTTCCTATTAAAGCTTGATTCAGACATGCAGTACTGATCTCCACAACACCTATTAATCATAAGACAGATGTGATGGTGCTGCATTAGAAATGTACAAGAGGATTCACCCATGCTTGGGTTCTGTGGTGACTGCTCAATGTCTGTGCACCACCCAGAGTTGAGCCAGAGCCGGTCAGGAGGCTGGCACATGCTGACTCAATCAGAGGGGGCTTTTCCCCCCTCTTGGGGTGCTAGAGCAGAGCGAGGCCCTTGTTTATACATGGGAAAAGGCTAGTTAGATGCTGACCTGAGGGAAGCATGGCAACTGCTGGTCATATGATAACCTGCCGTGTACTATCTAAATATATGCCAGTGTATCCTGATACTAGTGGCACTAAATGTCTATATTTGTCTATATTAGAAGCACAAGTGAAAAAAAAGTTTAGCTGTCCTATAAATATGCATCATATATTTTTTCAGGCTTTAGTGGTTCAACGTCTACAAAATACATCAATGAGAAATGTTCTGTGAAAATATTCACCTTAATTGTAGCTATAATAATTGTATTGCTGTTTGACCTATCATTTCTCCCATACACTGTCTGTAACATTTCATTTATAGATTGAACCCAACAGTAAAGTTTGCACAGACAATGGTATCCAGCTTCTTAAAACAAAAAGCATATGATATCCCATAATGCACAACACACTGCATGTTTTATGAATAAGTTGACATCTAAAGATGTTATCTTCAATCACTACAGCAGCAGTTGACAGATTTCCCATAACATTCATAATATATATGTTTCTTTAAGAAAATACCTGGCAGGAGACATAAGAAGCATTTGCCATAATCTGAATAAACCGTGAATTCCGAATGACTCTCTGTATACTTTATAACAAATATTCTATAAAATTACGCCACACCTATCTAATACATCTCAGGTCAGCCAGAAAGACTAAGATTTCAAATGGCAAAAAATTTACGGGCAAGGATGAATGATTTTCTACCCATTCATTTTTCCGGCCCTCATTGAATCAGTGTTTGTGCGGTAATTACCACACAGAACAGTGTTTCAATACCGCTTGTTAGCGGTGGTGGGAATTTTTTTTAATGTGCGTGATAATGATTTACAGTGGGTATTGAATCAGGAATGCCTGTTATTTGACCTCTAATGACACTTTTTTGTTATAATGGGGGGCATTGAATCTAGGCCAGTGTGTCTTACATTTCTAGCTCTCTGCCATTTGAATATAAAATCAGCTATCTTCCTGTGTTTCCATATTTTTCATAAGTGGGTTGTAACTCAACAATGTAAAATAGACCAAAATCATATTATCCAAATGTATCCAAAACCTTGCTTGCATAATTGATTTATGTAGCTTTACTATACAAGCTTGCAAAATATAGGACTAGATCAGAATTAACATTTGAAGTTTCCAATGCACCTGATTGCAGTCTGCCATCATAGGAACATTAATTTCACTTGTGTTAGCAGCAAATATGTTTATCAAGTTCCTTAAATAGTAAATAAATTTGCAGCACCTATATGTAAATCATCAGATTATAAAATCTGGCCAACTGAAATATTTACTAAAATTACTTACAGCAGATCCTATAGCATAGCATGGCAAACGTAAACGATTATCTGTACCAAAATAAAATTAACTAATTGTTAAATTAGTATTAGAAAAGTGACTACTGACAAAAACTCCTTTACACCTAGGGTTTTCATTTATTTTATCGACACAGCTGGTTATTCACACTTTGCAGCTGGTGCTGGCATACCTAGAACACTCACAATGCAATGTCCAGTATTTTTTTGGGGAAGTGGGCAGGAGAGAGCTGGGTGCCTGTACAATTTGCAGCCCAAATGTGTGCCAGCAGTCCGCTCAGCAGAGGGGTCGTTAGGGGTGGGCTAAGGGGGCTGAAGCCCCGAATGTAATGAGCAAAGCCCCGAGTCTTTGCAGCTCCGTTATAGCTCCGCCCCCTGACATCACACAGACAGTGTGTGAAAGCCCTACACTGATAGGAGGCTGAGTGATGTGTCAGCCAATCAGTGCAGGGCTTTTACACAGCATCATTACTGTGTGTGAAAGCCCTGCACTGATTGGCTGACACATCACTGAGCATCCTATCAGTGCAGGGCTTTTACACAGCATCATCACAGGGATGTGAAGGAAGCTCCACGTGGGACACTGAAGCAGCTCTGAAGGAATCCTTGCAGGCTGTCACCTTGTGGGAGATGCAGAACAGGTCTATTCCCACTCAGGTAAGCTCTGGATATGGTGGAGAGAGGGGAGGGTTGGGGTCACTTATGTACATCCACCTTTGTGTATTTATGCTATATATTGTTGGTTTGAGATTCCTTATTGCAGGACTGCCAAACAGCATAGGAAGGATTTATGTTACATATATATATATATATATATATATATATATATATATATATGTAACATAAATCCTTCCTATGCTGTTTGGCAGTCCTGTAATAAGGAACCTCAAACCAACAATATATAGCTTAAATACACAAAGGTGGATGTAAATAATTGATTTATGCTATATATGCATAATGATTTATGCTATATATATATATATATATATATATATATATATATATATATAAAATCATAAATCATTTCTATCCTGTTTAGCAGTCCTGTAATAAATAACGTCACACATGTGTGTTATGTGTATGTGTGACATGCTGTTTGGCAGTCCTGTAATAAAACATGTCACACATACACATAACACACATGTGTGACGTTATTTATTACAGGACTGCTAAACAGGATAGAAATGATTTATGATTTTATATATATATATATAAATCATTATGCATATATAGCATAAATCAATTATTTACATCCACCTTTGTGTATTTAAGCTATATATTGTTGGTTTGAGGTTCCTTATTACAGGACTGCCAAACAGCATAGGAAGGATTTATGTTTATATCAGGGCTTGACAAATTTTATTTAGTTTTAGGAGCCAGCAAAAAAATGTAGGAGCCAGACAATGGCACATCAGAAAAGCATACATACACAGAGACATTCACATGCACACACCTCACAGACATCCAGTCAGTCACATACACAGCCAGTTACATACATACACACACAACACACTCACACTGACATGCACACACTCTCGCTCACACTGACATGCACACACTCTCGCTCACACTGACATGCACACACTCTCGCTCACACTGACATGCACACACTCTCACTCACACTGACATGCACACACTCACACTGACATACACACACTCACTCACACGGACATGCACACACTCACTCACACTGACATGCACACACTCTCACTCACACTGACATGCACACACTCTCACTCACACTGACATGCACACACTCACACTGACATGCACACACTCACACTGACATGCACATACTCACACTGACACACACACTCTCACTCACACTGACATGCACAAACTCACACTGACATGCACACACTCACACTGATGTACACACACTCTCGCTCACACTGCACACTCTCGCTCACACTGACGTACACACACTCTCGCTCACACTGACGTACACACACTCTCGCTCACACTGACATACACACACTCTCGCTCACACTGACATACACACACTCTCGCTCACACTGACATGCACACACTCTCGCTCACACTGACATGCACACACTCTCACTCACACTGACATGCACACACTCTCACTCACACTGACATGCACACACTCTCACTCACACTGACATGCACACACTCACACTGACATGCACACACTCACACTGACATGCACATACTCACACTGACACACACACTCTCACTCACACTGACATGCACACACTCACACTGACATGCACACACTCACACTGACATGCACTCACTCACACTGACATGCACACACTCACACTGACATGCACATACTCACACTGACATACACACACTCTCACTCACACTGACATGCACACACTCTCGCTCACACTGACATGCACACACTCACACTGACATGCACACACTCACACTGACATGCACATACTAACACTGACATGCACATACTCACACTGACATACACACACTCATTCACACACTGTCAGTTTTTAACTTACCTGCTGCAGGCATCTCTTTGCTTTGAGCGCAGTGTAATAGAGGTCTCAGCCAATCATGGGAGGCTTCGGAACTCTCAGCCGATCAGGAGAGTTGAGAAGTCTCACCTGATTGGCTGAGACCTCCTTCAATCAAGCTCCCCTGGACACAAGAAAAAAAAAAGACTGCTGCATAGAGCAGCAAAGTGCCGCCCCTGACAGGGTGCCGCCTGCGGCAGCTGCCCCATTAAAGGACCGGCCCTGTGAAGGCTCCTAAATTACAAAACTGGCATGAAGCTCAGCGCGATGAGCATATATTGTTAAGTGCCCGTATGGTTCCATATAAAAAACTAAAAAAGTCTTATGGGCTATAGCCCCAGATCTTTTGGAAACCTAGCAACGCCTCTGCCGCTCAGGTCCAGAAATGGGAGGTATAATCGGGAGCGAAGCTACAAAAAGCATCACAGGCAGTTGAAGGTGTGATCAGGTGTGCCAGTCTCAGTCTCTCAGACCTCAGTCACCATTAGTACCTGTGAATAGTGAGCATCGGTATTTGTCGCTCTGAGTCTTCACTATTTACAGGAAGTGCAAGGTACTAACTGAGGTCTGAGACATGATCACACCTGCAGCTCCCAGGTATTGCCGGGAGTCTGAAGATTTATTTTGTGCAACAGCTTGGAGCAGATATTGGGTAGATATTGGAGAGAATGACAAAATGGGGGATGGGAAAGAGATAGAAATAAGTGGAAGATGGGAAAACAGAAGATGGGAAAGAAAGACAAATTAAATAAAGGAAAGAGAGACAGACATAAGGAAGGGGGAGAGAGACAGACAAAAGTGGAGATGGGTAGAGACAGAGAAAAGGGGAGATGGGGAGAGAGACAGGACATAGGGGAGATGGGGAGAGAGAGAGAGACATAAGGAAGGAGGAGAGCCATAAAGGAGATATCAGCAGTTATTTGCTGCTGTATCTGTACCGAGGATCCTGACGCTTAATCTGGTAGGGACACTGTGGGACTCCACCTTTCGTGGCCTAGTATTTTTTCGCGCAGAAGGTTGCAAACCTATTTACATCGGAAAAGCGAACTAGGGTACTAGACCCTAGATTTGGACTAAGTATTCTGTGTGTGCTTATATTTTGTAGATTCTGATGTTTGGAAGCAGACATTAGGTAGTGTTAAGGAAATATTTATTCAGTGTAATAGTAAAACAAAATGGTAGAAATTCAGAAAGTGTAGATCTCTTAGGGTACAAATAATAAAAAAAAAGTGGGGAAATGTTTTTAACTTTATATATTCTAAAAATACCACTTGCATTTAAAATTATTTTTAATTATGCAAAAAAAATCCAGGCATGGTTATATGGGCTACTGGCATAATATTAAAGCAAACATGATTTTGACTGCATATGCAAAGTTAAAGGGATCCATGTAAGGTTGCTACTTTTTCTTCAAATAATAATTCTGGCCATGCTATTGCCGCCATAGACTTAACAGTGGCCATAAGCCAACTTTTTACCGACCTGCCGGTAAAATACTGTCTGGGTGCATGGGTGGTTGAAGGGTGGCCAAGAGCAAGCACTCCCTTCCTGGAAATTTCAACAGACCCACCAAAGCAGCAGAAAAGGAGAGAGGCAAAGTATACTGGGTAGGATAGGCTGACCACACTTACAAAGCAGGAAAAACACCAGGAAGGCATGGTAGTGCATCAAAATAATTGTATTTCATTCTGTGCACTCCATGCTGTCAGAGTGGTTTCATCTGACTCCTCCCCTTACGTTTGCAATTGTCTCCCAAATTACCAATTTCATGAATAAATCCCTCAGGACTTTAATTAAGAATTTCAAGCGTAAGGCGGAAGTTGCCGAAAGTTTACTCAGCTACTTTGGCCTTACATTTGAAATTACTAATTCCCTGCAACTCCCACTTTAAGGAATATAGTCTACTGCACAGACACAAACCTTTGTTGACTACATCTACAATTATATTCAGCCGGCCATATTGCTTTTACACTGTGACTGTGGAGGCCTACACCGCACACTAACCACACACTGTCTCATGATATACAGCCAGCCTTCACTGGCTAAACGGTATGGGAAATGCAGTTAATTGTATACTTAGTTAATGGTAGATGAGCAATAGTGGCTAATCATTACCACCCCAGAGACTATGAATAAAATTTCACATGATGCTCTGGATTATAGTAGCTGGGTGTCAACCCTAGATCCATGATATTATTATGCTTAAGGGCCCAGGTTTCTGTCAGTCTACTTATATGATGGACTATAGATTACTAAAATGTAGGTCAGGCAAATTTTAAGATTTCAAGATATACCTGCTGTATAAAAAGCGTTGCAAGAATGTGATTTAAAATGTGATGTCCCAATCGATGAAGATATATTACAGTATTAAACATTGACAAATAACCATACTCAGAAGCACCAAGTATAACACACAGAAAAGCTTACATGGGATAATTTTCCATTAGTATTTTTAATATACATAGATGATAATCATAATAATGAATAAATGTTAAGTATTATTTACTAAAACCTAATATTTTTCAAAGGAATGAATTCTTGACATTTTTAAACCTTGCTTATATAATCGGCTTTTATGGTAATGATTATTTTTGGACTAGCAGAGCTTAATTAATTTATCTATTTAGAGGCTATTCGTTAAAAGCCTTCTGTATTATTTGATGTTAAGAAATGCTATCTGCTGTTTCCCTGGCAATATCTACATTGGTTTGGCATGCTCTCTCTGTACTTCTTTAGTCTACAGTCCAAGTAACTCATGTAGAATTAAGAAAACACCATCATGTAAGCAACAAGTAAATAGCTAGTTCTGTGTACAGGTAGAATACTGGCATGCATGCTAGTGATATATACTTGAATGGTTACATTTTATTTCATGGAAGAACATATCCCTCATCATGATTGGCAGCAATAAATAATCAAGGCCCAGAAATGATGTGCATTTGTTTTTTATTTATTTATATAATGTGTCATCTTTAAACATTATTAGAGTAAATTTATTTGTGTCAGCCAGCAGGGGTGGTTGTAGATTTTGAGATGCCATATACAACAAATTTGGAGCCTCTGTGTCAGGTATTTTCCATGATTGTTTCGCCTCAGTCAGGCACCGTGAGGCGTCCTAAGATAGAGGATGGCCTTACGCAGCTACTTAATTCACTTATATGATAGTGCTAGCCAACTGGGACCTCTGTCAAAAATGTTTTATTGTGTCTGCATTAAAAACACAATTTGAAGGAAACTAAGCGTTAACTAAATACAATATGAATATATCCTATTTCCTTAGGCTCCTTGGTAGAGCAAGTGCTGAAAGCATCCATATCCTGATGTAATCGAACACATATATATAATTACATAACGTAGAGAAAGAGAGATGATGGATAATTTAATTTTGTAGACAAATTGTGATAGAACATGATTAAGTTATTCTGATAAATAATCCATTAGCTAAAAAGTATTTTGCTTCCTACTAGTTATTCATTTTGTCAATAGTTTTATAAAAGCATTTTAGCCGTGGTAATGGGCTACTTAAAACATAAAATATGAAGCTTTTTTGAGGATTATTGAGTGCACAATTAATTTAATATCCATCTAAAGTGTTAAATGTAATATATATTATATGCTAACTCTTGTATGAAACGATTTATTTATAAGAAGTGTTTCAATTACAAAATACTTTTTTGCAATTGCTTGAAATGCTAGTTCTAGAAAAGAGGAAGTTAAAACAAATGTATTTGTGCTTCTCGAAGAGGATGATATAATAATAATATGTTTATGTTTATATACATTAAAAACCTTATATCTACATTTCATTTTTTTGTTAAATATGTTCAGGATATAAGTAGCTTTTTTCTTTTCAAAAATAAATAACTAAACATGTATGAAGCCATGATAGCCAATTAAAAAAATAGAACAATTAGGGCAATTTTGAAATGAATGACAGCAACAACATGAATGTCTTCTGACATCAGAATGGAAGCAGCGAAAAGCTAAGGGACTTCTTACTGATAGTGGAATTACCCAGATAGCTCTCAAAATGCCTGTGCATTATACACTTTATAGGCCTTTAAAACACCAGATATATTCAATCCTACTGTTTTTTATGAATTTTTTTCTATTTTTATTAATTACATGTGTATATAAAATTTACTTTTTTTGCTTATTGTTAGCTTATGATCAAGCACTGTGTGAAACACGTTAAGTGGATTTTCCCGTATCACTTATGTTTGATCTCTTAAGTGTGGAGTCACTAAAGCCGATATCACTTTTTACATTTTGCAAAGAACAACTGGAAACTTTTTGCCATTTTTTTCCTTCAAGAGTATAATGTATTTGACAATAGGTTTAATAACATAGAACCTTAAAATATGCAGTAGATAGGAACTATTCATTTGTCCCCGGCCTTATCGCTTAAATCTAAGATAGCCTTAAGCCTATCACTTGCATGCATAAACATCTTCACTGTATTAACATCTACCACTTCTGCTGGAAGACTATTGCATGCATCCACTACTCACTCAATAAAGTAATACTTCCTTATATTACTTTTAAAACTTGACTGCACTTATTTGATACTTTGCTCTATTGTTGTGGTAGCTTTACTTTTTTTAAATATACTCATCTCCTTTACATGTTGAATCCCTTTGTGAATTTAAATGTCTCCATCATATCTCCTCGGTCTCATCTTCCTTCCAGGCTATAAATGTTAAGATCACTTAACAGTTCCTGGCAAGTTTTATTCAGCAATCCATGAATCAGTTTAGTAGCCCTTCTCGGAACTCTCTCCAAAGAATCTATATCCTTATACTCCAAGTGAGATCTCACCAGTGCTTGGTACGAATGGCATGAGTACTTCCCTCTTTCTACCGCTAATACCTCTCCCTATACAAGGAAGGATTCTGCTATGATTATCACATTTACATTATCTACCTATTTCCTTTCTTCATATGTTGAGGACTGGATCAAATATTATATACTCTACCCTTTGAAGGTTTAATAGAATGGCCACATGAGACTTCACACCCACATAGCAGGAATATGAATGCCTACCTGAACATCAAGCAACATGTACTTTGTATGTACACACTTCTAGCTAACACAGCAGCTGACAAAGCTATTAAACACAAATAAGAACAAACAAAATACTTCTAGCTGACACAATGAGAGTTTGGTTCTCCTGTTGGGAAGCCAGGACACCTGTTAAACACCGAAACCTGGGATTTATAATTCTGTACCACCAAGACTTGTTTGTGCTCAGTTCGCTTTCACTCTACCTGAATAGATCCCTATGTGGTTTTGCGATACATTTATAATTCCTAAATGATTTTCTCTTTATTGCAGCATTTGGCAGCAAGTTACAAAGACTAGCAAGATTCTCTTAGAATTAAAATCTAATGAATTTCATTTTTCTAAGACTGTAGTACAACCTCACATTGGAGTTTGGGAAAATAAAAGAACCAAATAAACAAAAATAAAATAACTGAATGCGAAAGGAAAAATGAAATGGAACATTTAGTCCAAATGGATTTCATTCATCCTGAAAAAAATATATTGTTTCTGGGGTTTTTTATTACATTTTGCACTACATCTGTATAATGGACACATGTTCATCTTGTAACCCTAAATGGCAGATGAGCATGGAAAGTGCCATTTATTTATTTTATTTTTTACCACAAGGCAGGTACATGTCCACATGTTTGCTTATTAGGATGCCTATATGAATAGAAGACACATTGGAAAACTTCTTATACAGTTATAGTTTTGAAAATTATGATTTTTTTTAATGATCATGGCACATTATTAATACACAGTTCACTTTTTAAAACAAACATATTAATGCATACTGTATAGTTTGAAGCTGGGTTTACAGTCATTCTTGGCATAACCCCAACATGCTTAAGAATTCTCACTATAGTTTCAATCACCTTTGAGAATCAAGTTGGTTGATTCCACTCTGGAAATGAAAAAAAAAGTTGTAGATCAATTTATTTGAAATGTAAAAAAAAAAAAAAATCTGACCTCACATTTGAAATTGAATGAGTCTAATCCTTACGAATCACCCTAGTGCTCATACTCTGTTGACAGTCTTAATCATTCTTTAGTATTCTGATTGAGTCCAAATTGATAGATTTGTTTAGCATTTGGTTTGGCAGATTTAGAGTTCATAATCTGGACAATTGGAGCTGGTAAGATAAAACTATAAGAGGTTTATTTTTAACTTTTCCTTCTTTCATTAAATTTCAAACAATTTTCTTAATATTTTGGTAAGTATTCTTTGATTATTCAATAGAATTATACAATTGATTTTTCAATTGAAATCAAACAAAAGCTTGAATTCACATCTGAAAATAACAACAAACTAAACATTTATAGCATTAATTGGAAAAATATTATTTCACGCAAACATTGCTAACCTCATAGATCGATGATATAATGCATAATCATAACCTTTATCCCAAATTATTTTCCTGCAGATGGTATAATTTGTTGCTGCTACTCACAATAACACACAAATAAAACAAGTCATCTCACAAGTCATTAACACTTTCATTACTGTTCTTATAAAAAAAAAAGAAATATATTTTCAAAGTAAAAAGATATTTCCAGACTGCTACCATTTTTTTTTTATTCTTGAGGAATATGCTTTAATGCCATGATGGTTAATGTTTTTGAATCTCCTTACTGGATACTAAACAAGATATGTTCCCCTCATTTTTCATTTTGGGACAGTTTTTCTTAATTTCAATTCTCCATCTCTATCTTCCATACCATTCTCCTTCTCTGTATCATACCATGTCAATCCACCATGTTTACTCTTTCATATCAGTTCCTGCTGCTGCCCATCAATATTAGTGAAGCTTTGTGCTCTTCTCCAGATAATCTTCCACTTCTTAGTAAGGTAGACACCTTTTGTAAAAAAATAAATAAAAATAAAAAATACCGGACATGCTATTGCCTCCATGCACTTAACATTGGCCTTCAGCCAATTTTTACTGGCTCAGACTTTATTTATTTATTTATCATGAGGATGGAATTCCTATTTCTTAGGTAGGTTTTTATTACATTGAAGTAAAAAGAAACAAAGTTCCAGTTTGGGATGAGGCAAGATGAAATGGCGTCACAGCGAATGATGAGACAAACTTCTGGAGGTCTGTGCATAAATGTTTTATTAAGTAAACGGCACAGACATCTGCTGCAGTGAAAACCAGGTGGGTATGACAAAAAAACTCCTACGCGTCAGGGACAAAGCGCCAGCACGCAGGCGCGAAACGCGTAGGAGTTTTTTTGATCGGTGGAGGACCGAGAGGCAGAATTTGAAGGCTCACGCAGGCACTGGAGTGCACATGCGTTTTCTCCTTTTTTCTTGCAGGTTTCTATTACATATCATGTCACAGCAAGCAGCTTCATGGTCTGGCAGCTTTGGAGACTGGATTAGAGTTCCCAATAAATAGAAATTTTGCGAGTTTATTCAATGAAGTGAGAAAAAGATTAGAGCTTTAAATTCACAGAAATAAAGACATAACACTTTCAAACATCGAATTGTTAAAGTGTAAAATGTCACTGGGAATACTAACTTAAAAGGGTACATCAACTATTAGAAGTATATAAGTTTTTATAGTTAATGCACATTTTAAAGTCATTAAAAAACACACAGACACAGTACTACAAATGTGACCAGAATTGTTGGCCTGACAAACTTCCTAAATTAAAATATTTGAAAAATCTATTATCTTTAAAATTAGATATAAATCAGATATTACGTTCTATTAAAAAATGCATCTAAATTGCAGCTTCAGTCAACAATAACTGAGCATCATATTAAATGTAGTATTGAAGACACAGATATCTAGCCTCTTCAAGTATATCATAGTTTCTGTCAGTATATGGATCATCTTATAATGTACCTCATTATTTTAAGGTCTGTTTACCACTGTGTCAGTCACACTTGAAATTAGAAATGGAGGATATGGATGGAGGCACTACATTCATATGTCGCCAAAGGCAATAGAATCCCTAGAGCCAGTCCAGGCCTGACTGCAATCTGTTTTTAAAAGGAAAATAACATTTCACAATATTTGTATTTTTGTCACACATATCTTGAATGGCTTTCGTGCATTTCAAATAATGCATATTAATGAGTATCTACCACGGCATGTCGATACAAACATAAAATAAGTTTACCACCCAAAGTCAGTGCATATTATATAACAGTTTTCATTCCTTAATATGCTAAAATATAGTATTATGAGAAGACAAAAAGTACAAACAATTCAATGACAATATTAAGTCATATACAAATTATTTTTAAATGTGCACAAGTCAACGTCACTCAATAAGATGCACATTCTCATGCATTATCCACGTATTGAAAGATCAATGGAATTGTGCATGAGGCAGCTTAAAGAAATTCAAAATTCACGTAGGCATTCAATAGCCAGATTTGTGCTGTGAAATTGCTGTGGTTGAATATCTCTAGACTCAGTACTTTCATGTTTAGAAATATGCAAAAGATACCCAATGAGCAGAAAGTCAAATTTATTGTATCATCTTCGCTTATTTTTTTTATTTTTACTACAGTGAGCCTTTTATTTTGCCATTTTCAGTAAATGCAAACCAACATTTTTTAATATTGATCAAAATCTCTAATATTTTATTACAATATTCCTAAATCATAAAATGTTGCTAATTAACTATATAAGAAAGGGAATGTATTGTCATTTTACTGGACTAAGGAATCAGGATTTGAAAATAAAAGTGTAGGCCTCAGTTCAAGTTAGTTTACACACAGTAGAAACTTTGAAATATTACTTTTGGAATAGTGATGCTGCAAAATGTAATTACACAAATATATACACATTACAAGCCAAGCATTTTAAGTACACATCCAAAAATTTAAATTAGATTTAATGAAGGAATATATCAGCATTTAGTAAAAATAATTAATAAATGTTTTAAACTGGTATCCTCAGTCTATGTAATAAAAAAAACATTTTCTAAAATCTTGCTTGCAAGGTAAGAAGATTTATGTTTGCGTCATCATGTTTTTATTTCCCCTGGCTCCAATCAAGCAATCTGTGAACCAGAACTCAATTAATGGGTGCCGGTATGACAACATAGATCAACAAAAGAGAAGGAAAAGCCAATATTACCTTCAGTCATGTAAAATAATCCAATTACATAAGAGACATAGTTAAGTATACTTGTACTTTTCTTGATTTTATTAATATAGAAAAAGTGAAACTCTGAGAAATTTTAAGTAATTCATTTTTTTGATGTTGCACACCATGTCTTTGCACCCTTTGTAAAGACAAGGGCTGAATAACAGAATGGTCTATAATCAGTGCCTTCACATCACATTAACCTTTTGTTTATATGAGGCAAAAATGTACGTAGTGCTAGGTAAAGCGCATTGAGGGGGACAACATACTATGTTAGACGAACAACACAAGTGTAGTATATAAGGCGCTATAACAGTTTTGTTTATGAGTGCAACACCATCATTTATAGCTTGTGTCTTCTGTATTATACCATTTGTGGTCTCTCTATTTTTCATGAATTTTGGGATATCTCTTTTGGAGAGATGTTCAAACAGGAAGATAATCCTACTTATACTGATAAAAGGTTGCACCACACCTTTGTGTTCTCTCTGTGGTACTTGGTTCCTTTCTTCTATCGCATGGTGGGGTTGATACACTACTACCCCCCCTTTAATGCACTTATACAGTTTTGTTTTTTTGAAGTTTATTCTAATGTCTTTTTGGGTTACACATCATAGGTTGCTGCTTTTCTCTCCAACTTAAGTGCTGTGGACACACGTTATCTGTTTTTTGCTTTGATATAAACAAAATAATGCCTACCTAAAAAAAGGGGGAAAGAAACCAATGTTTGTTCTTCATATTAAATGATTATTGTAGCACAGGGCAATCATTTTAGACTGTTGACCACATAGTAAATTTGGGCATGTTGCTGGGAATTTGATATTTTTTGTAACTTGGCTTTTCACATTTAATTGTGTTTACATAGATTGCTTTTAAATTAAATAAATGAAATAGAATTGAAATTCAGTATTCAACAGCACTCAGTCTCATTTTGTGTTTTGTGTCTACAAAGGATATTTGGCAGGCTATCTAGGTGAGATGACTGGATGCGATAAGATACTGAAGTGCATAGGTGTCTGATGGGCTAGGCTAGAAGATGGCAGATGCAATGAGAAATGTACAGTTGAAATGATGCCTTTGGCGTTAAGGGTGGCGTGGAATACACATCATATGATAGCTAGTCAAACATGGTATGCCATCTCATGTGACTACTCCCCTCTTTACTCTAGGCCAGTCAATACTTCCTATGTTTCAAATGTAAATGAAATGGCATCATCGACATGAAGCCGAGGTACAGCCAATCATACAGCTCAGGGGCTCGGTACATTGCTGACAGATTTTAGTGGTGATAGTTGTACTTTGACCTCTTGGGTAAAGCCCACAATCTCCATAGATTTCAGGTTGTCCCATTAAATACTACAAAAGGTTTTTCACAGCAAAGCCCAAAGCAAGTTCTTTGTGCGTCCACAACAATTTCAGTCCAGTCTCAGTTCTCTGGAATAAACAAGCTATCACTCTTCATCTGACATCAACATCTCTCAAATGACTCTCAGTTATACCTGTCTGTACACTTCCATCAAGTCTTCATTGGGGTCTATTTACTAAAATATGGGATACTACTTCTAGAAGAGCTCTGCTGGCTTTTTGTAATGCATGGGTACTTTTTTTAATAAACTGTATGAGGTTTATGAGGTTATCCACTTGACTGTAGGCATTTACAATCTGTTCAAATGAGCAGCCAACCTAAACAATGAACAGCATGGATTTACACACATTCACCAGGCCCAATGTACTATTATTAGAGTTGTACTAATTTGTATATATGCTGTTTGAAACATGAAAAAGTGACCTACCCTATTTGCTTGAATAAAAGACAAGGTTTTTTCAGCACAAATGCTCGGAAATAGTCCCCTCGTGTTATATTCAAGGTTTGTCTTACAATCAGACCTCAAATCGAGGTCTGACTTTAAGACTGGGATCCAGGTCCCCTGCCATTGGTGTATCTTGGTTTTGTGCTGCCCTAGGCAGACACAATTCGTGCACCCCCCCCCCCCCACCCACGTTGCACATCCATGACATGACTCGTCACATGCCCAATCAACCCATGACATATCCCCATCACCCACATTGCATACACACTAAATGCCCCATCACCCCCATTATATGCCACCATCACCTTAATTTCATACCCCCACCACGTCGATTACATGCCCCTATCAGCCCGATTAATTGGAAGGAGCTAAAGCTTGTTGAATGTTGAGGGAGGGAGCGAAAATGTTTGAAGCAGCAGAAGTGTGCTTTAACACCCTCTGGCAAAGTGCTGCCCTCTGGCAAAGTGCCGCCCTAGGCGAGTGCCTTGATTGCCTTGTGGAAGATACACTACTGTCCCCGCAGAGCTGCAGGGGACCTGGATCCCCCTCGCAAGCAGTTGGTGGATGTCTGTGCAATGCGCGCAGACATCCTCCGCTGCTGCCCGGCACGTCCGTTGGACTTCCATGATGGAAGCTGGGAGGTGACCTGACCTTCCAGTGGTCAGTCATAAAAGTCCTGGCGGAAGTGTCGGGTTGCAGCGGATGATATCTGCACATATGTGGAGGCATCCACCAGCTGCCCCCACTAGCCACCAGGTAGTTTGGCTAAGTCTGGGGGAGGGAGGGAGGTGGGAGAGGCATCATTGGGTGGGTGAGGGAGGGAGGGGGGGGAGAGACAGTATTTGGTGAGGGGGGAGGGGGAGCCAGCATTGGGTGAAGGATGGAGGGGAGGCAGATTTGGGTGAGGGAGGAAGAGCCAGCACTGTGTGATGGGGGAGGGAAGAGCCAGCATTGGGTAAGTCTGGGGGAGGGAGGGGGGAGAGGCAGCATTGGGCAAGTTGGGGGAGGGAAGGGGGAGAGGCAGCATTTGGCATGTCTGGGGGAGGGAGGGGGAGGCAGCATTGGGTAGGGAGGGGGAGGCAGGGGAGAGAGGCAGCATTCGGAAAGTCTGGGGGAGGGAAGGGGGCGGCAGCATTGGGTAAGTCTGGGGGGTTGGGGAAGCATTGGCTATGACTGGTGGGCAGATGGGCAAATAATAGGAAATAAAAAGAATAAATGCATATCATAATTTTGATTAAATATGAAAAAGCAAATTACATGTGAATAAATATGAGTTAAACTTTTTTCCTATGGGGTAGTCTTATATTCAGTTTTTTTGTTTTTTTTCCTAAAGGAATATCCAAAGTTTTGGGGGTCTTCTTATAATCAGGGTCATCTTATATTCAAGCAAATACGGTACTTCCTGAACTCCACCATCACATCACATCTTTCCTTTACTGACTGGATTAATTAAACCCATAACATAGAAAAGGAAGCATCAGCTAGTTACTATAATACCACTCATAAGATTACCTTGTATCATGGTTGAAAGAACCATTATACAAAATGCAATTTTACCATTGCAGTATCTCTAAAAGAATCTCAACTATTTTAGAACTGTAGACAGGCTCACAGGCTGATAAAGTCTAAAAGTCATTTTACATGTAAAATATGACCTTGATAATCCGGGCACTGACCTTGGCAAACAAAGATTATTATAAATACACTGCGGGGGCTTTATAAAGGGATCTGCAGTTGTAAGTGTCAGGAGAGTCCAAAAATGTGTAACGGCTATTATCATCTTAACAATACGTTTTGGGGATGACATTTTACATGAACTTATGAATGTTTATTTTAGTTAATGGGAAGTGACAGCATAAACCTCACCAGTGCACCCCAGAAGTTTTGAAACGTCACAAGTAGTGCAAACTTTAGCACTATACATAAGTGCGTTTCTATACATAAGCTTTTGCCTGAAGGAAAGCTGTCGAGAAGTACCATGAAATTGCTGAACTGAAAGTGACAGATACAGTATATTAGTGTATCAAATGTAACATGTGTTTTATTATATTGGATAGAGATTTTCATTTTTCTCTGGCACTCTGTTGGATTGGGAAAGCGAACAGGATTTGGCACCAGCTCAACTGCTATGATAAGGAAGCTGCCTTTTCCTGGCAGAGACCTGCTTCTGTCCATGCAGCCACAAGTTGCCACATATTGCCACATGATCTGGTCTGATTAGTACTGCATGTAAGATGATGGACATTAGAGGCCAGACCAGAAGGAGTAGAAACCTGCAGCAATCAGTCTAGTTATGTAGTCATTATGGACACTGGTTATTGCCCTTTTTGACTGTTACAGATTTTGCTCTACAAGAGATCAGTGATCTGTGACTTCTGTTCAAGAGCTTAACCTGTGTGAAAAATCACTGTACTCAAGCTAGTGCATGTTCCAACCAAGTTGAGCCACTCATTATAGCCATTAGCACATATAACATTGGCCATTGCAAAATAGCGACAATGTTTAGTGTAATCTCTAATAAACCCTTTTTCACTTCAAGCTATGATACTTCAGATTTACTCACACCAACCTAAGGTTCACTGAATGCATTATTTATTTTATATATATATATATATATATATATATATATATATATATATATATTTGTTATTTATTATAACATGTTCAGATAAAAATACAAACATAAATAGTAGACTATAAAATATATAAATTCAAACTATATTCACATTGCAACAATAAACAGCAAGTACAACCAATCTGCAAACTGGCCAGTGTGGAAACCTATTACTACTTAAATCTCCTAATTAAAATTACATTTTGATGATTACTTGAGTTTTTATATATGTATGCCGTCCAGGGAAAACTTATTTCCTTTTCCCCATTTTTTTCTATTCCTTTACCATTTCTTTCGTCCCCTCTCTTTTCCTCTCTTCTTTCTTTTTCTCTTTGAAAACTCTCTCTGGTTCTTAGATACATTATCTGAAGAAAGCTATCAAAGGGAACCATCTGCTTTCTAAAAGGAAGTTATTACCATGTTGAAACAATTAAAGTTATTATTGGCTTTATTTTATAGTTTCGTTTTAGACATGTGACAGGTTTAGGATTGATTTATCATTGAAGAATGCAAGCCATTTTCCCTCTACAACATTGTTTTAAACAGTGGTCACCAAAGCTCACTTCCAGTTGGTCATTACCATGAGGCAGTATTTTGTGAATCAAATTTCTTATCTTTTTGCTGATTAAATAGAATTTTAAATTATGTTTAATATAATAGGTGATATGCTCCTATGCAATATCTGATTTAGATCTGACTAACCATGAAGGTGAGACATGCAGAGTAAATGTCAGAGCATGATATACAAATTATGATATAAAGATGATTTAAACAGCAATTCAGCAATACTGGACTAATTTATTGCTAATTTGTAACATTTTGCTATTAGGTCCTCTGAAATAATGAGCAAATCTTCTATTGAATAAAGGTTACTGTTGTTATACTAAACTGGAGAATGTAGGGATTTGTTTAATACAAAGAAATTAATACTGCTGCTTAAGGTGGTCTGGTCTAGTTTGTCCTTTTAACTCTAGTAAAAGATTAATGTTAACAGTAAACTGGAGAAAACAATAATCCCTTTATTACATAAAAATATCTTAATATTTTTTAAATAAAATTAAAATAGAATGGAGATTGTATAGTGGCAACTACATTTTAAAATCTGGTGAAACAGAGTAACTAAAATAACTTGGTGGGTGGATGGAATGACAGGTTGCTAAGATATCTAGACTCAAAATGCAGTGTGTTACTTGCAACCTAATGAGTACTTCTCAGTCACTAGATGATGGAATATCAATGGCAAATAATGCCTCTACATGCAGGTATGAAAGCTTGATTAACAAACTTTGACAAAGATTAAATACATTATCTGTTGTAAAACATCTGATTTGAAAATTAGACACATTTGATGCTCTAAGCCATTTTTTTTTTACGTAAGTAATGATTTACGTAAGTAATGATATCACAGCCATTAATGAAAATATTATTTGCTTCAAATGGTAAAATAATTTGTTACATTTAATTCATAGTATATGTATGTGATACTGTTTCAAACAAATCTCCCATGAAATAGTTTTTGTTACCTGTAAAGAAGTTACATATAATTATGTGCACAATACCTTGTAATACAATACCATGAAATAAATTCTATAATATATATGACAATTGTTTGTTTTTTTCCCTAATTCTGACCATTACCACTGCTATAAATATTAGTAAACATTTGGTATGATTACGTATTTAGAAAGTGATTTACTAGAAATATTATACAGACATTTTCTCATTTTTATAATGTCTTGGGGAATCGTATAGATTAACTTTTATTTTTTTTTTTATAGTACTGATTTATAAACCTCTCATTTATTTAAGTACATATTATACAAAACTGAAGTATTTTAAAAGATGCCTACAGTATTATTATGTGAATCTATCAAGTACATTTAAAAAATCGAACTTGGTGTGACAATAAAATGAGTCCATAATCACGGCCCACACTTTGTTTGGCACATGTTGATCGATAGGTTTTAATAAAGCTTTTACAAACAGCTGGAGGGAGACTCCATACATGAACCGCACATAGTCTGCTAAAACATGTGTATTAAAAGCATAACGTTAGAAGGAGGGATAAAGTTAGGGTACCCTCAGGAAGTATATGAAACATAAAGTATGGATAGAGTACATTGAGAAAGCAATCACATCTCAACCCCCGCCAATTTACGACTATGTCCTCTAGTTGTGGTAGTTTTTCTTCTTTTAAATATACTCTCTTCCTTTATTGTGTTGATTCCCTTTATGTAATTACATATTTCTATCATATCCCCCCTGTTACGTCTTTCCTCCAAGCTATACATGTTAAGATGCTTTAACCTTTCCTGGTAAGTTTTAAAAGTACCTAAAAATTGTCTGTGTCCTGTAAATATACCCCCAGATTCCTTTAGTTTAGAAGGAGAACTCACTGATACTATTTTATTAGACATTTCCTAGATTGAATAATGCCACTATGTCTCCAAAATGATAGGCATACATCTCTGGATTATCGTCTGCATTAAGATAGAAAAAGTTTAGATACTCAGCAGTTTTTCACTCAAAAAAGCAGTGGCAAGTTGCTATCATGTTTTAGTACTCAATTGTTTTGCTAATATTTCTGCAAAAGCTACTGCTGGTGATCCAGTTCTGAAATAAACCACATTAAATGGTTAGTGACTCCTTTTTCCACCAGACTGACTTTCTTTTACATGCATCTGTAACATAGCTTCAAAGGTATCACAATTTAAACAAATAGATGCATTACTTACATTTAAATTTAATTATAATAATCATAAAAAATAAATAATTATATTATTATAAAAAAAATAATTCAGACACCCAGTTCATATACCCTGATCCTCCTGTAGGTAAACAAAAGTAGGAGAGAGGGCTACAGCAGAGAACTTTGAAAGTGATTTACTGTATGCAGTGGCGTACTAAGGGGGGGGCGGGGGGGGCGGCCCGCCCCGGGTGCCACTGAGTAGGGGGGGTGCCACCGGTGCTGCCAGGCACCCCCCCGCGCTGCTTAACTTTTTTTTTTTTTTTGTTCAGGCGGCCGAATCTCCTGGATGCGGCCGCCGTGTTAAAAAAAAACAAAAAATCACAGCGACTGTGTTTCCCTCCTCCGTGCAGGAGGGAAGAGAAGACTGCACGGAGGAGGCGTCGGGGTCCACAGACAGACCTGCTTCGGTAAGTGATGGGAAAGGGGGGAGGGTGATGGGGAAGGGGGGGAGGAGGGTGGGTTTAAACGAGCACAATATTCCTGGGCTCTGACTGGCTTAATATTACTGGACTGTGACTGGCATAATATTACTGGGCACTGACTGGCACTATATTACTGGGCACTGACTGGCATAATATTACTGGGCACTGACTGGCACTATATTACTGGGCTCTGGCTGGCACTATATTACTGGGTTTCTGACTGGCACTATATTACTGGGCTCTGGCTGGCACTATATTACTGGGCACTGACTGGCACATTATTACTGGGCACTGACTGGCACATTATTACTGGGCACTGACAGGCACACTATTACTGGGCACCAGTGGCGTACTAAGGGGGGGGCGGCCCCGGGTGCCACTGAGTAGGGGGGGTGCCACCGGTGCTGCCGGGCACCCCCCCGCGCTGCTTACCTTTTTTTTTGTTCAGGTGGCCGAATCTCCTGGATGCGGCCGCCGTGTTAAAAAAAAAAAAAATCACAGCGACCGGATGTGACGATACGTCACATCCGGCGACTGTGTTTCCCTCCTCCGTGCAGGAGGGAAGAGAAGACTGCACGGAGGAGGCGTCGGGGTCCACAGACAGACCTGCTTCGGTAAGTGATGGGAAAGGGGGGAGGGTGATGGGGAAGGGGGGGAGGAGGGTGGGTTTAAATGAGCACAATATTCCTGGGCTCTGACTGGCTTAATATTACTGGACTGTGACTGGCATAATATTACTGGGCACTGACTGGCATAATATTACTGGGCACTGACTGGCACTATATTACTGGGCTCTGGCTGGCACTATATTACTGGGTATCTGACTGGCACTATATTACTGGGCTCTGGCTGGCACTATATTACTGGGCACTGACTGGCACATTATTACTGGGCACTGACTGGCACATTATTACTGGGCACTGACAGGCACACTATTACTGGGCACTGACTGGCACACTATGGCTGGGCACTGACTGGCATAATATTACTGGGCTCTGGCATAATATTACTGGGTTCTGACTGGCACACTATTACTGGGCTCTGAGTGGCACAATATTCCTGGTATCTGACTGGCACACTATTACTGGGCTCTGACTGGCACAATATTACTGGTATCTGACTGGCACTATATTACTGGGCTCTGACTGGCACAATATTACTGGGCTCTGACTGGCACAATATTACTGGGCTCTGACTGGCACAATATGACTGGGCTCTGAGTGGCACACTATTACTGGGTTCTGACTGGCACAATATTCCTGGGCTCTGAGTGGCACAATATTACTGGTATCTGACTGGCACAATATTACTGGGCACTGACTGCCACACTATTGCTGGGCACTGACTGGCATAATATTACTGGGCACTGACTGGCACACTATTAGTGGGCACTTATTGGCACACTATTACTGGGCACAGACTGGCACACTATTACTGGGCACTGACTGGCACAATATTACTGGGCACTGACTGGCACTATATTACTGGGCTCTGACTGGCACAATATTACTGGGCACTGACTGGCACAATATTACTGGGCACTGACTGGCACACTATTGCTGGGCACTGACTGGCATAATATTACTGGGCTCTGGCATAATATTACTGGGTTCTGACTGGCACACTATTACTGGGCTCTGAGTGGCACACTATTACTGGGTTCTGACTGGCACAATATTACTGGGCTCTGAGTGGCACAATATTACTGGTATCTGACTGGCACAATATTACTGGCTTCTGAATGGCACACTATTCCTGGTATCTATAATTGTACAATTTTCAGACATTGAAAAAAATTGTGGGTGTTTTCTTACATTTTTATTATGGGGGGGGGGGGGGGGGGTGCCACACTCAGGGTCCGCCCCGGGTGCCAAATGCTCTAGGTACGCCCCTGACTGTATGTATTTGTATGCACAAAATCTGTGCAATGTAAAAGTTAAATACTAACAGATGCATCAAAGTTAGCTTGATGCCTGGAGTGTACCTTTAAAACCTTTGGAAGGGTCCACATGTTTACTGAGCTGGAGACGATAGTCCACTATTTTTAGAATAAAGGTTAAAAAAAAAAGACATGTTGTGTAAAATGTACTTTACAGTGGCATGATGAAAAGAGGTACTTCAGAGCACAGAGATTTGGTGATAGTTGTACCATTACAATTCAAAAGCCCAAATTGAGAAGACTTATCTTTCAATCAGTCCCCATGTAATGTAAGTCAAAATGCCACACAAATGTTTTGTAGAGTTTTACAGTAACACAATTAATCTTGGTTTGTTTTGCCTTGAGGTAAAACTGTAATTTTGCAGGCAGGTGGGTTATCATCTAGCATTATTATACTGATGTCATGAATTTCAAACCTACAGTTACGATTTTCTGGGAAGTCCATATTTAATCGTGTTTGTAACATATTTTAAGATGAGGTCTATACCTTGCAAAAAAAATGTCCACTTAGAGTATTTCTAAACTCAGGACAAATATTAGAATCTATGTAGCAGTTTTTTATTAGCATTTGTAGATGTGGTAAGATTGTTCAAGTATAGGTTATAGAGTGTTTTTTTAATGTTTTCATAATTTGTTATTGATATTTATATAGTGAATTATATTATATGATCAAAACCTTATTCCCCCAAAAATATATAATTTTTGTGTGTACAGTAAATGCGATAGAGGGAAATTATTGCTAAACACAAACACCGCAGAAATGACCATTGTCACGAATTGTAAGACAGTCCTGTCATTTCTTTTTTGTTCAAATTTTTTTTTTTTATATATTTGTTCATATTTATTTATTTATTTCATTGCTGATCAAAATTCACATCATGTGGGCATAAAAATTACTTACTATGTTACCAATGATCAGTTTGGAGAGGAAGACAAGAAGCACAGACCCTAACTAAACTAAAGCAATCTAGGGTTGCCAGTATTTTAATGGCAGGTGGGTAAAAAAAATGGTTTGAGTCCAAGGTTGAATTTTTGAAGCAAAGTTGGCAAACCTAAAGCAATCCCGTAATTGAAGAGTGTAAACCAGAGAAATCCAAGTATCAATCCATATGTTATTATAATTTGATCGGTTATCTATGCTTCTGTGCTCTACAAATATACAAACTCCTGTTTTTCCCCAATACCTTTGTCCACCTTCACCATGCAATGTACATGATATTGCTTGGCATACAGGATAGGTATAATCTTGTTTCACACACTACTTTAACAACTGCTAATCATTCTCTCTGGGTTACTCTGATTTGTATTTATAGACCATGATCTGCTCTTCAATAGAGGTTCTACATAGCTTATGTTCTCTTTTACAAAATATCATTTTGGATTTGCTTGTCATATAATAAAGATTGCCTTTTTGGACTAAGCATATGTGCCCCAGTACATTTCCTTTTCGCTCTTGTTGCTTATTTTAATTGGGATCCAAATCAGGATTAGCTATATTTTATAACTTAGCTAATTACGAAGATATATTTTCATGTTTTCCTCTTTTGCTCTATGATGTAAAGCAATACTGTATCCATGTAGCACTAAGCTATAGCCATGTACCTCTGAGCATAATAATAATACTATTTTGCCTTTGTTGCTTATTTTAATCAGTATCCAAATAAGTATTAGCTATATTTTATAATATAGCTAATTATGAAGATATTTTTTCATTATTTTCATCTTTTGCTCTATGATGTAAAGTAATACTGTATCCATGTAGCTCTAAGCTGTATGCATGTACCATAATAATACTATTATTTTCATTCATTTGGTGCAGCAATGCTTGAATAGAATTTATGACTTGATTGCTTGCCTGGAAACATTTTATTTGCAAAATAAAAATACACTTAATTCCAAAGATTATAGAATACGCACAATACAGTAACTAGATGGCATTTTCGGATTTGGTTAAAAAATATTATTTATGTTTGAAAAAAACAATGGTAAAATACAGCCGTACATTTGTTTGTACTATGTTGGTGTGCTATTGTAAGTGCTCGAATACAGTGTTTATGAGTGTATTACTATGTGCTACAGGAGTGTCAAACTGCGGCCCTCCATCTGTTACAGAACTACTTCTCATACTCGTCTTGCATACCTCTCAACATTTCAAATGTTCTAAAAGAAACATTTATTTTGTGGGAGTGGCTGAGAGTGTTGCAATGGACGGGGCATAGCAGCAACTGTATGACCAATTGGTAACTATTAATGTAATTTGATATTTCATATGTGGCCCTGAAGGGTTATCCTGGTTGAAAAGGCATGAATGGTCCTCCATCTTAAAAAAGTTGGACAACACTGTTCTACAGGAACAAAACACACATTAATACATATTTAAGAGACTGTGAATGTCACTATTAGCTTGTGTAAAATAATGTTTATTTGTGCTGAATTGCATTCATTTTTAGAACTATCTACAAATTGGTGATGAAATCATTTAGAAACTGTTGGTAGTGCCTTGCTCCCTCACCATAATTCTAGACACTGTGATAACAATATTTGTCTGTCTTTGGCTACCTGTAATGTTGAAAGGTATGAGCTAACTCTATAGCTATTATTAAATTATATTTCACTAATAAATGCAAGCAGGATGTTATATCTTTATGAGGACTTTGACATCATCATTATCTGGTTTCCATTGGCTGTTTCAATTTATAAACTGATGTGTAAAGCACTGCAGAAGTGAATTATGGTGCTTTAACTTTTGTAAAAGCCTCTTTACTGGTATGTAGACTGTTTGTCTTTATTATCATTATTGCACAGAGAGTTCCTGTAATATTCTTTGTACACGATTGATTATAGTAACATTTATGTCACACTAATATGTGCTTTTGATAAAATGTTTTAATAACATATTTTACTTTCATTGTGGAGGAGGTTATTTTTTGGCACACATTATATATATTGTCAGTTAAAAATAGAAGTGTGCAGGCAGTAAACGCTCTCATTACAAATCTAAAATGAATATTCACTCTCCAAAAATATGTTTGGTACAGTATTTTGTCCTAGTAAAAGAGAAGTAAATTTATATTTAAAAAAATATAAGGCTTAATCAGTAGAGTCTTGCATGACATACAATGACAATCAGAATTAAGTAGTCTCACAGTAAAACAACTGTTATGTTCATTTTTGTTTTTTTTACATTTAAGCACTACATTTTAAATATGTGTCTAAATCTTGTGAACTCACAAGATGAGTACAGCCAATAGCATTTCAATTTGGAAAATTCAATATTCAAACTATCATCTCTCTCCTTTACTTCAATAATAATTTTTTTTTTTTTTAATAAAGGTTAACACAATTAACCAGCACGAATGAGTAATAAATAAAGAGTGGACGCTGGGTTTCAATGAACTGCAGTTCATTGTTTAGTGAATAGACCCCATGTATAATTTGCCAGATTTAACGGTCCAATCCATTGGTTGCAGTTATGATGATAATTAAACAGGATGTAGTATTAAAATAAATGATCACTATTCAAACTCTTCTTTACTGCCATCAATTTAAAATAAAATACAAGCTAACATAATTATCTAGCTCTTATAGACTAAGAAATAAATCAAATAATATAGCTAGAATAGGGTCTGTTGAAAAACAAATAAGCATCTAATAGTGCATATATGATTTGCCAGATTTAACGCATCTTAAAGACCCATGCAAAACAAAAAAGATGTTTCCACTTTACAATGGTACCACATGCTGAGAGCTGAGTGGTAGGGACAGTAAAAGCTGCAGACCTGATGTTTGTGAATATATTAAACAGATTTAGAATGCAGCTATTCATATTGTAATGAATGCATACATTTGTATAATTACTTTAATATGCATGAAACAAAAAGGTAGGTGATTTTATGGTCAAAATGGTCCTTTAGCTGTTTAACTTTGGTGGTCAGAAATAAAAGTAAGGTAAACAAAATATTAGGGGAGGAAGGACATAATAAGGTATAACTCAAATTATTTATGCTATTTACATGGATTGGTTTTTGTAAAAATGGTGGACATTTGGGCAATGGATGATAATTGCCTCGTCATTTTTGCAATGTTTTCCTTCAAAAAGTGATCTTTTGCAAGTTTTCTCCTCGGTGGTGAATCCGTCTTCCTTGTTCTTTGTCATCATTCTGTTTAAAAATGGTATCCTCAGGAACATTTTGAGAGCCAGTCAAATTACTCCCATATGGGTGTATTCACTAAAATTCAAGAACAGGTCAAGGAGGTCGACTTTCATTTTGAACAAAAAATAGCTTTGATCATTTTGCCTCCCATTACTTTCAATGGAAAAGATTTGAATCTGGGCTTTTTTTCTAAGTCAAACCTTGGGTGTTGAATTTGACTTAGTCTCAAAATGAAAGCTGACTTCCAAAGTCGACCAGACTTCTACTGAGATATTTGCACAAGCACAAATCTCATGTTTTTTTTTTTTAGTTAGTTCGGGTGGAGCATGTTCATTACGTGAAAGCCATGAATATTTGGGCATGTAGATAAATAGGGCTAACAGATAAAGTGTAACCATTTAAAATATGTAATGTAATAGATTTATGAGTGAGTATGTCTAAAGGGGTTAGTTTAGTAAGTCCTTCAAATGCAATTTTTTTCTTTTTTTTTGTCATGTGATGTTGTTTTATGTTTCAACACCATAAAATTATTTTTCCTAACACCTCATCATTTGATTTTCAATGTATTATGCATTTTTCCATACTCTGTGACACTAACCTGTAGTAAGTAGTAGCTTCTTCACAGTGAAATGTTCATAGTATGTCTAGATCTTAAAAATATTTCAAGCATCTTTCTAAAGTTTTATAATTAACACAATCCACATAAATTGTCAAGTCTGTTGTGGTGCTATGCTGGAGCACATAGTAGCGGAGCCTAGTATCCTGGAAGGCAAAGCTTTGGTGCCAGAGGGTTCTGTTCCAAGGGTAGGGCCTCTGATACATAGCACACACGGGCCTCAGAGTCTGACAGAAGACTCTATTACATCACCTACTGAGGAATGATGCCCCAGGAAGTAATCTGTACTCTAGCTTAGTATTGTTCAACATTTTCTAATGTGGAGGACCGTATACCATGCAGAAGCTTTGGTTGGGAAGTTGAACATATTACATTCTTTAAGTAATACAATGGAACCCATGGGCTTTTTTGCCAGAACAGGGACCACAGCAAAAGCCACATCCTGCCTGTGGGTTGCCAGTTGGATATCATCGCTCCAGAGCATTTGATACCCATGCCTATATATATATATATATATATATATGTTAGTAACAAAGAATAAAAAGATGCATCCTTTTTTGACCATTTGAAAACTGTAGGTGCATTAGGTTTCTGTGTCGGTATGGAAAAAAAACTATAGATGACAAAATATACCCTACTGTTAGAATGATATGGTAGCCCTTTAAGTAGGCATATAATGATAAATGTATAGGTGTAAATTAGAACTTGATAGTGTTGATTCAAGCATATACCTTTAAAATAAAATGACATTGAACCTTGAGGTCAGAGTGTTCTTTCTGTATATATTGAGTAATTAAAAGCCTACTTCCTGATTTACACTTTTAATTAGCTATATCTTTTCACAGGTCTGATAGACCAGTGATCATTGAATAAGATGTCAAATTAGTATTTTTTAATTAATCTTAAATTACAGTATGTTCAATTACAGAACTATAAAGGTTTTCTGAAGGAACACAGTTCTCATAAACCAAATGGTTTTCTATGCTTCATGGTTAGTAGGGATTTATTCATGTTACAATGATGTATAGAGGTTTTTTTTGTAACCAGACCATATAAAAATGTATTTCCTATTCTCTTTAGTTTGTCCAGGATAAAAGTTTTTTTTTGTTGCTTTTCTTTCTTGTTAATGTTAGTGTAATGTGTAAAACAATGGATATTAAAGATAATATACATGCTTGTAGTGTGCTTTGATATTCAGCACCTTCTGGTGCATAACAATTTACCATATGCATGTGGGTGTATGAAAATATTAACCTCAGATATTCTGCCAATTTGTTACCTCTGCATTGGACCCTGATGATACATTTGCATACACCCAAATTTTTTTTAAAGAATACAATTAATTTTTACTGCAACTCCCAAGGTATAAGCACTATAACGATGACACAGTACAGAGTAGAATCAACTCAACCCTTATTTGTTTCACCACTTCATCTTCACTATACATAAACCATTATTAAATTGTCTACCACAAACTGCAGTATGTCCCTTATGATCAATATTGGTACTTATCCATGGCCCAAAATCAGTTCAGCGCTGAACTGTCAGCTCTTACATAGCCGCGGCCGCGATGAAACGGCCGGGTTTTTCTTCATTGCTGACAGTTCTACGTTCTAACTGCCTCGCTGAACTGTCAGCGATGAAGATGCGGCTCCGAAGTGTCCTAGACCCCTTAAAGGAGGTTTAGTTTGACCCAATTTTATTTTTAACTAATTTTTATGTGCATGTGTCCTTTTTTCTTGTCTGGAATTTCTGTGCAGCAATTGAATATAGGTTTATATTTTTTGTGTGAAAATGAACTGGAAAAAAAAGGTTGATTTAGGTTTTATGCTTGGTTAGGTTTGTACAAATGTTTAGGTTTATTTTAAAAACTTATGAGAACACATATTTGAACTAACTTGTAAAGCATTTGACACACACATCTACAACAATGTTATATTGTTTGTTGAGGTAACCTCAAGAAAAAAATAATTTCTAACAAAATCGTATTCAAAATTAGAGAGGCTGTTTCTTGCAGACCTACTTTGGCATTTCTCCAAATTAATATTACAAGATTGCTACAGTGATAAATCTGTGGTAACAGGTGCTACTACAAACGGTTATCTGTAATTAAACTCTGTGATGAAAGTGTGTCTGAGATCATAAGCTACAAACTTCCAAGATAAAAAAAAAAAGCATCTTCACAACTTCTCCTGTGGCAGTAGCATGATCACATGACCATGGCAAATGTCAGTACATTACTAGATTACTACTATACAAAAAAGTGTAAAAGCTAGCCAGCAATACAATTATATGATATGGCATGCACTAACAACATGCATACCAGTTGGTGGCCTCAATATGCATTGAGTTAAAGTAGTAAGTACTATTAACTTTTAATAGTTACCCTAAACCAAAGGTGATACAGTTGATGGAGAGAGAAAAAGATACCCAAGTAACCTGATAGAAAAATGACAAACAAACATACAGGACATGGACTAAATTATCTAGCCCCAAATTGTCCAGAAACCATGACAGGATCATTGTTGTTATTGAATATATGTCATATTATTCCATTATGCGCAAATAGCACAACTGGGCCCATAATTATAACATTAGTTTTCTGCAATGTTTTCCACTGTGATTCATAGTTAAATGCTGTCAATATTACTTCTACATCTAGCACATGCACATCTGAGAACATTGGTGGCTCAGAAATCTCTCTTTTCTCCTTCCCAGGTAATATGAAGTGAAACCAGCTCTGGAAATGGACAGAACTTGCAGTGTCAGCGGTGGGGCTTTGAAAGTGGCTTTCTGCCCCATCAGAATGAGGTGGAACTACCTGCAAGAAAGGTGGTGGAGCCAGACAATGAATTGGCATAAACAGGGGGCTTTGTCTAGAGACCAAACCTTTAGTTTTTAAAGCAAGAGAGTCCCCATGTATAATTTTTTTCTACAATGACATTGTCTAAATATTAAAGTGACAACATCTCCTATGCTGTAAAAAAAAAAAAAAAAAAAAGGGGAGGCAGTTACTAGTTTGAATAGGCTGGTCTCTCCACATACTCACACATTTCCTGCTCAGGTCTAGGGCTGTTCCTTGCTGCACTTTCCATGCGGCAGTTTCATTGTGGATGGTTCAGAGCAGCTGTTTCGGTGCTTAACTATCAGCGCTGATGCACAACCCGAATCCCTAACCTAAATATTAAGCCTAGTACTAAGCCCAAAAGTTACGTCTAACCCCAATACTAACACTAAAAGTAAATCCTAACTCTAAAACAAACCCCTATTCTTAATACTAACGATAATACTAACCCTAAAAAGAACCCTAACACTAACCCTAAAACTAATCTTTAGTACAGCGTGCCATGAAAAATATGCCATGCTGAACTGTCAGCGGCTGAAAGTTCTGCGATTAAACAATCCTGTTGGAATGTCTTCATGCATTTGTTAGAACTTGGACTAGCTACGGTTTAAACACTACTAGATGCATTAAACTTAGGCATGTATTGTACAGGGACAAGCTTGGAGAGCTTCCCCTACTATAAGAGTTCAGCAGGCAGTGTTCGCGCACAATGCATACTGTTGGATAAAGGCAATGTTCATCACAGGTGCCATTGAGGTTTGTTAGGGGATTTCAGATGCAACCCATTATTAGTAAGACTCTTCAACAAACCTGACAGTGGTTATTATTTGTTTTAATGAGAGAAAGGAAAAGATCATTGCATGTTCTGTTGATTCAACCATGAACAAATTTCTATAAAATACAACTGACCTGTCAATAACATATTGCATAATGAGCATCTCAGAGATAGTTAGCAACAAGGGGGTTTCTCATTATTATTATGCAAATTATATAGTAAGTTCAATGGGAAAGTAATTATGTCCTACTGGACAGGTTAGTGCCTTCTTTTTGTGATTGTTCATTAAATTAATTAGAATACAATGCTTGGTTTAATTGATTGGGATTGTAATGTATTTCTATTAATAAGTGACAACTAGGAATAAACACCCAGCATCAGTTAGGTGGAGGCACGATTTGTGTCAGAAATCCATCTTTACATATTCCATTTATTAGGTGCTAAGTTCTCTCTATTTAAGGTATCATTTTCTCTCTGTAAACTGGTTTTACACTGCTCCACTTTATTTCAGCAATACCTACTAATGTGCAGGATTCATAGCTTATAAGTAAAATGGCACACTGCAATTGCTAGTGGAACACTTTTGGTTGGTACTGAGCAAAGTTCTAAAAGTGGCCAATTCAACTCAAACATTGCATTGGTTTCCCAGGTGACTGCTTCCCTTACAGAAGATTACCAAATATTTGCTTAGGTAATTTAGAAAACCACCATATACATAAACAATATAGATTGTTTCTAATCAGAGCACCATCTCTCTACAAGTTGTGAACAAGTAACAAACTTCAACTCTTACCACACAGTTGCCATTCAGTTAAAGATACAAATTTGTCCTCCTACTGAACAAACAAACAAACAAACAAAAAAACTATATAATCATATATTTTTGAACATATATTTTGAAACAATTTCCTTACTTGAACTCTTTAGAACCTCTGGGCTAAATGTATAAGGTTAAAAAAAAGAGGAAACTGGAGCGCTAGATAAAATGTCTAAGTAATAAAATAAAGAAAAAAATAATAAAAATCAATATAGCGAAAATAAAGCATAAAAATATATTAATAAATCAAGAACAATTATTTAGATAATAGTAAAAACTGGTGATATGCATTAGATATATTTGCACCAATAAATGTCTGATGGCAATCAATCAGCAGGTCTCGATAGCCAGAATGTATATAGAAAAAAACAGAAAAATTAAACCATAGTGTTTTCTGTTTACAAATAATAATAAAAAAATAGCTAGATAGTTGAATGTGAAGTATATAAAATGTAATAATACATGAGAAAAGATTAAAAAGGTTCATAAACCAATAAACAAAAATAACAAAAAACACTAAATGTACTTATAAACTATGTACTAAAAACAGGAAAGACCAATTAATATAAAAATGATGGCATTAATGAAGCCTTACAAGATCTGATGAAGGGACCCCACTAGCAGCTTTTCGTGTCTGTAAGTTGACACTTACTATACAACGAATTCCCGCTGGAGCAGTAGCTATCAATTTGTCTAAGTTTTTTGTATAATGTATAAGGTTATCTGCACTCAAAAACAGCACTTTCATCTCAAGAGTGAATAAAGCATGTCTGAAGTTAAGTTTACGGTATTTATAATTTTTACTATTCACACTACTATTTTATACACAGTTGGTGTATAGTGCAGGTCTAGGACAGTTCAGTGCCGCGGCTTCATCACTGACAGTTCAGCGCGGCAGTTAGAACGCTGAACGGTCAGCAATGAAGAATAACGCGGCCGTTTCATCGCGGACACGGCTATGTAAGAGCTGACAGTTCAGCGCTGAACTGTCAGCTCTTACAAACGTACAAGTTAAAATAAAATACCACCCTAATATATGAATCCCCCCCAAAGTTCCCACCAAACCCTAATACTAAAATTAACCCCCAAACCCCAACACTAAAATTAACCCCCGAACCCTAATACTAACCCCCGAACCCTAATACTAACCCCCTAAACCCTAATACTAACCCCCGAACCCTAATACTAAACCCCTAAACCCTAATATTAACCCCTGAACCCTAATACTAACCCGCTAAACCCTAATACTAACCCCCGAACTCTAATACTAACCCCTTAAACCCTAATACTAACCCCCGAACCCTAATTCTAACCCCCTAAACTCCAATACTAAAATTCTAATTCTAACACTCTAACACTTTAATTCTAACATTAAAACTCACCTTTAGCGATGAAATATCCCGCGACGAGCTGTCGCATGGTGAATAGACGGCGGTGAAGCGGCTGCCCGGATGCAGCCGCGATGAATTGTCCCATCCCGTATAGTGCTATTGATGTTTGTCTTCTTTTTTTAAAGATTCACCTCCTTTTTATAAAGTCTACTTTGTAAATGAAGTGGGATAAATGCTTTACCCACTGATGTCTAAACAGGCTATACTATTATCGTTAGTTATGATTTTCTTTTCTGAAGCAAATAAGCCCCATGATATTAATCGTTGATTTTTACTTTGCAACAACAGTGACCAGTCAACAGTGAAACATTGGGGTTGCAGCTGCTGTGAGGTACTAGATTGAGAATTTTCCTTTGGCTAAAGAAATTATACAAATCCAAGGCTTTCATAAGCCTTGTATTTTCTTCTAATAGATCACAAAGAAATAACTGGTTGTTCAGCATGCTTAGAACATATTGATCCAACATTGAGTTGCATCATATGTACCATCAGTCATCACTGACATGGCTCCATAGCCATTGCTTCTGTTGTTATAGTTTGTCATCACCAACTTAGTGAGCATGTAACTGGAATAGGATGTGTGATATCTGTTAGTAGCCAAGAAAGGTTCTAGACTACATAAATCATCATATCTTCTTGATAGGGCACAGGTCACTTGAAATGCTTGTTGATTCATGTCTAGTAGAGTCAGCGATTGGAACATCCGGTATGCTTTGGGTTAAACCATATAGTTTTAGAATACATGATAACATGGCAAATGGATCTTTAAAGTACATAAATAACAATTTACAGTAGGCATACTGTAAAAATAACCTATTTATTTTAAAGAAGCCAAAGTTAATTATGTATTCACTGGTACTTAATAAATGTAGTAAAACTGCTACATCGTGATTATTATTTTTTTAAATTATGTATAATTTAATAAATAAAACACAGGGAGCAAAAGTATTTGTCCAACTATTTCTTATCATATGTAATTAAGAAAAAAAGGTTAAATGTTGATTGCTCTCTATCATGGATGACTAGAGAACAACACTAATGAACTCATCAGAAATGAAAGCACTACTTCATAGATGTGATCAAAGCTAAATCCTTTAGGAAGATTATCCACATAGAAATCAGGGAAATCCTGCAACCAAAGCACTTTTGTTCTCCACATTTCAGAACATCAGCAAAGCTGTTGTTTTCTTGGCAGCAAATCACATGGGTTTAATAGGACACTGTTCCATACTATCTATTTCATTAATATACTCGTCATAATAACATCTGAGTACAGCTTTCATTTAGTTTGTTACCAGACGGTTGTGTACAATCAAAATGTAAAAAATGCATTTTTAAGAAAATCACAGGGCAGGAAACAAACAATATTTTATAAATGAAGTATAATCATATTAAATAAAAGATGATTTGTTTTAAAAAAACATACTTGCCAAAATTGTCCAAAAGTTACCATGCACATTTTCTACTTTTCATGGTCAGGGTCTATACAACATGTTACTCAGATATCTTATAGATACAAGGAGTGTGTTAAAAACAGAGTGGGAAAGCATTTCCAATTTGATTATTATCCTACATGTTTTGCAATTTGGTGCACAAATTACTGGTTAATAAAATGACAACTGTAGACAATTGTCTGACAAGTATGGTATGTTTAATTGAAAGATTGCAGCAAGTATAGATGTTTTAAATCGAACTTTAATTATAGAATACAAATAGTGTAAATCCCTGAGTCCTCTTTGCTCCTTATAGCTTTATCATGGGGCTGGCTTGTAGTTTAGAATCTTGGTGAAGCAACATATGATTTGTCTGACCCAAGATTCTAAAAAAAAAACGTCAGCCCCCTGACTTTATATTTTTTCGCTAAAGCATTTCTATATACTCTTTCAACAAGTTATTTTTATGTTACATTTGTCCTTTAACTATTTTCACTGACCATGACTTTTTATTTCTTTCTTAAATTGATATTTATAACAACTGCTCAGCCCAATAACCAGGTAACTTTTGTTCAGATACCATTATTTGTATGGTGTACTGAGGAGACATCAAACCTATTAAGGATTTTTTTTTTCTACTGCGGGCTGATTTATGTAGTTGTTTTTTGTATTGGATGTCTTGTAGCTACAGGCTTCCATTTTATCTTTCTGCTTTCAGCAATGTTCCTCATATAGCCATATGTCAATAGCTACAAAAAGAGGCTAAATATTGACAATGGGGGACATATGAATTATCACTGCTTGAAGTTGAAGCCTGCAGCAGTAGAGTCTTGCAGCTATCCAGTTCAGCAATCAACAAGTACCATCAGCCTACTGACAGCATCCCCAATAACCAAGTTCTTGACTTCAGCAAGGTAAAGTTGCTATCCTCAGATTAAGTATGTATATCAACCAGCAATAAGTAATGTCAGTTGTAACGTTAAAAAATCACAGTTTCTATTAACACTGGTGAATGTTTATTTTAATGCTACAACTTAAAAAAATTGGAATAAATTTAAAATGAAATATATATATATATATATATATCTATATATATTTATATATAGATATATATAGATATAGATATATATGTATTTAAATATGTGTGTGTATAAACAGACAAACTTTATATATTCTAAAGCATGTAACATATTTCCCTTCTATATGTTGGCAACATAAATTCTACGTATTAATTTAAACAAAATTAAGAATGGAACAAATGTTTTTACTTAATATGTAGCCTGCACCACTGTATTTAATTATAGACTCCTACAGTTGAAATACTCAGAAGTTTTAATTCTTAACAAGACACCTTTGCAGATACTAGGTCACAGTATTGGGAAAAGTGTTGAGGGCAGGCCTATTGTCCAGTGCTGTGGAATAATGCTAATTAAATAAACATGTTTATAATTGAGGCACTATTTTAGTGAACATTGATAACAATCCTAAACATGTGGTATTGCACATGCTGATCCAAAAACAAGTATTTTTATTGTGTTAAATGAATCACACACATTGACATAGTGTAGACAGCAAAAAAAAAAAACCCTGCTCCTGTTAGACAACAATGTATATATAGTCTGGCTAGCTTCCATTATTTCTTTTGTGTCTTAACACAGCATTAAATATGTCCATTTTTTCAGCATCTTGAAATGTAACTATATGAGTCATCCCATTACAAAAAGCAGATGCATCAAGCATTGTATTTATAGGTTAATATAAATGACTATAATTAAATCAACTTTATTGTAGAGCAATCTGAGAACCTAGTGCAACGTTGCTAGCATTTGCACAGCAGATTCCATACCTGATTCTGTACCCCTCCCCCTCTTGGTCCCTAAAAGAGGTACAGTATGGATGGTCACACATGTTCCCCATTCATAGAAATTGAAAGTGTCAAACTTACCTGGATAGCTTAGAAATCTTTGCAAAGCCAAACACGTCCATGCATGCAGGTTGGCTCTCCTTCCACCTAGATTCACTTCAGCATCATCCGGATGCAATCATGTTTAACATAAAAATAGGATCTATCAGAATGCAGCTCGGTGCTAAACCAGTTCTGCAGTTTGGGAACGAATCCCTGATAAAGAGCATAGATCTATTTCTATATCTAGCTAGTATAAAATAAATGTAAAAAAATCTCACTTGAACAACAGCAAGATCTCAATTTTCTAGCTCAATACCTGGTAATTTGCATCGCTTAGATATTCTGTATGTAGCTCTTGCAAGCATCTCATGCTCATATTTCTTCATTGAAGACTGCTGATCCCAGGCAGTGAAAGAGAAACAAGAGGGGAGGAGGTAGGAGCACTGTGTGCAAGCAGTGAAGCAGGCATACAGAAGGAATGCTTTAGATATGCAGCAAATCACCCAAGCTTCTGCATAATGCTCACTCTATTGCCTTCTGCTAGCTAAGTCCTCTGACATCATCTAGGAGCAGTGTTCATACCTTGTCTGTGTAGTGTAACCCCCTATAATCATTGTATTATACTACACAAGCTACCTAGTGTAGTGAGCAGAAAATGCATCTAAATATGTAGATCTATTTTTCACCATACTGCATATATTTTATGTATTTCTGTTTATTATTATTTTGATTATTATTTTGAATGATAGATTAAACATTTTGACCCATAATTATGACAAAAATGATATATGAGGTGTTGCAAATATTTTTTTTTTATCACCAGCAAGCTAGAAAGGAGATTGGTACACCTGTGTTCAGATAGATACATACCTCCCAACATTTCAGGGGGAGGGGCAATGGATGGGACATTTTTAAGTGACTTTATTTAGAGTTTTTTCTGAAATTTGGTAAGTTATCAAGAATAATAATAATCCATTTTATTTACAAAAACTATTTTACAAAAATGTATTTACTGCATTTGAACCCTTTCGTGACCTGAATTTGAAAGGTTTTGGTCGTGCGGGTGGACAATGGCTGTTTTAACATGTTTGCACTTATGTTTTTCAAGATAAGAAGGAGATACTAATATTTTGATATATATTTACTATAAAAAAAATAATAAAATATGAAAACTGAAAATCTTTAACATGTCTACAAAAGTTAGTGAAAAAAACCTGCTAGATTCTAATATTTGTCCTGAGTTTGGAAATACCCTCTGTTTTTACGTTTGTAGGTTTTACTTTTCATTTGTAGCATATGTTTTTTTCCTAACAGGAATACCTATAGTTACATTGTAGCTCTAACCCTATCCCTAAAACTAGCACTAAGATCAATTTTACACTGGCTTATTAATGGGTAAACTGTCTGTGGCAAATGAATGGGAAAATTGTGGCATGTTAATGGACAAACTGGCTGTGGCATATTAATGGGCAAACTGGCTGTGAAAAATTAATGGGAAACTGTGGCATATTAATGGGAAAACTGGCTGTGGCATATTAACCTCTTGCTGACACAATGCAGACTAGATCCGTCATGTGTGGCAAGGCGTTAGTGACACAGGATGGACCTAGTCCATCCAGCACCACAACGAGCACTGAAATCGATTTTTTCCTCTTAAAATGCTCCACCGGTTCCACATGGAAGCATTGTACAATAGTAAAAAAAAAAAAAATTGACGGCACTCCAGAGAGCGATTAAAATGCCGGTTTTAAAGGCACAGTGCCTTTAAAACAATCGGCGGTTAAAAATAGTGTAGGAAGCAAATATAATCACTGTGTGACCAAGATGGCGCTGTCCTTCTAAGGGCAAGAGCGCAGGACGTAGCTTCTTCCTGTGCTCTGGAGGCTTTTACAAAATAGCCTCATCACAGAGGCAATCTGTGACTGCCAGGCAGACTGTCAGGCAGTGGGGATGCTCAGAGGAGCATTCCCACTGCCTGGTCAGATCAATATTTGTAAAATATTGATCTGACCACTTTGGATCTGCATCCCTTTCCTCACATTTTATTTGTAGTGAGGGAGAGATAGATCAAAGTAGTAAAAGTAAAATAAAATAATAAAAACACAATTTAAAAAATTGAGACCCCATGGCTTTTATAAAATCCATTCCCTGCATTTAACTCATTCCCTGCCATTGATCATGCGTAAGCAGTGATCTTGCACATAAGCGCATATTTTAATGTTTGTGCATTTTTTAGGGGTTAATTTGTGTGTACTGTCATTTATTACAGTACTACAAAGGCCCTTCTAAGAGCAATTAACCCCTTCCTTGTATAGTAAAAATATATTTATATTTTTTAAGCTGTCTGAGCATGTATAGCAATCAGTAACAGCGAATTAGTGGCAAAGGCGATTTGGTGATTGCTCAGAGGAGCATCACCATTCACGTAGTCAGATCAATATTTGTGAATATGGATCTGACCAATTTGGATCTGCCTCCCTCTCACAACTTACATTATTGTGAGGGAAAGAGACAGATCAGTATTAGTGTTAAAATAACATTTTATAAAATTGTCAGGTTTTATGGAAGCTATTCCCTGTGTATTAACCCCTTCCCTGCCATCGATCATAAGTATATGAACTGTATAAGCAGTAATCTTGCACAGCAACACTATTTTTTGCTGTCTGCATGTTTTTATGGATTCATTTCTTTGTACTGTCATGTATTACAGTACTACATAGGCTCTTCTGAGAACTATTAACCCCTGCTTTGTTGTAGATCACTGCTAACCCACTGATTCTGAGACTGCTTACTCAGGGTTCGATTTTGACCCTGTCAGCTTTCTGATCTAGTGATGGATCAGTGGCTGCTGAGCCCTTGCCACAAGCAGTCGTGGGTGTCTACTTTTAAATTATATTGACTGAAAAAAAAATTATATTGACTGGCTTCAAAGATATACGCCATATAGGACGTGGACGCAGGTTGATTACATGTCAAAATTGTTGGAACACTGAGATGCACATCTCACAAACAACCCAACAAACCTATACATGGATGGTATCGATGTACTCAGGAGATGTTTCTGAACACATATTGAGGTGTCGTTTGGCAGTGACACATAACAGGATCTGTGAATTCATGCCTGAAGTACAATGTATGTGAAACAAATGACTACTCAAAGGTTTGACATAGACTGGTGGTAGAATTAGTGCATGGAAAGTGTTAAAATACTACCATTTGAAATACCCTAGGGGACTGGCATCCAACGTGCGACCCGCGGGCCAAATGTGGCCCGCCCGCCAGAGAGGTGTGGCCCGTCTGACAGTGGCAGACCGTTCACCCACTCCAGCAAAGTGCGCACCGGGATGTCACTGACACCGGTGCTCCAACACAGAGCGCGAGGGGACGGGGCTTAATCCTCTCACGCAGGGGAGAAAGCTCCGCCCCTTTGCACTCTGACCCCGATGTGAACAATCCCCCTCCATACAGGTATAAGGTAAGCGAGCAGGGGGGTAAACAACATGTTTTTTTTTCTTATTGTAAAAGTGTGTGTGTATGTAAGTGTAACATGGTGTGTTAGAGTGACTGTGTATTTGTGTATGTGTGTCTGTGTATGCACGTTGAATGTGTGCATTTAATGTGAGTGTTTTTTTATTGCAAACAAAAAACAGGGTTTTTCTTTCTTAAAAAAAAAGAAGCAAAACTCTATGTGTGTGTGGAAGTGTGAATCAGTGTATGTGGAAGTGTGACTTAGTGTATGTGTCAGTGTGACTCATTGTATGTGTGTGTGTAAATGCAACTATGTGTGTATTTGAGTGTGTGTGTAAGTGTGATACTGTGTGCGTGTAAATTCAACTATGTGTGTATTTGAGTGTGTGTGTATGTATAAGTGTAACTTTGTGTAAGAATGACTGTGTGCATTTAATTTGAGTATTTATTTTTTGCTGGGGAATCTGTGACATACTCACACACTGATCATTACTGTGATATATAATTATATGTGTGTGTGTGTGTGTATGTATGTATGTATATCCGTGTGTGTGTGTATGTATGTATATCCACGTGCGTGTGTGTATGTATGTATGTATATCCACGTGTGTGTGTGTGTGTATGTATGTTTATCCACGTGTGTGTGTATGTATGTATGTATGTATATCCACATGTGTGCGTATGTATGTATATCCACGTGTATGTGTATGTATATCCACGTGTGTGTGTATGTATATCCATGTGTGTGTGTGTGTATGTATGTATATCAACGTGTGTGTGTATATATATATATGAATATATCCATGTGTGTGTGTGTGTGTGTGTATATATATATATATAAATATACACACACACACACATACACACATTTTTTTTCCAAAATGAAACATCAATGCGGCCCACACACAAATAAATTTAAATAAATTTACGGTGAAGTGGCCCACTGCAAAACAAACTTGGACACCCCTGCCCTAGGGTGTCTAGTTTTCAAAAATATATGGTTGTGTGGGGGTAAAATACACTGTCTGGCTTCAAAATTTTCCCAAATGGGACATTGGCGCAGGTTTTCTGCATGTCAAAATTCCAAGTTGGAAAACCAAAAAGTTCACCTCTCAAATGTGGCCTTTTAACTTCCAAAACAAGCTGACAGACCTATGCATGCGTGGTATCTTTGTACTCAGGAGATGTTGCTGAACACATAATGAGGTGTCGTTTGGCAGTGACACATAACAGAAACTTTGAATTCATGCCTGAAGTACAATATATATGAAAAAAAAATACTACAAAAAGCTGTGACATATGCTGGTGGTAGAATAAGTGCATGGAAAGTGTTAAAATACTACCATTTGAAATACATTAGGGTGTCTAGTTTTCAAAAATATATGGTTTTGTAGGGTAAAATACACTGGTTTCAAAAATGTCACAAATGGGACAAGGGTGCAGGTTTTCTGCATGTCAAAATTCCAATTTGGAAAACCAAAAAGTGCACCTCTCAAATGTGGCCTTTAAACCCTCAAATGAACTTACCAACCTATGCATGGGTGGTATCCCCGAGCTTAGAAGATGTTGATGAACACATATTGAGGTGTTATTTTGCAATAACCGTTCACATTTTCAGGAAATCTTTACCTGAATTGCAATCTGTGTGAAAAATCACAATATAAGGTTGGTGGTAAATGCTTAGTTGTCTAGTTTTGAAAAATATGTACATGTGGGGGATCATTCACGAATTTAGTACAGATATTAGTGTTACAATGTCACTATTACTAATTTAGAAAATAAAAAGGATTTAGAAGACATTAGAAGAGTCAGTGGTGTGGTTATAGGTCAGAGATGACACCTCAGAATTTAACAAGTGGAGAAAGTGGCGTTTTCACAGTATTAGTTGAGTAAAGGATTCAAGTTAACAAATGCTTGTTCCCAGGCTCAAGCTCCTGCTGGAGAGCACAAACCCCCAAATGGATGCTGGTGCTTGCATATTCCATGAACTGCTTTGTTTGCACTACTTGGTTGGTAATCCAGACCAAAAATGGATTCAGCACTCAGACGTCTCCAAGTAAATTTTGTATTTACACAAGTAACAGATCAGTGACTAATAGAAAATGTGAAGCACAACAAAATGGTGGAAGGCTTCAAAAGACTTTGATTGTTAGAGGGATGTACTGTAAAAAGAGGACTTGGGTAGCAAATATTTTAAACGAGGTATATGAATAGCACATTCTTTTAATTTTTCTCATCTAAGTATATTTTGTACATTATTTACATATATTTTACGTGTGTTTTAGTTTACATATAGTTTATGTTATACATGAAGAATTTATGCTAAAAGCAGTTTGTGAGGTGTTTTGTCATTTTTAGATGTGGAATTTTTGCTAACTAAACAATTCAGTTTTGTCTTTAGTATCAGGCTGATCCTCTTACTGGAAAAATCATTTTAGATTTTTTTATAATCAGAGTCCTTTGATAGTAGTATAGGCAATATGAAACTCTTACATCAAATAGGGAAAAAAAGCAATACTCCTCTTCTAAAATTTTGGGTAATTTTCCTTAACCCCTTCACGACAATGCCTGTACATGTACGGACTGTCAATGCAATGCACTGGTAACAATATCCATAAATGTACAGGCTGCCTTTATAACAGTACAATAACGGTGCTATTTCACAAGTGAAGGCTATCCAGGAAAACAGAAAAAAATATGGCAGCTGGGACCACCCATGAGCAGTCTTAAAGTGACAGACCAGTGATAATTGTCAAGAACGTCCCCTCACCCTATGCAAATTAGGTGAGGGGTGTTCCATTCGGTCTCTGATGGAGTCTGGAGCACCCAGAAAAGGGGCTATCCTGAAATAGCTAAGATAGGCTGTCTCAGTTATTACAGTGAGGATTTTTATATGTATTGGGGCATATCACAATCCTTTGCTGTGCTCCCCATTATGTGGTGGGATGGACGGAATGAGGTAATCCTGGTTGCTTTAACAGTTAGGCAGACCAGGATCAACTATTATTTTTTTCATGTATTGATGTGATCACTGTGAAAATCAATCACATTGATCACATGCAATAAATGCAAAAAAATGCATGTTATTTTAGCTAAATGCAGAATTGCTAAAATAAACCGTCCAAAATGGATATCAAAACAAAGAAAATCATTGTCCTGAAGGGGTTAAGAAGAAACATTGTCAACACCATACTTTCCTTTGCCATAACACTTCTTTTTTCTGATATCCCCTGATTGTAGATTGGCTCTCCCCCTTACTGGATCTAAATAAAGACCCAAGAAGGTCTTATCTCTGCAGTTTAACCTCTTTAGAGTAACACAGCCAAACTACAATAACATGCTGAGAGATAAGCTTTTAAAAGCTCTGGGCTGGAAACCCTCTGTGTTCTCCTTAAATCAGCACTCAATCTATAGGGAACAAGATGTGTAGTAGTCTTATTTTAATGTTATTGTCAAAATCATTCCGATTTGTTTATATGTAACAATATATTAATATCAAGGACATAAGGATCGGGTTCACAGTGTGCCTTCAGAACACTCCTTGGAATAATCTGATATGGCCATTTTAAAAGATAGAAAGCCTCCATTTACTTGCGGGATACAGTGTTAATATTCTAAGTTGTAATGAAATTGAGGGATGAAGTTCAAATCGTATTTGCACTCTGCTCTCCAGAACGTCCCATAAAGGTTCAATGATGTTTAGATCTATGAAGGCAATGGAAGGGTCTGATTCCATATTTCTGTTCATGGAACCATTCCTGAATTTGTTAAACAGTGCAAATAGGGGTATTATCATCCTAGAATATGGCACCCTCCTTAAGGAACAGTAATTTTACCTAGTCCTGTAAATATAAGTAATAAATACTAGTAAATTTTTAAATGTAATGAAGTGTTGGAAGTGTGTTCAAAATCAAATATATATATATATATATAGTTTGTGTGTGTGTGTGTGTGTGTGTGGAAAAATGAGCACTCATCAGTCTTCTCCAATGCAGTATATTAAGTTTGGTATTAAAACCTTATACTGCATTTGAAATATGGATTAGTGTTCCTTTTTCAAATGTCTACAACCCATAAAGCCTTCGAGATCTTAGTTTGACATTACTGTTCCAGATCAAACTACTGGCGATAAACAAAACATTCTGATGCAAACTTCACCTACCTTATCCCTAGAGAGGACCATAGTGATATAAACTATTATTATTATAAAAAAAATGTAATCCATGTAACTGGTAAAATATGTGACCTATTTTTACATCAAATAAAGTTTCATATCTGGAGAGCGCCTTACACTCATCCTTTCCTTCCTACGTTCAATTTCGCTTCTTTTTGAGAAGTAAATTTTCTTTTATTTAGTGATATACAACACATGATATTGTCTCTTTTCTCATTTACACTCTCATTGTATGTAATAACTTTGTAAATGGCTGAATGAGCCATACTTTATTTGAAAGGAGGCCATGAACTAACATTTGGTAAGTGTATTAGAAAATTATTATTATAATAATAAGATAGTTCAGCTTCTGGAAGACAAACTGTACATTATAGTATTAGTGCATGTGTGATTACCAAAAATGTATATACAAACTAAGTGATAAATACAGTGGAGCAAAAAAGTATTTAGTCAGCCACCAATTGTGCAAGTTCTCCCACTTAAAAAGATGAGAGAGGCCTGTAATTTCCTCATAGATACACTTCAACTATGAGAGACAAAATGAGAAAAAAAATCCAGAAAATCACATTGTCTGATTTTTAAAGAATTTATTTGCAAACTATGGTGGAAAATAAGTATTTGGTCAATAACAAAACTTCATCTCAATACTTTGTTATATATCCTTTGTTGGCAATGACAGAGGTCAAACGTTTTCTGTAAGTCTTCCCAAAGTTTTCATACACTGTTGCTGGTATTTTGGCCCATTCCTCCATGCAGATCTCCTCTAGAGCAGTGATGTTTTGGGGCTGTCGCTGGGCAACACAGACTTTCAACTCCCTCCAAAGATTTTCTATGGGTTTGAGATCTGGAGACTGGCTAGGCCACTGCAGGACCTTGAAATGCTTCTTACGAAGCCACTCCTTTGTTGCCCGGGCGGTGTGTTTGGGATCATTGTCATGCCTTGCTGAGGTTTTCACTCAAAATCCCACGATACATGGCCCCATTCATTCTTTCCTTTCCACGGATCAGTCGTCCTGGTCCCTTTGCAGAAAAACATGATGTTTCCACCCCCATGCTTCACAGTAGGTATGGTGTTCTTTGGCTGCAACTCAGCATTCTTTCTCCTCCAAACACGACGAGTTGAGATTTTACCAAAAAGTTCTACTTTGGTTTCATCTGACCATATGACATTCTCCCAATCCTCTTCTGGATCATCCAAATGCTCTCTAGCAAAATTCAGATGGGCCTGGACATGTACTGAGCCAGCAGGGGGACACGTCTGGCACTGCAGGATTTGAGTCCCTGGCGGCGTAGTGTGTTACTGATGGTAGCCTTTGTTACTTTGGTCCCAGCTCTCTGCAGGTCATTCACTATGTCCCCCCGTGTGGTTCTGGGATTTTTGCTCACCGTTCTTGTGATCATTTTGACCCCACGGGGTGAGATTTTGCGTGGAGCTCCAGATCGAGGGAGATTATCAGTGGTCTTGTATGTCTTCCATTTTCTAATAATTGCTACCACAGTTGATTTCTTCACACCAAGCTGCTTGCCTATTGCAGATTCAGTCTTCCCAGCCTGGTGCAGGTCTACAATTTTGTTTCAGGTGTCCTTCGACAGCTCCTTGGTCTTGGCCATAGTGGAGTTTGGAGTGTGACTGTTTGAGGTTGTGGACAGGTGTCTTTTATACTGATAACAAGTTCAAACAGGTGCCATTAATACAGGTAACGAGTGGAGGACAGAGGAGCCTCTTAAAGAAGAAGTTACAGGTCTGTGAGAGCCGGAAATCTTGCTTGTTTGTAGGTGACCAAATACTTATTTTACCGAGGAATTTACCAATTAATTTATTAAAAGTCCTACATTGTGATTTCCTGGATTCTTTCCCCCCCATTCTGTCTCTCATAGTTGAAGTGTACCTATGATGAAAATTATAGGCCTCTCTCATCTTTTTAAGTGGGAGAACTTGCACAATTTGGGCTGACTAAATACTTTTTTGCCCCACTGTATTCTATATAGTCATTACAAACCAATCAAATAAATTATGTTTATGGTTTCACAACCTCCCTCCTGGGACATGTTGATATTTCAGTCATATTTATTAATTCAAGGAAATGCTTCCAAACTATGTGTTTGCAATTACAGCAATTTACGTTATCTCAGGCATAGAAAGTGGATTAAATACAACATTTTTGGTAGGATATTGAAATATATGTCATGAAACACGTTCTTAGCAAAAAAAGCATTCATCTGATCTTCTGTGGCCTTAGAGGTCAGTTGGCTAGTCCACAATATTTTAATCTCTGACAGTTATGGCAAAGCTTAGTGAAAAAAAAATGTCTTAATTATAGGCCCTTTCAAAATATCCTTTCTTGGCATCAATTTTTTTTGTAAGAATATTCTTTCCTTTTTCAATTGCTACAATCGATAAATAATTTTGCAATTGATAAATAATGTTGATAAATATTTAACTTTAATATTTGTGGCTATGTGTTGTTTTACTATCTTGATTTATCTCTTGCAGTTAATGTACAAAATATATTTCTTTATGACCTGAGGGTGTTTATATAACTGTAAAATAGAGTTATTACAAATGACATACAAATAAAATGTCTCAATTATAAAACCAGAATGTTCATTATTATTTTTTTAAACAGTGCAGTCTGGTGCGAATGTTGCAGGCTATCTGACAGTTGGAATTAGTAATATATAACGGTGGTAATACTATGTCATTGTTTCCACTTTATACAGAAGATAAATTTGATTCTAAAATAATGTCTTAGGTCTTACCTCTGGCTAACATTGTAAAGGTAGGTCAGATTGAGTTAGGAATTCTATAGGGTTTACCCAATATACTCCGATCTGGTCCGCAATGGATTCTCTTCAGGCACATTAGCAGAATTTAAAAAATCATCGAAATGCAGCAACTCATTATTAATGAATTTGTATCCTAATCGACCATTTGGGCTGTTCATTATCCAAAGCATCAAAGATGTTAGGATCAGGAGATTTTGCTATAAAATGCAAACAATTTTGGCTACCTAATATGCCGATCTCCCCCCATGCTCCGAATTCGGGAAACATACACAAAATATGCCCATTTCAAATCTCCAAAGTTTAGCTGGAGAATTGAATAGAAAAGTGTAAAAGTATTAAAGTAAACATATTTTAAACCCAGAAATATTTATATACAATTATAATATATTAATGTAAAATATTACAATAGTATAGTGACATTAATTTAAGCATTTTAAAATTTTAATATACAATTATTTTTATTATTTTATGTTGATTTACTTTATTTTAATAAACTTAATTATAAAAAAATATCATTTTGTTTTAATGATTTTTATTTAAAGATACTTTGGACCATTACGGGAGGACTATGGCTATTTCGACTATAGTCAAAGTGCACCCATTGACTTCTATGAGAGGACTTTCAGCTAAATTTGTAATAGCCGAGGTCCTCCCGAAATTACCCCTAAATAAGCCTAAGTCCTCCCCATAACAGTATATGTGAAAGATCGAGACTACCACTTAATTTTGGTGTAATTGAGCTGAGTTCACTGCCGGGAGTTATCACATGGATCCGGCAATGATGTCCAAATTGCCGAAATATTCAGAGGCACATCAGGGCTACCTGGGTAGCTTGACATTCGGGTTCCGATGTACTTTTTATCAGCGTATATTTGGTCGACCTTTATATATAAAATGCTGCATAAGGTAGTTGTGTATGTTAAATGATATATAAAATTGTAAAAACAAAGCACTACTTCTTACTTTTGCCAGATTTCTTTTTCTGTGTAATTTAGATTGACATGCGTTGGTAATGGTTAGCTAGGGTTGCCAGATCAGCAATTATTTTTTTTCCATGGTTTAGCTTCCCCCTGTGTCCAGGGGGAACTAAAGAATGAATCAAATCATGGGATACAAAGGTAACTACTTTGAAAACCTAATTTTCCTCCAAGAACATAAACAAAACTTGTAAAAGTTTTAAGTGTCTCGAAAAAAATGGCTTTCATAACAGCTGTCTGTTTAGATGAATCCAGTAGGTGGAATTAATGTAAGATTTAGTTCATGTCCACTGCAAGCAAACAGTAGCAGTTCAGAAGTGTGGTTAAGTAGGAATGGGCACATGGGGCATTAAGATAAAAAAAGCATTGACAAAAAATATTTCTTTTTGTGCCTGGACACTTTAAACGCTATATATGTGCCCACTAGGCACAGATGAGTTATGTTTATGTACCATCGTGCAGCAGTTGAATTGTAAACAGTTTTTTTCTGTTAATTTACCCCATTCTGTCCATATCATACATTCATGGCTCTGCAATCAATATCTAAGGTTTCAGATTCTGCAGAAACTAACTAACAGTGTGTAATGAAATGTGTTGTGATCCATCATTTGATGCTTGTGGCTGCAAAAAATAAAGGATAGACGATGTCAACGTTCCTGTACTGAACAGCACAGGATATAAAAAACTGGCCTTGTTTACAACTATTTGTGTTCTTTCTCTTAAGAAATTCATTGGTGTATACACTGCCAATACCTTTATAACTGAACTGGTGAATGAATGTCCTATTTGTTGGTGGGTTTTTTTTTCTGTCCCTGTTACAAAATGTTGGTTTTGGTTGAAAGGGATTTGAGAGTTAGATGTGGCACTGTAGCTGCCGGTGTCACAGACTGTGGCTATGTTAAAGAGATCAGAGGATGGAGAATGTGTGTGTGAAGATTTAGAAAAATAGATGAATACAATGGACTTCAAAGCCCACCATAATTAGAAATTTCAGGAAAAAAGTGATCTCACAGTCTCAGAAAATTGTAAAATAGACATTTTACCCTGAGATTATGCCTCTCTCTCCCATTTCCATTTCAAACTCTGGTCATTTAAGTTTCCCCTTATCTCTGTTATTGTTCCCTTTCCTTTTGTTGCCCCATCTCATTGTCCCCCATGTGCTCTATTTACCTCCATGTATGATGATTATGACAATGTACTCAGATGCTAAGTGCCACCTCAGAGGCTCCAGGGTGCCACAGGTGGCACCTGTGCCATAGGTTCTCAATCTCTGATCTAGTGTAATGTTTCCTTACCACTATTGCCTTGGTTGTGCCCTGATCTGATGGTGGGAAAGGCTCTCCTTCAACACTGCCTTCCCATGAGCTGCTTCTCCTATTCTCCATTTCAGAGAGAAAAGTGTTCAGACCCACATGTGTGCTGAACTCTTATAAGTAATGTGCATTCTGCTGTAGGACATGCGCCTGTATGATGACTGTCCATAAGCTTGTAGATTTCCTGGATTGTAAATATTTGTGTACTAATATTAACTCCTCTTATTGTCTGACATCTTGCCTGCTTTAGTTGGATTCCCTTTTGAGATATATTGTTTTCAGCAGATGTGGATTGCATGTCACCCCACAGAGACATGCCTTGACTACACTATTAGGTTTCCCCCCATAAATTACAAAACAGTTGTATGTTATGGATGAGAGACTCATTTCTTTATACCCTTTTTGCATTCCTTGTTAAGGTCTGTTTTGCGTTTGACATGCTAACTCTATGGCAATATGTCTCAGTGTGCGTATGTAGTCTGTAGTCTAAGGGTCTTGGACTCTTGATCGTGGTTGTTTCACTGCGGCAGTTAGAGCACCAAATACTAACCACCTAATAAAATATTCCCCTCTTACCCAAAAAGTACCCCCTAACCCCAAACCTTAAGTCTCAAACTAACCCTAATACTAACCCAGAACCCCGATTGCTAATACTAACCCTAGATATAACCCCTAAACCTAACCTGCATTGATGGAGAGCTGATGAACTGTTAGGCATTCGAACTCCTGCAATTATGTAGCCACTATGAAACATAACTGTCCCATACCGGCAGGTGATTTAGGGGGATAGACCAAATGTAGTTGGCACCCTTATTTATAAAAAAAATAGATATTTTTCCATGCCCTAACCATTATTTTTATGCCTCTAAAAAAGTCATGGAAAGGGCTAGAGGGCTGCAAAAGGAAGTATAATGTGGGTAAGAGTAGGACAAGTGCCCTGTAAGCAAATGTGGATAGGGAAATAACTTAAAATAACATAAAATACATACAAATTAAAAATACAGCTGAGCCATAAAATAGCACAAGATGGAATCTTTGATTTTAGCTTTGGAAGAACATAAATCTAAATCTAAAGCATGGCTGCCAGGAGGATCAACAGAATTATCCATTTGAGAGAGGGTTGGAGTGCAGGGTATTCTCTTTCAGTTTATAATAAGTGACCCATAGGTTGAGGAGGCGGGAGCGGCGCTGGAGGAGGAGGAGGTAGCCAACACTGTTTATTATTTGTTTTTGTTTTTTTAAATTGGGGTAGCCCCAAAATATTGGGACATATAACAACAGAAAACAAAGAATAAGTGCACGTGAGTATAACAATGACTGGGTGAGGCCGGTATAAATGTCTATTCTGCACAAGGTACAGACACGTCTGGTGGGATCCATGCCTGGTTCATCTTAATAAACGTGAGCTTGTCCACGTTGGCTGTGGACAGGCGGCTGCGCTTGTCTGTGATAACGCCCCGTGCCGTGCTAAACACACGTTCAGACAATACACTGGCTGCAGGGCAGGCCAGCACCTCCAAGGCATAAAGGGCAAGCTCAGGCCATTTGCCAAATTTGGAGACCCAGAAGCTGAATGGGGCAGACCCATCAGTCAGTACGTGTAGGCCTGTGCACACGTACTGTTCCACCATGTTGCTGAAATGCTGCCTCCTGCTAAGACGTTGCAAATTAGATGGTGGTGCTGCTTCTTGTGGTGTGCTGACAAAGCTTTTCCACATTTTGGCCATGCTAACCCTGCCTTCTGAGGTGCTGGTGGTGCCCCAGCTGCGTTGGCGACCTCTTCCTCCTCCTCCTCATCATCCTCATCCTCCTCAAAAACTGTGCCCTGGCTTGACAGTTGTGTACCTGGCCTATGCTGGTGCAGGAACCCACCCTCCAAGCCACTTGTGAATGACTGGCCTGATAACCGTGGAAATTACCCCTCTTCTTCCTCCTCCTCCTCCTCCTCATCATCCTCATCCTCCTCAAAAACTGTGCCCTGGCTTGACAGTTGTGTACCTGGCCTATGCTGGTGCAGGAACCCACCCTCCAAGTCACTTGTGAATGACTGGCCTGATAACCGTGGAAATTACCCCTCTTCTTCCTCCTCCTCCTCCTCCTCATCATCCTCATCCTCCTCAAAAACTGTGCCCTGGCTTGACAGTTGTGTACCTGGCCTATGCTGGTGCAGGAACCCACCCTCCAAGCCACTTATAAATGACTGGCCTGATAACCGTGGAAATGACCCCTCTTCTTCCTCCTCCTCCTCCTCCTCATCATCATCCTCCTCCTCCTCAAAAACTGTGCCCTTGCTTGACAGTTGTGTACCTGGCCTATGCTGGTGCAGGAACCCACCCTCAAAGCCACTTGTGAATGGCTGGCCTGATAACCGTGGAAATGACCCCTCTTCCTCCTCCTCCTCCTCCTCCTCCTCATCATCATCATCCTCATCCTCCTCAAAAACTGTGCCCTGGCTTGACAGTTGTGTACCTGGCCTATGCTGGTGCAGGAACCCACCCTCCAAGCCAATTGTGAATGACTGGCCTGATAACCGTGGAAATGACCCCTCTTCTTCCTCCTCCTCTTCCTCCTGTGCCACATCCTCTTCCATCATCGCCCTAAGCGTTTTTTCAAGGAGACATACAAGCGGGATAGTAAGGCTGAGAACGGCGTCATTGGCACTGGCCATGTTGGTGGAGTACTCAAAACAGTGCAAAATGGCACACAGGTCTCGCATGGAGGCCCACTCATTGGTGGTGAAGTGGTGTTCCGCAGAGCGAATGACCTGTTCGTGCTGCAGCTGATACTCCACTATCGCCTGCTGCTGCTCGCACAGTCCCTCCAGCATGTGCAAGGTGGAGTTCCACCTTGTGGGCACGTCGCATATGAGGCGGTGAGCGGGAAGGCTTAAGTTGCTACAGTGCAGACAGGCGAGCAGCAGCAGGGTGAGAACGCCTAAAGTGCGCACAGACGGCCCGCACTTTCTGCAGTAGCTCTGATATATCTAGGTAGTTTTTCAGGAATTTCTGCACCACCAAATTCAGCACATGCGCCAGGCAAGGGATGTGCGTCAAACCAGCTAGGCCCAGAGCTGCTACGAGATTTCGCCCATTATCGCTCACCACCAGGCCGGGCTTGAGGTTCAGTGGCAACAACCACTCATTGGTCTGTTGTTCCTTGCCCGTCCACAGCTCCTGCACGCTGTGGGGTTTTCCCCCCAAACATGAGTTTTAAAAGAGCCTGCTGTCGTTTGCCCCTGGCTGTGCTGAAGTTGGTGGTGAAGGTGTTACGCTGACCGGATGAGGAGGTGGTAGAGGAGAAGGAAGAAGCTGAGTAGGAGGAGGAGGCAACAAGAGGCAAAGATAAATGCCCTGCAATCTTCGGTGGCGGAAGGACATGCGCCAAACTGCTATCTGCCTCAGGCCCAGCCACCACTACATTTGCCCAGTGTGCAGTTAGGGAGATATAGCGTCCCTGTCCGTGCTTACTGGTCCACGTATCTGTGGTTATGTGGACCTTGCCACAGATGGCATTGCACAGTGCACACCTGATTTTGTCCGCCAATTGCTTGTGCAGGTAAGGGATGGCTCGCCTGGAAAAGTAGTAGCGGCTGGGAACCACGTACTGTGGGACAGCCACCGCCATCAGGTTTTTAAAACTGTCATTTGACAGCATTTCAAAGGCCAGGAATTTGGAAATGCTGGCATTCAGGGCCAGTGTTCGCGGGTGGGTAGGGCCATACTTCCTTTTTCTCTACAGTGTTTGGGAGATGGACAGCTGAACGCTTCCATGGGACAGTGTTTTGATGCTTGGGGACGGTGGCGGACGTGGTGGCGTTGCTGCCACTTCCTCTATTTGCTCGGTGGCAGGTGCCACTGTGACTCCAGAGCTGGAGGAAGAGGCCAAGACAGCAGCAGAAGAGGAAGCAGGAGAAGCCTAAGAGCTTTCTTGGGTTTTGAGATGCTTACTCCACTGGAGCTCGTGTTTTGCATGTAGATGCCTGGTCATGCAGGTTGTGCTCAGGTTTAGCACGTTTATGCCTCGCTTCAGGTTCTGATTGCACAGCTTGCAAACCACTCGTGTCTTGTCGTCAGCACATTGTTTAAAGAATTGCCACGCCAGGGAACTCCTTGGAGCTGGCTTTGGTGTGCTCGGCCCCTGGGTGCGGTGGGCAGTAGCAGGCGTACTGTCTAGGGAACGGCCGCTACGGTTTTGCACCCTGCTCCCTCTTATGCTGCGCTGGTGCCTCTTTGCGACCACCGCCTCTTCCTCCAAACTGGACACGTCACTCGCATGACCTTGATTCCATGTGGGGTCTAGGACCTCATCATCCTCCATATCATCTTCCTCCCACTCCTCAACCCTGCCCTCCTTGCCGGTCTGCACACTGCCGAAAGCCACAGCAGTTGGCACCTGTGTTTCGTCATCATCAGAGACGTGCTACGGTGGTCCTCGCATTTCCTCATCCTGACACATAAGTGGTTGTGCATCAGTGCACTCAATCTCTTCCACTTCTGGGCAAGGCTAGGTGGATGGCCCACGGAAACCCAGGCAGCAGAGTCATTAAAAAGCATAAGAAACTGCTGCATGACTTGTGGCTCAGACTGCTTGGCTGATTTGAAAGGGGGTGAGGTGAAAGACAGATGGCCATGGGCTGCACGTGCCAACTCTGAGCTTTCAGCAGGGGACTGGGTGAGAGACAATGTCAAAGAACTGGAGGCACTGTCAGCCACCCAATCTACTATCGCCTGTACTTGTCTGGCCTCACCATTCTAAGAGCGGCATTCGGCCCTACCAAATAACGCTGAAGGTTATGTCGCGTACTAGCACCTGAGGAAGGTGTTTCACTTGTGCGTGTAGCTGGCACAGATCGACCACGTCCTCTCCTTGCAACAGGAGCTCCACCAACACCAGCAGCACCATGACCAGGGCCACGTCTCTTATTTGACTCTCTCCTCATTTTTTGCATTCACCCACCAAACTAACAGATGGTTTATGTCAGACGTCAATGTAACCGCCAATAGTCAACAATTTTTTTTTTTGTTTTGTTTATTGGACTGCAAGAAATGCACCGCAGGCCGCAAATGTACTATTTAACACCCAAAACAATTAGAATTTTTCAAAGTACGCTGTAAGCACAGTATTTGATGGTTCTATTTGACTCTCAGATATGAAGTGCAGGCTACAAATGTACTATTTAGCCCCCAAAACAATTCAAATTTTTCAAAGTGCGCTGTAAGCTTAATATTTGACGGTTCTATTTGACTCTCAGATATGAAGTGCACCGCAAGACGCAAATCTACTATTTAACACACAAAACAATTCGAATTTTTCAAAGTGCGCTGTAAGCACAGTATTTGACGGTTCTATTTGACTCTCAGATATGAAGTGCACCGTAAGACGCGAATGTACTATTTAACACCCTAAAAAATTTGAGTGCGCTGTAAGCACAGTATTTTGATAGACATGTGCATTAGTTTTCGGACGAATGCATTTTTGTCCGAAAATAGCATTTTAGTTAATTCGTTTGAAAAACGAAAATACTTAGCTAACGAAAGCCGAATGAACGAATGGTTAATAAACGAAAATCATTCGTCCATTCGTAGTACTATTGGCATTCTATAAGCCGAAATAGAGTCGGTTTATAGAATACAATCGCATTACACATACATAGTACATTCCATAAACCGACATAATAAACGAATTTCGGTTTATGGAATGCATGTAAGTCTATTGGCATTCTATAAACTGACTCTATTTCGGTTTATAGTAATGCCAATACTATAGCACGAATGGACGAATGATTTTCGTTTATTATATTAAATCATTCGTTCATTCTTCATAGCATTTGCCATACATGCAATTTATAAGCCGAAAGTCTTTAAATCGAACGGTCGTTTTATAGACTTTCGGCTTATGGAATACATGTAATACTATGGGCTTTCAATAAACAGAGTCCCCATTCGTAAAGTTTTATGAATGGGAACTCTAGTTCGGTTTATAGAAAGCCCATAGTATTACATGTATTCCATAAGCCGAAAGTCTATAAACCGAACGTTCGGCCAATAGTACTATTACATGCATTCCAAATGACGAAAGTCTATAAACCGAACGTTCGGTTTATAGACTTTCGGCTTATAGAATACATGTAATCCTATTGCTATTCTATAAACTGAACGTTCGGTTTATAGAATAGCAATAAGATTACATGTATTCCATAAGCCGAAAGTCTATAAACCGAACGTTCGGTTTAATGACTTTCGTCATTTGGAATGCATGTAATAGTACTATTGGCTTTCTCTACACAGAGACAGAGTCTCCATTCATAAAAAATTATGAATGGAGACTCTGGCTCTGTTTAGAGAAAGCCAAGATTCAACACCAGAATTCTTTACTAATCTGTCCCTCACAGCTGCAGCATCCTCTCCCTACACTAAGAATAACTCATGTGATGTGCGGTGACTCCAGCTTATATAAAAAGGCTGGATCACATGCTGCACTGGCCAATCACAGCCATGCCATTAGTAAGCATGGCTGTGATGGCTTCAAGGGCAAACGAGTCAAACGCTTGTTGATTGGCTGCCCTGCCTTTCAAAACGCGCCATTATATCGCTGAACGCATGCATGCACACTCACCCACCAGCTGAAGAAGTTTTTTACGAAACGCGTCCTGAGGGGTGTCCTGTTTTTGTGTCTGTGCTTATAGTGTATATTTTATACATATGTTCTGTACCTGGCCAGGTGAACAACACTATACTAGCAGTGGTTAAGGTTGTACTATATATATTTTATATATTATTTTATTCTACTTTACTGCATATTTATATTTCTTTTTGTGTATATTTTATTCCATTTATTTTCTCATTATATTACTGTGGTATTAGACTTAGTTGTAGTCTTTTTACCTTATATACATGTATGTTTTCATCTTGTGACAATAAATCTTTTCTATTTTTATAAATTATGTCTTGTTCTTTTTGGGGTATATTTTAGCGCTGTCTCTCTTTTTATTAATCCAATGTTCTGGCTATATGTTATTCTTTAGTGTAAATCAATGATGGTTTGGGTGCCTATATGTGTTCACTGGCAGGATAGGTATATGACTAGAAAAACCATAAACCAAACCTATTAAAATTCCATTTTAACCATCTACAATTTAGAGCTCTTTCCCAAATTTTAGAAGACAGATGCCATCAAGGCTGTTAAATGAAGCTAAATATAAGAAAGTGTTAATTAATTCACTGGCTACAAAAATGCCATTCTTGTCTGTAACATCTGAGTGAAAGCTGAACGTTTGAATTATATATGAGGCTATATTTAGAATGCAGCAGTAGACATTAATCCTGCATATGATAGTATACCTTATTATCAGTTCAATATCTTTATAGGAAAAGGGGACTTTAGTGCAAGCTCATATTTGCAGACTACATCCACACAAGATATATATATACAGAGGGTTTACTTGAATAAATGATGTGGTATTCTGGAAGGTGATGAGCTTCATGGCATTATAGAGTAAATCAGTTGTTTATGACTAGCATATGCTACTGAGTAGAGATTATTGTCTCATAAAAATGTTATATAGCTACACAAAAGATTCACATTGGGCATCTAACCAAGCTGGCTAGCTCATTCATAATTTTTTGGGTACTTGATGTTGGAAAAGAGGCAAAATAAAACAATGAAAATAAATAATTAACTGTACCGCTAATACGTTTTCTTATCTCTTCTACAGTATACTATTTTGCCCTTATGCTGTCATCAGAAAGCATTTATTTTACTTTTTTCTTTTTTTCATAACTTGTTCAGGAATAATTTTCTGTATGATAAAAAAGGGTATTTTATTGGGTTAATCATACTACCAGCAGCTTGTATAAACATATTTTATGGCAAGACAGGAGGCTTCGTATTTGCATAAACCTTCACTGATAAACCTCCAGCAGCAAAAGAGTTAAACTTACTGATAGTAAAACAACCAATCATTAAACAGTACACAACATAAAAGACCCCAGTAAACACTCCCACTTCCTCTTTATTTGCTTTTTCTGAGACATTGGCTACGCAGACCTCTCGAGAAAGATGGCCGCCAGAAGTTCTGGGCCAAGCGGCCTAGACCCACATTACCGGACAAGGTCACAAAGACTCCGGATTTCGACCCAACCTTTGCCACATCCATGGCACATAGTGGCAAGGATCCCAATAAGGGTTTGGAACAGGGAATGCTGTCTACCCAGGTCAATCTACTGGACGTCTCTGGCCCCCTGACCCAAATTTTCTGGATGGAGGTTGACGCCCTTACGGATAGAACTCCCTTGGATCCCCAGCTGACTAGTGAATGGGCCCAGCGTGTCCTCTGTCTACTTGGCAACGCAAACGCGTTATCTACCGAACGGTGCAATGCATCGCTCTTCAAAATGGACAATAAATGTACGTAGTTGGCCACTAAGGAACTGGGCCCTGAAGCTAATTGCCTGCTCTTTGGGGGCAGATTTTTGAAAAACCTGAAACAACATGTAAACATGTTTACTTCCCTAAACAAATCAATATCTTCCATGCGAAGAGTCTTCAGAGGAGACCATTTTATCCACAGAGCTGGTTGGCAGACGGGCCGTACCACCAGCAGAGCTGCCTTCACAGGCTTCAGGCCCCAATTTCCTGAGGCATCATCCTCCTACAGGTTCCAGGGCCGTTCAGTGTCCTATCGCACGCCCTCCTTCCGTTTGACTTCCAGGTTCAGAGGAGCCTCCTCTTCCAGGGCAAGATTTCAGTCAGGTAAGACTTTTACCAGTTCTCCCTCATGTTCCCATTTCTGGCAGATTGTCCCATTTCCTTCCTCAATGGTCTATGCTCACCCAGGATCCCTGGGTCCTACAAACCATCACAGGTTTCAGTATCAAATTCTCTTCCACACCACGCTGGCGTGTTCTTCTCCATCCCCTGGTCATGTTTTTGGAGGCCCTATCGCTCGTAGACGCAGAGCTTTCATCCCTTTGGGAAAAGAGAGCTATAGAACGGGTTCTAGACCGTCCCTTTTTTCTCAGCAATATGTTTCTGGTGAAAAAGAAGTCTGGGGAATACCCCCAGTTATCAATCTCAGGGCTCTGAACTTGCACATTTCCTACAGACACTTCAAGATGGACACTTCAATCATTGTATGCGATCTCCACAGGGAACGAGATTGGCTTGCCCGCTTGGATCTCAAGGATGCTTACCTCACAGTTCCCATCCACCCAAGCGACAGAACATTTCTGCAATTCCACTGGCAGGGCCGCCTGTGGCAATCCATCTGCATTCTTTTCGGATTCAGTTTAGCAGCCTGGTGCTTCACGAAAACTCCTGAAGTCCGTCATGGAGTTCCTACGGGCTCAAAGGATTTGCTCCATAATCTATCTGATCGATATCTTTTGATGTCTCACCATCCATTGATTACAAGACATAGGGTTCGTGATCAACGAGGTCAAATCAGATCTGGTTCCGACTCAATCGGTCCAGTTTCTGGGATTTACTGTGGACTCCGTACGTTCAGTTCTCAAACTCCCTCAATCCATCAGATGGTTTTCATCACAGACAAAGTTCGGTAAGAGCTCCACTGGTGGCTCAACCATATTCAGGCCTAGAACGGCAAAGCTATTTTCGCCTCCCAGACTTTACTCTGGACTCCAATGCCAGTCTACTTGACTGGAACACTTTGTGTGGAGAAACAGCCACCAGGGGTCTGTGGACTCCAGAGGAAAGAAGTCTTCATATCAACTGCTTGGAACTCATCACAAGCTCTTTCACCATACACAGCTTCACCAAAGATCTCACCATTGCTCTCTCGTCCTTCGAATGGACAACGTTTCAGCTGTCCGTTATGTCAACCACCTATGTGGCTCTCGCTCCAAGCTCCTGACAGAACTGACCAAGGACCTCTACCAGTATTGTTTGGATCATCACTTGTCCATTTGGGCAGAGTACCTTCCGGGAAAGGACAATCTTGTGGCAGACTGGTTTTCATGTCACATTGCCAGTGACTGGCACTTAGACCCCTGGGTGTTTCAACACCTCGATCAACTTTGGGGTCCCTTGCAGATGGACCTGTTTGTATCAAGGACAAATCACCAAACAGAGATGTTCTTCAGTTGGATGCCGGATCCCCTATCTTCGACAGAATATGCCTTTCTCCAGGTATGGCAGCCCCAAGGGGCTTATGCCTTTCCACCATTCTTGATGATCCTTCAGACTCTCCATCTGTTGGGGTTGCAGGGCACCACAGTTCTCCTGATCGCCCCTCTTTGGCGGACTCAGCCATGGTTTCCTCTGTTACTGGAGCTGTTGTGCAGGGACCCTCCTCTTGCCCACATCTCCGGATCTCCTGATAGACCCTCAGAAGAATTTTCATCCACTGATCCTGCAGGACGTCTGTGCATGGTGTCTTGGACAGTTTCCGGGGTTCGTGGGACGTGTCAGGACTATCGGCGGTGGCTCAACATCTTCTCTAGGATTCATGGGCCCCAGGGACTAGGAAGTCTTACCTCCATGCTTGAAGGAACTGGCATAGCTGGTGTTTTGGAAAACAGCTCAATTTCTTTATGGCCCCTATTGTAGCTATTCTAAATTTTCTAGCCTCTCTGTTTACACAGAATAAATCGTATCAGACGAGTAACATTTTTCGCTTGGCGGCTTATATCTTTAACGTTCCTGGTGTAGGCAAGGACCCATCTGTGTGTTGTCTACTTCGGGCATTTAGTCAGCTCGACCCCGCTCGGTCCACTACTCCTCTTTTTGGGACGTCTCCCAAGTTCTTCGGTTTGTCGAAAGTTGGCCGGATAATGTTCTCTTATCTCTGCAACTGATTTCGGCTAAACTCGCCTTTTTATTCTGTCTCATGTCGTTCTGTCGGCTCCCGGGCATTCGCACTTTTCACGTTGACTCATTTTCATTCTCACCTGAAGGTGTTACTGTTACTATTTTGTACCAAGTCTCATTCTACCTCTTTTTCGTACCCATATTTTCCTGATCACCCCAAACTTTCTCCTATCTCCTATCTTTCTTCCATGTCACCTCTCCACTCTGCAACTCGAGGTCCTCTCTTCATTTCCTATGTTCGTCCCTTTAAACCGGTATCAGTTCCCACTATATTACACTGTATTAAATGTTGCATTTGGCAGGTATAGATGGTTGTTTGGGTGCACTTGGTTCATGGGGTGGCAGCTTCCAGGCCTTCTCTTCGGGTGATTCGCTTGCAGATGTTTTGGCAGCATCTGACTGGTCCAGGTAATCAACGTTTTGCATTTTTTACTTCTGACCTCGGACTCACATGTCGACCTCTCTGGACCGGTGTTAAAACTGCAAATACGAGGCCTCCTGTCTTGCCATAAAATTATGGATTATTCTAGCCTTGGTGTAGAAATATTCTAAATTGTATTAAAGACAGGCGAATATTTCCCTCCCTTTGGTGTTTTTTCTCTTCCCATTATCTGCCTGTGTCTCTTAGGTCTTATCTGCATGTGTTACTCATTTGTCTTGCATTACATTCCCCATCTTATTGTTATTTATACATCTACTTATCTGTATTTTGCATCTAACTTAGTTATTGGTTCTCTGCCTATTGATATGATATACACTTATATATACACAAGTTTGGAGAATCCGTTTACTTTCACAATGTTTCTCCTGACCCCTTTCAGTTTGATCTTGGATCTGTAGGCTATCTGCTCCTTCTCCCCTACAGTTTGGAAAGTTGGATCTACCTCTTTTCGGAATTTGGTGCTTCTCCTGATCGACACATCAAAGAAAGAGGAAGTGGGGATGTTTACTGGGGTCTTTTATACAGTTTACTGTTTACTGATTGGCTGTTTTACTATCAGTAAGTTTAACTCTTTTGCTGCTGGAGGTTTATCAATAAAGAAGGTTTATACAAATACTCGTCTCCTGTCTTTAATAAAATTTTGATTATTTCTACACCAAGGCTAGAATAATATCTAATTATCCGTGAAGACTAAAGGTCCTCTTCTTTGGAGATAAGATCTTTCAACACATTACTACTACCATTAATCTGTGAGTGGAAAATCGACATAATACATCTAGACTTCATGTCCGGAATTGGATCTATTTTGTTTTCTGTTTCCCTTTTACATATGTTATATTGTACTAAGGCAATCCTTTTACCAGAGGAATATCTCCTAATATAGGAGGTCAGGTCAATATATCGCTCATTTTATATACACTTATATGACACTTAGCCCACTGTCAAAGTATTTCTTCCCTTTCAGCTATTTCATTTGGTAACTGTGGGACAGACTTCAGATTATGTCCACTCCTAGATTCAATACATCACCTCTATGTCCCCTGAAATATATATTTACTTGTAACACATCTAGTGTTATAGTAGTTTGATTGTCCTCTTACTTTAGACACCAAATTATTGACACACATTATCACTTAGAATTTATTAAAAGCACAAATAAGTTGCATATTGTAGAGTTTTCATAAAGACTGTTTTTTTTTAGTCGCTAGACCATTTTTATTTTAAGCTTTAGATAATCTGTAAGTACAACAGTCCAGTGTTTCCTAGTACGGTAAGTGACTATTAAATCTCATAAAGAAATCATTCCATATACTTTCTGTTGTTGGCCAGACCATAGTCTTTTTAAAGTTTCTTCATTACTAAAGCTAATAAATTGTTTCATAACCTTTAACTTCGGGTAGGCTGCATAAGTGTACATATGGAAATGACCTTTATCTAATCATTTTAATGTAAGCAGGAAAGTCTCCAAGGTTCTCTTCCTGAGTTTGAGTTCCATTTCAACTATGTTCTTACTTAAAAATGTATTATGCTAGCTAAATGGGTGTTAATAACTATTTGCTGAAACTGACTTGAAACTGTTGAGGTGATTTTGATCCAATCAATAAATCTAGTAATTCAATGTTAAAATTATGTATTTGGTGTAAAAATGATGTAGAAAATTGAATTTATATAAATCACAAACTGGACAAATTATACATATGTATCTTTGCTCAAAATAATTATATCAATATATATTTTCCGTAGAGTGCCAAATCTGCTCTCCAGACATTAATTCAAACATTATTTTCAAGGATCCTATAACTTAATATAACTAGGTGCCAATGTATCACTCAATGATGTACCTCTGTTTTGTAAGAAGTGATACAAAAATGTGCCAAACACAGCTTAAGTAGCTTGAGCAGGAAATTGTTATTGGATAGGTATGTAGAGATCATTTGTAGGATTTTACTGATTTTAAACTAAATCCATGTTACCAACATATGAGGGTTGGCCCAACATGCACTGATAATTGGCTCCAAAATGGTGCTTCAGAATTGTTGATGTATTCAGATCACATTGGTGGCACAAAAAAACAGAATTTCAAGCTACACAGGTAGTGCCGATGTGTCTCCGAATACATCCACAATTTGTAAAACATAGTCTATTCCATACTGATATCTCTTGCCCACCAAAACCAAGAAAATTGCACCAAAACAAAATGGTAGCCCAGGTCTACCCTATAGACTTCTATGGGGGGGGACTTTGGTGTATTTCAAGGCCATTCTGGGAGGAGCTCTGCTAATATAAATATAGCCGAATTCTTCCCATAGAAGTCAAAGGGAGGACTTTCTCTATAACAATAAAAACTGGAGTTTAATAAAATTAAAAAAATTAAAAATAAACAAATTGACATTTATTAAATACATAAAAATAAAGTAAATGAACATAAAATAAAATAAAAAAATGCGTATGTTAATGTAAATTACTATTATAATATATAACATTACAATAAATTACATATTAATATATTATAATTGTGTATGAATGTGTTTGTGTTTAAAATATGTTTACTTTAATTATTCAACACTTTTTCATTCAATTATCCAACTAAAATGCAGAGAATTTTGTATGCGTTTCCCAAATGTTCAGAGCTGATCAGTGCATATTGGGTATCTGAAAATTTATTGTTTTCATAAAAAAATTGTCCTGATCTGAATGCTTCTGATTCTATGATTTCTGAATGACCCGAATAGTCAATTCGTACACAAATTCAATGATCCTGGGAAGCAGGATTTCTGAGATTTCTGAATTTCAGCTAAGTTGCCTGATCTGAAGCCATTTGAAGATTGTTATATATTGGGTAGACGCTTAAATAATGGGACCAAGTTCTTCCAGAAAGCACTTGAATAATATTCATAGTATGTCTAATATAAACCAGTAACTGAATAGCATATTTCTGTAGAAAAAAAACTTTGGGACTACCTAATGAACATAAACTCTTATGCATCATTAATAAGTAGATTTAAATGGGGTTCCTTGTAGGAGTGTCACAAAATTACTGTATTATTTATGGCTTGCATAGTCATTTAACTTCCATCGATGGGTAACGGGAGACTGGACACAATGGAGAACTCTGAAAAGTTTAGCTAATTAAAAGTATAAAATAGGAAGCCGTGCTTTTGTCTTGGACTTGGAGGTGTAAGTACCAAGAAGCTAGAGATAAGAAGCTCCGGTCTAGTTTTGCGCCTACTGTAACTAAAAATTGAAAGCAACTGCTGCAGAACTTCTTTCAAATCGGCCTGGAATCAAGAGCCATTTTGGACACAGCCATGTGCTTTGCTGATCTTCTCTAAAGTTAAGTACACTTGTTATATAATTAATACAATGCTATATAGATTATAACGGTTGTATTTCAGTGACTTTGTGATATCCTTTTAGATATATTGATTTTACTGCCAGGGGTATAAATAAAATGTATCACTACATTCATATCATAACATCTCTTGGTATTCATCTTTAGAAATAAATATTTATTAATTATTTTATGAATAAATAGTACCATAATTTAGCATGTTGTATGCTAAATTATGGTACTATTTATTAATAAAATAATTAATAAATATTTATTTGTAAAGATGAATACCAAGAGATGTTATGATATGAATGTAGTGATACATTTTATTTATACCCCTGGCCAAGGCCATAACAAGTACTTAAATTCATTTCCGTTCTTATTTCAAAATAATTGAAAAGTATTCTAGAAGTCGATTGTTGGGTCTTAGTCATCTCTCTTACAAGAGGTTAAGCAAAGAGCTCTTTATCCCCTATAAAAAAATATGTAATATTTTAAATGACCTGTCCACTTGCTAATTAACAAAGTTGTTGTTTTCGATTAGGGCACTTTTTCTAATTTAGTCAAATTAACTAGGAGTTATTGTCTCCTGACACATCATTTCAAATTCAAAAAACTGTTTGATCATGTTTTCCTATGATCTGTAACTAGTGCTCTTTGGGTTAGAGTCACAATGTTTTAAAATATGCCATAAAAAAAGTTTTTTTTATAAAAGATAAGAAAATAGTTTTGAAAGTAGAGCATTTTAATGTCTGTTGCATTATTCAAATACCCACATGACCTGAACATAGGCCTAAGGACCAGAAGCTTTGCAGGATAGTCACATGATTACTGCCAGGTTGTTATGCCAAATGAGGGTAAACATTTACGCCCATTGTGCATCTCATCTGTATTCACACCTCCTTTATAGGTGCTTAGCAGAAAGATACAAGGGTGAGGTCGTTATAAACCACGCTACTTTAATATTCAAACAACAATACACAGAAAAAAATGTGGTGTGCCTTGTTGTCCACATTTAGCATGTATTTCTCTGTATACCGCCAATTGAATCAAGAGGGAAGTTAGAAAAGTATATATTAAGAGTGGTTGTTCTAAGTATATTCTTTTTTTGTGAGAATGCATAACAAGCTTAGTGCTGGTTGCTACAAATAAACTTTCTGCTTACCACTGCTGAAAAAGTGTCTTATATACTTTTGTTTCTGCCTTGTTATGTCTATGCTTTGCATTGCTGTATACAAATTTACTATGTTAAAATAAAAAGGCAGCTTTCTTTAGTGCATACTGTTCTATGTGTTTTTATTATATTTTAATGAGCATGATGTGTGTATGCTTTTGTTAATTGGATTGCACATGTGACTGACCTTCGTTGGGGTATATAGCTATGCTTCCACTGTCTGAGACCTGACCTAAGATTAAGTCTATTGTGCCAGACAAAACACTTTTTCTTTTTCTATTTTTATTACAAACAATAAAACCTATGTTTTACCTTCCAACCTGAGCGCCTTCAGTATATTGGGAACCAGCAATCTGGATATACATTTTTCGAATTTTCTGCTTTGACATTTTGGTTGGTTGGGGACCTGCTTCTGGAGTTAGTCAATGATTGTTGCAGTAAGGTACCTCTCTGCTTTCTTTTTTTTTTTTTTTTTTTTAACAAATGTATTCTTTATTCATTTTCTTATCTTATGACAAACAAACATTTAACATGTATGATGTATTACACATAAAATCATTACAAAAAGACAGACAAGGCAAAGTGCAGTGCATTATTATCTAGTGATCTTTCCAGTAATCTAGCTATGTAAGAGTGCTTCTAATACACTGCACGTGTGGGGTAGCGCCCCAGTCCTGACAGTTGAATTATTCCCAGAAGTCTTAGGTTTTAAAATGTAATGTTTTTGGCGAGGTTGCTAAAATTACTCTATTCCTCCGGATGGTGTGCTAGCCATTTAGACCATCTTCGTTCGAAAGCAATACCATTTCCCAGGGAATATGCCAGATTTTTTTCCATTTTATATTGATATTGAGTTTGGATTTTTATTTGAGACCATGTTGGTGTTTTCGTAGTTCTCCATAATCGGGAGAACACCATTTTCGTCGCTAACATTATATGAATAAGGATGTATTTTTTATCAAAGTGTATTTTTTATCCAAGATATGGAATAGAGCAGTTTCAAGTGACATTTCGAGATATTCGTCTATCACAATTATCGTTTCCCTAAATACTATTTTCCATATATTCTTGATCATTGCACACTCCCACCATATGTGTTTATAGTTACCTTCTTCTCTGTTGCATCTCCAGCATATACTAGAGTTGTTTTTATTTAACTTTTTTTTTTTTATTTAACTTATTCATTATTTTAGGGACCAGATACCATCTGTATATCATTTTATAGTGTAATTCCACTAGATTAAGACATTTTACTGATTTCCTAACTTCTTTTATAGAGTCACACCATTGTTTATCATTTATAGGGGTTTTTAACTCATTATCCCAAGAATTCCACGCTTTAGATCTCGTATTTTTTTCTTTTATCCCTAGAATGGTGTATATCCTCGGCATGATTTTTCCTTTTGTCTTTTTTCCAAATAGTTCTTCTAGGTTTCTCTCATCTTCTCCCCAGTTCAGAACTGTATTTTTTGATAGGAAATTTTTAATTCTTAAGTAAGTGAAGATCTCACTATTAGGGAGATCAAGATCGATTTGGAGTTGTGCGAAGGTTTTAATACTCCTCCCGGGGGCTATGTCTAGTATTACAGTATCTTCCCTGGTTTTCCATTGTTTAAGGTTTAGATCTTCCACATTATATTTTAGAATCTCTAGTGGTAAATTTGTGTGAATCTTTCCACTTATATTATTTTGTTGTTTAAAGAGTTGCCACTTTTTTAATAAGAAATCCACATGCATTGGTGTCCGTGCTCCGCTCATAATTCTGTTTAGTTCGTTTTTTGACCATAGGATCATCTCTATATTTTCCTGACCCATTATGTCAGCCTCTATCCTGTACCATGGTTCTAACCTTTCCTCTCTCCTTTGCCATTTTCGAATATGGTACAGGGTATTCGCCTCATAATACTTTTTAATATTTGGGACCCCGAGTCCTCCCACTTTTGTAGATTTCATCATTTGTTCTTTACTTATTCTAGGTTTTTTCACGGCCCAAATATAATGGAGTAGGAGTTTCTGTAGGTTTTGTAATTTCTTTATAGGGATATATAGTGGGAGCATTCTCAGGAGATAGGTCCATCTTGGAAGAACATAACCTTTTACCGTATTTAACCTGCCCATCCAGGATATCTTCAAATTTTTCCATTGTTTGGTTAACTTGTTTTTTGTATCCTCAAATAAGTTATCAAAATTCTTTTTCATTATATCTATCGTATTTGTTACGATGCAAATTCCAAGAACATTTATCTCGTCTCTAGACCAGTCAAAGGAATATTCCTTAATCAGTCTATCCCTTGTATCTTGTTCTGTGTTTATAAGCATAGCTCTTGTTTTGGATATATTTAGTTTGTAATTAAATGAAACAAGTGCATAACTTTTAATCTCTTGGAAGAATTCGCGTAAGGAGATTATTGGTTCAATAAGTGTCATCACGATATCATCTGCATAGAGGCACAGTTTATACTCTGCTCCTTTAATTTTAATCCCCTTTATTTTTTGATTATGTCTGCTTTCTATCAATTGAATCAAGCCCAATATATATAAAGAAAATGGAAAACAGGTGACCACTGGTCATGTGACCAAGCTCATGAAAACCTCTCTTACAGGGGGATAAGCTTTACCCTTTGACATTATAATGAGGTAATTCAATACCTTTACATGTTAGGAAGAGACCACCACTCCCCCTATCTCTCACTTCTCTTCCTTCCTGGTTGTAGATGTGAGCACACATGGGTTAGGTTTTATCATGGTGAAGTGTGGGTGAGATCTGATGATTTTTACTTATAAGGTTTAGTTGTTATTGTTGTTCTAGTTATTTAGACTGTGTGTTATTATTTGTATGTTGCTGTTGTTTTGTCTCTGAATAAATGTTTGTTAAAGTAGACAGACCAGAGTTTTTATGTGTATGTGTACATCATTCATACAGTTTGGTGATACACCACAAGGTGAAATAGGGGGGATTTAAGATAAACAGGAAAAAAAGGCTGAGAATTGGGCCAAAAGTGTATGTAAACATATGTGTATGTTGTCTGTGTGTACATACGTTTCGTAGTATCAAATGGAAGTGGGGGGCCCTTATATTTCCTTTTTACAGGTCCATAATAAGATCCCACCTTGAATATGTAGTTCAATTCAGAGTGCCTTTTCTAAAAAAAAAAAAAAAAACTACATTATGGAGCTAGAGAAAGTGCCTGGCTACTAAACTAATAATACAAAAAAAAGAAGAGTGCACAGCGCTTAGATATAAAAAAGAAACAATGTGGAAATATGTGAAAGATGAAAGGGCAGTGATAATAAGTATATAATAAAAAATGAATAAAAAACTAACCCGTATTAGCTCCACACACAGAAAAACCTCACATTAGAACAAATATGGAGGAAAGGATATCTCTCAATTTGGTGAGGGGGGCAAACCACTAACAAATGTGGAAAAAGGTATAGCAGCTAGTCTTAAACTGCAATGGACTGGACCACTGCAAAAAAGAAGCACAGGATAAATAAAAAGAGAGACAGCGCTAAAATATACCCCAAAAAGAACAAGACATAATTTATAAAAATAGAAAAGATTTATTGTCACAAAATATACATGTATATAAGGTAAAAAGACTACAACCAAGTCTAATACCACAGTAATATAATAAGAAAACAAATGGAATAAAATATACACAAAAAGTAATATCAATATGCAGTAAAGTAGAATAAAATAATATATAAAATATATATGGTACAACCTTACCCACTGCTAGTATAGTGTTGTTCACCTGGCCAGGTCCAGAACATATGTATAAAATATACACTATAAGCACAGACACAAAAACAGGACACCCCTCAGGACGCGTTTCGTAAAAAACTTCTTCAGCTGGTGGGTGAGTGTGCATACAGGCAGTGGGAAAAGTTTCCCTTATATACAAGACAAAAAACCGCGAAAATTGGATTCAAATTAATGATTCTCTACAGCTGGAAAGTATGTTGCCGATAAACCGGAAGTTCGGATACAGAACACTTCCGGAAAAGACGTAATCGTCATAGAGAAGCGTCTCGTTGCCATAGTGACGCGTCCTCCAACCGCATAGCCGGCATAGCGGGTGGGGGACTGCGAAATCACCATAGGCAAAGGAATATTCGTTTCATAATCCCCCGGGACGACCCATCATTTCGGGTATTGGATCTTTAAGCTCGAATCTATCCCTATATGTTGATCTTTTTTTACAAACCCTTGTGCCACTTATGCCTCCTATCTTAAAGATGGCCAATCCTTGATTAAATTACTAAAAACTATCCAGTGGCAAGATGATACCATACTAGTGACTGCTGATATACAAGCATTATATCCGGCATGATGATGGAATAGAGGGAGTTAAAAATATGCTTGACCATTTTAACTACCTTGGTAGTCAACACAGGAATTTCTTGTGTGAAAGCAGGAAGTTCATATTGGAAACCAATTAACTTGTGTTCAATGGGGATTTTTATATCCAGACGTGCGGCACGGCGATGGGAACCCGTTTCGCACCCAGCTACGCAAATCTTTTTTTGGGTGACTGGGAGAGCGAGAATATTTTTGGTTTCCATCGCCGTGCCGAGCTTATATTATACATTACGCTATATCGATGACCTGTTTATTCTGTGGAGGGGGTCTATGGACTCCTTAAGAGTATTTTTTGAGCCACTGAATAAGAATACCTTAGGTCTCAAATTTACCTTCGAAGCTAGTAGAGAATCTATTAATTTCCTGGATCTGACTATTTCTAGCAACAACTCTGAAGGGTGTTTTGAGACAAAGACATATTTCAAAACCGTAGATAAAAATACTTACTTGAATGCTAAAAGCTATCATGACAATAAGTGGATACAGAATATCCCAAAAGGAGAATTCTTACGTATGCGCAGAAACTGCACAGATGTCAGACTTTTTGACATACAAGCAGATGTAATTGGTAACAGATTCCTTGAGAAGGGATACGATAAACGAAAAATAGAGAATAGCAAACAATATGCCAGAAAAATAGATAGGGAAAACATTTTTTCTAACAATAAAACTAAGAACAACAAAATAAAGAAGTTCAGGATAGATGAAATTAATGGCATCAAGATTGATAGAAAACCACAACAATTGCAAGACTATGCTGTCCCAAATAGAAAGCAAAATAAAAAAAGAGAGTGGAAGTAATTTTGAGATGGGCCTAATTACCACGTTCTCAGATAAAACTGGTGCAAAAATATCTTAGACAAACATTGGCATGTCATCCAAACAGACCCATTTTTGGGTAAAATTCTCCCACCAACCTCTAGAGTCATCTGTAGAAAAATGCAAATCTGAGGACCCTCTTGGCCCCATCCGATCTAACAAAAAAGTTTAAGGAATTCAAAAAGGCAGAAAGTCTCACACAGAACAATTTCTTGGGGACCAATAAAGGATGGTATCGCTGTGGACGTTGTGGCCACTGCGATATCTGTCCGAAAAAGAAAGATAGGTTTGCATGTTTCACCACTAACAACCAATAAATTATTCAGAGATATGTCTCCTGTACATCCAAATTTGTCATATACATGCTTGAATGCCCGTGTGGCCTCCAGTATGTTGGTCAAACAAGTCGTTTTTTCAAAAAAAGGCTATATGAACACAGATATAACATCAGAACTGGCTTTCTAAAACACACAGTATCAAAGCATTTTAAAGAATCTCATAGTAAAAATGACACCCTCCTTAAGGCCTGGGTTATTGAGCAAGTAATCTTGGGAATTAGGAAGGGAGATCGCCATTTGATGTTAAGGAAGAGGGAAACCTTTTGGATTCTTACCCTGAACAATTTGGTACCAAGAGGACTTAATGATAAGTTCGATATTATACCCTATCTTGAATAATGTAACTGTGGTTTTTTTTTGTTTGTTTGTTCTTTTCGTTGTCATATCATGTTTTAAACCATATCTGCAGTGTATTTATATGCAGAGGTGTGTTATATGTTATATATATGGGAATATGTCCAACTTGGAACCAGACCATGTATTTATATAGTATTATGCAACATGTCAAAACCATACTGTGTGTTTTTTATAAAAAAAAATTTTATATTATGTTTTTATTGTTACCATACCCTGTTCCATGTTGTAACTATATTTTTATCCTGCACGCATTATGATTTGTTTACTATTTGCTATTTTTCTTTCTCTTTTTGCTCCTCCCCCCTTTTTCTTCTCTTTCTTCTCTGCATTTTTCCCCTGGGTAATATGAAACGAAGATTCCTTTGCCTATGGTGATTTTGCGGTCCCCCACCCGCTATGCCGGCTATGCGGTTGGAGGACGCGTCACTATGGCAACGAGACGCTTCTCTATGACGATTACGTCTTTTCCGGAAGTGTTCTGTATCGAACTTCCGGTTTATCGGCAACATAGATTTCAGCATACTTTCCAGCTGTAGAGAATCATTAATTTGAATCCAATTTTCGTGTTTTTTTGTCTTGTATATAAGGGAACCTTTTCCCACTGCCTGTATGCACACTCACCCACCAGCTGAAGAAGTTTTTTACGAAACGCGTCCTGAGGGGTGTCCTGTTTTTGTGTCTGTGCTTATAGTGTATATTTTATACATATGTTCTGTACCTGGCCAGGTGAACAACACGATACTAGCAGTGGGTAAGGTTGTACCATATATATTTTATATATTATTTTATTCTACTTTACTGCATATTGATATTACTTTTTGTGTATATTTTATTCCATTTGTTTTCTTATTATATTACTGTGGTATTAGACTTGGTTGTAGTCTTTTTACCTTATATACATGTATATTTTGTGACAATAAATCTTTTCTAATTATGTCTTGTTCTTTTTGGGGTATATTTTAGCGCTGTCTCTCTTTTTATTTATCCTGTACTAAACTAATAAGTCTAACTTATGAAGAAAGGCTAGAAATATTAAGTTTATACACGCTAGAGAAACGACATCTTAGAGGCGATATGATAATGTTATATAAATATGTGCAGGGCCCATACAAATGGCTCTTTAAAGAACTGTTCATTGACAGAAAGGACAAGAGATCACTTGCTTAGACTTAAAGAAAGGAGATTTAGTCTATGACAGTTCTTTACCGTAAGTACAATAATAGGTATGTGTCACGGGAGGGCTACTAGATGGGTAGCTCCTACCGGAATCAGTTCCACAAAATCACTCCTCGGGTCCAGTAAATAGCAAATAGCCAAACGGGGCTATAGTCACTGCTTACCTGCAAGCAATTACTCCAACATGGCAGACGAGACTGGTCGTGTTGGGTAAAACAAGAAGAACTGTGTATTGACCCAAAACACAGGACATATTTACAGGAACACATCTTGATAACATAACTTGAACAAAAGAACTTCTTCACACTTACACAAAAGGACAATTGAATTTGGTGCCAGAGTATCTGGCAACCAATCAGATGAAAGGTAGGATTAGTAGCGACCAATCCCCAGCAGGGGGAGTGCTCACAGATCGGTAAATCCATTCGAATCGAGCAACCAATCAGAAGAGTGCCTACACTGGGGGCTTGGTCTGGGCGACCAATAGAAAAAGCACCTACATTTTGAACAAGAGAATGAGCTCAGCAGCCAGGATAAACCTTTATTGTGAAGCGGCTGCTGAATCTACATTCCAGGGGGAAATGGTGCAAGGGATTAGGCTATTTAACAGGGCACCATACAATTTAAGCACCAGTTAACGGGGGAAGATAACTCACCCGGAACATGGGCTCTGAGGAACGGAAAAACATGATTGTCTGGGGGGGTGCCACCGTGACAGTATGAAATTCACTGACTGTTAACAGTACATTAGATGCTATTAAAAGGGGCCTGGATACTTTTTTTTTAATGAAGGAAAACATACAGGGCTATGTATGCGAGTATACTAATTAACATTTATTTAATGTTTATCATTTGGAGTTAAGAAGGATTTTTTCTTTGAAAGCAGAATTTGTAATTGCTGAAATAATGTTTTTATTTTGCCTTCTTTTCTATCAACAGTAAACAAGAACAGGTTTAAACTTGATGGACACAAGTTTTTTTTCCAACCTAAATTACTATGTAACTACTATGTAAATGGCATCCTATATATAAATGAAAAAAAAAAAAATAAGAACAAAGGGATGAAAGTACCATTATATACTATGGGAAGAATGTATAAAAACTCCTGCACTGAAAAGTGTTGTGAAGTGACAAAAGGCTACATTCATTATGTTTAAATGCGATTGTGCTTTTTTTTTTATATAAATCTCAACACTTTTCAGTGCAGGAGAAGGACAATGTTTGGTGGCGATTCTCTGACACTAAGCGCTGGATTCAATTTATAACTCCTGCACTAGGGCAAAGAGAGCCAGAGCAATCTGGAACTGTGAAAGCGGTGGCCCAAACATAGAAACATGTAATGTGTCGGCAGATAAGAACTATCTATTCTGCCCAATTTTCTAAATACTTTTATTAGTCCCCAGTTCCCTATCTTATATCTACAATAGCCTTGTGCCTATCCCACGTATGCTTAAAATCCTTCACTGTCTTTACCTCTACTACTTCTGCTGGAAGGCTATTCCATACATCCACTACCCTTTCAGTAATACTTCCTGATTTGTCCGAATGTCCAAATGTCCGAAATTTGGCAGGAGTCTGATTTATACATAAGTGCTACAATTTAGTGCTATTCGCCTGTGAACAGAGTTTATGCACGACCCACAATACATGTAATTGTACTGCATTACATGTTGAGGCCCTGCATTTTGAATGTAAATGTAACCAATAAATGGGGTCCTGGAGTGCCAGTGGGGCTATAAAGGAGATAGAACCTGCAATATAAAATACAGGGATCAGTCTTTAAAAGAAAATCAATGTCAGTTTATATTTTACTTTACATTTTCCCCTGTTTAGTTTAATTCGCATCACTAATTTATTACAGGTTATATTTATATTACAGTCAGGGCACCTCAGGAGGTTTATGGGAGTTATTATTAAACACATTTTACCTATTGCATCGCTTCTATTAAGTCTCTGTTTAGCATGACTCAATAATTTAATTACAGACTACTCTAGCAAATTCTTATCTCACTTCTTTTCCCATCTGTTCTATTTTTAATGTAACACTAAAAGAACAGTGTCTCCTTGAGAATACGTAAATGTAAGCAAGTGTTTGCATGCCGTGTCAAACCAATGAAACCTTTCAGGACAGTTTGCGTAGAACACAATATTGTGCTTTGAATTCTTTTTTGTTGTCAACATTCATTTGATGCAGATTTATTTTAAAAAACATTTGCAAATAATAGGAGAACTTGTTGATTCTCTTTCAGGTTTAGTCAAGGTTTCAAATTAGATTATTGGTAAAAATGGTATAGATTTGTTAAACAACATATTTTAAAGAAAGGCTTAATCGTCATTGTAGCAATTAGTAATATCCATTATCCACTAAAATTGAGATGAAGACTAAAGGCATTCTAGAGCAGTTTTTTTAAGGCATGAAAAGTTGAACTAAATCCATTATAAAAAAAATTGTTTTCTTTGGTGCCTCATTTTAAACAGGTAAATACAAAATGTCATTTTATGCTGAGGTCTAAAGGTGTGAAACATGTTAAACTACATATATTATATTTCATCAGAAATTATTATTTACCCTTAAAAACACATAAGAACCTATTAGGCACATAAGAACATATTAGGTTTTTTTTTTTCTTCCCATTTTTCTCTCCTTTTTCCCTTTTACTATACTATAAGTGGTTTGAAAATAAGTGGTAATGCTGACATCACCGTATATGTTTTGTACTGATGGTGGATTGGAGGGGATAGGGGGGAGGGGGGCAACAAGTTTATTGCAATATGGATACTGGAATGTTTTTTGTATGTGTTTTGTCCTTATGTATGTACTTGTTTTTATAACTTGAAAAACAATAAAAGTTTTTTGGAATATAATTGGAATATAAAAAAAAGAACCTATTTTGTCATCTGGAGTGGCCAGGGTCTGCCCATGCATTGTGCTGCCTGGCTCAGGCATTGACATGCTTCTCCCCTACATGCACACATACACACAGGGTCTCACTTTTTCCAAGTTGGCTTTAACCCCTAAGTGACAATACATTTTGACCTTGACTTTCCTTTGGTGACAAGAGCTGTTTTTATATTTCTGGGGTGTTTGTGTTTAGCTGTAATTTTCTTCTCTCTCACATAGTGTACCCACACATATTATATGTTGTTTTTATCATCATAAAAAGGGATTTCATTATATACCATTATGTTCATCATATCTTATAATTTACTACAAAAAAAATCATAAAATATGATAAAAAAAAACACTTTTTCTAACTTTGACAAAAAATATAATTTACACAAATACAATCATTAAAATGTTGCTCCGAGTTCATAAATATGCATGTTTCCATGCTTTTCTGCATTTTTTGCGAGTTATGGGGCAAAACCCAAAAACAGTGTTTTTCGTTTTTCCCTATATTGACCTTTTGATCACAACACGAACCATAAATGTAACCCTAACCCTAAATTTAACCCCAGCTCTAACCCCTTATGCTATCCCTTAATATATTTTTAATTTTAATTTTATTGTAACCCTATCCCTTATGCTAACCCTCATTTAATTTTAACCCTTACAGCTAATCTAACCCTAATCCTAGTTTTAAGCTAATTAAATCTTTTTTTTTATCAGTGCATTGTTGCTGACTGCCTCACTTCCGAAGCTCTGAGCATGTTGCTCCGTCAATATGGCGCCCACGATCGCTCCGTGGGGCAATCTTGGATGCCCCAGAGACCAAATTATGGTGCTGGCAATTGCCTCGACATCGAGGCAATAGACCAGCACCGACAGACAGGCTTTCGTGATCGTTGATCATGAAAACTGCTCGTTTCACCGCAGGACGTGTCAGGCACGTCCATTGTCAGGAACGGGGTTACGTTTGCAATTCTCAATTCCCTGCAATTGCCTCTTTCACAAACAAAGCCTTGGTATAAGTGAAATAAATAGACAATTTAGGATATCCTTGATCATATAATGCTTCACAATACTTCTTGGACATTTAACTAAATTAAGTGAGACTTATTGTACACAAATTCACATATTTATAAGTATGTAGATAAAATAACCATAATTTAAGCTCACCATAAAGATATTTCCAAGTCTATTGCCCTTGCATTTTTCTTATAAAAAATATTGAGATCTAGTTTATTGCCCAACCTCTTTCATAAATCACCAATCTAAACAAGACCTACTACAACCTTAAACAACAAATAAGAGATAACACTTTTAAAAGTATAGACATTCAAGTTCATGTGGCAAAATACAATGCTTTTGATATTTTTAGGCCTCAATTTTTTGAAAACCATTTTATGTCAGACCCTCTCCCCTTCAAATGTGTTACTATAACTTTGGAATTGGAATTCCATAAAACTATGCCCCAGACAACAAAGCCTGCTTTTAATATGTGTACTATTTTTACATTTCTTAACAGTATGTATGGATATATCATGGAAGAAAGATGAGAGGAAGTGAGAGGAATTTCCATAGTCTTATTTCCATAAGCAAATAATTGATAGATCTGAGTATAACGTCTTTTTAAAGTTCTCTTTTTTATATATAAAAAAAAGAATAAATGCAAAAGGAAAAGAAAATATAAAAATTAACGTACTAATAGAATAGTGGTGATATTCTAATGCATTGCTATGGTACTTTTGATGCACAAGCCAGAGTGTATCTGAAATAATCTTGGCACATTCTATGCCTACTCTTTTTTGCCAAACATTGTGGGTGTAACCTTGGGCAGAAAAGGAATCTATGAACAGTTGCTTCATTGCGTAGGAATATTAATTTGTGGATTATTTTATTTATCTCATGATGAAGAGTTCCAAAAGCACACACAATAATACAAACAAGAACATACAGTATATAAAACAAGAGACAGGAAGGCCATTTTTAATGCAGTGCATTTCACTTAAAGAGATCAGTAACGTTGGAAGCATTTAAATAAGACCTTTGTGTCAAGGTTGGGGCTCCAAATGTACCTTCTCCCTTTCTCCCTTTGTGGGGGATCTGTATCATTATGACCCGGTGGCAGAACACTGGCCCACGCAATTCTGAGGACACTGACTGCTCTGTCCAGCAATTCCCAAAGTGTGGACAGGAAAGATGGAGAAATTATCTCAAGGCAGCTGTGCAAACGCACACCATCTCCCAGTGCAAGCTTTATGACTGCCAGATGTACATGGGATCAGATAGTTATTGAGTGGGACATGGACTCTTATAAAACCCTACTAAACAACCCTGCCAATTTCTGTTATTCTGTTGCACTGGTGGATTTTCCTTTGCACACTGTGCTGTCTACATACAGTGTTTTTCTGTCCTTTAAGTACTCTTGTCTCCTGTTCCTAGATAGACTTTACCTGACTCTACTTCTTTGCTGCCAGCCCCAAACCTGGCTAGACTCAGTCTGCCTCCTCAACTGCCTCTAACCTCTTCCCTTGGATGCTTTGTCTTTACTCACCGTGACCCTTAGAGCTGATGACCTTTCTGTAGGGGAATGGCGTGGTGCTTATGTTTTAGGAAAATCAGTGTGTTATGTTAAAACCATTATAGATTAATTTTCAGGCATCATTGCACAAACACAAGACCATGGTACACTTTGCAAGGTACATCATGAAGGCCAAATTTGAACAATGTACCTTGTACTTGGATTACCACAATCAAACAATATACTTATCTGCAACCATAAGATGAAATAAACTATTACAAATGTTGTGGATAAGTAAAACTTGCATAAATCTCTGCAGAAATTAGGGCAAATATTTTCTTAGCGTAGATCAAAGAAAAAAAGTAAAATATGCACATAATTTCTCTAGGATCTGAAACATGGGCAGGTACCTTTTGTAGCATTATGGAGGTATCATTTAAGCAGAATATGCATAGAACTACTGTTAAATCTGACAGATTGTCAGGTATCTTGCAGTAGAAGAGCAGTATCATTTTTCCTCCAATAATTAAATTAGTAAGTTCCAGTGGAGAGCTGCCACACATTATCAATTACCAGTTTAAACACATTAACGATTTTATCTTTACTTTGCTATGTTATTAATGAACACATTCACTTGCAGATGTTTTCAAGGGATAACATCAGGAAAGAAAATATAATTAGTCAAGCATGAAACTCAAGACTTGGTTTAACTAATAATGGGGTTCTGTTCTCTACCCTGCTAAGTTAGCAGAGCAGATGCATTTTGTTTAGTGCTACATAGCAAACTTCCCAGAATTGACAATTTGTGTGGGTGGGAAAAGTCAGTAAGTACTAAAAATGGTAACTAGTGCTTTCCATGAGCAAGGAGGTTGCGCAGCAAAACCATGACATACGTTTGTCATAAAATTGTGTCATTATCATGTAGCTCGTTAAGTTACATATAAATGATCGGATTGGATTTAGTATCTGATTGATTCAAAAATGTTATCCCAATTGAATCAAGATTTGATTTAATCTAAAACAATGGCCTACAATAGACTACAATAGGCTCCACTTCAAAAGGTATAAAGATGACCAGTCTCAATCACCCCTTTTTCTAGCACCTGTTACTATACTGCTGGTTGTAGTTATTGTATTTGATGTGATAATACACAGGCATGAAACCTTGACAAAACGGATCAGAATAATCTGCATTCTCTGTTCACAACTGCAATTCAGTCTTTTGTTTTGTGTCCACTTAATATGTGGAAGAAAGGACTATCCATACAGAATGAGGCCAACCATGAAAATATATGTCTCATCCTTCATAAATTCTGTGCTGAGCACACACTGTCCAATTTGATTGTTCGATGATAAAAATGTTCTTTTCAGAGAGATCAAGAGAAGCATTAAATCTGGTTTGTTGTACCCACACATAATCCATTAAACATACAGCACAGCTTTTAGATCATTTGATTTCTTGCATCAAAACCCTGCCTGTGCATCTTTACAATTAAGGCTCTGGTACTGTAATGTGATAGCTTAGTGACAATCAACCATTGTTGTTGTTATCAGAATTGTCTTCTGCTTTTGTATCTATTGAATAGTCATTTTATGTCTGTGTGCGTGTATTTTAAGGATTGGAAGTGACTGTACTTCTCTATAGAGTGAAATGCTTGGAATCTCCAAAATACAGACATGGAGGGGAGTAATAGGTTTGCAGCCTTATATTTGTGCATGCTCAAGCACAGCTATAAACAAATGTAACTTTCTCCCAAAGTTTAATTTAAATAATGCTGGAATGGCCCTTTAAAATAAGTTTCAACAAGAGTGATGTTGTTCTCATGTCCACATGTATATCTCCATGGGCAAAAATTTGTCCAGTATTCCTCCTGGACATCAACAGCATGGCAGATATTTTAAAAGCTTCTTTTCACCACAGACATTTGGCATGTCAACTTTGTCCTTGCATCTTAACCAACACCTGGCCACATTTATTTCTGCTTTAGAAAACAAGTGGATCTAAGCTTGTGTGCCCACACATTCCTGTTAAGGAATATACATGTGCCTGTGTATGTCTCTTTAGTTCTGTAGTATTGCCTTTACCCTGTTTATGTATGCCTTAGTTATGCCTTTTCTCCTTTGTCTGTCCTGTAACCCTGCACTCTGCATTTCGTTCATCTTGTTTCCGCTCTGTCTGTTTTTGCATCTGCTCTGCTAGGTTTATTCTGTCTCAGACTGCAGATATCAGGGCCGATCTTGGGCGGGTGCACGGGGTGCACCGCGCCCAGGCGCTGTAAAGCTACGAATGATGAAGGCGCCCATCATGCAGAGCTAGCGCTACTATGCACTTGCTCATGCCCGACGCGTTGTGATCCTACTCCGACGGGAGCAAAACATGTGGCCAAACACGGAGGTGCGGCCCGCGTGTGATTGGCTGCGGTAACCGCACCTCTGTGGACTGATATAAGCTAGAGGGACATGCTCCGCCCCCTAACGTTCAGATACATCAGAGCGCCTGGATGTCAGATGACATCCTGGCGCTCAGAAGAAGAGAAATACCGCTGCAAGGACTAGAAGCCCAGACACAGTCTCCCTCCCAACTCTGCAACTAAAAGGTAGTGAGGGGGACAAACATAACATTTTGGTTTAAGTAAAAAAATAAAATACATCTCTGTGTAACGGTGTCTTTATGTGTGTTTGTGTATGTGTAAGGGTGTCTGTGTGAGTAAGGGTGTCTGGGTGTGTGTGTGTGTGTGTGTGTGTGTGTGTGTGTAAGGTGACTGTGTGTGTAAGGGTATGTGTGAGGGTGTCTGCTGGTGTATGTGTGTGTCATTTTGTGTATGGGGGTGTATGTGTAAGGATGTCTGTGTGTGTGTAAGGATGTCTGTGTATGTGTGTAAGGATATCTGTGTGAGTGACTGTGTATGTGTATGAGGGTGTCTGTGTGTGTATGTGTATAAGGGTGTCTGTGTGTGTATGTGTATAAGAGTGTCTGTGTGTGTATAATGGTGTCTGTGTGTTTATGTGTATAAAGGTGTCTGTGAGAGTAAAGGTGTCGGTGTGTGTAAGGGTATCTGTGGGGGTGTATGTGTAAGGATGTCTGTGTATGTGTTTAAGGGTGTCTGCGTGAGTGACTGTATGTCAGTGAGTGACTGTATCGGTAAGTGTATGTCTGTGAGCGACTGTATCGGTGAGTGTCTGTCTGTGAGTGACTGTGTATCGGTGAGTGTCGGCCTGCCTGTGATTGATTGTGTATCGGTGAGTATATGTCTGTGAGCGACTGTGTATCGGTGAGTGTATGTCTGTGAGTGACTGTGTATCTGTAACTGTATGTCTGTGAGTGACTGTGTATCTGTAACTGTATGTATGTCTGTGAGTGACTGTGTATCTGTAACTGTATGTCTGTGAGTGACTGTGTATCGGTGAGTGTATGTCTGTGAGTAACTGTGTATCGGTGAGTGGCTGTGTATCAGTGTGTGTGTGTCTGTGCACTACATATACTCACACTAACACATGCACACTAATACACACGTACAAACACACACTCACATAACGTTCACTAAAACACTCACTAATACACGTTCATATACATTGGCGTTTTTATCATGGTCGCAGGGGTGCTACTGGTGTTTGGATGTATAGCATGTGGTAGTTTTATGTTTCTCCTGTGAAAATCTTCACACCTGGGCCCAGTCATTTCTATTTATGCCTCTATAACATATGTGTGTACCCCTGGATTGCTAGCTAGATATAACCAGTGTCAGAAGACTTAACCCCTGGATTGATATTTAGACATAGGCAGTGTTAGAGGGCTTAACTCCTGCAATGCTAGACAGATATATGCAAGGTCAGTGGACTTAACCCCTGCAATGCTAGATAGATATAGGAAGTCTGCCACTCACACATACATAGGCAGTTTGTCACTCACACACACATAGTCTGTCACTCACACACACATAGTCTGTCACACATACACATATAGTCTGTCACTCACACAAACATAGTCTGTCACTCACACATAGACACATCAGAGTTATTGCCTTACGTACCCAGTGGTGGCAGGATGCTGCAACTTTGAGCTCCATGTGAAGGAGGAACTAAGTCAATCAGGAGAGGCCTCTGAACTCTCAGCCAATCCGGATTTAAGAGGTTTCACCTGATTGGCTGAGACCTACCTCTATCAGCGCTCTTAATCAGGACTTTGCATTGCCCCCGATTGAGGCTTCCTGGGACATAAAGTCCCATTTCGGGACTGTCCCAGGCATTCTGGGACACGTGGTCACCCTTCCTCTTGCCCCCCACCCCTAATAAATTGCTGGAGATACCACTGTCCAGTTGACACAAACTACAAAAAACAGCAATCTCAGTCAGACACTGATTGAGCCAACAAGACACAGGTTAATGAATGTTATTATGTTTAAACTATGTTTGCCATTGTCATGAAATGGATTTGAAGATCCACTGTGACGGGGGTTCTTGGAGGGGCCTGGCAGCCAGAAGACTCCCTGTAGACTATGGACCCTGTCTGTAAATATATTAGTTTGAGGGTACACACTTTGAGGGTGCCAGTGGACCCCTGTTTTCAACTGGACTTCAAATACAGGCTCATTCAGGATTTGAGCCAAGATGTGTACTTTAGGATTTAAGCCTTTGTCCCATTAAATGTGTTTTCCCAGGTTAAGATTGTATCCTATCCTGTAAACCTCTGTAATTATGTCACCTTAGCCATTGTCTTCATGTAAGTCATTCAGTGTCCTGTTGTACAGTGATGTCATTTAGCAAGTTACTTTAATTGAGTGCACTCTGTATGTATCTGATACCTTTGTATCCTGAAAGGTGTGAGGCAGGATTTCCCCATTGTATGTCCTTCTGTTAAACTGATTATATTGTGTTGATTATGTGTCTTACTGTGTGTATTGTAATTAGGTTTACTCATGGTCATTTCTATCTGGATTACTAATGCTGTGATGTCATGTTTATGTGTATATAAGCCTGTGCTGTTGCACAAATAAAGATAGTTGTTCTTCTTGCTGCACCTGACTGTTAGATGTCCGGGATGCAATAAGGAAAAGCATCTGGTACCAGGCGAGGAGGACAGCAGACGCGACTGGCACTGCGGATGCCCTTCCTGGGAGAACAGCCCCTGGAGCAATGGGTAAAAGAGCTCGAGCACCGGGTTTGGCAGGAGCTATGGCTAGAGGATGCCTACCAGGCACTCTGGTGGTATACAGTTCGCTATACACCCTGGAGAGTGGAGCATGATAACCCGGGGGGAGAAGAGTTTAATGGCCCTGGCTTGCTGTGGGAGGCTTTCACAGAACCTGACTTTGGGAGCCCTGACGAGACCCGGTTCCAATATATTTTTGACTGGAGGGAGGGTATGCAAGTCTGGGATGACCCCCATGAAGTGGGACCAGACTTGACGCACCTAGTATCCCTGGAATGGGAACTGGAGCAGGATTACAAACTCCTGTTCCGCTCCATTCAGGAAATCCAGCAGGAGAACATCGTGGCAGACCCAGGTCCAGAGCCCTTCAGCTAGGAGGATATCATCGAGATGTACTGGGAGGACCTCCAGCCGGCAAGTGGAGATGGGACCGAGGTCTCTCCACTGGCCCCACAGGGAGAGGAGAGCATCGTCTCCATTCCCCAGCGGCAGTGTGAACTGCGGGGAATTGGAAGCCCAGTCTCCATTCCCCAGCGGCAGTGTGATTTGCAGGGAACAGAGAGCCCAGTCTCTTTTCCCCAGTGGCAGGCTGAGTTACAGGGGGCAGAGACAGTCGGTCCAGTCCCCAAACAGCAGAGTGTTTTATTGGGAGAGGAGAGCCTTGTCCTCCCTCCCCAGCGGCAGATACAGCAGGGAATAGAGAGCCCAGCCTCTTTCCCAGTGGCAGGACACTGTATTGGGAGCGGAGACAATCGTTCTCCCTCCCCAGCGGATGGGAGTATATATGGGAGAGGAGCTTGTTACCCCCTCTCCCCAGCGGCAGCTTAACGTACCAGGGGGAGACAGTAAGCCCCACAACCGTGCAGATGGGACCGTGGTCTCTGCACTTACAGCACAGGGGGCAGCCAGAAGACTCCCTATAGACTATGGACCCTGTCTGTAAATATATTAGTTTGAGGGTACACACTTTGAGGGCGCCAGTGGACCCCTGTTTTCAACTGGACTTCAAATACAGGCTCATTCAGGATGTGAGCCAAGATGTGTACTTTAGGATTTAAGCCTTTGTCCTATTCAATGTGTTTTCCCCTGGTTAAGATTGTATCCTATCCTGTAAACCCCTGTAATTATGTCACCTTAGCCATTGTCTTCATGTAAGTCATTCAGTGTCCTGTTGTACAGTGATGTCATTTAGCAAGTTACTTTAATTGAGTGCACTCTGTATGTATCTGATACCTTTGTATCCTGAAAGGTGTGAGGCAGGATTTCCACATTGTATGTCCTTCTGTTAAACTGATTATATTGTGTTGATTATGTGTCTTACTGTGTGTATTGTAATTAGGTTTACTCATGGTCATTTCTATCTGGATTACTGATGCTGTGATGTCATGTTTATGTGTATTTAAGTCTGTGCTGTTGCACAAATAAAGAGAGTTGTTCTTCTTGCTGTACCTGACTGCTAGATGTCATGTCTATTTGGGTACAAAGAGCAAGGGTCCAGGAAAGACTTGCTGGGTGAATGCTGAGCTGTAATCGGGGGCTAAGGAGGTGATTCCCTACAACGGGCAGAGGGTCTACTACGTCGGGTAGACGGTCCGTTACAGCCATGCGGTGCCTTCTCCGTCCATTTAGCTTCCGGGGGACTGTGGTTACCCTGCACCAGGCCCTTTATTTTTTTCCCTTTTATTAATATTAAGTTGTATATCTGATATCACATACTTTGTAAATAATTCTGATAAATTCTATAATCTGTTAAACAATTTTCTAAATGACACATTGACACCATGTAATATATAGAAGCTACATTTATAACCTAAAAATGCAAGTAAAGATATTTAGTATAAAAAATTGTGTGATTGTGTATCTGATTGTGTGTGTAACTGTATGTATGTGACCTGTGTGTGTGTGTGTGTGTGTGTGTGTGCGTGCGTGTATGAATGAATATGAGCATGCATGACTGTGTGTGCATGTTAGTTTGTTTGATTATGCATGCTAATGTGACTGTGTTTTATGTCTAACCCTCTATGTATGTATGCAGGAGGGGTTGCATTTGAATCCTGGACCCAGGTAGCACAATATCTTGGTCCAGCCCTGGTGCTAGGTTTTACTTTATTTGCAAGTGGAGATTTACTTATTTGTATCAACGCATTGGCATGTATTCTGCCATCTTAAAACATGTGTGTTTTCTGTAAGGCCGGTGTCAAATATATGGCTGATAACACATGGACACCATTAACTAAACAGAAAAATAGGTTCTTTCCTGTAACTAAATTACTCAAAACAAAACATACAAACAAGGACCAGCCAGGCCTACATTTTATCTCTTCCCAGGTGTTTAACTCATGCCCCATGGTATGATAATGCCAATTTGACATAAGCTAACATAAGCAAATCATACACAACATTCAACAATTTTGGCTAACTAGGAAAAGATCAAGTGATTCTGAAACTTAAAATTAATTCATTACAAATCTTTGAAAACGATTTCTGAATCCATTCAGATAATAGCAAGATTAATGATTAATTTAAAAATATATATATTTTCCGTCTCCTGTGTAAATCAGTTCTAGGCCGAATCCGGCTCAAATGGTTCAATGCAAGGTTACAATGCAACTAGTAAAAATGCAGTGCAGAGTAAAATTATGTTATTTTTAACTCTTCATTAAGCCAGTCAATAAATAGCTCTCTAGCTGAATACAGTATAGAATGACCCTTAGGCAGCATTTGCCTGGGAACACGCATCATGAGAGCTATAGTTCAACAGCAGATGGTGAGCTAGCATTGGTCACACTTGCTTTCCATTTTCTCTTGAATGTGCAGGAATTATATTTAGTTTTACTCTTGTAGCAGGAATATATATATATATATATATATATTTTTTTTTTTAAAACTGCTGAAGACTAGACAATCCTACAAAGAAAGACTTGAATATTTAAGGGCCTAACTTAAATCACACATCAATCATGTCCACATCAATGCTCTGATCAACCTGCTGGGGTTAAAAAGGGAGTAAAAGCTCTTTTTTTTTTCATTTTCTAAATAAAAGACCACTTTATGATGAGTCTTTTTTTTTTTTTTTTTTTTTTTATTACTTATGATACTCAATTTAAGGAACTTTTCCTGCAGACAATTCTAAAACTGGAAAATATTAATTTGACAGCTGTGTGAAAAGATTCTGTTTCTTTCTTTGTGAATTCGACATGCACCACAATTCACAACTTCATCTGGATAAATCGCGTATAAAATAATCACAAATATCCACACATTAATACAACAGAAATATGTATACAGAAAAACGAAAGAAAGGAAAATAATTTACACTAAATACAAAAGAAATGCAAATAAAATATTAGCAAAAAAGGAAAAATGTTGGGTATAAAATCGTAATCACTATACAAATAGCCTCAATAGTTAATTGCACCTATTCGAAGAATGTATGTGCCTGGCCAGTCGTGCACCACAGTATTGGCGGTTGGTTCACTGTTTTTTAATATATATCTTATACTTATTGGCACAATATTGATTTATTAATATAGTGGGTGTATCTTTATAATTTATTTTTATTTATTTCACTGGAAGGTCAGGAAAGCACAACTTTTTAAAATGGGAGCTGATTTATATACGTACTTAAATTAAAAAAAGAATATGTTGTGAAGGGTTAATGGTAGGAAGCATTTTATTCATAATAATGTGTCTTTTTATTTAGGAACAATATTATGGACTCACACCGAGGCTATGCATTATCCATTTTTAACTAACAAATATATACACGATTAACAATTTTCAGTGGATAATATTTGCATCTAATGCTCTGTTGAATTGTAATGAATGTCTCTTATGTGGTACAATTTCTCCAAATAATGAATAGTGGAACGTGTTAAATTACAAAAGTAATTAACAACAAGAATGTGTTTTCTTGCTTCACAAATCAATATATTTAATATGCTAGCAATTTTGAATAATCAGAAGTATTTTTATGAGAAAGAGTAACAGAAACACGCGTTTTTTTTATATAGAAAAACACATGACTTTGTCAGTCTTATGAAATGTATATAAATACAAATGAAAATGTTGCCCTACAGAATGGTGTCCTCCATGACAGGAACTTTTTTTTCTTTGTCATTTTGCATACATTTCTGCTCCAATAGTTCAGAAGATGTTCTCTCTCAATGGCACATTACCCTTTTAACATGGAATAAGCAGTACAGATCAAAGTTTGAACAAAGCAGCTCTAAATTGTCCTGCAACTGTGTAAAGATTATCAATATGTGTCACCCATGGCAGCATGCAGAGCAACTACGTTGACAAAAGTAATTATAGTCAAGCACAGTGTGTCTCAATGAACAAGCATATTCAATGATTTTTTTTTCTATGTATTTAAAAAATAAATTAACCTGAATATTATGTACCAAGGGCATTTGCAGAAAAAAAATCCACTGGTTTTTCAATTTAAATAACACAATTTAATTAAAATATCAAAGTACGTTTCATTTAACCTACTTTATACTGCTATGATCTGACCATTGACTTCTCATATACCATCTGTATCAAATTAATTCATGAGTAGATTTTTTTCTGTTTTTTAATCTTAGTGTTTAAGAAAAACTCAGAGGTGACCGGAAAGAAAAATCATAATAGGCACTATAGTGTTTTCATGCTGAATATGAAAGCAATCAATGTTTTGTATTTGGGAATATAAGATCTCGCTCTTTTATAAAAAGGGTAAAGGTTCTGGTACTCTCATATCTTAGATTTTTCATAGTGTTGCCAATACTGAGGCCCGGTTGTTACTTCCTGTGTAAGTTAGGCTCGCAGAAAAACTTTGCAGTCGTTTGCCTCCCCAAGGTTTCGGCGCAGAGCCTTCTGCAGCTTCATTCTTCCTTGTCTTAGCCACTTTGTAAGTTCTCTTACCATTTATATGATTATGCTTTTTATATGTGTTTGGATTTACATTAATATATTATTCCTACTAGTCTCTTATGTTAAGACTTCATTATGGCTTGGATTGTGCCTCATATTTGATTGTGTTTTTTTTTCATTGTGTGTTTTTATTGAAAAAGGTTATTTTTTTATACAGTCTTATCTGGAGTGCAGCAATTTTTTGTATATTTACATGGTGGTTTGGGACTGCCTTCTTGGCTTGCACCCAACTATATTGTTATTTTTTATATAGCTGTTTTTCTTTTTTTCTAATATCCCATTGCCATATCTTTATCTATGTTAACTGCTTTTTAGGAAGTAGTCCAAGAGTTACATCTGTCAAAGGTTGATGACAGGAAAGCAAAAGAAGGGCAGACCCTGTAATGGGTACTAGGGTCCCTTGACCCAGGCATCACTTTAAGCATTCAACCGATGTGGGACAGAAGCAGTAGCCTAAGGTGGTTAGATATTTTTTCCCTCAAAAATAATCCCAAACTCCTGGCATGGATCTGACTGTTTGTATGTGTATAAGTGGGTGTGACTGTGTGTCTGTATGTGACTATGGGGTCTATTCACTAAAATTTGAGATTAGTGGTTAAGTTTAGAACAGACTCACCATCCTCTCAGATGCCTAATCTCAACCTGGCAAAATGGTATTCACTAACAATTTTTACGAGGTCAAGATGAGGCAGGAGATTTCTAGTTGCAATTCACCTCCCATTATAGCCTATCGAATTGACACTAGAGGTCTTCTCTAAGTCAAATTCGACCTTGAGGTCGAATATGACTTAGCGAAGAAAATCCCTGTTAAAAAATGGGTCCAGGGGGCTCCCAAAAGTGCCCCCAGGATCCATAACACATATGGTGGGCCAGGGTAAGTAGCTACCGGCACCTAAACTTATCAATATGGGGGACCAGTGCAAGTGTCCCTACCCCACATTTCAAATGGTGCTGGGAGCTGCCGATGCTCTTGGCATCTATGATCAATAATATGGGGGGCTAGGGCAAGTAGTATTTTCAAACCAGCCAATAGTAGGGCTGGGGAAAGGGAGGCTAGTGATCATCTGACATAGTCAGCCAATCAGCGCCGTATAGTCTCATTTGAAAGCTCAGCCCTCCTGGGCCAAGCTTTAGTTCTGGTTTGCTCCACTGAGAGCAAACTATTAGAGGTATCTCTGTCAGTTTTGTTTTTCTTTTAACGTTTTTGTGCGCTCTTTTGCTTTCCTGAGGTGGAACGAGCAGTTTTCACGATCAACGATCGTGAAAACTGCTCTGGCGATGCTTCTCTATTGCCTTGATGCCGGGGCAATAGGCAGCACCGAAATTTCAGCTCTGCATGAACTCTGCATCTCTTCCTGCTCCGGCAATATGGCAGTGCCCTCTTGTGGGTAGGAAAAAAATCCACTTCCGACACTCTAAATCTGTTGCTTGACTGATCCTAAAGGCAGTCAACAAGATTGCAATGAATAAAATAACTAATTTAGCTCAATTCTAGGGTTAGGGTTAGAATAGTTGTTAGGGTTACAATTACATTAGGTTTAGAATAAGGGATAGGGTTAAAATTAAACTAAAATTAGAATGTATTAAGGATTAGCATAAGGGTTAGATTTGCGGTTAAATTTAGGGTGAAGGTTAAAGTTAGGGTTGGGGTCAAAAGGTCACTGTAGGAAAAAAACAAAAAACACTATTTTTGTTTTTTGCCCTATAACTCACAAAAACTGCAGAACATTTTTTAAACAAGCATATTTATGAACTCGGGACAACATTTAGAAACTATTTAGATGGGGTCTTTTTTAATGATTGTATTTGTGTAAATAATTTTTTAGGTCAAAGTTAGAAAAAGTGTTTTTTGGGGGGGGTTTTAATCATTTTTTATGATTTCTTTTGTAGTAAATTATAAGATATGATGAACATAATGGTATCTAATGAAAGCCCTTCTCATGACGATAAAAACAACATATAATTTGTGTGGGTACAGTATGTGAGAAAAGAATAAAATTACAGCTAAACAAAAACACCCAGGAAATGTCAAAACAGCCCTTGTCACCAAGGAAAGACAAGGTCAAAAGGTCTTGTCACCAGGGGGTTAATAACAAGAGGCTAGACGTTAAAGAAAGAATTGTAGAAAGAAATGGTATGGTTTATTAGGTTAAAAGGCAAGTGGGATAATTATGATGGTTTATGGAATAGATTGTTACATAATTATGATATCCTGGCAAGAAATAAAAGAATACTTAACAAAGAACAAACTAGACAATAAGATTTGGAAAAAATAGGTGATATAAAGTAAAAAGATTCGGACCCTGAGAATTATTATTTTTTGATATGTATAAAAACAAAATGGGAGAGAGGAGCTAAAATAAGAGAATATTTAATTGGGTATGAAAAAATCTGGTCCTATAATAAAGCGTTTTTTACATTACATGCAAATATATTATTTCCCTGAAAATTCACACATTTTGGAATGATAGTCACATAAAAATCTTATGTTTCTGTAATAAAAATAGATCCAATCAACAGCTTATCTATTTTTTTACCATTTTTCAGTTCAGTTAAATTGTCCGATTTAATATCACAAGCTAATGGATTTTGCCATACAGTCTGTATTGTATAAATTTAAATGTTTATGTCTTTAAAAAAGGTGAATGGTGTTCGTTCATGTCAATATATTCACAGATTGTGCAAGTTAATATGCTCTACACACAAAGGGAAAAAAAAAAGTGAGTCTCCTACATTTGTGTGTTACCTGACTGCACTCGTCATATCTATGCTACTATGTTAAAATCATGTTACATGTATGTCTTACTGAAAAATGGAATAAACAATAATTTTTTTTAAAAAGTGAAAATAAACGACACATCTGAATAAGAAACAGGCAATGCTAAAAGAAAACAACATATATTAAATCATTAAATCACCAATTTCCTTTTTTTAACTCAACATTTTTTATTGCAGTGTGTAGAATTCAATAACAGTTGCTACATGAACTAAAAAGTAGTGGCTAAAGTTTTATCTTAGGCTAATGCATTTTCATCAAGATGGTAAATCCCACTATTGTGATCTTTTCAATATCTAAAAGTATTAGATACATTTTATATATAGTGTAAATATTGTATATGTGTGTGTGTGTGTGCGCACATAAGTACATGTTCCAACATATATACATGTCCTATTTATCTAAGTACATGATTTTACTTACTTTATGATGGTAAACATTCCAAGAGGATTATCACAAAATTCCATGATTCTAATTACTATTGGGGGAATCTTTTTCTGAGAAGGGCTATAGACCGTCACTGTGCTCAAATTACGGTAGATGTTGTCCCATCAGATCTGGACTCACACTGAATAGCTGACAGTCAGCGCACACCAATATTTACTTACATGTTTAGCTTGGGGGCCTTAATCAACTGTTAAAATGTGGCATTTGCTTTAACACTAAGAAAAAAACAACAAAATGCAATTGCAAATGCTTTCACACTTACAACTACAGTGGCAATATATTATACATGTGCTTTAGCTTATAAAACAAAAACTAGAAAAATATATAACGTAAATATAATGTTAAGAGCTGGTCTACTGTGCAAGAAATATTAAATGAAAATAAAAACAAGGATATGAATGCAGCTACTGAAATTGTTCTTATTAATTCAGGATTATATTTATTATTATTATTATGCCAATAAAGTGGTTTTGTTTACCTGTTTTAATCATTAAGTAAACACTTTCACACGAGAAATATTAAGCTTAAGTATGTATATTTTAAAATATTCAATTTTCGCAATTTGTACAAATATCTACTAGATATTGGATTTTTAACTATTTTTTGTCTGTCTTTTTTTGCCAATTCATTAAAAGATGAGTTGCAAGTGAGATGAGGTGAGTTGAGGTGAGATGAACATTTCATCTCACCAATTTATCTATACATTTTACAGGGACAAACCTGGGGAGAGAGGGAAAGGAAACTATGAATCAATCTTTTTACTGTAACTGTGACAGCTCTGTCGAATTATGGACATATTCTGACCTAGTTTCAGAGTATTTGTGGTTGTTGGTTGTGAGATCATCAGCTACAAATGCCATTCATTAATCGGCATTTATCATTCTCCCCATCCATGCTTTAATAGGCAGGCAAAAATCATCTTTCTTTAGTCAGATCAGAGCTAAGTTAACCCTAAGGGTAGGGGGAAATGGCAGCTAGTAATTGCTGGGAGAGGAAAAAAAGAACAGTTATAATTTTATGTTCAATATTTAATTCAAATATTCAATAAGCATAAATGCTGCAATAATACATTTGTCTATAATAGCAAAGTGTGGTTAAAGTTGCTAGTTAATATTTTGTGCAAAACATCTTCAAAATAGAGATAAACAAATCCACAAATGTCCCTATGTATTTTAATTTCCAGCGGGACCTGTGCCAATGAGAACAATATATATTGTGTATATATATATATATATATATATATATACGCCAAACAGATTCCTTAGTAATGCCAATCAGATGGCCCATTAAAATATGCCAAACAGGAGCCCCACAACGTATGTCATATACAGGAGCCCATAAACTATGCCACACACAGGAGCCCCTAAATATGCCACATACTAGAGCCCCATTAACCCCTTCGCGACCTTATGACGAGTTAACTCGTCATAAGAGCCGCAGCATTAGCGACCAGCCAGTCTGCAACGGGTCCAGGACTAAGCCTCGCACCCGAGGCAAAGCTCCTGGACCCAATCGGTGGATTTCCGGGCATGTGATCGCGGTGATTGAGTGATCACCGCGATAACATGCAAATTAGATGCAAAGTCAGTGTGTTCACACATTGACTTTGCCTCTAATTCACTCTCTGTGCTTCACGTTCTTATAGTGAAGCACAGAGAGTGACCTGTAAATAAAAATAAATAAATAAAGAACATACACAGAGGTAAAAAAAAAAAAAAAAAAAAATTAACCCTTTCAATGCTGATCTCAGTTTGTAACTGTGATCAGTTTCCTTCCACTTTATGGCCCTCATTTAGTTTTTTTTTTTTACACATTTTTTTTATTTTTGCAATTTATAAAGTTTTTTTAATAAATAAAGGTAATTTTAATATATTTATTTAATAAAATGTAACCCCTGCATGCCTGTTGTGTGATTTTTATGGATCTGACATCGCACTCTTCAGAGTTTTTTTTTCTGTCTTTTTTGTTTAGGGGGGTTTGGGAACCAATATTTTTCTTTTTTTATTAGTTAGTTAAATAGGGGGGATAAGTGGGTTAGTGTTGCACTAGTTGTGTAGCTTATTATTGGGAAAATAATGGGGAAAAACTTTTTTTTTCCCCAAAATTTCCTGTTTTATATGTATTTTTTAATACTAAAATGTAAATCAATTTTATGTATAGGGTATCAAAAGAAAGCTCTAACTGTCCTTTAAAAAACAACATATAACTTGTATGGGTGCGTTAAATGAGAGAGAGGAAAATTATGTTTCAAAAACCGCATATTAAAAATTGAAAAACGCTCTGGTCCTTGGCCTTGGAAAATCCCTGGTCCTTAAAGGGATAATTATGCCACACATAGGAGCCCCATTTATAATGCCACACATAGGAGCCCCATTTATTATGCCACACACAGGAGCCACATTAATTATGCCACACACAGGAGCCCCATTAATTATGCCACAAAAGGCACTCCTTAACCTATAAACTGAAGGTCTCCACTGAAAATGCAGACTAGGACACATCTTCCAAACAAAACAATATAAAAAGAGCGCTATAAGTTATACTGAAGTAAAAAATATATAAATATAAGACACCTTTTGGTGAATATAGTGTAGTGATAAAAGTAGAAATTGAAGTCGGGGAGGCTGATGTGCTCCCCCCGAAGGTATGCACTCACAGAATTTTCGGATAAAGGTAGGCTTTCACACAGACATCTGTGTACAGTGGCAGACATCTTGCAATTTCCAGTCCTCTTCCCATACAGCTCAAATACAGGAAAAAGATGCCCACAAATAGAATTAGTGCAAGAAATATACAGCTTTTAATAGATGCTTACATTAAGGTTCTCATTTATACATGACACAGTGGGCACCACACAGTCAATGAGGTAGAGGAGTCCTTCTTTGCAGCATCATATGGTGAAAAACAGCTAAAAACAGTGTTATACCAATGAATAAAAACAAAAGTAAAATACAGGTATGTCGGGGGGGGGGGGGGGGGGCTGAGGACATCAGCCTCCCCGGCTTCAATTTCTACTTTTATCACTACACTATCTTCACCAAAAGATGTCTTATATTTATATTTTTTACTTCAGTATACCTTAAAGAGAACTTTTTGTATTGCTTTGTTTGGAATATTTGTGAGTGATTTAGTGACACACTGGTTTAAGTGCTGCTTAGTTGCGACTTAAGCGCTGATACGACTGTTTTTAGGAAACATCTTACCCACACTTCACACATATATAACATTAATACAGGCAATACATAAAAAACAACAACATACAAATATCTAAATATAATGATAATAAAATAAATCCTGCAGGATAGGAGTAATAAGCAGCCTGGTAGTAGAAACTGCGGAGATATACTGTTACTGCCCCCACCAGAGTACTCTCTCACATAAACAATTCTAATACTGTGCGTCCTCGACGGCTAATGTGTGAGCCACAATTTCATCTACAATGAGATCAGCTGGGGAGTGTGGCTACTGAGTGCTTGTAGCAGGAAACGGACATGTTTGATGGAGGGATCTCAAGTTCTCCGTACATCACCTGTCCATAGGCTTTCATGGCCATTTTCCTGCTACAGGCACCCGGTAGCCACACTCCCCAGCTGATCTCATTGTAGATGAAATTGTGGCTCATACATTAGTCGTTGAGGCATTAGCATTTCCAAGACTGTTTATAATTTTACAGTGTGTGACCTGGTATGCTTAATTGTCTTTACAGGTTGTCTGGACTCTCTGCTTTCACCCTAATCTCCACAATTAACTGTGCACAATTCAACTGACTGATTTAATCATTTTTGCTTGCTACAGAACCCAGTGGATCCAGAATTCTGCCCTTTCCCTTATGCTTATTTTGCTTGTAAGGCATTGTCTGTGCACAGAGAGATTTTCTATTTCAACTTTTTCTATTTTTATTGCTGTGGACGCACAGTATTAGAATTGTTTATGTGAGAGAGTACTCTGGTGGGGCAGTAACAGTATATCTCCGCAGTTTCTACTACCAGACTGCTTATTACTCCTATCCTGCAGGATTTATTTTATCATCATTATATTTAGATATTTGTAGGTTGTTGTTTTTTTTATTTTTATTGTATTGCCTGCATTAATGTTATATATGTGTGGAGGGTAAGATGTGCCCTCACTCCATTGTCTTTCACCTAGAGGATTTTGAATAAATTATATATTCCTAGTCTGCATTTTCAGTGGAGACCTTCAATTTATAGGTTAGGAGTGCCTTTTTAACAGACCCCTGTTTAGGACTGCAGCCCCCCTGTAGGCGAGACAATTCAGTTCCTTTTCTATTCTCTTTGGGTCTGCAGGCACCCATCCACCTGCTGCAAATTTTGAGGCAGTAAAAAAATGGGGGGTGATTTAACCCAGGTTTCCTTATATTATGGTAGTCGCAGGGTGGCAGTTTGGCATTGAAAAAATATGTCACAGCCAGCTTACCTATTAATATGCCACAGTTAATTTGTTCATTAATATGCCACTGTTAGTTTGCCCATTAATATGCCAGTGTTGGTTTGCCAATAAATATGCCAAGCCAGCTTGCCAATTAAATTGCCACTGATGCCCATTAATATGCCACAGCCAATTTGCCCATTAATATGCCAGTGTTAGTTTGTCCATCAATATGCTAGAGTTATTTTGCCCATTAATATACCACCCTCCTCTCCCCTTCCCCAGTACTCACCTAGCTGCTCCGTGTCCCTGCCTGTTCTCCTCTGCACAGTCTTCCCGGAAAAAAAAGTTCAGTGGCACTATGCGCTGCAAAGAGGATACCAGCACCACTGGGGATGTCACCTGGTGCATTCCGCACCCCCTTTGTGACGCCACAGACAAGTCACTTTTGCTCCTGGGATCCAACCGGCTGTTTTTCTGTCAGCCCTCAGAGTACCAGTGCCCTAAAGACCTTCAGCAAGTACTGCAGCCTTTCTTTTCTTTACCTTAACACTCGCAAAGGCACTTGGGATCTTAGAGATTGACAGTTGTTTAACATGTATATATATATATATATATATATATATATATATATATATATACCGTATTTGCTCAAATATAAGCAAGGTTTTTTTTCAGAGCAAATGCTCTGAAAAGGTCGTTTTGTCTTATATTTGAGGTGTTCCTTGCAATCAGTCCTCAAATAGAGGCCTGACTATAAGACTAGGATCCAGGTCCCTCTCAGAGCTGCAGGGCACCTGGACCTTCCTCGCAAACATCCGGTAGATGTCTGCGCGATGCACGTTGACATCCTCTACAACGGAAGCCAGGAGGTCACATGATCTCCTGTGTGGTCAATGCATTGGCTAAGTTTGGGGATCAGATGGTTGTGGGGGATGCATTAGCTAAGTCTGGGGGACATATAGCTGTGTAGGAGAATGCATTGGTTAAATCTGGGGGGCAGATGGCAGTCTGGCGGATACATGGGCTTAGTCTGGGGGGCAGATGGCTGTGTGGGATGCATTGGCTAAATCTGGTGGGCAGATTGCTGTGTGGGGGGGATCAGGGCCTAGGACTTTTTGCCGCCCTGGGCAAACATACATTTTGCCGCCCATTGCTGATCCTACCCTCAGGCATTTACACACACAGTAACACAGTGTCACATACATATTCAGGCACATGTACACACACATGCAATGTCAGATGCAGCCACACGTAACACATGCAATGTCACATACACATGCTGCCACACATTCCCAAACAGTTACACATGCAATGTGATCCTATCTTTTTTTTTCTCCCCAGACCCTCCCACCCAATGCCTGGTGTCTTTATTTTTTCCCCTCCCACCCAATGCCTGGTGTCTTTATTTTTTTCCCTCCCACCCAATGCCTGGTGTCTTTATTTTTTACCCCTTCCTCCCACCCAATGCTTGTTGTCTTTATTATTTTCCCACCTCCCTCCCAACCAATGCCTTGTGTCTTTATTTTCACCCCTCCCTCCAACCCACTGCCTGGTGTCTTTATTTTTTACCCCTTCCTCCCACCCAATGCTTGTTGTCTTTATTATTTTCCCACCTCCCTCCCACCCAATGCCTGGTGTCTTTATTTTTTACCCCTCCCTCCCACCCAATGCTTGTTGTCTTTATTATTCCTCCCCCCCCCCCCTCCCTCCCACCCACTGCCTGGTGCCTTTATTTCCCCCCTCCCTCCCACGCACTGCCTGCTGCCTTTATTTTTTTCCCCTCCCTCTCACCCAATGCCTGGTGCCTTTATTTTTTTCCCCTCCCTCCCACCCAATGCCTGGTGCCTTTATTTTTCCCCCTCCCTTCCACCCAATGCCTGGTGCCTTTATTTTTCCCCCCTCCCTCCCACCCAATGCCTGGTGCCTTTATTTTTCCACCCTCTCTCCCACCCAATGCCTGGTGCCTTATTTTTCCCCCTCCCTCCCACCCAATGCCTGGTGCCTTTATTTTTCCCCCCTCCCTCCCACCCAATGCCTGGTGCCTTATTTTTTCCCCCTCCCTCCCACCCAATGCCTGGTGCCTTTATTTTTTTCCCGTGCCTCCCACCCAACTAAAATTTGGTTACTACTGAAACACATTCTACCCTATTAAGTACATTATAGTTTCAAAAAGTATTCCACTGTCCTAGAAGCTACACCTTCTGAACCTGCTATTTTATAATTCACCTTAAATGGACAAATTATATATATGTTTTTTTAAATGATTCATTTAATTGCTACTGTTGCTACCTTCTCTTCAGAGTTGGCTAAAACCATGCCCCCTGCATTCCAAATACTTGAAACAGCTGAGTTAAACCGAGAGATAAATTCCAAAGTAACAGGTAAAAACAACACTTTCTTAGAGAGGAACGTACCAATTGATGCAGAGGCAGACAACCCATCTTCTGGGAGCCCCCTCTCATTGATGTCCCTAAATTTAGAGGCCCCAATTAAATTAGTTTCAGTGTTAAACTAACTACAAGAGATCTGTAATGTATTAAAGTGTATTTAACCTTCACCAAAACATGTACAATATACAGAAAATAACTATTAAAGAGGGGGGGGGGGGGGGGGGGTTGACAACTATTTAATTTTTTGTTTTAACATTTTTGTTAGAAAGTTTTCACACTATTAGTTCAGATGGTGACTTAAAAATGGACTTGAATCCAGATGAGTTTGTTTGGGCAAAAAGCAAGGCTAAATAAAACCACATTTGAAACAAATCTGGCATGTGAAATTGAAAAGAAATATTCATATACCACTTAAATGTTTCCTTTTTAGGTTTAACAGGTTTGAATATTCAGTTACAAATCATTTAATGTAGAAGGTGTACTCTTTCTGTGATTACCAATTGACTTTCATGCCGTCTAGCCCATATGCCAACTTATGACGTTCATAATAGAAAACAGTTCCTTAGCAGCAGCTGTAAAGGTACTCTAGAAGATGCAAAAAAGAAATAATCATTTTTCCTAACACTATACTGAAGCAGAGGCACAAATTTTCTAGCATAACGAAATTGCTTAAGCATAGGTATCTAGTACATGGCTTGAACATAATAATAATGTTTAAGGATAACTTAACAGCCACAGCAATGCTAGTTATAAGATACTATAAGAAACCCTGTGAAAATATCCACTACTGAGGACGGTTGTTTTACTGCTTTAGAACTGTAACTTTAACTTTTAACATTTTGGCTCTAATAATGCCTTTTTCAATACCTGTACTTCTGCAAGCCCAAGCTTAAGTGATATTGTCAGTCGTTGGCCACAAGCAGAGATAGGTAAGGTGAACAGCAGAGATAGGTATGGTCCATAAAATATAATGACATTGTCCATTACAAAATCGAGTAGATATCCACCATATATAATTGATAACTTGACTCCATGATGAACCAAGGCCAGAACAAATGTACCCCTCTTCCTGCGCATAAGATTTTGTTTGTTGCATGCTCCATAGATTTCCTTAGTGTCCAATTGTGGCTACACATAATAACTAAGGCTACAGTGTGCATGGTGTAATCTTTACATTAGAAAAATAGAAAAGTTGATGGAAATGTTATAATAAAAATAATGGATTATTTTAAAAATATGTTGAAATTTGTGTCACCACTTTCTAAATACCAATGTAAAATAGAAGAAATCATTCAAAGTTTGCATTTCTACAAATAGCTATGGAAAATGAAAATATAATGTGAAAGAGATGTGCTAGGGTCAGTCAAAACTTTCTGCCACAATGAGCTGAATTTGAAAATATCCTCACAATATTCAAGACGCTCCCTTGACCTCTTTTAGTAAAGAATATTAAAGACAAATGTCTTGTATGGGGAATCAACTCAGGAAACCATTAAAGAGAGAATTGCAAGATATTTGGATGGGAATTTCAAACTTTAGGCCAATGTAGCTGAGTTGGAAAAATTCCAGTGGATATTAATGGGAGAATTTTCCCAACTCTTAAGGCTACTTTGGCCTTAAGTTGGAGACTCCTGTCTCAGTTCCCTGCAATTGTCCCTATATTGTTTAGATTTGCTGGGTTGGCCTAGGTTTCATCTTGGCTATCTCACAGAATTTTGAATTTGTCCTCCAATGACCATAGTAGTTTTTTTATTGTATCTCATTAAATGCAGGTTTTGACAATTTAAGAATTGCACCATACCCATTGCCATTTTCCTTTCTGGACCACTTATGTAAACCGCTTGCTGAACTATTTATATACATATAGGAACAGAACTGTTAGCATTCTCACATATATAATAGAAATGATCATGATGCAGAGACAACAGAGAGGTACACGCAGCTCCAAGTAAATACTCTCGAATGGCTCTTCTAAAAGTCAGTATTTAAAGTGAAATATACAATTTAAATGGATAATAAAATTGTTAAATCAAGTGGAAAAAAAAGCAGCTCCCTATATTCTTTGTGGTACAGGAAAATGCTAGTAATTTTACAACTATATGTTCTTGTATTTTAGATACACATCAGCCAATAATGTTGGAGGAAATGCCTTGACAATGTAATTGAAGCTTCCTAATAATACTGTTATGTTCTTTATGGTCAAAATTGGTCAATTATGTATATCAGTGCACACTTCGAAGACTGCAATTAATTTAATGACAGGGAAATGTACTCTTTATGATGCCAACAGATTTCTGATGAGATACAACCAAGACTTGCAAGACAAAGAGTTATTTTTAAACTGCATCTGGCACCACTGGATAATTCTACAACTGAAATGTGTCATTTAATACAAAGTCTATTTAATATAATTTAAAAAGGAAGGGCTAAAAACCTATGTTAAAATTACATTACGATAAGGACAACACTTGATTTCATTATCAGACCTTATAGATTCTAAATATTTGGATTCCTTCCTAATAGGGATTTTTGGATCAAATAAATAAATATGTAAATCTTTCATTACATGAATATGGAATGTATCTTGTACATTGGGTTTTATCTATTTTTCCATCTTTACATCTGTCAAACTCCAAGGGCCATAAGATTGATGTCATCACAAATACCTCAATGATTTCCCATTATAACTTTCCTCAGTTTCACATACATCCTTTTTCGCTGCCATATGAACCCTCGTGTCTACTGGAGTCCGACTGAGGGGAGTACAAGTGCCACCTGAGAATTAAGGGCAGCAAAGGAGGAGGTCTGTGAGCATAGGGAGTACACAGACATCTTGCTCCCTCTGAGCATCAATATTCGTATTCAATATACTTTGTTACTATGACAGGCTAAGTCCAGAGAAAGGAAAGAACTGAAACATAGGTATCTAATTACCAATTCATTGATGACTAAGAGCCAGTAAAGTTCTTACCAATGCAGAGAAGGAGTATGAGACTTTGATGAAAATTGACGGGAACATATAAAGAAAGTTGAGAACCAGGATTAGACAGGTTAGAAATATATGAATTATATAGATTAAAAAAATGAAGATATATATAAATATATATAATAAATATTCCCAATTTCATTTATTTCTATATATGTATATACACACCAATCAACCATAACATTCTGACCGCCTGCTTAATGGTGTGTAGGTCTCCTTTTGCCGCTAAAGCAGCCCTGGCCCATCGAGGCATGGACTCCACTAGACCTCTGAAGGTGTGCTGTGGTATCTGGCATCAAGACCTTAGCAGCAGATCCTTTAAGTCCTGTAAGTTTCCAGGTGGGGCCTCCATGGATTAGACTTGTTTGTCCATCACATCGCACAAATGCTCAACAATATGTTTTGGCAGAATGCAATAGAGTCTGGTACAAATTCAGTTAGTAAACAAGATGTGGATGACGCATGTTGGATATGTCACCCATAGCTCTCATTATCTTACCAATGTAGATAAAGACACAGAATCTTCCTGTTCACCTTCCTTGCCTTCAGCCACTGATGAAAAAAGGTTGCTGGGCAGAGGCGTCACTAGGGTTGGTGTCACCCAGTGCGGTAACTCATGGTGTCACCCCCCTGGATTTCCTTCAAAACCATGTCAAATAGATTCCATAGTATTGCCAATCAGATGGCCCATTAAATATGCCACATACAGGAGCCCCACAACTTATGTCACGCACAGGAGCCCACTAACTATGACACACACAGGAGCCCCATAACTATGACACACACAAGAGCCACTTAAGTTATGCCACACCAGAGCCCCATAAATTATGCCACACCAGAGCCCCTTAATTATGCCACACATGGGGTCCAATAAATATCCCTTAGTAATGCGAGTCACATGGCCCATTAATTATGCCACACACACAGGCACCCCTTAATTATATCACACACAAGAGCCCCATAGTTATGCTACACACAAGCACCCCATAATTGTGCACACAAAAGAGCCCCTTAATTATGCCACACATGGGGGCCCAATAAATATTCCACACATGGGACCACCATTAATTATGTGACACACAGGTGCCCCACAGAACACAGTGTCACTTTCTCCATAGTACATAATATTTTGTCCCATAGACCATGCCACAGGATCACTTTGCCAATTAAAATAAACCAGTTTCCCCATTAATATGCCAGTGTTTCCCCATAAATATGGCACAGTCAATTTACCCAATAATATGCCAGTATTATTTTGTCATTCATAAAACACCACTAGTATTATTTTTCCATTAATAATCCACAGACAATTTGCCTAATAATATGCCAGTATTATTTTGCCATTTAATATGCCACAGCCAATTTGTCCAATAATATGCCAGTATTATTTTGCCATTAATATGCCAGTATTATTTTGTCATTAATAAGCCACAGACAATTTGCCCAATAAAATGCCAGTATTATTTTGTCATTAATATGCCACAGCCAATTTGCCAATAATATGCCAGTATTATTTTGTCAGTAATAAGCCACAGACAATTTGCCTAATAAAATGCCAGTATTATTTTGTCATTAATAAGCCACAGACAATTTGCCCAATAATATGCAAGTATTATTTTGCCATTAATAAGCCACAGCCAATTTGCCCAATAATATGCCAGTATTATTCTGCCAATCAATATGCCAGTACTTTTCCATTTATTAAGTTTCAGTATTTTGCCATTCAATATGCCAGTATTTTGCCATTTAATATATGCCAGTATTTTACCATTTAATATATGCTAGTATTTAGCCTTTTAACATGTCAGTATTTTGCCATTTAATATGCCAATATTTTGCCATTCAATATGCCAGTATTTTGCCATTTAATATTTGCCAGTAAAATTTTGCCATTCAATATGCCAGTATTATTTTGCCATTCAGTATGCCAGTATTATTTTGCCATTCAATATTCCAGTATTTAGCCATTGAATATTCCAGTATTTAGCCATTCAATATGCCAGTATTATTTTTCCATTCAATATGCCAGTATTTTGCCATTCAATATGCCAGTATTTTGCCATTCAATATGCCAGTATTTAGCCATTCAATATGTCAGTATTTAGCCATTAACTATGCCAGTATTATTTTGCCATTCAATATGCCAGTATTTTGCCATTAAATATATGCCAGTATTTTGTCATTTAATATGCCAGTATGTTGCCACTCAGTTTGCCAGTATTTTGCCACTCAATATGTCAGTATTTTGCCATTTAATATGCCAGTATTTTGACACTTAATGTGCCAGTATGTTGCCATTCAATATGCCAGTATTTTGCCATTTAATATGCCAGTATTTTGCCATTCAATATGCCAGTATTTTGCCACTCAATATGCCAGTATTATTTTGCCATTCAATTTGCCAGTATTTTGCCATTAAATATATGCCAGTATTTTGTCATTTAATATGCAGGATTTTGCTACTCAATATGCCAGTATTTTGTCATTTAAAATGCCAGTATTTTGTCATTTAAAATTCCAGTATTTTGTCATTTAATATGCTATTTAACCATTCAATATGCCAGCATTTAACCACTCAATATGCCAGTATTTTGCTCGTTACATGCCTCCCTCCACCCCCCTTCCCCAGTACTTACCTCCTTTGCTGCTCCGTGTCCCCTGCACGGTGGAGGGAAACACAGCCACCGGATGTGACGTAATGTCATATCTGGTCGCATTGATTTTTTTTGCCTGCAGCAGGATCTGAAAACAGCTCATCGCTGGGAGCTATATGACTATGATTACTTCAAAACCAATGATATGTGATAATGACATCACTGAATAAAGACCATTATTTCCTCGTGAAACAATAAATAAATATGATGTTTGTGGAAAATCATATGTATATATGCATCTTTACACAAATAGATGTCATTCATTAAAGTGTACCTGTCATGTAAAAAGGTATTTTGAACTGTGGCTTTTAGAATGCGAATTAAGGCACTTAAAGTCAGGAAGGCATAGTACGTCCTAACGTCATTAAGGGGTTAAGGAAAAGTAGAATTGCAACATAATCTAAGAACTGTTCTTTCTGCCAGTGGATATGAACCAGCACATTTTACGTGACAGGATTATAATGACTCACAGCTTTTCATGTTTGTATTAAGGACAGGAAATTATCACCTATATGCTCAAAAACTAAGAAATAATTGCATTGCCGAATATGATATTTCGTGTATGCTAAATTGCTTACACAGAATGCTGTGACTGCATATCTGTTTGTTTTCTTTTCATCCTTGTAAAGATGATTACACAAGCTGTGCTATTGTATTTGTAGATTGAAATAGCTATGGTATAAAGCTTCATTTGTTTACACGAAATTGTTCATTTGTATGCCCAAGTCAAGTAATGAGTAATATTGTCAACACAAGTGGTGCTTGTAAGTTCTTTGTTGGTTTACATAATCATTATATATTTTTAAGTCCTTATTGTAAAAACACATATAAAGATATAGAAAAAAGACATGTATTAATCATGTACTGACACATTGTACATGAGCTGTATCTGCTAGGACAGTAGCATGCCTTTCCAGCTGGAAGGTGTGCAACTTGGTATTAACCGTATTTGCTCGATTATAAGACAAGGTTTTTTTCAGAATTTTTTTTCTGAAAAATACCCCTCGTCTTATAATCGAGGTCGTCTTATAATCTGACCTCAAATCAAGGTCAGACTATAAGACTAGGATCCAGGTCCCCCGCAGAGCTGCAGGGGACCTGGATCCCCCTCTCTAACAGCAGAGGATGTCTGCGCAATGAGCGCAGACTCCCCCTGCTGCCGCCCGGCATGACCGCCGGGACTTCTATGATGAAGCCGGGTACTTCCGGCTTCGTCATAAAAGTCCCAGCGGTCGTGCTGGGCGGCAGCAGGGGAGGTCTGCGCTCATCGCACATAAAAGGAAATAAAAACAAGAAATACATTTTTTGATATCATAATTTTTTATTAAAAAGCAATTTACATGTGAATATATACAAGTTGAACTTTTTTCCTATAGGGTAGTCTTTTATTCAGGCTTTTAGTTTTTTTCCTAATGGAATATCCAAAGTTTGGGGGGTCATCTTATAATCAGGGTCGTCTTATAATCGAGCAAATACGTTATAATTGATGTGCCAACAGACCAATAGCTGTTAGTTTTACAACTGGATTAAACTTCAATATCTTTTGAATGGTGCACACTAGAAGCACTGTTAAAAGGAGGGGTCATTCAATTAAAGGTGCTCATTTGCTTGATTCAATACTTTTATTTTGTGGCATACTCTCTTCAAAGCCTAAATGAGAATGTGTGGCTGGACAAGGCAACACATAGACGAATAGTGTTCAGGGTGGTTATATATAAATGAATTTTCCCAAACCATCATGTAAAAGTTTGCATATGTTTTCTCATGAACACAAAGGTTTGGGCAAGTCAACCGTCTTGAGTAGCAGTGCAAAAGTTGTAGACACTGTAGGCAAACAATAGGATAATAGTATAGATAAAATCACATGTTTAATGACTTGGCTCAAGCCCTCTCCAGTGATTACTCTGCATGTGTACTGCAGATGCGGCAGCACTAATTATATAGACACTGAGCATATAAAGTTTTGTTTCATTTAGTCACCTACTGTGCTGCTGGAACAAAATACATTGTGTGTAACAGATTTGCACTTGTACATAGGATCTCTTAACAGTGCAACACACTCACCAGAGAGACAGGAAATACCATTCATTTGAATGAATTTATTCTCATGGTTCCTGCAACAAAAAAAAGGACATTTATTTTTACTCAGCTAGTGTGGGCAGTACTGGTTTCTTGCAAACTGCTATAATTTCACTATTTCTCCTAGCTGTAAGTATTTTATATTTTAAGCAATGCAAAATGTAAAACATGATTTTTAAAGTACTTTGAAAGTACTTTAATATGCATTATTATTTGAAAGATGCATTTTGGGCAGTCCCTTTGAATATTATGTAAAATAAATGTATTATATCTTGGAAGACATTGTCACTGGGCTCACAATCACCGCTGCAAGCCTCATTCCCACAGACACACTTGTGCTCTGATGAGCAGAAGCGGATCTGAGACAAATCTGTTACTGCAGATTTATAACTGAAAACAGGAAGTCATTTCTTAACTCTGACACCACTTAACCTCTTCCCGCTTCTAGGATGTTCTATGCCGTCCTACTTTTTAGTGCCTAAAGGTAGGATGGCATAGAAAGTCATGCATTTAACAGCTCATCGCAGCCCCCTGCTTTTAGCTGTGTATGGATCCCACTGCAGGGACTTGCAGCAAGGTCCCCACTGTCAGATGGAGCCATTATAAGTGGCCTCAGTGCTAAGAAAAAACTGCAAGCCGGTATAGACTGTCCTGACATGAACAGTTCATTGCGCCATTACACGATGAGCTGTGCTGTGGATACCGCTGCAGGGACTTGCGGGGAAGTATTGCGAGATGTTGGCAGGGACCCACAGGGTCAGTAGAGATCATGATCGGGTCTCTGCTTCTATGTACTCATACTGCATAAAAAGAACTGCGCAAAGTACTTCACCTGCATCTATGCAATTGGGATCAATTATACTGCATAATACGAACATAAACCGGCTCCTATGCATTTACCACTAAACCTGCAAAAGTACTTATATGACTCCTGTGAATTTTCTATTCCAACTTAAATCCACTTATGCTTCAAGTTATATTGGAACCTGTACACTCATAAGAATAATAAAGCTAATTCTCTTTAATTATTCCTCTATTTGTCCATTTGTTTATTTCGAAGAGTTAGAACAAAATACTTAAATCTTCAAAACCAATTAAGATGGAATCAAATTTGGCCATACTTTCATGTATTTAGGTTTTGGAGTAATATTAGTAATACATTTTCTAAGGATCCTTAATAGAAGTTGTAAAGCTGATATATGTAAACTGTATGGCTCTTTGGAATACTAAAATAAGTAGCTTTATAGAATGAATGCGACGTACAATAATATAGACATTACTCTAGGATCTATGCAATAATTGCAGGGGATTTCACACTTAAGGCAAAGTAGTTGAATTGGAAACATTCTCCTATTCAGCTACATTGGATAATTGTTTTAACTCGGCTGCTTTGGCCTATAGTTTGAAATTCCATCTCAATTCCCTGTAATTCTCTATTTATTGAGTAGACGCTTCTGTTTTACAGATGATGTAATGAACCATAGCAGTTATTTACGTCACCTTTGGTATTGTTCACTAAATCTATCAAAAATGTTATTTAAAAATATGGAGTACTGGTAATTCTTTAAAACATAGAATATATCACCAGAAAAGTCAAAACTGTAATGTGATGTTTTCTTTTTTTAAATTCTTCAACTATTTGAACGTTAAAGGATAGCTGTCTGCAAATAATAATTTATGTTTAACCCCTTAGTGACCGAGTGCTATGTTGCATTTGATGTGCCTTGAAGACCAGAATTCCATTATTTTTGTCATACGTTTACTGAACTGTGAATTTCTTTCTTTGTGTTCAGTCCACCCACACAATTTATATATAATTTTTTAAAGGACAGATAGGGCTTTCATTTGATACTATTATTTTCATTCATACTATTAAAAAATATATAAAATATGATGAAAATATGCCATAAAAATTTTTTTTTCTAACTTTGACCTTTTTTTTTTTTACACAATTACAAATGGTAAAAAAGACCCCATCTATATATTTCTAATATTTGTCCTGAGTTTATTAATACCAATGTTTCCTTGTTTGTCTATGTTTTATTTCAAGTAATAGGGCAATAAACAATATAAGTGTTTTTTTTTTGTTTTCTAATCATTTTCTTCTACAGTGACTTTTTAACCCCAACCCTAAATTTACCCCAACTCTAAATTTACCCTAAATCTACCCCCACCCCTTAATCTAACCTTTGTAATCATCCGAACCCCCCCCCCCCTGTAAACCTAATTATGACCCTAATTATGACCCCAACCCTAGATCTAGGTTTAGTAGATCTAGGGTTAGCTTTTTCCATTTATTTATTTATTTGTTTTATTTATTTATTTAAGTCATTTTTTCTTTCAAACTGTAATATACTTAACTGCCTCAGTCAAGTAGCGGTTTCAGAGCGATGGAAGAGATTTTTTTTTTCTCTCCTCCTTCGCTCTGTGCTGGGCACGCTGTATTGGAGGAGCAAGCATACAGCACCCACCCGCGATTACAGGTTGATAGCGGTGCCCAGGGGGGCACAGAAGGTGTTGAATGATGCCTCGATTGAGGCATCATTGCAACACTTTAACACACATAGGCAGTGATCAGATTTCACTGCCTATGTGTGTAACCTGCATACGATCAAATTCGCGGTGATTTGGGGGGTGAGGGGGGGCTGAAGGCACTCTCAGAGGCTGCTTCGGAATCAGAAGCAGCCTCTGAGAGTAGCTGCAGGCATGTAGTGTTGCATGGTCCTCAAGGACCATGCTTTTCAGGACACATACATATACAAATGCGTTAAGGGGTTAATTGAAAGATTTCATGTAGGACAATTTTAATTTAAAGAAATTGAGGTTCTCAAGAATCTTACCGATTCCTATTTGGATCGTCTTCCGATTCTTACAGTTGACTTGCTTTGTTAAAAATCATAAGGGAGGCGCTAGATTATATGAAATTAAAAATGATTTAGATAGCTCCAAACATGTACGTAGTACTACGCAGCAAGCATAGCAGTAGAGTGCATCCTAACTTTGACGGACATGAACAGACTGATACATGAGGGAGAGTGCCCTGCTTGCAATGTAGAGGCACATTCACAAACCCATTATTGCACATACAATCCACTTAGAAAATTACAAATTACCAAGAAATAGTGAACTCTACTCAGGAATGGGAAAGCATTTGTGAAGAAATTAATAAAATATGTATTTGCGTGAATTACAAGGAATATGAACTTAAAACACTACATAAAAATTATTTCACCCCAGTTAAATTACATAATATGTGTATTCGTCAATAAAACCTTTGTTGGTAAAATTGTGTGGTGGTATTGCCCAGAAATGGATTTCTGTAAATAACCTTGTATGTTAAGTTTTGACTAAATCTGTGCAAATGGATCCATGAGCATACTTTTTGTCAAGACCAAATTAGAGCAAAATGTATTGCAAGAGTGGCATTGGTTACTAGATGCTGTAGAGTAGCCTTATGGAATAAAGCAGAGATAATAACCTTGAACTCAATTAAAGAGAAAATTCTGGTGGTAGCTGAGATGGACTTCACTGGTTAATGATAATGTGAAATCCTTTCATAAGATGTGGTCATTTTGGCCTAATTTAATTTAGCTACATGTTATACTGTTTTGTACTCTCTCTTGGCATGGCAATAACTAATTCTTTTATCATTTTATAGTGATTGTATTTTATTGGTTTTATTTTTCTGTCTTCAATTTGTCTTTTCTATCTAAGTATTTCTTATGTATTCATGTCATTTTCTATATTATAGCCTTGTATATTTTACTTAATTGTATTGTAATGTAAGTCCCTTTGTAAAGTTTAGCCTTGTAATTATTTTTTTTCCTTTTTCAACATTTGAAAATAAAGAATTTAAAAAATATATAAATTCTTTAATAGGAGAATATAAATAATTATTGAGCCCTCTTTGCTTGTATACCTCTATCGGAAGGCAGAAATCTCAGTCAAATAAGTGAGCTCTTCCTATATCTTTCCCATCTCATCCAAGATTGTAAACAAAATGTCAGATTTATAAGATACCTTATTTGTCCTTTAAAGGACAGTGCCATGATTAACATGGACTTACAAGTGGTTTGTTTTTATATATCTTTAGAATAGAGCAGGACACAATATTCTAAATGAAGTCTAACTACAGACCAAGAAAGTGGCATTTATTATGTTGTCTACTGCTTTAGCTTTACTACCTATTATTCTGATGGAATTACTGATTCTTTTGTTATACTGTGCAATCAGCTTCGAGTTAAATGGCACGTACCTTAAAATAGTTTATTTCGATAAATCCAATATAAAATGCATTTCTTGCACTCCAACTTAGCTATCTAGAGTCCTCATTACGTTAACTGGACAGTTAAAGTCTCACATAATTATGATAGCTTTATTGTGTAATTTTTTTTTTTTCATTTATTAAAGTAATTGAGTAATTTCTATTCTTATTATAATGTTTTGGTTTGAGGAATATACCCACCAGTAGGTATTTCCCGATCTGCGTTGTAAATTTAATATTCAAGGAGCAAAGGCAAACATTTCTTAAGTGAAAGGCCACTTTATGATACGTAAAATTATTTTTGTATTTTCTAGAGGGTTTAAAAAATGTTTTTTATACAAAACAAATGAATTGGTTTAAGTAATTTTCAGCAAAACCACAGAACCCAACACAATATGCTAAGCAATTTAAATTATACATGCAGATAATTTAATCCTCTACATGAAAGCTGACCTAAATATTGGATGCTTCCAAATCAATAACACAACTAATTAGGACTTTTTTTTTTTTAAATTTCCTTAGTTGCCAAGGGGACTGGTGGTAGATTCAGAAATGGAAGCATGTAGTAATGGCCTATACTTTGTGAAATCCTTCTCTTTAAGTATAGCTATTGAATTGTTTTCAACAGAAAAGCCGCACTTAGTAATTTACTGTAGTGTGTTTTCATTCATTTGTTTACTGGTGAACAGAATTTGTTCTTTGCAATTTACACTTCCGTTCAAGTATCTGTATACTTGTATAATGTTGTGATATCAAATGTCTGCTCAATTTACAATGTATTTATGAAAAAGCTATGCTATATAATAAAGCTTTGTATATAAATGCATCTCTATAGTAGAGCTTCAAGTATATACTAGACTGAAGTGGATGTGCACAAATAGATTAATAAATAATCCTGACTGTTCTCAGAAATTAAACTAGAAAGATACATCTACTGCTCTGCACATAATGTGTAATTTAGTGGTCCATAATAGAACTATCCATCCATTTTACTGAAAATAACAATATATAACTTTTTTCAAATAAACAGTGAGATATCTATGCTGTTCGCTGTCTGTCACCTGCTGAATTCCTTGGCAAATGCATTTGTTTCCATGTAGATTTCACATTCTCCTAAAACACAACAATCTACTTATATTGGTATGGTCTGGTGTTATGGTCTTGGAGCAATATTGTTCTAGTTCTCTGTGGCCAAAGCTCAATGAATGTTGTCTCCCTGGCCTTCTCATTGCCAGTTTGTTAAAGCTAACTGGCATTAAGGTCATAAACTGCTCTTGCCATTCACATATGATTCCTGAACATAGTGATAATGTTTGTAATCTTAGTTTATTGACTTTTGTTCCACTAAAAATTGTAAGCAACTGTTTGTATAAAAGTGGGTCAGATAGCTCAGTGGACCAGATTCTGTAGAATCTATTCAACCCTCAGGGGCGCAGGTTTAACTCAGCGGGGTGAACTCAGCCTTCCGAGATAGATAAAATGAGTTCCACTAAATTAAGTAATAGTACCATCCCCAAATACTTGAAAATCAGACAATAACTGAATGTACCTTTCTCGGTTAAACACTGTGTTATTATTATGACTTCTTGTTTAACTTTCTTTATTATGTTCTGCCATTTGTTGTGTGATATTTTTTTAGAAAACAAATTGCGTTCCTGTCATTTTGATTGATTAAGCTCCACTTTATGTCTGCATTGATCTTGTTATAAGAAAGCACTCTTCATAAAACTTGCATCTAAATAGAGAATAGCTATCTCAGTTTACACTGCAAAAACAGAAAGATACTTTGACAGTTTAGTAGGCAGAATGACAAAGAAAGAATGTTTCTGGCTGCAAATGAAGGTCTATTGTTAAATTATGAATATTTATTGGATACTACTGAATACAGTGGGAGCCTTGGCATTTGAGTTAAGTACAGTTTCTTTCCTATGCGCTAACCTGACCTCAAATATTAAGACTTGAAGTCCCACACTATGATGGGTTGCCTTGTGGAGGCGATGAGGAAGATGGAGAAACATAGAAACATAGAATGTGTCAGCAGATAAGAACCATTCGGTCCATCTAGTCTGCCCAATTTTCTAAATACTTTCATAAGTCCTCAGTTCCCTATCTTACATCTATGATAGCCTTGTGCCTATCCCATGCATGCTTAAAATCCTTGACTGTGTTTACCTCTACCACTGGAGGGATATACCATACATCCACTACCCTCTCAGTAGAGTAATTCTTCCTGATATTACTTTTAAATCATTGCCCCTCTAATTTAAGACTATGTCCTCTAGTTGTGGTAGTTTTTTTCCTTTTAAATATACTGTCTTCCTTTACTGTTTTGATTCCCTTTATCTTACACTTATCTCTCAAGGTGATGGTTTATCTTCTACCTGTCGATAGTCGAAGAAGACAAATAACAGGGAGAGCACTCTGTTTTTGTCTGACCTACAGTCTCTGCCAGAGGGACTGATGTAGATAGCAGGACAGAGGATGAATTCAGGAGGACTGCCTCCCAAAAATCAGTACTGTCCCGTTTAAAGTGGGACACTTGTGAGCCATGGCATACATGATATTGTACAGGAGCCTGTACAGAGCAGACATGAGCAGTGTTTATACTTTAGTTGCACAGGTAGGTTTGCCAGTTCAGACCGTTTTTTTTTTCAGGACACATAACTTTTGCATGCTCTCCTGCAATGTAGAATGCACATGTGACTGGGGGAAACCAATTAATCAATGAGTGGATTCCATAGTTATTTAACTGATTGTCCTCTGAACACATATCAAGTATGGATTCTGGAGGGCAGCATGATATGTCCCTCAAAAAGATTGGTGACTATACACAGGCTGCAAGGAATCAGAAGTTAAGGAAAGCTCTATTTAGGTTAAAAGCAATAAAACAGTAGCATTTCATAAAGTGTGATTGTGAGGAATTACTGCTTAGGGTACACGTAATACATCAATAGAAAGAAAAATATTGCTTCAAGTGAACCTTTATTTTTATTTTTTGGAGTGATCCATTATATGTCTGTTGTGGCTCCTGTTTATGACATCACTTTCTTTTTTGCGGGATATGCAAATTACACATTTCCTATTGAAAGCAGTACATTTAGTTTACAATAAGGTTAACCCCTTGACGACAAAGGACATGCCAGGCACGTCCTGGGAGAAACTCCCTTAACGACAAAGGACGTGCCCGGCACGTCCTGCAGTGAATGAAGCGCTTTAACAGCACCGAAATTTCTATTTTGGGACCCCCACGATCGCCCCACGGAGCGATCGTGGGGAGCCATATTGACGGAGCATGCTGCTCCGTCAATATGGCTAAGTCCTCTGCCGGTCTGAGCTTCGGAAGTGAAAGTAACTTCACTTCCGTCGCTCTGAATATGCTACTTGACTGCCCCTAGTGGTATTTAAGTAGCATTGCAATGGAAAATATTTAAAATACATATTTAATTAATTAAAAACAGGTTATTTAGCTATATTAGCCTATAGGGTTAAAATTAAATATTTTTTTGCAAAAGGGATAGGGTTAAAATTAAAGTTAAAAAATATTAAGGGATATAATAAGGATTAGAGTTGGGGTTAAATTTAGTGTTAGGGTTAAATTTTGGGTTCCGGTTGGGGTCAAAAGATCAATATAGGAAAAAAACAAAGAACACTATTTTTGGTTTTTGCCCCATAACTCGCAAAAAAATACCGAAAAATATGGAAACATGCATATTTTTGAACTCGGGAGAACATTTAGAAACTATTTAGACAGGGTCTTTTGTAATGATTTTATTTGTGTAAATTATATTTTAGGTCAAAGTTAGAAAAAGTGGGTTTTTTTAAATTTTTCATCATATTTTATGATTTCTTTTGTAGTAAATTATAAGATATGATGAACATAATGGTATCTAATGAAAGCCCTTCTTATGACGATAAAAACAACATATAATTTGTGTGGGTACTGTATGTGAGAAAGAACAAAATTACAGCTAAACACAAACACCCTAGAAATATCAAAACAGCCATTGTCACCAAGGGAAAGTCAAGGTGAAAATGTCTGGTCACTAAGGGGTTATAATAAAAAAAAAAAACAGTAATTTGGGGATATGAAACCAGGGCCGGAGGGGGTGGATCTCACCGGCTGAGAGGTGTAACTCCGCCCCACCTTGTGAAGCAGAGCAGCGTCTGCTTCACAGGGAACCTCGGGCAGCAAATTTATTTTTGGCTGTATCAGATTCCTGACCTTGGCTGACCCTGACTCTGCTACTTCAAACAACGAGAACCCCAAACTCAGCGTAACCTTACATTTCTTCTGTACACTACCTACCCTTGACCTAAACCTGTCTACTCAGCCTGTGAGCTCCACCCCCTCCCTGGATCCACTTTTGCAGGCAGAGGAAGGGGGGGAGAGACAGACTGGGGGCGAGGGGAGACAGAACAGAGGTGGGGGAGAGAGACAGAACAGAGGAAGGGAGGGGGAGAGAGAGAGACAGAACAGAGGAGGGAGAGAGAAGATATTGGGAAGGAGGGGGAGAGAGAACAGGTATGGGGGAGTTGGAGAGAGACAGACATGGCAAGGAAGAGGAAAGGGACAAACATGGGAAGGAAGAGAGACACATACATGGGGGACGGGACGGGGGGCACACTTAAGGCCGGCCCTGTATGAAACACACACAAAAACCACACAACATGGAAAGCATTGCCTGACAGGAATTTCAAACTAATTGCAATGAGGTACCATTAAATACATGTTGCAAGTAGTAGTCACTTCTGGATAATTTGGCATAATAACATGCACCTAAACATGGTCCCGACAATGGTTGCCATATACATATGATTACATTAAAATGTTAAGTGCCGACAGCAGAGGAAAGATCATGTGGGACTATACTTCCATGACTAGGAGATGATGTTAAAAAAAAAAACAATAGTAACCTGTCAGATTCTCTTTTAGTTTTCAGAAACGTGCTCCTCTGCTGTCACATAAATCTTCCACTAGCAGTCTGACTACAAGCTATTGTGATTCATCCCTTCTACTAAGATCTATCCCTTAACTTCAAAAGGAAGGGTTTTCTGCTCTCTGAGTTATCTTGATTTGAAAGGTGTGCTTACACAATGCATGTCTTCATCTGTGACAGTACTTGTAGTGTTAAAGAGCAACTGCACAAAAATGTGTACACGAACAAAAATATTTACAGCTTACACATTATAATATTATATTGCATATTTGCATATTTATTCATATTATTTCTGTTCTCAGACAGTCTATCTTGAAGCCTTGCAAGACAACATAATCTTCAGATGATACATTATCTTTTACGTTTTTCAGCTAAGCGTTTTGATGTTTACCACTTTTTCTTCTACTGTCCATTTTGAAAAATGATAGGCCATTTTATAATGTTGAAGTCTAATAAAGCACATTTGGCAAGTGATATAATTCTCTCCACTTAATTGTAGTATACTTGCCAAAATTTCTTTACATGCAACAGTGTTAACCCCAGTAGACCTCTGGAGCTAATGTCTCCTCATTTTGGATGTAAAATACATTGTGCATAGACAATATTAATGCCTGGACACATTTTGACAGGACTCAAAAATGTGGGACTATCCTAGAATATTTGGTACTGTTGGCAACTATGTTCCAGAGAGAACAAAATGCACCACTGGGTTCTATTCACAAAGCAGTGAACTGTGGTGAACTAACTAATACAAGTAAAAGAGAAAAAAATTCATGAACAGGAAAAATTTGCTATTGTTATGAGATTTGAGTTCTAAAAAATGTTATCACACAATTTGACCATCCTTCCTCTGACTCCAAGAATCCACCAAAGAAAAGAATAAAGTAATGAGGACGAATACTCATGAAAACATTGTGTAAACAGATATAATTCATCTCCAGACTCCACTTATGTAAAAGAGATATCATGTAAATCATTGTATAGCTCAATATGAGTGGAGTTGGTCAAATGTTTTAGCAATTGTGGGTCTCACCTTTTTGCACATAGTGAAGTGAACAGTATAGAAATTCAGTCATATAAATAGCATGATGTTTTCTTTTTCATTTCAAACTCAATCCACATCAAACTAGTAAATCCCCCCCTAATATAATTTATGTTCAAGATATTGACAAATAAATAAAATTATATTCCCGCACCCACTCTTACTATTTTTGACAGGCCCAATACTATAGATAGATAGATGACAATACATTTACAGTATTTAAACATGAGCATCAATATTATCTAAATTAATTGTTTTGTAGATTTTTATCATCCTTAGTTAATTATTATCCCACTTATGAAGACCATTAGGCTTCATTACATGATTCTGGTCTTTATTATTAGCTCTTTATTCACAGCTCTTTCCTGAAGTGGGACCTGAAGTGTGTCCCACTTGATGAAGAAAATGAGGTCCTGCAAGTTCAGGGTAGAGTTTATGCTTCCAGGGTAGTCTGTTGCTGCATGTGTGCTACGCTCATGGGCATCCGCAGAAATTTTTTCGGGGGGGGGGGGGGCATAATTTTACCATCATCCTTTCTGCGCCGCGGCTCTTTTTGACAAGTTATCATGAAGTGGAGGAGCTTTGTCATTATCAGTGAAGGCATGCAAAGGGTTGATAAACCCTGCACCAGATACAGATCCACAGCACCTGATATAAACCAACCACACTAGATATAGCCTCACTGCACCAAATATAGATCCACTGTGCCAGATATAGACCCACAACACCAGATATTAACCCACGGTACCAGCTAAAAACCCATGACACAAGATATAAACCACAGCACCAGATAAATATCCAGAGCTCTAGCTGAAACGCCACAGCAACAGATAGAACAACATAGCAAAGATATAACCCCATAGCACCAGATACAACACTATAGCACACAATATAACCCAACAGCACCAGACACAACACTATAGCACACAATATAACCCAACCAGGGCCGGCTTTAGGGGTGTGCGACCTCCTCGAGCCGGTAGAGGCACTGGATTGGGGAGATCAAAAGATCCCCCTCACCAGCCCTCTGCTGGATTCAACGAGGGGGCGGAGCTAACCGGCTGTGAACGTCTGCTTCACGGGGAGCCGCGGGCAGCAAGAGAAGCACTTTCTCTTGCTGCCTGTGAAGCAGACGCCGCTTAGCTCCGCCCCCTCCTTGGATCAACATTTGCATGCAAAGGGAGGGGGGAGAGAGACACAGAACAGGGGGAGGGGGGAGAGAGAGAAAGAACAGGGGGAGAGAGAGACAGAACAGCGGGAGGGGGAGAGAGAGAGAGACAGAACAGGGGGAGAGAGACAGAACAGGGGGGGAGAGAGACAGAACAGGGGGGGAGAGAGACAGAACAGAAGGGGGAGAGAGACAGAACAGAGGGGAGGAGAGAGACAGAGGAGGAGGAGGAGAGAGACAGAACAGAGGGAGAGAGAGAAAAAACAGGTATGGGGGAGTTAGAGAGAGACAGACATGGCAAAGAAGTGGAAAGGGACACATACATAGGGGGGGTGAAAGAGACAGGGGGGTGAAAGAGACGGGGGGAGCCACGGGGCAAGCCCATACAGGGCGCCGGAACACTTAAGGCCGGCCCTGAACCCAACAGCACCAGACACAACACTATAGCACACACAATATAACCCCTCAGCACCAGATACAACACTATAGCACACAATATAACCCCTCAGCACCAGATACAACACTATAGCACACAATATAACCCCTCAGCACCAGATACAACACTATAGCACACAATATAAGCATACGGCAACAGATACAACACTATAGCACACAATATAACCCCACAGCACCAGACACAACACTATAGCACACAATAAAACCCCTCAGCACCAGATACAACACTATAGCACACAATATAAGCATACGGCAACAGATACAACACTATAGCACACAATATAACCCCACAGCACCAGACACAACACTATAGCACACAATAAAACCCCTCAGCACCAGATACAACTCTATAGCACACAATATAACCTCTCAGCACCAGATACAACACTATAGCACACAATATAACCTCTCCGCACCAGATACACTATAGCACACAATATAACCCAACAGCACCAGACACAACACTATAGCACACAATATAACCTTTGTTTTATTCCTCCATGTTTGCCATCTCTTTCCCCATCATTTTATGTGTTTTATTCCTCCATGTCAGTGACCTCTTTTCACCTACATTTTATCTTTTCTGCCCCATGTCACAATTTTGTCTGTATTCTGCTCCAATCAATCACCTATTTTCATCCTCTATTATCTTTTCTGCCCCATGTCATCCCATTTTTTTTGCAATCTGCTTCCATCTATCAGATCATTTTATCCTCCATTATCTTTTCTTCCCCATCCACTTGTCACCATGTTGATGTGAGCAGAGCCTGGTCAGAGGAGCTGCTCAGACTGGACAAATGGAGACCTCAGGGAAATGGGAGGGACCTCCTTGGATTTACCCCACTCTACCATGTACCTTGGCTGTTTTGTTTTTTAAAGCTATTATAAGCTCTTCCTACCTGTTACAGAGGCTCAGCAATGGTCTCTGAGTATCTTCCCCTGTTTCCTCCATGATGTTGCACTGCAGGCTCTCTTCTGTCAGTCATGCTGCCACATGGAGGGCTGAAGGGCAGGGCTAGAACTTCATATCCCCGGGCACCCCTGTCATTGGCTCTCCATGCAGCATGACTGACAGCTGCAGAGACCTGCACCAATGTGGATGGGAGACCAGTATTACAGCAAGCAGAGTTGCAGAGAGCAACAGCTTTGGGTGCCACCTCCTACCCCAGCAACTGGTGTGCACTCCCCTAGGGACAACTAGAGGCTGCACACTGAGTAAAAATTATAATAATAAAAAATAAAAAAAATAACAAAAATATGTAAAAAAAAAAAAAGATTTTTTTTTTTTTTTAAAGGGGAATTGCAAAAATCCAAGGGGGGGCAAGCTGAAGTGGGAACCCCCTCATCAGTACAAGATACTCCCTTGTCAAACCCACATTGGACTCTCTTTGTGGATGGTTCACGATATGCCGACGAAAAAGGAAAATTCCACACAGGAATGGCAGTCACCAGTGAGCACGAGATATTGTGTGCAAGACAACTGCGCCCGGATCAATCAGCACAAGAAGCTGAACTCATTGCTCTCACTGAAGCCTGCCATATAGCAAAGGATTCTACGGCCAATATCTACACGGATTCCAGATATGCCTTTGGAGTAGTGCACGATTTAGGGATAATATGGAAACCCCGAGATTACGTCACAGCGGCAGGAACTCCAATCAAGAATGCTTCAGCAGTAGCAGATCTAATGACAGCAGTACTTCTACCCGTACAAGTGGCAGTTATCAAGGTGAAGGCCCACACCTGAGCCAACACTTCTGAGGCTAAAGGGAACGCCCTAGATGATCAAGCAGCCACGAAAGCAGCTATGGAAGAGGAAAGAGTCCAACCAGACCAGATTATGACTACGCAAGAAGTACTGGAACAAAAAGAGGTTACATGGGATCTACTGAAGCAGATGCAAAACCAGGCCACTCCTGCGGAGAAGGAAACCTGGCTGAAGGAGTCAGCCCATGAAGAAGGATCGGGACTTTGGACACAGGAAAACAGAGTGTGCCTTCCCAGAGCTCTCTATCCCCTCATAGCCTCAGTGGCCCATGGACCTACCCATCAGTCCAAAACAGTCATGAAAGAGCTTATTGACAAAATATGGGTGGCTCCAGGGATCACCCCAGTTTTGGTAAGACACACTCAGTCTTGTCTCATCTGTGCCCAGTGCAATCCCAGAAAAACTGAATTTACACCTACCAAGTGCCTTCTAAAAGCCCTGTATCCATTCCAGAGGATTCAGATTGATTATATCCAGATGCCAATGTGCCAAGGATTTCAATACGTTCTGGTAGTCACAGACTTATTCTCCGGGTGGCCAGAGGCCTACCCCGTCCGAAACCAGACAGCAACCACCACTGCCAAGAAGCTTATACAAGAAATCATTTGCAGATTTGGGGTACCCGAGGTTATTGAGAGTGATCAGGGTCCAGCATTTACTGCCAATTTGACCCAAGAGGTGTGGAAGATGATAGGGTCACATCTAGCCTTCCACACCCCTTACCGACCCCAAAGTAGTGGAAAAGTCGAAAGACTAAATGGGGTATTGAAATCAAAGATGTTGAAAATTACTAGGGAGACAGGGCTGAATTGGGTACAGTGTCTGCCCATAGCACTTTTCTCAGTCAGACACACGCCAAGGCCCCCGCACAAGCTCACCCCTTATGAGATTCTATTTGGGACAGGGCCAAGAATGGGGCAATATTTCCCCCGGCAGTTAAAAATGCATTATGATTCCATTGCAAAGTATGTAATTGCTCTCTGTAAACAATTATCTAATATACATGCGCAAGTTTTCTCTTCCCTTCCAGATCCTAACTGTTTGGACGGAAATCACACTCTGAGTCCTGGGGAGTGGGTAGTGGTCAAGAAACACGTCTGAGGCACTCTCGACCCTAGATACGAAGGACCATACCAGGTGTTATTGACCACACCAACTTCTGTAAAACTAGAAGGGAGACCCACCTGGATCCACGCTTCGCACTGCAAGAGGATAAAAAGTCCTCCAACTCCTGAGCAATAAAAATGTGCTTCTTCTGTTAATGATCACCACTTGCCTTTCCCCGACTAGATGTACACCAGAATACCAACAGGTGGCTATCACCAAGCAAGCAGACATAACCATTTTCTGGTATAACTCATCTAACACTCAGGTGGCCACATACTCGGTTAGAAGTGATGAAATGATTCAGGCTGGTTGGAGTGAGTATATCAGAAAGAAACGGATAACACAGGGTATGGAGATTGTATATGTATAGGTGTCTGACGCTTACTGGGAACGAGACTGTGATAACTGGGGAGTAGTGGGTTGGAACACGGGGACTGACTGGGGGTATAAGACATCTAGTGCTTTGACAAAAAAGGATAAGAGTGGAAAGTCACTACTAGAAAGAATTACAGTGACCCTTACCACACACACTGGGAGGCTCCCCTTCACCCAAACCAAATTGACCATCGAAAACCCAGGGCCCAGGGGGATTATGTATTTGGGTTGTGGTATGGATCTGGCTACTATAGCCCCCAGGGGAAGTTCCAACTTAAAGACATGTATGATTCACCTCTTCAAAAAATAAATCCCCTAAAACCTCATGTTCAAACCATCAAGGACATGATGGCTATAGCTGACCCCGCATTTGAAGATACCATGGCCGCTGAGACAGGATTCTCTGACATTAACCTATGGCTCGAGTGGATGAAATACAATGTAAACAAAAACAATAAGAGTGACTGTTATGTTTGTGGAAGAGCGCATCCCCACTTAGGCACTGTTCCCATACATTTGCCAGTTAAACTAGAGTCCTGTTTTCTCAGTCTATATACTAACACCTCCGCTAACTTCACTGAAGGTTATTCTGAAATTAGTATGCTGAAAGAATCAGAAACACAAAATCAGGTGTACTCTTTGGGAGGTGTGTATTGGATATGTGGTGATCAAAAGATACAAGCTAAGTTAGAAGGAAATTGGACAGGACAATGTGCGCTAGCTAAGGCCATAATGCCCATCCATATTTTATCTGAAGAAGAGATGACGCCCACTGAAAAAGCACCAAGCCTAGCTAGAAGAAAGAGAAGTGCACCCCAAGCCAGTTTTGATCCACTTATATATATAGATACTATCAGAGTTCCTAGGGGGGTCCCAGATGAGTTTAAAGCTAGAGACCAGGTAGCAGCAGGATTTGAGAGTCTTTTTACCATAGTCACTGTAAACAAGAATGTTGACTGGATCAATTACATGTATTATAACCAACAGCGATTTGTGAATTATAAGAGAGACGCCCTAAAAGGTGTAGCAGAACAATTAGAGGCTACCTCTAAAATGACTTTCCAAAACCGGATAGCTTTAGATATGATCTTAGCAGAAAAAGGAGGGGTGTGTAAAATGATTGGTGAAACCTGTTGCACATACATACCTGGTAACACTGGGCCAAAAGGTAAGGTCACCCTTGTAATTAAGAAATTGACATACTTATCTGAAGAATTGAAGCGTAACTCAGGTATTTCTGACCCCTGGGACCAATATTTTGGGTGGTTCAAAGGATGGAAGTCTGCCCTGGTACAGTTGGGTATCATAATTGTTATAATCATGACCATATTATGTGTTATCACGTGTTACCTAATACCTTGTATTAAGAAAATATGTGTTAAAGTCATGTCTCCAATCGATGACAACCCAATCATGTTAATGTACGGGTACGAAGAAGATGGCCTGGTGGAGAATGCGAGATCCCCTACAACCCCCCTTCCAAACATGAAACGTTTGTGTGATAGGGACAGCATCTGACTTCCTTATGTGCAAAGTCTGTAACAAGGGGGGTGTTGGACAAGCCATCACTCGTCTAACGTGCAGCAAGAAAAGAGTTCCGAAGCACATTGGGACAGATGAGCTAGGTAATAGGGAAAGTCTGCAATCAAGTGATCCAAGGGGGGACTGTCATGGCAGTATGAGACAAAATGGACACTTGCTTGCTATGAATCTAACAGAATCTAACATGAAGCTTAAAATTGCTGTGCTTAACACAGGGCTCGACAAACCCCGGGCGCCAGGTCGCCATGGCGACCAGGAAATCAGACCTGGCGCCCGGGTGCTGTTTGTCACAGAGTGCCCTTGCCGCCTGCCATCCGTTTTACTTTCAGCGCGAGGGGAGAAAGTCTGTGCGGATCACACAGACTGTAAGCTCCGCCCCCTCGCGCAACACGCTGTAGTGCTGATTGTCACGTGACAACACGGCACTTAGCAGAAACCAAAAGAAGATCGGGCTCCAGCATAAATGTCCCCCTCCCCTGCAATGAGGTAAGCAGCAGGGAGGGAGGACACCGTAAGAAATACATTTTTGTTCTTTGGTCTGTGTGTATGTATGACTGAATGTAACTGGCTATGTATGTATGAGTGAATGTAACTGACTATGTATGTATGAGTGAATGTAACTGGCTATGTATGTATGTATGAGTGAATGTAACTGGCTATGTATGTATGTATGTATGAGTGAATGTAACTGGCTGTGTATGTATGTATGAGTGAATGTAACTGGCTATGTATGTATGTATGAGTGAATGTAACTGGCTATGTATGTATGTATGAGTGAATGTAACTGGCTGTGTATGTATGAGTGAATGTAACTGGCTGTGTATGTATGAGTGAATGTAACTGGCTGTGGATGTATGTGTGAATAAAACTGGCTGTGGATATATGTGTGAATGAAACTGGCTGTGGATATATGTGTGTATGAAACTGGCTGTGGATATATGTGTGAATGAAACTGGCTGTGGATGTATGTGTGAATGTAACTGACTGTATGTGGTGTGTGTGTGTGAATGTAACTGACTGTTTGTGGTGTGTGTGTATGTAACTGACTGTATGTGGTGTGTGTGAATGTAACTGGCTGTGTATGTGAGGTGGGTGTATGCGACTGTCTCTGTGCGTTTATGATATTGTGATGTGCCGTTGTCTGGCTCCTAAATTTTTTAGCTGGCTCCTAAAACTAAATTAAATTTGTCAAGCCCTGGCTTAACAGAAAAAGCCGTTACTTCACCGGATGCAGGTGCATCCTGTTATGCAACCTAGTTAAGAGAACATATACATTTGCATAACGGCGTAGCTTGTCAATCATTTATTCTTATAACCAATCAATTAGTAGCATAATAGCTTTCCACACCTATATCCTTAAAGTATATAATCAGCTGTGTCGCACTTAATAAACCAGAGATTTGCTTTGACTCCACAAGCGTGTGTCAGTGTCTTTTCTCTCCGTGCACATATCCTATCTGAACAATCTGAACCAGCACATCAACATAACTGACCTTTGATCAGATCCAAAACAGTTAAGAGTCTCTCGATTACAGCATTTTGATAAAGTGTATACTGCCAACCCTATGTTTGCCAAGTTTTCTGCAAGAATGTTCACTTCATTTTTCCTAGAAGTACAAAGGATTGGGAATTAGTATCCTAATATGGGATTAAGGAAATAAGTGTCCGGATTTAGAATATTTAGTATAGTTAGATGTTAACCGCTATGTTAGTTTGATTTCCCTCAGGCCCATAGGGCCCCCTACTACATCTGTAGTTCTAAATGAGGAGTAGGTCCCGCTCTGGTGGGACAACCCCATCTCATCTGTAGATGAGTTTAGTGCTCGGATCTATATGTATATCAATGTGTATAATAATGTTTGCACTAAGTTTTGATGGGTCTAATTTAGACCCAATTTTCCATATCCTTTTTTCTTTTTTTACCTTTTTTCTTTCATTTCTGCATCTTATGCACTATTCACAATCTACCTCCTCCCTTCCCCCCCTTCTACAAAATAATCATAATATGTTTCCTCATATACAGATTCAGGAGGTTTATATCAATGTCGAATCAAAAAGAGATACTCAATGCTCACAGAAAGTTCCTGAGCTCCAGTCATCTGACAGGAGAATGCCGCAAGGAGGTGTTTGGTCCCCATGGAAACATCCCCCTAACATAGATCAATTAGCTGTGAGTACTTACCTGGGTTTACTCACCTTATATAGGAAGCAATATCTGCCCACACAGTCAATTACCCGAATAACTAAATGTCTATAACAATACTGTCCATTAAGCAAAAGGGCTAAATACGCCACATAAACGCAGATTGTTTTTCCAGGAAGCAACACAAGCCTGAGCCCAGATTATATGTGCGCAGGAAACACATTTTGCGACAGGGAAGATCCCTTAAAAGTTTACCAAACATTTCTCGATAGTCTACCATGCCTCATCTCCTAAAAAGAAAGTGGGGGTCTCCATGTGGTTCCATAATTTACTATCCTTTACACTGAGTAAAGTCACAAAGGACCCCAAAGGTAGATTTTTGATGGTTGAAGCAATTACCGTATTTGCTCGATTATAAGACGACACTGATTATAAGACGACCCCCCAAACTTTGGATATTCCTTTAGGAAAAAAACTAAAAGCCTGAATATAAGACTACCCTATAGGAAAAAAAGTTTAACTTGTATATATGTAAATTGCTTTTTAATATTTAATAAAAAAATTATATTATACAAATGCATTTATTGTTTTTATTTCGTTTTGTGCCAATGCGGCCTCTCTCCCCCTCCCCCAGCTGTCTCCCCCCCCAAAACTTATCTCTCTATCCCCCCTCCCCTTTTCTCTCTTCCCCCTCCCTCCCCTTGTCTGTCTGTGTCTCCACCCCTTGCCACAGCCATTATGCCCATTAATGTCTCCCCCCCCTCCCCTTGTTTGTGTCTCCCCCCCCTTGCCACAGCCATTATACCCATTAATGTCTCCCCCCCTCCCCTTGTCTGTGTCTCCCCCCCATCATCCCTCCCCTTGTCTGTCTGTGTCTCCCCCCTCCTCCCCCTTGCCACAGCCATTATGCCCATTAATGTCTCCCCCCCTCCCCTTGTCTGTGTCACCTCCCCCCCCCCCTCACCTGGTCCGTCATAATAGACTGCCGTGTCGGGCAGCATGGAGGATGTCTGCACGTATCGTGCAGACATCCCCCAGCTGCCCAATTCACCCTGGTGGATAGTGGGGCAGCGGAGGATGTCTGCGATGAGCGCAGACCTCCCCTGCTGCCGCCCGGCACGCCCGCCGGGACTTCTTTGACGAAAGCGGAAGTACCCGGCTTCTTCATAGAAGCCCCGGCGGTCGTGCCGGGCGGCAGCAGGGGAGTCTCTTCCGGTATTAATAATCTTCCTTATGTTATTATCAACATATATGCCCCGAACTCAAATTCAGCCAATTATCTTAAAAAATGTTTGTCCCATATTTCAGTATCGCCAACGGTAGCTACAATTGTATGTGGAGATTTCAATACGATGGCAGACCCACTTTTGGACTCCTCCTCCAACCCGTCATCAAAGTATCTAAAAACCTTAAAATCTCAGAGCCACATATTCAAACAAGCAATCAAAGAAACTCAATTGACTGATGCATGGAGAATCCATAAGAGCTCTGAGAAGGACTACACGTTCTACTCACAAGTACACGCGACATATTCTAGAATAGACTATCGTATTTGCTAGATTATAAAAAAAAAGAATAGAGATCAGATAGCATCTCGTACCTGGGGGTCCAATTAATGAAATCCCCTGTAAAACTACTAAGTGCAAACTTAACAAAGGTTTTGAAGAAAATACAACAAGATCTAGTGGCCTGGTCTGATCTTTACTTCACCTGGCTAGGTAGAATAGTGGCGATTAAAATGTCGGTCATGCCAAAATTGCTTTATTTGTTTAGGGGACTCCCAGTGGCTATCCCACCCAAAATTCAAAAAAATATACAGTCAGATATTCTCAAATTCATAAATAACAAAAAAGCCTGCTGGCTTACACTACCCCACAACAGGGGAGGTCTGGGAATCCCTTCTATATTGCAATATTACCAGGCAGCAAGAATGGCTCAAACCATGTTGTATCATTGTCGACCGGGTGATATTGCATGGGTCGTTATAGAAGATGCGCAGATAGCGCCTCATAGAGTATCAGAGGTGTTGACGACTTCGCAACTTTGTAAGAATCCAAAACAAAAAAGGCTGCAGAGCTCAGCATTGTCGTTGTTTATTTGGAAGGTATATGCAAAAAAAATCCCGGAACTTGCAAAATTATCCTCGAATACCCCCCTTACCAGTTTAGAATTGTTGGTACCAGATCTACGATTAAGCCGCTGGAGGGTGGCAGGCATCACCCAGGTGAAAGATTTGTTTCATAATAATACTATAAAGTCATTTGAGGATCTTAAAATGCAATTTCAAATAAAGAGCACAGATTATTTCATGTATATACAAATCAGACACTTGGTTCCCTCTTCCCCAAATATCTCCACCTCATTATGTCCCACATGTTATTACGACAAATTGCCAGAACATATATCATGCAAGAAGAACTCTTTCCATGTGCTATAAAGCTCTTCATGATACTCATTTACTAATGGATCTTCCTTTTGTAGTGGCTTGGAAATCAGATTTGAAGGGTCAGCTTTCTCCAACAGCTTGGAGACAAGCAATTGAGTTCCCTAAATCAATGTCTCACAATTCTAACCATACTGAACTTACGAAGAATATTCTCTATAGGTGGTACTTAGTCCCTACGAGGCTGGCAAGGATGTTTTCTTCATCCTCCAATCTTTGTTGGAGAAATTGTAACTGCCCGGGGTCTATGCTCCATATTTGGTGGGAGTGTCAAACAATCAAGGTGTACTGGGTAAAAATTTATGAGCTTATATCAAATGTACTCAATTTATCATTGGCCTTTACTCCTGAATTGGCCATATTGAACGTACTGCCCTCCTCTTTAAAAAAAAAAAAAAAAGATTATTCTAAGCCATATATTGTTGGCAGGAAAATCATTAATCGCTAAACACTGGAAAGATCCTTTGGCACCTACGATGGGAGAACTGCACATTCTAATTGATCACAACTTAAAAATGGAACGTTTATTCTATCTCTCTAGCAATAAACTCCAAGTGTTCTACGACTTCATAGAAATTTTGGATTCCTTTACTTGTCAGAAAAACTAGCACTGATTCTGTGTTGTAGGTTTAACGCTCCTCTTCTCCCCCCCCTTCCCTCCCTCCCCTCCTTTCCTTGGTGAAAGGTCTTTCTTTTTTCTTTACTAACTTTTCGCTTCTTCTTCACGCTTTTCTCTCTAAGTATTTTGTGTGTTTATTATGGTATGTTCAGAAATGTATTTGATGTGGTGGAAATTTATTTGTCACAGGCTCATGGGACAGCCGGGACGGGTGTATCCCCCTGTCCGCCCCTGATGGTGGCCCTGGGTCTTAGTTACCTTTGTACCTTGCAAATTTATTTTTGGCTGTATCAGATTCCTGAACTTGGCTGACCCTGACTCTGCTACTTCAAACAATGACAACCCCAAACTCAGCCTAACCTTACATTTGTTCTGTCCACTGCCTACCCTTGACCTAAACCTGTCTACTCACCATTATTTATGACCTTCATGCCAACATTCCTAACATAGAATTTCTACTTTTTACATTCCATGGGTCAGTGGACCTGCAAGTGTGAGCCTTCCTGCATCTGGCTTCCACATCCCAGATAACAATCACATGAGGAAAATTCTAAATGTGGAATATTGGTATTAATATGACTGAATTTGTGCAATGACAAAGTTCAAACACATTGTTTCTTTCAGTTTTTGTTTGCATGCCCAAAATATGCCATCCATATATAATTTATTTTGCAACATTCTACGTAGTCATATATAAACCTTTACAAATAGCTCCATGCAAAAAGAACAATATCAGTAATACTAAAGTCTTTGAACCCAGGCCAAGTGTATAATTTTAGTTGGTTTCCATGTATAACAGGCTAAAATATCTATAAGTCAAGAATGTTTACTTCAAATCTCTAATGCATTAATTCCCTTTCTCAAAGCTTATGTTTCCTGGGACATTAATATATTTTAACAATGCATTGCCAGCAGTCTTTCTTGAATTAAAACTATGCACAGTGCAGCCAAATATGTAGCTTTGGCTGAAATTATGTCTGACAAAGAACAGCTATTAGGCCTTCTGGAGTGTGATATATCTGCTGCGGACCACATTTTTCATACAAAAAGATGACTATGTGCAAGTATCACCTTGCGTAGCTATAACTTAATGCAACGATTTTTTTATTTGATTGATTTATAGCTGTTTTTTCTCTTGAACAGTTAGAAGCATTTTATTATACATTTGTTACAGTTGAGTTTGCCAGAGAATTTATGCCACTAAAAAAGGATTTCTGAGACACAGTGCAAAGAATGTACTGGAGTGGGATTTTGAGTAAATTATTATGATATTGTTATCATTTTTCTCATTACTACTAAAGATAACATTAACTTTATTTCACTTTGAAAAAGATTTATCAGATGCACCCAACAATAATTCAGTTTGGTTAAATGACAGTTTTTGCCTCAAAATGATTGTGGATGATGAAAACCTACAAAATTAATTCAGTACAAAACTTAAGTTGTCATATAATGCAATTCTGGACTGTTCACACATCAGAAACTTGCACAACCAGACAGGAATATTTTCTTCCAGGGTAGATGTTCGAATCAAAATTTCATCTCCAACCTGGTTGTATCATTGGACATGTCACGAGTTACAGTCACGCTGACAACACTAGATGTGAATGATGATAATTTGTGTCGCTCAGAGTGTGTTACTGGACTGCCTCGGCCTTTGAGGCATCAAGCAACAGTCTATGATGGGGCATCCACATTATGTCATCGCTCCAGTGAGCAATCACTTTGGTAGAAGACAAAGCCAATGCTTGTAAACAAGGGAGTGAATTGGAGATCATGATAGTTTGTGACTTTTAGGCAGTGATATGGTACAGCAACACTTGTTTTGTGTTTGTACAATTGTTTGTCCTATTAGGGGTTCACTGTTTCTGTAGTAAGAATTTAGTTAGTTTGGGGGTTTAGTTATGTTAGTGTCAGTCCGGTAATTATTTAGATTAGGTGTTAGGTAGGTACTTAAAAAATATGTTAATTGTCTAAATATATTTCAAACTTAACATTGTGAATGTAGAGAAAAAAACAATTGAAAATTATCTATACATTGTGTTAGCAGAATTGCAAGCAAATGACTAAATTAGGAGAAAAAAATATGTTTTAAATGTGTCTGTGGAGTCTCCTGTTTATGACATCGCCTCTGGCTTTATATGCAAAAGAGTATGGTCACTAACAGAAAACCAGGACATTCTGATTATGTCATTGTCATACAAGGGATGTGTTATAGTCATCAGGAACACCAAGCACTTCATACAGACATTGCTGTGACGACAGGGACGTTATAAGTCTCCAAGAAAATTTTGTATGCACATTAAAAGGTCAAAAATATCATACACGGAATGGTTTCTAGCATCAGGATCCTATCAAAACTTCCGTATTTGCTTGATTATAAGACGACCCTGATTATAAGACGACCCCCCCAAATTTGTACATTCCTTTAGGAAAAAAAACTAAAAGCCTGATTATAAGACTACCCTATAGGAAAAAAGTTTAACTTTTATATATGTAAATTGCTTTTTAATATTTAATAAAAATGTATATTATACAAATGCATTTCTTGTTTTTATTTCCTTTTATGTGCCAATGCGGCCTCTCTCCCCCTCCCCCAGCTGTCTCTCCCCCCCCCCAGCGTTGTCTCTCTCTCCCCCCAAAACTTCTCTCACTTCCCCCTTCCTCTTGTCTCTATCTATCCCCCCCCTCCCCTTTTCTCTCTGTCCCCCTCCCTCCCCTTGTCTGTGTCTCCCCCCTCCCTCCCCTTGTCTGTCTGTGTCTCCCCCCCCCCTTGTCTGTCTGTGTCCTCCCCCCTCCCCTTGTCTGTCTGTGTCCTCCCCCCTCCCCCTCACCTGGTTTCGTTCCCTGGTGGCTAGTGGGGGCAGCCGGGGGATTTCTGCACGATACGTGCAGACATCCTCCATGCTGCCCGACCTGGCAGTCTATTATGACGGACAGCTGGTCCGTCATAATAGACTGCCGTGTCGGGCAGCATGGAGGATGTCTGCACGTATCGTGCAGACATCCCCCAGCTGCCCGATTCTCCCTGGTGGCTAGCGGGGCAGCAGAGGATGTCTGCGCAATGAGCATAGACCTCCCCTGCTGCCGCCCGGCACGACCACCGGGAGTTTTATGATGAAGCCGGATGTACCCGGCTTCTTCATAGAAGCCCCGGCGGTCGTGCCGGGCACCAGCAGGGGAGTCTGCGCACATCGTGTGCATCAAATAACAACTTAACTACCGTATTTATCGGCGTATAACACGCGCCGGCGTATAACACGCACCTCATTTTAAGAAGGAAATTTTAAAAAACTTAAATTTCAAATAAAGAACTTTGAAGCCCAATATGCCATTTTAATATGCCAGGATATTGCCCCCAATATGCCATTTTAATATGCCAGGATATTGCCCCCAATATGCCGTTTAATATGCAATATATTGCCCCCAATATGCCATTTTAATATGCAGGATATTGCCCCCAATATGCCATTTTAATATGCCAGATATTGCCCCCAATATGCCATTTTAATATGCCCCAATATGCCATTTAATATGCAGGATATTGCCCCCAATATGCCATTTAATATGCAGGATATTGCCCCCAATATGCCATTTAATATGCAGGATATTGCCCCCAATATGCCATTTTAATAGGCCAGATATTGCCCCCAATATGCCATTTTAATATGCCAGGATATTTGCCCCAATATGCCATTTAATATGCCAGAATATTGCCCCCAATATGCCAGGATATTGCCCCCAATATGCCAGGATATTGCCCCTTAGTATGCTCGTTATGCCACCCTCCTCCGCCAGACCCCAGTACTTACCTCGTTCCTGCTCAGTCCCCCGGTGCTCTGAAGCTGCGTGGCTGTGAGGGAAGCGTTGTGAGCTCCCCTCCAGCCGCGCGGTCAATAAATTTTGTTTAAAAAAAACACACTTTATTGACCGCGCGGCTGGAGCGAAGCTCACAACGCTTCCCTCACAGCCACGCAGCTTCAGAGCACCGGGGACAGAGCAGGAACGAGGTAAGTTTTAGATTTTTTTTTTTTTTTCGGCGTATAACACGCACACACAATTTTTCCCCTATTTTCAGGGAGAAAAAGTGCGTGTTATACGCCGATAAATACGGTAGTTAATATGTTTATTGCAACAAATTTTCATTTTTTAAGATACTTGTTCATTTCCAATTAAATATAAAAAAAGACAATATACAAATCATTTGCACAGTCCAGATTTCATGTCACATGCATACCTTCATATTTCACTGGCTGAGTCATTCATTATAGTCTAAGTAAATATCAGAACTAGATTTTGGTAGAGTAATTGTATGATAATTTTATACATCTATATGAATCTTCTTCGGAGAGGTACAAAAACCTTATGCGAAGTCTAGTGTTAGGATCTTACAACACCTTTTAGTAAAATCAATTTCTTACAGTTCTTACAACACGGTTGGAATATAAAAAAGTGATAACATTTACATTTTAAGTTGCAATGAACAAAATATTATTACATATTTGTTTGAAAGCCTGCCATGTGTTTTTATTAACCCCTTGACCAGGGGTGTTGCTAGGTCTCCAAATGATCTGGGGCTAAAGCCCAGATGGGCTCTGTCACACACACTCTGTCTCTATCACACATACACACACTATGTCTCCCTCACACCTACACACTCTCTCACAGACACACTGTTTCTCTCTCACACACATTCTGTCTCTCTCACACACACATATTCTGTCTCTCTCTCACACACACATTCTGTCTCTCTCTCACACACACATTCTGTCTCTCTCTCTCTCACACACGCACACTCTCTCTCTCACACACACACACACACACACACACTCTCTCTCTCTCTCTCTCTCTCTCTCTCACACACACACACATTCTGTCTCTCTCTCACACACACACACACACTCTGTCTTTCTCTCTTTCTCTGTCTCTCTCTCTCACACACACACTTATGGAAACACCCTTATACACACACACCTAGTAACCCTGACACAGTCACCCTTACATGCAGACACTTACACACACTCAGATGCCCACACATATTGACACACCTACACACAGTCACACGCAGACACCCACACACATTGACACAACTACACAAAGTCACACGCATACACTTACACACACTGAGACACCCACACACAGTCACACATACAAGCAGACACTTACACACATTTCTTCTAAAATGTTATACTGTTGGTCCTCCACCCTGCTTAGTTACCTTTATTTGCAGGGTGGAGGACGTTTCTCCAGCGCCAGGATACCTCCATTCAGGTTCTTCTGCCGGATGTCGGGTGACATTCGGCATACAGTCAATCACAGAGCGTGACGGGGTGGAGCTTGTACCTGTGATCAGAATGATCAGGAGGTGCGGTTACCACAGGTACTCCCCTGCGGGCCGCACCTTGAGGAGGAGATGTTAGAGACTGAGCTTTCTGTAGCGCCTCTCCTCCCGTGTGCCCAGGATTGGCTCTCACTCCTATGAGAGCTTAAACCTCCAATTCTGAGACCATGTCCATAAAGCAGGAAAGCTCAGTGGGGGAGCTAAAGTATATTGTTTCAGGGCTATGCAGTGGGAGATATTACAAAAGTTACACTGATGGCCCTGGAGTCTAGGGGCTAAAGTATAATTTAGTCCCAAAGTCTTCATTCAGGGCTATGCAGCGGGGATTCAGGGATAAAGCCCCAACAGCCACCCCATAACAATGCCACTGCCCTTGACATTATACATCTGATGCCATTACCTATACCTGGATGCTAAATTCAGTATCACAGCAGTCATTTGCCCAAGAAGTGTATTGCGCAGGCTCGAAGAAGTCTGCCCCGTTTTGAGGCAGAGTCTTCTTCCAGCAGCCAGTGGGTGCTATTGTAACATGGCTAACAGAGCGGGGATGTATATCATATATTCTAGTGAAGACAAATATATATTTATACACATACATACACCTGCTTTTGGCAGTACTGATTAAAGTAGAACTCAACATAAAATGTAATCAAACTGAAGGCTTTCATCTGGAAGTCATACATAGACTTCCAGGCTGTCATTACACAGAGCTATGGTTCTGTGGCCAGACAATGCCAATTGGTGCACAGTATCTTTAATGCCGAACACGCCTTCAGCATTGGAGGTGATGATCATCTGTGCAGGAGTATTGACTCCCACACAATAATGAGAAAAATGGTCACTAAACTGTCTTTCACTGCTCTCATGAAGCAAAGCACCATGGAATGGAATATCTTTTCAATAGTGCACAATCGCTGCTACTACCAGTTGTAACATGCAATATAGACTAGACCTAATCATTCCATATAACAAAATGTTACACATTCTAATTTATAGGTTATCATCAGACCTGAGTGAATCATCTCAGGGAACTGCATTCCAAATGGAAAATTATGTAAATTGAGAAATAAGCAATACAGTCAATTTCCTGCTATTGTCCCTTTTCCAAATATTCAGTTTATTTGAAATGCTTTATAAATTATGGCCATTTGCACTGAAATAACTTCAGCAAACATATTCCTAAACCTGCCACACCAACAGTATAATAACAAGCGAAGCACATTTTCAGTCATAAATACCTAATCAGGTTTTTTTGTCTACTGCTGACATTAGACTGAATGTTTCTGGTCTATCTATAGCTATGATTTTCTGTATTGAATAGTAGTTCATGAATAACACTATACTATATTCTGCAATGAACCAAATATTTACAAGATGTATAAGTGATGTACATATTAACAAGTATGATAAGATTAGTGTAAAATTAATTGCAGCACCATTAACCTACTATCATCTAAATGCTTTCAGTAGACTATTAAATGTGGTTACTTATTATGGTTTTCATTTTATGTTATAGGAATAGGTTTAAACAATAAGATTGTGTTACCTATTCCTCCCCAGTAGATTCTGTATTTCAAAAGACACCCCAAAGTGTTCAACTTGTGTGCACTGGGAGGATTATATTTAACTCAGTGAGCAATTATCTGTAATGTGGGATAAAAATCTTTACTCTAAAAGTAGACGGGAAGTAAGTGGTAGCTAGCATTACAATACTGGCTTTATAGCAATAATTCAAATAAGGGAAGATAAAACTTGCAGTAACCAACATTATCAACAACATTTCAAAAAATAAAGAAAAAATATGTGAGACAGCATGTGGCACTGATTAGTAATTATTATCATGTAGAAAAGTATGTCATTCATTAATTGCTGAATAAACACAATAAGGTAATTTGATAAACCTTTTTTTGAAAGGAATGCATGTTTGCCAACTAAATTGAAATTGCTGAGCATCAGATGTCTTGTAGTTATTTACTTAAAATATATAATATATTTATAATTATAGGTGATTTAGATATTTGCTTAAAATATTTGCACTAAAATGTCTAATATATAGAGGAATATGTACATCTGTAACAGTCAAAATTAATATCCAGTACTTTGAGTTAAATCTTTTTTTTTTAATAACAGAGTAAAACTGAAGCAATTCTAAATTAATTTGTAATATTATGCAAAGAGTTTATTCTCACATAAAAATTTACTTCAGATTCAAAATAAATAATAATTTGATATTTACAAAATAATTGGAAAAATAACCATGATTAAATAGATTTTGTTTACTTACTGGCAAACATAGCTTTCTGATCCCTCATCTTCAAGATTTGTGTCCCAAGCATTAGGATCAGTATATTGACACCCATCTTCAATTATGTTCTTCTCCATCTTGTGCAATACGTGTTCTTAAAACAGAAAAACACTTTCAGGCAAAAATGGTTCCTATAAAATAATTCCAAATTTCTTTGAAATTATGAAAAGCAGTCTGTTTCATTGCATGGTTATAAAGCCAGAGTGCATGCTAGGAAGGAATATGGGATATGCCGGTATTGTAGGAAGGTTAGTTGAGCTAATCAGGAACTTGATATGCTCTTAAGATCATGTGATTTTAGTGATTGATAGTGCAGCTCTAAAATGATCTTTTGTCTGCACACAAAAAAAGATTGTTTATTCAGCCATTTTAGCTCCACTGATATTAATGTTCTTTTACATTGATACTTTAGAACAAATGTATATAATGAAGAGAATATGAGTCATATTGAAACGTATAAAATGTATATAAATACAAGACTCAATGATGGCGACCAAAGTAGCCTGAAAAATAAATAAGTTCATACATGCTGATTTTATTAGCATCAAAAAAGCACATTGTTTATAAATATATTTATAGAGAGAGATTTCTACAATTTTATGGTCCTCTAATCTATTTGGTATATTAGTGAAGGGTGGTCTAGGATTAAGCACACACTAGTCTGGTATATTTAGTGGTATATTTAGGGTTTGTGCTGCCCTAGGCCTGGCCAAAATGCACCGTTCATGCCTCATTTATCACCCCCTTATTACCACCCCTTTCTCACCAGTATAGTGTGCTAACACAAATAGCTTTTTTCATGAAATAGAGAATTGCAGGTAAGTTAGAAGGGAATTTCAAACTTAAAGGGACACCAGACACACAACAGATATGCAGACAATGAAGAAAATACTGAATTCAGGTATCTGTGCTTCTAACACAGATACAATACTGTAAGTAAGCTATTTTCAGGCAAACATATTAATGAGATAATGCCAGCCTCATAACTGCGCCCTGGATGTATACTTTCAGAAATATGGCTGCTCACCTGCTGATTTCTGCATAATGTATGTATGGCTTTTTCTTCTTGCACTTTACTACCTATGTATATCTATATTTATATCTATTAGAACAGATATATAGTAAAGTCCCTTTAAGAGCAAAGACTTGGAATTTTTTTTAAAGTATCCATACAAGGACACCAGTGTCTTTGGCAAGTTCTGTGAAGATCTACAGAACATTATTAAATTATCTGTCACAAAGACCAGTAAATGTCTACCATAAACAATGTTGGTGCTTGCCCCTGGCCCCAAATCACACGTCAGGGGTCTGCGCAATCTCCACGGGCTAAATGACCCATGTTCAGATTGACAGATACACGTAGACAGCCACGTTAGGAGGGGTCTGTGCTGACTGGAGATCACACAGACCTCAGGTTGCCTTACTTGCCACTCTGTGCCTATGCATGAATGCATAACTGGGTATACTTAGAGGGTGAACTTGGGGAGGGGGTGGGTTCAGGGATAGTTAATTTGGGGGCTGCATCAGAGAACATGGCACATATTCAAACACTTATGTGCACTTGCCATGGTGACCATATAGTTCTATTAGGGGCTGGGAGAATTGGGCAACTACCAGCCCTGTTAGTGATGGGGGGCAGGGCCACTTGTCCTAATCAGGGTTTGGGGGCGATTTCTGAAGCCTCCAAAACCAGATTACATGGGTGGGGGGGTATTATATTTTTTTAAATTATTATTATTTTATTGGGGGAAGGAAATAAATCACAGGTATTCTGGGATTGTAGGATCACACTGAGATATTCAAATTACTGTTTACTTAGAATTCCTGTTTTAAACCCCTTGTCCAAATGTTTGCTTAAAGTATAATGGTATTAAGGGTGGAATCTGATTTTAGCTTTTTTATACCTATAGCTTATGGAGTTGTGGATTTGTTTGTGTCCTTCCTTTAAATACTGTTCTTTCAACAGTACCCTCCACGACTTAAGATCATTCATTCCCTCCTTCTCAAAAACCTGTAAGAGACCAGATTTCTATAAGGTTGGAAAGAAGATGGACCTGGGTTTTAATGATGTTTTGGTATAGGCACAGGGTGACGATTGATCTGATACAGGTTTAGGGCCCTTTATCGAAACATAGAAAGATAGAATGGGTTGACAGATAAGAACCATTTGGCCCATCTAGACAGCCCAGTTTTCTAGGAAAGCAATGTCTACTGTACCACCCTAATCTATTATTTTAGTAACCCAATCGAAAAAAACAATAAGATTAGTCTGGCATGATCTTCCTAAAGTAAACCCATTTTGTTGCTGATGTTGAAATGTGATTTTATTTGTTTAACAATCCTTTCCTTTAACATGCTTTCCATTTCGTTCCCAACTAATTAAGTAAGACTTACTGGCCTATAGTTGACTGATTCCTCCCTACTACTTTTCTTGTGAATGGGCACAACATTTGCTAATTTCCAAACTTCTAAGACTACTCCTGTTACTAATGACTGGTTATTAGAGTTTAGCAGACACCTGGATGTTCGGGTTCGGCGGGTTCGGAAAAAGTCCGGGTTCGGGGCCAAACTTGACCCCGAACCCCATTGAAGTCAATGGGGACACAAACTTTTTGGCACTAAAATGCCTCTAAAAAAGTCCTGGAAAGGGCTAGAGGGCTGCAAAAGGAATTAAAATGTGGGTAAGAGTAGGACAAGTGCCATGCAAACAAATATGGATAGGGAAATAACTTCAAATAACATAAAATACATACAAATTAAAAATACATCTGAGCCATAAAATAGCACTAGATGGAATCTTTGATTTAAGCTTTGGAAGAACATAAATCTAAATCTAAAGCATGGCTGTCAGGAGGATCAACAGAATTATCCATTTGAGAGAGGGTTGCAGTGCAGGGGATTCTCTTTCAGTTTATACTAAGTGACCCATAGGTTGAGGAGGCGGTGACCGTGGCGGTGTAGGTGGAAGCGGCGCTGGTGGAGGAGGAGGAGGAAGTAGCCAGAATTTTTCTAAGTGCGCTGTAAGCACAGTATTGGACTGTTCTATTTGACTCTCAGATATGAAGTGCACCGCAAGACGCAAATGTACTATTTAGCACTCAAAACAATTAGAATTTTTCAAAGTGCGCTGTAAGCACAGTATTGGACAGTTCTATTTGACTCTCAGATATGAAGTGCACCGCAAGACGCAAATGTACTATTTACCACCCAAAACTATTAGAATTTTTCAAAGTGCGCTGTAAGCACAGTATTTGACGGTTCTATTTGACTCTCAGATATGAAGTGCACTGCAAGACGCAAATGTACTATTTACCACCCAAAACTATTAGAATTTTTCAAAGTGTGCTGTAAGCACAGTATTTGACGGTTCTATTTGACTCTCAGATATGAAGTGCACCGCAAGATGCAAATGTACTATTTACCACCCAAAACTATTAGAATTTTTCAAAGTGCGCTGTAAGCACAGTATTTGACGGTTCTATTTGACTCTCAGATGTAATACATGTAATGCTATTGCTATTCTATAAACCGAAATAGAGTCCCCATTCATACGAATAGGTCAGTTGACCTATTCGTATGAATGGGGACTCTATTTCGGTTTATAGAATAGCAATAGCATTACATGTATTCTATAAACCGAAAGTCTATAAACCGAATGTCTTTCGGTTTATAGACTTTCGGTTTATGGAATACATGTAATGTGATTGGGAATAATGGAGGTTAACGAAACCTTGGTATAAAAGATTTGCAAGGCTTAACACAATCAAAACTATTCTGTCTTAATAATTTATTAGGATTTATCAGAATGTTAGAATTCATTCCAGCTATGGAAAGGGAAAAATAGCTTTATGGGAGGCTTAAAATTAGATTATTTTATTATATTAGAGTAAATAAATCATGTTAGCTATGGATGTTGGACAATAGTATAATCCCTAGGACATATATGAAGAGAAGATAATTTTTTTGATGTTACCGTTCCTGCTGGCAAGGGGGCAGAGTGGCAATTGCGGCCTGGACTGACCTCTACCTTAGCTCAATGAGCTGGGGATGCATAAGTTTTACTTCTAAATGGCCTAGTGCCTAGTTGCCCAACTGCTGCAGAACTACAAATCCCATTATCCCAGACAATCTTTCTAAAATAGCAAGTAATTATGGTAGTTGTAGTACAAAAACACTAGTGTGTGGCCAGGGCCGGCGCTACCGTAAGGCAGCACAGGCGGCTGCCTTAGGGCGCACCAATGGGGGGGCGGGAAAATCGCCCGCTCCCCCAGGCCCCAGTACTTACCTCCATGCTGCTGTTCAGGTCCGCTGTGCGCTCCCCTCAGGCCGTGCGCATTCAATAAAGTGTGTTGAAACTTTTTTTTTCAACACACTTTATTGAATGCGCACGGCCTGAGGGGAGCTCACAACGCTTCCCTCTCAGCCACGGACATGAACAGCGGCATGGAGGTAAGTACTGGGGTCTGGGAAAGGGGGGAGGAGGGAGGTTTAATGAGCAATTCCTGGGCATCTGACTGGCACAATATTCCTGGGCATCTGAATGGCATAATATTCCTGGGCATCTAACTGGCATAATATTCCTGGGCATCTAACTGGCATAATGTTCCTGGGAATCTGACTGGCATAATATTCCTGGGCATCTGACTGGCATAATATTCCTGGGCATCTGAATGGCATAATATTCCTGGGAATCTGACTGGCATAATATTCCTGGGAATCTGACTGGCATAATATTCCTGGGCATCTGAATGGCATAATATTCCTGGGCATCTGACTGGCATAATATTCCTGGGCATCTGACTGGCATAATATTACTGGGCTCTGACTGGCATAATATTCCTGGGCTCTGACTGGCATAATATTCCTGGGAATCTGACTGGCATAATATTACTGGGCTCTGACTGGCATAATATTCCTGGGCATCTAACTGGCATAATATTCCTGGGAATCTGACTGGCATAATATTCCTGGGCATCTAACTGGCATAATATTCCTGGGCATCTGACTGGCATAATATTCCTAGGCATCTGACTGGCATAATATTCCTGGGCATCTGACTGGCATAATATTCCTAGGCATCTGACTGGCATAATATTCCTGGGCATCTGACTGGCATAATATTCCTGGGCATCTGAATGGCATAATATTCCTGGGCATCTGACAGGCACACTATTCCTGGGCTCTGACTGGCATAATATTCCTGGGCATCTGACTGGCATAATATTCCTGGGCATCTGAATGGCATAATATTCCTGGGCATCTAACTGGCATAATATTCCTGGGCATCTAACTGGCATAATATTCCTGGGCATCTGACTGGCATAATATTCCTGGGAATCTGACTGGCATAATATTCCTGGGCATCTAACTGGCATAATATTCCTGGGAATCTGACTGGCATAATATTCCTGGGCATCTAACTGGCATAATATTCCTGGGAATCTGACTGGCATAATATTCCTGGGCATCTAACTGGCATAATATTCCTGGGCATCTAACTGGCATAATATTCCTGGGCATCTAACTGGCATAATATTCCTGGGCATCTAACTGGCATAATATTCCTGGGCATCTGAATGGCATAATATTCCTGGGAATCTGACTGGCATAATATTCCTGGGCATCTAACTGGCATAATATTCCTGGGAATCTGACTGGCATAATATTCCTGGGCATCTGAATGGCATAATATTACTGGGCATCTGACTGGCATAATATCCCTGGGCTCTGACTGGCATAATATTCCTGGGAATCTGACTGGCATAATATTCCTGGGCATCTAACTGGCATAATATTCCTGGGCATCTAACTGGCATAATATTCCTGGGCATCTAACTGGCATAATATTCCTGGGCATCTGAATGGCATAATATTCCTGGGAATCTGACTGGCATAATATTCCTGGGCATCTAACTGGCATAATATTCCTGGGCATCTAACTGGCATAATATTCCTGGGCATCTGAATGGCATAATATTCCTGGGAATCTGACTGGCATAATATTCCTGGGCATCTAACTGGCATAATATTCCTGGGAATCTCACTGGCATAATATTCCTGGGCATCTAACTGGCATAATATTCCTGGGAATCTGACTGGCATAATATTCCTGGGCATCTGACTGGCACACTATTCCTGGGCTCTGACTGGCATAATAATACTGGGCTCTGACTGGCATAATGTTCCTGGGCATCTGAATGGCATAATATTCCTGGGCATCTGAATGGCATAATATTCCTGGGCATCTGAATGGCATATTCCTGGGCATCTGAATGGCATAATATTCCTGGGCATCTGACTGGCATAATATTCCTGGGCATCTGAATGGCATAATATTACTGGGCATCTGACTGGCACACTATTCCTGGGCTCTGACTGGCATAATATTACTGGGCTCTGACTGGCATAATGTTCATGGGCATCTGAATGGCATAATATTCCTGGGCGTCTGAATGGCATATTCCTGGGCATCTGAATGGCATAATATTCCTGGGCATCTGACTGGCATAATATTACTGGGCTCTGACTGGCATAATGTTCCTGGGCATCTGACTGGCATAATATTACTGGGCTCTGACTGGCATAATATTCCCATTGAAATACTGGTAAGTTTGTTGATTTAACTTTACTTCATTTTAAATATTGTATTTGTTCCCATTTTGTTTCTTCACTTCAAAATAAGATATATTCAGTGTGCATAGGAATTTGTTCATAGTTTTTGTTTTTACTATAGTCCGGCCCTCCAACGGTCTGAGGGACAGTGAACTGGCCCCCTGTTTAAAAAGTTTAAGGACCCCTGGGCTAAATACTGGCATATTGAGTGGCAAAATAGTGTGTCTCCGGTTATGTGTGAATTGGTGTAACTGTGTGTGTGTGTAAGTGGTAAGGGTGTCTGTGTGTGTGACTGCAAGGGTGTCTTTGTGTTTAAGGGTTTCAGTGTGTGACACATTTAGAGCATGCGAGTTGAATATTTAGATGTATTTATTTTCTACACTATACATTATTCATCTATATATATATATATATATATATATATATATATATATATATATATATAATGTAAGGAGGCTTAATGGTGTGGGAGGCGTGGCGGATCAGAGCAGGGGGGCACCAAAATGCACCTTCGCCTGTGTAGACGAAAATCCTTGCACCGGCCCTGTGTGTGGCACTTTCTAATTGTTTTGTCTGTCTGTCTATCCAGCTCTGTGCCTTATCTGACAATATATATGTCCTTCCTGTCTATCTGTATCTGCCTCTGATGAGAAAGGGTGGGCTGGGGAAATTCCAAAACAGACAACTAAATAGTTTTTTTTATTATAAGTTGTGAATGAATGTTATGTAATGCGATATATCAAAAAGGTTTAAGCTGCTAATAAGTAAAAGCTAACAGATATATGTTGATTCAGTATATATTCACTGTGAACTATTTTGCGATAAATATGACATGTTGGATTTATATTTTGGTGTGTTTAACATTTTATATAGACACACATACATATACATATATAAAGATATATGTAATAGACAGGATATTAGATTAAAGTGACTTAATGTACAACAAGATAACATAGGATAAAGAATTTTCTTAAACAACAACAAATAGTTTTTTTACTATTGCCTTTCACTGAGGGAGAAGCACATGTACTTTGGGGTGAAGAGCAAGAGGATGGTTAGTCTTGATATCAAATAAACTGTTGTGCAAGTACTACTTAATTTGATCTATGGTGTATATAAATACACTGGTCTGTGGATGAGCAACAACACCTTGTGGAGACATTGAACACTCTCTCGAGGTTAGAAGCCACTTTGTTGGGTGTGCCATAGGTGGGCCCGCTTAACCAGCGGGCCCTGGGCACGTGCCCACTTTACCCGCTGGTTAAAGTAGCCCTGTTTGAGGGACTTGCAAGTAGAGTGTACTTTGTTTAATGAAAACAAACAGTAAGAAAAATAAATAAATAAAAGAAATGTGTTAATCTTAACATTACTAGATTTGATACTATCTTCCAAGTCAAGACCTGAGTAGTAACCCAGAAACATACTTCTAATACACCTTTCCTAGGCTTTAGATTCTCCAGTCAACACTAAAGTAAAGAAAAAACTATATCAAGGCTTAAACAGCTACCACAATGCTTCTCTAATTTAAGAAATACACCTACCTTGAAAGTAAAGGACCAACGTAGGTATTTGCTGCAATTCCAATAAGTGTAAAGAAAGATATGAAAGCGTAAAAAATATACAAGTGAAATGTTATGCATAAAAATTGTAATAAAAAAAATCCACTTGCAGAACACATGAATTGAAATCTAAATACTAATCTAAGTCTCAAAAAAGCCATGACAAATAAAGGACCAAGACAGAGGTCTGGTCACCTAAATAAGTTATCCAATTTTATCCTAATGTACAATGAGTTCTAAGATCAGTCAACTCAGGTGAAGAACTCTGACAGCAGTTTGTCTTAAACAATAATAGAGGTGGGCATAATGCAATTTCAGGGTTGCTACTTCAGTGTGAAAAAAGTATTACCACATTATAAGTATTATGTTAAAAGCACGGAAAATAAAAAAATAAAAAATTACATCATATCCAACATTAATTATAGACAATGAGAAATATAGCAATAATAGGCACTTTTAAATGCATCACTTGGCATGCAAAATTTTGACTCCTCATAAAAAAAATGTTATTTAATTTTATGTACTTTAGTACATGCTTGGTATTTTTCTCATCGTTAAAAATAGAGTTCCAACATTTTAACTCCCGTTTCCAAGAGCAACCAACAGTCAGGTTGTAAAGATAGCCGGCTTGGCCAGATCAAAAGATTAGTCATTATAACACACAGGGCCGATACTGGGCGGGTGCACGGGGTGCACCGCGCCCAGGCGCACCGGGAGGAAAGGCGCTCCGATGAGCACCTTTCTCCCTCATTCTGGAGGTGCGGCCCGCAGGTGAGCGCCTGCGGTCACCGCACCTCCTAATCTCATTACAGCGCGACGGGTGCAAGCTCCGCCCCGTCGCGCTGTCTGATTGCCGGATGTCTCTGGTGACACCCGGCAGAAGAACTGCATGACGGTGTTCTGCCTCCTCTGCAGACACCGTCCGGAAATGTCCTCCTCCCTCCAGGGAGGGGGACCGATAGTAAAAACGAGTTTTTTTTTTGTTTTTTTTTTAAATTAAAAGAAGTGTGTGTGTTTCAATGTGTATGTCTGTGTGTGTGAATGTAGTAAGTGTGTGAATGTAGTAAGTGTGTGAATGTAGTAAGTGTGTGTGTGTGAATGTGTTTCAGTGTGTGTGAATGTGTGTTTCACTGTGTGTGTGTGTGTGAATGTGTTTCAGTGTGTGTGAATGTGTGTTTCACTGTGTGTGTGTGTGAATGTGTTTCAGTGTGTGTGAATGTGTGTTTCACTGTGTGTGTGTGTGTGAATGTGTGTTTCACTGTGTGTGTGTGTGAATGTGTGTAAGTGTGCGTGTGAATGTGTTTCAGTGTGTGTGAATGTGTGTTTCACTGTGTGTGAATGTGTGTTTCACTGTGTGTGTGTGTGAATGTGTGTAAGTGTGCGTGTGTGAATGTGTTTCAGTGTGTGTGAATGTGTGTTTCACTGTGTGTGAATGTGTGTTTCACTGTGTGTGTGTGTGAATGTGTGTAAGTGTGCGTGTGTGAATGTGTTTCAGTGTGTGTGAATGTGTGTTTCACTGTGTGTGTGTGTGTGTGTGTGTGAATGTGTTTCAGTGTGTGTGAATGTGTGTTTCAGTGTGTGTGAATGTGTGTTTCACTGTGTGTCTGTGTGTGTGTGTGAATGTGTTTCAGTGTGTGTGAATGTGTGTTTCACTGTGTGTGTGTGTGAATGTGTTTCACTGTGTGTGTGAATGTATGTGTGTGTGTTTCAGTGTGTTTCACTGTGTGTGTGTGTGAATGTGTGTTTCACTGTGTGTGTGTGAATGTGTGTTTCACTGTGTGTGTGAATGTATGTAAGTGTGTGTGTGAATGTATGTGAATGTGTGTTTCACTGTGTGTGTGTGAATGTGTGTTTCACTGTGTGTGTGTGAATGTATGTGTGTGTGTTTCACTGTATGTGTGTGTGTGAATGTATGTAAGTGTGTGTGTGAATGTGTGTTTCACTGTGTGTGTGAATGTATGTGTGTGTGTGTTTCACTGTGTGTGTGTGAATGTATGTAAGTGTATGTGTTTTTCTCTGTGTGAGTCAATGTGTGTGTTACTGTCTGTGTAAGTGTGTGTACATAAGTGTGACTGTGTGTATTGCTCTGTGTGTGTATAAGGGTGTCTGTGTGTAATGGTGACTAAATGTGTTCAGTAAAATGTGTTCAGTAAGGGGCCCTGAAATTCCTAGTGGCGGCCCTGACTAAGTGTGTCTGTGTAAGTGTGACTGTGTGTATTTATGCATGACCCTGTGCGTAAGTGTGGGTGTGTATGTATGCAGGGCAACTTTTAACTGGTTAAAGGGGCCACCGCTGCCCACTTGACAGTCCCCATCCAGTCGGCAGCTATTTCCCGCCTCCTGCACTGCACTCTGAGTGTGCATAGAGGGAAGACTGTGCGGAGGAGACACGAAACAGCAGCAGCAAGGTGAGTACTGGGAAATGGGGGGAGGGGTAATGCTTTTCTTGGGAAAACTGGTGGTGGCATATTAATGGACAAACTGACACTGGCATATTAGTGGCCAAACTGACACTGGCATATTAATGGGCAAACTAACTGCTATATTATTGGATAAACTAACTGTGGTATGTTAATGGGCAAGCTATCTGTGGCATATTAATGGGAAAACTATCTGTGGCATATGAATGGGCAAACTGGCAGTGGCATATAAATGGGCAAACTGGCTGTGGCATATTAATAGGCAAATACACAGGATTATGAGGAGGGAGAGACATACATGTGAGTTATGAAGAGAAAGAGACAGCAGACATGGGTGTATAGAAGGAGAGACAGACATGCAGAAAAAAAGACCACCATGGGGAGCATGAGGAACAGAAAGATAGACATGGAAAAATATATGGGGTATGAAGGGAGAGATATACATGAGGGTATGAGTGGAGAGAGATATACATGAGGGTATGAGTGGAGAGAGAGAGTTATACATGAGGGTATGAGTGGAGAGAGAGTTATATATGAGGGTATGAGTTGAGAGAGAGAGAGTTATATATGAGGGTATGAGTGGAGAGAGAGAGAGATACATGAGGGTATGAGTGGAGAGAGAGAGATACATGAGGGTATGAGTGGAGAGAGAGAGATACATGAGGGTATGAGTGGAGAGAGAGAGATACATGAGGGTATGAGTGGAGAGAGAGAGATACATGAGGGTATGAGTGGAGAGAGAGAGATACATGAGGGTATGAGTGGAGAGAGAGAGATACATGAGGGTATGAGTGGAGAGCGAGAGATACACAAGGGTATGAGTGGAGAGAGAGAGCTACATGAGGGTATGAGTGGAGAGATACATGAGGGTATGAGTGGAGAGAGAGTTATACATGAGGGTATGAGTTGAGAGAGAGTTATACATGAGGGTATGAGTGGAGAGAGAGAGAGTTATATATGAGGGTATGAGTGGAAAGAGTTATATATGAGGGTATGAGTGGAGAGAGAGAGATACATGAGGGCATGAGTGGAGAGAGAGATACATGAGGGTATGAGTGGAGAGATAGAGATACATGAGGGTATGAGTGGAGAGAGAGAGATACATGAGGGTATGAGTGGAGAGGGAGAAAGACATGGCGGTATGGGAAGAGAGAGACAAGTGAGTGACTGACTTGGTGGAATATTATTTATTGCTCCTTGTGTACTTCTTTTCCAATGATGCTCAGCCAGACTAATGGGAGACTTTGGCTGGTTGGACATCATGGGAACTGTAGTTAAAACTGCTAGCCAGCAAAAAGTCTCCCATGTTGATGGCTGAGCATCATAGACATAAATAAAACCACTACACTGTTTTACTGCCAAATAAATATCTTTATTTAAAATAAAAGCTCTTGTTGGTCCTTCATCTAAAAATAAAGTTTGTGCTCTCCACAAGAATCCCCCCACCCCAATAATGAAAAATTGGTATGCCTGGAACATACATGTGTAAAGGGGAGGGGGTTATCATATAGCCACGCCCACCTGGGGGCGCCCAAAAAAATCCTGCACCCAGGCGCCCGTGACCCTAGGATCGGCCCTGATAACACATACACTTGTACATATGCATCATGGCTTGTGGGGGCAGGAGGGAAATTATTTTATTTTGTCAAACATAGCCAGAAACTTGATCAATTGAAGACACACAAAACACTGCTGCATGTAGGCTACAATATAAAACCATCTGATAAGAATGTGTGAAAACCAAACACTCAGTATGTATATAATAATAATTTATCCAGAAAATAAAACTATTCACAAAACACTGCCTTGTGATAAGGAGAGGCGGGATGCAGATTGTTGCTGGTGCAAAGAAAAAGAGCTACTGCTGACTTGAACAGTGTTGCAGATGAAAAATGATTCACACTCCATGTTGAATCAGTCACAACCAATCCCTTCACATGAGTAACCCATTTGTGACAAAGGACGTGCCAGACACATCAGTAGAAAACATCACATTACTAACAAACATACACCTGGCCCATCCTGCAGTTCCGATCATGGTATACCTGCTGGCATACTGAGATTGGGTTGTAGCACACATATTTGTCGTGGGGCATGACAAGATTAATTACAGTTTGGTCAGCCTACCTATATTCTTCAAGTAGGCCAAACATTTTTGGAAATAATTAATAAATAAATAAATGTTTTGGTTTTCTAACTTGGACTTTGGGTTAGGGCTACAATGTTACTTTGGCAATTCTGCTCAAAAACATGTGCAGCACACCATATCTTGAAAATTATTGGTTTATTGCAACGTTATAGTTCAAAGAACATGGCCCAATATACATAAACTAACTGAAACACCCAAAGCCCAGAATAACTAACAACAATTCCTCTCATTGGTCTATGCCCCAAGTCCAGAAGGAATAAAAATAGTTTGCCTCCTAGACTTGGCGCCGGTGCTATGCCCCAAGCCCAGAATAAATAAAAATAATTTGCCTCCTAGACTTGGTGCCATTGCAATGCCCCAAGCCCAGAATAAATAAAAATAATTTGCCTTCTGGACTTAGTGCCCATGATATGCCCCAAACCTAGAATAAATCTGCATCCTGCGATTCACTGGTTTGAGGGGGGTATCAAATCCTTCCTGCAGAAAGCCCAGAATTTGAGGGACTAATGGATGCTTATTGTATCAATAGGAGAAGTCTGGCTTCCCGCTGAAGAAAAGAGGATTCACCACTGCAGGGGATACAATTTTGCTGATTAAAACCTTTCTACAGAAGTCATGCTGTCAAATTCCACTGTGATGAATCTGGATTCAGAATGGGTTCCTGAAGGAGGATATCCCTTTTTGATGGTAGATGGAATGGATGGTCTTCTGCAAGTTGGATCAACTCTGGAGACCAAATCTTCTTAGGCTAGAAAGGAGCAACTATGACAACTAGCTGTGCTTTTTCCTTTATTTTCCACAGAACTCTCAAGATGAGAGGTTGTGGTGGGAAGATTTAAGCCAGATGAAAATCCCAGTTCTGAGAAAGAGTATCAAGACCTAGAGAATGGCCAAAAGTAGAATGGGACTCTTTCTTGTTTCAGTGTCCCCATAGGTTCTATTTGTGGAACTCTCCATCTGTCTGTGATGAGATGAAAAACTTTCTTGTGAAGACTCCATTCTCTAGGGAGGATAGGCTGTCTGCTGAGAAACTCTGCCTCAGTGTTGGAGGAACCTAGGATGTGAATTTCTGAAAGCTGTAGAAGATTGGATTCAGACTTGAGACCAATTCTCTTAAATTTAGGACGGTCCCCTTTTAAGTTTCTCTGCTTCAGGTTTTTTTCAGCCGCAACCAGTAAGAATTTTTAAGGGATTTCCTGTTTCCCAGTGATGTCATCAGACAATATGTTGCACTATCAGAGATCCTATTGTGTACAAGAGCATTGTAAGTTAGTTCCCTGTCACTGTCACCTACCTTGCTTCTCCTCCTGATCCGCCGCCATCGCGGATCAGGAGGACGCCATCCCGTCGGCTGGGGCTCAGAGTGAGAGCCCCAGCATCCCTCGATACTGAGACGCGCGTCCAGCAAGACGCGCGCTCAGTGACGTCACGCACCCGTTCGCGCATGCGCAAACGGGTGTTTCATGAATATTCATGAGCCCAGTTAAAGGGCTATTTATTAAATTAACCACTCCCTTGCCAATTGATCAGAGGTGTGTCCTGATCAATTGGTAGTGTATTTAAACAGTCATTTCACAGGTTACCTTTGCCTGTGATAGTGCCTTGTGTACCTCACTAGCGTTTTGACTCCTGATTGACTCCGTTCATCTGTTGCTGACCCGGTTCGTCCCTGTATTCTCCATCCGTTTGTTCCTGCATTCCTGATTATTCTGTGTATGACCCTGCTGTTCCTGACTATTCGCCGTCCGCCGCCTGCCTCGATTTCTGCTAGTGACCTGTTTATCCGTATCTCTCCTGTCCGTGACCCGGCCTGTCTCCTGACTCTCCGTTTGCCTGTATTCCTGTACGATCCTATACGGGCTCCACTTGCTGAGTATCCGGTAGTAAGTGTTCCAGCAAAATCCTTGGTGACATACCACCGGCGGCTCAACCAAGGGTGTGTAGTCATTACTACCTACGGTACTTAGTGAGTGTCCCTATAGCCTCATCTACACTTGTGGTCCATCTCCTGAACAAGACCGTTACAGTCACTTCATAATGTCCTCAAAGCATTCCATCTCTGTCATAAATGCCAGCTATCTAAGGGTGAAAGGTATTCCATATTTCACATGTAAATTCCAGCTAGCCGAGGGTGATAGCCATACCATTCCACACAGACTCACATCACACTTAATCACACATACATGTACTCACATCACACTCATTCACATGCACACAGACTCACATCATACTTTCACACAGAGATTCACATCACACACACGCAGAATCACATCACACTTTCACACAGAGATTCACATCACACTCACTCACACACACACAAAATCACATCACACTTTAACACAAAGATTCACATCACACACACACAAAATCACATCACAAACACACACTCAGTCCCACACACACACAGGCTCACATCCCAGTCAGTCACACACACACAGAACAACAGTTTTTTTTTATCCTCTTACCGGCTCTCTTCACCAGGTGAGGGGGCGGAGACATCACAAGTCATGCTGTGGAGTGGGGATATAGGCAGGGGGGACACCACACAGTAGTGCTGTCCCCTTGTGCTGTGGGGAGGTGGCCAGTGGTGTATCTTGGTTTTGTGCTGCCCTAGACAGACAAAATTTGAGCAACCCCCCACCCACGTTGCACACCTACGACATGCCCCATCACCCACGTTGCACAACCACGACATGCCCCATCACCCAATTACATGCCCTATCACCCACATTACACACCCTCTCCACCTCCAAGAAATGCGGGAAAACAGAAATGTGATGCGTTCTTTTGCTGACCCCAGGGGTAATCAGGGAGCGCATAGAAAATTTGGGGGTGCATTTCTGCCGCCCGTCAAAAACAGCCGCCCTAGGCATCCGCCTAGAAGTGGCGTTGCTAGGGGGGGGCTACTGGGGACGAAGCCCCGAATCTCGGGGCCATAGCCCCGAGTCTCCCGTTCAGGTTTTTTTTTTTTACCGGTAGGGGTGCGGACCGCTAGCGCACCGGTAGTGCTGTGCAGATCCTCGGTGGGGAAGCGCAGGCACAAATGGCTCTGTATGTGTTAAACACACTCAGAGCTCAATCGGTGCTGTCTCGCGCTTCCTGTGCGTAGTGAAGATGCAGAGCATTGTGGAAAAAGACAGACATGGGAAGGGATAGGAGAGAAACAGACATGGAAAGGAAGAGTATAGAGAGATTTCCAACCTCTTGACTCCTCCCCCTTCCTGTTGTCTCCTCCCCTCTTTACCTGATGCGGTGCGGTGATGGGTGGAGAGCAGAGACAACAGGTTGAGGGGGAGAGGAGACAATAGGTTGGTGGGGAAAGGAAACAACAGGTTGGGGGAGAGGAGACAGGGGAGGAGGAAGAGAAGACATATATGGGAAAGTAGAGATAGACAGACATGGGTGAAGAGGCGAGAGACAGACGTGGGGGCGGAGAGGCATACATGAGTAGAGGGACAAAGAGAAAGTTATAGGGGGTAGAGGAGAGAGACATGCATGGGAAGGCAGATGAGACAGACATGGGAAGGGATAGGAGAGAAACAGACATGGTAAGGAAGAGGATAGAGAGACTGACATGGGAAAACGAGGATAGGGAAGGAAGAGGAGAGATACAGACTTGGGAAGGAAGAGACTGAGAGAGACCATGTGCAACATTTTCCCTGGAGTTGTTATGTGTGTCTGTGTGATACAGTGTGCTTGGTCTGTGTGATACAGCGTGCTTGTTATGTTTGTCTGTGTAATACAGTGTGCTTGGTCTGTGTGAGACAGCGTGCTTGTTATGTTTGTCTGTGTAATACAGTGTGCTTGGTCTGTGTGAGACAGCGTGCTTGTTATGTGTGTCTGACAGTGGGGTGTGTCTCATACAGGCATAGACCATCTTTGTTTCTAGCCCTGCTGAGCACACCCAGCGCTCAGACACTATAGTGGGGTGCTCCCTCGCGCTCCACTGCATTAAAAAAAAAAATTATCCTAATAGAAAGTCCTCCATGCATGGACAACAATACCCATGCGCCTGATCTATTTTTCTTTTCACAATGGCGACCTGGGATTTGTTGAGCCCTGATATATACCCATATACCTATTATTCATTAGAATCATATATATCTAGCTATATGCCGCCTAAGCATGTGAGCTTATTTACTCCACTTCTATCAAGTCTGCCATGGGCTCCAGCCCAGGATCTTTTGGAGACCTAGCAACGCCTCTGCTGCCTAGGATGCCTCGCGGTAGATACTACGCTGGAGGTGGCACCACACAGTAGCGCTGTCCCCTTGTGCTGCAAGGGGTGGGGGAATCACACACCAGTGCTGTCCCCTCCCTCATTGTCGGTCCCCCACATCTGCCTTGGTTGGGTAGCACACTGAGACAGCTTCTGCTCAGCTTAGTGTGCTTGTTCTCATGGAGATGCGCATGCACACATCTCCAGACAAGATAGTGAAATCCTCATGAAGGCAGCACTGGAGGACTGAGGAAGAGAAAGATGCAGTGTGGGGGTTGCTGGGGGAAACATCCACTGTGCATGCGGAGACCAGTGCGTCCACACCGTTGCTATTTGGAGGACAGCCACTTGGGGGAGGACTTGCATATGTATGTATACATTTTAATGTAAATGGAAGGGGGAGGAGTGACAGCCTAGTTCACCCTTTGGGTTAAGGCATTTCTATTTAAAATGCCTACACTTGGTGCAATCTTTCAACTGAATAAATGTTTGAAATGTGTCTGTGGTGTCTCTTGCTTATGATATCACATGGAGTATCAATATCTACAATATTGACTGGGAGAACTCACTCTAAAGATTGCAGTATTTACCACATATACCCATACTGGGAGTTTGTATATAATACACCATATGTGTTGTTTTTATAGTTCCACACAAATTCACATGTGTTGTTCTTTATAGCGCACCAGGGTCGTCTTTAAGGTGTTTCGCGTTTTATTAATTTCCAATGTGCTTGTATGCATCGCATAATAATTTGTTGCTCTTCCCCCGCATTTGCGTGACGTCTCACACGTCACGCTTGGGGAAACACGCGATAGAGGAAATGCGTGCAGCGTACGGAGGAAAGACTGACACTGACAGTGCCAGTCTCCTCCTATTCAGCGGTGCGGTACCTGGATGACAGCAGCCCCCATGTAAGTTAAAGCGCATCCAAATTGGAAGCCAGCCCCCCCCCCACCCCCAAAAGCCCCAGACATGAAGAGCCCTTCAGCCAGCATTTAGCCCCCAGCCATACATAAAGTGTCCTGCCCCAGCCCAACCAGTTATAAAGTACCTCCCCCCCAGAGACCCAGCCATATATTATATATATATATATATATTAGCTGCTTTATATCATAGTTATATTATATATAGATATAAATATGATATAAATCAGACATACATATATATAATAATGAAGCCATATATATTCTAAAAATCAGTCATATATATGTATGTATGTGTGTGTGTGTGTATTTATATATTTATGTGTGTGTGTGTATATATATATTTATGTGTGTGTGTGTGTGTATATATATATATATGTATGTATGTGTGTGTATATGTATGTATGTATGTATGTATGTGTGTGTATATGTATGTATGTGTGTGTGTATATGTATGTATGTGTGTGTGTGTGTGTGTGTGTGTGTGTATGTATGTATGTATGTATGTATGTGTGTGTGTGTTAGTTTGTCTCTCTGTGTGCAATTGTACAGCCCCACCTGCAAGCTACATTATATAAATATTAAATGTACCTGATATTACATGTCATATGGTTAGTTTATATAATCTTTCATTTAATTTAGTCATATATATATATATATATATATATATATATACACACACATATTTAATGTAAATATTATATAAACCACCTATACATTTTAATTATATATATATAGTTTTATATAATTATATATATTTACATAATATATAGCATATGGTTGGTTTATATATTATTTCATATAAATTCTGTTTTATATATATATATATACACACACACACTCAGAGCAAGTGTGTGTGTGTTTATTTTTGTAGGGAGGTATTAGGGTGGAGGGTGTGATTGCATGCCGGGGATGAGGGGTGGGGTCCAGGGGCCCCAAACAAATGTTTGCCCAGGGTCCAATCACTGTTAAAGACGGCCCTGTAGCACACCTATAGCTCTTTGCCTTTTTGGTAATTTTCCTTTGTGTGATTTTAGGGTTACATAGTTTAGGTTGCAGCTTGTATCTCTCTTGCACTGTTGACACACCTGTCTCTATTTTTACTAGTATTTTTAAGTAAGTTTCTACTAACCTGATTGTTTTTTTGCAAATATTTACTAGCTATACCTTAATGTTTAATGGCAAATTAGCCACTATTCCCCCCCCTCGCCCCCGCAAAATGGTGAGACCAACTTCAAACATATGGAAGCATTTCTACACTGGAAGATGAGGAAAAATAAATATTTACAAATATTTTCAAATTAAATATTTCAAAAAGCAAAATAAGTTTGTAATTATTATATGTAAACTATACTTTTTTTGTTTTTAAATATACCAACAAACAAGATAATTATCTACCAAACCAAGAAATGCACAATACATTTTATGTTCTTAAATGGATACTACCACTTACATAACATGTAACTAGATAACCTGGTCATTTAAAACAAACACATATATATAAATCATATGCCACTGTTATATATATTAGAATTAATTGCATATAAAAGTAAAAGTAAAATTAAGTGTTTGTCTCCTGGCTCCATTTTGTGAATATTTCCAATGATGCAACATCATCCAAAATATTCCAGCCAGTCTCACTTTACAACTGTGGCCAAAGACTGCATGATGATGTCATAAGATACTCCCCTGCTCTCTTATTGGCTCCTGTGCATCAAATTGTGCAGCAGTGGTGTATCTTGGTTTTGTGCTGCCCAGGCAGATGAAATTCGGGCACCCGCCCACCCACATTGTATGTCCACTACATGCCCCATCAACCACGTTGCACACCCATGACATGCCCTTTCACACCCATTACATGCCCCCATCACCCCATTACATACACATTACATGCCCCATCACCCCATTACATGTCGCCATCAAATGCTATGTTAACCCATTACATGCCCCCATCATCAGCCCCATTACCCTCATTACATGCCCCCATCACCTCCATTACAAGCCCCCATCCCTTCATTACATGCCATCAGCCCCATTACATACCCCTATCACCCCCATTACATGCCACCATCACCCTGATTACATGACCCATTACATGACCCCCCATCACACATCACATTGAGATTCACATCACGCTCATTCTCTGATCACACTCAGTCATAAACACAGAATCCCATCACAATCAGTGACACACACAGACTCCCATCACGCTCAGTCACACACACAGACTACCATTACACTCATTTTAATCACCCTACCTGCTGATATTCTCTGGAAGTCAAGGGGGTGGACACAAGCGGGGAGGGGAAGTGAGGGAGCCAAAGCATCATGAGAAACGGCACCGGGTGAGGGGATTAAGAAAAAGAGGAGTTCAAACTGGCGGTGTGGGTTGGAAGGGAAAAGGGAGGGGAGGGAGCTAAACCTTGTTAAATGGCATGGGAGGGAGAAAACATGTTTGAAGCAGCAGAAGGGTGGTAGGGAGCATGTTCTTTGCCATCCTCTGGCAAAGTGCCGCCATAGGCGAGTGTATTGTTTGCCTTGCGGAAGATACACTACTGGTGGGCAGAACTAGGTGACTGTGTACAACTTTTTTTTTACCTGCCTTCCAATGCAAAGAGAGGAGATTAACCTGATCAAACAGGATCATAACTCCACCACCTTGTGATGTAATATTTACATTACCTTCCCATTCAATACTAATCTATGATCAGAATTCTGTCTTTCAGACTGCATTCTGTGTCCCCAGCCCCAAAGTAAGAAATTCTTGCAGTAAAGTCACTAGGGGGTGGCACCCCAAAACACTATATTTCACAAAATGGCAACACCCATTCACACTTGTTTAGTTACATATTTTATTAAATATAGTCACATAACAAAAACAAAAGACAAATCTGAAATCAACAATACAAAATAAAAAAATATATAACCTTTTCATTTTTTGGTGGGAGTGCCCCTTTAAAGAAACACATGGAACTCTCAATGATTTTTTTTTTTTTTTTTTAATCTGAAAATGTCCACTTTTTCATGGGGAAAAACATTTGTCCAAAGCAAATTAATTAATTATTGACTTCAAAGGTAAAGGCTAGCATACAGAAAAAAAACATCCCATTTCATTATATTAACTAACGTTATGGTTGCAAATTCACCATCTAACAGTTTTGAAGCATAATACCAGTTTTATAGATGTTATGCAGATGCACAAATTTTCTTCTTTCAGTTGGATTATAATGATTGATGTGTTTAACAGGCATTACACTGACCTCCAGTGGAACCATTGTAAATGGAAGCATTTTCTGAAATACATTATTTTGTATATCCATTGAACATACTGGATACTGAATAATAGTGATTAATGTTGGTAAAATGTTTTTTTTTTTTTCAGTATTCTTTAATCCCCACAAGTTAGTGCATGTCTACATATTGGGAGAGATGGAAATCTACAATTTCACTACAGAAGCTGCTGATTGGTTATTCCATATTTCCAAAATTATACAAGTATAGTATATAGGATGGGTGCTCAAGTTCCCACTCTATCCTTATGTCATAGTCTTCTGTGATTAGTGATCAAATTAAAGGCCATATAAATTAGCTTCCTTCTATGCAGATAGCACTTTTGAGCAAGTAATGGGATGGAGGGTAAAATATATTTTTTATCGAAATGTGATATTTTTATGGTATGTCAAAATTGTGCCTATAGTTGTCCTTTAAACTACTAGTCTAAATTACAGTACTTCTAAAATGGCATAAGTCACAAGTATATTATCTTAACCTTTCTTATCAAAGACATTAATGAATTGACAGCAATAGTTACAGCTTCTGATGATCACATCACCCCTCCACCAAGAATCCATTAAAAGTACTCAGTCACCAAAAAATTGTTCATCTTATAGATCAATAAATATGAGTTTGTGGAAGGTATGAAAATGATGGATTACATTTTGACAATATAAGTATATGGTTTGGTATGTGAAAAAGTTGAAGAATGACCTATACATTGTGTCATCAGTCTTGCAAGCAAACGCTTGCAATACTAAATTAAGATAAATATATATGTATTCAATGATTTTGTGGTGTATGAACATAAACAGGAGATGCCACAGATACCTTTAAAACACACTTGAATTTGCTTAGGCAAGGAACTTTATTTCTAAAATTAGAGTTAAAAAAGGTAAACGTCACATGGTAATGAAAGTATAGCCTGTTGTTTTAAAGAATATTATCACAAGCTCTAAAATTTACATCAACAGCCTGTGAGTTTATATGTATCGGAACTCAAAGATCTGGTGGATAAATATTTACAGAAAACTTACCTGAAAAAACTTTTTAAAGCCAATTCAGATTTCTTACACTCCCAGATTACCACATAATAACTTAATGAGGCAAATAAATAAACTAAGGCAGGGAAAGGTCCTGTGGCCGATATACTAACGATTAAGTATTATCGCACTTTTAGATACCTCTCTCTCTCCCTCCTTTTCAAACTTTAAAAAGTCCCTCAAAACTCATCTCTTTAAAGAAGCTTACTACCCAACCCACTAGAATACTAGTCACTTTACCTCTAGCTGATCCCACCTATCTGGAACACACACAATTCATCTTTGGTCTATCCCACCTATTGCCAACCATCTACATTACTGTACTACAACTACTTTCCCTCTGACCTCTTCAATCCCTTATTTGTGTCATGTACCCCATTCCCTCTAGATTGTAAGCTTGCGAGCAGGGTTCTCTACCTCATGTACCAGTCTGTTCTAGTTTGTCTAACTTAGTATGTTGTTCCCTTTTATGCTCTGTACCTAGCGCTACGTAAATTGTTGGTGCTATATAAATAAATGTCAATGTAATGTAATACCTCTTATGTCCTCATTTTCTGGCTATGATCAATATGATTTCGGCCTCACAACAACTTGACCAAAGATTCACAGATGTACACATAACCATTATCCACAAATCAGATAAGGACTCTTAGTTATGTTCTAATTATGGAGATATATGATTATTGAACACAGATTTAAAAATCTTTAAGAAAATTATTGCACCAAGACTTAAACTCCTTGTGCCTGACCTGAAAGATAGAGACTATGTTGATTTTGTCCTGGCCCGTGAATCCTGAGACAATACCACCAAAATCCTTAATTTAGTCCACATTCAGTTTGTACTCCAACTCGTCACCTGTTCAAGGATGCAGAGAACGCATTTGATAGGGTGAACTGGGTCTACCTACCGTATTTGCTCGATTATAAGACGACCCTGATTATAAGACGACCCCCCAAACTTTGTATATTCCTTTAGGAAAAAAACTAAAAGCCTGAATATAAGACTACCCTATAGGAAAAAAAAAGTTTAACTTGTATATATGTAAATTGCTTTTTAATATGTAATAAAAAATTGATATTATACAAATGCATTTCTTGTTTTTATTTCCTTGCGACCTCTCTCCCCCCCAGCGTAGTCTCTCTCTCTATCTCTCTCCCCCCTCTCTCTCTATCTCCCCCCCCCCTCTCTCTCCCCCCCTCTCTCTCTCTCCCCCTCTCTCTCTCTCTATCTCCTCTCTCTCTCTCTCTATCTCCCCCCTCTCTCTCTCTCTCTCCCGCCTCTCTCTCTCCCCCTCTCTCTCTCTCTCTCTCCCCTCTCTCTCTCTCCTCTCTCTCTCTCTCTCTCTCTCTCTCTCTCCCCCCTCTATCTCTCTCTCTATCTCCCCCCCCTCTCTCTCTCTATCTCCATCCTCCTTTTCTATCTACCCCCTTTCCATGGTGGCTAGTGGGGGTAGCTGGGTGATGTCTGCACGATACGTGCAGACATCCTCCATGCTGCCCGACACCTCCGTCTATTATGATGGACAGCTGGTCCGTCATAATAGACGGAGGTGTCGGGCAGCATGGAGGATGTCTGCACGTATAGTGCAGACATCCCCCAGCTGCCTGCTTTTCCCTGGTGGCTAGTGGGGCAGCAGAGGATGTCTGCGCGATGAGCGCAGACCTCCCCTGCTGCCGCCCGGCACGCTCGCCGGGACTTCTGTGACGTAGCCGGAAGTACCCGGCTTCTTCATAGAAGCCCCGGCGGTCGTGCCGGGCGGAAGCAGGGGAGTCTGCGCTCATTGCGCAGACATCCCCTGCTGTTAGAGAGGGGGATCCAGGTCCCCTGCAGCTCTGCTGGGGACCTGGATCCATGTCTTATAATCTGACCTGAATTTGAGGTCAGATTATAAGAAGACCTCGAATGTAAGACGAGGGGGATTTTTCAGAGCATTTGCTCTGAAAAAAACCTCGTCTTATATTCGAGCAAATACGGTATTTTCAGTACTAGGGAGGATGGGATCTTGCCCACAGATGTCTTATTTGATACAGTCTTCATGGCCCAGAAGCACATTTCAGTATCAATGGCTGCCTCCCGGACCCAATCAACCTGTCCTATTTTTTTTATATTAGAGCCACTTGCAAAGAACAACTGGGCTTACTGTAGAACATCATAAGCATAAGCTTGTTGTGTATGCATACGATCCTCCTCCTCACTTGATGCTGATGAGTAAATCATACTGTAGCATCTTGCTAGTATCAATGGAAACCTTGGTTATTTACCATTCCTGTCATTTGGTTGTACTCCTCTGCTGACAAACTCTGCCCCCTCCTCTCCCTGCCCTCTTTATTTAAAAAAAAATTCTAATGACTTTTATTAGAAATGAAAACAAATAATGATCTGAACTTGTCTCTGTGACCAAAAATAATTTATTTGTATATTTGTATTGGAAATGATATTAGGCCATATATGTCGGCGTCTCCATGTTTATAGTGTAGTTTAGAGGGATTTAAAGCTGAATTCTCCTTCTCAGAATAGGAGAATATAAATGGATGACATGCGGAATCCAAAATGTATTCGGGGGTGATCATCGCATATTGCGTAGCTGAAATTGTCTGCTTTTTATGGCAAAAATGTCCAGATCCAAAAGCCTCCAATGCGTTGCTTTCTGACTGACCCAATAAACTGATTTGGATATGGAATCATGTATACTGAGTAGCTGCATTAGGGAACTTGTTCGATTAGTTTATTATGCCAGACCCAAATCCAATTCGGAGCAAATTGGTGTATGTTGAGTAGACCCGTTGAAATACATTTTTATTAAAATTTTAAACAGCTTATATTAATGTGAATGTACTATTATAATATATAACTTTAATATATTATAAATGAATATAAATATTTTGCTGTTTATATTATGTTTACTTTAATTCTTCTACACTTTTCTGTTCAATTCTATAGCAAGAATCTGGGGAATTGAACTGCTCAAAATTTGTCAATTTACTATGATTTCGGTCCAACTTTGGTCCTTTAGGACAGCGCTCTGCAACCAGTGTGCTGCTGGATAATGGGAGGTGTGCCGCGAAGCTGCATACCTCCGTACAGAGCCGATCCTGGGTGGGTGCACCACGCCCAGGTGCTACACAGCTGTGAAAAATGGGGGCACCTTGACTGGTTTGGTTGACTGATTGCTCAAACCGGGCGTCTTGTTTCTTCATAGTGATCCTCCTCCGTTAAAATGGAGGAGGACATAAGTCAGGGGAGCCAAACACAGAGGTGTGGCATGCCTGAGGTTGGCTGCATTAGCGCACCTCCGTGGGCTGAGCTCAGTATGGGAGGCATGCTCCGCCCCCTCATGCTCTGGTAGGTCAGAGCACCCGGATGTCAGCTGACAACCCGGTGGTACACAGAAGAAGCTGAATACCGCTGCAATACCCACACAGTCTGAGCCACCCCCTCCCTGCAACTAAAAGGTAAATGAGCAGGGAGGGTGACAAACATCATAAGATTTTTTTTTAGTTAAAAAAAGAATATACATTTATGTGTGAGGTGTGTATTAGGAGTGACTGTGTATATGTGAGTGTATGTCTGTGAGTGACTATGTATTTGTGAGTGTGTGTCTGAGTGATTGTGTATCTGTGAGTGTGTGTCTGTGAGTGAGTGTGTATCTGAGTGACTGTGTATCTGTGAGTGTGTGTATATGTGAGTGTATGTATGTGAGTGACTGTGTATATGTGAGTGTGTGTCTGCAATTGACAGTGTATTTGTGAGTGTGTCTGTGAGTGAGTGTGTGTCTATGTGACTGTATCTGTGAGTGTATGTATGGTAGTGAGTGTGTGTCTGTGAGTGACTGTATTTGTGAGTGTGTGTCTGTGAGTTGCTGTGTATATGTGAGTGTGTGTCTGTGAGTGACATGTATATGTGAGTGGGTGTCTGTGAGTGACGGTGTATATGTGAGTGGGTGTCTGTGAGTGACTGTGTATATGTGAGTGGGTGTCTGTAAGTGATGGTGTATATTTGAGTGGGTATCCGGGTGAGAAAGTGGGCACCAAAAATTATATATAAATATAAAACTAAAAATATATATAAACCTACTAATTGGGAACAGATAAAATAAAACTAAAATAAAAGTGACAAACTATAAATAAGTAATATGCAGCAGACACTGATGTGGACCACCACACACACAATATAAAAAGTGAAATATACAAAAACGTGTTGCGCAATAAAGTGAAATACTTATCTCACACACTGGTGGAGAATATTTAGCCGGTTTGACAGTGCATACATAAAATGAAAAAAATGAAAAATACAATGTGTGACACTGACATATGCCCCCAAAGGAGATTCACTCACATTTACTAGAGCCCTTATACTCTGTAGTGGTACTACAATTCCTAATATCCTCAGAAGTTGTAATACACTCTCCTCAGATGGTATTGTTAAAAACGGGCAAGATCTATAGGTCAGGAAGAGAAACGGACCATAGTGTAGCACCAAAAGTAGAAATACAATTTTAATAGCCGCCACAACCGGTTAGGCTTACAGGATAAAAAAGATAAAATCACAATCAGAAAAACTTGCATGTAGACAATGGAAATAAGATCATCGCCGGAAAGAAAGTCCCCTTAGAACCAGTATGACGTTTGTAGATCCTCTCAGCTGCAACACACAATCTCCCGGATACACCCCCTGATGTCACACAATGCTTTTCATCCAATGGGACTTCTTATACCTGCTGTCCGTCAGGTGGGGGCATGTGGTTTAAATAATCCATCTCTCCTCCTATCGCATGTGGTTTTAATCAATTCGATTTCACACTACAACACAGTCCGAAGAAGAAGATCAGAAGAAATTAGTACGGTGGTACATGACATCGATAAAATTAAAATACAAAATAGTTATAGAAACAACCTTTCCAAGATGGAATTAGAGGCTATAAAACCCTTATAAATAAACCTGAATTAATGATTAGACCTGCTGACAAAGGGGGAGGGATCGTCCTTTGGGATAAGTCAAAATTAAAAAAACTGTTTTCAGATATATAATCCTACTGTATCCTTAAGAGCAACCCCACAAATGAGATATAGAAGAAATTTAATAGATTTCTAGATAAGGGCCGGCTGTTAGGCATTCTCTCTAAAAGAACGTATAATTATATCAATGTCTCTAATCCAGTTACACCAGTTTTATACTGCCTCCCTAAAATTCATACAGACATAGAAAATCCCCCTGGTAGACCCATAGTGTCCGGAGTGGGTTCTTTGGTATCTTGTCTATCAGAGTATATAGACATGCAACTAGAGTAGGTGGTGAAGTCCACTAAGGCATATCTAAAGGACACTTTGGATTTACTTCAATATTTAACTAACTTCACCTGGGAAGACAATTTCCTTTTGGTAACATGTGCTGTAAGTTCTTTATACACCATTATCCAACATGAGTTAGGGCATAAAGCTTTACCCTAACTTTTTTTTAAATTAAAGTTACTCCTTTTTTTTTTTTTTATTAAAGTTTTTTTATTATTGTTTCTATTAGGTCTTTTGTACTTAGAGAGCGCTAGGTACATGCAATCTAGAGCCGTTTTTAATTAAGCATGATTAGCTTGGAGCCTGACTGTGTTGTAGTGTTAAATCACATTAATTAAAACCACATGCGATAGGAGGAGAGACGGATTATTTAAACCAAATGCCCCTACCTGACGGACAGCACCGAGAAGAAGTCCCATTGGACAAAACTTGTTGTGTGATGTCATGGGGTGTATCCGGAAGATTGTGTGTGCTGGGAGGATCGCCAAACGTCATACTGGTTCCAAGGGGACTTTCTTTCTGGCGATGTTCTTATTTCCTATGTCTACATGCAAATTTTTCTGATTGTATTTTTATCTTTTTTTATCCTGTAAGCCTAACCAGTTGTGGGGCCTATTAAAATTGTACTTCTACTTTTGGAACTACACAATGGTCCGTCTCTCTTCCTGACCTATAGATCTTGCTTGTTTTGTCAGTGAACTTAACCCCTGCAATGATAGAAATCCTTCAATAAAAATATTTTTAACAGAAAAAGTATCACATTAATTATATAAGTATATATTAGATTAGAATGTATAAGTAAATAAAGGCATCTAGTTCTTATGTTCTGTGTATACACTTGACTTTATAACTTAATTTTTATATATTTTTGCTGGTGGTGTGCCACAGAATTCTGCGGAGAGCTTTGGTGTGCCCTGGGTGAGAAAAGTTTGAGGAGCACTGCTTTTGGAGTAAGTAAAATATATAGGATTTTGCTCTCCGTCTGTCCCAAACTGAGCATGGCTGAAAGCCGGGCCGAAATTGCTGATTTTGTGCTGAAATTGGCCATATTTGGTAGCTGAACTGCAGATTTTTCCTCAGTTTGACTTTATTCCCCGATCTGGCCCAATAGCAACTTCAGGTCAGATTGGGGCATATTAGTAGACACATAAGCATTTACTTCACTCCATCACAGTCAGACACTAATCAAATGAAAGCCTGGGTTCCCTGGAATGCTAAAAAATAAATTTATTATGAAAGCTCAGTGGTTATTATTTAAAAACATAACTTTGCATTTGAAAAGAAATTGGAAGGAACTAGGCAATTAAACAGCAATGACAGACAAAGACAAACAATATGTTTTGGGTTTTCTTTAGTATTTAAATTCTTTAAAAAATCCCCCCCAAAAAAAACGAATCAGCTGTGAGTACATTCCAGGAATTTGATTGATAGTTTGAATATATTTCTAAATTCAGTGCATTTTTCCAGTAATAAGCAGAAAATCCTTACCAGCGTATTCTATTTATTGCAAAAAAAAAATAAAAAATCAGATGTATCCACGGTAATGAAAATAAGTAGGAAAAACCACCCCCCAGTATGTATCATAAAAATATGAACAAAAAAGCATTTTACTAAATTTGGCACAAGTATGAAAGCTACATAAACAAATAGACTATTTTAGTGAGATAATACACAAGTAATAGAAAACATTGGGCCCAATTCAATGACTCAGAGCATCACTAATTATTTATTAATTATTTTTAAAACAAATTTTTCTATTGCACTATGGGATTCAACAACATGTAATAAATTATTAGACCCTTTTATGTTCAAAATACCAAGAGTAAAGTGTTTATAATGCTAGTAAAAGTTGGTAATTTGCTAAAATAATAGTAAAGTACATTTTATTTGTTGCAAAAATACATATACAATATAGAAAAATAAATCATAATATCAAAAATATAGAAATATCAAATAGAGAATAAATAAAGACAATATATAAAAAAAATACCCCAACAAATTGCTTGCTCCCATTTTATGAGTCTTCATCAAATGTATCAAGTATAAATTGATTAATTATATTCATTTAGTACTTTAAATGTAAGAATTGCAGTATGCCAGCGGAGTTTTCAACCAACTGGTATTTTATCAGCAGGTCAGTAAAAAAGTGGCTCCAGCTCACACTGCCGCAGGTTCACAGGTACACTGGAAGTAAGCATGCTGCATGTCCAATTTCGTGAACTTGTATTGAATAATATGACTGTGGCGTCATATTAACATAGTAACATAGTAATTTAGGTTGAAAAAAGACTTAAGTCCGGACACCTGGATGTTCGGCAGGTTCGGCCGAACTTCGAAAAAAAAATGTCCGGGTCTGTGCTTGAAGTTGACCCCGAACTTGACCCCGAACCCCATTGAAGTCAATGGGGACACGAACTTTTGGCCACTAAAATGCCTCTAAAAAAGTCCTGGAAAGGGCTAGAGGGCTGCAAAATGAAGTAAAATATGGGTAAGAGTAGGACAAGTGCCCTGCAAGCAAATGTGGATAGGGAAATAACGTAAAATAACATAAAATACATACAAATCAAGCTGTTTGGAGGGTCAGAAGGATCAGGTAATCGGGGCGTCATGACGTAGGACGCGAAGGCGGAGCCAGCAGAGCGGGATGGAGAAGGCGAATTAAGCAGGCACCCTGATCTGGCTGAAACATCGGGATTTACCCCCGTGTGTCCTGCATTAGAACTCAGGTATCCTGCTGATTATCACAGGGAGCCGAACTGGCCGAAGAGCAAAAAAAAAAAAGGCTTCTGAAGTGGGAAAGCAAGCTACACTCTGCCTGAAGGTGTGCATAACAGATTTGCGGTCCCAGTAACTGCTGACTAGGAGATCGTGATAGTTAACTGACCTCTGTTACTGCGGCGGAAACTTGGATTCCACTAACCCATTGGAAGGACACCCTGTGTACGTCCACCCACCCTATTGGAAAGATACCGTTTCGCTGATTACTCAGGTTTTACTGCTGAACTACTGATGAGGTGGACAAAAACGTACAAACCCGATGCTGAACCATCAGAGCCACAGATAAGTCACTCTTTTTTATATATGCCGATGAATTGTGTCTCCTTGCGTGTTTGGGGAATATCACCTGACTTTTAGTTATACTGCCTTATACTACCTTAAGCTATGATTTGGAGTTGAATGGTGCAGAATTGACAAAAGGGACTGAGAGGATAACTTAATTGTTAATCAAGATTGAATCCCCTGAGTAGACGGTGAAACCAATGTCTGAATAACAAAATGACTCTGCCAATTCTGTGATTTAAATGTGCTTTAATAAGTGAGCAGGAATTAACCTCTGACTTACAATCACATTGACTTAAAATAATGAAATTGGGAGATTGCTGCAAAAGAATCATAGGAGAAACTAACTATCTAATTACTATCTAAGATTGAATCACCTGGATAGACAGAGAAATAGGTGATTAAATAACAAAAGGACTCTGCCACCCTCTAGCTGTGTTGTATGTGTTTTTCTAAGTGATTAAGAAACAACATTATACTAGCGGTCATCCTGTTCACATTGTCGGCTGATGTAAAGAATCAGAGGAGAAGGTAGCAGTTTTGACACAAGGGATCCAGAGGAGAAACTTGTTAATTTCCAAAGGTTGAAATCCCTAGGGTTAACAGCAAAATGGGTGTCTGAAATACAAACGATTAATCTTCCCCATTGCTGACCCAGAGTTGAATTAGTGGGCAAACAATAAAAACTACTGTGAACAGACTCTGAACACAGCATATAACTAAAGGATCACTTTTTCTATTCCTTCTGACTGGCCAATTGTGGGTGTTGGAGAACAGAATAATCATTTTCCCCTCCCCCGACAAACAAATTAAGCAGCACACGTACCTAAAGAAATAAAGAGATAGCGGGGAGTAATAGAAGTCGGGAGACGGGAGGGAGCCGAAAAAAGAACTAAAAGGAAGGAGTGAAAGACATTAAAACGCAAAAAGATGGCTACTAATAAAAAAGCAGAGGCAAGGAGCCATCAAAAGAAGAAAGACGCGTCTATAGAAACAAAACAACAGAGAAAGGATAAATTAAAGATAATCCCCTCTATGTTTGCTTCTGCCAACTCAACATTAAACCAATCACGAGATGATAACGAGGGGCAGATGATCCTAGGGGAAACAGAACCCGTGGGCTCTCAGATGGATTCATCAGGAGATTCAGAACCCCAGACTCTTACGGTGGAATTACTAAAAAGTTGCCTTGACACACAATTTAAGCTTTCAAGCTCTTGAAACAAGACATTAATACATCTATAAAAGAAATTAAAGAAGAGTTGGAATCGTTTGAAAAAAGAATTAATCAAAATGAAAATAAAATTAATTTGCAAGAATCAAAAATTGATGTGACTAATGTTCAAATGGCAGAACAGCGGTTGAAAATTGAGGAGCTTCAACTGCAGATAGATTCTGCCGAAGATAGGGACAGAAAGATCAACCTGAGAGTCCAGGAAATAAAAGAAGAGATATCACAAGAAGGGCTTGAGGAATATCTGACAACATTATGCGACAATATGAACTTAAGACATTCTAACAAGGACATTCTGTTTGAGCGTGTCCACAGGCTTTTTAAACCCGTGGGCGTTGCCCCAGATAGCCCAAGAGACATGATCATTCGTTTTCATGCATACAAATACCGTATTGCCTTTTCAAATATGTTCAGGGATGTCTCTAAAATACCAGCGAATTACCAACACTTAACCTGTTTTCCCGATCTCTCGAGAAACACAAGATTGTTCCAAAAATCTTTCATAGAGGTCACTAGGATTCTGAGGAGGGAACATGTAAAATATAATTGGGGTTTTCCTGCTAAATTAGTGATCAACTTTGATTTTTCCAAAATTATCTTTACTTCGGCAGAAAAAGCCCTGGTATGGATAGACAAGAAGGGGTGGGTTGGGAGACACGGGGGGGGGGGGGGGGGAATTTAGAGGAATGGGGAGAAATGGGGAGGGAGGAGGAGGCGGCCCTGGAGATGGAGGCTCATTATAGAATGGTTCACTGAGATAGGAGGAGCACACGGGGGGAGAGGAGGGACGGAGAAGATAGATATTTAATCCGATAGGGGGTCAATTGGGAACCATATAGGGAGAGTAGAGAAGTACAGTTATTAAATTAATTAGATTTATCAAGCTCTAAAGAGTGTGGATATTGTAAATACATAGAAGTAATATTGGAATTATTTCACTTAATTATAAGAAATCTTGGAAAGAGGTGACCCCAGTAAGGGTGAAAATAGGGTGAAATAGGGGGATTAAGAATAGGCGGATTAAGAATTAAATCACGAAACCCACGGTTAAGATAAGAACCACTTGAACTACAACGATTGAAAAATGTTTGTTATTGATAAACACATATATTTGTATTTATTCCCTTTTTCCTTTGTTTTTTTTTTCTCTTGTAGTATATAGGAAAATATTTATTTACTCACTAATAAAAATAAGTATTCTTTAATATTTAGTCACAAAAAGAATATGAAGTAGGAAATATTCAGGGCACAATAAACAAATATAGAAAATATTAGATTTATTCATCTTTTTTTTTTATGGGGATAAGGAAAGAGGAAATAGAAGAAGTACTTATCACTTACTAACTTATAACTTAAGGTCTATTAACATCTGTTCACGTAAAATGTTTGAAACTAGATAGTAAAGTAAGCTTTAGGACATTATAAATAAACACAGGAATCATTAGAATTATCGGCCTATATTTGGATAGCTGTCTTTTTTTTTTTTTTTGGTCCTTTCTCCTCTCCTTTCTTATGTCTCGCCTCTGACGAGTTGATTCTCTTCTCCGCTTGGGTCAGTCCTTCCCCTCCCTTTCCCCTCCCTTTCCTTCCCCTAGCCAGATTAACATCAGGAAGGGGAATTGATTAAGAGAAGAAGAATTTTCGCCATTCCACTCATGCAGCTCGCAAGCTCTTATTTGAGAGCTAAATTAAGTGTTAAAGTTACCGAAAGGTAGCATACACAAAGGGGGTAGGTAGTCCTCATTGTAGAGGTTCTGCCTTGGGTATGTCTGAGTTCAAGAAGGACTACTATGTTATATGTATTGTTTGTCTTTTTTGTAAGGGTAAGGGGAGGTGCCACAGTATGTTTTTAAAAAAAATTGACAAATGACTAAATTCTTGACCTTAAATATCCAGGGTTTAAATACACCCCAAAAGAGGCAGATTCTAAATAACTATCTTATGAGCCGTAGAATTGACGTTGCTCTTATTCAAGAAACCCACTGGAAGGAGCAGAAACGATTTCGGGAAAATAAAATGTACCCCAATGTAATCTACTCCTTTTTCAATACAAAGAAAAGAGGGGTTGCAATTTTGATTAGTAGGAATATGGTATACGAAGAAATCTACAAAGAAATAGATAAAAATAGCTGCTATATTATTTTGATCTGTAAACTTAATAACCAGGTCTATACTTTTGTGAATATATATGCCCCTAATAAGGATCCAACTAGGTTTATCAATAGAGTATTTGAGAGAGTAGAGCGAGTTGCCCAAGGAATCATATTAATAGGGGGCGATTTCAATTGTATTTTAGATATTGAGATGGACAAAAAAATCTCCCAAGGTCAAAAAATAGATAAAAATACAGCACGTAATGCCAAAAAATTCTCACAGTTTTTATTTAAACATAATCTGTTCGACGTATGGCGAACACTAAACCCCGAAGAACGAGATTACACGTTCTTCTCTAAACCAAATTTATCTTATTCCCGACTAGACTATTTTCTGGTGGGGGCAAGGGACATCCAGCGATGCGGTGGTACCGGGGTGGAGGAGGTGATCTGGTCCGACCACTCAGCAGTATTAATGGAAATGGACGATCTAATGGCGACCAAAATCAGAGGTTCCTGGAGAATGAATAACCACCTATTAAAAAATAAAACAAATATAGATATCATCAAGAGAGAATCGAGGGCATTTTTTGAGGCAAACACTAAAGATAGCCTCCCAGCCACAACTATAGGGCTCACATATAAGTGCGTTATAAGGGGCCAGTTTATTAAATTAGGCTCGGAACTAAAAAAGAAGCAAGGTCAATCTCTAGCTCAATTATACGTGGAATACAATAAAAATCAACAGGTTAATAAAGAGTCACCTAATAGAACTACTACTAAACTCTTGGAAGATATTTCGGTAAAAATAAAAGATCTGCTTATGGCTAAAACTAATTACGCTCTACTAAAACTCAAACAATGCTGGTATTCCAAAGGAAACAGAGCTGAAAAAAATGTAACAAATAGACTAAAGAATAATAAATCAAGATCAAGAGTAAAAAAGATCATTGTGCAGGATAGAGTAAAAATAGCACCCAGGGACATTGGAGAGGCATTTAAAAACTACTACTATAGCCTGTATAATCTTCCATCTACAGGTTCATCATTGGAGCAAATAAAATCCTACTTAAAGGACATAAATCTCCCCATGATTACTGAGGATCAACTAAAATCATTGAACCTACCCTTTGAGGAAACAGAAATAAAAGAAGTTATTCGGATATTAAAAAAAGATAAAGCCCCAGGCCCGGATGGCTTTAGTAGTAATTTTTATAAAATTATTGGTGAAGAAGTGGCCAAGTATCTTACAACTCTATTTAACGAAATCAAAGGAGGAGCTGTAATACCAAGGGAATTCTTACAAGCAATTATTATGCCAATTCCTAAGCCAAATAAAGATCCGGCTAAAACAGCAAATTACAGACCAATATCTCTGATCAACTGCGATTTAAAGATCTTCTCGGCAGTTATTTCACGCAGAATAGAGGGTCTGATACCATATTTAATTCATCCTGGCCAAATAGGATTTGTACAAGGTCGGCATGCAGAAAATAACATCAGAAGAATGTTGGGTATATTTGATCAAGTGAATAGAAAGGGGACGCCCCAGCTGACCCTGTCTCTGGACGCTGAGAAAGCGTTTGACAGGGTCAGCTGGGATTTCCTTGCCCAGGTCCTAAGTCGAATGGGAGTAACGGGTTCAATCCACTCCGCCATTATGGCAATGTACTCAATTCCAACAGCCAGGACAGTGGGGCCGGGAATAATGGCGGACTGGTTTCAGGTGGGTAATGGCACCCGGCAGGGTTGTCCCCTAGCCCCAATGCTTTACATTCTAACTTTGGAGCCGCTTGCTGCAAAAGAAAGACAAAATAGGAATATTAAGGGCATAAGAGTGAACGATCAGGAGATAAAAGTTTGCATGTACGCGGACTACGTTGTTGTGACATTAACGGACCCAGAGACCTCACTAGTACAGTTTATGAAGGAAGTGGAAGAATATTCAAAACTGTCAAACTATAAACTGAATCTCTCTAAATCACAAGCGTTAACAATTAATATCAGTGAGGTATCTAAGCGTAGAATGGCAAATGTATTTCCTTTTTTTTTTTTCCAAGAATAATTTTTTATTTTTGAGAGTACAAGAATTTAGAGGTACACAAAAAATAGATAAATACAGCGATACAATAATGTTTACAATGGAGTACAGCGGAATGTTTCTTTTTCTACAATTGTTTGATATCAACCAATTTGTATAATTCTATTGATATGAATCGTATACCGTTTCCATTTTTGGAAAGTTATCTTATTGGAAGAAATAACTGGTTAGGTAAAAAAATAAAGTTTTTTGTGTACCTATAAGAACAGGATGTTCTGGGAAAACAGGATAGAGGGGGTGCAGTAATGAAACAGAGAGGGGATGGAGAGTGGGGAAGGTGGGTGCTAGTCTCAGGGTGGACTTTCTTTTTGGGGGGGGTTGTAACGAACAGTGGTTGGGAGAAAATCATGTTTGGTCCGTTTTATCTTTCCAGGTTTTCATTACTTTCTGGTAAAAATTTAATTGGTTGGTGGACAAATAGTGCAGCTTTTCCATTTGCAGATTGTTGTTTGTCAGATGTAGTATTTCGGATAGTGAGGGGGAGATTGTAGATTTCCAGTTTCTCGCTATCAAGGTCTTCATTGAAATTAGGATATGTCCTACGATTATCCTCTGTATAGAAGTCAATGTAATTGGGTAGATATGCAGGAGAGCAGTTTCTGGATTGATTGGTAAAGATATATTTGTTGTTTGGCGTATGAGTTCAAATGTATATCTCCAGGCGGGTTTGATCACTTGACAGTCCCACCATATGTGAATCATAGAACCTTTTGTTCCGCATGATCTCCAGCAGAGTGGTGAGGTGGTAGGATACATTTTAGAAAGTCTGGATGGGACTAAGTACCAGCGATATAAAATTTTCTTTACTGTTTCCATATGATTTGAACAATGGGAGACTTTTTTCGGGAATGTAGTGGCTTGTTTCCATTGGGTAGGGGAAAAAGATCTTTTCAGGTCTTTTTCCCATTGTGAGATATATGGAGCCGTTGTGCTTAGCATTGGGGTGGATAGTTCTGTATAGCAAGTAGATATCAGTTTCTTCGCTTTGTTGACATTTAGGCAGTGTGATATCATCTTGTGGGTTTTTTCTCGAAAATGTGTCAGAGTATTTGGGGTAGAAGAGATGGCGTGGCGAATCTGCAGGTATTTGTAAAATTCCCTGTGGGAAATGTTAAATTGGGAGGTCAATGTTGTGAATGATTTTAGTTGACCCTTATCATATAGATGTTGAAGATGCAGGATGCCGGCTTCTTTCCAAGAGGCTAAAGATAAATTCGGAATAAGTAATTCAAAAGTGCCTAGCGGAGTTGCTGGTGTGAGTTTTTTGAAGTCTGCCGTATGAGAGGAGAATTTCTTCCAGATCTTGTGAGAGTGTTTAATACTTGGAAGTGCGGAGGGTGTAGGTGTTGTGGCTGATGGGTGGTTTGAGATCCACAAGGTGTCACAAATTCTATGTGGTTTTATTTGAGCGTCTTCTAGGTCTACCCAGGCTACAGATCCTATTTGGGAATGGTGTTGTAGTGTTTGGGCCATTCTCGTAGCATAGTAGTACTGGGGGATAGAGGGTAATCCCAGTCCACCTATTGAGGGGGGTAGAATGAGCCATTTGTTTGCTATTCTGGTGGGTTTGTTCCCGTGAATGAATTTTTGTATTTTGGTTTGCATATCTAGGAGGTAGGAGGGGGGTATGTGTATGGGGAGCGTTCGGAAGAGGTATAGGAGTTTGGGTAGTAGTGTCATTTTAATTACTGCTATGCGGCCTAGCCACGTGTGGTATAGTTTGGTCCAATTTTGTAGATCCTGTTTTAGAGTTTGCCATACGGGGATTAAATTGTGTTTTAAAAGAGAGTTGGTATGTTTGGTTATTTTTACTCCTAGGTATTGAATAGTCGATTTCCTCCAGTCAAAGGGGTAAGCATTTTGCAGAGTATTTATTGTGGGTTGGGGGATATTGATTGGGAGTGCCTGTGTTTTGGTTTCATTGACTTTATGGTAGGAAATATCGCTATATTGTTTAAGTAAATTTTGAAGGTGCGGTAGGGAATGAATTGGATCCGTCAGGGTTATTAGGATGTCATCGGCAAATAAACCAAGTTTGGATTCTTGATTTTTGGCAAATTCGACTCCTTTGATTTCAGTATTAGCTCTTATTGCTGCTGCTAGGGGTTCAAGTGCTAAAACATATAATATTGGGGAAAGGGGGCAGCCCTGTCTGGACCCATTTGTTATTGGGAATGATTCGGATAAAAAGCCTGCATATGAGACTTTTGCGGAAGGGGTTGAATATAAAGCTAGTATGGCATTAATAAAAGGTGGGGGGAATCCAAATTTAAGTAGCACGGCTTCTAAAAATTTCCAGTGTAGGCGGTCAAACGCTTTTTCGGCGTCGATGGCTAATAATAAAAGGGGGGTTTGGGATTGGTGAGAAAGTGATACAATATCTATTAACTTCCTTGTGTTGTCTGAGGCTTGTCTATTGCACACAAAACCTACTTGGTCGTAGTGTAATAATGTCGGTAATATATCTTTTAATCTATTGGCTAAAATTTTTGCGTACAGTTTTACATCCGTGTTTAGTAGGGAAATTGGTCTAAAGTTTTGGCAGACTGTTGGTGTTTTCCCTGGTTTGGGGATTGTAGAGATATGTGCCGATAACATAGATGGAGGGAAGGAGCCTATACTGCTGCAGCTATTAAATACTTTCACTAGATGTGGGGCTAGTGTTTTGGAGAACGTTTTATAGTATAGGTTGGAGAATCCATCTGGTCCTGGGGCTTTATTTGGGGGGAGAGCTGCAACAGCATCTTGTATTTCTTCTATAGTAAATGGTGAATTTAAGCTGTTTTGATATTTGGGGTCTAATTGGGGTAGGTGGAGAGAGTCCAGGAATTTTTGAATGTTCTCTGAGTGGGGTTGAGTAGTAGAGTTATCTGCGTTTAAATTATAAAGATTTGAGTAATATTTTGCAAAAACTTCGGGTATGTTGGCTGGGTTCATAATTTTTTCACCGGTTTTGTTGTAAACAAAGGGTATTGCTTTTTTTGTTTCCTGCTTTTTAAGGGTAAGCGCTAGTAATTTGCCAGCTTTATTGTTGTTGTTATAATATTTCTGTTTAAGTCTAGTTAACATTGTGTGAGTGGTTTGAAGCTGTAGATTGTTAAGGCTTTGTCTAATCAATTGTATTTGCTTGAGTCTTTTGGGGGTATGGTGTATCTTATTTTGATTTTCTAATGATTTTAGATCCTTTACCAGCTTATTTTTTTCTTTTTCTTTTTGTTTATGTAGGTAGGAGGCTGACGATATGAAGTGGCCTCTAAGGACAGCCTTATGTGCTTCCCAAATAATTTCAGGGGATATTGTATGTTGGTTATTTAGATCGAAGTAGTCAGTAAGAGTTTTTAGAGCGGCTTTTTGTAGATCTGGGTGTTTCAGTAGGTAGTCATTTAGTCTCCAGATGCCGTTGCCTTTGAATGGGAATGTTTCTTGTAAAGTGAGTAGGATAGGGGCATGATCTGACCATTGGATTGTTCCTATTTTACATGATGAGGCTTTCTGAAGGATATTTTTATCCAGAAAAATAAAGTCTATTCTCGAGTAGGTAGAATGTACATGCGAGAAAAAGGTGTAATCTTTGGTGTTGTTATGTAGGCTTCTCCATACGTCATATAAACAGTTTTCTGTGAGAGTTTGATTCAAGATTTTGCTTTGATGTGAGATTTGTTGTAGGTTTCGTTGCGTATGGGTGCTAGTGGAATCAATGGATGGGTCAAGTATAGTATTAAAATCTCCGCATATTATTAAAGATCCTTGTTTTAAGAAGGTTGCTTGTTGAATAATTTTTTTTGCATATTGGGCGGAGGCTGAGTTTGGGGCGTATATGTTAACCAAGGTATACTTTTGATTGTTAATCGTCAGAATAAGGATGATAAATCTACCTTTAGGGTCTTTTTTGATTTTTTGGATCGAGGTTGCTAACGAGTTGTGTAGCCATATTGAAACACCGGCTTTTTTCTTATGGCAGGTAGAATGGTATACGTTTGGGAATTGGCGATTGGATGCATAAGGGATTTTGTTTGTTTTGAAGTGAGTCTCTTGAGCACATATAATTTGAGCTTTTGAGAGTTGTGCTTCTTTGAACATCAGTCTGCGCTTGTGGGGAGAGTTTAAGCCTTTCACGTTCATAGATAATATTGTTAAAGCCATCCTGTGGGTGGGTTGGGGGAGTGTCGGCTTATTGTTAAGTGAAGCAGTGATATGTGATAAAAGTTGGGTGGAAGAGTTTTGTACTCACTGAAAGATGAGTGGATAAATGTCCAGTTTTGAAGACTTTGGTTTCCCAATCTGCACTGCTTTTGTGGGTAGGGATGGCGTGGTGTCTTTTTTTCTTCCAGGTCCATTCGTCGGAGTCGGGAGGAAGTACAAGGAGGAAGAAGGGTAAGTGGAGAGAGAGAGCAGAGAGGGATAGTAGGTGTGAAAAAGAGGGGTGCAACAAAAAGGCAAAACATTAGAAGTGCATACATCTTTGCATTACATTTCAAACATAACAACTTTTGCACTTTCCTCAAACCCAGGTGAGGGGGGGGTGTTGAAGAGGTCATAGTGCGTAACAGCTTCCACAACTGGCTGTGGGACCGGGGGGGGGGATATATTAACTATTTGTATAGATATATTTATATAACCTGCTATGGCTGATAGTTTAAACTAGTGGATGTCTTGTTTTCTTTCTATGGTGGGTATTATGTTGCTTCTGGTCGGTATATTTATCAGTTGTGCCATTACAGGAAAATAAATGTAAGTGTTGGTGCTGAGCTTGGTGGGTTTAGTATTCCAAACTTCTGTTTAGTAATGGGGGCAATATTTCTCTTAAATTTTCGATTGGATTATGGTTGTTTTGGGTTCTCATGTGGATCCTTTTTAGGTTTTAGTATAGGGGCATATTGCTTATCTGCTCTCGTCAGGTGTAGTAAATTACTGGTGATAGTTGGGAGGATTGTTAAGGTGTTTTGTGGGTTTGTCTGCTCTTATGGTGTTGATAGTATCTAAGATTGACTTGGATGTCTCCTAACTCGGGTAATTGGGTTATGAGTGTGGTCTGTGAAACGCTATGATATACTTAAACCCTTTTTTTTTTGTATTTTTTTTTTTTTTTGAGAATTTTAAGTTAGCAACAGGAACTCTGGTTTAGTACAATAGTTTATCAGCTTTCTGATAATTGAGGTGAAAAACTGGTATAATGGGGCTGGATTAACCCCAATATGGGTTGCTGATAGATGGTTGGTCCTCTGAGGGGTTTAGTTAGGAGTGAGTCCTAAGAGGGGAGGTAGTCTTATTTTCAAGTATGTCTCTTTCCTTGGATATTGACTGTTTTCTAAGGAATCTCCAAGTGAGCCATAGATACAGTTCCAATCAACTTTAGAAACATATAACGTAAAGTCAGAAAAAAAAATGATTTAGATGAACAGGGACTCTGTGATTGGTCCGGTTGTAGAGAGAGGCATCTTCTCTTGTCGTTTTCAGGAGGTATTTGGCCAAATCTTCTCAATCCTCGGCTTTTTGGTGTGTTTTGGGTCTTGTGTAGCTTCCGATGGGATTTCCCATTTTCGAAGGAGCTGTAGACCTTCCTCTAGTGTTGAGATCGATGTGTATGTTCCATTTCTGGAGATTTGTAGTTTCACCGGGAATCCCCAGGTGTACTTTATGTTTGCCGTTTGCAGGGCAAGTGTTATAGGCTTAAGTGATCTTCTGTTCTGTAGGGTTGCAGCAGATAAATCAGCAAAGATCCGGATGTTTGTGAATGGATCCGGGAGAGGGCTTGAGATGCGGCTAGCTTTCATAATTTTTTCTTTTACATGGTAGTAATGAAGCCTCAGAATTACATCCCTCGGGATCTCTGCAGGTAGATTGCGGGGTTTAGGGAGCCTATGTATCCTGTCTATAATTAGGTCTGTCGGGGGCAAATCTGGAAGCATTGTTGAGAATAGCGCTTTGGCCCAGTCTTCTAATTGAGCGGGGTGTACCTCTTCAGGGACTCCTCTCATCCGTAGGTTGTTGCGTCTGGATCTGTTCTCCAAGTCCTCCAGTTTGCTTTTTAAAGAGCTTACCTCTTTTTGTAGGTCTGAGGTGTTGTCTGCTAGGGAGTTGTGGGAGTCGACTAGCTCGTCCATTTTATTCTCCGTTGCTGAAGTCCTCTCTCCTAGATCTCTCAGTTCCGTTTTGAAAAGGGATGTAAAGGACTTGATATCTTCCTTAATTTGAGATCGGAGATTGGTCAGCATGTTTTTTATGTCTTCCACAGGTACCGTGGTGTTTAGCGAAGTGACAGACTCCGTTTCGTCTATTTCTGAGGCCACCTCGTCTTCCCGCTCTTCGGCGCCATTTTGAGGTAAGCAGGCAGGTAATGGTTCGGATCGTTTTTTCTCTTTGGATGTGAGAAATTTCATCATTTTTTCTTGGTTACGTCTCTGGCGTTGCTGGGACATGGTTGGGCGCTTTTAGGGTCGACAGTGGATTAAGTTGCTCCGTGTTTTAGTTGCTTTTCCCCCGGTCCGAGCAGGAGCTTCAGCAAAGCGTGGCCAGCTTCGTTGCGTGTCAGACCACGCCCCCAATGTATTTCCTTTTGACTGGACTACCCAGGGATTTACTTACCTGGGGATTCAACTTACACCAGATTACGGTAGGACAATGCTCGAAAATTTCAACATTCTGTATAGAGACACGCAAGAAAAACTAACACAAAGTTGGTTAAAAACAGAAGTATCATGGCTTGGTAAAATTAATGTGGTCAAAAGTAATATTATCCCAAAATGGTTATACCTATTCAGAATGTTGCCATTGAAGATTCCTTCTAGTAGATTGCTAATGGTCCAAAAATTAATGTCCACATATATATGGGGTGGGAAAAAACCAAGAATCAGCAAGAACATCTTAATGAGGAAGATTAATAAAGGGGGCCTGGGAGTACCGAATCTAATTAGGTTATATGAAGCCAGTAGGGTTTTCCATGTAAATAAATGGCATCTGACCTCTGAAATAGAGGAAGCCTGGTTTAAACTTGAAAAAGAAGCAATATGATTACCTGATATGTCATTAATTCTGTGGTTAAATGAAAGGGCATATAAAGAACTATTAGAATCTATGGCAGTAAGTTATATAGCCGACCTTATAAATATATGGAGGAAATTCAAAAAAAGACTGGGCATAGAGGGCCGGATCATATCCTCCACCCGATCACTATATTGGAACTTAATATAGAAAAATTTTCTGCGAAAAGTTGGAATGAAAAACAAGCTCTCACTTTCGCAAACATAGTAGAGGGTGAATCTGTTAAATACTTCTCACAAATCCAGGAAGAGCTAAATGTCCCCCCGAGAGAACTGTTTACGTATTTGAGAATAAAGAACTACATAGACCTTACACAAAGAAAGGGAAAAAAAGAGGTACCAATAGGCGAATTAGGAAAAATCTTCCCCAAAGAAGATAAATCCAAAATGCTCCCCATCTATTATGATTGGCTAAACTCCACAGAAAGAGATGAGAAACCCAAAGCTTGGCTAACGTGGGAAAAATAACTAGGTTTAGAGTTCGACAATAAGCAGTGGATTAATTCCCTAACTGAAGTTAGGAAATATGTTAAATACCTAAATATAATTGAACTGCACTGTAAAATGATATACAGGTGGCATCTAGTACCAGTCATTTTAAATAAAATAGATCAATCAAAATCATCCCTGTGTTGGAGATATAAGACAGAGGAAGGAAATCAAGCGCATATTTGGTGGAGTTGTCCCGCTTTAAAACCATTATGGAAAAGAGTGATAAAAGAAATAACTCAAATATTTGGGGAAAAAATAACTATAAACATAGACTCTGCCTTCCTACATCTACAGATACCAATTCGCTCAATTGATAGGAAATACCTTCTGATCCATATCCTCATGGCCACAAAAGTGGTGATTGCACGCCATTGGAACCAACTAAATTGCCCTCAATGGCAACAAGTAAGGCAGCAAATTAATTTCCAATATAAGATGGAGTTGGGGATCACAGAAAACCAAGGACTTAAGCAATCACAAAAATGTAAAATAAGATGGCAGCCTTGGACTAGATATGTCTAGATATATCTAGACACATATAGATTATATAAGACGAAGGGTAGAATATCGATTCTGGTGGCGCCTCCCCCCTCCCCCTTTCCCTACCCTATGTTCATAGTAAATGTTTCAGTACAGTCTGCTATTAAGCTGATAGAACAATATTAAAATTTTTATGAATTTATGACAGATATTTGTAAGTATGGAAGTATGTAGACTGTGCTGTTGTCCATTGTCAGTGGTTTTTAATGTTTTGTATGATCCATTTGTACTTTCAAGAAAAAATTTATATAAAAAAAAAAAAAAATACATACATACAAATTACAACTACAGCTGAGCCATAAAATAGCACTAGATGGAATCTTTGATTTTAGCTTTGGAAGAACATAAATCTAAATGTAAAGGATGGCTGCCAGGAGGATCAACAGAATTATCCATTTGAGAGAGGGCTGGCCTGCAGGGTATTCTCTTTCAGTTTATACTAAGCGACCCATAGGTTGAGAAGGCGGTGACCGTGGTGGTTTAGGTCGAAGCGGCACTGGAGGAGGAGGAGGTAGCCAGAATTTTTCAAAGTGCGCTGTAAGCACAGTATTGGATTGTTCTATTTGACTCTCAGATATGAAGTGCACCGCAAGACGCAAATGTACTATTTAGCACCCAAAACAATTAGAATTTTTCAAAGTGCACTGTAAGCACAGTATTTGACGGTTCTATTTGACTCTCAGATATGAAGTGCAGGACGCAAATGTAATATTTAGCACCAACAAATTGCAGTATTTAAAAATGGATGTTGCCCACTGAGCTAACAGAACAGGATTAAAGTCATGTGCCTGGCACACATGCAGATGCAAGTGCACTGCACTCTCTGTGGCACTGGGCTCAGGGCAGGGTACAAATATGTAGTATAGCACCCACTCAAATAATCACTGTAATTTGAATAATCGCTGTAGGATTATGCCCCTCAATATGCCAGGATTATGCCCCTCAATATGCCAGTATTATGCCTCTCAATGTGCCAGGATTTAGCCACCCAATATGCCAGGATTATTATGCCACTCAATATGCCAGGATTTCCCCACACAATATGCCAGGATTATGCCCCTCAATATGCCAGGATTATGCCTCTCAATATGCCAGGATTTAGCCACCCAATATGCCCGGATTATGCCCCTCAATATGCCAGGATTATGCCCCTCAATATGCCAGGATTTAGCCACCCAATATGCCAGGATTATTATGCCACTCAATATGCCAGGATTTTCCCACCCAATATGCCAGGATTATTATACCACTCAATATGCCAGGATTTTCCAACATATTATGCCAGGATTATGCCCCTCAATATGCCAGGATTATTATGCCTCTCAATATGCCAGGATTTAGCCACCCAATTTTCAAGGATTATTATGCCACTCAATATGCCAGGATTTTCCCACACAATATGCCAGGATTATGCCCCTTAATATGCCAGGATTATGCCCCTTAATATGCCAGGATTATGCCCCTTAATATGCCAGGATTATGCCTCTCAATATGCCAGGATTATTATGCCACTCAATATGCCTGGATTATGCCCCTCAATATCCCAGGATTTTGCCCCTCAATGTGCCCGGATTATGCCCCTCAATATGCCAGGATTATTATGCCACTCAATATTCCAGGATTTTCCCACCCAATATGCCAGGATTATTATGCCACTCAATATGCCAGGATTTTCCCTCTCAATATGCCAGGACTTAGCCACCCAATATGCCAGGATTATTATGCCACTCAACATGCCAGGATTTTCCCACACAATATGCCAGGATTATGCCCCTCAATATGCCAGGATTATGTCCCTCAATATGCCAGGATTATGCCTCTCAATATGCCAGGATTTAGCCACCCAATATGCCAGGATTATTATGCCACTTAATATGCCAGGATTATGCCCCTCAATATCCCAGGATTTTGCCCCTCAATATGCCAGGATTATGCCCCTTAATATGCCAGGATTTAGCCACCCAATATGCCAGGATTTAGCCACCCAATATGCCAGGATTATTATGCCACTCAATATGCCTGGATTTTCCCACCCAATATGCCAGGATTTTGCCCCTCAATATTCCAGGATTATGCCTCTCAATATGCCAGGATTTTCCCACACAATATGCCAGGATTATGCCCCTCAATATGCCAGGATTATGCCTCTCAATATGCCAGGATTTTCCCACCCAATATGCCAGGATTATTATGCCACTCAATATGCCAGGATTTTCCCACACAATATGCCAGGAATATGCCCCTTAATATGCCAGGATTATTATGCCTCTCAATATGCCAGGACTTAGCCACCCAATATGCCAGGATTATTATGCCACTCAACATGCCAGGATTTTCCCACACAATATGCCAGGATTATGCCCCTCAATATGCCAGGATTATGTCCCTCAATATGCCAGGATTATGCCTCTCAATATGCCAGGATTTAGCCACCCAATATGCCAGGATTATTATGCCACTTAATATGCCAGGATAATGCCCCTCAATATCCCAGGATTTTGCCCCTCAATATGCCAGGATTATGCCCCTCAATATGCCAGGATTTAGCCACCCAATATGCCAGGATTATTATGCCACTCAATATGCCAGGATTTTGCCCCTCAATATGCCAGGATTATGCCTCTTAATATGCCAGGATTTTCCCACACAATATGCCAGGATTATGCCCCTCAATATGCCAGGATTATGCCCCTCAATATGCCAGGATTATGCCTCTCAATATGCCAGGATTTAGCCACCCAATATGCCAGGATTATTATGCCACTCAATATGCCAGGATTATGCTCCTCAATATCCCAGGATTTTCCCCCTTAATATGCCAGGATTATGCCCCTCAATATGCCAGGATTTTCCCACCCAATATGCCAGGATTATTATGCCACTCAATATGCCAGGATTTTCCAACATATTATGCCAGGATTATGCCCCTCAATATGCCAGGATTATTATGCCTCTCAATATGCCAGGACTTAGCCACCCAATTTTCAAGGATTATTATGCCACTCAATATGCCAGGATTTTCCCACACAATATGCCAGGATTATGCCCCTTAATATGCCAGGATTATGCCCCTCAATATGCCAGGATTATGCCTCTCAATATGCCAGGATTATTATGCCACTCAATATGCCTGGATTATGCCCCTCAATATCCCAGGATTTTCCCCCTCAATGTGCCCGGATTATGCCCCTCAATATGCCAGCACTTAGCCACCCAATATGCCAGGATTATTATGCCACTCAATATTCCAGAATTTTCCCACCCAATATGCCAGGATTATTATGCCACTCAATATGCCAGGATTTTCCCACACAATATGCCAGGAATATGCCCCTTAATATGCCAGGATTATTATGCCTCTCAATATGCCAGGACCTAGCCACCCAATATGCCAGGAGTATTATGCCACTCAACATGCCAGGATTTTCCCACACAATATGCCAGGATTATGCCCCTCAATATGCCAGGATTATGCCTCTCAATATGCCAGGATTTAGCCACCCAATATGCCAGGATTATTATGCCACTTAATATGCCAGGATTATGCCCCTCAATATCCCAGGATTTTGCCCCTCAATATGCCAGGATTATGCCCCTCAATATGCCAGAATTTGGCCACCCAATATGCCAGGATTATTATGCCACTCAATATGCCTGGATTTTCCCACCCAATATGCCAGGATTATTATGCCACTCAATATGCCAGGATTATGCCCCTCAATATGCCAGGATTATGCCTCTCAGTATTCCAGGATTTAGCCACCCAATATTCCAGGATTATTATGCCTCTCAATGTGCCAGGATTTAGCCACCCTCTTCCTCCCCCCTTACTTACCTCCTCGCTGCTGCTCTGTCTCCCGGTGCTGCAGGTCCGTGGCTGTGAGGGAAGCGTTGTGCGTTCCTGTCCAGCCAATGTGCATTCAATAAAGTTTGTTTAAACAAACTCTATTGAATACGCATCGGATGGAGGGGATCGCACAACGCTTCCGTCACAGCCACGGACCTGCACCGGGAGACAGAGCAGCAGCGAGGAGGTAAGTAAGGGGGAAAGGGGAGGATTTTTTTTTCACGGTTCCTGCGCCCCCTACTAAGTTGCGCCCTAGGCGGCTGCCTAGGTCGCCTTACAGGTGGTGCCGGCCCTGCAAACCCCGAACTCCAACAGTAGGCAAAAAGTAAGCTATTTAGAATGTTGCCACTTAGGGGGAAAAATTCCTTCTTGACTCCAAAAAGGCAATAAGATTTCTCCTTGGATCAAGAATCTCTAATATATTAATGTTTATTCTAATATTAATAGCCATGTATATCCTGCTTTTCTAAAAAAAAATTATATATAGACTGTTTTTGAATGCATTTAGTGTATTTGATAGCACAACCTCTCTTGGCAGTGAGTTCATATCTTTATTGTCCTCACCATAAACAATTCCTTCCTTTGTTATCGATTAAATCTTTGCCCTTCCAGTCTCATTTCTGTTGATGAACAGGTCACCGGAGAGCTCTTTATATTGGCGCTGCACATATTTAAATAATGTTATCATAACCCCCTTTTTCTATATAAATTAAACATTTTTGTCTCTTTTCATAACTAAGATCCTCCAATCCTCTGATTTATTTGGTAGCCCTCCTTTTCACTTTTTCTAGTTCCATGATATCCTTTTTAAGGACTGGTGACCAGAATTTTGAGGGCTTACCACTAACTTGTAAAGAGGCAAGATAGCAGCTGCTGACTGGCAGTGTGTTTTGTTGCTAAGTCTGTTATCTACAAATATTCCAAAATACATTTCATTAGTAGTTTTTCCCAGTGAGATGCCATTTAAAGTATATATTGCATTATTATTTTTCCCATAATGCATAACTTTACATTTGTTTATATTGAACCTCATTTTCCCCCTGTTTGCTCAGTACCCTACTTTGTCTAAACCTTTCTGCAAAGAATAAACATCATCAAGTTTAGTCTGTATTACCTTACCTAATTTTGTGTCATCAGCAAATACTGAGACATGGCTCTCAACACACAAAACACAACTTGGGAGATCATTAACCCTTTAAGGACCAGGGATTTTCCTGGGCCAAGGACCAGAGCGTTTTTCAATTTTTAATACGCGGTTTTTGAAACATAATTTTCCTCTCTCTCATTTAACGTACCCATCCAAGTCACATGTTGTTTTTTAAAGGACAGTTAGAGCTTTCTTTTGATACCCTATACATAAAAATGATTTACATTTTAGTATTAAAAAATACATATAAAAGAGGAAATTTTTGAGGAAAAAAAAGGTTTTCCCCATTATTTTCACAATAATAAGCTACATAACTAGTGCAACACTAACCCACTTATCCCCCCTAATTAACTAACTAATAAAAAAGAAAAATATTGGTTCCCAAAGCCCCCATAACAAAAAAGACAGGAAAAAACTCTGAAGAGGCATGCATGGGTTAAATTTTATTAAATAAATATATTAAAATTACCTTTATTTATTAAAAAAAACTTTATAAATTGTAAAAATAAAAAAATCTGTTAAAAAAAAACTAAATGAGGGCCATAAAGTGGAAGGAAACTGGTTAAAAACTGTGATCAGCAATGAAAGGGTTAATTTTTTTTTAACCTCTGTGTATTTAATTAATTTATTATTACTTACAGGTCACTCTCTGTGCTTCACTATAAGAATGTGAAGCACAGAGAGTGAATTAGAGGCAAAGTCAGTGTGTGAACACACTGACTTTGCCATCTAATTTGCATGTTATCGCGGTGATCACGTTATCACCGCGATCACATGCCCGGAAATGCACCGATCGGGTCCAGGAGCTTTGCCTCGGGTGCGAGGCTTAGTCCTGGACCTGTTGCAGACTAGCTGGCGGTGCCCACGGAGCACAACGCCGGCTAGACTGCATGACGAGTTAACTCGTCATAAGGTCGCTAATGCGGCGGCTCTTATGACGAGTTAACTCGTCATAAGGACGGGAAGGGGTTAATAAACAAATTAAAAAGAAGGAGGCATAATACAGACCCCCTGAGGCACTCCAGGCACTTAATACCCTAGTGCAGTTTGAGGATTTTCCATTTACAACAACTCTCTGCGTTCTATCTTTTAGCCAGTTTTCAATGCAAATACATACATTTGCCCCAAGCTTATTACTCTCAATTATTGTTGAATGTATACCTTTAGCAATCCTTCAAATAATTTCCTCACTGATATGTTGAGCTCACTGGCCACTAACTGCCTGGTTGATGATCCCTTTTTAAATATTGCCATGACATCCGCCTTGAACCTGTCTGTTGGCACTATACCTGAACTGAAAGAATACATAAAGATTAAAATAATGGTCTGGCCAGAATTATGTTTAGCTTCCTAAGCACCCTTGGGTGCACACCATCTGGCCCTGGGGCCTTGTCTATCTTAACAGAGTTTAATAGCTTAAACACTTTTTCCTGTGTCAGCCAATCCCTTGTTTGATGTATCTTTTCAGTAAATTGCCTGTTTTTCTCTGTCCTCATTAACCAAATTTTCCATTTTGGATAAATAGGGCCCACCTTTTTCTGCCTTTAGCTTTTTTCCAATTACATACTTTAAAAAAAATGTAGTTTGTTTTAGCAATCCTTTTCTCATTTTCCAATTTAGAATGTTATAATGTTTGAATGCCATTTTCTTGTTTTGTATATCAATTATGTTACAGGTAAGCCATATTGGTTGTGATTTGTGTCTTTGGTATTTATTTTATATTTATACATCAATCTCATTTGCGCCTGCTCCAGAAATACCTCACTTAACTGTCTGGAACCGTTCTTGGTTGCTCACCATTATGTATATAGAGAAAATAGTACCTGCACAAAAATGGTATATAATACAAGCGCTGGATAAATGTAAACCAATATGAATAAAAGTCCATACTTGAAGCAATGTACTCCTGAGTAGAGGTCTAGATCCAATCCCATATAGATAGTTCACATATCTTCAGCAGTATCTAATACTTAAGACTGAAGCCCACCAGCAGGGCCCAGTGAAGGAAAAGAATTTGGACAGAATAGTGTTACACCCATGGGTGTCCACGGGAAAGTTAGGTAACCTGTCAGACAGGGCTATTGAAGCAATAAACTTTTATTTCATTCTATACTCCCCCCTGTCTGAATGGTTTGGTTTATCTCTTGGGGCCATTTTTACCACTTAGCAATGGGGGTAGCTTCCCTAGGTAAACACATTGTAGGGTCACCTGAATCTGCTACTTCACTATCCTATAGTTTCTGAATCGTTTTTTTATATTCTTACTTGCCAGGCTGGATGACATTATACTTGTTTAAATTATTATTAATTTTATTCTTTCTCTCACTGACTGCTAAACCCCTTTCATCATGGTATTGCCCACATTCCCTTAGCTTCTTCCTACTACCATTGATTTCCTAAACCCCATTGGCAATTAACTGTCTGTCTTTCACCCTATTGGCTAGCTTCCCTTAGATCCCTCCTTTCATCCTATTGGTCTCTCTCCCAGTCACGCTGACTTCCTTTAATTTGAGATTGACTGGTTTCTGTTTATTCATGTCTTCTCTGCCTGTGCAGGAGCTGTTAACTGGTAAGATCATTATGTTGTAACCATTTTCATGCCAAACCAACATGAGGGCTAGATTCTAAAATAAAAATGGAGTTAATACTCCAGCTGTTGAGACTGCATTTCCCATGAATCAGTGTATTGAGTATCATGGGAAAGAGAGTACTCAGCCAGCAGAGTGATTATGGATTGGTACTTAAGCTGCTGCGGAATGCACATCTCATGGTTCTCAGCCATTCATTTGGTTGGCTGAACATCATGATGCATGTAATAACAGTACCCGTAGAGCCAAAGGTTACTACCACTACTGCATAACAACCAAGTGTCCTTTTTTTTTTAACCAGACCTTTATGTCCCTTTCTATTGCTTCTAAATGCCCTTTTTTGTACTACTTTGAAAGTTTGCTGTGCATCACAGAGCTGCACTACACAACACAACATTGACTTTTGTTGACTGCAACTCCCATGATATTAACCCCTTAGTGACCGAGTGCTATGCTGCATTTGATGTACCTTGAAGAACAAAATTCCAATATTTTTGTCATATGTTTAATGAAATGTGAATTTCTTTCTTTGTGTTCAGTCCACCCACACAAATTATATATCATTTTTCAAAGGACGGATAGGGCTTTCATTTGATACTATTATTTTCATCATATGATATAATTTACTATTAAAAAAATCTAAAATATGATGAAAATATGCCATAAAAAACACTTCTTCTAACTTTGACCTGATTTTTTTTTTAACAATTACAAATGGTAAAAAAGACCCCGTCTATTTATTTCTACTATTTGTCCTGAGTTTAGAAATACCAATGTTTCCATGTTTGCCTATGTTTTATTTCAACTAATAGGGCAATAAACAATTTTTTTTTGTTTTCTAACCATTTTCTTCTAAAGTGACCTTTTAACCCCAACCCTAAATTTACCCTAACCCTAAATCTACCCCCACCCCTTTATCTAACCCTTGTACTCACCCGAACCCCCCTGTAACCCTAATTATAACCCTATTTATGACCCTAACCCTAGAGTTAGGTTTAGTAGATCAAGGGTTTGCTTTTCCCATTTATTTATTTATTTTATTTTCTATTTCTAACTGTAATATTCCTAACTGCCTTTAGGGGCAGTCAAGTAGCGGATTCAGAGCGACGGAAGAGATTTTTTTTTTTCTCTCCTCTGTCGCACTGTGCTGGGCACGCTGTATTGGAGGAGCATGCCCCAAGGGGGGCACTGAAGGTGTTGCATCATTGCAACACTTTACACACATAGGCAGTGATCAGCTTTCACTACCTATGTGTTAACGCGCATTCGATCACATTCGCGGTGATCGTATGCGTGAGGGGAGGCGAGGGGGGGGGGCTCAAAGCACTCTCAGAGGCTGCTTCGGATAAGAAGCAGCCTCTGAGAGTAGCTGCAGGCATGTAGCGTTGCACTGCTACATGAAAACGGAGGACCTATATATACATGAGGACCATGCTTTTGAGGACGTATATATATACGTCCAAATGTGTCCAAATGCGTTAACAGAGAAAACTATTGTATCTTTCTAATAATTTTTTTGGGGGTACATACACCACATTTAAGATCTTCATTCAAGCAATATTGGGTCCCTTTTGTCTAAATAAGTATCTATAAAATGTTGTTTTTATTTTCTGTCACCTTTCTTTGTAATTATATATGCAAATTTTGGCACCACTACCGTGTATAAGACGCCCGCTTTTTGAGCCCAAAATTAAGAAATTTATAATTCAGAAGAAATACACTCACACACACTTGTTACACTTCCACACACACACACACACACACACACTGAGTCACACTTCCACACACACACACTGACATAGTTGCCAACATTGGCCATGTTTCCAGGGACACATATTTGTTCCACATGCTGCAACAGACCATGCAAAGTGAAGCCTGGCAGTATGTAGGATGGATATACGCACAGACACAATCCAATTAATTAATCAGGGTGGAGATCTCATAGCACCTACCATGATTAATTGGATTGTGTCTGTACGTATATCCATCCTACATACTGCCAGCTCCTTTTGTAGGTCATTAAAAGTATGTGTCCTCTTTTGATGTATGTGCTAGGAATAAGATTCCTCACTGTTCGCCAGTAGCCTTGCTGCAGCCTATTCCTAATCATCCCGGGGGATCCATATCCATGGACATTATTATAGAACTTCCTCCCTCTAAAGAACACACAACCTCTCAAGATTGCAGCAGGAGATTGCATTTTTAAAGTCCGAGATTTGTAATTTATCTGTAAAAAAAACTCGGGCTGAGACTGTTGCGAAGTCACTGCCACAGAGGCCATTGCCGCAGAGGCTTCCTAGGAATGGCAGGTGGATTACTGTTGGATCTGGTAGGCTTAAAATTGTGGATAAAAGGCATGTCCCGCAGTCTGTGGCTGTCCATAATTCATTTCAGAACTTTCAGAGTGCAGTGGTGTTGTGGAGGCAGGCTCAGACGCAGAGTTTGAGGAACCACTCTCCTATGTGGCTAAGGTGTGCAAGGAGAAGGTGAGGCCTGATAGAAAGCAGTTGTTGTTGGGCGATTCTATCATAAGAGGTGCGGAGTTGGACAGTATTGGCTTAGTGAGATGTCTTCCTGGAGCTACTGCTCGCAGAGACAGGAGGCGTATTTCTAATATTGTTAAGCAAGCAAATCAGGAAGGAGAATTGGATGTACTGGTTCATCTAGGGACAAATGATTTGGCTTGCAATGAGGTTTCAGAGGTAAAGAAGCTTTTCGTGTTCTTGCCAATGATATACGGCAGGTTGTGTCCACACTGTCCTTTTCTGAAGTTATGCCTGTGCATAACATTCAGAATGATAGCCGAATGCTTATTAGGGACTTCAACTTGTGGCTTGGAGAATGGTGTAGGGAGCAAGGATTTGGCTTTGTTTCTCATGGAAGTTCACTATGGGATAGAAAGGAACTGTACAAAAAAGATGGTTTGCATCTTTCTCAAAAGGGAACGAATGTTCTCAGTGAGCAGTTCAGAGGTTTTGCTAGGAGGTTTTTAAACTAAAAGAGTGGGGCAAAATGGCGATAAAACATCAATCCAATTGCCCCCCAAAAAAGGTACAGAAGTTACCTGTAGTCAGTGTGCTGAAAAATTATAAGCTTAGGGTCATGTCTACAAATGCTCGCAGTTTAGGGAATAAGATCCATGAACTTGTGGCAATATTGGCAACTGAGAATGTAGATTTAGTGGCTGTTACTGAGACATGGTATAATGAAAAACATGACTGGGACATTTCAATACCAGGGTACTCTTTATATAGAAAAGACAGAGAAGGTAAAAAAGGGGGAGGGGTGGCCCTGTATGTGAGGGATAGCTTAAAATGTAACGTAATACAAGTTAGTGAGGCGAACATAGAGTCAGTTTGGGTTACATTAGAATTTGGTAATCATATGGTAACTCGGGTAGGTGTGATTTAGAGGCCCCCTGGACAAATAGAGGAGTTAGATAATCTACTAGTTGAGGAAATAGCTCAAATGACAATGAAGGGAGAAGTGATCATCATGGGTGACTTTAATCTTCCTGATGTGAACTGGAAATACAAAACAGCTACTTGAGCCAGGAGTACGCATATCCTAAACTCCCTACTTGGATTATCTCTAAAACAAGTAGTGGAGGAGCCAACTCGAAAGCAGGCCATACTAGACTTAGTGTTCACAAATGGAGATTTGTTATCAGATATTACTGTAGGTGAATGTTTAGGATCTAGTGATCACCAGACAGTGTGGTTTAATATAAGAACAGTGACGCAGTCACACCACACAAAAACAAAAGTTTTAGATTTTAGAAAAACAGACTTTTCTAAAATTAGATTAGGTGTGAAGGAGTCATTATCAGACTGGAGCAATTTAAATGGAGTCCAGGAGAAATGGGATTATCTAAAAGTTGCACTACTGAAGGCAACAGAAAATTGCATAAGGCTTGTCAGTAAGAGCAAAAAATTGAAGAAACCACTGTGGTACTCTGCAGAGGTGGCTAAAATAGTAAAAAATAAAAATCTAGCATTTAGTAATTATAAAAATACTCAGAGTGAGGAAGATAGAAAGATTTACAAGAGTAGGCAGAAAGAGGTAAAGCAAGCTATAAGAGCTTCCAAAGCACACACAGAAGAGACTATAGCCCAGTCAGTGAAAAAGGGGGATAAAACATTTTTTAGATACATAAATGAGAAAAGGAAAATAAAACAAGGATTAGTTAGATTAAAAACAAAAGAAGGATGCTATGTAGAAGAGGATAAAGGCTTAGCAGACTGCCTTAATGAATATTTTTGTTCAGTTTTTACAAATGAAAATGAGTGTAAGGGACCTCATTTAGGGAAAAAGACTAATGAGTCTTTTGATGCATGTAAGTTTACAGAGGAAGAGGTTTTACTTCAGCTGTCTAAAGTAAAGACAAATAAGTCGATGGGACCTGATGGGATACATCCAAAGTTATTAAAAGAACTTAGTGGTGTACTAGCAAAACCGTTAACAGATTTATTTAACCAATCATTGTTAACGGGAGTAGTTCCAGAAGATTGGAAATTAGCTAATGTTGTGCCCATTCACAAGAAAGGTAGTAGGGAGGAGGCGGGCAACTAAAGACCAGTAAGTCATACTTCAGTAGTGGGGAAAATAATGGAAACCTTGTTAAAGAATAGGATTGTTGAACATCTAAAGTCGCTTGGATTTCAAGATCAGAGACAGCATGGGTTTACTTCAGGGAGATCATGCCAAACTAATCTTATTGATTTTTTTGATTGGGTAACTAAAATAATAGATCAGGGTGGTGCAGTAGACATTGCTTACCTAGATTTCAGTAAGGCTTTTGACACTGTCGCACATAGAAGGCTTATCAATAAACTGAAATCTTTGAGTTTGGATTTCAATATTGTTGAATGGATTAGACAATGGCTGAGTGACAGGCAACAGAGGGTTGTAGTCAATGGGGTATATTCGATGCAAGGTCTTGTTACTAGTGGGGTACCTCAGGGATCTGTTCTTGGACCCATTCTCTTTAATATTTTTATTAGCGATATTGCAGAAGGTCTTGTTGGCAAAGTATGTCTTTTTGCTGATGATACAAAGATTTGCAGCAGGGTTGATATTCATGGAGGGATAAGCCAAATGGCAAATGATTTAGATAAACTAGAAAAATGGTCAGAGCAGTGGCAACTGGCATTTAATGTGGACAAGTGCAAGATTATGCACCTTGGGCGTAAAAACCCAAAAGCAGAATATAGACTATTTGGTACAGTCCTAACCTCAACATCTGAGGAAAGGGATTTAGGAGTAATAATTTCAGAGGACTTGAAGGTAGGTAGGCAATGCAATAGAGCAGCAGGAAATGCTAGCAGAATGCTTGGTTGCATAGGGAGAGGTATTAGCAGTAGGAAGAGGGAAGTGCTCATGCCATTGTACAGAGCACTGGTGAGACCTCACTTGGAGTATTGTACGCAGTACTGGAGACCGTATCTCCAGAGGGAGAGAGTTCAGAGAAGGGCTACTAAACTGGTTCATGGGTTGAAGGATAAAACTTACCAGGAAAGGTTAAAGCATCTTAACATGTATAGCTTGGAGGAAAGACGTAACAGGGGGGATATGATAGAAACATTTAAATACATAAAGGGAATCAACACAGTAAAGGAAGAGAGTATATTTAAAAGAAGAAAAACTACCACAACTAGAGGACATAGTCTTAAATTAGAGGGGCAACAATTTAAAAGTAATATCAGGAAGTATTACTTTACTGAGAGGGTAGTGGATATATGGAATAGCCTGCCAGCAGAAGTGGTAGAGGTAAACACAGTCAAGGATTTTAAGCATGCGTGGGATAGACACAAGGCTATCCTAGCTATAAGACCGGGAACGGGGGACTAATAAAAGTACTAAAAAAAAAAAATTGGGCAGACTAGATGGACCGAATGGTTCTTATCTGCCGACACATTCTATGTTTCTATGTTTCTATGTTTCTACCATCCTTGTTGTCGTTGACCGGCTTACTAAAATGAGCCATTTTATACATGTTCATGGGCTCCCTTCTGCCAAACAGACTGCAGAGTTAGTTGTTTGGGAGGTATTTCGTTTGCATTGTGTTCCTGATTAAATGATTTCTGACAGGGGGGTACAGTTTCCTTCACGCTTTTGGAAATGTTTTTGTTCTGGACTTAAATGTGAATCTGTCATCAGCTTTCATCCTCAAAGTAATGGACAGCCTGAGAGAACCAACCAAACTCTGGTGCAATATTTGCAGTGTTTCATTAGCTACCTGCAGGATGACTGGCTAGACTTTCTACCCACAGCAGAGTTTGCCTACAACAATGCTCAACACAGCTCTACTTGTCAGAGCCCATTTTTTGCCAATTACGGTTACCATCCAAACTTTCTAGTGAGTCTTCCAATTACTACTTCCACTCCTGCAGTGGCAGACCAGCTTACTACCTTACAGCAATCCCAGGAACTATTGGCTGTGGCTTATTAATGGCACAATAATACTGGCATATTATTGGGCAAATTGGCTGTGGTTTATTAATGGCAAAATAATACTGGTATATTACTTTAAAGGGAAACTACCAAGAGGTAGTCCCACAAGAGGGTCTAGTTAAATTGGCATCGTGAAACATAAAGTACGAGACAGGCAAAAAATGTGGAAAATTAGAAATAATAATTTAATTAGGAATGCTGTGAAGAACACCTGAAAATACAAAAAAAATCGCCAATATACACTATACAATATAATAACAATAAAATACATTACAAAAATGGCTAAACTGAGTCCTGCAGGATGAAAATGGTCAATTGGTTTGGATTGGAGCTAAAAAACAAAAAGCAAATAAAACAGCTCCACCCCAAAATATCAAATTAATGCCTATGCTGTGCGTCCACAGCAAAAGGAATAAAAGTGCAAGTAACATAAGTATACATAGCCTATATAAAGCATAAAATGCAGATGTCATGGAAAAGTATAGCCTTACAGATAGGTCAAGCAGATAGATGCAAATTGGGTAGTGCTGGTTTCCACGATGGGCTCTGTAGCCAGAAAAGTTTTAAAGGTGCAGCATTAATCAGGAGAGCAAGCAGAAAACTCCCTGGTCTCGGTAGTGTATTCCGTGTAGACTCTGTGTAACAGCTCTGACATGCACTGGAGTACATAAATAACCCCTTATGTATTACATGTAATGTAACCTCTAACAAATAATTTTTCTCCTCTCAAATTATGGCAACTTCTGATTTTACATATGACTCTAAAAGCCTTGCAATGACGGCAGGAGTAACAATCATCTTTTCTAATCTAATCCGGAGAAACTGCCCCACTGGGATGCCCATAACCAATTAATTTTGTGGCTGATGGTTATCTGCCCTCAATAGTTGTTGCCGTGGCTTTCCAATAAACATCAGTTTTCAGACCATCACCTATTCTACCTTGTGGTCCAGAAAGGAGATCATATGCTCACTATATTCAAATGTAAATTTTATGTTGAGGTCTTTGTCATTGATTATTCTCATAAAGTCTTCCAACTCAGCAGTGGAGCCTTTCCACAACATAAGGACGTCATCTACGAAACGGACCCATTGCAACACATGTGCCCTTACCGTGCTAGCCAACTGGTGAAACACTACCTCTTGCTCCCAGTAGCCAAGATGTAAACAAGCATCGGTGAGGACGCATGTGGCGCCCATGGCTGTCCCACGTTTTTGCAAGTAGAACCTTTGATTAAAAGTGAAACAGTTATTGGTAAGGATCATCCTCAATGGCCCTAAAAACAAAATCTGTGTGCTTATCAAACTTTGAGCCCCTACTTCACAGGAAATGTTCAGCTGCCCTTACTCCAACTTCATGCGGAATTGACTAATACAAACTCTCTACATCAGTGGTCACGAACAATATAGAATTAGTGAGAACCACTCCCTCTATTCTATGTAAAACATCCATAGTATCTTTAACCCCTTAGTGACCGAGCTCTATGCTGCATTTGATGTGCCTTGAAGACCAGAATTCCTTTATTTTTGTAACATTTTTGTCATATGTTTGTTTAACTGTGATTTTCTTTCTTCATGTTCAGTGCACCCACACAAATTATATATTATTTTTTAAAGGACAGATGGGGCTTTCTTTTGATACCATTTTTATATGTGTACTCCGTTAGTTAGTATGGAAAACAAATAGAAAAATATGTTTAAAAAAAACACAACTGTTACATTTTTCCTTTAATATCTTTTACATGGCTACAGAAGTTGAAGTAAATTACCTCAAATTAAATTGATTGACTTCTCATAATTTTAAAAATACCTCGTATTCATAGATTTCTGTAAATTTTTTAGTTAAATTATTGCAAGATGAACATCAACATGAGAAGCTCTATAATTTTAAAATGCTGTATTCTGGGCTCCTAACTGTAATGGCAATAAAAAACATGGAACAACCACATAACAGCATACAGTTTTGTAAAGCACACACCCTAAGGTACTTCAATCGGCCGCCGATGACTTTCTACATGCAGTCATTTTGACCCCAATTTTAGCCAAAGTTGGGGATCATTTTTATTTTTTGCATTTTTTTTTTTACAATCTTTGCTGTGTTGCATGGCTTTTTTTGTACACAGTATGTGCAGGCACACAAAGACCCCCCAAAATGTGTTCAGCTACATCTCTAGATTACAGAAATACCCCACATGTATAGGTTTCTCATATTTTTCCAAAGTCACAGGGCAGGAAAGTGAACCTCCCTCTCACGGACTTCAAACTCGGAATTTTCACAGATTGCATTTGTGGACATTGGGATCATTTCTGTTGGTGTAGCAGCTCAGGAACTCAAAATACCCTACCCAAGGCATATATTTTTGGAAAGCACACACCCTAGGGTACTTCAATCGGCCGCCGATGACTTTCTACGTGTAGTAATTTTGACCCCAATTTTAGCCAAAGTTGGGGATCATTTTTTTTTTTGCTTTTGTTTTTATAATCTTTGCCGTGTTACATGGATTTTTTTGTACACAGTATGTGCTGGCACACAAAGACCCCCCAAAATGTGTTCAGCTACATCTCTAAATTACAGAAATACCCCACATGTATAGGTTTCTCATATTTTTACAAAGTCACAGGGCAGGAAAGTGAACCTCCCTCTCACGGACTTCAAACTCGGAATTTTCACAGATTGCATTTGTGGACATTGGGATCATTTCTGTCGGCGTAGCAGCTCAGGAACTCAAAATACCCTACCCAAGGCATATATTTTTGGAAAGCACACACCCTAGGGTACTTCAATCAGCCGCCAATGACTTTCTACGTGTAGTCATTTTTACCCCAATTTTAGCCAAAGTTGGGGATCATTTTTGTTTTGCTTTTGTTTTTACAATCTTTGCCGTGTTACATGGCTTTTTTTGTACATAGTATGTGCAGGCACACAAAGACCCCCCAAAATGTGTTCAGCTACATCTCTAGATTACAGAAATACCCCACATGTATAGGTTTCTCATATTTTTCCAAAGTCACAGGGCAGGAAAATGAACCTCCCTCTCACGGACTTCAAACTCAGAATTTTCACAGATTGCATTTGTGGACATTGGGATCATTTCTGTGGAACTCAAAATACCCTACCCAAGGAATATAATTTTGGAAAGCACAAACAAATTTAGATTTCGTGCAGTGTGTGGTACTTCTGGAAACATTTGCCTATACACAGTCCTGGCTTGGAAGGTAGGGCAGTAGAAAACTGAGTCCTTTCGGATGCCTTTTCTGCTGCAGATTCTGCAGCGTTTTTGTACGTTGTTTTTTTTTAACTGGGGGGAATTTTGAATGGGTAATGTTTCCCACATAATCTTTCAATACTTTCGGCATGGACAGAAGGAGGGCGCTGCTGCTCAAACAAAAGGTTAGAAATAATCTGCAGAATATATTCATAAAATTTTGGGCGGGAGCTTGTGACTTCTTGCTTATACAAAATAAAAGAGTTAAAAATGGCAATCTGGCTTAGATATGACAACCTTTTTGTGCCAAAACCTTGTTTTTCGATGCACTAGATATGGCTGTAGACACTGGTCTGACAAATCCACGCCACCCATGTGTTTATTGTAATCTAAGATGCATTGTGGTTTTTCTTTATGACCCCTTCTTCCAACAACAGTTATAATAGCCTCATTGTGGATCGTGGATATCATGTACACATTTTTTTTATCAGTGTACCTCAGTGCCAGAATTTCACCATTGCGCAAGGCTGATGTTTGCCCACATTTTTGCATGGGGGGGAACGAGTTGCTGGGTGAATCCCTTGCGATTTTTTCGGACAGTGCCAAAGACACAAGTCTCAAACAGAAATAGATTTTCTAATAAAGCGTTGCTTGTATAGTAATTATCAAGGTAAACATGGTACCCTTGATTCAGCAAAGGCAGCATGAGATCCCAAACTATTTCCCACTTATTCCAATGTCTTGTGGGCAGCCTGGAGGATCTAGGTGACTGTCCTTTCCTTGATAAATGCGAATGGACCAAGTGTAACCTGTGTCACTTTCACATAATTTGTAAAAGTTGATCCCAAACCTGGATCTTTTTGATGGAATATACTGTCTGAACGTGAGCCTGCCCTTGAAGTGCATTAACGATTCGTCAATTGAAATCTCCCTTTTGGGTATGTATAATTCAGAAAATCTTTTATTAAAAAACGAAAGAATGGGGCGAATTTTAAAAAGCCGGTCATATTGTGGACTGCTTCTTGGTGGGCACTCTGCATTATTGTTGAAATGTAGGAAACGCAGCAATGCTTCATAGCGTAACCTACTCATTGTTGCCTGGAATATAGGTGTACAAATAATGGCATCCTTGCTCCAATAGGACCTTATTGATGGCTTCTTAACTATGCCCATTAGAAGTGTCAGTGCCCAAAAACGTTTGATTTCTTTGCAGTTGGTTTCATGCCAGGACTGCTGCCTGCTGTAAAATGAATTGGAGTGGGCTGTTAGGTATTGCTGGGCATACAAATTTGTTTGGACTGCAATCATCTCAAAAAAACTGTCTGGCAGATTTAATTTTAAAAAATCACTTGGCTCAGATAATGTTATATCCTGGTTTGTTATGCCAGGAGTGGCAGTAAATTTAGGGATTTCATTAAGTTCTAAATTTAGGCGTACCCAAGTATCTGGCTGATTGCCACTCACAGTTGTTGTGGGGAGTGATCATCGTCACTGTATACAGACAATGTGTCACTATCAGAGGAATTGGCTAGAATTGCATTTGCCTCATCTGCTGTATAACGCTGGGCCATGTTATTATCTAACAAAACTTTTTAAAAAACGTTTAAATTGTTTGTAATTTCTAAACTCCCTCAAACAGCCCTCTAATTCCCAATCACCAACTACACCAAATCAGAGGAGAAAGCGTTAAAATTTAAAATAAGAACCAGTTCAGAACTGACGGTCTATAACCAGGTTTTGAATAGTCAGCCAGCAACCGCAGCCAACAGATAAAAGTTAATCTTTTAAAAAAATAATAGTAAAAGCAAAAGGGACTGATTGAATTTTTTTTTAAATTACTAATAATAATATTAATACATTTCTTTTTTTTTAAATTAAATGTGGGGGGGATAATCAGATCAGCACTTAGCTGTATTGATCTGAACAAGGGATTTAAATGAAATAACTGATTTTATTAGCTTTCTCTTCACAGTTCGTTCGCAGCTACAATGTTACTCTGATCTATCACTCTCCAGTACCTCACCAACAGTGTGAGGAGGAGTGGGGCAGATCTAGAGGCAACACAATGTTTACTAACATTGTCTTTGTCATTGGGTATATGATCACTGTTATTGGAGATCACAGTGATCATATAGCCACTTTATTGGTTCCAGCATGACCTGCCTCTGTTGCAAGGTAAAGTCCTGTAGCAGGAACCAGTCTGATTGGGGCTGGACTGGGAGGGGGGGGCTGGACTGGGAGAGGGGGCTGGACTGGGAGAGGGGCTGGACTGGGAGGGGGGCTGGACTGGGAGGGGGGCTGGCCATGCAAAGCTGCGTTCAGAGGAGCTGGGAAAAAGAACCGGCATATGTAGCGTGCGCTCTGGAGCGCATGCTACATTGAAAGCATACGATCACTCTAACGGTGATCGTATGCATGGGGGGCAATTTGATTGTATTTGGAGGTCTGCCTCGGGAGCCGAGGCAGCCTCTTACATGATTTATAATTGTGTACGTTACCCCGCATACAATCACATTCGCAGTGATCGTAAGCGCGGGGGGAGCGGGAGGGTGCCGGAAAATAGATTCAGAGGCTGCTTCGGATCCGAAGCAGCCTCTGACAATGAAAGATCGCTTGTAGCGTTGCGCTCAGAAGCGCACGCTACATTTAAACACAGGACGTATATATACGTCCTCATGGTCCTCCAGGACCATAATTTTCAGGACGTTTATATACGTCCAAATGCAGTAAGGGGTTAACATAAGAGGGTAAGGTAACCAAAAATGGAGGGAGAATATAGTCCACATAGCATCTTACATACTCCATGGGACTTCCTATTCCTGCCACTATAAGGCAGCCCGGTGAACGTGTCATGTTCTTATGAAGTTTCAGTATTGTATAAAATGTTGGGGTGACCAGGTGGTGATTTATGAGTGCCTTAGGTTCATCCAAATTAATAAGACCAGAACGAAAGGCTGCATTTAGCTGAATCATTAGATCATTCACAATGCCATTTATAGGATTAGTACTAAGTTCTTCATATTGGTCCTTGTCTCTGAGTTGTCTACGTACTTCAAATATGTATAGGCTCTCATCCATCACCACCACATTGCCACCTTTATCCGAAGGCTTAATCACAATTGCTTTATTACTTTGTAAATCTTTTAGGGCTCTATGTTGTCAAAGAGTCAAATTACCCTCAACCTTTGGGTGTGCAAAGAGGGAGTCTAGATCTTATTCAACTAGTTTTACAAAATAATTGACACTGGAAACCGTGGACAGCAGTCGCATCCATTTGGATCTTGTCTTAAAATGAGAGAAACCCAGATATTCTTACGTTTCTGGGGTCTCTGGCCCTCCCAGCTCATTCAATATATCCACTAAGGGTTGGTCCCTAATGTCTAGCAATACTGGTTTAGACTCATGGGCAAACAATTTCCAGGAAATAAGGCGTCTTACAAATAAATGTAAATCTTTCCTCACTTGGAATTTATCTAAGGACTTAATTGGTGAGAAAGTGAGCCGTTTCTGATCAGAGGACAGACTGACTTTTTGTAATTTCTGCTCCACTGTTGTCTCTGCTGCTGACCTTTCTCCCTGTTCTGTACTCTCAACGCCCTTGTTTCCATCAGGGCCATCCAGGCCTGTTGTCCTGACTATCTCACTGTGCGTGCAGGAGCAGATTATCAGGGGGTAAGAGAGGTAAGATGGCACATAAAGGCAGGGAAGGCACACAGAGTCTGGAAGAGAAATGGCATACAAAGTCTGGGGGCAGAGATGGCACTCGGGCTGGGGCAGAGATGACATCAAGAGAATAGAGCAGAGATGGCACATAGAAACATAGAATGTGTCGGCAGATAAGAACCATTCGGTCCATCTAGTCTGCACATAGAGGCTGGGAGCAGAGATGACACTGAGAGACTGACCCCCAGGCACTGGAAGGCTGTTTGGGGGCATAGTTAGCTCATTGGCAGGATGAATCCACAGTTAATGTATTTACTGCTCATGATTGGCATGATATATCAAGGTTATGCATATAATGCTCTTTGGCATGCTCTACAAGGTTTATGCAGTTACTGATCATTGGCATAATATACCAAGTTTATGCATTTACTGCTCTTTGCCATGATATACTAAGTTTTTGCATTTACTGCTCACTGGAATTACTGTATGTGCTTGAATATAAGACAAAGCTGATTATAAGACGGCCCACCAAACTATGGATATTCATGTAGGGGGGAAAAAATGAAAAGTCTAAATATAAGACTACCCTATAAGAAAAAAGTTTTACTTGTAAAAATTCACATGTAAACAGTTTTTTCAGATTTAAAAAAAATTATGATTTTTATTTCCTTTTATTTGCCAATCTTCCCCCCAGACTTAGCCAATGCATCCACCCCTCACAGCCATCTGCCTTCCAGACTTATCCAATGTGGTCCCCATCCCTACCCACTGCTGCCCCTTACTTACAACCAACACTTAGCCAATGCTGCTAACCCTCACCCCCACCCCAGACTTAGCCAATTTTGCCCCTCAGCCCCACTCCAGAAATAGCCAATGCTGCTCTCCAGTCTCTGCTTACTTAATTGCAAACAAAAACTTGAGAAAAGGCTGCAAACATTGAGTTTTGGCATAGCTGGTTATCTCAAAAACAGAAAATAGGTGCACCGCGAACTACATCATTGACGTACAGCTGGTCCTCTCAGATTTTTGTACAACACCCTAACCTGGCTGAGAAGCTAAAAAAGGTCTATTGTATTACCTAATGAAATGGATGTCTGGCCCTCAACCTATGCACCTGCATGGTATATAACAGTCTACATTAAAAAGGTGCTCTACATAGTTCCATTAGGCACATCCAAGCAGTAGAAATAGCACTATAATAATAGCACAATTCTATTTTCCAAGCTCATAGAAATAAAATGCTGCCTAGTAAATATATTTTCTGATCTTTCTTAAACAGTACATGAGGTTTTATTGTATGCAACTAAATCTTAAAAAATTACTTTGTGTAAAATAGTGTTCAGCCTTTTTCTTCATCAAAACCCATTCGGAATGGATCATTAACTCACAGCAGGAAGGAAATGATTTTATATGAAGATATTTATCAGTATACAGATAAAATCTGATACAAGCAAAACATTTCTAGAACACTTTAGTGCATGGTAATGCTAATACAATATTTTAGTAAGGAACCTAAAGTATATTGAATTTGAACAAAAGGCAAACTTCATTGCACAAACGTTGATTTAGATAAGGGCAAACTATGCATAAATGTAGCATATCTTTTGGGTCTATTCACTAAAATTCAACTTTGAAGGTCGACTTTCATTTTGAGACCAAGTCAAAACTGGCACCCAAATTTGACGTTGAAATAAAACCTATTGAAAGTAATGGGAGGTAAAACGATCAAAGCTACATTTCAGAGTCAAACTCGGGTGCTCAATTGGGTTAAGTCTCAAAAATAGCTTTGATCATTTTGTGCCACAAGACCCCCAGGTTACTAAGTGTGAGGAGATAGGAGTGTAATGAGAGGTAGAAGACCTAGATACAGAACACAGCCAACGATTAGGAGATATTAAAGGACCAGACTCTATGAAAAATTGAGAATAGGTGCATTATCGTTTAAGGAGTAAAATTTAGCACTCCGGCTACTCTTCACCAAGAATCGCTTAAGTTCTGTATCAAACGCAGCATAAAATTGTTGATGCTATATCAATCAACATTAATGTAAACCTTTATAAAATATCATCAGTAATGTACGGTCTGAAAATGATAGACTAACTGCTACTTGAAGAGAAATGTCTTCTACTATACCGATCACTCCCATAGGCAATCATTAGTACACATGATTGAGGATTTCCCTGTATGGTAGCTGTTTGTCTATGTGTCTCTGTATGTGGATGATAACTTTTGTAGCTTGAATGTGATATTGTGAATATTGCAAATGGAAGCATCTCTGAAACAGTACTCCGTAAACTGTAAGAGTCTCCCCACCTGGATGCTTTTGCTAAATTGTAAAGCTGAATCTCTACAACTCCATCTTGCAGATAAAGAGTTCTGGTGCCTACAACAGCACACAACACCCAATCTGTTGCTTCCTTGCCAATAGGATTTCGGGAGGGTTTTAATCTGCCCATGCATTCAAAAATTTCCACCCAACCCAACTCAAATGAGTTGATCTATACTAGGTCAGGATCCCCATCCTCCGTTTCCTTTACCTTTCCTTGAAATATGTTTACAGCAAGTTTATTGGACTCCCCTTTTTAGATTAAGATGTCCAATGTTACAAATAAACTTCTAAAGAAACAAATTGTATGCTTTTGGTCACAAGGCAACCAATGGGTGAGCTAAGTACAAGACTACACGGTGGCTAGGACAGTCAGTTAATGAGCAAGGTATTTGTATAAAAGAAAAGCACTTTGCAACTTTAAATATTTTGACACAAACATTGAGAGATTTTAACAAAATCTTAATTAAAAGTGCTTAAATGAATCTCTTAATTAGAATCCAAGCAAGCAAATTAAATTATATCAACGAGTCCCTAGAAATATCTTTTAATTACATGCAAAGGTAATAAAAAGGAGCTCAGTTTAACGAGCTTGAAATTAAATTAAGTCAGTGGATAACTACACAAATGGACACTAAACCAGAAAGAACAATCCAAAGATGAGAGGAAGAATCAATTTTCATAAACAGTTCAAATGGGAGATAGAAGTTCAAATGGCCAGTCCGTTTATTCTGTAAGCAACAAAGTTTTAAAAAATACCAAAAACACAAAGTCAAAATAAGTTCTGCTATTTCTACACCAAATCTGATAGAAAGCTTGGTCAGTTCAGGTTCCCAATTTTCTATTGAACATCAGATGGAATTATGCACCCATTCAGTTCTACACAAATCCCCCTGTCAGATAATCATCCAACCTTCTAGTTACATGGCAAAAACCGACCGGATATGCATATAGAACATATGGAAAGTATTTACCAAGTACATCTCTCAACAAGGTGAGGTCACCAATAATGAGGTGTACCTTTCGAAAAGATGCAATACATAGGATGATAAAAAAAACAACAACAAGTCTGGTAGAACACATAACAGTTGACCACATTTTAATATGAAATGTTACACAGTCACTTCAGAGATGTCAAGCAGGCATGTTGATACCAGAAAATGTCCTGTTATAGTTCACAGCAAACGGTTTAAGAAAGTTGCAAATTTCCTCTTAAAAGTCAAATGGAAGGCAGGGACTCACTAGTGTTCCCGGAAAAACATCTTTAAATCATTGCTTTTATACACAAGCCCAAATAAAGGTACTTAAAACTTCAAAATAAAAAAAAACAAACATTTCATGATCTTCTACTTGTCTATCTTTCCTACATTTTTATAGTTTTCATTTGTACTGGGTTAGGTCCCTGTGGCCAGTTACAGGAAGTTCAGTAAAAAGTACTGGAGTGAAAATCTGTGACTGACAGACATTTTTTTCCCAATTTCAATTGAAAGGAAGTATAGGCCGACCTCTCTACCTCCAAACATTAATCTTAAAGTGTGATTATGGCTGTAAAGAGCAAACCCAAAAGGTTAGTTGTAAAGGGAGTGAGCAGAAAAGAGCAATTTGTCATTTTGCAATACAGTAAAACAAGCAATTTATTTTATAAATGGAACACCAATAAAGTAAGTGTCAGATGCAGTAAATCAGTGTCAGCATCAGACTATGTATACTTTATATTACACAATATTTCCTTTTTTTTTTTTTTTTGCACTGTAATCTCTTCAGCAAATGGTGAATAGCTACATTATCACTCCAGCAATAAATACAGGGTCATTATAGATTATGTGTTTGTGGTACCTTTGTAAAGAAAAACAAACAAAACAAATGACTCCAGTAAATTATGTACAGTCCCAACATGACTGAAAAAGCAAATTATTTTGTTTTGTGAATACATGTGCATTTGTAATCACCAGTTTAGTAGCCATGTTGTCGTTCTGGGACAGTGACCCATGGCTAACCTGTATTGATTCCCTGTACAGGGCTTCAAATAGTATGAATGCAGAACTGGATTGAAATCTACAGAAAAACAGTTACAATAGAACAAACCACTGATACTGTGGGCATAGGTGAGGATGACTGTAAGGAAGAGTGGCATTGTGACTGGAATAAGGGAGATTGGTATAAATGATTTTGGCAAGGCCATGAAAATGGTTATGGGGATAATAGAAAAGAAAAAAAAAAAAAATGAGTCTCCTATTTATATATCAGCCTAAACTAGGAATTACATAAATATAATCATGTTATTTAGTGTATACACTGTATTGAAATAACACGAGCAATAGGACTGTATGCTGCATCTTATTAATGAAAAATAATGCTGTTCAGGGAAATTGCATGCTAGCGGACCACCGTTACAAGCATATCATTATAACCATACAAGATTGACACTTTATCAGCACATGCAATATTTTAAGACCGTTCCATGTTCAGAAAATAAAAAACCAAGATAAATGGACTTAACTGGCACTTTTTAAAAAATTATGTACTTGTTAACACACGTAATAAGGTTACCCCTTTTTTTGCATACAAAGATAAAACATATTTTGCACATTTGAGCAAACAATGAAGTAGGCATAGCACCACTGCCTTTATTTTAAAAACAGAGCATACAGCTGTGCACACGCACCCCCATTCACACAGGCCATCGTGCCCATGTATCTCTGTTGGAGCCTTCCGCGAAAAACTCACATTTCAAAATGGAGCCAAGTTTTTTTTTTTTTTATAACCATATTATTTCAAAATTCAACAGACTAAACTGAATACATGTTGGTTTCTATAGCTAAACAGATTACAAATGCTATAACTAAATTAGTGGGTCACTTGCTGGGCGGCTGAATTTTTTTCTCTTCTTCTTTGACAAGGAAAGATTTACGTGGACTGACCAGAAATGCATCATTGCAGTCAATTTGGAGTTTCTCCTCTTTTCTCATTGGTAAAAGTTCACTGTTTTCATAAAATTAATTCAAAGAGCAAAGTAAAAAAAAAAAAAAAAATAATTCTTAAACAGAACTCTAATTTTGTGGTCATAAGTTCACAAAATGTAATAAAATCTAGAAGAAAACGGACAGCAGTAAGTTCAGTAAATCGCACGGGGATTTTTAGTGCTGTAATAAGCTTCACAGGCAGCAACATAAGCAGACTCTGGAAAGAAATCCTCATGATACTCCGCAAGGAATCTGCAAAAGGATAGAGCAGAACATTTATTAGATTCTTAATAAAATGGATGCAATCCAGGCATTCAGTGCTGCCTCACTCCCCAGTCTAGGGGATATGTGCATTATGTCGCTTACAAATGCTACCAGTTTGCATCTCGCCATTCTTCAATAAATAAAACCAATGAGGTTCACTATAACCCTGCAAGATCACTCTAAGCTGAGCAGGCACAGAATGGTTTGGGAAAGATAGGGATAACTGGTGAGTCATTTGGATTCAGCAATCATTGGGGGGGGGGGGGGAATTATAATTCAGGGTTGACCGTTCCTTAACAAAGTCCACATATAACAGTCACACTTTCAAAGGAGAATTTGCTCTTAAAGCAGTCAAAGAGTAAATGCAAAAAGTGATGTTAAAGTGATTGTTTCCACTGCCTTATGTTGTGCTACTACATACTTAGTGGTGAGGTGTCTGAAATACCCATGACATTTTAGAATACTTCTAGAGCATACACCTGGGGTGGGGGGGGGGTGGATTAGCCCACATTAAAGGAGCATCATTTAGATCAAGGATTATTTTTTTTTTAATGCCACAATTTGTTCCACACATCTTACCTTAGAAAAAGTTCAAAGTGTTTTAACAAAGCCTTCAGGTTTTTCTCAGCAAAAAACATCTTTCCCATTATCTCTGGAAGCTTTACTGAAAGAAAAAAAAAAAAAAAAACTGAAAATCCATTAAAAGTTTACTATGAATTGATAAAATTACACAATAAGTCTTCCTATACACCCCATTTTATTTTACTTTTCACATTTCACAAGATGTGGCTAATAAATTCAAAATTGGGAAGAAAGGTGGGGGAGGGCCAACAGTGCATTTGTCTGCTTTCAAATACCATATAAATTGATAACCATTGGGATGGTTAATTTGCATTACACCAAGTAAGATCCTCTTGAAGAAGGAAGACAAAGATTTGAAATTTCTGCTCTATATAAGCATATTCACGGATACAAGCCTTTCCTCTGCTTGCCATACTTCCTCCAGTTTGATTACTAACTACTAATTATACTCCTTTACCCACTGCAAATAAAGACGAGAGGGCAGGACCAGAGTGTTGTCAGCAACCTTTTATTCAGCAGCTTAGCAGAAGTAATCTCTCCTTTCATACAGGTAAATTGCATTTTTAAGATTAAACAAAATCACTCATCAAGATGTGGATGTCAAGCTGAAATGAATAGGTATTTATACCCAAAACCTGAGAGGTTTCTGCATTACTATCCCTGGATTGGACATTGTTTGGACTTTGAGATTATAGTCTTCCTGGACATTTGTATGGCGATTTTTTTGCATTGCGGGCAAAGTTGTGCCAACGTTTACGGCTCAATTTGGCGATTTTATCTCTTAATCAGATATTAAAGATATTTACTGAAAGATTGAAGATCCATCTTGTCCTATGTGGGGGCACATTTATGGTATTCCTTTTGTGAGTGCACTACCACTTCACAGACTGACCATTTGTTAAAACATGTCACTGTTGTGTGTTTGCATTTTCTCCACATTTCTTCTGCACTATCTTGTTCCTTATCTTGTTATTTGAGTACCGAGCAAAGTACTTTAGAGAGCTCCGTTGAAACTGTGGGGGTAATTTCATTGTAAGACTACAGTTGTCACATTTTTAGATATACACTTTATTTATATGTGCTAGTGATCTCACAGCAATATGTAGCGATATTTACATTAAGAGGACTGCTACCTCCTGCTGATTGTACCAAAATGGAGGGCAAAACCTGTGAACGGTGACATTCAAGCAGCTCGCGAAACACCGAGAATGTGATGGCAGCGTTTTCCCCTGCCTTTTTGAAGTTATTAATCATAAAAGAAGAGGGAACGGCAGAGAGACTAATCTGAGACATCATAAGGTCAATCAGTGTTTGTAATCTTGCTGGTAGAATAGCATGCACATACAGCAAACTTAAGCCACATGCCTTACGCGTTTCTTGCCCTAAGGCAATTACTCATAGGTCTTGATGTTGACCTTTGTGAAATAAATCTCTGATTCTTCATGATACCAAGTTCCCTGAGTGCTCCTTTCTCCAAACTACTAAATGAATAAAAATAGATTTGTGCTGGCCAATACACTATTTCTAAAAGGTCCTCTATTAAATAGTGCCTGCAGTATGCCAAATAAGAACATATCTGGCAAGATGGTGATTAATAGGACAAGATGCATGGAATAAACAAGAAAAAATATGACATGTAGTTATGTTGAATGTTTTACAGTTTAGTAAAAGGAGCCAAATTAAATCTTTATGGACAAACTTATATTTCTGCTCTTCTACAAATAATTGAAAACGTAGAGCATATTAAACAAAACCAAATAACCATGAACATTATAAAACACTAAACGTATTAACAATTAACCTGCTGCTACCAGTTTTAACTGCAAGGAATGATTAACAGTGGAAATAAATTTCTAACCGAACAATCTCAGTAGATGTTGTGATCCATAAATGTAAGATGGGGGAGGAGATTGATCACTTTGAGGATAATTTTCTGGCATTAGTTTCCAAGACAACACCTACAGGAAAAAAAGAAATTCCTTTAGCTTGTACAGATTACCAAAATCAACAAATATATGATAGCGATCTGGAACTGTCACACAATTTTGTTTTAAATACAGCATGGTTTCATCGTGATTTCTTACAAAAGAAAATACAGTTAACAAGGATATTTAACCCACATATCACATAGCTGCTTTATCTCTGGGTGTAAAATTTGTTGAAATTATTATTGTGCTTTGAAGACTTACATGTTATTAAGTATAGACACACACACACACACACACACACACACACTAGCTGTTAAACCCCTACAGTCAGCCATCCACAGAAAAGAGATCCCATGTAAAATGACAAATCAGGCACAAGATGGCACCACTTCTACTTCCAGAGAGCAGGTTTTCATTTGCGTCACAAGAAGAATTGATTTTCAACTAAACCATTAGCTGGAATCATGTGGGAATTGTGTGCCAAGGGAAGTGCCTATTTGGCCATGAGTAAAGATGTACTACAGCTTACAACCCTATTCCCACAGAGGTGAACACATTTTTTTTTTTTTAAATCTGCGATTGATGCCGTTTGCACCAGAAAGAATATATGCATTTGATTTTACCTCATTAAGTTCATTGTTTCTCCGACCTTCAAACCCAGAGAACACTGAACATCCTTCTTTGCTAGGAGTTAAAGGTATAGGTGAAGATGATCCACTGTGAACAGGAGTTTCTAAAAGACAAGAAAGATAGCCTAAAAGAATGTGCAAAAAAAGGTTAAATAAATGATTTGAAGCGGAAATACAAAAATAAAAACACTGTAGAATTTTGCTATACATATGTAATAGTTTGTATCTATAAACTTTGCAAAAGAAAATAAAAAAGTGTTCATATTTTGTTATGGATTTTCTTCCAAATGTATGAATTACATCCTTCCACAAGACCTAGGATGCAGTAATACACTGCATAGTTGCTTGCACTCCAATACAAAAGAAACAGTTGTAATTGCTTACTTATAGGTCAATGGCAACTGGAATTTTCTACAAAGAATACCTTTTACATCTATAAAATTACTAGTATTTGGGCAATGCAACAGAAACAAAGTATATAACATTTATTTATATAGCACCAACAAATTTACATACCACTTGGTACACACAGAGTGAGGGGAACTACATACTATGTTAGATGAACAGGGACAGACCGATACATGAGATATAAAGCCATGCTCGCAGGCTTACAATGACTTGTCCACTTTAATGGCCCTACCTTTTTAAATAAAAGCTATTATTGGTTTTATTTAGCAACGTGTCCGACTTAAACAAATATTTTTCCTTCTTCTTGGCATGTCACAACTAGAGTTGAGCGGACACCTAAATGTTCGGGTTCGGCAGGTTCGTCCGAACTTCGAAAAAATGTCCAGGTACGTGCTCGAACTTGACCCCGAACCCGAACCCCATTGAAGTCAATGGGGACACAAACTTTTGGCCACTAAAATGCCTCTAAAAAAGTCCTGGAAAGGGCTAGAGGGCTGCAAAATGAAGTAAAATGTGGGTAAGAGTAGGACAAGTGCCCTGCAAGCAAATGTGGATAGGGAAATAACTTAAAATAACATAAAATACATACAAATTACAAATACAGCTGAGCCATAAAATAGCACTAGATGGAATCTTTGATTTTAGCTTTGGAAGAACATAAATCTAAATCTAAAGCATGGCTGCCAGGAGGATCAACAGAATTATCCATTTGATAATGTTTATACTAAGTGACCCATAGGTTGAAGAGGCGGTGACCGTGGCGGTGAAGTGGAAGCGGCGCTGGAGGAGGAGGAGGTAGCCAATTCTGTTTTTTATTTGTTTTTTTAAATTGGGGTAGCCCCCAAAATATTGGGACATATAACAGAAAACAAAGAATAAGTGCACTTGAGTATAACAATGACTGGGTGAGGCCGGTATAAATGTCTATTCTGCACAAGGTTCAGAGAAATCTGGTGGGATCCATGCCTGGTTCATCTTAATAAACGTGAGCTTGTCGTAAGCTTGATTTGGACTGTTCTATTTGACTCTCAGATATGAAGTGCACCGCAAGACGCAAATGTACTATTTACCATCCAAAACAATTAGAATTTTTCAAAGTGCGCTGTAAGCACAGTATTTGACGGTTCTACTTGACTCTCAGATATGAAGTGCAGGACGCAAATGTAATATTTAACACCAACAAATTGCAGTATTTAAAAATGCCTAGATGTTGCCCACTGAGCCAACAGAACAGGATTAAAGTCATGTGCCTGGCACACATGCAGTTGCAAGTGCACTGCAATCTCTGTGGCACTGGGCTCAGGGCAGGGTACAAATTTGTAGTATAGCACCCACTAAAATAATCACTGTAATTTGAATAATCGCTGTAGTTTGCAGATTCAACACCAGAATTTTTTTAATTGGTCCCTCACAGCTGCAGCATCCTCTCCCTACACTAAGAAGAGCTCATGTGATCTGCTTGTACGTGACTCCAGCTTATATATAGAGTCTGGGTCACATGCTGCACTTGCCAATCACAGCCATGCCATTAGTAGCCATGGCTGTGATGGCTTATAAGGGCAAACGAGTTAAACGCTTGTTGATTGGCTGCCCTGCAGCCTTTCAAAATGCGCCATTAAAATCGCCGAACCTCAAAAAAACGTAATGTTTGGTACGAACCCGAACAGTGCGGTTTGGGTTCACTCAACACTAGTCACAACCAATGGAAATTTAGTTACTTGTAGGAGTGGTTTTGTGTCTGAAAAATATTTTTTCTGGCAACAGTAATGCAGTGTTTTGTTTAACATTACACCAATCCCATGGGTCAGACATTGGGAAATCGTATTTAAAAAACAAACAAACACCACAGTACACAAAACAAATGAATGTAAAAATTAGATACATTACTATAAATACACAAATTATCAAAATAAAACAATATAAAAAAATAAGTATGGCAACGACAAACTTAATGGACAAACGTCAAGCATTTAACATGGTTGTAAATAAAACATTAAGCCCTGCTACATGTGCAATTTAGTTTTCAGGAAACCAATACAATAGAAATTGTGTATATATTTTACCTTATGGGAGCGCTGCTATATTCATTCTTCGCTTGAGTTGGATTTCAGTCTCTCCAATCCAAGCTTCCTTTGCTTACACCTTCTCCTCCCACAGCGCTTGTACATTTTTACATAAAGTCGTGCTATGCGCGTGCTTGTGTATCACAGCACAAACATGCGTGACGTCAAATGAGGGATCTCGTGAGGAGGGGGTAGCCGATGAGGGGGAGGTGAGAGAATAGGAATCTTGGGTCGGAGATTCTGAACTCCAACCCAAGCGAAGAGTGACATAGCAATGCTTGACCAAGTGGCGAGCTCTGCCAAAAGTTAAATATCTAAATTTCTGTTGGATTGGTTTCCTGAAACCCATGCGGCGGGGTTTAATGTTGTATTTAAAGCAATGTTATGTGCTTGAATGCTGTCCTTTAAGTTCATAGAACACAAAGAACCATAGTTTTATGAATAACCAGATATATAAAATGACCTTGTGCATGTTGCTGCATCATATTAATGAAGAAAATACTTGGATCTAACCAATATTTTGTAACTAATTTTTCCCTTTGAGGACAGACTCAAATGTCCAAAGAAATAAGCCTAAAATCTGTAGATCTGTAATTTAGCTCCTCTATAACATACATGGACAGATACAGGTTTAGGCTTATTATTTAGGAAAGCTGGGTTAGGTTTACTTGGCAAATGGCTTTACTAGATCCTACTCTAGCACAGAAAATCCGGTTTATTTCACATTCTACAAGGAACAAATAGAAGCCAACTGAACAGACCAGTCATTTAAAAATCTTGCCCTTAAACAAAGTGAAAACTAGTAAAAGCAATCATTCTAGGTCTACTTTTATTCTGGTTCCTCTAGGGACAATACAGAGATGTGCAAATCTGGTAATGGAAAAATTGAGGACATTAACTGCCAGCACAGGTCCATCGACGGTGTGAATGTGGCAAAAGCACAGAATGTCATGGAATTAAAAGTATTAAATATTTAACAGCATTAGCAGCCCTTGAAAACTGAATTAATTTAACTCATGGGAGGGTGCAAATAGTCTTAACATAACCTACTCTTTTCTAAGTGTAAGAATAGTTTTGGCATTGATGTGGGAGTCTCTGGATGACGTCGTTTGGGTTGAGGAGAAGCACTACTTTCTGACATCCGATCACAGCTTGTACTGTGACGCGTGGATCTCCTAAGGGACTGCAAAAGGTCAGAATCTGTTCTCCGCCTTTTAGGTGTGGCTGGCTCTCCTGTGGTCTGTTGACTGTCTGTTGACTGAGGAGTTGGTGGATTTAGAAGAGGTGGGCTTGGCGATACCTCCTCCTGATGTCTAAAGTGGATACAAAATACCACAAATGAGCAAAGAAAAATTGTCAAGATGAAAAAAGCAAAAATAAAAAAATCAGAAATTACTTACCGGTTGGCAAAAGACATAGTTTCTTTAATTGGAAGGAAAAATTTTGTTGAGGTCACCTTCTTAAACTGAGTTTGCTCGTATGGATAGAGAAGTATTAGGGGTAAAGTGAAATCAAAAGTAATCCTTAAGCCATCCACCATTTCTTTACAAAGTTCAACACTGAAAAGACACAATTACACATTAATGAAATGTATGGCAAAATCAGTCAATCATTCTAGTCATATTATATTGTGTAAGAAAAACCATAACCAATCTAAACTACTAAAATGACTTTTGAAAACAAGTGGAGTTAATAGGACAACTTTATTTTCCAGTTGAGAGAATTTGAATTAACCAGTCAAGGCATCATTTCTAACGCCGCTTGTTTCCTAGGATTTCCACAGATAACAAGGTACTGCCTTTTTGCCTCCAAACTTAACTTTCAGTCTTTTTTAAAAGTGAATAATTTGAATTTGCTCCAAATGTATAACATACTTTTTTTCAGGTGGGATGTAGTGAAGATTCATGTTGACATTAGAGGATGTTTGGTGATGTCGGAATCTCTCGTTTGCAGAAAATGCAGCATTAATTGCGAAATGTTTGACATAGGATTCCAGAATGGTAATTATGTTGGTCTGACATGGTAGTTTTACCAGCTGCAAAGAGAAAAATGTTTAGAAACAAATGTACATTTAAGCCCACACTTATAAAACAACTGAGAATTAAAAATTCTACAAGATCCCACAGCAATCCATTTCGGAACGATGCCTTTAGTCAGGATCTTTTTATATTGTGGATACAGAGAATATAAAACTATTAAAAAAAATAATCTCTCTACATACTGTTAGAAGAATTGCAGGCAAATAGATACATTTAGAGAAAAAAGTGCTTTAAATGTGTCATCAGTGCTTCCTGTTTACGACATGACCTTGCGGTTTGATATCAAATTACACATATGCCATTGAAAGCAAGTTATGTCATAAACAGGAGATGCCACAGAAAGGTAAAACATTGTAAAAAAAAACAGTGGTACCAGCGCTTAGGTCACAACCTTAGCAGCACTTAAAGCAGTGTGTCTCTATAACACACACAAATACAATAAACAGAACAAAAGAATACAAAAAGTGTGCTATAAGGTATACTGTAGTATAAATATTAATAAACACCTTTTAGTGAGTATAATGCAGTGATTAAGTGAAGCAGGAGAGACTTATATGCTCCCCCCGAGGAGATGCATTCACAAGCTGTCCTGATATAAGTAGTATTTCATACAGAGGTCTGTGTCCAACTGCAGGTATCCTAAAAGGTGTTTGTTATTAATATTTATACTACAGTATACCTTATAGCGCACTTTTTATATTCTTTTGTTCAGAAACTTAAAACATATTCTCTTGTTTAGGGGTGGAACGATGACGTAGGATGTGTCCATGCCGCGTGGAAAACTGCTGATGCTATAGAGGCCCGGAAAGAGGTGGATTAGAGATATCCCAGGCTGCTGCTTTTTGGTGGGCTCCAAACGAAAATACAAAGCTGCAGGGAGATTTCTCTGCAACAAGTTAATTACCGCTATATATACACACAAATTGTTGTCCCCTCAGAGCTGGAGGAACTTGGGACCGGAAACAGAACACTGCTGGTTAGCTCTGGAGGGTCCTGGCTGTACACTCCCAGTGGGGGTGGTAGGAAAGGGGCGACTAAACAGCTGAACGCAGTTCACAGCTCACGGTGACTAAGGCGATCGAGACCCAGCCAGTTTCACATTACGGACCTCACGGTTACAGCCCGCAGAGGAAGAGCAAGAGGAAGAGGAAGCGGACAAGGAGCCGACCTTATACCACAACATACCAGGTGTGAGATCCTCGGCCACCTGCAATATATATATTTTTTTACGCCTTAAGGGCTATAATTGGTTAAACCAGCGAGCCATTTCATTTGATTGATGATAATTATAATGGTGGCGAGACAAGGTGACACTGTTACCATAACCTAGAAGCTAATCAGAGTGCCCAACACTTTACTCAGGAAATTTACTTGCCGAGTTACTGATGGAGGAGTAATGAACTGAAATAAAGGGGGAAAGTGCGTTATATCTTGCTCCCTCGCTCTCCTGAGCGATCTTTTCTGCCACCTTGTGGCTTATATATCGGAAGATAATTAGAGAAAAAGGAGGGATATATATGAGAGAGAAGTCATGAGGCTAAAGCCCATGATAAGCATTAGAGAAATTGAGAAGGCAGATTTCACCTACCTAATTCTTAAAGATACTAGAGAAAAGAGCCTTTTGCCTTTACCGCAATGGCATCTAAAAAGGAATCAGGACCTGAAAACGAGGCAAGAAAAAAAAACGGAGGAACATGAAGGCAAAACAAATAAACGATATCCTAACTTCTTTTCACCACGTGCCGACAAATCAGGAGTGCCAAGAACTGCACAAATAGACCAAAGCAAAGATACAAACTATTAGAGATACAACGGTATAGAAAGCAAACTGGAGTCCTCATGGTCTGAGTCAGCAGCGATCACACCAGATTACCTTAAGGCCTGTTTGGCAACTCAGTTCGAACAGATTAAAAGGGAAGATGCAGAAAACACAAAGTATTACCTTGGAAATTAAGGAAGACTTATCAAAAATGAGGAAGGATCAAAATCAGAGAACAAAAAAAAGAAGATCTGACAATGCAACTTATTACAACAAGACTGACTTCTGGCACTGGAAAAGAAAGCAACAGAAACAGAATTAAAAATGAGTGATATGGAAGAGAAGGCCAGGAGAAACAATATACCTTTAGGAGACGTCCCGGAGGAGATAACGCAAAATAATCTGGAAGAATATTTCAACCGTTTAATTTGAATATCTAGAGATTCAATGGGACAAAAAAGAATCCCAGTTGGAAAGATGGCACAGAACACCAAAGGCTAAAAATATCCGAGAAAACCTGCCTAGAGACATCATTGTTGCCTTGAGATCCTTCAGCGTAAGGACCCTGATTTTTAAAAACTGGAATTCAAGAACAACGAAGGACACTGATTATGAGTCCCTCAAGATCTTTCTTGTTTTGTATGACAAATCTGGAAAGACAAGAAATACTACATACCTGGATGCTTACTAAAAGCATTATCACTTAAAATTTGAGAGGAAAGAAGCCCAAGAGAGGACTTTATTTAAATTGTATTCTTCTTTTTCCCTGTGCTGCTGTGAATTAAGCCTATGACCCAGCAAATATTGAAGTACAAGAATGAATGCAGGACTATTTATCCACAGACAAACCACTGTTTAACACAACATTTAGTAAGATACTTGCTGCTTTATGTATAAATGTGAGGTAAATCGAGTCCAAGTAGCATTGTACACTCTGATCACAAAATTTGAGATGGAACACTTAGTAAAGGGTTAGAAGGTGGTTGATGTCAAATACAGGGTAAGGGTTGTAATAAATATGAGAACTAGACTTCTTGCCTGCAAGTTTATGTAACAGAGGTTTAAAACTCTGAAGTGTTATTTATTTTTTCTGTGAATTAAATCCATGGTTCAGCAAATGTTGAAGTATAAGAAACGAATATAGGACTATCTCTATACAGGCAATCCACTGTTTAACACAATGTTCAGTAAGATATGTCAGAAATAAGATATATGTGAATGTGAGGTAAATCAAGGTTGAACAAAATGGTGCACATTGAACACAAAAATTTGAGATGGAACACTTAGGAATTAGATAGAAGGTGGTTATTGTTAAATACGGGTTAAGGATTATAGCAAACACGAGAATTAGACTTCTTGCCTGCAAGTCAGGTAACAGAAGTCTAAAACGCTGAAGAGGTTATTTCTTGTCTGTCTGAACCAAGTTACATTATACAGTAAAGGTCAGGTATAAGAAATGAATGTAGGATTATCTCTATATAATCAAAGCACCTTGAAAACAAGTTTTTAGTATAGCACTGTAGGATATTGGCTGCCTGGTGTGCAAAGGCAAGGAAAACAGAGTTTTAAGTAGAATGGTGTACACTGAACACAAAGAGGAGATGAAACAATAAGTAATTGGATAAAAGGTGGTTGATTTCAAATATGGTCAAAGAGTGATAGTAAACACGAGTATTAGACTCCTTGGTCACAAGTTTGTATAACAGACGTTTAAGACTCTGAAGAGGTTTTTTGGGTTTTTTTTCCCCTCTGTATAAACCAAGTTACATGGTACAGTAAATATTGAAGTATAAGAAATGAATGTAGGAATATCCCTATATAATCAAAGCACCTGAACACAAGTTTTAGAAACGCATGGAAGAAATAGGATTTTGGTTGACTGTGTGCAAAGGTGAAGTAAATTGAGGCTGAGTAGATTGGGGCAAACTGAACACAAAGTTTATAACGGAACACTTAGTAAATAGATAAAAGGTGGCGGTCGCCAAATAGGGGTTCAGAGTTATAGTAAATATGACAATTAGATTTCATGCCACAACTTCCTGCAACAGAAGTTTAATATTCTGATGGGTCCCCCCCCCCCCCCTTCATCCCACTTTTCTTCCCTTTTACTCCTTTCCTCCTCTCTTCTTATACCTCCTTAAAATCTATGATTTATACCATCTTTCCGGAGGCCTGGTTCGGAACCGTTAATAGCATCAGTAATAGGATTCCGAAATAGATCGGAATACTTATATGAGTGGTGTACAGTCCTTACATCACTTGCTGGACAAAGGGTGTCTATTTCCAAGAAGGCTATATGTTGTGTTTCGGTTTAGTCCCCCATTTGGCCCCCCGGGGGTACTTGAGAGAACAACAAGTAGAACATTGAAAATGTAATGTCTTTGTTTATGTACAAGAAGAGAGAGGCAGCCAAGCATAAAGGTTTTTTGATTTTAACAGATTAGGTTAGCAACATTAAACCGACTTGTTACATATATTCTGGGGGTGCCATAAATTATCTGAATACTGGAAGGAAATATTTCAGAAAATAAATGGTATATGTAGAACTAACATAAAGGGCTGCCCAGAAATTGCCTTGCTACATTTAAATCTACAGGGTTTACCTAGAGATGCCAGACGGATTATCATCCATATCCTACTAGCTGCAAAACAAATAATCACTAGAAATTGGAGATTGAAAATTACACCAGAATGGGAATCCGTTAAATCCCAAGCAATCTTCCAATGCAAAATGGAAAGATGGATCACCTCGCAGTATACGTCATCAAGTAGGAAATATGGTCGATGGTCAGACTGGATAGGAAAACTTAATTCAGAAAACTGAACTAAAATAAGGAAGTCATACTGCTCCACTTTCTTCTTTGTCTATATATGTATATATTGTATGTCTACTTTTATTAACTATATTATTCTTTTTATCTGTACAAAGCAGAGGTCACGATTAGTTGTCCAGTAGGAGGCCATAATGTAGGGAGGCCTCCCCTGGAATATGTATAATATGTATGTAATTTTTTTTCTATATACATTTGATTGAAATTCTGCTATACAGAATAGATAATTTTTTATTCATCACAATCGCATATAAATAATGTTTAAAGTCTCTAATATAAACCGTAGCGTAAAACTCCAAATTCATTATCTGCCTTCCACATTTAGGAATCTCTCTGAAGTCACTCAATAGCATACTTAGGCAGGGGTGTGCCCAGCGTCAGACGTGTCCAAATTTTTTTTATTCTCACTACTTTTTGGGCACAATGGGTTGCCAAAACCGCTCTCCTCACAACCCCCCCCCCCCCCCCAAACAAGTGGCAAGCACATCCAAGGCCACCAGCCTGGGGAAAGACCCAGAAACACGCAGGCCCTACAACCAACTTTACCCGGACAGCCTTTAGCAACCTACCGACAAAAGCGGACATAGCTACAATAATTGAAAGAGCCATCCAGCCCCTCAGAGCGGATATCACTGACCTCAGAAAAGATAATTATGCGCATGGAGATGTGGGTATCGGCACTGGAAGAGGCACAGCCGGTGACACAAGAAACGGTTGACACCCTGAACCACCACGTACAAAAGCAAGAATTCCAGATTTATACTTTGCAGCAGCAATTTGAGACCTTAAATAACGGCAGCCCAAACATCAGGGTCCGTGGAGTGTCTGAGGACACCCCAGTTGAGAAACTGAGGATATTGGTCCAACAACTATTTGACACCATCCTGAAGAGGGGCCCAGAATCAGCAGTGGAGACTGACAACATATTGAGGGTTAAGAGAACGAGAGGTGATGCCAACACCCCTCCACAAGGCTGTTGGTGGCCTGTCCCACCAGGGGTTTATCCATTTTAATCTATGGAAACATTACAGGCTAAATCTGAACGCAAAAAAAACACAACCATAATTCAATTTTAGTTGTGTGCCATAACCATTCATAGGTAGGCCCAACAGCGCCCACCACATGACACGAGGAAGGGGGACCTCAAAAGATAGAATTAGTACATCCATTAATAATGCATCAAAATATTACTTCATGAAAAGAAAAAATGGTGCATAAAATAAGGTAAAAATACCCGTTTTCGCTTATTAATGTAATAGCAATCCTCTTCAAGCTTCTTCTTCAAAACATCAGGAATCTCTATGACAATGTTTTTTTCTTCCATATCACGCTTTGAGTGATTATCTTGCTCTTCTTTCTACAAAAAGCAAAAAAAAAATATGAATTTTACTTACCGTAAATTCCTTTTTTCTTAGTATATTGGCAGTACTTACCTGTTGGTTTACTCCTTCTTGGACAAGGTACCTATAGGACTTAAGAAAGACAGTTAGCTCCTCCCCATGTCTCCTATAAGAGCCCCTGTAACCTGGTATTCCATAGTTCTTACATCCAGGCAGTGCCACTTCTGTTCCATCCGGGAGGATGGATTTGGACAGAATAAAGGAAGAACAATTGGTTTGTTTAAAAAAAACCTTTAGCCAAAACTTTTGGAAGAAACAAAGATTTGGTGTACTAGACTGCTTTATCTTGGTGAAAACATAAAAACTCTTCTGCCGAAGAAAGAGCCTGGAGTTCTCCAATACACTTAGCGAAAGTAATGGCCACGAGAAAAACTGTTATCAAAGAGAGGAGTTTGATGGAGATCTCTTCCATTGGTTCAAATGGAGGGGAGCAAAGTACATTCAGAATGCAGCTTAATGCTTCAGAATTGCAGCTTAAAAAAAAAAAAATTAAAAAAAAAAACGTTTAATGAGGATATGCGAGGCTAAATCTTTTAACAAAAAATGGCTGATTGCCGACACCTGCCCTTTGAGTGTAGGCACACTGCATCCAGACTGGAAACCATCATGTAGGAAATCCAGGACAGAAGAGACGTCTGGGTTCTGAGCATGAATACCCCTGACCTTGGACCATACCAAACATTTTCTCCAGTATCTGAGATAAATTCTCAAAGAGGATGGTCTGACTGAGTTTAGGATGATGTTGAACAAATTTGGTTTTAACCCTTTAATAAAAATTAGCCTTGCAGCAACCAGTACGTCAACCGGAACATCTGCAAAGTCTCTTTCGGGACAAGCTGATTTTACAACAGTGGGTGTTTGTGTGGTAGAACTGCACATGCCAGGGATAATGTCTTCAGGTCTAAAAACCAACTTCGATTTGGCCAATAGGGCAGGATCGCCAACACCCTTGCATTAATGCCACTGGAGGAATACCAGCTGAAAATTTCAGGGGGATCAACAAACTGTCCAGGATGAACGGATGGTCCGAAGAATGAATGGAAGCAAAACAATTGACCTTCGTGTTAAGTAGAACAAAGTGTGCACTCCACTCGCCAAGTAGTGAATGAATAAAGTGCTTTAATGCTTTCAAAAAATCCAAACAGGGTGAGGTACAATCCACGGATGATAAAGTGAAAAGGGAAGGCCACCTATTGCGTTTCGCGTATGACTAAGCGTGGTGACACGCGAGACGCGTTAGGTGGCCTTCCCTTTTCACTTTATCATCCGTGGATTGTACCTTACCCTGTTGTTTGGATTTTTTGAAAGCATTAAAAGCACTTTATTCATTCACTACTTGGCGAGTGGAGTGCACACTTTGTTCTAAATAATGCTTAATTGTTGTGCCTAATCAGCACTGTGGAGCACCCACCCACCTCCTGCACTTTTGTTCCTGTGACTAGAGCCGGTGTTGCTTTTGTTTCTCATTTGGAATTCACCTTCGTGGCCATATGATCTATGTTGGGTCGGCCACATTTTTTGGTAAGGTCATGAAAAACGTTCATGTGTAGGGACCATTCCATTTCCCTCTGCCAAGATCGTCTGCTATCAATTTGTCTTCGCCTCTGATATGCACTGCTGACATAGCCAGAAGATGTTGTTGAGCTCAGTCCATAATTCTGGAACACAGGACCTGTGATGTTAGGGTTCTTGTACCCCCTTGGCGGTTTAGATAGGCGACTGTAGTACGATTGTCGGATTGTACTGTGATTGCCTTGTCTTGTAGCCATGGGGCCAGAGCTATCAGTGCCCGGAACACTGCCAATAGCTCCCTGAAATTGGATGACTGGGCGGCTTCGTGGGAGGACCAGTGACCCTGCCGAAAAAGGGAGTATAGGTGGGTTCCCCATCCCTTTCCAGAGGCGTCTGTGGTGAGAATCGTCAAATGCATTGGTTGAAACAACAGCCCTTGTTCTAGGGTGTAAGGCAGCTTCCACCATGACAGCTGGGTTTGTGCTTCCTGAGAGAGACACTGAATTGTGAATCCATGTCGTTTTCTTTGTGAGACCAATTCCCTTCTTTCTGGAGGGGTCTCATCTGAGCCTTCGCCCACTGGATTGCAGGTATGGCTGCTGTTAATAGGCCCAGGGTACTCATGGCCATTCTGACGGAGCATGATGGATTCACCTGGAGGGCTGAAATCTTCTTCCTGATCTTTTTCTTCTGGCTGGCTGATGGAATCCACTAAGAAACCCAGAAAACGGATGCTTGTTGCTGAAGATAGACTGGATTTTTTCCAATTGATAATCCAGCCCAGTCCTTGTAACGCTGAAATGTCCATCTGAATGTTGAGGAGAAGTAGTGCTCTAGAAGTTGCTTTCAGGAGCCAGTCATCTAAAAAGGGGATCACGTACAGGCCTCCCTCTCTGAGAAAAGCCGTGACTGGTGCTAGAAGTTTTGTGAATATACGGGGTGCTGAAGCCAGACCGAAAGGTAAAGCCCGTAAATGAAGAAGTCTGGAACCTGATTTGACCACAAACCTGAAAAATTTCCGACTTGAGACTGCCATGGGGACATGGAGATATGTATCCTTCAGATCGAGGGTTGCCATGACGTCTCCCTGGTGAAGGATGGGGGTGACCGATAGGATGGTTTCCATTCAGAATCTCACATATGGTATAAATCTGTTGACCCTTTTGGAGGTCCATAATTGGGCGGTAGGATCCATCTGGTTACGGGAATAGGAACAACCGAGAGTAAATGCCCTTAAAATGTTGTGATGGCGGGACTGGTTTTATGATGTCTTTGTGAAGTAGTTGAACAGTTTCTTCCAGAAGTGAAGCATTCCTGATCTCCGCTGGATAAAAAGAAAGGAGGAAGCGAGGAGGAGGAGGACTAAGAAATTTTATTTCGTATCCAGCCTTGATAGTATTTAGAATCCATGGGTTGGTGGTGATCCTCTCCCAAGCTTCCCTGAAATCTAGGAGTCTGCTTCCTACTCTGTCAAAATTTTCTTCTTTTTTCGCCTTTGTTGAATTTGTTGTCAGTAAACTTAACGGTTGGGGCGGGGAAAATTGCGGAATCTTGCAGAGGTTTGAGGTGTCCTTTGTGGTTTGAAAGGATATCTTCTCTGCCACAGTGTTCTCCTCCCCTGGGGAAGTGCCTTTTTCGTGTCAGACATTTGTTTGATCATTTCTTCCAATGAAGACCCAAATAACTGTCTTTTCAAATGGTAAATCGCACAGTGAAGATTTAGAGGCTGTGTCAGCTGACCATGTTCTCAGCCATAACGCTCTTCTGGCAACAGATGGCAGTAAGAACTCATTTGAGGTTATCTAATTAGCTGACTCACTTCGTCATCAGTTTCTCCCATAATGCTTTCCAGGGAATAAAGCCATATGTTCTGAGCTCTTGCCACAGCTGTCCCGGTTAAACTTGCTCTGCATTGGAAACCAATCGCTTGGTAAATTCTCCTACAGGAGGTTTCTGCTCGTTGATCCATAGGATCTTTCAGCCCAGCCACTTCTCCTATGGGGAGAGTTGTTTTATTAGCCAGCTGAGCAATCTGCACATCCACCTTTGGGATTTCTTCCCATTGTTCATCAACTTGGATTTTAAAGAGCTGTTTTGTTCACATCCATGTGAAGGGACAAGAAGGAACTACTGAATACCAGGTAACAGGGGCTCTTATAGCCAACTATCTTTAAGTTCTATAGGTACCTTGTCCAAGAAGGCGTAAACCCACAGGTAAGCACTGCTAATATAAGTTAGAAAAAAAAAAAAAAGGGTTCAGTTTTGTAAATTACACCAACCTTTGCACTTCCTAACTTATCAAACTCCCATTGAAAAGGGACATGGTCAACTAAACAGACTGTAGAGCATGGAAATCTCTTAACCCTTTAAGGACCAGGGATTTTCCTAGGCCAAAGACCAGAGCGTTTTTCAATTTTTAATATGCGTTTTTTGAAACATAATTTTCCTTTCTCACATTTAACGCAAACATACAAGTTATATGTTGTTTTTTAAAGTACAGTTAGAGCTTTCTTTTGATACCCTATACATAAAAATCATTTACATTTTAGTATTAAAAAATTCATATAAAAGAGGAAATTTTGGGGAAAAAAATATGTTTTTCCCCATTATTTTCCCAATAATAAGCTTCATAACTAGTGCAACACTAACCCACTTATCCAACGTAATTAACTAACTAATAAAAAAAGAAACAAATTGGTTCCCAAACCCCCCTAAACAAAAAAAGACATTAAAAAAAAAATCTCTGAAGAGTGCGATGTCAGATCCATAAAAATCATGCAAAAGGCATGAAGGGTTAAAATGTATTAAATAAATATATTAAAATTACCTTTATTTATTAAAAAAACTTTATAAATGTCAAAAATAAAAAAAAATTGTAAAAAAACAAAACAAAATGAGGGCCATAAAGTGGAAGGAAACTGATCACAGTTACAAACTGTGATCAGCAATGAAAGGGTTAATTTATTTATTTTTTTCTCTCTCATACAACGTTTTTTAATTTATTTATTTTTATTTACAGGTCACTCTCTGTGCATCACTATAAGAACGTGAAACACAGGGAGTGAATTAGAGGCAAAGTCAGTGTGTGACCACACTGTCTTTGCATCTAATTTGCATGTTATCGCGGTGATCACGTTATCACCGCGATCACATGCCCGGAAATCCACCGATTGGGTCCAGGAGCTTTGCCTTGGCTGCGAGGCTTAGTCCTGGACCCGTTGCAGACTGGCTGGCGTTGCACATGGAGCGCACCGCCGGCTAGACTGCATGACAAGTTAACTCGTCATAAGGTCGATAATGCTGCGGCTCTTATGACGAGTTAACTCGTCATAAGGTCGCGAAGGGGTTAAACAATGTTGTAGCAAAACTGGAAGCAAATGCATAGATTGAGGGGGAATTTGTTTTCCCATTTACTCAGGTTACCTCAAGAGTATAGCGTATGTATATGCAGCCGTTGACTAATGCTTTTTCTTTGAATTCTGCTAACACAATGTATAAACCATTTTTCATGCTTTATTTTTTGGATGCAAACAAAGTTTATGCGAAAAAGTCCCTTTAATCTGTCAGTTTTACTCCGCAGACCAATGGTCAAAAAAAAAAAACATACAAGTGCCATATATGTTTTTTTGGGAATAAAAACGTGTTTGCATCAAAAAATAGACATCGCATGCCATTTAAAACAGAATACCATTTCTGGTTTCTCTTCAAAGTCGCTTTCTTCACTTTTTATTTCTTCATCAGTTCCCTCGTCGCTGTCCTCCGATGAACTACTTAGCGCTAAAAGATAAATATAGTAGCCGTTACCTCAAATGTTTGTGTTACACATACTTTTATCTTTTGAGCTTTGCAACATAACACAAATATTTTGGACCATGCACTTTAAAATAAAGTATTTATTCTGAGCTCAAACTATTAAACACAGTGTGAAATGTGAACACAGTTAACCCAGTAACACAATACTATACCATGAATTAAAATTTTTATTGAGCTACAATAGAAAAAACGTCATTTATTCTTTGCATACTTAAAAGGGACTCTCTAGAGAAGAAAAAAATAAAATCTATACATCGTACTGGCACAACTGCATGCAAAAAATAATGGAAATATAGGTTTTATATGTAGCTTTGGTGTCTTCTGCTTTTGACATATTTTTGTTGCTTGATATGATAATTACATCAAACAACAAAATTATGTCATAAGCAGGAGACATCAGACACTTTTAAAACTTAATTTCTCTTAGAATTGCATGCAAAAGCATAATATAACACAATGTATAGATCTTTTTTCATTCTGTATATTAACAATATGAGCAATGTTTAGGATAGAGTCCCCTTAATGTTCTTTAACACCCTTACATTACTCAAATAAATATGCACACACACACGCATAAGTTAATCTGAAAATGGCAATACTATATCTGTGCCATAATTTCATGGCACAGTCACCTATAGGGGAAAAAAAAAACGAGGTTCAGTGCATAACACAAAGTCACCAAGTGTCAAGATGGTTGCATAGTATGTAGCATAAACTGATTTACTGCAGTGTAAATGAATCACCTACTCAGAGCAAAGCCATGGGATACATGAAGCACTGTCCAGGCTACAACTCTTTCTTAGGGAGATTTAATTAACAAGGTTTATGTTCTTAATATTTAATGTTCTTGTTTGGGATTGTAATGAGTGTGCCAGAAGTCCACACCTGTGGAAAAATGCAAGCACTTGTGGTTACAATGCACACAATTTGATCCACTATAGATTGCCATAGCTGGGGAGCCTGAAAATACATGTGATTAATGGTAGAACAAACAAACTTATGGCAACAGCATCCGTAAGTGAAGATTCTAAGTATAGTATATACACTGGAAACTGGTGTAGGAGCTTGAAATAAATCCTTGACGAAGGATCATACAATACATATTTCTGAAACATCTACAGTGCCAAGATTAGCCATCACTACGCTAGTATTTAAATTGTCCACCTTACTAGACAGTCACATATTTTGAAGAAAAGATCATTTAGAAAGCCAATTAACCAGAATTCAGATGATTATTTATAAGGGTTTGGCCAATGCTTCCTTAATCTAAGGGAAAGAGCACTATTTAAATTTAAGAGAAAACTATTTAAAAAAAAAAAAAAGACACAGAATGTCCACTTTCAAACCTGGCAATACGAAGTAGGACTGCGTGTGAGGTAGCAAGGTCGGAAAACGGTGCACTCTAGAATTATAGGAAGGTTAAACCTAAAATGTTAGCGTTATAAAAACCAGACACACAGAATAAATAAAAAAAAATTAAAAAAATCACTCACTGTTGTCATCGTTGTCATCTTTTTCATTAGCAGGAAGACTTTTTAAAACAGAGTCTACTCCAGGCAACCTACACCGTCTCTTCTTCCTGCCCTTCCTTCTCCTAAGAACAGAAACTCCAGTGAGCCTATTGTCATTCCAAAGACACAATACTGTTTTAGTGTAAAGCATACAAGTAAGTAAAACAACTATAAGATAAACCAGTATGTAATAGGTTTGCTCTTACTTAAATCTCTTGTACTGAACATGGGAATAACTAGTACTTGGTCACTGTGTTTGTATATGTCCATTTTCTTATGCATTAGACTGTTATAGGAATGGACATTGGGATCTCCTCTGCCTCTTCCATTGACACATAAGAGGGAGAGGGGGATCAAAACCATTGCAGGAAACATACAAATTGCTTCTAAGTGCCCAAGAGTAACTGTACACAAATATTATGAATTTCAGTGCCTTAAGTCTTGCTCAGTCATTAAAATATTGTTCATACAGCGCATGTAGAGAATAAAAAATGATCCATATATTGTGTCATCAGAATCACAAGCAAATTATTATTTAGAAAATGTATTTAAAAATGACCTGCTTATATAAATGGTAAATTAATAACTTGCATATCAAGCCACAAGTTGAGTTCACAAACCAGAGACACTACAGACAAGTCCAAAATAATTTTTCACATAAGTATTTGCTAAATCTGCCAACAAAATCTACAGCTAGATTCTTATGATTTTTTGTTTTAAAGTGACAAAGGGTTAGCTGACAAAGTTCCTTATACTGCTTCCAAATCAAGGAAGATCATTTTCCATGCAATTTTTTGGGACATTTCTGGTCATTCCGGACACTGGCGGTTTTAAAATTTCTGCAGTGCTTGTGTTTAGCTGTAATATTCCTCTTTCTTGCTTAACCCCTTTGCGATGCTAGGACGTTCTAATTTTAGTGGTCCTAAAAGACACTAGGACGGAATAGAACGTCCACCATTAAACAGCTCGTCGCGACCACCCGTGGGGGGTAAAGAAAAAGACTGAAATTTGTCTGCAGCTTAGAAAATACCAATGTTTCTACGTTTTGTCATGTTATAGGACAATAATCAATAGTATTGTTTTTCCCCTAATCTTCCGTACAGTGACCTTTTGACCCAAGCCCTAAATCTAACCCTTGCATTTACTCATCTGTAACCCTAACTGTAACTAATCATAGATCTGTGGTTAATAGATCTAGGGTTAGCTTTTTCCTTTTTTAAGTAATGTTGTCGACTGCCTGTAAGGCCAGCCAATCAACAGTAAAAGAGCAACGCTATCTTATCACTTCCTTTATCACCATCATCATCATTTTGCTGGATACAGAAATGTGTCATATTGGAAGAGCATGGTGCCCTATGGGAGCAGGTTTTGGTGTGGCATGATGCCTCAATAAGGATACCTGTGTGTGTAAGAAATATCAATCACACACACAGGTTGGGTATCCCTTATCCAAAAATTGGTTATTCAAAATGATCATTATCCAAACCTTTTTTTTATATTTTGGCACAAGCTGCAAATTCCACACACACCTGTCAGAAGTGCACACCAGTTTATTCACTGCCCAGCCCCCTTAGGCTGTAATATTGCCTTTCCATGTATTCTCAGATTCCTCAATGCCCACAAAGGATAATAAAATGGCACATGTGCAGACTTGATGCACCAATGTCAAGTTTCCAACAATGTCTCAAATCACAGATACATAACAGTAAGAGTGATTTGCTCTATCCAGTTTTGCATTGATACTATTGTATTTCATGAGTGCCGAGAGGCTTTATATCTGGTTAGTGATAATATACATGCTATTTGGTCCTCTTAATAAAAGGTTCCTAAAAGGGGACCGAAAACATTGATGTATATAGAACTGATGTGTATATAAAACCATTTTTTTTCCTGTGAGTTGGTGCATTTCTTTGGATAATTGTATATTCAGTAACATGGCACCCGAGCAAAGGAATTTATAAAGTTGATTGTACAACTCTTGGACTGTGTGTGTGTATGTATGTATGTATGTATATATATACACACACACACACACCTATTTCTATCCATATTACGCAATATGTACACCATCTTATTACACGTCTGCCTTTTTGTATTGTCATTAACCTAAAAACTATTTAAAAAAAGAAAATTACATATGATGAACTCGACCACTACAAAACCGATGTAAGAGACAAATGGTAACAAGACAGTTACAAGTAATGAAGCAAGAAGCAGTAATCGAACATATTATAGCACAAGCATTAGCCCTTCTTTCCTAAGCAAATGACTACACAGAGATATATCTTACATGCGAGCCACTGCTTTCCTTGCCAATTTTCGTTGTAATCTCCGATTTTCATCAGTATCACGAAGAACATGGTCTTCTGCTGCCCATCTATCCCAGCTATGTTTGTAGGGAGAAACAAAGGAACAGGTGTAAACCAAACTACCACCCAAGAATCTACCTTGTACAAACTGAATGATTTGCTCTTCAAACGTAGTCTCGTGAAGGACCAATGCACGGAATCACATGAAGTCTTGTTTCCGACCTACATGCAGCTGATGAAATAACCAGCTACCGTATTAAAATATATGAATATATAAGCAAAAGCATATTTCAAGAAAATTATATGCAAAGGGGATTAAAACAGGCTGTTCGATTTTTACCTTCACAGATATTCCCACAGGTACAAAATATGTTCTAATTGAAACAAATGTGCTTAACCATCTTTTTTCATTTATGAAGCAGTTAGAATTTTGAATGAATCTCCACAAAATTATGCTACTGACAGTTTTGTAATGGGGGCATGCATCCAGGGCTGGCCTTACGTGTTCCTGCGCCCTGTGCGGGCCTCCCCCGTGCCTGTCTCTTTCCTCTCCCTCCATGTATGTGTCTCTCCCTTCCCATGTTTGTCCCTTTCCTCTTCCTTGCCATGTCTGTCTCTCTGCCCCTCCTCCCCCATACCTCTTCTCTCTCCCCCCTCCTCCCCCATACCTCTTCTCTCTGCCCCTCCTCCCCCATACCTCTTCTCTCTGCCCCTCCTCCCCCATACCTCTTCTCTCTCCCCCTCCTCCCCCATACCTCTTCTCTCTCCCCCATACCTCTTCTCTCTGCCCCTCCTCCCCCATACCTCTTCTCTCTGCCCCTCCTCCCCCCTCCTCCCCCATACCTCTTCTCTCTCCCCCCTCCTCCCCCATACCTCTTCTCTCTCCCCCTCCTCCCCCATACCTCTTCTCTCTCCCCCCTCCTCCCCCATACCTCTTCTCTCTCCCCCCTCCTCCCCCATACCTCTTCTCTCTCCCCCTCCTCCCCCATACCTCTTCTCTCTCCCCCCTCCTCCCCCATACCTCTTCTCTCTCCCCCTCCTCCCCCATACCTCTTCTCTCTCCCCCCTCCTCCCCATACCTCTTCTCTCTCCCCCCTCCTCCCCCATACCTCTTCTCTCTCCCCCATACCTCTTCTCTCTGCCCCTCCTCCCCCATACCTCTTCTCTCTGCCCCTCCTCCCCCCTCCTCCCCCATACCTCTTCTCTCTCCCCCCTCCTCCCCCATACCTCTTCTCTCTCCCCCCTCCTCCCCCATACCTCTTCTCTCTCCCCCCTCCTCCCCCATACCTCTTCTCTCTCCCCCCTCCTCCCCCATACCTCTTCTCTCTCCCCCCTCCTCCCCCATACCTCTTCTCTCTCCCCCCTCCTCCCCCATATCTGTTCTCTCTCCCCCCTCCTCCCCATATCTGTTCTCTCTCCCCCTTCGTTTTCTTAACCCCCCCTGTTCTCTTCTCCCTCCCCCCCGTGTCTCCCTCCGCTTGTTCTGTCTGTGAGGGGGCGGAGCTCACCGGGTGAGAGGTGTATCTCCGCCCCCACCCTGTTTCACAGGGAGCCGCGGGCAGCATTAGAATGTGCTGCTCGCGCTTTCCATAAACAGTGATTATGCAGGGTATCGGAAATCACTATTGTATTTTTACTACAACTGATGTGCAGGACTTTTTATTTTGTGTTGGACTGTGCAATAAGTTGATTTTCGCATATAATTGAATAGTGCTGCTAGTCTTCATATCACTCTTTTCTGAGCAGAACATATCCTGATGCGGGTGAATTTTGTACATCTCACATGAAGTCTTAGATTGTAGGGTTAGTAGCAACTGACATTGCGTGGAAGCAAGGAGGAGGGGCTTTAATCAGTAACGTAACTCTTCCAATGGATGTCTATGCCCAGAAATATGACTGCACAGGTGGTGATGTAAGTATATCTTTTGCACTTTATTACCATAGAATATCGAAGTTTACATATGTTAAAATTGATGTAAGGTTGTCCTTTTAATGCTGCAATGCGGACCGAAAAATAAAAATAAAAAAGGTATGTGTCAAAGTGTTGCAAAAATGGGGGTCATGTCAAATTAAAATATATATATACATACATATAATGATATTGGTAGCTATCAGTGAAGACTAATACAAGGAAAAAACGCTGTACACACTCTGCTAACCGGCAAAATTATTAAACTCACAAAGTCGACTGCTGTGGATTTAATTCATAATACGCTCACACCACAAAAGGCAAACATGGTCTTTTTCTCTCAGTTAACCAGCGATCAGTAAAGCATATTGTTACTACAGAACTTAGCTAAACCTTATCTGGTGGACAAGGGGGGGGGGGGGGGGGGGGAAACCACACACACACAAACCACAACAAACTTTCAAACTGGAATAGCCATTTACTATAGAGCCATCCAGAAAACAGAGAGTGTCTAAAAGGAGACATTATCGATTCTTTCAGGACTTACCTTCTGTTCCAACCATTAAAATGAATCAGATATTCTGGGTTTTTCCTGCCTTTGTCATCTTTGCCAACAACTATATCAACAACCTGAAAAAGGAAAACATTATATATATTTCAAGTTTATATTCTCTCCCACCCCAAAATGGCTGACAAATACCACTCCATAAAACCTCAAAATTAAAATGAACATTGCAGATATTTGCAGCTGAGGGCTCTGCCTCACAACTAAGGAAATTTTGCTGAACCTAATCTGCAGCTCAGGAGGTCATGTGATCACTGCGATGGCCAATCTGAGCAATCACGTGACAAAGTCAATGTTTGAAAACGTTGATTTTGTCTCTAAGTCACCCGCTGTCCCACTCATACTGATGATTCGGGTACAGAGAGTGATGCAAAGTGCATTCTTTTTTAGTAAAAATCATTTTATTGGCATGGGAGATTATTTTTCTTCAAAATAATTTTTTAATATGTATTTATATACTGTACAATACATTGTTTCTTTGGAGCAGACCCTTAACATATCATGGCACTGGCAGTGAAGTCAAAGAAACATACAATGAAAACCATGATATGTACGACCACCATAACTCTTAATATTGAAGAAAGGTTGAAGAACATTAACGCTTAATATTGAAGAGTAGGTGCTGGGGCCCAAGTACGAGAATAAAATGGCATGTGCTTTTTAAAGCCTCGCATGCAAGATTATCTGGTCAACGAGATGGTAGCGCAGTTACAGTCCCTGGGCTACAGGTCACCTCTATGGAATGAAGAGTCTCTCTCTACATAAGCAATGACCACTCTGATTGCCAGCATGAGTAAAGCTGGATGTAAAACCACGTTTACTTGCAAAGACACAGGTCTGGTTTAGTAAAAAGAAGGGACATTAAATTTTTTTTATCTCTTGCTTTTTCCGGAGATGCAAAAAAGTTGAAAACAAAAGGGTTTAATGGCACGTTGAAGTGTACACAAATACAGAATTTTATGCTAAACATTATTGGTATTTCTCAAACAATGGAATCCAGTGTTTAAGGCTTCACTGTGGCATCTGATAAATTCCAAACATGTCATAAAGTCCCAGATAAATGATAGATTAAAAGCTATATACACTGTAGGCACAGACTCCGCAAAAAATTCTGTGCTGACCATAATCAGAATACTTTGTTGTGGTTGGCTCTAAACACAAACCAACCAATCAGAATGCAGCTTTGATTTCATATGCATTACATATAACCACCTACAGAATTTTGTAATAAAACAAGCAGATGAGGCCAATAACTGGCATAACTGAACGTTTCGGTGTGCTTCTGCATATGAAAGATACTTATGTTATTTTCTGTGTCCTCCCCTATGTCTATATTTGAAATATCCAATAAACACCATTAAAAAAAAAAATTTAAGAAACTTATGTTAACCAATAATCGATTCGTCAAAAGTATTAAACAACCAATATTTATTCTTTCCATCAAGTTGTGCCTCCATGTATTTACTTCTATTTTGATAGTTATATCCCCTGGATGTTGGGCAACGGTAACAGCCCCAGGATATACTTGAAAAGCAGAGAATATCTGAATGTGCCTCTCTTGGTTAAAAACACGTTATTATTACTGACAATTTAAAGCACATCATAATAAACCAAGCAACTAACTTGAGTATACAAAAGTATAAACACTGTGTGTGCACTATTTATAAACAAGCAATCCAAAATCGCATTTTTTTTTTTGTTTTTTCTGTGTGTGCATTTACTCCCAACATCATCTACAACAATGCAACAGAGCACTGGGCCATTTATTTACTTCTTACGACACACTACTATATTCTACCTGTTGAGGTAAACTATTATAGCTCCACAATGAAAGATAATAGAAATGATAAATGCCCACTGCATTTATATGTAAATAAAGTTTTCTTCCTCGCAAGATAGAGATTAATGCACTGCTCGTTCTCCAGAGGCCATCAGGGAATAAACAATAAACAAGCATGACAAACTGCCACCCTCCCCTGCTCAATTCATGTGCGCACCTTTGCATCGTACAACACTTTGGCCTTGGTCGGGTCTGGTTCAAAGCAGAGAACTTTCTCCCCTTTGTGGAATTTCAATTTCATTCCCCGTGAGTTCATTTGTTCATCATGGCGAGGAGCAGGAAGAGAAACTCCTGCCGCGGCCACAGCGCCGCACTGACCAAGGGGGAAGAGGAGGACACTGCCATTCGGGGATACGCACGCCATGCCTACTATGGGATAATAAACCAATCATCATGGTACTTCGGAAGGACCTACAAGCAATCAGCCAATCATGTTGCGAGTAAAGGCACTAACAACATCAGGGAAAGCCAATCATACACAGCCTTGGAAAAACGACGTTCCGTCAACTGTAAGAGTAAAGTGGTTTAACGGGTAAAGACGAGGAAGTCTCACGTCATAAGAGTTAAACGCTAGAGAAAACGTTCTTCCTAATGCGTGTCTCATTCTATGCAAGTGGGCAGCCATTTTGTTGGAGGACACGTCGTTCTGGTTTCTATAATACATATGCAACATCCTAAGCAAGTGTCCTTATTTAAAAGTCCCCGTTTTTGCCCCAGATGTATCTGTTGATCCTCTTCTTATGTCGCTATTTATTAGCAACTCAGAATTTTAGATGTGTAGTATTACAGAAATCCAAAGCAATATAACTCAACTTTCAGTGTGTTTAAAATGCAGCAGAGGTGCTTATACATTCGTTTTTGTAAATAAATGCAGAAATACCACTCAATTGACTATAAAGACACCTGAAAATGGGATTTTGGTGCCAAATAGGAACAGGGAGATATACATTGAAGAGTCAGTTTGGGGGCAAAGTTCTAAAAGTGGAGCAATCACTATGGAAAACAATGGCACCAGTCCAGAATGCTCAGTAGCATACTAAACTTTCCGTTCTGCTTCCCACTCGCTAGGACAGAAGCTGGGAGGTATGCAATGGAATATTCATGCACTTTAGATCTGTGTTCCACAACTCCATTTCTCCTGCACTCCTTTTGAGATAGCTCCTAGATTCCTTGCCTTAGCGCCACTTTGCTCACCCTGGAAATTCCACCCCGGTACCCACATTGCACACCCAGGACTTATTCCAGCCAGCACCCACAGGACATACCCCATCATTGCCTACCCAACACATGCCCTGCATCCAAGTTGCAAACCCAGGACTTGTCCCAGCACTCACATTTAGGGTTGCCACCTGGCCGGTATTTTACCGGCAGGCCGGTAAAATATTGGCATCAGGCCAATGTTAAGTCTATAGAGACAGTACCAAAGCCGGTATTTTTTTGAAGAAAAGGTGGCAACCCTACTCACATTGCAAACCTAGGACATGCCCCAGCATCCAAACTGCACACAAAGACATGCCCTAGCACCCAAACTGCACACCCAGGATATGCCCCAACATCCAACATTAACATGCTGCCTCTCATGCTCGCCTCGTGGTCTGAAGTCTTTTCGCTAGCAGGTCACAGAATATGGGAGAGCGAGTGGCAGCATGGGAGATGTCTGGGCAGCACACAAACATCAAACTGCCTGCTCACCCACTTGCAGAGGCTGGTGAGGGAGATATTTTGATCTCTGGGGCAAGTCCTGTAAGTGCAGTCTGGGTGCTGTGGCAAGTTCTCTGTGTGCGTTCATCTCATGCTGCCTCTCGCGTTCCCCGCACGTGTCTGACGTCAGACTATCGGGGGTCACTTGACATGCCTGCGCAACATGGTAGAATGTCTGTGTGCCTGCCACCAGACACCAGGAGGCTGGGGGTGCTGGCTGGGGCAAGTCCTGGGAGTGCAATGTATTACATTTTTGGAAATACAGGATGAATGTATCTCTTTTTTCCATCTGGTGTCTGCTGGCTTTCCTGTTTTTGTATTTGATGGATTGAGTCCTTCAGTACCCAGTGATATAGGAGGAGAGTAAGTCCTTTAATGTGGGAAATTTGAGCTGGCCTCTTCACTGTGTTTCATACTATAGTGCCCCCAGATGGCCCATTATATTTGCCATACAGGAGCACCACAAATTATGCCACACACAGGCGCCCATTGATAATGCCACACACACATAGGGTTGCCACCTGGCCAGTATTTTACCGGCAGGCTGGTAAAAAAAAAAATGTTAAGTCTATGGAGACAGTACCAATTCCAGTATTTTTTTGAAGAAAAGGTGGCAACCCTACACACACAAGAGCCCATTAATTGTGGCTCACACAGGAGCCTCATTATGCCACACACAAGAGCCCCTTAATTATGCCACACACAGGAGTCCCATAAATATGCCACACACAGGATCTTTATTAATTATTCCACACATGAAAGACCCTTAATTATGCCACACATGGGGGCCCAATAAATATGCCACACATGGGGGCCCAATAAATATGACATACACGGGACCCCCATTAATCAGGCCACACATTGAAACCCTGTGAGGTGACAGTGGGCCACATTCATCTATTGTACAATTCTAAAACAATAATATCAAAAGCCTTTCTATACACACAGACATTTCTATGCCAGTTTGTCAATTAAATATGCCACAGTTTGCCCATTATTATGCCAGTGTTATTTTGCCCATTAATATGCCAGTGATAGTTTGCCCATTAATTTGCCAGTGTTATTTTGCCCATTAATATGCCACAGCCAATTTGCCCATTAATATGCTGGTGTTATTTTGCACATTAATATGCCACTGTTAGTTTGCCCATTAATATGTCAAAGCCAATTTGCCCATTAATATGCCATTGTTATTTTGCCTATTAAAATGCCAGTGTTAGTTTCCCAATAATATGCCAGTGTTATTTGGCCATTAATATTTATTAATAAATCAATTCTACCCACAGACTTGCCAATTTACCCCTCAGACTTACCAATGCATTCCCAGACTTACCAATTCTGCATCACAGACTTACCAATTCTACCCCTAGACTTGCCAATTCTGCCCCTAGATCTGCCAATTTACCCCTCACACTTGCCAATTATGACACTCAGACTTACCTAATGCATTTTCAGACTTGCCAATTCTGCCCCCAGACTTGCCAATTTACTCACAGACTTACCAATTTGCCCCCAATCTTGCCAATTATGCCCCTCAGACTTATGAATGCATTTCCAGATTTGCCAATTTGCCCCCAGACTTGACAATTTGCTCCCCAGTCAGAGCAGGTCTTCCGGGTCGCTGGCAGGGGAGGGGTGCAAAATGCCCTCCCTAAACAGGCTGAGCACGCAAGTTGCGGCCCAAACTCGGGTTCTGAAACTAGCCTGCTACAGATAGCAGGAGAAATGAATTGAGGTAGGGGGCAGATCTGTAAGGGGCCCAAAAATATCAACCCTGGGTAACAATCATATCTCCCTTGGCAATGCACGATGCTGCTGGGCATATCCTGGGAGAGAACATGTCAGTGCACTGTCACTCAAAGTATTGCTGCACAGTATTCTTTTTCAGCTGTCCGCACAGTGAAACATGAAAGTTGTGACACAGAAAAGTGGTCCTGAACAGGGCCAGACTGGTCTACTGGGATACCAGGAAAACTCCCGGTAGGCCGCCTGCACTGAGGCTGCTGACTGCCATTGAATATATGTCACGGCCGCAAGAGAGCAGAAATCTGTGCCTGGACACAGGGCCGGCCCTACAATGGGGCAGAGTGGGGAAACTGCCCCAGGCGGCATTTTTGCAAAGGCGGCACATTGCCGCCTCAATAGTCGCTATTTCGGCCGCTCACTGGCCGAATCGCTGAAACGCCGCCTTCCCGACGCTGCCCATACTTGCGGGCAGCCGCATAAGAAAAAGTAAGTAAAAAAAAAAAAAAAACCTCCTTCACACCGGATATGACATTACGTCATACCCAGTGGCTGAGCTTCCCTTCTCCGTGCAGGAAGGAAGACTACACGGAGGGGACCAGCATCGACTGCACGGAGCATCCAGGAGGTAAGTACTGGGAAAGGGGGGGGGGGGGGGAGGGGGGTGTAAAACGAGCAAAGTCCTGGCATATTAAATAGCTAAATCTGGCATAATAAATGGCTAAATCCTGGCATATTAAATGGTTAAATATGGCATAATAAATGACTAAATCTGGCATATTGAATGGCTAAATCTGGCATATTAAATGGCTAAATCTGACATATTAAATGGCTAAATCTGGCATACTGAATGGCTAAATCTTGCATACTAAATGGCTAAATCTGACATATTAAATGGCTAAATCTGGCATATTGAGGGGTTAAATCCTAGCATATTAAATGGCTAAATCTGGCATATTGAGGGGTTAAATCCTAGCATATTAAATGGTTAAATCTGGAATATTAAATGGCTAAATCTTAGCATATTAATATTGAGGGGTTAAATCCTAGCATATTAATTGGTTAAATCTGGCATACTGAGTGACTAAATCTGGAATATTGAGGGGTTAAATCTGACATATTGAGGGGTTAAATCCTAGCATATTAATTGGCTAAATCTGGCATTTTAAACGGCTAAATCTGGCATATTAAATGGCTAAATCTGGCATATTGAGGGGTTAAATCCTGGCATATTAAATGGCTAAATCTGGCATATTAAATGGCTAAATCTGGCATACTGAGTGGCTAAATCTGGCATATTGAGGGGTTAAATCTAGCATTTTGAGGGGTTAAATCCTAGCATATTAATTGGCTAAATCTGGCATGTTAAATGGCTAAATCTGGCATATTAAATGGCTAAATCTGGCATATTAAATGGCTAAATCTGGCATTTTAAATGGCAAAATCTGGCATTGAGGGACAAAATTCTAGCATATTAAATGACTAAGTCTGGCACATTAAATGGCAAAATCTGGCATACTGATGGGTTAAATCCTGGCATATTGAGTGGCTAAATCCAAGCATATTAAATGGCTAAATCTGGCAAATTAAATAGCTAAATCTTGCATATTGAGTGCCAAAATCCTAGCACATTAAATGGCAAAATCTGGCATATCGAGGGGTTAAATCCTGGCATATAGAGTGGCAAAATCCTAGCATATTAAATTGCTAAATCTGGCATATTAAATGGCAAAATCTGGCATGCTGAGGGGTTAAATCCTGGCATATTAAGTGGCTAAATCCTAGCATATTAAATGGCTAAATCTGGCATATTGAGTGACAAAATCCTAGCATATTAAATGGCTAAATCTGGCATATTGAGTGACAAAATCCTAGCATATTAAATGGCTAAATCTGGCATATTGAGTGACAAAATCCTAGCATATTAAATGACTAAATCTGGCATATTAAATGGCTAAATCTGGCATATTGAGGGGTTAAATCCTGGCATACTGAGTGACAAAATCCTAGCATATTTATTGTTGTCTGTCCATTACAAACTGTTTTGCTATTTAATAAAATTATTTTAAATATTTTAAATAAAGCTATGTGAACAAATTCATACTGGAGGATGTCTATAGGTTATGTTGTTGTCATTATTGTTGTCTGTGCGTTACAAACTGTTTTGCTATTCAATAAAATTATTTAAAATGTGATGTTTTTTTTTTGGGGGGGGGGGGGGGGGCAGCATTTAATTCTTCGCCCCAGGCAGCACAATGTCTTGGGCCGGCCCTGTCTGGACAGCACAGACTTACTGTATCCTGCACTTTAGCGGCTGGTGCGGTTCTGCTTGCTACTGGATATGACAGGAAGTCACAGAGCGGCAGGAGATCTTCATGAATGGTGCAGATAGACTTCTTGATGGACGGACCAGAGATAACTCCATCACAATACGTATACTAGGGCTGGGAGCAGTCAAACAAGGGCTTTGATTTGGAGCTAGCACACATGGCTGGGAGCTGGCACTTTGATATGGCAGGTGGCACTAAGATGGCACATAGAGGCTAGGAGATGTCCCACAGAGATTGGCAGATGGCACACAAGGGTTGGCACTGGGAAATGTCACATAGGGACTGGGAGATGGTACTTGCAGATGGCACACAGGGGCTGGGAGTTGGCACTTTGAGATGGCACACAGGGCTGGGAGATGGCACAAATGGAATGGCAGATGGTACACATGGACTTGCATTGGGAGATGGCACACATGCTGGGAGATGGCACTTTTAGATGGCACACGATCTGGGAGAGTGCACACAGGCGCTGTAACTGAGAGGTGGCACACAGGGACTGGGAGATGGCGCACAGGGGCTGGCACTGGTAGATGACACACAGGGACAGGCATATTGTGCACAGTGGCTTGGGAGATGGCACACAGGGTCTGTCAATGCACATAAGGGCTGGGAGGTGGCACACAGGGCTGGGACTGGGAAATGGCACACAGGGGTTGGTAGATGGCACACAGCAGCTTGGACTGTGAGATGGCATAAAAAGGCTAGTGCAGAGATGACACACAAGTTGGTGGCACAGATGGCAGTGGGAGTCTGGTGGGGCAGAGATTGTTATGAGAAGCTGGTGGGGACTGATGGCACTCAGAGACTGGGGGCAATGATAGCACTTTGCGGCTGGCAGGGACAGAGATGACACTGGCAGGCTCTTTTGGGGCAGATGACTCATTGGCATGATATACAAAGTTGATATATTTACTGCTCATTGGCATTATTTACAGGGATGATTGTTTAATGTTTTACAAGGTTTATGCATATACTGCTCTTTGGCATGATATACCATGTTTATGCATTTACTGCTGATTGGAATGATATATATAATTTAGATATTTCTATTGGTATGAAACAGAGGTGTTCTGCAGTGGGCCACTTCACCAGAAATGTGTGTGTGTGCATGGCCCATATTAATTTTTCATTGAAAGAAAATCATACACTATATACACACGTGTATGTATGTGTGTGTATATATAACAATTCTCAGCAATGTGCAGTGTGTGAGTATATCACAGACTACACAGCAATAAAACTCACACTAAAAAAAAACCACTCCCATTAACCCCTTAAGGACAGAGCCTTTGAAACATTTTTGTCCTTTCTGGACAATGCCTATTTTAACATTTCTGTGCTGTTTGTGTTTAGCAGTAATTTTCTTCTTTGTCATTTGCTGTACCCACACATATTATATATTGTTTTTATCGGGACAAGAAGGGCTTTCTATGGATGCCATCTTTTTGATCATATCTTATCATATTATTAAAAAAAAATAATAAAATATGGTAAAAAAAAAAAAAATACACAAATTTCTTTGTTTTTATTTGAAACAACTTCTCCTCATCGACAATAGCGAACGAAAAAACATGCTAAATAGATTCTACTATTTCTCCTGAGTACAGGGATACCACCCATGCATAGGTTTGTTGGGTTGTTTGGGGGCTAAAATGCCAAATTTGTGAGGTGCAGTTTTTTGTTTTCCAACTTGAAATTTTTACATGCAGACAGCCTGCACCCATGTCCCATTTGGGACATATTTGAAGCCAGCTAGTGTATTTTACCCCATCAACCCATATATTTTTTAAAAGAAGACACCTTAGGCTATCTCAAATGGTGGTATTTTTACACTTTCCATGCACTAATTCTACCACTAGCCTTTGTCAAACTTTGTGGTAGTAATTTTTTTGTGGTTTTTTTTCACAAACCTTGTACTTCAGACATGAATTCACAGATTTTGGTATGTGTCACTGCCAAATAACACCCCAATAAGTGTTCAGCAACATCTCTTGAGTACAGGGATACCACCCATGCATAGGTTTGTTGGGTTGTTTGGGGGGTAAAAGGCCAAATTTGGTAGGTGCAGTTTTTGGTTTTCCAAATTAAAATTTTGACATGCAGACCGCCTGCACTCATGTCCAATTTGGGACATATTTGAAACCAGCCAGTGTATTTTACCCCATCAACCCATATATTTTTTAAAAGAAGACACCTTAGGCTATCTCAAATGGTGGTATTTTTACACTTTCCATGCACTAATTCTACCACTAGCCTTTGTCAAACTTTGTGGTAGTAATTTTTTTGTGGTTTTTTTTCACAAACCTTGTACTTCAGACATGAATTCACAGATTTTGGTATGTGTCACTGCCAAATAACACCCCAATAAGTGTTCAGCAACATCTCTTGAGTACAGGGATACCACCCATGCATAGGTTTGTTGGGTTGTTTGGGGAGTAAAAGGCCAAATTTGGTAGGTGCAGTTTTTGGTTTTCCAAATTAAAATTTTGACATGCAGACCGCCTGCACCCATGTCCCATTTGGGACATATTTGAAACCAGCCAGTGTATTTTACCCCATCAACCCATATATTTTTTAAAAGTAGACACCCTACGCTATTTCAAATGGTGGTATTTTAACACTTTCCATGCACTAATTCTACCACCAGCCTTTGTCAAAGTTTGTGGTAGTAATTTTTGTGTGGTTTTTTTTCACAAATATTGTATTTTAGACATAAATTCACAGATTTTGGTATGTGTCACTGCCAAACAATAACCCAATATGTGTTCAACAACATATCCTGAGTACAGGGATACCACCCATGCATAGGTTTGTTGGGTTGTTTGGGGGCTAAAGGGCCACATTGTGAAGGTGCGCATTTTCAACTTGGAATATTGACGTGTAGTCAGCCTGAGCCCAACTTTCATTTGGGACTTTTTTTTAAGTAGGACAGTGTATTTTACCCCAAAAAGTATATATTTTGTAAAAGTAGACACCCTAGGCTATTTTAAATGGTGTTATTTTAACACTTTCCATGCACCAATTCTGCCACCAGCCTTTGTCAAAGTTTGTGGTAGTCATTTTATTGTGTATTTTTTCCCACATACATTGCACTTTAGACACAAATTCACATATTTCGGTATGTGTCACTGACAAACAATACCACAATATATGTTCAGCAACATCTCCCGAGCACAGGGATACCACCCATGCATAGCTTTGTCAGCTTTGTTAGGGGTTGAAAGGCTACATTTGAGAGGTGCGCTTTTTGATTTTCAAACTTGGAATTTGAACATGTAGAGCAAGGAAGGGGTTAATAGCTCTTATAAGAGCCTTTGTAGTACTGTACAAAAAAAATTAACCCCTAAAAATGCACAGACAAGAAAAAAATTTCTGCTGTGCAGTGATCAGTGGCAGGGAAGGAGTTAATACACTACACTATACAAAAGGTATGGCTTTTATAAAAGCCCTTGGGACTCACAATTTATTAACATTTTATTTAATTTATTACAATTTAAAAATTATGTTATACAGATCTGTCTCTTTCCCTCACTAAAACTCAAGTGAGGAGAGGGAGGCAGATCCATATGGGTCAGAACAATATTTACGAACCAGACGAATGGTGATGCTCATCTGAGAAATCACCAAACCACCTTTGCCACTGATCGGCTGTTACTGATCGCTATACACGCGTTCAGACAGCTTCAAAAGGAATACACGTAATCCCCTAGTGGGTATAATTAACCCCTAGTGAGTCTGACAAAAAAATGCTGATAGCACAAAAAAATCCTTCGGCGACTAGATTGCTCCATATGCGCTGCTTAGGCAGTGACCATATGCACTGCTTAGGCAGTGACCATATGTGCTGCTTAGGAAGTGATATACGGCAAGGAAGGGGTTAATAGCTCTTAAAAGAGCCTTTGATATACTGTAATAAATCAAAGTAAAAAAAAATAACCCCTAAAAAAATGCACAGACAGCAAAAAATGTGCTGCTGTGTAAGATCACTGCGTACACAGCGATCAATTGCAGGGAAGGGGTTAAATACTGGAAACGGCTTTTATAAAAGCCTTTGGGTCTCAATTCTATTAAATATATTATAATTAAAAACTTACATTATACAGCTCTGTCTCCCTCACTAAAACTCAAGTGAGAGGGAGGCAGATCTACACGGGTCAGATCAAATATTTACACATATTGATCTAACCAGACGAATGGTGATGCTCATCTGAGCAAACGCCAACCCGCCATTGTCACTTATCAGCTGTTACTGATCGCTATACATGCGCTCAGACAGCTAAAAAAAAATTTTTACGTTAAACGTAGTCCCCTAGCGGGTATAATTAACACGTGATGGGTGTAATAAAAAAGTTTTAAAAAAATTAAAAATGCTTCTGCAGCAAGATTGCTGCATTTGCGTCAGATCGCTGATTAGGCAGTGATCTACGGCAAGAAAGGGGTTAATCTCTCTTAAAAGAGCCTTTTTTTATACTGTAATGAATTACAGTAAAAAAAAATAACCCCTAAAAAATGCACAGACAGCAAAAAATGTGCTGCTGTGTATGATCACTGCGTACACAGCGATCAATGGCAGGGAAGGGGTTAAATGGCTTTTATAAAAGCCCTTGGTGTTTAAAATTTTATTATTTTATTTTTTATTATTTTATTTTATTTTTTTACTTTATCTGATCTGTCTCTCTCCCTTACTATAACTAGTAAGGTGAGGGAGGCAGATCAATACTTGTCAAAGGCAATATTTACTAATATTGCCTTTGACAGTATGATAAGTGCTCATCAGAGCACTTATCATACATGCCTGCACACAGATCACATAGATCTGCTGTGCCGGCATCGATTGGCTCCCCCTAGAGCATCGGAAGTGAAATACTTTCACTTCCGATGCTCTTGCCATTAGAAGGGAAGCGCTGCCTGTATAGGCAGCGTTCCCTTCTACTGAGCCGATGGGGTCGCTCAGGAGAGCGACCACCATCGGCTCTGGGGAGCAGCACGGTGTTGTAAAGTGCCTCGCTGGCGAGGCACTTTAACAACACCGGAGATGCTTAGAAAGCGAACGATCGTTCGCTTTCTAAGCACATGTGTGCAGCGGGCGCAGCCATTTTTAAATGGCTGCTACGATCACTCCGTGGAGTGATCATAGCGCGCCCCTGCACATTTGGGGGGTGTTGCACAATGCCTCTACCTAGAGGCATTGTAGCAACACCGTTAGAGTAAAGAAAGCGACCGCTGGTCGCTTTCTTTACTCCATTTAGTGCATGACGTGCCAGGCACGTCAGCTGTCGGCAAGTCCTCGATTTGCCGTGACGTGCCTGGCACGTCATCTGTCGTTAAGGGGTTAAATACACAGTCACACATACATACAGTCGTTTGCACACACTTACACAGTCACACTTACACACTTGAAAGTCGAAATGTTGCCCATTTGTGGATTAAAATCACCTCACCTTTGTGCTGAGCAATCTTGTCTGTATTCATTATTTCTTGGGAGCTTTGTGGAACCCTGGCTCAGTCACCATCTCAATAGACAATAGAGTGTACACCTACACACAATCACAAATACACAGCCACATACACAAATACACAGTCCCACTTACACAAATACACACACAGCCACATAAATAAACACACATTCACACGTACATAAACAAGTACACACACACTTACATCCACAGCCACACATAAATACACATACATGTCTAGTTTTTATTAGGTCACGCATAAATACACACACAGGGTCATACACACTTACAAACAAATGCACACAGACACACATACACAGAGTCATACAGACGTACAAACAGATACACACTGAGACACACACACTTAAAGACACAAAGTCACATACAGATACCCAGTACGCACTCTTTCTTGCTTATTTACCTTTTATTTACTGGAAGGGGGATGGTTCATACAGTGTGTGCATTGAAGCCAGCATCCGTCTTCATCTCAGCCTTGCATATAAAGTTACTACTAATTGGCATCATACAAATCCTTTATGTACTTTTTGCTCATTGGCATTATCATATAATCACATCATTTATATGCATTTATTGCTTATATTGTATATCCATATTGCTTATTGCCATGGACTCTAGCCCCAGATCTTTTGGAGACTTAAAAGCCCCTGTGGCCATACCTATGACTCTTTATTAAATTTTTTTATATAGCGCCAACTACATACTATGTTCAACGAATAGAGACAGACTAATACATGAGGTAGAGAGCCCGGCTCGCAAACTTACAATCTAGAGTGCTTTGCGCTTTCATATCTATCTTATCTATAAATAATATACTCTTCACATGTTTAACAAGAAAATAAATACACATCATAATATCTGTATACTTTAGTGATTTCGGTCTATGAAAAACCACTATATAAATAAAATTTAGTAGAGACAATATAGCTAAAATAAGAATTTTCTTATAACGCCTTGTCGGAAATCTGTCCCATTTCTTTGAGATCTCTTCCAAATTCTATCAGAGTAGTAACATGAGGAACTTATGGAGCTGCAGTCACTAAAAATGATATATTAGCTGTGACCTTTCATGCAAAATTCCGGCTCATGGTTTAATGTAAATTTTGCAAGATTTCCGAATTTGAATAGAGCTTAAATTCACACAAATGGAAACAGATGGTGACCCAAAATGCTACTAACTGAGTGCTGGCACTCTAACGGTTAAATATGTCTCCACTGGTTGGACTAGTGAGTGGAATTAGTTTTACAGTATACAGTTTTTGAGCAGGCACATGCCATGAAAGGCAGATTTATGAAGTGATGTGACTGTTTAGCAACTCGAATGTTCTTCCCTTTGATGTTATTTGTCTGATGCAATTTTGAGTCCGATTTATTTATAATACAAAGCAAAGAAAACAGTTGTACCAAATAACAGTGAAAGGAAAGCCAGAAGGAAATATGTAATCTTTAATGAAACACTCATATGCTATTGAAAGAGTTACAATTCACACTAAAGCTGAATACGTTAAGACTTGGTAGCTTTCAGTAAAGGCTACCCCACTCCTATCTGGATTATAATTATTTGCCTCAAGTTTAATTTTTATCATTCAAAGGGCTTCTCCAAGCAGAAACAAATGCCACTGTTTTACTACTTGCATCCATCTCAACCACACTGTAAATTTCTACTACCGTATTTGTTCGATTATAAGACGTGTTTTTTTTTCAGAAAAAATCGAGGTCGTTTTATAATCTGACCTCAAATTGAGGTCAGATTATACAACAGTGATCCAGGTCCCCAGCAGAGCTGCAGGGGACCGGGATCCCCCTCTCTAACAGCAGGGGATGTCTGCTCGATGAGCGCAGACTCCCCTGCTGCCGCCCGACACGACCGCCGGGACTTCTGTGATGAAGCCGGGTACTTCCGGCTTCGTCACAGAAGTCCCGGCGGTCATGCCGGGCGGCAGCAGGGGAGGTCTGCGCTCATCGCGCAGACGTCCTCTGCTGCCCCACTAGCCACCAGGGAGAATCGGGCAGCTGGGGGATGTCTGCACGATACGTGCAGACATCCTCCATGCTGCCCGACACGGAAGTCTATTATGACGGACCAGCTGCCCCCACTAGCCACCAGAGATCGACTTCCAGGTGAGGTGGAGGGAGGGGGCAGAGAGACAGGGGGAGGGGGGGCCAGAGAGACAGGGGGAGGGGGGGGGGGACAGAGCGACAAGGGGAGGGAGAGGGGAAGAGACAGAGGGAGGGGGGGGGGCAGAGAGAAACAAGGGGGGAAGAGACAGAGGCGAGGGGGGAGTCAAAGGGAGGGGGAGAGAGACAAAGCTGGGGCAAGGGAAAGAGAGAGGCAGCATTGGCACATAAAAGGAAATAAAAACAAGAAATGCATTTTTTTATATCATTTTTTATTAAAAAAGCAATTTACATGTGAATATATACAAGTTTAACTTTTTTTCCTATATGGTAGTCTTATATTCAGGCTTTCAGTTTTTTTCCTAAAGGAATATCCAAAGTTTGGGTGGTCGTCTTATAATCAGTGTCGTCTTATAATCGAGCAAATACGGTATTTTCTTTATATTAAAGGCATGCTGTCAACCAAAACATTGTGTATACTGTAAAGGTATAAAGTATTAAAAAAAACTATTAAAAATTAACTACATGTGTTAGTGGAACTGCAAGCAAATCTATAACCTGTGGTGTAATATTAAATTACCGTATTTGCTCGATTATAAGACTATAAGAGAATATTTTTCTGAAAAAGCCCCATCGTCTTATAATCGAGGTCGTCTTATAATCTGACCTCAAATCCAGGTCAGATTATAAGACATGGATCCAGGTCCCCAGCAGAGCTGCAGGGGACCTGGATCCCCCCTCGCTAACAGCCGGAGGATGTCTACGCGATGAGCGCAGACTCCCCCTGCTGCCGCCCGGCACGACCGGACTTCATCATAAAAGTCCCGGCTGAAGTGCCGCGCAGCAGCGGAGGATGTCTGCGCGTATCGTGCAGACATCCTCCGTCTGCCCCGCTAGCCACCAGGAGATTCGGGCAGCCGGGGGATGTCTGCACGATACGTCATAATAGACTGAAGTGTCGGGCAGCATGGAGGATGTCTGCACGTATCATGCAGACATCCCCCGGCTGCCCCCACTAGCCACCAGGGAGAAACAAGGGGAGGGGGGAGGGAGAGAAATGTTTGGAGGCAGGGGGGGGGGGGAGAAATGTTTGGAGGGAGAGGGGGAGATAGAAAAAAGTTTGGGGGAGAGAGAGTAAAGGTTGGGGGGAGGGAGAGAGAAACAACGTTTGGAGGGGGAGAGAGAGACAACGTTTAGGGGAAGAGAGGCTGCATTGGAAATAAAAACAAGAAATGCATTTTTTTATATCATAATTTTTATTAAATATTAAAAAGCAATTTACAAGTTAAACTTTTTTTTCCCCTATAGGGTAGTCTTATATTCAGGCTTTTACTTTTTTTCCTGGAGTAATATTAAAAGTTTGGGGGGTCGTCTTATAATCAGGGTCGTCTTATATTCGAGCAAATACGGTAAGCATTTGCCATTGACAAGCAGTTCATGTGTACTATATATTTACCCACAGGTGATGTCATAAACAGGAGCCACCACAGACAAATTTAAAAAACATTTTTGCCTCAATGTATGCCTTTGCTTGCAATTCTGTTAACAAAATGTATATATCATTTTTTAGATTTGTTTACTCTCTACCTTCACATTAAAAATAATGTTTAGGTGACAGAGACACCTTAGACATTTCCTTAAGTATGTCTACTGAAGGATTCCATTTGCACAGATGCATGATCAGCAATTTTCTTGATGGACACATTTAACTTTTACATGCTGCCTGCAGAGTGTATAATTCATATGTGTTCAGAGGGAACTCAATTAATGAATCAAAGTACTTCCGATAAGACTGTCTCTTTGATTAATTAACTAGTTCCCCCAAAACAGCTGGACATGAAATAGAACTCTGGGATCACATATAGAAAAGTATTATTAACATTTATTGTATTGTACCTTTTTCAAAAAATTAATTTGGGTTCAATCAATAATCCACTACTCTTGCTTTTTATACTCTTCTAAGAAACCCTGACAATGGTGAAATTTAACAAAATACAATTTAACCTTTCTATAATACACATGTATGAATTACAAATATTTTTTTATAAAAATTGCCGGCCATGCCATTGCTTCCATAAACTAAAACACTGGTCAGCCCTTATGGGCAAAGGTCAGTCACCAGGATTATTTAGGTATAAAACACCCAAACTTCACATTTTCATTTAACCCCGCAGGCAGCACTGTATTCAGCATGAGGCAAACAAGATAACAAGTGACTAGGTGGTCAGCTAAAACGCAACAACTTTTTAAAAAAAGAAGAAAAGCTTGCCAAAGTCCTCTGTGGGCGAGCAGGCAGCATAGTGTCTGTGCGCTGCTCAAGTGCACAGACATCCTCCCATGCTGCCTCTCGCAATTTCCGTGCATGTTCTGAGGGCAAAGCATCGTCGGTCACATGACCTTCCGGCACTCAGATTCCTGGGGGGCTGGAGTAAGTCCTTGGTGTCCAGTGTGGGTGATAGGGCTTGTCCTGGATCGGCAATGTGGGTGATGGGGCATATCCTGGGTGTGCAGTGTGGATGAAGGGGCATGCCCTGGGTGTGCAGTGTGGGTGATGGGGCATGCCATGGGGTTCTGGGGTGTCCTGGGTGTGCAATGTAACTTCTGGGGCAATGTGTGTGCAGTGTGGGTAATGGAGTGTACTGGGTGTGCAATGTAGGTGCCGGGGTAATGTGGGTGATCTTACCCATTCTGAAATTCTATCCTTAAGCCTTCTGAATGTTTTAGTCTTATACATTCATAACTGGTGTGGTATTGAAAGTAATGTGGCCCAGAGGCGTATTGTGCTCCTGTTTATGACACAACCTGTTCATATGCATATGAACTGGTTTTAAATGGAAATGTTGTAATTTACTTATCAAGCCACAGTTGATGTCATAAGCAGTAGACTCCACAGACACATTTAAAACATGCTTTTCTCCTAATTTAGGCGTTTGTTTGTAATTCTGATAACACAATGTATAGATCATGTTCAATTATTCCTTTTTCTCTACACTCACAGCCATACAGTAGTGCTGAACTCTGATTTAAAGATGTTTTCTGTTCCCAAACGCATTGACATTATTATGTTGCTGTCACTAGATGGCAGTAATATATGTTGGTGGTTCACAATTCATCGATCCAGTGGAGACAAAGCAGAACCTCTATGTTACATCATTTGACAATTGAGTGTTCAATGTTTTGCATTCTTTAACATTGTCATGGTAACATTGTCAGTTAAATTAAATTAATTATGCTACTTCATCTGTCTGTACTAAATTGGATTCATTCTAGTCTGGATTAAAAAAATTACATGAAACCAACATTTATTTGCATAGTTTCCAACAATGTTGAAGAACTAGTAGGGGTAGCTTTGTACTATCCATATTTGGTGCTGTCAGCTCTCCCCATGTCTCATTCATGTCTGCATATGAGATACTTAGTTTGTGTGTTGACAGGGCCCAATTCTATCCTAGACTAGCAGGCCACATGTGCAGAGCATAGCACTAGCAGCAATGGTGGAGGTAATTTCTTCCAGTGCAACAGAGATGCTGCATGTATGACTGTCACAGTCAAATTGAGACTGTTAGCAACTGCTCATTTGTAGTTGTACTTCACCGACATAATGGTGTTTATGTATAAATAGTGACGCTGTTTTTAAACCTGCTTCCTTCAGTCAGGTTTTTGCTCTTGCGTCTGCATGGTATGTATAAAACTGTCATCTGCCCATTGGTCATAGAATAGCACTTTATACCAAATATTGATCTTAACTATGTATTCATTTATTGTAAAACGTTTTATATTGTAATAACCCTTTGATATGCAATATTTGGCACTTTGGTATATATGGTCACTGTTTGTCTTTTTTTTATATTGTAAAAATATGAATAAAAAAAAAAAACTATCAGCATAGGTTTTACACATAAGACAAAAAATGCAAAACTGGGACTTTTTATTCTCAATAAGCGACTTTTTGCTCATTGCAGATAATGCCAGATTATAAGTGACAGATAATTTCAGTGCAACAAATTGATGGAAACTTTTTTATACATAGTCTAAACAATAATTATTTTGGCGCAACAGATGCACGCATGTTTTCTTTCTTTCGGAAATCATTTTATACATTGGGTAATTATGGTGCAATTGCATTATATTTCTGATGGAAACACCTTTATACATAACCCCCAATGGTACTGAAAATGTATTTAAGCCTTTTAAAAACCCTTTGCGACAATGGAAGTGTCAGGCACGTCCAGCCAGGAACTCTGTTGCGGCAATGGACGTACCTGACACGTCCTGCGGTGAAACGAGCGGTTTTCTTGATCAACGATCGCGAAAACCGCTCTGACCGTGCATCTCTATTGGCTTGATGTCGAAAGTCCGGAGCCGGAGCACCCACGACCGTTCCATGGAGCTGCTGCAATATGCCTCTGATGGTCAGAGCTTCGGATGTGGAAAAAAAATCACTTCCAAGGTTCTGAATATGTTTAACATTGCAATGAAAAAAAAATACTTAATTAGCTTAAATAGTGTTAAGGTTAGAATAGCTGTTAGGGTTACACTTAAATTAGGGTTAGCATAAGGAATAGGGTTACAATTAAATTAAAATATATTAAGAGTTAGCATAAGGGTTAGAGTTGGGGTTAAATTTCGGGTTTGGGTTAAATTTAGGGTTTGGGTTGGGGTCAAAAGGTCAATATGGGAAAAAAACCAAATAACTCGCAAAAAACTGCAGAAAACATGGAAACAAGCATATTTCTCAAATCGGGACAACATTTGAAAACTATTTAGATGGGGTCTTTTTTAAGGATTTGTGTAAATTATATTTTAGGTCAAAGTTAGAAAAACTGTTTTTTCTTTTTCTTTTTTCATCATATTTTATGATTTTTGATATTAAATTATACGATATGATGAGCATAATGTTATCTAGTCAAAGCCCTTCTTATGATGATAAAAACAACATATAATTTGTGTGGGTACAGTATGTGAGAAAGAGGAAAATAACAGCTAAACACAAAAAACCCAGAAATGTAAAAACAGCCCTTGTCACCAAGGGAAAGTCAAGGTCAAAATGTCTTGTCACTAAGGGGTTAAAATAGACCACAGTTCACTGTTTATTGAATGGATCTCACTATCTCATCTAATGATGTCTGTACCATCCTGTCTGAAAAACAGAATAAGTGATCTACATGATGTGAGGGTGGGCAACAGAACTAGAGACATTAAAGATTGATGTTAGTGGACCCTAAGAAATAAAGTTACCATGTTACAGTTTTTTTCAGGGACACTTATTAATAAGGGATAACCCGAGACTTTATTGGATAGGATGAAGACTGCAAACCATTATGTTAACAGCTAGGGCACTGAGGTATACATTTTTTTTATAAGTGTTGCTTAATAATAGGGCAATGTGGTCATTCTACTAAAGAAGAGTGAGCTTATTCACAATAGTTTCATTATACTGCATTGATATTGATTATTTATACAGAGCCAACAATTTAGCGCTAGGCACGGAGCATAAAAAGTGAAGTACAGACTATTCTAGATGAATGAGAAGACCAATACATTAGACAGAGTGAAAATTAGAGTAAAGAAACTTTTTATCAGTATTCAGTTTGATTAAACAGATCATCAGTGTAACAAAATCAATACTTTTACTTTAACATCTCAAAGACTGGATGCTAAAATCCTGTTTACACCTCTAAAGAAGCCTAGTGCAAAACGCGTCAGGTGTTTTTCCATCAGGAGCCCCATCAAGCTAGCTTCTTTTTAGAAACCTGCTGATTTTATTGACTGCATCTTAATGTATTTCACATATGTATTATGAAATGTATTGTTAGTAGGTCCTTCAAACCTTCTAAGTGCTTGCACCTAATCTTTATCATATCACATTAGATAGAGTGCCCATCTCTACAAGTAGTACAGTAGTTATGGCATATCTCACAAATATAACAGTATTAGGTTTAATACATTTCTCTAAATAGGAGACACTATCATCTGTTATTTATCCATATTTTTGTTCTCAGTTCATTTATTGAAACACATTCATTGTTTTGTGTAACCCTTTGTCCAACAGAGAGGTGTACAACCGTTAAGAGTCATTCCTTTGGCTTTTAAAGCCTTGAGTTCTTTACAGTAGCAACTTTATGGAAATGTTGTGAGATTACTAACAGGTATATTACAGAGGTCAGAACACAGTTCAGTGCTGGGGGAAGCTGGGAGGAGTGACTGGGTGAGCAGTGTTAGCAGAAAAGCTCTCAGCTTGTTTCTGTCGCCCCCTCCCCTCTTTATCCTTTGTACATGAGCTGTCCTGAAGGATTCGTGCACTTAAAAAATGAATAGTAATAAAAGAATGTGACTTAGGATATCCTGGGCAATCTGCATCTTGCTTATCTTGTGTTCATCTTTAGTGGATGTTGTAGGAAAGTGATTTCTGGGACTTGTGTAAAGCATGTTGTGCTTAGAAGACACGATGGAATGACTTGAAGTTTGCTGGCATTGCTCTCATCTGCCTGTAAGACTGAACATCTGTGAGACTCGCAGAGACAACAGTTCCCTAGAGCTAAGTATAATCAACAAAGTCACGGACAGAGAAAGACGTAGAACATAAAGCAAAGAAAAGTCGGAGAGTAAAATAGTTATAGGAGCAATGTCAGCACAAAACCTGTTAAACAGTGTATTCTCTTGCTCATCGCCTACAGCACCCAAAGTGCTATCCAAACATCGACTTCGGCAGACCCGTAGCCTGGATCCGGCAATCATTCGCAGTTACAGCAGCGATATAGAAGAACTGAATTATGAAGACCAACACACTGCCGGTAATATACAGGGCAACAGGTGGCGAGAAGCAGACTACTATCCCATCTCGGGTAGCACGTCAATGTCATCAACAGAATACCCATCAACATCTAAATCGATGCGTCTCAAGCAAAAGCCAGTGCCTCTTGGATCTTTTTCTACCCCTACTACCCCACTGGAAAAATCACCCTCCACAAGCTTTAACTTTGACTATGATATTAGGGGAATCAAGAGGAATACTGCCTGGGACCTGCCCTTCCTGGCTCGTAGCCCTTTGGCTCTCACCTCCAGCAGCAGCACCAACAGCATCTTCTCCCCTAGAAAGTGGCTGCAGCAGAAAAAGATGCAGCCCCAAGTAAGCCAATCGTATATTGTTTGGAAGTCAGAGGTAAGAAAGCAGATTTCAGTTGTACCTTTATATACACTTTACACTGTGCTGGCTATCAGTGTGCATATGCAACTATTGAACACAGATTGCTTTTATTATCTGTTTTTAATTTTATATTAAACTTTCCTAGCATAGTCTAGATTAGAACAAGCAAAAAAATTTAATTATTCATTTATCACAGAATGCAGAATTTTGCATTTTTTTCCTTAGTTGATGCTATCATTGAGGGAACCCGTTCTCATAGTTTTAGTTCTGTTGATGTTTTGACGTATAGTCTACATGTTAAAATCATGTCACATGTCAAAATAAAACTTCACTTTTTATATTTCTTTTTGAAAGTGTGATATCTTTACACTCTGAGGTAGTAGAACCTGCTCATTGTCTGTGTTGTATATACCATAGCCCACGCTTGTTGTAAAATGTGCAGATTAGAGTGCAAACTAAGTGCTCTACGTTACATTAGTGCAAAGCTATGCGGAAAATCTGAATATATGGCCCCGTGCCAAACATGAGGTTCTTTATTTTTCATTCCAGCTCATAAGACACGACTTTGGACGATATAGCTATCTTGTATGAGTAAAACAAATACAAATCTGTCTAGTTCTCATCATACAACACTTACTTTACCATGTATGCATAGTGTTGATTGTTTGGCACAGTATTATATTGTTTAATGGTTTATTTCCTACTATCCAAGAAGGTAGTTTTGTTGTGCTTTATTTCTATAATGTATTGGCTTCAACTTTTAATTAGATTTTATTAAAAGTTATTGTATGTGGCTTTGTAGTATTATAGGCATGTTTGCAATTGCATCACATGTCATTAGATAAAATTAATTTCAATGTTTAGAAAGTTATTTAGAGAAAGCTAAGAAATCAGTGAACCTAAATTGTTTTTGTTAGTGTAATTTGAAAAATTATTTGATGCAGCGGGTGTTGTACTGTGCCATTGTCATGGTGTTTTGACTATGTTGAAGCTAACAATTCTTAGTGGGAGAATAAGAACCCGTGTAGTAAAATCTTATGATGACAATGACATTACAATAACTGTAATTACAATCAATAACTGTAATAAATTCAAAGACACTGGAGAGTTAATGTAGACTGATACCTTGAAATATTTGCTCTAGACATTCAAACAATATGAAACAATATGTGCATACAATAGATTAAATAAACATCCACAGTATTTCTGTTACATATATCTGTTAAAATGTGATAATTTAATTCACAGAAGGTCAATATATTGTTTGTTTGTTTTTCCAAGTATGAACTCTTGTAGAGTGTCTTGTTGCCTTATTGTAACATTGTTTTAAAATATACTTCTTATTATCTGTCCAGTGCACAATAATAAAGTGTATTGGCTAAGTCTATGGGCAGGTGGCTGTGTGGGGGAAAGCACTGGGTAAATCCGGGGGGCCCATTGGCTAATTCTGGAGTGAAGATGACTATCTGGGGGGTGCATTGGTTATGTCTGGGGGGCACATTGGTTATGTGGGGAATCGTTAGTGGTGCATTGACTATGTATGGGGGATGCATTTGATACGTTTGGGTGGCACATTGGCTATGTCTGGAGGGTGCATTGGCTCTTTGTCTGGGGGCACATTAATTTTGTCTGGGGGCACATTGGCTAAGTCTGGGGGTGCATTGGCTTTGTTTGGGGACACATTGGTTAAGTCTGGGGGCAGATGGCTTAGTGTGTGTGTGGGTCATTGGCTAAGTGTGTGAGGGGATGCATTGGCTAAGTCTGAGGGGCAATTTCCTTAGTGTGTGTGTGTGTGGGGGGGCACATTGGTTAAGTCTGGGGGGTAGATGTCTAAGTGTGTGTATGGGTGATGCATTGGCTAAGTCTGCATGAGGGATGGCTAAATGTGTCGGGGGATGCATTGGCTAAGTTTGTGTGAGGGATGGATAAATATGTGGGAAGATGCATTGACTAAGTTTGGGGGGGCAAATAAAATGAAATAAAAACAAGTAGTAAGTTTTTTCAATCATAATTTTTTATTAAATATGAAAAAAACAGTTTACATGTAAATTTACTTTTCCCTATAGGGCATTCTAATATTTTCTTTTTTTCTAAATGAATATCCAACATTTGGGGGATCATCTTATATTCGAGGAAATACGGTAGTTTCAAGATCTTCTTGTTAAACATCCTTCTTACGGTGCTTTTGGTAGTGGGGCCCTCCTATCTTTCAGTTTAGCTTACTGTGATTGCCTTCGCAAATCTGTATGCACAATCTTGCTTCTTTAACAATGCAAAATTTGATGGAACCTTATAGGTAGACAAAAGTAATGACAATAATAATGTACTCAGGGGAATCATGTATTGACAACTCCACAGGTGCTGATGCATAGCTGCCTACCAGTGCTTCTGTGAGGAGTACCAGAAATGCTGCACCACTAGAGAATATGCAGGATACACTTGGAAATGGTCTCATGTCATAAACCTTATTGTTCTGCACTTTGTCACATAGAGCATTGAATTAAATGGGCTCTGCATGCGTTTTCAAGGGGCAGAGTCGTAAAATAATGATTTATCACAATACATTGAGATAGCTGTAATTGATAGTAAGTCTTATGTTACAACAGTTCTTTAACTAAACTTATGGTAGCAGGGAAGGGCTGGCAAAGGGGCCATGAGGGCAATAGCCCGCTGGGAGGCTCTCTAATTTCACTCAATGGGCTGGGGCTGCACCACTTTTCTCTTTTAAATGCCCCAGTTGGTCACACTCTTCCTATCCAGCTGTCTTGTCTGCATATTACTCTCTGTACCAAATCAATCACCAAATCTTTCTTACATGTCTATGTGTGTCTAACTGATGATATCAGGTGGACTGATGAAGTGGTACCAAGGGAAAGTAAACTGTTTTTGCCCACTGGGCTAACAGTTGCCAGCCCTCTCCTCTATGGAAGCCTTATCTTCTAGTTTTATAGGTAGGCATTGTTTACAAATGAGAAATGTGTGGTGTAGCCATCTCACAGGCATTTCAAATCACTGGAAAGTGACAAATATAAAAATAGTAAATCATTATAAATTATAATATGAACCAATTTTAAGTTTAACCAGCTGTTCTTTCTCAGATTAAGATAATTTGTAGGTATGAGTTAAAGTTGTGTGTGTGTAATTATTTGTATGGTCATATAACTATGTAAAATATGTGCAATGATTATAAAACCACATCCTGTTAACCAGTGGATAGCTTCCCAGTCCTTATTTTTATTTTAATAATTGAAGTTTTATTATAAGAGTAATTGCATATATAAATTGTCAGATTGATAAAAAGTGTTAAAAAATAACAAAAAGAAAGGAAAGAGGGAGAAATTACAACACTTCTGAGGTACAATAAGTAAATATTGTTACAATGACAGGATATGTATATACATGTATGTATTCTACAAGTGTTGCTGGGCAGGCAAACCTTGGTATATCAATTAACACCATGTAAGATGTCTATGTGTGTCTAACTGATGATATCAGGTGGACTGATGAAGTGGTACCAAGGGAAACTAAACTGTTTTTGCCCCCTGGGCAACAGTTGCCAGCCCTCTCCTCTATGGAAGCCTTATCTTCTAGTTTTATAGTTAGGCATTTTTTACAAATAAGAAATGTGTGGTGTAGCCATCTCACAGGCATTTCAAATTACTGGAAAGTGACACATATAAAAATAGTAAATCATTATAAATTATAATATGAACCTAGTTTGGCATAAAGTTTTGATGAGAGTTTTTCAATGTGGCGGCCAAAAGATAGAATGGGGTCTAGCCACATACCTAGATATTTGAAAGAAATGGCTGTGGTCAGTGAACTATTTGATTTTGTCTGGATGTATAATTTAGAGTTGTGTAGTTTATGTAATTTAGGTAGTGTTCCAAAGAGCTTTGAGACAGTTTTATCACTGTTTAGGAAAAAAGTTTGTCTAACTCTGTGAACTGGTCTTGAAGAATAGTCTTAAGTGGTGGTAGATTTGGTTTGCTAGGATAGATTACGGTTAAAAGGGTTTGCACGGAATGCAATGGAGTATTATCAGAACAATGAGGAATATGTTAGGGCATATAATATAATATATCTATATAATCAATTCAAATGAATTATTGGATACATGCCTTGGCAGTCATTTATTCATGTTTACATTGTATTAGTGACTTTGTATAGCAAGTATTTGGTTACACTGCTCAGCATATTTTCAATACAAAAAAAGTGAAAATAATTAATTTCTGCCCAGACTTTGCCACAAACATATCCACAAGGCATGACTGTACTGTTAAGCCATGCTGCTTCTGGGAAGATTAATAGAGGATGCTTAATTTGCTTTTTACTATTTGTAACTGACGTTAACTGTTCGCATGAGCTTTTTAGAGTGTTTATTATGCTACATAGAGACTACTCAGTCCTTTTGGTTTGTACCCCATGATCTTAACCATCTTTTTTTAAGAAACTACAAAATTATACCTTTCTCAAAATGCTGAAAAATAGGAATAGCACCAGAAATCTTAATTAATTTACAAATAAACCCAGAAATTGTTAATTTCAAACAAAAAATATGAATGTACTTAAAACATAACTATAAACAGATATAAATGTACAGAGTGTACTTTTTAGGGTTTAGAGAATAATGGTTCTAGTTCCTAATTTGGCTACTGCACCTTTAGGTTATAGTTATGTGCCTGCAATTTGAATAGGTCAAAGTAAAAAAAAAAACGTTATCAAGTTATGTGAAATAGAATATTCCAGCTTCATTGCTACAAGTAGTCATCAAGTGTCTACTCATTAAGATATACCAATTTTTTATGATTTGAGCTTTTTTTGTACATCCCAACACTTTTATGCGTGGGAATTGCACCTCTGCCAAACAAAGTTGCATGGAGTATCCGCCACTTTCCATTCGATATCCGCACTCTTGTCCTATGTTATTACCTGATATTATTCAAATGGTCACATAACTATGTAAAAACTGTAAGCAATTATGAATTTGTGATGCTTTTATACGTAACTCCCAATGTTCCTCTGATTGCTTTATGTTTAGAACTCTGTTCCATACGTACATGTTATTTAGAATCTTGGATCAGATCTTCACTCACTTTGGTTTAGATGAACAAAGATCTGACCCATCTGACCAAAGATTCTAAACAAAATATATGCCTCCTGGTAGAGCTATATGGAGTAAAGATGGCTCAATAAGGTACTTTGCTTGTATTCTTTCATTAAAGCATTTCTATATAAAATGCCTACACGTGATGCCATCTTTCAATTAAACAGAACTTCATTTTTTGCTAAAGTTGTCCTTTAAGTGCTGCCCTAAGCACTGCTTTGAGCACGAATGCATTAGACAAATGTAAGTTTTTACAAGATAATCGAGATAACCAAATTCATGATAATCTATATAAAAAAGATAAATAATAATATAAGACCTTAATAAGTCATCAGTAGTATTTATATCTGATTAATTAGTGATTAATACCTTTTTAATTTGTGTATTTATGAAATATTTTCTAAACCCAATACTTGTATCAATGCCATTACTAGTAAAACATATGCTCAAAGTCATTTGAGGTTATCCTTAAACTTGTGTGTTTGGGTTTTCTAAGGAGAGAGTTGATGCACAATTCTAGAATGTTCCATATTCACATCTAATTATTCAGGTAACATTACTGAAACATTACAGGAAAGCATTGTATGTTTCAGTTTTCCCTTCCTGGCTAGAAGCACATTAATATGTGCAATTTGATCCATATTTAGAGCAGAGAACAATTTGAAAACATTTTACAGTTCTATCCAATTCTCTTTTACAGCTTGTGTTTTATTTTATGTTGGCACCATGTGAGGTCAAACTAAATTTAAAAAATGTTCTTTAATCTGTTCCATTTAAATGTCTCATTTTCTTGTCATCTATAAATATAATATTTTCCATGTTGTAATATTGCTTCCTGTTATAACATAAAATATTGGCTAACAGGATAAAATTTCATAGTAATACATCATAATAAAGTGCTTTATCAACTGTCACAGTACCCAGTGGGACTTTGGAACTAGGTGTTATGCTTTATTACACTGTGCTCCGTTAAAAGAGCTATATGTTCTCCCTTTTCTCTAATTGGACGCCAACCCTGGTGGCTTCAAATTGAATTGTGTGTGTGGTAAAAGTTCTATTGTTCAATCATGGTTATCTTGATTGTGTAAAAGTATAAGTATCCTCTGCTTCCTTCAATAAATGTGCTTCTTGTTGAAACCTAATAAGACTGGTGTCATCCATGTATATTGGGGAAAGATTCTGAAACAGAACTGGAGAAAATAGCTCTTTTGGAAATTATTATTAGCAGAACAGAACATCTAGAAGTACCAATGGGCAATAGACCTCATCGCATCCCATTAACTTTCTATAATACACTGTAATTACATTAAAATACATTACATTCCAAGTACATCATGGGGATGTTACTTTTACCCAGCATCCTGGAAATGTTACTATTACCCAATCTAATGGTACTCATTTTATCTACCTCAGAAAGATGAAGGGCTAAGTCAATCCTGCTGGGAATTGAACCTGTGACCCACAAGGGTTGAACAGATTCTACTCATGATGCATTAGCCCACTGAGCTAGCTTATATATAAAAGAATGTATACAGGATATCTCATTTCAGATAAAATAATAGCCTGTATTAAAAGCTATTAAATAACTTACACTGTGAGTGAAGTGTAGAAAAAAGTTTTTGAAAAAGTAAAAGATGCCTAAAACCTTTCTATGTCTAATTTTGAGATACAGTGTCTCATTTTATCTAAGAGTGGACACAAGATAACTGTTTTAAACCATATATTTGTTAATTAAAGAAGGTACAAAGTATGCTCTTTGTCCACAAACATTGCATTGTTACAGTAGGGTACAATATAATATTAAAAATAGAAAATATTATTAAAATATAAATATACAAATTTAACACAGAATACAAACAGGTAAGAAAAATAATCAACCATGATTATAAGTGAATTGACAGGGATCTCTTAAGGGATTTTAGACTGGGAGAAGATTTGATTGTGTTCGTGAGGATATTGCATAATTGCGGTGTTCTCTAGGAAAATAAGGGTCAAGTCACTTTCCTTTTGTATTATGGTATGATAAATAGAGTGCTAGTACTGTATCAAAACTTATAGGAGGTATGAACAGCTGGGGAGAGCATTCTACACAGGTCCCAGAAAAGCTCTTAAACACAAGGCTAGAAAGGTAAACAGTGCATCTGGTTTCCCATGGTATCTAGTTGAACTCTTAGCATGTCACAATGGTGGGTCATAGTTTTTACCTGTGTTCCACTTTTCTATCTCTGTGAACTGGTCTTGGAGCATAGCTTTAAACTGTGGTAGATTTGGTTTGCTAGTGTAGATTAGAGTGTCATCTTTTGTTCCCCAAATTATTGGACAGCTTATATTCGTATTTGCTCGAATATAAGACAACCCTGATTATAAGACGACCCCCCAAACTATGGATATTCCTTTAGGAAAAAATCTAAAATCCTGAATATAAGACTACCTTATAGGAAAAAAGTTTAACTTGTATATATTCACATGTAAATTGCTTTTTCATATTTAATAAAAACTTATGATATAAAAAATACTTTTCTTCTTTTTATTTACCTTTTATGTGCCAATGCTGCCCCTACCCCCCAGACTTACCCAATGTTCCCCCCAACGGTGTCTGTCTCTCCCCCCCACCCTCCCCCCAACGTTGTCTGTCTCTCTCCCCCATCCAGTGGCGTAGCGTGGGTTGTCAGCACCCGGGGCAAGGCAAGTAATTTGCGCCCCCTAACCCGTGGATTTTAGCACTCGAGTCTCTTCTACTAGATTAGTTAAAGAAACCCTTACCCCCCAAGCACATGTATTGTTTGTTATGAAAATACTTATGTAATTAAAGTAAAATGCATCTAAATACAAGTTTATTTTCCAACACTTTATTGAGTGCGAACATGCATTACACACATTCTCCACATTTTCAGCAGGTCTATGAATACAAATATACACATGTAGTAACCTAGCATGGGCCATGCTATTATATGTCGTCTCACAACCATCGTAAACGACAAACAATATCAAGAACAAAAACTAAACATCAAAATGGAACCATACCCTGGAGATGATCCAAGACTGGGCTAGATGGAGCCAACTTCCTCAATCCTGTACCTTTGTACCTAATGTTACCCCCCCCCCCCCCCCCCACACACACACATATGCCATAATTGTTGTGCCATTCAGATGCCAGTAATATTGTAACTTTCGGATGCCAGTAATATTGTGCCAGTCAGAGCCCAGTAATATTGTGCCAGTCAGAGCCTAGTAATATTGTGCCAGTCAGATGCCTGCAATATTGTGCCAGTCAGATGCCTGCAATATTGTGCCAGTCAGAGCCCAGTAATAATGTGCCAGTCAGATACCAGTAATATTGTGCCAGTCAGATACCAATAATATTGTGCCAGTCAGATACCAGGAATATTGTGCCTGTCAGAGCCCAGGAATATTGTGCCTGTCAGAGCCCAGGAATATGGTGCCTGTCAGATGCCTGTAATATTATGCCAGTCAGATGCCTGTAATAGTGTGCAGTCAGAGGCCAGGAATATTGTGCCAGTCAGATGCCTGTAATATTATGCCAGTCAGATGCCTGTAATAGTGTGCAGTCAGAGGCCAGGAATATTGTGCCAGTCAGATGCCTGTAATATTGTGCCAGTCAGATGCCTGTAATATTATGCCAGTCATATGCCTGTAATATTGTGCCAGTCAGATGCTTGTAATAGTGTGCCAGTCAGAGGCCAGGAATATTGTGCCAGTCAGAGGCCTGTAATATTGTGCCAGTCAGATGCCTGTAATATTATGCCAGTCAGATGCCTGTAATATTGTGCCAGTCAGAGCCCAGTAATATAGTGCCAGCCAGATGCCTGTAATATTATGCCAGCCAGATGCCCAGTATTATTGTGCCAGCCAGATGCCCAGTAATATAGTGCCAGTCAGATGCCCAGTATTATTGTGCCAGTCAGATGCCCAGTATTATTGTGCCAGCCAGATGCCCAGTAATATAGTGCCAGTCAGATGCCCAGTATTATTGTGCCAGTCAGATGCCCAGTATTATTGTGCCAGCCAGATGCCCAGTAATATAGTGCCAGTCAGATGCCAAGTAATATAGTGCCAATCAGATACCCAGTAATATAGTGCCAATCAGATGCCCAGTAATATAGTGCCAATCAGATGCCAAGTAATATAGTGCCAATCAGATGCCCAGTAATATAGTGCCATTCAGATACCCAGTAATATAGTGCCAATCAGATATCCAGTAATATTGTGCCAATCAGATACCCAGTAATATAGTGCCAGTCAGATACCAGGAATATTGTGCCAGCCAGCCCCCCCCCCCCCCCCGTACTTACATGAAGCGGCTCCGTGTCCCCCGCCGGATGTCTCCTCCGTGCAGTCTTCCCTCTTGCACGGAGGAGGGAAACAGACACCGGATGTGACGCGACGTCACATCCGGCGTCAGTTTTTTTTTTTTTTTTTTCCGGCCGTCGCATCCATCGGATGCGGCTTGCCGGAAAAAAGCGTTCACAAGCGCAATGCGCTGTGAACGCGGCAGCAGGGGCTGGGGGCCCACGGGACAGCTGCCTTGGGGCCCCCCAGGAGTAAATGGGCCCAGGGCAGCTGCCCCGTTTGCCCCGCGTTAAAGACGGCCCTGGCGGCCACGCGGCCGCATAGGGCTAGTGCGCCCCCCCAGATATTGCGCCCGGTGCGGCCGGCCCCCCCTGCACCCCCCACGCTACGCCACTACCCCCATCCACCCCCAATGTTGTCTGTCTCTCTCCCCCACCTTCCCCCAGTGTTGCTGTCTCTCCACCCCTCCCTCCCCCCAGCGTTGTCTGTCTCTCTCCCCCACTCTCCCCCCAATGTTGTCTGTCTCTCTACCCCACCCTCCCCCAATGTTGTCTGTCTCTCTCCCCCACCCTCCCCCCAAGTTGTCTGTCTCTCTCCCCCACCCTCCCCCCAAGTTGTCTGTCTCTCTCCCCCACCCTCCCCCCAATGTTGTCTGTCTCTCTCCCCCACCCAACCCCCCAAGTAGTCTGTCTCTCCCCCTCCCCCCAATGTTGTCTGTCTCTTTCCCCCACCCTCCTCCCAATGTTGTCTGTCTCACCCCTCCCTCTCCCCAACATAGCCTCCCTGGTGGCTAGTGGGGGCAGCTGGGGCATGTCTGCACGATATGTGCATCCCCCAGCTGCCCAAATCTCCTGGTGGCTAGTGGGGGCAGCCGGAGGATGTCTGCACGATACGCGCAGACATCCTCCCCTGCTGCCCAGCACTTCCGCCGGGACTTTTATGATGAAGCCAGAAGGACCCAGCTTCTTCATAGAAGTCCCGGCAGTCATGCTGGGCGGCAGTGGATGATGTCTGCGTGCATCGCGCATACATCCACCGGCTATTAGCTAGGGGCATCCAGGTCCCCTGCAGGTCTGCGGGGGACCTGGATCCCAGTTTTATAATCTGACCTTGATTTGAGGTCAGATTATAAGACGACCTCGAATATAAGATGAGGGTTCTTTTTCAGAGCATTTACTCTGAAAAAAACCTTGTCTTATTTTCGAGCAAATACGGTATTTACAATATCTACACTCAGTCCTACTAGGCAGAAGTCAGAGAATAATACAGGAAATTAGCTAACATAACACAAACCTTTCATTATGTGTCCTGTACAATATATATGTAAGTCATTTTCCAGTCTCTGAACCTTTCAGAGAAAACATTTAAATCCATAATTCATACATATCCTATAAAGGAATTGTGAAAACTTAAATTCAGCTATAAAGCCCTGTCTAACATTGCTAACTGGTGATTTCCTAACCACAGATAGAAGTGTATGAATGACATGGGCATAATTAGTCACTTGACACTTTTCACTTCAAAGCAGCGGCATTGTCATGGTTGAAACAATTTCTTGTAATATTAAAGGGACACTACCACTTACATAAGATGCAACTACATAACCTGGTCATTTAAAACAAACACATATATAAATCATATGCCACTGTGTTTCTTGGATATGATTGAATAATTAAATATAAGAGGAAAAATAAAATTATGTGTTTATCTCCAAAATCTTCCACCCAGTCTCACTTTACAACTGTGGCCAAAGCCTGCATGATGATGTCATAATATAATCTCCTGCTCTCTTACTGGCTCCTGTGTATCATAGAGGGCAGGACTAGGTGAGTGTATACAACTTTGTTAACCTGCTTTCCAACACAAAGAGAGGAGATTAACCTGGATCATAACTCCACCTGCTTGTGATGTAATAGTTACATTGCCCTCCCATTCAATGCAAGTCTATGGTCATAATCCAGATTTATAGACTGCATTCTGTGTACCCAGTCCCAAAGTGAGATACTAGTGCTGTAAAGTCACTGGGGGGGGGGGGGGTGGCACCCAAAAACACTATATTTCACAAAATGGAGGCACCGAGTCACACTTGTTTAGTTACATATTTTAATAAATACAGTCACATAACAAAAACAAAAGTCATATTTGAAATCAACAATACAAAATAAAAAAATAAAACCTTTTCAATTTTTGGTGGGAGTGTTTCTTTAAGCATTAAGCACTGTATCTCTATGTAGTAACTAAAAAAAGTACTTATATTAGGGGGATAAATATAGGTAAATCAAATTCAATCTTTTAGCAAAAGTTGCTATACCAACTGATGGTTTTTGTTATATGCAGCTAAATCCTCAAGCAACATTGTCAGTGTCTTACGTCATCATAACAACATTGACATAATTGTTTGACACTTTAAAATCCTTTATCACTAGATGTTAGAGGATAGTCAAACAAAATCAGTAACTGTCAAAGATGACAACAACCACGTCTTAAATGTCAAAACTCCCATTGCAATGACTCATAAATATAAAAAACATTTAGCAAAAACCAGTCAACAATGCAGATCTAACATACATAGAATTTTTCCAGGTAATTCTAATTCAAAAGTGATCATTCCTACCTTCAACAGAAAACTTATATTCAAGCAATAAATACACACATTGTCACAGGACTGGTTTAATGCTTTTGACCCTTACATTATGAATGATACATGCGCTATGAATTTATTTGTAAATTATATTATTATATTATATTATTCATTCAAATTACACTTCTGATGTGACCTGTATCTCAATGTATCCCAATGCTAGAACTCACTGATCTTGCATACTATTCTTTATCTGCATTCAGAATTGTACCGGATGTGACTACTCATTCTACTATTCTATTCAATTCTTAAATAGAATTGAACATGTCCCAGAATGCGATTATTTCTGGCAATATCAAATTGCACCAATAGCACCAACCCCAGGTGCTAGGGGGCCAATAATTTTTTTTTATTAGGAGTTTGAGGCATAGAGTTAGCCCCATGCCCCAGGGAGTCCAATAATTTTATATTATTTGGAGCTTGGGGCATAGCACTTTTATTTATTTTAATCAGGATCATGGGTATACATTATGTGTCCCCAGGGGTGCCTATATATAAATATTTTAATTTAATGGGGCCAGCAGAGGTCGCCGATCAAGTGGGGGGCAATGATTTTATCTATTGGGAGATATTGACTCCCTCAATATTTATTTTCTTAAGGTGAACCCTTTTTAGTGCTGTAGGGAGTACAGTTTGTGTGATCCTTTTTTTACGTTAATAGTATTACCGCACCCGTTAACCTCGTCAGCAACGAGTATTAAATAAAAAATGCCTGTTAATATCACATTAATGGCACTTTTTAAAATAACAGGCAGAATTCCATCTAACCCACTGTATTCAATATCAAATCTATAGGACATAGTGATCTGTTCACTAAAACATGAAGTACAGTCACCTGAAATTGAACTGTACAAACTACGCATTAATAGTGGAGTAAATATATATCAGCCTGGCAGGGCCGGTGCAAGGATTTTGCCACCCTAGACGAAACCTCATGTTGCTGCCCCCTTGGCTTCTCCCCTTCCTCCGTCTTAGCTCTCTCTCTCTCCCCCTCCGCTGTCTGTTTCGCTCTCTCGCCCCCCTCTCCGCTGTCTGTTTCTCTCTCGCCCCTCTCCACTGTCTGTTTCTTTCTCTCTCTTCCCTCTCCACTGTCTGTTTCTCTCTCCCCTCTCCACTGCCTGTTTCTCTCTCCCCTCTCCACTGCCTGTTTCTCTCTGCCCTCTCCACTGCCTATCTCTCTCTCTCTCTCTCTCTCTCTCTCTCTCTCTCTCTCTCTCCCCTCTCCACTGTCTGTCTGTCTGTCTCTCCCTCTCTCTCTCCCTCCCTCCATTGTCTGTCTCTCTCTCTCCCCCCCTCCACTGTCTGTGTCTCTCTCTCTCTCTCCCCTCCACTGTCTGTGTCTATTTCTCTCTCTCCTCCATTGTCTGTGTCTCTTTCTCTCTCCCCATACACTAGCTGTTGTTACTCACCTCTACTCTACCTGCCTCCACCACTTCTTTCTAATGCCATGTGGGTCGGTAAGGAGCTGCGGGCAGTAACTATCAGTTCTGAGCACTGACAGTTCTGCTTGCGCTCCCTCTACACATAGACGACTTAGAGGATCGTTTCCAATGCTCTGAAATCTCTGTGTGTGCAGCGAGCGGGAGCAGAGTGGATAGTTACTGCCCGCAGATCCTCACCAACATGGCTTTAGAAAGAAGTGGAGGGGGAGGTAGAGTGGAGGTGAGTAACAACAGCCAGGTGCTTTTTGACAAGTGGGGGCGGACCTTCATCTCACAACCGATGCGGTCTGTGCCCACCTCGCGCCCCCACAGCCACAAGTGGCCTGTTTTCCATCGTCTCCACAGGCATCCTTCGCCTATAGGAGGCGGCGGCCCTGCAGCCAGGATAGAAAATCATGCCATTATGTAGGCTTACCTCCCACTCCTACCCCACCAAATAATCTAAATGAAGATCAATTACTGACCAAATAGTTGCACATCTGCTTTCAGCAATCTTTATTGTTCCTATAATAGCAAATTAAATTACTGTTTCTTTAATTTTTATGAGATTTTTTCTGTGCTCAGTATGTGTTTTAACCCCTGATACTAGCTTTAACCACAGGGTGTTTAACAGATTTCATAATGAAAACCAGTGCCATGAGTTATTTTTAGCCATTGCGGGAAAAGTGATTTATACCATTGTGTTTACGAGTAGGCTCTTGATTCAGTTACCTGTGTATTAACCCTCTGAAAAAAACATGTGATGCGTAGACAGGAAGTAGATAACATAATTAGTCAGCAGGAGCCTGCCAAGTAAGAGAATAATATAAACCAAACAAAAATGTACATTTATGCAACAAGGAGCATATTGTGATACCAGAGACCCAAATATGGAGAGCATTACATATTATCAATCTGTCACCTCGGAGAATGCCCAATATGTACCTATTATTTTGAGCGTAAGTTCTGAACATGCACAATATTGAACATGGAGCCATTTCAATAAGAGGCTGTACGTTCCCCCCCCCCCCCCCCCCCTGTTTATGTATGAAATAACTATACATGTATAAGCATGCAAAAATGAAGACTAAATGTAATGCAACATAGTGCAGTGCATCCACAAAAATAGGTTTATGGAAGTATGGGAGTTAAAGATTATTTCACTTTGAAACTCATTTGAATATAAAACAAGATGTGGTTATCTGTTTCAAATAACATATATCTTAATGCTTATCTATGACTATACCTCTTAACTATGTGTCTTTCTCCCTTGAAACACTACTGTATGTTAGGGCTCTGATCCCAGGTTATGAAACACAGAGAAATTATGATCCTAATATTTTTGAACATATGTGGGTACTTACTACCCACATACTAAGAATACTCTACTCTCAGAATTTTGAATTATACAGGGAATGCATGTGTTAATGAACCTAACAAATTTTTAAATAATATTTTATTGAGTATTTCAAAAGAACCGTATATTTAATAAAAATGGATTTTGGTAGTACAATTTAAAAATGGATATTTGTGGTACAATTTATATATAAAATACATCTTACATTATCTGCTGAAGACATCATATCATTTTAACCCTATTTGTTTCCTGTCTTTCACGGTACTACTCCTTTACTGAGGGCATCATAGGCACCAGAGGAGAGACGGGTTTCGTTTATAAAGGTTATATCAAGAGTGAAAAAATTTGAGCTGTTGCCATGGAAACCAATGGTATGTTCCTGCAGATTAGAGGACTTTTACAATTTTAACATAAATTCATGCCAGAACATCATTCATTACATGCCTGCCAACCTTTTCCCCCAGGGATAATGTCAGCGCTACTGAGCATGCGCCATATCACTCAAACTGACAGCTCTACTGTACATGCACTGACCCATATTCCAAACACCTGAAAAATAAAACTTGGACCGCGGACCGTGTTATAATTAGCACATTTACTTAGATCTATAACTGTCATCACCTTTAAACTTTCCTGTAGTTCATAAAACAGCGAATTAACAAGCATCAAAAATGAGCAAGCTAAAAATGATTTAGTATGGAATATAGTTTACATTAATCCCTGGGACAAAGATTTCTTCAGTTTTCTCATGATTTTCTAAGCGCAAAACGCATCTGGCGTTTTCCTCCTGTACGTTGGAGGGCTTTTTCTGTCTCTTCCTGGTAGATGTGCAAACTGATTTTTATTATGTTATGTGAAGGTTCGATTAACAAATAATATAGCTTTGTAAAATCTCTTGTTTTGAATACATATTTTTAGCTGGCTAGTATGTCTCACAAATGTTGTCCATTGGCGCAAAAAATGTATTGTAGAAAATTGGATTTTTTTTTATAAAAGATTAATAAGTACAAATACATTGTATTACTTAAACTTTCTTCAGAGAGGGAAGCTGATGCATTTTGGGTCACCAGATTCTACTTCCAGATCCCATGTAAAATGAAAAATAGAAACACACTGAAACATAACCCACTGGGAAATTGATTGTTTCTTTTAATTCTTAATTTATACCGCCTGTTTGCTGATTATTATTCTTTTAAATTGCTTAAATTACTGTGTGGCTTCACTCAAAAAACTTGGTCATTGATTTTAGACTTCATGTAACTTTACACCTACATGCAAGTAAGTAACCCCTATGGTGAAAAGGAGTTGAATAATTTACTTATTTTTCATTTCTAAAAATATGTTAGGGATCAAAAGAAAGTCCTATCTTTCAGTTAAAAGTATATACATGTATGTATATATATATATATATATATATATATATATATATATATATATATATATATAATGGAAGAGGGAAATTACAACTAAACGCAAGTGGAAAATACTGGTCCATAACAGTTAATGCATTGCTTCCATTCATATGCAAATTAACACTAAACTAAAAGTTGAATAGCAATTGAGCTATCAAATGGCTTGTGTTGTTAAAAATACAGTGCACAAGGCACTCCAGATGTTCTTAGCTTAAAAAATAATATTTGGATCTAGAACTTAAAATGAAATATAGATACTGGGCTGTGAAACACAATGAAAATGTTCTGACCCCCATAAATAAGAAATGTATTTATCTGTCTCTTTTGGGACCATTTTCTTAAAAATGTTGATCACACATTTATTATAAGCAAAAATGCGTTTGTGATAAATTACATTTGTAATATTTAGATGTATGAAAAATACAAACAAAATACTCTTTTTTTTTGTATAACTTTATACTGTTTTGTGTATAACTTTTCCTTTCACAGAATAGAATGGAATGTTTGAATTGGTAAATTTGGCAATGGAACTTTGACACTGTTACAAAAACTTCAGAATGTACTATACTGTGAGAAACGTTTACCAATTTTAGACATATCTATTTTTATGTCAATGCACAACAGAGCACGGATTAACCTCGGTGTGACCTTCAAAAGTTTGATGCTGTGTAAAGTAGAACTATGAAAAAAAAAAATCAGGATGTGAAGTACTTGTATGTGAAGGAGAAATACTATGATTTGTATAGTTGCTGTTACAGCTGACTTATTCCAGTAAGTAACTTACAATGTATAATGATTAATTAAAATGCCTATAAAAATATACACTTATTTTCAAGACAGTGGTGTTAATTCATTTATTTATTATGGGAGCTATTCTAATTAAACAATTAAACAATATATTGTGCCTCGCTTGACATAAAAGATTTTTTTATTGCAGCCAGAAATGCAAAATATAACATTGATTACCATTTTTTTAATGGATAAAAAACAAATAGATAAATAGATGTACATTGTACGGTCAGTTGGATAAAACACTAATGGATATGTATCGATGTTTTCAGAGACAAATACTGGACTAAGAGTAACCCATGACAAAGAGACCCACATGATAACATACCATGTCATTAAATAAAACAGAAATAAAATATTTGCATTTTATTGCCAATGTGAGCTCCCCTCCCAGATCCAGAGCTTGTTGGGGGACTCTGGCCTGGTTTCTCTTGGGACTGAAACAAGGCCACAATGCAGTATGGGAGAATGTTTCCAACTCTTGGTCTTTGGTCTTAAGATTGATATTCCCTGTCTTAATTTCCTGTAATTCTCTCTTTACTGAATATACCCTATAGTCTATTCCTTTCTTCTCAACCTCTGCTCCGGTTCGTTATAAAAATTGCTCTTCCTGTGCTCCCAGGTTTACTAGCATCTTAGCCACTTAGTGCTCAGACCCATAGAGAAGTGAGAGGCAACCGGAGGGTCTTAGCTCACTGGGATTGTCCATATCTCCCTGCTGCCTCTACTACCACAGGTATATGGCCAGGTAACCAGCATCTTCTGGATACCTGCCCTGCAGGGTGAATGCAGTGTGCAGTCTATACGCGTGGCCAACTGGGGAATGTCTAATCACCCAAATGGATAATCTGTTACTGAACAGTTGAACGCGGGAATGTATGGCTGTGAATACGCATATTCATATAACCATCTGTACCTTTTTGTGTTAATTAGCAACAAAGTTGTGTATCCATAATTTTTTAAAATGAGATTGAAACTTGTTGATGAAACTTCATCAAAATTCCACCATTACTATTCTGCACAGTCTGTACGACCATTTTTTTTTTAAAAAATTGGAATAATGATGAATACAGGTAACATTCTTGCATTATACTGCTGGCCTGCCCTATTATTAACAAGTGAATGCTTATATTGGATGATTGGATGGGCCGGGTTTTGCATCTAACCATATAATTCATCTTAATACAATTCGTCTCAGCTATAGATTACAAAATATATTAATATATATTTACAAAGTAAAGAAAAATTTGTAATAGACCCGTGCAAGGTTTACAAAGAGGGAATGTGTTTGATGCAAAATATGTTGACCAAGAATGTAAGGGAATTTATCAATGCCATCTATATAGATATCTTTACAGCAGACAGTCTTAATTATCCGTTTGGCTAATGTGGTTACGAAGTATGCAAATAATGAAATAAAAATAGAAATGTACAAAGGGTAGGCTTGTACTGATAAAAAAAAAAAAAATCATTCTTAAATGATTTTTTTATAGAAACTTTTTAATAACACTACCCTAAATGTAACTCTTTGTGCATCAGTGATAAATTAGACACTAATAATTCCCTCCCCTTTTGATGATAAGGCCTTTTTTTTTACCTCACTCCATTGCACACTCAAAACACATGCAAGTGTTGAGTGCTTATTTCATTAAGTAATTCACTAAAATTTGTATGTATATTTGCAATTTTTATGATGTGAGGTTATATCAAAAACATCAGTATTTTGACATGTTTAAATCATGCTTGTATTTTTTTAATGCTATCATCATATTTCAATTAAACTGCATATTCTACTTTCTTCATCAATTCCAACAGGGTTGCATTTATATGCCAGTTGACCCAAGAGTATTAACATCTTTCCAAGATACTAAACAACTGTTAAGACATCATATACACCTTTGAAGGCAGGGCATACTAAGTGGGGCATGGTCAGAAAATGGTGGAATATGGAAAATAATAAGTGATATTAATGTTTGTTTGTAGTGGTAGCACTATATGCAACACTTGCTCTCAGAACAATCATTTAGACTAACTGAAATGATTAAAGACAAATCAATACATGAGGTCGAGAGATATTGTAGGACTATTGGAAAATGGGCAAAGTAGGCCGAGCTAGTATTACACCACACATACTTATACTTCTGTAGTGCTACTTAAAAAAGTGGTGCAATTGATCAAATATAATGGCCCACAGTCTATTACTTTTATGTACCATATAAATATGTGTTTTTGAAGGAAAACTGTGGGCATAAAAAAAACAGTTATGTTTAACCCTTTAAGGACCAGGGATTTTCCTGGGCCAAGGACCAGAGCGTTTTTCAATTTTTAATACGCGGTTTTTGAAACATAAATTTCCTCTCTCTCATTTAACGTACCCATACAAGTTATATGTTGTTTTTTAGAGGACAGTTAGAGCTTTCTTTTGATACCCTATACATAAAAATGATTTACATTTTAGTATTAAAAAATACATATAAAAGAGGAAATTTTTGAGGAAAAAAAAGTTTTTCCCCATTATTTTCCCAATAATAAGCTACATAACTAGTGCAACACTAACCCACTTATACCCCCTAATTAACTAACTAATAAAAAAGAAAAATATTGGTTCCCAAACCCCCCATAACAAAAAAGACAGAAAAAAACTCTGAAGAGTGCGATGTCAGTTCAGTAAAAATCATGCAACAGGCATGCAGGGGTTACATTTTATTAAATAAATATATTAAAATTACCTTTATTTATTCAAAAAAACTTTATAAATTGTAAAAATAAAAAAATCTGTTAAAAAAAAAACTAAATGAGGGCCATAAAGTGGAAGGAAACTGATCACAGTTAAAAACTGTGATCAGCAATGAAAGGGTTAATATTTTTTTTTTTTTTACCTATGTGTGTATAATTAATTTATTTTTACTTACAGGTCACTCTCTGTGCTTCACTATAAGAATGTGAAGCACAGGGAGTGAATTAGAGGCAAAGTCAGTGTGTGAACACACTGACTTTGCCATCTAATTTGCATGTTATTGCGGTGATGACTAAATCACTGCGATCACATGCCCGGAAACTGACCGATCGGGTCCAGGAGCTTTGCCTCGGGTGTGAGGCTTAGTCCTGGACCCGTTGCAGACTAGCTGGCGGTGCCCACGGAGCGCACCGCCGGCTAGACTGCATGACGAGTTAACTCGTCATAAGGTCGCTAACGCTGCGGCTCTTATGACGAGTTAACTCGTCATAAGGTCGGGAAGGGGTTAAATGAAAGATTGCATCAAGCATAGAATACAAATAGAGTATCTTACTGAGTCATTCTACTCCATATATCAGAGTGATGACATGCTGTTTAGAATACTACCGCAATCTATGTGTGTGCTGATGTATAACGCTAACTCCTGACTCCAGTAGTTTTTAGGATGGTTGACATTTTGTGCATATGACAACAGGCCCTAAAAAGTCCTTGAAATGTGGCACAGGATCTCCACCAAATTAATTTCTGAGGAGGCATTATTTCCCCACACACTAAAGTATATAAAAAAAAGCACCATTGCAATTAACAAGAAACGGCAATTGACCCTTTTGCTATCTCACAGACACTTTTGTGTGCATGGCTTTTTATATACCCCCAATGTATTTATTATTTACTAATGGTTCCAATTTTTTTTTATACATACAAAGTTCGGAAAAAGACATTTTAATTTATTGCTGTTGTCTAAATAAATTATTTCATCCTGTCTAAATAAAACATTCAGATTAACACACACAGTTATTTAAGTATTCATTTAAAAATTTGGTTCGCCCATTAAATACCGTAAGTTGTGCTATAATGCAGGTTCTTATTCCACTATAAATGGAAGCTCAAACTATAAAACTTTTACTTTTTGTAAAACATTCCGTTTTTAAATATATTAATGAGTTTATTTATTGACGTTTTTTGTTAATCTATAAGAAAACCAGATATTGCTGTGTAATGAAAGGCTGCTGGTATAATGTGAGTTTCAGGAATATGCCTTGGCTTTCTGCGATCAAAGGCATGATACACTCTATAGTCTGTCCCATTACCTCACTGTATATTCCAAATCTGTCCTATTAACCATTTAATTACCTGGAAGTGATGGTAACACAGAATTAGGATTTCTAATTGGTTACATTTCTATATTTCATATACAAAGAACCGCACATGACAAATAAATTACGTCTGTCCGAGAGCAATACAGTTCAACATGGTTCCAGAAGAATACAAATCTGCAATTTTTATACATTCATGGATTACAGGAAGGCAAGTATCACTCTGAATTAAAGTTCTTCAAATTGATTAAACATTCTCCGTTGTTTCTTGAAAAAATTGTTTCATTTATTTATTGTAGAACAGCAATTACAAACAACCACTCTGCTCCCAACTGGTTTCAGCATCGGTTATATCATTATCAAAATGAGCAAACACAAATAACAAACATGTAACTTATATACACCAGTAGTAGAAGTGCAATTAAAAATGATTAACAAAACAAGAGACCATCATAAACATGCAGGCCAATTAAATTCTCTTAAATTAACCTCTGCTTGTTTTAAACCCCCAAGTTCTTAAATCCAAAAGGCTTCTCTAACTAATAATTTTTTGCCTACTATCATTACCTCTACATGACAAAGGTATTGCATCTAATTCAAACAACTGTAAAGAAGAGGTTGTCTATTACCTGTTTCTTGATAATGCATAGCCATAGGGTTATGTTTCCTCCTACCTGTATCTGCAATTTTATATATATTTACATTTGTATATAGCGTCAGAAATAAAATATAATAAAAGCTACAAAAAAAACACAATAATCAGTGGAAATTGGATATAGAAAATGGCATAGTTATAGGAACTATGCATTTCCTATAGAAGTTGATTAATATGTTATAGATAACACAGTCTGTTAAGAACATATGATAATATTTATTTATGGCAGGAATTCATAGTGCAGCCAATGATATCACACTTTCTGTTTCTCATGTGCATTGACCCAGAGTCCTTTGGGACAGAGAACCCTGATCACATTTGGAAGATGTCGACACTCATTTTTTAAATTAAATTTTCATACCTCAGATGTCTCTGGAGGTTTTTACATTAACAGTAGATGATGTGCACAGGACACCTACCAAACACCACTTGGCGAATCGTCTGATAGAAGTACCAATAGGCGTCAATATCAACAGATGATTTCCAAGCCAAAGCCAGATCTTTTTTCAAATTTTTTTTTAGGTTTTAAATTTTTGCAAAATATCCACATGTCCCATGTTACCATTTTTGAGGGCCCATCCTATGAGTAACAGATTTTTTTTTACAAATCACTCAACTATTCTACACTTCTTAATTGTTCCCATAGAGACTTGACCCTATGCACAGTTCTACTGGCAAAGAATCGCCGTGGGTGATAATTTCTGATATATTTTTTCGGAATATATTATGGGTCCATTTTCAGTTTTTTTGTGCGTATTCTGTATTCTGTTTTCTTAAGTTGAAAATCAATGTTCAAAAACCTAAATATCTGTCTATATGTATCTACATAGCACTAATCCTGTGGAGTAAGTGACATATATATTTGGTAATACATCCAAATGGATACTTTGAAGTGATGGTGAGGGTGCACAATATTAAAATCAATAGACTTATCTTATCCACTACTGTTGTTGTCTTTTTTGTACATGATATTCACATGTGAAAGAAAAAAAACAGTACAAGACATAGTGCAGACTGTTTAACCCCCCTTTGAATGATGCCACTCACTTGAGGAGGAGCCTACAGATCCAGTCTCAGGATAATAGGCATAGGGTAAAATGGCAGAATGGTTCCCAAAACAAATGTAAGTTGTTTCAAGGCAATAGAGAACAATATGGAAGAGAAGCAAATGTTTGTATGAGAATGCAAAGTGGTTTCATTAAAAACAGAGAAGCGTAACTTTCACAAACTATTGCACTTTCAAATGGATACTTTGTCTATGGTTGCAGAAAGGCATGCATGTGTCATTTGTATTTGCTGACAGAGATGGTGATGCACCAAATGTTTTTATGGTGAACCTCAAAAAATGGCCTAGTTGGAAAAAAACTTGCCTATATTTGCAGCTCAATTATTAATTCCAGATATTTGCACTAACAGTCCACATGGACAGTCCACATGGTTTGTTATTTGTTGATATAGAGAAGGCTCTCTATTCAATGACCTGAGTTAACTTATCTCTATGATTGCCATAGACCACAAAATATTAAAGTATAAAAGGTTGATATTTGCTTACCTGTATACTAGAGTGCTCATCAAATATATATAAAAAAAAATTGCATGGATTTTGTCACCAAAAAACAAAATTTCCCACTTTATTGCATATTATTGTATTTCTCTCTTCATCATTCTTCTGCATATTCCATTACAAAGTTAATAATTGTACAAATGCAGTGCACACTATACAAGATAATTAGAAAAGATAATGTTTCCTTCAGCTAAGTACCTTTTGTTGTAATAATATTTAGCTAGGTTTATGGCCTGAGAGCGCTGTGTACTTCGACATTCACTTATTCCATGCTGTCACTACCAAAAAGTAGAACAGATTGTATATTACTCTCCATCATTCATCCATAGGGAACATTTTATTTGGAATGTTCTTGAGTGTCTGCCAGGATCTTTAGGTTCGTAATTGCAAATGTATGCAATTAAATTGTTACTGATGCTTTTATGTTTTATTGTTTTTGATATCAGTCTGCATGTCTCTATTAATTCTTAATAATGTCAGTACATTTTGTTCTGATCCACCGTTCTTTCACTTAAAGGTACAGTGCCACATACAGGGGGGGGGGGGGGGGTTAGTTATGTACTGTATTTTTTAAAGTAACAAGAAAAATATCATTGCTGTCTTTTTTTTCCTCAACAATTCCAATATCTTATAGAGTTATTGCTATTGCTATAGTAACAGTCCTGCCTTTCTTCTCAATTGCCTGCATTCTGGCCACTTGAAACAGCCAAGTTCAACACAGAGAGGTTGATTGCACAGTTATGGCTAATCACAGAACTTTCTCAGTAGTGAGAATGAAAGCTGCCCACCTCTTGTGTACGTCCTCTCACTGATGTCATTGAATTTAGAGACATTGTAAATTATTTTCAGTCTACAACTAAAGAAGAACTATATTTTTGATCTAAATTAATGATAAGTATATTTCACATATATTGAAAACATGAACAACATATGAAAAATAAGTTTGGTATTAACTTTTTCAATAATTTTTTGACAATTATTACTTAGCCAATAAAACGTTACTATTATATTGGCACTGTACTTTCCCCTCTATGGACAAAAATAGTCCTCGTAGGACAAAACCTGGGCTTGTGCAAATGGGGCGTGTTATCTTGCTTATGAACTCACTGTTCAGAGGCTTGACTCCAAGAGGAAAATGAGCTGGCATTCTGGTTCATTGGTGAATAATAAATTGTTTATTTCGTAAACAACAGTGGCAAACGGGGAATGACACACTTGACATGTTTCAAGTCTATGGACTCTTTTTTTTCTCTCTTTTTTTTTTCCTTTCCTTTTTATTTTTTTTTATAAAGATACAAAATTTCCTTTTTATTTTATTTTATAAAGATACAAAATTACAAACATAGAGACAATTACACTCAGAAAATCAGATTTACAAGCCACATTATAACACAATTCCTGCTTACTTCATTCTGAGAACTAACTGCTCGTACATATATGTCGTGCGTGTTCCACCCGACACATATCACGAACAGAACATTATACAACAAGACACATTTGTGGACTCCGTGGCCTGACAGTTTTCTCCGCGTTCGATATGCAGCTGCTCCCAGATCATTATACCTCTATGTCCTATGTCCATTCGCCTCTTTTGTTTCTTCAATGAGTTAGTCCAACTCTGTACCTTGGAGGATTTGGTACCATTTATTCCAGAAATCTACTACTTTCTGATTATATTTATCTTGTGTTCCAATTCCTCTCTCCATGGCACATTGGTGGGACAATTGGGCTTTAATCATGGGCCATGGGATACTCTCCGATGACCTCCATCTCCTTGCAATGAGCAATTTTACTGTCGTCAGCAGGTGGAACAAAAAAGGTAGATCCTGTTTGGCAAATTCAGATGTAATAATGCTCTTTCGGGTGTTAGTATCCAGTCCGGCCCATATCTACTCACCAATTTGAGGGACACCATTGACCAGACTCTAGTTATCAGTGGACATCCCCACCAGATGTGTAACATGTCCCCCTTCCCCTGTCCACACCTCCAGCACGCCGAGTGGGATGAGGGATACATTTTGGCCAGGGCCGAGGGGACAAGATACCACCGATTAGCCACCTTATACTGGACCTTATTGAGGTTTAGGCAGTGTACCTGTTCATAGTTCACTTTCAGGGCGTGATTCCATTCATCTCTTGTTATTGTGATAGCTAAATCCTTCTCCCATTTTCCGATTGCAGGGGGTATAATTTTTGGGGCCATTGTCCTAATTATATCGAGGATTTTTGACAGCAGATGTTTATTACTTTGCCTTTCCAGTATATCCGTTAGGATACTAAGGATAGGCAGCGACTTATCACTTATGAGATGGCTCCCTATGACACTTTTAACTCTGAGATAGCTGAAACATTCCCGTATTGGGAGATCAAATTCTTCTTGAAGTTCACAGAATGACTTGACATTAGGTCCTTCTAAAATATCTTTAAGACAACTTATGCCCCCTTTTTTCCAATTTTCCCAGTCTCCCACTTCTGCCTCTAAGACTGAAATAGGCAGGCAAGGAAGCAATTTGTTACTAATGCCTAGATCTTTTTTGAATTTAATCCAACATTTAAGGGTTTGTTCTAAAATTATGTTCTTGTTAGTTTTGACTAGTCTAGTCAACCTACATTCAGAGAGCCATGGGGTAGATCTCAATTCCATTTTGTTCCCTATAGTCTTTTGTTCTGCTACGTACCATGCCTCTTCTCTCTCAAATTGCATGTTGGTGGCATGTGTCAACAACGCTGCCTGGGCGTAGTACTCAATATTAGGTATAGCTAGTCCCCCATCCTTTTTCTTTCTCATCAAAAGCTGTGCTTTGAGTCTCGGTCTCTTGGACCCCCATATAAATTTGTTAAAGGCTGCTTGAATCAATGTTACCCAACTAGCTGGAACCTTATAGGGAATCTGTCTCAGTAAGTATATGAGTTTCGGTAGGACATAGGCCTTAGCTGCCGAGATATATATAACCAACGCCATTTTTTGAAGGTGAGATTCATCTCCTTCATAAAAGACAGAATATTGGTCTCCATCCAGAGTTTTGGATCAGCAACTATTTGGATGCCTAGATATGTGAGTGTGCCTGTTGCCCACCTAAAGCCATATTTCTCTATCTCTTGTTTTTCACCCTGGGTTATATTAATCGGAAGTGCGATGGATTTCGTGTTATTCAGCTTATAGTTCGATAGTGAGCCGTAATGATCTATTATTCTCGTCACTTCCCTCATAGATCTTACCGGATCCTCCATTGTAAGTAAAACATTGTCTGCGTATAGTTTGATCAAGGGTGCCCCCTCTCCGCTACACCCAGACAGAATTTGTGAGGTCCTCAGCTCCCCAGCAAGAGGTTCCAATGTTAAGACGTAGAGTAGAGGGGAGAGGGGGCAGCCCTGTCTCGTCCCATTCGCCAATGGGAACCACTGTGACGTCACTCCTGATCCCGCCACTCTACCTGTGGGGGTGGAGTATAAGGCAATCACCGCTCGTCCGATGTTTCCTAACAGGCCGAACCTTTCCAAAGTCTCCTTCATATATCCCCAGCTGACCCTGTCAAACGCCTTTTCGGCATCTAATGACAGGGTCAGCTGGGAAATCCCCCGAGGCATAGCATCCTGAAAGAGCAATGCCAGGCCTCTCAAGGGGCTCAATGCAGCTCTTCCAGGGATAAATCCCACTTGGTTGGGGTGTATTAAATCTCCTATGATCTTTTTTAGCCTCTCGGCCAGTATCGCTGAGTAAATTTTAGCATCAGCGTTTAATAGGGAGATGGGCCTATAGCTGGTCAGTTCTTCTGGGTTTTTTGCCCTGTTTTAAAATCGGTGCAATATTCCCCCTTAGCATTTCCTGTGGCATTGCTCCAGATATCATGAAGCTATTAAAGAGTCTAACCAGCGCTGGGGCCACCTCGTTGCCAATAATTTTTTAGAACACACCTTCAAAGCCATCTGGCCCAGGGGCCTTACCTATTTTTTGGGCCTTAATTCGGTCTATTACTTCTGCATGTGTGATTGACTCGTTTAATATAGTAATAGCTTCAGGCGAGAGTTTTGGTAGGTCCAGACGCCTAAGATGTTCTCTTATCTCGGTAGTATTATTATTACTTGGTAAGTTATAAAGAGACTGGTAGTAGGAGTTAAACGCTTGTCCAATCTCCTCTGGGGCGAGAAGTGTTTTGCCCTTTACCACCAGTCTCCTAATAAGTCTGTCCGTCCTTTTTGCCTTTAGCAAGTTTGACATGACCTTATCTGCTTGGTTTCCCTTATAATACCAGCTTATTTTTAATGCTGTCAGGGTCTTATTGACCCTAGCCATCAGAATTTCGTTGATGTTAATCTTAATTTGTCGGATCTTTTCTGTCGCCAGCGTTGTAGGTTGCTATTTATTGATTTCTTCCCAATGTAAGAGTGCAATATATTGGTCAGTCAGCCTTCCACCTGCTAACTTTTTTGCCCTAGACCCCATCTCTATCAAGTGTCCTCGTATAACCGATTTATATGCACACCACAGAGTAAGGACCGCCATGTCCTGAGTGTCATTTTCCGCAAAATACTTTCTAGATTTTAGTTTTATATATGTAATGTCTTTTTCATTCTTTAGAAGATTGGGATTTAGTCTCCATTCTAGGCTGATTCTTTGGAAATGATCTTTAATTTCCATTACGACCATATCGTGATCGGACCAGGTAATTGGATGGATATTGATTTTGTTAACCTGGCGGATCGCAGCGATATCTCCCAAAAATAAATCTACCCTGGAGTATGCGTAATGTGTTTTTGAGAAACATGTATAGTCCCTCTCCGTGGTGTGCATAATGTCTTTGCGTTCCTGAATACTTGGCTGTCCCTGATGTTGCCCGAGAGTGTCTTCTTGTCGAGCAACGGGTCTAGGACACAGTTATAGTCTCCGGCCCAGATCAACGACCCTTGTCTTACTTTCTGGATCCTATCGTATAGCCCTGTAATATATCTAACCGGTGAAGTATTTGGGACATATACGTTTACGAGGGTTAGCCGTCTTCCATTGAAGACCCCCACTAGGATTAAGTATCTTCCCTCTTGGTCCCTCTCAATATGTTTAAGGTTTACCTCTATTTCTTTAGAAAAGAGGATTGCCACCCCTCTTTTTTTCTCTTTGGGTAGTGAAGCTGCCACGGAGAGAGGGAATTTACGGGTCTCAATTTTTATATTATCTCTAGTCCTCCAGTGTGTTTCTTGTATGTAACAAATATCGATTTTATCTTTATACAATCTCTGATACTGCAGGGATCTCTTTTTAGGGGAATTTAGCCCCTGGGCATTTAAGGTACATATCCTAAGCATCTATTATCCTGTTTAGATCTGGGAAAGCACCACCCGCATCCCACGGCCAGGCCACAGAGTCCACACACAGAACAATGACAACACACACACATATAGCATCAAAAAAACACAAAAAACAGTATTGCGCTCTCCAACCCCTGTTGGAGTTCACTTTTCTGCAGGGGTATCCCTGCCCTCTGCAGAATTGTTTTGCCATTCATTGAGTAATGGCATTCTGGATCCGGAAGTTGGAAACCCCGTTAGATCACTAAACAAATGAAGAAAAAGGACGAGAAAAAAAAAAAAAGTCTATGGACTCTTAATCATAAGGGCCTGGATACTTTTTTTTTAATGAACCAGAGCATATAGGGCTATGTGTGTAAGTATAGGTATTAATATGTTTTTAGTTCTTTTTGATCCAAGGTGAAATCTTATAGTCTGATTGGGCCCTAGACAGGGAGTGATCAACAGGTCTAATTTGGTTTTATCTAAGGTGCTGCTTGAGGGAATTGTGTCTCTCTATACATGTATACGACTAATGTAATATTTTATAAAGACATAATTCACCACGCCATCACAAACAAACCAACTAAAACAATTACATAAAGGAAGTAAATATCAATAATTCACGTGTCATGGCCCATGAAACAGCTCAAAATATTGAGTGCCAGCTTAGGTAAGTCACTGCAAAAAAAAATTATAATATTATATTTCAGAGTAACTTGCATATGAAAAAAATCTCAAGAAAATAATTATTCTGATTAATATAAGTGTGATATTTATTTTTGTTTGGTTTTGGTTCAATGTAACTAGGAGCTCCCTTTGGGCTTTATTCTTCAGGTAGAGAATAGGGAAACTTAAGGCCTAAGTAGATGAGTTGGAAAATGTCTCCAATTCAGCTGAAATGTTAGAACTACTGTGACCTTAAATTTGAAATGTCTTTGTTGGCTACTTTGGCCTAAAGTTGGAAATTACCCCTGAAATTCCTTTTTTCATGAATAATTCCTAACTGTTGATAGACCACACCTGAGAAAGCATGCAGCAGAAGATATACCACCGGTTCTCCAATATACGAAATCTCCTATAAATACTCAGCATGCCGTGGCTATGGCTTGAGAAAAGTTTTGGGAATCAAAATGTTGCCACATGTGTTGCAATAAATTGAATTCTCATAATACATCGTGCTGGGCATTTATTGGAGTTTTGTTTTTTGTTTTTTCATGAATCAAGCTCATATACATACAATATTTGTTCACATTGATTTTTTACAGAAACTACATTACTGCATTATGTATCTGAGCTATATTATTATTAGAATTAATATAGTTCAGACATAAAATGCTGTAATGTAGTTTCTATCTGAACTATATTATTAGAATTAATTAACAAATTCCCCCATCAGTGCCACATTTTGGAAAGTATGCGATAAAAGTAACATATCCCTTTCTTTGAAGTTTAATCACTTGATAGCTATTTACCCATACTATCAACAAACCTGCTTGCTATAAACAATATCCATGCATAATTTGTTACATTTCATATATATATATATATATATATATATATATATATATATATATATATATATATATAATAATAATCTTATCTGCCTTTGATGACTTGGAAACAATTTGTTATTTGTATACTTGTTCTATGTATATAGTTTATTGCCTCTACTGTTTTGATAAATATTTATTTAAATTATTTAAGAAAATTGTTGTCCCAGTCCTTAACACCTTCGCGACAAAGGACGTGCCAGGCACGTCCTGGGAGAAACTCCCTTAACGACAAAGGACACGTGCCTGGCACGTCCTGTGGTGAATCAAGCACCGCTTTAACGGTGCTGGTCTATTGCCTCGATTGCCTCCATCAATATGGATAAGCCCTCTGCCGGTCTGAGCTTCGAAATTGAAAGTAACTTCACTTCCGTCGCTCTGAATATGCTACTTGACTGCCCCTAGTGGTAGTTAAGTAGCATTGCAAAGGAAAATATTTAAAATACATATTTAATTAATTAAAAACAGGTTAAATAGCTATATTAGCCTACAGGGTTAAAATTAAATATTTTTTAGCATAAGGGATAGGGTTAAAATTAAATTAAAATTAAAAAATATTAAGGGATATAAGGATTAAAGTTGTGGTTAAATTTAGTGTTAGGGTTAAATTTTGGGTTCGGGTTGGGGTCAAAAGGTCAATATAGGAAAAAAACAAAAAACACTATTTTGGGTTTTTGCCCCATAACTTGCAAAAAAATACAGAAAAATATGGAAACATGCATATTTTTGAACTCGGGACAACATTTAGAAACTATTTAGACGGGGTATTTTTTAATGATTTTATTTGTATAAATTATATTTTAGGTCAAAAATAGAAAAAGTGGGTTTTTTAAAAATGTTCATCATATTTTATGATTTGTTTTGTAGTAAATTATAAGATATGATGAACATAATGGTATCTAATGAAAGCCCTTCTTATGACGATAAAAACAACATATAATTTGTGTGGGTACTGTATGTGAGAAAGAAAAAAATTACAGCTAAACACAAACACCCTAGAAATGTCAAAACAGCCATTGTCACCAAGGGAAAGTCAAGGTAAAAAAATGTCTTGTCACTAAGGGGTTAAAGATAAATAATTGCTTGGAAAAATATTTTAGTCTTTGTAATTATTATGTATCTATGGCATAAAAAAAAATAATTCAAGTCACTTTTGCTAATGTAAACACACACACACATATGTTTGCTCTTTGCCCTGTTTCGTCTGCCGTGTATATTTTTATGCAATCTTATTCATTCCAGTCCTGTTTAAACTAAACTCTCTGATTTATTTGGTGCACACAATCAAAGGGAATAATCCTCCATAATCTTTGCTTTGCAGTGTTTACCAATGGTAAACAAGTCTTGGTGTGATGGATAAATAATTAAAAGATCACTCCAATTTGAAAATGACCAACCTTTTTCCATACATATTAAAGATAATACTTATACAAAATGATGCATTTATTAAAAAGGGAATATCTGTATTAATTCTAAACATGTTTAATTTACTCACAAACATCAGGTTTGCAGCTTCTACTGACCATCCCACTCAGCTTTCAGCGTTTGGCTGGAGTCTGAGAGGGAAAAAGCAACATTTTAAAGTATCTTGGAAAAAGTAATGCCTCCTAAATGATAACTAAACTTCTAATGCGTACATATATATGTATATTGCACATGATCCTTACTTACTTAGGATTGCCAGGTTAACCAATATTTTTGGACACGTGTCATTTTGACCTGCTCCCCTGCAGAATGTGTAATGGAGGTGTGTCCAGATGAACTAATCAAGAAGTGTATTCCATAGGTACTGCCAGTGCCTTGATTAATTAACTGATTTCCTACTGACCACATGTGAAATATACATTTCACAGGGCAGCATGAAAAATGTATGTCTCCCTCTTTGCAGTTCATTTGCAAGATATCATTAACATGAGACATCACAGACACATCAATGCATATGTTTCCATTATTCTATTCATTTGCTTACAATTCTTAAACGCAATGTATTGATATTTTTTTTACTCTATACATTTATAGTACAAGCAATATTTAGGCAAGTCCATTTAACTATGTAAAAATACATTAAAAATATTATAAATCCCTTCATGAGCGATGATGGTCCTGGACTGTCATGGGAAAAACTCCTTTTGTGACCCATGATGGTCCAGAAACGTCATGCAGATCCAATCTCAGTTTGCACACTGGCATACCATGATCGCGATAAAAAATGACACGGTACTGACATGGCACTTTAGCCATGTCTGCTTAGTCCCCCTTGGAAACATCCGGGACACTGGACAGCCAAATCACAACACGCAGAATTGTTTACAGCTGTCTCTCCCTGCTCCACAGTGATAGCGGGAGCAGTCTCCCCTTGATCACTTCTTGTGCACCCCAGTATTTTTTAATAAAAAAACTTTTTCTGTGTGTTAGTGTTTGAGTTAAATAAAAATGTTAAAAATTTAAAATTAAATAAAAAATGTAATGAAACAAAAATACTAATAAATTATATAAAAACAAGAATTTATTCCGGAAAGGGCCAGTGACATGTTGGCCCTCTAGGGATATTTCAATTTTTTTTTAAAAAGAGTGCAGTAGATAGAGGAGCGCAGCACCTGGATATATCCTCCATGTAGCCGTAGAGTAGCCAGGGTAGCATCTGTGCTTCCTACTATAGACTATATTTCCTTTGATGCTAAGGTCACTTTTGGATGGCTGAGTATACTAGAAAATATAGTCTGCATGCAATACATAAAAAATACATGGTTCAAAGCTGCAATGTCAAAATACCCCAAGTCTAAAAATCTGGGATGTCTGCTTTAAAAAAAATGTGTACAAGTTCAATAATGCTAATTTTTAAGAAAAATGGTTTTGAAACAGCTATGTGCTACTTACAATTATTGCCATATAACATGCAAAAAAAGTTTTAAAAAAATTAAACATTGGGTATTTCTAAACTCAGGACTAATATCAGAATCTATTTAGCTTTTGTAGGTTTGGAAAAGTTTTTACAAATAAAAGTAAGGAAACATGTTTTTATTTTTTTTTAAATTCACCATCATTTTTCAAATCTTTTTTATATTACTTTACATGATATTATCAAAATAATGGTATCAAAGAAAGCCTTACTTGTCCTAAAAAACACAATATACAATTGTGTGGGTACAGCAAATGAAAAATTAGCGTACAACATTCCAAAAGCAGACCTGTCATGAAGGGGTTAAAATACGTTTACTATACCATTTGCTTTAATTAAAGAGCTAGTAAACACTCTGGAGATACTTTTCATAGTAAATTTAAAAATATTACAAACTATGTTTCAATCATTTATATTTTAAAAATATTATTTGTTACTAATATTTTGATAGGCTACGTAATGTGTTTCAGTTAGTGTAACTCAATTTTGTTTCCAGATTTATAGAAATATAATTTGAAATGTTTAAAAGAAAAGTAGAAAACTTAACTTTAAAAAACAGAGCTTCTTCTTTGGATGGGAACCAGAGTGGACCAATGTTTTAAATAAGTTTTGCAGTAGTTCAGCTGAAACATTTGTTTATATAACTTAAACGAGACTTAAAACAGGTTTCACATTCCTACACATGTTATAAGAACCATTTTACGTATTGTATGAGCAGCCTTTACGCTGTCTCCATCATTATTGTTACTGAGTAGAAAAGCAAACGTCTTTTTTTCAGCAGCAAATAAGCTTGTTACATTTTATATTACCAGTCTGTTTGATATCCAAGAAGGTCAGGGTGATGCTAGTAGTTATGAAGTGAAACAAAGGCACAATAATCTATAAAATATAAATTAAATAATTATGTGTGTTTTTAATACAATGTCTGCAATTTTATGAACAAACAATCATTTTTGTAATTAATATAATTGTGACAGAACCCTCCAGCACTGGAGTTCTTGGAGAGAACTAATGGCCCTATAGATTATGGACCCTGGCATTAAAAAAGGGTTTTAGATTTGGGGAGGTGGGAAAAGTGCAAAAGTTTGCACTTTGCATTGATTACAGTGTGTCACAGGGGAGTATTGTCATGGTACTTGACTGCAGTTCTAAGAGTGCTCCATATAAACTTGTATTTGTTATATTTCATGTCATGTTTAAAGCTGTACAAGTACATGTTTTAAAGTCACTGTGTGACTCATCCATTGTTTTCTGTTAATTAGTTTTACTGTTAAGTGATTATGTCCATTGTATGCCTGTAACAATTTAATGACTGGACATAGTGGGGAACTACAGTGGCCACCCCCTAGCATTGTATGCTAATCCCCTGTTGATGTAATTATGTCTGTATATATGTGTGCTGTTCCTGTAATAAATTGTCGTTCTTACTTATCTCTTACACTGGTAGCGTCTAGTGACTTTAGATCAGATCATGCTAATAAAGGGCTAACTAATCACAGCACTGGTTCTGTCTAGTGGTTTGGATTATTGCCACAATAGGCTATTCTTGGAAGAGCAGCTCTGAGCAAGGAAGCAGAGCTTTGATGGAGGTACCCAGTCAGGGTACCAGGGTGCCATCACAATAATGAATATCAGAACACACACACATTTGGGATGTAAAGTTTATGGTCCAGTAAATATAACTTACATTACTGTTTGACTTTTTTTTTTTACATTTAAGGCTTTTTTTACTTTTAAGGCCCTTGCTCTCTGGTCAAATACTAGGGCCACAGAAAAATTCACTGAAAAGATAAACAGCCCCCACATACGAGATTTATTGACGGATTGGCACATATTTAAAAAAAAAAACAATAATCTATTGGATAGAGTTCTACCTTTCTGTCCATTAGAAATAATAGAACTTAATATAGAAAACTTAAATCTGAATAATTGGAAAAAAAGGAAACATTAGTAAAATCGCAGGTCTTCTGGAAAATTCAAGGATTAAACCCTTCCCACAGATCCAGAAAGAATGAGATATTCCAACCAGTGAAATTTTCAATTATTTGCGGGTAAAGAACTACTTAATGCACCACTTGCTAAAAGACAACAAAGATAGAACCCTATCCAAAACGATTATATTTGTCGATCCCACTTCAAAACGTATAACCACAGATCGATGTCTGGAGGTTCTGAGTCTTAGGGATAAGGATACCAAGCCAAGAGCTTGGATGAATTGGGAAAGGGACATAGGGGAAAGTAATCCTATTGAGAACTGGGCGACCTCAATAAAATTAAAAAATTCTACATCAATGGCATCTGGTCCCAAAAATAATGAATAAAATAAACCCCATAAACTCTAACCAATGCCGGCGATGCAACACTGAGGTAGGAACCTCCAGACATATTTGGTGGGATTGCTTGATGATAAAATCTCTATGGGAAAAGGTTTTCAGGATGATATCTGAAATTATCAAGGAATACATTGACCCCGATATAGCAATAGCCCTACTGCATTTTTATATTTCCCACTTCCCATTTAAGAAAAGATACCTAATTATTCAGGTTCTGTTAGCTACCAAAATTATTATATCAAGATACTGGAAACAAGATACAATACCACCATGGAGTCAAATTATATCACAATTGGAATACCAATATAATATGGAAAGAGGTTTATCATTCCAAAATGATAATAATAAATAATTAGAAGAAAAATGGTCGCCTTGGCTAAAATGGGCTAACGAATGTAAAAATACCTAACATCAGGATATGGTGGGAGCCCACACTAGAACTTTAAGAACACAGTCACGACCGCCCAACTGGACACATTACTTAAAACTTAAAATTCTTTATATGCCCGGATTGCCTGTTTGATGCTCTTCCCCCCCGGCGGACTTAGTTAACAATATGAAGAAATATAACGGTCTCGCTACCCCCATGCTCATGGATTATTATTATTATTATTTTTGTAAGTCTTATCACTATTAATATCTGCACTGCTCTTTAAAACCTGTATCAGTGTTTATTATTCGATACTGGGAATCATTCTCTCTGTGTTACAGGTAAATGTATCTATATTCTAAAGCACTCACTGTATTAACCCTTTAAGGACCAGGGATTTTCCTGGGCCAAGGACCAGGGCGTTTTTCAATTTTTAATACACGGTTTTTGAAACATAAATTTCCTCTCTCTCATTTAACGCACCCATACAAGTTATATGTTGTTTTTTAGAGGACAGTTAGAGCTTTCTTTGGATACCCTATACATAAAAATGATTTACATTTTAGTATTAAAAAATACATATAAAAGAGGAAATTTTTGAGGAAAAAAAAAGTTTTTCCCCATCATTTTCCCAATAATAAGCTACATAACTAGTGCAACACTAACCCACTTATCCCCCCCTAATTAACTAACTAATAAAAAAGAAAAATATTGATTCCCAAACCCCCCATAACAAAAAAGACAGAAAAAAAACTCTGAAGAGTGCGATGTCAGATCAGTAAAAATCATGCAACAGGCATGCAGGGGTTAAATTTTATTAAATAAATATATTAAAATTACCTTTATTTATTAAAAAAACTTTATAAATTGTAAAAATAAAAAAATCTGTTAAAAAAAAACTAAATGAGGGTCATAAAGTGGAAGGAAACTGATCACAGTTAAAAACTGTGATCAGCAATGAAAGGGTTAATTATTATTTTTTTTTTTAACCTATGTGTATGTAATTAATTTCTTTTTACTTACAGGTCACTCTCTGTGCTTCACTATAAGAATGTGAACACACTGACTTTGCCATCTAATTTGCATGTTATCGCGGTGATTGAGCAATCACCGCGATCACATGCCCGGAAACTGACCGATCGGGTCCAGGAGCTTTGCCTCGGGTGCGAGGCTTAGTCCTGGACCCGTTGCAGACTAGCTGGCGGTGCCCACGGAGCGCACCGCCGGCTAGACTGCATGACGAGTTAACTCGTCATAAGGTCGCTAATGCGGCGGCTCTTATGACGAGTTAACTCGTCATAAGGTCGGGAAGGGGTTAAGGATGTCAGTTGGACTGTTTGTTTTTTACTGAAAAACTGAAAATAATAAACATATAAAAAAAGAATATAGAGAAAAAATGCACCATTCATAATGCATTAGTATATATACAATATCAGTAAATATATCGGTGTATAAGTTCAATGCAGACTACACCTTATTTCTGTCCAGTGAACCATTATTTGTAAATCAACATGTTCTGATGGCCCCAATCAGATGTAACATTATAAGCACCTGCCCAATATTCTGTAGGTCCCTTTTGATGCCAAAACAGCCCTGACCCATTGAGGCATGGACTCCACTAGACCTCTGATGATGTACGGTGGCACCTAGATTTTAGCAGCAAATCCTTTATGTCCTGTAAATTGCAAGGTGGGGGTTCCATGAATCAGACTTGTTTGTCCAGCACATCCCACAGATGATCAATTGGTTTGAGATCTGGGGAATTTGGAGGCCAAGTCAACACCTTGTTGTGCTTTGCCTCCACAACTCGTTGTTGTGTTCCTCAAGACATTCCTTAAACATTTTTGCTTTGTGGTAGGACGCATTATCCTGCTTAAAGAGCCAATGCCATTAGGGAATACCATTTCCATGAAAGGGTGCACATGGTCTGCAACAATGCTTAGGTAGGTGGTACGTGTCAAAGTAACATCCACATGAATAACGGGACCCAACTTATCATAATGTTTTGGCTTATCGGTATATATACGCAATTAAGGGAGCACTGTGTTGAAATTTTTTAGGATGAGTGTACACAGCATTCCTGAATTATAAGATTTATAGTCCATGACATGACTAGGATTCTGGACACTGATAGGCAAACTGTCTGTGCAAGGACACCAGTGTCCACTGCAAGGTCTGTGAAGGTCCATAGAACATCATTATAGTGTCTGTCACAAAGTCCAGTAAATGTGCCTAGCCCAGGTTCTGGGACAATACCAAATCTAAATATTATTGGTAATGTATTGGAAGTGCATGCACTAAAGTGTCTTTTCTCTATAACTGAATTCACTCCTTAAAAGATAATGATTTTCTTAATTGATACCTACAAAAAAGGGAGCTGAATAAGACGATGTCCTGTTTAAAACAGCTGATAACAATTGACACTTACTACACTCTAAACTCTCTTTGTGACTCAGTGTCTCTACAGCCATTCTGCAGTCTGTTTTATTCTTGGTGGTGAACATTTTCGTTGAATATGTATGTATGTAAAAATACAATATTTACCATAGAAACCATTGGCATGAAACACATTCAGCATTGTTGAGGGCTTATCAAAACTAACAAAAGCATACCGCTAATATAGCAACAGCTCTGCATGATTAATGTCAATGTATACATTTCTTTTACTTTTCACTGTAGATTTATCCACTACCAGTCATTGCTTTCATGGATCTGTTCTATTGTTTATGAAAAATGAAATGGTGGAAAACATTAGACAGGATTACCCTTGCTTACTTTTGTATGAATGTATTCAGTGGATTTTGCTTTGAAACGGTTACTTCAGCATAAATGCCAATTCTTTTTCTATTTCTTACTTAATTTTTTGTGGTCACATTATAGGCCTTTCAGAAAGACACTCATATAAGATATTCATCGAAGCCAGGGGAGTCCACATTTTCTTAGGTGGGCCGCACAATCTGAAATGCATAGGTTTGTATAGAAACATTTTGGGTTATTTAGCTTTAACATAAAACCAATTTAAAAAAGTTAAAACAACTTTTTTCAAACAAAACATGTTTCAGTGGCTAATTGAAATATGTGTATATAAATCATTTACACCAGATCTTGCTTATCAGATGGGCCTTATTTGGCCCACATGACTCATGCTGGATGCATCTTTTCTAAGCAAAAACAGGACTGAATGGTTAATTTAAGGTAGTGCTTAGAATGCTGCATAACATGTATCTTATTTTACCTATAATTAGTATCATTTTATTCATTTTTTAGTGTCTTCTGTGATGGCTTCTGTGGGGGGAGTAGTAGTCCTTAACAGCTATATTGCAAGAGGTTGCAAATGTCTTATTTTGGGTACAAAAGCCTTGCAGGATAAATTAACCCGATTTGAACTAGATTCAATGGTGCCAGTTAAAAACACTATAGAAACACTGTATTGTGCAGTAACTATTGCACAAACACTGATTCGATGATGGTCGGTAAAAATTAACGGGCAAAGAACATTTTTACCCATTAATTTACTGCCTCAACAACATGACTTAAATATGCAGCCGATACATGCACATTAACCATTTCAGTGCTGTAGGTAACACAAACGGTACTAACCCTATTTTAACCTTTATGTTAACCCTCTCCAAATGGCTCCCAAACTAATACGTGGGGCCAGGGGTTGTCAAAATGCACCTACCTCCCTAATAAAAACTACAGGGACCTGGGGCTTGCCCCATTTATTACACGCTGGTCAGGGGCATTTTAGAATTCCCTAGCTAACATCAGAGGGGGGGGGGGGGGGGGGGGGCAGGGACCATTTTGCAAGCCCCTGGTATTATTTTTAGGGGGGCAGGGGAAGAGATCTGGGGAATGACTATTACACCCACGGTCTGCTAGTGTTACAGTAATATTTTTTTGTAGAATAAAACAGTTTAAAAAAAAAAAATGCTATTATTTCCATACCACAGAACTTGTGCTTTAACACACAACAGTTTTGCCGTTTCCATTAGAATTGAATTACACGTTGCAATAACGTGCAATACAAAAACTTTAACTTTTGCCAAGTTTAACTGTGTTGAATCTGGGCTATTATGTGTTTATTGTGGGAAATCATAATGTTTAATAGTGCTATAACAGAATTAAATCATCTATAAATTGCACACCAATATCACACACTGTTCAGGCCTCAGAGAAGCCAACAGTCCTCATAAATGATCTGATTTAGCATGCATCTCATATTACATTACAGGGAACTAACATATTTTAATAATATGCTGAAAAGAGTTGTGTAATACATAAACCTTTTTACTAATGTACCAGCAAAGCAATAGCCCTAATTTCAGTGTTTATAATACTGCTTACATGAACATTTGGAAATTATATTTATAGTTGAAATGTAACAGACATGAGGAGTCAAGTGTATGTTTAGGCAAGGCACTTAGGTCATTGAAAAGTGCAGTGAAAAGCAAGACATTCTACAAGTGTTGTATGAAAACAAACTGATGTCAATGGCTGAGATGTTACCCAATAAAGATTCCACTATCTTTGGTTCATTTGGTTGCTATTAGCAGCAGCAATACCCTTAAATGGAGAGTCGGAGACAGATGACTGTTTTAACAGTAATCAGTATCTGTTCTGCTACTTGTCTCTCACAGTAAGTGTCGACCAGAGGGCTCAGGTAGCAATGTATAAATGACTTTGTATCTATATGTGGAGCTCAAAAGAGATAAGAAAATAAAGTTCACTACAAACTATTTATATGGTTTTTAAATGCTCACCTTTGTGTGTTCTATCTGTTCCACAATCCATAACACTGTGTCATTTCAATAAAAATCACTTCTTTCTCCCCTTCACCGTGGTAAGCAAACCAATGCCCCTTCCAATACTGCTGTGTAATGTTTCGCAAGACATTGCACAGTTACCAACATTTAAAAAAGGTTTCCAGGGACACTTTGCACCGTAGCTTTCAATTACTTACTTGAAACCTTACCACGCTCACTCCCCCAAAGTCCTTACCACTCTGCTAAACCCATATAATTAGCATAAAGTTATTATGGTGCAGATTATATCACTTCACATTAAATCATCATTATGCCAGATACATATACATCAACATAATATTTTTGTTCAGAATAGGGAAATTGTATTTTAAAGCACAATTGAAAAATACATTGTTTCTATATAGAACACATTCAAAAAGACATAGAGCTTTATCTTTGCTCTTTATGCATAAGCTCCATTGAAACACACTCTGCCAGTCACAGAAAGGGGTTGGTAAGGTACAGTTATCAGATAATAAAAATGATTTTGAAAAAATGCATTCCTTGTTTTTGTTTCCTTCCTCTGCTCCTCTTCACTTCATTTCTCCTTCCCTTTTTAATTTGTATTGCCCCCACACCCCCCTGGGAATTTAGAAGTGAAAATGGTGCAGCCCCAGCTCTTTGAATCAGGACAGAGTTTATCCTGGAGGATCTTCTGCCCCCATGCCAGCTGTCCTCTGCCAGCGTACAAGTGGTAACTGATAACTGCTCCTGGATTCCTGTATGGTACAGCAACCTCATTCATGACATATAGAGAAGACTATCTCATATAGAGGTCTTTCCATTTGCACCTGCAAGACTTAATCCAAGTTGCCCCCTGTCCAGCTATGTGCCTTATTCTCAATCTTCAAAAGATTATCGGAACTCATCGCTCAAACACACTATACATCCTTGGAACAACCATTAAGAAACTTCTGTCAGACCCACATAATTCTTAGAGTCCCTCCACACACTAATTAGTTATTACCATTAGTCTCTTCCAGTCCTTCCACCTTAAGGTTCTCTTCCACTTATTCTACATTGCTCTCACCGAGTTGAAAAAATGCCTACGTGGTGCTTCATAAAGGCTCGATGAAGGCATTTTTTCCCAGGGTGAGGGGTCTGCTCTCCATGCTGTACACCATATCTATGGCTTAAAACCGTTCAAAGGAGCATTGTCGTCAGTTGCCTTATTGCCGAAGTTCACTTCGTCTCAATTCGCTATTATCTCTTTGTCGAAAGCGTCTTAATAGGAAACACCAGAAATCCCACCCACTTGAGTCAATATTAATGTATAGCAATTATTTTATGACATTGGCCTTCTCTTATAACTCTGTAAATGTTGTTAATTTTCTAGAAGGCCAGCACACTTTGTTATACCAAGGGTAAGACAACTTCAGCAATACAAATCACCTCCAGTGTAACACACATTAATAGATTAGATGACTTGTCAAAACAGCCGCCAATGCATCTTCTAGTTATAGACGTGCCTTGTGGTATTTGGAATCTGCATCTATCATGCATTCCATCTTAAACAACATACTGTATTTGGTCTGATTAAAATGTCTTTATAAACAGCATCTTTTGCCAAGTTGTACTCTTGTTTTGTCTTCAGCACTTAAAAATGCCTCACGGACAAAACAATGAGATTAATTAGCGCTTTCTTGTCTACCTAGCCTAGTCCTTGTTTTAAGAAAACTCACTTAAAGCTCTGTCAGACAAGCGTACAGACACTATCTTATCAGTGTTATCAGTTGTTTTTGTCTCAACATGAAATATTTACAACACACTGTGTGACACAAAGCACTACTCTACAAGTCCTGAATCACACATTACAACAATAGCATCGGACCTCAGAGATGTCCAGTTAAGTCAACTGTATGGAGTCTTTGTATAGATACTTAAAGGACAACTGAAGCAAAAAATGAACTTATGTTTAACTAAAAGATTGTATCAAGTGCAAATTTATAAAGAAATTATTTAATGAACGAATAGACATTAAATGTCTTATTAAGGCTTCTCTACTCCATATAGTTCTCTCAGGGGGCAGATATGTTGTTTATCTTGGGTAAGATCATCACTCACCTTGGTTCAGATGAACTAAGATCTGACCCATCTTACCAAAGATTCTAAACAAAATGTCTGCCTCCTGGTAGAGCTATATGGAGTAAAGAATGTTTAATAAGGTACTTTATTTGTATTCTTTCATTGGAGCATTTCTATATAAAATACCTACACTTGATGCCATCTTTCAATTAAACAGAACTCCATTTTTTGCAACAGTTGTCCTTTAAATATTAACCAAGCCTTTCCTGTTGAAAATCCCAGGTTTATGGCATTCAGAGCCGTAAATATAAAAGTAGCTGTGGTCAGGCAATGGTTGCAGGAATTACAGTTAGTTAAATCTAACATTATTGAATGTATTATGTGCATGTATGCATATATTAACATATGTTACAAGGTTATTACACTAGCTTGTTACAGCAATTTGTTATTTTTACAGCCCTTTTCTGCATGTGAGGCTCAAGTTGCTTTGTAAACATGCATCTCAAGTGATGTAGAGTTTGTGTTAGCAAAACTGCAAGCAAATGGGTTAAGTAAGAGCATAATATGTATCAAATGTCCTGAGAATTGACAGCAAGGTCATGCTATAGTATTTTTATTCAAAAGCAAAGTTTAAAAATAAATCCAGTACTTACAATAAAATGTGTTTGAAAACACATAATAAATCAGTTCACTTAGTGCTAGGGAATGGCACCTTTTACTATTTGTTGTCTGGTGTTACTTCTGCTAGACCTTACACCTTATTATTAAGATTTTTTTTTTCTGGAAACTACTGCATTAGTCTATTTTTGCCTGTTTTATGTCTGTTTGAAATGAGCGTTTGCTATAATTTTAAAGTTGGTGGAATACACTAATTTACTAATAAGTTCATTTTCATGACTGCTTATCAAAGAACCTAATGGAATTATGGGTATTACCCATGTTTAACTTGTGTAGGCAGCCAGTCAATGTTGGTACTCTAATTTAAAACATTATCATGTATAATTAGGAAAGTTCCATTTCATCTTGACAGGGACTCCATCAGAACTGTTTATATCTGTTTGTTACCATTCTAATTTAAACATTTAACAAACCTGAACCAACTTTAGAAACAGCCTTTGATAAATATTTTAATCATACTTTTAGGAGTTGTTTTGACATGTTTCATAATACCCATACGTAACTGCTGCCATGGTTAGCCAGGAAATATAGTTCATGAAAATTGTCTTTGCTGAAGATGGCAATCATTGCTAAGATTTTTACCATTATAACCTTCTACTTGTTGCTTCTATTTTTTTTTTTTTTTTTTTAGATAGGGTATTCTATTTTTAAAATTAAATCGGATTTCACAGGTAAAAATTAAAGTTCAAAGATAACTGGCTTACAGATAGAGTTCAGAGATTTGTTGTTAGTGCAATACTCTCAAATTAGACAATGGTATTATGCACAGTAACTTAGGTTCTGGCCTTGGTTGAGGTTTTCAGATGATTTTCATTTTCTTAACGGTAATATATGGACTATATATGGAATATATGCTTGATGATTATCCCCTCAGCAGGATTGGGAGAAATTAGTGTTCTATCACATGCAAAGGCAGACGAGATTCAGTTGTGATAAAGACAAAGCTGTGCATTCTGGGAGCAAGAAACAGTCTGCCAACTTGTATAGTAAATGGAGTATCATTGAGGAATTAATTAACTGAGAAGGACTATGGAATAATTTGGACTAAAGACATAGGAACAGTATGCAGTGTAAAACAGCTGTTGGAAGGGCTAGTAATATTTTATCATGTATAAAAGGGTATTGACTTTCAGGCACACAACATAATTTTGTCGCTTTATAAGTCAGTGGTATGATCCCACCTTGAATATGTTATTTATAGCCACGTGATCTTAATAAAGACAACACGGTACTGAAAAACTTAGAAAAGGTGTGATATGATTACACTGTACCAATATAAGCAGGATAATTATAAAGTGCCCCATTCCAGACTCCACGCTTGTGAAATAGCAGCTGCCAGACTGAATGGGGAGGAGGAACAGTTAGAGGGAGAGGAGGAGAACAGACCAAACCTGTCTGATAGAAAGGGAGTGCATAGAATTAAAAAAAGCTCTTTCGGTGCACTCCCTTGCCTATAAGGTGTTTGTTCTGCTCCCTATGTTTAAATAGCCTACCCTAAACAGCCTATTGCTTCTCTCTCCCTTGCTGCTGCTTTAGTGGGCTTGTTTTAATTTCAGGGGGGCTGAATGCCCATGGTCCCTTGTATGTTGGATACACCCAGGTTTAAGACATTAGCAGCTGCTTCTGGCTATTATAAAGTATGTATCCTACTAACGGTTCAATTGGTTGTGCCTTATGATTTTTCTTTGAATTGCAGTTCATTCTTTACCCTATCTTCTGAGAGAACAACAGGAAATTTAGAACAGTTTGGTTTAAAAAAAAAAAAGCAACTAATGAAAAAAAGACTTGCTTCCTTCAGCATTTAATTGAATTACAGAAAGCTTCCTGTTACTTTATGAATATTTCTATTATGATTTGAAAAAGGTTTATTATATTTGTTCCAGGTTCACATTTAGTGTTGAAGCCTATAAAATGGAATTTCTTCCCCTTAGAATAACCTATGAACCTACAGCAAGGGCTACTAATAATCTTACTGATTGTTGATATGAAGTACTTCTAGGGTTGCCACCTGGCCGGTATCTATTACGATGGAAATAATGTGTTATGTTATGAAGGATAGTATGTGCAGTGGTAGTAAGGGAGCAAGTTAAATTCATCATAGATAATGTGGGTCTGTTCAATTCAAATTGATCTCAAGGTGGTTGAGAGATCGAATTTTACTTAGTTTAAAAAAAAACCTCACCCTCTCAACTTGACCACCTTGATCTATTCACTAAAATAAATGAGCCCTCCCTTTCCATCTGCTTTGATAAAGTCCAACTCAGAATCCCATCTTGAACTCAACCTTCAATGAAAAAATGCTGTTCACGTAAAAGTATAGGCAGTTTGATTTTTTTGATTTCCATTGAACCATGTGCTACTAATTAATACAATTGGTAAAATAAGGGGTGTTCTTTAATGGGTTACTTCGACCATTATAAAAACTTATATTAAAAAATTAATTGTGTGGTACCCATTATTATTACTACCACACAATTCAACCCCCCTCCCCTTAAATATTGGGGTCAATACCATGACATGGGCATCTTAATATCTCCGGTATTAAGAGGGAGCCAGGGGGCTCAATATTCATTAAGGGACCAGGGGCCATTTTGGCAGCCTTTAGGCCAGTTATTTAATGGGGGCACTTTTTTTTATTTTACCACATCCGTTAAAGAACACAGTAATTTTATCGCAAACGGATGTTATAATAAATGTACTGCCCCATTTAAATAACGGAGGCCATTTATTTTAATAGGAAGATGATTTTTTCGTGAATACACCCCATTATCTATGTAGCAACTTTATTTTCAAAAAATATATATTTTGTTTAGTGTTTTACAACTCAAAATATTATGTATTTAAAAATATATATTATATACGCTCCCCTTATTTTTATAAATACGCTGTACCTAAATATATGACATATTGCATTGATGTCCAAGTCAAGGGTTTTTCTGAAGCCCGCATCCTAACTAAAAACATTATATGTCATATTGCATTATCTCATGAAATTAATAATATCCACCCCCACAACCCAAACTTCTGCATGTGGACAACACTGATAAACATTTACATTATACACAAAAAATGTTATCTGGATAGAAGTTATCGGTGATGCTATCATGATATTGCAAGCATCTTAAGAAAAAAATTTTTTAAATTCCTTCTCTTATAGTCAAATTGATGCATTGTTCACCCATTTGGCCTTCAATAAATGTATGTGATTTGAAGACCTATAGAAAGGGGTGAGAGTTTTGGAAAAATATTAATAAATCTCTTTCAACAAATGCAGATCCAGCTAATCCCTTGACCTCTGAGATTTAACTTATTTTCAGGTTACATATTGTTGTGATAAAGATGATTTTGCTTTCAGCATGTTTATAGAAGGTTTAAGAAATTAATGATCTAATATTCCAGTAAAATTCAAGTCTGGCAACAGATGGAAATGATTTAAGAAACAAAAAGCCATTGGAAGCCATAGCAGACATATCCTCCTTGATTTGATGAGATTCTCTGGTTATTAAGAAGCTCACTTGGAATATAAATGAAAGGGAGCAGGGCCACCACCTGAAATTTAAGGGCCCCTTACTGAAACAAATTCTGCCCCCTCCCCCATATCTTCCTCTTGCCCCCTACCATCCCAATGTAATTTTATCCAGGTCTTTGTATATCATGCCAATGATTTAAATACAACCAGGACATGCCCCATCCAAGATTTGTTGCTGCCCCATTACCCACATTGCTTATCCAAGACTTAATATGCCACAGCCAGTGTTAGTTTATCCATTAATATGCCACTGATAATTTGCTCATTAATATGCACTGATAGTTTGCCTATTAATATGCCACTGATAAATTTTTTTAAAGTGCCGGGCGCTCCCTGAATGGGAGCAATGCAGATTGCTTGCCTTCAACAAAAATGGTAGGATGTATGCCAATCATATTTCACAAAACCTTTCTAAATATTTATAAATGTGATTTTCTTTATAAAAAAGTAAAAAAAAAAAAAAAAAAAAGAACTTTATCAATATGAACGGAGACTTCATAGGACTATGTCAAGCTAAACATTACTTATACTGTGAATTGGCAGATTACGCCAAATACTGGCAAAATCAGTGTGTGCTCCTTATAAAGCAGACTCCCATCAAATTATGCGAGTAAACGCAGGCTGTGACGAGTACGTACATTCTAGTTGTGCTGGTGCTCATTGTGCCAGCATTGGCAATGTATACAGGCACACGGATAGTCAGGAAGTAAGCCAGGTCAGAGGAAGCCAGAAATTAGAATAGTCCAAGGGTACAAGCCATGTCAAGGTTTCCAGAGGGCAGCAAAGTCCAGTAAAGGGTAGAGACAAGCCAGAGGGGGAATCCAACAACAAACAGCTCAGGGGAGCCAGAAGGCAGAATAATCCAAAATTAAGCCAGGTCAGAATACAGGAACTCAGAATAAATGCACTTTAACACAGCTAGATCACACAATCAAGCCGTTTTGAATGGGACACACTGTGATTTTAAAGGGCTGAAACCATCTTGCGATAATCCATTTCTAGGTGCAGACAGAGAGACGGGGTGCTCTTGGGATATTATCACCACTGAAGGAAAGCACAGTGAGGGAACTGAGGAATGGACATGACAGAGTGAGACGTTGTAAAAAAGAAGGCAGGTCTGCATCAAAAGAGGCTCAGATCCTCTCCTTCCACTCTATAACACCAACGTTGGCGTTGGAGTGTACTAGGCTACCTGGATAATCAAATGTGTCCAGGTGGCTAGCAGCATAGAAAATGGAGAAGTATCACTTATGCAGAACTAGGCGCTCCTCTTCTACCTTCCCTCCCTGTCTTCTGGGCGTTGAGTACTCCATGCACCTACCGGCCCTGCCAGGTGGCTCACTTGAGGTTAAAGCAGCTCTTCAACCCCTTCCTCCTTGTAGGATGTTCTATGACATCCTAATTTTCAGTGCCCAAATGCCTGTAGGACTTCATAGAACGTCATGGGTATAACAGCTCCCTGCAGAGTGACCCCCACTGTCAGATGAAGCCACTTTGAGTGGCGTCAGTCTAACATAGAAAATGTAGCTGATGCCCAAAGTGAGCAGCGGTTACATTGTACTCAAACTTGCAGCTCTATTTCGGCAGGCAACCACAGGTTTCTGCCTATATGTCCTTGGCTCCCGATATTATCACAAAGCGCAAAGTGGTTAATTAGTATGTATGGCAGGTACACATATGCTTTTTTAACACCCATTAAACTTTGACCCTAGCTATCAGAAAAAAATAGCAAAACTTATTTTTACGACACTCCCTCTCTGAAGGAGAAGCAGCATGTCCTTTGTGAGGTACATTCTGCTTCTCTGCTGATGCCTTTCGCAGCTGATCAGCTACGGCCTGCAGCCAGAAGCAAAATCTATTTTTAAAGTTCAGTGGCATTTTAATTATGCAAGCTTCCTTTATAAAGTACTAATAGGTTCTTCAAGTAGTTTAAAATGATCTCACAAAATAATATATGAGACTTGAAGTTCTCTTGTAAACAAAAATATTGTAAATGAAAATCATATTAGACAATTGGTCTCCAACTTTTTCCTTAAACTGAGCTACTTATGATTTATGAAAAATATCAAGCTGTTAGTATAAAACAATGTTCCTAATTATTGGTGTTGACTTTGTCTAGATTTTGCAGAGAGAAAAAATCATTGTCTTTCGGATATCCTTATTTTGTATGTTTCCTAAAGGATATTCGGCTTATTATATAAACTGGATGTTTCTAGAATGTGTTTTTCTCTCGGTGACGGAAGCATTACTAAGAAATTGATTATAGGATGATTAAAAGGATCTCTGTATTATTTACCTCTCGCATAGGGGGTTGGTGCTGGGGGTTGAGATGGATTATTTTTTATTTTTTTAAATTACATTTTTATTTTTGGATGGCCCCTGATCATCACTAGAAATTTTCAAAATATATTTTTAAGCAGGGCATCCTTTTGATTGTCAGGCAGTCAAAGGGTGTTTTTTTTCTACAGGTATCTTCATTTTCTATTTCAATTATTTCTTCAACTGCATGAGGTTAGGTGCATTTCAACAACCCCTGGCCAATTGGGGGCACTTATATAGTTTTTTTTAGAGGCAGAGGGCTATAGTGCCAACCCCAGACACAAGAGGGGCACATAATATTTAATAAATGGGGCCAGCAGTATAGCACAGTAGGAGTCAAGGGGCATTTTGCCAGTCCCTGGCCCTGATATTTAAAGTAGGCGGTGGGTATTGGGGGAGTCTTCTTGGTTTCTTCAGCACTTTTTTTTCCCAGGTTAACCCTTTCAGTGCAGTAGGGTTAAAATGTGCACATAACAGCTGCCTTTAGGAGATAAAATAATGAGCAAAGATGAATCATTTTTATGGCAGAAAAACGTGCTTCAATGAATGTGGTAAACCTTAATTCAAGTACAGGGTCCTTTAGCGGGTGCAGTATTTTTTTAATCCCTTAAACCATATGGATATATATATATATATATATATATATATATATATATATATATATATATATATATATATGTCCTGCAAAACATAGTTCTTGAGGACCATGTATATGTTTAAAGGACATAAAGAACATGTTTTGGCAGTGCTCCTCTGATGCCTCTATGAAGCAAAATGTAACCCCCCCCCCCCCCACCCACCCAACACACACACACCCCCAACGGCACCTCCAATATGGCACTTGCCGAGCATGGAAGGGATAAAAAAAACTCACTTCCATTGCTCTTACTTTTATTTAAGTGCCCCTAGAGGCAGTCAGAAGATTTACATAAAAAAGTTAAAAGCTAAGCCTAGATCTACTAACCCTAGATCTACAATTAGGGTTACAATTAGGGATATAGTTGGGATAGAGTTTATGGTTAGGGGTAAATTTAGGATTTGGGTTAGATTAGGGGTATGGGTTGGGGTCAACAGGTCACTGTAGGAGAAACAAAAAATACAATTGGTTATTGCCTTAAAACTTGAAAAAACATCAAAAAAACACAGCAACATTATTTGGAAACTCAAGACATATATTAGAAACTATATAAATGGAGTCTTTTTTACTATTTGTAATTGTATAAAAGATTTTCAGGTCAAAGTTAAAAGAAAGTGTTTTTGTTTTAGCATTTTTTCAACATTTTGTATGATTTTTTGTATACAAAATTACATCATATGATGAAAATAATGGTATAAAAAAAAAAGCCCCATCTGTCTTTTAAAAAATGATATCTAATTTGTGTGGGTGTGCTGAATGTGAAGAATAAAAATCACAGTTAGACAAATTTATGACAACAATAATTTAATTCTGCTCTTCAAGACACATCAAATGCAGCATAGAACTTTGTCACTAAGGGGTTAATGGGGGCAGTAATGATGTTACCTCACCCGTTAATGCCAGGGGCGTTGCTAGGTCTTCGGATGATCTGGGGCTAGAGCCCAGATGAGCTCGGTCACACACAGGGGCGTACCTAGAGCATTTGGCACCCGGGGCGGACCCTGAGTGTGGCACCCCCCCATAATAAAAATGTAAGAAAACACCCACAATTTTTTCAGTGTTTGAAAATTGTACAATTATAGATACCAGGAATATTGTGCCACTCAGAACCCAGTAATATTGTGCCAGTCAGAGACCAGTAATATTGTGCCTTTCAGATACCAGTAATATTGTGCCACTCAGAGCCCAGTAATATTGTGCCAGTCAGATACCAGGAATAGTGTGCCATTCAGAGCCCAGTAATATTGTGCCAGTAAGATACCAGTAATATTGTGCCAGTCAGATACCAGTAATATTGTGCCACTCAGAGCCCAGTAATATTGTGCCAGTCAGATACCAGGAATATTGTGTCATTCAGAGCCCAGTAATAGTGTGCCGGTTAGATGCCTGTAATATTGTGCCAGTCAGAGCCCAGTAATAGTGTGCCAGTCAGAGCCCAGTAATAGTGTGCCACTCAGAGCCCAGTAATATTATGCCAGTCAGATACCAGGAATATTGTGCCAGTCAGAGCCCAGTGATAGTGTGCCAGTCAGAGCCCAGTAATATTGTGCCAGTCAGAGCCCAGGAATATTGTGCCATTCAGATACCAGGAATATTGTGCCAGTCAGAGCCCAGTAATGGTATGCCAGTCAGAACCCAGTAATAGTGTGCCAGTCAGATACCAGGAATATTGTGTCATTCAGAGCCCAGTAATAGTGTGCCGGTTAGATGCCTGTAATATTGTGCCAGTCAGAGCCCAGTAATAGTGTGCCAGTCAGAGCCCAGTAATAGTGTGCCACTCAGAGCCCAGTAATATTATGCCAGTCAGATACCAGGAATATTGTGCCAGTCAGAGCCCAGTGATAGTGTGCCAGTCAGAGCCCAGTAATATTGTGCCAGTCAGAGCCCAGGAATATTGTGCCATTCAGATACCAGGAATATTGTGCCAGTCAGAGCCCAGTAATGGTATGCCAGTCAGAACCCAGTAATAGTGTGCCACTCAGATACCAGTAATATTGTGCCAGTCAGATACCAGGAATATTGTGCCAGTCAGAGCCCAGTGATAGTGTGCCAGTCAGAGCCCAGTAATATTGTGCCAGTCAGAGCCCAGGAATATTGTGCCATTCAGATACCAGGAATATTGTGCCAGTCAGAGCCCAGTAATGGTATGCCAGTCAGAACCCAGTAATAGTGTGCCACTCAGATACCAGTAATATTGTGCCAGTCAGAGCCCAGGAATATTGTGCCAGTCAGACACCAGAAATATTGTGCCAGTCAGAGCCCAGTAATATTGTGCCAGTCAGAGCCCAGTAATATTGTGCCAGTCAGATACCAGTAGTATTGTGCCAGTCAGAGCCCAGTAATATTGTGCCAGTCAGAGCCCAGTAATATTGTGCCAGTCAGAGCCCAGGAATATTGTGCCAGTCAGAGACCAGGAATAGTGTGCCACTCAGAGCCCAATAATAGTGTGCCAGTCAGAGCCCAGGAATATTGTGCAAGTCAGAGCCCAGGAATATTGTGCATTCAGATACCAGGAATATTGTTCCAGTCAGAGCCCAGTAATGGTATGCCAGTCAGAACCCAGTAATAGTGTGCCACTCAGATACCAGTAATATTGTGCCAGTCAAAGCCCAGGAATATTGTGCCAGTCAGATAAAAGGAATATTGTGCCAGTCAGATACCAGTAGTATTGTGCCAGTCAGAGCCCAGGAATATTGTGCCAGTCAGAGCACAAGAATATTGTGCCAGTCAGAGCCCAGGAATAGTTTTCCACTCAGAGCCCAGTAATAGTGTGCCAGTCAGAGCCCAGGAATATTGTGCCAGTCAGAACCCAGTAATAGTGTGCCACTCAGAGCCCAGGAATAGTGTGCCAGTCAGAACCCAGTAATAGTGTGTCACTCAGAGCCCTGTAATAGTGTGTCAGTCAGAGCCCAGTAATATTGTGCCAGTCAGAGCCCATTAATAGTGTGCCACTCAGAGCTCAGGAATATTGTGCCACTCAGAGCTCAGGAATATTGTGACACTCAGAGCTCAGGGATATTGTGCCACTCAGAGCCCAGGAATAGTGTGTCACTCAGAGCCCAGAAATAGTGTGTCACTCAGAGCCCAGAAATATTGTGCCAGTCAGATACCAGTAGTATTGTGCCAGTCAGAGCCCAGGAATATTGTGCCAGTCAGAGCCCAGTAATAGTGTGCCAGTCAGAGCCCAGGAATATTGTGCCAGTCAGAACCCAGTAATATTATGCCAGTCAGAGCCCAGTAATATTGTGCCAGTCAGAACCCAGGAATATTGTGCCAGTCAGAGCCCAGGAATATTAGCCCAGTAATAGTGTGCCACTCAGAGCCCAGTAATACTGTGCCAGTCAGAACCCAGTAATAGTGTGCCAGTCAGAACCCAGTAATAGTGTGCCAGTCAGGGCCCAAGAATATTGTGCCATTAAAGTGCTCGCACACACACACATTGAGACACACACACACACCTAGACACCCTGACACGCACACACACCTAGACACCCTGACACACACCTAGACACCCATACACAGTCACACTTTTTTTTTTTATACTTACCTTACACTTGGTCCGTCATACAGGACCTTCTGCCGGATATCCATCCACCTGACATCCGGCGAGCAGCTGACACAGCGCGATGGGGCGGAGCTTGCACCCGTCGCCCTGTGATCTCTATGGCCAGGAGGAGAGGCTAGGGAGCGAGATCCCTTTAGCAGCCTCTCCTTCCGATTGGCCCTTACCCCCGCGTGAGGTGAATCCTCCGATTCTGGGACCATGTCCCAGACGGAGGAAAGCTCACCGGGGGATTTTTTTTTTTTTTAATATATTTATAGCCCTGGAGTCTCGGGGCTAAAGAATACTTTAGCCCCAGAGTCTCCATTCGGGGCTATGAAGGGGGGACTCGGAGCTATAGCCCCAGTAGCCCACCCCTAGCGACGCCTCAGGTTAATGCAATTAGTGACTCATAATACCTGTTATTTTCCCATTAATGCCACTTGTACACTTAACGTAGGCCACTGAATCCATTGGGTGTTTTTTTTATAAAGCCAAATGATGTAGCTATTATTACATGTGCTTTGTTCTGCGCTAGTTTTATACATAGCTCCCAATATTTCCGAAGAACAACATTCCTGTTCATAAAAATGTTGGCGTACTATCTTCGTACTCAGAGCCCAGTAATAGTGTGCCAGTCAGAGCCCAGGAATATTGTGCCAGTCAGAACCCAGTAATAGTGTGCCAGTCAGAGCCCAGTAATATTGTGCCAGTCAGAACCCAGGAATATTGTGCCAGTCAGAGCCCAGGAATATTAGCCCAGTAATAGTGTGCCACTCAGAGCCCAGTAATACTGTGCCAGTCAGAACCCAGTAATAGTGTGCCAGTCAGAACCCAGTAATATAGTGCCAGTCAGGGCCCAAGAATATTGTGCCATTAAAGTGCTCGCACACACACACATTGAGACACACACACACACCTAGACACCCTGACACGCACACACACCTAGACACCCTGACACACACCTAGACACCCATACACAGTCACACTTTTTTTTTTTATACTTACCTTACACTTGGTCCGTCATCCAGGACCTTCTGCCGGATATCCGTCCACCTGACATCCGGCGAGCAGCTGACACAGCGCGACGGGGCGGAGCTTGCACCCGTCGCCCTGTGATCTCTATGGCCAGGAGGAGAGGCTAGGGAGCGAGATCCCTTTAGCAGCCTCTCCTTCCGATTGGCCCTTACCCCCGCGTGAGGTGAATCCTCCGATTCTGGGACCATGTCCCAGACGGAGGAAAGCTCACCGGGGGATTTTTTTTTTTTTTAATATATTTATAGCCCTGGAGTCTCGGGGCTAAAGAATACTTTAGCCCCAGAGTCTCCATTCGGGGCTATGAAGGGGGGACTCGGAGCTATAGCCCCAGTAGCCCACCCCTAGCGACGCCTCAGGTTAATGCAATTAGTGACTCATAATACCTGTTATTTTCCCATTAATGCCACTTGTACACTTAACGTAGGCCACTGAATCCATTGGGTGTTTTTTTTATAAAGCCAAATGATGTAGCTATTATTACATGTGCTTTGTTCTGCGCTAGTTTTATACATAGCTCCCAATATTTCCGAAGAACAACATTCCTGTTCATAAAAATGTTGGCGTACTATCTTCGTACAAGGAATTGATGCATTAAATGAAACATGTTTTTTTAATTTTTATTTACCCAATAAGTGGCTTACATTCTTGTCCAGTTGGCTCACCACCATCGCATGATAGACTGTAGCCAGTTAGCAATATGATATGTTTTAACTTGAAGCTAATGATACTATCTCTACACCTCAGTTCTTTTTATATCTTTTCCTCTCGAAATATCATATGTGTTTAATAATTTCCCCTCTGTGTGCTATATTTATCCCTTTCTGGTGCCAGAAGCAAGCAGCAAATGTATCCTTCTGTCAGGAAATACAGAGCTACTAATGCACTACACAGTCCAGCTGCAATTAAAGGTAGAATAATATGATTTAATATTGTTAAAGTGAAACTGTCCTTTCTCTGATTCCTTGACAGTTTCTGGTATTCTATAACTAAAGAGAGGAGGAATATTAAAAATGACACATTAAAATTACAATTTTGTGACAAATTTAGTATGCCACGCAGTCCAATTCTTTTTATTTATTTTTTTTCATAGTTCTGATCTACTTTTAATGTTTAGATTCAAGGGTAAGGAATGTTATTGTTCCATAAATTCTTGATTTTTCAAGGATGAATAGTCTATATACAATAGGATATTTTTACATCATATAAACACATTGCTGTAAGTCTAAAAGTAACTGGTGTAAATCAACCAGTCTTGCTTTTCACAAAATGTAGCGTATGTGTTTTCCATGCTCTGCATACAGTAACACCTCTCATATATAATTTTGCATTCACTGTTAACTAGTATTTTGGCAGCAGGAGTACATCTTTACATATTAGGGTCATACATTCTGAGGGAAAACTACTAATGTGATCAGTCTTGCATGGAGATATCAGGGTTGCGTGGACATTCATGTTGATGTGTGCCTTTGATTTTGATGTGTGTCTTTGAATTTGCTCCTTTTATGTATATTAATTGAATGTACTACCCCATGATATATATTTTGTACAGTAATTGTTTCAATGAATGTTTCTTGTAAAAAAAAAAAAAAATGTTGTCCAGTAATTACCTGACTTCTAAATTAAAACTCTCTAACCCTAAAAGCCCCTCACCCCAAAGTCCTGATCATAAAAACTCCTTTATTTAAAGCCCTAAACCTTAAAGTGCTCACACTTATCCCAAACCCTAAAACTCACTGATCCTACACCCTATACCTAATATTTTTATTTGGGAAGGGAAAGGCAACCGGGTAAGGTTATTTCATTTAATTTTGTGAATTTGAGTACAAATTACTCCAAACTGGAGATTTATTGAAAAAATAACACTACCAGCATAACACAGCAGTTGCCATTACGCTGAATGGCACAATATTCCCTAATAAATATGTGTGTTAAAAATCCTAGGTATGATTATGCTTTAATAAACCTGAATTCGTAGTGTATCGAGGCCAATGTTTTAAAGTTTCAATCCTGTATTTAACTTTTTGAAGCACACTGAAACTGTTATCGTAAACACTAGCATTTTATTATTGTATAATTTATGATTATTATCCAATAATAAATACTTGGCTGAAATCAATCATCAAAAAAAACAACAACATTGTTTTTTTGACTAAGCAGTGAACTTTGGTGAATTTATAACTATTCTGCAAAATCTTAGCCACAAACGACAAGTTGGAAACATTCAACTTGGGTATTTTCCAACACATATAATATTTTGATCTACATTTTACAGTTTGGATGTCAATTCACTATAATTCATAAAACTTAGTTAATGGATTTTGCTTACCCACTTCAACAACTTCTTCTTTTAACTCCTTGTAGTTTGTGACTATTATTCTAAGGAGATTAGCAAGTCGAGTGGACACATTAACTATTAAGGAATTATTTTTGCAGTTGACGGTTCACATTTTAGTGAATATGTCCCACTGTGTTCACCAGACAGGGTAATCATTCTTGGAAATGTAAGAATTCCATTTTGCTGCTTTGACAGGTTTATGTGGCTACTCTTTAACCCCTTTGTGATGCATGGTGCATGCATCCTAGAAAACGCAAGCACCAAAAAACGACATGTGATCTGTAGTCAGAGACACAGTTGCAGAGACCCAATCAGGTTCTTAATTAAAAAATCGTGACACCTCCCAACATTACGGAGGCGTGCCCAAACCCTGAAGTTCTGTCACTGCACGATTTAGTAAAATGAAGCCGGTGCGAGCATCAGCTGAATTATTCCTGTCAGTCTGAGGTCATTCAAAGTGGCCTCATCTGACAAGTGGGATCCGAGCGGAGCTCATCATGGGGAGATGCTAACTGAAGTACGTTCTCTGCGGTCCTAGCGTCTTTTGGGACTAGAAAAATAGGCATAGAATATCCTAGCATAGCGAAGGGGTTTATTGAGCCTAGGCCAACAACACAAGGTTGCCATAAAGTATCTGAGATAAAGTCGTCATATGAATTGATTATATCATTGTAAAACTTTGAAAGACCTCACTACACAAATTCCCTCTAGTGGATTCCTATTCATTTGATGTGTCTGTAGCTGTGTTTTTGTATCCCGCTTGCAAACTTTTGTTTTTAATGAGTACTTGGGAATCTGTTTGAAAGGAACAAACAATTCAGCCCATAAAAGGTAACATTTAATTTACAAACGCTACTCACACTTTTAGAAGAATATTAACACACTTGATATTGGCTATTTAAGATGCTTTTAGTGCATGATATTTTTGTATAATTTGTTAAATAAGATCAAAGTCTAATAATCTCAAAGACTACCGATAAGATAAATATTTCACAAGATATACAAACATGTAAGTCATGTTATTATGAAAATATTCTAATCCTAGGCAACGTCAGTTTATAAAGTTTTTGTTTTAAAAGCTACTGAGATAAAGCAGGATTCCAAAGTCATGTACATTGGTGTGATTTTGTGGATATAAATATTTCTCTAGACATAAAAACGTTTTAACCTCATCCACTGGCAATGGTTTCATTTTTGTTTATTAAACATTAAGCATATTGGCCAGTGAACTGGCCTAGTGGGCTAATTCTCAAACTGTAGAATCTGTTCAATCCTTATGGTTACATGTTTTACTGCTGGCAAGGTTGACTCATCATCCTATTGAATGAGTCTACTCAATAAAGAGAGATTTGCAGGGAACCGAGAAGGGAATTTCAAACTTAAGGCCAAAGTAGCGGAGTTGGAAAAATTATCTTATTCAGCTACATTGCAGATTTTTTTCCAACTCGGCTACATTGGCCTAAAGTTTGAAATTCCCGTCTCCATTTCCTACATTTCTCTCTTTATTGAGTAGACCCTTATTTCTTTAGGCATATTATACATAGTTGTTCTCCTTATTTTCTTGTGTGCTTATGGAGTCAGTAGGGGTTCCGTATAAAACTAATTTCTGTGACAAATGCTAAAAGAAATCTAATAATCAGGAACGTTGGGATCCATGGTGACTCTAACACTTTGGGAACTCTGTCCTACAAATTATCTTTCTACATAACCCCCAATATACTCTTCAACAGAGCTGCAACGCTCAAGGCTCACAGAGGGATTCATTTTTCAAAAATCTTTTTATTCGTCATAATGATTTTTTAAGTGACTACTTTTTGTTCTTCTAAAAAGACCTTTTGCTCAAGGCCTCTGAAAATACAATTGTAGAAAGCCCAAAAGGTGAATGATTGGTCAGAAAAGTTGTCATTGTGATATACAAGTCATTTAGAGGGCAGTAACAGAGGTAAGTGAAAAATCACCACAATGACCCTAAAAGTGAAAGAGGGAACATAACTTTGTACCTGATCATGGTGTAGACTAGAGGGTCTACTCAATAAAGAGAAAATTGCAAAGATGCCCAAAGAAGGTGAGTTGGAAAAATTCTCTCATTCAGTTGCATTGAGGAATTTTTCCAGCTCAGCTACATTGGCCTGACGTTTGAAATCCCCATCTCCATTCCCTGCAATTCTTCCTTTATTGAGTAGACTAGGGATAGGCAACTTTATATAGTCCACAATATCTGGAGTGCCAAAGGCTGTCTAACCCTGGAGTAGACCCTTAAAGCATGGCAAACATCCTCTGGCAGTGAAATAAACTTGGCATGATCCATGTGCCAAAGGATCCTGCCAACATCCTCTGTGGTCCTTATTAAATATTAGAACTTTTTATTTTTTATTATAATTATTTTTATAATTATTTCATATAATATACTTGTATTCAGTAAGTTTGAGCAGAAAAGTGAACTGAAAAGCTCATTAACAGGTGAGTTGAAAAAAAGACTTAAGCTTGCCTATCTTCCCTGCTCATCTAATAATGTCTCATTTTTGCAGTTCACTCGTCAGTTCACTTTAAGTGTTTCTGAAACTTATTCAAGACAACGATGTATTCAATAGACATGTGCAAAACTAAAATTTTCGTTTCGTTTTCGTCCATTCGGACGAAAATGTTATTTATTTAGTCTAAAACGAATTTCGTTCATTACTGCATTCGTTTCAGACGAAATTCGTTCATTATTTTCGTTTCGTTTTATTCGTTCGTTTTATAGAATACGTGTAATACTATTGGCTTTCTATAAGAAATTCTTATGAATGGGGCTGTCGTTCGGTTCATAGAAAGGCAATAGTACTACATGTTTTCTATAAGCCGAAAGTCTATAAACCGAACGTTCGGTTTATAGACTTTCGGCTTATGGAATACATGTAATCCTATTGCTATTCTATAAACCGAACGTTCGGTTTATAGAATAGCAATAGGATTACATGTATTGCATAAGCCGACAGCCTATAAACCGAACGTTCGGTTTATAGGCTGTCGGGATTTCACTACACGGAGACAGAGTCTCCATTCATAAATTTATGAATGGAGACTTTGTCTCCGTGTAGTGAAATGCCGACAGCCTATAAACCGAACGTTCGGTTTATAGGCTGTCGGCATTTCAATACACAGAGACAGAGTCTCCATTCATTATGAATGGAGACTTTGTCTCCGTGTAGTGAAATGCCGACAGCCTATAAACCGAACGTTCGGTTTATAGGCTGTCGGCTTATGTAATACATGTAATCCTATTGCTATTCTATAAACCGAACGTTCGGTTTATAGGCTGTCGGCATTTCAATACACAGAGACAGAGTCTCCATTCATTATGAATGGAGACTTTGTCTCCGTGTAGTGAAATGCCGACAGCCTATAAACCGAACGTTTGGTTTATAGGCTGTCGGCTTATGTAATACATGTAATCCTATTGCTATTCTATAAACCGAACGTTCGGTTTATAGAATAGCAATAGGATTTCATGTATTACATAAGCCGACAGCCTATAAACCGAACGTTCGGTTTATAGGCTGTCGGCATTTCACTACACGGAGACAGAGTCTCCATTCATAAATTTATGAATGGAGACTTTTGTCTCCGTGTAGTGAAATGCTATTGTATTCTATAAACCGACTCTAATTCGGCTTATAGAATGCAATAGTACTACGAATAGACGAATGAACGAATGATTTTCGTTTATTAACCATTCGTTCATTCGGCTTTCGTTAGCTTAGCATTTTAGTTATTCGTTTTTCGGACGAATGGACGAAAATGCTATTTCCGAAAACGAATGCACATGTCTAGTATTCAATTAAATACATTGCTATTTTAAAAGTTGAACTAGAGCAAAGAAATATGATATAGTACTCTGGGAACAAACTATAGCTAATGTGCTTTAGAATTAGAAATGCTGGATTTTATTCTATATGACTAAAAAAGCAGATTTGCCTGTTTCCAACAGTTAATTTCACTGACAGTAGTGTGTTACCAGAAGAAATCTGCCAGGTCTGTTTTTCTCCTCTATAGTATAAGGTCATGTGTAAATTACTGGAAATTAATTGGTTACATCATTTCACAGCTATTCGTTATTAGTTTAGAAACATAAGAAGGCCGTAGTACATTTCATTAACCAGTTTTAATATGATTTCAATAATTCAGCTGACAATAATTCCAACTGTATAAATGTTGGAATGTTTGGTGAAGTGACAATATCCAGAACGGTAACAGAATGCTTATTGTAACCATAGTGTGGTTACACTCGACATAACAAATAGTCCTGTTTAATGTAAAATAATACACAGTAGCTGAGATGGCAGAACCGTTGTGAAGTTGTGCTGTCTTCGAATGCAGGCCCAAATGTAAATTACATTAGCTTTGCTGTGGTAAATGGGAAAAAATTGTGAAAAATGGTAAAGCAATTAGCATTAAACACTATACAGGATGAGGTATATTCCCTATAGAGTTATGCACTGGCAAGGGAATTATGAAAATCTGGCACTGATAGCTGAATTGGAAAGATACGCAAGCTGGAGATTGTTTCTAACCTACTAATAATACATGATTTTTGCAGTTTATAGTAACATAGTAATTTAAGTTGACAAAACACCTAGGTCTATCAAGCTGAACACATGTACCTATTATTCCTGCTTTTGATCCAAAAGAAGCCAAAAAAATTCCCAAGTAAGTTATTTAGAATTTGACACTTAGGAGGAAAATTCCTTCTTGACTCCAAAATGCAATCCGATTTTTCCTTGGATCAGGAAGCTCTAAAATATGAATGTTTATTCTATTATTAATGGTCTTGTATGTCCTGATAGCTAGACCCTTTTGGAAGACATCTATTTTATTTGATAGCACCACCTCTCTTGCCAGTGAGTTGCTTATTTTTATTGTCCTCAAAAGAGGGATTCATACAGAAATACTTAAAAAGGTAAAAAAACAAAACAAACTACAAATAGATTAAACGCTATTACCAAATGAAAAAAAACTTCTTACTGGACTTTTTCACCTGGTGAAGGTTTATGAACAGCAAAGATTTGAATCATGCACACTTCTTCCAACAAAACACCCACAGGACACGTTTTGAAAAAAACGTTTCTTCCTCAGCTGGTGGTGTTCGTGCATAATTAGCTCAACTAACTATGCACAAACGCCCACCTGATTGAATGTGAGGAAACAAGTTGGACTCTAGTAATAATAGGAATCTTTTTTCTTGAAAACATTTTTTATTCAACATATAGAGTTACCATAAGTCAACAAAAGGGTTGGGCTTTGGCAATTTGACTTTATTCTAGCTACTGTTCTATCTACCACACTGCAAACCTAATCCGTGAATCTAAGGAATAACTTACCTGGACCCGTTGATGACACTAACAGGATTGTCAGTAGGTTATGCCTCACATTGTAATAATAATATGACATATGAGTTTTCACAGGGCTGATGGAACTTCACTTATTATAGGTAAATCAACTGATGTCTCAAGATAAACTTGTGTGACCCTGACTAATATGAGCAGGTGCCAAAGTAGAATGTACTTTTAGGAAGAATCAGCCAACAATCAGTTACTATTGAGAAGAAGGCTATTTCATAGGTGCTTCCTGTTAGTATGTTGTGCTTAGAACAAAGCAACTAATCCACTGTAAATCATTTCAGTAGAATGACTTCTGTTACGGGACACCCTGGTACCTCCGTCAGAGTCTGCTTCCTCGGGACAAGAGCTAAATTGTGTGAATTTAGCCCGGAATCTCACGAAATCTCCAGCCCACCCAAACCAATAGTCAAGACGTAGTGTATAGTGAAAACAAAAATAACAGCTTTATTGTGACACACAGATTTATATACAAACAAAATTACATCAACAAAGAATTAACATACAATACACCAGGAATGAGCATAACAAACATTTTATGCTGGTTTTGTACTTGCAAAGACACTGGGTAGGGGCGGAGGAAAAAGAGAACAGGGGACTGCATGGGGCACCATGACGGTAACCACCAGAGTACATCAAAGTAACTGAATATAGTCCAGAACCAAATGCCACATAAGTGGTAGTAGGGACCATGCCTTTACAGTACCTATTCCGAGGCCAGGGCCATAGTCTGTGAGGAGGAGGCTGGTCCTCAGCCCCCTTTATTTTCACTGTTTAGTAAATAGACCCCCAAAACAGATGTATGCCTGTGGTAAATCACCCATGGTAATCGTATATTTTTCTGTCTTGGACAATAGTATTCAGCTGAGTATTAATAAATCATTTTTTACTATTATTGATGTGGATACCAATAGCTTAGATAGCGTAAACTGTGAATTACACAACATGATCTCTTGAATAATAATGTAAAATACATGTGTGTGTATTTTTGAAATGGATAAAATGAGGTGAAATCACAAGGGTCAGAATTCCAGGTAAGATGCACAATGTTACACAGTAATATGGATGTATAGATATATAGTAATATCCAGTCTCTTTAAAGATTCACATAATTGTTTTTGCATATGTGGTATAAAGTGTATGTGGAATGTCACACCCTTTGGCTTGCCATATTTTATTTCAATCATTTTTGGCTCCACATGACTTTCACACTCGATCCCTTTTTATAAAAATATAATTCCATTCACATTCCACCACAGACCCCAAGATAGTATTTAGTTATTATGTTATACTGTAATTATATATTACACTATATTATATATTAGTTGACATCACTCCCATTCTTAGTTTAGAATGTATTGGTTCTCAGTAATTTATATTAACTGCATTCTGGTTCATTAATCAGTAGAACTGAAATTAAACCTCTCGGTCTGCACTAATACGTATTTAAAATGCAATATATTATGCAGCATAATCAATCATAGTTTATTTTTTAAGATTTAGATTTTGTTATATGTTTTTTCTTGGTAATATTTTGATTTTGTGAGGTGTTCTTCTTGGTTAACCACAGTGAAAATGTATCCTAATGCAGAGCTACGTCTGCACAATATTCGCTGCAGGGCACGCTTATTTTTAAAGATAGTTCTCCTTCATATTCTGTCAAATTAGGATATTGTCACAGTAGAGGGCAGGAGTCACATGACTATGTCATATCTATATAATGTGGAAAAAGCGGATGATCTGTTCGTCGAGAATATCCTCATCCTGCAGAACTACCCATACAAAGGTGATGTGTTTCTAACAAATACTACTTTAAAATGCATGCTTGGATTGTTTACAATGCTTGACAAGTTTATTGTCCAGGCAGAGACTAAAACATGATATGTGTTATCATTAAAGACTGTACATAATTTGAAAACTTTTATTTTTTAAGATTCTTCATTTGTATTTCTCTACTTCTAACTAAAAGGTCTACTCAATATGCATTGATTCATCCTGAACGGAACCAATTGACTCCACCAATGGCTGTTTTTCACTTTTGACAGCCCCATACCTGAGGGTATAGTACATTTTTTAATTAATTATGTGAGGTCTGGGGACCTTTCAGCAGTGCCCTTACCATGGAGGGTTTTTATTATCTTTTTAGAGAGGATATGAATGATTATAAATCATTTTTTGCCCAGCCTCCTGACACTGGGGGTCTACTTTAGTATTTTGGGGGCCAGAGCAGGTAGCCCTGGCACCCCCCTCTGTTGTATATGGGACTGGGAGCCATTTGGCCCATTAACCCTTGGCCATGATTGGGGGGGGGGGGGGGCATAGCTACCAGCCCTTGCCCACAATGTAATTTCTCAGCCCCCATTTCTTATAGAGAAATATTTTAATTTCAGGAGGAAATAACCAAATTCCTCTGCAAAGGAGTCTCTAACATCCCATACAGTTCTATGGGGATGATAGAGGTACCATTTTGATTCTGGCATGTTTTAGCTGCTTTCAGTTTCCGCTGGTCTGGGCATGTAATCGGCTATGATGCTGAATTTTGGATCGATTCAGCAGCACATTGGGGAATATTCGGAAAGTGACCCGAGTCATGTTCTGCAAGGCAAAGTAACACTGTGGCATGTTGGGCCAGTGTAAAAAAGTTACAAATTCTGTGGGGAAATGTGGCAAGTCATGTTCAGCCACATTCTCTTAATGATTAAAATTAGCACCCTCCCCCACCTTGTTTAACCTAAGATTATTACCCAAGTACTCCTCCCATCCTTGTGATCTAGAGATCATTAACCCAAACTATTGCATGTTTTTGTTCCAGGGCTTTCTGGTCCACCAAACTCTGTATGGCATAATCAGAGCACATGTACCAACCTAGCGCTATCAGGTATGCTAGCATTATACTATGGCGCATACAACGACAGTGCCACCATTTGGTGCTATTTTGGCGTGAGACGGATTCATATGTAATCCCCATTTTGTAACATGGTTTTTAAAAACAAGACACTGTGTGAAAATAAGTACATTAGTGTGCAAGATAGATAGGTAGGTAGATTTCCTACTCAGTTGAATTTTCTGCACTTTAATGCAACTGCTCATAGAGTCTCTGCCCTAGTATTTTTCCCCAGTGGCCTAATTTCTTAGTATCTTAGTTTTAGCCCTGGATTTATTGTGAAGTGTATAATAAAAATATACAACATAGTTTGCTCCTAGAAAGTTATGCTGTTATTATGCATTATATTGTTTATTTGATTTACGGCAATTAAATATATTAGCTGCTTTATGAAATTATAACACCATATTTTATATCCAAAAATTATGAACAAAACATATGAACAAACTTTCATGTGAAAGTCGTTAAAGTCATATTCCGTGCCATTTTACACTGTGTGTCAACTTAGACCACCCTGAGTCTGACATTGCTCACTAGATGGATTTATTACAAAGGTTATAGGTTATTTCAGGAAATTAGTATTGATGTTTTATTGATCATCAAATGTAGACAGTCATTATGCAAGTGCTATTTACCTTATTAAAAGCAGATTTTACATTTTCTGACAACTTCCTTGTACTGCAATACATTAGAGGAAATACCTAATGCTTGCTAAACTCGTGAACATGTTAGAATACACGCAATAAAAGGTACTAGGCTCTTAAACTGAACAGCAACTGAACTGGAAAGAAATGACCCATTAAAAGAGCAGTTCAACTTATAGTTTCCGAAGAATGTTTTTCCGATAGGTACTGCATCATGTAAAGATAAAACAAGCAGATCTGTCTTATTGGGTGTTTTTTTTGCCTAAAAACCTCATATAAAGCGTAATAAAGTTATTGCTGTTGCTATAGTAACAGTCCTGCCCATCTCCCTCTTCCTGCGTAATCCAAATTACTTGAACTGAGTTCAAGAGTGAGAGGTTGATTAAACAATAATATCTTAATAACAATAAAGAAAGAAAAAGATAATACCTAACATGTTAATAAACTACAAAAGGAATTAAATATAAACATGTAAAATGTAAAAAGGCATTATCTATAATACAATAAAAGCAATGTGTTAGGCCGCATTTAGCAAGCCCATGTAGAAAATAATCCTGCAGATATAGCTTAAAAAGTAGTGAACATCCTCTGCAAAATCAGGTTTGCTAATTTAAGGTATAGATCTTTTTAATGCTCTACATTTACACAGCAAATATTCTTAAGGTGTTCAAGTCCCTTTAAGAACAAAAGTATTTTTCAATAAGATAAAAAGCAGATATGATGCTCGAAAAAGATTCAACATCTATAATATTTTGTAGGTTTTGGCTGCAAAAAAAACCATAGTGTTTATATCTATGTGAGAGTGACAAAATGCTTTGTTTAAAACTGTGGATCTACTATTCTTTAATGTCTTTCCAGGACTAGAGAAGAAGCAAAGAACAGTTAACTTTGCTGGCTCCTGAATACACATGAAAGCCCTGCATACAACTAGCTGAGTTGATAATAAGTCAGCACATTTATCTGGAAATGACTGAGACATTAGCAAACACAACATTTCACTTTCAATTAAACATATTAATTGCAATATCAGTAAACTATTTAACTCAGTATTTCCTAAAATAATACTGATTAAGCCTTGGAGGGGAAATGTAATACAAGTTGAGTATCCCTTATCCGAAGATCCAAAATCCGAAAAAAAAATTGAGTTCGGATAAGTGATACTCATCTTCCCGGCACCCCAGTGGGGAAGCTCCTTTACTTCACCCTCCCGGGCGATGTAAATTTGAAGCCAGCGCTCATGGGAAATGTAGTTCCCAGAGAAATGTAAGAATAGTTGTCATTTTAGTTTACATTTTTTTCATTGTGTACATGTATGGCTTAACATACTTTAAATAACATTGTTGATACAAAGTAATTTATCCAGAAGCGGATTGCTGTTTATTTTATTTTGCTTTGGGGACAAAAACTGTTTTCTGCTATTAAATATTGTTTCACGTATCATTTTGACATGTGATGCAAACTGACTGGTTCAAGCATACATTTTTGACTCATTACAGCATTCGGTAAATCATGGTAAAAGACTATTAAATGGGTAAAACTATTCCATCATGTGAACAGATTTAACAGATCATGGATCTTTGGCAGTACAAAATATTGCTAAGGAAAATTGTACAAACACTTGCTTGATTTGATTATTGTTTAATGCACATAGACATTGACTCATCCTCCCATGTGCAATGCTGATTTTTGTATGGCAGATGGTTAAATCTGGCAGGAAGGCATGAGAACTGTCTTGAATAATACTTCATAATGAATGGAGCAAAATATATACCTTACTGTTAAATTCCATAATATGAATACAAATATGTTACTTCTGATAGTCAAACCAGGTGATGTTGTTATACCAAGTTACTGTGTATGCAGTAATATTAAGAATCTACTCAATAAAGAGAGAATTTTAGGGAATTGATATGAGAATTTCAAACGTAAGGCCAAAGTAGCCAAGTTGGAAAAATTCACCAATGTATCTCAATGGGAGAAGTTTTCCAACTCGATTGCTTTGGCCTAAAGTTTGATGTTCCCATCTCAATTCTTTGCAAGTCTCCTTTTATTGAGTAGACCCTATAACTTTTATAACTGGCAAACATAGCTGGCTGTATAAGTGATGTGAATGGTCATTGTGGTGGAGCGATTGATTCTTTTTTTTTATAACAGAAAGCACCATGGACACAACTGTTTACTAGTCTATACAATTAAAAATGGCTTCAATGTCCTAAATTTTATACCAAATACAGATATTTCTCTATTCTCTACCAAAAAGGTTGAACAATTACACACCATGTTAATCCCTTTTGCGTAATCCATGTGAACCATGCATATGTATATATACATCCAATATAAAAGAGCTCCTGGTACTAGATAATTGTCTTCTAGGCATATGATCGCTGTGATCACCGATCACAGCGATGCTATGCCTCTTGTGACAAAGACAATCAATTTTGTCTGGTCATTGACGCAACGGGTTAATGAAAACAGCAATAGTTACCAGTATGTGCTTCTACCCACGATTCCACTATTATTAGGAAAATGTTTCACTCTAATCTGACCAAAAACAAGTCAGGAAAAGATAGGACCTGCTCATCGGAAAAAGATACACAGTTTAGCACAAGCTGTGCACTGATAATGCTAACCAGTGTACTTTGGTTTTGTGCTGCCCTAGGCAAGACTAAATTGGGGCATCCTCTTTACACCCACATTGCAAAACCAGGCCATACCCCAGCACCCCACGATGTGTCCCATAACCCACATTGCAGACCCAGGACATGCCCCATCACTCACATTGCACTCACAGGACTTACCCCAGCCAGTACCCACAACTCGCTGGTGTCTAGTTTTCTGAAAGCTTAGCACCAGCAAATCAAGTCACCTCCAGTGCTCCGACCTCAGACATATGCGGGGAGTTTAAGAGGTAGCAGGGGAGGATGTCTGTTACCCTGGGCAGCGCACAGACACCATGCTCCCTGCCAGGGCCGATCCTGGGCGGGTGCACGGGGTGCACCGCGCCCAGGCGCACGGGAGGAGAGGCGCTGAAGCAGGGAGCTCTCTCCCTGCCGTCCTCCTCCTTGTTAAAGCAAGCACAGCGCGACGGGTGCAAGCTCCGCCCCCGTCGCGTTCTGTGATTGGCTGCTGCCGGGAGGAGGACGTTCTCTAGAGTATCTGCCAAGACACCATAGAGAACATCCTCCTCCCTGCAGCCAATCACAGAACGCGACGGGGGCGGAGCTTTCCCCATTGCTCTGTGCTTGGATTAACAAGGAGGAGGAGGAGGTGATAACAGTTTGGGGGGGTTGTTAAAATGTAAAATAAAAAAAGAAAGAAAGTGTGGAAGTGTATGTGAATGTGTATAAGTGTGTATGTGTGTGTCAATGTGTATAACTATGTGTGTGTTACTGTCTGTGTAAGTGTGTGTGTATGTGTATAAGTGTGTATGTGTGTGTCAATGTGTATAACTATGTGTGTGTTACTGTCTGTGTAAGTGTGTGTGTATGTGTATAAGTGTGTATGTGTGTGTCAATGTGTATAACTATGTGTGTGTTACTGTTTGTGTAAGTGTGTGTACATGAGTGTCTGTGCACGTGCATCCTGTGTCTAAGTGTGCAAAGGTGGCTGTGTGTGTATTTATGTATGTGTGACAGTGTGTATAAGCGTGTCTGTGTAAATGTATGTCTGTGAGGGGGACTAAGTGTGTAACTGTGTTTGTGTGACTGTGTGTATTTATGTATGACTGTGTGTATTTATATGTGACTGTGTATTTATGTGTGACTGTGTATTTATGTGTGACTGTGTGTATTTATGTGTGACTGTGTGTATTTATGTGTGACTGTGTGTATTTATGTATGACTGTGTGTATTTATGTATGTGTGACAGTGTGTATAAGGGTGTCTGTGTCAATGTATATCTGTGAGGGTGACTAAGTGTGTAACTGTGTTTGTGTGACTGTGTGTATTTATGTGTGACTGTGTGTATTTATGTATGACTGTGTGTATTTATGTATGACTGTGTGTATTAATGTGTGGCTGTGTGTAAGTGTGTTCTTGCCCGGGGCCCTCACTGCGCTCATCAATTTATCACATGGAGGGCACCAGCCCCAAACCAGCTGGTGTCTATTTCCCGCCTCCTGCACTCAGAGGGAAGACTGTGCGGAGGAGACAGCCGGGGACACGAGAGCAGCAGCAAGGTGAGTACTGGGGAAGGCAGGAGAGGAGATTATGCTTTTGTTGGGTAAACTAACTGTGGCATATTGGCTGTAGCCTATTAATTGGCAAACTAGCATTGGTATATAAGTGGGAAAACTGTCTGTGACATATCAGTGGGCAAATTGGCTGTTGTATATTAATGGACAAACTGGCTGTGGCATATTAATGGGCAAAATAATTGGCATATTACTTGGGAAACTGGTGTATTTTAATGGACGAACTGGCATTTTTATTGGGCAAACTGTAGCATTTTTAATAGGCAAACTGGCTGTTGCTTATGTTAATGGCAAAGTGTACCCTAAGTACACCTCTGCAAATGGGCTGCCCATGTGCTGCTTTGCTGCATCTCAGAGCCAGCTCTGCAGATCCGTGCCATGTTTCCCCTTAGACCTCAGTCAGCGCTTTCTGCTCTTTCCGTGCACAGTGATGACTTAGAGCGTCGGAACATAACAGTCAGAGTCATCACTATGTGCGGTGAGATCAAGGCAGAGCTAATTGAGTTCTGAGATGAGGTCAGTAGGGGGCAGGGAAAAGGGACATGGGAAGAGACAAATACATGGTAGGTAGGAGGTATAGGAGAAAGATATGGGGTGTGACAGACAGACATGGGGTATGAGTGGAGAGAGACAAACATGGGGTATGAGTGGAGAGAGAGACAGACATGGGCAATGAGTGGAGAGTGAGAAAAGACATGGGGAATGAGTGCAGAGTGAGAGGCTGACATGCAGAATGAGTGCAGAGTGAGAGACAGACATGTGGAATGAGTGCAGAGCGAGAGACAGACATGGGGAATGAGTGCAGAGTGAGAGACAGACAGACATGGAGTATGAGTGGAGAGAGAAAGACAGACATGGAGCATGAATGGAGAGAGAGAGACATGGAGCATGAGTGGAGAGAGAGACAGACGTGAGGGAATGGGGAGAGAGAGACAAACATGAGGGTACGGGGAGAGAGAGACAGACATGGGGAATGAGTGCAGAGTGAGAGGCTGACATGCAGAATGAGTGCAGGGTGAGAGACAGACATGTGGAATGAGTGCAGAGCGAGAGACAGACATGGGGAATGAGTGCAGAGTGAGAGACAGACAGACATGGAGTATGAGTGGAGAGAGAAAGACAGACATGGAGCATGAATGGAGAGAGAGAGACATGGAGCATGAGTGGAGAGAGAGACAGACGTGAGGGAATGGGGAGAGAGAGACAGACATGAGGGTACGGGGAGAGAGAGAGACACGTGAGTGACTGACTTGGTGGAATATTATTTATCACTCCTTGTGTACTTCTTTTCCAATGATGCTCAGCCAGACTAATGAGAGACTTTGGCTGGTTGGGAATCATGGGTAGTACAGTAGTAAAACGGTAGTAAAAACTCATTCTGCTAGCCAGCAAAAAGTCTCTCAGGCTGAGACAGGGGGAGGGGGGGGGGGGACAGAGCAACAAGGGGAGGGGGGAAGAGACAGAGCAACAGGGGGAGGGAGGGGGGCAGAGAGACAAGGGGAGGGAGGGGGGCACAGAGTAACAAGGGGAGGGGGAGCAGAGAGAAACAAGGGGAGGGAGGGGGCCACAGAGTAACAAGGGGAGGGGGAGCAGAGAGAAACAAGGTGGGGGAGACAGAGGTGAGGGGGAGTCAAAGGGAGGGGGAGAGAGAGACAACACTAAGGGGGGGAGAGAGACAAAGCTGGGGGCAAGGGAAAGAGAGAGGCAACATTGGCACATAAAAGGAAATAAAAACAAGAAATGCATTTTTTGATATAATTTTTTATTAAAAAAGCAATTTACATGTGAATATATACAAGTTGAACTTTTTTCCTATAGGGTAGTCTTATATTCAGGCTTTAGTTTTTTTCCTAAAGGAATATCCAAAGTTTGGGGGGTCCTCTTATAATCAGGGTCGTCTTATAATCGCGCAAATATGGTATTTTCCAAACATTATTTTCACAAGAAAAAAAAGTATTATAAAATATTTTATATTTTTTATGTTTTAGACAAGGTGATCTATTTATTCAACAGTTAATTGTGGTGAATTAAGCTGGGCTGGAAAAGTTCTCCATCTTGGTTACCTCTACAACTCATTCTCTTGCCCAGTGCACTATAGTTTACTTATACATTTAGACATTCTGTTTATAGACTTTCCTTTTTATAGAATACATTTAATGCTATTGCTATTCTATAAAAAGAAAGTCTATAAACAGAATGTCTTTCATTACATGTAATACTATTGGCTTTCTATAAACCGAAATAGAGTCCCCATTCATAAGAAATTCTTATGAATGGGGACTCTAGTTCGGTTTATAGAAAGCCAATAGTATTACATATATTCTATAAGCTGAAAGTCTATAAACCGAACGTCGTTCGGTTTATAGACTTTCGGTTTATAGAATACATGTAATGCTATTGCTATTCTATAAACCGAAAGTTTTGGTTTATGGAATACATGTAATGCTATTGGCTTTCTATAAACCGAAATAGAGTCCCCATTCATAAGAAATTCTTATGAATGGAGACTCTATTTCGGTTTATAGAAAGCCAATAGCATTACATGTATTCCATAAGCCGAAAGTCTATAAACCGAACGACATTCGGTTTATAGACTTTCGGTTTATAGAATACATGTAATTCTATTGGCTTTCTATAAACCGAAAGTCTATAAACCGAACGTCTTTCGGTTTATAGACTTCGGCTTATAGAATACATGTAATGCTATTGGCTATCTATAAACCGAACTAGAGTCCCCATTCATAAGAAATTCGTATGAATGGGGACTCTAGTTCGGTTTATAGAAAGCCAATAGTATTACATGTATTCCATAAGCCGAAAGTCTATAAACCGAACGACATTTGGTTTATAGACTTCCGGTTTATAGAATACATGTAAAAAAGTTTTTTCATGGTTTAAAAATTGAACAATAAGTTGCAACACTATAGAGAGAGCATGTGCAACTTAAATGTAAGATGACATCATCACACGTAAAGAATGTAGAGGTATTGAGGTATTGGTTTCCCATCCCTTAAAAGTATGCAATTTAATCCATCAAATGTAAGGAATTTCAATGCGTTAAGTCAGTTAGAGTCTTAATTTAGCAGGCATTCCTCCAACTCTAGTAAATGTGCACATTGTTCAGTCTTGTAGAAAAGTGACAGTTTAGATTCATAAAGGTTTTATTATCCGATGATTCAAAGTTCTGGAGCCATCTGCATATCTTACTTTATGTATTACTCGTATGTATAGTGTCAACAAGTACGTAATAACACTTTCGTGAAGTTTTTCAAATACAAGCTAACATTAAAGGTTTGGCTTTTGCCTTCCAACTGCCATCTGTTTTCAGACTGATGCTCGTGGATAAAGAAAGTATGACAAGTTTAGCAGAATTGTAGCTAGCTACATAGAATGGAATGATAGGCATGGTGATATTTGGCACTAAAACTCCTTGGGTCTTCTGCCCAAATAAGAAGTAAGCTTCTATTCCTTGTTTTGGGGAAATGGCTTGTTGTGGACATAAATATTTCCATGCTGCTCTTAAAAAAACCTTTAAAAATGTAAATTATATCATTATGTATATTTTTTTGGGGGGGAGGGGGTGGAATCATGGAAAAGAGTGAAGGCGCGGTATATTTAATTTATTAATCAATTTTGGAGGATTTATTGTACAGGCGCATAAAACGTTAAATTGCAGACTTTTTAATATATATATATATATATATATATATATATATATACATATATATGTGTGAGGTGTACGCCAACACTTTTTTTTGCCTGGAATTTCAGAAATGTTATAAATGATAAACAATGCAGGGTATGTAAAAAGTGAATTGTGTTGAAGTTGAACTAAAAATGGAGTTGCAAAAGTTAGGCCAAAAAAGCCATTTTGTTAAAATGATCAACCCCTGCTATTGTTACAGCATGACTACCAGAAATCAGTGTCCAGTGGTTACATTTTAGTCTTATTTTTGTTTTGAGGCTTGAGATGATAGTATAAAGATAACAGAATAAATGTGTAACCCTTATTTTAGATGTGATTCTTTTGTATAAAGTTGAAACCTTTCCATCAAAATTCTCATATATGCCACACACCTTGAAGAACATATTTTTCTGAGGCAGATGTCTCAGAGGGGCACATTTAACATTTTTGTTTGATTACAGTTACCAACAATCCTCTTTGAATGTTCTTCCTTCCTAGCTATGCCTAACAAGATAATTTCAGAGTTCATAACTGGCAGATGAAACGTAAACTCATAACCATATTTTTATGGTTGTTGGGAACTTAATGTATTCATCTTTCCTGACAGTTTGTACACAAGTTTAATTTTTGTTGTTTAATGCTGCTAGTTGGCAGCAACTTCCTGCAGAGTTTAGCAACAAACCCAAGTCCTTACCAATCACAACACTGCATGGTCTTTGCAAAGTTCAAGCAATAATACATTTGCCAAGTTGTTATAGTTTATGAGGAGAGAAAAGTTGTATTTATATATGTTAGAAAATAATGACTTAGAGGGGATAAGATAACATTACATAAATATGTACAAGGCCAGTATAAAGTGCTCTCCAGTGGCCTATTCATTAACATACATGTACAAAGAACATGAAGTCATCCCCTGGGGCAGGAAGAGAAAAAATGTCAGACAGCAAAGGAAGGGATTCTTTACAGTAAGGACAATAACAATATGGAACTCGGTACCAAGAGAGGTGGTGCTATCAAATTCAACAGATGCCATCAAAAATGGTCTAGATATCTTTTTAGGCCATTAATAATAGAATAAACAAAATAAACATATTTTAGAGCTTCTTGGGGAAATCTGATTGCCTTTTGGAGAAGGAATCCCCCCCCCCCCCCCCCCCCAGCCGCAAATTCCAGCTTACTTGCCCCCCCCCCCCCTTCTTTTGGGTCAAAAGCTAGAATGATAGGTAGATGGGCTGAACTTGATGAACTCAGTTTTTTTTTAACCTAAATTACTATGTTATAGTCAAGTTTGGCCATGCCTTAGCTTAGAGTACAAGTTCATTTTCTCCCTAGTACATAATATTAGGTGTAGTACATATAGGTGGTTATATATAAACGACACACAGCATATTTTATGGTGACAGTAAAGGTGATGGGAAAATCCCTCCACTTTAAAATGAGGTGGTAACATAGGCATTATTAACCCCTTAGTGACATGACTTTTTTTGGCTCTGACGCTTGGTGACATGGGCTGTTTTAAAATTTCTGCGGTATTTCTTTTGATACCATTTTGATAATAGCATATCATTTTATATAAAAATAATAATAAAATATGGCAAAAAAATGTAAAACAAATATTTTTTTTCTGACTTTTATTTGAAAAATCGTAAATCTACAAAAGACAACAAAAAAAACACTGCTAAATATTTTCTAATATTTGTTCCGAGTTCAGAAATAGCCCATGTTTTATGTTTTTGTGCTTTTTTATTCAAGTTACAAGGCAAGAACTATAAGTAGTGCAAAGCTATTTCAACATCCTTTTGTTCAAAATTAGCAATAGTGACATTGTAAAACTGATATCCAGGGCCGCCATCAGAAATTTCAGAGTCCCTTACCCCAAAAAAAATTCTGGCCCCCCCTTATAGTATATCAATTAATATGCGACTAAAAGCCAGGGCCGCATCAGCTGGATGTCATATACTAATTGATAAACTATCAATGGGGGCAGATTTTTTTTTCCCTGGGAAGTGCCCACTTTGCACATCAGTTAAAGCGGCCCTGCCTACACACATACACAGGTACACTTACACACTCACGCATAAAAACACAGACACACACACACATACATACACTTACAGAGACACACTTATACACACACAGAAATACACACAGAAATATACACACGTACAGACACCCTTACATACTTAGACACACAGTCACACTTACAGACAGTAACACACACATTGACTCGCACACAGAGAAATACACACAATTACACAGACAGAGAAATACACACACATTGACACACGCACACACATGGACACACACACTTACTGTAACGGACCGTCACACCCAGCAAGTCTTTCCTGGACCCTTGCTCTTAGTACCCAAATAGACAGGACATCTAGCAGTTAGGTACAGCAAGATTGAACTACTTTATTTGACAAACAACACAGACTTATAAAAGACATACACATGACATCACAGACATTAGTATACAATGGGGGGAAGGAACTAAACATAGTCCTCCAACTAACTGGGGCTAGGAAAACATTAGACATTCAGTCTGCAAACCAAATTACCATACAGTGAGTAGACACACAGTAAGAAACATAATGTACACAACATAATCAGTTAACCAGTTAATCCAGTTAAAACAGAACAATGGATGTTGGAGTAAACTATTGGAGTCACTGTCACATTATAAACTTTCAGAGTGGTCTACTAACAGAATTAAACGTTACACATAAACCAATACACTAACAGAATATAACTAACTAACAATATTAACGTATAGTGCTATGGCACATCCCTTACCCAGGTAGTCCATTCATTTGTGAGTTGGTTGGCAGAAAGGCACGAACAAGCCTTTCTGCAGGGGAAAATGCAAGCCTTTACCATGGGGCCATAGTCCAGAGGCAGCAGGCGAGCAACCAGGCTTCTCCAGAACATAGTGGCGAGGTTGGTTCCGCCACACTTACACACTTACACACACTTTAATAATAAAAAAAGTTTTACTATTGGTCCTCCTCCCTGTTAGTTAATTTAATTAATGCAGGGAGGAGGACGATTCTGGCGGTGTCTGCATAGGTGACAGTCACGATCGGGTAGAAGCTGGCCAGGGACAGGGAGCTTTCTCCCTGATCCCTCCTCCTATAGGTGTGGCTAGTGCTAGTGGCTAAACTAGACAACTTATGGCATTTAACTTGGGGCATTTTGACACTTTTGATGTAGCCATTTTAGCACCAAGTTTGCAGCAAAAAAATATATAAAAAAAATTATTTTTAACACAGATTGCAATTCAGGTAAACATTTCTTGAAAATGTGAAGGGGTACTGCTTAATAACAACTCCATATGTGTTCAGCAACATCGCCGGAGTACAGGGATACCACCCATGCATATGTTTGTCAGCTTGTATGGGGGTTAAAAGGCCACATTTGAGAGGTGCACTTTTTGGTTTTCCAACTTGGAATTTTGACATGCAGAAAACATGCGCCCATGTCCAATCCTGGACATTATTGGAGCCAGCCAGTGTATTTTACCCCATAAAACCATATATTTTTGCAAACTAGACATCCTAGGGTATTTCAAATGGTAGTATTTTAACACTTTCCATGCACTAATTCTCCCACCATCCTATGTCAAAGTTTATGTTAGTAATTTTTTTATGTTTTGTTTACACATACATTGTATTTCAGGCATGACATTTTAGATTCTAGTGTTTGCCACTGCCAAACCACACGTAGATATGTGTTCTGCAACATCTCCCGAGTACAGGGATACCACCCATGCATATGTTTGTTGGGTTGTTTGGGGGCTAAAATGCCACATTTGGGAGGTGCACATTTTCAACTTGGAATTCTGACATGTAGTCATGCGCCCATGTTCCATATTGTTTCACTTTAAGTTAGACTGCCTCTATTCAACCTTCATTGAGACCATTTACACCTTTTGCCAGATAAATAATCATTAGCTTGTGGCATGCACCTCTTTATAGAGGTCAGCCAGTTTGAACAGCATGTTAGTATGTGAGAACAGGCCTCAGTGGTGTGACTTGCAGATGTTGATGTGCTTCGTTGGAGCTCCATTAGAATGTTAAACATGACCAAAGGCATGTCTCCTACTGGGCTTCAAACTGTGCTTTGTTAAAAGGTCATTAGTGGATGCATTTTAATATTTTGACTTCAACACCACCTTTAAGGTAATAAATGAAACAAAATGTTGGAATATAAGAGAACCTGAGACATTTATATCAGGCACTAATCGTAAATGATTTTAATTCATACCAACGTGATTAATCAGCACCTAAATATTTGATCAAAAATACTTTTTTATTATTTTCGTACAGTAGTACATTTGGACTTTTATTGATACTAAAACTGAATGAATTGACAAGGCAACTGTAAATAGTACAAATAACACTATCATTTTAAACAAAAAAGTATTATAAGAAGGAGCACATTTTCAAAACTAAAAAACACAAAAACAGGTCAGCACTGTTTTTAATGCAGACTTGTATTATACATTTTAAATCGATATAACAAATAACACCCTATGATTGTAATCTAAGTTGGAAATTGATACCTATAGCACGGAAGCAAAGGAGCTGAAATTAAAAACGACAAAAATGTTAAAGGTGCTCTGTCATCTAAAAAAACAAAAAAACATTTTTCTTGTCGTTTAACCACTAAAACTACTATTTAAAGTGTCCCTGTTTTTGAAGGAAATGATGGTATAATTTTGATAGTGGTATCACATATTGCTAGCAAATAGATTTTTTTAAATATCATATAATATAATTTTTGTACGTATAATAGGCTTAATAAGATGGCTATAAGATATCACCAATTGAAAAGCAGTGTCTTACTTTATGTCTAGAAGTTAACCAGTATATTGTCTGTGGAAGACTGAGAATTCTTTTTTTCTGACTCACTCCATGAGTAATAAGGGTATTCCCAGATGTGGGGCTATTGTATTACTTTATGAAATGAATAATGTGTGCCCCCACTAAACACAAGCTTCTGCATGCTACAAGGCCCTCCACATGGAAAAAGTTGGATGAGTGCTGTGGTGCATCTAGAAAAAAGGTTATGGACTGTGACTAGGGCTGCCACCTAGTCGGTGTTTTACTAGCAGGCCAGTAAAAAAAATGGAAGGAGGCCAATGGTCAGTCTACGGAGGGAATGGCATAGCTGACAATTTTTTTTAATGAAAAGGTGACAAACTGAACTGTAACCCACATCTTCGACAACACAGGTTTGGATAAGAATTTGTGATTCAAGAACAAACTATGGGGATTTTCAGGTAGGTCTATAGAAGTCTTCTCTCCATAATGCATGGTCATATTTGTGGTTGTGCAAAGGTGTCATATTATCTCTCCCACAATAAATGTGATACCCTGCTAGAAAACCAGATCCACAGGGTTTTTGATGATATTGTAATTGTATGCATTTTGCATCTCTATTAGTGTTGAGCGAACCCGAACCACACTGTTCGGGTTCGTACCGAACATTACGGTTTTTGGACCTGAACACGGACATTCCACTGTATGTTCGTGTTGGAGTTCGGGGTTCGGTGATTACATTGTATGTAATGCTATTGGCTTTCTATAAACCGAAATAGAGTGCCCATTCATAAGAATTTCTTATGAATGGGGACTCTATTTCGGTTTATAGAAAGCCAATAGCATTACATGTATTCCATAAGCCGAAAGTCTATAAACCGAATGACATTCGGTTTATAGACTTTCGGTTTATATAATAGCAATAGCATTACATGTATTCTATAAACCAAACGAAATTCGGTTTATAGACTTTCGGTTAATAGAATTGCAATAGCATTACATGTATTCTATAAACCGAAAGTCTATAAACCGAATGTCGTTCGGTTTATAGACTTTCAGCTTATGGAATACATGTAATGCTATTGGCTTTCTATAAACCGAAATAGAGTCCTCATTCATAAGAATTTCTTATGAATGTGGACTCTATTTCGGTTTATAGAAAGCCAATAGCACTACATGTAGAGTAGTGAGAAAACTATAACATTTGTTGGTTTCAGATGAAGACATTTGCTTGTTGTGTTCAACAATCCTACATCTCTGAGCATGAATAGTTGCCCACATATTGGCTAACTGGGAAAGAAAGACAAGCTATATGGGATGCAACCATGAAGAATTAGATCTTCTTTGTTAAATATAACCAGGTTCAATTTAAGATCATTACTTGTTAACAATTGTCTCCACTAAATCTTTTTCTAGCATTCTGTAATAGAAAAATTGCTCTGTATATTCTGCATACACTGTGCTCACTATATTGTGACAGAGAATGGCTATTTTCTTGAACTCCCCAAATTGGCTTGTACTGAATCCCTGTTGCCAGATATCTTATTGACTTAGGTCATAGACATTAGTAAAATTATTACACAGCCAAATAAAAATAATGTTTATAGCTATAGCCAATATCATGGCTGGTATTTTTTTTAAATGAAAATATGACACTCCTCGGTACTTGTCTTTAACACCCATCTAAGGTGTTTGTGGAACAAACTCCAATAATTATTATACTAAATATCATCAAGGTATGGTAAAATCCATTATTCCAGAACCAGATTAACAATAAAACAGTTTGATTCATTAAAATTGCCAGCAAGGCATCTGCCATTTGGTTAGTAAAAAGGAGGCCTAGTGAATGATTGAGAGGTTACAAGTTCTACGATCACTGCTCAAAATGTATGTTATTCTAGCCACATTTATGTAATATTAGATTACTTATTACATAAACGTTTGGATTTTTATTTCAATCTCATAAAAAAATGTATTTTCTTTATAATATTTAATGTCTCATGCAACTAACCCTCCTTAAAGTTATGCCTTGATCCCCCAAAAAAGAAAGAAAGGTTGATTGCAAATTCACCTCAGCTGTGCAGACAGTTTTGGACTATGTTGGAGTGTTAATGAGAAACATAGTAAAAGATGAACTCCTTGGGTTATTTTTGTGAGTCATTTATTGTAAGGGAAGTAGATTATCCTGTAGATTCAGCTTCATATTGGATATATTAAGGTATAGTCAAAGTGCAGTTTGCTATATACAAGTACACTACATGGGCAAGTATAAGGACAACTCACTTAATTATTGCATTTAGGAGTTTCAGCCAGACTCATTGGCACAAGTCTATAAAATTAAGCACCTAGCCATGCAGGATGCATTTACAAACATTTGTAAAAACATTAGGTCTCTCTGAAGAGGTCAGTGAATTGAAAAGTGATACGGTAAGAGGATGCCACCTGTACAAAAGGTCAGTTCATGAAACTTCATACCTGCTAGATATTGCGCAGTCCACTGTAAGTGGTATTATTGGAAAGTGGAAGTGTTTAGGAAGTATAGCAACTCATCCACAAGGCAGAAGACCACGTAAAGTCACTGCGCAGGCTCACCAAATGCTGAGGTGCATGGTGCGTAAACTATTCCAAGGCTCTGCTGATTCCATAGCTGAAGAGTTCCAAACTTCTACTGACATTAATATTAGCACACAAGCTGTGTTGTGGGAGATTCATGGAATTGGTTTCCTTGGCCAAGCACTGCATGCAAGCATCAAGAACAAAGCAAGGTCCATAAAGACATTGTTGATGAGCTTGGTGTGGAAGAACTCGATTGGCCCACACAGAGCCTTGACTTCAGTCCCATCAAACTGCTTTGGGATTAACTGGAATGGAGACTGTGAGCCAGCTCTGGTCCAACATCAGTGCCTGGCCTTAAAAATGCTCTACTGGATGAATGGGAAATAATTCCCACAGAAACACTCCACAATCTTGTGCAAAGTCTTCCCAGAAGAGTGGAAGCTGTTATAGCTGAAAAGGGTAGGGACCAACTACATACTAATGTGTATGTATTTAGAATGCAATGTCATAAAATTCCTTGTTGGTGTAATGGTCAGGTGTTCTAATACTTTTTTCTGTTCGGTGTATGTACTATGTACATTATTGTACATGTATTATTAAGTTATTAAAGTTTTCTATAAAGAGTCTGATTGTTTTGCTATATGATCAAACCTTACCTAAAATTTTGATATCATCTAGGACCTTTTTTTTTAAATATATTTTTTAATATTGTGTGTATCTATTGTTGAGGAATAATCGTTGTTTGCATATGTATGTAATAAATTTTGATTAATGTTTTTCTCTGTTTTTTTTTGACAGTGTTGTTTTAGTTGGGTGAATGTAAAAACATATTCAAGGTTATGTATCTTTTTGTTTTGAACAAAAATCCAATTAGTAAATTAGCATTTCTAAAATAGTTTTGTTTCCATTATAGAAATTATATCTGCATCCTCCAAGTTATTAAAACAAACAAATTCCTGAAAAAAACATCTGTTAATCCATGAACAAGATGCTACTTCCTGGATCTTCATTTAAAGAAGGATTTTATCCTTGAATTCCCCTGGGCATAACTTGTTGTTTGATAAATAGGCCTGTTTAATGCAGTAGCTCAACAATTTAATATGATTCTATTCCTAAACTATAACTAAAAGCAAAAGTGAATAGGGCAGTGGTCCTAGTGTGGGGATAAAATGCAATGTCGTTTTTAAGTTACATGTCATGATATAATATCCCAGAAACCTCCATGTTTCACTGTTAAGCTTAAGGCTGATCCAGTTGGCTTTGTTCACTCACTGCTGAACCAGTTAGAGATCCTAATTTGTTTACATAATCAATAGCAGAACCCTAGCTAGGTCCACTTTGGTGACTATATTTAAAAAGGAGGTTCTTGTAATGCATCAGGAGGGAGAGACAGTCTGCAGTTAACATAATCTGTAAAGCAGCAATCAGCCACTCTGATTGGGTGAGAGTGCTGATATTCAGCAAACTTCAGCACAAAATCAGCAACTTATGATGATTTTGGTCCGAGTTTCAGAAACAGAAATCTATGGGCTGGACCGAGGCTACCATTTTGGCAGCCAAACTGTCGACACAAAAAAATCAGCCACATTGGTCAGTTTTGTGCCAATTTAAGATTACTTTGGTGGTGTCTAAGCAGCCAGAATTTAAAATTGGAGTCAACACTAATGTTTAATGACGGGCCTACTGGTCATATTGGAGAGAGTCTCACAGTGCACCATACACTTAATTAAACTTTTCAGGAGTTTCTAAAGTCCGGCGAGACGAAGGGAATGACCACCATATTGAGGAGTGTGCCTCAATTTTGTGGCCAAAAAATACCAGAATGTTTGGCCAGCCAATCAGTATTATGGGAACTTAGGTCCATAACAACTGGAGTTAACCCCTTAGTGACCGAGTGCTATGTTGCATTTGACGTGCCTTGAAGACCAGAATTCCATAATTTTTGTCATACGTTTACTGAACTGTGAATTTCTTTCTTTGTGTTCAGTCCACCCACACAAATTATATATCATTTTTTAAAGGACAGATAGGGCTTTCATTTGATACTATTATTTTCATCATATGATATCATTTACTATTAAAAAAATAGAAAATATGATGAAAATATGCCATAAAAAACACTTTTTCCAACTTTGACCTGATTTTTTTTTTACACAATTACAAATGGTAAAAAAGACCCCGTCTATATATTTCTACTATTTGTCCTGAGTTTAGTAATATCAATGTTTCCTTGTTTGTCTATGTTTTATTTCACGTAATAGGGCAATAAACAATATTAGTGTTTTTTTTTGTTTTCTAACCATTTTCTTCTACAGTGATTTTTTTAACCCGAACCCTAAATTTACCCCAACTCTAAATTTAATCTAACCCTAAATTGACCCCCACCCCTTAATCTAACCCTTGTAATCATCCGAACCCCCATTTAACCCTAATTATTACCCTATTTGGACCCTAACCCTAGATCTAGGTTCAGTAGATCAAGGGTTAGCTTTTTCCATTTATTTATTTAATTTATTTATTTAATTAATTTTCTATTTTTAACTGTAATGCCGCCTAACTGCCTGTAGGGGCAGTCAAGTATCGGTTTCAGAGCGACGGAAGAGATTTTTTTTTTCTCTCTTCCGTCGCTCTCCTCTGGGCATGCTGTATCGGAGGAGCATGCTCCTCCGATACAGCACACACCCGCGATCACCGGGTGATCGCGGTGCCCAGGAGGGCACAGATTGTGTTGCATGATGCCTCGATAGAGGCATCATGCAACACTTTAACACACATAGGCAGTGATGAGCTTTCACTGCCTATGTGTGTTTGCGCGCATACGATCACATTCGCTGTGATCGTATGCGCGCGGGGGGGTCGAGGGGGGGCTGAAAGCCCTCTCAGAGGCTGCTTCGGATCCGAAGCAGCCTCTGAGAGTAGCTGCAGGCATGTAGTGTTGCGCTAATGAGCGCAACACTACATGAAAACGTTGGACGTATATATACGTCCTCATGGTCCTTAAGGACCATGCTTTTCAGGACGTATATATACGTCCACATGCGTTCAGGGGTTAAACATCTTTCAACCATGCATTCCAAGCATGTTGCAAGTAGTTACTATGGGAACTAAATAACATCATCAGTTTACAGAAGATCAAGAGTATGAACTCTATAGAATTCACATATTTGATGAGTGGTAAGTAACCTCAGCAATTGTATGCAAGGGGAGGATTTGATGGTACCTAGAAGGCTATTCCACATATGAAGAATTTTCGAGACTTTGATCCACTTCCTTTATAGTAATGTGTAAAAAATCATGTAAACAAATTGGCCGGATTGCCCAATACTTACCATATTCACAGAATTAAGCACGATGGCATGTTTATTTATTTTCATACTGGAAACAAAATGGGGATTATTTCTTCTTTAGTAATAAAGAGCTCACTTCTATGACCATTCCTCATACTGCTTGTTAGAATTGCTAACAGAATTACATTTCTTTCTCCTTTTTCCAGGAAGTAATTCTTGTTTTTTTTTTTAAAGTTTATATCATTTGGTTTATCAGAAAACTGTTTAACTGTGCCAGACCTCAAAGCGTGCTGCAGATTTCCAGATTTTCAATCTATTATTGTAATTTCCGCTCAGAATGTCCTTCTGACTTCAAAAACTGTTCAAAGACACTCTTTTATAGGTTATTTTTCTTTATAGTTCTTTGCTTATATTGCCTACTGAACTATTGAAACTTGAATATAGTTACTATTTGTTTTTAATATTCCATAGCACTTTTTAAAAAATAAAAATAAATTATATTGTAGATAAAGTCTCTAAACAAGTACTAACAACAAAATGTCATCTTTATGATATTTTGATCACTAAGCTTACCTTGAGAAACTTGTTACATTTTGTACCTTTTTTTTTACAGTTTAATATTTTTGAAGATGTTAGAGTTCCAAGGCGTAGCCAGTTATACTTCAGCAAAACTCTGTTTTATGCCTGTTTTTTTAAATTAATTATTGCAATATAACTCACTCTGAATTCACTGTCCTAACTATATTTACGTCTTTAAAGTCATATTCTATTAAAATAAAAAAAATGGGAAAAGTTGTGCAAATCCAGTAAAAAAGGGATGGTCAAAATACCATATTCTATTGGTTGTTGTAACAGATTCAATTAAAAAATATAAACTAAAGCTCTGGTTTATGCTGAAATTAATGCAAAAAAGAAAATAATTGATCAAGAGAAAATAGGCTTCCTACTGAGGGCCATCTTTAAAATGGGGCAAACGGAGCCGCTGCCCCGGGTCCATGTATACCTGGGGGACCCAAAGCGTATTCCCCATGTGCCCACTGCCGCAACAATTTATTTTATGATCGGCATTCATGTTGGATTCAGGTGCAGCTAACACGCGACCCACCGGACATGGAGGTGCGGCTCACATGAGATTGCCAACAGTAACCACACTTCCTAGTTAACTGACGACTGATGCGTTACCAGAACTTGTCAGAGAGCCAGATGTCATGTAACATTCTGCACTCCGAACACTCTGACTGCTGAAGGAGATCATCTGTACCAAGGGAGCATTGACAGAACCTCTCTGTGCTACCCTGGACCATCGCCCTCTCTGCCACGCAAGGTAAAGGAGCAGGGAGGATGACATAAAGTAAAATGTATTGGCCTTTTTTTTCTTTTATAAAAAAATGTAATATTAAGCTGTGTATGTACTCATGCATGTGTGTGTCACATGACCTCCCGGCTTCAGTCATAGAAGTCCCGACAGACATACCGGGCAGCCGCAGACATCCACCTCTGCTTGCAAGGGGGATCCAGGTCTTATAGTCAGACCTCGATTTGAGGTCAGACTATAAGACGACCTCGATAATAAGATAAGGTAGTTTTTTCAGAACTTTTTTTCTGAAAAAAACCTTGTCTTATAATCGAGCAAATACGGTACTAATTATATGTAAATATACTATTTCATTAACCAATATGAAAAATAAAATTAAATTGTTTGTTGACATGAAACAAGGAAACTTTGTATACTGGAGCAGTATAGCTGGTTTCTTAAGTTTTACATTAATAAGTACTGGCCTAATCATGCACCAATGACAAATCATAACATTTCAGTCATTGTTATTACTCTGACAAATAAAACACAAAAGCCCATGGATTCACATATCCACAAATCATTGGCAATCGCTACTATTTTCCCAGTTGTTAAATATCCAAGATCTGGCTTTTCCTCAACTCTTTCCTGCTTGCACTATTTTTGTCCATGAAAAAAAAAATCCCCATGTGTTCCATTTTATTATCACATTCATCTTTCACATTTAGAAACAAGTTCAGTCTCTGTAGACTTTGTCATTTTTCTTCCCTGTTTTTGTAGTTTTATATCAGCATTGCATGGAAAAAGAGTTTATGAGAAGCTGGTGCTGTCTTTCTCTTTAATAGATTTTTTTTTTCAAATCTTCTTAAAAAGCATAACCATTTTTTTTTAACTTGTGTTTTTTATCATCAGCATCCCTAGTATGAGGAAAATGGCATGCACATTTTAAGGTAAATTAAATGTTATCATCTGACAGCCTCCATGCTTTACTGTAATTCTAGGGTTTTTGGCGCAATAAGTGAAAAATCAGATGGAGGCCCCCATGGCAGCCATTTGGCCCATCTTCATAACTGTCTCCCTTATTTAGGCATTGTGCCCCACCCCCCATGCAAGTTTGGGCCCTACCCAGCAAATTAATTTGATTATCTGGAAGTGCAGCCCCTGAGTATGAGATTCTTGTTTTATAACTATGACCATATTGATAATATGAGTATGGCACAATTTGTAATTAATTGTAATACTTTCAACATTTGCTGTTTATTTTTATTTAGTATGCATTATCAGTTGTGCTGATATATATTTTGATAATGATTGCACATGTTAAAGACTTTTGCAAATGTTTTTTGAAAAGTCACTCTTATTTTGCGTATGAAAATTACAACACCTCCCAAGACAGATAGAGGAAATATTCACAAATAAATGTCATCAAGTTTTCTAACCAAATGTTAAACAGATAGTACTTTGCAATATAACAAAGAACTAAAATAGTTTCATTCATAAAATGTAAATTCCTCATGTAATGTTCTTATTACCACATATACTTCATATAAAAGACAACTGTCAAACTTTCAATAACATTGTTTTAAATAAGGAGGAACCCCTAATACATAACCTTTGCCATTTTCCCAGAAAGCAGTAGAATACAAATGTGTCACTTATATTATCTTTTCATACTGTTTGCTGCACACCTTCTCTCCAGCTTGGGTTGGATCTCCAACTCTCCGACCCAAACTTCCTGAAGTTCTGCTTCCTAACTCCTTGTAGTTTACGCCTCCCAAATCCATGCAGAACCATCTCCCTTCATGTGGCCCTGCCACCTCTGTGTGCAGCCCCACAGGAGGAGGTGGAGTTGCACAATGAGAAAGTGGGGCCGCAAGGAGTTGGGAGATGAGAATTAGGAAACTGCTGGCTTGGGACGGAGAGAAAGAGATCCAACCCAAGCAAACGAGAGGATGGCTGTGCTTTCACAGGTTATGTATTAGGGTTTCCATTTCTTCATAAAGAATGATTATTTGTTCCTTCATGTAGATATAAACTTCTTTAATCTACCATTAGAATTAACTCCAGAATCATAACAGAAACAATATAATAACATAGTAAACAAAAAAGGAAGCACAGTTGGACTATAAGAGATGAACAGCATTGACATAGATGGACAAATAGACAGATGAACTCACAAACAGCGTTCAGTTTTTATGTTTACATACCACCATATATTCAGAGAATTTGAAATATTGCTATTTTTTGGTAGCTTGGGATGATTTCAAACTGACCAATTGTACCCCCTTTGATATAGTTTCCCAGCAGTTATTTAGAAGAAGAAAAAAACAGCTGGTTGGACTCATTTCTTCACTGTTGAATCAGTTATCTTATTGACAGAGACCTTCATCTGTCTATGTAGCTGAAAGTTGCCACATTCTGGGCTGGAGTGTGGTAATGTGGCTGCATAGTCAACTAAAGAGCATAAGGGAAAGGGAGAGATGGGGGCAGCTCTGTTGTAAGAGCAGGCATTCGTTTAGTCCTGAAGCTATAATCACAACGCCCCTCAGTTGTGTGCTAGTATCTCAGGTGACTTACCTTCGTAATTTCTCATCTATACTTTCCTCTAGATTGTAAGCTTACTAGCAGGGTTTTCTTCCTGATGTATCAGTCTGTCCTTGTCCATCTATCTCTAGTATGTAGTTCCCCTTTATGCTCAGTACCAACTGCTACATAAATCTTTGGTAGTAATATATACTACCTATACTATTATCATTAGGCTTACTGTCTAGTTTGGCTGGGTGTTACATCATGTTAGAGGAATATTTTTTTTTTCTGGTCATGAGCAAAAGGTATCTGTGACCATCCACTAGGAAATATATTTCTGTTAATGAAAATAATATTACTGTTGATAATTCTGTGCTAGTCCTGAGTATTTCATTAAAACAGAAAACAACATTGCAGCAGTCCACTCACAAGCATGTGGATTTCTCCATTGCTCACTCCAGTGCATATTAATATTTCTAATCCTGCTAGGCCCACTCGGGATAGACAATAAGTATGGTGCCTATGAATAAGCACAATGTAATTGCATGATTCTGTGTTTCTTTCTCGCTTCTCTATAAGTATCATATTTGTATGGATACATGTTATGGTTATTTTGGAATAAACCTTTTTACACTGAACACTGAAGTACACAAGTGTGCCTTCCAGCAAATTTTTTTACAAGCCTTGAGTATCCAATAATTATGCAAGAGAATTTGAATCTGAATAAGCTAATAGCTAAAACAGTCAGTCAATCCCATTAAGACATGGGATCATACTACCAGAAGATCCAAGAATTGAAGAAGATCTACACTTTCTTAATAAAAATAACACCTATATATAAAGGTTCTCCATTAATGCTTAAGGAAGGGGCCGAGCAACTTAGTCATGAAAGCACATTAAAGGTATAATTTTTCCTTTTTTATTTCCATGGCTAACATGATACTATCGTTTACCTTGATAATATAAATAATCCCTGAACACATATAAAAAAAAACTGTTTTAAAATAATATCCCATATAATGTAATGTAATATGTCAAATGATAGTCACAAATATAATGAAAATAACCAATATTCTTAGTTCATGTAGTCGAGTGTTTAATAATGCAACCCTTATTACAACATTGGAGTATTTTATTTGCAAGGGTGAAACAACATTTCTTATTTATGTATTTTTACACTTTTATTTTATTGTTTTATTCTATTGTTAGATGCCAATAAGGTTACTTAACTGAATGTGTCTCTTGCCTACATTTAATTTTTCTATCCATAAATACTTGTGTTTTCTTGCTGAATTATATGAAGACGGTTAATCTTAGTAACTAGTGATGAAATAATACTGGCTAACATGGAGATCATATTGTATCAATTAGAAGAGGGAGGAGTACTTAGGAACTGTGACTGATCATGGGCACATACAGGCAGCTGAGATCACAAATGATCTAATGTCCATTCTGTGCCATTGGATTGAGAAGACAACTAATTAAATAAAAACAAGCAAAATTCGATTTCTGCTGTAGGCTGGGTTTACAATGTTTCCACCATAATTGAGGTGTAATTAGTTAAAAATGCAAAAATAAATAGTATTTCAAGAAATGAGTTCACCCTAGTAGTGGTCCACACTAGCATATATGATATTTCTGTGACAAATACAAAGGATAATTGAATGCTTATTTATAAATTGATGTTGCTATTACCATTTGGAATGGTTTTCTTTTAATCCACCGTGAAATAATGAAAAGCCGGGACAGTTCAGCACGGCAGTTTGAACGATGTACTCTCAGCAGTGAAGATGAACGCAGCTGATTCATCGCAGCAATGGATGCGCTGACAGTTCACAAATGTACACCCCCAATAAATTAACCTCCCTAATAAATGACCCCCTCATAAAGTGACCCCCCCGAACCCTAATACTAAAATTATCTCCCCCGAACCCTTATACTAAAATTAACGCCAATTAAACATTAATAATACTCACCTTCAGCGATCCCATGATGAACTGTCCCACAATGACAGGTCCCGCGATGACCTCTCGTGCGATGTACTGGCCATCGCACGAAAGGGGGCAGTGAAGTAGCTGCGTTAATGCTGCCATGATGAACTGTCTCATCCCCCAACCCTTCTAGGAATGAAACCTGCAATTCTGAGGTTTGAACAGATTCTGCAGTTGATGCATTAGCCCATTTAGCATCTCACTGGCTTTTAAGGTGCAATGCTCATCTTTTAACTATTATAACCTCCTGCTATTTGGCAAACCATTCTCTGATGCGGCCCAAATGTGATATGGTTACCTTTGTATTGTTCTTCCATTTTATATGGATATCAGGCAAGGAAAACTTTCTACAACTTGTCTATCTTTCATATGTGCTATTAGCAAACACTTTTCAAAGATAACTGGGAAATACATGTATTTATTTGTGTAAGGATTATAAGAAAAAGCAACAGATTTAGAACCAGTTCTATTCTATATATGCCTGGGGGTAGGCAGCAAAAACGTGCTTACCTGCCTGCAGAGATGATGGCTGGGGAGATAGCTCTGCCTGCAAGCGGACAACATGGTGTCTGCCCAAGTCGTGCAGTTTGACTGGTGAGTGACGACAGACACAGACACCATGCTGCCTGCCACTAGATGCCAGGGAACAGCACTGCCCAGGGTAAGTGCTGGGGGCATGTAATGGGGGTGATGGGGGCATGTAATGGTGTGTTGGGGCATTTAATAGGTGTGCAATGTGGGTAATGGGGCATGTAATTGAGGTGATGGGGGCATGTAATGTGGGTGATGGGGCATTTAATAGGTGTGCACTGTGGGTGATGGGGCATGTAATGGGGGTAAAGAGGTCATGTAATGGGGTTATGGGGGCATCTAATGGAGGTGATGGGTCATGTGATAGGGATTATGGGGTCATATAATGGGGGATGAAGTTCTGTTATAGGGTGATGAAGTCATGTAATGGGGTTATGAAGGCATGTAATGGGGTGATGGGGCATTTAATGTGTGTGCAATGTGGGTGATGAGACATGTAATGGGGTTATGGGGCATGGAATCGGGTGATGGGGCAAGCAATGGGTGTGCAAAGTGGGTGATGGGGCATCTTGTGAGTGTGCAACGTGGATGATGGGGCATTTCCTGGGTGTGCAAAGTGGATGATGGGGCATTTCCTGGGTGTGCAAACAAAACCAAGATACACAACTGACTGGGGTAAAGCACTTGTAATAGTCAGGAAGCTGTTTAAGGGCACAGTTGATTGCTGAGCATATGAGGGTTGAAGTGTGTTATCTGAGCAATAATAATAAGAACTGATGAGGGAATATGTCTTTAGACTATATTTTCAGGAATTATATACTTTATCAGAAACATAAATTAATCTCATCATCCCAATCTGTTGGGACCAACTACATCTTCCATATATTAATTGTTATATATCATTCATTCCATCACATTATTTTTAGATTATTTCCTACTCCTCTTTGAAATTCCAGGAAGCATTAAAAAAACTAAATCAAATTATATCTCCACTAGTTTCCATATATTTAGATATAGCTCCTTTCTCTCCCACTTTCTCTGCTGACCTATAGCATGACCTGACCGGTATACTTTTAACAATCTTTCTATATGAAAACAAATATACTAGTAAATTCCCTTCTAGTCACTCCATAATTGTATTCATCTGTAATAATTATATTTTGCTAAATCCAGGACAATAATATAGGATATTTGTAGTTTTCAGAGCTTTAAACAGGGAACTGTCCAAGGCCCAGGCATTCTATCAAGGTCTACAACAGCTTCCTTTTGGGATAGGTAAAGGCAGAGGCGTCACTAGGGTTGGTGTCACCAGGTGCGGTAACTCATGGTGTCACCTCCCCTGGATTTCCTCCAATACCATGCAAAACAGATTCCTTAGTAATGCCAGTCAGATGGCCCATTAAATATGCCACAAACAAGAGTCGCACAAATTATGTCACACACAATAATAATATGCCAGTATTATTTTGCTGTTAATAAGCCAGCCAATTTGCCTAATATACCAGTAATATTGTGCCATTAAGATGCCAGTAATATTGTGCCATTCAATTTCCTGTATTATTGTGCCATTCAGATGCCAGTAATATTGTGCCATTCAGATGCCAGTAATATTGTGCCATTCGGATACCAGTAATATTGTGCCATTCAAATGCCATAATTATTGTGCCATTCAGATGCCATAATTATTGTGCCATTCAGATACCAGTAATATTGTGCCATTCAAATGCCTGTAATATTGTGCCATCCACTAATATTGTGTAGTTACAGTGCTCATTTTTCTTCCACCCTCCAACCCCCCTTGCCCAGTACTTACCGCCTGGCTGATGCTCCATGTCCCTGGACGGACACCTCCTCCGTGCAGTCTGCCCTCCTGCACGGTGGAGGGAAACACAGACACCGGATGTGACATAACGTCACAGGGATTTTTTTTTTTTTTACTTTTTTTACTTTACGGATGCGGCTGCTAGAAAAAAAAAGAAAAGTACAGCAGAGCAATGCGGTGCGAGGCGATGCCGGCAGCACGGGTGTCACCCCGCCGGAGGTGTCACCTGGTGCGGTCCTCACCCCCCACACCCTCCTTGGGATGCCACTGGGTAAAGGCCAGAGCAGTAACGAAGGTGAGGCATCTAAGGCTCACCCTAGGCACACACAATTAAGGGTGCACATCTATGATATCTGCACTACTAGACCCATGCCCTTTCTTGGAATGAAGCAGAGTGTAAAACATGGACCCCGCTAAAGAGGAAAAGACCCAAAGCTCCATCAAAACCCCTGATCATTATCATAACTTCTCTATGAAACTATACCAAAGGGTGTTCAGGTGTTGGATCTTGTGTCAGATGCAGAAAGAGCTAGCAATGGCTCTTCTACATGCAGCCACTATTCAGCAAATTGATAGGTTAGTATTTCTAAATCAGGAGACATAATTGTACTCCATGGTCTCCTTTTCATGGGACTACTAATACATTTTATGCATATATTGTGTGTTGACCTTTTTCTTTGTTTTTTTTTCTTTGGATTCAACAGATGCTCTTTTAGGATAGTTGCCCTTGGCACTGTCTGAATATTTATTATGTGCTATGTTGGGTCTGTAGGCACCCACTCTCCGCTATATATAATTTTAGTAGTAATTTGGAGAGTGATTTAACCAAGGTCATGGTATACTGTGGGTGATGCAGAGTGGCAAATCTGCATTGTTTCAACTCTCAATCACATCAAGAGACAAGTTTTTTACTTCAACATTGAACTGCTGTTTAACTGTAGTTTAAGTGTTTGCCGTTTATGCTACTGTTTACTACTGACCTTTATTATTGTTTAATTTCTGCTAATTTTTAACATGTTAGTCCAGGCAAATAATACATTGTAAATGGCATCTTAGTTATTGTAGATTAAATACTGCCTCTTTGAAAAGGAAGTTTTATACAGAGATTTACTTATACTTATTCAAATAATTATTTTGCACGATAAATGAACAATGGATAAAAGTAGTAGTACAACCACCACTGCCAATGACAAGAGTTATGTCTTGCACAATGGATGTCAAAGTGTAGAGACTACTATGAACTATGTGTTCTCTGGAGCCCCAGTACCAGATACTTCCACTTGCATTCAAGGACTATATTCTGTAGACTCCACTATAACAAACAGGGCTGGGAGCTACTCAAATGACTCCCAGGCCCCTGGTAATAATGGGCCAAGGGCCCCTGTACAATATAGAATAATATCCCCCTGCACACATCCATCATGGGGCTCCATGGAGTCCACAAGACTCCGGGACCCAATAAAATGACACGTACCACCTACCTGAGCATTGTTGTAGACCATGTACACCTTTTCATGGGTGGCATTGGCCTCTTTCAGCAGTATAATGCACCCTGCCACAAAACAAACATGGTTCAGCAATGGTTTAAGGAACACAACAACAAGTTCAAGGTGTTGATTTGGCCTCCAAATTCCCCAGATCTCAATTCAATCGAGCATCTGTGGGATGTGCTGGACAAACAAGTCTGATCCATGGAGGCCCCACCTCGCAGAACTTAAAGGATCTGCTGCTAACATCTTCAGAAATCTAGTGGAGTCCATGCCTCGATGAGTCAGGGCTGTTTTGCCGCCAAAAGGGGATATTAGGCAGGTGGTCATAATATCATGGCTGATTGGTGTATATAATATTATACATACAATACATGTCCATAAGCCATTTTCCCCCTAGCTGTGTTCTTTCTTCTGTAAAAGATGTCTAACTCGTTTAAAATGCAAGATATACTTTTCATTTAAAGAGGGATTAAGCCCTAAAAAATGCCATTTGAACTTCAGCATGTTCTGTGATCCTTCTTATACTAAAATAAAAAAAAAATCATCTACCTTTCTAAAAAAAAAAAATACTGTTTATAGATCAATGCAGGAAAATGTGCCCTCTTGTGTTTATCTATTACAATTACATATCACTATACTACAGTAAAAGTCAGTAGTGCAAATAGCAAGGTGCTAACTTATATTCTTGAATGACTCCATCGTTATTTATGTGTTGTTCTTGTCAGTGTTCACTCTTATATTTCTTTTTTTTAATATAACCTGTATGCTGTGTTTATAGTTACCGTATGTGCTGATTCTGCCTTACAACACACAAGAAGCTCTCTTGTCCAGAATCTATAAAGTCTATAAAGTTACATCATTTTTTTAAAATCAAAATATAATGCTTTCTTTCTACCTATGTTGATCTGTCATTTTTTGTGTTGATAATATTTTTATTCTCTACTTTAACATTATAAATAATGATTTCATGATAAGGACTCTTTAACGACCATTAATAATGTATTAGTGATTGCAAATGATACAAAATCTAGGTAGAGAAAGATAGAATTATGGACAACTTAGTGTACTGGGCAGCAAAGTGCAAAAGAGATTACATATTGATTAATACAAAGGGATGTATATACTCAAACCTGCCAAGTGTCCCTGTTTAGGAGGTCAAGTCGCTATTTTGAACAACCAATTTATTGATGTGTTTGAGTTTATCAGAGATCTCCCGAACAATAAAACTGCAATACATGTGTTACTATATTATATTTTGTATTTAGCATACGTTAGTTCTAAATGATTTCCCAACTGGCACTTAAGTCGCTTCAAATATCTTGGCAATGCCCTTCCCACAACCACACCTTCAGTTACTCCAACAAAGACAAGTGTTTCTCTTTAGCCATTTTAGATGTTGGGATGTATGTATGAAAAATTTGAGAACAAGTGTTATTGTGAAAATCGATTTAGCAATAGTATGTGAGTAAATAAATATACTGTATATATATTTATATATATATATATATATATATATATATATATATATATATATGTATTGTGAGAGGAAATGTGGTGCAAATGTTGATGGAAAATACATCAAGCCTGCCTTGGTAAACAGCAGCCTGCCAGGAACTCAGTGGCAGATACCCAATCAGGGTCTTAATAGAGGAGCCACGATGAGCTGTTCTATGCCATCCTAGTGTCTTTTGAAACCTGTAAAAATAGGACGGCATAGAACAATCTAGAGTCACAAAGGGGTTAAAATAATGTCCCAGGGAAAGATGATGGGTTTGTAAACATAGTACATTGTTGGTCATTTGCAAACCATGGTAAGGGTCCATGGGGCGGAGCATAGAATAGCACTATTATGCTAATGGTCAGGGAATACATGCAGAAAGCCCAGCAGGCTCAGAAAAATAGCTATAATCAGATGCCAGAATCAGAGTGTTCCAACCTGAAGAGAGGGTCCCTAAAGTGGAGAATAAGTTCCTTGCATCTTGGCATGGACCATATTAAATAATTGAAAAAGTGAGTGTTATCAATTATAAGTCCGACAACCAGGAAGAAGAAAGCCTGAGCAGTTGTATCATATTAATCCATTAAAACCTATGAAGGACAAAGAGGTCTTGGCTAGGATTGCCACCTGGCTGGTATTTTACCGGCAGGCCGGTAAAATATTGGCATCAGGCCAATGTCAAGTCTATGGAGACAGTACCAAGGATAGTGTTTTTTGAAGAAAAGGTGGCAACCCTAGTCTTGGCTGCTTTAAAACCTCCAGAAACTCCTATAGCTGAGCCAGACGTGAACATGCCTGAAACACTGTCTGTACATCAGAAGCAAGAGGACAAGGATTTTATCAGAAGAAATTAGGATGTTTTAACTATAAACCCAGGAAAGACTAATGTGATCAAACATGACATAGTAACAGCTCCAAGGAAAAGGGTTAATCTCAACCCCTATAGAATCCCTGAGGGCCAAAGGGAGTCTATAAACTTAGATAGTGAATTTTTTTTAACTTGGAGTCATTGAGGAATCCCAGAAGGACTGGAGCAGTCCTACTGCATTGGTGCCAAAACCTGATGGCACATGGAGGTTCTGTAATGACTAGAAACATTGAATGTGTCGGCAGATAAGAACCTTTCGAGCCATCTAGTCTGCCCAATTCGACTGCAGCAAGTTAAATGGCATTTCAAAATGTGATGCTTACCCAGTGCGGAGAGTTGACGAGTTAGTAGAAAGACATGGTAAGGCATGTTATCTAACAACCCTAGACTTAACCAAGGGTTACTGGCAAGTCCCTCTCACTGAAAGAGCCAAAGTAGAAACAGCATTTCCAACACCCAGTGGCCTGTTTCAGTACACTGTATTGCCATTTGGTCTACATGATGCCCCTGTCACATTCCAACGAATGATGGACATAATTCTTAAACCCCATGTTCACTATTCTGCAGCATACTTGGATGATGTCATCCACAGTGCAGACTGGAAATCCCACCTCCCAAAAGTTCAAGCAGTGCTTCCAAATGTAAGATTGGCTTAGAGAAGGAAAAGTACTTAGGATATTCAATTGGAAGAGGATTGGTTAAACCACAATTTCTGTGCCTCTAACAGATCTCACTAAAGCAAGGTGTCCAGTTATGGTTAAATGGTGCCCAAAGCAGAAGAGGCTTTTAAAAGACTGAAGGAAACTATCTGTGACCAACCAGTCTTTTAACCCCAGACTTTTCAAGAGACTTTATAGTGCAGACAAATGCTTCTGATGGGGGCTTAGGGACAGTCCTTTCACAGGAATTATTTTTGGAGCAGGAAGTTAAACCCACAAGAGAAAAATTACTCTATTGTAGAAAAAGAGTGTCTGGCTATTAAGTGGGCATTCGAATCTCTTAAAACTACCTGCTAGGGAGAAAATTCAGGTAAATTATGGACCATGGACCCCTGACATGGATGTGTCAGGACAAAGAGAAAAACTCCAGGATAACCAGATAGTTTCTGAGTTTAATTTCACCGTGGAACACAGGGCAGGACTAAAACAAGGAAATACTGATGGTATTTCAAGGGTACACTCTCTGATGTCCATTTAGGTATGAGCTGGAGTGGAGGATATGTAAGAGGAATTGTGGTACAATTGTACACTCACATCAAACAAGTCACAAACTCACAAAGCTAGTTAAAAACACCTTTCTAAGATAACAGAATTGGAGATTTAGTCGCATTATATGGCCATATTATACTTAGTCCACCAATGGGTCAAAGTACTCCAACATAGATAGGGCCTAACACCAAATACTTCTTATATGGGTCTTATTTTCTTCAAATGTATTGCTTACCAGGGACCAAAGTACCCTCCTAGTGTACAACACAAAGACACTCCTGCGATTTATAGGTCTGGACACCACTTATGGGTCAAAGTTTCTCATATACAATATATATATATATATAAAGCAGTATGTGAGCAAGTGATGCAAGGGCTACTACATTTTCTGTAATGTATAAAAATGGGTTTTGATTGATGGAAACATAACTTTGCCTCTTTATACATCAATGGAATTCCTCAGTATGTACATGCCTTGAATATTTTTGGTAATCACGTTAAAAAAATAATCAATGAACTTTACAGAGGAAGGCCATGAAGTTAATAAAAGGAAGATGGAAGATTTTACTATAAAGAAAGACTAATACAGAATTTGACAAATAGTGTCTAAGAAGGAATGTGATAACAGTGTACAAATATTTACAAACGCAATACAAATTACTTTCTTGAGGCCTATTCTTTAATAGGACTCTAGAAAGAACACAAGAACATCCATTAATATTTGTTTACACTAACAATATTAAAGAGTTGGTACTTGCAGCTTAGTGCAGTAATTCTTAAACCCAGTATGCTGTTTTAGCAAATCAATATGAGCAAAGATTTAATAATTATGAATTCTTAGCAAAAAATAATGCCTTGTTGATCCTGGGAGAAATCCAATTTCCATTTTGGAGCCAAGAATTACATACTTTTTTGAAGCAAAATTTCATACCTCCCAAGTGTTCCTATTTAGGAGTAACAGTCCTTAATTTGTACCCAAATTCATCTGTTCCTCTTTCCTTTGGTATTGTCCCTGTTTTCTGGGAGCTCATAATATTTATATTGTATTAGTGTAACACAGAGCTACACAGCAATAAAAATTAAAAAAAAGTTTGTTTAACCCCTTGATGACTGGACTGTGTTGGCCATGTTGTATCATTTTTGACAATGGCTGTTTTATGTGGTGTTTGTATTTAGCTTTCATTTTCTTCTTTCTCAATTACTGTACCCACACAAATTATATATTAGGGTTGACTCAATATAGACTGTCCTGAAATTTCAGAATTTTCCAAAATTCGGCTACTCAATAAAGATGATTTTCAGCCACTTTTTTCAGGAATTTCCTGGGAATCAAATGGATTCTCCCTACTTTGGCTAGCTATATTGTCTTGTTCAGGACAAGAAGGGCTTTCTTTAGATACCATTATTTTGATCATATCATATAATTTACTATAAAAAAAAAACTATCAACTATAGTGGGAAATTGAAAAATAAACGGTAATTAAAGCATCTGCTAAATAGATTCTAATGTTTCAAAATAAATTTTTTTTGCAAGTTATAAGTCAATAATTAAAATTTGCAGTGCTTTCTTGCTATCCTTTTTTACCTTAACTTTTTAAAACATTCTGGGCAGCTGGGATGCTTAGGGTACCTGGGCAAGTTGCCCACACTGTAATTAGTCTCTCCCTTTGAAAAAAAACCCTTAACATTTTACTATTTGTTTAACCCTCCCTGCTACTTTACTTTAGTTCGCAGGGAGGGGATCACTGATAGTCCAGAAGCTGCTGCTACTGTCTCTCGTGTTTGTATTGGAGTGCTGGGATGTCATGTTACATCCGGCGCTCAGTTTAACTGTGGTATCGTGCAGCTGAGGGAGGGTGCGGCAAAATGGACGATCGTACCCTGCACCTCCCCAAATGATAGTGGAGGCCATAACTACAAACGCTGCTCATTTCGATGAGCTTTTTGCTGCCTGGGCACAGTGCACCTCATGCACCAGCCTCAGTGTGGCATTGGTTCTGGTTCCCCCTGGGTGCGGTCCCACAGGTTGCACACACCTAAGGCCCACACTGTATGTGTCACCTCTGTGCCATCACTGCGTCCAAGTCTTCCTTGTGAGGACTGCCAAACTGCCACTCCTGGTCCTCCATTCCACAGACACTCCCACTGGCAAAATAGGCGCTCTTTCATGTGCAGTTAGGTTTTTGGCCTTATACATCCCTTTCCATTAAAAGGGCAACACTTAACTGTTCTCCTCCCTTGTCAAGCTATTTGCCTAACATTTCATTGGAGGGCTATTTAAACCTTTCCTGTAATAGTGCATTTGTGCCTTCTTTAGCATATTTTGATTCTCCATTTTTGAGTATCTAGTTTCCTTACTTTTTGCCTGATTTTAACCTTGCCTGTTTCCTGCCAGTCCTGACCATTTTTGACCATCTGACTCTTCCCTCTGCTTTCCCTTCAGATTTGGCTGTCATACGTAATATTGTTCTTTTTTGTATCCTGGAATCCTGCTGTTTTGTTGCTGTGTCTCCATCTTCAGTTTTGGTGGTACTGGACAGAGTGTAAAAGTCCTGAGACTCAACCATAAAGATTCCTTCAGGTGATTCCTTCTGTTGCTCTGATTCTGTTGTTTAGTTTGCCTGCACTTCCTCTGCATTGTGGCACCCTCCTGGTATCAGTCTCTCATTCCCTATCATCACAGGAATGGGATTTTGTGTCCACCGTGTTTGTTCAATGTCCTGCTTGCCAGTTTAAGGGCTGGCCATGGTCATGACCTGATGGGTCACCTATAGATATATTTGTAAAAATGAAAGCCTTCTACCCAAAGCAGAAAAAAAAGAGAAGTGTGCCAGTCACCCAGGAAGAAAGAATACCAAAAGATGATGTCCATGCCTGATGTCCCTCTGAGACAAACGCAGATAAACCACACAAATCATCTACAAAAGGACTCACTCAACAATGATGACTTCAAACAAATGAATATTACAAGTAAAGTTTATTTATCCTTTAAGGTCAAACAAAGTAAACAAGTTGGACAAGTTAAATTCAGCTAAAGCTGAAAGCCCTCAGTATTTGCAGCTTGTACTAATATTTAAAGGGACACTGACAGGAAAGCATGGCGACTTCCGGTCAAAGGATAAGCTGGCATATACAATTAAAAGTACATGTTATCCAAACCTCGTTGGAAGGATTATTAAAAGGTTATCTCTCTATTTATATATTTATTTATTTATTCAAAGTATGTGGAAAAAAAAGCCATTTAACAAAAAACGTTTACGCCATCAGATCATAAACTATCTAGACATCGAGTTAATGCATAATAGGTAATTGGATTCCATGCTTATTTTTTGTTTAGTGTCCTGTTTGAATTGTTCAAGGGTTACTGCAGCTGAAACCAGTTCTACTCATTGTCCCCGGCTGTGTTTCAATTAGTGATTCTACTTTACCCTGCAAGTAGAAAAATAAATGTTACATTTACTGAGTGATCTTTATCAGTCTCCCCCTCACATTTCAGTAATTCTTATGATAAACACAATTCTTCATTTGGAGCCATAGTCAATCAGAGATGGAGAAGTTGGTGATTAGCTCAAATCTAAGGTAGCTGAGAGAAAGTAAAAAAAAACAATATCCTACTAACCCTTTAATTACAGAAAGACTCTCCTTTTTGTAAAACTAGAGAGATAATAAATCTTCTTTTGCATTAACTGTTCCATTTATGATTTCTATGATGCCACAGTCGACCAAGGAATAGGAGAAGGGTTGAACTTGATGGATGTCTTTTTCCAGCCTAAAATACTATGTAACTGTATGTAACTATGTAAATATATCAATAAAGTGGGCCACCAGAGAAGAGAATAAGCAAAGGAGTCACGTGACCAGGCCCGATAGGGTTAAATCTAGAAGGGGGGCTAGGGTTGATAGTTTCAGTTTAGAAATTATAGTCTGTCAGGCAGAGGCGTCGTTAGGGGGGGGGCTACTGGGGCTGGAGCCCTGAGTCTCCTGACCATAGCCCCGAGTCTGTGAAGCTTCCCCTGCTTCCTGCTCTGTCACTATGATAACCCCGCCCCCAACCCATGTGACCGGCAGGAACCCACCTGTCCTCCCTCACAGCACAGACCATGAGGGATGCTGTGCTGCTGTGGAGAGGCTGCTCTCTGCTCCAGGGGCTGCAGAAAAAGCCTCCTCTATAACCTGCCACTTACCTCCCATCCAGGAACAGGCTGCACAAGGTATGATCTCCATGTATTTTTATATAAATATCACCAACAGGTGAGTACTGGGGAAGGGGGTGGAGGGAGGGTGACATTAATGGGCAGAATAACCCTGGCAAATGATGTCTGAATTAACCCTGGCAAATGATGTCTGAATTAACCCTGGCAAATGATGTATGAATTAACCCTGGCAAATGATGTATGAATTAACCCTGGCAAATGATGTCTGAATTAACCCTGGCAAATGATGTCTGAATTAACCCTGGCAAATGATGTATGAATTAACCCTGGCAAATGATGTATGAATTAACCCTGGCAAATGATATATGACTTAACCCTGGCAAATGATGTATGAATTAACCCTGGCACATGATGTCTGAATTAACCCTGGCAAATGATGGATAAATTAACCCTGGCAAATGATGGATAAATTAACCCTGGCAAATTATGTCTAAATTAACCCTGGCAAATGATGTCTGAATTAACCCTGGCAAATGATATATGAATTAACCCTGGCAAATGATATATGAATTAACCCTGGCAAATGATGTCTGAATTAACCCTGGCAAATGATGTATGAATTAACCCTGGCAAATGATGTATGAATTAACCCTGGCAAATGATGTCTAAATTAACCCTGGCAAATGATATATGAATTAACCCTGGCAAATGATGTATGAATTAACCCTGGCAAATGATGTCTAAATTAACCCTGGCAAATGATGTCTGAATTAACCCTGGCAAATGATGTATGAATTAACCCTGGCAAATGATGTATGAATTAACCCTGGCAAATGATGTCTAAATTAACCCTGGCAAATGATATATGAATTAACCCTGGCAAATGATATATGAATTAACCCTGGCAAATGATGTCTAAATTAACCCTGGCAAATGATGTCTGAATTAACCCTGGCAAATGATGTATGAATTAACCCTGGCAAATGATGTATGAATTAACCCTGGCAAATGATGGATAAATTAACCCTGGCAAATGATGGATAAATTAACCCTGGCAAATGATGGATAAATTAACCCTGGCAAATGATGTCTGAATTAACCCTGGCAAATGATGTATGAATTACCCCTGGCAAATGATGGAGAAATTAACCCTGGCAAATGATGGAGAAATTAACCCTGGCAAATGATGGAGAAAATAACCCTGGCAAATGATGTATGAATTAACCCTGACAAATGATGGAGAAATTAACCCTGGCAAATGATGGAGAAATTAACCCTGGCAAATGATGGAGAAATTAACCCTGGCAAATGATGTATGAATTAACCCTGGCAAATGGTGGGGAAATTAACCCTTGCAAATGATGGATAAATAACCCTGGCATATTATGGATAAATTAACCCTGGCAAATGATGGAGAAATTAACCCTGGCAAATGATGGAGAAATTAACCCTGACAAATGATGGAGAAATTAACCCTGGCAAATGGTGGGGAAATAAACCCTGGCAAATGGTGGGGAAATAAACCCTGGCAAATGGTGGGGAAATAAACCCTGGCAAATGGTGGGGAAATTAACCCTGGCAAATGGTGGGGAAATTAACCCTGACAAATGATGGTTAGTGATGGTCTGTGCGGAACGGAAATGGCCCCTTCCCTGCAATGAGATATAGCAGCAGGGAGGGGGGACATATTGAGCAACATGTTTTTAATTTTTTTTTAAATACACCACTTGTATGATTATGTGACAGACTGGATGTATGTATGAGTGTATGTGGCAGACTGTATGTGTGTGTGTATGTATGAGAGTATGTGACAGACTGTATGTATGTGACAGACTGTACGTATGTATGTGATAGACTATGTATGTGTGATACTATGTATGAGTGTGTGTGTCTATGTGACATATTGTATGTATGTATCTGTGTGACAGACTGTATGTATGAGTGTTTGTCTGTGACAGACTGTATGTATGAGTGTGTCTCTGTGACAGACTGTATGTATGTATGTATGTATGAGTGTGTCTCTGTGACAGACTGTATGTATGAGTGTGTCTCTGTGACAGACTGTATGTATGTATGTATGAGTGTGTCTCTGTGACAGACTGTATGTATGAGTGTGTCTCTGTGACAGACTGTATGTATGAGTGTGTATCTGACACTGTATGAGTGTGTGTCTATGTGACAGACTGTATATATGAGTGTATGTGACAGACTATGTATGCATGTACGAGTGAATGTGACAGACTGTTTGTATGTATGAGTGTGTGTGTCTATGTGACTGACTGCATGTATGAGTGTGTATGTGTGTCTGTATATGACTGCATGTGATTGTGTGTATGTGCTGTTGTCTGGCTCCTAGATTTTTTACTGGCTCCTAAAACTCAGTTATGTTTGTCAAGCCCTGGCATAAATGCAACTAGTTATATACATCTATTTGGGGTCTACCTCAAGCTTTTGAAAAGGCTGGAAATATTTAATATTTTACAGGTTTTGTTTTGTGATTATAAACGTAATATTTTTTTGCTGCGAGGGTGGTGGGTGCATGGAATAGCCTTCCAGTAGAAGTGGTAAAGGTTAATACAGCGAAGGAGTTTAAGCATGCGTGGGACTGGTATAAGGTTATCCTAGATATTAGGATATTTAAGACTGACCACACCTGTACCTATGCATCCTATACCTTTATCTTATATCTATACCTTTACCTAAGCATTACTATACCTGTATCTTATATCTGTACCTGTGCATCCTGCACCTGTGTCTGTCCTAATAGCTTATATCCGTACCTATGGATCCTGTACCTGTCCATATAGCCTAAATCTGTACCTATGCATCCTGTATCTTTATCTATATATGCATCTGTATCATATATGTACTCATGCATCATCATGTACCTATATCTTTCTACATCTATCCTATATCTTTACCTATGCATTCTGTACCTCTGTATGTCTACCTATCGATCATGAGACATCATTGTATTTTAAGTATTATTAAAGCTGTGGGCTATAGCCCCAGATCATTTTTGAGCCTAGCAACGCCCCTGCTGTCAGGCTATCTAATTAGTGGCTCCAATCTGCAAGGGGAGGAGTTTGCAATAGGTTTCAAATTAAGAGTCCCTTTATCTTTCAAGCATCAAGAAACTGGAGGAGTGTTACTCACCCTCTCTCTCCCTGTTTAAGTTTAAGTCACTATAGAAGGTTGCTGTCCCTAAAATAATTTGTTACAATGGGGTATCCATTGAGGTTATAACTATCTAGTGAGTGCAATCAAATGATTTGTAAGGTTAGGCATCATGGGCAGGGTCTCTGGGGTTTACGGTTCAAATTACGGTTCAACGGGTCTTCTGTCCCATCATGCTGACGTAAGTTACGGCTGGCAGATTAAGACAGAACCCTGTTGTTTTTAGTATACATGTACTGATAAGGTTGCTATTGCTCAAAGCCCTCTCCATATTTTGGCCTTTTCAAAAATCCAATTCCTGGTGTTTATTTCCTACCCAATGTAAGTACAAGATTTTACAGTTAGCAGTTCTGCGGCCATATTGTTCCAGATCTCCTCGATCATAAACTGATCAGTTACAACCTGCTTTCACCATCTGAATTGTGCAGAATCTTTTCAATTGCTCACTGAGCTTCCTTACTTCATGTTTACTTTAAAAGTTTTCTGGCTATTGTACAGCCAGGTTTTCATTACAACAACCTATGTTCCCAAGAATTGCGTCTCCAGGCACCTGTAAAACAACTTGGACAAGATGTAGCAGGACACACACTCTGGGTACAATCAGGGCTGGTGTATGACTTTTTGCTGCCCCCAGGCATTTACACATGCAGTAACACTTTCAGTGTCACATAAATATGCAGGCACATGAACACACACATGCAATGTCAGATGCAGCCACACATACACACAGTGTAACACATGCAATGTCACATGCATCCAAACATTCACACACAGTCACACATTCAATGTCTGTCTCACTCTCCCTCCATATCTGTCTCGCTCTCCCTCTACGCCATCCCTGTCTGTCCATCTCTTCCCATGCCAACCATGTCTGTCTTGCTCTTCCGCTATGCCATCCCTGTCTGTATCGCTGTCTCCATGCCAGCAGTGTCTGTCTCACTCTCCCCCATGCCATTCATCTGTTTCCCCCCTTTTGTCTTTCTCCTCTCTCCCATTATATTCCCCTATTTTGTTTCTCTCCCTCATGTTTCCTCTCACCCATGTATATCTCTCTCTCCTCTCACCCCCAAGTCTGTCTTTCTCATTGCCCCCATGTCTCTTGTCTGTCTCACTCCCCCCCACCCCATGTCTCGTGTCTCTCTCTTTAACCCCCCATATCTGGTGTCTCTCTCTTTAATCCCTCCCCATGTCTGGTGTCTCTCTCTTTAATCCCTCCCCATGTCTGGTGTCTCTCTCTTTAATTCCTCCCCATGTCTGGTGTCTCTCTCTTTAATTCCTCCCCATATCTGGTGTCTCTCTCTTTAATCCCTCCCCCCACCCCATGTCTCGTGTCTCTCTCTTTAACCCCCCCATATCTGGTGTCTCTCTCTTTAATCCCTCCCCATGTCTGGTGTCTCTCTTTTTAATCCCTCTTCCCCACCCCATGTCTGGTGTCTCTCTCTCTTTTTTGCATAGGGCCCCATGGAAGCTAGGAAACATCCCAGGGTACAACATATAGTACAGGTACATGGATGCAACCTAAAAACTGCAGTTTTTTGTGCAGGCATGGACCAATTGTACAGGCAGGTATAGAATTGTTTCCTTGTCTACAATTAGTCACCTGACAGTTCCTTGTTCCACTGTCATCGTAGTGGTGATGTCTTGACATAAACACAGTGGTGGGATTCAGCCGGTTTGCATGGGCAAACGGGGCAGCTGTCCAGGACCCATTTTATTCTTGGGGGCCCATGGCAGCTGGCCTGTGTGCCCCTGCCAGGGACGGTGCAAGGATTTTCGTCTACACAGGTGAATGTGCATTTTGGTGCCCCCCTCCTCTGACCTGCAACGCCTCCCACACCACCAACCCTCCATACATTTTACATATATAAAAGTATAATGTATAATGTGGAAAAGAAATACATCTAAATATTCAACTTGCATGCTCTAAATTTGTCACACATTGACACCCTAACACACATTGAAACCCTTAAACACAAAGACATCCTTGCAGTCACACACAGAGACACACTTATCACTTACACACACACCCTTACAGACAGTGACACACTTACACACACCCTTACACAGACATAGTGACACACTTACACACACAAACACACCCTTACACAGAAAGTGACACACTTACACACCCCTTGCCACTTACACACACAGTGACACCAATATAAACTGAGACACACTATTTTGCCCCTCAATATGCCAGTATTTAGCCACTCAATATGCCATTATTTTGCCATTTAATATGCCAATATTTTTCCCCTCAATATGCCATTTAATATGCCAGGGTTTTGCCATTCAATATGCCATTTAATATGCCAGGATTTTGCCCCTTAATATGCCATTTAATATGCCAGGATTTTGCACCTCCAATATGCCATTTAATATGCCAGGATTTTGCCCCTCAATATGCCAGGATATTTCTATTTAATATGCCAGGATTTGCCCCTCAATATGCCAGGATATTGCCATTTAATATGGCAGGATTTTTTCCCTCAATATGCCAGGATATTGCCATTTAATATGCCAGGATTTTGCCCCTCAATATGCCAGGATTTTGCCCCTCAGTATGCCAGGATTTTGCCCCTCAATATGCCAGGATTTCAATATTCAATAAGCCAGGATTTTTCCCCTCAGAATGCCAGGATTTTGCCCCTCAGTATGCCAGGATTTTGCCCCTCAGTATGCCAGGATTTTGCCCCTCAATATGCCAGGATTTCGCCATTTAATAAGCCAGGATTTTTCCCCTCAGTATGCCAGGATTTTGCCCCTCAGTATGCCAGGATTTTGACACTCAATATGGCAGGATTATGCCAATTAATATACCAGGAGTTTGCCACTCGGAATGCTCGTTAATTGCCACCCTCCTCCCCCCCTTCTCCAGTACTTACCTTCTTGCTGCTCTGCAGGTCCTCGGCTGTGAGGGAAGTGTTGTGCTCTCCCCTCCAACCGCGCGGCTTTAATAAAGTTTGTTAAAAAAAAAATGCTACCGGAGTAACTCAGGTCAAATTTTTTTTTTTAAATCAAACTTTATTGAAGCCACTCGGCTGGAGGGGAGCGCACAATGTTTCCCTCACAGCCGCCTGTGCTGCCTTAGGGTAACGCCGGCCCTGGCCCCTGCTGCCCGTGTGACTGTCTCACACAGAGACAGTCACGATCGGACAGGAGCTTGGTCCACATACTCCGCCGGAAATGACGGCAGCTGTATGACCTGCACGCAGTGTGCGTGCAGGAAGCACTGCGGAGAAGACTAACGATGGACAGCATAACGTAAGTACTGGGGAAGATGGGGGGGAGGGAGAGATTGGATGTGGCATATTAACCATCTAATTATCAGGGGCATATTAACCATCTAATTATCAGGGGCATATTAACCATCCAATTATCAGGGGCATATTAACCATCCAATTATCAGGGGCATATTAACCATCCAATTATCAGGGGCATATTAATCCAATTATCAGGGGCATATTAACCATATAATTATCAGGGGCATATTAATCATATAATTATCCGGGGCATATTAACCATCCAATTATCAGGGGCATATTAATCAAATTATCAGGGGCATATTCATGGATAAACTATCCAGCGGGGGACAGCCCGCTGGACATGAAGGTCTGGCCCGCCTGCAGCTGTAACAGCTCCCCCAAAACACCCCCACTCCGCACCTGTAACAGTATCATGAAACTAAATTTCCAAGACCATGCATAATCCCTCCCTCCCTCCTCGACTCTGCATGTGACATCATGTGCTAAGGTCATAGGATGGCTAAACAGGACCACAGGACAACATGAACACCGCAAAAAAAAAATCTGTTTAAGTGTGACTGTGTGTAAATGTGAGCCTGTGTGTGTGTGTGTAAGTGGCCGTCTCTCTCTCTCTCTCGAAGTGTCTTTGTATAAGTCTGACTGTGTGCGTGTACATGTGAGTCTGTGTGTGTAAATGTGACTCTGTGTGTGTAAGTGTGACTGTGTATACATGTGCATCTGTTTGTGTGTGTGTCCAAGTGGGACAGTGTGTGTGTCTAAGTGGGAGTGTGTGTGTGTGTGTCTAAGTGGAAGTGTGTGTCTAAGTGGGAGTGTGTCTAAGTGTGTGTGTGTGTGTGTGTGTGTGTGTGTGTGTGTGTGTGTGTGTGTGTATGGGAGTGTCTGTGTGGGTATGTGTGTGTGTTTGTAAGTGTGACCTGTGTATGTATGTGTGTCTCTTTAGTGTCTGGAATTTAAGACCAGAGTATCCAAACTGAATTTTTCCAGCTTGTCTATGTTGGCCTTAACTTTGAAATTCACTTTAAATTACCCACATGATATAAATTGTAGAAAATGTTTTGCTGTTCAGCAAAAAGCAAGTGGTTTTGACATAAGAGAAAAACATATTACACCATGCTTGAAAGTCGGAACTGGTTACTAAATATTTTGAATCCCACCACTGCATAAACACCTTTCTTATTTTATGTTTATTTCTACATTTCTGGTAGATAGCTGTAGAAATGAAAGTATTTAAACTAAACTTCAAAACTGGACTGTGTTATAAAAAACATAAACAAAACTATGCCAAACTTTAGAGAAAATATGCAGTGAACAACACAGACAAAATATGCTGCGATCAAATACAAAGCAAAATTAGGACAATATTTTGCAGAACTATGTGAAAGTAAGGGAAAATTTCAATGCTCTGTCTCCAGAGAACAGTTCATATCTTGGGCCAAGCTCTCTTGCTCCAGTGCATAGTGGGTGATAATACAAGAAAAACTAAAAACTCACCACTTCCGTGCTCCACCCTTATGAAATATGAAGTGTGTGAGCCATTTCTACTTATATGACAGAGAATGCTTAGCTTGAATTGTGTTCCATATTTTATTTGCCATTTGTAGGAAAGAAAATTAAGAAATTAGTCCATATTTATAAAGGCAGAACTGGAACAGTTAACAGAAGTATACAAGCGTGGTTTTTTTTATGTTGTGACTATGCCAGATGTCCCAGAATTGCGTTAGCTTTGCCTATATAGATATGACAAACAGAGACTGTGTTTATAAATTACAATTTGATTAATATTTAATTTATATTAAGAGAAAAAAGTAAGCTTATACTAGCAATGCACTGCAGTGAATAAAATGCTAATATATACTTACCGTGGATCACATCACAGGGGATCATGATGTGGTTCACAAGATCTCACAAATCACTGGTAACCTTCCGCTTTAAGGTTAGAAAAACAAATGGGTCCATTCACTGAAATTCAAGAATAGCTCAAGGAAGTCGACTTTCATTCCGAGACTCAAATTCGGCACCCGAACTCAAGTGTCGTATTTGACTTAGTCTCAAAAATAACGTTGATCATTTCGCCTCCCATTACTTTCAGTGGGGAAGATTCGGACCTCGTTTTTTCAGGCTCAGGTGCCGACCTCCAAACTCAGGCTATTCTCGAATTTTAGTTAACAGACCTAAAAGTGGGAGTTACATCTCAGACCGAGAACGAACAGTGCTAAAAGAGCCTGCCCTATAGTACTCGAGGCATCATCATTATTTACTTACTGACACCATTACTGAAGAGACCTCTCCATGAGTTTATCAGACTGGTCCTAGCTTAGCCAATCCTCCAGGCTGAGCGCTGTCCACCCTTTATGTATGTTTGTTTTCAACACCAGATTTGTATTACTTTGTAAGACTGTTTACTCTCAAGGCTGGTATATAGCTCAATTAACCTATTCATGGTCTAGGAGCCCCTGATGGATAAGCTGCTTATTTAAATATTCAAACATACCCCAATTTGGGGGGGTTGGTACAGAAAATGTATCTTTTACATATTTATACAGATAAGTTATCAATTTTTTTTCTTTTTTTATTATTTAGTTACATATTTAATTTCATATTGTGTGATTTATTTAATGTTGTACATCCAAAATTTTATTTTTATCAGACTGTCTTTCGATACCACTGTGTGCGAAAAATTGCTTTGATGATTTATTTTTTATAATTTTCTTTTTTTTTAACAAAAGAAAACAGAAGTAGGGAAGGTTGCAGAGTAGATGCTCATCTTACTATAACAGTCTTTATGTATCTTAGTAAGTGTTATTTAAAGGGATTAAATATTATGGCCCCTTCCTTTGAATTTTAGAGTTCCAATATATTTGTAATGAAGTCAATCCTTTTTCTTGAACTTCATGTTCATTAGACAAACTATGGTAGAGAGTGACCCCTTCATTCAAAGGTCCATATAACTTGCAAGGCATCAAGGGAGGCACTTCCCCTCCCCATTAGACACTTACCCCTTTGGACATGTCCTAGTTCGAAGGTGCCACCCACAATACCATCTCTTAATGTTAATGTTATCACATTTACCCTTCATCTGTGTAATGTCTTGTAAAAATGTGTCACCAAATGTAAAATTGAAAACTACAAGCCCTGTAACAAAAAACACACAAACCCATAGTGCAAAAAAGGGTGTGCAAACATTCAAATTATGTACAGTAGAATAAGGGGTTTGAGAACTGCCAACCTAGAGTGTATAGTAGATACAGGTGCAAAGCAATGGACTGCTAATATGCTCTCTCCTAAGGGGCATATATGTGGAAACAAAATCTAACAAGTAAGCAGACATGCACACTGATAATAGAAAATAAAGTATATTTATTTGTAAATGTAGTAATGTAACGACAAACACAGTAGGTATAGATCGGAGAAATGTAACAGTATGTATAGTGATACTGTAAAAATAGAGCAAAAAAAATAGAGAAAAACAGAAAAAAATATATAGGAAGCTACACAGAGCTATGTAGGCAAAGTGTATGAGCAGCACAGGAAAAAAGGTAGAAAAATAAAAATAAAAATAGTAAACAGTAAAATAGTGCAAAAAAGTCGGAAAAATGTAAAAATGGACAAGAACAGAGCAAAAAAACAAAGAAATGGAAATAATAAAAAAATATAGTAGGATGAAGTGGTAACAGAGGGCTCAAAAAAATAGCAGATGATGCAACATAAGTCTGATAGAAGGCCAACCACTGTAAGAAAAAACATATAATAACAAAAAAAAGAGAATAATGTGGGACAATGTCCAAAGATAAACCTCCTGCAAGCAATAAATCAAAGAACCTGCATCAAAGGTAGCAACAAGGAAAAAAAACATGGAAAAAAAACACAATTGTGGGAAAAACAGAAAAAAATGTCCCAAAAACGGGGATATAACAAAAGTTTATAGCAGAAAAAAAGTAACCACAATTGGAAAAATAATAATAATAGTAAGTGGGTAGTCCATCAGTCCACTACTATCGAAAAAACCTTATGGATGCAGGGGTAGTCCTGGGGTATAACCGCTGAGGCTTTGTTTGTACAGGCACGGGGCGACGCGCTCGGAGAGTGTCTCCTTCAAGGGCCATGCCTAGATGTGGGTGAAGCTGGCCTTTTGTGCTCGTGTCCAGGGGTAGCGTCATGCTGGATGCGCCGACGGGCGCATGTGGGTCCCGCCCAGGGGGCGTGTCCGAAGGCGGAGTTGTAGACGCGTTCCTACGTGGAGAAGATATGTGCAGCTGATGAATCAGACTGCCGGGGGGTGCATATACTCAGCTGGCAGCTCATGCCACTGCTGCACTACAGAAAAAGGAAGTGCACTGTGAAATAAAACACTAGTGCACGCATGTGGTACCAACACATTGTATGGGATGTAAAAAAAGGGAGCAAAAATACAGGGGGGCAAAAAATAAAGGGTGGGCAAAAAATAAATAAAAATAAAAATAAATATAAAAATAAAAATAGGGAGGGAGTGGTGGAAGGGGAATGGGGCAAACGGAGGAGGGAATGTGCAGAATGTGTGTGCAAAAAAGGAAAAGGGGGAAAGAAATTGGAGAGAAAAATAGAGGGAAGGGACTAAGTAGAGGCAATGTGGAAAAAACAATGTAAAGGGTAGCAAGGAAGAATGTATGGACCTATGGGGAGAGATGGGATAAAGGAAAGTATTGACTAAAGAAAAGGGGTGAGAAAAAGACAGACAAAGGGATATAAGTGAATCATAGAGGGAGTAGTATATAGAGAGAAGTAGGATGTCTGTTAGAGAAAATGGATTAGTTCGTAATCTTCATTAAGTCCTCTAGGGGAGATAGTGTCCAGAATATTTATCCATTTAGTTTCTTTCTGTTTCAGGATTTTCTCACGGTTGCCACCTCTCCTTAGGGGGGCTACCCCATCGATCACTTGGAAACGGAGTTGGTTAACGTTGTGCCCTGCTTCTCTAAAGTGCTTGGCTACTGGTACCTTGTTGGTGTTGCCTCCGGCAAGGGCAGACCTGATGGACGTTTTATGTTCAGATACCCTTTTCTTAATCTGCCTTGTTGTCTCGCCTACATATAGTAATCCACAGGGGCACTTAAGGATATAGATCACATAGGTAGAATCACATGTGTAGTAGTCATTAATCCTGTATTTCGTGCCAAGGTGGGGATGCAGAAAGGAGTGACCTTTGATAACACTGTTGCAATGATTGCAACTAAGGCAAGGAAAAGTCCCAAATTTAGGATCTGCAAGGAATCTGCCATTCGGTTTTGTGCTGCCGACATCAGCCGAGACTAAAGAGTCCCTGAGATTATGTGACCTTGCGTAAGAGAAGAGTGGTGGGCTGTGGAGAGGGGCAGGAAGATTGGAATCGGCTTGCAATATGTGCCAGTTTTTCATAATAGCCTTCCTGATTCTTGGACTAACATTAGTGTAGGGTGAGACAAATGGTATACGAGACACGGATTTGTCCCTCGTTTTGGGTGTCATGAGTACATCCCTGGAGATGGTCGATAATCGGCTTCTCTGTGAGTGCAGTAACTTCTGGTCATAACACACGGTCAGAGAATTTATTTGACATTTCATCAAGCCGAGTCTCAAGTATAGCAGGATTGCTAACAATCCTTTTGGTGCGTACCAATTGGCTATAGGGTAAACCTTTTTTGCAGTGCTCCGGATGGAAACTGTTATAGAGTAGCAGATTATTCTTGTCTGTTGGTTTGGTGTTAATGTCTGTTTCCAATTTGTTCCCTATGCGGGTTATGGTGGTATCCAAAAAGGATACTTTCTGAGCATCCAGTTCGGACGTGAAAGCGATGTGGTTATTGATAGAGTTTATGTCAGTAACGAACTGGGTAAACTCACCTTGTGTGCCTTTCCAGCATACGAACACATCGTCTATATATCTCTTCCAGACCAGACAATGTCTGAAAAGGGGAGTTCTGTAGATTCCAGTGACCTCCAAGTGGTCCATATAGATGTTAGCATATGTGGGAGCTACGTTGGAGCCCATCGCGGTACCAACTTGTTGTAAGTAAAGTTGATCTTCAAAAAGGAAATAGTTTTCAGTGAGGATAAATCTTAGTAGGTCAAGGACATATTTCTTCTTTGCCAAGTTCCATAGGCCAGTTGAGTCGGAATCTATGGTCCAAGCCACTGCCTGGATGCCACCTTCGTGTGGTATGGAAGTATAGAGGCTTTGAACGTCTAAGGTAGCCAGATAAAAATTGTTGGAGTCCGGGATAGTAACAGTACTAATAATATTCAGAAAATGGTTAGTATCTTTGACATGAGATAGTTGACTGGTAACGTAAGGTGCCAGTAGTTTGTCCAAAAAAATGGATACTGGTTGAAAGATCGAATCAGAGCCGGCCACTATAGGTCTACCAGGGGGTTTAGTGGCGTGTTTATGAATTTTGGGAAGAGTATATAGAATAGGTGTAAGGGGGAATGGGGTGTGCATGAATTTAGCCTGTTGTTTGTTAATAATGCCATCTTGTAAGGCTTGATTGTTAAGCTTTTGTAGGATGTCTTGAAGTCTAGGTTGTGGGTCTGTGTGTAATTTACTGTAAGTGTCACCACATTCTAATTGTGAGTAGATTTCCGCAATGTAGTCATGATGGTTCATAACCACCAGGGCGCCACCTTTGTCAGCAGGTTTAATGCAGATGCTTTTATCGGATCTGAGAGTTTTGATTATATGGCGTTCCTCCTTGGTGAAGTTGGGTTTATTGGGGTACTTTCTTTTAAACTTATTATTGATTTCACTATGTTTGGTGCGCTCTAGTTCTTTCTTCGTGAGGTTAATGTATGTCTCAACAGAATGGTTGGTGTTAGGGGGTTGGAATTTGCTCTTAGGCTTGACAGCCACAGGTAGGTGTTTAGATGTTTCATTAGAGGTGTTTGTGATTGTATCATCTGTGTGTGTAGCTTGTGGGGTCAGAGATTCAGCAAGGTACGATCTAATGGATCTCTGTGAGTTGTCAATGGGCAGGGTTTTGTCAGCATTAGTATTTGTGGAGTGTATGTCAGAGTCAGTGGTAGAAAAAAAGGCTTTGAGTCTCAAATTTCGAGAAAATTTGTAAAAGGCAATGTCATATTCAAGCCAGTTGGTATTGGGTGTAGGGATAAATGAGAGACCTTTACTTAGTGTGTTGATTTCTGTCTTGCTCAGTACTCTGTCTGATATATTAAAGACTAGGTCCGATTTGTTTGGAACCGTGTTCTCATGCGTCCTTGGGTTTGGTCCCTTCTGTTGTCCCCTTCTCGTTGGTTTTGCTGGCTGGCGGATGGGAGATCTAAAAAAGAAGAAGATGAGGAAGAAGAGGAGGAGGTAGTACCTGTTTCTTGCCATCTTAGTGGCCGTGTCCTGTTGGTGGGTTTTTGGTACTGTCTAGAATCTCTGCGATCATACCAGTTGTATACCCTGTCTTGCTCGTAGTCGCGCTCGTCCCTCTGGAAAATTATGTACAATGCGGGCACACACATACAACTTCCAACAATCTCACAACTGTTCTAATAAAAAAAAGTTAATTTAATTGTAGACACGTCAGTATTTCGCAGGGCCTTTGTACACAGACTAATAAAGTTAGTTCCATTTTCATGGAAGTACAGTGAATTTAAGGGAAGTTATGCTGAATTGAACATTGGCTTCCGGTCAAAATGCTTTTCCAGTCTTGTCTCATATTCATTTATTTTTACCTTCTCTTTTAAAATAATCAAATATATTTAATTTTGGCTTAACGTTATTTGTATATAGGGTAGTCACACAGGCAGTGTTATACAGCAGGCCAGTAAAATGTTGACTTGTGGCCAATGTTAAGTCTATTGAGGCAATAGCATAGTTGTGGCAATCCTATTTGTATATATGAGTTTCTACATCTGAAGACAACATTACTTACATCATAGTACTGGACAGCACTGAGGAACATTTTCACACTTCATAAATAACTTATAACTTACATTGTCAGATGCTGCAGATGTCTTCCCATTTCCATTGCACTGTTGGTCAGTCAAAAGCTTTATTTATGTAGGTCAACCCAAAATACTGTTATTTCTGAATGCTATACAGGCTTTAAAGGAGTGTGTCACCTAAAGAAAAAACATTAACATTGTGCACGTAGAGAATAAAAAATGATTGAAAATGATCTATACCAGGGGTGGCAAACTCAAATTCATCGGGGGCCGCATCAGCAGTATGGTTAGTCTCAAAGGGCCAGTTGTATAGGATTATGCATCTACTCTTTATTATCATGAATAATTGCCTCTGCATTCAGTTGCTACTGGTTTTAATAATCATTTAAGTAATAACTAGCCTTGAAAACAGAAGCCTAGGAAGAATAATAGCAAGCATGGGTCAGGACTGCACTAAGTACACAGTGCATGGGTCAGGACTGCGCTAAGTACACAGTGCATGGGTCAGGATTGCGCTACGTATACAGTGCAGTGGTCAGGATTGCGCTAAGTACACAGTGCATGGGTCAGGATTGCGCTACGTATACAGTGCAGCGGTCAGGATTGCGCTAATTACACAGTGCATGGGTCAGTAATAGTGTGCCAGTCAGAGCCCAGTAATAGTGTGCCAGTCAGTGCCCAGTAATAGTGTGCCACTCAGTGCCCAGGAATATTGTAACAGCCAGAGCCCAGTAATATAGTGCCAGCCAGAGCCCAGTAATATAGTGCCAGCCAGATGCCCAGTAATATTGTAACAGCCAGAGCCCAGTAATATAGTGCCAGCCAGAGCCCAGTAATATAGTGCCAGCCAGATGCCCAGTAATATAGTGCCAGCCAGAGCCCAGTAATATAGTGCCAGCCAGAGCCCAGTAATATAGTGCCAGCCAGATGCCCAGTAATATAGTGCCAGCCAGAGCCCAGTAATATAGTGCCAGCCAGATGCCCAGTAATATTGTGCCAGCCAGATGCCCAGTAATATAGTGCCAGCCAGATGCCCAGTAATATAGTGCCAGCCAGAGCCCAGTAATATAGTGCCAGCCAGAACCCAGTAATATTATGCCAGCCAGATGCCCAGTAATATAGTGCCAGCCAGAGCCCAGTAATATAGTGCCAGCCAGATGCCCAGTAATATAGTCCCAGCCAGATGCCCAGTAAAATAGTGCCAGCCCGATGCCTAGTAATATAGTGCCAGCCAGAGCCCAGTAATATAGTGCCAGCCAGATGCCCAGTAATATAGTGCCAGCCAGATTCCCAGTAATATAGTGCCAGCCAGATGCCCAGTAATATAGTGCCAGTCAGAGCCCAGTAATATAGTGCCAGCCAGAGCCCAGTAATATAGTGTCAGCCAGATGCCCAGTAAAATAGTGCCAGCCAGATGCCCAGTAATATAGTGCCAGCCAGAGCCCAGTAATATAGTGCCAGCCAGAACCCAGTAATATAGTGCCAGCCAGATGCCCAGTAAAATAGTGCTAGCCAGATGCCTAGTAATATAGTGCCAGCCAGAGCCCAGTAATATAGTGCCAGTCAGAACCCAGTAATATTGTGCCAGCCAGATGCCCAGTAATATTGTGCTCCCTCCTCCCCCCCCCCCCTTCCCCATGACTCACCGAGGCTGGTCTCTGCTCCCGGATGCCTCCTCCGTGCAGTCTTCTCTTCCCTCCTGCACGGAGGAGGTAAACACAGTCGGCGGATGTGACGTATCGTCACATCCGGTCGCTGTGATTTTTTTTTTTTCACCCGGCGGTCACATCCAGAGGATGCGGCCGCCTGAAAAAAAAAAAAAAAAAAAAGGTAAGCAGCGCGGGGGGTTGCCGGCTGCACCGGTGGCACCCCCCTAGTCACTGCTGTGCGGGCCACATTACAAGGTCCGGCGGGCCGGATTCGGCCCGCGGGCCTTGTGTTTGCCACCCCTGATATATACATTGTGTTAGCAAAACTGCAAGGAAATGCCTAAATTAGGTGAAGAAAATGTGTTTGAACTATATATATGTGGAGTCTCCTGCTTAAGAAATCAATTGTGGCTTTATATGCACATTAACTGGTTTTCATTGGGAAATGTGTAATTCGCATATGAAGCCACATGTGATGTCATAAGCAAGAGACTCCACAGACACAATAAAAAATATATTTTTCTCCTAATTTAGGCATTTGCTTGTAATTCTGCCTACACACTGTAAAGAGCATTTGCAATATTTTTTTTATTCTCTACATTCACAGCATAAGCAATGTTTTAGGTGGTGCAGTTAAGTTTGGGGTCACATGGCCAAAGGCAAGCTGGCGGTATATGATGGTTTACTACTTAATAACATTTACATTTTCTATAAACCTTTCACACAAACTACCATTCACAGTGTAAAAAGATGTGAGCTTCAAACCAAAACAAATCTGTGACATGTACACTGCATAATATAACCCCATCACAATGGAAATTCTTCATCATTCTCAGGTTTCATGATGTTTTTCATATCTGGCCCTTAATCATGTGTTACTAGCACTGCCTAGATTGCACATTTACTGTATAGCAATACATTATATGTCAAATGACGGGATAAAAGAAAAAGCTGTGTGTATCGTCTCTCTCACTGCCTGGGAGTGTTTACTCTTTAATGATCAAAGGTTTATGGGAAGAACTATTTGGGGAAAACCATACATCTGTGTATTAGGTGATGAGAGATAAGGGATCAGCAAAAAAATCAACATGCTAGTTGAATCCATTTCAAGTACTGCTAAACAAACATGAACTTCATGTTTCGCCACCCAGGATGCAAGATACCCAAAAAATGCAAATTCAGTGTGTTAGCTCTCTCTCTTTTAATGGACAGCTGGAGGCAACTTGAAGTATTTGCTGTGTGAGTTTTTACCATTTTTGTTTTGTATGTTATATATAGAATTTCAGGATCTATAAAAAAGGAACAATATTCATTATACATAATAAACACGATTTGGTCCTTCCTGACAATTAAGTGAGTATAATTCAATATAAAGGGTATTCAAAGCTCTTATAAAAACTAATAAACCTTTTTATATGTTTATTAGTTGTTTTAACTAGAGTTGAGCGGACACCTGGATTTTCGGGGTCGCCGGGTTCGGCCGAACTTCGGAAAAAAGTCCGGGTTCGGGCTCGAACTTGACCCCGAACTTGACCCTGAACCCCATTGAAGTCAATGGGGACCCAAACTTTTGGCCACTAAAATGCCTTTAAAAAAGTCCTGGAAAGGGCTAGAGGGCTGCAAAAGGAAGTAAAATGTGGGTAAGAGTAGGACAAGTGCCCTGCAAACAAATATGGATAGGGGAATAACTTCAAATAACATAAAATGCATACAAAGTAAAAATACAGCTGCGCCATAAAATAGCACTAGATGGAATCTTTGATTTTCATTTTGGAAGAACATAAATCTAAATCTAAAGCATGGCTGCCAGAAGGATTAACAGAATTATCCATTTGAGAGAGGGTTGGAGTGTAGGGTATTCTCTTTCAGTTTATACTAAGTGACCCATAGGTTGAGGAGGCGGTGACCGGGGCGGTGTAGGTGGAAGCGGCGCTGGAGGAGGAGGAGGAGGAGGGGGTAGCCAGAATTTTTCAAAGTGTGCTGTAAGCACAGTATTGGACTGTTCTATTTGACTCTCAGATATGAAGTGCACCGCAAGACGCAAATGTACTATTTACCACCCAAAACTATTAGAATTTTTCAAAGTGCGCTGTAAGCACAGTATTTGACGGTTCTATTTGACTCTCAGATATGAAGTGCACCGCAAGACGCAAATGTACTATTTACCACCCAAAACTATTAGAATTTTTCAAATTGCACTGTAAGCACAGTATTTGACGGTTCTATTTGATTCTCAGATGTAATACATGTAATGCTATTGCTATTCTATAAACCGAAATAGAGTCCCCATTCATACAAATAGGTCAATTGACCTATTCGTATGAATGGGGACTCTATTTTCGGTTTATAGAATAGCAATAGCATTACATGTATTCTATAAACCGAAAGTCTATAAACCGAATGTCTTACTGACATTATATGATTCTATTACTGACATGTTCCGTTTTTCATATACCATTTATACAAATGTACCCGGTCATTACATGGGAATGTAACATTTTTATTTGTTTAAAATAATTAGCGATATATGTTTTTAATTTCTAATAGTATTTTGTTAGTTTTTACAAGCGCGATAATGTGGAGCAATTACATTGATTATATTATTACGAGAATTAGCCAATCACGGAGCTGCAGAGAGGAGGTTTGTCTGTTGGAATATGGATTTAAGTGAGGCATCGGGAGGAGGCGAGCGTACACTTGAGGTAGCCCTGCCCGGCGAAACGCGTCTGTGACACACCCCTCCTCTCCTCATACTTCCGCATTTCGTTTGTGCTTACTGCTTCGCTGAAGCAGACGGATGATTATTATTATGGACATTGCTCGGAACATTCTCATCTATTTTGCTTGGTGTATCGAACAGCCCCTATGATTGCTGCTTGGACATACCCATTTTCTCAAGAGATTCAAACTCACAATGTTTTAAGTAAGCCTCTTTGTCCCCCTGTTTTGATTAAAGTAATAGTGTTTGCTGTACTTCACTACGAGATTGTTCTTTTTTTTATGGGAATTCCAACATAATGCGAAATTGTTTGTACAAGCAAACTGTATATACAAGCAAATTTTGAAGAGTTGAAGCCCTTTACCATCCCTGGAAATCTCCTTTCATATCTAAATATACAGCAGTGATTCTGCTCTTTAATTTGTGAGTACAATACCCACTATCCACATCGTCCTGACTGTTGTCCACAAACATAGAGCACTATTTTTCTCCCCTTTGTTTCTTTTTTTATGTACTGAATAACTGCTACTGTGTGAGATCTTTAAAGTTATAAGTATTTTTTGAGGAATATTTTTATCACAATAAATTATTATATAGATTCCTTACCACTTAAATTCATTTATTCTTTATTCTTTATCACAATATAACATTTATCACTGTTCCTTTTTCACATATTTATTACTATTATTGCACAATTGTGTATACTTTTTGCGCTCCTCTCGTTTTCTTTTTTTCTTTCATTAGCATTTGTAGAAATAAGAGGTGATTTTCTACAGAGTAGTGAGCTGCATACATTAATATATCTGTTATATAATTATAGTAGCGCCGTACACTGTTGTTTTTTTTGTTATTAATAGCATTACATACAATGTAATCGCCGAACCCCGAACTCCAACACGAACATACAGTGGAATGTCCGTGTTCGGGTCCGGAGTCCAAAAACCGTAATGTTCGGTACGAACCCGAACAGTACGGTTCGGGTTCGCTCAACACTATTTATAACAAGTGACTAAAACATTATACCAAAACACTTCAAAATCATCATCAAGTAGAATGTCCTTAGTCTATATTTGGGGAGCTATTATTGAAATATTTTGATTAATTGTTGTGGAGCACTCCTATACATGACTGAAGAGATTAGCTTTTCTTTTTTTGTTTCTATGAATCAAAACCAAATGTTGATTAAATTCAATTCACTATTTTCAATAACTGTTAATTCATTACTGCCAATTTCTATGGTGTCAGCACGACCATCTGTCTAACAGGCTTAATTACCATCAGCACAAATAGAGCGCTGCTAGGTTTTGGGGTTTTACCTATTTATAAAGTTAAAGCCCCTAGATTAATGTGCAAAAGAGTGAAACTTACTATGATGAAACTAGTGTATTCTTGGCTGCCAGAAACTGTTTAAAAAATACATTTGATATTCGATTTGTTTTTGCCAACGATATTGCTTCATAATTGGCTATTGTTTTCGTTTTCTTGATCTATCAAAGCTCAACATCCCATGGAGACTAATGCTACATTTCCAAAGTGGGGTTGTGCACAGTTCTAGTCCAGCTGGCTTGTATATTGTTTTTATTTTTGTTGTAATCAACTGTTTTATATGGATGTGATTAGCATAGATTAGAAAGAAAGAAAGAAAGAAAGAAAGAAAGAAAGAAAGAAAGAAAGAAAGAAAGAAAGAAAGAAAGAAAGAAAGAAAGAAAGAAAAAAGAAAGAGAGAGAAAGTGATGGAAGGATGGTGGGAGAAAGAAAAGAAAGGATTAAGGGAGAAAGGAAAGGAAGGATGGAGGGAGGATGAAATGAAGGAAAAAAGACAGTTGCAAGTGCCTGTGATGTTAAATGTGTTTTACTAGTTATCTCTTATGCACATGGGAATTTACAAACAAGGTCACTCAGGATAGTGGCCTTTAAAGTTATATGTGCACTAACCAGCCTATGTCATGCATAGGGAATATAAATATTTGCTGGAAGGGATGCTCAAAAACAAGATAACTCTATAGAAATGTATCTCTACAGGAGGTTCTACTCTACTGGATGTACCTTTTACAGTTTAGTATTGATTCAACATAGACAGTAAGATCATCAACCGACAGAAGTCCCGGCACTCCATAATTTGGGTGGACAGAGTAGGCTGCTATGCCCTTACCTCACATCTTGGAAGACTGAACTTAAGTACACAAAGCACACTAAATAAGACATATTATATAGAGAAGAATAACAGCAAGTTCTACTTTATTTTCTATATTGATGATGAAAAGACAAATGTACTTAACAGGGCACAATACCATATTACATGTTTTTAAAAATGGTAGTAGTCTGTTAGCATGCCTCAACTGAATTTCCCAAAACCTTTTTTTATAAAAATGTGCAATCATATGCACACAGAATAGGTTGAGAGATAAACACTTTACGGTCTACTTAATATAGACCGCTCTGTCCCAAACGGTGACCAGGTCAGTCAAAGTAGCTGGATTTTCACTGATTTTGAGTATAACATATTCAGTGGTGGAAACAGCCAAATTTCAGGCATTTCAATTCCCCAGTAAGAAAGTGTATTAAGAAAATGTAAATCATGAAAAATGCAATCAAAAAGTGCCCTACTGTCCTTATTCCCCAATAAACAAATGGTCTGGGAGTCAGCATAATGGTCTACCATTATACACATGGGGAGGGGGGGGGTTCAGGTCAAGTAGTGATTACCCCCATTATATTACATGGGGCTGGGAGCATGGCAAACACTCCCAGTCCCTTGTTATACACATGGGGGTCTTTCTACATCAATCCTCCGCTGAGGACAGATGGCTAGGATAGGGTCAGTTCATTTACACAGCCAATGTAGAGATGGAATAACGAAGCATCTGATTGGCTTAATTTAAAATTAAATCCTAACTCTTCCAGACAGGGGAGGGCTGGCAGCCTTAGGCCTGGGGGGAAAATCCAGTCAAGTAGCCCATTGCACCATCGAATCGCCTCCCCATCTATGGCCATCTTTTCCTTGTTTTATAACGAATATTGCCAGGAGTTTCTCCCACAATATGCCAGGATTTGCCATTTAATATGCTAGAATTTCCCCTTACAAAATGCCAGGATTATGCCCCTCAATATGCCAGGATTATGCCCCTCAATATGCCAGGATTATGCCCCTCAATATGCCAGGATTTAGACACCCAATATGCCAGTATTTTCCCCTCAATATGCCAAGATGATGCCCCCTCAATATGCTAGGATTTTCCCCTAAATATGCCAGGATTATGCCCCTCAATATGCCAGGATTATGCCCCTCAATATGCCAGGATTTAGACACCCAATATCCCAAAATTTGGGCACCCCCCCCTACCCACGTTGCACACCTACGACATGACCCATAACCCACGTTGCACACTGGACATGCCCCATCACCACATTTACATGCCTCCATCACCCCATTACATACACATTTCCAATATTATTTGCCATTAATATTCCCCAGCCAATTTGTCCCATAATATGCCAGTGTTATTCTGCAATTTAATATGACTCAGTAAATTTGCCCAATAATATTCCAAGGTTATCTGCCATTTAATATGCCCCTGCTAATTTGCCCAATATGCCAGTGTTAATTGCCATTTAATATTCCCCAGCCATTTTGCCCAATAATATGCCAGTCTTATTCTGCCATTTAATATTCCCCAAACGATTTGTCCAATAATATGCCAGTGTTTTTCTGCCATTTAATATGCCCCAGTAAATTTACCCAATAATATTCCAGTGTTATTAGCCATGTAATATTCCCCAGCCAATTTGCCCAATAATATGCCAGTGTTATTTGCCATGTAATATTCCCCAGCCAATTTGCCCAATAATATGCCAGTCTTATTTGCCATGTAATATTCCCCAGCCAATTTGCCCAATAATATGCCAGTGTTATTTGCCATGTAATATTCCCCAGCCAATTTGCCCAATAATATGCCAGTCTTATTTGCCATGTAATATTCCCCAGCCAATTTGCCCAATAATATGCCAGTCTTATTTGCCATGTAATATTCCCAAGCCAATTTGCCCAATAATATGCCAGTGTTATTTGCCATGTAATATTCCCCAGCAAATTTGCCCAATAATATGCCAGTGTTTTTTGCCAATGTTAGATATGTATAAGTGTATCACAGAGTGTGTGTTTCAGCTGCAGTTAATGTATTTATATATTAGCTTATGTAAATCAAGGGTTTTGCTCTTGCTTGAAATAACCTAATCAATTACAAAAATAGTTTTGAATAACAAAAAGATGAAAACAAACCCTAAAACAAAAAAAATTCCACTCTGGCCATTTGATAAGTTGCGAGGTAGGCCACATGACCTCAAACATGAGGTAATATCATAATCCATTGTTTTAACATATTCTCATCTGGCAAAACAAGTTATGGGATGTTGAATTCACAAGCATATATAAATAGATTGTGTTGCCATTCTGCTTGAAAAAAAATATGACATTTTGACAAATTGAAGTGAAGGGAAAGCAACATTGAGTGCCCAGAGCTGTTTACTACTTGAAATGGATCCATTGGTTAGCTTCCAAAAGATGGAATTGTAAGGACCTTCAAAAAAAGCCTTAGAAGGAAATAGTCAGTTCTCAGCATTCTTTTATATTGTGAATATTTAGTTTTGTATAAATAATTTGTAATAAGGTTTATTTTATGTTTTTATTGTAAGGCTATACTTAATGAAGTAGAATTAAAATGATGTTATTATGCAATATTTGTATAGAATGTTTTGCATATAAGACGTGTATTAATTACAGAATACCTAGTTTTGGCTGGTTTCCTGGAAATCCATAAATGAAATTGTCCCCACAGTGGACATGGATTTCCATTTATTATTGCAAAAAGTCAAATAATATATATATATATATATATATATATATATATATATATATATAAAAATATATATGTATATATATATATATATATATAACAATCCAAGGTACTCGCACTCTGCGTAACATTCGTCATCGGTCCACAAATGCCTGGGTGCAGCTCACATCAGCTTTACGTTGGTGCCATGGCTGCTCCCATTGAGGTACCTGATGTCTGCATATAATAGTGTTTCTCAAATTTGAAAAAATTGTTCGATAAGCAAAAGTAAAGCATCTGACACAAAAGATCAACCACCTATGTTGTGCTACAAAAGAGGCACGAACTTACGAGATAGATTAGTTAGATCACACCCGAGACACTGTTATACTGACAACAGTCATTATCAACGAACAGGCTGCTATCGGTGCTTAGGATGCGTGACCTGCTCGCATATGGTATCAGGTACTCATTTTTCACATCCACACACAGGACGACAATACAGAATTAACCATCGCATTACGTGCACAACAGAATTTGTCGTATATCTTATAACATGTCCGTGTGGCCTATCATATGTGGGTAAAACAACCATGACTGTACGTGACCGTATTAGGGGACATAGATCGTCCATACGCACAGCATACCGTGATAAAGTCACAGACAAACCCGTGGCCAAACACTTCTATGAGAAGCGTCACTCACTAGCACAATTAAGATTTATTGCGATTGACCACATACCCCCCTTACCGAGAGGTGGGGATAGGGCAATAATGCTTCTCCAACGGGAATGCAGATGGATTTTCACATTGGATACAGTGGCACCTCGAGGTTTGAATGAACAATTGCTTTACAATTCTTTTTTGCCACCCAGAACATAGGGGTCTTACTTTCTGGAAGATGTGGATCGTACAAAGAACTTGGATACGGACTTTGCCTCTATAGCGGGTGTCCTGAGTCGTTTCATTGTCTGTTTTCATGTACAGACTGGTTTCTGTGTACCTGGTGTTCATCCAATATTTAACTGTAGGCGTATATTGTCTTTTCTTTTCTTCTTTTTTTTCACTTTTTTTTCATTTTTTCAATTTTTTCATTTTTTCCATTTTTTTCATTTTGTTCATTTTTTTCATTTTTCTCCATTTGTTTCATCTTTTTCATTTTTTTCATTTTGTTCATTGTGTTCATTTGCTTTATTATTTTGACTCAGTTTAGGTGTATATTGTTTTCTGTATATTTTGGTATGTAATATTCAAGAGCGATACATTGATGGTTTTCATGGACATCCCATTGTCCGATGGTCGACTCTCACGAGTATATTCTCAGTAACTTAATGTGGGTCCATTAGTGGTATATCTCTGTTTCCCTTTTGTCTACACACTGGTTTTCTACACTGGTTTGTTTCGTATTTTCTTTTCCTTATTGGTCTTATTTGGGTTTCGGGTTTTTTTCAGGTGGAGTCTTCTCTGTATATTTGTTTATGCAAGGTTTATTATTGATACATTGTTTGTTGATCACAGACACACACACAGGTATAGGTGGTGTATCCTTATGTGAGTCTATTGGTGGGAGTTCACTGTCTTCCCCTTTCTACATAAATCTTTGACCTAGCCTGCATTCCGTTTGTGTACTGGTGAAGGTCAGTAACACAGGGACAATTTTCTCTGTTTATGGCCACCGTGTGAAACTTCTCTCTTATTAGGACTAATTGTGATTTGGGTTTGTATTAAACTTATTTTTATTGGTATGAGACTCGTTGGCTAACTGTGCAGGTTCCCTCTGCAGCAGAATCCAGCGATAAGGTTTGTTTTGTGTTTCCTTATACACGCCCCTGTAAGTTTATGCGTCCTCACTGTTGCCGTGGGAGACGTTGTTGCACGTGACACGCACGGTGACACGCAAGCTGCTCTGACTCCGATACCCGGAAGTTGTTTAAATCGCGTTACTTTAGGTTGGTTGGGGGTGTATTTATTTGTTTGTTTCACACTGTGTATGACACTTGACAAAAGGCTTGCTAGCCTGAAACGTCGTGTTGTTTGTCATTTTGAGAATTACATTTTGATACTACAAGACCTGTGAGTGCATCCTCTATACACATATTTGGACTGTTTATATATATATATATATAAATTAAATTAATATAAAGAAGAAGAAATTGTTATAATTTCCCCTAATGGGAAAGGGCAAGATTAATTGCTAAACCAGTGAATGGTGTTAGAATTAAATGTGAGCCGTAAGCATATTCTATGTCTACAGAGCACAGGATCACATTTTTTCACTAAAAGGGGAGTTGAGGTGAATAGCAGATGAGTTGAAGTGAATAGCACGTGAGTTGAGGTGAGATCAAAATTTTATCTCATCAATTCAGCAATACTTTGTACAGGAACAACCCTGATGAGTTCATTTAGTGGAGGAACTAACCAGGTTTGTTCCTGCACAATGTATTGCTGAATTGGTTAGATGAAATGTTCATCTTACCTCAACTCATCTGCTATTCACATCAACTCCCCTGCTATTCACATCAACTCCCCTGCTATTCACGTCAACTCACCTTTTACCCCATTAGCCTCTTAATAAAGTTAATCAGGCAAATAAATTTTTTAATGATTGTTTAACTTGAAAGCCATCTGGCTACAACTATAGTAACCCCCAACCATCATTACAGTTCCCACAGGACAAAGTGGATAATGTTGGGCTTTTGTTTTCCTAGAAGAGTATACAATGGGAACTGCCATTTACCTTATCAACAATTCAGACATTTGAACAATGATAGGCCAGTGCCAATTTGGAAGTAGCTATTCTGTCTTGAGTATATGCTTTCAGCAGGGCCGGTGCAAGGATTTTCGTCTACACAGGCGAAGGTGCATTTTGGTGCCCCCCTGCTCTGATCCGCCACGCCTCCCACACCATTAAGCCTCCTTACATTATATATATATATATATATATATATATATATATATATATATATATGAATAATGTATAGTGTAGAAAATAAATACATCTAAATATTCAACTCGCATGCTCTAAATGTGTCACACATTGAAACCCTTAAACACAAAGACACCCTTGCAGTCACACACACAGACACCCTTACCACTTACACACACACACACATAACCTGAGACACACTATTTTGCCACTCAATATGCCAGTATTTAGCCCAGGGGTCCTCAAACTTTTTAAACAGGGGGCCAGTTCACTGTCCCTCAGACCGTTGGAGGGCCGGACTATAGTAAAAACAAAAACTATGAACAAATTCCTATGCACACTGCATATATCTTATTTTGAAGTGAAGAAACAAAATGGGAACAAATACAATATTTAAAATGAAGTAAAGTTAAATCAACAAACTTACCAGTATTTCAATGGGAATATTATGCCAGTCAGATGCCCAGGGATATTATGCCAGTCAGAGTCCAGTAATATTATGCCAGTCAGATGCCCAGGAATATTATGCCATTCAGATGCCCAGGAATATTATGCCAGTCAGATGCCCAGGAACATTATGCCAGTCAGAGCCCAGTAATATTATTCCAGTCAGAGCCCAGGAATAGTGGGCCAGTCAGATGCCCAGGAATATTATGCCAGTCAGAGCCCAGTAATATTATGCCAGTCAGATGCCTAGTAATATTATGCCAGTCAGATGCCTAGTAATATTATGCCAGTCAGATGCCCAGGAATATTATGCCAGTCAGAGCCCAGTAATAGTATGCCAGTCAGAGCCCAGGAATATTATGCCAGATGCCCAGGAATATTATGCCAGTCAGATGCCCAGTAATATTATGCCATTCAGATGCCCAGGAATATTATGCCATTCAGAGCCCAGTAATATTGTGCCATTCAGATGACCAGGAATATTATGCCATTCAGATGCCCAGGAATATTATGCCAGTCAGATGCCCAGGAATATTATGCCATTCAGATGCCCAGGAACATTATGCCAGTCAGAGCCCAGTAATATTATTCCAGTCAGAGCCCAGGAATAGTGGGCCAGTCAGATGCCCAGGAATATTATGCCAGTCAGAGCCCAGTAATATTATGCCAGTCAGATGCCCAGTAATATTATGCCAGTCAGATGCCCAGGAATATTATGCCAGTCAGAGCCCAGTAATAGTATGCCAGTCAGAGCCCAGGAATATTATGCCATTAAGATGCCCAGGAATATTATGCCAGTCAGATGCCCAGGAATATGCCAGTCAGATGCCCAGGAATATTATGCCATTCAGATGCCCAGGAATATTATGCCATTCAGATGCCCAGGAACATTATGCCAGTCAGAGCCCAGTAATATTATGCCAGTCAGAGCCCAGGAATAGTGTGCCATTCAGATGCCCAGGAATATTATGCCAGTCAGATGCCCAGGAATATTATGCCAGTCAGAGCCCAAGAATATTATGCCAGTCAGATGCCAAGGAAAATTATGCCAGATGCCCAGGAATTTTATGCCAGTCAGATGCCCAGTAATATTATGCCATTCAGATGCCCAGGAATATTATGCCATTCAGATGCCCAGGAATATTATGCCAGTCAGATGCCCAGGAATATTATGCCAGTCAGAGCCCAAGAATATTATGCCAGTCAGATGCCAAGGAAAATTATGCCAGATGCCCAGGAATATTATGCCAGTCAGATGCCCAGTAATATTATGCCATTCAGATGCCCAGGAATATTATGCCATTCAGAGCCCAGTAATATTGTGCCATTCAGATTCCCAGCAATATTATGCCATTCAGATGCCCAGTAATATTATGCCAGTCAGATGCCCAGGAATATTATGCCAGTCAGATGCCTAGGAATATTATGCCACTCAGAGCCCAGGAATATTATGCCAGTCAGAGCCAGGTAATATTATGCCATTCAGATGCCCAGTAATATTATGCCAGTCAGATGCCCAGGAATATTATGCCACTCGGAGCCCAGTAATATTGTGCCAGTCAGAGCCCAGTAATATTATGCCATTCAGATGCCCAGTAATATTGTGCCAGTCAAATGCCCAGGAATATTATGCCATTCAGATGCCCAGTAATATTATGCCAGTCAGATGCCCAGTAATATTATGTCATTCAGATGCCCAGTAATATTATGCCAGTCAGATGCCCAGTAATATTATGCCAGTCAGATGCCCAGGAATATTATGCCAGTCAGATGCCCAGTAATATTATGCCATTCAGATGCCCAGTAATATTGTGCCAGTCAGATGCCCAGTAATATTATGCCATTCAGATGCCCAGTAATATTATGCCAGTCAGATGCCCAGGAATATTGTGCCAGTCAGGTGCCCAGGAATATTATGCCAGTCAGATGCCCAGTAATATTATGCCAGTCAGATGCCCAGTAATATTATTCCATTCAGATGCCCAGTAATATTATGCCATTCAGATGCCCAGGAATATTATGCCAGTCAGAGCCCAGTAATATTATGCCATTCAGATGCCCAGTAATATTATGCCATTCAGATGCCCAGTAATATTATGCCATTCAGATGCCCAGTAATATTATGTCTCTCAGATGCCCAGTAATATTATGTCTCTCAGATGCCCAGTAATATTGTGCCAGTCAGATGCCCAGGAATATTATGCCAGTCAGATGCCCAGGAATATTGTGCCAGTCAGATGCTCGTTATACCTCCCTCCTCCCCCCTTCCCCAGACCCCAGTACTTACCACCATGCTGCTGTTCATGTCCGTGGCTGAGAGGGAAGCGTTGTGAGCTCCCCTCAGGCCGTGCGCATTCAATAAAGTGTGTTGAAAAAAAAAGTTTCAACACACTTTATTGAATGCGCACGGCCTGAGGGGAGCGCACAGCGCTTCCCTCTCAGCCACGGACATGAACAGCAGCATGGAGGTAAGTACTGGGGTCTGGGGGAGCGGGCGATTTTCCCGCCCCCCCATTGGTGCGCCCTAAGGCAGCCGCCTGTGCTGCCTTACGGTAGCGCCGGCCCTGGCTTTCAGTTATCCCCCTGATTTTGTCTGGCATCAGTTTTGGTCATGTGACTTCTCAGCTTTTTTACATGTTACGATTCAATGCCCAGGACATATCGGAAAATGAGAAAATCTCAATGTCATTTTCTTGATTATTGACTTTATAAAAAGTAACACTTTTGCTGGCTGAGCACAGTCTAGTCCAGAGATAACTTTTGACACATTTGCTGCTATGAACTAATCTTCCTGTGATGCTCAGATTGCTAATCTTTGACAGAGCAGCTGGAATGTAAAAAAGACTATCTGTGCATCATATGTGTGCAGTTGTGATTCCTGGCTATACAGGTCTCATCAAGCAGTTCCTGGAGTCACACTTTTGTCATTGCCATGTGGGATTAAATCCCCCATGAGGCACTGACATAGAGGCAAGCCAAGCTCTAGTTAAAGCTACAGCTACAGTGAGGAGCTTGCTACTGTGCCCATTCACAATGGTGGATTTACAGTTTGGTATCCTAAAGAGGGCTCAAGACTCCCAGCAGAAAGTCTAATCATGCAGTAGTACAAACTATAGCCTACTGTATATATTTAAGTGCTGTGAATTTGTTCTGCAGGCGTAATACACATGCTTTCAATGTTAGCAATTCTGAGCACTGTTTGAAAACCAGCCAATAGTAGAGCTGAGACAGGGAGGCTTCTGACTGGCTGACACAGTCAGCCAACCATATGCCTTCGATACTCATTTAAAAGCCCTGACTTCCCTGGCTGAGCTTTCATTCTGGTTGGCTCTCCACTGAGAGCAAACCATTTGTTTTTGTTGCTTTTTTTGCCAGCAAAGATTTTTTTATGATTGATGGATTCATTTCTTTTCAAATTTTTATTTTTGGCTGGCCCATTTCCCTGGACCGAACATGAGGAGCAAGAGCGTCGCTGATGATAGGGGGTACATAATTAATTTAAAATACAGAGGTAAAATATTTTCACTGTCCTCCCACGATCAAATGGTGGTTTTTATTTCAAGGTTTTGGGGCAATATTTAAGAATCACCCCACCTCACCTGGCCATAGCAGTGGTAGGATAACAACAATGACTGGATGTACGAAAAAACAAGAGAATATGTCAATATATATACCAATGTAATAATTTGTTATCATAATTCAGCGGTGGCGAACCTATGGCACGCGTGCCACTACTGGCACGCCGAGCCCTCAGCTGTGGCGCGCGGCCAGGTTCAGCTCTCACCGCTTATCTGCTCCGTTGCCCTGGAGGTGCAGACATCAGTGTAATAGACGGGCGCCGCCGGTCATCTGCTTCTTCTCCAGATGATTGCCGCATGCGCGTTCTGTGAAGAAGCGTTCAAGTCGGAAAGCAATTAACTGTTTGCTTTCCGACTTGAACGCTTTTTCACATGACGCACATGTGCCAATCATCTGGAGAAGAAGCAGGTGACCCGCAGCGCCCGTCTATTACACTGATGTCTGCACCTCCAGGACAACGGAGCAAATTACCGGTGAGAGCTGAACCTGTATGTGTGTGTGCGTTTGTGAGTATAAGTGTGTGTGTGAGTATAAGTGTGTGTGTGAGTATAAGTGTGTGTGTGTATGAGTATAAGTGTGTGTATGAGTATAAGTGTGTGTGTATGAGTATAAGTGTGTGTGTGTATGAGTGTCTGTATGAGTATGAGTATAAGTGTGTGCGAGTATGAGTATAAGTGTGTGTGTGTACAAGTATAAGTGTGTGTGTGTGTGTGTGTGTGTGTGTGTGTGTATGAGTATGAGTGTGTGTGTGTTTGGGTATATGTGTGTGTATGAGTGTGTGTGAGTATAAGTATGAGTGTGTGTGAGTATAAGTATGAGTGTGTGTGTGAGTATAAGTGTGTGTGTGAGTATGAGTATTAGTGTGTATGAACGTGTGTATGAACGTGTGTGTGTATGAGTATAAGTGTGTGTGAGTATGTGGTGTTGGCACTTTGTGGTCTGCAAATTTGTGTCGGTTAAAAATTGGGCACTCGGGACCAAAAACGTTCGCCCCCACTGTCTCAATTATTCCATTAAAAAAATATCTAGTGACTAAGTGGTTGGTATATTTGCACATGGCCACAAGGGGTCATGCATTCAAAACACTATTGCACAGGTTTGGGGAATTACAAATATTACTACATAAGACAATCAGAGATAGACCAATATATAAGGCTTTGCTTGTAATTTACAATCCAGACCAAATCTTAACTAGCTTTTACTTCTAAGAGTTAAAGAGAAACACACTCCTAGTTATGTCCTAAAACTGAACCAAGAAGGAAACAGCAAAAAAATCAGGCATCAATAGCTGTAAAATTCTGTAACTTGCATGTCTTTCCAACAAAGTTGTTTTTGACGATAACAATTATTAACTTATTTTTAATTGAAAGCTTGCAATATAATATCTTATTTAATTGTCTCTGCACCACATAGATCTAACAGAGAGTGGACATGTTTTTAGAATCTTGAGTCAGGTGGGTTTCCTTCTTCTGATCTAAGTTAAAGGATTATTTGAAACTGACCCAAGATTCTAAACATCATGTCTGCCCCTTGATGGAGCTTTATGGAGTAAAGCGGGCTCAATAAGGTACTTTTTTTTATATTCTTTCATTAAAACATTACTATTTAGAATGCATACACTTTAATTCCTAAAATGTTGCAGTTTACATGTCATTGTTATTTAGTATTTAATTCCCCTTGGTACTTTGTAAGAACTTCATTTAATGTGAAGCATGCAGAACAGCACATTAAAGGCCAATGGTATCAACAGAAAGTATAAAAAATATATTTTTGTAAGCATTATTTATTCAAAAGTAATTTAATAAAGATAGGGAATCCATACCTTTTTTTGCATCCTTGCACGAACTGTCCTTTGTAAAGGTAGGCAATTACCATGGACACCAGTGAAATGTTAGCACTGATTGCTCCACCTTTAGAAATTTGCACCATTGACACCAATGTAATTTAGCTCTGATTACTCTACCTTTAGAATTTTGCACATGTATACCAATGGAATGTTTTGTCTCAGCACTGATTTTTGTACAGGAATTAATTGCAATACCATAATTAAATATCTGTTTGCTTACTGTGGTATATAAACCTTCCTTTTCATATTAGTGCAAGAGGGATATTTTTTTTTTAAAGTTTCAATATAAATGCTTTTAACAATTAAAACAACATTACATACTTTTCCCAAATCGGTTTTGCAAAAACACTATTAAGGGGGCTATTCAATAAAAGGTGAGTTGGGGTTAGTTGAGCTGGGATTAACATTTCATCAACGATTTAGCTATATATTATGCAGTGACAAAACAGAGTTTTCCTAGCACGGGAAACTAAACATGTTTGTACCTGCACAGTGTATAGCTAAATTGATGAGATGATAAGTGCATCTTAACTGAACACAGTTCATCTCCTGCAACTCACATTGTAGTGAATAACCCTATAGATATATTATTTTTGTTACTCTTGTTTTATCATTTTAATGTTTTTTACTGTCCCTTCTTTATGCAGTTCTTTCTCCATATGTTAATAATGTTACCACACTATCTGATGTTCTTTGTTACCCATCATGTCTAACTTATTCTTTGTAAAAAACAAAAGTTGTAACTAGCTTTTTTTCTGCCTAAAGAAAAAAAAGAATGAAATTGCATATAGCCTCCTTATTTGTCTCACAACCCCACTGACTGTCCCAGTGTCTTCTGTATTATAAACAACCCCTCATCCTGTTCACTGTACCAGAGCTACCATCATTACCCCACATTACCCCAGGATCACTTCGCTACCACTATTGTCCCAAGGCCACATATTCGGCCTTTAAATATATTGTGCTGTCCACAATATATTTAAAGGGACACGAAACGTTATTTTTTACTTGTGCTTCTAATATAGAAGCACAAGTGAAATTTCAGTTGTCCCTACTATGAGGATAAACTGGCGTGTTCTTTTGATAGTACACGCCAGTTTAACCTCTGACCAACAGCTGCCATGCTTCCATAGGAAGCAGGCAGCTGTCTGGTCAGCGACTGTCCTCTCTCTGCTAGTACAGAGAGGGACCCTAGTTTTTGCATGAGATCAGCAGTGGGGACCTTAACTAGCATGGGTGGACCTTAACATCTAGAACTGCTGTTCTCGCATGTGAGACACAGCAGATAGTAATCTACACGTCGGGTTTACTTAAATTTCCCGGGACATGTTTAACTCTTGCTTCCTTCAAGGAAGCAAGGGTTAAACAATGTTTAATGTTCCTTTAAGTGAGTTTTATTTTAACACTTTTTTACCCTTACCTGGCAGGATGTGCTGATCCGGGAGGTGCTGTGGATGGAACACAAGCTTTTTTTTCTGGTAATCTGGTAGCACAGATCTGTTCCTTTGCTCCAATACAAAAAAATAATTCTAATGCAGACTCCATAAATGTCCTGCATTGCACGAGACAGTCGCAATTCTCAGGGGTCTGTCCCGCTGTCTCGGTGAGCTCTACCTCTGTCCTCTGATTTAGGACAACAATCCTGAGGTCCTGATCACATTCTCCGGTGTCCGGTGTCATGCACAGTAGCACTACCAGCTTCAGTGACAGTGCTACTGTGCATGGAGGACATCGCTATGACCAGGCCCGGACTGGCCATCGGGCACACCGGGCAAATGCCCGGTGGGCCGCGGTGGCCATGGGCCGAGGCCGGCGGGGAAGATCCCAGCAGAGCAAAAAAAAAAAACTTACCTCGTTCCTGCTCTGTCCCCCGGTGCTCTGAAGCTGCGTGGCTGCGAGGGAAGCGTTGTGAGCTTCACTCCAGCCGCGCGGTCAATAAAGTGTGTTGGAACTTTTTTTTCAAACAAACTTTATTGTTCCGCGCGGCTGGAGGGAAGCTCACAACGCTTCCCTCACAGCCACGCAGCTTCAGAGCACCGGGGGACGAAGCAGCAAAGAGGTAAGTACTGGGGTCTGGGGAAGGGGGGGAGGTGGGTGGCATAACGAGCATAATATATGGGCAATATCCTGGCATATAACATGGCATATTGGGGGCAATATCCTGGCATAATACATGGCATATTGGGGGCAATATCTGGCATATTGGGGGCAATATCTGGCATATTGGGGGCAATATCCTGGCATAATACATGGCATATTGGGGGCAATATCCTGGCATAATACATGGCATATTGGGGGCAATAACATGGCATATTGGGGGCAATATCCTGGCATAATACATGGCATATTGGGGGCAATATTCTGGCATATAACATGGCATATTGGGGGCAATATCCTGGCATATTACATGGCATATTGGGGGCAATATCTTGGCATATTACATGGCATATTGGGGGCAATATCTTGGCATATTACATGGCATATTGGGGGCAATATCCTGGCATATAACATGGCATATTGGGGGCAATATCCTGGCATATTGGGGGCAATATCCTGGCATATAACATGGTTTATTGGGGGCAATATCCTGGCATATAACATGGTTTATTGGGGGCAATATCCTGGCATATTGGGGGCAATATCCTGGCATATTACATGGCATATTGGGGGCAATATCCTGGCATATTGGGGGCAATATCCTGGCATATAACATGGCATATTGGGGGCAATATCCTGGCATATAACATGGTTTATTGGGGGCAATATCCTGGCATATTGGGGGCAATATCTTGGCATATTACATGGCATATTGGGGGCAATATTCTGGCATATAACATGGTTTATTGGGGGCAATATCCTGGCATATTGGGGGCAATATCCTGGCATATAACATGGTTTATTGGGGGCAATATCCTGGCATATAACATGGCATATTGGGGGCAATATCTTGGCATATTACATGGCATATTGGGGGCAATATCCTGGCATATAACATGGCATATTGGGGGCAATATCTTGGCATATTACATGGCATATTGGGGGCAATATCCTGGCATATTGGGGGCAATATCCTGGCATATAACATGGTTTATTGGGGGCAATATCCTGGCATATAACATGGCATATTGGGGGCAATATCTTGGCATATTACATGGCATATTGGGGGCAATATCCTGGCATATAACATGGCATATTGGGGGCAATATCTTGGCATATTACATGGCATTTTGGGGGCAATATTCTGGCATATAACATGGTTTATTGGGGGCAATATCCTGGCATATTGGGGGCAATATCCTGGCATATAACATGGCATATTGGGGGCAATATCCTGGCATATAACATGGCATATTGGGGGCAATATCCTGGCATATTGGGGGCAATATCCTGGCATATTGGGGGCAATATCCTGGCATATAACATGGTTTATTGGGGGCAATATCCTGGCATATTGGGGGCAATATCCTGGCATATAACATGGTTTATTGGGGGCAATATCCTGGCATATAACATGGCATATTGGGGGCAATATCCTGGCATATTGGGGGCAATATCCTGGCATATTACATGGCATATTGGGGGCAATATCCTGGCATATAAAAATAAAAATGGGCTGCTCAGTCTTAAATGCCCGGGCCTATTTTTTGTCCCAGTCCGGGCCTGGCTATGACGTACCAAATCGTTGTGGGGAAATGTTGGGAGGGATTCCAATTCAAATTTCTAAATGTGGAGCATAACATTCCAGTGATCTCCATACCATCCCAGAGTACAGTATGTAATATATGGTGAATATCACAAGCAGATCTGGGCTACTGGACAGCTGCACCCCCCACTTGTTGTGCAACCAAGATTAGTGCCTTATTCGCTTAGTCCTATCTCCCCATACTTCCTTACTGCATTATATTGCCAGAATCTGACCCATCCCCTTCCACCCTTTTATCTCTTGCTCTTGTATCCTGGTAATTTAAATGATTGTTATTTTATCCTGAAATAGAATAAACCATGATGACTAACACTGTAAAAGTATGGATTACTCTGGATGACTAACGGAGGTTGTAACTCAGATTTAAGTTCTGTTCCAAGTAATGCATAAACTGATGGCACTAAATAATTTTATGGTATTGTACTGTAAACAAAAATTCAAGTATACAAGGTGGTTATCCTGAAAAACAAATAATCTGTAGATTTCACTATGGAGAACCTAAGTATACCAACTGGTCCTTATCTGCCGTTACAATCTATGTTTCTACTGAACAGTGATATCATATTCTGAGAAAATCCAAATACATGCAGCTTAACTATTTTTTTTTTTAGTAACTGTAATATGGAGCGTTGAACCATGCAACCAGTTTAATAAAACACAATTCAGTGTGTCAGTCTGTAGAAGTCCTAAACTATAATCCCCTATAATGAGAATATATATATACTAAGAGTGAAGCATTTATTGAACATTGTCATTATAAAGGTCTAAATTATGACTCTGATGAAAGAGGTGATCAGGTTTATTCAGATATTGTATTTTCAGTCTTTAATAAAAGCAAAAAGTTAAAATGTTGTGGCACGTGTCCTGCTTGTATATTTATAGAGACACACTGGCTTTACCCTCAGCTCTCTGTTTCAGTTGAGAAAGAGAAGATCTAGCTCCAGGACCCATCTGCCAGTGTTGAGCCAATCAGTTTTTGTATATTTTGGATTCCCCAGGCCAAGTTCCTCGAAACGAATATGACCGAAATGTGTCCCGAAATCGTCCATATTGAGTAATCGAATTGCAGATTTCTCTTCGCAGTTTGGCTATAAGTCCCAATCTGGCCCCATTCCTGGGCAGATTGTGGTATATTGAATATACCCTTATGTCTTTCCCTTCAGCTGATTAATTACTTTTCTAGAACACAGAGCTTAATACAAGAGAACAAAGCATAACATGTGTTCCACCTCTAAACATCACAATTTGCGTCACTATTATTTTATATATAAAACATTTGAAAGCATTACTGATGTTTTCAATATGCTATGTATAGGTATGAGAATTACTGTGGGAGATGGTTGCCAATGGTGAACTGTAAGAAAAGAGTGGGAGAAACATAACATGAAGTAAGTGGCTCACTCAATTAAGGAACATTTCAGGAATCCAATGCCAAAGTGGAATGTTAGAAAAGATAAGTTTAGGGCCAACAGTAAAGATTTGAAAGAAGGTAAGCAATGAACAGATGTAGAGGAAGTGTGTAAGGTGGTAGTGAGTATTTTGAACAATGAAAGCGGGAGATTTGGCATTTGAAGGTGTGAGTTTGTCTTGAAACAAAGAAAAGGCATGGGGCATATAGGCATGCAGAGGATATTAGTTTATTTTGTTATCTTTCGATTTTATAAAATAAGCACACAGATTAGTCAAGTGTACAAGCGAACAAGTGTACAACTAATGACAATATGTCCCAAAAGCAAGCACTGAGAAGCATCATTGCAGATACACCACACAACCGAAAACACTAAATAAAACAGAAGTCCAATGTCAGGAATGACAACAGAGGTTCAAGACAAGTGCTTGTTTGTCTGGAATGATTGGTTAAGAGCAGGGAAATACAGAACAGTTAAGGTTATTTTTAAATATAGCGACACAGAATTTTACAGTATGTAATATAACCTCCTCACAATATTGCTCATTAGGCACTGGCAAATCAAAACTTTCAGTATTCCTGGGACAAAGTGGGTCTAGCATTGAATGGGAGGGTAATGTAACTATTACATCACAAGAGGGAGGAGTTATGGTCCTATTTGATCAGGTCAATCTCCTCTCTTTGTGTTGGAAGGCAGGTTAAAAAAGTTGTACACAGCCACCTAGTCCCGTCCACTATGATACACAGGAGCCAGTTAGAGAGCAGGGGTGTATTTTATGACATCATCATGCAGGTTCTGACCACAATTGTAAAGTGAGACTTGCTGGAAGATTTTGGAGAATGTTCCATCATGAGTAAAATTCTCAGAATGGATGATGGGATATACACCTAATTTTATTTTTTACTTTTAAATGCAATTAATTAAAACATAGAAAAAAAACAAGTGGCTTATGTCCTATATATTTTTGTGTTTTAAATGCACAGGTAATCTAGTTACATCTTATGTAAGTGGTAGCAGGGCCGGACTGGGAATAAAAACCAGCACTGGAAATTAAAGTATACCAGCCCCATAGAATTGCATATTTATTTCTTTGTTCATAACGGACAATCCATGCATTTTACAGCACATTTGAAGAGTGTATTATTTATATATAAGACTGGTACATACCCCTGCACAGGGAAAGATATGCCACCAGTATGTACACAATATTATAGCTAACGTACTGCTCTGATATATACCTCATGCACAGGGCAACACATAGCAACCAGTACACATGGTTTTATGAATTGCCCTGTGCAGGGGTATATATAATTAGGGAATTGTGTGAGCTATAACCTTGTGTACATACTGGGTGGCTATATTGACTTACCCCAGCACCCTGACTGCACTCATAGGACTTACCCCAGCATGCAGATTGCACTCACAGGACTTACCCCAGCATGGAGATTTCACTCATAGGACTTGCCTCAGAACCCAGGTTTTACTACAGCTTTCACTCATAGGAATTACCCCAGCACCTAGTAGGTATCCCAGCATGTAGATTGCACACACATGACTTGCCCCAGGATTTACCACAGTACTTAGATTGCACTAGGGTTGGTGTCACCGGATACGTTAACTCAGGGTGTCAACCCCCTGGATTTCCTCCAGTACCATGCCAAACAGATTCCTTAGTAATGGCAGTCAATTGGACCATTAAATATGCCATACAGGAGACCCATAAATGATGCCACATACAGGAGCCCACTAACTACGCCACACACAGGAGCCCCACTAATAATGCCTCACACAGGGGCCCAGCTAATTATGCCTCACACAGGAGCCCCATTAATTGTACCTCACGCAGAGGCCCCATTAATTATGCCTCACGCAGGGGCCCCATTAATTATGCCTCACGCAGGGGCCCCAATAATTATGCCTCACGCAGGGGCCCCATTAATTATGCCTCATGCAGGGGCCTCATTAATTATGCCTCACGCAGGGGCCCCATTAATTATGCCACACACAAGAGCCCCATAGTTATGCCACACACAAGAACCCTATAGTTATGCCACACATGGGGGCCCCATAGTTATGCCACACACCAGAATAGCTATACACATATTCTCTCTCTCGTTGCATTTTTACTTATATGAACCTTTTAATATTATATTCAACTATTTCATATGTAATAAAAATTTTATTGAAAAATTGCATTTCTGGTTTCTTTTCCCTTCCTATTGACCCACATTGCACCTAAATGACTTAACACAGCACCATTCAGTACTAGGGTTGCCACCTTTTCCTTCAGAAAAATATCGGCCTTGGTACTGTCTCCATAGACTTAACATTAGCCTGAAGCCAACTTTTTTACCAGCCTGTCGTTAAAATACCGGCCAGGTGGCAACCCTATTCAGTACCCACAGTATTTGCCATGCACTCATATTGCACCCACACAATTTGGCATGCCACAATGTCACTTTGTCCCACAGAGCTGCCCCTGCAGAAAAAAAATCACATTGTCACTTTCCCCCATAGTACATGTTATTTTGCCCCACTGAACATGCCACAGCATCACTTTGCCAATTAAAATAAGCCACTGTCAGGTACCAATTAACATGCAACAGCCACTTCGTCATTAACATATGCAACAGCCAGTTTGCCTATTAAAATATGCCAACAGCCAATTTTTGCCACTAATATACGAGTATCATTCTGACATTAATATGCCACAGTCAATTTGCCCATTAATATGCCAGGATTATTTTGCCATTAATATTCCACAGCCACTCTCTCACACACTTGCACTCTGCCACTCACTCACACACTTACACTCTGCCACTCACTCACACTACGAAAAGATAAGGAAAACTGCAACGGTGTGGAACTCGGTACCTTAAAAATTAACTTTTATTCAGAGAGTAATAAAAAGCAGCTTGTCATAAAAAGGACTGATCCATTTACAAAGATACATACAAAATATTTTTGTATGTATCTTTGTAAATGGATCAGTTAATGGAAAGTACATTTTTAAGGTACCGAGTTCCACACCGTTGCAGTTTTCCTTATCTTTTCGTTTTTTGGATTCAGCCTTTACTATCTCAGGATTACTCCGGACAAAGGAACCAGACCTCAAGATACAAGGTGCGCTTATTTATTTACATTATCCCGTTGAAAGTTTATGAGTTCCCTCTCAAGTGTTTTTTGCACTCACTCACACTGTCACACACTTACACTCACTTTCCCCAGCACCATACTGTACATACCTTACCCTGCAGTCCAGCAGCTTCCTATTAGGTTGCATGCAGCAGAAGCCCCCTCCCCTTCCTCTCCCGCTCAGCAGGCTCTGGGTGAAGACGAATTTCTTAAAGGGAGAATCGACCGCTGAAATTCTTTAAGGGACGCGGCCCGCTGAAATTCCTAAAGGGCCGTGGCCGCTGAAATTCGTAAAAAGGGCCGTGGCCGCCGAAATTCTTAAAGCAGCCCAGGGTAGTCAGCCTACCGGGATTTTTCCCGGTATCCCGGTAGGCCAGTCCGGCCCTGAGTGGTAGTGTCACTTTAAACACATCAATGAGTCCTTGTTTATTGCTATCATGTTACAAAACAAAACAATTCAAAGTCTGCAAACTAAGAGCGAATGAACATGCTAGATGAGATAACAAGAAAGCTCCTTTAAAAACTCACTTTAACTGTCCCTGTAGCATTGTTCATTGCAAATAGTGCATTTGAATGTGTCATATAGAAAAGACCACATGAGGGCATTGTAGCCTCTTTCGTAGGTTTAGCATAGTGCGGAAAATTCACAGTGAATTCTTTTGAAAGTTTACTGTTGTTTATTTTATTTTTTTAAATTAGTATAATCTTAATGTTGGGCAGCAAGGAAGGGATGGAAACTTTTGGCTCAGTTTGGCAAAAATAATTTAGTGGTCCATAGTGCAACTTTATTAGCCCATTAATTATAAGATCTAGACAAAATAAGCTACAGACAACAAAAGGCAAGACAGACTAGACATTGATAGACAGGCAATTTTACGGAAAGATAGAAAGTGCTACACACTCGGATATTTAGAAGCAAAAATTGGTGTATCCCCAGTCCATTGAACCAAATTAGAGGGCAGCCTGGGGGTGCAATAGTCCCTCTGCCACCAAGGTCACATTAACCAATAGTAAAGTCAGGAGCCCTAATTCTCTTATACCATGTCCACTTTTGTGAATGCACCAATTTTTGCATTTTTCCTAATTTGCAAAACCCTCTAAACAGGTATAAAATGTGGGTTTGGTCCTTTCTCATGTATGGAATATATGGCAGCGTGGCAAATAATTAGAAAGGGAGGAGAAAGTAATCTCAACTAACATATCCAAATTATTGGTAACATAGAAGCAGAACCAAGGAAATTTAGCCCTATATATATAATATATGCTAAATATCTCAGAAGTCACTATTACCAAGCTTACACCATGTCATGTAAAAGGGTAGGCACCAACATTCTTCATCATAGAAATACTATGTTCTATAGACCTTAACAGAGCCTTTGTCTATCATGTTGTTTTCTTTAAGTTATCAGAGAGTTAGAGTACCCAGTAGGTAGCCATCCAGTGGTTACATACATACATTTTGGTGACAGGGAAAAAAGGTCATCAAATATCCTTCTATAATGAGATCATAGTTAAAAACGAGAAATCAATTTTTTTTATTTAATAAAAAAAGTGATGTGAATATTGGATATAACCAATATAGCTATCCAAGACCTTTGGAAGTAAATAGGTGACTGTAAACCACTATTATCTCACGGTAGAAATATCTTGTGGTGTTGATGTTATGAATATGCAATGGGCAGGGCAGTAGCAATTTATGCACCTTGAACACTGAAGCACTTGAAGATTGGTGCTAAGAATTTTGCATTCATGTTTTACACTTTTCTGTGTGTGTGTGTACATATTTATTGTTATATGTGTTTTTTTGCACTTGTGTGAACTGTCATTGTTTTGTTCACAGTATTTTTATATTTGTTCATTTGCACAGTGATACACTCCTTGTGCACTTTGCCTGCCCTAAACTAGTCTACCAAGCTACATGCCTCTCAGCTGTCCAGCATTATGCAGCACAGTCCTGATTTGGGATCACAATGCTAGAGTCCCGAGTTTCATTCTCTGGAGTCCAGAATGCAGTGACTCTAAAAGTTTGAGTGACCGTGTACTGGTGGCAGCGCAGACCCTCGACCTCTGAAGCCCAGCATCCTGAATAGCCAGGCAATAAAGTTGGGCAGTATGAACCTTACAGATCAATGCAGGAGGACTTCCACTGACCATGCCCACAAGCCAGCCTAAAGAAGTCAGTCTTCTACGGTTAGGTTACTCCTCTATTTAATCTGTGATCTCTTTTAAATCGGAGATAAAGATTATTTAAACAGTAAATAGGTCTGCTAAACACTATCAATTTATTAACCCCTTAGTGACATGACTTTTTTGGCTTGTCCGACGCTTGGTGACATGGGCTGTTTTAACATTTCTGAGGTGTTTGTGTTTTGCTGTAATTTATTTCTGTCTCATTTAGTGTACCCGCACAAACTATATATCGTTTTTATCGTTATAAGAAGGGCTTTCTTTTGATACCATTATTTTGATAATAGCATATAATTTGATGTAAAAAACATAATAAAATATGGCAAAACAATTGAAAAAATAATTTTTTTATGACTTTTATTTGAAAAATCGTATACTCATGTACAAGAGACAACAAAAAAACACTGCTAAAAAGTTTCTAATATATGTCCTGAGTTCAGAAATAGCCCATGTTTTTATGTTTTTGTGCTTTTTTATTCATGTTATAGGGCCAGAACTATAAGTGGTGCAAAGCTATTTTAAAATCCTTTCTTTCAAAATTAGCGATAGTGACATTGTAACACTGATTTCTGTACTAAATCCATGAATGACCCCCAACATGTACATATTTTTGAAAACTAGACAACTCAGGGCATTTAACTTGGGGTATTTTGACACATTTCATGTAGCCATTTTACCACCAATCTATGCCAAAGTTTGCAGCAAAAAATCTTTTTTTTTTTAATTTTTCACATATATTGCAATTTAGGTAAACATTACCTTAAAATGTGAAGGGGTATTTCCAAATAACACCTCAATATGTGTTCAGCAACATCTCCTGAGTACAGGGATACCACCCATGCATAGGTTTGTTGGTTTGTTTTGGGGCTAAAAGGCCACATTTAGGGGGTGCGCATTTTGGTTTTCCAACTTGGAATTCTGACATGCAGAAAACTTGTGCCCATGTCCCATTTGGGACATTTTTGAAGCCAGAAAGTGTATTCTACCCCACAAAACCATATATTTTTTTAAACTAGACACCCTAGGGTATTTCAAATGGTAGTATTTTAACACTTTCCATGCACTAATTATACTACCAGCCTATGTCAATGTTTTGGGTAGTAATTTTTTTTCACATACATTGTACTTTGGGCATGAATTCACAGATCCTGTTATATGTCAGTGCCAAACAACACCTCAATATGTGTTCAGCAACATCTCCTGAGTACAGGGATACCCCCCATGTATAGGTTGGTTAGGTTATTTGGGGGTTAAAAGGCCACATTTGAGAGGTGCGCTTTTTGGTTTTCCAACTTGGAATTCTGACGTGCAGAAAACCTGCGCCCATGTCCCATTTGGGACATTTTTGAAGCCAAAAAGTGTATTCTACCCCACAAAACCATATATTTTTGAAAACTAGACACCCTAGGGTATTTCAAATGGTAGTATTTTAACACTTTTCATGCACTAATTCTACCACCAGCCTATGTCAAAGTTATGGATAGTAATTTGTTTTTCACATTCATTGTACATCAGGCATGAATTCACAGATCCTATTATGTGTCAGTGCCAAACAACACCTTAATATGTGTTCAGCAACATATCCTGAGTACAGGGATACCACCCATGTGTAGGTTAGTTAGATTATTTGGGGGCTAAAAGGCCACGTTTAGGGGGGTGCATTTCCAACTTGGAATTTTGACATGTAGTCAGCCTGCGCCCATGTTCCATTTGGGACACTTTTGAAGCCTGTCAAAGTATTTTACCCCATAAAACCATATATTTTGGAAAACTAGACATCCTAGGGTATTTAAAATTGTGGTATTTTAACACTTTCCAAGTGCTAATTCTACCACCAACCTATGTCAAAGGGTTGGGATGTCATTTTTTCCCCACACACATTGTAGTTCAGGCAGGAATTTTCAGATTCTGGTATTTGCCACTGCCAACCAACACCTCAATATGTGTTCAGCAACATCTCCTGAGTACAGGGATACCCCCCATGCATAGGTTTGTTGGTTTGTATTGGGTCTAAAATTCCACATTTAGGGGGTGCGCAATTCCAACCTGGAATTTTGACATGTAGTCAGCTTCGCCCATGTTCCATTTGGAACATTTTTGAAGCCGTCCAATGAATTTTACCCCATCAAACCATATATTTTTGGAAAAAAGACATCCTAAGGTATTTCAAATATTGGTATTTTAATACTGTATAGGTACTAATTCTACCACCAGCCTTTTTAAAAGTTTGTGCTAGTACTTTTTTGGGCGTTTTTTTTTCCACATGCATTGTACTTCAGGCATGAATTCACAGATTCTGGTATATGTCACTGCCAAACAACAACCCAATATGTGTTCAGCAACATCTCCCGAGTACAGGGATAGCACCCATGCATAGGTTTGTTGGTTTGTTTTTGGCTAGAAGGCAACATTTGTGAGATGCAAATGTACTTGGAATTTTGACATGTAGTCAACCTGCGTCCGTGTCCTTTATGGGATATATCTTTGAAGCCAGCCAATGTAATTTACCCCCACCAAACCATATATTTTTTTAATCGGTAGACCCCCATCACTACTTGTGGCAAGGGCTCAGCAGCCACCGATACATCGCTAGATGATGTATCAGAAAGCTGAATTGGGTCAAAATCGAACCCTGAGTCCGCTGCCTCAGAATCAGTGCGTAAGCAGTGATCTCGAGCAAAGAAGGGGTAAATAGCTCTTAGAAGAGCCTATCTAGTACTGTAATACATTACAGTACAAAGAAATTAATCCATAAAACAGTGCAGACAGCAAAACATACTGTTGCTGTGCAAGATTACTGCTTACACAGTGATGAATGGCAGGGAAGGGGTTAATACACAGTGAAAGACTTTCATAAAACCTGCCAATTTTATAAAATGTTATTTTATATCACTAATACTGATCTGTCTCTTTCCGTCACAAAAATGTAAGTGAGGAGAGGGAGGATCCGACTAATTTTGATCTGACCAGGGCGAATGGTGAGCTTAATTGAGAAATCAGCAAACCGCCTTTGCCACTAATTCGCTGTTACTGATGGCTATGCGCTCAGGCAGCTTAAAAAAAAAAATCTCAAATATTTTTACTTTACATGTAATCCCCTAGCGGGTATGTGTAAAAAAAATAAATAAAATAAAAATATGCAGACAGATAAAAATTGCTTTGGCGTCAATATCATTGCGTAAGCAGTGATCGACGGCAAATAAGGGGTTAATAACTCTTAGAAGAGCCTTTTTAGTACTGTAATAAATTACAGTACAAAAAAAAATTAACCCCTAAAAAATGCACAAACAGCAAAAATAAATGCGCTGAAGTGCACGATCACTGCTTATGCAAGATCAGTGGCAGGGAAGGGGTTAAACACAGGGAATTGCTTTAATAAAAATTTTTTTTATTGTTTTATTATTTGTGTGTTGTGTATTTATTGTTTTTTTTTAACTTTTACTTACTTTTAGAACTTTGATCTGTCTCTCTCCCTCACTAAAAAAAATGTGAGGAGAGGGAGGCAGATCATAACTGGTCAGATCAATATAGAGTTAATATTGATCTGACCAGTCAGTGGGGATGTTCAGCAGAGCATCCCCACTGCCTGTCAGTGTGCCTGGCAGTCACTGATTGCCTCTGTGAAGAGGCAATCGTGTGACAGCCAGAGATCACAGGAAGCAGGTACTTCCTGCCTCCTGTGCTCTTGCACTTAGAAGGGCAGCGCCATCTTGGTCACTCAGTGACCAAGATCGTGCATTTTTTTTTTGTGTTCCTGATTGCCTCGACTTGCAAGGCAATCAGGAACACTTTCTGAGCATAGGAAGCGAAAATTTCGCTTCCTATGCTCGTTTTTTAATGCCCGTCGTTTTAAAGGCTCTGTGCCTTTAAAACCGGCATTTCGATCGCTCTCCTGAGTGATCGAAATGCCGACGGGCATTTTTTTTAGCATTGTACGATGCTTCCACACGGAAGCATCGTTACAATGCGGCTTGAGCACTGAAAGCGGAAAAACTCCGCTTTCAGTGCTCGTTTTGACACAGGACGGACTAGGTCCGTCCTGTGTCACTAACGCCTCGGCACACAGGACGGACCTAGTCCGTCCTGTGTTGCCAAGGGGTTAATAGTCCAACAGTATAGGGCATTATGTTTTTTTTAAAATACGGCTCCAAGCAATCACTGTTTTTTTGACTTGTACCCTAGGCAGACATCCCTTTTCGCACTTCTCACCCCAATAAAGTTGACAACAATTCTATAAACATAAAATAGGTTTTGGTTAAAGGCATTGGCCAAAACATAATCAACACTGTCCTGATGTTGTACTTCAACAACAAATGTCTAAGTAAAAAAGGTACACACGTGAGTAGTTGTGTAAAAGATATATAAAAATTATTTAAAAAATGCTTTTGGTGTAATCAAAGCACTAAATAAAAGTACTTTGATCACACCTAAATGAACTAGACATAATAACAGAGATATGATATATTGATAAGGCTCAAACCCAGATCACCAACAGAACCATTGGCTTGTATCTAGTTACAATGCTGCCCCATTCATGTGATGGAAAGGTTATAATGCTCATACCTCACCTTATAAAGACCCTGAGCATGTGACTCGCATTTCCCAATTGCTGTGTGACATCATGTGGAGGAGTCAGTCATCCAATTTTGTGACTCCATTGAAAGCATGGTATGGGAACAAAGGAATCATCCAAAAGGTGCTCCTGTACAGGACTTCTAAACTTTTTCAATAATTAACAAAATTAAACTTTTTTTTTGAGGGGAGGACTTACTTTCAACTTTATGCGAAAGCAAAATCAATGGGAACTACATTTTGTATGATTCTGCAGTGGAAGAAACGAAAGCAGTGCACACGCACACGATCCTAGGCCGACGGATATCTTCTGATTTGCAGTGCTGACACATTAGGTGATATCTAATGAGTAAGACCATAATAACTACCCATGCCTTCTACAGAAGAAAAGTTGTTTTTTATGTACACTGTATAGCCAATTACACTGTATTTGCAGCATCTCACCTGTTTAGTAGGCTTTATTTTACACATGTATATTATTTGAGCCAGTGACTTGCTTAGCGCACCATCTTTCTTTTTTCCTGCCATCCCCTTTCATCCACATTTTCTGATTGCTTTTGATATCTTTCTAGTAATCTGAATAGATTACTACAAACACTACTTGCATTCAAGCATACAACTGTATGATCAGCCATTTTTTTTTGAGGAACACATTGATATCTTTATATGCTCCCTGCAGAATGAACACTGCATATGTGTTAAGAGGGAAATCAATTCAATAATAAAAAAGGTAATTAATATAAGACCCCCTTCTTCATTAAGAAGTTGGGTCCCCTGGACACACATGCATTTTACATTCTGCAAGGGAGCATGTAACATGTATGTGTCCTGGCACCTCTTAGCGGTACACCTAGTGAGAAACAAAACCTACCGAAACTGCTTGCTACAGGCTCCTGAGAAATACATTGTTTATGCACATTGCAATTGTAGTTATTTTTTTTTTTTTTAGATAATATTTTATTACATTTTCAGATATAAAAAACGACAAACATGCATTTAAAGTGCCGAGCGTGTTATAGGAACACAGTATAAAAGTGAGACAGCGCTAATAGTAAATACAAACACAGTATGGCAAAATGAACTGCAAGGACAATAGGATATATAAAAAAATATACAAAATTTATTGCAACAGAATATATATAATTATAAATAAACATAAAAAGACACAATATGACAATCCAGAGTCACAAAATGTATGAGTGATCACATGGATAGAAAAAACACTGGGAATAAGTAACAATAGACAGAATAAAAAAGCCCTCTATGGCTACAAAAATAGTACATAAATGGTATAATACATAAAAACTAATAATGACAAAATCCCTTACCCACTGGGTCTGTTCGCCTGGCCAGGTCTATTGAACAGTTTAGGATATGCACTAAGAAAAACAGCTACACCCCACAGGTTTCGAATTTTCTTCATCAGCTGGTGGGCGATAGTGCAATCGTGTTATAGGAAGTAGGTAACAAAATTTTCCTTTTAAGGGTTTGGAAATTGCAAAAATTCGTAACCTCTTTTCATCATTGTTTCTTCCCTTCCCTTTCCCTAAAGTAATAATTTGTTTCTTTCCTTTTCTCTTCCTCTCCTCCCCCCTCTCCCCTCTCTTTTTTTCCTTTCCTTACCATAGGAGCCTTTATATACTCATATACTTCTCTTCTTAACAGATTATTTACAGTGCTGGACGGTCAAATTTCTCTGAGTTATTAAAATTGGCCAAGTCCATAACTTTCCAGCAGGAGCTTTTGCACTTTCATTCATACACACACTATTGGTGGGGTCACATTCTCAGCGTGGGGCAGGGGAGGAACTGGGGGGAGGGGGCTCCCAAATAATCTGCTTACTATACAAACGTGGATCAATTCCCAGGGGCTTATGTACAGCTGTTTTACGCATTACCGTGAGTTACGATTAAAGTGTTACAATATTAGTTAACTGTTATAGGTTGTATTAATTTTTGTCCATTCTTGCCAAATACGTTCGTATTTTATCAGTGCCTTAGAGATATTCTTATAAAATATTTTTCTGAAGATTTTTGGAATTCTATTCGAGTTATAACTTCGTTCCAAGTTGGGATCTCTACTTTCCTCCAATACCTTGCCAGGCAGATTTTAAATGCAGACAAAATATTAATACAAAGAATTCTATCAAGTCGATCTCCCATTGGTAACTCCAAATGGAAAATAAAGAATTGTGGTGTTAGATCTTTTTTATGAGCAAACAGAGTATCAAGTAAGGAGGACAGTTTTTCTTTATAGATTTTAAGAACTCTACACTCCCACCAAATGTGAATTTGCGAGCCCTGTTTCTTTAAGCATCTCCAGCATACGTCGCTCTCTCCTGGATTGTATTTTGCCAGACGAGCCGGGACCAGATACCACCTATTTAATAGTTTATAGTATTGCTCTTATATGTTAACGCAATGAGACGCCTTTCTAACTTCTTTCCAGGCTGTACACCAGGTTTCGTATGGGAAAGAATACCCCATGTCAATCTCCCACTGTACTATGGCCTTAGGTTTCCCGCCCTGAGTAAAAGACTCAAATAATTTCAGAGTTCCATGGAGGTTGTTCAAGAAAGGAATCCCATTCTGTTTGATCTGTTGGAAAGTATACTCTTAGAAAGTTCTTTATTCTAAGGTAGGTAAAAAGCTGATTAGTAGGAAGATTTAATTTTAATTGTAATTCCTGGAATTGGATCAAAATATCATCCTGATACATGTCGTCTATTTTTTCTATTCCCTTTATGAACCAAGTCGTTAGGTTCAAATCTGGGATACATAGTGCGATAACTTGCAGGCGAGCCCGTATAGAGAGAGCATCTCGAATGCCTAATGTTTTTTTAATTTTATACAGTGTTCCCATAGTTTCTTTTATAATTTTTGTTGGGATTTCCAAGACTTTAAACAACCTCGACGGAAGCCAGCGTAATAGTGATAAGTCTTTTGTCTTCTTGTGTGTTCTTTCTATATTCATCCAAGGCGGGATGTTACACATCGCGTTTTCCCATGCATTTATGTGTGCTAATTGACAGCTTTCATAAATTTTACGTATGTCCGGATAACCCAGGCTGCCCCTGTTTACTGGTTGTTTAAGAGTATTACTTGGAATTCTGTGTTTCCTTGCCCCCCAGACAAACCTAGAGAAAAGGATTTCAATTTTTTTTTAGAGTTACTGTTGGAACAGTGTATGGTATTACTCTAAAGAGGTAGGTCAGTTTGGGAAGGATGTATGCCTTTAGTATATTTATACGTCCCATCCAAGTTAACTCAATCTTGGACCATTTTTTAGTTTCATCTTGCTGTATTCCCTCTTTTTGCTTAGCTTGTCTCAGTTGTTCTGCTAAAGGTTCTATTGTTAATGTGTATAGAAGGGGAGCCAGCGGACATCCTTGTCGGGTTCCATTTTTGATATCAAACAGTTCCGAAGCCAGGCCAGGACCCTCGATCCTTGCTCTTGAATTTAAATATAGAGCCATGATACTATCAAAGAACCTGCCATTTATCCCAAAAGCCCGAATGGTCTCCGATAGAAACCTCCAATCAACTCTATCGAAAGCCTTTTCTGCATCAAGGGCCAGAATAATCGCTGGATATTTCCCTTGATGCAGTGCCTCCAATACAACCCTTCGGGTGTTATCCGCACCAGTTCTTCCCGGTATAAATCCGGATTGATCTGGATGGACAAGAACCGGTATCACAGCTTTTAATCTATTTGCCAGGATCTTCGAGTAAATTTTAATATCCAAATTAATTAAAGATATGGGTCTGTAGTTGGATACTAACGTGGGGTCCTTACCTGGCTTCGGAATCGGCGTTATTGAGGCCTCTAACATCTCCGCTGAAAATCCTTGACTTGGAGAAATGCTGTTATATAATCTAGTTAGAATAGGTGCAATTATTGGAGCTAGAGTCTGGTAAAATAGGGCTGTGTAGCCATCTGGTCCCGGAGCTTTCCCCCTTTTTTTAGCTCTTTAATGGTGTTGTTTATTTCGGATGTTGTAATTGGGAGGTTTAAGTTATCCAAATCCTCTCTAGAGAGTTTTGATAGTTTTAAGGATTCTAGATAGTTTATAACCTCCTCACTGGAGGATTTCGGCTTAGGTTGGTTGTATAACGTTTGATACATTTTTTTAAAAGCTTCTGCTATTTGTACAGGTGAAATACACTCTTGCTCTTTATATACCATCTTTTTAATCCTATTTATGACATTTTGCAGTTTAATTTTCCTAGTGAGATCTCTCCCAACCCGATTATTGCTATAGTACCATTTATTTTTTAAACGGGTAAGCGCGTAATCAGTATTGATTTTAAGTCTGTGGATTATTTGTTGTTGAATTTTTTGTAATCGTTCTAGTCCTTCTCTGGTTGGGTATCCCTTATGCTCTCTCTCTACTAATGCCAATCTGGCATACAATTCTGGCAAATCCATACCTCTCTGCTTTCTGAGCCAAGATTCCTTTTTAATTAAATGACATCTGAGTACACATTTCATTGCACACCATAATGTGCTTTCCGAAATGTCTGAGTTATCATTTTGGTCTAAATAAAATTTAGCTTGTTCAATAATGGTTTGCTTACTTTCTTGTGTGACCAGGAGACTATTATTCATTCTCCACCTCCTTCGCGTTCTATAGTCTGTATTAGCTTTGATTGTCAAAAAAATTGGGGCGTGATCTGACCATGTGATGTGCCCGATGCTGGAGGAAATACATCTATCCAGCATGGGGCCCATCACAAAGAAGTAATCGATTCTTGAGTATGATTGATGTGGTTTTGAATAGAACGTATAGTCTCGCTGAGAGAGGTGCTGGTTCCTCCAGACAACATATAGATTGTACCTAAATAGGCATGAGGAGAGGGCGCCTGCTATAGATCTTAGTCTGGGGTCGTAGGTGCCGATTCTAGTGGTCTTCCTATCTAACTCTATATTAGCTATTGTATTAATATCTCCTCCTATTATTATCATCCCTCTGCCGAGTCTATCTATTGCTGCCATAGTGGAATTAATAAATCCAATCGACCAATCAGAAGGTGCATACACATTTACAAATGTGTATAACACGTCATTAGCAAATCAGTATCACTCTCCTCCCCTCTTGATCTATCTCGTGGTGGCAAGAGTCGAATTTGTTCTTCTTGGCAAGGATTATGGTTACACCTCTTTTTTTTTTGTTTGGTAATGGAGAGGAGTATAGAGTTAGATATTTACGGTATCTCCATTGTGGATTGACTCCGTGCTTCCAGTGGGTCTCTTGGATAAAAGCAACGTCCACACGTTCCTTCTCCAACGGATCATATAGATAGGAGAAAAGAAAAAAGAAAAAGGGGGGTGGGGAACAGGAGGTTATATAGGTTATTCAAAAATATTGAGCCTCCCTGCTTCCCTTCACCTTGTTGAGTCCTAGGTTCTTTTATTTCTTACATTTAAATTCTTGAATGTACTTGTATATATAATATCTCTATTTCTAGTACTGTAATACCCCTATACCAACGGCAAACTATCTTTCAGACTAACTTAATTCATATAATCCTAAAATAACTGTGATTACTACACTTAATTTACTTTCCTAAGGTGATAACATGGATATAATGTTATCATGAGCTTTCTTAATTATTTATTTATTTATATTTCTCTAAAATTTTAAGATTACTTTTGCATACATTTAATTCATAGTGTTTGAGAACCTTGTTAGTGCAAACAAATTACAAATTGCCATTTTGTGATTCATGGTGTTTGGAAGCCTTATTCATGCATATGAAATACAAATTGCAGTTATCGGGCAATCCATTCATACATGAGTATATTTTAGATCCGTATCAGTGCCCCACAATAAGAAAAAGAGGGAAAGGAAGAAAAGAAAAAAAGGGTGCTTACGTGATCCCATTTCATGCACATCAAAAATATCCGTGCTCAATCAATTAAAGCGTGCTTATTTGTGATAACATATTTGCTAACACATATAACAAGAGAAAAAAAAAAAAGAGTGTCCATAGTCGACCCCATGAATCTTACCAAAGTCTCTACTAGCCTCCAGTAACCCTCCCTCTGCCGTCCTCCCATCCCCCCCCCCCCCCCCCCCCAGGCCAGCATATTGTGTCAGGCGTAATCGTCAGTGAAGTAAACAGAAAAAATAACAAAAAACAAAAAAATAACGAACAGTGACTCTGTACAGTCCTCCTGATCAGTGCTTCTTCAGCCCCCACAGAGAAAGTTTATCTCTAGCTTGTTGTGGATCGTAACATGTATGAATTTTATCCTGGTACGTAATTCTTAATTTGGTTGGGAAACCCCACGAGTATCGGATTCCCAGTTCTCATAGAGTGGCGTATAGCGTGAGAGACACAAATTTCGAAGTTTTTGACGTATTCTTTCAATACTCTCTAATTAGATCCTCTTTTAATCTGGCACTACTAAAGGCAACTATCACATCTCTTGGTTCCTTGGACTGTTGTAGTGCCGCAGGTTTCGGGAGTCTGTGTGCCCTCTCCACTGCATAAGGATGTAGTAAATTTGGATCTAAGTAGGCTGCTAGGAATTCCTCCACATAGGTGGAAAGATCTGTAATATCTTCAGAGATACCTTGGATTTTGAGGTTCTTTCGGCGTGAACGGTCCTCCAAATCTGCTACCTTCATTTCCAGCTTAGAGACTTCTAAGCTCGTTGTTTCATTTTTCGTTTTAATTGCTTCCAATTGTAGCTGGAGCATCGTTAGTTTTTCAGATTGTGATGTTATTACTGCTTTTAGTTGAGATAATTCCTCTTTATAGCTTGTTAGATTAGTTTCCAAATCTATCTTAATTTTAAAATACAGTGAGTCTAAAGCAGTTAGAAGATTAGCTTGGGTTATGTATCCCATGGTTTCATGTAGGGATGATTCGGATAGCCTGTCCGGAGAGCCCTTCTCCACAGCTAATGATGTATTTGTATTTTTAGGAGAGTAAAAGGAGTCGATAGAGTGAGGTTTACTCAGCTTGTGGGAGTTTTTAATTTTCTCCCCTTTATCCTGCTTGGGAGGCATATTGAGCAGGTTTTGTATAGGTAGAGTCAGACACTGCTTCTATATGCTGATTCTATCTGGCATTCGGTTACTCCAGACGAGCTCTTACTTTGCTGTGTGTGGCCAAGATTTACTTCAAGAAGTTCATATAATTTCCACCAGCTAGATGAAGTGAACCTGGAGCGATGTAAAGGACTCTTTTACGGCGTAGGTGCAGATTTGCTTAGAACTAGCTTATATTCACTGGGACTTTTGTCCTATGCATTGGAAATATCCAAGGAAGAAAGCCAAGAGCAAGGCTGTACAGTGTGTGTAGGTTTAATATTAATAGTTTTCTCCCAGGGGCCCTTCACTCCTCACTGGTTCTTACTTTAGCAAGTAAGGTTGCGATGCAGCTTTAAATCGCAGCTGCAAATATTGATGTTAATTATTAACTTCGCCGGCACAATTCCACGGCTCACCTCTAATTTGGATCAGAGATGACAAATCTGTTTCGAGTCTCCCCGTTGATCTTGATAATAAACTGTTAGTGATAATGGCAGTTCTTCCTGTTAATGTGGCTATGCCCTCCGAAGAAGGTCTGAACACAATGGGTAAGATGGTTCCCCAGAGCCGGTCCAACAAACCTGGGCCACCAGTGCACTATCTGGGTGCAAAGAAAGTCTTTCCCAAAAGGGATTTGCGTTCCTGTATTTCTACTGATAAACAGATATTACTGGATATACACGCAATTACGTGCACTTTCTGTTCACATTTCGTGCCAGAGGGGGAGATAGATACGTCACTTACGTAGAAGGTCAGGCGACCGCCTCCGTGGCCTCGCTACTATATATAGCAAGATACGATCTTATAGTGCGTATGGGTATTACAGCTTCATTGCCTCTTGTTTGGATACGTACTCGATTGTACAGCACAGCAGTAGCCACGGGTTTAAGTTTTGGCGCAATCCTGCGGCTTCCTAAAACGGAGTCCCGCTAGAAGCCTTCAGGTTTTATCAGGGAGGCAGTAAAAGGCATACAGATCTATAATACCTGGTGTCAGTCTCTCTCCCCTTTTCTTCTCCCAGCCCTCCTTTTCCTCTTTACCCTTACTTTATTAAGACTTCTCCCCCCTTGAGCACAGCAATCAATTTAACAGATTAATTGTCCCATGATTGTGTTTGTTTATCCAAATGCCCTTACTGGTAGTAAACAATAGTGTCCAGAGATCTTCAACTTTAAGAAACAGAAGGTTGAGTTTTAACATGCACACCACTGTACTTGCCCATTCCAGCAGAGCTGATCCGTCAGAGCGGCCCGGCAGCCTCCTCTCTCCTGTCCTTCCGTTGTAGTTTACTGCTTCTCTTGGGCTGCAATACTTCGAAGCAGTCTGTCGGGCAGAGGTGCTGTAGTTTTCCACCCCTATAGTCCGCCTTCCCTTCTCTCCCTTTTTCTCCTTCACGGTAAGACGCTCCGTTGCTTTGTGTCCTCGGGCTTCCAAACGGATTCAGCTAGCGGTCCTCAGCGTTGTCTCCTCCACTCTCCCACCCTACGACACGCCCGTCACAAACATCGTTCACGTTCTTACGTCATCCGCCCCCCCCCCCCCCCCCTTAATTTTTTTAAACACTTCATCTGTTGTTTTTTAACCCAGGCTCCAGCCAAATGCTGGAGAGCTAAGTGGGAGGATGTTATTCTATACAGGCACAAGTGAAAAAATTCCTAGAATGCCAAAAATGTATTTATATCTCCATGTTTACAAAATGATTCCATTTATAACTGACTATATTTCTTAAAAGAGCACATGGGGAAAGGGCATATTACAATTTGTTATTATAAAAGATTTTTAGGGCTTTATGGAATTGCAGTGCATTGACAAGGGAATTTCAAACATAAGGCCAAAGTAGTTAAATTAGAAAAAAAAATCTCAAGTTGGCCTTACATTTAAAATTCCCTTGTCACCTCCCTGCAATTCCCTCTTTCAAGAATAAAGTCCTTAGAAATGTATATTCTCAATGCAAAAATAGATGTCGGAATCATGCCCAGTATACATTGTATGGTGCAAGGCAAACTGAAGCCACATATATAAATACAAAAAAAGCTGGTAAAAAGAAAGAAGTAACAGCACTGATCCTTCATGAATGGCAGCTTTTCTGTGGCTTTAGATATTGTTTAGCTTTCCAAAACCTCAAATAAATCTGCATTCCTCAAGATTAAAACGAGATATTTGAAACCTACAAAGAAGAGAAAGGGTGATCTGTTTACCACCTTAAACTCTATGAGAATGAGACACCTGTTCACTTAACTTTACGCACTCTCATTTAACTTCAATATTATTAATATAAATACAGCTTTCAATGGTACTCTTGTGTCTATTAAAAGCTGGTTCTGTAGGACATATTAAAAAACAACAAAAACACATGTTTATTTTGGTTTACCATCAACAGAAGATATTGCTGTTTACTGTGATTGTGCCAACTGGGTGACGTTCATGTTGATATTAAAAACAATACTCAATACTATTAAGACTGCGCGATGTCAAAATGTTATTAATCTATCTATAATAAAGATACAGAGGTATGGTGGATTATAATGGAACCAGTGTTTATAAAAGCACTGCAACAATTGTGTTGTATGCTAAACAAATGTAACAATATTAACTTATTACCAAATTGGTACTGAAGTTATTCCTTAAAAAACATTATATGTGATCCTTGAGAGCACTGACATAGGATTAACATCGATCTTGCTGGGTAGCTACCAACGTAACATCCCCTGCATGCTAGCGACAATGCATGGAGAGTCCTGCACTTAGCTAGTGCCATTCAAGTTAGCTGTACCTCAGGACCTCATACCAATAACCCTTACACAGGTCTATGGTGGTCAGATAACACCCCCTGGCAATGCGGTCTAATAACTCGTCTACCCGGGCATCGTATAGGCGTCAGTGGTGGTCCGTTTGTTGAGCTGCCTGTAGTCCACACAGTACCGGGTGGTCCCATCTTTCTTAGGCACCAGGACTACAGGCGAGGCCCAAGGGCTGTCTGAGTGTTCGATGACTCCAAGCCTAGTCATCTCCTGTATCTCCTTCCGCATTCCTTCCCGGACTGCTTCGGGTATACGATAGTGGGGCTGTCGTAGGGGACTCTGTCCGGGGGTCTCTACCTTGTGTACAGCTAGGGTAGTGTAGCCGGGTTCTTGGGAGAACGTCGCCTGCTTCTCCCACAGAAGCTGTCTTGCCTGTACCTTCTCTGTGGGGCTTAACCGGTCCCCTAGCTGTACAAGACTAGTGAGATCAGTCTGGGGGTTCTTCTCTAATAGGTCGGGCAAGGGTAAATTCTCGGGGTCGTCGGCAGCCGGGGCACATTCTGCAGCGATATCTTCTGGTCTCTCCTGATACTCCTTCAGCATATTTACATGAAAGGATCGCTGAATCCTTGCATCTGCACAGCTGGCTATAAGGTAGGTAGTATCACACACCTGAGCTAACACTTGATACGGGCCCTGCCAAGATGCTTGCATCTTGTTCGTCTTCACAGGTTTAAGCACTATAACCTTTTGCCCAACCTGAAAGACCCGCTGTCGGGCACCCCGATTGTACCGCCTCTTCTGTCTCCCCTGGGCCGCCTGGAGATTTTCCCTCACCATCAGGGATAGTTTCTCCATGCGGTCCCGGAGTTCCAGAACGTATGGCAAGATGGGGCTTCCCTCTTGCTCTGTCTCTCCCTCCCAGTGTCCTCTAATGAGATCTAGGGGTCCGCGGACCCTTCTCTCATTGAGTAGCTCAAAGGGAGAGAACCCAGTCGATTCCTGGGGCACCTCTCTGTATGTAAATAGCAGATGAGACAGGAATCGCTCCCAGTCTCTGCAAGTGTCAGTAAAGGTCCTCAACATCTGTTTGAGGGTGCCATTAAATCGCTCGCAGAGACCGTTAGTCTGTGGGTGATAAAGTGAGCTAAGCAGCGGTTTAATGCCGCACACCTTCCACAGCTGCTGGGTGAGCACAATGGTAAACTGCGTTCCCTGGTCGGAGAGGATCTCCTGAGGGAACCCGACCCTAGTGAAAATTTTAACCAGGGCGTCAGCAACCGTCTCTGCCTCTATATTAGACAGCGCTACTGCCTCTGGATAACGGGTGGCATAGTCCACCACGGTGAGAATATACTTCTTACCGGATGGGCTAGCCCTGGCCAGTGGACCCACAATGTCAACGGCTATGCGGGAAAAGGGTTCTCCAATGATAGGCATCGATATGAGCCTAGCCTTTGGGTGATCCCCCCGTTTACCTACCCGTTGACATGTGTCACACGTACTACAATAGACCCGCACATCTCGGTTGAAATTAGGCCAGAAGAAATTTTGGGTGATCCTACGAAGTGTGCGGCGGAAGCCTAGATGGCCCGCTAATGGCACATCATGCCCAATCCGCAGAATATCCTGCCGGTATTTCGCAGGCACCACCAGCTGCCGATTCTGCGGAGGGGTGTTCGGTCTCTGGGACGGTTTAGGGATCCTGTACAGCCTATCCCCCACCCACTCGTAACGTTCCCCGTTGACCCCCTCTTCCCCTGGCCCTATACTTCTCTAAAGTCGGGTCTTCCCGGGTTTCCCTCCCGTACACATCTGGGGTGTCCCGGCACGGGTCTGGGCACGGGTCGTGACAGCGTTCGATTCAGAGGGATCCATGGGAGCGTAGGCAGAAACAAGGGGAGCCAAGTCATTTCCAAGGAGGTCATCCGCCGGTAAGTCCCTCATGATCCCCACATTCACATGTCGGGCGCCCACTCCCCAATCCAAATGTACCCGGGCAACGGGTAGGCGAAACACCGTGCCTCCGGCTACTCTCACAGCCACGCTGTCCCCAGTGTGCTGATTCTCTGGCACCAAGTGTTTTTGGAGCAATGTCATGGTCGCCCCGGTATCCCGTAGACCACTGACTTCCTTCCCGTTTACTTTAACCAGTTGTCGGTGTTGTTGGCGGTTATCGCAGTGGGCAGCTTGAACAGGGTCTGCCTCATGTAGGACGCCCCAACATTCCTCCTCCACTACGCAGTAAGCAGCAGGCAGAGTAGGCCGTTGGTTCCCGCTGGTCGGTCTCCTCCAGGACTGGTTCTGGTTAGCATTATTCAGCGGGTCGTTTGTTCCCAAGCTGTTTGCACCCAAAGCAACGGATAGGTTGGGAGTAGTCCCGAGAGTTGCACCGGGGTTGCTGGTAATAGTTATTAGCTGGAGGGGATGCGGATGGGCGGTGCGTCGGTGGTTGGTAGATGGTAGCTGGAGGGGGTGCTGCTTGGCGATACTCTCCTCTGGCAGGAGGTTTACCCATGGTACTGTCCAGTTTACGGGCATCCGTGTACTCGTCTGCCAGGCGAGCTGCTTAATGTAGAGTGTAGGGTTTACGATCCCTTACCCACTCTCTGACGCCTGGGGATAACTTCTCAAAACAGTGCTCCAGTAAGAACATCTGCAGCACTTCTTCCCCGGATACGGCTTGGCACCCTGCCATCCAGTGGGCAGCTGTGCGGTGCACATTACATGCCCATTCAACATACGAATCCCCAGCTAACTTGGCAGTGTCTCTGAACCGCCTCCTGTATGCCTCTGGTGTAACGGCATACCTGGAGAGCAAAGCTTCCTTCACTGCTACATAATCTCCAATCTCCTCATCTGGAATGGCCCGAAAAGCATCACTGGTCCGGCGGATAACTTGCCTGATAATATAGTGACCCAGTCATCTGGGGGTACCTTGTGTAGCGCACATTGCCGCTCAAAATCAGCAAGGTACCCATCAATCTCTCCTTCTGTCTCCACAAACGGTTTAAATGCGGTAAATGGTACTTTCTTTTTTTCCACCGGATTTGCTGGGGCTGGGGCTGCTGCAGCACTGCTTTGGCGCAGCAGGTTGGCCTCCACAGCGGCTATGACCCTGTCAATGGTCTCTATAGTCGGGTTGGGACCATAATGGGCCAGCCTGATTCTTACCGCCCGGTCAAAGCTTGTCTCCTCGGGGGTTCTGTCAGCTGTGCTGGACCCATTGGTTCCTTCAGCCCCTGGTACTCCATCCATTTCGTTTAATATTGTAATAATCTCCCTTTTCCTGAGATTACTGGCTTGTCTGCTTCTCTGTTCCAATAAATCCTTTAGGGTATCTCTTTTCAGCCTTTCGTACGGTATTTCCATTAATCCTGGCTGCAGTGGTCTCTCTGGGCGATGAGGGTCATCCCGTCGCTTGCCACCAATTGTTACAGTACCCTCAGCATCAGATGTACAAACCGCCTTTTAGTAGATCTTCACCCCCCCCCCCCCCCCCCCCAATAACGAGACCACGCTCTGTGTTGAGGGTAAAACATGAACTGCTTTTACTGTGGGCTACCCGCCCGTATTTATCCAGGTCTCCCACTTGGTGGACACTCCCAATGGGAGACTGTAACAATAGACAGCCATAAGGCAATTTAGGACCCACAGACACAGATTATTCCCGGCAGGCATTATGATTTCCTCCCCCCTGCCCTGGAGATAATTGGGAAGTAATTCAATTATCTCCAGGACAGAGGTGAATTGCCATTTTAATTTCAACACAAAAAAACACATAAAAATACATAACTTTATAATTGTCGAACATTTCCCATACGTATCACATATCCCCAGATAGCTTGGATCTGAGTGCATATGATTGGCGAATAGCGCTCAGATCCCATACGCATAGTTCAATCGCCAGGGAGTCCAAGTCCATTACAGTCTTTCGCATGGTTTAAAATGCCCGCCGCCTCGTGGTCGACATACGAATGAGTAATTCCACAAAAAACGGCAAAACAGACGAACCAGCGATCCCAGGTTATACAGATGGATCTGTCACATATGTGTTTTGTTTAAAGGTACTATGTCAACTGAAACACTATGAAAAAGTGTGTCACCTTTTCTTCAAAAAATGCTATTGCCTCCATACACTTAACATTGGGCCTGAAGTACTGTGAATGTAGAGAATAAAAAAATTATTTATGCATTATGTTAGCAAAATTGCATGCACGTGCATCAAATAAAGAGAAATATATGCTTAAAATATGTCTCTGGTGTTTCTTGCTTATGACATCACTTTGTGGCTTGATATGCAAATGACACCTTTACCATTGACAATTTGTTCATTTGCATATGAAGCCACAGGTGATGCCATAAGAATGAGACCCATAGACACATTTAAAACATATGTTTCTCTCGTTTTATGTGTTTGCAAAATTCTGCTAAAACAATGTAGAGATCATTTTGCATCATTTGGTATCCTCTACATTCACAGGATAAGCAGTGTTTAGGTTGAATGAGTCCCTTTAATGCAGCACTAGAATGGAAGTATTTTCATGGTATGTAAAGGAAAATAATTTTGACAAAATATAGTATATTTTGTTATTTGACAACCATTCATTAGTCACGAATCCCAGATTCCTACCTTGTAACATGATACTTGGGTGTTAGTAAATTTAAATCTCTTCCGAGCTTAAGTGTATTAGGAGATTTAAGGCTTCCAGCAGTCACTTTATACTGTTAGCATTTACAAAATAAATAAAAAAATTAGGGCAAACTTTCAGTCTCCATAATATTCCAAATCTCCGCAACATTACAAATCTCCACAATATTACAAAACTCCACAACATTAAACATCTCCACAACATTACAAATCTCCACAATATTACAAAACTCCACAACATTAAACATCTCCACAACATTACAAATCTCCACAACATTACACATTTCTGCAATATTCCAATTATCTGCAATAATTAAAATCAGGACACCTACCAATTTCTCTATAATTATCTTTATCTTTGAAAACACATTCTGAAATGACAGTCTAGAGAAACCTTAAAAGCAGTAGATAAAATAATGTACTCAAATGTATTCTAGTTTATCAGTATATTAAAAGTATTGATAGACTCAAAGATAATGTAGTTTATCCTGTTTGTACTATGTGATAAAGTGCCCTTAATGAAAGTAATGTTCTCAACTGCAGCTCCAAATTATCTATGAAATATTTATCTATGAAATATCTTTTTTAAATCTTTATTGTTTTGCATTTTCAAAGAACTTCTTCATTAGGACAATAAATAACAAAAACCTACCGCACACTGACTTTTTACTTGAAAAAAAAAAAAATGTTGTTATACAATTATCATAAATTTTCGTGTACCATTAAAATACAACAATATTTTTTAAATAGATAAAATATAATAACATCAATTCAATATAGAGTTATATAAGTTTTATAAACCCAAGATGTAGAAACAAGTATTAATTTATGAGGTCCCTAGAACTTCATAAGGGCCACAATGTGGCATCACATATTTATATTCCACTTTAAGAAGTTTTCACAGTGTGGGAGCAGGACTTCGGAGATCTATGTCAACAAAGAGAGAATTCTTACTTACTAATTCCCCTAAAATCCTTTTTCATAGGACCAACTTCAAAACATTAGTCAGTATTTCCACAACTGACTATTGCATTGTTGCTATTGTCATTTAGTGTGCACTATAGCATATTCTTCATTGATCCTTTGAATAAAATCAGCCTCCCGATTTACCAAGAACAATCTATATATTATTCTGCTTCCAGCTATTTTTCTTTTTTTTTACGCGCTTTAGAACTAGCGAAAACATCGATTTTGTAAAACCAACAAGGCTGATCACGCCCCAGGTGCTTGCAAAAGCAGAATGAAACATCAGGAAACACTGAGAATATAGGGATGCACTGTGAACTTGCCAGGGCCCATGTTCTACTTGTTATTCTTTTTTATAAAGTTCTCGTGAGATTAAAAAGGGTTTACCACTAAATACTTTGTCAAACTATTGCTTACTCCACCCAGTCTTCTTTTGGCAGATCAATGACTCTGCAACACAAGACTATTAAAACTCTCTCCAAAAACAATTACAACACAGCATGCCCTCACTGTGACCTAACATTTTGTTCATTTTTGGAGACTGAGATGAATTGTTTGAAATCTTTTCAAAAATATATTTTCCTGCAGGTGGTTAAATTTCATCATATTCAAATATATTCATATGAATTTCATATGTCTCTATTGGAATTTTCTAGATTTATGAAGGCAGTTTGCAGCCTTTTTTTTTTTCATTTTTTTTTAAGCTTTGGTTGCAATATCTCTATTATGCAATCATATTCCTGACAAATAGAGATACAGTAGTCTGTAAAGTCCTTCTGTCTGTGAAGTGTTTAAGGAGAGCGTAGATACAAATGCTTTCAGAAGGTAAACATGATCCTGTACTGTAAAGGGGTCAAGTTTAAGTTTAGTTGTATGTTAATAAGACTACACTATAAATTGTCCAAGTGGCTCTCAAGAGTTTTTGCGTCCCTCTACATCCTGGCTGAAATGGCTGTCTTTTTTGTAAAATGTCCACAGAAATTTGTTACTTTTTAAGGCTCTCATAAACGTGAGTGCATTTTCAGGGGTGGTATTTTACCCTATACCTTCAGTCATTTGTCAAACCGTCTATACTATGTCTTGTCATGTTTGTGTCTTACATGTATGAACATTGTCAAGAATCAACACAATATATGCATCTGGTTGTTTAATATAAGATACGTTTATTTCATTATTACAGTTTGCGCAGCCTCACCATTTATAGCAACTTTTCTTAATTCCAAGAATATCTGGAGCACAATCCTAGCTCCATATAGGGAACAAAAACAAGTCAGACATTTACAATTAGTTTCAACGTTGCCTGTGACAAAATTGCTAACTGAATTATTTGCAATTTTTTACACATTTACCACACTGTTTATTTTTTTCTGATGCCAATAGGAGACACTTTTTAGCATTGTTGCATTTTCAATATTTTCATCATTGATTTTATACTTCTCCAATATTTAATGCAAGAGAAACTCCTACTTACAGATGAAGCAGTACTGTGCATGGTCAAGTAAACCAGTGGTTACCTTATCTCTTACCACAAGGCACTTTTTAAGTCTTGTGCAAGTGTGTTACCTAACCTGTCTAATCTACAAGCAATTGAAACTTTTTCAGTAAATACGATACTTTTGGATGTGTCTTTAAATACCATAATGCTAGTAAGATATAAATAGTAAGAAAATGTAGAATATACCAAACCCTATGAAAGTACTATTTAAATACATACTGACTTTTGATTAACCTCCTGATGTTTATTGAGATGACATTAATATGTACATACATCTTTCAGTTGCAACTTGAACTCTAATTGTCTCTAATTGGAAAAAAGCAACTTATAAACATATGTAGAGATTTGTAAACTTTTTCATTATTATGATTTTGAACAATTTTTGGATTCATTTTAAAACATTAGTATTAATTGATTATACAATCATTTTGGACTATCTCATATATAGATAAATGTGTGTATGTATTTATATGTATGTTAGAAAGTTGTGCCAACCTCCTATTTCCATTTGGTTTTCTATATGTATTTTTTATTCTCTGGATCATGTGATTTGGTTGTTGGTGCCAGATGTTGTACTTCCAGGTAAACCAGGTAGCCAGACACAAGCGTAACAACACTAATGCAGAAAAACTATTAATGCAAAAGCTGAGTATTAAGAAGGGAGCAACTACTTATAGGCTATAGCTGAAACCAATACACTACTACAGAGGCCTTCAGTGAAAGAACATGAAAATAACCACAAAACCAATTATAAAACATTCAGGAGCCTGGAATACAGGGTGAAACCTTGATAGATTTCTACAGAGACAGGTAGATACAAGGATCAGAATTCAGAGTAAATCACATAAATCCATAGATCTATCCTGGCTTGTGTAAACACCACTAAATGGTGATGGTGATGTATTGATGAATGTTTTCTTGGCACACACTAAGCTCTTCAATGTCAATTGTCAATTTTATGCTACAAAATACCTAAGTATTATTGCTGACTAGAGTTGAGGGGACACCTGGATGTTTGGGTTTGAGAGGTTCGACCGAACTTCTGAAAAAAGTCCGGGTCCGTGCTCGAACTTGACCCGAACCCCATTGAAGTAAATGGGGACACAAACTTTTGGCCACTAAAATGCCTCTAAAAAAAGTCCTGGAAAGGGCTAGAGAGCTGCAAAAGGAATTAAAATGTGGGTAAGAGTAGGACAAGTGCCCTGCAAACAAATATGGATAGGGAAATAACTTCAAAAAACATAAAATACATACCAATTAAAAATACAGTACTATTTAGCACCCAAAACTATTAGAATTTTCCAAAGTGCGCTGTAAGCACAGTATTTGACGGTTCTATTTGACTCTCAGATGTAATACATGTAATGCTATTGCTATTCTATAAACTGAAATAGAGTCCCTATTCATAGGAATAGGTCAATTCGTTTTATAGAATACATTTAATGCTATTGCTATTCTATAAAAAGAAAGTCTATAAACAGAATGTCTTTCGGTTTATAGACTTTCGGCTTATGGAATACATGTAATACTATTGGCTTTCTATAAACCGAAATAGAGTCCCCATTCATAAGAAATTCTTATGAATGGGGACTCTAGTTCGGTTTACAGAAAGCCAATAGCATTACATTATCTATAAACCGAACTAGAGTCCCCATTCATAAGAAATTCTTATGAATGGGGACTCAAGTTTGGTTTATAGATAGCCAATAGCATTACATGTATTCTATAAGCCGAAAGTCTATAAACCGAACAACGTTCAGTTTATAGACTTTCGGTTTATAGAATAGTAATAGCATTGCATGTATTCTATAAACCGAAAGTCTATAAACTGAACGACATTCTGTTTATAGACTTTCGCTTTATAGAATACATGTAATGCTATTGGCTATTCTATAAACCGAAATAGAGTCCCCATTCATACGAATAGGTCAATTGACCTATTCGTATGAATGGGGACTCTATTTCTGTCTACAGAATAGCAATAGCATTACATGTATTCTATAAACCGAAAGTCTATAAACCGAATGTCTTTTGGTTTATAGACTTTCGGCTTATAGAATACATGTAATGCTATTGGCTATTCTACAAACCGAAAGTCTATAAACCGAATGACTTTCGGTTTAAAGACTTTCGGTTTATAGCCGAACCTCAAACTCCAACACAGACATACAGTGAAATGTCCGGGTTCGGGTTCGTGGCACGGACACCGTAATGTTCGGTACAAACCCGAACAGTGCGGTTCGCTCAACACTATTGCTGACAATGTGTAATTGGAGCAGTCTGAACAGTTCAAAGGAGCAGGGTGATATGAAATTCCCAGCACTCTGACTGGTACAGAAAGGGCATGGAGTCCACCAGGGTCCCTCCTCCCATGCCAAAATAGCTGGGCAAGTGGAAAGGGGGGCAATATTACCATAACTGTGAAATAAATGTGAGAGTTGAAGAAGGAAGCTGGGGATAGAGGGCTCAGTTTATATAAGATATCCAGATAGGTTAAATTTGTGTCTTATGCCACAAATATGCTCTTTCAGTACAGGAGAAATGTAACATATATTGTCTCAAAGATCTTATAAAACCACAAATAAATAAGAAGTAAACTAAATGCGGTGAGTTCTATAATTGTTTTGTTAATGCTACATTAATATGTTCTGCATGTGACACTGAAATCTAATAAGTTAGTGGCAGATGAATCACTTCCATGGATGGTATGAATTTCAATGTTTGTACAAATTGTTTCTAACCAATGTATTCTTAGAACCATGACCTCAAATTTGTATTACTCCTGTACAGTTTAATAGAATTGTATCCAGATTTGCTGTTAGGTACAGGAGTAGTGAAAAATGTACTGTTAAAAATGTGACATTTCACCTGACACTTCTGTGTGATGTTCACAGTTGCAGCTGACTAATACATATCAGCAATGCTTACTTTGGCTTCCTGGGTTGTTATAACCTGTTGCATTGAACCTTTTCACTCATTTCTCTTTTGCTTATATCATTAAGTGCTATTCACTAAGGGACACATTTATCAGGGCAAAACAGGTGCTATTTCTTTCAAATAAAGTGCTAAATTTGAAGAAAACTGCCATAACTTTCCATTGGTTTCCATGGTTACCACTACTTCTACTATTTTAGCACTTTTTTATCTTGATAAATATGGCACTAAGTGAGGTTAGATGAACATTCCATTTCACTATCATAAACCTTGTGAGTTACTCCTGCTTGTAACGCACTAGGTCCCAGATGGAGATAGACCATGAGCACCCGAGATTAGGAGCTAAAGTGCAGGGGTGGAGACACAGGGCCCGGTGCTGTTATACAAGGCAGGGCTGGGATACAAGGCAGGGGAACAGGTAGACAGAAAAGAGCATAAATAATAAAACAGAAAGCAAAGCAAGAAGGATACTGGAGTGCCTGGAGACAGTATGGATGAGCCTGCACAAGGGTGGTTGGTTACACTGCTAAAATAACAGAGCCATGTATAATGAGTTGATGAAAATGTGAGTTTTTTTACCATTTAACTATGCATTATCCATGGCTAGCCAAGCTTTTCTACCAAGAGAAGCACACCAAGCTTCTCCCTGCACATGGTGATCTCACCTCAACTCTTTTTTTCACTTTACGTGAATGGCAACCAATGTTCAAAGTGATGAATATGTTGTTCACAAACAAAATTGGACAATACCGGAATCAACATTGCACCTCACCTTATACAGGAAATTGTTTTGTTATATATACATCCGGTAACCTTAAAATCACCTTTTAGGAGAAGGGTAACATTTGTTCATTCATACATTTGATTATTCGGTTGATCCAGATCCATGTGAGACTTGTCAGATACACAGGCTCCCGTCCAAGTGAAGGTTGGAAATGTTTCCATACGAAGCAACATCATCATTCGTTTTAGTTCAGGTGACAACATTTCCTTTCTGTCAATTAGGGACGCTCATTTCACAAGTGCAAAACAGTTGTCACACACAGAGTCACAGTCACAAAAAGTTACACAATCGCAAACCTGCTTCAGAAGGCAAACATTTTTAAAAAAATCAGTGCAATATTCAGACATTAAATTGTCGATGCATCCTGTCCACTGCAGGGTGGTTCTGTGCTTTTAGCAAGTCACATAATAACTTGCCAGTCTGACTTAATGGGAAGTGTGCAAGTTATATAGTTAATTAGGTTGAAAAAAGTTTACAACTTTTTCATATTTTTCTCATATTTATCGATCCAGAAGAAGAAACCCATCCCCCCCAAAAAAACACTTCTAATGTCCGCTTAAACAGAAATTCCTTCTTTGCTCCAAATGTTGTCTGATTCTCCCTGGATCAACATTACCCAAGCTACTTTTAATTCTGATAGCCCTGTATGCCTTTCAGTTTTTAAAAAGGGCATCTAATCCCAATTCACAACTCCCTCACTTGCAATTGCACGCTCCCTCATAGAAGAATTTGTGGACATGGACTGCTTATATTTGGGACTCTCACAAATCCTTCCAGAAAATCTGGCTTTTTTGGCCACTTTTAAGAAGGCCTCTTGGCTAGTATCACACAATGTTTACGGTCAGAACAAACTGCACTAATTTTTTTTTTGTTTGTTTTGTATTCATTGCTGATATTTTCTTTTTTTCTCTTTGTGATAATTGAATTGAAATAAATAGTGTTAAAAAGGCATCTAATCATTTATTTTCAAACTATTGATTGAATCCATTAATACAACTTTAGATGGCAGTGTATTCCACAGTTTAACTGCCCTGAAGGTAAATAAATATTTTCAGTGTTGAATAATAGTTTCTTCTAATCTTAGAGAGAGAGGCTCCGCTTGGATGAGTGGGGGCAAGCCCTCGTTCCTACTGGCTGTCCACGTACTGACACTGTCAACGCACACCAGCCTCCTGACCTGTTTTGCCTCAGCTCTGTGTATCTCTAAAGATACAGGTCAGGTTGACGTAGGGTAGAGAAGGTGACAATATTTTTTTTTACCCCTTGCTACCTCTAACAAAGCAAAGGTTATAAAAAAAAGTAGTTGTCCTTTAAAACATTGTTCAAAATGGTTTTAGAATGATCTATTTTAGAAACCCTTAGTCAGTTGGTGTCCTACATCACTGCTGTTGGTAGCCTCCTATTTTGATGTGTGGTCCGTATCATGCACTGAATATTCCTTCAGGGCCCACCATCTCAACCTCAGTTTTTGATCCCAACCATTAAATTTCCAGCCAGCTCTGACCCTGCATTCCCTGAAGACTGGTCTACAACTTAAAGAGCTAACCTTAGGTCATGATGTGGTTTCTAGTTCATGTGCTGCACAGAAAAAGAGTATGAGAGGATTTGTTTATTATATAGTTTTTGACTACTGTCTAAGCAACCAAAGGGCAACACATTTTTTGCATTTTAAACACACTATGTGATGAGTTTTATTGTTTGGAGCTCTGTAATACACTGATACAATCTAAATTACTGAGATCCTAAATAATAGGGACACAAGAGGAGGAAAGGAGGTTTGGGGAAATTAGGGTAAAAGTAGGGACTGTCCCTCTTAAATAGGGACACTTAAGGGGCATTATTATCAATTCTTGCTCCTTTTGTATACTAAGCTACAAGTAAAGTTTTACTGCCTCTTTAAATAACCAGAAATTCACAGCATTTTTTCCATTAACCCAGCTAAAACACACATTTGTTTTTTTCCCCCAATTATGAATATTTTCATATTTATAGACAAATGTTCCTTTCACAGGATTTATAATGCACTTTATTTAATAAAGGAGTTTGTCATTAGACAAAGAATGCTCACACTTGAATCAAATTCCATTGCACTCACTGCTACTTTGTATGTGTATCATGTACATATTATCAGTTAATTTGTCCTTGCATTAATAATACTGTATATGGTAATGTTCTATTATTTTCAAATTTTAACAGCAGGGCTTATTTTAACGCACCACCCGTTAGCGGATGTGCACTTACGGATTTTACTTTTCACTGTTGGGCGCATACACTTTTGTTTTCTTGCTGTCACATCACAGGGGTTGATGGGACATTTAGGCCATTCTGCCCATGTTCCCTGATTGGCTGCCGAATAGAAACTTCATCTCCTAGCATCATCTGTGGCTCTGGCTGCTGGAGACATGTGGGTTTACTGAGGTGCAGCTCTCCAATATGGCACCCATGTTCACTCCATGCAGCGATAGCAGGTGCCTTCTGCAGGGAATTTTGGTGTCGCTTAATGCCTCGACAATGAGGCATTGCAGCAACATTGCCCGAGCAGTATTAGCAAATGAAGATCGCTAACAACGCTCATTTAACAGAGTTTTTGCCTGTTCGTGTCCAATGTCCCTGGGACCGTTAATGTGCAGTGATATTTTTTCCTTAATATAGGCCTTTATAAACAGTGACTTATATTTGTGGTGTATATAAAAGCACTATCATTTTTTTACCGCCATTTTTTGAACCCCTTGCCGACAAAGGACTTGCCTGGCACGTCCTGGGAGAAACAACCCATTAACGACAAAGGATGTGCCTGGCACTTCCTGCATTGAATGAAGCGGTTTTTGCGATCAACGATCGCGAAAACCGCTTTAACAGTGCTGGTCTATTGCCTCGACATCGAGGCAATAGCCAGCACCGAAATTTCTATTACGGGACCCCCACGATCGCCCCACGGAGCGATCGTGGGGAGCCATATTGACGGAGCATGCTGCTCCGTCAATATGGCTAAGTCCTCTGCCGGTCTGAGCTTCGGAAGTGAAAGTAACTTCACTTCCGTCGCTCTGAATATGCTACTTGACTGTGGTAGTTAAGAAGCATTGCAATGGGAAATATTTAAAATAAATATTTAATTAATTAAAAACAGGTTATTTAGCTATATTAGCCTATAGGGTTAAAATTAAATATTTTTTAGCATAAGGGATAGGGTTAAAATTAAATTAAAGTTAAAAAATATTAAGGGATATAATAAGGATTAGAGTTGGGGTTAAGTTTAGTGTTAGGGTTAAATTTTGGGTTCGGGTTGGGGTCAAAAGATCAATATAGGAAAAAAACAAAAAACACTATTTTTGGTTTTTGCCCCATAACTCGCAAAAAAATACCTAAAAATATGGAAACATGCATATTTTTGAACTCGGGAGAACATTTAGAAACTATTTAGACGGGGTCTTTTTTAATGATTTTATTTGTGTAAATTATATTTTAGGTCAAAGTTAGAAAAAGTGTGTTTTTTTAAATTTGTCATCATATTTTATGATTTCTTTTTGTAGTAAATGATAAGATATGATGAACATAATGGTATCTAATGAAAGCCCTTGTTATGACGATAAAAACAACATATAATTTGTGTGGGTACTGTATGTGAGAAAGAAAAAAATTACAGCTAAACACAAACACCCTAGAAAAGTCAAAACATCCATTGTCACCAAGGGAAAGTCAAGGTGAAAATGTCTTGTCACTAAGGGGTTAAAGGACTCTGTTTAACCATTTGTATGACAGATATCTAAAAAATACCTCTTAAATGCATTGCTTATCACAGAGATACTCAAAGGACTAAGAAACAAAACTACAAAAAAAATTCAATTGAACATTTCAGCCATTTTACTATATCCGAGTTGTTCCTAACATAAACTTTAAATAAAAACATCTAGAATGTAATTACAAAATGGATACAAATTATTGATAGAAGAAATGTATAATTTTGAATACATGTTTTATATATAAACATTTTTTGAAAAAGTGTGCACCAGACACATGGGTCTACTGTGCCCAATTTTATAACATTATGTTCACCAATCCAGCCAACAAACATCAAATGAAGCCAAAATGTCTGTACCGATAAGCAAGGAAGGGCTTGAAACCTGTGGTCAAGGAGGCAAAAACCATTTAGTGGCCCATAGTGCAGTTTTACCAGCTCACCCATTATCGCATACACAAGCAAAACATTTATGCAGACAGATTGATAGACATATGAGATAACTGGACAGAAAGATTGAAAGTACTGTATGTGGGAATTTAGAATTGCAGTCCCAGTCAATTGAATCAGGTTAAAGAGCAGCCCAAGGGGTAATTACCCCCATGGCACCCATTGCCAGCCCTAACCTGCAAACAAGGTCAACCTTTTATCTATCTGTTTTCAAACACAAATAGATAATGGCTTATATATTGGAGATAGATCCATTGGTGCCCTTTGTAATGTTTTGTTATTATTAAACACAATTGTATGTTGAAGTAACATGAGCCCATCTTTGTATTGCCAATATCATACACACTGGTTTCACACTTGTAATTCATTTATCTAAGAGCAGCTTTCTAAAATGATGTCTGACACAATGTCAGAGTTATCCTGAATCATCATGTGGACCTTCAAAAACACTGATTGCTTTACTACTGCAGACAGTAAATGCCATAGGCATGAAGTGGGAGGTCATGTTGAGCGAGAGCAGAAAGAGTGTAAGAGACTTCTTAAAACCTTTTATGACCAAATGACGGCTACATTAATTTTAACACTAAATTTATTGTTGTTGTGGTTACTTGGTTTGAAGTTCATAAAGTTGAAAGAAATCTTCGGTACCATAAATGATGTCCTTAGTGAGAGTTTGCAAGCATTATACATTATTCTGTTAAGTGACTATGTTACCAAACGTCCATGATGTCTTTTGTTTGTTTGGATAACTGCTAAACATAACTATATTCAATACATAAAGTGATCAGCTCACACATATTAAACAGATTTCAAACACTCCAAAAGCTACTTTAAAAAACTTGAGATTAAATGACTATATTATATTTAAAAATAATGGTGGGAGAGCTAAAGGGTATAAAGATAAGAATATATTTAGGTCATGTCAAAGTACTTCAATATAAGTGAGTCCGAACATTAATTTCTGTTGCTTCAATGGAGCCTAATCTCTTAATTTCCATTACTTGCCAATGATGAAAGGCCTTTCTATTTTACATGCACTGAGACACTCATACATTATAGGTTTCTCTTAACTCCACTTATGATGAACATGTACTAAACACAGAAGAATGGCCAGAGTTTCAAACATACAAACACAATACAAAGAGGCAAGCATTCACCAGAACAATCATACATTATGAGATGTGCTGCTGAAATTCAAATATATATATATATATTTTTTTCTATATGAATAAACATGTATATATTTATAATTACATGTTTATAATATATGTGTATATTTAATGGTTGTTTCAGCAGCAGCCCTTACAGTAGATGCTTGGTAAAGGGACTCTTGTCAACCTAAACTTTGCATATACTGTGAATGTAGAGAATTACAAAGATATGTTTTAAATGTGTCTGTGCAGTCTCTTGTTTATGGCATCACCTGTGAATTGATATGCAAATGAACTGCTTTTCAGTGAGAAATTAGTAATTTGCATGTCAAGCCACAAGGTGATGTCATAAACAGACACACATTCACAGTATAAGCAATGTTTAGGTTGACAGAGTCTGTTTAAGGTGAGTTTATCTCCTTGCATTTTGTAACTGTTTAAATATATGCTTATTATAGCTATTCAGTACATCTGTGTCTGGCTAACTATAGACTGATGGGAGCTACACTATACCACAATGACTGAGATGGCAACACTTCACAGAGGGAAAAGCAAAGTTTTTTTTTCCTAGGACAGCAAAATTCCTGGCCTTGTTTAACATGCTCTAAAAATGGTACAAGAAAATACAGCAAAGGCACTAACAAGAAATCTTAGGGAGACCTATACTAAAATAATTATGTATTGTGCACATGCATATGAAAAACAGATTAGTGCCTGCCGAATGCATTAAGGCAGGGCTTCACAAATGTATTTTATCTTTACGTGTCAGCAAGAACGTGAGTAGCCAGACAATGGCCCTTACAAGCTGCTGAGTCAGTCACACACACACACAAACAGTCACATCCACACACAGGCAGTTTGCTTTCTCCTGTCATCTGTACTGCACAACTATGTAACTTCCACTTTTACATATTGGATTAAAAGCACGTCTTTTTTATTGGATTTGGAGTGCCAACGTTTTTGTTCATACATGGCACTAAAAATTAGTTGCAGGTGAGTTGAGGTGAGATTAAAATGTCTCAATATTTAAAAATATAACTATGCATTATGCACAGCCGGTTGAGCTCTTCTAGCAGGATAAGCTCACCAATTATGGAATGATCTTTGTGCAATACTTCAAGTCACCTTATAGTGAATAACCCCCAATATCTAACAAATATTGTAAATCAACAGATTAGTTTGAAACGCAAAGCTGTATTCATGGCAAAGGATACAAACATCATAAAATCAGCTGCTGTTTCTATGAAACATCTTGAGAGACGGCAAATTTTGACCCAGGAAGTAAAGAAATTGATAGACCAATGGATAGAAATCACTGAGTGAAACATGGTGCAGTCACAACTAGGGTTGCCACAACTAGGGTTTTACCGGCAGGCCCGTAAAAAATTGGCATGAGGCCAATGTTAAGTCTATAGAAACAGTAACAAGGCCGGTATTTTTTGGAGGAAAAGGTGGCAACCCTAGTCACAACCCACTGAGTCAGGTTAGAGAGCAGCTTGGGGGGGGGGGGGGGGGTCGGGGGTGTAAAGGGACAATTGTTTCACTCCTTCCTTCCCAGTGCTGGAAGAAGTGCAAATTTTATTGTTAGGATTACATTAAAAGTGATATCATTCATATCATCACAGCAATTATGTGAAGTAACAATACAGATTGGATCCTGTTGGAATAAAACTGATGTTTTTTGGTTTTTTTGCTGTTTACATTCACAAACTAAATTGCACCTTGTTATTTTTAATCCCCTTTGGCTGTGCCAAATTAATTTGAGAGTTTTTGGCTTGGATATTTTTTTTACATGGAGATGAATTCAAATTAGTTTATTTATAAAACGCCAACACTATACTTAAATCAGTTTTAAGCATGTATATGAGTGGGTTACATTACATGGAATTAAAGAAACAATAAAACCCAAATATGGGCTATACTAAACTTTGAGTACTCAACAAGTATAACTTAAATGCCCCACAGCACTGATCTGATTGATAAATATAGGCCACAGACAATGCTCATTTTCTGTTGCCTCATGGAAACTCTTACTTTAATCAGAATTTCCTTGACGTAATGCCGGATTAGTGCTATTATGTTTTATTGAACTACCTTCACAGTGTGCAGATAATGAAATGCACAGTGGGAAAATATCCGTAATAAATCCAATTTCCTCTTGTGCTCATCAGGAACTGATCTACAGTTTTAATGTCTTGGCCTTTTGTCTTCTTAATTTGTGACTCAGTTGTTGATGCGTTACATTGACAATTAAAACCTGGTGAGAGGAACTGAAGTGATGTGTTATCCCAAATCAGTCGTAAGACAATGGAAACTTGGAACACAAACAGATACTATGTTCCATCGTCATTTTTATACTGTATATGAAAAAAATTCATATATTTTAGTGTGAAAACATAAATAAGATCATTGTAAAATTGCCAAGGAGTTTTGTTCATAGTTGAAATCATAGATGCTCGTAACTAAGTGCATCTATACTCTGTCCAGGTTGGTTAAATGTTATAGTAAGGTACTATTTATGATTTTCTTTGCAATAAGAAACATTGCCTAAGTTATGATATTAATATTTCATGTTATCCTATAAATAACTGATTAGTAATTACATAGTGTCATAGCACCAGTGGCTCATCAGTGCAATAAATGTTTTTGTTGTCTGGTTCTACAAACGGTTGGGAAAATGTTTGCGGCATCTGTGACCTTATAGATCAGAGCCATTTTGTTTTGCTTTCTTTCATTGTTGTGCTGTCAGCCCAGCCCAGTAACAAAAGTACTTGTTTTGACATAATGACATATAACTGTGTTTATTTTACATTAAATAAATATGAAGTACTCCTCTCTTGTCTATATTAAATTAGAAACAAAATGTATATACATGCACACACACATATTATATAAATATATATATATATATATATATATATATATATATATATATATATATATATATACATACATACAAACAATACACAAATCAGAGCACTCATATCTCATACAGCATAGTCTACTTTAAAATACCAATGATAAAATTGGAGATTAAGTCACATTATATAGCCATATTATGCATAGCCCACTATGCCAAAGTACTCCAGTGTAGGTGAGTACTAACAATAAATACTGTTGCTTATATGGAGCTTAATCTCAATTATTTTGCTTACCATGGACCTTCTTATTCAGAAACACTCTTGCAATATAAATGTCTGGACACCACTAATGCAGGCAACACCTTTGATGAGGAGGGGTGCTAGCCTGAATCCTGGTCAGGGCTTCATATATATACAGAATTGTCTTAGGTGTTTTAAGTTAACTATGAAAACTATAACTTTATGAGATATTTGTTTAAATTTGTGTATTGTTTGTAAAAAGGTCTCAGCAATAATGAATGCTTGTTTTGGTGAATGCACTCTTTTCTCAATTTTGTATATATATATATATATATGACATTTTAAAAAATTAAATAGAAAAATTATGTTTAACACACTGGAGTTGGAGAATGCAGTGCTGGCTTTTAAAATTTGGATGTGAATTGACTGTTTAGTGAACAAGCCCGTTGAACTTGTATGGCAGACATCTTATTATAACATAGTCAAAATAAATGTATTATCAATGGATAGGAACATTGATGTTAAGTTTTGTATGCACAATATCCAGTTATTTTAAATGGACAAGCAAAACAGCTTGAGACTACTGAACCTATTTTAACATAGATCCATAGCATCTAGGACAGTTCAGTGCGGCTGATTCACCGCTGACAGTTCAGCACGGCAGTTTGAATGCTAAACTGTCAGTGGTGAAGATGAACGCGGCTGCTTCATTGCGGCAATGTAAGTGCTGACAGTTCAGCGCTGAACTGTCAGCGCTAACAAACGTACACCCCCAAATAAATTAACCCCCCCTAATAATTGAACCCCCCAAAAGTGACCCCCAAACCCTAATACTAAAATTAACCCCTGAACTCTAATACTAAAATTAACCCCTGAACTCTAATACTAAAATTAACCCACGAACTCTAATACTAAAATTAATACCCAAACTCTAATACTAAAATTAACCCTAATACTAATGTTACCCCGCAAACCCAAACACTAAAATCAACCCCCGAACTCTAATACTAAAATTAACCCTAATACTAATGCTACCCCCAAACCCTAAAAATAAAATTAACCCCCGAACTCTAATACTAAAATTAACCCTAATACTAATGCTACCCCCCAAACCCTAATACTAAAATTAACCCCCAAACCCTAAAACTAAAATTAACCCCCGAACTCTAATACCCCTATTAAACATTAATAATACTCACCTTTAGCAATTAAATGTCCCACGATGACCTCTCGCACGATCAACTGACCATCGCACGAGAGGGGGAGGTGAAGCGACTGCGTTAATGCAGCAGCGATGAACTGTCCCATCCCCAGATTCATATGCCGTCTGTTCGCTAAAGGTGTATTTGGCAAATAGACATCCAAGTTGCGCAAATTAGGCCAACCTTTCATATTACAGTTTATGTACAAGTAGCAGGCACAACATAATTTATAGCAGAGTAACATCTATTTATAAAACAGTAAACTTGGAAGGCCAAAATTATCATCCTGTTTATTTCAAAGTAAGATATGGTGGCCTGATTTTTGCAATGATTCACCACAGCACACAGTTAGTTTGTGGCTTGACTGCAATGTGGGATTATTATTTTTTTGCCTGCATTTGGAGTTCACCACAGTTCACCACTGTGTGAATTGACTACATAAATGTTTTATATTAACTCTAAAGATTAGATTATATTAACTCTAAAGAGGTGCTAGCAGGGCCTCCATCATAAATGTAAGGGCCCCTTCCCCAGGACTTCTATCCTGCCTCTCTCGTGCATCCCGCGCACTGATATGAAGTTTGAGCACTGGAAGGTCACGTTATCCTGGAGCTCTGATATCAGGTCAGTGCGCGGGTACGCAAGAGAGGCAGAGATCTTTGATCTCCCCAGCCAGCGTCTTTGCCTGTTAGCGGTTGGGTTTTTTTTGTTTTTTTTTAAAGGGCCAAGTGTATGGGTGCTAGTACTGGTAATATATATGTATTACTCTTCAAATAAAGGAATACCTACAGATTATGTCTTACGTATACAATCATAATGTACATTTGGTACCTGGCTCAATATTTCAAGCTTTCTGAATATTTTTGTGAATACTGACTGAAGTTTACAATAAAAATCCAGTGTCTCATGTATTCAGTAAAACCATCTATCTGTATATGACATAAAAATAAACATCTGTTTAACTTAGCCCATGTTAGACCATTCGGTGCCTTTGCAGAACTCCTCCTGATGATATGTTGCAAGTCTGCAAAGAAATCAGGGAGCGTTTGTAGTTTGAGATCTAAATCTGAGCATTGCTTCTTTAGCAGTAAATTCTTTACATACACTTTCCATTAAATGACCTCAGTCTAAAAGGAATGCTTAGAGTACTTAACCAATACAGTGCTGGTTTGTGATCGGATCCTGCAAGCTAAATCTTGTCTTTAATGGGACCACTTATACATTGTTTTTTTTAATGGTGAATATAGAGAATAAAAAATGGTTTAAAAAATAAATAATATAATGTGTTAGCAGAATTGCAAACAACTGCCTAAATTTGGAGTCTATGCCTTTGGTGTCTCCTGTTTATGACATCACCTGTGGGTTTTGAAAACTAGCCAATGGGGAAACTGAGATTAACCCCTTAACGCATTTGGACGTACATATACGTGGGCAACCTGGGCAACGCGATCACCTGGTGATCGCTGGTGTGTGCTGTATCGGAGGAGCATGCTCCTCCAATACAGCGTGCCCAGAGGAGAGCGACGGAAGAGAGAAAAAAAAATCTCTTCCATCGCTCAGACACCACTACTTGACTGCCCCTAGAGGCAGTTAAGTATATTACAGTCTGTAAGAAAAAATGAATAAAATAAATAGAAAAAGCTAACCCTAGATCTACTAAACCTAGATCTAGGGTTAGGGTCATAATTAGGATTACAGGGGGGTTCGGATGATTAAAAGGGTTGGATTAAGGGGTGGGAGTAGATTTAGGGTAAATTTAGAGTTGGGGTAAATTTAGGGTTGGGGTAAAAAAGTCACTGTAGAAGAAAATGGTTAGAAAACAAAAAAAACACTAATATTGTTTATTGCCCTATTACTTGAAATAAAACATAGACAAACAAGGAAACATTGGTATTAATAAACTCAGGAAAAATATTAGAAATATATAGACAGGGTCTTTTTTACCATTTGTAATTGTGTAAAAAAAATTAGGTCAAAGTTAGAAGAAGTGTTTTTTATGTCATATTTTCATCATATTTTATATTTTTTTTAATAGTAAATTATATCATATGATGAAAATAATAGTATCAAATGAAAGCCCTATCTGTCCTTTAAAAAATGATATATAATTTGTGTGGGTGGACTGAACACAAAGAAAGAAATTCACAGTTCAGTAAACGTATGACAAAAATAATGGAATTCTGGTCTTCAAGGCACATCAAATGCAACATAGCACTCGGTCACTAAGGGGTTAAAGGCAACTTATTAGATTCTGGCTTTTCTTGAAATATTTTACTGACTGGGGCCATCGGGCAGTCCCAGGGGATAAATTATTTATTTTTATTGTGGTCTGGGTCCATCACGCATCCCCAGACACCAGGGGTACATTATTTGTTTATTAGAGTCTGGGGGGATTTAAGCAGTCTCCGGACCCCCTATGTGGCTTATTTCTTACTATTTTAGGGGGCTGGCAGCCATTTGGGCTGCTCCTTGCCCCGGTACTTTTATCGGGAAGGACTATTATCCCAAAATAAGCCTCTGTCATCTTCGGCCCTTCAAAAAATGTATTAATAAATAAGTAAATAACGCATGCCGCAGAGACCCTCACCAGAATCTCCACACGAGAAGGCAGCATTTTGCCTCTCTCGCACTACCCGCACACCGATCTGACATCAGAGCGCCAGTGGCCACGTGACCATCCGGTACTAAAACTTCAGATCAGTGTGCGGGGAGTGCTAGAAAGGCAGCATGGAAGGCTGCTGTCTCTCGCACAGGTAAGTACTAGTTAAGGAGGGAAACTGGCTGTGGCATATAAATGGACAAACTGTCTGTGGTATATTAATGGGCAAAGTGTGGCATATTAATGGGCAAAGAGTGGTATATTAAAGGACATACTGGCTGTGGCACATTAATGGGCATACTGGCTGTGGCAAATTAATGGGAAAACAGTGGCATGTTAATGAACAAACTGGCTGTGGCATATTAATGGACAAACTGAATGTGGAATATTAATGGACAAACTGTCTGTGGTATATTAATGGGCAAATTAACAGTGGCATATTCATGAGCAAACTGTGGCATACTAACGGACAATCTGGCTGTGGCATATTAACCCCTTGGCGACACAGGACGGACTAGGTCTGTCCTGTGTGGCGAGGAGTTAGTGACACAGGACGGACCTAGTTCCGCTTTCAGTGCTCAAACAGTATGGAAACGATGCTTCCGTGTGGAAGCATCGTCCAATACTGAAAAAAATGCTCGTAGCTATTTCGATCGCTCCAGAGAGCGATAGAAATGCCAGTTTTAAAGGCACAGTCCCTTTAAACGCGGGCATTACAAAAGATCATAGGAAGCGAATTTAATCTTCCTATGCTCTGTAAGTGTTGCTGATTTCCTCGCAAGTCGAGGCAATCAGAAACACAAAAAAAAAATGCACGATCTTTGTCAATGTGTGACCAAGATGGCGCTGCCCTTCTAAGGGCAAGAGCACAGGAGGCAGGAAGTAGCTGCTTCCTGTGCTCTCTGGCTGTCACACGATTGCCTCATCACAGAAGCAATCTGTGACTGCCAGGCAGACTGACAAGCAGTGGGGATGCTCTGATGAGCACCCTGACTGCCTGGTCAGATCAATATTAACCCTATATTGATCTGACCAGTTAGGATCTGCCTCCCTCTCCTCACATTTTTTTTAGTGAGGGAGAGAGACAGATCAAAGTAATTAAAGTAAGTTAAAGTACAAAAAAAGATAAATACACAACACATTTATAATAAAACAATAAAAAAATGTTTATAAAAGCAATTCCCTGCGTTTAACCCCTTCCCTGCCACTGATCTTGCGTAAGCAGTGATCTTGCACATCAGCGCATTTATTTTTGCTGTTTGTGCATTTTTTAGGGATTAATTTATTTTGTACTATAATTTATTACAGTACTAAAAAGGCTCTTCTAAGAGTTATTAACCCCTCCTTTGCCGTCGATCACTGCTTACGCAATGATATTGACGCAAAAGCAGTTTTTATCTGTATATATGTATATATTTTTGTCTGCATATTTTTTTTTACACACACCTGCTAGGGGGTTACGTGTAAAGTAAAACTATTTTTGATTTTTTTTAAGCTGTTTGAGCGCATCGTGATCAGTAACAGCGAATTAGTGGCAAAGGCGGTTTGGTGATTGCTCAAATTCACAAATATTGATCTACCTCCCTCTCCTCACTTACATTTTTGTGACGGAAAGAGACATTCATCACTGTATAAGCAGTAATCTTGCACAGCAACAGTATGTTTTGCTGTCTTCACTTTTTTATGGATTATTTTCTTTGTATTGTAATGTATTACAGTGCTAGATAGGCTCTTCTAAGAGCTATTAACCCCTTCTTTGCTGAAGATCACTGCTTAGGCACTGATTCTGAGGCCGCGGACTCAGGGTTCGATTTTGACCCTGGTCAGCTTCCAGATACATCATCTAGTTATGTATCAGTGGCTGCTGAGCCCTTGCCACAAGGAGTGATGGTTTGGTGGGGGTAAATTACATTGGCTGGCTTCAAAGATATATCCCATATCAGACACAGATGCTGGTTGACTACATGTCAAAATTCCAAGTTGGAATTTTGAGATGCTCACCTCACAAATGTTGCCTTCTAGCCAAAAAACAAACCAACAAACCTATGCACGGGTGGTATCCCTGTACTCGGGAGATGTTGCTGAACACATATTGGGTTGTTGTTTGGCAGTGACATATACCAGAATCTGTGAATTCATGCCTGAAGTACAATGCATGTAGAAACGAAACTCCAAAAAAAATTACTACCACAAACTTTTACAAAGGCTGGTGTTAGAATTAGTACATATATAGTATTAAAATACCACCATTTGAAAAACCTTAGGATGTCTATTTTCCAAAAATATATGGTTTGATGGGGTAAAATACATTGGACGGCTTCAAAAATGTTCCAAATGGAACATGGGCGCAGGCTGACTACATGTCAAGATTCCAGGTTGGAAATGCGCACCCCCTAAATGTGGCCTTTTACCCCCCAAACAAACCAACAAACCTATGCATGGGTGGTATCCCTGTACTCAGGAGATGTTTATGAACACATATTGAGGTGTTGGTTGGCAGTGGCAAATACCAGAATCTGAAAATTCATGCCTGAACTACAATGTGTGTGGGGAAAAAATGACATCCCAACCCTTTGACATAGGTTGGTGGTAGAATTAGTACTTGGAAAGTGTTAAAATACTACCATTTGAAATACCCTAGGGTGTCTAGTTTGCAAAAATGTATGGTTTTGTGAGGTATAAAACACATTCTGGCTTCGAAAATGTCCCAAATGGAACATGGGCGCAGGTTTTCTGCATGTCAGAATTCCAAGTTGGAAAACCAAAAATCACACCTTTCAAATGTGGCCTTTTAACCCCAAAATAACCTAACCAACCTATACATGGGTGGTATCCCTGTACTCAGGAGATCTTGTAAAAAAAACTTTTTTGCTGCAAACTTTGGCAAAGATTGGTGGTAAAATGGCTACATGAAATGTGTCAAAATACCCCAAGTCAAGTGCCCTGAGTGGTCTAGTTTTCCAAAATATGTACTTGTTGGGGGTCATTCATGGATTTAGTACAGATATCAGTGTTACAATGTCACTATCGCTAATTTTGAAAAAAAGGATTTTAAAATAGATTTGCACTACTTATAGTTCTGGCCCTGTAACATGAATAAAAAAGCACAAAAACATAAAACATGGGCTATTTCTGAACTCAGGACATATATTAGAAACTATTTAGCAGTGTTTTTTTGTTGTCTCTTGTATACAATTTTTCAAATAAAATTCATTAAAAAAAAAATTCTTTTTTTTACCATATTTTATTCTTTTTTTTTACATCAAATTATAGGCTATTATCAAAATAATGGTATCAAAAGAAAGCCCTTCTTATGACGATAAAAACAATATATAGTTTGTGGGGGTACACTAAATGAGACAGAAATAAATTACAGCAAAACACAAACATCTCAGAAATGTTAAAACAGCCCATGTCACCAAGCGTCAGACAAGCCAAAAAAGTCATGTCACTAAGGGGTTACTGGACGTGTGGCATATTAATGGAAAAACTCTGCTCTGGCATATTAATGGGGTTAGTCTTGGATGTGCAATGTGGGTAATGGGGCATGCCCTGGGGGCAGCAGCAAGTCCTGGATGTGCAATGCGGGTGATGGGGAATGTCCTGGGGCCTGGATAAAATTACTTTGTGAGGGGAGCGAGAGTGGGATATAGGGAAAAGGGGGGGCAGATTTTTTTTCTCTAAGGGGAAATTTGACTTCTGATATGACCCTGATAGCCTATAATACCCTGAATCTTTCAAAATTTCGAGCCATTTACTTTGGGCCCCAAGTTTGGCATATTTTGTGTAGCTCCTTAACATTATCAGAGCCAGTTAGGAGGTGTCACGGACGGCTGTGCCGATAAGGTCTGGAGTCACGGTGCTGGGGTAGTGGGCGATTCAAGGCCCTGCTCAGGATGAGCACTCTCCACCTGGGATGGAGCCCCAGGCTTTGAATGCCCACATGCAGAGGCCTTGTTTGGTTTCCCATGAGTCATAGCCAGGCAGGGACAAAGCAGGGTCTAGGATCAAGCCGAGGTCAAAGGACTGGAGAGAGCAGGATAGTCAGGATCAAGCCAAGGTCAAGGGACTGGAGAAAACAGGGATGGTCAGGAACACGATGAACAGGAACCACAGGAGTCAGGGTTCAAATCCAGGTAGATAGTTACAGGAGGATGGCGCGCTGACAGGGTCAGCATGCTCTCAGCCAGTCAGAGCGGGGGCTCGATCTGCTTGTCTGGTCAGGGGCTGAACCAGGCTGACCGGGATCCCTGCTTCCTATAGAAAAATAACAGCTGTCGGTCGAGGATAAACTGGCATGTGCTATCAAAATTATCACCGACCTGACCATACTTTATGCTGGCCATGGAAGCTCCCGGTCAAAGGATAAACAAAAGTACATGGCAGTTCTTACTGGGAACAACTCATTTTTCACTTGTGCTTCTAAATTAAGTCAATGGGGCCATATATTGATTATTTAGAACAGTATTTATGTTATTTTTACTCTAAACGCATACTTGTTTTTTCTTTCTTTTTTATAAGTCTTATATAAATAATAATATTACTATGAAAGGAAACCATCCCTGCATCTTTTGCCAATTACCACATACTGTTAAATAATTTTATTATGACTTAATTTATTATCTTCTTTGTGGGGTTAAAAATGCACAAATCTCTTAATTTCAACCTTTTCCCCAAGCACCCCTAGCCCATCCAGCCCCCCTCCAGGCTTTTTAAATAACAAAAAAAAAAAAATCACTTTTGGTTTTAACTAAACCCTTACCTTAGGGTTGTGGTTAGAGTTGAATAAAAAAATGAATTTTAATAAATTAAATTTAAATGTTTTTTTTAATTTTATTTTTAAAGACAAATTAAATACAAATTGGAAGTTATTCTGTAGAGGGCCAGTGACATGTTATGACTTTCAGTGGTCCTGTAAGTATTTTTTATTACAGTGTAAGTGTTAGTGTTAGTGCACTGGCTCCCGCAGTACACAGGGGTCCTCAGCAGCTGGATATATCATCTATACAGCTGCTTGTAGAAGCAGTCTGTGCTTCCTCTCATAGAGTACAATTCCTGTAGGCTGGCTGCGCGTAATAGGAAATGTAGTCCACAAACAATACATAAAAATTAGCAGGGGAGGGCTGACAAGGGGACAGGAGGGCAGTTGCCCCCCTGGCTACTCTCTAATCTTATTTAATAGCCTGAGGTTACACTACTTTTTACATTTAAATGCCCCAGTCAGTAACACTTTACAACAATTGTCTTGTCTGTTTACCAACCTCTGCTCCTCAGCGTTGGCTACATTTTCTGTGTCAGAGTGGCCTTAACTGACAGTGGGGAACCCGCTGCAAGTCCCTGCGGGGAGCCGAGATGAGCTGTTTAATGCAGGACGTTCTATGCTGTCCTACTTGCCTTCAGGCAGTAAAAAGTAAGACAGCATAGAACATCCTACAAGCGGAAAGGGGTTAAATTGTTCTATCACCTAAGCATGTTCTGCATATAAAGACGACTTGTATTTTTATTATGTGGGTTACAGTTTATTGTTCAAAAGCAGAGGAGCACATTTCCCTGAACACAAAGGGGGCTATTCACTAAAAGGTGAGTTGCAGGTGAGATGAATGTTTAATCTCACTATTTTAGCTTTATATTGGGCAGGGACAATCCTGGTGAGTTGTCTTAGAAGGGGAAACTCACCAGGTTTGTCCCTAATCAATGTATAATTAAAATGGAGGGATTAAATGCTCATCTCACCTCAACTCACCTTTTAGTAAATAGACTCCTAACAGTTTGTGAATTTAATGTTTTCAACAATACAAGCCAAGTGCTCTGGAACAAAAACTACAGTTAATTGAATTGTATTTGTAACTATGCTGAGTAACATATGCTTCACACAGTTTTGCTTCATACATAGAGCAGAGCTTGCACACAAAAGATTGATTCTACTATTGTACTTATTTATATATGTTTGTCCGATCTTTGCATTCTAACATCAGAGACATAATAAAGTTTATTTATAATAAGTAAATTATTCCAGAGTAAAGTGCTAAAAGTCATGCAATCACCATGGAAACTAGTGCAGTTTTTGTGATTGTTCTACATGTTGATCTTTAACCAACACTTGCACTGTATACATAACTAAAAGAATTTTAGGGTATTGTATTATATATTTTTAAATAACTGACCAACAATGAGTATGCAGTCACCTTACTGTCATAAAACCCCCAGAATCCATTATTCACAAGAGATGTTTTGGAAATTCTTTACCCTTGCCCATTTTCCACCTACATATTGCCTACCACAGCCCCATAATATCTTATTATTGGGTCTATTTTTAACCAGTCCTCACACTTTTGGGCTGCTTCTACCTTTTTTTTTGGCCAGGAAGGATTTTTGGGCAGAGGTTTCTCGGTAAATCAGAAAACAAATTCTGTAATGTGCACGTCTTGGTAGAACCTAGACATTTGGTTTACTTTTCAGTGAAAAACCACAATTTGTTTTCAAAGAATGTGAAGCCACTTTCCTTATACTTATCTTTTAATTTATTAAGAAAAAAGATCATGTGCATCCTTTGACATATGGCCAAATCATGTTACTACTTATTATAATTTGGAATGAATTTAGTTTCATACTTATTTACTTGTACGTATATTGGCATGTTTTAGGAGGGTTACAATTAATATATTGTGTTTCAATGACTGTGCATTCACTTTCATTTATATGTCTTTATATAGGATTTTTATACACATCATATACAGTGTCAAGAAAACACTTTGGAATTACCAGCATTTATGGATAAATGTGTCCTAAGATATGGTCTGATCTTCATTTAAGTTACAATAATGAACATATACAATCTGTTTTAACTAATAACACACAAATTATTGTATTGTTTTTATCCATATCTATTGTTCTTGTGCATACATTATTCAAACATTTACAGTGTGGGTTGGAAAGGGCACCACATAGCGGCATGAAAACATCACCCCAAAAATAATGAGAAGTACGCTGGAGGAGACATCAAGATTTGGGGCTGCTTTGCTGTCTTAAGGCCTGCACAACTTGCCATCATCAAGGGGACAATGAATTCCCAAGTTTATCAAGGTATCATACAGAACAATGTCAGGGTGGCTGCCCACCAGCTGGAGCACAGTATAAGTTGGGTGATGCAACAAGACACTTTGAAGTAAATCTACAGAATAGCTTAAAAAAATACAAATCTGTCATTTTAAGTGGCCCAGTCAGAGCCCAGACCTTAACCCAATAAAGATGCTGTGGAATGACCTTAAGAGCGCTGTTTATACCAGACATCCTCAGAATATGGTTGAGCGTAAGCAGGTCTGTAAGGAACAACTTCTGAACATTGTGCAGGTTTGATCTGCAGTTACCAGAAGTCCTTGTTTGAAGTTATTCCTGCCAAAGGAGGTTTGAGCAGTTATTCAATCCAAGGATTCACTTTCCACCAACACTTTGAATTTTTTAATGCATTTGTTCAATAAAGACATGAAAGATCATTATTGTTTGTGTGGTGTTTTATATAAAAAGGGGCAATTGCTGTTTATACACTGGCGCACATGTATGTTGCACCAGTATTTGGCGCAATCTATGTGTGCCCTGTGTTTATACATGCCCCCCATTGTGTTTGTTTATTTGTAACTTTGATCAGATCACATTTTATGAACAATTAATGCAGAAAACGTGGCAATTGCAAAGGGTTCACTTACTTTTTCTTGCCACTGTACATATTTCTTCGCTGTACAAATCGATTACGTCATTAACACATCATTTGACAGACTCATGGCCTGACATTATTACCATTGGTTGGCAAAAATGACCCAATGAGAGAAATAAACAAACTTTTCATTTTGATTCTTTTCCAGTTGAAAAACGTTTAAACATTTGAAACAGTATGTGAAATAGGAATGGGACCTGATTTGTTCCAGACAGCAATTCCTGACACATGCTTTAATGTTGGAACATAATTATTCCTGTTGCTGTGTACTAGTGGCATACATAATATGCAAGTAGTTTGTGGTAAAATAATTTCAATGTATAAATTAAAATAAAAAGAGAATTTACACACAGCACAAAAGCTATACTTCTATACTTAAAATTACATATGAAAGGGTTTTACTACAGCTGAATCCTGTACTTAAGTTCCATGGTTACATTGAAAATGCATCGTGTTTGCTGTGATTCATTTTTAATGGACTGAAATAACTTTTTTTTTAAGCAACAATGGAGGAACACATTGAATTTATGAGGTATGCTGGCCTAAGGATTTATAAGTGATATGTTACATTTGCCATTTATAGTATAAAGAATTACTCACTGCATATTCAACATCCCAGAAGTATGTATTTTTTGTTTTCTCTTAGAGACAGGAAAGAAGTGGTCTGAGTTAAAGGGCCGTGTTCAGAACAACTGGGCCAAACCCCAAAAATTTCCAGATACCAATAAGTTCTAATATACACAATGTAAGTTATTTATTACAAGTATACAAAAAGTCTCCATGAAGAATCGGTAAAACAACACTACATTGTTAATGAGAGTTATATCATCAAAATAATAGTAATCAAATATTTAACCAAAAAAGGTACATTATGGTTTTATTTAGATAAGTGTAAAATGTATTAAGATTAAACTCTCTCTTAAAAACAATCTCACCTAATGTACCAAACTTTGCAGTATCCCCCAGTAACAAACACTACAGTATAAACACATACTCTACAGTGTATATTTGCGGAATATGCCCTGGGGTATATACAATGTTTTCTTTATGGTTTTTCTTCACTGACCTGAATACTTGACAGTAGTTCAGAGCAGCATATTTATCTAAAAGAGTAACAACAATTATGTTTTCTGATGGTTTTGGTTAGAACAGCATTGTAAATGGAAATGGCAGCAGATTACACACACCGGTTGCATATTCTATACTCCTTTTTTACCCCACACTTAACACTTTTCCAAGAAGTGCTAATCTACACAATGGGAATACTTTACCCCAATTTTATGGCCCGCAAACAAAAATCTCTAAAATCAGCAGCAACACTGGTTAAATAAATGAGGAAAGAAGATATAAATGTATACACTTAGAGATTTTGTCTCCTCACGATGATAGTTAAATAGACTTGTAAAGTAATTTCCATAATGAATTGTCTTTGAGGGAGGCCGCAAGTTCTTCTAGTAATAACAGCAATATGTTGACATGGAATGGTAGTGAAATGTCCTCCTCCCAACTCTTTTAATCCAAAGGTTGGAACATAGCCCAACTAATGCTAACCCATCCTCTTCCTTTGGCCAGGGGACCTGACTGTAATCTATGGTCTAGTGTTCCGAATTTCTCATGTAACAGCTTTAGAAGTGTTATATTTTAGTTTCTTTGCTATTGCTAACACCAAAACCAATATACAGGTTCTGTGCCACTATATTGAGGGAACTGATTGATCAGTATAGGTGGTGCAGTAACACTGCCTGAAACTGCTTTTGGCCATATTCCCCATGATAGTTAACAAGCATTGACTAACTGAGCATTATGGGAAAAAATTTTATAACAGAAGGATGTGCATCACTGCCTGAAACTGAAGCTATCATTGACTACATTTCCTTTGTTGAGCATTGTTAAGGCACTTACAACCAGCTATTTTTGGTACATCTCAGGTATGAATTGTTTTATGACCCTGTGTGGGTAAATAAAATTGTGTCTAGCCATGTTTTCTCCCTTTCCTATTCCTCAAGGACTGTTAATACCATCTGGCCTTATATGCCAGTAAACGCTTCTTTTTTATGAATCTTGCCCAGTACTCATTTAACACAACTATTCTGTTACCAGTCTATTGTGACAGTATTTTTATATGTCTCTACAAATAGGTGAATTTGCAATGTTTTCCAGCCATTTAAAAGTGCTTTTGCTACACCAGAGGGAACATTTACCAATAGGATTTACTTTTCATGTTTTACATCATTTTACACACAATGGATGTCTGTCCTTCAGACTGGAACTAATTGTGGTTGTGATTGTGTCACAGGAAGGCACCCTGTTTATTAGTAGCAGAGAGAAGCAACTAAACCATATATAGACAACCTGTAAACTATTAGAAGCCAGCAGTAGGTTAAACTTCAAGTCCTGCAACATGACTCTAGGGCTTTTGCCCTCAAAACCTTTGACTGGAGAGCAATGTATAAAAGATCCACTACTGAGTGGTCAGTCTGCAGTTAATTACCTCAGGACGCTGACCTTTGTAACCACACACATACCAGTTATAACTATACAAACATTAAGTGTTCATTTTACATTCATTTGGAATTACCAAATGTATTATCACTAATGAAGTATAGTGAGCTACTCAACCTACCTTAGTACTTTTATAGCAATATTGTTTACACAAAATGTAAGTGCATTTTGTTATACATATATAAACTGTACTCAAACAGTAAAATAAATAATAGTCCTACAGAGCTATTGATACCTTTGGATTTGAGGATAATTTCAGTTAAAGCAGGTGTGGGATAATCCAAATCTATTGATTGATACACCTGTGACAAAGCAGGACTATGTTTAAATCCTGGCTTCTTAGTAAGGCTAAAAACCTGTAGGTGCTAAGTGCAAATAGATACCTCCCTCTTCTTATTTACTGTCAATTCACCTTAATCTGTAACCTTTATGAAGTTAGAGGATTATTGTCTTTGCTGTTACTCAAACAATGTTTTGTAAAGCTCTGTAATAACAGACCTGTTCTAACTTTGCTTCAGTAGTTGAATTGTTTACTTTTCTTTATGAATAACATTGTGTTGTATCACAAAAAGATAAAGGCCTTTCATAATGTAATGTTTCATTTTCCCAAGAGCTGATTGTAGGAGAACATCAAACACAAATGGGCAATGGTGCAATAAGGCCAAATAAAATACCCAATATATTATATATTTGAGTTTGTTCTTTATTTTCAACTGATATCAGTGGATGAAATCAGGGTCCACAGATATATATTGCTTATTCCGTTTTTTATTTTCTCTTCTTGGTCAACTTGTAGGAAGTTCTGTCCACACCGTGTGTGTGTGTGTGTGTCTGTGTGTGTGTGTGTGTGTCTGTGTTTGTGTAAATTCGGTTTGAAAATGTGGACACAATTTTTTTTTCAAAGCCAGAAATGAGACAACTAACTAAGGTAGCAAGACATGTTTTCTTTCTTTACTAGGCATGAACTCAAAACTAAATGTGAAATCTGTAATGAGCTCTTCTATGTGCATATGTTTTTCCTAAACTATCTAACATGGCACAATTTGAAGTACTTTCAGCAAATTACCATGGTTCTCCATTTGAGGAAGTGGAGGAAGAAAACCTTGTAAATGTAATAGGTAGCTTGTGATCTCTATTCAGATCGTGACTATATAATTGTACGAAATGATTCTACAGAGTTATTCAAATTCATGTTAGGATTTAGAAACCTGCTGTGCTAAGTTACAGCATAAAGAAAATGTACGTCATTTCTATATAATATGTTCCTGTGTTTATATATCTAGCAAAAGAGCCATTTATAAAACCAAGGTTTTGTGCTATGGCAACTAAACTTAAAAAAAAAATAGCTTAAACTCTTAAGTAGTTATTTGTATTTTGCTATCAAGATCATTATAGGCTATAAGTATACTTTCATTTGACAGACAGCAAACGAATGCTACCGTTTGCAGTGATTTCAGTACTTAAAGTTTATTGCATATAATGATGGTGTGGGGAAATATAGCTATTGGGACTTATATTGTCTAATCCTGTTGCATCTGTGAAGTCATCAAAACATGGTTTAATAGAGAACAACAATATTGAGGTGGAAAGTTTTCAGCAGGAAGTACAAATGTTGTTTTTCCCGATTATTTTCTTTAAAGCGACAGTAAACTCCAAGATTTCAATTGCTGACATCACTGAGGCCAAACTGTCCAGCCTTCCAGTAAGTGTGCATGGAGTAGACTTTATAAATGAATTAGAGGGACGGTTGTGAACATGATTTTGATAAATGTTTTATGGTGTAAGGATTCATCATAGTATGCATTATCTCTACATGCGGGAAAGCATGAACATCTTAGTTTGGGGTAGACATATAACTTTGTTTTCAGATGAAAATGTCTCTTTTGTCCATTCGTCTGAATAACGAATGTCAAAAATGAAAAAAAAAAAACGAAAGCCGGAGGAATGAATCTAAAATTAACGAAAATCATTTGTCCATTTAGTCATGCTTTCACTGGAATACTGGAATTTGCACAAGAGTTCAGCCATTCAGATGTGTGGAGTTCAGCAATTCGTTCAATCCAGCTTCAGTTTGGCTCAAGTTGTATGTAATGCTATGAGCATAACATACAACTGCTATCAAGTCAGAGTCATCTTACAGTCAGTGTTCATTTTGGATTTGTTTTTATTCCAAATATCATTATGCTATGCAGAATAAAAGCTCATCGGAAATTAATACTGAGTGTCTGATCTGATCTGTGGAATTTGTCCATTCGGCAATTCAGTCAATTCGGCTTCATTTCGGCTGAATTGTGGCTTAAGTTGTTGGATATGTAATGTTTTTAGCATTACATACAATTTATTCCTAACTAAAGCCAAATTTAACAAAATGATGAATGGACGAATTGCATTTTTGTTCATTTGTACATTTGTTTATTTGTTTCATAAGAGGAGGGACATAGGAGTACATATATCTATATCTGTCACTTTTGTATAATGTATTACTTACATTTAAACATATAACATACTTTTAAAAAATATATAAATTTGAAATCCATAGTTACCAAAATACTTAGTAATCATTTGTATGCATGTTATATGTTAAAATATATTTTTAAAAAATCTAATAATCAGTGCTGCCTTGGAACTTGGCAGTATCCCTTGGCACTTGGCAGTATCCCTGGCTGAATTGAGTAAAGCACAGAGACAGTGAGTTACCTGCCCTGAGTAATGGATTCATGTATGCCTTGGGAGTATCCCTGGCTGAATAAAGTAATACAGTAATACACCAGTAACATGCTCTGAGACTGAGTAATGGATCAATGCATGCCTTGGATGGTTGCATTGATCCATTACTCAGAGCATGTTACTGTATATTACTCCATTCAGCCAGGGATACTGGCACAGCATGCACCAACCATATGTCTGAAAGGGCCACTAAAGGATCTATATGTTATTTGTTAAAATAAAAAAAATATATATAATCAATGCTGCCATGGCACTTGGCAGTATAATTGGCTGAATGAGTAATGCACAGTGACAGTAATATGCATTGAGTACTGGATTAATGCATGCCTTGGGAGAGTATCTGGCTGACTGGAGTGATACTCCAGTACATGCTCTCAGACACAGTAATGGATCAGCGCAGGGCTGCGACTGCACAGGGCGCAACATCCCAGGGGGTGATTTTTTTCACTTCCGTTTCTCTAGGGGGTGCTGCAGAATGCCAGCACATCAGATCAGTTGTAATAAAAAACTTACCTGCCGCCACGAGGTCCGTACCTCTGCTGCCGCTACCTCTGCAAACAAGGTAGACGGGCAACGGAGGCTCCGATAGGCGTCTCAGCCCTCCAGGGCTGCAGACGCGCTCACCACTTCCCCTCGACAAACGCGCAACAAACAGAGAATGCGCGCAAGCGCAGTACCACTACACACAGAAAATTAGCATATCCTTAAATGGCTATACTTATACTTTTTCGGGGACCTATTAGGGGCGGGTTTTACCGCCTAAACTGTATTTACACCCTCAGTTGCTACTCAGACCTTGCCTGAGATAGTTCCTTGTGGCTTGATCTAGCGTTTATTCCTGATTATTGATACTTCAGTTTTTTTACTCCTGCTGTGATTTCTGACTCCTCTGTTTGCTGCCTGCCTCGATCTATTTGCCTGTTTGTGACCTTGCCTCCTCCATACCATCTTTGTAACATTGCTCCTGTTGTGTTTGACCCAGCCTGCTGACCATCCGTTCATCCTTTACCCCGTATCCCTGCTACAGTGTGCGGTTGCAGTCAGTGTACCAAATCCTGGGTGGTCATTTACCTGAGGCCCAACCGTAGGGTATAATACCATTCAGGTGAATAGACACTGTTCTGCCTCCAAGCCTGTTGCAGTAAGATACCAGGTCTTCACATTGCGGATGCAATCATCAGATTCTACCCAGTCCGTGACATCAGTGTGATCTGTGTGCAGGAATATATGATACATGCTCTGATGTTTTAGTGAGGGAGAGAGACAGATCAGATAATGTAATTTTTAAACTGTAAAAAAATAAATAATATTTAATAAAATTTTAATAACAAAGGGCTTTTATAAAAGCCATTCCCAGTATTTAACCCCTTCCCTGCCATTGATCACTGCGTATGCAGTGATCATGCAAAGCAGCAGATTTTTTGCTGTGTGCATTTTTATGGGTTAATTGTTTTGTACAGTACTACAAAGGCTCTTATAAGAGCAATTAACTCCTTCCTTGCTCTACATGTCAAAATGCCAAGTTGGAAAACCAAAAAGCACACCTCTCACATGTGGCCTTATAACCCCTACAACAAGCGGACAAATCTATGGGTGGTGTCCCTGTGCTCAGGACAAATAGCAGAATTCTATATATATATCTGTCATTAGCTTTTGTAGATGACTAAAATATTTAGTGGGTTTTTTTTCACCATATTTTTTTTTATAGTATATTATAGGATATGATCAAAATGATGGTATCTAAAGAAAACCCTTCTTGTCCCGATAAAAACAATATATAATTTGTGTGGGTACAGCAAATGACAAAGAAGAAAATTAAAGCTAAAAAAAAAAACAGCACAGAGCTGGTAAAATAGCCATTGTCCGGAATGACCAAAACATTTTTTAAAGGGTCTGTCCTTTATGGGTTAATTGGTAGTTTGTTTACACAGCAGAAGCATGGTTCATGTAGTGTAGTCATAATAAACATGTACACATCTTCAGAACTAAAACTTGCATTCCAACTGGAACCAACTCAAACTCTAATTGTTTATAGAACTACTGCTGATCAGATTCCCTCTATTGGAAATAAAGCAAACATGCTGTATGTGTGATGGACATTGTGTGGCTCCTTAATTGGTTACTGATATTCAATTACATTGAACCACATGAGAAAACAGCTAAACTACAATAGCTATTGAGACAATTCAGCATTTCTATTGTAGGGCTGATTTCAATTTGAAGTGAAGATAATCTATTATATACTAGCTAAGAAGCAGATACTACAATAATTTTGCAATGAGATCTTACCATACACTTCAATATACCTCTGTTCCTTATCCCCACATAGTTGTACCTAATTTATAAGGAATTTTGGTATACAGCAATACAACTCATGTTAATTAAATGCCCCAGATTAAATGGGGGAAAAAACTAATTATGCGGTAAGTTAATGGACAATTGTGATTCAATTAATAGATTTAACTGGTGTTGTAAAATCAATACCATACCTATTAAAAAAATCTATGGTAACAGTGAACTACACTGTAATTACTGCATGAAAAGTAATTCAATGACTAGTGGTAAGCATTAATAGGCAAAAAAATATACATTTTTTTCCCATAACCTTAATGCTGCAAAAAACATAACTAAACCATGCTTAACGCATACGATATTTGCACCTTAACCCTGCCAGTGTTGTAGGAAACACAAACAGTGCTAACTACAGCACTGAAAAAGGTTAACCCTACATCAATTATCGCATGTACACTCAGGCACTGTTGCAGGAATGCCTCGATGTTGAGGAATTAAGCAGTACCAAAATCTGGACACCATACTGGAATGACACAGTGGTGCAATATAACTCCCATCATCCCTATATTGTATAGTAATTCATGTATAGTTCTGTGATACATTCACATATTTCCAATTGCTATGGATTTTACTGCCGCATAGTTCCGTGATTCCCTCTCTCACTTCTGCTCTGAATTACTTTACCTATGTTGGTGAGCCAGCATCTTTTTTTCTGACTGGGCATCATAGGATTTGTAGCTCACAACAAACATTTACCTCTTCTAACATCTACTATCTGCTAACTACAGTTCCTATGAGATGCTGACTGAGCATCAAAGGAAAAGCAGTCTAAATCAGATAAGCTATACTTTCTATGATGCTCAGTCAGCCAAATGTATTCCATGATGCTGTGTGAGCATCATGGAAAGTGTGGTCCATATCAAAGGCCTTATTTTAAAAAATACTTTACCTTTTAGGGGACTCATTTGTTCTTTAGGGGTTCAATTGTGGGTTATTCCCTCCTGTACCTTGATGATATATGAGCTGCAGGACCATGCAAATGCCATGCAGCCACATACTGCAGTGTGGCGGGCTGAGGGGGCGGGCATATGAGCCCACATCCTGGTGCACCCCTGTCATTGGCCTCAGGGGCGTCACTAGGGTTGGTGTCACCCAGTGCGGAAACTCATGGTGTCACCTCCCTGGATTTCCTCCAATACAATGCCAGATTCCTTAGTAATGCCAGTTAGATGGCCTATTAACTATGCCACACACAGGAGCCCCATAAATTATGCCAAACACAGGAGCCCCATAAATTATGCCACACCAGAGCCCCATAAATTATGCCACACAAGAGCCCCACTATTTATGCCTCACCTCTGCCCAATTAATTATGCCACACACACACACACAGAGGTGCCCCATAATTATGCCACACAAAAGAGTCCCTTAAATATGTACACATGGGACCGCCATTAATTATGCAACACACAGGAGCCCCACGAGGTGACAATTGTACAATTACAGATACCAGGGATAGTGTGCCACTCAGAGCCCAGTAATATTGAGCCAGTCAGATCCCAGTAATATTGTGCCATTCAGATTTCAGTAATATTGTGCCATTCAGAGCCCAGTAATATTGTGCTAGTCAGATACCAGTAATATTGTGATACTCAAAGCCCAATAATATTGTGCCAGTCAGAGCCCAGGAATATTGTGCCAGTCAGAGCCCAGTAATAGTGTGCCAGTCAGAGCCCAGTAATATTGTGCCAGTCAGAACCCAGTAATAGTGTGCCAGTCAGAGCCCAGTAATAGTGTGCCAGTCAGAGCCCAGTAATATTGTGCCAGTCAGAGCCCAGTAATAGTGTGCCAGTCAGAGCCCAGGAATATTGTGCCACTCAGAGCCCAGTAATATTGAGCCAGTCAGATCCCAGTAATATTGTGCCATTCAGATTTCAGTAATATTGTGCCATTCAGAGCCCAGTAATATTGTGCTAGTCAGATACCAGTAATATTGTGATACTCAAAGCCCAATAATATTGTGCCAGTCAGAGCCCAGGAATATTGTGCCAGTCAGAGCCCAGTAATAGTGTGCCAGTCAGAGCCCAGTAATATTGTGCCAGTCAGAACCCAGTAATAGTGTGCCAGTCAGAGCCCAGTAATAGTGTGCCAGTCAGAGCCCAGTAATATTGTGCCAGTCAGAGCCCAGTAATAGTGTGCCAGTCAGAGCCCAGGAATATTGTGCCAGTCAGAGCCCAGTAATATTGTGCCAGTCAGATACCAGGAATATTGTGCCAGTCAGAGCCCAGTAATATTGTGCCAATCAGATGCCTGTAATATTGTGCCAGTCAGAGCCCAGTAATATTGTGCCAGTCAGAGCCCAGTAATAGTGTGCCAGTAAGAGCCCAGTAATAGTGTGCCAGTCAGAACCCAGTAATAGTGTGCCAGTCAGAGCCCAGTAATAGTGTGCCAGTCAGATTCCAGGAATATTGTGCCAGTCAGAGCCCAGTAATATTGTGCCAGTCAGAACCCAGTAATAGTGTGCCAGTCAGAGCCCAGTAATAGTGTGCCAGTCAGAGCCCAGTAATATTCTGCCATTCAGAGCCCAGTAATATTGTGCTAGTCAGATACCAGTAATATTGTGCCACTCAGAGCCCATTAATTATGCAACACACAGGAGCCCCACGAGGTGACAATTGTACAATTACAGATACCAGGAATAGTGTGCCACTCAGAGCCCAGTAATATTGTGCTAGTCAGATACCAGTAATATTGTGCCACTCAAAGCCCAGTAATATTGTGCCAGTCAGAGCCCAGGAATATTGTGCCAGTCAGAGACCAGTAATAGTGTGCCAGTCAGAGCCCAGTAATAGTGTGCCAGTCAGAACCCAGTAATAGTGTGCCAGTCAGAGACCAGTAATATTGTGCCAGTCAGAGCCCAGTAATATTGTGCCAGTCAGATACCAGGAATATTGTGCCAGTCAGAGCCCAGTAATATTGTGCCAATCAGATGCCTGTAATATTGTGCCAGTCAGAGCCCAGTAATAGTGTGCCAGTCAGAGCCCAGTAATAGTGTGCCAGTCAGAGCCCAGTAATAGTGTGCCAGTCAGAACCCAGTAATAGTGTGCCAGTCAGAGCCCAGTAATAGTGTGCAAGTCAGATTCCAGGAATATTGTGCCAGTCAGAGCCCAGTAATATTGTGCCAGTCAGAACCTAGTAATAGTGTGCCAGTCAGAGCCCAGTAATAGTGTGCCAGTCAGATACCAGGAATATTGTGCCAGTCAGAGCCCAGTAATATTGTGCCAGTCAGAGCCCAGGAATATTGTGCCAGTCAGAGCCCAGTAATATTGTGCCAGTCAGAGCCCAGTAATATTGTGCCAATCAGATGCCTGTAATATTGTGCCAGTCAGAGCCCAGTAATATTGTGCCAGTCAGAGCCCAGTAATAGTGTGCCAGTCAGAGCCCAGTAATAGTGTGCCAGTCAGAGCCCAGTAATAGTGTGCCAGTCAGAACCCAGTAATAGTGTGCCAGTCAGAGCCCAGTAATAGTGTGCCAGTCAGATTCCAGGAATATTGTGCCAGTCAGAGCCCAGTAATATTGTGCCAGTCAGAACCCAGTAATAGTGTGCCAGTCAGAGCCCAGGAATATTGTGCCAGTCAGAGCCCAGTAATATTGTGCCAGTCAGAACCCAGTAATAGTGTGCCAGTCAGAGCCCAGTAATAGTGTGCCAGTCAGAGCCCAGTAATATTGTGCCATTCAGAGCCCAGTAATATTGTGCTAGTCAGATACCAGTAATATTGTGCCAGTCAGAGACCAGTAATAGTGTGCCAGTCAGAGCCCAGTAATAGTGTGCCAGTCAGAGCCCAGTAATATTGTGCCAGTCAGATACCAGTAATATTGTGCCACTCAAAGCCCAGTAATATTGTGCCAGTCAGAGCCCAGGAATATTGTGCCAGTCAGAGACCAGTAATAGTGTGCCAGTCAGAGCCCAGTAATAGTGTGCCAGTCAGAGCCCAGTAATATTGTGCCAGTCAGAACCCAGTAATAGTGTGCCTGTCAGAGACCAGTAATATTGTGCCAGTCAGAGCCCAGTAATATTGTGCCAGTCAGATACCAGGAATATTGTGCCAGTCAGAGCCCAGTAATATTGTGCCAATCAGATGCCTGTAATAGTGTGCCAGTCAGATACCAGGAATATTGTGCCAGTCAGAGCCCAGTAATATTGTGCCAGTCAGATTCCAGGAATATTGTGCCAGTCAGAGCCCAGTAATATTGTGCCAGTCAGAGCCCAGTAATATTGTGCCAATCAGATGCCTGTAATATTGTGCCAGTCAGAGCCCAGTAATATTGTGCCAGTCAGAGCCCAGTAATAGTGTGCCAGTCAGAGCCCAGTAATAGTGTGCCAGTCAGAGCCCAGTAATAGTGTGCCAGTCAGATTCCAGGAATATTGTGCCAGTCAGAGCCCAGTAATATTGTGCCAGTCAGAACCCAGTAATAGTGTGCCAGTCAGAGCCCAGGAATATTGTGCCAGTCAGAGCCCAGTAATATTGTGCCAGTCAGAACCCAGTAATAGTGTGCCAATCAGAGCCCAGTAATAGTGTGCCAGTCAGAGCCCAGTAATATTGTGCCATTCAGAGCCCAGTAATATTGTGCTAGTCAGATACCAGTAATATTGTGCCACTCAGAGCCCATTAATTATGCAACACACAGGAGCCCCACGAGGTGACAATTGTACAATTACAGATACCAGGAATAGTGTGCCACTCAGAGCCCAGTAATATTGTGCTAGTCAGATACCAGTAATATTGTGCCACTCAAAGCCCAGTAATATTGTGCCAGTCAGAGCCCAGGAATATTGTGCCAGTCAGAGACCAGTAATAGTGTGCCAGTCAGAGCCCAGTAATAGTGTGCCAGTCAGAGCCCAGTAATATTGTGCCAGTCAGAACCCAGTAATAGTGTGCCAGTCAGAGACCAGTAATATTGTGCCAGTCAGAGCCCAGTAATATTGTGCCAGTCAGATACCAGGAATATTGTGCCAGTCAGAGCCCAGTAATATTGTGCCAATCAGATGCCTGTAATATTGTGCCAGTCAGAGCCCAGTAATAGTGTGCCAGTCAGAGCCCAGTAATAGTGTGCCAGTCAGAGCCCAGTAATAGTGTGCCAGTCAGAACCCAGTAATAGTGTGCCAGTCAGAGCCAAGTAATAGTGTGCCAGTCAGATTCCAGGAATATTGTGCCAGTCAGAGCCCAGTAATATTGTGCCAGTCAGAACCTAGTAATAGTGTGCCAGTCAGAGCCCAGTAATAGTGTGCCAGTCAGATACCAGGAATATTGTGCCAGTCAGAGCCCAGTAATATTGTGCCAGTCAGAGCCCAGTAATAGTGTGCCAGTCAGATTCCAGGAATATTGTGCCAGTCAGAGCCCAGTAATATTGTGCCAATCAGATGCCTGTAATATTGTGCCAGTCAGAGCCCAGTAATATTGTGCCAGTCAGAGCCCAGTAATAGTGTGCCAGTCAGAGCCCAGTAATAGTGTGCCAGTCAGAAGCCCAGTAATAGTGTGCCAGTCAGAACCCAGTAATAGTGTGCCAGTCAGAGCCCAGTAATAGTGTGCCAGTCAGATTCCAGGAATATTGTGCCAGTCAGAGCCCAGTAATATTGTGCCAGTCAGAACCCAGTAATAGTGTGCCAGTCAGAGCCCAGTAATAGTGTGCCAGTCAGAGCCCAGTAATATTGTGCCATTCAGAGCCCAGTAATATTGTGCTAGTCAGATACCAGTAATATTGTGCCACTCAGAGCCCATTAATTATGCAACACACAGGAGACACACGAGGTGACAATTGTACAATTACAGATACCAGGAATAGTGTGCCACTCAGAGCCCAGTAATATTGTGCTAGTCAGATACCAGTAATATTGGGCCACTCAAAGCCCAGTAATATTGTGCCAGTCAGAGCCCAGGAATATTGTGCCAGTCAGAGACCAGTAATAGTGTGCCAGTCAGAGCCCAGTAATAGTGTGCCAGTCAGAGCCCAGTAATATTGTGCCAGTCAGAACCCAGTAATAGTGTGCCAGTCAGAACCCAGTAATAGTGTGCCAGTCAGAGACTAGTAATATTGTGCCAGTCAGAGCCCAGTAATATTGTGCCAGTCAGATACCAGGAATATTGTGCCAGTCAGAGCCCAGTAATATTGTGCCAATCAGATGCCTGTAATATTGTGCCAGTCAGAGCCCAGTAATAGTGTGCCAGTCAGAGCCCAGTAATAGTGTGCCAGTCAGAGCCCAGTAATAGTGTGCCAGTCAGAACCCAGTAATAGTGTGCCAGTCAGAGCCTAGTAATAGTGTGCCAGTCAGATTCCAGGAATATTGTGCCAGTCAGAGCCCAGTAATATTGTGCCAGTCAGATACCAGGAATATTGTGCCAGTCAGAGCCCAGTAATATTGTGCCAATCAGATGCCTGTAATATTGTGCCAGTCAGAGCCCAGTAATAGTGTGCCAGTCAGAGCCCAGTAATAGTGTGCCAGTCAGAGCCCAGTAATAGTGTGCCAGTCAGATTCCAGGAATATTGTGCCAGTCAGAGCCCAGTAATATTGTGCCAGTCAGAACCTAGTAATAGTGTGCCAGTCAGAGCCCAGTAATAGTGTGCCAGTCAGATACCAGGAATATTGTGCCAGTCAGAGCCCAGTAATATTGTGCCAGTCAGAGCCCAGTAATAGTGTGCCATTCAGATTCCAGGAATATTGTGCCAGTCAGAGCCCAGTAATATTGTGCCAGTCAGAGCCCAGTAATATTGTGCCAGTCAGAGCCCAGTAATAGTGTGCCAGTCAGAGCCCATGAATAGTGTGCCAGTAAGAGCCCAGTAATAGTGTGCCAGTCAGAGCCCAGGAATATTGTGCCAGTCAGAGCCCAGTAATATTGTGCCAGTCAGATACCAGGAATATTGTGCCAGTCAGAGCCCAGTAATAGTGTGCCAGTCAGATTCCAGGAATATTGTGCCAGTCAGAGCCCAGTAATAGTGTGCCAGTCAGAGCCCAGAAATATTGTGCCAGTCAGATTCCAGGAATATTGTGCCAGCCAGAGCCCAGTAATAGTGTGACAGTCAGAGCCCAGGAATAGTGTGCCAGTCAGAGCCCAGTGATATTGTGCCAGTCAGATGCCTGTAATATTGTGCCAGTCAGAGCCCAGTAATATTGTGCCAATCAGATGCCTGTAATATTGTGCCAGTCAGAGCCCAGTAAAAGTGTGCCAGTCAGAGCCCAGTAATAGTGTGCCAGTCAGAGCCCAGGAATATTGTGCCAGTCAGAGCCCGTAATATTGTGCCAGTCAGATACCAGGAATATTGTGCCAGTCAGAGCCCAGTAATATTGTGCCACATCTGGTCGCTGTGATTTTTTCCTTTTTTTTTTTTACGGTGGCCGCGGCTGCCAGTGAAAAAATAAAAAAGGTAAGCAGCGCAGTGCGCCGGGTGCTGGCAGCACCGGTGTCACCCCAGCTGGAGTCGCCCCTCGGGCTGATTGGCCTGTCGTACAGCATGGCTGACAGGTTCAGGTCTCTGCCAGGAACAGAAGGCAGAGACCTGCACCTAGTAGAAGGTGACAACTAAAATAAAAAAAATTAAAAGCTGGCAATTCATATTTATGTGGGCACTGAACAGATGATCAGGTGCTAGCCTGCACCCTATCAGTCTTGTGGTTGCACACTCTGATCACTTCAGAGTCGCCTCATCCTTCCTAAGGCTCTGGGTCCTCTGAGACTTCATCAAGGGCCCCAAGATACTTCTTTAAAATTATATTTTTTTTAAATACCCTACCTACCACCTATCTTTAAGCTGCTCGTGTGCTCGTGTAACACCTGTGAAAATAAATTTCTTAAAAAAACATCAGGAATGCCATTGAATCCTTACAGGTCCCAGGGAAAGGGACCATCCAAAAAATATTCCTCCAAACAAAATTGTTACAAAAAGAAAAAAAGAAAAATGAATGCCGTCTAAATGAGGGCATCTAATTTAGGCCAGTCATAGCCAGTCCTTGGCCCCAATAATAAAGAGGATGTGGCCATAGGCACTATGTATAGCCCCGATTAAATGGGAATGAGAGGAAAAATTACAAGCCCATGGCCACATAGAACAATATGGGGGCCCAGTTAAAATCAGGGGGTCTGGCCTCTGTATTTTGGGGCAGGGATGCCATCAGAAATTTCAGGGCTTTGCTGCTGCCCCCCAGGACATGCCCCATTACCCGCATTGCAAGACTCAATATGCCACAGCTAGTGTTAGTTTATCCATTAATATGCCACTGATAATTTGACCATTAATATTCCACTGATAATTTATCCATTAATATGCCAGTGATAATTTTCCATTAATATGCCACTAAGGCCACTGATAATTTATCCATTAATATGCCACTAAGGCCACTGATAATTTATCCATTAATATGCCACTGATAATTTATCCATTAATATGTCACAGCCAATTTCCCAAATACTCTGTTAGGGTCTAGGACACTTCCGCGCCGCATCTTCATCGCTGACAGTTCAGCGCGGCAGTTAGAACGCTGAACTGTCAGCAATGAAGTATAACGCAGCCGTTTCACCGCGGCTGCAGCTATGTAAGAGCTGACAGTTCAGCGCTGAACTGTCAGCTCTTACAAATCTATAAGTAAAACGAAAATCCCCCCCCTAATAAATGATTCACAAACCCTGATAGTAACACTAAACACTAAACCCCAATACTAACACTAAAATTAACCCTAATACTAAAATGAACCCCCTAAACCTTAATACTAACCCTAATACTAACCCTAATACTAACCCCCGACCCCTAATACTAAAATTAACCCCTAACACTAAACACTAACACTAAACACTAAAATTAACCCCAATACTAAAATTAACCCCCTAAACCCTAATTCTAACTCCCTAAACCCTAATTCTAACTAAACAAAAATAGGTAAAATACTTACCTTTAGCAATGAAATGTCCCGCGATGAAATCTCCAGCGACGATCTGTCTTGTGCTGCAGAGTCGGCGGTGAAGCGGCTGCGCGGAAGCAGCCGCGATGAAGAGTCCCATCCCCCTCTGTTATTCCCTTTCCAGCAAACTAGTGTTTAAAGCACATTAGTTAGCTGTAGTAACGTGTGGCAAAAAAAAAACGATAGTCTTTAAAAAGACTTAGTGGCCGGCATTTTATCTAGTTCAATATGTGTTTAAATCTTCACAGTTTCACCACAGTTTTTATTTATGCCTTGTACAGCATAGGCCTACTGGATATGACAAACCTACGAAGAGATTTGATTCATAATGACTGTACTATACCACATTTATAGACTAATACCTAGCTGTATGTTATGCTAATACTTAGAACAGCAGATTACAACTAAATTCAAACAATATAGAGTAGAGCAAGCTATTCATTACTGAATTAGCTACTTTTCGATGTTGATAGATACACAGAGTTCTAATTACTTTTTAAGGAACTAATTAGTGTGAACACTTCCTTTTTTTATGCCTTGAAGCTTTTCTTGTAAGTATAGATAAACAGATAGTCACATACTTTAAGCTTTTGTGTAAAACCTATTATTTGTTAGGATTAATTCTTGTACAACTTTGTTTATACTACTAGCATTGCAATACTATATCTTACAGTTTACAGTTTTGGCCACCACTTAGTGACAAAGATATCATGGAGTTTGACATAGTCCAGAGCTGGTGAAGAAAATTAATAAGAGGGTGGAAAATTTGGTTCTAAGGAAAGACTTACTAAATTAGGCTTGTTTACACACGCGGCTGGGCGATATGATTACTTTATAATACCATTTTTTTCTTTTTTTTTCCTCACATGGATTTATTATAGTTGAAATAAGGATATGTTTTATACGTGCCATATATACCTGCTGACACTGATTCAAGCTGTATTTGGTTGTTTCTTGTACTTTTTACCAAAATATGGTGCATATATGGTACAATACAGTGCATGTATACAGCTTGCCACATAAAAATAAAAATGTTTTTTTTTGAGGAGCCTACAAGGTGATCCTGAACTGTAAAAATGTCACAGAAATATCACAGGATCACACTTTCAGATTAGAACAAAGCTGTTATTTACTAATATGTGAGTTGAGGTAAATATTTCCTCTCACTGATTTAGTTATAAATTGTGCAGGTACAAACCTGGAGTTTGCTTAGTAGGAGAAACTCATCAGGTTTTGTCCCTGACCTGTCAGAGGTATTGAAAAGTAATCTTGGGACTAGTACATATGAATAAAGCAGAAGAAAAGGATAACAAGATGGATGCCAGCAGCCTCCATTTTGTGTCAGTTTTTGGAAATCCTTCTGTGTGTTCAAATATTATTCTGTGTCCCAGAAGCTAAAAGAAAGTCCTCCACGTTCCTAACTCTGTTATCTAGTATCACTGGAACAGATAAGGTGGGCATTGTTAGTCGTTTATGACTCTCATTGTATTTTTAAAGACACAGCTGTGTCTATATACATATTAGAGGAGAAGGGGGGCTTCTCTGCAACTTGCTAGCCCACCCAAACTGGCAGAAACTTACAAACACAGACACACTGAGATTATTGGGATTTTTGATTTGTAGAATCTAATAAGGGTTATTATAAATAAACCTAGTTGATTCAAATCACCCATTAAAATATATAATGATATCACACCTTCACTAATAAATATGTAAAGTATAATTAATCCTAAATATTAATTAGAATATTGTTTTTATTGTTTTATTAGCGTGGGATACATTTTATTATACATTTTTATGTAATGTGCAATGATAAGAATATGATACATATTTACTCTAATTTCAAATTGTATTAACACTTTTAGACATTTAAACATATATTGTCTTATATTATACTCACAATCCAGGTGTAGCTATAAACCATGACATCATCTCATTTAAATTAAATACACCCATCCATTCAATTGGCTAGTAGTTACAGAAACAGGGTGTGAGTCTGAGATAAGGTTTGGTTGATAAGTTGGTACTGGAGGTGTAGAGAAAAAGAGACCGAAGATACCTGAGAGACCTGGGGGGACTGATTTTGGGAGATGGGAATGTTTTAGAAAAGAGCTGAGTCTCTCTCTTCCTGGAATATGAGGCTTTTAATAGCACATGTTCATTATAACAATAGAAATCTCCATACCCATAGTATTGAGCTAAGTCCCAGGAGTAACTCCCATCACTCAATTCTTCAATTGAAGGAGTCTCAACTGCAAACCAACCTCTGCCGGTAATGTATAAATGTGGTAATTTGTTTCTAGCATAATCTCATTTTTATGGATGTCATTAGCATATATATTTGGGTAAATTTAACTTAAATCCCACAATTTCTGGGATCTATATGTTTTAGCCTGGTGTTTATCTGTCATCCTTTCTGCAGAAGGAAGCCGGAGGAATATCCTATAGATATTAACAAAAGAACCATAAGTTCTTATAGTCTAGCTATTTACCCAAATATGTCATATCTAATCTCCAGAGATTATCTAAGATTCTCATTCTTAAAGTCTAAGCTAGAATACATACATTATCATTTACCGAGCAGGTTAAGAAATAGCCACCTTGAGTAGTGATATGATTTAGTAGTATTACCTTACCTAAGCAGAGTATATGTTGGTAATTTGTAGGTAATTATGGCGTACTATCATTAACCATTTTAAATACTAATCATAATCAATGTAGATTGTATATAAATAAAATGCATGGCCATCTTATGGTCAGAAACGTACTGCATAGTAAATTATTCTACATGCATGTTGATATAGGTACAGAGCTGCATAATTAATGTTTTGTCCTACTTACTTATGTTATAAGTCATACATGTGAATTATGATTAACATCTATTGATACTGTATTTTGTTGTTATGCTATTTTGCTTACCATTTGATCTTTATTCTATATCCAATAAATTAATTATTATTTTATTAATAATTGTTGCATTGTATTTACTTTTGTAAAAACGTCATCCAAACTCTCACATACATAACGAATTCTTGATATGGGTATTTTTAGTCGGACCCATATATATGAATCATCAATTTCCATATATTTTTTATGATTCATAATTAATAACTCATATTCATATTTTTATGGTTATTAATAATCCGACAGACCCGCACAATATATTTCTAAATTGGTGGGATGTTCATCTCACCTCAACTCACCTGCAACTTGCCTTTTAGTGAATAGCCTCCAGAAAGGTAGGGGGGTAAAACATCTAGATAGAAATAATCTCTTGGACTTTAACCCAACAAGGGCTTCTTCTAATGACAGAGAGGTTATTGTTATTCTACACTATACTATCTTTAATAAACATCATTTAAAATACTATTAAAAAAGACGCCTCTTTAGGGGGGAAACCCAGAATAACTTGTGAGGGGCCCCTAACCTCTAAAAATATACTTAAATACATCCAAAATGAAAAAAAAATCAACACTTCTTAAATCAGCTCAATTATTTCTACATTTGAAGACAACCCCATTGATAAAACCATTTCAGGATTTCCAATAAAACATATTAAGTCTTTAGGTTAAATGATAACTTGTGACACTTCAATTGTCATTTACTTACTATAAAACAAGGAGATAATGGGTGGTCAAAAAAGGAGGGAATATTCACAAATGCAGCAAAGGTGAAAAATAGCACAGAACCCTAAATATAATGACAAAGAAATGGAAAACCCATTTGGTTGCTTCATGCTTTGGGTGTTCATTTTTGCACAGGGTTATGTCTTTTTATTTGTCATTAAGTTAATGTGGTGCCAGTGTGGCCTTGAAAGCGAACTAGGTCCGTCCTGTGTGGCAAAGCGTTAGTGACACAGGACTAGGGTTACCATCTTTTCCTCAAAAAAATACCGGCCTTGGTACAGTCTCCATAGACTTAACATTGGCCTGATGCCAATTCTTTACCGGCCTGCCGGTTTAATATCGGCCAGGTGGTAACCCTACACAGGACGTACTAGTCCGTCCTGCAGCAAAACGAGCACTGAAAGCAATTTTTTTTTTTGCTTTCAGTGCTCAAATGGTATGCTACCATGCTTCCATGTGGAAGCATCGTGCAATACTAAAAAAATGCCGGTTTTAAAGGTTTAAAAATGAGCATAGGAAGTGAATTTAATGGCTTCCTATGGCTCTGTAAGTGTTGCTGACTTGCCTCGCAAGTCGAGGCAGTCAGCAGCACTGTGTGACGAAGATGGCACTGCCCTTCTATGGGCAAGACAACAGGAAGCAGGAAGTAACTGCTTCCTGTGCTCTTCAAACAGTCACACGATTGCCTCATCACAGAGGAAATCAGTGACTGCCAGGCAGACTGTCAGGTAGTGGGGATGCTCAGATGAGCATCCCCACTGCCTGGTCAGATCAATGTAATAAAAATAAGTAAAAACAAATAAAGTAATAAAAATATAAAAAACTGAGACCCAATGGCTTTTATAAAAGCCATTCCCTATGTTTAACCTCTTCCCTGCTATTGATCAAGCGTAAGCAGTGATCTTGCACATCAGCTCATTTTTTTTCTTGTTTGTGCATGTTTTAGGGGTTAATTTTTTGGTACTGTAATTTATTCCTTGCCGTAAATCCCTTCTCACACAATGATATTGATGCCAAAGCAATTTTTTTCTGTCTGCATATTTTTTATTCTTTTTTTTTACACACAGGGTTACGTGTAAAGTAAAAATATATATATATATATTTTTTTTTAAGCTGTCTGAGCGCATGTATAGCCATCAGTAACAGCGAATTAGTGGCCAAGGCAGTTTGCTGATTGATCAAATGAGCATCACCATTTGCCTGGTCAGATCAATATTTGTGGCTCTGCCTCCTCTCCTCACTTTCGTTTTTGTGAGGGAAAGAGACAGATAAGTATTAGTGTTATAATAAAATGTTATAAAATTGTCACATTTTATGAATTCCCTGTGTAGTAAACCCTTCCCTGCAATTGATCACTGTATAAGCAGTCATTTTGGACAGTAACACTTATTTGCTGTCTGCATTTTTTTATGGATTCATTTCTTTGTAATGTATTACAGTACTACATAGGCTCTTCTAAGAGCTATTAACCTCTTCTTTGCCGTAGATCACGGTCATATAGTGATATATCAGTGGCTGCTGAGCCCTTGCCACAAGGAGGTGTGGATGTCTACTTTTAAAAAGTATATGGTTTGGTGGGGGTAAATACATTGGCTGGCTTCAAAGATATATCCCAAATAGGATATGGACACAGGTTGACTACATGTCATAATTCCAAGTTGGAACACTGAGATGCATACCTCACAAATGTGGCCTTTTACCCCCCCCCCCCCCAAAAAAAAAAAAAAAACACAACAAACCTATACATGGATGGTATCGATGTACTCAGGAGATGTGGCTGAGCACATATTGGGGTGTTGTATAGCAGTGTCATATAAAAGAATCTGTGAATTTATGCCTGAACAAATTACTTAGCAAAAATTTGACATAGGCTGGTGGTAGAATTAGTGCATTGAAAGTGTTAAAATACTACCATTTGAAATACCCTAGGGTCTCTAATTTTTTTAAATATATTGTTTTGTGTTAGGTACAATACACTGGCTGGCTTCAAAAATGTCACAGATGGGACATAGGGGCAGGTTTTTTGCATGTCAAAATTCCAAGTTGGAAAACCAAAAAGCGCATCTCTCAAATGTGGCCTTTTAACCCCCAAACAAGTTGACAAACCTATGCATGGGTGGTATTTGGCAGTATGACTTCACATTTTCAGGAAATGTTTACCTGTATTGCAATCTGTGCACCATTTTTTTTGCTGCGAAGGTTAGTGGTAACTTAACTACATGAAAAGTGTCAAAATTAAATGCACAGAGAAGTGCAGAAGTTGTCTAATTTTGAAAAATATGTACATGTGGGGAGTCAGTCATGGATTTAGTACAGATATCAGTGTTACAATGTCACTATCGCTAATTTTGAAGAAAAGGATTTTGAAATAGCTTTGCACTACTTATAGCACAAAAACATAAAACATACGCTATTTCTGAACTCAGGAAAAATATTAGATACTATTTAGAAGTGTTTTTAGTTGTCTTTTGTAGATGAGTATACGATTTTTCAAGTAAAAGTCTGAAAATTTTTTTTTTTTATTTTTTACCATATTTTATAATATTTTACAAACAATTGTATGCTATTATCGAAATAATGGGAAAGCCCTTCATATGCCGATAAAAACAATATATATTTTGTGTTGGTACACTAAATTGAAATAAGTAAATTACAGCAAAACACAAACAGCGCAGAAATGTTAAAACAACCCATGTCAAAAAGCGTCAGACAAGCCAAAGAAGTCATGTCACTAAGGGGTTAAATGTGGAAAAATCCTTTTTGACTCCAAATAGCAATCAGATTTAGTCTTGGATCAAGCACTAAAATAATAAACATACTAACATCACTTCTGCTGTCATAGACTGAATCTCCTTTCTTTAAGTCTTAGCGGGTGACCTCTTGTCCTTTGTACTGTTCTGTTAGTGAGCAGGTATTACAGAGCCTTTTATATGGGTCCTGTGCATATTTATATAAAATTATCGTATCTCCTTTAAGACCCCATTTTAATAGCGAGTACAGTATTAACTTTTCTAGCCTTTCTTCATAACTAAAACTTATTAGTTTTGTAGCCCTCCTCTGCACTTTCTCTTTGTTATATAATGTATATTTTAGGCCGCTGGAATTGAACTGCATAATCCAGGTGGGGTCCTACCATGGACCTGTAAAGAGGCCGAATAATAGCTTCCTCCCATGCAGGGCCGGCCTTAAGTGTTCCGGCGCCCTGTGCAGGCTTCCCCCATGGCGCCGCCCCCCCCGTCTCTCACCCCACTATGTATGTGTCCCTTTCCTCTTCCTTGCCATGTCTGTCTCTCCCCCCCCCCTCCACCTGTTCTGTCTCTCTCCCACCTCCTGTCTCTCTCTCTTCCCCCTCGCTTGTTCTGTTTCTCTATCCCCCTCCACCTGTTCTGTCTGTCTCTCTCTCCCTCTGTTCTGTCTCTCTCTCTCCCCCCCTTCCCCCTGTTCTGTCTCTCTCTCTCTCTCCCCTCCCCCTGTTCGTCTCTTTCTCTCCCCTCCCCCTGTTCTGTCTCTCTCTCCCCTCCCCCTGTTCTGTCTCTCTCTCCCCCTGTTCTGTCCTTCTCTCACCCCCTGTTCTGCCTCTCTCTCCCCCCTCCCCCTGTTCTGCCTCTCACCCCCTGTTCTGTCCTTCTCTCACCCCTTGTTCTGCCTCTCTCTCCCCCCTCCCCCTGATCTGCCTCTCACCCCCTGTTCTGTCCTTCTCTCACCCCCAAGGGAGGGGGCGGAGCTAACCGGCTCAGCTGTGTAGCTCCGCCCCCACCCTGTGAAGCAGAGCAGCGTCTGCTTCACAGGGAGCCACAGACAGCAATAGAAAGTGTTGCTCGGCTCCCCATGCCCGCATTAAGCCGGTTAGCTCCGCCCCCTCCCGGGCCCAGCACAGCATGTCGAGCAGAGGGCTGGTGAGGGGGGATCTTTTGATCTCCCCCAGCCAGTGCCACTACCGGCTTTTTATTTATTTATTTTTTTTCAATGGCTGGGCAGGTGCCCCCTGGAGTGTTGCGCCCTGTGCGATCGCACAGGTCGCACACCCCTAAGGCGGGCCCTGCTCCCATGAGTCAATATGCCTTTTAATACATGCCAATATCTTATTTGCCTTTGCAGTCGCCAGCTGGCACTGTGTATTACTGCTAAGTCTATTGTCTGCAATTACTCAGACTAATTTTCATTAGTAGATTTCACTAAGCAAACACCATTTAAACTATAAGTTGTATTTTTATTATTATATACAAAATGCTTAGTTTTATATTTGTCTACATTGAATCTCAGTTGCCCATTGAAAGATCATTAATAAAGAAATTAAAAAGAAGAGGACCTGGGACAGATCCCTAAGGTACTCCAATTCTCACGTTGACTGAAAACTTCCAATAACCATCACTCTTTGCAGCTTATCTTTCAGTCAATTTCCAAACTATGGACAAATGTTTGCCTTTAAGTGTCAGGCGCCCCAAACCATGAAATGCAAATTATCAGTGGACTCATTTCCAATAATTAGTTCAAGTGGGGTTTGTTATTTAGAGTTTCAGTAATCACTTAAAGTTCAACTTTATATTGCAAGACAGCTGGTATTTCTCCATCACTTACAGTATGCCTTAGACCTCACTGTAATGAGTTACAGGATCTGACACGCACATGATGTGATCCTGTTAGGGTTATTTTAGGTAGTATTGTAACTTGTTTAACATTGCAATCATTTAATTGTTTGTTCTTCTCTTAATAGGTCAATTCTGAAGGGAAAATAGAACTCCACATAAAGTAATTTAAGTTGACAAAGCAATGGAAATAATTACTGATATTAATTTCATGCAGATTTCATTAAACATTGGCTGCACTGCAAAATGTTTAATTTTTATGTAATTAGGAATTCTTTTGTTGTCCATCCAATAACTATTTGTACTGTGTAATGCATATTCAAATATGTAGACTTCAACAAACATTTTTTTAAATAGTTTGTAACTAGCAGAGTTACTGCTTTACAAATGCAGCCAAAACTGAATATTTTTTTTAGAGAGCTGACTGTAAGGTTAGATAGCTTTCTCAACAGTCTGACTAGACAAGCCTTCTATTTAATGGTTTGCATGCCAGCTTTTGTTTCTTTTAATAAAATTTACAATATCAGCCCACTATTGAAGAGGGATTAAACTCTTAAATAAAAAATATGCCATGTTAAAGGTAATAGTTACCTTTTGTCTTAGTCTAATATGCTGGAACAAAGAACTTGCATATGAGTCTCCAGCATGTTTTGGGCTCCTTCTTCTACTACAGTGACAACGTCTAGTGCAAGGCTCTGTCTCCATCTCTCTTCTCCCTGTCTGCGTGCTCCCTCCTACTTTTATTCTTCCTAACTGTTTGCATTAGCATTTTGCATATACATTTGCATGTGCATTCCATTCACAAAAAGTTTCCTCCCTCCCACTTTACATGATTGACAACACACTATGGCATATTGTTTGAATGGAACCTTACAGAACAGGTTGTGTTCGACACAATGTTGCAATCTACAGTAGAAACATTAATAGAGTTGTGTTCTGTGAGCCAAAAGAAAGTACTGTATTGAGATAAAAAAAAATAATTCTATTATTTATCTTACAAACTGCATTAAATTCCGTTAAAAAAAAAAATGTTTCAAAAAGCTAATTTGGTACTCATTGCTGAACTTGTGGCTCTAAATTTGTTTACTAGGTAGGAAAGTCACAGTCAGTGACGACCGCAGAGTTTTAGAAACCATGAAGTGTTTAAAAGAAAAGGTTCACAATCTCATAAAAGCAAATTCACTAACGTCATACTAGAATTAGTATTTTCAAAGGAATTTCAATTCTAAACAGTTTACAGACAACTCATATTTTACAAGTTGTATCCGTGGAGGGACATTATGATGCCCAACCACATTTATTTATAAAATAATATCAAATAACCTTTTATTGTGAGAAAAACTGTTTGGTCATAATGATGATGCTTTTCTGTGCCTTTAACAGTGTATTCAGAGGTCATCTCTATCTCCTGCATGTCTTTTCACTCCTAGCCACCAATCTCTTACACTCAGTGCCGTACCTACCACTGGTGCAGGGGTCGGAGCTGCGACCGGGCCGGTCATTCCCCAAAAAAGTGTGGACAAACGGGGCAGCTGCCCAGAGCCCATTCATTCTTGGGGCCCAAAGCAGCTGCCCTGTGGGCCCGCGCATCCCACGGAGACAGCCACAATCCGGCAGCAGCCGGGAGATCAGCATCCATCGGGGGGGGGGGGGGGGGTCGAATGGGCACATAAGGGGCACATAAGTGGCATATAAGTGGCACATAAGTGGCAAATGGGCACATAAGGGGCACATAAATGGCAAATGGGCACATAACACTGGCAAATGGGCAAATAACATTGGAAATGGGCACATAACACTGGCAAATGGGCAAGTAACACTGGCAAATGGGCACATAACACTGGCAAATGGGCAAGTTACGCTGGCAAATGGGCACATAACACTGGCAAATGGGCACATAACACTGACAAATGGGCACATAAAGCTGGCAAATGGGCACATAACACTGGAAAATGTACACATAACGCTGGCAAATGGGCAAATAACAGGAACATAACTGGCAAATGGGCATACAACACTGGAAAATGGGAAAACAACACTGGAAAATGGGCAAATAACACTGGAAAATGGGCACATAATGCACAAATTGGCACATAACGGGCAAATGGGCAAATAACACTGGCAAATGGGCAAGTAACACTGGCAAATTGGCAAATAACACGGGCAAATTGGCAAAATAACAGTGGCAAATGGGCAAAATAACAGTGGCAAATGGGCAAAATATGACTGGCAAATGGGCAAAATAACTGGCAGGTTAATGGGAAAATTGGCAATCTGGCTGTGGCATATTGACAATCTGGCTATGGCATATTAATGGGCAGGCTAATAGTGGAATATTAATGGGGAAAAAGCTGTGGCAGATTAATTGGCAATCTGAATGTCTGGCTGTGGCATATTAATGGGCAGGCTAATTGTGGCATTGGGCAAATTGGCTGTGGCCAAAGTGATACTGTGGCATGTTCTGTGGGGCAAAATAACCTGTACTATGGGACAAAGTGACACTGTGGTATGTTCTGGCGGGCAAATTTATACTGCGGCATGCCAAATCATGTGGGTACAATATGAGTACAAGCCAAGTGCTGTGAGTACTGTACAGTGCTGTGTTAAGACCTTTAGGTGCAATGTGAGTGCAGAGGAACATAATAAAAATAAGAAATTAACAATTTTTCAATAACATTTTCATTACATATGAAAATAGTTGAATATAATATTAAAAAGTTAATATAAGTATACATGCAGCTAGTTATATACATATATTTGGGGTCCACCTCAAGCTTTTGAAAAGGCTGGAAATATGTTAAAGTTTTTTTTGTGTCCAGAAAAGTAATATTACTTTACTGAGAGGGTGGTGGATGAGAGGTTAATATATGGAGGCGTTTAAGCATGCATGGGATAAGCATAAGGCTATCCTTGATATAAGATAAGGCCAGGGACTAATGAAAATATTACTTTACTGAGAGGGTAGTGGATGCATGGGATAGCCTTTCAGCAGAAGTGGTAGAGGTTAATACAGTGAAGGAGTGTAAGCATAAGGCTATTCTAGATATAAGATGAGGCCAGGGATTAATCAAAGTATTACTTTCTGAGAGGGTAGTGGATGCATGGAATAGCCTTCCAGCATAAATGGTAGAGGTTAATACAGTGGAGGTCAGAAACTTTGCATAACTTTACTGAGAGGGTAGTGGATGCATGGAATAGTCTTCCAGTAGAAGTGGTAGAGGTTAATATAGTAAAGGAGTTTAAGCATGCATGGGATAGGTATAAGGCTATTCTAGAAAAATGTAATAATAAAAGGTGTTGCGCAATATAATACTTATCTAAATAATTCTTCCGAATAATATCCAAAAGACACTCTCCATAGAGACATATAAAACAAAAAGAAACAAACATACAATGTGAAGACCTGTATAGGCAAAATAGATGGATAAGTCCCCCAAAGGAAACGTACTCACACTTTCTAGAGCCAAATATAACCGGCTCTGAGTGTGAGAGGCAAATGGACTATAAGTCCTATGACCCCTTCGGTCTGTGATGCTCTTTTCCGTTTTCCACAGTGGAGATGATGTTATCAAATATGTAGAGGAGACGATGAAGTGTGTACAAATTTTAATAGCCTCTTAATTGTAGTTGAGGCTTTAAAAGCAAATGAGTAAAAACATACTTGGACAACAATATAATGCGGTAGTGATTCCTCCGTCATAAAAATCCAATTGAAGAAACAGCTGACATGCGGGGATAGACAGGTCTCCGCTTGAACTTCCTGATTCCGCTGGGCAAACAAAGTCTCTTGCGTGGACGTCACAAGCTGCGACGCATTTCGCCCAATCCGGGCTTCATCAGGGCAGTGACGTCCCAGATCTCGAGACTTTATTTATATAAGTTACACCCCCAGTTTCCACGGTTACTGGAGCGTCCATCACTTTGGTGGGAGGGTCTCCAGGTAAAAGGGGTGTTCACACGGAAGAACATAATGTAAAACGTTCCCAATTCCCTAAAAAATCGGCTTATCTAGCAAGTCCCTTAATTTAAAAGAGGCATATTTCATAAATAAATACTTTAAAACATATAAAATTACATCAGTAGAGATATATAAATGCATATGTAAAAAACAGCCCTTTTCAACAAGAAACAATTGCTGCTTATTAACTCATAGTGTGTGTGAGTTTAGCCTATCCAGAATAAATCTGTCAGAGAAAAAGAAGTATAAATACAGGAGGACAAAAACAATTCAGTCTTAGTAAATATAGCCCTTTACTGGTCAATCATCCAGCTAGAAAATCTACATAGGAGTAAGACTAACAATTAACAGCTAGATAATAGCAGAATGTTCTTAAAGGAAGTGACATAATTCGAAATCTGCATTTAACCCTCTAGGGGCCAGGGTATCCAATTCAAAGATCCATTTCATCTCTGCCTGACCTAAATTTTTTATCTTGTTGCCTCCCCGCCAATGTGTTTTGGGTTTTTCTATGGCTTTAAATTTTAATACAGAGGGATCTTTATTATGTGTGGTAGCAAAATGATGAGATACGCTGTGTTTCAAATAACCATTTTTTATATTCCTCACATGTTCACCTATGCGTACTTTAAGGGGTCTTGATGTTCTGCCAATATATTTCAGACCGCATGGGCAGCTTAACATATAAATAACCCCATTAGATTCACATGTGATGATGTCCCTGATTTTGTGTATTTTGCCCGTGTGAGGGTTTCTAAAATCGTAGGTAACTCTATCCTGTATTTTGTTGGTCTCTTTACAGGCCTGGCATATTCTACATCTATAGAAGCCTGGTTTTTCTTTAAACACACTTGTGCCCAGTTGTTGCATTTTTTTAGTGTTTAGAAAGCTTTTACATAAATGTTTTTTTTAAATTTGGGGCACCTCTGTATATAATTCGGGGACGTGGGCCCAAGATAGATCCAAGAGCAGGATCCTGAAGGAGCAAAGGCCAGTATTTGTTAAAAATACCATGAATATGTTTTTTATTACCACTAAAATTAGTAATTATAGGGACTTCTTTATTGTAGCTTTCTACTGTCTGGACTTTAAAAAAGGGCAGTCCTATCTAAATTACCTATTTTTCGAATAGCCTGTTCTATAGGAGTCCTTTCATAATTTTTATCTAAACATTTATTTTTAATATTATCAGCCTGTAAGTAAAAATCTTGAATATCACTACAATTCCTTCTAATTCTGCATAATTGACTCTTAGGTACATTTAAGAGCCAAGGGAGAAAATGGCAACTGTCTGATTTTTTAAAGCTGTTTGTATCCACTTTTTTGAAAAATGTACGGGTCTTAAGATTATTCTGATCATGAAATATTTCTAAATCAAGAAAGTTAATGCTGTCCTTACTGTATTCCGCTGTCAGTACAATACCCCATGTATTAGAGTTCAAAAATGTTAAGAAAGCTTTCAAAGAACAAAAGTCGCCCTTCCAGATGAAAAATAAATCGTCTATATATCTTTTATAGGACACCAGGTTTGCAGCCCAGCCATGCCATATGGACAATACATGCCATATGGACAATACATGGACAATTCCTCCCAGAATGCCATGAATAGGTTTGCATAGCGGGGGGCAAACCTGGTGCTATTCTAGATATAAGACAAGGCCAGGGACTAATAAAAGTATTACGTTACGTTAGAGGGTAGTGGATGTATGGAATGATCTTCCAGCAGAAGTGGTAAAGGTTAATATAGTGAAGGGGTTTAAGCATGCATGGGATAGGTATAAAGCTATCCTAGATATAAGATAAGGTCAGGGACTAATAAAAAGTTTTACTTTTCTGAGAGGGTAGTGGATACATGGAATAGTTTGCCAGCAGAAGTGGTAGAGGTTAATAATGTAAAGGAGTTTAAGCATGCATGGGAAAGGTATAAGGCTATTCTAGATATAAGACAAGGCCAGGCACAAAGCAGAACAGTTGGGAGGCATGTATGTGGCATTTCTGGGGTGGAGTTGCATGGTGGGGTCGGGGGGCCCCGGGGAAATTTTTGCACCGGGGTCCGGTGGTTTCTATTTATGCCTTTGCCTACACTACTATTCAGTTATTCAGGTTCAGCAATCAAAATTGGTAATGTCCACATGTCTACAGGCCCTCATCGCTGGCCACCAGACTATAACTTACTCCATTGTTGGTTACAAAAATATGATCTGAGAACCAAAAAATGAAAGGGTTGAAAGAAAAATAGTCACTCCTCCGTTGGTGAAAAATTGAATTGTTTAATAAAGTGGATCCAATAAAAGTGAACAGAAACACAGCAACAAGTGGGGTGAGGAAAAAGGTAAGGACCAAAAAATTTACCTAAAGTCGAGGGTGTTTCGATGCCAAGATACAATGGACATACAACTTTTTTCCTTGATTAAAAAATGTAGACAATTTTTTTAATGCTCTGTAAAGTGATACCATGTTATATGACCAGTAGAGTTATTTATGTTCTGGAGCAGGAGGAAAACCTACAAATAAAACCAGTGACACTAAAGCAGTAACTGTTGTATTGTAAAAAAAAAAAAAAGGTTTATATACAGATGATATACCCATTCACCTACTGTATATACAGCTAAAAAAAATTTGGTATTTTATAGTATGAGCTCTTTACAGTCTACATAGCTTCATTATGTTTCGGTATGAATCTCATAACTGAAAATTCTGTAAAAACATGACTGTGAGCCAAAAAGTCACTGCCAATCTAAATAGAAATGTTGTGGGGGTAAGATTTGGAAGCAGGGCCGGCTATAGAGGTGCAACTTTTTGGGGGAGCCAGAGGTGCTGGCTGGGGAGATCAAAAGATCTCCTCTTGCCACCCTCTTTGTGCGGGTAGAGAAAGGAGGGCAGACAGCTAATGTCTGTGCGCTGCCCAGATATCCTCTGAGGCTGCCTCTTATACTTCCCTACTTGAAGAAGCCATGTTATTAGTAAAATGCATCAATGTGGGCATGGCTCGAGGCAGATTGTGATCTTAACCAGGAAGTACCTTATAGCGGCATACAGCGGAGAGTCTTCAGAGCGCGACCAGGACTCTGTTACTGCTGACTGGAGTTCCATGAAACTCGTTTTTGATTCTATGTGCAACACAACTTTTTCATTGATGTAAGCATATATAAAAAGGGACTAATAAAAGTACCCACAATTGTGCTATAGTATTTTCTCATTTCTTTCCCTTTGTTGTCTTACACATTGGGAGCATATATACATCTACTATCAACAGAGAGGATATCCTAGAAGGGTGGAGTTCCCATTTCCTCAAAGTGATAACACCAGAGCCAGGGATTAATTGGCTCTATAAAGTGTGAAGGAATTTCTATTGGGGAAGGAGATACCTGCACCCTGACTGATCGTTTTCAGATGAACACAGTGTCTTTTTTTCTCTGTTTTTATATAATGTTACTTTACAAGAGGACAAGGTTGTCCCTCAGATAAGTGTGTTCTATTTATTCTCTTTTTCTCAACACCTTTTTTATATATATGTGTCACTATTTTCTGTGCGCTGTGAGGAAAGAACACAAAGGAGGTTTCTTGCAGAATTTTTAAAATTAGAATGCCAGTGTACTTCACTTTTTTCTGTTCTCTCGCCCTTCCTGCTCATGACCACCTGATGCTCAGACTCCAAATAAACACAGGGGAGTACAGTGGGTCCTGGGTGCAATCTGAGTGCCGGGGTAAGTCTTTGAGTGCAGTGTGGGTGCTGGGGTAAGTCCTTAAATGCAATGCGAATAGGTAAGTCCTGAGTGCAATCTGGGTGCTGGGGTATATCCTAGGTACAATGTGGGTGCTGGGGTAAGTCTTGAAGTGCAATGTGGGTCTTGGGAAAAGTCCTGGGTGCAGTCTGAGTGCTGAGGCTTGTCATGGGTGCAAGCTGGGTGATGGAGGATGTTCTAAGTTCAATTTGCATGTTGGAGTAAGTCTTTGAGTGCAATCTGGTTGCACAGTCAAGTTCTGTGAGTGCAATATTGGTGTTGGGGCAAGTTCTGTGAGTGTAATTTGGCTGGTGGGGAAAGTCCTTTATTCAATATGGGTGCTGTGACACATTCTTGGCTCAATCTATATGCTGGCATAAATCTTGGGTGCTGAGGCAAGCCCTGGGTGCAGAGATATGTTCTGGGTACAATGCGCTGCTGGGTCGAGCCCTGTGAGACAGTTGGGTGCTGGGTCAAGTCATGTGAGACAGTTGGGTGCTAGGTCAAGATATGTGTAAATGGCAATGTCAAGGTACAAAAGCATATGACTCTTGTGAACATTATCACTGCTCTTTTTGAATGGTTTCCTTGTATAGAAAAAATGGATTAAACATTACTTTTGAGGTGTTTACTATTAGATTGTTTCTGGTTCAGTTAGGACCCAGCTTTCCATAAAGCAGGCTAAGCCCTTGTATGGGGAATGGTTTTGTTAGTACTGAGAGATACCAAAGAGGAAGAGCATTACAATAGCCCCACTCACTATGTTCAAGTTTTCCCCATTTTCACTTATGTGCTGTCCAGGTATATGTACGCCATGTCCTTGTTGATTAAAATCATGCCCCCAACAAAACCCTATACCGTATTTGCTTGAATATAAGACAAGGTTTTTTTTCAGAGCAAATGCTCTGAAAAGGACCCCTCGTCTTATATTTGAGGTTGTCTTATAATCTGACCTCAAATCGAGGTCAGATTATAAGACATGGATCCAGGTCCCCTGCAGCTCTCACGATGCACACAGACATCCCCTGCTGCCGCCCGGCACGACCGCCGGGACTTCTATGATGAAGCCGGGTCCTTCCAGCTTCATCATAAAAGTCCCGGCGGAAGTGCCGAGCAGCAGCGGAGGATGTCTGCGCGTATAGTGCAGACATCCTCCGGCTGCCCCCACTGGCCACCAATGATATTTGGTCAGTCGGGGGATGTCTGCACGATAGTGCAGACATCCTCCATGCTGCCCAACACTTCCGTCTATTATGACGGACCGGCTGTCCGTCATAATGGACGGAAGTGTTGGGCAGCATGGAGGATGTCTGCGCGTATCGTGCAGACATCCCCTGACTTCCCCCACTAGCCACCAGGGAGGCTACGTTTGGGGGAGGGAGGGAGGGGGGAGACAGACCACATTGGGGGAGGGTGGGGGGAAGACAGACAACATTGGGAGGAAGTCAGACAACATTGGGGGAGGATAGGGGGAAGACAGACAACATTGGGGGTAGAATGGGGGGAAGACAGACAACATTCTGGGGAGGGTGGGGGGAAGACAGACAACATTGGGGGGAGGGTGGGGGAAGACAGACATCATTGGGGGGAGGGTGGGGGGAAGACAGACAACATTGGGGGGTGGGGAGTCAGACAACATTGGGGGGAGGGTGGGGGAGACAGACAGACATTGTTGGGGGGAGCATTGGCACATAAAAGGTAAATAAAAACAAGAAATGCATTTTTTTTATATCATAAGTTTTTATTAAATATGAAAAAGCAATTTACATGTGAATATATACAAGTTAAACTTTCTTCCTATAGGGTAGTCTTATATTCAGGATTTTAGTTTTTTTCCTAAAAGAATATCCATAGTTTGGGGGGTCGTCTTATAATCAGGGTCGTCTTATATTCTAGCAAATACGGTATTTCCGCTACCCTGGAAAATAAATCCAAGCCTGTATATACTATTAAATGATACAAATAAGTGACTACAAAGTTTTTGCTTGTTGAAATGTCAGTCATGGGAGACTGGTGTCTGATATAATTGCTGAAACTTCCGTTCACAATCTTTTTTAAACAGTAATTTCCAAATGTCATAAGGAAGAATATATGCATTGACCCATTGCCATAATACCTGTAGAACTGTTTTTTTTCTTAACACATTCTTCAGAGTTGAGCTCATTGTACTACTTCTTTGTAGAATAGAAGACCTATTAATCTTTTGTCAAAAAATAAATTTAACTCTGTTTTTTTTTATCATGCTTGGAATCCCACTGCTTCAGGGCTACACAGGAGAATTCAATTTTGTTGCTCTTCTATGGTAATCAAGTTAATATGACAAAACATTATTATTATAAACTGATTCCTTAAATATATTTTTAAATTGTCATGTTTCAAGGACATTTTAATTGAGTGCACTTTCATTTCCTTTCTCTATTTCTTTCCATTTGGCCATTAGCAATATTGTAAGAATACCCAGAATACTTGAAGGAGAGAAGGTGTAGAACAAACATAGAGCAACTACTAACAGTAAACCAATATCCTGAAAAAACTAAAGCCAAACAATTAAAAGAAACTAATGACCAGTAAAGTCATTTAAAAGTGCCACTGCCTTTTAGTCTGGTGTTAAATATCAGACAAATGGTGCATTATGTTTTCCAAGCTATAGCCTCCGAGGCATAACTGCTAGTTGAATATCCATTTAAGATGTAGCCAAAAGAACACAAATTCTACAAAACCTTATATTGCCATGTGCTCCAGCTGCTTCATCTTTCCAGGAAACTGTTAAGAAAGGATATCCTCTAGATAGTAAGCAGGTCTCATGTATCAGTCTTCGTCATCTAACTAAGTACAGGTTTAGTATTCCTTATCCAGAAACCTGTTATACAAAATGATCCGTTATACAAACAGTTTTTAAGATTTTGCCACAAGTTGATAACTCCACACACACCTGTCAGAATGTAAGCGCACAACAGTTTATTTAGTGTTCAGACCCCTTAAGCTGTGATATAGCCTTTCCATGCATGCTCAGGTTCCCCTCAACTTGTATGTTGTCACCCACTATGCTCTGTACCAAGTGGTATGTAAATTGTTGTGGCTATATAAATAAATAATGTAATGTAACGTATTGGTGGTCCAGTGATTGCTATCCTAGCTAATTTCTACAAGCTATCCATGACCACTTACAGTGTGCTTTCTATACAGTGTCTATTTGCTGTACCTGTCAAGACATCACTTCTTGCTTCCCAGTACGAAGGGTATTAAAGTAAATAAAAGGCCAGACGCTGAGGTAAAGTAAATAAGAAACAGGAACACATATAAGAAGGTTGTTAAATTTAAACATACAATTTACACATCTTTCATTTCAGTGACATTGAGAATTATAAACATTTTAGTGTGTATTGGTGTGCTGTTATGATGTCTTATATTTATTAGTCTGCCTAGTGACCAACCTATGAATTTTAGCGTTAAACCTCTACAACAGGGTTGGGGAACCTGTGGCCCTCCAGATGTTGCAGGACTACATTTCCCATACTCTTCTGCCAACCTTTTAGCTGAAAGAGAATTATGGGAGATGTAGTTCATCCGTAGTTCATATATAGTTAATGAACATAATTTATGCAGCACATAAACATATTATATTTACTAATTTTAGGCAGATGGAATGAACATTTTGTATAATATTAAAACGAGTTAGTATGCATTCAGACCTGAATCATGTTCAAGAGTAAAAAATGTACACAAATGTGGAGAATATTGCATAACTTACCCTCTGCAAAGTACACAAACCGCTGTCTGCAAGAGAAACATCATTATAATTTGGAAACCAAGCTCAATACAGTTGGATTAATGTATGTGTGTCCACTGCAGAAATTGTGTTTAGTAATTTACTATATCCCTTTTTTCAGATGTTTGGTTATTTAATTGGAAGTCCCAATGGAAAACATTTTCTTTTGGGACATTACACACATTCTACACTAATATAGTTTCCTGCAAAATCCTTACCTGCTCAGTTATCCTCAAGGATACTCACTCAAATAGATGGAAGGAGAGATTAGGTCAACACCAAAAATGGGATTATCAAATACAAAATGTCTTGGGCAGAATTCTAAAGTTTAGAATTCCTAAGGTAAAACAGCTGTTTGGTAAGTTTGTTTGAAGTCTCCCACCATGTTCCTGTGCAGCACATTTCCGATTACACACGGATTTGTTACTTGTGGAAACATTTATTTGGAGATGTCTGAGTGCTAAATCTGTTTGTTTTTTGGACTGGAATATTATGCTAACTGAGCATTACACAGTATTGAACCACCAAGAACCATTTGAGGATTTGTTTATACTATGCTCTACAGCCGTAGCTGCAGCCTGGGAACTAACAATTATAATTAGGGTTAGTAAGTAGGGTGACAAAATGGTGGAGATATTTTTTTGCTTGGAGTTGACTTTTTAATGCGGAACTACTCACTTAGCCAATGGCTGGCATGGAAGCAATCATCTAGGCCAATTAGGCCATTGGAATCCCAGCATTAATGCTGAGGACGGATGTGTTTAGGTCCGCATGTTTGTTTGTTTTTCCCAGTGATTTTTTTCTAGGTGAAATGATTTTTACATTTTTATGGCCTGGTCCATAGACTGAAAATGTGGATAGATGCCACCCTCATGGCACTCAAAGAGTTAAGTTAGAGGTAGGGTGTTAGATAGAGGTATTATTATTGGGTGCCTAGAGGCCCTGTTTCTATCTTCAATTCCAAATAATCTGTTATGGGGCCAGAGGTAATTTGCCAGTCCCTGGTGCCATTAATTATTAAGGGGCTTGGGACATAATAGCCAGCCCCTGCATTAGGGAGAGAGGAATTTTGCCCAGCCCCCAACCCCATTACTTTTAGGGGGCAGTGGGCATCATGCTCAGTTCCCTACCCCAGTAATAAGGTGCCCCCCACCTTATGGGGGGGCAGTAGTCGAGTCCCTGACCCAAATGTGTTTATTAAGGATCTGGGGGCCATTCTAACATTTTTTTTTTGCCGGGTATGGTATACAGTTACTGCACCTGCAGTCATTTCAGTGCAACTTGCCACTACTAGGCACAGGTTCATTTGGATATCAAAGGCCAACTTGCTTCGCAAATCTAACTCTCTTCACCTTTTAGTGAATAGCAGTTTATTTTTTTGCATTTAATAAAAAGTGAGTTTGACATGAGAGTCTGAGCTGGACTTTGTCCAGGGGGTAAGTAGGATAGAAATTTTGTTTTAGTGAATAGCTCAAGGTAGTCAAGTTGGGAGTCAAATTTAATTTTAAACTAAGTTAAATTAAACCTCTCAGCTTGACCAACTTGAGACTAAATTTTGTGAATAGATGAACAATGTAACAGTTCTGTGTAAATGTAAATCTTCAATCTGTGATTTTTTTTTTTACATATCTAAGTCAACAACATTAACAAATTTGCACAGCGTATTTCTTTTGCTACTGCAGAATATACATCTGCAAAGTTTTGGGTCTGTGCAATCTCCCCCAATGGAAATAGTGCATGGCAAAATGTGTATGTTTTAACTAGTAGTTTTGATAACCCCCTGCTGTAAGGAGCCCAATGGTATTCCTGATGGAAATGTTTTGACTTTACCTGACCACATCAATTAAATGTTAACGTGACATAAAAGCGTTAGGTGAGAAGGTTTACAGATTCCATTCTCCTGTAAAAAACATTTGTGAAACAAATGTATTGCATGTCAAAGACTAATGGGTCTATTCACTAAAATTCAAATCTTCCCCATTGAAAGTAATGGGAGGCAAAATTATAAAAGCTTTTTCTGAGACTAAGATAAATTCGGCGCCCGAGTTTCAGTTTTGTCTCAAAATTAGCTTTGATCCTTTCGCCTCCCAATACTTTCAAAGGGGAAGATTCGAAACTCGGGTAAAAGTCGACCTTGAAAGTCGACCTCCAAATTAGAATTTTAGTGAATAGATCCAAGAGTCATATATACTAATATGGGCATTAATTACAAATAATTGTTCTAAACAGAGGGACACTGTACTTCTTCTACAGATTTGTGATGAAAATTCAGCATTCCATCCCAACAAAAAAAAGCATTACATCTAAAAAAAAAAAAAAAAATTCTGTATGCAAAGGGTTATGGTACTGTATCACCTAAACATTGTTTCTACTGCGAATGTAGAGAAAAAAAAGTTGTTTAAAACTCGTTTCTCCTAATCTAGGCATTTGCTTGCAATTCTGCTAACACAATTTATAGATAATTTTCAATTTTTACTATTTATGTAAGCATTGGCTATTTTAGGACAAATAGAATCTCTTTCGTAGGTTTTTTCATTCGCTTTTCTAGATGTGTAAAAAGGTTTTTCATGTAAAGGATAGATTTAAAAAAAAAAGGTCCTTTATTATTATAGTAAATTATATGATGAGAATAATGGTACTTAAAGAATGCTGATAAACCACAATGTATAATTTGTGTGGGTACAGTAAGCAAGAAAATGAAATAGGAAAATTATAGATAAACACAAACACCGCAGAAGTGTTAAAACAGTGTGTCACCCGGGGTCAGGCATGACCAAAATGTCGTGTCACCAAGGGGTTAAAGTCCTAAGAAGTCCTAAATGTAGTTAAAGTAAACATGTGAGTAACTATTTATAGGGATCGTTTTGCTTATTTTTATGTCAGCTGAACAAGGAACAAATTATTGGCACTACCAAAATAAATGTATAACAATTTCTATAATAAACAGTTATAGTAAACATTGGTGATGTTATTGTACACATATTTTTTTTACACATTTGTCATGTTTAATGTTTATATATTATAATTTTTTTGTGTGAAGTATGAGGGCATCACAGACTGTACAGTAATACAACACATACATACACACTCACATACACACACAGGCAGTCACTCTTACACACACAGTTACATTTACACACACACACAATAGTTATCATTTGGTCACACAGAGGCACTTGCACACACACACGCACACACACACACACCTTTTAATACAATATATTGTTATTTGGATTATTAGGTTATACACACATAAACACACACAGTAATTTACACATACACAACAGTTATCATTAGGTCACACAGAGTCACTTACACACACAATAGTTATTAATTGGTCACACAGTCTCTTACACACACACAAAGTCTCTTACACACACACACAGATAGGGTCTCTGCCACTGTGTCCCTGGCTACTGATCACCTTGTGTTCAAGAACACAAAAAAGGCATTTTGGTGCTTACATCTTTTAGGATGCAAGTACCATGCGTCATAGTATTTTGGACGGGACAGCAAACTAAAGGACAGCCTGAGTAGCAAAAGTCCCAGCTAGGCTCTGAATGATTAATGCTCATAGGCATCATGTTATGATCCTTGTACAAATTGAGCAGAGAAACTGTAAGGACATCTACCCTGCCATGCTTATACCAGATCAAGGCAACCTATGCCCTTTAAATCTACGCAATGATTCATTTTATTTTCACACACATATTACCGATGATCTTTGACAACCAGGCGCCACCATTTCTTTGCAGGCATTTAATCTCTAACAGTTCAGCACAACCATTTAATCACACACAGTTCAGTGCTGTTACCTATCCCAAACATAACTCTTGCCCTAAACCAAAACCTAAACTCAATTCGCCATGTTAAAACGGCCTTGCTGAATAGGCAACCATTAAATGGCAGCCCATGGATGGGCTCATGTAACGCAAAAATCTTTAGCAGTATGTGTGCCAAGTTTATGTCAGAAGCCTAGTCTCATAATCTTGTTTGTGCTGCTGTTGAAGTTATTAAAGCACCAAATATCATAGTATTTAAGGAGAAAAGGAACTTTGTACCTGCATAACACTGCATCACTGAATTGACCACACATTTCATTGGATTATATTTTTGTACAATAAATGTTTCTTTAAACAAACTGTGGATTACATAGATGCTCCCGAGGTGCATTATCATGATAAGCATGGTGATGTCATATGTCATCACTGTCTAGCAAGATTATTACCTTCAAAGAAGGAGAAATGATGTAATCTAATGAAGAGTTGAGAATGTAGGCTGTCCAAGGTCACTTTTCTGTTCACACTTCCTAGACAAATATTATTTGGAATTACTTCAGATAATATAACCTAAAGCATAGTTGAAACATAGAGTGATGTAATGTAATAGAGACACTCCACTTTATGTTTGAGACTATCTATAAAGCATATCTGCCAAGAGTCTAGAATTTGGCAGGAAAGCATTGCTTTAAACTGTGTATGTCTAGCAGACATACACAGCCTAAATACAAATAAATGAGATCTAGACACCTTGTATCTTTACCAGATAGACTGGAGTCCAGTTTTGTGTAGTCATTCAATGCTGTGTGGCATCACATACAAGACTGGCTCAAGACATTGTGCTGCCTGTATTCAAGACTCAAATGCTGCCCAACCATCCCTCCCCCCCCCCCCCCCCCACACACACATAATCATACATACACAGCCTATAACATAGCGATGCACAGTCACATGCACATAATAATATAGGTACATTGTAAGATGGTGGTGTGGAGTTATAGTGCATTGGTCTTAAAGTGAATGGTTGTAGAAGCTTTGAATTAAAAACTATTAACAGAATCTGCTTTCGTGTTTATTGACAAGCGCGACCTGGATTATGACCAAAGGGATTAAGAGAAAGTATGTGGTGTCAGGAGCTTTATCACTTCCAATCCAGAATCAGATGAGATTGACAGCCCTTGAGTTCTAGGCTAGGTGGGTGACAATTTGATATTTGTGGTATCCCATCACCAAGGTGAGCTCATCAAGAGCTCAGTTTGTCCAAAGTGAAATTTACCAAACTAGTATTCATCCACCAAATGACTCTGTTGATGAGCAATATTTAGTCCTTAGTATCAGGGCAACAAAGAGATGTATTTGTGCACCATCTGCATGCCAATGATAACTTAGGCCATACTGTATGAGGGTATCCCCCACTAGCAGCATGTAAATTGCAAATGACATGAAATATAAGGGAGATCTCAGTGGTACTCCATTTTTTAATTTTGTTGTTTGCTGAGGAGCATATTTCTGATCTACCAGCGAGAAAAAATTTAGACCAGTTTACACTGTGCCTACCAGTCTGCAAACATGTTGTAAGCATGAATTATTAAAATCCCATGACGGCAGCTCTGTATTTAGTGCAAGACAAACAAGGCACTTCTATGCCTTTAAGGGGCGGCACAAAATGCAAAAAAAGCCACCTTTATAAAATAAAAAAAAACTTGCTTGCTAGCAGAGACAGTGGCTGGGGAGATCGGAAGATCAAGCAGGCTGTACTGGGAGCCGAACAGACAGCACAAAGAAACCTCTGTGCTGCCTGTTCGGCTCCCCATACAGTGTGACGGGTAAGTGCCGACAGGTCACATGACCAGGGCTCTGACGTCAGACAAGCACTGGGTCACATGACCTCTCTGCACAAACCTCGAAGGAGACGAACAGGCAGCATGGAGGATACCTTTCTGCCTGCAACTAGCTTCCAGGGAAAAAGGTAAGTCCTGGGAACAGGTATTGGGCAAATTGGCAGTGGCTTATTAATGACAAATAATACTGGCATATTATTTGGCTGGGGCATATTAATGGAAAATAATACTGGCATATTATTGGGCAAATTCGCTGGGGCTTATTAATGGCATAATAATATTGGCATATTATTGGCCAATTTGGTTGGGGCATGTTAAATGGCAAAATAATACTGGCATATTATTGGGCAAATTGGCTGGGGCATATTAAATGGCAAAATAATACTGGCATATTGTTGGGCAAATTCGATCTGACATCGCACTCTTCAGAGTTTTTTTCTGTCTTTTTTGTTATGGGGGGTTTGGGAACCAATATTTTTCTTTTTTATTAGTTAGTTAATTAGGGGGGATAAGTGGGTTAGTGTTGCACTAGTTATGTAGCTTATTATTGGGAAAATAATGGGGAAAAACTTTTTTTTCCTCCAAAATTTCCTCTTTTATATGTATTTTTTAATACTAAAATGTAAATCATTTTTATGTATAGGGTATCAAAAGAAAGCTCTAACTGTCCTCTAAAAAACAACATATAACTTGTATGGGTACGTTAAATGAGAGAGAGGAAATTTATGTTTCAAAAACCGCGTATTAAAAATTGAAAAACGCTCTGGTCCTTGGCCCAGGAAAATCCCTGGTCCTTAAAGGGTTAAATGGCAAAATAATACTAACATATTATTGGGCAAATTGGCTGGGTCTGGTACTGTCACGTGAGTGTTTCCCGTCCCATCTCTCTAGCAAGATAAATTAATACTATGTAACAGCCTCCTCAGACCGTTCCCTCCCTCACTGCTGGAGATTTAGTCGACTAAAATCTACTGGAGATTTAATTGACAACAACTAGACTAAAACAAAAACAATTCCTTTGACTAAAATGGCAATTTAGTCAAAAGACTATGACTAAAACTAAATCAAAATTTGCAGTCAAAATGTTAGTTGTAATCTTATGCCGAGCATTTTTTCATGTAGATATTTTCATGTCTGAGAGCAACATTCAAAAGGCTTAACTTTTACTAAAATGTTATTTTTTGACATCAACACCCTTGCCTTTTAATTTATCATTTAAGTAATTTTTAATGTGTGGGCACGGTCCTTAAAGGTGCTGTTCTACGTAGCATGACTCCATATTCGTGCTGCATCGTGTAAAGGGAAGATAACAAAAATAAATAAACAGATCTAGCATTTTATTTTGTTTCTTAATGCTCCCTGTCCCATTAAAAAAAATAATAAGGTATATCAAGTTCCTGAGGTTTCTTAGCAAAAGACTTTTACCAGTCACACAAAGTCCTCCTCTATCTGTGACATCACAGGCAGATCGTCTGTTTAACCCCTGCAATGTTGGGCTGGTTGCATGCACCCAAATGCATAAACACACCTATACACTTTCTAATGACAGGAAGAGCACGTGTTAGGAGGTGCTGAGCATGACTGATGTTAGCACAATGGGAGTGTGATATTCCTTCTAAGTGGCAGCAATGTCAGTAAGAGTGGAGATATCCCCTGCACACTTTACATGAAATCTCTGCCAAGAATAGCAGCAGTTGCAGACTTTTGCACTGAAGGACATAATCAATGCACTCTGAGTAGTTTCTTCTTATATGAAAGAACAGGCATACCTTAAATCAAATATCATTAGTGGGAGTACTCAGCATGTAGATAGTGTTACTGCTAGTTTTGTATGATACAATTTGGTAACCACTGTATTCTGTGAACCTTTGCTTCTCTGATCTATGCAATAAAGTGAAAATATGTTATTTGAAGGCAACAATATATATGCTTTATTTTAAGACATATTACATAATTAGTTGTACACCATTCAAAATTAGAGAACCAGAATATATTTGTGTTTAATCCTATTGCATACATGCTAGTACAGGCAAGAACAACCTAACATTGAACTTTTGTTAATAACATTCTGTATAATTTAACATGTCATTCATTGTTGTTTGAGCAAACATGTTATAGATGACAGATTTAATCTGTTCTTTTATGTGTCATATAAAAAGGTATTGTGTCAAAATGCTTGTATAGTACCTAATTGTGAGAAAAATAGCTGCCATCACTTGTGTAGGCTAAGCTATCATTACTTCTGCAGCAAAGACAAGAAGCAATATTCCATCCATTCCTCTCAAGTTAGTGTAGGCCCTGAACAGTTGTTTTAATGTCACTTACCTAATAACATTTACATAAACAAAATATAAAAACAGGAGCCAAAATAAATATTGTCTAAAAAAAAATACACTGTCACAAAAGTGTGTAGTGTTAGTGTACTGATTACATTTCAGAAGTAGCAGTATAAGACTTAATGCAGGAGGAAGCCCCCCAAAATGTGCAATTTTAAATTTGTAATTTGTGCCTTGTTCAAAAAATAGTATCCCTTGGTCGTTTGCAAAAGCAATGGTCTGATGTTCATTGCTTTACAGTATGTGATTAGTATGTGCATGTATCAATCTGGTGCCACACAGCCAATCAGTGGGGAGAATATGATAATCTCCTCCCTGGCCAGAGTAGATTTTGGTGCCATAAATGCTATACACCAATCAGCACTGCCAGATCGCGGAGAACTAGCACTGCAACATGGTCAGTCTGAAAGTCACCATTTGACTTCCAAAATAAGTCACAATTGCTTATGAACAATGCTCCCATAGCATCAGCAGTACATAAAATGCATACAGGTCTATTGTTTTGTGAGCCCAACTGCTTTGGAGTGTCTAAATTAGTTTGTTTTTTGCCTTTTTCTGGGTCAACAAATAGTAGATTTGTGTATTGTTGATCTTGATGGACTAAATGTCTTTTTTTCAACCTAACTAACTACATAACTTTGAAGAGGAGAAGCTCATGGTTTACAACTGTGATATAATCTAGTAGAGCCACACTAAAAGCAGTTATTTCATCAGATAGTAATTACAAATACATTTACTATACCTTGGTTAGATCCAAATAGTGCTATTTAGTAGGGAATATTACTTTAAACTTATTTCTGAAAATAACATGGCTTTGGAAATTTCCCACTGTACAGAGATGATACTATACGCATAAAGGAGCAGTGTGAAAGAAAAATAATAGCCCTCCTTCATCGCCACAATAAAGACATACATAGGAAGATGAGAAGAATGTGACCTATTTTCGTGCTGAATACAATGAGCAGGGCTAATGTGTGCTCCTTTTCTATTTATTACCGTAAATTGATTTGCTACTTAAAAGTGTTTAGAATCTGAGCTTTGCTCAGTATTTGTTTCCACCTAAAGAATTAATAATATATAAATAATCATGTGTATGCAAGCATGTGTATGGATAGGCAGAGTTCCTACAAAGACACCCATCATTGAAGGTCCATAGAACACCATTAAATTGTCCATAGATGTCTACCGTGAACAAAATCAAGTAAATGTCTACTGTGAACAAAGTGAGCGTCAGCTACATTTTGCTAAAAAAAAGTGCAGGACGGCATAGACTATCCTAACAGGAACAGCTCATCGAAGCTCCTGCAGGGACTTGCAGTGGGATCCCCAGTGTCAGATGACATACAAAATGTAGCAAATGCTCAAATTGAGCATCCACTGCAAATTTGGCATCCGTGTGTGACGTTGAAAAGTATCGCAGGATGTTGGTAGATACCCACAGGGTCCGTAGAGATCCTGGTCAAGTCTATGCTTCTATGTTCCTGGCTCCTGATCACGAGCACAAAGACATTGTTAAGGACCAAAGCACCATCCGGAGCGAAGGGGTTAATGGAAACAATTTTCTTTAAAAAAACAAACTTTTGAACGGTATTGGTTATATAGTATACAACTGAAATCTGTTAAAGAACCAATAAAAATGGCCTTGTTTAGAATCAAAATCATTATTTCTAATCTTTTCAACATCTTGACTATATTTCCTATTCATTTTCCAACTCATTTGATGTATGATTTCATAGAAAGGAGAAAATACATATGTTATTATTACAATATTTGTTATAAAAGAGAGAAGGGTGCTACAGATTTAAACTAATCCTATTTAGTAATGATATTTGTGAACGCAGGTACAAATGTGTCTGATAATCCATACTACAGAGCCACACTGAGATTTGCATTGTTTAGAACACACTATCCCTGCCAAGAACCTCTTCATGACCTCTGCTAGCTTCAAAGAGACAGTTCTTCAGATCACAAGAAATTAGAAATGGCACACACCCAAGGGGTGGCAAGCGTCGGCTGAATTTGAGAGCTTGCAACATACTTGGTAGACGAGTTCACATAAATACTCTAATAGCGTTTATAATTCTAATGTAAAAAAAGCTTGCAATCTATATCAGGGTGTGACAATAGCCAATGGAAGGAAATAAAGCATTTAAAGATTAATATATAGTTGAACTTAATAACAAAATGGGAGATTTAGCTCCATCGTTCATAACTTCTTCTCTGGAAGCTCCCACTGAATCTGAGCAGCATGCTTACCTCAGTTCTTGCACATCCTACCACCTCAGGTCCAACTCCAGCACCTTACTACTTCAACACTATAAAAAGGAAGTAAGGTTAGTGTTGCTAGTAAGCCACTATTTTCAGTAGGCCATAAAAAAAAAAATTGCTTTAGGCTGATATTAAGTCTATGGAGACAATTGCATGGTCGAATGTTTTGTTTTGTTTTTTAAAGATGGCAACCCATCTTAAGTGGAATAGTGTTCCAGACAACATTAAATCACCCACTAATCTAAAATCCCTAAAACAACTGCCTCCCAACTTTTAAAAACAAAGGGTACCTGCTATTAGGTTATGTAACCACTTTTTTTTATCAGGCCGGCACATGTGGACGTTTTATATTTTAGTGACGCTGGCAACAAGAAACTGGAGCCTCCGCAGTTGCTGGGAGATTGGGACTTCATCTTTCTTCGCACAGTGCCGTCACTGTTGAATTGGGAAACCCATCCACTGATAAATGGCCCCTTCCACACAATATAAAGCACATACAACAAAGATGTTACCCAACTGAATAACATGCTACCCAATAATCCCGTATGTGACTCTGAGTATCTTCGCAATTTGGACACTGAAGGCAATTAAACACTGATAGAACCCAAATCATAGCATTATATCCTATGGGTGATTTCAGACACACACAAAAATAGTCAAAATCCTACCAGAAAAAAATTAACCTCCATGGGAAATAGGCCTTGATTCAAGAAACTAATAAAAAAAAATATGGAACTTACCAAAACCAATCATGTTCAAGGAATCTGTGTATAAATACTGACCACACGGCAAGACCACCAATTTACAGTAGGATAACTGCCATCACGCTTTATACATTATACACTAAATACCTTCACAAAAACAAAAATGACAAGACAATGATAAGGGTGGGGGAGAGGGATGTACCAGTACACTGGAAGCAGGAGAGGGGGAAGGTAAGGGAAAAGATGTATGTTCAGATATTTTTGGTGGAGGACAACATGTCACTAGTTAATTGGCTGTGCCAGCACTACAACTGGGTCATATGGATAGCAGCCAAGAAGACAAGCCTGTCCAAAAGAGATCCTAATTGGCTAACAGGAGACAAGTGACTTGTGCTGGCGGGAACCATTTTATTTCTCTATATGTCTCTGACCTGGAGGGCAACAGAGAATGAAAGAAAGACCTGGAGGGGGAAAGAGAATGAAAGGAAAGACCTGGAGGGGGACAGAGAATGAAAGGAAAGACTTGGAGGGGGACAGAGAATAAAGGGAAAAACCTGGAGGGGGACAGAGAATGAAAGAAAGACCTGGAGGGGACGAGAAAGAAAAAAACACCTGGAGATGGACAGAGAATGGAAGAAAGACCTGGAGGGGAACAGAGAAAGACATGGGCTTCTAATGAAGCTTGGTAATGGGGGGAGATGCTGCTTGTTGAAGTCTGGGGCCCCCGAGGCAATTTTCACACTGGGGCAATGGGGTTTTTAGTTATGCCTCTGGACCTGTTGTTTAGACTCACCTGACTCAAGGTGATTAAAGCTATGTCCCAAGATTCTAAACAGCATGTCAACCCACCCCACATAAGACAATACTCAGTAAGATACTTTATTTGCATTCTTACATTAAATTAAATTTTGGATATTTAAAACATTACACTTGATGCAGTCTTTAAATGAAACAAAAGTATATTTTTGCCTACAGTTGTGCTTTCAAAATAAATAAGGGTAATTTTATTTTTTTAATAAATCGTATTTTTATTTTTTGTTGAAAAAAAACATAAAGAAAACATGTATCATCAGGGGTGGAGGGAGGAGGAGTGGGGGTACAGAATATAGAAAAGGAAAAAAAAAAAGAAAAAAAAAAAAAGGGGGGGGGGGACAATGTAGGGGAGCAGTATATAAATTACAATCAATACACATTTCCAAATAAATAAATGAAATATTGTGTGAAAAGGAGACAAAACGTTAGTGCAAACAAATTAAAGGTTAAGACTTTCAGTAAATTCCAACCAGTAGAACCATCTCTGCACATGATTAGCCATTTGGTCTGTCGACCTGGCGGCCAAGCTTTCCAATGCCCTAATATTTTCTACTCTTGTGATCGACTCTTTAAAGGTTGGGGAGGTTTGGGATCAGGGCTTTTGCTTCGTTCAGTAAATGTTTAACTATCGATTTCTTATAAACCGAGATGGGCTGGGACGTGTGGTGAAGTAAATAGTTCATTGGGTGAAACGGCGGGGGTGAGTCCGTGAAGGCAGGCAGTGTGTCTCAAATTTTAGTCCAAAATGGGACAATGAGAGGGCATTCCCACCATATGTGGAGGAATGAACCCGGTGCACCGCCGCATCTCCAGCAGGTGTCCGGATGGTCAGGGAAGATCGTGTGCAGTTTGCTAGGGGTGCGGTACCATTGCGATAATAATTTATAAGACATTTCTTGGGTTCTGTTGTTTATGGAGGTCTTATGTGTAAGTATAAATATCTTTTCCCATTGCGTTTTCGAGAGTGTTTTATTTAGCGCCGTTTCCCATCTACCAACATAAGCTGGGAGAGGTTCTTCTTCTGTATGTATCAGAAATTTGTACAACAAGGATATCCCATGTAATGGGATGGTGTCTAGAGTAAAAAACTCTTCAAAAGGCAAAGGGTCCCGCTGCAGATTGTGTTTTTGGGGGGTGTTTTTAAAAAAGGATTTAAGCTGATGGTATTGTAAATGGTGTAGTGTCGTGGCTGCCGTGTTCTGTAAAATCTCGTCCAGAGGTTTGATGTCGCTACCTGTCATGAAACTATGTAGTGTGGAATCCTCTGTCGGTGATTTCTGGAGGAAATATCCTCCGTTTTGGCCTGGGGGAAAGTCGGGATTATGACGCACAGGAGTGAGTGGTGAAGGAAAAGTAGTTAATCGGTGCTTCCTATGTAAGCGGTGTAGGACTGACAGAGATGCTGAAGCAAAGGGATGTGATTTTGTAATTCGGCTGGTAGCATTAGGGTGAAGCCATATAATATGGCGAAGTGAGGTCTTTAAAATATGAGCCTCCAGCGGAATCCATTGTTTGTGGGGGGGCTGATAGGTCCATTCAAGCAGACGCAGGAGATGACATGAGTTGTAATAGGTCTTAGGGCAAGGTAATCCCAACCCTCCGTGTGATTTCGGTTTTTGCAATAAGTCAGTGGCTAGGCGAGGGGGTTTTTGTGCCCAGATATAATTGATAAAAAGTGTGTGTATTGATGAAAAAAGGCCCTCGGGAGCTGGATGGGCAAGGTTTGGAAGAGATATAACAGTCGTGGGAGAACGTTCATTTTAAGGGCATTAATCCTACCTGACCAGGAGATATATAGAGATCCCCACCGCAATAGGTCTCCTTTAAATGCTGCAAATATGGGCAGGAATTTTTCGGAATAAAGTTGGGATAGGTCCCTAGTAAGCCATATACCCAGGTATTTAATTTTGTGTGAACACCATTTAAACGGGAAAGACAGGGACATAGATCTAGTTTCCGAATTAGACATGTTTACATTCAGTATTTCCGATTTAGTGTAATTTATTTTACGGTTAGATAATTCCCCGTAGATTTGGAACTCCCGAAGAAGGACAGGTAAGGATATCCGTGGCTGCGTCAAAACGAACAATAGATCATCAGCAAATCCCAGGATCTTGTGATGTGTCGTGTCAGCCAGAATCCCCTTTATATCTGATTCATCTCTTACCGCCTGCATAAATGGTTCCAGGGAAAGAACAAACAGTAGAGGGGAGAGCGGGCACCCCTGTCTGGTGCCATTTGATATAGGGAAGGACTCTGAGAGGGTGCTGTTAATCCTCACACGTGCACAGGGCCGGGAGTACAAGGCCGCCACCCAAGCCTGCATATTTGGGCCAAAGCCCATGGAATTGAGAACTTCAAACATATATGTCCAATTCAAATGATCAAATGCTTTTTCGGCATCTGTCGATAACAGGATTGTCTTAGTGGCTGTAGTTTGTGCTAAATGGATTAAGTTGAGTGCTCTGATGGTGCTGTCCCTGGACTCCCGGCCCGGTACAAACCCGGACTGGTCCGGATGGACCAGATCAGGCAAAAATCTCTGTATACGTGAGGCCAATATTTTCGCAAATAACTTTATGTCCGTGTTGAGTAAGGTGATGAGTCTGTAGCTTCCACAGAGCTCGGGATTCCCACCCTCCTTGGGGATGACTGCTATTGTTGCTGCCAGTGTGTGGGGGTGAAATGCAGCACCTTGTAAAATAGAATTAAAAATATTGACCAAGTGGGGGCTGAGAATAGTGCTAAATTTTTTGTAATAGCTAAGGGGTATGCCATCCGGACCAGGACTTTTGCCCGTCTTTGAGCATTTAATAGCCCAGGCTAGCTCGCCTGCTGTTATTTCAGATTCCAGTGTATCCGAATCATTTTTATTTAATGTACGAGTGACGTGTCTAGCTAGGTATTCTCAGATTTTCATCTGAAAAGCGGTGCGTGAGTCAGGGTCAGTCAAATTGGGGGATTGGTTATACAATTTAGTGTAAAAAGACACGAATTCCGATGCTATGCCAGCCGGCAGCATTTTTGGCGAACCTTTGGGGTCTCTTATTTTAGGTATATACGTCTGTTGACGTCTTTTTTTAAGAGCTCTGGCTAGGTACTTCCCAGGTTTATCGCCGTGCTCGTGGTAGCCTTCAATCTAGTGTAGTTCCTATTCGCTTGTTTGTGCAGGATGTCCGCTAATTCTGTACGTAATAATAAAAGTTTCTGGAAGTCTGTGTTGTCTAAAGTTCGTTTGTGTGTCTGTTCAAGTTTCTCTATCTGGGTACACAGTGCGCTTAGGGCAGCAGAACGCGTTTTCTTTTGAGTTGTAGCTAATCTTATTAGGTGACCTCTCAGCACACATTTATGAGCTTCCCATATGGTTGGCAGCGGTATCTCGGGGGTCGAATTTTCCGCAAAATAATTGTGTAGTATCGTGTCTGTGGAATCAGAGACCTGTGGGTCTGTGAGCATGGATTCGTTCATTCGCCAAGTGCGTTGGGCTGGTTTCAGATAGAGGGTAGTAAAAGCGACATTCAGCGGAGCATGGTCCGACCATGTCATGATCCCATAATCAGCTTTGATCAAATATGGTAGATGATAGTGGGTCGTAAAAATGTAGTCTATTCGTGTGTATCGGCTATGTGGAATTGAGTAGTAGCTATAGTCCTTGTCTGTAGGGTGGAGGGCCCTCCAGCAGTCTACAAGTTGTAGATTCTGTAGAGATTTTCTAATTTTCCGAATCACATGCGCAGGCGTTTGCGTATGGCCAGATGAGGTATCTATTGTGGGATCGAGAGCGACGTTGAGGTCGCCTCCTAGAATTAGCATACCCTCCTGGAACTTCTCTAGGAGAGCCATTGTTTTAGTGAACCAGACATTTTGTTTTTTGTTGGGAAGGTACATATTAACAAATGTATATAGACGCCCCGCCATTTCACCCTTAACAAACAAAAATCTGCCTTCAGGGTCTGCCACGTGGGAGAAATTAGTAAAATGAAGAGTTTTAGAAATGAGAATTGCTACTTCTTTTGATTTGCCCAGCGGATTATTACTAAAAAATCCAGTGGGGAAATCTCGGTTGGTCAGGGTAGGTGCTACAGAACTTTTGAAATGCGTTTCCTGGATGAATGCAACTGAGACTCGCTTCCCCTTTAGGTCTCTCAACAACATTGATCTTTTCTCGGGGACATTGAGACCCTTCACGTTATAGGTGACAATATTCATGGCTTTAAGGGTTGTGGAACACAAATAAATCGGACGACAGTCCTGATTGCGTTGGGATATAAATCTAATTTACACAAAATAAGGGGGAATAGGGTGGGGGAAAAAGGGGGGAGGAGGAATGAGGGAAAAAAGGGAGAAAAGAAAATGGGGAAGGATGGGACAAACAGAGATAGTTAGAGATACAAATACCTATGGCGTCTACCGGCTAAAGAAGAAGGGGAGTTCCACGACCAGCGTAGGCACCCCTTGGTCTTCACCGGTACACAAAAACGGACGCCTGCGGTTGGGGGTGAAATAGAAACTCGCTCAGGGAGAGGGGCGTAGGAGTCACCTCGCTACCAACTCCAGAAACAATCGAAAGAAAAAGAAAACCCCCTGGTGTAAAAAGGGGGGGATATAGAATAAAACTGAAAATGAAGGTGGAACACCCCCATTCATTGGCTACTCTGTTCAAAATACAAACCGGTGCGTCATATGGCACATTCAGAATATTGCTAACATGCATAACAATACAGCAGAACAGCAACTGGGCACATATAAAACATTTATAGGAACCAGGGACATCCTCCCCTTGTATTATATCCGACGGGGAGTTTAGGGGCTGTCTCAGGGAGCCATTCTGAGTGACCGTAGTCACCAAATCCTAGATATATAGGGCCTATAGTGGCACAATGCCAATAAGTACAGGTATTGGAACATTTTTGGCTTTTAGAGAGTAGCTGCCGAGAGTGGAGTGGGGTGGGGTGGTAATACACCCGTAAGTAGTGTCTGGCAGTGTAGTACATGAATGACCTGCCCAAGGGATATAAAGATTCCCAACATTATTACAGAACAGCGTCTTCTATGTTCCCATGTAATAGCCCCGTTGTATTTACAGTGGGTCTCATGCACCTTGCGATACGTTGTACCTGGGATAGATTTGGTTCCATATCCGGACAGACAGGTCCCGGCAGGCTGGTGGTGGTATGTCCATAGGTATGGGTAACACGGCAATAGTGTAGCAAATAAAGTCGCTGCGTAAGGCATTCTAGTGTTCCAAAAATAGGAAAAACATCCCTTAGGGTAGGTCGTCGTTCATACCGTACAGGGGTCCAGAATGTCCGGTTCAACAGAATGAAAAGAAAAGGTAGATGTGGATATATATAGCGATTATTCCTCGGCTCCCCGGGGATCAGGAGGTGCTGGAACCGCTCTTGGACCTTGTGGTGTGGGGATCACGGATGGTGTCCTCTGTAATGATCCTCTTCTAACCCGTTGTCTCGTGGCTCTTGTGGGCCCAGTTGGGCCTATCCGTATGTCGGGCAGGCTCCAGTCCGGTATATGGAGGTCTGGAATCCCCAGTTCCGCCTGGAATGCGGGAAGATCATGGTGGTAGCGGAGCGTTATCGGGCCGTCCTCAAGACGTACAGTGAGGCTAAAGGGATGGCCCCAGCGGTATCTGAGCCCCCGCCGTTGTAGTTCCATCGTCAGCGGTCTCAGTGCTCTTCTGGCCTGCAACGTTAGGTCCGACAGGTCTTGATAGAAGGCCACGGCATAACCCTCAAAGCTCCACGGAGCCCGTTCTCTGGCTTTGGTCATGATCAATTCTTTGAGATGGTAGTCTAGTCGTTCACATGACATATTATGTCTTTCGGTGGGGCTGAAGGGGAGCTCCGGGGGCGCAATGCTCGGTGGGCCCTGTCCATAAGGATTGCAGTATCCCTAGGGCGTTCTAGAAGGGCATTTATGATGCTTGTCACCAGGCCCAACAAGTTCTCAGGTTCTTGCGTTGCTTGCTCCGGGACTCCTCTCAGGCGGACATTATTTCTCCTCCCACTGTTGTCGAGATCCTCTAACCTGCGACGGTAATCTGCGAGGTATGTGACATGTTGCGCCGTTATCTTGGCAACTTGGGAGATCTTCCTCGTGTGCACCGCAACCTCCTCCTCTTGGTGTGCTACTCTGGTTTCGACTCGGGACAGATCTGCCTTGAGGCCCACTATCGCCTCAGCTACTGTCTGTTTAAGTTCAGTGAGGAGCGTGCTGAAATCTTCGCGCCAGGGCGCCGAGGAAAAAAGCTGGCGGACCTCTCTGGAGCACGCCGGTGCTTCGGGTAGGTGGGAGGGAGGCTGGGGTTCTGTCTCTTGGTCTTCTGAGTCCCGGGATTCGTGCGGCGAGGATGAGGCCTCGTGGCTCTCCGGTGATTGCGGCCCCATAACCGCGGGCGTGCGGAAATATTCTCTGAGCGACGAGACTGGTGCCTGTGAATCATGTCGTGGGGTTTTAGGCTCCACAATCTGCCTCTTATTTCTGCCCATACTGTATGCTAGTTAGGTTTTAGTGCCGTTTTTAGCCGTGTCTCTGGAGGAGCTCAGCACTGAAGCAGCCATCTTCCCTGGCGGCTAGCCACGCCCCCTGAAATAAGGGTAATTTTAAATATAATGTTTAACAATAAAAATGTACGTAGGAAACATGAATTTGTAATTCTGCGGAAATATTTGACCCTTAATTCCTTTTGAGCTTATGACTGAGGGAAACATGCCAAGCTTTACCTACTATCTGATTTGCAACTCCCTCACACGCTGCTGTGTATTTTGGATACTGCACGAACTTCATCTGGTCTCGAGAGTGCCATTTCTGTATTTCTTTTAATTTCAATTGTTAATTGATGCCAGCCATGCACCTACAGAGGCACTGGAGACTATAAAGTGGGGGAGTTATTGCACATGGAGCCAGTCTACTCACCAGTGTAGCCTGGACCTCTTCCCTTCTAATACCGTATTTGCTCGATTATAAGACTTTCAAAATTGACTTTCAAAATTGAGGTCAGATTATAAGACAGCGATCCAGGTCCCCAGCAGAGCTGCAGGGGACCTGGATCCCCCTCTCTAACAGCAGGGGATGTCTGCGCGATGATCGCAGACTCCCCTGCTGCTGCCCGGCACGACCGCTGGAACTTCTGTGATGAAGCCGGGTACTTCCGGCTTCGTCACAGAAGTCCCGGCGGTCGTGCCGGGCGGCAGCAGGGGAGTTCTGCACTCATCGCGCAGACATCCTCCGCTGCCCCGCTAGCCACCAGGGAGAATCGGGCAGCTGGGGGATGTCTGCACGATACGTGCAGACATCCTCCATGCTGCCCGACACGGCAGTCTATTATGACGGACCAGCTGTCCGTCATAATAGACTGCCGTGTCGGGCAGCATGGAGGATGTCTGCATGTATCGTGCAGACATCCCCCGGCTGCCCCCATTAGCCACCAGGGATCGAGTTACAGGTAAGGGGGAGGGAGGGGGCAGAGAGACAGGGGGAGGAAGGGGGGCAGAGAGACAGGGGGAGGGAAAGGGTCAGAGAGACAGGGGGAGGTGGGGGACAGAGCGACAAGGGGAGGGAGGGGGGAAGAGACAAGGGGAGGGAGGGGGAAGAGACAGCGCAACAAGGGGAGGGAGGGGGAAGAGACAGCGCAACAAGGGGAGGGAGGGGGGCAGAGCAACAAGGGGAGGGAGGGGGGAAGAGACAGAGCAAGAAGGGGGGAAGAGACAGTGGGAGGGGGGGACAAAGCAACAAGGGGAGGGAGGGGGCAGAGAGAAACAAGGGGGGGGAGAGACAGAGGCGAGTGGGGAGTCAAAGGGAGGGGGAGAGAGACAAAGCTGGGGGCAAGGGAAAGAGAGAGGCAGCATTGGCACATAAAAGGAAATAAAAACAAGAAATGCATTTTTGTATATAATTTTTTATTAAAAAAGCAATTTACATGTGAATATATACAAGTTTAACTTTTTTCCTATAGGGTAGTCTTATATTCAGGCTTTTAGTTTTTTCCTAAAGGAATATCCAAAGTTTGGGGGGTCGTCTTATAATCAGGGTCGTCTTATAATCGAGCAAATACGGTAATTCCTTTAGACCCTTATTACTTAATAGTATTATTTTATTATATAGAAAACAAAACAAAATTTGCAGCATCTAAACCAAGGGTAGGCACCAACATTTTTTTCAAGGTTGACATTTGTGACAGAAAATCTAATGATGTTTTATGGATCTTCCCAGACCTTGCCACGGACACTCTACCTATCCCTAATATATACTTATCTGAAAGTCACAAATCATTCTGAAATATTCTCTGACTAAACAGTGGAATAATTACATATAATAATTACATTTTGATTAATATTAGAGTGTAGACATGTAAACAACGCAGCAGTGAGCAACTCCTTTTGTAAAATGGAATATTTAGAAATCAAAGCAGGAAGAAGATTGGCATTGCAGGTTTAACCACACCTTAGAAAACCTTATAACATTGAGCAGATCATTGGTCAGTGAAACTTGAGTGGGCAATTTATAATTTTCATTTGCAAACTGTACATTATATTTACAAAAAGCACTGTGAAGTTATGTTTTTCCTTACCCAGATCCAGATCCAGCCAGGGGACGGGTCTTCTAGGCATAGTGGCTAGTACAGCATAATTAAATAGAAAAAACCTACCATGTTTGCTCAGAAATGAGGCAAGCTGGATTGTAAGGTGAACCTTTGTCCACAAAAAAAGCTTCTCCCGAGAGAAAAGTACGTAAAAAAAATCCCAGAAATAGCTGCTTTCCAAGACATGCAGGTTTCAAGTTTTCCCTCTCACATAATCTGTAAATTGGGGGACGAGGTATGGGATAATAGCCTGGATTTATTCATGACAGGTACCCAGTGGCGTAGCGTGGGGGGTGCAGGGGGGGCCGGCCGCACCGGCGCAATATCTGGGGGGGCGCACTAGCCCTATGCGGCCGCCAGGGCCGTCTTTAACGCGGGGCAAACGGGGCAGCTGCCCTGGGCCCATTTACTCCTGGGGGGCCCCAAGGCAGCTGTCCCGTGGGCCCCCAGCCCCTGCTGCCGCGTTCACAGCGCATTGCGCTTGTGAACGCTTTTTTCCGGCAAGCCGCATCCGATGGATGCGACGGCCGGAAAAAAAAAAATAAAAAAAAAACTGCCGCCGGATGTGACGTCGCGTCACATCCGGTTTCTGTTTCCCTCCTCCGTGCAAGAGGGAAGACTGCACGGAGGAGACATCCGGCGGGGGACACGGAGCAGCTTCATGTAAGTACGGGGGCGGGGGGGGCTGGCTGGCACAATATTCCTGGTATCTGACTGGCACTATATTGCTGGGTATCTGATTGGCACTATATTACTGGGTATCTGATTGGCACTATATTACTGGGTATCTGATTGGCACAATATTACTGGGTATCTGATTGGCACTATATTACTTGGCATCTGATTGGCACTATATTACTGGGTATCTGATTGGCACTATATTACTGGGTATCTGATTGGCACTATATTACTTGGCATCTGATTGGCACTATATTACTGGGTATCTGATTGGCACTATATTACTGGGTATCTGATTGGCACTATATTACTTGGCATCTGATTGGCACTATATTACTGGGCATCTGACTGGCACTATATTACTGGGCATCTGGCTGGCACAATAATACTGGGCATCTGACTGGCACAATAATACTGGGCATCTGACTGGCACTATATTACTGGGCATCTGGCTGGCACAATAATACTGGGCATCTGACTGGCACAATAATACTGGGCATCTGACTGGCACTATATTACTGGGCATCTGGCTGGCACAATAATACTGGGCATCTGGCTGGCATAATATTACAGGCATCTGGCTGGCACTATATTACTGGGCTCTGACTGGCACAATATTACAGGCATCTGACTGGCATAATATTACAGGCATCTGACTGGCACAATATTACAGGCATCTGACTGGCACAATATTACAGGCCTCTGACTGGCACAATATTCCTGGCCTCTGACTGGCACACTATTACAAGCATCTGACTGGCATAATATTACAGGCATCTGACTGGCACAATATTACAGGCATCTGACTGGCACAATATTCCTGGCCTCTGACTGCACACTATTACAGGCATCTGACTGGCATAATATTACAGGCATCTGACAGGCACCATATTCCTGGGCTCTGACAGGCACAATATTCCTGGGCTCTGACAGGCACAATATTCCTGGGCTCTGACAGGCACAATATTCCTGGTATCTGATTGGCACAATATTATTGGTATCTGACTGGCACAATATTACTGGTATCTGACTGGCACATTATTACTGGGCTCTGACTGGCACAATATTGCAGGCATCTGACTGGCACAATATTACTAGGCTCTGACTGGCACAATATTACTGGGCTCTGACTGGCACAATATTACTGGCATCCGAAAGTTACAATATTACTGGCATCTGAATGGCACAACAATTATGGCATATGTGTGTGTGTGTGTGTGTGGGGGGGGGGGGGGGGGTAACATTAGAGGTACAGGATTGAGGAAGTTGGCTCCATCTAGCCCAGTCTTGGATCATCTCCAGGGTATGGTTCCATTTTGATGTTTAGTTTTTGTTCTTGATATTTTTTGTCGTTTACGATGGTTGTGAGACGACATATAATAGCATGGCCCATGCTAGGTTACTACATGTGTATATTTGTATTCATAGACCTGCTGAAAATGTGGAGAATGTGTGTAATGCATGTTCGCACTCAATAAAGTGTTGGAAAATAAACTTGTATTTAGATGCATTTTACTTTAATTACATAAGTATTTTCATAACAAACAATACATGTCCTTGGGGGGTAACGGTTTCTTTAACTAATCTAGTAGAAGAGACTCGAGTGCTAAAATCCACGGGTTAGGGGGCGCAAATTACTTGCCTTGCCCCGGGTGCTGACAACCCACGCTACGCCACTGCAGGTACCAGAAAACACTCTATTAGCAACATATATAACTAAGGTTGCCACCTTTTCTACAAAAAAATACCGCCTTGCTGGTGCCTCCATAGACTTAATAATGGCATCAAGCCAATTTCTTACCGGCCTGGCGGTAAACCTATATAACCTCACCAGACATATCGTTGATTACCAAACTGAGGAGAGAGGTTTGACAGGAGGGATCTCACATATCCCCGACCTTGACATTATATCTTTGGCAGATCACACACTAAAAACTTTTCAAACACACTCCATACCCAACATATCAAGAAATGCATCAACAAATTGTTCATGGAGCTTATTACTTACCCAAAAGGCTTTTTGCTATGGGGGCTAGGGAGACATCTGTTTGTCCCACATGTGGTCAGGAGGTCATTGCATTTGCAGATAGGACCATACACTCACGCTCCAACATAACCTAGGATCAAACACATTGCACTCACAAGTCAAGAAAAGATCAGGAAAATGTTTTCAGACCATTGCATTCTCCAGGAGTATCACTATCATGTTGACCTCACACAGCAACAGCTTCCTCTTCCTGTAATTGACTCACTTTCATAGGTCTCCTCCTTCCACTCTCACTCTCAGCTGAAATGCTAAGGCAAATGCCAATAGAAAATAAAATGTATACATGGTTCTCCTATTCCAGTCACCACTGGGGAGGGCTAGAGCTAGTTTCTCTTTTAAAAAATGTTGTGTGCTACACAGCCACTAAAGTTTATATTGCACCAAAGTCGTTTGGATACCTAGACTGTCCTTTTTTTGCTAAAGTAAAGAGAGAGGCTCTGATATATCCAGTATTTTCAAAAACGTCCACTCAATAAAGAGAGAATTTCAGGGAATTTAGATGGGAATTTCTTACTTTTTTTTAATTTCTGGGAACTTAAAGCCAAAGTAGCGGAGTTGGAAACTTTTGCAACTCGGCTTTGATGGCCTAAAGATTGAAATTCCCATCTTGATTACCTTCAATTCTCTCATTACTGAGTAGATCCCAGAAAATTTCTTATACATCACCACCCCCTACAAATAGAAATGACTGCTATAAATAGTCTAATTAACTTTTGTACAATTAATTTCGAAGTACATCATATGTATTTCTTAGGTATTTTTTTTCTATTTGCACAAAGCATTGCCCATTTCCAATAATAATGTTTAATTAGCACCTGTAAAAGGTTTTTGATCTATTTGGTTACAGTTCATTTCCTGACTGAATTGGAAAGAATAAGCCATATTAGTAATTGTTTAGGCCACACCTCGGGCTCATCAGCTGCTGCTGAGTAACAACTCTTACTAAACTCAGCTAGCATTGAGTTGCCATGTAAATGTGGCTGTGAAGGGATAGACTAAATGCCTCTTCGGTAAAAGAAGAAATAAAGAAAATTAAAGATGATTTAGTAAAACAAAATATCCGAAAATGATATCTTGGCTCCGAGACAAGTAAGATGAAGATGAAGGTAAACCTTTTTTCTGTAAGGCAGCTTGATACATTCCAGCTGTTAGGGAGGAGTGTAGAAAAGCACTTAATAATGTAGACAGATATTACATTCCATATAATGCAAGCTACAGATCCAACCTGTCAGTATACCTACTATATTTATTTTCTAACTATCTTGTGTCAATAATTTGACCATTAACCCGTTAAGGATGAGACTGTTTTTGAAATGTTGCTTCCATAGGACAGAGGAAATGTTTACCCTTCTGTGGTTTTTGTGTTTAGCTTTAATTTTCCTCTTTTTCTTTCTCATTTACTGTACCCACACAAATTATGGGGGGTTTTTTTTTCGCGATACAATTATTTTGATCATATCATGTAATTTAATGTTAATGAATGTAAATTTTCACCATTAAAATATGGTAAAATATTAAAAAAAAAATCACTTTCTGACTTTTACTTAAATATTTTACTCATCTACAAAAGCTAAGGCAATCCTGCTAAATAGATTCTAATATTTGTCCTGAGTTTATAAATAGTCATAGTATAAATATTGTTTTGCAAATTATAGAGCAATAATTGAGAGTAGCGTACTGCATTTCCCAACCAGTTTCTCCTATAGTGAGTTTTTGACCCCAGCCATAATCTTCAACCTAACTCTAACCCTAACTGTAACCCTAATGCTAATCTAAACTAACTCCAATCCATAACGGAATGGCATGCTGGCATTCCAATGTAGCGTTGCCATCGCTCCACTGAGCGATCATGGGTAATTTTAACACCAGATTTTGGTGTTGCTTAATGCCTCGACATCGAGGCATCACAGCAACACCGCCTGAGCGGTGGATGCGATTGTTGATAGCATCCACCGCTCGTTTTAACGGAGGACATTCCTTGCCATCACTCAATCCAAATGGCACAAATTAACATGACGAAACGGAATGTTAGATCGTCATTAAGAGGTTAAAATAAGTTAAAATATCAAGATATAAAAACCTAATTTTAAAAAATGTGTCTTTGTGCTAAAGGTTCATAGATCAAAAACTCCTGTTGGAGGAAGGAGACACTGCTGCCGAAGGCTGCTATCTTCTATCTCTTGTATTTGTTTGATTGGCACAGCTCCAAATATGTTTTTTTTTATAAATACATAATTTGAAATATTTTTGACAGTGCATTGTGTGTGTTTATTTAACCCCTTAATGACACGTTCCCATAGGTCCTGTGTCTAAATTACCGTCAGAGGCGATCAGAGAGTGTTGCCATGATGCCTCCATGTTGAGATATCAGGCAACACTGTAGAAGCCCCTCCGATATCTATGGGTGTCAGGATTGGGCTGGCAGAATTTCCACTATGTTTATTATTTTTGCTAATCAATTCTGGTATTTTTAAACACTTAAATATTAACACTTTGTTTCCATGCCAACAAACAGAAGTATGTTTGTCTCAAAAATGTGAAATTGTAAACAGAATACATTTTTAAATGCACCTCAGTCTTTCTCATTTACATCCTGCATCCTTGTTAATCTTCCCTATAGAGTAACTTCACACCCACTTCCTTTTCCTTATCTTAAATGGTCAACTTGAGGTCATGTTTGTTTGAGTCAAAACATTATATCAATGAACTTCACCACTTAAAGGGATATGACATCTACCAAATGCACTTTAATGCATCCAATAGGGTTTCTAATATGCTGCTTGGTCTTTTGGATTAATATTAAAGATTTCCACTAGAAATCCTATAAATGCATACAGTATACATTTCCAATAAAAAAACTGTATGAAATGAGATACTGGAAGTATAAATTTCCAATAAAACTGGGCCAAACCAGAGCAGGAATTTGGTTTATGTTTTGGGATAATGGATGTATAATATCTAATATATATTAAAGTGCTTCATAGGTGCAACACAGCAAACTTCAAACACCTCCACTACTATGTGTTGCTTATGGCAACACAAATAAACATATGAAAAAATACTTAAATGTAATTAATATTCTGAAGAAGAACATAACAGTGGGAGTTCATTCTGGACTTGAAACCTGATTCTCTAAAAATTATCCAATAACCTCTGAAGAACTGGCAAAAAAAAAAAGGGAAAAGAGTAATAGGAGTCAGAGTTTAAAATGACGCACTTCTGAGCAGCAAATCTGACAGTTGCAGTACTGAGGGCAAGCTCTTCAAGATATGCTGGTGATTTTATATATGCCTATATAAAATACAGTTCTATGTAGAAATATATTTAATTTAGAACCTGCAATTTGACGTAACATGCCATACATTTTTTTGCGATCCTAACAAATTGGTGCCAGTTTATACTGTATGAGGCAACTGTGATGTACTTTATCACAGATTATATATATACTAATAATAAATGATGCAGATGTGTTCCTAAGGCTTAGTGTTATTAGCCACACACAATAAGTAAGAAGTAATTAGTGGCACTGATTTTTCAGTATTTAATTTGCTGGAACTGGCTTATGGATTTTAAAGTACTGTATATGCTTGGAGAGACAAAGACCCTATGTTGTTACCCACAAACTGACAGTGGTACAGTATTGCATTGAATAGTATATAGTAAATATAGACATAATTCTTTATTATTCCTAAGTATATAGCTAGTAGTATTCCCATAAGTATATAGTTAGCTTGACATAGATGGTAATATAGGATAGCTCCAATCAATATATAGTGAGAAAGACAGATGGTGTTACAGTATAGCTCCTGTCAGTATATAATTAGCCATAAATATGCAAGGCAACACAACAATATTTTAAATGGTGCACGGGTGCCCACTCACAACTACTCAATTAGAATAAATAAATCAGTTTGACAAAGGCTTGCCTAAGATTTTGTGTGTTAAAAATGGTATTGGGTTTCCAGTGAATAAAACCATGGAGGGGCCACTCATTGAGGTCTAGGGAGGATACATTGACGTATGCTGCCACGCTTGTAGCTCTTTTTTTAAATCCTGGAACTTCTTCACAAAATTAGGTCAGCATGTTCAGGATTCATGTGCAAAGTGCTCTCCTCAGGTGATATGCACACACTAGGGGAGTGGGTAGAAATGATCTGTCTACTAAAAGCTTTAGAGCAATTATTATTAGATGTGACAAAAAAAAAACTAGATAATTACTAGTAATTAAATTTAACACATCTATAGGTAATTTGTAAGGCCACATCTACAGTTTTGCTTATCACTAAACAAGTAGTTTAAGAAACTATGGTTTATTGAGTTCCTTTCTCTTGTGCTTTTTCAACATTTTTTTTAGCTGGTTCTAGCTGGTAAGTTTTTTGGAGCACAACATCTTTGCACAGTAATTTCTCAAATGTATCAATAATTATAATAAGTATGCAGTATATGTATTGCTTTCAATTTAGTGGGTAATGGTATACACAGTGCAGCATGTTCACTAAACAGTGAACTGTGGTGAACTGAAAAGTGAATTGCAGAAATCGGCCATTAATAGCGCAGAAAATAATATTGTGAGCGGCTGTGTGTGTTTGATATTATAGCTCTGTTACTACAATTGTGACTCTTTTTGTATGTGTGCATGTGTTTGTACATGTGTGTACTTGTGTATGTGACTGTGTGGGTACATGTGCCTGCATGTGTATGTGACACTGAAAGTGTTACTGTGTGTTTAAATGCCTGTGGGTGCGATCAGCACGAGGCAGCAAAATATACATTTACATAAGGCGGGGAAAAGACCTGCACCAGCCCTGCATAAAGGGTATCATTACATATGTAAGTACATTAGGCAGTGGCAGTGGAAAAAACCCACACGAGCCACTGTGGTAAAATTGCCACTTAGCCCTGACTACGTAGCACATCACACCACTTGTAAGTACAGTTTCCATTGCAACCTGATTGGCCACCCTAGGAGGGCCAACCAACCCCTATGACACCTGCGACTATACTGACAAGTGATGTGTGTACTAATCTGGTATGGTGGACAATGGGGTTGTATTGTCATGGTGATGTGCTACATTGTCAGAGGGTCACAAGAGCTGTTCTAGCAGTGTGTAAAATAATATATGCAATTTCCTGCAATATATACTTGTATGTGATATATTTATGAATGTATTACGTTATATTAGTGACCTTGGATCCTGCCATTCATGTGGATGTTACTTTGACATGTACCACTTATCTAAGAATTGTTGCAGACCATGCACACCCTTTCATGGAAAGGGAATTCCCTGATGGGATTGGCCTCTTTAAGCAGGATAATGTACCCTGCCACAAAGCACAAATGGTTCAGGAAGGTTTTGAGAAACACAACAAGTTCAAGGTGTTGATTTGGCCTCCAAATTCCCCAGATCTCAATACAATTGAGCATCTGTGGGATGTGCTGGACAAACAAGTCTGATAGGCCCCACCTCACAACTTACAGGACTTAAAGGATCTGCTGCTGACGTCTTGGTGCCAGATACCACAGAAAACCTTCAGAGGTCTAGTGGAGTCCATGCTTCGACAGGTCAGGACTGTTTAGGCAGCAAAAGGGGACCTACACAATATTAGGCAGGTGGTCATAATGTTATATGTATTTGATATATTAATATCTGTATATTAAGACTATGTATTTATATTTATTATTTTTAAGTATTATTGTATATATTATTTTATAATGTATTTTATTATATTATGTTATATATATTATTATATATTTTTATTGTTTTTATAACATTTGAACTGTTTTTTCTTTAAAGGATTTATACTTTTGTATTATATTTGGGAGTTTTGGGGTGGATTTCACACCAATTGCATGAGGATTATTTGTATTTTACGGAACTAAATAAAAATATTCAACAGAAACTAATGTGGTCTGTGCCATCTTCCAACTTGTAAATGGATGCACTAATGCAAATCAACCTACCTGCAAATGTAAACTAAAAAAGAGTAATACATAATTAATTGTACTGTTCTACTGCATCAGTGTATGAGATTTGTAGTTTTCCTGATTTTTGTAGTTGTCTTGTTTTATCTGAGTACCAATTATTATACCTGTCATGATTCATAGAGTGAGCCCACGCTGTAAGATCATACGCCAAGGCTATTTTACATCAGGCAGAGAACATAACAAGGCTAAACATAAAAGTGTACTCACAATATAATAAAACCATTTTCTGAACAAAAAAAATGAATTCCAAAGCTTTTAACATGGGATGTGCTCAACTGACAATGTTGTGGAGGGACACTCCAGGAATCAAACTAACTTTAATTTTCAGGTTAAGAATTGCAAAGAAACCCCCCCCCCAAAAAATCTACACATACTTAATCTTAATCTAAAAATATTAGTTTTAGTATACATTTATTTCTCTGGGGTATTTTCAGACCAATGTTATCATTTAAATCCTTACCTAGTGTTTTCATTGTTCCATATAAGGTTATGGTCAACAACTTGGATTAGTAGCCTTCAGAGATTCCATCCCAAGATCACTACTAATTGTTTACTTAACAATATGCTTGCAAACTTTTCCCACGCTTAAAGCAATAATTATAGATTATCTTTTTAGATCAAAAGGATATCTTATCTCTTGTTTGAGCCAAAAATAGCCAAATTCACAGAACCTTATTAAAAATAATTAATGGAAAAGCTACTGTAAAAAAAATGTATGTTATTTCTATTATTTCATTATAGCATTTATATTTAATACATCTACAATTAATGGAATCTTTCAATTAAACAAAACTTGTTTTTTGTCCTAAAATGCAGTTAATCTAGTTTATGTATATTTATTTTTAGTTATTTCGATTTTTATCCATGAAAGACAATCTGCTTAGTGTCATCTTGGGTCTTAAAGGCCAAGTATTCAAGAATCATATTGTTTTTGGTCTAGGGTCAGTTGAAGGAATACATAGGGGGGGATGGGACACTTCATTGTGGCTGCATCCACTTCACCGCCGTCACTTCACCACACGACAGCTCGTCGCGGGAGATTTCATCGGGGGACATTTCATCGCTAAAGGTAAGTTTTAATGTGTTAGAGTTAGAAGATAGCACTGTTCATGGTTGATATTTACTGGACTTTGTAACAAACAATTTAATGATGTTTTATATCATTACAGACTTTGTCAAGGAAAGCTCACAAGGGGTGAGTTTGCTACCAGTCTCCTCTCAAACCTGACTCCCCTAATCTTGCTTATCCCTGAAAAGTTTATCAATAATTGATTTGTGTATTCTAAATCTGTTTAATTTACTTACAAATATGAAGTTAGCAGCTTCCTCCCACTCACTTATCCAGCATTTTTCGTTTCAAACAATTTAAAAAATGCAATGAAGTAATGATAACTATACTTGCAATGTGTACATAGATATATTACAAATAGATATACTGCCAAATCATGGACACATAACTTTTATGTGTTCGCTAATAGAATAAAGAATGCCTGTGTGTCCAGAAGGAATCAATTCAAACTAATCAAGGGGCAATTGTAGGATTAATGAATTGATTCTCTTTTGAACACGTATGGATTATACATGGTATAGCTGTGTTCATAAATGCAGATAGTAGGTGATGTTCTGGGGACAAGTAAAAAAAACAGTGGGAGATGTAGATGAATAAACTGTGTTATATTTAAAAAAAAGGACATAAATAAGTGTTAATTTAAACAAGACATAATTTGCCCAAAATACACGTGGATCAGTTATGTTTTGTTTTTGCACAAATGTCATACTTTACATTATCATGAGACATTTTGACTTGTGCCACAAAAATGTACAAACAAATATGTGAAATCACAACTTCATAATGATGCACTTTGCATCACAATTGCCTAAAACTGTCCAACAAACCTGAAAACACTGCAGTATCTTTTTATCTTGCCTCTATTAACAGACAATGTTTTAACTGGGGACTCTTATAAACAGTGCATGGACCTTCCAGTTGCAAAAGAATGTTATGTAATCTGCTGTGCAAGTGATTGTACTCTCCATGGAGGAATTAACTGACATATATTTAATTGGTCTTGACCTCTTACACAGCACTAAAAAATGAGTTATTCATAGTGAATAGGGAATTTACATCATGACTGTAATAATTTATGAGGTTAATGGGTCTCCACAATATGCACTTATCTGATCTGAAATATATTCGGACTGGACATAATGCCCAGTCCAAATGACTCCCAGCCTTCTAAGACAGGTCGGGTAGTAGTCCTGAGCCTTATGCAAACACAGAAAATGATCTCCCCCTTGGAATCTGTGGGTGCCGAAGGCCCCAGACCTCTTAGGTAGGGGGGACGATTCAATCCTTTGGGTGCCAAGGGGTGGGCAGTGAATTTATATGATCAGATGCCTTGAATCCCAGCTTCTCTATTGGCTGTTTTTCAAAAATCCTTCCCTGGGCGCAGATCAATGTTGGAACAGGGATTGAGGTAATAATTTTATTTACAGGGCAGGTGCCAGTGGTGTGGGCAGTGATTTTTTTCTTTTAACAGATGAATCGACCCCCCACCTCGGCAAGGTAGCAGTGCGGGGGGGGGGGGGGGGGTAGGTAAGGATTTCTTTTATTTTTATATTATTTAGTAATTCTCTGAGTCTGGGGCTATGTCCAGCCACAGACCCCAGGGGTCAGTAATTTATATTATTTTATTAGCCAGTCCTGAACTACAGGGGGTCAGTAATTTGTATTATTTATGGGTTTGGGGCCGTTGGAAGAGTCAATTAGTTATTATGGGGGCCAGATGTATTTCAGCCATCTCTGAACCTCAGAGGTGGGGGGAGGAGGGAGTATTTTTTTTAGCCGATGTGTTAAAGGGCAGCTGGGACCCATTTGGGCAGCTCCCAATACCATTATTTAAAGGGGGATTGGGCCTCTTGCCCATGATTGTTTCTAGGGGCCCACTGCAGCAGATTTTTTTTTCAGGGAGAAATTGGCTATGTACTGTTTGGGGACACTGACAAACTGTTTGGGAACATAGATGGCACATACAAGTTGTTTGGGAGCAACAAGGCCCTAACAAGCTGTTTGGGGACAATGATGGCACAGACAAGCTTTTTGTGGATAAAAATGGCACATACAAGCTGTTTGGGGATAAAAATGGCACATACAAGCTGTCTGAGGGCACATATGGCACACATAAGCTGTTTAGGGGCACTGACAGGATATTTTGGAACACATATAGCACTGACGGGCTTTTAGGGGGCAAAGATACCAGCTGTTTGGGAAAAAATGGGAAAAATGGCACATACAAGCTGTTTGGAGACAATGTTGTCACCGACAAAGATGACACTTACAAACGGTTTGGGGACAAATATGGCACATACAAGCTGTTTGGGGACAAAGATGGCACTCCAAGAAATGAAAGATATGTATGAGGTAATCCTGTAGGCAGGAGTATCTGGCTAATGCAAATCATAAGGAACCCAAAATGAATTCTTAATCATAGAGGATCTCATGTATACATGGGTTCCATTTTTATCTTCTCTGTACTCCTCTTCTGGTCATTGTGTGTTTAACATTTCACATATAAATCAGCATATACTGTATCCTGTGCCTGTATGTGCCTGCTTCTTTGCATTAGCCAACATTCCTGCCCTGAGGATTACCTCATCTGTATCTTTTGTTGCTTGGATTACATTGCATTTGGGATGCTGACGGTCATTAGCCGCAGGAAGCTGTTATTGTCTATATGCCTTTATTTGCCATTTGGAATTTGAAAAATACTTTACTGTGAAACAAAGATGACAGTGACAAGTTGTTTGAGGTCAAGGCTGGCACTGTGGGGCTCTGGGGAGCCCACAGGTAAATTTTTTCTAGTTATGCCCCTGCATCAAAAATAATATCTGATAGTGGCAAAATGTTCTGATTGTGCTGTGTCACAAAATAAAGTGGCAGCATGCAGCTTGGATTGATGAAGTACTTGGTTACCTAGCAATTACTGGGTGGAACTCTCTATAATAGGTTCTGTTGCCTCATGACAGGAGCTGCACTATGTGTACAGATTATAACACGTATTAATGCTCATGCCAGTTAAAACTTTACAGTCTTGCATGTTGCTACATATTGCTAAATAAATGAATGCAAGATATAATTCATAATGTCATCTGGTTTTGGGATAGGTTTAATTTCATAACAACTGATCCCTTCATGAAAAGTGTATGACATAAAACGCTGAATCCAGTCTTTCATTGAGCAATATTTTTCAAATATATTTCAGTTTTTCTATAAAAATATGCTTTACATTTAACTCCCTGCTTGCCAAAAACTATTGGAAAAACAATATTTCTTCCTGGCCTGACCCATATAACAAACTCCTTAAATAACACCACAATATACCTAAACATATTTGCAATGATATGCACCAATATTGTTCACTGTGAACATTTACTGGAATCTGTTACAGACAAGTTAAAGGACAACTGTGTTTAATTGAAAGATTTTATCAAATTTAGATGGTTTATAAAGAATCTTTTTTAATGAAATAAAAAAATAAGTGTCTAATTGAGCCCTCTTTACTCCTTATAGTTCTCTCAGGGGGCAGACATTTTGTTTAGAATCTTGGGTCAGATCATCACTCACCTTGGTTCGGATGAACAAAGATCTGAACCATCTGACCAAAAGATTCTAAACAAAATGTCTGCCTCCTGGTAGAGCTATATGGAGTAAAGATGGCTCAATAAGGTACTTCATTTGTATTCTTTTATTAAAGCATTTCTATATAAAATGCCTACACTTGATGCCATAGTTCAATTAAACAGAACTTCATTTTTTTGCTACAGTTGTCCTTTAATGATGTTCTATGGAGTAGGCTGGCACCCATCCAGATCTACAATATACCAATCATGAATTTGCGCATTAACAAGCTTGCAGTGCCTTTTTCAAATGGCAACTAAGAAAAGGGATATTAGTCATTACAGACAGACGGCAGGAGATAAAATACTTAACAACTCTGAGAGCATTAGATTTATTTCAATGCTTTTTTTAAATGTTTTGGGGGCGCCAATAGCGGTTATACACCAATATAGCGGTAAACGATTGCAAATACTTCACCAGGATAACAACTATGTTAAACCCACTACTATTCATGAACAAAAGGCTGCATCAAAACACATTTGGGAGGGAAAATACGCACCATTTAATTCAAATGCCATCAAAGTTTAAAATGTCAGAAGGCTCCTAAAACCTACAAACCACTCAACATTTTAACCGCAGAACAAAGGAGACACAAGACCATCTTAAAGAAAAGCATGGTGATATCTACGATTAGAGTACTGGTAATTGTTTGGAATGTAAACACAAATAATGTGGATTCTTCTGTGAAAACTAAAAATAAAATTTACCACCATAGTCTAAGAATTTCTTAACAACATAGTAGTTTCAATTAGCTCACTCTGTTGACATCACAATTAAAAGGAAATTGAATTCAATCATAGCTATGACAGGTCTATTGTAATTCTATGGAGCTAAAAAATGTTCTGAGACGTGTGTCTGATATAACAATATAATAAATACATCAATATGACCTAACAACATTATTGTTTACGGTTTAGCATATGTAGAACCTGCGAATCCGTTTTAGATAAATACTTTTGTTGTGATTTAAAGGAATGCTGGCTTAGGTAGGTTTTGAGGGAAATGTTTAAAATATTTGTAACATGCTACATATATTTTTAACAATAACAAAAAGCTTCAAGCGCTTAGTTGTTCTACAACCCTAGTATGTTTTCACAGCTACTGTACAGAACATTAACAAGTAATCACATACCAGCAGCCTGGGTGTATGTTTAACCATTTCAGGGTCAGAGGGATAGCCTCAGCATAAATGACCCATAGCAGTGTAAGTCGAAACTATTTTACACCAACAGAGGGAAAAACAAGGATATAAATATTTAAAAATAGACATTCATAATTGAAAGAAAATGGGGTATTATTTACTCTTGTTTTGCTAATTTTTTTTAAATAATTCACAAATATATATATATATAAAATCATACTTATAAGGGTCTACTCTGTAAAGAAAAAATTGCCGGGAAATGAGAAATGACAATAAAAATTCCCATCTCAAACTGATTTAATTTGCTACCTGTATTACGAGTTTGCTATATTTACAACTTGAATTCCATATTGCTCCATAAATAAAAGGGGCATGTGGTGAAATAATTCAAATACAATCACTTTCTAGAAAAAGAAAGGGACAAATATTATTAACTGACAGAGAATAATTAAATGGTAACCCATTGATGTTATAACTTTAGTATTATTATTATTTTATATCGTTATTCTGTAAACTAATACCATACCTCCCAACTTTGCCCCCTGGCAAATCGGGACACAAGGGGGGTGGAGTCTGGGGAGGCGGTGTCACTACTACCGCTCATTTGTGTTAACACTCTCACCCGTTTTTTATCCTGGCTTGATCCTGCTTACTGTGCATGCCCAGTAAGAATTCTCTGGTGTCTGGGACACCGGAGAATGCGATCAGGAAGGTGGATTGCAGTCCTGAGTCCCGCTAACTCTGTCGTAAAAAATGGGACAGAGGTAGAATTCGGCAGGACAGCGGAACATACCTCCCAAATCGTGACTGTCACGTGCAAAGTGCTACAGTTTGGAGGTATGTAAAAGATTAGGTTAGGGAGCTTTCCTTAGTGTGTATTTATATGGGGAAAACCTATTCAATCCCACTTGATACAGAGCATAGAAGGGAACTACAGACTGTTTTAGACAAACAGACAAAAGTAGAAAACCCATCTTGCTAGCAGGCTAGTACAAAATTGTCTTCAGGCCAATGTTAACGCCTTTGCAACAATGGATGTTCCAAGGCAAGGCATTAAGCAACACCTAAATCCGCTTCTGAATTCACCCCTGATCACTCCATAGAGTTAATGAGGGTGCCACATTAGACAAAAAGAGGCAAACAGAAGTAGAGAACCAGTGGAGGAACTATCATGGTCCCAGGGGTCTCAGCTGCGACCAGGCCCGTCACTCCACAGATGTTCTGTCAACCCCTGCTGATAGCTGCCAACTGTCCCAGATGGCCAATGTCCCCCCAACGCTTATATATCACGATCGCGGGAAAGTCCTGGGAAGATGGGGTGTCTCCTGATCACGGTGGTTATGTGACGGTGTGCATGGCTGTGTGAGCTACCTCTCACAGCAGCAGCTTTTGTTTTTCTTGTAACTTTTTTTTTCTTTGGCCGGATATGACAGCAAGTCATATCCAGAGACTGTATTTCCCTCCTCCGTGCAGGAGGGAAGCGTGCAGCACGGAGGAGGTGTGGGGACACGGAGCAGCCAGGAAGTGAGTACTGAGGAAGGGGGGAGAAGGGTGACAAGACTAAATAATGTGCAAAACAATACTGGCAAAGGAATAGCAAAACAACACTGGCAAATGAGGGGCAAAATAACACTGGCAAATGAAGGGCAAAATAATACTGGCATATGAATGGCAAAATAACACTGGCATATGAATAGCAAAATAACACTGGCATATGAATGGCAAAATAACACTGGCATATGAAGGGCAATATAATACTGGAGTAGGCTGGGTCATTTGCAAATGAAGGGCAAAATAACACTGGCAAATGAATAGCAAAATAAATCTGGCATATTAATTACAAAATAAATCTGGAAAATAAATGTCAAAACAACACTGGCATATTATTGGGCAAATTGGCTGTGGCATATTAAATTTCAAAATAACACTGGCATATTATTGGGAAACTTGGCTGTGGCTTATTAATGGCGAAATAACACAGGCATATTAATTGGCAAATTGGCTGTGGCTTAATAATAGCAAAATAACACTGATATCTTATTGGGCAAACTGTCTGTGTCTTAATAATGGAAAATTAACACTGGCATATTATTGGGCATATTGGCTGTGGCTTATTAATGGCATAATAACCCTGGCATATTATTGGGCAAATTTGCTGTGGCTTATTAATGGCAAAATAACACTGGCATATTATTGGGCAAATTACACAAATACTGAAAAATGCACTGGCATTATGGCTCAAGCATAACTTTGATGCAATCCATTCATGCACGTCAGTATGAAAATAAGTGTCCATGAATGGCAGTTTGGAAATGTGGTCACCCTAGTTCAACCCCTGCTTAGACCATTTATGCTGCTCATTTAACAGTGCTGAACAGGGTACACTGCACCCAGACTGGATCACCTGACCTCACGGCGCTCTGTCAAAGAAGTGCTGGAGACACGGAAGCTGATGAGGCAGGGACAACATGGCAATGAAGATCCACTGCACACAGGTCTGTGCATACTAACTTTGTGTCTCTGTGTGTGTGTCTGTTTGTGTATCCTGACAGTGTGTCTGCATGTGTATACTAATATAGAAGCACAAGTGACATTTTAGTTGTGCCTAGTATGAGGATAAACTGGCATGTACTTTTGATAGTACACATCAGTTTATCCTCTGACCGTCAGCTACCATGCTTCCATAGGAAGCAGGTAGCTGTCTGGTCGTGACCGCCTCTCTCTGCGCCTCGTTTTTGCATGGGTTGAGCAGGGGGGACCTTTATATGCCATTCTTTTCCCATTTAATATGCCAGTATTTTTCCCCTCAATATGCCATTTAATATGCCAGTATTTTGCCCCTCATTATGCCATTTAATATGCCAGTATTTTGCCCCTAAATATGCCTGGATTTTGCCCCTCAATATGCCAGGATTTTGCCAATTAATATGCCAGGATTTGCCAATTAATATGCCAGTATTTTGCCCCTCAATATGCCTGGATTTTGCCCCTCAATATGCCAGGATTTTGCCAATTAATATGCCAGGATTTGCCAATTAATATGCCAGGATTTTGCCCCTCAATATGCCAAGATTTTAACAATTAAAATGCCAGGATTTTACCAATTAATGTGCCAGGATTTTGCCCCTGAATGTGCCAGGATTATGCCATTTAATATGCCAGTATTTTGCCCCTCAGTATGCCATTTAATATGCCAGTATTTTGCCCCTCAATATGCCAGTATTTTGCCCCTCAATATGCCAGGATTTTGCCAATTAATATGCCAGGATTTGCCAATTGATATGCCAGGATTTTGCCCCTCAATATGCCAGGATTTTACCAATTAAAATGCCAGGATTTTGCCAATTAATATGCCAGGATTTTACCAATTAATATGCCAGGATTTTGCCCCTCAATGTGCCAGGATTATGCCATTTAATATGCCAGGATTTTGCCCCTCAAAATGGCAGGACTTTGCTCCTCAATATGCCAGGATTTTGCCAATTAATATGCCAGGATTTTGCCCCTCAATATGCCAGGATTATGCCAGGATTTAGCCATTTAATATGCCAGGATTTAGCCCCTCAATATGCCAGGATTTAGCCATTTAATATGCCAGGATTATGCCATTTAATATGCCAGTATTTTTCCCCTCAGTATGCCATTTAATATGCCAGTATTTTGCCCCTCAATATTCCAGGATTTTGCCAATTAATATGCCAGGATTTGCCTATTAATATGCCAGGATTTTGCCCCACAATATGCCAGGATTTTACCAATTAATATGCCAGGATTTGCCAATTAATATGCCAGGATTTTGCCCCTCAATATGCCAGGATTTTATCAATTAATATGCCAGGATTTTTCCAATTAATATACCAGGATTTTACCAATTAATATGCCAGGATTTTGCCCCTCAATGTGCCAGGATTATGCCATTTAATATGCCAGGATTTTGCCCCTCAAAATGCCAGGACTTTGCTCCTCAATAAGCCAGGATTTTGCCAATTAATATGCCAGGATTTAGCCATTTAATATGCCAGGATTATGCCATTTAATATGCCAGGATTTTGCCAATTAATATGCCGGGATTTTGCCCATCAATATGCCAGGATTATGCCATTTAATATGCCAGGATTTTGCCCCTCAATATGCCAGGATTTAGCCATTTAATATGCCAGGATTTAGCCCCTCAATATGCCAGGATTTAGCCATTTAATATGCCAGGATTATGCCATTTAATATGCCAGGATTTTGCCCCTCAATATGCTAGGATTTTGTCAAATAATATGCCAGGATTTTGCCCCTCAATATGCCAGGATTATGCCATTTAATATGCCAGGATTTAGCCATTTAATATGCCAGGATTTAGCCCCTCAATATGCCAGGATTTAGCCATTTAATATGCCAGGATTATGCCAATTAATATGCCAGGATTTAGCCAATTAATATGCCAGGATTTAGCCAATTAATATGCCAGGACTTTGCCCCTCAGTTTAAGAGTGGGGTATTTTATTTTTTTATTTTTTCCTGGCGTGACCACGCCAGTATAGCGCATCACCCCCTGATGGCGGGCCTGATTCAGCAGTCAGAGTAGGGCAACAACCAGGAAATCGTATGTGAGACACAGAAGATAGTAAACCCACTTGTATCTATTAAGATACAAGTCGGGTTTACTTAAAAGTCCCGGGACGTGTTTTGTTTAACCCTTGCTTCCTACAAGGAAGTAAGGGTTAAACAAGGTTTAATGTTCCTTTAACTATAGTCGCTACTGCGACTGGTCCTGGTACTCTTGGGAAGCGTGTTGTGTGGTGAAATTGGGGAGCCCTTGACAATTTTTGCACTGGGGCCCCATGGTGTCTAGTTACGCCTCTGTAGAGAACCCAGCAGGATAGTAAAAAAAATTGACTTGAGGCCAGTGTTAACCCCTTTGCAACAATGGATGTGCCAGATAGTGTTTCTGTAATGTCTCAATGTTGAGGCATTAAGCAACACCTATATCTGCTACTAAATTCACCCCATTCCACAGAGCAAATGCCCTTTTGTGAGCAACAGCTTTGAAAGTGATCAGTAATTACTTCTCTAGCTCTGTTGCTAGACTGCCACTAGATGTAGTCAGCAACATCTCACAAAAAAATAGCTAAATTATGCTTAGAGTTAGGGTTAACATTAGAGTCAGCATAAATCCTAAATCCTAGAGTTGCATTAGTGTTAGAATTAGTGCTATTTTTAGGGCTAGATTCAGGGTTCAAGTTAGATTTAGGGTTAGGATTGAGGTACAAAAATTCACTGTATGAGAAGATGGTTAGTAACATAACAAAAAATGCTACTTGATGTTATTGCCCCGTAAGTTGCAAAAACCATGATATATTTCTACACTCGGGACAAATATTAAAATCTATTGAGCAGGTTTTTATATTTGTAGATGTGTAATAGATTTTTTTATGTAAAAGTTGCAAAAAGTTTTTTTTTAAATTTTTTCATCATTTTTTAATATTTTCTTATAAAATGGTATCTAAATAAAGCCCTTCTTATACCAATAAAACCAATATATAACTTGTGTGGTTACAGTAAATGAGAATAAATAAAATTACAGCTAAATGCAAACACCACAGAAATGTAACGAAGGGTAAGACACAGCCAAAATGTCATATCACTAAGAGGTTAAGTCTATATAGGCTATTATATGGCCAGTATTTTTTTGAAGGTGACAACCCTAAATGCAAAAAGGGCAAAGTTTGTTTATGAAATATACATTAAATCTGTCTTAAAATATACAGAATGTTAATGCAAATCTTCCAGGGGACAAAAAAAATATATCCTCTGAAATTCATATTGCAACAAAGTAGCTGCATGGGACAATTGTAAACCACTGTATGCCAATTAACATACCAGCCACGTCACGTACAGACATGTTGTTTGTGGCACACTGTGAAAATGAGCAAAGGAAGCGATCAAAAGTCTCTTCTTATGCTCAGCGGGTATTGCTGCAATGCCTCAACACTGAGGAATCCAGCAACACATACATTTGGCTCCAGTGCACAATGAGATCACTCCATGGAGCGATTACAGGCGCCATATTGAGAGACAGCATGCCATTTCAATTTGGCGCTGCCCAATTAAGGGCAAGAGCAACAGAAGTGATTAGTGATCACTTATGTTGCTTAGGGAATGTTGATAGACTGCCCCTAGAGGCAGCCCACAACATTACAGTTGAAAAAAATACATTTTACTTTTTTAAACTAATATCTAACATTAGGGTTAGGATTTATGCTAGGATTAGGATTAGAGTTATGGTTGGGGTGATGGTTGGGATTAAAAGGTCACCGTAGGAAAAAATGGTTAGGAAAAGCAGAACTTTCAGATATTGCCCTTTATCTCACACAAAAAAAAACTGAAAACATGTAAACATGGGCTATTTCTACACATCTATGTTTGTAGATGTGTAAAACGTTTTTTACATTTTTTTTTATAGTAAATTATATGACATGATAAATATAATGGTAGCTAAAAAGAGCCCTTGATATGCCAGATGCATAATTTGTGTGGATACACTAAATGAGAGAGAGGAAAATAACAGCTAAACACAAACACTGCAGGAGTGTAAAAATAGCCATTGTCCAGAATTACAGTAATTAAGGGGTTAAAGTGTATTACTTTCCATCTAAGTCCTTCATGGCAGTGGTTTGATAGATTCCACACTGTACAGCCTTATAAAAAAATAAACATAAAGCATTTAAATGCATACCAACCGAACATTTGAGGCATCACAGAAAATTATAAATCAAACACTAAAATATATTTATTTATGGCTCTGATGTTGACATGTCTGTCCAGTGGCAGTCTTACGGACATCACTCAGCGCATTAAACAAATACCCAAAACAGGGTACATCTGGAACTAGGGCACATTCAGTCTCAAAGGCTAAACTTCCAAAAATAAATAGGAAACACTCTGTAATGATAATTACTGCTTCCCTTTAACACTTCCTATTTTAAAGTAACATGTCACCAATTAGTGACAAATTCCTTTTTCACCACTCAAGGGTTAAACAGTCATATCTAAACAGCGAATTTCCTGCAACATCCACACGTACAGATTGTGGATATGCAGCAGAGGAGAAACAAGTATTGCTCCTTCTTGCAACTATGTAATTTAACCTCTGCTTGGCCAAACAGGAAAACTGTATGCTTTGCATGAAAATCAGATGGTCTAGTTCAGTGACAGCCAAACTCCGCTGGCACTCCAGTTTCTGTAGACAAGTTTCCCATGATGCTCAAACAAAAGGTGCCTGAGCCTTATTGGCAATGTAGTCCTCAATTGCTGTTGTGCCAAAGGTCAATCATCGCTGCTGTAGTGCCCGTGTAATAGGTATTGGTAGGTGGGGGGGATCACACAGCCCTTCTCACTGCTCCTCCTCCGCCCTGTCTCTCCCCTCCCTCGTCTCACGCCTAGCTCCAGGCACAGGCTCATGGCAAGACAGGGATCCATCAACCTAAGTAAGTGCTGCAGCCTCTGCTGCCACTGCACTAACCCCAAGCGCTGAAAACGGCTCTCAAGGTACATGTGGACTAATTACTCCATCCTGCATACTCAACCAGCCCTGGATCATATATCGTTCAGTTTGTTCATCAGGATTTAAGCGAAACTCTGGGATTTTAATAATGTGGATGCAATTTGCAGACTCACAAGACCTCTGCAATTCACCAGTGTGAGTTTAAAGTGTACAACTCGTGTCTGCAGTGGATTGACAACAGTTCTACAATGTTGGGGGACTCCGTGTTTTGTGAGAGAAGACTATGCTATGCAGTAAGTACTCGGATCATAGATGACACAATAAGTAGTGATGTCTAAGCTTTAGCACTCCAGCTCTTGTTGATTACTATTCCAGTGATGCTCAGCCAGCTTCGTTAACAGCCGGAGTGCTAAGGTTCTCTCATTAATTTTTTTTGTGTGTATATATATATATATATATATATATATAATTTTTTTTTTCTTTTCTTTTCTTCTTCATGGACACATGTTGAATGTTAGTGAGCTCCGTGGTGAGCTGGAGCAGGGTTGATCCTTGTAGTGCTGCTGATGGATAATTGCAGTGCTCTGGATACTGAGGATTATGAGTAACGATGGATTCTATGCTAAAATTCGAAACTTGAACCAATAACCCAATTAATGTTAATTGCTCCAATTGTAGAACTTTGCTCCAGAATTACTCTATAATAATAATTGTGTAAATTATGTCTTAAGTCATTATCTTGTTATATTAAGGAATACATGTCCTTTTTTGGTAATATAAGTTGTTTGGTGTAGCTCTGAAGATTATTTTCTAAGCACAGTGCCAGTTATACCACAGCCTGTTGCAGGATGTATGCTTTCGGTGATAGGCAACATCTGCTTTCCAATGAAGAGTTCTCATTTTGCATGTACGTTGTGGGGAGGTGGGATTGATTTATGTCTGTGAGTCTGCTGAAGAATGCACAGGGAGGGAGGGTGATGTCACTTCTTTTATTTGTCTTTTTTTTTTTTGGTTCCTCTGTTGCTGAGCTAAATGGAGATGGAGCAATATTATGAACTGCACTACCCATCAGCTGAGAATGAGATGTTGTTGATATAATGAAAGACTTATTTTTGTAGTATAAACATTTTCAATGTGGTAATACACATTTTGCAATGGGTTTTTGGTTTACTATACATGCTAATGATACTTATGGGATTAAAAATATGTGGCTACAAATGTGCCATTCTCAAATGCATAGTTTACTAAAGATGACAGTCGTGTGCTTTGCACCTGAGGTGGATTATGATTCTCATTTATCCATTCTCTGATATAAAGGAGTCATGGTCAGTTGCAGTTGAGCACCTCTGCAAAAAGGCATAATATGTGATTTAACAAGTGAGAAGCAGAAGAAAGGCAGACCATGAAATAATTTTTGGAGGAGGCATATGCTTAGTAACAAAAATAAGTTGTTGGGGGGTTCTTTTTAGTGCAAAAACTTTTCCTTTCAAATAAGCATTTTCCAATCTTAAAACACTGGAAGACAACCAAGTATAGGCCTGGCTTCTGTTGCATGGTAAAATTTATGGTCTCAAAAATTTCTGACACATACACAGCAGTGCAGTTTGACTTTCAAAAGAAATAATAGATTTATTTTTCCCAGACATTATAATTTTATTCTGTTATCTAGAAATTTGTGTATATGTGATTTTATAGATTTCGTGTTTGCTGTAGTACAATGGATGTGTTTTAAAGCAGTATTTAGAATTCAGTGTATATTAAGACTTAAGATCTACCCCACCCCTTCCTTAAACATGCAATGACAAACTAATTACAGCCTAAATGATTGTGCAGAGTATTGTACTAGTAAATGACCAGGATATATTTTCCTGTGAGTATCACCTGCATCCACTCACTAAAACATGAACTGTGGTGATCTAACAAATGAACAGCACAAATGTTTCCTTTCATGAAGTCCCTTACTATGGATAAAACAATCAGACAATAACTACAGTTGTAGCTATCTACACCATTGTTTTTAATAAAGAAATGGTTTAATTGGCCCATCCTCCATATTCATTCACAAGCCACAGCACCAAACTGGCTCATATTTGGAAATGTAGGATGCTTTGTCCAACTTAGCTTTTAAAGGGACTGTATCACCTAAACATTTAATCTCCACAGTAAAAACAAATTATTTAAATGGATCTATACATTGTGTTGGCAAAGCTGTAAGCAGATGTGCAAAAGGAAATATGCCTTAAATGTGTCTGTGGAGTCTCTTTTTTTATGACCTGTGCAAAATTACACATTTTCCATTGAAACTAGTTGATTTGCATATCAAACCTCAGGTGATGTCATAAACAGGAGACTCCACAGGCACATTTAAAGCATTATTTTCACCCTAATTTAGGCATTTGCTGGCAGTTTGAATAACACAATAAAAAGATTACATTTTTTGTTATTATCAACATTCACAGTATAGACTATGTTTAACTGGTACAGTCCCTGTTCATGCCTGATTTTTTTTTTTTCAGTTCACTTGTCAGTTCACTTAGTGGACAGACCATAATATTTTTTTTTCACCTTGCTTAAAAAAGGGACTCCTAACCCCACATAAAGTGCTGAAAGAGAAAGGCAAAGTAGTCATTATGAGACGGAAGTAGCCAATTTTGTTTGAAGAGTTTATGTTCTCACATACAGCAAACATAGAACTGTTTCCATCCGTTAAGTATTGGGAGTGTTTTTTGAAATTGTTATGTATTAGTATATTATAGCGGCTGAAGACCACTTCCTTCTTTGTTCTTAAGAAACATTTCCTTTTTACACATGCATACGTTAGTTTCTGTCTCTTCTTATTGATGTCCAAATATAATATATGTTCAATTGAATTATTGGTGCAGTATGTTATTCTTTTTGCATGGAAGCTTGGCAAAAAATAGAGGCCTGAGAATGTGTGTGTCAAATTAATTTCTACATCCTAAATGCTGACCGTCTCCTTTTTCTCTTTCTGTTTGTATTGTATTGTTCCTTTCAAAAGAACACATTGTAAAGTTTAGGTCTGAATGCAGCACATTCATTTTATATCTGAGGTTGGTTAATCATCTCCAAGGACTATGTTTAGGTTAGCTGCTGTTACCACAGTTGGCGAGCAAGGATTTACAGGCTAGTAATTGTGGAGTGCATTTTTGCACATACCTAGAAAGTGAATTCTTTCTTCCAGAAGAGAAGAATTTTTTTTAACAATGGTTTTTCAACATGCCCCTAGGCACACAGTGTTTTGTTTGTCATTTGCTAGTAGATCATGCCAGTGGTTTGTAGGTATTGTACCCTCTTCTGTATCATTCGACGGATTATACAGGTACATAGTTATATATATTTTTTAAAGGTTTAGACTTGACAGCCAGACTTTGTTGAAACTTATTTTAAATGTTACAGACAGCCAGTTATGTCAGTAATATTCCAAAATGCTGTATATGTAATTGTATGCTTTTTTTTTTGTCTGTTGCATGCTGTGGTGATATTCAATGTTTTGATCACTTTTGATGTTTCTAGTTTAAAAGGCATCTGCTTTAAAGTTATATAGACCTGATGCAAACTAAATTTGTGCAATATCCTATTTTATTGAGTATGCTCTAGAATGTAAGTCCTGTTAAGTAGGGATAGCCACACCATCTGTCATAAGTATGTATTTCTCTATTGTACACAGCTTCCCTGTTTGTTATACTTAAATAGCCATCACTATGAAGTTCTTTAGCAAAAGATAACATGCATAGATTTATACATTATATTTCTATTATATTTCATTTAGAGGATATCATTTGTTTAACCAAATTGTGTAAAGCTTTATATTTTGAAGACAGGGATACAAGAGGTGAAAATCAGTCCAGAGGATGTGGTCTCTTTATGGTCTGTTAGACATGCATTTGTTAAAATGTTTGGTCTATTTGCCTGTCGCTTGGATTTACCAATAAGAAAGGATCTGCACAGATTACACCCATAAACAGACCCTGGATTAAAGAAGGGCTAGACCTAATGTTTTACTTTTAATGAGCTAGAAGAACACAGGTTTGAAAAAAAAATTTATTTATTAATATCAAATAAATTGGCAAACTGCAGTTCATTAGCAACCAAAGTTGGGAAACAGTATTGAGCAAAGACAAATGATCAGAACAGCAAAAGTCAGATTTTAATAACAATTATTTTTGTACATTTGATTTAAATTTGATTTCTAAAGCTTGTACACACCATTAGAAGCTGTCTCTTTCCATAAGCCTGTACAGCCTATGAAATAACATTCCTTTTGAGGACAATGTTTATAGAAAAAGTTAAGTACATAATCCTTAACTTCCATGTACAGTGTTGGTCCACATCAGTGAGACATTGTTAGAATGATGTATGTAGAGAATCCACTTGAATGGAATACCTTGCCCACATACTCCTGTAATTTGATAAGATTCATCATATGCTTAAATAATGTTGACAGTACAATTGCATGTTATTGAAGTCGGGTATAGATGGTTGATGTATTTGTGTATGAGTGAGATGCAGATGTTTTTCAGTGTGACGTTTCCACAGATTGTCTGTCTTGATGAAAAAGGACATTCTATATGTCCAGAGGGTTATTTAAAGATTGTTTAATTTGTTAATGTAGACAATACAAAATTATCAAATATTCTATACATAGGGTTGCCACCCAATCATTGTTTTTACCGGCAGGCAGGTAAAAAATTGGCTTGATGCCAATGTTAAGTCTTTGGAGGCACAAGCAAGGCCAGTATTTTTTGTAGAAAACATGGCAACCCTAGCTATACATCGTGTTGGCAAAATTGCTAGCAGAAATTGTGTTTCTAAACGTGTCTGCGGTGTCTTCTGTTTATCATATTACCTGTGGCTTGATATACAAACGAACTGTTTCCATGGCAAATGTATATATCAAGCTACCTGTGATGTCATAAGAAGGAGACACCGCTTGCACACTTAAAACATTTTTACTTCTGAATCTATGCAGTTGCTTGCAATTCTGTTAACGCAATTCTTCATGATTTTTTTTGCTTTACATACTATACTACTATTATAAAACTGTTCAAGTGGCAGAGTCCCTTTAAATTTGTTGTTTAACCAACTATATTAGTATTCACTTAAAAAAATGAAACATACTTCCAAATTATCCAGGACAACACTTAATCATAATTAAGGCCTATGGTGCCAGGTTACAGAAGGCACTTTTGCGTATTTGTCATGTCAAATACAAACAATTCTTGTTACAGAGATTGGACAAAGCACATTTCAAACCCATGGGTACCAAGAGCTCCAGATCTGGTCACAGCTTGGGCTACATTTTTATCTGTGTGGGTTGCAATCATTTGAAGCCTCCCTATATTTGCTCTTGAGTGATACATAATTGTGAAGTGTGCAAATGTTGTGTTTTAGGTGTTGTTAACATGGCAGACACTGGGGGTTTTGCATAAAAACACCCCCGCAATGCAAAGTGTAGGGGAGTTTTATTTAAAAAAAAAAGCTCAATCGCTGCTTGTTATGGATAAAGGTGATTGCGCTTTTTTATAACTCCTGACACTATTGCAGTGCGGAAGAGAAGGACCTCCGTCAAACTGTGTTTGGCGAAGGTTCCCTGACACAAATCAGGCACTTTTCGCTGTGTGCATCGTGTTTATTTATGCCCCCAGTGTTCCAAGCACAAAGTACCCAAAAAGGACACCCCATACATTGGGCATGCCTGCACAATGCTTAATAATTTAAAGCACATAGGTTTCAGTGTGTTTCCCCCACAAAAAAACAAACATAAAGAGCCTTTATACAGGGAGAGTCAATTTTAAGTAGAGGTCTTGTTCACCTTGTTTTGTAGCTTTGTTTATGTAAGGATAATGCAAGTATCAGTGAAACAACAGCCATGTGTTTTTGATTCTCATGCAGATCACTAGAAACAAATGATCAAGGTAACAGGTGAAAGCTTTTTGCACATGACAGACAATGTTGGCATTCTTTGCACTAGTCTGGCTGCTAGTTTATGCTCCCAGGTTGTGAAGTGGCTAAACGTATGAATAAATACCAGTGTGGTTTGTAATCTTAGAAGAATTATTATTTGAGTAAACAGAATTAAGTTCTTAAAAATAAATTCTGTGTGAATCACAAGACTTACAACATGTAAAATAATCTTATTTTCTGTTTACTTTATGTTTTAAAATATGATCATAAGCTTGGTTATTTTATATACTTATTTTTTCATAACGCTGTGTGAATAAATGACACGACTATTTGCATATATTTTAAAACCAGTGGTGTGATTAGCATTAACTAGACACTAAATAGTCTAAATGTACTATTGTGCTACTGACCATTTGTCAAAACATGGTTATCGAACTGCCAAACAGGCCTTTGCATCAATGCTTCCAAACTGTTGTTTAATTTATGCAAGTTGAGAGTATGGTAAAATGTATAAACATTAAATCTAGGCCTGAAAATTAAATGGACTGTCTAGTGCCCAAAATGCATCTTCCAAATATTAATGCATATTTATGCGTTTTCAAACTACTTTAAAATGCTTATTTTATATTTTGCACTGCTTAAAATATAAACTACTTAAAGCTAGATAAAATTGGGAAATTACAGCAGTTTGTAAGAAACCAGGACTGGACACACTAGCAGAGTAAAAGTTATTTCCTTTTCTTTTCAGAACCAATGATAATAATTTCATACAAATGAATGGAATTTCCTGTCTCTCTAGTGATGTCATCAGACAAGGTGTTGCACTGATCCTACTCTGTACAAGAGAAAGGTCACTTAGACTCCACAGAAGGTATTCAATGTGAGGAGCATAGGAACGGACTTAATGAAACAATATCTTTTAAATAATCAGTGCTTAATCACCGGTGAGGGCTTGAGTCAAATATTAAAAATGTGATTTATGCAGAATGCCTGCATCAAATCACACTGGAAAAAAGGCCTGTGCACCATACAAGCAGTAATTTATATCTTTCACCAAAGTGAGTTTGGGGACTAGACTGTCCCTTTTTAAGAAAAATATATTTCCTCTGCACCAATATAAAGCTATACCAATAAATATGGTTTAAGAAATTTATGGTGGCAAGCAAAGTGTAGCCCCCAGACAAGGTCGGGTAGGGCTGAGGGGACATGTTCAGCCTATCATTGGAGTTAGTGAGAGGAGTTTTGGGAAGGTTGAGGAAGCAGGAAGTTGGGCAACCATTTTAAAGAAGCTTCCCTACCTTTTGTCCCACCCACCCACCCTCCCTATTTTTTAAGGGTTTTTCAGTTGGATGTATTTTATGTCACAGAATCGGCGGAAGCTTGCCGAGTATCCAGGAGGGTTAATGGAGGAACGGAATGGGGTGAATCAATCAAGACTCTGGTGGGAGGTTCGAGGGGAAAGTGGTACCTCGAACCTCAGGATATGAGGGGCCATTGGTATATGCCCAGAACACAGAAGTCACCTGGAAACTCGTGCATGCTTGGTTGTTTTTTTTCTGAGGTTATGTGAACTGTTATTTAGTCATTGTGTAATACTGGATATGTTGTGGAATGATATAAAATGTAATGCAATGACTATTTTAAATAAAGTGCTGTGGCCAATTTTCTACCCCACAGTCTGGTTTTAAGTTTAGCAGTTATTTCTAGGCGAATACAGGCCCGATGGTCGAAGCTACTCCTGTCATGGAAATAGCAAAAAGGGCCATTAAGAAAATATTGTCTACCGTTTATTGCCTCCCTGCGTTTCTTAACATGTCTGTTTGAAAAGATAATACACATGATAACAACAAGGCTTTCAACATCTATGGATCAGTGATAGCAGAATGAGGAAGTAGCAGATTGTTCACATGGTATTAGAATTTTTGAATGAAAAGTAAATGTTGTTGTTCTTTTTGTGATTTATATTTTTTAATAGTGAATTTGTTGCTGTTTTGTTTTGTCAGTTAGATGTTTGGAAGTGAGCCAAAGCAAAAAATAAATACGTATGTGTTTATGAAATCGGTAAAAGAATTGTTTATTGGATGCTATAATGGGGCACATTTACCAAATGTCATTCAAGGATATTATTGAATACACCTTTGATTCTGAAAGTGCTCTTTCTCTTTATATCATAGTGCTCTGGCACAGCATGATATATTGCCATCCATATTCAAAGACCATGAGACAGTAATGAGTGGGCAAAGTTTCAGCCAGCTGCCATTTTTATTAAATATACTCACTGGAATTGATCATTTTGAAGGGGATAATTCTAGGTTTTTCGAGGCCCAATGGATAAAATCAGATAATCCACCTGTGCCAACTTTTTGCCGCCTCTCCTTGATTCTCCCTTCAGTTAGGCGCTCTGGGAGGGGCACTTTAATTGCTCGTAAAAGAGCACCACAACTTGAGTAGTCAAGGATAAATTGTGACTGCATGTAACAAATAATGCAGTGATTAGTAATTGTTTACCATTTCACAAGAAAGCTTTGGTTTCTACTTTCATAAGCTATCATTAACTCAAAATGAGGTTTGCTGAATGGAAACCATGTCAAACTGCTGATTTTGAGTGGTTTAACTCATTGTATGTGTTGTTAAAACAAATTGTATAGCTTGACTGAAAACGCTTTTGCCCTTTTTTGAACAAAACAATTCAAGCTTACTCTGACTTAAAAATGACCTACCTTTTTAATGTCATGAATTGTATATTAAAGTTCATTAATTATAAAATTGCATGATTGTATTAATATCAGTATTCTAAACATGTTTAATACACTCATGAATGTCAAGTTTGTGTGGATGTCAATCATGAAAAAATTGAATGTAGCTAGATCACATTACTTGTATGATCTAGCCTTACCATGCATCTGGACATCATAGTAATTACTGACCTGATATATGTCAGATTATGATAAATTACAGTTACGTTTTAGTTTACTGTCATGTTAAAACTTGCAAGTCTTTATTTAACTTCTTTTTTACGAAGGATGAAAGAAGGATGTTAAAAACAAGACTCACCAGCAACCCATATTTGTCAGGTGAAGACACCCGGTACTCCAACAAGGTCAGAGTGCGAGGGGGCGGAGCTTCCTCCCCTCCCGTTGCACAAGTGGTTGGCTCAGGCTGTGGCCAATGTAAGCAGGGACATAGGAGCAGCAGCATTACGAGCCACAATCCCCCTCCCTGCAGATAAAAGGTAAACTAGCAGGGAGGGTGACAAACAAAATAGAGTGTTTTTTTTTTTAATTAAGCAATCTCTGTGTGTGTGTGTGTGTGTGTGTGTGTGTGTGTGTGTGTGTGTGTGTGTGTGTGTGACTGTGTATGTAAGAATGTGAGTATGTAAGTGTGACTTTCTATGTGCGTCTGTGAGTGTTTGTGTGTAAGTGTGACTCTGTGTGTATGTTACTGTGCTTAGTAAGTGTGACTGTGGGTATTTGAGAGAGAGTGTGTGTGTGTTTGCGTAAGTGGGACTGTTTGTATGCATGTGCGAATGTGTGTGAATATAATGTGAGGTGTGTTTTATTGCTGGAGAATCTGTGATACACTCACACATTACTGTGTGTGTGTGTGTGTGTGTGTGTGTGTGTATATATATATATATATATATATATATATATATATATATATATATACATACACACATATATTATATATATTTTTTTATGAAGCATGAATGCGGCTCACACACAAATACATTTGCGTGAAATGGCCCACTGCAAAACAAACTTGGACACCCCTGCACTAGGAGGTGTGTGTTTAGGGTTTAATTTTCAGACATGTTATGTCTAAGCAATTCCCTCCCTGGCAATGATCAACCACCAGGAGTTCTCTGGTAGGCTGTCACACAATGTGGCTGGTTCAGCTGCCAGTTTTTTTGTGTTTTTTTTTTTTTTACTAGAATTTTATTTCTGGTGCTGACAGTGTGGTCAGCAAGGTTAATGACAGCATGCAAAGCATCATGGGGCTGCTCACAACAAAGTCTGTCATGACAATGGTATGTCAGATCGTACATCCCCCTACTCCCAATAAATAGAACAGACACAGGAGTGGCTAGAAAGCTTGCAGTATTTATATAATTTCTGCAACCTAAGACTAACCGCTTAATTAGCTGTAAACATAAACAAACAGGTAATAACATAATAACATACCAACCAATGTTTTGGATCAACCGGGTATCAATAACCTATACCCACAACTATATAACTTATACTTACCCAAGTTGCAGTCCAACCTCTATACACAAAGTAATTACTTACCAGCAGCAGCAATGAGTATAGTCGAATTATTATTATTTTTTAAGTGCTTTTTATATAATTCTCTTTGTGACCTCTTAAAAGTTATATTTCTTATTGAAATTATTGGAGAACATTTATTGTTTTTAACTCAATATCTGGGCTTATGCATTTATACACTTAATGATAAATTTAAGTTTCTAGATTCTATAATAAAAGTTATAGTTTATTACATTTTCTTTTCTTCTCTTTGCTATAGATTATTATTTTGGTTAACAGGAACGTACGCCTGTGGGAAAACCTTCTTAAGAGGCTTGAAAGATAAGAAAGGAAAACTCAGCCATATAGATAAATTGAATCCAAGAATAAATCCAGAATTTTGCTAAAATTGGCAACTATATGAAACCGCAAATTAACTTAACTATATCTGAGTCTGGGATTAATATTAAATGAAATGAAATGGAAGATATATGAAAATGAAAATTAATTTACTATATCTTAATCTGGGCATTAATACAAAATGATATATATTTAATTTAAATTAACATACCGTAGTACTGAAAGCAAACCTCCTATTACTTGTTATTTCTTACACGAAAAGGACCTCCCAAAGCAAAAAGCTGGTAACTTTCCAAGATTTTACAGAATGCCGAAAAGTAAGAATTAACAGTATTGCAGAAAGAAAGATTTGCCATCGTTAATTAGCAGCTACAAAGCACTCTGTTAAGAGGAGTGTGTAGATAGTACAAGCGAACCCAGTTTGGAATGCAAGTTAGAATTTTTGTCTAATCAACATAATTATAAAAATGGCTACACATTTCTGAAAATAGAACAATAAATGGTAGACCTCTCCTAGCAGCATATCAGTTGTTTGACAGCCATACCTAATCTATGTAAAGCCAGCTATTAGGAGAGCTATAGAACTTGTAGAAAATATGGACACTCTAAATTGAAACACTGACATTTAAGTACAGGAAAATGTTTCTTGAATTATCAGTTTGAAGCATACGTGGACTGTCGTTATATAGTTGTCTGTCTGGAACTGCGTCCATTAGATGCCCAGCAAAGAATCAAATGTGCATTCACATGTCATGCTGTATGGGACAAAAAGTAGTAAATTGAGCCAACAATTGTAGGTGATGTATAGGACATTTTGTAAATGCTTGATTTTTGTATATAATTTTATTGGCCTATTATTGATCACCATCATGTTTTTAGCATTACCTGTTCCGTACAAAATGGTACACAATATAAAAATGTAAAAAATCACAGTTGTAAACAACTTTTATGCCACCCACGTACATGCTGCACCTTTTTAGATGTACAAAAGTAATTCAAATATCTTTTTATGCAAATCATACAGACTAAGAAGCAAAGATACTAATGAAGTACCTTGATTTATCAGTAGGTCTCAGTGGGCTGATATCGATAGAGTTGCTCAGTCTACCTGTTTTTAATACTTGTTGCATGACCATTACACAGCCTCATTCACTGCGTGAGGAAAATAGACAATGCATGTGTCTAGCCACCCCATGCTCCAGATGCTGATTATTTGTCTCAGTGAAATATTAATAGTCATTTATTTTAGCAAATATTGAACATAAAGTGATCATTATATTTTTTTGCCCTAGATCTAAAAACAGGAAATGTCAACCCTTGAAGAACCAGTAATGATCCATGTTATTTATGTCCACAGCCCACAGGCCATACTGTTTTTGTAATTACATATGTCATTAATATGTCATCCCATCCAAGCAAAATGTCTACTGTTGCCATTACAACAATCCAGTCCTTAAAGTCATGGGGGTCTATGCAAGTCCAACAGTCACAGGGAAGGAAGAGCTCTCCATTCTTGTTGGCCATTCATAGGGAGAGAATCTCCTCTCTGATTGCATGGATTCAACTTTACAGAGAGACTGTGACTTCCTTGTCACTCCCTAGGGAGTCTGTGTCTGTCCTACAAAGACTGTAAAAATAGATGGTCACTGTACCACACCTGGGTTCTATGCAGCTGCTTTAAAGACAACCATGAATCTGAAAAGTGATGTATTTATACATGCTGATGGATACCAATGACATATTTGAATTTCAAAGATGCTACAATGTTTTATTCCCATCTAAGAACAGCAGTCATCTCTACAGCTATCTTGTGTTGTTTTAAGATGGCTTCCGCTATATCCATGTCTGTAATATTTTTTAATCTCTGTGTATCACTGGTTGCTATCCAATTAATCTTAGTCCTTTGTTTTCCTAGGGACACTTTCTTGTTTCCTCTAAAAACTGTGGTTCTAAAATGTTTCACTTTTTCTTGTGCCAAATTCAACAAAAACAAAATAAAATGAAGATGAAAGGCTTAGGGAGCCAATTTGACAGATTAAAGATAAATGAAACATTGTTCCCTACTTAGATTTAATCCTTTATCTGAATTCTACAGCTTGCAGTCTGTGAGAAGGGCAATGGAGATTTCCATGACTTCCTTTGAAACGCCAGAATATATCACGTCTGGGCCATATGTTTCCAGTTTGTTGTGTCTTCAACTTGAAGTGTAAATTCTTAGTAAACCAGAGTTCCATGGACTCTCTGGCAGTGGGTGTCATGTTTCTATGAGTGACACAGTCCTTCTTCTTGCCGGTGTGAAGATTCTTATATAACCATATCAGAATTTATATATTTTTAATATATTAAATGCTCCTGATTAAAAAAAATACATGTTCACAATTTGTACCCTGTTACTTTAAGCACAAGTTATTTGTGTGTCCTATTGTTATAACTTTTTATCCTGTTTCTTTTCATTACTACATACTTATGATTTAACCCCTTTATGCAAAAGGACATTTCTGAAATAGAATGGGGTTTGTGTATGCATGTGTGTGTATAATTAAATATATCTATATCTATATGTCATCTCCATCTGTACAGCAGGTGCACTCACTCAAAGGTCATTCAGGACATATGATCATTGTGATAACCAAAAACAGTAATCATATGACACCTGTGACAAAACCAATTGGCTTGTGAGTTGTGAGTGGATTTATTCCATATTTTGTATTCTATAAAATTGTTATATTTCATAATATTAAATATACATTGCCATATGTTATAATGTACCCCATAGCAGTTAATTTTCAACTTGCTTGTTTTATGCTACTACAAAGGATGTATTTAAGCACATGTATACACTGGTATAATTACTGGCCTCTGAGACTACTGGGGGCAGACCAAGTGCAGACACCAAGCAAAGCTCCTCCATAGTGAGACTGTGCAGGTGCTCAATAGTTCAGTTGGACCGAAGTAACCACTATACAGATCCAACGTTTCAAGGAATAAACTTGGCACACCGCTTGCTTAAAGGGACAGTCTAGTCCCCAAACTCACTTTGGTGCAAGATGAAGATCACTGCTTGTATAATGCACAGGCTTTTATCCTTGTGGGATTTGATGCAGGCATTCTGAATAAATCACATTTTTAATATCTGACTCAAGCCCTCCCCAGTGCTTACTCTGCATGTTTACTGTAGGTGCGGCAGCACTGATTCTATAGACACCGGGGATATAAAGTTTTGTTTCATTTAGTCACTTTCTGTCCTCCTCAAATTGAGTCTATTTAGTGGCCTATGAGTGACCTTGCTTTTGTACGCAGTAGGATCTCTTTACAGTGCAACACATTGTCTGATGACATCACTAGAGAGACAGGAAATTCCATTCATTTGAATGGCATTATTCTCATTGGTTCCTGCAGCAAAAAAAAAAAAAAAAATGACTTTTACTCATGTAGTGTGGGCAGTCCTTGTTTCTTGCAAACTGCTATAATTTCACAATTTCTTCTAGCTTTAAGTATTTTATATTTCAATCAATGCAAAATGTAAGACATGCATTTTAAAGTACTTTGAAAGTACATTAATATGCATTAAAATTTGGAAGATGCATTTTGGACACCAAACAGTACCTTTATTTAACCAAATATTGACACCAGGCAGGCGACCAGAAATTTCACAAAACTTAACGCGCTTTGCACTCCTAAAAGCGCCTACTCATTTAGGAGCGCTGAAACGCATAAAGTTTTGTTAAATTATTTTAAGCAAATGTACTATTACAAAAGCATTAGCATATAAATATAATTGCATGCTAACAAATTATAAAGAAACAACTCTATTTCTAATGAAATTATGTATTTATTACAGACATCGTATAACCTTATGGGTTTATTTGTATTATCTCCTTTCCAAGTCATATGACCAGACATGGACAGTGTTTATACATAAACAGATGTAACATTCATTACTTTAGCTTGTTGAATGCATCATGTAAACAAATGGCTTTTCAGTAGCATGCCTTAAATGTAAATTCTCTTGATGCCTCTTGGAACTTTCATGAATTTTATGTCAGTCATACTGGAAAATTAAAGCACAAAATGATGAAACATTTGATTCATCAGTTTTACCAAACCCAAAACAACAGCAGTCAACTGGGATTGACAAACTGTGTCACTTTGGCTGCTCTGGAATATTAGGCAGGATTAAAGACTTTCTCATACCCTAGACAAGCTGTAAAATGTAGCTTCCGTCCCTGGGAAGTTTCTGTGTATTGACCCGGAAGTTCTAAAATATTTTCACCAGCCTTTGTAGCCTTTTTTGGGATGGGAGAAGTGGCACTTTTATGACATCATAACACTGGCAGATGCCAGTATGGACATCATCCCTTCCTGTCTGCCCAGATATGCTGGATGCATAGAACAGGGCTTGATTAAAGAGTCACAAAAACGTACCAAAGATTGAGCATGTGTTAAACTTACAAATGCACAGGCAAAGAAGTGGTAAGACACACTCATCACACACATAGAAAACTGGACACACACCCAGATCACACACTTGTGTGACATGTGCCTGTACAAAATATGTTCAACTCCAGTTCTCTGTGCTGTAATCGCATCACTGGAGAATGAAGTATGAAGCCAGAACAGTTTGGAAGGCATGCCATTCCAGTTTCTCCTAATTCAGTGATATTACGTTACAGCCTTTCAGAATCATTAGCATCTTTCTGCAAGAACACATATCTATTTATTATACAAATCAAGTATTACATTACATTATAATTTATTGATATAGCGCCAAAAATGTACAAAGTGCTTGGTACAGATCATAGAAGGTAACTACATGTCATGTTAGACAAACAAAAACAGACTTATACAAAGCCCTGTTGGCTGCTTAAAAGATACTAGTCAATGAAGCTGGCTAAAAAATACAAAACAAAAAGGGTATTAAAATATAATTCTCCTTTTATTGTTATTTTAACAGATATAAGGCTTTATACCATGTTAAATGAATAACACTGATTTAAAAGTTTTGTGGTGTAAAAACCGTGTTTCTGTATTATAAAAGAAAAGAAACTAGTTAATATTGAAGTTTGGTTAATATGTACAGTGCCATGGGCAATACTGTCTGACTCGAGCTTTTATTAATTGTCAATTGTGTTTTGGTGAGCATACATTACAAGTTTTTTTTTTGTTACTATTATAGGCATGTATTGGTTTTTAGTAGTGCTGCGCTTAGTATTTACTATATATCAAAGCTAGGATGGAAGCAATGGCTTGGAAATATATATTGCAGTGTACAATAAGGAACAGAAGACTTACTTTGTAATATTAGATAAAATAAATACTTATTTTATATTGATTCCATTCTCTAAATATAAATTCGCTGTTGACGTTAACCTCACATCGGTAACCGTTTTAATTTTGCGGTACATAAAGATTGTCTAATAATAAAGTTTTACAACATAATAGCCTTATTACATGACATGAGTTATTTTACCTCAGGTCATTGAATCATATAGATTGCAATATAACATTTTGATCTGAAAATGAATAATAAGTGATAACTTACATCCCTGAATTGAGGCCAATGTTTTAAGCCCATTGCTGTCCAGGCAAAATGTTTGTAGCCGACATAGGATATGCCTGGCATGCCCTGCAGTAGAATGAGTGTTGTTGGTGATCAAAGTGCGCTAACACTACTCAAGGCGATGTCAAGGCATTAAGCAACAGCTAAATTTGCTGCCCCGCGATGTTGTGATTGAGAGCTCTGGAAGTGATCAGCGAACACTCCTATGGCCATGTTGTTAGACTGCCCCTAGAAGCACTCAACAACATTGAAGGGCAAAAAAATTACTGAATTATATCTTGATTTAGAGTTTATTTAGGGCCATGACTGAGGTTAAAAGGTCACTGTATGACAAAATGGTTCGTAAAAAGCTAAACACTACTTTCGGTTATTGCTCTATAAATATTTTTTTTTTTTTTTTTTAAAACATGAAAAAATTGCCTATATCAAAACTCAAGACAAACATTAGAATCTATTTAGCAGGTTTTTTTGTTTTTTTTATTAGTATTTGTAGATGTGTACAAGATTTTTCATGTAAAAGTTAGAAAGTTTGTATTTTCTTATTTTCTATAATATATATATATTTTTTTTATAGTATATGAAATGATGAAAATAATGGTATCTTATGGAAGCCCTTGTTTTATAGATAAAAACAAAATATAAGTTGTGTGGATACAGTAAATCAGAAAGAAGAAAATGACAGCTAAACACATCAGAGATGTTAAAGCAGCCCATAACACAACCAACAGTCATGTCGCTAAGTGGTTTAACCCCTTCGTGACAGATGATGTGCCAGGCATGTCACGGCAAATCGTGGACTTGCCGACAGCTAACGTGCCTGGCACGTCATGCACTAAATCGAGTAAAGAAAGCGACCAGCGGTACACAGCGGTATACAGGCAGCGCTTCCCTTCTACTGGCAAGAGCATTGGAAGTGAATGTATTTCACTTCCGTTGCTCTAGGGGGAGCCAAACAATGCCTGCACAACAGATCTGTGTGATCTGTGTGCAGGCATGTACGATAAGTGCTCTGATGAGCACTTATCATACAGTCAAAGGCAATATTTGTAAATATTGCCTTTGACAAATATTGATCTGCCACCCTCTCCTTACTAGTTTTAGTAAGGGAGAGAGACAGATCAGATAATGTAAAATAATACAATTAAATATTTAATACAATTTTACATACCAAGGGCTTTTATAAAAGCCATTTCAAGTGTTTAACCCCTTCCCTGCGATTGATCGCTGTGTACGCAGTGATCATACACAGCAGCACATTTTTTTCTATCTGTGCATTTTTTAGGGGTTCATTTTTTTTACTGTAATTCATTACAGTATAAAAAAAGGCTCTTTTAAGAGCTATTAACCCCTTGCTTGCTGTAGATTACTGCCTAAGCAGAGATCTGATGCAAATGCAGCAATCTTGCTGCAGAAGCATTTTTACTTTTTTTTAAAACTTTTTTTATTACACCCGTCACGGGTTAATTATATCCGCTAGGGGATTTTTTTTTTTAGCTGTCTGAGCGCATGTATAGTGATCAGTAACAGCTGATCAGTGGCAAAGGCGGTTTGGTGATTGCTCAGATGAGCATCATCATTCGCCTGGTTAGATATATTTGTCAATATTTGATCTGACCCGTGTAGATCTGCCTCCCTCTCAATTGAGTTTAGTGAAGGAGACAGACAGAACTGTATAATGTAAGTTTTTAATTATAATATATTTAATAAAATTGAGGCCCAAAGGCTTTTATAAAAGCTGTTTCCAGTGTTTAACCCCTTCCCTGCAATTGATCGCTGTGTACGCAGTGATCTTACACAGCAGCACATTTTTTGCTGTCTGTGTATTTTTTTAGTGGTTAATTTTTTTTTACCGTTTTTTTTTTTTTACAGTATATCAAAGGCTCTTTTAAGAGCGATTAACCCCTTCCTTGCCATATATCACTTCCTAAGCAGTGCATATGGTCACTGCCTAAGCAGTGCATATGGTCACTGCCTAAGCAGCGCATATGGAGCGATCTGGTCGCAGAAGGATTTTATTTGCTATCAGCATTTTTTTTTCTCACACTCGCTAGGGGTTAATTATACCCACTAGGGGATTACGTGTATTCCTTTTGAAGCTGTCTGAACGCATGTATAGCGATCAGTAACAGCCGATCAGTGGCAAAGGTGATTTGGTGATTTCTCAGATAAACATCACCATTCGCCTGGTTAGATCAATATTGGTAAATATTGTTCTGAGCCATATGGATCTGCCTCCCTCTCCTCACTTGAGTTTTAGTGAGGGAAAGAGACAGATCTGTATAATAGACGTTTTTAATTGTAATAAATTATATAAAATGTTGTTTTTAAATAAATTTGTAAATTGTGAGACTCCAAGGGCTTTTATAAAAGCCATACCCTTTTCCAAAATTCCAAGTTTGAAAATCAAAAAGCGCACCTCTCAAATGTAGCCTTTCAACCCCCAACAAAGCTGACAAACCTATGCATGGGTGGTATCCCTGTGCTCGGGAGATGTTGCTGAACACATATTGTGGTATTGTTTGTCAGTGACACATACCGAAATATATGAATTTGTGTCTGAAATACAATATTTGTGGAAAAAAATACACAATAAAATTACTACCACAAACTTTGACAAAGGCTGGTGGTAGAATTGGTGCATGGAAAGTGTTAATATACCACCATTTAAAATAGCCTAGGGTGTCTACTTTTACAAAATATATACTTTTTGGGTAAAATACACTGTCTGGCTTAAAAAAAAAAAGTCCCAAATGAAAGATGGGCTCACGCTGACTACACATCAAAATTCCTAGTTGGAAATGCGTACCTTCAAAATGTGGACATTTAGCCCCCAAACAACCCAACAAACCTATGCATGGGTGGTATCCCTGTACTTAGGAGATGTTGTTGAACACATATTGGGGTGTTATTTGGCAGTGACACATAACAAAATCTGTGAATTCATGTATGAAGTACAATGTTTGTGAAAGAAAACCACAGAAAAATTACTACCACAAACTTAGACAAAGGCTGGTGGTAGAATTAGTGCATGGAAAGTGTATGAAAAATACCACCATTTGAAATAGCCTAGGGTGTCTACTTTTAAAAAATATATGGGTTGATGGGGTAAAATACAATGGCTGGTTTCAAATATGTCCCAAATCGGACATGGGTGCAGGCTGTCTACATGTCAAAATTTCAATTTGGAAAACCAAAAACTGCACCTCCCAAATTTGTCCTTTTACCCCAGGGCTTGACAAATTTATCTGAGTTTTAGGAGCCAGCTAAAAAATCTAGGAGCCAGACAACGGCACATAAACACAAACACACGCAGTCACACACAGACACATAGTCTGTACCATATCCATACAGGATACTTTATTTCACTAGGGTGAAAGTCCTCTCCTTGCACCCTCCACTTCTGAGTGCAAAACCTGTTACACCTTGTTTTTCTACATATACATACAAACACCCACACATCAAGTCAGTCACATACATACACACAAACACATCCAGTCAGTCACATACATACACACAAACACATCCAGTCAGTCACATACATACACACAAACACATCCAGTCACACACATACATACATACATACACACAAACACATCCAGTCACACACATACATACACACAAACACATCCAGTCACACACATACATACACACAAACACATCCAGTCACACACATACATACACACAAACACATCCAGTCACACACATACATACACACAAACACATCCAGTCACACACATACATACACACAAACACATCCAGTCACACACATACATACACACAAACACATCCAGTCACACACATACATACACACAAACACATCCAGTCACACACATACATACACACAAACACATCCAGTCACACACATACATACACACAAACACATCCAGTCACACACACATGTACACACAAACACATCCAGGCAGACACATACACAAGAAAGCAGGTCTTTGGGTTTTTTTTAAGAAAAAAAAAAAAAGTTCACCTTTTAATGTCCCCCCTCCTTGCTATTACACCTCAATGCAGGGAAGGGGGATGTTTCTGTTGCAGCCCGGTGGTACACAGAGCAGCTTCCCTGCTATGCTCCCAGGTGATCAGCTATAATGCTGTGCGCGAGGGGGCGGAGCAGGAAGTCTGTGCAGCGGGTGCACTCACTCTGCTCCCTCGTGCACTGCTGCTGCAAAACAGAAAATGGAAAAAAACGATCGCATTGCCGAGGGCACAACGCGGGGATCACGTTACCCGGGCGCCAGGTCCGATTTCCTGGTCGCCATGGCGACCTGGCGCCCGGGGTTTGTCGAGCCCTGTTTTACCCCCCAAACAACCCAACAAACCTATGCATGGGTGGTATCCCTGTACTTAGGAGACATAGTAGAATCTATTTAGCAGTTTTTTTCGTTCGCTTTTCTCGATGAGGAGAAGATGTTTCAAATAAAAGTCAGGAAATGTGTGTTGTTGTTTTTTTTGCCATATTTTTTTTTTTTTTTATAATATTATAAGATATGATCAAAATGATGGCATCCAAATAAAGCCCTTCTTGTCCCGATAAAAACAATATATAATATGTGTGGATACAGCAAATGACAAAGAAGAAAATTACAGCTATACACAAACAGCACAGAAATGTTAAAATAGCCATTGTCCAGAATGGACAAAAATGTTTCAAAGGCTCTGTCCTCAAGGGGTTAAATAAACTAATTTTAGCTATACTGCTTTGATTAACTATTCCCTGACCAAAATTGTTAAGTTCAGCAGTTCATCAGATTTTGAATGTATAAAGTGGTTTTCTTGCCTAGTTAGTCTCATCTTTATTATATACAGACTTGGTCAGTTTGGTAGATTTACTTATTATCAATATTACATTTTAGCTATTTCAAAGGATAACTTTAATTCTTTTTATTGTTGACATGACTTTCCCCTGAACTACTTATCAAATCTCTTGCTCAGCAGTAGGAATATTTTGCTGAAATATGTCTTAATATTTTGTAATGTTTCAATAAAATGATTTGAGTCCTCGATAAGTATGTGGGGTAAATGTAAATAAAAGACTAGAACAAAGAGGAGTTGTAAAAATATATACCGAATCCCCACTCCGATTTGCCCTGATTATCACAACAAAGTCTACATGCAGAAAACGTATATGGAGCAGAAATCTGCATTAGATGCTGAGACAGACTACATACAACAATAAGCTTAACTGGCAAAGAGACTGGCATGTCAACTAAACCCAGGGAACTCTTTGCTTCTAGCGGAGCTCCAAATTATTCTGTTCAAATGTTCTGATTTATTGAGCAGATTGAAACCTGAATCAACTAATGCACATGGGAAAAGTTTTTGTTTTTTTTGTTTTTGTTTTTTTAGATTATTATATTATTCTGATAAACTAAACTGGTTTATTATTGTGATTTGTTAACAATCTGAAACTGACCGTTTATTTATTTTCTAGAACACATTATCATACCTGGGAACAGTGTATGTGTACCCCAAGTCTCTGGATTTGGCAATTGCTTGCTTGGCCTCCTAGTCAAACATTTCAGTTGTGGTTTAGTACTGGTTGCTCACTGTCTGCTTTAATGTCAGCAACACCCATTTTGAGAAACCCCTTCCATCAATGAGGCCAGTATCACCCACCTTTGATAAGTTCCACCTGCCCGAGAGAAGGTGATGTCATTGGACCATTAATTCCAACAGGTGTGAATATTGTATTACTTACTCTTGAGAAACAGGCCAGTGTGTTCTTCCTCTTTAACCCCTTCCCGACGCTAGGACGTACTATGCTGTCCTGATTTTCAGTGCCTAAAAGACGCTAGGATGGCATAGTATGTCCAGTGTCACAGCTCCCCGTGATGAGCTGTGCTCTGATCCCGCTGCAGGGACTTGCAGCTGGATCCCACCTGTCAGATGAGGCCACTTTGACGTCTGTGACGTCCGGAGGTCTCGTGATCTTTTGGCAGGGATCCACAGGGTCTATTAAGACCCTGCCATGGTGGGGGACCACAAAAAATTACTTTTTTTTTGGGGGGGGGGGGGGGGGATTCTGGGATTCATGACGGATATCAATGTTACAATATCATTATCTATAACTTTGAAAGTAAATGGTTTGGAAGTACTAGTAGCAGAGTATAGAGTGCTACTAGTACTAATTGACATAGAATTTCCAAAAATAAGCAAAAAATGTAAGCTTAGGACACCCATTCGAATATATTTTGCAGTTTTTTTGCATTATCCGTTGTAGATGAGTAAAAAGAATTAAAGCAAAAAGTTGAAAAAGTGTTTTAATTATTTTCGCCATATTTTATGTTGCTGTAGTAAATTATGCTAAAATTCAGATAATGGTATCTAAAGGAAGCCCTTCTTATCCTCAAAAAAACAATATGTAATTTGTTTGGGCAAAGTTAATAAGAAAGAGAAGAAAATTACAGCTAAACACTGCAAAAGTGTTAAAACCGCCATGGTGATTCACGTAAAACAAGACCAAAACAGTCCGGCCACGAAGGGGTTAAAAAGTACATGATGTCATTTGCTATATCTCAAGGCAGTTTGAAAAACGTTCATTCTTCTAAAGAAACGCGCATACACTATTTATTTTTTTAAAAACCTTTTAGTGAGTATTTAAATATAAATATCTGTGGACACTTTTGCTTAAACTGTTGCTGTCTTTTCAAACAAAATCAGTATTTTTTCCTGATCTTTTACATAGTAAACTGTTCCCAGACATTTAAAAACCAAAGAGAAGATGTCTACCTGCTGATCTACTTGGCTTCTTCAAACAATGTGATAACTAGACAAATCTTGTAATGGAACAATGAATAGCTTTCCCAATAGTTTGTAATTCTTGCTTTTTATACGTCTAGAAAGCTTTTACCAAGATTATTGTGATTATAAATCATTAGACTATTGTTTATAAAGGCTACAGATTGTACTAATTATTTGTAGGAGAACGATACTGCTTTAAAAATTTTCATATAAACGAACAGAATTTTTCACTTAGTAGTTTCTCAGGACTGTAAACAGCTGCAGTTTGACATAACAGATCAAGCGTCAGACTTGCTTTAGCAGAGCTGTAAAAGTATACAGCCAGAGTGCCGGAATTCTTTTACTTTTCTTTGGGAAGCTTGACATCCACTCTGATCATATAGCGGGAATGCTTTTTTTTTCTGTTTCTGTTTTTTTTTTTTATTTTTATGTGAGTAAAGTAACTAGGGAGGAATGCAAAGATGAACAGAGCAGATGGAATCTGTCACCTGACAATCCTCTTTGACAGGAAAATGGAATGAATAATTTTTACATATATCTGAAATACATGTAGTTTTGCATTACTACAATAATCCACAAGGATATTTTCTGTGCATTGCACCAAAATGATCAAATAAGTCATCGATTTTGCATTCATTGCATCAGTATGTTATCAGTCAGTGACATCAGAAACTATGTAACTGTGAACATTCTAATGAACCAAAGGGTACATATTGTTCTGTTCAGAACTTGTTGTACATATTTATCTGGGATGCTTTATGTTGAGGGGTGTTGTTTGTCCCTGCCATTCCATAGAATGCAAGGAGATTAAACACAACAAGAATAAACGTGCTGTACGCCTCTAAGAATGCATAGATAATAATCTAAACCAATCTGAATTGTGAGCTCTATGTAACATATTGTTTTTCTTTAAACCAAACCATACTAAACAAGTATTTACCTGAACATCTCAAGTGATGCTCAACTTGAGTGATAGAATTCTACATCTATGGCATTATTAGTGCTCATGCCAAGGTGAGTGGGTAGTAACATCCAACATCTTCTGGATACATTTTTACAAGTTGTAAATAAAAAAATTAAAATACTGTAAATTATTGTTTCATTCTGTGAATGTGTTTTTCATTTTTTTGTTAGTTAAACCTTTTTCTATATCATGGTTTTAAATGTTGGACTTTTTTTAAAATTAATTTCCTTATTAGCTCCCCAAAGAATTATTGTACTAGGTTAATAAAACTTGCAGTAATAGTTTAATTAACAGAATTGTGCAGCTTATAAATGGCATTGTTTGGCTTTTTATCTTAACTCGGATATCCACAGGTCAAGAAATACTGATCATGAAAGCAATAAACAGAAAAAACAGCTTCATGAAGAAATCACTATTGTTTTGTCCTTTTGTTTTCCCATCCTGTGCTGACATAATGCTTTGGCATGAAGGCCTTGAATAAATATAAAAATAATATATTATGGAGCCTTGTCCACAATATGGAAAGTTTTTTTTCCCTGGTAGAAATAAGTCTAAAATATAACAAAATACATTTTTGATTATGTATCTTTATTCTTACACTGTTAAAATGTTAGTGGTTACAAATAGTCGTATAATGGCAAGCTTGAATCTTTTATCCATCTCTCTCTTCTGTCCTCTATTTATATATGGTCTAGTCACTAATAAATGTGAGTTGACAGAGCTACAGTTCACTTATCCCCTGCCAGGGAAATAAAACATGACCACAGAAACCTGTTGTTGCTATGTTTTCTAGTCTAGGTTCTCCAGAACAATGGATGAAGCCATTTTATCTAAAAATTTAAGATTTTCTGTTGTCAGTTTCTTCCATTATGTTCCTTCCCATGAACAGAAAAATAAATTATTTATATTTTAAATACAGAGAGGGAGAGAGAGATGGATACAAGATTCATGTCAGCTATAACACAACTATTTGAAACTACTATACTTTAACAGTCTTTAGGAGGAAAGAGAATCTGGCTGGAATCCAGAAGATGTCTGAAGCGGTAGAAGCTACCAGTTTATTTATTAAAATCTATGTGCTGCATTGTGAGTTACATGCACAGGGATGTGCGATTCCTATTGCTCTATGCCCCAAGCCTCCCCAAGAAGATGTTTTCTTTAATAAAAGTTAAAAACATTTATTTTTTTTTAGCATTCTTACCCTAATCCTTGGGTTAGGGTTCAATAAAAAACAAAAAAAAACATTTTAAAATAAAAAAAAATGTAAAAATATTAATACTAAAGCTAGGGCTAGTAGGAAAGTTGGCGTAAAATAAATAAATAAATGTAACTAAAATATGAATAAAAATAAATGTATATAAAAGAAACAAAACCCCTTTTTTGTTCTAACCATCAGTCAGGGTTTGTGTTAAATAAAAATACAATAAAAAAAAACATATATTAAAAAAAACAAATTTAACTAAAATAAATAAAATAAATACTAATTTTAAGTAAATAAAAACAAATGCCCCCCCCCCCCTTTTTTTTTTTTTTTTTTAGTTCAGACCCACCCAAACCCTAGAGTTCAGGTTTGTACTAACCCTCTGGTTAAATAAAATTAAATAAAAATAGAAAACTTAATTAAAAAATACAAATAAATTATATAAAAATAAGAAGTTATTCTTTAAATGACCAGTGATATGTTAATACTACCAGTGGTCCTATAGGTTATTTTATTTAAACAACAAAAATAAAGACTGCTTCTGAGGCTGGTGCTTCTGAATGAGACAGTTTTCTCACTAGGTAATTCCAAGAGGTGAATGTCCTTTTTAATCGTGTACCTTTATGAGATAACATTGCATAATTTCCTGAATGGTGACTGGATGCTTGTATGTGTATATAATTGCGTGCATGCATGGGTCATCACTGTAACTTCTGCAATGAAACAACTAGTCTGAAAAACCTGCGAAGAACAGTCTTAGTCCCACCAAGACCTGGCCAAAGGGGACTTCCTAATGGTGGAACATTGGATTTGAGGAGGCCACAGAACTCCATGTGCCTTGTAGTAGCTGCTTTCTCACAAATATGTTTCAAAATATTTAAAGTGGTGCTGAGTAGACATGGAAACAATTCATGTATAAGTCCAGAATTTGTAAATGTTTGAGTGAAGTCATAAGTGAAAAGTGCACCTTCGCATCATAACCTATTAAACAACTGTATCTCACCATGTACACGGAGCAAAACATTAGATATTACATCCAGGAATTGTTCTAATTACTGAGCCCTAAGTGTGGAAATGTAATGAGAGCAATATGATTGTGTGCCTATACATACAATGCACTATTATGTTTTTTATTGTAATAAGATACTTATAAAAGCAGTATGTTACTGAACAGGTTGGATTTGTTGTAAGAATTGCTTTTTGCCAGACATTGATAAACCTGATGAAAAGCCCTAAAACATCTAATGTGTTCCTTGGCCTCTCACCAGGAACATCGGGAGCTCCTATTAATTTAATTTATTATAACAGGAAAAATTTAGTTTCAGTGTAGTAGAGTGCTTCTTTATCCTGTGCCTGTTAATCCTTCCAATTTTGCTTGCTGTTCATTTTGAAAGTAATACATAGTATTCTGCCCCTAATCAGTTTAAGTTGGTTGGCCTATGTTTGTTTGAGCATTTTATTAAACTACTCTTCAGACTTCCTCCGGGAGTGCTTCTTTTTGGCCCTGTGTGCAATGTACAGTTTACAGAGAAACTGTGTGAAAAGGAAAAATTGGACAAATATGACAAGTGTGAGGTATTTTGTATGACAACCCTTAGCCCACCTTGAAATGTTTTCTCCTAGTGCTGTTCAGTTTCTTACAAAGTTAACAGAGGGCAGCTCCAGTCATTTTGAAAAAGATGACCAAATCTCCCGCTAGATAACACCATTATACCAAAGTGTGACTGATAAAAAAAAAAAATATTAAGATAAGTTTGTGTTAATTCTTTTTATAGTGCTGTTTAATACTGTGAGAATGTATAAGTATGTTTAAAGTTATCTTTAATATAGACTTTGCAGGTATGGGCAACGTCACTCAGAACTCAAAAAAAGTGCTTGCTAGCGAGAGTTATTAAAAGTATTTCTAAATAGCTTGATTTATTAAACTGCTCCACCTCTTAAAGGGGAAATCTTGTCACATGGGGCTAGAGATTTAAGCTCTTGTGGCATTTAGGCCTAGTTAGAAAACTGGATTTACACACAACAAAGAACAATGAAAACCTCATGAATCACAGAGGTAAAAAGTGCAGATCTGTGTCCGCATTTAAAGGATTCTGAATATTTACATAAGACATGTCTAAACCAAATATCGAGAGAAATGGTTTTACCAGCCTTTTAGGATATATTTGACATGTAATTAAGCACAGGTTTGTATATGAGATGCTACATTTTGCCCTGAAAACCCGGTGTGTCATTCGCTGTTGAGGACTGGATTTGTACAGCCTTGCTATAGATCTGTATTTAATAGTGGTCAACCCAAGTTTTGTATTTAGACCATCCAGATGATCTTAAACATAGTAATGTAATGCTGTAGTGCAAAAATATAAGAAAAATGTTAAAATCCCCAAAGGTGTTTCACTTGTGTTCTCTAGAGCAGTGGTTCCCAACTTTTTAACACCAGAGCACCACATTCCCAAATCACACTTGAGTTGCGGACCAACACTACACATTTAAGAGCTTGGGAACCACAGAACATACCGCAGAGTAATTTTTTCCCACAGAACTGCACAAAATATGTCAGGTGGCCATTAAAATATACCACAGCCAGTTTATCATTAAAATATGCTATGACATATGCCACAGTTTGACTATAAAAATATGGCACAGCCAGTTTGCTCATACTCAAATGGTTGCTGCTCTTTGATGTTCCCAGCCTTTTTATTTTACTCTGCACCCTGTGTAGGAGGGAAATAGCAACCATGTATGATTTGTTATTGTATCCAGCAGGAAGAGGGGAACTGCATCAGCAGCTCCGCTATGAGCATCTGTTGAGTTGTTGCAGGCCAGAGGAATACATTTTTCTACTTTGGGTCTGCGGGCTATATAATTGTTGCTGAAGGGCCAGCGCGCAGCCCTTAGGTTCCTAAGACTCAGTGCCCAATATATAGACGTATATCCATGTATCCTCTTTCCTCCACTTACTTGTAAACATATGTTGAAATGTGTGTAACATTGTATTGGATTTGCATCCCAGGACATATTTGTAAATAAGCGAAATCTAAGTGTACCATATTTGTGCAAATTTAAGACGACCCTGATTATAAGACGACCCCCCAATCTTTGGAGGTTGTTTTGGGGAAAATGAGAGAGTCTGCAATTCTCCAATTTACATTCTTCATAAAAGCTAAAACTGTACATCCTGGATTAGATTTTGGGTTATGGTTAGATTTATGGTTAGGATTGTGGTAAATTTATCATCATATATATTTTTTTATAGCAGTAAGTTATATAATAAGATGAAAATAATGGTATCTTAAGAAAACCCTTCTTATGCTGCTAATAACAGTATATAATATGTGTGGGTACATTAATTGTGAGAGGAAAATTACAGCTAAACACAAACAATGCAGAAGTGTTAAAAAAGCCCCTGTCACCAAGCGTGCAACAATTTCGAAATAGTCTAGTTACTAAGGTGTGAAATGTCAAACGATTTTACTTAATATGTGTGCATGTTTATTACTCCATGTTGCTTTACAATAAGTCTTCACAACAATTTGCGAAGAACTACTGGAGTGTCCTGGATTTATTTCCCCTTTGTTTTTGTTGCCTTAAGGGTTAACACTCTGGTTAGAAGTGAATTTCTTAAATAACCTTTCAAAAGCTTTCTCCTTGCTAAAGGAAACTCTGTTATGTAAACTAACCTTTTGAGGCATTAGTGAACATTAAGAGCCATCAAGTTGCCTTGTCAGTCATGCATGTTGTACATGTGTCTGATTTTTTTGTGAAAGGAAGATGTGCTAAATAAAACACAACAAAAACAACCATTTTAATTAATAATTAGATTTTTTTTATGGTTGTCTGAGGTATATTGCACACCACTCTGTTCATCAGATTATTGAATATTTTACATAACACTTTGTGTGAGTCGATTCAGTTTTCCATATTTATTAAGTTAGAGATAAGTACAAAAGAAAAAAATGATCTCCATGAAAAAGCTAGATTCCATGTTTCCATGTGTATCTGAAATTCTTGGAAAAGGCTGGGAGGGGAATTGGAAAAACAATGTGCAGGATAAATCAGCAGATATGAGAGTAATGAGCAAATTCCCATCTGAAAACTCCCTTTTGAATCTAGTCAAACACATGGAAATACATTATGCTGCAGGCAAAAGCTACAATAGAATTTACTATTTAATAGTTTCGGTATTATCTCTCCAGGTTTTTATTTCCTATGTTTAAGTTTAGAGTTCACATATGCAAATTTTTGACAGAGTATATATTTTGTTTGTAACTAGTTTGCATTTATAATTTTATGTGAGGTCTGGAATTTTAGTGGAATCCACAAGAGGAGGGGAATTTGATCCTTTCCTAGTTTGCTTGACCCGGTTTGTATAACATGATGCATGATGGGAATTATATTCATGTGCCAGGTGTTTCTGGAGCTTGTATGTGGTAGTTTTTGTGTTTCTTGATTCAAATAAGACTGATGGAAAACAATATTTTGCTAGCTTAACCTATGATTTAAGTACCTGATTTGAAATGCATTGGGTAAATACAGTTTTCATACTGTTTTACAAACCCTGAGATGCCTGATATTTTTCTTGCTGCTGTCTACGCTCTGTGGTGGGAGGCTATGTACCTGAATCTACTGCTGTTTTTGTTTTCTTGTGACATTACCTGTTTGTCTGTTCTTCACTTCACATTTTTGGTATCTTCTTACCTTGTGGCATTTTAAATTAGAGGTTGCCATCCATTTTAAAATATGGGTTGTATTTCCTCTGTTATTGAATGCCTGAATGTTATAAACTGAAGTGAAAAATTGCACCAAAATAGAAAAAGGAAAAACCTATTGTAAATGTTCTTGTCCTTCTTCCCCTTTCCTGATATTGTATTGCAACCCATTTGTTCAAGTGGTTAGATGCCCATTGGTAGTTGACTGATACATTGTATGGGGTAATGTCTTAATAATAAAATGTAGCCAGTGCTTTCTTTGAGCATTGGCTACATTTTTCCTGTCAGTCTGAGCCTACTCAAAGTGGCCTCATCTGACAGGTGAGATCCAGATGCAAATCCCTGCAGCTGAATCCCAGCACAGCTCATTGTGGGGAGCCGCGATTGGCTATTAAATGCAGGACATTCTGTGCCGTCTTTTTGGACCAAAAACATAGGGTGGCATAGAATGTCCAAGCGTCACGAAGGAGTTAAACATGGGATCAGGTATTCTCTACAAACAATATTAGAGGCCAACTACATCATGTACCGGTCAAATGATTGCATCACTCATAACACAGTTTTTACTCATAATATTGTAATATTACTTTTATTTGCTGTATTTTGTACATAGTATTTTGGAGGTAAAATAAAAAAAATATAAAAAATGTTCCTCTAAACATACACAGCACATGAAAGTAGTGGATATCTGGTCATGAAACACAGAGCCCTTTATTATATATATTTCATAGCGCTGGGTACAGAGCATAGAAGGGAACTACATACTAAGTAAGACAAACTAGAACAGACTGCTACATGAGGTAGAGAACGCTGCTCATAAGCTTACAATCTAGAGGATATATGTGTGTGTGTGTGTGTGTGTGCATACTGTTTTTTATAAAACAATGTATATGTATGTAATATCTAATTAAAAATTGATAAACATTTTTTGTATGTATATTATATAGTTTTCTTATTAACTTAAAAAACCAAGACAATGAGGTCTATTCAATGTTGAGTTATTTATCTCATGCTATCGAATCTCAATATGCAATAGAAAAGTTTGAGTTAAAACTAGTGATATTTTGTGCCATTGAATCAGGTCCAGTATAGGTACCACGAAGACAAGTGTTTGTTTGTTTCTTTCAAAACCTATACATAACAGAACATTTTAAAGTGTTATTTTCACAGCATGTTGGTATTTGAGAGAAACTGCTTTATACCATAGCAACTTATAACAGAGTACAGATCCTTTTCAAATGGTAAAGTGTGTGTCTGGTAGGTTAGTTTCACTATCTCTTAATTTGAGAAAACAATGACTTTTTCCTTTCCATTGAAGACCTTCAAAGCTAGGTCTGGGATATGTAAAGGTTTAGGTAAACAGTCAAGCACAGTGGCAACCCTCCCTTTCCTGTCTGTCTCAGACAGCTTGACAAACCTTAGAGTTATCAGTGCCCTGAGCTATTCTGAAATCCTTTGCTTCATTCCCAGCAGGACATCAATAATAGATACTGACAGGAAAGGAAAATGCATGGTACAGCAGGCCTGTTCAATCCACAAGGGCCCCAAATTTACTATAAAGGTGGACTATCAGACTGCATTCGAGCTTCATTCTGCCTCTGCATTCCTTGGGTTTACATATGGCAAAACATTTGACAGTACCATGCTTATGGAGGTGTAAACCTGTGTTTTGTATCAAGATGTGACAATTCAGTCAGGGTTTCAGAGAATAGCCTGCCTTAACATCAGTACTTTCTTAAAAGTAAGACATATCAAAACATTGATATATATACATATATATACAGCTTACAGTCTAAATATGTTTTTATCTATTTATTAATAAATGTAAACGTTTCTTAACCTTCCATTGTTTTACTGTTTATGGCAAAACTGACTGAATGATATTCAAATGTCTTTAGATATCACATCATGTCACATTTTTTGCACATGAGATAAGAACTTTGAGAACCAAATTTCCCTCTGACCTTAATAAGTATGTGTCATTTTAAGTTTTTTTAAGAGATTTTGTATACTATATTCTATGCTGTAACTTTTTACTAGTTGTTTTTTATGTTGAGCTCTATAATGCTTTCTCTGTTCTTGGCCAATTCATATAACCAAATCCTCTCATTGATATAATACTTATCTGTGCTTCTCACCCTAATAAAGTTGCAACAATTGTCCAGTTTTTGTTTCTTGTATAAATGGTAAAGCCAATTACCCCTTATTTGCAGCAGGCTCACACCTGGTAGGCTTTGTTTTACACGTGTATATTATTTAAACCTGTGACTGACATTTTTTTATCTCCATATGTTGCAAATAGCCAGATGAATTATAGATGGGTTCAGCATTCAAATGGTTACATTTCAAAGATGTTGTGGTTGACTCCAGCTGCCCTGTATGTTTTCAGATACATATATTATCTGCATGGATGAATAACTAACAATAGATGTTTGAGAGTTATTTTTTATTTGAGTTTATTTTGTTTTCTTGTATTTTTGTGAACCAGTGCCTAGCAACCATGTTAACATTCTGTGTTTAGGTTACAATGTTTTTTCACAGTGTTGTTAGCTAGCCTTTTCCTGTCACACTTTATTTTTTTTTTAGTCCTTATTTGTCATAAAGGGTGCAGGCAGATGTTGTCCAATATTAAAATTCTATTTTACTTATAAATAAGTGTACCCCAATGCAGAGTTTACATAAGCAGCCTTACTGTACAGTGTATTTACCTCTCTTCCCACATATCACTATCAATTTTCACAGTCCAAAATATTCCCCCTATTTCCAGTCCGATACCCACATTTCTAAAGTCATATCCCCCCTCCCGATAATTGAAGTTGCAGGCCCAGTCACAGCAGGGACCCTTGCAGCCATGATTGTTCTAACCCTGTTAGGGAATTTAACCACGTGTAAGACCAGTAACTTTTCTTACATCAACATATGACATATCGTAACATAATTCGTTTTTCAGATCTGCTTTTTTTCCCCCACACATTTAAATTCTTTTGTTTTGTGTGTGGAAAGGGGAGGTAACATAAATGGTTTAAAGTGATTTTTAAAGGAAGACATTGTTACATAAATGCTGCACTTCCTGCCATTTTTGTCATAAAAGCATCTTGCTCAGCAGAACTACTTCCTCCAAACTATTGAAAAGCAACACATCTTGTTTTAGGTCTGTGCAGTTCTGACTAGGTGTGGGAACCTTACATAAATATCTTGCAAGGTTTATACCAATAACATGTTATGTATAGGTTGTTGGTAAATAATTATTGAACACACAGCAATTTATTGAGCATTATTTAGTAGACATGTGCATTCGTTTTCGTACTAATGCATTTTCGTCCATTCGTCCGAAAAACGAATAACGAAAATGCTAAACTAACGAAAGCCGAATGAACGAATGGTTAATAAACGAAAATCATTTGTCCATTCGTTCATTCGTGCTATTGGCATTCTATAAACAGAAATAGAGTCGGTTTATAGAATACCAATAGCATTACAAACATTCCATGAACTGACATAATGAACGCCTTTCGGTTTATGAAATGCATGTAATTCTATTGCTATTCTATAAACCGAAATAGAGTCCCCAATTCATACGATTGACCTATTCTTATGAATGGGGACTCTAATTCGGTTTATAGAAAGCCAATAGCATTACATGTATTCCATAAGCCGAAAGTCTATAAACCGAACGACATTCGGTCTCTAGACTTTCGGTTTATGGAATGTGAAGTCAATTGATTCGTACAAACGAATAAAACAAAACGAAAATAATGAACGCATTTCGTCTGAAATGAATGCAGTAATGAACGAAATTCGTTTTAAAATAAATAACATTTTCGGCCGAATGGACGAAAACGAAACAAAAATTTTAGTTTTGCACATGTCTATAATTTAGCTTATCTTCAGTAATTGGTATTTCAGTGACTGACCCCAGAAGAAACAGTATGCAAAATCCACATCAAGAGATTCATCGCTTATTAAAAGGATAAATCAATCTCCACTATAGCTGGGAATCAACAAGGCAAATTTGGAACATGAGAGAGACTAGAGGGGGAGTATTGAGCTTCAATAATCATTTAATTTTTAGGAGCAGGATGTCTTGTAAATCTTTAGCAGCACCAGCATAATAAGAATCCGCTTGAGTACATTTCAGCATCTACTAATTGGGATATTTCAATTCACAACCTGGAATTAGGTTGATACTAATAATAAATATTTTACATTGCTGGATTTTAATCTGGTGGTGTTGATACTTTTGTATGTTTTTAGAATGGTGGTTTGTTTCCCTCATGGTTTCATGGTGTGTGTGTATTTGGTGGTTTTAGGCTGGAGAGCGGTACAAGAATGAATGAACGTCTGCAGACAACAGTGAAGCATGTTGGAGGATCCTTTCATGGTTACGGATTTTTTTGTTGATGGAGTTGGGGATTTGGTCAGAATCAATGATTTACTCAATATTGAGAAGTACAGGCAGATACATGCAATAACACCAGGGAGGTATCAAATGTATTCTACAGCATGACCACTACCCCAAACATACAGCCAATAACCCCTCAGTAACTTGACATTTTGACCTTGTCTTTCCCTTGGTGACGAGGGCTGTTTTGACATTTTGGGGGCATTTACGTTTAGTTGTAATTTTCTTTTTTCTCACATACTGTAACCACACAAATTATATGTTGTTTTTATCGTCATAAGAAGGGCTTTCATTAGATACCATTATGTTTATCATATGTTATAACTTACTGCAACAAAATCATAATTTTTTTTTTGCATGTTATAGGGAAAAAAAAACAAAAATTAGTGGGGGGAGTCAGGGGGGGTTTCTACAGTGACCTTTTGACTCCAACCCGAACCCTAAATTTAACCATAGCTCTAACCCTTATGCTAATCCTTAATTTATTCTAGTTATAATTAAATTTTAGCCCTAGCCCTTATGCTAACCCCAATTTAATTGTAACCCTAACAATTATTCTAACCCTAACCCTAGATTTTTTTGCTAATTAAGTCTTTTTTTTTTTTTTAATTTTATTGCATTGCTGCTGACTGCTTCTAGGGGCAGTCAAGCAACAGCATCAGAGTGACAGAAGTGAATTTTTTTTCACTTCCGATACTCTACCCACAAGAGGGCAGCAGCCATATTGGAGGAGCATGCTGCCCCAGATCAAACATTTTGGTGCTGCCTAATGCCTCGACATCGAGACAATAGAGCAGCACCGCTCGTTCCACCGCAGGACGTGCCAGGCAACAGAGTTGGCGGCTGGACGTGCCTGACACTTTCATTGTCGCAAAGGGGTTAAGAACCATCTTCAGAATAAAGAAGAACAAGATGTGGTATGGCCCCCACATACTACTGATCCCAACATCATCTAGTCTGTCTGGGGTTACATGAAGAGAGAGAAGCAACTGAGTATGCTAAATCTGCAGAAGAACTAGACTTGTGCATTTGTTTTTGGATGAACAAAAACGAATAACGAAAATGCTAAACTAACGAAAGACGAATGAACGAATGGTTAGTAAACGAAAATCATTTGTCCATTCGTGCTATTGGCATTCTATAAACCAAAATAGAGTCGGTTTATAGAATACCAATAGCATTACATATACATTCCATAAACGTAATGAACGACTTTCGGTTTATGGAATGCATGTAATACTATTGGCTTTCTGTAAACCGAACTCTAGTTCAGTTTATACAGTAGAAAGCCAATAGTATTACATGTATTCTATAAGCCGAAAGTCTATAAACCGAACGACCTTCGGTTTATAGACTTTCGGCTTATAGAATACGTGTAGTACTATTGCCTTTATATAAACCGAACGAGAGCCCCATTCAAAAGAATTTCTTATGAATGGGGATCTCGTTCGGTTTATAGAAAGCCAATAGTATTACATGTATTCTATAAGATGAACAAATAAAGCGAAACGAAAATAATGAACGAATTTCGTCTGAAACGAATGCAGTAATGAACGAAATTCGTGTCCGAATGGACGAAAACGAAACGCAAATTTTAGTTTTGCACATGTCTAAGAAGAACCGTGGTTAGTTCTCTAAGATGTTTAGAGCCCACCTGCTGAGTTAAACTCTATGCAAGTGTACCTAGAAGAATAGTTTTAAAGGTAAAGGATGGTCACACCACATATTTTCGGAATTATATTATTCTTCTGTTCGCTCACTTTGCAATTTGCTAATTGATAAAAACCTATTGCCACGTCAATTTTTTTTAGAGTATTCCTACATTACAGCATTTTTTTCACTCCTGTTGAAAACGTTTGCACTGTACTGTATGTTTAATGCTAGGCTAGTTGGAGGGACCTCTGCTATACAACCCAATATTACTAACATCACAAAGGGACAAGGCACTAATATCTTGGTGCTTGGAATCACCGAGGCTCCTGTATGACAGTCCAGTCCAAAAGGGAACCCACAAGCCAAGCATCTCCCACAAGTTAGCAAGCTTTGAGGGGGAAGCACTAATGCAAGTTTTTTTTGTTGTGTGTGTGAATACAGTGCACTGGGTCAGGTTTAACATTTACTCCCACCCACATGGAAAATATTTGCTAGATATAGCAGCCTGAAATTCTCGATTTCTTCTGAATACAAACAAAATCTTGTGAATGAGTCACACTAGGATGCTTTTAGTTGGGCGGTAGGCTTAAAACTGTATTTAATCCCTCTTTAAATTTAGTGTGTTTTCTTTGGTCAATGGGAACATGCTTATTACTGTTTATTATGTTCCCAATACTCTCGGCTTCTGTGGAAGAAGAAGAATGGTATGGTAAACAACGCAAGCACAATCAAGATGTCTGATGTTACCCAGGGTCACATAGATTGCTCACTGTTCTTGTATTGAAGCTTCACTGGGAGCATACAGATATAACAGAACACTGGCTGGCTGGAACATGATGTACCATTGTTTAAAAATGGCACTGGTGCTAAATGAAATGAAAAAAAATATTATTGAATGGAGTATACTTATTGAACACATATTGAAAGGGGAACTTATCCATTTGGGCATCAAATTAGCACTAGTTTAAAGCATTTACTGTTTTCAGTATTCAGGTATGTTTTTTTTAGTGTATTAAATATAGGGGCTTATATTGTCCATCTTGGGCCTCCTCCTTACTAAAAACATTTACCACACAAGACATATTCGTGGCTTCCAAGGCTTCACAGGGGAACTTTACTTTCAGAGTACCTAGTGATGGGATTATTGTCCAAATTGTCATTAGACTGCTGATGTGTAGCACTTTTTGTTTAGTTTAAAGTTAGCTAGCCCAGTGGGTGTTCTTTGCTTAGGTATTTTCTTTAAATATGATTTCACATTAGTATATTTAACAGTCCACAGGGAGATTGTTGGTGGTGGTGTTGTTTTTTTCAGCTTTACATCAGTTCCATAAATTGTCTCTTGGCCACAGAATACCATGGAATACCTGCTGAGGTGTAATCAAAGAAGGCTCACATTTCGGGAGCTTTCTGGAAAGTTAATGAATAAATCCTTGGCATCTCTTTCATAATGTTTCACCAAATTATACCCTTGTACTAATACTATTCACATCTATGGCAGTACTAGTCAATCAAACCATTTACTGTAATAGAGTGAAACATGCCATTAGCAGCACCCACAATCCTTTCAAGATGGTTTTTAGAGCTTTTTTTTTTCTTTTTCAATGTTGTTGTTTTTTTGTTTGGGATAATATTTTGTTCTGCTTTATTCAGAAGCTGTTGGAATATGAGCGGATTTCTATATAGCTATTTGGATCAATGTGTTGATATTTAACCCACGGATGCCCTAATTAAATCTGCTGCCACTTTATTTCAAGTTCTTGAGGACATATTAGGGGTCTTACATAAATGTGGAATTCACCTAACGTATCACAGTAAGTATTTTGAACGAGACTATGAATTTGCTAGAACAAGAGTGCATAATTACAATTTAGGGAATGGTAGACTAAGGTGAAATGAGAGAAAATGCTTTTGCAGAACGCAGGCCTCCCAAGTATCCTTTGTTGTGCTGGAACTTCCAGATTTGGGACCCATATCCCTTCATCCCTGGGGTGGCTGCCAATGTTACACTTTCCAGGGTCACCAGCTCAGTGCAGGCCTACAGTAAAGAACTCACATTTGCTCAGGCTGGAACCACACCTCATGGCTTCCTGGCTGTCCAAATATGGGATCAACTAATATTCTTTGATATGAGGAAGAGTAGTAGATACCAATGGAAGTAGTAAGGCTAATATTATAAAAGAAATCAAGAATGTTTGGAATGTACACTGTTATTTTGAAAAGCAAATAAATCTGATTTCACAATATGAGCACATTAGATGGACCAGTTTGTTTGTATCTGACATCATAATCAATATCTGCCTGTTCTACATATTTTGCACCAAGAGAATAGTGGCATTTATAGAAATACCGCATTGCATTTTTTTCTTTGTGTCTGTGAAATTTAGTTAATTAGCGGTGTATTTTTATTTATTTTTAAGAATCTTTGCATTCAAATACTCCCTTTGGTGCAAGATGAAGGTTATTGCTTTTATAGAGCACAGGCTTTTTCCCCAGTTTATTTTGATGCAGGCATTCTGCATAAATCACATTTTTAATATTTTACTCAAGCCCTCCTCTAGTGATTACTCAGCATATATACTGCAGCACTGGATATATAGACACTGAGCATATACAGTTTTGTTTCATTTAGTCACTTCCGGTGCTGTTGGAATATAATACATTGTGTGGAATGTAATACGCTTGGATCTCTTAACAGTACACATTGTCTGATGACATTACCAGAGAGACAGGGAATTCCATTCATTTGAATGGCACTATGCTTATTTGGTTCCTGCAGCAAAAACAAGAAAAGAAAAAAGGAAATTGACTTTTACTAAGCTAGTGTCGGCAGTTATAACTTTGCAGATGTTATTAAATACTGTACCAATTACTAATTCATCACATTTAAATGTGAAACTAGTGCTACTGAATGAGACGGTTTTCTCACTAGGTAATTCCAAGAGATGAATGTCCCTTTAACCGTGTCCTTATATAATAATGCATGCTTTTCTGAAAGGTGACTAGGTAAATAACTGTGTCCTGTATGGGTAAACAGCCATTTAAATTGGTTATTTGTTTGATAATGTAAGCTACAATTCTCATTTGGAAATCTGTTCTGTTTAAAGGGACATTGTAGTCCCAAAACTCACTTTGGTGCAAGTTGAAGACTACTGCTTGTATAGTGCACAGACTTTTTTCCAGTGTGATTTGATGCAGGCATTCTACATCACTTTTTTTTTTACATTTGACTCATGCCCTCCCCCAATGATTACTCTGCATGTGTACTGCAGGTGCAGCAGCACTGATTATATAGACACTGAGGACAGAACGTTTTGTTTCATTTAGGCACTTCCTATGCTCCTGGAATATAATGCATTGTGTGGAATCTAAGTAACGTTGTTCGTATACACATAGGATCTCTTAATAGCGCAACACATTGTCTGATGATATCACTAGAGAAACCTGATTTTCGGGGTATTTAAAATTTTAAGTAATGCAAAAGGTAAAACATGCATTTTAAAGTACTTTGAAAGCACATTAATATGCATTAACATTTGGAAGATGCATTTTGGGCACTAGACAGTCCCTTTAAGCTCACTACCCACTTGCATTTGTTGAGTGCATTTAAGTATCATTAGGTCTGTCTCCAAAATTGCTATCAATAAAGCCCTTATTTAAATACTGATTTGATTAAAATAATTGTTTGACAACTAGATTGGGCTACCATTTTAAGTCCCTTTTGAATAGTATTTCTTTATTTTTTATTTCCACACCCCTAATTGTGCTTTTATGGGAAACTACAGAAAAACCGTACAGTTGTATTTGAAAATTATCAAATGGTTACTTTTCTAACAGACAAAACATCCTGGCTTAGTATCCCTAATATGAAATGTTAGTCTTTGATCATCTCTAATAGTAATGGCATGGTTCAGAAAGGTAATTTATAGGCCTAAAATACTCAGATTATAGTAACTGTGTGCATTGGATTGAAGATGACCACTTTATTTATTTAGTCTCTGTATTCTTTACCAATCATGTCACATTCATTTGAGGATATATCAGATAAGTCCACAGGAGATGTCTGATTGTGCATGACACACAAACCTTGATAATTGGATTATCTGCTCTGCTTTGTGGGATATTAGTTTCAGACATGTCTGATCTTACAGTTTAATTCTTAAAACGTCATAGGCTGTGAGAATCGTAAACTAGAGATTGGTCTGTATATAGCCATATAACAAACTAACAACGTTTAGTTATTTTTGTCCTTATTTTTTTCTTTCATTACTAAACAGCCTTATCCAATGTACTTTACAGCAGGGCTTGACAAATTTAATTTGATTTTAGGAGCCAGCAAAAAAACGTACAATCACGCAAACATACACGCAATTCATAAACACACAAGCCTACTTCACATATATACACGCACACCTACTTTACATATACACATACATACACATATATACCGGTACACACACACCTACTTTACATATACACAAATATACAAACCCCTCACACATATACACATATATACAAACCCCTCACACACACACCTACTTTACATACTCACATATATACAAACACACACCTACTTTACATATACACATATATACAAACACCTCACACACACACACCTACTTTACATATACACATATATACAAACACCTCACACACACCTACTTTACATACTTACATATATACAAACACACACCCACCTCACACAGTCTTTTCTTGGTTTCTTCTTAACGCAGCAAGTCTTCATTGATCGGCCTGCTGAGTGCCAGGATGTCACGTGACGACACCCGGCACTCAGATGTGTGTTGCGCACAGACTTTCCCCCTCGCGCTCCGAGTTTTTTTTTTTAATCGGATGGCAGCGGCATGGGGACAATGAGGCTGACAGCACCCAGGCGCCAGGTCTAATTTCCTGGTCGCCATATTGACCTGGCGCCTGGGGTTTGTCGAGCCCTGCTTTACAGTATAATTTCCTTAGAGTTCTGATGCTTGGCTCTCAAGGTCTGTTAAGCAAACATACCAATACTATTTTACTACAGTATGGTTTCCAGTAGAATGCTTGGATTTTGATTCCTAAAGAGAGACCATTGGCTGATAATGGTCATCTATAGGAAGAGGTAATTAGCATTTTAGGAAACAACATAGAATAAAATAGATAAAGAAGATACTTTAGATTAGCATTAAACAATTAAGAAAAGCATGTTGTCTTACCTAAAACATCTTCCTCAATGGTAAGGATTATTTCGGGTGAGCTATTAGGCCAAGGCTGTACTTAGCGGCTCCATGCAGCAGTCTTTCTTTTGCTTTCTTTCCTGTGTCCGGGGGAGCTTGATTTAAGGAGGTCCTGATTGGCTGAGAGATCATAAACTTCCCGTGATTGGCTCAGTCCCTCCTTCACATAAGGTGCTCAAAGCAAAGAGATGCCTGCAGCAGGTAAGTTAAAAACTGACAATGTGAGTTTGTGTATGTCCGTGTGAGTGTGAGTGTGTGTATATGTCAGTGTGTGAGTGTGTATGTCAGTGTGTGTGTGTGACAGATTGTCTGTCATTGTGTGTGGATAAATAGGTTAACTCATCTGACACTGCCTATATCTGTCTAGCCATCCAGGAGTTAACCCCTCTGACATGTACTATATCTATCTGGATTTTCTTAAAGGTCACTGGTCACATTATGTGAAAAGAAAGAAATGGTGAAACAAACATTATTATGAAAATAGGCTGTGTAATTCCCCAAAACATTATATGTGACCACTGACCTATAACATGACTCAAATATTGTACATTAAGTTTAAACGCTCAAACAGTTAGGGTACACATTTTAATCATGGCCAGCCAATACTCGCGCAACATAAGTTTGCATATAGAAAGGTGCTCTTATATTAAGTTATCAGTTCCTGATAAGTTTCGTTTTAGTTTAAATTATCATTACTGTGGGCATTTTTGGGGAGGGGGTGATGAGGGGGCAGCATTTCATTTTTCGCCCCAGGCAGCACAATGTCTTGGGCCGGCCCTGCTGAATGAAATTCGGCAAACCAGATCAGCCTGCATGCTTCACAGAGGCATCAGAGGATAAAATGTCATAAATCCTAAAAATACATGCCATTTTATCCTAATACTATGGCCACTGTATTTTTGGAAGAAAAAAAAAGTGACTGTTATAAGCTCCTGGGATAATGTACCTGTTACCTATATAATGTGTGCTCATTAATAAATACAATAGCCTTAACAACACCTGCATGTCATTATAGGGATAAATGTCAGTTTCTGAATATAATCATTATTTGTAGACAATTAGTAGTGACAGGTCCCATTATAACATTAGCACTCCAAATTTATATCCTTCATTTCTACAATACATTTTCCACAGTCACTTTTTGGGCAACAGGTTTTCTGCTAAACCTGATCCGCTGTAGCCCGGGGCACATATATAATCTGTCTGTGCTCAGAATAATGGACATACCGTAGAGCATTTAAAGGGACATAGCAACCTGAAAATGAAATGGGTAGATCACAATATTGTGCGTTCTCTAAATAGGTTCACTTTTTGTGTCGAAAGAAGGTCCACCCCTAATCTGCTATGTCATCTACTGGAAGCAGCTAAGAATAGTTTCTTTCTTCCTTCCTTTCTTATCTAGTTATAAACTACATACATATTTTAATTTATGATAAATATGGTAAACTTAAATCGATAATCTTCCAGATGTGTTTGCAATAAATGTTACTTGCTTACGTTATCAAACTATATCTGTATATTTCCGGTTGTTTCACAAGCTGTATTCAGAGTATATACAAATATTTATATAGGTTAATCATCATTACAGCTGCATTGTCAGTTATAACCTACCCATGGAAAAGTAAGTGAATATTATGTTAGCAATAGCAATTTTAACAGCCTCTCTAAGACACAAAGGTCACTGTATGCACAGTATAAACAAATCATTATTTGTAATTATTTCACAATTTTATTAACTATATTTAAGAAACACAAACCTCAATAAAATGGTAGTTTCCAGGAAGGCATGCTTTATTTAACCCACTTTACATCCTTTTTTGCATGCGTGAAAGTCATTGGTGCATACAACCATACTTATTAATCACAGTTAATTCAAAATATAAACATTTCACTTTGTGTTCTTCCAAATGTTCTGTGGCATATTCAGCAAGACATTGATGTCATAACTATTTGGAATTCTTCACAATTGATTCCGTCTGTTTGTGTGTCTGTGGTGTGTTTGCGTCCAAGTGTATTAAAGGGTAATTTAAATATTGAGGGCAGTACACAGAGCAACACTGGGCACATGTTCCAGTAGTAAAAAAATAAAAATAAAGAAGAAAATGAAACTGTAAATCCTCCTCATACTTAGCTTTCCACTTTCCACTTCTAATTTACTCTAAATGAAAGCCCAAGGCAGTAGCTTCCTTCATCTAACCAACCATGCCTTGAAAATGGTGGCGCAAGGAGGCCCCATTTAATAAATATGTGGGTCCCTTAACTCTCTTGAAGCCTTTTTTATGTGCCTTCATCAACTTTCTTGTCCATTTTAGCTTTTCTGTTGTGAGGGAAACCGACTTTGTCGGTGGGCCCTTAGCGTATGTCCACATAACACATTGGTTAAGAAAGCCCTGACTGTAAAATCTGCCATTACACAGGATCATATAATAACACAACTAACTGAGGGGGGGGGGGGGGGGGGTGAAACAACATTGTTAATACATATGATGTGCGCGCTAGGATGTCTATCCTCATGTGACATCAGTCTGAGCAGACCTTTAGACGTGCCTTCAAGAACTCATGTAGGCAGTCCACATTGAGCAGTGCAGTGGCGTAGAACATATACTACTGGTCACTTTGAGCTCGTGAATAGAACAGATGTGGGCTATTACAATGAGGAGTGACACCCTGGAGAGCAGGGAACATACACAGACAGTGACCACCCGCTTGAGAATATTATTGCATGTGTAGCCTGTTATGATTAATAAAGGAGGAAGGAAAAATGTAGTGAATCTTTTTCATTCATATGATTTAAAATGTAAAAAAAAAATCATTGTCCGAGCGAAAAACCTTGAAACGACTAATGTGTCGTCATTCAAAAAAAAAAAGCCTATGTTTGATGCATTTTTTTTAAACTCTTGAATATTTACAGCTGTAAACAATCAATACATTCTAGTTGTGAGATTAAAAAAAATCTGTCACTGCTTCTAACTCATCCTCTCAACCAATGGTTTAAATCTCTTGGCATAACAGAGCATTCTGTAATCTTTGTAGTTATGCTTTTCATAACCCTTCTTAACCCTGCACACTTAGTCATGTGGCCACTTGTTTTTTTGTATATTATAGGCGTCTACCTGTTTTAAAATAACATTTTGAATGAACAGTTGGTTACACCAGGTGTCAGTGCTGAAGTAGAAAAAGGAACAAAAAATATGCAGGAGGTTCATCGGTAAGACAATTGTTGTAGCACCACAGGTTTAGTAAATTCAGGGCCTGAAGTATATGATTCTAATAGCAGTAAGTCATTAAAAAAGATATATACAGTGGTTTAGAAATTGATAACATGTAGTTTGTTTGTTACATTTCTTCTACTCGGTTGCATGTATCAGTTAATAGAGTAAAACAGACACAGTATCCTTCTATAACGTAAATCTGAGGGCAGTTGCGACATTTAAATGTGTCTACACTTAAATCATTAAAAAAAAATTACAAAGTTAAATATTTGCCTCCAACCACGTTTTAGTGAGATGTAGTAAATTGACAATGTAATTACCATCTAGATAACTTTTCCAACATGGAAGGTGTCATCTTGAAATTGCATCATAAGTTTTCCACCCTCTTCAAACGGAACTTTTACCTTTCTCAGAAAAAAAATGATCTATAGTATGTCTCAAAAGTGAGTACACCCCTCACATTTTTGTAAATATTTTATTATATCTTTTCATTGACAACAATGAAGAAATTACACTCTGTTACAATGTAAAGTAGTAAGTGTACAGCCTGTAAAGCAGTGTAAATTGGCTGTCCCCTCAAAATAACTCAACAAAAATAGCCCGCAAACAGTTTGCTGAAGACAAGCAGATTAAGGACTTTGATTACTGAAACCATGTCCTGTGGTCCGATGAGAATGGCATAAACTTATTTGGTTCAGATGGTGTTAACATTGTGTGATGGCAACCAGGTGAGTAGTACAAAGACAAGTGTGTCTTGCCTACAGTCAAGCATGGTGGTTGGAGTTTCATGTTCTGGGCCTGCATGAGTGCTGCTGGCACTGGGGAGCTACAGTTCATTGAGGGAACCATGAATGCCAACATGTACTATGATATACTAAAGCAGAGCATGATCCACTCCCTTCGGATTACTGGGCCGCAGGGCAGTATTCCAACTTGATAACGACCCCAAACATACCTCCAAGACGACCAATGCCTTGCTAAAGAAGCTGAAGGTAAAGGTGATGGACTGGTCAAGCATGTCTCCAATCCTGAACCCTATTGAGCATCTATGGGGCATCCTCAAATGGAAGGTGGGGGAACACAAGGTCTCTAACATCCACGAGCTCAGTGATGTCATCATGGAGGCGTGGAAGAGAACTCCAGTGGCAACCTGTGAAACTCTGGTGATCTATGCCCATGAGGGTTAAGGAGGTGTTGGAAAATAATGGTGCTCACACAATATATTGACACTTTGGGCCCAATTTGGACATTTCACCTTAGGGGTGTACTCACTTTTGTTGCCAACAGTTTAGACATTAATAGCTGTGTATATAATAAAATATTTACAAAAATGTGAGGGGTGTACTCACTTTTGTGAGATACTGTATTTAAAAAAAAAATCAGATGATTAGCTCACAGTATTCCAATGTGCAGGCAAATGAAGGGAAGCATTACAACTTTCTAATCAAAAAAGGAATGGTCAAGGAAAAATATGTTTTTATACTATGCATACCAGGTCAATAACTTAGAGACATAGACAAGAAACAAAGTTATAAATGCATATAAAAATAGACATCTATATATAATTATGCATTTATTACTATTTCTGTTATTTGTTTGTATTTTTAGCACCGTTTACCTTCATAACGTTTTGCACACATGGATTGATCTCCCAATGATGACATCTGCATGAAGGTGCATCCCCCGTGCCTTTTTGGAGATATTATAAAAGCTGACATAGAATATGAGAATAAACAATGCATATGCTGGATACAGGTGTTGTGGATTTGCACATTTATATTCTCGCTATAGAGAGGAATAGAGTATTCATGTGTGCATTGCTTTACTCATGGGGGATTTCACCTCTTGTGTAGTTCTGCATAATATGTCTAGGTGGGTTGTATGTGCTATCTTTTATATTATTATTTATGTAAAAATTAATAGAGCATGCAAAAAATAGGACATGTTTACTGCCGCAGGCAATTTTCTCAATAAAGAGAGAATTGCAAGAAATTAAGATGGGAATTTCAAACTTTAGGCCAAATAAGCCAAGTTGGAAAAATTCTGTAATGCATCTCAATGGGATAATTTTTCCAATTCCACTACTTTGACCTTAAGTTTAAAATTAGAGTCTCCGTTCGCTGCAATTCTTTATTTAATGAGTAGACACTATTCTTTTGACTTGGAGTAGCACCCAAGCAATATTAAAGGAACAGTAAACATTGTTTAACCAGGGTTAAACAAAACATGTCCCTGGACATTAAAGTAAACCAGATGTGTATCTTAAGAGATGCACATGGATTTACGAACTGCTGTGTCTCACATGCGAGACACAGCAGTTCCTTGTCCAAGCTCGCCCTGCTCTGAAAAGTGAGGGTCTCTCGCTTCCTATGGGAACATAGCAGCTGTCAGTCAGAGGATAAAAGTATAATTGTGGCGTGTACTATTAAAAGTACACGCCAGTTCATCCTCATACTAGGGACAACTAACATTTCACTTGTGCACAAATAAATGTGTTTATTATAATTTTGGTCAGTATTAAAAAAGCTCATAGACCATTTACAGTATCTATACATGGTTTTCTTTGTGTTTTTGTACACAGGGCAGGCATAGTAAATGCAAACTTTCTTTCTTTCTTTTCTTTCCTCAGAGTTTTTTCTTTTTTCAGTTTGTGTAGACTTTGAGCCAGAGCCACAAACAACAATATCTTATCCAGTGAAGGAATGATTTTGAAAACAAAACTGGGTACATTTAGTTGTAGTAAACATTTTCAAAGAACCCTTCTAGCTATGATGTTATCTAATATCCAGAGGGTAAATCACAGAACTCAAGGACATATGAGTGGTTTGGTTGAGGAGACGCTGGCATCAGACATTAAAGGGACTGTTTGGTGCATCTTCCAAATATTAATGTACTTTCAGAGTATTTTAAAATGCATATTTTACATTTTGCATTGCTTAAAATATATAAAAAAAACTTACAGCTAGATGAAATTGGCAAATTTCAGCAGTTTGCAAGAAACCAGGACTTCCCACACTAGCCGGGTAAAAGTAAATTTCCTGATTACTGAAGAGTGCCTGGATCAAATCACGCTGGAAAAAAACCTTTGCACCAAAGGGAGTTTGGGAACTAGACTGTCTTAATAGCTGAGTTGAAAAATTCTCCAATTTGCCTTTTTTTTCTTCAAATCTGTTATAATTTTTTTGTTTACTTCTGAATAAACCCCAATGACTAGTTCTATAAACTGTTTTTGTTTTTTTGTAGTTGGCCTAAAAAGAGGCTTATTTATTTTAGTTATGTCCCAGCATGCAGGGCATTTAACCCATTTTTTGGAAGCTTATCGCTATATATATTTGAATATATTCAGAGAATGATATGCACATTTACTGACGTTTAAACACAGATTATTATTATATTTGAGATGTGGAACTCCATTAAATGGACACACTCAAGAAAGAAGCCTTGGAGCTGCTGGTGAAAGGGAAAATTACTACAGGGAAGGAAGGGAAGGGATTGAGGAAGTAGGCAAGGGGATTAGTAAATTAGTTTTTTATTTTTTTATTCCTTCTATTTGTGTTCTTATTTGCTGACTGGTAGAGCTGTGGAGAAATGATGAAGTAACATTTATCACATGGTGGCTGGCTCAGGAAGGGAAGGGACTGAACATGACCACAAATACTTTAGCTGGCATTTTTTTAAGCCACATAACAGGCTTTTAAGTATAATTTGTAAATGTCATTCATTGCTCTACGTTTCATTTAATGCCGCTTGTAGAACTGAAAAACCTTACATAAAAGATTTTCAAAAAATGCACCTGAATGAGACGCCAAACTTTATATAGCACAAAATTCCAGAAATACGAGAATATGCCAGCTATGCATACCATGCTTGCAATTATTAAGGTGACTTTTTCTCACAAATAAAGTGAGTATTACATTGAATAACCAAAGCTTTAAGAAAATGTATTTCCTGCTTTGTTAGTCCAATAATTCATTTGTGTATTGTATATAACTTTGTCATTTTAGCAGCACCCTTAATTTTTAAGTGAGTGTCCCTTCCTGCATCTTGAACCTATCTGAAGTTCATTCTATGTCTTAACTAGAGTTGCCACCGTTTAAAAATATTTATATATCATCCATGCTATTGCATCCATAAACTTAGGATTGTCCTTAAAGGATAACTACATGTTTTTAACCCTTGCTTCCTTGAAGGAAGCAAGAGTTACAAATGTGTCCTGCTGCTCTGAAGTAAACCCGACTTGTAATCAGTTCTAGGCTTTCAGCGTGCGCACAGCCCATCCGGCTGAGGGTTGTCTGATTGTGGTTTGCAGATTGTGGGGGTCTCTAGCTGCTAGTTGAGGTCCCCCCTGCTGATTATATACACAAAAGAGGGTTTCTCTCTGCCCTCCCCCACGTTGCACACCTACCACTTGCCCCATCACCCACCCCACACATGGCATGGCGGATTACCCAATTATATGCCCCACTTTGCACACACATTAAATACCTAATCACCCCCATTACATGCCACCATCACCCTCATTACATACCCCCACCACGTCCATTACATACCCCCATAACCCCGATTAATTGGAAGGAGCTAAAGCTTGCTGAACATTGGGGGAGGGAGTGAAAATGTTTGAAGCACCAGAAGTGTGTTTGAACACCCTCTGGCAAAGTACCGCCCTAGGCGAGTGACTTGTTTGCCTTGTGGAAGATACTACTGGTCTACAGCATCCATTTTGAGAATTATATCCATGATGCAACAGTCTCCAAAATCTTCCAGCAAGTCTCAATTTACAACTGAGGCCAAAGCCTGCATCTCTTACTGGCTTCTATGTATCATAATGTGCAGGGCTAGGTGGCTGTGTACAACCTTTATTTTTTTTTTTTTTTTACCTTCCTTCCAACACAAAGAGAGGAGATTGACCTGATCAAACAGGATCATAACGCTGTGATGTAGTAGTTAAAGTACCTCCCATTCAATGCAAGTCTATGATCAGAATTCAGACTTCTATACTGCATTCTGTGTCCCCAGCCCTAAAGTGATATACTAGTGCTGTAAAGTCTCTTGGGGAGGGGGCGCTCCCATAAACACTGTATTTTATAAAAAGGCAGCGACCAGTCACACTTGTTTAGTAAAATATTTCATAAAATAAACTTAAAAAAATAAATGCACAACAAAAAAAGACATGTCTGTAATCACCAATGCAAATTGGTGGGAGTGTCCCTTTAAGTGCTTGTTCACAGTGCCGCTGATCAGCCAATAAAAAATTGGCTTAAGGCCAATCTTAAGTTTATAGATGCAATAGCATGGCTTGTATTTTGTATTTTTTTTAAACAGTGTCAAATAACAATTTTTTTTAAAGTTACATTTTCTTTTAAAGTTACATAAAATACTAACTTATATAAAACAAATGTATATGTTATGTAAAGAACAAATGCCCTAAACTAGAAGACTGGATTTGTCGTTATTCAGTGCACTTGGTCAGAAATAGAATGAAAAGTTCCCCACAGAAAGTAAATATATCTCAAGATTACAAATCATTTGAATACTTAAAAATTGTGGAACACGTTAATCATTTATACAGTACTCTTATCGGATTTCTGAATGCATTAGAAAAAAGAAAAGATTGTGGAATGTAAAACAACTTCAATGTTTAGACAAAAGCACCATGAAAATGTTCTACAGCTGAATGCAAAGTATTCTTAGTACAAATATAGAACAGAACACTGTAAAGTGCCTTGAACTAGATAGCGGGGATTCCTTAACTGGTGAATTTAGCAACGAGTGCTAACTGATTTTCAAGTCAATCTGTAAATAACAGAATAAATATATTATTGTTTTATTAAAGTAAAATAGTTTTAGGCATGAGTGTGGCTTTTCTTTATTTTGAACAAGAGCTGTAAAAATTTTTTATGCTACTCTCTTGATTACTGTGCAAGATGGGTATCGCTAGGGGGAGCTACAGTGGCTGGGATGATTTTGCCATTCAGCATCTACAGGGGACGGAGCTGTTTGCTGACTCTTCAGTAAGGATGAGAACTGCTGCTTCTGACAGTTTGAATGGCAGCCAGCTCAGATCAAAATGAATCGCTCGGAGGGTGTGGCCTTAACATCGAGCTGCATGGATGCATAGACCAAAGGTTCCTCAACTGTAATGGCATACAAGCAGCTCAAATAACTTAAAATCCCCCCCCCCCCCCTCAATTTTTGGTATCATACGCTAAACACCGTATTTTCCTGTGATCAAAGAAATCTGAGTGGCTGCTTCAAGATGGTGCTGTTGATGCTTTCCCGCCATCTCAACAAGAGATACTGTGCTAGGGGACTAGAAAATACTGACTTCGATATGGATGCCCCTCTCACTCAAGGCATTCTGAAGAAAATGCTCACTGGCATGAATACTTTAATTAAAGGTCTCATCTCAGAAATAAGATATCAAAGGTTTTGGAGACAGTATGGGTCATCTCAAATACAAGATGGAAGAACATTCAATGAGCTGATAAACAAACATTATGCTCTTGAAGAAGAATGTGAACATCTGCCCAACTAATTATTGGCTTTAGAAGATACATCCAGGCACAACAATATCAGACTGCTAAGAGTGCCAGATCACTCAACCTAAGTTTCTGGAATACATTCACACATTTCTACAGGTCCGGCTCCTTGAAATATAGAGATAGCCCTGGCAAGCTGTTTGAGGAAAGAGATTGCACTTGGAATATGTTTGGCCTATTATTTTGCATATATGGGGAGCACAGGCCAAGCACTTATTTCAAATTATGGATGAAATACCAGACTGGCATGACGATGACATCGCACTCATGAGTTTCGTGTGGTGCATTCACACTCTTAAATCTAAATACTGTTTTAGTGATAGAATCCCATAGAGAACTTTCATCCTTTTGAAAAGCATCAGAAATTAAAACAATGGTGAAGGCTCCGGTATACAGTAGTGTATCTTCCAAAAGTCAAACAAGGCACTCGCCTAGGGCGGCACTTTGCCAGAAGGCGGCACTTTGCCAGAGGGTTTTAAAGTACACTTGAAATGAGGATGATGTGGCATGTAATGGGGGTGTTGGGCATTTAGTGTGTATGCAATGTGGGTATAGGGGGGCATGTAATGGGGTGATTGGGCATTTAATGTGTGTGCAAAGTGGGTGATGGGGCATGTCGTAGGTGTGCAATGTGGGTGGGGGGATGCCCGAATTTTGTCTGCCATGGGCAGCACAAAACCAAGATACACCACTGCCGGTATCTTAATCCCATATGTTCACATCCTATAAACCACCCTGCTTCTAGTTGCTATGATTTTGCAGTGAACCATTGTCCTATATTGTTGCTGAATATTTTTGTAAGCAGATGACTTATTCGATCATGTAGAAAATTCCTGCAAGTTAATGTTTTCTGATCTGAAATAAATACAGGAAACCAGTCCTCTCACACACAGAATACAATAGTGACAATATTCTAAACATTTTGTAATAAGCAATAAAAGTAGGGATTTGTTGAAATCAGAATAAAACTACAGCCTTTAGTTAATTTATTCATTCCAATTAACTAGGTAAGGGCAGTATATTCAAAAGTACAACAATGTTATTACGGTTTAAAGCCTTGCTATTAATTTATGTAGATTTTTTTTTTATGTTTCTACTGCCTTCCAATTAAAAATATTTTATATCGGATCACCTGGGCCGGGGAGATAAGTACACATAATGATAAAATGATAATGTATTCACAAAAAGCAATGCAGAAGTACCTTTTATAGTCAAATTCACCAAGCGATTGATCATCACTTCAAGGGTGTATCATAATGTTGGGCCTCTGTGGTAGGCCATGATGCACTCTGCTTTTTTGACCTGCCTACATGTTGCATAGCATGGATGTTTCTTTCTTGTGGATTTGCAGGCCTAACAGAGAAAGTCACTTGTGCTTACAGAGAACAAGACAAAGGATAGTTTACACCAGGGGTCCTCAAACTACGGCCCGCGGGCCACATGCGGCCCGCAGAGGACATTTATCTGGCCCGCGGGGGGTCCTGCCGGCACCCCCCCTCCGCGGCGTTTAACTTTTTTTTTTATTTCTTTCTGGCAGCTGCAGCGGATGCGGCTGCAGGAAAAAAAAAAAAGAAAATTACCGCAACCGGATGTGACGTTACGTCACATCCGGATCCGGTAACTGTTTCCCTCCTCCATGCAGGAGGACACTGCACGAGACGTCCGGCCGGGGACACAGCAGCTGGCGGTAAGTGATGGGGAAGGGGCGGAGGAGGGAGGTATAACGAGCATCTGACTGGCATAATATTCCTGGGCATCTGACTGGCTTAATATTCCTTGGCATCTGACTGGCATAATATTCCTGGGCATCTGACTGGCATAATATTCCTGGGCTCTGACTGACAAAATATTCCTGATCATCTGACTGGCATACTATTCCTGGGCATCTGACTGGCATACTATTCCTGGGCATCTGACTGGCATATTATTCCTGGGCATCTAACTGGCATACTATTCCTGGGCATCTGACTGGCATACTATTCCTGGGCATCTGACTGGCATAATATTGCTGGGCATCTGACTGGCATAATATTCCTGGGCTTCTGACTGGCATGATATTCCTGGGCATCTGACTGGCATGATATTCCTGGGCATCTGACTGGCATAATATTCCTGGGCATCTGACTGGCATAATATTCCTGGGCATCTGACTGGCATAATAATCCTAGGCATCTGACTGGCATAATATTCCTGGGCTTCTGACTGGCATGATATTCCTGGGCATCTGACTGGCATGATATTCCTGGGCATCTGACTGGCATAATAATCCTAGGCATCTGACTGGCATAATATTGCTGGGCATCTGACTGGCATAATATTCCTGGGCATCTGACTGGCATAATATTCCTGGGAATCTGACTGGCATGATATTCCTGGGCATCTGACTGGCATAATATTCCTGGGCTCTGACTGGCATAATATTGTTGGGCATCTGACTGGCATAATATTACTGGGCTCTGACTGGCATAATATTCCTGGGCATCTGACTGGCATAATATTACTGGGCTCTGACTGGCACACTATTCCCATTGAAATACTGGTAAGTTTGTTGATTTAACTTAACTTCATTTTAAATATTGTATTTGTTCCCGTTTTGTTTCTTCACTTCAAAATAAGATATATGCAGTATGCATAGGAATTTGTTCATAGTTTTTGTTTTTACTATAGTCCGGCCCTCCAACGTTCTGAGGGACAGTGAACTGGCCCCCTGTTTAAAAAGTTTGAGGACCCCTGGTTTACACACTATGTGTTGTTTTGTATATATTTATTTTTGAAACAACATTATAGAACACTGGGGATTTACCAGGAGTGTGGGGAATCTTTCACTGGAAACAAAGAATCCTGTACTGTATAACCTTTTTTTTGCTGATAGGTTGATACAAAGTGACAGATTGAAGGCTGTCTTAGGTGTAACAATAGTCTTTGTTATAGTAGGCTGTGCATTTAAAGCCAGGTGCCACTACTATCACTGTGGCGGTTAGGAAGTTGATAACATTTGTAATCGCCGGCGTGGTTGGATCAGCAAAAAGTATGTAAAGTCCTGTGGAAGCATAGGAGGGTAAAAACTTCAATGATCTAAGTGTTCGCCATATATGACTTCATTTTGTGCCTTACCTCTAAATAAGCTGTAGCTGGAAAACGTGTCAGGTTTTTGCAACACACTCACCTACTTGCCAATACGTGTTTTAAGATCCAAGAATTTTGTAAAAATAAATAAATATATATATATATATATATATAATTATTGTGCTATACCATTTAGTCATATATATATATAATTATGATTACATTTTCTGTTGTTTTTACAACCCTGTTTATCAGCTATTTTTAGTGATTATACAAGTTTATTATCAGTATATTTTATTTTGCAACAGAGCGATTTCACCAGACTGTTTACTTATGCTATATTTTTTCCTTTCTGGGCATCAGTCACCAAAATATTTTTCACACTTAACTGGGCAACAATTGAAAAATGTACTTGGCTATGAGATCTGTCAGCAGAAATAAACATTGACTAATTGGTTATGAGTGCAGGAATAGTGAACCAATTATCAAGCACTTGTGAATGGACATGGCGAACATTGCCTGTTATATATCCTATATTAGCGTGCATTAAAGCAAAAGTTATTGGACTTTTTACTTTTATTGTCACACAGTCTGTAAATTGTAATAGACAGGGACAGACATTATTTAGATTTATATGTATTTAATATGTGCATATTCTGGTCAAATAACGAACTATTCTGATACAAGAGGTCATTTGTGCGGATTCTTAACACTGTTTCGAATAAGGACATATTAAAGGTACAAAGTATAAAATACATTACAAATGAATTGTTTAAGGGTGTATTAGATATAAATATCTCTCTACTACAAAGCTTCCTACGCTTGAAACTGCCATCATAGCCAGTGGTGTATCTTGATTTTGTGCTGCCCTAGGCAGACAAAATCCGGGCACCCCCCTACCCAAGCTGTACACCCACGTTACACACCTAAGACATGCCCCATCATTCAGACTCACATCAAGCTCATACTCCCATCACACACACACTCCCATCACACTCAGTCACACACTCCTACTCCCATCACACTCAGTCACACACTCCTACTCCCATCACACTCAGTCACACACTCCGACTCCCATCACACTTCGTCACACACACTGTCTCCCATCACACACACGCTGACTCCCATCACACTCAGTCACACACTCCTACTCCCATCGCACACACACTGTCTCCCATCACACTCAGCCACACACACTGTCTCCCATCACACACACTCTGACTCCCATCACACTCATCCACACACACTGTCTCCCATCACACACACTCTGACTCCCATCACACTCAGTCTCTCACACACACACACACACTCCCATCAGCATTTACCTTTCCCTGGTGGCAGGCAGCATGGTCCCTCCATGCTGCCTGTTCGGCTTCCCGGCGATTGCGCCGACAGGCCACGTGACCGGGCGCGCGTATGACGTCAGCGCGCCCGTCACGTGACTGTCGGCACTTCCGTGTCGGCACACTGCACGGGGAGCCGAACAGGAGGTTTCTCCGTGCTGCCTGTTCGGCTCCCCGTGCAGCCTGGCAGGCAGAGCTATGGTGAGGGGGGATCTTCCGATCCCCTCTCACCTCCGTCTCTGCCTGCAAGCGCGGTCTATTTTTTTTATTTTTTTTTTAAAGGGCCGCGTTTTTTATTTTTTTTTTAACAATTTTTTTTTTTTTTTTACATTTTTTTTTCTTTTCAGTGCTGGGGGGCGCTGCCGCCCCCCAAAATTTGCCGCCCTAGGCATCCGCCTAGGATGCCTCGCGGTGAATACAGCACTGATCATAGCCCATCAGTGATCGAGACCTCAGAGGGGGTGTGGCATTCTAATGCAAATGCTCAGTAATTCAGTTGGTTGAGCTGGCATACAGATGACAAGTGATCATAAATGTGCAGCTGGTTACCACCATAAATATTCTGTATCCTGTGGAACTCAAAGAGCCAGTTGAATCTGTCACTGTGGGGTTGCTGCATAACAGGGGACCATTTTTTATTTCATCAGTGAAAGCCAAACATAGACAGAGAGGACAGATATACTGACAGATAAGGTACAGAGATATAGACAAAACAATAGAATAGAAAGATATAACATGCTAAACACTGTACGCATGCAGATTTACCATAGTGCCTTGGTAATATTAAGTCAATATAGAGATATTAAGGGACAGAGAGTAAGAACACTATGATAGCAGAAGTAAGCATGTTTTTAAAAGATACTTATATTTAAATTTTAGCTACGATCATATTTTCATGGATATTCTGATATTTGGCATTACAGAGCGTTGTCTTCTGTCACTGAGGAACATTTGAAGAACGTGATGTCCTAGTTGCTACACCGGCTAAAATTTTATTATAAGCGAAGGTGAAACATTTATTATTGTTCTAGAATGTTCTCTTTATAATTTAGGAATTTGGCATCCATTCTGGTATTTTTTAGATCACTTTCCTGCGGTTAATGTTGCAGTTGAAAATCAAAACTGCACTACCTCAAACAAATATTAGAACGGATGATAACAGACCTTATTAAGAGTTTGTTATTTAAGTACCTAACTGAATATGATTTAGCAGTTGTCATACGTACTAAACACCAGTAGTATTGTTTTAGCTGGTGCTGCTTTAAATTCTGAAAGAATAAATTTTTACTACACATTTATATGTGCTTGTTCATGTCATATGATACAGGCATTTAAGAAAAATCTTTTGAGTGGATCTACCACAAGAAAGTGTGGGTAAAAAAATACTTGGACATTAAAAACAAAAAATGTTAAGCCATATTTTGCATGAAAAAAAGTAACATTAAACTGCCCTTTATATTTTTTTTAATGACTTTAAATATTAAGAAATAAACAACTAAAAAAGTAATTGCACCAAAAAGGAGTATAATCAGAATGAAAAAATGTAAACAATAAAATAGTGTTATATACAATAATCTCTGCTCTGAATTAATAAATAGGTGTCAGAGAATGAATTAAGTACACTATACGTAGACAAACGTACTGTTATGACAATAAAACCACAAGTACCTAAAATGCGTAAAGTACCTACCTGGAGATAGTGTATGCCTAGTCAGTCTTAGAGATGACAACAGGACATGTTTCAAAAAAATCCCTATTTTTTGTGTAATTATAGCAACATGATGTAAGAGTTTTTACATGTTGAACAGAGAATATGTCCCATTTTGTAAACACATTATTAAAGGAGTAGTACGGTATTAGCCGTGGATAACAGGAAATACGTAGGGTTAAAATTGTTCCATTTATTGGATAACAGATTGTTGTTGCAAGCTTTCAAGACCAAGTTGTTAGGTTCATCCTCAGGCTAAAATGAGGATAAAACCAGATTCCTAATTACAAAATGATGTTTTGTAATTAGGAATTTGGTTTTAGAATCATTTATCCCTGAGGAAGGGCTCTAACAACTTGGTCTTGAAAGTTTGCAACCAAACTCTCAGCCAGTCAATGGTATAATTTTAACCCTATTTGTTTCCTAAACAAATTATGACCTAGTTGGTTAAGGTTACTGTTGACTTCATGGCATCAACATTGGCCTTAAGTCAAGTTTTTACTAGCCTGACACTAAAATAACGTCTGGGTGACAACCATACATTAAATGTACTTTAATGGCTAATAATACATCAGGCTTTCGTGACCTACCTAAATCTTTGTAAGACAAGTTGCTCAATTATCTGATTATACATACAGCACACAGCCTTATCCTAGATAAGGTACCTGGCCCGATGTTTTGGAAGGTCAGAAAGTTTCTCATGTCTTTAGTGAAACATTTTGCAATTCATTATCCATATATGTTTTGATGAATACAGGAGGTTCTGAGAGGCTGCATTTTGCCTTTAATTTCCTTGTTTGCGTAGAAATGTCTAATGAGTTTTTGAAAGGCTTGGCTAGAAGCAAGGAATTCAATGGGTTTTCAAGTTTGTTTGAAACCAAAATATCTTTGCTTAATTACACATTTGCTTTTCTGGAGATACAGCCTTATGTTTCTGAATAAAATGTTTACTGTGAAATTTACTTTTCAGCTATGAAATAAGGTTCCCATGAAAATAATAATATGTAATTAGGGCACTTTGTGCATCTTAAAGTACTTGCTTGTGAAAGGGATATTTGTATGCGTACCTTCAATTCATATAATTTACAACTGAGATACATTTGTTGTTCTAACTAAGTAAGGTCACCCATAGAATATCTCTAAATATTTGCCTTTTATTTCTAGATTCATCAGCTGCGGCACGGTCTCTTAAAATACCTAAATTACATTACGTTAATATTTCTTTATATAGTGCCAACATTGTGTGTAGTACTTGGTACCTCCAGTAGTGTATGTTCCACAAGGCAAACAAGGCACTCACCTAAGGTGGCACTTTGCCAGAGGGTGTTAAAGCACACTTCTGGTGCTTCAAATATTTTCACTCCCTCCCACGCCGTTCAGAAAGCTTTAGTTCTTTCCAGTTAATCGGGGTGATGGGGGCATGTAATGGGGATGGTGGGCCTTTAGTGTGTGTGCAATGTGGGTGATGGGGCATGTCGTGGGTGTGCAACATGGGTGATGGGGCATGTCGTGGGGGGGGGGGGGGGGGTGCCCGAATTTTGTCGGCCTAGGGCAGCATAAAACCAAGATACACCACTCTGTACATGGCACAGAATAGTTATATTACAGACTAACATAGACAGACTGATATATGTGGTAGCAATCCCTGCTTGAAAGATTACAATATAGAGGTTGTGAGGGACCATATATATTGTTAGGCTTAGCAGAAGCCATTCTCAAGTACTTACCAAATCAGAACCTTCACAATCTATTCTAGAAGTGATGTGACTTGTCGTACAAAATGATGTGAGGTAAATGAGAAGTTCCATCTGGGACAGATGGACACCATAGTTTTATAAAAATAAAACCATCAAAAAGTTGGAATAGTTTCAGTCAATAGGTAGTGGGGCATACTGTTTTTGAACAGTATATTCACTTTTGGCTTCGTTACATTGATTATAGGTTTATTTTATGGCAAGATAGCACTTCTGATTCCTTATACCGTAAAAGTAGATTTACATGTTGACCTAAGTTGTAAATGTATATCCATAAAGATAAACTTAGAAAGTAGATACTCATTAACAAAAGAGGAAATAGTTAATCAAAGGGCAGAGTAGATTACCTATATATTTGTACCTATAGGATACCCTACAACTATTCATATAGAAAACAAATTTAAAAAGTAAAGTTATCTTATACCAACAGAAGATAATAAACTTGTAACTATTTTCCAGTGGTCATTTGACCTCATTTGTCTCATGTTTTGCTCTTTATTGTTTGCTATTATTTATTCATAAATTGTTCAACCAGGAAAAAAAATCATTGCAATTTCTCTTGTTTTGAAGTATGTCCATGGGACGTGATGTGTTGCTTGATGTGTATGAAATTTCTCTCTTCTAATTGCTTTAAGATATTTTAAGATATTTTATGTTTATCTACTTTGAAATATGAATTTCCCACAGCAGTCCTTTCTTATTAATTGGGGTATATTCACTTCAAAAACTTCTCCAATTTCCCCTTCCTTCCAACTCCACGCTTAATGCTTGAATTTTGCAGTCCCTTATCAGTTTACAACAGTTCACATTTTAGTGAACAGACCCCATTGTCTAATGTGAGCGATATAATTATTCACTAAATCTTCCTATCCATGCACTTCCCCAGTTTTCAGCTAGAGGCAATACATCCTTATTGTATTGTATTGTATTGTATCTGTATCTTAAAACTGTGCCTAAAACATAAAAACAGATAATGGCAAATAAAGGTGTTTAGTGTATTTCTTTTATCGAAATTTCAGATGCATGCCTGTTATCTCTTTAATAGACATATGGCATATGCAAAGACAACCCTGTACTAAATGCAATTTAATCAAAATCTGAAATACTGCCAATGTATTTTGTGTTACTAGAGCTGTTAATGCACAATAAATCCATACGTTCTTATTTTTCTACTAGACAACATTACCTACTCAGCCTCCTTCCCACTAAGCTCTATAACAGCCAGCATGCATAGGATAGGCACAAGGCTATCCTAGATATAAGAAAGGCCAGGGACTAATAAAAGTATTTGGAAAATTGCGCAGACTAAATGGACCGAATGGTTCTTATCTGCCGACACATTCTATGTTTCTATGGTGATGAAACATGTCATGTGGATGATCCTCTTAGTCTTTTTTATTCTAGATCAATGTTCTTTTCTATTAACCCCCAATTTCCCACTGATACCTTATAAATGTACTTGTTTTTTTTTTTCTTAATCACATGACTGTTAGTAGTGATATAACTGTTATGTGGCAGTACCGTAGAGCGTTACACAGGTTTATTAAGTTGTGAAAGCACCAGAACGCATAATATTTATGGTTTGGTTTATTAGACGCCATTTCTAATTGCTGGGCTGCTATCTGAAATGTGCCCACTGTCTGAAGATCTCCATTTTTGTTTGAAACTCCATTTATCCTTCATGTCCTCTGGGATCATAGTGGAGGAAGGAAAGAAAAACTCTTAGTGCGTTGTTTTGATTTGGTGGTCCCTGGATGATAATGGCATTTAATACAGGAAGTCTATAGAAGTAGTCCAACCTCACATCTTTCCTAGCGGTAGCCAGCCAGTGAGCAAAGAAAAAGTGTTCTTTTACAGTAAACAAGCAATGGACTTCACTGGGTTTGCATTCCACCAGCAGATGTGAAGCACAAAATAATCTCTTCCAGCAACATCCAATCCATACACAGCTGTTTTCAATATACTTGTTTAAAAAACAAAAACCTTCCGAGGCTGGCAATAGGGCACCATTTATAGAGATATTTTGGGTGAGTGAATCAGCACAATAGACACTGACTATTAAACAGCTTCTGTGGGTCTCAAATACGTGGCAAAGAATAAAAATGTACTATGGTGAATTGAGAGAAAGTGGATGTATTAACACTTTGAGAACCAGGGAGATGAGTAATGCCTTCTACCTAATCTCTTATATTATAATAGTGTGCAATTTTCTCTAGTGCACCACAATACCGATACAGCCACCACAATGACATAGCTCTATAACCAACCACATTACCACAATAAGTGTGTTATCTATAGTTATCTATAGTATTATGCTGCTCAACCCTGCAAGTGTTTAAAACAATAACATCTGTCAAAAATGTAATAATTATGTTAATTAAATAAAACCAAGTGTTCTAAAATATGCAAAATAAGAGTGACTTCTTTGGTAAGAATTGTAATACTGATTTTAGTAGATTGAAACCATAATCATAGAGTATGATTAGTAGTGAGTTATGTAAACTTTACAAAAAAAAAAAAGAAAAAGATAAATGAATATATTTTTTTTATATATTGCAACACCAAACCATATCCCTGTAGCATCACTAATCAGACAAAGCAGGTGGACCCTGGGAAAGAGGCATGTGAATAATTCAGAGTGGCATGTAGTATGCCACACCACCATGCTTACACAGTTGAGATGGCACACAGTTTCTGCATGCACATACTTTGTTTTTGCACAATATGTATTGTTTCTGGTATTGCACAAAACCTGGACAACGGAACAACATATGAGGGTCGCAGGAGTTGGAAAACGTCTCTAATTTGCTTATCTTTTTCCATCTCATGTTGGAGTTTTTGTTTTAAATCTTTTTTGTGTGTGTGTGTGTGTGTGTAATATTATAATTTAATAAGTCCTTTCTCCCTTGCATAAAGAAATACACATTCAAAAAAGTGGCATTGAAGATGTTAAAGCACAACTTGTTTCCAATCTTTTTATAATTATTTAATATGGATGGAGACAGGAGATGTACTTTGCCTTATGTGGAGTTCTGCATGTGAGAAGGAGCAGGCGAAAAATGATTAGCATGGCGTCTAGAAAGCCAGCTGCTATTGCGAATTAGGTAGACATTGTAATGGTATTCATCCCTGCTGTGTTCAAATGGTTAACCAGTCCATGTGCTTCCTGGTAGGCCTCTTTAACATCTGGATTGCACATTGCTCATACTCTTAGTGACATAGCTTTACTTTGTATTCGTTTAAGCAAACCCAGTCAGAAATAGTTATGTGATGAAGGCATTGATTTGGCATACCAGTATATAGAAATCTATACATTTAAGTTATTTTACTGTTTATTTAAACAAATAATGATAGTTATTCCTGTAACCCTTTGTGTGTTACAACTGAAGGACAATCAAGAGTTTAATAGGTTAGTAAGGCTCCAATTTTATGCCGATATCGATATAAGAGATCATGCAGAGTATTCATTGTCCGGATGTTTCTGACACTGGAGAATGCAGTCCCGAATCAGGACTGTTCCGCGTAAAGCAAGATTGGGTGTTATGTGATCCTTGTATAGATTAAATACGAGAACCTACTTGAAGCTGTTCATTTTAACTTCTTTTTTTTGTGTGTGTGTGTGTGTGTGTAAGTGTCATTTCTCATTTAAAGTACTCCATGCAAACTATACATTTTTCAAATAAATGTATAGCTTTCTTTTGATGCCACAATTAATACTTATTTTTCAAACATTAAAACACTTTTTTTTTTTAAAAATTGGCCATGCCCCATGTTTACATTCATGGCATGCCAGGATCGCCAATGTGTCTTTAAAGAGTTAAAGTACATCCATCATCAAAATGCTGAACAATAACCATAATCACAGGGACTGATTTGAAAAGTAGTGAGGAAGGGAATGAGTGGCACTAAGCACATGACCGAGGGCTTCACCTGGGTGACTGAAAAGAAGCTACCAAAGCTAGAGAGTAATTAGGTATGCAAATCTCACTTCCTGTGTTTTGAAACTGTTCCATGAAGTGTGCATCAATGAGTTTGTACTCCTGATTACTCGCAATAAGTTACCATGGACTGATCCATCTCCTAGGAAAAGCAGTTAAAAAAATTACTGCAACCGGAGGGTTCCAAGGGTCCTAAAAGCATAATAATAATAACTACTTTTTATATAGCATTTTTTTTTTATTTTTTAGAACCATTGCTAGCTCTTTCTGGGACCCAGTCACTGATCGAAAAATGTCCTCCACTTGATTATAGTTTCATAAATTAAATCCGATAACCTTTTCCAAGAGGTTTTTTTAATTACATATTGCGAAAATTAAAAAAAAGAAGAAAAGATACTAAGAAATATAAATACCGTATATATATTTTTTAAATGCCTTGATCAGTTACATTTGGTTTCAGGCTGGACTAGATCTTGAAAGCATATTTTCTTACACCTCTGGATCACCTAATATACTTTATATATATATATATATATATATATATATATATATATATATATATATATATGATATGAAAATTTGAAATAAAGATAAGACGCAGAGAGAATCATTACATTATTTATTGTGTATTGTGTATTTATTTTTTTTCCAGCTCATTTTTGCAATGCAGTTACAATAATAGCCTAAAAAAGCAGGTCTGGTTCAAATCCTTGCAATGATGCCCGGTGCTTTATTTCGAAAGAATATTCTTCTGGAATTACCATATGATTTAATCCTAGAGTGGAAAAAAAAGACACATTCATAAAGACTTTGCTAATCTCAAGCCCCTTTTAAAGGTTTTCCTAGCAGATCAGTAAGTATGCATTTATCAGAGCATTTTTTTTTTTTTTATCTTTGGGTATCTCTATTTATTTAAAAGAGGCATACTTTACAAATGAAGATAATGTTTAAAAAAAAAACTTAATTTTTTTAAATACAATCCATCTATGTATTTTGTTTTGTCTACTAGTGAAGTAATTGCTCTAATGAGCAGTAAAAGGTAAAATGCATAGGCTTTCTTATGAGATCATATGGTATATGTGTATGATAAATTAAAATTAAAGAAAGCTGCTATAGTACATGCTGCCCTTCTGGACTGACTGACTCTGGACATATAATTTAAAAGTTGATGTTCTCTGCTGTTTTAAGTGAGGGCTACTAAGATAAGGGAAATTACATTTTAAAATGGAAGCCAGGTAAGGGAACACTCATGCTTATTCTTTCAAAGGAGCTATGTGGAATTCCTGCAAGACTTCTCTGCCACTGTTATGGACTGGGTGCTGCTAGGTTTCAGTGGTAGTATACAGATATGCTGTTGATCTCTGTCATATACACATTTATGTACTTAGGCAAACAAATGAGTGCTCTGTAGTTGTGTAATGAGTCTACTTTTGTTAAATGATAAATTGTATTATCCAGCCAATTCTGACCACCACCCGAGAACATGAGTCGATAAAAGTATGTTTTGTTACCATACCACCTTCCCTCATCTGACCCAGATCAGATGCAAGATTTTAAATAACTTATCCATACCCTAACTAGGGTTGCCACCTTTTCTTCAGAAAAATACCGGCCATGCTACTGCCTCCGCAGACCAGGTGGCAACCCTACCCCTAACAGAGCTACACCAAATTGGTGCTCTGGATCGACAGAATCACATTGTAATATCAGCTGGATCACAGTGATTCACGAGATCTCGCACATCACTGCTAATCTTATTATTTAAAGCAGAAATGGAAGGTAGATCTAGTGCCTCAGTCTCCCACTGAGGTACCATCAGTGCTGTATTTACCGCGAGGCATCCTAGGCGGATGCCTATGGCGGCAAATTTTGGGGGGCGGCAGCGCCCCCCAGCACTGGAAAAATAAAAAATAAAAAATCCGGCCCTTTAAAAAAAAAAAAAAAAAAAACCTCACCGCGCTTGCAGGCAGAGACAGAGGTGAGAGGGGATCGGAAGATCCCTCCTCACCATCGCTCTGCCTGCCAGGCTGCACGGGGAGCCGAACAGGCAGCACAGAGAAACCTCCGTGCTGACTGTTCGGCTCCCGTGCAGTGTGCCGACACGGAAGTGCCGACAGTCACGTGACCTGTCGGCACAATCGCCGGGAAGCCGAACAGGCAGCATGGAAGGACCATGCTGCCTGCCTGCCTGCCAGGGAAAGGTAAGTGCTGATGGGAGACTGTGTGTGTGTGTGTGTGTGTGTGTGACTGAGTGTGATGGGAGTCAGAGTGTGTGTGTGTGTGTGTGACTGAGTGTGATGGGAGTCAGAGTGTGTGTGTGTGTGTGTGTGACTGAGTGTGATGGGAGTCAGAGTGTGTGTGTGTGTGTGTGACTGAGTGTGATGGGAGTCAGAGTGAGTGTGATGGGAGTCAGAGTGTGTGTGATGGGAGACATTGTGTGTGACTGAGTGTGATGGGAGTCAGAGTGTGTGTGTGTGTGTGTGACTGAGTGTGATGGGAGTCAGAGTGTGTGTGTGTGTGTGTGTGACTGAGTGTGATGGGAGTCAGAGTGTGTGTGTGTGTGTGACTGAGTGTGATGGGAGTCAGAGTGAGTGTGATGGGAGTCAGAGTGTGTGTGATGGGAGACAGTGTGTGTGACTGAGTGTGATGGGAGTCAGAGTGTGTGTGATAGGAGACAGTGTGTGCGTGATGGGAGTAGGAGTGTGTGACTGAGTGTGATGGGAGTAGGAGTGTGTGACTGAGTGTGATGGGAGTGTGAGCTTGATGTGAGTCTGAATGATGGGGCATGTCTTAGGTGTGTAACGTGGGTGTGCAGCTTGGGTAGGGGGGTGCCCGGATTTTGTCTGCCTAGGGCAGCACAAAATCAAGATACACCACTGGGTACCATGTTATATATGGAACCACGTTTACCTGTATATGGAGCAAAGAAGACTCAATAAATGTATTTCTATGCTTACATTAAAATGTTTCTATTTAAAACATTTACACGTGATGACATCTTTTAATTAAACATTGTTTGGATGCTGGCATTAACATAATTAAATTAATGAGACTTGTTTCCTATAGTGTTTTGTAATATGTTTGCTTCTGTTAAAGTATTGTAGTAAATGTTTGGTGTCTTTATGATCTTCCTGAAATAAGCCTGAAAAATTCCACAACCATATTAGTCAGGTCACATTATGTAACACTGTATGATTAATACATTAAACAAGTAATCTATTGTAATGGGTCTTAATATTTACATACCAATCAGGAGAATAGAATTGCATAGTTTGGTGAAATAAATCTATCTTAAAGCAATGCATGCTGCTTAGAATTAAGTGATCTTTACCAGCTCCTCTTGCTTGGTTTTGCTTGGTGATTGCCATGGATCGTGTGGTCTTTCTTCAACGAAAGGAGGCTGTGGTTGGATTGGGTACAACTGCCCGGGAAGGTTTGACTGATCAGGCTTTGGGGGCTCCAATGGTTGATTGTTTGGTTTTGTCAGAAAAGTTGGATTTAACTGGTGCGTTTGGTGAGGTGGTGGCATCATTGGATGATGAGGAGGCACTGGTATCATTGGTTGCTGAGGTATCAGTATAGGATGGTGTGATGGTAGTTTTGGCATTGCATGTTGATGTGGAAGTTGTTGTTGGGGCATCAATGGTGCTATTGGTACCAAAGGATTCTGCAGCCATCCAGACATGGGTTCATAACCATAAGAGGGATACTAATAAAACAGAATATTGTGTTAACAATTGAAACTTTTCTTATCCAGACTAATTGTCACTTTGACACAACCTTAGAATTGTGCATATGCTAGTCTAAAAACATTTAGCACTAACAGCAAGATGGACTTTGGCATCTTGTGTTCGCCTACACCTTCATAATGCACAATTTGTGTAGAACTGTAGGCAATGTTTTGTTTGCTGTAATTTAAACATAAATTTGCAACTTGTCTAACAGCACATACTTCACAAAATGTTGTTGAGAAATGCAGAAGTCGACCCCACCACTATCCTGCTTTATAAGTGACAGTCATGAATTAGGACTTTCATCCCACTTCATCCTCCAGTGTCCTGGAGACACTGAAGCAGAATAAAAAGTTAGGTTGCCATGGCGAGTGACAATTCTATTGCGCATCCTCTGGGGCATGTTGGGAATTATGCTCAACAGGAAGATTGTCTTGCTCTGTTAACCATACATGTGAACCACCTTCCTGTGCATGTGCTTTCCATGATGCTGTGCATGTGCATTGCATGGTGGTCAATAATTCTTCACATGCTCACAGAGAATCAGGATACCTGAGGATAAATCGGTGTAGTTGGAACCATTGGGGGCATACGGCTGCTTAAAAAAGGCTTAATCTAACCAGTGGTGAGTCTCCAACTATTGTGTTGAATGACTCAATGTCAAATGGTCCATAAAAATTCTCTGTAATGGAACTGGGACACCTGGAATAACATGTTAACACCATCTGAGAATACCATGAGTGTACATGTAAGTTTTTATTGATAGGAGCTCAGTAATGACGTAAAGGTCAAAATATCCAGCTGCCAAAATATGAGAAATAACATTATGCTTATGTATATAGGTATATTAAAACATGTTTTGTAATTTAAATGTACATATTTTACATACCTGATGTTTCATCATAGTTTGGTACCACTTCAAAGGTGTTAATATCTTAAATAAAAATAGAATAATTATTCAGCCGGCAGTATGTTTTGCTTGAAAGATCTGCCGCTAAGTACTTGCACTGTGGCAAAAGTAAGAACTTAAGGAACTAGTGAGAAGTCAGACATAGAGTGAGTTCTGTAAGTAAATAGAGAAAGGGAGTAAATCCTACCTCATAGCTAAAGTTGACATATCCTGGATGCTGGGGATGAGGAGGAAGCTGTAAATGTAAATTTTTTTAGATTTTGGATTATTTAGGTAGGACGTAGAAGGCAGTTACACATTTATTTTACCATTTAGTTTTAGTACTATATAAAGTGAATGGAACTTTACACAGACAATTTTACCGCGTGTAACAAAGCATACAAAACTAGCTCTATTCTCCTAAATCAATCAATTCAATAATGAAGACAACTTAATGAAACATTTACAATATTATCCATCGGGCACTGAAAGAGTTAAACATTGTTCAACAGGAGGAGTGGGATTATCCTGTAACCAGTTAATCTGTACTGTGTGCTTTTTTTTCACTACGTTCCTCCGGCTTTGTATCCCACCAACAGATTTGTTAAATCGGCTGTAAGTATGGTAGATGTATTGACATGGGGTGTAGGCAAGGCTTGGTGACCTCTGGAACCTCTGCTGCTTCATACCACAACACCCATTATCCTCAGTCATCTAAGTTTCTTAGGTGCTGTCAAATGTCAAGGACCAGTAATGATTGCTCATGAATTTTCAGGAACAGCCACAAATGGCATCCGGATGAGTGATGCGATCGCTACTTTTGAAATGTGAGCATGTGAAATCTTTCTTGTGGACTATGTTTAATTTAAACTGTGAAATATAGAACAAAGGTGGTTTTAATATTATGCTTCTAAAATGACCTTTAAATGTATATATATATTTTATTTTTGAGGCTGTAGACCTTGACTAGATCCATATGATGAGTAAGTTGAAGAGAGAGCGTCGCCATGAGTTGAAATGGAAAAAATAGAAAAAGCTTTGCCATAAACATCAACTTCAGTTTATATACAGATTTCCGTTATCCATGCTTTTATCTTGTTTTTGGCTCTCGTCCATTCCATTAACTCTCTCACTATCTACGTATTCTTCTGTGTCACTAATTTTACCATCTGGTTATTATCATTACCATAATATGACCAAACCTCAAATAAACGTTATTACGTAGATTAACATGATAATAGATGTGCGATATAGGTTTTGTTTATATTTAACTTACATTTTGTGCTCTGTATTCAAAAATGTCATCATTTTTAGATTTATTCCTTACTTTTAGGTGCAGCTTTTATCCGTTTAAAGCAGGGCTTGACAAATTTAATTTAGTTTTAGGAGCCAGCTAAAAAATTTAGGAGCCAGACAACGGCACATCACAATATCATAAACGCACGGAGACAGTCGCATACACCCACCTCACATACACAGCCAGTCACATTCACACATACGTACACACACACCACATACACAGCCAGTCACATTCACACATTCGTACACACACACACACACACACCACATACACAGCCAGTTACATTCACACACGCCACATACACAGCCAGTTACATTCACACACGCCACATACACAGCCAGTTACATTCACACACGCCACATACACAGCCAGTTACATTCACACACGCCACATACACAGCCAGTTACATTCACACACACCACATACAGTCAGTTACATTCACACATACATACACAGCCAGTTACATTCACTCATACATACACAGCCAGTTACATTCACACATACATACATACATAGCCAGTTACATTCACACATACATACATACATAGCCAGTTACATTCACTCATACATACACAGCCAGTTACATTCACACATACATACACAGCCAGTTACATTCACACATACATACACACAGACCAAAGAACAAAAATGTATTTCTTACGGTGTCCTCCCTCCCTGCTGCTTACCTCATTGCAGGGGAGGGGGACATTTATGCTGGAGCCCGATCTTCTTTTGGTTCCTGATAAGTGCCGTGTTGTCACGTGACAATCGGCACTACACCGTGTTGCGCGAGGGGGCGGAGCTTACAGTCTGTGTGATCCGCACAGACTTTCTCCCCTCGCGCTGCACTGAATGTAACAGACGGCAGCCTGCAAGGGCTCCCTGTGACAAACAGCACCCGGGCGCCAGGTCTGATTTCCTGGTCGCCATGGCGACCTGGCGCCCGGGGTTTGTCGAGCCCTGGTTTAAAGTGTACTATAGAGGTAATATGGCAGACCATCAACACATTATCTATTTGTTCTATTGAACGTTTAATATACTATCTTTATTATTATTTCACGTTGTGCTTCAAACATGCTCATAGTTGTTTGATGTATCCAATCGCTGTACTTCGTATTGGGATTAACAGTGCTGGGCCAAGGGTCATGGAATTGGAAGTTGAACTTTGAATTTAAAGATGATCTGAGTTTTTAGCTACTCATTATATTCTTGTAATTGGCCATTTCAAAAAGTGCTACAGTAGCTTGATAGAAGATGTCATTGTCCATTAAATAAAACAAACCGACTAAAAGCAGACACCAATTTAGAGGGCCTAGACATGTTGTTGTTTGAGAAAAATAAGCATGAACAAATATTTTTACATATCATCAGTGGCCCTCTTGCATAGATATTTTTTCTTGTGTAATAAAACATTCCACTTACAGGTAAAGAAAAAGCAGCAACAAGGAGCGATGTGAACATGAGCCAAGACTTCATTGTTCGTTGTGGGGAATTCTTTGTCTGTGTCACTGTAAATAAAACAAGTCTGCTTGTGAACATACAATTCGCTAACAAGATTTTGTTTTTGAGCCTGACATAGGGGAAAACAAAATATTATAAACATACTTTACACAAATAAAAAACATAAATATATAATTTAATATATTGTGATAGTTGAGAATTTTTCCTATATTTGCCGTTCACCACCAGTTTCTTTTTCTTTTTCTTCTTTTTAGTTAACCCCTTCACGACAATGGACGTGTCAGGCACGTCATGCCGGGAACTCTGTTCACGACAATGGACATGCCTGGCACGTTCTGCGGATAAACTAGCGGTTTTCCCAATCAACGATCGCGAAAACCGCTTTAACGGTGCTGGTCTATTGCCTTGATGTCGAGGCAATAGCCAGCACCGAAATTTCCTATCTAGGGCACCCACGGTCGTCCCATGGAGCGATCGTGGGAGCCATATTGATGGAGCAGCATTCTCCGTCAATATGGCTATGCCCTCTACTGGTCTGAGTAAATTCACTTACGACGCTCTGAATATGCTGCTTTACTGCCCCTAGAGGCAGCCAAGCAACATTTCAGTGTTTAAAAAAAAATTAGCTTAAAATTAGTATTATGTTAGATTAGCCTATAGGGTTAAAATTAAATAATTATATGTATTATAATAAAAAATATGGATATGAATATGCATATTTCTGAACTCGGGACAAAATTTAGAAACTATTTAGATGTTTTTTTTTTTAATGATTGTATTTGTGTAAATTATATTTTAGGTCAAAGTTAGAAAAAGTGGTTTGTTAAAAATTTGTCATCATATTTTATGATTTTTTTTTGTAGTAGTTTATAAGATATGATGAACATAATGGTATCTAATAAAAGCCCTTCTTATGACAATAAAAACAACATATAATTTGTGTGGGTACAGTATGTGAGAGAGAAGAAAATTGCAGCTAAACACAAACACCCCAGAAATGTCAAAACCGTCATTGTCACCAAGGGAAAGTCAAGGTAAAAATGTCTTGCCACTAAGGGGTTAATCTACATGAAACATCTATGTGGTGCAACCTATAGTAGGTTGATCTTCAACTACACACTTATAGATTTGACCATGAGTGTGAGTTTAGTTTGATGCTACCCTCTGTTTCTCATGAAGGATAGCTAAATTCCAGCGACCAATAACCACACATTTTTAAAACATTTTCCTTATTCTTTTAATTGATTATCTCAATTATCCATAATTGATCATCATCCCATCTATATATCACTGCATCTCTGTTTGGTAAAGCAGTGCTTATTCTGGAACCTTCCTTTTGTGCTTGATTAGGCATGTTTAGGTCTCCGTATAGTTTTCTTGGTGTGGTAACACCAGGTCAAATCAACACAGACATGATTATTTTATTTTGGGTTGCTCCATTGTTCACATAAACCATATGAATATCTAATTAATGGTACCATATGTTGGCAACTTGCCTAACATAATTCCTTGTATTTTTTTTTCTTCATACCATAAAAACCCAAAGGATTTAAGTCATTTTCCAAGTTTAAAATGGGTGGACTTTTTTCATAGTTGTAATGAATTAAAGCCATACACCTATTTGGTATGCATTGTCTTATAGTTTATATAATTCATATAATAAGTTATAAGCCTAGATATAGGATTAAACTGTTAAAATGATCATAGACTTCCCCAATGTGTGAATAATCTTTTAAATGGACTGGTGCCCAAAATGCATCCTCCAAATGTTATTGCATATTAAAGTACAATGCATATTTTACATATTTTGCATATTTTGCATTGCTTAACCCTTTAAGGACCACGGATTTTCCTGGGCCAAGGACCAGAGCGTTTTTCAATTTATAATACGTGGTTTTTGAAACATAATTTTCCTCTCTCTCATTTAACGCACCCATACAAGTTATATGTTGTTTTTTAAAGGACAGTTAGAGCTTTCTTTTGATACCTTATACATAAAAATGATTTACATTTTAGCATTAAAAAATACATATAAAAGAGGAAATTTTTGAGGAAAAAAAAGTTTTTCCCCATTATTTTCCCAATAATAAGCTACACAACTAGTGCAACACTAACCCACTTATCCCCCCTAATTAACTAACTAATAAAATAAATAAAAAAATTAGTTAAAAACTGATCAGCAATGAAAGGGTTAAATTTTTTTTACATTTTTTTTTTACCTCTGTGTATGTTATTTATTTATTTTTATTTACAGGTCACTCTCTGTGCTTCACTATAAGAATGTGAAGCACAGAGAGTGAATTAGAGGCAAAGTCAGTGTGTGAACACACTGACTTTGCATCTAATTTGCATGTTATCGCGGTGATCACTCAATCACCGCGATCACATGCCCGGAAATCCACCAATCGGGTCCAGGAGCTTTGCCTCGGGTGCGAGGCTTAGCCCTGGACCCATTGCAGACTAGCAGGCGGTGCACATGGAGCGCACCGCCGGCTAGACTGCATGACGAGTTAACTCGTCATAAGGTCGCTAATGCTGCGGCTCTTATGATGAGTTAACTCGTCATAAGGTCGCGAAGGGGTTAAAATATGTAAATCTTACACTTAGATGAATTTGTGAAATTACAGCCGTTTGCAAGAAGCAAGGACTGCCCACACTAGCTGATCACTGAAATCACACATTCTGTGATAGCGTACATGCACTGCAGACTCAATGGGAACTTCTGAGTTCTTGGACTTTGTAATAGGACACAAGAACCAATGAGAATAATGCCATTTAAATGAATGGAATATCCTGTTTCTCTAGTGATGTCACACTGTTAAGAGATCATACCTGTACAAGAGCAAGGTCACTTAAGTTCCACACAATGTATTCTATTTCACCAGCTGAGCAGCAGAGAAAGTGACTAAATGAAAGAAACAGATACATGCTCAGTGCCAACACACAATCAGTGCAGCAGTAGGATGCTTGGGTGGGCTTGAGTAGAATATTAAAAATGTAATTTATGCAGAATGCAGATTCAGGCTGTTGTCTTCCACTTGCACCAAAGTGAGTTTGAAGACTACTCTGTCTCTTTAATACTGGTCAACGTTCTCTTCCTCCTGTATAAAACTGCAGCTTTGACTTTTATATGGTTTGATTAGCTCTGTGTTATCATATGTAACCAATGAGTATTATTTTGGATTCATCTCATAATTCAGAGGGGAAGTTTTTTGGGTGTGCATTGAAAGATGGCACATGCCAAATGTGCCTAGTGCTTTCACTTTTCAAGAATGTCCTCTGGGTGGTGTTATTGTTCAGCATTCTAGATACGATACTATTAATGGCACTCATTTTGTTTACCTCGGAAGGATGAAAGCTGAGCTGCCAGGATCAAAAATCTGCAATGCTGGCTTTTGAACAGATCTCATCAGCTCTGGGTGACAGGAATATGTTACTAAATAGTTGGTCGTATTGACAATAATAAATTGTCTATCTAAATCTAGTAGTGCCAGTGGCTCAAGGCATGTTCTATATCCTATTCTATTTTCCAGGCCTTCATAAACCTATGAAGGCCTATGGGAAAAGAAACAGAAACATTCAGAATTTTTTTTTGTTACATTCTAAAGCCTTTTCCCGTCAAAAGTTTTGGGAAAACAATGCCTGCTCCTAATAATCTAGCAAAAACAATGAGGTTCCTCAGTTTCACACAAAGAATGCAAAATTAAATTATAGTTAAAGTAATGTTTTCAAATGGCGCTTATACTTTCTTTATACAGGGTGATAGTTTTTTATTTTTCCAATTTTCTGAATGAAAAGTTGTTTTTTTCTTTCTTTTTCTCATTGCTTTAAAATTCCTTGAAATGTTACACTGCTGTCCCACATGGAATCAGTCAACGTGCACCTATTTATAGGAATGCCACAGTGCACAAGACAGCTTAGTAAATATACCTTCTTGTGTGATGTAGTATGTTACAACTATGAAAAGCTTCCTTTGTATCCTATGAAGAATGTGTTTGGTATTTTTCTGTCTGTTTATAATATATGCAGAAATGCATTCATTCAATATGTAATATGTTTCTTCCATGTTTATGTATTCAATATGTGACAATCATAACAGTGTAGTGGCTTTTTTTCAGTCACCTTTATAAAGCGGTCACTAAGGGTTGTGTCAAAATATATACCAATGAAAAGTGTCCTACTGAAACGTGTATTTGTTGTGAAATAATATTATGAAATGGGGCTTCAGTTGCCCATGAATAGATTATTCCTTGTTTTGGTCTCAAAATGTCCTGTTACACTATTTTTGCTAATTTACAGAAACAAGTGTCCTATACATGAATAGTACATTTGAGATGTACTCGCTCTTATTTCCATTTTGTAGTTTTATATCTGATGTAGTCAGTGAGATTGTTTTTCTTGCATGTTTATGATAAAATGTTAGTAAAATTATGCTTACCGTAAATGTAACTAGGATTACTGCAGGGTCTGTTGAAAATGTGTAAGGCAGCGAAAGTTGAACAATTTAAGTCAGTTTGCCTGTTTAAAGCAGCCAATCCTCATTCAGAAAAGTCGACCCATATATTATTAGAAGGTGTAACCTTGGTTATTTTGTACAATAAAACTGCTGTGGTTGTTTATTTTCAAGGAAAATCATATACTTACATATAAATATCATGTACCATCAAATGCATTTTGCAGCATCAGCTAGTATATATCTAGTGATTTACTATCTACCCAGGGCAATTAAAATCTGATGACCTTGGTTTTTCATTTGCACTGCATCATCTGTCTTAAAAGAAATACTTTACTCACTGGATATCCATAGTGTGACGATAAACATTTGATTTCAGAAACGTTTTTATTTTTTTTAATTTTGTTTGCGGTTTAAAGGAAATGGCAAAACCCAAACACAAATGTAACTGACTTGTTTTGCAGATCTAAGTTTCCAATGACTTAAGCCTGCAGAGGCCTAGCTGTATTTGCAGACTGGCTTATTTCCAAGTGCAAAACCTTCTGAAGAAAAGGTTTTGACCAAAGAATTAGGTCAAAACACAAGTGTCATGTGGGACTATGTCCTCACTGTAATCTTGGGTGTTAATAATACTCACAGGATGGTTTAACCACTTAGAAACCAACTTGCTACCAATCTCATAATCTAATGTAACTTTGTATTGTCATTAAGTTTTAATATATAGATACTGTTCATGGGCATAATCACCCCCTTTATGATGTTTAACAGGAATTTGTTAACTTTAAAGGTCAAATTGGGAGTTCCAAATTAATGGGCTGATCAAGATGGGAACAGTAGCTCTGTCATCTGATATGCACATATAGTTGCATTTGCACTGGAGCAAATGTTTCAGTGACACACCGAGTTTCAAGCTGAGACTTTAATAACACAGTACTAATGCAGCCAGTAAATGGCATGGGACAGTCAGTTCCACCACAAAAGTGTTATACAAGTTATGGTTAGTGCCATGCCTCACTAAAGAAAATGTTCCCCCCCATCCCAGCCCAAAAACTAATTGAGTATCCCCAACCATCACATTCTCAGTCTTGTTGGCCAGCAAATAAGTAAGTTGAGTACAATGGGAACAGCAGTTCCCATTGCAATAAGTGTCTTCATATCTCCCAAACATCTAGATGCATTGGCACAGTAGTGTTTAAATGACAGTCACAATGATGTTTAGCCACCCAAACTACAGGCTAAGAATTATCGTATAGATAGTCATCTGTATAGATAGGATGGTCAGTCCCCACGAGTTTTATTCAATGCCTTGGGTGGTACTTGCCAGAAGGATGAAAAAAAAGCACAGTCATGCTGGAATATACAAGGACCTATCGCAAAGTGTTCCCACAAAGTTATAAGCATAGCATTCTCCAAAACCTCTTGGTGTGCTTATTCTTTAAAATATCCCTTCACTGGATGTAAGGGGCCTAGCACAATCCCTGAAAAACAGCCCCATACCATTATCCCTCCTCCAGTCGGAATCAGCCAAACAGTGAAGCGTGATTCGTCACTCCACATAACACATTTCCACTATTCCAGAGCCCAGTTGCTGGGTCTGATTAAAACACCTAATTTCAATAATTAAAGGGACACTAAACTTTTTTTCACTTGTGCTTCTAATATAGTTGTCCCTAGGATGAGGATGAACTGGCATGTTCTTTTGTACATGCCAGTTTATCCTCTGACCGACAGCTGCCATACTTCCTCTGACGCATTCAGCTGTCAGAGAGGGGCAAGCCCCCCGCTCTGATTGGCTGTGTGCGTGCTGACGTTTGTCAGCATGCGACAACCGGGAACTGCTGTGTCTCGCATGTGAGACACAGCAGAAAGTAAACCCTGTGTATCTATTACACATTGGGTTTACTTCATTCTACCAGCACATGTATTGTTTAACCTTTGCTTCCTTTAAGGAAGCAAGGGTTAAACAACGTTTAATTTTCCTTTAAGTGGCATGTCCCAATACTTTTCTCCATTTAGTGTATGTTCTGCAGATTCACTGTTTAAATTTATTCCATGTAACCAAATGTCTAAAAGCTGACATCAAAGTAACAACTATAATAAATAGTTTGAAATTGTTTAAAAGAAATCTATTTATTTAAATTTTTATACCTCATAATGAATGCAAATTTTTATTTTCTTTGTAGATCCATGTCATATTAGAGATTATATTTTGTCACCAATGCATCTTGCTTTAGGAGTCTTGCATTTAACTACATTTCATGCGCTTGTAATAGTTTCTGAGCTCTAAAGTGTCACTAAACACTTGGCAACGTTAAAAAGCACCTTTTATAAGACAGCTGTATTGTGTAAAGGAGATTGGTCCATTTCTTATCTTTGTGAATGACAAGATTTTATTGAGCAGGAAAAAATCTACATTTGCTTTGTCTTGTTTTTTATAACCAGTAACAGTGTATCATAAAACATATATGTTGGTGACAGATAAGAGAGGGCTTGCTGCATTTGACATGGGGGCTAAATACAATTTAGGACATATATGTTATACCGATAAATAATACAAACCCTGTGGGTCTCTCAACCTGCGTTTTGACTTGGATGAGCATCATGCAACTTGTACTCCAACAACAGCTGGTGTGCCAAGAATAGCTTTGACTGCTGAACTCCACAATGACTAACTATTGTCAGTCCAGCTGATGAGCACAACTGCTATGATGGACAAAACACTAACTGAGAAAGAGACACAGATTAAATGTGACGTAAGAGCGTGAGACAAATATTGAGGGATAAAGACAGACATAGAAGGACAAAAAAATGGGGAAAAAGTACATAGAAAGGGAAAAATTTTACACTGACAAATAGGAGAGAGACATAGGTACAACATACTCCACAACTAGGGTTGCCACCTGGCCGGTATTTTACCGGCAGGCCGGTAACATATTGTCATCAGGCCAATGTTAAGTCTATGGAGACCGTAGCAAGGTTTTGAAGAAAAGGTGGCAACCCTATCCACAACATTTAGATGCTATTACATGGGAGGATTTAGCAATTTTTAGGGAAGAAAAATATACTTGCCTTGGAAATTTATATCAAAGATACAGAAATGTAGAGTGGAGAAGGAAGTCTGTGATGGGGAAAAGGAATCTTGGTGAAGCAATATTTTGTGTAGCCCCTAGCCCATCTATAAAATGTGGGTACCAACTTCATTCTCATGTGATAAATATTTTCTAATTGCACATAACCTAAAATTGCTCATCATCAAAAGTTATTAAATGGTAAATGTCAGTTTCAGATAGTGAATATATTTTATTTTATAACTTTCCTATTTCTACCAGTAATAATGAAAAAAGGTAATGTCATAATTCTTGCAAAAAAAAAAAAAAAATATTTCAAGCACTAACTACACGATCTAGAAGTTGGTATAGGGATACAAACCTAGACAGTGTAGTGAATAATAATGTATTGCAATAAACACAAACCGTGATGATTTATTGACTATAATACAATTTTACACCTGAGCGAAAAAGTGAGCATGTTGTAGCATGAAAATCACTTGCTGACAAGCCAGCTACAAACCACTAATGACTAATTTGTTCATTCTTGTTCACCTCTTACATACCACTTTTTTTTGGAGGGCAATCCATTACATAGTTGTGGTCTCGTAGTACAGAAACCACTACAACTCCACTGCCCCCCTTAGAAGTCTTGTAGTTCTATCTTTTCTTTAGTCTGCAGCTGAGCTGTAGTCTAGACTGGCTCTGTACATAAGAACACTACTAATTCATTTCCTCTTTCTGTGCACCAGTGACAATGTAATCTACCCTAGATATGGAAAAAAGCCTTTGAAATTGGTTTAAGACGATAACAGTTCCTTTATTTATATATGCTATTATGTTGACATCAAAACAAAGAATTAGAAGAAGAAAACTCTTAATGGTTTTTCTAATATGGGATATTCCATCTTATTTCTTGGTGCAAATGAGAAATCTGGTAATACATTTTTGATTCATGTCACTAATATTCATTATCTTAGTGTGTGAATAATTTCATAACATACAAAAATCAATTATTGATAAAACTATGAATAAGTCTTGAAGATTTAAGAAAGTGTTAGACGTATAGTAAATAATAGTTTTAACAGAGGAAATGCTTATGATCACCAACATTACAACATATTTTCCTATATTAGCTAGTTAACATATCACATGATCCAGAGGAGGGGCACCAAAATGCACCTTCGCCTGTGTAGACGAAAATCCTTGCACCGGCCCTGACTGTGGTTTTCAAAAACCTGCAGCTGTAATTTGGATAGTATGTAGTTTGCCTGTCCTTGGAAGTTCATCCTGCCGACAAGTGGAATCAATGTTCGTTTGATGTACAACTAAAGACTATAATTTAACTACAACATACAGTGACTTTCCTAGTGATACTCAATTTAATCTAATCCATGATATGTGTTTTTCCATTTGCACATAGTATTTTGACTGATTTAAAGGAAAAAAATATTTAACAATTAAACTTGCTGAAAAATTTAATTCAGAATGTTTACTTTTTTTTTTTATTATTAAAGTATCAAAGGGTACAGGTAAAATCAACATTTCATATTGACATCAAGTTATAGGCAGCATTGATGTATACAATGTTTATATAAATATAGTGCCAAAGGTTTCAGTTATCACTAAGTGCTATTACCTAATGTGTTCATTTTTTTTTTCCCCAACCTATTTTGTGTCCTTTTTTTTTTTTTGCATATTGAAATATATATATATATTTATTTATTTACCCTTATTACCTATATATATATTCATTTATACTCTCATTCATACAAGCCATCTCATTCATTCTCCTCCAGGACCCATGTTTTCCCAACTTCCATTTTCCTTTTCCCTATTTTGTTCCCACTATTTGCCCTTTCTATTTATCCAGGGTGACCAAACTCTATTGTATTTTTCAATTTTATTAGTGTTGTTTAGAAAGTAGCCTTTTTCCAGAATGTTTACATTAATCTTTATAGATGCTAATACATATTTATGATTTAATTCAACTTTCTCTTTAGATGTGTCCATAACAGCACATGTGCAAATACGGTGATTGAATAAACTATAATTAGGCATATAATTAGATATTGGGGGACATAAGGAGTTGAAGGCAACTAAGAACTAAATAACTACATCGACATTAGTCTCTTTTTAGAAATTAAAAATGGGTCTCTTAACGTAAGTGCACATTTGATGCCATTAATTATGCCTAAACACCCAAGTCAGTCTTGATGGGCTTTTGACAGGGGAGGTCAAGCAGGCTCCCAGAAGTCTGCCTGGCTCTAAAGGTGAGTTTCCTTACGGGAGCCGGGAGCACGTGCTGGTCGCAGAGCAGTAGCTACATTGTCGATGCAGATTATAAAGGGTCATCACCAAAACATTTATTTTTACTGTAAATGTAGAGAATACAATATGTTTGAAAATGATCTATACATTGTGTGAGTACAGTTATAAGCAAATAGCTCCAGTTCATGACATCACCTGTGGCTTACTATGCAAATTACAGATTTCTCACTGAAAAGCAGTTAATTTGCATATCAAGCCACAGGTGATGTCATAAACAGGAGACTCCACAGACACATTTAACAAACATGTTTCTCCTAATTTAGGCATTTCCTTATCATTTTGCTAACACAATGTATAGATCATTTTAAATCAGGGTGGATTTGATTAAAATTAAATAGATTTAAATCACTAGTCAGTGAAGATGCCTCCTGGTAGTTCCAATCTTAAATCAGATTAATAAAATGGCTATATCAGAACTGATTTTAGTTTAATAGTGTATTCACTCAAATTTAGACAACTACTTAAATTCTTTTATTTAACTAAAACATTATATAGCAAAAAAAAAAAAAAAATTGGCCATGCCACTGCCTCCATAGACTTAGCATTGGCCTCAAGGTAAAATAACAGCCTGGTGGCAAACCTAAGCACACGTGCAACTGACAGCCCAAGTTGTCTGTTGTGGCAAGAGTTTCCGGCATCATGGATAGGTGGGCAGCATGCTGACGCACCGCACTGGAATGAACCGTCTGTCACGTGACTTTCTCGGCACTAAGTAAATACAAATCTGGGGTAAGTTCTGTGAGTGCAAATCTTCTTTATTCATGTAGTGTGGCTTACAGGGGTGCCTATAATGTTTGTTTTAAATAAGTGGCACTTTGAGGTCTACAAATTGGTTTCATTAAGAAATCTGGGCACACTGGCCCAAAAACATTCGCCATCACTGTCCTACAGCATGCATTGTAATGAGCTTCTTTGTTTGTACACATATTTGCAGGACAACTATGGGATTAAGGTCTTTTCCTGAACTTTGTTCATTTTAAACCTTTATTACTGTTAAAAAGTCCATGATATACCATGGTATTTGCTCGATTATAAGACAAGGTTTTTTTCAGAAATCTGACCTCAAATTGACCGGGTACTTCCGGCTTCATCATAAAAGTCCCGGCGGTCATGCCGGGCAGCAGCAGGGGAGGTCTGCGCTCATCGCGCAGACATCCTCTGCTGCCCCACTAGCCACCAGGGAGAATCGGGCAGCTGGGGGATGTCTGCACGATACGTGCAGACATCCTCCATGCTGCCCTACACGGCAGTCTATTATGACGGACCAGCTGTCCGTCATAATAGAGGGAAGTGTCGGGCAGCATGGAGGATGTCTGCACGTATCGAGCAGACATCCCCCGGCTGCCCCCACTAGCCACCAGGGATCATGACACAGGTGAGGGGGAGGGAGGGGGCAGAGAGACAGGGGGAGGGAGGGGGGCAGAGAGACGGGGAGGGAGGGGGGCAGAGAGACAGGGGGAGGGGGGGACAGAGCAACAAGGGGAGGGAGGGGGGAAGAGAGTCAGGACGGGGGGGCGGAAGAAACAGAGACAAGGGGAGGGGGGGAAGAGACAGAGACAAGGGGAGGGAGGGGGTGCAGAAACAGAGGCGCGGAGGGAGAGAGAAACAACACTAAGGGGGGAGAGAGAGAGAGAGAAAGCTGGGGGCAAGGGAAATAGAGAGGCAGCATTAGCACATAAAAGAAATAAAAACAAGAAATACATGTTTTGATATCATCATTTTTTATTAAAAAAGCAATTTACATGTGAATATATACAAGTTGAACTTTTTTTCCTATAGGGTAGTCTTATATTCAGGCTTTTAGTTTTTTTCCTAATGGAATATCCAAAGTTTGGGGGGTCGTCTTATAATCAGGGTCGTCTTATAATCAAGTAAATACTGCATGTTTCCGGTTACATATAAGGTTGCCACCTTTTCTTCCGAAATATACCGGCCATGCTACTTCCTCTATAGACTTAACATTGGCATGAAACCAATTTTTTACCGCCTGCCGGTAAAATACCACCCAGGTGGCAACCCTAGTTACATAACTAAGCTCTATTTGATGCTGAATAACCTTTGAACTATAATGTATACAGAAACTAAAAACTATCTTTGAATAGATTTTTTTTTTCCTTTTTAAAAGCCTTTCATTCAAATATATATATTTGAAATCATTAAATACTGATTTCTGATTTTGGATTTTTTTTTTTTTTAAATCAGCAATTTTATCCCACCCTGTTCTGAATAATTTTTATTCTCTACATACCCATTAAAAACAATATTTTGTTATTCAGTCCATTTAAGTATAAACTTCCAAAAGAAAGCAGCCAGTGCGTTTATGCTGTACATGAATTTGTTCATTATATATTTTAAACCTCATTTACAGGAAGTGCAGCGGAAGATCCACAGGAATAGATATGAGTGCTGTATTATTATTCCTTTGGCAGCTGAATTGTACCCTTGTTATTAGGACAGTAACGTTATAAAGCCTTTCTTTCATTGAACATAAAGATACAGATGCTTCATTGTGTGACAGGCCCATATAATTTTATACTTCAGTCACATTGTTATTTAAAGATTAATGAGCTAAAAACTTTGCATAGTTTAATTCAATATAGTTGCCGATAAGTCATGCGTAGATAAATAAAGTAAGACTCTAGCATCATCCCTACCCCCAAATTCTAATATTTTGAAGTACAACTGTAAAGTTTTACAATCTTGACAGTCGTTAAAGGTACAGTACAATGTATTCTTTTTATAGCCAGATAGATGTTACCGTTTCTTGTCTGACAAGATTGGTGCGATCGATGTCCTCTTACGCACCTGGTATCTATCCTGACGTCACTTGGTTGAGTTTCTGTCCAGCAGGTGTCTGTGAATGCCAAGGTTTGCAAATGCGAAACCTTTTCACAGTGGTTATTGACAATGTAATATCTGAAACAGGCTTATCCTCTATAATAATGTTCAAGTGTCTCTGCGTCCAGTCCCTGTGTCCGTGGAATTGCGCTACTGCGCATGTGCCCCACGGACAGCCGTTGGGACTTGTAACGCAGAGACTCCCTCCCGCCCAAAGAAAAAAAAAAAAAAGCCGGTAGAGGCACTGGGTGGGGGAGATCTAAAGATCCCCCCTCACCAGCCCTCTGCTCGGCATGCTCTGCTAGATCCCTGGAGGGGGCGGAGCTAACCGGCTGAGCGGTGTAGCTCCGCCCCCACCCTGTGAAGCAGAGCAGCTTCTGCTTCACGGGGAGCCACTGGCACCATGAGAAACTGCTGCTCGGCTCCCCATGCCTGCATTAAGCATGGGGAGCCCGAGCAGCACCTTCTCTTGCTGACCTGGGCTCCCAGTGAAGCAGACGCTGATCTGCTTCACAGGGTGGGGGCGGAGCTACACCGCTCAGCTGGTTAGCTCCGCCCCCTCCCTGTATCCACCTTTGAAGGCAAAGGGAGGGGTGGGAGAGAGAGAGACAGGGGCAGGGGGGAGAGAGAGACAGGGGCAGGGGGGAGAGAGAGACAGGGGCAGGGGGGAGAGAGACAGGGCAGGGGGGAGAGACAGAACAGGGGGAGGGGGAAAGACAGAACAGCTGGAAGGGGGAGAGACAGAACAGCTGGAGGGGGAGAGAGAGATACAGAACAGGGGGGTAGAGAGAAAGAAAAGAGGGAGGGAGAGAGAGACAGACAGAACAGGGGGAAGGGGGAGAGAGAGAGACAGACAGAACAGGGGGAGAGAGAGAGACAGAACAGGGGGTAGAGAGAAAGAACAGAGGGAGGGAGAAAGTGACAGAACAGGGGGAGGGGGAGAGACAGAACAGCTGGAAGGGGGAGAGAGAGATACAGAACAGGGGGTAGAGAGAAAGAACAGAGGGAGGGAGAAAGAGACAGACAGAACAGGGGGAAGGGGGAGAGAGAGACAAAGGGGAAGGAAGGGAGAGAAAGACAGAACAGGGGGAATGGGGAGAGAGAGAGACAGAACAGGGCTATAGAGATAGAACAGGGGGGAGAGACAGAACAGGGGGGAGAGAGAGACAGAACAGAGGAAGGGCAGGCAGGGGGGAGAGAGAGACAGGGCAGGGGGGAGAGACAGAACAGGGGGAGGGGGAGAGACAGAACAGCTGGAGGGGGGAGAGACAGAACAGGGGGAGGGGTAGAGAGAAAGAACAGAGGGAGGGAGAGAGAGAACAGGTATGGGGGAGTTAGAGAGAGACAGACAGGGCAATTAAGAGGAAAGGGACAAACATGGGAAGGCAGAGAGATACATACATGGGGGGGCGCCATGGGGGAATCCCGCACAGGGCGCCGGAACACTTAAGGCCGGCCCTGCTGATAGATTTCTCGAGCAAATTCTCCTGCCCAATCGCAGGAGAATTTACTCATTGCGCATGCGCACAAAGTTACAGCTGATCACTCAGCTGTAACTTTGTAAAGACTGCGCATGCACAAGCGGAGCGACGCTACCCACCTCCCGCCCCCTTCACACCACGCTAAGGTTGTAAGTAACACGGGAGGGGGGGGACATAAGGGGGCAACATAGGGGCAAGCACCCTGGCGAGGGGGGAGCCTTGAGGGCTGCCTCATCTTTATGGGAGTTGTGATCCCCCTGCTGCATCAATAATACAGCAGGAGGATCATAACTCCCATCAAGATGAGGCAGCCCTCAAGGCTCCCCCCCTCACCAGGGTGCTTGCCCCTATGTTGCCCCCTTATGTCCCCCCTCCGCATATGTTCTAGCGCCCGTTAATTTAATGGGCTTAATGTCTAGTAAGTCCATAAAGCGCCAAAATATTTATCTGATGACACAAGATACTTGGGGCTTAGAAGGGGACGTGTATGCACATAGTGGAGTGGTAACATGACTGTGCTAACACTAAACATGTGCAGGGTCACTGACAACAGTGACGGGCAGTGGTGTAGTCAACCACACGTGCACTTGGTTTACCAATTGGAATCCTAGAAAAAGGGAGGTAAAAAATACTGCACATCACTGCACAAAATTAGTTCTTCTTTGATATATCATAGAATCGGACAATGAAGGATGTGAGGAGAGAGACCCTGAATTGGTATAGTTTCCCATGATGATTTTAACATATTTCTGCAAAAATCCTCAATATCTCACAAGTGTCAATTAGAGAGTTCCCATGAAAATTCACAATGCATATGTTTGTGTTGTCAGTATCATGTGCATTAGGAGCCTCTCTGGAGATGCATTGGGTCTCACTGTACTCATTCATGGGGCTGAGTGTACCACCTTTAGGCAAATAACATCCTTGTCACGTATGCCCAGTAAATCCTCCATTATTCATAACTTTACAATGCGAAAGAGGTCCAGGAAGGGGACCCTGCATTTTATTGGGGAAAAAAATAAATTACTCCATAAAAAATAAACAGATATGAAACTGTTGCTTGGTTTTAAAAACCACACAGGTTCCAGTAAACAGATTTATTGCTTACTAACCAATTTATTACATAAGATAACATTGCATTGGATTAACTCCAAATAAAATCCTGTGATGTCCAATAAAAAAGCAAATAGAACGCCTAGTTTTCAAAAAGAAAACTTTAAACACTGTAAAATAAAAAAAGAAAAAAGTGAGTGAGTGAGAACAAATTTTTTAAATTAATTCAGCCCCAGTTATTTTTGGTGTTCTCTGAAACAAAACCAGTTTGAATAAAAGTTCAACCTTCCCTAGCAAAGTAAACATAATTATTCATCAAATTAGAAAGTGAACATAGTTAGTGAAGTTATTTGGCTCATAGATTCAGAGGTCATGCATGTCATCATAAAATCTTGAACTATTACATTCCGGAATGTAGACATCACGTTCCTCAGTTTTGTATAGCAGGTACAGCAAGAGGTTTTTAAGACTACCATGATATAGGAATATTTGACATATATACATTGCAGTGTTGTAGTGACTAGTAGGAGCACCTGAGTTCTTGGGGTTGGATTACAACTACCTGCAGTAGTGGAACTCGGAATATGTCCTTTTGGAGAGAAACAAGCCTTTGGTCTACTTGGGTAACACTGATTTTCCTGGGGAAACCCAACCCAATTCAGAAAACTTCGGTGATCCCAGAGTAGCTCCAATTAAGTGACCTAAGTGATCCTGAATCACCTTGAAAATTGGTCATTGTGGCCATTTTTTGTGCCTCCTCTGGAGTTTGACCGACCGAAATGGAAGTCTCTATCTATAGATTTCTATGGGAAGGATAGCTGCTCAGTTCTGTTAAATTTCTGGAGCACATCGGTTATAGCAGAAATAGCTGAAGTCCTCCTATAGAAAATAAACATAAATTAGAAATAATGAAAAATAAAATGTAACATTATTAAATTAAATATAATGAAAGTAAATGAACACTAAAAAAAAAGTATTAATAATATAAAAATGCATACATTGTTATATATCACTATTATATAACATTAATATATTATTGTATGTAATTTTTTTCTTCATGACTTTTACATTCTATTCACTTTCCATAGTTTGCCAGTTGAAATGCCTGACATTTGGCTGTTGTGTACGAATTTGGGTCCAAATCAAAGGCTTTTTCAGCCCTTTTTGAGTAAGGAAAATCCTATGGATTCCACGGGCCAGTCTCCCCGACTCAAATGTGGCCAAAATTCGTCCAGATTGGCAATTCAAGCCACAAGAAAATCTCAGAAAGCTACTCAAATGGCCCCATTATCAATAAGCACCACTTGTATGACATTGTGTGGAACAGTTGCACTGTCCCTAGAAGGTTACTTAAAAGTTAGCATTCTACAAGCAGACAAATACGTGCTTACTGTGTCTTTCTGTGGATTCATATATGTTTCTCTTTCTTTGCATGTGCTGTATATCTTTGTTGTGTGTTTAAAGAGGGACTACACACTCCTGATCCACTCTATTCTCTAAAAAGTGAGTTGAACATTTCATCTCACCGTTTTAACTATACAATGTGCAGGTACAAACCAGGTGAGTCTCCTCTGTTTAGTAAACTCACCAAGATTGTCCCTGTACAATGAATAGTTAAATTGGTGAGACAAAATATTCTCCTTCTCTCACTTTTTAGTGAATAGACTACTCTTAAGTGCACACCTGCAGCCAGTTCAGCTCTGCTTCTACGGAAAAGCAAGGCTGCATGTAAGCCCAGTGTATAAAAATACATGTCAGTCTTACAAAGGACAAGAGGAACTATATTTTTATATTTTGCTTCTCTTACAGAAATAAAAATGTAAAAAACTGCCATGCCCCTTTTAAATATTAATCGCAGTTAGGTAATAAACTGACATGGACACTTAGTTTTTTCCTTTACATATAATTCTCTGGATTGGAAGATCTACTGAGTAGGGATTCATTTATTATGCTTGAATTACAATTACTCCTGAGTACACTTTCATTGATGCATACAATGGAGCTACTGTCATAAATAAAGAAAAAGGTGAGGTGCCATACAAAACAGATGCAGGTTTAAGGATATCTAACATATAGTAGTAATTGTATAGTAGTAATAATGCTGCAAATTAAAGAGTCACTAAACTGTACAAATATATTTCTCTCTCCATAACAGAAACAGAACACAATTTTTTACTATGGCAACTTCTTCCCCAGCACCTGTCCTATCTGATCAGCTATGAGCCCAGGCGGAAGTTGTCAGTATTCCTCAGCGCTTGACAACCAACATCTGTGGTTGTCAAGGCAACTGTGGCTGACTGTCACTACAGTTCAAAGTAGTCTATAGATTTACTATAGACTATATTGTCCAGCTGTCTTGCTTTACATTGGACAGTCACATATTACTGGATAATTAATTCTGTGTATGTTCAGAATAATTAACCATCACATGATCAATGGTTAACCAGCATCTAGGATGCTGCTTGGTAATGCAACCATGCATTAATTGCTGGCACTCTATCAGCATAATAATAAGCATTTGCCTATCCCAGTATTTTATCATGGTGAGATATACATTATGCGCTTACATATATAAAATTAGATCTCTAGAATAAATGGATAAATAAGACCTTCTGTGAAATTAGATTTACTGTAATAGTGCACCCTGCAATGTATTTGGAAAACTGTCCTTTTTTTTTTTCAGTGGAAGAAAGATTCACAGTAATGGAAAGCATAATGTTGGGTGTCATGGTAATCATGTCAGTCCTTATCAGGGAACTCATAGTTTCTTTAATTCAAAAGTTGGTTGACACATAGTCAACTTGGGACTCATTAGCCTGGTTGGTTTACACTGAAGTATATAAAGCAGTTGGTGCAAGAATACCCATGAGCAGCAGGAACCTTCACAGTACCACTTCCTCCACCTGAGCAGCTACTCATTTGGACTGCTTAAAATGGGTAAGATAAACCCTGCTGTCTCCTTCTTGCTTGAAATGAGAACCATTCTTCCCAAATTCCCCATCTAATATCTGCTTATAGTTAGCTGGGTAAAATAGTGGGGATCTCACAGAACCACCTCTTATTAGCTAACAGATTTTTTTTCTGGTCATATATGACTTCTAGATGCTGCAAGGCAGCATGTGAAAGTGATATATGGCTGGTAAAAAGAGAACTGTATATAATGTGGCTTCTCAATTTATATATGGAGTAGGACATACTCCTTTTGTAACTAGTAGTTGCATATTTTGTTTGTTGCGTAATTTCTGTATTTTTAAAACGTCTCTGGAAAGTCATTGTTTTTCTTGATCGGGTTTTTGTTAACTCACAGAATTCTATAAAACCCCCATTATCAGACTGATATACCAGTATATCACAGTATGACTGTAGCTTATGAATTAACAGTAAATCAATATTTATAACAGAGCACAATCTACGTCTCTTCTAGTAAAAGCAACCAAGTGGATCACATTAAAGGCAAAAGAAACATAAAATGTTCTTTACAAAACTAAAAGGGATGTTACCCGACCCTTCCAACATTCTTTAGTCTATTCCTAATAAGGAAAGTTAGCTTAGCTTCAGCCCAGCCAAGAGGCACAGTCCTGTGTATGGATTTTCTCCTTTATTTCTTTTGTTTTGATGTGAAACTCATTTTTAAGTAATACTTTTCAAGACGAGAGAGGGAGATTTCCTATACTATCACACTGATTTCCTGGTATCTGTAATACTTTAGATTGGAATAGTTATTTTCACCCTTTCTTTTTTTTCCCAAGTCTGCAGCACTTTTTTTTATCTTTCGTAGTAGTTAATTCTCTACGAAAAAACGTTTCTTGGGATTTGCAACTCACTCAAGTTTTCTTTCAGTTTTTCCCCTCTCGTGTACGTACAAGATGAAGACAACTGGTCTTTTTTTTTGTTTTGCATTCGATTTGAGTATAATTGTTTTTTTATGTTTAGTATTCATTTTGCCTGTATCTGAAAGCTGAAGGAATGAACATATTTGGTTGATGGGTAAGACATAATCATTTTGACTTTGTTTTATTGATGGTTGCTGTGCTTTTTTATAACACATCTGTTTGTTCTGTTTGCTTGTTGGTTAGTGTTTGCAATATGTATCCTTCCCACTGAAGGAGCAGAGAACTGAGAATTAAAAGGTACTTTTTATTTTTAATACTCCTGGTCGTAATGTAAGTAAAAAAAACAAATTCCAAATAACAGCTTCTTAAATGTTTTTTTTTTTTTTGACACATCGTATACCACTGAAAATTGCAAGTGTTATTGTGATAAAGATCAGATAAAGATTCAGAAACTTGGTGTAATTAAAATACAAGGCATAATTAAATGTGTGTTCAAAGTATTATAATTAAATGCAGAGGAGACTTGAGGTCTGGGAAACAGAAGGTAATTTAGTGTGTACGGATAAATTATATAGTTGATTCAAACAGTGGCAAAGAAATCTTTTTTTGGGAGGATAGGAAAGCAATCACATAATAGATTGTATTAATGCTGGGAATGTGTTAATGTTGTTTATGATAGTTGTGTGACTTAGCAGTTGCGTATAGTTTGAGAAATTGGATATTTGGTGATCATTTTAACTGGCATACAATTACATCCTATAGAAATCATTTAGTGTTATTATAGAGTCCAGCAAGAAAAACATGTGTCCTTCAGTGAGCATTGTTGCGTTCAACATCTCTTGGGGCTATAAATTTTAGCCTTTCAATATTTTTACAACAGGGTGTGGTTTGCCCCACAAACCATCACAGTATTTAAGTTGTGTTGTGCTTAATAACCTTCCCACTAAAGGGCATTTATTAAAGTGAGTAATATTAGGCTGTGGGAACTCACCACATTTGGTGTCGCAAAAGTTACCGACTGTGTTTTATCTCCCAGAAAACATCAAAAACTTAATATAGGAAAAAAACTAAAAGCCTGAATGCCCCAGACTTGCCCAATGCTGGCTGACTCTCCCCCTCTCTCCCCCAATGTTGGCTCTGTCCCCCTCTGTCCCCCAATGTTGGCTCTGCCCCCCTTCCCCAATGCAGGCTTTCCCCCCTCCCTCCCTTGCCCAATGCTGCCCATTTCTCCCTCCCCCAAAGGTATCCAGTATCCCTGGTGGCTAGTGGGGGCAGCCAGTGGATGTCTGCACGTATATGCAGACATCCTCCATGCTGCCCGACACTTCCGTCTATTATGACGGACCGCCTGAAGGTCATGTGACCTCCCGGCTTCCGTCATAGACGTTCTGCCGGAAGTACCGGGCAGCAGCGGAGGATGTCTGCGCATAAGTGCTGACATCCACCAGCTGCCCATATCTCCCTGGTGGGTAGTGGGGGCAGCCAGTGGATGTCTGCACGATCCTCCTCTGCTGCCCGGCACTTCCGCCGGGACTTCTATGACGGAAGCCGGAAGGTCACATGACCTCCTGGCTTACGTCATAGAAGTCCCGACGGACGTGCAAGGGGGATTCAAGCCCCCTGCAGCTCTGTGGGGGACTTAGATCCCAGTCTTATAGTCAGACCTTGGCTTAAGCTTCATATTTTCACCTTCATATTCCCATTGTTAGGCCTGGATGTAAAGATGCTGCCCTATATGAATTTGTATGAATTAATGCTAAGGACCACACACATTGCTCAGTTATGGTCTTAATAATACCTAGAAAGTGTTGAAAAACAGAATTGCCTAACATTAACGAGTCTTTAACCTTTGAGTAGGACATTTGTTTTTTTAAACATTGTATGTTATTGTATTACCGTAAAGGAAACCTTACTTTTTATCTCTTTAAAGTGAGTTAATATATGATAGAAGTCCTAAGCCTTAGGCAGTTTTAAACAAATGACACCAGAACTGTTTTAATAAATATACGCTCTTTCTATATAAGTAGGTGAGACTACTATAGCAAGATTTGCACATATAGTAAATAACCATTCTAAGCATACAGAATAGATTCTAGGAATTCTGTTTTACCCAACTGTATTATCACTAATTCAGTCAAGCTTTGTAAGGTCTACATCTCCCATGTCAGCTTCTTAGCATTATGGGAGATGAAGGCAATTGGCAGCTGGAAGGTTGCATGCTGGCACCCATGCAATAAAACATTGTTTGTAATGTAGAAAATGCAAATATCACACCTTCCAAATTAATTTAGTACAGTTTACCCCATTCTCCAGCCTCTGAAGGTTGGCGTGACCCACTCATCCACCTTCTGGGTTTCATCCCACACAATTATTTACGAGCTTAAGATAAGAATGATAGCTTCATACTTCTGTTATGGTTGCTTTCCTATGTTTAGTCACAATGGGGTATATCCAATGATTTTATCACTTTCACTGGTTTTCAACTCAAAATTTCTATTGTATTCATGAAATAAATGTGACCACACCTTCTGGCCATACTGAGCACAGTGCGACGGGTGCAAGCTCCGCCCTGTCACACTGGATGGCGGTGTTCTGCAGCTGCAGATACTGTCTGAAATGTCCTCCTCCCTGCAAATAAAGGTAACTTAGCAGGGAGGGGGAGGTATAAGGTTGTTTTTTTTGGTAAAAAAAATAAATAGAAGAAATGTCTGTAAATATGTGTGTGTCACGGTGTCTAGGTGTGTGTGTGTGTGTGTGTAAGGGTGTTTGCGTAAGTATATGTGTGTGAGTGTATTTCAATGTAGCTAGGTGTGTGTGTGTGTGTGTGTGTGTGTGTGTGTGTGTGTGTGTGCATGTATCAGGGTGTGTGTGTGTGTTTGTGTGTGTGTGTGTGTGTGTGTGTGTGAGAAAGAGAGAGAGATGGTGTGTGTGTGAGAGAGAGAATGTGTGTGTGTGTGACAGAGCTAATCTGGGCTATAGCCTCAGATCATTTGGAGACCTAGCAATGCTCCTGACTCCACATAACCCTATTGAGTGTCAACCAGTTTTAATACTATCATGCTTTCATGTCAGGCATTCAAAAGGTTACATAGAGACATCTAACTGTTGGCTGTGGGTATTTCTTTCAAAAAATATGGTGACCAAGGCAGTGCTGTATTTACCGCGAGGCATCCTAGGCGGATGCCTATGGCGGCAAATTTTGGGGGGCGGCAGCGCCCCCCAGCACTGGGAAAAAAAAAAAATAATAAAAAAAAAAAAATTAAAAAGAAAAAAAAATCCGGCCCTTTAAAAAAAAACTAAAAAAAAACCCCACCGCGCTTGCAGGCAGAGACGGAGGTGAGAGGGGATCGGAAGATCCCCCCTCACCATCGCTCTGCCTGCCAGGCTGCACGGGGAGCCGAACAGGCAGCACAGAGAAACCTCCGTGCTGCCTGTTCGGCTCCCCGTGCAGTCTGACACGGAAGTGCCGACAGTCACGTGACGGGCGCGCTGACGTCATACGCGCGCCCGGTCACGTGACCTGTCGGCACAATCGCCGGGAAGCCGAACAGGCAGCATGGAGGGACCATGCTGCCTGCCTGCCAGGGAAAGGTAAGTGCTGATGGGAGACTGTGTGTGTGTGTGTGTGTGTGTGACTGAGTGTGATGGGAGTCAGAGTGTGTGTGATGGGAGACAGTGTGTGTGACTGAGTGTGATGGGAGTCAGAGTGTGTGTGATGGGAGACAGTGTGTGTGACTGAGTGTGATGGGAGTCAGAGTGTGTGTGATGGGAGACAGTGTGTGTGACTGAGTGTGATGGGAGTCAGAGTGTGTGTGATGGGAGACAGTGTGTGTGACTGAGTGTGATGGGAGTCAGAGTGTGTGTGATGGGAGACAGTGTGTGTGACTGAGTGTGATGGGAGTCAGAGTGTGTGTGATGGGAGACAGTGTGTGTGACTGAGTGTGATGGGAGTCAGAGTGTGTGTGATGGGAGACAGTGTGTGTGACTGAGTGTGATGGGAGTCAGAGTGTGTGTGATAGGAGACAGTGTGTGTGACTGGGTGTGATGGGAGTCAGAGTGTGCGTGATGGGAGTAGGAGTGTGTGACTGAGTGTGATGGGAGTAGGAGTGTGTGACTGAGTGTGATGGGAGTCAGAGTGTGTGTGATAGGAGACAGTGTGTGTGACTGGGTGTGATGGGAGTCAGAGTGTGCGTGATGGGAGTAGGAGTGTGTGACTGAGTGTGATGGGAGTAGGAGTGTGTGACTGAGTGTGATGGGAGTGTGAGCTTGATGTGAGTCTGAATGATGGGGCATGTCTTAGGTGTGTAACGTGGGTGTGCAGCTTGGGTAGGGGGGTGCCCGGATTTTGTCTGCCTAGGGCAGCACAAAATCAAGATACACCACTGGACCAAGGGTTAACAAATGTTACATTTAGTGAATCTAGATAAATATATTGAGTTACTAAGAACAGACTGGTTCTGAATATTAAGTACTTTTTTTTTAAACTGGGCAGCATTTGCTCTACCATTTAGCCATATCTGTGGTATTCTGTGGCTTTGTAGCACATTTCTGCGCCATCATGTATGTTTCATACTGTATATATAATTAATATTTTTTACATTGCCATTCAGGTGTATTAATTGTGCAAAATACTGCAAAGACTTTTGTTATAGTTGCTTGGATGATCAACATATTAGTTTGGTGTAGGGAACCACTGAAGCCAATTATTATAAGTTTGTATTACAAAGTAGCCCTCCAACTAATAGGAAATTGTTCATTAAGGGATACACAAGGGAGTATATATGTTTTTGTTTATAGCTTTGAAATGTTATTTCTTTCCCAGACTTTGGTTGAACTAATAGGATGTTAAAACCCTGCTCATAGCATATTTAAATATTTCTCTAAAATGTGCCACTCTGTCTATTTTCTATTAATTTGCCAGCTAAAGGTTTATAATTATTTATAATTGTTTTATAATTGTTCTAAAATAGTTTAATAGCTATAAAACATCTTTTCTACTGTCCATTAATTTGTACTGTGTTCTAGTAACACTATATAATACTGGAAACAAACATGTTTTTATATTATACAAAGCATATTGTAAGTTATGGAATAAAAGGAGTAACATATTAAAGACTTTCAGTCATCAAGAGGCACAGCACTAAATGTGTTAACTCTTAACTGTCATTAAAATATATTTGTTCTTAAAATATATCTTAGTATTATGATGTTGTTTGTGTTGCAAGGAAAATAGAGGTGTTATAGAATGCTACTGAAGGTAATGTAGATGATTATTCCTTAATGTTTTTTAGGAGCCTGAAAGGTAGTGTTTCCATACAGTTCTATGTAAAAATCAACAAAAAAAAATAGCTGCTAATAATAGATATTTTAGGAGCCATGAATCCCTGGCTCCTGCGAATTGCCACGCCTTGATCTAAGTAACCCTCCAAATAACTTAATTTACAATACAAATAAATTACTTTCCTTTTTAAGCTTGGACAAACCAACAGCATAGTTAATTTTGTTTCATGGGTTGGTGAATCTCTCTGAACATTTCTGTACTTGTGTTAATATTTAGAAGGTTCTAGAGATTTACAACCTGCTTTCCAAGATTTTCATGGTCTGTAGATCTGTTCTATTAATATGCAAGTGAGATGGACAAAGAAAGAAACATTAAAGTGGTATAGTAAAGCCTACAATGTCCCCATATGAATCACTGTGTGGGTGATATTCATACTATGGACCTCCAGCAGGACTGCTCGGAGATCCAACATTGTACCTTGATGTTATAAATGTATTATATAGAGAAGTAATAAATACTATGACACTGATTGAATCTTAAGTCTTTCTTTCCTTTACCATATGCTAAACAGTGAATTTTCTGCCATGGGTCTGCATTCAATCTGAAGTATGATGTAAGCTTTCTGGTATTTCACACACATCACAGAGCTAAAATAAAAATTCAGTAACGTGGAACCAGTTTTCATGTGCTTCCAGTTGGCAATTCAGCCCTTAGCAATAAAAAGGAAAAGATAAGATGCACAATATTATTTCTATCATTACAGAATTAGGAAGCATATGCTTTAACATCATTATGCTACGACGATAAGGAAACTGAATATATAATGAAACCAAGGCCTTTGATAGGAACTCAAGTTGTTCAATAACCCAAGGAAACAAATTAAATTGAATATGAAATGTAGGATTTCTCCTCACTCAGAAATTAGTTTGATTGTTTTAATAAAGCATATTTACAAGTGTTTATATGAAAGCTGCCTTCTAGCAGGTTTGGAAGTCAAACTTTCCACTGAAAATGACAAATTGCCAACATTCTGTAACACATACTTCTAATTCTTCATGCAGAAGACACCTGGCAGTAAAACAAAGTCACAATGCTACAAAAATAACAAAACTAGGCTAATACAGATGAACGTATAATTATAGAAACAATTTCTGCACCTCGTACTACAATGAGAAAAAAGCCTCAATGCGAGGCTGTCTGGGCTCCACTGACATGGCTATTCACCTCACGGAACAGGCGCTATGCAACATCGGGATGAAAAGCCCCCTAACCCCTAACCATGTCCCTCCAACCAAGGGTAGTTGTGACAAAAACAATGAATAAAGTCCTTTAGATGCAAAACAAGTGTATGAGTCCTAACATCCTATGTTGTGAATTTACGATGTTGTTTTGGCTGCTTGTCGAATTAAAACATCTCTCATCAAATTTATAAGATTTCTGAACCTATTTCCTCACATCATGATTGCCTTGCAGACATGTCCTATCCACTCTTTGCATTACTCTTCCCCTCCATTCGAATTAACTACCTTACAGTAACTGGTAAAGTCTTCAGCAAAGTTCCATTATTTTTGTATTGTAGCAGGACCCTCTGATAGTATGAGCAGGTTGGATGCAAACAGGCTGATAAGGCACATGAGAAGTAAGTTCAAGGCTGCAGTGGTAGGTGACTTAACTTGCTACAGCCCTACTCCATGCAGTTATTTCATAATTCTTAGTTTGCACTCGGGCTACTTGCACAGTATCAGTTAAATATAACACTTAGCAAATCAAAGTGTGCTGCACATTATCATCGTGCCAACTTATGACTGCCCACAAACAAGCCTTTCCCCCACTTCCTGATAAATCGTTTTATTTAGCCACCTTTTTTGATTGTAATTCTACCATGGTGAAAAGGTGGATAAATAGAACCATATTTGAAAAATACCCACATTGTACACCCAGAACATCCCCCAGCACCCACATTGCACACCCAGGACATGTTCCATCACCAACATTGCACACCCAGGATTTGCGCCTACAAACCAGGCTTGAGCCAGCACCCAAGACATGCCTCAAAACCCACATGGCTCACCCAAGACTTGTCTCCGCAACTGAGGACATGCCCCATCACCCGCATTGCACACCCCGGACATGCCCCATCACCCGCATTGCACACCAAAGACATGTCCCATCACCAACATTGGACTTGCCAAATCACCCACATTTCACACCCAGGACATGCCCTATCAACCACATAAATGTTGGATTATTGGCTTACACACACAATATATGTATATGTGTATCCGGTTTATCCTATAAGAAAACGTACACAGACAAAAGAAAAAAAGACCAAAGACCTTTTTTTAACCATCACATAAATCATCTTCTATAAAAAAAAAAACAACCATGATCTAATTCTTCATTCTACCCTGCAGGTGAAAGACTCTTAAGCTCATGGATCCATCTACACTCTTACTGTAACAGTTTTTTTTAAGGATATCCCCCTACCCCTCTAGGGCCTTTGGTTACCTATTGCAACCCTCATGCTCTTAGAGTGGTGTAGCTTCAGCCATGATGATTTTGGGAATGTCTCGCAACTGCTCTCTACTGATCTCTGTTAATGATATCTCTCATATGATCAAGGACCCGGTCCATCAGGGATCTTATGGTCAATCCTACATAAAAATTTCTGGCACTGATACAAAGGAGTGTAAACCACCCCTCTACTCCTACCTGTAATCTTATATTGGATCCCACAATTATCCCCAAATTCTGTTTATTGATGAACACGGCTTTACAAGCCTTACAGCCCTTACATGGAAAATATCCCGGGTCCACCCCCAGATCATTTAGCCAGTTAACTTTCACACGCCTTCTGCACTCAAAATGACTTATAACCAATAGATCTTTAAGATTTAGGGCATAATGGATGACCTATCTCCCACATGCTCCTCCACAACAGGGTAATCTGTAAGAATATCCCAATCCTTTCAGAGGGCACTTCTCAAGCTATACCACTAATCATTGTACTGCGTGATAATGCTTTTCACCTTTCAGGAATTATTTTCCTGTTTCTGGTTGGTCGTGCCAACACCAAAATTCTATAGATTTGCAGCACATATATGTTGGTTATTTTAATTTATAAATATATCATAGCATATCATAACATGATTGTGTATGAAAACATGACGGGATTACTGCAAGGCAATTTAACTTTAAACATAGAGTTTCTTTGAGCTTGCAGTAAGTAATGGATCAGCCACTTGTTACATTTGTTTTAAATTATACATACAAACACAGGTAATAGACAAAATAGGAATTGCAATTTAAAATTATTATTAAGGCTTTGGCTGTCTACAGGTAAACACAAAATGTAGTTGTGTGTTAAAAAGTGGCATTTATGTGCAGCTGACAATGGCATGAAGCACCATTCTTAGTGCCATGTTGATATTCAATCTCTGTTTGTGTTTGTAGTTAAAATAACTATATGTTTTTCGAAACTCAATATACATAGCTACGTAGTTTGGCTATCTTATAGACAGACCTGGTTGCCTTGGCAATGATATTTTTCCTGTGCAAGATTCCTATATCCAGACTATACCATGACATTACAACACTTTTTTTAAGTGCACTTCTGTTACTATTTGCCATTGCTAGACCAATATTACACTGAAAAAAAGGATAAGATCTAGTGATAGGTTTAGGGACTATGGTTACGTTAGGTTTAGTGCTAGGGTTAGGGTGATAATTAGGGTTGGGGACAAAACATCACTATAGAAGAAATTAGTTAGGAAAAAAAGCACTACTTTGAGTTAATAATGATAATCCTATTACTTGCAAAAAAAAATTGCTATTTATTATTATTAATTTTAAACTCAGGACAAATATTTAGATCTAATTAGCAGGTTTTTTTATTTTGCATTTGTAGATGTGTAAAATATTTTTCATGTAAAAGTTATAGAAGGTGTTTTTTTTATCATATTCTTACCATTTTCTTACTTTTTTTTTTATAGTAAATTAAATGATATGAAATGAAAATAATGGTATCAAAAGAAAGCCCTTTACATAGCAATAGAAGCTGTATATGATATGTGAGGGTACATTAAATGTGACAGGAAATTTACAGCTAAACACAAACACAGCAGAAATGCTAAAACAGCCCTTCAAAACAGTTATGTCACTAAGGGGTTAATAATTCATATATTGTCTCAGCTCAATCCCATTCTTTGGAAAGACGGTTTATTTTATCAAAACACTTAAACAGTATGTCCCATATCATTGCTTACATTACGGATTCAAGTATATTTTTAAAACAACCATTGTCTCTCTCTCTCTCTCTCTCTCTCTCTCTCTCTATATATATATATATATATATATATATATATAATGTTAAGAAAAACAAATGTGTTTAAGCTTATATTAAATGGGATTTTCAAGTATCCAAATAATGTGTGATTAAATAAAACATTATCCCTGGTTACTGATTCATAGCAGACAAGTTTTTTGCACTGTTTTTGTATATTTAATGCAATATGGTGATTTGAAATTTAAAAATTGACTATTCAGAAACCCTTCCAAAACAAGATACCTCTTAAAAGCAGCATAGCAAAGGTTCCTAGGAGCCAAAGCAATGTCACGTTTGTGGATATAATAATATACATACCTCCCAACTTTGCGCCCCAACGAATTGGGACACTGGGGGTGGAGTCTGGGGAGGCACATCAGGGGGCAGTCACCCATTTTAGATCCTGGTGTCTGAAGCCAAGATCGCTGCTGTGCATGCCCAGCAAGCATTCTTTGGTGTTTGGGACACCGGAGAATGCGATCAGGACTGTGGGATTGTGGGTCCTGAGTCATGATGTCCCTCTCAACTCTACCTCTGTCCCGAAAATCAGGACAAAGGTAGAGTGCGTCGGGACAGCGGGAAATACCCCTCAAATCGGGACATTTGGGAGGTATGCAATATATGCAAATCAAAGTCTGCTGTTAAAATAGCAAAATAAAATATTTTTTTTGAATTATGTTCAATTTTGTGGGGTGCTACCTCTGTTAGCAGCTAACAGAAATATTTCTACATATGCCTAAAGGACACACCAGACGATACTGTGCATGCACAGTAGCACTGACATCAGTCCCTCCTTTTCTTACTGCTTTTGTATTGTGATTGGTTGGTTGATATTAAAAAGCCTATAAGCCCTCCTAGGACTTTGCATTAAAATCTGTGAGGAAAGTGTTGGCTTCCTCCTCATTTGAATGAAAAATATTGAATCCCATGTCAACATAAATTGCATGTGGATACAAGCTTCACCTCTCATAATACGCAAAGTATATCTCAATATGGAAAATCTAACCGCTATTAAACCTTTTAAACAGCCAGCTTAAGGTTTACGGACTAAAATAAAAGAAAGCTGCGTTTATGGGGAACTTGTCGTATGGAGAGTTTCACTATCATTTGCCTTTATACATAGCATCAAATATTGTGAAAATCTTTTTAATAAGAGGTAAAAAACCACAAATTATAATAGAGAATTTATGTTAAACATGGATTTTTATATCATTTACATTTATGATAATTATTGTGCCCTAACAAAATATGTAGAACAGAAATCCATTCTAACTAGCACAACTATACATAACTTAACCTGTTTTTTATGTCTTTTCCGTTAGGGTGATTTTACATGGAACAGTATGTCTGGTCGCAGTGTTCGTCTGAAATTGGTTCCCATACAAAGTCTTTCTGAACTAGAGCGGGCGAGACTGCAGGAAGTAGCATTTTACCGTCTACAGCAAGACTACGACTTAAGCTGCCAGATCACTATTCCCAAAGGTAGGAATCTGATTTGTGGCTTCATTTTCACCCTTTTTTTTAATTGGGGGGTGCAAGGGGTTGTCTTCTAAACTATCTCAAAAACAAGTCACTATGGTAAAAATATTCACTGATAAATTGTATTAAGAACAATGACTTAAAGGACAACTACATTTTTTTTTTGACTCGTGTTTTATAAAACCGAGTGAGAAATTTTACTTAATTGAACTTATTTATTATTTTGGGGACACTTTTATACTTTATTTCAATCAGTCCCCAGCCCTTCCTACTTTTATTCCTGACCCCTTGGTTGTGTTGCTGACAGAAATACGCCAAGGGGCTGAATGTGGCATCCGAATTGCATTGCTGACGCAGCCTGTGTCAGCAATGCAATTTGAAAGAAGCCAGACGGTGAACTGGGTGCGTGTGCATGCATAACTGATGCTTGCAGAATCAATGGGAACTACATTTCCCATGATCCTGCAGTGGAGGAAGCCTCAATCGCGCAATATAATCTGAATTTCATTGCGGACACAATTGTCAGCAATGCAATTCAGATGTAACATTTTATAGAGTCCATAGCAGGGACTGGCGACTCTATGAATGAAATAAAGTATAAAAGAAGTCGCCCCCCCTCAAAAAAAATAAAAAAAATAGTGTTCAGTTAGGTGAATTATTGACTCAGTATTGTACAAGTAAAGGTTTTTAGTTGTCCTTTAAACATATCCTACTTGTTACTATTCAGATTGGAAAAAATACTGCTATATTGTTAAATATTGCAAACCATTGATTCAGTTCAGTAATTACAGCAAACTGATATTTATATGTTGCCACAATGTTCAGATTTAACAAAACCATTCTCAGATGTGGGTCCAGGAATTTATGGCATGCGATAAACTTCATTGACTCTACCCTTATTTACTTGGATCCCTGTTGTATTGTTTTGGGCACACATCCCTTATATTTGTTTTTTAATATGCTACGAAGTATTTCCAAAGAATTTAATAAAGAAGGTTCTGTATTTGTTAATGATGTAAATAAAGCAACTTAGATTGTCAGGGCAGATAAGAACCATTCGGGCCATCATGTCTTAGACTTACTTGTACTTCACTGCTATGGATGTCCTAAACATAACTAAATTCATGGAATCTGGAGTAATGTAAATGGAACATTATGAGCAGCCAATGAGAAATAAGGAAGACATAGATAATTTTGAATACTGTGAGCAACCAATGAGAGCTAAGCAGCACAGATAGACCTACTCTCCTACTCAGTCAGTCTCAGTTACACTATAACACATTGTACAACTTCCATAAAGCTGTTCAATGATAGAGCTATGTTAGTTGCTATTGCTCTATTGTGGAACAGGACTGTTACAGCCCCTGGTATATAAACAATTACTGGGACCCGTAATTGCCCTATATTTTTATTCCATTCTAGTGGTTTTGTCTGACTCATAGAGGGGGGACACTTGGCTAGCAGTAGGAGATTATTTTATTGATGACATAATGTAACCCGGTTATGTGAGGCATGTCGGAACATACTATGCTTACACCTGTGACAAAGAGGTGTTGTCACGTAAATGACATTTTAAGCTGCGTTCTATGGAATGCCAGCTTGGAAAGATTTTATCTGGAATTTTGGGGAAAAAATATTATCTGCAATTTGCACACTAGAAGATCTTCTCCATATGCCCCAATCAGCAAGATCAAGGCATAAAGTCAAACTGTGGAAAAATCCATAGTTCGACTAGCCAACATGGCCGATTTGGCTTTTTGAGGATTTTGCTACTCCTAAAGGACCACGCCCACTTCCCGAACCTGGACAGAAATCGGCAGAAATTGCTGAATTTTGGCCAGTTAAATTCTCCATATTTTAGCTGAATAACTGAACAGAAAAGCATAGAATAATTTAAAGTAAACATATTTCCAACATAAACATATTTATATACAATTTTAATATATTAATTTAATATATTATAGTTACAATAGTATAAGCATTTTTAATAAAATAATTTTACATTATTTTATGTTCACTTTATTTATTATAATGTACTTAACGTGTCACTTTTTTGTTATTTTTTAATTTTATTACAGATTTACATTTTATTGAATATTGGCCATTTCTGGAAGACTTTGGCTATTCCATTATAACCGAACTCCTTCCATTGTCTTCTATGGCAGAACTTTGGCTATTTTTATAATAGCTGAGGTTCTACCGAAATGCTCACTAAATAAGCTGAAGGACTCCCCATAGAAATCTATGTGGAGGACCGAAGCTTAATGATTGCACAAAAATCTGCCACATTTTTATACCGATTTAAGATCATTTTGGTGGTCTCTGAGTAACCTGGATTTGAGAGCTAGTGAGATTGCTGAAGTGATCAGATTGGGTCTGAAACTCGGCTACCTGAGTTGACCCTTAGGTGCATTGTTTAAAAAGTGTTTAATGATTAGTACTGTATTTTGTGTTTAGTTTCTCTTTAAAAATGAATACCAAGCTAAAATAAGAAAAAAATATTTTGCATTATTTGTGTTCTATTTTTAGATGCTCAATTATACATAGTTTTTGCACAATTCAGCATGAAAAAAACATATTCTACATGCTGGACCTATTTTTAAAATTCTGAACATGTTTTTGAGTAACAACATATCGAGTAACAACCGATTTGAACATTTGCTGTTATTTAAATTCCATGCTCACAAAACTAAGTTTAATTTTGAATAATACTTTTCATTATTGAACCCATTAATAGATAATAGATGAATCTAAATCATACTGTATATCTTCAACAAGAAAATTAGAAATGTGTTGGCGTTTTAGAATGAAAGAGAAATAATGGAAGAAAAAAAATATAATGTTCTGGAATTACATACACAGGGTCAAATAAAATGCTCCTTGACTTCCCACGATATGCCACTGTCCCAGAGGCTTTGTATAAAAACAGAGAACTTTGTAAGTAAAACATAAAAAACGCTGTGTTAGTTGAACTCTCTTCAACGATAACTGTATTAATGAACTAGGTCATCACTTGTTTTGCTATGTCTTTCACTTAGCCAGTGATATTCTTTCTCCTCCTAGGTATCAGAGGTCACCAAGATTTCCATTAAGTTTAGTGGTCTCAATTTATTTGTTTCTAGTTTGACTGTGTGCTTCCAAACTTAAAGGACAACTAAAGATGTTTTACCCTTACTTCCCTTTAGGAGCAAGACTTTAAAAAAACAGTGTCACCTTCTCCTAAGTAAACCCACCGTGTATCTTTAGAGCTCCACATGGGTTTACTCTTGGCTCTGCTTCAGAGTTGAGTTGAGTCCGAGTCGGTCAGGTTGCACAATCAATCAGAGCAGGGGCATGTCCCTTCTCATCTGATTGGGTCTGCATGGAGTGGGGCCTCTCTTTGCTGTTACAGAGAGACACCCTTGTTTTACATAGGATCAGAAGAGGGCCTTTTAAAAAACTCATAGCATAAAGAGAACGTTGCTGACCAGACAGCGCTGGAAGCATTGCAGCAGCCAGTCAGCGGATACAGGTACTATCAAAGGCACTCATAAGTTTATCCTCATACTAGGGGCACTACATAGATGCAGCTTTTTATTTTTACTTAGGCCAACTAAGCCTAGACTGGCTGCGCTCAAGAGGGAGACACAGAGCCAGTGTTACCATTGTTGGTGGAACATCCACCTTCGGTGCGTTGTGTTACCTCCACAGACATCCAGGCTAGCCCCCACTAGATCACCAGTGACAAATGTGGGGGCAACTGGTGCAGTGCAAAGGGATGTGGAGGCAATTTGTTGCTGTTGTAAGGCACGTGTGGTCATCCGTGAAAGGTTATGTTAGGAACGAGTGCAGCCAGAAGAGGAAGGGATGCAGCAAATGAGGGTTGTTGGGTGCATACGTTTAGTCATGCCTAGAGCAGCACAAAATCGAATCACACCACTGTATAGATGAATGTGACCTATTCTTTCTCAATTGCAGCTTATTCATAAAGGAATATCATAGTTGTTACAGGGTTTGTCCTCAGATCTGCATTTCCCTCCTATTTCTATGCTTATACCAACAGCATTCCCTGATTTGTTCATGGCGTCCAAGAGATCTAAACATTATTTGCTGACTCTAACACATCTATATAACTTTAACAGGAAATAAAATTTAATAACTTACATGGTTTATTTAATTTTTCTGGTTACATATCACTGCTTGCCAGAATAAATTCCCTAAAAAATTACTATTCAATTTTGTTTTAACTTTTTCTATGAATATTATCATAGCTTTTTAAACACTTTCCAATCTCAACAAATAAGGATACTTCCATGTATTTTTATCCCTGTATGCCCTTTTAGCAGGATCCTTGTAATCGTAGCAAGAGTAGTGTAAATTATTGTTTATAATTCTATTTATTTATATAGCTCGGTACAATGTGAGTGTTTATTTTTTTCATACAGTGTAGCTTGGATAGTATAAAAAAGGATAACCCATTTGAAATGTGGACATGAAAACTAAACTAGTCTAAATAAAGGTGGCATTTAAACTATTTATGAAATCTTCTGGGGCCAGCTTTATGAAATACTGCATATACCTACTTGCCAGCAGAAAAGAAAGGTCAACTGCTGCTGGAAGACTATTTTTTCTTTCTTTCAAATTACAGCAACATCTCAAATCACAGCTTACTCTGCTTGATATATATTGGGGTGTATTCACTAAACGGTGAACTGTGGTGAACCGACAAGTGCATTGGTGTCCAGGCATTACTAGCTCAACTGACAAGACAGGCAAATTGGAATCTACCTGTTATTCTTTGTTTTGGTTGGATCCTACTTTGGCTTTGTCGTCTTAATTTATATATATTGATACACAGAGTAATGATATAAAGAGCTGCTCAGTTTATGCCAATACAAGGAACGTTTCCAGGAATTAACCCAATAGAAAAAAAAAGACAACTTATATACCACATTTCAAATAAAAATGTATTTAATGGCAAAACTGTTCAGTCTTAGTTAATCTTATTGTGTGAGGCTTCAGAAGTAATCATGCTAATCTCTAAAATATTTTATATAAAACATAAACCTTCTTTTGGGAAATTACCTCATCAGATACATGGCATCAAACTTGGGCTAATCAGGAAATGTTGTTTTAGTTTCATAATTATCTTTTGTGGTAATTTTGGCTTCTCATCTTGGTTTGGCACACAGCTCCTTAATTCATGTAAATACAATAAAGCTAAATTAATATCTACTGTTTACATAACATTATTGTCGTTTTGTAACATGAGTTGATTCAGCTTCTGCTGAAAATGTTTTCTTGTAGGCAACTTTCCTTCAACTAAATCTCACAATCAAAATGTGTGGCACATACAAAATACAGCACACAAATAATTTAGGTCTACTGGAATAATTTCATCAAACACTTTAAAAGGAGACTAAATGAGCATTGTTTCAAGTAAAATTAAAATTTGCTTTGTTTTCATTAAAAGGCAACTGTATCAAAAACATAAAAACTGTTTAATTGAAAGATTGCATCAATTGTAGAAATGTTGAACAGAAATGTTTTAAAGAAAGAATATAATTGTATCTTATTGAGCCCTCATTGCTCTGTATAGCTCTAATAGGGAGCGGACATGTTGTTTAGAATCTTAGGACAGTTCTTCACTCACCTTGGTTCAGATGAAAGACGATCAGACTGATCTGACCCTAGATTCTAAAAAACAAACAACATGGCTGCCGCCTGTTCAATCTAAACAAAGCAAAGAGGGGTCAATAAGTTACATTATTTATATTGTTTCATTAAAGCATTTATATGCAAACTATCTACACTTGATGCAATTTTTCAAGTAACCATTGGTTACTTTTTTGCTATTGTTGTCCTTTAACATTTACCTCAGAGGAACTGTGGGCTAGTGTTCAGTGTTTATTTGCAGGCCTTGCAAATCCAGGGCAAATGAGTGCAAGCTTTACTTAGAACGATTAGACAACTGATGTTACCATACTCCAGTCTGGTACAGGAGTTAACCTGTTTGTTTAAGTCAAAGATCCACACACTATTTACTTGAGGCTAAGCAAACTAGATGGGTGAATGTGTGCAAATGCAAGTAATACATTTCCATGAATCATGGCATAGCAACATTTGCAGTCACCATTTCACTAATTAGTTAAAAGAATATAGGAAAACAGAGCAGTCTATAACTGACATGTCAAAAGACAATTTGGAATTTAAAAGGACTACATTTTTTTAGTCACTTTCTGTATTCTAAATACTGTTTTATTGACCGTGGACTTTTATTATATAGAACCATAGAGAGAGGATAATTCTGGTACAGTGTACTATCACTAAAAAGCGGTTATAAAAATATACATACCCTTATTGAAATTGTAGCAAATTGAACATTTATTGAAGATATTCTTAAAAATGTAAAACAGTCAATGACATAGTCATTAGACTGGGATTATAGCCAATCACAATCCAAATCCTGTGCAAAAGGTAATTTACCTCACACTAATTAAAATGATTCAGATAAAATAAAATCAACTGTTCCACAAGCACAAGGAGCTCAGAAAAGATTTACTGGGTGTTACTGTTGATCAGCAGAGTGATTTAAAAGAGTTCTAAAGACATTGTATACTGTTGAAGATAATCATTTGGAAATGGAGGAAACATGACACCTACAGGACATTGTAAAGATTTAGATGTGGTACTAAATTGATGACTGAGCATCATTTGAGAGGATACCAAGGGGCCCAGGGAACGTTGACGATGTTATGCATTACCAATCTATTCCCTGCCACATTTAGTGTATGTCCTGAAACCCTCAGCTGTGTGGTAAAGAGGCTAGATGGAAGGCATTTCTTTAAAAAAAAAAAAAAAGTGGACTGTTTAAATTTTGTTAGAAAAACTTCAGTTCTCCCAAAAAAGTTGTATTTTGTTGGCAACGATTTCTTCACTTTTCCAAAGCACCTGTATATTCATAGGTAATGCTGTCCCCTACCACCTGAAACAACGCCTTCTCTGCCTCTTGTTCCCAGGTTATGCAATTAGACTCTATAGCAGGGGCGTACAACGTGTAAGTAAAAGCTGCGTCGGGAAACAAAGTTCCCCGACAGAATGCTGCAGATCATGTAGGTCATGTTCCTCCTCTACCCTGCGCGTGACGTCATGTGCATGGGTCAGAGGAAGAGAAGATTTTTTTTTTTTTTTTGCACCACTACTGAAGTGTGGCAGCCCCATCAGACCTCTATTTGAGGTCTGATTACAAGACGAACCTTGAATGTTAGGCAAGGGGTATTCTGAAAAAAAACTTGTCTTATATTCGAGCAAATATGGTATGCTCAAAAAAATGAATAGGCCTTCTTAGCTTAGATCTGAATAAGGCATTTGACAGTGTGTCTTGGCCTACATGGATTCTGTAGTCAGAATATATGGTCTTGAAGGTGTTATAAGCAAAACACTAAGCTTGCTTCATAATAAACCAAAAGCAAGTATTAGAATTATGGGCTGTGAATCTGAGAGCTTTAACATCTTATGTGGAATGCACCAGGGATGTCCACTTTCTCCAGCGATTTTTGTGCTTTGTATGGAACCATTAACTGAGTTGATAAGAACTAATGAAAATATAACAGGCTTAACTATTAAAAACATACTACAAAAAATAGCCCTTTATGCAGATGATGTGATCATTATAGTGTCTCATCCTATAATTAGCCTTCAAAACTTGCATAAGGATTTAAAGTTTTTTTTAAAAACATATTGGGGCTATGCTTAAATGAAGACAAATCAGAATTTGTAAATATTAACCTTAATAACAGTGAATATAAAAATATCAGACAATTTTAAATACAACTTAAATAATAAATACATTGCATACTTAGGAATCAGTTTTACCAATATGTATAGCAACCTATACAAATTCAATTATACAGATTTATTTAAAAAATGTAAAAACATTCTAGAAAAGTGGCAGTCTTAATCTTTCATTCATTGGTAGAATAAATGCAATTAAAATGACATTGCTTCCGAATTATATCACTTTAAAAGCTTACCAATACATATTACTAAGTCGACTCTAGAAGATCTTCAGAGAAACATCATAAAGTTTATATGGAATAATAAAAAAAAACATGCATTTCACAGGACATTCTATTTAGGGATAAAAAAACATGGTGGGCAGAACCTACCTAATATCAATAATCCAAGAGTTACTCTCTTAAAAAAACGAAATCTATGGCTATGTAGAAAGAGGAGACAGCATCCATGTATGGCGGAAATGCCCCAAAATAAAAAGAAGCTGGACCAAATTAAATAACATCATTAATGTGATCATACCCATCCCAGTCACATTAACACTTTGAAATGTGCTACTCAGCAGAGGCGTCGCTAGGGGGGGCTACTGGGGCTATAGCCCCGAATCTCCAGTGCATAGCCCCGAATGGAGACTCTGGGGCTAAAGCATACTTTAGCCCCTAGACTCCAGGGCTATCACGGTTATAAAAAAAAAAAAAAAATCTCCCCCGCAGAGCTTTCCCCCGTCTGGGACATAGTCCCAGAATCGGAGGTTTCTGCTCGTGCGGGGGGTGAGGAGGAGAGGCGCTGCTGCTGGCCCCTCCTCCTGGAGGTGCGGCCCACAGGCAAGTGCCTGTGGTGACCGCACCTCCTGGCCATACTGACAGCGCGACGGGAGCAAGCTCCGCCCCCGTCGCACTGTGAGTCTGGCTGCGCGCCGGATGTGACATCCGGCAGAAGAAAGTGAGTGCCCCATCGTGAGTGCCCCGTCCTCCTCCCTGCAAACAGAGGTATTTAGCAGGGAGGGGGACCAACGCTATAAGGTTTTTTAATTTTTTTAATTTTTTTAATTTAAATATTAAAAAATGTGTGTTAGTGTCTGTGTGTAAGTGTGACTGTGTGGGTGAAGCAATGTGTATAAGTGTGTGTGTGTCAGGGTGTTTGCATAAGTGTATGAGGGTGTGTGTGTCAGTGTGTTTGCATAAGTGTGTGAGGGTGTGTGTGTCAGGGTGTTTGCATAAGTGTATGAGGGTGTGTGTGTGTCAGGGTATTTGCATAAGTGTATGAGGGTGTGTGTGTCAAGGATGTCTGTGTCGGGGTATTTGCATAAGTGTATGAGGGTGTGTGTGTCAGGGTGTTTGCAAAAGGTGTTTGCATAAGTGTATGAGGGTGTGTGTGTGTCAGGGTGTTTGCATAAGGTGTTTGCATAAGTGTATGAGGGTGTGTGTGTGTCAGGGTGTTTGCATAAGTGTATGAGGGGGTGTGTGTGTCAGGGTGTTTGCATAAGTGTATGAGGGTCTGTGTGTCAAGGATGTGTGTGTCAGGGTATTTGCATAAGTGTATGAGGGTGTGTGTGTGTCAGGTTGTGTATGTGTAAGTGTGTGTGAGAAAGATATAGACGCTGTGGGAGATATAGACGCTGTGGGAGATATAGACGCTGTGGGAGATATAGACGCTGTGGGAGATATAGACGCTGTGGGAGATATAGACGCTGTGGGAGATATAGACGCTGTGGGAGAGAGACGGAGAGTGGGAGAGAGAGAGACGGAGAGTGGGAGAGAGAGAGACGGAGAGTGTGTGAGAGAGAGAGACGGAGAGTGTGTGAGAGAGAGAGAGAGAGAGAGAAGGAGAGTGTGTGAGAGAGAGAGAGACGGAGAGTGTGTGAGAGAGAGAGAGACGGAGAGTGTGTGAGAGAGAGAGAGACGGAGAGTGTGTGAGAGAGAGAGAGACGGAGAGTGTGTGAGAGAGAGACGGAGAGTGTGTGAGAGAGAGACGGAGAGTGTGTGAGAGAGAGACGGAGAGTGTGTGAGAGAGAGACGGAGAGAGTGTGAGAGAGAGAGAGACGGAGAGAGTGTGAGAGAGAGAGAGACGGAGAGTGTGAGAGAGACAGGGTGCGTGAGACAGAGAGAGAGAGAGACGGGGTGAGATTGTGTGCGACTGTGCTCATCTGGGCTCAAGCCCCTGATCATTTGTTGACCTAGCAACGCCCCTGCTACTCAGTCTAAAAATTAGTAACCTAACAAAATATGAATATATATATTAATTAGATCATTTTGTATGGGAGTAAGAATATATACAGCTAGTGGAATAAATTAGACCTATCCTGCTATGATGTGATTACAAGAATAAATAAAATCAGTACAAGTGAAAAGCTATCGAGTATTGTGAACAACAAAAATAAGAAATTTCAGAAAATATGGACACCTTGGCTTTTCTAGCCCTTATGGTAGATCTGTTAATACTAATATCATCTAATTATTGATTAAGCTAAGTAATTACAAACCTCTATTTTATTTATTTTAGTTTTTTTCATCATTTTATTAATATTAAGTTGTATATCTGATATCATATATTTAGTAAATAATTCTGATAAATTCTATAATCTGTTAAACAATTTGATAAATGACACATTGACACAAGATCCGTTTATAACCTAATAAATCCAAATAAAGATATATAGTATAAAAACGTGTATGTATGTGTTGTATTGCTGTAGAGTCTGTGATACACTCACATTATACATGTGAATATATCATATGAATATATAATAAATATATATGTGTGTGTGTATTCCTTTTTTTCTCAATGAAAAATGAATGCAGACATCCATTTCTGGTGAAGTGGCCCACTGCAAAAAAACTTGGACACCCCTGCTCTATAGCTAAGAATACTATTAAAAAGAACAGTCAGAAAGAGACCATTATGAAGGTGGGTGAGTGTGACTTTTTGATTAATGTGTTGCATGGTTCTGAATTTGAACGTTGAAAGTGCATACTATTCTCTGATGACAGAGAACTTTTCAATGGTCAATTTGACCCTTCCAATTCGGACATTGGTGAAACCACAAATTTGAAACATTGAAGGAAATATAGCTGAACATATTTTGTGTGACAGGGTATTTGTTGGAAAAAAAGAACTCCCTGTTGTCTGAAATGATGTAAAACAATTTACTCAGCACTCCCATGGATGTGACAAAAGTGTTGAAGAAAAATAAATAAAAAGTTAGTTCATTGTTTTTGTTCCCCATAAGTAAATCAAATTAATGTCTGTCCAGAATTCATTTTCAGGACTTTCAGAGTGCAGTGGTGTTGTGGAGGCAGGCTCAGACGCAGAGTTTGAGGAACCACTCTCCTATGTGGCTAAGGTGTGCAAGGAGAAGGTGAGGCCTGATAGAAAGCAGTTGTTGTTGGGCGATTCTATCATAAGAGGTGCGGAGTTGGACAGTATTGGCTTAGTGAGATGTCTTCCTGGAGCTACTGCTCGCAGAGACAGGAGGCGTATTTCTAATATTGTTAAGCAAGCAAATCAGGAAGGAGAATTGGATGTACTGGTTCATCTAGGGACAAATGATTTGGCTTGCAATGAGGTTTCAGAGGTGAAGGAAGCTTTTCGTGTTCTTGCCAATGATATATGGCTGGTTGTGTCCACACTGTCCTTTTCTGAAGTTATGCCTGTGCATAACATTCAGAATGATAGACGGATGCGTATTAGGGACTTCAACTTGTGGCTTAGAGAATGGTGTCGGGAGCAAGGATTTGGCTTTGTTTCTCATGGAAGTTCACTATAGGATAGAAAGGAACTGTACAAAAAAGATGGTTTGCATCTTTCTCAAAAGGGAACAAATGTTCTCAGTGAGCAGTTCAGAGGTTTTGCTAGGAGGTTTTTAAACTAAAAGAGGGGGGCAAAATGGCGATAAAACATCAATCCAATTGCCCCCCAAAAAAGGTACAGAAGTTACCTGTAGTCAGTGTGCTGAAAAATGATAAGCTTAGGGTCATGTCTACAAATGCTCGCAGTTTAGGGAATAAGATCCATGAACTTGTGGCAATATTGGCAACTGAGAATGTAGATTTAGTGGCTGTTACTGAGACATGGTATAATGAAAAACATGACTGGGACATTTCAATACCAGGGTACTCTTTATATAGAAAAGACAGAGAAGGTAAAAAAGGGGGAGGGGTGGCCCTGTATGTGAGGGATAGCTTAAAATGTAACATAATACAAGTTAGTGAGGCGAACATAGAGTCAGTTTGGGTTACATTAGAATTTGATAATCATATGGTAACTCGGGTAGGTGTGATTTATAGGCCCCCTGGACAAATAGAGGAGTTAGATAATCTACTAGTTGAGGAAATAGCTAAAATGACAATGAAGGGAGAAGTGATCATCATGGGTGACTTTAATCTTCCTGATGTGAACTGGAAATACAAAACAGCTACTTGCGCCAGGAGTACGCATATCCTAAACTCCCTACTTGGATTATCTCTAAAAACAAGTAGTAGAGGAGCCAACTCGAAAGCAGGCCATACTAGACTTAGTGTTCACAAATGGAGATTTGTTATCAGATATTACTGTAGGTGAAAGTTTAGGATCTAGTGATCACCAGACAGTGTGGTTTAATATAAGAACAGTGACCCAGTCACACCACACAAAAACAAAAGTTTTAGATTTTAGAAAAACAGACTTTTCTAAAATTAGATTAGGTGTGAAGGAGTCATTATCAGACTGGAGCAATTTAAATGGAGTCCAGGAGAAATGGGATTATCTAAAAGTTGCACTACTGAAGGCAACCGAAAATTGCATAAGGCTTGTCAGTAAGAGCAAAAAATTGAAGAAACCACTGTGGTACTCTGCAGAGGTGGCTAAAATAGTAAAAAATAAAAAGCTAGCATTTAGTAATTATAAAAATACCCAGAGTGAGGAAGATAGAAAGATCTATAAGAGTAGGCAGAAAGAGGCAAAGCAAGCTATAAGAGCTTCCAAAGCACACACAGAAGAGACTATAGCCCAGTCAGTGAAAAAGGGGGATAAAACATTTTTTAGATACATAAATGAGAAAAGGAAAGTAAAACAAGGATTAGTTAGATTAAAAACAAAAAAAGGATGCTATGTAGAAGAGGATAAAGGCTTAGCAGACTGCCTTAATGAATATTTTTGTTCAGTTTTTACAAATGAAAAAGAGGGTAAGGGACCTCATTTAGGGAAAAAGACTAATGAGTCTTTTGATGCATGTAAGTTTACAGAGGAAGAGGTTTTACTTCAGCTGTCTAAAGTAAAGACAAATAAGTCGATGGGACCTGATGGGATACATCCAAAGTTATTAAAAGAACTTAGTGGTGTACTAGCAAAACCGTTAACAGATTTATTTAACCAATCATTGTTAACGGGAGTAGTTCCAGAAGATTGGAAATTAGCTAATGTTGTGCCCATTCACAAGAAAGGTAGTAGGGAGGAGGCGGGCAACTATAGACCAGTAAGTCTTACTTCAGTAGTGGGGAAAATAATGGAAACCTTGTTGAAGAATAGGATTGTTGAACATCTAAAGTCGCTTGGATTTCAAGATCAGAGACAGCATGGGTTTACTTCAGGGAGATCATGCCAAACTAATCTTATTGATTTTTTTGATTGGGTAACTAAAATAATAGATCAGGGTGGTGCAGTAGACATTGCTTACCTAGATTTCAGTAAGGCTTTTGACACTGTCGCACATAGAAGGCTTATCAATAAACTGAAATCTTTGAGTTTGGATTTCAATATTGTTGAATGGATTAGACAATGGCTGAGTGACAGGCAACAGAGGGTTGTAGTCAATGGGGTATATTCGATGCAAGGTCTTGTTACTAGTGGGGTACCTCAGGGATCTGTTCTTGTACCCATTCTCTTTAATATTTTTATTAGCGATATTGCAGAAGGTCTTGTTGGCAAAGTATGTCTTTTTGCTGATGATACAAAGATTTGCAGCAGGGTTGATATTCATGGAGGGATAAGCCAAATGGCAAATGATTTGGATAAACTAGAAAAATGGTCAGAGCAGTGGCAACTGGCATTTAATGTGGACAAGTGCAAGATTATGCACCTTGGGCGTAAAAACCCAAAAGCAGAATATAGACTATTTGGTACAGTCCTAACCTCAACAATCTGAGGAAAGGGATTTAGGAGTAATAATTTCAGAGGACTTGAAGGTAGGTAGGCAATGCAATAGAGCAGCAGGAAATGCTAGCAGAATGCTTGGTTGCATAGGGAGAGGTATTAGCAGTAGGAAGAGGGAAGTGCTCATGCCATTGTACAGAGCACTGGTGAGACCTCACTTGGAGTATTGTACGCAATACTGGAGACCGTATCTCCAGAAGGATATTGATAATTTGGAGAGAGTTCAGAGAAGGGCTACTAAACTGGTTCATGGGTTGAAGGATAAAACTTACCAGGAAAGGTTAAAGCATCTTAACATGTATAGCTTGGAGGAAAGACGTAACAGGGGGGATATGATAGAAACATTTAAATACATAAAGGGAATCAACACAGTAAAGGAAGAGAGTATATTTAAAAGAAGAAAAACTACCACAACTAGAGGACATAGTCTTAAATTAGAGGGGCAACGATTTAAAAGTAATATCAGGAAGTATTACTTTACTGAGGGGGTAGTGGATGTATGGAATAGCCTGCCAGCAGAAGTGGTAGAGGTAAACACAGTCAAGGATTTTAAGCATGCGTGGGATAGGCACAAGGCTATCCTAGCTATAAGACCGGGAACGGGGGACTAATAAAAGTACTCAAAAAAAAAAAAAAATTGGGCAGACTAGATGGACAGAATGGTTCTTATCTGCCGACACATTCTATGTTTCTATATGCTGCAGGACTTGGGGAAGAAATGCCAGATCAATGAATCAATAATCTATGATGGTAATATTTAAACAGATACAAAATAAGTTGCTGTTCTTGCTACTGTGTAGTCGAAAGAAGATTAAAATGAAGATAATTATCAGTTCTTACTGCAAGGAACACACAGTTTACAAATGATTAATCCGAAAACCTAGACTTCATTAGCCTGAACATTACCATAGTCAATAGCATTTACCCCCATTGCAATTATGATTCAAAAAGGCCCTAACTACAATATGCATCTTTAATCAATTGGTGCATAAAGTATTTTTTATAACATTACAAACACATGGCCCATCTATTACATCACAAGGGGGCAGAGTTATGATCCTGTTTGATCAGGTTATTCTCCTCTCTTTGTGTTGGAAAGCTGGTAAAACAAAAAAAAGATGTACACAGCCACCTAGTCCTGCCCACTATGATACACAGGAGACAGTAAGAGAGTAGGGGAGTATCTTATGACATCATCAGGCTTTGGCAACAGTTATAAAGTGAGACTGACTGGAAGTTTTTGGATGATGTTGCATCATGGGAAATATTCTCAAAATGGAGCCAGGAGATAAACACCTAATTTTATTTTTCCTTTTATATGCAATTCATTAAATCCTATAAAACAAACAAACTGTGCCATATGTTTTATATATGTGCTTGTTTTAAATGACCAGGTTATCTAGTTACATCTTATGTAAATGGTAGTGCCCCTTTAAGTTTTACATACCAACACGGATCACACAAGGGGTGTGGCCTCTGAAGGGAACATGTTAGCACTATTGCAAAATGTACATGCATGGTTGAACATTGGTTGTAATGTAGCAGCCACCCCTCTTGAGCAGTTGATTTGAAGCATCTTAGACGACGATTAGCTATCGTGTATACTCAGCAAGGTGGTTAATTAGTGTGTGAGGTACACTGGAGGACAATGGGGCATGTTGAAGTCATGATTAAGTATAAGTGATCTATAATTCAGCAAGAATTTAAGAGCTACTTGTTTGGAGTGCAGACCTTCAAGAACCATTCAAAACTTATTTTAAAAAAAATCCCAGCCTTACTGAAATTTTACTGACTCAACTAAATGACAATACAATATTTCATTCAATGAAAACAACCACTGAATCATGGCAAACATTTTTTTTAAAAGCCAGTGATGAGGCCTCCCAAGGTGAATAGACCTCACACATGCAAGTGAAGCATTTCTAGACAGTACCTGGAGGTAGGGTCTGTGAACTTGGCAGACACTTCCAGTAGGTGAGATAGCAACATGTGTAGCTTATTAAAGGCTTTTAAAAAAAAGTCTTCCTGTCCTCAGGGAGTTCCTGTTGTGGTCTCCAGAGAGAGCCTGGAGCTCTGCCGATAAAAAATAGCTTTGAGTAGTTTAAGGGAAATCTACTTTTTTATGTTACCTGTCATAAACATTAAAGTTCATGTTCTGAATTGTACCTGCTTTGACTTGATACGTTGAAAGTGTATAGAAATACTTATTTTATAAAGGGAAAAATAAATCTCTCGTCACAGTGCTAAAACTATGTGAGCAGTTCTTTTATAAACCTTGGTACCACATTACTCATGACAAAAATATTATTTTGTAATTAGAGTGTGCACAGTAATGGACATTACAAATCTGTTTAAAATGGTGGATATTTGGTAGGATAAGAGAATATTAATATATATTAGATAAGACCATCCTGAATAAATTATATATGGACAGCCATATAAGGCCAACGATTTGTTAAACCCTATTTGCATGGACCATACCACCAACGACTGATGAGCTAAGAGGTGAAGGTGTGTGTTGTGTGTGTAGGAGAAGGAGGGATTGTTTTGTGGAAGCGCAGTGCACCTTATGGAAGAATCTTTTTCAAGAACTCTAAACGGACTTTACTGATTTTAAATGTAAGATTTTACTATGTTTTTAAAGGTTATGTATTAAACGTTTATACTTACATCTCTTCCCCTGTGTTACACCTGTGGAGCTGTCTTGCACTGAAGAGACCGGGTGCTATATCAATTTACCCATTGTGGGTCCCCAGATGCTATTATCCCTGAGCAGATTACTGCTCAGGTACATGTGAGTGAACACTTTTTACACCTTTAGTGTGTGCTAGTACTGTTGTTACAACTTATTACACTATATACTTGTTTATGTTTTATTTTCCCTTTATACAACACTTGCAAGAGACTAAGTGTTGAGTTAAGTGCACTAGGTCACATTATTCTTATACGTTTACACTGTTTTGCAAGGAGTGGAACACTAGCTGTGCCTTGGTGCTGCTCACTCTGTCACATATAGGCGCAGTATATTATTTTCTTTTTTTGTCTTTAATATGCAAATTTGTGGTTTTTATGAATTAGTGTTCGGTTCATGTTTTGGCCTCATAAAAATGAAATACATTTGAGACTTGGTGGTTAAAAATATCGTTAATGTGATTAAAGCAAAGTCTCACTGTAAAAGGGGGAAGAGCTATTTATTTTGCTGTACTTCTTACCTGAAAATCCTTCAGGGAGAGTTTTATTTCCTAGTAGCCAGTTGTACGTACTTGAGCTCTTTCATCAGTGTGATTAACATTTTAAAAACTGGTCACTGAGTTGCTTGTGAGTTGAAGTGTGCATGTCTGACATCACTTGCAGGAGGAGCTGGTGCTGATGGCCGACTTCACTTCCTAGGAAGTCAAGACAGTGCATGAAACACCTATAAAGGGGCTATCATGAAGAAATGCACAAATAGTTAAATTGTTAGAAAATTATTTACTTAATACAATTACACTTTAATTTTTAAAGTGGATCGGTCACATTTATATGGAGTATTTTTTAGTCCAAAAAATAAACATGGCTATAATTTGTGTTAATTTTTTTTTTTTTTACATGGTTCAGTTCACTTCACCCTCCCAAAAGATTCCTGAAATTCCTGTTAAATGTGCACCGATTTCAGTGCACTTTATACTCCTGCTCTATGTACCGCTGCTAGTAATTTTCTGAAACCACATGCATTAATAGGGTTATCTGGGTTGAACACACTATAAAGCATCCACCATATAAATCTAAAGAGGTCACTGATTTCCTTGTGTACACTAAGGTTGGGCAAGATCCAGGAAGCAGGAGGAATGTCTCCTAAAATCCCTCCTGCTGGCACCTCATCTTTTGGGTTATTTTATATATCCCTGTCAACCTCCTGGGACCATGTTGTATGATCTACTGGGAACACGGAAAAAAAAGAGGTGGAGTCACATGTTGTGACGTAACCATTCAAGATTCCAATTTTTCCGGTACAGGTACCTGATGTCTGACGCTCATTTGTTGCCAGTATAAACTGTCTATGTCTCATAACCAGCAGTCATACCAGGACAGACCTGAATTTGATGGGATAGGACCATAACCAAACAGTAGTGTCCTGGCAAATCCAAGAATCTTCGCATCTATGATTTTATATACAACTCTTACCAAGTACCTTTTTTCTTGCCTCTATCTAGCTAGGTTGACTTTTTAGAATTTCCTTGGCTTTTAAAGTCTACAAATATTTGGTAAGCCTTGCATATAAATGGAGGAAACTTCTCTTAGCTCATATGTTGTTGTAAAATGCATTAGATTAATGTAATACATTTTATGTGATAAATTGGGGATTGGGAAAGTGTTATTTATTTTCTTAACCATGTATTAGTTCAGCAGGTGTTTAAACAAAGGGCTATTATATGTAAGGAGTATACTGCAATGTCGACATTGTTAAAAATTTCCATAGATATTTCCCAGCCTGGCAACTCAAAGCTTTATGCAAACTAGCACTTATATAAAACAAAAAGTTACAGTACACCACTTAAGGTTGTTTTTAATTGTGTACATAATACTCCACTGTAATCATCATTGTTTTGCTTATGTGTGTGTTGCTGTGCATGTGAGAGCTGGATTTGTGGGACAACATTTTCCATTAATGGCATTTTCTTGTGTTTTGCATGCTTCCTCATTAATATAATTGTGTTTCATTTCATAATACTATTGGTATTGAACAATAGTGTATGGTAACATTGTGGACCGACCAACCATTCATCATATAATGTTTACTTAGCTTTGTAATAGCCAATGTAAACAATAGTGTAAGGCAGGGGTGTCATTGGCCTCATTAATTTTTTTTCAGAAAATGTGTATGTGTGTGTGTGTGTGTATATATATATATATATATATATATATATATATATATATATATATATATATATAAAAATATATGGCTAATTAAATATAAATAGCTTTATAGGGGCCTCCCGTAAGGTTACCAGATATTCAGATTTGAATACTTTACAAGTACTTGGGCTCTCTGTCCAGGAGAAAGATGAAAACCGCACTGGGCATTTGCTTTGCTCTCTGTTGGAGATGCCAGGATGTTTTAGTGGTGTTCAGTAGTTTTAGTCATAGCCATCAGGCATCCAAAATGGCAAGGGCATTCCATGTCGAAATGGAGTCTGTACCACATTTCATGGGGGAGATGTTGGGTTTCATACTATAAGCACAAGGTTGTTATGACATTAGGCCTTTAAATTGTGAAGACAATTGTCTTCTATTGCTCTTTTTTATGGATCAGACTTGAAATTCCAGGTAAAATGTCTTACATTAATAAATAATACTTAATAAATAATACTGAATTTTTCACCGTGAAACGTTTTAATGCTCCCCAATTCAGGGTGTTGGGAACAAGACATTTCCTAGATTTTATTTCATTTTGGCAGTGATACCAGAAATATGACAGATTTTGAGATATGAAATATTTATTTAACAACTTGTCCTTAAAACAAGATTTCACAAGATATTAAATATGCCTGACGTGCACAGAGCTTCCTCAGTATAGTGATATTTCCAGTAATACAAAAAGAAAAAAATAATATGAGACTATTTCCCATTACATCAGATCTTGGTAACTGGCTGTGGAGAAATAAGGATTAATGTTTTTTGGAGGGGAAGTCAGGATTTTACTGTGTGTAAGTTATGTAATTAGACGCCAATAAACCGTTAACTTAGTTTGTCTCTTGTTGTTTTTTCTTCATTGTGCATGAACTATATTTTGAAAACAATGCATTAATTCATCTCGCTGACAACAAGTTCTTTGTGACATTTGGTAAAGAAGATGACTCAAGGTCTCTGGGGGGCTGGCTGACTGTGATTCCTACTTTAAAAAATGATATGTTGGAAAACATCATAGTGTGCGTCTTTCATGGGATTACAGTATAAACAATTAAGCCCCTCTCACTGAGGGACAAATCGGGAACGCACACAGGATTACATCCCTTGAGGATGGAGAACGTTCCTGATACATCCGCTCTTCTGCAGCCTATTGTGACCTCCTGTGATGAGCTGCAGTGCAGATCCTTGGCAGGGAAAACGTTACCAATGCTCAAAGTGAGCGCTGATTACATTTTTCAAAATTTCTCAGTGCCCGAACTTCCGGATTTGGCATGCCTCCGTGATGTCACATGTGACGTCACCTGGTCTCGCAAACTTTCAGCTGGAACCTGAAGGGTGTATTTCTAGCCTATTTTTATTTGGCCATGTTTTAAAAATTTGATTTAAAGTAATGGTGAAGAAGAGTTTTTTTATTTATTTATTTAACGGTAATACACAGTCAGTTTACAAATAAGTGTAGTTGTTATTGTGCTACACATTAGACGGGCCACACCTTGGATGCCTCTGTTATAGAGATAATATAAATATCATGTTGCAATAACCACCAAAAACAGCTGCATCTGCTAATTGGGATCTACCCATCCCACACAGGCAAAGCAACAGATATAACAAATATCACAATAAAATGTTTTGTGCTTAGAAAAATGCAAGATACAAATATATTACCTTTATTTTTTTAATTGCTACAAATAAAAAAAGCACTACACATTTTGGTTGTGATGTCATGTTAACCATGTATATTCCTTAACACCAATCACCATAAAAACACACAATTTTAATTTTCTTGGGTCTATTTAATATGTGCCGGAGTTCGGCTCCCCATGTATATTATGGAAGCTGGGATCCATTTTACGGATTCCCAGCGCTGTATAATTTTTTAAGGGTTGATTTTGTTTTATGTTTTGGCCCACTGGAAGACTGCTGGCCCCGGGGGTGATTTTTTTTTTTTTTTTTAAATGCCCGATATGAATCCAGTTCATGTGACAATACTAAAAAATAATAATTTGGCAGAACAAAATTATCTTTCTATTTATATTTGTAACTATATAATTGTTTCTTTCCTCAGAGAATGAAAAGTGAAAAAAAAAAAATCTTAATTCACATATTGATCTAGTAGTTTCTACTAAGGCCTATGAAATTCCACTGTGTTACTATGATGCACATTGTTTGCCTTTGTTACATAACCAAAGCCACTTTTACATCTATCTTTTGCACCCATGTTAGTCCACTCGTATCTTTTACAACACACCCCATTTCTTTATATTCCTCCTTCATTCTGTACTTTTCAGACCCATAATGCTATGGTTCCCTAGTTATTTAGACCTGCATCACTATGTGGCAGCCATGAGAGATGGTCTGGTGATGTTCTTTCTCATCAGTGGTGTGTGTTCTTCAGTCAAGTGGCACGCTGCCAATCACAGAGAAGATAAGCATCTCTACCTCTGCTTAATGTGTGCATTTGGAGCCAAATACACTACACAACAGTCAGCGATGCCATGAAGTAGCAGCACCGCAACATGGTAGCCTGGAAATCACAAAAGTGACTGCAAAAAAAATTTGAGTGACTTCTGAGCAGTGCTCCATAGATGCAACATTCTGAAGCCTTATAATTGGACATGCTGCCTTCTGTATGATTTAAAGATCAGCAGGAGGGTTTAATCTCTCTTTAAAAAACAATGTACACCTTTTTTTTTTTTATCTTGCTTCCTTACAACTTCACTATTGTTTGTTTTCATGTACTATTTTCAAAGTGGGTGTATACAAAGGGTGGACCATCTGAGCAGCTGTAGCATCTTTCCTATAATATAAGTGCGCCCACATTCACAATTCCTAGTCATATTAACTCATAATGGAGTTATAATAAACAGGGAACTGCTCAATGCATGAAATGAAGAGCTGTATAGCACATTTATTCACTAAAAGGTTAGTTGCAGGTGAGTTAAGGTGAGATGAGCATAGCATCTCACTAATTTAGCTACACATTGTGCAGGTACCAACCTGGTGAGCTTCACCTGCTAAACAAACTCACCCTGCACAATGTATAGCTTAAGCTGTGTTCATCTCCCTTCAAGTCACCTCAACTCATCTTTTAGTGAATAGCCCCCATCATTCGGGGGCTACATTATTTTGTTACATTAGATGATTACATGTTTCTAAAAACAGGCATATATTGCTGTACTATGATATAACGCATTCAAGTCAGCACAGCAATACTATGATGTATGTTCTCATTTCATTTTGCAGATGGACAGAAGAGGAAAAAATCATTAAGGAAGAAACTGGATTCCTTAGGGAAGGAGAAAAACAAAGATAAAGGTAAAAAAAATAATAATAAAAAAAGATCTTGCTGCTGGTAAAATAGTGTTAGTAATAATGTTAGTAAAATGTCCATTGTCCCTAGTATGAGGATAAACTTGCGTGTACAGTTTATCCCCTGACCTACAGCTGCCATGTTTCCATAGGAAGCAGGCAGCCATCTGGTGGGTGACTGGCTCTCTCTGCTAGCGCAGAGAGTGACCCTCGTTTTTGCATGAGATCAGCAGAGGCGACCTTAACTAGGTCCCCCCTGCTGATCCCATGCAAAATGAGGGTCTCTCTCTGCGCAAGCAGCGAGAGACCCTCCCATTCGGAATGTCAGCACGCGACAGACAGTCGCAGATAGACACAGCAGATAGTAAACCCACGTGTATCTATAAAAATACATGTCGGGTTTACTTACAAGTGCCGGGACATATTTGGAAGTGTCCCTTTAAAGTTCCCCTGACAATGGATTTTCATATATTGAGTTTAAAACAGCATTGCAAGTTGATTTTAATCTGACCAAGTGAATGAAACTAATCTGCAATATACCTTCATTCATTGTACACCTTGTTTATTGACAGTTGCATATTTCCCAACATACCCCAACGGGGAAAACAGTATCTTGAGACATAACTTGGAAGGAGAATTGTCACTCATCAAAGTAGTCCAACTGTGCATGAACATAGAGCTGTGTATATAGGCAGAAGTTAGGATTTGATAACAATTTTTATGAAAAAATATCTGTTACTTGGGCAATAGCTTTGGAAACATTAGATAAGCAACATTAACCATTTGAATGAGAAATCTACCATTGCACATGACCAAAGATTCCACCATTACTTTAAATGGGTGAACAACTCCGAGAACACTCTAAGGGTACTCAGTGATGTATCTTGGTTTTGTGCTGCCCTAGGCAGACAAAATTCAGGCACCCCCCCACCAACGTTGCACACCTACGACATGCCCCATCACCTGCATTGCACACACATTAAATGCCCAATCACCCCATTACATGCCACCATTACCCTCATTTCATAACCCTACCACATCCATTACATGCCCCCATCAGCCTGATTAATTGGAAGGAGCTAAAGCTTGCTGAACAGTGGGGGAGGGAGTGAAAATGTTTGAAGCACCAGAAGTGTGCTTTAACACACTCTGGCAAAGTGCCGCCCTAGGCGAGTGCCGCCCTAGGCGAGTGCCTTGTTTGCCTTGTGGAAGATACACTTCTGAGGGTACTAGTGTACCCTCAGAATTTTTAAAATCAGTCTTGGGGTGGAGTATGCCTATTTTATAGCATTCTCAAATATGCAAAAACTATGTACCGTATATGTGAGCATGGCCAAAACAATAAAAATAAATAATAATTAATGATCATAATAGGTTTACTAAAACTCAAACACCTCATGCCTAGGCATTATTTTGTCGACTGTACTGACCTTTTTGTTATAGAGTTGATCACTGCTTATCTGTCCATTCGTCTGAAACTTTATTCAAAAACTTGCCACAGAGTGATCATAAGAAATACTCACTTTGAGACAGGAGTGATGATGTTTGAGTTGAATTAAATTAAAAATCCTGTTTGTGTTGATAGCTCTTATCTTTGCTGAGGGAAGTGTTAAAATGTTTTTCCACGTTCTAAAGTTACCTCAGCCTTTCTTTTTCATAGTTCATAAGTGCCAGAATTTAAAAACAAAATAACCATTGACACTTTGCCCTTGAAATGTTAGATCAGTCGGGTCCATCATACTGTGTATCGTAGAGCAAACCTTTACAAATCTATATAATATAATACTAAAACTTGTGAAGAATAAACATTATCACTTCAAAACACTACCTAATTTACCAGATAATAGCAAATAATGTATAATTAAAGAGACAATAAAGATAGAAATGCTTAAGAACGGAAAATATTGCATAACATATTGTTCAGTGTGAACGTTCACTACAAAATTGGTTTATACATTATTGATTTTTTTTCATAGAGTGGATACCTTTTGTATGCACAAACTGCTAGTTAAATGGTGTGTGCTCTGTTCTAGTCACCAGGATATTGTTCCTAACCAAATTCCAGAACTTAGGCCCAAATGCCAAAAATAATGTTTCCAAGTCACTGACTTTGGTCTAACTTCAGCAGCTCAGTTGTCAATTCAGCACTGTTCATTGCCAGTGAATAAACCCCCTTATAATATCAAAATTGACAGTGAACACATAGACTAACACAAACATTTAGTTTGAAATATTATGTTTCAAACACATTTTAAAGGGGCTTTAAATGTTGGCTTCAACTTTTGCTACCGAAGTTAAAAACGTTGAGCCCTTTCTCTTATAATAATAAACACATCATATTTTGCAGATACCGGTCATACAAATACACACCATTATACATTTAGCTCTGCCTTGCAGCTGAGGTAAAACTGATCTAATGGTCAAACACTCAGCCAGCCAATTGAGCCTACTGCCACTCTCCTATGACTGATAATATAACGTAGCACCATGAGTTGAGCACAAATAGTACAAGCTTAATATTCATGGGGTTTTTGTATTTATGCAGTATACTCGGTATAGCTGGGTTTAAATCGAAATATAGCTATGAACATATTTAGTGATAGATTCCATTTAATGTCTTTCACATAGTTCTTGGAATTTGAGCAACGCAACATTTAGTAATTTGATAATCCCTCTGTTGAAAATCGAAGTGATTTCCAACTGCCTAAGGCATCTCAGATTAGAGGCACAAAAACACGACCGTGTAACTATGGCAGCCATGCTTTTACATCATACAAGAATAATGTTGTGGATAATAACTATTGTAGATATAACAGTGATGTCTGAAGAAAAACATAAATAGCAGCGACGATGAGTTCATTCATGTGTTCTTCTGCTGACCTCTCCAAAGAAATTTACATTGGGATAAAATGGCATCAATAGCTATAATTTATCATTACATAAATAGATACAGCTCAAATAAATAGATAGGAACAATTGTTTCTATTTGGAACTCAACAAGTTAATTATAACATTTTGTTTTGAAGTATGCAGGAAAGCATACTTGATACTTTAAAAAATATGTCTCCTTTGGCACCATTTGTCATTCCCCAGAATTCCTGACTGCACCTAATACACAAGGGCTAGTAACTAAAATTTGAGAATAGCACAAGGTGGTCGAATTTGACTTAAATAAAAAATCAACCCAGGAATACTGTATATTATGAAACCGGGTGATGAGATCAGCAAAACGATAAAACCTCACACACAAATAAAATGGATAAATAAATGTGTCTTCATTAGAAAAGAAGTAAACAAGGAGAAATATATAAAATTTCCCCATGTCATGTCACTCACGTATCGCTCTCTTCCCATCCCCAATGTTTGTCTCTCTCCATACCCTCATATCTGTCTTTCTACCTGAATCCTCAGTTATGTGGGTCTCTCTCTCCCCCTCTCTCATATCCGCATGTCTGTTTATCTCTCTCTCTCTCATACCCTCATGTCTGTCTTTCTCTCCCCATACCCTCATGCCTGTCTCTTCCCATACCCCCATGTATATATCACTCTTGCGATGATACCCTCTCTGTCTGTCTCTCTCCCCTTGGCGAGGAGCTGTATCAACATACATACACAGCCACACTTACACACAAAGTCACACATAAATACAGAAACATACACACTTACACACACACACACACACACACACACACACACACACACACAAACACCCTTACATGTGTACATACACTCACACAGACACCCTTATACACACAGTCACACTTACACATTTTTTATAGTATATAACTTTATTTGGATTTATTAGGTAATAAACTTATCTAACTGTTGCATGCCTACATACACCCACACACACACACACCCACACACACACACACACACACACACACAACTATACTTACACAGTCACAGTTACAGACACACGCACTCACACATACACTCCCTTACACACACTGTCACACTTACACACATACATACACACACTTACACAGACACCCTTACACACACTGTCACACACACATTCATACACCTGCACACACACACGCTTACACATTACACTAAGTATGCTGTTTGTCCCCCTCCCTGCTCATTTAACTTTACTTGCAAGGAGGAGGACGGTTCAGACAGTGTTCTGCCTCTTATCCCTGCAGAGGCAGAACACCGTCAGACAGATACTTCTGAGAGCCGGTATGTCGCTGAGTATCCGGAAGTCTCGCAGCGTGACGGGACAGAGCTTGCACCCGTCGTGCTGTGCGGTTAGCCCTAGGTGCGATTATTGCAGTCGCTGACCTGTGGCCCGCACCTTGAGGCTCTGCTAGCGAGAGCGCTCCCTGAACCAGCGCCTCAGCTTCCTTGCGCCTGGGTGCGGTACACCCGCCCAGGATCGGCACTGTCTAAGTGTATATTCATACACTAGACTTGACATTAGAAGTTCAATCAACAAAATGAGAGAACGCAGCATCTCCTGAGAGACCAAAAGCACAACTGTTCTGCTCTCCTAATCACTTTAAGGCAGGTTTAAACGTTGGGAGGCTAAATAAAAAAAAATGAAATACCCCTCTTCCATCCCCACTTACCCAAGGCCCCTGGAAATCATAAATAAAATAAAAAGAACCCTACGTAACCTTCCACCTCTACCTTGCCCAGGTAGGGGGAGATGATTTGAATTAAAATGTACCTGTAAAAAAAAACCAACAACCCTTTGAGTGCAGTGATTTACACTAGCCACCACACAGAGGGTATCCTGTTATAATGATCAGTGACGTCCTCGCTCCTCATCATCAGCCGTGGGAAAGGGGCCATCCAGAACTTTTTTTCATAGTTCTCGGATTTTAGTGAAAAGACCCCAAAGTGTTCTTGAAAATTTGCCACACTTAAATATGATGAATGATTTTTCATCATTCATTATTTTGTAAGAGAAATATGAATACTATGCATTGTATTTTATCATCATTGGAACCACAACATTTTCTTAATCGTTTTTTATAAATACCCAATGAATTTGACTTTAGGAAGGTTTTTCTGATTCTATAAATTCTATAAAGCTTTTAAAATGCCATTTGTAGAGACAGAATGCGCAATATCTTCTGGCTATAAACTTCTTACATTAGCTGAATTTCAATGATATATAGTATAGTTACTATTATTATATATATTTTTTAAATCTGTTTTAGAATTCCTGCCACAGGCATTTGGAATGCCATTATCACAAGTAATCGCCAACGACAGAGCACACAAGTTAAAGCAAGATTCTCAAAAAGAAGAACAGAAAGAAGTTTCGGACTTTGTAGCATCTATTCTGCCATTCGGAACAAAGAGACAGAATAAAGAACTCTCTAGTAGTAATTCATCTCTAAGCTCAACATCAGAAACACCAAATGAATCCACATCTCCCAATACACCTGAAGCAGCACCTCGGGCAAGAAGGAGGGTGAGTTCATAGGAAAAAACTGTTAATGTACAGGTTTTTATGTGGGATTATCTCCAATACTCTAATTTTCCAATTAAAGGTTTCTATAAACAGGAAAGGGAAAATAAGAAACAATAGACACTGTCTGGCAGGTATAAAAGCTATATATTATAATGCAGTCTATAAGATTAGTTAAAGGTCAACTAATAGGTGCATCGCTTACATAAACACAAGTGGAAAAACTGGTTGTCCTTAGTAGGGTGATAAACTGGTATGTACTTTTTATACTACATGCCAGTATATCCTCTGATATATTATAGGAAGCAGGCAGCCTGGTCAGGTAGGCGACTACAGCTCTCTGCTAGTGCAGAGAGAGACCCTTGTTTTTTCATGGGATAAGCAAGAGAGATCCATGTTAAAATCAACTCTACCTACACCAGCCTCCAGACCAGCTGTGTTTCAACTGTGAGACACAGTTGAGAGTAAATCTGCATGTAAATATTAAGATATACAGTTGCAAGAAAAAGTATGTGAACCCTTTGGAATGATATGGATTTCTGCACAAATTGGTCATAAAATGTGATCTGATCTTCATCTAAGTCACAACAATAGACAATCACAGTCTGCTTAAACTAATAACACACAAAGAATGAAATGTTACCATGTTTTTATTGAACACACCATGTAAACATTCACAGTGCAGGTGGAAAAAGTATGTGAACCCCTAGACTAATGACATCTCCAAGAGCTAATTGGAGTGAGGTGTCAGCCAACTGGAGACCAATCAATAAGATGAGATTGGAGGTGTTGGTTACTGCTGCCCTGGTGAAAAATAAAAAACACCAGTTCTGGGTTTGCTTTTCACAAGAAGCATTGCCTGATGTGAATGATGCCTCGCACAAAAGAGGTCTCAGAAGACCTACGATTAAGAATTGTTGACTTGCATAAAGCTGGAAAGGGTTATAAAAGTTTCTCAAAAAGCCTTGCTGTTCATCAGTCCACAGTAAGACAAATGTTCAGCACTGCTGCTACTCTCGCTAGGAATGGCCGTCCTGTAAAGATGACTGCAAGAGCACAGCGCAGACTGCTCAATGAGGTGAAGAAGAATCCTAGAGTGTCAGCTTAAGACTTAGGCATATGCTAACATCCCTGTTAGCGAATCTACGATACGTAAAACACTAAACAAGAATGGATTTCATGGGAGGATAACACAGAGGAAGCCACTGCTGTCCAAACAAAACATTGCTGCACGTTTACAGTTTGTACAAGAGCACCTGGATGTTCCACAGCAGTACTGGCAAAATATTCTGTGGACAGATGAAACCAAAGTTGAGTTGTTTGGAAGAAACACACAACACTATGTGTGGAGAAAAAGAGGCACAGCACACCAACATAAAACCTCATCCAAACTGTGAAGTATGGTGGTGGGGGCATCATGGTTTGGGGCTGCTTTGCTGCGTCAGGGCCTGGACGGATTCATCGAAGGAAAAATGAATTCACAAGTTTATCAAGACATTTTGCAGGAGAACTTAAGGCCATCTGTCCACCAGCTGAAGCTCAACAGAAGATGGGTGTTGCAACATGACAACGACCCAAAGCATAGAAGTAAATCAACAACAGAATGGCTTAAACAGAAGAAAATACGCCTTTGGAATGATATGGATTTCTGCACAAATTGGTCATAAAATGTGATCTGATCTTCATCTAAGTCACAACAATAGACAATCACAGTCTGCTTAAACTAATAACACACAAAGAATGAAATGTTACCATGTTTTTATTGAACACACCATGTAAACATTCACAGTGCAGGTGGAAAAAGTATGTGAACCCTTGGATTTAATAACTGGTTGAACCTCCTTTGGCAGCAATAACCTCAACCAAATGTTTCCTGTAGGTGCAGATCAGACGTGCTCAACGGTCAGGAGTAATTCTTGACCATTTCTCTTTACAGAACTGTTTCAGTTCAGCAATATTCTTGGGATGTCTGGTGTGAATCGCTTTCTTGAGGTCATGCCACAGCATCTCAATCTGGTTGAGTTCAGGACTCTGACTGGGCCACTTCAGAAGGCGTATTTTCTTCTGTTTAAGCCATTCTGTTGTTGATTTACTTCTATGCTTTGGGTCGTTGTCATGTTGCAACACCCATCTTCTGTTGAGCTTCAGCTGGTGGACAGATGGCCTTAAGTTCTCCTGCAAAATGTCTTGATAAACTTGTGAATTCATTTTTCCTTCGATGAATCCGTCCAGGCCCTGACGCAGCAAAGCAGCCCCAAACCATGATGCCCCCACCACCATACTTCACAGTTTGGATGAGGTTTTATGTTGGTGTGCTGTGCCTCTTTTTCTCCACACATAGTGTTGTGTGTTTCTTCCAAACAACTCAACTTTGGTTTCATCTGTCCACAGAATATTTTGCCAGTACTGCTGTGGAACATCCAGGTGCTCTTGTACAAACTGTAAACGTGCAGCAATGTTTTGTTTGGACAGCAGTGGCTTCCTCTGTGGTATCCTCCCATGAAATCCATTCTTGTTTAGTGTTTTACGTATCGTAGATTCGCTAACAGGGATGTTAGCATATGCCTAAGTCTTAAGCTGACACTCTAGGATTCTTCTTCACCTCATTGAGCAGTCTGCGCTGTGCTCTTGCAGTCATCTTTACAGGACGGCCATTCCTAGCGAGAGTAGCAGCAGTGCTGAACTTTTGTCTTACTGTGGACTGATGAACAGCAAGGCTTTTTGAGAAACTTTTATAACCCTTTCCAGCTTTATGCAAGTCAACAATTCTTAATCGTAGGTCTTCTGAGACCTCTTTTGTGCGAGGCATCATTCACATCAGGCAATGCTTCTTGTGAAAAGCAAACCCAGAACTGGTGTTTTTTATTTTTCACCAGGGCAGCAGTAACCAACACCTCCAATCTCATCTTATTGATTGGTCTCCAGTTGGCTGACACCTCACTCCAATTAGCTCTTGGAGATGTCATTAGTCTAGGGGTTCACATACTTTTTCCACCTGCACTGTGAATGTTTACATGGTGTGTTCAATAAAAACATGGTAACAATTTCATTCTTTGTGTGTTATTCGTTTAAACAGACTGTGATTGTCTATTGTTGTGACTTAGATGAAGATCAGATCACATTTTATAACCAATTTGTGCAGAAATCCATATCATTCCAAAGGGTTCACATACCTTTTCTTGCAACTGTATGTCAGGTTTACTTTGAAGAGACATGTTATTTAACCTTTTCTTCCTTCGAGATGTTAGATTTAAAGGGGTTAAAAATGGTTTAATTGTTCTTTATGTACACCTTTAGGCAAAAACGTTCAGGTATGTTTAGTTGAAAGATTGCATCAGGTATAGGCATTTTAGATAAAAAAGCTTTATTCAAAGAAAATAAATAATGGAGCATATTGAGTCTTCTTTGCTTGTATGGCTCTATCAAAGGACAGATATATTTGGTCAAATGTAGGATGACCTGACCAATTTGACCCACATTTTAAATCACATGTCCACCCAATGATAGTGCTAAACAAGCAAAGAGGGCTCAGTTAGAATCTTCATTTGTAGTCTTTAAAGAAACATTTCTATTTAAAATGTCTGTACTTGCCATCTTTCAAATAAACAAAACTTTATTTGTTTGGTGACTGTTTTTAGTTCAGAAATAAAGGGGGATAAATGGAACGGAACAACTGTGCTTCATTATACTTATATAAAATAGCTTACAAGTAATTACTTTTGGTGTAAAACTTGTCAGGAAAGTCGCTTTCAAACTTCACCCAAGAAAATTGGCAAGATTATCCGATTGACTGTGATAATTATAATTATAATCCTAATTTCTGGCACTGAAAAATAAATAATCTATAGTTTTGTTTAAGTACATCTAAACAAGATCAATCTTGACAGGGCATTTGTCAAGTTACCGAAATTTATATATGGTGCAATATGCTTGTCCATTAGTAGGAAAACTAGTACACAAAACAGGATATCGGGAGTACAAAATGTATTCTATAGCTGTAGGCTATTTGTTTGTGTTTTTTTTCTAGACATTAGTAGGAAAGGCTTTATAATATTGCCCATTTCACTATATAAAGTATCTCCAAGAGTGCCACTTATTTGTGCAGTAGTGGCTGAAGGTGTGGTTCTGTAGATCTGAGGTCTGATGATTAAATGATCATATATATATATATATATATATATATATATATATATATATGCATTTCCTTGTAGAGTCATAAATGTGTCTCATTGGACCCCAACTGGGCTACTTAGGCTGAATAGTCCTGATCTGTATCACAGTCATTGTGTATTGCATCAGTGAAAAATTATTAACTGCCACACAGCAGTTACAGAGCTGCTGCCCATGCGCAGCTGTGAAGATTTTAAAAAGATTGGAGGAAGTTCAGGACCTATAATAATATGCTAGATTAGGCTGGGTGGATTTGCCCTATACAAAATTATTCCAGTAGGTAGTGAGAGGCAGTTTGATGAACATTTTGAACGATACTTAATACTAAGGATGGCAGATTTCACTGGTGGTATTCAACTCTTAGCAGTAGGCTAGCTATTCGTTTTAATACAAGTAGGGTCAGATTTATCAAGGCAAAAAAAATGCTATTTTAAAAAAAAAAGTTTTTTTCCCTAAAATTTTACCAGTTTTGTCTTGATAAATAAGGCCTGAAGTGGTATAGGGATGGATGTTGCTCAACCATTTGACTTTTTTTTTAATGCGGCTAGCATTACATTTATTTGTGGAAAATAAACGTTATTATTCATTGAAAATAATGATAAAATGATGCAGAAAGGCCAGCTTCCATGATAAAATGGTCTCCACATCTTTGTAATGCTATGGGATATTAAAACATAGAAATCTGTGACAGACATAATAAATAAACCAGAACAAATTTGTAAAGGAATTTCACAAAACACATAATTCTGTAAAGAAAGCTACATACAATGTAAACAAACCAAAAGAACGGTGTGTGCTTTGGTACAATAAAGACTCCTAGCAAAGAAACCTTATGATATGGTCAGGGCTGGTATGTAGTACATGGTCAAACTAATAAAGTTTTATGACACTTGGGCACACAAACACATCAAAAGTCCTGAATGGGGTGTTTTGGACTCTTTGTGGCAGTATTTTGGAATAGAAGGAGCATTGCATATAAAATCACACTAAGTGTTACAAATACTTGGGCATAAGCATTTAGCTCATTAAATAAAGAACCAAATGGTTGATGGCGTAAGCAGTGTGTGTTTTTGTGGCAGTTTATACTGCAATTGTTACCATTATGAGAGCTGGACTTGAGTACATGTTCTGTTCATGCAGGACTGTGGGTCTATTCACTAAAATTCCAATTAGTCTCAAGGTTGTCGAGTTGGGAGATCGAATTTAACTTATTTTAAAAATGTAATTTGACTTCCCAATGCAACCACCTTGATCCATTCTCTAAAATACATTAGCCCTCCCTTCCTTTCAAGAAAGTCCCGCTCTGACTCAATCTCTCTTAATGCAAGTACCATTGCTATTAATTAAAATAGGTCTATTCACTAAAATGTGCTCCTGACAAGAGGACAGGGCCAGACTGGGAACAAAAACCAGCCCTGGAAAAAATTTGTATATCAGCCCCATAGACATGACATTTTTTAACAAGCCCCATAGCATAATATAATTTTTTTGTTCATAAAAGGGAAAACCATACTTTTTTTAATGTAAATGAGCAACAAAAGTACACGCACTCCGGAGTAGGTTGAATGATAAAGGATTGTATTAAATCAAGGAAACATCACGAACATCAGGGATAACAAATAGATAAAACAGATGCCTTACGCGTTTTACGTGTCTCCACGCTTATTCATAGGCTTAACCTTAAGCCTATGAATAAGAGTGGAGACACGTGAAACGCGTAAGGCATCTGTTTTATCTGTTTGTTATCCCTGATGTTCGTGATGTTTCCTTGATTTAATACAATCCTTTATCATTCAACCTACTCCGGAGTGCGTGTCCTTTTGTTGCTCATTTTCATTGGATTACTTAGTGCTGCGGCTACAGCACGGACGGAGCACCCGGTGGTTTATACTCGCTGAATGAAAGAAATTTATCAGCATTTCAGTGGAGCCGGCTTGTTTTTTTTTGTTTTTCTAAATACATTTTTTAAAGCACATCTGAACTGTGTATTGCTTATAGATAAGACTGCGTATGGCAATATATACCTCCAGTATGTGTGTGAGACATATCCTTGTGTACATATTTCTGTAGCATCTCTCGCTCTCTCACATTTCTGTAGTGTCTCTCGCTCTCTCTCATTTCTGTAGCGTCTCTCGCTCTCTCGCATTTCTGTAGCGTCTCTCGCTCTCGCATTTCTGTAGCGTCTCTCGCTCTCTTGCATTTCTGTAGCGTCTCTCTCTCTCATTTCTGTAGCGTCTCTCTCTCTCATTTCTGCAGCATCTCTCTCTCTCTCATTTCTGTAGCATCTCTTTCATTTCTGTAGCGTCTCTCATTTCTGTAGCATTTCTGGCGCTCTCTCATTTCTGTAGCGTTTCTGGCTCTCTCTCATCTCTGTAGCATCTCTGGCGCTCTCTCATTTCTGTAGCGTCTCTGGCGCTCTCTCATTTCTGTAGCGTCTCTGGCGCTCTCTCATTTCTGTAGTGTCTCTGGCTCTTTCTCCTTTCTGGAGCGTCTCTGGCTCTCTCTCCTTTCTGTAGCGTCTCTGGCGCTCTCTCATTTCTGTAGTGTCTCTGGCTCTTTCTCCTTTCTGGAGCGTCTCTGGCTCTCTCTCCTTTCTGTAGCGTCTCTAGCTCTCTCTCCTTTCTGTAGCGTCTCTAGCTCTCTCTCCTTTCTGTAGCGTCTCTAGCTCTCTCTCATTTCTATAGTGTCTTTCGCTCTCATTTCTGTAGCATCTCTCGCTCTCCTTTCTGTAGCGTCTCTCGCTCTCATTTCTGTAGGGCCTCTCGCTCTCTGTCCTTTCTGTAGTGTCTTGCTCTCTCTGTCCTCTCTGTAGTCTCTCTCTCTCTCTCTCTCTCTCTGTATTTTCTGTAGTGTCTCTCTTTCTCTGTCCTTTTTGTAGTCTCTCTCTCTCTCTCTGTCCTTTCTGTAGTGTTTCTCTCTGTCCTTTCTGTAGTGTCTCTCTCTCTCTCTCTGTCCTTTCTGTGGTGTCTCTCTCTCTCTCTCTGTCCTTTCTGTAGTGTCTCTCTCTCTCTCTGTCCTTTCTGCAGTGTCTCTCTCTCTCTCTGTCCTTTCTGCAGTCTCTCTCTCTCTCTCTCTCTCTCTCTCTGTCCTTTCTGCAGTGTCTCCCTCTCTCTGTCTTTTTTGTAGTCTCTCTCTCTCTCTCTCTCTCTCTCTCTCTCTCTCTCTCTCTCTCTGTCCTTTCTGTAGTGTCTCTCTCCCCCTGCCCCCTGTAATGTCTCTCACCCTTCCCCTGTAATGTCTCTCTCTCACACTTTTTCCTTCCCCTGTAGTGCCTCTCACCCTCCCCCTTCCCATGTAGTGTCTGTCTCACCCTCCCCCATTCCCCTGTAGTGTCTCTCTCACCCTTCCCCTGTAGTCTCTCTCCCTCCCCCTTCCCCTGTAGTGTCTCTCTCACCCTCTCCCCTTCAACTGTAGTGTCTCTCTCGCACCCTCTCCCCTTCCCCTGTCGTGTCTCTCTCTCTCCCCCTTACCCTGTAGTGTCTCTCTCCCCCCTGAAGTGTCACTCTTCCCCCTGTAGTGTCTCTCTCCCCCCACCCCTGTAGTGTCTTTCTCCCCCTACCCCCTGTAGTGTCTTTCTCCACCCCCTGTAGTGTCTTTCTCTGCCCTACCCCCTGTCGTGTCTTTCTCCCCCCACCCCCTTTAGTGTCTTTCTCCCCCCCAATGTCTTTCTCCCCCCCCCCCCTTCCCCTCTCACTCACCCTGCTGTCTCTCACTCACCCTGCTGTCTCTTCCTCCATTCCCCATCCCGTGCCGGTACTGCTGCCCCAACATCCGGCACCAGCAGGCAAACGTCTTAACGTGGCCCGCCACAACTTTAAGCAATTCGGTGGCGGCTGCCACTTTAGGAAGTTCGGCAGCCGTCACCGCTTTAAGAAATTCATCTCCTGCTGCCAGATGGTGCTGCAGCCGAACTGCTTAAAGTCAAAGTCAAATTCCCATCTCACCATCCAATTCCATAAAAAGCATTTAAAATTGGTATTCACTAAACCTTTTGGGAAAAATCATTTCTTTCAACATGCCTATTCTAAGGTTGGTGAGTTCTATTATTTCCTATGGGGGGAAATTGATTGAAATGTTTTTTTTTTTTAAATAAGGTGCTTACTCGGGTAGCTCTAACCTCCAAAGAATTCTCAAATCGGCACAAAAATTAGCCATTGTGGCCTACTTTCGTGCTGACATTTCGCCCGCTGGTCTCATCTGTAGTAGAAGATAAACAAGCGGATAGACATAGGCACTCACCAGTCCAATAAGGTAAAAAAGGTGAATTTAATGATGAGAAAATAATTCCAATGTAACAGACAGGATGAATGTGGTAACATCAATCGTGGGGAAGCAGAAGACCTGCCTTACGCGTTTCGTGCTATTCGGCACTTAATCATAGGATTAAGTGCCGAATAGCACGAAACGCTTGTTTATCTTCTGTTATTCGCTGCTATCACAGCACGGACGGAGCACCACACAGCCTAAGGTATTATTGGAGAACTTTTCTAAATATCCTCAGGTGGAGCCGGCAACTCCCTAACGGGAACCCTTTTCCTTTACTTCTCATCTGTAGTAGGCCGACAGTAACGTTGGTCACATCACATCTCATCACATTTCGAACTTACAAAAATTACTAGTAAATAGCATCTTGCGAGGTCGTGGCATGTGGGGGTACCGAAATCTGTTAGTGAATAGACTCCTGGTCTATGTTTTTGAGTCCATTGTGTGTTAATTACTTTTAATTCTTTTGCTTGCTTGGGAAATAGCAGTGGTCACATCAGCCGTGTTGTTTTTTGCATACAGAACATGGACTTGCTTTGCAAAATGACTTTAGTTTCTTTGTTTTTAAAAAATCTGTACTGCCTGACATATTGAAACACTAGAATAATAGAACATGATGAGGTAGTGCAGTTGTCAGACTTTAATTACTCTAGGATGTGATGGAAACCAGAATGTAATTTCAGATGTTTGGTTCGTGGTTAACTGTTTTTGTTAATAGTATAACATTATTTCTGCAGTGAATATTTTCTTATCGTCAATCTTACTAACAGTGCAACAAGCTTTGTGTTTGCTGAGCACACACCACTACTCAGTACCTGCATCTCTCTTAAATACATACTAGATGGAATAGTAGAGGACTAGAAGCTTTTTTTTGTCTATGACTTTAGAGTATTAGAGTTAGCAAACATTTTTTATTTACTTTTTCTTGTTCAAGCCACTGGTAGCAAGACACGTAGGAAAAGCAACTAGTCTTTGTATATCAAGTGAGCTATACTTAAACATTTAAGGGTACGTATAGAATAGTTTGTTGAATTAAATTATGATAAAAAATGCATTTAATCAAATAGCATAACATTTATTGACTTGTAGAATTGCAAAATACTGATTCCTGGGCGCATTGCGGTGGGACAACTAGAGATGCTCACTTTCTATTTCTTCTGGAGACATGGAAAGTTTTGTTCACTGTTATTTATACTCAAGAGCAGGCAAGATGGGACAGAGACTGAGTGCTCCATCGTATGAGAGTCAAGCTATGTAACTATCATCACAGCGCTCCATCAGTTGTGTGTGCCTTTGGCGAGTGCCACAGTCGCCTCACCCTTATTACTTCTCTGGGAGAGTATGTATTTCGTTGGGCAGGGAAATTGACATTTGTAGGAGCAGTCAGACAGTGAACAGTGCCCTAAAGGTCTAGTATTTGACTGATGGAGTCATAAGCTAGTTTGCTAGGTTCTCAGGTATGCGAATATGGCTGTTGTCTACAATATAAGTTTAAACCATGCTGGGAGCTGTTGATGAACTACAAATCTCATGATTCTCAGATTATCTTATAATCACAGGGTTTGTAGTTCATGAACAGCTGGATTGTGACCCTTCCAATAATGATAACAATATCTTTGTTTAACATGTGATAGATCATACAGAATACTAAAATGTTTGATTAGGTTCCAGAACTGTATAGCACATTGTTTGCTGGATATCATCTGCTTCATAGCTTTCTTTAGATATTTTAATTTCCTCACAAACACACCACAAAGTTATTCTGAATTCCAGATCAAATAAATGCTTAACTTGGCCAAGAAAAAGTTACTTGTGATTAGGCTGTCTTATTGTGGGAACCAGTGAATAATTTGCAATTTAAAAATTCAGTGCAAGAATTATCTTGCTTAATCAAGACAGATGACTTGCATCAAGTCCTACGCCCTCATTTTTAGCACAGAACCACATTTGTGAAAGCTTAAAAATGAAGACATTTGTTTATAGAATTCCTGAAATATACATTGTTTCTGGTAGCAGAGCTGCATAAAGCGTATTGTTGATAACTGCATGAAATGGGTAGTTATGTCCTGACCTACCTCCATTTTGTTTGCCAGTCATAAGATGCTGTGAGTGCAGAAACAGCGAGAGAACTTATGGGGTTCCATCTTTTCTTCCAAAAAATACAGGCCAGGTTATTATCTCCATGGACTTAACATTGTCCTTAAGCAATGTTTTTACTGACCTGTCAGTTTACTGACCTGTCAGTAAAGTATAATCTGGGTGGCATTCCTAGTATTAATACATGATGGGAGCGCTCCGTGGAGTCCAGACTTCTCAACTTTATTAAATAAAAAATGTGTATTTATATGGCAGGAAACGACTTAAAAGTGTATATCAAATTGATATTGTCAAGTGCTGCCCCAATGGAGGACCTCAGTGAAAGAAGGAGGCAGAAGAGGATATGAGGGCCACATATGCGACTTGCGGGGGGACAAGCTACAGGACACAGCGGGACAATGTGAAAGGAAGTGGGGCAAGTCCAGTGAGTGCAGTAGGTGCTGGGGGCAAATGCAGTGGGTGCTGGGGGCAAATGCAGTGGGTGCTGGGGGCAAGTCCAGTGATGGCAGCGGGTGCTGGGGACAATTCCAGTGAGTGCAGTGGGTGCTGATGGCAAGTCCAGTGACGGCAGCGGGTGCTGGAGGCAAGTGCAGTGGGTGCTGATGGCAAGTCCAGTGACGGCAGTGGGTGGTGGAGGCAAGTCCAGTGACGGCAGTGGGTGGTGGAGGCAAGTCCAGTGAGGGCAGCGGGTGCTGGAGGCAAGTCCAGTGAGGGCAGCGGGTGCTGGAGGCAAGTCCAGTGAGGGCAGCAGGTGCTGGAGGCAAGTCCAGTGAGGGCAGCGGGTGCTGGAGGCAAGTCCAGTGAGGGCAGCGGGTGCTGGAGGCAAGTCCAGTGAGGGCAGCGGGTGCTGGGGGCAAGTCCAGTGACTGCAGCGGGTGCTGGAGGCAAGTCCAGTGAGGGCAGCGGGTGCTGGAGGCAAGTCCAGTGAGGGCAGCGGGTGCTGAGGGCAAGTCCAGTGAGGGCAGCGGGTGCCGGGTGCATGTCCAGTGAGGGCAGCGGCTGCCGGGGCAAGCCCAGTGAGGGCAGCGGCTGTTGGGGGCAAGTCCAGTGAGGGCAGCGGCTGCTGGGGGCAAGTCCAGTGAGGGCAGCGGCTGCTGGGGGCAAGTCCAGTGAGGGCAGCGGCTGCTGGGGGCAAGTCCAGTGAGGGCAGCGGCTGCTGGGGGCAAGTCCAGTGAGGGCAGCGGCTGCTGGGGGCAAGTCCAGTGAGGGCAGCGGGTGCTGAGGGCAAGTCCAGTGAGGGCAGTGGGTGCCGGGTGCATGTCCAGTGAGGTCAATGTGTGCTGGAGATGGGTGGTGGGGACAAGACCAGTAGGTGGTACAAGTCTGTAATCTGGGTTATGTGGGTGCAATCAGGTGCTGTGAGTGCAATGGCAAGATATGCGTAAAGTAAAAATTAGTTAAAAGAATGACATTAAAAATACATTCACACAACAAAGTACACACAAAATAACAAACTGTAGGATAGTTTTTCAAGGAGTCCATTAGCTTTTTTTTAATCTCTCTTATTGCTCTTTAGTCAAAAGGCCACAAAATGATGTAAAATGTAGCCTGACTTGTTTTGCCTATTTGAAAGGTTTTCTCAGAGGTAAGTGTGTTATAAATAAATTCCTGCTAAATAAAAACTTTTAAAAAAGCAAGCACTATTTTCATATTATATTAATTTTTATGGTATCATAAAAAAGAGAAAATAACAGTACTATTCTTTTAAGATGTTGGACAAAGATTAGTGCTATCTCCCAAATAATCAATTTTCATTCTTGTTTTTAAGGAAAAACAAGTGAAGAAAAAATCTCACTTGAAATAATTTCCTTATTTATCCAGCAATAAACTTCCCGTTACATGTAGGCATACATCTAGATGTCCGTGAAATGTAGAGAAAATCCCCATGTTGCATGTTTGTGTCTTTATGAATATATCTCAGGGTTTTTTCCCCCTAAAAATGATAACACAATATATAAGCCGATTTTTTAAATATTAGCTGAAGTTCTCTTGTATGAGATATCCACGTCAATTGTAATGGTTTTATACAAAAGGCAGCTTGTCACGCACATTGGAAAGACGGTCATGTAGAAATATGTATATGTATGTGTAATAGACAGACAGACAGATGTGTGTGTGTGTGTATATATATATATATATATATATATATGTGTGTGTGCATACATTAACCTAGAGATTTGTGTATATGTTGCAGGGTGCAATGTCTGTGGACTCAATTACAGATCTTGATGACAATCAGTCTCGACTCTTAGAAGCACTACAGCTGTCATTGCCAGCAGAGACTCAAAATAAGAAAGAAAAAGAAAGGGACAAGAAACTAAGCCTCAACCCTATATACAGACAAGTTCCCAGGCTTGTGGACAGCTGTTGTCTACATTTAGAAAAAAATGGTAAGTGCAAGTGAGATGTTTTTATGGGATTACATGAAGGTAACTGTACAGTGCTAAATGAATCCCGCACTTAAGACTTAAATATGGATGATTTATATCTATATACTTGAGAACTAGACATAACTTAAAACTATATTTAAACGTTCATTTGTAAACATAACAAGTTATGAATTCCTTCAGTGTTTTCCTGTGGTTTGCTGTCACTGAGGGTAAATCCCATGTTTCCGAAGACATTACTCATACATTTGTCAGCCATGTCAGATGTCTTACAAACTCGCAGCTTTGTGAATTTAGGGAATTGTTACAGAATAAGTCATAACGGAAATGCTGAGGGACTTAAATGAATCTAATATTTCTGATGCTGTAATAATAATGGAAATTAAATTCAGCTGCAAAGAGCTTCCTAGTCAGATTTTGGGATTGGAAGCAAAATAACCTCCCATGGTTCATTTGGAGTTGGCTTGGTCAAAGTTAGCAAAAATGGTTTTAATAATTTGTTTCATCTAGAGTCATTCATTCGTGTGGAAAATAATAACAAACCAACGTGAATTTTGAATTCATTTTTCAAATGCATTTAGGAAAATTACAATTTTTCCAGGGAGAAACCGGCCTAACATTAATATTAAGCTTAGTTCCTTTTATTCAGATGGACTGAAACAGATGTAAAATGGATTATGTTAAAGTAATATGGGTGCATCTATGATGATCTAAAGTCATAGCATTTTCCAGATTTTACAGAGGCATATCATGGGAAAAATGCACACATGTCCACAGTGGTTTTGTGATATTACCTCAGGACTCAACTTTAAGGCAAAGTTGTGCCTAACCTTATATGAACACATGCAGATTAATCAGGGATTTATTTGATTTTGACCTACAATTTGAGCTTTTAAAACCCCTGTTTGTTCTCTAGTGATTATAGTCTGAAAACCAGTGTTGGCCATTAACATCAAGGAATGAAGAGAGTTAAATTATATCTCAGAAGCAACATTCTTGCCATCTGTAACAAAGAACGTCTTTTTGCTTCTCTTATTCATATTTACCTCTATTGGATCTTGTTTTTAAACCAGCAATCAACATCCATTGTCAGACCAATAACAACTAGCCTTCATCACCGTGTTATTGTCCATCCAGGTATTCAGATGAGGTGCTTGAGTTGGCAATGACCGATATCTACAAACACTTCTCTAGTGCAAGTGGGGCATGATGATGTAGTGTTTAACATTGGAAATCATGTGTAATTATATGCATATAAGCCTTGCTACTTGCGATAATAGGGGTTATGTATGAAGGTCAGTAGTGGGGCAAAGTGCTAAATGTAGTCACCACGGAAAACAAAGGAAAGTTCCTGCTGGTTAGATCAGTTTTTTGAACGTTATACCTTTATACATATCCCCCAACGAGCAGTTATGTAAATTGCCAAAGATCATATATGGATGTTTTTAATGATTACTTTAAACTTGATATATATTGCTTCTTTCTTTGTCATTTGTTTCATGAATGGGGCATTTGTTTCCTTAAAGTATGGGAGATAGAATTTATTTTATGTTTCCCATACTGTGTTTTATTATAGGGCTCCAGACAGTTGGGATCTTCAGGGTTGGAAGTTCCAAAAAGAGAGTACGACAGGTTGGTGATTTATTACAGTTATAACATCCCACTATTTTCTTTTCCACATGTTCAGGTCTGTATTGGTGAACATGTTTACATGTATGTAAATTAACTAATGCACTTAAAATCAGATCTGAGTTTTATGGATCCTATTAGTATTTATTTATGTATTTGACTCAGATTTAGTACTCAAATGACTGCCATAGTCAAGGTTTTCAAGATTGTGTCCGAGGCACCTACAAGCTGAGGAGTACATTTATAGCAATATTGTTAATAAGGGAGGGACATTCTTGTATGTGAAAGTAGAGCATGAGGTCCACATTTTATTTCAAAATGTAGAACAATCATCAGGAATATAATATTGGGTTTAAATAGTAATTGCTTTAAAATCGCTCTTTTAGCATAACTTTCTCTCAAGTCTGTTGGCTAACTTTATTAGGATATGCCGCGATCACCCACATTGCACACCCAGGACTTGCTCCCATCACCCGCATTGCACACCCAGGACTTGCCCCAGGACATGCCCCATCATTTCTTTCCATTCTGTCTCTTGTGCTCTCTGCACAGTCTGACATCTCAATGCATTCTTGTCACGTGACCCTGGCATACTAACCTCAGAAAACTGCACTGGGAGAGCTAAAAGCAACATGGTAGTGCCAGTGAATAAGCTGGTGTTGGTGGCCCCCCTCTGGCCCTCAGGCACTGCCCAAATGCCAGACTGGTTAGTCTGAACTTGCCCTGGTTAAAAATGGGGAAGTCTAAAGATTTTATTATTCGTTATCCATGGTCAGAGGTTTTTTTTTTTTTTTCAGCAGGACAGGCTCACCTACAACTCATCTTGAACAGACTCAAATATGTTTTTTGCATTTGATCAACTTAGTAACTAATATCCACAGGAAAATGCAGAAAATAGAGATGCCACCTAGGGTATATTAGATGCCACCTAGGGTATATTAAAAGATCCATAGACATAATTTTTTATATTAATTATTCATAATTATTATTATTTGTGTTAATACAAGTTAACAAGTCACTGTGCCAGATCAGAAAAAAAAGTAGAATTAAAAGAAGGAAAAAAGAAATGCTCCTAGTCATAAAAAGGGTTACCAGTACACCATTCAAACCAGTCCAAATAATGACTGTGCTAAAGAGCATTAATTAAAGAAGAAAGAATAAGAAAAATGAGAAGTTTAAAAATAACCCAAAATTAGGATATTTATTTAGGTTATAATAAGACCAAAAGAAAAAGAAATGGTAGTATACCTCTAGTCACTTAAAATCCTGGGCAGGAAAAATAATGTTTATCTTTAAATAAAATTCAATTTAGTTAACATAACAAATATAAAAAGGTACATTTTAGTCATTATGCATATGCTGTACACTATATTTGCCCCTTATTGAGAGTGTTAACAGATGTAGATGACATCCAGGTGTATTGTAAAAACCTGACACGTTTCACTTTATTGTTTCATCAGAGGACAACCATAAAACAAAATAAACAATGAACAATAATACAATTTAAGCAATACATAATAACAATAATATATCAGGTGATATTAATGAGGTATGCAAAAATGTATGATAAATGTATGATAAAATGTAACATGTACAAACAACAATGTATATTTGACATACAATGTAATGATAATATAATTTAAAAAACTCAGATAGGTGAGTGTGCACATACTGGACAACAAAGGAAGCAATGGCTTAAAAATAATGTGTCCTGTCCCAAGTAAGCACTACGTCTATCTCTAAAGAGCTGGGGCAAAGCCAGTCAGAAGGCTGGCGCATGCACAACCAATAAGAGTAGGGGCTTGTGACTTGTCCCACTTGTCTGTTCATGGTCTATCAGGTCTAGAAGTCTTTTTCTGCTAATTGATGTACAGTCTGAAGATATTCTTTACTCTTGAAGATCTGGAGTCTTGATCATTCTGAATATGTGAATATATATTATGTTTTGTCTTTTCTAGTTACGTGAAGAGTTTGACCGTGGAGTGGATGTTGTTTTAGAGGAAGAACACAGTGTCCATGATGTTGCGGCCTTACTAAAAGAATTTCTAAGAGATATGCCAGATCCTCTCCTCACTAGAGAACTCTATACTGCTTTCATAAACACAATTAGTATGTTTTTGTTAATTTTTATTGTTTTAACATTTACATTTTTCTTTTATTTCTAGAGTGAAAGAACAATGAAATATTTTAAGACTGTAAGAGATTTATTTTACTTAAACCATAACCACATGTTTTGTCAGCTGATATTATATATATATCAGCTATCTTGTTTATATTCCCTAACCCAGCTATACATGGGAAAATGTAGTCTATTAACTACATAGTAAACTGTGGTAAAATGACAGCCAACTTTAAAAATAAGGCAAACAAAGCCGATTTGGAAATATGTTAAACACAAATAGATGAACCAAAGTTAATTCTCTGCATAGAGTGTCACTTTAACATTAATCATTTATTGGACATTGTTAAAGGAAAACTTTACTGACTGATTGATTGAAGTTTTTTTTTTTTTTTTAAATGACTTATAACGTTATGTTATTTCATAGTGCATATAATTAAGCCTTGAATATAAAAATTGAAGCTTTTATTAGCCTGAAATCCCTGTTTTCAGTCATGTGAATGAAAATGCACACCCTGGGGGCGTGGCCGTCATCGGATGTAGCTGGACGCGAATTTCGAGAGCTCCTGCCAGGCGGCTCAAACACTCGACAAACGAAGAGTTTAAACCTGCAGCAAAATGGGGAAAAAGCAGAAGAGTATCCCCCTAACACCTTCCTGCACCGCAGGAAAGAAATCTGGAGGGTATCCGTCCCTTAAAGACTTCATATACCAATCGCAACCTCCCGTGGTGGGAAAATCCAAAATGGCGCCCGCCCCAACTCCTACTCACCTGGAAGATGCATCTTCGGATGACTCAGAAACACAGATGGAGGAAGACGCAGAAGAAACACAAGCGCCCCTCACACGAAGAGACTTACAATCTCTGTCCTCCCACCTCCTCACACAGATAAAAATAAACCAAACCGATCTAATGGTTCAGCTGAAACAGACCATAAAAGAAGAGCTAACGGAAGTCAAAACGGACCTTCAGGAGCAAGGTAACCGACTCCACAAAGCAGAGGAGGACATATTAAAGATAGGGGACACAATCTCGGCCTTGGAAGACCGCATACGGTCACAAGCCTCAACCACAGGCTCCCTCCTTACCCAGATTATGGACCTAGACAATAGGGGGCGAAGATGCAACCTAAGGGTCCGAGGTATCCCAGAGGGCACACCGGATGAAAACCCAACAGCACTGCTGCAAGAGGTGTTCCACACAATCCTAGGCCCTGAATACCATAAGGACATCGTGCTAGACAGGGCCCATAGAGCTCTGAGGCCCAAAGGCCCACCGACATCGAACCCCAGAGACCTGATCTGCTGCTTTCACTACTACACACAAAAAGAGGAAGTGCTCACTAAAGCCAGACGTTCCAAAGGCCTTGCATACCAGGGAAAACAATTTCTCATACTACCAGATGTGGGATGGCTAACACTACAGGCCCGAAAGGCCCTACAACCTCTGACCGAGATATTAAGAAAAGAAGGAATCCTATACAGCTGGGGATATCCATTAAGCCTGTCGGTGAGACGAAACGGGACCATATTCTCGATATCGAACCCCACAGACCTGGAAAGATTCTGCTCAGGACTGGGTATTGAACAAGTACAGCTCCCGGACTGGCCAACACCAAACCAGATGGGCTCCCTTATGTCTGCCCTACACAACCAGCCATGGCTATCAAGACCACAACGCAAACGACGAAACGCAGCAGGCCCTCGAGTACCAAGGCCCGACACCCAAGCAGAGACACCCCAGCGAGCGCAAGACTGGTACACCACATAACACCAAGAATGAAGATGACTATTTCATTTTTTCTTTATGTATACATCGAGAGCCATCGAAAAACTTACACTTCAATCAAAAGCCACACGACCCAAAACCATTAGGACTTAATATCAAAGGCTGAAGAAAAGACTTTCTATCTATCCCTTTTTTTTTTTTTTTTTTTTTCTCTCCTTTTTTTTTCTCCTCTTTTCTTCACTTTACTGCAATCTATTTTATATATTATGTTCTCACTCCCTATAATCATATCTCACCACAACCCACTAGCTAACGGCCAGCCCCCCCCCCCCCCCCACCTCGTTAATTTTCCTCTTTCTCTTCTTTACTTCACTATTCTATTCAAGTTATTTGTCTGATAATATATGACCGCCTTTTCAATACTATTTTAATACTACTTTCATATTGAACCCAAGCCAGCCCCTAATTTGCGCATACTAACCATTTATGCTCACATTTAATTGTTTCTAGAACCGCCGGCAGGAGCAGACACTGATCTCTTGTTGATGTTCAATCAGAGAGAGACCAGGTCTTCTTTCACCCCCCGGAGTCTGCTGTTTTGTACACAGGTGCTGGGGTACCTTATGGCCCTTTTAGGACCAGGGGTCCCCCACCCTTGCGTAATAGACTCCACACTGTTGTACAGTTGTATATGTATATGTTTTTATTGTTGCTGTTTTGTCACAGTTGATCTCAAACTGTTATATACCAATGATCCTATTCGTCAACCACCAACCATATGTTTACCAAACAATTATCCTAAAAACCACACAATTATGTGTAATTGTATTTTCATAACACCAAGCTTCCCACCTACCCAAACCAATGGCCAACCCTAAACAATCTACCCCTATTACTATTCTGTCACTCAATGCCAAGGGATTGAACTCGCCCAATAAACGATCAAGGATGTTTGGAGAGCTTCGAGGTCTCAAAGCTAACATAGCTCTAATTCAGGAAACTCATTTTCAGAGAAACAAAGTACCAAAAATTTTCGATAAGCATTATAAAACAATGTACTTCTCTCACTCCCCATTCTCCAGATCTAAAGGCGTTGCCATCTTTATTTCTAAAAACACCCCCCTTGTCATAACAGATACCTGGAATGACAACGAAGGGAGAGCAATATTCATCAAGGGGACCTTGGGAAATGACCGTATCACTATAGGTACACTATATGCCCCAAATTCCAAACAGAGTCCATTCCTATGTCACATTATTGACAAATTCTCGTCTTTTTCAGAGGGCATCTCGATTCTAGGAGGCGATTTTAACATGACCTTGGATCCTCTCCTGGACTCTTCCACCGGGGCGGCTCACACACGATACTCTCTCATCAAAAAGGTAAAAAACACACTACATAAACACCAACATATAGACACGTGGCGTATACAGCACCCAACAGTGAAAGACTATACCTTTTACTCCGCCCCCCACAATAAATATTCTAGAATAGACTACATTACTATGTCCCACAGGCACCTCCATCTCCTCACTCATTCTGACATCGGGCACATAACATGGAGTGACCACGCTCACACACTGATTAAACTTTCAATTCCCTCCTTACCGACACGAGCCCCCAACTGGAAGATCAATGAGTCTCTACTGAAAAACAAGGCACATGTTGCAACTTTAACCAAGGTGCTTCAGAATTATTTTCAAGAAAATGCCTCAACAGAGGTACCCCAACCCACTATTTGGGAGGCACACAAAGCGGTTATCCGCGGACACCTCATAAGCATAGCCTCTTATGAGAAAAAATCAAAATCACAGGCTCTGACAGATCTTCTAGCCCAAATAGCCAACATAGAAAATAGACACAAACTATCCCTATCCCCATCTTCATACCAGACTCTGCTCACCCTCAGATCCAAATTAGCATCTATCTGTACAACAATGACCCAAAGAGCGCATCATATATTAAAAAGCAGAATCCACGAATTTGGAAACAAACCGGGACGCCCATTAGCCAAAGCCCTCCGCACCAAACTGTCTACCACTTTTATACCAAATATTAAGACACCATCTAAAGAAATGGCGACAGAGACCTCTCTTATAGCATCCACCTTCCGAACATACTACAAACAACTATACAATCTGCACGAGCCCACACACCACGACGCACATCAACCCACGACTGGCCTCCTAACCTATCTTGAAAAAAACTTCCCTACCCACTTGACAACAGAAACGATTCAGGCATTGGAAGTTCCAATCACTGAACTTGAAGTGGGCACAGCGCTAAAATCCTCACCCACTGGCAAAAGCCCTGGACCTGACGGTCTAACTTTACCATATTACAAAACATTTGCACCCACACTGATCCCACAATTCGTGAATGTATTCAACTCCCTATCCACATCTGGGTTCCTCCCAACACAAGCCCAAGAAGCACACATTACTATAATCCCAAAACCCGGTAGAGATCACACGGAATGCGCAAACTACAGACCCATTTCCCTTCTTAACAACGACACAAAACTTTTTGCCAAAATATTAGCTAATAGATTAAGAGACGTGTTACCAGACTGTGTCCATCAAGATCAGGTGGGGTTTGTCCCTGGAAGAGAAGCCAGAGATAACACCACAAAACTAATCAACCTAATTCACTACGCCCACACATACCCCACACCAACCTTACTTTTATCAATCGACGCTGAAAAAGCATTCGACAGGGTGAATTGGACATTCCTACAAACGGTGCTCACCAAATTGGGACTGGGCCCATCCATGCTTCGATGGATTCAAACTCTATACCATCGCCCACAAGCTCGTATTAGAGTTAACGGTACCCTATCCGATCCATTCACCCTGTCGAATGGCACACGACAGGGATGCCCCCTCTCCCCCCTACTGTTTGTATTGTCCATGGAACCCTTCCTAAATGCCATTAGACAAAATCAACAAATACAGGGTCTACAAATAGGCCCAAGACAATATAAAGTAGCTGCATTCGCAGATGATATAATATTTTTTGTCACCAACCCCCTAGAGTCACTGCCACATATCATGCACGAAATGAACATGTACTCTTCTCACTCGAACTTCAAAGCTAATTTAAACAAATCAGAAATACTAAATCTTACTACCCCCCCAAACATGGTAACCACTATACAGACTACGTACCCATTTCCCTGGGCACGTGACACTATCAAATACCTGGGGCTCACCATATCCAAAAACGTCACAGACTTATATACACTTAACTACACTACGCTAACACGACGTATTAAAGCAGACATGGAATGTTGGTCTAAGAGAAATCTCTCGTGGTTTGGTCGCGCAGGGGCCATCAAGATGAATATCCTCCCCAGATTATTGTATCTCCTACAAACACTCCCCATACTAATCCCAAAACAATTTTTCACTGAAATCAAAAGAGATATAACTAAATTTATATGGCAAAATAAAACTCCCCGAATAGGATTTCCCTATCTCACTAGACCCAAACACCTGGGAGGTATGGCTCTACCAGACATAGAAGTATACCATAAAGCTACCCATCTTGCCCGCATAGTAGAATGGACGGGCCCTGCTAAAAAACACTGGGTCTCTCTAGAACAAAGAAACATAATGGTCCCCATACCCTCAGCGAGCTGGATCTCGCACACTCAGAATATTACCATCTCCACTCAACACCCGACAACCCCACCCACACTTAGACAATGGGCAAATACCCGCAAACTAGATGGCCTCGTAAACTCCCCATCACCACTCACATCACTTATATACAACAATGATTTCCAACCTGGCTATTCTCCAGAAGCACTGAAACCTATGTTTCACGCTGACATACTCTACCCTAGATTAGGACATGTCATGAAAGACAATGCTATCAAACCAATCACAGCCTTCTATGCCGATAATATTCCTACACCTGCCCAGTGCTTCACCTATGAACAACTCAAACACTACACCTCGAAAATCTTAAAAAACAAACAATATCCACCTACTCTGACAGCCTATGAAGCCCTCTGCGCAACACCACAGGTACCCAAAAGACTCATATCCACCATATACAACTTACTAAAACAACTTCAACCACCTACGAAACCATATTACATAAGGCAATGGGAAACAGATTGTGACTGCACACTCACAGATAAACAATGGACAAAAATGTCCATTCTTACACACAAATGCTCTATATCAGCCCATGCTCAAGAAAATTCATATAAACTTCTAACTAGATGGTATAGAGTGCCCGCCACTCTCAAGCGACTATTTCCCACTCATACTGATATATGTTGGAGATGCCGATCCTCCAGGGGGACATTCCTTCACATATGGTGGACATGCCCTCTTCTTACCCCACTATGGAAAGTTGTCATAGAAACTATTAAATCAATATCAGACCCGAATTTTGCAGGCACCCCGCTGGCATCACTCCTACACCACACGCCAGAACCAATAGGCACATATAAGAGGTCACTCACACCGATACTACTCAATGCCATGAAAATACTTATCCCAAGACTGTGGAAACAGACGAGAGCACCCACATATGGGGAGTGGGCCGCCCTGGTGGAAGACTTCAGGAGCTCCGAGGAAATCATCCACACATCTAAAGGTGAGGGCTTGAAAGCCACATACAAATGGCTCCCCTGGATGGACCATTTAGAATCACCCAAATGTGCGGAAATTTTGAAGCACATAATCATCTAAACGAAAGAGCCATAACCTATATATGACAACATGCGGTCACTTCCCACAAGCCCTACTGGTAGTGTTTTTCCCTGGGAGACACTGGTGGGATAGCTCCCCAGTGAAACCGATCACTATAGTTCCTACAAAACATATGGTATATATGCAAATGCAAAATAAACGACAAACATATGCAGGAAAGATGTTATTTCCTCATAAATCTAGAACTTCTATTATGGAAAATGTTATTATAAGACGTTGGTACTATTGTGTATAAATGCTGTAATTTATATGTTTTAGTGTTTTTTTTCTGTTTGTTTTTGATTATTGTCATCCAATCCTTTTCACATGTGTATTTAATGTATATTTAAGTTATTTTGGTAACCATCCAGTTATTAGGAGAATGAAAACCCCACCCTGGAATAACCCCCCCCTTCTTCTCTTTTTTTTTTTTTTTTCTCCTCTTCTTTTCCCTCCCAACCACGCCACCCTCCTGAAACTTGTCCCCCCCTTATCTATATGTTTATGGACATATACACCCCTCTCTCTTTTCACATCTCTCTCTCTCCCCCCCCCCCTCACCCCCCACGACTCATATCTTATTCAAATACAATAAACAAAAAAGCGGAAATGAGCGTCATACCCCATACCCCTATTACTATACTGTAATATGGAAACACATGCACTACGAAACTGAATTGGGCAACAACCCCTCACAACCCCCCCCCTCCCCCTTCTCATATTAACAATGTGAAAATTATTTTGTATTATTATATTGTATTTTGTATTCTGTTTTGTAAGGTGATTGTACTGACACAGGATATTCGACTTCTACCACTTGAATTTCACGTGAATTTTATGTTTATTCTATGTACATACCTCAAGTAATGCCACGACTCATTTTATTTCTGTATTTTTTTTTATTTTGACATACCATGCGATCTTGGATGAAAAAAATCAATAAATAAATATTATATAAAAAAAAAAAAAAAGAAAATGCACACCCTGCTACATACTGCCATCTAGTATTTTTGTTGCATCAGTTTATATATCGCACAATATTAAGACAGAGGCTATGCATTCACGAAATGGAATTATTGGCACCAATTAAAGATTACTAAATGTTTGTTGTTTAGCTAATTCAATTTGTTTGTAATAGAATATATTTTCTTTTTTTTTTAGTGTTAGATGCAGATGAACAACTGTGTACATTGCAGCTTCTCATTTACCTTCTACCTCCTTGCAACTGTGACACTCTACACAGGCTATTACATTTCTTGTCTACTGTTGCCAGCCATGCAGATGATACATTTGACAAAGATGGGCAAGAGGTGGGCAAATCCTATTGTTCCTTGTTTCCCTATTATCTCTGTTTACATAGAACATATGACATCTTTCCATTATTGATTATGGGGTCTACGCACCAAAAGGTGAGTTACAGGGAAGTGGAGATGAGATGATCATTTCATCTCACCAACTCAACTATACATTGTGCAGGGATAAACCTGGCGAATTTTTGAAATATTTGACCTCTCACTGATTTAGCAATGCATTCAGAGGGGCCAACTCTGCTCTTCTTGCAGGAGAAGCTCAAAGGTTTGTCCCTGCACAATACATTGAAATGTCAGTGAGATGAAATGCTCATCCTCAACCTGCTTGTACCTCATGTTTAGTGAATAGCTCTCTATGTGTTTGTTTTAGCATTGTTTCAGAGCATTTGAATCTTTTTTCTGAATTCAGCACCAGTAATAAACCTCTGATCCCCTTGATTTAATTTCACAGGTGGGTGGGAGATTGCAGTAACACAGCTCCTGTTTTCTGTTACCATTAATGGTACTTGCACTGTACGGTCATCTCTGCCATTTTGCTTTGGTACCGTTTTCATTGAATCACATGTTATTCATTACAGAATAATATGCAGTTAAAAAGTATTTTTTGAGGGTAAACAAACCACACTGTGGTGTCAGTGGTAGATTTGCATATCAGCTACAAGAAGATGTCATAAACATTAGAAACCATAGGTACAGTTAGAACATATTTTTCTCATATTTTATGAATTTCCTTGCATTTTTGCTAACACAACGTGTAGATCACTTTTGATTTTTTACATTCACAGTATAGGACCAACAGGATGCCTCGCAAATGAATTAACTACCCATGTTTTTATTAGACCTACACATATTTTTTAATGCTATCAAAAGATTCTTCACTATTATAAAATGTTTTAATATGTCTCAACAGACAAATTAATTTCTAAACATGGGACCCTCTTCAATAAAAAACTGATCTGCCCCTGCTTTAAAGGGAAACCGAACTGTTGTGTTCCTTTGCACTTCTTACATAGAAGCACAAATGAATGCATTAGTGCCCCTAGTATTGTGATCCTCTGACCAGCATCTACCATGCTTCTGTGTGAGACAGGCAGGCCGGTCTGATCTGTAACTCTCTCTCTGCTAGTGCAAAGAGACACCGTAATTTCACAGGGTGTCAACAGAGGTGACCTTAACTAATTAATCTCTGCATTAGCAGAGAGAGACATTCAAAACCTGACAGACCCTAATCTGATTGGCCTGGCAAACCCCCTTTCTGATTGGCTTTGCACACACTGACACTATTAATGCACACCAGCCTTCCATCCAGTTGTGGCTCAATTCTGAAACAGAGCTGAGAGTAAAAGGATAACCCACATTTTAAGAAAGCAAGGGTTAAAAACAAGTTGAGGTTCTCTTTAAGCAGTCATCTTCTTAGTATACAGGTAAAAAATAGACTTTCTGATTTCTAAATATTTTTCACCTTAGTAATAAATCCAAATGGGATTTGCCAACATTTAAAAAAATGTTTGTATATTGCCAAGATTAAAATGGTGTAGGCTTGCAAGCTAGAACATTTTAGAGCCTGTCCATGAGGATAAGATTCCTTTTGATTTGTTTAATAATACAGGTTTAGTCAGAGCTAAACATTACTACTGAGTAAGGTAGTCTTAACTCATAAAAATGCTCTTAATGGACAATCTTTTTATGTTTTGTACTATCTAATGTGTTTTTTATTAGATTACCGGGAACAAAATGACATCATTAAATCTAGCCACAATATTTGGGCCTAACTTGTTGCACAAGCAGAAGTCTTCAGACAAAGAGTTTACAGTACAGAGCACCGCCCGGGCTGAAGAAAGTACTATTATTATTAGTGTTGTACAGAAAATGATTGAAAACTACGAAAGCCTTTTTATGGTAAGTGCATTTCTTAGATATGGAATCATTGCACAAATTGCTCAAGTAAAATGTTGCCACCATTATTTTATTTTTTTTAGTTTTTCTAACTCTGTTTCCATTAAACTGGATTTTTTTTTTAAGAAATACAAGAAAACTGACTTGTAATGCATCTCACAATTCCTGTAGGCCTGTTTCTTGTAAGATGTGCTTCATTTTGCAGATGTGCTTTTATGTCTGTGTGACCTTTGATTATTGAGGTGTGAAGTATCAGTAGGATGCTCTCTTCTGGTACCTCCTTTCATTCTCTTTCTCGTTATAAATTGGACCCTCGACCCATTAATTGGTCAAACCTGTCAGATATCATTCTGTGAAATACAGTGAAAACATATTGCAGCATAGAGAGAAAAAAAACATAAAGGTACCAAAGGGATTTGTCATAAAACTAAATTCAATTATACACCCACACTTCAATGATTTATAAGGATATCTAAATTACCCACCTCACTTTTTAGCTTGGTTGGATAAACACATTGGAAATGAATATGATTGCAAGACTCCTACACATTACACATAGAGCAAACAGTAAAATAAAATTCTACATTTCAGGTAACTGTGCAACAAGACTTAATCAATATTACAGAGGCACAGCTTTTCTTTTAGGTCTAAGACATTTGCGTCAAAATGCAAGTGAAGAATGCAGACATTTGTTATGGTTTCTTAATTTGTATTAAAGGTGCGTACAGAGCAATGTTAATATTTAAACTTTTATTATTAATACCTGTATGAATTTATACTGGCCACCAAACTTGAATTCTTACCACATGTGTTATCAAGATTTTTTTTTCTAATTAACTGGAGAAAACCAGCTCTGCACCATGTACTTTTATATGGGCAACTATTTCCCAGGGTCACATAAGTTAAAAAGCAAATGGTATATGATTTCACTATTTAGAGTGGTGTCTATAGGCAAACATATTAACACCCCAGGGCTCAGCAGGGATAGGCAAAGTGTATGTAGGTGGACCACAGTGTCTGTGACAGGTCTGTGAAGATTCATAGAGCATCATTAAGTTGTCCACCAAATATCCACTCAATGTCCACTGTGGTACAGAGATTGCTGAGCTTAATATAAATCCTAGTCCAGGAATGGCTCCAACTCCCAACAGGATATCATACGTGAATGTGACTGAGTAAGTGAGCTTACAATAAGTGAGCTTACAATAGGCTGTCAAGCAGAGCTGACAGTGCTTGAGTCATTTCACGCTGATGGTAATCATTGTAAGTTAAATTTACTGTGGATAGACCATATTCAATAAAAATTGCAATTACTGATCGGTGACACTACATGTTACATTGTTAAACTATGAAACTACCGTATTTGATTGAATATAAGATGACCCTGATTATAAGACGACACCCCCAATCTTTGGTTATTCCTTTAGAAAAAAAACTAAAAGCCTGCACTATAGGAAAATGTTTAACTTGTATATATTCACATGTAAATTGATTTTTCATATTTAATAAAAATTATGATTTAAAAAAAATGCATTTCCTCCCTCTCCCACAATGCTGCCTCTCTTCCCCACTCCCCAACACTACCTCTCTTCCCCCCTCCCCCAACACTACCTCTCTTCCCCCTCCCCCAACACTACCTCTCTTCCCCCTCCCCCCACACTACCTCTCTTCCCCCCAATGCTGCCTCTCCCCCCCAATCCTCTCTCCCCCCCAATGCTGCCTCTCCCCCCCCAATGCTGCCTCTCCCCCCCCCCAATGCTGCCTCTCCCCCCCATGCTGCCTCTCTTCCCCCCTAATGCTGCCTCTCTTCCCCCCATGCTGCCTCTCTCCCCCCATGCTGCCTCTCACCTCTCCACGCTGCCTCCCTTCTCCCCCTCCCTCTCCCCAATGCTGCTTCTCTCCTCCCCCCTCCCTCCCCCCAACGCTTCTTCTCTCCTCTCCCCCCTTCCCCCCCAAAGCTGCCTCTCTCCTCTCCCTTCCCCCCCAAAGCTGCCTCTCTCCTCTCCCCCCCTCCCTCCTCCCAAAGCTGCCTCTCTCCTCTACCCCCCTCCCTCCCACAATATGACCTTCTGTCAAAGAAGTCCTGACAGACGTGCCGGGTAGCTGTGGAGAATGTGTCTTATAGTCAGATTTTGATTTGAGGTCAGACTATAAGACGACCTCGAATATAAGACGAGGGGTCTGAAAAAACCTTGTCTTATATTGGAGCAAAGATGGTATATATTTATTGTGCAGGCTTCATAACAGATGATACAAACAGTTTTTTCCACCACACCACCAGTAAAAATGCCAGCAAATGCAATCCACAAATAAATCCATGCGAGGGATAGAAGACTTTGTATGCTTCATTCACATAATTATAACTTCATGCATTTTTCAAACTACTTAGAGGGCTATGTATGACTATTATTTATTCAGTTGTTTTTAACTGTGTGTAATAAAAAATATTATCATTTTTTAAATTGATTGTTTGAAATTTTTATTAACATTCAAGGCACCTGCACAACTCTTCTGATTCTATATCTGTATTTCTGGGTTTGAGAGGCTTCACCATTCATGTTCAGTGCAGATTTTATTTAGTCTTACTTGTATTTTGCCTGATGACTCCACATGGGGGGCATCATGACAACACCATCTGATCATCTGAGGAGATTATTGATCGCAACAGAGTGACGGAAGTGATCACGGATCACTTCTGGGTCTCTTGCCAACTACAGTGCAGCATCATGTTGGAGAGATGTTCTGGTTTGCAATATTGCGCCTACATTTGCTCTGTATAATGATTGCCGTGCCCTGGGTAGGCTACATTTTGGTGTTGGTGGATGCCACTATATTGAGGCATTGCAGCAACACCCGTAATGTAAAGGCAGTGGACGTTGATACCAGGTATGTCAGCTGTCATTAACTCACAGCTTTTGCGTAATGTATCTTGTACTTCCATTGTTGCAAAGGAGTTAAAAATCCATCAAAACGGAAAACTACGGCCACCGACTAAAATTAGTCAGGATGAAATGTGGCAAAGAGAAGGTTACGACATACAGTACTGTGAAAAAGTATTTCCCTCCTTCCTGAGTACATCTAATTTTGCATATTTTTCATAGTTCATTTTTTAAGAACATCACACTAATTTTACTATTGAACAAAGATAACCCAAGTAAACACAAAATTCAGTTTTTAAATGATGATTTCATGTGTACAATGAAAAATGCTATCTAACACCAAGCTGTGTATGAAAAAGTAACATCCTCTTTGGTTAGTAAATCAACCAATCAACCAATTAATCATATTTAACTCATAACTGGGTTCAATTTCACTAGACACACCCAGACATGATTCCTGCCAGCCCTGTTGAATGTAAACTTCACTTAAATAGTACCTACCTGGTTTGTGAAGTAGGCTAAAAGGTCTGAAAAGAACAGTACATGATGCCACAATCTAAAGAGATTCAAGAAGCGGGATATTTCGATTGTGGGGGAAATTGCGCCTGGAGGTGATGATGTGATGCGCACGCACGCATCATGCCGGTCGGCTCTCGGGGAAGAAGGTGTCTGAAAACTATTGGAGGACTCAGTCTATACTCAGCTTTATGCTCAGCTCATCCTGGATATCTCCGAGAACGACAATCAGATTGGGGCAATCTTGGTGAAGAAAGTCCCATCCAGTTAACTACAGACCCGGTCATTTGTTCACTCCTGGTCGGTCAATCTGGTAGCCATGCTGGAAAAAGAAGATGGTAACCATTAGTGTTTTGGAGTAAAGAGTAAATCTATTTTTTCCCTAACACCGCAGATGTGCTGAGATATTTTAAGAGAGCCCTGGACGTCTATACATATCTCTCATATCTCCCATATTAGGAGGTACAACACTTTATAAGAACTTTAATGGTGGTACTCCAAAAATGTACATGATATAGCGATATGGCATCCAGCCCCAGCATACTCTCTCTGTACTAACATTGTGTCACTGGGAGATATGTGAGATGTCAGATGGGAGCTTGTTGAAATAGTACTCATCAGACTGCATATTGGTTTCTGGCACCAACAACCAGTCTACTGGATAAAATTGTCTGAAAACCATGGTAGCACTTTAACAGTTGTACATATTGTAATTGCTGTACCTCAAATACTATAAAGACTATAAGATACAGTGAAGTTCACTTGGTTCATCCATAGTCTATTTCCCTGATAATATACCACCTTGTGTTGAGGTATATAAGCACTGGGTAAAAATCTGATAACCAGTTAGCATGTAGTAGAGATTCCACAGTGACTAATCCTGACCGTTTTACTTCAAAAATTGTTAATATTGTAACTGCTGTATCTTAAAAATTATCTTAAGTCATACTGAAGTTTACCTGCAATCCACTCACAGTTCTCTGATAATGTACTGATTTTTTTTTTGCTGCTAACTGCTATGTTACTAGATATGGTTTATTAAATACCCAGGCTTTGGCACCTTAAAGCAGTGATGGCGAACCTATGGCACGCGTGCCACAACTGGCACGCCAAGATCTTTGTTGTGGCACACGTGGCTAGGGGGAGTTGTGGGGCTGAAGCCCCTAATCCTAGCTCCATTAGCCCAAAGTTAAAATTAACTGCAAAAATAAATATTTACAGAAATGCTATCCTGTTGCCTCCTGAGCAATTACATCAGTATTTTTTCTCAGGAGCCAACAGGATAATCATTTCAATAACTGCACACCCCTCCACATTGCAGGTTGGTTTAGCCTGCCGGTTCCTCTCCCGACATCAGCTTGACAGCTGACACGCCCCCTGTTCACACAGCAGAGCAGCTCCAGCAGCTCTGCGAAGGAAGATACTTCCTGCAATGTATGTGTGAGTAGGTGTGTATACATGTGCAGTATGTAGGTATGTGTGTATACATGTGCTGTATGGATGTGTGTGTGTGTGTGTGTGTGTGTGTACATGTGCTGCATGTATGTGTGAATATGTAAGTGTGAGTAAGAATGTGTGTATACATGTGCTGTATATAATTGTGAGTAAGTGTGTGTATACATGTGCTTTATGTATGTGTGTGTACATGTGTTGCATGTATGTGTGAATATGTAAGTGTGAGTAAGAATGTGTGTATTCATGTGTTGTATATAAGTGTGAGTAAGTATGTGTGTATACATGTGCTGTATGTATGTGTGTGTGTACATGTGCTGCATGAATGTGTGAATATGTAAGTGTGAGTAAGAATGTGTGTATACATGTGCTGTATATAAGTGTGAGTAAGTATGTGTGTATACATGTGCTGTATGTGTGTGTGTGTGTGTGTGTGTGTGTGCATGTATGTGTGAATATGTAAGTGTGAGTAAGTATGTGTGTATACATGTGCTGTATATAAGTGTGAGTAAGTATGTGCTGTATGTATGTGTGAGTGTGTGTATACATGTGCTGTATGTATGTGTGAATATGTATGTGTATGTATACATGTGCTGTATGTGTGTGTGTGTGTACATGTGCTAAATGTATGTGTGAGTATGTAAGTGTGAGTAAGAATGTAAGTGTGAGTAAATATGTGTGTATACATGTGCTGTATGTATGTGCGAGTTTGTGTATACATGTGCTGTATGTATGTGTGAGTATGTATGTATACATGTGCTGTATGTATGTGTGAGTATGTATGTATACATGTGCTGTATGTATGTGTGAGTATGTATGTATACATGTGCTGTATGTATGTGTAAGTATGTGTGTATGCATATTCTGTATGTGTGTACATGTGGAGTATGTGGGTATACATGTGCTGTATGTGTGTGTACATGTGCTGCATGTAAGTGTGAGTAAGAATGCATGTATACATATGCTGTAAGTGTGCTTATGTATGTGTGTATACATATGCTTTATCTAAGTGTGTATACATGTGCTGTATGTAGGTGTGTATAATTGTGCTGTATGTATGTGTATGTTTGTATACATGTGAAGTGTGTAGTATGTGGGTATACATGTGCTGTGTGTATGTGTTAGAGTATGTATGTGGGTATTTAATATAAAGCAGTGTTGGCACTTTAAGGTCTGGAACTTGGTTGCATGCAGGAAATTGGGCACTCGGGTCCATAATGATTCGCCATCACTGCCTTAAAGACATGAGCTTTAGAGCGGAGAAGCCACAAGAATTATATAGGTGCCAGTCGAAGCCATTGTATAAACGCTAATCAGACAAATCGGCATTCATTGAAATGCTCTGGTGCCTCAGCACAAGGATAACAAGCAAGTGAGAATTAACCCAAAGAGAGGAGTGAAGAGAGGGGGTAGGGAAGGAGGGAAAAGAAGAGAAATAATAAGGAAGGGAAGTTTTCAGGAAAAGGTGTGTTTTTTTCCCCCTTAGTGATAATCCTGAAGGCAGCTGATCAAGGCTATCGCTGTTGTCTACCTGGTTGGAAACTATTTTTCTTTTCCACATATAAGATGGCTCCAAAGAGGGAAAAGGAGAAATGGAAGGAAAAAAATAAGTGCATACTATTCCCCTAATGCTGGGTCTACAGCTCAGCGGTCTCAGAGGTGATCATTCACGTCTGGGTTAAAGAGTCTAACCAACTCCAAATGCTGGATCAAACAGAAGAAGAGATGCCCTCTCCAGATAAAATGCTAACCCATCAGTCAATTTCAGGACTACTGGATAACTTGTACTATAAAATCAAGCAAGACTTCAACAACAGTGTAACAGATCTAAAAAATGAGATGGCTCAACTTTCGATCTCAATGAAGGCACAGGCAGCTGCCATGGAGTGGATCCAGGAGGAACAATTTCTTTGAGGAAAAGGTAAAAGTGTTGGAGCTCAAGAATTCCGATATAGAAGATCGCTCCAGGAGAAAAAACATTAAAATCCGCGGGATTCAAGAATCAATTGCATAGGAAAAACTGGAGCTATCCCTTATGAATTTGTTTTCCAATTATATTGATCCACAGATGCTTGGCCAAAGTCCTAGAGAACGTGAAATTATGTTACCAAGAGACGTAATTGTGCGTTTTCTAAGCTACTATATTAAGGATAAGATCCTATGACAGAGTAAATTCTTTCCAGATATATCACACTGTACAAGACAAGATAGGGGGTCATTCTCAACTCAGACCTCGATCCTCCAGAATAATGGGATAAAATACAAATGGCCCTTTCCACTGGCAGTGAGATTTGTATACAATGAAGAGTCCCACTATTGTAAAACATCAGATCTGTATAAAAGTGAGACAGCGCTAATAGTAAACACAAACACAGTATGGCAAAATGAACTGCAAGGACAATAGGATATATAAAAAATATACAAAATTTATTGCAACAGAATATATATATATATATAAATAAACATAAAAAGACACAATATGACAATCCAGAGTCACAAAATGGATGAGTGATCACATGGATAGAAAAAACACTGGGAATAAGTAACAATAAACAGAATAAAAAAGCCCTCTATGGCTACAAAAATAGTACATAAATGGTATAATACATAAAAACTAATAATGACAAAATCCCTTACCCACTGGGTCTGTTCGCCTGGCCAGGTCTATTGAACAGTTTAGGATATGCACTACGAAAAACAGCTACACCCCACAGGACGCGTTTCGAATTTTCTTCATCAGCTGGTGGGCGATAGTGCAATAACACCAGTGGGGAAGGGATCAACTTATATACTAAAAACATTAAACACACCCTAATCAACACTCATCTCCATCAGCTGACTGTAATTTAGCAGAGAAGAGGAAATGCAGGTCATAGAGAGGAGAAAAACGTGGAAAGACACGACCGTTGTCATGGTAGCGAGTATAATACAGGAAGTTCCCCTCTATGTAAAAAAGTGACCATAGAGAAGTATTTAAACAGAGAGAAAGCATTGTATCCATAGCAACGCATCCCCTTACGTTATGTCTCCGCCCCGCATAGCCGGCATAGCAAGGGGGGAGACAATCACAGGGGAGACCGCAGCGGTGCAAGTGCTTACTCAGAAAATAGCAGAAAGAAATATATTATATCTGCTAGATGGAAACAAGGATCATTGGTAAACATGCAGTATAGATAACAGCAGCATGTTGATAATATACAGTGAAAAAATGCGATCGTGTGACCATCTTAAAACATATGTACATACAATAAATATTAGACACATAAGGAACAATTGTTTGTACCATACAAGAGAAAGTGCAAAGTATACACATATTCATATTTAGTAGTATAACAACAGAAATATTTTCTGTCAAAAAACAGGACAGAAACGGCCCCATAAGATTTATTTTGCCATATAAATCCCAGTGGCAGCAACAGAAATAATAAATTGGATCTAGAGCAAAAAGACAAACACATATATAAAAAAAAAAAAAAAATATTGTAAAATTTCCTCCTTTTCTCTTTTCCTTTCCCTTTTTCCCCTTTCCTTCCCCTTTTCCTTTAATGGCTAGTGATGCATCTCGAGGGAGAGAGGGAGTGGGTCACTCCAAAAAGGGTATTAGATCGAATTTATCATTTAAACCCCCTGGAACTAAAGTTTTTAATGTGAGTATCCAAAAAGTCTCTCTCCTTCTCAATGCCAAGAAACGGTCACCCTTCCTGGGTCCCATAACAACCTGTTCTATGATCCAGGCCTTCAATAGGGTATCGTTTTTATTGTGAGTCTCCTTGAAGTGTCTGGATACAGTATGTTTAGGATAACCTGTTTTGATATTGTATCTGTGTTCGTACAATCTCTTTTTAAAATATCTACTTGTTTGTCCTACATATTGGAGGCCACAAGGGCACTCCAACATATAGATAACAAATTTTGACATACAAAACACATATCTATAGATGGCATATTTAATACCAGTAACAAAACAGACAAAGGTATCTTTCTTTCTTGGACACACATTGCAATGGCCGCAGTTACCACAGCGGTACCATCCTTTGTTGACTCCCATAAAATTACCACTAACTGAACAAGTGGAACTTTTGAACCTCTTAAATTTATTAGTCAAATCAGATGGAGCCAAAAGTGTCTTCAAATTTGCATTTTTCTTACAGACAACCACACTTTTTTGTGGGAGAATTTTACTCAGAATTGGATCTGTCTGGATGATATGCCAGTGGCTGTCCAGAATTCGTTTAATTGTATTCGTTTTGTCTGAAAAGGTGGTGACGAGACTCATTGCAAACCTATTGTTCTCATTTGGCTCATAATACGTGTCTATCTCAATATCATTAACTTTATTTATCCTAAACTTTTTAAACCTTCGGTTGTTTGATTCTTGTGCCTGAAAGAATACATCCCTATCCATCTCTCTCGCACATATCTTACTTCTTTCAACTACCCTCTTATTGTATCCCCTTTCTAGCAATCTTTTTTCGATCAATTGGGCTTGTGTGTCAAAAAGTGCTACATTAGAACAATTCCTGCGCATACGCAAAAATTCACCTCTGGGAATATTATTCACCCACTTCTTATCATGGTAGCTTTTTGCATTGAGATAGGTGTTTTTATCTACAGTTTTGAAGTAGGTATGGGTCTCGAATATCTTGTTCTGATCGTTATTGGTAATAGTGAGATCCAGAAAGTTGATAGATCTCTGGTCTGCTTCAAATGTAAATACCAAGCCCAGCTGATTATTGTTAAGTTCCTCGAAGAAAGTTTTGAGAGTCTCCATTGAGCCTCTCCACAGAATAAACAGGTCGTCTATGTAGCGTCTATATAATATTAGCTCGGCACGACGATGGGGACAAAAAATTGTCTCGTCCTCCCAGCTACCCAAAAATAAGTTGGCGTAGCTGGGGGCGAAGCGCGTCCCCATCGCCGTGCCGCACGTTTGTAGATAATAATTTCCATTGAAAACAAAATAATTGGACTCCAAAATAAACTTCATGCTCCTGCCTAGAAAGTCTCTATGGGGACCACTCAAAAATTCATATTGATTCAGCATATTCAATACCCCTTTGACTCCATCTGTATGTCTAATCGATGTATACAGGGCTTGGATATCGGCCGTAACTAAAATGATATCCTCCTGCCAGGGGATGGTGGTTAACAACTTAATTAGTGACTGGCCATCTTTGAGGTATGAGGGCATTAAAGGGACAAGTACCTGCAAGAATAGATCCACATATAAAGATAAGTTGGAACTCAAGGATCCAATACCCGATATAATGGGTCTCCCCGGAGGATTTTCCTTATCTTTATGGATTTTCGGCAAATGGTAAAAAAGTGCCATTCTAGGATTTTTTACAAAAAGATAATTGTATTCTTCTTTCGAAATTATTTTCTTATTTTTCGCATCTTGAAGTAATATGCCCAAGGACTTAGAAAATCCATCAGTAGGATCGGCCGATAGCCTCTTGTAGAAATTAACATCAGACAAGAGTCTATCAGCTTCTCTAAGATAAACATCTGTGTTCTGTATCACCACGCCACCTCCTTTATCTGCACCTCTAATGACAACTCCACCAATATCCCGAAGGTCTCTCAGGGCCTTACGCTCAAATCTGGTGAGGTTGTCATGACTGCATTCCACATCTATTTCTCCAAGTTCCCTTTCTACGAGACTTTTAAAAACCTCTAAGCATATACCTCGACTTGCGGTGGGATTGAATTTAGATGGAGGTCTAAGATTAGTAGAAACTGAGAGGTTATCTATATCCAAACCATTTTCTCCCAATAGATCATTTAGGACACACATCCCAGGTAAATCTCTGACCGACAAACCACTGTTGATATCCCAGATTTTTTTGGGGGGTGGTGTCTTATTAGTGGGAAACATTATATTCTGTTTGGTCAAAAAAAACCTTTTCACTGCTAATTTACGAATAAATTTGTTGAAATCTATTAGTAAGTCAACCTTATTTAAACGTTTACAGGGTGCAAATTTTAGACCCTTCAACAAAAGAGTGGTTTGACTCACAGTTAAAACATGGTCTGAGGTATTGTATATTCCAAGATTTTCCAGGTCTGTTATTGAGCAATTCTTAATTTTTTCGTTATGTCTCTTGGTTGTTGTTCTTCTTCCTCCTCTTCGTCCTCGGATTCGAAATCTGACCATTGGTCTGTCGTATCCGTTTCTGAAGGTCTTTTTCTCAGGAACGGGTTTGCTTTCCTCTTCCCGAATCTCTGTTCTAAAAAAGATGGTGGCATAGAGGAGGATGTTGAGGAAGAGAAGGAGGTCGAAGGAACAGGAGTCATAGGGTTTGTAGAAGAGAAATTAGCATTAGTAAAGTTTCTTTTTCTGTTACTGGTATCTTTACTTCTAAATCCATCAAACCTATTCTGTGTTGTAACACCGAAAGTGACTCTGGTTTTACCACCACCATCTCTTTTCTGACTATATCTCTCCCTCTCTCTCATATTTCTGTTTTTCGTATCAGATTTGGAATCTTTGTCCGGTACATTAAATCTACTTCTTTGATTGGACCTCTCTCTACTGGGGGTTCTTTCTATATCTTTATTTTTCCAATCAAATTGTCTGCCGTGCTTATAGTCCAATCTATCTCTGTTGAATTTTGACTGTTTACCAGAGATGATATCAGTCTCTACTTTATCTAGTCTCTTCTCTAGAATACTTTCAAGCTCTTTAAATTCTGTAGCATTCCTATATTTGTCTACTAGTTTAATCTGTTCTTCAATTTTCTCTTCTACTTTCACTAGCAGATTTTTTCTCCTTTTAATTGCTATTTCCATGAGTTTAAAGGAACACTCCTCCAAGGCATTGTTCCATTCCCCTAACAAAGCCACATCGTTATCTCCCATGTTGGCTTTTTTATTTATCCTGAGGCCCCGTGGTATAATACGTGCCTTTATATATTGCTCCAGGCTCGTTATGTCCCACCAGTGTCTCAGTTCGGACTCTAACGTTTTTTGTAATTCAAAGAACCAGGTATCTATATTCTTGATATTTTCCCTAGGTTCGGAGATATTTGTGTTAAAAATTCTTTCACTAATTGATGCTCTTTTGCTCTTCCTTTGAATATAACTCTCCATAACTGAGAGAAAGGGGAGAGACAGTAAAAAACCCTTATGTGATATACAAGGTGATATATAAAACCGATATATGTAAAACAGAAAAGTGATTTATAGTGAGAATAGTGAATAAAAATAAATGTGTGGAAGCAGCTATGCTAAAAAAACTATGACTATCAAAATCATAATAGACACAAGAAGAAAGGAAAGATAGGGCACAGCGCTAGAGAATAAAAATAATACTAGTAATAATATAGTATATATCTGGAGTCCCGGGGCCAAAGTAAACTTTAGCCCCGGAGTCTGTTTGGGGCTATGCATCGGGGATTTGGGGCTATACCCCTAGCGACGCCACTGTCCGTAACAGAAAAGGTAATAGAGGGCAATCTCATTGTGGGAGGGGATTTTAACTGTATCCTTGACCCCACAATGGATAAAAATAGAGATTATATTAGAGATATAGACCCTCAGCTAAAGATGTACATCCCAATCATTCCAATACTTGATAAAAAGAACTCCCTATGACTGCTAGAGGACATTCCATCCAAACCAGAGAGATTACATTTTTCTCTCATGTTCACCAGTCTTATTCGATATTAGATATGTTCTTCGTGAAACCTCAGCTCCTCAGTTTGACTATTAAGTCATATATTGGACCAATAGTGTGGACGGACCACGCCCCGGTTTTCATGGAAATCAAGAATAATCTGAATACACAGCTAGAATGCAGTGGAGATTAAATAAAACTCTACTTAACAATGAACTTAATTTAGGAAAATTTACCTCAGAAATAGAAGATTTCTTGAAAGTAAATGATACCGGGGCCTGCTCATGTTCCACACTATGGTGCACCCTTAAGTGCTTCTCTAGAGGGCTGCTCAACAAATTGGGCTCAAGAATGGGAAAAAATTGAGAAAAAAATCTCCCAGAGCTGCAAATAGATTTGATAAAACTTGAGAAACTTCAGTTTGACTCCCATCGTGGATCCGAGATCTTAAAGATTAGGAAGTATATTATAGAAACAACATACTCAATGGAAAATAAAGCAATAAATATTTTAAAGCAAAAATGGTACCATGGCAGTAATATAACAGGGAAAATACAATAATAAAAAATATCGCAGCATGAGGTGCAACCCTTATAACACCTAAACGGATAGCGAAGGCATTTGTAAATTTCCTCTCCCTCAGTGGAAGCCATAAGCAAATTCCTAGATAGCCTGAAACTACCAAAGATATCACAAACAAATCTTGACATGTTAAATAATCATTTCACTTTAATAGAGATTAAGAACTTTAAAAATTGGAAGGCACCAGGTCCCGATGTTTTTCCAGCTATATTCTACAAAAAATTTGAACCTATTGCTCCCCCACTACTTTTGAGAACTTTCAATAAATTCTCGAATGATAGCCACATCACACAGGAGATACTTAATGCGAGGATTACCCCTATTCTGAAAATGGGATAGGACCCATCATTGACATCTAACTATAGGCCCATATACCCTTATTAATTAAGATATAAAAATATATTCTAAAATTATGGTGGATTGTTTAAATATAGTCATTACAGAAAGAGTCCATCATGATCAATCTGGATTCGTGTGGCAAAGGAGTTATTCGGATAATGCCTGTAGAATTTTGAACCTCATATTTAGATTAAATTCTGTCAAAATCGGCTCTGTCCTGTTGGCCATAGATGCAGAAAAAGCCTTCGACAGGTATTGGAAAACTTTTGAATTATAAATGCCTTAACAAGAATACAATGAAACTATACTCCTATCCAAAAGTGATAGGCCCCCTGTTTGACTCTTCTGAAATTACTATCAGCAACGGTACCAGACAGGGATGCCCCCTGCTTTATGTGCTGACAATAGAACCCTTAGCAGCAATGATAAGACAAGATACACTATACACCAATGCGTTCTCCTTTCCCTAACAAATCCACCAGTTTCCATTCCAGTGGTCCTAAATTGTATTAAAATCTACAGCGTATATTCTACTATAAAATAAACCTAAATGAAACTCAATAGGGAATATAAATCTAACAACATGGACCCAGGGAGGGGCAGTAGAGGATTTAGGAGAAAATGGTTAGATACTCTCCTTTCCCCAATTGCAGACCTGATATGAGTTGACATCTAGAGAACTATTTTCAAACTTGAGAGTAAAGAGCTATATGGCTTCAAAGCACAGCCGGAAGTGTGAAAATGTTCTCAAAGCAGTGGTGGGATTCAAAAAATTTAGTAACCAGTTCCGACTTTCAAGCATGGTGTAATATGTTTTTCTCTAATGTCAATAAAATAAAAATTACTTGCTTTTTGATAAACAGCAAAACGTTTTCTACAGTTTAAATCATGTGAGTTATTTAAAGTGAATTTCAAATTTAAGGCCAAAGTAGACAAGCTGGAAGAATTCTCTAAGTAAGCTATGCTTTCAGTTTGGATACCCTGGTCTTAAACTTCAAATTCCAGTTCACTAAAGAGACACAGATACATACACAGTCAGACTTACACACACACACACACTCCCACTTAGAAACACATGTCCACACACAGTCACATTTACACACAGACTCACATGAACGCAGACACTTACAGAGAGAGAGACTCCCACTTACACACACGCACACAAACTCCCACTTACAAACACACAGGCTCACATTTACACACTCACACACCCTCACACACACACAGATTATTTAAAAAAAAAAAAATTTTACTGGTCTGCGGGCTTCACGCCCTCTGACCTTTGGGTATGATGTCACGCTCAGGGATGAGGAGATAGGGATTATGCAGCATGGTGGAAACTTATTTTCTCAACACTGTTACATGTGCGGAGGGGGGGGGGGCAGGTATCGGGGGTGCTGTTACAGCTGCAGGGGTGCCAGACCACCATGTCCAGCAGGCTGCATTAGAGGGGTGCCATTGGCACCAATGCCCAGGGTCTAAAACAGTTTATTAGACCCTGGGCACCCCTGATAATGTGCTGCTTAATATGCCCCTGATAATGTGCTCCTTAATATGCCACTGATAATTAGCTGCTTAATATGCCCCTGATAATTAGATGCTTAATATACCCCTGATAATTAGATGATTAATATGCCACTGATAATTAGATTATTAATATGCGACTGATAATGCTCCTTAACATGCCACTGATAATGAGATGCTTAATATGCCCCTGATAATTAGATGATTAAAATGCCCCTGGTAATTAGATGATTAATACGCACTGATAATTAATATGCCCTGATAATTAATATGCCACTGATAATTGGATGATTAATATGCCCCTGGTTATTAGACAATTAATAAGCCCCTGATAATTAGATGATTAATATGCCCCTGATAATTAATATGCCCCTGATAATTAATATGCCACTGATAATGAGATGCTTAATATGCCCTTGGTTATTAGATGATTAATATGGCACTGCTTATTAAATGATTAATATGGCCCTGCTTATTAGATGATTAATATGCCCCTGATAATGTGCTTCTTAATATGCCCCTGATAATGTGCTGCTTAATATGCCCCTGATAATGTGCTTCTTAATATGCCGCTGATAATTAGATGATTAATATGCCCCTGATGATTAGATACTTAATATGTCCCGTTAAACCAACGTAGTTGGGTATTATAACAGGACAGTGATCTGAAGCACACAAGCATGTCCCCCTCTGAATGGCTCAAAAGAAACAAAATGAAGGTGTCAGAGTTGCCTAGACGCTTAATCCATTTGGGATGTTGCATGACTTTAAACAGGTGGTTCTTGGTCAAAAACCTTTCAGTGTGGCTGAAGTGAGAGTGGACCAAAATTCCTCCACAGTGATGTAAAAGACTTATTACCATTTATCGCAAACCATTAATTGCAGTTGTAGCCACTAAGGGTGGTTACTAGGTTTAGGGAGCAATGGTGACATAGGTTTTGAATAACTCTTTACCTTAAATTAAATGATAATTTTCAATCTGAAGTTTGTGTATATTCATTTTGTCTTTGTCTTATATTGAAATTAGTTGGATGGTCTAAAATATAAAAGTGACAAATAATCAAAATTAGAAGAAATCGGGAATACCTTTTCATAGTTCTGTATGTATCAGAGCAATAAAATCAACCACAAAGTGAGGTCTATTCTCTAAGCCATGAACTGCAAACAACTGGCAAGGTATTTGCAAAATCAGGCATAGTTATGTTGGAAAAATTCTTCAGTGTCCTTATCTACCCCAGTCAACTATTAATTGCTGATTTTTTTTTATTCTTCTGTTAATTGCCCATGGGTTACTGTTTACTGAATAGACTACATTATGTTTAAACTGTAGTAAATGTGTTTTATATATACATGTTTTTATAAATGATATACTTCTATATTAAACAGCATAAACTGCTATCAGTTGCTAAAATTATCTTAAAACTTCCTGTCCTGAGAAAACCACACCTAAGACCCTCAAAAGCAAAATTGCTCCTCTTTGGTCATTTGAAATAGTGGGAGATATGTGCATGATCTCTCCCTATGTGAAGCGCACTATAAGGTTATTAACAGATGGTATTTGATTCCCACAAGGATAACCGCAATGAATCCATGAATCCTCAACGCTTGTTGGGGCTGTGGAAAAAAAGTGGATACGTACCTACACATTTGGTGAAGGATGCTTTCGAATAGAATAATTTATATTTTTGAATCAAATCTTTAATATTAAAATCCCTAGCTCCCCAGCCTCAGTTTTGCTCCATGCAGGATGTGATTCTCTATCACTAATTCAGAAGCCTGCTGTGGTCCACTGTTGTTTAGCGGGTAAGAGAATACTTTCTAGACAGTGGAAACGAAGTATAGAGATAAACTGGCCCCAATTAAAATTCCAATTACAAGGACTCTCTAAGAATAGAAGTCAAGATTTTAAGTCTTTCCAAATATGGGATCAAATGATACCCCTTTTACCCGAATGTCCATAAGTTTAGGAGAGGGATATTAATAGATCCCCCCGGGCCCGGGCTAAACCCAAAGCAATTTGTATGACATAATGTATGAAGAAAATACAATAAAAATTATTGCAAATGGTGGGAGATATGTTCTCAGAGTTAATTATACTTTTCCCAGAATATACCAATCAGCCATAACATAACAACAACCTGCCTAATATTGTGTAGGTCAACTTTTGACGCCAAATCAGCCCTGAACTGTCGAGGCACAGGCTCCACTAGACCTCTGAAGGTGTTCTGTGGTATCTGGCACAAAGACATTAGCAACAGATTCTTTGTCCTGTAAGTTGTGAGATGGGCTCAATTGGAACTCGTCAGCACAGTGAACTGTGGACAAATTATGGACAAATTATGAGTGGGCTATTAATGGACAAATTATGAGTGGGCTATTAATGGACAAATTATGAGTGGGCTATTAATGGACAAATTATGAGTGGGCTATTAATGGACAAATTATGAGTGGGCTATTAATGGACAAATTATGAGTGAGCTATTAATGGACAAATTATGAGTGGGCTATTAATGGACAAATTATGACTGGGCTATTAATGGACAAATTATGAGTGGGCTATTAAAGGACAAATTATGACTGGGCTATTAATGGACAAATTATGAGTGGGCTATTAATGGACAAATAATGAGTGGGCTATTAATGGACAAATTATGAGTGGGCTATTAATGGACAAATTATGAGTGGGCTATTAATGGACAAATTATGAGTGGGCTATTAATGGACAAATTATGAGTGGGCTATTAAAGGACAAATTATGAGTGAGCTATTAATGGACAAATTATGACTGGGCTATTAATGGACAAATTGAGTGGGCTATTAATGGACAAATTGAGTGGGCTTTTAATTGACAAATTGAGTCGGCTTTTAATGGACAAATTGAGTCGGCTTTTAATGGACAAATTATGAGTGGGCTATTAATGGACAAATTATCAGTAAGGGGTCCTGAAATTTTGGATTGCGGCTCTGGAACTTGTTGTGGTGTTCCTCAAACCTTTCCTGGACCTTTTTTGCTTTGTGGCAGGGCACATTATCCTGCTTAAAGAGGCCAATGCCATCAGGGAATACAGTTTCCATGAAAGGTTGTACATGGTCTGCAACAATGCTTAGGTCTATGATACGTATCAAAGTAACATCCACATGAATGGCAGGATCCAAGGTTTCCCAGCAGAACAACGGCCAAAGCATCACACTCCGTTCACTGGCTTGCAACCTCACAGTGGTCATGATGTTATGGCTGATCTGTGTATTTCTTGATAGAAATCAGGTAGTTATAAATATACAGTGATGTAGCGGTGAATCTGTTACCCCCCCCCCAATATATAATTTAAGTTGTAATAAAGTAAGTATGTCTATCGTGTTAGGAATATTTAACGTTATGACTATTTTTAATTTTAAAGGTCCCACCAGATCTGCAAAATGAAGTTCTGATAAGCCTCTTAGAGACTGATCCAGATGTTGTGGACTATTTATTAAGAAGAAAAGCTTCACAATCATCGTAAGTAAATCTGTTTTTCTTTATTTGAGTATTTGCTGGGAATGTTTCTATTTTTTAGTGGAAACTGTTTACATAGTACTCCAGTTCGTGGCCCCCGGAGCTTTCTTTTTCTTTTTTGTGGAGGAGTGGCTGGGTAGAATACAGCTGACTTTTTGTTTCCTAAATCACATTGATTTAGTTATGTCTTGAATAATTTAATCATACATAATGGAGAAGATTAATGAAGATAATTAGCCTCTTATATAAATATACACAATGTACTTCACATAGTGCTAGGGTATTTCCTGTTTTCAAATCATACGTAATATATTTACATTAACTTTTCCAATGTGTATACAGTGTTGTACTTACACATCTTAATTAGGGATGAGACTAAGGATATTTGTGGGGTATCTTTGATGTTTACTAGTGAAGTACACATTTTTTGGAGGAAGGAAATAATTATCTGCACAGGTCAAAAGAGCTGTAATCCTGTAGAATATACGTACGTGTATATATGCATGTATATGTATGTGTGAGTGTATAATACCCATAAAGTTAAGATTTAAGGGAGTGCAGGCCTTAGATAAAACACTGCTCTGAATGATGTTGATGTGCAAGTAACATTTTTACACTGATGAGTGATATAAAAATGGCCGTCAGGCATGACGTCATAATTAAGCATAACGCCACCATAGATGTCAAATATCATCTGACTTCCTAGTGCACAAAGCAGGTGACTGACATCATCAGGCTCATCAGTGGGAATGTGCAGTCTAGAAGTATTACTTATGTGTCACCACCAACAGAGTATTTCTTCGTTTCATCTGATCCTTGGATTAGTATTAAAGGAAATCACTAAGTGTTGTACAATTTTATTTTATCTGAAAGTACTGAAAGCGCATTTTGTAACATTTGCAAATGTAAAAGTAATTATTCCATTCCATGACAGAACTGAAGATATTTCTTCAATAAATGGTCTGTTCCACAGCAGGCTAGGGAAAGCAATATAAGCTTTGCCCTCCTCTCTTCATGCTGTGACTTATTTTAACCTCCTACTCAAGAAATGCTCAAAAAGAGCTCAGGAGTATAAGTGGTAAGAGTAATTACCTCCCACAGCCTGTTCAAAAACACTTTATACACTTTGAAAAACTCATTGATTGTGTCAAACTGGCAACATTTTTATATTTGTATATTTAGGAATTTCATATGAAGACAATTAAGATAGTATAATGTGAAATGAGCCAAATTTCTAATTTAACAGCCATTTAGTCATCTATTTTATTGCTCTTACCAAGTTCCAGTGCCAGTTCCAGTAGCACTAATGCTATATAACATACCGGAAATGTCCTTTTTATTTTTAAAGACGTTTAGGAACTAGGAAGGGGAGTTTAATTAGATAATATATCTATACTTAAGCATTAATAAGTGAATCACCGTTCCGCATGGATGTCACACTGCTTCTTGTTGAAATAAATCACAATCTTGGTGATAAATATCGTCGAGGAGAGGGACAGGCATGAGGAGGTAGAGGGACAGACAAAAAAACTGCTCGCTTGTGTATATGTGACTGACTGTGTGTGTGTGAGATTGTGTTTATGATTGTGTGATTATTGTGCTGTTGTCAGGCTGTTATAAGTAGGAGGGGAAAGGGCAGGGGCAAAGGCCGAAGCCAGGGGGCGGCAAAATAAGGGTTCGTCTAGGGTGGCAAAAATCTATGCACTGGCCCTGGCTATAGCGCCTCCTTTATACATAAACCCATCTGAGATCTTCTAGCAAGAAAACTCATCATGTTTGCCCTGCACAGTATATAGTTCATCTCTTACTTGCCTTAAGTGGATGCAAAGCCAAACGTGGTGATTTTCTACTGCTACAAGAGCTCAGATAGTAATGCATAATGTCTAGTTAAATCTTTAAAAACTCACTTTGTAACCGTGCATTATGCATAGTTTAGCCAGAGATATAAAGTGTCTATTCCTAAAAGATTTGTTAACGGTGCTTTGTGCAGGTCTAAACATGGTGATTTCTTCTTGCTCGAAGAACAGAGTTGGTCCTGTGTGTGGTACTGTTAAAAAGCGACAGTTCACCTATCTACATTATTCCATTAATTTTCTGCATTTCTGCAGAGATATGCCATTTCAACATTGTTAAGTTACTTTCCTAAGAACTCGGTTCTTGACCTCGTAGTCTGGCTTTCTGCCCAGATTTTCATCGGAATCCGCCCTCTTTACTGTGACATCAGCCATCTACTCCGAGCCATTTCAATCTATAATATCCAGCTGTTGTTTTATTTCTCTACACATTTTTAACACCATAGTTCCCTTTCATAAGGTCACAATTCTGATTGCTTTATACTAAATTCATTTGATAAGACACCTTAATCAAGGTGTCCCTAAGGTGCAAGTGGGGATTCTGAATCCTGGACTTTCTATTTGAACTGTATGTTCTTGTGACTTAACTGCTGGCTAGCTATCATGTTTACACCAGTAAGGGATCACTTCAGCCTGAAAAGAAAAATGAAATAATAAACACGTATTAAAGGGCAGTTATCCAAAATAATATTATTAGATAATTGTTGCATATAAAGTAAAGACAAATAAACAGACCTGTCTTTCCAGTTTTATTGTATTTATTTTTACTATCTCCTTACAGCTCTTTAGAAAATATTATAAAGTTACTGCTGTTGCTGTAGTAACAACCCTTCCTATTTTCCCAAGGCTGCATTCATGTGTTATATCCTAGCATAGGGCTGACTGGATTCATAAACCACCGTATTCCAAACACTAGTTCAATAGAGAGAGGCTGATTCCACAGCAATAGTTAAGGACAGCATTTTCTCAAAAAGGAACATGAAAACTGCTACAGAGAGAAAGAGCCTGCCTCCATTGTGTACTTCCTGTCACTGATATCACAGAATTTGAACCTGGTGAAATTAGTTGTTTAAAGTAAAAATAAGTGAGTATAAGATGTGATAAAAACTAAAACACAGCATACAAAATAAAGAAAAGGTTTGTGTAGGCCAAACTGCTTCTTTGAAGCTGTCCGTTTAATATGTATGCATTTATTTATTTTTCTCCAATTTTGCTGTAATTTGCCTTAAAAGACACCTTTTGCAGGGTTTCTCCCAAGGATTTACCAATCTTCCTCCAATCTTTACAAAGGGTCATCCATTAGAAAATCTTGGAAGTTGGAGAAATCTCATACACATAATCGGGGATGCTCAATGGGCATGTGCACAACATAAGTATAGAGTGCATGCGCATTGATGTTCCCATATTCTATATGGAGAAACATCAGAATGCACTGTTCATGTCAGCTGCAGAGACGGATGACTTTACATGGTACTGCACAGTGTAGTGTCTTTGGAATAAGAAGGATTGTTATACATACAAAAGAAGGCTTAAAGTAGATGATTCCTAGTAATAGGCACATAGTTACAACGTTTCTGGTCTACTTTCTAGAACATGAACCAAAGAAATGTAACTACAGTTTCCCTTAATACAGGTATCCTGTAGCATGGTCTAGATATCACTTATTGCGTTTAAGCTATGTATACTTAATAGACATACATAGTAGTGTTAATTTCGTAGGTGAAAAATTGTCATCATGGTTTTAATCAGCTGCATGTTTTCAGTTACTAAAACTAAACTATATCTAATTAAAAACTAAGTTAATGGTTCCTCTAATCTCCGCCAAAACTCTGTCCCTTGAGTATTGGCAGCTGGATTGGCTCCCTGTGTCTGTCTGCTGCCTGGATACTCCTCCATTGAAATGCTCCTCTAGCCAGACCTGTTCCCTCCCTCACTGCTGGAGATTTAGCTGACTAAAATATACTTGAGATCTGGTTGACTAAAACTATACTAAAACTAAAATAATACATATGACTAAAATACAACTAAACTAAAATGGCATTTTAGTCAAAAGACTGACTAAAACGAAACAAAATTTGCCAACAAAATTAACACGGATATATACTTTAAATGTAAGGCTGCTTGCCTACAGTGCACTGTGCCAAAAATAACAGCCATGCTGAGACCCACATTTGATGTGAGGGTATGCTAAAAAACTAGGACTGTTCTATCAAATATGGAACTGTTGGAAACTATGTGAATATATGTTCATACCTCCCAACATGTCAAATGTCCAAAGAGGGACACTTGTATTTTTGAGGGAGTGACTATATGCGTGGCTATGAGTGGGACATTACCAGAAATTTTCAGTGCCTTTATGGCCATTTGGTAGCAATTTATGTAATTTGATAGGTTATTGATTGAGTTGTATTCACACAAATTAGTATATAAACACATTCATGGGCATTCGCAAGATTTTTTCCAGGGGGACAGCAAACCAACCAGATGAATGGATGAGAATCATGAGATGTGTATTCCACAGCAGCAGCTGCAGTACTAATTCATATAATATCTAACCTTTAGCCCTCTAGTTGTCGAGTGCTCTCTTTCCCATGATGCTTAACATACTGGCTGAAAGACATTGGAAATGCAGTCTTTGGTTGGTTTGATATGAACCATGGTAACATTATACACTATAAGTGGTTCCAGTATTTTGGTGTATTGCCCACACAGGGTGTACCTTATAATGCTTCCTAGACCATAAGTGACAGCGAAACTTTGAAATATGTCACACTCATTATTTTCTATACCCTATTCTGTCTCACACAGAATGTGACACTAATTGGAATGTCCTATAACAATGTACGTATATCATACCGTATTATCCTCTTACTTGTTACCCCTTTGTATTGGATGGTGAAGATTAGTAAATGCTCAATTTTTAATTAATACCAGATATGGTATCAATTGGTGTCTGTTTAACACTTTACAGTTTGGTTCCCACGGTTACACAATAACAATAGAAGCCAAATAAGCATTACCTCAACAACAAATTTATAAATGGAAATAATATAACAATACAACGATTATATTATTCCATAAGGTATTATTAGAGAGTTATATTCAATAACTAAATAACAGAATATCCACACACTTGAATAGGTTAAAGCATAACAAAGTTTAATGATAACTCTACAACAACATCTACTATAGGTTATACAAATAAACAATGCTAAAATACTCAATCTATTAATAGAAACAAGAATATTTAACTCTATTCAAATAAAAGAAAGTAAAGTAAAATATATAAATGCTGATACTTCGATGTTACGGTGCCACGAGAACTCAGGTGGAAAGACTGGCTTCAGCTTATGTGATTTCCATTGTTGGAGCTTCAGGAGAGTTCTGAAATCTCTTTCCTGTTTTGTCTTTACATGCAGGCCCTTGTTGGTACAGCTTTTCCATAGTAACACTAGTCAGGTGACCAGACTGTCAAACTGTCAGACTCCATGTTGTTTACAGTCCAGCCTTGAAAAATAGCCTGCATGTTTACCTGGAAACACTGTTGCTTATACCAACAGCCACCTGCATATACCCCACTCATATAAACCTATATATATATATATATATATATATATATATATATATATATATAGCTATTTAAGTGATATCTGTGTATAAGATCAACAAAAAGCATAAATAAAATGTGTGTCTATAACACCCTTATGTGATGCACCAGCCAGCATGTAGCTGAAATTTCACATTTCCACCTTTTGCATTGCACTCTGCCATCTGCAGCCACTCTACTAAAACCCCTAAATTAAATGTGCTGGAGAAAACTCTCCCTGTCAATGAGCAGCACAGAGCACATTATAATTACACACTGCAGCACATTGCACATTATTGCTAATCACACACTACCAATGCGCCATATTTTATTTGTTTTTAATAGCAGTACACCACCCTTTGATTGCCATGAGGGTGGTACTGAAATGGTTAACAAATAATGGTTAACAAAGTTATCAGCTCCTGCACAGGCAGAAACATGAATTAAAAGGAGAGAGTAAACAGAAGCAGCCCAATACATGGTAAAGGAAGTCGGAGTGAATTGGAGAGAGACCAGTATAATGAAAGGAGGAATCTAAGGGATGCTAGCCAATAGGGTGAAAGATAGTGAATGGCCAATAGGATGAATGAAATCAATGGTAGTAGGAAGGGAACTTGGGCAATAACATAATGAAAGGGGTTTAGTTGTGAAAGAATAAAATAAAAATGTAATACCAGTCTAATATAATTCACCTTGGTAAGTCAGAATATGAAGAAAAAGATTCAAAAATCATAGGATTCAAGTAGCAGATTCGGTGGACCCTGTAGTGTGCCTGAACTCAGGGCAGTTACCCCTATTGTTGCTCAGTGGTAAAAACAGATCTGAGAGAGCAGACCAAACTATTCTGTCAGGGGGTAGTGTAAAATGAAATAAAAGATTTTATGCTACAATTCCTTGTCTGACAGGTGTTTTTTTTATGATCTCTTTGTCTAGTTAACCTAAACAGCCTACTGCTTCTCCCTCCCTTGCTGCAGGTCCAAATTCCAAGGGGGGGTTGGATAGTGCTGTGGAGTGTGTCATACAAACTAAAAAAAAAAATAGTTCACACAAAAGAGGGACAATAAAGGAGGAAAGATATCTTTAGTAAAGTAGAAAAGGAATTCACTAGCATATGCAATTATTAAAAAAAAAAAAAGTCTTTATACCCAGACTATTGTTGCCAAGAGATGTCAAACAAAAATAAGCTATAGTTCATATCAGAGTTTATCATTATCACAAAGGATTCAAGTTTGTCCTTCCTTCCTGCCATCCATCTGTTCAAGAAAGTCATTCATGTGTCTCAATTGAATCAAGAAGAAGTAAGAAAGAGGGGAGGGAAAGGGGGAAGGGAGAGGAAAAGGAGGAGAAAAGAAAAAAGAAAAAACCCGAAGGGGAACACCTATTAGACAACTAATACACACAAAATTGTAAGTAATGGGATGAAATATTCTACACCTTTTTTTCTATTCTTAGTATATTTGTAACAACAACACTTAAAGATATAGAGCATTTAGAATAATTATGCTTAAAACAATGGTGACAATAGAATTGACGTATAACACTTAAAACTGCATTTTTTCACTATTTGGTATATTTAGAACACACGTAATACAATGTTAGACGCACACTTTATATCAAATTTAAATTAAGAATATGATTAATTACAATGTAGGACCTAGGACCTATACATTACAATTTTAATGCACTTAAAATTTGACTATAGGATAAGCTCTGAAATATATAACATAAAACAATTGCTTTTGAATAATTATATAAATGTTGAGTATGTCTAATATCCTAGAGGTATTTCCCCACAGACTTTTGAAACGAGTATCCTAAATTTCATCCTTCTTGATATATTTGCCCCAACATATACACAAATAAAATATGTGTTAAGGAATTACAGAATCTTTAATAGATAAGTCTTTGTTACATTATTGGATAAAATAGATGATAATGGAAAAAGAACCCCCCCCCCCCCCCCGTGCTGAGCCACCAGCATCTGTATGCCCCTGAGACCATCTCAGGGTAGCCACTAGGGTTGCCACCTGGCCAGTAATTTACTGGCACAGCCGGTATTTGGGTTCTTGGGGCCGGGGCGGTATATGTAATATACCGCCAACGCAAGGTATATTACTTCCCCCTTCCCAACTCCCCTTCCCCAGTACTTACCTTCTTGCTGCTGTCTCCCGGTGCAAGGACTGGCTGGAGAAGGGGGGAGGAGGGTGGCATAACGAGCATATTGAGGGGCAAAATCCTGGCATATTAAGTGGCAATATCCTGGCATATTAAATGGCAATATCCCTGCATATTAATTGGCAATACCCTGGCATATTAATTGGCAATACCCTGGCTTATTAATTGGCAATACCCTTTTTGACAGATCATAAAATTCTTGATACATTTGAAGGATCGAACATTGGAACAATTATATGGTCTGATCATGCTCCAGGTAATATCTTGGTAACAAATAATTCAGGATGTAAACATGTTTACCAATGGAGACTTGATGAATCTTGTTTCTCTTCAGAGACCACTAAAAACCTACCACCAGATCAAGCCAGAGAATATGTGAGTATCAACGATAACGGGGATGTTAGTTCAGTAAATGTGTTATGAGAGGTCACTTGATTAAAATAGAAGCACAAAAGAGGAAGGACAGAGGGGCAACTCTGTCTGACCTCTACATACAACTAGCCCAGTTAACGACCCAGAATAAAATCAACCCCGATCCACTTCAGACCGATAAAAATTTTCTAATTCAGTCCCAGATAAAACAAAGACTAGAGGAAAAAGTAAAGTATATGACATACATCATTAAAACAGCAGTGGTATAACAGCAACAATAAAGTGGGTAAGCCTCTCTCTAGTAGACTTAAATCAGAATTTACAAAGAAAGCAATTAAAAAGATTGTAGTAGGCCATACAATATGTCTGCCCGCCTCTCAAATAAGCAAAGCTTTTGCTAAATATTATTCCTCCCTATATAATCTTGAGAGAACTAAAACCTCTCTTCTGGACATAGAAGCTTTTTTTTCTAGATTGAGCCTCCCGAAATTGGACCTTACAAAATTGGACTACCTAAACCAGTGGTGTCCAAACTTTTTTCAAAGAGGGCCAGACTTGATGAAGTGAACATGCGTGAGGGCCGACCATTTTGCCTGACAGTTAAAATTAAGTACAAATGAACTATTTTATGCAAACTTTATTGCAAACGATTTGAATGACAATTCTAAACAGTAGTAAAATCACTCTGCCTTTCATATCTGAAGGCCAGATGAAAAAAAACAACAACACAAGATGCTGAAATATATGTCAGGAACACAACTAACCTTTCCCATATCTGTCTGTCTCTCCACTGCCATCCCATATCTGTCTGTCTCTCCTCTGCCATCCCATGTTTGTCTGTCTCTCCTCTGCCATCCCATATTTGTCTGTCTCTCCTCTGCGAACCCATGTCTGTCTGTCTCTCCTCTACCATTCCATTTATGTCTCTCTCTTCTCCCTTCCCATGCATGGTTCTCTCGGCCAATTTGCCCAATAATATGCCAGTGTTATATGCCATTTAATATGCCCCAGCCAATTTGCCCAATAATATTCCAGTGTTATTTGCCATTTAATATGCCCCTACCAATTTTCCCAGCAATATGCCAGTGTTATTTGCCATTTAATATGTCCCTGCCAATTTTCCCAATAATATGCCAATGTTATTTGCCATTTAATATGCCCCTGCCAATTTTCCCAGTAATATGCCAGTGTTTTTTGCCATTTAATTTGCCCCTGCCAATATTCCCAATAATATGCCAATGTTATTTGCCATTTAATATGTCCCTGCCAATTTTCCCAGTAATATGCCAGTGTTATTTGCCATTTAATATGTCCCTGCCAATTTTCCCAATAATATGCCAATGTTATTTGCCATTTAATATGCCCCTGCCAATTTTCCCAGTAATATGCCAGTGTTTTTTGCCATTTAATTTGCCCCTGCCAATATTCCCAATAATATGCCAATGTTATTTGCCATTTAATATGCCCCTGCCAATTTTCCCAGTAATATGCCAGTGTTATTTGCTATTTAATATGCCCCTGCCAATTTGCCCAGTAATATGCCAGTGTTATTTGCCATTTTATATGCCCCAGCCAATTTGCCCAGTAATATACCAGTTATTTGCCATTTAATATCCCCTGCCAATTTGCCCAGTAATATACCAGTTATTTGCCATTTAATATCCCCTGCCAATTTGCCCAGTAATATGCCAGTTATTTGCCATTTAATATCCCCTGCCAATTTGCCCAGTAGTATGCCAGTTATTTGCCATTTTATATGCCCCAGCTAATTTGCTCAGTAATATGCCAGTTATTTGCCATTTTATATGCCCCTGCCAATTTGCCCAGTAATATGCCAGTTATTTGCCATTGTATATGCCCCAGCCAATTTGCCCAGTAATATACCAGTGTTAGTTGCCATTAATATTCCCCAGCTAATTTGCCCAATAATATGTCAGTGTTACCTTATCATTAATAAGCCCCTGCCTCTTTCCCCAGTACTTTCCACCAATCTCCCCAGTCCCCAGCACTTACCTTTCCCTGGTGGCTAGTGGCAGGCAGCATGGTCTTCTCCATGCTGCCTGTTCGTCTCACAGGTGGTTGTGCCGATAGGTCACGTGACCCGGCGCGCGTATGACGTCAGCGCGCCGTTCACGTGACCTGTCGGCACTTCCGTGTCGGCACACTGCACGGGGAGCCGAACAGGCAGCACGGAGGTTTCTCCGTGCTGCCTGTTCGGCTCCCCGTGCAGCCTGGCAGGCAGAGCGATGCCTTCTCACCTCCGTCTCTGCCTGCAAGCTTTTTTTTTTTTTCAGAGAGAGACATTGATCAGCCGTGTCTCTGGGGCCGTATGGAAGTAAAGGACGGGCCGCAACTGGCCCGCGGGCCGGACTTTGGACATGACTGACCTAAACCAACCTATAGGCAATGAGGAAATATCTCTAACAATAAAAAATCTAAAAAATGGAAAGGCCCCAGGCCCCGACGGCTATACCGCTAAATTTTATAAATTTTTAGAACCTATAATAACTCCCACACTGAGTAAGTTCTTTTTGGAGATTGGGAAATCCAAGAGAATCTCCTCAGATTTACTAGGGGCTATGATTTCCCCCATCCTGAAGTCAGATAAAGACCCTCATTTTATAAGCAACTACCGTCCGATCTCGCTCATAAATCTAGATATAAAGATCTTTTCTAAGATTCTAGCCGATAGGCTTAGTCTGGTTATTTCAGACTTAATTCATCCAGACCAGTCTGGATTTGTGAAAGCGAGATCTGGAACTGATAACGTTAGGAAATTATTAAACATCATACAAGTTGTGAATAGGACACTTCTTCCTACGATATTTATCTCTGTCGACGCCGGAAAAGCGTTTGACAGAGTAAGTTGGAACTTTTTGTCCGCTACCTTGGATGGCTTCGGGATGCGGGGACTCTTTAGGGACATGGCTTTGGCTCTGTACTCTTCTCCTAGAGCAAAGATCTACGGTAATGGTTTAGACTCAGAATGGTTCCCTGTGGGAAATGTAACGAGGCAGGGGTGTCTTCCAGCCCCGCTCCTTTATATCCTTACAATTGAACCTTTAGCAATATACATTAGACAACTTAAGGATATTACAGAGATATATCTGGGAGACACACAACAAAAAATAACATTGTTCGCAGACGATATCATATTGACACTATCAAACCCTGGCCAATCAATACCAGCAATCCTTAAATGTATAGAGGAATATAGTATGCTCTCTAACTATAAAATAAATATGAAGAAAACACAAGTAATATGCTGCCATCTTTCGCCCGACTTGAAACTGAATTTGGAATCAAGTTTTAATTTTATCTGGTCTATCGACCAAATCTCATACTTGGGAATTAAAATAAACCTTTAAGACCGAAACATGGATTCAAAACAATTATATGGGTTTGTATCATGAGCTGTCTTCCATGTTTATGAAATGGAACAAAATCTATGCTTCCTGGTTAGGAAGACTTAACATACTTAACACTTATATTATACCAAAATTGGACTATTATCTGCGAACAATTCCATTACGTGTCCCCAGAGATATCTTAATCCTCTTTCAGAAACTCTTTATCTCATATGTCTGGAGCGGCAAGAAAACCAGAATTGCGATGAGAACTATGACTACTAAATTAGCTAAGGGGGGCCTATAATTTCCGGATGTGCTCCTTTTACATGATACAACAATGTTCTCACACTTTATGCAATGGGGAAATCCTACCTCAAAAAATAAAACCTGGTATATCTATGAAAGATTAAATTGTAGACAGATTGACCCTAAATGCCTATTTTGGTTGGATAGGTCCAATTCCGGGAGGTTAAATATTGATAACAAGATTGATCAACAAGTTTTTCTTTCTATTGCCCCAATTAAGGATCGACTATATCCAAAAGATTGCATTTCTAAGGAGACCTCATTAGCAATCCCTAATGACCCAAGATCTCAATTTGAGACATTGGTTTGAGTTAGTAATTTTAAAAATCTCAGATATAACTAATGAATCAGGTCTCTGCTCCTTTGCTCAACTTCAAACTAAATTCTCTCTTCAAACTTCCGAATTTCTCACTTATACAAGAGTAATTGGACTACTGAGTAGACTAACAATTATCAATGAAGGACCACTTGAAAAACTCTCCCACAGCGCTCTCCCTAAAATAACATCAAAAGTTAGATACATAATAGCAACCAATGCTTAAGTAATAAAATTAGGTAATATTAACAAATGGGAAATAGATATGGGTAAAACCTTTTCAATCCAAGAATGTTCAAAATCCTTTGAAACTGTTAGAAAAAACATCCATTGTATTAATATTCAGGAAAATTATGTAAAAATCTTACACAGATGGTATATGGTTCCAACACAGCTATGTAAATTTCAAAAATATACATCAAATCTCTGTTGGCGTTGTGGTCTAACCCCAGGTTCATTACTACATATATGGTGGGAGTGTAAATCTTAAAGAGAATGTTTTGTATCTCACCTCAAAAATTGGGCTGGATATTGGTTCTCTTTCCCCACCAAAATTCTTGTTCCATCTTGATTTCCCAGGGCTCCCTAAACCACACTTGATACTATTAATACATATCCTTATGGCAACGAAGCTCTGTTTATCAAGGCACTGGAGAAAGACCACAATTCTAACTCTAAATGATATTAAGATACAGATAAACTACCAGGCCTCTATTGAAAAAGCAATCTTTTACGACAATATGAGACTGTCCGATTACAATAACATCTGGGGGAAATGGTTGTCCCTCTTTTTGTCCCCCTAACAAAACCTTAGTCCCTTTCCCTTTACCCTTTCTCCTTTCGTTGCCCTGCGAGGGGAGACGGGCGGTCTCCCACTGGCCTCCACGCCACAGATATATAATGTGTTGTTTTGATGGCATGTTAGCATGCACTGACGGTGTGAAGTTCTTATACGTATTGGAATATGACGACGATTTGTCCATTATTGATAAACTAAGCCTAGTAGTTATATGATTGCCTCTTTCCTCTTTTTGTTACGCGATCTATGTGGAAATTTTAATTTAATTTTTGGACTTTTCTTTTTGACAATTTAAACTTAATTGCATTTTATTTTTTTTTAATTATGTATGTTATATACGTGACTGTCCTTTTGTATGTTTATAATAAAATGTAAAAAAAAAATAGTCATTCATGTGTCACTAATTTACTGAGTGCTATAATATTAAGGCATGAGTTTAATTTTTCTATGTGTTCTTTTGACTTCCTTTCTATTGTCCAGTACTGTTATTCACCATATTGCGTATTCAGGTCTGAATGTTGTCACGTCTGTAAGCACTGCAGGAAGAACAATGAAATCACTGTCTAACTTATTAACCCCTTAGTGACAAGACATTTTGACCTTGACTTTTCCATGGTGACAATGACTGTTTTTACATTTCTGGGGTGATTGTGTTTAGCTGTTATTTTCTTCTCTCCCACATAACCTGTACCCACACAAATTATAAGTTGTTTTTATCGTCATAAGAAGGGCTTTCATTAGATACCATTATGTTCATCATATCTTATAATTTACTACAAAAAAATCATAAAATATGATGAAAAAATGTAAAAAACACTTTTTCTAACTTTTGACCTAAAATATAATTTACACAAATACAATAATTAAAAAAAGACCCCAGCTAAATAGTTTCTAAATATTGCCCCGAGTTCAGAAGTATGCATGTTTCCATATTTTTCTGAATTTCTTGCAAGTTATGGGGCAAAAATAGTGTTTTTTTTTTTTTCCTATATTGAGCTTTTACCCTAACCCGAACCCTAAATTTAACCCAGACACTAAATGTAACCCCAATTCTAACCCTTATGCTATCCCTTAATATATTTTAATTTAATATTAACCCTATCCCTTATGCTAAAAATTATTTAATTTTAACCCTAACAGCTCATCTAGCCCTAATCCTAGTTTTAAGATAATTAAATATTTTTTTTTTTTTTTACATTGCAATGTTGCTGACTGCTTCTAGGGGCAGTCAAGCAACATATTCAGAGCGACAGAAGTGAATTTTTTTTCACTTTCAAAGCTCTTGACCACAAGAGGGCATAGCCATATTGCTGGAGCATGCTGCTCCGTCAATATGGTACCCACGATTGCTCCGTGGGGCGATGGTGGGTGCCCCAGACACCAAATTTCTTAGTAACCTTTCCTGAATGTTATATCTGAGGTACAGTACATATAAAGGGAGATTTACCAAGACAAAAGGCTATAGAGCTTGCTGCACATTTAAACAGTGACTATAGCATTTTAAATGTGCTTTTGCCCTTGGACCTTCTCCAAACATATTCAACAGCCCTTGCTTCCCAGTGATGGGTAGTGAGTGCCATCTATGCCAGTGTATCACATTGCTGGTATTTGTTCTTGAGTTTAAACCCAAGTGGACCTACTTTTGAACTGTTATGTTCATTTCCTTATAAAATGGATAGGCTTTTGTCTTCTTCATATGGAGGTAGCCGGAGCAGTGGGTTTGCATAGGCAATACAGCTATTTTACACTGACATGCATATAGCGTTGCCAGCCACCCAGCAGTTTACCAAAAGGCCAGCAAAAAATTGGCTTGATGCCAATGTTAAGTACATTTTGCAAATAGTTATATACATTTGGTAGGCTGATCCGTTGGATTTTTTGTGTGTTGATAACTACAGGAAATGTGTTATATATATATATGCAAATTATTATTCAAAATGATTCCTCAAATTACATAAGTAGTTAATAAAGTTGTTAACAATTTCCTGATAATGCCCCGGCCACAGTCCCACCTTTGACCTCTTCTCCCAAAACAAAAGTGTGTCCATTTCAAATGTTGGGAAGTATGTAGCCCCTTAGGTGATTTAAAAATAAAAAAACAAAAGCAGCTTTCATGCAAAATATTCTTTTTATTTCTGCAATACCGTGGAAGGGATATGCTGAGATTGGACTAATCATTTTTTTAGATGAAAAATGTTAATATTTATTAAACTCATTTAAGCATTTGTTGCATCAAAATATCAATCTTGAGTCTCTACTAATATTAAATGAGACATCAAGGTCACTAGGGTCATTGTTATCTCTGAAAACATTAGCATTCTTTTAATACAGACATTACACAAAACAACGTGTCATTCCATACATCCATGAAATATATCGATATGAGATACAATAAATGTGTGAAGATTTGCACCATGCAAAATATTGCATTGTAGTGTAACATAGCAACAGGTTGTTTAAATGCAATTTCACAAAATGAGTCACAACACCCACATACATAGAATGTCACGAACACTATAAAATCTGAATAAACCGCTTGCAATGAATCATAGTCGACAATAAAGTTGAACAGAATGCATCACCCCGTGTTCTATATAAATAATTCATTTATTTCATTGCTATCAAATTTTTTTTCATTTTTTTTTTCTTTCAAACAATGATATTCTAATTAATGTTCCTGTTATGGAAAATTCCTGAACCTGCTCAATAGAGCCCCTAGTTCTTTTGCTTGGTACCTCATAGAAACATAGAAACCTCTAACATACATTTGCATCACTGGCTGTTTCTTCTGAAATGTCTCCTGAACCCTTGCCTCTCATGTTTCTGCTTCCTCTTGCGTGGACCTTACAGTCCAAAAACATGTATGTGAATAATTGTAACAAGTAATGTCTATTTTTCAGTAGTGCAATTTTGGAAACTCAGCAGTATTGTTCATTGTAAACAAACTTTTTTGTTACATGCCATCATCTACCTATTGATGTCTATCTTTAAGTCTATTTGTCTGCAAGTAAATGTATGTGTTTGTCACTTTTTGAACGTTTGCCTATTTACAGGCCCTGCAGGAACCTGTTACATTTTTACTAAGTTACTAGTGACATCATGAAGGCGTGCTAAACCCAGACGTTCAGGGGCGATGCGATTCTGTTAAATGTAACTGGTGCGATTCTGTTAAATGTAACTGGTACTCACAAATGAAGTTGTCGAATGTTTCCAACTTGGTTACTGTGACTTTAAGTTTAACATTCCCTTCTCAATTCCTTGCAATTACCTTTTTTGTGAACAAAGTGCCAACATTTTTAATTACTGGTACATACAATGGGAGCTGTGGCTGGGTTAACTTTGTCTTTAATAGAAGGAGCGAGACGGACTATATGAAATCCTTCCTTATGATGATCCCTTCAAACTGCCTCCTAAATTCAGCCAGGGGCTCTAGCCCCAAATCTTATATGAATATAAGATATATGTCTGCCTTTTATCTAATTATTTTTGTGGTGCTAGCCATCTGTGACACTGGTTAGTAGTAGCATGCACCCTTGGAAAAAAAACCGACAAGAAGTCATATAAGACCCCAAACCTCTATTAGCAAAGATCGGAACTTGGGAGAAAGGCTTATTTCAGCTATATGGTTATGCTTTCCTGCATAGTTGCCAACATTAGAAAAAAATATCCAGGGACATGTTGCAGCACAGCTGTCAAAAATGTACCACACCCACTGCCCCCAAAGCTCCTCCCACTGCCCACCCCACATAATTAGCATAATTTAGTGCCTCCTAGTTATTATAGTGCAGATTATATCACTAAATTCCCACCAACCAGGGCCTATTTTCCTTGCTTGTTAAACGTTCATTATGCCAGACCCATAGCACTGCACCATTATTTTTTGTTCAGAATAGGGAAATTGACTTTTCAAAGCAGTTGATAGGTTGGACACATAAAAAAGTACATTGAGCTTTATATTTGCTCCTTATGCATACACCCATTGAAACACGCTGTGCCAGTCACAGGAGGTTAGTGAGAAGATATAGTTATGATATAATAAAATTATTTAGAAAAAATGCATTCCTTTTTTTTAATATCCTGCCTCCTTTACTCCATTTCTCCTGCCCTTTTTCATTATTGCCATCACATTCCTTGCTACAGAACCTGATTGCGCCCACACAACTTGCCACAGCACCACCTTGCACCCATGTGACTTGCCACAGCACCCAGCTAGCACCTAAATGTCTTGCCACAGCACCCAGAATGCATCCACAGGTCTTTCCAGATCACCCAGATTGGTGCAATGTGGGTGTTCTGGAAAGACCTGTGGATGCATTCTTGTACAGGCTGGCTGTGTAAGAGCACAGCTTGTTGGTGCAACAAGCTGTGCTCTTACACAGCCAGCCTGTACCACTCAGACCTGTTCTCTTACACAGCCTGATGTAACGCTATCCAGCCAGACTCTCTTACATAGTTCTGTTCTCATACATCTTTAATTAACTGCTCTCTCCCACTACCCAGACAGTCTCTCTCTCATTTCTCCCAGCCCTGCACTCTCTCCCACTCCTCCACCCCAATATCTCCCAGCTTTGCACTCTCTCTCTTCCAAAACAGCTCTCTCTTCCAGCCTTACACTCTAACTCCAGATTATAATCTCGATTTTGCTGGGACTGGGAAAAATGAGACAGTTGGCAACTGTTTCCTGCTGTTGTGGACTACAATTTAAAATGGAGTCACAAAGTAATCACATACCTTAAAACTAAAGGTCAAGCATAACCATGCCATATATTTTTTGCAATGTCTCTAGCATAATGAATAAACATTCCAATGTTTCTCGGTACAGCAGTAGGGTTGCAACTTTATCTTCATAAAATCACACCCATAATTGTGGTTTGGGGAGATGGCGGAGCCATAAAAGAGTGGGGCCACAAAGCGTGAAGCCATAAAAGGGGCGGGGCATTGCCGGTGTTGTATTTATGTTTTATGTAGTTATAATTGTACCAATTGAACATAGCTTCCCTGATACAAAATGGTATTATTTTTAATATTATATAATTATTGTTATATATGTCTGCTTTGCGAATGCCACCTCCACTGTCAGGCTAACCATCATTACAAAAAGTGCTGATCCCTGCTCCAGCTTGTTTAATCAATACATTGTTCTTCAAGCAACTGCCTAGGTTGCAATTGTTTGGTTTACTTTGATTTAGAATCCAAAATGGTCTTGTGTGTGAGAATTTACCAGAGGCAGGTACTGTACGGTTTTGCAACTCTAGGCCACAGCCTTATTAAGGCAAACACTGATATACCAGTTATTGTTGACTACAAATGGTCTTGCCTCCAGGGTATGTGCATGTTACTTGGTTCAGTACAAATATCAATGTTGTACCTTACATCTGCTTTGTTTTCTGTTTTTATACGCATTTGGAAATGCATAGCATTTCACTTCCCCCTAGTGCTTATTTCTGGAAGTAATTTCCCTCTGGTAGAACTATTCAAGCAGAAAACAAATGGTAAAACATGTTTATTCTGACCCTTTATTTATTGTGAGAAGGGCTTTGCAGAATTACAAACATCTTTCCAGAATTAGGAATAGCATTCACTTTATGTCCATTTTACCTAAAATTTTGGTATTTAAATATTAGAAAGCCATAGTGCAAAAAGTGTAAGCAAATTCCTAAATAAAAACTGTTTTAAATATGTCTGTTGAGTCTCCTGTTTATGACACCTCCTGTGGCTTGATATGCAAATTTTCAATGGAAAATGTGCAGTTTGCATATCAAGCCACAGGTGATGTCATAAACAAGAGACTTGGGCTTGTTTAATTATATTTTATTTTATACATTATAATAGAGACTTCTTCACCACCTTCCAATTACCCCACCCACCCCAATATGCAGATTGCAAAGCTATGAAAAAAGTAACACTCTTTAAAGGGTCGGTCACTTCTATATAGTAGGGGTTTCCCAAATGTGTCCAAAACCCCCCAAAACATTCAGTAATGGTGAATAATCACTTGTTAGTCATAAACAAATGGTTATTTAACAGTTATACAAAGCTGTTCAAAACAAGTTTCAAGTAACTTTTTGGAAACAAAAAAATACATGTTTAGGGATACTGTGATAAAAGGCAGTTGTCAAATGGGCCGCATATTGGACCCCCCTAAGTGGCTGAAATGTTTTATGCTATTGCTAAAGCAACAGTACTGCCTTATTGGAGTAAGGCCTCCTTATTGGATGTCACTGGTTTTCAAGGACACAGTGAAATTATTTTCAATATAAAAATTACAGGGAATATGGCCCATTCAGTTTGCGGAAATAAAATCTAAGTTGTAAAAAGTACGTTGTTGTTTTTTAAATGGCTGTGCCGACAAATATGCAGCAAAACATTGGTAAAAGCATTGTATGTAGTCAGTGTTGAGAAAGTATATTTACAGTTTATTCTTTTGTTTGCTTGTAGGAGTCCAGAACTGCTAAGATCAGAACGCACGTTCTCTATTGAAGAGAGACACTCATCCACAGACTCAAACAAAGCTTCCAGTGGCGATGTTTCTCCTTACGACAATAACTCGCCGATTTTATCTGAAAGATCTGCCATTGCAAGACAAGACAACATAGCTAACTCGGAAAAACACTTTAAGATGCCTGAACATCACACGTTGGTTGGTCACTTATTGTCCAAAACAAGAGAAAATTCTCCAGCACAGTCAACTACTAAAGGTATGTTAGTATGATGTCGAGAAAGGGATAATCTATATTTGAGTATGGTAAAAAAATTGGCTTCAGGCCAATGTTAAGTCTATGGAGACAGTACCAAGGCCGGTATTTTTCTGGAGAAAAGGTGGCAACCCTAAGTTTAGTGCTAACATTCAACTTTGCAGGAAGGTTAAACTGCATCTGTGCCAGCCAACATAAGGGGCTTTTTTTCATGAAAGAGAGAATTGCTGGGAATTTAGATGGAAACTGCAAACTTAAGGCCAAAGTAGCAGAGTTGAAAAATTCTCACGTTCTGTTGACTGGGAGAATTTTCAAACTCTATTTTTAAACGGTTATTTTGGCCTAAGTTTGCAATTCTCATCTCAATTTCCTGCAGTTGACCTAGAGGTAAACTTGTCATGCACATGGTTTGTGATTGACAGATTCACTTAAAGCTACTAGGTGTAATGGTGAGGCTTAGACTTCTCAAAATAAAATGCAGTTTTCTGGCAATTTTTAGTAATTGATTTACCTATTATATACATTTTATTTGTATGCCAAATATTTACAAAAAAAATAATCTGTTATTTTAATTTTGAAGTTCCTGAAGAAACCATCCACATATGGGGTACCTGGCATACAACACTGAAGACCCCAGCTAAAGAACCAGGATTGGCCGATGCAGGTATACATCATCCTACTAATGAAAAATGCTTTGCTAAACTGATATTAAGCTAGAAAATGTGAAAGGTCATATGAATGACTCAAGGTCATAACATTTTGCAATTGTAATACTAGCATCCCCAGGAGACAGAAAAAAAAAATGTTGACAATAAAAATAGGTAGGATAGCTTGAAGAATATGTATCTGTAACATTCATACTGATCTGTGTTATTTATTAAATATCTACACTGGAAAACAAAATATGAAATGTAGAATTTTTCTGGGTGTATAAGTATAATGAAACATGGTGGGTCCATCACTATAAGAAAACAGATTGAAAAGGCTAAATCTAAGTTTGCCCAAAGGATTTGGTGGATGTAACGAGTTGGTCAGAGGGTCTCTTTCTGTTTATTCCATCCAAATACTTCTTTGAGTAAAAAATAATGGTTTTTATATGCATAGAGCAATTGTGAGGCCACGTTTTAAAAATAGAACAATTAAATTAATGCCAATTTTTTTATTATTTATAAATCTTTATTTTGAATTTTCTTTCAGATTTCTTCCATATAATGTATCTTGCATTCACATATAACAAAACAAATACTACATATCCAAAGGGAGGGGGGGAGCCAAGAAATTAGTAAATGATATAAATACTTCTCTTTTGCTATATCATTCACCACATTCCTATGCTATATTCCTTCCATATATTATGTAATTATCTATAAAACCACACACAAAAAATAACCACGTGTGAGCAGTGTTGTTCATCTTGGGTCTCCAGGATCTTATTTCTCAAATTCTATATATCTCATTAATCATATTTTAATTAATTGTAACTTGCCAATTGTTTCAAATTATTTCAATTCCAATTGAATGCCAGTGTTAATGTCCCTGCTGATTTCTCCACTTTTAGAATTTTGTCCCTGAATTGCTAATTGTACAACACTCCTATCTAGCAGAACCTTTTCAATCTATACCCAAACATCATTATAATCTTCAGATGTTGCAGGACTGCATTTCCCATACTCCTCTGCCAGCCTCTTAGCTGAAAGAGCATCATGGGTGATGTAGTTCATCATCAGCTGGCGGGCCGCAGGTTCTACCCCCCTGCATTAGAGAGCTGAACAAAAATAAATACGTAAATATAATAAATTAAGCAACTCAACTGAGTGTACTGATGAAATGAGTAGTGGTCTCTATTGACCTCTAGTGGTTGCAGATAATACAGCACAAGACACTAGCAAATATGCATTACTGGTAACAAAAGTGGTAATGCAAGGATAACTTTACATTCATAATTTCAGCCTAGTTAATCTTTTTTTACATGCAATATTAACTGAACATCTGAAACTTTATTCACTAAACTGAACTGACAAACTGCAACTACCCGGCATTAATAGCTGATTTTTGAAAGATAGGGAAGGTGGTGGATTTTGCTTACTCATCTATTCATGTTTGACTTTTGCAAATCACGTGTCAGTTCATATTTAATGAGTAGTCCTTAAAGTATTGTGGCATGTATATAATGGTGCAATATGCTGTTTTTTTGTTACTGGTCACCAACCGTGATTGATATCTATTGTTTGGAAATAACCAATCATAAATCTGGTTTCTCTAAAAGAGATCATTTAATTTATTTTACTTGTCTCCTATTTTATTATCTTATTACCTAGTTTATTTAGAATTCCAAGATTTTTGAAATGTAAAACAAACAAGCCCCTATATTTATATATTTTCTAGTCTTGTTGTGCTATGTATTTATTTCATAAACATATTGTATTGATGATGGTAAAAAGTAATTTAGATGTAGCTGCAGTTATACATTCTCACTTTGCCAGAGAGTAGAGTAGCCATGCATATACCCCATTCATTGGTAATTACAAAAGCTTTGCAATGAAATATCTCTTGATCTACGAGATTTGTTACAAGTTTGGTTAGCATAATGTATTAACAGGGAAAGGCAAAGTGTCTGTACAAGGACACCAGAGTCCGTGGCAAGGTCTGTGAAGGTCCATAGAGCATCATTAAAGTGTCTCTAGATTGTAAGCTTGCGAGAAGGGTTCTCTACCTCATGTACAAGTCTGTTCTAGTTTGTCTAACTTAGTATGTAGTTCGCTTCTATGCTCTGTACCTAGTGCTACGTAAATTGTTGGCGCTATATAAATAAATGTTAATGTAATGTAATGTAATGTGTCCGTCATAGACCCCAGTAAATGTCCACCATGAGCAATCTTGGTGCCTAAACCCTATAAATAAATCTGTCTTTTTCTATATAAAACAGACCTGTCATGATGATGATAATAATAGAGCTGGAAGATAACACAAGTCATGTTTGTATGTTGATGTTGGTTTAATAATTTATATATTTTTTTTTATTAACATATTGTTTTACGTCCTCAAAGGTTCATATGGCAATCTTCATGAAAGTACTTCTATGCAACAAGGGCAACATTCTCAATCCCATGGCACCCAGGCACAGAACTGGTCAATGTGCAAAACCTCATCACCAGAATTAGACAATGGCAGGCCAAATATTAGAAGGACACAAACATCTACTGCCCTTCCGGAGTTCCGGACTCACATTCCAGTATCACGTTTTTTCAGCACTCCTCAAACAGAGATGGGGAAAAGGAGCTTAGACCACTCGTCAAAATGTGAGCATCACCTGACCTTGGGCAGCGTGGAAGACATAACTAAGGAAGTGTTACCCTGCACTCAAAATAAACCTGCACCGTTAAATTTAAGACAGTGGGACATTAGTAAAAATGATGCAAAACTCCCACCACCATATCCAGGTTCATTAAAACAAGCTACAGCTCAGCCTTATCGATCAACAATATTCCCAGCTGAGCAGGCGTTGTGGAAATTACCAAGGCCTGAGATGGCTGTGGGGACATCATCAGTAAGGACTCCATCCACTGAACAATCTGTTCAAAGTAGACATACGTCATTGAAAAATCCAACCACCAACAGCAACAACTTGGCTGAACAAGACTGGCAGGAATGGCAAAGGGAAAGATGTCAAATTTGGAAGCTTTTGTCTGCAGATAACCCAGATACTCTTCCAGAAACATTGGTATGATGGATATTACAAGAGAAAATGGGCAGAGTTCTCTGTATCATGCTTAGGGACTTAAGACTGAACTTGCTGAAATTGATAAACTTTTTTTTATTTTTTTTACACATTTTTAAATTGATTTTAAAAAAATTGCAACAGTTTTGGAACCATTTTTGGCTTCCATGAATATATCACTGCCAGTTAATTATTTTGTTTATACTGCTTATACCTGATAATTTTGTCATTAAATATTCAGTCGTGAATGATAAAGGTGAAGAGTAAAAATAAGAATACGGTTCAGTGACTGCTTTATGCTATCTGCACATATACATTCCTATGACTTGTATAGACCAAGTTTAGAGTTTGCCTATACTTTACCTTTACTTACAGAAAATAAATGAACAATGAAAATAGCTTTCATCTTCACTGCACTTTACCATAATAGTACTCTAGTAATTGTAAAATATGCACAATTATGTGCCTTGAAACACTGTCTTCTTGGAAATTCCTGCTCATATTGCTTTGAACAGACAAAAAAAAAAGACATCATGGTTACATTACAATTACAGAATTGCATTCTGACATGTTTTCATACTTTATTCTAAATATATTTATAGAAACGTCTTTTAACTGTTTAGAGAGCAGTACAGGAAGAGCCTCAGAATTAAGGCCTAACCTAGCTACATTTAAGTGACTTAAGCAAGTTTCATTTAATCTAAACTAACTGTTTTAGTGCTACATTTTCTTCTAATGCAGGTTTCGTCTGTGCAGCACAATCATTGAAGGCACATGATCAGATATCGTAGTACAACCCCATTACCTGCCCTAGAGAATAATTTTATGGGCGTGGCTAAATGAGTTACAAACTGTTGCCCCACCCACATTCTCCCACTTTGGTCATGTGCAGCCCATTTCCGCCTCATGCCTTTTATAGTAACTATTTTAGATGGTATTGTGGCAATATTTGTGCCTGGGATGTAAATGAAGCCAACCGTTAAGCTTTGTACAAATATATATACATGTATATTTATCCTGTGTAGTTTCCTATATTGTTTCCCAACAATAAACTGGCATTACAATGTTAGGCAAGATATACAGTAAGTTTAATTTTGGCATGACAGCTCAGCAAAAAAAGTAAGAATGCGGACATGGCTTTCAAAAAAGTTAGCAGTATTAAAATACATAAAATAAAAAATATTATCTTTAGTTTTACAATTACCCAATAATAATGTAAAATGGAATATAAAGACAGTGCCAAAGACTTTGAAAGATTTATTATAATTTAAGTATGTTAGAGGGTCAACTTCTACGTTGAAATGTGCTTGTTGCCGAAAAATGTAATTGTAAGTCAAGCTTTGGACATATGGTAGTGTGACCATCCAGGATCATTGCAATTTGTTAATGCCTGTTTTATACCTGAAATTTTTATTTTATCTTGTTATTTAAATAAGAAGAAAATCTTTATGATTTATGACAGTCGTTGTGATAGTTACATTAAAAATTATTAGTTTTGTGCATCACACGTACTGCATCTTTTCTAGTAAAGTATTGTATAAGGTGATCACATGCAGAATGTGCAAGTTCTGCCAAAATGCTGACAAATATGATATAGTAGAAATGTTTATAAAGTCTTGTTCATGTATATATAAATATAAATAAAATGTATGTTTCATATAGCACAGTGTTATACAGGTACTTCATGACTGGTCACACTACATATTCAATAACTGACCAATTTTGCTGAAAAGGGATTCTTATTCTGGACTTCTATGAATTGTCCATGTTGTTTATATTTTGTGACCCAATGCATATATTTTGACTGCTAAATTTTACAATTTAAATCCTTGAATTTCTTTTTAATATCAGGGATTTACAACCAAATATTGAAAGCTAGGAGAACTGAGTTTGCACCAAAAAAATGCTAAGATTTATCTTAAAAAAAATACTGGGTACCATTCACAGGGCCTTTTATAGCATACTACAGGCGTATCAAGCTTTGCTCCATGAATCTCAGAGAGAAATGTTCTAAATTATGGAAAAATGTGCAAGGAGAAAGCACTCCATCTCTTATAACAGTGTTGTCCAACATTTTAAAAGGTAGGGCTGGAGGCTAGCACTATTAAATAACTTGTTTAATGCCATGAGGCCTATGTTCTTTTTTTCTTGGTTCCATGAAGTTGGCTCCTGTACACAACTCCCTGATGGGTTCTTCTTTTTCTAGGGCCACAAGTAAGACGACCGTTTCTTCTGCTACTATCTTAATGTGCTGTGTCACATGAACATGGAAATGGCAATATGTACAGGGCTGTAATGAGAGATTTTTGTTTACTTCAGTAGTACATATTCATTTTCAAAATAAGAAAACCACTGTACCTATTTCTATTGTAGGTACACAACTTTGGCAGAACGAAAAGTTACATCATAAATTAACATTCAGCAGAACAACATTTTTTTTTTTCTGTTAGTCTGTGGACCTAAGTTTTTCGCTTCCCCTAAATGGTTATATTCCTACTTAGTAAACTGCTTGAGTACACACAATGGACTTTTTACCTGCCATGTTTCTGCCTCTTTTTTCAATTTTATGGATCCCAGAACAAATGCTTGTATGTTATCAGACAATGATCATAAAAGTAGTGAGACATTAATTCATATAAACTGAATATACAACAGGCCCCTGGACTTCATTGAAATCCATGGCAGGCTATGGATTACATTATATTTAAAATCCTGTCTTAATGTCTGTAAGCTTTAATGTATTATATCACTATTCGATTAATTATACTGTGATCCCTGCATACCTTCTTAAAGAATAATTAAACTTTTTTTAAAACTTTTAAGGAAGCAAGGGTTAAAAAAAAAAAAAAATAAAAGAGCTGAGGCAGGGCCCATCTGGAGGAAGGCGCTCGCTGACAATATCAGTGCATGCATAGCCAAGCTGAGCAGAGGCTCATCGTCTCTATTCACTGGTGGTCTCTCTCTTCCAGTGCAGAAGGAAACCCTCGTTTTCAAAGGGGGTGACAAAAGAGGGTACCTAATTATGGTCCACTCTGTTGAGCCTCTTTGAAAAAGAGGGTCTTTCTCTGCACTGGAGATCTTTTTTTATGATGTAACCAGGCTGCCTGCATCTCAGGAAGCATGGCATCTGCTGTTCAGAGGATAAACTGGCGTGTACTGTCAAAAGTACATGCCAGTTTATCCTCATATTAGAGACAATAATTTTTTCACTTGTGCTTCTATATTAGAAGCACAAGTGAAAAAAAAAAGTTTAGTTGACCTTTACAGTGTTGGACATCAAAGCAATAAGAGATAGATGTACTAGTGAAAGATAAAGAGAGTCTATCTCTGACCCTTGTGGTACTAGTCTTACATGTACAAAACATTCAGCCATTTTGCCCAGTGTTTTGCATGCACCACTTTCTTTGACTAGGTCATCTGTTCAATAAAGAGAGAATTTCAGGGAATGGAGATTTCAAACTTAAGGCCAAAGTAGTTGAGTTGGAAAAAGTCTCCCATTCAACTTAGAAGAATTATCCTAACTCTGCTACAATGGCTTAAAGTTTGAAATTCCCATCTCCAAACCATGCAATTCTCTCTATTAAATATAGACCCTTAAGTGTTTACATACTGAGTTTGTAAACTGTGGATGGATTGGTACCAACTTACGAAGATTCCAGGTAGCATTTGCGAACAGCACCCCTACGACATGCGACAAACATGAGGCGCACTACAACCAAAATACCTGAAAATGGCATACTTTCAGAGGTCTTTTTTTTACTCAGTTACACTTGCCATTTGAGTGCACTTGAATGATTTGTTGATTAATGTGTGCTTTCTAACCTTTGCTGGGCTTAGGCACTCTGGTGGTGTTATGCTTTGCTTGCTGTATTTTTCACTGTGAAAAATATGCATTTATATCAAAACAGCTGCATGGCCTTTGGTCATTAGCTATTATTATATTAATGGTAGTTCTTTAATGCATCCGTCTGGTGTTGTAAGAAAATTTGGCTTCCTGGTTTTAACTCAATATATCTAAATTTGTGTTTTTTTTTTCTTTAGTATAGGTCATTATATTGTATCCATTACAGCTGCAGACGCTTGTGACATATTGCTGGCCAGTTTGTTTCAGGCCTTTAAAGCAGTGACGTATATATATGTCAACATGTTTGATCAGTAAGGGAATCTGTGTTGCAAATAGATTTTGAAAATTACACTATTTAAATATGTATCTGTCTTTTGCCAATTGTACATAGAAGACTTAATGTTGGGCACATGTTAGTAAGCTACTCATTATATCACTTACAAAACATCAAAATGCTTAATAAAGATGAATATTATGTTTAAAACTGGTTGTGTCTGATTTAAAAAGGTGGATTGTATTTTACATATGTTTGCGCAGCAAATCTTTGCTAAACTTTGCAAGGTGTGTCAAAGGTCCCTTGAAAGGTGCAAATTAATTTAGATAATAAAAGTTGATAATTTTAGGAAATAAAAGTAAATTTATTCAGTGGGAGGAATGTATGCTCATTTTAATTATTAGGAAAATCTTGTGAAGGGAAATAAGCATTTCAGAAGAAACACATACCCTCTAAGCAAGGCCGCTTTAACCAATGTCCGGCTGGTCCGGAGTGAACTCAGCATGTATCTTAATAGATACAAGGTGGTTTACTCCCTGCTTTGACACAGCAGGTCAAGATGTCCGCATGCTATCATTTTTATCTTGAAAATTAAACATAAGCTAATATATGCACATTGGTAGGCAACATATGATATTCAGTGTTATGATAAATATTGCTGTCTACTAAAAGTGCCCCATGACAAATGGTTAGTATTACCATACATGTTTGTAAAATACACTCTGATGTAATGTACAATGCATATATGGTGGTGCAATATGTCATTTGGTTGTCCGATAACCATGGGAGCTATTAATCCTTGGTTGTTGGGCAGCCAGGATAGTGATGGATATGACTTATTATGCATGCTAATGAATTGAGAGAATTTAAAAATCTGGCTCAGAGGAGTCACTAGGGTTGGTGTCACCCGGTGCGGTAACTCATGGTGTCACCCCATTAAATATGCCACATACAGGAGCCCCACAAACTATGTCACACACTATAATAATATGCCAGTATTATTTTGCTGTTAATAAGTCAGACAATTTGCCTAATATGCCATTAATATTGTGCCATTCAGATACCAGTAATATTTTGCTATTAAGATGCCAGTATTATTGTGCCATTCAGATGCCAGTAATATTGTGCCATTCAGATGCCCCAGCTGATTTGCCCATCAAGATGCCAATAATATTGTGCCATTAAAATGCCAGTATTATTGTGCCATTAGGATACCATTAATATTGTGCCATTAAGATGCCATTAATACTGTGCCATTCAGATGCCATAATTATTGTGCCTTTAAGATGCCAGTATTATTGTGCCATTAAGATGACAGTAATATTGTGCCATTAAGATGCCAGTCATATTGTGCCACTAAGATGCCAGTAATATTGTGCCACTAAGATGCCAGTAATATTGTGCCACTAAGATGCCAGTAATATTGCGCCATTCAGATGCCAGTAATATTGCACCATTGAGATGCCAATATTATTGCACCATTTAGATGCCAGTAATATTGTATCATTAATATGCCAGTATTATTGCACCATTAATATACCATAATTATTGTGCCATTAAGATGCCAGTAATATTGTGCCATTAAGATGCCAGTATTATTGCACCATTAAGATGCCAGTGATATTGCGCCATTAAGATGACATAATTATTGTGCCATTTAGATGCCAGTATAATTGCACCATACAGATGCCAGTAATATTGTGCCATTCAGGTGCCAGTAGTATTGTGCCATTAAGATGCCCCTGCCAATTTGCCCATTAGGATTCTAAAGTTACTATGCTCGTTATTCCACCCTGCTACCCCCTTCCCCAGTACTTACTGCCTGGCTGCTGCTCCGTGTCCCTGGACATCTCCTCCGTGCAGTCTTCCCTCCTGCATGGAGGAGGGAAACACTTCAGCAGATGTGATGTAACGTCACATCCGGTCACAGTGATTTTTTTTTCTGGTGGCCGAATCCAGCGGGCGCTGCCCGAAAAAAAAAAAAGGTTCAGCAGCACGATGCGCTGCAGTACGATGCAACACCCCCCCTCCCCTCGGGACGCCACTGATCAGGCCTTAACAGTGAAGAAGAAACTATAGTCACTGCAACAAGTAATGGGGTTGTCACATTAAATAGAAAAGAAAAAGACCCATCCTAATGCATCCATAGATTTAACATTGGTCTCAAGTCATTTTTTCTATACGTCTGCCAGTAAAATACCGACAGGGTGGCCCCTGCCCTGGGGCTGCTGTGGCATGTGACCACCTTATGAACCTTACAGGATATTGCAGCGGTGGCAGAAATTATATGGGGGGGGGGGGGCAGAAACTGCAAGGGGAGAGAGGGAGAGACAGTGTAGGGAGACACACTACAGAAATGAGAGGGTGAGAGAGAGACTACAGAAATGAGCAGGAAGAGAGACTATACATATGAGGGACGACATGGACAGTGCCCCTCCCGAAAAAAGAATATGGATCCACCCCTTTGGGGCAGGTCCTATGAAGGCAATCTGCTGGGGTAAGTGCTGTGAGTGCTGGGGTAGGTTCTGGGTGCTGTGGTACATCAATATCCACCCAGTATCTACACAAGGTTATATCTCACACACTGCCCTGATATAAACCTCTGCATAGGGCAATTCATACATGGAGTGCAGAATTATTAGGCAAGTTGTATTTTTGAGGATTAATTTTATTATTGAACAACAACCATGTTCTCAATGAACCCAAAAAACTCATTAATATCAAAGCTGAATATTTTTGGAAGTAGTTTTTAGTTTGTTTTTAGTTTTAGTTATTTTAGGGGGATATCTGTGTGTGCAGGTGACTATTACTGTGCATAATTATTAGGCAACTTAACAAAAAACAAATATATACCCATTTCAATTATTTATTTTTACCAGTGAAACCAATATAACATCTCAACATTCACAAATATACATTTCTGACATTCAAAAACAAAACAAAAACAAATCAGTGACCAATATAGCCACCTTTCTTTGCAAGGACACTCAAAAGCCTGCCATCCATGGATTCTGTCAGTGTTCAACATTGCGTGCAGCAGCAACCACAGCCTCCCAGACACTGTTCAGAGAGGTGTGATGTGCAAAAATGTGTAGAGGTTTAAATGGCGCTTGTCCTATTTTACACAAGCTGCAAATCTGTCAGGCAACTACCCCAAGTGCCTTATACATAAAACAATAGTGATACAAAAAGTGACAGTGCGCTAAAGTGTCAAACCAAGGTGCAAAATACAGGATATGTATCAGAAATATGACTCACGTAAATGTGGTCTCACAGATGGTTACAAATGATTTCTTCAAGTTGTATAGGTATCTCCAAACAAATAAAACAGATGTTAGAGCATATACAGTACAATTTTAATAAGAAACATAAAATATCTTACACTTAAAAACATGAACAGATGATCCAAGATATCAATCCTGACAGGAACAATCAAGCCCCGGGAAGGTGAGAAGAAGTAGTGCCAAGCAACGCGTTTCGCCCTTCTAGTGGGCTTCCTCAAGGCTAGGCAATACTTTTTGGTGTTTATATACATGTTACTAATTATCTAATTCAAAAAACGTGTGATTTGTGCTTCTTTCATTATACATGGAGTCCGTTACGTCACTTCCGGCGCGACCCGCAACGTCACTTCCGGCGCGACGATTTGTAGTTTTTGTAGTTTCTGTAGTTCAGAAATGCTCCATTATTCTCTATCTTCGGAAATAGCTTCCTCTCAACGTTTTTCTTCATAATTAGTCTCTTAAGAGTCTATCAGTAATGTTCTTTTGACCAAAGGAATGTTCAGCTTTTCTCAAAGTGCAGAATAAACATATACAATATTAGTATAAAAAAAGACAACAAGTTTAAGTGTAATCACATACTCAGTAATGTTCTCTGAACAAAAATATTCAGCTTTTCCTATATGTATACATAAAGTGCAAGATATAAACATGTATAGTATAAACACAAATTTAAATGTAATCATATATTTTACATGCATGTTTACCATAGGTCTCCCCATAAAATCGGGGCTTAAACATAATCAATATTTTTAAAAGAACTTTTATTTCTATACAAACTTTAAAATATATATATATATATATATATATATAAAAAAAAAAAATATGTAGTATATGTATAAAAAATTCAGAGAGGTGTACTGTTTTCCCTCCTTGTAAATCTCACATTTGATGATGGACCACAAGTTCTTAATGGGGTTCAGATCAGGTGAACAAGGAGGCCATGTCATTAGATTTTCTTCTTTTATACCCTTTCTTGCCAGCCACGCTGTGGAGTACTTGGACGCGTGTGATGGAGCATTGTCCTGCATGAAAATCATGTTTTTCTTGAAGGATGCAGACTTCTTCCTGTACCACTGCTTGAAGAAGGTGTCTTCCAGGAACTGGCAGTAGGACTGGGAGTTGAGCTTGACTCCATCCTTAACCCGAAAAGGCCCCACAAGCTCATCTTTGATGAAACCAGCCAAAACCAGTACTCCACCTCCACTTTGCTGGCGTCTGAGTCGGACTGGAGCTCTCTGCCCTTTACCAATCCAGCCACGGGCCCATCCATCTGGCCCATCAAGACTCACTCTCATTTCATCAGTCCATAAAACCTTAGAAAAATCAGTCTTGAGATATTTCTTGGCCCAGTCTTGACGTTTCAGCTTGTGTGTCTTGTTCAGTGGTGGTCGTCTTTCAGCCTTTCTTACCTTGGCCATGTCTCTGAGTATTGCACACCTTGTGCTTTTGGGCACTCCAGTGATGTTGCAGCTCTGAAATATGGCCAAACTGGCATCGTGGCAGCTGCACGCTTGACTTTTCTCAGTTCATGGGCAGTTATTTTGCGCCTTGGTTTTTCCACACGCTTCTTGCGACCCTGTTGACTATTTTGAATGAAACGCTTGATTGTTCGATGATCACGCTTCAGAAACTTTGCAATTTTAAGAGTGCTGTATCCCTCTGCAAGATATCTCACTATTTTTGACTTTTCTGAGCCTGTCAAGTCCTTCTTTTGACCCATTTTGCCAAAGGAAAGGAAGTTGCCTAATAATTATGCACACCTGATATAGGGTGTTGATGTCATTAGACCACAACCCTTCTCATTACAGAGATGCACATCACCTAATATGCTTAATTGGTAGTAGGCTTTCGAGCCTATACAGCTTGGAGTAAGACAACATGCATAAAGAGGATGATGTGGTCAAAATACTCATTTGCCTAATAATTCTGCACTCCCTGTATATAACTTTGTGTACATACATTACAGAATATAGCCATCATTTCTACAATCTGACTCTAAATCCAAGTTCTAATATAATTATTTTTAGAGATAAATATTTGAAGAAATTGTGCGCAACAAACTCCGAGCAAAATGGCACATGTATTGGGGGGACACATAAAAATGAATTTGTCTTTGTTTGGAATTCTATGCAGATGTGAAACACACTTGATGTATGACTACTTTCCAAAATAAATTTTTATTAAGTTCTAGAGTTGAGCGGACACCAGGATGTTCGGGTTCGGCAGGTTCGGCCGAACTTCGAAAAAATGTCCGGGTCCGTGCTCGAACTTGACCCCGAACCCCATTGAAGTCAATGGGGACACAAACTTTTGGCCACTAAAATGCCTCTAAAAATGTCCTGGAAACGGCTAGAGGGCTGCAAAATGAAGTAAAATGTGGGTAAGAGTAGGACAAGTGCCCTGCAAGCAAATGTGGATAGGGAAATAACTTCAAATAACATAAAATACATACAAATTACAAATACAGCTGAGCCATAAAATAGCACTAGATGGAATCTTTGATTTGAGCTTTGGAAGAACATAAATCTAAATCTAAAGCATGGCTGCCAGGAGGATCAACAGAATTATCCATTTGAGAGAGGGTTGGAGTGCAGGGTATTCTCTTTCAGTTTATACTAAGTGACCCATAGGTTGAGGAGGCGGTGACCGTGGTAGTGTAGGTGGAAGCGGCGCTGGAGGAGGAGGAGGCAGCCAGAATTTTTCAAAGTGCGCTGTAAGCACAGTATTGGACTGTTCTATTTGACTCTCACATATGAAGTGCACCGCAAGGCGCAAATGTACTATTTAGCACCCAAAACAATTATAATTTTTCAAAGTGCGCTGTAAGCACAGTTTTGGACTGTTCTATTTGACTCTCAGATATGAAGTGCACCGCAAGAAGCAAATGTACTATTTACCACCCAAAACTATTAGAATTTTTCAAAGTGCGCTGGAAGCACAGTATTGGACTGTTCTATTTGACTCTCAGATATGAAGTGCACCGCAAGATGCAAATGTACTATTTAGCACCCAAAACAATTAGAATTTTTCAAAGTGCACTGTAAGCACAGTATTTGACGGTTCTATTTGACTCTCAGATATGAAGTACAGGACACAAATGTAATATTTAACACCAACAAATTGCAGTATTTAAAAATGCCTAGATGTTGCCCACTGAGCGAACAGAACAGGATTAAAGTCATGTACCTGGCACACATGCAGTTGCAAGTGCACTGAACTCTCTGTGGCACTGGGCACAGGGCAGGGTACAAATATGTAGTATAGCACACCATAAAATAATCACTGTAATTTGAATAATTGCTGTAGGATTATGCCCCTCAATATGCCAGTATTATGCCTCTCAATGTGCCGGGACTAAGCCACCCAATATGCCAGGATTATTATGCCACTCAATATGCCAGGATTTTTCCACACAATATGCCAGGATTATGCCCCTCAATATGGCAGGATTATGCCTCTCAATGTGCCAGGATTTAGCCACCCTCTTCCTCCCCCTTCCCCCTTACTTACCTCCTCGCTGCTGGAGGACAGTGTCACGTGCATCTGGGTGCAGGTTTTATGGTTATCTTATGAACTCTCCCCTTTAGACATGTCTGTTCCACATATGTCCAAAGTCTGGCTGAGCATCACTGGAAAAGAAGTACACAAGGAGCGATAAATAATATTCCACCATGTCAGTCACTCTCATGTCTCTCTCTCCCCATACCCTCATGTCTTTCTCTCTCTTTCCCCATACCCTCATGTCTTTCTCTCTCTCTTCCCATACCTTCATGTCTCTCTCTCTCTCTCTCTCTCTCTTCCCATTTCCAAATGTCTGTCTCTCTCTTCCCATACCCAAATGTCTTCCTCACTCTTCCTATACCCACATGTTTGTCTCTCTCTCCACTCATACCCACATGTCAGTCTCTCTCTCCACTCATACCCCATGTCTGTCTATCTCTTTCCACTCATACCCAATGTCTGTCTGTCTCTCCCCACTCATAACAAATGTCTGTCTGTCGCTCTCCACCCATACCCCATGTCTGTCTCTCTCTCCCTCCACTCATACCCCATGTCTGTCTGTCTGTCTCTCTCTGTCTCTCTCTCTCCCCACTCATGCCTCATGTCTGTCTGTCTCTCCACTCATACCCCATGTCTGTCTGTCCCTCTCTCCACTCATACCCCATGTCTGTCTCTCTCTCTCCACTCCTGCCCCATGTCTGTCTCCCTCTCCCTCTCTCTCTCTCCACTCATACCCCATGTCTGTCTCTCTCTCTCTCCACTCCTGCCCCATGTCTGTCTCTCTCTCTCTCTCCACTCATACCCCATGTCTGTCTCTCTCTCTCTCCACTCATATCCCATGTCTGTCTCTCCCATCATACCCCATCTCTTTTTCTATGTCTATCTTTCTGTTCCCCATGCTCCCCATGGTGGTCTCTTGTTCTGCATATCTCTGTTTCTCCTCCTATATCCCCATGTATATCTCCCACATGTCTCTCTCACTCCTCATAACCCCATGTATCTGTCTCCCCATGTCTGTCTCTCCCTCTTCATAACCACATGTGTATCTTTCTCCCCCCATTCACCCCATACCCTCTATATGTCTCTTTGTTCCATGATCCCCATGTCTGTCTGTCTCCTTTGTGCCTTTAAGATGTCTGTCTCTCCCCCATATCTTTCTCCTATACCTCCTACCTACCATCTATTTGTCTCTTCCCATGTCCCTTTTCCATGCCCCCTACTGATCTCATCTCAGAACTCAATTAGCGCTGCCTTGATCTCCCGGCACATAGTGATGACTCTGACCGTTATGTTCAGAAGCTTTGAGTCATCATTGTGCACACAAAGAGCAGAAAATGCTGGCTGAGTTCTAAGGGGAAACATGGCGCCAATCTGCAGAGCTGGCTCTGAGGGGCAGCAAAGCAGCACATGGGCAGAGGTATACCTAGGGTCTCTAACACATGCCACAGTATCACTTTGCCCCATAGTACATGTTATTTCATCCTACAAAAGATCCCACAGCATCACTTTGCCAATTAAAATGAGCCACCATCAGGTACCAATTAACATGCCATTTACATTTGAAACAGCCAGTGTGCTCTTTAAAAATGCCAGTTTGCCTATTAATATACAAATGTTAGTTTGCCTATTGAAATGCCACAGCCAATTTGCCCATTGATTTGCCACAGACATTTTTCCCATTTATATACCAATGTTAGTTTGCCCATTAATAGGCCACATCCAATTAGCCCATTATTATCCCACTGTTATATTGACCATTAATATGCCATGGTTAGATTACCCAATAAATGCATCTCCTCTCCCGCCTTCCTCAGTACTCACATTGCTGCTGCTCTCTCATGTCCCTGGCCATCTCCTCCACACAACGGGAAATAGACGCCAGCTGGATGCGGACTGCTGCCCTCCGTGTGAGAAAGTGACGTGTGCAGTGGGATCAGTTAACCAGTAAGCCCTGGGCAAGAGCACACTTACACACAGTCACACATAAATACACACAGTTACGCACTTAGTCACCTACATATACACACATACATTTACAGACACCCTTATACACACTGTAGCACACACAGCCACCTTAACACACGCAACCACCCTTACACACACTGCCACAGTCACACACACATAAATACACACACAGTCACCTTTACATACTTAAGACACAGGATACACTTACACAGACACTCATGTACACACAATTCCACAGACACTCATGTATACACACACACACACACACACACCTTGTACACACTGACGTACACTTCCATATATTGACACACACTTCCACACACACAAACACTTTCACACATTTGTTTTCTTTTTTTTTTTTAACCCCCCCCCCCCCCCCCCCAAACTTATGCTGTTCCCCTCCTTGCTTAATTACCTTTATGTGCAGGGAGGAGGACGTTCTCGATTGTGTCTGCCGGCATCTAGTTTCTTCTGCCGGATGTTAGCTGACATCCAGCAGAAGAAACTAGATGCCGGTGTTCTGCCTCTGCAGACACCATCCTCCTTCTTGCAGCCAATCAGAGCGTGATGGGGGCGGGGCTTGCACCCATTGGGCTGTGCATAGTGTGACAAGGAGGTGCGGTTACCGCAGGCGCTCACCTGTGGTCCTGCACCTCCTTGTCACACCAAGCATGGGTGCAAGCTCCGCCCCGTCACGCTCTGTGATTGCAGCGCCTCTCCTCCAGTGCGCCTGGGCTCGGTACACCCCATGCACCCGCCCAGAATCGGCCCTGGCTTATGCAATGATATTGACATCAAAACAATTTTTATCTGTCTGCATATTTTTTAATTATTTCTTTTTTTACACACCCGCTAGGGGGTTACGTGTAAAGCGAAAATATTTTTACTTGTTAGTGGTTTGGTGATTACTCAGATGAGCATCACTATTCGTCTGGTCAGATCAATATTTGTGAATATTGATCTGACCAATTTGGATCTGCCTCGCTCTCCTCACTTACATTTATGTGAGGGAAAGAGACAGATCAGTATTAGTGATATAAAATAACAGGTTATATCAAAGCCATTCCCTGTGTATTAACCCCTTCCCTGCCATTCATCACTGTAGAAGCGGTAATCTCGAACAGAAACAGTATTTTTTGCTGTCTGCACTTTTTATGGATTCATTTATTTGTACTGTAATTTATTACAGTACTAGATAGGCTCTTCTACGAGCTATTAACCCCTTCTTTGCTGTAGATCACTGCTTAGGCAATGATTATGAGGTCGCTGACTCAGGGTTCGATTTTGACCCTGGTCAGCTTTCTGATACATCATCTAGTGATGTATCGGTGGCTGCTGAGCCCTTGCCACAAGGAGTGTGGCTTCAAAGATATATCCCAAATAGGACATGGACGCAGGTTGACTACTTGTCAAAATTCCAAGTTGGAACACTGAGATGCACACCTCACAAATGTTGCCTTTTATCCCCCAAACAACCCAATAAACCTAAACATGGATGATATCACTGTACTCAAGAGATGTTGCTGAACACATATTGGGGTGTTGTTTGGCAGAAACATATACCAGAATCTGTGAATTCATGCCTGAGGTACAATGTATGTGAAAACAAAACTCCAAAAATGTATTACCACAAATTTTGACAAAGGCTGGTGGTAGAATTAGTACATATACAGTATTAAAATACCACCATTTGAAATACCTTAGGATGTCTATTTCCCAAAAATATATGGTTTGATGGGGTAAAATAAATTGGCCAGCTTTACAAATGTTCCAAATGGAACAAAGGCGCAGGCTGACTACATGCACATCCCAAACGTTGCCTTTTAGCCCCAAAAACAGACCAACAAACCTATGCATGGGTGGTATCCCTGTACTCAGGAGATGTTGCTGAACACATATTGAGGTGTTGGTTGGCAGTGGCAAATACCAAAACCTGTAAATTCATGCCTGAACTATATATAATGTGTGTGAAAATAAATGACATCCCAACACTTTGACATAGGTTGTTGGTAGAATTAGTACATGGAACGTCTTTCGGTTTATAGACTTTCAGTTTATGGAATACATGTAATGCTATTGCTATTCTATAAACCGAAAGTCTATAAACCGAATGTCTTTCGGTTTATAGACTTTCGGTTTATAGCCGAACCCCGAAATCCAACCCGAACATAGAGTGAAATGTTCGGGTTCGGGGTCCGAACACCGCAATGTTCGGTACGAACCCAAGCAGTGCGGTTCGGGTTCGCTCAACACTAGTTACAATGTTTACAATTTAGAAAAGAAAAAAAAAAGGATTTTGAAATAGCTTTGCACTACTTATAGCACAAAAAACATAAAAAATGGGCTATTTCTGAACTCAGGTCAAATAATAGAAACTATTTAGAAGTGTTTTTTTTGTTGTCTCTTGTAGATGAGTACACGATTTTTCAAATGAAAATCAGTTTTTTATTTTTTTTGCCATATTTTTTTTTTTATATCAAATTATACGCTATAATCAAAACAATGGTATCAAATGAAAGCCCTTCTTATGACAATAAAAACGATACATAGTTTGTGTGGGTAAACTAAATGAGAGAGAAATAAATTACAGCAAAACACAATACACCTCAGGAATGTTAAAACAGCCAAAAATGTAATGTCACTAAGGGTTAAAGTAACAAGTGCATTTCACATATATTCAATATGTGTACTACATACTGATAATAAACTGGAACTGTCCCTTTAATATAACATTGCTGAAACTAGAACCACGCCCTCAGAGAATCTTGTTGCTCGGCAACCAAATGCATTAGACGCTTTAGCTCTGATACAAGTGTTAACGGTCTCCATGGAAAAGTGCTTGGCTGCCGAGAACGGAGCATATAAAGACAGCAAGTACAGGGTAGCGGTATGTATACATTCTTACATTTATCATAAATATAAAGCATGTAGTTGAGAATATTTAAACACACGTTATGCAGACTGTTATCGGTGCCTATTTGGAAATAGAAAGTGTGTTGTATAGAAGGCTTGGTGCTACCGTGCAATAACGGGGTCGTTATATATTTATACCATAGTAAATTAAACTAACCATTATTGTATAATGTATATGGTTTCAAATATAAAACAGATCAACCTGTGCCCCAAATTTGGAATATTAAATGTACTCTGTCATGCACATTGATATAATTTGCCCTTAACTATTAATTAAAAGTAGACTGACAAGTGAACAGGCAAAAGTGAGACATTAATAGCTGAGTTAGTAAAGTTTGCCTAGTTTTCCACCTCAGGTGTAAGGTAATGCTTTTTTCACTCAGCTTGGTTTTGTCACCAATTGTGACCCACTTTTCCCCCAGTGAGTGACATTTGATTGCAAGATTACTCAATAAGTAGTACTAATTAGCACCGTTTTATTAATTTACTCAAAAAACGAGGGTACCCCACTGCACTGCAGGTCACAACTGATGCTGGCAATATAGGATCATAAATAAATAAAGAGTTTATACATTTAGATTTATCCATATACACATATTTAAAAAAAAAAACACCCAACATATTTATTTTACTGTTGGGTTCAACAATATATTTATTACAGATTTTATCAGCATTGTGTCGTATCTGTAAAGATTACATAGATTGGCTATGATTATAAATACGATACCAAAAAACATGCAAATAGAATGCAAGTGATTTATTTTTCTTTTCATAAGCACCCCATTTAAATAAGAAGATAGGTCAGTATGAAATATATTGGACATGGTTACAGTTTTGTTTCATACATAACTTTTCTTCTTTAATGATTACAGTGATACCATGGATGAGCTGGTGGATAATGTGTTAGGGGTGAGAGTCTTTCCAGCTCTGATTCAATTTACAGATGTACAGGTGGGAAGGAGTTACAGTGCCAGTCTGTCCATACAGAATATCAGTCATAAAGCACAAACCATCAAAATCCAAGGTCTCCAAGATCCACAAGTAAGTCAATGTGGATTTAAAGTGACATGTTTCTTAACATTCTGGACACCTGACTTCACTGCTGTTCTTTGTGTATATTCAAACCAACTGTGTTGATTTTTGTTGTGATCCTATTATTTTTACTTCATGGACATTTGGTTCTGCAAATATAATAACGGGTTGAGTATCCCTTATGCAAAATGCCTGGGAACAGAAGTTTTTTGGATAATGGATAATTTTGGACCATGGATTATTTTCACCAATAAGATATCTTAACGCCTCTACACTAGTACCCATGCAAAAACTGTATGAAAATACAACATTTTTACTGTGATGTACCATGATGTGAGGCATTGTTGTGAACCTGCTGTTGGTGTGTCAACCCTTTGTGGGTTTAGGGGAATCTGAGCATGCATGTAAAGGCTATATTAGAGCTTAACCCCTTCATGACCGGACTGTTTTTGGAATGTTGTGCGTTCAGGGCCGTCTTTAATAGTGATTGGACCCTGGGCAAGCATTTGCTTGGGCCCCCTGGACCCTGCCCCCTCCCCTGCATGCAATCCCGCCATCCATCGCAATGTTACCCCCCCCCCCCCACACACACATATGTCATAATTGTTGTGCCATTCAGATGCCAGTAATATTGTGTCTTTCAGATGCCAGTAATATTGTGCCATTCAGAGGGCAGAATTATTGTGCCAGTCAGAGCCCAGTAATATTGTGCCATTCAGAGCCCAGTAATATTGTACCATTCAGAGCCCAGTAATATTGTGCCAGTCAGATGCCTGTAATATTGTGCCATTCAGAGCCCAGTAATATTGTGCCAGTCAGAGCCCAGGAATATTGTGCCAGTCAGATACCAGGAATATTGTGCCTGTCAGATACCAGGAATATTGTGAAATTCAGACCCCAGTAATATTGTGCCACTCAGATGCCTGCAATATTGTGCCATTCAGAGCCCAGTAATAATGTGCAAGTCAGAGGCCTGCAATATTGGGCCAGTCAGAGCCCAGTGATATTGGGCCAGTCAGAGCCCAGTAATATTGGGCCAGTCAGAGCCCAGGAATATTGTGCCAGTCAGAGCCCAAGAATATTGGGCCAGTCAGAGCCCAGGAATATTGTGCCAGTCAGAGACCAGGAATATTGTGCCAGTCAGATGCCTGTAATATTGTGCCAGTCAGATGCCTGTAATATTGTGCCAGTCAGATGCCTGTAATATTATGCCAGTCAGATGCCTGTAATATTGTGCCAGTCAGATGCTTGTAATATTGTACCATTCAGAGCCCAGTAATATTGTGCCAGTCAGATGCCTGTAATATTGTGCCATTCAGAGCCCAGTAATATTGTGCCAGTCAGAGCCCAGGAATATTGTGCCAGTCAGATACCAGGAATATTGTGAAATTCAGAGACCAGTAATATTGTGCCATTCAGAGGGCAGAATTATTGTGCCAGTCAGAGCCCAGTAATATTGTGCCATTCAGAGCCCAGTAATATTGTACCATTCAGAGCCCAGTAATATTGTGCCAGTCAGAGCCCAGGAATATTGTGCCAGTCAGAGCCCAGGAATATTGTGCCAGTCAGAGCCCAGGAATATTGTGCCAGTCAGATACCAGGAATATTGTGCCAGTCAGAGCCCAGGAATATTGTGCCAGTCAGATGCCTGTAATATTGTGCCAGTCAGATGCCTGCAATATTGGGCCATTCAGAGCCCAGTAATAATGTGCCAGTCAGATGCCTGCAATATTGGGCCAGTCAGAGCCCAGTAATATTGGGCCAGTCAGAGCCCAGTAATATTGGGCCAGTCAGAGCCCAGGAATATTGTGCCAGTCAGAGCCCAGAAATATTGTGCCAGTCAGAGCCCAGTAATATTGGGCCAGTCAGAGCCCAGGAATATTGTGCCAGTCAGAGCCCAGGAATATTGTGCCAGTCAGATACCAGGAATATTGTGCCAGTCAGAGCCCAGGAATATTGTGCCAGTCAGATGCCTGTAATATTGTGCCAGTCAGATGCCTGTAATAATATGCCAGTCAGATGCCTCTAATATTGTGCCAGTCAGATGCCTGTAATATTGTACCATTCAGAGCCCAGTAATATTGTGCCAGTCAGATGCCTGTAATATTGTGCCATTCAGAGCTCAGTAATATTGTGCCAGTCAGAGCCCAGGAATATTGTGCCAGTCAGATACCAGGAATATTGTGCCAGTCAGATACCAGGAATATTGTGAAATTCAGACCCCAGTAATATTGTACCACTCAGATGCCTGCAATATTGTGCCATTCAGAGCCCAGTAATAATGTGCAAGTCAGATGCCTGCAATATTGGGCCAGTCAGAGCCCAGTAATATTGGGCCAGTCAGAGCCCAGTAATATTGGGCCAGTCAGCGCCCAGGAATATTGTGCCAGTCAGAGCCCAGGAATATTGTGCCAGTCAGATACCAGGAATATTGTGCCAGTCAGAGACCAGGAATATTGTGCCAGTCAGATGCCTGTAATATTGTGCCAGTCAGATGCCTGTAATATTGTGCCAGTCAGATGCCTGTAATATTATGCCAGTCAGATGCCTGTAATATTGTGCCAGTCAGATGCCTGTAATATTGTACCATTCAGAGCCCAGTAATATTGTGCCAGTCAGATGCCTGTAATATTGTGCCATTCAGAGCCCAGTAATATTGTGCCAGTCAGAGCCCAGGAATATTGTGCCAGTCAGATACCAGGAATATTGTGAAATTCAGACCCCAGTAATATTGTGCCATTCAGAGGGCAGAATTATTGTGCCAGTCAGAGCCCAGTAATATTGTGCCATTCAGAGCCCAGTAATATTGTACCATTCAGAGCCCAGTAATATTGTGCCAGTCAGAGCCCAGTAATATTGTGCCAGTCAGAGCCCAGGAATATTGTGCCAGTCAGAGCCCAGTAATATTGTGCCATTCAGAGCCCAGTAATATTGTACCTTTCAGAGCCCAGTAATATTGTGCCAGTCAGAGCCCAGGAATATTGTGCCAGTCAGAGCCCAGGAATATTGTGCCAGTCAGATACCAGGAATATTGTGCCAGTCAGAGCCCAGGAATATTGTGCCAGTCAGAGCCCAGTAATATTGGGCCAGTCAGAGCCCAGTAATATTGGGCCAGTCAGAGCCCAGGAATATTGTGCCAGTCAGAGCCCAGGAATATTGTGCCAGTCAGAGCCCAGTAATATTGGGCCAGTCAGAGCCCAGGAATATTGTGCCAGTCAGAGCCCAGGAATATTGTGCCAGTCAGATACCAGGAATATTGTGCCAGTCAGAGCCCAGGAATATTGTGCCAGTCAGATGCCTGTAATATTGTGCCAGTCAGATGCCTGTAATAATATGCCAGTCAGATACCAGGAATATTGTGCCAGTCAGAGCCCAGGAATATTGTGCCAGTCAGATGCCTGTAATATTGTACCAGTCAGATGCCTGTAATAATATGCCAGTCAGATGCCTCTAATATTGTGCCAGTCAGATGCCTGTAATATTGTACCATTCAGAGCCCTGTAATATTGTGCCAGTCAGATGCCTGTAATATTGTGCCATTCAGAGCCCAGTAATATTGTGCCAGTCAGAGCCCAGGAATATTGTGCCAGTCAGATACCAGGAATATTGTGCCAGTCAGATACCAGGAATATTGTGAAATTCAGACCCCAGTAATATTGTGCCAGTCAGATGCCTGCAATATTGTGCCATTCAGAGCCCAGTAATAATGTGCCAGTCAGAGCCCAGTAATATTGGGCCAGTCAGAGCCCAGTAATATTGTGCCAGTCAGAGCCCAGTAATATTGGGCCAGTCAGAGCCCAGGAATATTGTGCCAGTCAGAGCCCAGGAATATTGTGCCAGTCAGATACCAGGAATATTGTGAAATTCAGACCCCAGGAATATTGTGCCAGTCAGATGCCTGCAATATTGTGCCATTCAGAGCCCAGTAATAATGTGCCAGTCAGAGCCCAGTAATATTGGGCCAGTCAGAGCCCAGTAATATTGTGCCAGTCAGAGCCCAGGAATATTGTGCCAGTCAGAGCCCAGGAATATTGTGCCAGTCAGAGACCAGGAATATTGTGCCAGTCAGATGCCTGTAATATTGTGCCAGTCAGATGCCTGTAATATTGTGCCAGTCAGATGCCTGTAATATTATTAGAGTCAGATGCCTGTAATATTGTGCCAGTCAGATGCCTGTAATATTCTACCATTCAGAGCCCAGTAATATTGTGCCAGTCAGATGCCTGTAATATTGTGCCATTCAGAGCCCAGTAATATTGTGCCAGTCAGAGCCCAGGAATATTGTGCCAGTCAGATACCAGGAATATTGTGAAATTCAGACCCCAGTAATATTGTGCCATTCAGAGGGCAGAATTATTGTGCCAGTCAGAACCCAGTAATATTGTGCCATTCAGAGCCCAGTAATATTGTACCATTCAGAGCCCAGTAATATTGTGCCAGTCAGAGCCCAGGAATATTGTGCCAGTCAGAGCCCAGGAATATTGTGCCAGTCAGATACCAGGAATATTGTGCCAGTCAGATGCCTGTAATATTGTGCCAGTCAGATGCCTGCAATATTGGGCTAGTCAGAGCCCAGTAATATTGGGCCAGTCAGAGCCCAGTAATATTGGGCCAGTCAGAGCCCAGGAATATTGTGCCAGTCAGAGCCCAGGAATATTGTGCCAGTCAGATACCAGGAATATTGTGCCAGTCAGAGCCCAGGAATATTGTGCCAGTCAGATGCCTGTAATATTGTGCCAGTCAGATGCCTGTAATAATATGCCAGTCAGATGCCTGTAATAATATGCCAGTCAGATGCCTCTAATATTGTACCATTCAGAGCCCAGTAATATTGTGCCAGTCAGATGCCTGTAATATTGTGCCATTCAGAGCCCAGTAATATTGTGCCAGTCAGAGCCCAGGAATATTGTGCCAGTCAGATACCAGGAATATTGTGCCAGTCAGATACCAGGAATATTGTGAAATTCAGACCCCAGGAATATTGTGCCAGTCAGATGCCTGCAATATTGTGCCATTCAGAGCCCAGTAATAATGTGCCAGTCAGAGCCCAGTAATATTGGGCCAGTCAGAGCCCAGGAATATTGTGCCAGTCAGAGCCCAGGAATATTGTGCCAGTCAGATACCAGGAATATTGTGCCAGTCAGAGCCCAGGAATATTGTGCCAGTCAGATGCCTGTAATATTGTGCCAGTCAGATGTCTGTAATATTATGCCAGTCAGATGCCTGTAATATTGTGCCAGTCAGACGCCTGTAATATTATGCCAGTCAGACCCCAGTAATATTGTGCCAGTCAGATACCAGGAATATTGTGCCAGTCAGAGCCCAGGAATATTGTGCCAGTCAGATGCCTGTAATATTGTGCCAGTCAGATGTCTGTAATATTATGCCAGTCAGATGCCTGTAATATTGTGCCAGTCAGACGCCTGTAATATTATGCCAGTCAGACCCCAGTAATATTGTGCCAGTCAGATGCCTGTAATATTATGCCAGTCAGATGCCTGTAATATTGTGCTATTCAGATGCCTGTAATATTGTGCCAGTCAGATGCCTGTAATATTATGCCAGTCAGATGCCTGTAATATTGTGCCAGTCAGATGCCTGTAATATTATGCCAGTCAGATGCCTGTAATATTGTGCCAGTCAGATGCCTGTAATATTATGCCAGTCAGACCCCAGTAATATTGTGCCAGTCAGATGCCTGTAATATTGTGCCAGTCAGATGCCTGTAATATTATGCCAGTCAGATGCCTGTAATATTGTGCCAGTCAGATGCCTGTAATATTATGCCAGTCAGATGCCTGTAATATTGTGCCAGTCAGATGCCTGTAATATTATGCCAGTCAGATGCCTGTAATATTGTGCCAGTCAGAGCCTTTTATATTATGCCAGTCAGATGCCTGTAATATTATGCCAGTCAGATGCCTGTAAAGCCCCTCCCCTCCCCTAGTACTTACATGAACCTGCCCCGTGTCCCCCGCCGGATGTCTCCTCCGTGCAGTCTTCCCTCTTGCACGGAGGAGGGAAACAGTCACCGGATGTGACGCGACGTCACATCCGGCGTCATTTTTTTTTTTTTTTTTCGGTCGTCGCATCCATTGGATGCGGCTTGCCGGAAAAAAGCGTTCACAAGCGCAATGCGCTGTGAACGCGGCAAGCAGGGGCTGGGGGCCCACGGGACAGCTGCCTTGGGCCCCCAGGAGTAACTGGGCCCAGGGCATCTGCCCCGTTTGCCCCGCGTTAAAGACGGCCCTGTGTGCGTTAGTGGCCGAGGCTGTTTTAACACTTCAGAGGTGTTTGTGTTTAGCTTTAATTTTCTTCTTTCTCGGTTGCTGTACCCACACAAATTATATATTGTTCTTTTCAGGACAAGAAGGGCTTTCTTTTCATGACACTATTTTGTTCATATTATATATTGTATTGTGAAACAAATAGTAAAATATGGTTAAAATTAAAAAAAAAAACATTTTCACAGTGCCCGGATGTTTCCAAGGGGGCTCCATTGGACATGGCTGAAATGTCCCGCTATTGAGACACTTAGCCATGTCAATTTTAGCGCGGTCGCGATATGCCAGCATGCATACCGCGATCAGACCTGCATGACAGTCCTTGATGTCATCGGTCACGAAGGGAGTTTTTCCCTATGACGGTCCAGTAGCCTCATCGGTCACGAAGGGGTTAAAGGGGCTGGACAGTGAATAAACATTTGTGCGCTTGTATTCTGACAGGTTTGTGTGGAATTTGCAGCTTGTGGCAAAATCCTAACAAATGTTTGGATAACGGATCATTTTAGATAATGACTTTCTGGATAAGGGATACTCAACCTGTATTTTCAATTAAAACAAAACTGAAGGGTGCTAAGTGATGGCAAAGGATAAAACATAACTGTCCAGGTGTTTATTGCAAACAAAATTCTGCTTTCCAACCACTGCACATGATGCTAAAAATACATTTGAGTATATTGATTATCAATGTTTATCTAAGCGGAGAGATTGGCACATCTGGGGGGGGGAGATTGGCAAGTCTGGTAAGGCATTGGCAATTCTGAAGGGAATATTGGCAAGTCTGGTGATTTATTGGCTAGCCTGGGGGAGATTGGAAAGTCTGGGAATACATTGGCAAGAAATGCATTTTTTAAATCAAATTTGGGACTGTCCCTCGTAAAGTGGCTCAGTTGGTTGGCATGCAAAATGGACCACTAAATAGTTTTTGACCCCAGGCTAAATTTAGCAGCCATCCCCTGCTAACAGTACAGGACATCTACATGTATTAGAAACATAGAATGTGCCTCCCCCCCCCCCCCCCCCCTCCCCTTCCCAGAGATTTTACACAGCCCCCTGTGGTGAGGGAACATATTCTGTCATCAAACTAATGGTGTCCACTGGTCATGTGACCAAGCTCTTGTAAACCTTTCTGACAGGGGGATAGCTTTACCCTTTGACATGGTAATTAGGTAATTCAATAACTTTACAAGTTAGAAAGAGACCACTACTCTCCCTATCTCTCACTCTCTCTCTTTTTTTCCCCCGGTTGTGCATGAGAGCAGACATGGGTTAGGTTTTATCATGGTGATGTGTGGGTGAGATCTGATGATTTTTACTTATACGGTTTAGTTGTTATTGTTGTTTAGCTGTTAATATTGTTGTTCTAGTTATTTAGATTGTGTGTCATTATTTTTGTGTTGCTGGTGTTTTGTCTCTGAATAAATGTTTTTTAAAGTAGACAGACCAGAGTTTTTATGTGTATGTGTACATAATTCATACAGTTTGGTGATACACCACACCCCTTAGACTATAATGTCACTACCTCAAAAGCGTTTCTTGGAAGTAATACAGTAGAGAATAGTAAGTACATTATATATCGGTTGAGTTTTCAAATATCAACAGAATTTCAAAAGCATTCTTCATCGCTGTGATATAATTTTTTTCTTATTTCTAGTTTACACTTACTGTAGAAACACCAGTGAAACCCATTGCACCTGGACTTCAAGTGACAGCAATGGTAAAATATCAACCCACCCAGAAGATGGACATCCGTGACAGGATACTCATTTTGGTGGATAAAGATGTCATTAATGTTCCTGTGCTAGGGTATGTAAAACTAGCACAATAACCAACGTGTTTATTTGTAACATGGTTGTGAACTTTACATAGATACATATATACATAGAATGTATTGACAGATAAGAACCATTTGTCCCATCTAACCTGGCCAATTTTCTGAATGGTTTCTTAAGCATTCTCTTATAACTAGGATAGACTTATGTAGTCCTTCCCTGAACTCTCTTCACAGTATCAATATCCCTCTGGAGCTGTATCCAGTAGTGTGTACACTACTCCATGTGAGATCTCACCAGTGCTCTGTACAATGGCATGAGCACTTCCCTCTTTCTTCTGTTAATACCTCTCCCTATAAAACCACACACCTCTTCCTATACACACAAACACCACTCTTGTCACAATGGGAACAACATTTCAAAAACTGTCCGGTCACAAAGAGGTTAATGAGGCAGCCAATGTTTTAGACTTGTTTTCGAAACATACAATGTCTCAGCAGATAAGAACCATTTGGTCTATCTAGTCTGCCCAATTTTCTAAATACTTTTATTAGTCTCCAGTTCCCTATCTTATAGCTAGAATAGCCTTGTGCCTATCCCACACATGCTTAACCCCTTGGCGACACAGGACGGACTAGGTCCGTCCTGTGTGCCGAGGCGTTAGTAACACAGGACGGACCTAATCCGTCCTGTGTCAAAACGAGTTCTGAAAGCGGAGTTTTTCTGCTTTCAGTGCTCAAGCTGTATTGAAACGATTCTTCCGTATGGAAGCATCGTTCAATACTGAAAAAAATGCCCGTCGGCATTTCGATCGCTCCGGACAGCGCCTTTAAAACGCGGGCATTTCAAAAATGAGCATAGGAAGCGAATTTTTCGCTTCCTATGCTCAGAAAGTGTTTCTGATTGCCTCGCTGTGTGACCAAGATGGCGCTGCCCTTCTAAGGGCAAGAGCACAGGAGGCAGGAAGTACCTTCAAAGAGGCAATCAGTGACTGCCAGGCACACTGACAAGCAGTGGGGATGTTCTGCTGAACATCCCCACTGACTGGTCAGATCAATATTAACCCTATATTGATCTGACCAGTTATGATCTACCTCCCTCTCCTCACATTTTTTTTAGTGAGAGAGAGAGACAGATCAAAGTAAGAAAAGTAAGTAAAAGTACAAACAAATAATAAATACACAACACACAAATAATAAAACAATAAAAAAAATGTATTAAGGCAATTCCCTGCGTTTAACCCCATCCCTGCCACTGATCTTGTGTAAGCAGTGATCGTGCATATCAGCGCATTTATTTTTGCTGTTTGTGCATTTTTTAGGGGTTCATTTTTTTGTACTGTAATTTATTACAGTTCTACAAAGGCTCTTCTAAGAGTTATTAACCCCTTCTTTGCCGTCGATCACTGCTTACGCAATGATATTGACGCCAAAGAAATTTTCATCTGTCTGCATATTTTTTTTACACATACCCTCTAGGGGATTACATGTAAAGTAAAAATATTTGAGATTTTTTTTTTAAGCTGTCTGAGCGCATAGCGATCAGTAACAGCGAATTAGTGGCAAAGGCGGTTTGGTGATTTCTCAATTAAGCTCACCATTCGCCCTGGTCAGTTTAAAATTGGTCGGATCAATATTCACAAATACTGATCTGCCTCCCTCTCCTCACTTACATTTTTGTGACGGAAAGAGACAGATCAGTATTAGTGATATAAAATAACATTTTATAAAATTGTCAGGTTTTATGAAAGTCTTTCACTGTGTATCAACCCCTTCCCTGCCATTCATCACTGTATAAGCAGTAATCTTGCACAGCAACAGTATGTTTTGCTGTCTGCACTGTTTTATGGATTAATTACTTTGTACTGTAATGTATTACAGTACTAGATAGGCTCTTCTAAGAGCTATTAACCCCTTCTTTGCTCGAGATCACTGCTTACGCACTGATTCTAAGGCCGCGGACTCAGGGTTCGATTTTGACCCTGGTCAGCCTTCTGATACATCATCTAGTGATGTATCGGTGACTGCTGAGCTCTTGCCACAAGGAGTGATGGGTGTCTACCATTAAAAAATATATGGTTTGGTGGGGGTAAATTACATTGGCTGGCTTCAAAGATATATCCCATATAGGACACGGACGCAGGTTAACACCATGTCAAAATTCCAAGTTGGAATTTTGAGATGCGCATCTCACAAATGTTGCCTTCTAGCCAAAAAACAAACCAACAAACCCATGCAGGGCTGCTATCCCTGTACTCGGGAGATGTTGCTGAACTCATATTGGGTTGTTGCTTGGCAGTGACATATACCAGAATCTGTGAATTCATGCCTGAAGTACAATGCATGTGGAAAAAAACCTCCCAAAAAAGTACTACCACAAACTTTTACAAAGGCTGGTGGTAGAATTAGTACATATATAGTATTAAAATACCACCATTTGAAATACCTTAGGATGTCTATTTTCCAAAAATATATGGTTTGATGGGGTAAAATTCATTGGACGGCTTCAAAAATGTTCCAAATGGAACATGGGCACAGGCTGACTACATGTCAAAATTCCAGGTTGGAATTGCGCACCCCCTAAATGTGGCCTTTTAGCCCCAAAACAAACCAACAAACCTATGCATGGGGGGCATCCCTGTACTCAGGAGATGTTGATGAACACATATTGAGGTGTTGGTTGGCAGTGGCAAATACCAGAATCTAAAAATTCCAGCCTGAACTACAATGTATGTGGGGAAAAAATGACATCCCAACCCTTTGACATAGGTTGGTGGTAGAATTAGAACTTGGAAAGTGTTAAAATACCACAATTTTAAATACCCTAGGATGTCTAGTTTTCCTAAATATATGGTTTGATGGGGTAAAATACGTTGACAGGCTTCAAAAGTGTCCCAAATGGAACATGGGCGCAGGCTGACTATATGTCAAAATTCCAAGTTGGAAATGCACCCCCCCCCCAAACGTGGCCTTTTAGCCCCCAAACAACCCAACAAACCTATGCATGGGTGGTATCCCTGTACTCAGGAGATGTTGCTGAACACATATTGGGGTGTTGTTTTGCACTGACACATAACAGAATCTGTGAATTCATGCTCGAAGTACAATGTATGTGGAAACAAAACATAAAAAAATTACTAACCTAAAATTTGACAAAAGCTGGTGGTAGAATTAGTGCATGGAAAGTGTTAAAATACTATCATTTAAAATACCCTAGGGTGTCTAGTTTGCTAAAATGTATGGTTTTGTGGGGTAAAATACACATTCTGGCTTCACAAATGTCCCAAATGGAACATGGACGCAGGTTTTCTGCATGTCAGAATTCCAAGTTGAAAAGCCAAAAAGGGCACCTCTCAAATGTGGCCTTTTAATCCCCAAATAATCGAACTAACCTACACATGGGTGGTATCCCTGTACTCAGGAGATGTTGCTGAACACATATTGAGGTGTTGTTTGGCACTGACACATAATAGGGTCTGTGAATTTATGCCCGAAGTACAATGTATGGGAAAAAAAATTACTATCCATAACATTGACATAGGCTGGTGGTAGAATTAGTGCATGGAAAGTGTTAAAATACTACCATTTGAAATACCCTAGGGTGTCTAGTTTTCAAAAATATATGGCTTTGTGGGGTAGAATACACTTTTTGGCTTCAAAAATGTCCCAAGTGGGACATGGGCGCAGGTTTTCTGCACATCAGAATTCCAAGTTGGAAAACCAAAAAGCGCACCTCTCAAATGTGGCCTTTTAACCCGCAAATAACCTAACCAACCTATACATGGGTGGTATCCCTGTACTCAGGAGATGTTGCTGAACACATATTGATGTGTTGTTTGGCACTGACATATAACAGGATCTGTGAATTTAAGCCCAAAGTACATGGGTGTCCAAGTTTATTCGGCAAAGGGCCACTTCGCTAGAAATGTATGCGTGTGTGGGCCGCATTCATTTTTCATTCATTCAGAGAAAAATATATAATTATTTACATAATATACATATATATATATTTTACACTAATGTGTAGTGGTCACATTAACTACAAACACACACATGCATACACAGTCACACTTACCCCTCCTTCCCACACACACACAGTCACAATTACCCCACACACACATACACATTTATACACACACACTCACATACATACACTTACCCCACACCCACTTAACATGGACTCACATAGATACACATTTATACACATACTCGCATACATACACTTACCCCACTCACACACATACACATTTATACACACACACTCACATATATACATACAGTTACCCCACACACTCACATACATACACTTACCCCACACACACACTCACATACACTTACCCCACACACTAATACACATTTAAAAACACACACACACACACTCACATACATACACTTAACCCCCACACACATCCACATTTATACACACACTCACATACATACACTTAACCCCCACACACATCCACATTTATACACACACTCACATACATACACTTACCCCACTCACACACATACACATTTATACACACACACACACACACACACACTCATACATACAGTTACCCCACACACACACTCACATACATACACTAACCCCACACACACACTCACATACACTTACCCCACACACTAATACACATTTATACACACTCACATACATACATACATACACTTAACCCACACACACATTGATACACACACTCACATACATACATTTAACCCACACACACATTGATACACACACTCATATACATACATACATAAACTAAACCCACACACACATTGATACACACACTCACATACATACATACACTTACCCCACACACGTGGCTGTGGACTCCCGGTGCGCTTCTTCCCTCCCTCTGACCCTTGCGCATGACCTCATGCGCAGGGTAGAGGAGGGGATTTGTGCACTGCACACCGCACGGGAAGCTGTATCGGGGAACGAAGTTCCCTACACAGAGCGTGTAGGAAACTTCATTCCCCGACACAGCTTCTCGTGTAATGTGCAGTTCGAGGAGCAGAGCTCAGGCGGGCCGCACCTCGATGCCCGGCGGGGCGCATTTGGCCTGCGGGCCGCACGTTGGACGCCTCTGCCCTAGGGTGTCTAGTTTTAAAAAATATATGGCTTTGTGGGGTAGAATACACTTTCTGGCTTCAAAAATGTCCCGAATGGGACATGGGCTCAAGTTTTCTGCATGTCAGAATTCCAAGTTGGAAAACCAAAATGCGCACCCCCTAAATGCCTTTTATCCCCAAAACAAACCAACAAACCTATGCATGGGTGGTATCCCTGTACTCAGGAGATGTTGCTGAACACATATTGAGGTGTTATTTGGAAATACCCCTTCACATTTTAAGGTAATGTTTACCTAAATTGCAATCTATGTGAAAAATAAAAAAAAAAGATTTTTTGCTGCAAACTTTGGCAAAGATTGGTGGTAAAATGGCTACATGAAATGTGTCAAAATACCCCAAGTTAAATGCCCTGAGTGGTCTAGTTTTCAAAAATATGTACATGTTGGGGGTCATTCATTTAGTACAGAAATCAGTGTTACAATGTCACTATAGCTAATTTTGAAAAAAAGGATTTTAAAATAGCTTTGCACTACTTATAGTTCTGGCCCTGTAACATGAATAAAAAAGCACAAAAACATAAAGCATGGGCTATTTCTGAACTCAGGACATATATTAGAAACTATTTAGCAGTGTTTTTTTGTTGTCTCTTGTACATGAGTATACGATTTTTCAAATAAAAGTCATAAACAAATAATTTTTAATTTTTTTTGCCATATTTTATTATTTTTTTTACATCAAATTATATGCTATTATCAAAATAATGGTATCAAAAGAAAGCCCTTCTTATAACGATAAAAACGATATATAGTTTGTGTGGGTACACTAAATGAGACAGCAAAACACAAACACCTCAGAAATGTTAAAACAGCCCATGTCACCAAGCGTCGGACAAGCCAAAAAAGTCATGTCACTAAGGGGTTAAAATCCTTGACTGTGTTTACCTCTACCACTTCCACTGGAAGGCTATTCCATACATCCACTACCCTCTCAGTAAAGTAATACTTCCTGATATTACTTTTAAATCGTTGCCCCCCTAATTTAAGACTATGTCCTCTAGTTGTGGAAGTTTTTCTTCTTTTAAATATACCCTCTTTCTTTACTGTGTTTACTCCACGAAGCAAGCACAATAAATTATACTTACTTACTCTTCTTTATCCTTGATTCACCATTTCTTCTGTGGGTTGGTTAAAAAAGAAAGTCACAATTAGTAGACAAGATTATGAATCGAAAAACAGTAGTGTGTTATTAGCATTTGTAAAGTAGATTATTAGATTTTGTTTGTTTTCTCATTAGCAAGTAATATTTTTCATTGTATTTTCATTACAGAGTCACACCTTCCTGCTATTTAGAGATTGATCCAGTAGTTAATTTTGGGTGTGTAATTGCAAACAGCAAAGTGATATCTAAGGAGATTCGCATTATGAACATTGGTTCCTCTCCAGGTAATTGACCGTCACACATTGATTGGCACAATGATTAGAAAAAACTATAAATCACACTACAGTTTGGTTCTTTAGAGAAAGAAATCCAACCAATACATGCAAAATGTTATTTCTATGTTCATACAATTGTTTAAATTGGTTATGAAGAATAAATTTGTTAAGCTCTTGAATTTGTTGAACCTTTATCTCCAGTATTATAAAATATGATGAAAGTTTTAGTTTGAAAGTTTACAGATAAGAAGAAGGCTTGTTTACACATTCCATACATGAAATAAATCACATGATCAAAAATGAAAGGGGTAAATACATGTGTTTATTGGGCTGCATTTTTTTAAAACATTTTTTGCAGCAATGATAAAAAAAAAAAAAAGTTAGCCACAGAAAAATGTGTTCCTTTATTTTGAAGTCATACAAAAAAATGTTAGACACATTGTTCGTAACATCGTGTTAGTAGTTGGAACTAGGCCCATGGGTCATGAGTTGGACGCCCCTGTTGTAGAGTGTTTAATATACCTGGTAGAGATGGCAACACCAAAGAATTCAGCTTTTACACTTACAACTTACATTACGTTATTTAAGTAAAAAAATATCTATATCCTATTTTAGCATTGTGTTCTATTTTCCCAAGTAAACTATTATTAATATAATTATAATTTAATACATATTCAAGTCTAGTATGATATGTATTCTTCTAACTGTAATACAGTTTATAAGGTATATAGTGTAACAGTACCATTATGTAACACGTTGATTGCATGTATGCGGAGTTAAAGTTTTTGTTTCAGTTTCATCATTATTTGCTTTTAATCATGGACACAGATATGCGTGGAATAAACTCAGTGTCCATCTTTCTGCACAAAGTAAACAATGTCCATTTTCAGTGAATGGAAGTTGCTTATGAGAAAGATCTCACTTGTTCCAGCATATTGCTCATGATATTTTCACAAAAGTTTATTTGGAGGGTAGGTTAATGGACAGCATACTAAAAGGAGTTATCCTGTACAACCAAAAGTGGTTGGCTAACTATATGCTGATATATGCTGATGCTCATTCTGCTCCAGAATCATTTGTCTCAAGCCCTGTAAGTTCATCCTCCCTTTATTACAAATATTAAAAAGAGTGAAGATTTTACCAGGACCTGAAAGCTTAAATTGCAGAAAACATCCATCTATATCGCTAAGTACATTACAACGTGCATATAATGTAGCTAAAACAAAAGAAAGGTTTCGCTCTATTTCAGATTTTTCTACTGATGATTGTTCCAAATGTCCATTAGGTGGCAGTGTTAAGACTTTAATGAGACATCTTTTTTCTCCCCATGTACTGTATTAATGCCTTCATATTAAGTATCTGCAGCTTAGAACTAAAACAAGAATAATGCATTCTGCTCAACCAGAATACATCTCAGTGTCACTGACTCTTCAGCCAAGGAAAGGCTTTGGGTTGAATGATACCAAAGATTGACATCTGTGGTATCATTCATATCCATCATATCATAGCATATCATATCCATCCACAGTGTGAGGGAAACATATATCGTCAGTACCATCTGTCACCTAGCTCTCTTGCATCCTTGAAATCAAGATGGTATAGTACATCAGCATTCAAGCCATTAAGATGGAGAGTACATGGTATGAAGGACCATGAGGACCAAGTGTGTTGCACTATAGATATCTGTGCCTTATAAGGCACAACTGCTCATGATCTTGCAATTCAGGGGGAAACAGTGGTGTAAATGTTGATATATATATAAAGCCTAGCTTCATAAAAGCAATGTATTGGATTCCCAAAAAAAACTAGGCATAGAGGTACTTGGCTCTCACTTGTCAGAATGTCTAAGACGGACAATTAGGCCTGTAAAATAGATAAAAAAAAAAAAAAAAACCCACAATGGCTTTAGGAGGTTACAGTTGTGCCAGACATCACCACTGTTTCTATTTTAATCAAATTTTTTCATCCACTCTAGATATAATTTGATATAGCCAAGAATTGATTGTTTTTTAAGCAGTGGAATAAATGTGCCAGACTTCATGCAGCACAGAAAGTATAGCAGGTGCAAAGTATCTCCTCAGGGCTGGTGGCAAAAGCATATAACATTTGTTGCATTATTTGGTGTTCAGGCACTAGAAACATATTTGTATATTTAATAACATTAAGATTTTATTTCCCATATAGAGTTCCCCCAAGAGAACCATTGCAGTTTGGAATCTGTAAATAAAAGAACACAAACAAATAAAAAAGCAAATATAAACGCAGGCAATCAGAGAACTAGTATAAGCTCCAAACTCGAATTCGAAATGGGTGGAACACTGCAGATTGTTAGAAAATGCATATATCATTTTTGTAGTTTTACATGTGTTGTAGTGTCACGTAGCACATATTTAAATGAACAATGGTAAAGTGGTGAGTTAAGAAGATATATTTCATCTCAGTGGAGTCTATTCATTAATTGCAAAAGCAGTAAACACAAAGACAACACTGGATCCAAATGTGCCCCAACAGTTAAATACTGAATGAGATAGTTATGAACAGGATTGCATTTGGTTTTGTTATGTTTAAATACACAGTTCTATACATTTTGTCAATAGCTTCCCTTTTAATATGTGATTTAGCAACTGCCATACAAAAACATGGGAATGATCTCTCCATTGTACTATTCAAATAGCTAGAAAATCTATGCATCAAAAATACAGACTTCACTATGTCCATTAGAAGGTACCGTCTAGTGTCAAAATGCAGCTAGAATGAACAGACAATATAATTCATGGATATGTTATAATGAGTTATTTACTTCCTATTTTCACTAGGTTCTTTCAAAATAAAATATGATGGATTCTTACCCATCACTATTGCACCAAATAAGGGAACTGTGAAACCAAAAACCACGAAAATGATTACATTGGAATTTTGCACAGACAAACCTGGCATTATTGATGAATTGGCAAAGTAAGTGGTGTATAAGGAATATTTCAAGTTTTGTGAATTATTGAATTCAGTATTCCAGAATAACAAAAGAAAACTCTAATAATTCACACAGCTTAGTACATCACCCCATGATCTTATCAGTTAACTAAAATGATGTGACTTGTCTATAGGTCATTGCCAACATATATTCATGTTTAATATTCACAGGTTTTCTTGAAATGATGACTTCTTATACTGATGCTTTACCTGAGTAAATACTAAACTAAAAAAAGACATTATTAATTGAGCTATATTGAAATAGAATTTATATACTACTAGGCACACTTACTACACGCTTGTCTGCCTCCAATGCCATAAAGATATGCCATGTGTTTACAAAATGTCCCGTGTCTTCTAAATAGAGAATTGCTTCACATGTCATTAGTGGCTTTATTTGATAGCATTCTCTGTTACTGATAGGCCATACTAATAGTCAATGTTATACATCCTGAGAGGCAGTACACCTTTTTTTCTGTGATGGTGAAAAAAAACTGGTCAGAAGCCACTAAGAGAACTGCAACCAAATAGCAGTTCTAGAATAACATTTAAAAAAAAGTAAAAACAAAAACAATGTATTCATCTTATTATGGTTGTTTCTTTCAAGGACAACTTTTGCAAAACATTAACTTATGTTTAACTGAAACATTGTATCAATAGTAGATGATTTATAAAGAAATTATTTTAATGAAATAATACAAATGACGTGCCTTATTAAACTTTATTTACTTCATATAGTTCTCTCAGGGGGCAGACATGTTTAGAATCTTGGATCAGATCTTCACTCACCTTGGTCCAGATGAACAAAGATCTGACCCATCTGACCAAAGATTCTAAACAAAATGTCTGCCTCCTGGTTGAGCTATATGGAGTAAAGATGGTTCAATAATGTACTTTATTTGTATTCTTTCATTAAAGCATTTCTATATAAAATGCCTACACTTGATGCCATCTTTCAATTAAACAGAACTTAAATTTTTGCTACACTTTAAGAAGAAAAAAAACATTTGACATGTGTGGAGCAACTGATGGTGCTATAAAACACCTTACTGATCAAGAATCTTCACCGTTATAGAGTATAAAACTGATGAATTACAGTGACAATTTATAATATCAGCTGTAATGTGTTGGGCACAGTAGTTTTATGGACATGAAGCTATCTAACACTATCCTTTACCTGAGCAAATGCTAAACTGAAAAAGCCATTATTAATTGAACCATATTAAAAATGTACATACGGTTAAAGAACAAAATGCCATGTAGATATAAACAAGAGCCTAACTGTCTGGAGACTGAATATGGCACCAATAAGCAAACAAAAAATCCATAATGATAGATTTGCAGGGAATAGTAGGGAACTTACAAAAACGCACACTTCCAGGACTGTTTTCAACACAATTGGAATTTTAATTTTACTCACATTACAGTGTAATAAACCAAATGAACTTGGTCTTAAGTTTACAATTAAACACTTGTGTGTGAAACGCGTTAAGCAGTTCAGTTGTAATTGTGATGTGAATACAGTACAGATTTGTAAGCAGAGTGGTGTCATTGGATGGGAAACCTTGAATTCTGGTAGAGTCCTGGAAGTGTGAGTTTGATTATGGTTCACTGTTGGATCCGTCATCTATTCAGAGGTTCCCATTTTGTTTGAAGCTGTGTATTTCAGGTGGTGTGGGTGGCCCTGAGGCTAAATGCATCTTCTGTTACAGTTGGCACCTGTTAAACCTCAGAGTTTTGATTCCTGGCAGTGACAATTTAGCCCTTCATTCTTCTTAGGGTAATAAAATATGTTTCCGTTATTTTGTAGATTGTTTGTTAAAGTGCTTTTTCTCCCTTTATACCCAAAAGTATAGATCATTTTTGTGTTCTCTGCTTTCAGGCTATTGTCATTGCCTTAATCTTTTGTTATTTGGTGATCGATTTTTTCAGACTGAATATAATTTATGGAAAGCACAAAGTGGTAACACACATATCACACATATAGTGGGTCAGACTGGCATCAGATGACCACAGTCTCGACTCCCACAACTCCAAAAAGGCAGTGATATCAAACTCAATGCGTTTGCGGCTTACCCACTGCCTTTACTGTATCACACTATATTGCTTTTTCTCCTTATCATGTAGCTGTACATTCCTTTTACCAATAAATAAAACAGACTTCTCAAGAACAGTGAGTGTTCGAGCTATCGAGTTATCAACTTTACCAATTGTTTCTTTGAACGTTTAGACAAGTGTTAATATTTAGCTTTTCAAATCACTGTAATTTTTTTAACCTATTATCTAACTACTGTTTATACTGATTCTTTACGTTAGAGTAAAACTCCAGGGCCGCGATGAGATAAAGTTGCCAATCAAGGGAAATATTGTTCATCAAGTTTTGGAATTGCTGGATATGTCCGGTAAAACCTTAGATTGTGTCAAGTTTGGAGCCACCTATTTTGGAACATCGAAGAGTTACCAAGCAGTGCTATTCAACAATAGTCCGGAGGAAATGTCCTGGGTTTCTGTCCTTGATGACAATTCAGTCGGTGTAGAAATTGTAAGTTCACATTATGTGTATTTCTCACATTTAAAAAAAAAAACAGTTTAATGTCACAGTTACCAGTCAGCTAGAATCATCATTCACAAGTGATCCAGCAGCACATAATGTAACTCTTGCCCTGTTAGATCTTGCATCTACATAATTCTTGTTATCTTGTATGGCAGTCTAGCTGCGAAATGCCTTCAGGCCTTACCGTTTTATCGACCATGATGGTTGTGTGAAAACCTCTGCATGCTCCCTACCAACAGCTTCCTGTACAGTGCAGGCTCAGATACTCAGCAATCTCATTATACAAAGCCACAAGTCTTTGATCCATGTGTTAAATGTTTATTGCTGAACATGGCATTACAAAAATATATATATTCTTCTTTTATCTAAAACCTATTCTTTAATTGATTATTTTACTTTGATCATATGCTGATGTGATTTGTCCTTTTTGTGGCTATAACCTCTCTCTTTATTCCAATCATTTTTAGAGCTTTAGAAATGAAAAGTGATTCTGTGTCTGTGATTCTTTGTTTTATATAATAGCATTCTATTTATTTTTACCATGATTATTTATTGACTTCAATTTCTATTCATTTGTATTTAAATGGACACTTTATTTAGTTGAATATCTTCTTTTATTCCTTCTAAAGGGCACTGATCTTCAGAAAACTACAGATGCAGCTTTGCAATGCACAGCTTATCGGAAAATAACAGACGAAACAGATGCTGATAGTTTGATTTCCTGTTTACCCAATCAAGGAGTTTTACTTCCATATGAGAAAACCAACTGCACTATAAGCTTTAGTCCAAAGTGAGTGAATTATGGTGCTATTACTTGCTATAAAATTTTTACCCTAAAACAAAGAACCCCAGCATTATATCTACATACACATTTCATCAATCCATCACTTTTCTCTTGCTAGTACAAACTAATTAGATGGCATCTAGAACAAACTTAAAGGGAACAAGTTAATTAGAGTACATCTAGAACAAACTTAAAGGGAACAAGTTAATTAGAGTACATCTAGAACAAACGTAAAGGGAACAAGTTAATTAGAGTACATCTAGAACAAACTTAAAGGGAACAAGTTAATTAGAGTACATCTAGAACAAACTTAAAGGGAACACGTAAATTAGAGTACATCTAGAACAAACTTAAAGGGAACAAGTTAAATAGAGTACATCTAGAACAAACGTAAAGGGAACACGTTAATTAGAGTACATCTAGAACAAACTTAAAGGGAACAAGTCAGATCCTCATGGCTCGAAAACCATGGTGTCTACTCAATAAAGAGGAAACTGAGTTGGGAATTTCAAACTTAAGGCCAAAGTAGTTTGAACAATTCTCCCATTCAGTGGCATTGGAGAATTTTTCCAACTTAGCTACTAACGTTTGAGATTCCCATCTCAATTTCCTGCAGTTCTCTCTATATTGAATAGCCTCTCATATGTATATAACAAACAATTAAGGTAAAGATAAACACATTGCTGGTTACGGATAACTAATGCCACTGTTTTATGTGTAACTATGATTTCTATAGTCAGGTTTTTGCTTTTGCATATATTTAATGAGCCCAATTCAATGACGCAAAATATTACTTATTCACGGTTTTTACTTTTTTTTTTAACATGAGACAAATTAACTCACTATATATATAAACATGTAAGAATGAGTTGATTAGGTAATAACAAAAGGGAAACACTACAATGTTTTATTCTCAATAGGAAAATATTGTATTCTCCATATATGATGCTTGATCAGTGCAGATAATGGCAGATACAGAGTTGGACCTGCATAATGCATTATTAGAATCCTCCACATTAAAAAGTTGGTCAGAACCAAGTCATTAAACCATTATGCAACCGTGTTGGCATGATCCTAAAAAATATAACACCTTGGCTAACAGGGCCGATCCTAGGGTCACGGGCGCCTGGGTGCAGGTTTTCTTTTGGCGCCTAAATGTGGGCGTGGTTATATTATGAACTCCTCCCCTTTAGACATGTCTGTTCCAGGCGCCCATTAGAGCACAAACTTTATTTTGATGTAAAGGACAAACACAAACTTTTATTTTAAATAAAGATATATATTTTGCCATAATAGTGTGAAGTGGTTTTATTTATTTCTATGAGGCTCAGCCAGCAACATGGGAGAGTTTTTGCTGGCTAGCAGAATGAGTTTTTACTACCGTTCCCATGATGCCCAACCAGCCAAAGTCTGGCTGAGCATCACTGGAAAAGAAGTACACAAGGAACGATAAATAATATTCCACCATGCCAGTCACTCACGTGTCTCTCTCTCCCCATGCCCCCATGTCTTTCTCTCTCTTTCCCCATACCCTCACGTCTGTCTCTAACTTCCTATACCAACATGTCTGTCTCTCTCTCACCATACCCACATGTCTTTCTCTCTCTTTCCCCCTACCCTCATGTCTGTCTGTCTCTCTCTCTCCCCATACCCACATGTCTCTCTCTCTCTCTCCCCACTCATAACCAATGTCTGTCTCTTTCTCTCTCCCTACTCATACCATATGTCCGTCTCTCTCTCTCTCTCTCTCTCTCTCCACCAATACCCAATGTCTGTCTCTCTCTCCACTCATACCCAATGTCTGTCTCTCTCTCTCTCTCTCTACAATCATACCCAATGTGTGTGTCTCTCTCTCTCTCCACTCATACCCAATGTGTGTGTGTCTCTCTCTCTCCACTCATACCTAATGTCTGTCTCTCTCTCTCCCCTCCTGCCCCCATGTCTGTCTCTCTCTCTGTCTCCACTCCTGCTCCATATCAGGCACTTTTCAGTGCTTTATTATTTAAACATAGGCTGCGCCGGCACAACAAGTGCGAACCAACTTAAATCTACGCATTCAGCGTAGATAACTCTCGTGAGTCTGTTTTATACATTGGCGCACACGCCGATTGCACCAGCGTGTGCCGTGTTTATTTCATGCCCCCCAATGTATATATGTGATTATGTATGCATGCACAGACATAATTAAATACAGTCGCATAATCACACAGTCATATGCAAGTATGCAGTTACATAGACAAACATTTATACAGTCACACACGCAGTCAGTCACATACACACAAACACACAAATACAATCACATACATACACATAAATATACAGTCACACATGCAGTTAGTCACATACACATACATACATCCAGAAACACACATATACAGTCACACATGCAGTCAGTCAAATTCACATACATCCACACACACAGAAATGCTGTCGCCCTCCCTGCTTAATTACCTTTATGTGCAGGGAGGAGGACGTTCTCAATGGCAGGGCCGCCACCAGGAATGTCAGGGCCCCTTATTGAACAAATTTTCTCCCCCCCCCCCCCGACAATAACTCCCACTCGCCCCACCTACCCTCACAAGCATGTTCTACCGGTCTACTGTAATATGGATGGTGGTTGGGAGCAGTTGGTCAATATGCCAGTAATCTTTTGCCACTCAATATGCCAGTAATATTTTGCCACTCAATATTCCAGTACTATTTTGCCACTCAATAAGTCAGTATTTTGCCCTCAATATGCCATTCTTTTGCCATTTAATATGCCAGTATTTTGCCCCTCAATATGCCATTTAATATGCCAGGATTTTGCCCCTCAATGTGCCATTCGTTTCCTATTTAATATGCCAGTATTTTGCCCCTCAAAATGCCATTCAATATGCCAGTATTTTACCCCTCAATATGCCAGGAATTTGGCAATTAATATGCCAGTATTTTGCCCCTCAATATGCCAGGAATTTGCCAATTAGTATGCCAGTATTTTTCCCCTCAATATGCCAGGATTTTGCCACTCAATATGCCAGGATTTAGCCACTCAATATGCCAGGATTCTGACACTCAATATGCCAGGATTCTGACACTCAATATGCCAGGATTTAGCCATTTAATATGCCAGGATTCTGCCCCTCAATATGCCATGATTTAGCCCCTCAATATGCCAATTAATATGCCACGATTTAGCCCCTCAATATGCCAGTTAATATGCCAGGATTTTGCCAATTAATATGCCAGAATTATGCCAATTAATATGTCAGGATTATGCCAATTAATTTGCCAGGGTTATGCCAATTAATATGTCAGGGTTATGCCAATTAATATGCCAGGGTTATGACAATTAATATGCCAGGATTATGCCAATCAATATGTCAGGGTTATGCCAATTAATATCCCAGGGTTATGCCAATTAATATGCCAGGATTGTGCCAATTAATATCCCAGGATTATGCCAATTAATATGTCAGGGTTATGCTAATTAATATGCCAGGAATTTGCTAATTAATATGCCAGGAATTTGCCAATTAATATGTCAGGGTTATGCCAATTAATATGTCAGGGTTATGCCAATTAATATGCCAGGAATTAGCAAATTAATATGTCAAGGTTATGCCAATTAATATGTCAGGGTTATCCTAATTAATATGTCAGGGTTATGCCAATTAATATGCCAGGAATTTGCCAATTAATATGTCAGGGTTATGCCAATTAATATGTCAGGGTTATGCCAATTAATATGCCAGGTATTTGCCAATTAAAATGTCAGGGTTATGCTAATTAATATGCCAGGATTTTGTCACTCAATATATCAGGATTATGACAAATAAATTTGTCAGGATTTTGACCCACAGTATGCTCGTTTGCCACCCTTCTCCCCCCTGCCCCAGTACTTACCTCTGCTCTGTATCCCGCTGGGCCCAGGACGCCTGCGTGATGGTGTCTGCAGAGGCTGACACCGGCATCTAGTTTCTTCTGTCGGATGTCAGCCTCTGCAGACACCATCCTCCCTGCAGCCAATCCGGGCGCGACGGGGGCGGAGCTTGCACCCGTCGCCCTGTGCTTGGTGTGATAGGGAGGTGCGGTAACCGCAGGCACTCACCTGCGGCTCGCACCTCCTTGTCACACTAATCACAGCGCGACGGGTGCAAGCTCCGCTCCCGTCGCGCTCTGTGATTCAGGCACCTCTCCTCCCGTGCGCCTGGGCGCGTTGCACCCCGTGCTGGCTAATGTTTATTGGTAACTATGGTAATACAATGGTTGCATTACGGCCTCTTTTGAAACAGTTGCTACATTTTTCACTTATATTAAAATATGCTAATTTTTCTTTCCATTTTTAGAAAAGTTAATGAAGACCTGAAGTCTGATGATTTTTCTTCTAAGCAGGACTATGCATTGTTTATGAGGTTTGAACCAGTGGGAAGTAAAGCGTGTTTTCTCCAGTCAGAATCAAACTACAGGATGACCAACAAAGGTAAAGTGTGTATCATTGTCACTTTAGATTTAAGTGTAGAATCCATACACCATGGCTTGACAAATCACAGAAGCCAGGAAACCATGGCTCCTAATCTTTTTCATTGTTTTACATAGAATACTGTGGAAGTCCAGAGTTTTTGTAGGTTGGCACCTGAATTGGTCTGTTTGACTCCTAAGGTTTACAAATATTCGTCAAGCCATGCCATACACTGTACATACTTAGTACCAGTAACCATATCTGGGCACACTAGATGGATCGAATGGTGCTTATCTGCCAACACATTCTATGTTTCTATGTAAACGGATGCATGGGCCACCAGAACTACCCCCTGGCGGCAAATAAATCACATTTTAAGCAGAGAGCAGCCAGGGACTGCTTTTATTCCCACTTGAGAACCAGCAAAGTTTCGGTCGTCACTCAGCCCTTAATTATAATTCTAGACTCCACCTATTTATGATGCATTTTTGGTGTAGAGAAGTTTTTTATTATTTAAAAATGGAGAATATTTCATGGAGCAAGACCCTCAGAGGATTCTGTTACCCCCGTGGCATCTCTGCACTTGTCCTTGTACCTCAAGTAGTTTCAGCCTTGCTTTTTAAACATTTTTTTATTCTTATTCATGAATTATAATATTTTTGCCTTGCAATAACAAAAGGATAAGATTTACAATGTATAATTGTGCTAAAATATGTTTCTGAAAAATTACCTCAGCTATTTTTCACACATGTTTTGAAAACCATGGTTGGTTAAATTATTATTTATTTGATATTTTTCCTATTCAATACAGGAAAGAAATATGTGGAATTAGCGATTACAGGCTGTGCGATCCCCGTTGCATTTTCAGTCAGTACAGGAACAGTGTACAATTTTAAGGAATGCTTAATTGGTGAACGGATCGATATCCCGTGTTCACTAAAAAATGAGTCTCAGTTCCTCCCCGTGGTGTTTAGCTTTCGCAAGATAACCCATTTTCATATCTCTCCAGCTAAAGGAAACCTACAGCCTGGCCATTCGCAGGTATGACCACACTCATAAAATCTACAAAAAAACAAATCTCATATGTATTATTATTATAATTTTTTTTTTTTTACAATAATGCTTATGAAATAAATCAAAGACTGTACTGATAAAGATGTCAGTCTTCGCCAATGAAATATTATTTTTGTTTTAGTTTATAATGTTACTGTAGTTATGTAATAATACTTACTGTAACAATATGTAAATAATATTTATATTATTATTATTTATATTATTATTTATATTTATGATTAAATAAACAATACATACAAATACTACAAATACATATGCAAACTGGTATTAGGTTACTATTCATTGATGAGAGAGAGAGAGAGAGAGAGAGAGAGAGAGAGGAAAGGAAAGCCCCAGCATGGAAAGACATGTTCCCATAATGCTATGGTTGTAGCCATTGCTGAGTCTTGTCTGAGGGGAATTACCTCTACCCACTTAGGAAATGTGTCAACAATGACCAATCCATATCTGAGACCCCCCTTGGACAATGGAAGTGGGCCTATGAAATCAATCTGAATTGATTTCCAGGGACCATCTGCAACTGGCACTCTTTGAAGCATAGGTCTTTGTCCCTTGGGGCATGGATTTACTTGGGCACAAGTAAGGCATTCCTGTATGCAATGTAGTTGTTATTTCATGCCAATACATTTTTAGTCTCAGGTGATACTCTAATGCACTCTGTCAATTGTGACCCATAAAATAATTTGATTGTCATGTAATGGGTCTCTGCAAATGGTGTGGGACAACAAAAAGAAGTCTCTGTTGTTGGTCATTAGGATCACTGTAACATAATAACCCTTCTCTAATAGAATAGCCACTTGGAAATGTTTGTTGGTTATGAAATAAAAGAGAAAGATTAGGATCCCTATCCTGTTCTGCTTTTAAATCTGGCACTTCTGAACTTTGATCACCAACCTTGGCTACCTGAGTCATTACCTCTTTGCACGTGAAGTGCTCCTCCCATGCTTGTTGTATCTCTTTGTCTTTTTCATTTAACCTCTTGCCGACAAAGGACGTGTCAGGCACGTCCTGGGAGAAACTCCCTTAACGACAAAGGACGTGCCTGGCACGTCCTGCGGTGGATCAAGCGGTTTTCGCGATCAACAATTGCGAAAAACCACTTTAACGGAACTGGTCTATTGCCTCGATGTCGAGGCAATAGCCAGCACCGAAATTTATTTTCTGGGGCCCCCACAATCTCCCCGCGGAGCTATCGTGGGAGCCATACTGACGGAGCAGCATGCTCCGTCAATATGGCTATGCCCTCTGGCGGTCTGAGCTTCGGAAGTGAAAGTAACTTCACTTCCGTAGCTCTGAATATGCTACTTGACTGCCCCTAGTGGTAGTTAAGTAGCATAGCAATGGAAAACATTTAAAATAAATATTTAATTATTTAAAAACTGGTTATATAGTTAGATTAGTCTATAGGGTTAAAATTACATAATTTTTAGCATAAAGGATAGGGTTAAAAATAAATTAAAATTAAAATATATTAAGGGATAGCATAAGGGTTAGAGCTGGGGTTAAATTTAGTGTTAAGGTAAAATTTTGCGTTCGGGTTGGGGTCAAAAGGTCAATATAGGAAAAAAACAAAAAACACTATTTTTTGTTTTTGCCCCATAACTTGCAAAAAAATACCTAAAAATATGGAAACATGCATATTTCTGAACTCAGGACAACATTTAGAATCTATTTAGATGGGGTCTTTTTTAATGATTGTATTTGTCTAAATTATATTTCAGGTCAAAGTTATAAAAAGTGTTTTTTTTTTAATTTTTCATCATATTTTATGATTTTCTTTTGTAATTATAAGTTATGATGAACATAATGGTATCTAATGAAAGCCCTTTTTATGACGATAAAAACAACATATAATTTGTGTGGGTACAGTATCTAAGAAAAAAGAAAATTGTAGCTAAACACAAACACCCCAGAAATGACAACAGCCATTGTCACCAAGGGAAAGTCAAGGTGAAAATGTCTTGTCACTAAGGGGTTAAATGCCATGGATCCCCATCTAAGGCATCCTCCTTTGCTAATACATCCACTTGTGTATTACCCTTTGAATGCTCATCTGTGGCCTTTGAATGGGCTTTTACCTTTACAACTGCTGCCTGGAGAGGGTGCTTTAATCCCCATTCAACCAATTTCCCTACGGCTTTATGTGTGACAAAGGTTTCCCTGCTGAGTCCACCATTCCCCTTAGATTCCATATGGGTAGATACTCTGTCAGGTATCTGGTGACATAAGCACTATCACTATGGATGCAAATAGGGTGTGTCAAATTTGCGAGCTTCTATTTCAGCTCTCTGAGCTGAAAATGAACGTGGCAGCATGAATTTGAGGGATACATTTTCTGAAGGACCCCAAATTGCAAATCCAGTATGGGATTTTCCCTCATGCCAAAACCGTGAGCCATCTACATAAATCTGTAGATCTTGAGAAGAAGTTTTGTCCTGAACAATTTAGAGGGTGTATCTTTCTGTACATGCATGTCTGTGCAATTATGGAGCTCTCCTTGGATGTGCATGAGCTGTGGCAAAATGTATTTTGCATTATGCTGTACTGTAATGTCATGATGCTGCAAGTATGTCAGCCACCTTGTAAGACGTTGTGTGGATGCTCCACTAAGAGACTTCTCAAACAGCAACTTCAAAGGTTTGTGATGAGTTTGCAGAATCAGCTTATTGAACCCAACTATGTGTTCAGTAGCTTCCACTTAGCAATGCACACCCAACAGAGCCTTTATGCATGACTCATACCCTTTGTCTACTGGAGACAGAAGTCTGGAAAAATAGCCAACAGGCCTCCATTTTCCAGCTTTCTCCTGTAGTAACACAGATTAAATAGAGGTGTCAGATGTCTGGAGGGCAAATGGAGCCTCCCCATCCACAGTAGCTAGGGCGGGGGCTGATGCCAAATCTTGCTTCAGAACTCTTAATGCTTCTTCCTGTTCTGTGCCCCAGGGGATTTGTACTGTCTCGTCCCCTTTCAAGAGATCATAAAGAGGTTTGGCTTTTTCAGCAAATCCTTCAATGAATTCCCTTGAAACATTTACAAGTCCCAAAAACTTCCTCAAGGAATTCTTGTTAAAAGATCTGGGGACTTGTAACATTCCTATCTTTCTTTAGTTGGGCACCTTGTGCCTCCTGTAATTGCCACTACCAAAAAGGTTACCTGTTGTCTGAGCAACTGCACCTTTGAAGTGTTTAGCTTAAGTCCAGCATTTGCAATCAAGCCAAACAGTTCCCTCATCGAATCCATATGTTCGCCTATGGTCTCTGTTTGCAACAGGATATCATCTACATAGTGTATTATACTGGATGGAGAGGAGAATGCTTCTAATATCTTTGCTAGGGCCTAGTGGAAATATGTGGAAGAGCTATGAAAGCCCTGAGATAGCATTGTAAAAGTATATTGTGTTTTTTTAAAGGTGAAGGCAAATTTGTACTGGCATTCTGGGGCTAGCTTAATACTCCAGAAACCATTACTGATATCCAGTACCGAATACCACTCACAGGTGGCAATTAACTTAGATGTAACTTTAGGTATGAAAGCAACTAAATTTGTTACTGGAGGGATAAATTTGTTTACCATTCGAAAATCTGCTGTCAATCACCAAGTGCCATTGGTTTTACGCACCGGCCACAATGGGGAGTTGTTAGATGAAGAACATTTCCTAATTATACCCTGCATTTCCAATTGCTCAATTATTTGTTCCATGGGCTCAATGGCTTCTGTTGGAAACCTGTATTGCCTCTGTGGAGGAGCATCAGGCCCCACAGTGTTAATTTCGCTACCTTTTAGAATGCCACAATCATTTTTATGCTGAGCCCAAATTTCAGGGAAATCCAGAACCAATATCCACAGATCAGAGTTATCCTCAAGGAACAGAAGCAATGGATGCCACAGGACCTAAAGTACTATCATCTAGGATACCAGGCCTTCTCCCTCTTGTATCTCTCCACAAAACATTATTACAAAGGTCTACCAGCATTCCTTCTGTTCTCATTACATCTGCACCCAGTATAGTACCTTAAGTGTTCTTACGCTGCCATATTGGTATTTCCTTATTCCACTGAGTGCTTCAAGTCAAAGTAACTTGTGGTATAAGAAAACCTTGAGACTGGGATCCCCCAAGTCCTATCAGAAATGTCTGTTTTTCCCGAAAGGGGGACTTAGTGGTAGGTCTGTAGGTGTCACTGAAGCTCCTGTATCGATAAGAATCTTAGTGTGATGTCCTGCAATAATTCTGTTAACATAGGGGCGTCCTGCATGGTCCGTAAATGTATTACAAATAAGAACCATGTCATCCAGTGAAAGTCAGTCCAAAAATGAGATCAGAGGATCTTCATCCTTCAGATTCATTTTGGGATTGCTATTCACTGCTCCCAAAAGGTGATGTGTCTATATATATACAGAAATTAAAATATATATGGATACATATTTTTTTTTTTTTTTGTTATGCAGGACAGTTACACCTGGTCATATTTAAAAATGTATTTTGCCAAATATAGCCACTTCCCAACAGCGGGAGAACAATAAGGAGTGCAGCAGGTGCACCTGGGCCTATGCACATTTTTGGAAATTCTGGACAATGGCTATTTTAACATTTCTTTGGTGTTTGTGTTTAGCTGTCATTTTCCTCTCTCGTTTAATATCATATACTGTTTTTACTGCCATAAAAAGGAATTTGTTTTGATACCATTATATTTCTCATATGATATAATTTACCATAAAAAAATCATAATATTTTATGAAAAAATGTTGGGAAGTGGGCTCCTGGACTTTGGTTATGGGGAGACTAGATGTACTAATGGGTTCTTATCTGCTGTCACAGTGTATGCATATACCTATTACCTAATGTTTACCTAACACAATCACATCACTATACAGGGCTATTTTAAGTATTCTTGATTATTAATGTGACTATTGATCTATACATTGTTTTAGCAGAATTGATAGCAAATGCATAATATAAGAGAAATATGTATTTGTGGTGTCTTCTACTTATGACACCACTTTCTTCTTTTTTTGATATGCAAATTAACTAATGTTCAATGAGACATGTGTCATTTGCATGTCAAACCACAAGGTGATATAAACAGGTCCAGGAAACATCACAGACAGATTTAAAACATATATTTCTCTTATTTTTTGTATTCTGCTAACACCATTTTTAGATTATTTTCATTATTTTTAATACATTCACAGTAAATAATTTTTAATGCATTCTACATTATTATAACCATACCTGTCACTCAAACGTTGCCCAATAGACTCTCAGAGGACTTATTGTGGATTTTATTTAAATAACTAAGATCAGAAAACAAACTCCAAGTTAGTTAGTAAGACCTGAAAGTGTTAATTCCCATACATACTATACAAGTGTTTTCTTTGGCAAGGGATTTAATCCTAAAAAAAGTCCACTTTAAATGAAATATGCAGGGGTGTGACAGTCTAGCTTAAAAGGCAGCATAACTCATTATTTGTTAGACAAGTACAAAATTGAAAATCAAATCATTTTAGTGCCTTTTGGTACACATGATCTGCATCACAAATGAAATATTCAAATGAATGATATTCCAGAGTATACTCGATTAATCACATTCTCCTTTCAATGTAAGATTTATACCTATACTTTGAAAGTATTTTGAACTGCAACTGATGGTTTTCAGCTTTATGGAAATACAATGAATTCTAGTTTTATTTCCTCCGTCTTTTAGATTGCAAACATTTTCTTTTGTCTGACTGTTGCTAAAAAAGCTCTAAAATTGGAGGCATTTTGTAGTAGGAATAACATAGCAATCAATCTTGTGTATGCTGTATCTTATACTGTTCCTGTGTCCATTTGTTTTCCTAGGACGTGATGTTTTCCTTTGTACCGCATCAGATAGGATCCTTTAAAGTGAAACAAGTGCTAAATATTATGGACCCTACATCAGAAAATAATTTGCCATCTTTGAAAATGAAAACCCTTCAAAAGAAACAGCTTACTTTTATGGCTGTCTGCAAACCGGTAGCTAAGAAAATTGTGATGAAGCTCAATCCAGGTACAATTCCATAAATCATTTTATGCATAATAACTGTTCGAAAACACTAAAAAAAAAATTCTACTTTAAAACCATTATTTTTTAGTGATGCTAAAATAGTTTTTTTATCTGTGTATCTTACTAAATTCTCCCCAAGCATTTATTCTGGTGCTGTTTATAGATAGGTAGGGTTACCACTCAGACAGTATATTACCGGTAGGCTGGTAAAACATTGGTTTGAAACAATATGCAGTGTATGGAGCCAATAGCATGGTCAGTATTTTTCATTTTTATTTATTTATTTATTTTTTAACACTCAGACACCAAACAGCACAAAACTTTTAGTAAACTGGTTTGGTGGATCATCCTTGTGTATGTGATTTTTCCTTTACTCTCTTTCTTTCCCTCAATCTCTATATTTTTCCTTTTTTTCCCCCTTTTTTTCTCCTTTTTTTGGTTTATTTATCTTTTAGTAATAGATCCGGTGTCTTTGTGTCAACATATAACATGGACTAACATTGGACATGACTTATAGACAAAACACATTTTGCGGGGGGAGAGGAGTTTGTGAGAGGGAGGGAGGGAACCCAAACTTCCTTATATTTCCTGTTTTGTTTTTTTTTTCTCTTTTTTCCTGTTTCTTTTATTTATTTCCTTTTTACTTTCTTAATCGTGATGGTCAGGTCACAGGGAAGATTTTTCATTCTCTAGGCTCAAACATAAGAGCCACTTTTTCCATATCGAATACATTTTTGGTGAGCTCAGAAAGGACCAGCTGAGTTCTTTTTCCATTTTTACCTGTTGTATTACTTGATTTTTTACTGTAGGCCAGGGAAGCACTCCACTGTTTTTCCAGTTTCGTGCAATACTTGTGATGATACACTCCTGAGCCTTTGTAATAGGCGGCCAGTTTGTATGTAGAAGGGCTGTTTCTGGTGTTCTTTTTAGCTTTACCTTCGTCAGGGTGTCTATCAGCTTGAATGTACTTATCCACAGGTCTTTGATATAATCGCAACCCCACCAGATATGTAAGTATGTACCTTCCTGGAGGTTGCACCGCCAGCAGATTGGCGAGGTTGTATTGTACATTGATGCCAGTCTTGTCGGGACTAGGTACCACCTATTCATTAGTTTAAAATGTGTCTCTGCCAGGGTCAGACAGTGTATTATTTTTGTCACTTTTTTCAGTGAGTTTTACCAGTTTTTTTTATCTATTGGGCAGTTTAGTTCTCTTTCCCAAATCGTTTTTTGGGGATATATTTCTGGTTTTGTTTTTTCTTTTAATAAATCTAGTGCTTTCGATAGGATTTTCTTTTCCTTTCTTAGACTCGGTTTGGCAAAAGATGGATTTGCATTTTCTATATATCTCCGCATCAGTATGAAACTGATATTTAGACAGGTAGCTTTTTACACATCGATATTTATATAAATCATTCTCTCCTAGATTAGATTGTTGAACTAGGTCTTGGAATGGTTTAATTACACCATCTATTGTTATATGTTCAATAAAATGTATCCCTTGTTTTATCCATGTGTCAAGGTTAATCTCTTTAATATTATGTACGATTTGGTTGATATGGATGAAGCCAAACAGCTTGTTATTTAGGTCTAATATTTTTTTTAATTGATTCCATCTCTGTAGCAGTTGTATCGTTATAGTATTACCTTGTGTTCTAGGTTTACGGTGGATATTAGTTTTAGTTTCCCATAGAAGGAGGGAGAGGTCTTGAATATCAGCTTCTTCTTTTTCTATCTCATACCACCCTACCATTCTTGAACTCAGTTGTTGCATGCGGCATATGTGGACCAGTATGTTTGCGAGGTAAATGTTTTTAACGATGGGAAAAGAGATACCCCCAGTCTCTTTTTTTGGGGATAAGAGGATTTGGTTAATTCAGTTTTTTCCCCCTTTCCATATATAGGTGGTAATAGTTGTTTGTAGCATACTTAGCCATTCATCTGGAATATTTAGCGGGAGCATAGAGAAAAGGTAGTTCCATTTTGGGATGACATAAGAGTTAATCACGTGTATTCTACCCCACCACGATATCAATAGGTTCTTCCATTGTTTTACCAGATGATTTGTTGTTTTTAATAATTCCATGAAATTCAACTGCATCAGTGTCCTTACATCTCGAGTTATTGTAATACCCAGATATTTGAAGGATTGTTTTGCCCATATGAAGTTATAAATCTGCGATAATTCTTCTTTTAATTTTTTTGGCAGGAAGAAATCTAATATGACTGATTTAGATTCGTTCAGTTTATAGTTTGAAACTGTGCTGAACCTGTCAATTTCTTTCATTAATGAATGCAATTAATAAGATGGATTAGTTATAGAAATTAGGATATCATCTGCATATAGGTTCAGCTTGAGATCTTTCTTATTCACTCTCTATCCAGTAATGTTAGGGTTCCTTCTTATGTTTATAGCAAGTGGTTCTACTGACAAAATATATAGTAGGGGCGAGAGAGGACATCCTTGTCGCGTACCGTTCCCCAGCTTAAACCAGTCTGCACAAATATTTCGTCCGGTTGTCTTGGCGGTTGAGTTTTTGTATAGGGACGTCATCACTGAGAGTAGCCATCCTTTCACTCCGAACTTTTGAATGGTTTTCTCCATATATTTCCAGTTTACTCTATCAAACGCTTTTTCTGCGTCGACAGCTAGGATGATAGTTCGAATTTTTTTTGTGTTCACAGAGTCAAAGATGTTAATAATTCTTCTGGTATTGTTGCTTGCTATTCTTCCAGATACGAATCCAATCTGATCAGGATGTATAAGCTCGTTCATGACCGTATTTAGCCTCTTTGCCAGAATGGATGCGAAGATTTTAATGTCCACATTTAGTAGAGAAATTGGTCTATAGTTTTTGACATCTGTAGGGTCTTTGTTAGGTTTTAGAATCAGCAAGATATTGGCTCTTATCATTTCTTCTGGGAATATGCCTTTTCTAACTGCACTATTAAACATAGACGTCATGTGTGGGGATAGTTGATGATTATATATCTTATAAAACAAATTACCAAATCCGTCTGGTCCAGGGGTTTTGTATTTTACTAGGCTTCTCATTTGTTCTTCTACTTCGCTGATATTGATAGGGCTGTTTAATGTTTCCATCTGGATGGATGTAATGTTTGGGATTTTTATATTTTCCAGATAACTGTCAATTTGGTGTATATTGTCTTTTGTTGATATGTTATATAATTTTTCGTAGTAGTTATTGAAGAGGTTACCAATCTTTTCTGGAGTCATATATACTTTGTTGTTTTCTATTAGCTTCGTAATTTTCCTATCTGCATTGTTTTTTCTTAATTTATTAGTTAACATTTTATCTGTTTTATTTCCGCGGCAGTAAAATCTCAATTTCTCCATATTTTTTAGAGCTTTTTCTGTTAGTTTTTGTTTAATTTGTTCCTGTATTTCAGTCAGTTCTTTGGATCTGTTTTCCGTTGGGTTTTGTTTGTTCTCCCTCGATAGTAAATCAAAATTAATATATAGGGTGTTCAGTTCAGGGCCTCTCTCTTTCTTGCTCCTGTTGTTAATTTGGATTAGGTAACCTCTCATTACTGCTTTGAAGGCACACCAGGTGGTTTCTTCAGAGGTATCTGCTGGGTTATTTTCTTCAAAAAATGCTATCGTTAGTTTCTTAATTTCTTCTCTATACAACTCTTTTTGAATAATGTAGTCATTCATCTTCCATTCCGGTCTCTGTTTAGAAATTATTTTGGTTTTGATTGTGACTATACTGTGGTCAGACCATATATTATTTGTTATCTTAGAGTCTGTGATCATCCTTACCAAGTTATAATCACCCCATATCACATCTATGCGTGAGTATGAATAATGGACTCGTGAAAGATGGGTAAAGTCCCTCTTCTATTTGTCTTTCTTTTTGTACTTTCTTATCCATATTTGAATATAATATACGCAGTTGAAGTCCCCTGCTATTAAGCTACAGCCAATTTTAACTTGGTCTATCTTATCTAAGATCTTGTTCAGGAGACCGATTGGTGCGACGTTTGGTAGGTACATGTTTGTGAGTGTAAATGTATTTTGGTCAATATCGCATATTACTATCATGTAGCGCCCTTCTGGGTCCAAAAATTGGTATCTAATTTTTATCTGAATTGAGGCTGCAAATATCATGGCTACTCCTGTTTTTTTTAAATTTTTTATCTGATGCATTTATTATTGTAGGAAATTTGTTTCCCCCCCCCATTTTGGGTTGTCACTTTGCCTCCAATGGGTTTCTTGCAGGAAACATATATCAATGTGTTTTTCTGTAAATAATTAATAATCATAGATCTTTTTTGTTGAGAATTCACTCCCTGTGCGTTGACTGACATCAACTTGAAGATATTCCGCTTTGTTTATTTTCGTTGGGGCTCTCTCTCTCATCCGCAATAACATACAAACATGTACACACAAACATATAAGCACACACCCCCTGTTTTGGGGGGTTTACCCTTTCTTCGTTGTTGGGGCATTCCTGGGTTTTTCCCCAGTGTTGCACCTGTCGCACTGAGCCCATCTCAGTGCGTTTCCTATGCCACTTTTTCAGACATCAAGTAAAGGACTTGGCCCATTATCTACTTAATTTCTGTTTACATTTTTGCTCCTAGTTTATAAAAAAAAAAAAAAAAGGCAAGGGGACTATACCTTCGTGAAAAACTGTTGGGATGTGGGGGTTATTGTTGGGTCCTGATAGTAATACTTAGTGGGGAGTGCAGGGTAGGCATGTGTTGAGTGAGGGACATATATGGGGTTAGTGAGGAGAGGGTTTTGAGGATTAGGATGTGGGGAGTGGGTAGTAACTTGGAGAAGAAAAAAAATGGTGAAAGTGTGAGTGTAATAGGGAGTGTAAAGTCTCTAATGTAGTGTATTAAATATTGAGTGTGTATTGGAGTATATGAGTGCATAAGTGAGATGGTGGTTGAAGTGAAGTGGCAAAGTGGAAAAGTGTATAGTGAGCTAGGTGTAGACTGTGAGTTGTGCTATTGTAGTGTACATATTAGTTCTATTATGTAGTGAGTGAAGGAGGGATTGGGTGAATCATGGTAGTGAAGTAAGAGAAGAGGAAAGAAAGAGAAGGAATAAAAAAAAAATGTATATATCCTAAGTATTTTACATATGTTAGATTAGGATCATATTGAGTTTTCTTTTTCTTCCAGCCAGGATTCCAGGGTTTTAGGGTCCTCAAATCTATGTTGATAGTTGTTCCACGTAAATGTCACGGCTGGGGGTAGGTTCCATCGGTATCTGATGTTTTTTTGTCGTAGCTTTAGAAGGGAGTCTCCAAAACTTTTTCGCCAGACCCGCGTCTGGTATGATATGTCTTGAAAGATCTGGATATCTTTGTAGGGTTGTTCTCTTATTTGGTGGGTACGATTTGCTTTTAGTATTTTCTCTTTAAAAGAGTACGAATGAAATTTTACCATTACATCTCTAGGAGTGTTGTCTGGGAGTTTTTTTGGCTTGGGTAATCTGTGACATCTGTCTATAATTGTCTCGTGGGCCTCTGGTTCTAATTCTATGGCTTTATAGTAACCTAGGAGGAAGTCCTGCAGTTGTTCCTGTTCTATTTTTTCAGGAATGTTCCTGAAGCGTAGATTATCCCTTCTTGATCTGTCTTCCAGATCTCTTAGTTTAGATTCCATCTTGTTAGGGTTGCTTTTCAAGTCTCTGTTTTCGGTTTTTAGATGTGTTACCTCTGTGTCAAGTTGCATCAGCTTTTCTTCGAAATTGGACGTCTTCTCAACCAGTTCTTTAATCTCATTTTTTAATTCTTGAGTATTGCTACTTATTTCCGTTTTAATTTGCGTTAGTAGTTCTCCTATTTGTTTGGTAAAGAAAGCTTGAGTGATTATATTTTCATCTTCTGAGTTTTCTGCACCGTCTGGATTATATACGGGGGAGGTATTAGATTTATCCAGGGGTTTGTCCCCTGTATCTTTGCTCATTACTGGGGTGAAGAATTCTGAGGCTCGTTTTGTTTGTTTTTCTTCTTTTTTTTCCTTTTTCTGGTGTCCTTTTTTCAGTGTGGCCATGTTATGGGCCCTTTTTTGTATCCTGGCCGTGCCTGGGAGGCCGAACGATTGGATTAGTGTATTAACAGTATTTAAACAGAGATATCTGTATGTATGTACCGGACTATACTTATCTTCTGTCTATATCTCATACAGGTAGTAGAAAAGGCTCTTTCCCCCCTTTATTTTTTTTCTTCCCTTTTCCCTTCCTTTCTTTACCTCTTTACGCCTTCCTTTTTCTTCCTTTCTTCTTTTCCTTTTTTTTCTCCCCTTTTCTTCCCTATTCTTCCCCCTTCTCCTCTTCCCTCCTCCCTACCCTTTTTTCCCCTCCCAACCCCTTTTTCCCCCCACAGAAAGAATTTGTTATTTAGAGTTAGCCCAATGGCTTTGCACATTCGTCTTTCGGTAAGGTCCTACAAGAGTGGGATATGGAGAGTGTTCTTTGGTTTCTGACTTGAGATTAGCACAAGTGTGCCACACAGGGGGTGCTTTAAGTAGTTACTCAGATTTTATACAGCTTAATTTACCTGCTGTTTTATTCTAATTGGGATTAACGCAGGTGGACTACTCCCAACAGTTACCTTATATTATTTCAGTATTTTTTTTTAAAGAAAAAGATGTCATCCTTAGTTTTTTCCCCAAAATGAATGTTCGTTGGTCTGTTACCGATTACATTTAGTGCCCGACAGCAGCTCGATAAAGAAGATGAACCACTAAGGATCATTAAAATATATATAGAAAAGAACAGAATAAACCCCTGTGAAAATTACAATATGTGCTGTGCAATAGTGGAAAATAAAGAGATCTTATTACTATAAACTAAATATATATTTATAAGTAAATATACCTACTGATTACGTTAGGTACTAGGAATGAAATAAATATTTATGTAAATATACTTACTAGATATGTCTCTAAATTAGATAACCTTAGCTAACCTAAGGCCTGATTATACATGGTATATCACATATCAAAATTTGCATTGTTGATCATCAGTTTAGCAAGTCTTATCGCCTCTGTAAATAGTATACACCAGGCAATGGACAATTTCTTGCCAGGTATAACCAATTTGAACTCTCCACCAACACACATGGTAAATACTATACTATAAAAATTAAGGTTAGTGTGTTATTATTGGGAGTATTGTATATTATGTCCCATAGGCGGACTGACCATGGGCCTGGGCCAGAGGGGGGCTGTCGTTGCCAGTGCTCCATATTCATTTTTTTAGAATATGGTTCTATTTCGGGAAGGCGGGTGAGTGGAGGAGGATCTTGCATGTGGACGGGGCTTCTATGTAGGTGTGGCTTGCATGATCTTCTATTAGCCAGTGGTCATATGAGTTGTCAGTCCACCCCTGTAATGTCCTACATGGACGAGATTGAGCTATCTTCTTACCTTCCTTGGTAATACCACATTACTTTGTTACAAGTGTAGGAGATAATTTAAATTCCTCCCAACAATAATATACTGACCTTATGATTCAGTGTAAGTGTTATAGTGTATCCTATGTAAAAATAAAATAACATGAACATCAACAACTGCAATTTCTACAGAAGAAACCTATGCTCAGCTCCTATTCTAAATACTATATGTAACAAAAAAAGGACAGAAACTTAGGGAATTTAACTTTAAGAGCTCCAAACGATAAACCATTGAGAACTATGTAGTGTGTATGAGCATGTTACAGACCTGTAACACTTACAGTAATGAGGGGATTCTTGTATTATTCATTTTGTATTTGTACTGTCCCTCACCATCACCATAGCCTCCTTCATCAGTATAATGCCCCATCCTATCATGGTTATGACAATTAAGAGTAATATGATGATAGTGTCGAGGGTTGATATGGTGATGGTGTTTGCTATTGTGTTGGTGAGGGTAGTAGACTAGGTCCGTTTTACTTCAGACTAAGGTACTGTTATATAATGGTACACAAAGAAGTGGATTGTGTAATTTATACTGCCATTGTATGTAGTTATGGGAACCCCAGCAGTGAAGGAGTTTATGGAATACATCCATATATCTATCCTAGATATAAGATATGGTCAGGGACTAATAAAAGTATTTAGAAAATTGGGCAGACTAATTGGGCCAAATGTTTTATCTCTGCCGACACATTCTATGTTTCTAGGCTAAGTATGTTTACACGAAAAGTCTGGTTCTGAAATGTGTTGAGTAGATAACACAATGCTGAAAGAGTGGAAGATTGTGTTAAGATGATTATAAGGAAGCATAACCCACATCACTGAGGCTTAAATACCCTGCAATAGAGTAGGCCAGTGGATCACCGATATATATATATATATATATTTTTTTTTTTTTTCAATATGTGGTATGAATGACTGTGTAATTCACATATGCAAATGTATGTATGTTAGAATGCCACTTGCCAGTAACCTGAAAGGTGAAAAATATATAGCCATTTCAACTCCAACAGGAATACCTGTTACTTCAGTCGTGCTCAGGATATCCTCCAACTTATTGTAGGTGGTGCTGGCAGGATGGCCACCACAAATGGCTCTTTCTTGTATACTCTGCTCTCCCAATTTCCGTCCTTCATTTTGTGATGCTGTTACCGGTCCTCCTGCACTCTACCTGTTTCCACAACAGTTCCATTCACCTCAGCCAATATGGTGTGAACCAAAGTCATTTTCTCAGCATGAACATATCCCATGTTGTCTGTACCTGCAGCACACTTCCCTGTTTGGCTAACACCTTTATTTTGCTTCTGGTGTAACTGCCTGATAGAAAGGATCCTGATAGAAAGGAGCTGAAATAAGATACATTAGATCGGGTAAAGCTAGTTCTAAACATAGATTGCGTTAGAGTCATGTTTGGCAATGTTTTCTCTTAAATAATAAATGGTAGTCCAAGAAGTCAGTCTGGTGGTTAGTACATTAATTAAATAAAGGCTAAAGAGAATTATTCTTTAATCCTGGCTTCCTATACCTTTTTCTGTAGTTTTTTCCCAGAGGAAGAACAGACATTTGGCAAAGGACAACTTTTTCCATTTAATCCTTTTTTCATTATTTTATAATGTCCTCATATTTTTTAGACGTCCTTTTGTAATCTTCATGCTCAATGCAAAAACTATTTTCCATATTAAACATTCACTTTGTAATCCTTTCCTTTGCTCTCTAATTAAACATTATACCCTGAAGTAATTTTCTGAGCATTTTTTGTTAAATTAGGCTTTGTTAATTAAACATGTTTTTAGTAGTGAACCAAATAGACCCTGAGGTAGAAAGGGCTTAATCATGCTTCTTTGTAGTCGAATAATTCTTAGGTGTCAAAGGGGTGAGCATTTGAGGTGTTTTGTACTCCGGTTTGGAGAGACGATCATAACGCTTTAATGATTAACTTTTTTTTAATTTATTCATACATCCCTAGGTTACATAATGCTAGACAAGTACCGCATGAGGATCTAATTGACTACTATTGCTTTGAAAGAAAAAAATATGAAAGAGAATATGGGAAATAGAATGAGAAAGTTGTTTTTTGTATTTTCTTCCTTTATCAATATGACAGTAATAAGAAGTTTAGTGTTTCAGCAAATATTTGTCAAGGCTTGACAGACATATATAGGCTCTAGGAGCCAAACCAACTAATTCAGGAGCCAGGACAATTAAACTTTTAAGCAAGGGTCCCACATTTTTGCATGGGATCACCAGAGGGGACCTAGTTATAAGAAATCTACTTAAAAATATGAGGGTTCCTCCCTGGGCCGGCCTTAGGGGTGTGCGACCCGTGCGAGCACACAGGGCGCAACACCCCAGGGGGCGCCCGCACGCCAACTCGAAAAAAAAAAAAAAAGCCTGTACAGACACTGGATTGGGGAGATCCCCCCTCACCAGCCCTCTTCTCGGCAAGCTCTGCTGGATCCGGGGAGGGGGTGGAGCTAACCATCTGAGAGGTGTAGCTCCGCCCCCACCCTGTGAAGCAGAACAGCGTCTTCTTCACGTGGAGCCGCGGGCAGCAAGAGAAAGTGCTACTCACACTCCCCATGCTTGACTTTCTCTTGCTGCCCGTGAAGCGGACGGTGTTCTGCTTCACAGGGTGGGGGCGGAGCTACATCGCTCAGCCGGTTAGGTCCGCCCCCTCCCTGGATCCACATTTGCAGGCAAAGGAAGGGGAGGGGGGGAGAGAGGCAGAACAGGGGGAGGGGGGGAGACAGAACAGGGGGAGAGGGGAGAGAGAGATACAGAACAGGGGGAGAGAGAGAGACAGGGGGAGAGAGACAGAACAGGTGGAGGGGGAGATAGAGACAGAACAGGGGGAGAGAGAGAGACAGAACAGGGGGTGGGGGAGAGAGAGACGGGGGTGGAGAGAAACAGAACAGGGGGTGAGAGACAGAACAGGGGGAAGGGGGAGACAGAACAGGGGGAAGGGGGGAAAGAGTCAGAACAGGGGAGGGGGGGGAGAGAGACAACAGGAATGGGGGAGTTAAGGAGAGCCAGACAGTGCAAGGAAGAGGAAAGGGACACATACATAGGGGGGTGAAAGAGACGGGGGTGAAAGACGGGGGAGAGGGCGCTACGGGGGAAGTCTGGGCGCTGGGATACTTAAGGACAGACCTGCAGCTTCACATGGAAGCATGGCAGCTGCCGGTCAGAGGATAAACGGGCGTGTACTGTCAAACGTACATTCCAGTTTATCCTCAGACTAGGGGCAACTACTTTTTCTCTTATGCTTGTATATTAGAAACACACAAGAGAAACATAAAGTTTAGTTGTCCTTTAAAGAAAATGTTAGCAGTCAGGTATTTTAGGAACCATGGCTCTCTGAGTCCTGGGATGTGTTAACCTTTGTCAGGACCAACATTTTTTTTTTTTTTTTTTTTACCTGCAGGTACTATGTGTAAGGAGTCTGGGTTGATTTTTGGAAAGTGGACAGTTCGTACCTCCCAAGTGTCCCTCTTTCAGACCCAACCCCCCCCTTTTCTACCCAGGAGTCCCTCTTTTGTTAGGCTCTTATGATATTTGGTGTGTGTATAAATGCTTCACACCTATAAACTATTAATAATGTGTTTTTGAACTGTAGTGAATCTGACAAAAAAAAACTCATTGGAATCGCCTCTCCCCTGAAACCAACTCAAACCTCTCCTCTGTTGCCATTGAAACATGATGACTGGCTTGTTTCTCTGTTTCATTACTAAATGTTTTTCTATGCAGTGAAATAAACCTCGATGACGATTTAGTGAAATTTGTTGAAGACCTAAGAATTTATATTATGCTTATATCTGTTAATAATAAACAATACAAATGTTATTTACTTTTATAACATCTTTTTATGTTTCTAAACTAACTGCAGGTATCACCCCCTTGGTTTCTAATGCCACTGGACGGTACGTTCAAAGTGCTGATCAAGGAACAAGCCTGTATACAGGATCCAGTCGGGTCTCTACTTTAAATGCAGCCAAAACACAAATTCATGATCATGAGATGAAAACAGATGCTAATAAAGGGGCACTGATAGCCTTTCCTAATGATCGAGCTGCAAGCATCCGGCCCAGTGACCATCAGACAAACTACAGGTATTTAATATAAAATGTTTTTAAATGTGGCTATTCACTTTTAAGTGAACTAACAAGTGAACTGGAAACATGATCCAACTTGCCTCTTTTTCCAACGCCTCTATTACTAATACTATCACTAATAATATAAATAATAATATTTATGATGGTCTATGAACTCACTGAATGACTGATAAAAGAGATAGGTCTTTAGCTTTTTATTTAAAAGTCTGTAAGGAGGGTGCATCTCTGACTGAGTATGGTAAAGAGCTACACACTGTGTTGGCCTGATGAAAACTTGCGAGAGTTGAAACGTTGCCTGTGTCTGATGAATAAAGTTCTCACGTTTGTACCTAGCATAAGAAACTAGTGGTGGGTGTGAATAAACCGTATTTTTTAGTTTATAATTTCTAGGCAAAAATTGGGGTTTGTCTTACACATAAAGGCTGGGCCAGGATACTGGGAAAAATCCTAAAAGGCCACCTGTCCAGGGACTGCTGGATGCACTCTTTAAGTTTTCACCCACCACGGCTGAAATCTTACAGCGACTGTTGCAGTCGAAAACCTATAGAGCGCATCCAGCGGCACCCAGGATGCAGATGCGGTTGAGGCCAATGTGATGTTGCTGCCTTAATCCTCCTGCACGGCGCAGACATCCTCAGCGCTGGAAAGTCCTCTGAGCGTAATCTAATCGTTTGGGTAAGTCCTGGTGGCATGTCCTGTGCGTTCAATCTAATAGCTGGGATAAGTCCTGAGTGCAAAGTGGTTTCTGGTGCAATTCTAGTGCAAAGTGAGTTTTGAGACAATGAATAACTTAATCAAAAGATATTAAAAAATATACTGATTTCTAAATTTTCCGTTCAAAAAAGTAGGGCTCGTCTTAAATGGGAGCGTCTTAGAAACGGAATAATACAGTGTATCAAAAATGTAACATTGCAGTCATATAAAGCAAATATTGTGGTTCTAAACTGTAAGATCATATTAGTAATAACTTTATCATATCGGTGTCAAATAGTACAGCATGAAGCTGTAGCTAGATCATTTTGGTAATGCAAGAATAGGAAATCGTGTCTCCCTCAATATAGTGATTGTCCCAAAAGCCCACTGAATGCTCCTGACCCTGGTGGTGTAGTGGGAGGTGCAGGAGATCAGTGCTCCAGTACTTCATATTGCTTCTTTGCTCTGTGTGCCACTCCTTAATGCAGTGTCTGGTACGTGTATTATATAATTCTTATCACAGTGTAAAGGTGATCTGTGCTACCAGACTACTATAGTACAAAACCTATTTGTGCCCTCCTCATCTTATGTGTCCTAGGCTAGTGCCTTATTTGTCTCACCCTCATTAGAGCTCCAACCAGAGGAGTCGCTAGGGGTGGGCTACTGGGGCTATGGCCCCGAGTCCCCCCTTCATAGCCCCGAATGGAGACTCTGGGGCTAAAGTATTCTTTAGCCCCTGGATTACAGGGCTATAATTGTCTGGGACATGGTCCCAGAATCGGAGGATTAAGCTCATGCGGGGGTGGGGGCCGATCCGGAGGAGAGGCTGCTATAGGGAGCTCTCTCCCTAATCTCTCCTCCTCAAGGCGCGGCCCACAAGCAAGTGCCTGCGGTGACCGCACCCTGGCCAGAAACAGTGTGACGGGTGCAAGCTCCGCCCCCGTCACGCTGTGAGATCTGCATCCGGCAGAAGTTCCTGAAGACACTGCCGAAAACGCAAGTAAGCTGAAGGTAAGGTAATACAAAAAAAAATAAAAAATTTAAGGTGGGTGTCTCAGTGTGTGCAAGTGTGTGTCTGGGTGTCTCAGTGTGTGTAAGTGTGTGTCTGGGTGTCTAAGTGTGTGTCTGGGTGTCTCAGTGTGTGTCTGGGTGTCTCAGTGTGTGTAAGTGTTTATCTGGGTGTCTCAGTGTGTGTAAGTATGTGTCTGGATGTCTCAGTGTGTGTCTATATGTGTGTAAGTGTGTGTCTTAGTGTGTTTCTGGGTGTTTCAATGTGTGTGTATGGGTGTCTCAATGTGTGTGTGTCTCAATGTGTATGTCTGGGTGTCTCAATGTGTGTAAGGGTGTTTGCGTAAGTGTATGTTCGTGTGTATGTTCGTGAGTGTGTCTCAGGGTGTCTGTGTGTGAGAGAGAGACGGTGTGTGTGAGAGAGAGTGTGTGTGTGAGAGAGAGAGAGTGTGTGTGTGTGAGAGAGAGTGTGTGTGTCAGAGAGAGAGAGACAGTGTGTGTGTGAGAGAGTGATGGTGTGTGTGTGAGAGAGAGACGGTGTGTGAGAGAGACAGACAGTGTGTGTGAGAAAGAGAGACAGAGAGAGATGGCGTGTGTGAGAAAGAGAGAGAGAAACGGTGTGTGTGAGAAAGAGACGCAGTGTGTGTGACAGAGCTCATCTGGCCCCAGATCATCGGAAGACCAAGCAATGCCCCTGGCTCCAACGCAGAAGCAAAAATAGTAAAAAGTAAAATAAACAAGGGACCAATGTTCCAGAAAAGTAACATAGCACAAGAACAATTTCCTCAAAACTAATTTATAAACACATTTAGTGCATTTTAATGTGAGCTGTATTGCTGTGGAATATAATATACACCGATCAGTCATAACATTGTGACCACTAACAGGTGGCAAGCAGGCGGAGGCAGTGTGATGCTTTGGGAAATGTTCTGTCGGGAAAGCTTGGGTCTTGCCATTCATGTGGATTTTATTTTAATGCATACCAACTGCCTAAGCATTGTTGCAGACCATGTATATGCTTTCATGGAAACTAACATGGCGTTTGCCTCTTTAAAGCACAACTGTAGCAAAAAATTAAGTCGTGTTTAATTGAAAGATTGCATCAAGTGTAGGCATTTTATATAAAAATTCTTTAATGAAAGTATACAAATAAAGTATTTTATTATGGAGTTATCTTACTCCATATAGCTTCATCAGGAGGCCAACTTTTTGTATACTTTTAATTCACAGTGACTCTGATGCTGAATCCGTTGCTGCCGTTGCTTTCTCTGATCTATTTTGTGTTGCTGTGCTGCCAGTTCAGCGCACACTTATCACTCATGGGCAGGATTTGCCCCTGCATTTGAGGTTCTAGTAGTGTCTCGAAAACTGAATATGTTTTTTGGGGGGATTTTTTTTCTTGAAACCCTTCTACAACTTGTGGTGATGTATGTGACATTGGATTTTAGTTTTGGAAACTTTCTGAGCCCAAGACACAGCTGACAATTCTCCAAAACTGCCACTCATCTCATCCTCTTCACAGTGCATTGAGGCAGTATAGACACATGTCCTCTTCTTGGTTGGTTTATAACATTTACAGTTGACTTTAACGCCTTAATTATTGACCTGATGGTGGAAATGGACAATTTTCAATGCTTTTGCTATTTTCTTATTCCTACTTCCCTTTCTGTAAAACTCAACAACCTTTTGCCACACATCACAGCTATATTCCTTGTCCTACCCATTGTAAGTAATGACCAAAGGCATTTGGCCTATGTGTTATCTATTAGTTATACCCCTATAAAACATGAGGTCATGGTTGATTTCCTATTTCTAGTCTATTGTACTAACATTTTTTAAATATCAGTGACGATTTACTACAAATATATTTTTCACATGTGAATTCATGGGGTGCCAATAATTGTTCCACACCTATATTTAACATTGTTTTTGATACAACTGTGTTGTTTTTGCAATTGTTTGATATCCATCAGAGCAGGGTATTGTTTTGCATTTTTTTAAAGAAAAGATCAAAAGATTAAACAAGAAAGAAACATTTTCACAGCCTTCCTTGCTCGTATTTACCAAGGGTGCCATTATTATTGGAAGGCAATGTACTCGCTAATACTATAGCACAGAACCTATGTATGCGCTCCTCATGTGCCCAAGGCTAATGACTTATTCACCTCACACTAATTAGAGCTCTGGTGCAGCAGCAAAAATAGTAAAATGGATAGGATGGATTGCAATAAACAAGGGACCAATATACCAGTAATTTAGAAAAAGAACAATTTGCTCAAAACAAATCTATAAACACAGTAAGGGCAGTATACTGCGAGTTATATTGATGTGGAACTCTATCAACACTATGTCCAACACTAATATGTGATGGACATTTTGAGCACATAATACATCAGAGCCATAGCTAACAATTTCTGTGCCTAAAGGAAGAATAGAAAATTGTGACCCACTCAATATAATTTCATAGCTAGTTAGTTTGCAGAAAAGTAAATAAGATACAAAAATAACCAGAATATTTATGATTAAATTAACAAATCCTTTCACTAATAATGAGGGTGATACTCCCATGTGAGCTAGATATAGTAGCTTCTATTCAGGGGCGTCACTAGGGTTGGTGTCACCCAGTGTGGAAACTCATGGTGTCACCCCCCTGGATTTCCTCCAATACAATGCCAAACAGATTCCCTAGTAATGCCAGTTAGATGGCCTATTAACTATGCCACACACAGGAGCCCCATTACTATGCCACACACAGGAGCCCCATAACTATGCCAAACACAGGAGCCCCATAAATTATGCCTTACCAGAGCCCCATAAATTATGCCACACCAGAGCCCCATAAATTATGGCACACCAGAGCCCCACTATTTATGCCTCACCTCTGCCCAATTAATTATGCCACACACACAGGTGCCCCATAACTATGCCACACACAGGTGCCCCTTAATTATGCTACACAAAGAGTCCCTTAATTATGCCACACATGGGGCCCAATAAATATGCCACACACAAGAGCCCCATAATTATGCACACATGGAACCGCCATTAATTATGCAACACACAGGAGCCCCACGAGGTGACAATTGTACAATTCTAAAACAATACATGTCTATACATACAGACATCTCTCTCTCTCTCTCTCTCTCTCTCTCTCTCTCTCTCTCTCTCTCTCTTTATAATAGCCAATTTGCCCAATTATATGCCAGTATCATTTTGTCATTAAGAAGCTACAGCCAATTTGCCCATTAATATGCCAGTATTATTGTGCCAGATGCCAATACCATTGTGCCATTAAGATGCCAGCATTATTGTGCCATTCATATGCCAGTCATTTTGTGCGATTCAGATACTAGTAATATTGTGCCATTAAGATGCCAGCATTATTGTGCCATTCATATGCCAGTAATATTGTGCCATTCCGATACCAGGAATCTTGTGCCATTCAGATACCAGGAATATTGTGCCATTTAAATACCCGAAATATTGTGCCATGCAGATGCCATAATTACCATATTTGCTCGATTATAAGACGACCCTGATTATAAGACGACCCCCCAAACTCATCGCTCATCGCGCAGACATCCCCTGCTGTTAGAAAGGGGGATCCAGGTCCCCTGCAGCTCTGCTGGGGACCTGGATCCCTGTCTTATATTTGAGGTCAGATTATAAAATGACCTCGATTATAAGACGAGGGGTATTTTTCAGAAATTTTTTTCTCAAAAAAACCTTGTCTTATAATCGAGCAAATACGGTATTGTGCCATTCAGATGCCAGTAATATTGTGCCATTCAGATGCCAGTAATATTGTGCCATTCAGATGCCAGTAATATTGTGCCATTCAGATACCAGTAATATTGTGCCATTCAGATAACAGTAATAGTATGCCATTCAGAGTCCAGTAATATTGTGCCATTCAGAGTCCAGTAATATTGTGCCATTCAGATACCAGTAATATTGTGCCATTCAGAGCCCAGTAATATTGTGCCATGCAGAGCCCAGTAATATTGTGCCAGTCAGATACCAGTAATATTGTGCCATTCAGAGCCCAGTAATATTGTGCCATTCAGAGCCCAGTAATATTGTGCCAGTCAGATACCAGGAATATTGTGCCATTCAGAGCCCAGTAATATTGTGCCATGCAGAGCCCAGTAATATTGTGCCAGTCAGATACCAGTAATATTGTGCCATTCAGAGCCCAGTAATATTGTGCCATTCAGATGCCAGTAATATTGTGCCATTCAGATGCCAGTAATATTGTGCCATTCAGATACCAGTAATATTGTGCCATTCAGATAACAGTAATAGTATGCCATTCAGAGTCCAGTAATATTGTGCCATTCAGAGTCCAGTAATATTGTGCCATTCAGATACCAGTAATATTGTGCCATTCAGAGCCCAGTAATATTGTGCCATGCAGAGCCCAGTAATATTGTGCCAGTCAGATACCAGTAATATTGTGCCATTCAGAGCCCAGTAATATTGTGCCATTCAGAGCCCAGTAATATTGTGCCAGTCAGATACCAGGAATATTGTGCCATTCAGAGCCCAGTAATATTGTGCCATGCAGAGCCCAGTAATATTGTGCCAGTCAGATACCAGTAATATTGTGCCATTCAGAGCCCAGTAATATTGTGCCATTCAGAGCCCAGTAATATTGTGCCAGTCAGATACCAGGAATATTGTGCCATTCAGAGCCCAGTAATATGGTGCCAGTCAGATACCAGGAATATTGTGCCATTCAGAGCCCAGTAATATTGTGCCAGTCAGATGCCAGTAATATTATGTCATGCAGAGCCCATTAATATTGTGCCAGTCAGATACCAGTAATATTATGGCATGCAGAGCCCAGTAATATTGTGCCAGTCAGATACCAGGAATATTGTGCTATTCCAGTGCTCGTTTTCTGCCTCCCTCCTCCCCCGTTCCCCATCACTTACCGCCTGGCTGCTGCTCAGTGTCCCCGGCCGGACATCTGAGAAGGGAAACACAGTCACCGGATGTGACGTCATTTTTTTTTTTCCTGCTGCGGTATCCAGGAGATGTCAGAAAAAAAAGAGCTAAGCCGCGCGTTGCGCGGGGGATGCCGGCAGCACGGGTGTCACCCCCGCTGGATATATAATACTATGTTATAATATAGAACCTGTTAATACATAACTATATTGACATAGATTGGGGTATTATGACACTCCCTTCATCATGTAATTAGCCAGATGTTCATAGGGGTTCAGCATATCTCCCAAACATAGGAGTGAGTCCCAAACCAGCTGAGTAACCCCAAGAAGGTATGTACCTGGAAGGGAGGCTTTTTTTAGCTTTCTTATTAAAACATATTTTATAAAACTTTAGATTGGCTGGGCATCATGGACCAAATGTTCACAGCCAACATCCTCACCTGATGACTATAATTCCCATGAGGCTCATCCAGACATACTGCTCACAAGATTCTGTATTTCAGGGTTGCATGCTAGCATCAGTGCACCAGCCTCAGTTGTGTACACCCAAGGCAAGTGCCTCAATAGCCTCACCCTCGATACTGCTCTGTAATAAAAATGAGTTTGGGTGAATACCAAGGGTAGACACCAACATTGTATATGGCGGCCATTTACAAGACTTTCTGACTGACAATTTAATAATGTTCTATGGACTTGGTCTATTTCCATATTTTAGTTATGTGTACATACAGTATACATATATAAAACTACATAGCTACATTATTTTCTGTAAACTTATAATCATACAAAGTAAGCATAGAAATATCATTACTAATGTAGCAGCAAATGTCATAACTGTAGAGGGTATATTCACCTGTCCAACCAAAAATAGCCATAAAGAAACCATTAATTAACACTTCGATACAATATACAGGAATAACCGAGAGTTGTAAATCCTTATATTGCATTTCCGTGAGCTTTGAGACAGTTTAATTTGTTACACTTCATATTATATCTTGTTCAGTGTTTTTGATGATATATCATCAGTAGTGATTTGCAATACATCTGTTATCACCCGTAATATGTAAATCCACTTTTCCCATTCTAAGGACAATTTTCACAAAAGTTGAGCGATATAGCTACGTTGATCCAGATTATACATACAACGAATGGGAAGAAAGTCAGAAGAAAGCCCACAAGGATTATTATGATAGTTATATTAAGAGCAGAAGAGAAAAGCGTCTAGAAAGAGGAAAAGAAAGGTACAACTTTCTCATTCTTGCAAATATCTGTTTTTACGCACCCTATGGCAGCCAAGTCACCTATGTGTTAACTTCTTAACTGGTGCTATATCTTTTTTTTTCCTCTTGCAATAGTAATAATGTTTCATCAGGAAAGAATGGGGAGTTTAAAGAAGTTAATAATGCTACAGATATTGGAATAACACCTGCAGCAGGTCTTCATTCTCCAAGAGTCTTGGTCACAGAGTCACAGGGACCCAAAACTGCTCCACAAAAAAAAGAACAAATGCTGACAACAAGCCAACGGGCTCATGAAGAAGCTAGATCCTTAACTAAAGAAGTAAGTAAGACTGACTGACAATATGGTTGGTTAACCGATTTGTTTCAGTAGTTATTATTTTCCTATAAATATTTTTATTAATCAATATGTCAGGTATATCATCATACAAGATCATAAAGTTACATGGATCTGTTATAGGATATACAACATAACAATAAATCATTTCATCTACAAAATTGTTATCTTATCTAAAAGCATCCTTGTACTATGTTGTTATTTGCGATAGCCCATTTGGTCATTATGAAGTAAAGTAAGGATGGGCTTGTGCCTCCCACCAATAAAGACCTCTGTGCCCTACTTATCCATTCTATTATGGGAGGTTAATCTCTACGCTTTCAGTATTTGAATATGATTTCATTTGCTGCATTCTATACAGCAAAAAGCATCATTTTCTGATACTTCTTCAACGTGGTTGTATTCATTTATAATAGAATTGTAAATGGTTCTCTTGTCAATGTAACATTAAAAACTTCACTACAGATTTTCTCCTTGTAATACACAAGTTTTTAAGTCTCGGATATCTCTGCTCTGGATTTCAGGGAAGTCTCACAATCTACTGTTATCAAATAATTGTCTGACCTGTATGCATCCTTCTTTTAGCCATTCCTTAAAGTAACTTTGTGGTAACGTCAGCACAGTTGCTTTGATGTGGAACGGGTGCAAAACTGGCACTGGTCTAGTGCTAAGGGCCTTTCATATTATCCATCTGCCCTAAACATTTAAGAGCATGGACCATAATGAATGTTGTACCATCTTTTCTAGGTCTAGCAGCAGGTTGGATCCAGCACATGTGTGCCACACTAAGAGATGGACATCACTGTTGCTCTATCTCAATCCATAATATTTTCTCTGCATTAGATTTATACTAATCAGGCAACGCTGATAAAACTATTTCATAAACATTTTTTTCCAGAGTGAATGATTGCAGTTTGACTCTTCATATTAATATATGTATCATGTAGCTGTTGCTTGTACTCATGCCCATATATTGTGGCACTACCTAATCTTGCATTTATTATCTTTTTTTGTACATGAAAATATTGGGCTTTATTCAATGATGTTAGTTAACACTTTTCTTTGTTTTTCAACTCAAATGCGTTTTTGTTTCAGTCTATGGGATTCAATAACAGAGATAGGTGTCTCAGAACATTGAATAGAGCCAATTTTGTTTATGTTCTGTTTGGACAAAATATTGTTCTGGATGGAGACATTCAGCACCTTAAAATGGGTCTAATGGATTAACAAAACATACCCAATCAAGTGCATGTGCAGCAGGTGTACATGCATATCTCAGAAATGTACACTTTAGCATTTTGTAATAATACACCTATTGTAAATATATGTAACGGGTTTTACAGGCCCACCTATACCCCTATGGTCCTTTTCCCCAGTAACCTTCTTGTGCCCTGCAGGGCGATCCTGAGTCTCCGCTACCTGGGAGTTGGGGTACATGAGAGCGGCAGTGCCTCCATCCAGTGGGGCATCCAGGGTATGGATGTGGGGTCCCACTTGGAACATATCTACACAAGTAATAAAACTGACACAGAGCTAACTTAAATATAACTTTGTATTGCACAGTAAAAGAACTATGCAAATAAACAGCAGAGAAATAAACATAACACAGTAAAATATTTAGAAGTGCAATGACGTATTTAAAGCAATCCGCAATAAATACTGCAGCCCACTGCAGGCTCCACCCCACAAGCAGTCTGGTACCGTTTGTTTGTGCACATAGTTGGGGCCCATAAATATTGTAATCCACAATATGGCTGAAGTTAAAATGAAACTGGCAGTAAAATAGAAGACCAAGGACTTTTAGCTGTGTGCTGACTTTCAGGGTGCCCTGTGTGAGACAGGGGGAGACAGTTTCAGCTTACCACTGTACCACAGGCTGCAATCACATCACTTCACCTGCTATCTCCTCACTGTGAAGCAGGCTTTGCCACACACAGCTCTGTATGCAGGTCTGCTGACATCCATATGCAGGAATATTCCTCCAGGGTGCTTCAGTAATCCTTCTGGGCATTAGATCACACAGCCCAACAACTGCTTAACAGTGTCTTTCTCCTTCTCTCTCCAGCTCTGAACTAACTTGTTTTTTAAAATGGAGTCAGGGTCTTTGTTTTTAGTCTTGTTCTCTAAAGATCAGCATCTGCTGGGCACCACACAAAAGGGTAGTCAGTGACAGCAGAAATGATTGTAATCCCAGAGGGGTTATATATACAATACAGTTTTTTTTTCCAAACAGTAAATGCCATAACCTGAGTTTAAAATCATACACAATTACTAAACAGCTACTAAAATGTTACTAAAATATAGATAAAACAGTGGTCTGAGTAGATGCCTGATATCATGACATTGGTAACTTAACTACCTCAAATAAAGTTTAACTTTTAATGACTTTTTTCTTTATCCCACTTTTTCTTTCCACTACAAACTCTATCATAAGGCCCAATTTGTTTTAACCCCTTGGCGACACAGGACGGACTAGGTCCGTCCTGTGTGCCGAGGCGTTAGTGACACAGGACGGATCTAGTCCGTCCTGTGGCAAAACGAGCACTGAAAGCGGAGTTTTTCCGCTTTCAGTGCTCTAATGGTATTGTAACGATGCTTCCGTGTGGAAGCATCGTACAATACTAAAAAAAATGCCCGTCGACATTTCGATCGCTCCGGAGAGCGATCAAAATGCCGGTGCATTAAAAAAATGAGCATAGGAAGCGAATTTTTCGCTTCCTATGCTCAGTAAGTGTTTCTGATTGCCTCGCAAGTCGAGGCAATCAGAAACACAAAAAAAAAATGCACGATCTTGGTCACTGAGTGACCAAGATGGCGCTGCCCTTCTAAGGGCAAGAGCACAGGAGGCAGGAAGTACCTGCTTCCTGTGCTCTCTGGCTGTCACACGATTGCCTCTTCACAGAGGCAATCAGTGACTGCCAGGCACACTGACAGGTAGTGGGGATGTTCTGCTGAACATCCCCACTGACTGGTCAGATCAATATTAACCCTATATTGATCTGACCAGTTATGATCTGTCTCCCTCTCCTCACATTGTTTTTAGTGAGGGAGAGAGACAGATCAAAGTAAGTAAAAGTAAAAAAAAACAATAAACACACAACACACAAATAATAAAACAATAAAAGATTTTTTATTAAAGCAATTCCCTGCGTTTAACCCCTTCCCTGCCACTGATCTTGCGTAAGCAGCGATCGTGCACATCAGCGCATTTATTTTTGCTGTTTGTGCATTTTTTAGGGGTTAATTTTTTTTGTACTGTGATTTATTATAGTACTACAAAGGCTCTTCTAAGAGTTATTAACCCCTTCTTTGCTGTCGATCACTGCTTACGCAATGATATTGACGCCAAAGCAATTTTTATCTGTCTGCATATTTTTTTTTATTTATTTTTTTTTACACATACCCGCTAGCAGATTACATGTAAAGTAAAAGTATTTGAGATTTTTTTTTTTTAAGCTGTCTGAGCTCATAGCGATCAGTAACAGCGAATTAGTGGCAAAGGCGGTTTGGTGATTTCTAAATTAAGTTCACCATTCGCCCTGGTCAGATCAAAATTGGTCGGATCAATATTCACAAATATTGATCTGCCTCCCTCTCCTCACTTACATTTTTGTGACGGAAAGAGACAGATCAGTATTAGTGATATAAAATAACATTTTATAAAATTGGCAGGTTTTATGAAAGTCTTTCACTGTGTATTAACCCCTTCCCTGCCATTCATCACTGTATAAGCAGTAATCTTGCACAGCAACAGTATGTTTTGCTGTCTGCACTGTTTTATGGATTAATTACTTTGTACTGTAATGTATTACAGTACTAGATATCCTCTTCTAAGAGCTATTAACCCCTTCTTTGCTCGAGATCACTGCTTACGCACTGATTCTGAGGCCGTGGACTCAGGGTTCGATTTTGACCCTGGTCAGCTTTCTGATACATCATCTAGTGATGTATCGGTGGCTGCTGAGCCCTTGCCACAAGGAGTGATGGGTGTCTACCGTTAAAAATTATATGGTTTGATGGGGGTAAATTACATTGGCTGGCTTCAAAGATATATCCCATATAGGACACGGACGCAGGTTGACTACATGTCAAAATTCCAAGTTGGAATTTTGAGATGCGCATCTCACAAATGTTGCCTTCTAGCCAAAAAACAAACCAACAAACCTATGCATGGGTGCTATCCCTGTACTCGGGAGATGTTGTTGAACACAAATTGGGTTGTTGTTTGGCAGTGACATATACCAGAATCTGTGAATTCATGCCTGAAGTACAATGCATGTGGAAACAAAACTCCCAAAAAAGAACTACCACAAACTTTTACAAAGGCTGGTGGTAGAATTAGTACATATACAGTATTAAAATACCACCATTTGAAATAGCTTAGGATGTCTATTTTCCAAAAATATATGTTATGATGGGGTACAATTCATTGGACAGCTTCAAAAATGTTCCAAATGGAACATGGGCGCAGGCTGACTACATGTCAAAATTCCAGGTTCGAATTGCGCACCCCCTAAATGTGGCCTTTTAGCCCCAAAACAAACCAACAAACCTATGCATGGGGGGTATCCCTGTACTCAGGAGATATTGCTGAACACATATTGAGGTGTTGGTTGGCAGTGGCAAATACCAGAATCTGAAAATTCCTGCCTGAACTACAATGTGTGTGGGGGAAAAATGACATCCCAACCCTTTGACATAGGTTGGTGGTAGAATTAGCACTTGGAAAGTGTTAAAATACCACAGTTTTAAATACCCTAGGATGTCTACTTTTCCAGAATATATGGTTTGATGGGGTAAAATACTTTGATAGGCTTCAAAAGTGTCCCAAATGGAACATGGGCGCAGGCTGACTACATGTCAAAATTCCAAGTTGGAAATGCACCCCCCCCTAAACGTGGCATTTTAGCCCCCAAACAACCCAACAAACCAATGCATGGGTGGTATCCCTGTACTCAGGAGATGTTGCTGAACACATATTTGGGTGTTGTTTTGCACTGACACATAACAGGATCTGTGAATTCATGCTCTAAGTACAATGTATGTGGAAACAAAACATTAAAAAATTACTAACCTAAAATTTGACAAAGGCTGATGGTAGAATTAGTGCATGGAAAGTGTTAAAATACGATCATTTTAAATACCCTAGGGTGTCTAGTTTGCTAAAATGTATGGTTTTGTGGGGTAAAATACACATTCTGGCTTCACAAATGTCCCAAATGGAACATGGGCGCAGGTTTTCTCTATGTCAGAATTCCAAGTTGAAAAACCAAAAAGCGCACCTCTCAAATGTGGCCTTTTAACCCCCAAATAATCTAACTAACCTACACATGGGTGGTATCTCTGTACTCAGGAGATGTTGCTGAACACATATTGAGGTGTTGTTTGGCACTGACACATAATAGGATCTGTGAATTCATGCCCGAAGTACAATGTATGTGAAAAAAAATTACTATCCTTAACACTGACATAGGCTGGTGGTAGAATTAGTGCATGGAAAGTGTTAAAATACTACCATTTGAAATACCCTAGGGTGTCTAGTTTTCAAAAATATATGGCTTTGTGGGGTAGAACACACTTGTTGGCTTTAAAAATGTCCCAAATGGGACATGGGCGCAGGTTTTCTGCACATCAGAATTCCAAGTTGGAAAACCAAAAAGCGCACCTCTCAAATGTGGCCTTTTAACCCCCAAATAACCTAACCAACCTATACATGGGTGGTGTCCCTGTCCTCAGGAGATGTTGCTGAACACATATTGATGTGTTGTTTGGCACTGACCTATAACAGGATCTGTGAATTCATGCCCAAAGTACAATGTATGTGAAAAAAAATTACTACCCAAAACATTGACATAGGCTGGTAGTATAATTAGTGCATGGAAAGTGTTAAAATACTATCATTTGAAATACCCTAGGGTGTCTAGTTTAAAAAAATATATGGTTTTGTGGGGTAGAATACACTTTCTGGCTTCAAAAATGTCCCAAATGGGACATGGGCGCAAGTTTTCTGCATGTCAGAATTCCAAGTTGGAAAACCAAAATGCGCACCCCCTAAATGTGGCCTTTTAGCCCCAAAACAAACCAACAAACCTATGCATGGGTGGTATGCCTGTACTCAGGAGATGTTGCTGAACGCATATTGAGGTGTTATTTGGAAATACCCCTTCACATTTTAAGGTCATGTTTACCTAAATTGCAATCTATGTGAAAAATTAAAAAAATATATTTTTTGCTGCAAACTTTGGCAAATATTGGTGGTAAAATGGCTACATGAAATGTGTCAAAATACCCCAAGTTAAATGCCCTGAGTGGTCTAGTTTTCAAAAATATATACATGTTGGGGGTCATTCATGGATTTAGTACGAAAAAAAAAAGGATTTTAAAATAGCGTTGCACTACTTATAGTTCTGGCCCTGTAACATGAATAAAAAAGCACAAAAACATAAAACATGGGCTATTTCTGAACTCAGGACATATATTAGAAACTATTTAGCAGTGTTTTTTTGTTGTCTCTTGTATATGAGTATACGATTTTTCAAACAAAAGTGATAAAAAAAAATTTGTTTTCATTTTTTTGCCATATTTTATTATTTTTTTTACATCAAATGATATGCTATTATCAAAATAATGGTATCAAAAGAAAGCCCTTCTTATAACGATAAAAACTATATATAGTTTGTGCGGGTACACTAAATGAGACAGAACTAAATTACAGCAAAACACAAACACCTCAGAAATGTTAAAACAGCCCATGTCACCAAGCGTCGGACAAGCCAAAAAAGTCATGTCACTAAGGGTTAAATGTTCAAATTTTGCTGTATTTCTAGGGTAGCGATGGTCTTAATGCAGTACCTTGCACTGCTGCTGAGAAAGAAGCTTGCAGCCTATCATTGACTCCTCAGCAACTTTATCATGTAGTGATTGGTAAGACTTGCACTGTATTTACTAGTTATGTTAGTAGAGAGGTCTGCCTAATGACCTTTAGTGTTGGGATAATCTTATAGGAATTTTCTTGAGCAGCACCTTAAGAGTTAAATTGTATAATGTATGCGCTGACTAAATATGAAAGGAAATGAATATACCTAGTATTTAATACAGCAATTACTAGAAATAATTAAGAAGAAAGCTTTCATTTTGTATTTTTTTACAGCAACAAAATAGAAATGCAGTAGCGCTTATCTAGATTTAATTAAATGTATCTTTTAGAAGTTTTAGAAACTGTACTGTATTTTTAAAAAAATGTGTTTTTATTTCACAGGTCCTTCTGCAGTAGATTTTGGAGAAGTCTGTGTTGGCTCCATATCTATGAAAGAAATTAGTATTATTAATCGCCTGCCCACATCCATCTGGGTTCAGGTAGAAATAGATTGTGAGGAGCTTCAGCAAACCAGTCCATTATCTCATGTCATGCCGCCTATGTCACAGACTGAAATCCCTGTAGTGTTTGAGACAAGTTCCTTGGGGACATTTAAGAAGTAAGAACAAATTGTAGTACTACCTATGTTTTTTTTAATCATATGTAATGTATAGCTCTCAAGCTGACATTAAACTATACTTCCCATGATTCACAAGATTTATAGTTATTAGGCAGCATGCTAACTACCTATAATGTCAGACACTTTCCCTCAAAACAAGCCATTGTTCAGTTAAAAAATTAATATATGTAGATATATACCAATAGCAATAAAATTAGATATAAGGACATGGGTAATATAGAACTACCCTAAACTGGCTGTGCCGGTCGAGTAAAGTTATACATTTGCCATAATGTGTTCGTTATCACTACCCACTGTTTCTCAGACCACTTTAGAAAGCTGTTGTCCATTGTCCTTGTCTTGTGCAACTAAATAAATAGTAACATAAATGTAATATAAAGCATACATTTTTAGTTGAGAATTTATTTGCTCCTGCTTATTCATTCTATCTTGTCCACATATACATTTTTCTAAAGACAAATGTTCCTTGTATCATCTTAAAGACTACATTTGAATGTCCTGAGTAACCTATTATCCTCCATGAACCACAGTCTGATAACTACTGATTAAGGAACATGTTTTTCTGTTCCACCGATAAGACATACTGGAGCATAACCTCAGCCACTTTTTTACATTGTGAGTGCTATCCATTTAGATTTCAGCAGGTTATACAAACCAATAAACATGCTAGGGATAAACATGAGGCTATCCTGAACATAAGATAAGGTACAAATGAAGTATGAGTATTTTACAGAAGATACAAATATGGGCAGACTACATGGGCTGAAAGGTTATTGTCTGCTGACACATTCTGTGGAGGTTGTATATAAAGAACAATTGTGAGGCAAATGGAGGAATCTATGGTTCTGTTTAAGACAAGATGTGCAAGAAGAACGGATTTGGAGCAATGTGACACTGTGGAAACAGTTTTTGGAAAATATATGACACTATAGACAAGCATGTGGGTGAATATGGCACTATGGAAAATTATTATTATTATTATTAAAGCTGATTGAGTGTATAAAGATGGCTATAATTTATAGCCTAGGGCAGTGTAGTTGCCATAGCACATGCATGCATCTTTGGAAAGGGGCATGGCTATACATTGCAGTGTGTGAAGAAACACCAAAAAAAAACGTGTCCCTGATTTCAGAGAGCATATGTCTGCCCTGGATGAATGTGAGGATCTTTGAAAAGATTATTTTTTTTTATGGACTTTTACATGTGTCCATTTGGTTTACAGTTATGAGAGACAGTCACAGTTTTGAATGTCTTCTTCTTCCAGTGGCATTTTTAGTGCATAACCTTTTGGTGTTTGTCATGATTTATTTAGTAGCATAGACATCACGGCGCTCATTATTAATTGATGTGCTCATTTTTTCAGCCACATTTATGTGCTAAAATGGTTTCAAGATGCAATCCTTTGTGACCTTGAAACTCTTTTCGAGATTACATGCAATACAAAATAATAGGGAGTATAAGTGAGCTGAATGTTCTTTATAACTCATACAACCATAGAATATTTTGATTTAAGTATAAATCTGTTTTAATAATTCTGTAAAGCAGAATTGTCAAACACTGTTTGATTTATTGCAGGTCTATTACTTATACTGTGAATAACAAGCATGCTGGATACATTCTGATAACAGCTAAAGCAGTTCCTGTCGCCCTTGAGCTGTCATCTCATGAACTTGTTCTAAGGCCCAACCACAAATTCTTAGTTGAAACGGGATTTAGATCTTCAGTAAGATTATATAACAATCGCAATCACTTGGCTGAGTTTAGCTGGAAGCCAATCATATCAGAAAAAGGAACAGCTTTCTCCATCCGTCCTGCCAGAGGTATAGTATAGTGAACCAGCACACTCTATGCCAGTAACCATCATGGTCTTTCATTTCACAATGTATGAAAGTTTATGGATTTTTTTTAAATTTTTTATATTTCCATATCTGAGAAAGTAAGCATTTCAGAAACATATTTCCTCTGTTTAATCAAATTATAGCTATTTAATAGCTATTTACCTTCTAATTGAAGGTCCTATGAAGGTTCAGAAAGGTATTTTCTATCAGATTGTAAAGTATTAAGAAAGAAAATGTAATGCTTGTATTAGTTATGCATTTTGTCCTTTATGTTTTTTATTTGAAAATCACAAAGACATATTTCTATGCAGCATTTGCCTGTGAAGTCCAAATTCCCTTTATTGACCTAATGAAACCTAACTTTTCTCCGTTTTTAACGGCTTTTGCAAACCTGTGAGAGCAGGATGTTAGGATTGCGTGATTTATTTACGCTGGGTGTTTGTTGTATGTGGAATGAAATAACATAGACATTTTTTTCATAAAAATATAACAACTGCTCTTTCTTTAAATTGATCCATTTTAGGCATAGTAGATGCACTGAAAGATCTTGAATGTGAAGTTGTATGGCATCCAGGTTTCAACTCCCCAGATGTAGGTGAATTCAGTCTGTGTGTACAACAGGGGAATACACTGACGCTAAAATGCATTGCCGAGGTAATTGTATGCTAGTACTGAGATGAAATGTGCTTTATACATCTTTCTAAGTCCATGTTCTCCCTGAGATATGCTACTTCATTACAGGAATGAAAATTCCCTTTTACTTGTATATTGCTATTAAATTCTGCTAACTTCACAACAGACGACAGTCTGCAAAGCAGAGTTATTTAATAAAAGTCAACAATAACAATACAGGTTTTGTGCTGAACAGCAGGTAGCTATTGGAATAAATGATGCCATTGTATATGTTTTATTTATTGAATTGATGAGAAAATAACACTACGAAGAATGATTATTTAGCACATGTTATGTCATGTTAAATAATTGCTATAATTATGCCTTTTTACTTTGAAAGGCCACCTAGATTGTTATTATTCTTACAATGATATGTTCTATAAACTATGTTATGTTTTATTTGCGTACATGAAATATATGACAGGATTTTTTTTTATATCATAGCAAAATGATGATGCTTATGTTCCATTTCTTTTTCCCTTATGTGTGTGAGATTGCTAGTTGAGAGGAGACAAATGATGTTTAAAATATTAGGATATATTCAGTTTTACAAAGGACATTTTCTTTTTTCCATATTGAAAAATGTCCCATGGGTTTGATAAATAAATACAAAAAATATTTTACTTTGTTGTCACTTTTATAATGCATATATATTCTATATATATTCTATATATTATATTCTAAGGTTCAGTAGTAGACAACTTTAAAAATAAATAAATTATCTGTGCATTTGCAGCTTGGTTCCACAAGTGTTCAGTTTACTGAACAAAGAGTGCTTTTTCACAAAGCTCCACTTGGTCTAACAACCTCCAAGGCTGCCATCATTAAGAATACAGGAATGAACCATGCATACTTTCAGGTAATGTTTAAGTAGTCTTCATGCATTTCAGCTAAAGGTGCAGTTCCACTTTTGCTTATTTTATGTATGTTGCAGTTTTCTAATATATGTGAAATGCTCTTATTGATAATAATAAAATACAATTTACAGTATTCCGGTAGTTTTTCATAGAAAATAATTTCGCAAGGACCGCTAAATTCAGTGACAGATAATATTTACCACAAAGAAGGAGAAACGGCGGAGAGGACTCAGAATCCAGTTTAGAAATAATTACTAAATGAAGGCTTTAATTCTTCATCATATTTGGTTTAAAAACAAATAACAAATATACATCCACCAGCATAATAGCTTTACACATTTCACGCCTTGGGGCACTTACTCATCGGCTCTCAAGGCCCAAAATGCATAAGACTATTAAGCTGGTGGTTGTTGTGACAGATCCATCTGTATAACCTGGGATCGCTGGTTCGTCTGTTTTGCCGTTTTTTGTGGAATTACTCATTCGTATGTCGACCACGAGGCGGCGGCCATTTCAAACCATGCGAAAGACTGTAATGGACTTGGACTCCCTGGCGATTGAACTATGCGTATGGGATCTGAGCGCTATTCGCCAATCATATGCACTCAGATCCAGGCTATCTGGGGGATATGTGATACGAATGGGAAATGTTCGACCATTAAAAAGTTATGTACTTTTATGTGTTATTTTGTGTTGAAATTAAAATGGCAATTCCCCTCTGTCCTGGAGATAATTGAATTACTTCCCAATTATCTCAGGGCAGGGGGGAGGAAATCATAATGCCTGCTGGGAATAATCTGTGTCTGTGGGTCCTACATTGCCTTATGTCTGTCTATTGTTACAGTCTCCCATTGGGTCCCCTAGGGGAGTGTCCACCAAGTGGGAGACCTGCATAAATACGGGCGGGTAGCCCACAGTAAAAGCAGTTCATGTTTTACTCTCAACGCAGAGCATGGTCTCGTTATTGGGGGGGGGGGGGGGGGGAGATCTACTAAACGGCGGTTTGTGCATCTGATGCTGAGGGTACTGTAACAGTTGTATATTTGTTATCTGTTTTTTATATTGATTATGATGAAGTATTAAAGCACCATTTACTTCTAAACTGGATTCTGCCTTCTCTCCACTGTTTCTCTTTCTGCATGTAAAGTTTTGTCAGGTGCTGCCAAAAGGTAAAAAAAAATAGAGATTTTGCATTGGAAAGTTACTTGTTATAGAGGGTGAGGGGAATACCCTGCCCATTTTCCCACTCTCCCACCTCAATACCTCCTTAACTCCTCCCCATTGCCTACCTGTGCTGGCTCAGGAGAGTGGTTCCCTGGTGGGAGGCAAATGTTAGGTACCCATTAATAGGAAAAATTATATGACATGGGTATTAGTTGCTAACAGGTCAGCATGTACCTGTAGAACATGGGAACTTTAGTTTCTAATACCTGGGGTGGTAAAGATTACCCTCAATTACTCCAGTCTAAAATGTGTATGGTCTTCAGCCAGTAATGACTGGCTTTATATCATGGGAGCTGTAATCAAGTACAAATAAGTTAGGGTGTAGACCACCATAACCCCAGTCTATAACTACAATTCCCTTGAAATTCAGCTAGCAGTAGGACTGGTTGACTTATTGTAAATGCAGTCAACAAAAGTTAGTGTTTGTATCATGGACCCCTCTACCTTGTGTGCAGCCTTATCAACAGTTGGCTACTATTCCCATAATAATCAACTAGTAATGTTGCTTGCTCAGTATCATGGGAGTTGCAGTTGTGTAGTGTAGCTCAGCACAGCAAATATTCTGGCATTACAAAAAAGATGCTATTTACAGGGTAGTAAAAGGGGGCATAATGGATTGAATCCAAAATAGGTAGCTATGAAGCAGTGGTGGACATCTGCTACTTCAGGTGCTTTTGTTACATTTTCTCATGATGTTCAGCCAACCAAACTCAAACAAACAAAAAAGATGTTTTTTAAGCATGTCTTTTTCTTGTTTTGAGCTGACTAATCTTAGTTTTTTGGTGTTTATAGGTCGTGGATATAAGTCCATTGCCTGCGATGGTCATAACACCTTCTCAAGGTATAGTCCCTGCAGGCGGTCATGTTGCACTGCAAATTTTTTTCACCCCAAGAGCTGTGATGAAATTTGATACCAGAGTTGAGGTAAATATGAACCATCTTTTAAGTATAGTTTGTGATGTTTACTGTTTCAATAACTGACTTTGAGTTACGCTAAACTTGTTATTTATTTAGATATGTTATTTTAAGTATTATATTTATATGGATGTGTATAAAAGACTGGATAGAGTATGTAATAATTGTGTGCCATGTTGTCTCATAGAACATTAAATAAAATAAACCACTAAGTGCATCATCTTCATAGGTTTCTGTGACAAACTGTGAATGTAGTCTATGCTGTATTTAGATAGAGTGCTGTTAATGGTTTGTTAACCTATATGAACTAAAATAATATTGAGCACTAGCAACTCTATTTTTGGTATAAGTTACTATAAGGGGCTGAAAGGAATTAATTGAATGTGAACCTTCTAATACTTAAGCGCTTAACTTGTGGCCTGTTGGAAAAATGCAGCCCAACTGACTTAACTACCCATATTTCATTAGTTTTATGTATAGTTTTTCAATGGCTAACAAGCTATTCTTCACCTTTATTATAAATACCGTATTTATCGGCGTATAACACGCGACGGCGTATAACACGCACCTCATTTTAAGAAGGAAATTTCAGGAAAAAAAACTTAAATTTCAAATAAAGAACTTTGAAGCCCAATATGCCATTTTAATATGCCAGGATATTGCCCCCAATATGCCATTTAATATGCAGGATATTGCCCTCAATATGCCATTTTAATATGCCAGGATATTGCCCCCAATATGCCATTTAATATGCCAGGATATTGCCCCCAATATTCCATTTAATATGCCATGATATTGCCCCCAATATGCCATTTAATATGCCATGATATTGCCCCCAATATGCCAGGATATTGCCCCTTAGTATGCTCGTTATGCCACCCTCCTCCCCCCCTTCCCCAGACCCCAGCACTTACCTCGTTCCTGCTCTGTCCCCTGGTGCTCTGAAGCTGTGTGGCTGTGAGGGAAGCATTGTGAGCTTCCCTCCAGCCGCGCGGAACAATAAAGTTTGTTTAAAAAAAAACACACTTTATTGACCGCGCGGCTGGAGGGGAGCTCACAACGTATTTTTCGGCGTATAACACGCACACATCATTTCCCCCCTATTTTCAGGGAGAAAAAGTGCGTGTTATACGCCCATAAATACGGTAATTTAAAAAAAATGTGTGCGGCCTAACACTCATATGCATTTCTAATCAGAAAAAACCTGGATGCTGCTGTTTTAATATCTCTGTGGTAAAACCCGTGCTTCCACAACGTTGGACCTTTATTTCATTAAAGGAATTGTGTCACCTAAACATAGCTTATGTAAATGTAGAGAATAAAAATATTGAAAATAAGCTATACATTGTGTTAGCAGAATTGCAAGCAAATGCCTAAATTAGAAGAAACTGTAAATTAAATTTGTCTTTGGAGTCTCCTGTTTATGACATCACTGTGGCTTGATATGCAAATTACAAATATTCCATTGAAAACCAGTTCATATGCATATCAAGCCACAGGCGATGTGATAAACAGGAGACTCCACATACACATTTAAAACACATTTTTCTCTTGATACAGTCCCTTGACTAGAATTGTAAAGCACTAATACATTTTCTTCTTTTGTATTTCATCAGGTGTCTGTGCGCAATACAAAACCACTAGAACTGAGAATTCGAGGCTCTGCAGTACCTCCTGAAATAGACATTTCTGTTGTGAGTTTAAGATTTATAAAAATGTATTGTGACACGTATTGAATATGAGCCCAAATCCTTTCAGACACCTGTTTTAGCTTGAGTCCCCAATAATGTGCCTGTCATGCTACAGAAACAAGTATTTGTAATTAACGTCCCACATATTGGAAGCATAGCTCAATTTGATTGCCTTACAGAAACAAATACATTAATATCAAACTCCGACCGCTCAGGGATTTAACTGAAATTCTGTCTGTTCTTCATGGCTAACCTCGGCTCACAAGGAAAGCAAGGCATATCCAGAATACACCAGAAATTCTAACAGAACACCACTATTAACATCTAAATAACATGTCAGATTACGAGGACAAAGCTTGGTATAATGTACTGAGCTCATAACAAAACAAAGAAAGAAACATACAGCTTGAAGCTTTTAAGAGCTTGTAAATAATACTGAAGTATTTTGTTTCTTAAGGTATATCATACTCTTATCAATGGAAATTATATTTGTGACAGAAGTTGAGTGAATTTTAAATGAAAAGCCAGTATTAAAGTGACTGTATCACCTATATATTGTTTTACAATGAATGTAGAGGATAAAAAATTGTTGAAAATTGTCTGTAAAATGTGTTGCAAATAAATTTCTAAATTAGAGGGGAAAATGTGTTTTAAATGCGTCTGTGGAGTCTACAGTTTATGACATCACCTTGATATGCAAGTTAACTGGGTTTTAATGGGAAATATTTATCTTTTATTTCAAACCACATGTGATGTCATAAGCGTGAGACAACACGTTTAAAACACACTTTTCTCCTAATTGCTTACAATTTTTGCTAACATCATATATATAGATAATTTTCAATATTTGTTTACTTTCTACATTTACAGTACATGCGCAGTACATTTATACTCCATTTCTCATGAAGTAATAATTCAGTCAGGGGTATGCTGGCAGCTATTAGTGGTTTAAAGCAATAAATATGTAGACCTTTACTACAGCAAGCACATTGCACATTGATTGCTATTAGAGTTTGTACACCTTTTAAAGACTGGGTAGCAAGCCGACAGTATGACTTCAGAAATGACCATTAATGATAAACGTGCCACTTAAAGACCTAGCGGAATGCTCATGACTACACTTCTTTGTCTATTGGGTCTATCCCAAAAATTTACTTTGGAGGTCGACTTTCACTGTGGCACACGAGTTTGACTTAAAAATAGCTTCAGTCATTTTGCCTCCCATTATTTTCACTGGGGAAGAATCGAGTCTTGGCCAGAGTCGAGTGCTGAATTTGACTCAGAAGTTGAATTTAATCAATAGACCCATATGTGAGGAGTGGCTGTTTTTTTTTTTAATATATAACATCATAAAACATTATACAACATTATACAGCTGTATATAAGTACTCAGTTTCCTCTTTGTTCCATTCCTATCAGCATCCCATAAATGTAATACAACCTGATGAAAGCCTTATAGGCACAAATTATACATCCGATTTCATGGTTATAGTAACTTTTCTAACATTGACTTCATAGAGTGCATATAGGTTTTAATAAACAGCAATTTAATGTTTAAACTGTAGAATATTAGATATTTTGAAAGTCATTGTTAGAATTCCATCAACAGGTTATCATGCAATTCTACAGCCCCAAGAAAACATGTATTCAGGTGATTTTGTGTTTTTTTTAATACTTTGCTATGTTTTGCAGAGCTCGTTTCTGTTTCCAGGTGTATACGTTAACTCCACTCAGGTTATACCATTTGAGCTTCAGAATAAAGGGGTTGCTCGTGCGAAAGTAGAGTTTGACCTTTCCAAATACAGCGATTTCTCAATAAGTTTTAAAGACAAAACAGGTATTTCTATTCCCATATATTTGAAGTTGATGGATAACATTCTGTAAAGACTTGACTCTAGCTTTTGCCATTGGAAAGTAATTGCCAATTCATGGTATACCGTATTTGCTCGAATATAAGACGAGGTTTTTTTCAGAGCAAATGCACTGAAAAAGACCCCTCATCTTATATTTGAGGTCATCTTATAATCAGACCTCAAATTGAGGTCAGACTATAAGACAGGGATCCAGGTCCCCAGCAGAGCTGCAGGGGACCTGGATCCACCTCTAAAGCAGCCGGGGGATGTCTGGACAATGCGCGCAGACATCCTCCCCTGCCACCCAGCACGATGAAGCCGGGTCCTTCCGGCTTCATCATAAAAGTCCTGGCGGAAGTGCCGGGCAGCAGGGAAGGATGTCTGCGCGCATTGCGAGGGGGGGGAGAGAGACAAGGGGAGGAAGGGAGGAGAGAGAGAAAAGTTTGCGGGGAGTGAGAGATAACACTGGGGGAAAGAGGGAGACAACGCAAGGGGGGAGAGAGGGGGAGCATTGGCACATAAAAGGAAATAAAAACAAGAAATGCATTTGTTTAATATCATAATTTTTTATTAAGCAATTTACATGTGAATATATACAAGTTAAACTTTTTTCCTATAGGGTAGTCTTATATTCAGGCTTTTATTTTTTTTCCTAAAGGAATATCCAAAGTTTGGGTGGTCGTCTTATAATCAGGGTCGTCTTAAATTCGAGCAAATACAGTATGTTTCGACATCTGAGTGTTTCACTTTAATGAACAATTGGACTCTTCTTTGGCCAGATATAAACTATTGATTGTACAAGGACATTTTCTTCTTTATTCACATTAGGAAGCTTTTCTGTGAACTTTTCACTCAAGTAAATACTTATTTGCAAAAGAAAAACGGCAGACAATACGAAATGATCTATTCTTCATGATGATCACTTAAAATATATTTTTATTACATTTTTGTTGTTCTAGTGGTTCATGGTGATCCGATGTATCCTCATGTATATACTGTGGATATAGAAGAGAAGGAATGCCTGCAATGTTCATTGGACTTTAATCCCACAGAAGTGAGTCTCTATAAAGTATCACAAATAATGCACTTAAGGAACTTAATAAATACAAGGTCCTCAGACACTGCATGTTTAATAGGTTATATGTTTAGTGGGCTGTTGTATGCTGTGGGGTAGCCGTTACTCTTAAGCCATCTTTCATTGTCGGCCATATTTTTTTTTTTTTTTAAATGAATAACTTCATTATACTGGTCCCCTAGTATAATGAATTAATTCAATTACAGTACTCCTGAAATTTTCCTTTCATGGAGAGGTGCAGTGATGTGTTAGTCTATGCCTCTTCTAGCATAGTCCTCAGTCATTACACTCAGGATTTTTTACGGAAGAGGGTATGAGGTCACATGCCTACCCTGAGCTCTTCACAATGCAACACAAGGGAACAATGGTAAACATATTTGCCTTCCTTGCTCATTTCCTGGAATTCTTTTAATACCGTATAAGTGTTGTGCAGTCTATATTACAGATACCAGACAGGTTTTTAATGTACTCATTTGTGAGTTCTGCACAGTGACTAGGAAGAAAAAGAATGCTAATTAGAGTAAATTTATTATTTGTGCATAAAATTAGATTATTTCATCCCACTGATCTCCTGTTAGACAAATGTTTAAAGAGGTTAACTCTGTTTAAAAAAAATGATTTACAATTTTACTGTTCATTTTAATGTAACTTAAGAAAGGAGCACGCACAAATACTTTGTATTTATTGTCAAAAAGCTGTGATTTCTGCCATGGATAAGTAGATCCTGGACTGTTTTCAAAATATATCTAGTGTGTCCCTAATTAGTTTACATATAATGCAAATTAGTTTGTGCTAGAAAAGGAATTGAGGCCTACGGCATTGATTTCTGCCAATTATCTTTGACTCTATTAATCTACATTGCAGCGAAAAGGTGCCATATACAGGAATGTAGTCTTTGAGATCTCTTCAACACAAATAACAAGCAACAGAAAAACTATCCATATCACAATTAAGTTACAATGATTGTCGTAGTGAGGTTTATTAAATCACAAAGGCAGAAAACAGACAGGTAATACATATTGGGCTTAAACTGAACTGAAATCAGGCAGTTTGAAACCCTTCCAAGAACAGCACAAAATGGTTCTAACCAGAATAGAAACAGAAGTAGGAGGCCCTGTGCAACCGGTCTCAATGTAAACAGTGAAGATGTGACCCCCGGGATGCTGGCCTTCCTTTACGGAAGCAAGGATCCTGCTTCTTCGGTGTAAACCTGGCATTTCTTAATAGATTCATGTCACAGTTGGAGGCTGGCGTGCATTGATCTGGTTCTGCAGTGTGCTCTATCTATTTGCTTGGAATCAGCAGAGGGAACCTAGTTAAGAACCCATCTGCTTGTCCCATGTAACAACGAGAGTCTCTATCGGCACTAGCCGGTCAGAGGATAAACCGGCATGTACTGTCAAAAGTACATGCTAGTTTATTCTCACACGAGTGCAACTCATTTTTCACTTGTCCGTCTATATTAGAAGTTTAAGAAAAATGTAAGTTCATTTTTTCCTTTAAATACTATCATTTTGACATTCAGAGCAGCACATTGGAAACACAGCTATATTACATGTGATAATGCTAAGTACTGTAACACTATTCACTCTCATTTATTTGATTTTCTGTGCCATGTATGTGATGATACCTCCAGTGGCCCTGCCATTCTGTTTGTTAAGCTATCACTGTTGGTTCTCAAGAGAAATGCCTACTATATCTAAGTTATTTCTTATGCTAAAAAGGAAAAAAGTATCAACAGGAAAATATCCCGTGTTCAAAGGCTTTGTTAACACATTTTGCTTTGGAGAAAAATTGATCCTTATTAAAAACAGTTTAAATATTTAACACATTGCCAGGCGTTGCATGTTCTAAGTACTTTATTGTGAAGCTCACCAACTTGGCATCATTATAATTTAACTATAATGAACCAGGGGACCAACATCAGTTTATACTATAATGAGTACTTTATTATTCATTATTGTCTCATTAGTATTTATAAGTATCATTTTAACCTGATTTAACCAGATGTCCTATTACATTATTGTTTTTTTAATTAATATCATTGTAACTAACATTTCTAGGACTATAATTAGCAAAAGGTTTAATATTAAGGCTACTTAAACATAGTCCATTAGAATAATAAAGAAACACCATTGTTCATTAAATATAACTAATTCATGATTAGTTTAATTACCAAATTAAATGATTTTCAGAAAACATAAAATGCTTTAATGAAGTCAGATTTACTGTCCTGTAAAACCATCATTCAATGCCCCATGTTCAGCTTGCAGGAAACATGCAGGAGGAGTGATGTGTTCTAGTTAAAAAATGTCACTTTGCTATCTAGTTATGAATGTATTAATTAACTTATTGATGCTTTACTATATGTAACAGTGATATGGCTATGGAAAAAGATTCGCTATTTTTTATGCATATGATGATTGCTCCTTTCATTTGACATCCCAACATTTTTTGTGCATCAATATAACCTCAAACAGTGTTTAGGTGGAGGTTTTCCGATACTTAGTTGCGCCAATTATTTATACATGGTTTTTGCTGACGCTCAGAGCAAAGGAGCAACCCAGAAGTTCTGGACTGGCGCTCACTGCACAGACTACCAATATTTATCTTTAGTCCGTATTATAAATGGGCTCATTTGGGACTAGTGCCAGTGTTAGGTGTTATCCCAGCATGCACCGTCTTTATGCATAATTCCCCTTTTAATGATTGCAGTCAGATGCAGCTCTCAAAGGTTTTATGCAACCACTACTGTGGCTAACAAAAACACCATAAGTTCTATTAGTATAAAACAAATAAAGTACTGGCTGGAGAATCACCATTCCACTTCTTTTGGTAACCCCCGTCATTGTTGGGAGGAAACACATTTTGCACATCTGAAATAAAATAATGTAACCTTAATTAGTTTAATTAGTGATTCACACCATCAAAAATAATAGTGCATCGAGAGCTTGTGTACACTGAGATTGCGCCACTTTTTGGAGCTAGAAACCATTAAAAACGGTCCAGGCGGTAAATAACCACTGCTCCTGTAATGATAAGTGTTTAAAGCATGTATTTATATGAAAAGTTTTGATAATTTTGCAAATATATATGTATTTTTTTTTTCCGAATACGGGGAGAATTGCTTCTACCCCAATATCTGTGAATTCAATGTATTTGCCATGAGTATCCAGATGATTGGTGGTCCTCTGGGGGGTGTGTCAGCCTTTTCTATTAAGATACACTTTAGATTTACTTGGAAGTTTTTGCTTTCCTCTAGGAAAAAATTGTCATTTTCCTTGTGGCAGTGTGAGCGAATTTTAGCCCCAGAATGCCACTTTCAGTGTTCCCTGACTAGATGGGTTTAAAAATGGGGTTACTCTAGTACATCAATTAGCGAGCTATATAAACCATCTGGATAGGGTAATCACTCTCCTGTGTGACGAGCTTGGTGGAGGCAGCGAGACTGGGAGTCAAAGAGACTGCTAAAACTGTGGAGGAAGAAAAGGTTTTTTTGGCAAGCCTTTAATATTTGTTTGTTAAACTACTGGAGTCAGCTTAGCTGCCCAGTAGCATAGAAAGGGTACTCTGTTAGTTAGTCTCCAGTGTGGAGTAGGAGTTTGTTTTGTTTTGCTGTGGCTCAGTTGGGGCCGGCTTGCTAAATAAAGCTTTCCTCATCTTGGAAGAAAGAACCGTTTCTGTTGTTTATAACCCAAGCCCCTGCCAGCCTGCTACAAGTGGCCCTGGTACAACCGGTAATTAAAGGTACCCCAACACCCAAAGACATGGAGGTCAGATCAACCATTACAGCCTGGAAATGGAACTTTGGATCCCAATGAACATAACTTTAAGGAATCCCAGTCTCGCTGCCTCCACCCAGCTCTTCACACAGGAGAAGGATTACCCTATCCAGATGGTTTAAATAGCTCCCTAATTGACGTACTAGAGTAACTCAGTTTTTAACCCCATCTAGTCCGGGAACACTGAAAGTGCCATTCTGGGGCTAATAAAGCAGTGTTCCCTCACACTGCCACAGTCCTTGAACAAATTCCAAGAAAACATATCTGTATGAAACTTTTACAAATGAGATTTGAAAGCTGAATAAATGTACCTGTTCATGAGTTTGTTACATTTACGTGATAAAGCATCCATTGGATTAATACTGAAAGAGTGTTAGGGTCAGCTAAGTATGACAGTTCCCAACTAAACAGCTCAGTTTTATCAATCAGCTATCAATATACACTGCTGAAATGCTCTTTGCATTAATTGCTTAAAAATCAGTAATTTAGCTTACATTGGGTTAGAATGTGCTTGTGTTATCAATCGTTACTAGTGCAAAACATGATTTAACCATGAAATATAAAATGTGTTTATTTAACCCCTTAGTGACCGAGTGCTATGTTGCATTTGACGTGCCTTGAAGATCAGAATTCCATTATTTTTTTCATACGTTTACTGAACTGTGAATTTCTTCTTTGTGTTCAGTCCACCCACACAAATTATATATCATTTTTTAAAGGACAGATAGGGCTTTCATTTGATACTATTATTTTCATCATATGATATCATTTACTATTAAAAAAATAGAAAATATGATGAAAATATGCCATAAAAAACACTTTTTCCAACTTTGACCTGATTTTTTTTTTTACACAATTACAAATGGTAAAAAACACCCCGTCTATATATTTCTACTATTTGTCCTGAGTTTAGTAATATCAATGTTTCCTTGTTTGTCTATGTTTTATTTCACGTAATAGGGCAATAAACAATATTAGTGGTTTTCTAACCATTTTCTTCTACAGTGATTTTTTTAACCCGAACCCTAACCCGAACCCTAAATTTACCCCAACTCTAAATTTAATCTAACCCTAAATTGACCCCCACCCCTTAATCTAACCCTTGTAATCATCCGAACCCCCATTTAACCCTAATTATTATCCTATTTGGACCCTAACCCTAGATCTAGGTTCAGTAGATCAAGGGTTAGCTTTTTCCATTTATTTATTTATTTATTTTATTTATTTAATTAATTTTCTATTTTTAACTGTAATACCGCCTAACTGCCTGTAGGGGCAGTCAAGTAGCGGTTTCAGAGCGACGGGAGAGATTTTTTTTTTCTCTCTTCCGTCGCTCTCCTCTGGGCATGCTGTATCGGAGGAGCATGCTCCTCCGATACAGCACACACCCGCGATCACCGGGTGATCGCGGTGCCCAGGAGGGCACAGATTGTGTTGCATGATGCCTCGATAGACACATGCCTTTAACACACATAGGCAGTGATGAGCTTTCACTGCCTATGTGTGTTTGCGCGCATACGATCACATTCGCTGTGATCGTATGCGCGCGGGGGGGTCGAGGGGGGGCTGAAAGCCCTCTCAGAGGCTGCTTCGGATCCGAAGCAGCCTCTGAGAGTAGCTGCAGGCATGTAGTGTTGCGCTAATGAGCGCAACACTACATGAAAACGGAGGACGTATATATACGTCCTCATGGTCCTTAAGGACCATGCTTTTCAGGACGTATATATACGTCCACATGCGTTAAGGGGTTAACCATTTGAATAAACAAATACATTATACTTGGTATATGGCAGGGCTTACATCTTGCATTGAGTCCCATATTTAAAAATTCCCATGATGCTACACTTTCCTGATCCATGGTGGTTTAACATGACGTTAGCTGCATTATTATCTAAAGGTGGAAAGGTATAATACTATTAGTATCAGATCTCCTGCTCCCTTACACACGTATGGAGAAATAAGGCGAAATGTAAAGATTCAGGTGAAAATGATTGTTGTCTGCTGTTTGAAATCAATATATAATAAACAGTGTGACTCAAATGACAAGTCTATTATACAGATTCACATCAACTGATTGTATTGACATTTTAAAATTGATAGCATTAAAACCACTAACTACATTACTATTTTTTTCCCTGTAGTTGGCAGCATATGACTTTCAGCTTCCCATTAATATTAATTTTGCTGGAAGCTTATCTCTTGATGACAGCTCTGTGCCTGTGACTCCTACCTCTTCTGAAAAACATATTGTTGTACCCAGGCCCCAAATGGTGAATGTCATCACTCCATCATGTAGGGTCAATGCTACCGGTATGTAAATAAATTTCCTAATTTGTTTCTGGGATCAGAAAAGTGGATATATAGAAGTATATAGGTATGAGTAAAATTCACTTATTACTGTAGAATTGACTTTTCTACATAAAAAAAATTATGTTTTAAGACTGGAATTGTATTTTATTGAGGGGAAAAACATTGTATTGATTCATTGTGGCTGGAATGTGATCCTGAAACTATAAGCACATTTGGCTCACACTCACACAGTCTAGCCAAATCGGGTCTAGAGCAAAAATGGGATCTAGTCAATGAACTGAGTTAATTGATCTCATGTCATTGAAATCCATAGACTGCAATAAAAAAAAATTGAGTTAAAAACAGTAAAAAAGTGATATTTTGCATTATTGAATTGGGCCCACTGTATGCAAAAATAGAGCTAAAACTCTCTGAGGGCTATTCACTAAAAGGTGAGTTGCAGGTTATTTGAGGTGAGATGAATATTTCAACCCACCAATTTAATTGTGCAGAGGCTATCCTGGGGAGTTTGCTTAGAGGGACAAACTCATTAGGTTTGTACCTGCCAATGTATAGTTAAAATGGTGAGATGAAATGTTCATCTCACCTGCAACTTACCTTTTAGTGAATAGACCCTTCTAAGAGACAAGTAAAAAATAATTGGTGTGCATATAGCCGTACTTTTGTGTGACTACTTACCAATACACAAAGAAAACTCTTCCTCTCTGTAAATCTGCATAGAAAAATATACTTATTTTTCCAGTTGGGATCACAGTACCACCTAGCTTATTTTCTGTATACGGTACATGTGAAATACTACTTTTGCTTTAAAATTAAATATAGTCCTTCTGTAGTTTTGCATTGGAAATAATTTCAAGGGGCTTCTAAGTTCAGTGGCATCCAATAGGGAGAACATATAGACAACAACAGCAATATATATTATTGGTTATTACTACTATTTTAGCAATGTTTCCTGAAATACCACCTATTTTGTTTTGAGAAATGCGGCCCATGATGTCATATACAGGCACATGCACTGTAGATAGAATTCTCTGTCTTCCAGTCGGGTCTTCCTTGATCCAGTTAAAGTAGTTTAATTAATATTAAATATTTTATACAATGGCAGGTGTCCTTCAATGGAGCCTTTAAAACCAGGATACAGGGTGAATAAACAATTAAATATGTTATTGGAATCACTACGGTTCCAAAGCCTATTGGACGGTGAAAGTTAAAGTGCAGGAACACATAGCACAGTACCATTTAAAAGAAGTATTTATAATCAAATGAGAACCTGTTACTTCTGTAAAAAGTCAACACACATGTAGCAATGACAAATCCCAACTTACTGTAATGTGTCCTGCTTGTTCAGAGTCTGTGCAGAGACGCATTTCGCTTTTCAAGCTTTCTCAAAATGAATATGGAAATCTCCATTTTAAAGATTTAATAAACTGAAATATGTCAGTGATTTTACTGTCAGTTCCCCAAATCAGAACATCCAGCATTATATTATGAATGTTTGTATTATAAGCAACAGATTGTGGATGATTTTTAGCATTATTTATATATGTTTATTTAGAAATATGGCACTTGTCATGCACTGAGCTGAAATTTTAGATTTTAAAATGTGCTTAGAATTGTCATAATGTATCATTGACAATTAATTATTACATGTTTACAGCATTGGTGCAACTGGTCAGACTTTCAAGGAACAAGTTAGAATTTGAACAGCAATATGGAGTTTTGAATTTGGGAATTTCAGAGTCACAAAGCACCCAGGTAAGACTGCGCAGAAAAATCTTTAATATCTTCTATTGCCCTCTATCCGATGCTGTCTTGTTTCTTTAATATGTGGGCTGCGTCACAGGTTGGTCAGTACAAGATGGACAAAACAAAATCCATGTTCTTAGTTCAAAATCAGTATAGATTGTATTTATTTAAATTAGGTTTAATAAAACACTGGGAATTAGAAAAATTGCAAGTAATGCTCTCTTTTTTAGAAAACTTGTCACTGTTTACTATATAAGTATATGTGCATGTTACCATATTTATCCCTCTTGCAAATATTCATACTGATGAAATGTATTGTATGCCTCCTGTGAGATAAAGTCATCTCATTTATTGCCAGTTTGCTAGTGTTTATTTAACCCCTTGTGAGGCATGGTGCTCGCTTTGAGCATCGGCTTCATTTTCCCTGTCAGACTGAGGTCACTCAAAGTGGCCTCATCTGGCTGGTAGGATCCCGCTGCATGTCCCTGCAGCAGGATCCGAGCACAGCTCAATGCAGGGAGCCACGATGAGATGTTAAACGCTGGATGTTCCATGTCGTCCTAGCGTCTTTTTGGACCAGCAAACTTAGGACAGCATAGAGTCACGAAGGGGTTAAAACACAATAGAGAATTTGTCACTAGAGTTGAGCGGACACCTGGATGTTCGGGTTCGGCGGGTTCGGCCGAACTTCGGGGAAAAGTCCGGGTTCGGGCTTGAACTTGACCCCGAACTTGACCCCAAACCCCATTGAAGTCAATGGGGACATGAACTTTTGCGCACTAAAATGCCTCTAAAAAAGTCCTGGAAAGGGCTAGAGGGCTGCAAAAAGAAGTAAAATGTGGGTAAGAGTAGGACAAGTGCCCTGCAAACAAATATGGATAGGGAAATAACTTCAAATAACATAAAATACATACAAATTAAAAATACATCTGAGCCATAAAATAGCACTAGATGGAATCTTTGATTTTAGCTTTGGAAGAACATGAATCTAAATCTAAAGCATGGCTGCCAGGAGGATCAACAGAATTATCCATTTGAGAGAGGGTTGGAGTGCAGGGTATTCTCTTTCAGTTTATACTAAGTGACCCATAGGTTCAGGAGGCGGTTACCGTGGCGGTGTAGGTGGAAGCGGTGCTGGAGGAGGAGGAGGAGGTAGCCAGAATTTTTCAAAGTGCGCTGTAAGCACAGTATTTGACGGTTCTATTTGACTCTCAGATATGAAGAGCACCGCAAGACGCAAATGTACTATTTACCACCCAAAACTATAAGAATTTTTTAAAGTGCGCTGTAAGCACAGTATTTGACAGTTCTATTTGACTCTCAGATGTAATACATGTAATGCTATTGCTATTCTATAAACCGAAATAGAGTCCCCATTCTTACGAATAGGTCAATTGACCTATTCGTATGAATGGGGACTCTAATTCGGTTTATAGAAAGCCAATAGCATTACATGTATTCCATAAACCGAAAGTCTATAAACTGAAAGACATTGGGTTTATAGACTTTCGGTTTATGGAATACATGTAATTCTATTGGCTTTCTGTAAACCGAAATAGAGTCCCCATTCATAAGAATTTCCTTTGAATGAGGACTCTATTTCGGTTTATATAAAGCCAATAGCATTACATGTATTCCATAAACCGAAAGTCTATAAACTGAAAGACATTGGGTTTATAGACTTTCGGTTTATGGAATACATGTAATTATATTGGCTTTCTATAAACCGAAATAGAGTCCTCATTCAAAGGAAATTCTTATGAATGGGGACTCTATTTCGGTTTATAGAAAGCCAATAGCATTACATGTATTCCATAAACCGGAAGTCTATAAACCGAAAGACATTCGGTTTATAGACTTTCGGTTTATAGAATAGCAATGTATTCCATAAACCGAAAGTCTATAAACCGAATAGACTTTCGGTTTATGGAATACATGTAAGGCTATTGGCTTTCTATAAACCGAAATAGAGTCCCTCCAAAAAATTCTTATGAATGAGGACTCTATTTCGGTTTATAGAAAGCCAATAGCATTACATACAATGTAATCGCCGAACTCCAACACAAACATACAGTGGAATGTCCGTGTTCGGGTCCGGGGTCCACAAACCGTAAGGTTCGGTACGAACCCGAACAGTGCGGTTCGGGTTCGCTCAACACTATTTGTCACCCTTCACAGACTTCTAGAGTGTTTATTTGAATACGCACGGGCAAACAAACTGCACCTTATGTGGAAACTGTTCCTTTATGTGCACCAATTTCCCGCTCATTTTTTTACGAGATGTCGTTCTTATTCACTTTTTCTCATTAAAATAAGGGTAACTGGTGCAATAGAGGTTAGGACTCTTCACTACGTGTGGCAGCGCTAGTTCTCTTTATTCAACCTGACACAAATGGGTCACTAAAATTCGACTTTGGAGGTCAACTTTCATTTTGAGACTAGGTCAAATTCTGCACCTGAGTTTGACTTAGTCTAAAAAATGGCTTACATCATTCCACCCCCCCTTTGCTTTCAATGGGGAAAATTCGAACCTGGATCTTCTAAGTCAAACTCAGATGCCGAATTTGACTTAGTCTCAAAATGAAAGTCGACCTCCAAAGTGGAATTTTTATTGAATAGACCCAAAAGTTAGATCTTTTCACTAAAAAAGTGAACTGTGTTAAAATGACAAGTGAACTGCAAACCGACATTAATAGCTAAGTTGGCAACATTCTCCAACTTGCCTATCTTGCGGGCTATTGATGTCTATTTTGTTGTAGTTTGCTTCTCGGTTTCCCAGTGTTAATTGTTTACCAAATAGCCCCCAGAGTTATTTGCAAATAACTCCCAATCTAGACCGAAATGGGACTAGTTCGGATCCTCTAGTCGAATTTCCGAAAAAATGCTCAATTTGGCTACTTCGTATATCCAATTTCAACCAAATTCTGTTTGGAGAACTTGGCCTTGAACTCCAAAAGGGCTGAAATCCCCTACAATTTGAAGGGTTTTCTTCTCATATGGAAACACATTGTGATCTCTGAGTTGCCCAAACTGAAGGGCATTCGGATCTCCGAAATCAGAGCTACCTGAACAGACTCTTTAGTAAAGAGACTTGTGCTTTTCTCTTTTGTGCTGTTACTGTATATGGATTATTTGTGGCAAAAGCTTATATTCCTTCAAAATGAAAGATATGTGACATTATGTTTTACATGTTTTGTTGGACAGAGAATTGAATTAACCAACCTATCAAAGCAGATTGTGACATGGAAACTCAATCTTGATGAGGTTGCCACAATTCTTGAAGATGGAGTATTTAGGTTCTTCAAAAGATCAGGCACACTCCAGCCAGGCCAAGTGAATTACATCAATGTCAGTTTTTGCCCCCGTAAGTAGTTCAGATCAACCATTCCTCTTCTTTTAAATATATTAATGTCACAACATTTTAGGAATCTACAATATATAAATGTGAAGTCAAGTTATAATACCCAAAATAAATTTGCATGTTTTAAAATAGGTGTTTGATGTTGAGTACACATATGCCACATGTAAATGGAATGTGTATAAACTACAATTAATACTTATCTGCTTACACTCATGGTTTTTAAAATGCTACTGCTTTCAACAATTGTTTTCTTTAAATTAATAAACTAGCAAATGAAATATCTAGCACTACAAGAGATAGCTAAAATGATAAATGCTCTGACTTCAGTACCTGTTTATTTAGTGTTGCAGATTTGGATCCCGGCAGGGTCAACTTAGCACTTTTTACAAACAACGTCAATATATGAGTACCATTAAGTTGGGTAAAAATAATATCTATTATCAGCCGCTGATTAAAATAATGCTCAAATTAGGAAGCTGGTACCGTTTAACTGGTCTGCAAAATAAAGTTGCATTTTACTGATGAGATTGTCATATGCAGATTTCACATCATCATCTCATAACAGTACGTGTTAAATGCATGGGGACATCAGTATAATATTTTGTGGTGACTTGTGTGTTTCTTTCCCAAACAGCTGGGCCTGGTAATTATGTGGCAGAAATACCACTGGTCTTGAACAACAACCCAGACAACCACTTACCACCTCTTCATTTATTTGGACGGGCAAAATCACCAAAACTTGTTTTTGATCCACCTTTTGTCATACTGACACCTGTCCCCTTGGATACTGAAGCTCAGGCAACAGTTAATATAAGTCCAATAGACTTTTTCAGGTACAGTAAGGGTGAACTTTCTGCCTATAAAATTAGATTTAGGATATGCAGGGCTATGTTTTAATTTAGTGTTATCACCTTTTAAAAAACAAAAACAAAGTGACGCATTATGATAAATGCTCCCAATCTGATTAGTTTGTCTGTTTTAACAAATATCCTTTATTAAACTAATAAGCATGGCAGTAATATATTAACATAGCTGTATCAATGAAATATATGTTTCAGATGGATGCTGTGTTTTATCATTATTATACTATTAAAACAGAGCTATGTTGATAAAAAAAAAAATGTGCACAATATAATATGGTATTTTAATTGTCCATCAATCTAAAGTATTATACTGTTTTATTTGTGTATACTTCAATTATACTGATACTTAGGATATGATGTACTAATATGTTAATTATATGAGACTGTTCCCACTATATTGACATGATTTTCATTTCTATAGAGAATGTGAAATAAAGGTTGAAATTCCAAAAGTCAAACTAGAAAGTGGTGATTGGATCCAGCCATTTTCTTTAGACTTTCCAAATGGACAAATTATCGGCAGCTCTGGGGATACTAGTGAGAAGCTTATCTGCAACATCATCTTCCAGTCTCCTAGACCAGTTTCTTGCTTGGTTGAAGTTTTATTCATTGATGAGCACAAGAACCAGTGAGTTTCACTATTTCTTTCTTCCTTAGCTTTTTCAAAAATATATTTTATCCTTAAATATTTTTAATAGCACATTTGTATGAAAGATAATGACAATACTGGCGTGAAAACTTGTCACTGATATCTTTAGAAGGCACATGGACAATGAATGTCAATTCTAACAAATGTATGAATGGCCATAATTATTGATCCAAGTGGTTAACCATGTTGGAGTTAATCTAAAGCGAAGGTAAATTCCCATATCCAAAGTTATTTTAGAATCCATAGTGAACCAATGTGAACAGATGAGAGTTGAACAAAATGAGAAGACATAGTATTAAATAAGAACAGTATTAAACAAGGACGTAAAACAAAAAACTTCCCATAACACCCAGGGGCATATTACGTGCTACCAGTGTGTCTTGTGTATTTCCAACGGCAGCTACGGATTTGGCAACAGAGTCACTCACTTTGACAAGCACTAAAAGTATTCCAATTTTCGTGCTGGTGGAATTGGCAACAGAGTGAGTGACTCTGTTGCGGAATTCACAGCTGCTGTCCGTCTCCTGGATGTATTTCTGGGGTTTGTGTGCTCTCTGTTCGGAGCACACAAACCCCAGAAATACACAGTGCGGCGGCCTGATAACACCGCTAAAAGTAGAGAAATGAGACCGCCTTCTCCGTACCATTATTAATTATTACCCCATCCCATTGGCCATGGCATTTGGAAAGAATGGGCAATTCACCTTTTACTATTACTCCCCAACTCACCATGCACATGGGGGAGGAGTAATGGGCTCCTGTGGTCACTTTGACTACTAGGATCACTCAACCCTCCGCACAAGAGTTGAATTAAAGAAGCCAAAGCATGTGCTACCCCTCTTTTTCCACTGAGATTGGTTCTGGAGACCACCACTTGTTTTTTAAAACCACTACCTACTGGTCCTCGGGTAATTTATTCTTCATTTTCAAAAAGTGATAATTAAAAGGAAAAAAAAGATAAACACATGAATTTTCATAATCCACATACAAAAAAAAATCAATTGAAAAGGTGTACAAAGCTCTATAAAACACACAAATCACTCACAACATTTTCTAGCTTTGAATAATTCCAACAAAAGGAAATATGGGTTATAAATTGTTGCTTGTATGACCTCCACTATTTATTTAATTGTAATAATAATGTGCATAATATGACAAGATGACCCTGGTTACAGTGTTTCTATTTACGTTTTGTAAGGGACAGTATGTTTGGTAGAATGTGTTATGTCCTCAAAGAAGCTGGCTTTCTACAAACTTTTGAACGCAGCATTTTTCTTCTAAGCCACAAAGCTGGCACTTCATAATAAATTGTGAAGTTGCTTTTCACTGAACATAAATCAGCGATCATCAATTACATTTCTTATAATTCTTTAAATATATGCCACACAGCTTTTGTATTTCTGAAGGAAATACCATTATACTCTACAGAATTAAAAAAGCCAGATTATAAAAAGCTAATTCTCAGACAGAGGCTGTCTTCTGTTGGAAAACAGATGACAACATCTGAGTATGTTTAATGAAAATGAGCTTCCTGCACTTATGAGGATTTTTTTGTCCTCACAGTTGGAGCCTGAGCTTTTTTTGGCTGCCAGCAGGTTGCAAATGTTGATTCACATAATATATTTAATGACTATTGCCTATTTTCTGTAACTTCGTTGCAAGTGCACATTAGGGAAATAAGTATGCAAACAGCAGAACTACTAATGGGTAACAGATAACAAATGCATTTTCTCTTCCTTTCAGGACGTACATATGTACCATATCATTTGCAGTTTCAGGGAACACTAGTTTTCTTTCCTAATGCCAGTGCCCCTCAAGGAAAATTTTCTGCAAAATGTTTGTCAGCTATTTTGGCATTTTTAAAGTGATCCTCTCATCCACGAGCCATGTGTCTAATGTTAATTGAGTGCTGGAAAACTATATAGATTAAAAGATACCTGCAACTTGTTTCCAACTCCTCCAAGATGGTCACCTACGTTTTCAAGATTGAGGCTGAAATACATATGTGTATTCATTCGCCCCCAAATGGTGATGGCAGTATCCCATAATTCCAAGGATGCAGATAGCAGCACAAGAATTATGGAATGTTGATGTCAATAGTTGAGGCAGAGAAGATAAATGATGATTAATTTCACTGGTTGTATTTGTAGTTTCTTTCCCTTCGCCCATGATATACTTAAGACATAGAGGTAAAGCAAAAAAAAAACAGAACCTTGTTTGCCCATTTGGCGTACCTTGTCCTGTAACATGGCCTCATATTACTTTGTCAGATTCTCATACCATTAGTGATGCTCTAACATAGTTAACATTTGTCATCTAACGCAAAAAGTAAACCCACCTGGATGTAAGAAGCAGGGTGCCTGTCAGGGCCTTTACCAGGTCAGGGATAAAGCATCTGGTTGCATGTTACTATTCATTGTGCAGAGTTGAGAACAGATATTTGACTGAAGCAGAAACAAAAGGGGATTTTAGCAAGGGACTTCAGTAGGCGAAATTGATTTAGTTGGAACTGTAGTATAAACAAAGAGCTTTAGCAGGGAGTGTAGAAAAAGCAGAGGTAGGGGTAGAGAGAGAGAAACACAAGGGGTGAGAACTTAGGTATGGTACAAAAGCAGGAACACCATAGAGAGCCTGTGAGGTACTCACGTTCAGATGGTGGAACCCAGTAGCAACGGAATCCCTCTTACTGGGGCAATTCTCTGGAGGAGGACCTATAGAAATAACAGAACTCACTGGACAATTGTTTTATGGACTTTCATAGACCTTGCCACGAAGGCTGGTTATAGTCAAAACCACTCAAAAAAAATGCCTGCTCTGTGCAGCTTCCAACGCACATTTTAAATGGGGCTGCAGAGGAGCTGATTCACATCCGTGTAAATGTTTGTAGCTGTGCTTCAATGTTTAGCAACAACTTGTGGACTCCATGTTTGTTTTGCTGATTCCATTGTGCAATTTGGCTGGTGTTTCTGTTAATTTATCCACCCCCTGCATTACTGAGCCACATATTTTGGCATATTTTTTGACATGCAGAAAGGTGTGCCTAATGGAAGGCTTTTTGGTATTTCAGTAAAAGTATGATTTATTTGCACACATAGGAGGTCACATGGTAACATATGAAGCATATGACCTCATACTGAAGTATGGTGCCATACATCTGAGCAGCATCTGAGATGAATGTAGAATGACTGACATAATTGTGATTTCTCAGTTTATGTGAGAGACTGGAAAGTGTTTGATATTTAAAGACCGAGATCAGCTGCGCTTCATTAATCAGCCTGCTGCAGAGATGTAGACAGGGACCCAAGCCTTCCAATTATAAGAACTTGAAATGACAGGACTGTAATCATACTAAAAGTAATGGAATGCACTGTACATTCCCATGCAGATAATGTTTCTCTGCACTTCTATTAGCAACTGCCCAAGTCAAATCTGAGATATGAATAGAGTTGGACACAGGTTGGAGGGGGGGGGGGGGGGGGTATTATTTTAATAATTGGAAATACTAAAACTCATACAAAATGAATAACTACCAAATTAATAAAAATGCAGAATATAAACAGCAGGTAAAGATACCCAATGTACATAAACAGTTTCACAGCAAACAAAAAGTTGCATTATTCAATAAATCATCACTACATCAGAAAACGTTAATGTATCCATCCAAAGTGTTATATATTACTTGATAACTTGCATTTGGTGGGTTGTTAACAGTAAAAATATTAATTGCAAACTAAAGGAAATATATTCAATTTATAGTCATATTTATTTATGAAAAAAATGATAACTTTGCAAAAAATTTAAGAAGTAATCGCACGCATTATTTATTCTTTCTTCTATTAAATATGCCAACATTTTTTTTAAAGTATACACGCTCCTATAAACATCTTCCATGGTGATCATGCTACAAAAAGTTAGAGAGGTGTAATATGAACACCAAGTATGACTACATTTGTATCATTTATTTACTGGCACATGAAATAATTCTTACACTTAATATGACGTCTACCTTGTCTCAAAGTTCTAAACATCAACATATCTGAAAAAGTATATATATTAACATAATCTTATGTTTTTTTTAGGTATTCCCTTCAGGTGGCTGCAGTAGCAGAGAACTGCATTCTCACGGTGTATCCTCATTTAGCGTTCCATCTTACAGACCAGCAAATCAACTTAAGAAGTGGTAGGAAATGTGTTGCTTATGATTTTTTTCAGATTTTAAAAATGTATGCATAAGAAATTATTATATATTTCATAAATAAAATGATTGATCTGGCAATCTTAATCTGTTCGGTTTGTTTTTTATCTTTATCTTTTTCTGCAGTTTTATGTTTTATGTATCACTAACCTGTGTAGTGAAAGAGTGTGAATAATATATGTTATAATATCTAGGTCATAATGGAAAATCCTTTTCCTTGGGGGATGCTGTGTTGCGTCCTTGTTACATTCCAGAAACACCTCCCCGGACTACGTCTGCCAGTTCCCTTGGGATGGTTACGTGTTCAACATATGAAGGATCGCTTCTAGGTATGTCCTAAGGCTCTGTCACAACTAGGGTTCCCACACAGCCAGTATATATGTTTGTGTATATATATATATATATATATATATATATATATATATATATATATAGTTACAACAAGCAAAGGCTATACCAGCTATGTTTATATAAAACATATGAACTAAAGCACAGGAACATCACAGCAAATTCATAACACTGTAGGGGTTATAGACTTTCGGCTTATAGAATACGTGTAATACTATTGCCTTTCTATAAACCGAACGAGAGCCCCTTTCATAAGAAATTCTTATGAATGGAGTCCCCATTCATAAGAATTTCTTATGAATTGGGCTCTCGTTCGGTTTATAGAAAGTCAATAGTATTACACGTATTCTATAAGCCGAACGAATAAAACGAAATGAAAATAATGAACAAATTTCGTCTGAAACGAATGCAGTAATGAACGAAATTCGTTTTAGACGAAACAAATAACATTTTCGTCCGAAACGAAAATTTTAGTTTTGCACATGTCTACTCCCATCTGTTCTCCCAATGATGCAAAGGAATGTATAAGATGGCTGAGCATTAATGACACAGTGGTGTGCTAACACTACTATCCCAATGGGATTATTAGTGCTTAAGATGTTTAGCCACCAAGCTTTTGAAAAGTACAGTATCAATTATGTTTGGGCAGTCACTTGAATATGGGGATTGGGTAACCCATATCCAGATTTTGGCATTGATCTCTTCAAAGCCTAGGGCACACTCTCAGTATTTATTTCCCTCCAAAACCCAACACATGGTTTTAAGGAGTAACCAGGGCACTGTGCTGGTGCTCCCTGGTTAAGAGGATGCACTTAGTTTAACCCTGCAACCTCTGCACATGTTTAATGGGAAGTATATACCACCTTTTCTAATACTGTTGGAGGAATATGGATCTCTTCATTTCTTGCTTTTTCATTTATGTTATTTGTTTGGGAAATGTCTTACCGAAAAGCTGCTGATGGAACCTTCTGTCAGTAGGTTTGTGTGTTAGACAGCTTCTCTACCTATTCGGGAAATTCTTCTCCTTGCTGCAGTTTGATTTGCTCAGCAATCCCAACGATAAAGTAGAGCTGTCAACATTTCACAAAGCCTTACCAGCTTCCAAGCGAACATATGTCATTAAAAAGAATCACTGGCAGACCAGTAATGATCTCATAATTAGTGTTGTTAAAACAAAATACCACCCTTGTCAAAAAGTCATATGCTTGTTGAAGGGAGTATTTATGTGGTAGTGAACAGATGGCAATCCACATTTAATTCTATTAATTCAGTGATAGAGTGGGCAGAGTACAAAAGCCCCTTTCTAATGGAACTATAATAACATTATATTGTTGCATCTGCGATAACATAACAACATGAAAAGATGACATGTATGTGCAAACAGTACTTTATACATGTATCAAGTAAAGTGGAATATGAATAATAATTCTAATAATAATAATAAGGTATTCAACCAGAAAAGCTACATGTAGGCCATTGTATAAAATAAAAGGTCTATGTTAACCTGAGCATTTGCCCATTGCCCTGATTTACTAAGAGTGAACCGGCAAGTGAACTGCAAAAAGAAATGATTAATACGTGTACTGTACCATTATACAACTGACTTTTTAGTATACAGCTCCCTCAGTATTATAAATCCTATAGGGTGAACTGCAAAAATCAGATATTGAAAGCTGAGCACCTCAGCTCAACCATGAATGCCTGATGCTTTGCACTTCACTTGTCAGTTCACCACAGTTCGCATTTAGTTAATAGCCCTCAATGCATTTCCAGCTTTGTAAAAAAAAAAAAAAAAAAATTGCAGAGGTTAATAAAACTCCACATCAGAAAAAAAAAATCTATGATTGCCCTGAGTATATATTCACACAAAATAGTCTCCACAGGGAGGAAAACGGCTTACAGCAGGATTTACTATGTAATTTATGAGAAGTGGATTTCAGTCACATAATGCCTATTGAAAATAAACAAATAAACTTGTTATGGCATTTTTTTTTATTTATCCACCACTTTAGTCAGCTGTGAAATGTTGAAGATAATGGCCTAGAAGCTGCTTTCTCAGATTAATGTCATTAATAATATTATTTTATAAAAAAAAAAGAAAGAACTGAGTTAGATCATGGTTGAGGTAATGAGAGAAGGTTTTTTTTGTAACAGTAATGCAGTAATAATAGCATACATATTTTAATAATATTAGTCTTCTGTTTTGGATGATAGACTTTTTAATTGTTTAGACACTCTGCAGTGAAAAAAAGTGTTGTGTTAAAACATTCAAATATGATACCATTTATTTCAGATGACAGCTTCCAGGAAAGTGAAAGAACACAGCACCAAAGGACAAAGGATGCATTTGAGCTATCATTTTTCCCCAACGAAGAGTCAGATGAAGGCTTATTCTTTCAGAGAGTTTTGACTGCAGTTCAGATATGGTTCAGTCTCTTTGGGTGGCCTAGTGGATGTAATCCCATTTCAATTCCCCAATCTCTGTGGAGGTAACAATGCACTGTAGGGCTGAGTGACTAATCACTCTATCATACAAGCTTCAGCATGACTTGTCTATGAATTATAGGAGTAGTAGTTCAGCAGCATTCACACAGTGTTGACTAACAATGGTTTCCTATATTTGGAGTGATGTATAAACATCACACAGATGTGCCGCTATGTATAAAGCAGTCTTCTGACAGATGTTTGTGTTTAGCTGTAATTTTATCTTAATGTAAACACACCATTTATACTGTTTGTATCACCATAAAAAAATTTTTTTTATATACCATCATTTTCATCATATAAAATTTACTATAAAAAAAAATCAGAACATATGAAACAAAATTCAAAACAAAGATAGTTTCTAAAATTTGTCCTGAGTTTAGAAACATGTTTACACGTTTTTCCTGTCTAGGATTAACATAGATCTAGGGTTAATTTAGACTTTTTTTGACCTGCAATGTTGCTGACTGCCTTTAAAGGCAGTCTAGCAGGAACAACAGAGTGATGGAAGGGATTCTAAACATTATATCCACCGCATGATAATGCCATAAAAGCAAATAAGGTAGTTAATTAGTATTAAACATGTCTATACATGAATCAATCTTTTAATTATACTTGAAACAAAACTGTAGCAAAAATGAAGTTCTGTTTAATTAGAAGATTCATATAAAAAATGCTCTAATGAAATAATAAAAATAAAGTACCTTCTTGAGCTTTCTTTGCTCAGTATAGTTCTACCTGGAGGCAGACATTTTGTTTAGAATCTTTTGCCAGATGGGTGAGATGTTTCTTCATCTGAATCAAGGTGAATGAATCTCTGACCCGAGATTCTATAGAACATGTCTGCCCCCTGTGAGAACTATAAGGCACTCAATTTCATTACATTATTTCTTTATAAACTGTCTAAACTTGATACAATCTTTTAATTAAACATAAGGTAATTTCTTTTGCTATAGTTGTCCTTTAAGTAAATTACTATATCACTTGTTAGTTTGAGCTAGATTTGCCTTTTCCTTTGCCTAACGTGGTACAAGGCATAATGTATTTAAAGACCTTTCACAAAGTGAAGTTTGGCCAATAGAATTTTTTTGTTGGCGCCGCACATAAAAATGGGGATGTTTTTTGGCTGAGAATCCACTGAGCTACATCATGTTCTTTTCATTATCAACACCATGAGCCATCTTCATCTGCCACTATTAAAATCTTCCTTATTGAATGACATCTTAAAGTGCAATACCCAGTATCATACATTTTAAATTCTTTTTGGCAAAAATGTCATTAAGGAATAATTTGCGTTTCTGGTAGTCTCTCCTTATAATGGTAGAGATGGTTGTTAGAATATTATAAGGCATGATCATACATACACATTTGTCTCAAACTGAATAGCACTTTGCCTACATTCTCTGATGTGATAAATGGTTATGTATACCTCCCAACAAGTGGGAGAGAAGGGACAGTGTATGGCCTGCTTAGGGACAGTGTCATCAGCACTGTACTCTAGCAGATCTACTGACACGCAGTGTTATACATGGTTAAGAGAAAGGAAGCTGCAGGATAAATCTGGGACAGTGGGAGAGTTGGGTTCTATCAAACTTGGTTATAAGAGAACCTACTGTAATACACAGAAAAAAAACCCAGTGGTACTGAAGTCCATGAGCTTAGCAGATCAATAATTCACATTGTTCTAGATTACAAGTCTTTCAGTTTGCATTGTATCACTAGTGGTCTCAAGCACCATTAACTTACTTCTGCAGAGTAGTTATTTCACATCTCACCACCAAAAAGTTGATGTGAAAAAGAGGCAACATTTCTTGGCCCATTTCAACTGCTTTGGTAAAAGCACTCGGTCATCTAAATGTATTGTGAATGTTGAGAAAAAATACATGCTGAGGACTTTATTCAAAAAAGAGTGAATTGATGAAAATTGAGAAAGTAATTTCAAACATAGGTCAAAGTAGCATAGTTGGAAAAATTCTCCAAATCATTGTAGCTTGGCCACTTTGTACTTAAGTTTGAAAATTCCGTTTCATAAAAAAAAACCTTTGTATTATTAGAACTGTAAGCAAATGCATAGTTTACAATGTGTTGATGCTAGCTTAGGTTTATGACATTGTATTGTAGCTTAGTATGCAAATTGCGCAAGTAACTCATTTGCTTATTAAGCCATACAGTGATGTCATAAATATGAGACACTACTAGCAAGTGACAGCAATCCTTTAAACATTACCACTCTTCTGTGACATGTTTGAATAGCAACCCAGCACATGTATCAACCAATTATGTTATATATTTTGGAAAGTACATATTGCTGTCTGTTTAAGAATTTCTGTTGAATTTCTTTCATTTCCTAGTGCCGTTTGCAAATTTCAAAAACTGAAGGCAAAAACAAAAAATCTGGGCAAGGAGACAAAAACCATTTATGACATGCTGTTCTACCTGAGTGGACAGATGCTGCCTGGAATTTCTGAAAGCCAGCCATTACCCTCTGATCCCACAGAGAGAGTTCTACAGCTTCATTGGCAACATTCAACAATGCTCACTTTCCTCAAGTAAGAAAGGTGTTTGTGTTGTTTCAGGATTTCAGTATCCATTCTAAAACCTTGTACATGACAACTTCCTTGTTCACATCAGTGACAAGTAGCTTTAACTTTGGCTCAAAACAAGTCATGAGCCTTTGACATGAATAGGTTAAACACCAATACATTTGTTTTAACATAGTACACAAAATAGATTATTCTTATTCAAAATGACTGAGCCAGTTATATAAATAGCTATCGACTGGCTATATCATCCGGTTAAACCTCATGTTTCCCTCTTTGGCCATTTGAAATCTCTGGACCATGACAATTTGAAGTTAAAAACAGTAGATGGATGCACAATATTTGTCTCCTCACACCACAAATGTATGTTAACTATGTTTATTCTCACAATTGTATTATATTTCGCGTGGCACCTTCCGATCATTTTCATAGAGAATTTGAGGTATTTGTTCAGGCTCTCTCAGGGCTTATATGGCATAGCTTGTATTTTTACAAAGCTGCATTTTATTGTGTAATTGCCTGTTAATAATACAATAATTTGGCAAATAAAGGTGATAAGAGTTGAAGTCTTGGTGGAGGCTTGAGCACTACCAGTTTACAAACTATGGTTTCTTACATTATCTCTTAGATCTCTTCTCATAGTTACAAATGTCTCAAAACGTGTATGATGTTATCCCTTAAACTTTATGTACAAGGTTCTATCTATTTATCTATCTAGATCCTGATGAGCAAAATCCATGTCGGCTGTTTGCTGAATAAGTGTTAGTGGCATGTTTGTGTTGACAGCACTCATTAAAGTTTTGAAAAATTAATTAAAGTGGACAGGTTAGCCTAGTACTCAATAAAAATCTTGGGTAGATTAATTACAAGAGCTAATTGACATCGATTAAGCAGACGGTACACGTAATAAACATTTAATGAACCTTAAATGTATGATAAATTATCAAGGAGAGTTTTTAAAGAGAAGAACAGCCATTCTTCTAAGTCACCCTTCTTGATTTAAAATTGAAGAATTCTGCCTAGTGTATGTTAAACCAACATCTACTGATTATTTTATCAAACATGATAAAAAGATACAATGTATACAAAATAGTTACTACTCTTCTTTTTCTTATTGGCTTATATTCAAAATGTTATTTTGGGCAGCAATTATATGACACCATATGTATGTTCACTACTTGACATGACTGATTGCAGAAAATGGTGAACTGGGAACTAAAACACTGTAATTATCTGTATTTTATGTATTACCAAAAATATCCAAAACTAGCATAATATCACATGCACCTAGAGTTGACTTCTGTAAGGCTTATTGAATGCAAAACCTAATTAAAGGGACAGTTTGGTAATTTTATGTGCCCATCAATGTATAAAACTAAGACATGTTCTAGTCATCATTAACATTGATATTCATTTGACTGTTTTGATTTTTTATTCTATTACCTGTTTGCAATCTTTGGATCACATGCAGGCTGCTTTCAAGGAATTTGGCAGAAAATTAATCCACCCTTAATAAATCATGATACTCTTTTGTTTTTATTAGTATACTATATGAAGATATAGAAAACGATTTCACAAATAGGCGCAACTGTTATAATGGTATCAGTATAGTTCTTTGAATTATTGATAGTGAATAGAACTTACCACATCTACATCTATTTTTTTTCCCACAGGAGCCAAGGAGCATTTCTTCCTCATATCAAACCAGAGTTCTTGTTTGAACCCCTGGACTATGAAAGATGGATGCGAGTACAGGTACAGTATGCAGGAAATTTGGAAAGACATGTCCAAGGAGTCACTGCATTAGTTTGACAGAAACATGTACAATGTGCAGACTAAGTACTACCAGATGCATCCATTTTAGTTTGATGCTAGAAGTGCCCCTTCTATAATTTTATTTTTCATAATTGATCCAGTGACAGATAATTAGTGTTGATACTATGTAAAACAATTCACATTTGATTTGAAATTTGGGATATACTTATTCTCACTTTAAATACTGTTAGATTGCCATTAATGTATTTATTCAGAAGAGTGTGTGAAATAAGGTACAACATAATTATAAAAGCATGACTGTAGTTTCTGGTAATGCACTTAATAACTAGCACTGTAGTGCTTGGTGCTATACTAAGCATACACCAATAACTATACCTTATTACCTCTAGTGATCATGTAGATTAAAAGTTTTTGCAGAGAAACATGACTATTGACTTTTGCTTTCTAGCTGAGTATTTTCATTTGCAGCAGAGTGATTATTACCCTTTAATATTCTGCATACTGTGAAGCACAGGTTTGATGACTCAATGTAACATATTCTGTACTTTGTTGTAAAGAGTGGTCATTGAATACAAAATATAATAATAGGTCTGTGCATATCTATTTTCAAAGCACCTTTACCCTTTTTATAATCAGGCTAACATTAATATTAAAGGACAATTGTTGGCAAAAAATTACCTCATGTTTAATTGAAAGAGTGCATCATGAGTAGGCATTTTAAATACAAATGTAATTCAGTCCACATAGCTCTAACTAAGAGCAAACATACTATTTATGTCAGATGGGTCACATTTTCCATCATCTGACCCAACATGTCTTCTCCCTTATTAACCCCTTCCCGACCTTATGACGAGTTAACTCGTCATAAGAGCCGCACCATTAGCGACCTTATGACGAGTTAACTCGTCATGCAGTCTAGCCGGCGGTGCGCTCCGTGGGCACCGCCAGCTAGTCTGCAACGGGTCCAGGACTAAGCCTCGCACCCGAGGCAAAGCTCCTGGACCCGATCGGTCAGTTTCCGGGCATGTGATCGCGGTGCTTGAGTGATCACCGCGATAACATGCAAATTAGATGGCAAAGTCAGTGTGTTCACACACTGACTTTGCCTCTAATTCACTCCCTGTGCTTCACATTCTTATAGTGAAGCACAGAGAGTGACCTGTAAGTAAAAATAAATTAATTACATACACATAGGTTAAAAAAAAAAAAAAAAATTAACCCTTTTATTGCTGATCACAGTTTTTAACTGTGATCAGTTTCCTTCCACTTTATGGCCCTCATTTAGTTTTTTTTTAACAGATTTTTTTATTTTTACAATTTATAAAGTTTTTTTAAAATAAATAAAGGTAATTTTAATATATTTATTTAATAAAATTTAACCCCTGCATGCCTGTTGCATGATTTTTACTGATCCGACATCACACTCTTCAGAGTTTTTTTCTGTCTTTTTTGTTATGGGGGGTTTGGGAACCAATATTTTTCTTTTTTATTAGTTAGTTAATTAGGGGGGATAAGTGGGTTAGTGTTGCACTAGTTATGTAGCTTATTATTGGGAAAATAATGGGGAAAAACCTTTTTTTCCTCAAATATTTCCTCTTTTATATGTATTTTTTAATACTAAAATGTAAATCATTTTTATGTATAGGGTATCAAAAGAAAGCTCTAACTGTCCTCTAAAAAACAACATATAACTTGTATGGGTACGTTAAATGAGAGAGAGGTAATTTATGTTTCAAAAACCGCGTATTAAAAATTGAAAAACGCTCTGGTCCTTGGCCCAGGAAAATCCCTGGTCCTTAAAGGGTTAAGATATACAAACAAAGAGGGCTCAGTAAATTAATTTATTAATATTCTTTTATTAAATCATTTGATCTGTGTAATCTTTCAATTAAACATAAATATATTTTTTGGCTGACAGTTGCCATTGTGTATCTGTAATACATTTGTATCATAATATAAAGCACAACTTTGAAGGCGTACATGTGTAATTGCATAAATTGATCTCATTTAATGTTGTACTATTTGAAATACTGAGCATATGTAAACATTTACATAGTTTGACAGTTCTTTGCTTTATGTATTTCCTGTTCTGTATTTTATAGAAAGTTGGGCCTGTAAACAATGACTTACTTCATATCGATAGTAGTGCGTTTCTTTCTGTCAGTAAACGTGCTTGGACAGATGTACTGCTTCAGACATACAAGGTAAAAAATGAATGGAGTAGGCACAATTGCAGTTTTGTATAAAAGCATTCGCATTGTTTAACGATTGATTTCTAAGGGCAGAATAATATTTTTGTATTGTTTTGTCTATTTTTTCTTATTTCTGTAAAAGAGGACTGCAAACAGAGGACGAAATGATACTCAGAAATTGCCTTCTGCTCATAACAATTGCCTGAGGCCTTTTATGGCCCTGATCAATCCTTTCTTTGACTGCCGCTCTTAGTTTGTTTGAGCCTATAACTAAGTACTTCTGAACTATGAAATATGGAAGACATTTTGTAGTTTCTACTTTCTGACACTTTTAATATTTTGTGTCACACAATTAAGTAATTTTGATTTGTACTGATGATCATGTTTCAATGTATTTGTTTCAGAGGGTTAAGTGTTTCTGGTTTTTTTTTTTAAATCAAACCATGCATCACCATGCCACTGCTGGGGGCTCTTCACTAAAAGGTTAGTTGTGGTGAGATAAACATTTCATCTCACCAGTTTAGGTATACATTGTTCTGGGACAATCTTGGTGAGTTTGCCTAGCAGAGCCATGTTTGCACCTGCACAATGTATAGTTAAAAAGGTGATGAAAGGTTCATCTCGCCTCATCTCACCTTCCACTCACCTTTTAGTGAATCAACCCCTCTGTGTTGGAATTATCCCTGTTCAGTTGCTACTATCATTTATTTACTTACATTTCCAATCTTTAGTTTAACTAAGTAATTAATTTTGAAAAAGTAAAAATATTTAGGCAACTCAATCACTTCCTCCTTCAAAAGTAAACTAATGTATAAGTGACAGAACTGAGCAGCAGGCAGTTCAGTCCTAGTACTCTCTATTCCTATCATGCCTGGTGTCTTAAAACTCCCTTCACACTGATGACTACTCTTCTTGGCCTGTGTGTCTGCAAAGAATTTCACTTACCTGATCTATTTCTGGTCCATGGTAGCTGAGCACACCTCATGGTCACCCTAACCTTCAAGCTGTGCATTGCATCATCATGCTAAAAGTAAAATATAGGAAATCACAACATCTCTGAAGGTCCAGTGTCTTTATTCCACAACATTTTGCCACCAGTCCTCTCAATAGTAAATGTATCACTTCAACATACAATAAATGTACGTATTACTTTTTTTAATAACTTGAAGTGCTCAACTTATTTTTTTTATTTTTATAATTCTTATTTCCTTAAGGTATTGGTTCTTTCACGTGTGTCTCTAAAGACATCTAGCAGTGACTATGTAGGCGGAAGCATGCCAAGAATGAGTTCTGAACCTTTCTCAAGCAATATATATTCAACTTCTGAGAGGATTTTGCTTACTTGGCTAAATGTAAATTATGAGAAGATGAGACAAGTAACATGGAAAGATTGTCAAAAAGGTAAATAAAAGTTGTTCCAGTTACTTATTTATATAAACGCCATGTTTAAGGGAATGAAACATTTACTCAGTAACGTGGTAAATTCGGTTAGAAAAATGTCCACCAAGTCCAGTCTTTCAGCCCTGTTGATTTACTTCACTGCCTAAAACTAAACTTTTTTTCTTTTATGGTCTTATCAACATTTGATAATGTACCTCATGACACCTTCTAATGCCACAAGTAAATGTGGTTGCAGTAGAGTATTGGTAGGGCCACAGTTTATATACGTTTTGGAGAAATTGGTTTCATAATTGTATTATTGTTTCAGTTTTACATAGAAGCTAATTCAAAACATCTTGGGTATCATACTGATGCAGTGCGGTGTTTGGGATACTTGACGCATGATTATATCCTAATGTTTAATTTTTTGTACAGTTTTATTCATTTTGATAATGTATTGAACGTTCTATCCAAAATACAATTATACATAATATTTGATTAATAATATTTGCATTTTCATTTTTTGTTCAATATCTAACAGTAAGTATTAAAACTGGATTAGTTATGTACAATTTTACAAAGCTTGATTACTATTTAAAAAGTGACTAAACCCTAAATTCATGTTTTAAAATAGCAGAAGCTCAATTATAAGCATATCTTCTATAGCTTTGAATGTAAATAGATTCAAGGCTAGACTGAGAATAAAACCAGCCCTAGAAACAATGGTTCACATTATATATTAGCCCCATACCATTGCACCATTATATTATTGGTCAGAATAGAGAACTTTATGTATTTTCAAAGCACAAAAATGCACTGTTTCTAGATAAGAGACATATATAATGGACATACAATGTTATGTTTAAAGATCAAATTCTGGTGTAAAGTGTTTAAAGTGGAGCAGTTAGCAGGAATCAGCCAACCCCAGGGCAGGCAGGTTACCATATTTCCCAGTATCTGAATAGGTTAATTATTACCTCACAAGTGTACCAAAAACGTCTATTATATTTTTATTTTATATACAAGGAGGCGCTAATAATACTATACTTTGTGTAAACCATTTTCTGTTGCATGCTACTCAATAGCATAGCAAACTATAGCATTTAATTTCCACTTTGTGACTTTCCAGTCAATTTATTTGACTTTGGGCAACAGCACTATAACTGTTTTTCATTTCCAAGCTTGTAATGCAGCTTTATTTAATTTATTGTTTATTTATTTACATTATGTATTGGTAAATCGACATGTTTTTGGTTCTTAGTATTTCAGGTTGTTTACCTATATTTTATTTTTAAATAAATATTTTGCTGTGGTTTTTAAAGTTTATTTCATTTTTTGCTAATATGTGATACAGAAAATGCATTTTATTCATGTCAGAGGTCTAAGCGAAGAACATTGTTTATTTCTGCATGTAATTGGTGCGACTTGTCACAGTGGTAAACAAAAAGCAAGTTAAACTTATGTTGCTGAGGTAAAAAAATGGCAGATCTCTGTAATTAGCTTCTCTTTAAAGAAAAGATAATGTTTTTTATTTTCCAAATAAGATTATCTGAGGTAAAACGGTTTGTTGCAATACTTTCACTGGAAGTAGCTATTTAGTGATAGCTATCGCTGTTTAATCCTAGCCCAATGATGTGGAACTCGGTGGGGCAGAGGGCTTGTAAAGTCATGCATTTCATCAGGATTTCATAGTTTGATGAAAGGAATGGAAAACCTTAACTTTGAAAATACTTCCCCATCCCTCCAGTTTTATTCATAATCATGGTTATCTCTGCAGGTATATGTTTCATGCCTTCTAGCCATGTAACTTTCTTATGATACTCACAATGTTTTAATATTTTACTTTTAAAGGTGGCATACCAGCTACAAGATGGATAATTAACTTTGACAAAGACCTTTTAGATGGCCTTGTACTTTCATCCCAGGTGGCAGCATATTGTCCACATTTAGTAAGTAGCATTTTTAAATTAATACATTTAAATAATGTGTTCCCCTAATGCTTACTTTTGAATATTCTGTGCCCCTGCTTCTATTCATTTTCCATCTTTTTGTCATTACCATTTGCATACACGTTGGCATTCACATTCTCATTTATTCTTGCATCACTGTTATCCTTTCTACCTGTTTGCACTAGCATTCACATATGCGTTCGCATTTTCTTTCCTTCCATTTTACACGTTTGACACACAGACACTAAGAGCAACCAGCAGTTGCCGGACCTTTGAAGAAGGAGCTACACAAAATTATGGGATATAAATGGCCTTTCAGATATACAGAATCCATTTTTGCATATAGCATTTTTAATTTCTGTCATTTGTTTCAGTGTTGGTAACAAGCTTTATTTGCTTACAGATTTCTACTCACTTTATATGTATGTATACCAACCCCGAACGCCCTGAGGAATGTCTACATAATTGCTTGATCCTTGTCAATGCGTTGCATGCAATCAACCTTGATATAGACATACAGGTACTAACTACATTGCACTATAACAGATGGATGTAAATATTTGTATTTACAATAATGGATTGCTAAAATGAAATAACGGTATTACTGTTTGAAATGGGTTTATTCATTTTGAGCATGTGGATCACTGCCATCATATAATACATTACCCAGGATTTATATGGCATTATGTCTTTGTAATCCACATTAATCTGGTAACCAAAATGGAGTGGTTAAATTGTCATAAAGTTTCTAAATGTTAACTATGTAAGAATGTAAAGTAAACCTGTTATTCGGGTTCATATCACTTGGGTCAGATCTTGCTGCTCATCCCTTATATGCTCTCTTCCTTTTTTAGCACATGGTCTTAAAAAACATACATTATTAGTTACCCACATTTTGTCTTTCACACTTGAAATTTATCTTATGAAGCATAATTTATTTTCACGCTGAAACATTAATCACCGAAGAAGACTGAACACCCCAATTATGTTAAAATTTGTTGGTGTATGACTAATAAATGTTTATAAAAGTTGAAATAAGGTGGTTTAAATGTCTTTCACTGTCGATGCTTTTGATCATGTAAAACATTTCTATACACCATGTTTACAAATGTATTTTTCTCTAATTTCTAATAAAGGCTACTGACATCTGTGATCCAAACCCAGTCATGATGCTTATGTTGTGCGTCTACTTGCATGAAAAACTGACATTTTATTTGCCTAAAAAAACTATTATGTTTGATGGTGCTCTCTATGCAAGAGTTAAAAGACAGGTGAGTAACCGATACTTAACCTGATTACACAACTGATACTTATCTTGGGTGGTAAATAATTATAGATATAACTGTATAGCCAATATTGATTTTTGATATTGAAAGATATCACAAGAATAAACATATGCTTGTCATTGACATACAGTATGCATAAAAGGTATGATAAATACAGTGACATAAAAATGAAAAATGCTAAGTGAAGGCATATCTCAATAAAAACGCAAGGTATATCTAATAACCATTTGAACAGATACCGTGCAAGAAGCAATGGAAGAGTTGAGGATCCATAGTTAACATTCAAAACCAATTAAACTTAGTCAAATGCTACAATATTATGGGCAAAAGTACAAATATGTATTAGGATAGTAATATACTTTGCAAAACCCATGGTTAGGGTATTAAACTATAGCAGTGTGGTGGCCTTTAGTGGATAAAGTAAAAATAAATGTGATGGGAAATGTAATGATGTTCTATGGACCTTCATTAACCTTGTCATGGACACTATTGTACTGGTTCAGACTCTTTTACTATCCCTGCCTATTACCATGTTCACCAATCATGAGCCACTTTGAAACAAACTAACAAAAAGTCTTGTAGGTCACTATTCATACTAATGTGTTGAGAACTGTAATACAAATAGGTTTAAAAGCATAGTAATGTCCTTTTTGAAGAGGACTAATACTCATACCACAGTGGCAACTAGTTAAACAGATAAACATAGGTCAATGCCACTCTTATATTAAGATGAATCAAATATTAAAATAGACATCATTAATTGATAAGTTGGGAATCTCTAAATGTCTTCACTGATAAGAGCAGAAAAGTAAAGACGGTCATATAATTATACCACAGGTTGAGTATCCCTTATCCAGACATCCGCTATACAAAATTATCCGTTATCCAAAAATGTTGGGGGATAAGCCCAAAAGTTGCACATTTCACACAAACCTGTCAGAATGAAAGCACACAACAATGTATTCAGTTTCCAGCCCCCTTAGTCTTTTCCATGCATGCTGATTTCTCCTGATGTGCCAAGGCAGGTTTCCAACTTGTATGAAAATGTTGAACGCTGTAACCTAAAAAGTCATGTATGAAGGATTTTAGAAGTACTGTGTATTTCTCTGATGACATCTGCTATGAAGAGATTAAAAAATTAAACAAATTAAAATAGACCCAGTAAGAGGTGCAGTACTTCAATAAATAATGCTCTTTTTTTTTGAAGTGTGGTCAAATAAAAGTTGAATTATCATGAGAATAATAAGACTATTAGTTTTAATAAAGATTTTTGTGAAGAAAATAGTATTTTCCCTTTAACTTGTATAGATTAAACAGCTTTTTGCCATTAATAAATATTATGTGACTTGCTGCCAATGATCAGTCCGAGTAATGAATGCATACATACAAGCTCTAATCAATAATCTGACCTTTTGGTTTCATTTTGTTTTGAAACAGGTTCGTGTAAAAAATCCAAGCAGCGAGCCACTGCTGTACAATGCTACTTTTGTAGGCCGAGAATCAGCTGACTTTTCTTTACCTAAAGGGAACACAATTACAATTGCCCCAAAGTAAGGAACGTTTTAAATTTGTTTTTATTAAAAGTGACAGAAAGCTTGTGTTGAAACTATTTGATACTATGTGTTTATGTTAATGTGTTCCTTTAACATAGAAACATAGAATGTGTCGGCAGATAAGAACCATTCGGTCCATCTAGTCTGCCCAATTATTTTTGAATACTTTTATTAGTCCCCCGTTCCCGGTCTTATATCTAGGATAGCCTTATATCTATCCCACGCATGCTTAAAATCCTTGACTGTGTTTACCGCTACCACTTCTGCTGGAAGGCTATTCCATACATCCACTACCCTTTCAGTAAAGTAATACTTCCTGATATTACTTATAAATCGTTGCCCCTCTAATTTAAGACTATGTCCTCTAGTTGTGGTAGTTTTTCTTCTTTTAAATATACTCTCTTCCTTTACTGTGTTGATTCCCTTTATGTATTTAAATGTTTCTATCATATCCCACCTGTTACGTCTTTCCTCCAAGCTATACATGTTAAGATGCTTTAACCTTTCCTGGTGAGTTTTATACTTCAACCCATGAACCAGTTTAGTAGCCCTTCTCTGAACTCTCTCCAAAGTATCAATATCCTTCTGGAGATACGGTCTCCAGTACTGCGTACAATACTCCAAGTGAGGTCTCACCAGTGCTCTGTACAATGGCATGAGCACTTCCCTCTTCCTACTGCTAATACCTCTACCTATGCAACCAAGCATTCTGCTAGCATTTCCTGCCACTCTGTTGCATTGCCTACCTACCTTTAAGTCCTCTGAAATTATTACTCCTAAATCCCTTTCCTCAGATGTTGAGGTAAGGACTGTACCAAATAGTCTATATTTTGCTTTTGGGTTTTTACACCCAAGGTGCATAATCTTGCACTTGTCCACATTAAATGTCAGTTGCCACTGCACTGACCATTTTTCTAGTTTAGCTAAATCATTTGCCATTTGGCTTATCCCTCCATGAATATCAACCCTGCTCCAAATCTTTGTATCATCAGCACAAATACTTTGCCAACAAGACCTTCTGCAATATCGTTAATACAAATATTAAAGAGAATGGGTCCAAGTACAGATCCTTGAAGTACCCCACTAGTAACAAGACCTTGGATCCAATATACCTCATTGACTGTCAATCACGGATTGTCTAATCCATTCAACAATATTGAAATCCAAACTTAAAGATTTCAGTTTATTGATAAGCCTTCTATGTGGGACAGTGTCAAAAGCCTTACTGAAATCTAGGTAAGCATTGTCTACTGCACCACCCTGATCTATTAATTTAGTCACCCAATCAAAAAAATCAATAATATTAGTTTGGCATGATCTCCCTGAAGTAAACCCATGTTGTCTCTGATCTTGAAATCCAAGCGACTTTAGATGTTCAACAATCCTATTCTTTAACAAGGTTTTCATTATTTTCCCCACTACTGAAGTAAGACTTACTGGTCTATAGTTCCCAGCCTCCTCCCTACTACATTTCTTGTGAATAGGCACAACATTTGCTAATTTCCAATCTTCTGGAACTACTCCCGTTAACAATGATTGGTTAAATAAATCTGTTAACGGTTTAGCTAGTACACCACTAAGTTCACACTTTGACTGAGTGTCCGAAATAAATATTGCATCGTGTAAAGGTCAAGAAACAAAGGTGTCTGATCAGTTTTATCTCAACTCTTCCTATGTCTTAAAACCTGCATATAAAGTTTAAAAGACTAATTTCTGTTGGATGTCACTCATTCTGTCTTTAGAGGCCCAGGTGAAAGTATTTTCAATATAAAACTACAGAAGAACTGTAATTTGCTTTAAAGTAAAAACATATCAAACACATGTGCAACATATAAGGGTCTACTCAATACAGAGAGACTTGCAAGGAATTGAGATAGGAATTTCAAACTTTATGCCAATATAGCCAAGTTGGAAACATTCTCCAATGAAGCTGAATGGGAGAGTTGTTCCAACTCAGCTATATTGGCCTTAAGCTTGAAATTCCTTTATCAGTTCCCTGAAGTTCTCTCTTTATTGAGTAGACTCTATAAAAAATATGCTAGGGGGGCTGCTCCTACATTTAGCTTAAAATATTTGTTTATGTTTCTGGAAAGTTATTCCACATATGAAGATGTGGAGCGTCATTTAGCTGTAATATATTTTAATTTATCACAGCAGCATCACTGCTTTGTAGTAAATATTTTATCATTGGATGGTTTCAGATTTACATTTTCAACAACTTCAGTACAACAAAAACACCAACTCACATACCAGATGTGATTTTGCTTCCTTAAATTGACTTATTGGTTAAAATCACACATTAATAATTTTTACATAAACTGGTTTTCTTGTTTCTGTTTTAATCTTTTAGTGAGTTTCCCTTTCTGGAAAAATGTTTTAGTTTGAGCAAAACATATTTTAAATCCTGACTTTGGCTATGACCTTTTGTACTTCTTATAGATGGACACTGACATTTTAGCCTTTGCTTGGTTCTGTTGTCAGTTCAACATTTGTCTTCTTTTTGTTCCTTCGGGATATTATTTCATATCCTTATTAGTCAACATTTCATGTGTTGCATATGTGCATTAAAAAATAATTTAATTTAGTTTAAACTTTGGATACTTCACCTTGAAAGTGAATGTCAGGCATTACATTTAAAATGCTTCTTTCTTGTTTTAGTAAACAATGTTATAGTGATTCAGAGCTTGACCTTTAGATTGTTTGTTTTAAAATACAATTAGTTTTGATTTTTCTGTTTTTTTCCAGTGCAAATAGTACAGTAGGCTTTTACTTTTATGGATGTGCAATCAGATTTGACTGGAAAGTGTTATTGATTAGTTGCTGCAGCACATTTATTCAGTGTTTTTAGTGTTAATGGGCCACCCCTAATGCTTTAAATACATATTAAAGTATATATTAATATTGAAATATCTGTGTTATAAATATGTTTATTAAATATAATTTAAGTGTCTTCTACTGATCAATTAAGGTGTGCATAGAAAATAAAAAATAATTTTGACTTATCTTTCATTTCAAAGATACTGTTACTTTTATAGGGAAGGAGGCATAAAAAAGCCAATCTGTGGTGTAGTAATTAGTCCTTCAAACTAGGTGTCAATATTCACAACAGAAATATAAACTCACAGCCTTTTAGAACCAGGCTCATGGATACATATTTTAGCCTGAAGGGAGACACATAAAGAACATGAGAATACCAGATATGAATATATGTTATAATTTAATAGAAAATCAGTACTAGTTGCTTACATGTGGATCACCGTATTTGCCTGTTGGAGCCCTCCATTGTATCCAAGTGAGGGAAAAAAATGCAGCATTTACCAGGCATTTTTTTGTTCATACTTCCTTGTTTGAACTACTTATTGATACACTATAGCATAGCTTTTGTCTATCTCTCCCTCCCTATTTATAGCCCAAGATAAAGGCTAAAATATCTTTGAAGTAAAAGATAAGTATTTTTATTTTCATTTTTTATGTGCTCACATGTTTGGTTTGTTTATTTATTTATAAAGTACTTTACTTCATAAAAATACCAATTTTCAACTATGTCCTGGGTTTTACAGTCAGTTGGTGTATTGTGAAGATCAGCCAGTTTTTTTTTATCTTGTAACTTTTTAATTATTTGAGTAGGTGATATTGTGGGAACCACCCTGATTAAATAAATTATATCCTTTTAAACACACACAAATTATACGTTTTAAAGGAAAGCATGTAAACATTATTTGCAGAGAAATCAGGCCCACCATACAGCTGTACACATGGATGCAGAAAGTAGGTGGAGTAAAGATAAGATCTGTTCAGGTTAATAGCAAGGAAACAGTAGCCATTTAAAATATTGACTAGCATCGATGGGTGCTTACGGAACAAGTAATACCATAGGTAAAAGAAGTGTTTGCTTGGGGTAGGGGTTAATTGTTTATACATAAACATTTTTTGTATAATTGGAAGAATGTTGTTTTTCAATCCAGCCATATATGCTAAGATGGAGAGGTCAATTAAAATGCACACTCCTATATATTGTGTCCCTTTCCTAATGTTGGTAGCAGAGGTATTATCAAACACAAAACTACACACACCAAGCAAGCAAAGAGGTCTGCTTTTTCGAAAGATATCCACAGTGCTACTTCCACTGCAAGGGATTCTGGGTAGGCATATGAAAATCTTGTCAACAATGATCACTTTTTGCATATGCACGCCTATATATATATATATATATATATATATATATATATATATATTGTATATATGTACAAAACAGCCTATAAACACAGTTCAGGACAGAGGTGGTAAAGCCAGATAACATTTTCTAATGTTGACACAGATATAATCTATAATTATAATTCACTAAAATATTATCTTGCCTTTAAGGATAACATCAAATATTTATTACAATATATCTACTTGTGTGAATTTATGTAGCTTGCTTTGTTTAACCAGAAGTCTCAGCAATAAATGTTTTCCAGTTAAGGAGAGGCAGGTTTCAGCTGATAGCACCAGATCAGCCTCTTCACACTATATTGAGTAATTCTCATAATGCAATAATAGGATGTCAGATGGCTGAGAAGAATAAATATCAGAATGTGAACACGTAATAGTACTTAGCTCTTCTTTCGTATACAGATTATAAATGCTGACAGCTCATGATGCCGTTAATACGGATAATAGCTCTGAGGTTGTCAAAAAGAATCACTCTCGCGATTAACAGTCAAATGAATGTCACCTCTCTCTCTCCAAGACCAAACTGAGCTGTAAGGTTGTGGTGGGAGAAGATGATAAGAAATCCATTTGCAATTTTAGTGATTTTTTTATAAAGCATTTCCGTGTATATAAAGCCTTTAAATGAATGCTGCAAAAAAAGTTTCATCCTGTTAAGGTCAAAAACTTGAAACATTTTCTCCAACTACTTCTAATATTTATTTCCCATGGGACTCAGCTCATCACTGAAATACTGCTGAGACAGTAATGGTTTTACTAGCTGAAACTGTATTCTTACCTGGGTTTTCCCATCTCATGAAAGAACATGTACAAAAAGTAATGTATGAATTATCTGACCAGTTAAGGAAATACTGTTGAAATCAATAAATGTCTCAGGACAAATCTCTGCTTTCTATTTTTTTAATGCAATATAATAAAATAGCGCTTCTCTCGTTCTTACTTTAAATGTTCAATATTTAAGGCTATAAATATATATAAATAAAATAAATAAAGCCTAACCACATTTAAAATATGTGCACATTTACTAACATAAGGTTTCTTTTAGCAACTCCAACAAATCCATACCAGGAACCTTTTATGGGAACATCTCTTACTAGTAAACTCCCAGAAAAAAGGAATAGAGCAAACTTATTTTACTGGCATACATTAAAATAAAAAAAAACTAGAACTATTAAGCCAAATCATATAATGAGATATTTGTTATTTTGTGTTCCTACAGTAATTATTTTTTGCATCACATTCAAAAAAATCAAAAAATAATTAAAAAATTAGATCATATTGTGTCTTATACAATTCAGATGGGGCTATTCAATAAAAGGTGAGTTACAGGTGAGATGCGGTGAGCTGAGATAAAAAAAAAAGAATCTCAACAATTTAACTATGCATTGTACAGGGACAAAAATGCTGCGTTTTCCCTGCTAAACAAAATCACCAGGTTTGTCCCTGCACAATGTATAGCTAAATTGGTGAGATGAAATGTTAATCTCCCCTCATCTCACGGGCAACTCACCTTTTAGTGAATAGCCCCCAGAGTGTTTGTATTACACTTACAGTATATATGAGCTATCAATGAGATTTGGCTTGATGTTTTGAGGGCAGTTGGTGAGAATAAAAGTGTCTAGTAATCAAACAAATAATTAATGCATGTATTTGTGTTTACACAGAAGTGAAGTATTGTTAACTGTGGAATATACGAGACGTTTCTTGCATCCCGCTGAAGCAACATTACTACTGATTTCACAATCTGTTGGTGGAGCTGGAGGCACCACCATGGCTTTCTCACTGCAATCACAAGTGACTAGCATTGTGCCCACTGTAAGTATCACACCCTGGATCCATCAGATAACCATAAAAGGATAATTGTTTAACTTCACTAATTTTCATTGACAATATTTTAGGTGTTATTTGGAATAATTAAGGTGCAAAGCTATTCAGAGTAACTTGAATACCATGTTTTTTTTTTTGTCTTACGAGATTGGGCTCCATATATTTATTAGGTATTAAGTTGCTGCATTGGTAGTTAAAACTCAAACAACGGCTTCTCACCTTTGTACATAATAGGATATTCCAAATTGAGTTTCTCAACATTATTATGTTTTTTTTTTGTGTTGGCCATGCTTATTAGCTGCCTATAATTTATGATTTTTAATTGGGTTATTTAGTAAAAGTGCTAAAAGGGAAACTAATGAACTGCTCCTGGTGATCGATCTTCTTTTACAACTTGGAATTATCCTCATTAATCCCTGTTAGGTCATAATTATCACGTATGCTACAAGTTTATAAAGCTTTTTTTTATTTTTATTATTGTTGTTTTATTTTATTTTAGGGCACGTGTAAGAAAAAATCACCATGCTATGAACTGACCAAGATCAATCTGAATGTGAAAAGTCCTTACAATGGTCATGGGAAGTTTAGGTGAGAACATTACATACTTTAATGCGTTTCTTGTCATAACTAAATCCGAGTAGAAGATGCTGACTGGGTTGAACTCTGAGGAATGTTAGCCAATATGTTGTCAGTGTCCCAGAGCAGATAATGGAGAAAAGTGGAAACAAAGTTACGTGGCTGAAGGTTTAGTAAACCAGGACTCACACAATCCCAGTGGATGGCGTTGAACTTTTTTCGAAAATTTCGAAGTCCTATTCCCTGACTCCTAAAAATAACTGATTTGGTGTGTTTGGTTACTACAATACCTTCTAATGGCTCCTAACATTTTTATTTGTTTCATTTAAAAGTACATGGAAGATTCAGTTTGCTGGACTCCTAAAAATAACTAGACTCATGCCTGAATCAGTTTATTTGTCACCTTAACTCACAATAGGCAGTAATCCAAAATGTTCATTACAATAACTAAAGTAATTATAAACAAATGCCATGTGAGCCACAATAACAACAAATAGGGTGATTGATCAGTAAATGTTTGAGCCAAGCATTATGGCTGAGGATGTTTGCTCCATTGGTCTTTCTGAGCCCAAGTGAATTTGTGTTGTAAAGTCACTAAGGGATGGCACCGAAAAACACTACATTTCACAAAATGCAAAATAAAAAAAAAATCTTTTTTTTATTGGGAGTGTCCCTTTAAAAATTTTTGGGATTAGTTTTACTAGTTTTTAATTGCTTTTCTCCAGACTTTTTTTTGTCATCTTCTGTATAAATGATTCATCTGACAGCTGCAAAATTGAAAGTGTTATCTCTTAAAATATGTAGCCTTTGAACTTAGAAATTTAAATAGCAAACCATATTAAATATCAAAACATTTGTATTTCACACAAAAAAAACTTTGATACTTAAACATTTTCTTTTGAAAAATCTTTATTTTCACAATTAATTACATTTGAAAATAAATTACTTTAGCAACCTTTTATGGCAATATTTGTTTAACTTATCTAAAATATTATTTTTTCATTTCCTTCCAGAGTAATTTTAGTGGAATCCGTGAGTTACCCATGTTCCCCTGATCAGCTAAAGCAAATCAGTCAGATAAAACAGAATGCCATTCACAGGTATGTGGTTGAATGCATCTTGGGTTAAATCACAGCAGTACATATCACAATAGAAATTATTATTAAAAATGTTCATACCAGCTGTAGTATTTATTCAATCTACTTTGTGTACATTTGTACAGTCAGATACAAACCGTTGTATACAATGACGTGTTTTACCTTCTTCCACCTTGAAGCAGTACATCATATTTACTATACAGAGAATTTAGAGAGATCATTAATAAACAAGCAATAATACAAATATGATGTAATCTAATATGAGCAGAACACATTGATCTCACAGACAGATTCCATATTTAATTAAATGCAACACCTCAGCACATGTGAACATAAAGCATTACTTCAATTACACCCTAGTTATTCAAGTTTTTACAAATTTGTACTTTGGAGATTGACTGCGAAGAGAAAAAGACATCACACACAAAAATTGTATTTTCTGTAATTAAAGATGTAATGAGCTCAATTTCATGATGTGCGTTTTCGTTTAACTTGCAATATTCTTTATTGCAGTGTTGTATAGTTGCCAGCAGTTCCATATTTGGCAAGACAGTCATGTTTTTTGGATGCTGGTCTGTTCTGGCATGACTAGTAAATATGAACAGTGCTTTGCACAGTGCACAAGCAACACTGCTTTTAAACTATGTGTGCCTCTTCCAAAGTATAGCAAAAAAGGAAGCTATAACAACCACATTGCTCACTTATTGCTTTGGTCCTCCTGAAATAAGTTAAAGTGCTCCCCCTAGAAGTCTATGGGGAGGACCCAAGCTAAAATTTCGGCAGCTGAAATCTTTGGCACAAGTTTCAGGAACTCCATTCGCACTGGTGGAATTCCTGAAAGATGAATTTCCCTCGAGACGAATGGGTCAAAAAAATCAATTTAAAAAACTTTTCTGTTAATAATTATTTGGTAAATGTATTATTTAAAATGTACAGCTTCTAAAAGGCTTACCTTTTATATGTCTACAGTGCTGACTTTCTGGAACATAATCTCTCCAAAGTGATGTGTGAAACAAGTAGTCAGGATAAGCTGCTTACCCAAGGTAAGTTTTTCTGAAGAAACTGATGTAAAAAGTTGGTTGTTCTCCTAAATGCCTTATTCAATTAGAAATATCCTTGAAAGATCATTTAAAAGGATTTGGATATAAATCCTACATTTATTATACAATTTTCAGCTGAATGTGAAAGATGTAAACACATTTCATCTGCCTTAATTCAATGCTGGCAATTACATATGCTTAAAGACTCTGGGGCTGATAACTAAAAGATGAGTTGCAGGTGAGATGAGGGGAATTGACGTGAGATGAACATTTCATCTCACCAATTTAGCTATACATTGTGCAGGGCCAATCTTGGTGAGTTTGCAGTGGAAACTCACCATGTCTTAGCACTGATTCCGATAATCATTTAAGCATTCAGAATTTCCCTCAAGGAATAATGTAATATTAAGCATATTTTGTGTAGAACTGCAAATGATACATAATAATTATAACGCCAAATTTATATTACCACTTAAGCATCCGCCTAAGCATGTGCCCTCCACACCTGCCGCTCATGGGTCACAGGGTCCCCACCCGCCGGCAATGGGTGGGGACCGGGTACATTAGGTCCCCCCTAACATTATTAGGGTCCCCACCCGCGGGCAATGGGTGGGGACCAGGGTAGGGGGGCCTTATTTTACTAGTGACTGGGCAGCAATAGCTGTCCAGTCACTTGTAATTTTAAATTTGTTTAGGCGATATGAATCGCCGAACCCCGAACTCCAACCTGGACATACAGTGGAATGTCCGTGGTCCAAAAATCTTAATGTTTGGTACGAACCCGAACTTTGCAGTTCGGTTTCGCTCAACTCTAATTATAATGTAAATTAACCAGAGGCGTCACTAGGGTTGGTGTCACCCGGTGCGGAAACTCATGGTGTGAACCCCTGGATTTCCTCCAATACAATGCCAAACAGATTCCTTAGTAATGCCAGTTAGATGGCCTATTAACTATGCCACACACAGGAGCCCCATAACTATGACACACACAGAAGCCCCATAAATTATGCCACACTAGAGCACCACTATTTATGCCTCACCTCTGCCCAATTTATTATGCCACACACACACAGGAGCCCCATAAATTATGCCAAACCAGAGCCCCTCTATTTATGCCTCACCTCTGCCCAATTAATTATGCCACACACACAGGTGCCCCATAATTATGCCACAAAAAAAGAGTCCCTTAATTATGCCACACGTGGAGCCCAATAAATATGCCACACACAAGCGCCCCATAATTATGCCAGACATGGGACCACCATTAATTATGCAACACACAGGAGCCCCACGAGGTGACAATTGTACAATTCTAAAACAATACATATCTATACATACAGACATCTCTCTCTCTCTATAACAGCCAATTTGTCCAATTATATGCCAGTATCATTTTGTCATTAATAAGCCACAGCCAATTTGCCCATTAATATGCCAGTGTTATTGTGCCATTCAGATGCCAATACCATTGTGCCATTTAGATGCCAGTATTATTGTGCCATTCAGATGCCAATACCAGTTTGCCATTAAGATGCCAGTATTATTATGCCATTCATATGCCAGTAATATTGTGCCAGTCAGATACCAGTAATATTATGCCATTCAAATACCAGTAATATTGTGCCATTCAGAGCCCAGTAATATTATTCCATTCAGATACCAGTAATATTGTGCCACTCAGAGCCCAGTAATATTATGCCATTCAGATACCAGTAATATTGTGCCACTCAGAGCCCAGTAATATTGTGCCAGTCAGATACCAGTAATATTGTGCCATTCAAATGCCTGTCATATTGTGCCACTCAGAGCCCAGTACTATTGTGCCATTCAGATGCCTGTAATATTGTGCCATTCAAATGCCTGTAATATTGTGCCACTCAGAGCCCAGTAATATTGTGCCATTCAGATGCCCAGTAATATTGTGCGTCAGATGCCTGTAATATTGTGCCAGTCAGATGCCCAGTAATATTGTGCCATTCAGAGCACAGTAATATTGTGCCAGTCAGATACTAGTAATATTGTGCCATTCAGATGCCCCATCAATTTTGCCCATTCCTCCCTCCTCCCCCCTTCCCCAGTACTTACCGCCTGGCTGCTGCTCCGTGTCCCCGGCCGGACGTCTACTGCACGGAGGAGGGAAACACTGACACCGGATGTGACGTAACGTCACATCCAGTCGCAGTGATTTTTTTTTACTTTTTTTTTTCGTTGGCCGAATCCAGCAAATGCGGCTGCCAGAAAAAAAAAAAGCTAAGCAACGCTTAACTTAACTTCGCTGTGGAAGGATGCCATCAGGAATTTCAGGGCCCCGTACTGGAAAAAAATCTGCCCCCCCCCACCCAATAGTTTATCAATTAATATGTGACTAAAAGACGGGGCCTGCATTCGGGGGGGGGGGGGGGGGGTGTCACCTAATGTGACCTGAGCGCTCTAGAGGCAGATCACTGCCAACACCAGGGCAGTACCATATTTGAAAGGAATTCTGACTTTCAATAAGGCAAATGTGATCACATAGAAACATAGAAACATAGAATGTGTCGGCAGATAAGAACCATTCGGTCCATCTAGTCTGCCCAATTTTTTTTTTTTTTTTGGCACCCCTGCATCTTTTTTTCTTGTGTTACTGAATGCCTCGATATAGAGGCATTGCACCAACACCAGCTGATACTTCTACTGTATCGAAAAGGTTAAGCCCTGAGGTGAGAGAGGCTCTCTCTAGCATGGCCTTTCACACATAACTGCTACTACTTTTTTTTTACTTTCTTCCAAAAGTTTAAACGTATTCAATTTCGTTTGGTACTCTATCTATCTACCTATGACTGAGAACAGAGCCGAACTCAATATGCGTAAGGCTTTCCTGTTGATTGGCACTGTCTCTGTCGCTGCATCGGGCGGTGAATAAATTATTAACTGCATGCACTTGTGGGTCTTATGCAACAATACCTTAAGAGGAGTGCCCATTTCTTCACTCAGTTCCTTTTTGCACATCTATCTATGTACCTGATAATGGCCGGTGAGCTGTTACAGTTGCACTTTGGGCCACCAACTAGTTCCTCTTCCCCACCATGAACACTTAAGTTGAACTGTACTTGTTTTACAGTAGGACACATTTCTCATGTCTTATCTCACGCATTTTCTTTATTTACAGAATACCAGTACAGTTTGCTACGTCAGTTCTTCTGTCCAGTGAAGGACATTTTCTTACAGGAAGGCATTGCTTCTTCTTTACAAGCTCATTTTCTTCCTTTTGATCTTGAAAATCGTTATTGTATGGTTATTTTGAGCAATGAAAAGGTAAATATGAAAGTAAGAGGGGCAGTTGGCCCCGAGACTACCCTCTACCATAGCTCAAGGTGCTGGAGCAGAAACACTTATCACTGCTAAATGTCAGATGTGTAGCACTTTATATATTTCAAACTGTTTTGCCTGTCTATCAATCTCTGTACCTCATCTGTCAATATGTCTGTCCTGCCTATCTGTCTGTGTCTGTCTCTGATGATAATGGGTGGGCTAATCATTTTTTTGTCCACATCACCCCCTGGCTAAACGTTTCCAACCTTTCCTTGGTTGTTATTATTATAATATATTATTGCTACTGTTATTCTTATCTTGCAACTGGAAATGTTTTGCTTAAAATATTAAGGAACATTGTTTATACTACTGTTTATATGATGAACATAGAGAATAAAAATATATATTTGCAAATGAAAATGGGGCAATAGCCATTATGCATTAGAAATGGCGATTGCACCTTTTTTTTTTTTTTCTGACAATTTTGTGTAAATTACTTTTTAGAAATAACCCCCAATGTGTTTAAAATGTATCTGTGATGTCCCCTGGTTATATCACCTGTGGCTTTGGTATGCAAATTAACCACTTTCAATGGGATATGTATAATGTGCATATCAAGCCACAATATAATATTGTGATAAACAATATATACCAAAAATACATTTAAACACATTTTTCCTTTAATTCATACATTTCTTTGCAATTCAGCCAACACAAAGTATGGATCATCTTTAACATTGCTTTATTTTCCACATTCACATAATAAACATTATTTAGGTGACTAAGTCCCCTTAAACATTTAAATATGGCTGAAGAGTTTTGCTTTTTTTTGTATGGGAATAAAACATGATGTGAGCACAGAACTCAAAGGCTGGAACCTTCTACAAATTACAAATGATTTGAAAGATAGGAAACAATAATTTCCTGTAAATGAGAATTTGAGCTAGATATCCTCAGATGAGCCTAAGATAAAGGCTGAGATAAAATATTGTTCGTGTTAGTCAAGATAAGATACAAACGGTGTATTAGGAGGTAAAATATGTTTAATATTACATTAGCATGTCTGACCTTTGATTCAAAGTTCCTAATGTGGAATGAAGTTCTAGTAGTGGTTGGGATGCACTCTGATTGCTTACACATTGCTTTTTAATTGTGTCAAGACTGAGGAACCCTACTTTTGTCAATTTGTTTATTTAACACAGGAAATCATTCAAGATATCATGTCGTTTGTAATACTTGACTTCTTTAAGTAATATGGAAGCCAAAATATGTAACCTGTGATCTAAAACTCATGTTTGTGTATGTTGTTGGCAGATCGGAGACTTTATATATATGATTGAAGGAATCAGCCTTCCTCCTTTGCCTTTAGCGTTGACCCCTGTGGATGGTCAAAAAAATGTGCAAATCGACAGTGCTGGACCAGGTAATGTATTCTTCTATTCTACTGGCTTTGCAATGGGCCCTTAAAGAGGCAGTCCCACCTAGCTTGTTCATGTTGTAATATATGTGAAATGCATAGGTCTTAACCATGAAAGATTTCTCTAATACAATCACTTTGTAGTGAATTCATTTATTTTTTTTATTGTCAATGGGTAATTGAACTGTTTCTACTTATCTTAAAGCGTGACTAGTGAAATTACACTCTTGCCTAGAAATATCACTAAGTGAAGATATTAACCCCTTCACACCAAAGGACGTGGCAGGCATGCCCAGGTAGAAACTCCCTTAATGATATAGGATGCCACTTGCACATCCTGCAATAGATGCAGTCAAAGGTTGCTTGCTTTGCTTAGCAGGTGTTACTGAAATGCCCCGATTTCAAAGCATTCAACAACACCAAAATGGGGCCTTTGGGCACTGTGTGATTGCTCTCCGGAGCGATCAGATTTGCCACATTGAAAGGGAATTTGCCTTCTGGTAACAAGAGCTTTGGAAGCAATCATTGATCGCTCTAGGGATGTTTCAAGACTGCTTTAAGAGATGGTCAGCAACATCCAAGTAGAAAAAATAAACAAAGGCTTTTTTTCCTAGCCTTATACTTTTTTTTTTATAGTTAGGCTAGGTTTAGATTTGGGGCTACAATGAAACTACAGGTAATTCTGGGGAGAAAATAGAAAAAATGAAAAAAGCAATGCACTACTTGCAGTTATTACTCTAGAAGAAAACGTAAAAACATTGGGTATTTCTAAACTCAGTACTCAGGATTAAGCTATTAAGCAAGTTTTTATTATCATTAGCTTTTCTAGATGTGTAAAAGATATTTTTAAGTAAAAGTTCGATAGTGTTTTTTTGATATGATCAGAATAATTGTATCTAAAGGAAACCCATCTTATCCCCCAAATATATATATATATATATATATATATATATATATACACACGCACACATTTGTGTGGGTACAGTAAAGGAGAAAGAGGAAAGACAGCTAAACACACAGAAGTGTTAAACAGCACATGCCAAGAAGAGATGATAAGACTTTGGGGTTTGTTCATTAAAAGGTGATTTGCATCTATACATTGCACAGTCCCATATCTGGTGAGTTTCTCCTACAAGAAGAATAGTGTTGTCCCTGAATCATGCATTGTTAACAATTTAATGTGCATTATCCATGGTAAGCTGAGCTCTTTGAACAGGAGGTAAGGAGCAGAACTGTTGTCCCTGCACAATGTACAGTTATGTGTTTGAGATGAAATGAATGTTTTGTGTTCTGTTCTCTCTCCATTGGTGCACAAGCTTTGAGGTGAGTTTCTGGTGATTTGAGGTGAGATTAACATTTCAACTCACTAATTTAACTATACATTGTGCATGGACAACATGTTCATCTCACATCAACTTACCCTGTGCATGGTGGCAGGACTTTGGAACTGGAAAAAAAAAAGCCAAAGTTCCACCAGTGGAGAAGGAGGTCCAAGTAGATTACAATTCAGTCCCTTCATAGTCCAGTAAGTGGTTTCTTTTTTCATAATTTTTTTTTATTTATTTTTTTAAAGTTCTTTATTGTGAATATAAGTCAATATAGGCCATTTTGCGGTTTTCCATTTTTTCTTTAAACAGCAGCAAATTAAAGTAACATTTATGGGTGAAATCATGTTCCTTTTTAGAAAACCATTGCTGTTCCGTGTTTATGAATGCTAGCTAGTTGATTTTATGACTTATTTCATGGTCTTGCAAGATGCCCACCATTAATGGTACACAACTCACCACCATTACATTCTAATAAGGATTATTTTATTCCAAACCAAATAAAGTTAATCAAGATGCTAAGGAAACCTTAATTATTTGTGCAGGTCAATTACTCATCACAGATGTTTAATCTTCTTTATATCCAAGCTCCAGGATGATAAACAAATAAAAGTTGTAACCTATTGCTTTTTAAATAAATAGATTCCAGCATATTTCAATTGCACATAAACCTCATAGTACTGATAGTTAGTACTACATAATAAAATTGTGTTAAAGGGACAGTCTAGTCCCCAAACTCACTTTGGCGCAAGATGAAGATTACCGCTTGTATGGAGCACACGATTTTTTCCCAGTTTGATTTGATGTAGGGATTCTGCATAAATCACATTTTTAATATTTAACTCAAGGCCTCCCCAGTGATTACCCTGCATGTTTACTGCAGGTGCGGCAGCACTGATTATTTAGACACTGAAGATATAACGTTTTGTCATTTAGTCACGTCCTGTGCTTCTCAGATTGAATTCATTCCTCTGAATGACCTTACTCTTGTACACAGTAGGATCTCTTAACAGTGCAACACATTGTCTGATGACATCACTAGAGAAACAGGATATTCAATTCATTTGAATGGTATTATTCCCATTGGTTCCTGCAGAAAAAAAGGATATTACTAGTGTGGGCAATCCTGGTTCCTTGCAAACTTCTGTAATTTCACAATTTCACCTAGCTGTATGTATTTTATATTTTAAGCAATGCAAAAGGTAAAACATGCATTTTAAACTACTTTGGAAGAACATTAATATTTTGTAGATGCATTTTGGGCCCTAGACAGTCCCTTTAAGAAATGTAAGTCTGTCTATAAGAAAAATATTATTTAAAAAACATTGAATAGTATTTATTAATCATGTTTTCATCTATTAATATATATACATATATATATATATATATATATATATATATATATATATATATTCTCTCTATTTAGATTTATTAATAATCTTTAATGTAAGAGATGTATATTTTTTTCTTTTAATCCTCTAACTTGTTTTGTTTATGTTAGGATACACAAAGAAACAGAAGGCAATGCATTTAAATTGCAGCCATGGCAGTGTTCTTAAAGCAAAGCTAAAAATCCCATTGGTTAATGGAGCCAGAGAGAACGCACTGGCCACTGCAGCACAGCTACAAATGACGTCATTGGAATATGAAAGGAGAAAGGTCACAGGAACATTGCAAAGCAGCACTATCCGAGCTGCAGTGGCCTCAGTAGGGCTGACTAGAGCTGAGGTAAATACCACCTTCAATACACTTGCATTGTATCAAATCAAAGGTTGCAGTGTTTTTTAGTTAAAGAAACTCTTTCATGTAACATGAAAAAGTCCCAAATTAATATACTTCTCAAGACAGCTAACTACAGCGCTGTATTTACCGTGAGGCAAACAGGGCGGCACTTGCCTTGTATGCCTTTAAGGGGTGGCACAAAATGCAAAAGAAAAAAAAAACTTGCTTGCCGGGACAGGGACGGTGGCTGGGGAGGGTGCATGGGGAGCCGAACAGACAGTAGAAAGAAACCTCCATGCTGCCTGTTCGGCTCCCCATGCAGTGTGCCGGGGAAATGCTTGACAGGTCATGTGACCGTTGTTCTGACGTCAGACACGCGCCGGGTCATGTGACCTCTCTGCACAATACGTGCAGACATCCTCCACTGCTGCCTGGCACTTCCACCAAAACTTCTGTGACGGAAGCTGGGTGGTCATGTGACAATCCCGGCGGAAGTGCCGGGCAGCGGAGGATGTCTGAGGGCGGAGAGAGCCAGCATTGAGGGAGGGGGGAGGAGGGAGAGAGCCAACATTTAGGGAGGGGTGGAGGGGGGAGAAAGCCGGAATTGGGAGAGGGAGGGGGTAGAGCAAGCATTGGGTAAGTCTGGGGGAGAGGGGAGAGGCAGCATTAGGCAAGTCTGGGGGGGGGGGGGGGGAGAGGGAGCATTGGGCAAGTCTGGGGGGGGGGGGGGTAGGGGCAGAATTAGCACATATAAGGAAATAAAAACAAGAAATGTATTTTTTTTAAATATCATCATTTTATTTAAATATGAAAAAGCAATTTACATGTGAATAAATACAAGTTAAACTTTTTTACTATAGGATGGTCTTATATTCAGGCTTTTAGTTTTTTTCCTAAAGGAATATCAAAAGTTTGAGGGGATCGTCTTAAACAGGGTCGTCTTGTATTTGAGCAAATACTGTAAATGGCAAAATAATACTGGCATATTATTGGCCAAATTGGCTGTGGCTTAACCATGGGAAATAATACTGCATATTATTGGGCAAAAGTAATACTGGCATATTAATGGCAAAAGTAATAGCGGCATATTAATGGCAAAATAATACTGGCATACTAATGGGCAAATTGGCTGTGACATATTAATGGGACAATAATACTGGCATATAATTGGGCAAATTGGCTGGGACATATTAACTGGCAAAATAATACTGGTAAATTATTGGGCAAATTGGCTGTGGCTTATTAATAGTAAACGATATTGCCATATTATTGAGCAAAAGTAATACTGGCATATGAATGGCAAAATAATAATGGCATACTAATGGGCAAATTGGCTGTGGCAAATTAATGTCACAATAATTCTGGCATATTAATGACAAAATGGCTGGGGCATATTCAGTGGCAAATAATATTGGCATATTATTGGGCAAATTGGCTGGGGTATATTAAATGGCAAAATAATACTGCCATAATATTGGACAAATTGGCTGAGGCATAGTAAATGGCACAATACTATGGTATATTATTGGGCAAATTGGCTGGGGCATATTAAATGGCAAATAATACGGGCATATTATTGGGCAAATTGGCTGGGGCATATTAAATGGAAAAACAATACTGGCATATTATTGGGCAAAAGTAATACTGGCATAATAATGGGAAATAATACTGGTATATTAATGGCAAAATAATACTGTGACACTAATGGACAAATTGGCTGTGTCATATTAAATGGCAAATAATACTGGAATATTAATGGCAAAATAATACTAGCATATTATTGGGCAAATTGGCTGTGGCCTTTTAATGGGAAATAATACTGGCATATTATTGGGCAAAAGTAATACTGGCATTTTAATGGCAAAAATAATACTGGTATATTAATGGCAAAATAATGGCATACTAATTGGCAAATTGGCTCTGGCATATTAATGGCACAATAATACTGGCATATTAATGGCAACATGACTGGGGCATATTCAATGGCAAAATAATAATAATAGCATATTATTGGGCAAATTGACTGGGGCATATTAAATGGCAAAATAATACTGGCATATTATTGGGCAAATTGGCTTGGGCTTATTAATGTCAAAATAATACTGGCATATTATTGGGCAAATTGGCTGGGACATATTAAATGGCATAATAATACTGGCATATAATTAGGCAAATTGGCTGGGGCATATTAAATGGAAAAATAATACTGGCATATTATTGGGCAGATTGGCTGGGGGCATAGTAAATGGCAAAATGATTCTGGTATATTAGTGGGCAAATTGGCTGGGACATATTAAATGGCAAAATAATACTGGCATATTATTGGGCAAATTGACTGGGGCATATTAAATGGCAAAATAATACTGGTTTATTATTGGGCAAATTGACTGTGGCGTATTAATAGGAAATAATACTGGCATATTATTGGGCAAAAGTAATACTGGCATATTATTAGCAAAAGTAATACTGGTATGTTAATGGCAAAATAATAATGGCATACCAATGGGCAAATTGGCTGTGGCATATTAATGGCACAATAATACTGGCATGTTAATGGTAAAATTGCTGGGGCACATTCAATGGCAAAATAATACTGGCATATTACTGGGCAAATTGGCTGTGGCATATTAAATGGCAGAATAATACTGGTATATTATTGGGCAAATTGGCTTGGGCTTATTAATGGCAGAATAATACTGGCATATTATTGGACAAATAGGCTTGGGCAAATTAATGGCACAATAATACTTGAATATTAATGGCACAATAATACTGGCATATTAATGGCAACATGGCTGTGACATATAAATGGCAAAATAACACTGGCATATTAATGGGCGAGCTGTGGCACATTGAATGTACAAATGGTGGCATATTTTAATAGACAAACTGACTGTTGTATATGTTAATGATGGTCACAACCTGGGATAACAGACCAGGGAGGAGCCTTGTTGCAGGGCAGGGTGTGGGGTCTGCCTGCACCCCACGATGCATAACTGGGACTGGACTGAGACTAGACTGGTAGCAGAGACTGTGACTGAGACAGGACTGGAAGCAGAGACTGGGACTGGGACAGGACTGGTCGCTGTGACCAAACTGAGACGGGACTGGTAGCTCTCAGAGCAGGACATGGGCCTGTGATAACTGTCACGTTCAGGTATGAGGCTGGAACTGCTGTGCAGACTCGATATAGGTCTTTTGTAACGGACCCCGGCAACAGAACAGAATATTCTGCCTGAAGGAATTCCACCCTATAGTTGAGCCGCAGGTTTCGTTCCCCCAGGACTTTTGCACTCTGAACTATTACCAGGATACCGAAACTAAACCCTACAAACAGGAAGCTGGATACGGAATACTGGATCAAGGCAAAGGTACAGTGGCTCTGGCAAAAGAATAGTCAGACAGGCAAAAGATCGGGGCTGGTAGCAAACAAACGTAGTCAGGACGGGCAAGGAGGTCAGGCGGCAAAACAGACAAGGTAAGGGCTAGCAGGAGTCGGCAACAGATAATCAGAAGTAGAATACACAGGGCACTATCAGGCAGCAACCAAAGCAATACAAATTCACTGATTGCCGTAAGCTGCTGTTTTAAATAGGGAAGGGCTGAGGATAACGAGGCAGCTGACAACAGGAGTAGAATGGCCACACTACAATAGCAGCCACTAGAGGATGGAGAGAAAGCAGCCACCAATCCAGAATAACCATGACACTGACAAACTGACTGTGGCATGTTAATTGGTACCTGACAGTGGCCTATTTTAATTGGCAAAGTAATTCTGTTGCATTTTCTGTGAGGCAAAATAACATGTACATGGGGGTAAGTGACACTGTGGCTTGTTCTGCAGGGGAAGTTCTGTGTAACAAAGTGACACTGTGGCATGCCAAATTGTGTGAGTGCAATATGAGTGCAAGCTAAGTGCTGTGGATGCAATATAGGTGCATGGCAAGTGCTGTGGGTACTGTATGGTGCTGTGTTAAGTCCTTTGGGTGCAATGTGGGTGCATAAAAAGGGAATAAAAACAATAATTTTTTTTATTGGTAGTTCTTGTACAGAAATAGCTTAAGGCCCACAGTTGGATGCCTACGCCCCAACTAATGTTTTTTTCTGTCTATCAATTTCTGTACCTTATCTGTCCTGGGCTATCTTTAACATAGGGTAAAAGGGTCAGCTGCCCTGGGTCCAAGCACTGTACATGTGCCCACTGAAACCCTATATAAACTCCTCAACTCCTTCACGATTAAATTATGCCACACATCCGGACCTTCACGTGTTAAAATGCAACATCCTCGGGGGTATGATATACAGTAAGTAAAACTGAATTTTATTTCAATAATTTAAAATAATCCAGCAGATATATAGAGCTGCAGTATGCCAAACCCAGCTGTAAGATGAGCACCACCTAAACTGAAACCCTGCAAAATTGCAAAAGCCAAAATAGCAGAGTTTGAAGTATAGCTCAATGGGATCATTTGTCCAGCTTGTCTACTTTGGCCCTAAACTGAAATTCCCTCCATTTCCCTCTTTCATAAGTAAAGCCGGGCACATTACACCTATGATTAAGTGTGGTAACACGCGAAAAGCGTCAGGTCGCCTCCCTTTCCCCAGTTTATTTTTTATCCATCCATTTTTTTCCTGTTTGCTACATATTGAATAAAGCACCTTTTTTGCATTGAATCCGGAGAGTGGAGTGCACTTACCCTTTTTTTTGTATCCAAGCTGTGTACATTGTCAAGGAGATTTTTCTTCTGTACATTTGGTTTTGGGAGCATGGGGTGGGGATTCAGATGGCCATGTTCAATGCATACAGTGAAAATGGTGAAATGTCAGGCTAATGCTAGCTGGTTAGTTGGGGTTTGAGGTAAAGGATTCTGAAGTTACCTGGTCGTTGGTAGATCACATTATGGTAGATGAGATTGTGATATTTTATGTTGAAGTCACAAAGCACACTGAATTAGGGGACATGGGGTATGGAGAGATGTTTTTCATATTTCAAGATTTTGGTGACTTTTAAGGCACTACAAAAATCAGTGGGTCGGCTGATGAAATTGAAAAATTGGCCACTTAATTTTTTTTCCCTGCGGGACAAAAGGCGGCCATCCCCTAACATGGACTACATAGTTTCAAGTTATTTTATTGTCTGGATGAAATATAAAATATAATTAAAAGTAATTCAGTTACATTTTAAAACAGAAATAAATAAATTACATAAATTACATATTAAGGGGTTCACCTAATACTTTTGCATTCTCATTCACATTCCCATTCACAAATGCTTTCCACCCTCTCAGCTCACATGATTGGAAGCAGACACACCACTAGGAAAGGCTCAGTGATGTAACCGCTTCCAAAAATGTTTTCTATTGGATATCTGTTGAATGGGAGTTCACAGAAGTACCATCCAAAAACAATTGTAAACAGCTACAAATTATATATATATATAACAATGCATTTTTGAGTTGTGTCCCTCTCTAACATGATTACTACATCTTCCTTCTTGTCTTCTTAATCAAATTCAAGGCTACCCTGAAATATAATTCAGTCTGGTGGTCAAATGGATTCCTGCTCTTTTAGAACAATATATAGTTTTCAGTGTCTGGCAGATGAAATGCATTTAACAATATTTGATTTCTTTTTTTCAAAAAAGCATGTTGTGGCTGGAGTGATTGATTAGAATTCCATGTTTTTGACATTGACATCAATTGCACATGTCTAGCAAATATTAGTGAACATAACCTTCAGAGGGTGACAGGAACAGTATTAGTGAAAACGTACAAAAGGTCAGATAGCTTTAAATACATCTTCCGTGTCCTGATGAACAGGCAATAATTGATGTAGGAAGAGTTTAGGTCACTTATCCTCTCTTTACTAAAGTAGTGTGTATCAGAGGCATACTAACGGGTGTAAAGAAGCAGACAGCCCTAGTTGACATGGAAAAGGTGGTGGAGTGATAAGGCGCTTAATTGGGGTGGCGCACCAGCTCCGACTATCTTGGAAAATATCCCACACTTGCCCAAAAAGATAAACAATCAACAAAGTGCGCTTAGTGCAAAATACAAAGTGCAGGGTATATATGACCTGGTATATTCCCAGGAAGATGTCTTCACAGTTCTTGAGTATATACAACAAAAATAAAAACAATGTACACAAATAATATAGTGTAATGTGGTTGAGGTAGTTGTGGTAGGTATAAAAAGTGCTCCAAAGTTTGCACTTCCACTTTTCCCAAAAGTTTTCATCAAATATGATGATCTGTATGATGATTGGTCATCCTGGTCTCCTCCAAATAAGAGATATAAACAATAATGAATAAAGTGCAAAGCGTTTAATACAAAAACAAATAGAAATACCATACACTTAAGCTAATAGTAACAGATGTAGTAGTGATCAAAAGTGGCAAAGAGTCCCAAGAATAGTCTAATAACATGTTTCACCTTCAGATGAGGCTTCCTCAGAACGTGGTGAATCCTTGGGATGTATGGTTATATATATATATATATATATATATATATATATATATATATATATATATATATATACACAAATGGGCAATCAATGATGATGTTTGTCCGGTGTGTTGCAGCTCACCATGCAGTGATTCCAGTCCCTTCCGGGGTTTTTGTTGGTTGAGATACGCCACTTCCAGTGGACTGTGCATGCTTAATTTTCTATGGTATTGATGAGCCCTAGTTGATAGCCTATTGGAGGTGCCATTGATTGCACTTGCAACACTTCTTCCCCAAACAGATGCAGGATAACTGAGATGATATTTCTTCTTGATGTCATTCCCTTTTCACTTTTCCTTTTGAGCATAATCTGAAGGAATGAAAAGATAGGAATAGTGTATTTACCAGAGAGTTCAAGTGTGGGGTACCGCTATACATATAAAAGAACATATCCCAAAAATAAAAAGTTATTTAAAAAAACATTTATTATCATTGCTTAAACTATAAATATAGACTTAAAAATAGCAAACAATGTGTTATTAACATAATCTCCATAACCAACCATTTTTAGCCACGTTCTCTATACATTTTGTTATTATATATAAAACTGTTTGTAGTTGTCACTGGCTCTTTTACTTGATTATATGCTCATGTTATCATCTCTCCTACCCAGGATAAACCAGGCAGTTCTCCAGCTTTTTCATCTTGTTCCAAAAAGTTGAAAATGATTGATTATGATGTGAAAATAAGCATGCCGGATCACTTTGAAATTCCCAAGAACATTTGTATCCCTGTGTCAGCAAAAACACGACTCACTACTAAACATGTCTCAATAAAAGAAGATTATCCTGTTAACGAGCAAGGTAAAGGACAAAGTTGTGTTTGCTGTTTTGTAACCCATTTTTGTGCTATTAAAATGTGTTTCAGTGTTTCATCAATTATAATAATGACACATATTCAAAGGATAACTGCCTTAGTGATTTTTTAAAATACATAATGACAAAAGTTATTAAAGAAACATGTTTTTATGTAAATTTAGGATTTGTATCTTTTCCCCACACCATGCACATCTATCACTGCTGTAGATACCATTTCCCTTAACTCTTCCATTGGATTAGGTCTGCTTTGACCAAAGTGAAACTTCTCATGCAGTGAAGCTGTTTAATCTCACTGTGATCTCATTTGCGATGCAATGCTTTGAGCTGCCATTACATGTCACCAAATATTTAGTAATAACACATGCATAGTAACTGGCAGGTTCCATGTCCCTTCCGTTAGCAACATCAATGCATTTCCCATGTAGGTAGTGCTGAAAAGGTAGAAATCACGTGTTTTAACATGAAGATTTTTTTCTTTAAAAAATACAGAGTCTACTCAATAAAGAGAGAATTACAGGGAATTGAGACAGGAATTTCAAACTTAAGGCCAAAGTAGCTGAGTTGGAAAAATTCTCCCATGCAGCAGCATTGGAGAATTTTTATAGCACATTGGCCTAAGGCTTGAAATTCCCATTTCAATTCCCTGCAATTCTCTCTTTATTGAGTAGAACCGTATGTGTTTTAAAAAATAAAACCTTCATCCTTTACAGTTTCCTATGCTATGCTGTGTATTGGATTGGGTTTCGTGCATACAATTCATCTTACATTTGAGTATGAGGCAGTGGTGTGTTTAGGTTTTGTTTTGCCCTATTCCTGACTAAACTCATGCACTCCCAACCCTAATTTGTTGCTCCTTTTCCTCTCCAGGTTGCACTACTTCCTTGCAGTACCTTTCCACGATACCAAATTGTCCTCACATACATTACAACAGCCCCAGTTTGCTCCCTGGTGAACTAGTGGTGGCAGCCCAGATTCTGTGTGCATATAAATCTGTACAAATTAAGCTAGACACGCATTCACATCTTAAATCAGAAAAGAAACTAAAAAAAACTATTTACTTAATGTTTTGCAGTATCAGTTTGTTATCTTACTTTTTGGCCTAAGGATATGGAAATTTACAATTACATCTAATAAGGGGGAAAAGGGCACAAAACAGAAACTGGTTAATAATGTGTATTTGTAATGAGAATGTCAGTGTTGTCCAAGTAAACAAGTAAATACTCTCTATTTACCTTCATTTACACTTGCCTGTTCGGTTTGCTCATGCTATATTAAATGGCTTCAAGGAAAAGGTAATTAGTGTGATGTGTTCCTCTTGCATTTTACAGCTGGGGATAGGTTGAACTTAAATTGATTATGTAAAAATCTGTAGAAATGTCATCTGGAACCTTGGCAATTCTTACACAGCAATCAAAACACAATTTTGTTCATCATTGTGATTGACTACATACATTACAAAGAAGGGTGGGGGATAAACACTGTTTGCATACAACAATACAACTTGTATGACCTGGAATGGGAAAATACAGAACAAGCATTTGTTATAATATTACTTTAGTTTTCTCACATTATATCATCAAAATTATTTCCATTAGTGGCACTTTAATCACATTTCATAAAATAATATAAAATAATATAAAATATTATAAAATATTATAAATTCAGTATAAAATGCAAGCCTGTTTGCTTCATTAGTTGTTATTTATGAAATTCTATGCAAAAAAAATATTATAATTCTGATTATTTTAGCTAGTGCAATGGATATTACAATACAATCCTACAATTTTCCCCCTTCAACCTAATCACATATCATTTTACTTGGTTTTACACATTTGGTCTAGTTTAGTGGATGATAAGTAATTTCTGAAAAAGTAGATTGCTTAGTCCATTATTAATATCCATTTGTACTTCTCATCATCTGTAGCAATAAAAAGCACATGCCAACATATGTATTTTGGTATCAGAGTCTTTGTAATATGCCAGTTGCCACTATTAAAACATAGATTCATCTATATTTAAAGAGATTTTACAGCTAACATATGCATACCCCCCCCCCCCTCCCACCCCCACCAACGCTTTGGCAATTCAGAGTGGTTGGAGTTTGCATAAGGATATGATGAAAATAATGATATCTAAATAAAGCCCTTCTTATTCCAATAAAAACAATATATAATTTGTGTCAGTCCAGTAAAAGAGAAAGAAAAAGAATTACAGCCAAATTCAAACTCCACAGAAATGTTAAAACTGGCCATGTCACCAGATGCAAGATACGGCCAGAAAGTCATGTCACTAAGGGGTTAAGGACACTCATGAGTAAGGAAGTTGTTATTTATATTTTATGATGTGACTACATCTCTACTGAGACTACTTTAAAACAGTACTGTTGTAGGCTTCTGAAATAGGAAGATATAATACAGATAATGAGGCTGTTTCACCTTAATGATAACCTTGGTTGAGCCACAGATGGTTAGCCACCAAGGACTTAGAACCCCACACACTGAATGCTAAAGGAGAGGAGGTCTGATATGAATCTCAAGTATGACAATAGAACAACAGGAACACAGGAACCGTAGGCTGAAAGGAAAGTCAATGCAGGCTGAGATCAGGACGGCCGGAGATACTGGAAGGTCAGGATGACAGATGTGGTCGATGCAGGCAGCCAATAGAATAGTCAGGATAAGCTGGGTCAGAACCAGTAAATAAGGACAACTGGATAGTCAGGAACAGGCAGAGATCAGGACGGGCAGCAAACAATAGAATGGTCGGGATACAGGTAGAGGTCAGCAACTAATAATCAAAACAATCAAAGTAATGCTAGTGAAGCTGGAGACAGCACTATCACAGGCAACTACTATTTGGCAGACTGGGGTTTAAATATCCCTCCTAGAATTAATCCAGCCCATGGGTGGAGTTAGATGGGAGGAGGAACCTTAATAAAAAGCCTATGAGGTTTTTTATTTATTTATTTATTTGTTCGTCTGCGCATGTGCGACCGGACATGTAGCTTGGTGGCGTTTGCCCCCTGCTTGTTTGCGGGAAGTGATGTCAGCAGAGCCGTGTGTTTGTTCCGTCTCGACGCACAGAGCAACGGCATGGAGTCTGCTCGTTCGCGTGCGGATGTCCCGGACCTTCTGTAAGTTACAACTGTAAAGTGCTTCTCCTTGTGCGCAGGCTTAAGTGAGGTCTATGCTGTCTATTAAAACATTTGTACTGTAGACTATACTTGTATACTGTACAAGATAAGTGAAAAAAGTGGAACAAGGTAGAGCTTTACCCACTGGACCCATTGTGTGGGGTTTTCCTGTAAAAATAATTTGTATGTAATGTCAAAACTTTCTTGTTTGTTCATTTTCTTGCTGAATAAAAGTTTCTGGAATATCGTAATGTGCAGATGTGAGCTTAGTGCTTAAAAAGGCTAACTGACTGAACAATTTATCATTATGGACAATCTTTCAATAACATTCAGTTGCACAAACACCTTATTCAACACATTTCAAACATATTTTATGTTCATGTCTGGTTTAGAAAACTAGCAAATTAATAAACATTAACCCAAATTATTTGAAAAAAGTTGTGAATCTTAAGAAATTGTGTACAAATAAGTTGATATGATGATTACCAGAGATGAGAACGGAGCGCTATCCTGTTTATTTTTTAAAGATGTGGAATTCCAGGCAACCATTTTATTTGAAAAGTCAGTGCACCTGTAATGTTGTTATGTGATTTGATTATGCTGAAATATTTTAATGGCACTAGACTTCAAATCAAGGCTCTCAGGCACAGTGTCATTGAGCATGCCAGAAGCAAGTTAGTGAGGCTGTAGAAGATGTAGAAAGGCTTTGCAGGATGTGCAGATGATAAAACATAAATCCATGCATCCCTCAAGTTGACAGTTTTCAAATTTAAAAGACTGCAATTCCCACTCACAGTGTGTATGACTCAAGTAAACAGTTTCTTAATCCACTTGAAGAATATATACTCAAAGTAGGGCAATGCAATTTAAATATTTACTGTATTTTCTAAAGACCCCCACCCCACACTTTGGATATTATAATAGGAAGGGGGGGAGGCCTAAATATATGACGACTCGTTAGGAAAAAAAAAAGTTTGACTAGTAATTATTATTTGTTATTAATTATTCCTTTATCCATAACCTTCTTTTTTTTTTATATATCTAATAAAAATATGATTGAAAATTAGAATGCATTATTGTGTCCACATAATTGAGAGTCTGCCCGCAGACTTACCAATATGCCCTCATACTTTCGAGTGCACCCCCAGAATTGTCAATCTGTCCCCAGATTTGCCAATCTGCCCCGAGGCTTGCTAATGCCTCCTCAGACTTGCCAATTTAACCGCAGACTTGCATATGCACCCTAATACTTGCCAGTCTGCCACCACAATTAGCACTATGCCCCCACATTTGCCAAATGCTCCAAGAACTCTTTCTGGTGCCTAGTGGGGCAGCCATAGGATGTCTGCTCAACTATACTGCCAGAACTTCATAGATGGAATGACAGTAGGTCACGTGACCCCTACATTCCATCTTGGAAGCCCCAGGTGTAAGTGCCCAGCAACATCGGAGTATATATGTGAACCAACCACCTGCGATGAGGATCCAGGACTACTCTCTGTTGGACCTGGATCTTTATTTTATAGCAAAAACTCTGTTTGAAGTCCGGTTATAAGACAAACCTTAAATTTAAGATGAGAGGACTTTTTCAGAACATTTTCTCTGAAAAAACAGAATACTAGTTAAAAAAAGACAGATCTACTGATAGATAAGGTACAGAGATATACAGACTAGACAGTTGCATAGACGGATATGACACAGAGACAGTCCGACAGAGCAGAGGTTGGGCTAGAATGCATTTTTATCCAGTCTTTGCTAGATATTGCCCCTTCTCCACCTCATATCCAGAAATGCAGAGTGAGTAGAAAGCCATGAAGATGGATACAGAGAGGGACCTTCGTTTCACACATATGCCTATGGGGTCTGCATGGCCAAAATACACCTATTGATCCCAGCCAGAACCTCATCCAAGAAAGATTGGTTCCTAGCCAACTCACTGGTGGCATTTAGTAGTGAAAAGTGATGTAGCTTCAGCCCACTGAGTCCTAATATAGAGCAGCCCCCTTGCCAGTGCTTCCCTGTACATACATACAGTTGCTCTGCATTTCTCCTTATTTGATCTCTCTATACACACCGAGATCACCTGTGGCTTGAAATGAAAATTAACTGATGATGTCATAAACAGGAGACTCCACAGACATTGCAAACACATTTGTCTCCTAATGTTCCTAATTTGAAATTGAAATTTTGTTAACACAATGTATTGATCATTCTCAATCATTTTCTATAATCTACATTCACAGTAAAACATGTTCAGATGATGCAGCCCCTTTAAATCCTGATCCACACTTAGCAATAGCACGAATGTGTTTGTATTTATTTCTTGTTCTTTTTTTTCTTTTTTTTTTTTTTTTACTAATTTCTGTTTTCAATGTAAAATATAAAACCTCCAAAAGGTGTTGCAATTAAACGGAAGAAAAATAATTCCACTAAATATGCCATATTACATGTTAAAAAATACAATAGAAATGATAGCACAATATTGGCATTATCCCAAACTTTAATCAGAGAAATGTGTACATTGATTTACAAACATAAGTGTAATTTTTGCTCGTGATTTTATAAAACTATTAATTCTTATGGGAGAAAAGATCCACAAAGGGCAAAAACCCCAGATGACCACTCCAAGTTTGGGATGGGACAAAGAAGGGAACAAATGTGAAAAGTGAAAATGCATTCATATCCCAAATAAATAAATAAAAAAATTGCACAAGCTAAACATTTAAACACAGCTTACTGCATTGGAAAGTCCAAAAGTCCTTGTTTATTTCTAGAAATTTGCCAAACAGCAGATTCACTTGAATCTGTCTTCCTTAGTGAATTTATAGTTTCCAGGGATGGAGAAAGAACCTTTGGTAAAATGGGATGTGTTTATTGAGTATTATTTATTTGAACACTTGGTAATCTTTCACATTTAAAACGTTCAGGATGTTTTCCAAATCTGTGTACAGCCATTTGGATGCATTGACCATTCATACAGTATAGCAGCTAGACTGTTTGAAAAATTAATTATAGTCAAAGTGAAGATTACCTTAATCAGGATCATCATTGCAAAATAATCAGTTTGTGTGTAGCTCTTCTCCTATTATAAATATTAATCAAGCATAGTGCTATGGTTCTTGTAATCAATTCCGTACAAGAGATAGCAGTCCAGCATGCAAAATATGCCCCGAATTTTTTGTGTGGTAATTTGCATAATTGTGCAGTTGTTGGTTTATTCATTTTTTTTTTTTTCAGATACAGAAAATGGCGTATTCCTTCCAGTGACGTTTTTTTCAGGAAAACCTGGTCGTTACCCTTGCAAAATCTTGCTGCGTTCTTCTCATGATGTGCGAGTTTATATGATCGTCTGTGTGGTCAACCCAACTACCACAAACACAGAGCTTGAATTTATTACACCTGCGTGTGCCCCTGTGATTCAAGACATACCAATAGTAAGTTGGCCCCTTAGACTCCATTCTTTTCACAATTTTTTTTTAATATATACATTTTTGATCCAAAGTTTTTTGTTGTACATACAAAAACAGTAGAAAATTTACATTCATCCTTGGTCACCAATGTGCAATAAATATTATCATAATTTATAGTCATACACTACATTCATCGGAGGCCAGGGTCTATCATTCCGATATAATACAATACATATACAAACAAGAAAATTAGGCGTGATCCTGAAGAGAGGGGCGAGGGGTACAGGGAGGAACCCCCAGCCGGCAAATACATTATTTTCACTATTAAATGATATTGCTTAATAATGTTGAATATTTGTTGTAGGCAAATCATTCACAAGTTTATAAAAAAAGCTATATGGTGGGATATACTGACTGAAAAGCAAATTGAACTGTCAATTGATTGTCCCAAAATTATTTTATCAATCTAATATACAAATCAGCTATTTTCAGTGCTTTTGGATTTGGGTACATTATAAAATTATTAATGGCTTGTTCATGTCCAATTCCCAACAAAAAGGCATACCTCAGACAAATTTAGGAATTACATTTTTGTTACAAAAAAGTTTTATAGCTATAAATCTGACATATCTTCAAGAAAAATACTATTCTGTTAAAAATCAATAAATCTTAGTTGTGAATACATTAAAAGACATTAAATTTATATATGTATAACCGTGTAATATTGTGTATCTTATCACACCACTTACTACCACCATTAGTAAGTTAAAAGGAATTGCATAGATTCTGCATGTGCTTCTTACATCCACAGTGCCCAGGTTAACCGTCATTGGTCTAGGTGCCTTCTTTTACAGAACCTCCTAAATGTGAAATAAACTTCCAGAAACCATAACATCGTCTAGAACTGTAAATTCCCTAAAATGACTACCTACACAAATCTACTAATGTGTGACAACCTTGCATATGTATGTACAAATATTGTATATTAAATATTTATCTTTATGGTACATTGTTCTGGACCTAGTTGCATGAATATGTATTTTATTTTCCATATGCTCAAATGTGTAACATTGTATTAAATATGCTTCCCAGGATGTACTTGAAAATTAGCGAAATCTCAATATATTATTCCTGGTAAAAACACTTTATTAATAATGTATCATACATGTTCCAGAAGTTTTTTTTTTCTGTTCAGAAGAAGGGTACAGTAAACATTACATTTTTAAGTTATTTTATTGTTATTTTGTATTATGTTTTCATGCAGCATAGGAAGTTAAAACTCTCTCAAACCTCTTAATGGCAAATAGTATAAAGCTAGTGTTTTGAAAAAGCTGTTAATGATGATTAGTGGATATTTTCTGCATCGTTAGCTAGACAGTAGGTAATTTTTGTATTTCTCTGTTCTGGTCTTATGGTAATGATCATAACAACCTGCCTCATGTATGTTAATTCATCCTGTATTTTATTTCTCTATTCAAAATACAATTATTAATCTTTATTTTACAGATTAACAAGACCCAAGAAGAGTGGAAGCTGCATGCTGTCTTAAAGGGAGACTTTTTTTATGGCCCACCATATTTGAATGTACTCCCAGGGGAAACAGCGCTGTATCCTCTGACGTTTAAGCCTGTTTCACAATGCACATGTCGGGTAAGTGTGTATAATATTGTATCTTTTTTACAGTCATCACTTATTATTATTATTATTATTATTTGTTTATTCTGTGTATCAATTTACAACAGTGAGCAAATGGTTTAGCTTGCCGGCATATGTTGGCAGTGTATGAGTGTGGGCCAGTCAGACCCTATGCTTGCCAATCACATCTACCGTAACTGCATATTATGATCACTGTATCTTTACATCAGTCTCGTGGCTTTTTCATTAGTAAGATATTTTGAAAAATATTGGAGCTTTTTGTTCAATCAACCCAGTTAAATTAGATAGTTAGATGAATGTAGAGGCCCAGCCTATAAAATGATGTGAGCATGTGTAAGTTTGTGTTTCGGTCCTGTCATGTGACGATCAAGACATCTTCACGGACCTCCGAAGGCTGCTGCACATCAGCATCTGAGAACTACAAATAATTAGCAAGAAGTTAAAAATGAATCTCAGTATAGCACCTAAGGATCTGCATGCCACGCCTTCTTTGGCTAATGTCGGAGTGCATAACTCGGCTATGAAGAAAAATAGATTGGTGGAGTGGAGTAGTCCACTGTTCTTTTTATTACCAACAACATTACTACCGATCTCAAGTTCTGCAAAGGTCACAACCACAAGCAATCTCGGACAATATTTTGTGAACACACAAAAGGGGTCTGAAGACCTTAATGACTTGCCATAACTAGAACAACCACAAATTGTGTAGTTTCAGAAAAGATCTTAGAGGAGAATGGCATGCAAGAAAGCCTTCAAATGTTAAATAGGAATACAAAAACAAACAAGTTTTCATAGGTGTTGTGGGAGTTCAACTCCCTCTGGAGACAGACAATATGAAGACAAAATGAAACCTTTCAGCATTAAGATTGAGCAGAGGAATGCAGTTATATAGACACAAGGAAGCAAAGTGTCTAAATACCTTGTAGGTTAGAAGGTAGATCCAAAGCGACTAACACCAGGTGAGCACTCACCTTGAAAATGGCATTCGGTGTTATTCTGGAGCAATGAAGAAACACTTTTTGTATCATTACCTGGTGTGAGTCGCTTTGGATATACCTTCTTACCTCTACAAGGTATTTAGACAATTTGCTTCCTTGTGTCTATGTAACTGCGTTCCTCTGCTCAGTCTTAACACTAAAAGGTGTAATTTTGTCTTCAAATATTAAATAGGAACTACACTCTAAATACAGTTTGAAAATCTGACACAACACCATTTCTGCCTGATTAAAGATTCCTAGGTATTCCTAGATTGCACAATTCAAAAAAATATTTTTCTGCATTTGGTGCATGGTCTGTGGAAGCTTTAGAATTGACATGTCTTGTACAGTCTATAGCTATGAGGAGAAACACATCATTTCAGAGCTAGAGGTTTGTTCAGACCAATGGTGTATCTTGGTTTTGTGATGCCCTAGGCAGACAAAATCCGGGTACCCCCCCCACCCACATTGCACACCTACGACATGCCCCATCACCCACGTTGCACACCCATGACATGCCCCATCACCCACGTTGCACACCCATGACATGCCCCATCACCCACATTGCACACACATTTAATGCCCCATCACCCCCATTACATGCCACCATAACCCTCATTACATACCCTCACCACGTCCATTACATGCCCCCATCACCCTGAATAATTGGAAGGAGTTAAAGCTTCCTAGACGATGGGGGAGGGAGTGAAAATGTTTGAAGCACCAGAAGTGTGCTTTAACACCCTCTGGCAAAGTGCTGCCCTAGGCAAGTGCCTTGTTTGCCTTGTGGAAGATACACTAGTGGTTCAGACAACAACAAATCTATGGCTGCACTCATGTCTTGGAGCTACAATTCCATGGTAGCTTGGAGATTTTTATTTAAGCTTAATAAAACAGAGTGATATATTTTGAATGGTATACACTTGGAGCAACATTCAAATCGTGCCTTTATCAGGCAGAAGGTGTGTAGTGGCTGTGCCATCTCTGTCACAAGTATGCATTTCAGGGCAGGTATTTATTTATATTTTTATATTTTCTATGTGAAATATTATATTTATAGCCAAAGCATGATTGATCAATTGGTTTAGCTTAGAAAGACTATTCACACTTTATATTTATTTATTTAGTTGGCTCTGTGAACAGAAACATCAAGATAGAGAATCATTTGTGAAATTTCAGATCTTTAGCTAGTGGTGTAATTAATTGTTTAAAAAATTGGAATTTGAAAATGAAACTTTCACAGCCAAAGGCTTAACACTTTCTCATTTTTATCAGGGAAAACTAATTCTTCAAAATGAAACAGATTGTACAGAATATATCTTTGGCCTCAGAGGCATTGGCCAAGAACCCGTGGCACTACGACATGTCGTGATAGACTGCCAAGTGAAGAAAATGAAACAACATGTCCTTATGGTGCCCAATTATACTAAAAAAATACTGACATTACAGGTAAGATTTGAAGTTATTTGGTAGAATAACAGTTGAAATTCAGCCTGGTTTTTCTTCATTAAGCATAAAATTGGTAGAGTTCTGCAATACGGAACTAAGACTTCAACTGCATTTGACTTTTATTCACCTTTGATACTTGTACAGTGGCAAATAGAAAAAAAATGATACACAATTTTAAAGGAGCCCTTAGCAAGCCTTGGCTCATGGGTCTCTAGACACAGTCTTTCTATTGCCTGTTTCAGACCATTTGAAGCATAATAGGCCATTAGGGGTAGGCACCAACAGTGGAGTCTGCTTCTTGTGACGTCACCTGTGGATTAATATGCAAATAACTAATGCAGAGGGCAGGGTGAGCAGACTGAGTAGACCCTAGCACAGAATACATTATATGAATATATGTTGAAAATCTTGGGTGTTTATAGTGTACTGGCAGCAATAGATGGCACAGGGAGACCCATGTCGTAAAACAATGCAAAAAGGTATCTAAAATCACCTAATACAAATCACATAAACCAACATAATATATAAAAAATGCAAAATTAGTCAACACTCAATAAATCACACAGTGTATGTTAATGGTGCTACAAAACCATAATATAAAATTAGTCCTTCAAAAGACTTATTGTACAGGAAACTCTGTAGTTAGTATATTAGTGGCACAATCTTGTGTAACAATTGCAGGATGCAAAGCTCAACAGAACCACTGAACATGTAAAGTAAAAAATGATACATACAAGATTAATACAAAACCGGTAATCTTATATATAGAGCAAAGATCACAGGGTATCTACAAGATAGCAAAATAGGGAGAAACCCACTGCAATATGCAAAAAAGCCCAGTAAAGATATAAAGGTGATTAGATTCACTCCTGTCACATAGCATGCTGGGAGGGCTCAGACCAACATCACACCACAAAAAAATGTATCCATGCCTCCTTCAGGGGGGACTTGTGTCCTCTTGTTACTGCCGCCAGCTCTTATAGAGAACTTAAACTCCGGGCACACCAATCTTCGAAACACAGTTTATTGCAGGATATATTATACTCTGTGTTGAACACAAAACCGTCAAGCGGGGAACCTCTGTTCTGTGGGCAGCAATACAGAAAGTGTTTCAGCTGTAGTAACAGTGGGTTTCAGTGACCAAAATCAATAACCCTGCGTGTTTCGTTCTTAGAACGTTGTCAGGAGATATGCATATAAACTGGTATTACATGAGAAATGTTTCATTTACAAGTCAAACTACAGGTGATGTCTTAACCAGGAGACTCCACAGACACATTTAAACACATTTTCTTCTAATTTAGGCATTTGCTTGCAATTCTGCCAACACATTGTATAGATAATTTTCAATATTTTTTATTCTCTACAGTCACAGTACAAGAAATGTTTAGGTGATACAGTCCATTTAAGTAATAGTGCAGTCTTGAAAGACTTGAGCGTTAGTTAAAGTATTAGTATTCATTGAGGGAGATTATTTGAAGATATGTTTAGTGAAATGCATATCCTTGTGCAATTAGCTATTCATATAGTGATCTGATTTGTATAGTGTTTATGGTATTATGTCTTGGATTTATAACAATTTGAGGAGGCGAGTGAAAGATTGAGTGAATAAGTGTCAAACTTGATGTTGTTGGAAAGAGTCTAATAAAGAGGAAGAGTGATTATTAATTGTGGTTGAAAGAGGGTCTGTGGCAGAATTGAAGGGGATGGGGGTACAGTAGAGGTGAGGAAGGAAAGATCTTTTATCTCATACCTGAGAGGATGGGGGATGGATAATGTAGTGAAGCTAGAGGAGAATGTGGTGAGGTTGTTTTTCAGAGAAAACACAAAAAAGACCTTCAAGAATTTCAATGTTATGTCAACAGTAATATTTCAATTTCAATATTTCTTCATATAAATAGAGAGAGGTGTTTTATTCATTGGATAAGACCACTGTAGTGTTCTTTGCAAATGCATAGTGAAGCTTTTCCCTCTCTGTGAGACACCAGTTAACCTATAACTCTTAATCTTTTGAATCAACAGTGGAAAACATGGGATAGGAAAAGAGTTGAACTTGATGGATGCAAACCTTTTTTCAACATTAACTACTATGTAACTATTCTAATGTCTAATCAACCATGATATATGGCAGATGGCACAAAGCTTGCCTCTCTCGTGACATGCAGCAATTCTGCACTGCTGCTTTCTATAGCATGCCAAAATCTGGGTATCTATAACTACAAATTAACCTTTACAGCTACTCTGATCTTAAAAAATATTTTTTTTTATAAAAGTTATGTTTATGACAAACTGCACTGACTTAATTTATTGTCGTCTGTTCTGCCTGATCCAGCACTACATTCATATCATGAAGCAAATCATAGTTAATAATGTCATAGTGACATTACCCAGTCACACGTGCATGTAGTTTTGTTGTTCCAATGCACCTCAGAGAGGTATGGATTCACTGTGTGAGTGCACCGCTGAATACACTATGCACACATGGTACACACCTCTCTCGAAAATTGTTTTGCATATGCTATGCATTAAGTGGGAATGGATTATGTTATCTACTGTTGTTTATCTTGCCAAAGCTGTGCACAGGGTTTATCATGTCTTTGACATGCAATCTGGATTTACTACAGAAAATGAACAATGATTCTTCTTGTATTGCTTTTCCCCTCACAGAAACAGTATAGTAACATCTTTCCCTCAAATAATTAGAATTTTACTTGAGGTCAAATCATTACAGCTGTATTGTACTAGATTATGTTATTTGCTGTTGCTACTTCAATTAATATAAATTTGTATTTGTTAATTTCAGGTGATATCAGATCTTACAATTATTAGCGGTCCCAAAACTATAACTATAAAACCTGGTATATCAGAACCTTACTATTTCAATGTATCTCCATGGAAACGGGGCTCATTTCAAGGTAATAACAAATAATGAACTTCATTAAACCGCATTAAAGTATGTTCATAACTTGCACCTTTTCACAATCCTAAATCAGATGTAGAAAATGTTGTTGTTATTATTATTATTATATGTAACACTTTTGAGAGAATATTAAAGTTCAATAATTATAACATTTATATATTTATTAAAATGTGGATATTTGAATTCTAAATACATTTCTTTCATCCACAAATTCCAGGTTTGCAACCTTTTCTGATCCTCTCACTCAGCTCTCCCGTATAACAAATTATCCTTGCAATATGTACAAACATACATCTCAGTCTGTATGTGCCCCTCAAAAAAATTGCTGGTGATACAGTCCCTTTAAGGTTCGATCAATTCTGGCAAATAAGAAGAAAACTGGTGCAAATTATAATGTGTGATTATGAGGCATATAAAAGCAAATAAGGTCTACCGGCACTCACTCTTCAAACGGTGCCATGTACAGGACTCCACCGGGTCCAATATAATAACTCCAGGAAAAACAATAAATCACACAGCATTTGTGATAAAGTGGGGTGTTTATTATCAATCAAAGTGGCAACGTTTTAACCCTGTCAGGTCTTTGTCATGTCATGGTCTTGATTCATAGAATTGTTTTTACTTAGCTGTATTTAAACATGCAAAACAGATTTAAAAACAATCAACACCAGACAAAGCAGCTCTTAAAGTTCAATATGATGTTGCAAAAAAGGCTGATGACAAGTCTGCTCTAATTAACATAAAACCCTGACAGCAAACAGTCACTTGCTTGAAATGCTTTCTGCTGAAATGTTGTCTGTTTGCTTTGTGAAATATATTACAAAAAGCACATTTAACCCCTTAACACGTGTGGACGTATATACACGTCCTGAAAAGCATGTCCTTGAGGACCATGAGGACATACAGGGAGTGCAGAATTATTAGGCAAATGAGTATTTTGACCACATCATCCTCTTTATGCATGTTGTCTTACTCCAAGCTGTATAGGCTCGAAAGCCTACTACCAATTAAGCATATTAGGTGATGTGCATCTCTGTAATGAGAAGGGGTGTGGTCTAATGACATCAACACCCTATATCAGGTGTGCATAATTATTAGGCAACTTCCTTTCCTTTGGCAAAATGGGTCAAAAGAAGGACTTGACAGGCTTAGAAAAGTCAAAAATAGTGAGATATCTTGCAGAGGGATGCAGCACTCTTAAAATTGCAAAGCTTCTGAAGCGTGATCAGCGAACAATCAAGCGTTTCATTCAAAATAGTATACAGGGTCGCAAGAAGCGTGTGGAAAAACCAAGGCGCAAAATAACTGCCCATGAACTAAGAAAAGTCAAGCGTGCAGCTGCCACGATGCCACTTGCCACCAGTTTGGCCATATTTCAGAGCTGCAACATCACTGGAGTGCCCAAAATCACAAGGTGTGCAATACTCAGAGACATGGCCAAGGTAAGAAAGGCTGAAAGACGACCACCACTGAACAAGACACACAAGCTGAAACGTCAAGACTGGGCCAAGAAATATCTCAAGACTGATTTTTCTAAGGTTTTATGGACTGATGAAATGAGAGTGAGTCTTGATGGGCCAGATGGATGGGCCCGTGGCTGGATTGGTAAAGGGCAGAGAGCTCCAGTCCGACTCAGACGCCAGCAAGGTGGAGGTGGAGTACTGGTTTGGGCTGGTATCATCAAAGATGAGCTTGTGGGGCCTTTTCGGGTTGAGGATGGAGTCAAGCTCAACTCCCAGTCCTACTGCCAGTTCCTGGAAGACACCTTCTTCAAGCAGTGGTACAGGAAGAAGTCTGCATCCTTCAAGAAAAACATGATTTTCATGCAGGACAATGCTCCATCACACGCGTCCAAGTACTCCACAGCGTGGCTGGCAAGAAAGGGTATAAAAGAAGAAAATCTAATGACATGGCCTCCTTGTTCACCTGATCTGAACCCCATTGAGAACTTGTGGTCCATCATCAAATGTGAGATTTACAAGGAGGGAAAACAGTACACCTCTCTGAACAGTGTCTGGGAGGCTGTGGTTGCTGCTGCACGCAATGTTGATGGTGAACAGATCAAAACACTGACAGAATCCATGGATGGCAGGCTTTTGAGTGTCCTTGCAAAGAAAGGTGGCTATATTGGTCACTGATTTGTTTTTGTTTTGTTTTTGAATGTCAGAAATGTATATTTGTGAATGTTGAGATGTTATATTGGTTTCACTGGTAAAAATAAATAATTGAAATGGGTATATATTTGTTTTTTGTTAAGTTGCCTAATAATTATGCACAGTAATAGTCACCTGCACACACAGATATCCCCCTAAAATAGCTAAAACTAAAAACAAACTAAAAACTACTTCCAAAAATATTCAGCTTTGATATTAATGAGTTTTTTGGGTTCATTGAGAACATGGTTGTTGTTCAATAATAAAATGAATCCTCAAAAATACAACTTGCCTAATAATTCTGCACTCCCTGTATATATATATGTCCTGAGTTTAAATGTGCATTATGGCAGCTATTCCCAGAGGCTGCTTTGGATCTGAAGCAGCCTCTGAGTGTGCCCTCGGTTCCCCTGCCCACCCCCCTTCGTGCATACTATCACCATAAATGTGATCGTATGCATTCAAACACATAGGCAGTGAAAGCAGATCACTGCCTATGTGTTAAAGGTGTTGTTGCATGATGCCTCGAGGCATCATGCAACACCTTCTTCTGCACCCAGAAAATGTTTAAAAAACTATTCTGCCACTCTGAAACTGTTGCTTGATTGCCCCTAGGGGCAGTCAACAACATTACAGTTAGAAAAAAAATTATCAAAGGAAAAAGCTAACCCTAGATCTACTACTCTAAATCTAGGGTTAGGGTTAGAATTAGGGCTAGGGTTACAGGTGGGTTAGGGTTAGAATTAGGGTTAGTACAAGGGTTAGATTAAGGAGTGGGGGTAGATTTAGGTTTAGGGTTAAATTTACTTCTAAACTCAGGACAAAGAATCAGGTCAAAGTTAGAAAATGTTTTTTTGGGCAGTAATAGTAAATTATATCATATGATGAAAATAATAGTATCAAAAGAAAGCCCCATCTGTCCTTTAAAAATGATATATAATTTGTGTGGATGTACTGAGCACGAAGAAAAAAATCACAGTTACGCAGACGTATGACAAAAATAATGGAATTCTGGTCTTCAAGGCACATCAAATGCAGCATAGAACTCTGTCACTAAGGGGTTAACAAATACATACAACATTTTTTCATACCCTTCCAGATTCAGGAGTGCTTACCCAAGCTCTTGATTTTTGCCCCAAATTCCTTCCCATTACACCCACAGCACCTGCTTGAATCCACATAACTTGCCATAGCATCAACTTGCAGCACCCACATTGCACCAGATTGCACCAGTTGGACTTGCCAGGCACCCATTTTGCACCAACATGACTTGCCCATCAACACAATTGCACCCACAGGACCTGTCCAGCACTCAGATTGCACATACTGGATTTGCCAAGCATCCCAAATACGAACGAAGGACTAGCCCAACACCAAATTGCAGCACCAAGATTGCACCCACAGGACTTGCTCAGCACCAAGTAAACCAGAGCTTAGCCATGCCTTGTGATCATTGGTGCTTAGTGGTGTGAAGCTCAATGTCTTGCCACAAACATAATTTTATTGTCCCTCTTTCTCCCCACATGTGTCTCTGGAGTCTGGGCACTAGGAGATCAAAAGACTACCTGGCAGTCTGACCTACACAGATGCGTGGAAGCCTGAGATGATGTCTGTGCCTTTGGGCAGTACACAGACATTGAACTGACTGCTCGCAGTGAAAAATAAATTCTGTGACCAAACACATTTGATTTTTCACTGCGTGAACGTGATGAGAGGCACATTACAATAGCACCTGCTTATTGTACTTTTAGGGAGAAGAGAGCAGCTACATTATATTAATTTCGTAATTAGTAAATGCTTTATAGTTTTCTGTACTCCATGGCGGATTGAAATCAACTCAATTATATAAATCCTGACAGTTTGAGTGACTTTGTGAGGCAATGTGAAACTTGTCTACTAAGGATAACTCAATTTCTATTTAATAAATAAATAAATAAATTAAAAATAAAAATAATATATATATATATATATATATATATATAAATATATATATATATATATATATAATTGACCTGTTCAGGACAGTAAAAGCAGGGTATGAGAGTAGGGGTATGAGAACAAGATTAATAAACAATTCAATGTTAACAGAAAAAGAATACGGTCGGAGGTGACTGAGAAACATAGAGACACAGAATGTGTCGGCAGATAAGAACCATTTAGCTCATGAAGCCTGGCCAATTTCTGTCTTAAAAAATAAATTTAAAAATCCACTACCCTCTCAGTAATGTAATACTTCATTATATTACTTGTATACCTTTGCCCCTCTAATTTACGACTATGTCCTCTTGCTGTAGTAATTTTTCTTCTTCTAAACATTCTGTCCTCCTTTACGGTGTTGATTCCCATTATGCATTTATGTAGTTTCTATCATACCCCCCTTGCTCCAAGCTATACCTGTTAAGATGCTTGGGATTTTACACCCCAAGATTATCATCCACATTAAATGTCAGTTGCCACAGCTTTTACACATTTTTTTATTTCTTCCTTCAAAAAAGCTATGGTTATTTACAAATATTCAAAAATGCACTATTTAGCATTCAGTTGTAGTGTTCACATTTAATGCATATACCAATGAGTAAAACTGGCACTTGTGCATTTTAGCTGTTAACACAGAACACTGGCCACCTGTTTAAATACTTTAATATAACCATTAACACAACAAATGGTACCCACTTTCTTTTAGGCATGATTTCATTTGTTGTGGAAGATGAAGGGCAACAGCAGTTACAACATGGCAACTCACCAAGACATACAGTTGGTGGAAACTATATTAGGAGATTAGCAGTGGAACCTCATGTTCCAGACACTGGTATGTATGCTTATTATTCTTCCTCGGTTAGCATATATATATATTAAGTGTATACAGAACATTTGAAGCGTACATTTTATTATCATAAATTAAATAATATAAATATAATTCTGTGCTTTACTTGCCAGGTGATGCATTACAATTAGTAGTACTGGAGTTTATTAGTTACCTGTGTGCTTAGGGTTGGGTGGTGACCTGCACTAGCTACTGACATTAGGATGGCATAGAAGGTTAGGTGGATGTGGTCAGAAAGGGGAAAGAGTGAGAGAGTTCATTTTAAACAATTTCTGAAAATATAAATACAGTATATAGAAGAAAACACTTACACAAAATAGATAAAATATCACGGAATATAGCATTTTCCATCTTTTAGTCAAAAACAATGAGTAATTCCCTGTTATTTATATTTCACAGAAGTTAAACACACGCACACTCTCTCCCACAAAACAAATTAACTATAGGTGTTTAACCATGATGAAGCAAGGTATTTTGCAGGAAAGAAAGTAAGGTAGCCGGTGCAAGTACAATACTTTGGGGCCCAAGTGCAGAGATTTTGTTGCCGCTCCCCATTCTCCAACATTTTTGCACCTACGTTTTGTGGATCATTATGTGTAATATCATCTGCACAGCAGGAATACCTTATCTAGCCCAGGTGCCATATCTGCACCCAGGGCCGGACTTTAGTGTTCCTGCGTCCTGTGCGGGCCTTCCGATACCCTGCATTATCACTGAGCATGGGGAGTGCGAGCAGCACATTCACATGTGGGGGCGGAGCTACACCTCTCACCCGGTGAGCTCTGCCCCCTCCACCGGCAAACCTTTTTTTTTTTTTGCTGGCCGGGCGGGCTCCCCTTGGGGTGTTGCGCCCTGTTCGATCGCACAGTTCGCACACCCCTAAGGCCGGCCCTGTCTGCACCACAGTAGCTTTCTAGGTGCCATGTCTACCTAGGGTTGCCACCTGGCTGATATTTTACTGGCAGGCTGGTGAAAAGATGGCTTGATGCCAATGTTAATTCTGTGGAGGCAATAGCATGGCCAGTATTTTGTTATGATAAGTTGGCAACCCCATGTCTACCCCACACAAATTCTCCAGGTGCAATGTCCACACTGTGTGCAGACTGATAACAGAGGGGAGGAAGTGATGTTATTTCCTGTGCTCTGCAACAATCTGACTCGGAGCACACAGTGTGCTTGTTATGTGGAGCGAGGAATGGTGCAAAGTTTTCCTGCAGCTCCTTCGAGATGAGTATCGCATCTGGTATGACAGGTTGGTATTATAGTAGAAGTTTGAAATGGATAAATTAATAAGAATAGGACACAGAGATATGAAACCAAACCACTTTCATACCACTAACATTACACATGCAAGCAAACATTTTCAGAGGAAAATATTATATAGAATTTCAAAGTGGTTTCCATTTTTCCATACAGCATATGCCATTTAAACATGGTTATGAGTAGGTATAGATTTCTCACTTTATGTTTCTAAGAGTGCACATGACCACTTTACAAAACAGTGAAATGATTCATAAATTCTTCAAAAAAGAATTATATGTACACTTTTGTCTGCCTTTCCTTGATTATAGTGATACTTTACCAAGAATGCCAAATTTATAGTTACCAACAGTCGCAGATTTGCTGAAACAGTCCTTTTTTTGTCATTCTGTCAAATGTGGGTCTTAAAGCGCTCTGCTTAAAGTATGTGAGACAAACAAAGTTTAACTGCAGAAGAATTATCAGGTTTGCAAATTTTTGTGAAGGGATGGAGGAATGGTGCAAAGTTTTATAATTCCTGCAGCTCCTTCTAGATGAGTTGCTCACCTGGTATGACAGGATGGTGTATAACAGAAGTTTGAAATGGAGAAATGAATAAGAATAGGACACGGAGATATGAAACTAATAAAAAAAAACATTGTGTGATGTAACACTCCCCTTTTGGTTCCAACCTTGCTATGTCTTGGGGCCCAGTGCCAGTATGTTATTAGGTATGTAAATTTAATTGGGATTGCACAGCATACATATCACATTTCCTTCTATAAGCAGGACAGTCCCATTTCAGGAAATTGGAAAATGAATACTGTGTATACATTCATGTTGCCATGGGGAAATGTTGTGAAGTATGTGGCACAGCGAAACTGCCCAGTTATAGGTGTAGTGTTCATAGAAATAAAAAGGATCATACCAAATAACTTAAATAACATGTCCCACCTATCCTCTATACCAGATGTAGGCAACCTTCGGCACTCCAGATGTTGTGGACAACATTTCCCTTGATGCTTTGCCAGCATTATGTCTGAGCATTATGGAAGATGTAGTCCACAACATCTGGAATGACGAAGGGTGTCTATCCCTGATCTATACACATGGCAGCTTACAGTTTACAGTGTTTTTTCATATATTTTGAATTTAGCAAAAATCTACTTTTTTATTACTGCTTGCAACCTTATTTAAAATCATTATGCTTTTGAATTGTATTAGCATTCAAATGAATAATTTGTATTTTTGAATCATATCAACTTTATCAGTGACTGTGTGCAGGACACTGAGGAATAAATACTGCGGAGGCACATTAACACTGGTATTTGGAGTGTGAACGTTACTGCACATGTGCAGTAGCACTGACACTCCCCCACCCAAGCCACGCCCCCTGGCATCCCTTGTTGCGCAGGGGAAATGTTAGGAGGTATGTTGTTGGGTTAAACACCAAGAATCATACAACATGTTAAATAGTATCCAATAAATGCACTTTCATGTGACTGCAGTTGGCTATGGACACATACTTTGTTTTATTATCCATTGCCAAAAGTTACATTTCTACTGTTAAAAAGGAGATTTACATTTTGTACATAAGCGGTTGACAGTTTTCTAAATCAGAGTTTAAATATCTGACGGCCAAAGTCTTTTCAATATCACAGCTATTTTGCAATGACCTTGCCGTTACAGTCCAGATTTTTCATAATGCATGTTTTTTTCTTCACATTGATTATTGTGTTGATTTTTTTTCTGCTTGAATAACAGCATTTTAGATTTGTCACTTTTTTTCACTTTTGTTTAATATTCTTGAAAACTGCCTACAATCGTTGTTATAATAGAAAAAAAATGAACTTTTCAACCATGGGCTTTATTCATATAAGAGGGAATTGAGAAGGGATTTGCAATCATCAGGCCAAAGTAGCCTGGTTGGAAAAACTCTCCCATTTAGCTATACTTCAAACTCTGCTGTGTTGGCCACAGGTTTGCAATTTCCAGCGATTCTCTCTTTCATTGATAAAGCCCTATAACGTATATTGCTTGCGTTAATACTTGTGTAAACATGACACCCAGATGTAAGATCTAACCTTCTGAAATGAATTTATAAGTATAGCTACAGGTGAGAAAGTTACACATATGCAAACAGTCTGCAGCATATAAACCAATTCAAATGACTGCTGCTGGGAAAATAGATTTCTTATGCAGAAGGATTGGCCACAGTGGCTGAACTTGGCCCATTTGTGTGTAGTTTATTAGGAGATAAACACTAGGCTTAGCTAATAAGTGAGAAGACACATAAAATAGATTGAAAGCCTTACTAATGCATTTTATAAAGTAAAAATGCTTGTATTTGATGCATTAATTCAGCAGACAAGGACATACAACATTTTTTTCCAGTTGTGTATGTTCAGAGAGATGCTGCATTTTAATTTATTTTCATTTCCTAAATGCATATTTTTTTTCTAGAGAAAATGGAAAACTGATCTATAGCCATGGTGTTTGCTCTGAAGCAAATCATTTTTGTACAGATGGAAGCAGATAAATGATTTCTCTTTTTTCAGTACTGTTATAAAATGTTGTAGTATAGTTTTTCTTTTCTAAGCTGCTTTCTTCTCGTCTGTGTCAGCCTCTCTTATAATAAGCTGGCTCACATAAGATGTGTTTAGCACATCTGCAAAGATATCTTGAAGTTGGGTGCTGTCTGTGTGAGACAAAGTACTTTCAGTGCATAAAAATGAAATGTTATGATGGGAATATTTGTGCAAATAGTGAAATGTCTGAAGCTTAAAATGACATATAAACTTACACTTTTTTGTGCTAATAAACATGTGCCCTAGATGTAACTACCCACAAACACACTTTGGGATTTGATAGTAATAGGGGAGGTAATGCCATCTAAATTAAATGACTACTCCAAGCTGGTAGACAGATTGGATTTTCTTTCCTAATGGTTTCTGTGTTATTTTTTTCCTTCTTTAATTATCTGTTAACCTGAAGACCAGATGATTTTTAGTGATCTGCCTGTAGTTAGCTTAGAGATTGAATTTTTGCTTTTTATGTTGCTCGATATGTCTATGCATTTAATGTATTTCTATAATGAGGCTACTGGAGTCTTTGACATAGGTGAAACGTAAAAACAAATCCAAGTCTATAAAGCTTCCTGGTCTGGTAAGGAAGTAATAAAATGCATTGAATGCTATACTTTAATGTGGTTCAGATAACAAAAAATACCTAAATAGTAGAAGTTTTAAAATGTAGTTAATGTCTGGATAGAGATAAAATCTAAAATTGAATGACAAGTCTGAAATTAAAGAAAAAAACTAAATTAATAAATGAGTAAATGCATAAATAAAAAAATAAGAAACAGAAGTGCTAATGGTTTAACTCTTGTTCTTTTGGATTAACAGGTTTTCAGCATAATCACATTGTTTTATTACATGGTAGTCAGACAAGTCTTAAAACTCTGGTGGGGTTAGGTCACGGGCATCCCAAATGCAGTGTCCCAACTGACTTAACTGCCCATATTTTCATTATCCCTATAAATGTATACTGTTGTTTGAAGTTAATTTGAAATTTGTTACATTTAGGGGGTAGGGGCCATTTCAGCATCCCCTGGCCCAGTAGTGTAGGGAAGGGAAGGGAGGCAAAGCCTTTTAGGCAGTCTCCCGCTACTGGACTTAATGTAGTGGGGGACCCTCAAGCATTAATTTAAAGTGTGTGTGGGGATAACTTACGAAAGCAAATAAGGTCTGTCAGCACTCACTTTTCAAACCGTGCCAGGTGTAGGACTCTACCGGGTCCCATATAATAACTCCAGAAAAAAATGATGTATCCCACAACACTACGTTAAGTTGTTGTACAATAAATCGTTTTTATTAAAAAAAAAAAAATTATTCCCACCAAAGAAGTACTTTAACACACTTTACGTCAGCACAGTGTATCAGTCGTTCTCTTCATAATAATGCGCAATTAAAAAAAATTAAACAGAAACTTTTTTGAGTTAATGGGTTGTACTGAACAGACTTCAGTGTGCTTTAAAGGGAATGTATCACCCAAACATTGTTTTTACCGTAAGTATACTGGATATGGAACCTGCAAGCAAATACCAAGATTAGGAGAAAAATGTGTCCTCTGGATATGACATCACCTTTGACACGGTACGCAAAGGAACTAATTTTCAATGGGAAATTTGTAATTTGCATACAGGTGATGTCATAAATAGGAGACTCCACAGACACATTTAAAACTAATTTCTCTCAGTCTGGTAATTTGCTTGCAGTTTTGCTAATACAATGTATAGATCATTTTTTATAATTTTGAATGCTTTACATGCACATTCAATGTTCAGGTGATACAGTTCCTTTAATTATAAGTGAGTTGAACTGAAAGCTATATTTTTTAAATTTACTTGTGGGTAAGCTTTGTTGCGCTTTCTACACATGTATGGGTTTCTCTTTTCTTTTTGTATTTACAGTGCAGAATAAAATGATGCTGTTAAACTCAAAAGATACATCTAATTACTGTTGCTTACACTGCATAAAGAAATTAGCTGTACTTGTTGAGATGCTTGATGTTTAAAGTGTTTAAAATGTATCATGTCTCTGCTACTTGCTGATAGGAAAGTAATTATAAACTTTGAATGATGCTGTAAAAGGAAATTATCTTACTACATTTTGTAAAGTGAATATAATCTATTTTTATTTATTTTATTTGGAGTTTTTTGGTGGTAAGACTTCCTTTTTTTAAATTAATAGCACTAATATAAATATAGTTGATTGAAAACTATAATAATGTGTTGGTGATTTTAAACATCATGAATCACATTCTGTTATCTGTAATTAATGCAACATTGTCTTCATCTATTTAGTTTGAAGTTAGCTCTTTTGAGACCCAAAAATCTATTTTTCAAAACTGAAAGTATGTTTCAAAATGTAGTTATACATTTTAAAGGACAACTGAAGTCAATAAGCGATCTTATGGTTGGTTGAAGGAGCAATGTGTGATTGTTTTATGTAGCAATGTTTGATTGAAGATTATAAACAACATGTCTGCCCACTGAAGAGGATACCTTATTTGCATTTATTGCTAAAACATGTACATTTTGAATGCAATATTTTAACTAAACATAACGTTTCCTTACCCACAGTCGTCCTTTAACTCGTAGCAGTATAACAGAGGAAAACTGTAGGGTACTGCTAATGGACCTCTCTAAATCATCCTTTTCTTCTGAAAAAACTAAGTCTGACTGTTGATATCTTTCATTATTAACTTCCAAGAGTTTTGCGTATTGTTTTAACAGTACAGTATTTTTTTTATCTTCAAAATATATTAAGGCAAAAATTCTAAATAGGGCAAATTTAAAAAAAACAGCTTGAGCCATGAAAAGAAACCCCAGCCAGGGTTTAAATGTCGCCTGGTCCACTTGTATGATATAACTAACAACGAACAAACATCAACTGTCAATAAGCATTTTCAAGTGTTATAATGGGAATAACAAATATTTCTATTAGGCATTTGGTATCAATCACGAATGGGATTTCAGTAGTTTATTTATTTTATTTAAGTCTCAGTACACAAACCTGGTTTAGCTCTTTAACATAACGAAAAGTTCTGGGAGTGCGATCTAACATAAAATTATAGCCCTTCATAAAATTATGGCAATGCTAGTTTTGTACAGGTCTTGACAACCTGACCAAAAAACCTGGACCAAAACTGTTGGTATCAATAGAGATACTTTTGAAATAACACCATTCCTGATCCCATGGAATTGACAAATGTATTATAAAAAAAAAAAAATTGATCAAGGGCAATATAAATTTTTGATAATTTTTATTCTCTTCATTCACAGTATAAATAATATTTAAGTGACAGAGTGCCTTTAAGTAGCTGTGGACTCCAAAAGTGAAAGAAGTTCATAAAGTCTACATATAAACTTTAGAGTGTCCACAGAAAGCACCTGACATTTGTTGCTATTGTATTGAAATTGTACCTTATTAATCCGTGCAACAGGGTCAGTTTTCTAAAGTAGAAAATTGGATAAATGTTCAAGATTTATTTGGAACTCTAAAAAACCGAGAGTCTCAGGTAAAGTCTTGAAAAATAATCTTAGTCAGGAGGGCTTGGGCTACCCAGACTTGGTTAAAATACAGAATGCATGTATGCTGTCTCATGTCTTAGTCTGGAGGCTAAAAGGGAAGGATAAGTTAGGATGGTTGGATATTGAAGGATCTAGAAGCGAGGGGTTTGATCCCTTTCTACTACAATGGGTTAATAAAGATAACTATAAAAAATAACTTCAAAAAGTGAAGGGCCTGAAATGTAACATTCATAAGCTGAGAAGATTTCTGGGCACCACCTTATTCCTGACCAAAGATGTTCCAATAGAGGGTGTATCTCTATATGTTCAAGAAATTAATCTAGTAGGTTTGAGTAATTCGAATGTCTACCGTATTGGAGAACTATTTAGGGAAAACCAAATTCTGACCTTCCCAACACTTCAGTAGAAATTAGTATAGTACTTCAGTATATAAGTACCATGTCAGGGGGGAAAAAAATCTCGAAAGTGATGGCCTATCTAACAGAGATGTACCCCTCAACTAAATCTAGGGATATTAGAAAGTGGGAATTAGATTTAAATATCGACATCCCAAAGGAAACTTGGTATAAAGCCTGGCAAGATACAAGAAGGCCACACATTGCGTGAACATACAAGAGCAATACCTCAAACTCTTTCACCATTGGTACATGGTACCAATTTGATTATTTAAGTTTCATACTGTGGCTAATGATCTATGTTTGAGATGTGGAAAGAGTGGAGGCTCCCATTTCCATATCTGGTGGGAATGCAATTTACTAAACAATCTCAAACAGCAAATAACACAGAAATGTGTTGACATTTTTGGTTTTCCCATCCAACTATCCCCACAGATGTTTTTTGTTCCATATGGACACCACAAATAGCAGTACATATAATAGACCCCTTCTGATTAATATTCTAATGGCAGCCAAACTATGTCTGGCCCACTACTGGAGAAAAATAGAGACCCCCTCTTGGGAAGAAATAAAAGATCAAATCAATACCCAGTCCCAAGCAGAGGAATTTTTTTTATCAGAGAGACAGGAATACCAGAGATAAATATTATAAGATTTGGCTCCCTTGGATAAGCATATTGCAGACCCCTGCACGTGTGATGACATCATGAGGATGATGGAGATGGACTCATTCGTGCCCCCTCCGCCCCTGGAGAGAGGTAGCGGATCATGAATGCGAGACATGAATGTATGTGTATGAATTCGGCAGTATTGATTATTGCCCTTGAATGTTAATCTCTCTGTAGTCCTTATTTCTCCTACTTTTCATTTCATTATGGAATTCTCGAATTTAAGAATCAGACACATGAGCATATGATAAGCTAGATCAACCCAATAAAATAGTTACAATTAAGGTAAAATAATATAACAGGATTAACCAAAGTAATACATTTAGAGCACTGGATGCGGAAGAAGCACGGAAACATGATCTCGATGATAGAATTGACAAGTTTGTCCTTGATTGATACCCCCTATGCCAGACCTGGGCATCTTGGGCATCTTTGTGCTTCCCTGTCCGGCCCACGTGAGGCAGGGCTGATCCTGGGCGGGTGCACAGGGTGCACTGCGCCCAGGCGCAATGGAGGAGAGGCGCTGTGTACAGGGAGCTCTCTCCCTGCGATCCTCCTCCTTGTTAATCCAAGCACAGCGCGACGGGTGTAAGCTCCGCCCCGTCACGTTCTGGGATTGGCTGCTTCAGGGAGGAGGACGTTCTCTAGGGTATCTGCCAAGACACCATAGAGAACGTCCTCCTCCCTGCAGCCAATCACAGAACGCGACGGGGTGGAGCTTTCCCCCGTTGTGCTGTGCTTGGATTAACAAGGAGGATTAGGTAATAACAGTTGGGGGGGGGGGGGGGGGGTTAAAATAAAAAAAGAAAGGAAGTGTCTGTGGAACTGTGTGTGAATGTGTATAAGTGTGTATGTGTGTGTCAATGTGTATAACTATGTGTGTGTTACTGTCTGTGTAAGTGTATGTACATGAGTGTCTGTGCAAGTGTATCCTGTGTGTAAAGGTGGCTGTGTGTGTATTTATGTATGTGTGACAGTGTGTATAAGGGTGTCTGTGTAAATGTATGTCTGTGAGGGTGACTAAGTGTGTAATTGTGTTTGTGTGACTGTGTGTATTTATGTATGACTGTGTGTATTTATGTATGTGTGACAGTGTGTATAAGGGTGTTTGTGTAAATGTATGTCTGTGAGGGTGACTAAGTGTGTAACTGTGTTTGTGTGACTGTGTGTGTTTATGTATGACTGTGTGTACAAGAGACCAGCATGGGGAACAGAAAGATAGAGATGGAAAAAGATATAAGGGATGAAGGGAGAGACAGACATGGGGTATGAGTGGCGAGAGAGAGAGAGACATGGGGTATGAGTGGCGAGAGAGACAGACATGGGGTATAAGTGGCGAGAGAGAGACAGACATGGGGTATAAGTGGCGAGAGAGAGACAGACATGGGGTATGAGTGGCGAGAGAGACAGACATGGGGTATGAGTGGCGAGAGAGAGACGGACATGGGGTATGAGTGGCGAGAGAGAGACAGACATGGGGTATGAGTGGCGAGAGAGAGACAGACATGAGGGAATGGGGAGAAAGAGAGACAGACATGAGGGTACGGGGAGAGACAGATATTGAGCAAAATGTAATTGAAATATTGTCGATGTGGCCCTCCAGCAGTGCTCGGGTTGCTCATGCGGCCCCCGTTAAAAATTAATTGCCCACCCCTGCCCTATGCCACGGTAAATCTAGTAATGACCAAGAACGGATTGATATTAATATTGTACATATTGTTTCATGTCATGAAAAGAGAATAAAGCCTGTTAAGTTTATTGTAAGATGAGTTGTAAGATTGTTACAATGGAAATTTTATAACAATAATAAAGATTTATATATTTGAAATTTGGATAGCTAGCAACAAATTATTCCTCAACAGTGCAAAAAAACAGTGTCCATTTTGTTTGGGACAAATGTTAAACCACTTAAATTAAACAATCCTCAAATAAACATCAAGACCAAATCCATTTATAACCTAACCGAAGTAAAATCACATTGGCAAGAAAGGAAGTGTCTGTGGAAGTGTGTGTGAATGTGTATAAGTGTGTATGTGTGTGTCAATGTGTATAACTATGTGTGTGTTACTGTCTGTGTAAGTGTATGTACATGAGTGTCTGTGCAAGTGTATCCTGTGTGTAAAGGTGGCTGTGTGTGTATTTATGTATGTGTGACAGTGTGTATAAGGGTGTCTGTGTAAATGTATGTCTGTGAGGGTGACTAAGTGTGTAATTGTGTTTGTGTGACTGTGTGTATTTATGTATGACTGTGTGTATTTATGTATGTGTGACAGTGTGTATAAGGGTGTTTGTGTAAATGTATGTCTGTGAGGGTGACTAAGTGTGTAACTGTGTTTGTGTGACTGTGTGTGTTTATGTATGACTGTGTGTACAAGAGACCAGCATGGGGAACAGAAAGATAGAGATGGAAAAAGATATAAGGGATGAAGGGAGAGACAGACATGGGGTATGAGTGGCGAGAGAGAGACAGACATGGGGTATGAGTGGCGAGAGAGACAGACATTGGGTATAAGTGGCGAGAGAGAGACAGACATGGGGTATAAGTGGCGAGAGAGAGACAGACATGGGGTATGAGTGGTGAGAGAGACAGACATGGGGTATGAGTGGCGAGAGAGAGACGGACATGGGGTATGAGTGGCGAGAGAGAGACAGACATGGGGTATGAGTGGCGAGAGAGAGACAGACATGGAGCATGAGTGGAGAGAGACATGGAGCATGAGTAGAGAGAGAGACAGACATGAGGGAATGGGGAGAAAGAGAGACAGACATGAGGGTACGGGGAGAGACAGATATTGAGCAAAATGTAATTGAAATATTGTCGATGTGGCCCTCCAGCAGTGCTCGGGTTGCTCATGCGGCCCCCGTTAAAAACTAATTGCCCACCCCTGCCCTATGCCATGGTAAATCTAGTAATGACCAAGAACGGATTGATATTAATATTGTACATATTGTTTCATGTCATGAAAAGAGAATAAAGCCTGTTAAGTTTATTGTAAGATGAGTTGTAAGATTGTTACAATGGAAATTTTATAACAATAATAAAGATTTATATATTTGAAAATTGGATAGCTAGCAACAAATTATTCCTCAACAGTGCAAAAAAACAGTGTCCATTTTGTTTGGGACAAATGTTAAACCACTTAAATTAAACAATCATCAAATAAACATCAAGACCAAATCCATTTATAACCTAACCGAAGTAAAATCACATTGGCATGTGGCTAGACCCAAACTTATCTGTTGGTCTCCATATTGACAAGCTCGTGTCAAAGCTATATCCTAGGATTGGCTTTCTATATAGAAACAAATCAAACCTAGATTCCACAGTAAGGAAACGTATTGTGCAGCAAATGTTGATGCTGATCTTAGACTTTGGAGATGTTGTGTATGATTCTGCCCCGCAGAACCATCTTGGTAAACTCAACACTCTGTACAATACATTGTGTCGTTTTGCACTACAGTGCGATTATAACACTCATCACTGTAAAATGTTAAAATAGTTAAACTGGCTGATGCCTGTCTCCAAGCGCACTCTCCACCTAGCTTGCTTATGCTCACTCTTACTCCCTGCACATCCTACAATCTCAGATCCTGCACCAACCCTTCACTAGCTACCCCTCATTTCAAAAAGGAAGCAGGTCGATGTGTGTTCTCTTTCAGAGCTCCTCACATGTGGAAAGCCTTGTTTCTGCCAAATCATCATCTAGTCTAAAATCCCTGAAAATGAGTGTCTCCCAAATCCTCAAAACAGATTGTACCTGTTATTAGTTTACAAACTCCTTTGTAAATGTACATGTTGTTCCTTTTCTGTATCAATAATGATTTACCCTGTATGTTCTCTTTTCAACTTGTTTAAATATATGTATGTATGTATTTTTAATCTACTGTGTAACTCTGTGTAACTCCATTCTGTACTGGGGCCCCAGGACATACTTGAAAACGAGAGAAATCTCAATGTATTCTTCCAGGTAAAACACTTTCTAAATAAATAAATAAACTTTAGAGTGTCTACAGATAGCACCTGACATTTGTTCCTATTGTAATGAAATTGGATCTTATGAATCAAAGAGCCTATTTAATTTCTCATGTTCTCTTTTCTCTTGTTTAAATCACTTTTTGGTGTTGCTTGGAATGACCTCACTAGTTACTGCTAATGTATATAATAATGTATGTAATATTGTGAACTAAAATGTAGTATTCTATAATGTCTACTCTTTCTGTCGGTATAGCTGCTATCATATCATATCATATTGACAAGCCATGGTAGCAGGAAATATAAGAATAGGTTCAGTGTCACACTTGAAAATTGAGTTCTAACAGGTGACAGATGGGAAAGCCACCCACAAACATTGTAATTACTTACTCTGAGAAGCATCTAAGCAATTACATGGGTCAAGGATGTACACGCATCATGCAATACAAGCTACCTAGTGAATATTGGAGCTAGTTGATAGCTCTCAACCACAGCCTTTTTTTATTGATATTATAGCTACCAGTTCACATTTAACATGATGTATAATGACGTATGCCGTATGCTTTACATACTCACACTAATCTATTATGATCATAGTTCTATTTACATGGTATTATATATAGAAAAATACACAAGACAAAATCCTGTTAGTATTCAAAAAATAAATTACAAAGGAATTTCACCTAAAAAATAAAATTAATGTTTTGGCTATGTTAGGAAAGCAGACCATGTGTACTTAAGAGCAGAACAAACACTTGTTACTTACCTATGATTAAGCGTGTTGGTTGAAGCGCACGTGTCACATTTTTCTTTGTACTATGATTAAGCGTGTCTTTGGAAATTACTAATTGTTGCAACAGACTGCACACTTTTTTTTCTGCTATAACAAATGCAGTCCTAATGTCATCCGTACAGCATAACAATAATGATAGCAATATAGTAATGATAATATTATTTGTCATTATTACTAATATAACATGTATAAATACGTATAATCAAAATACAGAGTATAATGACAATAGCATGATTATTACTGATCACACAGGTCTCTTGCAACTTAAATGATTAGAAACCCGTTTTATAATAGATAACCACTTAATGTCCATTTCTTGGTTTTGCTTTTCTTAATCGGAAATATATGTACATTCTCGACACCATGTTAATAATGCTCCATTAAGCAGCGTTTTATTGTCTGCTTTTGTTCACAAACCATGACAGAGTAGAAAATGGTTAGTGAAATGTCTGTAAATGCTTCCAAGGAATTGCAGATTCTTTTTACATGTACATAGATTGATCTGTTCGGAAGGTTGACAGTTGCAGCCTGTTGGCACGCACAGAACATCTCACTAACCATTGTTATTTACAGATTACTTTGAAATATATTTGTATTGTGTAATTGGACACAGTGATGCCAATGTTTAATGGTTTACCAATGTATTATAGAAATAAGCTGGCCTGCAAATTCTACAGATTGCTTTGTTACTGAATGTATACTAATGGAATATTTAATAAAAAGTGCAAGGGTTTTTCTACATAAGCCTATTCATTTGCATTTTTTCATAAAAATATTTCTATTTAGAACATATACACTTGATGTACTTTTTCATTAAAACACAATTACATTTTTTGCTGACAGTTGTAAATCAGTGGAGAACTAGTTTGATGCCATTATTAGTGTATCACAGTAGACATGAAGCTATGTAGCATTGACTGGATGTAGCAGTTTGCATCGAATTGGGAAGTCAAACATGGACCGTTTTTAGGTTTATTCATCACAATAGATATGTGTCTTGGCAGAAAAAGGCTAAAAAATGAATAGCAACAATTGGACAGAAGGATTTTCATGTTGTAGATAAAAAATATATATTAAATATTTAGTTTTCTATGTAACATGGACCAGCATCAAATTCAAAATAGAAGAAATATGATAAATTAATACTACAACGTAACCTCAATAAAGTGACTTCCTTAATCAATACAAATCCCAAAAATCTAAAACTTTTAAATTGGGTGAGCAAAAAAAATATTGGGGTCTATTCACTAAAATTTTAATTACCGTAAATGCTCTGAAAAAGACCCCTTGTCTTATATTCTAGGTTGTCTTATATTATGACCTCAAATCGAGGCAGCATTGGTAAGTCTGGAGGAGGGAGGGGGGAAGAGACAGCATTGGCGAGTCTGGGGAGGGAGAGGGGGAAGTGGTAGCATTGACAAGTCTGAGCAGCATTGGCTAAATCTGGTGGACAGATGGCTGTGGGGGAGATGCATTGGCTACGTCTGGGGGGCAGATGGGCAAATAAAAACAAGAAGCACATTTTTTTCTATCATAAATTTTATTAGATGTTATTAAATATGAAAAAGCAATTTACATGTGAATATTTAAGTAACTTTTTTCCTATAGGGTAGTCTTATATTCAGGCTTTTAATTTTTTTCCTAAAGGAATATCCAAAGTTTGGGGGGTCGTCTTATAATCAGGGTCATCTAATACAGTAGTTTCAAAGTTGGGAGGTTGAATTTGACATTGTTTCAAAATCCAATATGACCTCCCAAATCAACCACCTTGAGCTATTCACTAAAATAATAATTTTCATAATGACCCTGGCCCCATAACAAATATTGGGGGGTGGGCAACGTGCCCCTGGTCCCCCTTTAATACTGGGGCTGAGGGCTAATAGTTATGAGGCCTGCGGCTTGCAGAAGCATCTTAATTTTTTTATTCGACTTTTTGCGGCATGATTTTTTTTAAGGAGTCTTATTTTTCAAAAGTGGCTTCACAACCAGTCTGAAATCAGCACTCGGATGAGGGGGGATATTTAATTATTTGGAGGAGTTATTATTTATATTGGGGTGGGGTTATTTTTTTCCAGAGGCCTTGGGCAACCCCTCAGACCAGTAACATATATGTGAATGGTGGGAATACCAGGGTGAGTGTGTGAAGACCCTGGCCCATATTTTAATGGGATTGGGGAGGGTAATAATGGGCCATGGGCCCTGGGCAACTCCCTGACCCATTCCTGTCGATGGACTGGTAACTATTTTGGCAGACTCATGGCCCCATTAAAAGTAAGGGGACAGGGCCACTTTCCCAGCCCCCCATTTGTATAACATGTTGCTGGGAGCATTGGGCAGCCCCTGGCAGTTCAGGGGTCCTGTCAGGGACCCCTGGATCAATTTTCTATTAGGAAGGGGGGATATTTTTAGTTTTTAAATTATATATTTTTTATGCAACTCGCCACCAATTTTTTTTTGCTTTTCCCTGCAGTGAGTTCGAGATGTACTTTGGCAAGGTAGTGGGAGAGAGGGGTCAAAATATTTTATTGAATAACATGAGGAGGTCGAATTGGGTGGTTGATTTTTTCATTTTACGAAGTCAAATTCAACCTCCCAATTCGACCTCCTCTTGCTATTTTCACATTTTAGTGAATAGCCCAATTTAACAAATGAAACCTGAGAGAAAGATACTTTAAAAAAACAAAATAATCATTAGAACAAGGCCAGTTTACATAGATGGATTGATGAATAGCTACATACACATGTATTCTACGCTGCACAAATTTGACTTGCTAACTGTAATTATAAGAAAGTGGGAAGAGTGAAAGTAATGAAAGCAATAAACACCTGATAGGACATAATATGTTAATACACAGCTATTCTCTCCAAGACATGGATTTTTATTATTTTAGAAAAAGAAAAAAGGGTTAGAACTGAATTGAATTATGAAATAGGACATTGTTTTATTGGTTAGTTTAGCATTTTTACACGTTTACTTTGGGCAAATGGGCATTTGTGATTTACTGATAAATTGTCTATGTATGAAAAAGAATTCCTACTTGGCTAGAATAAGCCATTTGACCTTTGGTTTTGCCATCAATACATCACAGGATTTCCTGGATATAATTACATATCCATTAAGAGGAGCAGTAATACCCGGATATAATTTGTTTGACATTTATAAAAGCTCTCCTTTGCTTTAATTGCATTTCTTTCTCATGCATGGGTTTTAGTTTTTTTTACATTTACATAATGTCTGATGCACAAAATACTTTTTAGCAGTTTAATCATATAACTTAGCCAATAAACAACTTCACAGAGAGGTGATTTAATGGATGTTCTGAGGACATTTTCATTTGATGAACCACCTATGTGATCAAATATACAATATAGTGTTATTCAATTATTTCTTACTCTCTTTATTTGTCTGAGTTTGTATCCACTCATTTCATAATTAGTAGATTATGTCTCCAGTTAGAAAGCTAAATAAAGTTGCATATTCAAGCCTTGTTTGTACAAGGCTATGTTTATGCATGCATGGTCCCTTTTTAGAACACTGTAACTACAGTAAATGGTTTTGAATTATTTAATATGCCGGTGTTGTTTTTTTTTCAAGAATTGAATCTTTGTTGTTCTCATTAAGCTTAGGATGTGCATTTTTCATTGGTTCAAAAGTTCAGTCAGCAGTAAGCTTTTTTGTGTGCAGTGATTTCATTAAGGCCCTTTGGTTTTGTAGAGATCTTATAAAGTATTTTGTTGCAGTTTGAAAAAAGGTATGTAAAATTTATGTGAAACACTTACTGTAAATCATTATTAAACATTACCAACAGTACACCCAATAACATACAAACAGACAATAAAACTAAATATGTTAACCTCTTTCAAAGTACATATGTACAGTTATGGACAATAACAACTCTCAGGGGGCTATTCACTAAAAGGGTCACATGTCACCAATTTAGCTACACATTGTGTAGAGCAGGGGTGGCAAACTCAAATTCATCGGGGGCCGCATCAGCAGTATGGTTACCCTCAAAGGGCCAGTTGTATAGGATTATGCATCTACTCTTTATTATCATGAATAATTGCCTCTGCATTCAGTTGCTACTGGTTTTAATAATAATTTAAGTAATAACTAGCCTTGAAAACAGAAGCCTAGGAAGAATAATAGAAAGCATGGGTCAGGACTGCACTAAGTACACAGTGCATGGGTCATGACTGCGCTAAGTACACAGTGCATGGGTCAGGACTGCACTAAGTACACAGTGCATGGGTCAGGACAGCGCTAAGTACACAGTGCATGGGTCAGGATTGCGCTACGTATACAGTGCAGCGGTCAGGATTGCGCTAATTACACAGTGCATGGGTCAGTAATAGTGTGCCAGTCAGAGCCCAGTAATAGTGTGCCAGTCAGTGCCCAGTAATAGTGTGCCACTCAGTGCCCAGGAATATTGTAACAGTCAGAGCCCAGTAATATTGTGCCAGTCAGAGCCCAGTAATATTGTGCCAGCCAGAGCCCAGTAATATAGTGCCAGTCAGAGCTGTGATTTTTTTTTTTTCACCCGGCGGTCGCATCAAGAGGATACGGCCGCCTGAAAAAAAAAAAAAAAAAAAGATAAGCAGCGCCGGGGGTTGCCGGCGGGACCGGTGGCACCCCCCTAGTCACTGCTGTGCGGGCCACATTACAAGGTCCGGCGGGCCGGATTTGGCCCGCGGGCCTTGTGTTTGCCACCCCTGGTGTAGAGACTTTCCCCCAATTAAGCAAACTCACCAGATTTTATCCCTGCACATGGAATGTTCATCTCAACTCACCTTTTAGGTAATAAGAGTTATCAGAGCACTACTGTCATGAAAAATTCAGTTATTTTTAACTGAAAGATTACATCAAATGTAAGCATTTTAAATAGAAACACTTTAATGAAAGGATACAAATAAAGCACCTTAGTGAGCTCTTTAGTTTTTTAGCATTATAAGGGGGCGGACATTTTGGGTCAGACCTTTCTTCATCTTCCAAACAACCTGTCGAGAACTAACCAAGCAGAGAAGGCTCAGTAAGGTGCTTTATTTATATTCTTTCATTAAAACATTTCTATTTGAAATGCCTGCACCTGATCCAATAATTTAAGGAAACACAACTTATTTTTTTGATATTAATTATCCTTTAAATTCACCTAAACATTGTAGAGAATAATAAACTATCAAAAGGACATAAACATTGTGTTATCAAAATTGCTTGCAAATGTATAAATTAAGAGAAAATGTGCCAGTGGTGTCTTCAGTTTATCACCTTACTTATGGCTTGATATACAAATGTACTACTATCAATGGGAAAAGTGTAATTTGCATATGAAGCCACATGGTGATGTCAAACACTGCAGACACATTTAAACATATTTTTCTAATAATGTATTCTTTTGTTTACAATTCTGCTAGCACAATGCACGGATAATTTTTCTTATGTTTTTGTATTCTCTACTAGTGTTGGGCGAACCCGAACCGCACTGTTTGGGTTCGTACCGAACTTTACGTTTTTTGTACCCCGGACACGGACATTTCACTGTATGTTCGTGTTGGAGTTCGGGGTTCGGCGATTACATCGTATTTAATGCTATTGGCTTTCTATAAACCGAAATAGAGCCCCCATTCATAAGAAATTCTTATGAATGGGGACTCTAGTTCGGTTTATAGAAAGCCAATAGTATTACATGTATTCCATAAGCCGAAAGTCAATAAACCGAACGACATTTGGTTTATAGACTTTCGCTTTATAGAATAGCAATAGCATTACATGTATTCCATAAACCAAAAGTCTATAAACCGAATGTCATTGGTATGATGGGGACACTCACCCACATTTTACTTCATTTTGCAGCCCTCTAGCCCTTTCCAGGACTTTTTTAGAGGCATTTTAGTGGCCAAAAGTTCGGGTCCCTATTGACTTCAATGGGGTTTGGGGTCAAGTTCGACCCCGAACCCGGACTTTTTTCCGAAGTTCGGCCGATCCCGCCGAACCAGAACATCCAGGTGTCCGCTCAACTCTATTCTCTACATTTACATTATAAGCAATGTTTAAGTGATGCACTAAATACAATTAGCTACACATTGTCATTGTTTCGAAGGGGCCTCATCTCTAAACAGTGACCTGTGGTGCGCTAAAAAATTAACTGTAATTATTAGTGATCAGACATTAGTAACTGAGCTAGAAAATTTGCCCAATATTGCCCGATAAGAGGCGTAGTTTGAAAACACACACACATAAGCCTCTGGTGTACATAGAAAAGTATAGGATGCAAAGATTTACTAGAATGTCATACAGCCAAAGAAACACATGGTCATGAAGAGGTCACTCTATGTATTTTATGTGTTACATTTATCTCTTGTATGGTTTGCACGTTCCTCCATAAAAAGCAACACATTTTATGTCACTTCAACCACAAAATTCTCACTACCCAAAATAAACTTTTTTATGTTATTCTAGCCATCAAGCCAAATTTTAGCAAGCCTGTCTTCTCATGTAATTCCAACCATTCTTACGTATATTTACGCATCTTGTGGTCAGTTAGTCACATTTAAGAAAACAGCCAAATAATTTAACTTCTGTATGAAAATAGTCTAAAGTAATCATGCAGAGATGGACTAGACTGGAATACATTGGTATGATATCATTTTCTAGATGGACATTAGTGTTTTACACAGCTTAAATACTCAGTGTATTTTAATTAAACAATTTGTTTTATACCTCAGGTAGAAGATCATCGCCTTACAAAGTATGGTTTTCATTGACAATCAACAGCAAGCCAGCACCTCCAGAAAGAACCATACATGTGACTTGTGCTGTTTTGGTAAGTACTGTTACATTTCTCTTTTTGTTTTCTTTTTTTATATACTGCTATTTAAAATTATAAATTGAAAGACACGATTAACTGTGAACTAAATGAGCAAAGTACAAGAGGATACAATAAAAAAACCCAGTTAGCAATATTTTAAGGACTAATAGGGTTACCATATCCTGGTCACTAGAAAAGAAGACACGTACCTGCATCCCTTGCGATTGCACCCACAGCACCTGATTGCACACACATAACTTACTGCAGGACTTGCACCATAACCCAGATTCCACTCAATGGAGGTGCCTCAGCGCCCCGATTGCACTCACTGGAAATATTATATTTCACATTTTGGGCAATTCCATTCCTTAAATAATATATGTTTTGAACTTTATTTAGTTGTGTTCTTTTTGTTTTCTTACTTACTAGATTGCTTGTATTGTTTGTGCATAACAGAGAACATTGATTTTTTGCTAGATTTTATTTGTAACACCAATCACATATCATCATATAACTCAATAGACCAGGGTAGTCCAACATGCGTCCTGCGGGCCAAATGCATCCCGCTGGACATGGAGGTGTGGCCTGCCTGAGATCTGCAGCAGTGACCGTACCTCTAGCCGCATGTAATGACCCATCGGGAACTAAGTTCCCCGTCAGAGCACCGCATATAGTGTGGTGCGCATAGCTTCACTACCCTGTGCATAATGTCATGCGCAAGGGTCAAGGGGAGGGAATACAGACGTGCACCTGGAGGTGCATGAAGGAGGAGTTCCATTTGGACCGCGCAGCCCTGTTAAAAAAAACAACCTGTGTGTGTAAGTATATCTCTGTGTCTGCATGTGTGTGTAAGTAAATCTCTGTGTCTGCATGTGTGTGTAAGTACATCTCCGTGTCTGCGTGTGTGTGTAAGTATATCTCTGTTTCTGCGTGTGTGTGTGTAAGGGTAGCTCTGTGTCTGTGTGTAAGGAAATCTCTGTGTGTGTGTGTGGTGTAAGTATCTCTGTTTCTGTCTGTGTAATTGTGACTGTGTGAGTGTGACTCTGTGTGTGTAGTGTATGTATGACTCTGTGTAAGTGTCACTTTGTTTATGTAAGTGTGTGGCTTTGTATGTGTGAGTCTTTGTGAAAGTGTGAGTTTGTGTATGTATGTATTTGTGTGTAAGTGGGAGTGTGTGGCTGTGTGTGTAAGTGTGGATGTGCGTTTAAGTGTAAGTCTCTATCTGTGGCTGTGAATGTGTGTGGAGTCTAGTGCAGCAATACAACTCACAGTAATGTGCTGTGTGTGTGTGTGTGTACCACCAGTGGTGTATCTTGATGTTGTGCTGCCCTAGGCAGACAAAATCCGGGCACCCCCCTACCCAAGCTGCACACCCACGTTACACACCTAAGACATGCCCCATCATTCAGACTCACATCAAGCTCATACTCCCATCACACTCCGACTCCCATCACACTCAGTCACACACACTGTCTCCCATCACACACACACTGTCTCCCATCACACACACTCTGACTCCCATCACACTCAGTCACAGACACTCTGACTCCCATCACACTCAGTCACACACACTGTCTCCCATCACACACACTCTGACTCCCATCACACTCAGTCACACACACTGTCTCCCATCACACACACTCTGACTCCCATCACACTCAGTCACAAACACTGTCTCCCATCACACACACTCTGACTCCCATCACACTCAGTCACACACTCCTACTCCCATCACACACACTCTGACTCCCATCACACTCAGTCACACACACTGTCTCCCATCACACACACTCTGACTCCCATCACACTCAGTCACACACTCCTACTCCCATCACACACACTCTGACTCCCATCACACTCAGTCACACACACTGTCTCCCATCACACACACTCTGACTCCCATAACACTCAGTCACAAACACACACACAGTCTCTCATCAGCACTTACCTTTCCTTGGTGGTTAGTGTCAGGCAGCATGGTCCCTCCATGCTGTTCGGCTTCCCGGCGATTGTGCCGACAGGTCACGTGACTGGGCGCGCGTATGACGACAGCGCGCCCGTCACGTGACTGTCGGAACTTCCGTGTCGGCACACTGCACGGGGAGCCGAACAAGCAGCACGGAGGTTTCTCTGCGCTGCCTGTTCGGCTCCCCGTGCAGCCTGGCAGGCAGAGCGTTGGTGAGGGGGGATCTTCCGATCCCCTCTCACCTCCGTCTCTGCCTGCAAGCGCGGTCTATTTTTTTTTTTTTTTTTATTTTAAATGGCCGGGTTTTAATTTTTTTAATTTTTTTTTTTTTTTTTTTTCAGTGCTGGGGGGGCGCTGCCGCCCCCCAAAATTTGCCGCCATAGGCATCCGCCTAGGATGCCTCGCGGTAAATACAGCCCTGTGTACCACAGACTCCATAGCAACAAAACTCACTGTAATGTGTAGTGTGAATGTGTCACAGACTCCAGAGCAATAAAACTACCAGTAATGTGCAGCGTGTGAGTATTTTATTCCTGGGGAGTCTGTGATACATATATTTTTATGTGTGTGTGTAATTTTATCGCAATGATAAATTAATGTGGCCCTCTGCACAAAAAACACCCCTACAATAGAGCAATGTTCTCCACTTACTTGAGTAACATTTACATGTGTAACTGCAGTAATATTTTGTGATTCCAAAGTGCTACTGCACAGTTGACAGTACATTAAAGAGGATGCTGTAGTATTACATCACGTTGCCGTTGTTACAAAGAATATTAAGATACATAACAACGAAATAGCAGGGAACAGTGTATCAGCACTTTACCTTAAACAAAACTATGATTTACATGCAATATGTCCTCCAGTTGGTCAATTTCTCCAAAATACCAAATTTTTGCAGTTCTTTTATCAGTGCACCAACTTAGTTATCCATTGTGCAGGGACAACCCTGGTTTCCTGTTCGAAGAACAGAGTTGTCCCTGCTAAATGCATTAAAAGTGTGCATTTTAAAGATGTAACTAAATATCATCCATGGCCAGGTGAGTATTCACAGGAGAGGTTCACCAAATCTGGCTTTGCACAATACATCATGCTCATTTCACCTCAACTCACCTGAAACTCAATGTTTAGTGAATCGCCCCCTATGTAATAGTAGAAATGTTGAAGAGCATTAATACATTATTATTATTATTAATACTTTTTTCAAATACTGGAAATGTGAAAAGTATACATGCAATTTCTGACTTTGAACAGTGAACAGTGTGACGTAGAGATGTACCATTTGCAAAACACCACCAATAGTATGAACAGTTGTTTAGTTGTAACCTAATTTACATGGAATCACAGTGATGGAGTAAATAGGCCATTGTTTCTCTTACCCAAAATCCACAATTTGAAGCTCAGTATTCTGTTTTCCTAGGAAAATATTGATTGAAAGCTAATAAGACATACAATAAAACTAAAACAAAAAAAGATGTTGTTTCTTCCTCAGCATGTGCTGATATTTTCATGCAATAAAGTAATTTCCACCCATGTAAACCAATTTAATATTGCTGATGATTTTTCCAATTTTAGAATTTAATTGGTGTTTATAGCAATCCCATACACCTCCAAAGAATATCTGTGCGTCATTGTGCATTTAATTCATATGCACATTTCTATATATGTCACTCATCCAGATTGTGTTCTTTAATAAGCTTTCCTTGGACATCTGGTTATAATATTGCTCACCACGCTTTCTTTTCCTTCACTGCTTTCACCTGTGAACCCCAATTGGTAGCAGCTATTTCAAAACCGATAATTAGGAATGTGTTTAATTTGTACATGGTACAATAGATTATTTCTTAAGATAATTTTTCCAAGTCAACTACTTTTGTGCACTATAAACAAATACAAATGTTTATAGAGCACTGATGCACTTGTGTCTTTGGTCAGGTAGTGCATTATCACAAATCCCTTTTATACTGCTCCTTCATTGTAAGGACTGTATAATATAGGCACTGGCACACTGCATTATAGGGTGGTGTGCAGGACAAAAAAGAGGGGTAAAACGGTGATGTGTTCTACCCAACAGCAGACCTCACGTTCCCAGTATTACACCACTAGGATCAAGACACCTATCTAGTGCCCAGAAAGAAAAGAGCAAACAGGAGGTTCTTAAATATACATGGGCAACAAGAGGACAATCATTAATTGCTTAAAAAGTCTTTAACTTATGCAAGAATGTTTTTACATTACAGTATTGAGGAAGAATATATGCACATTTTATCAACCCCATTACTGATGTACTTTACCTTCTGGGTTTATAATATCCAGTAAAATAACTTATAAAGCTTCTGCTATGGTGTCAATTAATGGGATTGTGGGACAAAGAAAGGGGAAGAGGGGACTAAAATTGGGGGTTGGGTGCAACTTGCTATTCGCTAGTCTATGATTAAGAGCCTCTAAGTGTAAAAGGCGTGAGGCAGCTGGCGTACTAGGTCCCCTACCTGCCATGCGATTTTTATGTTTTTGTACTTTATTACTTTTGCTGAGATAAATATTTATTCAATCATTTTTCATCCTAAGAGTGCCTCTCTTTTTTTTTTTTTTTGCCTGCAACTTGCTATTTGCCTTTGGTGCAAAAATAGCTTTCCACTAATGAACTCAAAAAACTTGCTGTGGAGCAACAACCCACTGGCCACATCCATTATGTCAAGCAGCCGCAACATCCCAACAGATTACGACACATGGCTTGTCCTCCAAATGGGAAATCAGGTTTCTGAAATGACAGAAACATAGAATGTTAGCAGATAAGAGCCATTTAACCCATCTAGTCTGCCTAATTTTCTAAATAGGTTTATTGGTCCCTGGTTCTATCTTATAGCTAGGATAGCCTTGTGCCTATCCCACACATTCTTCTGTGATACATGATAAATGCTTTGTTCTTTACTTGTGAATGCAATTAGAACAAATGCCTGAGTTTGAAACACTTGTATAGTTCTTGGGCAGGCATAGCAGTTTCCTTTTTTTAAAAATGTGTTCTTTTTATACATAAAATTACAGTACAGATATAATTTCTAAAAAAGAAATGAAAAAGAAGCACCTTCCTCAGTATGTATTTATTGTAGAATAAAATAATAATTGGCTATTAAAATCAGTGGAATTTAAGTGGTTCAGCTTCACCAATTCACAGCACAGCACACAGTGGAACAAATATGCTTTTCCAACTGTGCTGAAAACAACATTGACATTAAGGCGATGATAAAGGGAATAAACAAAAAAGAACAGGCGCTATTATGAATACAAATGCTCTCTATTTAAATGATTGATATCTATGTAATGAAGCGAGATATCAATGGTAATAATATTACAATGATGCAGAAAAAAAAAATTACATTTAATAGCTATGTGTGTAAGATGGCCCTTTAGGCTTAAGCAGTTCATTTTCATTCTGTGAATTGCTTGCATTAAAAAGAAATCTAAGATTGCTATGTTGTTGCCCATGGGAGTTTAATGTCAACCTGCCAAGTGTTTGTAAAGGGACATATTAAATGTTATGCTGGCATTGATCATCATTTATCATATAGTGGGTTCTAGATTACCAGTTAATGCCACTGGCCTTTAACTATGACTTTCACCTCACACCTCTCTTTCACTGAGGGGGATTTATTAACCCCTTAGTGACAAGACATTTTCACCTTGACTTTCCCTTGGTGACAATGGCTGACATTTCTGGGGTGTTTGTGTTTAACTGCAATCGGGGGGTGGCCCAGAGCAGAAATTTCGGTGCTGGCTATTGCCTCGACATCGAGGCAATAGACCAGCAATGTTAAAGCGGTTTTTCGCGATTGTTGATTGCGAAAACCGCTTCATTCACCGCAGGACGTGCCAGGCAGCTGCATTGCACAATTTTTCCAACTCGGCTACATTGGCATAAAGTTTGAAACTCCCATCTCAATTTTCTGAAATTCTCTCTTTAATTGAGTAGACCCTAATGTTTAATTAAAAATCTTTATAGAGCACTGATGCCCTTGACGAAGTGCCAGACTCTGGGCGGGAAACGCCTACTCTTTTTTTTGCCCACCGGGTGGTGTTCTCACATTATGGCCACCGTGCTGTGACTTTTATTTTATTACAACCTTTATGCCCCTCAGTCGTTTGGAGTTCCTTTTTTCTCATTACCTCTACCCTTCTCAACTCTATCATTGATCATTGGCAGCAGTGCCGACAGCAGTAGCCTGCCCTGAACTTACAGGCGTCTTATTGCATGTGTCCAGCCAATCCCCGTTTCTCTGCTTTAGAGCACTGACTGTTAACATTGGCACTGCAAATATACCCTTTGGTTACAAATGTAAAAGAAGCAAACTGAAACCAATGTGGCTAACCAGTAAGGTAAATTAGGAAATAAATAAAAAGAAAGTAGTGTCAAACATTCTAAAGTTGAGGGATCAGCAGAGGCATTTACAAAATATAAAGAAGCCATCAAAGACTATAAAAAGGCTATTAAAGTGGCTAAATTGCAGAATGAAAAACACTTGCTAGAGAGAGCACGAGGAATCCAAATAAATTATTTAAATAAATAAATGGAAAAAATGAAAGCTGAAAATGATGAGATTGTTTTTTTTACCAAGGAAGAACCAGTGGACAAGAACCTGCAAGGTACATTTACAGAACAGTCACAGCAAATATGTGATTGGCTGACACAAGAAAAAGTGTTAAAACAAGTAAATGGTGTTAAAATAGACAAAGCCCCGGTTCCGGATGATATACACCCACGGGTACTTAAAAAGCTAAATAGCAAAAAAAGATAAATGGCAAATGTGATTCAATGTAGACAAGTGTAAAATTATGCATTTTGGGTACAATAATAAAAATGCAACATATAGTTTAAATGGTGTTTTCCTTGGTGAAATCTACTAATGAAAAAGATCTGGGAGTAGTTGTAGACAAAAGACTAAGCAGTAGTATACAGTGTCAGCTGGCAGCTGCAAAGACCAATAAGATATTGTGGTGTATTAAATGGGGTATTGACGCAAGGGAGAAAGATATTATTCTGCATTTTTATAGGTCCATGGTAAGACCCCACCTAGAATATGCGGTTCAGTTCTGGGCGCCATTTAAAAAAAAATACATTATGGAACTAGAGAAAGTGCAGAGTAGGGCTACAAAACTAAACAGGGGCATGGAAAGTTTTAGTTATGAAGAAAGGCTGCAAAAGTTAAATCTGTACATGCTAGAGAAACAGATATAATGGATATGATAATGTTATATAAGTATTTACAGGGCCCATACAACGGGCTTTCTAAAGACCTGTTCATTAACAGAACAGTACAAAGGACAAGAGGTCACCCACTAAGACTTGAGGAAAGGAGATTTAGTCTACGACAACGGAAGGAATTTTTTATATTAAGTACAATTAAGATATGTAATTCACTGCCTGAAGTAGTGGTTCTAGCAAATACCTTAGTTGCCTTTAAAAGCAGCCTGGATACTTTTTTAATGAGCCGGAGCATAGAGGGCTATGCGTGTTAGTATAGGCATTAATATTTATTTAGTGCTTGTTGATCCAGGGAGAAATCTGAACATTTGGAGTCAAGAAGGAATTTTTTCCCCCCACTGTAAGCAGAATTCGAAATTGCTGAACAAACTCTTTGATTCTGTCCTAAGACTGAAGTAGTTTCATGACAAGGATTGGCAGGGCACATATGGTATTGTATGTAATTGCTTCATATTTCTCTACCTGCAATGATATGTACAAGAATACAGTCATTGTACAATCCAATGAAACTAGTTGAACAAAGTGTGATTAGCATGGAATCTCTCCTGTTACCCTTTATTTGATACCTTTAACCCTTTGATACCTCAAACCTTACATATGGGTAATAAAGAGTCAAACAAAGTGGCAACACAAAAAAATTGTTTATTCATGACTAGTGTATAGGTTATAATTTTACCATGAACCTTTTCTCAGCGAGTTGTAATATTAATCTACTTATCTGCTTCCAATCTGTAAGTTATCATTTTAAATACTTTTGCTTCTTGATTCTGTGTGATATTTCCAGTTTTAAACATCTGTTCTCCCCTTTTTTTTCTTTTTTAGGAAACAGTTGGTATAGATATACCTATTAGCAATCCCTTGAATGATATTCTGCCCTTACATGTATTGGTAAATGGAGCTGGACTTTCAGGAAACACAAGCTTTACTCTTCAGCGAAAAGAAACATTTCCCTACATGGTAAAATATTCCCCAAGCAAAACAGGAATTGACTATGGGAGGTAAGCCACAAAAGGAGTCAAATACCGGTTTATTTACCAGGTTTACCATGGTTTTATTAAAGGGCTTAGCTAATAACATTTAAGTCAAATTTAAGCTCTATATCAATCTGTCTAACTGTCTTTCTATATATTTGTCTTTCTACTCTATCTGGTTCATGTAATCTGCTATGATTAAGGCTGGTGAAATAGCTCTGCACTGCAAAGTTCGAGCCAGGGCCGATCCTAGGGTCACAGGCGCCTGGGTGCAGGTTTTCCTTTGGCGCCCAAGGGTGGGCGTGGCTATATTATGAACTCCTCCCCTTTAGACATTTCTGTTCCAGACATGCCCATTTCAATATTGGGGAGAGGGGGAGAAAACTTTATTTTAATGTAAAGGACCAACGTTTATTTTAAATAAAGATATATATTTTGCCATAATACTGTGCAGTGGTTTTATTTATTTCTATGATGCTCAGCCAGCAACATGGGAGACTTTATGCTGGCTAGCAGAATTAGTTTTTACTACCGTTTTACTACCATACTACCCATGATTCGCAACCAACCAATGTCTCTCATTAGTCTGGCTGAGCATCATTGGAAAAGAAGTACACAATGAGTGATAAATAATATTCCACCAAGTCAGTCACTCACGTGTCTCTCTCTCTCCCCGTACCCTCATGTCTGTCTGTCTCTCCCCGTACCCTCATGTCTGTCTGTCTCTCCCTGTACCCTCATGTCTGTCTGTCTCTCCCCGTACCTTCATGTCTGTCTCTCTCTCCCCATACCCTCATGTCTGTCTCTCTCTCCACTCATGCTCCATGTCTCTCTCTCTCTCCATTCGTGCTCCATGTCTGTCTCTCTCTCTCTCTCCACTCATACTCCATGTCTGTCTGTCTCTCACTCTGCACTCATTCCCCATGTCTGTCTCTCACTCTGCACTCATTCCCCATGTCTGTCTCTCCACTCATTGCCCATGTCTGTCTCTCTCTCCACTCATGCCCCATGTTTGTCTCTCTCCACTCATACCCCATGTCTGTCTGTCACACCCCATATTTTTCTCCTATACCTCCTACCTACCATGTATTTGTCTCTTCCCATGTCCCTTTTTATGCCCCCTACTGACCTCATCTCAGAACTCAATTAGCACTGCCTTGATCTCCCCGCACATAGTGATGACTCTGACCGTTATGTTCCGACACTCTAAGTCATCACTGTGCATGGAAAGAGCAGAAAGTGCTGCCTGAAGTCTAAGGGGAAACATGGCGCCGATCTGCAGAGCTGGCTCTGAGAGGCAGCAAAGCAGCACATGGGCAGCCCATTTGCAGAGGTGTTCTTAGGGTACACTTTGCCATTAACATAAGCAACAGCCAGTTTGCCTATTAAAAATGCTACAGTTTGCCCAATAAAAATGCCAGTTCGTACATTAAAATACACCAGTTTCCCAAGTAATATGCCAATTATTTTGCCCATTAATATGCCACAGCCAGTTTGTCCATTAATATACAACAGCCAATTTGCCCACTGATATGTCACAGACAGTTTTCCCATTTATATACCTATGCTAGTTTGCCAATTATTAGGCTACAGCCAATATGCCACAGTTAGTTTACCCAATAAAAGCATAATCTCCTCTCCTGCCTTCCCCAGTACTCACCTTGCTGCTGCTCTCGCGTCCCAGGCCATCTCCTCCGCACAGTCTTCCCTCTACGCACGCTGATTGCAGGAGGCGGGAAATAGACGCCAGCTGGTTGGGGGCTGGTGCCCTCCATGTGATAAATTGATGAGCTCAGTGAGGGCCCCGGGCAAGAACACACTTGCACACAGCCACACATAAATACACACAGTCATACATAAATACACACAGTCACACATAAATACACACAGTCACACATAAATACACACAGTCACACATAAATACACAGTCACATATAAATATACACAGTCATACATAAACACACACAGTCACACAAACACAGTTACACACTTAGTCACCCTCACAGACATACATTTACACAGACACCCTTATACACACTGTCACACATACATAAATACACACACAGCCACCTTTACACACTTAGACACAGGATACACTTGCACAGACACTCATGTACACACACTTACACAGACAGTAACACACACATAGTTATACACATTGACACACACATACACATTCACACACACTTACACAGACAGAAACACACACATAGTTATACACATTGACACACACATACACACTTATACACATACACACACACTTACACAGACAGTAACACACACATAGTTATACACATTGACACACACATACACACTTATACACATACACACACACTTACACAGACAGTAACACACACATAGTTATACACATTGACACACACATACACACTTATACACATACACTTACACAGACAGTAACACACACATAGTTATACACATTGACACACACATACACACTTATACACATTCACATTCACACACACTTACACAGACATTAACACACACATAGTTAAACACATTGACACACACATACACGCATACACATTCGCATACACTTCCACACTTTCTTTTTTTATTTTATATTTTAACAATACCCCCCCCCCCCCCCCCACAAACTGTTATCACCTCCTCCTCCTTGGTAATCCAAGCACAGAGCAACGGGGGAAAGCTCCGCCCCCGTCGCGTTCTGTGATTGGCTGCAGGGAGGAGGATGTTCTCTATGGTGTCTTGGCAGATACTCTAGAGAACGTCCTCCTCCCGGCAGCAGCCAATCACAGAACGCGACGGGGTTGGAGCTTGCACCCGTCACGCTGTGCTTGCTTTAACAAGGAGGAGGACGGCAGGGAGAGAGCTCCCTGCTTCATCGCCTCTCCTCCCGTGCGCCTAGGCGCGGTGCACCCCGTGCACCCCGTGCACCCGCCCAGGATCGGCCCTGTGTCGAGCAATGTATAAAAAAGGTGCTAGTTATGTATAACTTGTGTAACCTTTTTTATAAATTCACACGCAGTGCGTCAGATGGACCTTCACCAAACAATGTTTAGAGATTCCAGAGACACTAATCAGGCGCTTTTCAGATAAATATACTTCATATTCAAGTGTCAAGTGCCTGTGCGCACCATGTTTATAATTAACCCCCTATGTATACAATCTTTTCAATTACTGGCAAGGTCAATTCAGCCACTTGTCAGGTCTCAGGTCAATAAAGTACCATTACATAAGGTAAAAGTAACATCCCCAGAACATACTTATTTTTCATAACTCCTATTTTTCCTATTATTATAATCAAGAGTGAAAACAGTCTTACTTTATAGTTATAATAAACTTCAAAAAATATCTAAATGCTGAAGCTGTTATTGTTTTAATGTATGTACCCATAGGACACAATGGGGTCCATTCAATGACCTGAATTAATTTATCTCATGTCATTGAATCCTATACACTGCAAAATAAAAATGTAGTTAAAATAACCCACTAAAAATTATATTTTGAATCTGCCCCAATGACATTTTTTTGTTTAACCTCTAGTCATGAGTTTATAATACTTTATGATTAGCTGTACTTGGAACATGTTTTTATCAGTCTTGTGGAAGAAATGTGATATGTCAGAAATGTACTATGGGTAGCATAAAATAGGTGACATTTATATTTTGTTAGATAGCAGTGAAGATAAATCTGTACAATTAATTTGCATTTATTTTATGAATATACATAAATAATGAATTAACGTATGCCAAACATCTATATCTTTTTTACTGTGTTTTCAGAGATATATTCTGGCATACATAATTAAACACGCAGTAAATATTGTATCTTTATTTGTTCCTTTTCTTTTTCAGTGTGATTTTCCAGTCTGAAGTATGTGGAGAATTTTGGTATGAATTAAAGCTAAAGTCAGAGAAGCGATCACCTGTTACACTTACAACATTACGCTGCGAACTCGGAAAGTTAGTATGATTTTTCATTTGTGTGCAACAACAATTTAACAAACTCTTTGGGAGCTATTAATACAAAATTGAGTTGATCTTGACTTAGAGATGATCACTTCACCAACTTAGCAAAAAACAGGTAGTCCCTAGGAGCAGACTTTTCTCTGGTGCCTCAAAGGAGGAATATCCCCATATCTAACCGTATGTAAACAGCAAAAAGAATTCCGAAGGATTGGACCATTAAAAGCATTAGGATTAGTATAAAATAGCAAAAGTATCAAAAAATATTAAACATACTGGTACACAAACATCCTCAGCGTTCGAGATTAATGGCTCATAACATTTCAACTTGTAGGCAAACTCTTAACGCGCTTTGCACACTTGTCAAAGGCTGCCTCAAACTGAAGGAACTAAAGACTGAATTTATATACACTCACAAAGACACTTAATTAAAAACAAACAAATGATTCCAATTAACTAGACAGAGAACCACCTTATAGCTAAATAGTTCAGTTTGGTAAGGAAACAGTTACAAAAAACTGTCAGCAGGTGGTAATCAAGGGCTAGTCAAATAAATATACAGAGTAGCAAACTTTTCTTTCTCCTCTTTTTCTGCAGTTGGTGCTTAAAATTAGAATACATAGTGTTCATTACAATGCAAGTAGTAAAGACCATTATCACAGTAAAAAGGAGAGAAGAAGGGAGATTATAGGAGCACTGAATGTCACTTAAAATGTGTTAAAAAACCTAGACAAAACCTGTAAAGGAATTGCAAACCAAGGACACATGAAAACCGCATAATGGTGATATTAACAACTGAGAAAACATGAAACATCATACCTTGCATTACCACCCTGCAGTTTACGGGTGTCCACATGAAATATACAGAAAATCTCCTGTTGGTTTAAACATAAGGACATGCTACCTCCCCTGGGTGATGGTTTCATTTTCTCAATCCCCATAAATAAGAAAAATCTTAAGTCACTATTAATACAATGCATACACTGATAACCAACAGGGGATTCCTCAACTTGAGATATATCAGAAAGATGCTCCCTTATTCTCTCCATTTCTCTGGTGGTACATCCAATATATCGCTTGTTACATTTGTGGCATGGATCATGTAAATCACAAACTTAGAAACACAGTTAATATATTGTTTTACCTGCTGACCATGATTGGTCGAAGTAAATTGTTTTGGCTTATTTACAACATTTGCAAACCCTGTGATTACAGGGAAACTTACCAACTGTTTCTAGCCATCTAGTGGTCATATCATTGTCTATTAAAATATGTAGGGGATAACTGATTGCCCAAGGAGGGCCCCCTACACACCGACATCAGACCCACATCAGACTTAAGGATAGACAAATATTTATGATGTCTCGCATTTGAGTAAACTCCTGGCTATAAGAGGTTGTGAAACATATATTGCCACTGTCTTCATAAAGGAATTCTTATTCTGAGACTTTATTGCAAATACCTATACTAGGGTTACCATATAAAAGTTCTTGTCGGGGCCTTTCATTGGCTTGAACATAAGCCCTATTCACTGCCTCCTTGCTATAACCCCTCTGGAGTAACCTATCATGCAACTCACAAGCCTTGATTTCAAATGTATTTTCCTCACTGCAATTTTACTTTATCCTTATGAATTGGCCCACAGGGATAGAGTTAACTGTATTTTGTGAGTGGCAACTGTTATAATGTATAACTGTGTTATCTGCTACTGATTTACGATACGTACTGGAACTGCGCTTTGAGACTTAAATCCAGAAATAAATAGTATCTGGGCTAGTATCATGTGTACATTTTTGATTCAACAAATTATTATTACAATATGCAACAAAATCAGAAACCAAGGACGTCTCACCTTGCCATACAATAGTAGGTGATCAATATAGCGTCCATAAGATGCTACATTGGACCTGTAGGGATTGATCTCAGAATAAACATAATTTTCTTCCCAAAATGTCATGTAAAGGTTGGCATATGAGGGCACAAAATGCGCCCCCCTAGCCGCCCCTTATGGATGCAAACATATATTACCATCAAAGGAAAAATAGTTGTGAGTAAGAAAAAAATGAATACTTTGTAGCAAGAAAGCAATGGTTCCCTCAGTATAGTTACTGAAGTGCCTTAGGCACCAGTCCACAGCATTTATGCCATTTTTATGTGGGATAGTGAAGTAGAGAGAGGCAACATCCATTGTGAGCCAGCCATAACCTTTAGACCAAACAAATGAATCAAACTGTTGCAATACAGGTATCCCTTATATAACTCTTCTGAATGGTGACTATTTGCTGTAGGTAAATGTTCACCAGTTCAGAAAGTCCCTCACCCAGCCCTATATATATATATATATATACTGAACCTCATCAATGGTTAATATGCCCCTATACAGTCCAGTGTCCCTGTCCAAAAGGTCAATTCGAGCAAGTATTGTTTTGTGGGGTCAACAGTAAGATGCAAGTACACACTTTCATCACACAACTGGCGGGAAGCTTCCATGAATAAAGTACAATTTATTCATTACTACTACAGAACTGCATTGTAATAATGCATTAAGCACGGCTAATTGAACTCTTCTAGCAGTTTTATCTCTGCACAAATGTTCATCTCAGCTCAGTTTAGCTGTTACTCACACGTACCTCATTTTTAGTGAGTAGTGCTCTCTGTGCATATATGTGGCTACTGATTGGTTTACATATGTCTATTTCTAAATTTATATTTGTAAACATGTTTATACTTTCAACAAATCTATTTATCAGTAAAACTAATAACTTTGCACCTCTAAGTTATACTAAGCTTCATTTGTTCTTTTATCTTCAGATGGATTCGTCTTGCTATCCCATTACGTAATCCTACCGCAGAGACTTTGGAATTGGAAGCTATCAATAGCAACCCTGAGCATTTCTTAGTTGAAGTGGATCCAGTCAAGCCTGTAAGTTATGACATAGTGAGGGTAATGCCTATAGATCACTCTCTAAAGTTCTTTACATTAATATCCACTTCAATTTTACCTAATTGGACAGTAAAACCTAGCATGTCATACCAAGTGCAAGACGTGTTTTACCCACAGAAGTGTATTAGTACACTGGCTTTAAGAATAAACAGTCAGCAAACAAAGCTTGTCCTGCCCCCTGTTTGAGTGCTTGGACATACATGGCTGACATTTCCCCCATACACTGATAACAATGGAGTCTATTGGCACCCAAGTTTGACCCCCCAGGTTTTTATTTTCTCCAAAGTCAAACTCAAAATGAAGGTTGACCTCAAAAGTTGAATTTTAGTTAATAGACCCATATGTGTAAAACAGCACACATGAAAATAGCACCTTATTATGGTGATATTGCCATGTATAACAATTTATAACACTGACACCAGAAAAATGTTGGCAGTTAGTAATAGGTGTGATGGTCCCTCACTTCCAGGTTGCTACTTGGCAAACTGTCAGGCATGCGGGCCAGTGCAAGGATTTTAGCCACCCTAGGCGAAACCTTGTTTTCCTGCCCACTTGGCTCCGCTCATCAATAATTTAAATGCATATTAAGGTTAAATAATTGTAATAATGTATGCATTCAAATGTAAGTATCTAATAGCATTCTAAATTTGCCAACTTACTCACCAATGCACCTGCCAAGGCTGGCATTGTACAGAGCAGTTGCAGCCACACGATGAAATCAATTCGCATCCAGTTCTTGGGATGCTGAAATGTCAGTAGAACAGGGTATGACCATCTAAATTTAGTTTTTTAAGAGCCAGTTTGAAAAGTTATGAGCCAGACAATGGCACATAAATCACGCACACACAAACACTCACACGCACAGAGAGAGTCTCACACATAAAGAGAGACAGTCACACACACACACAAAGTTTCACACATACACACACAGTGAAAGTCAAAGACATACAGTCACATACACACAAGCCAACAGTTTGGCTTCTTTTTAAAGAAAATAAAGTACATTTCTTAAGTAGAGTTGAGCGGACACCTGGACGTTCGGGTCCGAACTTCAAAAAAATGTCCGGGCCCGTGCTCGAACTTGACCCCAAACCCCATTGAAGTCAATGGGGACATGGACTTTTGGCCACTAAAATGCCTCTAATGTCTCTAAAAAAGTCATGGAAAGGGCTAGAGGGCTGCAAAAGGTGTAGGACAAGTGCCCTGCAAGCAAATGGGGATAGGGAAATAACTTAAAATAACATAAAATACATACAAATTACAAATACAGCTGAGCCATAAAATAGCACTAGATGGAATCTTTGATTTTAGCTTTGGAAGAACATAAATCTATATCTAAAGCATGGCTGCCAGGAGCATCAACAGAATTATCCATTTGAGAGAGAGTTGGAGTGCAGGGTATTCTCTTTCAGTTTATACTAAGTGACCCATAGGTTGAGGAGGCGGTGACCGTGGTGGTGTAGGTGGAAGCGGCGCTGGAGGAGGAGAAGGAGGAGGAGGAGGTAGCCAGAATTTTTCAAAGTGCGCTGTAAGCACAGTATTTGACGGTTCTATTTGACTTTCAGATATGAAGTGCAACGCAAGATGCAAATGTACTATTTAGCACCCAAAACCATTAGAATTTTTCAAAGTGCGCTGTAAGCACAGTATTTGATGGTTCAGTTTGACTCTCAGATGTAATACATGTAATGCTATTGCTATTCTATAAACCGAAATAGAGTCCCCATTCATAAGAATAGGTCAACTGACCTATTCTTATGAATGGGGACTCTATTTCGGTTTATAGAATAGCAATAGCATTACATGTATTCCATAAACTGAACGACATTCGGTTTATAGACTTTCGGTTTATAGAATAGCCAATAGCATTACATGTATTTTATAAACCGAAAGTCTATAAACCGAATGTCTTTCGGTTTATAGACTTTCGGCTTATAGAATACATGTAATGCTATTGGCTATTCTATGAACCGAAAGTCTGTAAACCGAATGACTTTCGGTTTAAAGACTTTCGGTTTATAGCCGAACCTCGAACTCCAACCCGAACATACAGTGAAATGTCCGGAAGCGGTACGGACACCATAATGTTCGGTACGAACCCGAACAGTGCGGTTCGGGTTCGCTCAACACTATTCTTAAGATGTCCCCCTGTCTGTCTGTCTGTCTCTCTCTTTCTGCTCTCCACTGTCTGTCTCTCTCTTTCCCCCCTCCACTGTCCGTCTCTCTCTTCCTCCCCTTGCACTATCTGTCTCACTTCCTCCCCCTCCACCGTCTCTCTCTCTCCCCCTTTCTTTCTCTCCCTCTCTCCCCCCTACACTGGCGGTTGTCACTCACCTCTACTTCCCCCTCCACTTCTTTCTATGCCGTGTGTGTTGGTGAGTAACTGCAGGCAGTATCAGTTTTGTGTGTTAAACGCACACAGAGCACTGACGGTACTGCTCGTGCTCCCTGCACACACCAGTGATTTCTGATGCTCTGAATAATCAGGGTGCGTGGGGAGCACGAGCAGCACTGTCAGTGCTCTGTGTGAGTTTAACACACAGAGCTGATAAAAACAGGTTATTTTGATATATGTTATGCATGCTATGCATACGTCGTTTATTATGTTGTTATGCCTTTTAACAGACTATGTTTTATATTGAACATGCCATTTTCCCTTATTATAAATTACATGTTTGCGCCAGCTGTGTCTGCAAACAAAGGCTAAAAAAGGTATATGAGAATTGGTCTACCACTGACCAATTCTTTGTTTGTATATGTTCTCCTAAGAGAAGGTTAGTGCCTTTTGCTGCAAAAATGTCTACTGTTTATAGAAAAACAGCACTGTTTATAAAATGGATCAACAACATATATTATCAGGAATCCCATTTTAAATGGCAGTGTATGAATACTGCTGAATAAGCAACCATCTCAAGTTTGAAGATAAAACCAGTTCCTTTATTTATTCAGAAAACTATCCTCCAGTTCCAGCACATTCCATTTGAATGAAGTCAATAGATACACGGTTGAAAGAAACTAAAGAAAGTTCTTGTTTTCATATTTAATGCAATATACATTTCCATAAATGAATAAAAGCAAAGAAACTTCCTGCACCTATATAAACTGTTTTGACATTTTGAAAAGGTTTATTATTATTAGAGCACTCATTGTTAATTCAAACAATACATGAATGACTGACAATGAGAGTGTGTAATCTGAATAACACAGCCTCTACTGTGTAACAACCTAATGGAAGCAATATGAATGAATCGCACAAATAATTAATTTACTTAATACAAATATGTGTTACATATAACCATGCAAAACCAATCAACCCATTCAAATAGGTACAAACATCATTGCATAGAATCACTGCAGAAAAAAACTAAAAATAAAAGGGTTGATTCAATATGCCACAATCTGGCCCGAACTGTGGAGAAATCCGCAGTATGACCACCCAGTATGGCTGTTTTCGGAAATCCACAATTTTCACTGATTTTCAGACCAATTTCAAAAGCCCAGCCAATGGATAGAGAAGCTCCTAATTGACTGACATCGGGAAAAGGTATAATGTTATTATTGGATTTGGCAGATACTCTCCCCATTTTTTTTTATACATGTTATGTGCCCTGTAAACACTTCACAGCAACCAAAGCCTGCAGTACCAGTGTATCTAGCATCAAATACTGACATCTCTTAGGAGTTAGGGATATGCATTGTCACACTTGCCAATAGTGCCACTTTTTGGTGCTATTTCTTTGTGTTCCTATTTTATACATTATCCCCATTGTTTTGATATATACTGCAAGGGTATTTTGCATTGATCTTCTGTATTTATACATATTTGCCTGGGTTAATGGGATGTGTATAGCATAGCTAAGTATTTTTGTAATTCCAAACGTCTCTTCTCAATGTTTAATGCTCTCCTCTGCCCCCCTGCTCCACTCTTACGTCCCAAGACCTTGACTCTCACTTAAAAAACAAAGTTGACGCTATCAGGTGTAACTTCACCTTCCGTGACTTGCCCCAACTACCTCCTGCCTCGTTCCCATCCCCCAAACCCACTCTGAATATCTTCTCCCCTGTAGCTGAGAAAGAGGTATATGATCTGCTCTCCTGCTCGAGATCTACTACTTATGTGCTAGATCCCATCCTGTCTCACCTTGGATCCTTTCTTTCCCCTCTACTCTGTCCAACTCTAACCCATCTCATCAACCTCTCTCTGTCCTCTGGAATATTACCGTCAACCTTCAAGCAAGCCCAAATCGTACCTGTATTGAAAAAAATCTTCCCTCTACCCCACACTTCCATCTAACTAACGTCCTATATCCTTTCTCCCCTTCGTGTCCAAGTTGCTGGAGAGAACGGTGCACTCGCGACTAACAGACTTTCTGACTGCCAATGACCTGCTTGACCCTTTTCAATCTGGCTTTAGGCCCTTACACTCTACTGAAACAGCCCTCACTAGAGTATCAAATGACCTCCTTCCTGCCAAATCTAAAGGCCACTTCTCAGTGATGATCCTCTTAGATCTCTCTGCTGCCTTTGACACCGTTGACCACTGCCTCCTTCTTAACAGATTATCCTCATTTGTAATAGGTGGTACGGCACTCTCTTGGATCGAGTCGTACTTATCTCAGTGTTGCTTGCTGGAGCGACATCGTCGTGTGTTCCGCTCTCTACTGGTGTTCCGCAAGGATTGGTCCTTGTCCCGCTGTTGTTTTCTCTGTACACAACCTCTCTGGGAGAAATCCAATACCACATTTACACGGATAATACTCAGATCTACCTCTCCTCCCCTGACCTCACTCCCTCTCTAGTGTCTTGCACCGTGTAGTGGAGTGTCTGTCGGCCATCTCCACTTGGATGTCTGATCACTAACTGAAACTTAACCTTTCCAAAAGAGAACTGATTATCTCCCCTCCCTCTAACTCTGTCCCTTCACCTGGGTTCACAGTCACCATTGAAAATTCTACAATCGTACCGGCTGACCGTGTCTGAGTTCTTGGGGTCACTTTTGACTCTGCTCTCTCCTTCGTTCCTCATATTCAATCTTTAGCCAAATCCTCAGTGAAGGGACCACCAAAATACAGGTGCACTCGCTTGTGATCTCTCACCTGGAATACTGTAACAGCCTCCTGACTGGACTACCTCTGGCAAGTGTGTCTCCCCTGCCAGACTCCTCTTTCTTACACGTCAGTCTGATTCGGCAGCTCCACTCTGCAACGCACTCCACTGGCTCCCCTTCTGCTCAAAAATAAAATGTAAAATTCTGTCTTTAACCTACAAAGTCCTCCACTCCTCCACCCCTCTGTACATTGCCTCCCTTGTTAACCAATACCTCTCTCACGACCTTTGCACTCCTCAATGGGACTAAAAATCCTCACACCTCATAACCACTTCTCACTCGCGTCTCCAAGATTTCGCCCGAGCTGCCCCCTCTCTTTGGAACTCTGTTCTGCAGAGCATCCAGCTCTCTCCCTCCTTTTTAAACTTTAAAAAGTCCCTCAAAACTCATCTCTTTAAAGAAACTTACTACCCAACCCAATAGAATACCGGTCACTTTACCTCTACCTGATCCCACCTAGCTGGAACATACACAATTAATCTTTGGCCTATCCCCCCTCTTGTGAACCATCTACATTATTGTAACTACAACACTTCCTTCCCTCTTACCTCTTCAATCCCTTATGTGTCTCATGTACTCCTTCCCTCTAGATTGTAAGCTTGCGAGCAGGGTTCTCTACCTCATGTACAAGTGTGTTCTAGTTTGTCTAACTTAGTATGTTGTTCCCTTCTATGTGCTGTACCTAGCGCTATGTAAATTGTTGACTCTATATAAATAAATGTTAATGTAATGTAATCAATATAAATATATATGTGGGCGAGGGGTTTGCACTGTTGTTGTTTGACACTCTTTTTCCATTTTTCCATGTAGTGAATTTAACTTTTCTGTAATAAGAAAATAGCTGTTAGTTAATGTAAAATTGCCCATTTATTCGAGCCAGCATTTAATAACTGTAAAGGAACCCATATATAATAAATGAGCCCTGTGCAGCTTAATCCCGAATAAACAGCCGAAATACGTTGCAAAGTGAATATAAAATCCCAGTTCCCCAAACATGAGCCGAGACTTCATGAAGGGGTAAAATCATTGTGTTTAATCAGCGTTCAAATCATTCTTTTTATGCTCTGCCAGAGCTCCTCCCCACATCCAGAGAGATAAATGGATTACAGTATAATCCCAACCCAGCTTCCCCCAGCACACCAAATACAGTATTAAGCTCCCAATGAAAACAAACATCAGAATTATTCACTCCACCAATTACAGCTGATATAGCCCTGACTGATAACCTTCCTGACCCTAATTAAGATCCCCTCCCTTGAACCCTTAAACTAATTACTTTTAATCCATAACTTGCCAGGATGTCTCAGGCTATAGACCATTGTCCTATTGTCTCTGGGATACATCCTGAGACACCCTGGATCCATCTCAAAACCAGCAGGCCATTAGCAATGCATAAACTCACGAACGGAGCTAACTTGGTATATAAAACAAGTGGATTTAAACAGAACTCTTCCTTTCGCCACAATAACCATGAGATTCACAATATTTGTTTTCATACTATACATTTCTCAGAAATACTGCTTAGAGTTCATTTGTGTTTAACAAACCATTAACATAGAAATTAATTTGAATTAATTATCGTTACTTCTAACATGCATATTGCATGGAAACTGTCCAGAGAGTTAAGAATATTCCCAGGGCCTTCTAGTTCATTAACAGCGGCCAAAATGTCAGCAGACATTTACATTCTCAGGCTTTGTTCCTTACTAAGCATTCATATTATACTTGCAAGACTATTATCTTGCTGCTAAGTTGACCCTTTAGTGGAGCTAGAAGGTATTGGAAACATGAAATACATGAAATACAAAATTATATAATTAAAATTCTAGTTACAAAGAGCTGATTTTTCCAATAAGGTCAGTGGTTTGAAATATTTTACAAAACTCAAATTTTAATTGTGGTTTAGTCGCTTTTAATAAGTTGTAGGACACACGTAAAATATCACAAATGTACAGGTAACTAAACAAAAATAGGCACTGAAAAACTGATATTTAAATGATAGACAATAAAAATACATACTTCATTCCAATGACCTACTGTGTAAAAACATCAAATGTGAAAATGGTTTACTTTAAGGAATAATAAAAGTAGTCTAATTTGTTTTTTTAGTATTTGTAAGATATATATTGTTACATATGATTAATTTTGTCCAGAAACAACAAAATTACATTCTCTACAGTGTTGAAGGTTATTGCTTAAACTCTTGCATTAAACAGCTTGTATTATCTGATATTAATAATTCTGACAATAATCAACACTCAATATGCCCTATTTGAGTTACCTACACTGTCCAGACACCCTGCTAAGATGTTACTAATTGAAAACCGACTTATTGTTTTGACTTTTTATTTCTTTGTTATTTTGGATATTTCACTTAGGGATATCACTCTGGATTTTCTAAAAGCACCTCCCCAATGTTTTTCTGAAAATTAATTATTACCAGTTAGTTAATTCTCTAGCGTTAGTCCTGCAAACCATAAATACTGTAATGAATCATGTGCACTGACTTGTATGCAGTGAAAAATTTGGACACCACCCCTAACCACATTGCACACCCAAAACATGACCCATAACCCACGTTGCACACCAAGGACATGCCCCATCACCCCATTACATGCACATTACATGCCCCCATAACATGTCCCCATCACATGCCCCCATAAGACCCTGGGCAAAGTCTTTACATGTAAATGTAAACTTTGTAATATTATATGCAACTATTTTCAAAATACATTCAACAATTTTTATTTGTAATAAAAATGTAACTGAAAAATTGCATTTCTTATTTTTCCTCCCTTTTTCTGCAGCAACATTGCACCCAAAGGACTTCACACAGCACCATACAGTACCCACAGCACTTGCCATTCATCTATATTGCACCCACAGCAGTGAGCTTGCATTCATATTGCACACAATTTGGCATGCCACAGTGTCACAGAACATACCACAGTGTCACTTTTTCCCACAGAACTGCCCAAGCAGAACATGCCACACCATCACTTTGCAAATTAAAATAAGCCACTGTCAGGTACCAATTAACAAGACACAGTCACTTTGTTATTTTCATATGCAGCAGTCAGTTTGCCTATTAAAATATGCCATCATTTGTCAATTAAATATGCCTCAGCTTGCCCATTAATATGCCAGTGTTATTTTGCAATAATATGCCACAGCCATTTTGCCATTAATATGCCAGTATTATTGTGCCATTAATATACCACAACCAATTTACCCATTAGTATGTCAGGATTACTTTTGCCATTGATATGCCACAGCCAATGTGCCCAGTAATATTCCAGTATTATTTTGCCATTAATATATCTCAAATAATTTGCCCAATAATATGCCAGTATTATTTTGCCATTTAATATGCCCCAGCCAATTTTCCCAAAATTATTCCAGTATTATTTTGCCATGAATATGCCCCAGCTAATTTGCCCAAGAATATACCAGTATTAATTTGCCATTTAATATGCCACAGCTAATTTGCCCAATAATATACCACTATTATTTTGCCATTTAATATGCCACAGCTAATTTACCCAATAATATGCCAGTATTATTTTGCCATTAATAAGCCCCAGCCAATTTGCCCAATAAAATGTAAGTGTTATTCTGCCAATGATATGCCAGTATTATTTTGGCATTAATTTGCCCCAACAAATTTGCCCAATAATAAATGTGTCTGACGTCTTTTGATCTCCCCAGCCACCATCTCTGCCAGCAAACAAGGTTTTTCTTTTTTTTTAAAGGGCAGCTTTTTTGTGTGTGTGTGTTTTGTGCCCTAAGCCCTAGTCATTTGCCTTGTGCTAAATACAGTGCTGCTTGTATGTTCGACAAATGTGGTTGAAGCATCACCAGTGTAGTAGAGTGCCAGAGCCAGAGGCTCCATCAAACCTCCACAATATAAATGAAAAAAATCACGGATGGCTCAGCATTGATAAAGTGAATTGGAATTTATAACTACAAGTGGCATAGTTGCGACCTGATGGTTCTATCTCAAGCCATGGCTTGTCAGAATTGATCGGGTCGAAACGTTGCCACATGACAGAATAATTAAAATTCCCTTTATCAGTGTTGAGCCATACGTGCTTTTTTCACCGACTTGGATGTTGACAATTTTCTCATTGCACTGTGGCTGTTTGGTTATCACAGTGAGTACCATGGAAAGGGAGAGATACGTTTATTGCTTGTAGGGTTGCCACCTTTTCTTAAAAAAATACAGGCCATGCTATTGTATCTATAGATTTAACATTGCCAACTGTATGGTTGGCAATCTTAATTGCTTATAACACAGATGATTGCAGTATTCAGAGTAATTTTAATTGTATTTACCATTAACAACTCTTTGCTAATTAATGCCAGGAGAATTACATATTTATTATTTCATAGAATACACATTTCTAATAAATAAGTAAATCAAATGAAGTGTGCTGCTACTGTGTTTATTAAATAGCCTCAGCTGTAACCTAACGGTGTCAGCTAGCTTTGTCTGTGACTGAAAGATTACTTGTCTAGTTGAAATAAAAAATTCACTGTATTTCTCCAGATGAAGATAAACTACTGGAATAACATCAATAAATGCCAATGTCTGTTTTTCCCTGTGTTAAGGCAGTTACGGTTAACATTGCTCCCTGTAAATTTGGTGTAGATTTATACATATTACAGCTCAATCAATTTCAGGTTTAAAAAGTGACATAAAAACATTGTATATTTACTACACTAAACTTTAACTCCTTCCCCAAATCCAGCATCACAATGACCATGCGGCACACTAACCTGTGGTCCCCTTGTTGGATGAGTTCACTCAAAGTGTCCGTTAAATTCAGTATAATTGCTCCATGCCACAACTTCTGCAAAGTCACTTTTTATATTTTGAGGCAGGAACCCAAAGGGTCTGTAAATACCCTGAGTAGACTCTAATTTGATCTCTCTCTTTCATTGCGGCAGCTGCAGTATTGCTGATAACATTTGCACCAGCACCTGAGCAGCTGTGACAAGTGCTGGGGTGAAACTCCATGAACCTCCTAAAATACAATAAAAGGTGCAATAACTCTTATACATGGGACCTCCGTGATTGCACCTATATTTACTTTACCAGCACATTTAGTAGTGTCAAGTTTTATACATCCCCTCCCTATATGTGTAAAAGAGCAGGAGAAAAACACAATGCAACTGTTGCACATAAAATGTGGGTATAACTAATTAGCAGAGACATTAAAACCAAATTAAAAAATGGCCACGCACTTTCAACATTACCGAATTAATATGAAATAAAATTATATTTGCCATTTAAGAGACTGTAGCTGAGTTTCAAATTAGCAATCTGTTCATTGCGCTGGTTAGTGAAGGTGCTGTGATTGCTTTTAAGCAACATTTACAGTTGTTTACTTTATCAGGTGGAGCAGCCCATGAATGCCTAGAGAAGAGAAAGCTTACAGCTGAGCAGCACATAAATCACTGGGATATCAACACTGCCAATAGCAGCTGTAGCTACAAAGGTATTGATTTCCCTCTACTTATGTTTTCTTTTTTGTGTTTTTTTTTGTACAGATATTGGTGCCACCTCATTCTACAAATGAAGTTACAGTGCAGTTCTGCCCATCTGTTTTTGGCAAAGGAACTCACAAGGCATCCATCACCTTTAAGAATCCACAGGTATGTCTCTATATAAAACAGAAATGATGGTCTACTGTGAGACAGCATGACCCTTTACAAAGGACATGCGTAGAAACTGGGGGTACCAGTAATTAGGATGTCATTAGCCTAATAAACTGTAAATAATTAATGTCAAAAATATTTATTGAAAGTGTTATTGTATACCACATACCAGAAGGTTAGGGTTTACTAAATATTGAGCATATGTGAGACTTTTATGAGACATAGTGTCCAATCACCAAAAAGGTCCTCATATCCTGATTTTTGGAATGACTTTGATGATACACAGCTCATAAGTATTACAAACTTACAGAAGATTTGGAGGATTTAAATCAGCACCACAGTTAAATATAATTACACGTTACATGACATTACATTACCATGTATTTATATATACCAACAATCTACGGAGAGATTTATAACAGAGCATAAAAGGGGGATACAGACAAAATTAAACAAACAGACTCAGACTAAAATGTGAGGTAGCGTGCCCTGCTCACAGGCTTACAATTTAGAATGAATGGAGATCACGAGAAACATAAGGTGAGAGAAAAAGCAGGAGGAAAGGTAGGGGAGTTTTGTCCCCTTATCTCTGTTCCTTATAACATTTTGGTAGTGGAGGCATTTGGGACTGTGGCAGCTGTGTGAGTTACACCAGAAGTTACTAAATATGTGATCTGAATTGAAAGACTGAAGACTCCAGCCACATAGAAATTAAAGTAGTTGAGTAATGTAGGCAGTAATATACTATTAATAACTGTGTATGGGTGAGGGTGTCAGGTGTTTGATTGAGAGGCCAAGTCACATCATGTGGTGAACCAAATCTATAATGTTCATTGGCCTTGAGGTGGTATGGATGGGTAGATGGAATGGTAAAAAGATACAGAAAACAGATACAAAGTTAGCATAAATGGCATAAAACAGAGAGTAGAGGATACAACATATTGTAGATACAGAGAGAGATTAAGTTCAAAGTAGAGGTTTTTGGATATATAGCTCAGATCAGTCTCAGTCCAATAGCTGGCGAGGTGGGCCTGGTAGTTGCCGCTGTGTGTGAAGTTCCCAGGGTGGCTCAGAACAGTGGGAGTCCAATTGCTTGGAAGAGTAGGCCTGACAGTAGCTGGTATGTGTGTGAAATTTCTGGAGTGGCTTAGAACAGTGTGAGTCCAATTGCTGGGAAGGGTGGTCCTGATAGTAGCTGGTGTGCGTGTGAAATTCCTGGAGTGGCTCAGAACACTGAGTCCAATAGCTGGTAAGACTGGGCCTGGTAGCTGCTGGTAAAGAAACATAGGGAGTCCAATTGCTTGGAAGAGTAGGCCTGACAGTAGCTGGTGTGTGTGTGAAATTTCTGGAGTGGCTTAGAACAGTGTGAGTCCAATTGCTGGGAAGGGTGGTCCTGATAGTAGCTGGTGTGCGTGTGAAATTCCTGGAGTGGCTCAGAACACTGAGTCCAATAGCTGGTAAGACTGGGCCTGGTAGCTGCTGGTAAAGAAACATAGGGAGTCCAATTGCTTGGAAGAGTAGGCCTGACAGTAGCTGGTGTGTGTGTGAAATTTCTGGAGTGGCTTAGAACAGTGTGAGTCCAATTGCTGGGAAGGGTGGTCCTGATAGTAGCTGGTGTGCGTGTGAAATTCCTGGAGTGGCTCAGAACACTGAGTCCAATAGCTGGTAAGACTGGGCCTGGTAGCTGCTGGTAAAGAAACATAGGGAGTCCAATTGCTTGGAAGAGTAGGCCTGACAGTAGCTGGTGTGTGTGTGAAATTTCTGGAGTGGCTTAGAACAGTGTGAGTCCAATTGCTGGGAAGGGTGGGCCTGATAGTTACACATGCTGGAACTTTACAGGATATAGAAGTGTTTTGGATCTGATCAAAGGTCAGTTATGTTGATGTGCTGGTCCAAATTATTTAGATACGTGCACGGAGAGAAAAGACACTGACACGCTTGTGGAGTCAAAGCAAATCTCTGATTTATTAAGTGCTGATTATATACTTCAAGGATATAGGGTGGGGATAGTTATTGTGTTACTAATTGATTGGTTATAAGTGATGAATGATTGACAAACTACGCCGTTATGCAAATATAAAGGTTCTCTTAGCTAAGCTACGTAACAGGATGCAGCTGCATCCTGTGAAGTAACATCTCTTTCTGTTAAGCACAGCAATTTTCTGCATCATGTCAGTTTCTTAGAAAGCAAGTGTCCATTTTTTCTCATATTGCCATGACAGTCCCCCCTTGGATCACTTGATTGAAGACTATCCCTATCACCTATCGGGCCCGTGCGGCGTACCTTTCGTCACTCCTCTTCACCTGCAGGGATGGCCACTTATCCCTTGTGGACAAGCACCCGGTAACAGGGCTTTGGCATTACCTCACAGGGTCCATCTGTCCCTATCACAGGAGCGTTTCATCTTGGGAAAGGGGGCCTGTAAGGGATCTCGCATTCTCCACCAGGCCATCTTCTTCATATTAGACAACATGAGATAATGTATAATATGGTCATTATTATAACAATTATGATACCCAACTGTATCAAGGCAGAGGTATCAAGGTGTCCATCCTTTGAACCACCCAAAATATTGGTCCCAGCGGTCAGGAACACCTGAATTAGTTTCAGTTCTTCAGATAAATTGGTCAATTTTATAATTGCAAGGGTGACCTTATCATTTGGACCAGTGTTACCAGGTATGTATGTGCAAAAGGTTTCACCAATCATTTTACACATCCCTCCTTTCTCTGCTAAGATCATATCTAAAGCTATTCGGTTTTGGAAAGTCATTTTAGAGGTAGCTTCTAATTGTTCTGCTACACCTTACAATCTGCTGGACTTACAATCTAAAAAAATTCAAAGTATCTCTCTCATAAATATGGAAGGCCTGCCATAACTATCTAAATATGTTACATAATGGCATAACCTGATGACCTAAAAACACATATGGTCACAAAACTAAGTTAAATATCTATTGTTCATTGCTTCTCTTACCCTGCCTAATACAACCCCTAAGGATATTAGTTAGCAGTTCTCTAAAACCAATAGATGCATGTAAAAAAAATAAAACATATTATTCCGGTGTTTGCAATTCCCCAGGACTGTTGTTGACTAAATACTTTAAAGTGACTTGGAGCAAAGCTGAACATGCATTCAGAACATACAAAATGGCATGCATTCAGACATAAAGCGTCAGTCAGACTAAATGACAGCGGACAAAACAACATGGTCTCCCATCCACAACGTGATTCCAGAGGCCCCTTCAGTCCATATAATATTCATACTGTTCTCCCCTTTTATTCTTAGAAATTGACATTGTCTGTTTTTAAGGATAACCATCAGGAGTTGCTTGGTCAACATAATCATTGTATCCGAGGTGATAATTAGCAACACTGACATCACACATGCCAAACCACTTACAAGTTTCGCTCCAAGTGATCCTAGCCAATTTCCCAGTCCCAGGGGATCTCACGGACTACCTGTGGACACTTTTTAACCTGCTCCTTAAATCCATAATCCTTCTTGATGAAACCTTTTTTTACAAAAAAACTAACTTATTTCAAAATATCTGAAAAATGACCTAACATTCTCTGTATAAAATTCCGCAAAAAATACTATCAAAATACAATTTCTTTATGGGTCGACTAAATCGTGTTTGTTAGTCAACCTAATTGTTAAATTTCAAAAGTTCACTATACTCTAAACATTCCCATAATAACACAATTAAACAAATCTTTACCATAAAAATTACAAATCATCAATAACAATTGTATACATATATACTCAATGAAAATATACTTCCCAACAAAGATGATCTGCTGTAGACAGTTGTATCTGTTGCAGACTCCTGGGTGATTTATTTGCGAGTTATCCTTAGGGTGAAGACTTAGCTTATGTTGGCTAGTGGTCAGGGTTTATTATGCCCATCAAAACACTAACTTGCTGCTCCTTTGTTGGCCTGTTTGTCAATACAGGAATGTGCTTTACATAAATAACGTGAATCCAGGAGTTGATTTGAACAACTTTCACAACAATATTACGATAAACTTTGTGAGAATTCTGTTACATGAGTTGGAAAACTTTTTCTTCTTTTAAAAATAAACTTTTTCTTTAGAAATAATTATGATCAGCATTAAATTTGTTGGTGCACTTTCAACTTGTCTTTTGTTGGCTGTACAGCTTTAATCTACATGAAAATAAAACTCGAAAAAATTCCAGTTAGTAACATGCAATATTTCACTAAACATCCTCAATTAGTTGAGGATCTCACATTTATTTTGCAGTCTCTAATCTTATTAATCTTCACATTAAAATATAATTAAAACATATTATTACTGCTAGTCTGTGTTGCAATATAATTATAAAAACTCGTCAAGCTGAACCAGTCTTTTGTTCTTGAAATATTATTACTCTTTTTATAATCATAGTTCAATCAATTGATAATGTGAGAATATGTTCTCATACATAATAATCATGTATCTCTTTACCATTAGGACATATACTATCATGATTAGACCACATAACCATAACTCATAACACACAGAACTTCTCAACAACTAACAGTAACTGGAATTCTGGCCTGATCTCCCCCTCGTCATTCAACAATTGTTTCCATGTAATACTACACAATTTACCACCTTTATATTTTTTTTCTAACCTCCGGTAGGCACTTGGCAAACCATTTTCCTCTTTTTGTCTGCCACTTACTGCTCGGGCAAGCAGTAGCCCTTCGGGACACTTATATTATTACCCATTGGACTCAATCACTTCCTGGGACTTGTCCACAACTTAGTCTTGTGACCTACTGTATATTACGTTTAGTAAGATACGTACAATACATCTTGGACTAAACGCAGGCTACATTCTAGTTTGCTTCATGCCATTTCTATTCCCATCAATTTGTTTTTTTCCCCATCACTCTTGCAGTGTACAATCTTTAAAATTGACGGTGACCTACTGAAGACGGCTAATTACAGCACAATTGAAAGCAAAACAAATGTTATGTACGTGCTCAACAACTGAAAGAAAATAATTTTTAGTAACGGCTCACAGATTAATTTTAATGTCTGTAGCTTGTGAAGCAACTTTTAACCTTACAGAAAAATTACATTGATTTTCCTCTCTTGATTTGACTGATTAAATGTATCTGGACTGACAGTTCTAGCAATTTAAACCATCTCGTAGCCGGGTTGCTGACTATTCTAAAAATCAACTAATGGCAGTGCTTCTAGGACGAGCGTTAACTGTTTCTGATTGTGCCTGAATTGAGAGAACTATTCTCCATTAATATCTACTTCATTTGTTTCTGCTTCATAACTGCATGAAGAACACTTCACAGTAAGGTCCTGGGATTCATGACCATCCTAGTACCACGTGTTATATTTCAAAATCCAACAGATTAGAAAATGACATACGAATATGGGGCATTTGCCTCATTGTTCCTGTATGCTATCAGATACATTTTTATAACGCAATACTTGTGAGCCAGAGGCAATGTTGGCCCTCAGGTATCTGTTACCCTGTGAAAGAAAATGAAAATTGCCATTCGTTACTTTTTTAAAAAACATGTCTTATTTTATACCAGCATTTAATTCAGATGTATTCTATAACTCAGGGGTTCATTATGTGTATATACAATTTCAATTTATACATAGTAGTTTAGGTTGAAAAAACACTTGCACAAAGTTCAGTCTAGTAGTGCACCTCAGAAGGATAGGAGAAAGGATGAAAATAAGAGTCAGATAGATGAACATGACAGTACAAAATAGATGAGTAGCTGATACAAACTTCAATGGCTGTTCCAAGAGCCACATAAGACAGGATAAATGCCAAATTTGATGAAGTGACCGGTAACAGATAACACAAAATGCTAATACATTTAAATGTTTAAGTAGACATTTTCATTTATTATCAGTATTTTGTGTTGTCTATAAATGCCCATTTCAACATATATTGAAAAAAGACTTGTGTCCATCAAGTTCAAACCTATTCCTTTACTTCTGTTGATCCAAAAGAAGGCAAAAAAAACCACCTCATTTCAGCAATTTTGAATTCTGCTTTCAATGGGGAAAAATTCCCCTTTGACTCCAATTGACAAACAGATTTAGAAAATTGGGCAGGCTATATGGGCAAAATGGTTCTTATCTGCCAACACACTCTATGTTTCTAAATATTAAACCTATACTAACATACATAGCCCTCTATGTTCCAGTTCATTAAAAAAGTATCCAGGCCCCTTTTAATGTATTTGTAGCACCACCCCTACAGGCAGTGAACTCCGAACCTCTATTGTACCTACGGTAAGAAAATTGCTTCCACTGTGGCAGACTAAATCTCCTTTTTTCAGTCTTAGCAGTTGACCCTTTGTACTGTTCTGTTAAACAGGTCTTTAAAGAGCACTTTGTATTGGCACTGTACATATATTTATATAACATTATCATATCCCCTTTAAGATGCCATTTCTCTAGTGTGTACAAATGTAATTTTTCCAGCCTTCCCATTCCCCTTAGTAGTTTTGTAGCCCTCCTCTAACTGTATTAGCCCACTTAATTTTGTGGTATCTGCAAACACTGAGACATGGCTCCCTATGCCCACTGGGAGACCATTAATAAACAAATTAAAATAAAGAGGTCCCATGGCCAATCCTTATCACATCTGTCCAATTTGAGAACTTTTCCACCACTCTCTGCATTCTATATTTCAGCCAATTGCCAATCCACACACAAACATTTGGCTCCAAGCATATTTCAGTCAATTTGTACAGTATTCTTTTGTGTGGAAATGCATCAAATTACTTAGCAAAGTCTAAGTTAATTGTATCCACCGCAGCACCAATATCCATGTAGAAAAAAGTTAAACATATATAATTAAATTTTTTTTTTTTTTATAAAGTTTGAACTAACCTTTGTAAAATCAAACCACATAATCAGTTTTGCACATGTACATTGCTTACACATAATCTATAAACTGGACCTGCTGTCATTAACCCCTTTCCGCTTGTAAGATGTTCTATGCCATCCTACTTTTTAGTGCCTAAAAACTAGTAGGACGGCATAGAACGTACAGTGATTACCAGCTCATCGTGACTCCACGCTGTGTGCAGTTCCCAGGGACTTGCAACGGTGGCCCCACTGTCAGATGAGGCCACAGTGGCCTCAGTCTGACAAAGAAAATGTAGCTGACACTCAAAGTGATCGGGGCCAGGAGCAAAAAGACGCTGGTTTGATGCTTTTGAAGTCAAGGATCAAAGCACCAACTGGCATAGAAACATAGAAACATAGAATGTGTCGGCAGATAAGAACCATTCGGTCCATCTAGTCTGCCCAATTTTTTTTTTGAGTACTTTTATTAGTCCCCCGTTCCCGGTCTTATAGCTAGGATAGCCTTGTGTCTATCCCACGCATGCTTAAAATCCTTGACTGTGTTTACATCTACCACTTCTGCTGGCAGGCTATTCCATACATCCACTACCCTCTCTAAAGTAATACTTCCTGATATTACTTTTAAATCGTTGCCCCTCTAATTTAAGACTATGTCCTCTAGTTGTGGTAGTTTTTCTTCTTTTAAATATACTCTCTTCCTTTACTGTGTTGATTCCCTTTATGTATTTAAATGTTTCTATCATATCCCCCCTGTTACGTCTTTCCTCCAAGCTATACATGTTAAGATGCTTTAACCTTTCCTGGTAAGTTTTATCCTTCAACCCATGAACCAGTTTAGTAGCCTTCTCTGAACTCTCTCCAAAGAATCAATATCCTTCTGCATGATGGGGTTAATGTAATTTTAGTCCAAACAATGTAATGCTGCTTCTTTAAAAATGAATAAATAAATAATATAGTGTAAAATAATTTGAAGTTAAAACCAGTGACACATTTATCACAGATAATAAACCACAGTCCACAAAGAAATATCATAGCCGAGTAGAGAATTGGGTTTGAGTCCGATTTTTATTGTTGAAGTATATAAACTGCAAAAATAGCCAACTCTCCAGTGGACAATATATGTCTCAAAGGAGTTTCTTTGCCAATTTCATTAACAACCAGGTGCATCAGAACAGCAAATTGTTCAATAATCTTTGTAGATGTGCCAGAAGCTTATAAGCATTCCTGTTATGTTTGTTGATAGTACCATATTTACTCTGTCTGCAACTCCCTGATGCCAGCCTTCTCCATAATTGAGGTTTTAGAAACAGCTGCATAAGGAAACAGTTGAGTATAACCAACACTGCCATCTATGTGTATATATTTATTTACTCTTCAAAGAAATCATACCTTTTTTAAATTAAAAATACACACTATTAGTATAAATAACATTTTTAGTGGTGGGTTGCAGATATCATTTTAGAGATTGGTATTGCAGCTGGCATTGTCCATATTGATTTTTTTAAGGGAACAACTTAAATATAAATTGTAAACAACACTCTGGGGGCTATTCTCTAAAATTTGGGGAGAGGAGGTCTAATTGGGGGGTCGAATAAAATAAGATTTGAATTCTCAACTTGACCTCCTCTTGCTATTCACTAAACAAAAAAAGTGTCTGTGGCCCCCTTTAATAACCTCTCCCCAATAAAATGAACACATATGAAATAAAGTATCTACCTAACCTCCCTCCCCCCTCTACACCTCTACCTTGCCCAGGATGGGGGTGGGGGGTTGAGCCAATACCCATCAACCCCCTGGCATTCAACGGGAGTCCTGTGGGGAAAAAAAACTAACACTACAAATACCTGTAATTAATGCCCATAAAAAATCCTCATCTTCATCCCAGGGACAGGAGCCATACAAAAATAAAAATAATCCTACTTTTGTAAAGAAAACACAACAAAAAACACCCCATTTCCTTATAAGAAGGACCGAGAACCTTTAGCCAGCTCTTGGTCCCAATTTAAATAGGATCCCAGGGCCACTAAGAGGGTTGGGAGCCTTTTAGGCAGCTGCTGGCCCCATCTTTTAAACAAAGTATGACACACTTTTTTTTTTATATAGGTGGGACAATTTTACTGTACCTGTTAAAAAATGGAGGGTATTAAATAGAGGATTTTCAGTCTAACTCAACAGCCTGAAAACCCTTTTTACCCCTTCCCTATTAAATTGAATGGGATGCCTTCACTGCATCTCAATATTGAAAAAATAGTGCGGTCAAGATAGGGGCATGTGAGTTTGTCCGAGTCTTGACTTCCAAAGGAATAGAATGGTTTTGCTAAAGTGGGTACACTTTTACAAATTGACATGAGGTCGAGATGGGTGTTTAAAGGGAATGACTGACAAGAGGAGTAAAGGCGCAATTGTCCCTCAGGACACTCTCTTACCTGACTCACTGGCCCACTTTAAACTGCACCTCAACAGAGTTGTGTTGGTCAAGCAGCCATCCAGCTAAAACGAGATACTGTATAAAATCGATAGAATGGGAAGCTCTGGGGTCAAATATGCACCATAATTTGTAACTTCTACTTTTGGTCTTTTACCCCATCCCACGTCTGCCTCATTTGATTATGCTCTTTTGAATTACCTGTCCCACCTGTGAAAGGAGAGTGCCTTCTTGTCTCTAACCTCTAATTTTCTATATGTGAGGTAGAGAATGGATAATAAATGGTGAATTGGGAAGGACATTTGCTGCGACAGACAATTTAATAATGTTCTGTGCAACTTCACAGATATTGCCAGTATTGTCATTGTATGGACATATGCTTATCCATGCTTCCTGTCTATACTGTTGTGTTTTTAACCAGTTGCCTTTTCTGTATATCTATATATCAATCTCTGTATCTTATCTATCTGTCAGTATATCTCTTTGGTTACCTGTCTTGCCTTCCTGTCTATGTGTGATGATGACAGGAGATCATGGTAAAGTTGCACTTTGGGCCATTAACTTATTTTATCCATCGGTCAAGGGTTGCCAGCCACCTCCTGGGTGTTTAAAATAGATGCACATAGTGGTATTTAAAACTTCTCATCTAGAGTTATTTAATGAAATGCCATTCTTTGGAATGTACTAAAACAGTGTGCATTATGGACATACCACCACACCTTTTACAAGTAAAAGACTTCTACTACACTGCATTTGTTATCGCATTACTAGCATCGGAAATGTTATAAGTGCTTTTACTTTCGACCATGATGTTCTGCACTGCTGCTTCTGCAGCTAAATCAAGCAGATGATGGTTCAAATCAAGAAATTGATTTAGCAATACAAATGGGAGCTCTTTTACAAAACCCACACATCGAATCTTTTAATGGGCAATTCCAAATGGTTATCAAGTCACTCAGTCATAATTTTGCTACATATATATAAATATATATATATATATATATATATATATAAATATAAAAAAAAAAAAAAATATATATATATATATATATATACATTAAAATGCCTATCTTTATATATACCGATATACATTTTTGTCTAAAAAATACAGTTGCTTTCATGCAAAGCTGTTAATTTCATCCAATTTGTGACATCAGCACGTAGACAAAGTCTACATTTTATTTTTTTATTTTCATAGATAGATGTACAAATGATGTTGCAAGATGTTAAAAGGATAAAGAACACACAAAATACACAATACATCACTTGATTAATACAATTGATGTGTAGGTTAACTGAGGAAAAATGAACAAATACCATATTTACGCGAATCTAATGCGCTCTTCAAATTTTGACACCTTGAAGGTAAAAAACGTTTTCGCTGGAGAATGTAATGCACATTTGTACAAGTATTTTTCTAAAACAATCAGTTTATGCTACCAACTTACGATAGTTTTATTATTTATTACACTAATATACAACAATATTATGGCATTTCTATAAGTAAGAGAGGGTAGTAAGCATGCACGGTTTGTCTTTATTGCCTTGTGCTTTCCTTTTTGTTAATAGCAACATTTTGGGGGTTTTGTTTTAAGTTGTAACATAAAAGATAAGGAAATCTAATGCACACTCAAATTTTGGAGACAACGTATTGAAAAAAAAAGGTGCGCATTAGATTTGAGTTAATACGGTAATTTCATGCAACATGTATAGCTAAATTAGTGAGAATAAATGTTAATTTTAACTCAATTAACCTACACCACACTTCTAGTGAATACTGTAGAACCCACCGTTTTTACTTGCCATCTTTTATATGGCGGAGTTCTTTAAGATTAATTTGAAGGAAACATCATCCATTGGTAACAAGTAGTGTTTCCTTTTAGAATGTAAAAGGTTAATTACTGTAATGTAAAACTGTACCATATACAGATATTATATTTACAAAAATTATAGTGATAATTATAGCTTAGTGATGATGCAGGGCATCGGATTTCGGATGACCTGCATTATCACTCCACACAGAGAATGCAAGCAGCACTTACCAGAGGGCTGGTGAGGGGAGATCTTCTCCCCAGCCAGTGCCTCTACCGGCATCCCCCCCCCCCCCCCCCCCCGCTAGCGCTGGCACCCCCGGGGTGATAATTGATAATTTCAGTCACATCAGTTTCTCATTACCATGCTGCATCTGGTGAAGAGGGAAGATAAAGGGGTGGATGTAAAATCACCTGTGACTAGTATTGTTACTAATAATGTATTATAGGGACCAAATTACACCTCTCATTATGCAATCAGGATGTGAAAAGCCTGTTTGGAATTCTGTTGTCATTTAACTTTATATTATAATATACTATATGTTTTGTTATTGTTTAAATCGCAACAGCTACAACAGTATTTTAAATGAAGTTCTATGTGAAGAGGATGTTTGTTTATGTGATAATAGGTACCACTTGTATGGACAACACTTCGAAAGACTGTCAATGGGCAGTGACCTGTACTCTACTTTAACAAAAAAACAGTGTTTGTAGTTTCCTGAGGGTTCCATATTCGTTTGTCTGCCAAAATGAAGTTGTTTAATACAGTTTAAATTATTTGGTAGATAAAATGTGTTGGCACTTTATTAGTGAGGAATAATAGTATAGAGGGAGTTCTATAAAAAGGCTACATATGGGGCAAAGTTATAAAATAATGAACCAATCACCATGGGAGCCAATTCAATGTTCCTGCTGATTTATCCAGTTTAGTAGCCCAGCCCCATGAATGTTCTCAGTATTCAAATAGTCCCTCACATCTTCAGAAAATGTACAATTCATCCTTCTAAAATGCCCATTAAGCAAGAGCCACCCAACTGTCACTGTCCCCCAATAAATTACTGTTGCCATTACCTTCTCTTCCTGCTTTTTATTTACGTGTCTCCTGTCCCTGTAGATTGTAAGATTGTAGAAATAATATAAGTGACTAAGTCACTTTTTAAATCCATGTGAGCTGTTAAATGCAAAAGTAGACATTTCATGAAGGAGGTACAATTTGTCAATGTGTGATTGTAGGGTCTGAGAATAGGCAACTGCTAGTACCACCTATTTTTCTGTATTGAGGATTGTAAGTTTGCGAGCAGGACTCTTCATCATGTATTGGTCTGTCTCAGTCGTTCTAATATAGTCTGTAGTTACATTTTATGCACTATACCAAGTGCTGTGTCATTTATTTGGATATAAGAAATATAAATGTTAATGTAATGTAATAACCATTGTAATCTTCAATGAACTTTTTCACACCACAGATTACTAGCTAAAAAACACAATAACATCAGTCATCATGCTTGGATTATCATTCGATATGAATAATGACTCACTACTAATAAAACATTTCCATCTTACAGGTGGAAGAATGGATATTCCATCTTTCTGGGATAGGCCTTGTGCCACAACCAATGGAATCAACAAGCATAAGTTCCTGTGTTGGAATTATATCCTCTGTCACAATTCCCTTCAAAAATCCCACTGATGAACATGTTCTCATTGATGTGATTCTAACCGGTAATGTATTCTAATAACAATTTAGCAATAAAAAATGCAATTATTTTAAAATTGCTTTGGATTAATTTAATTACAAACCGTGCCCCAATGTACCTAAAGGTTAGGCATAAACTAATGAGACAGTATAAAAGAACATGCTTCACTGTTTAATAATGATGAATATCTCAATAAACGCACTGCATAAAATCTTAATAGAAAATAATAGCCAAGGTATTAAACCCAAAAAAACTCATCTTTAACATTTGAGCCCCTAGGGGTTAAAGGACATTTTGGCAGCATTAGTATGTAGCTCAAGATTTACCATAACTCTTAATTGTATTTTCTATCTACTTGTCTTCACAGAAGAATTGTATATCAATGCAATACCATGGCTAATGCAATACTGATCTACAAGCATACAATTATCCTTAGTCGCCATTTCGTTTTTATAGCATTGAATTGTGTGCCTGTGCCGACATATAGAGTAAAACGTAAAACTTAAATTAATTATATTGTGATGCATTTATTTTAGTTTATGGTGTCATTTATGACACTCCATTTCCTATGGAGGCTGACATTTGTAAATAAGCCTTCTGTTTCTGAAACAGAACAAACTGTTCCATGTCTTTATCTTATGTCTTGAGCCTTCACATCAATGGTAAGGATTAAAACAAGATTGTATGTCTTCAGAAAGAGTAAAAGTTTGATGTGCTTTTGAATCCCAATGTTAGTTTTAGTAGCGTGATTCGTATGTCTAAATATAATAGAGAATAGATTTACACATTGTGGATTCATCTACTTTCTTGTAGAATAAATTCAACTGTGCTACCAAAAGATATCCTGCTTTCCGCTTCTGGCTTACTATCCAGGCTGTCGCAGTCGCTACGGCACCTATATGAGCCAAAGTTAGTGTATAATAGGGATATATATCTTTGCCTAAAAAAATAGTTTACTGTTTCTAACCTCACTATTATTGGCTCCAGCTAGGATTAAAAAACACTTAACAACAAGCATTTCTTAAAATTAACATAATATGTAGGCAATTGTGTATGCTCTGTTGATTAATGTAATCTTGTTTTTATGTAACAGATGAAGTCCAAACACATCATAGTCATCATTATCACGTTACTTTTGAAATGCTGAAGTTAGCTTTTTGTGAAAGGGACACCATCACGTGAATATTGTAATGTGAATGTAGTGCAGGGACCTCTGAACTGCAGCGCTACAGCTTACTTAGCTGACAGAGTATTATGGGAGAAGTAGGTCATCTGCAACTGGAGGGCCGCAGTTTGGAGATCCCTGATGTAGAGGATAAAAATTACTTGCATATAGGGATAAAAACACCAGAGCATAGGTGCATGTACAGGAGAAAAGAAAAGAAATATAGTGTAATGCACTACAGTTCTAGAGTGTCATCGGGTAATGTTTAGTTATCACACTCACAAACAAATGAGCGATTCAGGCAAATCAACATATAAAATCTGAATTGATTCCATAATCTTTAAAAATATAAAGAATACATTCCTCAGAAATACATAAAAATGGCAATATTAAAAAACGAAATACACGTACAACAGACAATAGCACATAAATTGCAACTTGCGTGTAAAATGTCCTGATAGGATAGTTCAAATCCTTCCTGCTGCCACCAGGTTAGGGTATTCAGGTACTCCGGAAAAGCTGTAGTCTTGGTCTCAACGTGTTTTGGCGGCTAAAGTGCTTTAAAGTGCACTTTACATAAAGACAGATACAAAGATTTCTCCTGAGGAAGCCGACAGTGGAGCCGCCGAAACGTGTTGAGACCAAGACTAACACTTCAGAACTGTATTGTATTACACTATATTTTTTTTGTTTTCAGCTGAACATGCGCCTCTGCTCTGGTGCTTTTATGTTTTGAAGTGCTCGAGGAGCACTTATCTGAGAGCTGCAGTACTTGAGGAGAAGTATTCTGTATCACTACTTGCATATAGTGATAGCAGAATTCAAAAATAATATATAGCTTAATAGAAAAACGTTATCTATGCTAACACCTGATGATGACATCATCTTAAGACTTGATTTGCTAACAAACTATTGCAATGGGAATGTTTAATTTGCCTATTACATCATATGGTGATGTCATAAGCCAGAGGTTGCACAGGCATTTAAAATGTGTTTTTCTTTTCATACATGGATTTCCTTGTTATTCTTTTAACACAATGTGTAGATCATTTGTTATTATAAACATTCACAGTGCTAGCTATGTTTATGTGACCTTAAAATAGGCAGTTTAATAAGTAATAAGACTGTCTTTGATTATGTGTGATTAATACTAAGAATAATGGTCACCCTCTCCCTTTGTTGAAATATTGAATAATTTAAAAAAAAGAAAAGTGCATATTAAAAATAATGGTGTCAGTGCATGTTTGACATATAAACCTGGGGTTTTCTATGAATTAAGACATTTTATTTGACATATCAGAATTACAAAATGCCTTTACAAAGCATTACAAAATCTGCTTTATTAATTCTTGTTAGAACAGCACCACCTTTATCAAAAAGTTAAAATGTGATTCTTTTTTTCATACATACAGAAATAGAACTGTAGTTAAACATTTATTTCCATTTTAATATGCCTTAGTACACACACAGATTATTTTCATAGTGTTTTATTATACTAAGGTCAGTGACAAACAATACTGATACTTAACACAATTTCCAGGTTCAAACCTCAAATTATTTCAGGCATGACAAGGAAAGTGATTAAAAATGCAAAAGAGAAAAGAAAGGGAAGGGAAATGCTGTCACCTCCTATTTGAGAGTGTACTTTGAAGAACATTCATCCGTGAAGTACTTTTGTTAGAAAGGGCCTTTGATCACATTTCAACCATCAGTGCATTTATTTCGTTGAATTTGACATTGAAGTATACAAATATTTTTCCTTTTTTTTTGTTATATATTTCAGATCAAGAACAGACCATGCATCGTCTAAGTGCATCTGTTCTGCGCAATTCTATCCGTAAAAAGCCTGCTTTCTGTCTGCCCCTGAAGAAAACAAAAGGTACCTATTTTACATGCTTATGTTATGACATTTGTGTGACTAGAAACATAATGGCTACACTACTGCATTACTGCATTTATAAAACTTTCTTTTCAGGGGATGTACATATTTGCATGAAGATAATATTTTGTAAAATCTAGTATTGTTTCCATAAATTATATAAATGACCAGCTTTTGTTTTATTGTTTCATTATAATCATGCATTGCAACCAATATCATAAATAAATGAGGATTCTATAAAATGTTGTTTAATTGTTTCACAGCTAATGGAAAGTTAGAAAACATCAACGTTTATTAGATAGAAATATATTTGAATCAGAGAAGAAGATAAATAAATCATGAAAACACAGATTCGTATACTATGATATACTAGGACAACGATAAGAAACTTTTGCATAAGACACAGTCATGCGTAAAGCGCTAGTAAACTCTTATCCATTCAAACCTCCATTATAGAAGCACAAGTGAAAAATATAATGCCCAAAACATGAAGATAAAATGGCATGTACATAACATTTTAATCTCCGACTGACAGCCTTCATGCTACACTGTGAAGCTTGCAGGTTGATCCATTCATGAATAGACTCTCTCTGTGAGAACACTTGTTTTTACATATACTCAATAGGGGGCGCCCTAACCAACAGGGAGGGAGACAGGCAAACTGGGCTTACCTCCATCAGATATAAGCATCAAGTCGCCAAAACGATTGGCTGACCCAGAATCCAGATCGGCTCTGCTTCAGCTGCGAAGCAGAGCGGAGTATAAACCTGGCATCTGTTTAGTGAAACATGGGGTTTACAAAGCACAAAAAAAACAAAAGGCCAAAATCCTTTTTCAGCTTCATGTAAGTCGTAGTCCATAGAAGTCCCTCCTAGAATATATTCAGTTGTTTCCTAGTGTGTGTACATAGATTAATAGGGGACTTGATCCTCACCAGCTTTTCCTCACGTCTAATATATATATATATATATATATATATATATATATATATATATATATATATATAGTCGATGGTTTAATCACTCATAAGACGGTCTTGATAAAGATCCACGGTGTCGACCGAAACGTCGATGAGTTAGCATATTTTTCTTATGAGTGATTAAACCATCGACTTTTATTTACTAAGTCCTGTGAGTGCGTGCATTTCATTTGGATTTTCTGTGATATAGCAGCACAGCATCCGGGCCATTAACAGTTTTGTGACCACAAGCTGAGTGTATCATACCTTGGATTTTACATATATATATATATATATATATATATATATATATGTACAAAGGAGAATCATCTTACTGAAATCCATTATCCAAGCAGGTCACTTAACATATATGTTTTCTGAGTAAGTTTTAAAGCATAATATAATCTGGAAAACCTTTCCCACAATGACATACCACAGAGAGCCCTTATGACCTGGATGCTTCTTATCAGTATGTGGCTGTTTTTTGCTGAATTTCTGTGTCTGACTGTGCACAATGTTCTCTCTCTGACCCCATTTCCACTGCTTTAATTTTGACACTAAAATGACAATAATATTATTCATCCTGCTACATAGTGCTTGTATTAGTAAAACATTAAAACATTTATAATATGGGAAACTTTTAACTTTACATCAAAAAACATATCCCAATAAATAAGAATGAGACAATGTATTTATTTTTTTTAATGCTTTATTGTGCAAGAATTAAAAAAATACAATAATTGCGTTGTCGTGAAAGAAATCATTCAGATGATACAGAGTATAACAAACAACAATAATTCAGTGGGTTCATCTCCATCTTTCCCATACCCTTCTATCAGGGGGGAATTTGAGATGAAAAAAAATAAAAATAATAATATATAGATCACAGAGGTAGTGGATCGTTTTGAGGGGATACAATAAGTCAGCGATGTCTCTGTTTACCTTACATTCAATCTTCATTCATATCAGAACAGACACATTGCATCAGTCATACTAATCAATCACCTCATCAGACATTCAAGAGTCCTACTAGGGGTCCACGGTGTGGAGTTTGGGCAGGGAGAGCCCACATGGGGATTTAGTTATAATATAGTGTAATATCTTCAGACTACGAATCAATATTAAGGGGCCTATAGTCTAAATCTTTCCAGCGGGCCCATATGTCTCGAAATTCATCGGGTTTCGCATTTCTCACATAGAAGCCCTTTTCCATCAGATATTGGAATCTCAGTTGTGTGATGACTGCATTCCAGTTTATAATGCCTACCGTCCTCCAACAACGTGCCATTGTAATTTTTGCCGCCATAATAATATGTATTAGAAGCTTTTTCTGAGATTTCAGAATATTCGGGAAGTCAATGTGTAATAAAAAGATCTGAGGTGATAGTATTAAGTTGAGACCACAAAGTTCGACTATAAGATCTTGTATTTTTAGTTTTAGACTATCCAGAGCACAACAGGACCACCAGACATGGAATAAAGTTCCCACTTCTGTTGTGCATCGCCAACATATATTTGAGTTAGCCCTGTTAATCTTATGAAATCTACTCAGGGTTAAATACCAGCGTTTGGTAATTTTGAAGTAAAGTTCTATAAGGTTAATTGAATGGATGCTTTGTCGTGTCAGTGCATATGCCCTAGTCCAGTTCTCTATGGAGTAGTTTAAATTAAGTTCAAGCTCCCATCTGCAGGTTGGCTGGTCTTTCCCTTCTTGGATCAAGGTTTGTAGTAGTTTAGTATTTCTATAAATTTGTTTTGATTTTTTATGGATCTCAATCCAGTCTTCTAAAAACAGGGAGGCTAATGTATTTCTGTGTAAAATAACATTTTTAACTCTTAGGTATGTGAATACTTCACCTGTAGGCAGATTATAGAACTCTATCAGTTGTTGAAATAGTCTTATGGTGTTTTGAGTCATTATGTCTTTTATAGACGTTATACCACATTGTTGCCATTTCTTTAGACTGATGTCTGTGATAGAGTGTTGCACTACCTCAATCGGGGTTGAAGCCAGTAAGTGATTTCCTATCTTAAATTTATTTTTGAGTTTATTTATAGTGACAAGAGTGTCATGTTTAAATGGGTTAGGATGTTTTATTAGGTTCTTTACTACTTCCAAGGGCGCCCAAAACAGGGAAAAAAAGGCCCCAGTCCTTGATCTCTGTCTGTTCTAATTGGAACCATTTTGGGAGATTGTTTGATTTCCTGTCCCAGGCCAAGAAGTGTGTTAACATAGCCGACTCGTGAAGATTTATAATATCTGGAAAGGAGACCCCCCCTTTGTTGGTCTTTCTTTTTAGTATAGTGCAGCTTATTCTTGTTTTTTTACCGAGCCAGATGTAGTCCCCAATGAGTTTCTGTAGTTGTTTCAGTAGTCTTGGGTGGACTCTTAATGGTATAAGCCTAAATAGATATAGGGCCTTTGTTATGATATAAGTATTGATAACATTTATGCGGCCCAACCAGGAGATCTCCAGGCCCTTCCATTTGATTAGTTTGGTGGCTAGGTCCCTTATTAACGTACCATAGTTACAACTTACCATTTTATTTGTGTCATTAAGTATTTGAATTCATAAATAGTCAATGGTTTGTCCTGACCAGTTTATATCAATTAATGAGCTTAGGTCTTTAAGCTCTGTGTGTGTGACGGAGATGTTTATAATTTGAGATTTTTTAAAGTTAATTTTGTAGTTGGAACATCATCTATCACCCCCAACAAAGCCGGGATGGAGCAGAGGGGGCTCGTCAAGGACATGAGAATGTTGTCGGTGTACAAGGAGATCTTAGAGGTCTCTGTCCCGTGTTCTACACCCGTGATATGGGGGGATTGCCTGATGGCAGCCGCCAGGGGTTCCATGCTAAATATGTATAACAGGGGGGCTAAGGGACATCCCTGGCGGGTCCCGTTATTAATTGAGAACCAATCAGAGTCCATTGATGACCCAGATACTTTTGCGTTGGGATTTGAGTATAATAACATGGTGTAATCTCTGAAAAGTCCCCCCATGTCAAATCTATACAGGACAGATTCCAAATATTGCCAGTCCACCCGATCAAAGGCCTTCTCAGCATCAGGTGCTAAGATTTAGTGACCTCGATCTGTGGACTAGGTTGAGTATCTTCCTTTTATTATCCGCTGTTCTCCTGACCTCGACGAACCCCATCTGATCCGTATGTACAAGAGATGGAATTACTTGTTTCAATCTCCCGGCTAATATCTTAGAATACATTTTTATGTCAAGATTTATGAAGGAAATAGGTCTGTAATTAGTTGTGTGTTTTGGTTCCTTCCCTGTCTTAAGAATCGGTGTAATTGTTGCCTGTAATAGTTCTTCGGGGAGAGTGTCCGATTTAGGGATGCCTAAAAAAAGTCTGAAAAGTAGTGGTGCTACTGTAGGTTGACATTTTTTGAAAAAAGGAGTTGAAAACCCGTCAGGACCGGGGGATTTACCTGTTTTTAGGTTTTTTTATTGTATTATTTATCTCTAATAGAGAGATGGAACTATTCAACAGTTCCTTTTGTTCTGCCGAAACTGTGGGGAGATTCAGTGTATCTAAAAACTCGTCGATCTGACGATTTGGGACCTGCGGTATGTTTTATAGATTTCTATAGTATTCTGCGAACGCGTTGGAAATTGCCTTGGGGGAAAGATGGTGTTGTCACCCACTTTTATCTTATGTATCATCCCTGACTTTTTCTTATTTTTGAGTCTGTTCGTCAGTGTCTTTCCTGCTCTGTTAGATGAGTAGTACCAGTTCTGTTTAAGAAAGATCATCATTGCGTTGATTTTTTCGAGTTCCTTAGTATTCATTTCAGCTCTTATTAATTTAATCTTAGCCTTAATTATGGGGTCCGGGGCCAATTTGTCCAGTCTCTCCTGCTTGGCAAGATTGATATATAGATAAGTGGTTCCTTTTTCTTTTTTCTCCCTTGAGCCCAGTTCAATTATCAGGCCTCTCATGTATGCTTTGAAGGTGACCCACAAGAAAATGTCCGAGGTCTCTCCATTATCCTTAGCCAGCAGAAATTTATGGGCTTCATCCGTTAAATATTGTATGTTTTCTTTAGAGTAAAGAAGAGATTCGTTCAGTCTCCATTTGGTTCTCAAGTTATAATGGGGATGGTTAGATATTTCCATTATCAGAGGGGAGTGGTCTGACCACGTAATTGAACCTATCTGTGCGGTCTTAACCAGTTCCAAAGATTGTGGTCTCAACAGAAAGTAGTCGATCCAAGAGTAGGTCTGGTGCACATTAGAATAAAAAGTGTAGTCTCTGTCTCTTGGGTGTAATACTCTCCAGCTGTCAAATAGGGAATTTCCCCCCCCCCCAAATGTTTGTAATATAGAGCTATTACTCCTACTCTTCACGTTATGTGCACTTCGATCAACTCTCGTGTCAGCTACGGTGTTCAGGTCTCCCCCAATAATTAAGGTTCCAATTTGAATTTTGTCTATCTTTTCTATTAATTTATCAAAAAATCCTGCTGATATCTGATTAGGAGCATATATGTTTAGCAAGGTGTAAGAAATATCATTCATTTTAACAATAGGTATCAGGTATCTACCATTACTGTCAGCCTCTTGGTACACCAATTCAAATTTTAACCTGTGTGAGAAGATAAGGGCAACTTCTCTCTTTTTCTTGCCCTCGATCAGGTTGGAAGTGTAAACATGGGGGTATGCACTGTATCTCCAGAGATTATTATGTGAAGGTACCCAGTGGGTTCCCTGGATGTATGCTATATCTATTTTGCTATTTATCAGCGTGTTATATAAATTTCCTCTTTTTTGGGGAGAATTTAGTCCCTGCGCTTTAAGAGACAATCTAAGTGACATCCCAGGTTTCTATAGTATCCCCTTCTCCTGGCCCAAACAACGCACAGCCGACCCGATCACACGCACACAAATTCAGCCATACCAGTACTTTCATACAATTGTTGGGTATGTCATAGAGACTATACCCCTCCATCAGTCCTGCAACCACAGGAACAAAGAAACAAAGTGCAGCCTTGCCGTGCCTAGGCAGAGTGAGTCAAGAACGAAATGTGTTACGTAGTGTAATTCAATTCAGTTGTCCTATGGAAAAGGCAAAAAGAAAAAAACAGCAGAGAACAGGGAAAAGGGAACCAGACATTCCGTAAAGCGTCTGTTGTTCCTCACATAGATCGGTCCCAAAATTTCCCCCTGCCTCTCCCTGATCTCCCTCCCTTCTGCACTGTAGCCTCACTCCCCGTCCTCCCCCTCCCTCACCCCCCACTCGGACGGAGCCAATGTATTTGATTGCAAAAAGGTCCCCATTGATTTTAAATCAGCTGTTAATGCATGGCAATAATCCAGGTTTGTAACTAAAATCACTTTATTTGTATGCATTAGTATTTTATGTTCCCAGTACATAGTAACATAGTAACATAGTAATTTAGGTTGAAAAAAGACACAAGTCCATCAAGTTCAACCCTTCTACCTATCATTACAGCTTTTGATCCAAAAGAAGGCAAAAAACCCCTAAGGAAGCTATTTCGAATTTTGCCTCCTGGGGGAAAAAATTCCTTCTTGACTCCAAGAGGCAATCAGATTTCTCCTTGGATCAATAAGCTCTTTTATTAATGCTTATTCTATTATTAATAGCCCTGTATGTTCTGCTTTCCTAAAAAAACATCCAAACCATTTTTAAATGCATCTATTGTGGTTGCTAGCACTACCTCTCTTGGCAGTGAGTTCCATAACTTTATTGTCCTAACCGTAAAGAATCCCTTCCTTTGCCGTCTATGAAATCTTTGCTCTTCCAGTCTGAGGGGGTGACCTCTTGTTCTTTGTACCTTTCTGTTAATGAACAGGTCACTGGAGAGCTCTTTATATTGGCCCTGCAAATATTTATATAATGTTATCATATCCCCTCTGAGACGCCTTTTTTCTAACGTATATAAATTCAATTTTTTAAGTCTCTCTTCATAACTAAGATCCTCCAAACCCCTTATTAATTTTGTAGCTCTCCTTTGCACTTTTTCTAGTTCCTTAATATCCTTTTTAAGGAATGGTGCCCAGAACTGTACTGCATATTCAAGGTGAGGTCTTACCATTGATTTGTAAAGAGGCAAGATGATATCCTCCTCCCGTGAATCTATACCTCGTTTTATACATGCCAATATCTTATTGGCCCTTGCAGCTGCTGACTGGCATTGGGCACTGTTGCCAAGTTTGTTGTCTATAATTATTCCTAAATCCTTTTCATTAGTAGTTTTTCCCAGGGAAAAACCATTTAACGTATATGTTGCTTTGTTATTATTTTTCCCATAATGCATAACTTTACATTTGTCTATATTGAACCTCATTTGCCACTTTACTGCCCAGTCCCCCACTCTGTCCAAATCTTCCTGTAAAGAAAAAACATCAAGATTAGTCTTTATTGCCTTACCTAATTTAGTGTCGTCCGCAAACACGGAGACATGGCTCTCAGCACAATGTGGCAGATCATTAATAAACAAATTAAAAAGAAGAGGGCCCAAAACAGACCCCTGAGGTACTCCGCTTAATACCCTTGTCCAATTTGAGAATTTTCCATTTACAACAACCCTTTGTGTTCTATCTTTTAGCCAATTTTCAATCCACATACACACATTTGCCCCCAAACCTATTTCTCTCAATTTGTAGAGTAACCTTTTGTGTGGAACTGTATCAAAAGCTTTCGCAAAATCCAAATAGATCACATCAACTGCCACGCCTAGATCTATATTTTTACTGACTTCTTCATAGAATGTTATTAAGTTTGTTTGACAAGACCTGTCTTTCACAAAACCATGTTGACTTTTACTAATTATATTCTGGTTCAAGATGTATTCTTGAGTGTATACCTTTAGCAATCCTTCAAATAGTTTCCCCACTACAGATGTCAAGCTCACTGGCCTATAATTACCTGGCAGAGATTTTGATCCCTTTTTAAATATTGGAATGACATCCGCCTTTCGCCAGTCTGTTGGCACTGTACCTGAACTGAATGAATCCCTAAAGATCATGAATAGTGGCCTGGCCAGAATTATGCTTAACTCTCTAAGTACCCTTGGGTGTATACCATCTGGTCCTGGGGCCTTGTCTATCTTAACAGAGTGTAATTGCTTAAGCACTTTTTCCTGTGTCAGCCAATCCCATGTTTGCGGCGAATGTCCCATAACTTCCTGTAGCAGGGGCTCGTCCATCTGCTCTTCCTTAGTATAAACAGAAGAAAAAAAAGTATTTAAAATGTCTGCTTTCTCTCTGTCCTCACTTACCAAATTTCCCATTTGGGATAACAAGGGCCCAACATTTTCCCTCTTTAGCTTTTTTCCATTTATATATTTATAAAACATTTTGGGGTTAGTTTTACTCTCCTTGGCAACCCTTTTCTCATTTTCCAATTTAGCCATTTTAATTGCCTTTTTGCAGGCTTTGTTGGCCTCTTTGTACTCTATAAATGATAATGCTGATCCCGTGTTTTTATAATGTTTGAATGCCATTTTCTTGTTTTGTACTTCCTGTTTCACGTTACCTGTAAGCCACATTGGTTTTGATTTGTGTCTTTTGCATTTGTTTCCCAAAGGTATATATTGGGATGTGTACTTTTGTAATGTGTGCTTAAAGGCATTCCACTTGTCTTCTGTGTTTAGTCCAGAAAACAATCGTTCCCAGTCTAAATGTTCAATCGATGCCCTTAGTCCATCAAAGTTAGCCCTTCTAAAATTAAGTGTTTTGGTGGCGTATTTACCAATTTGCTTTTTTGCATTAATCTCAAATGAGACCATATTATGGTCACTATTCCCCAAATGTTCTCTTATTTGGATGTTTGAGATAAGCTCCTCATTGTTTGTTATTACCAAATCCAGACAGGCATCCATTCTAGTTGGGGTGTCTACTAATTGTGCCATAAATTTGTTATTAAGCAGGTCCAGAAACTTGCTGCCCCTAGCTGAACTAGTTGTGCCACACTTCCAATCTATATCTGGGTAATTAAAATCTCCCATGATTAGAACTTCATTCATATTTGCAGCCTTTTCAATTTGTAATAAAAGCTGATCTTCTCCATCAATGCTAATATTTGGTGGATTGTAGCATACACCTACAAGTAATGTGCGATTCTTTTTAGCGTCTAAGCTAATCTCCACCCACAGTGTCTCCACCTCAGTTCCAGTTACATCATGTACACCTTCTTTAATACTGGGATTTAATTTAGGATTTACATACAGACAAATCCCTCCCCCTTTTCTATTTACTCTGTCCTTTCTAAAAAGTGAGTAACCTTGTAAATTAACTGACCAGTCGTGGGTCTCATCCCACCACGTTTCTGTGATTCCGATTAAATCATACTGTTCAGCACTTACCAGTATCTCCAGCTCACCCATTTTGTTTGTCAAGCTTCTTGCATTTGCTAAAAGACATTTGAGATTACTACCCATTTTCTGTTTAGTTGACAAACACTTAATGTGTGCAGGTTTAATTATATGGACCTCCCTTTGGTCTATGTTAACCCCACCACTGCTTTCCTCCTCTCCCATAGCTAGACCCACCTTCCAATCTACCCTAGCTACCATTGCTTCTTTTTGATCTTGACCCTCCCCCCCAGAGCTTAGTTTAAAAGCTCATCTAATCATCTAGCCATCCTCGCCCCTAATACTGCAGCCCCCTCATCATTGAGGTGCAGCCCATCCCGTCCAAAGAGTCTGTAGCCGACTGCAAAGTCTGCCCAGTGCTCCAAGAACCCAAATCCCTCTTGCTTGCACCACCTTCGCAACCACGCATTAATCTCCCTAAGCTCCCGCTGTCTCCCTGACGTAGCGCGTGGTACTGGTAATATTTCCGAGAATATTACCTTGGAGGTCCTTTCCTTTAGCTTCTTTCCTAGTTCCCTAAAATCATTTTTAAGGACCCCCCACCTACCATTTACTTTGTCATTAGTACCAATGTGTACTATGACCGCTGGATCATGCCCAGCCCCTCCCAATAATCTGCCTACCCGTTCCGCAACATGCCGAACCCGAGCACCCGGGAGACAACATACAGAGAATTAATTAATGCGTTTTATTTTATTCACAACCTAGCAAAAAAATGGCATCACTGCTTCTTTATCGAATGGAGACAAGGGCTACTCTGACAATTGTACTATCATATCAAACATTAACTTTGATACACTTCAGTTGGTCATTATACAGTGTTATCAGTCCTACGCATAAAGCATTTCAGTTAGAAATACAGTTAAATATGTTCTTTTAAAATGATTATTAAACAGTTTTACATTCTAGCAGACACCCATCACAACAGCTAACCATACTTAATCCGCCTGTGGGACAGCGACAGTAACATTTAATTCACAGACAATGTATGGATTCAAATATTCACTTTCACACATACTGTACATGCTGCAACTTCTTCCCAAGAAAACACTTATTTATTAACAGGGTGGTATGGTGTTCCCTTCACACTGTAAAAATTTTATCCCTCTCAGCCAGAAATGTTTTGGAGATGCTCACAATGGTGACTATCTCCATATCTGCTGGGCATGCTCAGCTTTTAAACTCTTCTGGGACATAACTGTACATATGCTCGGTATTATTGATAGCCCAGAGAAACCCATAAACCCACTGACGATTCTAATGCACAACACCAGAAATACACTAAACAAATATAAGCATTCTCTTACAATCCATCTTTTGAAACTTACCAATAATGTTGGAACAGTGATATTTACCTACGTTTTCAGGGTCACCTCCATGGAGATGTTGTTGAAATTCGAAGACTTGGTACTCCCAAGGGCCCTGCACTTAATGTCCAGTGCTATTTTTGGATTCAAACACACAGACACTTATATACCAGATTAAAAGAGAACAATCTATTTCTTAAGACATATTACAGTTACCAACAATTACATAGAGGTATTTCCTCTTCTTAATACACTTATATTAACATATAATATGTGTCCCTCTATACAAAAAAAAAATCCCTTGTGCATTGATAAAATACAAAGTGCAACTAAGTAGGATACATAGGAGTCTATTCACTAAAAGGTAAGTTGCAGGTGAGTTGAAGTGAGATGAACCTGGTGACTCTCCCCCGCTGATCAAACTCACCAGAATTGTCCCCGCACAATGAATAGCTAAAATGTTGAGGCTAAATGATCATCTCATCCAACCTCAACTCACCTTTTAGTGATTAGCCCCCCTAGAAACATAAAACATGTTGTCACCATCTAGTCTGCCTCGTTTCCGCCTAATTTAAAATAAAAATACAAAATCTGAATACCAACATTAACCAAACCAAAAATTATTATATTTTTCTGCTACCTCATAATAAGCAGACGTGTCTGGTCTTTAGACTAACACAGAACCAAATGAATAAGGTACAAGGTCATAACTGCATGTGCAGCAGGAAGTATAAAATGTCATGAACATGGTAGCTTAAGAAACACTTTAGTGAAATGGAGACAAAAATGGTGTCTGGGATGTTATCTGAGTCCCAACTACTCGTTGTGTTTAAAAGGAACCAGAAATAATGTTGCATCAATTAATTGTAAATAAATGTAGTATCAGTCAACTAGCTACGTAAAAAGATTTGATTAACCAAATGGTCCATACTGATAGTTGTTTATGATTATTAATATAAAAAGACAATGTGTACTTGTGCTACTCCATTAAAATTCAAAATATTGAATTATTCAAATATTGACACTGTGTGTCCGTTTTTAAATATTAATTAAAGTAGCAGTTGTATTTTTCTCAGACTCCTGTACTAAAACAACTACACTTGAGAATAATGAAATCAATAATGCTCTACATTTTTACTTATTAATAAAGAATTTTATCAGGAAGACTATGCTGAGAGTTCTCACATCTTATTATTATCTTGTGAAGGCACCACAAAGTTATGTGATGGGGCCAACACAAATTATGTTTATTAAACTGGATGGATTTGACTTCCACATCTTATTTTAATCAAATCATAAAACCCGTCTGTATGTTTGGAGGTAGGGCCAGTTTCATTTACCATCGATATGCAAAAATACTGAGAACATAAGAGGTTTAATATGAAACATAACTGAGAAAGGGAATAAACTGGGAGACCCTTTCATGCAATAAAGTTCTGTCAGGTAAGTAGGCCCAAAGCTTAGCATTCATTGGCCACCTATCCCTAAGTGTCTGAGTATATTTATCACCGTACCCATACAAGCATCTATGTTTATTGATGCCAAACATTTTCTTCTTAAAACAGGCCAGAATAATTTATTGCAAAGGACAATCCTTTCTGTACTTTTTGTCACTGAGCTGATATGTACTAATTTTAATTATAGTGAAAATTCACCTTTCCACTGAAAAGTGAATAAGCAGAGTATTATGAAGGAAAATACAAATTATCTGTCAAACCTGATCAAACATAACTCAGGCATGCCAAAAATTCAATTGCACCAGAAACAAGAGCAATTTAATTTTCTCTTTGTTAGAAAATGCTTGGCCTTACACATGCTCATGCAAACAAGATTAATGAAATAGATAAAATGCTGCAATGAGGTGCATAGACGCTTAAAGCCTTGATTTAGAAGCATAACTGTATAATCTAAATAATAGTATGTTGTACTACCAATATTTATACCTTGCTGGTACATCTTAACCACACATCTCATGGCATATGTATACATTAATAATAATAACTAGTTATATAGCAAGTTTTGGAAATTAAAAAATAAAATAAAAATAAAATAATATTACCTATAATAGTGTCTTTATTGACCTGATAATCAGGGGCAGAGGTGACTCACCTCAGGATTTAAACCTGCATCCTTAAGTTTTAAACACATACTGTAGGCAGAGCCACTAGCAACTGAGCTTTATCACCTGCATTAGTACTGAGAATGGCTATACTGGTACAAACCACATTTATAGTTTTGTAAAAAGGTATGTGGAAGAGATTGTTGTAAGTTGTAGATCAGGGGTAGGCAACCTTCTTGGACTCCAGAAGTTGTGGACTATTTCTCCCATAATGTTCTTACAACTGTAATGCTGGCAAAGCATCAAGAGAAATGTACAGGGAGTGCAGAATTATTAGGCAAATGAGTATTTTGACCACATCATCCTCTTTATGCATGTTGTCTTACTCCAAGCTGTATAGGCTCGAAAGCCTACTACCAATTAAGCATATTAGGTGATGTGCATCTCTGTAATGAGAAGGGGTGTGGTCTAATGACATCAACACCCTATATCAGGTGTGCATAATTATTAGGCAACTTCCTTTCCTTTGGCAAAATGGGTCAAAAGAAGGACTTGACAGGCCTTGATAGTGAGATATCTTGCAGAGGGATGCAGCACTCTTAAAATTGCAAAGCTTCTGAAGCGTGACCATCGAACAATCAAGCGTTTCATTCAAAATAGTCAACAGGGTCGCAAGAAGCGTGTGGAAAAACCAAGGCGCAAAATAACTGCCCATGAACTGAGAAAAGTCAAGCGCAGCTGCCACGATGCCTCTTGCCACCAGTTTGGCCATATTTCAGAGCTGCAACATCACTGGAGTGCCCAAAAGCACAAGGTGTGCAATACTCAGAGACATGGCCAAGGTAAGAAAGGCTGAAAGACGACCACCACTGAACAAGACACACAAGCTGAAACGTCAAGACTGGGCCAAGAAATATCTCAAGACTGATTTTTCTAAGGTTTTATGGACTGATGAAATGAGAGTGAGTCTTGATGGGCCAGATGGATGGGCCCGTGGCTGGATTGGTAAAGGGCAGAGAGCTCCAGTCCGACTCAGACGCCAGCAAGGTGGAGTACTGGTTTTGGCTGGTATCATCAAAGATGAGCTTGTGGGGCCTTTTCGGGTTGAGGATGGAGTCAAGCTCCACTCCAAGTCCTACTGCCAGTTCCTGGAAGACACCTTCTTCAAGCAGTGGTACAGGAAGAAGTCTGCATCCTTCAAGAAAAACATGATTTTCATGCAGGACAATGCTCCATCACACGAGTCCAAGTACTCCACAGCGTGGCTGGCAAGAAAGGGTATAAAAGAAGAAAATCTAATGACATGGCCTCCTTGTTCACCTGATCTGAACCCCATTGAGAACCTGTGGTCCATCATCAAATGTGAGATTTACAAGGAGGGAAAACAGTACACCTCTCTGAACAGTGTCTAGGAGGCTGTGGTTGCTGCTGCACGCAATGTTGATGGTGAAAGATCAAAACACTGACAGAATCCATGGATGGCAGGCTTTTGAGTGTCCTTGCAAAGAAAGGTGGCTATATTGGTCACTGATTTGTTTTTGTTTTGTTTTTGAATGTCAGAAATGTATATTTGTGAATGTTGAGATGTTATATTGGTTTCACTGGTAAAAATAAATAATTGAAATGGGTATATATTTGTTTTTTGTTAAGTTGCCTAATAATTATGCACAGTAATAGTCACCTGCACACACAGATATCCCCCTAAAATAGCTAAAACTAAAAACAAACTAAAAACTACTTCCAAAAATATTCAGCTTTGATATTAATTCGTTTTTTGGGTTCATTGAGAACATGGTTGTTGTTCAATAATAAAATTAATCCTCAAAAATACAACTTGCCTAATAATTCTGCACTCCCTGTAGTCCACAACTTCTGGAGTGCCAAATGCTACCTTACCCCTGTTCTAGATCATAGTGATATATTTTTGTTCAGAAATAAATGTCTTGAAAAGGCTCATGGCCCCTGTTTATCAGTCAATTCATCTCTCCCTTAATTGTGTGCTTAGGTGACTGTATTTTTTGTATTAATTGGCATAATAACACTGGCATATTAAGGGGAGAACTAACAGTGGCATATTAATTGGAAAAATAATACTGGCATAGTAATGGGAAAGATAACATTGTCATATTACTGCGATAAATAACACTAGTATATTAATGGGCAAACTAACACTGGTATATTAATGGGCAAACTGGGGAATATTTAATGGACAAACTGTGGCATATTTTAATAGGCAAACTGGCTGTTGCATATGTTAATTGGCAAAGTAATTCTGTGGCATGTTCTGTGGGGCAAAATAACATGTACTATGGGGGAAAGTGACACTGTGGCTTGTCCTGCAGGGGTAGTTCTGTGGGGGAAAGTGACACGGTGGCATTCAAAATCATGTGGGTGCAATATAGGTGCATGGCAAGTGCTGTGGGTACTGTATGGTGCTGTGTTTAAGTCCTTTAGGCGCAATGTGTGTGCAGAGGAAGGGAGAGAGATACATGTGTGTGTATATATATATATATATATATATATATATATATATTTAAAAATGGAGCACTCAGCATATCACGATAGACAACAATCACTTTGCCTGGGTGCTGTGTCGCCAATAGATAGATCTCCAAACCCGCAAATGTGAACCATGCACTCACAGGACTTTAAGTAGGGGCAAATGTCAGTGTATTAAATAATGTAGCTGCAAAGCATCTAGATCGATGTTTCGGTTCACTTAGGAACCATTATCAAGACCGTGGTTCTTTCACATTTGTGGGTTTGGAGATATATATATATATATATATATATATATATATATATATATATACATATTATTTTATAATTGTACAATAGATGAATGTGGCCCATTGTCAACTCGCAGGGCTCCTGTCTGTGGCATATTTATTGGGACCCCATGTGTGGCATAATTCAGCGGCTCCTATGTGTGGTATAATTAATAGGGGTCCCGTGTGTGGCATAATTATGGGGCTCTTGTGTGTGGTATATGTATGGGTCCCCTGTGTGTGGCATAATTAATGGGGCTCCTGTGTCGGGCATAATTAATGGGGCTACTGTATGAGGCATAATTAATAGGGCTCCTGTGTGTGGCATATTTTATGGGGCTCCTGTATGGCATATTTAATGGGCCATCTGACTGGCATTTCTAAGGAATTTGTTTGGCGTGGAATTGGAGGAAAACCAGGGGGGGTGACATGAGTTACCGCACAGGGTGACACCAAATCTAGTGACGCCTAAGCATGTTGTGTAATGCTCTAAAATGTTAAAGTGTTAAAGGTTACAAAATAGACTGGCTTCATGAGCCTATTGTCTATTCTTATGTCTGGAAAACTGTTTTTTTTTTTTGTTTCTCTCTCAATGAATCAAAAATAAGGCACCATATTGATAGTGGAGGAGCTAAATACCCTGAAGGACTGACAATCAGCACCCATACTTGCATATATACTGTTTAATGTAAACTGCATAATATCAGACTGCAATAGAACATTTTGAGGTAAAAAACTGTGATAAGTGATAACTCACATCAACAAATTGAGCCCAATATCCTTAGTTGCTATGTAAAACCAAAAGGAATGTAACAGATGAAAAAAAGTATTTTTAACCACCTGGTTGATGAGTCAAAATATATCACTCTGTGGCTTCAAAATACTGTTTGACATCACTTTATCTTAATCTGAGTATCTGAATACCTTTTCCTCCTTCTGGCTGAGAGAAAATTAAAATAAATTGTAATAACTGAAGCATTACCTAGATGTATGTTATCCATTTACTTGTCAAGGCAACATTTATAATGAATGAGTTTATTAAATAGCAAATTTATGGAATTGGGTCCAAATATGCAATTTTGCTGTGGCTATTATAGATCCATGATAAAAGACTTCCATTATTCTTGAAGAAACATATATTATGTCTTCTAGATATATTTTTCTTTCTTAAAAATAAGTAAGGTATAAATCCTTATATTTTCACTTCACATTTGGCTTAATCTTTATCATCCATTTTCATAATCCAAACAATGCTGAAGTTTTGTCTAACATTATGAATTCATATATTTTGTCCACATACAAGAACACAATCTAAATGTTTCTACACTCATTGGATTCATGGACAAAAAAAATTGCCCACATTATTTCATAATTTAAATAGTAACTCTTATGAAGCCAGCAAAAGTTCTGTAGAATTTATTAGCATTGATTTTTATAATGATTTTATAGTTAATTTATTATATAAATACATATAAATACATATATATATATATATATATATATATAGAGAGAGAGAGAGAGAGAGAGAGAGAGAGAGAGAGAGAGAGAGAGAGGAAGATCACTTATGCATGGCAAGGCCCGTGAAAGACTTTTTGCCACAGTAGACAAAGGTGTATTTTGACACATCTTAGTGACCCGGTAATTTTATCCCAGACACAAACATTACACATGCTCCTCCTTACCTCCCACTTCACTCCTGCCCCATTCACACATACAAGAAGGAAAGATAGATGGCAGAGGTGGGGTAATATAAGACATACAAGAAGGAAAGAGATGGCAGGGGTGGGAAACAATTCTCTAGATGCCCATGTTTGACATTAAAGTATATGTTAAATTGCTAATTTAATTATAATGTCCTGCATTTAAGAATGATTGTCCTACTGTGTATTACGTGGTTTAAAACCTGTGTTTATTTGGAGGTTCAACATCTAAAAATATAGATCTATCTAGTTCTTTTAGAACATAAACACAATGAAAATGTATCTATATTCTGCCATGTTCAAACACAAATCAACAGATTAAGTTCATAGAAGAAGTAAGATATAACAATAAAAGATATGCAAAGACGTGCAATGAATAAATAATTTTACAAATCACATGGTTCCTAATATCACATGTATACTTTCAATGAATTTCAAAGCAATTTATGCTAAATTATGTTGGTTCGGTAACAGCAAGATCTAATCTCTATTCTTATCATCCTGTTTAAATTATCATTTGTATTTTCTCTGTCCTTTGTATTACTAGGTGTGATATTTTTAACATCTAACAATTCTTATTATATACAGCAAACAATTACCTTAGGACCAGACATGTATTTCAAAGCAATTTTTTTTAGATAATCTACTAGTTGAGGAAATAGCTAAAAAGACAATGAAGGGGGAAGTAATCATCATGGGTGACTTTAATCTTCCTGATGTGAACTGGAAATACAAAATAGCTACTTGCGCCAAGAGTACGCATATCCTAAACTCCCTACTGGGATTATCTCTAAAACAAGTAGTGGAGGAGCCAACTCGAAAGCAGGCCATACTAGATTTAGTGTTCACAAATGGAGATTTGTTATCAGATATTACTGTAGGTGAAAGTTTAGGATCTAGTGATCACAAGACAGTGTGGTTTAATTTAAGAACAGTGACGCAAAAACAAAAGTTTTAGATTTTAGAAAAACAGACTTTTCTAAAATTAGATTAGGTGTAAAGGAGTCATTATCAGACTGGAGCAATTTAAATGGAGTCCAGGAGAAATGGGATTATCTAAAAGTTGCACTACTGAAGGCAACAGAAAATTGCATAAGGCTTGTCAGTAAGAGCAAAAAATTGAAGAAACCACTGTGGTACTCTGCAGAGGTGGCCAAAATAGTAAAAAATAAAAAGCTAGCATTTAGTAATTATAAAAATACTCAGAGTGAGGAAGATAGAAAGATCTATAAGAGTAGGCAGAAAGAGGCAAAGCAAGCTATAAGAGCTTCCAAACACACACAGAAGAGACTATAGCCCAGTCAGTGAAAAAGGGGGATAAAACATTTTTTAGATACATAAATGAGAAAAGGAAAGTAAAACAAGGATTAGTTAGATTAAAATAAAAAAAGAAGGATGCTATGTAGAAGAGGATAAAGGCTTAGCAGACTGCCTTAATGAATATTTTTGTTCAGTTTTTACAAATGCAAATGAGTGTAAGGGACCTAATTTAGGGAAAAAGACTAATGAGTCTTTTGATACATGTGAGTTTACAAAGGTAGAGGTTTTACTTCAGCTGTCTAAAGTAAAGACAAATAAGTCGATGGGACCTGATGGGATACATCCAAAGTTATTAAAAGAACCGTTAACAGATTTATTTAACCAATCATTGTTAACGGGAGTAGTTCCAGAAGATTGGAAATTAGCTAATGTTGTGCCCATTCACAAGAAAGGTAGTAGGGAGGAGGCGGGCAACTATAGACCAGTAAGTCTTACTTCAGTAGTGGGGAAAATAATGGAAACCTTGTTAAAGAATAGGATTGTTGAACATCTAAAGTCGCTTGGATTTCAAGATCAGAGACAGCATGGGTTTACTTCAGGGAGATCATGCCAAACTAATCTTATTGATTTTTTTGATTGGGTGACTAAAGTAATAGATCAGGGTGGTGCAGTAGACATTGCTTACCTAGATTTCAGTAAGGCTTTTGACACTGTCGCACATAGAAGGCTTATCAATAAACTGAAATCTTTGAGTTTGGATTTCAATATTGTTGAATGGATTAGACAATGGCTGAGTGACAGGCAACAGAGAGTTGTAGTCAATGGGGTATATTCGATGCAAGGTCTTGTTACTAGTGGGTACCTCAGGGATATGTACTTGGACCCATTCTCTTTAATAATTTTATTAGCGATATTGCAGAAGGTCTTGTTGGCAAAGTATGTCTTTTTGCTGATGATACAAAGATTTGCAGCAGGGTTGATATTCATGGAGGGATAAGCCAAATGGCAAATGATTTAGCTAAACTAGAAAAATGGTCAGAGCAGTGGCAACTGACATTTAATGTGGACAAGTGCAAGATTATGCACCTTGGGTGTAAAAACCCAAAAGCAGAATATAGACTATTTGGTACAGTCCTAACATCAACATCTGAGGAAAGGGATTTAGGAGTAATAATTTCAGAGGACTTGAAGGTAGGTAGGCAATGCAATAGAGCAGCAGGAAATGCTAGCAGAATGCTTGGTTGCATAGGGAGAGGTATTAGCAGTAGGAAGAGGGAAGTGCTCATGCCATTGTACAGAGCACTGGTTAGACCTCACTTGGAGTATTGTACGCAGTACTGGAGACCGTATCTCCAGAAGGATATTGATACTTTGGAGAGAGTTCAGAGAAGGGCTACTAAACTGGTTCATGGGTTGAAGGATAAAACTTACCAGGAAAGGTTAAAGCATCTTAACATGTATAGCTTGGAGGAAAGACGTTACAGGGGGGATATGATAGAAACATTTAAATACATAAAGGGAATCAACACAGTAAAGGAAGAGAGTATATTTAAAAGAAGAAAAACTACCACAACTAGAGGACATAGTCTTAAATTAGAGGGGCAATGATTTAAAAGTAATATCAGGAAGTATTACTTTACTGAGAGGGTAGTGGATGTATGGAATAGCCTTCCAGCAGAAGTGGTAGAGGTAAACACAGTCAAGGATTTTAAGCATGCGTGGGATAGACACAAGGCTATCCTAGCTATAAGACTGGGAACGGGGGACTAATAAAAGTATTTAAAAAAATTGGGCAGACTAGATGGACCGAATGGTTCTTATCTGCCGACACATTCTATGTTTCTATGTATTGAGAAACAAAAATCATTGCGTTACATTAACCTCCTAATATTGAAAGAGGTAGATTAAAATGCCATTCATGGCAGATAAAATGGGGTTTGGGGAGATATGATTGTCGTTATTACTGCTAACCACTAACAGTAAACAATTTTCACTGTTAGTGGTTAGCAGTGGGTATTATTTTCTATTCATTCTTTCCTTATTCTTTTTCTTTAACTACTAAACGACTGGCGCAGGCTTATACTGAATATTTTCTTCTGGCCTTGTCAGGCCTAAAGTGAGTTTTAATGAAAAAATGGATTAGTATATTTCCAGACACTCTCTGCTTTGTTCCGACCAATGGCTACATCAGGTTTGGCCATCTATCTTATTGAAGCACATGCTTATTGCAAATCTAATACGTTTATTGACTTATAATCATGGTGGCCATTTTCCTGAACCCTCTTCTGTTCTTCTCATGCGGCTCCTTGAGGCAAGCTTGTGTAAAGAGATGCCGTAGTCTAATAATTGTTTGCTCTGTGGATGTAGGGAATAAAAATTAATACACTGTGTAAGCAGAATTGCAAAAAAATGCATAGATTTGGAGAAAATATGTGTTTTCAATATGTCTGTGGTGTTGCGTGTTTATGACATCACCTTGTTGCTTTATATGCAAATTCTGTAAGATATGTGTCCTATTTTGTGAGATATTTGAGTAAAAAGATGGAAATGCATTGTATAATAAAGCAGATGTTTTGTGTTTTTCAGGAATACCACTTGCTCCTAAGGAGAGGTTTGACTTCCCTGTGTTGTTTGCCCCAGAAACAATGAAACTTTATGAAGCATTGGTTGTTGTACACATGGTAAAAGCAAATGGTAAAACCTGGGATAAAAATACTCTTGAAGAACCAGATACAGAGTTTAAGAGGTAACATTGTCAAAGCACTTAAATGTAGCCATACAATATAGCAAAACAGCAGTAATAGCATATTGTATGGTTGAATAGGGAGGTGTGTGTGGTAATTGAACAAACATCCAGCAGAAGTGGTAGAGATTTATACAGTAAGGCATGCTGGGATAAGAATAATGCTATCTTAATTGTAAGTTAAGAACCATATAAGGTACAGGTGGATGCGCATTTAGCAGCAGGTAGAGAGATGGATAGATGGACTCAGTGGTTCTTATCTGCAAAGACATGTTATGTTTCTCTGTTTGCAGGCTGCACAATAACTACCAGATTAGTCCTAAATCAGCAAATGTAATGAGCTATCTAATAGACAAACATACATGAACCAAGCTTAACCATGCAGCTATGAGGAGGGGGAGCAATACTAAAATGTTCAGCCAATCTGGCAATAGAACATGTATTTTAACTTGTACATTAGAGACATTCCTTTTACCTTATTCTAATTTAAATCTATCCAGAACACCATTTTTATGTACTGTATCCACATTAATTCTTCTAAACATATATTTTATAAACTTAATAAATAATTAACTACTACATTATACACTATATGCAATAAATATACTTTTGCTCTAAACATTTTTACACCAGAGTAGATGACATCGGACTAGTCTTAACAATTCCATGACATGCAGTAATCACTGTACATAATGTGTGTCACTGACATATGAAGTAAACATAGATTAGCCCCATGTTTTGCTTCAGGACAAAATAGCACAAAATGTAACGTTTTATCTAGCAGAAGGATTATTTCAATTTTCATCAAACCTTGACAGTGTAAAATATATGCAATGATACTTTATGTATGCACTGGATGTAATGCTTTTGTATGTCACAAGACTTGATTTGAGAGAGACAAACAGATAAAGTATATTTTGAGGGCCTCAAATATACAACTGAAAGGGAAATGGAGCAAATGAAGGCAAAGTAGAGAGTAGATAGTGAACTCAAAGTTATGGAGAAAGAAAGAGAATTAGTTTGTGGTTAGCAACATCAGCTCATGCAAGATACTGCAGGCTATGCATAGAACAACATATTAAAAGAATCAGAGCTATAGTAGACTTTGTATCTAAGCATCAGGAGTAATTTATAGACAATTTAAATGTAAGGATGTACTACTTACCTACAGCAGTGTAGATACAACAGCAGTGGGGATGATTCACGGTTGAATGAACACAGCGGCTGCGCTGTCCCCTCGGCCATCGCCGGACCTTTCTTCGCGGGCCAGTTCATCACTGGATTGCTGAAGGTCCCACTGGGGTTAATGTTAGTATTAGGGTTGGGGGGGGGGGGGGTAAGGTATTAGTATTAGGGTTTGGGGGGTTAATGTTAGTATTAGGGTTCGGGGGTTAATGTTAGTATTAGGGTTCTGTGGTAGTGTTAGTATTTGGGTTTGGGTGGGGGGTTAGTATGGGATTCAGGGTCACTTTTAGGTGGGTTGCTTTATTACTGTCAGCGCTTACATTGCCACGATGCAGCGGCTGCATTGATCTTCACCGCTGAAAGTTCAGTGTTCAAACTGCCATGCTGAACTGTCAGCAATGAAGCAGCCGTGATGAACTTTCCTAGACGCAACAGCAGCAACGTGGAGCCCAACAAACTTGATCATTTTTTTCCCTGGTGCATCACAGACTTAGCACATATTGGGTCCATTTATTGAACAGAGTTCATATATCTCATGTCATTGAATCTAATAGATTGCAATAGAAAAATGTTATTTAAAAACCATTAAACCTATTCCATTAACAGACACAAAGCAAATACTGCTTTGGTACCAAAAAAAACCCACCTTGATTTAGCATATATATATCCAGCAATAAAATGTAGGGATCTTTTTTGGTGTCAAAGACATCCTTTTCAAATGGACTCACTTGGCCCATGTGTAAAGAATGTGTAAAGCACTCTTTCATGGAAAAAACACTACATCTGCAGTTGCAAAACTGTTGAGATGTTTAAAAAAGAAGTGGAACATTTCTACCCCAATGGTGTTTTGTGGATTGATATAAACAATTTGAAGCATAAGGGCTTATCTTGTAGCATTGAATGACTGATTTCATTAGACTACTAGGAATATGACATTGGAACATAACAAGTCACCCACTGTGTGGCAATATATTACTACTACCTTATATAATTTGGTACATGCAAAAAGGCTAGAATTATTTTTATTTTCATTATATCATGGCTATGTAAAAGACATGCAGTGATACAAAAGCATTAGATACAATGCGTACATAAAGTACCACAACTACTTTGCATAGTTGGACATCTGTCTATTCATTAGAATAAAAAATCCTGCCAAAAAATATAAAAGATAGACTGTGGTGGCCCATAACAACCAATTGGCCCAAGAAGACAGCCTATAATAAAAGCTTAAACTGATTCTCCATTAGCACATGCTAGACATTCATGAATTTGTTTACAGTTTTAACAATACTGAGAATGTATTTTATTTCTTTGGTTTTGATAAATTACACACATTATAAAATCTTGGGGAATTCCAGTTTAATTCTGCACTTTTGTGTAAACATGCAATAAAAAAAAAACATTTGACTGCAACCAGAAAGTAAGAATACTCAAGAAAGGTCTCTTTCCTTCTAACAAGGACCAAGTTTAGACCTCAGAGGTCTGGTAATGTTATGCATGATTAATGGGAATAGCAATCACAGTTCTGATGTGCTGAAGACCACAATCTGAGGTTTACACAACATAGACCAATCTTTGTGTATGACTAGCAGTAAAAAAGCAATATAAGGTTACAGAAAGGAGACAGGAGAAGGAGGCAAGATCCAAGTGCAGAGAGTGTGCTACTCTGATAACTTCAAAGCCAGTTCTGTCTACTCTTCTTCCCACCCACTCTCCTCCATGCTTTACCCTCCTACCCATTGGAGGACAGAGCAATTTGGGATTCTGATCCTCAAATAATACATATTATATTAAAACTAGATTAAGAGTTGGATTTCTGGTGTGAAAACATTTTTTTATATGCTATTTGTTTATTCATTTGCTTGTTTTTATGGTTGTGAATAAAGCTTGTTAATTTATTCACAGTATAACAAGGACAAAAGATGGAGCAATATCAGGTATACGATGGATTTATCCAGTTCATGGAATTCCAGAAGCCCGGTCTTCAAAGTCATCACCAGGTATGATATCTAAATGTTTAAAATGATGTTATTTTTTTGTATCATTGCTATATATCTAATCTTATGTTGCTACCTTTATTTCCTAAAAAAAAAGAGTGAATGATGTAATGACCTGTCCGTTATTAACTAAGGTGAAATATATGCTCTAGGCCCTCAGCATCCAGCTGCAGCCCTTCAGCTGCTGCAGAACTACAAACCCCATAATTCCCCATAAATATGATAGTTGTAGTACAGAAAAAGTTGGGTTTGTTGGTTCTATGGTTATTGTTGCTAAATGTGCACAACATCTTAAATACAATTTCAAAAACTGTTAAAACCTATAGTTCTAGCTACTGGAGCTAATAATAAATATAAACATGATCATTTAATATTGTATAAGTTTGTGATATATTAGGTTAATGTTTATTTCGCATAATTCATGAAAACCTTTCCTTGGTCCAATTGAACTAAAGACTAAATAGACTAAGCTGCAGCAAGTTTAAAAAAAAAACCATTTTGTCAAATACAGTTTAACTGCAATGGATTTATTTTAACTGCATTAACATTACCTGTCAAATGGTTTTGAGGGCTCTTTAAGAAGAGCATATACTGAGCAAAGAACTCTGATTGAATTAAAGGTATGAATTATATCACCATAAGTCTGCTTCATTTACTGTTGAGAAAATCCCACATTACTCCTGTTATTATTTTGCTCTTTCCCTGTCATCATTGGAGCATTGCCAAAACAACAATGTACCTGTTGTAATACATATAAATAAAGATATACATAGATAGTAAAGTGCAAGAGCAATAGTAAAATAAGAGCCATAGATACATTATGCAGAAATCAGCATGTGAGCAGCCATATTTCTGGGAGGATACATTCAGGGCGGAGTTAGGATGTTGGCTTTCCACTCCCGGATGTAGGCAGGAAATGCTAACAGGTTGAGGAAACAATGATTTTCTCAAGTGCACCCTGCACCAGGGGCGTATTGTGCCCCTGAGTGACAAGTGTGCTGCCAGCCCGGAGCCACCTGTCATGTACCTTGTGTATTTCCAGGGGTTTGTGTGCTGCGAACACCAGCACACAAACCTTTTCTTGGAGTGGATCTTATAGCATAATTCAATAATCTAAGTGAGAGACATTTAAAATATAGCACTGCTGTTACAGGTTTAAAATGAAACTGAAAGTAAATATTAAATGTCTTAACTATGTGCAAATTATAGATGTACCTCCTCAGAAAAGGTGGTTCCACGATAGGGTATTATCCCATCAACATTTAACATTTATGCAGTTCTTAAAATAGCAAGATCACAATGAATTAGAGTAGAAAATAAGTTTCATATAACATACAACTTTATTATATTGCAGTTAAAAACACATAAGGGAAAATGTATGTGAGGGGAAATTGAGATTTAAAATAATAGACTAGTCTGGTTTCCAGTATCCTTACAGGGGTGCATAAAAGAGGGCAATGTATATCTGGGGCAAAAAATTTAAGTATACATAAATCCTCAAAGAACATCAATACAATAAAAGATGAGTCTTCAAAAAATAGTAAATATGTCACACCTCCCAACTTCCCCTTGGAGAATCGGGATGCCAGGGGGCGGAGCTTGGGATGTTGAGTGTCAGCGCCTCCATGCACATGCATGTGCATTAGCTTTGGCACTCTTGAGTTTGGGAGGTCTGCACATTCTCAGTAGCACTATCAACAAAGTTGCCAGCAATACTGTGCATGCACAGTAGGTATTCTTTGGTGTCCCAGATACTAGACAATGTGATCACTACTGAGGGATTGTGGTGCTACACTATACCTCTGTCCCAAAAAGCGGGGCATTTTTGGGGTATGTAAAGTTGTATTTTATATAAAACCTATTTTCTACTCTAATTAATTTTGAGCTTCTTATTTTGGCAACTGCATACATTTCTTCAAAATGTGCAAAGTATTAATTTGTTACAGTACAGCTGGATGTTTCATTTGGCAGACTACTCATTAGAAACCTTCTAAAGGTCAATTTCCTTTACTGAGTTAGGTTCAAATTTACAAGTTTTATAAATATTTGATTTTTCATTGCAAGAACATGAATATTTGCAAAGCACTTTAACGGTACAATAACAAGAAAGTATATAAAATGTCTATCCGCTATTAATATAGTGTGTCAAATATTATTCTGATCAATCTACCGTGTGGCATAGAGGACTATTTATCCTCACGTAAGCTTTCATCCACTTCATTAATACTTAAGGGATAGCTGTATCCAGTTATAAAATTTATATCGGTACATTCATCTAATCCATATTCCTTACATTATAATGGAAATCAAAGGTCCATCTTTCGTGTGAAGGTGTTTTCCTTTTTGAGCATAGCCTCCAAGTGTCCTGCTCTGAATTGGACAGTGAAAATTTGGGAAGGCTATCCCACAATTGTGCTTTTCATTCTCCATTGTCTGAATACTACACATATGCAGAGATTTGCCCATAAGCAGTAGAGTTCCCTCTCCAAAGTAATTCCCTGCTTTGATGATGGGGAAATATTGCAAAGGTACATTTTAGAGTGCATGAAATGTTTGCATAGAAAAGGTTTATATATACCATGAAGGACAAAACCCGAATAAAGGACACGAGATAAAACTGTGCCATTATTGATACATAACTCCTGTATGTTCACACTTTATACTTCCAGCTGTTGTGTGCTGTCAAGCAAGGACTCGCACTGAAGAAAAGGTTGAAGTATTGCTAACTGGTGTGGTTCCTGGTCAGACTGCTATGCCTGTGACAACTTCCAGTGTTAAACAAACAGAAAGTGTGACTCAAGTACAGGAGGAAGTGCAAGTCAGCAATGGTATGGCTCTTCTGTTCAATCCATTTGCATATGATTTGTGTTGATTTATAATATAGATGGATGTATTTTAACAATTTTTTGTGTGTAATCAAATAAGACCACATTATGGTGGTTATTATATATGTGTATCTTAATTAATCACCGACCATTGAATACCATGCACTGCAATAGAAAACAAATACATAAATCTGTTTCCACCATGTAGGATCTACATGGTGGAACCTAAATTATTTATTTTGTTACCCTGCTGAATGACCTGGGTCCTTAAACATAACTGTTTCATGGATTGTGATTTTTTTCGCTGCATAACTTTATGTAGACCGATATATTTGTGGTCATGGATAAAAAGTCTTGCACTGAAAAGAGTTGGGAAGGATAAAAAGGCACACATTTTTAGAAATCCCAACACTATTTAGTGCAGGAGAAGGACCTACACCAGGGCTGTCCAACACGCGGCCCGCGGGCCATATGTGGCCCACCTGACACGGAGGTGCGGCCCGCATGAGATTGAATGCGGTAACCGCACCTCCGTTCAGTGCCAACATCTGCTGAATAGAGGAGAGCGCAGCGTGAGGGCTGCATGCTCCACCCCCATGCTCCCTGATGCGGCCGGAGCGCCTGGTGTCATCATCCAGGCTCTCTGAAGATGATAACTTCCAGATTGGAGGTAGACGCTGTGCCTGACCTCGACAATGGCATATCATTTTTTTGGTAAAAAACATAAATTTGTGTATAGGTATCTCTGTATGTGTGGAAGGGAGTGTGTGTGTTTGTGGAAGGGAGTCTGTGTGTATGTGTGGAAGGGTGTGTGTGGAAGGGTATGTGTGTAAGGGGGTCTATGTGTGTAGGTATGTGTGTAAGTGAGTGTGTGTGTGTGTAGGTATCTGTGTAAGGGAGAGTGTGTGTAGGTATCTGTGTAAAGGAGTGTGTTTGTAGGTATCTATGTAAGGGAGTCTGTGTGTGTATATGTGTGTGTAGGTATCTGTGTAAGGGAGTGTGTGTGTGTAGATATCTGTGTAAGGGAGTGTGTGTGTGTGTGTGTGTGTGTGTGTAGGTATCTGTGTAAGGGAGAGTGTGTGTAGGTATCTGTGTAAGGGAGAGTGTGTGTAGGTATCTGTGTAAGGGGGAGTGTGTGTAGGTATCTGTGTAAAGGAGTGTGTTTGTAGGTATCTGTGTAAGGAAGTCTGTGTGTGTATATGTGTGTGTTGGTATCTGTGTAAGGGAGTGTGTGTGTGTGTGTGTGTGTGTGTGTGTGTAGGTATCTGTGTAAGCGAGTGTGTGTGTGTGTAGGTATCTGCGTAAGAGAGTGTGTGTGTGTGTGTGTAGGTATGTGTAAGGGAGTGTGTGTGTGTGTGTGTGTGTGTGTAGGTATCTGTGTAAGAGAGTGTGTGTGTGTGTAGGTACCTGTGTAAGGGAGTGTGTGTGTAGGTATCTGTGTAAGGGAGTGTGTGTGTAGGTATCTGTGTAAGGGAGTGTGTGTGTAGGTATCTTCGTAGAGGTGTGTGTGTGTGTGTGTGTAGATATCTGTGTTAGGGAGTGTGTGTGTGTGTGTGTGTAGATATCTGTGTAAGGGAGTGTGTGGGTATCTGTGTAAGGGAGTGTGTGTGTAGTTATCTGTGTATGGGAGTGCGTGTGTAGGTATCTGTGTAAGGGAGAGTGTGTAGGTGTCTGTGTAAGGGAGTGTGTGTGTAGGTGTCTGTGTAAGGGAGTGTATGTGGCCCACCTGACACGGAGGTGCGGCCCGCATGAGATTGAATGCGGTAACCGCACCTCCGTTCAGTGCCAACATCTGCTGAATAGAGGAGAGCGCAGCGCGAGGGCTGCATGCTCCACCCCCATGCTCCCTGATGCGGCCGGAGCGCCTGGTGTCATCATCCAGGCTCTCTGAAGATGATAACTTCCAGATTGGAGGTAGACGCTGTGCCTGACCTCGACAATGGCATATCATTTTTTTGGTAAAAAACATAAATTTGTGTAAAGGTATCTCTGTATGTGTGGAAGGGAGTGTGTGTGTTTGTGGAAGGGAGTCTGTGTGTATGTGTGGAAGGGTGTGTGTGGAAGGGTATGTGTGTAAGGGAGTCTATGTGTGTAGGTATGTGTGTAAGTGAGTGTGTGTGTGTGTAGGTATCTGTGTAAGGGAGAGTGTGTGTAGGTATCTGTGTAAAGGAGTGTGTTTGTAGGTATCTATGTAAGGGAGTCTGTGTGTGTATATGTGTGTGTAGGTATCTGTGTAAGGGAGTGTGTGTGTGTAGATATCTGTGTAAGGGAGTGTGTGTGTGTGTGTGTGTGTGTGTGTGTAGGTATCTGTGTAAGGGAGAGTGTGTGTAGGTATCTGTGTAAGGGAGAGTGTGTGTAGGTATCTGTGTAAGGGGGAGTGTGTGTAGGTATCTGTGTAAAGGAGTGTGTTTGTAGGTATCTGTGTAAGGAAGTCTGTGTGTGTATATGTGTGTGTTGGTATCTGTGTAAGGGAGTGTGTGTGTGTGTGTGTGTGTGTGTGTGTGTGTGTAGGTATCTGTGTAAGCGAGTGTGTGTGTGTGTAGGTATCTGCGTAAGAGAGTGCGTGTGTGTGTGTAGGTATGTGTAAGGGAGTGTGTGTGTGTGTGTGTGTGTGTGTGTAGGTATCTGTGTAAGAGAGTGTGTGTGTGTGTAGGTACCTGTGTAAGGGAGTGTGTGTGTAGGTATCTGTGTAAGGGAGTGTGTGTGTAGGTATCTGTGTAAGGGAGTGTGTGTGTAGGTATCTTCGTAGAGGTGTGTGTGTGTGTGTGTGTAGATATCTGTGTTAGGGAGTGTGTGTGTGTGTGTGTGTGTAGATATCTGTGTAAGGGAGTGTGTGGGTATCTGTGTAAGGGAGTGTGTGTGTAGTTATCTGTGTATGGGAGTGCGTGTGTAGGTATCTGTGTAAGGGAGAGTGTGTAGGTGTCTGTGTAAGGGAGTGTGTGTGTAGGTGTCTGTGTAAGGGAGTGTGTGTGTAGGTGTCTGTGTAAGGGAGTGTGTGTGTAGGTGTCTGTGTAAGGGAGTGTGTGTGTGTAGGTATCTGTGTAAGGGAGTGTGTGTGTGTGTAGGTATCTGTGTAAGGGAGTGTGGGTGTGTGTATGTGTGTAGGTATCTGTGTAAGGGAGTGTGTGTGTATGAATGTGTGTAGGTATCTGTGTAAGGGAGTGTGTGTGTGTGTGTGTAGGTATCTGTGTAAGGGAGTGTGTGTGTAGGTAGGTATATGTGCAAGAGAGTGTGTATGTAGGTATCTGTGTAAGGGATCGTGTGTGTAGGTATCTGTGTAAGGGAGTGTGTGTGTGTGTAGATATCTGTGTAAGGGAGTGTGTGTGTATGTGTGTGTGTGTGTGTGTGTGTAGATATCTGTGTAAGGGAGTGTGTGTGTGTGTGTAGATATCTGTGTAAGGGAGTGTGTGTGTGTGTGGGTATCTGTGTAAGGGAGTGTGTGTGTAGGTATCTGTGTAAGGGAGAGTGTGTAGGTGTCTGTGTAAGGGAGTGTGTGTGTAGGTGTCTGTGTAAGGGAGTGTGTGTATCGGTATCGGTGTAAGGGAGTGTGTGTGTGTGTATGTATCTGTGTAAGGGAGTGTGGGTGTGTGTATGTGTGTAGGTATCTGTGTAAGGGAGTGTGTGTGTGTATGAATGTGTGGAGGTATCTGTGTAAGGGAGTGTGTGTGTGTGTAGATATCTGTGTAAGGGAGTGTGTGTGTGTGTGTGTGTGTATGTAGGTATCTGTGTAAGGGAGTGTGTGTGTGTGTGTGTGTGTAGGTATCTGTGTAAGGGAGAGTGTGTGTAGGTATCTGTGTAAGGGAGTGTGTGTGTGTAGGTATCTGTGTAAGGGAGAGTCTGTGTAGGTATCTGTGTAATGGAGAGTGTGTGTAGGTATCTGTGTAAGGGAGTGTGTTTGTAGGTATCTGTGTAAGGGACTCTGTGTGTGTATATGTGTGTGTTGGTATCTGTGTAAGGGAGTGTGTGTGTTTGTGTGTGTAGGTATCTGTGTAAAGGAGTGTGTGTGTGTGTGTGTGTGTGTGTGTGTAGGTATCTGCGTAAGAGAGTGCGTGTGTGTGTAGGTATCTGTGTAAGGGAGTGTGTGTGTGTGTGTGTGTGTGTGTGTGTGTGTGTGTGTGTAGGTATCTGTGTAAGGGAGTGTGTGTGTGTGAGTGTAGGTATCTGTGTAAGAGAGTGCGTGTGTGTGTAGGTATCTGTGTAAGGGAGTGTGTGTGTGTGTAGGTATCTGTGTAAGGGAGAGTGTGTGTCGGTATCTGTGTAATGGATTGTGTTTGTAGGTATCTGTGTAAGGGAGTCTGTGTGTGTATATGTGTGTGTTGGTATCTGTGTAAGGGAGTGTGTGTGTGTGTTTGTGTGTGTAGGTATCTGTGTAAAGGAGTGTGTGTGTGTGTGTGTGTGTAGGTATCTGCGTAAGAGAGTGCGTGTGTGTGTAGGTATCTGTGTAAGGGAGTGTGTGTTTGTGTAGGTATCTGTGTAAGGGAGAGTGTGTGTAGGTATCTGTGTAAGGGATTGTGTTTGTAGGTATCTGTGTAAGGGAGTCTGTGTTGGTATATGGGTGTGTAGGTATCTGTGTAAGGGAGTGTGTATAAGGTGTGTGTAGCTATCTGTGTAAGGGAGTGAGTGTGTGTGTGTGTAGGTATCTGTGTAAGGGAGTGTGTGTGTGTGTGCGTGTGTAGGTATCTGTGTAAGGGAGTGCGTGTGTGTGTGTGTGAGTGTAGGTATCTGCGTAAGAGAGTGTGTGTGTGTGTAGGTATCTGTGTAAGGGAGTGTGTGTGTGTGTGTGTAGGTATCTGTGTAAGTTAGTCTGTGTGTGTATATGTGTGTGTAGGTATCTGTGTAAGGGAGTGTGTATAAGGTGTGTGTAGCTATCTGTGTAGGGAGTGAGTGTGTGTGTGTGTGTAGGTATCTGTGTAAGGGAGTGTGTGTGTGTGTGTGTGTGTGTGTAGGTATCTGTGTAAGGGATTGTGTTTGTAGGTATCTGTGTAAGGGAGTGTGAATAAGGTGTGTGTAGCTATCTGTGTAGGGAGTGAGTGTGTGTGTGTGTGTAGGTATCTGTGTAAGGGAGTGTGTGTGTGTGTGTGTGTGTGTGTGTGTGTGTGTAGGTATCTGTGTAAGGGAGTGTGTGTGTGTGAGTGTAGGTATCTGTGTAAGAGAGTGCGTGTGTGTGTAGGTATCTGTGTAAGGGAGTGTGTGTGTGTGTGTAGGTATCTGTGTAAGGGAGAGTGTGTGTCGGTATCTGTGTAATGGATTGTGTTTGTAGGTATCTGTGTAAGGGAGTCTGTGTGTGTATATGTGTGTGTTGGTATCTGTGTAAGGGAGTGTGTGTGTGTGTTTGTGTGTGTAGGTATCTGTGTAAAGGAGTGTGTGTGTGTGTGTGTGTAGGTATCTGCGTAAGAGAGTGCGTGTGTGTGTAGGTATCTGTGTAAGGGAGTGTGTGTGTGTGTAGGTATCTGTGTAAGGGAGAGTGTGTGTAGGTATCTGTGTAAGGGATTGTGTTTGTAGGTATCTGTGTAAGGGAGTCTGTGTTGGTATATGGGTGTGTAGGTATCTGTGTAAGGGAGTGTGTATAAGGTGTGTGTAGCTATCTGTGTAAGGGAGTGAGTGTGTGTGTGTGTAGGTATCTGTGTAAGGGAGTGTGTGTGTGTGTGCGTGTGTAGGTATCTGTGTAAGGGAGTGCGTGTGTGTGTGTGTGAGTGTAGGTATCTGCGTAAGAGAGTGTGTGTGTGTGTAGGTATCTGTGTAAGGGAGTGTGTGTGTGTGTGTGTAGGTATCTGTGTAAGTTAGTCTGTGTGTGTATATGTGTGTGTAGGTATCTGTGTAAGGGAGTGTGTATAAGGTGTGTGTAGCTCTCTGTGTAATGGAGTGAGTGTGTGTGTGTGTAGGTATCAGCGTAAGAAAGTGCGTGTGTGTGTGTAGGTATCTGTGTAAGGGAGCGTGTGTGTGTGGGTATCTGCGTAAGGGAGTGTGTGTGTTTGTAGGTATCTGTGTAAGGGAGTGTGTGTGTAGGTATCTGTGTAAAGGAGTGCGTGTGTAGGTATCTGTGTAAGGGAGTGTGTGTGTGTGTGTGTGTGTGTGTGTGTGTGTATGTAGGTATCTGTGTAAGGGAGAGTGTGTAGGTGTCTGTGTAAGGGAGTGTGTGTGTAGGTATCTGTGTAAGGTAGTGTGTGTGTGTGTAGGTATCTGTGTAATGGAGTGTGTTTGTGTGTGTGTGTAGGTATCTGTGTAAGGGAGAGTGTGTGTAGGTATCTGTGTAAGGGAGTGTGTGTGTGTAGGTATCAGTGTAAGGGAGAGTGTGTGTAGGTATCTGTGTAATGGAGAGTGTGTGTAGGTATCTGTGTAAGGGAGTGTGTTTGTAGGTATCTGTGTAAGGGAGTCTGTGTGTGTATATGTGTGTGTTGGTATCTGTGTAAGGGAGTGTGTGTGTGGGTATCTGTGTAAGGGAGAGTGTGTAGGTGTCTGTGTAAGGGAGTGTGTGTGTAGGTATCTGTGTAAGGTAGTGTGTGTGAGTGTAGGTATCTGTGTAATGGAGTGTGTTTGTGTGTGTGTGTAGGTATCTGTGTAAGGGAGAGTGTGTGTAGGTATCTGTGTAAGGGAGTGTGTGTGTGTAGGTATCAGTGTAAGGGAGAGTGTGTGTAGGTATCTGTGTAATGGAGAGTGTGTGTAGGTATCTGTGTAAGGGAGTGTGTTTGTAGGTATCTGTGTAAGGGAGTCTGTGTGTGTATATGTGTGTGTTGGTATCTGTGTAAGGGAGTGTGTGTGTGGGTATCTGTGTAAGGGAGAGTGTGTAGGTGTCTGTGTAAGGGAGTGTGTGTGTAGGTATCTGTGTAAGGTAGTGTGTGTGAGTGTAGGTATCTGTGTAATGGAGTGTGTTTGTGTGTGTGTGTAGGTATCTGTGTAAGGGAGAGTGTGTGTAGGTATCTGTGTAAGGGAGTGTGTGTGTGTAGGTATCTGTGTAAGGGAGAGTGTGTGTAGGTATCTGTGTAATGGAGAGTGTGTGTAGGTATCTGTGTAAGGGAGTTTGTTTGTAGGTATCTGTGTAAGGGAGTCTGTGTGTGTATATGTGTGTGTTGGTATCTGTGTAAGGGAGTGTGTGTGTGTGTTTGTGTGTGTAAGTATCTGTGTAAAGGAGTGTGTGTGTGTGTGTGTGTGTGTGTGTGTGTAGGTATCTGCGTAAGAGAGTGCGTGTGTGTGTAGGTATCTGTGTAAGGGAGTGTGTGTGTGTGTAGGTATCTGTGTAAGGGAGAGTGTGTGTAGGTATCTGTGTAACAGATTGTGTTTGTAGGTATCTGTGTAAGGGAGTCTGTGTATGTATATGTGTGTGTAGGTATCTGTGTAAGGGAGTGTGTATAAGGTGTGTGTAGCTATCTGTGTAAGGGAGTGAGTGTGTGTGTGTGTAGGTATCTGTGTAAGGGAATGTGTGTGTGTGTGTGTGTGTGTATGTAGGTATCTGTGTAAGGGAGTGTGTGTGTGTGTGTGAGTGTAGGTATCTGTGTAAAAGAGTGCGTGTGTGTGTAGGTATCTGTGTAAGGGAGTGTGTGTGTGTGTAGGTATCTGTGTAAGGGAGAGTGTGTGTAGGTATCTGTGTAAGGGATTGTGTTTGTAGGTATCTGTGTAAGGGAGTCTGTGTGTGTATATGTGTGTGTTGGTATCTGTGTAAGGGAGTGTGTGTGTGTTTGTGTGTGTAGGTATCTGTGTAAAGGAGTGTGTGTGTGTGTGTGTGTGTGTGGGTATCTGCGTAAGAGAGTGCGTGTGTGTGTGTAGGTATCTGTGTAAGGGAGTGTGTGTGTGTGTAGGTATCTGTGTAAGGGAGAGTGTGTGTAGGTATCTGTGTAAGGGATTGTGTTTGTAGGTATCTGTGTAAGGGAGTCTGTGTATGTATATGGGTGTGTAGGTATCTGTGTAAGGGAGTGTGTATAAGGTGTGTGTAGCTATCTGTGTAAGGGATTGTGTTTGTAGGTATCTGTGTAAGGGAGTCTGTGTATGTATATGGGTGTGTAGGTATCTGTGTAAGGGAGTGTGTATAAGGTGTGTGTAGCTATCTGTGTAAGGGAGTGAGTGTGTGTGTGTGTGTGTGTGTGTGTGTAGGTATCTGTGTAAGGGAGTGTGTGTGTGTGTGCGTGTGTAGGTATCTGTGTAAGGGAGTGTGTGTGTGTGTCTAGGTATCTGTGTAAGGGAGTGTGTGTGTGTAGGTATCTGTGTAAGGGATTGTGTGTGTGTATGAATGTGTGTAAGTATCTGTGTAAGGGAGTGTGTGTGTGTGTAGGTATCTGTGTAAGGGAGTGTGTGTGTAGGTATCTGTGTAAGAGAGTGTGTATGTAGGGATCTATGTAAGTGATTGTGTGTGTAGGTATCAGTGTATGAGAGTGTGTGTGTGTAGGTATCTTTGTATGTGTGTGTGTATGTGTATGTGTGTGTGTGTGTGTGTAAGGGAGTGTGTGCAAGGATGTCCTTGTGTGTTTAAGTGTATCTGGATGTTTGTGCATGTGTGTGCATGTGTGTGTAAATTTATACGGGTGTCTGTGTATAAGGATGTCAAAGTGTGCTTCTGTGTGTAAGTGGCTGTGTGACTGTGTGTGTATTTGTAGAAGTGTGATTGTATGTGTAATTAGTGTTAGTTTTGCTGTGTGTCTTATTGTGTATTGTGATACAGTAATGTGTAGTGTGAATGTGCGTTTTATTGCTGTGGAGTCTGTGACACACTCACTGCACATTAATGTGAATTTTATATATGTATGAATATGATATATGTAATTTTCTCTTAATGAAAAATTGATGTGTTCATTGGATGTGAAGTGGCCCTCTGAAGAAAAAACTTGGACACCCCTGACCTACACCAAAGAGTGTTTGGTGGAGATTCTCCTACACTAATCAAGCTAATTTTAGCTGGTGCAATGAGTACCAAGACACAGCTCAAAAGTACGTAACCAGCGGTGGTAGCGCAGACTCTCTATATTTGTCAGGAGACTTATTTAAAAATAGGGAACATGCCAATAGAACCAGTATTTGGCTCTCACGCGGTGTACGTCTAATTTCTACATACCCTGCATGGTATCTATTGAGAAATGCAGTTTTTGATGTACTTTTTAGGCAACTGTTTTGTATTTATGAATTGACAGAAGTTAACAGAAAAATCAGGCATTAATAATGGAATTAAAAAGAACGGCAAGTTGTAGAATGTTAAAGTTCTCTTACCTGTTCACCACGGTTCACTTGTTAGTGAATAGGCCTCATTGTGTTCAGATTGCATTTGCTTGTAGCTAGTTTTTACTTATGTTATATGCTAGGTTCTTTATAAATAATGACAATTCTTTTCAGATATAAATTAGCCCCCTTTGGTATAAATGTAAATTCTGTTACTGAAACATTGGCAGCATGTCTCATTAATGCATCTTGTAGCATGTATGCATTCCTTTTCCATTTTTAGTGCAGTCAGTTACATTTATAGCTTGCGGGTTATACATTCAGGATAGAATTAGAGTTAATACAGCTGCGATGACATTTCTGAATGCAGAGATACTTAAAAACTGTCATTTTCAAGTATCTCTGCATTCAGAAGTGATATACTTACTGGTTAAATCCCTATTCCTACAGCTGAAATATAATCTGTTCATGGATGTTGGTGTACCGAAAATGGGAGATATTAATTGGAGACCTGGTACTTCAAGCATGTGGGAAAAAAAGCAGTTAAATGCTTTTACACATAATGAACCTGAATCATTAAAATCCAACACATTTCGTAATGTTGCTGTGGGCATTTTAATGGTATTATTCATGTATAGACTTGACGCCTGTCATAAACCAGCTGTAGCCTTGTTAGAGTTTGCAAGCTACCAGTATCAATACAGCTAAAGAAATTTGCTACAGCGGATGGAATTAGAGTGGTGTTAATGAGTTTTATGCATAAGACAATTTTCCACTTCATAAATAGGAGGAAATAATCACAAAGTAAGGGAATATGAACAGACACGTCTGTCATTTAATATTTGAGCCATGCAGCCAGGTATAAATCCTTCATGTTTGTATGCTTAACCCTTTCTTTTTTGTAAGTAATGCATTACTTTAATATAAAGCCTAGTAAACTGGCAAAGTTCAGAATATAACAAACCGTTGTCTAATTTATCAATTTGTGAATGTGAATTTGGTCTCCAATTAGGATTCAGTACAACAGAAGAATTTTTTTATGAAATAAGTTATGAATCGAAGTATGTAAAATCCCAAGTGGAACCATCAGTGATTATTGAACTGGTGAAGAAAGAACGAGACGTACCATCTGGGATAGTCACTTTAATGTTCAACATCATTTTTGCACCGACAAGAGCAATGCGGTAAGTTTTAAATATATATTTTTGGAACAATGTTTGCATCATAATGGTAAATAGCGCGTTTTTTATGCAGGGAGTCCAGACGCCAAGTTGAAGCCATTCTATTAGGCGAAACGCGTAGCGTTTTGGACTCATCCTGCAATCCCCTTGTTTTATACCTTTGTTTTATACCATTTGTATCCTGTGGCTAATGCTGGGAAACATTATCTTCTACTAAAATTAGACTGTTGACGGCCGTGTGGTGCCCACTGCGCTTGTTACAGCAATCCTACATGTAAGCAGATATTTGTTTCCTATTAAATGTTATTGTTGCATTCCACTAACTGGATACTTTGTGGTCATGTTTCTTTTGAGCCTTCAACATTGAATAAAAACAGCTGAAGTTGAAAATTGCTCTATATATATCTCCTACCTACAAAGTGTTGTGAGTGTATCAATAATTATTCTCTGTATTTCAAACCTTCTGAGAATACTACTGATCTTTTTTACCACAGTTTGTTTTAAAGCGCACTATTTTGTCATTTTTACTTTATAATGGTAAATGTGTTTACTCCAAATTTTGATTAGCCATCTGACACAACTATGCAGTAAATTTAGGAATTAAATATGGATTGCTTCTTGTTAGAATGGATTACATTTTCCAGGAAGCTCAGCCAGCATTTTAGTTTGCTGAGCACCACAGAAGTGTCAACGCTAATCCTGTCCTTGACACACTTGTTGTGGACTACATTTTCAATTATGCTCAAACACTGGTAGAGCATTATGGGAAATGTATTCAAAACTGTAGTAGTGCCAAAGTTTAGCCATCATTGCCATTGGTACTCTGATATGCACTATATTTTCTATGATGCTGAGACAACATTTGGCTTAGGAACAACAACTTCCTAGGCATAATGGGAAATGTAGAAATAGGAGTGTCAAAAAGGTAGCTTGACACAGCAGCTTTTGTAGATTACATTTCCCTTGATGCTAAGTTGATCAAAAAGGAGAGGGGAACAAGTGGTTGAAATGTTTCTGCACTGGGTGACCATATTTTTATTTCGAGAAAGGCGCAAATGCATTTGTATTTAATATTTTCTATATGGTAAATGACAGACTGAGCTTTCTTTGACTTTGTAGCAGCCCAGTTTATAAATATTACGATTTAGAGTCTGACTTTGTTTAAATATATGATGCTCTGAAGAAACAAGTAGTAAATATATAATGCTCTGAGGATCCAAGTGCTAAATTTATGATGCGTTTAGTAAACAAGCTTTAAATACATGATGCTGTAAAGAAACAAGTCAAATGCATAATCAATATTCTTCATTCATTGTTTAGAAAATACACCTTATATAATACCATAACAAAGCATGTTTGTTATAGCAGATATTTGGTATAACTTGTTAATTTCTCTTTCAGACATTCTGCCACTTTAGTAGTAAAATGTGCCACAGGAGGAATCTGGAAGTTTCCCATACAACTAGTTGCCACAGAGCCAGATGTTGATGATGTCATTAAAATTGAAGCCATTGGACTAAACAAAGAATCTTATGTTGGCTTCAGATTAACAAGTCAAACCAGGTAACATAAATCAAACGGTTTTGTTTATGTTAGCCACTTGTAAGAAACAGTAATGAGTAGTGAAATTGTTCCAGTCATTTTTTGTTACAATTAGTGTTGAGCGAACCCGAACCGCACTGTACCGAACATTACGGTGTTCTTACCACGAACCCGAACATTTTACTGTATGTTCGGGTTGGAGTTCGAGGTTCGGCTATAAACCGAAAGTCTTTAAACCGATAGTTATTCGGTTTATAGACTTACGGTTTATAGAATAGCAATAGCATTACATGTATTCCATAAACCGAAAGTCTATAAACCGAAAGACATTCGGTTTATAGACTTTCGGTTTATAGAATACATGTAATGCTATTTCTATTCTATAAACCGAAATAGAGTCCCCATTCATACGAATAGGTTAATTGCCCATTCTCTATATGGATCCCAACCATGCAATCTCTTGGACGATATGCCAGCAGACATAATGTTTGCCATTATTGGTGCTGGAATACATATGCAAATGAGTTGGGTTTGCACATAGGCTAGGGTTGAAGATAAAACAGTAAAACAAACAAGGGTCTCGGAAGCACAGAAACAAAATGAAGTCCACAATCACTAGGATATGTTCCAAAAATTATTGATATTTATTGTGGCATTGAACGGTACAAAATCAAGACAACACACAGGGTAGCATTTTGGGTTGAGCAACTGGATTACATTTTTTTAAATCTTTAGATTTGAGATCCAGTGTTGCCATTGCTCTGCTAAATTAACTCCACGTAAGTTGCCCCAGATGGATTTAAAACATTGGTTATACATGTAGCTAAATGGATATATCAACAGCAAAAAACAAAAAATAGTTATATGCTTACATTTTCAAAACTATATTAGTCAGTTTTGTCCATGTGCCTCCAAAGCTCCAAGGGAAATCAAATTCCATTTGCCCAGATACAAATATATTTAATTAAATTAAAGCACATAATCTTTTACATGGATCGTAGAAAGATATGCAACCATCTGGACTAATAAATCATAGTATTAAATAGTAATGAAAGATGAACTATAATGTATTGGATGTAGGGTTTTATAGTCCAGATGGTCAATTTTAACAAGAGAGCAAGAATACAGAAAATTACTCATAGATACATATATACATAAATATAGGTGAAGGTTGTCAATATGTATTACTGGGCATTGTGAAGGTTGTCAATATGTATTACTGGCCTTAAAACATCAGCAATGTTACTGAATGGACATTTTTAATAAATAAAAAATAGCACCATGAGGAATAAAAAAATATATATTGTTAAACATAATGAATAAAATTCTGGAACCGGTAACATAAATTAAAGTGACCTATTAAATTCAATTTTTAATTACATTCAACCTCTTGTCAAAAAGCACACCCACTTATAATGCCACTTTTAAACCAGTTGCCTGTGTGTCTTCAAAATGTGGCTTTTTACGACACTTGACATCTAAAACTTTGTTAAAACCCTGTTATAAATTTGACACAAGTTGGCACAAACATAATTCATGTTCTTTAATCAGTTTAACAAACTCAAAGTTTATACTTTGATATTTGAGCTTTATTTACAGTAAAAATAAATCACCTTGAGTTAACAAGGTGTTTTATATAACCTTTAAATGTTAGTCATTCATTGACCTCTTACATTTCTCCCTGTCTGTTATCAAATATGGGAAAAAGGAATGTATTCATGAAAGAAGCAATCAAACGGAATTGGCAGGGGAATTGCACACTTAAAATAGCAAATTTGGAGAATTTTTCCAACTCGTCAACTGTAGGCCTTTCGTTTGAAATTCCCTTGTCAATTCCCTCTCCTATGAATAATGCTGGGGATAGCAGAGGTATTATTAAACAATATTCTACATACACCAGGCATAACAGAAGACTTGCTTTTACCACAGACATCCTAAACTTGTAGTGCTACCACCACTGCAAGGGATTCTGGGTAGGCATATGCAATTTGCGGTTAACAATGTTACCCTCTGGCCTTTATAGCCACTTCATACATGGACCTATTGGAGCAAATGCACACTCCACAAGACAGCTTTTAAACATAGACCAGGACTTACGGGCAGAGCCAGATAACCACTCATGTGCGGCTGTTTCATTGTTAATGTAACTCGTCAGCATGAGGTTGGTTACTGGTTCCTGCTTGAGATTTGGTGTAGAATACACAACAAACTTTATGGTGAGGTAAAGCTGATGGAAAATCCCCTCCACTTAAATTTCAGGGGGTAGCAGAGGCATTATTAAATACAAATTTACACACACTAGACAAATCAGATTTATTTTTCCCACAGGATAAGTTATATTTTGAATAAAAGAGTTCCCTTGGCTGTATCAGTATAGTTACTACGTGTACAGGGTGTATGAATAGATTTAGGTTTATATAATCCTTTATATTTTAAAAATACTTTATTATACTTTACCCATATGGTGCTGTTCTTGCTCATTGGTGCCAACATTGTTTTACTACTACATAGACCATTTACATTTATGTTCATCAATGCCACTTTTCAGTGACTAATTCTTCATTGAATGTATATTTCTTTATGTTGCTATTAGGTACCCTGAGCCCTTCAATGCATACTTCTTGGCAGGCAGTGATAAGGCATTTTCTGTTTACCCAAAAACTGGAGAATTGCTTCCTTTTAGAACAGCTGGGACCCTAATGTCTGTAGGTTTCAAGCCAACGAGTTACGGCAAGAAATACAAAGCAACATTAGTAGTGCAGGTAAATCATTTTTAAATGATACTTACATTGTACACCATTTACTTAAATTAATCATCCAATGTTTCAAATAACTATGTGACTGCATTCATTTCTGCCTCCATTATGACCAATAATGACCAATAATGTTATTATTTGCCTTGTGGTATTGTTTAAATGTATATGTACATCCCATGTGTAGCAGTGATGAACCAATTTCTGCTTTTATGTGAAAAATCATTATTAATTACATATACACATCACTAATGTGTTAACTGATCTGTTTTTTTCCCAGTATACACTGCTTGAAGGGATTTGGAATAGTGATGTGCGAATAAGATCAACAATGATTGCCCTTTTCATATTGATACTGAATGGAGAACATCTTTAATATCCACACCTTAGATGTAAAACACAAATTATAAGAAAAAACATATATATCCATTTGCAGATGTGTGAAAATCATTACATAGCGTTTTGATGACCTTCTAAATTGTAATGTAAATTTACTAGTTCTGCTTTTCCTCATCTACTTGATTTTAATTAATTCCCATTTCAGTTTCTCCAAGACATTACATGAAACACTTTTTGCTTGTTATCAAAACATTCCACCTAGGCCGCACCTGATTGAATACTTTAATATAACGTGTGACACCATCAGGAAGGCTTTGTATACAAAGCTGGCTCCACAAGTTTATACTAAGCAGAATGTGATACTCAAGTCAAAAAATTCCTTCGTGGTCTGTTTGTCTGCTAGTAGAATTTATCAGGCATTCCAACACTTAACACTGGGCTTTCAGTTTTGGCACTACACAGTTTGTTATCTGTATTCCATTTTTGAAAATTGAGCATGGTTTATTAACATTCCCAGTTAATGGAGCTGCCTACCGGTAAAAGCTTTGCTGGTTTGTTACAATAGACAAATATTTACTTGAATATGTACATGTACTATTTACAAAGAAAAAAATATATTTATGTATGACTTTTTTTTAACCTTTTGTAAAATAATTATGTACACAAAAATAAATGTATACTTGGTACTTTATGTATAGTTATTGACTGAAATATTAGCATTAGTACTATAATGTCATTCTATTTTGTAGACTTTATCAGTCTTGACAGCTATATTTTCTGCTATGCACTTATCAACTTATACAATCCACTGTTCTTACCCCTCAAGAATGTAGAACTGTGCTGTTGGCATGTAACACTTCTCATTAAGATTACTTCAAATTCCCATGTAGCCTTACTGTCATCTAATTTCATGCTCATAACTTTACACTTGTCATAGTGTGTCAAACACGTTATTATATGATATTTGGAAAGTTTTGTAACTCGAAATCTTTGCCAAGAGATAATCAGTCACCATTGATAATGTGAATTATGTCACACAGTTGGGACTATTTACTAAAAATGAACTGACAAGTGGGCTGCAAAAATATATAGCTAAGTTGAAAAAAGTCTCCAACTTGTCTATCTTTCAAATTCAGCTATTCACACAACATAAGCGATGGTGGGGTAAAAGTGATGGGAAAATCACTTGCAGAGGCATTATTAAACACAAATCTACACACACCAGGCAAGCCAAGACTTGATGTTCCCACAGAAATCTCACATTCACAGTGCTAACACCACTACAAAGTCAACAATTGTCATTTTTATACATGGTCCCCATGGAGCATATGCATGCTGTACAAGCCTTTAACCTTGGCTTAGGACAGAGGTATACCACTCATGGATGTCTGTTTCATTCTCAGTGGAATTATGTCAGCATGACTTTAGTTTAATAATGCATCTGCTACCCATTAAACTCAGCTATTGAAAGACATCGGGGTCCATTCACATCTTTTAGAGACCCTGTTTTCAGGGGAGCGACTGAAGATGGGGATTTATTTACCTTCCTTGTTTTGAGGTGGAAATGTTCACCTTCCTTGAAAACTAAGTAAAAATTAAATATATATTCTTTGTAAGGTTGCCACAAAGTTGCCATTGTCCCGGTAGGCTAATTATATTATTATGGAGGTAATAGCATGGCCGGTGTTTTTTTTAAGAACCGGGACAAGTTACCATACATTCCCACAAGGGCCCCGGTTAGTTTATAGGTTAGTGTTAGTATTAGGGCTTAAGGGTTAGTGTTAATATTAGGGAGTAGGGGTTAGTGTTAGTATTAGGGCTTAGGGGTTAGTGTTAATATTAGGGTGTAGGGGTTAGTGTTAGTATTAGGGCTTAGGGGTTAGTATTAGGGCCTATGGCTTAGTGTTAGTATTAGGGCTTATGGGTAAGTGTTGTAAGTGATAGTATTATGGGTTAGTTTTAGTGTTAGTATTGGGGTATTAGTATTCAGGGGGGTTAGTGTTTAACTAAATTATTAGGGGGGGTTTACTATGATTTTAAGCGCTTACACTACCATGGTGAAACGTCCGTGTTGCCTTTCACCGCTGATAGTTCAGCGCTCAAACTGTCCTAGATGTGTAGTCAGTTGTGTCACAAACTCGGAAAGCACCTGCATAAACAGAAGGGCAGCAAGTGAAACAGCACTAGTGTGAATCTGCTATTAGAAACTGCATGAATGGGTCTTCAGAAAATAAAGGGTTAAAGTCAGCATCATCATTAGCTACCTACAGATCTGTCCTGAGATTTTGCAGAGGTTACTGAATTATTCACACAGTGATCTTAGCTCTAAGGAAATAATCCATAAAGATAACTCATTTCACCTTCAGCTTCAGTTAATAGAGCAATTCAGATGCCTTATGGGAATAACTTTAGTAAGAATATAGTATTATTTGTAAGTAAAAAATGTGAAGTTTCATATTGTCACATGGTTTAATTGCATTTAAACTGCAGAAAATAGGTATTAATACATTAATGGACAGTATTAAGCAGCATTCACAATAAACATTAGCAGTGTATCCTTAAAATAGAACACTAATGTCCCTAATTAAATCATACCATTACAACAATGCCAAGCTTTAATGTTAGCTCATTTTCTGGCAGTATTTTGCTGAGGCTGCTATCAGCAAATGTAATGTCAGTGAAATGGATTGTAATAATCATATAATGCCCAGTGTATAGTAATAAGTGTACAAAGTACAGTACTTAATATGCTCCTTATTGTACACTTTTGATGTCACTACTGTAATAAGCATGGCTGATCATTACTAGCTTTTCATACATTATATATATAGATAGATAGATACTAATAATGACTGTCACCTGAACAACATTAAATGTTTGGTCAATGCAGTGAACCAAAAAATGTTCAAAAATGATCCCTGCATTATATTTGCAGAATTACAAACAACTGCATAAATTAAGGGGAAAATATGTTTTAATTACATATGTGGTGTCTCCAGTTTATGACCTGCAGCTTGATTTGTAAATTGAAAACATGTGTAATTTGCATACCAAGCCATGTGGTGATATCATGGCTTCATCTTTTTTTTTTGCATATGGCTGTGCCACATACAAAATATCTGGACGGCCATTTTGTATTATCTTGATTTGGGGATTAGAGGATCTTTTTTTAATGTAGGTTTAAGCCTACTGTTTCTTTCTCTCTTGTATTTTTTATAGCTCTTATTCCTGTCTTTTAAGCCTTGTAGTCAAATTTGTATAACATTCAGTTACTTAGCTGACATTTCCACTAAGCCATATTAAGGGGAGGAGGGAGATAAACTAAATCCAGTATACAGATGTCATAACTATACACAGTGGTGTATCTTGATTTTGTGCTGCCCTAGGCAGACAAAATCCGGGCACCCCCCTACCCAAGCTGCACACCCACGTTACACACCTAAGACATGCCCCATCACCTCCATTACATGACCCCACATCACACATAACATTCAGACTCACATCAAGCTCATACTCCCATCACACACACACTCCCATCATACTCAGTCACACACACTGACTCCCATCACACACACTCTGACTCCCATCACACTCAGTCACACACAGCCTCACATCTCACACAGACTCCCATCACACACAGACTCCCATCACACACAGACTCCCATCACACTCAGCCTCCCATCACACTCAGCCTCCCATCACACTCAGTCACACACTGCCTCGCGGTAGATACACTACTGCATCTCTCATTCCACTGGCCGTGCATCATGGGAAATACAGTCATAAACATCAGGAGTAGAATGGTTAGCCATCACTGTTCAACAATAATTTAATCTTATTTGAGATTCCCAACATATGTATTGTATTTACTAGAACTATAGCGTTTATATTTCTGAATTATGACACTGCAGTTTTTATAATGACTGGTATTATTAGAACCTATGTGATGGCTGGCTGCTATATGTAGAAAACTGCAATCAGTCTCTGGTACATTTTATCACACTCAGTCACACACAGCCTCACATCACACACAGACTCCCATCACACACTGACTCCCATCACACTCAGTCACACACAGCCTCACATCACACACAGACTCCCATCACACTCAGTCACACACAGCCTCACATCACACACAGACTCCCATCACACTTAGTCATACACAGTCTCACATCACACACAGACTCCCATCACACTCAGTCATACACAGCCTCACATCACACACAGACTCCCATCACACTCAGTCATACACAGCCTCACATCACACACACTCTTCCATCACACTCAGTCACACACACTGACTCCCATCACACACACTCTGACACCCATCACACTCAGTCAAACACTAACTCCCACCACACTGTCACACACTGACTCCCATCACACTCAGTCACACACAGCCTCACATCACACACACAGCCTCACATCACACACAGACTCCCATCACACTCAGTCACACACAGCCTCACATCACACTCATACTCACAACCACCGTTTTCCATTTGAAGCAGCTTACCTTCTGCTGTACTCTGACAGGCAGGGGGCGGAGACTTTACACTGGCACGTGTGACGGGGAACGAAGGGAGGGGAAGTGAGGGAGCCCGAGCATGACAAGCAGCACCGGGTGAGGGGAAGAACGAAAGGAGCGGTGGGGGTGGGAAGGGGAGGGGGTAGGAAGAGAGAGGGAGGGGAGGGGGTGGGAAGAGAGAGGGAGGGGAGGGGAAGGGAAGGAACAACTTTTAACAAAACGGAGAAGAAAGTAAAAATCTTCGCCGCACCAGAAGTGTTTAAAGCACCAGTGTGCTTTAACAACGTCTGGGAAAGTGCCGCCCTAAACAAGGCGCCGCCCTAGGCGAGCGCCTTGTTTGCCTCGCGGTAGATACACTACTGACTATACAGGAACCTCATTGGATTTTATATTGTGAAATAAATTGTTAAACATGTAAAAAAAAAATTCTACCTAAAAGATGATAAGCCACTTTCTTATTTGTAAACAATTTGCTGATACAAAAGTAACTTTAACATTGTGCTCTGATTAACTTAGGTAACTTTTCCCTCCCCAGACATCCACCATGCAATGGACATATGAAGTCAATGGATTGAATCCAAAAACCAGGCCTCTCACAAATGTCTGTCCCAAAATATGTACGCTGGGAATAAATCGACAATCACCTGCACAACGCCGTAATTATATACATGAAAACCTAAAGCGTGCAATGACAGCGATATCTCCTGTCAACATTTGTTTTTAAGGACAAAGTAGCTCTGTGTAAGTCACATGTTCTCTTTTTATACAACAATAAAGACTGTTTGGATACTTAAAACTGAATGACTTGTCTAACTTATTAATGTCAAATAGTAGTAACACATTTTTTCCCATAATTTCTGTACATAGAAATATGCAAATTCCTTAAGTAACTACAAATAATCTCACAACCTAGTAGAGGATGTCAGACAGGACCTCTTGGCAGGGAGTAATTATGGAGTCAGTCTATTGGGACTGATGAGTATGGTGAGACAGGTGTGGATGGTAGCTCTTAAATAACACTGACAAGGATGCTGTGACACTGAAAAAATGATATAAGGAGGAACACTCGAGCCCCTACCCCAGTGGGTTGAGTGAGTGATGTATTTCTGCCTAGGCCTAGTGAAGCAGGCTGGAGGGTGTGGCAGCGGACTGAAGAAGGCAACTGCAGAGCCAACTCTGCCACTGTTGGTGGTTCATCCTCCCTAACTACCTTGTGCTGCCTGCACAGTCACCCACAGGGAGCACTGGAAAGGAATGGAGGGCAAATGGAGCAGGAGGAAAGGAAGTGGGGGGCAATCTTACTCGATGGACAGGGATGTGGATATTAGCAGATATAAACATTGTGGAATACTCTTATACTCTTATGACGCCTTATGGCAAAATGCTTTAGGATACTTGTGCGCAAAAAGACCCCAGGGGCTACTTACATTATACAAACAATACATGCTTATTTATTGAAAAAATTCTACTGTATATGTATTGTGCTATTTTTGTTATATCATTTGGATAAAAAGAATGGTGTGTGTAAACAAAACGTGCACAAATTACAATGATACTTGCTGAGCAACTTGAACGCAGCCCCCTATTGCACTCTCCCAAGTTCCAAAATATACAGATAAAACCGGGGGGGGTGTCAGGAAGGCGCAATATCCAGTTGAACCTTAAAATATAAATGCATTTGGACTATATCTACATGCACATTTGAAACCAACAGCTTGTAAATGGAATTCCAGTGGGGCCAAGTGTTTTGTGTCTATCTGGTCCGGCAAATGTGTGTTCTTTGACTTTTTTTTACAGATTAAACCAAATTTTATACTCAGCCTGTTGCGGTCCTGGCCTGCTTTATGCTAAATAAGGCTAAATAATTAGTAATAAAATAATTAATAAATATTTATTTAAACAAACAAGACTAACAGTACAGTAATCAATTTCTTTAATTCGAGTAAACAGATAAATTATGTAAAGATGAATACCAAAAGACGTTGTGATATATATAATATACTTAATTTATACCTCTGGCGGTAAAAACAATATATCTAAAAGGATATCACAAACAAAGTTACAAACATACAACGGTTATATTCTAGATAACATTGTGTTAATTAGATAAAAAGTGTACTTAACTTCAGAGAGGTTCAGCAAAGCACATGGATGTGTCCAAAATGGCACTTGATTCCAGGTCGATAAAGGATGATTTTGAAAGAGGTTTTTCAGTAGTTACTTTCTACTTTTAGTTACAATGATAGGCATTAAACTGAACCTTAGTTTTTTGGCACTTAAACTTTGCCAAAGATGAAAGTTTTACTGTTAACTATAAATAGTTTCAAGAGCTCTTCATTTCTCTGACCATGCTGTTTCCTGGTCCTTCCACATGTGTTGCCTTTCCTCCCCCACACCAGCTATTGTCCAGTCTCTACTCCCCCTCCAGGATTTACCTGGTGGAACAAAGAGTCATCACTCATTCCCTAGTAACACCTGTTGGCAGGAGTAATGCCCTTCTTACAATGCTACATAGATCAGATATCAAAATGGATGCCACAGTCAGAGGAGTGGTCAATCTAAAGGGAGGTACTTCATATAATTAATATGCACTTATGAAGTTGCTTCTGTGATGGGAATCACTAATAAATGACTTTGCAAGCCATATCCAATACACAGCCATTTGTGACAGGCTCCATCTATACTTCTTTTATATAATTCCTTTACAAGATTTGTAATACATCCTAATTTATTTAAGCCACATTGTTTTCTAGTCTGTAAAATGCATTTGCATATAATATATATATATAGATTATATAATAATATACAAATGGTATGTATTACATATTTTCCATCAAACTATTATTAGGTTGGGGAAACATTTTTTTTTCTCTTAGCTGCTAGTTCAATCATTATTTCTGTCCAATCTGAAGTACTTCACGTTAGGTGGCTAAACACAGCATGTTCCTCTTTTGTTTGGTGACAAATGTGCACATGTCACATAATTCTGCCGGTTTCTACTGATTTAACAAAATCAAGTGAAAGGACCTTTAACCTTTATTTAGAAAACAAATAACTGTAGGCAAACAAATCATGTCTTTTCTATATTGTATAGTGTTGCACGTTTCTGTGCTGTGCCTTTTTATGTTCATACAATGAGTCTTTTTGGGAAGGAATGTCACTGAATTCCATTTTATCTGGATAAGCATCTAACCTGTACATTTACTGCTATTGCTTTCATATGTCTTAAGTGTACTCATTCTAACTAGCTCTTGTGTAATATTTTCTCTAACTGATGTTCACTTTTTATAGTGTATATTTCAAAGATGGTCAAGAACTTCATACATTTGACTATTGTGAAATGCAACATAGTATACTTGATCAGATGTAGTCAGCTTATGACTATAATTTGTTGTTGTTTTGTGATGTGATTTGTTGTTGTTTCAAGAGAAATTGATTTGTAATTGAAAAACTATGCGTATTGTGAATTCTTGCTGCAATTCACAGCTAGATTATACCGACAGATACACATTTATCATTATTATTCAGTCATTTTTGTCTTGCAAGTTCTCTAAAACTATTACTTTGGTTCATGGGCTTCTTGTTTTTGTTCGGAAATAACAGGTTCTGGTTTGAGAGTTCAGTGTCCTCCTGATGCTATTCCTTGTTAAAATTCAACATTGCTGCTTTACAGGGCCACCATCAGAAATTTCAGGGCCCCTTACTGAAAAAAATTCTTCCCCCCACTCCCATATCTCCCTTTCGCCCCCCTACCCTCTAAATGTAATTTTATCCAGGTCTTTGTATATCATGTCAATGATTAAAATACACCCAAGGACATCACCCGCATTGCACATCCAAGTTTTGCTGCTGCCCCAAGGACATGCCCCATTATCCGCATTGACACAGTTTGCCTATTAATATGCCACAGCTAGTTTGTCTTTTAGTATGCCACAGCTTGCCCATTATTATGGCACTCTTAGTTTACCCATAAATATGCCACAGCCAGGTTTCCCATTAATATGACACAGCCAATATGCCCAGTATCATGTCACTGTTTGCCCATTAATATGCCACTGTTTTTCCATTAATATGCCACTCTTTGCCCATTAATATACATCAGTTGGTTTGCCAATAACATGCCAATGTCAGTATGCCCCTTTATATGCCACAGCCAGTATGCCCATTAATATGCCACAGCCAATATGCCCATTAATATGCCACAGCCAGTATGCTCATTAATATGCCACAGACAGTATACCCATTAATATGCAAAGAAAGTCAATCAGAGAAGCACACCAAAATTACAATAACAGTAGAAGTAAGGTGCATCATCCCTAGGGAAGTCCAAACACTGCCCTTAATGGAAATATATACAAAAAAGAGGTTGGAGGAGCACACTATAAGTAAAGCAGCATAAAAACAGTTGTACAAGTATACAAAAATGTATTAGAAAAATAAATCACATCAAAAGCATTATAGTTACATATACCCAATGGGTAAAAGCAGCAAATACTTACATATGACTAGAAAAGAATCGTATGAAAAAAATAATCTAACAAAAAACACCACAGGAATAACCGGCAGAGACAGGAGGGTCACACAGTGCGAAAAACCGGTCACCGACGTTTCAGCTAAATAGCCTTTATCAAGGAGACCTAATCATCATTTGTACATGCAGGCATATATATAGGGAAAATGGCTGGGAAAAAAAGGAAATACCAATGAAGATAATTCGATAATGTGAGCAATAATCCATTACCATTAACAATATGCCCAGATTACACGGGGATCCCCGATGGCGGACGCCATATTGACGCAAGGCGTGACGTGATGTGAATAATGAGAGAAGAAAAGGACAAAATAATACAGAACAAATGACAGTAAAAAAAACTGAACAATTTATACAACATGCAGAATTATAAATAAAAAAAGGGAACAAAAGCTATTTTATTATAAAAGTATATCCAAACTATAGCAATCAGAGTGCCTATTATCCAGACAATACTCTGTAAGTCCAAAAACTAAATTGATCTAAAAAAATAATCTTTTATTTTATAGGGTAGAAGGCATATATAGAGAAAAATATATTGTAAAGAAAAAATATGACAGAGCTCAAAAATAAAAATATATGGTGCCCTATAATTTGTAAAGAAGAGTTAACAAAACACCTACACAAAAATTAAAAGATATGAAAAACGTATTCAAAGAAAAATAAAATACAAAAAAATAAAAGACAAATATATAACAGTACACATATACAGTATGTACAAAAAGGCATGTGTGGATAACCACCAATCAAAATAAGGAAACAGGACAACAGGCGCATACATAATAAGCCAGTTGCCAATAACAGAAAAATACAAGGATAGTATCATCCAGCGATGGAACCGGGTAGGATAAGACTTGGCAGGCTCATCCATAAAATGAACTGTAAACAACAGGAAAAAATAATGGTTAAAACCATAATAATACACAGCTGGAGGTGGAATAAATTGCGCAAATCAACAAAGGTGCAAAAAAGAGTAATCCATAAAGGGCAATTAAGCCAACCCATATGTGAAGGCTAAATACAAGGTAAAGGTAAATACTAGATCAAGGTAAAGATGCAAAACAGTATATAAAGCACCCTAATCACAGAGTTAAGTCCTATAGAATACAAAGAGATAGATGGCTAAAGGAATACCAATAAATCCCTCTCCTCTTTCATCCCAAAGGGGTGTAATGTTTGTAGAGTGTAAATCCAATGTAACTCTCTGCGTTTAAGTAAGGTAATCCTGTCAATCCCTTCGGTGTGTATTGGAATTTGTTCAATCGCCAAGAATCTCAATTGAGAAACACCATGTTGTAACCTGTTGAAGTGGCGAGCCACTGGAGACTTGTGATTCCCTGTGCGTATAGTACTCTTGTGTTCTCCTATGCGAATAGTAAGTGGTCGAGTGGTCTCACCCACATAACATAAGCCCCAGGGGCACTTAAGTAGGTAAATAACAAAGGAATGTTGGCAATTGAGATATTTATGAACAGAAAATTTGGTACCTCTCCTGGGGTGCGTAAAGTAGGATGATAAGATGGCATTATTGCAATTGATGCATCTACCGCATTTGTGCATCCCAGATGGAGGTACAAGCCAATTGGAATCAGAGGGAGTTGGAGTTGCCTGAGAGCCACGTTTGTTATCCGTAAGTAGGTCACGCAAATTGCGTGACCTTTTATATGACATAAGTAGTGGCTGTTGAAACAATGTGCCCACCTTTTTATATGCTTGCAACAGAAACCAATATTTGTTAAGAATATGGCGTGCCTGCTTTGATTTGGTCGAGTATGTAGTGATGTATGGAATGCGGTTGGAAGGGTCCTTCCGCTGGTGGAGAGTAAGAAGTTCCTCATGGGATTTTTGTTTCGCCTGACTTGCACAGTGTTTGAGGTTAGCTGGATCGTACCATCTATAGACAAAATTACCAGTAAGTTCACGAACTCAAGCCGAAAAATTCTCGTCACAGTCAATTATATGCCGTAATCTAAGAAACTGACAATATGGTAAATTGTTTAATAGGTTCTTAGGCTGAAAAGAAGAAGGAAATCCGATCAGTCTCCTTCCTAAACAGATCGAAGGAAAGACCCGTGTTAGTGACTGATACCTGAACATCAAGGAAATGCACACATATTCTACTATATTCCATTGTGAACGAGATAGTCTCTAATTGGGTATTCAAATGGTACCTAAACTGTAGAAGGCGAGATTCCGTACCATGCCAGATAAAAAAGATATCATCAATATATCTTAGCCACAGCCCAACACAGGACACAAACTCAGCATGAGTATAAACAAAAGACTGTTCAAATTGATCCATTAATAGGTTAGCATATGACGGGGCCACATTGGACCCCATCGCAGTACCTTGAATTTGAATATAAAAATCACCATCAAAAGTAAAGTAATTCTTAGTAAGAACAATTTGTAGAAGTTCCAAAATAAAATGCTTGTTTCCCTAGTCAATATGTGTCAATAGAATATCCGATAGCCTCCAGACCCCTATCGTGAGGGATGGAGGTGTAGAGACTAGAGACATTCATCATTCACAACCAGGTGTCGCACCAAGACAATGATAGTTGGAAATTCGGGTAAGAAATGCCGTTGTGTCCTTTATGTAGGGCCGCATCTTAAGAACCAAAGGTTTCAGATGCAAGTTAATGAAGACAGAAAGGGGCTGGAGAACAGAGTCACACCCTGATACAATGGGTCTACCAATGGGATTACGCAAATTCTTATGTATCTTAGGCAAGAGGTACAGAAAAGGTGTCTTGGGATTCGTCTTAGTAAGATATGCTGCTTCCTTATCATTAATGATGTGTGCCACTTGGGGTCTATGTAGCACACCCTCAATATGTTGTTGAATCTCAGTAAGTGGATCAACAGATAGTTTGCAATAGTGTTGTGTATCATTCAGCTGCAAGTGGGCCTCCTCACGGTACTGGTCCATGTCCATAACGACAATGGCACCACCCTTGTCTGCCGGTCTGATGATAATGTGTACATCCTCATGCAGTAAAGCCTGTCGTTCCCTAAACGTCAAATTATGTTTGGTTTTCGTCATCCATTCTATCTTCGCTACTTCAAGCTCACAAAGTTTAATGTAAGTTTCTACAGCAGTACTTACATTTGGTGGAATAAATTTGCTTGGAGGCTTACAGCGTGAAAGGTCTCAAATGGGAATAGATGGATCCACATCTGAAGATTGTGAAGATGTATGCTTCTGTTCACTGTCTTGAAAGAAGGCTTTGAGGCGAAGGGAACAAAAGAATCTATTTAGCTCAACATCCAATGATAATGCATCACCATTATATGTGGTTACAAACCCCAAGCCCTTTTCTAGTACCTGCATTTCGATATCACTGAGAGTTCTTGCCGAAATGTGTGTTCCTTTCCGTTCTAACATACAACTGAAAATATAAATGCCTCACTGTGTACGAATAAGGCCTGATAGTGGTGCATCGGATTGGGAAATATATTGTGCAGGGGATTTCTCTATTGTTGGCCTAAATTCAAGGGTAGAACACCATAGCAGAAATGAAATATACCTATACAAGGTTACATTGTAAATCTTCAGACTAAAAAGGAACAATGGAAGCACACTGGACTGGGAATATCCTATGTGGTTAAAATCTCCCATATTTTGAGTGCCCAGTAATATGCTGCACTTTGTAAGCAAATCAGTAATGGTCACTGATTGACAGAAGACAAGGGGCAAATATAAATGCAGACATAACTAACTACAGTTTTCTACACCTCTTTGTCCCAATATGGCCAGTCGGAGGAATCTTGAAAGTAAAGAGGCTAAACAACAATATAAAAAAGACAAAAAGGATGATAGGACAGACAAAACAGAAAAGAGACTTTCAAACTCCCCTTTTTATCTCCTCCCCCACCTTTTTTCATGGATAATTTAACATTTTAATTCCCTACGGGTTATATGTTACTATATTTGCTCTTACTTGATAATATTAATGTGGTTTTATTGGTATATGCTATGCAACCACAATTGAGGATGATACAAATTCATTTTTTTTTTTTCATTTTTTTTCTTTCCCCCTTCATCCCTACAGAAATAAATGATATGTTATTTTACGTTATTATCACACTTAGTTATGATAATATGGAGATGGGCCTCTCTGCATTTATATATGTTTCACACTTGTAATTATGGTTGAGGGTTTTTTTTTTCTTTTTTTTTCTCTCTCTCTTTCTTCTCCCCGACAGAAATATTGAAATATTACATATAAATAGAGAAGGAAAGGAAAAATTTTAATTTCCCAAAGGTTCATGTTTGACAATATGGATGTATATTATCGGAATCGGGAAGGGAGCTACTTCGCAGGGTGGATAACTGAGGCCCAAAGGATAAAGGAATACACACAGCTCAGTAGATCCAGTAAGAAAAATCCTTTATAACAATCCAGAGTCGGGGCAGGCAGCGTAAAAAGGCAAAATGGGTAACAATCCAGAGTCAGGGCAAGGTATGAGCAGGGAAATCAGTAGACAAGCCGGGGTAAAATAGCCAAGGAAATCAGTAAGAATCAATATGGATATCCACAAGTGGGAACCAGGGGCTGGACAGAGCAGAAAAGACTACTAAAAAGAAGAGGGAGGGGGTCATTAGAATATTAATATAGGCCTCGTAAATGGGGCAGCCATAAATTGGGGCTTTTTCTCTCCGCTCCTCATTCACAGAAACACAACACATGAACACTTATTCTCCTATTTTATTTTATTTTTTTTCATTTTTTGGCATAACACCCGCTCATGTATGACTAGGTTGCTGTGGCTTTTTTTTTGTTTTTACATTTTCTTCTACTTTTTTTTTTCTTTTCTTGAAATATGTTGTTCTCTTGCAATTTATAAGTTTAAGGAATTCACCACAAACGTAAAGCTCACACAATCATGAACGATATGAAGAAGTAACACAAATAGAGTTTGTATTCAAGGAGTGATTTCACTAGTAATACAGGTACATTTAAAGAGAGAATGAGAGAAAAGAAATTCACTTGACTAATATAGTAGTATAATTTTTTTGAGGAACCATATGTCAATGGGGTTTCCTTTTATTTTTGAAAAATAGGGGAACACTAATTTTTCTAAATGTTTACCTTTTTAAAGTCACCAAATAGGTTCACACATGACAATATTGCCTAGGTTTGGGCCTCTTTATATGGAGTACATCCAAAACAGGGGCTGATAAAAACAAAGTTCTTTCCTAAACAATTAAGGTGTGCCTGAGTTTTTTTTTTGATATCTAATGAAATTCCCTCTCCTAGCACAGGTTGATTATTATAAAGAATGTGTGTTTTTTATTACACGAACCATCATAAGAGTCATATTCAGACTCAAAGGATAACAAGATTAGAGTGGGATACAAAAAAGGGGGGTGGGTGCATGAGCTCCTGAGAACAGACAGCACTACAATAGTCAGCCTTGTAGGATAGTACCTACTCAGGAGGGCAACTCCATTTTTTGCTTTCTTATACCATTACAGAGGAACCACTTTATTAGCATATCAGACTAATCCCACCCATAAGGGCAGTCCAGACCCAAAATGCATGGCTAGTACTCTATGCATGAGGAACACAGCAAACCACAGATGTATGTTTTGGCCTACAATGGCCTCGTCAGCATCGTATGGCTGATGATCCTCTAGGTGCAAGTAAGCCAGTGACCCATGGCCATGGGCATACCCTGAACGGGGATACTCAATCTAACATTATTTACTTCCTTTTACACCCGAAGGAACATCTAAAAACAAGATTAAATGGGAGTAGATTGTTACCCCTGACGTAGGTTTTTTTCACTCAAATGAACTCCAAGATACTAGGACAGGGGGGAAAAAAGGATGACTTATGAGCAGAATCGGGTTTTTTTTGTATTGTTTTTTTCTCTCCCCCTTTCTTTTGTCTCCTTCCTAATCAGCTGAATTATTTTTGCTTTTTCCCAATACATCCACCAATCTTCGCAAATGGTTGAAGGAATATATAGTCCGTTTCAGGCGATTTTAAGCCATATCAGACTTGGGGGGGGCTCCTCATGGGACAGGGAGGAGTCATTTGTGTTTCATGTGCCCCACAGATAGGGGTGAAGTATTATACTGTTAGTTTTTCTGTGTGTGCCCCAGACATAGGGGCGGAGTACTGTGTCATTAGTCTGTTGTGCTGTCACAGGCCCACCAAGAAGGGAGAGGAGATCATATACGAACAAAATAACAAAGATCAGATTTGTAACAGTTGCAATGCCCAGGGCCTTAACTGCCCTTATGAATGCCCTGTTTTGTTTGAAATTAAAAAAGGAACATATCCAGGTGGCTGGGATACAAGAGACCCATTGGCGACAGAAGGATAAAATGTTACTAAAATCTTAAAACGTTCCCATTATGATCTGTGCTTTGCTCGAGGATAAAAAAAAAATATATAATATAATATAAATAGAGTCGGTTTATAGAATACCAATAGCATTACATACATTCCATAAACCGACATAATGAACGACTTTCAGTTTATGGAATGTATGTGATGCTATTGGTATTCTATAAACAGATATAGAGTTAAAATAGGTCAATTCGTATGAATGGGGACTCTATTTCGGTTTATAGAAAGCCGATGGCATTACATACTGTCACGGTAGCACCCCTCCAGACAACCATGTTTTTCCGTTCCTCAGTGCCCATGTTCCGGCTGAGTTATTTTCCCCTGTTCTAACTGTGTGTTTTACATGTATGGTGCCCTGTTCAAGAGCCTAACCCTTGTACCCTTTCCCCAGGAATGTAGCTTCAGCAGCCACTTCAAAATAAAGGTTTATCCTGGCTGCTGAGCTCATTCTCTTCTTCAAAAGGTAGGCGGTTTTCCTATTTGTTGCTCAGACCAAGCCCCAGTGTAGGCACTGTTCTGATTGGTTGCTTAGTTAACTGCCCAATTTGAATATAATTGCTGATCTGTGGGGCACGCCCCCTGCTGGGGATTGGTTGCTACTAATCCTACCTTTCATCTGATTGGCTGCCAGGTACTGTCCTTTTGTGTAGGTGTGAAGAAGTTCTTTTGTTCAACTTTTGTTATCAAGATGTTTTCCTGTATATATGTCCTGTGTTTTGTGTCAATAAACAGTTCTTCTTGTTTTCCCAACACGACCAGTCTCGTCTGCTATGTTGGGGGAATTGCTGGCAGGGAAGCACTGATCATAGCCCCGTTTGGCTATTGGATATTTACTGGACCTGAGGAGTGATTTTGTGGAACTGATTCCGGTAGGAGCTACCCATCTAGTAGCCCTCCCGTGACACTGGTGTCAAGAAGTGGGATCTCTCCTCCCAACACTGGTCCTTGGATTTATCAAGTGGATTATTGTTTCTTTTATTATGGCAGAAGCATACAAGTCCCTCACGGTGGCTGCGCTGCAAGACTTGCTTGCCCAAAAAGGCCAAGACACCGGAGGTTTGAAAAAGAACGAATTGGTGGCGGCTCTACTGGAACTTGAAAGGGAGGAGAGCCGCCCTCCCAGCCCAATTGTGGGGCAAGCAGCACACATCCCCTCCCGGTTCATGGAACCCCCTCGTGCTGAGAGTGATGAGATCTCACGGAGGGTAAGGGAGAGATTGGCGTTTTTTGGACCCAACCCGTCCGTAGAAATTGTTAATCGCATCATGGAAGTGGCAGAGCGGGAGAGAGAAGCCGAATTGGCGCACCGGAGAGCCACTATCTCTGGACCGGCCACAGAGGATTCACACTCAGTGCGCAGCACCACCTCTACGTGCCCGATCAAAGTTACCCACCAGTCCTTCAAACAGTTTGATGATGCTGTCGGGGATATCGATGGATTCCTACAAGACTTTGAACGACAGTGCCAGCTCCACAATGTGGACACCCAGGACTGGGTACCTATACTGGTGGGCAAGTTATCTGGGCGAGCTGCAGAAACGTACAGAGCGATCCCTGATGAATGGGCTAGAGATTACCCCGAAGTAAAGACCCGTCTGCTGGCCCGATATGCCATCACCCCTGATACATACCGTAGGAAATTCCGAGAGGCGAGGATGGGTCCAAGAGACACGTACACTGAGTGGGCACATCGCATCACCCGAGCCGCTACCAGCTGGATACAAGGGAGGCAAGTCACCACTTGGCAAGAATGCCTCCAACAGTTTTTACTGGAGCAATTTTTTCTTCATACGAGCACAGAGGTACGAGACTGGGTAAGAGACCAAGACCCCGTAAACCTGGAAGAGGCGGCAAAGCTAGCGGACAAATTTGTGGATGTCCGCTGCCCAGTCTCAAGACACCCTACCCCCTACCACAGCAGACCTCAGCCGCTAATGCACCGCCCCATGCCCCCAGCCTCCCCACCTACCCGACCCATGGGGTCTTATCCGAATAGGTCATACGCACCGAATGCTAGACCTAGTGGGGCTTCTACGGGATGTTTTCACTGTCGTCAACCTGGCCACATTCCGAAATATTGTCCCCAGCTACAGCCCAGGGCTCAACCCCATGGTCCTCAAAGTAATCAGTCCCCAGGCCCTTGGATGGCGCGCCAGGCTCAGTGTGTGAGCCGGACCCAGGATTCTGGTCCAGCTAACTCAGACCCAACTGTGGATTACAATTACTGTTCCCCGGAGCCTTTTGCCATACATGAGAGTTACTCAGATGAGGTCTATCTGGCTCAGCATCCTCGGAAGGACAACCGAGAGCACCACTACCAGCCCGTCACCATTAATGGGCAGCTAGCCGAGGGACTAAGGGATTCTGGAGCTACCCTCACACTGGTCCAGCCCCGTACTTTACCCCCTAACCAGCCAGTTAACTGCAAAGTGGATGTGCGCGTGGCTGAGGGGCAGGTACATCAGCTACCCATGACCAGGGTATACCTAAAGTGGGGCACTGGGGAGGGCTACAGAGATGTGGGCATCATGGAGGGCTTACCCACGGATGTACTGCTGGGAAATGATTTGGGCTATTTGGAGAGCCGGTATGTGCCTGAGATGGATTGTACAGTGGATCCTGCTTGCTTGGCTGTCACCCGTTCTCAGGCTAACCAACCTTCCGATTCTGGGACGCAGGTAAGCACTAACCCCGACGACCTACTCACAACTGACTCCCTACCATGGCTCCCCCCTGACGGTTTTCGTGCCCAACTGCTATCTGACCTCAGCCTTAGCCGCTATCGCAGCCGGGCAGAGACGGGAGAGAAAGGTACCTTCTCTGACCAGATTATATGGAGGAAAGACCTCTTATATAGGGCTACCCCAGGCAACACTAATGGTATAACCGAGGTTCCTCGGCTCCAATTGATAGTCCCCGCCATCCACCGCCCCGCTCTCCTCACCCTAGCCCACGAAGCCCCTCTATCCGGTCACCTCGGCGCCAGGCGGACAGAGTACAGACTCACCCGCACATTCTTTTGGCCAGGGATCTCCCGGGATGTTAAGCACCATTGCCGCACCTGCGAGCTGTGCCAGCGGGTAGGGAAGCGACCTGAAGCGTCACGAGTCCCCTTGCAGCCTCTACCCCTTATTGGGGAACCTTTCAGTAGGGTCGCAATAGATCTCATCGGCCCTCTTGCCCATCCTAGCAAGACGGGGAAAAGGTACATCCTCACAGTAGTAGACTTTGCCACCCGCTACCCTGAAGCCACGGCCCTGCCAAATATTTCTGCTGAGACAGTGGCGAATGCCCTTCTGGCTATATTCTCATGGGTAGGATTTCCCAAAGAAGTACTCTCCGATCAGAGCACACAATCTACCTCTGAGTTGCTCCAGCAGGTATGGATCCTCTGTGGGGTTAAGTCCCTGCGCACGTCCCCCTATCATCCACAAACGAATGGACTTTGTGAAAGGTTCAATGGAACCTTGAAACAGATGATCCGGACGTTCATAGCAGATCTTGTTGACTGGGAAAAATTTTCTGCCCCATTTTTTGTTTGCTTACCGGGAGGTCCCACAGGAGTCCACAGGATATTCACCATTCGGAGTACTCTATGGGCGAAGGGTAAGGGGTCCCCTAGATATTCTGCGGGAATACTGGGAAGGGAAATGTGAGTCAGAGGAGACTCCACTTATCACTTATGTAGTTGAGCTCCGGGAAAAATTAGACCGGCTCATGTCCCTAGCCCACGGGAACCTAAGGGCAGCCCAAGCCCGCCACAAGACCTTGTATGACCGCAACACTAAGCCCCGAGAGCTTCTAGTGGGTCAGCGGGTCCTGATGCTACGTACTACCCGCCAAAATAAATTACAGGCTGCCTGGATAGGACCATACGAGGTTGTAGAGCGCAGGGGAGAGACAACCTACGTTGTCGCCCGAGGAGCCAGTGGTCAGACGCGGCGACTCTGCCACGTAAATGCGCTCAAACCATACCTAGAACGTACAGAAGAGGTGTTTGCTATCTGTACCCCCTCGCACACGGAGGCAGGAGACCAGGCTATCCCAGACCTCCTTGCTGAGTCCGTCCACCCCGGGGATGTTACCCAAGTCAAGCTCGGAGAACAGCTGAGCCCCATAGAAAAAGCCCAAGTATTCCCGCTGCTAAAGCAGCACCTCCAGCTGTTCTCTGCTCTACCCGGCATCACATCATTAGCCCAGCATGGAGTAGAGACTCCCGGTCAGAGCCCTCTCAGGCAACCCGCTTACCGGGTCCCTGAAGCAGTCAAGGGACACATTAGGAAGGAGCTTGAAGAGATGAGGACCTTGGGAGTTATAGAACCCTCCCACAGCCCCTGGGTTTCTCCAGTTGTTCTAGTGCCTAAGAAGGACGGGACGACCCGCTTCTGTGTGGACTATCGTCGGCTAAATGAAAAGACGACCACTGATGCCTACCCTATGCCCCGAGTAGATGACCTGTTAGACCAGTTAGCGGGGGCGACCTGGGTTTCGACACTAGACCTTAGCCGGGGTTATTGGCAGATCCCGTTGACGGCAGATGCCGTCCCCAAGTCGGCATTCATCACCCCATTCGGCCTGTACCAATTTCGGGTCATGCCGTTTGGGATGAAGAATGCCCCAGCTACCTTTCAGCGGCTGGTAGATCAGCTACTCGAGGGTCTGCAGGGCTATACCTGCGCCTATCTCGACGATATAGCGATCTTCAGTGACTCTTGGGACGAGCACCTCCAGCATCTGGATGTGGTATTGGGCAGAATACAGGCAGCAGGGATGACTATCCGCCCCGACAAATGCCAAATAGGTATGGGCGAGGTGCAGTACTTGGGACACCGGGTGGGGAGTAGGAAACAGCGACCTGAACCCGCCAAAATTGAGGCTATTGTCAACCAACCTGTACCGCTCAATAAGAAGCAGGTCCTAGCTTTCTTAGGTACCGCAGGGTATTACAGAAAATTTGTACCCAATTACTGTTCTTTGGCCAAACCCCTGACTGACCTTACCAAGAAAACCCTTCCCCGGACAGTCCTGTGGTCCCCAGAATGTGGTGCTGCCTTTGAAGCCTTAAAAACAGCCCTAGGGAATTCTCCGGTCTTGGCCGCTCCTAACTTTAATCAACGCTTTTTGGTCCACACAGACGCTTCCATGTTTGGGCTCGGGGCCGTGTTGAGCCAGGTCAACAGCCAAGGAGAGGAGCACCCAGTAGCATACCAAAGTCGCAAGCTACTGGAACGGGAGGTGGGCTATGCTGCTATTGAAAAAGAGTGCCTGGCTCTTGTGTGGGCACTAAAGCGGTTCCAACCGTACTTGTATGGCCGGGAATTCACTGTCTTAACTGACCATAACCCCCATGTGTGGCTGAACAGAGTGTCCGGGGAAATGGTAGACTATTGCGGTGGAGCCTATCCCTTCAACCCTTTAATTTTACAGTGCAATACCGTCCGGGAAAGGACAATAAAAACGCAGATGGCTTATCACGGCAAGAAGACGTGTGAGTCAACACCACACCCAGTGTTTTCCTCGCCACCTTCAGGCTTATCCGTGTGGACAACCCCGAGCTGGCTCTCTTTGAAAGGGGGAGAAATGTCACGGTAGCACCCCTCCAGACAACCATGTTTTTCCGTTCCTCAGTGCCCATGTTCCGGCTGAGTTATTTTCCCCTGTTCTAACTGTGTGTTTTACATGTATGGTGCCCTGTTCAAGAGCCTAACCCTTGTACCCTTTCCCCAGGAATGTAGCTTCAGCAGCCACTTCAAAATAAAGGTTTATCCTGGCTGCTGAGCTCATTCTCTTCTTCAAAAGGTAGGCGGTTTTCCTATTGGTTGCTCAGACCAAGCCCCAGTGTAGGCACTGTTCTGATTGGTTGCTTGGTTAACTGCCCAATTTGCATATAATTGCTGATCTGTGGGGCACGCCCCCTGCTGGGGATTGGTTGCTACTAATCCTACCTTTCATCTGATTGGCTGCCAGGTACTGTCCTTTTGTGTAGGTGTGAAGAAGTTCTTTTGTTCAACTTTTGTTATCAAGATGTTTTCCTGTATATATGTCCTGTGTTTTGTGTCAATAAACAGTTCTTCTTGTTTTCCCAACACGACCAGTCTCGTCTGCTCTGTTGGGGGTATTGCTGGCAGGGAAGCACTGATCATAGCCCCGTTTGGCTATTGGATATTTACTGGACCTGAGGAGTGATTTTGTGGAACTGATTCCGGTAGGAGCTACCCATCTAGTAGCCCTCCCGTGACACATACATTCCATAAACCGAAAGTCTATAAAACGAATCACTTTCGGTTTATGGAATGCATGTAATGCTATTGGTATTCTATAAACCGAAATAGAGTCCCCATTTATACGAATTGACCTATTCATATGAATGGGGACTCTATTTTGGTTTATAGAAAGCCAATAGCATTACATACATTCCATAAACCGAAAGTCTATAGACCGAATCTTTTTTGGTTTATAGACTTTCGGTTTATGGAATGTATGTAATGCTATTGGCTTTCTATAAACCGAAATAGAGTCCCCATTCATACGAATTGACCTATTTCAACTCTATTTCGGTTTATAGAATACCAATAGCATTACATACATTCCATAAACCGAAAGTTGTCCATTATGTCGGTTTATGGAATGTATGTAATGCTATTGGCTTTCTGTAAACCGAAAGAGAGTCGGTTTATAGAATACCAATAGCAATACATACATTCCATAAACCGACATAATGAACGACTTTCGGTTTATGGAATGCATGTAATGCTATGAACGAATGAACGAATGGTTAATAAACGAAAATCATTCGTCCATTCGTGGTATTGGCTTTCTATAAACCGAAATAGAGTCTGTTATGATGATGTATAAAATCATCCTGCAGCGATTTCTTTTTGCTGTCAGTGGTCTAACTGTATTGCTATTATGCTTTCGTGTGCAATACTTTTAAAAAAACACCTGTCACCATTTCGATCTCTCTGGAGAGTGAGTGAAATGCCGGTTTAAAGGCGCAGTGCCTTTAAAATGATGGGCACTAAAAACAAGCATAGGAAGCAAATTTAATCACTTCATATTTCTCTGCAAGTGTTGCTGAACAGCCTAGAAAGTCACTGTGTGACCAAGAAGGTCAAGAGCACTGTGCTCTGGCGGCAATCTGTGACTGCCAGGCAGACTGCCAGGCAGACTGCCAGGCAGACTGCCAGGCAGACTGCCAGGCAGTGAGGACGCTCAGATGAGCATCCCCATTGCCTGGTCAGATCAATATTTTACAAAAATTGATCTGACCACTTTGGCTCTGCCTCCCTCTCCTCATATTTTTTTTTCAGTGAGGTAGAGAGACAGATCAAAGTAGTAAAAGTAAGTGAAAATAAAATAATAATAATACAATACTTAAAAAAGTGAGACCCAATGGCTTTTATAAAAGCCATTCCCTGCGTTTAACCCCATTCCCTGACATTGATTATGTGTAAGCAGCGATCTTGTGCATCAGCGCATTTTTTCATGTTTGTGCATTTTTTAGGGGTTAATGTTTTTGTACTGTAATGTATTACAGTACTACAAAGGCTCTTCTAAGAGCCAGAGGCATAACTAGAAACCACTGGGCCCGGTGCAAAAATGGATGGTTTATATAGTTATATAATGTAATATAAAGATTGTATATATAGCTTTTTAATATAATATATATAGCTGATTTATATAACACATATTATATAAAATAAGATATATATATAAATAATATACATATTATATAAACTAGCCAAATGATATATATATATATATATATATATATATATATATAACATATGGCTCAGGTTTAAGTTTTATATAATTTATGGCTGGTTTTGTAATATTTATTTAACAAAAAGATAATATATAGATAGTTGGTATTATACCATATATATACATATATAGTGAAAAATATGAATGGGTCTGCACACTTACAAGTATCGGGTGCCAGGAGGGAGCGTCATTCACGCCCATAAAGCAAAAAGAAAAGATAGGAGACTCAGCACACCGTTTAAGAGAGTTTAATCCACCAAAAAATAACAATGTTTCAGCCCAGCACTGAGCTTTTTTCAAGTCTTATATATATTTGTTATATAAATATTATAAAACCAGCCATTTTTATTATATAAGTATGACATAAAACTGAGCAATATGTATATAGCTGGTTTTATATCATATTTGTTATAATATTACAGTTGCATACATACACACAGTCAGACTTACACTTACATGCATACACACAGTCAGACTTACGCACATACACAAACACAGTCAGACTTACAGTTACATCCATACACACAGTCAGACTTAGTTACATACATACACACAGTCAGACTTACACTTACATACATACATACATACACACACACACACAGACTTACACATACATATACACATACCCACAGACTTTTTGTGTTTGTCCCCCTCCCTGAATGGTTACCTTTCATTGCAGGGAGGGTGGTTGATGCAGCCTCTGTTTTCGTCTGAGCTCCAGGATATCATGGACATCCTCCGGCTCTCTAGGAGGCTCAGCGCACAAGGGGGCAGAGCTTTCACCCCCTTGCACGAGACCAGCGGAGGTGCAGCTACCGGTGACAATGTCACATGGGCCGCAACTCTCTATCCAGAGGGCCTGTACTATGCGATCAGTTCAGATCACATAGTACAGGTTTTAATCTATCAGGGTCACAAGGGCCGACAGGGTAGCCAGGCCCCCATGTGTGATGGGCCCGGTCGCAGCTGCGACCCCTGCGATAATGATAGTTCTCCCACTGCTAAGATCTATAAACCCCTTCTTTGCCGTCACTCCTTACGCACTGATTCTGAGGCTGCTGACTCGTGGGTATCTACGTTTAAAAAATATATGGTTTGGTGGAGGTAAATTACATTGGCTGGCTTCAAAGATATATCCTATGTAAGACATGGACGCAGGTTGACTACATGTCAAAATTCCGAATTGGAACACTGATATGCGCACCTCACAAATGTGGCCTGTTACCCCCCAAAAAGCCAGACAAACCTATATATGGATGATATCCACGTACTCAGAAGATGTTGCTGAACACATATTGAGATGTGGTTTTTGGCAGTATCTCTTCAAATTTTCAGGAAATGTTTACCTGAATTGCAATCTGTATATTATTGTATAATCCCAGTGGGGTGCGGACCACACCGGGTGACACCTCCAGAGGGGGTGACACCCGTGCTGCCGGCACCCCCTGCATTGCGCTGCATCAAAAACTTCTCCTCCTTGCTGCTCTGTCTCCCGGTGCTCTGCAGGTCCGTGGCTGTGTTGCATAATTAATGGCGGTCCCATGTGTGGCAAATTTATTGGGCCCCATGTGTGGCATAATTAAGGGGCTCTTTTGTGTGGCATAATTATGGGGCGCTTGTGTGTAGCATAATTAAGGGTTGCCTGTGTGTGTGGCATAATTAATTGGGCTCCAAGGTGAGGCATAAATAATGGGGCTCTTGTGTGTCATAGTTATGGGGCTCCTGTATGTGGCATAGTTATGGGCTACTGTGTGTGGCATAGTTAAAGGGCTCCTGCGTGTGACATAATTTGTGGGGCTCCTGTATGTGGCATATTTAATGGGCCATCTGACTGGCATTACTAAGGAATCTGTTTGGCATGGTATTGGAGGAAATCCAGTGGGTGACACCATGAGTTACCGCACCGGGTGACACCAACCCTAGTGACGTCTCTGTAAGGTACACTGTGTGGGCAATACACCACAATACTGGAACCGCTTATAGTGTATAATGTTACCATGGTTCATGCCAAACCAAACAGAAGTTTACATTTTCGATGACTCTTTGCCATTGTATTAAGAATCATGAGAAAAAGAGTACTCAACAACTAGAGTGCTAAAGGTTAGCTATTATTTGATTATGAATTGGTACTGCAACGAGAGTATACATAACCAGCATTACCAATATATGTTTTTTTTCTAGTGGACGATGTAATATATTATTTTTACATAATGTTGCAAATATATAGCAATGTGATGTGAGATGTAAGATCTGTAATGCCTTTTAGAACACTAATTATTTAACCGGTAAAGTAATGAGCACAAATAAATGAATGTTTTTTCCCCATCTTCCACAAATTTCAAATTTTCCGTGATTAATCTTGTTTTACTGATTTTATTGCAATTGCATTTGTGTAAATATTTACAAATGTGATTATGTATACACTTTTTAGCTATAGATTTAGATATTAGTTCCATTAACTATGCATCTTTGAAGTGTGGACTTTCAAAACCTTCATCAAGTTATATAGATTATCTGTATCACAATCTGTCTCAGTTATGAATTCAACTGCCTTTGGAAACGTCTCTTTCCATAATAACTGCTTTCTTTAACCTCGAGGGATAATCTTCAGACCATTCGTCCTTCAAATGATTTTTGCTTTTTTTTTTTGCAATATTTGTTATGACCGTAAAAATGCTTTTATGTATGTATACTACAACAATACATATTCAGTGATTGTGTCTTTTTTGTAAATAATTCTTACTTTAGCTGTTTTATGGTAGTCTTCTGACACATGATATTGAATTACTGAAAATATAATATTTTCAGGTGATGGGGGGAATTTGTTAATAAAACGAATGGCCTTTGTGTTTACACGATATGCACTTAAACAGTACGCATACACTACAGTGGCGTTCCGAGGGGGGTGCGGGGGGTGCGTACCGCACCGGGTGACACCTCCAGCAGGGGTTACACCCGTGCTGCCGGTACCCCCCGTACCACGCTGCTTAATATTTTTTTTTCTTTTCTGGCAACCGCATCCGCTGGAAAAAAGAAAAAAAAATCACAGTGACCGGATGGGACGTTACGTCACATCCAGTGACTGTGTTTCCCTCCTCCGTGCAGAAGGGAAGACTGCGCGGAGGAGGTGTCCGTCCGGGGACACGGAGTAGCAGCTACTCGGTAAGTGATGGGGAAGGGGGGGGGAGGGTGGTTCAAAACGAGCACTGGCAAGGCACAATATTCCTGGTATCTGACTGGCACAATAATACTGTGCTCTGACTGGCACAATATTACTGGGCTCTGACTGGCACAATATTACTGGGGTCTGACTGGTACAATATTACTGGGCTCTGACTGGCACAATATTACTGGGCTCTGAATGGCACACTATTACTGGTATCTCACTAACACAATATTACTGGGCTCTGACTGGCACAATATTACTGGGCTCTGAATGGCACAATATTACTGGGCTCTGACTGGCACAATATTACTGGGCTCTGAGTGGCACAATATTACTGGGCTCTGACTGGCACAATATTACTGGGCTCTGACTGGCACAATATTACTGGTATCTGACTGGCACAATATTACTGGGCTCTGACTGGCACAATATTCCTGGTATCTGACTGGCACAATATTCCTGGTATCTGACAGGTACAATATTACTAGGCTCTGACTGGCACAATATTACTGGGCTCTGACTGGCACAATATTACTGGGCTCTGACTGGCACAATATTACTGGTATCTGACTGGCACAATATTACTGGGCTCTGACTGGCACAATATTCCTGGTATCTGACTGGCACAATATTCCTGGTATCTGACAGGTACAATATTACTAGGCTCTGACTGGCACAATATTACTGGGCTCTGACTGGCACAATATTACTGGGCTCTGACTGGCATAATATTACTGGGCTCTGAATGGCCCAATATTACTGGGCTCTGAATGGCCCAATATTACTGGGCTCTGACTGGCACAATATTACTGGTATCTGACTGGCACAATATTACTGGGTTCTGACTGGCACAATATTCCTGGTATCTGACTGGCACACTATTACTGGGCTCTGACTGGCACAACATTACTGGGCTCTGACTGGCACAATATTCCTGGTATCTGACTGGCACAATATTACTGGTATCTGACTGGCACAATATTACTGGTATCTGACTGGCACTGTATGACTGGTATCTGACTGGCACAATATTACTGGGCTCTGACTGGCACAATATTACTGGTATCTGAATGGCACAATATTATTGGGCTCTGACTGGCACAATATTACTGGGCTCTGAATGGCACACTATTACTGGGCTCTGAATGGCACACTATTACTGGTATCTGACTGGCACAATATTACTGGGCTCTGACTGGCATAATAGTACTGGTATCTGACTGGCACAATATTACTGGGCTCTGACTGGCACACTATTACTGGGCTCTAACTGGCACAATATTACTGGGCTCTGAGTGGCACACTATTACTGGGCTCTGACTGGTACAATATTACTGGGCCCTGACTGGCACAATATTGCTGGGCTCTGACTGGCATAATATTACTGGGCTCTGAATGGCCCAATATTACTGGTATCTGACTGGCACAATATTACTGGTATCTGACTGGCACAATATTACTGGGTTCTGACTGGCACAATATTCCTGGTATCTGACTGGCACAATATTACTGGGCTCTGACTGGCACAACATTACTGGGCTCTGACTGGCACAATATTCCTGGTATCTGACTGGCACAATATTACTGGTATCTGACTGGCACTGTATGACTGGTATCTGACTGGCACAATATTACTGGGCTCTGACAGGCACAATATTACTGAGCTCTGACTGGCACAATATTACTGGTATCTGACTGGCACAATATTACTGGGGTCTGACTGGCATAATACTACTGGGCTCTGAATGGCACACTATAACTGGGCTCTGACTGGCACAATATTACTGGTATCTGACTGGCACAATATTACTGGGCTCTGACTGGCACAATATTACTAGGCTCTGACTGGCACAATATTACTGGGGTCTGACTGGCACAATATTACTGGGGTCTGACTGGCATAATATTACTGGGCTCTGAATGGCACACTATAACTGGGCTCTGACTGGCACAATATTACTGGTATCTGACTGGCACAATATTACTGGGCTCTGACTGGCACAATATTACTGGTATCTGAATGGCACAATATTGGGCTCTGACTGGCACAATATTACTGGGCTCTGAATGGCACACTATTACTGGGCTCTGAATGGCACACTATTACTGGGTTCTGACTGGCACAATAGTACTGGTATCTTACTGGCACAATATTACTGGGCTCTGACTGGCACAATATTACTGGGCTCTAACTGGAACAATATTCCTGGTATCTGACTGGCACACTATTACTGGGCTCTGACTGGTACAATATTACTGGGCTCTGACTGGCACAATATTAATGGGCTCTGACTGGCATAATATTAGTGGGCTCTGAATGGCCCAATATTCCTGGTATCTGACTGGCACTATATTCCTGGTATCTGACTGGCACAATATTACTGGTATCTGACTCGCACAATATTACTGGGTTCTGACTGGCACAATATTACTGAGTTCTGACTGGCACAATATTCCTGGTATCTGACTGGCACAATATTACTGGGCTCTGACTGGCACAACATTACTGGGCTCTGACTGGCACAATATTCCTGGTATCTGACTAGCACAATATTACTGGTATCTGACTGGCACTATATTACTGGTATCTGACTGGCACAATATTACTGGGCTCTGACTGGCACAATATTACTGAGTTCTGACTGGCACAATATTACTGGTATCTGACTGGCACAATATTACTGGGGTCTGACTGGCATAATATTACTGGGCTCTGAATGGCACACTATAACTGGGCTCTGACTGGCATAATATTACTGGGCTCTGAATGGCACACTATAACTGGGCTCTGACTGGCACAATATTACTAGTATCTGACTGGCACAATATTACTGGGCTCTGACTGGCACAATATTACTGGTATCTGACTGGCACTATATTACTGGGCTCTGACTGGCACAATATTACAGAGCTCTGACTGGCACAATATTACTGGTATCTGACTGGCACAATATTACTGGGGTCTGACTGGCATAATATTACTGGCCTCTGAATGGCACACTATAACTGGGCTCTGACTGGCACAATATTACTGGTATCTGACTGGCACAATATTACTGGGCTCTGACTGGCACAATATTACTGGTATCTGACTGGCACAATATTACTGGGCTCTGAATGGCACAATATTCCTGGTATCTGACTGGCACACTATTACTGGGCTCTGAATGGCACACTATTACTGGGTTCTGACTGGCACAATAGTACTGGTATCTTACTGGCACAATATTACTGGGCTCTGACTGGCACAATATTACTGGGCTCTAACTGGAACAATATTCCTGGTATCTGACTGGCACACTATTACTGGGCTCTGACTGGTACAATATTACTGGGCTCTGACTGGCACAATATTAATGGGCTCTGACTGGCATAATATTACTGGGCTCTGAATGGCCCAATATTCCTGGTATCTGACTGGCACTATATTCCTGGTATCTGACTGGCACAATATTACTGGTATCTGACTCGCACAATATTACTGGGTTCTGACTGGCACAATATTACTGAGTTCTGACTGGCACAATATTCCTGGTATCTGACTGGCACAATATTACTGGGCTCTGACTGGCACAACATTACTGGGCTCTGACTGGCACAATATTACTGGGCTCTGACTGGCACAATATTACTGGTATCTGACTGGCACTATATTACTGGGCTCTGACTGGCACAATATTACTGAGCTCTGACTGGCACAATATTACTGGTATCTGACTGGCACAATATTACTGGGGTCTGACTGGCATAATATTACTGGCCTCTGAATGGCACACTATAACTGGGCTCTGACTGGCACAATATTACTGGTATCTGACTGGCACAATATTACTGGGCTCTGACTGGCACAATATTACTGGGCTCTGAATGGCACAATATTCCTGGTATCTGACTGGCACACTATTACTGGGCTCTGAGTGGAACAATATTACTGGCCTCTGACTGGCACAATATTACTGGTATCTGACTGGCACAATATTACTGGGCTCTGAGTGGAACAATATTACTGGCCTCTGACTGGCACAATATTACTGGGATCTGACTTGCACACTATTACTGGGCTCTGAGTGGCACAATATTACTGGGCTCTGAGTGGCACAATATTACTGGGCTCTGACTGGCACAATATTACTGGCATCTGACTGGCACAATATTACTGGGCTCTGACTTGCACAATATTACTGGGCTCTGACTTGCAGAATATTCCTGGTATCTGACTGGTACAATATTACTGGGCTCTGACTGGCACAATATTACTGGTATCTGACTGGCACAATATTACTGGGCTCTGACTGGCACAATATTACTGGTATCTGACTGGCACAATATTACTGGGCTCTGAATGGCACGATATTCCTGGTATCTGACTGGCACACTATTACTGGGCTCTGAGTAGAACAATATTACTGGGCTCTTAGTGGAACAATATTACTGGGCTCTGACTGGCACAATATTACTGGACCCTGACTGGCATGATATTACTGGGCTCTGAATGGCCCAATATTACTGAGCTCTGACTGGCACAATATGACTGGTATCTGACTGGCACAATATTACTGGGCTCTGACTGCCACAATATTACTGGTATCTGACTGGCACAATATTACTGGGCTCTAAATGGCACGATATTCCTGGTATCTGACTGGCACACAATAACTGGGCTCTGAGTGGAACAATATTACTGGGCTCTGACTGGCACAATATTACTGGGCTCTGGCTGGCACAATATTACTGGTATCTGAATGGCACAATATTACTGGTATCTGAATGGCACAATATTACTGGTATCTGACTGGCACAATATTACTGCGCTCTGACTGGCACAATATTCCTGGTATCTATAATTGTACAATTGTCACCTCGTGAGGCTCCTGTGTGTTGCATAATTAATGGCGGTCCCATGTGTGCATAATTATGGGGCGCTTGTGTTTGGCATATTTACTGGGCCCCATGTGTGGCATAATTAAGGGACTCTTTTGTGTGGCGTAATTAAGGGACTCTTTTGTGTGGCATAATTATGGGGCACCTGTGTGTGTACGGCATAATTATGGTGAACCTGTGTGTGTGGCATAATTAATTGGGCAGAGTTGAGGCATAAATAGTGGGGCTCTGGTGTGGAATAATTTATGGGGCTCTGGTGTTGCATAATATATTGTGCTCCTGTGTGTGGCATAGTTATGGGGCTCCTGTGTGTGGCATAGTTAATAGGCCATCTAACTGGCATTACTAAGGGATTTGTTCGGCATTGTATTAGAGGAAATCCAGGGGGGTGACACCATGAGTTTCCGCACAAGGTGACACCAACCCTAGTGACGCCTCTGGTTAATTTACATTATAATTAGAGTTGCGCGAAACCGAACTGCAAAGTTCGGGTTCGTACCGAACATTAAGATTTTTGGACCCCGGACCCGACCACGGACATTTTACTGTATGTCCTGGTTGGAGTTCGGGGTTCGGCGATTCATATCGCCTAAACAAATTTAAAATTAGAAGTGACTGGACAGCTTTTGCACTTTATATGTATATATGTTTACTTGGAACCCTTAAATGCATCATTTTATATTTCTCAGTTGATTAAAGTTGGTGTTCTATTAAAAAAATCAACTTTCATTTAACTTTTGGTGGCAACAAAAATAAATTACTCTTGTAACAAATAGAAAGGTTTACTAAAATTTTCTGTAGAAAAATATCAAGGGACAAAAAATACAGCTTAAGAGACAGTAAGTGCATAAACACTACCCCAGACAAAAGAGCCACAGATTCTATCAGGCAGACTCACTGATTTCAACATTATGCTGGTTATTAAGTGTGTTGTAATATTACTGTATTTGCTCAATTATAAGACAACCCCCAAACTTTGGAAACTTAGTTGAAAAAAAATGAGAAAAGGCTCTATATTAGGCTGCCCTAAATGAGGTGACAATAAAAAAAAACAGTTTTGCTGGTTCAATTATTTTTTTTATTACTTTATTTTCAGAGACACAGTATCTCCACTGAATTTAAATGAATTACATTTTAACCCTGTTTTTGATTTTCACAGTGATTACATGCATAAATTCCAAAAATAATGCATTGCTACCATCTTCTACATTGCGCAAATCAGGACATGAGGGAGCAGAGCATGGGAGAGTGAGTGTCAATCGGTAGCGCTACTGCTTATGGTGTCTAGGACAGTTCTGCGTGGCTGTTTCACCACTGACAGTTCAGCATGGCTGTCATAGGTGAAAGTTAATGTGGTTGCTTCACCGAGGCAATGTAAGCGCTGACAGTTCAGTGCTGAACTGTCAACGCTTACAAACATACACCCGCTAATAGATTAACTCCCCCTAAAAGTTTCCCTTATCCCCCCATACTAACCCCCCAAACCTAATTCTAACACCCAGAACCCAAACTGTTAAAATCCTAATACTAACACTAACCTAAACCCCCTGAACCCAAATACTAACACTAACCTCCTGAACCCTATTACTAATACCTAACCCCTAATAATACTCACCTTGTGCGATCCTGCGATGAACTGTCGTGCAATTAAGGTCTGGCGATGACCTATTGCGAGAAGAACTGACCATTGCTAGAGAGGTGACCGTGAAGCGGCTGCATTCAAGCAGCCACGATGAACCATCCCACCCCCCTCCAGTGTCCCCCAAGAGAATGAGATAGGGACTGAGGGATTACATCCAGCTATCCTCCTGAACTTTACCAAAAAGCATGAAAGAGGCAGAGCTCGGTGGTACATCAGGACAGAGCCTCAAAACTGGGACGGCAAAATGCAAAGTTGGGAGGCATGATAATGGTTTATTCCAACTTGTAAGGCAACCAGGATCAACCCACCTCATTCACCCCCATCAATTTGGATGTGGATAGCTGTGGATTGTGACATGCCAAGTGCTGAATTTGACTTTGGAGGTCGACATTCAAGTCAAATTTAACTTAGAAAAAAACCCCAGGTTCAAATCTTCCCCATTGAAAGTAATTGGAGGTGAACTGATCAAAGCTATTTTTGAGACTAAGTCAAATTTGTCACATGAGTTTGACTTGGTCTAAAAAATACCTTTTATTAGTCGACCTCCAAAGTCGAATTTTAGTGAATAGACCCATCAGTTGTCTATAAGACAACCTTGATTATAAGATGAGGTTGTTTTTTTCATGAAAACAATCTGTGGCTATTGTACTATTAGGTTTCTATTGATGTCCTCCAATATAGCACTGCTATGAGTTCTCTGCAGGGCATTGTAACTCAGGAGAGGAAATGACTGGATGTTTATGTGACATCCACAGTGCAAATATTTGTCACCCCAATCTGCAGATATTTCGATCTGCACTGTTGGGTTCTGTTTTATAACTTCTATACGTGTATACAAGATCTGTATATACAATACATAGCATAATACCTTTAGTACAATAAGTGCCATCAATATAACATTTGTGCCAGCCCCATTTATTTAAAAAAATGCATATTTATGTTAAATTTACCTGTGTGATTAGTTCCGGCATATTCTCATGGATGATTTAAAATAAAGGGTTAGACAAAGTCTACACAACTGAGTGCTGATCTCATAATGTGCAAAATGTCATACCTCTATTTAACCTCTGGCATAAAGTGCGTAGCTCACTAACGACAAAAAATTTAACAGCGTTGTCCGGATACTCATCAGCCTGTGACTAAATAATGATGTTTTCTGAGCTTTGACTTTGAGTGTTAAAATAAATGACCAAGAAGTATCTTATTGCTTACACACATCACAGTTTGGTGTTAATGGAATGTTAATTGCTTTTTCAATAAATCTGAATAAATCTATTGATCCATAAAAGCCATGTAAAATGAATTCAATTCATCTCCTGGCGCTGCTGCATTCTCAAGGATGAAACCCGCTGGGAGGGATCCAGTGTAAGCCGAAACAAGGTATCACATCCTGATCTTTCTAGACAATGAGAGTTAATACATTATCTTTGGTTAATCCCAGCATTGTCTGTCAGCCAATGCTTTCAAGTGTTATCTAAACATATGAAAAGGTGAACTATATAACACCCACTTCTTCTGTTATATAGTCTGATGTATCTAACCTATGTGCAATACTATTAAAGGGACTCTCCCAAGTATAGTTAAGTAGTGAGAATGTGATGTACAGACAAAATCAGGGCCACCATCAGGGGGGGACGGGCGATATACCCAGTCTGGCCCTTTAAAAAAAAAAAACATGGGAAAATGGGGCAGCTGCCCAGGGACCATTCATTACTGGGTGCCCAAAGCAGCTGCCCCGTGGGTTTCCGCTGCCCGTGTGATTGTCTCACATTGAGCGAGTCACGATCGGGCAGCACCCGGCTTTTAGTCATAGCCTCCGGAAATGACTTCATGTCATGTCCGGTGGCTGTATTTCCTGCACGCAGCATGCTTGCAGGAAGAAACACTGCAGAGAAGATGGCCGGCGAGCAGCATCCATGTAAGTACTGGGGAAGGGGGGAGAAGGGGGGGATTGTGGGCTATTAATGGACAAATAATGAGTGGGCTATTAATGGAAAATGTCAAACTTTGGGTCAGTGTAACCGAGTTGAAAACATTTCTCCAATGTAGCTGGATGACAGAATTTTTAAAACTCTGCTACTTTGACCTTAAATTTGAAATTTCTGTGTCAATTCTTTCTTTATTAAGTAGACTCTACAGTGTTACTTTCCTGTGCATTAGGAAATAGTCTTCAACAACACAGTACACAGGGAGTCTTAGAGTTTCCCAGATGTGACTATATATGACAGCAAAGCTCTTCTCAACTTAGAATTGATTACTTTTTATGATTGGCAGATATTCTAGTCATTTCGAGAGACTTTAATTTCATACAATTGCTTTCATATCTCTATTGAAATGTATGTCAAGATGTTTGAAACCTCTCAGTTGCAGGACAAATTGCAAACTGTATCAGATCAATAGTTATTAATGTTTGAACAGAGAGACAGCAGAGGCTTCAGATGCCTCAGTTAAATCCAGTGTTCAATCCTATAATGATATCTCTCATCTTTATCCCGAATTAAAGAAATGGACCTGGTGAAATGTAATGAGAAATGTCCCAGAAAGTAAAAGCTTTTCAGTGATGTTTACAACATTCAGGGCCTATGTTAAGGAAAAATTATCACTGCACATTAAATTATCATTATTCTGCACCCACAGCATTACACCATGATTTTTTTGTTCAGAATAAAAAACTTGATAATTTTAAAGCACAATTGAAATATACACAGTTTGTAGATAGGACACGTCAGAGGCGTCACTAGGGTTGGTTTCAGCCAGTGCGGTAACTCATGGTGTCACCCCCTGGATTTCCTCCAATAGCATGCCGAACAGATTCCTTAGTAATGCCAGTCAGATGGCCCATGAAATATGCCACATACAGGAGCCCCACAAATTATGTCACTTACAGGAGCCCATTAACTATGCCACACACAGGAGCTCCATAACTATGACACACACAAGAGCCCAATAAATTATGCACACCAGAGCCCCATAAATTATGCCACACCAGAGCCCCATTATTTATGCCTCACCTTGGAGCCCCATTAATAATGCCACACCAGAGCCCCATTATTTATGCCTCACCTTGGAGCCCCATTAATTATGCCACACACAAGAGACCCTTAATTATGCCACACATGGGGCCCAATAAATATGCCACACATGGGACCACCACTAATTATGCGACACACAGGAGCCCCACGAGGTGACAATTGTACAATTCTAAAACAATATATATCTATACACACAGACATGTCTGTCTCTCTCTCTGTCTCTCTCTATAACTAGCTGCATTTATACTTATTTGAATTTTTTAATATTATATTCAACTATTTTCATATGTAATAAAAATGTTATTGAAAAATTGCATTCCTTGTTTTTATTCCCTTCCTCTGCACCTAAAGGACTTAACACAGCGCCATACAATACCCACAGAACTTGCCCTGCACCTATATCGCACCCACAGCACTTGGCTTGTACTCATATTGCACCTACACAATTTGGCATGCCACAGTGTCACTTTGCCCCACAGAACTAGCCAATCACTTTCCTCATAGTACATGTTATTGTGCCCCACAGACCATACCACAGCATCACTTTGTCAATTAAAATAAGCCAGTATTTTGCCATAAATAAGCCAGACAATTTGGCCAATAATATACCAGTATTATTTTGCCGTTAATAAGCCAGACAATTTGCCTAATAATATGCCAGTATTATTTTGCCATTTAATATGTACCAGCCAATTTGACCAATGGCGTGCCAGGCACAGCTTGGTTGCCATCAAGATATTGATAAGAAGTAATCTATTATGTTTAATGTCATTTGGTATATCCATGTGGAACAGGAACATCTGGGAGATATAATCGGAAGGGAAAGACAAAAATCTCTATACATTTTCGAGTTATTTGTTGTTTTAGGTTATTTAGAGACTGGCATTCCCACCAAATGTGAATAAAAGAGCCTTTGTTCCCACCACATCTCCAGCAAAGGTCATTAGGTGTAGCATTGAATCTAAACAATCGAGTTGGTACCATGTACCAACGATGAAGAAGTTTAAAGTATTGCTCTTGTAGATTCATCCATGTGTGGCTTTTCTCGTGTCATACCATGCATTGTACCAGGTTTCTAGGGGAAATTCCATATTTAAGTCCACTTCCCATTTACTCAAATCCTTAGATTTAATTGGGGAACAACTTTCAGTTAGAAATGCAATTACTTTTGATATAATTTTCTTTCTAGAAATTGTACTTATAAATTGTTCCGAGGTATCTGAGGGGCTGAGTAGATTTTTAGACAGAAATCCCTTCACTCTAAGGTATGAAAAAAGTTCTGTCGTGGGTAAGTCAAATTGCTCCTGTAGTTCCGGAAAAGCTAGAATCTGATTGCTATTGTATAGATCTCCAATCTTTACATTTTCCCAGCGAGACAGATTAATATCTTTAACATATAGAGCAATTACTTCCACTGGAGCTTCTTTGGTCAAAAAAGTGTTTGTACCTAGTATTTTCCTTAACATCTGAATATTATTTATTAGTCCCTTCACTATACTACTTAACACATTTAACTTCTTGTAACAATCCATATTAACCCACTGTAGTAGGAAGGGATCAAACCCTTCACTATTACATTTTTCTATGTCCGTCCATCCCAGTTTTTCCTTCCCCTTAACTTTCCATGCCATTGCATGGGACAACAGTGTTGCGTTCTGTAATTTAACTAGGTCTGGGTATCCCAGGCCATCCTGTCTACTACTATTTTTCAGGATACTGCCTGCCAATCTCGGGTTTTTAGAGTTCCAGACAAATCTTGAGAATTCCAGTTCGAATTCCTTCAAAATTGACAGAGGTACCTTAATAGGGATTAATCTGAACAAATATACAATCTTTGTTAATATATAAGCTTTTATAATATTTATTCGCCCTAACCAAGAGAGCTCCAATCCTTTCCACCTACTCATCATCATTTTTACTTAGTAGTAGTAGGGCTGAGTAGTTCTCCATTATTATATTTTCCATTCTGTGTGTAATCTTGATACCAAGGTATTCTATTACTTTAATTTCTTTTATATTCCCCAGAACATCCATGGCTGTTCTTTGACCCTGATTCAAATAAAATGTTATCATTTGGGATTTGAGTATATTTATTTTGTAATTTTTGCTAGGAGGTTTTTAAACTAAAAGAGGGGGGCAAAATGGCGATAAAACATCAATCCAATTGCCCCCCAAAAAAGGGACAGAAGTTACATGTAGTCAGTGTGCTGAAAAATGATAAGCTTAGGGTCATGTCTACAAATGCTCGCAGTTTAGGGAATAAGATCCATGAACTTGTGGCAATATTGGCAACTGAGAATGTAGATTTAGTGGCTGTTACTGAGACATGGTATAATGAAAAACATGACTGGGACATATCAATACCAGGGTACTCTTTATATAGAAAAGACAGAGAAGGTAAAAAAGGGGGAGGGGTGGCCCTGTATGTGAGGGATAGCTTAAAATGTAACGTAATACAAGTTAGTGAGGCGAACATAGAGTCAGTTTGGGTTACATTAGAATTTGGTAATCATATGGTAACTCGGGTAGGTGTGATTTATAGGCCCCCTGGACAAATAGAGAAGTTAGATAATCTACTAGTTGAGGAAATAGCTAAAATGACAATGAAGGGAGAAGTGATCATCATGGGTGACTTTAATCTTCCTGATGTGAACTGGAAATACAAAACAGCTACTTGCGCCAGGAGTACGCATATCCTAAACTCCCTACTGGGATTATCTCTAAAACAAGTAGTGGAGGAGCCAACTCGAAAGCAGGCCATACTAGACTTAGTGTTCACAAATGGAGATTTGTTATCAGATATTACTGTAGGTGAAAGTTTAGGATCTAGTGATCACCAGACAGTGTGGTTTAATATAAGAACAGTGACGCAGTCACACCACACAAAAACAAAAGTTTTAGATTTTAGAAAAACAGACTTTTCTAAAATTAGATTAGGTGTAAAGGAGTCATTATCAGACTGGAGCAATTTAAATGGAGTCCAGGAGAAATGGGATTATCTAAAAGTTGCTCTACTGAAGGCAACATAAAATTGCATAAGGCTTGTCAGTAAGAGCAAAAAATTGAAGAAACAACTGTGGTACTCTGCAGAGGTGGCTAAAATAGTAAAAAATAAAAAGCTAGCATTTAGTAATTATAAAAATACTCAGAGTGAGGAGGATAGAAAGATCTATAAGAGTTGGCAGAAAGAGGCAAAGCAAGCTATAAGAGCTTCCAAAGCACACACAGAAGAGACTATAGCCCAGTCAGTGAAAAAGGGGGATAAAACATTTTTTAGATACATAAATGAGAAAAGGAAAGTAAAACAAGGATTAGTTAGATTAAAAACAAAAGAAGGATGCTATGTAGAAGAGGATAAAGGCTTAGCAGACTGCCTTAATGAATATTTTTGTTCAGTTTTTACAAATGAAAATGAGGGTAAGGGACCTCATTTAGGGAAAAAGACTAATGAGTCTTTTGATGCATGTAAGTTTACAGAGGAAGAGGTTTTACTTCAGCTGTCTAAAGTAAAGACAAATAAGTCGATGGGACCTGATGGGATACATCCAAAGTTATTAAAAGAACTTAGTGGTGTACTAGCAAAACCGTTAACAGATTTATTTAACCAATCATTGTTAACGGGAGTAGTTCCAGAAGATTGGAAATTAGCTAATGTTGTGCCCATTCACAAGAAAGGTAGTAGGGAGGAGGCGGGCAACTATAGACCAGTAAGTCTTACTTCAGTAGTGGGGAAAATAATGGAAACCTTGTTAAAGAATAGGATTGTTGAACATCTAAAGTCGCTTGGATTTCAAGATCAGAGACAGCATGGGTTTACTTCAGGGAGATCATGCCAAACTAATCGTATTGATTTTTTTGATTGGGTAACTAAAATAATAGATCAGGGTGGTGCAGTAGACATTGCTTACCTAGATTTCAGTAAGGCTTTTGACACTGTCGCACATAGAAGGCTTATCAATAAACTGAAATATTTGAGTTTGGATTTCAATATTGTTGAATGGATTAGACAATGGCTGAGTGACAGGCAACAGAGGGTTGTAGTCAATGGGGTATATTCGATGCAAGGTCGTGTTACTAGTGGGGTACCTCAGGGATCTGTTCTTGGACCCATTCTCTTTAATATTTTTATTAGCGATATTGCAGAAGGTCTTGTTGGCAAAGTATGTCTTTTTGCTGATGATACAAAGATTTGCAGCAGGGTTGATATTCATGGAGGGATAAGCCAAATGGCAAATTATTTAGCTAAACTAGAAAAATGGTCAGAGCAGTGGCAACTGACATTTAATGTGGAAGTGCAAGATTATGCACCTTGGGCGTAAAAACCCAAAAGCAGAATATAGACTATTTGGTACAGTCCTAACCTCAACATCTGAGGAAAGGGATTTAGGAGTAATAATTTCAGAGGACTTGAAGGTAGGTAGGCAATGCAATAGAGCAGCAGGAAATGCTAGCAGAATGCTTGGTTGCATAGGGAGAGGTATTAGCAGTAGGAAAAGGGAAGTGCTCATGCCATTGTACAGAGCACTGGTGAGACCTCACTTGGAGTATTGTACGCAGTACTGGAGACCGTATCTCCAGAAGGATATTGATACTTTGGAGAGAGTTCAGAGAAGGGCTACTAAACTGGTTCATGGGTTGAAGGATAAAACTTACCAGGAAAGGTTAAAGCATCTTAACATGTATAGCTTGGAGGAAAGACGTAACAGGGGGGATATGATAGAAACATTTAAATACATAAAGGGAATCAACACAGTAAAGGAAGAGAGTATATTTAAAAGAAGAAAAACTACCACAACTAGAGGACATAGTCTTAAATTAGAGGGGCAACGATTTAAAAGTAATATCAGGAAGTATTACTTTACTGAGAGGGTAGTGGATGTATGGAATAGCCTGCCAGCAGAAGTGGTAGAGGTAAACACAGTCAAGGATTTTAATCATGCGTGGGATAGACACAAGGCTATCCTAGCTATAAGAACGGGAACGGGGGACTAATAAAAGTACTCAAAAAAAATTGGGCAGACTAGATGGACCGAATGGTTCTTATCTGCCGACACATTCTATGTTTCTATGTTTCTATGTTAATTGGAGAATGAGGCAAATTTATCCACTGCCTAGAGCAGTGCTGAGACTGATTGTTCAGGAGAGGATATAGAGAGGCAGACATTGTGCGCATATAGCATTATAGTATGTTATTTTTCCCCCATCTTAATTCCCCTGATTTCCTCAGTCCTTCTAACAAGGGTGGCTAATGGCTCTATTGTCAGAGCTTAAAGGAGTGGTGCTAAAGGACAGTCCTGGCGTGTGCCATTTTTGATATCGAAGAAATCTGAACAGATTGATGGGCCAGAGACAGATTTCCTCCAGTATGCCGAAGACCCTGCGGGTGTTATCCGAGCATGCCCTCCCCTGCATAAAACCCACTTGGTCTGAATGGACCAGATCTAATATAACCCCACTAAGTGTCTGGGCCAAAATTTTAGAGAAGATCTTAACATCTTGATTAATCAATGATATTGGGCGATAATTTTCTACTTTAGTTGGATCTTTTCCACTTTTTAAAATGGGGAATATAATGGTCCCCAGCATTTCTTTGGGGAATGATGTATCTGAGTCTATTCCATAATATACTCTATTTAGGATAGGAGAAACTGAAGGGTTCAGGATTCAAAAGTCAAATGTCAAAAGTTTTTCAGTTGACAACTTAGGTAAATGCAAGCTATCAAGAAAGTCTGTAAGTTCTCTGACACTTCGTTGACTTTTGTTTTATCGAATACATGTACTGCTATTGCTATTCTATAAAAATAAAGTCTATAAACAGAATGTCTTTCGGTTTATAGACTTTCGGCTTATGCAATACATGTAATACTATTGGCTTTCTATAAACCGAACTAAAGTCCCCATTAATAAGAAATTCCATAAACCGAAAGTCTATAAACCGAACAACATTCGGTTTATAGACTTTCGGTTTATAGAATACATGTAATGCTATTGGCTATTCTATAAACCGAAAGTCTATAAACCGAACGTCGTTCAGTTGATAGACTTTCGGCTTATGGAATACATGTAATACTATTGGCTTTCTATAATCCGAACTAGAGTCCCCAAATTATAAGAATTTCTGCCTTCACATACTAAATTATGCTAGTTGAGGGATATGAAATCCTGGAGAAGATTATCAAACCTCTTTTTCTCTCCCTCTTCTCTCCCCCTCTCTTAAATTAGTCTGCTCATAAACCCCAACTTTACATCTGTTCTCTGAGTTGGTCAAAATCTTGAAATAAAAAGTTTCTGTCTTCGTAGGTAATTCGAATTTTAGCTGGATATCCCCAAGTATAAGTGATATTATTATATAAATAGGCCATTCTTTTGCCATTCAATATGTCAGTATTTTGTCATTGAATATGCCATTCTTTTGCCATTCAATATTCTAGCATTTAACCCCTCAATATGCCAGTATTATTTTTCCATTCAATATGCGTGCATTTAACTGCTCAATATGCCAGAATTTTTCCGTTCAATATTCCAGCATTTAACCCCTCAATATTCCTGTATTATTTTGCCATTCAATATGCCAGCATTTAACCCCTCAACATGCCATTCTTTTGCCATTCAATATCCAGCATTTAACCACTCAATATGCCAGAATTTTGCCATACCATATTCCAGTATTTAACCCCTCAATTTGCCAGTATTATTTTGCCATTCAGTATTCCAGTATTTAACGCCTCAATATTTCTGAATTTTGCAATTCAATATTCCAGCATTTAACCCCTCAATATTTCTGAATTTTGCAATTCAATATTCCAGCATTTAACCCCTCAATATGCAAGAATTTTGCCATACAATATTCCAGCATTTAACCCCTCAATTTGCCAGTATTATTTTGCCATGCCATATTCCAGTATTTAACCCCTCAATTTGACAGTATTATATTTTACCATTCAGTATGCCAGTATTTAACCAAGCAATATGCCAGAATTTTGCCATTCAATATTCCAGCATTTAACCCCTCAATATGCCAGTATTATTTTGCCATTAAATATGCCAGTATTTAACCCTTCAATATGCCAGTATTTAACCCTTCAATATGCCATTCTTTTGCCATTCAATATTACAGCATTTAACCCCTCAATATGCCAAAATTTGCCATTCAATATTCCAGCATTTAACCCCTCAATATGCCAGAATTTTGTATTCAGCATGCTAGCATTTAACCCCTCAATATGCCAGAATTTTGACATAAAATATTCCAGCATTTAACCCCTCAATATGCCAGAATTTTGTTTGTTCATCTTGGCAAAATGCCTCCAGGTCATGCACATTTGAGAACTCCCCAGAGTGGCTCAATTATATTAAGGAGACTGTGATGAGACTGATTAGACTGTCAGGAGACTGTGATGGTCACTCCAGAACCTTCACCTTTTTCTGCTGTAACCGCTGGAGGATCTACTTGACCTTGTGCTTAGGTTCATTGCCATGCTGGAAAGTCCAAGACCGTCCCATGTGCAGTCTTTGTGCAGAAGAATGAAAATTGTCTGTCAGTATTTTCTGATAACATGCTGCATTCATCTTGCCATCAATTTTCACAAGAATCCCTGTGCAAATTAGAGCTCAACCCCACCAAAAAAGTGAGATCACAGTGGGGATGGTATTCTCTTCACTATAGGCTTTGCTGAACTCTCTCCAAACATAGCGCTTATGGTCTTGTCACTCCAAATGACATTGTGCCAGAAGCTGTGAGACATGCAGGGCCAGCCTTAGTGGTCTGTGACCTATGCAAGTGTAAAAGTCACAATACCCCAGGGGCACCACGAAAAAACCCTGTGCGGGCAGCATGAGTAAGTACTGCTCGCGCTCCCCATGCTTAGTGATGATGCAGGGTATCAGAAATCATATACCCTGCACTATCACTGTGTTTGGGGAGTGCTAGCAGCCCACGGCTCCCCGTGAAGCAGACATCACACTCTGCCCCCTCACTATAAGTAATAAGGGGAGGGGGAGTGAGAACAGAGGAGGGGGAAGAGAAAACAGAGGAGGGGGGAGAGAACAGAGGAGGGGGAGGAGAGAACAGAGGAGGGGGAGGATAGAACAGAGGAGGGGGAGAGAAAACAGAAGAAGGGGAAGAGAGAACAGAGGAAGGGGTGAGGAGAGAACAGAGGAAAGGGGGGGGAGAACAGAGGAAGGGACGGAGGAAAGAACAGGAGGGGATAGAAGAAAACAGAGGAGGGGGGAGTGAGGAAAATGGAGGGCGAGAGAGAGAACAGATATGGGGAGGAGGGGTGAGAGAACAGATATGGGGAGGAGGGGAGAGAGAGAACATACATAGGGAGGAGGGGGAGAGAAAGAACAGATATGGGGGAGTTGGAGAGAGACAAATATGGCAAGGAAGAGGAAAGGGACAAACATGGGAAGGGAGAGACACATACTTGGAGGGAGAGGAAAGAGACAGGCATGGGGGGGGCACTGGGGAAGCCCGCACGGGGCGCCGGAACACTCAAGGCTGGCTTTGGAGGCATGTCAAGGTGTTGTCAGGCATATTGTAACCAGAATTGTTTGTGGCATTGGTGCAGTTTAGCCTTATTTCTGCAAACATGGCTCAGTATCTAGCCTGCTCAGTGCATCCACAAGAGGGCTAACAAACTTGACTATTTATACACAGACACTAATTGCAATTTAAAAAGCCAAATGTGTGGAAATTAACCATTAATTACAATTAGAACCTGTGTGTGTGTGTGTGTGTGTGTGTAACAACAGCATTTGGATAGAACCAGAAAACAACAGGTTTAAAAAAAGGCTGTTTATGACTGTAGCATCTGTTTATGCTGTTATATACACATACCACCATGCACTCTCCTAAATATTTCACGGAACACGCAGAGATAATGAAATGCGATCTTTAGTCGTTCACAGTTTAATTACTAGAAAATGTCAAGCAAGTGGAAATCACTCGATACCACTCTCATGACTCTTAGCTGTCCACCTTAACAGAGAATCCTAATGCATAGCCCCATCAAAACACACACTGACAGTCCCAGGCAGTGAGTTTGGGATTATTCTTGGTGAAGAAATAATCTTATTTTTAGACAGGAGGTGAATATTTGCACAATCCTTCTTTACTGAAACCTCCAACAACAAAAGAGTTAACAGAGGTGTAAAGATTAAACCAATAGAAACAAACACTGGATGCATATATAAACCTCCTCAGACACTTCCTCTTCCTCTTTCTTTGAACAGCCGCACAGGGCATGAAGAACTTAATGACCGATCATCACAGCAATTGGAACACTGGAACTGGACAGACACCAACTCAGAACACCATGCTGGAAGGCATAGAGAAAGAGAACATCGTGAAAGAAAACTGGTCTACTAAGCAGATTCATAATAAGACTGCAAACAATAAACAGAGAGATAGTCATAATATATAATAATACCCACAAATCTAATAATGGTTTGAGAAAATTAATAAATAAATTGGGGGGGGGGGGGGGGGGAGAGCCAAAAGGGTCAGCACATGATAGTACAGGAAGGAGAGGATACCATGGATGTGATCTCCACAGCAGGGTGAATACTAAGACCATTACCCACTGGTGAATGATTAGATAGGGAGACCTGCTTAGCGTGGGAAGGCATAAGCTGGAGAGGCCATGACTGGAGAAACGGGTCCACCGCCATTGAGAGAGGTTCAGCATCCAGCTGAAGAAGGCTGTTGCCTGACAGTTTGCCCTGGATACAAACAGATCAATGTTGCAGGGACCCTTTGGATTCAGGGTAAGAACGACCAATGGGGACACTTGCCAATGTGTAGGGCTAATGAACAGTGAGTTCTGTCTTAGAGGAAACTGGGAATCACAAATTGACACTCGATCATATCCAGTCAGTTGATATGGAATCCACATTCTTCCAGGGTCCACAGACCTCCACATAAGACACACCCCATCGAAGGGAGTTGGAGTCCAAATCTATGATGCATCACCTGAGAGTGGAGACAATCTAGTCGTAGGAACCTAAAGATGATGCATTACGAGAATATATGGCCTGTATAGAGGCAGAGAGCAGACGATCATGTGACCCAAGAGCAACTGAGAATGCGGTGGAGATCTCGGACTGAGGAAGTTTGAGGACAACCGACACTGAGACTATCATGAAACCCAGGAATTGTTTGGATTGAGTGGGTTTTAATTCCAATTTAGCCTTGTTGATCATGAAGAGTTCTATAAGAGTTGGCCAATCTTGCGCCATCAGTCCAGATAAATGATAGTGGACCCATTGAGCGTGAAGACACTCCATAACCGGCTTGAGTAGTTTTGTGAAGCACCAAGGTGCAGTGCTGAGGCTGAACACAAGGCACATGAATTGCCACAGGTGATCTTGTCAGAAAAACCAGAGACATTTCTTGTGAAGTCCGCCAGTGATTGTATGTGTGGGAGAATGTGATGTTCCCCTTACCACATGTTAATTTGGCCTGGAAGGATGATGATATCGCTTGACAGGAAAGAGTAGGAGAATGTTCACTTTTGAACCTGGTAAGGCATTACAGATTCAGAATAGAGGTGTCTGATGCCATAGACGGTGGTTCTGCTGGTGGCACGGCCCCTCTGCCGACCAGCCCTGAATTAAAAATGATCCCCATGGAAGACCTTCCTCATTGATGTCTGAGCTTTGTTTAGCTAGGAAAATATGTGTACATGTTGATTTAGTACATTGAGGAACCTATCCCTGCACAATTTGTTTTTATACTTTAAGAGTTCCAGGATATGTCTTGCATGTTGGCCTCTGGGCAGAGTTTCTTGGGGGCCAGTTCAGTCAGCTTGACACCCAATTTGTAAATTGTGGCTTTGCACTGTTCTTCTAATATAGCCATGTAAGGATTGCCAATGAGTAGAGATGTCCCGAATAGTTCGCCGGCGAATAGTTCCCGGCGAACATAGCTTGTTCGCGTTCACTGCGGCGGGTGAACATATGCGATGTTCGGTCCGCCCCCTATTCGTCATCATTGAGTAAACTTTGACCCTGTACCTCACAGTCAGCAGACACATTCCAGCCAATCAGCAGCAGACCCTCCCTCCCAGACCCTCCCACCTCCTGGACAGCATCCATTTTAGATTCATTCGGAAGCTGCATTCTTAGTGAGAGGAGGGACAGTATAGCTGCTGCTGATTTAATAGGGAAATCGATAGCTAGGCTAGTGTATTCAGTGTCCACTACAGTCCTGAAGGACTCATCTGATCTCTGCTGTAAGGACAGCACCCTAAAAAGCCATTTTTAGGGCTAGAACATCAGTCTGCTTTTTTTTTTTCCTGTGTAATCTAATTGCAGTTGCCTGCCTGCCAGCGTGTGTGTCAGGCTCACAGCGTATACTGTGCCCACTTGCCCAGTGCCACCACTCATATCTGGTGTCACAATAGCTTGCATTTTTGACTGTAATAGATTGAATAGCAGTTAGTTGTCTGCAAGCGTGTGTGTGAGGCCTACAGCGTCTACTCTGCCAACTTCTGCCAGTGCACAGTGCCACTCATATCTGTTGTCACAGTAGCTTGCACGCATAGTACCACTAATCGAAAAAAAAAATGACAGGCAGAGGCAGGGGCCGTCGTGGTCGTGGTGCTACGATTCCCTTTGGCCCTAGAATAATGCCCAGTGTTCAGAGGCCACGTTCAGAGGACATAGTTGTCTGGCTAACACAGGACACCCAATCTTCTACAGCTTCCGCTCCGAACCTTGACGCACCATCCTCCTCCAGATTATCTTCGGGCACCTCTCAAGTTACCACTCTGCCGCCACCACCAACACTAGCACCACAGCCGCTTCACTTGATCTGTCAGAGGAGTTATTTACACATCAGTTGGAAGAAATGAGTGATGCACAACCATTATTGCCAGAGGATGTAGATAACAGGGATATGTCTCAGTCAGGCAGCATTACACACATGGACGTACGGTGTGATGATGATGATGTTGTACCCGCTGCTGCGTCCTTTGCCGAGTTGTCAGATACAAGTGAAGCGGTTGATGATGACGATGCGTCCGTGGTTGTTACGTGGGTGCCCGCTAGAAGAGAAGAAGAACAGGAGGAAAGTTCAGATGGGGAGACAGAGAGGAGGAGGAGACGAGTTGGAAGCAGGGGGAGGTCATCGCAAGGAGCTAGTGGCACAGTCAGACAGCATGCATCGGCACCCGGGGTTAGCCAGACAGCACGCCAATCAACGCATGCTGTTGCCACCACCAGAATGCCGTCATTGCAAAGCTCAGCAGTGTGGCATTTTTTTTGTGTGTCTGCCTTTGACAACAGCGATGCCATTTGCAACCTGTGCCAAAAGAAACTGAGTCGTGGGAAGTCCAACACCCACCTATGTACAACTGCTTTGCGTAGGCACATGATCGCACATCACAAACGCCTATGGGATCAACACATGAGTACAAGCAGCACACAAACTCAAAGCCGCCATCCTCCTCCTGGTCCAGCATTTTCAGCCACGTCAACCACTGCTGTCCTCCTCGCCCCCTCTCAACCATCCGCCACTCCGTCTCTTGCCTTGAGCAGTTCCTGCTCATCTGCCCACAGTCACGTGTCTGTCAAGGACATGTTTGAGCGTAAGAAGCCAATGTCACAAAGTCACCCCCTTGCCCGGCATCTGACAGCTGGCTTGTCTGAACTCTTAGCCCGCCAGCATTTACCATACAAGCTGGTGGAGTCTGAGGCGTTCCAAAAATTTGTAGCTATTGGGACACCGCAGTGGAAGGTACCCGGCTGAAATTTCTTTGCACAACAGGCAATCCCCAACCTGTACTCGATTGTGCAAAAGGAAGTAATGGCATGTCTGGCACACAGTGTTGGGGCAAGGGTCCATCTGACCACTGATACCTGGTCAGGGCAGGTATATCACCTACACTGCGCATTGGGTAAACCTGCTGACGGCTGCCAAGCATGGAATGCGTGGCTCTGCAGAGGAGTTGGTGACACCGCCACGACTTGAAGGCAGGCCTACTGCCACCTCCTCTACTCCTCCTACTCCATCCTCTTCCATAACCTCCTTGGCTGAGTCCTATTCTGCTGCTGCGTCTTCCTCCACATCAACGGCACCCCCCCCAGCTCCCCAGGTACTATTCCACATCCCGGAGACGGCAGTGTCACGCCGTCTTGGGATTGACTTGCCTGAAAGCAGAGAGTCACACCGGACCAGCACTCCTGTCCGCCCTGAACGCACAGGTGGATCAGTGGCTGACCTCGCACCAACTGGAGATCGGCAAAGTGGTTTGTGACAACGGAAGAAATTTGTTGGCGGCATTGAATTTGGGCAAGTTGACACATGTGCCGTGCATGGCACATGTGTGTAATCTGATCGTACAACGCTTTGTGCATAAGTACCCAGGCTTACAGGACGTCCTGAAGCAGGCCAGGAAGGTGTGTGGCCATTTCAGGCGTTCCTACACGGCCATGGCGCACTTTTCAGATATCCAACGGCGAAACAACATGCCAGTGAAGCGCTTGATTTGCGGCAGCCCGACACATTGGAATTCAACACTCCTAATGTTTGACCGCCTGCTCCAAAAAGAAAAAGCCGTTAACGAATATTTGTATGACCAGGGTGCTAGGACAGCCTCTGCGGAGCTGGGAATTTTTTTGCCACGTTACTGGACGCTCATGCGCAATGCCTGTAGGCTCATGCGTCCTTTTGAGGAGGTGACAAACCTAGTCAGTCGCACCGAAGGCACCATCAGCGACATCATACCATTGTTTTCTTCCTGGAGCGTGCCCTGTGAAGAGTGCTGGATCAGGCCGTAGATGAGCGTGAAGAGGAAGAGTTGCGGTCACCATCACCACCAGAAACAGCCTTATCAGCATCGCTTGCTGGACCTGCGGCAACGCTGGAAGAGGATTGTGAGGAAGAGGAGTCAGAGGAGGAATGTGGCTTTGAGGAGGAGGAGGAAGATTAACCACAACAGGCATCCCAGTGTGCTCGTTGTCACCTATCTGGTACCCGTGGTGTTGTACGTGGCTGGGGGGAAGAACATACCTTCAGTGAGATCACTGAGGTCGAGGAACGGGACATGAGTAGCTCGGCATCCAACCTTGTGCAAATGGGGTCTTTCATGCTGTCGTGCCTGTTGAGGGACCCTCGTATAAAAAGGCTGAAGGAGAACGATCTGTACTGGGTGTCCACGCTACTAGACCCCCGGTATAAGCAGAAAGTGCCTGAAATGTTACCGAATTACCGCAAGTCGGAAATGATGCAGCAGTTCCAAAATAAATTAAAAAGTATGCTTTACACAGCGTATAAGGGTGATGTCACAGCACAACGGGAATCTAACAGGGGAAGAGGTGAAAGTAATCCTCCTCCTCCCACGACCACGTCGGCAAGGACAGGATGCTTTACAGACGTGTTGTTGATGGAGGACATGCGGAGCTTTTTAAGTCCTACACATCGCCACAGCCCTTCGGGGTCCACCCTCAAAGAACGACTCGACCGACAGGTAGCAGACTACCTCGCCTTAACTGCAGATATCGACACTCTGAGGAGCGATGAACCCCTTGACTACTGGGTGTGCAGGCTTGACCTGTGGCCTGAGCTATCGCAATTTGCGATAGAACTTCTGGCCTGCCCCGCTTCAAGTGTCCTGTCAGAAAGGACCTTCAGTGCAGGAGGAGGTATTGTCACTGAGAAGAGAAGTCGCCTAGGTCAAAAAAGTCTAGATTACCTCACCTTTATTAAGATGAATGAGGGATGGATCCCGAAGGGACTGACAGTGGGCGATACATTTGAGTAAAAAAGACCTGATGAGGGGGACGTAACAGGGATTAAACTGCTAAGAATAGTACTACTTAACACACCACTCCTATCTGGTGGCACATTAGATTAAACGCGCAGTGCCCCAAATTTGAAGTAGGAGGACCAACCAAGCATCTTTTTCCATCTCCCGGTTCCTAAAATCGATGCCATATACACGTCCCCTGATAGGGGACGTAACAGGGATTAAACTGCTAAGAATAGTATTACTTAACACACCACTCCTATCTGGTGGCACATTAGATTACACGCGCAGTGCGCCAAATTTGAAGTAGGAGGACCAACCAAGCATCTTTTTCCATCTCCCGGTTCCTAAAATCGATGCCATATACACGTCCCCTGATAGGGGACGTAACAGGGATTAAACTGCTAAGAATAGTACTACTTAACACACCACTCCTATCTGGTGGCACATTAGATTACACACGCAGTGCCCCAAATTTGAAGTAGGAGGACCAACCAAGCATCTTTTTCCATCTCCCGGTTCCTAAAATCGATGCCATATACACGTCCCCTGATAGGGGACGTAACAGGGATTAAACTGATAAGAATAGTATTACTTAACACACCACTCTTATCTGGTGGCACATTAGATTGCACGCGCAGTGCCCCAAATTTGAAGTAGGAGGACCGACCAAGCATCTTTTTCCATCTCCCGGTTCCTAAAATCTATGCCATATACACGTCCCCTGATACCCCTACATAACAGGGATTAAACTGATAGGAATAGTACTACTTAACATACCTTATAATAACGCAGAGAGAGGCAACGCAGAGAGAGGAGTCTGAAGAAGTGGGTCCCTGTGGGTTTTATGTTCGCGACATCTCTACCAAGGAGACACATGGCTTGCTGCACCCATTCCAGGGACAGCCTCATCTGCCATGAGGAACAATTTTGGCTGGTGGCCCAAGATATCAAGCAGTTTGTCTTGTTTTATGCTAAGGCCCTGTTCCAGCCCTTTTCAAGGTCTTTGACATTCTTGTCCATGAAAATTACAAAGGTCAAGTCAAACTATGGTGTTAGCCACTTTGTCCGGCATTGTAGCACGAGGCAATTCCGCCTTGAGCTTCTGGTGTTCCTCCTTCTCCAGGGGACGGTGTAGTGAGAAGCAGAGGAACTCTGCAACATGCTAGGGAGGTCACCACTGTGAGGACCTGGGATGGCAAAGGATGCAAGGATCGAATCTTCATGTGTGTGCCAGGTTAACCCCTTAGTGACCGAGTGCTATGTTGCATTTGACAAGCCTTGAAGACCAGAATTCCATTATTTTTGTCATACGTTTACTGAACTGTGAATTTCTTTCTTTGTGTTCAGTCCACCCACACAAATTATATATCATTTTTTTAAAGGACGGATAGGGCTTTCATTTGATACTATTATTTTCATCATATGATATCATTTACTATTAAAAAAATATAAAATATGATGAAAATATGCCATAAAAAAAACTTTTTCCAACTTTGACCTGATTTTTTTTTTTTTACACAATTACAAATGGTAAAAAAGACCCCGTCTATATATTTCTACCATTTGTCCTGAGTTTAGTAATATCAATGTTTCCTTGTTTGTCTATGTTTTATTTCACGTAATAGGGCAATAAACAATATTAGTGTTTTTTTTGTTTTCTAACCATTTTCTTCTACAGTGATTTTTTTAACCCGAACCCTAAATTTACCCCAACTCTAAATTTAATCTAACCCTAAATTGACCCCCAGCCCTTAATCTAACCCTTGTAATAATCCGAACCCCCGTTTAACCCTAATTATGACTCTATTTGTGACCCTAACCCTAGATCTAGGTTTAGTAGATCAAGGGTTAGCTTTTTCCATTTATTTATTTAATTTATTTATTTAATTAATTTTCTATTTTTTAACTGTAATACCATCTAACTGCCTGTAGCGGTCAAGTAGCGGTTTCAGAGCGACTGAAGAGATTTTTTTTTCTGTCTTCCGTCGCTCTCCTCTGGGCATGCTCCTCCGAAACAGCACACACCCGCGATCACCGGGTGATCGCAGTGCCCAGGGGGGCACAGAATGTGTTGCATGATGCCTCGATAGAGGCATCATTGCAACACTTTAACACACATAGGCAGTGATCAGCTTTCACTGCCTATGTGTGTTAACACGCATACGATCACATTCGCGGTGATCATATGCGCGCGGGAGGGTCGAGGGGGGGATGAAAGCCCTCTCAGAGGCTGCTTTGGATCCGAAGCAGCCTCTGAGAGAAGCTACAGACATGTAGTGTTGCGCTAAGGAGCGCAACACTACATGAAAACTGAGGACGTATATATACGTCCTCATGGTCCTTAAGGACCATGCTTTTCAGGACGTATATATACGTCCATATGCGTTAAGGGGTTAAGAGGAACCTACAAGGGAGTCATGTGGCAGGGCACCCCTGAGGGGATAGATCAGCAAGGAGTGGTAATTCTAGGGGATCTTGGTCTATAGATCTTAGATGCTTAGTACTCCTTTCCCACAACTTCCGATACCCTTGCTGAGGTGGGGTCATGAAGGGGCACCAGTGGTGCACTCTTGGCCTTTTTTACTGGTGTACTGCCCCTGGACTTGGCATTTGTAGTTTCAGGCCATGGTCACTTATAGTGAATCTCTCTTTCTAAGGATCAGTGAGAGCCCTGGATTCAGAATCATCTCTGCCAGTCAAGGAGTATGGGGTTGAGAGTGCCTGGGTTGGCTGGGACTGATATAGAGCTGCCAGTGCATGGGTGAGGGTATCGGCCAGAACACATCACAGCCAAGACTAAAGCCCTGTGGGCACATAAGTCTCATCTGTCAAACTGTCTCAGTGCTGTGCAATTTATATAAATTGGAGGTCACCCGACATGTCAGTGGGGGTCACCCACAGCACTGGGATAAAGGCGGTCACCCCGGCCTTGTTGGGAGGGGCATATGTTTTGTTGCCTGTGCATATTGGAGGTAACCCAAGGTTTTTTTTTTTTAACATATTGTGAACTGGGTAGTTCGTAGGTGGGAGTCTCATAGGAGACCCTGCTTAGAGAAACCAGCAAGATATTCATCAAATGTTTGAAATTTCTCATCCCCAGAAGGAAAGTCTGCCTGTTCATGTGTAGTATTCAGGTTTATCAAAAGTGGGGAGCACTTAGCCCTTCTCTTGAGGGGTGCCTTGCATGTTCCTTGAGGAAGATAGTCCAGCCAGGACCTTTTATTAGAGGGGGTCAGATCATGACAATGTATGAGTCCTCAGATTTGCCCCAGGCATGTAAAGGAGCATTAGGGGCATCCCGAGTAATGTTGGGGTTGGCTTGTTGCCAAACAGCTGCCAAAGGGTCGACTGGAGCCATGCCTGAAGGGCCCTCCATATGGGGTTATCCATTTAACTTTCCATGACAAGTGGTAACTCTTTCAGTAATGATATCTGAAAGATGTAATGGGGAGCTATATATAATTAAAGTGAAATTTAATGGTGTTCACCCAATTGCCTAGTGGGTGTCACCCACAGATGGGGTCATCAGCTTACAGAGAAGCCTACCTACATGGAGAGGGGTGGTCACTCCAACATCTGTATATTCATATGGTTATACAGTTATAATGTGTAAAAATGTTTGGTACAGTTTTTTGGTAAGTTGGTATGAAAACACCGACTAGGGGGGTCACCCTAGTGGAAAAACTTGAACCCAGGCAGGTTACTTAAAAAAGAAACCTCCAAAGGGGTTCTATCACTTTAAACATGAAGCAGAAAGCAAAATAAACCTGGAGGGGTTTAAAATTGTCAGGGAAAACTGCCATGGATGATATATGAGCTAGAGCACTGAAGTAAATATCCCTTTATAACCAGAATTATTAGATATATGTGGGATGTGGTAGACTCTCAGGTCATTAGGTGTCAGAAAGAGGGGGCCATACATTCAAGAAAAACATGAAATGGTGAGGTGTGTGTGGGTACTGCCGCTAATGGTGGTAAAAGGGAACCCCATTAGAGGTGTGGTGAAGGAAAAAACACAAGAAAGGGACAAAAACACCCAATACACAGTAATAAAACAATCTCAAGTATAAATTAAATAACCTGTATAGTGAGACAGAAAAACACTAGTGTGGAAGGTGCTCTCCTGGAGGCCAGCAGCAAAGAAAAAGAAAGAGGAAGTGTCTGACGGGGGTTATATATGCATCCTGTGTTTGTTTCTATTGGTTGAATCTTTACATCTCTGTTAACTCTTTTGCTGCTGGAGGTTTCAGTAAGGAAGGATTAAGCAAATATGAAGCCTCCTGTCTTGCCATAAAATTTAATACAAAAAAGTGTGGTGTATTAGGGGCTACCAGTGTGTCTAAGAAGAATATTTGTGTGCTGCTCACTTTGATGTAAGAAAACACCTCTGTTTCTTACTATCAAAAAAACAATTTAAAGGGAAAATAAAGGAGCGCAAGGGTTAATCAAACAATTATAAACAATTTTGTTGTACAGGTCTATGGGACTTTAGTGCAAAAATACGTGCAAATAAACAACGTGCAAATAAACAATGTGCAAATAAATTGTGTTAACAATTATAAACAATTATACAGTTATACATTGCTTATTTGCACGTATTTTTGCACTAAAGACTCATAGACCTGTACCACAAAATTGTTTATAATTGTTTGATTACCCCTTGCGCTCCTTTATTTTCCCCATAAAATTTTATACGTTCCTTATTTCACTCCATTTCTGCTACCCTCCCTTTATTACTGCCCCACATCCATTTCCACTGTGCACACAGCACTGCATTGCAACTACAAGTCTTGTCAGAGTACCTAGTTTGCACTCAGTACCAGGCTGCACCCACAATTCTTGCCAGAGCTGCAAGATTGCATCTACAGATCTGGCAAGGCCATCTAGAGTACACCCAGCACCTAGACTGCATCCATAAGTCTTGCCAGAGCACAAGGATTGCACCAAGAACACAGATTGCACCCACAGGTCTTGCCAGAGTTCCCAGCTTGCACCCACTGGACTTGCCCAATCACCTAGATTGTACCCTCAGAAGTTGTCAAAGCACCCAGATTGCACCCACAGTATGTACCCTTGAACCTAGATTGTCAGTACCACTTTTCCCCAAAACAGTTTGCCTGTGCCACTTGTTCACATATAGCTTACCAATGCCACCATTGCCCCCATACAGCTTAACAGTGCCACCCTTGCCCCCCATAAAGCTTACCAGTGACATCCTTATCCCAAAAAATGCTTACCAGTGTCATCCTTGTCCCCATACAGCTTTTCAGTATCATTTGCCCCCTAAAAGCTTGCCAGGCAGTTGGTTTGTTTCAAAGAAAAAAAAGTCCTGAGGCATGTTGACTTTGAGCACACATCTTGCGAAAACAGAAGGATGTGTACCCTCTGCAGCACAGCTATCAATTATTTAAATCTTTACCACTTTACCCTGCCCAACCCACATAATTAGCAATATTCTGCTCTGCCTTGTTATTATGGTGCAGTCGCTGTACATTAAATAATAATTTTGCCATGTCCATAGCACACACATCCCCATTAATGTTTTTGTTCAGAATAAGGAAATTATATTTTATATCACAATTCAAAAATACATTCTTTATAGATAGGACAAATATAAATGGACATAGAGCTTTATATTTGTTTTTTATGCATAAACTTATTTGAAACACACGTTGCCAGTCACAGTTGGTGTGTGAGATGGTGTAGTTATCAGATAATCAAAATTATTTTGAAAAAATGCATTCCTTTTCACTCCATTTCTCCTGCCCTCCTTTCATTACTGCCCACACAACCCTTGCCATTGCACCCATGGACCTTGCCACAGCACCTAGCCTGGGTCTTACTTGAGCACCCAGATTAACCACAGCACCAAACTTGCGACCACAGGTCTTGTCAGAGCACCCATATTGCACCTAGAGTGCACCTATAGGTCCTTCTGAAGCACTGAGAGTTCTAGCCAGAGTACACACACTACAATCCCAGGTCTAGCCAGAGCACCCATGGGATTTGCCCAATGCCCAGCTTGACCTCCACAGGTCTAGCAAGAGCAACCAGCTGGCACCCAGAGGTCTAGTCTGAGTACCCAGTTGCATACACAGGTCTAGCCAGAGAACAAGGATGACACCCACATGCTTTCCCAAAGACCAGAGATCACCCACAGGTCTTGCCACATCATCTTGTGCACAGCACCAAGACTGCACCCACAGGTCTTGTCAGAGCACCCTAGGTATTACCACAGACTTTCAGGCTTCTTGGGAAGTCAGACTCAGGAGTTTTTACATGCCCAATTAAATATATAATTCAATATATCAATATTTCGTGGTTTGTATCAGTTCATCATATTTTCTATTTTGTACTTTGCTAAAGCAAGAAAAGGCCTTCATGTAGCATTCAATGGAATGTAGGACCCCCAAGAGCTATTCCTATATTTACACAAAGAGGACATTAAAACAAGATTTTTTTATTAATATCTCATAGTAAAAGCATTAAATAAGTAGTTACAATCAAAATAATACAAGAAAGAAGGAAAAATACCTAAAGAAGAATATATATATATATATATATATATATATATATATATATATATATATATTGGATAATCTACATGTAAGACAGAAAAATATATTACAAAAAAATATAGGATAGTCAGATATATTAAAAGTCATATATCATGACCTAAATAATAGACAAAAAACACACATAAAAGAGGCCCTTTGGTAGACACCTGTCTAGAAAAGATAAACAGCTTAAACAATATATATATATATATATATATATATATATAAATATATATATATATATATATATATATATATATATATAGTGCATCCCAGTGCCCCCCCATTCCTAAAAGACTGTAAAAAGAATAGGGGGAGCAAAAGGTAATGGATGTCCCTAGTCTCCAATAAAATAATTCCTATCTAATGATAAATAGTGGAGTAACTGGAGAGAGAGGGGGAAGAAGGGAGCTGTGATAAGAGCTGAATGCTAGGGACAAGTAAGGAAATTCAGTCTACATGTGAGGGCTATAATATAAAAGAATAATAGTTTAAAGAAATGCCCGACGCGCGTTTCGCCATGGCTGCTTCATCAGGGGCATACATATTACAAGAGTCTTTTGTATGGCATAGCTACATGCGCTTCCAATTATTTCTCTAGCCAGAAAGTCAAGTTTTACCATAACCTTTGCCTCTAGATTTCAGGCTAGATTACTCAGTTTACCAATATTCCCTTTCCTTTAAAACATATAGTTCCTTTGTTAACAAAGCAGGGATACAGACAGGGGGGAGTACGCCTTACGCATTTCGTGCCTAAACGGCACTTAATCATAGCCTATGATTAAGTGCCGTTTAGGCACGAAACGCGTAAGGCGTACTCCTCCCTGTCTGTATCCCTGCTTTGTTTGTTTTTACGGATCCGATGCAATAAATCCATCGTTTATTTTCTACTGGACTGAGGAGTGCTAGCGTCTTTCTTCTCCGGTGCACTTCATTCAGCTGCCTTCAGAGCGTGACCCAGCACCCCAGCGCTGGTAAATCTACATATGGGAGGTTAATTCTCACTTCTGAGTGGAGCCGGCTTGTCCCTCGGGATTTTGTTTTCTTTCCTGTTAAAAGATGCTCTTACACAAGCGCCTGTGCTAGCTGCTCCCATTGATACAGTACCATATATTGTTCAATTTCACTCAGGTGTCTCTTCATCAACAGCAGTTTTGATGCAAATGCAGCATGGCTCTTTATGAATATTTGGATATTTTTCTAAGATTATGTCTCCAGTGGAAAGGGGAATGTTCTCCTGTGTAAAACAGCTCATGGCTGTATGTTGGTCTTTAGAAGCAACACAACACACAGTGGGATTTGGATAGATGGTTTTACAAACCCCACACACACCTTTAAAACTGTTAGAAAATTGTTCTGATTTAGGAATACATACCCAGAGGGTAGTGTCGGATATTAATAACCATATAAATATGAATATGAGTTATTAATTATGAATAAAACAAATATGAAAATTGATGATTCATATACATGGGTACGACTAAAAATACCAATATCAAGAATTCGTTATGTATGTGAGAGTTTGGATGACGTTTTTACAAAAGTAAATATAATGCAACAATTATTAATAAAATAATAATGAATTTATTGAATATAGAATAAAGATCAAACGGTAAGCAAAATAGCATAACAACAAAATAAAATATCAATAGATGTTAATCATAATTCACATGTATGAATTATAACATAAGTAAGTAGGACAAAACATGAATTATGCAGCTCTGTACCTATATCAACATGCATGTAGAATAATTTACTATGCAGTACGTTTCTGACCATAAGATGGCCATGCATTTTATGTAGATACAACCTACATTGATAATGATTAGTATTTAAAATGGTTAATGATAGTACACCATAATTACCTACAAATTACCAACATATACTCTGCTTAGGTAAGGTAATATTACTAAATCATATAACTACTCAAAGTGGCTATTTCTTAATCTGCTCGGTAAATGATAATGTATGTATTCTAGCTTAGACTTTAAGAATGAGAATCTTAGATAATCTCTGGAGATTAGATACAACATATTTGGGTAAATAGCTAGACTATAAGAACTTATGGTTCTTTGGTTAATATCTCTAGGATATTGCTCTGGCTTCCATCTGCAGAAAGGATGACAGATAAACACCAGTCTAAAACATATAGATCCCAGAAATTGTGGGATTTAAGTTTAATTTACCCAAATATATATGCTAATGACATCCATACCGGCAGAGGTTGTTTTGCAGTTGAGACTCCTTCCATTGAATAATTGAGTGATGGGAGTTACCCTGGGACATAGCTCAATACTATGGGTATGGAGATTTCTATTGTTATAGTGAACATGTGCTATTAGGAGAGCGACTCAGCCAGTTTCTAAAACATTCCCATCTCTCACCCCACTAGTGGCAGCTCTCCCGAAATCAGTCTCCCCAGGTCTTTTCAGGTATCTCAGCTCTCCTTCTACACCTCCAGTATCCACTTATCAACCAAACCTTATCTCAGATTCACACCCTGTTTCTGTAACTTCTAGCCAATTGAATGGATGGGTGTGTTTAATTTAAATGAGATGATGTCATGATTTATAGCTATGCCTGGATTGTGAGTATAATGTGAGAAAGTATATATGTTCAAATATAGACGTATTAATACAATTTCAAATTGGAGTAAATATTCTTATCATTCCACATTAGATAAAAACTTATACTAAAATGTATATCACACTAATAAAACAATAAAAAAAATATTCTAATTAATATGTAGGATTAATTATACTTTACATATTTATTAGTGAAGGTGTGATATAATTATAAATTTTAATGGGCGATTTGAATCAACTAGGTGTATTTATAATAACCCTTATTAGATTTTATAAATCAAAAATCCCAATAATCTCAGTGTGTCTGTGTCTGTCAGTTTCTGCCAGTTTGGGTGGGCTAGCAAGTTGCAGAGAAGCCCCCCTTCTCCTCTAGTATGTACACAGCTGTGTCTGCATCAGTACAATGAGATGTGGCTTTAGAGTAATAAACCTTGCACTAACAATGGTCACCTTATCTGTTCCGGTGATACTATGAACTTATCAGTAAAATATTTGGTTACACATAACAGAGTTAGGAATGTGGAAGACTTTCCTTTTAGCATCAGGGACACAGAATAAGATTTTAACACACAGAAGGATGTACAAAAACGGTCACAAAATGGAGGCTGCTTGCATCCCTCTTGTTTTTCCTTGGCTTCTGCTTTATTCATATGTACCAGTCTCGAGATAACTGTTCAATACCTCTGACAGTAGCTCATTGGATATTGAATCTACAAGATAAACCACTCAGGGTAGAAACCAGTAAAAGATATGTCATTCCTGATTTAATGGAATTACAGGGAATACCACATGATTGTCAAAAGGAACTAGAAACTGAATCCAGATCTCCTTTTGAGAAATAAGCAATAAAGAACAAGATTCTATGCAGATGGTTTCCATCCCAGAGGTTATGCCATTTGTGATGATCAAACAAAAAAAAATGCTGAGATACAGATTACCAGGCCATATGTCTGCTCAAAGAGCTGAATTGGAATCAGTAAAGAAAGCTCTAGAAATAACAGTATTTGACCCAGTGAAGATAATCAGTGACAGCAGTTATGTAGTTAAATCATTAACACTTCACATCCCAATATGGAAAAAAAGTCCAGGCACACCAGAACAGGAAAACTTGTGATGAAATGGCAGAAGGGAATAGACTTGTGGATCAGGGAGCAAAGGAAGCTGCTATAATAGGAGATGCAGTACTTTAGTTGAAGTACTCAAAACATTTAATGATTGCAACCGTCAGCAAAAGACAAATAGCAGATCCTGAAAGAAAAAGAGTAAGGATATTGACTTTAATCCAGACACAATGAATCTAGACATTGACACTGGATTGTATGGGGTTAAACATGATGAAACACAAACCTTTGTACCATTTGTATCTAGCGATTTATTACAAAAACATATGGTATTCAATCACCGTACACTGGGTCAGTTGGGTATAGAAAAGTTGTTTAAGGTTCTGCAGAATACATTTTATCACCCCAAGTTAAAATAATGGTGTACAAACATAGTGCATGAGTGTCTTATCTGTGCTCAATTTAATCCAAGACCTAAAGGACATAAACCAAAGTTGCAGAGAGTACCTTTTGCAAAAGGACCATGGGACTCTATACAAATTGATTTCATTGGACCATTACCTATAGCACCAGGTGGTCTAAAGTATGGATTAGTAATTGTCGATGTCTTCTCAAAGTGAATAGACTGTATAGCTCTTACTAACTGTACAGCCTTGAGTACAAGCAGGGCAAAAATGTATTTTCTGTATGGGGATTCCCCAGAATCATTGAATCAGATAATGGTCTACATTTCATTGGAGAAGTACTTAAAGAAATATGATCCAACAAAGATTTCATGTCCCATATCATTCACACTAGGATAGCATAGTGGAAAGAATGAATAGGACACTAAAATCAAGATTGAAATTTACCAAGTGTTTTAATGTCTATCCGTGCAACTCCAAATGCTAAAACTGGTGTCACCTCATGAGCTAATGACAGGAAGAACCATGCCAATTACTTTTCCTACTGAACCTTTTGTTCCAAGTACTTTCAAACTTGCTGCAGAACATGTGCAATGGTTGAAAGTATTGCAGGAACAGCTGCAGACAGTTTTGAAGTTTGCTGCTTTAAATATGGCTCCTTCTGATAAACATTGGGTTGTTACACAGGAAAACTATGTAGAGAAGTTCAAACCAGGTAACAAGGTGATGTCAAAATCATTCAGAACCCCAAGTCCCTGGGAAGCAGGTTGGGAAGGTCCTTATGTCATTCTAAAGAAATTAGGACAAACTGTGTTACAGGTTCAAAGGGCAAAAATTGGTAGAAAATGTAATGTCTACTCTTGTGCATATTGATCAATGCAAACTTACTAAAATATAAACATAAAGTGAAAAATTAGCTAAAGTGCGCTTAAACAAACTGTAAGGTGAAAAAAACAGTGCATATGCAAATGTATACACCTTATTAGGTGAAAAATGGTATCTGTGGGAAAATTTGTGCAAAACAAAATCTGTGGTTGAGGGGGACTCTGTCTCCCCTCTAATATCTCACTCACAGACTTCCAGGAAATAAGTTGCACTTCATAAGCCTGTATTCGTCAGTGGGGACGTGGTGTAGACCTCCTCCGTAGGTTACAGCTCAAGAAAAGTACAATAGTACACAGTAGGTTAATATATGAATATTCAAGTATTTAATAGAACAAAAGTAGCAGCTTACACTTAGGGTTGTCTTTATCCTGTGTGATGGGCGCCTCAAACACTATTGGATTAGACGTCCTCAGAAGATGCAGCTGAATTTAAAATAACATAATAACTTAATAATAAAGTTAAATGCAATAAAATCAAATAAAAAGAGTCCAGAAGATGAAAAAAATAATAGTGCAGGTGAGTCCAGTCCACTACGCGTTTCGCCTGAGGGCTTCAACTTGGCGTCTGGACTCCCTGCGTTATGTCTCCCTTTTATTGCTGTTGGGCGTTAATCTTAATTGTTCACTTCCGCATTCTTCCCTCTAATGCGAGCCTCTTCTTCTATAATTGCCTTCGGTTTATAGATGATTGTTCGTCTTATGTCGTCCAGCCTCGTATATCATGTCGGTTTAAGAATGCATCTTCGGTTTATCTGTACTTGTTCGTATTATACTTCGTATTTATGTCGGATTACCAGGCATGTCCTCAGTTGTTCGCATTATACCTCGTATTTCATGTCGGGTTTAGAAGGCATGTCCTCGGTAAAAGAGTATCAATTCTCCTTATGCATTCGGTTTAATATACATTCGTATTTATGGTATAAAAGGGAGAGGGAAAGATAAAAAACAAGTGTTTTATCCCAAACAAGATAGATAATTCGAAAACTTGGACTAATAAAATATACATGTAAATATATAATATATATAAGAATATAAATTGAGTAAAATATAATAAAAATGGAAAAAAATTCTCATTTATGAAAGCATTTACAAAAATATTTCACAAAAATATCTTATAAAAATATTTTATAGAAAAAGGATACTTTATATTTTATATGCCAAGCCCTCTTTACAAAAAGACAATGCTATCACATAAAATTATACAAATCAAACTCTGCATTTAAACCTTGTGGTTTTAAAGTGGCAAGGTTAAAAACCCATCGCATTTACTTAGCTTACTAAAATATAAGAACAGTAAACTGCTATATTTTTTGTTTTTTCAGAACTGATATTTTTTGTTATGGACAAATACTGTTTGGTATTCAAAAGGACAACATGTTTGGACATTCAAAGGACATTATGGACAAAGAGACTATGAAAGAGGTTGTGGATTTGTTTGCAAAGGACAATGATGACCTCATTTCATGGACTAAATCAAATCGATTTTGTTTTCATTTTTCTGTAAAATGTTTTCAATTGTACAGGATAATAACAATGACACAGTTATTAATGATTTTAGGTACAATAGATGCCCAAGGTATAGATACTTTAGGTTGTGAAAATAAAGATACATTTGCTAAATGCACATCCTTTTCCTATGAATGTAGAGTGAGATATTGTAAGGCTCCTGATGTTGATTATTGTGGATGTGTTAAAGTAGACATCTCTGATGATGCAATATCTGGTATGATCAAATTTCATGATTATTTGGAACCTTTTATGACTTATCACTCATTTGATGGAAGAATTTATATAATTATTAACATTACCAAAGATGTTACATATATAACACAGAATAATACTGAACAAAAGAACACATATCGTAGGTGTGTGGTACCCACAGGTGTAGACAATACACTTACCATTATTATGCTTAATGTGAGAAGTGAGAAGGATGATGGATTCCTGTGTTACTATGAATTAATAGATACACTTGTGATTCTGTACACACATACTAAGTTAGATTGTTGGAGCAAACACTAGACAGTTCATTACATATCAAAACCAAGCTAAATGTAGGTCAAATCACTATATGGCCTTGGCATCCAAAAGCTAGAAAACAAACATGGTTATGGATACCTTTTTTTCGTTAGGAGATATGTAATGAGAAGGACAGGACACACTGTTTCCCTTTCTTATATTTATAATCACGATATATCGTGATAATTGGGCTCCAGAACAAAGAATAACAGATGATTGTAATCTTGTAGAACAGGAGGGGAAATATCCTATTAGAATATACAAAGAGGATGATCACAATGTTTTATTTGGGGCATCCTTCAGTATATACACATATTCATTGAACATGTAAGAATGGGACATTACACATACAGTCCCACAATGCCAGGAATATATTGAAGAAATACAACAAGATTAACCCCTTAAGGACAGAGCCTTTGAAACATTTTTGTCCATTCTGGACAATGGCTATTTTAACATTTCTGTGCTATTTCTCCTGAGTACAGGGATACCACCCATGCATAGGTTTGTTGGGTTGTTTGGGGGCTAAAATGCCAAATTTGGGAGGTGCAGTTTTTGGTTTTCCCACTTGATTTTTTTACATGCAGACAGCTTGCACTCATGTCCTATTTGGGACATATTTGAAGCCAGCCAGTGTATTTTACCCCATCAACTCATATATTTTTTAAAAGTAGACACCCAAGGCTATTTCAAATGATGGTATTTTAACACTTTCCATGCACTGATTCTACCACCAGCCTTTGTCAAAGTTTGTTGTAGATTTTTTTTAGTGTTCTTTTTTTATTACAAACATTGTACTTCATACATGAATTCACAGATTTTGGTACGTGTCACTGCCAAATAACACCCCAATATGTGTTCAACAATAGTTCCTGAGTACAGGGATACCACCCATGCATAGGTTTGTCTGCTTGTTTAGGGGTTAAAAGACCACATTTGAGAGGTGCGCTTTTTGGTTTTCCAACTTGAAATTTTGACATAAAGACAACCTGCGCCCATGTCCCATTTGGGACATATTTGAAGCCAGATAGTGTATTTTACCCCATCAACCCATATATTTTTTTAAAAGTAGACACCCTAGGCTATCTCAAATGGTGGTATTTTAACACTTTCCATGGACTAATTCTACCACCAGCCTTTGTCAAAGTTTGTGGTAGTAATTTTTTGGTGTTTTTTTCCACAAACCTTGTACTTCAGACATGAATTCACAGATTTTGGTATGTGTCACTGCCAAATAACACCCCAATATGTGTTCAACAACATCTCCTGAGTACAGGGAGACCACCCATGCATAGGTTTGTTGGGTTGTTTGGGGGCTAAAGGGCCACATTTTGAAGGTGCGCATTTCCAACTTGGAATTTTGACGTGTAGTCAGCCTGAGCCCATCTTTCATTTGGGACTTTTTTTTTTAAGCCGGACAGTGTATTTTACCCAAAAAGTATATATTTTGTAAAAGTAGACACCCTAGGCTGTTTTAAATGGTGGTATTTTAACACTTTCCATGCACCAATTCTACCACCAGCCTTTGTCAAATTTTGTGTTAGTAATTTTATTGTGTATTTTTTCCCACAGACATTGTACTTTAGACACAAATTCACATATTTCGGTATGTGTCACTGACAAACAATACCACAATATGTGTTCAGCAAAATCTCCCGAGCACAGGGATACCACCCATGCATAGGTTTGTCAGCTTTGTTGTGGGTTGAAAGGCTACATTTGAGAGGTGCGCTTTTTGATTTTCAAACTTGGAATTTTGACATGTAGAGCAAGGAAGGGGTTAATAGCTCTTATAAGAGCCTTTGTAGTACTGTACAAAAAATTAACCCCTAAAAAGGCACAGACAAGAAAAAATGTTCTGCTGTGCAGTGATCAGTGGCAGGGAAGGGGTTACTATACAGGGTACACTATACAAAGGGTATGGCTTTTATAAAAGCCCTTGGGTCTCACAATTTTTTAACATTTAATTTAATTTAATACAATTAAAAACTTATATTATACAGATCTGTCTCTTTTCCTCACTAAGTGAGGAGAGGGAGGCAGATCCATATGGGTCAGAACAATATTTACCAATATTGATCTAACCAGACTAATGGTGATGCTCATCTGAGAAATCACCAAACCACCTTTGCCACTGATCGGCTGTTACTGATCGCTATACATGCGTTCAGACAGCTTCAAAAGGAATACACGTAATCCCCTAGTGGGTATAATTAACGCCTAGCGAGTGTAACAAAAAAAAATGCTGATGGCAAAAAAAATCCTTCTGCGACCAGATCGCTCCACATGCGCTGCTTAGGCAGTGACCATATGCACTGCTTAGAAAGTGATATATGGCAAGGAAGGGGTTAATAGCTCTTAAAAGAGCCTTTTTTATATACTGTAAAAGAAAAAAAAGTTAAAAAAAATTAACCCCTAAAAAAATGCACGGACAGCAAAAAATGTGCTGCTGTGCAAGATCACTGCGTACACAGCGATGAATTGCAGGGAAGGGGTTAAACACTGGAAACGGCTTTTATAAAAGCCTTTGGGTCTCAATTTTATTAAATATATTATAATTAAAAACTCACATTATACAGCTCTGTCTGTCTCCCTCACAAAAACTCAAATATTGATCTAACCAGGCGAATGATGATGCTCATCTGAACACCAAACCGCCATTGCCACTGATCAGCTGTTACAGATCGCTATACATGCGCTCAGACAGCTAAAAAAAAAAATTTACACGTTAAAAGTAATCCCCTAGCGGATATAATTAACCCTTGACGGGTGTAATAAAAAAGTTTAAAACAAAAAGTAAAAATGCTTCTGCAGCAAGATTAATGCATTTGCGTCAGATCGCTGCTTAGGCAGTGATCTACAGCAAGCAAGGGGTTAATAGCTCTTAAGAGCCTTTTTTATACTGTAATGAATTACAGTAAAAAGAATTAACCCCTAAAAAATGCACAGACAGCAAAAAATGTGCTGCTGTGTATGATCACTGCGTACACAGCGATCAATGGCAGGGAAGGGGTTAAACACTTGAAATGGCTTTTATAAAAGCCTTTGGTGTGTAAAATTTTATTAAATATTTAATTTTATTATTATTATTTTTTTTTTTTTTTTACATTATCTGATCTGTCTCTCTCCCTTACTAAAACTAGTAAGGTGAGGGAGGCAGATCAATACTTGTCAAAGGCAATATTTACTAATATTGCCTTTGTCTGTATGATAAGTGCTCATCAGAGCACTTATCATACATGCCTGCACACAGATCACACAGATCTGTTGTGCAGGCATCGATTGGCACCCCCTAGAGCATCGGAAGTGAAATACATTCACTTCCGATGCTCTTGCCATTAGAAGGGAAGCGATGCCTGTACAGGCAGCGTTCCCTTCTACTGAGCCGATGGGGTCGCTCAGGAGAGCGACCACCATCGGTTCTGGGGCAGCCGAAGGTGCTGCTAAGTGCCTCGCTAGCGAGGCACTTTAGCAACACCGGAGGTGCTTCGGAAGCGAACGATCGTTCGCTTCCTAAGCACATGTGTGCAGCGAGTGCAGCCATTTTTAAATGGCTGCTACGATCACTCGGGGAGTGATCGTAGCGCGCCCCTGCACATTTTAGGGGTGTTGCACAATGCCTCTACATAGAGGCATTGCAGCAACACTGATAGATAGTGCATGACGTGCCAGGGGTTAATATTATTGGTTAAAAGAGGACACTACTTTCTCTAGACCAGTGAATACACAAAGTAAACCGGACTGGTATAATACAGTATTAGGTGGTTTAGGTGTAGGAGCAAGTCTGATAAATGGTGTTAATATAGAAACACTAGCAGCTAGAATGAGTACACTAGCGTCCGCAGGTATTAAGTCACAAGATATTTCTTTGTTGTTATCTAAGATACAGATGCAAACAGTCATAAACAATTACAAAACATATATTTCCATTATTAATAATCTCATTAAAATGAAGTACAATATCAGTGTAGGAATGGAAAAGATTGCAACTGATACCTCTTTAGCCTTATGATGTATAGCATTATAAATGGATATCAATACTAATGCAAAAATATTCTTACAAGCCCTTTTTAACCATCAATGACCTTATGAAGTCCCACTCGAAGTACCTAAACTGAGATATCATTATATATATATATATTAGACATGTGCAAAACTAAAACGAATGACTTTGTCTCCGTGTAGTGAAATGCCGACAACCTATAAACTGAACGTTCGGTTTATAGGCTGTCGGCTAATGTAATACATGTAATCCTATTGCTATTCTATAAACCGAACGTTCGGTTTATAGAATAGCAATAGGATTACATGTATTACATAAGCCGACAGCCTATAAACCGAACGTTCGGTTTATAGCCTGTCGGCTTATGTAATACATGTAATCCTATTGCTATTCTATAAACCGAACTTTCGGTTTATAGAATGAGAAAAGACTAACATGCATTCCATAAACCGAAAGTCGTTCGTTTTATGGAATGTAAGTGTACTATTGTATTCTATAAACCGACTCTATTTCGGCTTATAGAATGCAATAGTACTACGAATGGACGAATGAACGAATGATTTTCGTTTATTAACCATTCGTTCATTCGGCTTTCGTTAGCTTAGCATTTTCGAAAATGCATTTGTCCGAAAACGAATGCACATGTCTAATATATATATATATATAGGATGTTTGGAACATACAATAGAACATTGTGCTTTTGCTATATTTCTACCTACTAAAGGAATTAATTACAATATATTCAAGTACATTGATTTGGCTAGGATAGTAAATTCTAAGTGGATAAAGATAGACAACGCACAAAATGATAAAATCTTAGTGGGAATAGCAAATGTAGAATACATGCTTGACATATAAAATTGTTAAACGATGGGGATTATGTCTGTCCCTATGGAGTTAATGTTTTAGAAGAGGTATCATGGTGATGGGAGAATAATGATACATTTCAAATGAAGATGAATAACATACCAATTCAGCCTGCATGGACATGTGACAAAGGAATAATATGCTTGCACCAAATAGAAAGAAACGCAGAAATACATGAGAACAATTGTTCTGAGACAGTAAGTCTAGCACCAGGTAGTTATTGTACAAAGCAACCTGCTTTATCATTAACAACCAAGGATATAAGAGGTACATTTTATGCCATAACATCACCAATACTAAAAAGAGTTGATTCCATTATGAAGTATAACCAACGTGCTTCATATAATGTAAGCATAGGTGACGGAGCTGATTTTTATTGGCAGTTAAAGGATAATGAAGAATTAATACAAGTGATTGAAAAAGCTGCAACTGGAATACACAACACCTTGGTACAAATACACACAGTGCAACGCATGATCGAAAGCATAAAATATGATTACATTGAGGTAAGCAAATCATGGTGGCAACGATGGTTTGGGGGACAAAAGTCAGGATTGGTTATGGGTATAGCACATTTCATTACTCATCCTTTGGTAATCTTGATAATTATAATTCTACTGTTAGTTATCTTTAGTTGTTATATGTGTAGCATATTAGGTCTCAAATTATAGATATTGAATACAGATGTAAATACCTGACCACAAAGTTAAAATCTTATAAGGAATTGGAGCTGGTATCATGAAAAATATGGATCTCTATATGATAATCATTTAATATTAATTTAATATAAAAAATATCACAGGAGGGTTTGAAATATAGTTCAATAAATCAATATTTGATGGTTTGCATAAGTTCATCATATTTTCTATTTTGTACTTTGCTAAAGCAAGAAAAGGCCTTCACATAGCATTCAATGGAATGTAGGACCCCCAAGAGCTGTTCCTATATATTCTATGCGCTTCCAATTATTTCTCTAGCCAGAAAGTCATGTTTTACCATAACCTCTGTCTCTAGATTTTAGGCTAGATTACTCAGTATCTAAGAGGCCCCACCAATATTCCCTTTCCTTTAACCCCTTAGTGACATGACTTTTTTGGCTTGTCCGACGCTTGGTGACATGGGCTGTTTTAACATTTCTGAGGTGTTTGTGTTTTGCTGTAATTTATTTCTGTCTCATTTAGTGTACCCGCACAAACTATATATTGTTTTTATCGTTATAAGAAGGGCTTTCTTTTGATACCATTATTTTGATAATAGCATATAATTTGATGTAAAAAAAATAATAAAATATGGCAAAAAAATTTAAAAAATACTTTTTTTATGACTTTCATTTGAAAAATCGTATACTCATGTACAAGAGACAACAAAAAAAGTTTCTAATATATGTCCTGAGTTCAGAAATAGCCCATGTTTTTATGTTTTTGTGCTTTTTTATTCATGTTACAGGGCCAGAACTATAAGTGGTGCAAAGCTATTTTAAAATCCTTTCTTTCAAAATTAGCGATAGTGACATTGTAACACTGATTTCTGTACTAAATCCATGAATGACCCCCAACATGTACATATACATATTTTTGAAAACTAGACAACTCAGGGCATTTAACTTGGGGTATTTTGACACATTTCATGTAGCCATTTTACCACCAATCTATGCCAAAGTTTGCAGCAAAAAATCTTTTTTTTTAATTTTTCACATATATTGCAATTTAGGTAAACATTACCTTAAAATGTGAAGGGATTTTCCAAATAACACCTCAATATGTGTTCAGCAACATCTCCTGAGTACAGGGATACCACCCATGCATAGGTTTGTTGGTTTGTTTTGGGGCTAAAAGGCCACATTTAGGGGGTGCGCATTTTGGTTTTCCAACTTGGAATTCTGACATGCAGAAAACTTGTGCCCATGTCCCATTTGGGACATTTTTGAAGCCAGAAAGTGTATTCTACCCCACAAAACCATATATATTTTTAAACTAGACACCCTAGGGTATTTCAAATGGTAGTATTTTAACACTTTCCATGCACTAATTATACTACCAGCCTATGTCAATGTTATGGATAGTAATTTTTTTTCACATACATAGTACTTTGGGCATGAATTCACAGATCCTGTTATATGTCAGTGCCAAACAACACCTCAATATGTGTTTAGCAACATCTCCTGAGTACAGGGATACCACCCATGTATAGGTTGGTTAGGTTATTTGGGGGTTAAAAGGCCACATTTGAGAGGTGCGCTTTTTGGTTTTCCAACTTGGAATTCTGACGTGCAGAAAACCTGCGCCGATGTTCCATTTGGGACACTTTTGAAGCCTGTCAAAGTATTTTACCCCATAAAACCATATATTTTGGAAAACTACACATCCTAGGGTTTTTAAAATTGTGGTATTTTAACACTTTCCAAGTGCTAATTCTACCACCAACCTATGTCAAAGGGTTGGGATGTCATTTTTTCCCCACACACATTGTAGTTCAGGCAGGAATTTTCAGATTCTGGTATTTGCCACTGCCAACCAACACCTCAATATGTGTTCAGCAACATCTCCTGAGTACAGGGATACCCCCCATGCATAGGTTTGTTGGTTTGTATTGGGTCTAAAATTCCACATTTAGGGGGTGCGCAATTCCAACCTGGAATTTTGACATGTAGTCAGCCTGCGCCCATGTTCCATTTGGAACATTTTTGAAGCCGTTTAATGAATTTTACCCCATCAAACCATATATTTTTGGAAAATAGACATCCTAAGGTATTTCAAATGGTGGTATTTTAATACTGTATAGGTACTAATTCTACCACCAGCCTTTGTAAAAGTTTGTGGTAGTACTTTTTTGGGAGGTTTTTTTCCACATGCATTGTACTTCAGGCATGAATTCACAGATTCTGGTATATGTCACTGCCAAACAACAACCCAATATGTGTTCAGCAACATCTTCCGAGTACAGGGATAGCACCCATGCATAGGTTTGTTGGTTTGTTTTTGGCAAGAAGGCAACATTTGTGAGATGCGCATCTCAAAATTCCAACTTGGAATTTTGACATGTAGTCAACCTGCGTACGTGTCCTTTATGGGATATATCTTTGAAGCCAGCCAATGTAATTTACCCCCACCAAACCATATATTTTTTTATCGGTAGACCCCCATCACTACTTGTGGCAAGGGCTCAGCAGCCACCGATACATCGCTAGATGATGTATCAGAAAGCTGAATAGGGTCAAAATCGAACCCTGAGTCCGCGGCCTCAGAATCAGTGCGTAAGCAGTGATCTCGAGCAAAGAAGGGGTCAATAGCTCTTAGAAGAGCCTATCTAGTACTGTAATACATTACAGTACAAAGAAATTAATCCATAAAACAGTGCAGACAGAAAAACATACTGTTGCTGTGCAAGATTACTGCTTACACAGTGATGAATGGCAGGAAAGGGGTTAATACACAGTGAAAGACTTTCATAAAACCTGACAATTTTATAAAATGTAATTTTTTTATTTTTTTTTTTATTTTTTTTTCACTTTTGCAGACTTTATTTTCTTTCAGCATTTTTAGAATGAACATATTGTACACAAAACGAGAACAGCAATGCTGACATTTAACAAAATAATGGTTGTTGATCGTTTTAACATTATGACAAAATGATTGAGTTTTAAACAGGAATCATTTTAAGAATCAGAGCAGGTAACTGCTTCAATCACAGACCATTATCGCATTTACAGACTTGTTGCTAATGGAAAACAATAATTCACACGGTCTTGAAGTTCTATTTTCCGGTTGCAATGCAAGTTACAATACATTTCAATTGGATGTCACACAGTGACAAGGCTGTAATATAGGTAAGAGTTAATGACCGCCAAAGAAGCTCCAACAATGCTCTTATCAAGCATAACGGAATGTAGGGACCCTATGTAATGTCTGCAAAATAACCAAAACACAGGAATCATTTCAATTGAAATACTGATGAAAACGTGTATTAGCAGCAGATACTTAGCTTGAGCTGATGTTCATCACGCAAAGAATTTGTAAACAAGAATCACTGAATACAGGAAAAAATTGGTAAAGAAATCTCAGTTTGAAAGAAACATATGTGTCGGCTGCCATTTCAATCTTAACAAGACTAATCAATGAACTTGAAAGATGTAGCAATTTAAACTATAAATCAGTACAAATATAGCTAATCAATACATTGCGAGTGCTTATCATAAATTTGTCTCTCTGCATTTTCTGGAGAAAATAAAGATATGTATTCATCGACATGCTTACCGACTACATGGCACATACTACATGGACTGGGAGCAGCCAATGCACATCTCTATGTGGAACTACAATTTTCATGATTGTCAGTCAAAAGCTGGCTGCAGATCATGGAAGTTCTAGCTTGACAATAGCCTCATGGCAGCCACCTGTTATAGACTATGATATTAAGAAGTATGCAAAGTCATGATATTTGCTTCCCAAAAAAAAGGACAACATTTTGAATATTGTTTGTCAGTCACTCAATGGATGTGTGTGCTCACTTAGGATGCTTTGTTAGTATTTTTTTTTCTTGCTTTTTCTTTGCATTTTTGGTTCAAGTGAAATGTTTGGGTATCCAGGGTCTACACTCAAGATCATGGGTCTCATTAGGCTAGTGAACAATCGGAGAAGCAAATGTTACACTGTTACCTCTGTAAACGTTGCAGTCTAAAAGAAACTAAAGATTACAAATTCTCAACAAAGCAAAATTCTGTACATGCATAAAAAATATAAAAGGGTCATTTCTATAGGCACCTTTCAAAAGGAAAATCTCAGCTGCCAATTTAGTAAGTCCTGTGCCACAAATGTACGATCCACGTACCTGCACGTCACAAACCTCAGATATTGTGATGTCATAGGTACAATTGCCTCTTGTTTGGGCCCATAAAGTAACACTGGAGGAAGGGTGCAAGGTCATTTGAAGGGTCTATAATACAAATTATTGTTGAGGTATAAATGCCAATGAGTTATTTCTTGGGCAGAGGAAATAACCTAAAATACATTTTCTTTTGGCAGCATAGATTTCCCATTATTTATGTAAACTATAGTATTTGGGAAGACACTCTTTTGCCTATTTGACATGTAAAATGATACAAGATCAAGTGTGCAGGAGATGTCACTTCTATAAAAGGAGAAGCGTTGGCAATAGTTGTAAATCAGCTCAAATCGTTGCTTGCCCATAAGGTCAAAGTTGAAAAATAAAGAATTAAAATAGAACAGACATGTTCATAAGGCAGATCCTTTCAGTAGCGATCACTATAACAAAAGACATCACAAAAAGTAGATATGAAAAATAAATCTTAGACAACTGCAAATGTAAAAATATTTACTCTTCTGTATTTCTAAACATTCTGTAAAATACGCTATATGCCTATAGTAAGCTAACCACTGTTATTTAAAGTGGTACTAACATATTAATACCAGAGTAATCCAGATTATAAGGGAAACCTACCTATTCAGCGTTAATTAGGTAAAAGATGTAGGGTTTTGATTCTGTAGAAGAATACTATCACCTGGTACTAATTCCAGATCACATACCATTTCTAAGGTCACCAGTCATTAGCTTCAATTGTTAATGTATTAGTAGAAAAATTATTTGGGAGAAAGGTAGATTCCATTTTGTAGAATTAGTCATCTTTGTTTAAGCTAGATTTACTGAACTAAAACTATACACAGAGCTTAGAACTTCACAATGTACCAAACTAATAAAGTGATGACTATACTTTGGTTTAAATTTAGTTAAATCTGCCAGTAGATATAATAGTGTTTTGGTTCAATCAGTACTGTGAAAGATTACTGTATAAAATAGAAGGAAGGGTCAATCTACCATTGGCTGCGGGGAACATTAAGCATCCCTGCTATGTATGATCAGTCATTCTCCATTAACCCATGTGAGGTAGTGTCATACAATAGCCCCCACGCAAACAAAATCATTAGAAGATCTTCATATAACTGTATAAAAAAAAAACCCACTTAAACCTGGATGGCTGGTTAGTATAAAATGAGTTTTAGATATTATTTTTTAATGCACCATACCAAAAGAAACTAACAAACACTAATACTTCTACATGGGTGTGCGTTTCTGAACATGCCAGTTTAATGTACAACCCTTGGGATCTAAAGATCTAACCCCCAAAAAATGAGTGAAAAAAAACAAATGTATTCCGTATGGAAGGAATTACAAAATATGCCCTGGCACAAGCTAAACATTACATAAAACAGGCTGCTATGGCCAATTAAGCTACATATAAATCTACCATATATCTGATATATTATGCAAAGCAAATTTTAGAACAGCACTAAAAAGAAAGGGATACTAGAGTGATGTTATCACTAATCCAACAAGAATTCTTACTTAATAGATATACCAAAACTGTGATATACCTGTGTACAGACAGCTCTACTGATACAGTCTTGTATGATGCTGGAGACTATCCCCATGCTGAATGTGTACATGTGTGGGCAATCACTAGTATAAGTACCATGGACAATTACTTGTAAACATAATATGCAAGAATTGAAGGAGTGCGCATGATAACCTCCATTTCTGTACAGCACCTATGCTTTTGTATCACGCTTGTAGAACACTCAGAAGCACAAGAATGGATATGTAGTTTTACTTACAGTAGTTATAACAACTAAACCTAATAGTGAACAGAGTATGAACTTGAGCCAAATATACCTTCCAGATATAACCGTGAACCATCGATATGAATCCACAGCAGAACTATTTAGGTGGAAGGACACAGGGTGGAAAGCTGCCAGTGCGACTGGCTCTAGCCTCATGGGCAAGTGATAAAAGTATATATATATATATATATATATATATATATATATATATATATACACACACACACACACACAAAGCCTACTCCTGGCTCCTGCTTAGACGGAGAACTTCAAAACAGAAAGTGTGTCAGCTGGTCATCCGGAACAAAATCGAGGCTGATGGTTTGTATCGTGGAAAAGATAAATAAATACTTTATTGGTCCTTAAGACAGAATAAAAAACATCGAGCAGGGACAGTGAGACAAGAGAAAAAGACTAAACGCTTGATGCATTTCGCACCAGTAGGTGCTTTGTCAAAACAGGGCAGATAAAGTCCCGGCCAGTCAGAGAGCACACATTCACATCAATGAACATAGGATTGAAACACTAAAATGCCATGTATATGTCGGGCATCCCTAATTTTCTGCATGATTTATATGTATTGCTACTTTGCTATATCTTTAACCTATTGTAAGATAGGTTAGTTTTAATTATGTACATGTAGCCTTTCAATAAGAAGAAAAAACATACATAAGAAGAGTATAACTCATCATGGAGTGTGAATGGAGGTTTCTTTATGCAATTAAGCTTTACAGTTGAGAGTCAGAGGGGGAAACCCCTCTGCTAATATAGTGCTTATTGGTCTAGCTGCAGATCAACAGTTTATAGTAGCACTACATATATATTTGTATATTAATTTTGCATATTATATAATATATAAATATATGTTCGTTTCAGATGTCGGAGATTCAAATAGAAAGAAATTCAAATTACTGGCGCCGGTTTACCTACAGGGTTTGTAACTACAACTAGGCCCCGAGTATTTAGTCAGTCAGTCAGTCTGGCAGACTTCCCTCCATTTTCACAGTGAAGCATGCTCCTCTGTGACAGGCCATTATGCAAACTCTAGAGAAGAAACCAATAAGAGAGAAAAGATATCATTCATCTCTGATGAAGTCTGTGCCGTATGTGTAAATAAAAGCTTGCATGTGCCTGTGTGTACCCTTGTGCTATCTATGAATATATATGTGTGGAAAAGGGAGACAAATATAGCAGTGTGTGCAATGGAAAATAAGCTGGTGTGGGGGGTGAAACCTAACATAATTTGCCCTCGAGTACAGAGCTCAAGTTAGGTGCCTGTTTCTAAAGCAGAGAGAAATTAATATAATAACAAAAACATCTCCAGTTTTACTGGCCCTCTGTATGTTGTACCATGGGTTCCGTAAACAATGTGATGGTGGATCAATGAAACAGAATGGAATGGATTTAGTTACTGTGGAAAACCAGATGTATCCTTTTAGTGGTGCTATAGATATCAGTCATGTATAGGAGTCAGTGAGCAGTTCTGATCGAGGTTTATGCCTTAGTTATAAAGCATGGTTTTTAGGGCCGAGACCGGTCTGGTTACATTTGCACCAATTGTGAGATGTGTCATATGAAAAAAAGCTTCTGGTGGAAAAAAAAAATGTGCATCAGTTCTTGTAATTCTAACTTCAAAATGGAAATGTATTGAAAGGGGCTTGACATGTAATATATCCAATATATTTGACCATCATGTTTTCCTTAAAAAAAAAAAAAAAAAAAAAAGTAGAATTTCTTTGCTTTGCATGTAAACATTTCCATACCGGCACTTCTAGTGGCATAACATTTTGTAATATTCACAGACATTAAGCCATCTTTAATATTTTGTTTTTATTTATCTAAATTGAATTTTCTTTATGTTCTACCACCCTGAACATTTTTATGGTTCCCAGATCAAAAAGGTGACCAGCCAGTGCCCCCGTGACATAATAAAAATTCATTTTTGGAATGCTGCACAATTTATCTAAAGGAGAGAAAAATGTATCAGCTCTAATTGGGGCATTAATATGAGACTATGATCAGTATAATCACTTGGATCTGTGCCATTTTCAGGATTTGACATAATACAGGCCGTGTGTGCATACTTCAGATAAGATGGAATGTTTTATAACATTACAACGGATAGAAGAATTGATATAATGTCACATATGGTAAGATAAACCTAACCAACCAGTCTCTAAAAATGGGCAAAATCTACTCTGAATTTCAGCAGTGGAATCAGACAAAGTGCTCTATGGCATCTGTTGCATGAAAAAGTGGTAAATATGGTCTCTAAGAGGAACCTTTTATATTTTGGATTTAATTTTAACTTGTTTAAAAAAAAACACCTACTAAAACAAAATATAAAACCGCATGATCAAGTAATGAAATTTAAAAAATAAATAAATAAAACAAAGCCTATCCAAATACAGCCCTGAACACTATTCGGTCCATCTTCGTACCAGACGGAGCAACTTGTTTGATAAGATTCCTCTTTTGATTATTGATCATGAAATTCAAGAGAATAAACTGTTCCAGAAGAGGTTCCAGGTTTAGAATAGTTACTGGTTTTCTTCTCCGCCGGTTTTTTGTGTGTTTTTTTTTCTTGCCCCTCTGTAAAGTGCAATTTCAAGGCCTGTGCATATAGATTAAACACAGATTTATTAAACAAACACTCAGCATGGGGTGAACTAGAACTTAACATTTCACAAAACACTGCCAGGTAAACAAATATCACAGTAATAACTTCATATTGATCGTGTGTGGGACTGTACCCAATCGCAGGGTCACTTACAATGATTTTAGAGAGTTTTGTTTCTAAATGGTGCAAGCATGTGCTGTATCATTTGAATGAGGTCCATAAAAAGCAGGCAGACAAAAGACAGTTTACAATGGAACCACTGAGAGAGTACCATGTCACAATTGGATGTCAAACACAAGTTTATCTTCATACAGAGCAATGACCAGCATGATGGCAAAACCGAGTAGGAGTCCTAAATTCTGCAGAGTGAAGTGTCCAACTGGGCAGTGTTCACTTTCTGCATCTCCATGCAACATTTCTGGAAGCATGTCTACTAGTGCCACATACAGAAACATGCCAGCGGTAACAGCGAATATCCATAGAGTGATGTTATTGGCATGTTGTCCAACTGCTGTACCGATCAGCATGCCTACATAGGCCATCATTGCAGACAGTAGATTATACACAATCGCTTGTTTTACAGTCATGCCAGCTTTGAGAAGGACTGCAAAATCGCCTAATTCATGGGGAAGCTCATGACAAAACACCGCTACAGAGGTGCTAATCCCACCAGGCAAGCCAGCACTGAACGCAGCACCTATTGCTAATCCATCGCTGAAGTTATGCATGCCATCTCCCATGATCACCATCCAAGCTATGCTGGCAATCCCAGTATCCTTCATGTCCTTCCCGGAGTGGCAATGGCCATGTGAATGGTGAGAGTGTTTGTTGTGATTGTGTTTTTTTGGCTTCTCTGTTTTATCGTGATTGTTCTCATACTGTCCATCATCTGTACTATGATCGTCATCATAAGAGCCGTCCTTGTTGATATGTGGCAACACTTCAACAGGAGTGAAAACCTTTTCTGGGGAGTGCTGGAGACTTTCCACATATGTCATTTCAGTTTCGTTAAGCCTTTGAACCTCAGATGCTACAGAGTCTTCTATTGCAGATACTGGTTTTAGCTGGAGCCATTCAGCATCTGACCTGCGGTTTAGCTTGTGATCCGATAGCTTTCGACCCACTGCAGATTCATCAACCTTTTGTTTATTCTTAAGCCACTTCTGCTTCCCCTTTTGATCCTTATAATGTTTGAACATTCGTAAACAGTGTTCCACGATAAATAGTAGATAGATTCCACCAAGAGCTACCAGTCCTTTCAGGATACTGTCGTATTCCTCCAAAAACGTCTTACTCTCTGCATGGTCCAAACGATGGTCAAACTCATGACTCGGACTGGGGTCGGAGCTGTGATCATGTCCTCCTTGAGAGTGGGGTAGCAGATGAAGTAGAGCATCTCCACTGAGTGTGCCCACAGCTAAAGCTACTAGAAAGTTGAGCAGGTACTTGAAGCAGCCTTGGTTAATTATCGGAATCAGGATCACTCCCAGCAAGGAAAGCAGACTAATAACCGTGATAGAGATGAAGCCACAAATCCAAGCAGAGATTTGACCTTTGTTTTTATCCAAATTTTCCATCTGCAAGTCAGCAAAATGCTTGATGCAAAACCTGCTATCAATCTGATATAACAAGGCTGGACATAGGAAGGCAAAATGGTCAGGGGAAATCGGAGAGTTGATGTTCAGTCCATAATAATGAAGCAGCTGAGTCACATTCAAACACTCATCATGTGCATGTACATCTTCATTATGCTCCTTGCGGTTCTCTGGGGACACAATGTCATGTTTTTTCACATTTATATGGTCGTGTGGGGCTTCTCTTTTTCTCGTGTTCCTTCGCACATTACCAGGCACCATGGTCTCTTCTGCTTCATGATCAGCATGATTACTATTCTCATGATCTTGGACATGAGATGCATCAGGCTTGTGAACATGGTTATGCTCGTCGTGCGCATGCTCAGAGGTAAACTCTGGCGCGGAATCTACAGAAGATTCAGTACTTTTCATTCCTTTCCTCCTCTTCTTGTGCTTGTGAGGCTTTCGTGCTGTATGATCTTGTGTTGTGTTTGTATCTGTTAAAAGCTCATGAGTATGTCCTTCATGTTCCGCATGGCCAACTGTACCATTGTGAGTGTGGTGGGTACCGTTATGCGAATGGTGGGTTCCATTATGAGCATGATGATGTGAGTGATTATGGTTATTGTGATGATTCACATGTAGAGAAACATTTACTTTGCGATCTCCGCATTTATTAATGTCTTTGGTAGATGTAGTACTTTTTGTATTATTTACTGTATCTACATGAGAATGATCGTGTAAATGTTTCCTTTCTTGCACATCTAAAGCATCCAGATGTGATACGTGGTCATGCCCAATCTCCTCATGACCGATTTCAACCACTTTCACCTCTCCGAGGCCCAAACTATTTAAAAGTTTCTCCAGCCCATAAAAAGATAACCTGCCATTTTCTCCGTAACGGTGGAAAAGTTTTTCAATGTAATATTTTTGTTCGTGCTCCGCTTCTGCCACCGAAGACTTGCTCGTAGACAGCTCTATGGCTCCGTTCTTTAGATAGGACTCCTCTGAGATTTGATAGTCATTATGGCTGCGAATGTGATTTTCGTCGGACGGGTGATCATGTACGTTCTCATGGCAATGGTTACAATTATGAAAAATGAATGTCAATAAACAAATGAAGCAGAATTTTGTGTGCATGTGAACCTTCATTTCTATTTTACCTTATTTGTAGCTCCGCGAGGTCCCAAAGTGCCGGCCATAAGCGAAGCACACCTTCTCCTAATCATTCACTACGTACTACAATTCCCGGCTACCCCTGCGGCTCCATAGAGTTCAAAGTCTTGAAACTTTACTACATACCGATATTTTATATCACTAATACTGATCTGTCTCTTTCCGTCACAAAAATGTAAGTGAGGAGAGGGAGGCAGATCAATATTTGTGAATATTGATCCGACCAATTTTGATCTGACCAGGGCGAATGGTGAGCTTAATTGAGAAATCACCAAACCGCCTTTGCCACTAATTCGCTGTTACTGATCGCTATGCGCTCAGGCAGCTTAAAAAAAAAAACTCAAATATTTTTACTTTACATGTAATCCCCTAGCAGGTATGTGTAAAAAAAATAAAATCAAAATATGCAGACAGATAAAAATTGCTTTGGCGTCAATATCATTGCGTAAGCAGTGATCGACGGCAAAGAAGGGGTTAATAACTCTTAGAAGAGCCTTTTTAGTACTGTAATAAATTACAGTACAAAAAAAATTAACCCCTAAAAAATGCACAAACGGCAAAAATAAATGCGCTGATGTGCACGATCACTGCTTATGCAAGATCAGTGGCAGGGAAGGGGTTAAACGCAGGGAATTGCTTTAATACAAATTTTTTTATTGTTTTAATATTTGTGTGTTGTGTGTTTATTGTTTTTTTTTACTTTTAGAACTTTGATCTGTCTCTCTCCCTCACTAAAAAAATGTGAGGAGAGGGAGGCAGATCATAACTGGTCAGATCAATATAGGGTTAATATTGATCTGACCAGTCAGTGGGGATGTTCAGCAGAGCATCCCCACTGCCTGTCAGTGTGCCTGGCAGTCACTGATTGCCTCTGTGAAGAGGCAATCGTGTGACAGCCAGAGAGCACAGGAAGCAGGTACTTCCTGCCTCCTGTGCTCTTGCCCTTAGAAGGGCAGCGCCATCTTGGTCACTCAGTGACCAAGATCGTGCATTTTTTTTTTGTGTTCCTGATTGCCTCGACTTGCGAGGCAATCAGAAACACTTTCTGAGCATAGGAAGCGAAAAATTCGCTTCCTATGCTCATTTTTTAATGCCCGTCGTTTTAAAGGCACTGTGCCTTTAAAACCGGCATTTCGATCGCTCTCCGGAGCGATCGAAATGCCGACGGGCATTTTTTTTAGTATTGTACGATGCTTCCACACGGAAGCATCGTTACAATACCATTAGAGCACTGAAAGCGGAAAAACTCCGCTTTCAGTGCTCGTTTTGACACAGGACGGACTAGGTCCGTCCTGTGTCACTAACGCTTCGCCACACAGGACGGACCTAGTCCGTCCTGTGTCGCGAAGGGGTTAAAACATATAGTTCCTTTGTTTGTTTTTTCCCTGCCCAAGTATAAGTACAACATTTGGCTTTCATTATAATACTACCATTTTATGATCACACACATATCAATTTATGGTAATACGCAAGTTACAAGGAGGTGTGCATATATATATATATATATATATATATATATATATATATATATATATATATATATACACCTCCTTGTAACTTCCGTATTACCATAAATTGGTTTAACTTGATAGAGGTATAAAAAACTATTGCAAATTCTGATCTTTACCAATACTTTCTAACATCACAACGGATCACATCAAGAAAGCATTGCTGTGTTATTGGTATTATGGATTTTAGATGTTTTTTTTGGCTAGACAATAAGATTGGTTAATAATTCTTATGGAAGAAATATGACATTTATGGGGACAAAGAAAATATTACACCCAAAACACAGAGAGACTACATAACTACCAAATTGAGTGGCCTCTTGTATAACAACATAGACAGGGCCGGCCTTAGATGCTCAGGTGCCCTGTGGCATCCCCCCAAGTACATGTCAACTAAAAATCAACAAAAAAAGTGAGGAAAAAAAGTATTTGTCGAGTATTAACACATGCAAAACATGTATAACAAAACACATTGAGCTCCCCTCTACATAAGTGCATGGAGACCCAAGTAATGCACAACACAATAGCTAAAAAGGAGTTCTCCAACTTTTTTTCTGCTCCGTACTTGACATAGTGAAGTCAAATCCATGACTGCAAGGATTTGACTTTTCACTACATGAAAGTGTTGGGAGGCACATTAAGGCAACTCTATCACTTAAACATAATTTTTACGTACACGTAAGAAATAAGAAAAAACACTGCAAATGAAATATACATTGTTTTAGCAGAATTGAAACCAAATTCATAAATTAGGAGAAAAAAAGGTGTATTACATGTGTGTGTGGCATCCCCTGCTTGTGACATCACCTGTGACTTAATATGCAAATTATACATTTCCCATTGAAACTCAGTTGATTTACATATCAAGGCACAGGTGATGTCATAAACAGGAAACTCCACACACACACACACACACACACACATTTAAAATACATTTTTACTCATATTTTAGGCATTTGCTTGCACCATGTATTTATCATTTGGTATACACAAATGTATATTATATTTTTTTTATTCTCTACATGCACAATACAAATGTTTAGGTGAAACAGTCCTTTTAAAATAGTCCCTGATGGCATCAAATTGAACCCCGTCTTATTTTGTGATTCATTTAGTATCAAGTGGGTCTTTACAGGAAATTGGAGCACCACAACAAATATATTCCCTTGGCTAGAAGGAAATTAATGAGTAACCATACCAGATGTATTTTGAATAAATCAGTGTTTAATAACTTTGCATGCAAATAAATGTAGGCACGTGGGTAATTTTAAAGAATTGCAGAGGATGTATTATCAGATAGAGATTTTTATGCATTCAAATACAATATTAAAGGGCCCCACTGACTTAATATTGAACTGCCTTTTTCATGCATATTAAATACCGCTAAAAGCACTTGAGGATTACCTGTGCCTGTTTATATTTTTTGGATCCTAGTAAAGACTTTTAACCAGGTTTAGGTGGTTACCCTAATATGTTAGGATGGGGTAGTAAACTATCAATCATTGTCACTGTGATACATTGTAAGTGTAAGAAGTGTAAGAAAATACACTACTTTTACAGTTATTTTAAATGACACTGTAGTGTTAGTTTACAAATGAATTAAAATACACAGTCATTAAATAAAATAAACAGTGTACTTTTTTTTTTTTTTACAATGAATAACATATACCTCCCCTCATTTTCAATTCCCAGCAGCACTACATGCTTGGAGACGGAGCAGCCTTTGATTCCTCATTCATTCGATCAAGGCCGATTCAATAAAATGAAGATGTGCACATCCAAGCCTTTTACTTTGAGGTTCTCACTGTTGTGCACTGCTCAAGTTATCAAACATCATCCACGTTGCATGTGTATGCAAAATTCTAGGGGATGGGACACTTCTTCATGGCTGCTTCACTGCAGCAGCTTCACCGCAAACTCTTCATTGCAGAGAGTTCCTCGTGGGACAGTTCATCGTGGGATCACACACAAGGTTAGTATTATTAGTATTAGGGCTTAGTGTTAGTTTTTTTGCAGGCTCTTAAAAGTAAATGAAGTAAATGAAGTTTGTCAAGCGCTGTTTAGACAATTATTTAATTGAGAGTATACAATACAAAGTATGTTTCTCACACTTAACTGGTAAATATTGTAACATATCGCTTTATCTATACACTGCTAGGGTTTCCTTATCCTTTTATAATACTAATCTTTTTTTTTTATATTATAATTTTTACCTCCAGGTAACCTTTTTTTCATTATTACCTGTGTCGGTAAGGGATATCCAAGCTAGTTCTGGTCCAGTGCAATGCATTTAGAAAAATATCTTACCTACTACACCGAAGCATGTATACACCTGTTTTTATGATAATAGCTTGATTTGATTCAATATTTATTAAATTACACTATACACTAGGTCCCCCCCTCATTATTATTATTAGGGTCCCCACTCGCCGGCAATGGGTGGGGACCGGGAGGGACACTAAGTCCCCCCCTCATTATTATTATTAGGGTCCCCACCCACGGGCAATGGGTGGGGACCAGGGGGGGTTATTTTACTAGTGACTGGGCAGCAATAACTGTCCAGTCACTAGTTATTTTAAATTTAAGGGGATATTAATCGCAGAACCCCGAACTCCAACCCGGACATACAGTTGAATGTCCGTGTTCGGGGTCCAAAAATCGTAATGTTCAGTATGAACCCAGACTTTGCGGTTCGGGTTCGCTCAACACTAATCATCATAAAGAATTAATTGGAAGAACGATTTAAAATGTGATTACTGCCCTTCTATTTAACACTACATGGTATTTTACACCAAATATCTTCAAAAGTTTTGGTCTCTACACATTTTTCCTATCATTTTACATCCGAGAAAAGATCAGTGATCCCTCTTCTGTGAAGTAAATTTTCAGCGGGAAAGAATGACTCTTCCCCATTCTAAATCACAGACACTGCTAAGGGCTAACACATCTGGGACTCAAATCATTATACCAAGAACATTTAAATAACTATGCCCGAAGGGAATTTCAGGGCACTGAAAGTAGAAATATGTGTAGGAATTTAACCTGATCAGAACGTTTTATACATCTAATCAAAAATTCACTGGAAAATATGTGTTATGATATCATAAAGAAATCTAAGGGCATCTATTTACGTACCTTTTAAATAAATGTGTTGAAGAATTAGTAAACATTTTTCCATTAATATGTGAATCATAGATTTCATGATTGTCAATGCGTTTCTATAGGAATAAAGGGTGCGCAAGAAACTTATACAGATATTTAAAAGGGCATAAATGCACTTATCTCTCAACTTGTGTTGATTCTGTGATCAAACTTAAAGATAAGAAACAATGAAACATAAAACCAAATATGGTGTAGTATAACTTCCAGTGTTTGAATATATATCCTTGGAATACATATCCTTGTAATGTCAGGTCAAGTCGGAGTTGTGTTAACACCAAAATACCTCTGAATTGCCTCGAAATTAAAAATAAATTATCCAACCACTCAATGAATTTGATTAGCATCTGAACTGACCCATAATTTTTCCAAAATGAACAGAGCAGCAAAAATAGCTTAACATTTTTCCAGGAAAGTACCAAATGTATCCAAATTGTACTGGATTATCTGAATAATAAAAAATGGTCAGAGTTCAACATTTTTTTTATTCAAATTAATGTTACAGTTAATCAGTATCCTGGACTATTTGTATAAAAAGTCACACTTAGTAGAAACCACCCACCATTTTAGCTCTGAATTGATTATAGCTAGTACACAAATAAACCAAAAACTCTCTCAAAGTAATTTGATCCAGGTCTTTGTATATCATGCCAATGATTTAAATACACCCCAGGACATATCTCATAACCTGTATTGCAAATCCAGGATGTGCTGCTGTCCCATTACCAGCATAGCAAACCCACGACTTTATACGCCACAGCCAGTGTTAGTTTATCCATTAATATGCCACTCCATTTATATGCCACTGATAATTTGTCCATTAATATGCCACTGACATTTTGACCATTAATATGCCACTGATAATTTGACCATTACTATGCCACTGATAATTTGACCATTAATACGCTGCTAGTAATTTGACCATAAACATGCCACTGATAATTTTACCATTAATATGCCGCTGGTAATTTGACCATAAACATGCCACTGATAATTTTACAATTAATATGCCACTGATAATTTGCCCATTGATATGCCACTGGCAATTTGACCATTAATATGCCACTGAAAATTTGCTCATTAATATGTCACTGATAATTAGACCATTAATATGGCACTGATAATTTGCTCATTAATATGCCACAGTCAATTTACCCAACAAAAAAGGTGTTTTTTTTTTAGTGGGTCGCCGGGCCTGGACTGTTGTATCGCCCATCACCCCCTGATGGTGGCCCTGGTGGGGAGGAGGCCCAGAAGATATGCTCAGGGTTTTACAAATGAGGAGTATGAGGCACTAGTCTGCCAGGTATGCTAGAGCTATAACTAGGCAATAGGGGGAGCAGCAAACATGTCAGGAGATTATGGATGCAGTTAATTCTGCTGGAGGGAACAATAGGAATGAGGAGGTGGTGAAGCACCATGTATAGGCAATATTAATGCTGGTCGACACCTGAATCTGACAGGATAGCACCCCACAAAATTCGACTGTCCCAGGAAATTCAGGATTATTTGCACTTATGACTGTGTGAACACACCGTAGGACTGCACAGATAGGAAATGTGGCACATATGGCTGAAATACCCTATATAGCATAGCCTAATCGCATTTCAATATATTTCGATATTCTACTCAATTGGCCAGTTTTAGTGCTACAAGAATAGACCACTTAAATTACATTATATCAGTTTGTATCTCTTTTATTACCTCTTTATGACCATTTACAAAAGGTACAATGTGAGTTATCATGTGACGATAAAAGCCACTATATAACACAAAAGCATAACAAAACGCTGACATGCTGTAATATTTATTTCTCCATTTATCCTTTTTGTTTTTTGCTTAATTTAGTATTTTTTATTATTTCTTCTCTAATTCTTTTGCTTATTTGTTATGTGTTAATTTATTATTTTTCTTTGATACATGTATTTTACCATCAGGCTCTTTCCCTTTTAATGTGGTGGTAGAAATTGCATTATCTCAGGAGCACTGCCAACCTGATGAAGCAGGCAGTGTCCTGAGAAATGTGTGCCGAGGTGTTTTATTCATTTAAAAACATGCTACACCATGTCCGCCTTTTTCTGAGCTTTTGTGTTATAGTGTGTTTTTTCTTCATGGATTGAGGATTCTCCTTACAAGAGCAGCACAAAGTATACTTTTATAATAATCATTCATAAGGGAATTTACCATTGAATGTGTGATGTATTTATTGGAATTTATTTTGAGTAGCACTAAGTTCTTCTGTAAAAGCCTCTCCCATATATATTTTGACTGTGTTAAGCAGCCAATGCACATTTAAGTTGTTGGTTTTTTTGTGTTAAATTATTACTGGCTGTCATCAATTCACTGTATGTGCGGTTATTACAGGTCCAGTAATTTTACATAGAAAGTATGGAGGATTGTAACTTGTGCGGTAATGGTATTACTGTACCAGTTATTGGCATTAGTGGCAGGCATTAAATCATCAATGCTCATTAAATTGCCACCAAGATAATTTTGGGAGTCAACAGGTGCCATTGAATCCATCATTTCAAAGCTTTATTCATTATGCTTGTTTACAGTAAGAAATGTCTGCACTGCAAACCTAGATGTAGTGCACAAAAGCTCTATTAATGCCTTTTTAAATGTATTTTTATATTACTCCTTTCTAAGCACCTTCTTAACAGTCTATGGCCATTTAAGTCTATTTACTTTATTGGATTGTTGTTTATTCTTGTGAAAAACAAAAATACCTTAAATATAAAAACCCATCGCATTGTTTACTCTCTTTTGAAAAGCAAAGCATCACTGTTTATTTTTAAACACAATAAGAAATCAAATCTTTTCAGCCACAAAGAATGCATGAAATGATATTTCACAATTCAAAGGTCACTAGCTGACAAGTTCTTTGACAAAAGCTGGGGCAAAAATATCTATTTTCTGATCATAGACAGCTCTTGTTTCTCCAATATATCCCTATTAGTGTTGAACGAACCCGAACCACACTGTTCGAGTTCATACCGGACATTACGGTGTCTGTGCCACGAACCCGAACATTTCACTGTATGTCCGTGTTGGAGTTCGAGGTTCGGCTATAAACTGTAAGTCTTTAAACCGAAAGTCATTCGGTTTATAGACTTTCGGTTTATAGAATAGCCAATAGCATTACATGTATTCTATAAGCCGAAAGTCTATAAACCGAACGTCGTTCGGTTGATAGACTTTCGGCTTATAGAATACATGTAATACTATTGGCGTTCTATAAACTGAACTAGAGTCCCCATTCATAAGTTTTTAGACTTTCGGCTTATGGAATGCATGAAATGCTATTGCTATTCTATAAACCGAAATAGAGTCCCCATTCATAAGAATAGGTCAATTGACCTATTCTTATGAATGGGGACTCTATTTCGGTTTATAGAATAGCAATAGCATTACATGTATTACATCTGAGAGTCAAATAGAACCGTCAAATACTGTGCTTACAGCGCACTTTGAAGTATTCGAATAGTTTTGGGTGGTAAATAGTACATTTGCGTCTTGCGGTGCACTTCATATCTGAGAGTCAAATAGAACCATCAAATACTGTGCTTACAGCGCACTTTGAAGAATTCTAATAGTTTTGGGTGCTAAATAGTATACAGTATTTTTAATTTGTATGTATTTTATATTTTTTTAAGTTATTTCCCTATCCATATTTGTTTTAAGGGCACTTGATCTACTCTTACCCACGTTTTAATTCCTTTTGCAGCCCTCTAGCCCTTTCCATGACTTTTTTAGAGGCATTTTAGTGGCCAAAAGTTTGTGTCCCCATTGACTTCAATGGGGTTCGGGTTCGGGGTCAAGTTCGGGGTCAAATTCGAGCACAGACCTGGACATTTTTTCGAAGTTTGGCCGAACCTGCCGAACCCGAACATCCAGGTGTCCGCTCAACTCTATAAATGAACAAATAATAATAACCCATGAGCAGCGGGTGGGGACCCCAATAATAATAATGAGGGGGGACCTAGTATCCCCCCCGGTCCCGTCCCTTTGCCGCTGGTGGGGACCCTAATCATAATAATGAGGGGGGCCTAGTGTCCCCCCATCTCGGTCCCCACCCATGAGCGGTGGGTGGGGACCCTAATAAAGTGACCAGCCCCTAGTCACTTACCCCCCCCAATAAAAAAAAATCCTACCTACCCCCCCTCACCCTAATAATAGTGAGGGTGGTGGTCAATAAGCTAACCTGTAAAAAAAAAAACTATTTTATACTTACCATTTGTCACGATCTGGTACGAGGCTGGAACCCCTTTGCAGAGTAGGTATAGGTTTTGGCAATGGAACCCGGCAATAGAACAGAATATTCTGCCTGAAGGAATTCCACCCTATGGTTGAGCCGCAGGTTTCGTTCCCCCAGGACTTTTGCACTCTGAACTATCACCAGAATACCAAAGCTAAACCTAATAGGACGGCAGCTGGATACAGAGTAGGACCGGGGCGAAGGTATCAAGGGTGCAGACGGAAGAATAGTCAGACAGGCGTAAAAATCAGGACAGGCGGCAAACAAACAAAGTCAATTCAGGCAAACAGGTCGGGAAAGGCGGCAGAACAGGCAAGGTCGGGCAAGCAGGAGTCGGCAACAGGAATAAGCAAATCACGATATAACACAAACACTAGTAAAGGCACCAGGCACTATTACAGGCAAGGACTAGTTCACAAATGAGGGTTTAAATAGTGTAGAAGAGATTGGCTGGCCAATGGAGGCTTTGGGGAGGAGAAAAAGAGATTTTATTACTGTCCCTTTAAGGGACAGTAAAGGCAGGAAGCCAAATGTAGAACTGCACATGTGCAGAACAGTAACCTAGGGATAGTCATGAGAGGCCTGCTAATGGAGCTTGTGTGCCTGGCTGGGAATCCCTGCAGAAGACCCAGAGGGCAGTGAGACAGAGCTCTGAGCAGGTAAGGAGGGAGTGATTGGCAGAATGACGGTGCTTTCGTGCCACCATTTGATGTCTTCTTTTTTCTTTCTTCAGCCCCAAAAAAGGCCAAATAAAAAACCATAATACGCGCCGGCCAAAATTTTTTTTATCCACGGCTGTAAATATTCCATCTTCTTTTTTCTTTCTTCAGCCCCAAAAAAGGCCAAATAAAAAACCATAATACGCGCCACAACTGTCAAAAAAAAAAAACCCAAGCACAAAAAAAATAATAATCCACTGGTGGAAATAAAAAAATCCAACTTCGCCCATGGAGGGCCCCGTGCAGACTGAGCTCTGCAGGGTGGGGGGAAGGTTTATAAAGCCTTTCCCTGCCCTGCAATTAAGCTCAGAGCACCCTGATTTGTTGGATTTTAATCCAACCAATCAGAGTGCTCTGTGTCATTTTACACACCGTGGGAAAGTTCTTTTGAATTTTCCCACTCTGTCTGAAATGACACAGTGCACTCTGAGTGGTTGGATTTCAATCCAACCAATCAGAGTGCTAGCCATTTTAAACAGAGTGGGAAAATTCAAAAGAACTTTGCACACAGTGCCCTCTGATTGGTTGGATTTCAATCCAACCAATCAGAGTGCTAGCCATTTTAAACAGAGTGGGAAAATTCAAAAGAAATTTCCCACGCTGCATAAAATGACACAGAGCACTCTGATTGGTTGGATTGAAATCCAACCAATCAGAGTGTTGGATTTTTTTTTTCCACCAGTGGATTACTCAGGTTTTTTTTTTTTTTAACAGTTGCAGCACGTATTATGGTTTTTTATTTGGCCTTTTTTGGGGCTGAAGAAAGAAAAAAGAAGATGGATTATTTACCCCCGTGGATAATTTTTTTTTTGTGCTCCTTTTTTTTTTTTGAGGTGCGTATTATGGTTTTTTATTTGGCCTTTTTTGGGGCTTAAATAAGAAAAAAGAAGACATCAAATGGTAAGTCTAAAATTGTTTTTTTTACAGGTTGGCTTATTGCCCACCCCCCTCACTATTATTAGGGTGAGGGGGGGAAGGTAGGATTTTTTTTATTGGGGGGGTCAGTGACTAGGGGCTGGTCACCCCTAGTCACTTTATTTGTGGTCCCCACCCGCCGCTCATGGGTGGGGACCAGGGGGGGGACACTAGGTCCCCCCCTCATTATTATTATTAGGGTCCCCACCCACGGGCAATGGGTGGGGACCAGGAGGGGGGGGGTTATTTTACTAGTGACTGGGCAGCAATAGCTGTCCAGTCACTAGTAATTTAAATTTTAAGCCAATATTTATCGCCGAACCCCGAACTCCAACCCGGACATACAGTTGAATGTCCGTGTTCGGGTCCGGGGTCCAAAAATCGTAATGTTCGGTATGAATCCCAACTTTGCGGTTCGGGTTCGCTCAACACTATTCATTTATACTATGATAATAAACACCTGTGTGAAATAATTCTGTATCATTTTATGACATGTGTAGACTAGGCTCTAAAGAAATGCACTTGCAACTATTTGGCAAGAATCAGTACATAGTTGGCTAGTGATAGATTTGGTACAGCATGTATAGTTAGCCAGACACAAGTGTGGTATAGTGAAGATCTTATCAGTATATAGTTAGAGAGCCACACAAAGTATTAAATTGGAAGAGCACAGGAAGTGACTAAATGAAACAAAACTTTATATCCTTGGTGTCTATATAATCAGTGCTGCTGCACCTGCAGTAGACATGCAGAGTAATTTTTGGGGAAGGGCTTGAGTCAAATATTAAAAATGTGATTTATGCTGAATGCCTGCATCAAATCACAATGGAAAAAAGCCTGTGCTCTATACAAGCAGTAATCTTCATGTTGCACCAAAGTGAGTTTGGGGACTAGACTAGTATACATGGATGTAGAATGTAATATAACATTCTGTGCATGCTACACCTTGAACTTAATATTATTTTCAGCATGTAGTGAGAGTTTCTAAAAATAAGAACCTCAGGATATAATAGTGTCTTATCCTTAGTGCAGGTTCCATCAACCTTGCTGCAAAAGTCACACATGTGTACACTGTATGCTATGATCAGTATTCTCTTCTTGCTTCTGTGCCAGATGCCAGGTTCTTCAACCGTGGTTCAAATGTGTTGTTCAATATGCAGCATTAGCACCATACCTGGCCAATGCCTAAGATGATTCTATCAATCATACTCATAATTCAGATAAAGTGACTGCTTCTTTTGTGTTCTTCAATAAATTACCATCTCAGATATAGAAGGAACATTTGGATGAGATTAAATTACCCCAACGTGTTTAAACACGTTATTTAAATTGAACAAAATAAATGTAATTAGTAAAGCTATAAAAAAAAATACAGTTGTTGATTTTAACTGACACGTCTTAGACTCAAACACCTGGCAATGAATAGATCATAGCCGCTACATCAAACTAAATTAATTATATTTATGAGATAGCCACTCAGGAATTGAATTGCAGGGTTATCAGCGTGCATGCCAAGCAAAAGTTACATTTATGGAAAGGGTTCTGTAAATAAAGATTACATCTAAAAAGGGTATAACAGTTGTGACTGTACTCAATTCTTGTGCTTTCTCTAAAACCACAGTGTGCATTGCAAACAACAAAGATGCATTGTCTTCAGTGTTCTGGCTGAGACAGCTTGCATTGATTATACATCTACAGAATTATTACCACCTAGTGGGGTTAAGCATATTCATCAAAAAGACAAAAACAGTATCTTTTAGAGTGTGGCGTTTGTAACATGAAAACATATTTCAAATAGTTGTGAAGTTTCAAAAGTGCTATACACACATTCCTTTACACACAAGCAGAAAGCAGTCATGTCTAGCATTGTTTATTTAACCATAAAAATCATATTAATATCAACTAAAATATCAATATTAATATCAGAATGCCTCATGTGGTGCAGTGATGTTTCCAAAAAATATATATTTTCCAAATATGTGGGATATACCAACTACAAATGAGGTGCAGGTGAGTTGAGGTGAGATGAACCTTTCACCACACCACACCACTTTCCATTGTGCATGGACATACCTGGTGGCTATCCTCCAAGCAAACGTGGTCCTGAACAATTTATAGCTGAACTGGTGAGATGAATGTTTATCTCACTGACAACCCACCTTTTAGTGAATAGCCCCCCAATGCTTTATGCATGCCAACAGCTTTTACAGGAGAAACTCATCAGGTTTTTCCCAGCATAATCTATAGTTAAGTCAGCCAAATGAAATGTTCATCTTACCTCATTTTCAGTGAATAGCTTCCATGGACTTTGGTAGAAAATGAACTTCTTTGGTCTTGGTGATCATTGTATGGAGCAAGTCCTGGGTGTGCAATGTGGGTGCTGGGTGGGGAATAAACATAATGGTATGTAAAGTGGTTACAAAAAAATGTTTTAGGACCATCTACAAATGTTTCTGAGGTATACATAAATACAAATAATTGTGCAATATGTCTTTTCCAGTGCCATTGTGTCCATACTAGAGGAGAAAATGCACTCACATACAATAGAGTTTTCAAACCTGGCTCTAAGGATCATTATCAATACTATAATGACAATGGTAACTGTATCTCTTTAATACACTGTAAACCAACAAAGAGACGGAGGTAGAGAGCATGACATGATATCTTTAAAACCAGTATTAACACAGAACTGCAAGAACACTTATTTAAAAATTAGGTAAGAATAGCCGCTCACAAATGCACATTAAACAGACTCCACCAAAATCAGTAGCACACAGTCCTGGAAAGCAATCACCAACCTGCCGTCTGGCTCTATCATCCCACATTCGGACATGATGATATCAATGAATTTCACCTTCTTCAATGGATGATTCTTCTCCTTAAATACTGCTTATGCACTGACTAGAGTGCTTTTACAGTGAAATATTTCTATAGTTACATGAAGATAAATAAGTAAATAGTAATTTTGAACTTGCTGCTTTCTTGTTAGGTTTGTAACTCTGTCCTGGAGCAAGGCAGTGAAGTTCAGCAACTGTGCAGTAGCGGTGTTTACCACCCATTAAACCATTGTCCATTGACTAGCATGTACTAGGCACAGGAAGTTACAGATAAGGGAAGAAAATCATGTATAACGTTGTTTTTAATTCTAGCAAGTTAACTTTCCAACAATAATGTAATCTTTTACAATTATCTTATTTTGTATATGTAATAATACCTAACCAGAAAAATAGAGATACTAATGATGTCGAGGTCATAACATACAGTTTTACTATGTGAAAACCAAATTCTGCTCTTTGAAGAACTCTGCTCTATTTCTTCAAATTATGCTATATTAATGATAATGATAATGATATAGTGGTGATGATAATATCAAGATGATGATGATGACCATGATGATGATATCAAGATGATATCATGTTGATGATGATGATGATTATTATGATATGAAGATGAGATGATGATGATATAATGATACTATGATGATGATAATGATACTATGATGATTATATGATCATGACATCATGATGGTGATATTGATACCATGATGGTGGTGATGATTATAATGATGATGATATTATGATGACTATGATGATATCATGATGATAAGGATGATGAGGATGATGATGATGATATCATGAGGATGAGGGTGATATCAAGATGATGATGATATTAAGATGATCTCATGATGATGGTGATATCATGATGATGATGGTGATGATATCATGATAATGATGGTCATATTATGATGATAATGATGGCTATGATATCATTATGATGATGATGATGATGATGATGATGATGATGATGATGATGATGGTATCATAATGATGATTATATCATGTGAATGATGATGATAATGATGATATCATGTTGATGATGATGATTATGATATGATGATGATATGATGCTGATATGATGATTTTGATGATGATGAGAAGGATATCATAATGATGATGATATTATGATGATGACGTTACCATGACGATGATCTCGTGATGATGGTGATATCATGATGATGATGGTGATGCTAATGATGATGATGATATGATGATAACACAATGATGATAATAGCATGATGATCATAATGATAATATCTAGACATGTGCATTCGTTTTCGGACGAATGCATTTTCGTCCGAAAATTGCATTTTCGTCCATTCGTCCGAAAAACGAATAACGAAAATGCTAAGCTAACGAAGGCCGAATGAACGAATGGTTAATAAACGAAAATCATTCGTTCATTCGAAGTACTATTGCATTCTATAAGCCGAAATAGAGTCGGTTTATAGAATACAATAGCATAGTACACTAGCATAGTACACTAGAGACTCTGTCTCCGTGTAGTGAAATGCCGACAGCCTATAAACCGAACGTTCGGTTTATAGGCTGTCGGCTTATGTAATACATGTAATCCTATTGCTATTCTATAAACCGAACGATCCGTTTATAGAATAGCAATAGGATTACATGTATTCCATAAGCCGAAAGTCTATAAACCGAACATTCGGTTTATAGACTTTCGGCTTATAGAAAACATGTAGTACTATTGCCTTTCTATGAACCGAAAGAGAGCCCCATTCATAAGAATTTCTCATGAATGGGGCTCTCGTTCGGTTTATAGAAAGCCAATAGTATTACACGTATTCTATAAAACGAACAAATAAAACAAAACAAAACGAAAATAATGAACGAATTTCGTCTGAAACGAATGCAGTAATGAACGAAATTCGTTTTAGATGAAATAAATAAAATTTTTGTCCGAATGGACGAAAACGAAACGAAAATTTTAGTTTTGCACGTCTAATAATATCATGATGATAATGATGATGATTATATCGTGATGATGATATCATGATGATGAAGATATCATGATGATGATGATATCATAATGATAATGATTATGATGATATAGTGATGATGATGATGATAATGATGATGATATCATAATGATAATGATGATGATGATATAGTTATGATGATAATATCAAGATGATGGTGATGACCATGATGGTGATGACCATGATGATGATCATGATATATTCATAATGATGATGACCATGATGATGATGATATGATGATGATCATGATATATCCATGATGATGATGATGACCATGATGATGATGATAATGATATCATGATGATAATGATGAAGATATAGTGATGATGATAATATCAAGATGATGATGATGACCATGATGATATCATGATGATGATGATATCATGATTCTGATGATATCATGATGATATCATGTTGATGATGATGATCATGATATGATGCTGATATGATGATTTTGATGATGATGATGAGAAGGATATCATAATGATGATGATATCATGATGATGATGTTACCATGACGATGAATATCATGATGATGATTATACCATGATGATGACGATGATACTATGATGATTATATGATCATGACATCATGATGATGATGATGATATCATGATGGTGGTGATGATTATAATGATGATGATATTATAATGATGACTATGATGAAATCATGATGATTATGATAATGAGGAGGATATGATGATGATGATGATGATATTATGAGGATGATGGTGACCATGATGATGATGATATCATGATGATGATATCATGATTATGATGATATCATGATGATATCATGTTGATGATGATGATTATGATATGATGATGATATGATGCTGATATGATGATTTTTGATGATGATGATGAGAAGGATATCATAATGATGATGATATCATGATGATGGCGTTACCATGACGATGATATCATGATGATGATGATACCATGATGATGACGATGATACTATGATGATTATATGATCATGACATCATGATGATGATGATGATGATGATATCATGATGGTGGTGATGATTATAATGATGATGATATTATGATGATGACTATGATGAAATCATGATGATTATGATAATGAGGAGGATATGATGATGATGATATTATGAGGATGATGGTGATATCAATATGATGATGATGATGATGATATCATGATAATATGGTCATATCATGATGATAATGATGGTGATGGTATCATGATGATGATAATGACGATGATGATATCATGATGATATAATGTTGATGATCATGATGATGATGATGGTATCATGATGATGATGATGATGATATCATGATGATGTAATGATGATGATTATGATAATATCATGATGAGGATGATGATGTAATGATGATGATGTTACCATGAATATGATAATGACGATGATGAAATCATGATGATATAATGTTGATGATCATGATGATGATGATGGTATCATGATGATGATGATGATGATATCATGATGATGTAATGATGATGATTATGATAATATCATGATGAGGATGATGATGTAATGATGATGATGTTACCATGAATATGATGATGATAATGATGATATCATGATGCTGCTGATTATGATATTTTGATAATTATGTTGATATGATGGTGGTGATGATGTTGATGATATCATGATGATGATAATGTCGATGGTGATATCATGATGATGATAATGTCGATGGTGATATCATGATGATGATGATGATATCATGACGATGATGATGACGATGATAATGTTGTCATGATAATGATGCCATTATTATGATGATGATGATGATTTTGATATCATGATGATGGTGTTGATATGATGATGATGATGATATCATGATGATGATCATGATATCTTGATCATGATGTTGATATGATGGTGATGATGATTTCATGATGATTATGATATCATGATGCTGCTGGTGATATATGGATGATGATGATATTGTGATGACAATGATGATGAACATGATATCATGAAGATGATGTTGATGATGTCATTATGATGTTAATGATGATTATTATATCATGATGATGTTGATATGATGATGATGATAAGGATGGAATCATAATGATGATGATAATATCATGAAGTTGATGATAACAATGATGATGATATCATTATGATGATATCATGATGCTGATGATATCATGATTATGATGATAACATGATGATGATAATGATGATGATATCATTATATTGATGATAATGATGATTATATCATGATGAAGATGATGATATGATGATGATATGATGATGATGTTTATGATGCTGCTGCTGATGATATCATGATGATGATGATGATATCATGATCATGATGATGAATATGATGATGATATCAAGATGAAGATGATGATATCATTATGATGAAATCATTATGAAGATGATAATGATATCATGATCAGAATGGTATCATGATAATGATGATGATGATGATGATGATGATGATAAGATGATATCATAATGCTGCTGGTGATATCATGATGATAATGATATCAGGATGATGTTGATTATGATTTCATGATGATGTTGATGATGATATCATTATGATGATATTATTAGGATGATGATTATTATATCATGATGATGATGTTGATATGATGATTATGTTGATGATGAGGATGGAAACATGATGATGAGATCATGATGTTGATGATGATGATGATATCATGATGATGATCATGATATCTTGATCATGATGTTGATATGATGGTGATGATGATTTCATGATGATTATGATATCATGATGCTGCTGGTGATATATGGATGATGATGATATTGTGATGACAATGATGATGAACATGATATCATGAAGATGATGTTGATGATGTCATTATGATGTTAATGATGATTATTATATCATGATGATGTTGATATGATGATGATGATAAGGATGGAATCATAATGATGATGATAATATCATGAAGTTGATGATAACAATGATGATGATATCATTATGATGATATCATGATGCTGATGATATCATGATTATGATGATAACATGATGATGATAATGATGATGATATCATTATATTGATGATAATGATGATTATATCATGATGAAGATGATGATATGATGATGATATGATGATGATGTTTATGATGCTGCTGCTGATGATATCATGATGATGATGATGATATCATGATCATGATGATGAATATGATGATGATATCAAGATGAAGATGATGATATCATTATGATGAAATCATTATGAAGATGATAATGATATCATGATCAGAATGGTATCATGATAATGATGATGATGATGATGATGATGATGATAAGATGATATCATAATGCTGCTGGTGATATCATGATGATAATGATATCAGGATGATGTTGATTATGATTTCATGATGATGTTGATGATGATATCATTATGATGATATTATTAGGATGATGATTATTATATCATGATGATGATGTTGATATGATGATTATGTTGATGATGAGGATGGAAACATGATGATGAGATCATGATGTTGATGATGATGATGATGATGATAATGATGATATTGATAATGAAGATATCATGATGTTGATGATGATGATGATGATTTCATGATGATGATATTGATGAATATATCATTATGATGATGATGTTGATGACATCATGATGATATTAATGTTGATGATATCATGATGATGATGATGATATTATGATTATGCTGATTGTGATATTATGATGTTGATATGATGATGATGATGATGATGATATCATGATGTTGATGATGATATGATGATGATAATGATGATGATGTTACCATGATGATGATGATGGTGCTACCTTGATGATGATGATGATAATGATGTTGCTATCATGATGGTATCATAGTAACATAGTAATTTAGGTTGAAAAAAGACACAAGTCCATCAAGTTCAACCCTTCTACCTATCATTTCAGCGTTTTGATCCAAAAGAAGGCAAAAAAAAACCCTAAGGAAGCTTTTTCGAATGTTGCCTCCTAGCGGGAAAAAAATTACTTCTTGACTCCAAAAGTGCAATCAGATTTCTCCTTGGATCAAAAAGCTATTTTATTAATGCTCATTCTATTATTAATACCCCTGTATGTTCTGCTTTTCTAAAAAAACATCCAGACCATTTTTAAATGCATCTATTGTGGTTGATAGCACTACCTCTCTTGGCAGTGAGTTCCATAATTTTATTGTCCTGACCGTAAAGAATCCCTTCCTTTGCTGCCTATGAAATCTTTGCTCTTCCAGTCTCAGGGGGTGACCTCTTGTTCTTTGTACATTTCTATTAATGAACAGGTCCCTGGAGAGCTCCTTATATTGGCCCTGCACATATTTATATAATGTTATCATATCCCCTCTAAGATGCCTTTTTTCTAAAGTACATAAATGCAATGTTTTAAGTCTCTCTTCATAACTAAGATCCTCCAATCCCCTTATTAATTTTGTAGCTCTCCTCTGCACTTTTTCTAGTTCCTTAATATCCTTTTTAAGGACTGGTGCCCAGAATTGTACTGCATATTCAAGGTGAGGTCTTACCATTGATTTGTAAAGAGGCAAGATGATGTCCTCCTCCTGGTGATGATATCATGATGATTATATGATGATGACAATGATGATGATGACGATGATGACATCATGATGATGATGATGATGTCATGATGATGATGCTATTATTATGATGGTGAAGATAATGAAGAATATTATATCATGATGATGATGATATGATGATGATGGTGATATCATGATGATGATGATTATGATATCATGATGCTGATATCATGATGCTGATATAATGAGGAGGATCATATCATAATGATGATATTAATGTAATGTTATCATGATGATGATGATGATACCATTTTAATGATATCATGATGATGATGATGTAATGCTGATGATGCTATCATGATTATGGTGACGATGATGCAGATTATTATATCATGATGATGATGATGATGATAATAATGCTAATATCATGTTTATGATGATATGATGATGATGATAATGATGTTGCTATCATGATGATGATGATGCTATCATGATGATGATATTATGATCATGATGATATCATGGGGATGATATTATGATCATGATGGTATCATGGTGATGATATCATGATGATAAAATGATGATTATATGATGATGACAATGATGATGACATGATGATGATGTCATGATGATGATGCTCTCATTATGATGGTGGAGATGATGAAGAATATTATATGATGATGATGATGATATCATGATGATGATATCATGATGCTGATATAATGAGGATGATCATATCATGATAATGATGATATTAATGTAATGATATCATGATGATGATACCATGTTAATGATATCGTGATGATGATAATAATAATGCTAATATCATGTTGATGATGATATGATGATGATGATAATGATGTTGCTATCATGATGATGAGGATGCTATCATGATGATGATATTATGATCATGATGATATCATGGTGATGATATTATGATCATGATGGTATCATGGTGATGATATCATGATGATAAAATGATGATTATATGATGATGACAATGATGATGATGTCATGATGATGATGCTCTCATTATGATGGTGGAGATGATGAAGAATATTATATCATGATGATGATGATATGATGATGATGATATGATGATGATGATGATATCATGATGATGATATAATGAGGATGATCATATCATGATAATGATGATATTAATGTAATGATATCATGATGATGATACCATGTTAATGATATCATGATGATGATGATGATGATATCATGATGATGATGATGATGATGATGATGATGATATAATGCTGATGATGCTAGCATGACTATGGTGACGATGATGCAGATTATTATATCATGATGATGATGATAATAATGCTAATATCATGTTGATGATGATATGATGATGATATCATGATAATAATATAATGATTATATGATGATGATGATATCATGATGTTGATTTTGATGATGATGATGATGCTATTATGATGATGATGGTATCATGATGTTTATTATTATGATGATGATGATGATATTATTAGGATGATGATTATTATATCATGATAATGATGTTAATATCATGATGATGATGTTGATATCATGATGATGATGATGTTGATGATGATGATGGAAATGTGATGATGAGATCATGATTATGATAATGGTGATGATGATGATAATGATGATGTTGATAATGAAGATATCATGATGTTGATGATGATATCATGATGATGATGATGATATCAGGATGATGATATTGATGAATATATCATTATGATGATGATGATGTTGATGACATCATGATGATGTTAATGTTGATGATATCATGATGATGATGATATCATGATGATGATATCATGATGATGATGATGATGATGATGATAATGATTATGATGATGATATGCTGATATGATGATTTCATGATGATTATGCTATCATGATGATGGTGGAGATGATGAAGAATATTATATCATGATGATGATGATATGATGATGATGATGATGATGTTGATGATGGTGATATCATGATGATGATGATTATGATGATATCATGATGATGATGTCATGCTGATGATGCTATCATGATTAAGGTGGAGATGATGCAGATTATTATATCATGATGATGATGATAATAATGCTAATATCATGTTGATGATGATATGATGATATCATGATAATATAGTGATTATATGATGATGATATCATGATGTAGATGATGATGATGATGATGATAATATGATGATGATATCATGATGTTTATTATTATTATGATGATGATATCATGATGTAGATGATGATGATGATATCATGAAAATTATGATGATGATGATGATGTTGATGATGATGATGATTGTATTGGAATGGTGAAGATTAGTAAATGATCAATTCTTAATTAATACAAGATATGGTATCAATTGGTTTCTGTTTAACACTTTACAGTTGGGTTCCGACGGTTACACATAACAATAAGAGCCAAATGAGCACAACCTCAACAACACATTTATAAATGGAAATAATAAAACAATACAATGAGTATATTATTCCAAAAGGTATTATTAGAGAGTTATATTCAATAACTAAATAACAGAATATCCACACACTTGAATAGGTTAAAGCTTAACAAAGTTTAATGATAACTCTACAACAATATCTACTATAGGTTATACAAATAAACAATGCTAAAATACTCAACCTATTAACCCCTTGACGAAAAAGGACGTGCCTGGCACGTCCTGCAGTGAATGAAGCGGTTTTCGGGATCAACGAAATTTCTATTTTGGGACCCCCACGATCGCCCCACGGAGCGATCGTGGGTAGCCATATTGACGGAGCATGCTAAACACAAAAAAAATTACAGCTAAACACAAACACCCTAGAAATGTCAAAACAGCCATTGTCACCAAGGGAAAGTCAAGGTGAAAATGTCTTGTCACTAAGGGGTTAATATAAACAAGAATAGTTAACTCTATTCAAGTAAAAGAAAGTAAAGTAAAATATATAAATGCTGATACTTAGATGTTACGTTGCCAGGAGAACTCAGGTGGAAAGACTGGCCTTAGCACTCCTTATGTGATGTCCATTGTCGCAGCTTCAGGAGAGTTCTGAAATCTCTTTAACTGTGTATCTCTTTTAACATGAAGCCCTTGTTGGTACATATTTCCCATAGTAACCATGGTCAGCTGACCAAACTGTCAGACTCCATGTTGTTTACAGTCCAGTCTTGAACAATAGCCTGTATGTTTACCAGGAAACACTGTTGTTTAGACCTCAAGCCACCTGCATATACCCTACACATATAAACCAATATATATATTTCCTGGCTAACCATGGCAGCAGTCACGTATGGGTTAGCTCCACCCTCAAGGTAGGCAGGACAGAAACTAAACTATAAGAGAGCTTCCACCCCCTGTCTCCCCAGTCTTTTTTCTGTCCTCGTTGGTTTTCAGTACAGGGCCCGATGCGGGCCTGTTTTTATTTTTATTTTTTGTTATTTTTTACTCACCTTCCGGAAAGTTCAGCCTCTTTCTTTCCGAAGCCCGGTTCCTTGTCTTTTTCATGGTTCCCTGGGATTCCTATTCCTCCGTACCACTTTCTGCTAGTTGGTACTGGAGATGCTTCTGGATTATTGTTATGACTATGCCATATTCCTCCGTAAGCTTACTGCAAGTGGTACTGGAGATGTATGGGATTCAAGCAAATGTCTGAATTCCTGCTGTATATTGGCTATGTTTTTTCACCTTGTTTTCTTGTTTTTATCCCCAGGTTTTTCTCCTGCGGATCTGTCACTGTGCTGGGTCCAGGTTTGTTTTTTGTTTCTTTTCCACAGCCTGCCCCCTTCCTCCCCGTTTTTTATTTCCCTATGGCCTGGTTTTTCGGTGTTGGAATGCATATGCGTTCCACACCTCTTTATTTTTGCCCTTCTGTGTAATTTTTAGGTGTTGGAACGCATATGCATTCCACACCTTTACTTTTTTCCCCCTCCGTCTATGTTTTATGGCACGCCTCTTTCGCATTTTTTCTTGAGTGCTGGAGCGCGTATGCGTTCCAGCACTCATTTCCGTATGTTCATTTTTCTTTTTTCTCGCATATGCGTTCCAGGCCTCTTTTTTAGTCCCGTTTCTTATCGTTGGATCGCATTTGTGTTCTACGCTTTGTTAGTTCTCCCTTGCATACAGGTGGAATGCATTTGCGTTCCACCCCCGGGGAACTTCTGGTTCCCGGGTTTTTTCTCCTTGTTATTGGTTTCTGGGGCCTCTCATCATGTTGGCCCTGTTTCATTCGGCCAGGAACCACCATTGCTTGTTCCCGTTTACCTGCTTTCTGCCAGCCTCAGGTGAATTTATTTATTTGTTTGTTATTATTTCATTGCCTTCTGGTGCATTCTTTATTTCATTCTTATTTCTTTCTCAGCCTGCCCCCTTTGACTTTTTTACCACCATGTCCTCCAAGAGGTCTCCTTCTCGTCAGTCTAGGTGAGTTTTCTTTTTTGTCTTTTTCTTTTCTTTTTTTGTTTAAGAGTGCATTTTTTGAACTTATTTATACTTGCCCTGGTGTATGTTTTCCAGCTCTAGGCCGGAATCAGACCCTCCCAGGAAAAAAACGGAGAACCGTCCACGCTGTTTTGCCTGTGATACCGCCCCCTTGGAGGGCAAACGTCTTTGCGGAGACTACTTGGCCCATGCTGCTGTGCCTCCTGATCCTTCTCCAGATCTTATGCACCTCGTTAATCAGGCTGTGGAAAGGAGTCTGAAAGAACATTTGTGTAATTTTGTCCCTGTCCAACACTCTTCCCTGAATGAGGAATGTTTGTTTACGGATTGGCCCGACTCTGAGGATCCTTTGGGTATGGAGGCTCATTACTCCTCGGCTGAGGAAGACGGTGATACGGGAATAATCCTGGATCCTTCCCTCATTGATCACCTCATTGGTGCAGTTAAAGCTACTGGGTATTGCAGAATCTCTTCCCGCGGTGGGAGCAGCTGACAAGTACTTTACCAGCCTGCATAAAAAACGGCCATCTTTTCCAGTGCATAGTTCTATTGAAGAATTAATTTCATCTGAGTGGAGAACCCCGGATCGTAAGGTTTCTTCCGGCCGTAGGATCTAAAGATTGTACCCAGTGGCGGCTGTGGATACTGCTTCCTGGTCCTCTCCTCCGGTTGTGGATGCCCCTGTCATTCGGGTTGTCCGACGTTCGTCCCTACCTCTGAATGGGCCAGCACTACTGAACGATCCCATGGAACGTCGGATTGAGGCCTCACTCTCTAGAGCCTATGTGGCTGCAGGAGCAATCTGTCAACCTACGGTCGCTATGACATCAGTCTCTCGTGCCCTGAAATGTTGGGTCCTCGACCTCCAGGAAGATATTGAAGGTGGGGTCCCCAGGGATTCTCTGTCTGACATTAAATTGGCAGCTAAGTTTTTTATTGAGTCTTCTTCGGATATCTTGAAGCTGGCGGCCAGATGCATGGGCTTGTTGGTTTCAGCCAGACGTGCCCTGTGGTTGAAGCATTGGCATGCCGATAATGCCTCTAAGAACTCCTTGGTGTCCATTCTGTTTGATGTTTGAAACTATTATTCGGGAAGGTTCTGGATGATGGCATTCGTAAAGCCGCAGAAGGGGTGAAGGTTTTTCTGCCACAGGACGGAAGGCGCCTTCCCAGAGCCATTTGGAGTGACCGTCGCAATTTTCGTTCCTCCTTTCGGGATTCCAGGCAGTATCGACCTGGCAGAGAGGTGGCTTGATCCTCTGCATGGAGGGGAGGTTTCCGCGGAGCTGCGAGGGGTTCCCGTTCCCGCCCTGCCTCCTCCTTTCGTGGGAAGTTCCAGTCATGAAGGTTTTACTGCTTGCCCCTCCAGTCGGCGCTCGCCTTATGGCGTTTTCAGCGGTCTGGGCAGGACTCCTGGGTCCAGGGCAGGACTCCTGGGTCCATACCATTGTTCACGAGGGCTACAGTCTGGAATTTCACTCCCCTCCGACTCCAGTCTTTATCAAAACCAAAATTCCTGTAAACCCAAGGAAAAGGGATGTCCTTTTGAATTTTTTGCGGTCCCTTCTTTGGGACAAGGTTATAGTTCCTGTCGATGGGCTCGCTCGCTTCAAGGGAAACTACTCTCCCCTGTTTTTTGTCACCAAAGCATTGGGGGACTTACAGCCGGTCCTCGACCTTTCTATTCTAAACAAATGATTGGAAGTCAAGAGATTCAGAATGGAGTCCCTCCGGTCTATTATGCCGTTCATCTCCCCTGGTGATTGGATGGTCTCCATCGATCTCCAAGACGCCTATTTCCACATTCCCATCAGGGTTCAGCACAAGCGTTTTTCCTGCACTTTGCCATCGGAGACGATCACTTCCAGTTTCGGGCCCTTCCATTCAAACTCAGTACGGCTCCTCAAACTTTTTCCAAGGTTCTGGTGGTCTGTATTGCAGAACTTCGCAAACGGGGCCTAACTATTTTCCACTATCTGGACGACATCCTCATCGTGGCCCCCTCTCCGGACCTCGTCACCACCCAGAGGAGTTCCTGCAAAACTCTGGGTGGAAGATCAATTTCAGGAAGAGCCAACTCCATCCATCCCAGACTCTGGTCTTTTTTGGGGCAGAATTCAACACTCTCACCGCTACGGTTTCCCTGTCCATGGACCATCAGTCCCGTCTGGTTTCGGTCATTCAGGATATCACTCTTCCCGGTTGGTTGCCCATCAGGAAGCTTATGTCCCTGCTAGGGATCCTGGTCTCGACCATCGGCCTCGTTCGTTGGGCCCAGTGGCACACCCGTTTTCTCCAGTCCATCCTACTGCCTCATCTCCCGGTTCCCCAGTCGTTGTTGGACAGGAAGATATTTTTACCCAAAGTGACCTCTCGTCATCTGGCCTGGTGGCTGAAGGTCCGTCACATCAGGAGGGGTTTTCCCCTGACAGATGTCATCTACAAAGTTATTACGACAGATGCGAGTGCTCACGGTTGGGGAGTTCATTTGGACGGTCTCTACGCCCAAGGCAAATAGTCCCCAGCGGAACGAGGCCTTCATGCAAATATCTTGGAACTGAGGGCAGTCTACAGGGCTTTACTGGCCTTTCAACATTCCGTTCTCAACCATTGGGTGAAGATCCAGTCAGACAACAGGTGTGCGGTTGCCTACATCAACCATCAAGGAGGTACCAGGAGCCTGTCCCTCAGCCGGGAATTCGCTCCAATTGCCCTCTGGGCCCAAAAATGGGTCGAACACCTGTCGGCATTTTACCTTCCGGGATCCGAGAACTCGGTGGCGGATTTCCTGAGCCGTACCAGTCTCAACGGAATGGAGACTCTCGTCTCATGTGTTCCATCGTCTTTGCCAACTGTGGGGTCTTCTGGCCGTGGACCTGATGGCCTCTTCCTCGAATGCTCAACTTCCTCGTTTTTTCTAGAGAACTCCTCATCCCATGGCGGAAGGTGTCGACAACCTGTCTCTCCCGTGGCCACGGGATTTCCTGTGCGTTATTCGACCTCTCCCTCTCATTCCCCGGATCCTGAAGAAGGTTCGGCTGGAAAAGGCAGAAGTAATGGCCATCCTTCCTTGGTGGCCCAGGAGACCTTGGTTCCCACTGGCAAACCGATTGTCCACCCAGGACCCTTGGATGCTTCCTCTAGAACCGTATCTCCTGTCCCAGGGTCCGATGTTACATCCTTGCCCCCACACTCTTCAGCTGGCGGTTTGGCGGTTGAGCGGCAGTCACTGCGGTCTCGCGGTCTGTCGGAGGATGTTGTCTCTACCCTGCTAAAGGCTGGGAAACCTAACACCTCGGCCACGTATTATCACATTTGGTCCGCCTTCCTGGTTTGGTCCGAAGGTAGGGTTTCTGATCCGTTGTCCCCTTCCCTGCCGGATGTCCTGGCTTTTCTCCAAGCTGGCCTAGATCGGGGTTTGCGTCTGAACTCCCTCCGTGTTCAGGTTTCTGCCCTGTCTGCCCTCACATCTGTGCATTGGGCGCTGGATCCTTTGATTGTTCGTTTCTTCAAGGCGGTCCTCAAACTCCCACCTCCGGCCAGGTCGCTTGCGGCCCCATGGAGCCTTCCTTTGGTACTTCAAGCCTTATCAGGACCTCCCTTTGAACCCATGCAGGATGCCTCCCTATGGTGGGTGACTCTGAAGACACTTTAACTGTTGGCCTTGACTTCCGCTAAACGTTGTTCCAAACTGCAGGCTTTTTCAGTGGACCCTCCATACACAGTGTTCTCTACGGTTCAAGCCATCCTCCGCCCGGTCCCGGAATTTCTACTCAAGGTTGTATCCACGTTTCACCTCAATCAAGAGACGGTCCTGCCAGTGTTTTTTCCTAATCCCTAGACTCCTGAGGAATCCCGCTGGCATACCTTGGATGTGGTACGCTGTCTTCGACTCTTCGTCTTTTCTAAACTCTTCATCCTACCGCTGGGTTCCCGCCGGGGCGAAGCCTCTGCGCCGCTGGATTGTTGCGGCTATATCAAAGTGCTACGTCTCCAGCGGTGTTACAGTTCCTCCAGGTCTCAAGGCACACTCCACTCGGGCTGTTTCATCTTCATGGGCAGCTGAGGCTGGTTCTACGGTTTGCAGAGCTGGCAACTGGTCATCCGGTTCCACCTTTTTCCGGCACTACCGCCTGGATGTCCGCCGGGCGGAAGAATCTTCCTTCGCTCACTCTGTTTTAACCTCTGTCTCCTCTCATTAAACCCCTTTTTCACTTTTGCAGCATTTCTCGTGTGTCTGTGTTTTCTTGGTTTATGTGTTCTCCCATCCCTATTTTTGTTCCTTGCTTGGGTATGTCCCATACGTGACTGCTGCCATGGTTAGCCAGGAATTTTGAAAATTGTTTCATCCTTACCGTAATTTTCTTTTCCTGGTTATTATCCATGGCAGCAGTCAGTTTCCCTCCCTTTGTTTGTTTTCGTATGAGGAGCTGGTTACTAGACTGGGGAGACAGGGGGTGGGAGCTCTCTTATAGTTTAGTTTCTGTCCTGCCTACCTTGAGGATGGAGCTAACCCATACGTGACTGCTGCCATGGATAATAACCAGGAAAATAAAATTACAGTAAGTATGAAACAATTTTCAATTTTAAGTGATATCTGTGTATAAGATTAACAAACTAGCATAAATAAAATGCCTGTATATAACACTCCACCTCTTGGTCAAATACCACAGACATCACTACTATAATACTCTAAATTTTGTGCTAATTTATTTTTTTAAAAATTAATAAAGATATAACAGTAGAACAATCATGTTCCCAAACAATCCCAAACTCCCCAGTCACCAAAAAGCCGGTGTCCACTTTTCCCACATGGTAGAAAGTTTGGTAAAATCATGGTTAAAGTCTTCTGTTTTGTTAATGAGGTAGCTGCAGCACTTCTTTGCTGACCACAATCAGACTTCCCTCTTGGGGGCTAACACACCAAGGCCTAGATGCAAGGTTACAACTCTTGTGTGCACAAAGGTGTTGGAGGACCATTGGTTCTGCTGGCTCAAACTGCCACCAGTCAGCTGGAAGGAAAGAAAATAGATTTAATATCACAGCATAATAATACAACCTTAGTATCACCAGGTCCATCTGATATTATTTAAAACTTCTGCCTCTGTTGCTTGCTAGATCTGGGTGGCACCCACACTTTGGTCCCCATCTGAACCAGCTAGCTCTGGTCCCTTGTAACTTACACTGTTTGAGTTACTCAGATGGCTATCTTCCACAACACAGTACACGCACGCAGCTCACCACCTTCACCTCACGCCAAATACTCACATGCATTCACCAGGTTCCAGGTCCATCAGACAAGGGGACTGTCACAAACACTCACCACTCCCTGGAACCTGCTTAACACTCTAACATTTAATACAACCCAACATCCCACACTAGAATCTTTGTGGGCAGTACTGTAAAAAGTAAAAATGGTTGCAAACCCATTTCCACCCACAGTCTATCACTACTGGGGACAGTACTTGAATGTGCTCTCCTGAAAACTCTTTGCACCACTCTATCAACTAGACATGTGCATTCGTTTTCGGACAAATGCATTTCCGGCTGAAAATAGCATTTTTGTCCATTCGTCCGAAAAACGAATAACGAAAATGCTAAACTAAAGAAATGAACGAATGGTTTATAAACGAAAATGATTCGTCCATTCGTGCTATTGGTATTCTATAAACCAAAATTAAGTTGGTTTATAGAATATCAATAGCATTACATATATTCCATAAACAGACATAACGAACGACTTTCGGTTTATGGAATGCATGTAATGCTATTGGTATTCTATAAAACGACTCTATTTTGGTTTATAGAAAGCCAATAGCACGGATGGACGAATGATTTTCATTTATTAACCATTCGTTCATTCGTTCATAGCATTACATGCATTCCATAAACCGAAAGTCGTTCATTATGTCGGTTTATGGAATGTATGTAATGCTTTTGGTATTCTATAAACCGACTCTCTTTCGGTTTATAGAAAGCCAATAGCATTACATACATTCCATAAACCGACATAATGAACGACTTTCGTTTATGTAATGTATATAATGCTATTGGTATTCTATAAACCGAAATAGAGTTGAAATAGGTCAGTTCGTATGAATGGGAACTCTATTTCGGTTTATAGAATACCAATAGCATTACATGTATTCCATAAACCGAAAGTCTATAAACCGAAAGAGAGTTGGTTTATAGACTTTCGGTTTATTGGAATGTATGTAATGCTATTGGCTTTCTATAAACCGAAATAGAGTCCCCATTCGTACAAATTGACCTATTTCAACTCTATTTCGGTTTATAGAATACCAATAGCATTACATACATTCCATAAACCGAAAGTCGTTCATTATGTCGGTTTATGGAATGTATGTAATGCTATTGGTATTCTATAAACCGACTCTATATCATGATGATGGTGGTGATGAAGATGATTTTGATGATGATATCATGATTATGATGATAATATGCTGATTATATGATGATGCTAAAATGATGATGAATATGATGATATGATGATGATGATGATATCATGATGCTGATATCATGATGCTGATATCATGATCACAATGATGATGATGATGATAATGTTGATATGATGATGACGATGATGAAAACATGATGATGATGACAATGATGATGAAATTCTGATCATGATAATACGATGATGATGATGTTGATATCATGATGATGTTGATGATATTATGACGATGATTAAGATGATATCATGATGATGATGGTGATGATATCATGATGATGATGATGAAATCATGATGATGAAGATGATGATGATGAAATTCTGATCATGATGATATGATGATGATGTTGATATCATGATGATGTTTATGATATTATGATGATGATTAAGAATACCAATAGCATTACATGCATTCCATAAACCGAAAGTCTATAAAGGAAAGGGAGGAGGAAGGGAGGGGAGGAACAAAAAGAAAAAAAAACAAAAACTTGTGAAGTTTAAAACAGCCTAATTACTTCGGCTTATAGAAAACGTGTAGTACTATTGCCTTTCTATGAACCGAACGAGAGCCCCATTCATAAGAATGTCTTATAAATGGGGCTCTCGTTCGGTTTATAGAAAGCCAATAGTATTACACGTATTCTATAAAACGAATGAATAAAACGAAACGAAAATAATGAACGAATTTCGTCTGAAACGAATGCAGTAATGAACGAAATTCGTTTTAGACTAAATAAATAACATTTTCGTCCGAATGGACGAAAACGAAACGAAAATGTTAGTTTTGCACATGTCTACTAATTACCTTTTTATGTACTCCTGTTCTCCTTGAACCCTGCACATCTATGTTAATTTGTGTGTAAAGAAGTATGTATATTTTGAAATGCTCTACACTGCAACATTGGATTTATGAAATTAACTTTCAATGTCCCGAATTAAAGCAAAGCAATTCAAACGCTGAATGTACTAGCTGAAATGAGTAAACCTTCAAGCTAAGATTATTTACTAAATTTAACTTTGCTCAGATGAGCAGAGGTCAAGAAAAGAAAGTTGTAAAAGCCGTATTTAGCTAATCCATATTGCTACCCTCTTACCATCCAATGTAAGCAGTCGAAAACATAAAGTTTAAGCCTTTATTTATCCCTATGTTATCAGTACTAATCAAAGTTAGCAGCTTAAATTTGTACTTCATGTACTATTTCAGCATTATCTAATTATCATGTAAAAAAAAACCTCCCATGGTTTTTGTCAATAGCAGTGATAAGATACTGTATTTATTATCTATTAGATATACACTCTTCCTTACGTATTTGTTGTTTGTGATACCTAACGGTAATGTAATGTATGGTATGATGTATGTTTTTATTGTTTTTTATTTGTATGTGTCTTGCAAATGAAAAAAACTGAATAAATAATAAATGTAAAAAAAGATGATATCATGATGATGATGATGATATCATGATGATGATGCTGATATCATGATGATGATGATATCATGATGATGATGATGATATCATGATGATGATGATATCCTGATGATGATGCGGATATCATGACGATGATGATGATGATGATGATATCATGACGATGATGATGATGATGATACCATGATGTTAATAAGGGCATCATGATGATGATATCATGATGGCATGATTATTGTATGAGGATGATGATGATGATGATTTTATGATGATGTTGATGATGATGTTGATGGTGATATCATGATGACATTGATGTTGATGTGTTGATGATATCATGATGATGATGATGATGACATTATGATGATGATGATTATCATATCATGATGATGATGTTGATATGATGATGATGATGATAATGATATTATAATGATGATGTTGATATCATGATGATGATGATGATGATGATGATGACATTATGATGATGATTATCATATCATGATGATGATGTTGATGATGATAATGATACCATAATGATGATGTTGATTATGATATCATGATAATGATGACATTATAATGATGATGATATCATGATGCTGATGTTGATATCATGATGATGATGATGATGATATCATGATGATGATAATGATATCATGATGATGATGATGATGCTATCATAATGGTGGTGATGATGAAGAAGATGATGATATTAAGATGATTTGATGATGATGATATGCTGATTATATGATGATGACAATGATTATGATGTAATGATGCTGATATCATGATGATGGTATCATGATGATGATGGTATCATGATGATGAAGATATCATGATGATGATGATAATGATATCATAATAATGAAGATATCATGACGATGATGATGATGATGATGATGATGATGATGATGATGAAATCATGATGATGATGATGATGATGACATTCTGATCACGATGATATGATTATGATGATGATGATATCATGAGGATGTTTATGATATTATGATGATGATTAAGATGATATCATGATGATGATGATGATGATATCATGATGATTATGATGATGATATCATGACGATGATGATGATGATGATACCATGATGGTGATATCATGATGATATCATGATGACATGATTATTGTGTGAGGATGATGATGATTATGTTATCATGATGATGATGATTTTATGATGATGTGAATATCATGATGACATGTTTATTATATGAGAATGATGTTGATGATGATATCATTATGATGATATCATGATGATGATGATGATTTTATGATGATGTTGATGATGATGATGATGGTGATATCATGATGACGTTGATGATATCATGATGATGATGACACTATGATGATGATGATTATCATATCATGATGATGATGATGTTGATATGATGATGATGATAATTATATCATAATGATGATGTTGATTATGATATCATGATGCTGTTGATGATATCATGATGATGATGATGACATTATGATGATGATGATTATGATATCATGAGGATGATGTTGATATCATGATGATAATGATGATGATGATGACATTATGATGATAATGATTATCATATTATGATTATGATGTTGATGATGATGATGATAATGACATCATAATGATGACGTTGATATCATGAGGATGATGATGATATTGTGATGCTGTTGATGATATCATTATGATGATGACATTATGATGATGATGATGATGATGATTATATCATGATGATGATGATGATGTTTATATGATGATGATGATGATGATATCATAATTATAATGTTGATTATGATATCATGATGCTGTTGTGATATCATGATGATGATGACATTATGATGATGATGATTATATCATGATGATGATGTTGATATCATGATGATGATGATGATGATGATGATGATATCATGATGATGAGGATATCATGATGATGATGATGAGGATATCATGATGATGATGAGGATATCATGATGATCGTTATAAATATGATGATTAAATGATGATGATATCATAATGATTATGCTATCATAATGGTGGTGATGCTGAAGATGATGATGATGGTATCATGATGATCATTATTATATGATGATGATGATATCATAATGATGATGCTATCATTATAGTGGTGATGATGATGAAGATGATGATATTATGATGATATGCTGATTATATGAAGATGATGATGATTATGATATCATGATGATGATATCATGATGATGGTATCATGATGATGAAAATATCATGATGATGATGATAATGATGATAATATCATGATAATGATGATGATGATATCATGATGGTGGTGGTGATGAAGATTATTTTGATGATGCTATCATGATGATGAATATGATGAGATGATGATGATGATGATGGCATCATGATGCTGACATTATGATGCTGATATCATGATGATAATGATATCATGATCACAATGATGATGATGATGATGATATGAGGATGATGATGATGATGATGAAATCATTATGATGATGATGATGATTAAATTCTGATGATGATATGATGATGATGTTGATGATAATGATGATGATATCATGTTGATGATTAAGATGATATCATGATGATGATGATGATGATGATGATGATGATGATGATGATATCATGATGATGGTGATGGTCTCATGATGGTGATATCTTGATGATGATATCATGATGATGATGATGATATCATGATGATGATGATGATGATATCATGATGACATGATTATTGTATGAGGATGATGATGATTATGATATAGAAACATAGAATGTGTCGGCAGATAAGAACCATTCGGACTATCTAGTCTGCCCAATTTTTTTGGAATACTTTTATTAGTCCCCTGTTCCTGGTCTTATAGCTAGGATAGCCTTGTGTCTATCCCACGCATGCTTAAAATCCTTGACTGTGTTTACCTCTACCACTTCTGCTGGAAGGCTATTCCATACATCCACTACCTTCTCAGTAAAGTAATACTTCCTGATAATACTTTTAAATCGTTGCCCCTCTAATTTAAGACTATGTGCTCTACTTGTGGTAGTTTTTCTTCTTTTAAATATACTCTCTTCCTTTACTGTGTTGATTCGCTTTATGTATTTAAATGTTTCTATCATATTCCCCCTGTTGCGTCTTTCCTCCAAGCTATACATGTTAAGATGCTTTAACCTTTCCTGGTAAGTTTTATCCTTCAACCCATGAACCAGTTTAATAGCCCTTCTCTGAACTCTCTCCAAACTATCAATATCCTTCTGGAGATACGGTCTCCAGTACTGCGTACAATACTCCAAGTGAGGTCTCACCAGTGCTCTGTACAATGGCATGAGCACTTCCCTCTTCCTACTGCTAATACCTCTCCCTATGCAACCAAGCATTCTGCTAGCATTTCCTGCTGCTCTGTTGCATTGCCTACCTACCTTTAAGTCCTCTGAAATTATTACTCCTAAATCCCTTTCCTCAGATGTTGAGGTTAGGACTGTACCAAATAGTCTATATTCTGCTTTTGGGTTTTTGCGCCCAAGGTGCATAATCTTGCACTTGTCCACATTAAATGTCAGTTGACACTGCTCTGACCATTTTTCTAGTTTAGCTTAAATCATTTGCCATTTGGCTTATCCCTCCATGAATATCAACCCTGCTTCAAATCTTTGTATCATCAGCAAAAATACATACTTTGCCAACAAGACCTTCTGCAATATCGCAAATAGAAATATTAAAGAGAATGGGTCCAAGTACAGATCCCTGAGGTACCCCACTACCAACACCCGTTGATTTAAAACTTTTATCTCTCAATGTTAAGGGCCTCAATGTCCCTGAGAAAAGGTCCCATCTACACAGAGACCTCATATCTCAGTCGATCTCGGTGGCATTCCTCCAGGAAACCCACCTATGTGGGCAACGAGCCCCAAATCTGACCAATTCCCACTACCCATTGGGGTACTACAGTAATGCCCCCCATGGAAAGACTAAGGGCACTGCGATACTTATTTCCAAACATGTACCTTTCTCAGCACAGACTAGCCTAGCTGATCCAGAGGGCAGATACGTATTTGTTAAGGGGACTATATTGGGGGAGATTTATACGTTTGCGAACATCTACTTGCCCAACACTATGCAGCACAAAATGTTTGCAGCCATTGTAACTAAGCTAAAAACCTTTCAGGAAGGTGTGTTGATCCTTGGAGGTGACTTTAATTTGGCAATGGAACCCAGATGTGACACCTCTACAGGATCCACACAGACTCCAGCCCATACTATACATAGAATTAATAGGCTCCTACACAGTATGCAATTAGTGGACTGCTGGCGAGCTCTACACCCCATCGACAAAGATTTCAGTTTTTATTCAATCCCCCACAAACGCTTCACTCGAATCGACTATTTTTTCATGACACATTATCATCTCACCTCCATGGCCAAAGCTGATTATGGCTCCATTACTTGGTCTGACCATGCCCCTCTAGTAATGACACTAAAATCCCGTTTAATTCGACCTACCCATTGTCCCTGGCGCTTAAACGAATCCCTACTTACAGATGTCCCAGTACTTGCCACTACTAAAAAGCTTCTGACTGATTATTTTGAGGAAAATATAACCCCTGAGGTGCCCCTACTGATGGTGTGGGAAGCCCATAAATGCGTCTCCCGTGGTCTATTTATTAAATTGGGGTCTGAGAGGAAGCGAGAACATGCTCTTAAATTGAAATCACTATACACACAAATTTCTACACTCGAGCAATCCCATAAAACCCATTTAATCGACGGTGACTTTCAGACTCTACTTACACTCCGAAAAGAACTAGCGACAATTTTGAATCGGACCGCGGTGTGCTCATTCACACACTTAAAAGCACTTTACCATGAGCATGGTAATAAGCCGGGAAAATATCTCGCTAGAGCCCTACGTTAGAAAAGATCCCTCACATATATCGCAAAGATTAGAGATACAAGAGGCACCCCTAAGACTATGCCCACTGACATCGCTGCGGAATTTGTTCGCTAATATACGTCACTTTATAACCTACATCCTATCTCCTCGTCACCCACACACCCGACATCCCGACGCCAACGTATCACTGACTACCTAGACAAATATATCAAACGTAAACTTTCTCTGGAGGGCGCAGCCACGATCGGCCATGCGTATCAATTTTACCTACCCAGTTGCCTACCCTTGTTCATCCTGACCAGGTGGGTTTTGTCCCGGGGCGCGAGGCCAGGGACTGTAGCACCCGTGCCATTGATCTTATACACCACGCAAAATCACACGAAACCCACACTATTTTGTTATCTACAGACGCTGAAAAAGTGTTTGATCGTCTTGATTGAACGTTTATGACTGAAGTCCTTAATCGCATAGGCTTTGGTCCTAATATGATGGCCTGGGTGGGGTCCCTGTACTCGCGCCCCTCGGCCAGAATCAGGATCAATGGGGCACTATCAGATTCTTTTTCAATAACCAACGGAACAATGCAGGGATGCCCCCTTTCCCCACTGCTGTTTGCTTTGTCCTTAGAGCCGTTCCTGACAAACACGTGTCCTGGACAGGCAGAGTTAATGCTCTAAAAATGAGCATCTTACCCCACCTTCTATATCTATTCCAAACTATCCCAATACAGGTCGCTTCAGCTTTTTTCAAATCCCTCCGCACATTGTTTATACGATTTGTCTGGGCGCAGAAGCCACCCCGGTTGAAATACACCATACTTATATGTTCTAAAGCAAGAGGCGGATTAGGTCTGCCCTGTCCCAAGACATACTATGTAGCATGTCATCTATTGCGGATTATGGAATGGTCCCATCGACCTCCTCAGAAGCAGTGGATTTCTCTGGAAGATCAAAGCCAGACAACTCCACTTCATCTTTTACCATGGATTCGGTTGACCCAAATCCAGAAGACGGTAACCCGTCACCCTTCTGTTTTGGCCACACTTAATGCCCTCCGTCTTAACTCGCGCACGCACCAACTCACTACATACCCATCTCCACTCACCCCATTGCGACATAATCCTGATTTCCCCCCGGGTATTCAAGCTGGTGCTTTTTTACCCACCCCTCAATCTATGCCTGTTCCCATAGGTCAATACTTTACAGATGGGGTGCCCAAGACATTGAATACATTACTCCTAGGTAAAACCCCGACAGGCCTTGACAAATTCCAATACATCCAATTGTGTGGTTTCCTTCAAGGACTCCCACAAAAACACAATATATTTCGTCAACAGACCCAATTTGAAGATCTATGCCGTGGTGAGTCCCTCCCACCACATGGTATATCACTACGTTACAGTCTTCTCAATGACCCGCCTGACCCCATTGCACCTTCTTACATGGGAAAATGGGAAACTGCACTCCACACCACTTTCTCAGTATCTCAATGTGAAAAAATATGTACTCTAACGCACAAATGTTCTGCAAGACTTTACCTTCCAACAGAAACAATCAAGTTATTCTCTGACTATATGATCACTGTGATCTGCCCCTCTCTTCCTCACACTGTTGGTGAGTTACTGGAGAGTGATAGATCAGTGTAACAGAGTAGCTGCAAAGTAACTGTGAAGAGAAGGTGCTGTGAAGTGAATAAAATTAGTTATTTCATATAAACCCCTTGTTCAGATCAGTATAGCTAAGTGTTGATCAGAACATTGTTTTTCCCCCACATTTATTTTTTTTTTTTAAAAGTTTTTGTTAATATTATTAGTCATTATTAAGAACAAATTTTCAGTCACTTTGCTGATCACTGTACATTGTTGGTGATTTTTTGTCACTGCTTTTACTATTATTTTTTAAAAGATTAACTTTATCTGTTGGCTGCGGTTACTGGCTGGCTATTCAAAACCTGGTTATAGACCGTCAATTCTGGACTGATTCTTATTTTAAATTGTAACGCTTTCTTCTCTGATTTGGGCAGTTGGTGATTGGGAATTAGAGGGCTGTTTGAGGGAGTTTAAAAATTAAAAACAATTTTAAAGTTTTAAAAAAATGTTTTGTTAGATAATAACATGGCCTAGTGTTATAGAGCAGAGGAGGCATATGAAATTCTAGCCAATTCCTCTGACAGTGAGACATTGTCTGCATTCAGTGACGATGATCACTCCCCACAACAACTGGAAAAAGTGGCAATAAGCAAGATACTTGGGAACGCCCATATTTAGAACTTAATGAAATCCCTGAATTTACTGCAACTCCTGGCATAACAAACCAGGATATAACATACTCTGAGCCAAGTGAATTTTTTAAATGAATTGTGCCAGACAGTTTTCTTGAGGAGATTGCAGTCCAAACCAATTTGTATGCCCAGCAATACCTGGCAGCCCACCCCAATTCATTTTACACCATGCAGCAGTCCTGGCATGAAACCAACTACAAAGAGATCAAACGTTTTTGGGCACTGACACTTTTAATGGGCATAGTAAAAATATTTGCCTTGGGTAGGGTATTTTGAGTTCCTGAGCAGCTACGCCAACAGAACTGATAAATTCAAGGTAAATTCATATAAGCATCTTGCCATGTGGCTAGACCCAAACTTATCTTTTGGTCTTCATATTGACAAGCTAGTGTCAAAGCTATATCCTAGGATTGGCTTTCTATTTAGAAACAAAGCAAACCTAGATTCCGCAGTAAGGAAACATATTGTGAAGCAAATGTTAATGCCGATCTTAGACTATGGAGATGTTGTGTATGATTTTGCACAGCAGACTCATTTTGGTACACTCAACACTCTGTACAGTATATTGTGTCGTTTTGCACTACAGTGTGATAATAACACTCATCACTGTAAAAAGTTAAAAGAGTTAAACTGGCTTGCGCTTGCCTCCAGGCACACTCTCCACCTAGCTTGCTTAGTGCATAACCACTTCTCTGGAAAGCTCCCCTCCTACCTGGCAGCATGCTCACTCTTAATCCCTGCACATCCTGCAGTCTCAGATCCTGCACCAACCCTTCACTAGCGGTCCCTCATTTCAAAAAGGAAGCAGGTCAAGGTGCATTCTCTTTCAGAGCTCCTCATGTGGAATAGCCTTCCTGTATCTGCCAAATCATCATCTAGTCTAAAATCCCTGAAAATAAGTGTCTCCCAAATCCTCAATACAGATTGTACCTGTTATTAGTTTATAAACGCCTTAGTATACTGTACATTTTGTTCCTTTTTTGTACAAAAATGATTTACCATGTACGTTTTCCTTTCAACTTGTTTAAATATATGTATGTATGTATTTTTAATATACTGTTAAATGTGTAACTCTGTGTAACTCCATTCTGGACTGGCTCTCCAGGACACACTTAAAAACAAGAGAACTCTCTGTCACGTCCCCACTCCTAGGTAGCTTTCCTTTCAGCTACACAGAGGGTGTGGTCCTGTCCTCTCCTTTAAACAGGGAGTTGCATAATGTTACCATCGTGTCTTCATAGCAACACAACAACACCAGTCACCAGCATGATCCTCTCCAGGTGAGATGCATTACTGTACTGCACTATAAATAACCACTCCTCCTCTCACTCATTGCTTGGTTATTAAGCTACCTCAGTGTGACCAGTGCTCCTGAGCTTCCTGTGTTTAAGTTAACCTGTGTTTTGACCTTTAGCCTGATTCCTCATTCCTGAACTTTTGCTGCTAGCCCTGACCTCTGCTTCTGGATTTGACTACGATATTGCCTCACCCTTGTGTACCTTGCCTTTGGACTTTGTTTGCCCTCGTGCACCCATTCACTGTCACATCAGTTGTTACCATCTCAAACTGCTTTGGGAAAGTGTCTCGGTTTGCACGTGTGTGCGGTTATACCTCCTGCATCTGGACTCCATCACCCACGGTAGGAGAATCCGTCCTTACACTCTCAATGTATTCTTCCTGGTAAAGCACTTTCTAAATAAATAAACACATAAATATTGTTAAAAAAAATGCAAAAAAAAAAAAACTGTATGCTGTTATGTTGTTGGATATTAATAACCATAAAAATATGAATATATATAATATAATGAATGGTTATTAACTATGAATCATTAAAAATATGAAAAATTAATGATTCATATATATGGGTCCGACCAAAAATGCCCATATAAAGAATTTGTTATGTATATAGATTGTTTGGATGACGTTTTTACAAAAGTAAATACAATGCAACAATTATTAATAAAATAATAATTAATTTATTGAATATAAAATAAAGGTCAAACAATAAGCAAAATAGCGTAGTAACAGTAGATGTTATCCGTAATTGAAATGTATTACTTATAACAGAGGTGAATAAACTAAAACAGGAATTATGCAGCTCTGTAGCTGTATCAACATGCATGTAGTATAATTTACTATGCAGTTATGTTTCTGACCACAAGATGGCCATGCATTTTATTTAGATACAGCCACACCTACATTGATAATGATTAGTAGTGTTGAGCGAACCCGAACCGCACTGTTCGGGTTCGTACCGAACATTACGGTTTTTGGACCCCGGACCCGAACACGGACATTCCACTGTATGTTCGTGTTGGAGTTCGGGGTTCGGCAGGGCCGGAGCCACCTGTAAGGCGACCTAGGCAGCCGCCTAGGGCGCAGCTTAGCAAGGGGTGCCAGAACCGTGAAAAAAAAAAATCCTCCCCCTTACTTACCTCCTCGCTGCTGCTCTGTCTCCCGGTGCAGGTCCGTTTAAACTTTTTTTTAAATCAAACTATATTGAATACGCATTGGCTGGACAGGAACGCACAACGCTTCCCTCACAGCCACGGACCTGCAGCACCGGGAGACAAGAGCAGCAGCGAGGAGGTAAGTAAGGGGGAAGGGGGTGGCTAAATCCTGGAACATTGAGAGGCATAATAATCCTGGCATATTGGGTGGCTAAGTTCTGGCATATAGAGAAGCATAATCCTGGCATATTGAGGGGCATAATCCTGGCATATTGAGTGGCATAATAATCCTGGCATATTGGATGGGAAAATCCTGGCATATTGAGTGGCATAATAATTCTGGCATATTGAGAGGCATAATCCTGGCATATTGAGGGGCATAATCCTGGAATATTGAGGGGCATAATCCTGGCATATTGTGTGGGAAAATCCTGGCATATTGAGTGGCATAATAATACTGGCATATTGGGGGGCATAATCCTGGCATATTGAGGGGCCTAATCCTGGCATATTGTGTTGGAAATCCTGGCATATTGAGTGGCATAATAATCCTGGCATGTTGGGAGGCTAAGTCCTGGCACATTGGGAGGCATAATACTGGCATATTGAGGGGCATAATCCTGGCATATTGGGGGGCATAATCCTACAGCGATTATTCAAATTACAGTGATTATTTTAGTGGGTGCTATACTACATATTTGTACCCTGCCCTGAGCCCAATGCCACAGAGAGTGCAGTGCACTTGCAACTGCATGTGTGCCAGGCACATAACTTTAATCCTGTTCTGTTAGCTCAGTGGGCAACATCTAGACATTTTTAAATACTGAAATTTGTTGGTGTTAAATATTACATTTGCATCCTGCACTTCATATTTGAGAGTCATATAGAACCGTCAAATACTGTGCTTACAGTGCACTTTGAAAAATTCTATTAGTTTTGGGTGGTAAATAGTACATTTGCATCTTGTGGTGCACTTCATATCTGAGAGTCAAATAGAACCGTCAAATACTGTGCTTACAGCGCACTTTGAAAAATTCTAATTGTTTTGGGTGCTAAATAGTACATTTGTGCCTTGCGGTGCACTTCATATCTGAGAGTCAAATAGGACAGTCCAATACTGTGCTTACAGCGCACTTTGAAAAATTCTAATTGTTTTGGGTGCTAAATAGTACATTTGTGTCTTGCGGTGCACTTCATATCTAAGAGTCAAATAGAACAGTCCAATACTGTGCTTACAGTGCACTTTGAAAAATTCTGGCTACCTCCTCCTCCTCCTCCAGCACCGCTTCCACCTACACCGCCACGGTCACCGCCTCCTCTGGGTGACCTATGGTCACTTAGTATAAACTGAAAGAGAATACCCTGCACTCCAACCCTCTCTCAAATGGATAATTCTGTTGATCCTCCTGGCAGCCATGCTTTAGATTTATGTTCTTCCAAAGCTAAAATCAAAGATTCCATCTAGTGCTATTTTATGGCTCAGCTGTATTTGTAATTTGTATGTATTTTATGTTATTTTAAGTTATTTCCCTATCCACATTTGCTTGTCCTACTCTTACTCACATTTCACTTCATTTTGCAGCCCTCTAGCCCTTTCCAGGACTTTTTTAGAGGCATTTTAGTGGCCAAAAGTTTGTGTCCCCATTGACTTCAATGGGGTTCGGGGTCAAGTTCGAGCACGGACCTGGACATTTTTTCGAAGTTTGGCCGAACCCGAACATCCAGGTGTCCGCTCAACTCTAGTGATGAGAATGAATTGGGAACCTCACTCTTGTGTGAGTGTTTGGTACATATATTAATTTTAAAAAAAGAGTTTTACCAAGAAACTTTTAATGAACAACATTGTTTTGGGCAATCCCTTTACATAGTTTGAAAAAGGACATAAATCTAATGTTTAATTTCCCTGCAAAACCATAATGTTCGGTACGAACCCGAACAGTGCGGTTCGGGTTCACTCAACGCGAACTGTATAATCATTAATGTTGAATGTTTACCGTAAGCTCATGGGATAATTCACCCTATGAATACTTCTTCAAAAGAGCAAACTATATGCCTACCAATCATGACAATTCAGAAAAAACTGTATGACACTTATGTTTCATCTCCATGTTTTTCTAATGCAGTCAACAAGGTGGAGTTTAGGTTTGTAAGCCTAATTTTTTCTTTAAAAAAAATGTGGACAAATGAATGCAAACTTCTGCACCAAATGCATAAAAATGGGACTGAGTGATCTCTTTAATGACTCTGACACCACTATTAAAAACATGGTGAGAACATCTATTTTTGTATCCCAATTTTACATTTAAAAATTATTTTTCTTTTTAAATCCCCCAAATCTGGTCTGTCTGATCCAAGAGTAATGTAGCTTCACTATACATTTTTATAATGGGTTATTATAGCAGCATCAACATACCTGAGATATTTGGTGAATAATGGGTTCTGTTTTCCCATTGCTCATATAGTAGCAAATTCCCAGACCACTAAGTGCAATACTCAAAGAGTAAATATAAATTCATTATAGGGTCTATTCAATAAAGAGAGAATGGCAGGGAACTAGAGGCCAACGTAGCTAAGTTCGAAAAATTCTCCCATTCAGCTGCATTGGAGAATTTATCAAACTTGTCTACATTGTCCTAAAGGTTGAAATTCCTGTCTCAATTCCCAGTAGTTCCATCTTTATTTATTAGACACTTAAATGTTGAATTGCAAACCATATTGCTTCTCTGACATCATCACTGTCAGGTATTTCCACTCAAGTGACCTTCAGCAGCTTTTCTGTGAGTGCATCATGGTGAAAATCTGCAAGGATTTTTTATCTATAACAATAATGAGGGGGGGACCTAGTGTCGTCGTCCCCCCCCCCATGAGCGGCGGGTGGGGACCACAAATAAAGTGACTAGGGGTGCCCAGCCCCTAGTCACTTCCCCCCCCAATAAAAAAAAATGTCTACCTACCCCCCCTTACCCTAATAATAGTGAGGGGGTGGGCAATAAACTAACCTGTAAAAAAAATAACAATCAGAGTGCTAGCCATTTTAAACAGAGTGGGAAAATTCCAAAGAACTTTCCCACGCTGTGTAAAATTACACAGAGCACTCTGATTGGTTGGATTTCATTAGGTCCCCCCCACCCTTATTATTATAGGGTCCCCACCCGCCAGCAATGGGTGGGGACCGGGGGGGACATTAGGTCCCCCCTAACATTATTAGGGTCCCCACCCGCGGGCAATGGGTGGAGACTAGGAGGGGGGCCTTATTTTACTAATGAGTGGGCAGCAATAGCTGTCCAGTCACTAGAAATTTTAAATTTGTTTAGGCGATATGAATCGCCGAACCCAAAACTCCAACCCGGACATACAGTGGAATGTCTGTGTTCGGGTCCGGGGTCCTAAAATCCTAATGTTCGGTACGAACCCGAACTTTGCGGTTCGGGTTCGCTCAACTCTAGTCAACACATCAGGCTGTACTGATTCTCAGTAGCCACTTCTGGCTTACTTTGGACTTTTTTTTATTATTATTTTATTCTTTTTATCTGTTTCTATGTGCAAAAGCTGTTTTTTGTATCCAGGAAGATACTGTGGAGCTGCTGTTCCAGAATAGTACATGTAAGGTACTACTGTTCTCTATATTAAATATTGTTTACATTTACTATTTTCACCTCCTTTTTTGCATCCTTTTTTTACTTGCCATCGCCATATATTGGAGGAGGAGGAAAGTGTGACCACCTATAACAGATGAGCTCCACTTACCTGAAAGTTTTGTGAGTGCAATAACATATATTGTATACACCACTCCCTATATCTGTGGCTGTATTATGCTTTGGTTCTTGTCTTTTTTTCTCTTGCATATGTATTTTGATGAATACAATCATATCAACATCTGCATAAGACTGAACATTCCCTCAGGCAATTATTGATATTCCTTTTTTGCCTTTTTTCTGGTGAGGTTTACAGAGCGCACCTACCACCCTTTTCTGTATTTTTTGTTATCTGTTTTTGTGTGCATGCAGAGATTCACACAGGCGGGTGCAGCTCTGTTATAGATTGAGCGCTAGAATTTATCCTTTTCTATACACTTGTACTTTTCTCTGTTTATATTCAAAGCTGCTTATCCAATCACCATACACTTTGAAGGACTATTATGTCCCTCTTTGATTACCGCAATGATATCCTCTCCCATGCAGATGAGGCATTTAGGATGAGTGAATCCCACTGCGATACTGGGGGAAACCCAAATTTAACTACCATGTTCTCAGAATTAGAAGAACATCTTACTAAAGAAACAAAGATTAAATGGGAGATAGTTGTTCTCAGAAGATATCTAAATGAAGGGATTACCCCAAGAGGTCTTAGATTATTTAAAAACCCAACCTTCAATTTAGAAGATGACCATTTGATTCTGGAATGGAATAACATTCTAGAAAAAATGTACATGTCACCTTATAAAGATTATAATAGAACAAAGAGAAAAAAAAATTAAATATTCTGGACAAAGAAATCAATAAACTTCATGTCCAGCTAGACCCCTATGTAGACCTAGAGGAGTATAAAGAAAATACTTCACATATAATTAAAAAACTTGAGAAATTAGAAGCAGAAACAAAACAAAACAAATCAAAATTAAGAAGTATTTGCGAGACAAGGAAGACTATAGGCTCAATACAGTGAGGCAACCAACAGACTATCGTAATAAAAAAAAAAAAACTATAATTACAAAGATAATAAATATGGAAAAAAAATACAGTCATCCAAAAAAAATTTTTTTCTTTGACAATCACAAACAAAATATATTCAAAGATGACTCTAAATTGGCTCACAAGGATCACCACTATAATTTATAAAAAGAAGAACGAAAAAGCACCACTATAAGTTCTAACACAAATAGATCACGTATACCTTCTGCTTCAAACATTTAGAAAAGACTGATGAGAATTGAGGAAGATGCCACTAGATTCACATCAACATATCATTCACGAACACCCATCTTTAGAGACAACACTCCCTCTGAATCAAACCAATTTCACGCATGACACTAATACACAAGTAAGTTACAATACACAAGATTCACATTTTTTAGAGTTAGATCACAGAGCACTAAGAATCCCACCAAAACCACAAAGGTCACAATACCCCAAAAAAAGAAACATATTTCAGGGAGAGGAGAAAGAGGGGGCAGATTGGTATAGAGGAAGAAGATAAAAAAAAAAAAAAAGCATTGAAAACCACTCAACCACTCAATTTTTTGACACAGGTTAAAAATGCCAGAGAAAGAAATAGTATAGACATGTGGGCATTTTTGTTATTTTACATCCAGATTAATTCCCCAACAAGTAATTGCCATAGGACATATATTATTGTGCAGTAACCTATGATTATGCCTCCTCTCCGTGGGTGCGTCCTTCGCGACTGTCTCTCCCCTGCTATGCATATCTCTATGGTTTTCTATAGCGAATAGAAACCAGAGAATCCCCTGTGTTATTTTCGTATCTATGACAACGGTTGTGTCTTTCCCTGAGAAACGATCCTCTATGGTCAGCACTTTTCCAATTGTGTACAGCTGACGAGAATAATCATTTATTGTTTTTTTTTTTAAATGTGTGACTATATAAGCTGATTCCTTCCCCACTAGTGTCATTGCACTACCGCCCACCAGCTGATGAAGATAATTCGAAACGCGTCATGTGGGGTGTAGCTGTGTTTCTATATAGTGCAATATCCTAACTGTTCAATAGACCTGGCCAGGCGAACAGACCTAGTGGGTAAGGGATCTTTGGCTCTATTTGTATTTTTTAAAATCTTTCTTTTTGTTTTGCACCCATTTGGGGCCCTTTATTCAGTGTATCATTGTATTTTTGTTTATATCATTTCAGTCTTATTTTGTGATTTTAGATTATATTGCTGTATATTTCATATGGACATTCACTTGTATATTTATATTTCCTTGTAATAAATTCTATATTTTTAATAACATTCCTGTCTTTGCAGTCTATCATATTAAACTTTTGTGGTATACATATTTAACGCTGTCTCACTCTTACATTATCTCTCCTTTTTTTGCAGTGGATTTTTCCATTGCATTCCATTATAAGACTAGCTGCTTCCCTGTTTTCAATTTTTGTAATCAAGTCATTTGCTGCTCCATATACTATCCGGGATTTTCCCATCCCCATCGTGTACCTTCCCTGTCTTCAGTGGTCAGCATTGGTTCTGTTACTTATTATTCCTTTGTTGGTGGAGTGGAGGTCACGATATACATATATTATCTATTAGCGCTGTGCCTTACCCTTTTTCTTTTAATTGACTGGGACAGCTATGGGGACCAGGGTCGCCCCCAGCTATGCCAACCTCTTTATGGGGAATTGGGAAGACCAATTCATATGGGGATGCCATGGCTGCGAGGCGAACCTGGTCCTCTACAAAAGATACATAGATGATCTCTTCTTTATTTGGAGGGGAGATCAACATAGTTTAGATAGTTTCCTCAACTCCTTAAAAGAAAACAACAATAACATTGTTCTCAACACTGTATGCAGCAAAACAAATATACAATTCTTGGATCTGGAAATCTTTATCGATAAAGGCTGTTTAAAAACTAAGACTTTTTTTAAAAAGTGGACACAAACAGCTTTATTGATGATAACAGTTGTCATTATCCACCATGGTTAAAGTGAATTCCGAAAAGTCAGTGCATGAGATTGAGAAGAAATTGACCTGACATCGATACATATCAACAACAAGCCCATATCCTCAAAAGTAGATTTGAGGAAAAAGGCTATGATCCACTTAATATAGAAAAAACGATAGCAGATATAGGATCCATGAATAGGGAGACACTACCTCAGCCCAAAAATTTAAAGATATCGGAAGAGAGACCCAATATACCTTTTGTTTTTGACTTTAACAACAAATCATAAAATAATCCAAAAAATTATAAGAAAACATTGGAACATTCTTCTAAAAGATGAATCATTAAGAAATATTATTCCAGACACACCAAGAGTAATATTCAGAGGAGCCCCAAACCTCAAAAATAAACTTCCGAAAAGTTTTTTTGAGAAAAAACAGCAAAAAAAAAGAATAATCCACAACACTTTTTAACACAAGGGGCAGTTTTTTATGGGTGTAAGGGCTGTGAGGGATGCAAGGTGTCTGGGTCCCAAAAATACCCCATCACCAAATACTGTTCATTTTACAATAAAAGAGAATTTTTAATCAAGCAGTTCCTAACATGCTCCTCCACTAACGTCATCTATCTTGTGGAGTGCCCATGCGGCCTACAATAAATAGGACGAACATCAAGAACACTGAAAAAAAGAATGGGGGAGCATGTTAAGAATATTAGAAAAGGAATAACGCAACACTCATTATCCAAGCATTTCTTAGAAAAACATAACAAAAATCCTAAAGGTATTAAATTTTGGGCCATCGATAAAGTAAAGAAGCACTGGAGAGGAGGAAACAATATAAAAGAAATGGGAAAGGTTGAAATGAAGTGGGTGTTTGACGCAGACAGCTTGCAACCCAGAGGGTTAAACGCAGGCTTTGATCTGTTCAATTTTTTATAGATAAGTGATTTCTTTATTGGAGTAATAATTTATGTATATATGTGACAGCAAGTGTTAAAATACATGGATTAAATATAACCCTTTTCCCCCTTTTAACACTCTGTTTTTTATTATCATTTTTATTATATTGTATTTTTTATATATTTTTTATATATTTTTCATATATTTTTGGTTTCCAATAATAGACATTTTTCCCCAACAATATTTGTATAGTATACATAAATCCCTTGTTGCATACCTATACATCCTATAGAATAGTGACATCCATAGGATGCAATAAATATATAATTTCCATGTTATATTCCCTCATATCTAACACATGTGTTTAAGAGTGCTGTCAAATATGCAGTTTCTGATAGATTCTATGTAAAACGGAAAGTACATCTCTGTCCCCCGCTCTCTTCTGCTTTCCTCGATCTGTATACATGTGAATACACTGCCAACCAAGCCAACCACATGGCCGACTCCCGCGAGATTTCCTATAATAATCCCGCGATGCGACGACGCAATGACGTCACTAACCAAGAAACCAGGAAGTCTATGCCGGAAACCTTCAGACGAGACGCAATTAAGCACCCAATACAGTACAGTCGCTACACACCAGGAGGAAGCCTTTCATGTAGGCGAAACGCGTTCGTGTGTGCTGTACTGATTCTCAATAGCCACTTCTGGCTTACTTTGGACTTTTTTTATTATTATTTTATTGTTTGTATCTGTTTTTATTTGGCTCTATGTGCAAAAGCTGTTTTTTGTATCCAGGAAGATACCGTGGCGCTGCTGTTCCAGAATAGTACATGTAAGGTACTACTGTTCTCTATATTAACCCCTTGGCGACACAGGACGGACTAGGTCCGTCCTGTGTGCCGAGGCGTTAGTGACACAGGACGGACCTAGTCCGTCCTGTGTCAAAACGAGCACTGAAATCGGAGTATGGAAGCATCGTACAATACTAAAAAAAATGCCCGTCGGCATTTCGATCGCTCCGGAGAGCAATTGAAATGCCGGTTTTAAAGGCACAGCGCCTTTAAAACACGTGCACTTAAAAAACGAGCATAGGAAGCGAATTTTTCGCTTCCTATGCTCAGCAAGTGTTTCTGATTGCCTTGCAAGTCGAGGCAATCAGGAACACAAAAAAAAAATGCACGAACTTGGTCACTGTGTGACCAAGATGGCGCTGCCCTTCTAAGGGCAAGAGCACAGGAGGCAGGAAGTACCTGCTTCCTGTGCTCTTCCTGCAGTCACACGATTGCCTCTTCACAGAGGCAATCAGTGACTGCCAGGCACACTGACAAGCAGTGGGGATGCTCTGATGAGCATCCCCACTGACTGGTCAGATCAATATTAACCCTATATTGATCTGACCAGTTATGATCTGCCTCCTTCTCCTCACATTTTTTTAGTGAGGGAGAGAGACAGATCAAAGTAAGAAAAGTAAGTAAAAGTACAAAAAACAATAAATACACAACACACGAATAATAAAACAATAAAAAAACATTTATTAAAGCAATTCCCTGCGTTTAACCCCTTCCCTGCCACTGATCTTGCGTAAGCAGTGACCATGCACATCAGCGAATTTATTTTTGCTGTTTGTGCATTTTTTAGGGGTTAATTTTTTTGTACTGTAATTTATTACAGTACTACAAAGGCTCTTCTAAGAGTTATTAACCCCCTCTTTGCTGTCGATCACTGCTTACGCAATGATATTGATGCCAAAGCAATTTTTATCTGTCTGCATATTTTTTTCACATACCCGCTAGGGGATTACATGTAAAGTAAAAGTATTTGAGATTTTTTTTTTAAAGCTGTCTGAGCGCATAGCGATCAGTAACAGCGAATTATTGGCAAAGGCGGTTTGGTAATTTCTCAATTAAGTTCACCATTCGCCCTGGTCAGATCAAAATTGGTCGGATCAATATTCACAAATATTGATCTGCCTCCCTCTCCTCACTTACATTTTTGTGACGGAAAGAGACAGATCAGTATTAGTGATATAAAATAACATTTTATAAAATTGGCAGGTTTTATGAAAGTCTTTCACTGTGTATTAACCCCTTCCCTGCCATCCATCACTGTATAAGAAGGGCCGGCGCTACCGTAAGGCAGCACAGGCGGCTGCCTTAGGGCTCCCCAATGGGGGGCCGGGAAAATCGCCCGCTCCCCCCAGACCCCAGTACTTACCTCCATGCTGCTGTTCATGTCCGTGGCTGAGAGGGAAGCGCTGTGCGCTCTCCTCAGGCCGTGCGCATTCAATAAAGTGTGTTGAAACTTTTTTTTTCAACACACTTTATTGAATGCGCACGGCCTGAGGGGAGCGCACAGTGCTTCCCTCTCAGCATCGGACCTGAACAGCAGCATGGAGGTAAGTACTGGGGTCTGGGTAAGGGGGAAGGAGGGAGGTATAACGAGCATCTGACTGGCACAATATTCCTGGGCTCTGACTGGCATAATATTCCTGGGCATCTGACTGGCATAATATTCCTGGGCATCTGACTGGCATAATATTCCTGGGCATCTGAATGGCATAATATTCCTGGGCTCTGACTGGCATAATATTCCTGGGCATCTGACTGGCACAATATTCCTGGGCTCTGACTGGCATAATATTCCTGGGCATCTGACTGGCATAATATTACTGGGCATCTGAATGGCATAATGTTCCTGGGCTCTGACTGGCACACTATTCCTGGGCTCTGACTGGCATTATATTACTGGGCTCTGACTGGCATAATGTTCCTGGGCATCTGAATGGCATAATATTCCTGGGCATCTGAATGGCATAATATTCCTGGGCATCTGACTGGCATAATATTCCTGGGCATCTGAATGGCATAATATTCCTGGGCTCTGACTGGCATAATATTTCTGGGCATCTGAATGGCATAATATTCCTGGGCTCTGACTGGCATAATATTTCTGGTCTCTGACTGGCATAATGTTCCTGGGCATCTGACTGGCACAATATTACTGGGCTCTGAATGGCATAATATTCCTGGGCATCTGAATGGCATAATATTACTGGGCATCTGACTGGCATAATATTCCTGGGCATCTGAATGGCATAATTTTCCTGGGCATCTGACTGGCACACTATTCCTGGGCTCTGAATGGCATAATATTCCTGGGCTCTGACTGGCATAATATTCCTGGGCATCTGACTGGCACAATATTCCTGGGCTCTGACTGGCATAATATTCCTGGGCATCTGACTGGCATAATATTCCTGGGCATCTGAATGGCATAATGTTCCTGGGCTCTGACTGGCACACTATTCCTGGGCTCAGACTGGCATTATATTACTGGGCTCTGACTGGCATAATGTTCCTGGGCATCTGAATGGCATAATATTCCTGGGCATCTGAATGGCATAATATTCCTGGGCATCTGACTGGCATAATATTCCTGGGCATCTGAATGGCACAATATTCCTGGGCATCTGACTGGCATAATATTCCTGGGCATCTGAATGGCATAATATTCCTGGGCTCTGACTGGCATAATATTTCTGGTCTCTGACTGGCATAATGTTCCTGGGCATCTGACTGGCACAATATTACTGGGCTCTGAATGGCATAATATTCCTGGGCATCTGAATGGCATAATATTACTGGGCATCTGACTGGCATAATATTCCTGGGCATCTGAATGGCATAATTTTCCTGGGCATCTGACTGGCACACTATTCCTGGGCTCTGACTGGCATAATATTACTGGGCTCTGACTGGCATAATGTTCCTGGGCATCTGAATGGCATAATATTCCTGGGCATCTGAATGGCATAATATTCCTGGGCATCTGAATGGCATATTCCTTGGCATATGAATGGCATATTCCTGGGCATCTAAAATGGCATAATATTCCTGGGCATCTGACTGGCATTATATTCCTGGTCATCTGAATGGCATAATATTCCTGGGCTCTGACTGGCATAATATTCCTGGGCATCTGACTGGCACACTATTCCTTGGCTCTGAATGGCATAATATTACTGGGCTCTGACTGGCAAAATGTTCCTGGGCATCTGACTGGCACAATATTACTGGGCTCTGACTGGCATAATATTCCTGGGCATCTGACTGGCATAATATTACTGGGCTCTGACTGGCATAATATTCCTGGGCATCTGACTGGTACACTATTCCTGGGCTCTGACTGGCATAATATTACTGGGCTCTGACTGGCATAATTTTCCTGGGCATCTGACTGGCATAATATTCCTGGGCATCTGAATGGCATAATATTCCTGGGCTCTGACTGGCATATTATTACTGGGCTCTGACTGGCATAATGTTCCTGGGCATCTGACTGGCATAATATTACTGGGCTCTGACTGGCATAATATTCCCATTGAAATACTGGTAAATTTGTTGATTTAACTTTACTTCATTTTAAATATTGTATTTGTTCCCGTTTTGTTTCTTCACTGCAAAATAAGATATATGCAGTGTGCATAGGAATTTGTTCATAGTTTTTGTTTTTACTATAGTCCGGCCCTCCAACGGTCTGAGGGACAGTGAACTGGCCCGCTGTTTAAAAAGTTTGAGGACCCCTGGGCTAAATACTGGCATATTGAGTGGCAAAATAGTGTGTCTCAGGTTATGTGTGAATTGGTGTAACTGTGTGTGTGTAAGTGGTAAGGGTGTCTCTGTGTGTGACTGCAAGGGTGTCTTTGTGTGACACATTTAGAGCATGCGAGTTGAATATTTAGATGTATTTATTTTCTACACTATACATTATTCATATATATATATATATATATATATATATATATATATATATATATATAATGTAAGGAGGCTTAATGGTGTGGGAGGCGTGGCGGATCAGAGCAGGGGGGCACCAAAATGCACCTTCGCCTGTGTAGACGAAAATCCTTGCACCGGCCCTGTGTATAAGCAGTAATCTTGCACAGCAACAGTATGTTTTGCTGTCTGCACTGTTTTATGGATAAATTACTTTGTACTGTAATGTATTACAGATAGTACTATCTGTACTAGATAGGCTCTTCTAAGAGCTATTAACCCCTTCTTTGCTCGAGATCACTGCTTACGCACTGATTCTGAGGCCGCGGACTCAGGGTTCGATTTTGACCCTGGTCAGCTTTCTGATACATCATCTAGTGATGTATCGGTGGCTGCTGAGCCCTTGCCACAAGGAGTGATGGGTGTCTACCATTAAAAATTATATGGTTTGGTGGGGGTAAATTAAATTGGCTGGCTTCAAAGATATATCCCATATAGGACACGGACGCAGGTTGACTACATGTCAAAATTCCAAGTTGGAATTTTGAGATGCGCATCTCACAAATGTTGCCTTCTAGCCGAAAAACAAACCAACAAACCTATGCATGGAGGGTATCCCTGTACTCGGGAGATGTTGCTGAACACATATTGGGTTGTTGTTTGGCAGTGACATATACCAGAATCTGTGAATTCATGCCTGAAGTACAATGCATGTGGAAAAAAAACTACCAAAAAAGTACTACCACAAACTTTTACAGAATACCACCATTTGAAATACCTTAGGATGTCTATTTTCCAAAAATATATGGTTTGATGGGGTAAAATTAATTGGACGGCTTTAAAAATGTTCCAAATGGAACAAGGGCGCAGGCTGACTACATGTCAAAATTCCAGGTTGGAATTGCGCCCCCCCCCCCCTAAATGTGGCCTTTTAGCCCCAAAACAAACCAACAAACCTATGCATGGGGGTATCCCTGTACTCAGGAGATGTTGTTGAACACATATTGAGGTGTTGGTTGGCAGTGGCAAATACCAGAATCTGAAAATTCCTGCCTGAACTACAATGTGTGTGGGGGAAAAAATTACATCCCAACCCTTTGACATAGGTTGGTGGTAGAATTAGCACTTGGAAAGTGTTAAAATACCACAATTTTAAATACCCTAGGATGTCTAGTTTTCCAAAATATATTGTTTGATGGGGTAAATTACTTTGACAGGCTTCAAAAGTGTCCCAAATGGAACATGGGCGCAGGCTGACTACATGTCAAAATTCCAAGTTGGAAATGCACCCCCCCCCCCCTAAACGTGGCCTTTTAGCCCCCAAACAACCCAACAAACCTATGCATGGGTGGTATCCCTGTACTCAGGAGATGTTGCTGAACACATATTGGGGTGTTGTTTTGCACTGACACATAACAGGATCTGTGAATTCATGCTCGAAGTACAATGTATGTGGAAACAAAACATAAAAAAATTACTAACCTAAAATTTGACAAAGGCTGGTGGTAGAATTAGTGTATGGAAAGTGTTAAAATACTATCATTTGAAATAACCTAGGGTGTCTAGTTTGCTAAAATGTATGGTTTTGTGGGGTAAAATACACATTCTGGCTTCACAAATGTCTCAAATGGAACATGGGCGCAGATTTTCTGTATGTCAGAATTCCAAGTTGAAAAACCAAAAAGCGCACCTCTCAAATGTGGCCTTTAAACCCCCAAATAATCTAACTAACCTACACATGGGTGGTATCCCTGTACTCAGGAGATGTTGCTGAACACATATTGAGGTGTTGTTTGGCACTGACGCATAATAGGATCTGTGAATTCATGCCCGAAGTACAATGTATGTGAAAAAAAATTACTATCCATTACATTGACATAGGCTGGTGGTAGAATTAGTGCATGGAAAGTGTTAAAATACTACCATTCGTAATACCCTAGGGCAGGGGTCCTCAAACTTTTTAAACAGGGGGGCAGTTCACTGTCCCTCAGACCGTTGAAGGGCCGGACTATAGTAAAAATAAAAACTATGAAGAAATTCCTATGCACACTGCATATATCTTATTTTGAACAAAACGAGAACAAATACAATATTTAAAGTAAAGTTAAATCAACAAACTTACCAGTATTTCAATGGGAATAGTGTGCCAGTCAGAGCCCAGGAATATTATGCCAGTCAGATGCCCAGGAATATTATGCCAGTCAGATGCCCAGGAATATGATGCCAGTCAGATGGCCAGGAATATTATGCCATTCAGATGCCCAGGAATATTATGCCAGTCAGATGCCCAGGAATATGATGCCATTCAGATGGCCAGGAATATGATGCCAGTCAGATGGCCAGGAATATTATGACATTCAGATGCCCAGGAATATTATGCCAGTCAGATGCCCAGGAATATGATGCCAGTCAGATGCCCAGGAATATGATGCCAGTCAGATGCCCAGGAATATGATGCCAGTCAGATGCCCAGGAATATGATGCTAGTCAGATGCCCAGGAATATGATGCCAGTCAGATGCCCAGGAATATGATGCCAGTCAGATGCCCAGGAATATGATGTCAGTCAGATGCCTAGGAATATGATGCCAGTCAGATGCCCAGGAATATTATGCCAGTCAGATGGCCAGGAATATGATGCCAGTCAGATGCCCAGGAATATGATGCTAGTCAGATGCCCAGGAATATGATGCTAGTCAGATGCCCAGGAATATGATGCCAGTCAGATGCCCAGGAATATGATGCCAGTCAGATGCCTAGGAATATGATGCCAGTCAGATGGCCAGGAATATTATGCCAGTCAGATGGCCAGGAATATTATGCCATTCAGATGCCCAGGAATATTATGCCAGTCAGATGCCCAGGAATATGATGCCAGTCAGATGGCCAGGAATATTATGCCATTCAGATGCCCAGGAATATTATGCCATTCAGATGCCCAGGAATATGATGCCAGTCAGATGGCCAGGAATATTATGCCATTCAGATGCCCAGGAATATTATGCCATTCAGATGCCCAGGAATATGATGCCAGTCAGATGGCCAGGAATATTATGCCATTCAGATGCCCAGGAATATGATGCCATTCAGATGCCCAGGAATATTATGCCAGTCAGATGCCCAGGAATATTATGCCAGTCAGATGCCCAGGAATATGATGCCAGTCAGATGGCCAGGAATATTATGCCATTCAGATGCCCAGGAATATTATGCCAGTCAGATGCCCAGGAATATGATGCCATTCAGATGGCCAGGAATATGATGCCAGTCAGATGGCCAGGAATATTATGACATTCAGATGCCCAGGAATATTATGCCAGTCAGATGCCCAGGAATATGATGCCAGTCAGATGCCCAGGAATATGATGCCAGTCAGATGCCCAGGAATATGATGCCAGTCAGATGCCCAGGAATATGATGCTAGTCAGATGCCCAGGAATATGATGCCAGTCAGATGCCCAGGAATATGATGCCAGTCAGATGCCCAGGAATATGATGTCAGTCAGATGCCTAGGAATATGATGCCAGTCAGATGCCCAGGAATATTATGCCAGTCAGATGGCCAGGAATATGATGCCAGTCAGATGCCCAGGAATATGATGCTAGTCAGATGCCCAGGAATATGATGCTAGTCAGATGCCCAGGAATATGATGCCAGTCAGATGCCCAGGAATATGATGCCAGTCAGATGCCTAGGAATATGATGCCAGTCAGATGGCCAGGAATATTATGCCAGTCAGATGGCCAGGAATATTATGCCATTCAGATGCCCAGGAATATTATGCCAGTCAGATGCCCAGGAATATGATGCCAGTCAGATGGCCAGGAATATTATGCCATTCAGATGCCCAGGAATATTATGCCATTCAGATGCCCAGGAATATGATGCCAGTCAGATGGCCAGGAATATTATGCCATTCAGATGCCCAGGAATATTATGCCATTCAGATGCCCAGGAATATGATGCCAGTCAGATGGCCAGGAATATTATGCCATTCAGATGCCCAGGAATATGATGCCATTCAGATGCCCAGGAATATTATGCCAGTCAGATGCCCAGGAATATTATGCCATTCAGATGCCCAGGAATATTATGCCATTCAGATGCCCAGGAATATTATGCCAGTCAGATGCCCAGGAATATTATGCCATTCAGATGCCCAGGAATATTATGCCAGTCAGATACCTAGGAATAATATGCCAGTCAGATGCCCAGGAATAATATGCTAGTCAGATGCCCAGGAATATGATGCCAGTCAGATGCCCAGGAATATGATGCCAGTCAGATGCCCAGGAATATGATGCCAGTCAGATGCCCAGGAATATTATGCCATTCAGAAGCCCAGGAATATTTTGCCATTCAGATGCCCAGGAATATTATGCCATTCAGATGCCCAGGAATATGATGCCATTAAGATGCCCAGGAATATGATGCCAGTCAGATGCCCAGGAATATGATGCCAGTCAGATGCCCAGGAATAGTATGCCATTCAGAAGCCCAGGAATATTATGCCAGTCAGAGGCCAGGAATAGTGCTCGTTATCCCTCCCTCCTCCCCCGCTTCCCCATCACTTACCTCCAGCTGCTGTGTCCCCGGACGTCTCGCGCGGTGTCCTCCTGTGGAGGAGGGAAACAGTTACCGGATCCGGATGTGACGTAACGTCACATCCGGTCGCGGTGAATTTTTTTTTTTTTTTTCTTCCTGCAGCCGCATCCTTTGCGGCTGCAAGAAAGAAAAAAAAAAGTAAACGGGGTGGGTGCCGGCAGCACCCCCCGCGGGCCACATAAATGTCCTCGGCGGGCCGCATGTGGCCCGCGGGCCGTAGTTTGAGGACCCCTGCCCTAGGGTGTCTAGTTTTAAAACATATATGGCTTTGTGGGATAGAATACACTTTCTGGCTTCAAAAATGTCCCAAATGGGACATGGGCGCAAGTTTTCTGCATGTCAGAATTCCAAGTTGGAAAACCAAAATGCGCACCCCCTAAATGTGGCCTTTTAGCCCCAAAACAAACCAACAAACCTATGCATGGGTGGTATGCCTGTACTCAGGAAATGTTGCTGAACACATATTGAGGTGTTATTTGGAAATACCCCTTCACATTTTAAGGTAATGTTTACCTAAATTGCAATCTATGTGAAAAATTTGAAAAAAATATTTTTTGCAGCAAACTTTGGCAAAGATTGGTGGTAAAATGGCTACATGAATGTGTCAAAATACCCCAAGATAAATGCCCTGAGTTGTCTAGTTTTCAAAAATATGTACATGTTGGGGGTCATTCATGGATTTAGTACAGAAATCAGTGTTACAATGTTCTGGCCCTGTAACATGAATAAAAAAGCACAAAAACATAAAACATGGGCTATTTCTGAACTCAGGACATATATTAGAAACTATTTAGCAGTGTTTTTTTGTTGTCTCTTGTACATGAGTATACGATTTTTCAAATAAAAGTAAAAAAAAAAAAAAGTTTTTGCCATATTTTATTATTTTTTTTACATCAAATGATATGCTATTATCAAAATAATGGTATCAAAAGAAAGCCCTTCTTATAACAATAAAAACGATATATAGTTTGTGCGGGTACACTAAATGAGACGGAAATAAATTACAGCAATACACAAACACCTCAGAAATGTTAAAACAGCCCATGTCACCAAGCGACGGACAAGCCAAAAAAGTAATGTCACTAAGGGGTTAAATATTGTTTACATTTACTATTTTCACCTTCTTTTTTCAACTTGCCATCGCCATACATTGGAGGAGGAGGAAAGTGTGACCACCTATAACAGATGAGCTCCACTTACCTGAAAGTTTTGTGAGTGCAATAACATATATTGTATACACCACTCCCTATATCTGTGGCTGTATTATGCTATGGTTCTTGTCTTTATTCTCAAGCATATGTATTTTGGTGAATACAATCATATCAACATCTGCATAAGACTGAACATTCCCTCAGGCAATTATTGATATTCCTTTTTTGTATTTTTTCTGGTGAGGTTTACAGAGCGCACCTACCACCCTTTTCTGTATTTTGTGTTATCTGTTTTTCACACAGGCGGGTGCAGGTCTGTTATAGATTGAGCGCTAGAATTAATCCTTTTCTATACATCAGGCTTAACACTATAATGAATTAAAATAATTTTTGTAGCTATTGACCCTTTGAGTGCTGAGGCTTCTATTCTTTCTTACTACATGTATGTGTTTTTTCATATCTTCATCAAACCAATGTGAAACAAAAGCAAAAGCTGTAGTGACCATCTGTTTTATGCTTTGTACAGCACCACAGCATATGTTACCATTTGCAGCCTACCCTTTTTAAAAAAAATCATGTAAGTTAAAGTAAATGAAACAGTATATTATCAGATTTTCCCTCAACAATTTGTATCTCCTAGAAACTGCAAATTAAGATTTATCAATGCAAAAAAAAGGTTCTATTTCAAAAAAGTGCTATAGAATTCCATTGATTTCCATGTTTATTACTACTATTTTAGCACTTTTTCCTGAAATAGCACCAGTTTTGTCTTGATAAATAGGTGCCAAATATAGTGCTAGTGCTGTTGGTATACCAACTGCCCTGTCTATCTCTCCAAGTCCTCTTTATTAGATGTCACTGAATTTAAAACTACAAGAGGTGTAAATTGTTTTAAAGTAAATATAAGTGGAGTTCAAATATATAAAACACATGAACAAAATATAAAAAATAACCAGGGTGGATTTGCCCATTTAATACTCTACCTGACATTGGTTCCCAAAGCAGGATTTAGGGATTACCCAGTTTTGTCTAACCTGTTTGCTTTTTTAAAACACCTTAGACACAGCTGGGTAATCTATAAATCTGGACTGTTGGATGGGCCTTGAGGACTGGTTTGGGAACAAGTGCAAGTCTAGCAGACATGCATTGAAAAACAGAAACTGCACAGGACAAATGTGACTGGTAAAACTATAGTGTTGGAAATATTTTATTATTAGTTTTACTTAAAGTAGAGCAAAAAAAGCAATAATAAATACACTGAAAATATGTATTTTTATGCTTCAGAGACTAGTAAAAACTGTTTCACCTAAATTTCAACTTGCGTTCCTGAAGTAAATTCCTCCAAAACCCATGACAGATAACGTTATTAACACAATAACCTTTACTCACTAGACTGACATGATTAATAAGTAAAACAATCTTCCAGGAAGGAAAAGCAATAGCCCACATCTGTTCAAGGTTAAAATCCCTGTAGTTATTATAGCTGTTTATATGACACCGCGTCCACGGTCCACCCCAGACTCCCGAGGTGTGTGTATATGTGTGTTCTCCTTCTACATGCATTTAATTCTCAGTGTGTCCCTCCTCTATTGGCCTCCCTCTATAGCTGGGGAGTTACGGCAACAGCTTGGCCGGTGGCCCCTTGCAGCCAGGAGGAGGAGAAGGAGAGAACAGAAAAAGGCAAAGAGAGAAAGAAGGAGAGGGAGGGAGTTATGCAAAAATACTGGATAACAGTTCTCTTCTGTCCGGGAACAAGGAGCTGCAAGCATCATTTGATCCAGAGAATACAAGTAGCAGACATAGAGAAAGGGGAATCATCTATTAGCTGCAAATATCATCATCCACATCTCTTACAAAAGAAATAAAATACCCACCAACTACCCATTCACTTCATCTGTCACCTTCTTTTTCTCATACCTGCTAAGCCAAGGGACATACTTAGTGTTTCAGAGTAGCAGACCTCTCCTTCACCTTCACCTTCCTCTCTGCAAGTCTCTACCCTGCTCTTGTGATGTTTGGTGGCTGCTTTTCCCAGGAGGGGAGCATGGCTTCATCTGCCAGTGGGATGGAGGAGGTGCGCTCCTCAGTTCTTACTCCTCTGAAGCTTGTGGGACTAGTGTGTATCTTCCTGGCCCTGTGTCTGGAAATCGAAGCCGTTCTGAGCCCAGCCTGGGTGACTGCGGACAACCAGTATTACCTGTCTCAATGGGAGTTTTGCAGAAAACCTGCTCACCTCTGGACATGCGAATCCACCCTGCAGAGCGGTGCACAGTTCCCTGTCCTCACTGCTGCTTCCAACACACCAAATAAAAAGCAGCATCTCCAGATTTAGGGAACAAATATACTGCAATCTGTCTCCTGGCACCTCTCATAATTCTCTCTAGTCTAGTATCTACTATTTTTGCTAAATTAGCCAAAAGATCAAAGCATGTTAGACATCACAGGGTACAATATGATTGGGTTGTTTTTTTTTTTTGCAAAGCTTTTAGTTTGCGGATTTGTTCCCTTTTGTTGTGGATGTTTGTGCTTCTGCATCCTTTTCAGTTCTATTCAAAACAACTTCAAACTGCACCAAGTTAAAAGGGTGAGGTTTAACCTCTTGAGTGCAAGAAAACCATTGTATAATGTGTTGGCAGTTTAAGTGTGAAATCACTTATTCCTAACCACAGATACCTCTGCTATTGATGTGGCTGAGCTTTATAGCACACTAGCTGATGTTAAATACCTTTCTAATGCAGCTCAACCAGCCAAATGGCTGGATCAAGAGAACTGTAGTAGACTAAGCTTGGTTGTTGGAAAGTTCAATTGTTTTTCCCTCATTAGTTGTAGTCTGCTTGGTGTACATAGATTTTGTTGGCCTTATAAGTATTCACCTCCAAGTGACATGATTTTTTTGCAGATTGCAATGTATTATTATTCTTGTGCTTACTTTTTTTTCTCTTCCCCTGTGTTACACCTCTGGAGCCTTGAATCAAAGATACCGGGTGCTATATCTATTTACCCACTGTGGGCCGCAGACGCTATTATCCCTCAGCAGATTACTGCTCAGGTACATGTTAGTGAACACTTTATACACTTTTTAGTATGTTTTTGTATTGTGTTCTAATATACTTCTGTATATATCTTTATGTTTATACAACACTTGCAAGAGACTACCTAATTGAAAAGGGTAATTGTCAGTGAGCTAAGTATTACCGTATTTTCTTGAATATAAGGCGACCCTGATTATAAGACGACCCCCCAAACTTTGGATATTCCTTTATGAAAAAAGCTAAAAGCCTGAATATAAGACTACCCTATAGGAAAAAAAGTTTAACTTGTATAAATTCACATGTAAATTGCTTTTTAATATTTAATAAAAATGATATTAAACAAATGCATTTCTTGTTTTTATTTCCTTTTATGTGCCAATGCTGCCTCTCTCTCCCCCCCAGTGTTTTCTCTCTCCCCCACCCAGGTTGTCTCACCCTCCCCCTAAACTTTTCTCTCTCCCCCCTTCCACCCCTTGTCTTTCTCTTCCCCCTCCCTCCCCTTGTCTTTCTCTTCCCCTCTCCCTCCCCTTGTCTTTCTCTTCCCCTCTCCCCCTCTTGTCTTTCTATTCCCCTCTCCCCCCCTTGTCTTTCTCTTCCCCTCTCCCCCTCTTGTCTTTCTCTTCCCCTCTCCCCCCTTGTCTTTCTCTTCCCCTCTCCCCCCCTTTGTCTTTCTCCCCCCTCCCCCCCTTGTCTTTCTCCTCCCCCTCCCCCCGTGTCTCTTTGCCCCCTCCCTCCTCCTCACCTTGTTTTTTGATCCCTGGTGGCTAGTGGGCGCAGCCGGGGGATGTCTGCACGATACGTGCAGACATCCTCCATGCTGCCCGACACCTCCGTCAGGGCAGCATGGTGGATGTCTGCACGTATCGTGCAGACATCCCCCGGCTGGCCGAATCTCCTGGTGGCTAGCGTGACAGACGGAGGATGTCTGCATGATACACGCAGACATCCCCCGCTGCTGCCCGGCACTTCGGCTCCTGGTGGCTAGCGGGGCAGACGGAGGATGTCTGCATGATACGCGCAGACATCCCCTGCTGCTGCCCGGTACTTCGGCTTCATCATAGAAGTCCCGGCGGTCGTGCCAGGCGGCAGCAGGGGGAGTCTGCGCTCATCGCACAGACATCCCCCGGCTGTTAGAGAGGGGGATCCAGGTCCACTGCCGCTCTGCTGGGGACCTGGATCCATGTTTTATAATCTGACCTCGATTTGAGGTCAGATTATAAGATGACCTCGAATATAAGACAAGGGGTATTTTTCAGAGCATTTATATTCGAGCAAATATGGTAGGTTAAGCACAATAGGTCACTTTATTTTGAAACTTGTGCACTTTTGCTAGGAGTGACAAACCATTTGTGCCTTGGTGCAGCTCACTTCATCACATATAGGTGCAGTATATTATCTCTATTTTGTTTAAATAAAGTTTGTTTATCATACTCTAGGTTACTTTTTTGCCACTTATATAGAAATGGAAATTTATGGAAGAATGTGAGCTTAAAAAGTATCTCTTTAGAAACTGCAATCTATTATCCCAGTTCATTGACTTTGCTTTATAATATCCATGGTTGCAAAACAAATTGTCTATGTACTGGAGATGGGAAAAGGGTAGAGTTGAGTGAACCCGAACCGCAAAGTTCGGGTTCGTACTGTTAAGATTTTTGGACCCTGGACCCAAACACGGACATTCCGAATGTCCGGGTTGGAGTTCGGGGTTCGGCGATTCATATCGCCTAACATTTAAAATTACTAGTGACTGGACAGCCATTGCTGATGCATATGTGATGCATATTTTGAATGTTATCAATATTTTTAGTTAGTCACATTCTGTGAGCATATTGCTTTACGTGTAATGTTTAATTCTGTGAGTAGACCACTCTAAAGGTTTATAATGTGTCAGTGACAATCCTGGATAGTTTACTCCAACATCCATTGTTCTGTATTAACTGGATTAACTGATTATGTTGGGTTTATTATGTCTCTTACTGTGTGTTTTGCAATTAGGTCTATATGTATGGTAATTTGGTTGCAGTCTGAAAGTCTAATGTGTTCCTAGCCCCAGTTAGTTGAAGAACTATGTTTAGTTCCACACAACCCCCCCCCCCCCCAATTGTATACTAATGTCTGTGATGTCATGTTTATGTCTTTTTATAAGTCTGTGGTGTTACACAAATAAAGTAGATCTCTGTTTAATCCTCATCATGGAGCTTGGTCTCGTACCTGGGGGTATTGGATTCGTATGATTTACTCGAGCGGCTGTTTGGTTCGTGAAGGATTTCGTATGGTTCATGTTCGGCTAATTGGAACTGCTGTTAGCTGCTTCTTCATTCGGAAAGGGAATGTCCTCAGCGATATTAACCTCTCCTATACCGGGGTGTACTGTAACACACTCCACCCAGTTACTCCGCCCACTCCAGTTGTAGACTACTGGTGGAGGCAAGAACACTTCACACAATTTCCCCAGAAATTGTAGCTTTTCGAGTTTGATTGTTGCAGTTTCTGCAATGAGTTACTCTTATTTAAAAATAAAAAAAGGTGTAGGGCCAATCATTTCAATAGTTAAATAAAAGATCCAGGTCCCACAAGTTGTCGCTTGAACTTGTGCTTGAACAGACCCTTTATGTTTGACATCTAGGCTTTCTGTAGGTTCGTAAAGGGCTCTTGTGATACTGCAAAAGTCTTTTCTAACACCACTTAAATAGGAGGAAAAAAATAATAAAAAGGACCATAGTACTTTACCCAACCTGTTAATTTTGCCCTTTTAAATTATTTGTCAGCATGGCCAAGAAAATTAAAATAGAATGATTTAGGTATTAAAATACTAGACTCTGTTAAAGTGTTTTCTATGGATACCAGCCTATGCTCCCTTGTTTGCTTAAGCAGTCACATTGTGGTTTTGAGAACCTTTCCCATATTTTAGCTGGAACTATTCAAACATTTATGATTAAAAGCCTAACGTTTGTTCAAGACAAGTGTTCATCTTTTGCTGTGCGACATGCAACAGAGCTCTATTTCAGCTATGTGAATTATAGAGTATATGCACTATGTTTTTGGAGCAAATATAACCTGCGCACTTACCAAATGTATGTACTCAGTTCTCTAGTACATTAGTATTAGACATGTGCATTTGTTTTCAGACTAATGCATTTTCAGATGAAATAAGATTTTCATAAATAACGAAAACAAAATTCTAACGAAAGGCGAATGAGCGAATGCTAAATGAATGAAGTTCATTTGTCCATTCTGTTATTCATTCATTCGGATGCTAATTGCATTACATAAGCCAAAATTGATTTGAAATTGAGTCTACATACACAATTTAAGCCAAAATTGAGATGAAAATTAGTCAAAATTAGGCTGAAATGGACCTATCAAATGCCACAGATCTGAGTCATAAGACAGTCAGTATTAATTTCGGATTAGTTCTTATTCTACATACCATTATGCCTGGGCTCGATAAACCGTGCCTTTGCCCTCATGGTCCCCTTGCCGCTGCCATTTTTTTTTTTCAGAGCGAGAGGGTAAAGTCTGTGCGGATTGCACAGACAGCAAGCTCCGCCCCCTCACGCAACTCAGTGTCGACTTTAGTTGTTGTATATGTATGTATACTAGCTTAAGGTTTGGGAATATGGATGAAAGAGCCAAATTTCATCCCCTACCTTACACTATCAAGCCTAGGCGAAATCTCTGTTAGTTTTCGGATGCCATTCAGTCGTAATGTCTTATATAATGTATTCTTATAAACAAGGTGAATTTTCCATTTGTAGAAATGAAAATAACAAAACTAAAATAATGAACAGATTTTGCCGACACAAATGCAGCAGAGGACCAAATTTGTTTCCGATGACACATTTTTTTTGCCTGATAGGATGAAAACAAAAATTTTCATTTTGCCCAACTATACTTGATATACAATTGGGGGGGGGGGGGGGGGGGGGTACAGGGGGGAAATGGCCCTCAAGGATATTTTTGTATCCTTTATCCTGGCTAAAAACCCCATAGCTTCAACTGTATTATCTCATGTAATTAATAAAATATAGCCTATATACCTAAGCTTTTACATGTTCTATATCTCATTTAGCCAAATCTACATAGAAATGTTCTCTTGCTTTTCTCCAACATTTCTGTACACATATGTAAACTCTCTGCTCTTGATTTTAAGCCACTTGGGATAATGCCCATATTTGACTTATTCATTCACATGACTCTGTAGGGAGGTGGGAGAGCAGGTTAAGAAAGTATTTTACCTCCAAGGTAGTAGAAATGAAGTGAAATCTCGTTTCTGGCTAGCTAGGCACCCACAAGCCTAGCTGAAAATATAATCCAATTAAAGTTCCTCATCGTCATCAGTACTTCACCTTTTATTATGCATTCGGCTACAGAGATAGCAGTGCTAAAAGTAATCCATCACTAGCCTAGAGGGATGGTGCAGTGGATCTGAGAAGGAGCTGTGAGAGTATCTGATAAAAAATCTTATAGTTAGAGATGAGAGACAAATGAAAGAAAGATTCATGGGACAGAAGAAAATAAAGATCTATTCTCTGTGGTAAAAGTAACTGAAATTGTCTGTAACACCTTTCTCCAGAGGTATAATAATATTTATGTAAACATAGATATTGCAGATATTTGTGTGAGGTTCAAAACGATTCACCTATATATGTGATATAAAGTAACTGTTACACATAACAATTAGGAGAAGTTATTATGACCTATTTAACAGACTTCTGTTATGACCTATTTAAAAGTCTACATGGCTTCCAGAATTCTCCTAGAGTTATTTAAATAAACATAATTGGAATTCCATGTTAAAATCATAATTCACAAAAAATGTTTTTTTTATATTTTTATGCAGAATACTATCATTCTTTGTACATCATCAATGTATCTTTATCGAGTATATTTACACAATATGCAATATTTTACGAGTGAATAATATTATTTCACTTCAAGAGCAATGGTTCCTAAACCAGTCTTACCACCGACACCCCCCTTCCCAGAGTAATGTTTATGAATCCACAAGGTCAATGGCTTACTGCAGGCGTTGACCTTGTTATACATTCCTTTTGGGTAATCCTTTTATAGTAGAAGAACGTTGTTTAACTGCAACCCATCCCCAGTGTGTTAGCCACTCCTGAAAAATGGTTGGTGAATGACACGTTTTGTACGCTGTGGCACTTATTCATAAGCTAGATGTCCCTCCAACAGATTTAGAGACTACCCAAATGCATAAATAGGGATATGTATACAATCTGGAATGTTGTTGGTCCTTGAGGACTGGTTTGGGAACCACTGTTTTAGATTAAAAAGGTTAAGATCCCGTAAGTTCACCTTTCAAAATCTCCATTACAATTCTTAATCTAAAAAAGAGAGAACTTCAAGACAAAGGCATTATATATTTCATTGTATGCTAGTATCATACACATGACGCTGCATGATTCAGAGTAAAATTACACTGTTACATCCACATTTTCTAATATTCACATTAAAGAAAAAAACAGTTGATTGATTTAAAGGAGTAAGCAAAGTAATAAGTAGGACATTTTTTAGCATGTATAGAGCCAACTTCAGTATTAGGCCGTAGGCCAAGAGATAAACACGTGTAATAAACTGGACTTCCAATTGTGTAGCAATTGTTGGGTATCTAAATCTATTTTTTAATTTGTATATATTAACATGGGTACTAAGAGGAAAATTTATTTTGGGCTATGGAACCAAACAGTGGCGTCGCTAGTGGGGGGGCTACTGGGGCTGAAGCCCTGGATCTCCCCTCCATAGCCCCGGATGGAGACTCTGACCACGCCCCCTCACGCTAGACCCCCCGCACTCGATCCGCCCCATGTATGCTGCAGTCTGGATGCTGGACAGCACCAGACTCTGCCCCTTAAGCTTAGCTCCGCCGCACACTCAACTGCACCCCCTCAAGCTTTGAATGTGAGTCTGGCAGAGTGAAAGTGAGAGTGGCAGAGTTATGACTCTGCATGTGTATGTATGTAGGTGGCAGACTGCAAGTGGGTCTGAGTGGCAGATTTATGAGTGTGCATGTGTATGTTTGGAAGTAGGTGTGAGTGGCAGAGTGTAAGTGGGTGTGAGTGGCAGAGTTATGAGTGTGCATGTGTATGCATATGAGTGGCAGACTAAGTGTGTGTAAGTTGGTCTGAGTGGCAGATTTATGAGTGTACATGTGTATGTATGTAAGTGGGTGTGAGTGGCAGATTTATGAGTGTGTGGAAGAGAGTAAGTGTGTGTGTGTGAGTGGCAGAGTTATGTGTGTGCATGTGTATATATAGGGTTGCCACCTTTTCTTCAAAAAAATAACGGCCTTGGTACTGTCTCCATAGACTTAACATTGGCCTGATGCCAATTTTTTACCGGCCTGCCAGTAGAATACCGGCCAGGTGGCAACCCTATGTAAAAATGTGAGTGGCAGAGTTATTCATCTTTATATATAGTCTTTATATTGATGGCAATGAAAGTCCATACACATGGCATTAAACATGCCATGTACCTGGTTATAGTATTAAACCCATACATTATGAATGAATGTGATGCTCATTATATTATGGGCTTTACTCATAAAAGAGAGAATTGCAGGGAAGTGAGATGGGAATTTCAAAATTAAGGCTAAAGTAGCAGAATTGGAAAAAATTGTCCCATTCAGTTAAATTTCCATCTCAATTCCCTGCACTTCTCTCTTTTATGAGGTTGATAGAAGGAGCAAACCTCCATACCTCAGCCTATTCTCCACCAGGTTTTTGACCACTTTTTATTAAAAAAATATATATTTATGATGTGCATGTGAGAGTTGCAGGTTTACACATGTGTCTGCATGGCAGAATATCTGTGCGGATAAGGGTGTCTGTGTGTAAGGTTGTCTGGATGTGTGTGTGTGTATGACAGTGTGTGAGTGTAAGGTTGTCTATGTAAGGGTATCTATGTGGGGGGTGTAAGGGTGGGTGTCTGTGTGGGGTGTGTGTGTGGTTGTCTGGATGTGTGTGTTTGTAAGACAGTGTGTGAGTGTAAGGTTGTCTATGTAAGGGTATCTATGTGGGGGGTGTAAGGGTGGGTGTCTGTGTGGGGTGTGTGTGATATCCCCTATATTATGGCATATAATGAGACTGTTGGTCTACTTTCTTGCAATGTACACAAAATATTGTGTGCTCAGTTATTTTGAAATCATGGGAATTTGCTCACGAAGAAGTTGTGTGTGTGATGTAAGTTGGTGTGTGTAAGTGGGATTGTGTGTAAGGGTGTGTGTGTATGTGTGGCTGCATGTGTATGTGTGTGTATTTGTGGCTGTGTATTTATGTGTATAAGTGTAACTTTGAATAATGTTAGTTTTTTTGTGCTGTGGTACAGTAATGCGCAGCATGAGTGTGTTATATACTCACACACTGCACATTAATGTGAGTTGTATTGCTGTTGAGACTGTGATACACTCACACACTGCACATTACTGTAAGTTTTATTGCTGTGGAGTCTGTGTTATACTCACACATTTGCACATTACTGTAAGTTTTATTGCTGTGGAGTCAGTCACACACAGACACACACACATACAGACACACGCATACAGTCGGTCAGAGGCAGACATGCAGTCAGTCACACAGTCAGTCACAGACAGACACACACACATATAGTCAGTAACAGACAGACAAACACATACAGTCAGTCACAGACACATACAGTCCATCACAGGCAGACATACACACAGTCAGTCACATAAACACACAATCAGTCACACACACACACATGCAGTCAGTCATACACACACACACACACACACACTGTCAGTCACATACACTTACACACAAGTCAGCAATTTTGTTGTTGTTTACAATAAAAAAAGTGCATCTATCAATATGTCCCCCTCCTGACTGCTATACCTCTTTCTAGCCTGGTCTGTGCCCTGCTGTTGTTTCTAGCCCTGCTGAGCGGCAAGGGCACCATGCAGGGACAACATTAACCAAGCGCCAGGTATAATTTCCTGGTGCCCAGGATTTGTTGAGCCCTGATATATACCCATATATACGTACTGTTTATTGGTGTCAATTATATCAGTCTGTATGCCGCCTAAGAATGTGAGCTTATTTACTCCACTTCTGTCAAATCTATCACGGGCTCCAGCCCCGGGTCTTTTGGAGACCTAGCAACACCCCTGGAACCAAAGTAAGTAGAGTTATTATTTAATATCAGAATACTTGTTTGAAGAGCTGACGTAAAACTGCTTGACATAAAAAAGGTAACTTACTTAACCCCTTAGTGACAAGACATTTTTACCTTGACTTTCCCTTGGTGACAATGGCTGTTTTCACATTTCTGGGGTGTTTGTGTTCAGCTGTAATTTTCTTCTCTCTCACATACTGTACCCACACAAATTATACGTTGTTTTTATCGTCATAAGAAGGGCTTTCATTAGATACCATTATGTTCATCATATCTTATAATTTACTACAAAAAAATCATAAAATATGATGAAAATTTTAAAAAACCCACTTTTTTCTAACTTTGAACTAAAATATAATTTACAAATACAATCATTAAAAAAGACCCTGTCTAAATAGTTTCTAAATGTTGTCCCGAGTTCAGAAATATGCATGTTTCCATATTTTTCGGTATTTTTTGACTTTTGACCCCAACACGAACCCTAAATGTAACCCTAACACTAAATTTAACCCCAACTCTAACCCTTATGGTATCCCTTTATATATTTTTATTTAATTTTAACCCTAACCCTTATGCAAAAAATTATTTAATTTTAACCCTATAGGCTAATCTAACATAATACTAGTTTAAATCTTTTTTTTTTTTTTACATTGCTATGTTGCTTGGTTACCTCTAGGGGCAGTCAAGCAGCATATTCAGAGCGACGGAAGTGAATTTACTTTCACTTCCGAAGCTCAGACCACCAGAGGGCATAGCCATATTGATGGAGCATGCTACTCCGTCAATAAAACTCCCACGATCGCTTCGTGTGGCGATTGTGGGTGCCCCAGGAAGGAAATTTCGGTGCTGGCTATTGCCTCGACATCGAGGCAATAGACCAGCACCTATAAAGCAGTTGTTGCTTGATTCACCGCAGGACGTGAGTTTCCGGCAGGACGTGCCTGGCACTTCCATTGTTGCGAAGGGGTTAATTAGATTAGTCCTGTTAGGGAAATAATTTAGGTAATAGCTGGGCCCCTGCCACTGATGTATTTAAAGGGACTGTCTGGTGCCCAAAATGCATCTTCCAGATGTTAATCCATATTAATGGGCTTTCACAGTACTTTAAAATGCATGTTTACCATTTTTTGTAATCAACACTTTTTTATATGTAATAAATATGCTATTGAAAAATGCATTTCTTGTTTTCATTTTCATCCTCTGCACCCACAATGCACCCAGGAATTATCCCAGAACCAAAATGACACCCATGATTTGCCTAATCACTCAGATTGCACACACAGGATTTACCTGAGCCCCCAGGTACCCAGTCCGCCGATAAAGCTCACACTCTAATGTAAATCAGCCCCCCAATAAAGCTCATGCTCTAATGTAAATCAGCCCCCCAATAAAGCTCACGCTCTAATGTAATTAATTTTAACACTAAAGCTTTTTATTAGTTATTTACCTGTGGTATGTTGTTTAAACATATATTTCTATTCCATTGTTGTTTCTATCTAAATTGTATGTAGAGAGACATCTTATGCATATCACTGTAGTTTGTTATTGCATACAGCGTGTACAGTGAATCGACCTGTGTGTGTTGCTAGGGATAATAATGGTTAGAACGGTAATTGCTTACTATTTAACTTATTTTGTAATTATTGTTCACTTCCGTTTTTTGCTCTATATATATGCTTACACTACAGATGGTAATTGGGTCTCTCTTGAGAAAGGAATTTTTTGCCGAAACGTTGGGTTTACCTTGTGGCCCTCCTGTCATAGTTACAATTGCTGCTGTATGTACTGTTTTTTAGTGCAAAGCTGATTATCATCTTCATTACTATTTTGTATGTAAGTAAATTTGTGTACCTGTAGGGTAATTATGTCATTGTGATATTTTCTTTATATATAATTTATTTTGTATTTTTGTATTATCATAATTAATATTTGACACTACATCTATATCACTGTAGTTATTGTGTGTTCACCTTCTATTCTATTTTTTTGCTTGTTAATTCTTGGGCTTTTTGTCAGATTTCCCCTGGGGTGATGCAACTCTACTTTATTTGTTGTATGTAATTGAGCCTTAGTTGTGGTGTGCTTCGTTAATATTTATATTTTTGTATTATGTTTGCAGTTACCCATTTTCCCATAATCCTCAGCCTGGCTGAGCATTATGAGACATAAACAACCCATACAAAGTAGATGTTAGCTGTGAACTACCATTCTCATGAAGCTCAGCCAGCCAAAATACACCATAATGCTGGCTGAGCCCAGGGCCGTCTTTAACGCGGGGCAAACGGGGCAGCTGCCCTGGGCCCAGTTACTCCTGGGGGGCCCAAGGCAGCTGTCCCATGGGCCCCCAGCCCCTGCTTGCTGTTTGTGAACGTTTTTTCCGGCAAGCCGCATCCGCTGGATGCGAAGACCGAAAAAAAAAAAAAAAAAAAGGGAAGACTGCACGGAGGAGACATCCGGCCGGGGACACGGAACAGCAGCAATCAGTGAGTACTGGGGGGGGGGGGGGGGGGGGGGGGCTTTGTTGGGGGAATACAGGCATCTGAATGGCACAATATTACTGGGCTCTGACTGGCACAATATTAGTGGGGTCTGAGGGGCACAATATTACTGGGCTCTGACTGGCACAATATTAGTGGGGTCTGAGTGGCACAATATTACAGGCATCTGACTGGCACAATATTACTGGGCTCTGAGGGGCACAATATTACTGGGCTCTGACTGGCACAATATTATTGGGGTCTGAGGGGCACAATATTACAGGCATCTGACTGGCACAATATTAGTGGGGTCTGAGGGGCACAATATTACAGGCATCTGACTGGCACAATATTAGTGGGGTCTGAGGGGCACAATATTACAGGCATCTGACTGGCACAATATTAGTGGGGTCTGAGGGGCAAAATATTACAGGCATCTGACTGGCACAATATTAGTGGGGTCTGAGGGGCACAATATTACTGGGCTCTGACTGGCACACTATTACTGGGCTCTGACTGGCATAATATTACTGGACTCTGACTGGCACAATATTACTGGGCTCTGACTGGCACAATATTCCTAGGCTCTGACTGGCACAATATTCCTAGGCTCTGACTGGCACAATATTACTGGGCTCGGACTGGCATAATATTACTGGGCTCTGACTGACACAATATTACTGGCATCTGACTGGCACAATATTACTGGGCTCTGACTGGCATAATATTACTGGGCTCTAACTGGCACAATATTACTGGGCTCTGACTGGCACAATATTACTGGGCTCTGACTGGCACAATATTACTGGGCTCTTACTGGCACAATATTCCTGGGCTCTGACTAGCACAATATTACTGGCATCTGACTGGCACAATATTTCTGGTATCTGACTGGCACAATATTACTGGGCTCTGAATGGCCCAATATTCCTCGTATATGACTGGCACCATATTACTGGGCTCTGACTGGCATAATATTACTGGGCTCTGACTGGCACAATATTACTGGGCTATTACTAGCACAATATTACTGGGCTCTGACTGGCACAATATTACTGAGCTCTGACTGGCATAATATTACTGGGCTCTGACTGGCACAATATTCCTGGGCTCTGACTAGCACAATATTCCTGGGCTCTGACTGGCACAATATTACTGGTATCTGACTGGCACAATATTACTGGTATCTGACTGGCACAATATTACTGGGCTCTGACTGGCACAATATTACTGGGCTCTGACTGGCACAATATTCCTGGTATCTGATTGGCACTATATTCCTGGGCTCTGAATGTCACAATATTACAGGCATCTGACTGGCACAATATTCCTGGGCTCTGACTGGCACAATATTCCTGGGCTCTGACTGGCACAATATTCCTGGGCTCTGAATGGCACAATATTACTGGGCTCTGACTAGCACAATATTACTGGGCTCTGACTGGCACTATATTCCTGGGCTCTGAATGTCACAATATTACAGGCATCTGACTGGCACAATATTCCTGGGCTCTGACTGGCACAATATTCCTGGGCTCTGACTGGCACAATATTACTGGGCTCTGAATGTCACAATATTACTGGTATCTGACTGGCACAATATTACTGGGCTCTGAATGGCACAACAATTATGGCATCTTAATGGTACAATAATACTGGTATCTTAATGGGCAAATTGGCTGGGGCATCTTAATAGTACAATATTACTGGTATCTGAATGGCACAATAATATTGGCATTTTAATTTTGAAACATGTCTGTAGCATATTTATGGCAAAATAATACTGAATATTAATGGCAAAATAATATTGGCATATTGATGGGCACATTGACTGTGGCATATTTAATGGACAAAGGGTGTCATATTTTAACAGGCAACCTGTCTGTTGCATATGCAATGACAAAGTAACTGTGGCATGTTCTCTGGGGAAAAATAGCATGTACTATGGGGAAAAATGTCAATGTGGCTTTTTTCTGCATGGGCAGTTCAGTGGAACAAAGTTAAACTGGTATATTCTGTGGGGCAAATTTACACTGTAGCATGCGAAATTGTGTGGGTTCAATATGAGTGCAAGCCATGTGCTGTGGGTGCAATATAGGTGCATGACAAGTGCTGTGGCTACTGTATGGGGCTGTGTTAAGTCCTTTAGGTTCAATGTGGGTGCAGAAAAGGGGAATAAAAACAAGAAATGCAACTCTTCAGTAACATTTTTATTACCGTATATACTAGAGTATAAGCTGAGTTTTTCAGCACAATTTTTGTGCTGCTCTGTCCCCCGGTGCTCTGAAGGTGCGTGGCTGTGAGGGAAGCGTTGTGAGCTTCCCTCCAGCCGCGCGGTCAATAACGAGCATACTAAGGGATAATATCCTGCCATATTGGGGGCAATATCCTGGCATATTGGGGGAAATATCCTGGCATATTGGGGGCAATATCCTGGCATATTGGGGGAAATATCCTGGCATATTGGGGCAATATCCTGGCATATTGGGGGAAATATCCTGGCATATTGGGGGAAATATCCTGGCATATTGGGGGAAATATCCTGGCATATTGGGGGCAATATCCTGGCATATTGGGGGCAATATCCTGGCATATTAAATGGCATATTGGGGGGCAATATTTACCAGTAGCTGTCTCATTTTCCACCCTAGGCTTATACTCGAGTCAATATTTTTTCCCAGTTCTTTGTGGTAAAATTAGGTGCCTCGGCTTATATTCGGGTCGGCTTATACTCGAGTATATACGGTACATATGAAAATAGTTGAATATAATATTAAGAAGTCCATATAAGTATAAATGCAACTAGTGAGAGAGAGTGAGATGTGTATAGATATTTATAAATATATATGAACGTATGTAAGTGCTCTCTAATATCTGTGTATATTTTTGTCATTTGGGTAATGAGTAGTTGTAGTACAGTGTTGCATAATAAGATGGTATACATATTGCAGCCATATATACACATTTTGTATCCAAAAATACAGTTTATACACTGCAATTATACACGTAATATACACATTTTATTCAATGCAATAAAAATACTCACTGCAAGAAAAATCCAACTGTGTGTGTGCTTATTTTTATGTTTTTTTTTGTGTGTGTGTGTGGGGGGGGGGGGGGGAGGGGAGGTAACATTGCGATGGATGGAGTGATTGCATGCAGGGGAGGGGGCAGGGTCCAGGGGGCCCAAGCAAATGCTTGCCCAGAGTCCAATCACTATTAAAGACGGCCCTGGCTGAGCCTCATCGAAAGGATGGTCCACAACAGCAAACAGACAAACTAATGTTAGTCTCCCATCCTATGTCCTTAATTTTGTTTGGTGCAGAGGGGTCAGCTACGTGTATTACGTATAATACATGTAGTAAAAAACTAATAAACATAAACCTATATACACAGGTGTACATGTCGAGTAAGAGTGTATCACAAATGATAGCCAATGGACATAAAGGCAATACATCATTGTAGTAGAGTGATTCTGTATCCTAACAAGTTTCAAAATTTTGGAATAAATATGTGATGCCAGTTCAGGAGAACTTTCCAACTTAGGTTTAAATGGACAGTCTAGTCCCCAAATTCACTTTGGTGCAAGATGAAGATTGCTGTTTGTATAGTGCAGAGACTTGTTTTCCCAGTGTGATTTGATGAAGGCATTTTGCATAAATCACATCTTTAATATTTGACTCAAGCCCTCCCCAGCGATTAAACTGCATGTTTATTGCAGGTGCAGCAACACTGATTATATAGAGACTGGAGGTGGGCAAATCCTATTGTTCCTTGTTGCCTTATTATCTCTGTTTACATAGAACATATGACATCTTTCCATTATTGATTATGGGGTCTACGCACCAAAAGGTGAAGTGGAGATGAGATGATCATTTCATCTCACCAACTCAACTATACATTGTGCAGGGATATACCTGGTGAATTTTGGAAATATATGACCTCCCACTGATTTAGCAATGCATTCAGAGGGGCCAACTCTGCTCTTCTTGCAGGAGAAGCTCAAAGGTTTGTCCCTGCACAATACATTGAAATGTCAGTGAGATGAAATGCTCATCCTCAACCTGCTTGTACCTCATGTTTAGTGAATAGTTCTCTATGTGTTTGTTTTAGCATTGTTTCAGAGCATTTGAATCTTTTTTCTGAATTCAGCACCAGTAATAAACCTCTGATCCCCTTGATTTAATTTCACAGGTGGGTGGGAGATTGCAGTAGCACAGCTCCTGTTTTCTGTTACCATTAATAGTACTAGCACTGTGCTGTCATCGCTGCCATTTTGCTTCGGAATCGTTTTCATTGAATCACCATTAGTGCATACCACCCTTCCAACCACCTTTGGCTCAATTCTGAAACAGAGCTGAGAGTAAACCAGTGTGCAGTTGGGTTTACTGTAGATAAAAGCAACCCAAGTTGAGGTTCTCTTTAAGCAGTCATCTTCTTAGTATACAGATAAAAAAGAGTCTTTCTGATTTCTAAATATTTTTCACCTTAGTAATAAATCAAAATAAATTTGCCAATATTTAAAAAAATATTTGTACAGTGCCAAGATTAAAATGGTGTAGGCTTGCAAGCTAGAGAATTTTAGAGCCTGTCCATGAGGATAAGATTCCTTTTGATTTGTTTAATAATACTGAGTAAGGTAGTCTTAACTCGTAAGAATGCTCTTAATGGACAATTTTTTTGTTTTATATCTAATGTGTTTTTATTAGATTACCGGGAACAAAATGACATCATTAAATCTAGCCACAAAATTTGGGCCTAACTTGTTGCACAAGCAGAAGTCTTCAGACAATGAGTTTACAGTACAGTGCACCGCCCGGGCTGAAGAAAGTACTATTATTATTAGTGTTGTACAGAAAATGATTGAAAACTATGAAAGCCTATTTATGGTAAGTGAATTTTATTCTAAATAACTGGAGAAAACCAGCTCTGTGCCATGTACTTTTATACAGGAAACTATTATCCAGGATCACCTAAGTTAAAATGCAAATGTGATGTGATTTCATTATTTAGAGTGGTGCCTATAGCCAAACATATTAACACTTCAGGGCTCAGCAGGGATAGACAAAGTGTATGTAGGTGAACCACAGTGTCTGTGACAGGTCTGTGAAGATTCATAGAGCATCATTAAGTTGTCCACCAAATGCCCACTCAATGTCCACCATGGTACACAGATTGTTGAGTTTAATATAAATCCTAGTCCAGGAATCTCTTCAACCCCAAATCAACAGGATATCATGTGCAACAGCACTCCACTAAAAGAAAATCAGTATCTCAGATTTACCTTAATGTGACTGCATAAGTGAGCTTACAATAGGCAATTAAGCAGAGCTGACCATGCTTGAGTCATTTCACACTGATGGTACTTCATCGAAAGTTACATTTACTGTGCGTACTCCATTTTCAAATTTTTTTACAATTACAGATCAGTGACACTACATGTCACATTGTTAAACTATGAAACTATATATTTACTGTGCAGGCTTCATAACATATTCAGTTTTTTCCTCCACACCACCAGTAGATATGCTTTTTATCCACAGTTCAGCAAATGCAATCCACAAATAAATCCACGGGTGTGAAAGCAGAAAACTTTGTATGCTACATTCACACCATTATAACTTCATGTGTTTTTTCAAACGACTTAAGGGCTATCTACAACTATTATTTATTAAGTTGTTTTTAACTGTGTCATATACATTTTTTTTTATACATTTTTATAAATCATTTTTTAAATTGATAGTTTGAAATTTTTCTTTTTATAACCATTCAAGGCACCTGCACCACTCTGCTGTAACTTAAAGACTATAAATACTATAAGATAGAGTGAAGTTCACTTGGTATCCATCCATAGTCTATATCCCTGATAATATACTGACTTGTGTTGAGGATGTGCTGAGTCCTGGAGGTTTATACATATTCTCCTAAACACCTGATAAGAACTTCAATTTACAGTACACCCTCCAGTCAGAGTACCAGTGGCACTGGGTAAAAATCTGCTAATTAGTTAACATGTAGTAGAGATTCCACAGTGGCTAATCCTTTTTTTTGTTTTTGTTTTGTTTTTCTTTTTTCTCTTTTATTTTTCCTTTTTAAAAAAAAATAAATCTTCTTTATTTAAACAAGCGTTAAGACATATAAAAATCACAATAATACACAATAACTTCGAGTTATCTATTGTTTTAATTTACATTACACATAACATTTAGTGCCGAGGATTTTCCTACACTCACAGTAAAATCCGCTTTCCTACAGCGGCTACTGCGTCTGGTGGGGGGGGGGGGGGGGGGGGTTGATTTGATGTTTACTCGTCAGAACCCACCTCGGGGGGGAAATTTATCTAACCACGGTTGCCAGACTTTATAAAACCCCATTTAGATTGTTATTTACTTTAAAGTAGCCTATTTCCATCTCCCCGAAGTGAGTCATTAAATTTCTAACAAGTGAATTCTCCCTATCTGTCTCCATCTACAGCCAATGCATAATTTCATAGCCAGAAACAATTGGACAGCCAATTTGTTTCCCTTGGTCATTGAGTCCATCTAGGTCTTCATGAAATAAAGCTCTCTCAGCGCTTTGGGGGATATATTGTAATGCAGGATGTCAGTCAAAACCGAAAAATCCTTTTTCCAGGTCTTTAACATCCAAACACTCCCACCATACATGAATGTAGCTACCCTCTCTTCTGTGACATCTCCAGCAATTTGAGCTAATTGATGCATGAATCCTGTTCATAATTACTGGGACACGGTACCATCTGAACGCTAACTTGAATTGCATCTCTTGTAGATTAAGGCAGTGTGTCGATCTCCTAGTCTATGTCCATCCCTTCACCCATACTTCATAATCCCTATTCACTTTAAGATCTCCATTCCGCTTCTTCCAGGTGGCTGGGACTGGGATTAAAGCTTCCAGAAGGCAATGCCATTTCCCCATTACAGAAGGGAATACCATTTCTAATTGGCTTATACAATTTTGCTTAGTAGATTTAAATGCATGGTGCCTTATATAGTGGAGGAAGTGAGAGTTTAATTCAAACGCAGGCAACGTTTCCACCCTCACGTGTTTTCTTCAAGCCTAGCGTAAGGTGTTTCACAAAGCTTTATATATAGTGCACTCACAATTGGCAAACATGATTAACAAATAAGTGATAATTAACAATCAATATACAATCAATAATTCAATAAATTATATTACAGTGATCATTATATGTGAGTAAAGCATAATTAAAATACAAAATAACAGGAGCAATCTATTTATAAAAAATATATCAAGTGAAATATAATTAAAAAATGTGTCATAAAGTGAAGGGGGCTAACGTTCATATTTAAATCCAATTATCATCATATATTAAGTCCCCTTAGTTAACCTACAATAATATAACATGAAGTGTATAGCACAATAAATGAACCATCATATTCTCATATATAAAAGAAACTGTAAATTCCATGTAACATATCATGATATGTTACATGGAATTTACAGTTTCTTTTATATATGAGAATATGATGGTTATCTTACATTCTCTCTTTCCAACCTGTATCTCTCTTATGCTTGCTGCTCTACGAATCCTAACTGTCAAAGTTTCCAAAGAGAGAATGTAAAGAAGGGGGCCAGGGGGCATCCCTGGCGAGTCCCATTCCTCACATTAAACCGATCTGACCTTAAGCCGGGGCCTATAATCTTCGCTAACGGAGTCGTGTAGAGAGCCATGACCGAGCCGATTAGGGCCTCCCCAAAATTATACGTCTCCAACACTTGTTGTAAGAATTCCCAGTCAACCCGGTCAATGGCCTTCTCAGCGTCGAGGGCCAGCATTGCCGCCGGCATCCGCCGTTTAGTTATAAAGTCGATTGATCATTTTCCTAGTGTTACCGGTGGCCTGGCGCCCCTTAACATATCCTGTCTGATCAATATGGACAATAGATGAAAAAATAGGTTCAAGTCTATTTGCTATAATTGAAGAATATATCTTAGTATCTATAGTAATCAGTGAAATGGGCCTATAGTTGCCAACTAGGGTGATTTATCTTGCTTAGGAATTGGCGTAACAACCCCCTGCAACATCTCCTCTGGAAAAGAGCCTCTACTCCTTATCTCATTAAATGCCTCAACCATATGGGTAGCTATTATTTTGGTGGGGCTTTTATCAAAAAAGGGCAGTGAATCCATCCGAGTCTTGTGCCTTATTATTTTTAAGGTTTTTTATTATAACCTCCAGTAAAGTGAAGGGGGCTTCCAGCCAGCTTTGTTGCTGCTGATTGATTTTAGGAAGGTCTGTGTGAGTAAAATAGTCTTTCATGGCTTCAATATCATTTGTACGCACTAGATTATATAGCCCTGAATAAAAGTTCTTAAAAGCTCCACTGATGTCTTGTGGACTTAAATGTGTTTTCCCTTTGTCTACTATCCTAAAGATCCTAGATCTCAGATTATTAACCTTAAGCTGGTTTGACATTAATTTGTCCGCTTTATTTCCCAGATAGAACCATTTCTGCTTAGCTCTTTTCATTCAGTTCTTGTTGCCGTATGTATAATTGTTCCCTAATTTCTCTCTTCAATTGATCAATCTCTTTAGTTCTATTCTCACATAGCGATGATTTATTTAATCTATTTACTTATTCCAGTCTAATGGTTATATATGCTAAGTTTTGATTCCCCCTTTTTTTTTAGCTTGTGCTCCCAGCTTAATAAAATGTCCTCAAGCAACACACTTAGAGGCACACCATACATTGGAGTTGTTTATCTCTCCATTAGTATTGTCAAGAAAGTAGTTATGGGCCATTTTTTGGGTACTCGCTATATTTGTTTGATCTGCCAACAGAAAATCGTTCATCCTCCATGATCTCCTGATCCGTATGATCTCTTCCTTAATATCTATGACAACCAGGTCGTGATCCGACCAGACTATTGCTTTTATACTTGCATTAGAGCACAGATTAAAAGTATTTCGATCCACGAGAATCATGTCTATTTGTGAATAGGATTTGTGTCTATTGGAGAAGAATGTAAAGTCCCTCTCCAGGCATCATAAAGTTGGAATCTGCCCAGCATGATTTGAAAAGCCCTTGCTAAGCCTCACTTGGTGATATCGCTTTAATACCAGGCCTACGCCTATCCAACTCTGGATCCTTGACACAATTAAAGTCCCCCAAAACAACCAATGATCCCTGAACGTAGTCATGGATCTGGTTTAAAGTTTTATTGATAAAGTGCATAGGGCTGATATTGGGGGCGTAGATGTTTAATATAGAGAAGAGTTTATCATTCAGTTTACAAACTAAGAAAATGAATCTTCCCTCCAAACCTGCCTTCTTGTAGATCTGCTCATTTTTATGTCCTTTGATATCAAAATAGCCACTCCATGGAAGCATATTCTACGTGTGGGACAATTTTGGATTGGAGTCTGTGTGTGTCTACATCTCTAAGATGTGTCTCTTGTATACTTGCTATGTCAATTCTTCCCAGGCGTAGAAATTCAGTCAGAGTGAGTCTACCTTGAGGATATTAAGTCCCTGAACGTTTAAAGTTAAAAACCGCAAGTACCCCATTTGACTGTTCATCCATCGCTCCCTTCTCCACTCTCCCCACCAGACGCAGCATACACAAGTCCATGCACTGACATCCTGACTCTAACATAAACAGACAATACACAATAATACAACAGACAATACGCAATAATACATTAACTCTAACCCCCACCCACCCTGTTTGGGGACAATCCCAGACCCCAAACCCTCCTTCCTCCTTGATGCATTGAACCTGCATCTATTCAAAATCTATCTGTCATTCTAGTATGATTCACAGGTTTAATTTAATTATTTCCATAAGCGACAACAACAACCCAATGTCCTTTTCCATCAAATCAAACAATGTTGCTTCCATCACCTATATTAAGCAAGTGTAAAAATACTATTATCCTTGATTACAGTCTACTAAAATCCTCCTGCCATCATCAGGTGCAAATATACCAGTGAGAATAGTGGGCCAAATTTGGCTATAGATATACATCTAACGTGCTAAATAATCACCATCTTCCATAATTATGTTCTGTTATATATTAATATTAAATTAGTTTAAGTTAGTTGTTTCTTCATTGCTTCAGTTCAAGATCAATTGGTGAGTCATGTGACCTTCTCAGTAAGATAAAATAGTGCACCACCCGTGACAAAGCCTCTAATACCAAGTAATCACCATTTTCCATAGTTAGGTACTGTTATGTTATTTATATGAAAGAGAGAGAGGGGCGGGGGACAGAAATAAAGACAAAAAAAGAGCCACCACTTTAAAAAGAGGGAGAGAAAAGATCCCCAGTGGACACACACTCTTTTTACTTTTTCTCAGATCCCTTATCACTATGTTTAAGAAGCCAGTCTTTTGCCTGTTATTGATGTTATTGATAGTGTAGGAATAGTCTGTGTGTCTAATTCATCTGATATTGGCCGTTTTCAAAGATTCTGTAAAAAAAACAAATGTCCTTCTTTTATTCCACGTGGCCACTGAAAGATCTTAAAAAAGGGATATGTTCTTAAATTTGGAATATGTAGGGGTGAAGTTTTATTCGCCATGGTTACTTTTGAAAAGCGAATAGTGACATCTCTTCCGGAAGATTTACTGGTTTGTATGTACGATGTATTCTTTCTATTGATTACTCTTCCTTTGCCTCTTATACTCACATTTCCATAAAAAGTTCGCTCACAAAGGATCTTAATTTGGTTTGGGACACTTGTTTGGAGATGCCTCGTATGCTAATGTTCTTTTGTCTCGCTCTGCCCTTTGCGTTACTGATCTTCTCTTCCATTTTATTCATTGATATCTTTAGTTCCTGTATCTGGTCACTCAGGGCATTGTTCCCAAATTCCAGACTTTCTATTCCGTGTTCACAAGTAAAGATTTTTTCTTTCAGTCTGGAGACATTTTCATTTGTGTCCTTAAAATGTTTGTCCAGTTCTAATTTGAACAGAGTTAGTTGCTTGTCCAAGCAAACTTGTAAGTAATCCTGGGTCAACACAATGCGAGAGTTCTCTTTCTGAATGAGAGGTATCTAATTCAATCTCTTCCAAGTTTGATACTTCCGAGTCTGTTTGTAGTGAGGAATATTATTGAATTTTATTAATCTGGGGCGAGAAAAGTGATGTAATCATTTTTTTCCTGACCAGACCCTGAGAGTCTGTTTTTTCTTCTCTTTATACTTGTCTTTTTCTTTTTTAGTGGCCTGTTTGCTGTCTTGCCCTCTTTTTGTTGCCATGTTTTTTATATATTTTGTGTCGAGGCCAGCAGATTCTGTTACTTCCCTTTCCTCCTCTCTCTTCCCTCTTTCTTTAACGTATTATCCTCGTAGATTTATTCTAAGGCATGTCTGGTTTAGAGCCTGGTTTAGGTTCAATTTCTCTATCTCAGTTAGTAATGAGAATATCACTTCAGATTGCCTTTGGGCCTCTGTAAGATTTGATCTTAATGCCCACTCTAGCCTTACAATATTACCAATGCGCCCCTTAGATATGTATATTAGGAGTCCTAAATGCTTACGTACAGGACAAGTTCTCTTCTTAAGAAGTTAGATTTATTTTTCCTTTCTTATATGCACTTACTTTTAAATCCTTCTATAATCAAGGACACCCAAGATACCCAAAAGAAATGCAAATATGCAACAATTCAAAATTAGGTCAGCGCACACTCCTCAGTGGGGCCTCCAAGGAGTCCGGGACATGCTGGAAGCAAAGACGAAATCTCCAGAGAAAGTCCTCTCTTGATCTGGGGTATGGTGGGGGGCAAGGTGAGGTAACAACTTGAGCAATGTCACTTAGACTAGGCACACAAATTACCCAGGGACTTAATTCTCCCCAAAAGAGAGGATGTTTGAATACATTTTGTGAGATAATAGAATTGACGTAAGGTTTTGTTAAGAGACCCTCTGGGTGGAACATCCGGAGAGACTCTGGAGATGTTCAGACTATACATCAGTATTTTTTTCTATCTTAGAGGGCAAAAAGAAGAAGCTGTGGGGTGGCAACTATATTTTCAAACAGAGTGAAGTTTGAATGCATGCATGAGATCAAGGATCCAGATGGAAGATATCATATATTACTTGCTAAAATCAATGATATCGTGTATAGATTACTTAATATTTATGACCCCAACCAGTCTCCCGCCAAATTTCTAAGAGACATCATGTGCATAACCAGGTGCATTGCTAGGTCACCAAATGATCTGGGGCTAGAGCCCAGATGAGCTGAGTCCCATACACACTCCGTCTCACACACACACTATGTCTCGCTCTCTCTCAAACACTTGGTCTCGCTCTCTCTCACACGCTCCGTCTTGGTTTCTCTCACACACCCCGTCTCCCTCTCTTTCTTACACACCCCGTCTCCCTCTCTTTCTTACACATCCCGTCTCCCTCTCTTTCTCTCACACACAGTCTCTCTTTCTTTCTCACACACACAGTCTCTTTCTTTCTCACACACACTGTCTCTCTCTCTTTCTCACACACACCGTCTCTCTCTCTCTTTCTCACACACACTTCTCTCTCTTTCTCACACACACACACACGTCTCTCTCTCTTTCTCACAAACACCGTCTCTCTCTCTCTCTCTTTCTCACACACACACGTCTCTCTCTCTTTCTCACACACACACGTCTCTCTCTCTTTCTCACACACCCCATCTCCCTCTCTTTCTCACACACTCATCTCCCTCTTTATCACACACATCGTCTCTCTCTCTTTCTTACACACACATACATCCTGTTCCAAATTATGATGCAAATGATATTTTTCTAATTTACCTAAATAATTGATGTAAATAACAGTCAGCATAATTATCATGTTATCAACTATTTAGAGTACAATTCAAACAAACCTAATGATAACAGTATTTTTTTTTTACATAAAAAACTTACAATGCACTGTTCCAAATTATTACGCACAGTAAATTACAAATGAAAATGAGGGTAAGGGACTTCATTTAGGGAAAAAGACTAATGAATCTTTTGATGCATGTAAGTTTACAGAGGAAGAGGTTTTACTTCAGCTGTCTAAAGTAAAGACAAATAAGTCGATGGGACCTGATGGGATACATCCAAAGTTATTAAAAGAACTTAGTGGTGTACTAGCAAAACCGTTAACAGATTTATTTAACCAATCATTGTTAACGGGAGTAGTTCCAGAAGATTGGAAATTAGCTAATGTTGTGCCCATTCACAAGAAAGGTAGTAGGGAGGAGGTGGGCAACTATAGACCAGTAAGTCTTACTTCAGTAGTGGGGAAAATAATGGAAACCTTGTTAAAGAATAGGATTGTAGAACATCTAAAGTCGCTTGGATTTCAAGATCAGTATGGGTTTACTTCAGGGAGATCATGCCAAACTAATCTTATTGATTTTTTTGATTGGGAAACTAAAATAATAGATCAGGGTGGTGCAGTAGACATTGCTTACCTAGATTTCAGTAAGGCTTTTGATGCTGTCGCACATAGAAGGCTTATCAATAAACTGAAATCTTTGAGTTTGGATTTCAATATTGTTGAATGGATTAGACAATGGCTGAGTGACAGGCAACAGAGGGTTGTAGTCAATGGGGTATATTCGATGCAAGGTCTTGTTACTAGTGGGGTACCTCAGGGATCTGTTCTTGGACCCATTCTCTTTAATATTTTTTTTAGCGATATTGCAGAAGGTCTTGTTGGCAAAGTATGTCTTTTTGCTGATGATACAAAGATTTGCAGCAGGGTTGATATTCATGGAGGGATAAGCCAAATGGCAAATGATTTAGCTAAACTAGAAAAATGGTCAGAGCAGTGGCAACTGACATTTAATGTGGACAAGTGCAAGATTATGCACCTTGGGCGTAAAAACCCAAAAGCAGAATGTATTTGGTACAGTCCTAACCTCAACATCTGAGGAAAGGGATTTCGGAGTAATAATTTCAGAGGACTTGAAGGTAGGTAGGCAATGCAATAGAGCAGCAGGAAATGCTAGCAGAATGCTTGGTTGCATTGGGAGAGGTATTAGCAGTAGGAAGAGGGAAGTGCTCATGCCATTGTACAGAGCACTGGTGGGACCTCACTTGGAGTATTGTACGCAGTTCTGGAGACCGTATCTCCAGAAGGATATTGATACTTTGGAGAGAGTTCAGAGAAGGGCTACTAAACTGGTTCATAGGTTGAAGGATAAAACTTACCAGGAAAGGTTAAAGCATCTTAACATGTATAGCTTGGAAGAAAGACGTAACAGGGGGGATATGATAGAAACATTTAAATACATAAAGGGAATCAACACGGTAAAGGAAGAGAGTATATTTAAAAGAAGAAAAACTACCACAACTAGAGGACATAGTCTTAAATTAGAGGGGCAACGATTTAAAAGTAATATCAGGAAGTATTACTTTACTGAGAGGGTAGTGGATGTATGGAATAGCCTGCCAGCAGAAGTGGTAGAGGTAAACACAGTCAAGGATTTTAAGCATGCGTGGGATAGACACAAGGCTATCCTAGCTATAAGACTGGGAATGGGGGACTAATAAAAGTACTCAAAACAAATTGGGCAGACTAGATGGACCGAATGGTTCTTATCTGCCGACACATTCTATGTTTCTATGTTTCTAAATTTCAAAACACTTTATAGGTTGTAAAGAACTGGAAATTGTCATTTGTTGTGTTTGCAGCATATTTACTGAAATAAAAATCTATTTCAATCAAACTTTTAACTTTTTAAACATTTTAACTTTTTAAAGATTTTAACAGGTCAGATTACATTTTAACATAGGACCCCTTATTTGAAAGCAGCTTCCAAAGTCTTGCATCCATTGAACTTGTGAGTTTTTGGACAGTTCATGCTTGAATTTGTTTGCAAGTTGTCAGAATAGACTCTCAGAACTGCTGTTTGGATGTAAACTGCCTCCCACCCGCATAGATCTTTTGCTTGAGGATGCGCCAAAGGTTCTCAATGGTATTGAGGATGGAAGCCACACCATGACTTTATCTCCTTTTATCCCCATAGCAGCCATTGATGCAGAGGTATTCTTTGCCGCATGAGATGGTGCATTGTCATGCATGAAGATGATTTTATTACGGAAATCATAGTTCTTCCTTCTGTACCAGGGAAGAAAGTGGTCAGTCAGAAACTCCACATACTTTGCAGAGGTCATATTTACACCTTCGGGGAGCCTAAAGGTGCCGACCAGCTCTCTTCCCATGATTCCGGCCCAAAACATGACTCCACCACTGCCTTGCTGACGTCGCAGCCTTGTTGGAACAGGGTGGCCATCCACCAACCATCCACTACTCCATCCATCTGGACCATCCAGGGTTGCACGGCACTCATCAGTGAACAGGACTGTTTGAAAATTAGTCTTCATGTATTTTTCTGCCCAATGCAGCCATTTCTGCTTGTGAGCATTGGTTAGTGGTGGCCGAATAGAAGGTTTATACACAGTTGCAAGACTCTGGAGAACTCTACACCTTGATGTCCGTGGGACTCCAGAGGCACTAGCAGCTTCAAATATCTTTTTGCTGCAATGTAATGGTATTTTAGCAGCTGCTCTCTTGATCCGATGCATGGATCTGGCAGAAATCTTCCTCAATGTGCCTTTATCTGCACAAACCCGTCTGTGCTCTGAATCAGCCACAAATGTCTTAATAGTGCGATGATCACGCTTAAGTTTTCGTGAAATATCTAATGTTTTCATACCTCATCCAAGGCATTGAACTATTTCACTCTTTTCAGCAGCAGAGAAATCCTTTTTCTTCCCCATATTGCATGAAAATGGTGCTCTGCTTAATAATGTGGAACACCTTCCTTTAGTAGTTTTTCCTTAAATTGGGCTCACCTGGCAATCTAATTATCATAGGTGTCCGAGATTGTTTTCAGTGATTAAAAGAGCCCTGAGACACAATGCCATCAATGAGTTAAACTAAAAAATAAAATATTTAATCTTTGTGACACTTGATTTTTGACTCATGTTTTGCTACCTGCCTCGACCATCTTGCCTGTCTAGTGACCTTGCCTTCTAAAATTACCACATTGTACTTTGTTCCTGTTTCGTGTATGACCCGGCCTCCTGACTATACCTATCGTCCAGTACTCCCTGCTTATCTCTGCTTCAGTGTGCGGTTGCAGTCAGTGTATCAAGTCCTGGGTGTTTTTTTCAACCATAGGGTATAATACCATTCAGGTGAATAGACACTGTTCTGTCTCCAAGCCTGTTGCAGTAGCTACCAGATCATTGCATTGCGGTTCCTGTCCTCCAGTACTCTCCCAGTCCGTGACACACACACACCTAGATATATTGACACACAAACATACACTTATGCAAACACCCTTACACACAAACACAGACACCCTGACACACACACCTACACACATTGAGACACTCACACACAGTCACACTTACACGCAGATACTAACACACATTTCTTCTATTTTTTTTTAACAAATCAAAAAACCTTATAGTGTTGGTCCCCCTCCCTGCTAAGTTACCTTTGTTTGGAGGTAGGAGTACGTTTCCGACGGTGTCTGCAGCTGCAGACACCATTTCTTCTATCTCACAGCACGATGGGGGTGGAGCTTTCACCTGTTGCGCTGTGTCAGTATGGCCAGGAGGTGCAGTGACCGCAGGCACTCGCCTGAAGGCCGCGCCTTGAGGAGGAGGGGCTAGAGAGAAATCTCCCTATAGCAGCGCCTCTTCTCCTCACCCCCGCACAAGCATAAACCTTCGATTCTGGGACCATGTCTCAGACGGAGAAAAGCTCAGCTGGGGAGATTATTTTTTTTACACCCCTAGCGACGACACTGTCCGTAAAAGAACAGGTAACAGTGGGCAATCTCATTGTGGGAGTTTTAACTGTATCCTTGACAATGGATAAAAATAGAGATTATATTACCGTATTTGCTCGATTTATAAGAAGACCCCCCAAACTTTGGATATTACTTTAGGAAAAAAACTAAAAGCCTGAATATAAGACTACCCTATAGGAAAAAAAGTCTAACTTGTATATATTCACATGTAAATTGCTTTTTAATATTTAATAAAAATGATTATATTAAACAAATGCATTTCTTTTTTTATTTCCTTTTATGTGCCAATGCTGCATCTCTCTCCCCCCCTGCGTTGTCTCTCTCCCTCCCCCCAAACTTTTCTCTCAACCCCTTGTCTTTCCCTTCCCCTCTCTCCCCTCCCTCCCCTTTTCTTTCTCTCCCCTTCCCCTTGTCTTTCTCTCCCTCCCCTCCCCTTGTCTTTCTCTCCCTCCCATCCCTCTGTCTTTCTCTCCCCCCCCCCATCCATCCGAAATGTGCGGACATCCTCCATACTGCCCGACACCTCCGTCCATTATGACGGACAGCCGGTCCGTCATAATAGACGGAAGTGTAAGGCAGCATGGAGGATGTCTCTGGCTGCCCGATTCTCCCTGGTGGCTAGTGGGGCAGCGGAGGATGTCTGCGCGATGAACGTCGTGCTGGGCGGCAGCAGGGGGAGTCTGCGCTCATCGCGCAGACATCCCCTGGCTGTTAGAGAGGGGGATCCAGGTCCCCTGCAGCTCTGCGGGGGATCTGGATCCATGTCTTATAGTCTGACCTCAATTTGAGGTCAGATTATAAGACGACCTCGAATATAAGACGAGGGGTATTTTTCAGAGCATTTGCATTTTATTCAAGCAAATACGGTATATATTATATTACAACAGAGATATAGACCCTAAGCTAATACGTACATCCCAATCATTCCAAGACTTGATAAATAGAAACACTCTCTATGACTGCTGGAGGACATTCCATCCAGATATAAACCCTAAGCTAAGATGTACATCCCAATCATTCCAAGACTTGATAAATATAAACACTCTCTATGACTGCTGGAGGACATTCCATCCAAACCAGAGAGACTACATTTTTCTCTCATGTCCACCAGTCCTATTCAATACTAGATATGTTCTTTGTGAAACCTCAGCTCCTCAGTTTGACTATTAAGTCATATATTAGACCAATAGTGTGGTCGGACCATGCCCCAGTTTTCATGGAAATCAAGAATAATCCCAAACACAATGCTATAACGCATTGGAGATTAAATGAAACTCTACTAAACAATGAACTTAATTTAGGAAAATTAGCCTCGGAAATAGAAGATTTCTTGAAAGTAAATGACAACGGGGCCTGCTCATGTTCCACACTATGGTGCACCCTTAACTGCTTCTCTAGAGGGCTGCTCATCAAATTGGGCTCAAGGATGGAAAAAAAATAGAGAAAAAAATCTCCAAGAGCTGCAAATAGATTTGATAAGACTTGAGGGACTTCAGTTTGACTCTCTACGTGTATCCGAGATTTTAAATATTAGGAAGTGTATTATAGAAACAACATACTCAATGGTAAATAAAGCAAAAAAATACTTTAAAGCAAAAATGGTACCATGGCAGTAATAGAACAGGGAAACTACTCACTAGGAAACTTCAGCATAATTCCATAAATACAATAATAAAAAAAGATCACAGCTGGGGGCACAACCCATATAACACCTAAATGGATAGCAAAGGCATTTGTGGAATAGTACTAAAAATGATATAACTTGCATATTTTCTCTCCCTCAGTGGAAGCCATAAGCAAATTCCTAGATACCCTGAGACTACCGAAGATATCACAAACCAATCTTGACATGTTAAATAGTCCTTTAACTTTAATAGTGATTAGAAATACAATTAAGAACTTAAAAATTGGAAGGCACCAGGTCCCGATGGTTTTCCAGCTTTATTCTACAAGAAATTTGAACCTATTGTTGCCCCTCTACTCTTGAGGACTTTCAACGAATTCTCGAATGATAGCCACATCCCACAGGAGATGCTTAATGCGAGGATTACCCCTATTCTGCAAATGGGATAGGACCCATCAATGACATCTAACTATAGGCCCATATCACTTATTAATTCAGATATAAAAATATATTCTAAAATTATGGCTGATTATGGCGGACAAGACCCTCAAGTTTGGAGACTCCCTCACCTGATATGGTCCAATACAAAACAAATAAAGGCTTGTAGATCCCTGAATCCCATAATAAAAGACTATTTGACAACCATATACAAATCAAAGAACAAATTAGGGATTATTGACAGTCTTCTTAATAAAACACCATTAAAAGTATTGCAGTGTGATATAGGGAATATAAATCTAACAACATGGACCCAGGGAGGGGCAGCTCTAGTAGAGGATGCAGTAGAACATTGTCAGATACTCTACTTTCCCCAATTGCAGACCTGATATGAGTTGCTATCTAGAGAACTATTTTCAGACTTGAGACTAAAGTGCTATATGGCTTCAAACCACATAACCAACAGCCAGAAATGTTATCTCAGACACAAAAAAAGAGACAGATCTCTAGATCTATCAAACTAATCTATGATCTGGAAGAACTAAGTAAACCAGCTCCCTTCCTTAAATGGGAACAAGATACGAATACAAATTTACTAATAACAGATTGGCTGGGAGGAATTTCTTTAATTATAAAGAATATACATTATATATCTTTATAAGAGCTACAATATTAGATAATCTATCGTTGGTATTTCGTGCCCCAAAGACTCAATAAATCTCAAGTGGAACAACAAATATCTGCTTGAAATGCCTTTCTGAGATTGGGACGATATACCACATATGGTGGAGCTGTGATCTATTAATACCATTGAAGGAATATACAAAATGGCATTTGTGGGAGAATTACTGACCAAAAACACAGTCACATTTGCCTAAAAACATATTGATGACTCCCAAGACTTTTGGTATAATATTTTGTGGACTGATGCATCAAAAGTGGAACATTTTGGAAGACAAATGTCCTGTTACAACTGGCTTGAGCTAACATAGCATTCCACCATCAGAACATCATATCAACAGTCAAACTCAGTTTCTGCTCAAGAACCTATGGCAACCTGCCATAATTGATGGAACCATGAATTCCGCTCTCTAACAAAAATCCTGAATGTCCAGCCATTAGCTTGTGAGCTAAACTTCAAACGTAGTTGGGTTTTATAACAGGACAGTGATCTGAAGCACACAAGCAAGTCTCCCTCGGAATGGCTCAAAAGAAACACAATAAAGGTGGCAGAGTTGCCTAGACACTTAATACAATTGGGATGTTGCATGGCTTTAAACAGGTGGTTCTTGGTCAAAAGCATTTCAGTGTGGCTGAATTAACACACTTCTGGAGAGTGGACAAAAATTCCTCCACAGCGATGTAAAAGACTCATTACCATTTATCGCAAACAATCAATTGCAGTTGTAGCCACTAAGGGTGATTATTAGGTTTAGGGGCCAATGGTGACATAGGTTTTGAATAACTCTTTACCTTACATAAATGATAATTTTAAACCTGCAGTTTGTGTATATTCATTTTGTCTTAAATTGAAATTAGTTGGATGGTCTTAAATAGAAAAGTGACAATTAATCAAAATTAGAAGAAATCAGGAATACAGGGAGTGCAGAATTATTAGGCAAATGAGTATTTTGACCACATCATCATCTTTATGCATGTTGTCTTACTCCAAGCTGTATAGGCTCGAAAGCCTACTACCAATTAAGCATATTAGGTGATGTGCATCTCTGTAATGAGAAGGGGTGTGGTCTAATGACATCAACACCCTATATCAGGTGTGCATAATTATTAGGCAACTTCCTTCCTTTGGCAAAATGTGTCAAAAGAAGGACTTGACAGGCTCAGAAAAGTCAAAAATAGTGAGATATCTTGCAGAGGGATGCAGCACTCTTAAAATTGCAAAGCTTCTGAAGCGTGATCATCGAACAATCAAGCGTTTCATTCAAAATAGTCAACAGTGTCGCAAGAAGCGTGTGGAAAAACCAAGGAGCAAAATAACTGCCCATGAACTGAGAAAAGTCAAGCATGCAGCTGCCACGATGCCACTTGCCACCAGTTTGGCCATATTTCAGAGCTGCAACATCACTGGAGTGCCCAAAAGCACAAGGTGTGCAATACTCAGAGACATGGCCAAGGTAAGAAAGGCTGAAAGACGACCACCACTGAACAAGACACACAAGCTGAAACGTCAAGACTGGGCCAAGAAATATCTCAAGACTGATTTTTCTAAGGTTTTATGGACTGATGAAATGAGAGTGAGTCTTGATGGGCCAGATGGATGGGCCCGTGGCTGGATTGGTAAAGGGCAGAGAGCTCCAGTCCGACTCAGACGCCAGCAAGGTGGAGGTGGAGTACTGGTTTGGGCTGGTATCATCAAAGATGAGCTTGTGGGGCCTTTTCGGGTTGAGGATGGAGTCAAGCTCAACTCCCAGTCCTACTGCCAGTTCCTGGAAGACACCTTCTTCAAGCAGTGGTACAGGAAGAAGTCTGCATCCTTCAAGAAAAACATCATTTTCATGCAGGACAATGCTCCATCACACGCGTCCAAGTACTCCACAACGTGGCTGGCAAGAAAGGGTATAAAAGAAGAAAATCTAATGACATGGCCTCCTTGTTCACCTGATCTGAACCCCATTGAGAACCTGTGGTCCATCATCAAATGTGAGATTTACAAGGAGGGAAAACAGTACACCTCTCTGAACAGTGTCTGGGAGGCTGTGGTTGCTGCTGCATGCAATGTTGATGGTGAACAGATCAAAACACTGACAGAATCCATGGATGGCAGGCTTTTGAGTGTGCTTGCAAAGAAAGGTGGCTATATTGGTCACTGATTTTTTTTGTTTTGTTTTTGAATGTCAGAAATGTATATTTGTGAATGTTGAGATGTTATATTGGTTTCACTGGTAAAAATAAATAATTGAAATGGGTATATATTTGTTTTTTGTTAAGTTGCCTAATAATTATGCGCAGTAATAGTCACCTGCACACACAGATATCCCCCTAAAATAGCTAAAACTAAAAGCAAACTAAAGACTACTTCCAAAAATATTCAGCTTTGATATTAATGGGTTTTTTGGGTTCATTGAGAACATGGTTGTTGTTCAATAATAAAATTAATCCTCAAAAATACAACTTGCCTAATAATTCTGCACTCCCTGTACATTTTCATAGCTCTGTATGTATCAGAGCAATAAAATCATCAACAAAGTGATTGGATATGGCTTGCAAAATCATGTATTAGTGATTCACGTCACAGGAGCAACTTGATAAGTGCAGATTAATGATATGAAGTACCTCCCTTTAGATAAACCACTCCTTTGACTATGGAATCCATTGGTACCGGATCTATGTAGCATTGTAAGAAGTGCATTACTCCTACCAACAGGTGTCATTAGGGAGTGAGTGATGGGAGTGAGTGATGATTCTTTGTTCCACCAGGTAAATCCTGGAGGGGGGAGTTGAGACTGGATAATAGCTGGTGTGGGGGAAGGAGAGGCAGGACACATGTGAAAGGACCAGGGAACAATATGGTCAGAGAAAGGAAGAGCTCTGAAACTATTTCTAGTTAAAAGTAAAGCTTTCATCTTGGGCTTAGTTTAAGTTACAAGTAGCTAGGGTTTAGTTTAATGCCTTGTATTGTAACTAAAAGTAGAAAGTAACTGCTGCAGAAACTCTTTCAAAATCATCCTTATCGACATGGAATCAAGAGCCATTTTGGACACATCCATGTGCTTTGCTGAACCTCTCTGAAGTTAAGTACACATGATAGCTAATTAATACAATTCTATATAGACTATAACAGTTGTATGCTTGTAACTTTGTTTGTGATAACCTCTTAGATATATTGTTTTTACCGCCACAGGTATAAATAAAGTATATTATATATATATCACAATGTCTTTTGGTATTCATCTTTACATAATTTATCTGTATTCTCGAATCAAAGAAATTTATTGTTGTACTGTTAGTCTTGTTTGTCTAAATAAATATTTATTAATTATTTTATTAATAATTATTTAGCATAATTTAGCAAACAGCAAGCCACGACCGCAACAGAGATCTATTCTCTAAGCCACAAACTGCAAAGAACTGGCAAGGTGGTTGCAAAATCAGGCATAGTTATGTTAGAAAAAAAATTCCAGTATCCTTATCTTCTGTTAATTGCCCATGGGTTACTGTTTACTGAAAAGACTACATTATGTTTCAACTGTAGTAAATGTGTTTCATATATTCAATTTTTTTTTTGTTTAAATTTTGTTTATTATTATTAATGACATATAATAAATGAAACATAACATTCCAGCAATGTGTAAGCCACGTTATTCAGTACAATATAAAAAATCATTTAGTACATATGTAAACATTATCTGCAGCGATTGGAAAGGGTCCATTCTTGGGCACCAAATTAAATGATATAGTATAATGAAAATCGCGTTGCAGGCGTCCTATAACAACACTTTAGAAAATATTGAAATCTGTTGGCTCACTATAACTGTATTGTATTAATTAAATAACATTTTGGGAAATAATACAGAAAAAATGGGGATAGAAAAAACGATAAAATAAATAAAGAAATAGGAAGGGGATTGAAGAGAGAAAGGGGGGAGGGAAAATGAGTGCCGAAGGGGGAGCGCCCAGTCCACGTTTTAAACAATAAAAAATAAATAAAATCATTCAGCTGCAGTAATATCAGCCTCACATTCTGGGCTGTTGACATATAACATCCAATGTGTCCACCTATTACTGTGTATCATACCTTTGCCATTTGCGGTGTGAACCATATCCTCGACCACCCTGATGGACTCCACAGAGGCTAACCACTCTCGGAAAGTGGGGGGATCTGTCTGTTTCCACTTTCTGGGGATCAGTAGCTTAGCAGCATTGAGGAGGTGTATTGTAAGCGATCGTTTGTATGCCCCGAGTGGGTGTGGTGTATGGTGAAGCAGAACCGCTAGAGGAGTGTGTGTGATGTTGGGGTCTCCTAGTGTTTTGATAGTATTAAGAACTGCTGACCAAAAAGGCCTCAGTTTAGGGCAGGACCACCAAATATGGAGTAGATCACCTGGGTGTAAGTGGCATCTCCAACACTTATCCGAGGTGGAGCGGAAAATTCTATGTAATACAGTTGGTGTAAGGTACCATCTTGTGAGTAGCTTATATGAGTTCTCTTGTATATGTGTGGACATGGAACATTTGTGTGCTAAGGTCACTATTTTATGCCATTGGGGTATCGACAATTCGATCTGACAGTCTTTCTCCCAAAGTGATATAAAAGGAGGTTTGTCCTGGTCTACTAGGTCCGTGAGGATGCGATAGACTGTAGAGACTAGTTTTCTCGGCCTCTCTTTGGACATGCAGAGAAGTTCAAAACTCGTTGCTCCTGTGGGGATTTCATGTTGGGCCCCCAGCGTAGTTGTGAAGTGGAATAATTGTTTGTATTTGTATAAAAGCCCTGATGGTGGGGGGTGGGGTAGTATCAAGTCTGCAATGGGTTGAATTGAACCTTCATTTAAGATATGGCCTAATCTAGGATATCTAACTGGGTTATGGAAAAATTTTTGAAAAAAAGAATATGTCTGCCCCGGGGGGAAGTGGTCATTTCCAATAAGAGAATGCATCAAAGAAGGGGAATTAATTAGACCTGGGCTAGCAGTGAGTTGTTTCCAGATGCGGAGGGTGGGGGATACTGTGGGGTGTGTGATATCCGATGGTATCAGCTGGGGTCGCGAGACCCAGGCTGCTACAGGTATTGGGACATTTAAACCTCGGTGTTCTAGGGATACCCAGAGCTTCGAGGATGGCCTCGACCAGTCTACCACTCTGGACAAATGGATTGATTTATAATATCTTTCTATGTCGGGGAGGCCAATGCCTCCCAGGCACTTGGGGCGGGTGAAAATTTTGTAGCTTATCCTTGGGTGTTTGTGGTGCCAGATGAAACGGGTAATCAGAGACCTAAGTGTTGCAAAAAAGGACCTGGGTATAAATATAGGCAAAGTTTGAATGATATAAAGAAATCGGGGTAAGATGTTCATCTTAATTATTGATGCTCTTCCAAACCAGGAATGTCGTTTAAGGGACCACTTAAGTAGGTCACGTTTACAGGTCGTCAAAAGGGACCCTAGATTGACATTAAATAAAGAGGTGAGGTTCTTACATAAAGAGATTCCTAGATACTTAATATGTTGGTCACTCCATCGGAATGGGAAGGATGCCTTCAGTGGGCCGAGTATTTGTGGAGATAAGGATATATTAAGGGCCTCAGATTTATTATAATTGATTTTAAAATTGGAGAGGGAGCTGAATGTGTCGAATTCCTTCATTATGTGAGGGAGGGATATAACAGGGTTAGTTACAAAAAATAGCAAGTCGTCAGCATACGCAGCCAGCTTATGATGGTGTGGGCCAACTTGTAGCCCCATAATATCAGGGTTCGCGCGGATTGCACATGCTAGCGGTTCTAAGGTGAGTACAAATAAAAGCGGTGACAGGGGACAGCCCTGTCTAGTCCCGTTTGACAGGGTGAGCTGGCCTGATAGAGTACCGTTGACCCGTATTCGGGCTGTAGGAGTTTGGTACAAAGATGAGATCCAATGTAGCATGCCTGGCCCCATGCCGGTATGTCGTAGCACTGCTTGTAGAAAAGGCCAGCTCACCCTGTCAAACGCCTTCTCTGCATCCGTCGATAACAACATAGCAGGTGTATTGTATAGCTTGGCGTAATGGATAAGGTTCAGAATTTTGGTAGTATTATCCCGTGCCTCACGACCCGGGACAAAACCAGCCTGGTCGGAATGAATAAGGGAGGGGAGAATACGTTTGAGTCTGTTGCTGAGAATTTTAGCAAACAATTTCAGGTCTACGTTTAAAAGGGAGATTGGTCTAAAATTGGAACAAGATTCTGTGTCTCTACCGGGTTTCGGTATAACTGTGATATGGGCCTCTTGCGATTGCTGGGGGAGTAGACCATCAGTAGAGAGTGAGTTAAATGCGAGTAAAAAGGGGGCGCATAGAGTATCTTGAAATAATTTATAATAGGAAATAGTGAACCCATCTGGGCCTGGGCTTTTTCCGGTAGGGGAGGTTTTAATAGCTTCGATAAGTTCGTCAGCTATAATTGGCGAATCTAGACTCGATATATCTGAGGGGTCAATTTTACATGTCATATGTGCGTCCAGGTATTCCTGAATCTTATTATTGGACATTAATATCTGGGATGGAGTGTTGGGAGCGGGTAGGTTGTAGAGCTCTTCATAGAACAACTTGAATGTCTCTGCAATTTTAGGGGTAAGGCTCGTATGATCTCCTTGTGCTGTTCTAATTTTAGGAATGAAACAAGTGGAGTGTCTGTCACGTAGTGACCTGGCTAGTAATCTACCTGATTTATCTTTAAATTGATACAGTTTACTTTTGATTTGGAGGTGCGAACGGAGATCTCGGTGGTTACATAGATCTGCCAATTTGGCTTTAAGTATTAATAGAGACTGGTAAACTGTAGGGTTAAGGGTGAGCTTATGAGATGTCTCTATATTAGAAATCTCTGCCAGCAACTGAATCATAGAGGCCGAGTGTAACTTTTTCTTATATGAGCCTATACTGATAATTTGTCCGCGTAATACTGATTTATGCGCTTCCCATACAACTGTCGGAGGTACATCATGGGTTGCATTTTCTTTGAAGTAGTTTGACATATTGGTTTTTAGAGTTGACACCGATTCCGGGTCTTTGAAAAGAGATTCATTGAGTCTCCAGTGGGGTTGGCGTTTACTTAGAGATGGCATGGTGATGGTAATTTGGATGGGGGCGTGATCGCTCCAAGTGATGTGGCCTATCTCGGAATGAGTTAGAAAAGGGAGGTGTCTATGGGAGAGGAACAGGTAGTCGATTCTGGAATATCTGGAATGTGGTGTTGAGTAAAATGTATAGTCCTTTGTGGTGGGATGTTGAATGCGCCAAGAGTCTGCTAGCTGGGCAGAGTGTAATGCTCGTTTTACCTGCTTAATTTTAGTAAATCTGAGAGAGGAAGCCCCGGTGGAGGAGTCAAGGCGTGGGTCGAGCATAAGGTTCAGATCACCTCCCAATATCACCAGCCCTGAAGCGAAGTCCTGTAGTTTGTCTATTGAAGCAGAGATGAAAACATGTTGGTCAACATTTGGGACATAAATGTTAGCCAGAGTAATAACATCAGTTCCCAGGGTTCCCTTTAGAAATAGGTCCCTGCCTTCACTGTCCGACCACTGGTCCTGGACCGTGAAGGGAAGGCCCCTAGACACAAAAATCGCAACCCCTTTATTCTTCTGGAAAGGGGAATGGGAGTAGTACATGTGGGGGAAATGGTAGTTATGGAAATTTGGGACCCTGTTTCTGAAAAAATTAGTTTCCTGTACTAATGCAATATCAGCATGGAGAGCCTTAAGTTCACGGAACAAACGAGAGCGTTTATTCGGTGAATTCAGCCCCCTTGCGTTGATGGATATTATCTTTATCTGAGCTGGTTTAGCCATAAGTGTGTGGGAGGTATGAACGCTTGCAGGGCGTCTCCCCTCCGGCACCGAGGGAAGGGAAAAGAAAAGAGTGGGGAAAAAATAAAGGAAAGGGGGGGACATGAACATAAAAATTTTCTTATCTGAACAATAAACATGTAGTATATAAATGATACTGTGGGCAGCGGTGCCTAATGGGGGTCTAGGCGCATCTTGACAAGATGAGCCCAAACTCGCATAATTTACAATGGCACGAACCTGCTTTGGGGGGCGTGGCAGCCCAGAACAGTGGCGAAACCAAAACATAGTCTTAATTACCGAAATAACAGTGGACCCGAACTAGAACAGCGGGCCAGAATAGGTGAATAACGCAGGAGGTGTGTCTAAGACAGCACCAAGTATTAAATATGGTAACACACGTTTCAGTGCATGGATTCTATATATGTCCATCAAGCGGACAGATGTAACCGTAAGGGAAATAGGTAGATCTTCTGTAACAAGGTGTTGGTATTAACTGATCTATTCAAATAGACAAAGGGTATTATGAATATATAAGCTTAAGTTACTTTAAAAATCCTCCCACCTCCCCCCCTACCAAGAAGGGCTCTTCGCCCCCCATCTCATCACATATTATCCGCATTATTATTTACTGGGTGGTCACTTAGGAGTAGGGGAGACAAAATATATCCTGTTAGTTATCAATTACAGTATATTGAATGGGGAATAGTATGTAAATTATAGTTTAAAGTGTAGTGGAGATTATGTTATAAGGGGTATATTGTGGTGAGGAGTTGTGAGTGCCCTCAGGTATAGAGAGAACCGACATGGCCTCACCACTAGGGGGGAAAAGGATGTCAAGAATACCAGTTTTCTCACAACAAACAGTAATTATTATCAATTAGAAATAAAACTAGTAGAAAACATATTAGCGTTTTGTGTTTTCAAACCCATTTGTGAGGCGTTTATATATCCAGGTACCAAAATAGATCTGTAGTGTAGAAGTTATAATGTCAGGATAAAGTTCCTGGCACTGAGGTGAGTTCATCCATGTGGGATATACAAGGCAGTAGGTTCTGTCGGCTCCGGTACCGCTTCTCTAGATAATTGGGCTCGGCGCGGCTTTCTTTTCCTCTGCGCTCTGGGGATCCATGGGAGGTTCTGTAGATTCGTGAGTTCCAAAGAAGTGGATGTGCTGTCCATCCATCCAGGTAACGCCGGGGTTTCCAGCTGAAGGGTGTCGCAAAAAGATGGTAGGTCTTTAGGGGACCTTAGGATGATTGGTGTGGCTCCCTTATAGACGGTTATTGAGAGCGGATAGCCCCAGCTGAAGGGTATGGCAGCCTGCTTCAGGAGATCCGTAAGCGGCTTAAGAGTCTTTCGTGCCTGAAGTGTAGCCCATGCCACATCAGGTAGTATAATCAGCGGGGCTCCTTTGAATATAATGGGTCCGTGCTTACGTGCTTTGCGCAGGATTTCCTCCTTTAAGGTGAATGAGTGTAGGCAGCATACCACGTCCCGTGGTCTGGGACTAGAAAGGTCCTTAGGCCGCAAGGCCCTATGAGCGCGATCTAGCGCGATGGGTTGGTCAGGAGTGCGCTGAATAATCGCCGTGAAGAGCTCCGTAAGTATTTGTACCAGGTTTTCGGGCCCAGCCACTTCGGGTAAGCCTCTTATTCGTAGGTTAGAGCGCCTACTCCTGTTTTCTTGATCAACGACCTGTTGAGATAGTAGGGCCACCATAGACCGCTGTTCCTCTAGCTGGGCTTTAAGGTCGGTGAGTGCTGTATGTAGTGCCGCTTGGTCTGTCTCAACAGCTTCAATTCGTTGGCCTTGTTGTTTAAGGTCGACTTTAATGTCCTGCAGCTCTTCCCTTATGGTAGTTTTAATAAGGCCTACCGCCGCGGTCAAGTCTCGTTGAAGTTGCATAGAGAGTGCGGAGAAATCAGACCTTGTGGGTAGATCTCCAATGGGGAGCTGTCGAGGAGGCTGTGAGAGGCTGCTTTCGTTGTCCGAGTCCTCTGGTGTAGCGTTAGAGGGAGCCTCGTCGTTGAAGGCATCCAGCGCCATTTTGGATTCGCCTCGTGGTGTTAGCGGGACTAAGAAGGTCCTCAAGTTAACCGGGAGCGGTTTTTTGGCGTTCTTTTGCTGGTCCTTGTGTGGGGAGCTTTTCTTTGATTGCTTTCCCATAGCTTTGTAACGCAGATGGACGTGTGTTATGTCCGTTTTCTGCCCGTTGTTCAGGAGCTCAGCTAGTCTGCGTCTGCCAACATCGAGGTCCGGACACGCCCCCCATATATTCAATTTTTATTACCGTATTTGCTCGATTATAAGACGACCCTGATTATAAGACGACCCCCTATACTTTGGATATTCCTTTAGGAAAAAAACTAAAAGCCTGAATATAAGACTACCCTATAGGAAAAAAGTTAGACTTGTATATATTCACATGTAAATTGCTTTTTTAATAAAAAATTATATAAAAAAATGCATTTCTTGTTTTTATTTCCTTTTATGTGCCAATTCTGCCTCTCTTTCCCTTGCCCCCAGCTTTGTCTCTCTCCCCCTCCCTTTGACTCCCCCCTCTCCTCTGTCTCCCCCCCCCTTGTTTCTCTCTGCCCATCCTCCCTCCCCTTGTTGCTCTGTCCCCTCCCCTCTGTCTCTTCCCCCCTTCCTCCCCTTGTAGCTCTGTCTCTTCCCCCTTCCCTTGTTACTCTGTCCCTCTCTCTCTGCCCCCCTCCCTCCCCCTGTCTCTTCCCCCTCCCTCCCCCTGTCTCTCTGCCCCCCTCCCTCCCCTGTCTCTCTGCCCTCCCTCCCCCCGTCTCTCTGCCCCCTCCCTCCCCCTCACCTTGAAGTGGATCCCTGGTGGCTAGTGGGGGCAGCCGGGGCATGTCTGCACGATACGTGCAGACATCCTCCATGCTGCCCGACACGGCAGTCTATTACATCCCCCAGCTGCCCGATTCTCCCTGGTGCCTAGTGGGGCAGCAGAGGATGTCTGCGCGATGAGCGCAGACCTCCCCTGCTGCCGCCCGGCACGATCGCCGGGACTTCTGTGACGAAAGCGGAAGTACCTGGCTTCTTCATAGAAGCCCCGGCGGTCGTGCCGGGCGGAAGCAGGGGAGTCTACGCTCATCGAGCAGACTTCCCCTGCTGTTAGAGAGGGGGATCCAGGTCCCCTGCAGTTCTGCTGGGGACCTGGATCCATGTCTTATAGTCTGACCTCAATTTGAGGTCAGATTATAAGAAGACCTCGATTAGTTTTCAGAAAAAAAAATCTTATAATCGAGCAAATACGGTAATAAAATACTTCTATATTAAACAGCATAAACTGCTCAATTGCTATGATTATCTTAAAACTTCCTGTCCTGGCAAAACCACACCTAAAGCCCTCAAAAGCAAAATTGCTCCTTTTTGGTTATTTGAAATGGTGGGGGATGTGTGCATGATCTCTCCCTATGTGAAACCCACTATAAAGTTGTTAATAGATGGTATATGGTTTCCACAAGGATAACCGCAATGAATCCACAAATCCTCAACACTTGTGGAAAAGAAGTGGATACGTACCTACACATTTGGTGACGGATGCTAGTAAGTTTTGTAATAGAATAATTATATTTTGGAATCAGATCTTTAAAATAAAACTCCCAAGCTCCCCAGCCTCAGTTTTGCTCCATGCAGGATGGGATTCACTATCACTAATTCAGCAGGCCATTGTGGTCCACTGTTGTTTAGCGGGTAAGAGAATAATTTCTAGCCAGTGCAAACAGAATATAGAGATAAACTGGCCCCAATTTATATCACAATTGAAATTTCAATTCAAATGGAGCAAGGACTCACTAAGAAAAAAAGTCAAAATTTGACATTTTCCAAATGTGGGATTAAATACCCCTTATACCCGAATGTCCAGTTTCGGAGATGGATATTAATAGATTCCCCCTCTCCCTTTATGTGGCAATTAACTAATTGTACTTTTTTTTGTGATGTTTTTCCTTCTATTTCTCCTTTCTGTATAATCGTCAGAAATATCAATAAGCCCGGGCTAAACCCAAAGCTCCACTAGACCTCTGAAGGTGTTCTGTGGTATCTGGCACCAAGACGTTATATTCTTTGTCCTGTAAGTTGTGAGATGGGCTCAATTGGAACTCGTCAGCACATTGAACTCGTCAGGGCCGCCATCAGGGTGGGACGGGCGATACACCCGAAAAAAACATGTTAAAAAAAGTCTGCAAATGGGGCATCTGCCCAGGGCCCATTCATTCAAGCAGCTTCCCTGTGGGCCGGCTCCATGGAGACGGTCACAATTGGGCAGCAGATGGATCCGGCTTTTAGTCACAGCCGCTGCAAGTGAAATGAAACCCTACAGAGGAGATGGCTGAAGAGCAGCATCAAGGTAAGTACTGGGGGAGGGGGAGGAGGGGGATTTCGGGCAATTAATGGACAAATTATGAGTGGGCTTTTAATGGGCAAATTATGAGTGGGCTATTAATGGACAAATTATGAGTGGGCTATTAATGGACAAATTATAAGTGGGCTATTAATGGACAAATTATGAGTGGGCTATTAATGAGCAAATTATCAGTGGGCTATTAATGAGCAAATTATCAGTGGGCTATTAATGAGCAAATTATCACTGGGCTATTAGTGAGCAAATCATCAGTGGGCTATTAATGTATAAACTATTGAGGGGGGGGGGGGCATAATTTTTCAGTAAGGTGCCCTGAAATTCTGGATGGCAGCCCTGGAACTTGTTGTGGTGTTCCTCAAACTTTTCCTGGACCATTTTTGCTTTGTGGCAGGGCAATACAGTTTCCATGAAAGGGTGTACATGGTCTGCAATAATGCTTAGGTATATGATATGTATCAAAGTAACATCCACATGAATGGCAGGATCCAAGGTTTCCCAGCAGAACAACGTCCAAAGCATCACACTCCGTTCGCCGGCTTGCAACCTCTCAGTGGTCATAATGTTATGGCTGATCTTGATAGCAATCAGGAAGTTTTGAATATACAGTAATATGTTGTTTATTAATACCATACAAGTGATGTAATGCAAGGTAGCGATTAATCTGTTTTTTTTCCCATAATATAAAATTTAAGTTGTAATAAAGTATATCTATCATGTTAAGAATAGTATGTCTATTTTTAATTTTAAAGATCCCACCAGATTTGCAAAATGAACTTCTGATAAGCCTCTTAGAGACTGATCCAGATGTAGTGGACTAATTTATTAAGAAGAAAAGCTTCACAATCATCGTAAGTAAATCTGTTTTTCTTTATTTGAGTATTTGCTGGGAATGTTTCTATTTTTTTAGTGGAAACTGTTTACATAGTACTCCAGTTCTTCGTGGCCCCCGGGGATTTCTTCTTCTTTTTTGTGGAGGAGTGGCAGGGTAGAATACAGCTGACTATTTATTTCCTGAATCATATTGATTTAGTTTTGTCTTGAATAATTTAATCATACGTAATGGAGAAGATTAATGAAGATAATTAGTCTCTTATATAAATATATAGTGCTAGGGTATTTCCTGTTTTCAAATCATACGTAATATATTTACATTAACTTTATCAATGTTTATACAGTTTTGTACTTAAACATCTTAATTATTGATGAGACTAAAGATATTTCCGAGATAACTTTGATGTTTACTAGTGAAGGACACATTTTTTGAGGAAGGAAATAATTATCTGCACAAGTCAAAAGAGCTGTAATCCTGTAGAATATATGTACGAGTATAAATGCATGGATATGTATGTGTGAGTGTATAATATCCATAAAATTAAGGTTTCAGGGAGTGCTGTCGTTTCTAGTATGCCTTAGATAAAATACTGCTCTGAATGATGTTTATGTGCAAGCAACATTTTTATACTGATGAGTGATATAAAAATGGCCATCAGGCATGACGTCATCATTAAGCAAAACTCCACAATAGATGTTAAATACCGTATTTGCTCGAATATAAGATGACCCTGATTATAAGACAACCCCCCAAACTTTGGATATTCCTTTAGGAAAAAAACTAAAAGCTTGAATATAAGACAACCCTATAGGAAAAAAGTTTAACTTGTATATATTAACATGTAAATTACTTTTTAATATTCAATAAAAATGATATTAAATAAATGCATTTCTTGTATTTACTGTGCCAATGCTGCCTCTCTCTCCACCTCCATGCGTTGTCTCCCTCCCCCAAACTTTTCTCTCTCTCTCCCCCCTTGTCTTTCTCTCCCCCTCCCTCCCTTAATCTTTCTCTGCCCCCCCTCCCCTTGTCTTTCTCTGCCCCCCCTTTGTCTTTCTCTGTCCCCCTCCCCTTGTCTTTCTCTGCCCCCTCCCTTTTTCTTTCTCTGCCCCCCTCCCCTTGTCTTTCTCTTCCCCCTCCCTTTGTCTTTCTCTGCCCCCCTCCCCTTGTCTTTCTCTGCCCCCCTCCCTTTGTCTTTCTCTGCCCCCCTCGTCTTTCTCTCCCCCTCCCCTTGTCTTTCCCCCTCCCTCCCCCTCACCTGTTTTTTGCTCCCTGGTGGCTAGTGGGGGCAGCCGGGAGATGTCTGCAGGATACGTGCAAACATCCTCCATGCTGCCCGACACTTCATCTATTATGACGGACAGCTGGTCCGTCATAATAGACGGCAGTGTTGGGCAGCATGGAGGATGTCTGCAGACATCCACCGGCTGTCCGATTCTCCTGGTGGGTAGTGGAGGCAGCGGAAGATGTCTGCATGATACGCGCAGACATCCTCCGCTGCTGCCTGGCACTTCCGCCTGGACTTTTATGATGATAAATGATGATCATCATAGAAGTCCCGGTGGTCGTGCCGGGCGGCAGCAGGGGGAGTCTGCGCTCATTGACATAGACATAGACATCCCCTGGCTGTTAGAGAGGGGGATCCAGGTCCCCTGCAGCTCTGCGGGGGACCTGGATCCCAGTCTTATAGACTCTGAAAAAAAACTTGTCTTATATTCAAGCAAATACGGTATCATCTGACTTCCTAGTGCACAAAGCAGGTGACTGACATCAATAGGCTCATCGTGGGGATGTGCAGTCTAGAAGTATTACTTATGTGTCACCACCAACAGAGTATTTCTTTGTTTCATCTGATCCTTGGATTAGTATTAAAGGAAATCACTAATTGTTGTACAATTTTATTTTATCTGAAAGTACTGAAAGCACATTTTGTAACATTTGCGAATGTAAAAGTAATTATTCCATTCCATGACAGAACTGAAGATATTTCGAATGAAATGGTCTGTTCCAAAGCAGGCTAGGGAAAGCAATATAAGCTTCATGCTCTCTTCATGCTATGACTTTTAACCTCCTACTCAAGAAATGCTCAAGGAGAGGTCTGGAGTATAAGTGGTAAGAGTAATTACCTCCCACAGCCTGTTCAAAAACACTTTATACACTTTGAAAATCTCATTGATTGTGTCAAACTGGCAACTTTTTTATATTCGTATAGTTAGGAATTTCATATGAAGTCAATTCAGTAAGAATAAATGTGAAATTAGCCAAATTTCAAATTTAACAGCAATTTAGTCATCTATTTTATTGCTCTTACCAAGTTCCAGTACCAGTTCCAGTAATGCTATATAACATACCACAAATTTCCTTTTTATTGTTAAAGACGTTTAGGAACTGGGGGGGAGGGGAGTTTAAATAAATAAAATATCTATACTTGTGATTAAGCATTAATAAGTGAATCACTGTTCCCCAAGGATGTCACACTGCTTCTTGTTGAAATAAATCACAATCTTGGTGATAAATATCAGCGAGGAGAGGGACAGGCATTAGGAGGGAGAGGAGAGGGACTGACAAAAAAACTGCTTGCTTGTGTATATGTGACTGACTGTGTGTGTGACAGTCTCTGTGTGTATATGTGAGATTGTGTTTATGACTGCGTGATTATTGTGCTGTTGTCAGGCTGTTATAAGTCGGAGGGGAAAGGGTAGGGGCAAAAGCCGGAGCCAGGGGCGGCAAAATGAGGGTTCATCTACGGTGGCAAAAGTCCTTGCACCGGCCCTGGCTATTGCGCCTTCTTTATACATAAACCCATCTGAGATCTTTTAGCAGGAAAACTCATCATGTTTGCCCTGCACAGTATATAGTTCATCTCTTACTTGCCTTAAGTGGATGCATAGCCAAACATGGTGATTTTCTACTGCTTCAAGAGCTCAGATGCATAATATCTAGTTAAATCTTTAAACACTCACTTTGTAACCGTGCATTATGCATAGTTTAGCCAGAGATATAAAGGGTCTATTCCTAAAAGATTTGTTAACGGCTTTGTGCAGGTCTAAACATGGTGATTTCTTCTTGCTCGAAGAACAGAGTTGGTCCTGTCTGTTGAACTGTTAAAAACTGACAGATCACCTATATACATTATTCCATTAATTTTCTGCATTTCTGCAGAGATATGCCATTTCAACATTGTTAAGTTACTTTCCTAAAAACTAGGTTCTTGACCTCGTAGTCTGGCTTTCTGCCTGGATTTTCATCAGAATCCGCCCTCTTTACTGTGACATCAGCCATCTACTCCGAGCCATTTCAGTCTATAATATCCAGCTTTTGTTCCCTTTACTTTCATAAGGTCACAATTCTGATTGCTTTATACTAAATTCACTTGATCAGACATCCTAATCAAGGTGTCCCTAAGGTACAAGTGGGAATTCTGAATCCTGGACTTCCTATTTGAACTGTATGTTTACACCAGTAAGTGATCACTTCAGCCTGAAAAGAAAAAATAAACACGTATTAAAGGGCGGTTAGCCAAAATAATATTATTAGATAATTGTTGCATATAACGTAAAGACAAATAAATAGACCTGTATTTTGAGTTTTTTTTTAACTATCTTCTTAAAGCTCTATAGAAAATATTATAAAGTTACTTCTGTTGCTGTAGTAACAACTCTTCCTATTTTCCCAAGGCTGCATTCATGTGTTATATCCTAGCATAGGGCTGACTGGATTCATAAACCACTGTATTCCAAAAACTATAAATAATTGAGTTCAATCGAGAGAAAGGCTGATTCCACAGAAATAGTTAAGTTCAGCATTTTTTCAAAATGGAACATGAAAACTGCTACAGAGAGAATGAACCTGCCTCCATTGTGTACTTCCTGTCACTGATATCACAGAATTTGAACCTGGTGAAATTATTTGTTTAAAGTAAAAATAAGTGTGTATAACATGCGATAAAAACACAGCATACAAAATAAAAAAAAGGTTTGTGTAGGCCAAACTGCTTCTTTGAAGCTGTCCGTTTAAAATGTATGCATTCATGTATTTCTTTTTCTCCAATTTTGCTGTAATTTTCCTTAAAGGGCACCTTTTGCAGGATTTCTCCCAGGGATTGATCAACCTTCCTCCAAACTTTACAAAGTGTCATCCATTAGCAAATCTTGGAAGTTAGAGAAATCTCATACACATAAATGGAGATGCTCAATGGGCATGTGCACAACATAAGAGTTGAGTGCATGCGCATTGATGTTCCCATATTCTCTATGGAGATACATCAGAATGCACTGTTCATGTCAGCTGTAGAGACATATTACATGGTACTGCACAGTGTAGTGTCTTTGGAATAAGAAAGATTGTTATATATACCAAAGAAGGCTTAAAGTAGATGATTCCTAGTAATAGGTACCTAGTTACAACATTTCTGGTCTACTTTCTAGAACGGAACAACAGTGGGTGAGCTTACATCAACCAAAGAAATGTAACTTCAGTTCCCCCAATATAGGTAGCCTGTAGCATGGTTTAGGTCTCACTTATTGCCCATTTAAGCTATGTATACTTGATAGATATAAATAGCAGTGTTAATTTCGTAGGTGAAAAATTGTCATCATAGTTTTAATCAGCTACATGTTTTCAGTGACTAAAACTAAACTACATGTAATTAAAAACTAAGTTAATGGTTCCTCTAATCTCCGCCAAAACTCTGTCTCTTAACTATCGGTGGATTGGCTCCCTGTGTTTGTGTGCTGCCTGGATACTGCTGCATTGAAATGTTCCTCTAGCCTTCTCAGACCTGTTCCCTCCCTCACTGCTGGAGATTTAGCTGACTAAAATATACTTGAGATCTGGTTGACTAAAACTATACTAAAACTAAAATAATACATATGACTAAAATATGACTAAACTAAAATGGCATTTTAGTCAAAAGACTATGACTAAAACTAAATCAAAATTTGCCATCAAAATTAACACAGATATATAGTTTAAATGTAAGGCTGCTTGCCTACAATGCACTGTGCCAAAATAACAGCTATGCTGAGACCCACATTTGATGTGAGGGTATGCTAAAAAACTAGGACTGTTCCATCAAATATGGAACTGTTATAAACTATGTGAATATATGTTCATACCTCCCAACATGTCAAATGTCCAAAGAGGGACACTTGTATTTTTGAGGGAGTGACTATATGAGTGGGACATTACCAGAAATTTTCAGTGCCTTTATGGCCATTTGGTAGCAATTTATGTAATTTGGTAAGATACTGATTGAGTTGTATTTACACAAATTAGTATATAAACACATTCATGGGCGTCTGCAGGATTTTTTCCAGGGGGACAGCAAACCAACCAGATGAATGGATGAGAATCATGAGATGTGTATTCCACAGCAGCAGCTGCAGTACTAATTCATATAATAGCTAACATTTAGGCCTCTAGTTGTCGAGTATTCTCTTTCCTATAATGCTTTACATACTGGCCGATAGACATTGGAAATGCAGTCTTTGGTTGGTTTGACATGAACCATGGTAACATTATACACTATAAGTGGTTCCAGTATTTTGCTGTATTGCCCACACAGGGTGCACTTTATAATGCTTCATAGACCACAAGTGCCAGCTAGACTTTGAAATATGTCACACTCAGTATTTTCTATACCCTATTATGTCTCACACAGAATGTGACACTAATCGGCATATCCTATAACAATGTACCTATATCATACTGTATTATTGCGATGCACGTAACTGAATGATCACTTACTATAACAAAGTACCTGTATCATACTGTATTATCATCTTACCCCTTACAATGTGGTGCACCAGCCAGCATGTAGCTGAAATGTCACATTTCCACCTTTGCATTGCACTATGCCATCCTTAAACCCCTAAATTAAATGTGCTGGAGAAACCTCTCCCTGCCAATAAGCAGCAAAGAGCACATTATAATCACACACTGCAGCACATTGCACATTAGTGCTAATCACACATTACCAATATGATATAATTTATCTGTTTTTAATAGCAGTACACCACCCTTTGATTGCCATTAGGGTCGCACTGAACGGCTTAACACATAATTCTTACCAGTTACCAGCTCCTGCACAGGCAGAGGAAACATGAATTAAAAGGAGGGAGTAAACAGAAGCAGCCCAATGCAAGGTAAAGGAAGTTGGAGTGAATGGGAGAGAGACCAATAGGATGAAGGGAGGAATCTAAGGGAAGCCGGCATATAGGGTGAAAGATAGTTAATGGCCAATAGGATGAATGAAACAAAGGCAGTAGAAAGGGAATGTGGACAATAACATAATGAAAAGGGGTTTGTTATGATTGAGGGAAATAATAAAATAAAAATGTAATACCAGTCTAAAATCATTCACCTTGGTAAGTCAGAATATGAAGAAAAAGATTCAAAAATAATAGGGTTCAAGTAGCAGATTCAGTGGACCCTGTAGTGTGCCTGAACTCAGGGCAGTTACCCCTATTGTTGCTCTGTGGTAAAAACAGCTCTGAGAGAGCAGACCAAACCATTCAAAACCGGGAGGAGTGTACAATTAAATAAACGATTTATAAATACACGGAGGCTCATATTATGCATAACTCTTTCTTTATTCCCTCAGCAGCAAAGAAAAAAAATTAACATAATATTTTTTAAACCAATCAAAATTCAAGGACCATAACACCCTTCTCCATCTCCTATAAAAGTCCCAATCCAGGAAATGAACCTCCTCTTTCTTTGCTGCTCCCTCAGAAAAGTACCTTCATTTTACACTCTATTTGGTACTGTATATTGTGTATTGTGGTCCTTAACCTTTATTCATAGGTTAAGGACAAGGTTTGCAGTTTGTTGATTGTTTTTTTTGCTAGATGTTTAGATTTATATTCTGTCATTACTAGACTTTACTAGCTCTTATATCCTAACTTTCGTTTCTGGCCACCCTGTTCTATCTATTTCCCTAACTATACCCGTTTTTCACAGTTACTTTACGTTTTTCTCGGGTTATAGATCTTTAACCCGATCCCTTACTGTCAGTTTGTCTCACTCTCATTGCTTCCCTGCATGGTGTGAGGTTTCTCTATCGCACATGCTCAGTTCATGCGCGGCAGCCATTTTGGTGAAGCCCTTTGTAATTTCTCATAGGGTTTCAATGCGGCTGCCATTTTGTTGTAGCCTATAGGGCGTTTCTTCATGTTTATGGTCGCGACGGCCATTTTATACATCAGTGCAGGTCTGAATCAACAGGAGACAGTCCCTGTACACCAGAACTTAAAGATTTAGAAGATATACTTGCTTCTATTCACTATCAGGCCTGTATTTCCAGTCAGTATGCAATCTAATGATGATCAAGGTAGGGATGTCCCTCAACAGGGTTTACATATTCCTAACTACCGCAATGGTTATATCCCAGAGGCCCCTACGTCCCAGGAGTTTCAATCACTCCTGGATGCCACTATGTCACGCTCTGTCAACAGAGCAGTACAGTCTGCAATGGGGGCAGTGACTGCTGACTTAACTAACACCCTCACTTCAGCCCTATTAGCTGCACAGGCATCCACGAGCCCCCTGCAAACAAATGAGAACCCCGTGGGTTCTGGTAGTGGCCGTAAGGCCCTCAAAAAGACAAAGCACACCTCAAGCACTCACGTGGGCATGGCACAGCATGCCAAAGAGGGCGCGTTACAGCGCAAGAGAGCCTTCCACCAGGCGAAATCGGTGAGAGCCTGGAAAAAGGCTAAAGATCTTACTGAAAAGGACTCTGAGTCCGATTCTGAGGAGGGTGCTGATGACTCAACTGTCTCTGAGTCTGACATACTGGGGGTGACTGATAGATCACCAGGAGACTCGGACGCCGAGTACCCAGCTGATACGGAGGTTTCCCATCCTGAGGGCTGTATCCTAGACCCCACTGGGACCCCGCTATTCGACCCAGAGAGCCTGCAACACCCCAGATCCTCTGAGTGGTCTCCTTCGGGGCAAGTGGCAGAATATATTGCGTCCAGGGTGCGCAAGGGTCTCGACAAGCAGACCAGAGAGAAATTGAGGGCAGAATGCCCTAGACCAAATATCCCCGACGCGGCGTGCAAAACCCCAGAGGTGGACCCCAAAGTGGCCCAATTCCTGTCCAAGTCAGGCTGGAAATCTAGGAAAGGCCTAGACTACTCCCTTAGGAATTGTCAGGACAGGATCCTAGACACGATGGGGCCACTGGCCAAGATTTTCGAGTTGGCTGAGACAGCCTTAGATGAGGCTTCCTCCATTGACCCGATCACCTTGAGAGGCTGGGCACAGAGAGCCATATGCTTCATTGGCAACGCTAATACAGCGCTTGCGTCAGAGCGGAGGAAGGCCATCCTCCTTAAGATAGAGCCCAAGCTCATTGATATGGCCCATACCGAACCCGGCCCAAAGGCCAAAGGGCTATTGTTCGGTGACAATTTTGTTAGGGACTTAGGGTCTTTTGTCCAGACCTTTACGGCTTTGGACAAAGCTCAATCGAGCATGAGAAAAGTCTTCCAGCCAAAGGTTTTCGCTGGGGCCGGCAGACACAGAGGCCGTCTGGCCGGCCACTTCTATAGAGGTCCAAATAGAGGATCCAGAGGCCTCCAACAATTTAATCCCCAACAAGGATTTCAGCAACCCAGGGCCGCATCATCCACCTTCTTTCCCCAAAGAGGAAGAGGATGGCAACCCAGGGGATTCAGAAGCACTTTCCAGCAGCGACGTCCATATGGTAAGTCCAATATTTATTGTACCCAAATCCAATATCATGGTAGGGGGAAGATTACACAGGTTTGCACACAACTGGACACGGATCTCGTCAGACCCTTGGGTGTTACAAACAGTACAAGGGTATCTAATAGACTTTGTGTCTCAGCCGCACCAGGCGGTGATGCCACCTGTCAGACCCTTTTCAGGTCTGGATACGCAACTAATAGATACAGAGGTATCGAACCTACGGTCCAAAGGGGCCATAGTCCCAGGCTCATGGGACCCAAACGGGTTCATCAGCTCACTGTTTCTGGTCCCAAAGAAGGGCGGAGGTTCCCGACCGGTAATCAACTTACGCCCTTTAAACGACTTCGTGTTATACCAACACTTCAAAATGGAAGGGATCCATTGCCTAAGAGACCTATTGATACTGGGAGACTGGATGGTCAAACTCGACCTCCAGGACGCATACCTTACTGTCCCAGTAGCACCAGAACATCAACAATTCCTCCAATTCCTATGGAAAGGAAGAATATGGAAATTTTCATGTCTTCCGTTCGGCCTGTCATCCGCCCCCTGGTGCTTCACCAAACTCCTGAGACCAGTAGTGGGGTTTTTACGCCGGAAAGGTGTGAGGCTGATAATTTACCTGGACGACATCCTGATATTGTCGCAGAGCAAGGAAGCTCTTCTATCACACTTAACATTAACGATAGATCTCCTACATTCATTGGGTTTCCTGATCAACTGGGAAAAATCAGTGAGGAAACCGGCACAGACTATGGAGTTCCTGGGATTCTCAATAGATGCCATTCACGGTTCACTACTTCTGCCCACAGAGAAAGTGAAGCTCATAAAGAAGGAGATAAAACGTACGTTGCGGAAGCACACCATATCCGTCAGACATCTGGCTCGGGTGATAGGTCTTCTTTCGGCCTCCATACAAGCCATATTTCCAGGACCACTTCACTACCGAGCATTACAACGCCTCAAAACGAGAGCTCTACATCAAAATTGGTCTTGCGACCAAATGATCCCACTGGATTTCGAAGCAGTGGAAGAGCTAACATGGTGGCTACAGCACATGGAAGCGTGGAACGGCAGAGCAATCTTCAGTCACACTCCGGACGTAGTGATCTCATCGGACGCCAGCCTTCACGGTTGGGGTGCTATTTGCGAAACATCGTTTACAGGAGGACGTTGGGATACCTTGGAACAAAGCCTCCACATCAACTGCCTGGAATTACTGGCAGGTACCTTTGCGGTCAGGAGTTTTGCTCGAAGTCTTCCAGGTTGCTCAGTACTACTGTGCATGGACAACGTGTCTGCAGTGAGATACATCAATCACTTGGGCGGCACGAGGTCGACGGCTTTCGGAACTAGCGAAAGAATTTTGGCAGTTTTGCCTGGAACACAACATCTCGGTTCAAGCCACACACATCCCGGGATTATCAAATGTTGGAGCGGATTGGAGCTCACGCCACCTCAAGGATACAGGAGATTGGCATCTGGATTCTTGGATATTCAGCCATCTGGAGAGACTTTGGGAATGGACCTATTTGCGTCACGTCTCAACAAGCAAATACCGAATTTCTTCAGTTGGAGACCGGACCCGGAGGCGGTGGTGACAGACGCCTTCTTACATCAGTGGTCGAGGAACAGGCATTATGCTTTCCCGACATTTTGCCTCATCTCCAGGACATTGGTGCATCTGCGGAGGTGCGGAACCTCGATAGTATTGATCACCCCATGGTGGGATACTCAACCATGGTTCCCATCACTACTGGAGATGAGCATGGATTGGCCTCGATTACTACCGGCACTCCCGAATCTATTCACGGACCCGGTGGGGAATGTTCATCATCTCATCCAAACAGAGTCGCTGTCCCTAGTAGCTTGGGTGATTTAAGGGGACCCTGGTGTATCCAGGGAATTTCACAGACGACTACAACACTCTTGGCAGGAGCTTGGGCCCCGGGGACCAGAAGAGCATACCAGAATGCCTGGAAGTCATGGGCTGATTGGTGCGTGGAACACGTTCGGAATCCCGTTTCAGCACCTGTAACGGACATTATGAATTTTTTGACGGTTCAATTTGAAAGAGGTCTAGCGTATAGATCCCTAAACGTTCTACGGTCAGCGATTTCTGCAGGTCACGCAGGTTTTCATTCTATCCCTGCGGGTCAACATGTTCTTGTTTGTCGCCTCCTCAAGGGTATGAGATTATCTCGTCCACCTCTACCCAAATATTCGGGGGTGTGGGATGTTAATATTCCTTTAAGATTTATAAGAAACTGGCCTGTTAATAAAGATTTATCTTTAAAACAACTGTCTGCAAAATTGACCTTTTTATGTTGTCTTATTTCCCGTAAAAGGGTATCTGATGTCAGAGCTTTGGATATCTCGGGCCGGTCATTCTCCCCTGAGGCGGTGATATTTGACATATCCAGACGCACAAAAACAGCTATAAAATCTGTATTCTATCCTGCTTTTCCTACTGAACCACAACTTTGCCCTGTTTTATGTCTTAAAGAGTACGAGCATCATGGCGTTCTTCTGTGTGTCAAGATTTATTTGTTTCATTACGTAAACCACATACTCTAGTTTCTACGGTTGCGTTAGCTAGGTGGGTCAAGTGGATTCTTGCTGAAGCAGGTATAGACACTAACATTTTTGGTCTACATTCAGCTAGAGGGGCTATGGCCTCTAGAGCATTCTCATTAGGATGTAGATTGGAGGAGATCATGAGAACAGCCGACTGGTCTCGTGAATCTACGTTTAGAGAATTTTATTTCCATCCTATTGCTCATATTGCTTCTACTGTTATTAGTGAGCTTTAAACTTGCAAAATATGAGCCTCCTTGTATTTATAAATTATAAGATTTTGCTAAGTCATGACGTAAAGTCATGATTTATAAATACACAGAGGCGAGTATTATACCCACCCGGTATATTTGTTACCCTACCCTGAGTCATGTATTATGTTTTGGTCTGAGAATATGATTTTATGATCATGTATTTTACTTCTTAAAGCTATGAGCATCTATTTATTTCTGTTACAGCCTGATGGACCAGGAAGGATTTCGCAGTCGTTCGGTTGACAGTTTTCGTTTGGTGTTTCGTGGATGGACTTGCGGATTCCAGTTACAGTCAAAGAATTTCGGTTTATATTCAACATCAAAGAAAGAGGAGGTTCATTTCCTGGATTGGGACTTTTATAGGAGATGGAGAAGGGTGTTATGGTCCTTGAATTTTGATTGGTTTAAAACATTTTATGTTAATTTTTGTTCTTTACTGCTGAGGGAATAAAGAAAGAGTTATGCATAATACTCGCCTCCGTGTATTTATAAATCATGACTTTACGTTATGACTTAGCAAAATCTTATAATTTTATGCTACAATTCCTTGTCTGACAGGTGTTTTTATGATCTATTTGTCTAGTTAACCTAAACAGCATGCTGCTTCTCCCTCCCATGCTGCAGGTCCAGTTTCCGGGGATGAGGTGGGGGTTGGGGGTGGTGGTGGAAAGTGCCCCTCCCTTGACCCCCCCCCCCCCCCATGGATGCCCATGAACACATTTACTGCAGTTTAAACTCACTTTATTGTAAGTTTTATTGCTGTGGAGTATGTGATACACTCATACAAACTAGAAAAAAAAAATAGTTCACACAAAAGAGGGACAATATAGGAGGAAAGAGATATCTTTAGTAAAGCAGATAATGAATTCATCAGCATATGCAATTATAAAAATTATTTGTACCCAGACTATTATTGAAAAGAGATGTCAAGCTGTAGTTCATATCGGAGTTTATTATTATCACAAAAGATTCAAGTTTGTCCTTCCTTGCTGCTATCCATCTGTCTAAGAAGCTCATTCATGTGTCACAAATTTACTGAGTGGTATAATATTAAGGCATGATTTTCATTTTTCTAGGTGTTCTTTTGACTTCCTTTGTATTTTCCTTTCCTGTTATTCACCATATTGCTTACTCAGGTCTGAATGTTGTCAGGTCTGTAAGCACTGCAGGAAGTAACATGAAATCACTGTATAGCTTATTAAATTACATACACAAACAAATCAATGTGTAGTAGCCTTTCCTGAATGTTATCTCTGAGGTACAATACATATAAAGGGAAATTTACCAAGAACAAAGCCTATAGAGCTTGCTGCACATTTAAACATCATTTTAGGGGTTATATACAGTGAATGTAGCATTTTAAATGTGAAACATTTTGCAAACGGTTATATACATTTGGTAGGTGCTGCTCCGTTATATATATATTTTTTTATTAGTAATGCATTTATATATACAGTGGCAGGTTTGTGGGCAATGCTATGGTATACACATACCTCCAAAGTGTGCTGATAATACAGGAAATATGTTTAGAAAGTATGTGTATATATATATATATATATGCAAATTATTATTCAAAATGATTCCTCAAATTACATAAGTAGTTACATAAGAAAGTTGTTAACAATTTTCTGATAATGCCCCGGCCACTGTCCAACCTTTGACCTCTTCTCCCAAAACAAAAGTGTCTCCATTTCAAATGTTGGGAAGTATGGAGCCCCTTAGGTGATTTTTTTTTTTAAATCTTTACAAAAAAGCACGTTTTGTTCAAGATTTTCTGTTTATTTCTCTAATACCCTGGAAACCCAGGTACATGCTGAGATTTTTTAGATGAACAATGTTAATATTTATTGAACTCATTTAAGCATGTGTTGCATAAAAATATAAATCTTGAGTCTCTACTAATATTCAGTGAGACATCAAGGTCACTAGGGTCTCTTAAAACATCAGCATCCTTTTAATACATACATTACACAAAACAACGTGCCATTCATACATCCATGAATTACCGTATTTATCGGCGTATAACACGCACTTTTCTCCCTGAAAATAGGGGGAAATGATGTGTGCGTGTTATACGCCGAAAAAAAATAAATCTAAAACTTACTTCGTTCCTGCTCTGTCCCTCGGTGCTCTGAAGCTGCGTGGCTGTGAGGGAAGCGTTGTGAGCTCCCCTCCAGCCGCGCGGTCATTAAAGTGTGTTTTTTTTTAAACAAACTTTATTGACCGCGCGGCTGGAGGGAAGCTCACAATGCTTCCCTCACAGCCACGCAGCTTCAGAGCACCGGGGGACAGAGCAGGAACGAGGTAAGTACTGGGGTCTGGGGGAGGAGGGTGGCATAACGAGCATACTAAGGGGCAATATCATGGCATATTAAATGGCATATTGGGGGCAATATCATGGCATATTGGGGGCAATATCTGGCATATTAAAATGGCATATTGGGGGCAATATCCTGCATATTAAATGGCATATTGGGGGCAATATCCTGCATATTAAATGGCATATTGGGGGCAATATCCTGCATATTAAATGGCATATTGGGGGCAATATCCTGGCATATTAAAATGGCATATTGGGGGCAATATCCTGCATATTAAATGGCATATTGGGGGCAATATCCTGGCATATTAAATGGCATATTGGGGGCAATATCCTGGCATATTAAAATGGCATATTGGGCTTCAAAGTTCTTTATTTGAAATTTAAGTTTTTTTTCCTAAAATTTCCTTCTTAAAATGAGGTGCGTGTTATACGCCGGCGCGTGTTATACGCCGATAAATACGGTATATCAATATGACATACAATAAATGTGTGAAGATTTGCACCATGCAAAATATTTCATTGTAGTGTAACATAGCAACAGGTTGTTTAAATGCAATTTCACAAAATGAGTCACAACACCCACATACATAGAATGTCACGAACACTATAAAATCTGAATAACCCGCTTGCAATGAATCATAGTCGACAATAAAGTTGAACAGAATGCATCACCCCATGTTCTATATAAATAATTAATTTATTTCGTTGCTATCACATTTTTGTTCATATTTTCCTCTTTCAAACAATGATATTCTAATTAATGTTCCTGTTATGGAAAATTCCTGCCCGCGCCCCTAGTTATTTTGCTTGGTACCTCTAACATACATTTGCATCACTGGCTGTTTCTTCTGAAATGTCTCCTGAACATTTTTTCTTAACCCTTGCCTCTCATGTTTCTGCTTCCTCTTGCGTGGACCTTACAGTCTAAAAACATCTGCATGTGAACAATTGTAACAAGGCATGCCTATTTTTCAGTAGTGCAATTTTAAAAACTCAGCAGTATTGTTTATTTTAAAAGTTTTTGTTACATGCCATCGTCTACCTATTGATGTCTATATTTAAAGGGACTGTCTAGTGCCCAAAATGCATCTTCCAAATATTAATGCATATTAATGTGCTTTCAAAGAATTTTAAAATGCATGTCTTACATTTTGCATTGCTAAAAATATGAAATACTTACAGCTAGAAGAAATTGTGAAATTACAAGAAACAAGGACTGCCCACACTAGATGAGTAAAAGTCCTTTCCTCTTAGGTTTTTTTTTTTTTGCAGCAGGAACCAATGAGAATAAGGCCATTCAAATGAATGGAATACCCTGTCTTTCTAGTGATGTCATCAGACAATGTGTTGCACTGTTAAGCGATCCTACTGTGTACAAGAGCAAGGTCACATAGAGGCCACACAATGTATTACATTGGAAGAGCACAGGAAGTGACTAAATGAAACAAACTTTATATCCTCAGTGTCTATATAATCAGTGCTGCCGCACCTGCAGTAAACATGCAGAGTAATCACTGGAGAGGGCTTGAGTCAAATATTAAAAATGAGATTTATACAGAATGCCTGCATCAAATAACACTGGGAAAAAGCATGTGCATTAAACAAGCAAAAATCTTCAGCTTGCACTAAAGTGAGTTTGGGGACTAGACTGTCCCTTTAAGTCTATTTGTCTGCAAGTAAATGTATGTGTTTGTCACTTTTTGTACGTTTGCCTACTTACAGACCCTGAAGGAACCTGTTAAATTTTTGCTAGGTCACTAGTGACATTATGAAGGTGTGCCAAACCCAGATTTTAAGGGACGGTGCGATTCTGTTAAATGTAATTGGTGCGATTCTGTTAAATGTAACTGGTGCAATTCTGTTAAATGTAACTGGTGCTTACAGATGAAGTTGTTGAATGTTTCCAACTTCGCTACTGTGACTTTAAGTTTAACATTCCCCTGTCAATTCCCTGCAATTACCTTTTTTGTGAACAAAGGTCCAAAAGGTCCTGTTATGTTTTCCATAACAGCTGAAGTGCCAACATTTTTAATTACTGGTACATACAATGGGAGCTGTGGCTGGGTTAAACTTTTTCTTTCTATTTTATGTTGCTCTCTTCAAAAGTGCCAAGCCAAACTGATTGCTAAATTCAGCCAGGGGCTCTAGCCCCAAATCTTATATGAAGGTCATTCGGTTTATAGACTTTCGGCTTATAGAATACATAGAATTACATGTATTCTATAAACCGAAAGTCTATAAACCGAACGACCTTCGGTTTATAGACTTTCGGCTTATAGAATACATGTAATACTATTGGCTTTCTATAAACCGAACTAGAGTCCCCATTGATAAGAAATTCTTATGAATGGGGACTCTAGTTCGGTTTATAGAAAGCCAATAGTATTACATGCATTCCATAAACCGAAAGTCGTTCATTATGTCGGTTTATGGAATGTATATGTAATGCTATTGGTATTCTATAAACCGACTCTATTTCGGTTTATAGAATGCCAATAGCACGAATGGACGAATGATTTTCATTTATTAACCATTCGTTCATTCGTCTTTCGTTAGTTTAGCATTTTTGTTATTCGTTTTTAGGACGAATGGACGAAAATGCTATTTTCGGACTAAAATGCTATTTTCGGACGAAAACGCATTCGTCCGAAAATGAATGCACATGTCTAGAAACTACCACTTCTACTGGAAGGCCATTTAATGTATCCACTACCCTATCAGTAAAGTAATACTTTCATTAGTCCCTGGCCTAATATCTATGATAACCTTATACCTATACCACGCGTGCTTAAACTCCTTCACTGTATTGACCTTTACCACTTCTGTTGGAAGGCCATTCCATGTATCCACTACCCTATCAGTAAAGTCATATTTTCAATAATACCTGGCCTAATATCTAGGATAACCTTATACCTGTCCCACGCATGCTTAAACTCCTTAGCTGTATTAACCTCTACCACTTCTACTGGAAGGCTATACCCACCACCCTTGCAGCAAAAAAGTATTACGTTTATAATAACAAAACAAAACATGTAAAATATTAAATATTTCCAGCCTTTTCAAAAGCTTGATTAGACCCCAAATATATGTATATAACTAGTTGCATTTATGCCAGGGCTTGACAAACTTAACTGAGTTTTAGGAGCCAGTAAAAAAATCTAGGAGCCAGACAACAGCACATACACACAATCACATGCAGTCATATACAGACACACATACACACTCATACATGCAGTCAGTCACATAGACACACACACTCATACATACATACAAACAGTCTGTCACATACACTCGTACATGCATACATAGTCTGTCACATACCCTCATACATACATGCAGTCTGTCACATACACTCGTACATACATACAGTCTGTCACATACACTCGTACGTACGTACGTACGTACATACATACAGTCTGTCACATACACTCATACATACAGTCTGTCACATAGACACACACTCATACAGTGTCAGATACACACTCATACATACAGTCTGTCACAGAGATATACTCATACATACATACATACATACAGTCTGTCACAGACACACACTCATACATCCATACATACATACAGTCTGTCACAGACACGCTCATACATACAGTCTGTCACATAGACACACACTCATTCATACAGTCTGTCACAGACACACACATACATACATACATACAGTCTGTCACAGACACGCTCATACATATAGTCTGTCACATAGACACACACTCATTCATACAGTCTGTCACAGACACACACATACATACATACATACAGTCTGTCACACACACACACACTCATACATACAGTCTGTCACATAGACACACACTCATACATACAGTCGGTAACATAGACACATACACTCATAGAGTCAGTCACATAGACACACACACCCATACAGTCTGTCGCATATATACATACATACATACATACATACAATCTGTCACATAAACACACACACTCATACATAGTCTCACACATACTTAGTCTATCCCATACACTCATACATACATACTCTGTCAAACACATACGTACAGTCTGTCACATACATACAGTCTGTCACATACACTCATACATACACACACACACATACAGTCTGTCACATACACTCATACAAGTGTTTTTTTTATCTTGAAAAAAAAAAAAATGTTGATCAATATGTCCCCCCTCCCTGCTGCTATATCTCATTGCAGGGAAGGGGGGCATTTCCGTTCCGCACAGACCATCATTACTTATTAATTATCATTAACCATCATTTGTCAGGGCTGCCAGGGTTAATTTATCCATCATTTGCCAGGGTTAATTTATCCATCATTTGCCAGGGTTAATTTATCCATCATTTGCCAGGGTTCATTTCCCCATCATTTGCCAGGGTTAATTTCTCCATCATATGCCAGGGTTAATTTCTCCATCATATGCCAGGGTTATTTATCCATCGTTTGCCAGGGTTAATTTCTCCATCATATGCCAGGGTTAATTTCTCCATCATATGCCAGGGTTATTTATCCATCATTTGCCAGGGTTAATTTCCCCATCATTTGCCAGGGATAATTTATCCATAATTTGCCAGGGTTAATTTATACATCATTTGCCAGGGTTAATTTCCCCATAATTTGCCAGGGTTAATTTATCCATTATTTGTCAGGGTTAATTTATCCATCATTTGCCAGGGTTAATTTATCCATCATTTGCCAGGGTTAATTTATCCATCATTTGCCAGGGTTAATTTATACATCATTTGCCAGGGTTAATTTATACATCATTTGCCAGGGTTAATTTATCCATCACTTGCCAGGGTTAATTCATACATCATTTGCCAGGGTTAATTTATCCATCATTTGCCAGGGTTATTCTGACCATTAATGTCACCCACCCTCCACCCCCGTGTTGCAAGCTTCCCTCCTGCACGGAGGAGGGAAGTACATTAGCCGGATATGACTAGCTATCATATCCGGCCGAAGAAGCTTTAAAAAAAAAAAAAGCTCACACAGCCACGAGATCACGTCACGTGACCCGCCGCGATCGCGAGACAGCCTGGTTTCTGGGACTGTCCCGCGATCGCAATATACGCGGGACATTTGCATAGTTGCTGGGACTGTCCCGGCGGATCCGGGACAGTTGGCAACTATGCACACACAGTATGGGTTTCTCACCTGGTGCAGGCAGGCTACTGCAGCGTACACTGAACTCCATGTGAAGGAGGGACTCAGCTGTTCAAGAAAGTTGAGAAGCCTCCCTCGATTTGCTGAGACCTCCTTAGAGTACTCAATATGGGATAATTTATTCCCCCCAGCCAGTACCTCTGCTGGCAAGATTTTTTAATTTTTTTTATGGAGTGGCATTTTTAGCCACCCCCACCCCAGACAGAAAAGGTCATTCCCACCCTAGGCACTTGCATTGTCTGCCTCCCACAAAATACAGTGCTGCTTAGAGCTTTCAATTGGATACTTTGCATTGTTCAAGAATTAGGCTGTGCGGGAACCTGGACATAAAGTCCCATTACAGGACTGTCCCGGGCAATCCAGGACATGTGGTCATCCTACCTCTACCATCCCACTGTGTGATAATATTACTGACATGCAGTCCACATCTCCCATAACCTTTTTATCTTTTTTTCCATTTTCTTTTCTGAAAGCAATTACCCTTGCTTACAGAACATGAGTTTCTTGTTTCCATTATCTCTATTTTCATTCCATTCAAAAATTGGTTGGGCAACATACTTTCCTGAAAACATAGCTGTAGAAAAACATCTCTTTTAGCATTTCTGTATATATTACATTTTTTAGCAAGTATATCATAAAAGTAGTTCATGTGAAGAGTAGCCATGCACTATTGTACACTTTCTGAGGTGAATTGCATGACTGGTGATGATGTAATGTGTGAGAAATTTCAGTCCCTGGTTGCAACAATTATGTTGACATAGTATCTGTAGATTTATTTGTACTCTTGTTATCGCAACTCTTATTAGGTCAACTCTTGTTGGCGCATGAATTGACATTTGGAAAACTATGTAATTAAAATGGAATCACAAAGTAATCACATACATTAAAACTATCGATATATAACTACGATCAAGCCTAACCATGCTATATAATTTTTGCAGTATCTCTGGAATAATGTATAAACATTGTTTTCCACTGTTCAGCGGTAGGCTAATGGCGTACCTACAACTGGTGCAGGGGTCACAGCTGCGACCGGGCCCGTCATTCCAGGGGCCCGGCCGCCCTGCGTCCCCTGCACAAAAAAAATTAACAAGTGCAGGCAAATGGAGCAGCTGCCCAGGGCCCATTCATTCTTGGGGCCCAAAGCAGCTGCCCTGTGGGCCCCAGCTGCCCGTGTGACTGTCTCACACGGAGGTAGCAGCGATGCAGACACGGCTTTTCGTCACAGCCACCAGAAACATCACTTCCGGTGGCTGTATATCCTGCATGCAGCGTGCACGAGCAGCATACAGGTAAGTAGGGGGGTGGGGGGGGGGGATGTGAACACTGGCAAATGGGCAAAATAATACTGGCAAATGGGCACATAACAGGCAAAGGTGCAAAATAATACTGGCAAATGGGCACATAACTGGCAAATGGTCAAAATAATACTGACAAATGGGCACATAACTGGCAAATTGGCAAAATAATACTGACAAATGGGCTAATAATTGGCAAATGGGCACATAACAGGCAAATGGGCAAATAACTGGCAAATGGGCATATAACTGGCAAATGGGCAAAACAATACTGGCAAATGGGCAAATAACTGACAAATGGGCAAAATAACTGGCAAATGGGCAAAATAACACTGACAAATGGGCAAATAATACTGGCAAATGGGCAAATAACTGGCAAATGGGCAAAATAACACAAGCAAATGGGAAAAATAACACTGGCAAATGGTCAAATAACTGGCAAATGGGCAAAATAACACTGCAAAAGGGCAGAATAACACTGGCAAATGGGCAAAATAACACTGGCAAACAGGCAAAATATGACTATAGATGCTATAGAAAATATGCTATATTATGCTATAGATAATACAAAGCACTATTTTTCTGCATATATATTTATACATCCCTGCCTGAGACCTGTTCCCAAAAAGAAGACTCTTCAATTTCAAGAAACACGTCTGCAAATAAGTATTTTTGTATTGTTATATATATTTTGTTTTTATTTCCATACACTTATTACTTCTAGCGCTACAGTTTTATATTTATTTATAATATAGTGAAGGAGTTTAAGCGTGCATGGGATAGGTATAAGGCTATTCTAGATATAAGACAAGGCCAGGGACTAATAAAAGTATTACGTTACTGAGAGGGTAGTTGATGTATGAAATAGTCTTCCAGCAGAAGTGGTAGAGGTTAATACAGTGGAGTTTCAGCATGCATGGGATAGGTATAAGGCTATCCTAGATATAAGACAAGGCCAGGCTCAAAGCAGAACAGTTGGGAGGCATGTAAGTTGCATTTCTGGGGTGGAGTTGCATGGTGGGGTCGGGGGGCCCCGGGGCAATTTTTTCACCGGAGCCCTGGGGTTTCTAGTTATGCCTCTAGGTAGGGTTGCACATTTATCTTCATAAAATCACACCCACAGTTGTGGTTTGGGGAGAGGGCGGAGCCATAAAAGAGTGGGGCCACAAAGCGTCAAGCCATAAAAGGGACGGGGCCACTCAATATCACATTGCTCCCTTCTGCTGTGAAAAAATACTAGACATTGCATTGCCGGTATTGTAGTTATGCCGGTACCGACTAAACATATTTTCCCTGATTAAAAATGCTGTTATTATTGGTAAATTGTATAATTATTGTTATTATTATATATGTCTTCTTTGCAAATGCCACCTCTACTGTCAGGCTAACCATCATTCCAAAAAGTGCTGATCCCTGCTCCGGCTTGTTTAAACAATACATTGTTCTTCAAGCAACTGCCTAGGTTGCAATTGTTTGGTTTACTTTGATTTAGAATTCAAAATGGTCTTGTGTGTGAGAATTTACCAGAGGCAGGTACTGTACTGTTTTGCAACTCTTGGCCACAGCCAAATTAAGGCAAACACTGATATGCCAGTTATTGTTGACTACAAATGGTCTTGCCTCCAGGGTATGTGCATGGTACTTGGTTCAGTACAAATATCAATGTTGTACCTTACATCTGCTTTGTTTCTGTTTTCATATGCATTTGGAAATGCATAGCATTTCCCTTCCACCTAGTGCTTATTTCAGTAAGTAATTTGCTTCTGGTAGCATTATCAAAGCAGTAAACAAATGGTAAAACATGTTTATTCTGACCCTTTATTTATTGCTCCTTCTGGTAGTCAGAGAGAAGGGCTTTGCAGAATTACGAATAGCTTTCCAGAATTAGGAATATAATGCACTTTATGTCCATTTTACCTAAAATATTGTTATTTAAATATTAAAAAGCTGTAGTGCAAAAAGTGGAAGCAAATGCCTAAATAAAAAGTGTTTTAACTATGTCTGTTGAGTCCTGTTTATGACACCTCCTGTGGCTTGATATGCAAATGAACTGCTTTTCAATGGAAAATGTGCAATTTGCATATCACGCCACAGGAATAGTTGCAAACTGTCCTGGATCCTCCGGGACAGTCCCGGCAACTATGCAAATGTCCCGCGAATATTGCGATCGTGGGACAGTCCCGAGAAAATGGGCTGTCTCTCAAAATAACACTGGAAAATGGATGGATGGATAAAATAACACTGGCAAATGGATGGATGGATACAATAACACAGGCAAATGGATGGATGGGCAAAATAACACTGGCAAATGGATGGATGGGCAAAATAACACTGGCAAATGGATGGATGGGCAAATGATGGGCAAAATAACATTGGCAAATGATGGGCAGATTGTCTGTGGCATATTAACCCCTTAACGCATTTGGATGTATATATGCGTCCTGAAAAGCATGGTCCTTGAGGACCATGAGGACGTATATATATGTCCTCCGTTTACATGTAGTTACATGCCTGCAGCTACTCTCAGAGGCTGCTTCGGATCCAAAGCAGCCTCTGAGAGGGCTTTCAGCCCCCCCTCACCCCCTCCGCGCGCATATGATCACCGCGAATGTGATCGTATGCGCGTTACACACATAGGCAGTGAAAGCTGATCACTGCCTATGTGTGTTAAAGTGTTGCAATGATGCCTCGATAGAGGCATCGGGTGGGTGCTGTATCGGAGGAGCATGCTCCTCCAATACAGCGTGTCCAGAGGAGAGCGACGGAAGAGAGAAAAAAAAATCTCTTCCATCGCTCTGAAACCGCTACTTGACTGCCCCTAGAGGCAGTTAAGTATATTACAGTCTGTAAGAAAAAATTAATTAAATAAATAAATAAAATAAATAAATAAATGGAAAAAGCTAACCCTAAATCTACTAAACCTAGATCTAGGGTTAGGGTCATAATTAGGGTCATAATTAGGGTTACAGGGGGGTTCGGATGATTACAAGGGTTAGATTAAGGGGTGGGGGTACATTTAGAGTTGGGGTAAATTTAGGTTTGGGGTAAATTTAGGTTTGGGGTAAAAAAGTCACTGTAGAAGAAAATGGTTAGAAAACAAAAAAAAAACACTAATATTGTTTATTGCCCTATTACTTGAAATAAAACATAGACAAACAAGGAAACATTGGTATTAATAAACTCAGGACAAATATTAGAAATATATAGACGGGGTCTTTTTTACCATTTGTAATTGTGTAAAAAAAAATTAGGTCAAATTTAGAAGAAGTGTTTTTCATGTCATATTTTCATCATATTTTATATTTTTTTTAATAGTAAATTATATCATATGAGGAAAATAATAGTATCAAATGATAGCCCTATCTGTCCTTTAAAAAATGATATATAATTTGTGTGGGTGGACTGAACACAAAGAAAGAAATTCACAGTTCAGTAAACGTATGACAAAAATAATGGAATTCTGGTCTTCAATGCACATCAAATGCAACATAGCACTCGGTCACTAAGGGGTTAATGGCAATCTGGCTGTGGCATATTAATGGGCAGGCTAATAGTGGCATAATAGGAAAATGTGCTGTGGCATGGTAATGTGCAAATTGGCTGTGGCCAAATTGATAGTGTGGCATGTTCTGTGGGGCACAATGGCATGTTCTGCAGAGGCAGTTCAGTTGGACAAAGGGACACTGTGGTATGTTCTGGCAGGCAAATTGACACTGTGGTATCCCAAATAGTGTGGGTGCAATATAACATATAATATTAAAAAGTTCATGTAAGTATAAATGTAGCTAGTTATATACATATATTTGGGGTCCACATCAAGCGATTAAAAAGGCTGGAAATATTAAATATTTTACAGGTTTTTTGTGGTCAGAAACGTAATATTTGTTTGCTGAGAGGGTAGTGGATGTATGGAATAGTCTTCCAGTATGTGATAGAGGAGTTTAAGCATGCATGAGATGGGTATAAGGCTATCCTGGATATAAGATAAGGCCAGGGACTAATGAAAATATTACTTTACTGAGACGGTAGTGGATGCATGGAATAGTCTTCCAGTAGAAGTGGTAGAGGTTCATACAGTGAAGGAGTTTAGGCATGCGTGGGATAGGTATAAGGCTATCCTAGATAGAAGATAAGGCCAGGGACTTATGAAAGTATTACTTTACTGATAGGGTAGTGGATACATGGAATGACCTTCCAGCAGAAGTGGCAGGTTTATACTAATGTATGTTTTATGGTGTACATACAGCTCTCTGACTGAAGCACATCTGCACACGGTCGTACTATATTTCATGTAAAAGTGATACTGCCTGATGTAGATGTTGTGCTGTGAATGTATATGTTGTATATCAAGGATTCACGATAATGTTGTGGGGGACCTTGGCGATACAATGTACACTGTGACAAGTAGGTGGAGTTACATTATACTAATTATGTGGAGTGGATTTGGGCAGTAGGCATGGTCAATTGGAAGCTAAGCTGCAAAGTGTCCCTGGAATTTTTTTTCAAATGTTGGCAACTATGCACAGGTTATGTCATAAACAGGAGACTTGGGCTTGGTTAATTAGATTTTATTTTATATATTATAATAGAGTCTTCCTCACCACTCCCCCCCCCCCCCTCCCCCCACATGCAGATTTCAAAGCTATGAAAAACACTCTTTAAAGGGTCGGTTACATGTATATAGCAGTGGTTTCCAAAATGTGTCCAAAAAAATGTTCAGTAAAGGTGAAGAATCACTTGTAAGCCATAAACAAATGATTGTTTAACAGTTATACAAAGCTGTTCAAAATAAGTTTAAAGAAACTTTTTGGAACAGAAAATATACATTTATAGGGATAATGTGATAAAAGGCAGTTGTCAAATGGGCCGCATATTGTTCCCCCCTAACCTACTGTGTCTGAAATGTTTCATGCTATTGCTAAAGCAACAGTACTGCCTTATTGGAATAAGGCTTCCTTATTGGATGTCACTGGTTTTCAAGGACACAGTGAAATTACTTTCAATATAAAAATTACATGGCCCATTCAGTTTGCGGAAATAAAATCTAAGTTTTAAAAAGTGTATTGTTTATTCTTTCGTTTGCTTGTAGGAGTCCAGAACGCACTTTCTCTATTGAAGAGAGACTTACAGAACTGTTATTACTATTGTATGTTATACCTGCTAAAATGTATTTGTCCTATTGTAGTTCCGTGGTGGTGTTGTCTTGTCTCCTGGGGCCATCTGTCAAAATGCTTCAGACATCGCCCCAGCATTCATACTCTAAATTTTCCCCATTATGGGGCTCAACATTGTTTTGTGGAATGTGAACGGCCTTATCATCCCCGAAAAAAGATCTAAACTTATGCATGACCTAAAACGATATAAAACAGATGTGGCATTGATCCAAGAATCACACTTTGTAGCACACAAACACCCCAACCTTACTAACAATTATTTTACACAGGCCTTTTACTCCAATTCACCAAACTCCAAATCTAAAGGAACTGTCATCCTACTAGCCAAACAGGTACAATTCCAAGTGGAACAGACCTGGTCTGATGAAGAGGGCAGAATGCTTTTTATCCGAGGTACATTGGCGAACACCCCACTCACTATAGCTTCAATATACACATCAAAAGAGGACCAACAGAGGTTTGTTACCAGGGCTATTCAACGCATTTTCCGTAAGGGTAACAATTCTAGGGGGGAACCTCAACCTATCCTTGAATCCCCGCCTTGAGTGTTCCAATGGCACATCGGCTATCCCCTATACTAAATTTAAAAAATTGAAACTTACACTCATAAAGGCTCAATTAGTAGATGCATGGAGAGCACAAAACCCAACAACCAAAGACTAATCTCATTACTCACACCCACACGGGAAGTACTCAAAGATAGATCATATTTTTTTTTATCACGCTACCACCTAGAACACCTAACCAACTCTGATATTGGTTCTATTACCTGGAGTGACCATGCCCCAATATATATAACCCTTAAAATAGCCCCTCAATATGGCTCTTGACGTACCTATAACCTCTATGTGGGAGGCCCATAAAACAATTATGAGAGGGTATTTGTTCTAATTGGGTACAAGAAAAAAGAAAACAAGACTTGCACAAATTAAAGACCTCAACTAAAATTGCCACTTTAGAATCTAAGCATAAGCAGTCTTTATCACAGCAGACCTTAACACAACTACTGGCTACAAGGGAACAACTGGCATCGATTGTCAATAAAAAAAACTCTTGAGGGCACACCAACTTACCCAGAGTAAATATTTTAAAACGGGAAATAAACCAGGTAGGCTGTTAGCCTGAGCACTCAAAGCAAAACAACAACAAACCTTTATTGCCAAAATATGTGACCACAAAGCACCTGACTACAGACATAACCAAATGTTTCCATAATTATTACTCCAAATTAAATAACACATCTGACAACACTAGGGACAATGATACAAACAACCCCACTCACATGGAAAAAATTCAAACATATCTAGAGAAATACACCACCTCAAGACTGACCATACAAGAAGCTACATACAGCCCTCAAAACCTCTCCTAGTGGTAAGAGCCCTGGCCCGGACGGACTCACTGCCCTATATTACCGGAATTTTTTTGACATATTGTCCCCTCACCTCATATGAACCTTTAACTCAATTGACGCTGACCATCACTTCCATCCAAATAGTTTATATAATATTATCTAAACTAAACTAAACTAAACTAATAATTATAGACCCATTTCTGTCCTGAATATGGACGTAAAACTTTATGCAAGGATATTAGCTTCTAGATTGGCTCCATTAATACCTCAATTGGTACATAGGGATCAGTCGGGGTTCATCACCGGAAGAGAGGCCAGGGATAATACAACCAGAATTTTAAATTTGATATACTACGCACGGGAGGCGGGAGTGGAGGCCCTTCTGCTATCAACGGATGCAGAGAAGGCATTCGACATTGTGAGCTGGGCCTTCTTGTTCCAAACCCTGAGAGCAATGGGAATAGATGAGAAATGTATCTCCAAAATCAAAGCATTATACACTGGACCAAATGCTAGAATCAAAATCAATGGCTTCCTATCTGACCCAGTCACCCTGTCGAATGGCACACGCCAGGGTATTCCACTCATGCCTATCCTGTTCGTGTTGTCCTTAGAACCTCTACTAAAGGCCTTCCGACTCAATGACAAGATCACGGGACTACACCTAGGGCCATTCCACCGCAAGGTCACTGCTTATGCGGTTGACTTGCTATTCATCCTCTCCAACCCAGTGGCCTCTCTTCCGGAGGTGATCCAGGAATTTGAACAATATGGCCTCTTAGAAAAATCATAAAATAAACTTGGACAAATTTTTTGGGGAAAGATTTTGAACCTAACAACCTCCCAAGGAAATACTTTGACATTAAAATCTTCCTACTCACTACATTGGTGTGACACTTCTATGCAATATCTAGGTATACAGCTACACCCCCAAGTAGATAAAACGTATCATTTGAATTTAACCCTGCTTCTGAACCTGATGAAAATTGATCTGCAGAAATGGTCACTCTCACACCTCATGTTGTTTGGACGAGTGGGTGTTATTAAAATGAACATAGTTCCTTGACTGTTGTACTTAATACAAACCCTGCCCATACGCATCCCAGCCCCTTTCTTTAAAGCATTTAGATCTTTAATTACAAGGTACATATGGAATAACAAGCCCCCAAACTTTCCTACACCCACATCACAAGAATTAGGCAGAACGGAGGCATGGGAGTGCCGGACATAAAGAAATACTATATGGAGACCATGCAAACCAGAATAGTAGAATGGTCCCTGCTGGCCCAAAAATGATGGGTCTTCCTAGAGCAAAGAATACTACATACTAACTCTCTATCACATCCCACTGTCCCACCAACTATACAAATCTGGAATCAACTGTGAAACTTAAAAACTCTTGTCCACTTTCCCGAGTCTCTTATTTCCCAAATCCCATAACTGCCACTTTAAACCAGTCTTGTCAAGAGGGGCACTACAGAGTCTAACTCCCCCTGGAGTGGCATTCCTTCGGCTTTGACATGTGTTTTATGGGCAAAAGTGCAAACCTCTTTCAGATTTAATAACTCAATCCAAACCAACGCCTCTCAATAACCTATTATACATCCAGATTACACACTACGTCACCACCCTAGCTAAGTCAAATGTTATGCCCTCTACCACCACAGAATTTGAGGAACTGTGTGTAGCCAGTGACACGCCTAGGCATTTTCTATCCATCTATTCAATCACCTCTGGGAAGCAGACTTGCAATGTATCTTCACACAAAAACAGTGAGAAAAAATCTTATTTTTAATGCAGAAATCCGCGATCTATAGCAGAATCCAGGAAACCTAATACAAATTACTATCCAGATGGTACTGAGTCCTTGCAGATTTACATTGTTTCCTCCCAACAATTTCTGAAAAGTGCTGGAGGTGCCAAACTGGAACAGGGACTTATATCCACATATGGCGGAACTGCCCTGTGTTGAAGACATATTGGAAACAAATATAAGCTACATTAAAAGAAATAACACAAGAAAATGTTTCCCTCACACCATCATTAGCCCTCCTCTTACACACGGACATGTCACCCTACACATCTAAGAAATCAATAACTCTCAGATTAATAGGGGCTGCCGTACCCCTTATTCCTCTATATTTGAAATCCCCCAATCCCCCTACATACGACATGTGGTGTGAAAAATATAACTATATTAAATGCATGAAGGATCTTATAGCAATGGCTAAAGGGAATTCCATGGCACATGAGTTAAGAAGGTTCTACTGGAACCAATTTTGGTCCTCCACTAAGCCTCAGAAGATAGCCTCTATAGGCTGACTTAAAACTTGGCCCACCCAAACAAAAACACCGTGATGTTGGGGGCCTGGGTGTTCCCGGGGTGCGAGACACGGCCTCCACGTGGACAATGTACAAATTCACGGAAACTTATTTTTTAAAAGCATGTATATTTATTAGATGACTCCACTCCTTGAAGAACACAAGAGACTATTGACAACAGAATGTAATGGCAATATGTATTTTTCATGTTTATGAATCATCTTTTTGAAAGTGTATTTTTCTATGAGAATATATCTTGAACCCCGCCCCCCACACCTTCTCTTCTGCACCACACACCCCTGAATGCTTTCTACAAAAAAAACCTGAATAAGAACTGATTGAACAAAAAAATCTGTTATTTTTATTTTGGCAGAAGTTCCTGAGGAAACCATCCACATATGGGGTACCTGGCATACAACACTGAAGACCCCAGCTAAAGAACCTGGATTGGCCGATGCAGGTATACATCATCCTACTACTTAAAAATGCTTTGCTAAACTGATATTAAGCTAGAGAATGTGAAAAGTCATTTGACAGACTCAAGGTCATAACATTTTGGAATTGTAATACTAACATACACAGAAGACAGAAAAGACAAATATTGACAATAAAAATAGGTAGGACAACTTGAAGAAAATGTTTCTGTAACATTCATAATGATTGTGTTATTTATTAAATATCTTGCTACAGTGGAAAACAATATATGAAATGTTCTGGGTATATAATGAAACATGGTGGGTACATCACTAAAGAAAAGAAATTGAAAAGGCTCAGGTTTTTCAGACTATATCTAAGTTTGCCCCAAGGATTTGGTGGATGTAGGGAGTTGGTCAGAGGGTCTTTTTCTGTTTCTTTTTCCATCCAAATATTTGCACTTCTTTGAGTAAAATAATGTTTTTCAATCTATACCCAAACATCATTATAATCTGCATTCTCCAGATGTTGCAGGACTGCATTTCCCATACTCCTCTGTCAGCCTCTTAGCTGAAAGAGCATTATGGGAGATCTAGTTCATCAACAGGTGGAGGGCCGCTTAATTTTTTGTTTATGGTCACCAGCCATGATTAATTTCTATTGGCTGGAAATAACCAATCAGAATACTGGTTTTCATGGAATTACAAAAGCTTTGCAATGAAATGTCTCTTGAGCTACAAGATTTGTTACAAGTCTGGTTAGCATAATGTATTAACAGAGAAAGGCAAAGTGTCCGTACAATGACACTGGAGTCCGTGGAAAGGTCTATGAAAGTCCACAGAGCATCATTAAAGTGTCCATCATAGACCCCAGTAAATGTCCACCATGAGCAATCTTGGTGCCTAACCCCTATAAATAAATCTGTCTTTTTCTATATAAAACAGACCTGTCATAATGATAATAATAGAGCTGAAAAATAACACGTCATGTTTGTATGTTGATGTTGGTTTAATAATCTATATATTGTTTATTAACATATTGTTTTAGGTCCTCAAAGGTTCATATGGCAACCTTCATGAAAGTACTTCCATGCAACAAGGGCAACATTCTCAATCCCATGGCACCCAGGCACAGAACTGGTCAATGTGCAAAACCTCATCACCAGAATTAGACAATGGCAGGCCAAATATTAGAAGGACACAAACGTCTACTACCATTCCGGAGTTCCGGACTCACATTCGAGTATCACATTTTTTCAGCACTCCTCAAACAGAGATGGGGAAAATGAGCTTAGACCACTCGTCAAAATGTGAACATCACCTGACCTTGGGCAACTACAGAAGTGTTCCCCTGTACTCGAAATAAACCTGCCCCATTAAATTTAAAACAGTGTGACATTAGTAAAAATGATGCAAAACTCCCACCACCAGGTTCATTAAAACAAGCTACAGCTCAACTTTATCGATCAACAATATTCCCAGCTGAGCAGATGTTGTGGAAATTACAAAGGCCTGAGATGGTTGTGGGGACATCATCAGTAAGGACTCCATCCACTGAACAATCTGTTCAAAGTAGATATACGTCATTGAAATGTCCAACCACCAACAGCAACAACATGGCCGAACTATTTTTGGAACCATTTTTTGCTTCCATGAATATATCACTGCAGTTAATTATTTTGTTTATACTGCTTATACCTGATCATTTTGCCATTACATATTCACTTATATGAATATATATGCACATATACATTCCTATGATTTGTATAGCCCAAGTTTAGAGTTTGCCTATACTTTACCTTTACTTACAGAAAATAAATGAACAATTAAAATAGCTTTCATCTTCACTGCACTTTACCATAATAGTACTCAAGTTATTGTAAAATATGCAAAATGATGTGTCTTGAAACACTGTCTACTTGGAAATTCCTGCTCATATTGCTTTGCTCAGACAAAAAAAAAAAAAGACATCATAGTTACATTAAAATTACAGAATTGCATTCTGACATGTTTCCATACTTTATTCTAAATATATTTATAGAAACGTCTTTTAACTGTTTAGATTAGAGAGCAGTACAGGAAGAGCCTCAGACTTAAGGTCTAACCTAGCTTCATTTAAGTGACTTAAGCAAGTGTTATTTAATCTATAATAACTGTTTTAGTGCTACATGTTCTTCTAATGCAGGTATCGTCTGTGCAGCACAATCATCGTAGGCACAAGATCAGATATCACAGTACAACCCCATTACCTGCCTTAGAGAATAATTTTATGGACGTGGCTAATTGAGTTACAAACTGTTGCCCCACCCGCATTATCCCACTTTGGTCATGTGCAGCCCATTTCTGCCTCATGCCTTTTATAGTAACTATTTTAGATGGTATTGTGGCAATATTTGTGTCTTGGGTGTAATTGTAGCCAACGGTTAAGCTTTGTACAAACATTATATATATATGTAACTTATACAAATATACCGTATTTATTGGCGTATAACACGCACTTTTTCTCCCTGAAAATAGGGAGAAAATGGTATGTGCGTGTTATACGCCGAAAAAAAAAAATAATCTAAAACTTACCTCTTTGCTGCTCTGTCCCCCGGTGCTCTGAAGCTGCGTGGCTGTGAGGGAAGCGTTGTGAGCTTCCCCTCCAGCCGCGCGGTCAATAAAGTCTGTTTTTTTTTAAAACAAACTTTATTGACCGCGCGGCTGAAGGGAAGCTCACAACGCTTCCCTCACAGCCACGCAGCTTCCGAGCACCGGGGGACAGAGCAGCAAAGAGGTAAGTACTGGGGTCTGGGGAAGGGGGGGGAGGAGGGTGGCATAACGAGCATACTAAGGGGCAATATCCTGGCATATTGGGGGCAATATCATGGCATATTAAATGGCATATTGGGGGCAATATCCTGGCATAATAAATGGCATATTAAGGGCAATATCCTGCATATTAAATGGCATATTGGGGCAATATCTGGCATATTAAAATGGCATATTGGGGGCAATATCCTGCATATTAAATGGCATATTGGGGGTAATATCCTGGCATATTAAAATGGCATATTGGGCTTCAAAGTTCTTAATTTAAGTTCTTAAGTTTTTTTTCCTGAAATTTACTTCTTAAAATTAGGTGCGTGTTATACGCCGGCGCGTGTTATACGCCGATAAATACGGTATATACATGTATATTTATCCTGTTTAGTTTCCTATATTGTTTCCCAACAATAAACTGGAATAACAATATGTTAGGCAAGATGTACAGTAAGTTTCATTTTGGCATGACAACTCCCCCCAAAAAGTAAGATTGCGCAGATGGCTTTCAAAAAAGTTTGCCGTATTAAAATACATAAAATAAAAAAAATATGTTTAGTTTTAATAATGTAAAATGAAATTTAAAGACAGTGCCAAAGACTTTGAAAGATTTATTATAATTGAAGTATGTTAGAGGGTCAACTTCTACGTTGAAATGTGCTTGTTGTAAGTCAAGCTTTGGAAATATGGTAGTGTGACCATCCAGGATGATTACACTTTGTTAATGCCTTTTTAATACTTGAAATCAGAGGCGTCGTTAGGGCGGTGCTACTGGGGCTGGAGCCCCGAGTCTCCTGACCATAGCCCCGAGTCTGTGAAGCTTCCCCTGCTTCCTGCTCTGTCACTATGATAACCCCGCCCCCAACCCATGTGAACGGCAGGAACCCACGTGTCCTCCCTCACAGCACAGACCACGAGGGATGCTGTGCTGCTGTGGAGAGGCTGCTCTCTGCTCTCTGCTCCAGGGGCTGCAGAAAAGCCTCCTCTATGACCTGCCACTTACCTCCCATCCAGGAACAGGCTGCACAAGGTAGGATCTCCATGTATTTTTATATAAATATCACCAACAGGTGAGTACTGGGGAAGGGGGTGGAGGGAGGGTGACATTAATGGGCAGAATAACCCTGGCAAATGATGGATAAATGAACCCTGGCAAATGATGGATAATTAACCCTTGCAAATGATGTATGAATTAACCCTGGCAAATGATGGATAAATTAACCCTGGAAAATGATATATGAATTAACCCTGGCAAATGATATATGAATTAACCCTGGCAAATGATGTATGAATTAACCCTGGCAAATGATGGAGAAATTAACCCTGGCAAATGATGGAGAAATTAACCCTGGCAAATGGTGGGGAAATTAACCCTGGCAAATGGTGGGGAAATTAACCCTGGCAAATGGTGGGGAAATTAACCCTGGCAAATGGTGGGGAAATTAACCCTGGCAAATGATGGAGAAATTAACCCTGGCAAATGGTGGAGAAATTAACCCTGGCAAATGGTGGGGAAATTAACCCTGGCAAATGATGGATAAATAACCCTGGCATATTATGGAGAAATTTACCCTGGCAAATGATGGAGAAATTAACCCTGGCAAATGATGGAGAAATTAACCCTGGCAAATGGTGGGGAAATTAACCCTGGCAAATGGTGGGGAAATTAACCCTGGCAAATGGTGGGGAAATTAACCCTGACAAATGGTGGGGAAATTAACCCTGGCAAATGGTGGGGAAATAACCCTGGCATATTATGGAGAAATTAACCCTGGCAAATGATGTAGAAATTAACCCTGACAAATGATTGTTAGTGATGGTCTGTGCGGAACGGAAATGCCCCCTTCCCTGAAATGAGATATAGCAGCAGGGAGGGGGGACATATTGAGCAACATTTTTTTTTTTTTTTTAAATACACCACTTGTATGATTATGTGACAGACTGGATGTATGTATGAGTGTATGTGGCAGACTGTATGTGTGTGTGTATGTATGAGTGTATGTGACAGACTGTATGTATGTGACAGACTGTACGTATGTATGTGATAGACTATGTATGTGTGAGACTATGTATGTATGTATGAGTGTGTCTCTGTGACAGACTGTATGTATGAGTGTGTCTCTGTGACAGACTGTATGTATGAGTGTATGTGACAGACTGTATGTATGAGTGTATGTGACAGACTATGTATGCATGTACGAGTGAATGTGACAGACTGTTTGTGTGTATGAGTGTGTGTGTCTATGTGACTGACTGCATGTATGAGTGTGTATGTGTGTCTGTATATGACTGCATGTGATTGTGTGTATGTGCTGTTGTCTGGCTCCTAGATTTTTAACTGGCTCCTAAAACTCAGTTAAGTTCGTCAAGCCCTGGCATAAATGCAACTAGTTATATACATCTATTTGGGGTCTACCTCAAGCTTTTGAAAAGGCTGGAAATATTTAATATTTTACAGGTTTTGTTTTGTGATTATAAACGTAATATATTTTTGCTGCGAGGGTGGTGGGTGCATGGAATAGCCTTCCAGTAGAAGTGGTAGAGGTTAATACAGCGAAGGAGTTTAAGCATGCGTGGGACAGGTATAAGGTTATCCTAGATATTAGGATATTTAAGACTGACCACACTTGTACCCATGCATCCTATACCTTTATCTTATATCTATACCTTTACCTATGCATTACTATACCTGTATCTTATATCTGTACCTGTGCATCCTGCACCTGTGTCTGTCCTAATAGCTTATATCCGTACCTATGGATCCTGTACCTGTCCATATAGCCTAAATCTGTACCTATGCATCCTGTATCTTTATCTATATATGCATCTGTATCATATATGTACTCATACATCATCATGTACCTATATCTATCTACATCTATCCTATATCTATACCTATGCATTCTGTACCTCTGTCTGTCTACCTATCGATCATGAGACATCATTGTATTTTAAGTATTATTAAAGCTGTGGGCTATAGCCCCAGATCATTTTTGAGCCTAGCAACGCCCCTGCTTGAAATTTTTATTTTATCTGGATATTTAAATAAGAAGAAAATCTTTATGATTTATGACAGTCGTTGTGATAGGTACATTAAAAATGGTTTTGTGCATCATACGCACTACATCTTTTCTGGTAAAGTATTGTATAAGGTGATCACATGCAGAATGTGCAAGTTCTGCCAAAAGGCTGACAAATGTAATTTAGTAGATATGTTTATAAAGTCTTGTTCATGTATAAATAAATATCTATAAAATATATGTTTCATATAGCACAGTGTTTTACAGGTACTTCATGAATGGTCACACTAAATATTCAATAACTGACCAATTTTGTTGAAAAGGGATTCTTATTCTAGACTTCTTTTTTTTTTTTTTTCATATATATCTTTATTATACTGTAATGAGTCAACCCATATTCAGGCTCATCCAAGCTGTATCCAGGCTTTTCAGTTTAATTCCTGCATTTTTGCTATTCTGTTCTGCTTCTTTGTTATTCTTGTTCCTGGGTTCTTTTCTGTTCTGTTAATCTTGTGTTCTGTTTATCTTAGTCCCGGCCACATGGTGGCATATTTCAGTTCTGGCCACTCGGTGGCATTTCCTAGTTCCTGGCCACAGTAGTGGCATCTCCCTAGTCCTTGTCCAGAGTGGCTTCTGCCCATGTCCTGTCTTGAATTCCTTCAGTGGAATATCTTGTCTTAGAGTCCCTTCAGTGGGATGCCCTGAGTCCCTTCAGTGGGATGCCCTGAGTCCCTTCAGTGGGGTGCCCTGTCCTGTCCCTTTAAATGTAATCCTTGTCAGTTTCCTGTCTGTTCTGTCTCTGTTTCTAGCCTTGTTCCCTGTCTAAGTTAAATCTTGCTCTTGTACCCAGTTCCTATGTTTTCTCAGTTCTTTGCCCTATTCCATTTCTGTTTTAGCTCAGCTTAGCTATCTCTTAGCTCATTTTCTGTCTAGCCCTGGTACCTGGATACAGCAGCTGCTTCACAGGGCCTGGTTGTTGCTGCAAAGACTTGGGGTCCCAAACCTCCAAGCAATTGCACTTACCCACCACCAGGTCCTGTGTCTCCACCCGGCAATGCAGCTCCTGATCTCGGGCGCTCAGGGTCTATTACCATCTGGGACCCCGTGCATTACATATACAAACATTTCTGTTTATAAGGACCATAAAAGAAAAAGAAATTAAAAAATTATAAAGAGTTTATATCTCAGTGATTCATGTTTGAAAATTATCCCAAGGAGACCATACCTCTGTAAATTTTGTTGAAGCTTTACCAGTTTCATAGGTTAAACTCTCTGCATCCATCTGGAAGTTAATCTGAGTTCTTATTTCATCCCAAATTGGGATTTCCTTACTCCATTGTCTTGCCATTAATAGCTTGCAAGCCAATAACATGGGAATAGCAAGAGATCGATTAGCTATCTTGGAGAGTTTCAAGTCCAAGTGGAGCAGAAAGGCTTGTGTGGTTTATAGGTAGTTGTCATTAAAGATGTGGGAGATCCTATCCTTAAGCGGCTTAAGTAAATTGCACCCCAACCAAATATGTGTATGGTTCCCTTCCGTGTGGTCACAGTGCCAACAGAGATTAGAGCCATTCGGATAGATTTTACATATCTTCTGGGGGACCAGATACCAGCGGAAGGTGATCTTAAAAAACAATTCTACCAGGTTGATCCCCTTTATGGATTTCCTAGTATGGGAGACAGCTTCAAACCAATGTTCGTTAGAAATTATTATGTTAAGTTCTATCTCCCATCTAGTAAGAGCGTTAGATCTAAAGGGATTAGGAAGAGCCTCTAGTAGCGTCTGGAGTTTTGTAATATTTTTATATTTATTAACTGTTTCTACAAAAATGTCCAATTCGGTCTGTTCCACTATTTGGTTGACAGCTATATAGCTCTTAATTCCGTAGAAGGTGAACAGCTCATGCCTTGGTAAATTATATTTTAATTGTAGATTGCCAAATGGAAGAATCTGGTCCCCCTGAAGAATATCACCCACCTTGAGGATGCCATTCCGGGACTCATTCTTATTCTAGACTTCTATGAATTGTCCATGTTGTTTATATTTTGTGACCCAATACAAATGTTGACTGCTAAATGTTACAATTAAAATCCTTGAATTTATTTTTAATATCAGGGATTTACAACCAAATATTGAAAGCAAGGAGACCTGAGTTACTACCAAATAAATTGCTAAGATTTATCTTAACAAAATACTGTTTACTGGGTACCATTCTGTGATACAAGGTGTGCACAACAGACCTTTTCACAGGGGTTTTATAGCATACTACAGGTGTATCAAGCTTTGCTCCATGAATCTCAGGGATAAATGTTCTAAATTATGAAAAAATGTGCAATGAGAAAGCACTCCATCTCTTATAACAGTGTTGTCCAACATTTTAAAAGGTAGGGCTGGAGGCTAGCACTATTAAATAACTTGTTTAATGCCATAGGCCTATGTTCTTTTTTTCTTGGTTCCATGAAGTTGGGTCCTGTACACAATTCCCTCTCTTCTTTTTCTAGGGCCACAAGTAAGACAACTGTTTCTTCTGCTACTATCTTAATGTGCTGTGTCACATTATGAAAATGGAAATGGCAATATATACAGGGCTGTAATGAGAGATTTTTGTTTACTTCAGTGGTACATATTCATTTTCAAAATAAGAAAACCTCAGTATCTATTTCTATTGTAGGTACACAACTTTGGCAGAACAAAAAGTGACATCATAAATTAACATTCAGCAGAACAACATTTTTTTTATTTTATAATCCCATTTCTTGGAGTCTATGGACCTAAGGTTTTTGCCTCCTCTAAATGGTTATGTTCCTACTTAGTAATCTGCTTGAGTACACACAATGGACTTTTTACCTGCCATGTTTCTGCCTGTTTATTCAATTGTATGGATCCCAGAACAAATACTTGTATCAGCCAATGATCATAAAAGTATTGAGACATTTATTCATAAAACTGAATATACAACAGGCCCCTGGACTGGATAAACTGGCATGTACTGTCAAAAGTACATACCAGTTTATCCTCATATTAGAGATATTAGAGAAAAAGTTTAGGTAACCTTTATAGTGTTGGACATCAAAGCAATAAGAGATAGATGTACTAGTGAAAGATAAAGAGAGTCTATCTCTGACCAGTATTTTATGTACAAAACATTCAGCCATTTCGCCTAGTGTTTTGCGTGTATAAAAGAAGGAGGACAAGTCGGCTCCACCGGTAATGAATGAATGTGTTTCTTGTTCAAGTATCACCTGGTTGTGGGTGCTACGGCTGAGCTGTAGAAGCAGCACTGATGAACAGGTAAAATAGCGGACACCAAGACGTAGGCACTCCTAATAAGGTGAAAAATTGACTTGAAAATGTATTGAAAGGATCCGATAAAATCCACATCAAATTCACAGGGACAGTACAAGACAAAGGATACAGCGATATGCCTTACGCGTTTCGCGTGAACACACGCTTATTCATAGGCTTGTGTTTTGCATGCACCACTTTCTTTGACTAGGTCATCTAATCAATAAAGAGAGAATTTCAGGGAATGGAGATGGGGATTTCAAATTAAGGCCAAAGTAGTTGCGTTGGAAAAAGTCTCCCATTCAACTCAGGAGAATTATCCTAACTCTGCTACAATGGCTTAAAGTTTGAAATTCCCATCTCTATACCCTGCAATTCTCTTTTTATTAAATATAGACCCTTAAGTGTTGTTATACTGAGTTTGTAAACTGTGGATGGATTGGTACCAACTTACAAAGATTCCAGGTAGCATTAGCGAACAGCACCCCTACAACATACGGTAGCATGAGGCGCACTACAACCAAAATACCTGAAAATGGCATACTTTCAGAGGTCTTTGTTTTACTCAGTTACACTTGCCATTTGAGTGCACTTGAATGATTTGTTGATTAATGTGTGTTTTCTAACCTTTGCTGGGCTTATGCACTCTGGTGGTGTTATGCTTTATTTGCTATATTTTTCACTGTGCAAAATGTGCATTTATATCAAAACAGCTGCATGACTTTTGGTCATTAGCTTTTATTATATTAATGGTGGTTCTTTAATACATCCGTCTGGTGTTGTAAGAAACCTTGGCTTCCTGGTTTTAATTCAATATATCTAAATTTGTGATTTCTTTTTTCAGTATAGGTCATTATATTGTATCCATTACAGCTGCAGACGCTTGTGACATATTGCTGGCCAGTTTTTTTCAGGCCCACTGCTGTTTAAAGCAGTGACGTTTATATATGTCAACATGTTTGATCGGTAAGAGAATCTGTGTTGCAAATAGATTTTATATCACCTACAAAACATCAAAATGCTTAATAAAGATGAATATTATGTTTAAAACTGGTTGTGTCTGATTTAAAAAAGGTGGATTGTATTTTACATATGTTTGCGCAAAAAATCTTTGCCAAAATATGTGTATTGGATATGGCTTACAAAGTCATTCATTAGTGATTCACATCACAGAAGCAACTTCATAGGTGCATTTTAATGATTTGAAGTGCCACCCTTTATATAAACCATTCCTTTGACTGTGGCATCCATTTGATACCTGATCTATGTAGCATTGGAAGAAGTGCATTACTCCTATCAACAAGTGTCACTAGGGAGTGGGTGATGGGAGTGAACGATGACCCTTTGTTCCACCAGGTAAATCCTGGAGGGGGGAGGAGAGACTGGACATTTGCTGGTGTGGGGGAAGGAGAAACAACACATGTGGAAGGACCAGGAAGCAGCATGGTCAGAGAAATGAAGAGCTCTGAAACTATTTCTAGTGAAAAGTAAAGATTTCAACTTGGGTTTAGTTTAAGTGCCAAGAAGCTAGAGCTAATAAGCTAAAGTTTAGTTTAATGCTTAGTACTGTAACTAGAGGTAGAAAGTAACTGCTGCAGAACCTCTTTCAAAATCATCCTTATCAACCTGGAATCGAGCCATTTTGGACATAGCCATGTGCTTTGCTGAACCTCTCTGAAGTTAAGTACACGTGTTATCTACTTAATACAATGCTACATAGAATATAACAGTTGTATGTTTGTAACTTTGTTTGTGATATCCTTTTAGATATATTGTTTTTACCGCCAGAGGTATAAATAACGTATATCATATATATCACAAAGTCTTTTGGTATTCATCTTTACATAATTTATCTGTATTCTTGAATCAAAGAAATTTATTGGTGTACTGTTAGTCTTGTTTATCTAAATAAATATTTATTATTTTATTAAGTATTTAGCATACAGCAGGCCATGACCGCAAAATTATGAAGGTGTATCAAAGGTGCCTTGAAAGGTGCAATTTAATTTAGATAATAAAAGTTGATGATTTTAGGAAATAAAAGCACATTTATTCAGTGGGAGGAATGTATGCTCATTTTAATTATTAGGAAAATCATGTGAAGGGAAATAAGCATTTAATTATTTTTTTTAATTGTGTGTTTATAAATTTTTGTCCATATACAAAATACATAAAATGTATTACATAGACATCTTGCCAATGGCCAACACATTGACAATAACCCAAAATGAGATGGAAGAAATAGAAAGAAAAAAACAGGATGGTAAAAGAAAAAACAAGAAAACATGAATTACATATCACCCAATTGTCTAACAATAAACAATTACAAACATACAAGGTGTCTCGGTGCTGTGTCATCTATATTAAAAAACAAAAATTAATCTTGTCGTTGGATGTCGAGAAAAAAAATTCTCAAAGGTTGTTCACTCAGGGGTTGGTGTCAGAAGTGAAGGTTACAGATATAAGGAGTTGTTGATATCTTGAAAGTAAGGGGGGAATATAATTACTCCTATTGTACCCCAGACTTCCAAAGATTGTAGTCCTCTTCAGGCAGTTTCCCAATGATTAAGCCTCTCTCCATCTCGAGTTTTACGCTATCTGGTTCATAAGGATCTCCGATGCTGGAACACAAGATGCGACCAAAATATGTTCAGTAAGGTACTTCTGTAAAGGCGTCATATCAGACCAGTAAAGGTGCAAAATACAGACTTCATGTTGTTTATTAATTTTAATTCCCAGGGACTGCAACAGATTTTCCTAGAACTTTTCTAGATCTGGACATGTCCATATATGTCTAAAAGTTCCTACTTCTTTAACCCCTTAGTGACAAAGTTCTATATTGCATTTGATGTGCCTTGAAGACCAGAATTCCATTATTTTTGTCATATACTTGTTTAACTGTGATTTCTTTCTTCGTGTTCAGTATACCCACACAAGTTATATACCATTTTTAAAGGACAGTTGGGGCTTTCTTTTGATACTATTAGTTTCATCATATGATATAATTTACTATTAAATAAATATAAAATATGATGAAAATATGCCAAAAAACCCCACACTTTTTCTAACTTTGACCTGATTTTTTTTTACACAATTACAAAATGTTAAACATAAACATATAGTTTCTAATATTTGTCCTGAGTTTAGAAATACCAATGTTTCCATGTTTTTTAGTGTTTTTTTTACAAATAATAGGTCAATAACCTATACTAGTTTTTTTTTTGTTTCCTAGCCATTTTCTCGCTTTTGTATATAAACAACCTATAAACAAATAACCTATTGTATATAAAATAAAATGATACAGAATACTTATCTACTGCTGGCACAAGCTTACGGAAAATATGAAACAGGAAAAAATATGCAGGCATGGAGAACTGGCTTCATGGAAAGACACAGCTGCATTCACTCGGCTTAAAATCAGGCTCCTCAGATCAGTTCTCAGAGTTCCTGGCAGCCCAGCCAGAGGCTAGGCTGTGTTCAGGATCCTACATGGTCAATCTCTGCATCAAAAATGACTCCTGACTCTCCACTCTAACTAGATTTGTCCTATCTGCTCTGCCCCTAGCCACCCTACTTTCCAGCCCACCTATGGCTTGGACTAGCCCTGCTGGGAGACCCAGTTTTGTCCTGCTAACAACTGGAAAATCAGGTTTCCCTGCTACTCATGCATGGGAGACCTTAATTGCACATGCTTCCAGCAAACAACTTCTCCATCTTCCCTTTGTCTAAATAACTTAGTGAGGCTTTTTGGTTATAGGAACATAAAAAATAGATATGCCATAACAAACCTGATAGTCAGATCTGGGTCTGCAGCATGCGGGGTCTCTCTCTTATGATCCCATGCAAAAATGAGGTCAAGCGCTAGCAGAGTCAGTCGCCCACCAAACCGGGCTGCCTATATTAAAAGCACAAGTGCAAATAAAAGGATTGTGTCCCTATAAGTGTTATTTTTATCTTGAACATGAAACATAGGCTAATATATGCTCATTAGTAACCGGTAGGCAAAATATGATATTCAGTGTTATGATAAATATTGCTGTCTACTAAAAGTGCCCTATGACAAATGGTTAGTATTACTATACATGTTTGCACTCTGATGTAATGTACAATGCATATGTTATGGTGAAATATGTAATTTGGTTGTCCGACAACCATGGAAGCTATTAATCCTTGGTTGTTGGACAGCCAGGATAGTGATGGATATGACTTATTATGCCTGCTAATGAATTGAGTGAATTGCAAAATCAGGCCTTAACAGCGAAGAAGAAACTATAGTCAATGCAACAAGTAATAGGGTTGTCACCTTAAAAAGAAAAAAAAAGTGGCCATCCTATTGCATGCATAGATTTAACATTGGCCTCAAGTCAATTGTTTTTACCCGTCTGCCAGTAAAGTACCGACAGGTTGGCAACTCTAGACTGATTTTTTCAGTTCTCTTATCAATTCACAGTTGACTTTAGTGAATAGACCCGGATATGGACCACTGTTCCCATGGTGTTTTGCTATAAATCTAGCTGGCATCATTGGAGGTGTAGTTCACAAGAGCGAGGGTCTAATGTATACCCTCTAGCAGGGCAAGACTGGTCCACTGGTATACCGGGAAGGGTCTAGGACACTTCTTCGCCGCATCTTCATCGCTGACAGTTCAGCGCGGCAGTTAGAACGCTGAACTGTCAGCAATGAAGTATAACGCGGCCGTTTCACCGCGGCTGCAGTTATGTAAGAGCTGACAGTTCAGCGCTGAACTGTCAGCTCTTACAAATCTAAAAGTAAAACTAAAATAACCCCCCAATAAATTATTCCCCCCCCAATAGTAACACTAAACACTAAACCCCAATACTAACTGTAAAATTAACCCCAATACTAAAATTAACCCCCTAAACCCTAATACGAAAGTTAACCCCCTAAATCCTAATACTAACCCTAATACTAACCCTAATACTAACCCCCGACCCCTAATACTAAAGTTAACCCCCTAAACCCTAATACTAACCCTAATACTAACCCCCGACCCCTAATACTAAAATTAACCCCCTAAACCATAATACTAACCCTAATACTAACCCCCGACCCCTAATACTAAAATTAACCCCCTAAACCCTACTACTAACCCTAATACTAACCCCGACCCCTAATAGTAAAATTAACCCCTAACACTAAACACTAAACCTAATTCTAACCCCCTAAACTCTAATTCTAAACAAACTTAAATCGGTAAAATACTTACCTTTAGCGATGAAATGTCCCGCGATGAAATCTCCAGCGACGATCTGTCTTGTGCTGTAGAGTCGGCGGTGAAGCGGCTGCGCGGAAGCAGCCGCAATGAAGTGTCCCATCCCCTACCGGGAACAATCCCAGTAAGCTACCTGCCCTGGGGCTGCTGTGGCATGTGGCCACCTTGTGAACTTAAGGATATTGCAGCAGTGGCAGAAATTCCGGGGGGGGGGGGGGGGGGGTAAGAGACTGCAAGGTGAGAGAGGGAGAGACAGTGTAGGGGGACACACTACAAAAATGAGAGGGGGAGAGAGAGACTACAGAAATAAGCAGGAAGAGAGACTATACAAATGAGGGAATACATGGACAGTGCCCATCCTGAAAAAGGAATATGGATCATCCCCTGTGGGGCAGGTCCTATGAAGGCAATCTGAGTGCTAGGATAAGTGTTGTGAGGGCAGTCAGAGTGCTGGGGTAGGTTCTGGGTGCTGGGCCAAGCCCTTTGAGTGCAATCTGGGCGCTGTGGTACACCAATTATGTACACAAGGTTATATCTCACACACTGCCCTGATATAAACCTCAGCACAGGGCAATATCTGTCCACTGTATGCACACAACCATATGTATCACACACTGCCCTGATATATACCTCTGCACAGGGCAATATATGCCCACAGTATGCACGCAAGAATATGTATCACACACTGCTCTGATATATACCACAGCACAGGGCAATTCATATACCTTTGTGTACATAATGGGGCCTATGTACTGCCCTGTGCATGGGATATATATTAGTCCACTTCGAAAACCTTGTGTACGTACTGTAGTATATATTGCCCTAGGCAGGGTTACATATCAGTCTTATCTATAAATAATACACTCTTCAAATGTGCTTTTAAAATGCATGTTTTTCCCTTTTATGAACAAAAAATAATGTTATGTTATGGGGCTGGTTTTATAATGTTATGCAATTTGATTTCAGAGCTGGTTATTGTTCCCAGTCTGGTACTGCCCTCTAGCATCTCATATGTAGTGTACAGTAGAGCCCATGATGTTCAGCCAAATAAATGTAGTCCACATCTTCTGAGCAGTGATGTTAAGCCTTTGGCACTCTAGAGTTTGTGATCTATTTTCTATATTTTTAAATTGTGCTAGCTAAAAGGCTAAAACATATACAGTTAATGATAAATTGTGTTACTTTCCTCTCATTTTACTACTTATTTCATCACAGTCGAGTATGCCTATGGCCTGACTTTAATAAAAACAATGTATTGCATCTATTCTTTGCAACTTAGCATGAAAAAACAGATGTACTGTCATCTGAATGCTTTTTTTAAGAAAGATTTGGTTTTGTTTTTATTACTCTTGAACACGCCAAGTGTAAAAATGTAGTTCAAGTGAAGCAATCCGCAAGTTTGTGAACAGTTTAATATTTTCCAAATACTCAATAATGTTTTCGAAATCCACCCTCCAATTACAGGCTGAAGTCTTTTGGAAGAGTTGAAATGAAATTACTGAAGAACATGTGGTTCCATAGAAGGAGCTTGAAATAAATAACCCTTAGGAAAATTCCTAGGCACAGTCATTTTTTATACTGTACTAGTACATGCTCTGAGTGGCATCCTAACAGTGTAGTTTGGGGTCCTTAATCTATACATCGGGTTTAAAATGGACTGAGAATTCGATTCTGCAGCCTAATTTATCTGAATTACTTTCTTCTTGGGACACTAATGTGTACTGGGACTGCACTATGTGCATTGTTGCCCTATAGCATTGTATAAACAAATATACTAAATGGGAACACATTCCTTCTTATACATCTGTCACAAGCTCAAACCTCCCACTCAGTGTTCAGCGTTCTAGTATCAGCAATGTTATATTAAAGGGACAGTTCCAGCTTATTATCTGTATGTCGTACACATATTTAATATATGTGAAATACACTTCTCCTGTAGTTTTTCATTGGAAATATTTTCACTGGGGCTTGTAATTCAGTGATATCCAATAAGGAGGGCTTGGAGAGATAGTCAGGACTGTGTCTATGGCAGCAGCAATAACTCTACTAAAGTTTATTTTATAAAATAAAAAAAAACTTTATTTTATTTTCCTATTGACTTCTTTGGAGCAACTTTATTTTGTAAAAATGGAATAAAATTTTTATGACCTGGAATCAATTCAGTGTTATTTTTATCTTGAAAATATACATATATATATATTTTTTTTTACATGATCTAAAAATATATTTTTGGGCACTGTTGGTGGAACTTCCCCTTTAAAAACCACCTTTTTGTGTTGTACACATAGCATTTAGCTAACTAAAACCGAAGTTATTTTTAAAGATTCAACAAGGCTGAAGTTGACTTCTTATTTGGACTGTTTCTTGTTCATTCCTCTCATAAAAAAAACTTTCCAACTTTTATTAAAATTACTCAGATTTTTTTTTGTAAACACATAAAATAAAATGTTTGCAGAAAGTGCAGAAACACTTTATGTGGCACACTGCATAAAAATAAATCTATTGTGAGTATGTAACTCATGACTACAAGGGTTTGTAGCAAATATGTATTTCTCTGATAATATCAGGTGGGCTGAAGAAGTGGCACCAACTAAATTGATTTTGCCAACTTCCCTGGCCAACAGTTGCCAGTCTTTCCCTGACTACTGACGACATACACATCACGTACAGAATAATGGACACCAAAGACTCCTACACAGGTTGAGTATCCCTTATTCAACATGTTTGGGACAAAAAGTATTTTGGATAACAGATAATTTTGAATAATGGATCATTTCATCAATAAGATAGATTAAAAAACTCTCAGCACTCATGAAATACAGTAGTATAAATGCATATACTGTATAGAGCAAACAAATCACTTCCACTGTGATGTAGCTGTGATGTTCCGAACAGAGAGCACACAAACCCCAGAAATACATCCAAAAGGCGACACCAGCTACAAATTCGGCAACAGAGTCACTGACTCTGTTGGCAATTTTACAAGCAGTTTTCATCACTTGCACCGTGCTCTGGGCTGGCAGCACACCTGTCACTCAGGGGCACGATACACCCCTGGTGGCTGGAACTGGCAACTTGAGGCAAAATCCCAATATTTTTGGGGGGACCAACAATTTCTGGATAAGATATACTCAACCTATACCAATACAACTACTTCTTCTCTTTTCTTTTAATTTGCAGCTTTATTATTTTTTCAGATAACAAGAACATAATACAGTAAAATGAAACAAAATATTAAAACACACAGTGTACGAAGAGGGGTACATAAGTACCGATTCCACCCTCCCACCCTCGATTTTTAATATTGCCTTAACAGCTGATAAAAGTTTATTGCATGGGTGAGAGAATGTATCTTTTTTCACATATGAAAACTTCACGTGTTTATTTTAACACATGTACAATCATTCACATTTCTACCACATGAATATGTTTCACATTCGACTTGCTCATCTGCAGCTGACTGGTTCTACTAAAAATCCATCACAGACATGATGAAAAAGGCAAAGCCGCCATTCTAAAAGCATAGCCAACAGCGATGTAGGAGTCGTGGTTTAGCCATCATTGCTATAATCTGACTCTAAAACCAAGTTCTAATATAATTTTTTTTTAGTGATCAATATTTGTAGAAATTGTGCGCAACAAACTCCAAGCAAAATGGCACATGTATTGGGGACACACATAAAAATGAAGTTATGTCTTTTTTTAGAACTCTATGCAGATGCGAAAACACAATTATGACAATTATGACATATGACTTGTATGTCGTACAGGGGAAGGTCCTTAAATGTGTAAGATAACCAAAAAAAAAAACATATTCCCCCAATAAAAGACACCAGACTTATATGGAGTTAAAAATAGGCTACAGCTTTATTAAACATAACAAAGTAACTGTATGAGCCACCAACTATTCTCCATTTATTATTTATGCTTTTATAACTTCTTATAACTATATATAAATATAAAATATAACATTGAACATTCAAGTAAACATACAGTTACCACTAATCCTTGCCAAAATTCCTAAAACATACCAATCCTGGCCTTTTAAAACTAAGGTCCCTACCAAAGGTAAACCCCCCCTCCCCCCTCGTCCACATCACCTCTTCGTCTTACTTGCCAACCTAATGCTAACCACCAGCCGGCAGTTAGCTCGGTGGGCACGACCATTAGTATTACCTACATACTGATCACAGGTTAGGGGAGGGACACCTTAACTATCCTTAAGACTCCATCCCTTCTGTCCTTAACTAGTGTATTGGCAAGGACACCCCGCCATAAACACCGTTGTCTAACCCCCTTAAATCAACAGTGATCCCCACCACCCCCCGCCATGGCCTGTTCGATCACCTCCTTTACAGCTAAATGAAACAAGTCCAATCCTACTTCAGTTAGATGGACCCCATCACTCCGAAATAAATGAGCTGAATTTCTCTCGAAGATCCGATGACCAACTGTGAAGCCCACGATGCCCAAAACAAATTTACACGTTTGTTTAATTTTATCCTAGATCTTTCAAGAGCCCTCTGATTCTGGGCACATCGCCAATTCCTGGGAATGACCTCAGACCAAACCACACAATATTCTGGGAAAAGGATCCGCAACCTAGCTAGGTCCTGCTTTATAGAATCACCCAGGCCAAAAACTGGAAATGTGCCCAAATCATTCCCCCCTAGATGTATTACCAGAATATCCGGGGAACCCAGGAGTCGCGAAAACTGCACTATCTCAGGGAGGAGCTGGACCCATCTCATGCCCCTCGTCCCAAACCACTGAACCTCAGCCTGCAGAGGAGAGATACCCATACGCTCACCGCCTGGGCGGACTGCCGCACGCCGCCGTGTCCAATAGATATAAGAATGGCCGATCAGCCAAATCTTACACGGAGGATGATCTATGGGAATACAAAGGAAGAGATGAGATTAATCCTGCAGGACGTACGTAAGATTGAAATCGGCGCGATTGCCACCGCCCTATCCGCCGAACTTCTTGGTCTTAAAAACCAACCCTGGACGCCTCAGTGGCTGACCCAATCCGGAAAGAATGCCCCCCAAAATCACCCCCAGGAATCCCCATTGCCTCTAAGGCTAGCTTAAATACCCGAATAAATTGGAAATGGGAAAGAGGGGTGCCGTCCAAATGAATCAGCAGTGAACCTGGGCAGAAGGCCGGATACCCAAATACCGATCAAGACAGGCTACAGGACACACACTAGACCCCACTATCTCCCTTAAGTGACCCAAGCCCCTCTTCCCTCCATGTACATTTTTGACTGCCTGATCTTAAAGCGCACGGATCCTGGTTCCCGCAAAACGTCTTGCAAAAAGATCCCCCCTTGCTTTACCTTAGAGGGACTGACTAGCTCCGCCACCCTCAGGGCCCAAAAGAATGCTAGCACAAATGCCTCCTGAAATAAAGATACCTCCCTCATTTGATGAACAAACAGAAGGTAGGGTGTGGAACAGCCCCAGGAGGAGGGCTCCCGAAACTGGCCTACACGAATCCCTACATACCCTGGTCCTACGCTAACCCTTGAGTGCCTGGCGAACCACAAACTCTTTTGTCACATCCAGAACCCTGAGAAGCTTAAAACCAAAAGCAAGGCCAGACAGCTTACCTGACACGACACTAGGAGACAGACCCACAGCCTCCCAATGCCAAAGCAGCCACAGCAAACACTGAAGCCGATCCTCGACCCCATGGGAACCCCCACGAGACTGTTCCAACTACTCCCATTCAGCCCAGGCCTTACCGTATCTCTCCCATGTAGTCTGACAAACCGACCCCCAAACCCACTGCGTTACTTGGCCCGCCCAAGGTCCCAGAGGTCCTGTGGGCAAGGGCACCCTTCCTCGTCCGCCCATGGGGCAGCTGCCCTGAACTCCGGCCACTGCGAACGAGAAAGGGCATCAGCGGTAACATTCAGAACCCCCGGAATGTGAATTGGCTAGGAATTAATCCCATACCTCCAGATCACTCCTAAGTGGCCGTGTAAGCCGAATGAAGGGATGAGCCCTTGTAATCCCCGCCGTGGCCGCTGCGAGATGCCTGTTGAACACCCGCCCCATAGGAATAATGCGGCAAGCAAAATTTAACTTCCCCAACAAGGACTGCAAGGGGCGGAGCTGTATCTTACATGCCCCCTTTGCATCAGCCACGGTCTCGCGGAGCCCCAGGACTTTATCCACGGGCAGCCGGCACTCCCCGGTGACCAAGTCAATCTCGATCCCCAAGAAGCTTAGGCATGTCGACGGGCCTTCCGTTTTGTCCGGGGCAAAAGGCACCCCGAAGGAGCTAGCTACAAACTGCATTATTACCCATTCCAAAAAGGTACTGAAGCATTCAAATTAGAAACATGAAATCGAGCAACCCATTTGGAGGCTCAGATCCACATAAAATTCCCCTTCAAAAAAGCGCCCCAGGAGATGATGACACTCTGGGTGAACAGGTAACAGCCGAAATGCAGATTCAATATCCGTTTTTGCCATGAGAGCCCCCACACCCGCGGCTTTGACCATTCGAACCGTATAATACGCGGCACAAACCCTACAACGCAGGCGCCAAACTATTCCCTGCTAACACAGACCCTGCACCCAAACCCCCCGTGTCCCCACACTCACCATGTTGAGGTGGCAACCCGGATGCCGAGGAGACAGCAGGCAAGAGCCCCGTACCAGGGGCCGTTGTGGAAGAAGCCGTACCAGAGTGTGAACCGGGAAACAGAACTTGCTGTGAGAAACCTGCAGCAGTGCAGGGAGAAACAGCCTGCAGGGAAGAGACAGAGGGGGCTCTGCCTGTTTCCCTGGGAACAACTTTCCACCAATCCTGTATCACATCACTTCGCTTTCAAAATAATTAACAGTTATGCCTCCTTATGCCCCTCTGAGAAAATGTGTTAGCTGTCTCCATAGAAAAGTCTTGGTTGCCGACAACGGAGCAATGATATCTTGCACAATTTGTATATATTATTAAGACAGCAAGCAGAGGCGTCACTAGGGTTGGTGTCACCCGGTGTGGAAACTCATGGTTTCACCCCCCTGTATTTCCTCCAATACAATGCCAAACAGATTCCTTAGTAATGCCAGTTAGATGGCCTATTAACTATGCCATACACAGGAGCCCCATAACTATGACACACACAGGAGCCCCATACATTTTGCCACACCAGAACCCCATAAATTATGCCACACTAGAGCCCCACTATTTATGCCTCACCTCTGCCCACTTAATTATGCCACACACACAGGTGCCCCATAATTATGCCACACAAACGAGTCCCTTAATTATGCCACACATAGGGCCCAATAAATATGCCACACACAAGCGCCCCATAATTATGCACACATTGGACCGCCAATAATTATGCAACACGTAGGAGCCCCACGAGGTGACAATTGTACAATTCTAAAACAATACATATCTATACATACAGACATCTCTCTCTCTCTATAACAGCCAATTTGCCCAGTGATTTGCCAGTATCATTTTGTCATTAATAAGCCACAGCCAATTTGCCCATTTATATGCCAGTATTATTGTGCCATTCAGATGCCAATATCATTGTGCCATTAAGATGCCAGTAATATTGTGCCATTCAGAGCCCAGTAATATTGTGCCATTCAGATGCCAGTAATATTGTGCCATTCAAATACCAATAATATTATGCCATTCAAATACCAGTAATATTGTGCCATTCAGAGCCCAGTAATATTGTGCCATTCAGATGCCAGTAATATTGTGCCATTAAGAGCCCAGTAATATTGTGCTATTCAGAGCCCAGTAATATTGTGCCATTCATATACCAGTATTATTATGCCATTCAGATGCCAGTAATATTGTGCCATTCAGAGCCCAGTAATATTGTGCCATTCAGAGCCCAGTAATATTGTGCCATTCAGATGCCAGTAATATTATGCCATTCAGATGCCAGTAATATTGTGCCATTCAGAGCCCAGTAATATTGTGCCATTCAGATGCCAGTAATATTGTGCCATTCAAATACCAATAATATTATGCCATTCAAATACCAGTAATATTGTGCCATTCAGATCCCAGTAATATTGTGCCATTCAGAGCCCATTAATATTATGCCATTCAGAGCCCAGTAATATTGTGCCATTCAGATGCCTGTAATATTGTGCCATTCAGATACCAGTAATATTGTGCCATTCAGAAACCACTAATATTGTGCCATTCAAATGCCAGTAATATTGTGCCATTCAGAGGCAGTAATATTGTGACATTTAGATGTCAGGAATATTGTGCCATTCACAGCCCAGTAATATTGTGCCATTCAGATGCCAGTAATATTGTGCCATTCAGATGCCAGTAATATTGTGCCATTCAAATACCAATAATATTATGCCATTCAAATACCAGTAATATTGTGTCATTCAGATACCAGGAATATTGTGCCATTCAGAGCTCAGTAATATTGTGCCATTCAGATGCCAGTAATATTGTGCCATTAAGAGCCCAGTAATATTGTGTTATTCAGAGCCCAGTAATATTGTGCCATTCATATACCAGTATTATTATGCCATTCAGATGCCAGTAATATTGTGCCATTCAGAGCCCAGTAATATTGTGCCATTCAGAGCCCATTAATATTATGCCATTCAGAGCCCAGTAATATTGTGCCATTCAGATGCCTGTAATATTGTGCCATTCAGATACCAGTAATATTGTGCCATTCAGAGCCCAGTAATATTGTGCCATTCAGAATCCACTAATATTGTGCCATTCAGATACCAGGAATATTGTGCCATTCAAATGCCAGTAATATTGTGCCATTCAGAGCCAGTAATATTGTGACATTTAGATATCAGGAATATTGAGCCATTCAGAGCCCAGTAATATTGTGCCATTCAAATACCAGTAATACTGTGCCATTCAGATGCCAGGAATATTATGCCATTCAGAGCCCAGTAAAATTACGCCATTCAGATGCAAGGAATATTGTGCCAGTCAGATACCAGTAATATTGTGCCATTCAGAGCACAGTAACATTGTGCCATTCAGATGCCCCAGCCAATTTGCCCATTAGGACGCCAGTAGTTCCTAAGCTTGTTATTCCACCCTTCTCCCCCTTCCCCAGTACTTAACGCCTGGCTGCTGCTCCCTGTCCCAGCCGGACGTCTCCATGCAGTGTTCCCTCCTGCATGGAGGAGGGAAACACAGGCACCGAATGTGAAGTAACGTCACATTCGGTCTCGGTGGGTTTAAAAAAAAAAAAAAATTGCACCTAAAGTATTTAACACAGCACCATACAGTATCCACAGAACTTGCCATGCACCTATATGGCACCCACAGCACTTGACTTGCACTCATATTGCACCTACACGATTTGGCATGCCACAGTGTCAATGCCCCACAGAACAAACCACAGGGTCACTTTGCTCCACAGAGCTAGCCAGTGTCACTTTCCTCATAGTACATGCTATTTTGCCCCACAGACCATGCCATAGCATCACTTTGCCAATTAAAATAAACCACTTTTCCCAATAATATGCCAGTATTATTTTGTCATTTATAAACCACAATTTGCCCAATAATATGCCAGTATTATTTTGCCGTTAATAAGCCAGACAATTTGCCTAATAATTATGCCAGTACTATTTTGCCATTTAATATGCCACAGCCAATTGGTCCAGTAATATGAAAGTATTATTTTGCCATTAAAAATCCACAGCCAATTTGCACAATAATATTCTAGTATTATTTTGTCATTAATAAGCCACAGACAATTTGCCCAATAATATGCCAGTATTATTCTGCCATTTAATATATGCCAGTATTTTGCCATTCAATATGCAAGTATTTTGCAATTTAATATATGCCAATATTTTGCCATTCAATGTGCCATTATTTTGTCATTCAATATGCCAGTATTTTGCCATTCAATATGCCAGTATTTTGCCACTCAGTATGCCAGTATGTTGTTACTCAATATGCCAATATTTAGCCATTCAATATGCCAGTATTTTGTCACTCAGTATGCCAGTATTTAGCCATTCAATATGCCAGTATGCCAATATTTAGCCACTCAATATGCCAATATTTAGCCACTCAATATGCCAGTATTTTAACACTCAATATGCCAGTATTTTAACACTCAATATACCAGTATTTAGCCACTCAATATGCCAGTATTTTGACACTCAATATGCCAGTATTTAGCCACTCAATATGCTAATATTTAGCCACTCAAATATGCCAGTATTTTGCTCGTTATATGCCACCCTCCTCCCCCTTACCCATTACTTACCTCCTTGCTGCTCTGTCTTCTGGTCGTCTCCTCTGTGCAGTCTTCCTTCCTGCACGGAGGAGGGAAACACAGCCACCAGATGTGACGTAACATCACCTCTGGTCGTATTGATTTCATTTTTTTTTTTTTGAAAGTTGTTATATAAGATCTTATGTATAGGGAGAACTGAACACAATCAATCACTAACAAAAACACATTTAAGAAAGGGTTGCCAACTTGCCATAAATCCAGGCCCCCCATAGAGCTGCTGGGGACCTGGATACTCAGAAGTCCCAGCAGAAGTGTCAGGCAGCATTGGAGGATGTCTATGCACACCAAGTAATGCACAGACATCCTCCAGTTGCCCCCACTAGACACCAGGGAAGTCTGGGGATGCATTGCTAAGTCTTGGGGGCAGTTGGCAAGTCTGGTGGACAGATTAGCAAGTCTGGGGAGGCATTGAAATTATTGAGTGCAGATTGGCAAGTCTAGGGGGTAGATTGGCAAAATCTGGGGATTTATTGGTTAGCCTAGGGATGCAATGGCAAGTCTGGGGTCAGAATGAAAAGTCTCGGTATGCATTGGCATTTCTGAGGGACAGATTAGCAGTCTGGGTGGGTCAGTCTGGGGGCGGGGCATATTGGCATGTCTGGGTGGAGATTGGGAATTCTGGGAAGGCATCAGCAAGTCTGAAGCGCAGATTGGCAAGTCTGGGAATACATTGGCAAGTCTCAGGGGCAAATGAAAGAAAATAAATACAAAAATTTAATTTTTTTAAATCAAATTTGGGACTGTCCCTCGTAAAGTGGCTCAGTTGGGAGACATGCAAATGGGCCACTAAATAGTTTTTGACCCCAGGCTAAATTTGCCAGCCATTCCCTTCTAACAGTACAGGACATCTACATGTATTAGACATATAGAATGTGTAGGCAGATAAGAACAATTCGGTCCATCTAGTCTGCCCAATTTTCTAAATACAGTTATTAGTTCCCCGTTCCCTATCATATATCTAGGATAGCCTTGTGACCGGATAATGTCCATAGCACAGTCAGTGTCATGACTAAATGCAGTAGTGGTCTTATCTACTAAGTTAGTAACTAGGGAGCCAGGACTCTTAAAATTCCTACTGCTGGCTCCTACGTTTTTTGGATTGTTTTAAATAAATCTCTATGATCATACCATTTCCCTGGCACCAAAAACAACAAGTGACTCCTAAATTGGTATGTTTAGTTCCTTCAGCCTACACATATTTGTAAAGCCTTTGCTTAACTTTTGTGTTGGCTGATCTAGAGTCAACATTGCTTGCTGGGTTGTTGCAAAGAATGATGCACTATCTAATTAGACATTGTAAACTAGAGATGCTATATGTACTTGCTGACCTCACTAATTTTGTGAACTAACTATGGTACACCTAAGCCTGAACATACTGGGCTCTATTCAATGATCTGAGTTAATACATTTCTGGTCAGTGAATACCATAGACTGCAAGAGAAAAAAATAAGTTACAGACCACTAATAAATAATAACATAATTGAATAGAGCCCACTGTATGATTGTATACTGCTGTTTCTGTTGCGACACTGATGAGGGGTAAGGAAACTGGCTTGTATATGCAAAAAAGGGGAGAAGACAGAGCTATAAAGTGCAATCCAATTTTTACCAATAAAAACTAATTGTTATCACCTGCACACAAATGGACCAACTGAACATAGGGCGCTCCACAATAGTCTTGAACTGCATCTCCTCAGTTTACATCTAGTGCTGACAAATGGAGAAAAGACCATTAGAAACAGCAGATATAAGTGGAAATTTATTAATCAAACTTCTTACATCTTAATTCAAATACAGCAGCTTCAAAACAAAGGTCCAAAATAAAGAGCTTGATTGCAAATAGAGTCTAAAATGAGGGCTTCCATTGTATTGCTCTATATCTCTCTGTCTTTTCTTATATATTTTTTTTTTTGCATATACATGCCGATTTGATTGAAGCAGTTACCTCTTTATTCTGCTTTTGAGATTTGCACTGGAATACTGATCACTATGTATTTTGTATATTACTTGATTAAGTTTGTTTAGACCACTATTAACATTTATTTTGGATGTAGTATATTTTAGTTGGCTGTATGTTCAGTTTTAGCACCATGCCTCTTTTTGGTTTCCTTTGTAACTTTGTCATTAGATATATACCCTCTATGAAATACATTAGGCATTTCTGTTCTTTCCTCCCATCTATTTAGCCCCCCTATTTTTTGTGTGCCTTTCTACTCAACACTCAGCCTGTATTACACACTCCCCCTCCCCCGGAGATATTACACAGCCCATCAGACTAGGAGTCACTACGAGTGTTGAGCGAACCCGAACCGCACTGTTCGGGTTCGTACCGAACATTACGGTTTTTGGACCCTGGACCTGAACACGGACATTCCACTGTATGTTCGTGTTGGAGTTCGGGCTTCGGCAGGGCCGGCGCCACCTGTAAGGCGACCTAGGCAGCTGCCTAGGGTGCAACTTAGCAGGGGGCACCGGAACCATGAAAAAAAAAAATCCTTCCCTCTTACTTACCTCCTCGCTGCTGCTCTGTCTCCCGGTGCAGGTCCGTGGCTGTGAGGGAAGCGTTGTGCACTCCCCTCCAGCCGATGCGGATTCAATAAAGTTTGTTTAAACTTTTTTTTTAAACAAACTTTATTGAATGCGCATTGGCTGGACGGAAACGCAGAACGCTTCCCTCACAGCCATGGACCTCCAGCACCGGGAGACAGAGCAGCAGCGAGGAGGTAAGTAAGGGGGAAGGGGGGAGGAAGAGGGTGGCTAAATCCTGGCACATTGAGAGGCATAATAATCCTGGCATATTGGGTGGCTAAGTCCTGGCATATTGAGAGGCATAATACCTGGCATATTGAGGGGCATAATCCTGGCATATTGAGAGGCATAATAATCCTGGCATATTGGGTGGGAAAATCCTGGCATATTGAGTGGCATAATCCTGGCATATTGAGGGGCAAAATCCTGGGATATTGAGGGACATAATCCTGGCATATTGAGTGGCATAATAATCCCGGCATATTGGGTGGCTAAATCCTGGCATATTGAGAGGCATAATCCTGGCATATTGGGTGGCTAAGTCCTGGCATATTGAGATGCATAATCCTGGCATATTGAGGGGCATAATCCTGGCATATTGAGGGGCATAATCCCGGCATAATGTGTGGGAAAATCCTGGCATATTGTGTGGCATAATAATCCTTGCACATTGAGAGGCATAATACTGGCATATTGAGGGGCATAATCCTACAGCGATTATTCAAATTACAGTGATTATTTTAGTGGGTGCTATACTACATATTTGTACCCTGCCCTGAGCCCAGTGCCACAGAGAGTGCAGTGCACTTGCAACTGCATGTGTTCCAGGCACATGACTTTAATCCTGTTCTGTTAGCTCAGTGGGCAACATCTAGGCATTTTTAAATACTGCAATTTGTTGGTGTTAAATATTACATTTGCGTCCTGTTCTTCATATCTGAGAGTCAAATAGAACCGTCAAATACTGTGCTTACAGTGCACTTTGAAAAATTCTAATTGTTTTGGGTGCTAAATAGTACATTTGCATCTTGCGGTGCACTTCATATCTTAGAGTCAAATAGAACAGTCCAATACTGTGCTTCCAGCGCACTTTGAAAAATTCTGGCTACCTCCTCCTCCTCCTCCTCCAGCGCCTCTTCCACCTACACCGCCACGGTCACCGACTCCTCAACCTATGGGTCACTTAGTATAAACTGAGATACCCTGCACTCCAACCCTCTCTCAAATGGATAATTCTGTTGATCCTCCTGGCAGCCATGCTTTAGATTTAGATTTATGTTCTTCCAAAGCTAAAATCAAAGATTCCATCTAGTGCTATTTTATGGCTCAGCTGTATTTGTAATTTGTTTGTATTTTATGTTATTTTAAGTTATTTCCCTATCCACATTTGCTTGCAGGGCACTTGTCCTACTCTTACCCACATTTTTATTTCATTTTTCAGCCCTCTAGCCCTTTCCATGGCTTTTTTAGAGGCATTTTAGTGGCCAAAAGTTTGTGTCCCCATTGACTTCAATGGGGTTTGGGTTCGGGGTCAAGTTCTGGGTCAAGTTCAAGCACGGACCCGGACATTTTTTCGAAGTTCGGCCGAACCTGCCGAACCCGAACATCCAGGTGTCCGCTCAACTCTAGTCACTACCTCAAATGCGTTTCTTGGAAGTAATACAGTAGAGAATAATACATACATTGTGTATTGATTAAGTTTGCAAATATCAACAAAATTTCAAAAGTATTCTTCATCGCTGTGATAAAATTATTTTCTTATTTCTAGTTTACACTTACTGTAAAAAAAAAACAGTGAAACGCATTGCACCTGGACTTCAAGTGACAGCAATGGTAAAATATCAACCCACCGAGAAGGTGGACATCCATGACAGGATACTCATTTTTGGGGATAAAGATGTCATTAATGTTCCTGTGCTAGGGTATGTAACACTAGCACAATAACCAACGTGTTTATTTGTAACATGGTTGTGAACTTTACATAGATACATATATACATAGAATGTATTTACACATAAGAACAATTTAGCCCATCTAATATGGCCAATTTTTTCAATGCTTGCATAAGCATTCTCTTTTAACTAGGATAGACTTATGTAGTCCTTCTCTGAACTCTCTTCAAAGTATCAATATCCTTCTGGAGCTGTATGCAGTAGTGTGTACACTACTCCAAGTGAGATCTCACCAGTGCTCTGTACAACGGCATGAGCACTTCCCTCTTTCTACTGCTTATACCTCTCCCTATATCACCACACACCTCTTCCTATACACACAAACACCACTTGTCACAATGGGTACAACATTTCAGAAACAAGAAAGAAAGAAACACACTGCGCCTAGTTGTGGTAGCAATAGCAGCAACAAAATCTACCAGTGTCTCACTCCTGGTAACAGACAAACAAAACATTTGAAAAAGTGCGCTGTAACCCAACACTCTAATACACACACAAATAATAAAATCGGGGTTACCTTTAAATATAACGTAATCAGCTCGGTGTAAGCCAGAAGGGATAAAAAAAACAGATACAATAATAATATAGTGTAGTAATCTTTAACAAAAAAGTGCCGATATTCAAAATAAATGTGAATGCACTCAAATCTCCCTGAGCAGAGTTCTGCTCAGTCTATAAAGCATCCAGGGAGCCCACAAGGGGTTAATGATCCAGCAGGTCTCCAAGAAATAGCAAGAGAGAGTAAAGAGGAGACTTTTAGTATGAATAGATTTAATATTAAAAAAAGGTACATAAAAGTCTTACATTACACATCACAGGATTCAGCATGAAAGTGCACAGTGGTATAAATCCAAGTGCCCAAGCCAGTCCCAAAAGGTCTCCTCCCTTCCACATTTCAGAAACATTCCAGTCTCGAAGAGGTTAAAGAGGCAGCCAATGTTTTAGACTGGTTTTACTCCATGAAGCAAATAAAATAAATTATACTTACTTGCTCTTTTTTATCCTTGATTCACCATTTCTTCTGTGGTTTCATTAAAAAAGAAAGTCACAATTATTAGACAAGATTATGAATCAAAAGACATATATCGACACAGTAGTGTGTTATTAGCATTTGTAAAGTAGATTATTAGATTTTTTTTGTTTTCTCATTAGCTCTACTGGTTTCGTTCATACTTGTCTGATAGATCTCAATATGTGTCCATTGCTGATACTTCCTCCCTCCCGTTGCCAATCAAGTGTGGAGTGCCTCAAGGATCTGTTCTTGGGCCTCTGCTATTCTCGCTATTTATAAATGATCTACCCTCGGTGTGTGACCTGGCTCGTGTGCATATGTATGCTGATGATACGGTCATTTATACTTGCGGTACTCAACTATCGCAAGTGGAGTCCGTGCTACAGGGTCAGTTTTCTAAAGTTGAAAATTGGATAGCTAACAACAAATTATTCCTCAATGCTGAAAAAACTGTGTCCATGTTGTTTGGGACAACTGCCAAACTACTTAAATTAAACAATCCTCAATTAACCATCAAGACCAAAACCAGTTATAACCTGACCCAGGTAAACTCATATAAGTATCTTGGCATGTGGCTAGATCCAAACCTATCTTTTGGTCTCCATATTGATAAGCTTGTGTCAAAGCTATATCCTAGGATCGGCTTTCTGTATAGAAACAAATCTAACCTAGATTCCACGGTAAGGAAACGTATTGTGCAGCAAATGTTAACGCCGATCTTAGATTATGGAGATGTTGTGTATGATTCTGCCCCGCAGACCCATCTCGGTAAACTCGACACTATGTACAATACATTGTGTCGTTTTGCGCTACAGTGTGATTATAACACACATCACTGTAAAATGTTAAAAGAGTTAAATTGGCTGACGCTTGCCTCCAGGCGTGCTCTCCACCTAGCTTGCTTAGTGCATAACCACTTCTCTGGAACACTCCCCCCCTACCTGAGCGGCATGCTCGCTCTTAATCCATGCACATCCCACAATCTCAGATCCTGCACCAACCCTTCACTAGCGATTCCCCACTTCAAAAAGGAAGCAGGTAGAGGTGCGTTCTCTTTCAGAGCTCCTCATATGTGGAATAGCCTTCCTGTTTCTGCTAAATCATCATCTACTCTAAGATCCCTGAAAATAAGTATCTCCCAAATCCTCAAAACAGATTGTACCTGTTATTAGTTTACAAACTCTTTCGTATACTGTACATGTTGTTCCTTTTTGTATCAATAATGATTTACCCTGTATGTTCCCCTTCCAACTTGTTTAATATATGTATGTATGTATTTTTGAATCTACTGTTAAATGTGTAACTCTGTGTAACTCCAAACTGGACTGGGTCCCCAGGACATACTTGAAAACGAGAGAAATCTCAATGTATTTTTCCTGGTAAAACACTTTCTAAATAAATAAATTAAAATATGATGAAAGTTGGAGTTTGAAAGTTTACAGGTTGGAAGAAGGCTTGTTTACACATTCCACATATGAAATAAATCACATGATCAAAAATTAAAGGGGTAAATACATGTGTTTATTGTGCTGCATTTTTTTAAAATTTTATTTGCAGCAATGATAAAGAAAAAAAAAACAGTTAGCCACAGAAAAATGTGTTCCTTTATTTTGAAGTCATTCAAAAAAATGTTATACACATTGTTAGTAACATCTTGTTAATCATTGGAATTAGGCCCATGGGTCATGAGTTGGACTCCCCTGTTGTAGAGTGTTTAATATACCTGGTAGAGATGGAAACACTAAATAATTGAAGATTATGCTATCTTTAGTGTACTAATAATCTTAATTTTAATAAGGACAGGAGGCGAGTATTTTGCATTAACTCTCTTTACTAAACTCCACAGCAGTAAAGAAAACGTAAAGAGTAACAAATAAATCACTGAGCAGCATAGTATATAAGGGTCATGCTGCCTGTACACTTCCTCTTTCTTAAAGCGACATCCAAGTCCAGATAGAGCTCGAACATCCAGAAACTCAACGAAACGGTAACTGCGGTCTCTGGCGAGCGGAACTTGAGGAGACTCCTGGTAACGAGATAGGAGGAAAGACCAAACGAAGCCGTCATCCCATCTTACGGAGTCGTGAGGTTAACGAACCAGCGACCAGCGGAGGTCCTGAAGAGGGTTACACTGAAAGGAGAGTATAAAATCGGTTAGGTACTGAACCGTAACTGTTCACGCCTGTGGGCTTTAACAGAATGGTGTAAATTAGACAGTACAGACAGAATGTAAGCTGGCCATAGGCTAAATATGTGTAGGTGTAAGCATGTTGTACAACTAAACTGTCCGTCTAGATGGAAACACTGGGAATAGAGATGGAGGGGATACCGAATATGTCCAGAAGATAGTGGAACCACAATATGAATCCCAAATCCATCACCTTAAGATCCACTCCCCCGAGGAGTCAGGGTAGGGAACAAAAGGGAGGGAAAATACTCGCCTCCTGTCCTTATTAAAATTAAGATTATTAGTACACTAAAGCTAGCATAATCTTCAATTTTATAACATGACAGGAGGCTTCCTATTTTGCAATTTTAACGCTGAAGAAGTGACATCCCAGCAGAAGGGGGAGTGCGAAAATAAAATGTACGAAAAGTGGATTCCCTAGACCAGTCCGCCGTTCTGAGAATATCTGAGAGGGACGCCCCTGCCAGGAAGGCAGATGAAGCCGCCGCACCGCGAACGGAGTGGGCGCCGAATGCGGGGTCTATACCTGCGAGGGAAAGGATCCAGCGGATCCATCGGGCCAAGGTGGTGACCGAGACTGGGGCATGAGGGCGCACGTAGGAGACTAAGAGTTGGCCCGACGTAGAGGACCGGAGCGAGGAGGTAACCGAAACATACCTGCGGAGGGTGGACACGACGCAAAGCTGCGGGTCGTCGGGAAAAAATGGGTAAAAGACCGAGGTCGAACCCGACTTAGTGCGACGGGAAATGTGAAACGTGACCCCTTCAGGGGCCACTTCGAAAGCGTCCACGTCGAAGGCCCGAACGTCCGAAACCCGTCGGAAAGATACGAGACAGAGGAGGAAAGCGCACTTAGCGGATAGTTGGCGTAGGGAGAGGCGGTCATTCGGAAGCCAATCCCTGAAGAAGCGGAGAACCAGTCCCACATCCCATAGGTGAGGGTATCTGGGGGCCGGGGGACGGCGGAGCCGCATACCGCGGAGTAGGCGGCAGACCAGAGGGTCTTTGCCGACCGGGAGGTCCCCGACGGGGGTGTGAGCCGCCGAAATCGCGGAGCGCACGACGTTGACCGAACGGTAAGAGCGGCCAGATGAAAACAAGGAGGAGAGAAAATTAAGAATCATGGGAATAGGTGCTGTAAAGGGATCGGAGTCCCGTTCCATGCACCAAGTAGACCAGGAGGCCCAAGCTGAAAGGTAACAGCGTCTAGTTCCCGGGGCCCATGAGTCCCATAAGAGGTCCCTAGCAGCCTGCGATAGTCCGCTGACTCGCCAGGAACCCCGGAAAGAGACCAAGCCACCAGGGGTAGCCGGTCTTCCAGGAGTAGTGGGTGGAGATGCCCTTTGGGATCCGTGAGCAGGTCCGGGAAGGATGGTAGGAGAAGAGGGTCCCTGTAGGAGGAGGCCAGGAGGTCCGGGAACCATGGTTGGCTCTGCCACAAGGGCGCTATGACAACCAGTTTGATCTGTTGCGTCCATATCTGGTGTAGTGTTCTCGCAATCATGGAGAATGGGGGAAAGGCGTAGGCTCCTGTCGACGGCCATTGTTGGAGAAATGCGTCTGTCGCCTTGCTCTCCGGGTCCGGGAGCCAGCTGAAGAACTCCGGGGTCTGGTGGTTGTTTCGAGAGGCAAACAGATCCAGGTGAAAGGGACCCCTCCGGGCTGCAAGGGCCCTGAAGATTCTCGTGTTTAGCTTCCAGTCGCTGACGTCTCTCCAGTGACGAGAGAACCAGTCGGCTGTGAGATTGATTTCTCCTGGCAAGTATTCTGCCTGTAGCGTGATGTTGCGAGGGAGGCAATAGTCGAAAATGCCTTTCGTGATATCCGACAGCAGGCGAGAGCGAGCGCCTCCCAGGCGGTTGATGTACTGGACTGCGGATACATTGTCCATGCGCAGGAGGATGCAGCAGTTGGATCTTTCCCGGGCCAAGCTGCGAATCGCGAAGGATCCTGCCAGGAGTTCGAGGCAATTGATGTGCATGGAGAGCTCCTGCGCCGTCCATGTTCCCCCCGTGGAGATGGTTCCGTTGGTGGCACCCCATCCCCACAGGCTGGCGTCTGATTCCAATACGAAGTCTGGGGCGTCTCCGAATATGGCCCTGCCGTTCCAGGCTTGCATGCTGTCCAGCCACCATGATAGTTCCTCGCGAACCTCCGTCGTCACCGGGACGGGTTGGTCGTAAGTGGGCCTGCGGCGTAGGTATTTCGCCTTGAGACGTTGCATGGCCCTGTAGTGGAGGGGACCCGGAAATATGGCCTGAATGGAAGCCGAGAGGAGTCCTACAATCCTGGCCAGATTGCGTAGTGGAATGGAATCGAGACGGAGAACCCTGCGAATCTCCTTGCGAATGGCTGTGATCTTTGAGGCTGGTAGCCTCAGAGTGCATGTCGTCGAGTCGATCTCGAAGCCGAGGAATTGTATCGTTTGGGTAGGGGTCAGCTCCGATTTCTGTTGGTTTATGATAAAACCCAAAGACTCCAGTAGGGATACTGCCAGGTGAGTGTGTTGGCGTAGTCTGTGTTCGTCTGCGCAGAAGATGAGGAGATCGTCTAAGTAGATGATGCATCGAATGCCCCTTGATCTTAGGTGGGCCACCACTGGTTTTAGGAGTTTGGTGAAGCACCATGGGGCTGAGCTGAGCCCGAAAGGGAGGCAAGTGAATTGCCAAGGGCGTCCGTGCCAGAGGAAGCGTAGGAGTGCTCGACAGTCCGGGTGCACCGGGACTGACAGATACGCATCCTTTAGATCGAGCCTGGTGAACCAGTCGTTGCTTCGAAGAAGGTCTCGCAGGAGGTGGATGCCTTCCATTTTGAAGTGGCGATAGACCACATATGCGTTGAGGGCGCGTAGATTGATGACGGGGCGGTATTCTCCCGATTTTTTCCGAACCAGGAAGATGTTGCTGAAGTAGCCGCCCCCGTCGCGGGCCGGCTGGATAGCCCCTTTGTCTCGGAGCTCGCGTAGCTCCGTGTTGACGAGGTTGTGGTCGGAGGATGACATGTGGATGGGGCGAGGGGGTCGAACCTGAAAGGGGGTCCCCACTAGGTCTATGATATATCCCTGTACAGTTTGTAGGATCCATGTGTCTGAGCATAGGGCGGCCCAATTCTGGAAAGAAAGGGAAATACGGCCCGCAGTGCGGGTACATGGTAACAGTGGAGGAATATGGGTCCTTACCTGCGGCAAAGCGGGAACGTCCGCGTCCGCGGGGTCCACGACCTCTATCCGAGCCTCTGGAAAAGGATTGCTGCCGGTAGTCTCTTGTCGGGTAAAATGGTGTTGGTTGGGTGCGGGGGCCTGAAGGCCAAAATCGGTTGGCGGCACGGCCCCGTTGCCGGCCAGCCCTTCCAAAAACCCCTCTGGTAGGGTTGCTTCTGAAAACTCTGCGCATTGAGGACTGTGCTTTATTAAGGGAGGTGAACACGTTTACGTGTTTGTTGAGTTCCTTGAGGAACGGTTCACCAAATAGTTTCCCTTGTGCCTGGGGCCCAATCTCCTTTGTGCCAAGGTCTGCCAATTTGTCGTTAATACGGTACAACGCTGCTTTTCTTCTCTCCGAAGAGAGCGTAACATTGGTGTTTCCGATGAAACAAAAACACCGTTGTGCCCATTCACGAACATCATGTGCCCATTCCCTGATGTCCTCAGCGGAGAAGGAATCGGCTTTGGTGTAGGCATCATCAGCCAGATACATAATGCGAGCCAGGGGGCCTACAGAATCCAGCAGGTTATCTTGGGCGCCCCATAGGCCTTTCTCTACCCCTCGGCGAGGGTCTCTACCACTGCGCGTCATGAAGGTTGACATAACCTTATCGAATTCCGGGGTCTGAGCGACCTTATCCGGCAGGGAAGGGCGTGGGCATTCAGACCTGAGACGGCTGCGGACCTCTTTCTCCAGAGGTTTGCGGAGCCACAGGTGCATAAACCTTGCAAGGTGTTCTGGAGGCGACCAGTCACCTGATCTGGGGTGCCGAATGTTGCGGGGGTCGAACATCACCTGGCCTGAGGGGTCCAAGATGGCGTCTGAATCAAGAGGAGGCTCTGCGTCCGCAGTGTCCTCAGCATCTCCTCTCTGGGCCGCACCCAGTAGGGTCTCTCGCATAAAAGCGGAGACAGATTTCTCGTCCGAGCCCCATGCGTCGTAGTCCGAGTCAGAGGCGTCAGCTTGCCATTCATCCAGCACTGACATGGACTGTGCGTCCTGCTCTTCGTCTGAAGAGTACTCCTGACGCGGGGCCGGGGTGTGTAATTTGGCAGACTTGAGCTTGGCAGGTGCCTTACCCTTAGGCGGTTTGGGTGTGTAGTCTTCGCCTTTGTCATGGCGTTTTTTAGGGCGGGAATCCTCCCGTGCTTGGTGGTCGGACAATTCAGAATCCGATTCGTGGCGTGGACGTCTGCGTTTAGGTACGTCAGGAGCCGAAGCTCGGGCCTTGGAGAGTGCCTTCTCCACAGAGGCAGCGACAGCTGCGTTAATCATGGCCTGGAAGTCCACAGGGACGTTCTGGGAATCTTCCATGTTAGGGTAGGCTTATAGGTCACTGAGAGGCACAGCAATGAACGGGCACCCAGGTCTTGATAGTAGGCGTAGGGTCAGATTTGGAAGTATGGTGGGAACAAGCCCAGAATAACCCCAGCAGGGTATAGTAGTGACCTTATAAACTGGGGCTCACCCAGTTAGAGAGAACTGCCACAGCTAGTCTCCCAGTAAGCAGCGTCTTTATAGTGGGGGCTCACCCCGGTTGCACAGGGTTGGTACCCTTAAGTGCAGGCCACAATAACAATAAACAGGCAGCAGCACTGACCTGACTGACCCAGCCACAGGATAGCTTGATAGAAGCAGATGAGGCACAGAGACTGAGTAGCAGGTTGAAAGCAGCAGATGGAGTTGCTGGAGCAGGTAATCCTTCAGTCACAGGGGTGTCAGCCACAAAAGGTGTGAAAACAGCAGCTTAGGAGGTAACAGAAAGCTAACACAGCCACCCTGAGTCCCTAATGAGATGCACGAGGCAAAACTAAGATGGCCGCGAGAATCTCGCGATATCCGCGATCCAAAATGGCGGCCGCGAGGTAGGCCGCAAGCCGGGGACTAAATTTTGAGGCCGGCCGCGGGCGGAAGCGGGGCGGAAGCGGGCCGGCGCGAAAACGGCCGCGAATAAAACCGGCCGCAAGGAGGAAGCCCAGGAGGGCACTCCAGGGTAGGGGGGCAGAGGGGGGACCTGGGGAGACCAAGGGGAAGCCCAGAGAGGGTCCCAGGAGGCACAGAGGGGCAGAAGGAGGTAGGAAAACCCACAGAAAGCCCCTGGTCCCCCAGCCCTGGTATAGAACAAGGAAATAAAATGAAAGGCTAAAACAATGATAATAAAGAATATTGAAATAGCAAGGAATAAACAAGTATTACACTGAATGAATAACAAGTAGTGACAATAAATATATAAAGCTCCAGGGGAGCCAATATTCTGACCTGTCTGCGATGGAGCAGTAAAGAAAGAGGAAGTGTACAGGCAGCATGACCCTTATATACTATGCTGCTCAGTGATTTATTTGTTACTCTTTACGTTTTCTTTACTGCTGTGGAGTTTAGTAAAGAGAGTTAATGCAAAATAGGAAGCCTCCTGTCATGTTATAAAATTCAGCTTTTACACTTACAACTTACATTAAGTTATTTAAGTAAAAAAAAATCTATATTCTATTTTAGCATTGTGTTCTATTTTCCCAAGTAAACTATTCTTAATATAATTATAATTTAATACATATTCAATTCTAGTTTGATATGTATTCTTCTAACTGTAGTATAGTTTATAAGGTATATAGTGTAACAGTACCATTATGTAACACGTTGATTGCATGTATGGGGAGTTTGAGTCTTTGTTTCAGTTTCATCGTTATTTGCTTTTAATCATGGACACAGATATGTGTGGAATATCAAACTCAGTGTCCATCTTTCTGCACAAAGTAAACAACGTCCATTTTCAGTGAATGGAAGTTGCTTATGAGAAAGATCTAACTTGTTCCAGCATATTGCTCATGCTATTTTTCACAAAAGTTTATTTGGTGGGTAGGTTAATGGACAGCATACTAAAAGGAGTTATTCTGTACAACCAAAAGTGTTTGGCTAACTATATGCTGATTTAAGTCTGCTCCAGAATCAGTGGCTTGCTAACCATATATAGATATGCGCTGCTACCCTGTGCCAAATCACTAACATCAAAAGTGAGACAACCTTCTGCCTCCACAGAGGCCCACTTTCTACCAGCACAAACCAGCACACATACTGATTTTTCTACTGATGATTGTTCCAAATGTCCATTAGGTGGCAATGTTAAGAATTTAATGATTCATTTTTTTCCTCCCTATGTCCTGTATTAATGCCTTCATATTATGTTTTACAGTATACATCTCAGTGTCACTGACTCTTCAGCCAAAGTAAGGCTTTGGGTTGAATGATGCCAAATATTGACATCACATCATATCATATCCATTTTCAGTGTGAGGGAAACTTATTTCACACGTCAGTACCATCTGTCACCTACTACTCTTGCTTCCTTGAAATACACGGAGAGTAGATACAAAAAAGAATTACCCACTAGAATCTAACAAGATAGTTTAGTGCTCCATGCCTTCTGATGTATCTTCCCCTCATTATCTTCACCTTTTTTAATCCTCAGTGCATTACATCCCATCCCATCCTTCCTGATTTTTGGGGGTGTTGTGGGGTGCGTAGGTATGAGAGAGAGTGCCTGTCTAATGCTGTGATACTCTTCATCGTGAGATCCTGTACATCAAGATGGTATAGTACATCATCATTCAAGCCATTAAGATGGAGAGTACCATGTTATGAAGGACCATGAGGACCAAGTGCGTTGCACTATAGATATCTGTGCCTTATAAGGCACAACTTCTTATGCTCTTGCACTTCAGGAGGAGACAGTGCTCTTCCTATGCAGCATAAGCAGCATGCTTGATTTTTATTAGTGTTCTACCAGGCACATGAGCGAAAGATGAAAGTACAGTGTATTGCTACATCAATATTAAACATCAATACAACTGCACAGACCAATTTACACATAAATAAAGCCTAGCTTCATAAAAGCAATGTATTGGAGTTCCAAAAAAAAACTAGGCATAAAGATACTTGGCTCTCACTTGGCAGAACGTCTGAGACAGACAATAAGGCTTGTAAAATAGATGATTTAAAAAAAAAATCACACAATGTCTTTAGGAGGTTACAGTTTTGCCAGACATCACCACTGTTGTTATTTTAATCACATTTTTTCGTCCACTCTAGCTATAATTAGATATATCCAAGAATTGATTGACTTTTAAGCAGTGGAATACATTTGCCAGACTTCATGCAGCACAGAAAATATAGCAGGTGCAAAGTATCTCCTCAGGGCTGGTGGCTAAAGCATATAACATTTGTTGCATTATTTGGTGTTCAGGCACTAGAAACATATTTGTATGTTTAATAACATTAAGATTTTATTTCCCATATAGAGTTCCCCCAAGAGAAACATTGCAGTTTGGAATCTGTAAATAATGTGAGAACACAAACAAATACAAAAAGTAAATATAAACACAGGCAATCAGAGAATTAGGGTAAGCTCCAAACTCAAATTCAAAATGGGTGGAACACTGCAGATTGTTAGAAAATGCATATTTTTTGTAGTTTTACATGTGTTGTAGTGTCACGTAGCACATATTAAATGGATCATGGTAAAGTGGTGAGTTAAGAAGATATATTTCATCTCAGTGGAGTCTATTCATTAATTGCAAAGGCACTAAACACAAACACAACACTGGATCCAAATGTGCCCCAACTGTTAAATATAGAATGAAACATAAATGACCAGAATTGAATTTGGTTTTGTTACGTTTAAATACACAGTTCTATACATTTTGGCAATAGCTTCCCTTTTAATATGTGATTCAGCAACTGCCATACAAAAACATGGGAATGATCTCTCCAAGTATGTCCCCAGGACATACTTGAAAACGAGAGAAATCTCAATGTATTTTTCCTGGTAAAACACTTTCTAAATAAATAAATAAAAATTGTACTATTCAAATAGCTTTAAAAATCTATACATCAAAAAATACAGACTTCACAATGTCCCTTAGAAGGTATCTTCTGGTGTCAAAATGCAGCTAGAATGAACAGACAAAATAATTCATGGATATGTTATAATGAGTTATTTACTTCCTATTTTCACTAGGTTCTTTTAAAATAAAATATAATGGATTCTTACCCATCACTATTGCACCAAATAAGGGAACTGTGAAACCAAAAACCATGAAAATGATTACATTGGAATTTTGCACAGACAAACCTGGAATTATTGATGAATTGGCAAAGTAAAAGGAATATTTCAAGTTTTGCTAATTCATTTATTTTCGTATTTTCCTTATTCTTATTTTTACTGGATTCAAAATTCTGCAGAATAACAAAGTAAATCTCTCATAATTCACACAGCTTAGTACATCAACCCATGATCTTATCAGTTAACTAAAATGATGTGACTTGTGTATCAGTCATTGCCAACATATAATCATGTTTAATGTGTACAGGTTTTCTGGATATGAGAACTTCTCATACTGATGCTTTCCCTGAGTAATTACTAAACTAAAAAAGCCATTATTAATTGAGCTATATTGAAATATAATGTATATACTACTAGGCACACTTTCTACACGCTTGTCTGCCTCCAATGCCATGAAGATATGCCATATGTTTACAAAATGTCACGTGTCTTCTAAATAGAGAATTGCTTCACATGTCATTAGTGGATTTATTTGATTGCATTCTCTGTTACTTATAGGCCATAATAATAATCAATGCTATACGTCCTGAGAGGCAGTACACCATTTCTCTGTGATGAAGAAAAAAAGTGGTCAGAAGCCACTAAGAGAATGGCAACCAAACAGTAGTTCTAGAATAAAATAAAAAAGTAAAAACAAAAACATTGTATTCATCTTATTATGGTTATTTCTTTAACCCCTTAAGGACAGAGCCTTTGAAACATGTGTGTCCATTTTGTACAATGGCTATTTTAACATTTCTGTGCTGTTTGTGTTTAGCTGTAATTTTCTTCTTTGTCATTTGCTGCACCCACACAAATTATATATTGTTTTTATCGGAACAAGAAGGGCTTTCTTTGGATGACATCATTTTGATCATATTGTATAATAATTTATTTAAAAAAATCTGAAAAAAAAAAAAAATTCCTTACTTTTATTTGAAACATCTTCTCCTCATCAACAAAAGTGAACAAGAAAACCTGCTAAATACATTCTACTATTTCTCCTGAGTACAGGGATACCACCCATCCTTAGGTTTGTTGGGTTGTTTGGGGGCTTTAACCCCTTAAGGACAGAGCCTTTGAAACATTTTTGCTCATTCTGGACAATGGCTATTTTAACATTTCTGAGCTGTTCGTGTTTAGCTGTAATCTTCTCATTTGTCATTTGTTGTACCCACAAAAATTATATATTGTTTTTATCAGCACAAGAAGGGCTTTCTTTAGATACCATAATTTTGATCATATCTTATAATATTATATAAAAAAATTAATAAAATATGTTGAAAAATAACAAAAAAAAATTAGTTTCTGACTTTTATTTGAAAAATGTTTGAGTCATTTACAAATGTCAATGAAAAAACCTGCTAAATAGATTCTACTATTTCTCCTGAGTACAGGGATACCACCCATGCATAGGTGTGCCATGTTTTGGGGGGGCTAAAAGGCAACATTTGAGAGGTGCGCTTTTTGGTTTTCCAACTTGGAATTTTGATGTGCAGAAAACCTGTGCCCATGTCCCATTTGGGGCATTTCTGAAGCCAGCCTGTGTATCTTACCCCATCAAACCATATATTTTTGAAAACTAGACACCCTAGGGTATTTCAAATAGGAGTATTTTAACACTTTCCATGCACTAATTCTACCACCAGACTTTGTCAAACTTTTTGGTAGTACTTTTTTTGTGTGGTTTTTTTTCACACACATTGTACTTCAGACATAAATTCACAGCTCCTGCTATAGGACACTGCCAAAAAACACTCCAATGTGTATTCAGCAACATCTCCCGAGTACAGGGATACCACCCATGCATAGGTTTGTCATGTTGTTGAGGGGCTAAAAGGCCACATTTGAGAGGTGCGCATTTTGGTTTTCCAACTTAGAATTTTGACTTGCAGACAACCTGCACCCATGTCCCATGTGGGACATTTCTGAAGCCAGCCTGTGTATTTTTACCCCATCAAACCATATATTTTTGAAAACTAGACACCCTAGGGTATTTCAAATGGTGGTATTTTAACACTTTCCATGCACTAATTGTACCACCAGCCTTTGTCAAACTTTTTGGTAGTACTTTTTTTTCACATACATTGTATTTCAGATATAAATTCACAGCTCCTGCTATGGGTCACGGCCAAAAAACACTCCAATGTGTATTCAGCAACATCTCCCGAGTACAGGGATACCACCCATGTATAGGTTTGTCATGTTGTTGGGGGGCTAAAAGGCCACAGTTGAGAGGTGCACTTTTTGGTTTTCCAACTTGGAATTTTGACTTGCAGACAACCTGCACCCATGTCCCATTTGGGACATTTCTGAAGCCAGCCTGTATATTTTTACCCCATCAAACCATATATTTTTGAAAACTAGACACCCTAGGGTATTTCAAATGGTGGTATTTTAACACTTTCCATGCACTAATTGTACCACCAGCCTTTGTCAAACTTTTTGGTAGTACTTTTTTTTCACATACATTGTATTTCAGATATAAATTCACAGCTCCTGCTATGGGTCACGGCCAAAAAACACTCCAATGTGTATTCAGCAACATCTCCCGAGTACAGGGATACCACCCATGTATAGGTTTGTCATGTTGTTGGGGGGCTAAAAGGCCACAGTTGAGAGGTGCACTTATTGGTTTTCCAACTTGGAATTTTGACTTGCAGACAACCTGCACCCATGTCCCATTTGGGACATTTCTGAAGCCAGCCTGTATATTTTTACCCCATCAAACCATATATTTTTGAAAACTAGACACCCTAGGGTATTTCAAATGGTGGTATTTTAACACTTTCCATGCACTAATTGTACCACCAGCCTTTGTCAAACTTTTTGGTAGTACTTTTTTTTCACATACATTGTATTTCAGATATAAATTCACAGCTCCTGCTATGGGTCACGGCCAAAAAACACTCCAATGTGTATTCAGCAACATCTCCCGAGTACAGGGATACCACCCATGTATAGGTTTGTCATGTTGTTGGGGGGCTAAAAGGCCACAGTTGAGAGGTGCACTTTTTGGTTTTCCAACTTGGAATTTTGACTTGCAGACAACCTGCACCCATGTCCCATTTGGGACATTTCTGAAGCCAGCCTGTATATTTTTACCCCATCAAACCATATATTTTTGAAAACTAGACACCCTAGGGTATTTCAAATGGTGGTATTTTAACACTTTCCATGCACTAATTGTTCCACCAGCCTTTGTCAAACTTTTTGGTAGTACTTTTTTGTGTGTTTTTTTTCACATACATTGTATTTCAGATATAAATTCAAAGCTCCTGCTATGGGTCACGGCCAAAAAACACTCCAATGTGTATTCAGCAACATCTCCCGAGTACAGGGATACCACCCATGTATAGGTTTGTCATTTTGTTGGGGGGCTAAAAGGCCACAGTTGAGAGGTGCACTTTTTGGTTTTCCAACTTGTAATTTTGACTTGCAGACAACCTGCACCCATGTCCCATTTGGGACATTTCTGTAGCCAGCCTGTATATTTTTACCCCATCAAACCATATATTTTTGAAAACTAGACACCCTAGGGTATTTCAAATGGTGGTATTTTAACACTTTCTATGCACCAATTCTACCACCAGCCTTTGTCAATCTTTTGGATAGTAATTTTGTTTTTTTTCACACACATTGTACTTCAGCCATGAATTCTCAGATTTTGGTATGTGTCACTGCCAAACAACACCTCAATGTATGTTCAGCTACATCTCCTGAGTAGAGGGATACCACCCATGCATAGGTTTGTCACCTTGTTTGGGGGTTTAAAAGTCACATTTGGAATTTGTCCATTCTGGTTTTCCAAATTGGATTTTTGACTTGTCCTATTTGGGACATTTTTGAAGCCAGCCTGTGTATTTTACCCCATCAAACCATATATTTCTGAACATTAGACGCCCTAGGGTATTTCAAATGGTGGTATTTTTACACTTTCCATACACTAATTCTACCACCAGCCTTTGTCAATCTTTTGGGTAGTATTTATTTTTGTGTTGTTATTCCACACACACAGTATTTCAGGCATGTATTCTGAGATTTTGGTATATGTCACTGCCAAACAATACCCAAATTTGTGTTTTACAACATCTCCTGAGTTCAGGGATACCACCCATGCATAGGTTTGCCAGAATTTTTGGGAAGGTTCAGTCAAAATTATTGAACTTGGTAATTTGGTTTGAAATTGAGCGTATATGTTCCGATAGGGCTATCTTTAGTTTGGGGCCAATTGCATACCCCAATTTAGTTTGATTTTCAGATAGCTGTATATATTTGAAATGTTGACACCCCAAGGTATTGCATATGGGGTGTTTTGATGTCTTTGATGCAACCATGTTTGCAAAATCAGTTGTTGGAAGTGTTTGGTGGTCTTTTTTCAAAACAATATTTTACACATACATTGCATTTTGACTGTGATTTAGGAGAGCCTGTTCTAAGTTACTTCAAGAAAACACCCCAGTTTGTTTTCTGCCAGGCCTCCTGAGTACACCCATGCCCCCCATGCATAGGTTTGCCGGATTTTTAGGAAGGTTCAGTCACAATTATTGAACTTGGTCATTTGGTTTTAAATTGAGCGTATATGTTCTGATAGGCCTATCTTTAGTTTGGGGCCCATTGCATACCCCAATTTAGTTTGATTTTCAGAAAGCTGTATATATTTGAAATGTTGACATCCCAAGGTATTGCATATGGGGTGTTTTGATATCTTTGATGCAACCATGTTTGCAAAATCAGTTGTTGGAAGTGTTTGGTGGTCTTTTTTCAAAAAAATATTTTACACATACATTGCATTTTGACTGTGATTTAGGAGAGCCTGTTCTAAGTTACTTCAAGAAAACACCCCAGTTTGTTTTCTGCCAGGCATCCTGAGTACACCCATGCCCCCCATGCATAGGTTTGCCGGATTTTTGGGAAGGTTCAGTCACAATTATTGAACTTGGTCATTTGGTTTTAAATTGAGCGTATATGTTCTGATAGGCCTATCTTTAGTTTGGGGCCCATTGCATACCCCAATTTAGTTTGATTTTCAGAAAGCTGTATATATTTGAAATGTTGACACCCCAAGGTATTGCATATGGGGTGTTTTGATGTCTTTGATGCAACCATGTTTGCAAAATCAGTTGTTGGAAGTGTTTGGTGGTCTTTTTTAAAAAAAATATTTTACACATACATTGCATTTTGACTGTGATTTAGGAGAGCCTGTTCTAAGTTACTTCAAGAAAACACCCCAGTTTGTTTTCTGCCAGGCCTCCTGAGTACACCCATGCCCCCCATGCATAGGTTTGCCGGATTTTTGGGAAGGTTCAGTCACAATTATTGAACTTGGTCATTTGGTTTTAAATTGAGCGTATATGTTCTGATAGGCCTATCTTTAGTTTGGGGCCCATTGCATACCCCAATTTAGTTTGATTTTCAGAAAGCTGTATATATTTGAAATGTTGACACCCCAAGGTATTGCATATGGGGTGTTTTGATGTCTTTGATGCAACCATGTTTGCAAAATCAGTTGTTGGAAGTGTTTGGTGGTCTTTTTTCAAAAAAATATTTTACACATACATTGCATTTTGACTGTGATTTAGGAGAGCCTGTTCTAAGTTACTTCAAGAAAACACCCCAGTTTGTTTTCTGCCAGGCCTCCTGAGTACATCCATGCCCCCCATGCATAGGTTTGCCAGGATTTTTGGGAAGGTTCAGTCAGTTGTAAGATGTGGTAATTTGGATTGAAATTGAGAGTGTTTATAAAATTTGAAACTCTAGAGCAGTACACATAAAAACTAAAAATCTGGAGCAGTAAAACTTAAAAATATAAAAGGCAGAAAAATAAAGGACTAAAAAAAATTAAAAATGGGCAACTGTGTGGTACACTTTGAAGCAGGTACCGATGCAGAGTCCTGGCTTCCCAGTGCAGTCAGGACAATAAAAGGTTGTATCCGTTCTTTGTCCCCTGCTATAACAGACTCTGCATCTTTTCTGGGGGTTCTGCTTCTTGTCAGTTGGGGGAATTTTAAAAATAAAATGGGTAGCCCCAAGTCTGTTTCCCCCAATCACCGCCCGGGGACCAGGTGCATCTTGGTATAAGATCCCCGAAATTATCTGAAGCTGAAACTGTAAAAATGACAGCTTAATTCCGGGGTTTGCTGTTTTGTGCAACACAAACGCATTGTAGGTCGCAACTTGTAGCAGGTAAATTGCGACCTTCTTATACCATGCCTTCGTCTTCCTCATAATAAGATAGGGCTGTAGGAGTTGATCTGACAGATCAGCTCCACCCATATACCTATTATAGGCCCTGATGCACACTGGCTTTTGGATGACCTCAGCTCTGCCACGGACTGCAACCTGCACAGTCCTCTCATCATGGATGGTGCTGAGCATGCACACATCCTTTTTATCCCTGAATTTTAATGCCAAGAGCTCTTCTTGGCGCAGAGCTGAGGTCTCCCCCCTTTGTAGCCGGGTACGTACCAATTGCTGTGGGAACCCTTTGCGGTTAGAACGAATAGTACCGCAAGCCACTGTTTCAAAACAATAAAGCAACTTGAACAGTGGTACACTTGTATAAAAAATATCAACATACAAGTGGTACCCCTTGTTCATAAGGGGTAGGAGAAGGTCCCACACAATCTTGGTACTTGCTCCCAGATGTTCTGGGCAGCCTGGAGGGTCAAGATGGCTATCTTTTCCCTCATATACCCGGAAGGCCTGAGTGTACCCACTCTCGCTCTCGCAGAGCTTATACACCTTCACTCCATATCTGGAGCGCTTGGAAGGGATATATTGCTTGAATCTCAACCTTCCCTTGTACTTCATCAGAGATTCATCCACGCATATATCCCTTTTAGGTGTATAAGCCTCTGCAAACCTGGCAGAGAGGTGGGTAATCAGGGGGCGGATTTTAAATAGCCTGTCAAACTGGGGGTGCTCTCTAGGGTGACACAGGCTATTATCATTGAAATGCATGAAATGAAGAAGCATTTCATACCGCTGCCTGCCCATAGACTGGGCGTAAATGGGGGTACTGCAGATGGGGCTTGTGCTCCAGTAGGAGCGAATGGAGGGTTTCTTTATAATACCCATCAACATTGTTAGTGCCCAGAATTTTAGAAATTCTGGCACGTCAATGGGGACCCATTGCTGCCTTCCCAAAAATGAAGTTGGGTGAGCAGCGTGGAACTGCTGGGCATATAGATTAGACTGGGAGACAATCTCCCCCAGTATATCATCCCCCAGAAAAATTTGGACAAACTGGAGGGGAGTAAATCCTGTAACATCAGTACTGATGCCAGGAACTGGGGTAAAAGGAGGGATAGTTGGCCTATAGCGATTAGGCACTATCCACTCCTCAGCAGCACTGCCATCCGGAGTCTGTTCGCTTCCTAAGATCGTTTGTGCAGGCGGGCGCCGCCATATTTAATATGGCGGATACGATCACCTCGTGGGGTGATCGTACGGCGCCCCTGCACATTTGAACAGTGTGGCACAAAGCCTCTACATAGAGGCTTTGTGCCAACACTGAAAGAGCAAAGAAAGCGACTCTAGATCGCTTTCTTTGCTTGATTTAGTCCATGACGTGCCAGGCACGTCACATGTCGGCAAGTCCTCATTTTGCCGTGACGTGCCTGGCACGTCATCTGTCGTTAAGGGGTTAAAGGCTACATTTGAGAGGTGCGCTTTTTGGTTTTCCAACTTGAAATTTTGACATGCAGACAACTTGCACCCATGTCCCATTTAGAACATATTTGAAGCCAGCCAGTGTATTTTATCCCATCAACCCATATATTTGTTAAAAGTAGACTACCTAGGCTATTTCAAATGGTGGTATTTTAACACTTTCCATGCACTAATTCTACCACAAGCCTTTGTCCAAATTTGTGGTAGTAATTTTTCTGTGTTTTATTTCACAATCATTGTACTTCAGACATGAATTAACAGATTTTGGTATGGGTCACTGACAAATAACACCCCAATATGTGTTCAGCAACATCTCCCGAGTACAGGGATACCACCCATGCATAGGTTTGTCTGTTTGTTTTGGGGTTAAAGGACCACATTTTAGAGGTGCGCTTTTTGGTTTTCCAACTTGAAATTTTGACATGCAGACAGCCTGCACCCAAGTCCCATTTGGGACATATTTGAAGCCAGCCAGTGTATTTTATCCCATCAACGCATATATTTTTTAAAAGTAGACCACCTAGGCTATTTCAAATGGTGGTATTTTAACACTTTCCATGCACTAATTCTACCAGCAGCCTTTGCCAAAGTTTGTGGTAGTGATTTTTTTGTGCATAGGTTTGTCATGTTGTTGGGGGGCTAAAAGGCCACATTTGAGAGGTGCGCATTTTGGTTTTCCAACTTGGAATTTTGACTTGCAGACAACCTGCACCCATGTCCCATTAGGGACATTTCTGAAGCCAGCCTGTATATTTTTACCCCATCAAACCATATATTTTTGAAAACTAGACACCCTAGGGTATTTCAAATGGTGGTATTTTAACACTTTCTATGCACCAATTCTACCACCAGCCTTTGTCAATCTTTTGGATAGTAATTTTGTTTTTTTTCACACACATTGTAATTCAGAAATGAATTTACAGATTTTGGTATGTGTCACTGCCAAACAACAACCCAATATGTGTTAAACCACATCTCTTGAGTACAGGGATACCACCCATGCATAGATATGTTGGGTTGTTTGGGGGGCTAGTCCACATTTTGAAGGTGTGCATTTCCAACTTGGAATTTTGACATGTAGTTAACCTGCGCTCATGTTTCATTTGGGACTTTTTTTAAGCCAGACAGTGTATTTTACCAAAAAAAGCTAATATTTCGTAAAAGTAGACACCCTAGACTATTTTAAATGGTGGTATTTTAACACTCTCTATGCACCAATTCTACCTCCAGCTTTTGTCAAAGTTTGTGGTGGTAATTTTATTGTGTTTTTCTCCCACATACATAGTACTTTAGACACAAATTCACAGATTTTGGTATGTGTCACTGCCAAACAATACCCCAATATGTGTTCAGCAACATCTCCTGAGCACAGGGATACCACCCATGCATAGGTTTGTCAGCTTGTTAGGGAGTTAAAAGGCCACATTTGAGAGGTTTGCTTTTTGATTTTCCAACTTGGAGTTTTGACATGTAGAGAAAGGAAGGGGTTAATAGCTCTTATAAGAGCCTTTGTTGTACTGTACAAAAAAAATAACCCCTACAAATCCACAAGCAAGAAAAAATGTTCTGCTGTGCAGTGATCAGTGGCAGGGAAGGTTAATACACATATACAAAGGGTATAGCTTTTATAAAAGCCCTTGGATTTTACAATTTTGTAACATTTTATTTAGTTTATTACAATTAACAACTTATATTAAACAGATCTGTCTCTCTCCCTCACTAAAACTCAAGTGAGGAGAGGTAGGCAGATCCATATGGTTCAGAACAACCAATATTGATCTGACCAAGTGAATGGTGATGGCCACTGATTGGCTGTTACTGATCGCTATACATGTGTTCAGACAGCTTCAAAAAGAATACACATAATCCCATAGTCAGTATTATTAACCCCTATTGAGTGTGACAAAAAAAAATGCTGATAGCAACAAAAATGCTTCTGCAGCCAGATTGCTCCATATCCGCTGCTTAGGCAGTGACCATATGCGCTGCTTAGGCAGTGACCATATGCGCTGCTTAGGCAGTGATATACGGCAAGCAAGGGGTTAATAGCTCTTAAAAGAGCTTTTGATATACTGTAATAAATTACAGTAAAAAAATTAACCCCTTAAAAATGCACAGACAGCTAAAAATGTTCTGCTGTGTAAGATCACTGCATACACAGTGATCAATGGCAGGGAAGGGGTTAAACACTGGAAACGGCTTTTATAAAAGCCCTTGGGTCTCAGTTTTATTAAATTTATTATAATTGAAAACTTACATTATACAGCTCTGTCTGTCTCCCTCACTAAAACTCAAGTTAGGAGAGGGAGGCAGATCTACACGGGTCCGATCAATATTTACAAATATTGATCTGACCAGGCAAATGGTGATGCTCATCTGAGCCATAACCAAACCACCTTTACCACTCATCAGCTTGGTTTCTAAAAGTTTATTAAATATTAAATTTTAATACCAAAAAAATGTTTTTACATTATCTGATCTGTCTCTCTCCCCCACTAAAACTATAGTGAGGAAAGGGAAGCAGATCAATACTTGTCAAAGGCAATATTTAAAAATATTGCCTTTGACTGTATGATAAGTGCTCATCAGAGCACACTAATCTGTTGTGCTAGCGCCCCATAGAGCAACGGAAGTGAAAAAATCACTTCCAATGCTCTTGCCACTAGAAGGGAAGCGCTTCCTGTACATGCAGTGTTCCCTTCTGCTGAGCTGATGGGGTCGCTCAGCTCAGGAGTGCGACCACCATTGGATCTGGGTGAGCTTTAAGGTGTTGCTAAGTGCCTCGCTAGCGAGGTACTTTAGCAACACCTGAGATGCTTAGGAAGCTAACTTTCATTCGCTTCCTAAGCACATGTGTGAAGCCGGCGTCGCCATTTTTAAATGGCAGCTACAGTCACTCCGGGGAGTGATCGTAGCATGCCCCTGCACTCTTTTTTAGTGTTGCACAATTCCTCTACATAGAGGCATTGTAGCAACACTGAAAGAGTAAAGAAAGCGACCGTTGGATGCTTTCTTTGCTCTTTTTAGTGCATGACGTGCCAGGCACATCACCTGTCACTAAGTCCTTGATTTACCCTGACATGCCTGGCACATCATCTGTCATTAAGGGGTTAAAGGACAACTTTAACAAAACCTTAACTTATGTTTACTTGAAACAATGTATCAAGGGTAGATGATTTATAAAGAAATTCTTTTTATGAAATAATACAAATGAGGTGCCTTATTAAGCTTTCTTTACTTCATAGAGTTTAGAATTTTGGGTCAGATCTTCACTCACCTTGGTTCAGATGAACAAAGATCTGACCCATCTGACCAAAGATTCTAAACCAAATGTCTGCCTCCGGGTAGAGCTATATGGAGTAAAGATAGTTCAATAATGTACTTTATTTGTATTCTTTCATTAAAGCATTTCTATATTAAATGCCTACACTTGATGCCATCTTTCAGCCAAACAGAACTTCATTTTTTGCTACACTCAAGAAGAAAAAAAACATTTTAAAAATGTTTGACTCCCACTTTGAAGCAGGTGATATGTGGTAGCACAGCCACAGATAGTTGGATAACCTCAGGGGCACAATTTAGGTTGACAAGTAGGAGTAGTACCTGCAATATCTGTCTGAATACTGAGAGATTAAAACATTTGACATATGTGGAGAAATGGATGGTGCTATAAAACACCTTACTGATCAAGAATCTTCACCGTTATAGAATATAAAGCGGATGAATTACAGTAACAATTTATAATATCAGCTGTAATGTGTTGGGCACAGTAGTTTTATGGACATGAAGCTATCTAACACTATCCTTTACCTGAGCAAATGCTAAACTGAAAAAGCCATTATTAATTAAAAAAGTACCGTATTTATCGGCGTACAACACGCACTTTTTTTCCCTGAAAATAGGGGGAAAATGATGTGTGCGTGTTATACGCCGAAAAAAAAATAAATCTAAAACTAACCTCGTTCCTGCTCTGTCCCCCGGTGCTCTGAAGCTGCGTGGCTGTGAGGGAAGCGTTGTGAGTTTCCCTCCAGCCGCGCGGTCAATAAAGTGTGTTTTTTTTAAACAAACTTTATTGTTCCGCGCGGCTGGAGGGAAGCTCACAACGCTTCCCTCACAGCCACGCAGCTTCAGAGCACCGGGGGACAGAGCATGAACGAGGTAAGTACTGGGGTCTGGGGGAGGAGGGTGGCATAACGAGCATACTAAGGGGCAATATACTGGCATATGAAATGGCACATTGGGGGCAATACCCTGGCTTATTAAAATGGCACATTCGGGGCAATATCATGGCATATTAAATGGCATATTGGGGGCAATATCTGGCATATTAAAATGGCATATTGGGGGCAATATCCTGGCATATTAAAATGGCATATTGGGGGCAATATCCTGCATATTAAATGGCATATTGGGGGCAATATCCTGCATATTAAATGGCATATTGGGGGCAATATCCTGCATATTAAATGGCATATTGGGGGCAATATCCTGGCATATTAAAATGGCATATTGGGGGCAATATCTGGCATATTAAAATGGCATATTGGGGGCAATATCCTGCATATTAAATGGCATATTGGGGGCAATATCCTGCATATTAAATGGCATATTGGGTGCAATATCCTGGCATATTAAAATGGCATATTGGGGGCAATATCTGGCATATTAAAATGGCATATTGGGGGCAATATCCTGCACAATAAATGGCATATTGGTGGCAATATCCTGGCATATTAAAATGGCATATTAGGCTTCAAAGTTCTTTATTTGAAATTTAAGTTTTTTTTCCTGAAATTTCCTTCTTAAAATCCGGCGCGTGTTATACGCCGATAAATACGGTACATGCTGTTAAAGAACAAAATGCCATGTAGATATAAACAAGAGCCTAATTGTCTGGAGGCTGAATATGGCACCAATAAGCAAACTAAGAAGAAAAAAATCCATAGAGATAGAATTACAGGGAATAGTACGGAATTTACATGGGAATTTGAAACTTTAGACCGAGCTGGAAAAATTCTCCAATACAACTAAATGGAAGAATTTTTCCAACTCTGCTCCATTGGCCTAAAAATTAAAATTGTCATCTCAATTCCCTGCAATTCTCTTTATTGAGTAGACTCTCATATGCAAATAACACAAATTATAGATAACTAATTTCTCTATTATGTGTAATCCTGATTCTTATAGTCAGGTTTTTGCTCTTGAATCTATATAATGGGGCTGGTTCAGTGCTACTTTGGCGTTAAGTTTGAAATTCCCTTCTCTATTCCTCGCAATTCTCTCTTTAGTGATTAGACCCTTATGTAACAGCTGCAGCTACAAGCAAATAGAATAGCTCAGTTGGTACCTTTTGACTAGAGTTGAGCGGACACCTGGATGTTTGGGTTCGGAGGGTTCGGCCGAACTTCGGAAAAAAGTCCGGGTTCGGGCTCGAACTTGACCCCGAACCCGAACCCCATTGAAGTCAATGGGGATCCGAACTTTTGGGCACTAAAATGCCTCTAAAGAGTCCTGGAAAGGGCTAGAGGGCTGCAAAAGGAAGTAAAATGGGGTAAGAGTAGGACAAGGGCCCTGCGAACAAATGTGGATAGAGAAATAACTTAAAATAACATAAAATACATACAAATTAAAAATACAGCTGAGCCATAAAATAGCACTAGATGGAATCTTTCATTTTAGTTTTGGAAGAACATAAATTAAAATCTAAAGCATGGCTGCCAGGAGGATACACAGAATTATCCATTTGAGAGAGGGTTGGAGTGCAGGGTGTTCTCATTCATTGTTCAAACTGAGCTCAACTCATGAATCATGGAGAAAAGGCCTTCACAAGCCTCTGCTATTGTGTACATAGTGTCACAACAATTGGTGTAGTGCATACCTGCATCTACTATCCGGTAGAGATGGTATGACCTTTGTGATCTATAAAGCTTTACAACTTGAGTGGTTCCTTTGAAGCTGGAACTGATGTTACAAGGTGTGAAATGTTACACTGAGTTAGTTGCCAGCAAGTCTATACAGATATATATCTGTATAGACTTGCTGGCAACTAACTCAGTGTAACATTTCACACCTTGTAACATCAGTCATAGATAGGAGGTTCTTTTGATATGCTAAGTGGCCCTTACCAGTTAGAAGTCTTGTCCTGCAAAAGTCATCTCCCAAACATGCATTAATAATAACTCCCAGATTATTAATCATGCCTCATTTTGTGAATAGTTAGACAGGGAATAGTACACCCTACAAAATGAGTACAAATATGGCTGGTGCAACTTGAGCCATTTGAAAGTTATTGTGAAGTCTGTGGTACAGAGTCATGGGTAGCAAGTGTGACATATCTATGGACTTCATAAATTGCAAAAAATTAATAGAGGCAAGAATTATGGATGTGACATGCACTGGAAGGAAATCAGCAACAAGTTTCCATATGTGTTCAAGGGAGTTTTATCATTATTTCTAGTCTAGGGCAGACAGAGAGTTAATTTTAACCCTTGCACCACCATAACACAGTCACATGCACTCTTGGAGTAGGGTGCATTTGTGACACATAGTTTATACAAAGTGACCCCAGTGACCGTGGCGGTGGAGGTGGAAGCGGCGGTGGAGGAGGAGGTTGCCAACACTGTTTTTTATTTGTTTTTTTTTTTTTTTTTTTAATTGGGATAGCCCCCAAAATATTGGACAAATAAAAAAAGAAAACAAAGAATAAGTGCACTTGAGTAAAACAATGGTGGGGTGAGGCCGGTATAAATGTGTATTCTGCACAAGGCACAGACAAGTCTGGTGGGATCCATGCCTGGTTCATCTTAATAAACGTGAGCTTGTCAACGTTGGCTGTGGACAGGCGGCTGCGCTTGTCTGTGATAATTCCCCCTGCAGTGCTAAACACACGTTCAGACAATACACTGGCTGCAGGACAGGCCAGCACCTCCAAGGCATAAAGGGCAAGCTCAGGCCATGTGCCCAATTTGGAGACCCAGAAGTTGAATGGGGCAGACCCATCAGTCAGTTCGTGTAGGCCTGTGCACGCGTACTGTTCCACCATGTTGCTGAAATGCTGCCTCCTGCTAAGACGTTGCATATCAGATGGTGGTGCTGGTTGTTGTGGCTTGCTGACAAAGATTTTCCACATTTTGGCCATGCTAATACTGCCTTCTGAGGTGCTGGCGGTGCCCCAGCTGTGTTGGTGACCTCTTCCTCCTCCTCTGTTTTCGCCTTGTGCTTCTATTGAGCCCGCGGTGTCAGTTGGGAATGCCCTCAGCAGCGTGTCTACCAGTGTGCGCTTGTAGTAGCGCATCTTCCGATCACACACCAGTGAGGGAATTAAGGACGGCACGTTGTCCATGTAATGGGGATCCAGCAGGGTGGCCACCCAGTAATTATCACAAGTTAGAATGTGGCCAACTCAGCAGTCGGTGCACAGGCACTGTGTGCCAAGCTGCCTAGAGGCAAGGACAAGCTGTCCTCTGTGGGAGGTGTATTGTCCCCCCAGCCACGCTCCTCTTCCTCCTCTGCCACATCCTCTTCCATCATCTCCCGAAGCGTTTTTTCAAGGAGACATAGAAGCGGGATAGTAAGGCTGAGAACCACATCATCAGCACTGGCCATGTTGGTGGAGTACTCGAAACAGTGCAAAAAGGCACACAGGTCTCACATGGAGGCCCACTCATTGGTTGTGAAGTGGTGCGTGCTGCAGCTGATACTCCACTATCGCCTGCTGCTGCTCGCACATTCTCTCCAGCATGTGCAAGGGGGAGTTCCACCTTGTGGGCATGTCGCATATTAGGCGGTGAGCGGGAAGGCCTAAGTTATGCTGCAGCGCAGACAGGGGACCAGGAGCAGGGTGAGAACGCCGAAAGTGCGCACAGACCCAGAGCTGCTGCGAGATTTCGCCCATTATCGCACACCACCAGGCTGGGCTTGAGGCTCAGTGGCAAAAGCCACTCATCGGTCTGTTGTTCCATGCCCGTCCACAGCTCCTGCGCACTGTGGGGTTTTTCCCCCAAACATATGAGTTTTAAATAAGCCTTCTGTCTTTTCCCCTGGCTGTGCTGAAGATGAGGAGGTGGTAGAGGAGGAGGAAGCGGAGGAGGAAGCGGAGTAGGAGGAGGAGGCAATAGGAGGCAAAGAGAAATGCCCTGCAATCCTCGGTGGCGGAAGGACATGCACCAAACTGCTATCCGCCCCAGGCCCAGCCGCCACTACATTTGCCCAGTGTGCAGTTAGGGAGATATAGCGTCCTTGCCCGTGCATACTGGTCCACGGATCTGTGGTTATGTGGACCTTGCCACAGATGGCGTTGTGCAGTGCACACTTGATTTTGTCTGCCAATTGGTTGTGCAGGGAAAGGATGGCTCACCTGGAAAAGTAGTGGCAGCTGGGAACCACGTACTGTGGAACAGCAACCGCCATCAGGTTTTTAAAACTGTCCGTCTCCAACAGACAGAATGACAGCATTTCAAAGGCCAGGAGTTTGGAAATGCTGGCATTCAGGGCCAGGGATCACGGGTGGGTAGGGCCATACTTCCTCTTTCTCTCCAGTGTTTGGTAGATGGACAGCTGAACGCTTCCATGGGACAGTGTGGAGATGCTTGGGGACAGTGGCGGACGTGGTGGCGTTGCTGCCACATCCTCTGTTTGCGGGGTTGCAGGTGCCACTGTGACTCCAGAGGTGGAGGAAGAGGCCGAGACAGCAGCAGAAGAGGAAGCAGGAGGAGCCTGAGACCTTTCTTTGTTTTTGAGGTGCTTACTCCACTGCAGCTCGTGCTTTGCATGTAGATGCCTGGTCATGCAGGTTGTGCTCAGGTTTAACACGTTTATGCCTCGCTTCAGGTTCTGATTGCACAGCTTGCAAACCACTCGTGTCTAGTGTTGAGTGAACCCGGACCGCACTATTCAGGTTCATACCGACATTAGGGTGTCCGTGCCACGAACCCGAACCCCGACATTTCACTAAATGTCCATGATGGAGTTCGCGGTTCGACGATTTAATGGCGCGTGTTGAAAGGCTGCAGGGCAGCCAATCAACAACCATTTAACTCGTTTGCCCTTAGAAGAAATCACAGCCATGCCTACTAATGGCATGGCTGTGATTGGCCAGTGCAGCATGTGACCCAGCCTCTATAAATAAGCTGGAGTCACATACACGCACATCACATGAGCTCTTCTTAGTGTAGGTAGAGGATGCTGCAGCTGTGAGGGACAGATTAAAAAAACTTCTGTTGTGGAATCTGCAAACTACAGCAATTATTCAAACTACAGTGATTATTCAAATTACAGTGATTATTTTAGTGGGTGCTATACTACATATTTGTACCCTGCCCTGAGCCCAGTGCCACAGAGAGTGCAGTGCTCTTGCAACTGCATGTGTGCCAGGCACATTACTTTAATCCTGTTCTGTTAGCTCAGTGGGCAACATCTAGGCATTTATAAATACTGCAATTTGCTGGTGTTAAATAGTACATTTGCGTCCTGTGGTGTACTCCGTATCTGAGAGTCAAATAGAAAAGTCCAATACTGTGCTTACAGCACACTTTGAAAAATTCTAATTGTTTTGGGTGCTAAATAGTACATTTTCTTCCTGCACTTCATATCTGAGAGTCAAATAGAATAGTCCAATACTGTACTTACAGCACACTTTGAAAAATTCTAATTGTTTTGGTTGCTAAATAGTACATTTATGTCCTGCGGTGTACTCCTTATCTGAGAGTCAAATAGAACAGTCCAATACTGTGCTTACAGCACACTTTGAAAAATTCTAATTGTTTTGAGTGCTAAATAGTACATTTGCGTCCTGCGGTGTACTCCGTATCTGAGAGTCAAACAGAACAGATAAATACTGTGCTTACAGCACACTTTGAAAAATTTGAATTGTTTTGAGTGCTAAATAGTACATTTGCGTCTTGTGGTGTACTCCGTATCTGAGAGTCAAACAGAACAGGTAAATACTGTGCTTACAGCGCACTTTGAAAAATTCTAATTATTTTGGGTGCTAAATAGTACATTTGCGTCTTGCGGTGCATTTCTTGCAGTCCAACAAACAAAAAAACAAAAAAAATACAAAGAAAAATTCTTGACTATTGGCGGTTACATTGTCGCCTGACATAAACCATCTGTTACTTTGGTGGGTGACCGCAAAGAATTAGGAGAGCGTCAAATAAGGGACGTGGCCCTGGTCGTGGTGCTGCTGGTGTTGGTGGAGCTCTTGTTGCAAGTAGGGGATGTGGTCGATCTGTGCCAGCTACACGCACAAGTGAAACACCTTCCTCAGGTGCTAGTACGCGACAGAACCTTCAGCGTTATTGGTATGCCCGAATGCAGCTCATAGAATGGTGAGGCCAGAACAAGTACAGGCGATAGTAGATTGGGTGGCTGACACCTGCAGCCCATGGCCATCTGTCTTTCACCTCACCCCCTTGCAAATCAGCCAAGCAATCTGAGCCACAAGTCATGCAGCAGTGTCTTTTGCTTTTTGATGACTCTGCTGAAGTCATCAAACTCTGCTGGGATCATCAAACCTAGCCTTGCCCCATAAGTGGAAGAGATTGAGTTCACTGATGCACAACCACTTATGTGTCAGGATGTGGACATGCGAGGACCACGCAGCACTTCTCTGATGATGATGAAACACAGGTGCCAACTGCTGTGGCTTTCAGCAGTGTGCAGACCACCAAGGAGGGCAGGGTTGAGGAGTGGGTGGAAGATGATGTGGAGGATGATGAGGTCCTAGGCCCCACATGGAATCAAGGTCATGCGAGTGACGTGTCCAGTTTGGAGGAAGAGGAGGTGGTTTCAAAGAGGCACCAGCGCAGCATAAGATGGAGCAGGGTGCAAAACCATAGCGGCCATCCCCTAGACAGTACGCCTGCTACTGCCCACCGCACCCAGGGGCCGAGCACACCAAAGCCAGCTACGAGGAGTTCCCTGGCGTGGCAGTTCTTTAGACAAGGTGCTGATGACAAGACACGAGTGGTTTGCAAGCATCACTGTAGTTTGTATAATTGCTGTAGTTTGCAGATTCCACAACAGAAGTTTTTTTAATCTGTCCCTCACAGCTGCAGCATCCTCTGCCTACACTAAGAAGAGCTCATGTGATGTGCGTGTATGTGACTCCAGCTTATTTATAGAGGCTGGGTCACATGCTGCACTGGCCAATCACAGCCATGCCATTAGTAGGCATGGCTGTGATTTCTTCTAAGGGCAAACGAGTTAAACGCTTGTTGATTGGCTGCCCTGCAGCCTTTCAACATGCGCTATTAAATCGTCGAACCGCGAACTCCATCATGGACATACAGGGAAATTTCCGGGTTCGGGTTCGTGGCACGGACACCCTAATGTCCGGTATGAATCCGAATAGTGCGGTCCGGGTTCACTCAACACTAGACACGAGTGGTTTGCAAGCTGTGCAATCAGAACCTGAAGCGAGGCATAAATGTGCTAAACCTGAGCACAACCTGCATGACGAGGCATCTACATGGAAAGCATCAGTAAGCATCTCAAAACCCAAGCAAGGTCTCAGGCTCCTCCTGCTTCCTCTTCTGCTGCTGTCTTGGCCTCTTCCTCCAGCTCTGGAGTCACAGTGGCACCTGCCACCGAGCAAATAGAGGAAGTGGCAGCAACGCCACAACATCCGCCACCCTCCCCAAGCATCTCCAGACTGTCCCATGGAAGCGTTCAGCTGTCCATCTCCCAAACACTGGAGAGAAAGAGGAAGTATGGCCCTACACACCCGCGAACACTGGCCCTGAATGCCAGCATTTCCAAATTCCTGGCCTTCCATCTGTTGGAGACGGACAGTTTTAAAAACCTGATGGCGGTCTTACAGTACGTGGTTCCCAGCTGCCACTACTTTTCCCGGCGAGCAATCCCTTCCCTGCACAAGCAATTGGAGGACAAAATCAGGTGTGCACTGGGCAACGCCATCTGTGGCAAGGTCCACATAACCACAGATACGTGGACCAGTAACTACGGGCAGGGATGCTATATCTCCCTAACTGCACACTGGGCAAATGTAGTGTCGGCTGGGCCTGAGTCAGATAGTAGTTTGGCGCATGTCCTTCCGCTACAGAAGATTGCAGGGCATTTCTCTTTGCCAGCTGTTGCCTCCTCCTCCTACTCAGCTTCTTCCTTATGCTCTACCACCTCCTCTACCACATCCTTATCCAGTCAGTGTAACACCTTCATCACCAACTTCAGCACAGCCAGGGGGAAACGACAGCAGGCTGTTTTAAAACTCATATGTTTGGGGGAAAAACCCCACAGTGCGCAGGAGCTGTGGACTGGCATGGAACAATAGATCAATGAGTGGTTGTTGCCACTGAGCCTCAAGCCCGGCCTGGTGCTGTGCGATAATGGGTGAAATCTCATAGCAACTCTGGGTTTAGCCGGTTTGATGCACATCCCTTGCCTGGCGCATGTGATGAATTTGGTAGTGCCGAAATTTCTGAAAAACTAACCAGATATATCAGAGCTGCTACAGAAGGTGCGGGCCATCTGTGATCACTTTAGGCGTTCTCACCCTGCTGCAGCGCGCCTGTCTGCACTGCAGCGTAACTTAGGCCTTCCCGCTCACCTTTCTCATGCTGGAGAGATTGTGCGTGCAACAGCAGGCGATAGTGGAGTATCAGCTGCAGCACACCATGGTCAGTCGCTCTGCGGAACAGCACCACATCACCACCAATGAGTGGGCCTCCATGCGAGACCTGTTTCGAGTACTCCACCAACATGGCCAGTGCCAATGACGCCCTTCTCAGCCTTACTTTCCCGCTTGTATGTCTCCTTGAAAAAACGCTTAGGGCGATGATGGAAGAAGATGTGGCACAGGAGGAAGAGGAGGAGGAAGAAGAGAGGTCATTTCCACGGTTATCAGGCCAGTCATTCACAAGTGGCTTGGAGGGTGGGTTCCTGCACCAGCATAGCCCAGGTACACAACTGTCATGCCAGGGCACAGTTTTGGAGGAGGAGGAGGATGATGATGAAGAGGAGGAACCGTGTTTACAGCAGGGTGGCACCCAACGCAGCTCGTGGGCATCACTGGAGTGTGGCTGGTGGGATACGGTGGACACAGATGATACTCCTCCCACAGAGAACAGCTTGTCCTTGCCTCTGGGCAGCTTGGCACACATGAGCGACTACATGCTGCAGTGCCTGCACAACGACTGCCGAGTTTCCCACATTCTGACTTGTGCTGATTTCTGGGGGGCCACCCTGCTGGATCCCCATTACAAGGACAACGTGCCGTCCTTAATTCCATCACTAGAGCATGATCGTAAGATTGGCGACTACAAGCGCACGCTGGTAGACGTGCTGCTGAGGGCATTCAAAAATGACACCGGGGCTCAATGGAAGCACAAGGCGAAGGCAGAGGAAGAGGTCGCCAACGCAGCTGGGGCACCGCCAGCACCTCAGAAGGCAGGGTTAGCATGGCCGAAATGTGGAAAATCTTTGTCAGCACGCCACAACAAGCAGCAACACTATCTGATATGCAACATCTTAGCAGGAGACAGCATTTCAGCAACATGGTTGAACAGTACGTGTACACAGACCTACACGGACTGACTGATGGGTCTGCCCCATTCAACTTATGGGTCTCCAAATTGGGCACATGGCCTGAGCTTTCCCTTTATGCCTTGGAGGTGCTGGCCTGCCCTGCAGCCAGTGTATTGTCTTAACTTGTGTTTAGCACGGCAGGGGGCGTTATCACAGACAAGCGCAGCCGCCTGTCCACAGCCAACGTGGACAAGCTCACATTTATTAAGATGAACCAGGCATGGATCCCACCAGACTTGTCTCTACCTTGTGCAGAATAGACATTTATACCGGCCTCACCCAGTCATTGTTATACTCAAGTGCACTTATTCTTTGTTTTCTGTTGTTATATGTCCCAATATTTTGGGGGCTACCCCAATTTAAAAAGCAAAAAACAAATAAAAAACTGTTTTGGCAACCTCCTCCTCCTCCAGAGATTTTGATTCATGTTCTTCCAAAGCTAAAATCAAAGATTCCATCAAGTGCTATTTTATGGCTCAGCTGTATTTGTAATTTGTATGTATTTTATGTTAATTTAAGTTATTTCTCTATCCACATTTGCTTGCAGGGCACTTGTCCTACTCTTACCCACATTTTAATTCCTTTTGCAGCCCTCTAACCCTTTCCATGACATTTTAGAGGTATTTTAGTGGCCAAAAGTCCATGTCCCTATTGACTTCAATGGAGTCCGTGTTCGGGGTGAAGTCCGGGGTCAAGTTCGAGCACGGACACGGACTTTTTCCAAAGTTCGCTCGAACTTCTCGAACCCGAACATCCAGGTGTCCGCTCAACTCTACTCGTGTCTTGTCGTCAGCACATTGTCTAAAGAACTGTCACGCCAGGGAACTCCTTGGAGCTGGCTTTGGTTTGCTCGGTCCCTGGGTGCGGTGGGCAGTAGCAGGCATACTGTCTAGGGGATGGCCGCTCCGCTTTTGCACCCTGCTCCCTCTTATGCTGTGCTGGTGCCTCTGTGCGACCACCGCCTCTTCCTCCAAACTGGACATGTCACTCGCATGACCTTGATTTCATGTGGGGTCTAGGACCTCATCATCCTCCACATCATCTTCCACCCACTCCTCAACCCTGCCCTCCTTACTGCCGAAAGCCACAGCAGTTGGCACCTGTGTTTCGTCATCATCAGAGATGTGCTGCGGTGGTCCTCGCATGTCCACATCCTGACACATAAGTGGTTGTGCATCAGTGCACTCAATCTTTTCCACTTCTGGGGCAAGGCTAGGTGGATGGCCCACAGAAACCCCGCCAGCAGAGTCATCAAAAAGCATAAGAGACTGCTGCATGACTTGTGGCTCAGACTGCTTGGCTGATTTGCAAGGGGGTGAGGTGAAAGACAGATGGCTATGGGCTGCAGGTGCCAACTCTGAACTTTCAGCAAGGGACCAGGTGGGAGACAATGTCAAGGAACTGGAGGCACTGTCAGCCACCCAATCTACTATCGCCTGTACTTGTTTTGGCCTCACCATTCTAAGAGCGGCATTTGGCCCTACCAAATAACGCTGAAGGTTATGTCGAATACTACCACCTGAGGAAGGTGTTTCACTAGTGCGTGTAGCTGGCATAGATCGACCATGTCCTCTACTTGCAACAGGAGCTCCACCAACACCAGCAGCAACACGTCCCTTATTTGACGCTCTCCTCATTTTTTGCATTCACCCACCAAACTAACAGATAGTTTATGTCAGGCGACAATGTAACCACCAATAGTCAACAATTTTTATTTGGATTTTTTTTGTTTATTGGACTGCAAGAAATGCACCGCAGGCCTCAAATGTACTATTTAACACCCAAAACAATTATAATTTTTCAAAGTGCGCTGTAAGCACAGAATTTTACGGTTCTATTTGACTCTCAGATATGAAGTGCACCGCAAGACGCAAATGTACTATTAAACAACCAAAACAATTAGAATTTTTCAAACTGCGCTGTAAGTACAGTATTTGTCAGTTCTATTTAACTCTCGGATATGAAGTGCACCTCAAGACGCAAATGTACTATTTAACACTCAAAACAATTCAAATTTTTCAAAGTGCGCTGTAAGCACAGTATTTGATGGTTTTATTTGACTCTCAGATATGAAGTGCAGGACGCAAATGTACTATTTAGCACCCAAAACAATTAGAATTTTTCAAAGTGCGCTGTAAGCACAGTATTTGACGGTTCTATTTGACTCTCAGATATGAAGTGCACAGCAAGACGCAAATGTACTATTTAACACCCAAAACAATTAGAATCTTTCAAAGTGCACTGTAAACACAGTATTTGACGGTTCTATTTGACTCTCAGATATGAAGTGCACCGCAAGACGCAAATGTACTATTTAACACCAAAAACAATTAGAATTTTTCAAAGTGCGCTGTAAGCACAGTATTTGATGGTTCTATTTGACTCTCAGATATGAAGTGCACCGCAAGACGCAAATGTACTATTTAGCACCCAAAACAATTTGAATTTTTCAAAGTGCGCTGCAAGCACAGTATTTGACGGTTCTATTTGACTCTCAGATATGAAGTGCACCGCAAGACGCAAATGTACTATTTAACACTCAAAACAATTAGAATTTTTGAAAGTGCACTGTAAACACAGTATTTGACGGTTCTATTTGACTCTCAGATATGAAGTGCACCGCAAGACGCAAATGTACTATTTAACACCAAAAACAATTAGAATTTTTCAAAGTGCGCTGTAAGCACAGTATTTGATGGTTCTATTTGACTCTCAGATATGAAGTGCACCGCAAGACGCAAATGTACTATTTAGCACCCAAAACAATTTGAATTTTTCAAAGTGCGCTGCAAGCACAGTATTTGACGGTTCTATTTGACTCTCAGATATGAAGTGCACCGCAAGACGCAAATGTACTATTTAACACTCAAAACAATTAGAATTTTTGAAAGTGCGCTGTAAGCACAGTATTTGACGGTTCTATTTGACTCTCATATATGAAGTGCACCGCAAGACGCAAATGTACTATTTAGCACCCAAAACAATTAGAATTTTTTAAAGTGCGCTGTAAGCACAGTATTTGACGGTTCTATTTGACTCTCAGATATGAAATGCAGGACGCAAATGTGCTATTTAGCACCCAAAACAATTCGAATTTTTCAAAGTGCGCTGTAAGCACAGAATTTTACGGTTCTATTTAACTCTCATATATGAAGTGCACCGCAAGACGCAAATGTACTATTTAGCACCCAAAACAATTAGAATTTTTTAAAGTGCGCTGTAAGCACAGTATTTGACGGTTCTATTTGACTCTCAGACAGTGGCGTAGCGTGGGTTGTCAGCACCCGGGGCAAGGCAAGTAATTTGCGCCCCCTAACCCGTGGATTTTAGCACTCGAGTCTCTTCTACTAGATTAGTTAAAGAAACCCTTACCCCCCAAGCACATGTATTGTTTGTTATGAAAATACTTATGTAATTAAAGTAAAATGCATCTAAATACAAGTTTATTTTCCAACACTTTATTGAGTGCGAACATGCATTACACACATTCTCCACATTTTCAGCAGGTCTATGAATACAAATATACACATGTAGTAACCTAGCATGGGCCATGCTATTATATGTCGTCTCACAACCATCGTAAATGACAAACAATATCAAGAACAAAAACTAAACATCAAAATGGAACCATACCCTGGAGATGATCCAAGACTGGGCTAGATGGAGCCAACTTCCTCAATCCTGTACCTCTAATGTTACCCCCCCCCCCACACACACACACACACATATGCCATAATTGTTGTGCCATTCAGATGCCAGTAATATTGTAACTTTCGGATGCCAGTAATATTGTGCCAGTCAGAGCCCAGTAATATTGTGCCAGTCAGAGCCTAGTAATATTGTGCCAGTCAGATGCCTGCAATATTGTGCCAGTCAGATGCCTGCAATATTGTGCCAGTCAGAGCCCAGTAATAATGTGCCAGTCAGATACCAGTAATATTGTGCCAGTCAGATACCAATAATATTGTGCCAGTCAGATACCAGGAATATTGTGCCTGTCAGAGCCCAGGAATATTGTGCCTGTCAGAGCCCAGGAATATGGTGCCTGTCAGATGCCTGTAATATTATGCCAGTCAGATGCCTGTAATAGTGTGCAGTCAGAGGCCAGGAATATTGTGCCAGTCAGATGCCTGTAATATTGTGCCAGTCAGATGCCTGTAATATTATGCCAGTCAGATGCCTGTAATATTATGCCAGTCAGATGCTTGTAATAGTGTGCCAGTCAGAGGCCAGGAATATTGTGCCAGTCAGAGGCCTGTAATATTGTGCCAGTCAGATGCCTGTAATATTATGCCAGTCAGATGCCTGTAATATTGTGCCAGTCAGAGCCCAGTAATATAGTGCCAGCCAGATGCCTGTAATATTATGCCAGCCAGATGCCCAGTATTATTGTGCCAGCCAGATGCCCAGTAATATAGTGCCAGTCAGATGCCCAGTATTATTGTGCCAGTCAGATGCCCAGTATTATTGTGCCAGCCAGATGCCCAGTAATATAGTGCCAGTCAGATGCCCAGTATTATTGTGCCAGTCAGATGCCCAGTATTATTGTGCCAGCCAGATGCCCAGTAATATAGTGCCAGTCAGATGCCCAGTAATATAGTGCCAATCAGATGCCAAGTAATATAGTGCCAATCAGATACCCAGTAATATAGTGCCAATCAGATGCCCAGTAATATAGTGCCAATCAGATGCCAAGTAATATAGTGCCAATCAGATACCCAGTAATATAGTGCCAATCAGATGCCCAGTAATATAGTGCCAATCAGATGCCAAGTAATATAGTGCCAATCAGATGCCCAGTAATATTGTGCCAATCAGATACCCAGTAATATAGTGCCATTCAGATACCCAGTAATATAGTGCCAATCAGATACCCAGTAATATTGTGCCAATCAGATACCCAGTAATATAGTGCCAATCAGATACCCAGTAATATTGTGCCAATCAGATACCCAGTAATATAGTGCCAGTCAGATACCCAGTAATATTGTGCCAATCAGATACCCAGTAATATAGTGCCAGTCAGATACCCAGTAATATTGTGCCAATCAGATGCCCAGTAATATAGTGCCATTCAGATACCCAGTAATATTGTGCCAATCAGATACCCAGTAATATAGTGCCAGTCAGATACCCAGTAATATTGTGCCAATCAGATGCCCAGTAATATTGTGCCAATCAGATACCCAGTAATATAGTGCCAATCAGATACCCAGTAATATTGTGCCAATCAGATACCCAGTAATATAGTGCCAGTCAGATACCCAGTAATATTGTGCCAATCAGATGCCCAGTAATATAGTGCCATTCAGATACCCAGTAATATTGTGCCAATCAGATACCCAGTAATATAGTGCCAGTCAGATACCCAGTAATATTGTGCCAATCAGATGCCCAGTAATATTGTGCCAATCAGATACCCAGTAATATTGTGCCAATCAGATGCCCAGTAATATTGTGCCAATCAGATACCCAGTAATATAGTGCCATTCAGATACCCAGTAATATAGTGCCAATCAGATACCCAGTAATATTGTGCCAATCAGATACCCAGTAATATAGTGCCAATCAGATACCCAGTAATATAGTGCCAGATACCCAGTAATATAGTGCCAATCAGATACCCAGTAATATTGTGCCAATCAGATACCCAGTAATATAGTGCCAGTCAGATACCCAGTAATATGGTGCCAATCAGATGCCCAGTAATATTGTGCAAGCCAGCCCCCCCCCCCCCTACTTACATGAAGCGGCTCCGTGTCCCCCGCCGGATGTCTCCTCCGTGCAGTCTTCCCTCTTGCACGGAGGAGGGAAACAGAAACCGGATGTGACGCCGTCGCATCCATCGGATGCGGCTTGCCGGAAAAAAGCGTTCACAAGCGCAATGCGCTGTGAACGCGGCAGCAGGGGCTGGGGGCCCACGGGACAGCTGCCTTGGGGCCCCCCAGGAGTAAATGGGCCCAGGGCAGCTGCCCCGTTTGCCCCGCGTTAAAGACGGCCCTGGCGGCCACGCGGCCGCATAGGGCTAGTGCGCCCCCCCCAGATATTGCGCCTGGTGCGGCCGGCCCCCCCTGCACCCCCCACGCTACGCCACTGCTCTCAGATATGAAATGCAGGACGCAAATGTGCTATTTAGCACCCAAAACAATTCGAATTTTTCAAAGTGCGCTGTAAGCACAGTATTTGACGGTTCTATTTAACTCTCATATATGAAGTGCACCGCAAGACGCAAATGTACTATTTAGCACCCAAAACAATTAGAATTTTTCAAAGTGCACTGTAAGCACAGTATTTGACGGTTCTATTTGGCTCTCAGATATGAAGTGCACCGCAAGACGAAAATGTACTATTAAACAACCAAAACAATTAGAATCTTTCAAAGTGCGCTGCAAACACAGTATTTGACGGTTCTATTTGACTCTCAGATATGAAGTGCACCACAAGATGCAAATGAGCTATTTAACACCCAAAACAATTCAAATTTTTCAAAGTGCGCTGCAAGCACAGTATTTGACGATTCTATTTGACTCTCAGATATGAAGTGCACCGCATGACGGAAATGTTCTATTTAGCACCCAAAACAATTAGAATTTTTCAAAGTGCGATGTAAGCATAGTATTTGACGGTTCTATTTGACTCTCAGATATGAAGTGCAGGCCGCAAATGTGCTATTTAGCACCCAAAACAATTAGAATTTTTCAAAGTGCGCTGTAAGCACAGTATTTGGCGGTTCTATTTGGCTCTTAGATATGAAGTGCACCGCAAGATGAAAATGTACTATTTAACACCCAAAACAATTAGAATCTTTCAAAGTGCGCTGTAAACACAGTATTTGACGGTTCTATTTGACTCTCAGATATGAAGTGCACTGCAAGACGCAAATGTACTATTTAGCACCCAAAACAATTCAAATTTTTCAAAGTGCGCTGCAAGCACAGTATTTGACGGTTCGATTTGACTCTCAGATGTGAAATGCACCGCAACACGCAAATGTACTATTTAAAACCCAAAACAATTAACATTTTTCAAAGTGCGCTTTAAGCACAGTATTTGATGGTTCTATTTGACTCTCAGATATGAAGTGCACCGCAAGACGCAAATGTACTATTTAACACCCAAAACAATTTAACATTTTTAAAGTGCGCTATAAGCACAGTATTTGACGGTACTATTTGACCCTCAGATATGAAGTGCACCACAAGAAGCAAATGTACTATTTAAAACCCAAAACAATTAGAATTTTTCAAAGTGCGCTGCAAGCACAGTATTTGACGGTTTTATTTGACCCTCAGATATGAAGTTCCCCCGCAAGACGCAAATGTACTATTGAGCACCCAAAAGAATTAGAATTTTTCAAAGTGCGTTGTTTGCGCAGTATTTGACGGTTCTATTTGACTCTCAGATTCTCAGATGTGAAGTGCAGAACGCAAATGTGTTATTTAGCACCCAAAACAATTAGAATTTTTCAAAGTGCGCTGTAAGCACATTATTTGACGGTTCTATTTGACTCTCAGATATGAAGTGCACCGCAAAACGCAAATGTACTATTTAACACCCAAAACAATTAGAATTTTTCAAAGTGCGCTATAAGCACAGTATTTGACAGTTCTATTTGACTCTCAGATGTGAAGTGCACTGCAAGACGCAAATGTACTATTTAGCACCAGAAACAATTCAAATTTTTCAAAGTGCGCTGCAAGCACAGTATTTGATGGTTCTATTTGACTCTCAGATATGAAGTGCACCGCAAGACGCAAATGTACTATTTAACACCCAAAACAATTAGAATTTTTCAAAGTGCGCTGAAAGCATAGTATTTGACAGTTCTATTTGACTCTCAGAAATGAAGTGCACCGCAACACGCAAATGTACTATTTAAAACCCAAAACAATTAACAATTTTCAAAGTGCGCTTTAAGCACAGTATTTGATGGTTCTATTTGACTCTCAGATATGAAGTGCACCGCAAGACGCAAATGTACTATTTAACACCCAAAACAATTTAAAATTTTTAAAGTGCGCTATAAGCACAGTATTTGACGGTACTATTTGACCCTCAGATATGAAGTGCACCGCAAGACGCAAATGTACTATTTAAAACCCAAAACAATTAGAATTTTTCAAAGTGCGCTGCAAGCACAGTATTTGACGGTTCTATTTGACCCTCAGATATGAAGTGCACCGCAAGACGCAAATGTACTATTCAGCATCCAAAAGAATTAGAATTTTTCAAAGTGCGTTGTTTGCGCAGTATTTGACGGTTCTATTTGACTTTCAGATTCTCAGATGTGAAGTGCAGAACGCAAATGTACTATTTATCACCCAAAACAATTAGAATTTTTCAAAGTGCGCTGTAAGCATAGAATTTAATGGTTCTATTTGACTCTCAGATATGAAGTGCAGGCTGCAAATGTACTATTTAGCACCCAAAACAATTACAATTTTTCAAAGTGCGCTGTAAGCACAGTATTTGACGGTTCTATTTGACACTCAGATATGAAGTGCACCGCAAAACGCAAATGTACTATTTAACACCCATAACAATTAGAATTTTTCAAAGTGCGCTGCAAGCACAGTATTTGATGGTTCTATTTGACTCTCAGATATGAAGTGCACCGCAAGACGCAAATGTACTATTTAACACCCAAAACAATTTAAAATTTTTAAAGTGCGCTATAAGCACAGTATTTGACGGTACTATTTGACCCTTAGATATGAAGTGCACCGCAAGACGCAAATGTACTATTTAAAACCCAAAACAATTAACATTTTTCAAAGTGCGCTTTAAGCACAGTATTTGATGGTTCTATTTGACTCTCAGATATGAAGTGCACCGCAAGACGCAAATGTACTATTTAACACCCAAAACAATTTAAAATTTTTCAAAGTGCGCTTTAAGCACAGTATTTGATGGTTCTATTTGACTCTCAGATATGAAGTGCACCGCAAGACGCAAATGTACTATTTAACACCCAAAACAATTTAAAATTTTTAAAGTGCGCTATAAGCACAGTATTTGACGGTACTATTTGACCCTCAGATATGAAGTGCACCGCAAGACGCAAATGTACTATTTAAAACCCAAAACAATTAGAATTTTTCAAAGTGCGCTATAAGCACAGTATTTGACAGTTCTATTTGACTCTCAGATGTGAAGTGCACTGCAAGACGCAAATGTACTATTTAGCACCCGAAACAATTCAAATTTTTCAAAGTGTGCTGCAAGCACAGTATTTGATGGTTCTATTTGACTCTCAGATATGAAGTGCACCACAAGACGCAAATGTACTATTTAACACCCAAAACAATTTAAAATTTTTAAAGTGCGCTATAAGCACAGTATTTGACTGTACTATTTGACCCTCAGATATGAAGTGCACCGCAAGACGCAAATGTACTATTTAAAACCCAAAACAATTAGAATTTTTCAAAGTGCGCTGCAAGCACAGTATTTGATGGTTCTATTTGACTCTCAGATATGAAGTGCACCGCAAGACGCAAATGTACTATTTAACACCCAAAACAATTTAAAATTTTTAAAGTGCGCTATAAGCACAGTATTTGACGGTACTATTTGACCCTCAGATATGAAGTGCACCGCAAGACGCAAATGTACTATTTAAAACCCAAAACAATTAGAATTTTTCAAAGTGCGCTGCAAGCATAGTATTTGACAGTTCTATTTGACTCTCAGAAATGAAGTGCACCGCAACACGCAAATGTACTATTTAAAACCCAAAACAATTAACATTTTTCAAAGTGCGCTTTATGCACAGTATTTGATGGTTCTATTTGACTCTCAGATATGAAGTGCACCGCAAGACACAAATGTACTATTTAACACCCAAAACAATTTAAAATTTTTAATGTGCGCTATAAGCACAGTATTTGACGGTACTATTTGACCCTCAGATATGAAGTGCACCGCAAGACGCAAATGTACTATTCAGCATCCAAAAGAATTAGAATTTTTCAAAGTGCGTTGTTTGCGCAGTATTTGACGGTTCTATTTGACTCTCAGATTCTCAGATGTGAAGTGCAGAACGCAAATGTACTATTTATCACCCAAAACAATTAGAATTTTTCAAAGTGCGCTGTAAGCATTGAATTTAATGGTTCTATTTGACTCTCAGATATGAAGTGCAGGCTGCAAATGTACTATTTAGCACCCAAAACAATTACAATTTTTCAAAGTGCGCTGTAAGCACAGTATTTGACAGTTCTATTTGACTCTCAGAAATGAAGTGCACCGCAACACGCAAATGTACTATTTAACACCCAAAACAATTTAAAATTTTTAAAGTGCGCTATAAGCACAGTATTTGACGGTACTATTTGACCCTCAGATATGAAGTTCACCGCAAGACGCAAATGTACTATTTAAAACCCAAAACAATTAGAATTTTTCAAAGTGCGCTGCAAGCATAGTATTTGACAGTTCTATTTGACTCTCAGAAATGAAGTGCACCGCAACACGCAAATGTACTATTTAAAACCCAAAACAATTAACATTTTTCAAAGTGCGCTTTAAGCACAGTATTTGATGGTTCTATTTGACTCTCAGATATGAAGTGCACCGCAAGACGCAAATGTACTATTTAACACCCAAAACAATTTAAAATTTTTAAAGTGCGCTATAAGCACAGTATTTGACGGTACTATTTGACCCTCAGATATGAAGTGCACCGCAAGACGCAAATGTACTATTTAAAACCCAAAACAATTAGAATTTTTCAAAGTGCGCTGCAAGCACAGTATTTGACGGTTCTATTTGACCCTCAGATATGAAGTGCACCGCAAGACGCAAATGTACTATTCAGCATCCAAAAGAATTAGAATTTTTCAAAGTGCGTTGTTTGCGCAGTATTTGACGGTTCTATTTGACTCTCAGATTCTCAGATGTGAAGTGCAGAACGCAAATGTACTATTTATCACCCAAAACAATTAGAATTTTTCAAAGTGCGCTGTAAGCATAGAATTTTTTTTTTTTTCTCATTTTCAGACATGCACCGGTTTTAGCAATCCATTTTTTCATAGATCAATTTCAGAACTCAGTGCGGTCATCATTAATGTTATATGAAATTTTTTTTTTTTTTTTTTTTACCCCTGTGCCTCCTCCCCCTAACCCGATGCTTTACTACTTTACTATCTCTTCTTATTAATAGTATGTTCTTTAACTCTTGGAGAATCAGAGCGCTCTTTTAATACTCAAAATCTTTCCTTAATGATTTTGGTCTCGTTGTTAATGCCCTCTTGGGGGTTTTCCTCTTTTGCTTGTAGATATGCTTATTTCAATTAGGGGTTTGTGGTGATATTTATATATTTCTATTGTTAAGTGATTCTTTCCAGCTTCCTGATCCATGAATCCCAATGTTCTATTTGATTATATCTGTTGCTTAAATTTGAAAATATGCCCTTTTCCATTTTGGCTTGCCAGATGACTTGACTCATGACTTCTTGTGTATGTGGGATTATGTCTGTTTTCCACTTTCTAGCTATTGATAATTTGGCTGCCGTGATTATATGATATATTATCATTGAGTCTTTTTTTTCGATTTTTGGCCAGTGCAGATTTAACAGAATAACTTCTGGCTTGGGGGGTAGCTTTATTCCTGTTAATAAGTTTATTGTTTCAATTATTCCTTGCCAGAATTGGTTTATCCCTGTACACTGCCACCAGCAGTGAATTAAATTTCCTTCTTCTGTTTTACACTTCCAACATCTATCTGAGGATTCTGGAAACATATGTTTTAGTCGTTTTGGGGTTAAGTACCATCTATTTGCTAGTTTAAATTGCGTTTCTGTGAGATTAAGGCAGTGTATATGTTTATTTAATTTATTTAGGGAGTTAGCCCATTCATCTTCTTCTATATGAACTTGTAGTTCTTTTCCCCATTTATTAATTAGTTCTGTTGGCTTTCCATTTCTCCATCTGTAAATATTATTTGCGCATTTGGCCATAAGATTCTTGAAGTTTTTTAGTTCGAAAAGGTGTATAAGGGATGTTGCCCTTTCTTCCCTGTTTTGTAGATGGAACCTTGATATAAAACTTTTTATCCGCAGATAGTTGAAAATTTCAGAAGAAGGAATTTTGAATTCTTCTGCAATTTGATTAAAGGTTTTAATTTTATTTCCAAAAAATAGTTGTTTAAACTCTTTTATGCCCCCGTTTTCCCTGTTGTTTATGTTTATATTGTCTAGCATATCCACCGTACATATGAATGGGAGTGTTTCTATTAATTTATTTCTAAGACCCGTTTTGTTTGCAAAATAGTCCCACCATTTTGTTAGGTCCTCTAATATCATGGATTTTGACCTTGCCTCTTTGATGTGCTTTCTATCCAGGTTTAATATCCAGAACAGTGACGCTAGGTTTGCTACCTCGGTTTTAGCCCTTTCCATATAGTGCCATATTTCTTGTGTTGCAGAATTATTTTGTGAAAGCAGTATATGGTATAGTCTACTGGCCTGGTAGCATTGTGTGATTTCTGGGCATCCCAGCCCCCCCTCCTTTCTTGATCTGGTTAACGTTTTCAGCTTTACTCTGGCTTTCTTGCCTCCCCAAATAAATCTCATAAATGCTCTATGTAGTAGAGCCAGCCAATCTTCTGCAAAATTAAGTGGAATTATTCTCCATAAGTACTGCCATTTAGGTAAAATGTATGCTTTTAGAATGCTTATCCTACCGGACCAGGAGAAGCCTAGACCTTTCCAGTCTCTTAGTTTTTTATTGGTGTTTGTTAATAGGGGTAGAAAGTTGGCCTCCACTAGGTTTTTTAGCTTTGAAGTTAGTGTAATCCCCAGATATTTTAATAAAAGGCGCAGTGTATTCTATTTCTACCTGTCCCAGATATTTTAAGTTGTCTTTACTTTCTGGGAGACCCAGATTTTTTACTAAGAAAGCTCTCAGTTCTTTTTCCAAGTTATTTGCAATAAATTTTGATTTCTCTATATTCATTTTATAGCCTGAGAGTTTAGAATAGGTCTTGACCTCCTTCAAAAGCTCGGGAACGGAGGATTGTGGTTCTTCTAGGGTGAGCAAGATGTCGTCTGCGTAAATATTTAGTTTGTTTTGGCCCTGGGGTGTCGTGACTCCCTTAATCTTGTTATTTTGTCTTATTGCAATTGCAAGTGGTTCTAGAACCATTATGTAGAGTAGAGGGGATAGTGGGCACCCCTGGCGGGTACCGTTTCTGATATTAAAACTGGATGACATAAATCCTGGCCCCACCACTTTAGCTGAAGGGAAACTGTAAAGTGATGAAATTGCTTGTAGTATTGGGCCGGTTATACCGAATTGTTTTAGTGTGGCAAACATATATTTCCATCCAACTCTATCAAACGCTTTTTCTGCGTCTATTGATAGTAGTATTAATGGGGTTTTGTTAGACTCTGTATCTTCTAGAATGTTTAGTATTTTCCTAATGTTGTTAATTGGGGCCCTCCCGGGGACGAAGCCTACTTGATCCCTGTTTATTAGTTGTGGTACTACAGTTTTTATTCTGTCCGCTATTATAGAGGAAAGGAGCTTAATATCTGTATTTATTAGAGATATTGGTCTATAGCTGCTTATTAGTTCTGAGTCTTTCTCTGTTTTTGGAATGGGTATTATGTTTGCCTTTAAAAGTTCCCCTGGACACCAGCCGGTTGCCATTATATGGTTAAATGTAGTGCTTAGTTCCCCTTTAAGTTGATCTTTCAGAATTTTGTAAAATTTGTTGGAAAAACCATCTGGGCCTGGGGCAGTATTGATTTTTAATTTATCTATGGCTTTGCTGACCTCTACTTCTGTGATGGGCAGGTTCATCTGGTTTAGTTGAGTGGGCTGGATTTTTGGTACAGATAAATTAGCAAAAGAGGCTTCGATCTCTTTTTCACTGCCGTATGTTTCATCAGGGAGGTTGTAGAGTTTATGATAGTAGTCCTGGAATGCTCTACTTATTTTTTCTGGCGTCATCAGATAGGCTCCGTTTTCTCTAATCTTTGTTATTGACCTTTTTTGTTTCTCTTTTTTTAGTTTGTCTGTCATTAGAGCGTTTGGTCTATTACCCTTAATATACCATTTGGCTTGAAGAGTTTCTAACTGTTTTGTTGCTTTGTTCTCCAGTTGACAGTTTATTTGTTTTTCTATTCCTTCTATCTCTTTTGATGTTTGTCTAGATGGGGATATTTTGTTTTGTCCTTTAAGTTTGCTTAGTGATATGTATAGTTTTGAAAGATGCGGTGGGTCTCTCCTATTGGTAATGGCTTCCATTTTTATCAATTGACCTCTCATTACACTTTTGTAAGCGCACCACACCGTGGTGTCTGGTGTTCCTTTATGTTTGTTCTCTAAGAAGAAGAGTTCTGTTGTGGTTTTAAGTTCTTCTACGTTGTTCTTTTTCTCCATTAGAGAATCCCTTATACGCCACTCTTTACGAAACCGGTCAAATGTATCTTTGTATTCCATCATAATTGGGCTGTGATCTGACCATGTTATATCCTGTATCTCTATTTTATTCACGAGGTACAGCATGGTTACGTTGCCCATTATCAGATCAATTCTGGAGTATGAGTTAAATGTTCTAGAGTAACATGTGTAGTCTCGTTCTGATGGATGAAATGTTCTCCAGATGTCTTTCAGATTGTATTTATTTAAGAGGTTCTGCAGTCTATTTTCTGCTTGTGTCTTGGTGTTTCTTCCCTCCTGTTGGCTTTTCCGGTCTATCTGGGGGTCGCATACATAATTAAAGTCACCCATAATTAGTAATATCCCTTGTTTCAAGTGGTCTATTTTTTTGAGTATCTTGGAGATAAATTTGATTGTAGATTTATTTGGTGCGTAAATGTTTGCCAGTGTAAATAACTTGTTGTTAATTTCACAGATTAAAATGATGTACCGTCCTTCCGGGTCCATCTCTTGGAATATTATGTTTAGGGAGACCTCCTTAGCAAACATAAAGGCTACTCCTCTTTTTTTTTTGCTTTCTAGAGCCGAGCTAATAATGGTAGGATATTTTGATGACCTAATGGTTTGGCTAGATTTGGTCCAGTGTGTTTCTTGCAAGGCACATAGTTGTATCCGGTTCTTATTTAGGTAGTTTACAATTATTGATTTTTTGTGTGGAGTGTTTATCCCCCGGGCATTAATCGTTATCAGCTTGAATTTATTTTTGTCTTCTCTTGCTGCTCTCTTTCTCCAATGATTTGTTCCATTTCATTCAATAAACAAAAAATTATATTGCGGGTTAAAACATAAAAAAAAGACGGGTTGATCCAGTTCCTTGGAAACAACCTAAGACATAAGTGCTGTATGGTGTATCCCCACCATACATCGTCTCTAGTAATGTAAACCATTACCGAGATGTCTGTCCCACTGATCCCGTGGGATATGCGTGCTGAGGGATTGCATACCTTGTGGAGCCGACTTTCAAATTTGATTCTTAGTGTGTGGGAAATAAATGCAGATTTTTTTTTGTTTATTGTAATTTTTTTTTTCTATCTTCTTAACGCTGTATCTAGTAGCGAGAGAGTGTTGGGATCTCGTTTATTTCTATAGTAAGGGCAGTGGAGGAGAGCAATTATGCGTATGCGTGTAGGGGTATCGGTGTGTAGAAAGGTGACACCTTAGGCTATGTATAAGAGTAAATAATCCATGTGTGTGTGACAAGGTATGTGAGTGTAAAAAAAAATAAAAATAAATAAATAAATAAAAAATAAAAAAATTACAAAAAATCTGTGGTGGTTTGTGGAAAGTGACAAGATGGGAACGTGTATGTATAAACATGTCTCTGCATGTTTCAATGTGACTACGTGTGAATATGTGTGTAGCTATGTGTGGATGTGTGTAAGTGTGTAGCGTGTGTAAATGTGCATATTTGGGAAACTGTGACTCCATAGTGTGTGTGTGAAATGTGTGTATGAAAAATGTGTAAGTGTATATGTGACAATGTGTGGGGGATGGGGCAGTAAGTGCAGGTGTGGCTTATCGGTGAGTGTGTGTAGTATGTGTGGGGATGTGACTGTGTGTGGTGGGAGGGGCAGAGAGCAACCGAGGTGAAAGTTGTGTGTGTGTGAGTGTGAAAATAAAGTGCCGAGATGACATTCTTATTTATACCTGTTGTGTGTGACAAGCTTCAAGTTCGACCTTAAATTATTCTCTTTTTAATTACATGCTTGTCTATATACCTCAGACTGGCCCAAGGTGCACAGGCCAAGTCCCTATCTCAAATCCCCCTGCCCTCGCTTTTTTCCTTCCCCCTATTTCCCGCTTGGTTATACCGTTGCATGCGGATGCTCTTTGCCTGGAATTGTGTTTGATGTTAGCCATTTATCCAAATCCTCTGCATGGTTGATGTTGTGAATTTTCCCTTCATACGAAACCATCAATTTTGTTGGGAATCCCCATCGGTAGCTTATATTGTTCTTCCTCAATATCCTTGTGCCCTCAGAGAAAGTCTTCCTTTTTTGTCTGGTTGGCCATGATAAATCCTGGAATATTTTTAATGCTTCGTAGTTCTCACCACATGTATTATTTCTTATGGAGCTCAGGATCTGCAGTTTAACTTTAAAGGATACACAGCATATTAAAACATCGCGTGGGAGGTGCTCTGGGACACCTCTTGGTTTGTTCACTCTGTGGCATCTTTCCATTATGGGGTTTTTAGGGTCCCATTCAACCTTCACTTGCTTAAAGAACTCTTCTATGTATGTTTCCAAGTTTTTTGTGTTAATTTGTTCTGGGATCCCTCTGATTCTTAAGTTGTTTCTTCTAGATCGATCTTCCAGATCTATAAGTTTGAGTTCCATGTCTGCTAATTTTTTTTCCATATTATGGTGTTCTCCTTTATTGGCGCTTTCCAATTGTTCCAACCTAGTGATTTTCTCTTCTATGCCTTGGAAACGTTGGTTGAGAATTGAGAGTTCTTTCTTTATTTCCAGGGTATTGGCTTGTATTTCCTCTCTCACTTTCCCAAATTGTTTGTCTAGGTGTCTGAGAAGATTATCGTATTCGTTCCCTCCATCTCTTACCTCCTGGGGTTCTCCTCTTTGTAATTTTCCAGTGTCTTCATTTTGCGTTAGGTTACCAGTCATTGATTCCTCCGGGTCTGCTTTATTGCTAGATACACCTGGTGAGAAGAAAGACAGACGCTTTTCTGGATGATTCTCCTGTTTTTTCTCCCTTTTCAGATTCTTTCCGTTTTGTGTTTTTTTTGTGGCCATTTTCCTCTTCTCTCTTCTCTTCTAGCGGGTTATGATTAGTGGAGGTACCTGGGGGTATCAAATCTTTTGCGCGGAGAATGTAGTCTCCTATATGTGTTAGGGTGGTATATAGACAGAGCAGATATAATGTCCAGACAAACAAATATAATAGTAGGACAACCGTAGAGAACAGTTTATTCCCTTCCCTGCCTTCCCTATAGCCTCCTATTAAATTTATAGTTAACTCCTTTCCAGCTGTTAAAGCCAGATTAATATCCCTGCTGGCTTGTGCAGTTGCTTGGGTTAATTCCCTGTTCCCCTTTGTTAGCTTGCCCAATTGTTAGTGCCTTTGTGATATCTTTCTCCCAAATAGGGAATTTCCCTTTTTTTTTTTTTTTTTTTTTAAATCTCCTTTGCTCACTCTCCTCTACCCTTTTTGTGGGTCTACAGTACAATAAAGCTTTTTAACCCTTTTGAGTACCTTTTGCACTTCACTTGGGTATGTAACACAGTGAGGTTTTTTTTTTTTTTTTGTGTTTTTTTTTCCTTTTTTGTGTTTACACTTCCCCTTATATCTGTGGCTGCTTCCCAGGTCCAATAGTGTAATCTCTATGATCCCCTTGTATTGGTGGTTCAGAGTGTTCTGGATTGTACTGGGCCTTTACATTTGTTTGTTCCCGTCTTAACAAAGCATCCTTTGTAACTTTATTTCATGTTTTTAACCTACGGCCATCAAGTATTTAAATCATCCATTGGTGATTCAGCGTGTTTTGGCTTGTGCAGTGCTTTAATATTTCTATTCCCGTATCTGCAAACTGTCCTTTGTAGCTTTATACTGAGCTTTTGACCTACAGCCCTCAAGTATTTTAAATCATACCTTGATAGGTCATGGTACTTAGCTTTGAAGTTTTCTTCTATCTGATCTTGCTGTTTCCGTGTGCTCAGCCGCAACGCTGCTTCTTTTGCTTGGAGAGTCGTTCCCTTGCTATTTCGGAGTTTCTCAGCTTTCCGCCCACACACTCTTCTCCAGCTGATTACCAGCTGGTAGTTTCTAGTTCCTTGTCGGCTTCACCGTTGCTCCTTCAGCAGGCTGAAGTGCAGGCTGCAAATGTGCTATTTAGCACCCAAAACAATTAGAATTTTTCAAAGAGTCATTATTTGACGGTTCTATTTGACTCTCAGATATGAAGTGCACCGCAAAACGCAAATGTACTATTTAACACCCAAAACAATTAGAATTTTTCAAAGTGCGCTATAAGCACAGTATTTGACAGTTCTATTTGACTCTCAGATGTGAAGTGCACTGCAAGACGCAAATGTACTATTTAGCACCAGAAACAATTCAAATTTTTCAAAGTGCGCTGCAAGCACAGTATTTGATGGTTCTATTTGACTCTCAGATATGAAGTGCACCGCAAGACGCAAATGTACTATTTAACACCCAAAACAATTAGAATTTTTCAAAGTGCGCTGAAAGCATAGTATTTGACAGTTCTATTTGACTCTCAGAAATGAAGTGCACCGCAACACGCAAATGTACTATTTAAAACCCAAAACAATTAACATTTTTCAAAGTGCGCTTTAAGCACAGTATTTGATGGTTCTATTTGACTCTCAGATATGAAGTGCACCGCAAGACGCAAATGTACTATTTAACACCCAAAACAATTTAAAATTTTTAAAGTGCGCTATAAGCACAGTATTTGACGGTACTATTTGACCCTCAGATATGAAGTGCACCGCAAGACGCAAATGTACTATTTAAAACCCAAAACAATTAGAATTTTTCAAAGTGCGCTGCAAGCACAGTATTTGACGGTTCTATTTGACCCTCAGATATGAAGTGCACCGCAAGACGCAAATGTACTATTCAGCATCCAAAAGAATTAGAATTTTTCAAAGTGCGTTGTTTGCGCAGTATTTGACGGTTCTATTTGACTCTCAGATTCTCAGATGTGAAGTGCAGAACGCAAATGTACTATTTATCACCCAAAACAATTAGAATTTTTCAAAGTGCGCTGTAAGCATAGAATTTAATGGTTCTATTTGACTCTCAGATATGAAGTGCAGGCTGCAAATGTACTATTTAGCACCCAAAACAATTACAATTTTTCAAAGTGCGCTGTAAGCACAGTATTTGACGGTTCTATTTGACACTCAGATATGAAGTGCACCGCAAAACGCAAATGTACTATTTAACACCCAAAACAATTAGAATTTTTCAAAGTGCGCTGCAAGCACAGTATTTGATGGTTCTATTTGACTCTCAGATATGAAGTGCACCGCAAGACGCAAATGTACTATTTAAAACCCAAAACAATTAACATTTTTCAAAGTGCGCTTTAAGCACAGTATTTGATGGTTCTATTTGACTCTCAGATATGAAGTGCACCGCAAGACACAAATGTACTATTTAACACCCAAAACAATTTAAAATTTTTAATGTGCGCTATAAGCACAGTATTTGACGGTACTATTTGACCCTCAGATATGAAGTGCACCGCAAGACGTAAATGTACTATTTAAAACCCAAAACAATTAGAATTTTTCAAAGTGCGCTGCAAGCACAGTATTTGACGGTTCTATTTGACCCTCAGATATGAAGTGCACCGCAAGACGCAAATGTACTATTCAGCATCCAAAAGAATTAGAATTTTTCAAAGTGCGTTGTTTGCGCAGTATTTGACGGTTCTATTTGACTCTCAGATTCTCAGATGTGAAGTGCAGAACGCAAATGTACTTTTTATCACCCAAAACAATTAGAATTTTTCAAAGTGCGCTGTAATCATAGAATTTAATGGTTCTATTTGACTCTCAGATATGAAGTGCACCGCAAGACACAAATGTACTATTTAACACCCAAAACAATTTAAAATTTTTAATGTGCGCTATAAGCACAGTATTTGACGGTACTATTTGACCCTCAGATATGAAGTGCACCGCAAGACGTAAATGTACTATTTAAAACCCAAAACAATTAGAATTTTTCAAAGTGCGCTGCAAGCACAGTATTTGACGGTTCTATTTGACCCTCAGATATGAAGTGCACCGCAAGATTAAAAAGTACTATTTACCACCCAAAACAATTAGAATTTTTCAAAGTGCGCTGTAAGCACAGTATTGGACTGTTCTATTTGACTCTCAGATATGAAGTGCACCACAAGACGCAAATGTACTATTTAACACCCAAAACAATTTAAAATTTTTAAAGTGCGCTATAAGCACAGTATTTGACGGTACTAGTTGACCCTTAGATATGAAGTGCACCGCAAGACGCAAATGTACTATTTAAAACCCAAAACAATTAGAATTATTCAAAGTGCGCTGCAAGCATAGTATTTGACAGTTCTATTTGACTCTCAGAAATGAAGTGCACCGCAACACGCAAATGTACTATTTAAAACCCAAAACAATTAACATTTTTCAAAGTGCGCTTTAAGCACAGTATTTGATGGTTCTATTTGACTCTCAGATATGAAGTGCACCGCAAGACGCAAATGTACTATTTAACACCCAAAACAATTTAAAATTTTTAAAGTGCGCTATAAGCACAGTATTTGACGGTACTATTTGACCCTCAGATATGAAGTGCACCGCAAGACGCAAATGTACTATTTAAAACCCAAAACAATTAGAATTTTTCAAAGTGCGCTATAAGCACAGTATTTGACAGTTCTATTTGACTCTCAGATGTGAAGTGCACTGCAAGACGCAAATGTACTATTTAGCACCCGAAACAATTCAAATTTTTCAAAGTGTGCTGCAAGCACAGTATTTGATGGTTCTATTTGACTCTCAGATATGAAGTGCACCGCAAGACGCAAATGTACTATTTAACACCCAAAACAATTTAAAATTTTTAAAGTGCGCTATAAGCACAGTATTTGACTGTACTATTTGACCCTCAGATATGAAGTGCACCGCAAGACGCAAATGTACTATTTAAAACCCAAAACAATTAGAATTTTTCAAAGTGCGCTGCAAGCACAGTATTTGATGGTTCTATTTGACTCTCAGATATGAAGTGCACCGCAAGACGCAAATGTACTATTTAACACCCAAAACAATTTAACATTTTTAAAGTGCGCTATAAGCACAGTATTTGACGGTACTATTTGACCCTCAGATATGAAGTGCACCGCAAGACGCAAATGTACTATTTAAAACCCAAAACAATTAGAATTTTTCAAAGTGCGCTGCAAGCATAGTATTTGACAGTTCTATTTGACTCTCAGAAATGAAGTGCACCGCAACACGCAAATGTACTATTTAAAACCCAAAACAATTAACATTTTTCAAAGTGCGCTTTAAGCACAGTATTTGATGGTTCTATTTGACTCTCAGATATGAAGTGCACCGCAAGACGCAAATGTACTATTTAACACCCAAAACAATTTAAAATTTTTAATGTGCGCTATAAGCACAGTATTTGACAGTACTATTTGACCCTCAGATATGAAGTGCACCGCAAGACGCAAATGTACTATTTAAAACCCAAAACAATTAGAATTTTTCAAAGTGCGCTATAAGCACAGTATTTGACAGTTCTATTTGACTCTCAGATGTGAAGTGCACTGCAAGACGCAAATGTACTATTTAGCACCCGAAACAATTCAAATTTTTCAAAGTGTGCTGCAAGCACAGTATTTGATGGTTCTATTTGACTCTCAGATATGAAGTGCACCGCAAGACGCAAATGTACTATTTAACACCCAAAACAATTTAAAATTTTTAAAGTGCGCTATAAGCACAGTATTTGACTGTACTATTTGACCCTCAGATATGAAGTGCACCGCAAGACGCAAATGTACTATTTAAAACCCAAAACAATTAGAATTTTTCAAAGTGCGCTGCAAGCACAGTATTTGATGGTTCTATTTGACTCTCAGATATGAAGTGCACCGCAAGACGCAAATGTACTATTTAACACCCAAAACAATTTAACATTTTTAAAGTGCGCTATAAGCACAGTATTTGACGGTACTATTTGACCCTCAGATATGAAGTGCACCGCAAGACGCAAATGTACTATTTAAAACCCAAAACAATTAGAATTTTTCAAAGTGCGCTGCAAGCATAGTATTTGACAGTTCTATTTGACTCTCAGAAATGAAGTGCACCGCAACACGCAAATGTACTATTTAAAACCCAAAACAATTAACATTTTTCAAAGTGCGCTTTAAGCACAGTATTTGATGGTTCTATTTGACTCTCAGATATGAAGTGCACCGCAAGACGCAAATGTACTATTTAACACCCAAAACAATTTAAAATTTTTAATGTGCGCTATAAGCACAGTATTTGACAGTACTATTTGACCCTCAGATATGAAGTGCACCGCAAGACGCAAATGTACTATTTAAAACCCAAAACAATTAGAATTTTTCAAAGTGCGCTGCAAGCACAGTATTTGACGGTTCTATTTGACCCTCAGATATGAAGTGCACCGCAAGACTCAAATGTACTATTCAGCATCCAAAAGAATTAGAATTTTTCAAAGTGCGTTGTTTGCGCAGTATTTGACGGTTCTATTTGACTCTCAGATTCTCAGATGTGAAGTGCAGAACGCAAATGTACTATTTATCACCCAAAATAATTAGAATTTTTCAAAGTGCGCTGTAAGAATAGAATTTAATGGTTCTATTTGACTCTCAGATATGAAGTGCAGGCTGCAAATGTACTATTTAGCACCCAAAACAATTACAATTTTTCAAAGTGCGCTGTAAGCACAGTATTTGACAGTTCTATTTGACTCTCAGAAATGAAGTGCACCGCAACACGCAAATGTACTATTTAACACCCAAAACAATTTAAAATTTTTAAAGTGCGCTATAAGCACAGTATTTGACGGTACTATTTGACCCTCAGATATGAAGTGCACCGCAAGACGCAAATGTACTATTTAAAACCCAAAACAATTAGAATTTTTCAAGGTGCGCTGCAAGCATAGTATTTGACAGTTCTATTTGACTCTCAGAAATGAAGTGCACCGCAACACGCAAATGTACTATTTAAAACCCAAAACAATTAACATTTTTCAAAGTGCGCTTTAAGCACAGTATTTGATGGTTCTATTTGACTCTCAGATATGAAGTGCACCGCAAGACGCAAATGTACTATTTAACACCCAAAACAATTTAAAATTTTTAAAGTGCGCTATAAGCACAGTATTTGACTGTACTATTTGACCCTCAGATATGAATTGCACCGCAAGACGCAAATGTACTATTTAAAACCCAAAACAATTAGAATTTTTCAAAGTGCGCTGCAAGCACAGTATTTGACGGTTCTATTTGACCCTCAGATATGAAGTGCACCGCAAGACGCAAATGTACTATTCAGCATCCAAAAGAATTAGAATTTTTCAAAGTGCGTTGTTTGCGCAGTATTTGACGGTTCTATTTGACTCTCAGATTCTCAGATGTGAAGTGCAGAACGCAAATGTACTATTTATCACCCAAAACAATTAGAATTTTTCAAAGTGCGCTGTAAGCATAGAATTTAATGGTTCTATTTGACTCTCAGATATGAAGTGCAGGCTGCAAATGTACTATTTAGCACCCAAAACAATTACAATTTTTCAAAGTGCGCTGTAAGCACAGTATTTGACGGTTCTATTTGACACTCAGATATGAAGTGCACCGCAAAACGCAAATGTACTATTTAACACCCAAAACAATTAGAATTTTTCAAAGTGCGCTGCAAGCACAGTATTTGATGGTTCTATTTGACTCTCAGATATGAAGTGCACCGCAAGACGCAAATGTACTATTTAAAACCCAAAACAATTAACATTTTTCAAAGTGCGCTTTAAGCACAGTATTTGATGGTTCTATTTGACTCTCAGATATGAAGTGCACCGCAAGACACAAATGTACTATTTAACACCCAAAACAATTTAAAATTTTTAATGTGCGCTATAAGCACAGTATTTGACGGTACTATTTGACCCTCAGATATGAAGTGCACCGCAAGACGTAAATGTACTATTTAAAACCCAAAACAATTAGAATTTTTCAAAGTGCGCTGCAAGCACAGTATTTGACGGTTCTATTTGACCCTCAGATATGAAGTGCACCGCAAGACGCAAATGTACTATTCAGCATCCAAAAGAATTAGAATTTTTCAAAGTGCGTTGTTTGCGCAGTATTTGACGGTTCTATTTGACTCTCAGATTCTCAGATGTGAAGTGCAGAACGCAAATGTACTATTTATCACCCAAAACAATTATAATTTTTCAAAGTGCGCTGTAAGCATAGAATTTAATGGTTCTATTTGACCCTCAGATATGAAGTGCACCGCAAGACGCAAATGTACTATTTAGCACCCAAAACAATTAGAATTTTTCAAAGTGCACTGTAACCTCAGTATTTCACTGTTCTTTTTGACTCTCAGATATGAAGTGCACCGCAAGATTAAAAAGTACTATTTACCACCCAAAACAATTAGAATTTTTCAAAGTGCGCTGTAAGCACAGTATTGGACTGTTCTATTTGACTCTCAGATATGAAGTGCACCACAAGACGCAAATGTACTATTTAACACCCAAAACAATTTAAAATTTTTAAAGTGCGCTATAAGCACAGTATTTGACGGTACTAGTTGACCCTTAGATATGAAGTGCACCGCAAGACGCAAATGTACTATTTAAAACCCAAAACAATTAGAATTTTTCAAAGTGCGCTGCAAGCATAGTATTTGACAGTTCTATTTGACTCTCAGAAATGAAGTGCACCGCAACACGCAAATGTACTATTTAAAACCCAAAACAATTAACATTTTTCAAAGTGCGCTTTAAGCACAGTATTTGATGGTTCTATTTGACTCTCAGATATGAAGTGCACCGCAAGACGCAAATGTACTATTTAAAACCCAAAACAATTAGAATTTTTCAAAGTGCGCTATAAGCACAGTATTTGACAGTTCTATTTGACTCTCAGATGTGAAGTGCACTGCAAGACGCAAATGTACTATTTAGCACCCGAAACAATTCAAATTTTTCAAAGTGTGCTGCAAGCACAGTATTTGATGGTTCTATTTGACTCTCAGATATGAAGTGCACCGCAAGACGCAAATGTACTATTTAACACCCAAAACAATTTAAAATTTTTAAAGTGCGCTATAAGCACAGTATTTGACTGTACTATTTGACCCTCAGATATGAAGTGCACCGCAAGACGCAAATGTACTATTTAAAACCCAAAACAATTAGAATTTTTCAAAGTGCGCTGCAAGCACAGTATTTGATGGTTCTATTTGACTCTCAGATATGAAGTGCACCGCAAGACGCAAATGTACTATTTAACACCCAAAACAATTTAACATTTTTAAAGTGCGCTATAAGCACAGTATTTGACGGTACTATTTGACCCTCAGATATGAAGTGCACCGCAAGACGCAAATGTACTATTTAAAACCCAAAACAATTAGAATTTTTCAAAGTGCGCTGCAAGCATAGTATTTGACAGTTCTATTTGACTCTCAGAAATGAAGTGCACCGCAACACGTAAATGTACTATTTAAAACCCAAAACAATTAACATTTTTCAAAGTGCGCTTTAAGCACAGTATTTGATGGTTCTATTTGACTCTCAGATATGAAGTGCACCGCAAGACGCAAATGTACTATTTAACACCCAAAACAATTTAACATTTTTAATGTGCGCTATAAGCACAGTATTTGACAGTACTATTTGACCCTCAGATATGAAGTGCACCGCAAGACGCAAATGTACTATTTAAAACCCAAAACAATTAGAATTTTTCAAAGTGCGCTGCAAGCACAGTATTTGACGGTTCTATTTGACCCTCAGATATGAAGTGCACCGCAAGACTCAAATGTACTATTCAGCATCCAAAAGAATTAGAATTTTTCAAAGTGCGTTGTTTGCGCAGTATTTGACGGTTCTATTTGACTCTCAGATTCTCAGATGTGAAGTGCAGAACGCAAATGTACTATTTATCACCCAAAATAATTAGAATTTTTCAAAGTGCGCTGTAAGAATAGAATTTAATGGTTCTATTTGACTCTCAGATATGAAGTGCAGGCTGCAAATGTACTATTTAGCACCCAAAACAATTACAATTTTTCAAAGTGCGCTGTAAGCACAGTATTTGACAGTTCTATTTGACTCTCAGAAATGAAGTGCACCGCAACACGCAAATGTACTATTTAACACCCAAAACAATTTAAAATTTTTAAAGTGCGCTATAAGCACAGTATTTGACGGTACTATTTGACCCTCAGATATGAAGTGCACCGCAAGACGCAAATGTACTATTTAAAACCCAAAACAATTAGAATTTTTCAAAGTGCGCTGCAAGCATAGTATTTGACAGTTCTATTTGACTCTCAGAAATGAAGTGCACCGCAACACGCAAATGTACTATTTAAAACCCAAAACAATTAACATTTTTCAAAGTGCGCTTTAAGCACAGTATTTGATGGTTCTATTTGACTCTCAGATATGAAGTGCACCGCAAGACGCAAATGTACTATTTAACACCCAAAACAATTTAAAATTTTTAAAGTGCGCTATAAGCACAGTATTTGACGGTACTATTTGACCCTCAGATATGAAGTGCACCGCAAGACGCAAATGTACTATTTAAAACCCAAAACAATTAGAATTTTTCAAAGTGCGCTATAAGCACAGTATTTGACAGTTCTATTTGACTCTCAGATGTGAAGTGCACTGCAAGACGCAAATGTACTATTTAGCACCCGAAACAATTCAAATTTTTCAAAGTGTGCTGCAAGCACAGTATTTGATGGTTCTATTTGACTCTCAGATATGAAGTGCACCGCAAGACGCAAATGTACTATTTAACACCCAAAACAATTTAAAATTTTTAAAGTGCGCTATAAGCACAGTATTTGACTGTACTATTTGACCCTCAGATATGAAGTGCACCGCAAGACGCAAATGTACTATTTAAAACCCAAAACAATTAGAATTTTTCAAAGTGCGCTGCAAGCACAGTATTTGATGGTTCTATTTGACTCTCAGATATGAAGTGCACCGCAAGACGCAAATGTACTATTTAACACCCAAAACAATTTAACATTTTTAAAGTGCGCTATAAGCACAGTATTTGACGGTACTATTTGACCCTCAGATATGAAGTGCACCGCAAGACGCAAATGTACTATTTAAAACCCAAAACAATTAGAATTTTTCAAAGTGCGCTGCAAGCATAGTATTTGACAGTTCTATTTGACTCTCAGAAATGAAGTGCACCGCAACACGCAAATGTACTATTTAAAACCCAAAACAATTAACATTTTTCAAAGTGCGCTTTAAGCACAGTATTTGATGGTTCTATTTGACTCTCAGATATGAAGTGCACCGCAAGACGCAAATGTACTATTTAACACCCAAAACAATTTAAAATTTTTAATGTGCGCTATAAGCACAGTATTTGACAGTACTATTTGACCCTCAGATATGAAGTGCACCGCAAGACGCAAATGTACTATTTAAAACCCAAAACAATTAGAATTTTTCAAAGTGCGCTGCAAGCACAGTATTTGACGGTTCTATTTGACCCTCAGATATGAAGTGCACCGCAAGACTCAAATGTACTATTCAGCATCCAAAAGAATTAGAATTTTTCAAAGTGCGTTGTTTGCGCAGTATTTGACGGTTCTATTTGACTCTCAGATTCTCAGATGTGAAGTGCAGAACGCAAATGTACTATTTATCACCCAAAATAATTAGAATTTTTCAAAGTGCGCTGTAAGAATAGAATTTAATGGTTCTATTTGACTCTCAGATATGAAGTGCAGGCTGCAAATGTACTATTTAGCACCCAAAACAATTACAATTTTTCAAAGTGCGCTGTAAGCACAGTATTTGACAGTTCTATTTGACTCTCAGAAATGAAGTGCACCGCAACACGCAAATGTACTATTTAACACCCAAAACAATTTAAAATTTTTAAAGTGCGCTATAAGCACAGTATTTGACGGTACTATTTGACCCTCAGATATGAAGTGCACCGCAAGACGCAAATGTACTATTTAAAACCCAAAACAATTAGAATTTTTCAAAGTGCGCTGCAAGCATAGTATTTGACAGTTCTATTTGACTCTCAGAAATGAAGTGCACCGCAACACGCAAATGTACTATTTAAAACCCAAAACAATTAACATTTTTCAAAGTGCGCTTTAAGCACAGTATTTGATGGTTCTATTTGACTCTCAGATATGAAGTGCACCGCAAGACGCAAATGTACTATTTAACACCCAAAACAATTTAAAATTTTTAAAGTGCGCTATAAGCACAGTATTTGACGGTACTATTTGACCCTCAGATATGAAGTGCACCGCAAGACGCAAATGTACTATTTAAAACCCAAAACAATTAGAATTTTTCAAAGTGCGCTGCAAGCACAGTATTTGACGGTTCTATTTGACCCTCAGATATGAAGTGCACCGCAAGACGCAAATGTACTATTCAGCATCCAAAAGAATTAGAATTTTTCAAAGTGCGTTGTTTGCGCAGTATTTGACGGTTCTATTTGACTCTCAGATTCTCAGATGTGAAGTGCAGAACGCAAATGTACTATTTATCACCCAAAACAATTAGAATTTTTCAAAGTGCGCTGTAAGCATAGAATTTAATGGTTCTATTTGACTCTCAGATATGAAGTGCAGGCTGCAAATGTACTATTTAGCACCCAAAACAATTACAATTTTTCAAAGTGCGCTGTAAGCACAGTATTTGACGGTTCTATTTGACACTCAGATATGAAGTGCACCGCAAAACGCAAATGTACTATTTAACACCCAAAACAATTAGAATTTTTCAAAGTGCGCTATAAGCACAGTATTTGACAGTTCTATTTGACTCTCAGATGTGAAGTGCACTGCAAGACGCAAATGTACTATTTAGCACCCGAAACAATTCAAATTTTTAAAGTGCGCTATAAGCACAGTATTTGACGGTACTATTTGACCCTCAGATATGAAGTGCACCGCAAGACGCAAATGTACTATTTAAAACCCAAAACAATTAGAATTTTTCAAAGTGCGCTGCAAGCACAGTATTTGACGGTTCTATTTGACCCTCAGATATGAAGTGCACCGCAAGACGCAAATGTACTATTCAGCATCCAAAAGAATTAGAATTTTTCAAAGTGCGTTGTTTGCGCAGTATTTGACGGTTCTATTTGACTCTCAGATTCTCAGATGTGAAGTGCAGAACGCAAATGTACTATTTAACACCCAAAACAATTTAAAATTTTTAAAGTGCGCTATAAGCACAGTATTTGACTGTACTATTTGACCCTCAGATATGAAGTGCACCGCAAGACGCAAATGTACTATTTAAAACCCAAAACAATTAGAATTTTTCAAAGTGCGCTGCAAGCACAGTATTTGATGGTTCTATTTGACTCTCAGATATGAAGTGCACCGCAAGATGCAAATGTACTATTTAACACCCAAAACAATTTAAAATTTTTAAAGTGCGCTATAAGCACATTATTTGACGGTACTATTTGACCCTCAGATATGAAGTGCACCGCAAGACGCAAATGTACTATTCAGCATCCAAAAGAATTAGAATTTTTCAAAGTGCGTTGTTTGCGCAGTATTTGACGGTTCTATTTGACTCTCAGATTCTCAGATGTGAAGTGCAGAACGCAAATGTACTATTTATCACCCAAAACAATTAGAATTTTTCAAAGTGCGCTGTAAGCATAGAATTTAATGGTTCTATTTGACTCTCAGATATGAAGTGCAGGCTGCAAATGTACTATTTAGCACCCAAAACAATTACAATTTTTCAAAGTGCGCTGTAAGCACAGTATTTGACGGTTCTATTTGACACTCAGATATGAAGTGCACCGCAAAACGCAAATGTACTATTTAACACCCAAAACAATTAGAATTTTTCAAAGTGCGCTATAAGCACAGTATTTGACAGTTCTATTTGACTCTCAGATGTGAAGTGCACTGCAAGACGCAAATGTACTATTTAGCACCCGAAACAATTCAAATTTTTCAAAGTGTGCTGCAAGCACAGTATTTGAAGGTTCTATTTGACTCTCAGATATGAAGTGCACCGCAAGACGCAAATGTACTATTTAACACCCAAAACAATTTAAAATTTTTAAAGTGCGCTATAAGCACAGTATTTGACTGTACTATTTGACCCTCAGATATGAAGTGCACCGCAAGACGCAAATGTACTATTTAAAACCCAAAACAATTAGAATTTTTCAAAGTGCGCTGCAAGCACAGTATTTGATGGTTCTATTTGACTCTCAGATATGAAGTGCACCGCAAGACGCAAATGTACTATTTAACACCCAAAACAATTTAAAATTTTTAAAGTGCGCTATAAGCACAGTATTTGACGGTACTATTTGACCCTCAGATATGAAGTGCACCGCAAGACGCAAATGTACTATTTAAAACCCAAAACAATTAGAATTTTTCAAAGTGCGCTGCAAGCATAGTATTTGACAGTTCTATTTGACTCTCAGAAATGAAGTGCACGGCAACACGCAAATGTACTATTTAAAACCCAAAACAATTAACATTTTTCAAAGTGCGCTTTAAGCACAGTATTTGATGGATCTATTTGACTCTCAGATATGAAGTGCACCGCAAGATGCAAATGTACTATTTAACAGCCAAAACAATTTAAAATTTTTAAAGTGCGCTATAAGCACAGTATTTGACGGTACTATTTGACCCTCAGATATGAAGTGCACCGCAAGACGCAAATGTACTATTTAACACCCAAAACAATTAGAATTTTTCAAAGTGCGCTGAAAGCATAGTATTTGACAGTCCTATTTGACTCTCAGAAATGAAGTGCACCGCAAGACGCAAATGTACTATTTAGCACCCAAAACAATTAGAATTTTTCAAAGTGCACTGTAACCTCAGTATTTCATTGTTCTTTTTGACTCTCAGATATGAAGTGCACCGCAAGATTCAAAAGTACTATTTACCACCCAAAACAATTAGAATTTTTCAAAGTGCGCTGTAAGCACAGTATTGGACTGTTCTATTTGACTCTCAGATATGAAGTGCACCACAAGACGCAAATGTACTATTTAACACCCAAAACAATTTAAAATTTTTAAAGTGCGCTATAAGCACAGTATTTGACGGTACTATTTGACCCTCAGATATGAAGTGCACCGCAAGACGCAAATGTACTACTTAAAACCCAAAACAATTAGAATTTTTCAAAGTGCGCTGCATCACAGTATTTGACGGTTCTATTTGACCCTCAGATATGAAGTGCACCGCAAGACGCAAATGTACTATTTAGCACCCAAAACAATTAGAATTTTTCAAAGTGCACTGTAACCTCAGTATTTCACTGTTCTTTTTGACTCTCAGATATGAAGTGCACCGCAAGATTCAAAAGTACTATTTACCACCCAAAACAATTAGAATTTTTCAAAGTGCGCTGTAAGCACAGTATTGGACTGTTCTATTTGACTCTCAGATATGAAGTGCACCACAAGACGCAAATGTACTATTTAACACCCAAAACAATTTAAAATTTTTAAAGTGCGCTATAAGCACAGTATTTGACGGTACTATTTGACCCTCAGATATGAAGTGCACCGCAAGACGCAAATGTACTACTTAAAACCCAAAACAATTAGAATTTTTCAAAGTGCGCTGCATCACAGTATTTGACGGTTCTATTTGACCCTCAGATATGAAGTGCACCGCAAGACGCAAATGTACTATTTACCACCCAAAACTATTAGAATTTTTCAAAGTGCGCTGTAAGCACAGTATTGGACTGTTCTATTTGACTCTCAGATATGAAGTGCACCGCAAGACGCAAATGTACTATTTACCACCCAAAACTATTAGAATTTTTCAAAGTGCGCTGTAAGCAGAGTATTTAACGGTTCTAGTTGACTCTCATATATAAGTAGTATTTAAAAATGCCTTGATGTTGCCCACTGAGCTACCAGAACAGGATTAAAGTCATGTGCCTGGCACACATGCAGTTGCAAGTGAACTGCACTCTCTGTGGCACGGGGCTCAGGGCAGAGAACAAAAATGTAGTATAGCACCCTCTAAAATAATCGCTGTAGTTGGAATAATCGCTGTAGTTTGCAGATTCAACACCAGAATTCTTTACTCATCTGTCCCTCACAGCTGCAGCATCCTCTCCCTACACTAAGAATAGCTCATGTGATGTGCGTTGACTCCAGCTTATATATAGAGGCTGGGTCACATGCTGCACTGACCAATCACAGCCATGCCATTAGTAGGCATGGCTGTGATGGCTTCTAAGGGCAAACGAGTCAAATGCTTGTTGATTGGCTGCCCTGCAGCCTTTCAAAACACACCATTAAATCGCCGAACCCCAAACCCCAAACTCCAACCCGAACATACAGTAAAATGTCTGTGTTCGGGTCCGATGTCCAAAAACCGTAATGTTCGGTATGAACCCGATCTGTGCGGTTCGGGTTTTCTCAACTCTACTTTTGACCTGTTCAGACTTCAGGGTTGCAGACAGTGCTGCATTTCATGTGGAGGGTACCCTGAAGAAGATTCTGCTAATCAATCCTCAGTACAAATTCCAAATTACTTCTGCCTTAATCCTATTGCAGCATTACAGTGATCCCTAACCAGTCGCTACAGCTTAGACCTGCACTTCCCTACCCCATAAATTCCCTCTTTTAGATAGATAGAAACATACATAGATGTGACCACATATCCCAGATTTCCCAGATTAGTTCATAATTGGTCATTATATCCCTGCCAACCTAATTCTGGGACAATGTAGAGTGCTGGAATGAGTGCTCTCAGTGTGAAGGAGGTTTTGAGAAGAAAAGGCTTCTCAACTCTCCTTAACTCTTGTGTGTGTACTTTGAACTTGAGTGTTCAGAAGCCTCTCCTGATTGACCGAATCGCTCCTTTACATTAATGACTGAGTGAAAGCCGCAGCAGCCTGCCTGATCTTCTGCCTGCCTGATCTTCTGCCTGCAGCCATACTGTGTTTATGTGTGACTGTGTGTCTGTTTGTGACTGTGTGTCTGTTTGTGACTGTGTGTCTGTTTGTAACTGGATGGGGAGGATTTCAAAACAAAGGCATTAATAGCTAAGATTAAAAAATTATACAACTTGGGTTAGAAGCCACTATGCCGTGGGATATTACCGACAAACAAAAGTAAACAGATGACTCTGCAGTCATTATACACTGTGTTCAGAAGGGTGGAGCAGCAAAGAAGTTTGCCTTGTTTCTGGCACTCAAGCCAATAATGAAACTCTTGAGATTGTGCAGTTGGTAAATGCTCTAAATTGCAGTACCTGTTCAAACCTAATAAAACTCACACCTCCAGTAGTCTACCTGAATTAAAGGTTTTCAACACAATCTGTTTCGAAATATTAATTTTGAATTCAGGAAAAGTCCTGGAAATGTGAGTTTGATTATGGTTCACTGTTGGATCCATCATCTATTCAGAGGTTCCCATTTTGTTTGAAGCTGTGTATTTCAGGTGGTGTTGGTGGCCCAGAGGCTAAATGCATCTTCTGTTGCAGTTGTTCCCTGTTCAAACCTCAGAGGTTTGATTCCTGGCAGTGACAATTTAGCCCTTCATTCTTCTTAGGGTAATACAATAAGTACTATAAGTATCTATTGTCAGCTTCTGTTTCAGTTACTTTGTAGATTGTTTGTTAAAGTGCTTTTTCTCCCTTTATACCCAAAAGTATAGATCATTTTTGTGTTCTCTGCTTTCAGGCTGTGGTGAGCTTGACCCTTAATCTTTTGTCATTAGGTGATCGATTTTTTTCAGATTGAATATAATTTATGGAAAGCACAAAGTGGTAACACAACTCCAAAGACGCAGTGATATGAAACTCAACGCTTTTGCGGCTTACCCACTGCCTTTGCTGTATCACACTATATTGCTTTTTCTCCTTATAATGTAGCTGTACTTCCATTCCTTTGTACATCAAATATATCTTACAAATAAATAAAACAGACCTCTCTAGAACAGTTAGTGTACAAGCTATCGATTTATCAACTTTACCAATTGTTTCTTTGAAGTGTTGCGATTCAGCATTTCAAATCACTATATATGTCATGCATTGATGTATATTTTTTTAACCTAATAACTAACTGCTGTCTATATTGATTCTTTACGTTAGAGTAAAACTCCAGGGCCTCGATGAGATACAGTTGCCGATCAAGGGAAATATTGTTCATCAAGTTTTGGAATTGCTGGAAATCTCCGTTAAAACCTTAGATTCTATTTAAGTTTAGAGCCACCTATTTTGGAACATCGAAGAGTTATCAAGCATTCAACAATAGTCCGGAGGAAATGTAACTCTTGCCCTGTTAGATCGTGCATCTACATAATTCTTGTTATCTTTCACTAGCTACAAAAGGCCTTAAGGCCTTACCGTTTTCTCGATCATGATGGTTGTGTGAAAACCTCCTCATGCTCCCTACCAACAGCTTCCTGTACAGTGCAGGTTAAGATACTCAGCAATCTCATTATACAAACCCACAACTATTTGATCCATGTGTTTGTGTGTGCTGAACATGTAATTTTTTAAATTTTACTTTGATCATATTCTGGTGTGATTTGTCCTTTTTGTGGCTATTACCTCTCTCTTTAGAACGTTAGAAATGAAAAGTGATTTTGTAACTGTGTTTTTTTGTTTTATATAATAGCATTTTATTTCTTTTAACCATGATTATTATTGACCTCAATTTCTATTCATTTGTATTTAAATGGACAATGTATTTACACCCTGTTCCAAGTTATTATGCAAATTCTATTTGTGTCACAAAGATTAAATATTTTGTTTTTCAGTTTTTCAGTTTAACTCATGGATGGCATTGTGTCTCAGGGCTCTTTTGATTACTGAAAACAATCTCGGACACCTGTGATAATTAGATTGCCAGGTGAGCCTAATTTAAGGAAAAACTACTAAAGGAGGGTGTTCCACATTATTAAGCGGAACACCATTTTCATGCAATATGGGGAAGGAAAAGGATCTCTCTGCTGCCAAAAAGAGTGAAATAGTTCAATGCCTTGGACGAGGTATTAAAACATTAGATATTTCATGAAAACGTAAGCATGATCATTGCACTATTAAGCGATTTGTAGCTGATTCAAACACAGACGGGTTCGTGCAGATAAAGGCACATTGAGGAAGATTTCTGCCAGATCCATGCATTGGATCAAGAGAGCAGCTGCTAAAATACCATTACATAGCAGCAAACAGATATTTGAAGCTGCTGGTGCCATCAAGGAGTTCTCGAGAGTCTTGCAACTGTGCATAAACCTTCTATTCGGCCACCACTAACCAATGCTCACAAGCAGAAATGGCTGCATTGGGCAGAAAAATAAATGAAGACTAATTTTCAAACAATCCTGCTCACTGATGAGTGCTGTGCAACCCTGGATGGTCCAGATAGATGGAGTAGTGGATGGTTGGTGGACGGCCATCCTGTTCCAACAAGGCTGCAACGTCAGCAAGGCAGTGGTGGAGTCATGTCTTGGGCCGGAATCATGGGAAGAGAGCTGGTTGGCCCCTTTAGGGTCCCCGAAGTTGTAAAGATGACCTCTGCAAAGTATGTGGAGTTTCTGACTGACCACTTTCTTTCCTGGTACAGAAGGAAGAACTATGCTTTCCGTAATAAAATCATCTTCATGCATGAAAATGCACCATCTCATGCTGCAAAGAATACCTCTGCATCAATGGCTGCTATGGGGATAAAAGGAGAGAAAGTCATGGTGTGGCCTCTATCCTCCCATGACCTTGAGAACCTTTGGAGCATCCTCAAGCAAAAGATCTATGAGGGTAGGAGGCAGTTTACATCCAAAGAGCAGCTCTGGGAGGCTATTCTGACATCTTGGAAACCAATTCAAGCAGAAACTGTCCAAAAACTCACAAGTTCAATGGATGCAAGACTTGTGAAGCTGCTATCAAATAATGGGTCCTATGTTAAAATGTAACGTGACCTGTTAAAGGGGATGGGACACTTCATCGCGGCTGCTTCCGCACAGCCGTTTCACCACCGACTCTGCACCACAAGACAGCTCGTCGCTGAAGATTTCATTGCACGACATTTCATCGCTAAAGATAAGTTTATTTCAGTATTTTAGCTAATTTAGTTTATTTTAGTAAGGGTGGTTAGTATTAGGGTTTAGGGGGTTAGAATGAGTTTTTAGGCTTTAGGGTTGATTTTAGTATAAGGGTTTTGGGGGTTAATTTTAGTATTGGAGTTCGGGGGTTAGTATTAGGGTTTAGGGGGTTAGTATTAGGGTCCGGGGTTTAGTATTAGGGTTCGGGGGTTAGTATTAGGGTTTAGGGGGTTAGTATTAGGGGTCGGGGGTTAGTATTAGGGTTTAGGGGGTTAGTATTAGGGGTCGGGGGTTAGTATTAGGGTTTAGGGGGTTAGTATTAGGGGCGGGGGTTAGTATTAGGATTCGGGGGTTAAACAGGAATTTGTTTTGATACCATTATATTTCTCATATGATATAATTTACTATAACAAATCATCATCATATGATGAAAAAATGTTGGAAGGTATGGTCTCCCCAAAAATGAATTAACTGGCTGGGATGTGGTGTCCACATAAATCTGGACTTTGGTTATGGGGAGACTAGATGTGCTAATAGGTTTTAATCTGCTATCACAGAGTATGTATATACCTATTACTTAATGTTTACCAAACACAATCACATCACTATGCAGGGCTATTTTCAAGTATTCTTGATTATTAATGTGACTATTGATCTATTCATTGTTTTAGCAGAATTGCTAGCAAATGCATAATATAGGAGAAATATGTGTTTGTGGTGTCACCTACTTATGACACCACTTAATTCTTCATATGCAAATTAACTAATTTTCAATGAGAAATGTGTAATTTGCATGTCAAGCCACAAGGTGATATAACCAGGTCCAGGAGACGTCACAGACAGATTTAAAACATAAGGGGAAAATGAGAGGAGCGCAAGATAATATATAAGTGAATTTTATGAGTGATATATAAGTGAAAGGTATTTTATTAAAAAATTGGATTTCAATGGTGAAAGAGTGATAAACGTAAAAATACTTATATTTTAAAATAGAATCTGAACTGTTGATTGTAGAATTCTCATGATGGAAGATATTCAGTGCATAAAAAACAAGAAAAATAGAGAAAATAGTGCTCTCTGTATGTGCACAGTAATAAAACTGGTGAGGATAGTGGGTGTTGTACTCACACTTTTGAGAGCAGAAATTACTGCTCTATGTTAAAGCTTTACAGTGGATATATCTCCAAGGATCGTGGAAGGCTTCAGCAGTTCACAATATATGTGTGGGACCCGTGTCTTTGTTTCAGTTATTACTCGTTGTATCAATTAGTATATGGGAAAGAAAGAGATGATCTCGTAGTGAAGCACAGTATTAGAATCAAAATTTTAATCTAAATGTGGTAAAAAGAGGCTTACATTAAAAAGTGGTGAGTTAGAATCTCTTCAACTCACAAACAAACATGGAAATGCCAAGCTTTTAGATGAACATCACCTGGACCTGGAATGTAGAGGCGTGGGTATGTTCAAAACGGCAGATATTTCTTCAAGCGGCAAGTGAGATGATTTTCTCCTGGGTAAGGGAGCTATAAGCTACCAATGTAGCATCGATGGTATCCGTGAACCACAGTAGAGACAATGTCCGAATGTTTCAATCTGTCTTTCAGGAAAGAAATACAAACGATCCGACGAGAGTACGAGAGTGTGCAGAGAGGAGGGGCGTGTCACAGACGCGTTTCGCCGGGCGGGGCTTCTTCAAGTGTAAGCTTGCCTCCTCTCAGTGTCCTTCTTAAATCCACCTCTGAATGGACACTCCTCCTCTCTGCAGTTCCGTGATTGGTGGATTCTCTGATAGATAAATTGCTTTACATTGTTGCATTTAAATAAGACAGTTTGAAGTTGTTCAGCATTTTGGATCTATATCTCTATCTGTGTTTAATTTAGCAATCTATTTTCTGATGGCAGTAATTTAGATGACATTATGTTAGATGTTATAAACGAGTCTGTTTGTTAGCAAATAAAAGCATTGACAGTAAATATCACTTATATTACATGAAAAGGTAATCAATAAAATCAATTATATTATTGTATTAGTGTTCTCTTACAAGAACTGTATAAATGCAGTCATTTTATTACATCCACCTATTAATCCCTTTATACATCTGCAATAGAAATATATATAAAAAGACTGCAATGATCCTTATAGCGAAACAAATTAAAAACAAATAAATAAAAAACATTATATGTACAAAATAATTATACAAAATTTATACAAAAAGTAAAAAAACATATGTGAAAAATATCGCGGAATCATACGGAGAAGCGGTCTAAAAAAGGAAAAACACTATTAATACATATAATATAGGGAGATTCTAAAAATATACACATATATATAAACAAAGTAGAGAAACAGAAAAACAGAAATAACTAGGGTCTATGAATTAATTGTAAAGCAATAAAAAATGAAAATTGGTGGCTAATATATACTGAAAGAAAAGAAAAATTTGTAACAAAAAGTCCTATAAATTATCATAAACAATTCATAAAAAATTAAATAAATCAAATTCTATATTGAGTCCCATATAGAATATAGAATTTGATTTATTTAATTTTTTATGAATTGTTTTTCAGAGGTGGATTTAAGAAGGACACTGAGAGGAGGCAAGCGTACACTTGAAGAAGCCCCGCCCGGCGAAACACGTCTGTGACACGCCCCTCCTCTCTGCACACTCTCGTACTCTCGTCGGATCGTTTGTATTTCTTTCCTGAAAGACAGATTGAAACATTCGGACATTGTCTCTACTGTGGTCCACGGATAGCATCGATGCTACATTGGTAGCTTATAGCTCCCTTACCCAGGAGAAAATCATCTCACTTGCCGCTTGAAGAAATATCTGCCGTTTTGAACATACCCACGCCTCTACATTCCAGATCCAAGTGATGTTCATCTAAAAGCTTGGCATTTCCATGTTTGTTTGTGAATTGAAGAGATTCTTACTCACCACTTTTTAATGTAAGCCTCTTTTTACCACATTTAGATTAAAATTTTGATTCTAATACTGTGCTTCACTACGAGATCATCTCTTTCTTTCCCATATACTAATTGATACAACGAGTAATAACTGAAACAAAGACACGGGTCCCACACATATATTGTGAACTGCTGAAGCCTTCCACGATCCTTGGAGATATATCCACTGTAAAGCTTTAACATAGAGCAGTAATTTCTGCTCTCAAAAGTGTGAGTACAACACCCACTATCCTCACCAGTTTTATTACTGTGCACATACAGAGAGCACTATTTTCTCTATTTTTCTTGTTTTTTATGCACTGAATATCTTCCATCATGAGAATTCTACAATCAACAGTTCAGATTCTATTTTAAAATATAAGTATTTTTACGTTTATCACTCTTTCACCATTGAAATCCAATTTTTTAATAAAATACCTTTCACTTATATATCACTCATAAAATTCACTTATATATTATCTTGCGCTCCTCTCATTTTCCCCTTTTGTGTTTCATATTATTTGTAGAAATAAGAGGCAATTTTCTACTGAGTAGTTGAGCTGCATTTATTTTAATTTTTTATCATACCAGAATTATAGTAGCGCCTAAACACTGCTGTTTTTAGATTTAAAACATATGTTTCTCTCATTTTTTGTATTTTGCTAACACCATTTTTAGATCATTTTCATCATTTTTAATACATTCACAGTAAAATAATGTTTAATGCATTCTACATTATTATTACCATACCTGTCACTCAAACGTTGCCTATTAGGCACTCAGTGGACTTATTGTAGATTTTATTTAAATGACCAATCTCAAAGTCATTTTATAAGATCTGAAAGTGTTAATTCCTATAAATACCATGCAAGTGTTTTCTTTGGCAAGGGATATAATCCGAAAAAAAAGTCCACTTTAAATGAAATATGCAGGGGTGTGACAGTCTAGCTTAAAATGCAGCATAATTCATTATTTGTTAGACAAGTACAACAATGAAAATCCAATCATTTTAGTGCCTTTTGGTACACAGGATCTGCATCACAAATGAAATATTCAAATGAATGATATTCCAGAGTATACTCGATTAATCACATTCTCCTTACAATGTAAGATTTATACCTATACTTTGAAAGTATTTTGAACTGCAATTGATGGTTTTCAGCTTTATGGAAATACATTGAACTCTAGTTTTATTTCCTCCGTCTTTTGGATTGCAAACATTTTCTTTTGTCTGATTGTTGCTAAAAAAGCTCTAAAATTGGAGGCATTTTGTAGTAGGAATAACATAGCAATCAATCTTGTGTATCCTGTATCTTATACATACAAATTACAAATACAGCTGAGCCATAAAATAGCACTAGATGGAATCTTTGATTTTAGCTCTGGAGGAACATAAATCTAAATCTAAAGCATGGCTGCCAGGAGGATCAACAGAATTATCCATTTGAGAGAGGGTTGGAGTGCAGGGTATTCTCTTTCAGTTTATACTAAGTGACCCATAGGTTGAGGAGGTGGTGACCGTGGTGGTGTAGGTGGAAGCGGCGCTGGAGGAGGAGGAGGTAGCCAACACTTTTTTTTTATTTGTTTTTGTTTTTTTAAATTGGGGTAGCCCCCAAAGTATTGGGACATATAACAACAGAAAACAAAGAATAAGTGCACTTGAGTATAACAATGACTGGGTGAGGCCGGTATAAATGTCTATTCTGCACAGGGTACAGAGAAGTCTGGTGGGATCCATGCCTGGTTCATCTTAATGAACGTGAGCTTGTCCACGTTGGCTGTGGACAGGTGGCTGCGCTTGTCTGTGATAACGCCCCCTGCCGTGCTAAACACACGTTCAGACAATACACTGGCTGCAGGGCAGGCCAGCACCTCCAAGGCATAAAGGGCAAGCTCAGGCCATGTGCCCAATTTGGAGACCCAGAAGTTGAATGGGGCAGACCCATCACATCCTCTTCCATCATCGCCCTAAGCATTTTTTTCAAGGAGACATACAAGCGGCATAGTAAGGCTGAGAACGGTGTCACTGGCACTGGCCATGTTGGTGGAGTACTCGAAACAGTGCAAAATGGCACACAGGTCTCTCATGGACTCATTGGTGGTGAAGTAGTGCTGTTCCGGAGAGCGACTGACCCGTGCGTGCTGCAGCTGATACTCCACTATCGCCTGCTGCTGCTCGCGCAATCTCTCCAGCATGTGCAAGGTGGAGTTCCACCTTGTGGGCACGTCGCATATGAGGCGGTGAGCGGGAAGGCCTAAGTTACGCTGCAGCTCAGACAGGCGAGCAGCAGCAGGGTGAGAACGCCTAAAGTGCGTACAGACGGCCTGCACTTTCTGCAGCAGCTCTGATATATCTGGGTAGTTTTTCAGGAATTTCTGCACCAGCAAATTCAACACATGCGCCAGGCAAGGGATGTTCGTCAAACCGGCTAGGCCCAGAGCTGCTACGAGATTTCGCCCATTATCGCACACCACCAGGCCAGGCTTGAGGCTCAGTGGCAACAACCACTCATTGATCTGTTGTTCCATGCCCATCAACAGCTCCTGCGTGCTGTGGGGTTTTCCCCCCAAACATATAAGTTTTAAAAGAGCCTGCTGTCGTTTCCCCCAGGCTGTGCTGAAGTTGGTGGTGAAGGTGTTACGCTGACCAGATGAGGAGGTGGTAGAGGAGGTGGTAGAGGAGAAGGAAGAAGCTGAGTAGGAGGAGTAGGCAACAGGAGCCAAAGAGAAATGCCCTGCAATCCTCGGTTTTTAAAACTGTCTGTCTCCAACAGACGGAATGACAGCATTTCAAAGGCCAGGAATTTGGAAATGCTGGCATTCAGGGCCAGTGTTCGCGGGTGGGTAGGGCCATACTTCCTCTTTCTCTCCAGTGTTTGGGAGATGGACAGCTGAACGCTTCCATGAGACAGTGTGAAGATGCTTGGGGACGGTGGCGGATGTTTTGGTCTTCCTCTATTTGCTCGGTGGCAGGTGCCACTGTGACTCCAGAGCTGGAGGAAGAGGCCAATACAGCAGCAAAAGAGGAAGCAGGAGGAGCTAGAGACCTTTCTTGAGTTTTGAGATGCTTACTCCACTGCTGCTCGTGCTTTGCATGTAGATGCCTGCTCATGCAGGTTGTGCTCAGGTTTAGCACATTTATGCCTCGCTTCAGGTTCTGATTACACAGCTTGCAAACCACTCATGTCTTGTTGTCAGCACATTGTCTAAAGAACTGCCACGCCAGGGAACTCCTTGCAGCTGGCTTTGGTGTGCTCGGCCCCTGAGTGCGGTGGGCAGTAGCAGGCGTACTGTCTAGGGGACGGCTGCAACGGTTTTGCACCCTACTCCCTGTTATGCTGCGCTGGTGCCTCTTTGCGACCACAGCCTCTTCCTCCAAACTGGACACGTCACTCACATGACCTTGATTCCATGTGGGGTCTAGGACCTCATAATCCTCCACATCAACTTCCACCCACTCCTCAACCCTGCCCTCCTTGGCGGTCTGCACACTGCCGAAAGTCACAGCAGTTGGCACCTGTGTTTCGTCATCATCAGAGACGTGCTTCGCTGGTCCTCGCATTTCCTCATCCTGACACATAAGTGGTTGTGCATCAGTGCACTCAATCTCTTCGACTTCTGGGGCAAGGCTAGGTTTGATGACCCCGCCAGCAGAGTCATCAAAAAGCAAAAGAGACTGCTGCATGACTTGTGGCTCAGACTGCTTGGCTGATTTGCAAGGGGGTGAAGTGAAAACAGATGGCCATGGGCTGCAGGTGTCAACTCTGAGCTTTCAGCAGGGGACCGGGTGGGAGACAATGTCAAGGAACTCGAGGCACTGTCAGCTATCCAATCTACTATCGCCTGTACTTGTTCTGCCCTCACCATTCTATGAGCGGCATTCGGGCCTACCAAATAACGCTGAAGGTTCTGTCGCGTACTAGCACCTGAGGAAGGTGTTTCACTTGTGCGTGTAGCTGGCACAGATTGACCACATTCCCTACTTGCAACAGGAGCACCACCAACACCAGCAGTACCACGACCAGGGCCACGTCCCTTATTTGACGCTCTCCTCATTCTCTGCGGTCACCCACCAAAGTAACAGATGGTTTATGTCAGGCGACAATGTAACCGCCAATAGTCAACAATTTTTTTTGTATTTTTGTTTGTTTTTTTGTTTATTGGACTGCAAGAAATGCACCGCAAGACGTAAATGTACTATTCCCTCTAGATTGTAAGCTTCCGAGCAGGGTTCTCTACCTCATATACCAGTCTGTACTAGTTTGTCTAACTTAGTATGTAGTTACCTTCTATGCTCTGTACCAAGAGCTACGAGAATTGGTGGCGCTGTACAAATAAATGTTAATCTAATGTTATGTAATATTTAGCACCCAAAACAATTAGAATTTTTCAAAGTGCACTGTAAGCACAGTATTTCACTGTTCTATTTGACTCTCAGATATGAAGTGCACCGCAAGACACAAATGTACTATTTACCACCCAAAACAATAAAAAATTTTCAAAGTGCACTGTAAGCACAGTATTTCACTGTTCTATTTGACTCTCAGATATGAAGTGCACCGCAAGACGCAAATGTACTATTTACCACCCAAAACTATTAGAATTTTTCAAAGTGCACTGTAAGCACAGTATTTGACGGTTCTATTTAACTCTCAAAAATGAAGTGCAGGACGCAAATGTAATATTTAACACCAACAAATTGCAGTATTTAAAAATGCCTAGATGCCTAGGCATCCTGGCGCACATGCAGTTGCAAGTGCACTGCACTCTCTGTGGCACTGGGCTCAAGGCAGGGTACAAATATGTAGTATAGCACCCACTAAAATAGTCACTATAATTTGAATAATCGCTGTAGTTTGAATAATCGCTGTAGTTTGCAGATTCAACACCAGAATTTTTTTTAATCTGTCCCTCACAGCTGCAGCATCCTCTCCTTACACTAAGAAGAGCTCATGTGATGTGCATGTACGTGACTCCAGCTTATATATAGAGGCTGGGTCACATGCTGCACTGGCCAATCACAGCCATGCCATTAGTAGGCATGGCTGTGATGGCTTCTAAGGGCAAACGAGTCAAACGCTTGTTGATTGGCTTCCCTACAGCCTTTTTAAAATGCGCCGAACCCCGAACTCCAACACGACCATACAGTGGAATGTCCGTGTTCGGGTCCGGGGTCCAAAAAACGTAATGTTCAGTACGAACCCGAACAGTGTGGTTAGGGTTCGCTCAACACTAGTAGTGATGTTAAAATTGTTTCATATGTGTAGCTTACATGATTCTCCCCATGCATTTATTCTGGTGCTGTTTATAGATAGGTAGGGTTGGCTGGTAAAACATTGGTTTGAGGCTAATATGCAGTCTATGGAGGCAATAGCATGGTCAGTAAGAAAAAGGTGCCATCCTGAGTTTTTTCCCCAAATTGAATGTTCGTTGGTCTGTTACCGATTACATTTAGTTCCCGACAGTAGCGCCATAAAGTAAATCAACTACTAAGGGTCATTAAAATAGATACAGTAAAGAACAGAATAAACCCCTGTGAAAATGACCCTTGTAGAAGCACCCAATATGTGCTGTGCAATAGTGGAAAATAAAGAGATCTATTTACTATAAACCTAATATGCATATAAGTAAATATACCTACTGATTACGTTACTACTAGGAATTAAATAAATATATACGTAAATATACTTACTGAAAGGAACGGCCGGTCTCTGCTCCTTGATCAGTTACTTCTAAGGCTGTTGATGTGTTTGCAGGTTAGCAGATCTGGAGAGCTGTGAAGGCAGAAAACAAATACACAGAGGCACGTGTTTCTTTATCCTCAGCTCTGAATGTAGTTTATTACACATTGGTATTTATACACAAATCTAGGCGTTGTCCTGAACATTGATTGGTTTTAGGTTTTGCACAAACATAGCATCAAGTACATGAGAGGCGGCGTATACATGTCACAAGGGGGGTGGACAATAGGTACATATATTGTCACTAGGCAGAAAAGCTAAAATAAATCTCAACATAGTCAGTCAGCAGAAAAGATAGTTGAAACTTGCTACAAGATTAGTTCCTCTTTTTGTAGTCTAAGACATTCTTAAATAAACCATTATGTCTTATCTGACTTCCTCAGGGACTGTGACCTTTATCTGAACTTGGTCAAGCAAGGGGGCTTCTCAACATCAATTTAACCCTTTCACTTACTAGATATGTCTCTAAATTAGATAACCTTAGCTAACCTAAGGCCTAATTATATATGGTATATCACATATTAAAATTTTCATCATTGATCATCAGTTTAGCAAGTCTTATCGCCTCTGTAAATAGTATACACCAGGCAATGGACAATTTCTTGCCAGGTATAACCAATTTGAACTCTCCACCAACACACATGGTAAATACTATACTCTATAACACTTAAGGTTAGTGTGCCATTATTGGGAGTATTGTATATTATGTCCCATAATTGGACTGACCAATCAGCATACACCTGCCATCATTTAAAGTGCCTCTGATTAACCCCAAATAAAGTTCAGCTGCTCTAGTTGGTCTTTCCTGAAATATTCTTAGTCGCATCCCACAGCAAAAGCTATGGTCCACAGAGAGCTTCCAAAGCATCAGAGGGATCTCATTGTTAAAGGTATCAGTCAGGAGAAGGGTACAAAAGAATTTCCAAGGCATTAGATATACCATGGAACACAGTGAAGACAGTCATCATCAAGTGGAGAAAATATGGCACAACAGTGACATTACCAAGAACTGGAGCTCCGTCCAAAATTGATGAAAAGACGAGAAGAAAACTGGTCTGGGAGGCTACCAAGAGGCCTACAGCAACATTACAGGAGCTGCATGAATATCTGGCAAGTACTGGCTGTGTGGTACATGTGACAACAATCTCCCGTATTCTTCATATGTCTGGGCTATGGGGTAGAGTGGCAAGACGAAAGCCTTTTCTTACAAAGAAAAACATCCAAGCCAGGCTACATTTTGCAAAAACACATCTGAAGTCTCCCAAAAGCATGTGGGAAAAGGTGTTATGGTCTGATGAAACCAAGGTTGAGCTTTTTGGCCATAATTCCAAAAGATATGTTTGGCGCAAAAACAACTGCACATCACTAAAAGAACACCAAACCCACAGTGAAGCAAGTCCCCCGGGAAACAGGCAGAGCCTAGGTGGGAGGGGGCCATGTATGTGTGAGGGGTGTGAGAGAAATATGATAGGTGTCTGGGGGGGAGTGGTTTTGGGGGGAGTATATAAGAGTTAGGATTTCCTGGGTCCGTCAGCCATTTTGGTTAACGGACACATCAGGAGAAATTAAATTTTTCCTGCTCGTGTCTTTTGCTGTGCACGGCATGGGGATGGATGTTGAGCAGATGCTAGCAGCCCTCAGAGTGGAGGCTCTATTGGACGGTGGTGCCCACCTCCAACAACAAATGGCGAGGCTTCGGGGGGCTCCAACCGGAGCCGCCATTACTGCAGGTGTCCGCGGGTCGGGCAGGCGTGTATCGCGCCCCCCCGCGCGCCTCAGCCCGGAGGTGTCTGCACGTCAGGGATACAGGAGCCGGAGCCCCGGGGACCATCGTGGACGGCGGCGCTCGTCTCCCACGAGGCCAGTAAGTCCATTCCCTGCCCCTGGCTCCTCCATCCTCCGGTGTGTCAAGCCACTTGGAGTAGATACGGTAAGGCGTGGGCTAAATGGGAGGAATTCGAACTATCGCAGTGGGGTTTCCGGAGTGTTGAGGATAGGATACAAGGTTTACTGTGGCTGTTGTGGCACTGGAAGGCGGCCGGCCTATCCCCCAGCGCGGTATTGGGTAAGTTATGCGGCTTAGCCTTTCATTTCAAACTGTCCAGGGTTCATGATGTCACAAAGGAGTTTGTGGTTCGCCAGGCTCTCAAGGGTTGATGGAGGGCCAGAATTTGTAGGGATTCACGAAAACCGGTCTCGGGGGCTTTGCTTCTGGGGTTGTTCCACACTTTGCCGTCCGTTTGCTCGTCACAGTGGGAGGTCTCGTTATTCAGGTTGGCCTTTGCATTGGCATTTTTTGGCGCTCTGAGAATTGGGGAATTGGTTAGTCCCTCTAAGGTCAAGCATGGGGGTATTCTGTGGCAGGATGTGTTGAGGGAGCCGGGGTCCCTTCGCTTTAGGATCAGGCGGTCAAAGACTGACATGCTTGGAAAAGGTAGGTGGGTCACTTTACGTGAGGTGGTGGGGTCCATTGTGTGTCCTGTGTCTTGCCTTGACAGGTATTTAAGTTTATGCCTGCCTGCTTCGGGCCCCCTCCTGATGCATCAGGACGGTACCCCTTTATCCCGTTTTCAGTTCATTCGGGTATTTAAGCTGACTTTGGGACCGTTGGTGTTTCCGAGTGAGGAATTTGGTGGTCATTCTTTCCGTATTGGGGCGGCCACGGAGGCTTCCAGGGTGGGTTTCTCGGATCGGGCAATCCAGCGGATAGGGCGGTGGGAATCGCGCAGATTTCAGTCATATGTGCGCCCGGCGGGACTAATTTCATCTCCATTTGTTCCCCTTAGATCATTCTGTTTGTAAGGTGTGGCTGCTCGGCCACTCCTACGTGTATTGGGCTCGTCGGCGAGCAGCAGTTCGCCTTGGTATCTCCCCTCGGCAAGCTGAGGTTCGGTGGTTTGGGATGAGGGGGATGCGATGGGTCCAGCTCCTCCCGGAGATAGTGGAGTTGTCGCGGATCTTAGGATCCCCTGATATACTGGTAATTCATCTAGGGGGTAACGATTTGGGCACAATTCCAGTTTTGGGTCTGGGGGATGCTATCAAAAATGATCTGGCAAGGTTGCGGGTATTGTTCCCGGATGTCTGTATAGTTTGGTCTGAGGTTGTCCCCAGGAACTACTGGAGGTGTGCACAGAATCAAAGGGCCCTGGAGAGGTCGAGGATTAAGCTGAACAAGCGGGTATCCAAATTTGTTTGCGGTATGGGGGGTATTGCTGTGCGTCACCGGATCTTTGAAAGGAATGCTGCCAATTTCTTTAGGAGTGATGGAGTCCATCTGACAGAAGTGGGTTTAGATCTGTTTAATTTAGCACTACAGGAGGCGATGGAGCAGGCCATGGCGGTGGGTGGGGGTCACCGCTGATTTAAGGGGTTAACCAGCGGTGATTGTGGCGGGGTTGTCCTTGCCAATCCAATAGTTAAGGACGGAGGAGATGGAATCAGATGGATGGATAGGGGTCCCCTCCCTTAACCTCTGATCACGATGTAGGTGATCATAATGGTCGTGCCCACCGAGCTAACAGCCAGCTGGTGGTTAGCATCAAGTGGCAAGCTAAATGCAGAGGTAACATGGACGAGGGGGGAGGGGTTCGCCTTATAATCCTGAAGTTCTTATGGAAGGATAAGTTGATGTTGTTTATGTTCAGGCAGATTGGCAAGGACTAGTGGTAGCTGTATATGGTTTCATTCACTGTTTAATTATATATGTTTATATTTATATTTATTTATCTATTGACAATAAGTTATAAGAGGTTAATAATAAAGGAGATATTTTTTGGCTCATACAGTTCCATTTTTATATTAATAAATGCTGTGGCCTATTAAACTCCATTCATGTCTCGCGTCTTTTATTCTGGGCATGGGAGAGGGTAGCTGTTTTTTTCTATCAGTAAGGAGCATTTCCCTTTGCTACATACAAGTCCCCCGGGAAACAGGCAGAGAATAGGTGGGAGGGGGCCATGTATGTGTGAGGGGTGTGAGTGAAATATGATGGGTGTCTGGGGGGGAGTGGTTTTGGGGGGAGTATATAAGAGTTAGGATTTCCTGGGTCCGTCAGCCATTTTGGTTAACGGACACATCAGGAGAAATTTCCCGCCCACCCTCCCTGTATTTTGATGTTATGTATGTATTAACGTTTTTCTCTTTGTAGCAGCAGGCGGGGTTGTCCTTGCCAATCCAATAGTTAAGGACGGAGGAGATGGAATCAGATGGATGGATAGGGGTCCCCTCCCTTAACCTCTGATCACGATGTAGGTGATCATAATGGTCGTGCCCACCGAGCTAACAGCCGGCTGGTGGTTAGCATCAAGTGGTCAAGCTAAATGCAGAGGTAACATGGACGAGGGGGAGGGGTTCGACCTTATAATCCTGAAGTTCTTATGGAAGGATAAGTTGATGTTGTTTATGTTCAGGCAGATTGGCAAGGACTAGTGGTAGCTGTATGTGGTTTCATTCACTGTTTAATTATATATGTTTATATTTATATTTATTTATCTATTGATAATAAGTTATAAGAGGTTAATAATAAAGGAGATAATTTTTGGCTCATACAGTTCCATTTTCATGTTAATAAATGCTGTGGCCTATTAAACTCCATTCATGTCTCACATCTTTTATTCTGGGCATGGGAGAGGGTAGCTGGTTTTTTCTATCAGTAAGGAGCATTCCCCTTTGCTACATACATGGTGGCGGCAGCATCATGCTTTGGGGTTGTTTTTCTTCAGCTGGAACTGGGGCCTTAGTTAAGATAGAGGGAATTATGAACAGTTCCAAATACCAGTCAATATTGGCACAAAACCTTCAGGCTTCTGCTAGAAAGCTGAACATGTAGAGGAACTTCATCTTTCAGCATGACAACGACCCAAAGCATACATCCAAATCAACAAAGGAATGGCTTCACCAGAAGAAGATTAAAGTTTTGGAATGGCCCAGATGTCCTGAATCCGATTGAAAATCTGTGGCGTGATCTGAAGAGGGCTGTGCACAGGAGACGCCCTCCCAATCTGATAGATTTGGAGTGTTTTTGCAAAGAAGAGTGGGCAAATCTTGCCAAGTCAAAATGTGCCATGCTGATAGACTCATACCCAAAAAGACTGAGTGCTGTAATAAAATCAAAAGGTGCTTCAACAAAGTATTAGTTTAAGGGTGACTTATGCAACCACATTATTTTATTTTTATATTTTTTCTTCCCTCTACCTAAAAGATTTCAGTTTGTTTTTCAATTGAGTTATACAGTTTATAGATCACATTAAAGGTGGAAAAAGTTCTGAAATGATTTATCTTTGTCTCATTTTTTTACATCACAGAAACCTGAAATTTTAACAGGGGTGTGTAGACTTTTTATATCCACTGTATATATATATATATTTACAATATGTGGTATGAATGCCAATTGTGTCTGTCACTAGGAGTAAACTGGGCAATTCACATATGTAAATATATGTATGTTAGAATGCCACTTGCCAGTAACCTGAAAGATGCAATATCTAGCCATTTCAACTCCACCAGGAATACCTGTTACTTCAGTCATGCTCAGCATATCCTCCAACTTATTGTAGGTGGTGCTGGCAGGATGGCCACCACAAATGGCTCTTTCTTGTATACTCTGCTCTCCCATTTTCCAGCCTTCATTTTGTGATGCCATACCCGGTCCTTATGCACTCTACCTGTTTCCATAACAGTTCCCTTCACTTATTTCTCAGCCAGTATGGTGTGAACAAAAGCCATTTTCTCAGCATGAACATATCCCATGTTATCTGTACCTGCAGCACACTCCCTGTGTGGCTAACACCTTTATTCTGCTTCTGGTGTAACTGCCTGATAGAAAGGATCCTGATAGAAGGTAGCTGAAATAAGTTAAATTATACCAGGTAAAGCTAGTTCTAAACATAGATTGCTTTAGATGTTTGGCAATGTTTTCTCTTAAATAATAAATGGTGACTTCCGGGGAGGGGGCCAACCTGCATGGCCGCACTAGACGGGGCTCTCGGACACCCGCTTTCACTAGGGGCTGCAAATACTTCCTGAAGGGGGAATTTCAGCTGCACAGACGGTGCGGTGACCAGAGGATAGGTGGTGGACAAGCGACTTTGCCATCCCGCAGCTCTCCCCAACCAGGCAGGAGACCAGTGCGCTGACATGGCACAGGCCGTAAGACACACAACGGGAACCCTGCACGGAGGTCCGGGAATTCCCTGTGATGAAATCTATTCCCACAGTAGTACCGCCGCATCACTCATCGGACCCTCGTTCCCGCCAACGAAACTGTGAGGACAGTTGATTACAGCTTACAGCTAAGTGTCATATACTTGTACAGAACTGTTTTTTTTTTAATAGAACATATATCTTACCTTCTAAACATCTTGTGAATCCACCTGCTCTGCCCAAGGCATACTCCCCAGACTCCAATGCTGGTGGCCATTTTGGAAATTTTTCTTTGCAGCGAATGAGGCTTGGTGCACAAGCTTGCATGGCCTTTGCCACTATTACACTGCCTGTGGACCAACATAGGACGGTTCTCCATGGCTCTACACTTACCAGCAGACTATCTGTCTTTGTCCAAGAACTGCAATAATCCACTACAGGTGCACACACACAACCTTGTATGCCACCATATCCCTGTGATTAATACCAGGGATCCTACTGTATTGCTGGGCTTCCTCACATATCTTAGGGGTCAAGTGGGTATAGTACCTACCATCCACTATTCACAACGCCTTAGAGGAATTATGTGACCCTTGTCTACACATAATACCATGTGACTTGGAACTTATCCACATAACCTGCCATCAGTTGTAATCTTCAGTCTTCATCTCGCTATGGATCGATCGCCCTCTTGTGCCTGAATGGCACCTATTATGGATAAATACATGGAGAAACTGGCGAAGAAGTCAAACTCCAGACAATCTGTCAAACGTCAGGAGGGCCTTACATCTAAATTGATCAAAAATAAACTCTCATGGATTCTTCTCCACCATCATCGCCAGGGCGCACTGATTCCCCTACCTAATTAACCTACTCCCAAACAGCGGCTGATGAAACGGCCTCAGCGGTGGCCAAAACACTATGGCCACTTATCAACTCCAGATTCCAAGAGCTCTCCTCGAAAGTGGACGTCACACTGGCCCAAATTTCTACTAACTTGGCAAAAATCACAGACCTGGAACAGCGAGTCAGTGACATTGAGGATTCAGCCCACCAATCTAGGGAAGAAGCCCTATTATGGGCTCTAGTATGGACAGACTTGGACTGGAACGACACTCACAATCTACCACTTGTGAAGGTATAAATTTGCAACTACACAACCTGCGGCTGGTAGACCCCTGGATGGTCCTTCATCCGCAGTTTAAGGACTACACACATGTCTCTAGAGACCACTCCATCTCCTCTAGAAGATATTTTTTCCTAATATCCCCACAATGATCCCTGATATTAAGAGTAGCCACATTGATGACATAATCATCTCAGATCATGCTTCCATCCGACTCACTATTGATCTACACATTGAGAAAAAATATAGTAGACACTGGAGATTCCCCCAATACCTAACATGTGATCAATTTAATTCACACTTTGAACACATCGACAATACTCTCGAAGATACTGAGGAACCCCTGCTGTTTTGGGAAACTGGCTCCTAGAGCCAATACATGTCTGTCAAGCCTTGACAAATATTTTCTGAAACACTTAACATCTCATTACTGTCATAATGATAAAGGAAGAAAATACAAACAACTATTTTTTCATTCCCTTTCAAAAAAAAGAATTCTTTCAAAGCAATAGCAATCAATTAGATCCTCGTGTGGTACTTGTCAATCATTATGTAACCTACAGGATGAATGAATAAATAAATAAAAAAGTTAATCATTAAAGTGTTAAGATGGTCTCTCAAAACCGGAGTACAAAACACCTCAAATGCTCACCCCTTTGACACCTAAGAATTATTCGACAACAAAGAAGCATGATTAAGCCCTTTCCACCTCAGGGTCTTTATGGTTCACTGCTAAAAGCGTATTTAATTAACAAAGCCCAATTTAACAACAACAAAAATGCTCAGAAACATCATAAAATTACTTCAGGGTATAAGGTTTAATTAGAGAACAAAGGAAAAGATTATAAAGTGAATGTTTAATAAGTTAAAACGTTTTTGGATTGAGCATGAAGATTACAAAGGGACGTCTTAAAAATATGAGGACATTTTAAAATAATGAAAAAAGGATTAAATGGAAAAAGTTGTCCTTTGCCAAATGTCTGTTCTTCCTCAGGGAAAAAGTTAGAGAAGAAGGTATAGGAAGCCAGTATTAAAGAATAATTCTCTTTAGCCTTCATTTAATTAATGTACTAACAACCAGACAGACTTGTTGGACTACCATTTATTATTTATTTTTTTTCAAAACCTTTTTATTCAGTTTTGTATTTTTCAGTGTATGACAGAAATCAACATTTAGGAGTGTACAGAAGGGTGAGCGAGCAAAGAGGATCAATGCAAATTCATAACAAGCACATGAATGATTCCTGACACATTGTATACCCTCCACCCTCCACACCCTTCCCAACTCCATCCCCAACATAAACATTTCTATCTGGTACCCTCCAGGTCATGAGACCGTGGTGGTCGAATAATGTCACTCTCAACAGACGCATCAGCGGTATAGGAACTATACAAGGTGTTGGTCCTCTCAACAGTTGTTCAATGTACCACACCGTGTGTCTCGAAACGTTGTCGTAATTTGTGCTTTATGTCTAGCGTCTCAATAAACGGTTCCCATTTTGTAAAAAATGTTTCCATGTTTTTGTCTTTTTGTTTAGTGGCCTGCAGCCACTCCATGCAGAGAAGGAATACAAGTTTGGTGCGGAAGACTGTGCTGGAGGTTCCTGATGTATCCATTGTTGTAGTATGCTTTTCCTAGCTACCGCTAGTGTGATTCATAATATGGAGGTATGAGATGTTCTGGGGGTCTTGTAAGATTATCCCAAGCGTTGCCCCTTCTGGGGTGATCTTATAGTGCTTTATTGTTAAAGTGTTTAGGAAGGTTTTGATGCCGGACCAGAAGTCTTGGATTGGAGACCATGTCCAAAAATTGTGTAACAGGGTCACGCCTGACACGCCACACTTCTGGCATATGTCTGTTGGGATGATACCCTAAAGATGTTGTCTGTGGGGAGAGAGATATGCATAGTGTACGATTCTATATTGCATATCCACATATGAAGCTGCAGGCAGCAGTTTACAGGTAAGCGTTGTGTGTTTAATCACATCCTGCGTGTCTGTGAAGTAAGTTTGCCATCGTTTCACACCTTTAGAGGTTGGGTCTGAGAAGAAGGCAGCATGAAGTGCTCTGTACACTAGTGTGGTAGGGGCGGTAGGTTGGCTGATGTTCGAGCTTTACGGTCTAAGGAGTTATCCCAGTGCGATTGGGTAAGCCCTTGGAATTGACTTCTCGCAAAGTTTTGAATCTGGAGATATGCAAACCAGGATATGGTTATGTGGGTCAGTCTATCTCTACACTCAATAAGAGCCATGAGGCTAGAGGACTGAGGTCCCAAGACTGCTGTTAGGTTGGGAATACCAGTGACGCCCATCTCTTGAAGGGCTCCCTTGCCGCCCCGTTCTGGAACTGTGGGTTCCTGCAAAATGGTTGGAAGAGAGAGCACCTCCATTGTAGGCCCAGTTGAAGACTGACCAACTTCCAAGCCTTAATTGTGGAGGACGATAGCTGTTTGGTGAGGATTTGGGCAGGAAGTTGTGTAACTCGTGTATGTAGTAGGGCTTGTAAGGCAATTGTGGGGCTGAAGTATTGTTCCAGGCTGGTGTTTGCATATGTGTCAGAGTTTGTGATCCAATCAAGTGCATAGTGATAAAGGACAGCTAAGTTATAGTTCTCGGGAATTGGCAGATTATGACCAAGGTTATATTTAGATTGTTGTAAGGTGACCATCGCTATTTGAGTTCTCTTATTGGACCATATGAATTTGCGAAATGCAATGATTAGGTTCTTGTCATCTGTTTCCTAAAAACTAAACGTAAGGATTGTATTAGATACATGAGTTTTTGAAAAGATATCATGCTGATAAGGGCTATTCTACCAGAAAAGGTTAATGTGAGTTTTCGCCAATTGTGTAATTCCGCTATCATTTTCCTAATCAGTGGCTTATAGTTCAGGGTGTAGAGAGTATTGGGTTTCTTTGGTACTTTGATACCAAGGTATTGGTAGGTTGTCTCCGCTAGGAAAGACAGAGAGCTTTGGATTTTGATTTGTTTATTGTGAACCTCGTGACTTGGCCATATGTGTCCAATAGATGAAAAGCATGGGGAATGGTTGTTTGTGGTAGTGTGATATATAGGAGGATATCGTCTGCGAATGCGCGGACCTTCAGGAATTGTGAGCGATATACCTGGGATATTGGTGAAATTCTGCAGGACCAAAAGTATGGGATCCAATGCTAGGTTGAATAGACGGGGAGAGAGTGGACAGCCCTGTCTCACCCCTCTATGCATGACGATGGGGAGTCTAAGCCATTGGTTGTGATGACAGTGGTAGGTTTGTTTTATAAGTGACGGATCAGGGTTAAGAAACTTTGCCCGAAATATTGATCTTTAATGACATGAAACAGGTGTGGCCAGAAACCTTGGTCGAAGGACTTTTCGGCGTCCAGACTGAGAAGTGTGTGAAAGGAATTAGGGCGTTCATTGTGTGCATGTATGGTGGCAGCTATTGCAGTGCGTATCCCCTGTACTGAGTGCCTGCCCCTCAGAAAGCCCAATTGGTGGATGCTTAGTATCTCTGAGAGGATAGTTTGGAGATGATTAGCATAAATTTTAGCTTGAATTTTCACGTCTTGGTTTAAAAGCGTTATGGGGCGATGTGAGGCGATAAGGGTCGGGTCCCTATCTGGCTTTGGGAGTAAGATGGTTCTTGATGTAGTTAGAGTCACAATGTCTACGGTGCCCTGCAGTATCATATTATATAGGGAGACGAGAGTCCGCGTTAGATGAGGTTTAACCCCTTGGTGACAGATGACGTGCCAAGCACGTCACAGAAAAACGAGGACTTGCCGACATGTGACATGCCTGGCACGTCATTGACTAAATCGAGCAAAAAAAGCGATCGAGAGTCGCTTTCTTTGTTCTTTCAGTGTTGGCACAATGCCTCTAGGTTGAGGCATTGTGCAACACTATTAACATGTGCAGGTGCGCCGTACGATCACCCCACGAGGTGATGGCGGCGCCACCTGCACAAGCGATCTTAGGAAGCGAACAGCGTTCGCTTCCTAAGATCAAAAGGTGTTGCTGAAATGCCTAGCTATGTAGGCATTCAGCAACACCTTCAAATCGTTGGTGTAGTCTTCGTGGCCGCTCTGATGAGCGACCACATCCGCACGATGGAAGGGCAGCGCTGCCTGTAAAGATGGCTCTGCCCTTCTGCTGGAGCCGGCAACGGAAGTGACGAAATGTTACTTCCTTTGCGTCAGGGGGGGGGGGCGCTTCACTCGGCATACTCTATCAGGGTGCCGATTAGAATGGCAAGTGCTTAGATTGACAGTGTTAGATCTGCCTCCCTCTCCTCACTAGCATTCTGGTGAGGGAGAGAGACAGATCTGTTTGTAATAGTTAGTTATTTTAGTAAAATAAATTATATTCTAATAAACTGTGAGATCCAAAGGCTTTTTTCAGAGCCATTCCCTGTGTTTAACCCCTTCCCTGCCTTTTGATCACTGTAAAATAGTGATCTTGCACACCAGCACATTTTTGCTGTCTGTGCAGTTTTTTTTAGAGGTTAATATTTTTTTACTGAAACATAGATAGAAACATAGAAACATAGAATGTGTCGGCAGATAAGAACCATTCGGTCCATCTAGTCTGCCCAATTTTTTTTGAGTACTTTTATTAGTCCCCCGTTCCCGGTCTTATAGCTAGGATAGCCTTGTGTCTATCCCACGCATGCTTAAAATCCTTGACTGTGTTTACCTCTACCACTTCTGCTGGCAGGCTATTCCATACATCCACTACTCTCTCAGTAAAGTAATACTTCCTGATATTACTTTTAAATCGTTGCCCCTCTAATTTAAGACTATGTCCTCTACTTGTGGTAGTTTTTCTTCTTTTAAATATACTCTCTTCCTTTACTGTGTTGATTCCCTTTATGTATTTAAATGTTTCTATCATATCCTCCCTGTTACGTCTTTCCTCCAAGCTATACATGTTAAGATGCTTTAACCTTTCCTGGTAAGTTTTATCCTTCAACCCATGAACCAGTTTAGTAGCCCTTCTCTGAACTCTCTCCAAAGTATCAATATCCTTCTGGAGATACGGTCTCCAGTACTGCGTACAATACTCCAAGTGAGGTCTCACCAGTGCTCTGTACAATGGCATGAGCACTTCCCTCTTCCTACTGCTAATACCTCTCCCTATGCAACCAAGCATTCTGCTAGCATTTCCTGCTGCTCTATTGCATTGCCTACCTATCTTCAAGTCCTCTGAAATTATTACTCCTAAATCCCTTTCCTCAGATGTTGAGGTTAGGACTGTACCAAATAGTCTATATTCTGCTTTTGGGTTTTTACGCCCAAGGTGCATAATCTTGCACTTGTCCACATTGAATGTCAGTTGCCACTGCTCTGACCATTTTTCTAGTTTAGCTAAATCATTTGCCATTTGGCTTATCCCTCCATGAATATCAACCCTGCTGCAAATCTTTGTATCATCAGCAAAAAGACATACTTTGCCAACAAGACCTTCTGCAATATCGCTAATAAAATTATTAAAGAGAAGGGGTCCAAGAACAGATCCCTGAGGTACCCCACTAGTAACACGACCTTGCATCGAATATACCCCATTGACTGCAACTCTCTGTTGCCTGTCACTCAGCCATTGTCTAATCCATTCAACAATATTGAAATCCAAACTCAAAGATTTCAGTTTATTGATAAGCCTTCTATGTGCGACAGTGTCAAAAGCCTTACTGAAATCTAGGTAAGCAATGTCTACTGCACCACCCTGATCTATTATTTTAGTTACCCAATCAAAAAAATCAATAAGATTAGTTTGGCATGATCTCCCTGAAGTAAACCCATGCTGTCTCTGATCTTGAAATCCAAGCGACTTTAGATGTTCAACAATCCTATTCTTTAACAAGGTTTCCATTATTTTCCCCACTACTGAAGTAAGACTTACTGGTCTATAGTTGCCCGCCTCCTCCCTACTACCTTTCTTGTGAATGGGCACAACATTAGCTAATTTCCAATCTTCTGGAACCACTCCCGTTAACAATGATTGGTTAAATAAATCTGTTAACGGTTTTGCTAGTACACCACTAAGTTCTTTTAATAACTTTGGATGTATCCCATCAGGTCCCATCGACTTATTTGTTTTTACTTTAGACAGCTGAAGTAAAACCTCTTCCTCTGTAAACTTACATGCATCAAAAGACTCATTAGTCTTTTTCCCTAAATGAGGTCCCTTACCCTCATTTTCATTTGTAAAAACTGAACAAAAATATTCATTAAGGCAGTCTGCTAAGCCTTTATCCTCTTCTACATAGCATCCTTCTTTTGTTTTTAATCTAACTAATCCTTGTTTTACTTTCCTTTTCTCATTTATGTATCTAAAAAATGTTTTATCCCCCTTTTTCACTGACTGGGCTATAGTCTCTTCTGTATGTGTTTGGAAGCTCTTATAGCTTGCTTTGCCTCTTTCTGCCTACTCTTATAGATCTTTCTATCTTCCTCACTCTGAGTATTTTTATAATTACTAAATGCTAGCTTTTTATTTTTTACTATTTTAGCCACTTATGCAGAGTACCACAGTGGTTTCTTAAATTTGTTGCTCTTACTGTATTTATTACAGTGCTATTAACCTTTTCTTTGCTGTAGATCATTGGTTTTCATTGATCCGGCTTGCAGCAGTACTTTTTTGCTGTCTGTATATGTTTTTTTTGAAACCCGCTAGGGGCAATTATACCCGCTAGGGGGTCACGTAACGTAAACTTTTAATACATTTGTATTATTATGTCTGAGCACATGTATAGCGCTGAGGATGCTTATGCCATCCTCGTCTCAGATTCTGAGGCCACTGACACAGGGTCAGATTTTAGTCGTGAGACTCCGGATGGCAGTGCTGCTGATGAGTGGATAGTGCCTAATCGTTATAGGCCAACTATCTCTCCTTTTACCCCAGTTCCTGGCATCAGTACTGATGTTACAGGATTTACCCCCCTCCAGTTTGTCCAAATTTTTCTGGGGGATTATATACTGGGGGAGATTGTCTCCCAGTCTAATCTACATGCCCAGCAGTTCCAAACTTCATTTTTGGGAAGGCAGCAATTGGTCCCCATTGACGTGCCAGAATTCCTAAAATTCTGGGCACTGACAATGTTGATGGGTATTATAAAGAAACCCTCCATTCGCTCCTACTGGAGCACAAGCCCCATCTGCAGTACCCTCATTTACGCCCAGTCTATGGGCAGGCAGCGGTATGAAATGATTCTTCATTTCATGCATTTCAATGATAGCCTGTGTCACCCTAGAGAGCACCCCCAGTTTGACAGGCTATTTAAAATTCTCCCCCTGATTACCCACCTCTCTGCCATGTTTGCAGAGGCTTATACACCTAGAAGGAATATATGCGTGGATGAATCTCTGATGAAGTACAAGGGAAGGTTGAGATTCAAGCAATATATCCCTTCCAAGCGCTCAAGAAATGGAGTGAAGGTGTATAAGCTCTGCGAGAGCGAGAGTGGGTACACTCAGGCCTTCCGGGTATATGAGGGAAAAGATAGCCATCTTGACCCTCCAGGCTGCCCAGAACATCTGGGAGCAAGTACCAAGATTGTGTGGGAAGTTCTCCTACCCCTTATGAACAAGGGGTACCACTTGTATGTTGATAATTTTTATACAAGTGTACCACTGTTCAAGTTGCTTTATTGTTTTGAAACAGTGGCTTGCGGTACTATTCGTTCTAACCGCAAAGGGTTCCCACAGCAATTGGTATGTACCCGGCTACAAAGGGGGGAGACCTCAGCTCTGCGCCAAGAAGAACTCTTGCCATTAAAGTTCAGAGATAAAAAGGATATGTGCATGCTCAGCACCATCCATGATGAGAGGACTGTGCAGGTTTCAGTCCGTGGTAGAGATGAGGTCATCCAAAAGCCAGTGTGCATCAGGGACTATAATAAGTACATGGGTGGAGTCAGTCAGATCAACTCCTACAGCCCTATCTTAATATGAGGAAGACGAAGGCTTGGTATAAGAAGGTCACAATTTACCCGCTACAAGTTGCGACCTACAATGCTTTTGTGTTGCACAAAACAGCAAACCCTAGAGTTAAGTTGTCATTTTTACAGTTCCAGCTTCAGATAATTTCAGGTATCTTATACCAAGGTGCACCTGGTCCCCGGGCGGTGATTGGGGGAAACAGACTTGGGGCTACCCATTTTATTTTTAAAATTCCCCCAACTGACAAGAAGCAGAACCCCCAGAAAAGATGCAGAGTCTGTTATAGTAGGGGACAAAGAACAGAGACAACCTTTTAGTGTCTTGATTGCACTGGGAAGCCAGGACTCTGCATCGGTACCTGCTTCAAAGTGTACCACATAGTTGACAATTTTTTAATTTTTTTAGTCCTCATTTTTCTGCCTTTTATATTTTTAAGTTTTACTGCTCCAGATTTTTAGTTTTTACTTGTACTGCTCTAGAGTTTAAAATTTTATAAACACTCTCAATTTCAATCCAAATTACCACATCTGACTGAACCTTCCCAAAAATCCTGGCAAACCTATGCATGGGGGGCATGGGTGTACTCAGGAGGCCTGGCAGAAAACAAACTGGGGTGTTTTCTTGAAGTAACTTAGAACAGGCTCTCCTAAATTACAGTCAAAATGCAATGTGTGTGTAAAATATATTTTTTTTAAAAAGACCACCAAACACTTCCAACAATTGATTTTGCAAACATGGTTGCATCAAAGACATCAAAACACCCCATATTCAATACTTTGGGGTGTCAACATCTCAAATATATACACCTTTCTGAAAATCAAACTAAACTGGGGTATGCAATGGGCCCCAAACTAAAGATAGGCCTATCGGAACACATACGCTCAATTTCAAACCAAATTACCAAGTTCAATAATTGTGACTGAACCTTCACAAAAATCCTGGCAAACCTATGCATGGGTGGTATCCCTGAACTCAGGAGATGTTGTAAAACACATATTGGGGTATTGTTTGGAAGTGACATATACCAAAATCTCAGAATACATGCCTGAAATACTGTGTGTGTGGAATAACAACACAAAAATAAATACTACCCAAAAGATTGACAAATGCTGGTGGTAGAATTGGTGCATGGAAAGTGTAAAAATACCACTATTTGAAATACCCTAGGGCGTCGAATGTTCAGAAATATATGGTTTGATGGGGTAAAATACACAGGCTGGCTTAAAAAATGTCCCAAATAGGACAAGTCAAAAATTCAGTTTGGAAAAACAGAATGCACAAATTCCAAATGTGGCCTTTAAACCCCCAAACAAGCTGACAAACCTATGCATGGGTAGTATCCCTATACTCAGGAGATGTTGCTGAACACACATTGAGGTGTTGTTTGGCAGTGACACATACCAAAATCTGAGAATTCATGGCTGAAGTACAATGTGTGTGAAAAAAAAAATTACTATCCAAAAGATTGACAAAGGCTGGTGGTAGAATTGGTGCATAGAAAGTGTTAAAATACCACCATTTGAAATACCCTAGGGTGTCTAGTTTTCAAAAATATATGGTTTGATGGGGTAAAAATACACAGGCTGGCTTCAGAAATGTCCCAAATGGGACATGGGTGCAGGTTGTCTGCAAGTCAAAATTCCAAGTTGGAAAACCAAATGCGCACCTCTCAAATGTGGCCTTTTAGCCCCTTAACAACATGACAAACCAATGCATGGGTGGTATCCCTGTACTCGGGAGATGTTGCTGAATACACATTGGAGTGTTTTTTGGCAGTGACCCATTGCAGGAGCTTTGAATTTATGTCTGAAGTACAATGTGTGTGAAAAAAACACACAAAAAAGTACTACCAAAAAGTTTGACAAAATATGTACAAGAAAGGTGTTCCCAGCGCTGTATTCTTAGTTTATAGCAGCACTTTTGACAGTGTGTCCCTAATTCACACCAAAAAACAGTATAATTTAAAAAGTGACAGAGTAGTGCGCTTTAAAACAAACTGTGGTAAAATATTATATGAGAATATTTCTCAAAAGTAGTAATAGAAATGCGATACACTCACAATACTTTATAAGTAGGAGATGTATACAGAGCGAAATTCAACTTCTGCTGTTTGTTCTTCAATGTTGAAAGCTCAAAAGGATGATAACCACAAAAGTATCCAGTTAGTGGGGTAAAACAGTAACATTTAATAAAAAAACAAGCATCTGCTTACATGTAAGATTACTGTAACGAGCACAGTGGGCGTCACACGGCCGTCAGCAGTCTCTTTAAAATGTATTTCCAAGTTTCCACAGGATACAGATGGTTTACAGGAATTAAGTGACAAACAAAAAGAGGATGCAGGATGAGTCCAGAACGCTACGCGTTTCGCCTAATCAAATGGCTTCAACTTGGCGTCTGGACTCCCTGCAAAGAAAACGCGCTTTTATTTTCAAAATACAGCTGATTGCAATCAAAATCTCGCTTCTCGCGGGATTTTGACTTAGAGTGAAAAACGTTCACGCCTTTCGAATATTGTAGGTCTCCTCAGGATTCGTATGATCAGTGTCATTTCGGTTTAAACTTGAAAGTCGACATTTAATACGAATTGATGCTCGGTTTAACTTCTCTCTTTCCCAGAGTCGAAGAAAAATTCTAGTCCTTCTATTCGGTTGTTGTAGTACGACTTATATAATGCGAAAAGGAGTCCATTCGTGCTATTTTCTCCATTCACATTATACTACATCCCAGAAGTGGAGGCAAATTTAAAAGTCCTTCATATGTAACTGAAAAATTTCTTAGCAAAAAGGCATTAGATATAGCATATAAAAACAGTATCATATAGCAAATACAATATAGAAATAAATAAAAAATTAAAATATTCCCTTTTGAGAGTACAAATATCTGTGTATTGAAAAAAAGGTAAATATTTATTATAGAAAAATGTAAAAATATAAAAATATAAATGGAGGTAATATACTAAAAAAACAAGATATTGTACAGTCAAAATATATACATAAAATCACATAAAATTGTATAAATCAAAATCAGCATTCATCCCTTGTGGTTTTAAAGTGGCCATATTAAAAACCCATTTCATTTCGTGTTGTCCTATATTTTTTATGTTATCGCCTCCTCTCCAATATTTATTTACCTTTTCAATGGCACAAAATTTAATTCCTTTCGGATTTTTTGGGTGGAAGTCCAGAAAATGTTTTGAAAGACTATGGGTAGTTAGGCCATTTTTAATGTTTCTCACATGCTCCTCTATTCTTTTCTTTAATTGCCTTGTTGTTCGACCTATATATTGTAGGCCGCATGGGCACTCTATTAGGTAAATGACATTAACTGAGGAGCATGTGATGAAGTTTCGGATTTCAAATGTTTGTTTGTTCTTAGTGGAGCTGAATTCAGTGATTGGATATTTTTGTTTTGTAGTTTTGCAACCTATGCAATTTAAGCAGCCATAGAAACCTGGTTTTCTTGTAAGGAAATGATTGGGAGTTGTTGTGGTGTTTTTTATTTGGCTGGTGTAGTTTGTTGTTAATTTTTGTTTTAAATTGGGTGCCCCTCTGAAGACCACTATAGGGGCTTCAGGTATAATTTCCTTGAGTATGTCATCTTTCTGTAAAATTTTCCAGTGTTTCCTAATGATTTTATTTATACTTTGCGACTTATTATTAAAATTAAAAATTATGGGAATTTTTGATTGGAAATTACTTTTTTCTTTATTCTTGTAGGTTAGCAGATGATCTCTATCAGTTCTTGCCACTTCTAGAATAGTTTCATCTATATTACTTGGGTCATAGCCTTTTTCTATAAATTTTTCTTTTAATACATTGGCCTGATCATTGTATATATGCAAATCTGTGCAATTTCTTCTAATTCTAGAGAATTGACTTTTAGGTATACCTTTCAGCCATGGCGGATAATGACAACTTGATTTTTCAATGAGATTATTCGCATCAACCTTTTTAAAATGATTTTTTGTTTTTATTTGTCCACCTTCTATAAAGATATCTAAATCTAGAAAGGTGATGCAATGTTTATTGTAAATTGTATTAAGAACTATATTGTTATTATTGGTATTTAGATGGTTTAAAAAAGTCTTCAAATCATTTTCTTCCCCTTTCCATATGAAAATTATATCATCTATATATCTGTAATATAGAATCAAATTTGCCTGCCAGTTATGCCCGCTCCAAATTTGTCTGTTTTCCCACTGGGACATAAACAAGTTGGCATAACTGGGGGCGAACTTGCTCCCCATGGCGGTCCCTATGCACTGAAGATAATACGTATTCATAAACCAGAAAAAATTGTGATTGAGGATTATTTATATCCCATTTATTATGTAATCTATTTGATCTTTTTTCAAGATATTTTTTTCTTCAAGGATGTCCCTCACCGCCTGACATCCTTGTTCATGATCTATGATCGTGTATAGTGAGGATACATCACTAGTGACCAAAATATAGTCATCTTCCCATGTAAAAATTTTTAGAATATTTAAAATGCTGATAGTATCTTTCAAATATGACTTGCTGTCTTTTACATAAGGTTGCAAAACATAATCTAAATATTCAGATAAATTAGAAAAAATGGAATCCACCCCTGACACTATTGGTCGTCCTGGGGGATTAACAAGATCTTTATGAATTTTTGGTAAGAAATAAATGACCGGAATTTTAGGTGATGTGACATTTATATACTCGTGTTCTTGTTTTGATAGATAATTTTTTTCTTTTCCTTTATCTAGATAGCTGGCTAGAACCTTCTTAAAATCATTGGTAGGGTCTCCTTTAAGCTTTTTATACGTGGCTTCCTGATTTAATTGTCTGTAGGCCTCTTTGATATAGTTTTCTCTCGATAGTATCACTACACCCCCCCCCTTTTATCAGCTGATTTTATGATTATATCTTGATCTTCTTTTAGCATTTTGAGAATATTTGATTCTTTTTTGGTCATGTTGTTACGATCATATTTTGATTTTTCAAATTTTCTAAGATCTTCCATGACAGATTTTTCAAACACCTCTAAAGCTCCTGATTTAAACGTGGTGGGGTAAAACTTGGATTTTTTTCTTAAGATTAGTAGGCATAATATTGTTGGGATCTGGGGCTTTCTCATTTTGAATAGAGGGTTTTAAAGCATAGAATCTTTTTATTGTGGTATTTCTCACAAATTTATTTATATCAATGTATGCTGAGAAGAGGTTAAATTTATTAGTAGGTGCATATTTCAAACCTTTACTCAATACCATCAATTGTTCATGGGACAAGATTTTTTGAGATAAATTGAATATTCCTATTGGTTTATTAATTTTGGTGTTTAATAATTTAATCTCCGTCTTCCTACGTGACTCTATATTTGAGAGGAAACTTTTTCTGGGATCTCTTCTGAATTTTTCTCAGAAATTTTCTGGGTGATTTTGTCTTTCTTTCACTTGATATCTCTCTCTCTGCTCTTTTGGGAGAGGGCGTAGAAGTCGGTGGTCTGTATCTAAAAAAGGAGATGTTTCCCCAGATCCAGATAGGACTTGAAATCTATTCGAAATTTCAGGTGAAAGGTCAAAAGTTGTTGTCCCAGTATTAATGTCCTTTCTATACGGATGGGAGTTTTGACTAAGTTTCGTCAATCTAGTTTGTATCGGAGTTCATTTCCTTACAAGATCCCAATCATTTCCTTACAAGAAAACCAGGTTTCTATGGCTGCTTAAATTGCATAGGTTGCAAAACTACAAAACAAAAATATCCAATCACTGAATTCAGCTCCACTAAGAACAAACAAACATTTGAAATCCGAAACTTCATCACATGCTCCTCAGTTAATGTCATTTACCTAATAGAGTGCCCATGCGGCCTACAATATATAGGTCGAACAACAAGGCAATTAAAGAAAAGAATAGAGGAGCATGTGAGAAACATTAAAAATGGCCTAACTACCCATAGTCTTTCAAAACATTTTCTGGACTTCCACCCAAAAAATCCGAAAGGAATTAAATTTTGTGCCATTGAAAAGGTAAATAAATATTGGAGAGGAGGCGATAACATAAAAAATATAGGACAACACGAAATGAAATGGGTTTTTAATATGGCCACTTTAAAACCACAAGGGATGAATGCTGATTTTGATTTATACAATTTTATGTGATTTTATGTATATATTTTGACTGTACAATATCTTGTTTTTTTAGTATATTACCTCCATTTATATTTTTATATTTTTACATTTTTCTATAATAAATATTTACCTTTTTTTCAATACACAGATATTTGTACTCTCAAAAGGGAATATTTTAATTTTTTATTTATTTCTATATTGTATTTGCTATATGATACTGTTTTTATATGCTATATCTAATGCCTTTTTGCTAAGAAATTTTTCAGTTACATATGAAGGACTTTTAAATTTGCCTCCACTTCTGGGATGTAGTATAATGTGAATGGAGAAAATAGCACGAATGGACTCCTTTTCGCATTATATAAGTCGTACTACAACAACCGAATAGAAGGACTAGAATTTTTCTTCGACTCTGGGAAAGAGAGAAGTTAAACCGAGCATCAATTCGTATTAAATGTCGACTTTCAAGTTTAAACCGAAATGACACTGATCATACGAATCCTGAGGAGACCTACAATATTCGAAAGGCGTGAACGTTTTTCACTCTAAGTCAAAATCCCGCGAGAAGCGAGATTTTGATTGCAATCAGCTGTATTTTGAAAATAAAAGCGCGTTTTCTTTGCAGGGAGTCCAGACGCCAAGTTGAAGCCATTTGATTAGGCGAAACGCGTAGCGTTCTGGACTCATCCTGCATCCTCTTTTTGTTTGTCACTTACTTCCTGTAAACCATCTGTATCCTGTGGAAACTTGGAAATACATTTTAAAGAGACTGCTGACGGCCGTGTGGCGCCCACTGTGCTCGTTACAGTAATCTTACATGTAAGCAGATGCTTGTTTTTTATTAAATGTTACTGTTTTACCCCACTAACTGGATACTTTTGTGGTTATCATCCTTTTGAGCTTTCAACATTGAAGAACAAACAGCAGAAGTTGAATTTCGCTCTGTATACATCTCCTACTTATAAAGTATTGTGAGTGTATCGCATTTCTATTACTACTTTTGAGAAATATTCTCATAGAATATTTTACCACAGTTTGTTTTAAAGCGCACTACTCTGTCACTTTTTAAATTAAAAAGTTTGACAAAGGCTGGTGGTAGAATTAGTGCACGGAAAGTGTTAAAATACCACTATTTGAAATACCCTATGGTGTCTAGTTTTCAAAAATATATGGTTTGATGGGGTAAGATACATGGGCGCAGATTTTCTGCACATTAAAATTCCAAGTTGGAAAACCAAAAAGCGCACCTCTCAAATGTCGCCTTTTAGCCCCCCCAAAACATGGCACACTTATGCATGGGTGGTATCCCTGTACTCAGGAGAAATATTAGAATCTATTTAGCAGGTTTTTTCATTGACATTTGTAAATAAGTAAAAGATTTTTCAAATAAAAGTCAGAAACTATTTTTTTTATATAATATTATAGGATATGATCAAAATTATGGTATCTAAAGAAAGCCCTTCTTGTGCTGATAAAAACAATATATAATTTTTGTGGGTACAACAAATGACAAATGAGAAGATTACAGCTAAACACGAACAGCTCAGAAATGTTAAAATAGCCATTGTCCAGAATGAGCAAAAATGTTTCAAAGGCTCTGTCCTTAAGGGGTTAAGTATCTTGTAAAATTCTGTGGGATAGCCATCAAGGCCAGAAGTTTTGTTGTTTTCTAATGTGGTGTTGTGTGCTGCACTTCCTGTTCTTGGATCTCTTCATCCAAGATTGTGCGGTGAGTGGGTGCTAGTTTTGGCAATTTTGCCTTGGTGAGTAAATCCATCCCCAGGGCAAAGTCATCTGGTGTATCTTGGTATAGGTTGGAGAAAAATTCATGGAAAGCTTTATTGATTTTGGTTGGGGAGGTTTCCCGTGTGATATGTTTCATATGTATATGGGTTATGTTGTGTCTGTGGCTAGTCAGTTTGGCCATGTTAGCCAGGATTAGCCTGATTTGTTGCCCCATCTAAAAAAACTGGAACGCGTTTAGTCGATTTACAACTGGGCTTTAGGTATTAAAAAGGTATCAAGTAAGTGTTTTGTGTCCTGATATTGCTGTTTAGTGGTGTCGTTAGGGTTGGATAGGAAGTTCTGGTATGCCTTGATTTTATCATTAGTGAGGTCATTAAATTTTGTAGACCACTCCCTTTTTTTTCCTGGCAGTGTAGGATATAACATGGCCATGCAGCACTGCTTTGGCAACTAATCCAGGAGCCAGACAATTTTTAAGGTAAACAGTATTGCCCTAATTAAACTTTTAAGAAAGGGTCCCTCATTTTGATGGAATCAGAAGAGGGGGCTGGGCCTATTTAAAATAAAACAGGGTGTAATTAAAAATGTAAGGATCTTTCTCTGCACTAGCAGAGAGAGACAGTCGCTGACCAGACTAGGATGTATGGCAACAAAAAAACATGGGGTATTTACAGCGCTCTGTGAATAGACACTAAAATAAAACTGAAAACAGTAGTGTAAATGCCCTTCTGGTGACTAATATCAGTAGTGCAAGCAAAAAGACTTAGGCACTCACCAGTCCAGATGAAGTTCAAAGTAGATAGATTTATTGATGGAGAACAAAAAGTGCAAAGTGCAAAATATCAAACAGGCAGAATATGGAAACTGCAAACGTGGGGAAGCAGACGGCTTGCCTTACGCGTTTCGTACCTTTCGGTACTTAATCATAGTACCGAATTAAGTACCGTGATTAAGTACCGAAAGGTACGAAACGCGTAAGGAAAGCCGTCTGCTTCCCCACGTTTGCAGTTTCCATATTCTGCCTGTTTGATATTTTGCACTTTGCACTTTTTGTTCTCCATCAATAAATCTATCTACTTTGAACTTCATCTGGACTGGTGAGTGCCTATGTCTTTTTGCTTGCACTACTCCTTGTTAACTTGCTGACCTCACAGCTCAGACAGAGCACCACACAGCCAGAGGCACCTTCAAAGGATTTGCAATTAAATCCCTCGGTGGAGCCGGCAGCTCCCTAACGGGAAACCCTTTTCTACGACTAATATCAGTATACAGAAAATGTGACAAAAATATTAATTCTGTGAATAAAAAATGATACAAAAACCAACAGTGCATTTATACACACATCAGAAATAATGATATAAATACTTAGCAGGAGGACCTTTCTCATGTGCTGCTTGCACCCGAAAAAAACAAAATAGCAATGCCCAGTGCAATATGTATGTCACAGTGATAGTAGATATAACACAATGTGCAAAAACTCTTGATGGAACACTCACAAAGGCAGCTCCTATAACCAAGGAGCATGGAATAGGAAAAGTATGATTTAATTGCCACCACTTTAGTGATTCTGGCGATGAAATTGTATAAGTACGGCTGTAGTGGAAATAAATGTATTTGTCCAATAGGTACAAAAAATAATTAAAATCCAAAGATGCACGAATCTTGAGCATAATCCATATGTGCAGTAAGTTCGTAAAAAAAACCAACATAGAGTTGTGAGGCACTGAGTCAGTTTGCGTGTCAGCAACCTAACTCTTTGGTGCTGCACAGGACTTCCTGGTGTATGGTGGCTCACAGACCTCAAAAGACACCCAATGCATTTCATTCATAAAATAACTTCATCGGGGGATGTCTGGCAGCTGCTGGTCAGAGGATAAACTGGAATGTACTTTCAAAAGTACATACCAGTTTATCCTCAGACTAGGAGCAACTAATTTTTCTCTTATGCTTGTATATTAGAAGCACACAAGAGAAACATAAAGTTTAGCTGTTAGCAGTTGGTTATTTTAGGAACCATAGTTCCCTGACTCCTGGGATGTGTTTGTCCGGACCAACATTTAGATTTTTTTTTTTTTTTACCTGCAGGTACTATGTGTAAGGAGTCTGGGTTGATTTTTGGAAAGTGGACAGTTCATACCTCCCAAGTGTCCCTCTTTCAGACCCAAATCCCCCATTTTCTACCCAGGACTCCGTCTTTTGTTAGGCTCTTATGATGTTTGGTGTATGTAGAAATGCTTCACACCTATAAACTATTAATAATGTGTTTTTGAACTGTAGTGAATCTAATAAAAAAAAATGTTGGAATCGCCTCTCCTCTCCTCTGTTGCCATTGAAAATGATGACAGGCTTGTTTCTCTGTTTGATTGCTAAATGTTTTACTATGCAATGAAATAAACCCCCATTACGATTTAGTGAAATTTGTTGAAGACATAAGAAATTAAATTATGCTTATATCTGTGTTAATGATAAATGATACAAAAGTTATTTAATTTTATAACACCTTTTTATGTTTCTAAACTAACTGCAGGTATCACCCACATGGTTTCTAATGCCACTGGACAGTACGTTCAAAGTGTGGCTCAAGAAACAAGCCTGTCAGGGCCGATCCTGGGCGGGTGCATGGGGTGCACCGCGCCCAGGCACACGGGAGGAGAGGCGCCTGAATCACAGAGCGGGACGGGAGCAGAGCTTGCACCCGTTGCGCTGTGATTAGTGTGACAAGGAGGTGCGAGCCGCAGGTGAGCGCCTGCAGTTACCGCACCTCCATATCATGTCAGCTGACATCCGACAGAAGAAACTAGATGCCGGTGTCAGCCTCTGCAGACACCATCACGCAGGTGTCCTGGGCCCGGCAGGAGACAGAGCAGAGATAAGTACTGGGGCAGGGGGGAGGAGGGTGGCAAACGAGCATACTGTGGTGCAAAATCCTGACACATTAATTGGCATAATCCTGATATATTGAGTGACAAAATCCTGGCATATTAATTAGCATTACCCTGACATATTAATTGGAAAATTATTGGCATATTAATTGACATAACCTTAACATATTAATTGGCATAACCCTGACATATTAATTGGCATAATCCTGACATATTTATTGGCAAATTCCTGGCATATTAATTGGCATAACCCTAACATATTAATTGGCAAATTCCTGGCATATTAATTAGCATAACCCTAACATATTAATTGGCATAACCCTGACATATTAATTGGCAAATTCCTGGCATATTAATTAGCAAATTCCTGGCATATTAATTAGCATAACCCTGACATATTAATTGGCATAACCCTGGCATATTAATTGGCAAAATCCTGGCATATTAATTGGCACAATCCTGGCATATTAATTGGCATAACCCTGCCATATTAATTAGCATAATACTGGCATATTAATTGTCATAACCCTGGCATATTAATTGGCATAACCCTGACATATTAATTGGCATAACCCTGGCATATTAATTGGCATAATCCTGACATATTAATTGGCATAATCCTGGCATATTGAGGGGCAAAATCCTGGCATATTAATTGGCATCTGGAGGGGCTAAATCCTGGCATATTGAGGGGCAAAATCCTGGCATATTGAGGGGCTAAATCCTGGCATATTGAGGGGCAGAATCCTGGTATATTAAATGGCTAAATCCTGGCATATTGAGTGTCAGAATACTGGCATATTGAGTGGCTAAATCCTGGCATATTGAGTGGCAAAATCCTGGCATATTGAGGGGCAAAATACTGGCATATTAATTGGAAAATTCCTGGCATATTGAGGGGCAAAATACTGGCATATTAATTGGCAAAAGAATGGCATATTGAGGGGCAAAATACTGGCATATTAATTGGCAAAAGAATGGCATATTGAGGGGCAAAATACCGACATATTAAATGGCATATTGAGGGGAAAAATACTGGCATATTAAATGGCATATTGAGGGGAAAAATACTGGCATATTAAATGGGAAAAGAATGGCACATTGAGGGGCAAAATCCTGGCATATTAAATGGCATATTGAGGGGCAAAATACTGGTATATTAAATGGCAAAAGAATGGCATATTGAGGGCAAAATACTGACTTATTGAGTGGCAAAATATTACTGGCATATTCAGTGGCAAAATATTACTGGCATATTGAGTGGCAAAATATTACTGGCATATTGACCAACTGCTCCCAACCACCCTCCATATTACAGTAGACTGGTATAACATGCTTGTGAGGGTAGGTGGGGCGAGTGGGAGATATTGTCGGGGGGGCAGAACATTTGTTCAATAAGGGGCCTTGACATTCCTGGTGGCGGCCCTGCCATCGAGAACATCCTCCTCCCTGCACATAAAGGTAATTAAGCAGGGAGGGCGACAGCATTTCTGTGTGTGTGTATGTATGTGAATCTGACTGACTGCATGTGTGACTGTATATGTGTGTTTCTGGCTGTATGTATGTGTATGTGACTGACTGCGTGTGTGACTGTATATATGTGTGTCTATGTAACTGCATACTTGCATATGACTGTGTGATTATGTGACTGTATTTAATTATGTATGTGCATGCATACATAATCACATATACACATTGGGGGGCATGTATAAACACGGCACACGCTGGAGCAATCAGCATGTGCGCCAATGTATAAAATAGACTCACGAGAGTTATCTACGCTGAATGCGTAGATTTAAGTTGATTCGGGATCGTTGTGCCGCCGCAGCCTATGTTTAAAAAATAAAGCACTGAAAAGTGCCTGATATGGGGCAGGAGTGGAGACAGAGAGAGAGACAGACATGGGGGCAGGAGGGGAGAGAGAGACAGACATTAGGTATGAGTGGAGAGAGAGAGAGATGCACATTGGGTATGAGTGGAGAGAGAGAGAGACACACACATTGGGTATGATTGTAGAGAGAGAGAGAGAGAGAGACAGACATTGGGTATGAGTGGAGAGAGAGAAAGACATTGGGTATGAGTGGAGAGAGAGACCGACATTGGGTATTGGTGGAGAGAGAGAGAGAGACATTGGGTATGAGTGGGGAGAGAGAGAGAGACAGACATTGGTTATGAGTGGGGAGAGAGAGAGAGATACATGTGGGTATGGGGAGAGAGAGAGAGACAGACAGACATGAGGGTAGGGGGAAAGAGAGAGAAAGACATGTGGGTATGGGAAGAGAGGGACAGACATGTTGGTATAGGAAGTTAGAGACAGACATGAGGGTATGGGGAAAGAGAGAGAAAGACATGGGGGCATGGGGAGAGAGAGACACGTGAGTGACTGGCATGGTGGAATATTATTTATCGCTCCTTGTGTTCTTCTTTTCCAGTGATGCTCAGCCAGACTTTGGCTGGTTGGGCATCATGGGAACGGTAGTAAAAACTCATTCTGCTAGCCAGCAAAAACTCTCACATGTTGCTGGCTGAGCATCATAGAAATAAATAAAACCACTTCAAAGTATTATGGCAAAATATATATCTTTATTTAAAATAAAAGTTTGTGTTTGTCCTTTACATCAAAATAAAGTTTGTGCTCTAATGGGTGTCTGGAACAGACATGTCTAAAGGGGAGGAGTTCATAATATAACCACGCCCACCTTTAGGCGCCAAAAGAAAACCTGCACCCAGGCGCCCGTGACCCTAGGATCGGCCCTGAAGCCTGTGTACAGGATACTATCGGGTCTCTACTTTAAATGCAGCCAAAACACAAATTCATGATCATGAGATGAAAACAGATGCTAACAAGGGGGCGCTGATAGCCTTTCCTAATGATTGAGCTGCAAGCATACGGCCCAGTCACCCACAGACAAAGTACAGGTAATTTATACTGTTTTGAAATGTGGCTATTCACTTTTAAGTCAACTAACAAGTGAACTGGAAAAATGATCCAACGTTGATCCAAATAGTTGAAACATTTCCTGCGTCTGATAAATAAAGTTCTCACGTTTGTATCGAGTGCTCAATTGTCCATTGAGTTTGTGTGTTGGCAATGTCACAGAATACCTGGGAACCTGAGTTTATCTTTATTCTGGGCACTGAGAAGAGGGAATTGTTTGCTGACTGGCCAACTACTAGCATTCATCCTCTCTATGAGGCAAACGAGCATACTGTGGTGCAAAATCCTGACATATTAATTGGCATAATCCTGATATATTGAGCGACAAAATCCTGGCATTTTAATTAGCATTACCCTGACATATTAATTGGAAAATTCTTGGCATATTAATTGACATAACCTTAACATATTAATTGGCATAACCCTGACATATTAATTGGCATAATCCTGACATATTTATTGGCAAATTCCTGGCATATTAATTGGCATAACCCTAACATATTAATTGGCAAATTCCTGGCATATTAATTAGCATAACCCTAACATATTAATTGGCATAACCCTGACATATTAATTGGCAAATTCCTGGCATATTAATTAGCAAATTCCTGGCATATTAATTAGCATAACCCTGACATATTAATTGGCATTACCCTGGCATATTAATTGGCAAAATCCTGGCATATTAATTGGCACAATCCTGGCATATTAATTGGCATAACCCTGCCATATTAATTAGCATAATCCTGGCATATTAATTGTCATAACCCTGGCATATTAATTGGCATAACCCTGACATATTAATTGGCATAACCCTGGCATATTAATTGGCATAATCCTGACATATTAATTGGCATAATCCTGGCATATTGAGGGGCAAAATCCTGGCATATTAATTGGCATCTGGAGGGGCTAAATCCTGGCATATTGAGGGGCAAAATCCTGGCATATTGAGGGGCTAAATCCTGGCATATTGAGGGGCAGAATCCTGGTATATTAAATGGCTAAATCCTGGCATATTGAGTGTCAGAATACTGGCATATTGAGTGGCTAAATCCTGGCATATTGAGTGGCAAAATCCTGGCATATTGAGGGGCAAAATACTGGCATATTAATTGGAAAATTCCTGGCATATTGAGGGGCAAAATACTGGCATATTAATTGGCAAAAGAATGGCATATTGAGGGGCAAAATACTGGCATATTAATTGGCAAAAGAATGGCGTATTGAGGGGCAAAATACCGGCATATTAAATGGCATATTGAGGGGGAAAATACTGGCATATTAAATGGCATATTGAGGGGAAAATACTGGCATATTAAATGGGAAAAGAATGGCACATTGAGGGGCAAAATCCTGGCATATTAAATGGCATATTGAGGGGCAAAATACTGGTATATTAAATGGCAAAAGAATGGCATATTGAGGGCAAAATACTGACTTATTGAGTGGCAAAATATTACTGGCATATTCAGTGGCAAAATATTACTGGCATATTGAGTGGCAAAATATTACTGGCATATTGACCAACTGCTCCCAACCACCCTCCATATTACAGTAGACTGGTATAACATGCTTGTGAGGGTAGGTGGGGCGAGTGGGAGATATTGTCGGGGGGGCAGAACATTTGTTCAATAAGGGGCCTTGACATTCCTGGTGGCGGCCCTGCCATCGAGAACATCCTCCTCCCTGCACATAAAGGTAATTAAGCAGGGAGGGCGACAGCATTTCTGTGTGTGTGTATGTATGTGAATCTGACTGACTGCATGTGTGACTGTATATGTGTGTTTCTGGCTGTATGTATGTGTATGTGACTGACTGCGTGTGTGACTGTATATATGTGTGTCTATGTAACTGCATACTTGCATATGACTGTGTGATTATGTGACTGTATTTAATTATGTATGTGCATGCATACATAATCACATATACACATTGGGGGGCATGTATAAACACGGCACACGCTGGAGCAATCAGCATGTGCGCCAATGTATAAAATAGACTCACGAGAATCTACGCTGAATGCGTAGATTTAAGTTGATTCGGGCTCGTTGTGCCGCCGCAGCCTATGTTTAAAAAATAAAGCACTGAAAAGTGCCTGATATGGGGCAGGAGTGGAGACAGAGAGAGAGACAGACATGGGGGCAGGAGGGGAGAGAGAGACAGACATTAGGTATGAGTGGAGAGAGAGAGAGATGCACATTGGGTATGAGTGGAGAGAGAGAGACACACACACATTGGGTATGATTGTAGAGAGAGAGAGAGAGAGACAGACATTGGGTATGAGTGGAGAGAGAGAAAGACATTGGGTATGAGTGGAGAGAGAGACCGACATTGGGTATTGGTGGAGAGAGAGAGAGAGACATTGGGTATGAGTGGGGAGAGAGAGAGAGACAGACATTGGTTATGAGTGGGGAGAGAGAGAGAGAGACATGTGGGTATGGGGAGAGAGAGAGAGACAGACAGACATGAGGGTAGGGGGAAAGAGAGAGAAAGACATGTGGGTATGGGAAGAGAGGGACAGACATGTTGGTATAGGAAGTTAGAGACAGACATGAGGGTATGGGGAAAGAGAGAGAAAGACATGGGGGCATGGGGAGAGAGAGACACGTGAGTGACTGGCATGGTGGAATATTATTTATCGCTCCTTGTGTTCTTCTTTTCCAGTGATGCTCAGCCAGACTTTGGCTGGTTGGGCATCATGGGAACGGTAGTAAAAACTCATTCTAGACTACTATACCACAGAACCTAATTGTGCCCTCCTCATCTTATGCGTCTTAGGCTAGTGCCTTATTTGTCTCACCCTCATTAGAGCTCCAATGCAGCAGCAAAAATAGTAAAAAGTAAAATAAACAAGGGACCAATGTTCCAGAAAAGTAACATAGCACAAGAACAATTTCCTCAAAACTAATTTATAAACAAATTTAGTGCATTTTTTAATGTGAGCTGTATTGCTGTGGAATATAATATACACCGATCAGTCATAACATTATGACCACTAACAGGTGGCAAGCCGGTGGAGGGAGTGTGATGCTTTGGGAAATGTTCTGCTGGAAAACTTGGGTCTTGCCATTCACGTTGCAGTTATTTTGACACATACCACCTGCCTAAGCATTGTTGCAGATCATGGAAACTGACATGGCATTTGCCACTTAAAAGGACAACTGTAGCAAACAATTAAGTTGTGTTTAATTAAAAGATTACATCAAGTGTAGGCATTTTATAAAGAAATTCTTTAATCAAAGTATACAAATAAAGTAACTTATTGAGTTATCTTATGCCATATACCTCCACCAGGAGACCAACATTTTAGAATCTTTGGTCAGATGGCTCAGACCTTTCTTCATCTATACCAAGGTAGGTGAAGATCTGACCCAAGATTCTAAACAACATGTCTGCCCTAAGAGAGAACTATATGGAGTAAACATTTTCATTACAAATCATCTACACTTGATACCATTGTTTAAATAAACATACGTTTTATCTACAGTTGTCCTTTAAGCAGGATAATGCGCCTTGACACAAAGCAAAAATAGTTTAAGATTGGTTTGAGGAACACAACAACGAGTTCAAGGTGTTGACTTGGCCACCAAATTCCACAAATCTATATCCAGACAAGCATGTGTGGAATGTGCTGGACAAACAAGTCTGACCCATGGAGGCCCCACCTCGCCTCTTACAGGACTTAAAGGATCTGCTGCTAACATCTTTGTGTCAAATACCATAGTACACTTTAAGAGGTCTAGTGGAGTCCATGCCTCAATGGGTCAGAGCTGTTTGGCACCAAAAGGGGACTTGCACAATATACAATATTAGACAGGTAGTCATAATGTTATGGCTGATGGGTGTATAACAGACATTTTGAGCTGTGGCACAACAAAATGATAGAGGAATGGAGGTTCTGATGGGGATGATACCCTTCTAAATTGGAGTGCTTGAAAATAAATTGGTTTATTCCAAAATAATTATATTACTATAAGATCTCTGGTATTGTACTAATAATAGCATAAAATAAATATTGGACAGGTTTGATGTCATAGCAGAACTCTAAATATGTTACTGATCAGTATTATCTATCTGTATCAGATATACATATAGTATCTCTTCTTCACAAATACTTCTTGCTTTAGTGTTTATGTCACATTGATAAAACATGTCATTGCATTGATAAACAGAAAAATAAACACATATCAGCAGAAAATATTATATATGTATTTACAATTGGATATTGTTTAGAGAACAGACTTTTTTTTAAATTTACAGGTGGTAATTTATTTGATTCTTCTACTTATTTTGTTGTGATACAAATGTATTGTTCTCATATACATGTTTCTTAGTTTATTACACTTTACTTTTACCCTTTATAAATGCAGCATCTTTAAAAGCTGACTGTGCTGACTGTTCAGGAATTTAGACCTTAATAGAGATTAAATGGATAAAAGAGAGATTAAAGGATAAAAGCATGTAAAATATGGCAAAAAACCTAGAATAACAATAATTTAATGTGTCCAAAGTCACAACATTCCATAGTATAACCAGAGTTGAAACCAGAATGACTTACATTTGTTCTGAATGTTACATTATTTAACAGAATGAAGACATTCTTAACATTCACACACTTCTGAAAATGTGTAGTTATTTGGGCTTCATTATAACTCACATTACAAAAATGTGTGAGTGTGTATGATGTTTGACCTCTACAGTAGTGACAAGGTCTATACATGAAATAAACTTTTACACAATAATTAAAATGTCTTCATTTAAGTTTCATGGCTGTAAAGGTTTTATTTATATTTATAAATACAAAATATATTATATATAATAAGGGGCACCCTTAGTAAATATGAGCAAAGAAGGCTTTTGATCTTTTTCCAAAATTACTCTGCTTTCATGGATAGCAAACAGTTGCAAACACAACACAGGTTTATAAAAAAAAAAAAAAAGTCTTGGCACTTAGTGGTACCAACCATTGCTAAGATAACAGGATGTGGTGTGGGTGATGTGGTTAGAGAATACATAGCAAGGGATCTGAGACCGTTCCTTCCCACAGAATCTTTCCAGATCCTTTAAACTTCCATGTTGACACTGGTGGACTCTGCCCTTTAGTTCACCCCACAGGTTTTGTATGGTTTTCAAGTCAGGGGCATGGGATGGGATAGGACCTTCATTTTGTGGTTAGTAAACCATTTTTGTGTTGATTTTTATGTATATTTTGGATCATTGAAGGTGCAGCCATAGCCCATTTTAAGCTTTCTGTTGATATTTTAGTGTCCATGATACCAAAACATGAACCCCTTCGTGACGCATGGTGCTAGCGTCCCAAACGACGCAAGCACCAAAACGTCGCAATTTGTTCCTGGTCACCGATCACAAACTGATCGGTAGCCAGGAACACTCTGGCAGAGACCCAATCAGGGTCTTAATAGACCCTGTGGGTCCCTGCCAAAAAATCGTCACGGAGGCGTGCCCGAACACGGAAGTTCGGGCACAGCGCGATTTAGAGAAATGTAGCCGGTGCTCGCTTTGAGCACCAGCTACATTTTCCCTGTCAGACTGAGGCCACTCAAAGTGGCCTCATCTGACAGGTGGGATCCCGCTGTAAGTGCCTGCAGCGGGATCCGAAAACAGCTAGTCGCGGGGAACGTACTATGCCGTCCTAACGACTTTAAGGCACTTAAAGTCAGGACAGCATAGAACGTCCCAACGTCACAAGGGGTTAAAGAGCCATTTTCCCATTTTGGTTTCATCAGACCATAGTACCTGATCCCATTTGAGCAGACACGTATGCTCTGTGCGTGCTAGGTGTGCACTGGCAGCACAGCAACACAAAATATATCTGAGAGGCCATCGGCAGCAGCGAATTTAGCATCAGGGTCACTCACTCTGTTACTGATTCGACCAGCACGAAAAGTATAAAAAGTTATTTTTTTTTACTTTTCGTGCTGGCTGAATTGGCAACAGAGTGAGTTACTCTGATGAGTTTTTTGGGGGATTATCATAGAGGGTTTTTTTCTTGAAGCTCTTCTACAACTTGTGGTGATGTATGTGACGTTGGATTGTAGTTTTGGAGACATTCTGAGCCCAAGACGCAACTGACAATTCTCCAGAACTGACACTCAAATCATCCTCTTCACAGTGCATTGAGGCAGTATAGACACACGTCTTCTGGGTTGATTTATAACATTTACAGTTGACTTGAACTCCTTAATTATTGCCCTGATGGTGGAAATGGACATTTTCGATTCTTTTGCTATTGTCTCATAGCTACCTCCCTTTCTGTAAACCCTTGACGCACATCACAGCTATATTCCTAGTCTTACCCATTGTAAGGAATGACTAAGGGCATTTGGCCTATGTGTTATCTAATAGTTATATCACTATAAAACATGTGGTCATGGATGATTTCCTGTTTCTAGTCTAGTGTACTAACATTTTTTAAATATCAATGACGATTTACATCAAATATATTTTTCACATGTGAATTCATGGGTTGCCAATAATTGTTCCACACATATATTTAACATTTTTTTAATACACCTGTGTTTTTTTTGCAATTGTTTGATATCCATGAGAGCAGGTTATTGTTGTGCTTTTTTAAAGAAAAGATCAAAAGATTAAACAAGAAAGAAACATTTTCATCCTCGTATTTACCAAGGGTGCCAATATTAGTGGGGGGCAATGTACTCACTAATACTATAGCACAGAACCTATGTATGCGCTCCTCATGTGCCCAAGGCTAATGCCTTATTCACCTCACACTAATTAGAGCTCTGGTGCAGCAGCAAAAATAGTTAAATGGATAGGATGGATTACAATAAACAAGATACCAATGTACCAGTAATTTAGAAAAAGAACAATTTACTCAAAACAATTAAGTGCAGTTTACTGTGAGTTGTCTTGCTGTGGAACTCTTGACAGGAGCATATTCGTCCTTTTAAGGCATTATAATTAAAACCACCCTAACCCAATAAAGACACCAACGCCATATTTTTTGTTAAAATTATTGTCAACATCTTTAATAAAATTTATTCATAACAGAAAAATCATTGTCATAACAAAAACCCCATAATACTGTTTGTAAATTACCCCACTTTCCCCATCATATACATTACAATGACAATGACTCCACATTTTAACAACATAACACTATCACATCACATTACATTACATTACCTTTTATTTATATAGCGATAAATTTACACAGCACTTGGTACAGAGCATAAGAAAGGAGTTACAAACAAATTTAGACAAAACAGTTTCAGACTAAAACATGAGGTAGAGGGCCCTGCTCGCAAGCTTATATTCTAGAGGGGATGGGGAACATGAGACACACAAGGATAGTGTAAGGCAGAAAGAAAAGGTAAAGAGAGGTAAAAATAACAGTAGATTGTGATAATGGAAGGTTTGTAGGGGGGGGGGGGACTGAGAACTGAGTCACAACAGAAGTTACTAAGTAGGTGAATACACAATTATAACAGTATATATATAATATAACAGTATACATAACATCCATAAACATTATTAAAGGGCAAATAACTTGCAGATAAACCAGTGTAGGGGTATACCGAGATACGACTACACCCCCCAGGTTTTGAGCCACAGGTTATCTCTAAAACCTACCAAAAACAACTTTTAAAGCAACAAATTATTCCAACCCATTGGAACAACATTTAGAAACTATTTAGATGCGTTTTTTTTTTAATGATTGTATTTGTGTAAATTATATTTTAAGTCAAAGTTAGAAAAAGTTTTTATTTTATTTTTCATCATATTTTATTATTTTTTTAAAAGTAAATTATAAGATATGATGAACATAATGGTATCTAATGAAAGCCCTTCTTATGACGATAAAAACAACATATCATTTATGTGGGTACAGTATGTGAGAAAGGAGAAAATTGCAACTAAACACAAACACCTCAGAAATGTCAAAACAGCTATTGTCACCAAGGGAAAGTCAAGGTGAAAATGTCTTGTAACTTAGGGGTTAAACACATCCCTAGCAATCAACCAACCAATCAGTATACCCCTAAGCTGCGCTGATCCACATGGTTACAATCTTACACTAATATGTGACGGACATTTTGAGCACATAATACATCAGAGCCATAGCTAACAATTGCTGTGCCCAAAGCAAGAATAGAAAATTGTGACCACCCCCCAGTATAATGTCACAGCTAGTTAGTTTGCAGAAAAGGAAATAAGATACGAATATAACCAGAATATTTATGATTAAATTAACAAATCCTTTCAGTAATAATGAGGGTGATACTCACATGTGAGCCAGATATAGTAGCTTCTATTAGTGTGTAGTTAGCCAGAGTGGTATAGTATAGAACATGTTAATACATAACTAGATTGACAAATTTTGTGGTATTATGATGCTCCCTTCATCATGTAGTTAGCCAGATATTCATAGGTGTTCAGCATATCTCCCAAACATAGGAGTGAGTCCCAAAGCAGCTGAGTAACCCCAAAAAGGTATGTACCTGGAAGGGTGGCTTATTTTAGCTTTCTTATTAAAACATATTTTATTTTTAAGATTCTGTATTTCAGGGTTGCATTCTAGCATCACTGAACCCCCTCAATCGCGTGCACCCAAGGCAAGTGCCTCAGTAACCTCACCCTTGATACTACTCTGTAATACATGAATACCAAGGGTAGGCACCAACATTGTATTTGGTGGCCATTTACAAGATTTTCTGACTGACAATTTAATAATGTTCCATGGACTTGGTCTATTTCCATATTTTAGTTATGTATATAACAGTATATATATATATATATATATATATATATATATATATATATATATATATATATATATATATAAAACTACATAGCTACATTATTTTCTGTATACTTATAATCATAAAAAGTAAGCACAGAAATATCATTACTAGTGTAGTAGGAAATGTTATAACTATAGAGGGGATATTCACCTGCAAAACCAAAAACACACATTAAGCAACCATTAATTCAGGGCTCGACAAATACCGGGCGCCAGGTCGCCATGGCGACTAGATTCTGGCTCCTGGCGCATGGAATACTCTTTGAGCAGAGTAAACTGCAATGTCCCGGTCCCACACTCTATCCCTTACCTACCGATCAGATAAGGAGCAGAGTGTGGGAGAAGCAGTACAGAATAGCCTGCCGATTAGCTCCCCCCCACCCCTCCCCCACCCCTGGCTTCCTGTTCCTGCTGTTCACCGGGCAGTAGCTGTAGCAGTGAGGAGATGCATGTGAGAGGTGATGGGAACTTCTGCTGCTGCCTGGAAATGGAGGTAAAACTTCAAGCTGCCCGGTTCAGCAGTGATACAGGGTCTGTCTCCAACTTCTCACTGTAAGTCTATTAACCCCTTAGTGACAAGACATTTTTACCTTGACTTTCCCTTGGTGACAATGGCTGTTTTGACATCTCTAGGGTGTTTGTGTTTAGCTGTAATTTTTTTCTTTCTCACATACAGTACCCACACAAATTATATGTTGTTTTTATCGTCATAAGAAGGGCTTTCATTAGATACCATTATGTTCATCATATCTTATAATTTAGTACAAAAAAAATCATAAAATATGATGAAAAATTTAAAAAAACACCCTTTCTCTAACTTTGACCTAAAATATAATTTACACAAATAAAATCATTAAAAAAGACCCCGTCTAAATAGTTTCTAAATGTTCTCCCGAGTTCAAAAATATGCATGTTTCCATATTTTTGGGTATTTTTTTGCGAGTTATGGGGCAAAGATCTTTTGACCCCAACCCGAACCCAAAATTTAACCCTAACACTAAATTTCACCCCAACTCTAATCCTTATTATATCCCTTAATATTTTTTAACTTTAATTTAATTTTAACCCTATCCCTTATGCTAAAAAATATTTAATTTTAACCCTATAGGCTAATATAGCTAAATAACCTGTTTTTAATTAATTAAATATTTATTTTAAATATTTCCCATTGCAATGCTACTAAACTACCACAAGGGGCAGTCAAGTAGCATATTCAGAGCGACGGAAGTGAAGTTACTTTCACTTCCGAAGCTCAGACCGGCAGAGGACTTAGTCATATTGACGGAGCAGCAGGCTCCCCACGATCGCTCCGTGGGGCGATCGTGGGGGTCCCGAAATAGAAATTTCGGTGCTGGCTATTGCCTCGATGTCGAGGTAATAGACCAGCATTGTTAAAGCGGTTTTCGCGATCGTTGATCGCGAAAACCGCTTCATTCAATGCAGGACGTGCCAGGCACGTCCTTTGTCGTTAAGGGAGTTTCTCCCAGGACGTGCCTGGTACGTCCTTTGTCGGCAAGGGGTTAAGTAAATAGTGTGTGTATTAGAATGTGTGTTAGCATGTATGTGTGGGTTCAGCACCTGTTTTTATGAATGTGTCAGAATCTGTGTGACAGCATGTTAGTGTGTATGTATGTATTTGTGTCTGCATATGTTAGTGTGTGTATCAGCATATTAGAGTGTGTATATAATTGTGACAGTATGGGTTAGTGTATCTCAGTGTGTGTGTGCCCTGTGTCAGTGGATATTAATGTGTTTGTGCATGTATGTAAGAGTGAAATCATGTGTTAGTGTGTGTCAGCATTTAGGTATGTGTGTGTATTTGTGGGTGAGCAAGTGTTTTGTGCATGTATGTGTGTTAGCTTGTGTGTGCATTAGTATGTGTGAAAATGGTGTGAATCCATAAGTGTATGTCATTTATATATGTTTATGGACTGGGACCCAAGCATTTTTCTTTGTGAAACAGCGTTTGGTACTGGCTCCTAAAATTTTCAGCGGGCTTCTAGATTTAAATCAAATTTGTCAAGCCCTGCATTAATTAACACTTCGATACACTATACAGGAATGACTGGGAGTTGTAAATCCTTAGATTGCATTTCCGTGAGCTTTGAGGCAGTTTCGTTTGTAACACTTCATATTATACCTCGTTCAGTGTTTTTGATGATATATCATCAGTAATGATTTGCAATACATGTTATCACCTGTAATATGTAAATACACTTTTCCCATTCTAAGGACAATTTTCACAAAAGTTGAGCGATACAGCTACTTTGATCAAGATTATGCATACAACGAGTGTGAAGAAAGTCAGAAGAAAGCCCACAAGGATTACTATGATAGTCATATTAAGAGCAGACAGAAGAGAACAGCGTCTGGAAAGAGGAAAAGAAAGGTACAACTTTCTCATTCTTGCAAATATCTGTTATTACGCACCCTATGGCAGCCAAGTAACCTATGTGTTAACTTCTTAACTGGTGCTATATCTTTTTTTCCTTATTGCAATAGTAATAATGTTTTATCAGGAAAACAAGAGTCTTGGTCACAGAGTCACAGGGACCCAAAACTGCTCCACAAAAAAAGAACAAATGCTGACAACAAGCCAGCAAGCTCATGAAGAAGCTAGATCCTTAACTAAAGAAGTGAGTAAGACTGACCGACAATATAGTTGGTTAAGTGATTTTTTTAGTAGTTATTATTTTCCTATAAATATTTGTATTAATCATATACAGGTATATCATCATACAAAATCATACAGTTACAGTCACATGAGTCTATAATAGGATATACAACATAACAATAATCACATCATCTACAATAACTAAAATCAGTATATACTTTTGTTGTTATCTTATCTAAAAGCATCCTTGTACTATGTCGTTATTTTCTATAGCCCATTTGGTCATTATGAAGTCCAGTAAGGATGGGCTTGTGCCTCCCCTTACTGAGGACCTCTGTACTATACTTATCCATTCTATTATGGGAGGTTAATCTCTACGCTTTCAGTATGTGAATATGATTCTCTTGGCTGCATTCAATACAGCAAAAAGCATCCCTTTCTGATACTTCTCCAAAGTGGGTTTATTCATATATAATAGATATAATTCTCTGGTCAATATAACATTAAAAACTTCCTACAGATTTTCTCCATTTAAGTCTCAGATATCTCAAATTGTCTGACCTGTATGCATCCTTCTTTTAGCCATTCCTTAAAGTAACTTTGTGGTAATGTCAGCACAGTTGCTTTGATGTGGAACGAGTGCAAAACTGGCACTGGTCTAGTGCTAAGGGCCTTTCCTATTATCCATCTGCCCCAAACGTTTAAGAGTGTGGACCATAACAAATGTTGTACCACCTTTTCTAGGTCTAGCTACAGGTTGGATACAGCACATGTGTGCCACATTAAGGGATGGACCTCTCTATTGCTCTATCTCAATCCATAATATTCTCTCTGCATTAGATTTATACTAATCAGGCAACGTTGATAATACTGTAGCCACATGATAAGTATTAAAATTAGATGGGCCTAGTGCTCCTGCTTGAGAAATGCATGTCATGGAATTTTTGCCTGTTCTAGATTTCCTTGTGGACCATATAAACATTTAAAACATTATATACAGATGTGCTGGAACGTACAAAAAAGTCATCATTATGTGCATAATATTTTTCCAATGTGCAGATTGATCCACTGGTAACATAGCACAGAAATATTACATATACAGTCAGGTCCATAAATATTGGGACATCGACACAATTCTAATCTTTTTGGCTCTTTACACCACCACAATGGATTTGAGATGAAATGAACAAGATGTGCTTTAACTGCAGACTTTCAGCTTTGATTTGAGGGTATTTACATCCAAATCAGGTGAACGGTGTAGGAAATACAACAGTTTGTATATGTGCCTCCCACTTTTCCACCAAAAGTAATGGGGCGATTGGCTGCTCAGCTGTTCCATGGTCAGGTGTGTGTTATTCCCTCATTATCCCATTTACAAGGAGCAGATAAAAGGTCCAGAGTTCAAGTGTGCTATTTGCATTTGATCAACACATCAAAGAAAGAGGAAGTTGGAGTGTTAACTGGGGTCTTTTATACTGTTTAGTGTTTACTGATTGGCTGTTTTACTATCAGTAAGTTTAACTCTTTTTCTGCTGGAGGTTTATCAGTAACGAAGGTTTATGCAAATACTCGCCTCCTGTCTTTAATAAAATTTAGATTATTTATACACCAAGGCTAGAATAATCCCTAATTATACAATACAGTTTTTTTTCCAAACCGCAAATACCATAACCTGAGTTTAAAATCGTACACAATTACTAAACATTTACTAAAATATAAATAAAATAGTGGTCTGAGTAGATGCCTGATATCATGACATACGTAACTTAACTACCTCAAATAAAGTTCAACTTTTAATGACTTTGTTCTTTATCCCACTTTTTCTATCCACTACAAAGTAGTGATGGTCTTACTGCAGTACCTTGCACTGCTGTTGAGAAAGAAGCTTGGAGCCTTTCATTGACTCCTCAGCAACTTTACCATGTAGTGATTAGTAAGACTAAGACTTGCACTGTATTTACTAGTTATGTTAGTAGAGAGGTCTGCCTAATGTCCTTTAGTGTTGGGATAATCTTATGGGAATTTTCTTGAGCAGCACCTTTAATGTTAAATTGAATAATGTACGCACTGACTAAATATGAAAGGAAATGGATATACCGAGTATTTAATACAGCAATTACTAGAAATAATTAAGAAGAAAGCTTTAATTTTGTATTTTTTTTTTTACATCAACTGTAGTGTATTTTTTTAAAACATTTTTGTATTTCACAGGTCCTTCTGCAATAGATTTCGGAGCAGTCTGTGTTGGCTCCATATCTATCAAAGAAATGAGTATTATTAATCGCCTGCCCACATACATCTGGGTTCAGGTAGAAATAGATTGTGAGGAGCTTGTGCAAATCAGTCCATTGTCTCATGTCATGCCACCCATGTTAAAGACTCAAATCCATGTAGTGTTTGATACAAGTTCCTTGGGGACATTTAAGAAGTAAGAACAAATTGTAGTACTACTCATGTTTTTTTTTTTTTTATCACAGGGATATTTAATGTATAGCTCTCAAGCTGACATTAAACTATACTTCCCATGATTCACAGGATTTTTAGTTGTTTGGCAGCATGCTAACTACCTATAATGTCACATACTTTCCCTAAAAACAAGCCATTGTTCAGTTACAAATGAGATGAACGTACCGTGGTTCTGTAGTGGAGCCCCAATTTGCAGAAGCGACAGCCCTTGCCAGACACCACAATACTGGAGAATATGATAGGCTGCAGTAGTGATATTGGGCACGAGTGCCAGTAGAAGAATCGTCAGGAGGAAGCCGGGTCGGGGAGCCAGAAGGTAGAAGAATTGGTAAACAGGCCGGGGATGGGTTTCCAGAAGACAGAATAAACCAGGGAGGAAGCCAAATCACGGGAACCAGAAAGCAGGAGAATCCAAATAGATAAGCCGGGTCAGAATCAGGTACTGGTAAGGTTTAGAGTGAACGCCAGGGAACAATAGTAATGGTACTAATGAACACAGGAACAAGCTTAGTAATACTCAAGCAATTTGTTAAAATGCGCGCCTCCGTTTTAAAGGGCTATAGCCCCGCCCCCCGTGACGTGTGATACGTGCGCCATGCTGCCCGTCTCCATAGCGACGCTTGGGACAGAAAAGCTACTGAATTGTTGCGCGCGCGAGTTGCCATTGCCGCGCGCACTAAGCGGGGGATCCGACGGCGAGGGACACTGGAGCTACGAGGACCCGATCGTGGGATCCTTCTGGTGACAGATCTGGTAGGGTGGTGACGGGAGGTGTCTTTGCGGACCTTACAACAAATGTAATAGATATATACCAGTAACAATAAAATTAGATATAAGGACATGGGTAATATAGAACCACCCTAAGCTGGCTGTGCCAGTCGAGTAAAGTTATACATTTGCCATAATGTGTTCGTTACCACTACCCACAGTTTCTCTGACCACTTTAGGAAGCTGTTGTCCATGGCCCTTGTCTTGTGCAACTAAATAAATAGTAACATAAATGTAATATAAAAGCATACATTTTTAGTTGAGAAATGATTTGCTACTGCTTATTCATTCTATCCTGTCCACATTTTTCTAAAGACAAATTTTCCTTGTATCATCTTAAAGACAACATTTGAAGGTCCTTAGAAACCTATTATCCTCCATGAACCACAGTCTGATAACTACTGATTAAGGAACATGATTTTCTGTTCCACCGATAAGACATACTGGAGCATAGGTACTTTGTTACATTGTGAGCGCTATCCATTCAGATTTCAGCAGGTTATACAAACCAATAAACATGCAAGAGATAAACATGAGGCTATCCTGAACATAAGATAAGGTACAAATGAAGTATGAATATTTTACAGAAGATACAAATATGGGCAGACTACATGGGCTGAAAGTTTATTGTCTGCCAACAAATTATGTTGGGGTTACATAGAAAGAGCAATTTTATGGCAAGACAGGAGGCTTCATATTTGCATAATCCTTCTTTACTGAAACCTCCAGCAACAAAAGAGTTAACAGAGTTGTAAAGATTCAACCAATAGAAACAAACACAGGATGCATATATAAACCCCCTCAGATACTTCCTCTTCCTCTTTCTTTGCTGCTAGCCTCCAGGTGAGCACCTTCCACACTAGAGTGTTTCTCTGTCTCACTCTACAGTTTATTTTATCTATACTTCAGATTGCTTTATTACTGTGTATTGGGTGTTTTTGTCACCTTATTGTGTGTTTCCTTCACAGGTTATTCCTTAGTTTTAGGGATCAACACCTCTAATGGGGTTCTCTTTTTACACCAATAGCGGCAATACCACTTTCCACACACACACCTCACCATTTTATGTTTTTCTCTAATATGTGGCCCATTCAGCCCCTCTTTTGGGCAACCCTGATGCCTGCACTGCCAGGTTGAGCCGTTGGTTTTTGATCTATATATCTATAGTTATAGATATATATAGATATAGATAGATATAGATAGATATGATATTATTGTTGGGGGCACACATACCACAAACTGCTCTGTGCAAGGGCGTGGCCCCCTCTTTCTACTGACCTGAGAGTCTACCACATCCCACATATATTTAGTAAACCAAGTTATAAAGGGATATTTACTTCTGGGATCTAGCTCCCATATTTCATTCTTGGCAGTTTCCCCTGACAATTTTAAACCCCTCCAGGTTTATTTGCTTGATGCAGCAGCATGTTTAAAGTGATATAACCCCCCTTGGGGGTTTGAATAATTGTTTGACCTGTATGCATCTGGCACGGGCAGGGCTCTCGGCCGAGCCTTGATGTGGGAGTATGGGTGTGAAAGGGGCGAAACGTCACTTTCCCTGCAGGGCACAAAGCAACCACCACGACCCCCCAACAGTCACTCCCAAAACTCCTAGCTAAAAGAAAAAAAAGCTGCCACCACTAAGACATATGGGCGTCTTTAGTTACCCCCAAAAACACAGTAAAATTGCAGTATACACACAAACTCTTACTGACCAAATATCTAGCAAATTAACCCCTTAGTAACGTGATATAAAAAGGCTTCCTCTAGGCTGAATTCGATTAGAGAGCAAGAGACAAAACTGATTAAAAATATTTAATCTGAGTAAAATAAGCCACAGTGCTGTTACACAAAAATGTAGATAAAAAGAGACATAGAAATAAATGCAAGTACATAAACAGTTTAAAATAAAAAGGACAAAACAGAAATGATCATACCACAGGTGGTTCCTGGAGTCTAGCGTTGTTGTGGCTTTTGATGGTAAAAATGACTCTCCCTCATGAACCCTTGCACACCACTATATCCCCCTCTGTCCCTAGCTAAGACAGCCCCACTTTGTCACCTGAAAAGAGGATGGGCATAAGTGGCTTAGCAGATTATGACATCCTGAAGGCGGGGTCATAACTGCTAAACTTTTGCCTTACAACACAAAATATGTAATAGAAGGTTCCCTGTGTGTGGCATAATTATGACACTGGACTCATCTTAATACCCTGTTCCAGCCGGTCAGTTTAAGATCACACATGATATGTATGCACCTAGCCCAAATGTCATATTTTCATATCTCCCATGCCATCCGCCACCTCCTATAACTGTTTGGTGTGCCTCAAAAGCCTGGACCATGCTGATTTCAAATATATATTGATTATGAACCTCATCCAAACCTGTGTCCAGATACAGCAATTTCTAGAACTATGTGGGCATTTGTTTCTGATCTCTGGGCCAAATGTATCCTGGGACCCCCTAGGGTTGGTTGATGCCACAATGTCTGATTTTGGTACTGTAGTACAGGATACAATTGCTAATTGCTACAATTACCAACAGAGTTTGCCTGGGATGGATATGCATAGGCCCATTTGCTGTTCCCTAGAAAATGTTAATTAGTAATTAGTCTACAAAGGAACGTATTAGACAATAGGACTCTAGAACACACACACCATTGAATATGAAAACACACACCACAGAATATGAAATACAGGACCTGTATAGGCCCAAATCATGCCTTAGCATGACAACATCCTTCTTTTAAAGTAACAGTGGTAACGTCAGCACAGTTGCTTTGATGTGGAATGGGTGCAAAACTGGTACTGGTCTAGTGCTAAGGGCCTTTCCTATTACCCATCTGCCCAAAACGTTTAAGAGCGTGGACCATAACAAATGTTCTACCACCTTTTCTAGGCCCATCTGTAGGTCGGATCCAGCACATGTGTGCCACATTAAGGGATGGACCTCTCTATTGCTCTATCTCAATCCATAATATTATCTCTGAATTAGATTTATACTAATCAGGCAACACTGATAATACTGTAGCCACATGATAAGTATGGAAATTAGATGGGCCTAGTGCTCCTACAACGAGAAGTGCATGTCATGGAATTTTTGCCTGTTCTAGATTTCCTTGTGGACCATATAAACATTTAAAGTATTATATACACATGTATTATGCATTGCATATAATTAACAGAGTTCTAAGAAATGCTGGAATGTACAAAAGTCATCATTATGTGTAGAATATTTTTCCAATGTGCAGATTGATCCACTGGTAACATAGCACAGAAATATTACATATATATTTAAAAAACAAACAATAGTAAGATTAATAAAATGCCGTTGTCATTAGTTATTTTGGGAAACGAAGGAATCATGAATGTTGTACTCTGTATATTTACTAGTTATGTTAGTAGAGATGTCTGCCTAATGTCCTTTAATGTTGAGATAATCTTATAGGAATTTACTTGAGCAGCACCTTAAAAGTTAAATTGTATAATGTATGCACTGACTAAATATGAAATGAAAAGGATATACCTAGTATTTAATACAGCAATTACTAGAAATAATTAAGAAGAAAGCTTTAGTTTTTTTTTGTTTTGTTTTTACAGCAACTGTACTGTATTTTTTTTATTTTTGTTTGTATTTCACAGGTCCTTCTGTAATAGATTTCGGAGCAGTCTGTGTTGGCTCCATATCTATCAAAGAAATTAGTATTATTAATCGCCTGCCCACATACATCTGGGTTCAGGTAGAAATAGATTGTGATGAGATTGTACAAATCAGTCCATTGTTTAATGTCATGCCGCCCATGTCAAAGACTGAAATCCCTGTAGTTTTTGAGACAAGTTCTTTGGGGATGTTTAAGAAGTAAGAACAAATTGTAGTACTACCCATGGGATTTGTAATGTATAGCTCTCAAGCTGACATTAAACTATACTTCCCATGATTCACAGGATTTATAGTTGTTTGTCTGACACTATAGGTAGTTAGCATGCAGCCACTTTCCCTAAAAACAAACCATTGTTCAGTTATAAATGTAATAGAGATATACCAATAACAATAATATTAGAAATAAGGACATGGGTAATATAGAACTACGCTAAACTGGCTGAGCCGGTCGAGTAAAGTTATACATTTGCCAAAATGTGTTAGTTATCACCACCCACTGTTTCTCAGACCACTTTAGGAAGTTGTTGACCATGGTCCTTGTTTTGTGTAACTAAATAAAATAAAAAAAACAAATGTAATACAAATCATCAATTTTTAGTTGAGAAATGATTTGCACCTGGTTATTCATTCTATCTCCACATACATTTTTCTAAAGACAAATTCTCCTTGTATCAGCTTAATGATGCTCGTGGAGCTGTCTAAGTGCAAGAGGCCTTGACAGGGTGAGAAGGGTTAATGTGTTTTCCCACGTCACAGCTTGGGGAGGGGTCTTTTAAATAGACCCCTTCATCTTAGGATCTTTCAGATTTTAACTGACAGGCAAAGTGATAGTTGTGTGGTAATACTCACTCCTGTCAGTTTGCTTGTTTTTCTTTGTTTTTCAGGATGGAAACGGCTCTGGACACCATGCTGAAGGCGATTTGAGCATCTGCGCTGAACGGAGGTTTTGGATGGATCATCTTCAGCCGGTTATATATGCAGTGGGCCCGACGGATGAGGCGGAATGGAGGGCACAAGGGAGGACCAGGCCCCCCACAACGACTGAGCCCAGAGGATGTCTTCAGAAGTGGGAGAAGGAGGAGCAGTTTGCCTGTCGCCACCCGAAGCAGCAAGAAGGCCTGAGGATCCTGGCTGCTGTCACCAGAAGGCCCGGAAGGGGGCCTGCACTGACCATCGATGGCGGGGACACGCCAGGAGCAGAAGGCACGGAGGCCAGGGCCTGCAGGACATCCTTCACTGAATCTGGTGAGCAGTGCTAGGTCGGTGGCGGGGCCAATCGGCGCTCTGGCCACGCGGTCGGGTACCGGTGGCAGGCGGGGATCCCTGTCTTGGAGACCTCAGGTCACATGGCGCGGGCTCCCCCATGCGCACAGAGAGGGCGCTCTCAGCCACAGGATAGTGCAGGCAGGACACCGCGGGCCTCAAGGGCTGACAAGGCAGGGTGGCGCGGAACCAGGTCCACATGGCCCTGCTGGGGGGGCCACTTCACAGGGGGGCTTACTTGCACTTCCAGGGGTCCTGATGATGGGCGGAAGGGCCAGCGGGGCCGCTCCCAGGCGATCTCCCTGTTGCCAGCAGGACCACCCTGACGTTGGATACCCGGTCTGTCTCCTCTCACCCTGGGGGGCATTACAGGACAGGCATCTCCAGGTCCCCAAGCTCATGTAGCAGCTTGGCTAGCGGACTGAGTTGCCCTATCGGTGAGAGCAGTAGAATTTCGGGCAGTAGGCGGAGGTGCTTCCAGGGTAGCCACCAGGCTCGCTCGTGATGAACGTGATGTTCACCCAGCCCACAGGTTCGGGGGTGTGGGGGCAGGTTGACTGTGTACCCTTCAAGCAAAATGGGGTCTGGGATGATGGGCGTGCCGATCTGTCGAGGACGAGAGGATGGTCGGTGTCCTCCCTTCACGGTACCCACACCCCTTTGGAGGTTCGGTGGTCACTGGAAAGAGGCCCTGGGGGTTCACGGGCCCAGCAGAGGGACTGAAAATACAGCTGTCCCAGTCAGGTGGAGAAACAGATCCAGTACAGGAACTAAATACTTTGGACAGACTCTCTGGCAATAACGTTGTGAATTTGTCACGGAGAGAACTGACAGAAGATCAGATTACGGTATTATCTAGGGGCCTTTCTTTTTGCCCCACTGTACACTTTGATCTGTTTAATACCATACTAGATGTTAACCCCTTAACGACAGATGACGTGCCAGGCACGTCACGGCAAATGCCTGGCACGTCATGCACTAAACTGAGTAAAGAAAGCGACCAGCGGTCGCTTTCTTTACTCTAACGGTGTTGCTACAATGCCTCTAGGTAGAGGCATTGTGCAACACCCCCCAAATGTGCAGGGGCGCGCTACGATCACTCCACGGAGTGATCGTAGCAGCCATTTAAAAATGGCTGCGCCGGCTGCACACATGTGCTTAGAAAGCGAACGATCGTTCGCTTTCTAAGCATCTCCGGTGTTGTTAAAGTGCCTCGCCAGCGAGGCACTTAACAACACCGTTCTGCTCCCCAGAGCCGATGGTGGTCGCTCTCCTGAGCGACCCCATCGGCTCAGTAGAAGGGAACGCTGCCTGTACAGGCAGCGCTTCCCTTCTAATGGCAAGAGCATCGGAAGTGAAAGTATTTCACTTCCGATGCTCTAGGGGGAGCCAATCGATGCCGGCACAACAGATCTATGTGATCTGTGTGCAGGCATGTATGGTAAGTGCTCTGATGAGCACTTATCATACTGTCAAAGGCAATATTAGCAAATATTGCCTTTGACAAGTATTGATCTGCCTCCCTCACCTTACTAGTTATAGTAAGGGAGAGAGACAGATCAGATAAAGTAAAAAAATAAAATAAAATAATAAAACAAATATTTAATAAAATTTTAAACACCAAGGGCTTTTATAAAAGCCATTTAACCCCTTCCCTGCCATTGATCGCTGTGTACGCAGTGATCATACACAGCAGCACATTTTTTGCTGTCTGTGCATTTTTTAGGGGTTAATTTTTTTTACTGTAATTCATTACAGTATAAAAAAAAGCTCTTTTAAGAGAGATTAACCCCTTTCTTGCTGTAGATCACTGCCTAAGCAGAGATCTGACGCAAATGCAGCAATCTTGCTGCAGAAGCATTTTTAATTTTTTTAAAACTTTTTTATTACACCCGTCACGTGTTAATTATACCCGCTAGGGGACTACGTTTTTACGTATTTTTTTTTTTAAATAAGAGCTATTAACCCCTTCCTTGCCGTATATCACTTCCTAAGCAGCACATATGGTCACTGCCTAAGCAGTGCATATGGTCACTGCCTAAGCAGCGCATATGGAGCAATCTAGTCGCAGAAGGATTTTTTTTTTGCTATCAGCATTTTTTTTTTCAGACTCGCTAGGGGTTAATTATACCCACTAGGGGATTACGTGTATTCCTTTTGAAGCTGTCTGAACACGTGTATAGCGATCAGTAACAGCCGATCAGTGGCAAAGGTGGTTTGGTGATTTCTCAGATGAGCATCACCATTCGTCTGGTTCGATCAATATTGGTAAATATTGTTCTGACCCATATGGATCTGCCTCCCTCTCCTCACTTGAGTTTTAGTGAGGGAAAGAGACAGATCTGTATAACATAATTTTTTAAATGTAATAAATTAAATAAAATGTTAAAAAAATTGTGAGTCCCAAGGGCTTTTATAAAAGCCATACCCTTTGTATAGTGTAGTGTATTAACCCCTTCCCTGCCACTGATCACTGCACAGCAGAATTTTTTTTCTTGTCTGTGCATTTTTAGGGGTTAATTTTTTTGTACAGTACTACAAAGGCTCTTATAAGAGCTATTAACCCCTTCCTTGCTCTACATGTCAAATTCCAAGTTTGAAAATCAAAAAGCGCACCTCTCAAATGTAGCCTTTCAACACCCAAAAAAGCTGACAAAGCTATGCATGGGTGGTATCCCTGTGCTCGGGAGATGTTGCTGAACATATATTGTGGTATTGTTTGTCAGTGACACATACCGAAATATGTGAATTTGTGTCTAAAGTACAATGTATGTGGGAAAAAATACACAATAAAATGACTACCACAAACTTTGACAAAGGCTGGTGGTAGAATTGGTGCATGGAAAGTGTTAAAATAACACCATTTAAAATAGCCTAGGGTGTCTACTTTTACAAAATATATACTTTTTGGGGTAAAATACACTGTCCTACTTTAAAAAAAAGTCCCAAATGAAAGATGGGCTCAGGCTGGCTACACGTCAATATTCCAAGTTGAAAATGCGCACCTTCACAATGTGGCCCTTTTAGCCCCCAAACAACCCAACAAACCTATGCATGGGTGGTATCCCTGTACTCAAGAGATGTTGCTGTACACTTATTGGGGTGTTATTTGGCAGTGACACATACCAAAATCTGTAAATTCATGTCTGAAGTACAAGGTTTGTGAAAAAAAACCACAAAAAAATGACTACCACAAACTTTGACAAAGGCTGGTGGTAGAATTAGTGCATGGAAAGTGTAAAAATACCACCATTTGAGATAGCCTAGGGTGTCTACTTTAAAAAAATATATGGGTTGATGTGGTAAAATACACTGGCTGGTTTCAAATATGTCCCAAATGGGACATGGGTGCAGGCTGTCTGCATGTCAAAATTTCAAATTGGAAAACCAAAAACTTCACCTCCCAAATTTGGCCTTTTACCCCCCAAACAATCCAACAAACCTATGCATGGGGGGTATCCCTGTACTCAAGAGATGTTGCTGAACACTTATTGGGGCGTTATTTGGCAGTGACACATACCAACATCTGTAAATTCATGTCTGAAGTACAAGGTTTGTGAAAAAAAACACAAAAAAATTACTACCACAAACTTTGACAAAGGCTGGTGGTAGAATTAGTGCATGGAAAGTGTTAAAATACCACCATTTGAGATAGCCTAGGGTGTCTACTTTTAAAAAATATATGGGTTGATGGGGTAAAATACACTGGCTGGTTTCAAATATGTCCCAAATGGGACATGGGTGCAGGCTGTCTGCATGTAAAAATTTCAAGTTGGAAAACAAAAAACTGCACCTCACAAATTTGGCATTTTAGCCCCCAAACAACCCAACAAACCTATGCATGGGTGGTATCCCTGTACTCAGGAGAAATAGTAGAATCTATTTAGCATGTTTTTTCGTTCGCTATTGTCGATGAGGAGAAGTTGTTTCAAATAAAAACAAAGACATTTGTGTATTTTTTTTTTTTTTTACCATATTTTATTATTTTTTTTTAATAATATGATAAGATATGATCAAAAATATGGCATCCATAGAAAGCCCTTTTTGTCCCGATAAAAACAATATATAATATGTGTGGGTACAGCAAATGACAAAGAAGAAAATTACTGCTAAACACAAACAGCACAGAAATGTTAAAATAGCCATTGTCCAGAAAGGACAAAAATGTTTCAAAGGCTCTGTCCTTAAGGGGTTAATAGATTTATCCGTAAGGTTACTCTTTACAAATTTTTCTGTGACAATGTCAATGAATCAACGTATGCAAATGTAGATAATGGATCTGATATCAGCCTGTCTCTGCTTTCAACTCATTCTGACTTGGAGGTAGAGACAGATGGGACTGATGTTTTTGTCTGTGATCATCCTACTTTGATGGGCACAAAAGGTGCCACTGATTCACCAGTGATGGGAAGTAATGCCAATACCCACGAGTATTATGATTTAAATGTAGATTCCCAGATACGATCAGAAGCTGTAGATCCTTCTATGGATTGTTTGGCTGGTGCTCTATCTGACTTCTGTGACAATTGTGACTTAACTACTTTAGAATCGCTTTCTATGGAGTCAGATAGGGCTCAGCTTATTACTGCCCAGAAGAGGAAAACCTTTTCAAAACTAAGTCGAAATTTTATCCGATGCACTTTAGAGGAGAAAGTATACAGTTGTTCCAACATGTGGTAGAACAGGAACTTACTGCCCTGGACTACAATATTAAGAAGAAACAACTAAATAACAGAGGCAGTAGGACAAAATGTGATAACTTAACAGAGGGACAGGGATGTGCCCTAAATACTCTAATCAATGATGATACTATTGTAATTCGAAATGCGGATAAGGGGGGAGCAGTTGTCGTTCTGGATAAGAGTTATTACATGTCAGAGGCTAAATCTCAACTAGAGGATAGACAAACTTATTTAGAACTTAAATCTAATCCTACCAAAAAATACAATAAAGAACTTTTGAATCTTCTGAACTCTGCAGTCGCAGATCAGATTTTATCTGAGAGTGAAAGAGATTACATGTTCAATGATAAACCCATCACTCCCATTTTCCATCATCTCCCAAAGATCCATAAGGATGATATTAATCCTCCTGGCCGCCCCATTGTGGCTGGCATTGGCTCTTTGGGAGAAGGCTTGTCCAAGTTTGTGGACTTTCATCTTCAGCCATTGGTTAAAAATCTTAAAGGCTACATACAAGACACGAAACATGCCCTAATTAAATTGGAGGAAGTAAAATGGCACTCGAACTATGTGTGGGCCACTTTGGATGTTGCTTCACTTTACTCTTCAATTCCACATGAATTCGGTTTACAAGCTGTCCATTACTTTTTAAATAACTTTAGTGGATACTCACTAGTCCTTTCTGATGAATGCTATCTCTTTTTTACTTACTCGTAATTTCTTTTTATTTGACAATACATTTTTCCTCCAGATTCGTGGAACCGCGATGGGCACATCTTTTGCCCCCTCATACGCCAACCTATTTTTGGGGTGGTGGGAGCGGTTCCAAGTCTTTGGGGATGACAATTTGTTTAGATCCTATGTGGTATGGTACGGCCGCTACATTGATGATCTACTATTGATTTGGAATGAGAGTGTTATGGAATTGGAATTAGATGTCTAAACAACAATAATGTCAACTTAAAGTTTACTCACAATACGGATTCACTAACGATCTCTTTTTTAGATATACAATTATCTCATGTTGGGAACAAAGTTAAAACAGTAAGTTATAGAAAACCTTCTGCAGGGAATACTCTCCTACGTTTTTCCAGCTGTCATCCTCGTCATGTAACCTGTAATATACCACTAGGCGAATTCCTGCGAATTAAACGCAATTGCAGCTCAGACACAGACTTTGAGTCACAAGCAAAACAGGTGAGAGAGAGATTCTTAAAGCGAGGTTATCCTACTGAAATCATTAACAAAGCTTACATTAAAGCGAAACATAGGAAAAGAGACACTCTTTTAGTAAACAACAAGACACCTAAACAATCATTAAAATCTACAAAAAGAACTCTAAACCCCAAAAGGAACACCTTTAACTCCAAAACATCCTACACTAAAAGAGATAATCATGTCAATACTGTTGTTAAACATGAGGAACAATCTGATGATAAAGATAATAGCCCTATAGCCTTCATCACTAACTTCAGTCTAGAATTCAATAAAATCAAAGATATTATTAAAAACAATCTTTCACTGCTTAAAGCAGACAAAAAATTACAAACTTCGTTTTCACAATTTAAGGATATTCGTTTTGTCTCCCGCAAGGCAAAATCTCTACAGAGTGCCCTTGCCCCAAGTTATGTTTCAACTCAACCCCTTGATGGAGTTAGCCACCAGTCCAACACTTGGTTGCGAGTCACAGGAATGTACCCATGTGGTAACAGGAGGTGTGCTTGCTGTAAATACGTAATTAAATCCAAAACCTTTAGTTCTTTTTCAAATAAAGCCTTTTTCTCAAAGAAGGATTATATCAATTGTGATTCCAGTAAGGTGATATATCTTGTAACATGTGGAAAATGTGATATGCAGTATATTGGTCGCACAAGCAGAAAATTAAGAGAACGTATGAGGGAACATACATCTGATATTAGGTGTGACAATCGAAAATCCACCATTAATTGTCATTTTCGAAACTGCAATAATGGAGACTTGAAATATTTTATTTGCATGGCAATAGAACGGTGCAAATTGTGACCCAGAGGAGGAGACTTGAATGTGCTGTTGGCCAGGAGAGGGGCATTTTGGATCTTTAAAATGGGCACTAGGGTCCCAACAGGTATGAATAAAGAATGGGAACTTAATTGTTATATTGACTAAACTAGACTATATTATACTGCTTGTCGCTTCTTTCCTCATGTATATATGGTTTGCTATTATGAGATCATGTTATGTGTTTGATAATAATGTGCACACACACTGTACCTTTAAGTTCTCCACAGCAATACTTGCGGGTATCTGATGTGTTTGAGAGGGCTCTCTCTGGCACTGTGTGCATGAGGGATTTCCCTCTCCCACATCAGATATCAAATAAAAGACTTAGGAAATTGAAACTTATTGGATTAATATTCAACTAATATTTTCTATAAAGTCTGACATTTATGCTTTTACTAGTTCAACTGCCTTTTTGATATACATTTCGCCACTTTAAGGCTGTTCATTACTATAATTGTTTTTTGTTGTTTTTAACGGGTGTGGTTAGGTCTAACCTGAACCAATCCAGGTTGTGGGAAGTACCTCCACTACCCTTTTTAAACAGACTCCCTGTTTGAGGTATATGTCTATGATTAAGCCGTGTGGCGAAACGCGTGAGATTGTATCTCTCCAACTATGATTTTAATATTCTATCAATAAACTTTGCTTTTTATGGCTTCATACAACACTCCGGTTTTGGACTTCTTTTGGATTTACTGAAAAAGGGTTGAAAAGGTGCGTATACTTGCTTGCTGAATTCCTTACTCCTTACTACCAGTCAGGTGGTTTGTCATGGTGCATCTGGCGGGGTCCATGTTACCTGTAGTGAGGACAGGCGATGGGAGAGCTTGCATGACGGTTCTTCCAGGTGGTGTATTTCTTCTTCTAGGATCAGGAGCCCGGTCCCCAAAGAAGTACGTCTCCATTCTCTCTTGGATGGAGATGACAGGACAAAAGATTCAGCTCAAGCAGGGATGGACGTTCTGACGGCAGCCTCGTACCTATGGCCACGGCTGGCTTGGGCGGTGAGTCCTCTATTACACCACACCAGAGGGATCTTTTACACGATCTTATTGTTTTAATGGATTCCTGGGGGATGACAGGGCAGGGGGGCAGGCCGAGGGCCGTGTCGGTTGTTTTGGAGTTGGACAGGGAGTCGGGGGTTGTGTGCCAGAGGCATCCCAGCGGAACGGTTATGTGTCTTTCTCGGGGCCCGTTAGGAGTGCATTTAAAATCAGAAATCAAGGAGAAGGTTTGGAGGGAGGAATATGTTCATATATTTTCTCTCCTCCCCCTTGAGGAGTACATTGATCTCAAGGAAGAGGATAAGAAGGTGCCCTGAACTTTGCACCGGCCATTAATAAAAAAGGCGTCTTCTGGGTATTTAACAATAGCCAATGTAAGTGGGGGGCGACCTTTAGGTTCTAGCATGAGTGCGCAGCCTGCGGAGTATCCCACAGATACAGCAGGTATTTCAAGCAGGATAAGTTGCCAGCTGGTGGTGCAGGGGGTTCAGGTTCCGGGGCAGCTGCCACGGGGCCGCTCCCCAGTGAATCTTGATGCAGTGCTTCCTTGGCTAAGCTGCTACACTAATAAAGTGGATGCGGAGTTGCCTCAGGACAGGTTTTTACATGGCTTCTACATTCCGTTTTCTTCCAGAGTAGCGGGCCACTCTCTTAGAAATTTGAAATCTGTTGCGGCTTTTCCAGATGTAGTGAGGGACAAATTGCAGATAGAGTTGTTGCTAGGGAGAATGGCGGATCCCTTTCAGACCCCCCCTATTGATAACCTACAAATTTTGCCTTTGGAGTGGTCCCTAAAAAGGAAGCAGGGAAGTATAGGTTAATTCTTAATTTGTCATACCCGGTAGGGGTGTTCGTTCAATGATGACATTGGGAAAGAACTGTGTTTGGTCTCCTATGCATCATTTGACCTGGCGGTCAAGTTGGTAAAGAAGGCCGGGCCCGGCCTATTATGGCGAATGCAGACATTTAGCCGCAGCTCATCATGGTGGCCAGCAGCTATGGGCTTTTTGGGGGCTCATCTTGAGGTCAAATGGTTTGGTTTCAGGGGATTTGGTTAGGGGGGATGTGTTAGCAAATGAATCAATTCTGCAAAGTAGTGCGAGGAGGCTGGATGTAGTTCCTTTTCATGCTAGGGGGAAGGATTTAGGGCTTGTTCCACAGTAGATTTTGGTTTGTACCATGAAACAGGACATCAATAGGCTGAGGGACTGGGTACCAGGGTTGGCAGTGGTCTGGTCTGAGAAAGTGCCCAGGGTTCAGTGGAGGCATGCTAACAGTAGGATCAAAATCAATCATCTGATGTCGGCCTTTATCATGAAGATGGGAGGGGTTGTGGTTTGGCACAGAGTTGGAGGCACAGTTGCCAGGGTACTACAGGGCAGACAGTGTTCACCTATCGGACATTGGTCTCGATTAACTTAATATGGGCTTCCAGTCTAGGTTGGAAAGGGCGCTGTTTATGGCTGAACCCACACGGCTTAAGGTATCAATGACTGGGTTTGTGGCAGGGGTTTAGGAGGTAGTGGGGGTTGGAAGATCTGATTTAGGTCTAGGAATGGCTGTCATCAGGAAACGGGTCCTGTGGGGGTTATCATTATAGGTGGGTATGAGCTGGCCTGTGGCTCACTGCCCGAGTGGTATAGAGGCATCTCAGTATGCCTCCATAAAAGGTAAACTCAGGAATTACACTTTATTGTTTAAACAATATGTTATGTTTATGTATGGGGGCCATTGTCTTAGTATATTGGATAAATGGGGGGGGAAGGAATGTTATGTGTTGGCAATGACCTTACAATGTTATGTATAGCCTTTTGAGAAAATATATTTATTAAACAGCTGTGGCCTTATTTTCACCCTTAAATCTGTGTCTGAGTTGTCATTAGAAAAGGTCAAGAAGTTTTATCTTGAATGGGTCCCGAGAATCCGACGATGCCTATGTCAAGACTACATTTGAAGTTCCTGAGAAACCTATTATCCTCCATGAACCACAGATAACTACTGATTAAGGAACATGACCTCAGCCACTTTGTTACATTGTGAGTGCTATCCATTAAGATTTCAGCAGGTTATACAAACCAATAAACATGCTAGGGATAAACATGAGGCATAAGATAAGGTACAAATGAAGTAAGAATATTTTACAGAAGATACAAATATGGACAGACTACATGGGCTGAAAGGTTATTGTCTGCTGACACATTCTTTAGGGGTTACATATAAAGAACAATTGTGAGGCAAATGGAGGAATCTATGGTTCTATTTAAGACAAGATGTGGACTGTTATTTGGCCCAATGTGACACTGTGGAAACCGTTTTTGGCAAAATTTGCACTATAGAAATGCATGTGGGTGAATATGGCACTGTGGAAATTATAATTATTATTATTAAAGCTGTTTGAGTGAATAAAGAGGGCTAGAACTTATAGCAGAAGGCAGAGTAGTTGCCATAGCACATGCATGCATCTTTGGAAGGAGGCATGTTCCCAGATTTCAGAGACCCTAAGGTCTGCCCTGGATGAATGTGAGGATCTTTAAAAAGATGATTTTTTTAATTAAGTTTTACATGTGTCCATTTGGTTTACAGTTATGAGATAGTCACAGTTTTGAATGTCTTCTTCTTCCAGAGGCATTTTTGCCATCTTTAATTGTCTTTCATTTTAGTGCATAACCTTTTGGTGTTGGTCAGGATTTTATTTAGTAGCATAGACATCACAGCGCTCATTATTAATTGATGTGCTCATTTTCATCAGCCACATTTATGTGGTAAAATGGTTTCAAGATGCAATCCTTTGTGACCTTGAAACTCTTTTCGAGATTACATGCAATACAAAATAATAGGGAGTATAAGTGAGCTGAATGTTCTTTACAACTCATACAACCATAGAATATTTTGATTTAAGTATAAATCTGTTTTAATAATTCTGTAAAGCAGAATTGTCAAACACTATTTGATTTATTGCAGGTCTATTACTTATACTGTGAATAACAAGCATACTGGATACATTCTGATAACTGCTAAAGCAGTTCCTGTCGCCCTTGAGCTATCATCTCATGAACTTGTTCTAAAGCCCAACCACAAATTTTTATTTGAAACGGGATTTAGATCTTCAACAAGATTGTATAATCGTCGCAATCACCTGGCTGAGTTTAGCTGGAAGCCAATCATATTAGAAAAAGGAACGGCTTTCTCCATCCGTCCTGTCAGAGGTATAGTATAGTGAACCAGCACACTCTACGCCAGTAACCATCATGGTCTTTCATTTAGCGAGCGCAGTGTATGAAAGTTTATGGATTTTTTTTTTAAATTTTTCATGTTTAAAGATAGAAATGTACCACACTCCATATCTGAGAAAGTAAGCATTTCAGAAACCATAGTAATATTTCCTCTGTTTCCTATCAAATTATAGCTATTTAATAGCTATTTACCTTCTAATTGAAGGTCCTATCAAGGTTCAGAAAGGTATTTTCTGTCAGACTGTAAAGGATTAAAAAAGAAAATGTAATGTTTACGTAGCAAAGCCACTGATTAGTCATGCATTTTAAATACCGTATTTACCGTATTTGCTCGATTATAAGACGTTAATCGAGTTCTTCTTATAATCTGACCTCAAATTGAGGTCAGATTATAAGACATGGATCCAGGTCCCCAGCAGAGCTGCAGGGGACCTGGATCCCCCTCTCTGACAGCAGGGGAAGTCTCCCCTGCTTCCGCCCGGCACGACCACCGGGGCTTCTGTGCTCATCGCGCAGACATCCTCTGCTGCCCCACTAGCCACCAGGGTAAATCTAACCAGCTGTCCGTCATAATAGACTGCCATGTTGGGCAGCATGGAGGATGTGTGCACGTATCGTGCAGACATCCCCCGGCTGCCCCCACTAGCCACCAGGGATCGACTTTAAGGTGAGGGGGAGGGAGGGGGCAGAGAGACAGGGGGAGGGGGGCACAGAGACAGGGGGAGGGGGCAGAAACAGAGACAGGGCAGGGAGGGGGGCAGAGACAGAGACAGGGGGAGGGAGGGGGCAGAGACAGGGGGAGGGAGGGGGGGAGACAGAGCAACAAGGGAAGGGAGGGGGGAAGAGAGCTACAAGGGGGGGAAGAGACAGAGGGAGGGGGGCAGAGAGAAACAAGGGGGGGGAGAGACAGAGGAGAGGGGGGAATCAAAGGGAGGGGGAGAGAGACAAAGCTGGGGGCAAGGGAAAGAGAGGCAGAATTGGCACATAAAAGGAAATAAAAACAAATGCATTTTTTTGATATAATTTTTTTATTAAAAAAGCAATTTACATGTGAATATATACAAGTTTAACTTTTTTCCTATAGGGTAGTCTTATATTCAGGCTTTTAGTTTTTTTCCTAAAGGAATATCCAAAGTTTGGGGGGTCGTCTTATAATCAGGGTCGTCTTATAATCGAGCAAATACGGTAGGCATTTTGTCCTTTTTTTTTAAATTTTAAAATCACAAAGACATATTTCAATACAGCATTTGCCTGTGAAGTCCAAATTCACTTTATTGTCCTAATGAAACCTAACTTTTCTCCGTTTTTAATGACTTTTGCAAACCTGTGAGAGCAGGATGTTAGGATTGCATGATTTATTTACGCTGGGCTTGTTGTATCTGGAATGAAATAAAATAGACACGGTTCATATTTTCATAAAAATAACAACTGCTCTTTCTTTAAATTGATCCATTTTAGGCATAGTAGATGCACTGAAAGATCTTGAATGTGAAGTTGTATGGCATCCAGGTTTCAACTCCCCAGATGTAGGTGAATTCAATCTGAGTGTACAACAGGGAAATACACTGGCGCTAAAATGCATTGCTGAGGTAATTGTATGCTAGTACTGAGATGAAATGTGCTTTATACAACATCTTTCTAAGTCCATGTTCTCCCTGAGATATGCTACTTCTTTACAGGAATGAAAACTCCCTTTTACTTGTATATTTCTATTAAATTCTGCTAACGTCACAACAGACGACAGTCTGCAAAGCAGAGTTATTTAATAAAAGTCAACAATAACAATACAGGTTTTGTGCTGAACAGCAGGTAGCTATTGGAATAAATTATGCCATTGTATATGTTTTATTTATTGAATTGATGAGAAAATAACACTATGAAGAATGATTATTTAGCACATGTTATGTCATGTTAAATAATTGCTATAATTATGCCTTTTTACTTTGAAAGGCCACCTAGATTGTTATTATTCTTACAATGATATGTTCTATAAACTGTTATTTTTTATTTGCGTACATGAAATATATGACAGGATTTTTTTTTATAGCAAAGCAAAATTATGATTCTTATGTTCCATTTATTTTTCCCTTATGTGTGTGAGATTGCTAGTTGAGAGGAGACAAATGATGTTCATATAATAGGATATATTCAATTTTACAAAGGACATTTTCTTTTTATTTTACTTCGTTGTCACGTTTATAATGCATATATATTCTAAGGTTCGGTAGTAAACAAAATTTTTTTTTTTTAAATGCATTTGCAGCTTGGTTCCACAAGTGTTCAGATTACTGAACAAAGAGTGCTTTTTCACAAAGCTCCACTTGGTCTAACAACCTCCAAGGCTGCCATCATTAAGAATACAGGAATGAACCATGCATACTTTCAGGTAATGTTTAAGTAGTCTTCATGCATTTCAGCTAAAGGTGCAGTTCCACTTTGCTTATTTTATGTATGTTGCAGTTTTCTAATATATGTGAAATGCTCTTATTGATAATAATAAAATACAATTTACAGTACTCCGGTAGTTTTTCATAGAAAATAATTTCGCAAGGACCGCTAAATTCAGTGACAGATAATATTTACCACAAAGAAGGAGAAACGGCGGAGAGGACTCAGAATACAGTTTAGAAATAATTACTAAATGAAGGCTTTAATTCTTCATCATATTTGGTTTAAAAACAAATAACAAATATACATCAGCAAAATAGCTTTACACATTTCATGCCTTGGGACACTTACTCATTGGCTCTCAAGGCACAAAATGCGTAAGACTATTAAGCTAGTGGTTGTATATTTGTTATCTGTTTTTTTTTTATTGATTATGATGACGTATTAAAGCACCATTTACTTCTAAACTGGATTCTGCCTTCTCTCCACCGTTTCTCTTTCTTCATGTAAAGTTTTGTCAGGTGCTGCCAAAAGGTAAAAAAAATAGAGATTTTGCATTGGAAAGTTACTTGCTAAAGAGGGTGAGGGGAATACCCTGCCCATTTTCCCACTCTCCCACCTCAATACCTCCTTAACTCCTCCCCATTGCCTACCTGTGCTGGCTCAGGAGAGTGGTTCCCTGGTGGGAGGCAAATGTTAGGTACCCATTAATAGGAAAAATTATATGACATGGGTAGTAGTTTCTAACAGGTCAGCATGTACCTGCACAACATGGGAACTTTAGTTTCTAATACCTGGGGTGGTAAAGATTAGCCACAATTATTCCAGTCTAAACTTTGTATGGTCTTCAGCCAGTAATTACTGGCTGTATATCATGGGAGCTGTAGTCAAGTACAAATAAGTTAGGGTGTAGACCCCCATAACCCCAGTCTATAACTACAATTCCCTTGTAGTTCAGCTAGCAGTAGGACTGGTTGACTTATTGTAAATGCAGTCAACAAAAGTTAGTGTTTGTATCATAGACCCCTCTACCTCGTGTGCAGCCTTATCAATAGTTGGCTACTATTCCCATAATAATCAACTAGCAATGTTGCTTGCTCAGTATCATGGGAGGTGCAGTTGTGTAGTGTAGCTCTGCACAGCAAATATTCTGGCATTACCAAAAAGAGGCTATATACAGGGTAGTAAAAAGGGGAATAATGGGTTGAATCCAAATTAAGTAGCTATGAAGCAGTGGTGGACATCTGTTGCTACTTCAGGTGCTGTAATTACATTTTCAGCCAACCAAACACAAACAAACAAAAAAAACTCTGAAAGGATGTTTTTTAAGCATGTCTTTTTCTTGTTTTGAGCTGACTAATCTTAGTTTATTGGTGTTTATAGGTTGTGGATATAAGTCCATTGCCTGCGATGGCCATAACACCTTCTCAAGGTATAGTCCCTGAAGGCGGTCATGTTACACTACACATTTTTTTCACCCCAAGTTTACTGTTTCAATAACTGACTTTGAGTTATGCTAAACTTGTTATTTATTTAGATATGTTTTTTTAAGTATCATATTTCTATGGATGTGTATAAAAAACTGGATAGTGTTTGTAATCATTCTGTGCCATGTTGTCTCATAGAACATTAAATAAAATAAACCACTATGTGCATCATCTTCATAGGTTTCTATGACAAACTGTGAATGTAGTCTATGCTGTATTTAGATACAGTGCTGTTAATGGTTTGTTAACCTATATGATCTAAAATAATATTGAGCACTAGCAACTCTATTTTTGGTATAAGTTACTATAAGGGGCTGAAAGGAATTAATTGAAGTTGAACCTTCTAATACTTAAGCGCTTAACTTTTGGCCTGTTGGAGAAATGCAGCCCAACTGACTTAACTACCCATATCTCGTTAGTTTTATGTATAGTTTTTCTATGGTTAACAAGCTAGTCTTCACCTTTACTATAAATATATATTTTTAAAATGTATGCGGCCTAACACGCATATGCATTTATAATCAGAAAAAACCTGGATGCTGCTGTTTTAATATCTCTGTGGTAAAACCTGTGCTTCCACAACGTTGGACCTTTATTTCATTAAAGGAATTGTGTCACCTAAACATAGCTTATGTAAATGTAGAGAATACAAATATTGAAAATAAGCTATACATTGTGTTAGCAGAATTGCAAGCAAATGCCTAAATTAGAAGAAAATGTGTTTTAAATTTGTCTTTGGAGTCTCCTGTTTATGACATCACCTGTGGCTTGATATGCAAATTACAAATGTTCCATTGAAAACCAGTTCATATATATATCAAGCCACAGGCGATGTGATAAACAGGAGACTCCACATACACATTTAAAACACATTTTTCTATTGATACAGTCCCTTGTATAGATTTGTTAAATTTGTCTGTGTGCAATACAAAACCACTAGAACTGCGAATTTGAGGCTCAGCGGTACCTCCTGAAGTAGACATTTCAGTTGTGAGTTGAAGATTTATAACAATTTATTGTGACACGTATTGAATATGAGCCCAAATTATTTTTAGACACCTGTTTTAGCTTGAGTCCCCAATAATGCCTGTCATGTTACAGAAACAAGTATTTGTAATTAACGTCCCACAAATTCGGAAGCATAGCTCAATTTGATTGCCTTACAGAAACAAAAACATTAATATCAAACTCTCACCGCTCAGGGATTTAACTGAAATTGTGTCTGTTCTTCATGGCTAACCTCGGCTCACAAGGAAAGCAAGGCATATCCAGAATACACCAGAAATTCTAACAGAACAACACTATTAACATCTAAATAACATGTCAGATTACGAGGACAAAGCTTGGTATAATGTACTGAGCTCATAACAAAACAAAGAAAGAAACATACAGCTTGAAGCTTTTAAGAGCTTGTAAATAATACTGAAGTATTTTGTTTCTTAAGGTTTATCATACCAGTATTAATGGAAATTATATTTGTGGCAGAAGTTGAGCAGATTTTAAATGAAAAGCCAGTATTAAAAGGACTGTATCACCTATATTTTGTTTTTACTGTGAATGTATAGGATAAAACAATGTTGAAAATTGTCTGTATAATGTGTTGCAAGTAAATTTCTAAATTAGAGGAAAAATGTTTTAAATGTGTCTGTGGACTCTACAGTTTATGACATCACCTTGATATGCAAATTAACTGTTTTTTAATGGGAACTATTTATCTTGTATTTAAAACCACAGGTGATGTCATAAGTGGGAGACAACACATTTAAAACACACCTTTCTCCTAATTTGCTTGCAAATATATATCATTTTCAATATTTGTTTACTCTCTACATTTACAGTACATGACACAGTACATTTATACTCCATTTCTCATGAAGTAATAATTCAGTCAGGGATTTGCTGGCAACTATTAGTGGTTTAAAGCAATAAATCAGTAGACCTTTAGAAATGCTTGTCCTAATCAGATTTCTACAGCAAGCACATTGCACATTGATCGCTATTAGCATTTGTATACTTTTTAAAGACTGGGTAGCAAGCCGACAGTTTGACTTCAGAAATTACCATTTATGTGCCACTTAAAGACCTAGAAGAATGCTTATGACTACACTTCTTTGTCTACTGGCTCTATCCCCCAAAAATTTACTTTGGAGGTCAACTTTCACTGTGAGACTAAGTCAAATTTGGCACCCAAGTTTGACTTAAAAATAGCTTCAGTCATTTTACCTCCCATTATTTTCACTGGGGAAGAATCGAGTCTTGGCCAGAGTCGAGTGCTGAATTTGACTCAGAATGAAAGTTGAATTTAATGAATAGACCCATATGTGAGGAGTGGCTGTTTTTTTTTTTTAATATATAACATCATATAACATTATACAACATAATACAGCTGTATATAAGTACTCAGTTTCCTCTTTGTTCCATTCCTACCAGCATCCCATAAATGTAATACAACCTGATGAAAGCCTTATAGGCACAAATTATACATCAGATTTCATGGTTAAAGTAACTTTTCTAACATTGACTTCATAGAGTGCACATGGGTTTTAATAAACAGCAATTTAATGTTTAAACTGTAGAATATTCGATATTTTGAAAGCTATAGTTAGAATTCCATCAACAGGGTCATGAACAGAATAACAAGTATTTTCACCAGAACCGGTGTCTGTGGAAACCGGGTCTAGTGAGGGGATGACGTAGGACGCTGATGGGAAGAGCGTCTCTGTGACCGCGAAAACTTCTCTGGTAATGTCGGAGCGAAGCGGATGAAGCAGGGAGGCAAGCAGGGCGTCTGGCGGAGAGCTCCGGATCGCGGTGAACATATAAGTTTCAGTCACTGAGAGCTTCTGTCCCGGTTCTCCGTTGCTTCCAAGCTACATCATTATGCTGAGGTCGGTGATGTTCGCTTTCCTCTCGGCTCGACCCTATTCCCTGTCCCGCACATGCTGAATATGGTAACATATCCTGCAATACTGAAACTCTGGTAAGTCTATAAATTCTGTGGAGGGGGAAAGACGCTGGAAGAGCTCCAGCCTGATATTAACTGCTTATTAACTGCTTATACTGGTAAGGATACACTCTGAGAACGGAGAGGGGGTCACAACCTGATATCAATTACTGGGGTTTGAGAGGGGGTCTGAACTTGGCATAATATCAAAGTTTTGCTCTACTGCGCTTAATGTACTGCCATAATTAAACATCATAAATCAAATAGTTGGTTTGTGTAGGCAGTGGAAGGAATAAACACGGGTACAACCCCCTGATACATTCACCCCCAGGTACTTTATATATCACCATATCTGCCGACCCTATAGATCCTAAAGGAACATTTATAAGGATATAATGGAGAAGGCATAAAAATAATATAATTTAAAATGGCATCCAAAAAAGCGCAGGATGCCAGAAAGAAGGGAAAAAACAGGGATTCAGATTATGACAGGGACAAGGGGAACAAAATCTCATCTTTATTTTCCCCATTGCCCATTAAGAAATCTCTAATACTTAACAACTCTGATGGGAATGTAACAAAATCCCCAGGGGAGACAGGAGCAGTATCAGGTGATGCTCAATTAACCTTGAGTACTCTGGAAGGTCATCCTTTAACACAGGAACAGCTTCAGCTATGCTTGGATATGCAATTAAATCAATTTAAGGCCCTCCTGGAAAAACATTTTGAGGAAACAAATGTGCATTTACAAGCGCTTGGGGAACGTGTCCTTCAAAATGAGCAGAAGATTGCGGCGGTAGAGTACGATGTAAAGTCGTGTAGTGACTCTATTGACGCCCTGAAGCAAAAGATTTAAGTATTAGAATTAAAATTGATAGATCAAGAAGACAGAGGACGGAGAAATAATAAGAGAATTAGGGGTATACTCGAAAGGGTGGAGCAAGAAGACCTTAGGTCATTTATTATGGATCTGTTTACCCATATGGGTCTGGCCGATATGATGGATCAATCTAGTATTGAACGCATTCATAGAGCATACAAACCTAGCAACCTCCCAGAAGCATTACCCAGAGACATAATTATGAGATTTTCAAACTTTTTCCTGAAACAGAAATTTATGGAAGCCATAAAAGCTTTGCATCCGTTGGATGAGAAATATAGAGATCTATCCTTTTTTCAAGACCTATCCGCAGCCACAAGATCAAAGAGAAAGTCTCTTGGATTTTTTACGGAAATCTTGAGGGCAAAACAAATCAAATATAATTGGGGATTCCCAACTAAGATTTTCGTAAAATTTAAAGATGGATCTTACACAATTAAATCCACTGAAGAAGCCAAGGACTGGCTGATTAGAAACATGGACCAAAACATTGGTAGTTAATACCCAACATAAGAAAATGAGGGATATTTTGGAGTAGGTGTAGGAGGAGTGGGGGAAAGAACCGGGAGGAAATAGGGCAAGTTTATCGCACAACAATGTGAGGCCAAAACGACCAGAGTGCTGGGGGGATATTATGGAGAGAGAGTGAGAGATTCTCCTTTTTTTTTTTTTTTTTTGGAGATTTAACGGGAAGTGGGCTAGAGGGAAGGAAATAATGGTAGCGGGTAAATTGTCACACAACATAATTTTGCTTACATAAGCTTGAATTGATACTTTTGGGTAAATATCACTATCTTATTGAAGTTTGAATCTTAACATAATATCTATTTCCTCAACCCGATTAGAGTTTAGATTAGATTAGACACACACACAAGTAACCTGAAGGTTATATTCACATGGAATGTGACCCTTTAGTGAATTAAATCGCTCACAGGGAACCTTTTTTTAGCAATATAGTAATAAGATTAGGAGATGGAGCTGATAAGTGATAGCATATATAATGGGTTTGAACATATTGGAATTAGCTTTTTTTTTTTTAACAATTAAAGAATAAACCACTAGATTAGATACTCATATAAGGATAATTTAATGGCTATGTGCACAAGGATGTTAGATGGTTTAATGGGGTTAATTTACTCACAAGGGACTGCTTTTAAGCACGAGAGTAATAAGGTTAAGAGACAGAGTGGATAAGCATTAGTACTAATATTAATCGTGAACAGAATGGAATTAGAATTTATATATATATATTTTTTTTTCTCTTCTTCTCTCCTCTCATCTGCTCTCTAGTGCTCCCCATGCACCTGAGAATCAGCTGAAATAAGGAGTCAGATTGGTCACCTTTTAAAAAAGAAAAAGAAGGAAAAGTATTTTCGATATCAATGCGAGGGATAAGCACTGATAGGTTAAGAAACCTTTTTGTACAGGTTTCGTGCGGTGGAGGGTTATATTCTTTTTTCTATGTTATTATATGTATGATGTCTTTGTTATATGTGATTGTAGCCGTTGAGGACGTGTGCACAAGTCATAAAAATAGTAGATTTGCCAGTCGGAGGGACAGGGACTACCTCTGGGATGGGGGATAAGAGTACGCTAAGATTCCTGACATTAAATGTTCAGGGATTAAATAGCCCACAAAAAAGGATGATAATGATGGAAATGCTGACTAGGCATAAGATAGACATTGCTGCCTTACAAGAAACTCATTGGCTACAGGCAGATACTGTTAGATTTAATTTCAAGAAATATCCTTTCAGAGAATCATCCTCCATGAGAAATAAGAAACAGAGGGGAGTATCTATCTTAATCTCCAAAGACGTTAAATACGAACGGATATTTGAAATGCATGATGAGAATGGAAGATTCATCTTTTTGATCTGTAGATTAAATGATGTTGTGTACTCGATCTTGAATATATACGTACCCAATAAAAGACAGGTTAGATTTGTGAATGGTATATTGGAAAAGATACGAGAAAGGATACAAGGAATCTTTCTGATCATAGGTGATTTTAACTGCGTTATTGATCCAGAACTTGATAGAAAAGGTACAGGGCAGAAGGGAACAAACAAGCAAGATCTGGGTTTAGCAACAGCATTCCAGTGTACGTTAGGGAAATTCAGACTTTATGATCTCTGGAGGACACTTAGACCGAATGACAGGCAATATACCTTTTTTTCAAATAGACATAAGTCCTTTTCTCGAATCGATTTTATCCTCTCAAATCAGTGTGCAATTAAACAGTGTAAAAAAATACAAATTCAATCAGTTGTCTGGTCAGATCATGACGCGGTCGTTGTGGAGATGAGGGATATATATAATAAGGTGCCCACTTCCTGGAGACTGAGAGACACTCTACTCATGAATCAGGGAAACTTTGAAGGATTGTTAAAGAGGGGAGAAGAATTTTTGGAGGATAACCTGACAGGCGAAGTCAGTTTGCCTATAGTTTGGTGCACCTACAAGAGTGTCCTGAGGGGGTATTTAATAATGCTGGCCGCACATTCCAAAGAAAAAAACGAAAATAATCTATCAGAACTATATATTAAATACGCAGATCTGAAGAACATGAACAAAAAAACGATTGATAAAAATAGAACTATAGAAATTAATCAAATACATAAACTAAAAAGAGAAAAACTAAACCAGAAAGCAAATAACATCCTATTTAAAAGGAAGCAGCACTGGTTCTACATGGGTAATCGTGCCCATAAGCTTATGTCTAGTCAAATAAAAGGTTTTAATTTAAAGAGCAGGATCCTTAAAATCAAAGAGGGAAACAGATTGTACATTAGTCCATCTGAAATTGGTGAAGCCTTTAAAAACTATTATTCTACTTTACATAACATAGGCGGGACGAAGGATAAAGAAGGGATTAGGGAATATCTGAGAAATGCCAAACTCCCTCAAATAAAGGAAGAACACAAAACCCGACTTAACTCCCCCTTCACAGAGGAAGAGGTGAGGAAAGCAATTAATAATTTGAAATCTAATAAGGCCCCAGGACCCGATGGGTTTACAAATCTCTTCTATAAAAAAAATGAGTCATCTACTAGTCCCACACCTCACAAACTGCTTTAACACCATCAGATTAAATATGATTTTTCCATCGGAAATGTTGAGGGCAGTAATATCACCTATTCTAAAAACAGGTAAAGCGAGTACTTTGACAACTAGTTATCGTCCGATTTCCCTTATTAACACCGACACAAAAATATACTCCTCTATATTAGCGGAGAGAATGTCATTGGTGATTCCCTATATTATACACTCGAATCAGTCGGGCTTTGTAAAGGGCAGACAGGCCTCAGGGAACACAAGGAAAATCATAGGACTGATTGATGTCATAATGTCCCGGAAAATCCCATCGATTATTCTAGCCCTTGATGCGGAGAAGGCCTTTGACCGGGTCAACTGGTGCTTCCTTGAGGAGGTATTGGGTGCATTTGGCTGTGGTACACCAATGTTTGACTCGGTCATGGCCTTATATAAACATCCAGCAGCAAAGGTTGTAGGACAGGGTATTAACTCAGATTGGTTCAGAGTGAACAATGGCACAAGGCAGGGATGCCCGCTTGCCCCTATATTATATATTATGTCTTTGGAACCCCTTGCCGCAAGAATAAGGAACTCTATAAAAATATCTGGAATCAATATAGGAACTAGGGTATGTAAAATCAGTTTATACGCAGATGACACACTACTAACTCTAACTAATCCAGAAAAATCCCTGGAAGAGGTTATGAGGGAGATAGAGTTATATGGGTAGATGTCCAATTATAATCTCAATATTGAAAAAGCTCAAGTTCTGAAATTTTGGCTAAGTGAGGAGACCAAAGACAAGTTAATTAAAAATTACCCTTTTATCTGGTCAATGAAACAAATTAATTACTTAGGTATATCAATTTCTGAGAATAATGAAGAGATTATGGACATAAATTATACCTTACTGTTAAAAAATCTGCAAAAACAAATTGGAGACTGGGAAACAGTTAAGCTATCATGGATAGGGAGGATGAACTTAATAAGGGCATATGTATTACCAAAATGGCTTTTCTTCCTACGGATGATTCCTATCCCGATCCCCAAGAACTGGTGCACCCAATTCCAAAAGATTGTGTTATCATTTATTTGGAAACAAAAGAGACCAAGAATAGATCAAAATATTTTGTATAGACATAAAGATAAAGGAGGAATGGGCTTCCCACGAATGTCTAGCTATGTACAAGCTAGTAACTTGAATCATATATATGTGACTCAACATCCCCTCTCAAAAGGAGAAGACTGGTACATAATTGAACAGGAACTGACAGGGCCTGACAGCCTGATGTCTCTATTATGGACCAGTGATCATAAGGCTAAAGAATATATTAAAGAAACCAAGAGCAGCATCTTTGGGAAGATTTTCAAGATCTTGGTATCCTTTAAGAAAAAAATAGGGCTACAAAATAAACTAATTTGCCCCCTGCATGTGGAGATTCTCGAGACACTAATACCTAATCTGAACTTAAATCTTCCCTAAGAATAAAAGAGCCCTATTGATCTATTTCTTTTTAGCAACGAAATTGATTTTATCTCGTAATTGGAAGACTAAGTCACAAATATCATGGCCAGAAATAGAGAAACAAATTCAAGAATTTGGTATGCTGGAGAAGGGATTTTTCTACTCACACTCAATAATGGAGAGGCAACTGGACATCTGGTCCCCATGGATAGAACATTACAAATAGAAGTTTGGTTCCTCCCATGGATGTCCGGCATTTTGCATTCTGTATGATGGTAATTTTCGGTGAATAGGTGCACACGTCCTCGAGCTGCTGCAATTTGTGCAGCTCTGTTATGTCTTGTGTTGTGTATTGTCGGGTAATTTTTGTATGTGTTTGGATCCCCTAGAGGGATAGGGGCAGAGAGAGATAACCAGAACGCTTAGTCGTTCCTCCTTTTTTTTTTTGTATACACAATTATAAAGTTAAACACAAGGATGATGGAAAGCACATCAAAAGGAGTATTGAGTAATCCTATAACACATGTGTCTTACAGTCTGAGTGAAAAAAAAATAAAAAATAAAAAGTAAAAAAAAAGAATTCCATCAACAGGATATCATGCAATTCTACAGCCCCAAGAAAACACATATTCAGGTGATTTTTTTTTAATACTTTGCTATGTTTTGCAGAGCTCATTCCTGTTTCAAGCGTATATGTTAACTCCACTCGGGTAATACCATTTGAGCATCAGAATAAAGGGATTGCAACTGCAAAAGTAGAGTTTGACCTTTCCAAATACAACAATTTCTCAATAAGTTTAAATAATAAGACAAAACACGTATTTCTATTCCCATATATTTTAAGTTGATGGATAACATTCTGTAAAGACTTGACTCTAGCTTTTGCCATTGGAAAGTAATTGCCAATTCATGGTATATGTTTCAATATTGGAGTGTTTCACTTTTAATGAACAATTGAACTCTTCTTTGGCTAGTTATTAACTATTGATTGTACAAGGACATTTTCTTCTTTATTCACACGAGGAAACTGAGACAACAGCTTTTCTGTGAACTTTTCAATCAAGTAAATACTTATTTGCAAAGAAATAAGCACACACCTAGCGCCCGATAGGAATGTTTGGTTCCCTAACAGGAAAGGAAACAACAATAGTACAAACTAAATGTAGAAGCGCAAATAAGGAACTCTGTGAAAACTAAAAAATATATAGGGGTCATTTCTATTGGGATTTTTTCAGTGATTTATTTTTAAACTAGCAGGGCTCAGGGTAAGATAATCCTTTTAAGTCACATATTAAAAGTGAACCATATAGGGTGGATAAAACAATACAACTGTAACAGTTTTGCAATCAAATAGTACATATATATTTTGTTCTTGTAATTTATGAAATATATAAAATAATACAAATAAACGCTAAAATAAAATAATAAAAACATTTTTTAAGACAAGCGGGATCAATGGAGTGTGTAAGAAGTACATATATAGGACACCTTGCATCTGACATTTGTTAGTCAAAATAATTAAATTCAAATAGCCTAACACGTTTCACTATAACAGGAGCTTCATCAGAGGCTTTCCTTAAAAATCAGTAGTTCTCCAAAAAAGATGTAGAATCCCAGTCATCTGAAGCAGTACTGCGATGCTTTCCAAATCTTCAGTGTTTTTAATATTTGATATCAATGTTTGTAAGAAAACAAACAAGGTCTGATATCTGCAATCACTCCATTAATAGTATTTTAAGTAATGTTTATTTCATAAACGCTGAATTTCATTTTCCAGTTACAGTGAGCATGTAAAATGTCTTCAGTAGTTTCATTGAACATTATTAGGATCAAGACCCTTTTAAATTAAATGGACTTTTGCAGTAACTTAGATTAATATCTTGTGATTCCTACAAAAATAGAATTTATCCTCACATGAAAAAAAGATCAGACACTGGGATTTTTTTAGTGCATGCTTAGTTCCCTTTCTGACTGCTGGGAAGTACACCTGGGCCTTTTGTGACTTTCTAATCTTGCAAGTAGGAGAATATTATAATGTGGTGTTCTTTGCTATGACAGTTTGTACTATTGTAGGCTTTACATCTTTGTTAAAACTCTGATCATAATTCAGCTTAAATATATTCATGTTTGGGGCAAGTATAAATATATATTTATGTGAATATTAGTGACAAATAGTGAAGAACTGTCTCTGTGTTGATTAATAAACAAGGTATGGTAAAAAAAAAATCCAATCAATAATGCAAATCTTATCACAGATGCAGCTGCAACAGGGAGGTACTATATCACTCCAAATTAATGCACAAAGTAATGAACTAGGCTATGAAACATGGCAACACTGTGCTCAAACTGTAACTAGTGTTTTAAGCGATATACCAACCCAATATAAAAACACTTTGGGGGCCAATCTTTTACCAGACTGAGGTAGCAATCCTAGTTGCCTCCATTTTTAACACTGACTGTGTGGGTTCCTGGCAAACTGTAAAAGTAAATCGGAGTAATCTTTAGCTTTTATAGTCAATTTTACACAGAAATGTTTGTGGAGAATTTCTGTTATTTTCATTTGATATAATAAATCAATCCACATAAAAGGGCTGTACACATAGTACAGGGTATTTTGCAACTACAGAATATACCATACTGCAGCCGGCAAACTCCGCCACTGTGCCACGTCGGGATGATAATATATTCCAATGAAGAAAAAGATTTATGTGCACCAGTTGCTTGTTAAATAATCACGTTTAACTGACATGAAGAGACGTTTTGACGTGCCCACCACCTCTCTCTCAATGTTTAAGCGCTTACAGCAATCTGTGCAACTGAGTATTTTATCATCATTGATATGAAAATATTTTAGTAGCTCTAAACCTTTCTCTATTTGTGACTGATTTTAAAACTCAACTCCAAAAATATGTTTTTTGACCAAAAATAAATAAATTCATTATTTGTGCATACAATTAGATTATTTCATCCCACTGTTCATCCTCCTGTTAGACAAATGTTTAAAGGGGTTAATTCTGTTTAAAAAAATTATTTACAATTGTACTGTTCATTTTAATGTAACTTAAGAAAGGAGCACGCACAAATACTTTGTATTTATTGCCAGGAGCTTCCAAATCTGTACATTGCTCTATGAGTGAATAACTAATGCTCATTGCTTGACAAAAAGCTGTGATTTCTGCCATGGATAAGTAATTACTGGACTGTTTTCAAAATATATCTAATGTGTCCCTAATTAGTTTACATATAATGCAAATTAGTTTGTGCTAGAAAAGGAACTGAGGCCTACGGCATTGATTTCTGGCAATTATGTTTTACTCTTTTAATCTACATTGCAGCGAAAAGGTGCCATGTACAGAAATGTAGTCTTTGAGATCATGTCTTATCTACACAAATAACAAGCAACAGAAAAACTATCCATATTACAATTAAGTTACAATGATTGGCGTAGTGAGGTTTATTAAATCACAAAGGCAGAGTTTTTCTGTACTAAAAACTGAACTCACGTGACGTGAAGTTTCAAAATCAGGCAGTTTGAAACCCTTCCAAGAACAGCAAAAACGGGTTCCAACCGGAATAGAAACAGAAGTAGGAGGCCCTGTGCAAGAGAACAAGTACATTACAGTGTCTAGTTCGAAAAACAGATACCTCACAGGTCCTTAACTGACAGTTTAATTGATTAGTAGACACAAGATACCGGTCTCAATGTAAACAGTGAAGATGTGACCAGAGGCGGCTCTAGACTTTGTGAGGCCTTAGGCTAAAGTCGAACATGAGGCCCTCACGGACACACATTATTAAATAAAATATATGCAAGTGATAATAAAAATGAACTGTAGAAATAGCATATTTCAAGATCAGACTCAAATCCCAGCTTCTAGAAATGAACAGCTCCTAGAATTTTATTTGTCTCATAATTATTCTACAAACATCTATAAACATTTGGTATAGATAAAATTGTGTGCGGCTGACATTGTTATTGCTGTGTCCTAAATGTGAACACTAACACATATCACACAGTCATTCATAGACACACTCAGTGAGCACACACTGACTCACAGACACACTCAGTCAGCACACAATCACACTCAGCCAGCACACACTGACTCACAGACACACTCAGAAAGCACACAATCACACACTAACAAACACTCAGCCAGAAGGAAAGGTGCTCAATGTTGAAAGTGGTCTCACAGACCACGTTGTGCTAGAAGATTGGCACTTTGTTCTTCCTCACAGCACCGGATGCACTGTGATTTAGCCATTCAATATGCCAGGATTTTGACCCTCAATATGCCAGGATTGTGCCACTCAGTCTGCCAGGATTTTGCCCCTCAATATGCCAGGATTTTGCCCCTTAATATGCCAGGATTTTGCCACTCTGTGACAGGATTTTGCCCCTCATTATGCCACAATTTTGCCCCTCACAAATCCTAGAATTTTGCCTCTCAATATGCCAGGATTTTGCCACTGTATGCCAGGATATTGCCCCTCACAATGCCAGGATTTAGCCTCTCACTATGCCAGGATTTTGCCACTCTGTGCCAGGATTTTGCCCCTCATTATGCCAGAATTTTGCCCCTCACAATGCCAGAATTTTGCCTCTCAATATGCCAGGATTTTGCCACTGTATGCCAGGATATTGCCCCTCACAATGCCAGGATTTAGCCTCTCACTATGCCAGGATTTTGCCACTCTGTGCCAGGATTTTGCCCCTCATTATGCCAGAATTTTGCCCCTCACAATGCCAGAATTTTGCCTATCACTATGCCAGGATTTTGCCCCTCATTATGCCAGAATTTTGCCCCTCACAATGCCAGAATTTTGCCTCTCAATATGCCAGGATTTTGCCACTGTATGCCAGGATATTGCCCCTCACAATGCCAGGATTTAGCCTCTCACTATGCCAGGATTTTGCCACTCTGTGCCAGGATTTTGCCCCTCATTATGCCAGAATTTTGCCCCTCACAATGCCAGAATTTTGCCTATCACTATGCCAGGATTTTGCCCCTCATTATGCCAGAATTTTGCCCCTCACAATGCCAGAATTTTGCCTCTCAATATGCCAGGATTTTGCCACTGTATGCCAGGATATTGCCCCTCACAATGCCAGGATTTAGCCTCTCACTATGCCAGGATTTTGCCACTCTGTGCCAGGATTTTGCCCCTCATTATGCCAGAATTTTGCCCCTCGCAATGCCAGAATTTTGCCTCTCACTATGCCAGGATTTTGCCCCTCATTATGCCAGAATTTTGCCCCTCACAATGCCAGAATTTTGCCTCTCAATATGCCAGGATATTGCCCCTCACAGTGCCAGGATTTAGCCTCTCACTATGCCAGGATTTTGCCTCTCACTATGCCAGGATTTTGCCACTGTATGCCAGGATATTGCCCCTCACAATGCCAGGATTTAGCCTCTTACTATGCCAGGATTTTGCCCCTCACCTCATTATGCCAGGATTTTGCCCCACACTGTGCCAATATTTAGCCACTCATTGTGCCAGGCTTTGCTCGTTTGTGCCACCCTCCTCCCCTCCCTAGTACTTACCTCCATGCTGCTCTCTGTTTTTTCCTCCGTGTATCTTCTCTCCTGCACGGAGAAGAGAAGTTCCGGTCGCGTTTTTTTTTTTTTTTTTAAACTTTATTGCGCGGGTTCAATAAAGTTTAAAAAAAAAAAAAATGCGATCGGAGCTTCCTTCCTCTGTGCAGGAGAGAAGATGCACGGAGGAAACGTCCCAGGTTAGTGTAACAGGGAGCTTAAAGGTAGCGTTAAGCTCCCTGTTACATCAAAGGCAATAAGGTGAGTTAGGCAGCCGCGAGGCCCCCGTGAGTGCGAGGCCTTAGGCGGCTGCCTAACTCGCCTAATTAGAGAGCCGCCTCTGGATGTGACCCCCGGGATGCTGGCCTTCATTTACAGAAGCAAGGGTCCTGCTTCTTCAGAGTAAACCTGGCATGTATCTTAATAGATACATGTCACAGCTGGAGGCTGGCGTGCATTGATCTGGGTCTGCAGTGTGCAGGGATCTATCTATTTGCTTGGGATCAGCAGAGGGAACCTAGTTAAGAACCCATCTGCTTGTCCCATGTAACAACGAGAGTCTGTATCGGCACTAGCAGAAAGAGACAGTCACAGACCAGACTGGGCTGCTGGCTTCCCAGGGAAGCATGGCAGCTGCCAGTCAGAGGATAAACCGGCATGTACTGTCAAAAGTACATGCTAGTTTATTCTCACACGAGTGCAACTCATTTTTCACTTGTCCGTCTATATTAGAAGTTTAGAAAAATGTAAGTTCATATTTTCCTTTAAATACATGTTAAGAAAATTAAATTTGAGTGATTACTATCATTTTGACATTCAGAGCAGCACATTGAAAACACAGCTATATTACATATGATAATGCTAAGTACTCTAGTACACTATTCACTCTCATTTATTTGATTTTCTGTGCCATGTATGTGATGATACCTCCTGTGGCCCTGCCATGCTGTTTGTTAAGCTATCACTGTTGGTTCTCAAGAGAAATGCCTACTATATCTAAGTTATTTCTTATGCTAAAAAGGAAAAAAGTATCAACAGGAAAATATCCCGTGTTCAAAGGCTTTTTTAACACATTTTGCTTTGGAGAAAAATTGATCCTTATTAAAAACAGTTTAAATATTTAAGTAACACATTGCCAGGCGTTGCATGTTCTAAGTACTTTATTGTGAAGCTCACCAACTTGGCATCACCATAATTTAATTATAATGAACCAGGGGACCAACATCAGTTTATACTATAATGAGTACTTTATTATTCATTATTGTCTCATTAGTATTTTTAAGTAGCATTTTAACCTGATTTAACCAGATGTCCTATTACATTATTGTTTTTTTAATTAATATTATTGTAACTAACATTTCTAGGACTATAATTAGCAAAAGGTTTAATATTAAGGCTACTTAAACATAGTCCATTAGAATAATTAAGAAAAACCCTTGTTCATTAAATATAACTAATTCATGATTAGTTTAATTACCAAATGAAATGATTTTCAGAAAACATAAAATGCTTTAATGAAGTCAGATTTACTGTCCTGTAAAACCATCATTCACTGCCCCATGTTCAGCTTGCAGGAAACATGCAGGAGGAGTGATGTGTTCTAGTTAAAAAATGTCACCTTGCTATCTAGTTATGAATGTATTGATCAACTTATTGATGCTTTACTATATTTTAGTGCTATGGCTATTTTTTATGCATTGGATGATTGTTTCATTCATTTGACATCCCAACATTTTTTTTTCTGGACTGGCGCTCACTGCACAGACTACTAAAATGTATCTTGAGTCCATATTACAAATGAGCTCATTCGTGGGTAGTGCCAGTATTAGGTGTTATCCCAGCAGGCACCGTCTTTATGCATAACTCCCCTTTTACATTAGTGGAACAAATGTTAAAAGAACCCTTCAGGGGGACTTTAAAATAATGTTGTCACAGGTTTTTGTGCAACCACTACTGTGGTTTAAAAAACCACCATAGGTTCTGTTAATATAGTACTGGCTGGAGGACCACCATTCCACTTCATTTGGTGACCCTGCATTATTGGTGGGAGGAAACGGGTGCTGAGAAAGCTGTAGGTGCACTGGAACGCGTTTTGCAGATCCAAAATAAAATAAAGAGGTAGGACTCTGCACTCACTATGTAAATCCTTGTTTAATTAGTGGTTCACATCATCAAAAATAATAGTGCATTAAGATCTTATGTAAGCTGAGATTGTGCCACCTTTTGGTGCTAGAAACCATGAAAAATGGTCCAGGCGGTAAATAACCACTGCTCCTGTAATGGTAAGTGTTTAAAGCATGTATTTATCTGAAAAGTTTTGATACTTTTGCAAATATGTGTGTGTATATATATATATATATATATATATATATATATATATATATATATATATATAATATATATATATATATATATATATATATAATTTTCAAATATAGGGAGAATTGGTTCTACCCCAAAATCTGTGAATTCAATGCATTTGCCATGAGTATCCAGATGATTGGTGGTCCTCTGGGTGTTTGTCAGCCTCCAGACTGAAAGTAAACTTGGGTGTTTCTATCAACATACACTTTCGATTTAACAAATTCCCAGAAAACACATCTGTATAAAACTTTTACAAATGAGATTTGAAAGCTGAATAAATGTACCTGTTCATGAGTTTGTTACATTTATGTGATATGGCATCCATTTGATTAATATTGAAAGAGTGTTAGGGCCAGCTTAGTATGACAGTTCCCAGCTAAAAAGCTCAGTTTTATCAATCAGCTATCAATATACACTGCTGAAATGCTCTTTGCATTGATAGCTTGAAAATCAGTAATTTAGATTACATTGCCTGGGTTAGAATGTGCTTGTGTTATCAATCGTTATGAGTGCAAAACATGATTTAACCATCAAATATAAAATAAACAAATACATTATACTTGGTAAATGGCAGGGCTAACATCTTCCATTGAGTCCCATATTTCAAAATTGCCATCATGCTGCACTTTCTTGGTACATGGTGGTTTAACATGAAGTTAGCTGAATTATTATGTTAAGGTGGAAGGGTATAATACTATTAGAGGCACAGATCTCCTGCTCCCTTACACACGTATGCAGAAATAAGGCGAACTGTAAAGATTCAGGTGAAAATGATTGTCTGCTGTTTGAAATCAATATGTAGTAAACCTCCTGTGAGATAGTCATCCCATTTGTTGCCAGTTTGCTAGTGTTTGTTTAACCCCTTTGTGACGCATGATGCTTGCTTTGAGCATCGGCTACATTTTCCCTGTCAGACTGAGGTCACTCAAATTGGCCTCATTTGGCGGGTAGAATCCCACTGCATGTCCCGGCAGCAGGATCCGAGCACAGCTCAATGCAGGGAGCCACAATGAGATGTTAAACGCTGGATGTTCTATGTCGTCATAGCGTAGGGTTGCCACCTTGCCAAAAAAATGGCATCAGGCCAATGTTAAGTCTATGGAGACAGTACCAAGGCCGGTATTTTTTTTGAAGAAAAGGTGGCAACCCTATCCTAGCGTATTTTTGGACCAGCAAACATAGGATAGCATAGAACATCCTAGCGTCACAAAGAGAATTTGTCACCCATCACAGACTTCTAGAGTGTTACTTTGAATACGCACAGGCAAACAAACTGCACCTTATGTGGAAGCTGTACCTTTATGTGCAACAATTTCCCGCTCATTTTGTTACGACATGTTATTCACTTTCTCTCATTACAAATAAGGGTAGCTGGTGGAATAGAGGTTAGGACCCTTCACTACTTGTGTCAGTGCTAGTTCTATTTATTAATTCTGACCCAAATATGTCTATTAACTAAAATTTGACTTTGGAGGTCAACTTTCATTTTGAGACTAAGTCAAATTCGGCACCTGCGTTTGTCTTAGTCTCAAAAATGGCTTTAATAATTTTTCCTCCCTTTGCTTTCAATTGGGAAAATTTGAAACTGGGTTGTTCTTCTAAGTCAGGGGTGGCAAACTCAAATTCATCGGGGGGCCGCATCAGCAGTATTGTTACCCTCAAAGGGCCAGTTGTATAGGATTATGCATCTACTCTTTATTATCATGAATAATTGCCTCTGCATTCAGTTGCTACTGGTTTTAATAATAATTTAAGTAATAACTAGCCTTGAAAACAGAAGCCTAGGAAGAATAATAGCAAGCATGGGTCTGGACTGCACTAAGTACACAGTGCATGGGTCAGGACTGCGCTCAGTACACAGTGCATGGGTCAGGATTGCGCTACGTATACAGTGCAGCGGTCAGGACTGCGCTAAGTACACAGTGCATGGGTCAGGATTGCGCTACGTATACAGTGCAGCGGTCAGGATTGCGCTAAGTACACAGTGCATGGATCAGGATTGCGCTACGTATACAGTGCAGCGGTCAGGATTGTGCTAATTACACAGTGCATGGGTCAGTAATAGTGTGCCAGTCAGAGCCCAGTAATAGTGTGCCAGTCAGAGCCCAGTAATATTGTGCCAGCCAGAGCCCAGTAATATAGTGCCAGCCAGAGCCCAGTAATAGTGTGCCAGTCAGTGCCCAGTAATAGTGTGCCACTCAGTGCCCAGGTATATTGTAACAGTCAGAGCCCAGTAATATTGTGCCAGTCAGAGCCCAGTAATATTGTGCCAGCCAGAGCCCAGTAATATAGTGCCAGCCAGATGCCCAGTAATATAGTGCCAGCCAGAACCCAGTAATATAGTGCCAGCCAGATGCCCAGTAATATAGTGCCAGCCAGATGCCCAGTAATATAGTGCCAGCCAGAGCCCAGTAATATAGTGCCAGCCAGATGCCCAGTAATATAGTGCCAGCCAGAGCCCAGTAATATAGTGCCAGCCAGATGCCCAGTAATATAGTGCCAGCCAGAGCCCAGTAATATAGTGCCAGCCAGATGCCCAGTAATATAGTGCCAGTCAGAGCCCAGTAATATAGTGCCAGCCAGATGCCCATTAATATAGTGCCAGCCAGAGCCCAGTAATATAGTGCCAGCCATATGCCCAGTAATATAGTGCCAGCCAGAGCCCAGTAATATAGTGCCAGCCAGATGCCCAGTAATATAGTGCCAGCCAGATGCCCAGTAATATAGTGCCAGTCAGAGCCCAGTAATATAGTGCCAGCCAGATGCCCAGTAATATAGTGCCAGCCAGAGCCCAGTAATATAGTGCCAGCCAGATGCCCAGTAAAATAGTGCCAGCCAGATGCCCAGTAATATAGTGCCAGCCAGAGCCCAGTAATATTGTGCCAGCCAGATGTCCAGTAATATGGTGCCAGCCAGATGCCCAGTAATATAGTGCCAGCCAGATGCCCAGTAAAATAGTGCCAGCCAGATGCCTAGTAATATAGTGCCAGCCAGAGCCCAGTAATATAGTGCCAGCCAGAACCCAGTAATATTGTGCAAGCCAGATGCCCAGTAATATTGTGCTCCCTCCTCCCCCCCCTACCTTTCCCATGACTTACCGAGGCTGGTCTCTGCTCCCGGACGCCTCCTCCGTGCAGTCTTCTCTTCCCTCCTGCACGGAGGAGGGAAACACAGTGGCCGGATGTGACTTATTTTTTTTTTTTCTCACCCAGCGGTCGCATCCAGAGGATTCGGCCGCCTGAAAAAAAATAAATGGTAAGCTGAGCGGGGCAACCCCCTAGTCACTGCTGTGCGGGCCACATTACCCCTGTTCTAAGTCAAACTCAGATGCCGAATTTTACTTAGTCTCAAAATGAAAGTCGGCCTCCAAAGTGGAATTTTAGTGAATAGACCCAAAAGTGAAATCTATTCACTAAAAAAGTTAACTGTGTTGAACTGACAATTGAACTGCAAACCGACATTAATAGCTGAGTTGGCAACATTCTCTAACTTGAAAAAAGGAGAAAACGCATGTGCACTCCAGTGCCTGTGTGAGCCTTCAAATTCTGCCTCTCGGTCCTCCACCAATCAGACTGAAGTAAAAAGAAACAAAGTTCCAGTTTGCAATGAGGCAAGATGAAATGGCGTCACAGCGAATGATGAGACAAACTTCTGGAGGTCTGTGCATAAACGTTTTATTAAGTAAACGGCACAGACATCTGCTGCAGTGAAAACCAGGTGGGTATGACAAAAAAACTCCTACGCGTTTCGCGCCTGCGTGGTGGCGCTTCGTCAGGGATACAAGTGAGTGAAAAAGGTCCACTTATAAATACAAGAGGTGTGCTACATAGAGTGATTATAAGACAAAACACATGTGAGTGCAATTAATTTAAAGTGCAACTGCATATACAAATTGTTAACAATATAAATGAACAGGATTAGAGGACTGAACTAGATACTGTAATTATATGTACCCAGATAAAAGAAGCAAGTTATTTCCAAAAGTGTATATTCCTTCAAAATGAAAGATATGTGACATTATGTTTTACATGTTTTGTTAGACAGAGAATTGAATTAACCAACCTATCAAAGCAGATTGTGACATGGAAGCTCAATCTTGATGAGGTTGGCACTATTCTTGAAGATGGAGTAGTTAGGTTCTTCAAAAGATTAGGCACACTCCAGCCAGGCCAAATGAATGACATCACTGTCAGATTTTGCCCCCATAAGTATTCCAGATTAACCTTTCCTCTTCTTTTAAATATATATATATATATCACAACATAGGTAGGAATCTACAATATATACATATGTAAGTCAAGTTAGATTACCCAAAAAAAAATCTGCATGCTTTAAAATAGGTGTTTTATGAGTACACACATGCCACATGTAAATGTAATGTGTATAAAATACAATTAATACTGATTTGCTTACACTCATGGTTTTTAAAGTGCTACTGCTTTCAACAATTGTTTTCTTTAAATTAAAAAACTAGCAAATGAAATATCTAGCACTAGAAGAGATAGCTAAAATGATAAATGCTCTGACTTCAGTACCTGTTTATTTAGTGTTGCAGATTTGGATCCCGGCAAGGTCAACTTCGCACTTTTAACAAACAATGTCAATAAAAGGGTAAAAATAATATCTATTATTAGCTGCTGATTCAATTAATGCTGGTAGCTTTGACTAAATGTGTTTTGAGTCCCAGAAGGAGAAAAACATTACATGAGAGCTAATTATCATTATTGTTACTACAAGGGATATTTTTCTATTCTGGGTTTGATTTACTTAACACAATACCCCAGACTCCAGGGGTCCTCTGCTGCAAACTAAGAAATATTACATTTTTAAAAGACTTCAGGACAAGCTTTTTTTGTGTGTGTTTTTCTGTCTGTATAATATAGTGTACAAACTGCATATAATATTTTTTTAAGGATACATATTACCGTATTTATCGGCGTATAACACGCACTTTTTCGCCCTGAAAATAGGGGGAAAATGGTGTGTGCGTGTTATACGCCGGAAAGCACAAAACGCGTAAGGCGTCTTTTTTCACTGTGTCCTGTCCAGTTTCTTTTTTGTACCTGCCTTTTACATGATTTATTAAAATGGCTTCATTTTGGCATTCCCTGTCTACTGTGAGCTCCCTCCGCAAATCGTTTGTTGCTTCTAACTTTGATTGATTATACAGGCAGGATAGCCTGGCGTCGAGGGAGGCTCCACTTTGTCTACTTTGGGCTAAAATAGGAGGAATCATTTTTACCTGGCTTTTGACCGAGGAGGTCCTTCAGTTTATTTGTTTTGTTTTATATGATAAATGCTCCCAAGCTGATTTGTTTGTCTGTTTTAACAAGTATCCTTTATTAAACTAATAAGCATGGCAGTAATATACTAACATAGCTGTATCAATGAAATATATGTTTCTGCTGGATTCTGTGTTTTATTATTATTCTATTAAAACAGAGCTATGTTGATAAAAAAAAGTTGTGCATAATATATTATGGTATTTAATTGTCCATCAATCTAAAGTATTATACTGTTTTATTTGTGTATACTTCAATTATACTGATACTTAGGATATGATGTACTAATATGTTAATTATGAGACTGTTCCCACTATATGTGCATGATTTTAATTTCTATAGAGAATGTGAAATAAACATTGAAATTCTAAAAGTCGAATTAGAAAGTGGTGATTGGAACCAGCCATTTTCTTTAGACTTTCCAAATGGACAAATTATCACCAGCTCTGGGGATACTAGTAAAAAGCTTATCTCCCACATCATCTTCCAATCTCCTAGACCAGTTTCTTGCTTGGTTGAAGTTTTATTCATTGATGAGCACAAGAACTAGTGAGTTTCACTATTTCTTTCTTACATAGCTTTTTCAAAAATATATTTTATCCTTAAATATTTTTTTTGTAATAATTTTTTTATTGGGGCACATATAACGTATCAAAATGGCAACCAAACATGTATCCGTCTCCAATGGGGGCGGTAATGCTGACATGGTAACTTATAGAAAATGGATTTATACACACAGATAACAGAATATAACATTTAAGTTGTTCCGTTGGCATATCTTTTACATCAAGATGCCACCTTCTATAGAATCCAGGAGAGACCGAGAGAGGACAGAGAAACTAGAGAGTAGAGGGTAAGACAGTCAGCATAGGGAAAGGTAGGTAGAAAGGAGGGAGGGAGAGACTTGGGGAGCTGGTAGCTCTTTATATTTCAGGGATGATGCTCTATATATATTTTTATTTTATTCTGCATGTGGGAGATGATTCCCATAGTGCCATGATCTCCTTGTACACCTGCAGATTATTGCTGGAGAGGTAAAACAGACGTTCCATTTTCAGGTTGTGCTCTACTAAATTAATCACTTCTTGCTGAGGGGGGGCTGAGATATTTTTCAAGTGTTTGGCTATCAACGATTTACTTGCCAATAAAATGTGACCTAAAATAACTTTTTGTGGTTTTTTAAGACTGATTGGAAAAATATTCAGGATTGCCACTCCTGGGGCCTGTGTTAGCGGGAGCCGTAGGGTTTTTGTTATGAGATCATAACAACTTTTGCCCAGAATGGTTGACTTACAGGACACTCCCACCAGATATGGAGCATTGATCCAGGACATTTGCAATCTCTCCAGCATAGATTTGAGGAAGATGGAAATATTTTGGCCAGTTTAGCGGGTACCATGTACCACCTGTACAGGATTTTTTTCGTAAGTTCAGCATGATTTGCATTGTGAGACACAGATCTTGGGAAACTTATCGCCTTTTTCCAAGGTGTGGGGGACAGGTGATTCTGCAGGTCCATTTCCCAAGCAGCTATAAATGGAAGTTCATTAACCATGCAGTTATCTTCAAGGGCTTTGTAGCAAAGTGATAGAGTCTTCTTTGCTTGAGACCCTTTCTGGCATGCTAATGTGATATTATGAAAGTTTGGGGAGGGGCTGTTAAAGTGGGAGAAATTATTTTAAGCACTTGTGTAATTTGCATATATTTGAGGAATTATGCATCTAGTAGCTGAAATTGCTTCTTAAGTTCGTCAAATGTTTTCATTATAGATTTATGCAATAAATCTTGTAAATGCTTGATGCCTGCTGCGTTCCATGAGGTGAGGCATAGATTAGGTATCGTCAGTTCTAGACATTTAATATGGGAAGCCGTTGTTAGTTTTGTCAATTCTGGTACTTTTTTAGCATATGTATTCCAGATTGTCATTGAAGTAATCGAACTGGGCATCCAAATGTTTGATGGGTGTTTATGTGCGTTAGGGGACCATAGTGTTTCTGCGAATCGGTGAAGAAACACCTGCGCATCTTCTATGTCAACCCATGCTATCTCTCCCGGGTGACTATGGAGTGTCACATTTTGGCTCATTTGGGCTGCTTGATAGTAGTTCAAGACCGATGGTAGCCCCAGACCTGCCACTTGTTTGCTACTCGGGCAGTATTTTTGGCGTTCACGAATTTCAGAATATCCGATTGTATTTCGGCCAGGGTCTTGGAGGGGAATGTTAATTGGAAGGGCTCTAAACAAATATAGCAGCTTTGGCATGACCGACATCTTAATAGCTGCAATTCTACCGAACCATGTTAAGTAGAGCTTCGACCACGTTGTTAGCTCCTGTTGCACTCCCTTCCACAATTTAGACAAATTTTCCCCCAAGAGTTGTTCAGGAACCTTAGCGATGTGAATTCCAAGATAGGAAATGCTATCAGATCTCCATTCAAAGGCATATTTGGTTTTAAATAAGATAGAAGCTTATGTGGGGTGCACATCGGGAGGGCTTGCATTTTTGATTCGTTAACTTTGTGATATGACACTCTACCAATGTTCTCTAGTGTGGATTGTAAATGCGGGAGGGATGACAGTGGGCTTGATAGTGTCACTATAATGTCCTCTGCAAACAATCCTAGCTTCACCTCTTTAGGAGGAGCGTACGGGATACCTTTAATCAAGGTATTTGATCTTATAGATTCTGCCAGGGGTTCCAGTGCCAACACATAGGGCAGAGGGGATAAGGGACATCCTTGCCTAGACCCATTTGAAATTTGGAAGGGTTGCGAATGGAAGCCCGCATAGGTGACTTTCGCTGATGGTGAAGAATATAATGCCAAAATTGCTCTAATAAATTCTCGTGGGAATTGGAATTTTTCTAATACTTTTTCTAAATATAGCCAGTGTAGGCGATCCAAAGCCTTTTCAGCATCTATTGCTAGGATTAGGCTTGGGGTCTTACCTTTATTGATTAGGGAAGTTATATCAATTATTTTCCGCGTGTTGTCCGTGCCTTGTCTACCTTTGACAAACCCAACTTGGTCGTAGTGCAGGAGCGACGGTAAAATGTTTTTCATTCAGTTGGCTAATATTTTGGCGTATACTTTCACATCAGTATTCAATAATGAGATTGGGCGGAAATTGGGGCATACTGTTGCAGGTTTTCCTGGTTTGGTAATTGTGATGATATGGGCCAGTAGCATGGAGGGTGGAAACATACCTTTAGATCTACATGAATTAAAAGTATTCGCTAAATGCGGGGCTAACTGTTTGATAAAGATTTGGTAGTATTTATTTGAAAAACCATCTGGGCCAGATGCCTTATTTTTGGGGAGGGATTTAATTATATCTGTTATTTCCTCCACAGTAATAGGGGCTGTAAGTTTGATTACATGCGTGGGATCTATTGTAGGAAGATTGATTTTACTTAAGAATTCATCTATTTTGCTTGGCTCCTCTGTGGGGTGTTGGGGTCATGTTTTAGATTATATAATGATTCATATTATGAAACAAATACATTTGGTATGTCAGCTGGGTTTTGCGTTTTGTTACTCTGTTGGGAGATTATGTAGGGAATAGCTCTTTTTGTTTCTTCTTTCTTTAACCTTATAGCCATTAGTTTAGTAGCTTTGTTACTGTTTGTGTAAAAATTCTGCTTTAATCTTTGAATTTGCATTTGGGTGTGATACACTTGGATATTTGATATTTGATGTTTAATTTCTTTGATACGTGAATATACTAATAGGGTGGGATTTGCTTTATGTTTAGATTCCAATTGCCGGAGTTCTGACAGATAATCATTTAGTTCTTTCTCCCTTTTCTTTTTCTCATTTGCAGCTGCTGCAATTAGATGGCCTCGAATGACTGATTTATGTGCTTCCCAAAGAACTGCCGATGATGTTTCTGGTAAATCATTGAATTTAAAGTATTCTTCTATCTGTGACTTAGTTTTTCCTAAGATTGCTTGGTTAGTGAGGATATAATCATTGATACGCCACAAGCCTTGCCCTTTGTAATGAAACTTCTCAGTCAATGTAAGATACAGAGGAGCGTGGTCTGACCATTGAATCTGGCCATTTGTGCACTCACTGACTCTTTGTAGGTTATTTTTGTCTAGTAGGAAAAAGTCAATTCTAGAATATGTGGCATGAACCTGGGAGTAGAACGTGTAATCCCTGGACAGTCCTTTGCTGAGGGAGTTGATGAGGAATCCATAAATGGGTCGGCTATCGTGTTTAAATCCCCACACACAACTACATCCGCTGTTGGTATAGAAGGTATTTGGTTTAGAACTTTCCTAAAAAATTACGCCGAGTTCGAGTTTGGGGCATATAGATTGAGCCCACTAGGAATCTCCCTTTTGGGTCACTAGTTTTTTTTTTAAGTATGAGGGCTAGGGAGTTGTGAAACCACATAGATACTCCTGATTTTTTTTAAGCATATAATTTGTGCCTGAACCTTTTTTGCCTCTTGGAAGAGCATTCTCCTCTTGTGCGGCGTATTGAGCCCCTTGGCATTAATGGACAGAATTTTCACTGACATTTATTTTAGTGGGTGAGAGCTTGTATGGGTATGTGTATGAATGTAACTTGATGTGTGAGATGTAATATTTACTTACAGGGTCATTGAACTTGTGAGAAGAGAATCTCTCAGGTATCCATTCACTAACCAGCATTCTTTTCTTGCAGGGCGTAGTGCTTTTCAAAGGCCAAGGTCAGAGGCATATGAGAGGGATATCAATCATCCCCGTTCAGCCAAGCAGAGTGGAGATTGAAAACTTAGCAACTGCACATCAACTTATCGTCTTTGGGGTTTCGGAGATCCCGGGATTCTAGACCAGTCTCTAGTTAACCTTTGTCTCTTGTTCTGATCCTCTTGATCCGCAACAGCAACATTCCATTGTTTAAGGTACATTGCACCTTCCTCCGGAGAACGGAATATAGTGGTAGCCAGTAGATGTTGAGGCTTAGGGAGTCTGTGGATCCTATCTATCAGCGCTTCTAAGCTGAGATTGTCAGGTAGCATTGTAGAAAAAAGGCCTTGTACTCATTCTTCTAATTGGGCCGGTGGAACCTCCTCCGGGATGCCTCTCAGGCGCATATTTTTCCTCCGGGATCTTTCTTCAAGGTCACATACCTTTTCTCTCAGTCCTTTAACTTCCGACATTAACTGTTTATGTTAGTCCGAAAGACCATTTTGGTGATCCACCAGGTCGTCCATTTTCGTTTCCACCCTCATCGTCCTGTCTCCCAGCTCCCTCATCTCTCTGGCGAATTCGGTGGTGAGATCTGATATATCTCCCTTGATCTGCGTTCTCAGCATTGTGAACATTGCTTTTATTTCATCCACAGGCATCATTACAGGGGTCGAGGACGTAGAGGCTGCATCGTCTCCAACCAACCCTTCCTCCTCCTCCGGGTCCGCTTGGGCGCCATCTTGGATTTTGGAGATTGTGAGTTTGCTTGCTTTTTTATTCTCTTTTGGTGTTAAAAACTTCAGCAGTTTTTCCTGCTTACGAGTTGGGCGGTGTTGAGACATCGTGCAGCTACTTTTTAGGTTTGTTAACAGTTCAGTTGTCGTCTGTAATCAGTCTATCCTTTAAATATTTTTAATAGCACATTTGTATAAAAGATGACAATATTGGCGTGAAAACTTGTCACTGATATCTTTAGAATGCACATGGACAATGAATGTCAATTCTAACAAATGTAGGAATGTCTGGCCATAATTATTGATCCAAGTGGTTAACCAGGCAGGAGTTGATCTAAAGAAAAGTTAGATTCCCATATCCAAAGTTGTTTTAGAATCCATAGTGAACCAAATGTGAACAGATGAGAGTAGAACAACATGAGAAGACATAGTGTTAAACAAAGGCAAAAAAAAAGAAACTTCCTATAACAGCCAGGGTGTATCGTGCCCCTGTGTGACAGACGTGCTGCCAGTCCTGAGCACGTCCGTCACTCATAGGCATGATGTATCTTGTATATTTCCAACTGCAGCTACAAATTTGGCAACAGATTCACTCACTCTGTTGCCAATTTGACCAGCACTAAAAGTATACAAATTTTCATGCTGGTCGAAATTGGCAACAGAGTAAGTGACTGCGGAATTCGCAGCTGCCGTCTGTCTCCTGGATGTATTTCTGGAGTTTGTGTGCTCTCTGTACGGAGCACACAAACCCCATAAATACACACCGCTAAAAGTGGAGAAATGGGGCCTCCTTCTCTCTAATATTAATTATTACCCTCATCCCACTGGCCATGGCATTTGGAAAGAATGGGCAATTAACCTTTTACTATTACTCTCCAACCCACCATGCACATGGGGGAGGAGTAATGGGCTCCTGTTGCCACTTTGACTACTAGGATCACTCAACCCTCCGCACAAGAGTTGAATTAAAGAAGCCCAAGCATGCACTACCCATCTTTTCCCACTGAGATTGGTTCAGGAGACCACCACTTGTTTTTTTAAAACCACTACCTACTGGTCCTCGGGTAATTTATTCTTCATATTTAAAAAGGGATAATTAAAGAAAAAAAGGATAAACACATGAATTCTCATAATCCACATACAAAAAAATCCATTGAAAAGGTGTACAGAGCTCTATAAAACACACAAATCCCTCACAGCATTTTCTAGCTTTGCATAGTTCCAACTCAATGAAATATGGGTTATAAATTGTTCCTTGTATGACCTCCCCTATTTATTTGTTTTAGATATTTATAATAATAATGTGCATAATATGACAAGATGACCCTGGTTACAGTGTTTCTATTTACTTTTTGTAAGGGACAGTATTCTGGTAGAACGTTTTATGTCCTCAAAGAAGCTGGCTTTTTAAAACTCTTGAACGCAGCATTTTTATTCTAAGCCACAACGCAATAAATTGGGAAGTTGCTTTTCATTGAACATAAATCTTGTAACAATTCTCCCTTTGTTCCTTTCCCCTGAGTTCTACTAAAAATATTACATTGTTCTTCCATTGTTTTGCCGATTGCATTTTGTTCTTACCAGTGTGTTAACTTTACAGCTGTTCTGCATGATTAGAGATTCTGAAAAAAATGGGAACAGTCGAATTTTGTATTTCATAGCGTGGTTTTAAATGCATTTCCCCACTCTTTGAGTTAAACTTTTATGATAATAAAGATGATAATCCAGATCTAATTTGAAGGGATTAATCATTGGGCAAATTTCCAACGTGGATGTAGATGTGGGAGAAAAAAAAACATTAATCATATTTTTCTTTTCAATGTGTCATAATTTATAATGAATAATGCTCAGCGATCATCAATTACATTTCTTACAATTCTTTAAATATATGCCACACAGCTTTTGTATTTCTGAAGGAAATACCATTATACTCTACAGAATTAAAAAAGCCAGATTATGAAAAGCTAATTCTCAGACAGAGGCTGTCTTCTGTTGGAAAACAGATGACAACATCTCTGACTATGTTTAATGAAAATGAGCTTCCTGCACTTATGATGCTTTTTTTGTCCTCACAGTTGGAGCCTGAGCTTTTTTTGGCTGCCAGCAGGTTGCAAATGTTGATTCACATAATATATTTAATGACTATTGCCTATTTTCTGTAACTTCTTTGCAAGTGCACATTAGGGAAATAAGTATGCAAACAGCAGAACTGCTAATGGGTAACAGATAACAAATGCATTTTCTCTTGCTTTCAAGACGTACATATGTCGCATATCATTTGCAGTTTCAGAGAACACTAGTTTTCTTTCCTTATGCCAGTGCCCCTCAAGGAAAATTGTCTGCAAAATTTTTGCAGGCTATTATGGCATTTTTAAAGTGACCCTCTCATCCAAGAGACATATGTCTAATCTTATGGAGTGCTGGATAACTATATAGATTAAAAGATACCTCAAACATGTTTCTAACTCCTCCAAGATGGTCACCTACGTTTTCAAGATGGAGGCTGAGTGGTGTATATTGGTTTTGTGCTCCCCTAGGCAGACAAAATTCGGGCAACCCCCTACCCACACTGCACACGCACAACATGCCCCATAACCCACATCACCCCATTACATAATCCCATCACTCACATTACATGCCCCATCACCCCATTACATACCTCCATTGCCCCATCACATGCCCTATCACCCCATAATATGCCTCCATTAACCCCATCACCCCCATTATATGCCTCCATTATCTCCATCACTCCCATTATATGCCTCCATTATCCCCATCACTCCCATTATATGCCTCCATTAACCCCATCACCCCATTACATGCCCCATCTCCCCAATTACATGCCCCATCACATGCCCTATCACCCCCATTACATGCCTCCATTAACCCCATCACCCCATTATATGCCTCCATTAACCCCATAACCCCCATTACATGCCTACATCACCCCATTACATGCCTGCATCACCCCCATGACATGCCTGCATCAATCCCATTACATTACAGTTGAGAATAGATATTGAAGAAAAGAAATAAGGATTGGAACATGGACTGAAGCAGAGACAAAAGGGGACTTTAGCAAGGGACTTCAGAAGGGGAACGGGATTTAGTTGAAACTATAGTATAAACAAAGAGCTTTAGCAGGGACTGTGTAAAAAGCAGAGGTAGGGGTAGAGAGAGAAACATAAGAGGTGAGGCCTTAGGTATGGTACAAGCAGGAACACCATAGAGAGAGTGTGAGTTACTCACGTTCAGATGGTGGAACCCAGTAGCAACGGATTCACTCTTACTGGGGCAGTACCCTGGAGGAGGATTGATCGAAATAACAGAACTCCCACACAGTGTCCGCAAATGAGCAATTGTAATAACTTGCTTGACTTGGAAGCTGACAGGGTACAGGACCAGCAGGATGCAAGCATAGTAATAGACAGACCAAAATCGGGGTACCGATGGAAAAATAACTGATATACGAAGTCGGGGTCAGGAATCCAGAGATCAACGTGGTAGGAGTACAAGCCAGGATCAGGAGACAGAGGTAGAGTGGCCAAAAAAGCAGCAAAGTCAGGAGGGAAAGCCGGGTCAAATAACAGGGGTACGAATACAGGAGCGCTTGGAGACTGATAGCAACACTAAGGAGGCAACAGGAACTCTTTTAAGAGGGAAACTTAGCTGAAGTAATATTGCTGTAGCCATATGGTCTCAGGAAATGCTAAAAAACGTTCCTCGGCTGGGTGAGCCTTCCAGGTTCAGTCTCCCAGTTCCTGAACAGGTGAGAAATTCAAATAAGCTTTAGCAGAGTGTCAAGAACAGAAGAAGCAGCTCTCAGAAGTCAGGCATCCAACTTCAATGCAAAAAGCCCTGTTTGCATTAAACTTCAGGTATTTAACAGGGGTGTGTTTAACATATTAGCAAGCCCACCTGACACCAACAGAGGGGAAGAAATACAAATATAGGGTAGACTCTAGAGGAGGAAGGAGGTAAATGAGCACAACAATTAGGACTTTTAAATGGGGCTGCAGAGAAGCTGATTCACATCCGTGTAAATGTTTGTAGCTGTGCTTCAAAAATGTTTAGCGACTATTTGTGGACTCCATGTTTTTTTTTTGCTGATTCCATTGTGCAATTTGGCTGGTGTTTCTGTTAATTTATCCACCCCCTGCATTACTGAGCCACATATTTTGGCATATTTTTTGACATGCAGAAAGGTGTGCCTAATGGAAGGCTTTTTGGTATTTCAGTAAAAGTATAATTGATTTGCTAACACATAGGAGGTCACATGGTAACATATGAAGCATATGTCCTCATACTGAAGTATGGTGCCATACATCTGAGCAGCATCTGAGATGAATGTAGAATGACTGACATAATTGTGATTTCTCAGTTTATGTGAGAGACTGGAAAGTGTTTGATATTTAAAGACTGAGATCAGCTGCGCTTCATTAATCAGCCTGCTGCAGAGATGTAGACAGGGACCCAAGCCTTCCAATTATAAGAACTTGAGATGACAGGACCGTAATCATACTAAAAGTAATGGAATGCACTGTACATTCCAATGCAGATAATGTTTCTCTGCACTTGTATTAGCAACTGCCCAAGTCAAATTTAAGATATGAATAATGTTGGACACATGTTGGGTGGTGGTGGCGGGGGGGGGGGGGTGTATTATTTTAATATTTGGCCATACTAAAACTCACACAAAATTAATAACTAACAAATTAATAAAAATGCAGAATATAAAAAGCAGGTAAAGATACCCAATGTACATGAACAGTTTCACATATCAAAAAAAAAAAAATCATAATTCAATAAATCATTTTGACCTTTAGACTTTCTTCAGTTACAGGACTCATTAATCTTAAAAATGATGTTCTATGGCACTCATTTATACTTTTCTTTAGTTCTTATTTATTTGTAAATGAATTGGTTACTATTGGGATAGGAACTTGTTTACTGAACTTGACTGACAGTCTGAAGGACCAGTGGTGTGAGGTGTCTGTTATTGACAGGTGACATTCACCAGCCCACATTACACAAAGCAATTCAACTAGTGCTTGGTTTGTTCCTTATTTAGTTAGTGATACCTTCTAAATGAAATATTATAGCAAGATAATTTAAAAAGTACCAAACAAATAAAAAACTAAAAACACACTATATGCCGTTTTTATTCTTTATCTGTGGAAGTACTCATAAAATAAATACTGTCATATCACCGGATTTCTGCAGTTTTATGTTTTATGTATCACTAACCTGTGTAGTGAAAGAGTGCTAACACTCTTTCACTACACAGGTTAGTGATACATAAACATATATATGTTATAATATCCCTTTTTCCTTGGGCGATGCTGTGTTGCTTCCTTGCTACATTCCAGAAACACCTCCCCTACGTCTGCCAGTTTCCTTGAATGGTTACGTGTTTAACATATGAAGGATCGTTTCTAGGTATATCCTAAGGCTCTGTCACAACTAGGGTTCCCACACAGCCAGTATTTTATTGGCCCACCAGTGCTCATTTGGTGGAGTTCAGTGTTAAGTCTATAGAGACAACAGCATGCCTGGTGTTATTTGAAGAAAAGGTGTCAACTCAAGTCACAAGGATGTTTGTGTGTGTATATATATATATATATATATATATATATATATATATATATATATATAAACACAACATAATCATAGTTACAACAAGCAAAGGCTATACCAGCTATGTTTATATAAAACATATTAACTAAAGAACCGGAACATCACAGCAAATGCATAACACTGTAGGGGGTTATTTGGATTTTAACATGAACAATGCTGTCCATTGGAAGCAAGCAAAGTATTACCATATTACATTGTGAAAAAAACTTGAAAAAATAACATGCTTGGTTTCCTAGTAACCAGGAAGGAGTTGTTGCATGCTCCCATCTGTTCTCCCAATGATGCAAAGGAATGTATAAGATGGCTGAGCATTAATGACACAGTGGTGTGCTAACACTACTGTCCCAATGGGATTATTGGTGCTTAAGATGTTTAGCCACCAAGCTTTTGAAAAGTACGGTATCAATTATGTTTGGCCACTCACTTGGATATGGGGATTGGGTAACCCATATCCAGATTTTGGCATTGATCTCTTCAAAGCCTAGGGCACACTCTCAGTATTTATTTCCCTCCAAAATCCAACACATGGTTTTAGGGAGTAACCAGGGCACTGTGCTGGTGCTCCCTGGTTAAGAGGATGCACTTAGTTTAACCCTGCAACCTCTGTACATATTTAATGGGAAGTATATACCACTTTCTCTAATACTGTTGGAGGAATATGGATCTCTCCATTTCTTGCTTTTTTATTTATGTTATTTGTTTGGGAAATGTGTTACCGAAAAGCTGCTGATGGAACCTTCTGTCAGTAGGTTTGTGTGTTAGACAGCTTCTCTACCTATTCGGGAAATTCTTCTCCTTGCCGCTGTTTGATTTGCTCATATTTAGTTTTTTTGTGTGGTTCTGTTCATTCTTTTAATGTTCAGATAAATTCTGTGATAATTAGGGAAAATCAAAGTTGACTGAGCATAACCTATCCTCCCCAAATGTAGGCGAGCGCAAGACAACTGTCATTTGGCCCTGTGTTTTTTATGTAATCCTAAAATGTTGTGCTTGTTATAACGTTTATGGCAGGGGTGTTTAAACATTTTTTGAGAGCTGTGCTATTTTCCAATTTCGTTGACTGTTTTCCCTGTTATTTCCAAATGTACACAGCAATTGCAAAGATAAAGTAGAGCTGTCAACATTTCACAAAGGCTTACCAGCTTCCAAGAGAAAATATGTCATTAAAAAGAATCACTGGCAGACCAGTAATGAACTCATAATTAGTGTTGTTAAAACAAAATACCACCCTTGGCAAAAAGTCATATGCTTGTTGAAGGGAGTATTTATGTGGTAGTGAACAGATGGCAATCCACATTTAATTCTATTAATTCAGTGATAGAGTGGGCAGAGTACAAAAGCCCCTTTCTAATGGAACTATAATAACATTATTTTGTTGCATCTACGATAACATAACAACATGAAAAGATGACATGTATGTGCAAACAGTACTTTATACATGTATCAAGTAAAGTGGAATATGTTTAATAATTCTAATAATAATAACAACAACAAGGTATTCAACCAGAAAAGCTATATGTAGGCCATTGTATAATATAAAAGGTCTATGTTAACCTGAGCATTTGCCCATTGCCCTGATTTACTAAGAGTGAACTGGCAAGTGAACTGCAAAAATAAATGATTAATACGTGTACTGTAAAAAAAAAAGCATTGCAGAGGTTAATAAAAATCCACATCAGAAAAAAATTAATCTATGATTGCCCTGAGTATATATTCACACAAAATAGTCTCCATGGGGGCAAAACTGCTTACAGCAGGATTTACTATGTAATTTATGAGAAGTGGATTTCAGTCACATAATGCCTATTGCCAATAAACAAACAAACTAGAAAATAAACATTTATGACATTTTTTTATTTATCCACCACTTTAGTCAGCTGTGAAATGTTGAAGATAATGGCCTAGAAGCTGCTTTCTCAGATTAATGTCATTAATAATATTATTTTATTAAAAAAAATAAAAAAAAAGAAGAAAGAACAGAGTATAAAAACAATGAGTTAGATCGTGGTTGAGGTAATGAGAGAAGGTTTTTTGTTACAGTAATGCAGTAATAATAGCGTCCATATTTTAATAATATTTGTCATCTGTTTTGGATGATAGAATTTGTAATTGTTTAAACACTCTGCAGTGAAAGAAATTGTTGTGCTAAACATTGAAATATGATACCATTTATTTCAGATGACAGCTTCCAGGAAAGTGAAAGAACACAGCACCAAAGGACAAAGGATTAATTTGAGATATAGTTTTTCCCCAAGGAAGAGTCAGATGAAGGCTTATTCTTATAGAGAGTTTGGAAAGCAGTTCAGATATCGTCTGGGTGGCCTAGTGGATGTAATCCCATTCAGGACCGTCTTTAATATTGATTGGATCCTGGGCAAGCATTTGCTTGGGACCCCTGGATGCAATCACGCCATCCATCACAATGTTAATCATGCCATCCATCCCACACACACACACACACACAAACACAAAAATAAGCACACACACACACAAATGGACTTTTATTGCAGTGACTATTTTTATTGAATTGTACAAAATGTGTATATTAAGTGTATAATCTATATATATATGGGTCAAAATGTGAAAATATGGCTGCAATATGTATACCTTCTTAATATGCAACACTGCAATACAACTACTCATTACCTAAATTACAAAAACAGATATTAGAGAGCACTTACATATGTTCATATATCTATAAATATCTATACACATCTCGCTCTCTCTCACTAGTTGCATTTATACTTATGTGAACTTCTTAATATTATATTCAACTATTTTCATATGTAATATACATGTAATTAAAGAGTTGCATTTCTTGTTTTATTCCCTTTTTCTGCACCCACATTGCACCTAAAGGACTTAACACAGCCCCATAGATTAGCCACAGCACTTAGCTTGCACTCATATTGTACCCACACAATTTGGGATGCCACTTTGTCCCACTGAACTGTCCATGCAGAACAAGCCACATTGTCACTTTCCCCCATAAAACAGAATATGTCACTGTCAGGTACCAATGAACATGCCACAGTCACTTTGTCATTAACATATGCAACACCCAGTTTGCCTGTTAAAATATGTAATTGTTTGTCCATTAAATATGCCACAGTGTGCCCATTAATATGCCACCGACAATTTACCCACCAATATGCCAGTATTATTTTGACATTAATATGCCAGTATTTTGCCATTAATATGCCACAGTCAATTTGCCCATTAATATGCCAGCATTATTGTGCCATTCAGATGCCAGTATTATTTTGCTATTCAGATGCCACAGTCAATTTGCCCATTAACCCCTTCCCGACGGTAGGACGTACTATGCCGTCCTGACTTTAAGTGCCTTAAAGTCGTTAGGATGGCATAGTTCGTCCTGTACTAAACAGCTCATCGCGGCTCACCGCGATATGCTGTTTTCGGATCCCGCTGCAGGCACTTACAGCGGGATCCCACCTGTCAGATGAGGCCACTTTGAGTGGCCTCAGTCTGACAGGGAAAATGTAGCCGGTGCTCAAAGCGAGCACCAGCTACATTTTGCTAAATTTCGCTGTGCCCGAACTTCCGGGTTCGGGCACGCCTCCGTGACGTCACACGTGACGTCCGGAGGTCTCGCGATTTTTTGGCAGGGACCCACAGGGTCTATTAAGACCCTGATCGGGTCTCTGCCAGAGTGACGCATGGTGCTTGCGTCCCAAACGACGCAAGCACCAAAACGCCACAATTTTTTCCTGGCCACCGATCGCTTTGAGCACCGGCTACATTTTCCCTGTCAGACTGAGGCCACTTAAAGTGGCCTCATCTGACAGGTGGGATCCCGCTGTAAGTGCCTGCGGCGGGATCCCAAAACAGCTCATCGCGGGGAGCCACGATGAGCTGTTTAGTACAGGACGTACTATGCCGTCCTAACGACTTTAAGGCACTTAAAGTCAGGACGGCATAGTACGTCCTAACGTCATGAAGAGGTTAAGATGCCAGTATTATTGTGCCATTTAGATGCCAGTATTATTGTGCCATTCAGATGCCAGTAATATTGTGCCATTAAGATGCAAGTAATACTGTGCCAGTAAGATGCTAGTATTATTGTGCCATTAGGATGCCAGTAATATTGTGCCATTAAGATACCAGTGTTATTGTGCCATTCAGATTGTAACAACTCTGAGGAGGATCAGCGATGCTGAACCTGGTGTCAAAGGGAACTTAGGTCTTAAGAGGTAGTCGAGATGGATTTCACTCTGACCAACATGCACCCTATGGTTGAGCCGCAGATGGAGAAGGCCAGAGACTTGTGCGGCACCCAGAACTACCTCCAGAACCTCTGTAACCCTAATAATATAAACAACTGAAGAAACAGGTTGGGATAACAGCCGGTCAGAAGGTAGGACAAGGCAGGATAAACGATGAACAGGCCGAGGTCAGAATCCAGGGAATCAATCAGTAACAAATAAGGAACAAGGACAAAACACGGGTAGCAGGATAAACTGGGACAAGCCGAGGTCAGGAATATAGAAGTCAGAATGTTCAAAACAAGCAGGAGTCAGAATACCAGAAATAACAAATACCGAATAACAATACCACAAATAGGCACCAGGCACTATCACAGGCAAAGGTTCAATACAGACTGAGCCTTTAACCCCTTAGTGACAAGACATTTTCACCTTGACTTTCCCTTGGTGACAATGGCTGTTTTGACATTTCTAGGGTGTTTGTGTTTAGCTGTCATTTTTTTCTTTCTCACATACAGTACCCACACAAATTATATGTTGTTTTTATCGTCATAAGAAGGGCTTTCATTAGATACCATTATGTTCATCATATCTTATAATTTACTACAAAAAAAATCATAAAATATGATGAAAAATGTAAAAAAAAACACTTTTTCTAACTTTGACCTAAAATATAATTTACACAAATAAAATCATTAAAAAAGACCCCGTCTAAATAGTTTCTAAATGTTCTCCCGAGTTCAAAAATATGCATGTTTCCATATTTTTCGGTATTTTTTTGCGAGTTATGGGGCAAAAACCAAAAATAGTGTTTTTTTGTTTTTTCCTATATTGATCTTTTGACCCCAACCCGAACCCAAAATTTAACCCTAACACTAAATTTAACCCCAACTCTAATCCTTATTATGTCCCTTAATATTTTTTAACTTTAATTTAATTTTAACCCTATCCCTTATGCTAAAAAATATTTAATTTTAACTCTATAGGCTAATATAGCTAAATAACCTGTTTTTAATTAATTAAATATGTATTTTACATTTTTTCCATTGCAATGCTACTAAACTACCACTAGGGGCAGTCAAGTAGCATATTCAGAGCGACGGAAGTGAAGTTACTTTCACTTCCGAAGCTCAGACCGGCAGAGGGCTTAGCCATATTGACGAAGCAGCATGCTACGTCAATATGGCTCCCCACGATCGCTCCGTGGGGCGATCGTGGGGGTCCCAAAATAGAAATTTTGGTTCTGGCTATTGCCTCGATGTCGAGGCAATAGACCAGCACTGTTAAAGCGGTTTTCGCGGTCGTGCCAGGCACGTCCTTTGTCGTTAAGGGAGTTTCTCCCAGGATGTGCCTGGCACGTCATTTGTCGGCAAGGGGTTAAATATCCCTCCAAAGCATGTCTCCACCGCTGGGATGAAAATGAGGCTTGGAAGCAAACAAGGAAGTAGCTTTCAAAACTAAGATGAAAACGAGGCTTGGAGGCAAAATAGGAAGTAGCTTTAAACACTTAAGATGATGCCGCCGTATGGAAGGGACATCCGTATGGCAATAGCTAAGCCATTGGCAGCGTGTAGTGTGGAGGAGTGTGTGCTGCACTGCGTAAGCGCATGCGCACATTCTCTGAAACCGCAGCAGCGGATCTTTGCGGACAGAACCTTGAGGTAAGTATTACACAGAAGCCAGTAATATTGTGCCATTCAGATGCAATACTCATATCATACATCTTAAATTCTTTTTGGCAAAAATTTCATTAAGGAATAATTTGCATTTCTGGTAGTCTCTCTTTAGAATGGTAGAGATGGTTGTTAGAATGTTATAAGGAATGATCATATATACACATTTGTCTCAAACTGAATAGCACTTTGCCTACATTCTCTGATGTGATAAATGGTTATGTATACCTCCCAACAAGTGGGAGAGAAGGGAGACAGTGTATGGCCTGCTTAGGGACAGTGTCATCAGCACTGTACTCTAGCAGATCTACTGACAGGCAGTGTAATATATGGTTAAGAGAAAGGAAGCTGGAGGAGAAATCTGGGATAGTGGGAGAGTTGGGTTCTATCAAACTTGGTCATAAGAGAACCTACTGTAATACACAGAAAAGAAAAACCCCAGTGGTACTGAAGTCCATGAGCTTAGCAGATCAATAATTCACATTGTTCTAGATTACAAGTCTTTCAGTTTGCATTGTGTCACTAGTGGTCTCAAGCACCATTAACTTACTTCTGCAGAGTAGTTATTTCACATCTCACCACCAAAAAGTTGATGTGAAAAAGAGGCAACATTTCTTGGCCCATTTCAACTGCTTTGGTAAAAGCACTCGGTCATCTAAATGTATTGTGAATGTTGAGAAAAAAATATATGCTTTGGACTTTATTCAAGAAAGAGGGAATTGATGAAAATTGACAAGGTAATTTCAAACATAGGTCAAAGTAGCATAGTTGGAAAAATTCTCCAAATCATTGTAGCTCGGCTGCTTTGTACTTAAGTTTGAAAATTCCGTTTCATAAAAAAAGCCCTTTGTAACTGTAAGCAAATGCATAGTTTACAATGTGCCAATGCTAGCTCAGGTTTATGACATTGTATTGTAGCTTAGTATGCAAATTGCGCAAGTAACTAATTTGCTTATTAAGCCATACAGTGATGTCATAAATATGAGACACTACAAGAAAGTGACAGCAATCCTTAAACGTTACCAATCTTCTGTGACATGTTTGAATAGCATCCCAGCACATGTATAAACCAATTATGTAATATATTTTGGAAAGTACATATTGCTGTCTTTTTAAGAACAATTCTGTTGAATTTCTTTCATTTCCTAGTGCCGTTTGCAAAATTCATAAGTCGAAGACAAGGACGACGGGTAACAAAAAAATGTGGGCAAGGAGACAAAAAACATTTATGACATGCTGTTCTACCTGAGTGGACAGATGCTGCCTGGAATTTCTGAAAGCCAGCCATTACCCTCTGATCCCACATAGAGAGTTCTACAGCTACATTGGCAACATTCAACAATGCTCACTTTCCTCAAGTAAGAAAGGTGTTTTGTGTTGTTTCAAGATTTCAGTATCCATTCTAAAACCTTGTACTTGACAACTTCATTGTTCACATCACATTTCCTTTATATAATCACTGTAGTGATGTATTTATTAAGTTTCTTTTTTCCCATACAAAAAACAAACTTATAAAACATACATATAGACCACATAAATACAATAGATTAACATTAAGGTGCACTCTCAAACTCATTGCTTGTTCTACTTAAAAAGTAGAAACATTTAGAAACATATTGCACTTAAGGGTAAACAAACAACAATTACATATAGTGCATTGTTAATTACAACTATACTACACTTACTATAGTAGATCAATGAATATGATCTTAGTGAGCTTTGTGAGGTCTGTGGGGGATGGAAGGAACAGAGGGCGGACCGGAGTTAGTAAATCCTGTCAGGTTCTAAAAACTTTTACTTTGTTGTAATTTCCTTTATTTATTTATTTATTTATTTCCCAGGTTTCAAATTCCAAGGTTTGGATTCCCTATCTACTATTTACAGAATTTTATCCAGTCTTCTCTTGCCTCTGAGGTCATTACAGATTTCTCTTTTTCCATCTCTAGTTGATAAGATAATTGCTTTTTAAAGGTTGGCCAATTAGGAATTTCCTATTTTTCCATAATCTAGCAATGTTGATTTTAGCTGCTAATAGGGTATGAATCGTTATGAACGTCTGTTTGTTTGTTAATCTCTGCCAGCCTATATGAAGTAGTACAGCTCTTGGATGGAGAGCTAGTGGGATCCCTATCATATCCTTGATAATGGTAAAAACCATTTTCCAAAAGTTAGTAAGTGCCGGTCATGACCACCAGATATGTAGGTAATCTCCTGCATCCTTTTTGCATCTCCAACAGATAGGAGAAGTGTCTGGATATATCCTGTGTAGATGTTTTGGAACCATATACCATCGTGTAATTATTTAATCATTATCTACATATAATGTCTCCCATATAAGTGAGGTTGAAAATAAGATTGAGACTCCTCTTTTCTTATCTTTCTCAAGACTTGCATTTGCAATTAAGTTATATCCCTGGAATATCATCTTCCCTATATCTTTTTTTATCCAGTGTGTCTCTTTTAACTTCTCTCTTCCCTCCTTTCCTTTCTTTTCTTTTTTTCCCCCTCCCTCCCCATCTCCCCTCCCCTTTACCGCTCTGATCTTGTATTATGGCTTTCTTGCCTTCCTTCTTCTTCTTCCCTTCTCCTTCCTTATATTTACATCTTCCTTCACTGGCTGTTTAGCCACTCTCTTGCTTTCTCCTAATTTTTAAATATGTGTCTGGACCCATTTCTATATATAATTAGACATGTTGGAAATCCCCAATTATACCTTATGCCTTTTGCTCTCATTTCTTCAGTTATTTTACCAAAGTCTTTCCTGGCTAATCAAGTAGCATACGAAAGGTCTTGAAAGATTTTTACATTTTTATATTCATCATGTTTCTCTTTCTGTTCCATAAATGTAGTGAGTAAGGTTGTTTTGTTTCTATATAAGGAAAAGGCGACTATTACGTCTCTGGGGGTGACTCTGCTACCGAGGAAGGTTTTGGTAGCCTATGGAATCTTTACAGTATGGTTTGTGCTGGGTTATTCTGTAGACAAGTAACTTTAACTGTAAAACTAATATGCCATTATTCTATGCAAAAATTATACAAAAGGCTATTGATAATGCGTTAGTGTAAAAATGATAACACATATTCCATCACACTAGTATTACATTTTCAATCACAAATGAATGCACTGGCTTTACAAACAAATTAGATTTATTGAAAGCAGACTCCAGATGCCAAAGAAATTAGCCATTAGAAAGGGATTTAATCAATTTTCATGTTAGATTCTAGAAGACATCTTTACTTCAGTGATTAAAATAGCAGATTTGCTATCTGGAATCTGTGCTGGTGGTTATGGAGTGTGGTATAGGCCTCAATCTATTAAATTGGAATCTTTAGTGTGTATGAGTATATCAAAGCACTTCAGACCAATTGGATGTATACATATGTCTGATCTAAACGAGCAACAGATGTGCTCATACCTGCTGGTTCCTGGAACAGGACTTTGGCTCGAAACAAGGCAGTCTTCTGGAAGCCATGAGAAACTGCCAAGAGCCTTTGAAATGAATAGGTTAAACACCAATACATTTTTTTAACATAGTACGTAAAAAAGATTGTTCTTATTCAAAATGACTGAGCCAGTTATCTAAATAGCTATCGTTAGGTTAGACCTCATGTTTCCATCTTTGGCCATTTGAACTTTGGGGATGCATGAAAAGTTAATAAGTTATCAAAACAAGGCTGTATAATTTTTTGTTTTAAATTAAGTTTTTATATTAATCCATATTTAAACATGAAAAAAAGTAAATGGTCCATTGCATAATTAAGGATACAGCTAGTTCAGCATTTAAAAAAGAGACAGGTTTGCTTATGTGCAGTGGATGCAAATCAGAAAATCATTAATGCTATGCATAATCAGTAGTCATTATTATAATTGGAGGCTTGTATTTTTACAAAGCTGCATTTTATTGTGTAATTGCCTGTTAATAATACAATTATTTGGCAAAAAAATGGTATGTCTAAAGGTGATACGAGTTGAAGTCTTGGTGGAGGCTTGAGCACTACCAGTTTACAAACTATGGTTTCTTACATTATCTCTTAGATCTTGTCTCATAGTTACAAATGTCTCAACACTTGTATACTGTTATCTTTTAACCTTATGTACAATGCTCTATCTATCTATTTATCTATCTAGATTCTGATGAGCAAAATCCATGTCGGCTGTTTGCTGAATAAGTGTTAGTGGCATGTTTGTGTTGACAGCACTCATTAAAGTTTTGAAAAATTAATTAAAGTGGACAGGTTAGCCTAGTACTCAATAAAAATCTTGGGTAGATCAATTACAAGAGCTAATTGACATCAATTAAGCAGACGATACAAGCAATAAACATTTAATGAACCTTAAATGTATGATAAATTATCAAGGAGAGTTTTTTGAGATAAGAACAGCCATTCTTCATCGGAAAGACATTTTGCTTAGTCATCCTTCTTGATTTAAAATAGAAAGATATCTCCCTAGTGTATTTGAAACCAATATCTACTGCTTTTTTTTTTAAAAAGATATAATGTATACAAAATAGTTTTATATATTTATTATTGGCTTATATTCAAAGGAACTGTTCATTCTAATGTTATTTTGGGCAGCAATTATATGACACCATATGTATGTTCACTACTTGACATGACTGATTGCAGAAAATGGTGAACTGGGAACTAAAACACTGTAATTTTCTGTTGTTTTTTTTATTTTATGCGTTACCAAAAATATCCAAAACTAACATGCACCTATAGTTGACTCATGTAAGGCTTATTGGATGCAAAACCTAATTAAGGACAGTTTGGTAATTTTATGTGCCCATCAATGTATAAAATTAAGACATGTTCTAATCATCATTAACATTGATATTCATTTGACTGTTTTGATTTTTTATTCTATTACCTGTTTGCAATGTTTGGATCCCATGCAGGCTGCTTTTAAGGAACTGGCAGAAAATTAATCCACCCTTAATAAATCATGATAATTGTTTGTTTTTATTAGTATACTATAGGAAGATATAGAAAAAGATTTCACAAATAGGTGCAACTGTTATAATGGTATATGTATAGTTCTTTGAATTATTGATAGTAAATAGAACTTACCACATCTTTTTTTTCCACAGGAGCCAAGGATAATTTCTTCCTCATATAAAACCAGAGTTCTTGTTCTAACTCCTGGACTATGAAAGATGAATGTGAGTACAAGTACATTATGCAGGAAATCTGGAAAGACATGTTCAAGGAGTCACTGCATTAGTTTGACAAAAATGTGTACAACATGCAGGCTAAGTACTACCAGATGCATCCATTTTAGTTTGAGGCTTTAATAATTTTCTTTTTCAGACATAATTGATCCAGTGACAGATAATTAGTGTTGATACTATGTAAAAAAATTAACATTTGATTTGAAATTTGGGATGTATTTATTCTCACTTTAAATACTGTTACATTGTCATTAATGTATTTATCGAGAAGAGTGTGTGAAATAATGTAAAACATAATTATACAAGCATGACTGTAGTTTCTGGTAATGCACTTAATAACTTGATGCTATACTAAGAATACACCAATAACTATACCTTATTACCTCTAGTGATCATTTTGAGTATTTTGTTTTGCAGCAGAGTGATTATTACCCTTTAATATGCTGCATATTGTGAAGCACAGGTTTGATGACTCAATGTAACATATTCTGTACTTTGTTGTAAAGAGTGGTCATTGAATGCAAAATATAATAATACGTCTGAGCATATCTATTTTCAAAGCACCGTTACCGTTTATATAATCAGGCTAACATTAATATTAAAGGACAATTGTTAAAAATGACCTCATGTTTAACTGAAAGAGTGCATCATGAGTAGGCATTTTAAATACAAATGTACCTTATTCAGTCCTCTTTGCTCCACATAGCTCTAACAAAGAGCAAACATACTATTTACATCAGATGGGTCAGATTTTCCGTCATCTGACCCAACATGTATGCCCCCTTATACAGCTATACAAACAAAGAGGACTCGGTAAATTAATTAATTTATATTCTTTAAATCATTTGATTCTTAAATCATTTGATCTGTGTAATCTTTCAATTAAACATAAATATATATATTGCCCTGTAATGTTTGGGTCACAAAAAGAAAATACACTTGTGTATCTGTAATAAATTTGTATCATAATATAAAGCACAACTTTGAAGGCGTACATGTGTAATTGCATAAATTGATCTCATTGAATGTTGTACTATTTCAAATACTGAGTATATGTAAACATTTAAATAGTTTGACAGATAAAATGAGAACCATTTTCTTTGCTTTATGTTTTTCCTGGTCTGTATTTTATAGAAAGTTGGGCCTGTAAACAATGACTTACTTCATATTAATAGTAGGGCATTTCCTTCTGTCAGTAAACGTGCTTGGACAGATGTACTGCTTCAGACATACAAGGTAAAAAATGAATGGAATAGGCACAATTGCAGTTTTGTATAAAATCATTTGCATTTTTTAAAGACTGATTTCTAAGGGCAGAATAATATTTTTGTATTGTTTTGTCTATTTTTTCTTATTTTTATAAACGAGGACTGCTAACAGAGGACGAAATGATACTCAGAAATTGCCTTATGCTCATAACAATTGCCTAAGGCCTTTCATGGCCCTGAGCAATCCTTTCTTTGACTGCCGCTCTTAGTTTGTTTGAGCCTATAACTAAGTACTTCTGAACCATGGAAGACATTTTGTAGTTTCTACTTTCTGCCACTTTTAATCTTTCGTGTCACACAATTAAGTAATTTTGATTTGTACTGATGTACATGTTTCAATGTATTTGTTTCAGAGGGTTAAGTGTTTCTGTTTTTTTAAAATCAAACCATGCATCACAGGACTGACAGTTTTTAGAGATCAACCGTTGGGGGCTCTTCACTAAAAGGTGAGTTACAGGTGAGTTGTGGCGAGATAAACATTTCATCTCACCAATTTAGCTATACATTGTTCTGGGATAATCTTGGTTAGTTTGCCTAGTAGAGCCATGTTTGCACCTGCACAATGTATAGTTAAAATGGTGAGATGAAAGGTTCATCTCACCTCATCTCACCTTCCATTCACCTTTTAGTGAATCGACCCATCATTGTTGGAATGAGCCTATTCAGTCATTAATTTTGAAAATTTAAAATATTTAGGCAACTCAATCACTTCTTCCTGCAAAAGCAAGTAAACTAATGTATAAGTGACAGAACTGAGTAGCAGACAGTTCAGTCCTAGTACTCTCTATTACTCTCATGCCTGATGTCTTAAAACTCCCTTCACACTGATGACTACTCTTCCTGGCCTGTGTGTCTGCAAAGAATTTCACTTACCTGATTTATTTCTGGTCCATGGTAGCTGAGCACATCTGGTTCAAAATGCAGCACACCTTCTGGTCACCCTAGCCTTCAAGCTATGCATCATCATGCTTTTTTCCGGCCTATATACTGTAGGCCATATGGGCATTCTATGAGGGCATTCTATGAGGTAGAATACATTCACTGTTGAGCATGAGAAAAAATTTCTTATTTTGTATTTCTGGTTATTTCTAAAAGAACAAAATTCAGTAATGGGGTACTTTTGACAGGTGATGGCTTTGCAGCCTATACAGTTTAAACAACCATAAAAACCAGGGTTTCTGGTAAGAAAGTGGCTTGGTGCTGTAGCAGTGTTTTTTAAGTGGCTGGTATAGTTAGTGGTAAGTTTTTGTTTTAAATTAGGTGCCCCTCTAAATATGACTGAAGGGGCCTCTGGTATGATATCCTTTAATAGATCATCTTTTTGTAAGATTTTCCAATGTTTTTGGATGATATTTTTTATCCGTTGAGATGTATTATTATAGTTAAAGATAATTGGAATCTTGAAATGAAAAGTATTTGCATTCTTAGCTTTATAAGTAGAGTTGAGCGGACACCTCGATGTTCGTGTTCGGCGGGTTCCGCCGAACTACAAAAAAAAAAGTCTGGGTTCGAACTGGCCCCGAACCCTAATAATGTTAGGGGGGACCTAATAACAATAAGGGTGGGGGGACCTAATGTCCCCCCCAGGTCCCTACCCATTACCGGCGGGTGGGGACCCTATAACATTAATGAGGGGAGGACCTAGAGTCCCGCCCCCATCCCCACCCATGAGCGGCGGGTGGGGACCACAAATAAAGTGACTAGGGGTGCCAAGCCCCTAGTCACTCCCCCCCCGCAATAAAAAAAATTCCTACCTACTCTCCCTCACCCTAATAATAGTGAGGGGGGTGGGCAATAAACTAACCTGTAGAAAAATAACAATTTCATACTTACCATTTGATGTCTTCTTTTTTCTTTCTTCTTTTCTTTAGCCCCAAAAAAGGCCAAATAAAAAAAAAAGAGCGCAAAAAAATAATAATAATCCACTGGTGAAAAAAAAAATCCATCTTCGCCCATGGAGGGCCCCGTGTAGACTGAGCTCTGCAGGGCGGGGGAAGGCTTATAAAGCCTTGCCCCGCCCTGCAATTAAGCTCAGAGCACTCTGATTGGTTGGTTTAAGCCAACCAATCAAAGTGCTCTGACAGGTAAATGAAGAGACTGACAGGTAAGTCTCTCCATTTACCTGTCACAGCACTCTGATTGGTTGAGTGCTCTGTGTCATTTTACACAGCGTGGGAAAGTTCTTTGGAATTTTACCACTTTGTTTAAAATGGCAAGCACTCTGATTGGTTGGTTTAGGACACCATTATTATTATAGGGTCCCCACCCACTGGCAATGGGTGGGGACCTGGGGGGGACATTAGGTCCCCCCCACCATTATTATTATAGGGTCCCCACCCACCGGCAATTGGTGGGGACCAGGGGCGGGGGGCTTATTTTACTAGTGACTGGGCAGCAGCAGCTGTCCATTCACTAGTAATTTTAAATTTGTTTAGGCGATATGAATCGCCGTATCCCCGAACTCCAACCCGGACATACAGTGTAATGTCCGTGTTCGGGTCCGGGGTCCAAAAATCCTAATGTTCGGTGAGAACCTGAACTTTGCCGTTCAGGTTCGCTCAACTCTACTTATAAGTAGAGTTGAGCTGACACCTGGATGTTCGGGTTCGGCGAACTTGACCCCGAACTTGACCCCGAACCCCATTGAAGTCGATGGGGACCCGAACTTTTGGCCACTAAAATGCCTCTAAAAAAGTCCTGGAAAGGGCTAGGGGGCTGCAAAAGGAAGTAAAATGGGGGTAAGAGTAGGACAAGTGCCCTGCAAACAAATATGGATAGGGAAATAACTTCAAATAACATAAAATACATACAAATTAAAAATACAGCTGAGCCATGAAATAGCACTAGATGGAATCTTTGTTTTTAGTTTTGGAAGAACATAAATCTAAATCTAAAGCATGGCTGCCAGGAGGATCAACAGAATTATCCATTTGAGAGAGGGTTGGAGTGCAGGGTATTCTCTTTCAGTTTATGCTAAGTGACCCATAGGTTGAGGAGGCGGTGACCGTGGCGGTGTAGGTGGAAGCGGCGCTGGAGGAGGAGGTGGAGGAGGTAGCCAGAATTTTTAAAAGTGCGCTGTAAGCACAGTATGGGACTGATCTATTTGACTCTCAGATATGAAGTGCACCACAAGACGCAAATGTACTATTTAGCACCCAAAACAATTAGAATTTTTCAAAGACATTTCGGTTTATAGACTTTCGGAAAGCCAATAGCATTACATGTATTCCATAAACCGAAAGTCTATAAACCGAAAGATATTCGGTTTATAGACTTTCAGTTTATGGAATACATGTAATGCTATTGCTATTCTATAAACCGAAATAGAGTCCCTATTCTTATGAATGGGGACTCTATTTCGGTTTATAGAAAGCCCATAGCATTACATACAATGTAATCGCCGAACCCCGAACTCCAACCTGAACATATAGTGAAATGTCCGAGTTCGGGTCCGGGGTCCAAAAACCTTAATGTTCGGTACGAACCTGAACAGTGCGGTTCGGGTTCTCTCAACACTACTTATAAGTTAAAATTTGATTTCTGTCTACCTCTGCTACTTCTGATATGATACGGTTTACGTTATCCATATCATAACCTTTTTCTGAAAACTTTTCCCGAAGTATATTTGTTTGCTCTGTGTATTTTTGTAGATCTGTGCAATTTCTTCTAATTCTAGTAACCTGACTTTTAGGGATACCTTTTAACCAGGGAGGGTAATGGCAACTAGATTTTTCTATGAAATTATTGGCATCCACTTTTTTTAAAATGTTTTTTTGTTTTGATTTGACCATTTTCTATGAAGATCTCTAAGTCTAAGAAAGTAATATGTTCTTTACTATATGTGGTATTTAGAACAATATTATTGTTGTTATTATCCAGGTTCGTTTTTTTTTTCCCTTCTCTTTCCTTTCTTCCCTCTCTTTCCTCACTCCTTTCTTCTCACCTACAGGCCTTGATCCCCCTGATATTCCCTCCCCTCGTCTGAGTTTTATCTGAGGTGCGGGGGTTAATATAGAATAATGAAATGCCTCCAGGCTTGATTTTAAGCTCTCTCTGGACCCTACATCACGCACCATCCCTGATGGGTCAGGGACTTTTTTGTTTTGTTGTTTCCCGAGAAGAATCAACTGTTTTTTTTGTTTCTGTATAGCCGTCAACAGCCGGGAGACGTAATTGACTGCCCGAATGAATGGATGATGTGTATGGAAGGGAATGAATCTGGGTTGTGGGGGGCGGGGTCAAACACGGTGGTGGGCGGGCTGGGCAAGGTGGACCACGGTGTCACTTAAGTTGGCGACGATGAACTCACGGGGACTTAACTCACCCTATAAGAGGTCTTACTTATATGATTTACTTGAGAGAGAGGCAGTGGATGTGACATTCGTCCAAGAAACACATTGGAGACAGGGCATGGAATCACTATGGAGGTATTCTAGATACCAATACATCTATGCCTCATCTCTTGTAACCAAAAAAAAAGGGGAGCACCATGAATGCTATCAAGAGGGAAGACGAATAATTTTAATCTGTCGGATCAACAATGTACTTTACTCATTGATGAACCTCTATGCCCCCTCAGATGGAATAGTTGCATTTATAAATACATCAATGGAATGAGCAGAGAGACTCTCACAAGGTTTGCTGATCATAGGAGGTGACTTGAACTCCTTTGGGGACTCTGAACTGGATAGAAAGGCAGCGACAAAATCTAAGCATGAAACTCAACTGGTGACAAAAGCTAAGTCATTCTCTGGATGTCTTTTTGGTCACAATCTATACGACGCATGGGGAGCACAGCACCCTGAGGAAAGAGACTATACTTTTTTTCTCAGGTGTCCATGCCTCTTCCTCACGTATTGATTATTTTCTTATGTTGGGCCCTACACTGGAAAGGTGTGAGAACCCTAAACTGGGGAGTATCACATGGTCGGACCATGCTCCGGTCTTTATTCGCATTAGAGACAACTCAGGGTATATGCAACGCAATTAATGGAGAATGAATTAATATATTTTGACTACCCAGGATAGCAAACAAGATCAAGCAAGAATATTTTTGGAACACAATGACAATCAACAAGTATCAGAAACAACTTTATGGTGCACAATGAAGAGCTTTTTACGTGGTTACTTAATTAAGAGAGGTTCTTGGGTTAAAAAACATAGGGGGAAAAGTCTGGCAGAGCTGTTTGCTCTCCTAGCAAGGTTGGAGAGGAAAAATAAAGAAACACCTGATAAGGAGGAATATGCAAAATATAGAGAGGATACAACACCAGATCAGAAAAGAGTTAAAGATTAAGGCAGATAAGGCACTGCTAAGATTAAAAAGTTCCTGGTACTACAGTAACAACAGAGTAGGAAAAGAACTCACAAAGAAACTTAAATACATTACACAATGCTCTAGAATAAAGAAAATAGTATATGAGAACAAAACATACATATCTCCACAAGCCATTGCTGCAGAGTCTATGACATCTTAGACATAATACACCGTAGGAAAACCCCCTCTGTCATATTAGCCTTGGACACGGAAAAGACGTTCGATAGGGTGGAGTGGACGTTTATGGCTCAGACTCTGTGGGCATTTGAAATAACCAGCACTATGCTCAATTGAATTTTAGCACTGTATGTAAACCCAAGAGCGAAAATAGCTGGTCCTTCCCTGGACTCTGAATATTTCAAGATCCAAAACAGCACTAGGCAAGGATGCCCTTCTCTATGCCCTTACGATGGAACCATTTGCAGAATATTTGCGTAGATCTCAAGCAATCCAAGGTATAGAGATAGGCTATCGAGCACACAAAATCATGTTAAATGTGGATGATGTCCTCCTTACCCTGTCTCAACCTGAAGTTTCAATTCCAGCCCTCCTGGAAGCAGTCGATCTGTACGGTACCCTCTCTATTTATAAGATAAATTTACTTAAGACACAAAGTATAACGCTTTACTTAACACCTATTCAACATCAACCTCTACCCTTTACTTTAAGATCAGAATCAATAGATTATCTAGGAATAAAAATTAGCTCTAAAATGGAAGAAATTGGCCCCACAAACCACTCGGTACTTCTATCTGAACTAAAATCATTAGTAAACCAATGGGCAAAAATAGAGGTGTCCTGGTTGGGCTGAGTCAATGTACTAAAGGCATACATAATTCCTAAAGTTCTCTATGTCCTTAGAACAATACCTTTTAGGATTCATGAGAATATACTAAAAGAAATGTACTTATTGTTTTCAAAGTTCGTCCCTAATGGTCAGCCAAGAAACCCTGAGTACCTAATAAAACACTCAAACATGGTATGGATCAAGATGGCTTGGGTTACCCTGATTTACATAATCTTGTCGATGCCTCCCAGTTGGCACATATCTTGGCCTGGAACCAACCAGACAGAAGGAAAACTGGGTGGTATGATATTGAAAGAACAAATTGTAACGATATAGACCCTGCTTTCCTATGTTGGTTAACATCTAAATACTATAAGACGCTTCAAGTAAAATCGTCAATAATCAAAGAACTAATGATCTCCCTGTATCACTCTGTATTATGGACTTAGACCTGAAAGCATGGATTAATGGAGGATTGAGGCACATTGAAGATCTATATGTAGATAGACTTATTGCCCCCTATCCAATTATTTGTAATAAATATAGCCTTTCATCCCACATTACATGAGCTCTTCTTAGTGTAGGGAGAGGATGCTGCAGCTGTGAGGGAGAGATTCAAAAAAATTCTAGTGTTGAATCTGCAAACTACAGCGATGATTCAAATTACAGTGATTATTTTAGTGGGTGCTATACTACATATTTGTACCCTGCCCTGAGTCAAGTGCCACAGAGAGTGCAGTGCACTTGCAACTGCATGTGTGCCAGGCACATGACTTTAATCCTGTTCTGTTAGCTCAGTGGGCAACATCTAGGCATTTTTAAATACTGCAATTTGTTGGTGTTAAATATTACATTTGCGTCCTGCACTTCATATCTGAGAGTCAAATACTGTGCTTACAGCGCACTTTGAAAAATTCTAATAGTTTTGGGTGGTAAATAGTACATTTGCGTCTTGCGGTGCACTTCATATCTGAGAGTCAAATAGAACAGTCCAATACTGTGCTTACAGCGCACTTTGAAAAATTCGAATTGTTGTGCTAAATAGTACATTTACGGCCTGCACTTCATATCTGAGAGTCAAATAGAACAGTCCAATACTGTGCTTACAGCGCACTTTGAAAAATTCTAATTGTTTTGGGTGGTAAATAGTACATTTGCGTCTTGCGGTGCACTTCATATCTGAGAGTCAAATAGAACAGTCCAATACAGCGCACTTTGAAAAATTCGAATTGTTGTGCTAAATAGTACATTTACGGCCTGCACTTCATATCTGAGAGTCAAATAGAACAGTCCAATACTGTGCTTACAGCGCACTTTGAAAAATTCGAATTGTTGTGCTAAATAGTACATTTACGGCCTGCACTTCATATCTGAGAGTCAAATAGAACAGTCCAATACTGTGCTTACAGCGCACTTTGAAAAATTCTTATTGTTTTGGGTGGTAAATAGTACATTTGCGTCTTGCGGTGCACTTCATATCTGAGAGTCAAATAGAACAGTCCAATACTGGGCTTACAGTGCACTTTGAAAAATTCTAATTGTTTTGGGTGCTAAATAGTACATTTGCGTCTTGCGGTGCACTTCATATCTGAGAGTCAAATAGAACAGTGAAATACTGTGGTTACAGTGCACTTTGAAAAATTCTAATTGTTTTGGGTGCTAAATAGTACATTTACGTCTTGCGGTGCATTTCTTGCAGTCCAATAAACAAAAAAACAGTTGACACCTGCAGCCCATGGCCACCTGTCTTTCACCTCACCCCCTTGCAAATCAGCCAAGCAGTCTGAGCCACAAGTTATGCAGCAGTCTCTTTTGCTTTTTGATGACTCTGCTGGCGGGGTCATCAAACCTAGCCTTGCCCCAGAAGTGGAAGACATTGAGTGCACTGATGCACAACCACTTATGTGTCAGGATGTGGACATGCGAGGACAACCGCAGCACATCTCTGATGATGACAAAACACAGGTGCAAACTGCTGTGGCTTTTGGCAGTGTGCAGACTGGCAAGGAGGGCAGGGTTGAGGAGTGGGTGGAAGATGATGTGGAGGATGATGAGGTCCTAGACCCCACATGGAATCAAGGTCATGCGAGTGACGTGTCCAGTTTGGAGGAAGAGGCGGTGGTCGCAAAGAGGCACCAGTGCAGCATAAGAGGGAGCAGGGTGCAAAACCATAGCGGCCGTCCCCTAGACAGTACGCCTGCTATTGCCCACCGCACCCAGGGGCCGAGCACACCAAAGACAGCTCCAAGGAGCTTGCAAGCTGTGCAATCAGAACCTGAAGTGAGGCATAAACGTGCTAAACCTGAGCACAACCTGCATGACCAGGCATCTACATGCAAAGCACAAGGTGCAGTGGAGTAAGCATCTCAAAACCCAAGAAAGGTCTCAGGCTCCTCCTGCTTCCTCTTCTGTTGCTGTATTGGCCTCTTCCTCCAGCTCTGGAGTCACAGTGGCACCTGCCACCGAGCAAATAGAGGAAGTGGCAGCAATGCCATAACATCCGCCACCGTCCCCATGCATCTCCGCACTGCCCCATGGAAGCGTTCAGCTGTCCATCTCCCAAACACTGAACAGAAAGAGGAAGTATGGCCCTACCCACCCGCGAACACTGATCCTGAATGCCAGCATTTCCAAATTCATGGCCTTTGAAATGCTGTCATTCCGTCTGTTGGAGACGGACAGATTTAAAAACCTGATGGCGGTGGCTGTCCCACAGTACGTGGTTCCCAGCCGCCACTACTTTTCCCGGCGAGCCATCCCCTCCCCGCACAAGCAATTGGCGGACAAAATCAGGTGTGCACTGCACAATGCCATCTGTGGCAAGGTCCACATAACCACAGATACGTGGACCAGTAAGCACTGGCAGAGACGCTATATCTCCCTAACTGCACACTGGGCAAATGTAGTGTCGGCTGGGCCTGAGGCAGATAGCAGTTTTGCGCATGTCCTTCCGCCACGGAGGATTGCAGGGCATTTCTCTTTGCCTCCTGTTGTCTCCTCCTCCTACTCAGCTTCTTCCTTCTCCTCTACCACCTCCTCATCCGGTCAGCGTAACACCTTCACCACCAACTTCAGCACAGCCAGGGGGAAACGACAGCAGGCTCTTTTAAAACGTACATGTTTGGGGGCAAAACCCCACAGAGCGCAGGAGCTGTGGACGGGCATGGAACAACAGATCAATGAGTGGTTGTTGCCACTGAGTCTCAAGCCCAGCCTGGTGGTGTGCGATAATGGGCAAAATCTAGTAGCATCTCTGGGCCTAGCCGGTTTGACGCACATCCATTGCCTGGCGCATGTGCTGAATTTGGTGGTGCAGAAATTCCTGAAAAACTACCCAGATATATCAGAGCTGCTGCAGAAATTGCGGGCCGTCTGTGTGCACTTTAAGCGTTCTCACCCTGCTGCTGCTCACCTGTCTGCGCTGCAGCATAACTTAGGCCTTCCCGCTTACCGCCTCATATGCGACGTGCCCACAAGGTGGAACTCCACCTTGCACATGCTGGAGAGATTGTCGCTCTGCGGAACATCACCACTTCACCACCAATGAGTGGGCCTCCATGCTAGACCTGTGTGCCATTTTGCACTGCTTCGAGTACTCCACCAACATGGCCAGTGCCAATGACGCCGTTCTCAGCCTTACTATCCCGCTTGTATGTCTCCTTGAAAAAACGCTTACGGCGATGATGGAAGAGGATGTGGCACAGGAGGAAGAAGAGGAGGAAGAAGAGGGGTCATTTCCACGTTTATCAGGCCAGTCATTCACAAGTGGCTTGGACGGTGGGTTCCTGCACCAGCATAGGCCAGGTACACACCTGTAAAGCCAGGGCACAGTTTTGGAGGAGGATGAGGATGATTATGAGGAACCATGTTCACAGCAGGGTGGCACCCAACACAGCTCGTGGGCATCACTGGAGTGTGGCTGTGGGGATACAGAGGACACAGATGATACACCTCCCACAGAGAACAGCTTCTCCTTGCCTCTGGGCAGCTTGGCACACATGAGCGACTACATAATGTAGTGCCTGCGCAACGACTGCCGAGTTGCCCACATTCTAACTTGTGCTGATTACTGGGTGGCCACCCTGCTGGATCCCCGTTACAAGGACAATGTGCCGTCCTTAATTCCATCACTGGAGCATGATCTTAAGATCCGCGACTACAAGCGCACGCTGGTGACGCTTCTGAGGGCATTCCAAAATGACACCGGGGGCTTAATGGAAGCACAAGGCGAAGGCAGAGTAAGAGGTCGCCAATGCAGCTGGGGCACCGCCAGCACCTCAGAAGGCAGGGTTATGTGAGATGTGGGAACTGGATGGAGACCAATATGCAGGGCAACAATATATATAAAGGTATAACCGTAATAAATACGAGAGATGACCGACCTTGCGCTGATATAAGGATGTAAACTGTAGGAATCCGTTAGCATAGAGTCCTTACCAACATGGGTAGAATACAGGTACAGTCACTAGAAATCCGCAATAACAGAGGTGGTAAATATATCACTTGTAATCCACAGTAGCAAAGGTTGCTTGGAGGAAGATGTACACTTGTAATCCACACTGCAGGGGTGATTGGAGATAAATGAGGATAGCAATGGTCAAAGGAAAACAGACAATCTTCAGCACGATAAACAGTCCGGGATCAGGGGCAATAGAGAGACAGCAGAACGATAAACAAGCCAGGGTCAGAACCAGAGAATCAGCAAAACGGTAAACAGTCCAGAATCAGGGGCACAGGCAGACAGAAGAGTAGTCAGGTAAATCCAAGGATCAGTAACGATAATCAGGAATAATAAACGCTAGGCTTCAGAAAACACGAGAATCACCAAGCACTGCTTGTCTGGTGATTCTGCCTTTTAAATCCTCCCGCGCCTCGCGGGTATGCGACGGGCGTGACGTCATCAGGCGCGCGCCTCTGTGTAGAAGGATGAACTAGCGGTGTGAACGCGCTAGCAAGCGCGTGAGACGGATCCTGGCTGCAATGCAAAGGGGTGTACTCAGGAGAGTTGCTGCGGGGAAGATCCTGACAGGCTAGCATGGCCGAAAAGTGGAAAAGCTTTGTCAGCACGCCACAACAAGCAGCACCACCATCTGAAATGCAACGTCTTAGCAGGAGGCAGAATTTCAACAACATGGTGGAACAGTACGTGTGCACAGGCCTTCACATACTGACTGATGGGTCTGCCCCATTCAACTTCTGGGTCTCCAAATTAGGCACATGGCCTGAGTTTGCCCGTTATGCTTTGGAGGTTCTGGCCTGCCCTGAAGCAGTGTATTGTCTGAACGTGTATTTAGTACTGCAGGGGGCGTTATCACAGACAAGCGCAGCTGCCTGTCCACAGCCAACGTGGACAAGCTCACGTTTATTAAGATGAACCAGGCATGGATCCCACCAGACTTCTCTGTACCTTATGCAGAATAGACATTTATACCGGCCTCACCCAATCATTGTTATACTCAAGTGCACTTATTCATTGTTTTCTGTTGTTATATGTCCCAATATTTTGGGGGCTATCCCAATTTAAAAAACCAAAAACAAATAAAAAAGTGTTGGCTACCTCCTCCTCCTCCAGCGCCGCTTCCACCTACACAGCCACGGTCACCGCCTCCTCAACCTATGGGTCACTTAGTATAAACTGAAAGAGAATACCCTGCACTCCAACCCTCTCTCAAATGGATAATTGTAAATGACCCAGGAGGGGTGGATGGGACATCGGTCTCCACACCTGGGTCTCCTGAATGTTTGGCAGTTAGCACTGTTCCCCAACTCCTTTGCATGGGTACCACAGCCACCTTGTCCTGTTCCCTGCAGTATACCCCTGAAACTGTGCCTTGCCGGGATGTTATCTCCCCAGCAGAAGTGCTGGCATCAGTGTTCCCAGGGACTAAATGGGATACCCCCATAGTATCGAGCCCAGCTAACCCTGCCACCCTATCTGCTCCCCAGCGGCTGAAAGGATTTCTGGGAGAAGGAACATTTGGCCTTTCTCCCCAGCGGCAGATGCATGTTTCGGGAGAGGTGGAGGTTGGTCGGGTAGGTGCTATTTTTGAACAAACAAAGTGTGGGGACTGCAAACTAGTGAATGGCCATGGGGAGACCTCTATACAGACTGACTTAGGAGTCACCCAGTCTGGGGGCTCCTCCGGTGTCAGTCTCCCCCCGAAAAAGGAGATATGTCACGAAGTGAATTCTGACAGCCTGCCTGACTGGGGTTCTTGTAGGGGCCTGAGGGCCAAACACCTCCCTGTAGATTATGGACCCTGGCTTATGTACCATAACTCTATACGTTAAAATTGTTAGTTAGTTATATTCTGTTAGTGTATTGGTTTATGTGTAATGTTTAATTCTGTGAGTAGACCACTCTGAAGGTTTATAATGTGACAGTGACTCCAATAGTTTACTCCAACATCCATTGTTCTGTATTAACTGGTAAACTGATTATGTTGTGTACATTACTGTGTATATTGTAATTAGGTCTACTCACTCTATGTTAATTCCTATTTGGTTTACAGTCTGAATGTCTAATGTTTTCCTAGCCCCATTTAGTTTGAGAACTATGTTTAGTTCCATCCCCCCCCCCCCCCATTGTATACTAATGTCTGTGATGTCATGTGTATGTCTTTTTATATAAGTCTGTGTTGTTACACAAATAAAGGAGTTGTTCAATCTTGCTGTACCTAACTGCTAGATGTACTGTCCATTTGGGTACAAAGAGCAAGGGTCCAGGAAAGACTTGCTGGGTGAATGCTGAGCTGTAAGTGGGGGCTAAGGAGGTGATTTCTAGACATGTGCAAAACTAAAATTTTCGTTTCGTTTTCGTCCATTCGGAACGAAAATATTATTTATTTCGTCTAAAACGAATTTCGTTCATTAATGCATTCGTTTCAGACGAAATTCGTTCATTATTTTCGTTTCGTTCGTTATTATTCGTTCGTTTTATAGAATACAATGTAATACTATTGGCTTTCTATAAACCGAACGAGAGCCCCATTCATAAGAAATTCTTATGAATGGGGCTCTCGTTCGGTTCATAGAAAGGCAATAGTATTACTTGTATTCTATAAGCCGAAAGTCTATAAACCGAACGACTTTCGGTTTATAGACTTTCGGCTTATGGAATACATGTAATCCTATTGCTATTCTATAAACCGAACGACTTTCGGTTTATAGAATAGCCATAGGATTACATGTATTCCATAAGCCGAAAGTCTATAAACCGAAAGTCGTTCGGTTTATAGGCTGTCGGCATTTAACTATACAGAGACAGAGTCTCCATTCATAAAATTATGAATGGAGACTTTGTCTCCGTGTAGTAAAATGCCGAAAGCCTATAAACCGAACGATAGGTTAATAGACTTTCGGCTTATGTAATACATGTAATCCTATGGCTATTCTATAAACCGAACGTTCGGTTTATAGAATAGCAATAGGAATACATGTATTCCATAAGCCGACAGCCTATAAACCGAACGTTCGGTTTATAGGCTGTGGGCATTTTACTACACAGAGACAAAGTCTCCATTCATAATTTTATGAATGGAGACTCTGTCTCCGTATAGTTAAATGCCGGCTTTTAACTATACGGAGACAAAGTCTCGATTCATAATTTTATGAATGGAGACTCTGTCTCCGTATAGTTAAATGCCGGATTTTAACTATACGGAGACAAAGTCTCCATTTATAATTTTATAATTTATCGTTCGGTTTATAGAATAGAAATAGGAATACATGTATTCCATAAGCCGTCAGCCTATAAACCGAACATTCGGTTTATAGGCTGTGGGCATTTAACTATACGGAGACAGAGTCTCCATTCATAAAAGTATGAATGGAGACTTTGTCTCCGTATAGTTAAAAGCCGGCATTTAACTATACGGAGACAGAGTCTCCATTCATAAAATTATGAATGGAGACTTTGTCTCCGTGTAGTAAAATGCCCACAGCCTATAAACCGAACGTTCGGTTTATAGGCTGACGGCTTATGGAATACATGTATTCCTATTGCTATTCTATAAACCGAAAGTCGTTCGGTTTATAGAATAGCAATAGGAATACATGTATTCCATATGCCGACAGCCTATAAACCGAACGTTCGGTTTATAGGCTGTGGGCTTTTAACTATACGGAGACAAAGTCTCCATTTATAATTGACTGGAGTTATAATTTTATGAATGGAGACTCTGTCTCCGTATAGTTAAATGCCCACAGCCCCCTTGTTATTCTGTCCCCCCCTCACCTGTTTCTTGCTCCCTGGTGGCTAGTGGGGGCAGCCGGGGGATGTATGCACTATACATAATAGACGGAAGTGTCGGGCAGCATGGAGGTTGTCTGCACGATTCGTGCAGACATCCCCCAGCTGCCCGATTCTCCCTGGTGGCTAGCGAGGCAGCGGAGGATGTCTGCGCGATGAGTGAGACCTCCCCTACTGCCGCCCGGAACGACCGCCAGGACTTTTATGAGGAAGCCGGAAGTACCCAGCTTCATCATAGAAGTCCCGGCGGTCATGCCGGGCGGCAGCAGGGGAGGTCTCACTCATCGCGCAGACATCCTCCGCTGCCTCACTCATCGCGCAGACATCCCCTGCTGTTAGAGAGGGGGATCCAGGTCCCCTGCAGCTCTGCTGGGGACCTGGATCCCAGTCTTATAGTCTGACCTCAATTTGAGGTCAGATTATAAGACGACCTCGATTATAAAAGGGGTATTAACACTTCCCTTGCTGATCACAGTTTCTTTTTACTGTGATCCGTTTCCTTCCAAGTTTATGGACCTCATTTAGTTTTTTCAAAATAAATTTTATTTTGTACATTTTTACTATATTACTTATATTCTTTTCATGTATTAATGTAATTACAGTTAACTCTTACAAGCCTGTGCTGTGATTATGACCAGAGCAAACGTTAACCCATTCGTGACGTTGGGACGTTCTATGCCGTCCTGATTTTAAGTCCCTTAAAGTCGTTAGGACGGCATAGTACGTCCTGTGTTAAACAGCTCATATCGCGGCTCGGATCATGCTGCAGGCACTTGCAGCGGGATCCCACCTGTCAGATGAGGCCATTTTAAATGGCCTCAGTCTGACAGGGGAAATTTAGCTGGTGCTCAAAACGAGCACCAGCTACATTTCTCTAAATCGTGCGTGACGTCCGAAGGGCTTGCAATTTTTGGGCAGGGACCCACAGGGTCTATTAAGACCCTGATTGGGTCTCTGCCATAGTGTTCCTGGCTAACGATCACCTTGTGATCAGTGGCCAGGAACAAATCGTGACGTTTTGGTGCTTACGTCATTTGGGACGCAAGCACCATGCGTCACAAAGGGGTTAAAACTCTCCACTTTTTTCAATTTATTTTTTAATACTAAATTCAAATCATTTCATGCTATTGGCAATTCTATAAACCGAAATAGAGTCGGTTTATGGAATACCAATAGCAAAATAGCCATTACATAAACCGACATAATAAACGAATTTCGGTTTATGGAATTGGCAATGGCATTCTATAAACCGACTCTATTTCGGTTTATAGTAATGCCATTGCAAATAGCATTACATTATACATTCCATAAACCGAAAGTCTATAAACCGAACGTCGTTCGGTTTATAGACTTTCGGCTTATAGAACAGCAATAGCATTACATGTATTCTATAATCCGAACGTCGTTCGGTTTATAGACTTTCGGCTTATAGAATACTATTGGCTTTCTATAAACCGAACTAGAGTCGAGTCCCCATTCATAAGAAATTCTTATGAATGAGGAGGGACTCTAGTTAGGTTTATAGAATGCCAATAGTATTCTATAAGCCGAAAGTCTTTAAAACGAACGACGTTCGGTTTATAGAATACATGTAATGCTATTGCTGTTCTATAAGCCGAAAGTCTATAAACCGAACGACGTTCGGTTTATAGACTTTCGGCTTATAGAATACAGGCAATGCTATTGGCTTTCTATAAACCGAAAGAGTCCCCATTCATACGAATAGGTCAATTGACCTATTCGTATGAATGGAAACTCAATTTCGGTTTATAGAAAGCCAATAGCATTACATGCATTCCATAAACCGAAAGTCATTCATGTCGGTTTATGGAATGTAGTACAATGCTATTGGTATTGTATAAACCGACTCTATTTCTGTTTAGAATGCCAATAGCACGAATGGACGAATGGACGAATGAACGAATGATTTTCGTTTATTAACCATTCGTTCATTCGGATTTTGTTAGTTAAAATTTTCGTTATTTGTTTTTCGGACGAATGGACGAAAATGCTATTTTCGTCCGAAAATGCATTCGTCCGAAAACGAATGCACATGTCTAGTGATTTCCCACAATGGACAGAGGGTCTACTTCGTCCGGTAGACGGTCCGTTACAGGTACCAACTACATTGCACTGTAACAGATGGACGTTTCATAAATATTTGTATTTACAATTATGAATTGCTATAATTCAATAAATGTATTACTTTTTTAAATGGGTTTGTTCATTTTTAGCATGTGGATCACTGCCATCATATAATACATTACAAGTCAATTATGGCATTATGTCTTTGTAATCCACATTAATCTGGTAACCAAAATAGAGTGGTTATATTGTAATCCAAGTTTCTAAATGGTAACTATGTAAGAATGTAAAGTAAACCTGATACTCAGGTTCATATCACTTGGGTCAGATCTTGCTGCTTATCCCTTACATGCTCTCTCTCTTTTTTTACTGCAAATTTAGCACATGGTGTTAAAAAGCATATATTATTAGTTATCAACATTTTGTCTTTCAAATTCTTATCTTATGAAGCAGAATTTATTTTCACGCTGAAACATTAATCACAGAAGAAGACGGAACACCACAATTATGTTAAAATTAGTTGGTGTAGGGGGGCGTTTCTGTTACTCGATGTGGTAAGACGCACCTCTTGAGAGCTCCTGCCCGGCAGCCCAAATATTCGATGAAAAGAGCGATTAAAACAGAAGCGACATGGGGAAAAAGCAGAAATCTATCCCCCAACACCCTTCTGCACCAAGGGGAAGAAGGGAGTTTCCCATCCCTCAAAGACTTTATCTACCAGTCTCAACCTCCCTCACCGGGCCAAAACAAAATGGCGCCCGCGCCTTTTGCCGGTCATCTCGAAGAAGATTCCTCAGACGACCCAGACACACAACCGGAGGAGGATGGAACAAGTCTACCTCTAACACGAGAAGATTTATAATCTCAATCCTCCCACTTTCTTTCGCAGCTGAAAGTCAACCAAACTGAGCTGATGGCCCAGCTGATGTAGATCATCAAGGATGATCCGACGGAAGTTAAAACAGATCTCCGGGACCAAGGTAATAGGCTCCTCAAAGCAGAGGAAGATATATAAAAAATTGAGGGCTCAGTCTTCGCCCTAGATAAATGCATGTGATTGCAGGCCTCTACCACAAGCTCCCTCCTCGCCCAGGTAATGGACCTTGATAATAGGGGGCGGCGATGCAATTTACGGGACCGGGGCATCCCCGAAGGCCCACCAGATGAAAACCCATTTTCCCTCCTGCAAGATGTGTTTTGCTCAGTCCTAGGCCCTGATTACTCTAAAGATATTATACTAGACAGAGCCCTGAGGCCCAGAGGCCCACCGGAATCGAATACTAGAGACTTAATCTGTTGTTTCCATTCCTACCTTCAAAAGGAGGAAGTGCTCAAGAAAGCTAGATGCACCAAAGGGCTTTCATACCAAGCAAGGTCTTTCCTTATACTGCCAGACGTGGGATGGCTGACACTGCAGGCCCGTAAAGCCCTCCAACCATTAACTGAGGTGCTTCGCAAAGAAGGTATTCTGTACAGCTGGGGATACCCACTAATCTTGTCAGTTAGACGCAGTGGTGCCATGTTTTCTGTCTCAAGCCCGGCAGACCTGGAGCGATTCTGCTCCGGATTGGGTATTACACTGGTGCAGCTACCGGACTGGCCGACGCCAAACCAGACGGGATCTTTTGTGGCCACTGTAACAGAACTCCCCGTACTCCGACCGAGTACCTTCCATTGATGGACGCTTCCTAGCTTGCGCTGAGGACCACAAGCACCGCACCGGACACCCCAACCACCGCAGACTCCACAACCGCCGTAGCTTAACTGGAGTCTCGCCGTCTTCTGTCCACCCTGGGTCAGCATCTGTCCTCCAGGACTGTGTGGGGAAAACCTCTCCTCCAGGAGAGCGTATCAGGAACATGCTCTTAAAAGAGCTAAGTGATTAAAGCTCAAGGGAGTATGCAGAACATAGCAATCCCCAGTGTGATTATAGCTTTCCCCTCCAATCACGAGATAGGACTACATGTTGAGGGTAAAGAAGATCTCTGGATTTTAATCAAACACTCTGCTTTTATGCCCATTTTCCACACATAGGACCACCCACAGGGTTTTGAAGAACAACCAATCAATACGTACAATACACTCAGACACTCCCAGCAATTACAGCAAAATCCCCCCCCCCCCCCCCCTGCCTGTGATACAATTATCTCCACACAATAGACTAACTTCATTATCACAGGCAGAAAATATACAGTTTTTACACAATATTAATAACTTTAAAAGTATGCATCACATTCACATAAAACATACATTTTCAGGATCAGCTTACTTTAAATATGAACATAACTAAAAATCAGCAATTCCACCCAGTAGTTCAAAAGTTAGCTGGAAGTCCTTTATGACCGAACGCAAGCACATTTTCCTAGTCTGGGGACTCTGGGGACACCGTCTTAAAGGGGCATTGTTCTGATTTTCACCATGCCCCAAAAATGTGCTTAAAGGGCCAGCACCAGTACCATAAAAGTCCAGAAGCCCCAATACAGTTTCTTAAAGGGCCATACACAGTCCAATACAAGTCCATAGGCCCAAATAGCATTTTTAAAGGACCATACACCCCAGGGCCATAGTCACAGGGGAGGAGGCTGGCAAGCAGGCCTCTCCAGGACCAAGTGGCGAAGGGCATTTCGTCACAGCCATATTACACAACTAACCATGGCTGGCGAGGCCACAACGCAAATGACGCACTATTACAGGCCCTCGTGTAGTGAGACCCGACATCTCAGCAGAGACACACCAACGCTCGCAGGACTGGCATACCACCTAACTGGAACATTTATAACCTATGTGTGCTTGAGGACATGGATGTGTACTTCTGCCCAATTGCTTGATGTCCGATGTGCACAATTTTATATCTTACACACGGCAATTGGCTATGCTGTTTGTCACCTAACTGCCCAGAGCTAAATCTAGTTTCGCTTTTTCTCTCACTTGGAACATTTATAAACTTTATGTACCTAAAGACATGGATATGTACTTCTGCCCAATTGGTTGATGTTCGATGGACACAATTTCATATCTTACACGCTGCAATTAGCTATGCTATTTGTCATCTGCTGATCTTTCCCCTGATTCAAGACTCATCTTCCAGCATCTGGACACAGAATCAATCTCCACTTTCCTCATATATTACTCGTCCACTAGACGCCTGACCACCACATTCTGAACTTATGATGCCCCGGCTCAATTGGTCACATCAACAAGGATTGTGTGATGTATTTGTATATTATTTACACAATGACTCCATTTGCCCACAGACCAGCGCATCTTTATTGCTCTCATTGTTCTCGGGCTACTCCTTTTACCTTATACCTTTTAACTCTTTCACTCAACGACTCTTTCCTCACTATCACCCCACTACTGTCTACTCAATATACTTTCATTCTGATCCCATGTTAGCTAACCTGCTTCTTTTTCTAACATGCTCAAAAATGTTTTTTATTCAACCACCAGCAGGAGACGACATTGATCTCCTTCTGATGTTATTCCGGAGAGAGACCATGTCCTCCCCCCCCCCCAACCCCGGAGTCGGCTGTCTTGTATACAGGTGCTGGGGCTCCTTGTGCTTCTTTTTGGATCACAGGATTACCACCCTTGCACCATAGACTCCTCACCATTGTATAGTTGTCTGTATTTTTACTGTTATTGTTCTGTTTTATGCCTGGTACGTTGCCCATCAATACCTATGGTCATATTTTTGCTACATACTTATTTCAACGACCCCTTATTTAAATGACCCCTACACATTACTCACTTGGACTGATATTTTTGTACCCAATTAATTTATACTGATGACTAACTATAGACAATCTATTCCAATTAATGTACTGTCACTCAATGCCAAAGGCCTGAACTCACCCCACAAACGTTCTTATTCATACCCAATCCCCAAGAATCGTTATCACACATATTCACACCCTATATTCTGATTTCAAAGCTAACCTAACCAAGTCAGAAATCCTGAATATAACAATCCCTCCAAACATGGTCACAGACATCCAGACTGCTTACCCATTGTCTTGGGCACGTGACACTATCAAATACCTAGGACTTAATATTTCTAAAGATGTTAATGAACTCTACACACTTAACTATCCCGCACTTGCCCGACGTATTAGATCGCATATGGACTGTTCGTCCAAGCCTACTCTCTCATGGTTTGGTCGGGTAGGTGCTATAAAAATGAATATCCTACAAAATTGAATCCTACCATAGAGCTACACACCTTGCCCGTATAGCGGAGTGGTCGGGTCCCGCTGCTAAACACTGGGTCTCTCTTGAACAAAGAGACATGGTGGTTCCTATACCTTCAGAGGCTTGGACCCCACCCTCTCAAACAATAATTCCTATTGATGTACATTAGAGTTGAGCGGACACCTGGATGTTCGGGTTTGGCAGGTTCGACCGAACTTTGAAAAAATGTCCCGGTCAGTGCTCGAACTTGGCCCAGAACCCCATTGAAGTCAATGGGGACACAAACTTTTGGCCACTAAAATGCCTCTAAAAAAGTAATGGAAAGGGCTAGAGGGCTGCAAAAGGAAGTAAAATGCGGGTAAGAGTAGGACAAATGCCCTGCAAGGAAATGTGGATAGGGAAATAACTTAAAATAACATAAAATACATACAAATTACAAATACAGCAGAGCCATAAAATAGCACTAGATGTAATCTTTGATTTTAGCTTTGGAAGAACATAAATCTAAATCTAAAGCATGGCTGCCAGGAGGATCAACAGAATTATCCAGAATTATACTAAGTTAAATCTAGTTATAACATGACCCAAGTAAATTCATACAAGTATCTTGGCATGTGGCTAGACCCAAACTTATCTTTTGGTCTCCATATTGAAAAGCTAGTGTCAAAGCTATATCCTAGGATTGGCTTTCTATATAGAAACAAATCAAACCTAGATTCCACGGTAAGGAAACGTATTGTGCAGCAAATGTTAATGCCGATCTTGGACTATGGAGATGTTGTGTATGATTCTGTCCCCCAGACACATCTCGGTAAACTCGACACTTTGTACAATACATTGTGTTGTTTTGCACTACAGTGCGATTATAACAAATGTTAAAAGAGTTAAATTGGCTGACGCTTGCCTCCAGGCGCGCTCTCCACCTAGCGTGCTTAGTGCTCAACCACTTCTCTGGAACGCTTCCCCCGTACCTGAGCGGCATGCTCGCCCTCACTCCCTGCATATCCTACAATCTCAGATCTTGCACCAACCCTTCACTAGCGATCCCTCGTTTCAAAAAGGAAGCAGGTCGAGGTGCGTTCTTTTTCAGAGCTCTTCATATGTGGAATAGCTTTCCTGTTTCTGCCAAATCAGCAGCTAGTCTAAAATCACTGAAAGTAAATGTCTCCAAAATCCTCAAAACAGATTGTACCTGTTATCAGTTTACAAACTCCTTCATATACTGTACATGTTGTTCCTTCTTTGTATCAATAATGGTTTACCCCAGACATCGCATGGCGATGACGTGAGACGCTGAGTGGGCGGAGCGTCTCGGAGCTCAGGGGGGTTGAGAACTGAATCCACGTGGAGAGATGACCAAGGCTTGATGCTTGGAGCCTTCCCCTCTGCTTGCACCATAGGCGGCCAATGAACGGAGTGTGGGAGCCCTAAACGCCATAGATAACGCTGCATTGAAATCAGAGCCCTACGTGCCTCCTCTGAATAGAGTGCCTTTAACGGAGCGGGGGTCATACCGAGTAAAGAGCAACCTGTGGACAAGCATCCCCAGCGGGGTCAGATAAGTACCTTATACATTGGATAAACAGGACAGAACTTTTTTTTGTTACTGGTTAGAATCACTACACATGGTTATATTCAGCTGTACGATGGAGAGGATTGAGATGTTTAAATAAGGGGTAAAAACAGGGGTAACAGGTGGAAAATAAGAGAAACCCCTTATAAATTGAAATACTCCCATCAAAGCTAAAACCTGCCACAGTGCTCTTTGTGGGAGATACCCTCAGTAAAGCTCAGTTGCAGAGGCCAATTACTCATTAATTACCAGTCAAGAAAGAGTTATTACATTTCTAAACTGAGAGCTGCTCCTTACACATGATGGCATCTAAAAGGGGACAGGACAGTAAAACAACTGCCAAAAAGGAAAGGGAAAAGGATAAAAGTAAAAGGATCTCTGAAGGAGCTCAAGAAAAAATAACAACCTTATTCTCACCTGCGATTAATAAGCAACAAACAGCAAGGGGCATAGATCCAGACAGAGCTAATAATGAGGAGCATGACCCAGGAATTTCCCAACTAATAGGAAGTATGTCTCCTACCCCAGGTACACCATTAACCCAAGATCATCTACAAAATTGTTTAGACAGACAGTTAACTCTGTTCAAAAACGAACTAGACAAACATTTTAGGGAATCAAACGAAATGATGACTAAAATGGGGGACAGAATTCTGAACTGCGAACAGAAGATTGAGAATCTTGAATTCACCAATAAATCTTTGAATGATCAGATTGGGGAATTGAAAGAGTCAATGAGCAAACTTGAGATCAAAATTATTGATACAGAAGATAGAGCTAGGCGCAAAAACATCAGGATTAGGGGGGTAGCGGAAGAGGTAACACAACCTAAGCTTAGACCCTATCTGTCTGATCTCTTTTCCTCAATGGGGGTCCAAGAGGCGATTCACGAATCGAGTGTTGAAAGGGTTCACCGTACATATAAGCCGAATAATTTACCAGTTGAAGCCCCACGGGACATAATTCTGAGATTCGCCTCTTACTACATCAAACAGAAAGTTGCACAAGCAGGGAAAACCTATGCCCCTGTTGAGACAAGATTTAAGAATATCTCGTTCTTCCAGGACCTTTCAGCCGGTACCAGGGCTAAGAGAAGAACTTTTGGCTTTTTTACGGAGGCTCTGAGAGAGCTAAATATAAGATACAATTGGGGCTTTCCAACTAAATTGTATATTAGGCTTGCAGACTCTTTCTACATTATAAATAATGTAGAAGAGGCAAAAGAATGGCTACACACCCATAGAGTGCAGAAGGGGTCAGCCTAATGGATATCGCCATATGGTGGTTAAAATAGATTGTTTCTAGCTGGGGAGGGGCGACAGAGGAGAAAATGTAAAGGCAGAAATTTTTAATTTTTTTTTTCCCCTTTGTCTAAATCTTAAAATTGGTCGATTCCCTGGTCTAGCTTAAAATCGATATTATTTACAAAAATCATTTCCAAGCATTCTTGATGTCCTTTTCTGTCCCCAAACAGTGAGATTTAGGCATCTAGGTTCATAGGAATTATAGATTAATAAGTGGGGCGAGCAGGGGAAAGAGAAGGGGGGATGTACAGTATCTCCCAAGCGGCTCATATAGACCGCACAGATTTGCTTAAGACACTTTTAGGGTTTTTTTTTTTTTTTTGTACCAGTAAGCTTAAGACCAATTGTTGATATAGCACAAAATTGAATTGAATTGCACAAGACATTTCTTAAGCATTCTTTGATGTTTTTTTTTTTTTGTCATCAAGGGTAAAAAGGAAAGAAAAAGAGGGGAAAAGGAGATACTGGCACCTAGTTTTATAGGAATTACAAACTAATAAGTGGGGAGAGAGAATGGGAAAACACAATATTTACATGCCGGCTCATATAGACCGCACAGATTTGCACAAGGCACTTTTAGGGGTTTTTTTTTCTTTCCCCAACAAGCTTAAGAACGGCTGATGATTTAGCACAAAATTGAAATTAATTGCACAAGACATTTTTTAAGCATTCTTTGATGTCCTTTTTCTGTCACTAAGGGTAAAAAGGAAGAAAAAGAGGGGAAAAGGAGATACTGGCACCTAATTTTATAGGAATTACAAATTAATAAATGGGGAGAGATAGGGAACGAGAAGGGGGAAAGCTCAACAGTTCTAAGCCGGCTCATATAGACCGCACAGATTTGCACAAGGCACTTTTAGGGGATTTTTTTTTTTTTTCCCAACAAGCTAAAGACCAGCTGATGATTTAGCACAAAATAGAAATTTATTGCACAAGACTTTTTTAAGAATTCTCTGAGGTCCTTTTCCGTCCCCAAAAGGGAAGAAGAAGGGCAAAAGAATAGGAAAGGGAAATGAGATATAGGAACCTAGATTCTTAGGAATTAATAAGCGGGGAGAGACCGCACAGATTTGCACAAGTCACTTTTACGGTCCTTTTTTTTTTTTTTTTTAGTTATTTTTTTTTTATTTTAAGCTGGTTTTATGCTAGCGTGATTTACACTGGCCACCTTTGAGCACCTTTCAAAATACACATATTTTATTATACCAGATATAGTTGCCTATCTTATAGGAATTTCTTTTATTAAGAGCGGAGAGAGAAATGGGCAGAGAAGGGAAAAAGTACGATGCCATTACGCTGGTTTCCTAAAATCCACACTTAATTGCATAAGACACGTTTAAGTTCCCTATGACCTTTTATATATATTTATATATATACATGTATTTTTTTTTTTTTTTGTCTTTGTCTTTTTCTTCCCTCTGTTCATCTCATCACGGGAGGAAATATAAGGAAAAATATTTAGAAACAATTTAAAACCCCCCTGGCTCCAAATAGCTTAAGTGCAGGAGTTAGGGATAGGATGCAAGAGAGATGCATCATGAAGGAGGAAGAGGAGGTGGATGTGGAACGGTTGGAATCCTCATCTGCAAGGGGGGAAGGGTTTGTTGTATGTTGTAATTTGTACTGTCTGTTAGTATGTCCCTGCCAGGGATCGAGGAAACCGATAGATGCATTTAAGGGGCACCGGGGGCTGAGAAAAGGGCATACCGGCCTATGGGTGGTCTGAGATTTTTAACCCTGAATGCTCAGGGTTTGAATATTCCACAACGCAGAATTACACTCACGAAGTCCCTGTGGGCAGATAAGATAGATATCGCGTGTATTCAAGAAACACATTTAAAAGAGATAGACGCCCATAGACTGAAAACAAAAAACTTCCCTCATTGTGAATATTCCTCACTTCAGGGGAGAAAACAAAGGGGAGTGGCAATTCTTATCTCTCGTGATATTAAGTATGAAATGATCCATAAGCAATCAGACCCGAAATGGAAGATTTGTGTTTCTTGTTTGTAAATTGAATGATAAAATTTACTCTATATTGAATGTTTATGCTCCCAACAAAAGCCCAATGAAGTTTATAAATAGAACTCTAAATCAGATAAATGGTTATGTTCAGGGAGCATTTATTGTATTGGGCGATTTTAACTGCGTCTCAGAGCCAGAGGTAGATAGGAAAGGTACGTGTACTAAAGGTATTTCCCCAACTGATAGAGGTTTGGCTAGAGATTTCCACAACACCCTGGGTAAATTTCAACTTTACGATGCGTGGAGAGTATTAAATCCATTGGAGAGAGACTTCACTTTTTTTTCCAATAGGCACAGGTCATATTCTAGAATAGACATGATTCTATTGGACCAAGCGACAATTATAAATTATATAAGGACCAACATTAAAATCATAGCGTGGTCAGACCACGATGCTGTTATATTAGACACTAAGGATGATACCCCAAAAATTAGAGGGCGTTGGAAAATGAACGATTTTGTGCTTAATAGCAAATTTACTATAGAAGGCTTACAGTCCATGGCCCAAGACTACTTTGCGATAAATGCAACTGGGGAAGTAAATAAACCAACAGTGTGGTGCGCCTTTAAGAGTGTGGCTCGGGGCCACCTTATTAGTGTGGGGTCCCATCAGAAAAAAGAGCAGGGGAAAACCTTAGCCGAACTGAACATCAGGCTTGCAGAACTCAATCTATTAAATAGAACCACGATCGAGGAATCCCGCACAATTGAAATACAACGCCTAAGAAAGACGATAAGGGAGCAATTATATCTTAAAGCTTCTAGAACTTTGAAAAATTCTAAACAGAAATGGTTTTACTTGGGCAATAGGGCTGAAAAGCTGATGACCAACCAGCTCAAATCCAATAATCTGAGATCAAGGATTTTTAGGATTATAGAAAAAGGGGAAATTCATTTATCCCCCCAAGATATTAGTAAGGCCTTTGCCAACTTTTGTCACAGTTTATATAACCTGCCCTTAAGTAAAGATAACGAAGCCACGAGGCTCTATATAGCTCAGACAGGGCTCCCAAAGATAAGCCGGCAACAAAAGCTGGATCTGGAAGCTCCCTTCTCACTATTGGAAGTGAGGCGAGCCATAGATAAGCTTAAGACTAATAAAGCCCCAGGCCCGGATGGATTTTCAGCCCTGTTCTATAAAAAAACTGCGGCTATTATCGCACCTCATCTAATGGGCGCATTCACTGAGATTAAACAGGGGCGATCATTCCCAAGCGAGATGCTCCAAGCAGCTATACTCCCCATTCCTAAGCCAGGAAAAGATCCAACACTGTTAAGTAATTATAGGCCAATATCATTAATCAACCTGGACACGAAAATCTATTCCTCTATAGTAGCAGACAGGCTTAAATCCACTGTGACCTCTATTATACATATAGACCAAACTGGATTTGTAAAAGGACGTCAGTCTATGGGTAATACAAGGAGGATCATTAACCTCATAGAGTACGTCAATAAACATAAAATCCCCTCAGTCATAATGGCCTTAGATGCTGAGAAGGCTTTTGACCGGGTCGATTGGAGCTTTCTGGAGGAAACTCTAAGGGCATATAACTTTGGGGAGGGCCTAATCGACTCGGTCATGGCCTTATACACATCTCCCGCAGCTAAGATTTCTGGCCCTGGGTTGGGCTCAGACTGGTTCAATGTGAGGAATGGCACCAGACAGGGATGTCCATTGGCCCCAATCCTTTACATTTTATCGCTTGAACCACTAGCCATTAGGATCCGGAAAGCCCTGGAAATCCAGGGAATAACGGTGGGAGGGAGAGAATGCAAGATCAGCTTGTTTGCGGATGACATCTTACTTACGCTGACTAATCCAGGTAGATCAATTAAGAAAGTATTGGAGGAAATAGATACTTTTGGTCTCCACTCCAATTACAAACTGAATATTAATAAAACCCAGGCCATGGAGATTAATATACCCCCTGATGTACTTAACGAAATGAGGGGTAGATATCCCTTTGAATGGACGGAATCTTCCATTTCATATTTAGGGGTTTTGATATCAAAAGACACCAACGACATCTTAAATATAAATTATTCACCCCTATTTAGTGATCTACAACAGAAGATAGGCCAGTGGAAGAGATTGAATATATCTTGGATGGGAAGGATGAATTCCATTAAATCATACATTATACCCAAATGGCTGTACCTATTACGGATGATCCCAATTCCCATACCCGCTACGTATTGTAAGCAATTCCAAAATATGGTTGGCGGTTATATTTGGGGAGATAAAAAACCAAGAATTGCGAGACAGTGGTTGAATAAACCAGGTAATAAAGGAGGTCTGGGTCTGCCAATTCTGGCTAGATATGCTGAAGCCAGCATGTTACACCATGTATATAGAATTCAACTCCCGGACTCTCGTAGGGAGGATTGGTTTTGGATTGAGCAGGTCATGATAGGGCCGATGGCGTTGGAAAACAGCCTCTGGCTAAATAGATCCAAGACCCTTTCCCTAATTTCTGCCTCAGATAACATCATATTGAAGGGCACGCTGGGCATTTGGCTCACTTTTAAGAGGAGAGTAGGTTTAACAAATAAGATCATTAAAACCATCCCAGTTAATGTTAGTATGGATCTAATTGACGACATCTCCTTTAGTGAGGTCTTTAAAGAAAAGAACTTGACCTTTGCTCATTTAATACAAGGCAACGGGACTAAACCATTAAAACAAGTAATGGAGGAATTGGGGCTCCATTGGAAAGAAGCCTTCGGGATATTAAGGCTCCTCCACTTTACAAGGAAACAGGTGGTTAAGCCTAAAGATGAACCAGGGCTGCCTTTATTGGAAAAAATATTTGAGAACAACCCCAAAAGGGGCAGATTAAAGAACTGGTGCCATCTGCTAGACAACCTTAATCCTAGTACTTCGCCAAAGGCCTGGGGCAAATGGAGAACAGATCTTAAGATAGAGGGAGAGAAAGAGCTATGGGAAAAGGGATGGATACATACAAAACAAGCCACTCACTGTATCAATATACAGGAGATGCAGTTTAGGCTGTTTTTTAGATGGTATTGGGTCCCTCTATCCCTGAACAAATTTGATAAATCGCAAACCCCCCAGTGCTGGAGATGCCAAAGCAAAGAGGGGAGCTATGCCCACATCTGGTGGGAGTGTAGAGGAGTTGAGGGGACATGGAGAGAGATCTTTCAGGTTCTATCTTCCCTCTTCAACCGCAACTTACCAATGCGGGCAGATCAGGCTCTCCTCCACTGTAACATGGATGACTTCTATGGGGATGATAGAAAATTAGCTATTCAACTATTTTTGGCAATGAAAAGATGCATTGCCCAGAAATGGAAAAAAAAACAACAAGATTGGATGGGGAATTGTAAAAGACACCATGAATCACTTTGGGGAGATGGAGAAAGGGTATTTCATAAATATTAAACGACTTCTGGCATATTACAAAATTGGGCAGCCTTGGTGGAACCAATTCCCCCCATAGGGCCCTCCCTCAGTCTAAATAGATTGAAAAAAGTTTAATCGCTACACCTGATAAGAACCAAACGAAGCTGAGATACGATCAACCTCGAACTATCCCTGGCATATGTGTGTAATTGTTAATGTATGTTTGAATGTTTTATGTTTCACTTATTTCACATGCTGGTTTATGGGAACACGGTCGCCCTAAAACACAAGGGTAACGTTCAACCGCAGAATTACTAACAAAATCATACGCGGGAGAAAGACCACAGGGCGACAGACAAATTAGAAAAGTAATAATGGGTAATGATAAAACGACACAATGATGGCAAATTAAATATTGTGAGTATATAAGATAAACTCGCTCTACTGAGTGTCAAGGGAAAAAAGAAAATTCTTCCTGGTAAAACACTTTCTAAATAAATAAATAAACTGGAGGCACTGTCAGCCACCCAATCTACTATCGCCTGTACTTGTTCTGGCCTCACCATTCTAAGAGCGGCATTTGGGCCTACCAAATAATGCTGAAGGTTCTGTCGCGTACTAGCACCTGAGGAAGGTGTTTCACTTGTGCGTGTAGCTGGCACAGATTGACCACATCCCCTACTTCCAACAGGAGCTCCACCAACACCAGCATCACCACGACCAGGGCCATGTCCCTTATTTGACGCTCTCCTCATTCTTTGCGGTCATCCACCAAAGTAGCAGATGGTTTATGTCAGGCGACAATGTAACCGCCAATAGTCAACCATTTTTATTTGTATTTTTTTGTTTATTGGACTGAAAAAAATGCACCGCAAAACGTAAATGTACTATTTAGCACAACAATTATAATTTTTCAAAGTGCACTGTAAGCAAAGTATTGGACTGTTCTATTTGACTCTCAGATATGAAGTGCAGGCCGTAAATGTACTATTTAGCACAACATTTAGAATTTTTCAAAGTGCGCTGTAAGTACAGTATTGGACTGTTCTATTTGACTCTCAGATATGAAGTTCACCGCAAGACGCAAATGTACTTTTTCGCACCCAATAAAATTAGCATTTTTCAAAGTGCGCTGTAAGCACAGTATTGGACTGTTCTATTTGACTCTCAGATATAAAGTGCACCGCAAGAAGCGAATGTACGATTTAGCACCCAAAACAATTAGAATTTTTCAAAGTGCGCTGTAAGCACAGTATTGGACTGTTCTATTTGACTCTCAGATATGAAGTGCACCGCAAGACGCAAATGTACGATTTAGCACCCAAAACTATTAGAATTTTTCAAAGTGGGCGGTAAGCACAGTATTGGACTGTTCTATTTGACTATCAGATATGAAGTGCACTGCAAGACGCAAATGTACTATTTAGCACCCAAAACAATTACAATTTTTCAAAGTGCGCGGTAAGCACAGTATTGGACTGTTCTATTTGACTCTCAGATATGAAGTGCACTGCAAGACTCAAATGTACTATTTAGCACCCAAAACAATTAGAATTTTTCAAACTGCGCGGTAAGCACAGTACTGGACTGTTCTATTTGACTCTCAGATATGAAGTGCACTGCAAGACGCAAATGTACTATTTAGCACCCAAAACAATTAGAATTTTTCAAAGTGCGCGGTAAGCACAGTATTGGACTGTTCTATTTGACTCTCAGATATGAAGTGCATCGCAAGACGCAAATGTACTATTTACCATCCAAAACAATTAGAATTTTTCAAAGTGCGCTGTAAGCACATTATTGGACTGTTCTATTTCACTCTCAGATATGAAGTGCACCGCAAGAAGCAAATGTACTATTTACCACCCAAAACTATTAGAATTTTTTAAAGTACTCTGTAAGCAAAGTATTGGACTGTTCTATTTGACTCTCAGATATGAAATGCAGGCCGTAAATGTACTATTTAGCACAACAATTAGAATTTTTCAAAGTGCGCTGTAAGCTCAGTATTGGACTGTTTTTTTTGACTCTCAGATATGAAGTGCACTGCAAGACGCAAATGTACTATTTAGCACCCAAAACAATTAGAATTTTTCCAAGTGCACTGTAACCACAGTATTTCACTTTTCTATTTGACTCTCAGATATGAAGTGCACTGAAAAACGCAAATGTACTATTTACCTTCCAAAACAATTAGAATTTTTCAAAGTGCACTGTAACCACAGTATTTCACTTTTCTATTTGACTCTCAGATATGAAGTGCACTGCAAGACGCAAATATACTTTTTAGCACCCAAAACAATTAGAATTTTTCAAAGTGTAACCACTTCAAAGTACCAACCACAGTATTTCACTTTTCTATTTGACTCTCAGATATGAAGTGCACTGCAAGACGCAAATGTACTATTTAGCACCCAAAACAATTAGAATTTTTCAAAGTGCGCTGTAAGCACAGTATTGGACTGTTCTATTTGACTCTCAGATATGAAGTGCAGGGCATAAATGTACTATTTAGCACAACAATTAGAATTTTTCAAGATATGAAGTGCAGGCCGTAAATGTACAATTTAGCACAACAATTAGAATTTTTCAAAGTGCGCTGTAAGCACAGTATTGCACTGTTCTATTTGACTCTCAGATATGAAGTGCACCGCAAGACGCAAATGTACTATTTACCTTCCAAAACAATAAGAATTTTTCAAAGTGCACTGCAACCACAGTATTTCACTTTTCTATTTGACTCTCAGATATGAAGTGCATCGCAAGACGCAAATGTACTATTTACCATCCAAAACAATTAGAATTTTTCAAAGTGCGCTGTAAGCACAATATTTGGACTGTTCTATTTGACTCTCAGATATGAAGTGCACCGCAAGAAGCAAATGTACTATTTACCACCCAAAACTATTAGAATTTTTTAAAGTACTCTGTAAGCAAAGTATTGGACTGTTCTATTTGACTCTCAGATATGAAGTGCAGGCCGTAAATGTACTATTTAGCACAACAATTAGAATTTTTCAAAGTGAGCTGCAAGCACAGTATTGCACTGTTCTATTTGACTCTCAGATATGAAGTGCACTGCAAGATGCAAATGTACTATTTAGCACCCAAAACAATTAGAATTTTTCAAAGTGCGCGGTAAGCACAGTATTGGACTGTTCTCTTTAACTCTCAGATATGAAGTGCACTGCAAGACGCAAATGTACTATTTAGCACCCAAAACAATTAGAATTTTTCAAAGTGCGCGGTAAGCACAATATTGGACTGTTCTATTTGACTCTCAGATATGAAGTGCACTGCAAGACGCAAATGTACTATTTAGCACCCAAAACAATTAGAATTTTTCAAAGTGCACGGTAAGCACAGTATTGGACTGTTCTATTTGACTCTCAGATATGAAGTGCATCGCAAGACGCAAATGTACTATTTACCATCCAAAACAATTAGAATTTTTCAAAGTGCGCGGTAAGCACAGTATTGGACTATTCCCTTTAACTCTCAGATATGAAGTGCAGGCCGTAAATGTACTATTTAGCACAACAATTAGAATTTTTCTCAGATATGAAGTGCAGGCCGTAAATGTACAATTTAGCACAACAATTAGAATTTTTCAAAGTGCGCTGTAAGCACAGTATTGGACTGTTTCATTTGACTCTCAGATATGAAGTGCACCGCAAGACGCAAATGTACGATTTAGCACCCAAAACAATTAGAATTTTTCAAAGTGCGCAGTAAGCACAGTATTGGACTGTTCTATTTGACTCTCAGATATGAAGTGCACTGCAAGACGCAAATGTACTATTTAGCACCCAAAACAATTAGAATTTTTCAAAGTGCACTGTAACCACAGTATTTCACTTTTCTATTTGACTCTCAGATATGAAGTTCACTGAAAAACACAAATGTACTATTTAGCACAACAATTAGAATTTTTCAAAGTGCGCTGTAAGCACAGTATTGCACTGTTCTATTTGACTCTCAGATATGAAGTGCACCGCAAGACGCAAATGTACTATTTACCACCCAAAACTATTAGAATTTTTCAAAGTACTCTGTAAGCAAAGTATTGGACTGTTCTATTTGACTCTCATAAATGAAGTGCAGGCCGTAAATGTACTATTTAGCACAACAATTAGAATTTTTCAAAGTGCGCTGTAAGCACAGTATTTGACGGTTCTATTTGACTCTCAGATATGAAGTGCACTGAAAAACGCAAATGTACTATTTAGCACCCAAAACAATTAGAATTTTTCAAAGTGCGCTGTAAGCACAGTATTGGACTGTTCTATTTGACTCTCAGATATGAAGTGCAGGCCATAAATGTACTATTTAGCACAACAATTAGAATTTTTCAAGATATGAAGTGCAGGCTGTAAACGTACAATTTAGCACAACAATTAGAATTTTTCAAAGTGCGCTGTAAGCACAGTATTGCACTGTTCTATTTGACTCTCAGATATGAAGTGCACCGCAAGACGCAAATGTACTATTTACCTTCCAAAACAATTAGAATTTTTCAAAGTGCACTGCAACCACAGTATTTCACTTTTCTATTTGACTCTCAGATATGAAGTGCATCGCAAGACGCAAATGTACTATTTACCATCCAAAACAATTAGAAATTTTCAAAGTGCGCTGTAAGCACAATATTTGGACTGTTCTATTTGACTCTCAGATATGAAGTGCACCGCGAGAAGCAAATGTACTATTTCCCACCCAAAACATTAGAATTTTTTAAAGTACTCTGTAAGCAAAGTATTGGACTGTTCTATTTGACTCTCAGATATGAAGTGCAGGCCGTAAATGTACTATTTAGCACAACAATTAGAATTTTTCTCAGATATGAAGTGCAGGCCGTAAATGTACAATTTAGCACAACAATTAGAATTTTTCAAAGTGGGGGGGAGGAGCCATGACGTAAGGACGTTCGCCGTGACGCTCCGTTAGCCGAGAGACGAGAGGTCGAATGCCTTAACCCACGCTAAAGAGCCCCGAGCCCTGTTTCCTGCGACGGGAGTTCCAAGCCCCGATTGACCGCTGCCTAGCGCCTTGCAGAGACTCCGAGGTTATACCCCAACCAGAGCTGCAGGAGCTGCCTCCCCAGTCGCTACCTGAACTCTGCCCCAAGACTACTCTGCAATCACCTGGGAAGTGCTTTATCCAGGGAGAACATCTGACGCAGCAGAGGACAAACAGGTACTTTATTTCCTTTATCCCCGTACTGCTGTAATTCCACAACTGCTATTCTGGTATCCTGTTTCGGTCCAAGAAATAAACGCTCAAAAGAAGCTATGGCAAGCAAAAAAACGGGGGAAAAAATCTCTAAAAAAGAGAAAAAAACTATTAAGGAGATAGAGGAGAAAAACCCCTCAGCTTCCTTTTTCTCCCCGGCTGCACGGAGACCTTCCATGGGCTCAAAAGATCTAAGTGCTGGAGTGCTGCCGGAGCTAGAATGCATAGGAATGGAATCGCCACAACCCAGCTTGAACCCAGGAGTCAGCACAAATCAGCTAGAAGTGGCGCTAACTGAACTGTTTGAGCGTCTCAAAGCTGAAATCCAGTCTAGCGCCAAAATCATCCAGCTGGATATAAATGGCCTCTCTGGCCGAGTGGGTAACCTTGAAGAAAAATTGTCCGCTAACACGGACTGTAATCTCTTTAATGAAAAAAAAATTGAAACTGTGGAAAAAAAAGTTTCTTCAATGGAAACAAAGATCGCTAACCTAGAAGACAGATCCAGACGCTTAAACTTGAGATTTAGGAATGTTCCAGAAAATATAACACAGGATCAAATTGAAACATTCCTAATTGAATTTTTTGAAAGTCTAGGCTTGACATTTGAAGATAAATCTAAAGTAATTGATCGTTGCCATCGCCTCTTCAAACCCAAATCGGTGGCCCCGGAAACCCCAAGAGACATTGTGGCCCTTCTTTATTCGGATAAAATCAAGGGAAACATTCTTCGAGCGAATAGAACCAAGACTGAAAGAACCAAGAAATTTGAGAATATCCAGATATACCAGGACTTGTCTTTAGCTACCCGCCAACTCAGGAAAAACTTTGTCCCGATAACAAAAATATTAAGAGACAGGAATATTTTGTACAATTGGGGCTTCCCAGCCTCTCTTGTAATTCATTATAAAGACACAAGAATTTCCCTGAGAACTCCCGAGGAAGCCCAAAAATGGTTGGAGAAAGGGGAAGCTCCCAACTCTCCAAACTAGATTCGGATCTTGGTTCTCTTTGGTTCCCTGTCTGGGGTTTTTTTTGTTTTTTGTTTCCCTTCCCTGCAAATAAATAAGCACTGCAATTTGGGGAAAATGAAGGGAGGATGAGACCAGGAATACAGAACGTATCTAAGTTTTTCCGTTTAATTTTTTTTTTTTTCTCTCCTCTCTCTCCCAGTTTAGACGGTTATGTACATTAATATGCAAGTATTTTTATTTATTTTTTCCCCCCCTTCATTATGCACTGTTTTCCATTATATAAGCCCTCTAGCCACTTATGGCTATTTTTCCATATCGTATCACTAAGTAGTACTAGTTTCCAGAGGTTAACCTCATCTCTCTAGTATAGATTTCAAATCTGCCCCGCTTTTTTCTCACTGCCTTTGGCGCCCCTGAGCCATCACCTCATCACTTTTTTTTTTTTTTTTTGCACTGTTCCCTACTACATAAGCCCCTTGGCCACTTATGGCTATTTCTCTATATCGTCCCACTAAGTAGCTCAAGTCCTCAGAGGTCTCCTCTCTCTTCTAGTTTTGCAATTATAACATGTCTCACTTTTACTCACCGTCTTTGGCTCCCTCGAGCCATCACCTCTTCACTAGTAGCCAGCTACAGGCTAGTATATACCCAGCTTTCACTTGTTTTCCTACACTTTCACGATATTTCGTCCATCTAGGACTCTCTCTTCTCCCCCCTGCTCCCCCTTTTTTTTTTTTTTATCCCTAAACCGCACAAGACCCAGATGTTTCCCCTCATCTTCTTAGCACAGATTTTCAATTAAATTCAGTTCACTCAATGTTTTCGGCACCCTTCGAGCCATTACCTCCCCACCAGCAGCTAGCTACCCCCCTTTTTTTTTTTTTTCTTACGCAAGCAAAGGAATATTAGATAATAATCTGATTCAAATGGCCTAAAGACGCACGTGAACTGCGTTCCTGTATCTGATCCCCCCCCAAAATAATGAATTGACATTGTCCTCCCTCCCCCCTTTGCTGGGTCCATTGGCGAATCACGCCCCCTCCCCTTGGATCCTCCTCCCCAATAGTGGTCCTTGGATTCCAAATAATGGGATCTTCCGTGGCTCCTGGAGGGAGGGGGGGTCAGGGGTGAGGTGGGCGAGGGGAGGAAGAGTTAAACGAAGAGGAATTAGGGAAAATCAGGAAATGATGTGAATAATGTACCTCGACTATCTCTCGGCTTAGCGGACCTTAAAGGTCTGCTTCTTTTTTTCGTGCCTTAGAGTAAATGGGGAGGGTACGAGCCCTAGGCCTTGGGAAGGGTCCCTCCGGCATTAGGGTATTTATGTTTTTTGTTGTTTATTGTCGGTGTCATATGTATGTGAATGTAGGCTCGGTGGAGGAGGTTGTGGGGACTGAAATAGACCACTTGCAATTAAATGGTTAAAATGATTACTCTGAACACTCAGGGGTTAAATACAGCGTTTAAAAGATCGATGCTGGAGAAAACGTTAAAGGCTGAAAAAATTGATATTGCCCTAATCCAGGAAACCCACTGGACGAGAGAGATGGAAAAAAAATGTCAAATAAAGGGATATAGATTAGCGGCCTGTGCCTCCCTAGAAAAACAAAAGAAAAGAGGAGTTGCTATTTTGGTTTCTGACCAAATTCATTACAAAGAGATCTCAGTAGTTAAGGATCCCGAAGCAAGATACTCTATATTAATATGTCGAGTGAATGGACTCTTGATCACAATTGTAAACGTGTATGCCCCAAATATTATCCCTCAGGCCTTCCTGAGGAAATTATTAGAAAAGGTAATCTTACTTAAACAGGGCCTGATGTTGGTGGCCGGCGACTTTAATATGGTCTTGGACTCAAATCTGGACAGAAGTCTCCGGAATAATACTCCTCCAAGCAGTCAACAGACTAAACAATCAAAACTCTTCCAGCAATTAGTTAAAGAATTCCATATCTATGACTTATGGAGAGCCTTCTGTCCAGACGAGAGAGATTACACATTTTGCTCAGGTGTGCATGCTTCATATTCGCGACTTGATACCTTCCTTGGCGACACAGCCGCAGTCCTTGCGGTGCATAAAATCAGTATCAGAAATACGCCATGGTCAGATCATGAAGCGGTAGTAATGGAGCTAAATGAAAATAATACATTAAAACCAAGGATAGATTGGAGACTTAATAACAAGCTTCTAGATAAAGAAACCATCACAAAACATATAAAAGAAACCACAGAACATTTCTTTAGAGAAAACACAACGGATAATATTACTCAAACTACTCTGTGGTGTGCATACAAAAGCGTGGTTAGAGGCCACTTAATAATGATGTCTTCAAGGGAAAAAGAGATGCATTATGGCTCCCTCCCGACATTAGTTCTAACGCTAGAACAGCTGGTCAGAGCCAATAAAATCAATCCGACCTCGGAAAGGTTAAAAGAGATCCAAAAAATCAGAAACCAAATAAATAGTTGGCATATGGAGAAAATAAAGGCAAATTTGAAAAAAGCCAACCAATCATGGTATTACAGGAATAATAAAGCAGATCGCATTTTAACGTCAAGATTAAGGAAAAGAGAAGCCGCTCAAAGAATTTATAGGATCAATTCTAAGGGGAAATCATTCTATAAGCCGCAAGAAATTGGAGAACAATTCGGTATCTATTATCAAGAGCTGTACAACATAAAAAACCAATCATCTAAGGCAGAGATCTTGAACTACCTAGATGGCATTCGGCTCCCAATCCTCTCGGAGGAACAGCTTGCAAAGTTAAATAGCCCAATTGAAATTGATGAAGTGAACCAGATCTTGGATAAATTAAAAAACAAAGTTGCTCCAGGCCCAGATGGGTTTACAAATATTTTCTATAAAACCTTTAAAAAAGAACTTGGTCCAAGATTGGTTCAACTATTTAACAAAATAGGTCTTGACGAGAACTTCCCATTAGAAATGACTAAGGCAAACATCATCCCTATCCTAAAAAATGACAGAGACCCTTCTCAAACAGGAAATTACCGCCCAATCTCCCTATTGAATGCCGATATAAAAATCTACGCAGCCATCATAGCAGCCAGATTGAAACCCGTAATTCCTCTCTTAGTAAATAAAGACCAGGTAGGCTTTGTTGCAGATAGATCATCAACAAATAATATCCGCCGTATGATCCATTTTTTGGAAGGCGCCTGCGGGCAATCGACCCCCATGCTGGCCCTGTTCTTAGATGCTGAGAAAGCCTTTGACAGGGTCAGCTGGGGACTGATGCAGGTGACCTTGGAGAGGTTCGGCTTCAGAGGCAGGGTGCTCCAAATGATAGGAGCCCTCTACCTATCCCCCTCGGCTAGGATTGTGGGAGCGGGAATATCCTCTCCTTGGTTTCAGATGAGTAATGGAACTAGACAGGGGTGTCCCCTATCCCCATTACTATACATTCTCTCATTGGAACCCTTTTCACACGCTGTAAGACAAAATCCAGGCATTAAGGGTTGCATGGACGCGGGAAATAGCGGAAAATTGGCTCTATATGCGGATGATATAGTGGTCACAGTAAGAGACCCAATATCGTCAATAGAAGCCTTAATGTCGGAAGTCAATAGATACTCTTGGATCTCTAACTACAAACTAAACACTAATAAAAGCGGAGCAATATTAATAAATCTCTCTGAGGAAGAGGCAAGATACCTAAAATCTAAATATAATTTTCATTGGATACAGAAAGACATAACTTACCTGGGAATTAAGATCACAAAAAATCCGCAAGATATGTTAGAAACTAACTTTAGGCATCTCTATAATCAGACCAGAGATTCACTGAAGGTCTGGAGCAACCTGGAAATATCCTGGTGGGGGAGATTAAATAGCATAAGAGCATACATCCTCCCAAAATGGTTATATATGTTTAGACAGATTCCAATCCCCTTTCCCCGAGCTCACATAAAGGAGATACAAACTTTATTAGTAGCTCACTTATGGGGAGGCAAAAGACCCCGGATCGCCCAGAAAATATTAAAAAGAAGCATAAGACAGGGCGGTATAGGTCTTCCCCAAATTCAGTCATACCATGATGCAACGTCACTATGGCACACTCTTAAATGGTTGGCAGAAGAAGAGAAAGATGAGGAGTGGTATAAATATGAGGCTAATCTATTGAAAACCACAGATTTGAGCTATCTATTATCCCTGCAAAAAAATGCAGAAATCTCCTTGGCCCAAATACATAAAGAAAATCAAATAGTGACTGGTCTCTTAACCTTCTGGAGGAAATTTAAGAAACAACTAAATATTGACTGCATACTTTTTCCAAACTCCTCCCTCAGACTATTAGACAAGAACATACCTAATCTAAGCACTTCCCCCTGGGTAGAGGCCGGTTTAACAAAGCTCTTCCAACTAAAGGAAGGAGGTAACATCAAACCATTCTCCACTTTGGTAGAAGAATTTGCTCTTCCAACGAGCGAAATATTTAACTATTTAAGAATAAGAGGATTTATTTTAAAAGAACAAGAAAGACATACGGCACAAAAATAATGTCTTCTAGAGGTTTTAAAGGGAGAAACAACCATCAAAAAATTAGTAAGGAGTAACATCTTTCTCGATCCCCCACAAGAGAAACCCAAAGCCTTGGTGAAATGGGAGATCGAGATAGAAACAGAGATAAACTTCTCAGACTGGGTAAAAACAATGATTGACCTGAGGAAGTCTATCCATTGTCTGAATCTCCTCGAACTCCATTACAAAGTGATGTTCCGATGGTACTTGACCCCCGAGAAATTAGGCAAGATGTACGCAGGTACTCCAAATCTGTGCTGGAGGTGCCAAAGCGAGATAGGCTCCTTCTTTTCGGCTATAATTAGTTAACAAAATTTGTGCTGGAGTCTAACAGCCGAATATTATGAAATTGTTTGTTTTATGGTTTTGATTTTTTGTTTTTGTTTTGTAAATGTGATCCGTTTATTAACCCCTTAGTGACATGACTTTTTTGGCTTGTCCGACGCTTGGTGACATGGACTGTTTTAACATTTCTGAGGTGTTTGTGTTTTGCTGTAATTTATTTCTGTCTCATTTAGTGTACCCGCACAAACTATATATTGTTTTTATCGTTATAAGAAGGGCTTTCTTTTGATACCATTATTTTGATAATAGCATATAATTTGATGTAAAAAAAATAATAAAATATGGCAAAAAAATTGAAAAAATACTTTTTTTATGACTTTTATTTGAAAAATCGTATACTCATGTACAAGAGACAACAAAAAAACACTGCTAAAAAGTTTCTAATATATGTCCTGAGTTCAGAAATAGCCCATGTTTTTATGTTTTTGTGCTTTTTTATTCATGTTACAGGGCCAGTACTATAAGTGGTGCAAAGCTATTTTAAAATCCTTTCTTTCAAAATTAGCGATAGTGACATTGTAACACTGATTTCTGTACTAAATCCATGAATGACCCCCAACATGTACATATTTTTGAAAACTAGAAAACTCAGGGCATTTAACTTGGGGTATTTTGACACATTTCATGTAGCCATTTTACCACCAATCTATGCCAAAGTTTGCAGCAAAAAATCTTTTTTTTTAATTTTTCACATATATTGCAATTTAGGTAAACATTACCTTAAAATGTGAAGGGATATTTCCAAATAACACCTCAATATGTGTTCAGCAACATCTCCTGAGTACAGGGATACCACCCATGCATAGGTTTGTTGGTTTGTTTTGGGGCTAAAAGGCCACATTTAGGGGGTGCGCATTTTGGTTTTCCAACTTGGAATTCTGACATGCAGAAAACTTGTGCCCATGTCCCATTTGGGACATTTTTGAAGCCAGAAAGTGTATTCTACCCCACAAAACCATATATATTTTTAAACTAGACACCCTAGGGTATTTCAAATGGTAGTATTTTAACACTTTCCATGCACTAATTATACTACCAGCCTATGTCAATGTTTTGGGTAGTAATTTTTTTTCACATACATTGTACTTTGTGCATGAATTCACAGATCCTGTTATATGTCAGTGCCAAACAACACCTCAATATGTGTTCAGCAACATCTCCTGAGTACAGGGATACCCCCCATGTATAGGTTGGTTAGGTTATTTGGGGGTTAAAAGGCCACATTTGAGAGGTGCGCTTTTTGGTTTTCCAACTTGGAATTCTGACGTGCAGAAAACCTGCTCCCATCTCCCATTTGGGACATTTTTGAAGCCAAAAAGTGTATTCTATCCCACAAAACCATATATTTTTGAAAACTAGACACCCTAGGGTATTTCAAATGGTAGTATTTTAACACTTTCCATGCACTAATTATACTACCAACCTATGTCAATGTTATGGATAGTAATTTTTTTTCACATACATAGTACTTTGGGCATGAATTCACAGATCCTGTTATATGTCAGTGCCAAACAACACCTCAATATGTGTTCAGCAACATCTCCTGAGTACAGGGATACCACCCATGTATAGGTTGGTTAGGTTATTTGGGGGTTAAAAGGCCACATTTGAGAGGTGCGCTTTTTGGTTTTCCAACTTGGAATTCTGACGTGCAGAAAACCTGCGCCGATGTCCCATTTGGGACATTTTTGAAGCCAAAAAGTGTATTCTATCCCACAAAACCATATATTTTTGAAAACTAGACACCCTAGGGTATTTCAAATGGTAGTATTTTAACACTTTCCATGCACTAATTCTACCACCAGCCTATGTCAATGTTATGGATAGTAATTTGTTTTTCACATTCATTGTACATCGGGCATGAATTCATAGATCCTATTATGTGTCAGTGCCACAAAACACATTAATATGTGTTCAGCAACATCTCCTGAGTACAGGGATACCACCCATGTGTAGGTTAGTTAGATTATTTGGGGGCTAAAAGGCCATGTTTAGGGCGAGTGCATTTCCAACTTGGAATTTTGACATGTAGTCAGCCTGCGCCCATGTTCCATTTGGGACACTTTTGAAGCCTGTCAAAGTATTTTACCCCATAAAACCATATATTTTGGAAAACTAGACATCCTAGGGTTTTTAAAATTGTGGTATTTTAACACTTTCCAAGTGCTAATTCTACCACCAACCTATGTCAAAGGGTTGGGATGTCATTTTTTCCCCACACACATTGTAGTTCAGGCAGGAATTTTCAGATTCTGGTATTTGCCACTGCCAACCAACACCTCAATATGTGTTCAGCAACATCTCCTGAGTACAGGGATACCCCCCATGCATAGGTTTGTTGGTTTGTATTGGGTCTAAAATTCCACATTTAGGGGGTGCGCAATTCCAACCTGGAATTTTGACATGTAGTCAGCCTGCGCCCATGTTCCATTTGGAACATTTTTGAAGCCGTCCAATGAATTTTACCCCATCAAACCATATATTTTTGGAAAATAGACATCCTAAGGTATTTCAAATGGTGGTATTTTAATACTGTATAGGTACTAATTCTACCACCAGCCTTTGTAAAAGTTTGTGGTAGTACTTTTTTGGGAGGTTTTTTTCCACATGCATTGTACTTCAGGCATGAATTCACAGATTCTGGTATATGTCACTGCCAAACAACAACCCAATATGTGTTCAGCAACATCTCCCGAGTACAGGGATAGCACCCATGCATAGGTTTGTTGGTTTATTTTTGGCTAGAAGGCAACATTTGTGAGATGCGCATCTCAAAATTCCAACTTGGAATTTTGACATGTAGTCAACCTGCGTACGTGTCCTTTATGGGATATATCTTTGAAGCCAGCCAATGTAATTTACCCCCACCAAACCATATATTTTTTTATCGGTAGACCCCCATCACTACTTGTGGCAAGGGCTCAGCAGCCACCGATACATCGCTAGATGATGTATCAGAAAGCTGAATAGGGTCAAAATCGAACCCTGAGTCCGCGGCCTCAGAATCAGTGCGTAAGCAGTGATCTCGAGCAAAGAAGGGGTTAATAGCTCTTAGAAGAGCCTATCTAGTACTGTAATACATTACAGTACAAATAAATTAATCCATAAAACAGTGCAGACAGAAAAACATACTGTTGCTGTGCAAGATTACTGCTTACACAGTGATGAATGGCAGGGAAGGGGTTAATACACAGTGAAAGACTTTCATAAAACCTGACAATTTTATAAAATGTTATTTTATATCACTAATACTGATCTGTCTCTTTCCGTCACAAAAATGTTAGTGAGGAGAGGGAGGCAGATCAATATTTGTGAATATTGATCCGACCAATTTTGATCTGACCAGGGCGAATGGTGAGCTTAATTGAGAAATCACCAAACCGCCTTTGCCACTAATTCGCTGTTACTGATCACTATGCGCTCAGGCAGCTTAAAAAAAAAAAACTCAAATATTTTTACTTTACATGTAATCCCCTAGCGGGTATGTGTAAAAAAAATAAAATAAAAATATGCAGACAGATAAAAATTGCTTTGGCGTCAATATCATTGCGTAAGCAGTGATCGACGGCAAAGAAGGGGTTAATAACTCTTAGAAGAGCCTTTTTAGTACTGTAATAAATTACAGTACAAAAAAAATTAACCCCTAAAAAATGCACAAACGGCAAAAATAAATGCGCTGATGTGCACGATCACTGCTTATGCAAGATCAGTGGCAGGGAAGGGGTTAAACGCAGGGAATTGCTTTAATAATTTTTTTTTTATTGATTTAATATTTGTGTGTTGTGTGTTTATTGTTTTTTTTTAATTTTAGAACTTTGATCTGTCTCTCTCCCTCACTAAAAAAATGTGAGGAGAGGGAGGCAGATCATAACTGGTCAGATCAATATAGGGTTAATATTGATCTGACCAGTCAGTGGGGATGTTCAGCAGAACATCCCCACTGCCTGTCAGTGTGCCTGGCAGTCACTGATTGCCTCTGTGAAGAGGCAATCGTGTGACAGCCAGAGAGCACAGGACGCAGGTACTTCCTGCCTCCTGTGCTCTTGCCCTTAGAAGGGCAGCGCCATCTTGGTCACTCAGTGACCAAGATCGTGCATTTTTTTTTTGTGTTTCTGATTGCCTCGACTTGCGAGGCAATCAGAAACACTTTCTGAGCATAGGAAGCGAAAGATTCGCTTCCTATGCTCATTTTTTAAATGCCCGCCTTTTAAAGGCACTGTGCCTTTAAAACCGGCATTTCGATCGCTCTCCGGAGCGATCGAAATGCCGACGGGCATTTTTTTTAGTATTGTACGATGCTTCCACACGGAAGCATCGTTACAATACCATCAGAGCACTGAAAGCGGAAAAACTCCGCTTTCAGTGCTCGTTTTGACACAGGACGGACTAGGTCCGTCCTGTGTCACTAACGCTTCGCCACACAGGACGGACCTAGTCCGTCCTGTGTCGCGAAGGGGTTAAATAAAAAAAAATAATTAAAAAAAAAAAAAAAGAATTTTTCAAAGTGCGCTGTAAGCACAGTATTGGACTGTTCTATTTGACTCTCAGATATGAAGTGCAGGCCATAAATGTACTATTTAGCACAACAATTAGAATTTTTCAAGATATGAAGTGCAGGCCGTAAACGTACAATTTAGCACAACAATTAGAATTTTTCAAAGTGCGCTGTAAGCACAGTATTGCACTGTTCTATTTGACTCTCAGATATGAAGTGCACCGCAAGACGCAAATGTACTATTTACCTTCCAAAACAATTAGAATTTTTCAAAGTGCACTGCAACCACAGTATTTCACTTTTCTATTTGACTCTCAGATATGAAGTGCATCGCAAGACGCAAATGTACTATTTACCATCCAAAACAATTAGAATTTTTCAAAGTGCGCTGTAAGCACAATATTTGGACTGTTCTATTTGACTCTCAGATATGAAGTGCACCGCAAGAAGCAAATGTACTATTTACCACCCAAAACATTAGAATTTTTTAAAGTACTCTGTAAGCAAAGTATTGGACTGTTCTATTTGACTCTCAGATATGAAGTGCAGGCCGTAAATGTACTATTTAGCACAACAATTAGAATTTTTCTCAGATATGAAGTGCAGGCCATAAATGTACAATTTAGCACAACAATTAGAATTTTTCAAAGTGCGCTGTAAGCACAGTATTGCACTGTTCTATTTGACTCTCAGATATGAAGTGCACCGCAAGACGCAAATGTACTATTTACCTTCCAAAACAATTAGCATTTTTCAAAGTGCACTGCAACCACAGTATTTCACTTTTCTATTTGACTCTCAGATATGAAGTGCATCGCAAGACGCAAATGTACTATTTACCATCCAAAACAATTAGAATTTTTCAAAGTGCGCTGTAAGCACAATATTTGGACTGTTCTATTTGACTCTCAGATATGAAGTGCACCGCAAGAAGCAAATGTACTATTTACCACCCAAAACATTAGAATTTTTTAAAGTACTCTGTAAGCAAAGTATTGGACTGTTCTATTTGACTCTCAGATATGAAGTGCAGGCCGTAAATGTACTATTTAGCACAACAATTAGAATTTTTCTCAGATATGAAGTGCAGGCCGTAAATGTACAATTTAGCACAACAATTAGAATTTTTCAAAGTGCGCTGTAAGCACAGTATTGGACTGTTCCATTTGACTCTCAGATATGAAGTGCACCGCAAGACGCAAATGTACGATTTAGCACCCAAAACAATTAGAATTTTTCAAAGAGCGCGGTAAGCACAGTATTGGACTGTTCTATTTGACTCTCAGATATGAAGTGCACTGCAAGACGCAAATGTACTATTTAGCACCCAAAACAATTAGAATTTTTCAAAGTGCACTGTAACCACAGTATTTCACTTTTCTATTTGACTCTCAGATATGAAGTTCACTGAAAAACGCAAATGTACTATTTAGCACCCAAAACAATTAGAATTTTTCAAAGTGCGCTGTAAGCACAGTATTGGACTGTTCTATTTGACTCTCAGATATGAAGTGCAGGCCGTAAATGTACTATTTAGCACAACAATTAGAATTTTTCTCAGATATGAAGTGCAGGCCGTAAATGTACAATTTAGCACAACAATTAGAATTTTTCAAAGTGCGCTGTAAGCACAGTATTGCACTGTTCTATTTGACTCTCAGATATGAAGTGCACCGCAAGACGCAAATGTACTATTTACCTTCCAAAACAATTAGCATTTTTCAAAGTGCACTGCAACCACAGTATTTCACTTTTCTATTTGACTCTCAGATATGAAGTGCATCGCAAGACGCAAATGTACTATTTACCATCCAAAACAATTAGAATTTTTCAAAGTGCGCTGTAAGCACAATATTTGGACTGTTCTATTTGACTCTCAGATATGAAGTGCACCGCAAGAAGCAAATGTACTATTTACCACCCAAAACATTAGAATTTTTTAAAGTACTCTGTAAGCAAAGTATTGGACTGTTCTATTTGACTCTCAGATATGAAGTGCAGGCCGTAAATGTACTATTTAGCACAACAATTAGAATTTTTCTCAGATATGAAGTGCAGGCCGTAAATGTACAATTTAGCACAACAATTAGAATTTTTCAAAGTGCGCTGTAAGCACAGTATTGGACTGTTCCATTTGACTCTCAGATATGAAGTGCACCGCAAGACGCAAATGTACGATTTAGCACCCAAAACAATTAGAATTTTTCAAAGAGCGCGGTAAGCACAGTATTGGACTGTTCTATTTGACTCTCAGATATGAAGTGCACTGCAAGACGCAAATGTACTATTTAGCACCCAAAACAATTAGAATTTTTCAAAGTGCACTGTAACCACAGTATTTCACTTTTCTATTTGACTCTCAGATATGAAGTTCACTGAAAAACGCAAATGTACTATTTAGCACCCAAAACAATTAGAATTTTTCAAAGTGCGCTGTAAGCACAGTATTGGACTGTTCTATTTGACTCTCAGATATGAAGTGCAGGCCGTAAATGTACTATTTAGCACAACAATTAGAATTTTTCTCAGATATGAAGTGCAGGCCGTAAATGTACAATTTAGCACAACAATTAGAATTTTTCAAAGTGCGCTGTAAGCACAGTATTGCACTGTTCTATTTGACTCTCAGATATGAAGTGCACCGCAAGACGCAAATGTACTATTTACCTTCCAAAACAATTAGCATTTTTCAAAGTGCACTGCAACCACAGTATTTCACTTTTCTATTTGACTCTCAGATATGAAGTGCATCGCAAGACGCAAATGTACTATTTACCATCCAAAACAATTAGAATTTTTCAAAGTGCGCTGTAAGCACAATATTTGGACTGTTCTATTTGACTCTCAGATATGAAGTGCACCGCAAGAAGCAAATGTACTATTTACCACCCAAAACATTAGAATTTTTTAAAGTACTCTGTAAGCAAAGTATTGGACTGTTCTATTTGACTCTCAGATATGAAGTGCAGGCCGTAAATGTACTATTTAGCACAACAATTAGAATTTTTCTCAGATATGAAGTGCAGGCCGTAAATGTACAATTTAGCACAACAATTAGAATTTTTCAAAGTGCGCTGTAAGCACAGTATTGGACTGTTCCATTTGACTCTCAGATATGAAGTGCACCGCAAGACGCAAATGTACGATTTAGCACCCAAAACAATTAGAATTTTTCAAAGAGCGCGGTAAGCACAGTATTGGACTGTTCTATTTGACTCTCAGATATGAAGTGTACTGCAAGACGCAAATGTACTATTTAGCACCCAAAACAATTAGAATTTTTCAAAGTGCACTGTAACCACAGTATTTCACTTTTCTATTTGACTCTCAGATATGAAGTTCACTGAAAAACGCAAATGTACTATTTAGCACCCAAAACAATTAGAATTTTTCAAAGTGCGCTGTAAGCACAGTATTGGACTGTTCTATTTGACTCTCAGATATGAAGTGCAGGCCATAAATGTACTTTTTAGCACAACAATTAGAATTTTTCAAAGTGCGCTGTAAGCACAGTATTGCACTGTTCTATTTGACTCTCAGATATGAAGTGCACCGCAAGACGCAAATGTACTATTTACCTTCCAAAACAATTAGAATTTTTCAAAGTACACTGTAACCACAGTATTTCACTTTTCTATTTGACTCTCAGATATGAAGTGCACTGCAAGACGCAAATGTACTATTTACCACCCAAAACTATTAGAATTTTTCAAAGTACTCTGTAAGCAAAGTATTGGACTGTTCTATTTGACTCTCATAAATGAAGTGCAGTCCGTAAATGTACTATTTAGCACAACAATTATAATTTTTCAAAGTGCGCTGTAAGCACAGTATTTGACGGTTCTATTTGACTCTCAGATATGAAGTGCACCGCAAGACGCAAACAGGGCCGTCTTTAATAGGGATTGGACCCTGGGCAAGCATTTGCTTGGGCCCCCTGGACGGTGCCCCCTCCCCTGCATGTAATCCCACCATCCATCGCAATGTTACCCCCCTCACGCACACATATGCCATTATTGTTGTGCCATTCAGATGCCAGTATTCTTGTGCCAGTCATTGTCCAGTAATAGTGTGCCATTCAGAGCCCAGTAATATTGTACCATTCAGAGCCCAGTAATATTGTGCCAGTCAGATGCCTGTAATATTGTGCCAGTCAGAGCCCAGTAATAATTTGCCAGTCAGAGCCCAGGAATATTGTGCCAGTCAGAGCCCAGTAATATTGTGCCAGTCAGATACCAGGAATATTGTGCCAGTCAGATACCAGGAATATTGTGAAATTCAGACCCCAGTAATATTGTGCCAGTCAGATGCCTGCAATATTGTGCCATTTAGAGCCCAGTAATAATGTGCCAGTCAGATGCCTGTAATATTGTGTCTTTCAGATGCCTGCAATATTGTGCCATTCAGAGCCCAGTAACAATCTGCCAGTCAGATGCCTGTAATATTATGCCAGTCAGATGCCTGTAATAGTGTGCCAATCAGAGCCCAGGAATATTGTGCCAGTCAGATGCCTGTAATATTGTGCCAGTCAGATACAAGGAATATTGTGCCAGTCAAAGCCCAGGAATATTGTGCCAGTCAGATGCCTGTAATATTATGCCAGTCAGTTGCCTGTAATATTATGCCAGTCAGATGCCTGTAATAGTGTGCCAATCAGAGCCCAGGAATATTGTGCCAGTCAGATGCCTGTAATATTGTGCCAGTCAGATACAAGGAATATTGTGCCAGTCAAAGCCCAGGAATATTGTGCCAGTCAGATGCCTGTAATATTATGCCAGTCAGATGGCTGTAATATTATGCCAGTCAGATGCCTGTAATAGTGTGCCAATCAGAGCCCAGGAATATTGTGCCAGTCAGATACCAGGAATATTGTGCCAGTCAGATACCAGGAATATTGTGCCAGTCAGATACCAGGAAAATTGTGCCAGTCAGAGCCCAGTAATATTGTGCCAGTCATATACCAGGAATATTGTGCCAGTCAGATACCAGGAATATTGTGAAATTCAGACCACAGTAATATTGTGCCAGTCAGATGCCTGTAATATTGTGCCAGTCAGATGCCTGCAATATTGTGCCATTCAGAGCCCAGTAATAATGTGCCAGTCAGATGCCTGCAATATTGGGCCAGTCAGATGCGTGCAATATTGGGCCAGTCAGAGCCCAGTAATAATGTGCCAGTCAGATGCCTGCAATATTGTGCCAGTCAGATGCCTGCAATATTGGGCCAGTCAGAGCCCAGTAATATTGTGCCAGTTAGATGCCTGCAATATTGTGCCATTCAGAGCCCAGTAACAATGTGCCAGTCAGATGCCTGCAATATTGTGCCAGTCAGATGCCTGTAATATTGTGCCAGTCAGAGCCCAGTAATATTGTGCCAGTCAAAGCCCAGGAATATTGTGCCAGTCATATACCAGGAATATTGTTTCAGTTAGATGCCTGCAATATTGTGCCAGTCAGAGCCCAGGAATATTGTGCCAGTCAGATACCAGGAATATTGTGCCAGTCAGATGCCTGTAATATTGTGCCAGTCAGAGCCCAGTAATATTGTGCCAGTCAGATACCGGGAATATTGTGCCAGTCAGATACCAGGAATATTGTGCCAGTCAGATGCCTGTAATATTGTGCCAGTCAGATGCCTGTAATATTGTGCCAGTCAGATACCAGGAATATTGTGCCAGTCAGATGCCTGTAATATTGTGCCAGTCAGAGCCCAGTAATATTGTGCCAGTCAGATACCGGGAATATTGTGCCAGTCAGATACCAGGAATATTGTGCCAGTCAGATGCCTGTAATATTGTGCCAGTCAGATGCCTGTAATATTGTGCCAGTCAGATACCAGGAATATTGTGCCAGTCAGATGCCTGTAATATTGTGCCAGTCAGATACCAGGAATATTGTGCCAGTCAGATGCCTGTAATATTGTGCCAGTCAGAGCCCAGGAATATTGTGCCAGTCAGATACCAGGAATATTGTGCCAGTCAGATACCAGGAATATTGTGCCAGTCAGATGCCTGTAATATTGTACCAGTCAGAGCCCAGGAATATTGTACCAGTCAGATAACTGTAATATTGTGCCAGTCAGATGCCTGTATTATTATGCCAGTCAGATCCTGTAAACATCCCACCCCCCTTCCCTAGTACTTACATGAACCTGCTCCTTGCCCCCTGCCGGATGTCTCCTCCGTGCAGTCTTCCCTCTTGCACGGAGGAGGAAAACAGTCATCGGATGTGACGCAACGTCACATCCGGCGTCAGTTTTTGTTTGATTTTTCCGCCGTCGCATCCATCGAATGCTTGCTCGAAAAAAGCGTTCACAAGCGCAATGCGCTGTGAACGCGGCAAGCAGGGGCTGGAGGCCCACGGGACAGCTGCCTTGGGGCCCCCCAGGAGTAACTGGGCCCAGGGCAGCTGCCCGTTTGCCCCGCGTTAAAGACGGCCCAGGACGCAAATGTACTATTTACCACCCAAAACTATTAAAAAAAATTCAAAGTGCGCTGTAAGCACAGTATTGGACTGTTCTATTTGACTCTCAGATATGAAGTGCACCGCAAGACGCAAATGTACTATTTACCTTCCAAAACAATTAGAATTTTTCAAAGTGCACTGTAACCACAGTATTTCACTTTTCTATTTGACTCTCAGATATGAAGTGCACCGCAAGACGCAAATGTACGATTTAGCACCCAAAACAATTAGAATTTTTCAAAGTGCGCGGTACGCACAGTATTGGACTGTTCTATTTGACTCTCAGATATGAAGTGCACTGCAAGACGCAAATGTACTATTTAGCACCCAAAACAATTAGAATTTTTCAAAGTGCAGTGTAACCACAGTATTGGACTGTTCTATTTGACTCTCAGATATGAAGTGCACCGCAAGACACAAATGTACTATTTACCACCCAAAACTAATAAAAAAAATTCAAAGTGCGCTGTAAGCACAGTATTGGACTGTTCTATTTGACTCTCAGATATGAAGTGCACCGCAAGACGCAAATGTACTATTTACCTTCCAAAACAATTAGAATTTTTCAAAGTGCACTGTAACCACAGTATTTCACTTTTCTATTTGACTCTCAGATATGAAGTGCACTGCAAGACGCAAATGTACGATTTAGCACCCAAAACAATTAGAATTTTTCAAAGTGCGCGGTACGCACAGTATTGGACTGTTCTATTTGACTCTCAGATATGAAGTGCACTGCAAGACGCAAATGTACTATTTAGCACCCAAAACAATTAGAATTTTTCAAAGTGCAGTGTAACCACAGTATTGGACTGTTCTATTTGACTCTCAGATATGAAGTGCACCGCAAGACACAAATGTACTATTTACCACCCAAAACTAATAAAAAAAATTCAAAGTGCGCTGTAAGCACAGTATTGGACTGTTCTATTTGACTCTCAGATATGAAGTGCACCGCAAGACGCAAATGTACTATTTACCTTCCAAAACAATTAGAATTTTTCAAAGTGCACTGTAACCACAGTATTTCACTTTTCTATTTGACTCTCAGATATGAAGTGCACTGCAAGACGCAAATGTACTTTTTAGTACCCAATACAATTAGAATTTTTCAAAGTGCGCTGTAAGCACAGTATTGGACTGTTCTATTTGACTCTCAGATATGAAGTGCACCGCAAGACGCAAATGTACGATTTAGCACCCAAAACAATTCGAATTTTTCACAGTGCGCGGTACGCACAGTATTGGACTGTTCTATTTGACTCTCAGATATGAAGTGCACTGCAAGACGCAAATGTACTATTTACCACCCAAAACAATTAGAATTTTTCAAAGTGCAGTGTAACCACAGTATTGGACTGTTCTATTTGACTCTCAGATATGAAGTGCACCGCAAGACGCAAATGTACTATTTACCACCCAAAACTAATAAAAAAAATTCAAAGTGCGCTGTAAGCACAGTATTGGACTGTTCTATTTGACTCTCAGATATGAAGTGCACCGCAAGACGCAAATGTACTATTTACCACCCAAAACTATTTAAAAAAATTCAAAGTGCGCTGTAAGCACAGTATTGGACTGTTCTATTTGACTCTCAGATATGAAGTGCAGGACGCAAATGTAATATTTAACACCAACAAATTGCAGTATTTAAAAATGCCTAGATGTTGCCCACTGAGGTAACAGAACAGTATTAAAGTCATGTCCTTGGCACACATTGCAAGTGCACTGCACTCTCTATTGCACTGGGCTCAGGGCAGGGTACAAATATGTAGTATAGCACCCACTAAAATAATCACTGTAGTTTGAATAATCGCTGTAGTTAGCAGATTCAACACCAGAATTTTTTTTAATCTGTCCCTCACAGCTGCATCATCCTCTCCCCACACTGAGAAGAGCTCATGTGATGTGCGTGTATGTAACTCCAGCTTATATATCACATGCTGCACTGGCCAATCACAGCCATGCCATTAGTAGGCATGGCTGTGATGGCTTCTAAGGGCAAACGAGTCAAACGCTTGTTGATTGGCTGCCCTGCATCCTTTCAAAATGCACCAGTAATTTGCCGAACCCCGAACTCCAACACGAACATACAGTGGAATGTCTTTGTTCAGGGTCAAAAAAACGTAATGTTCGGTACGAAGCTGAACAGTGCGGTTTGGGTTCGCTCAACACTAATGTGCATCATTGATTGTCTTCATTTATACTGCTGCATTGAGAGTGGGGGCATATTTTTAATAACATTCCAGAAATTGGCTAAATTAGATATGTTACTGTTTACCATGTCAGTGAAATAGTTTACTTTGGCTAGGCCCACCAAAACTCTCACCTGTAGGATTTCAGACCACAAATATTCAATTGCAGAGTTCAGCTCCGGTATTAGATTTTGTTTTCTGCCCCACTGGAATCTGCTTAGGCCTTGTGGTAAAGGAAGGAGATATGATTTCCTCATCTGAAAAAAAAAGACATTTCTGGGATGATTTTATGAGCCTTGTTTGCCATATGTGTTTCACCAGGCACTAATCACTAACTACACAGGAGAATGTGCCGTATTATGTAATTATATTTGGGATGAAAGATGAAAAGATCAAGGACATTGTTGTTATAACTTTTTAGATTCATCCAAGTTGGAGATGAATTTCATATGGTTAGGGTCATTTAGTAAACAGGGAACATGATTTGCCATTTTGGGAGGTCAACCAACATTAAAATCTCTCTGAAGCAGCAGCTCTTGTCCTTGTTTTGGGTACCAATTTCACTGAGAAAGTGAGCTATGTCAGAATGTGACTGTGCTGAAGAATCATGTGGGCAATAAATACCAGCAATAACACTTTTCAGTCAGAGCGAATCTAATCATTTTAATACAGTAAAGATTAATGTGTTTAGGTTTGATTGAATTTTGTATTCTACTTACACTTGTACAGTTCATCTATTTTGGGTAGTATATTTAATAAACAGAAGAACCTTTCGTTGAATCTAAACCTGATGTTTGTTACACTTGTTGGCCAAAGTCATTTGCCAGGGCAATACATAATTATATACAAATTTAGTAACTGTTTGCACAGAACAGGTCTTGGTTGTTTGAATAACTAAGGCTAGGTCAACTAGTTATTAACATCTTCCACTAGAACCACAGAGAGCAATTCACATATGTGGAAGAGACAAGTGACTAATAACTAACATTGTATTTCATGCCTTATCCATCCTGTCCATTTTTAACCTCTCCATATTTTTTTTCCTGGATATCCATGACAGGATTATATGTGGGTAGCTCCTCCCTCTCAGCTGATAGGACAGGAAACAAACTCACACATGATACAAATAGGCCCCTAACCACCTCAACCATCAGTCTTTTTTTACTGTCCTCTCAGACTGACAGTAGGAACTCCTTTTGGTAAAGGTTATATTTTTCTTTTTAGTTTACCTGGACCCTGTTGAGTCCTGCCTGGGGAAGTTCAGCCTCTCTGTTTTTGGTGTGTCTGCTGTTAATTGTAATCTTTTGTAGTTTTTCTTTTGTGAACTTGGTTCCTTAATGTTTCATTTGGGTTCCTGCTTTGCAGTTACCCAGCATGTCTAGGTCAATTTCTCCAACTGATTCTAACTTATGGTCGCCATTCCAGGTTTTAAGGTAAGCCATTTAGTTAGTTAGTTCCCTTATTTGACCTCCTGCCCTTGCTCAGGATAACACTCGAGCAAGTTGGCCAGCTGTGATAGCAATGATAACAGAGCCTTGCTACGCAGGCTCCTATGCCAAGACTGTTTTGTTTCATACCTGCGGTCCTCAGGGTAATGTTTTGGTATTTATTCAGCAAGATATCCTTCAGGGCATAAGGAACTTTTCTGCATGAGGTTCATAGATCCTACAGACAGATGAGATTTTTCTTCGGATGTGGACATTTTCACAAATATTGGTGATGTAGAGGATAATTATCCCTCCAAAGTTGAGGAAATGTCTGATGGTCTAATACCCCTGCATGGCCTCCCCCAGATTGTGGATCCTGTACTAGTCCTGCCTTCCTCCCATCAAGAACTTTTTTTTTCTTCAGAATGGTAGAAGAATCTTAAGAAACTGTGTATTTTCAGGGCATGTTATCTTGTCTGTAACCTGTTAAGGCTCCCCTAATATGGAGGTGGATGTGGCACAGATCACTAGACACACAATGATTCCCATGGTTGACGCCCCTTAGAGATCCAATGGAGAAGAAAATGCATTCCTGTCTTTTCAAGCATATTTAACAACTGGTATGGATTATCATTCGGCGATGGCTATCAACAGTGGTTCATGAGATGAGCTCTCCCAATTCAGGGCCATTCAGCCTCAGTATGACTCCAAAGACATTCTCCAAGATTCTGCTCTCAGTCATCACTTACCCCAGACTTCAGAGAATCTCCATTTTCTATTACTTGGACTACATCTGATTGTTGCAGATTATCCTAAGCTAATTGCCATACACAGAGGCAAAGTCTATCAAGGACGTTTCGCTGAAGCATGTGGACTGGCAATCAGTGACCACAGATGACTGTTCTTGGGGATCCCATATTCAGTCCATAGTTCAAGATCAGTGGACTCACCATATGAGTTGTCAATCCCCCAATATCATAGAGCTTCGGGCTGTTCAGATGACTCTATTCAGACTGGGCCATCTTCTGAAGAACTGTTGGGTTTGCGTTTGAATTGACAACAGAGCAGCTGCATCTTGCCTGAGCAATCAGGGATCTCAGTTTGAGAGAGCTGGAACCGCTGATGGAATGGACTCTGAAGACTTTAGCCAGTCTGTCTGCAATTCTACCTTCCGGAATCCCAGAATACTCTAACAGACCAATTTTAAGAAAGTTAAAGATGGGCCAAGTGGTAGGACAGCTGGCGCCACTGTTCTTTCAGTGCCTAATAAAGAAATGGAGACTTCTGCACATAGACCTGATGGCAAATAAGTAAAACTGCCCTTTCCAACTCCTAGAGTAGCAGTCTGGGTTATGTTTTTTTCCTCCAATCACGTTGATCCTAGCCAGCCTTCAGAAAATGTGCAAGGATCTGTTGAAGGTGATCAGTCCATTTTATTCCAGATGCAACTGAAGAGATTGACAATGGGTCCACCTTTAGAACTTCCTCTGTCATTTACTCTGCTATTCCAAGGACCTGTGTAGCATTAGCTCTGGAATCCCTACCATTGATGGCTTGGAGACTGAGCAGAATATCGTGCTAGTCATGGGCTTCTAGTGATTAGTGAACCATACCGTGCAGTCCAGCAAACCGATTTTCATTTGAACCAGGCAGTTATTCTATCTTCCCTTTATCTGGACTAATCAAATGAGGAAGATCCTATACTTCGTTCTCTGGATAAAGTCAGAAGCCTCAAGTCATAAATTGAGAGAATGGCATATTGGAGGAAGTCTGACGTGCTCTTGTTCCTTTGGGATTCTGTAAGGGGCGTATGGCCTCCTCCTCTACTCTGATCAGGTAGTTGGTGTAGACAGTTTCTAAAACCTACAACTCAGCAGTAGAAGTTACCAGGCTAGAGTCTTGTGCTAGAATTAAAGTGCTTATGCAAAACGGACAACTCGATTTGAGTTACTTAGGTTTGGGCAAAAGAGATGGACCTTTAGATCAATCAACTTTGACATTATAAAATGTGAATATTCCAGTGTTTTAAAAATTTGATTCTCAAGAAGTGGTATCAAGATGGAGTGCATATTAAAACAGACCTGATTTAAATTATGGATGGCTGAGGCAACTACAGGAATATATGTCACTGTCAGCACAATAAACATTCAAAGGAGGAAAGGGTTTAACTCATTTCAACCAATGACCTTGAACAATCATTTCATGGCTGAAAAATCTAACTAAGGCTCTTAAGGACTCAACTTTAAATCATAGTATAATCATTTAGAAAATTAAAAAAATGGTTGTAATGCATGAGTTATCAATTGGGAATTATTATTACTTGTTAATAGACTTTTTTGCAGTAATTCATTGTGGACCATTCATATTATACGAGCATACGATAATTTATGAGTTAAATGAGTTTTTGACAAGTTAATACCATGTTTGTTTGTATTCCCCACATTGTAACGCCTTTTACATGGTACTGTATAGTCTGAGAAGAAAACGTTTTCATATTTAACTATTACCACAGAATGGCAGTGTTAATTTAGCAGAACAAATTGTGGCAGAACAATTTGAAATACTTGTAAATCATGCAGACTTGATGCAGTGCTCTGCCCCTTATTATAGAAAAATGCTTTTTGTATAGTGTTTCCATTTGGTTAGTTTCCAGCAAGACAGTAACAAAAACATTTCCATTTGGTTCCTGTCTGGCATTAGATTTTGCATTATAGGAACAGTGCTGCTGATTTGACTATTTTGCTCAAATTGATCATTCTCTTCCCTCTCAACTCTCTGATTAATGACAGGATGCAGGGCCATAAATAACGTGAAGCAAAATAGACTACCAAATGTGCTTAATGTAACTATACATAAAATAGAAAACTTTTTAAGCCACAAACATGCAACAAAGGCTTGTGCTTACAAAGCAGCTCAGTCTCCTCTGGTGCGTATAAGGTCAGGCTATATTAGATCATTTAGAGTTTCTTCAAAAAATTTTAAAATACCTTTGTGAATTAGGCAAAATTTATATTTTCCCAAATAGTAAAAAATATTATGACCCACATTTAGTGGTAGACCCTATTTCCAGATTTAGTGGTAGACCATTAGCACTTTGTTGGGGAAAGCCCCTTTATGAGAGTGACCATCCCATGCCCCGGTAAAACTTGGGAGAGGAGAATGACCTTCCCACCCCCCTGTTTGATATTTGGAGGTGAGAATCCTGTGTGGAGCATTATTGGCACTGTAGTATACATTCTCAGGCAAACACTCTTGTGGAGCGTCATTTAGCTGTACACTTCTGGCATGTGTTTTTGTTGTTTTGGACCTACTGCATAAATGATATGTAAGATACTTTCACTGATAAAATACTACCTACCTCATATAACCAAGTTTTCGTGCTTTTATTGAGCATTCATTGTTACCACAGACTCACACAGCACTTTTCTCCAATCCCGTCTCATGACAGTTACGTCTGTCAAACTATGGTTCATGTGCCCTAATGCGAGATATAGTTAGACAAAGACACATAACACAAGGATATTGTAAATTGTCTCCCACTACAGTTCAAAAATTTGGGGTCACTTAGGGATTTCAATGTTTTCCGTGAAAATGAGTTGCATAATTAAGAGGAAAAACAGTCAAGAACTTGACACGCTAAAAAAATTTTTATATTCTAAAGACGGACAGTTTTATTGGTTCTTCACTCTGCACAACAGTTTTCAGTTGTATAATATATATATATATATATATATATATATATATATATATATATATATATATATATATGTATGTATGTATAATATATATATATATATGTATATGGATATATATGTATCTATAGATATATATAATGTTAATAGTTATCTATCTTTATTTATAGATAAAATATATATATATATATATATATATATATATATATATATATATATATATATATATTTGTGTGAAGGGCTCATGATAGTACAGAAGATACAAACGCTGGTAAGAGAGGGATGGTATTAAAAGAGCAAGTCGGTTGTGGTGTGCCAGAACCGACGATGAGGTAGGCCTGTAAATAAAGAGGGCCCACCAAGAGAAATGTAAGAGAAAAGGAGTTAATAATGAGGAGTGGGTGGGAGGGTGATGCAGCGCTGACCTCGAACGGTATGGAGCCAGGTAAGGGGTGTCCCTTAAATAGGGAGAAGGTGAGTCATACGCCCCTCCCACAATTACAGGCCAAAAGGCCTTAATACTTGTGTGAAGGGCTCATGATAGTACAGAAGATACAAACGCTGGTAAGAGAGGGATGGTATTAAAAGAGCAAGTCGGTTGTGGTGTGCCGGAACCGACGATGAGGTAGGCCTGTAAATAAAGAGGGCAAAAGTAGAAAATCAAATTTATTACGAAACGAGCAGAATACATATTTTAACCAGACATGTCTTGAAAGGCATTTCTAACTTCTTGTACCGGGTTAGGTATGTATCTAGCGTATGCAGAAGACTTCCAGCGCCCTAGTGACTTGATAACATGAACTGGAATGTTTGCACTGGACGCTGTGGAGGCCGCTCCTATGCGGAAGGAGTGGCCCGAATAGTTAGCTGATTTTAGGCCTAGTTGAGTGAGTAGAGACCTGACGTGGGTCATAAATGTGGTGGTAGTGAGTACCGAACCTTGTAGACAGAAAAGTGGCTGAGAAGGTGATGCTTTGACAAGCTGGGTATATGTGTCCAGTAATGTGACGGGGCACCACTCGTTGTGGGTAGGATAGTATCTAACCTCTACCGGAGGTGCATGTTGATTGGTTTTGGAGTGATGCAGAGCCAAGATATAGTAATCCATGTGTTTCGTCAAGTGTGAGTGAAGCAGAATGTGAGTGGATTGGGTTGTGTTGATGGCGGTAAATTCTCTTGGTCTCAAAAACCCATAAAAAGCCACGTATATGGCGGTTTTTATAACAAGGTTTGTGTTGTTGGCAAAGGGATTTAAATCTAGTAGGCTGGATAAATCTTTGAAAATATTGAAGTCTATGGGAAGCCTTTGCGCAGTACGTGGGGGTTCAGATCTCTGAATACCCCTGAGGATGTTCTTGATCTGGTAGGAGGACATGAAACTTGTGTTGTTTGGTTGTAAAGTAAGCATGTGATGTTGAACGCCTGTCAGATATAGCTTGATTGTGTTGTATGATAATTTGAGTTTGAGGTGGCAAAAAGAAGCAAAACCCAACAAGGATGTCATGATGAAAGGTTGTGTGATGTCGTGTGCTGACAGGAATCTTTTAAATAGAAGGAAAGCCCTGTCATAGGTTCTCCGGGTATTGGCGGACAGTGCTAATTGTGACAATGTCCTGCTATATTGCATGATAACGTCTAGTCCATTACTAGCTGGTGGAAAGGTGGAGTGGCTGTGGCTGTGCGCGCGGCTGACGGAAGTATTTGCCGAAAAGCCTGTAAATTAAAACGAGATAAATTGTCAGCAGCCGTGTTACATACACCTGGGACATGAACACAAAACAAGAAGAAATTATGACACGCAGCCAGCCAGGTGAGTTTCCTCAAGAACCTCATAATGATTAGTGACTTGGATCGGCCTTTGTTGATAATGTGGCAGGTTGCTTGGTTGTCTGAGTAGCAACGTACTGACGAACCTGCCCATAGATGTCCCCATGTCACGGCAGCTGCCACAATGGGATAGATCTCAAATAGAGCTGAGGTGGTGGAAAAACCCTCCAGGTCCTGGACCTCTGGAGGCCAGCTACCCCAAAGCCATTCATTCCCGTAAATTGCTGCAAAACCTGTGGTAGACGCCGCGTCTGACCAGATGGTAGGTGAGGAGTCAGATAATGTAGGGAGGAACATGCTTTTCCCATTCCAGGTGGTTAAAAAGTTTCTCCACATAAGTAGGTCTGCCGTGGCCTGGGTATCCAGGGGCAACCTGTGTGCATCATGTCTAAACAGTGGGAACATGTATAGGAGCCGTGAGATGAAAGCCCGGCCTTGAGGTATAATGCGCATGGCAAAATTCAGTGACCCAAGTAGGGACTGCAATTCTTTGCGGTTGCAAGTACCGAGATGAATGTAGAGGTTAATGTTGGTAAGTATGTTCTCTATCTTGGTGCGTGGCAGGCTGGCTTGCATAGTGGCTGAGTCTAGCATGATTCCCAGAAAGGTGATGATTGTATCTGGTCCTTCAGTTTTGGTGGGGGAAACTGGAACGCCTACTTGTTTAAAAAGACTGATGGTGTCTATGAGGCTACTGGGAGGGGAGTTATTCTTTCGATCAGTAAGAAATCATCCAGGTAGTGTATGACTGTAGGGCATCTGGCTACATTTAATAGTAACCAGCATAGTGTTTCTGCGAATAAATCAAAAATGGCCGGACTACTTTTTGAACCAAACGTTAAGCGTGAGAAAAAGTAGTAGTGCCCGGCCCATTTAATGCCATGCAGGTGCCATAATGTAGGGTGGATAGGCAATAATTTGAAGGCATTGGTTATGTCGGTCTTGCTGAGCCATGCACCGACCCCTGCCTGCATGATAGCCGTAATGGCGTGATCTATGGTGGAGTATTGGAGTGAAAATTCCTCAGAGGGGATAAGGGAGTTCAGACTAGGTGTGGCAGAGGTGTGAGGTGCCGACAGATCGATGATGAGTCTTTGTTTGAGGGAAGATTTCCCCGTGACAATACCGATGGGATTTGTCCGCCATGTGGAAAAAGGAGGGGACTGAAAGGGACCCAATAGGAAGCCCTCTGCCACTTCTTTGGCTATAAGTGTACTAATCGCTGTAGGGTTTTGTTGCGCAGATTGTAAATTGGGGCATTCAAGGATCCCTGAAGGCATGTGTATGAGACCAGTATGGAATCCTTGTGATAGACCAGTGATGATGAAGTCTACCAAATGTCTAGATGGATGTTGTGATAGTAATGCTGTGAGTACAGAAATATTTATCTCCGTTAAGTATTGTTTAGGGTACATTTTATTCGGACACATAGTTTTCGCATGTGCCCTAAAACATTTTGAACATATATGCAATAACCGACATCCACTGTAATTACATGCACCGACATTGAAATTATTACATATTTGGGATTTCCCCAAAAACTTGATAGGTCGACCCAATTTGTCTTTGGGTGTTCTCTCTGTTGAAACAGTGGAACTAGCGCCCTGCGAGGTACTAGGTTCGTTCGCAGTGGTAGGACAAAAATTTGCAGTATGAGCCATGGAGGAGCAGTATGCACAGGCCGGTGCTCTTAGACCTGCAATGTGCCTGCAGAAAATGATGGTATCTATCTTGCTCCAGTTGGACCTTGTCCCGTACTGTGAGAAGGCGCCAGACACTTTGGCAGAAAAAGATCTATGGTAGTCATAGAAAGCTGACCCACCGTATTTGTTGCCCAGGTCCACCAGCCTGTGCATATACAAATCAAACTCCTCACGTCTGTGGGGATATACCGTACAGATCACATCACGATAAATGCCAAAAGCTAATACAAATTCTGGAATAGTTAGCTTCCTATTCAATCGTGCATCCCTAGATTTGACCACCACAGAAATATCGTCGTAAGCGTACGTCTTATGTTCCACTATGTCCTGGGAGGCAATTAGAAGTGAGGCCAGATTGACATCTTTACCTTCCAGGATATCTTTTTTTGAGGTGCTCAGGTATCATGTGGGCAGGGTAAACCTCTTGGTCATCCGGGGTGATGGCTGGAGAAACTGATTGCAATTCCACCACTGCTGGAGGGATTGCAGTGGCCGGCCCAGCCAAAGTGAGGGCTGTAGTGACCGATTCAAGTTTCTCCAGCCTAGAATTGACCTTGCTCATGGATGCCATGAGGGACGTGAGCATGCCATGTATGTCTCCTGGGTTAGACTGGCTAGACCCTTCCCCAGCGTCCCTGTTATCGGTTGAGGTGTGCAGTAACTTGTAAAGTTCCACTTTCCTTGCTGTAGCAGGGAATGGGATTTGACGTCTCCTGAGTTCGCTAGTGATGCGAGGGATAGTCCATGACCTGAAAGATGCTGGACTGGCCGTATCTTCCACCTGTGATGGGGTGGTTGCTCTAGCCGGAGTACTTGGGAGGGAAAAATCCTCTACCCCGTCTTGAGACATACTAGATGACAAAATATATAGTTAGCGTGAAAAAACCCCAGGGGATGTACTGGCAGGCTGATTATGCCGGATGAGGCGAAGAATTAATCTTGTTCTTTGGTGACAGGTGAGGCCCTACTAGTTGCCAAGTGGCTATGAGAGGCTCTATCTATGCGTTGGCGCGAGGGGTTATTGAGGCCACCCGACGTAGTGGCAGGAGTTCGTTGGCCTCTCGGTGACAATAAAAGAAAACAGGGGAAGGGAGTGACAGGTGAGGCCCTCTCTATAATTTGCGAGGCGACTAACTCACGTGTGGCCCGGGGGGCATTACCTCCGAAACGTTGAGGCGGGGTGTTGGCCTCGCGGACCACTAAACGATAGGCAGAATGCCTGGAGGGGAAATACCTATTTGGGTCTATAAGCCCTAGAATTGCCAGTACTCTATGTCCTAGGTGGAGATGGAACCGTAGGTTACGTATGGCGTGAGCAGGCTTAAACGTACCTGGTAGTATGTATGCGATAGATAAGCGGAAAAATAGAAAAACCTGGAAAAACCTAAAGGGATAGAAAACCAGAAATGATAGTGTGGGAATTGGATCCTATGATACCAATATAGACTAGCTAGCTGTGATGAGTATCTAGCGGTACATTTGGAGGGGAAAAGTTTAATGAATGGTAGTGACGCGACTGGCCATGTTAAGTGGTATGGCCCTGGTAACCAGGTTTTTAGGGGTGTATATAATAAGTCTCTACGTGACGTATGAGTGGTTGAATCAAGACGTGTGATTCAACCCGAAAGTTGCGAGATTTGAGACCGTGTTCTCGTGTACTTGGTATGTCGTTTGAGTACACAAAGAAAAAGTCAGAATTTATAACGTGCCATGTAAGAACGTGTGTACATGGAGTGATAGAAACGTAATTCTAAATGAATTAAAACATAGGTTATAACGCAGGCACTAACGTGAGATATCTATAATAATGTAACGTTTGTTCAAGCATAACTCCATCTATATATACAGTCATATGCAAGGATTCTGCAATCGCATGAAATAAATACCAATAGTGACATGAACAGCAACTATAGATACTGATATTGCAGAAAATCGAAAATAAGTCTGCTTACTAAAAGAATCAGTACATAGAGTATAACGCGATTAATGCCGGAAGCAAAAGGGTTAATATGCCTGTGACTGGGCCGTGAAGCGTGCGGCCGTAAAGTAAGGCTGTTTAAAAATCGCGACACCGTGGGAAATGATCCAGGCGACGGACTTACGATTTTGAAGTCCTGTGGACTTAATCTGCGGCGAAAAAACCGGTAATGTGCGTGGCTGGACGGGCGGAAAACCTGTGAGGGCTCCTGGACACAGCTACACCAAACGAAATCGCGGGGTTTTTTGAAAAGCAAGATGGCGCCGAAAGTGAACCGGAAGTGGATTCTCATGCAGCGCTGACCTCGAACGGTATGGAGCCAGGTAAGGGGTGTCCCTTAAATAGGGAGAAGGTGAGTCATACGCCCCTCCCACAATTACAGGCCAAAAGGCCTTAATACATATATATATAAATATATAAACTTTTTAAAATCAGCTGTCTCCACTAGACATTTTAATGGACATTTACAGCATTAAAAATATATTTCTGATCCAGTTGATGTTATTTTAATGGACACAATTTGCTTTGCTTTCAAAATTGTTGTGCTAATTAAAAAACCAATAAAACTTTCCTTCCTTAGAATATGAATCATTTTTAGCCTTTTCAATGTTTTGTTTGTATTTCCTATACATTTTGCAAACTCATTTGATTTATGTTTTCATGGAAAACAAATAAACTTATAATTGACCCCAAACTTTTTAACAGTAGTGTATGTATACACATATATAGCATTCAAGAAAAAAAAATAAAAAACAACAAATAATCATATTCAGTATCTAAACTATGTATTTCTATTTCTCACTCTAATATGCAGTATATTTCCTCTCAAAGTACGTAAATGTTATATAAACTACAACAAACCTAGGTTTAATATATTTTAATTTATCACAGCAGCGTCACTGCTTTGTAGTTAATATTTAATCATTGGATGGTTTCAGATATACATTTTCAACTACTTCAGTATAACAAAAGTCAACACCAACTCACATACCAGATGTGATTTTGCTTCCTTAAATTGACTTATTGGTTAAAATCACACATTAATCATTTTTACATAATCTGCTTTTCTTGTATGTTTTAAGTTTTTAGTAAGTTTCCCATTCTGGGAAAATGTTTTCGTTCAAACAGAAATTCTGACCTTTGTACTTCTGATAGATGGACAATGACATGTTAGCCTTTGATTGGTTCTGTTGTCAGTTCAACATTTGTCTTCTTTTTGTTCCTTAGGGATATTATTTCATCCTTATTAGGCAACATTTCATGTAGAAGAAAGGAGTTCCCCATAAGGGGATAGCCGGCTCCACCCGCAGGAGTGTGGGTGTAATTCCTGTGTCAGGTGGTGCTCTGAATATGCTGTGGACTCAGCAGGTAAAGTAGCAGGATAAAGAGGTTGATTCGAGCACTCACCAGTTTTAGACCAAAGGAACATCAATGAAATGATGGTAGAAAAAAATATTTTGTGATTTATTCAGTAAAAATGCAGGAAAACATGGAGACATGGGACATGGAAAGGCAGACAGGTCGCCTTACGCGTTTCGTGCCTGAATGGCACTTAATCATAGGCTAAAGTGCTGACATATGTGGCTAGTTTAAATACAAAATTGAACCAATCGTATGAAAGGTCAGCGGTGATTGAGATTGACACAACACAGCATGTTGAAAAAAACATATTGTAAATGAAAAATGACAGATCTTTGCAGTATATTGATAAAATATATAGTGTAATACATAAAAAACTCTAAAACTAGGTGGCAAAGTGGTAGTGAGTAGAAAGTATAATTGTACAGAACATTATTTTGACTAAGTATATGAATAAGTATACACAATGTAATAATAAAAACAAATATATGTAATGAGACAAAATAGATCTAAGCTAAGACAATAGTCCGCAATTGAAAAAAATGCAGGAAGGTGCTACAGGATAAGAAAAAAACTACCCTGAGATAACAACAAGAAAAAGGGAATAGAGTTGAGGATAAAAAAGTTATATGATATAGTATACATCATTTATTGGTAAAATAAGAATGGACAAGAAAGATGATAGCATATAATGAATTTCTAGCAATTATTGTTGAGGTAGCATCGTCCTGCATTCGTTACTTTGCAGAAAAAGTACAAATTCAATTTAAGTGGAATGCTGGAAATCTTGTAGAAAATCTGAAAAGCAAGACGACAAATAAGAATCAAGGGACTTGATATATAATGAATTATGCAGGCAAGAGGACAAAGGGAACAGAGGAGTGTGTGGGAGAGAAAGAGGTGTGTGGTGTATGAGAGGCAACAGTGACATTAATTTTGGAAGAAGCAGGAGATGTCAAATTCTGCATTCATGCCCAAAGGTTGTCTGGTGCCTACGTGAAAAATCCAATATACCTCTTGACGACATAGGCGTTTGTGTGTGTCTCCTCCTCTTTGTCCCTTGGAAATAACATCTATAACTGAGACTTTAAAGTGTTGCAGGACATTGGATTTGCAGGCTGTAAAGTGTCGTGCTACCGTGGTGTTGGATTTGTTGTCAATGTCGTTGAGGTGCTCCCTAATGCGGCACTTTAAGGGTCTGCTAGTTCTACCGACATATTGTTTTTCACAATTAGTACATGATAAAATGTAAATGACATTTTTCGTGTTGCAATTTGTGTATTCACTGGTGTGAAAAATGTTTCCATTTGTATATGAAATAATGTTTTGTTTTTTAGTGACGTGTCAGCAGGTCCTACAGATTTTGTTGCCACATGGAAAGGTGCCAATGGCATTGAGCCAAGTACCTCTATTTGTGTGAGAGATGTTAGATGTGTCAGACTGGAAGAGACTTGGTGAAAGTAAATCCCTAAGAGTGTTGGATCTGGAAGCTGAGAATCTTACTCCCATAGATAGTATATTGTTGTAGGATTCATTGGCTGTCAGGATGGGAAGATTTTGTTTAATTATATTGATCACTTGTGGAAATTCCGTACTGTGTGATGTAGTAAAAAATGGAGGTGGGTTCTCATCCTTTCGCTTGTTAGTGTTCTGTTGTAATAGGGAAACTCTATTGTGTGTGCGGGCTATATGAATGGCCCTTTTAATCATCCAGCGTTTGTATCCCCTCTGTAGGAGTCTTTGACTAAGGTCTGTACATTTTTTATCAAAAATGGATGTATTTGAACAATTGCGTCTTAAAGTGATGAAAAGTCCCACAGGGATGTTTTTGATAACACTTTTTTTGTGACAACTACTGGCATGTAGAACTGAATTGCCTGAGGTGGATTTTCTATAGGAGCAGGTTTCTATAGTATATGAGTTATTCTCTTGGCCTGCTTGTTTACAAGCAGGCCAAGAGAATAACTCATATACTATAGAAACCTGCTCCTATAGAAAATCCACCTCAGGCAATTCAGTTCTACATGCCAGTAGTTGTCACAAAAAAAGTGTTATCAAAAACATCCCTGTGGGACTTTTCATCACTTTAAGACGCAATTGTTCAAATACATCCATTTTTGATAAAAAATGTACAGACCTTAGTCAAAGACTCCTACAGAGGGGATACAAACGCTGGATGATTAAAAGGGCCATTCATATAGCCCGCACACACAATAGAGTTTCCCTATTACAACAGAACACTAACAAGCGAAAGGATGAGAACCCACCTCCATTTTTTACTACATCACACAGTACGGAATTTCCACAAGTGATCAATATAATTAAACAAAATCTTCCCATCCTGACAGCCAATGAATCCTACAACAATATACTATCTATGGGAGTAAGATTCTCAGCTTCCAGATCCAACACTCTTAGGGATTTACTTTCACCAAGTCTCTTCCAGTCTGACACATCTAACATCTCTCACACAAATAGAGGTACTTGGCTCAATGCCATTGGCACCTTTCCATGTGGCAACAAAATCTGTAGGACCTGCCGACACGTCACTAAAAAACAAAACATTATTTCATATACAAATGGAAATTTTTTTCACACCAGTGAATACACAAATTGCAACACGAAAAATGTCATTTACATTTTATCATGTACTAATTGTGAAAAACAATATGTCGGTAGAACTAGCAGACCCTTAAAGTGCCGCATTAGGGAGCACCTCAACGACATTGACAACAAATCCAACACCACGGTAGCACGACACTTTACAGCCTGCAAATCCAATGTCCTGCAACACTTTAAAGTCTCAGTTATAGATGTTATTTCCAAGGGACAAAGAGGAGGAGACACACACAAACGCCTATGTCGTCAAGAGGTATATTGGATTTTTCACATAGGCACCAGACAACCTTTGGGCATGAATGCAGAATTTGACATCTCCTGCTTCTTCCAAAATTAATGTCACTGTTGCCTCTCATACACCACACACCTCTTTCTCTCCCACACACTCCTCTGTTCCCTTTGTCCTCTTGCCTGCATAATTCATTATATATCAAGTCCCTTGATTCTTATTTGTCGTCTTGCTTTTCAGATTTTCTACAAGATTTCCAGCATTCCACTTAAATTGAATTTGTACTTTTTCTGCAAAGTAACGAATGCAGGACGATGCTACCTCAACAATAATTGCTAGAAATTCATTATATGCTATCATCTTTCTTGTCCATTCTTATTTTACCAATAAATGATGTATACTATATCATATAACTTTTTTATCCTCAACTCTATTCCCTTTTTCTTGTTGTTATCTCAGGGTAGTTTTTTTCTTATCCTGTAGCACCTTCCTGCATTTTTTCAATTGCGGACTATTGTCTTAGCTTAGATCTATATTGTCTCATTACATATATTTGTTTTTATTATTACATTGTGTATACTTATTCATATACTTAGTCAAAATAATGTTCTGTACAATTATACTTTCTACTCACTACCACTTTGCCACCTAGTTTTAGAGTTTTTTATGTATTACACTATATATTTTATCAATATACTGCAAAGATCTGTCATTTTTCGTTTACAATATGTTTTTTTCAACATGCTGTGTTGTGTCAATCTCAATCACCGCTGACCTTTCATACGATTGGTTCAATTTTGTATTTAAACTAGCCACATATGTCAGCACTTTAGCCTATGATTAAGTGCCATTCAGGCACGAAACGCGTAAGGCGACCTGTCTGCCTTTCCATGTCCCATGTCTCCATGTTTTCCTGCATTTTTACTGAATAAATCACAAAATATTTTTTTCTACCATCATTTCATGGATGTTCCTTTGGTCTAAAACTGGTGAGTGCTCGAATCAACCTCTTTATCCTGCAACATTTCATGTGTTGCATATGTGCATTAAAAAAAAAATTTTTTTTTTTCCTGATTATTAAACTTTGGATTCTTCACCTTGAACTTGAATGTCAGTCATTACATTTAAAATGTTTCTTTCTTATTTTAGTGAACAATGATATAGTGATTCAGAGCTTGACCTTTAGATTGTTTGTTTTAAAATACAATTACTTTTGATCTTTCTGTTTTTTTTCCAGTGCAAATAGTACAGTAGGCTTTTACTTTTATGGATGTGCAATCAGATTTGACTGGAAAGAGTTATTGATTAGTTGCTGCAGCACATTTATTCAGTGTTTTTAGTGTAAATGGGCCACCCCTAGCATTTTAAATACATATTAAAGTTAATTCCAAAAAATGTATATATTAATATGTAAATATCTGTATTCTAAATATTTTTTATTAAATATAATCTTAGTGTCTTCTATTGATCCTCCCACTAAGGGAAAATAGTAACAATTGAAGGTGTGCATAGAAAATAAAAAATAATTTTGACTTATCTTTCATTTCAAAGATACTGTTACCTTTATCTGGGGTATACATAGGGATGGATACATAAAAAGACACTCTGTGACTTTAAACTAGGTGTCAATATTCACAACCACAATATAAACTCACAGCCTTTTAGAACCAGGCTCATGGATACATATTTTAGCCAGAAGTATCAATTTTCAGGGATTATTGCGATAGGAGACACATAAAGAACATGCCAGATATAAATATATGTTATAATTTAATAGAAAATCAGTACTAGCTGCTTACATGGGGATCAAATGCCACCGTATTTGCCTGTGGGAGTCCTCCATTGTATCCAAGTGAGAAAGAAATTGCAGCATTTACCAGGAATTTTTTGTGCAAACTTCCTTGTTTGAACTACTAACTATTACACTATAGCATGGCTTTTGTCTATCTCTCTCCCTCTATTTAAAGCCCAAGGTAAAGTTTACTTCAAAATATCTTTGAAGTAAAAGATAAGTCAAAATATTTTTCCATTTCTATGTGCTCACATGTTTGTTTATTTATTTATAAAGTAGTTTACTTCCTAAAAATACCAGTTTTCAATTATGCCCTGGGTTGCATTACATTACATCCCCATTCCCTTATCAGTTTGCCTTATGTCAGTCAGGTCATCATGCCCAACCTGTGCAAAGCAGGGTTGGGCATGATGAACCTGGGTGCTGGGCAAGGTTATATAAGCAGTGTGCACTCATTCCCTCATTGATGCGTTGGTTAGTGGCCGGTTTAGTGGTTTACTGTCAGTCTCACAAAAAAATCTGGCTTTCTTGGAACGTTTTCCAATTGTAGTTTCCATTATTACATGGGGTCCCCTGCTGGAAAACAAGAAGGTCAGGTTTTGGTGTGACAACTTAGGGGTTGTGCAGGCCATTAATAATAGTTCCGCTTCATCCCTTCTGGTGGTTCTATTGCTGCAACAGCTAGTGCTTTTATGTTTGCAGTGTAACCTCCTAGTGCAGGCAGTCCATGTCCCTGGAATCAGCAATTATATTGCCGATACCCGGCAGCAAAGTGAGCAGTTTCAGCACTTGGCCCCTGGGGCGGACAAGGACTCCACTCCTTTTTCGGACTGGATTTGGACGTTAGCAGGAGACATGTGCTGATGCTTTTACACCAGTCCATTGTGCCTGCCACCTGGTACGCGTACAATAAGGTGTGGGATAGGTGGCGTTCCTAACTGTAGGCAGCAGGTGAACCCGATACCCCTGAAGGTGTACGTTCCACCCTTCTGTGGTTTATTGGTCGGTTGTTTGCGGATCATGTCTCAGTCCCATCCCTCAACAGAAATATGTTGGCTATTGTGGCATACTTTAAGTTTAACGGCAGGAGGGACCTGACAAAATATTTTTTGGGTTCGTCAAGCTTTACATGGCTATAGGAAGGGTTATATGCAAATTGACACTCACAAACCTGTTACCTTTTCTCTGTTGTTATGATTAATTGATTTGTTGCCCTCTATTTGTTCTTCCGCTTTTGAGGCTACACTGTTTAAACTGTCTTTTTCATGGGCATTTTTTGGGGCTTTCAGAATAAGAGAACTGGTTAGCCCTTTCAGGGTTCGGCCAAGGGGGTATACTGTCGTAGGACGACCAATTATTTTCTGATCAAGTAGGGATGTTGATATGCAGATCCAAGATCGATCGAGCCAGTAAAGCCTTCAGGGTTTCATTGATGGCCGTTCCTGGTTCCCCAGCCAGCCCACTGTGCATTCTGGACACATGTAATTTTTTAATTATTTGAGTGGGTAATATCATAGGAACCACACTGATTAAATAAATTATATCCTTTTAAATACACACAAATTATACATTTTAAAGGATAGCATGTAACATTATTTGCGGAGAAATCAGGTCCACCATACAGCTGTACACATGGATGCAGAAAGTAGGTGGAGTTATGATAAGATCTGTTCAGGTTAATAGCAAGAAAACAGTAGCCATTCAAAAATTTTGACTAGCATTGATGGCTGCTTAGGGAACAAGTAATAAAATAGTGAAAAGAAATGTTTGCTTGGGGTAGGCGTTAATTGTTTTTACATAATTATTTTTGTATATTTGGCACAATGTTGTTTTTAAATCCAGCTATATCTGCTAAGATGGAGAGATCAATTAAAAATGCATCCTCCTATAAATTGTGTCCCTTTCCTAATGTTGGTAGCAGAAGTAATATCAACCACAAAACTACACACACCAAGCAAGCAAAGAGGTCTGCTTTTTCCACAGAAATCCACAGTGCTACCAACACTGCAAGGGGTTCTGCAAATTGTAGGCATATGCAAATTGTGTTAACAATGATCACTTTTTGCTTATGTATGCTGTACAAAACAGCCTATAAACACAGTTCAGGACAGAGGTGGTAAAACCATTTCCTAGTGTTTTTTTTCCTCGAAATTTTGATTTTATTGAAACATGGTAAAAAAGGGGGGTGGGGTACAGAAAACCAGATGGGGGATGGGGGGGGGGGGGAGGTTCCCACAGCGATCCTTGGTGAACCATCTCCAATCACATTATCATGCATGGAAGACATCACATAATTCAATAGCTAACTAGCTAAGATACTTATACACAATTCAATCTCTGTTAACTAAGACAATATTTATATCAGACCTGCAGGCAGGGAGGCATGCACTCGTGATGATATAAAGAAGGACCGTAACCCAAGTAGACCACCAGTCCTCCGTCCCGCCCTTCCTGCAAAATACATGTACTACTCCCAACCCACTTCATCGTCATTTCCTAATGTTGACACAGAAATCATGATCTATAATTATATAATCTATTATGTATATAATTCATAATTCAAATTCACTAAAATATTATCTTGCGTTTAAGAATTAAATCAAATATTTATTACAATATATATACTTGTGTGAATTTATGTGGCTTGCTTTAAGCAGAAGTCTCAGCAAAAAAATTGTTTCCAGTTAAGGAGAGGCAGGTTTGAACACAGATCAGCCTTTTCTTACGATATTGAGTAATTCTCATAATGCAATACTAGGATGTCAGATGGCTGAGAAGAATAAATATCAGAATGAGAACATGTTCCAGTACTTAGCTTTTCGTATACAGATTATAAACGCTGACAGCTCATGATGCCATTAATACGGATAATAGAGCTGAGGTTGTCAAAAAGAATCACTCTCGCATTACGCAGATTAACAGTCAAATGAATGTCACCTCTCTCTCTCCAAGACCAAACTGTGCTGTAAGGTTGTGGTGGAAGAAGATGATAAGAAATCCATTTGCAATTTTAGTGATTTTTTTTATTTTTTATATAGCATTTCCGTATATATAAAGCCTTTAAATGAATGGTGCAAAAAAATCTTTCCTCCTGTTAAGGTCAAAAACTTGAAACATTTTCTCCAACTACTTCTAATATGTATTTCCCATGGGGCTCAGCTCATCACTGAAATACTGCTGAGACAGTAATGGTTTTACTAGCTGAAACTGTATTCTTGGCTGGATTTTCCCATCTCATGAAAGAACATGTACAAAAAGTAATGTATGAATTATCTGACCAGTTAAGGAAATACTGTTGAAATCAATAAATGTCTCAGGACAAATCTCTGCTTTCTGTTTTTTTTTAATGCAATATGAGAGAACGGCACTTCTCTCTTACTTTAAATTTTCAATATTTCAAGCTATAAATGTATAAATAAAATAAATAAAGCCTAACCACATTTAAAATATGTGCACATTTACTAACATAATGTTTCTTAGAACAACTCCAACAAATCCATACCAGGAACCAAATTCATATAAGTATCTTGGCATGTGGCTAGACCCAAACTTATCTTTTGGTCTCCATATTGATAAGCTCGTGTCAAAGCTATATCCTAGGATTGGCTTTCTATATATAGAAACAAATCTAACCTAGATTTCTATGTGGGGACATACTTTACATCTCATGTGGCCACATTTGTGTGTTCCATTTGTAGTAAGCCAAACTTTAGTTTTAGTTGTTTTCTGAGGAGCATAATGGCTCGTAGACAGTATGTTCCCAAAAGTTTGAGCTTTACGTGTTTGTTTAATTCACAGTGATTTAAAACACATTGGTTCCAGTTTTCGACATGCACAATTAGACACTCTGCACTAACCCGTCCCTTTCGTTTCTCACACATTTATGAATGAACCTGTTAGGGGAGTGTCATTCATGGAATATACTACACACTCCCTCCACACATCCATTCACAAAAATCCATTCACACACAACTGTAGTATAATTAAGGGACGTGGCCACATATTGATTGGCTGTTGCAGGTCACATGACGTCTTTTGGCACCATATTTAAAACCCAGGTATATATCACAAAGCTAGCTTATGATTAAGCGCTTATAGCGCGAAACGCGTTAAGCGATTTAAATACTTTTTATTTGCCACTTTCTGCCTGTTATTTTTGCTGTGCTGTTTTTCACTTATGGACATTAAATCATCTATATTTTTTCAACGATACAAATTAACTCCTTTAGTGCCGTTTTCTACATTTATTTTGCTAATACTTTGTATACTGTACATGTTGTTCTTTTTTTTGTATCAATAATGATTTACCCTGTATGTTCTCCTTCCAACTTGTTTAATATATGTATGTATGTATTTATTTTTAATCTGCTGTTAAATGTGTAACTCTGTGTTACTCCATTCTAGACTGGGTCCCCAGGACATACTTGAAAACGAGAGAAATCTCAATGTATTCTTCCTGGTAAAACAGTTTCTAAATAAATAAATAAATAGTAAACTCCCAGAAAAAAGGGATTGAGCAAACTTATTTTACTGCCATACATTACAAAAATAGAACTATTAAACCAAATCATATAATGAGATATTTGTTATTTTGTGTTCCTACAGTAATTATTTTCTGCATTATATTTAACAAAAATTTTAAAAAAATAAAAAATTAAATCATATTGTGTCTTATATAATTCAGATGGGGCTATTCAATAAAAGGTGAGTTGCAGGTGAGATGCGGTAAGTTGAGGTGAGATAAAAAATTAATCTCAACAATTTGTGCAGGGACAAAAATGCTACATTTCCCCTGCTAAACAAAATCACCACGTTTGTCCCTGCACAATGTAAAGCTAAATTGGTAAAATGAAATCTCTCCTCATCTCACGGACAACTCACCTTTTAGTAAATAGCCCCCAGAGTGTTTGTTTTTTGCATTTTTTTTTGTATTTAATTTTTTTTGTTACTTAATGTTTTATTTTTTTATATTTTTATTAGGTCATAGAACTGTACATTATCAAATTAACATTTCACATATCATGAAAATAATAAGTAAGCATAACAGTTGTTACAGTCTGTTAAATTTCCAATATTTTTCATTTTTGTAACTCTATAGAAATAAAATGCAAGGAACATATATTACAATCAGACAGTTTGTATTACACTTACAGTACATACAAGCTATCAATGAGATTTGGCTTGATGTTTTATGGGCAGTTGGTGAGAATAAAAGTGTCTGGTAAACAAACAAATAATTAATGCATATATTTGTGTTTACACAGAAGTGAAGTATTGTTAACTGTGGAATATACGAGTCATTTCTTACATCCCGCTGAAGCAAAATTACTACTGATTTCACAATCTGTTGGTGGAGCTGGAGGCACCATCATGGCTTTCTCACTGCAATCACAAATGACTAGCATTGTGCTCACTGTAAGTATCACACCCTGGATCCATCAGATAATTATAAAATGATAATTATTTCACAATATTTTAGGTTTTATTTGGAATAATTAAGGGTGAAAGCCATTCAGAGTAACTTGAATACCATACGAGATTGGGCTCCAAATATTTATTGACCCCTTAACGCTTATGGGCATATATATATATATACGTCCAGCAAGGCATGGTCCTTGAAGACATATATATGTCCTGAGTTTTGATATTTATCTTGTCTTCTAGAATAAAAAATGTTGTTATCCCGCATCCTACCTGGAGTACAGAGTTTACCTTTTCTACTTCCAAGATTGGAGGAGGGGATCCCTGAAGGGGGCAAGTATATAACAATACATGATACTGAGCCTGATTCCATGCTCCTAGGTCATTTGGGAGCTACAATTATGAGTCATTTTCCTGATGCAAATTAACTGTCTGATTTTACAGGATATACTGCACCATTGTGTATTTTCATTTTTATTTTTCAGGTACATCATTACCCAGGGAACCTAAGGGTTCTAAGTATAAACACTATTTATATATTTGCACATATTGCACATTGAATAATATATGTGTTTTGTGTGTGTTTTATAGCACATTGTTAAGATTTTATGCATATTTACACATCTTGTGTATTGCACGGTTATTGTGTTTTTGCACGTTGTTCATTTGCACAGATTTTATCGTGAACCTTTTGCAAACTATATATTTTTTGTTGGCACATTGTCACAGAGTTTTTATTTGTATTTGCATTCAAGTGTTCATGCACTGATCGCCTGATTTTCCCTTGTTTTTTGCACTATTTACATACAGTTTTGAAGGTGTCTGTTTTTTTAGATTGGGCTGCTGGTTCTTAGTGGACACCCGTTTTATTTACACATAGTCCTTATGGATCCTGGTAGCACTATTTTTGCTCGTCCTTTTTTCTTTACCACATTCAAAGTCCTATTCCCTGACTACTAAAAATAACTGATTTGGTGTGTTTGGTTACTACAAACCCTTCTAATGGCTCCAAACATTTTTATGTGTTTCATTTACAAGTAAATGGAAGATTCAGTTTGCTGGACTCCTAAAATAACTAGACTCACAATAGGCAGTTATCCACAAAATTCATTATTATAATAACTAAAGGAATTATAAACAAATGCCATGTGAGTCACAATAACAAAAAATAGGATGATTGATCAGCAAATGTTTGAGCCAAGCATTATGGCTGAGGATGTTTGCTCCATGTTCTTTCTGACTGTGTTTCTGTATGTTGACATCTTTACCATATTTTCAGTACAAGAATCGTCCCACCTCAAACGATGCCCCTGTTCCCTAATTGTTTCTAGCTCCATGAAAACAAGCCATATATTCATTAGAGCAGGGGTGTCCAAGTTATTTCTGAAGTGGGCCACATAACCTGATGCATGTACGTGTATAGCTGTATTTTTTTTCATTTTTTTATGTACAGTAATGGTAGCCGTAGAAAAATGTTTGGTTATTTAGCAGCAAATTAACTTTAAACAAAAGTATACATTTATCGGGATAATTAGAATATGATCAGTTAAGTCAGGTGGGCTACACCATGCTGTCAAGCAGGCTGCTTTAGAGAAAGGACATGGGCATCCATGGGTGTTTAAATGGGGTACTTTCCTCATGTCTGGAGATTCAAAAAGGCCCACTGGAGCAAAAGCAAAGGAGGGAAAAGCAGTAATATAAATTTCCCTCCAAACTTCTGTCCTGTAATTTGCTTAAAAAAAATAAATAAATAAAAAGCTCCACTCTTAGATCAGGTGCTATAAAGAAAATTATCTTTTGAAAAATCTTTATTTTCACAATTAATTACATTAGCAACCTTTTTAGCACTAAAATATCATTTAAGTATGATAATCGCCTTAATTCAATGCTGGCAAATATGTTTAAAGACTATGGGGCTTATAACTAAAAGGTGAGTTGCAGGTGAGATGTGGGGAAATAACATGAGATGAACATTTCATCTCACCAATTTAGCTATACATTGTGCAGGGCCAATCTTGGTGAGTTTGCAGAGGAATCTCACCATGTCTTAGCACTGATTCTGATAATCATTTAAGCATTCAGAATTTCCCTCAAGGAATAATGTAATATTAAGCATATTTTGTGTAGAACTGCAAATGATACATAATAATTATAACACCAAACTTATATTACCACTTAAGCATCTGCCTAAGCATTTGAATCATTTTATGCAGGACAGGACAAAAAGATAAAACATATTACGAATTTCTTACAAATTGATGCTGTGTCCATCAGGGATGAGTTTATAGTGCTATAAAATGAAACAGCTTAAAAATATTTTTATTGGCTATGCTACAGTTTAGCTACCTTGCATTATATGGACATATTATAATGTCAATTAACTCTGTACTTTTGATCATATTAGATAACCTGTTGTTAAAAACACATTTGATGTATCTATGTGCATTTTTCTGTGGACTTTGTTAACATCTACTGACCACATTATTCATCTTCCTCTTATTTAAAGGGTCCCTGTCACCTAAACATTTTTTTATAAAAATAATAAATCTGTGGATTGTGTTTGTAGTATTGTAAGCAAATGCATAAATGTAATGTTATGCTTTGACATATGTCTATGGTGTCACCTATATTTAACATCACTTGTTGCTTGATATGGACTACTATTCGAATGGAAAATGTGTAATTTGCATTTTAGGCCACACAGTCATATAGAGGAGACACCACAAAATACATTTAAAACATATTTTCTCTGCAAGCGCAGTGCATAGATAAGTATTGATCTTTTTTGTTTTTTTTGCTGTGATCATAGAGAATAACAATGTTTAGGTGTCCTATTCAAAAAACCCAGTGTTATAACCATATGAAAACATTTTCACTGTTGAATTATGAGTGAACAGACCCGGAAGCCTTGCTTACAAAACTCTGAATTGTTCCCATGACATATATCTAGATTTGTGACATGGCTACATGTACCATTATCTATAGCAGTACTACTCAACCCTAGACAAACCTGCTCACATTAACAGCAAGAATATTTTATACAAGTTTGAATAATGTTAAACATCCTCTTGTGCTGGTTGCAGTGGATTTATAAAAATGGAATGATTCAATGCATATAATAAAATTGCAACACTTTAGTTGACATGTTTGGCAGCTGAACTATTTTATATTCAAGTTTAGTGCTCTAATTAAATTATCCTTGCTGTACAACATCAATTTTTTTTTTACTTTGAAAACAAAGCCAGCTGATATAAAAGCTAAACTTTTACTGCCAGCCTTTTTTAACTCTGAACATTAACAATAAAACGGGCAGGGAAAATAAACTGCCTGACACGCACATGCAAATGACAGTCTTATCGAGTTAATCATATTCAAAAAAAGTTACATTTTACAATTCATTTTCACAGGTAGTTCCCAAACCCTCTTCAGAACCAGATGTTGTCAGGGCCAGGGTCGGGACACTCACCCTGCAGACTTTTAAATTACTGTCTTGGTGCTCGAAAGGAAGAGTTCTGTTTAAATCCACTTGTTTTATATACCAAGTTAGCTCCATTCGTGAGTTTCTGCATTGCTAATGGCCTGCTGGTTTTGAGATGGCTCCAGGGTGTCTCAGGATGTATCCCAGAGACAATAGGACACTGGGCTATAGCCTGAGACATCCTGGCAAGTTATGGATTAAAAGTAATTGAAGATTATGCTAGCTTTAGTGTACTTATAATCTTAATTTTAGTAATGACAGGAGGCGACTATTTTGCATAATCTCTCTTTACTAACTCCATAGCAGCAAAGAAAAAACGTTTGTAACAAGAACCAATCAAAATGCAATAATAGGTATAGTGTCCCATGTGATCAGGCTCCTCCTCCTCTTTCAGCTAGCGACATCCCAGACGGAACAGTTCCAAAAACGATGAACAGTAATCCACATTGATGCCAACGGGCAATATCCACCAAACGAATAACAAAGAACCTCAGGAAACGCGAAGCAATTCAGACATGTCATCCTTGGAGGAAAAGGAGTCCCATCTGGAATTAAACTGAAACGAGAGTGTGGGAGAGTTAGGAACACATCTTGAAACTAAACAAAGCAAGGAATAAACCTTGTTGAAGTAAATGATAAAGCAATCATGGCAATCTAAATTGATAACTACATACTTATTAGAGTAAGCAAAACTATCAACATAGAAATGTAAAATCTAAACGTTATGACAATATATAGAATTTCCATATATAGAAAACACCATCTGATTAAGTGAGAAAGCAAATGAAAGGCAAATGAAAGACAGAAAAGCAAAAGTTAAAGCAAGAGGTTAGCGAAACCAAAGTTTCAGAGACCCATATAGAAATAGCACAAACCCATGGGAGGGAAGGGTGGGAAAATAGTCGCCTCCTGCCATTACTAAAATTAAGATTATAAGTACACTAAAGCTAGCATAATCTTCAATTTTACCACATGACAGGAGGCTTCCTATTTTGCATTTTTAACGGTGATGAATAAAAGAAAAAGCCGCGTTAGAGACCGGTCTAAAGTAGAATGTTCGAAACGTGGATTCACGAGACCAATCTGCCGAACGGAGGATATCTGACAACGATGCCCCGGCCGTGAAAGCCGACGAGGCAGCTGCACTGCGAACAGAATGAGCTCCAAACGAAGCTTCCACTCCTGCCAGGGACAAGAGCCAACGAACCCATCTGGCGAGGGTAGTAACCGAAACTGGGCTATGGGGTTTCACGTAAGAGACTAGGAGCTGTCCCGAGTGAGAAATTCTGAGAGGGGCTGTAGCCTCCACATAACTCCGAAGGGTAGAGACCACGCATAGCTGAGGGTCCGCGGGAAAGAAAGGGTAGAATATGGATGCAGAATTAGACTTCGTGCGACGAGATATCTGAAAAGTGACCCCGTCCGGGGAGACCGAAAAAGCTCCGATGTCGAAAGCCTGTACGTCCGAAACACTACGAAAGGAGACCAGACAAAGCAGAATGGTGAATTTTGCTGAAAGTTGACGGAGAGATAGCCTGTCGTTGGGAGGCCAGTCTCTTAAAAAACGAAGTACAACTTCCACGTCCCATAAATGTGAGTATTTGGGTCCCAGGGGGCGACGCAAACGGATGCCTCTGAGGAGTCGACATACCAGAGGATCCTTACCCGCAGGAATACCCTGGAGTGGCACGTGTGCTGCCGAAATCGCCGAGCGGACTACATTAATGGCCCGATAAGAACGGCCAGAGGAGAACAGGGACGATAAGAAGTTCAAAATAGATGCCCTAGGGGCTGTAAAGGGATCGAGATCCCGTTCCATGCACCAAGCGGACCAGGAAGCCCATGCAGAGAGGTAACAACGTCTCGTCCCTGGTGCCCAGGAATCCCATAGAAGGTCCCTAGCAGTCTGCGATAGTCCGCTGACCTGCCAGGCACCCCGGAAAGAGTCCAGGCCACCAGGGTTAATCGATCGTCCAGAAGCAGAGGGTGAGGGTTCCCTTTCGGATCCGTGAGGAGAGTTGGATATGATGGAAGCAGGAGTGGATCCGCATGGGACCATGCTAGGAGGTCCGGGAACCACGGTTGACTCCTCCATAGGGGAGTGATGAGCAGTAGAGATATCTGATGAGTTTTTAGATAATGGAGTGTCCTTGCTATCATAGCAAAGGGGGGAAATGCATATGCCCCCGTTTGTGGCCATGTTTGCAGGAAGGCGTCTACTGCTCTGCATTCGGGATCTGGGAGCCAGCTGAAAAAATCCGGCGTCTGTCTGTTGCTGCGAGAGGCAAATAGGTCCAAAAGAAAGGGGCCTCTCTGGTCTGAGAGGGTTTTGAATATCCGAGGATCCAGCATCCAGTCGCTGCCATCTCGCCAGTGTCGGGAGAACCAGTCCGCTGTGAGATTCGTTTCTCCCGGTAGGTACTCCGCCTTGAGGGAGATGTTGCGAGGTAAGCAAAATTCGAAGATTTCCTTTGTGATTTCTGACAGAAGCCTGGATCGAGCTCCGCCTAAGCGGTTGATATAACGGACTGCTGAGATGTTGTCCATCCTAAGAAGGATGCAACAATCGGTCCTGTCTCTCGCTAGGCTGCGTATGGCGAAGGAGCCCGCCAGGAGTTCCAGGCAGTTGATGTGGAGGTTGAGTTCCCGAGACGTCCAAGCGCCTCCTGTTGAGTTGTTTTCGCTCGTTGCGCCCCAGCCCCATAAGCTGGCGTCCGATTCTAAGATGAAATCCGGGTTGGCACCGAAAATGGCCCGGCCGTTCCATGCTTGCATACTGTCCAACCACCATTGCAATTCCTCTCTGACCTCCTCCGTCACCGGAACCGGTTGGTCGTAGGTCGGGTTCTGGCGAAGGAATGATGCTTTGAGGCGTTGCATCGCCCGGTAGTGGAGAGGTCCTGGGAAGATGGCTTGAATGGATGCGGAGAGGAGGCCCACTATTCGAGCGAGTCTTCGGAGTGGAATGGTGTGGCAGCGTATGCTTCTGCGCAATTCCTTGCGTATGGCTGAGATCTTTGAAGCCGGTAGGCGAAGTGTGCTTGTCCTGGAATCTATCTCGAAACCCAGAAATTGTATTGTTCGCGAGGGAATTAATGCTGACTTCTGGCGGTTGACTACGAATCCCAGAGATTCCAAGAAAACCACCGTGTATTGAGTGTGTTGTATCAGTCTGAGCTCTTCGGAGCAGAACAGTAGGAGATCGTCCAGGTAAATAATGCATCGAAAAACCTCTTTCTCGAAGATGAGAAACCACTGGTTTGAGTAGCTTGGTGAAGCACCAAGGGGCCGAACTGAGGCCGAAAGGAAGGCACGTGAACTGCCATGGAGAGTCTAGCCACATGAACCTGAGGAAACGTCGACAAGAGAGGTGAACAGGTACTGAAAGGTAAGCGTCCTTGAGATCCAGTCTGGTGAACCAGTCCCCCTCTTGTAAAAGGTCCCTCAAAAGGTGGATTCCTTCCATCTTGAAGTGGCGGTAAACCACGTGGGCATTGAGTTTTCGTAGATTTATAACCGGACGAAAATCCCCAGTCTTCTTCTTCACCAGGAAGATGTTGCTGAAAAATCCCTTTGGGAACTCTGGAGTGGGTTCGATCGCGCCTTTTATGCGAGTTCCCGTAGTTCGTTGTCGATGAGAAGAGAATCGTCTGCGGAGCAACTGATGGGTCTGGGGGGTTCCGATTGGAAAGGAGCTCCGGTGAGGTCTATGATGTAGCCCCGTACGGTTTGTAGAATCCACGCATCCGTGGAAATGTTTGTCCAAGCCTGAAAGAAATGGGAAATACGACCTGCAATACCGAAATGAGTTTGAATTAAATGGTAGCTTACCTGCCGAGAAGCGTGCTCTGCCACGACTTCGAGTTCCGCGACCTCTATCGGATCCCCTGGAATAGGAGAAAGACTGTCTGTGGCCTGATTCTGGATAGAATGGTTGGAGTCTAGAGGAATGGGCACCTGATGGCCAGAAACGGCTGGCCGCACGACCCCTGAAGCGACCAGCCCGTCCAAAAACTCCTCTCGTAGGGTTACCTCTAAAGACCTTCCTTAATGAGGTTTGAGCCTTGTTTAAAGAAGTGAAGACATTCACATGTCTGTTTAGTTCTTTTAGAAATGCATCGCCAAATAATTTGCCCTGTGCCATAGGTCCAAGCTCTTTGGTGCCCACATCCACCAACCTTCCGTCAGTACAGAGTAAAGCTGCTTTACGCCTCTCCGAAGAGAGAGCCACATTCGTGTTTCCGACCAAACAGAAACATCGTTGTGCCCATTCACGGATGTCGTGAGCCCATTCTCTAATCGTGCTAGTATCAAACTCTTCAGCTCTCATAAAGGCGTCGGCCGCCAAATACAAAATACGAGATAGGGGGCCAATCGAGTCCAAAAGTTTATCCTGGACCCCTCTAAATCCTTTTTCCACCCCTCTGCGGGGGTCACGCCCGCCCCTTGTCATAAAGGTGGACATGACTTGGTCGAACTCCGGGGTCTGGGCAACATTGTCAGGAAGAGAAGGGCGAGGGCATTCTGACCTCAGTCTGTTACACACTGCCTTGTCAAGGGGTTTGCGTAACCAAAGATGCATAAATTTAGCCAAATGCTCTGGGGGTGTCCAGTCCCCAGATCTAGGGTGACGAATGTTCCTTGGATCGAAAAGCTTCTGACCCGTCGGGTCTAGGATGGCGTCCTCTTCTTCTAAAGGGGCAACTAAGTCCCCAGTGATCTGAGTTTCCCCCAGAAAGGTTTCTATACCATCAGGGTGGTGAGATTTTGAATCTGATCCCCATGCATCGTCATCAGAACTTGCGTTCCATTCATCTAAAGTGGTCATAGTATAGTGTGGCCCCTCATCCTCCTCTGAGGAATAGTCCTGCTGTGGGATAGGTCTAGCAGCTGGAGCAGGCTTATGTCTTTTAGCAGGTGTCTTGCCCTTGCTTGTAGAGGGTTGCATTTTCTCACCCTTCCAATGACGTTTGTCATGGTGGATTTCACCTTTAGCATGGTATTCTGATTTATCAGAATCTGAGTCATGACGTATAGATTTTGAGGGTAGGGTCTGATCGGTTGAGACCGTCATAATTTTAGCCAGAGCCTTTTCCATGGAGGCCGATACGGCCGCATTAATCATAGCCTGGAAGTCCACAGGGGAATTCTGGGAATCTTCCATGATAAAATATTATAGAGAGTATGGCACAGGGTATAACAGTGTAAAAGACAGAGCTGTAGGTTTATAAACAGTACCAGCAGTACCAGTAAAAATAAATAACCCCAGCAGGGTATGATAGCCTGGATAAAATATCTCAGCAAAGTACCAACAGTACTTTATGATCTATAAAAAATAACCCCAGCAGGGTATCAGTACTTTATGACATATAATATTAAATATGACATATAATAAAAACCCCAGCAGGGTAAAACGGCTGTATTTGGGATTTTTAACCTGGGTTACAACCAGGGATAGAGGTTGTGAAGAATCCTCTAGTCAGCAGCAATATCAGGTGCTTCACACCAACAATGCATAGGGTGATGAGCCCTGAATGCAGACTACAGCTGTCAGAAAATACAGTAAAATAGAAAAATATCACCTGAGAGACCAACAGGACTGATAGCAGTGGGAATAGCCGACCAAACACTGAAAACTAGCGTGTGGAAAACGCGGGTGCTCTAAAATGGCGGCCGCGAATCTCGCGATAGACGAGATCCAAGATGGCGGCCGCCATGATAGAATCGCGAGGAGACGCGAAAATGGCTTTAGAACGGGTATTTCTGTGGAGAAGTTCCCCAGAGAGGTTGGCCAGCTGGAGAGAGTCCAAAAGGACCTTCAGGTACAATAACAGATAAAATAAACAGTGCCTAACTGCATAAAGGAGTTAGGTGTAGCGCACATATGACAGAGATAAACTCTGAAGTAAAAAACAAAGAAAAAACCAGCAAATATCAATGCAATAAAAGCAAAACATGAACAGTCATATAAAATTAATGATAATCAATAGTCATAAATACAAATAATCGTCATATATAAATAAGAAATAAGAAGAGCCAAAAAATCTGACCTGTCTGCTGATGGAGCAGCAAAGAAAGAGGAGGAGGAGCCTGATCACTTGGGACACTATACCTATTATTGCATTTTGATTGGTTCTTGTTACAAACGTTTTTTCTTTGCTGCTATGGAGTTAGTAAAGAGAGATTATGCAAAATAGGAAGCCTCCTGTCATGTGATAAAATTAGTTTAAGGGTTCAAGGGAGGGGATCCTAATTAGGGTCAGGAAGGTTATCAGTCAGGGCTATTTCAGCTGTAATTTGTGGAGTGAATAATTCTAATGTTTGTTTTCATTGGGAGCTTAATACTGTATTTGGTGTGCTGGGGGAAGCTGGGTTGGGATTATACTGTAATCCATTTATCTCTCTGGATGTGGGGAGGAGTTCTGGCAGAGCATAAAAAGAATGATTTGAACGCTGATTAAACACACTGATTTTACCCCTTCATGAAGTCTCGGTTCATGTTTGGGGAACTGGGATTTTATATTCACTTTGCAACGTATTTCGGCTGTTTATTCGGGAGTAAGCTGCACAGGGCTCATTTATTATATATGGGTTCCTTTACAGTGAGCACAAAGACAGACTTAGATGCAAAGAGACAGTAGTTCCCAATAGTGTACTGGGGAGTGCCCGGCTCCATCTCCATACCCAGAATGGTACAATTACACCATGTTAATGATGGTAGGCTGATCAACCCTTTAAATGATATCTGTCTAACCTGCTGGTGCCTAGTTGTTCTGTTGTTCTGGTACTATGTTTCAGGTCCTGTGCTATACTATAACTTTAATTGTTGTCTTGTTCTGGTTTTGACCTAAGCTTGTCCTTGATTCCTGTGAACCTTGCCTGCCTAGTGACTTCTGCTTCTTTAACCATTTATTAACCTCTCTACCTGTCAACCAAATGCTGACTGTTTTACTGTTAAGGAACCTTGCTGTCTAGCCTTTGACCTTGGACTGTCTCTACTTTATGGCGCTTGGGCTGATGCTCATTCTGCTACCCACTCTGTGGTCAGTGATTTTCTGCAAGTAGCGCCCTGTCTACTAGCTCCAGTCCCACAGAATCTGTATAATTGTCTGCTTTCCTACACCTATGGCAGCTATTCAATAAAACTGAGGTGCTGGTGAGTTGAGCTGGATGGCCACATCTTCAATATTAACATATTTAACTAGACATTATACATCTCATCTCAACCCACCTGCAACTCACTTTTAGTGAATAGCTCCCACATTCTTCTTTTCCATGAATGGTTGGACACATTGATCAAGTGTAATATCCTCATTTTGTGAGTATCCATTTGGTTGCACCTTATAAAAGAAGCCTATCTAAAGTGTATTACTCTATTTTAGTGTCTTTTATTATTTAATGTACCTTCATATTGGATTTTATTGGTTTATCCTGGCTGTCCTTCAGTGACTTTGTCAGTGACTTTGTGTCCTATACCCCAGCTGATTTAAACAGTACTGATATCTGACTGATTTATGGATCACCTTATCCCCACAGCTGTCTGTGCATTCATTTTCTCTTATATGTCTCTTGATGTTTACCCTTGCACCCAATGACATTCCTGCTTAAATTCAGTTTTAAAATGTCCACTTTCCTTCTCAGTTACTTGCTAAGGAGATTAGTCACTTACATAAATCTGTCTGCTATATAACTGTTAATCCAATGAAAAGAAATATGGATTTACAACAAACATAATTGTATCTGTCCAACTCTATCTTTATACTGTATTACCAATGTTTCATTATTAGTTGGGGTTGGTGCCCATGTTTCCTACTGCAGTATTAGACATGTCTATCTTAAGTAGTTACATATTTAACTATATTAGGCATACACAAGCTTGTTGTACAAAAGAAGGTAAGTTGGAGACATTGATTAACCCCTTAGTGACATTACTTTTTTGGCTTGTCCGACGCTTGGTGACATGGGCTGTTTTAACATTTCTGAGGTGTTTGTGTTTTGCTGTAATTTATTTCTGTCTAATTTAGTGTACCCAAATAATCTATATATCATTTTTATCGTTATAAGAAGCGCTTTCTTTTGATACCATTATTTTGATAATAGCATATAATTTGATGTAAAAAAAATATGTCAAAAAAATTGAAAAAAATTTTTTTTTATGACTTTTATTTGAAAAATCGTATACTCATGTACAAGAGACAACAAAAAAACACTGCTAAAAAGTTTCTAATATATGTCCTGAGTTCAGAAATAGCCCATGTTTTTATGTTTTTGTGCTTTTTTATTCATGTTACAGGGCCAGAACTATAAGTGGTGCAAAGCTATTTTAAAATCCTTTCTTTCAAAATTAGCGATAGTGACATTGTAACACTGATTTCTGTACTAAATCCATGAATGACCCCCAACATGTACATATTTTTGAAAACTAGACCACTCAGGGCATTTAACTTGGGGTATTTTGACACATTTCATGTAGCCATTTTACCACCAATCTATGCCAAAGTTCACAGCAAAAAAATCTTTTTTTTTAATTTTTCACATATATTGCAATTTAGGTAAACATTACCTTAAAATGTGAAGGGGTATTTCCAAATAACACCTCAATATGTGTTCAGCAACATCTCCTGAGTACAGGGATACCACCCATGCATAGGTTTGTTGGTTTGTTTTGGGGCTAAAAGGCCACATTTAGGGGGTGCGCATTTTGGTTTTCCAACTTGGAATTCTGACATGCAGAAAACTTGCGCCCATGTCCCATTTGGGACATTTTTGAAGCCAGAAAGTGTATTCTACCCCACAAAACTATATATTCTTTTAAACTAGACACCCTAGGGTATTTCAAATGGTAGTATTTTAACACTTTCCATGCACTAATTATACTACCAGCCTATGTCAATGTTTTGGGTAGTAATTTTTTTTCACATACATTGTACTTTGGGCATGAATTCACAGATCCTGTTATATGTCAGTGCCAAACAACACCTCAATATGTGTTCAGCAACATCTCCTGAGTACAGGGATACCCCGCATGTATAGGTTGGTTAGGTTATTTGGGGGTTAAAAGGCCACATTTGAGAGGTGCGCTTTTTGGTTTTCCAACTTGGAATTCTGACGTGCAGAAAACCTGCGCCCATGTCCCATTTGGGACATTTTTGAAGCCAAAAAGTGTATTCTATCCCACAAAACCATATATTTTTAAAAACTAGACACCCTAGGGTATTTCAAATGGTAGTATTTTAACACTTTCCATGCACTAATTATACTACCAGCCTATGTCAATGTTATGGATAGTAATTTTTTTTCACATACATAGTACTTTGGGCATGAATTCACAGATCCTGTTATATGTCAGTGCCTAACAACACCTCAATATGTGTTCAGCAACATCTCCTGAGTACAGGGATACCACCCATGTGTAGGTTAGTTAGATTATTTGGGGGCTAAAAGGCCACATTTAGGTGGGATACATTTCCAACTTGGAATTTTGACATGTAGTCAGCCTGCGCACATGTTCCATTTGGGACACTTTTGAAGCCTGTCAAAGTATTTTACCCCATAAAACCATATATTTTGGAAAACTAGACATCCTAGGGTATTTAAAATTGTGGTATTTTAACACTTTCCAAGTGCTAATTCTACCACCAACCTATGTCAAAGGGTTGGGATGTCATTTTTTCCCCACACACATTGTAGTTCAGACAGGAATTTTCAGATTCTGGTATTTGCCACTGCCAACCAACAACCCAATATGTGTTCAGCAACATCTCCCGAGTACAGGGATAGCACCCATGCATAGGTTTGTTGGTTTGTTTTTGGCTAGAAGGCAACATTTGTGAGATGCGCATCTCAAAATTCCAACTTGGAATTTTGACATGTAGTCAACCTGCGTCCGTGTCCTTTATGGGATATATCTTTGAAGCCAGCCAATGTAATTTACCCCCACCAAACCATATATTTTTTTATCGGTAGACCCCCATCACTACTTGTGGCAAGGGCTCAGCAGCCACCGATACATCGCTAGATGATGTATCAGAAAGCTGAATAGGGTCAAAATCGAACCCTGAGTCCGCGGCCTCAGAATCAGTGCGTAAGCAGTGATCTCGAGCAAAGAAGGGGTTAATAAGAGCCTATCTAGTACTGTAATACATTACAGTACAAATAAATGAATCCATAAAACAGTGCAGACAGCAAAACATACTGTTGCTGTGCAAGATTACTGCTTACACAGTGATGAATGGCAGGGAAGTGGTTAATACACAGTGAAAGACTTTCATAAAACCTGCCAATTTTATAAAATGTTTTTTTATATCACTAATACTGATCTGTCTCTTTCCGTCACAAAAATGTAAGTGAGGAGAGGGAGGCAGATCAATATTTGTGAATATTGATCCGACCAATTTTGATCTGACCAGGGCGAATGGTGAGCTTAATTGAGAAATCACCAAACCGCCTTTGCCACTAATTCGCTGTTACTGATCACTATGCACACAGGCAGCTTAAAAAAAAAAAAATCTCAAATATTTTTACTTTACATGTAATCCCCTAGCGGGTATGTGTAAAAAAAATAAAAAATAATAAAAATATGCAGACAGATAAAAATTGGCGTCAATATCATTGCGTAAGCAGTGATCGACGGCAAAGAAGGGGTTAATAACTCTTAGAAGAGCCTTTTTAGTACTGTAATAAACTACAGTACAAAAAAAATTAACCCCTAAAAAATGCACAAACAGCAAAAATAAATGCGCTGATGTGCACGATCACTGCTTATGCAAGATCAGTGGCAGGGAAGGGGTTAAACGCAGGGAATTGCTTTAATAATTTTTTTTTATTGTTTTATTATTTGTGTGTTGTGTATTTATTGTTTTTTTTAACTTTTACTTACTTTTAGAACTTTGATCTGTCTCTCTCCCTCACTAAAAAAAATGTGAGGAGAGGGAGACAGATCATAACTGGTCAGATCAATATAGGGTTAATATTGATCTGACCAGTCAGTGGGGATGTTCAGCAGAACATCCCCACTGCCTGTCAGTGTGCCTGGCAGTCACTGATTGCCTCTGTGAAGAGGCAATCGTGTGACAGCCAGAGAGCACAGGAAGCAGGTACTTCCTGCCTCCTGTGCTCTTGCCCTTAGAAGGGCAGCGCCATCTTGGTCACCCAGTGACCAAGATCGTGCATTTTTTTTTGTGTTTCTGATTGCCTCGACTTGCGAGGCAATCAGAAACACTTTCTGAGCATAGGAAGCGAAAGATTCGCTTCCTATGCTCGTTTTTGAAATGCCCGCGTTTTAAAGGCTCTGTGCCTTTAAAACCGGCATTTCGATCGCTCTCCGGAGCGATCGAAATGCCGACAGGCATTTTTTTTAGCATTGTACGATGCTTCCACACGGAAGCATCGTTACAATACCATCAGAGCACTGAAAGCGGAAAAACTCCGCTTTCAGTGCTCGTTTTGACACAGGACGGACTAGGTCCGTCCTGTGTCACTAACGCCTCGGCACACAGGACGGATCTAGTCCGTCCTGTGTCGCCAAGGGGTTAATAAAGTGCTTCTTGGAAGCAATGCTGGATAGGTTTGATACTGGCATACAATCTGCATGCATTTTTCCCCATCTTATTTAATCTGGGGGGCCGCTTACCATGCATAATCGGACATTGGTAACTTTATGAGATAATGCAATAGGACCTATAGACTTTTTACCCAGGATTTGGGCCTCTAAAAAAAAACAAGAGCTGCCAGTTTTCAGTTGTCCCATTAAACTTATTATAATTAGTAGATTAAGTGCAGTATCAAGACGAAAAATAATCAAGAGTAGAGTGTGGGAATATAACAAGAACATTTATTAGTATAAAATAAATGCTACTATTAAAACATGCATACAAAGTAAATACAAATTAATTAAAAACGATGATCTCCATCTTGCATTTCACATATAGTCTAGATAAGATATATTATTTATATATTTTTATATGTCTTTTGCATACCATTGTTTTTAATTCATTTTTATTGATTCTGTATGTATGTTTTAATAGTACCATACAGTGGATATAAAAAGTCTACACACCCCTGTTAAAATGTCAGGTTTCTGTGCTGTAAAAAAATTAGACAAAGATAAATCATTTCAGAACTTTTTCCGCCTTTAATGTGACCTATAAACTGTACAACTCAATTGAAAAACAAACTGAAATCTTTTAGATAGAGGGAAGAAAAAATATAAAAATAAAATAATGTGGTTGCATAAGTGTGCACACCCTCTTATAACTGGGGATGTAGCTGTGTTCAGAATTAAGTAATCACATTCCAAATCATGTTAAATAGGAGTCAGCATACACCCGCCATCATTCAAAGTGCCTCTGATTAACCCCAAAGAAAGTTCAGCTGCTCTAGTTGGTCTTTCCTGAAATTTTCTTAGTCGCATCCCACAGCAAAAGCCATGGTCCACAGAGAGCTTCGAAAGCATCAGAGGGATCTCATTGTTAAAAGGTATCAGTTGGAGGGGCGTGGCCAGAGGCTCTGAGAAATGGCCGCTTAGTTGCAGAGCTCCTCCACTACCCAACCCTATAACGGCACAAAACCATATGCCCAAGCAACATGGGCAAAAATAAAAAGGTGGCACCCGACCCCAGACCACAAAGGAGTCGATCATCAGCACCTTCTTCATCCCTGAGGGAATATTTCCGCACGCCGGCGGCTATGGGGCCTCAGTCCCCGGAAAGCCACGAGGCCTCCTCCTCACCACGGGGCTCCCGTTACTCGGACGATCACAACAGTAAAGATCCAACCCCAGACCTGCTGGACGCCCAAAACTGTTCACAGGAGGTGAGACAACTATTCTCATCAGCCCCATGGCGAGCTGATTTCAGCTTACTGGTAGCGGAACTTAAACAAACAGTGACCGATGCGGTGCTGGACCTGAAAGCAGACCTGACCAAAGTGGAAACGAAGGTGTTGCAGCACGATGAAGATCTTGCACTACATACCAGAAAAATCACCCAGGTAGTCAGAACCACCGTACATCATGCTACTTACCTGGCGGATTACCGTCACAGGCTGGAGGACCTCGATAACAGAGGCAGACGGAACAATATCCGTTTGAGGGGGATCCCAGAGCAAACTCACCGGGAGACTGAGGACACCATGGTCCTGGCCACCTGCGTCCTCAATGAGCTCTTGGGCCGCCCGAGAGATACAGCCATCCACATGGACAGAGCACACCGGCCCTGAGGCCCCGCGGCCCCCCCTCGGCACCTCCAAGAGACATTATCTGCCGCCTTACCGATTTTCAACTCAAGGAGCAGGTGATGGCAAAAGCAAGAGCAGCTACCCCGTGGAGCTTTGAAGGCCAGGTAGTAGCCTTTTATCAAGACCTATCAGACCTGACGCTCCAGGCCCGTAGAGCCCTAAGGCCGCTCACCCTTGAACTGAGGCGACTTGGGTTGCAATACCGATGGGGTCACCCCTTCAGTATTACTGTTTCCCTGGAAGATGGCCCGGCTACACTCCGATACCACCACTAGTTGGCGGCTTTTCTGAGCGAGCTGGGATTACCAGACCTCAACATTCCCGACTGGAATCTCCCTGATGCACGACCAGGTCCCACAGGCCCATCTAGAGCCCCGAGGCAACGACCGAGGCGAGGAGGCCCGACGAGAAACCTCCCCGTTTGTACGGCGACTCCAAGGGAAGAAAGAGAAACTAACTTGGAGACCCCACTCAGGCCGGAGGAGTAAACAACCTCACTTATCCCGGTCTCAGTCCATTCCAGACCCAAGTGAGCTGCATACTAACTAAGCTGTCGATATACACATAGTCCTCATACACCCGGATCCGCAGCATTATTCTGTAAAGTGATTACAGTAGCCGCGCTATATGTTTGGCCCTCATGTCTCCGAGCTACTTGGACCACTATTTTGGAAGAGGACTGCAGTTGATAAGACCAAGATTACTGTCTGCAAAAACTTGATGTTTTTCATTATATTTGCATCTACAGAGGTTCGATCCAGAAGACCGACACGGCCTCAGAAGCCCAGAACACCCATATACGTAACGTATATTATACTGGGCCTGGCCCCTTGAACTGGCTTCATGTAAACACAACCTTGCCTATGTTGCTGATAGCAGTTAGATTGATGCATCACCAAACGGTGTTACTTATGCCGTCTTATTGTCACACTGAAGTTAAAGATAATTTGTCCTGTTGATATGTTAATAATAGGTTTATAATCTGTGCCCTATTTAGTTTGATTATGCTGTGTTTCTGTGTTGGTTGGGACTTGGAGGGACGGGATCCTGATATCTTCCTTCCCGACTCCCACAGAAATACCTACAGGGTGGTGGAGAGGTGCGGAGACAGGCGACCTGTTTTTTCGGGGTGGCTGCCACTGTCCCTCGTATCGTAGGCGTCCTTTTCTGTATACTGGGGGGGGGGAATAGAGGGTGCCCCCGTGGCTGTGAGTGTCCTCTATTCCAACCTATCTAGTAGACGCCACAGGTACTGCGAGATAGTTGATAGCTGACTACCTATACTCCCCCCCCGCTCTCCTTTTCTCCCACCGGTGTGCTAACCCCCCCTCTTCCCTTCAGTTATTTCTGTTCCTTTTACTGTATCCTACACCCTTGCAGTTTTTGACACTTTCCCATTTTATTTCATTTTATTTATTTCCTCTGCTCTCCCACACCTGTGACCTGTCCATTTCCAAATCTCCCCCCCCCCCCCTTCCATTTCATTCTTATTTGTTTTTCCTATTGAAGGGGTTGATTACTTCTGCAGTGCGAAGTGCTCGGAAATTTACTGTCTTATACTGTACCACTAATCCGTAACAATCATGCATGTTGTCTCCCACAATGTTAAGGGTCTGAATGTACCCGAAAAAAGATCGTATTTACTGCGAAGTCTTAAGAGCCAAAAGGCATCATTCGCGTTCATCCAGGAGACACATTTTAAAAACAACGCTGCTCCTAACTTATCGAATAGAGATTACACCACTGTTTTCTGTAGCAATAATTCTCTGGCAAAATCTAAAGGGGTGGCGATACTTTTCTCAAAGCATTTCCCTCTCGCAAATACTGTACATGTTGCGGATCCAGAAGGCCGTTACCTGTTTGTAAAGGGTTCAGTAGCGGGACATTTATATACGTTCGCGAATGTATACTTACCCAATGTTGCCCTAGACCCTCTTGTAGACACTTCATCAGGCACCACACAGACACCGACACATGTGACGCGGAAAATCAGGAAAACCCTGCAGGATCTGCAATTTGTAGATTGCTGGAGGGCACTCCATCCATCAGATAGAGACTACAGTTTCTACTCTGCCCCACATAACCGATACACCCGCATCGATTATCTTTTTACAACACACTACCACTACAACATATGACCAAGGCGGCATACGGACTCATTACATGGTCAGACCATGCCCCCCTAAGTGTCACTTTCACTACTCTGTACGCCAAACCGGCACAACGCACCTGGCAATTAAACGGAGCTTTGTTAGCTGATCCGCAGATATGTTCCTCGGTTGAAACAACCTTGAACGAGTACTTTGACAATAACTGCACCCCTGACTTTTCTCTCCCAACTGTCTGGGAGGCACACAAATGCGTAATCAGGGGAACTTTGATACGAATAGCCACTGCCCACAAAAAAGAAAGCTCTGCAGCAATCAGCGCCTTATGTACCCAAATAGGAAATGTGGAACAGCGACATAAACGCACCCTAGGTGAGGCAGACTATTGTAAACTCCTGAGTCTTCGCAAAGACCTCTCTGACCTGCTACATAAACAAACACAGAGAAACTACACGAGACTAAAAGCGATTTTCCATGAGCACGGTGACAAACCCGGAAAATACCTGGCAAGGGGATTAAAAAAGAGACCCCAACAGACGTACATCCCACACATCCGCGACTCGACGGGTACCTCCAAACTGTTGCCGACAGACATTGCGGCAGAATTTGTGACCTACTATACAAAACTATACAACAACTCACCCCCTCTGACTGACTCAGAACGATTACTGTCATTTAAGACTAAAATACGTGACTATCTTTCTACACATATTACACATGTTTTGAGTCCTGACCAATCACTCTCTATGGAATCTGAGATCACAGAGAGTGAACTGGCATGGGCGATCAAATGCTCTAAGACAGGGAAAACCCCCAGCCCAGACGGACTACCCCTTAATTACTATGCACAGTTTGGTGTTTTGCTTAGACCCCGAATGATTGATGTTTTTAATTCACATATTGAAGGGAGACGCGTTTCACCCCCACACGCTTGCTGCAACTTTAGCAGTGATCCCGAAGGAGGGCAGGGACCATGAGAGATGTGAAAACTACAGGCCCATATCTCTGCTCAACGCAGACGTCAAGTTATTTGCCAAGATATTGGCTCTAGTATTTCACCCGGGTCTGGTCCACCCGGACCAGTCGGGATTTGTGCCGGGTCGGGAGTCCAGGGACAGCACTTTCAGAGCACTGAATCTGATCCATCTAGCACACACAACCTCTACTGAATCTCTATTTTTGTCCACGGACGTCGAAAAGGTGTTCGACCGTGTTGATTGGACCTATATGTTAGAGGTGCTCAGATTTATGGGCTTTGGCCCACACATGCTGACCTGGGTGACCTCGCTGTACTCCCGACCCCGGGCCAGAGTGAGGATCAACGGAGCCTTATCAGACTTGGTTGCAATAAACAATGGGACCAGACAGGGATGCCTGTTTCACCCTTGCTATTTGTCCTATCTTTAGAGCCATTTTTGCAAGCAGTTAGAACGTCACCAGATATCACGGCGATACAGGCTGGGGACAACCACCACAAGGTCCTGGGGTTCGCTGATGACCTACTGTTTATAGTGACTAAACCCCGGGTGTCGCTCCCTGTCCTTCTTCAGGAATTCCGTACATACGGAGAACTCTCCAATTTAAAGATTAATTTCACTAAGTCTGAAATAATGAACATCAACATACCGGTTACAGAGACTGAGACCCTGGTGCCTGTCTTCCCTTTCAAATGGTGTGGTTCCAAGCTTAAATACCTGGGTATTTGGCTTACACGCGATTTAACGCAACTTTACCAACAACATTTTGTGGAGTTTTTAGCGACATTAAAGAGGGACCTAGGGGCTTGGGGCCCTTTATTCATATCTTGGCCTGGAAGAGTCAGTGTTTTAAAAATGAATGTACTCCCTAGGCTTCTCTATCTTTTTCAGACCATCCCTATTCGTCTTCCAAGAGCCTTTTTTTCTTCTATTCGAACAATTTTTCTTAAATATGTGTGGGCCCAGAAACCCCCTCGTTTAGCTATTGCTGTACTACAACAGCCGAAGTCGCATGGAGGCTTAGGCTTACCCTGCCCTAGAACGTACTATAATTCATGCCACCTCCTACGTCTGCTGGAGTGGTCGCACCACCCATCCCATAAACTCTGGATTCCACTGGAAGCAAACATACTCCGTACTCCACTACAAACGATAATGTGGATCCAACCACAGACATCTAGAAGATCTGTAAGCTCTCACCCGTTTGCGTCGGCCTCTCTGATGGTCCTTCATAGCCTATACCGAACTCGCCAACTAACCACCTTCCCATCGCCACTTACCCCAACACGAGACAACCCTGAGTTTCCTCCTGGGCGACACAAAGGAGATTTCTTGAATACTGCACGTGTTGACAGACCTACAATTGCCAGTTTTATGACAGGATCTGACATTAACCCACTGAGTACTGTACTGCAGGATCTGGTACCGACGCCACTACACTTAATGCAATATTTACAACTTAAATCATTTATCAAGACTCTCCCACAGAAGCACAACCTGCACAGGGACCTTACACCCTTTGAAACCTACTTTACTGACGATTCTATCCCAACACATGGAATATCCCTGCTATACAAATTACTGATCCACTCAGAAACAGACCCCCTCCCATCCTACGTGGGACAGTGGGAGAACGCCCTGCACAAAACTTTCTCACAGCCACAGTGGGGAAAAAATATTTGCGCTTACCCACAAAACCTCGATCAATACCAAGACCCAAGAAATGTCATTTAAATTATTAACACACTGGTATCGCACACCTAGCCGGCTACATGCCATATTCCCTGACACATCAGAGTTGTGTTGGAGATGTGGAGAAGCCCCAGGTACTCTGCTTCACATCTGGTGGGAGTGTCGGTTGATTGTACCATTTTGGGTCAGGATCCGAGACATAATTCCGAAGTTTTCTGACTCCCCTCCACCATTTTGCCCTGAGAATTATTTGCTTCACCACACGTCTCAGCCTTTGGCCGTCTACAAAAAATCCATTATCAAACATTTGTTAAATGAAGCTAAGGCCCTGATTCCTCTGCATTGGGGTGAGAGCAATCCTCCTACATTCAAGGAGTGGCTGTCGAGGGTGGAGGGAATCAGGGCCTTGGAGAGCCTGGTCTCTCAAAATACTGCCCAAAAAGAGAGGTACACCCAGATGTGGTATTACTGGATAGAATTTATAGATGGCCTTAAAATGTAGATCTACGGATTGGTCGTATCTGCACGCTCTGGCGTGAAACCTTTTTGGGTGTTACTTTGTCTTTGTACACTGTAAATATGTTAGATGAAAGTATGCGGTTTGAGGGGCTCCCACGATGGGTGATCCTCTCAAACCTGTATCAGTTAGAACTGGTTATTTTGCTAGAAACCTGACATTACCAATGATAGGGGAACAAGAGGAGACAGCTCCCCCAGAATGTTTATGTTAACTTCATTATATGTACAAATTCTTTTAATAATGCGGGGTCCGAAGTTGAAATGAATTGAACCCTCCCCTACTCTGCCCCCAATATCCTTACCCCTCCCCCCCACTCCACCCCCTTTTTTTCTCTCATGTTGTTTTGTCATTCTTCATTTTCCCGATGTTTTTTTCTGTATTACACAAAAATGTTTTCAATAAAGTATGATTTATAAAAATAAAAAATAAAAAGGTATCAGTCAGGAGAAGGGTACAAAAGAATTTCCAAGGCATTAGATATACCATGGAACACAGTGAAGACAGTCATCATCAAGTGGAGAAAATATGGCACAACAGTGACATTACCAAGAACTGGAGCTCCCTCCAAAATTGATGAAAAGACGAGAAGAAAACTGGTCTGGGAGGCTACCAAGAGGCCTACAGCAACATTACAGGAGCTGCAGGAATATCTGGCAAGTACTGGCTGTGTGGTACATGTGACAACAATCTCCCGTATTCTTCATATGTCTGGGCTATGGGGTAGAGTGGCAAGACGAAAGCCTTTTCTTACAAAGAAAAACATCCAAGCCAGGCTACATTTTGCAAAAACACATCTGAAGTCTCCCAAAAGCATGTGGGAAAAGGTGTTATGGTCTGATGAAACCAAGGTTGAGCTTTTTGGCCATAATTCCAAAAGATATGTTTGGAGCAAAAACAACACTGCACATCACCAAAAGAACACCATACCCACAGCATGGTGGTAGCAGCATCATGCGTTGGGGCTGTTTTTCTTCAGCTGGAACTGGGGCCTTAGTTAAGATAGAGGGAATTATGAACAGTTCCAAATACCAGTCAATATTGGCACAAAACCTTCAGGCTTCTGCTAGAAAGCTGATCATGAAGAGGAACTTCATCTTTCAGCATAACAACGACCCAAAGCATCCATCCAAATCAACAAAGGAATGGCTTCACCAGAAGAAGATTAAAGTTTTGGAATGGCCCAGCCAGAGCCCAGACCTGAATCCGATTGACAATCTGTGGGGTGATCTGAAGAGGGCTGTGCACAGGAGATGCCCTCGCAATCTGACAGATTTGGAGTGTTTTTGCAAAGAAGAGTGGGCAAATCTTGCCAAGTCAAAATGTGCCATGCTGATAGACTCATACCCAAAAAGACTGAGTGCTGTAATAAAATCAAAAGGTGCTTTAACAAAGTATTAGTTTAAGGGTGTGCACACTTATGCAACCACATTATTTTATTTTTATATTTTTTCTTCCCTTTACCTAAAAGATTTCAGTTTGGTTTTCAATTGAGTGATACAGTTTATAGGTCACATTAAAGGTGGAAAAAGTTCTGAAATGATTTATCTTTGTCTCATTTTTTTACAGCACAGAAACCTGACATTTTAACAGGGGTGTGTAGACTTTTTATACCCACTGTATATGTTATACCAAGTAATTTTTTTATATTTCAAATACTCTATTTGTGTCATGCTAGCACCCCCAACAGTCTCCATACTATTTTTGCTACTCGTCTTTTGAACCATTAGTGAAACCATGTTCACTGCTAGTGGATAGCAGCAGCTCACATTGTCTTCTTTATATGCTTTATCTTTACTCTTTCCCCACTATTGATGCTAACTTATAGCTTACAGCAGAAGATTAGGTGCAGCCAGCAGCAAAAATTCATTTTTGATCACAATTTAAAATGTAGTTTGCTTTCAGGAAATACATAGATTATTAATTTATAGTAGTATAAATGTTGTAAATTTTTTATATTCACCAAAGATTGCAAAAATATTAGAATATTCAAGAAGTTGTATAATTTTGGGACTCCTGACTGTACTAGATTCATTATCATTTTCCGGGTAACAGCACAATCTTTTTTTTTTTTTTTTTGGTTGCTCCAAGATCACTAAGCACAGTTGAAATATATGCAATAATATATGATACACAGATGAAATTGACAAATGGTCAGCAATGCTTTATTATGAAATCAAAGCTTGTTTGTGCCTTAAGAATACAAATAGAATTCCAAGTCTCACAATAGATCTTCCCACCATATTTGATACCACAACTGTATGAAGTGCACAAGACCAGCCACTTCCTCCAGTTTCCTTGCACTGTACATCATGCTATGGACCTTAAAATAATTTATAATAATAATGCAATGAGATCTGTTTTCTATTTTTTTTTTATATCACAGCAATGCAGTTTCCATTATAATTAATGTATCATTATCATGGAAGAACTGACAAAGAGGACACAGGGGTAATTGCCCTCTTGATTACTCGCTAAACTGACTCACTAGGATAGGACTGCACCATTTTTACTTCTAAATGCACCTGGCCAGAGGTGTGTAGGCCTGGCAGTCATCCATTAAAAGTTTGGCTAACATTAATAGGATATTAAACCCTTAGTGACCAGACTGTTTGGGAAATTATATTCCCTTTATGACAATGCTGTTTTTACACTTCTGTGGTGTTTGTGTTCAAATGTAATTTTCCTCTTTTATACTATAAGTTTCCTCTTTTATACTTCCTCTCATTTACTATACTCATTCAAATTATTAATTTTTTATTTGGGGAGGGGACATACCATTGTTTTGATTATATCATATAATTTACTATAACATTTCTAAAATTTTTGAATAGTGATATATTTGTATGTTTTTCTGCTGTTTATTGCAAGTTATAGGACAATAAGTTTAATGGCACATTGCTTTTTCTGGAATACCTTTAGTGACATTGCAACCCAAACCCAAGCCTAACCATAACTCTAACCCTAACTCTATGGCTAACTATAACATAAAAGCGCTCTAGAGGCAGTACAGCAACACCCCCAGAGCAATAGAATTGATCACTGCCAACAGCAGGCCAACAGCTGTCCAGCACCATATTTGAAAGGAGTGCTGACTTTCAATAAGGCAAATGTGATCACATGGCACCCCTGCATCTTTTTTTTGTGCTACTGAATGCCTCGATATAGAGGCATTGCACCAACACCAACTGATACTTCTATTGCCACAAAGAGGTTAAGCCCTGAGGTGAGATAGGCTCTCTAACCTGGCCTTCCACACATAACTGCTACTACTTTTTTTTTTAAACTTTCTTCCAAAAGTTTAAACTTGTTCAATTTCCTTTAGTACTCTATCTATCTACATATGACTGAGAACAGAGCCAAACTTAATATACGTAAAGGCTTTCCTGTTGATCGGCACTGTCTCTGTCCCTGCATCGGACGGTGAATAAATTATTAACTGCAAGCACTTGTGAGTCTTATGCAACAATACATTAAGAGGAGTGACGATTTATTCACTCACTTTCTTTTTGCACATCTATCTATGTACCTGATTATAGTTGGTGAGCTGTTACAGTTGCACTTTGGGCCCCTGCTTGCTATGTTCACAGCGCATTGCGCTTGTGAACGTTTTTTCCGGCAAGCCGCATCCTCTGGATCCGGTAACTGTTTCCCTCCTCCGTGCACTGACATCCTGCTGGGGACACGGAGCAGAAGCATTCGGTAAGTACAGTACTGGGCGGGGGGGGGTATATGAATGGTACACTATTACTGGGCTCTGACTGGCACAATATTACTGGGCTCTGAGTGGCACAATGTTCCTGGGCTCTGACTGGCACAATATTCCTGGGCTCTGACTGGCACACTATTACTGGGCTCTGACTGGCACAATATTACTGGGCTCTGACTGGCACAATATTCCTGGACTCTGACTGGCACAATATTCCTGTTATCTGACTGGCACAATATTCCTGGGCTCTGAATGGCACAATATTACTGGGCTCTGACTGGCACAATATTCCTGGGCTCTGACTGGCACAATATTACTGGGCTCTGACTGGCACAATATTACTAGGCTATGACTGGCACAATATTACTGGGCTCCGAATGGCACACTATTACTGGGCTCTGACTGGCACAATATTACTGGGCTCTGAGTGGCACAATATTCCTGGGCTCTGACTGGCACAATATTCCTGGTATCTGACTGGCACAATATTCCTGGGCTCTGACTGGCACAATATTACTGGGCTCTGACTGGCACAACAATTATGGCATCTTAATGGTACAATAATACTGGTATCTTAATGGGCAGATTGGCTGGGGAATCTTAATAGTACAATATTACTGGTATCTGAATGGCACAATAATATTGGCATTTTATGGGAAAAATGTCTATGGCATATTAATGGCAAAATAATACTGAATATTAATGGCAAAATAATACTGGCATATTGATGGGCACATTGACTGTGGCATATTTAATAAACAAACGGTGTCATATTTTAACAGGCAAACTGTTGCATATGCTATGACAAAGGGACTGTGGCATGTTCTCTGGGGAAAAATAACAGTGTGGCTTTTTTCTGCATGGGCAGTTCAGTGGAATAAAGTGAAACTGTGGTATGTTCTGTGGGGCAAATTTACACTGTAGCATGCAAAATTGTGTGGGTTCAATATGAGTGCAAGCCATGTGCTGTTGGTGCAATATAGGTGCAATATAGGTGCATGACAAGTGCTGTGGGTGCAATATAGGTGCAAGACAAGTGCTGTGGGTGCAATATAGGTGCATGACAAGTGCTGTGGCTACTCTATGTGGCTGTGTTAAGTCCTTTAGGTATAATAAAAATGCAACTCTTCAATAACATTTTTATTACATATGAAAATAGTTGAATATAATATTAAGAATTCCATATAAGTATAAATGCAACTAGTGAGAGAGGGTGAGATGTGTATAGATATTTATAAATATATATGAACATATGTAAGTGCTCTCTAATATCTGTGTATGTCTTTGTCATTTAGGTAATGAGTAGTTGTAGTGCAGTGTTGCATAGTAAGATGGTGTACATATTGCAGCCATATATACACATTTTGTATCCAAATATACAGTTTACACACTGCAATTATACACGTAATATACACATTTTATTTAGTGCAATAAAAATACTCACTGCAAGAAAAATCCAATTGTGTGTGTGCTTATTTTTATGGTTTTTTTTGTGTGTGTGTGGGGGGGGGGGGGGGGGAGAGGTAACATTGCAATGGATGGAGTTATTGCATGCTGGGGAGGGGGCAGGGTCCAGGGGGCCCAAGCAAATGCTTGCCCAGGGTCCAATTACTATTAAAGACGGTACTGCATTTAAGTAGTACTGTACTTGCTTTACAGGAGGACCCATTTCTTATGTCTTATCTCACACATTTTCTTTATTTACAAAATACCAGTACAGTTTGCTACACCAGTTCTTCTGTCCAATGAAGCACATTTTCTCACAGGAAGGCATTGCTGCTTCTTTACAAGTTCATTTTCTTCCTTTTGATCTTGAAAATCGTTATTGCATGGTTATTTTGAGCAATGAAAAGGTAAATATGAAAGTACATTATTACATGTAATTTTTATTCAAATGTTTTAATATTGGTATTATCAGGGGAAGTCTGGTAAGAGGGCAGAGGGGCTATTGGCCCCCTAGACTACCCTCTACCATAGCTCAAGGTGCTGGAGCAGAAACACTTATCACTGCTAAATGTCAGATGTGTAGCACTTTATATATTTCAAACTGTTTTGTCTGTCTATCAATCTCTGTACCTCATCTGTCAATATGTCTGTCCTGCCTATCTGTCTGTGTCTGTCTCTGATGATAATGGGTGGGCTAATCATTTTGTTGTCCTCATCCCTCCTGGCTAAACGTTTCCAACCTTTCCTTGGTTGTTATTATTATAATATATTATTGCTACTGTTATTTTTATCTTGCAACTGGAAATGTTTTGCTTAAAATATTAAGGAACATTGTTTATGCTACTGTTTATATTATGAACATAGAGAATAAAAAAACATATTTGCAAATGAAAATGGGGCAATATTTACCGTCAATTTTGTGTAAATTATGTTTTAGAAATAACCCCCAATGTGTTTAAAATGTATCTGTGATGTCCCCTGGTTATGACACCACCTGTGGCTTTGGTATGCAAATTAACCACTTTCAATGGGATATGTATAATGTGCATATCAAGCCACAATATAATGTGATAAACAATATATACCACAAATACATTTCAACACATTTTTCCTTTAATTCATACATTTCTTTTCAGATGTGGTACATTTCCTTCCACATCTGACTTTCAATGGGATATGTATAATTTGCATTTCAAGCCACAATATAATGTGATAAACAATATATACAACAAATACATTTCAACACATTTTTCCTTTAATTCATACATTTCTTTGCAATTCAGCCAACACAAAGTATAGATCATGTTTAGCATTGCTTTATTTTCCACAGTCACATAGTAAACAATATTTAAATATGGCTGAAGAGTTTTGCTTTTTTTTGTATGGGAATAAAACATGATGTGAGCACAGAACTCAAAGGCTGGAACCTTCTACAAATTACAAATGATTTGAAAGATAGGAAACAATAATTTCCTGTAAATGAGAATTTGAGCTAGATATCCTCAGATGAGCCTAAGATAAAGGCTGAGATAAAATATTGTTCGTGTTAGTCAAGATAAGATACAAACGCTTTATTAGGAGGTAAAATATGTTTAATATTACATTAGCATGTCTGACCTTTGATTCAAAGTTCCTAATGTGGAATGAAGTTCTAGTAGTGGTTGGGATGCACTCTGATTGCTTACACATTGCTTTTTAATTGTGTCAAGACTGAGGAACCCTACTTTTGTCAATTTGTTTATTTAACACAGGAAATCATTCAAGATATCATGTCGTTTGTAATACTTGACTTCTTTAAGTAATATGGAAGCCAAAATATGTAACCTGTGATCTAAAACTCATGTTTGTATATGTTGTTGGCAGATCGGAGACTTTATATATATGATTGAAGGAATCAGCCTTCCTCCTTTGCCTTTAGCTTTGACCCCTGTGGATGGTCAAAAAAATGCGCAAATCGACTAGGTAATGTATTCTTCTATTCTACTGGCTTTGCAATGGGCCCTTAAAGAGGCAGTCCCACCAACTTGTTCATGGTTATAATATATGTGAAATCCATAATAAATACACTACAGTTCTTCTGTAGTTTTCCATTGAAGTAATTTCACATGCATGTCTTTCTAAATTCTTTGACATCCAATTATGGGGGTTTGGGGAAATAGGCAGGACTGTTGCTATAGTGACATCAATAAAACATGTACACTTTGCAGTTTTCAGAGATAGGAAGGACCAGTAAATGTGATTTTAACTTTTGCTTCCCTGATGTGTTGCTGCACTGCAGTCTCTTCTATGTTGGTCTCTTATGTTAGAAGCACAAGTGAAAAATAAAGCTTAGTTGTCCTAAACAATAAAATATAAAACAGATCTGTTTATTTTCTTTAATTTACATGATGCAATACTTATATAAAAATATGTTTTCAGACTCTGTTGGATGTGCTTCTTTAAATATACAACTGGTGCTACAAAACACTTTAGAGAAATGAAGTAATCAGGGGTGTATCGTGCCCCTGAGTGACATGCTTGGTGCCAGTCCGGAGCACACATGTCACTCGGAGTCACGATGTAGCTTGTGTATTACGGGGGTTTGTGTGCTGCAAACAGACAGCACACAAACCACCGGAAATACACCAGATACATCCGAGGGGCCGAATTTTCATATACTTTTCATGCTGGTCGAATTGGCAATAGAGTGAGTGACTCTGCAGCAGAATTTGTAGCGGCCGTCTGTTCAGAGCACACAAACCCCAGAAATACACAGCATGGCTACTCCGTGCTTGGTTTGCTGCACACACCTACCAACTAATAAACCCCAAAAAATGGAGGTGGTAAGTGCGCTAAGTGGACCCCTTCAGCAAGAGATAAATGTAATAATTGCCTGAAAAGTATTATGGAATAGTCGCATGAGAATGGTCTTCAGTGTCTCAAAAATACACATGTAAAGAGAGACGAAACATAGACCATAGTGTAGTATAGCCTGATAATGGTACTACAATTGTGAGATAAAGTGTTACACTCACAAAACCAGCCGGTATTTAAAGCTCCTCTGTTATGATGGAGTATCCCCTTGGTTCCTCATATGTTGCTCATGGATTGAGTGAGAGAGATCAGGGAAATAACGTAAGTATATAACAGAGTACAATTTATTCATAAAAAACAATAGTATCTTACATATATGTAGATAACACAGCATCAGAGAGCTCCATAAAGGGAATCTTGCAGCTTGTAGTCCCACATTGATGTCAGCATTGCATTGAGTGATGATGTTGTGAGGTTCCTGGTCCCCTCCTGCTTCCAAAGTGGGTTGGTCTCCGGAGGGCAGAAATAGAATGTTCAGGCAGTCTCTTCAGATAGTCAGTGCTGGTTCCTAGCAGAGTTAGTTCAATGGTATTTGGTGCAATGTTTAAATCCTGCTCTCCTTGTTTACCCTAATAGGCAGTACTTAGTTGACCCTTGACATGCAGCTTTGAATCGGTGCCTTTGGCTGCTTTGCAAGCGGGATGGATAATGTCTGGTAATTCCAAATGAAGCTTGCAATCAATGGCAGCGGTCCTTGATCCCCGCATAGAGTAAGTACACACCTACCACATATGGAGCATCCATGCCTGGAAGTAACATGGTTATAGGGAACAACTGGCAATGGTTGAAAAATCAGGAAGCTGTTCATAATAAATATTTCTTTTAACTAAACTATGAATTTTTCCAACTAATTTTGCAACATTGTTGTCTGTTCACCAAGTTTACCATTCTCTATGTAGACTCATCTGTTAATCTTTTTTTGTTTTAAAGTATTTTTAGCCTATTTAACGAATTCATATTGCAGTATTTATTGTAACTATTCATTCCTACCAATAGCTGTAGTAATGTTATATCAGATAATAATTTTAAAACAATACTTTGTTTTATAACTATTAATAATTGATTGCATCAAGTGTAGATTTTACACAAAGTTATTCAACATTATTAAAATAATGCCTACACTTGATGTAATTTTTCAAACTTTTTTTGTCAACAGATGTCCCTTAAGATACAGTAACCATGCAATTCTACAGGTGAGACATCTAATTGCAGTTGCTTTGTAAGCACAGTCCTACACATACTCAATCTCTATCCCATACATACTGTCTTTTTTACTGGATATTTACACAGCAGAGTACACTGAGTCATCTGAAAAAGAAAATCCTCTTACTCCCGATAAGAATGTAGCATGACCCGGTAACTGCTTACAGTTCAGTTACTGAAATCCCACAGAGGTCTTTAACATGAAAGATTCCTCTAAAACAATTACTTTGTGCTGAATTCATTTAATTGGAATGAAGCCCTTGGTTATTAAGGCTGATGAAAGAGGTACTTTCTTGGCCTTAGATAGATTGTAGTGCAACAGAATTGATGAAGGCTCTAATAATGTTGTATACCCAGTAGTTTAAAGTGAGTAATAACAGTTTAAACCCACCAATGTCAACGTAAATATTTAATAAAAACATTTTTCTGTGTAGGACTCTATTGTATTAGATGTACTATGATAGGTTTAGGGAATAAAACTGTCAGCTTTATAGACCTAAATTGCAATGGAATAGTATAAAAAAAAGTCCCACTAAAAACTCTAGAACAGATTTACTTGATATATCTGATGTTATTTGAACATTAGTTTTTTTATTGTCAATAGGTAACTAAACTGTTTCTATTTATCTTAAAGTGTGACAAGTGACATTACATGCTTGCCTAGAAAGATCACTTGGGCTATTGAGCAATTTTAAATAAGATTTACTTTAATTGCTGGAGTGTTAAAGGGACACTCCAGTCTCTATTTTATCTTTAGTGCACTGTGGAATTTTATAGTTTATATACTTCAGGCCAGTAAACTAAATTAGGGTTGATATGTGTAAGTGACGATATTAACCCCTTCGCACCATAGGATGTTGCAGGCATGGCCAGGTAGAAACTCCATTTATGACATAGGATGCCACTGGCATGTCCTAAAGTGGAATTAGTTTAGGAATCAGTCAAAGGTTGCTTACTTTTCTGTGTTACTGAAATGCCCCAATTTCAAAACGTTCAACAACACCAAAATGGGGCCTTTGGGCACTGTATGATTGCTCTCCGGAGGGATCAGATTTGCCATATTGAAAGGCAATATGCTTTCTGGTAACAATAGCTTTGGAAGCAATAGGTGATCGCTCTAGGGATGTTGCTAGAAAGGCTTTTTTTCTTAGCCTTGTACTTTTTTTAGGGTTAGGCTAGGGTTAGAGTTATGGCTACAATGAAACTACAGGTAATTCTGGGGATAAAATGGAAACAATGAAAAAATCAATGCATTACTTGTAGTTATTGCTCTAGAACAGGAAAACATAAAAACCTTGGGTTTTTCTTATTATCGTTAGATTTTCTAGATGTGTAAAAGATTTTTTCAACTAAAAGCTAGACAGTGTTTTTTGATATAATCAGAATAATTGTATCTAAAGGAAACCCGTCTTGTCCCCCAAATACCGTATTTGCTCGATTATAAGACGACCCTGATTATAAGACGACCCCCCCCAAACTTTGGATATTCCATTAGGAAAAAAACTAAAAGCCTGAATATAAGACTACTCTATAGGAAATAAGTTTAACTTGTATATATTCACATGTAAATTGCTTTTTTAATAAAAAATTATGATATCAAAAATGTATGTATTTCTAGTTTTTATTTCTTTTTATGTGCCAATGCTGCCTCTCTCTTTCCCTTGCCCCCATTTTTCTCTCTCTCCCCCCTCCCTCCCCTTGTCTGTCTCTTAACCCCTTCCCTCCCCTTGTCTCTGTCTCTTAACCCCCTCACTCCCCTTGTCTCTGTCTCTTAACCCCTCCCTCCCCTTGTCTCTGTCTCTTAACCCCCTCACTCCCCTTGTCTCTGTCTCTTAACCCCTTCCCTCCCCTTGTCTGTCTCTTAACCCCCTCACTCCCCTTGTCTCTGTCTCTTAACCCCTTCCCTCCCCTTGTCTCTGTCTCTTAACCCCCTCCCTCCCCTTGACTCTGTCTCTGCCCCCCTCCCTCCCCCTGTCTCTCTGTCCCCCCTGTCTCTCTGTCCCCCTCCCTCCCTCCCCCTGTCTCTCTGCCCCACTCCCTCCCTCCCCCTGTCTCTCTGCCCCCCCCTCCCTTCCCCTTACCTTGATCCCTGGTGGCTAGTGGGGGCAGCCGGGGGATGTCTGCACGATACTTGCAGACATCCTCCATGCTGCCCGACACGGCAGTCTATTATGATGGACAGCTGTCCGTCATAATAGTCTGCAGTGTCGGGCAGCATGGAGGATATCTGCACGTATAGTGCAGACATCCCCCAGCTGCCCGATTGTCCATGGTGCCTAGTGGGGCAGCAGAGGAAGTCTGCGCGATGAGCGCAGACCTCCCCTGCTGCCGCCCGGCACGCTCGCAGGGACGTCTGAAGCCCCGGCGGTCGTGCCGGGCGGAAGCAGGGGAGTCTGCGCTCGCTGCGCAGACATCCCCTGCTGCTAGAGAGGGGGATCCAGGTCCCCTGCAGCTCTGCTGGGGACCTGGATCCATGTCTTATAATCTGACCTCAATTTGAGGTCAGATTATAAGAAGACCTCGATTATAAGACGAGGGGTAGTTTTCAGATTTTTTTTTCTGAAAAAACCTTGTCTTATAATCGAGCAAATACGGTATATATATATACACACGCTCACATTTGTGTGGGTACAGTAAAGGAGAAAAAGGAAAGACAGCTAAACACACAGAAGTGTTAAAACAGCACATGTCAAGAAGAGATGATAAGACGTTGGGGTCTGTTCATTAAAAGGTGATTTGCATCTATACATTGCACAGGGCCAAATCTGGTGAGTTTCTCCTACAAGAAAAATAGTGTTGTTCCTGCATCATGCTTTTGTCAAAAAATGAGAGTTGTCAATAATTTAATGTGCATTATCCATGGCAAGCCGAGCTCTTTTAACATGAGGTAAAGAGCAAAAGGGTTGTCCCTGCACAATGTACAGTTATGTGTTTGAGATGAAATGTTCAACTGCAAATCAATTTTCAGTGAATGTTTTCTGTTCTGTTCTCCCTCCACTGGTGCACAAGCTTTAACACATTTGTGTGAACCTATGTTTGCGCCATATGGGGCTGTTCACTAAAAGGTGAGTTTCTTTGAGTTGAGGTGAGATGAACATTTCAACTCAATAATTTAACTATACATCATGCATGAACAAACTCTTATGAGTTTTCCTGCTCAGCAAACTCATCAGGTTTGTCCCTGCACAATGTATAGCTAAAGTGGTGAGATGAAATGTTCATCTCACCTCAACTCAACTCACCTCACTTGTAACTCCAGCATTGTGCATGGAGTAAGAAGTCCAAGTAGATTACAATTTAGCCCCTTCATAGTCCAGTAAGTGTTTTCTTTTTTCATAATTTAATTTTTTCAATTTTTTTTTTAAAGTTCTTTAACGTGAATAGCGGCTAATATAGCCCATTTTGGGTTTTTCCGTTTCCTTAAACAGCATCAAATAAAAGTAACATTTATTTTTTAGAAAACTATTGCTTTTCCTTGTTTATGGATGCTAGCTAGTTGATTTTATGACTCTGCATATTACATAGTCTTGCAAGATGCCCACCATTAATGGTACACAACTCACCTCCATTACAGTCTAATAAGGATTATTTTATTCCAAACCAAATTAAATTAAACAAGATGCTAAGGAAACCTTAATTAGTTATGCCGGTCAATTACTCATCACAGATGTTGAATCTTCTTTATATCCAAGCTCCAGGATGATAAACAAATAAATGTTGTAACCTGTTGCTTTTTAAATAAATAGCGTCAAGCATATTTCACTTGCACATAAACCTCATAGTACTGACAGCTAGTACTACATAATAAAATTGTGTTAAAGGGACAGTCTAGTCCCCAAATTCACTTTGGTGCAAGATGAACATTACCACTTGTATGGTGCACAGACTTTTTTCTCCAGTGTGGAAGTAGGGATTCTGGATAAATCACATTTTTAATATTTGACTCAAGGCCTCCCCAGTGACTACCCTGCATGTTTACTGCAGGTGCGGCAGCACTGATTATTTAGATTCTGAAGATATAAAGTGTTGTCATTTAGTAACTTCCTGTGCTTCTCAAATTGAATACATTCCTCTGAATGACCTTACTCTTGTACACAGTAGGATCTCTTAACAGTGCAACACATTGTCTGATGACATCACTAGAGAAACAGGATATTCATTTCATATGAATGGCATTATTCCCATTGGTTCCTGCAGATTTCATCTAGCTGTAAGTATTTTATATTTTATATGTAAAACATCCATTTTAAAGTACTTTGGAATCACATTAATATGCATTAATATTTAAAAGATGCATTTTGGCACCAGACAGTCCCTTTAACATCTCAAAGCCACATGTCCATGCTCTTCTCACTACTCCTTCCAGCTCAGCTCCTATTTCTCTGCATCATTTTAAGAGTTGCTGAGGTGGCACAAGTGCCATAGATTTGCCATAGAGCACTGCCCTATACTACCAGATGGACACTATGTTTAACTTACAAGGTGATTAGACTTTGTTTATTCCTGACTTGTAGGTTTTCCATAAACATGTACTCACCATAAAACTGACATAGTCCATGCTAAGTCCAGAAGTGTTTGACCCCATGTGAATTGATAATTGTTTAGATTCTTATGCATTAATAATGAATTTGGATGAGGTTATACATTGTCAAGTTTAGTAAATAAAACCCTAGATCACGGGTGTCCAAGTTTTTTTTCCCAGTGGGCCACTTCACAAGAAATGTATGTGTGCGTGGGCCACATTCATTTTTCATTGAGAGAAAACTATATATATGTAACCCCTCTGGGATTACAATCATTTCTGCTGTGCCACTGACTAGCCTGCAGTTTTGTGTGGTGCCCAGCAGATGGCGATCTTTAGAGAACAAGACTAAAAACAAAGACCCTGACTCCATTTTAAGAAACAAGTTAGTTCAGAGCTGGAGAGAGAAGGAGAAAAGACACTGTCAAGCAGTTGTTGGGATCTAGGAACTGAGGCCTGGCTGATCTAATGCCCAGAAGGATTGGAGCAGAATCCTGGAGGAATATTCCTGCATGTGGAAGTCAGAAGACCTGCATACAGAGCTGTGTGTGGCAAAGCCTGCTGTCACAGTGAGGAGATAGCAGGTGAAGTGATGTGATTGCAGCCTGTGCTGCAGTGGTAAGTTGAAACCCTCTCCTGCTGTCTCACACAGGGCACCAAGCTGAAACCCTCTCCCCCTGTCTCACACAGGGCACCCTGAAAGTCAGCACACAGCTAAAAGTCCTTGCTCTTCTATTTTTCATGCCAGTTTCATTTTAACTTCAGCCATATTGTGGATTACAATATTTATGGGCCCCAACTATGTGCACCAACTAACGGTACCAGACTGCTTGTGGGGTGAAGCCTGGAGTGGGCTGCAGTATTTATTGCGGGTTGCTTTAAATGGGCAATTGCACTGCTGAATATTTTACTGTGTTATGTTTATTTATCTGTTATTTATTTGCATAGTGCTTTTACTGTACAATACAAAGTTATATTTAAGTTAGCTCTGTGTCAGTTGTATTTCTTGTGTAGATATGTTCCCAGTGGGACCCCACATCCATACCCTGGATGCCCCACTGGGTGGAGGCACTGCCATGCAAGAAGGTAACTGGGTAAAAGGACCACAGGGGTATAGGTGGACCTGTGCAAAACCCTGTTACATATAATATCATATTCATTATTCATACAAATATAAAATTCACATTTATGTGCAGTGTGTGAGTGTATCACAGACTCCACAGCAATAAAGTGCACACTCACACTGCACATTACTGTATCACAATACAAAATAAGACACACAGCAAAACACATTAATTACACATACAATCACACTTCCACATATACATTCACTGCCACAAATACACACACAGTCACACATGCAAACACAGCTACTGACACAGAGAAGCACACCTCGACACCCTTATGCACAGACACCTTTATATATAAAAATACATATGCACAAACATCTAGACACACTTAAACACCCAGGGACACCCTTACACAAACCCTTACACAGATACTTACACACACACACACACACACACACACACACACACACACACACTCCCTTACACAGATACCCCCCCCCACACACACACTCCCTTACACAGATACCTAAACACACTCACTCCCTTACACAGATACCTACACACACTCACTCCCTTACACAGATACCTACGCTCACACACACTCCGTTACACAGCTACCTACATACACTCGCTTACACAGGTACCTACACACACACTCCCTTACACAGATACCTACACACACACACTCCCTTACACAGATACCTACACTCACACACACTCCCTTACACAGGTACTTACACACACTCCCTTAAACAGGTACCTACACACAAACTCCCTTACACAGATACCTACACACACTCCCTTACACAGATACCTACACACACTCCCTTACACAGATCCCTACACACACACTCCCTTACACAGATACCTACACACACTCCCTTACACAGATACCTACACACACACACACACACACTCCCTGCCCCACATGCACACAAACTCCCTTCCAGGCAGACTCCCTTCCACACACACATTGCTGTTTTGTAACCCTTAGTGATTTTTTAAAACACATAATGACAAAAGTTATTAAAAAAACATGTTTTTATGTAAATTTAGGATTTGTATCTTTTCCCCTGTTGTGGTTCGGGGTTTTATATGAAATAATTCCAGATTAAAAGTTAATCCAAAAGTGAGTGTGAAAAGCACTGTAAACACATCCAAGATGCAGTCTTTGTTAGGAGTTCCAAGATGGAGTCAGGCCATGTGGCTTTGAGAGTTCCAAGATGGTGTCAGACCATGTGCTTACTCCAAAAGGGAGGATGAAAGTACATGTGCTGAATCCAAAATTGAGTCTGCAATAACACACCAACAAAGGACTCAGGCAGTGTACATACAGTAAAGCCCACACTAAAAAACTCAGGTAAAAGGCACAAGCAGCGTTATCAAAACACAAAATGAATTTGAAGAAACCCACACACAGGGGCGTCACTAGGGTTGGTGTCACCCGGTGCGGAAACTCATGGTGTCACCCCCCCTGGATTTCCTCCATACAATGCCAAACAGATTCCTTAATAATGCCAGTTAGATAGCCTATTAACTATGCCACACACAGGAGCCCCATAACTATGCCACACACAGGAGCCCCATAACTTATGCAACACCAGAGCCCCATAACTTATGCAACACCAGAGCCCCATAACTTATGCAGCACCAGAGCCCCATAAATTATGCCACACCAGAGCCCCACTATTTATGCCACACATACAGGTGCCCAATAATTATGCCACAGACACACAGGTGCCCCATAATTATGCCACACAAAAGAGTCCCTTAATTACGCCACACAAAAGTGTCCCTTAATTATGCCACACATGGGGCCCAATAAATATGTCACACACAAGTGCCCCATAATTATGCACACACAGGAGCCCCACGAGGTGACAATCTTACAATTATAGATACCAGTAATATTGTGCCATTCAGATCCCAGTAGTATTGTCCCACTCAGAGCCCAGTAATAGTGTGCCACTCAGAGCCCAGTAATAGTGTGCCACTCAGAGCCCAGTAATAGTGTGCCAGTCAGATACCAGGAATATTGTGCCATTCAGAGCCCAGTAGTATTGTCCCACTCAGGGCCCAGTAATATTGTGCCAGTCAGATACCAAAAATATTGTGCCATTCAGAGCCCAGTAATATTGTGCCAGTCAGATGCCAGTAATATTGTGCCAGTCAGAGCCCAAAAATATTGTGCCACTATGAGCCCAGTAATTTTGTGCCAGTCAGAGCCCAGGAATAGTGTGCCAATCAGAACCCAGTAATATTGTGCCAGTCAGAGCCCAGTAATATTGTGCCAGTAAGAGCCCAGGAATATTGTGCCAGTCAGATACCAGTAGTATTGTCCCACTCAGAGCCCAGTAATATTGTGCCACTCAGAGCCCAGTAATAGTGTGCCAGTCAGATACCAGGAATATTGTGCCATTCAGAGCCCAGTAGTATTGTCCCACTCAGAGCCCAGTAATATTGTGCCAGTCAGATACCAAAAATATTGTGCCATTCAGAGCCCAGTAATTTTGTGCCAGTCAGATACCAGGAATATAGTGCCAGTCAGAGCCCAGGAATAGTGTGCCAGTCAGAACCCAGTAATATTGTCCCAGTCAGAGCCCAGTAATATTGTGCCAGTAAGAGCCCAGGAATATTGTGCCAGTCAGATACCAGTAATATAGTGCCAGTCAGATACCAGGAATATTTTGCCAGTCAGATACCAGTAATATTGTGCCAGTCAGATACCAGTAATATAGTGCCAGTCAGATACCAGTAATATTGTGCCAGTCAGAGCCCAGTAATATAGTGCCAGTCAGAGCCAAGGAATATTGTGCCAGTCAGAGCCCAGGAATATTGTGCCAGTCAGAGCCCAGGCATATTATGCCTGTCAGATACCAGGAATAGAGTGCCAGTCAGAGCCCAGTAATAGTGTGCCAGTCAGAACCCAGGAATATTGTGCCAGTCAGAGCCCAGTAATATTGTGCCAGTCAGATACCAGTAGTATTGTCCCACTCAGAGCCCAGTAATATTGTGCCACTCAGAGCCCAGTAATAGTGTGCCAGTCAGATACCAGGAATATTGTGCCATTCAGAGCCCAGTAGTATTGTCCCACTCAGAGCCCAGTAATATTGTGCCAGTCAGATACCAAAAATATTGTGCCATTCAGAGCCCAGTAATTTTGTGCCAGTCAGATACCAGGAATATAGTGCCAGTCAGAGCCCAGGAATAGTGTGCCAGTCAGAACCCAGTAATATTGTCCCAGTCAGAGCCCAGTAATATTGTGCCAGTAAGAGCCCAGGAATATTGTGCCAGTCAGATACCAGTAATATAGTGCCAGTCAGATACCAGGAATATTGTGCCAGTCAGATACCAGTAATATTGTGCCAGTCAGATACCAGTAATATAGTGCCAGTCAGATACCAGTAATATTGTGCCAGTCAGAGCCCAGTAATATAGTGCCAGTCAGAGCCAAGGAATATTGTGCCAGTCAGAGCCCAGGAATATTGTGCCAGTCAGAGCCCAGGCATATTATGCCTGTCAGATACCAGGAATAGAGTGCCAGTCAGAGCCCAGTAATAGTGTGTCAGTCAGAACCCAGGAATATTGTGCCAGTCAGAGCCCAGTAATATTGTGCCAGTCAGAACCCAGGAATATTGTGCCAGTCAGATACCAGGAATATTGTGCCAGTCAGAGCCCAGGAATATTGTGCCAGTCAGATACCAGTAATATAGTGCCAGTCAGAGCCCAGTAATATTATGCCAGTCAGATACCAGTAATATAGTGTCAGTCAGAGCCCAGTAAGTGTGCCAATCAGAGCCCAGGAATATTATGCCAGTCAGAGCCCAGTAATAGTGTGCCAGTCAGAGCCCAGGAATATTATGCCAGTCAGAGACCAGGAATATTATGCCAGTCAGATACCAGGAATATTATGCCAGTCAGAGCCCAGGAATATTATGCCAGTCAGAGCCCAGGAATATTGTGCCAGTCAGATACCAGTAATAGTGTGCCAGTCAGATACCAGGAATATTATGCCAGTCAGAGCCCAGGAATATTGTGCCAGCCAGATGCCCAGTAATATAGTGCCAGCCAGAGCCCAGTAATATTGTGCCAGTGAGATACCAGGAATATTATGCCAGTCAGAGCCCAGGAATATTGTGCCAGCCAGATGCCCAGTAATATAGTGCCAGCCAGAGCCCAGTAATATTGTGCCAGCCAGATGCCCAGTAATATAGTGCCAGCCAGAGCCCAGTAATATAGTGCCAGCCAGAGCCCAGTAATATTGTGCCAGCCAGATGCCCAGTAATATAGTGCCAGCCAGAACCCAGTAATATTGTGCCAGCCAGATGCCCAGTAATATAGTGCCAGCCAGAGCCCAGTAATAAAGTGCCAGCCAGAGCCCAGTAATATTGTGCCAGCCAGATGCCCAGTAATATAGTGCCAGCCAGATGCCCAGTAATATAGTGCCAGCCAGATTCCCAGTAATATAGTGCCAGCCAGAGCCCAGTAATATTGTGCCAGCCAGATGCCCAGTAATATTGTGCCAGCCAGATGCCCAGTAATATAGTGCCACTCAGAGCCCAGTAATACAGTGCCAGCCAGAGCCCAGTAATATAGTGCCAGCCAGATGCCCAGTAATATAGTGCCACTCAGAGCCCAGTAATATAGTGCCAGCCAGAGCCCAGTAATATAGTGCCAGCCAGATGCCCAGTAATATAGTGCCAGCCATAGCCCAGTAATATAGTGCCACTCAGAGCCCAGTAATATAGTGCCAGCCAGATGCCCAGTAATATAGTGCCAGCCAGATGCCCAGTAATAAACTGCTGGTTTCAAGCCACCCTCCTCCCCCCCCTTCCCCATCACTTACCGAAGCTGCTCTTTGCTCCCAGACGGACGCCTCCTCCGTGCAGTCTTCTCTTCCCTCCTGCACGGAGGAGGGAAACACAGTCACCGGATGTGAAGTAACGTCACATCCGGTTGCTGTGATTTTTTCTTTTTTCCGGCGGCCGCGTCCAGCGGATGCGGCTTCCAGAAAAAAGAAAAAAAAGTTAAGCAGCGCGATGCGGGCGGGGGGTGCCGGCAGCACGGGTGTCACCCCCACTGGAGGTGTCACCCGGTGTGGTCTGCCCCCCCGCCCCCCCCTCGGGACGCCACTGCCCACACACACACTAATTATTTAGTGCAACTGTCTAAGAGCTCTGTGCATAAATGGCATTTGAGCAGCAAATTACAGAAACACAAGGTATTTTGGAGAAATTATATCTTAACTAACCAATGTACAAATTGACAATACACACCCAAATACTAGCAGAGATAATAATGTTAAATCAAAGAATATCTTATAAGTCTAAAAAAAATGGCTAGAGGGCTGCAAAATGAAGTAAAATGTGGGTAAGAGTAGGACAAGTGCCCTGCAAGCAAATGTGGATAGGGAAATAACTTAAAATAACATAAAATACATACAAATTACAAATACAGCTGAGCCATAAAATTGCACTAGATGGAATCTTTAATTTTAGCTTTGGAAAAACATAAATCTAAATCTAAAGCATGGCTGCCAGGAGGATGAACAGAATTATCCATTTGAGAGAGGGTTGGAGTGCAGGGTATTCTCTTCCATTTTATACTAAGTGACCCATAGGTTGAGTAGACGGTGACCGAGGCGGTGTAGGTGGAAGCGGTGCTGGAGGAGGAGGAGGTAGCCAGTGTGCTGTAAGCACAGTATTGAACTGTTCTATTTGACTCTCAAATATGAAGTGCACCGCAAGACGCAAATGTACTATTTAGCACCCAAAACAATTAGAATTTTTCAAAGTGCGCTGTAAGCACAGTATTGGACTGTTCTATTTGACTCTCAGATATGAAGTGCACCGCAAGACGCAAATGTACTATTTAGCACCCAAAACAATTAGAATTTTTCAAAGTGTGCTGTAAGCACAGTATTGGACTGTCCTATTTGACTCTCAGATATGAAGTGCACCGCAAGACGCAAATGTACTATTTAGCACCCAAAACAATTAGAATTTTTCAAAGTGCGCTGTAAGCACAGTATTGGACTGTTCTATTTGACTCTCAGATATGAAGTGCATCGCAAGACGCAAATGTACTATTTACCATCCAAAACAATTAGAATGGGGACTCTATTTTGGTTTATAGAAAGCCAAAAGCATTACATGTATTCCATAAACCGAAAGTCTATAAACCGAAAGACATTCGGTTTATAGACTTTCGGTTTATGGAATACATGTAATGCTATTGGCTTTCTATAAACCGAATCTCTTTCGGTTTATAGACTTTCGGTTTATACAATACCAATAGCATTACATGTATTCCATAAACTGAAAGAGATTCGGTTTATAGACTTTCGGTTTATAGAAATCCCATAGCATTACATGCATTCTATAAAATGAAAGTCTATAAACCCAAAGAGATTCGGTTTATAGACTTTCGGTTTATAGAAAGCCCATAGCATTACATACAATGCTAGGTGCTTTCTATAAACCAAAAGTCTATAAACCAAATTTCTTTTGGTTTATAGACTTTAGTTTTATAGAATGCATGTAATGCTATGGGCTTCCTATAATCCGAAAGTCTATAAACCGAAAGAGATTCGGTTTATAGACTTTTGTCTATAATTAAGTAACTTTGAAAGATACATTTAAACCTTCAGGTTACACGAATGTAACCATTCGTATTACAACAGTGCCATCTACTGGCCAAACGTAACATTAACTGCCATTGAACATACTTTCATTTTATAGAATGCATGTAATGCTATGGGCTTTCTATAATCCGAAAGTCTATAAACCGAAAGAGATTCGGTTTATAGACTTTTGGTTTATAGAAAGCCCATAGCATTACATGCATTCTATAAAACGAAAGTCTATAAACCGAAAGAGATTCGGTTTATAGACTTTCAGTTTATAGAAAGCCCATAGCATTACATACAATGTATATGTATGTAATGCTATGGCTTTCTGATTGGCTGGCCTGCAGCCATTCAAAACGCGCCATTAATTCTCCGAACCCTGAACTCCAACCCGAACATACAGGGAAATGTCCGTGTTCGGGTCCGGGGTCCAAAACCCGTAATGTTTGGTACGAACCCGAACAGTACAGTTCGGGTTCTCTCAACACTACTTGCTATCATACCTGGGAGACCATAATTTCCCATGCTTCCAGCAAACAACTTCTCTATCTTCCCTTTGTCTAAATAACTTAGTGAGGCTTTTTGGTTATAGGAGCATAAAAATAGATATGCCATAACATCCCCACACCATGCACATCTGTCACTGCTGTAGATACCATTTCCCTTAACTCTTCCATTGGATTAGGTCTATTTTGACCAAAGTGAAACTCCTCATGCAGTGAAGCTGTTTAATCTCACCGTGATCTCAGTTGAGATGCAATGCTTTGAGCTGCCATTACATGTCACCAAGTATTTGGTAATAACACATGCATAGTAACTGGCAGGTTCCATGTCCCTTCTGTTAGCAACATCAATGCATTTCCCATGTAGGTAGTGCTGAAAAGGTAGAAATCACATGTTTTAACATGAAGATTTTTTCTTTTAAAAAATACAGAGTCTACTCAATAAAGAGAGAATTACAGGGAATTGAGACAGGAATTTCAAACTTAAGGCCAAAGTAGCTGAGTTGGAAAAATTCTCCCATGCAGCAGCATTGGAGAATTTTTATAGCACATTGGCCTAAGGCTTGAAATTCCCATTTCAATTCCCTGCAATTCTCTCTTTATTGAGTAGAACCGTATGTGTTTTAAAAAATAAAACCTTCATCCTTTACAGTTTCCTATGCTATGCTGTGTATTGGAATGGGTTTCGTGCATACAATTCATCTTACATTTGAGTGTGAGACAGTGGTGTGTTTAGGTTTTGTTTTGCCCTATTCCTGACTAAACTCATGCACTCCCAACCCTAATTTGTTGCTCCTCTTCCTCTCCAGGTTGCACTACTTCCTTGTAATACCTTACCACGATACAAATTGTCCTCAAATACCTTATAACAGCCCCAGATTGCCTCTACATCCCTGTCAGTGCACAATTGATCTGACATACCTTTACCTCAACATCCCTTTTCATTGCACCATATTGCCCCCGCATCCTTTTCACACAGCCCCAGATTGCCTCTACATCCCTGTCAGTGCACAATTGATCTGACATACCTTTACCTCAACAACCCTTTTCATTGCACCATATTGCCCCCACATCCTTTTGCACAGCCCCAGATTGTTCCCTAGTAAACTAGTAGAGGCAGCCCAGATTCTGTGCACTTATAAATCTATACATATTAAGGCAGACACGCATTCACATCTTAAATCGGAAAAGAAACTAAAAAAAACAATTCCCTTTAATGTTTTGCAGTATCAGTTTGTTATCTTAATTTTTGGAAGTTTGCTGGGGGAAAAGGGCACTAAACACAAACTGGTTAATAATGTTTATTTGTAATGAGAATGTCAGTGTTGTCCAAGTAAACAAGTAAATATTCCCTATTTACCTTCATTTACACTTGCCTGTTCGGTTTGCTCATGCTATATTAAATGGCTTCAAGGAAAAGGTAATTAGTGTGATGTGTTCCTCTTGCATTTTACAGCTGGGGATAGGTTGAACTTAAATTGAATATGTAAAAATCTGTAGAAATGTCATCTGGAACCTTGGCAATTCTTACACAGCAATCAAAACACAATTTTGTTCATCATTGTGATTGACTGCATACATTACAAAGAAGGGTGGGGGATAAACACTGTTTGCATACAACAATACAACTTGTATGACCTGGAATGGGAAAATACAGAACAAGCATTTGTTATAATATCACTTTAGTTTTCTCACATTATATCATCAAAATTATTATCAGTGGCACTTTAATCACATTTCATAAAATAATATAAACACAAAGTTCAGTATAAAATGCAAGCCTGTTTGCTTCACTAGTTGTTATTTATTAAATTATTTGCAAAAAAATATTATAATTCTGATTATTTTAGCTAGTACAATGGATAATAGGGGCCACACTGATTCACTCTTAAAATATATTATTACATACAATCCTACAATTTTCCCCCTTCAACCTAATCACATATCACTTTACTTGGTTTGACAGATTTGGTCTATTTTAGTGGATGGTACTTAATTTCTGAAAAAGTAGTTTGCTTAGTCCATTATTAATATCCATATGTACTTCTCATCATCTGTAGCAATAAAAAGTACATGCCAACATATGTATTTTGGTATCAGAGGCTACCATATGCATACCCCCCAACGTTTTTGCAGGACAGTGTCGATTCAGAGTGGTTAGAGTGTGCATAAGGGTTCAAGTTAGGGTTAGATTTAGGGTTAGGAGAGGGGAGAAAAAGTCACTAGAGGAGAAAATAGTTTGGACTCCCCCACTATATTATTGCCCTATAACTTAAAAAAAAAAAAAACAGAAAAGCCTGGCATATTTTTAAACTCAGGACAAAATTTCGAAATGATTTAGATGGGGTCTTTTTTTACCATTTGTAATTGTGTATAAGACCTTTCAAATCAAAGGGGTTAAGGACACTCATGAGTAAGGAAGTTGTTATTTATATTTCATGACGTGGCAACATCTTTACTGAGACTACGCTAAAACAGTACTGTTGTAGGCTTCTGAAATAGGAGTAGGCTCCGCAATGCAGAAGGTAAGACAGACACACCCCTGTTTATTTTTTCTAGACATAGAGCCTGCCCGTTGGCGTGCGGATGTCCCGGACCTTCGGTAAGTTACAACTGTAACTGTAAGTGCTTCTCCTAGTGTGCAGGCTTGAGTGAGGTATATGCTGTCTATTAAGACATTTGTACTGTAGACTGTACTTGTAGACTGTACAAGATAAGTGAGAAAAAGTGGAACAAAGTAACGCTTCACCCACTGGACCCATTGTGTGGGGTTTTCCTGTAAAAATGATTTGTATGTAATGTCAAAACTTTCTTGCTTGTTCATTTTCTTGCTGAATATAAGTTTCTGGAATACCGTAACAAAGTACATACCACATTTTCAATAATGTGCAGATGTGAGCTAAGTTAAAAAGGCTAACTGACAGGACAATTTAATATTATGGACAATCTTTTAACCCCTTCATGACCAGACTGTTTTTGGAATGTTGTGCGTTAATGACGAGGCTGTTTTAACACTTCTGAGGTGTTTGTGTTTAGCTTTAATTTTCTTCTTTGTTGGTTGCTGTACTCACACATATTATACATTTTTTTTTTTCAGGACAAGAAGGGCTTTCTTTTCATGACAATATTTTGTTCATATCATTTATTGTATTGTGAAAAAAATAGTAAAATATGGTTAAAATTAAAAAAAATAAACACTTTTCCTGACTTTTCTTTGTAAATTCTTTTATTAAGCTCCAAAAGCTAATGACAAAACCTGCTAAATAGATTCGACTATAGGTCCTGAGTTCAGAAATACCCAATGTTTATATGTTTTTTTGCTTTTTTTTTTTGCACGTTTTAGGTTAATAAATACAAGTAGCATATAGCTGTTTCAAAACCATTTTTTTTAAAATTAGTGTTAGTGACACTGTAACACCAATATCGTTCATGAATCGCTGAATAACCCCCCACATGTACACATTTTTTATAAAGTAGACATCCCAGGGCATTCAACCTGGGGTAATTTGACACTTTTCACTCTGTCATTTTACCACCAAACTTTGACAAGTTTTGACGTAAAAATTTTGTGTGTGTTTTATTTCCACACACTTTGAAACTTAGGTATGAATTTAAAGGGGCTGTTCTATTTTATTGCCAAACAAAACCCCAATATATGTTCAGCAACTTCCCCTGAGTATAGCGGTACCCCACAGGGAAAAATTAAGGATACGGTTATTGCAGCTTTAAAACGTGTATTTATTATGTAATGCTTGTGACTACATTTCCTATCATGCTCAGACAGCCAAAAGCTACCGTAGCAGAATAGGAAATGTAGTCTATAGTAGGAAGCAACAATTTTTGCTATCTTTGCTATCCTGCAGCTGCATGGATCATATATCCAGCTGCTGCGGGCCCCTATCTACCGCTGGGGGCCAATGAAAAGCACTGGCCCCACTATCAGTCTTTTTAAAAAACATAAAATATCTCTAGAGGACTACAGACAGACATAACATGTCATTGGTCCTCTACGGAATAACTTCTTATTTTTATACAAATTATTATTATTATTTTTAATTTTTTGATTTATTTAATTTTTAATTTTTTTACATTTTTTTATTTCTATTTAACTCTAACCTTAACCCTATGGTTAGGGTTAGTACAAACCCTAATTCTAACTATAGAATTATGGTTTGAATGAACTCTAACCCTAACCCAAGAGTTAGGATTAGCACAATAGAAAAACAAATGTTTCTTTGTTATTAAAAAAAATACTTTGGGGGGGCTGGTTGTTAGTGGGGGGACCAGGGGGAGACTTGACACACTATATTTAGTCTCTACCTGCCCCACGATCACCGTGGAGCAGGGAGAGACTATAGCTGTCAAAGCAGGCACCTGCTTTGACAGCTATTAACATCCGGGCGCTGTGATTGGCTGTCACAGTGCCCGGATGTTTCCGGGGGGTCCTCAACCGACATGGCTGAAGTGTCTCGGTATCGAGACACTCAGCCATGTCTTTGTTAGCGCGATCGCGGTATGCCAGCGTGCATACCGCGATCGGACCCGCATGACGGTCCTGGACCGTCATCGGTCACGAAGGAAGATTTCCCTATGACGGTACAGGACTGTCATCGGTCGCGAAGGGGTTAATAACATTCAGTTGCACAAACACCTTATTCAACATATTTCAAACATATTTTATGTTCTTGTCTGGTTTAGAAAACTAGCAAATTAATAAACATTAACCCAAATTATTTGAAAAAAAGTTGTGAATCTTAAGAAATTGTGTACAAATAAGTTGATATGGTGATTTCCAGAGATGAGAACGGAGCTCTATCCTGTTTATTTTTTCTAGATGTGGAATTCCAGGCAACCATTTTATTTGAAAAGTCAGTGCACCTGTAATGTTGTTATGTGATTTGATTATGCTGAAATATTGTAATGGCACTAGACTTCAAATCAAGGCTCTCAGGCACAGTGTCATTGAGCATGCCAGAAGCAAGTTATTGAGGCTGTAGAAGATGTAGAAAGGCTTTTCAAGATGTGCAGATGATAAAACATAAATCTATGCATCCCGCAAGTTGACAGTTTTCAAATTTAAAAGACTGCAATTCCCACTCACAGTGTGTATGACTCTATCAATTTATAAAAAAAAAACCTTAATAGGTTGCAATAGATATAAAAGTTATGATTAATGTTATTTAGAATAGTCAAGCATTAAAAACCAAATAACTTATTAATATTAATGTCGGGGGTTGATATGGGTGTTAGATCATCAACAGTGCACAAAATAATCAGTTTCTCTATCCACTTGAAGAATATATACTCATATAAAGTAGGGCAATGCAATTTAAATATTTACTGTATTTGCTGACGACCCCCACCCTCAAACTTTGGATATGAAAATAGGAGAGAGAAAAATGCATTATTGCGTCCACATTATTGCTTCCACAGAATTGTGAGTCTGCCTGCAATATGCCCCCATACTTGCCAGTGCACTCCCAGAACTGTCAATCTGTACCCAGATTTGCCAATCTGCCGATACACTTGCTAATGCATCCTCAGACTTGTTAATTTGCCTGCAGACCTGCCAATGCGCCCTAATACTTGCCAGTCTGTCACCACACTTACTACTATGCCCCCACATTTGCCATTTGCTCCAAAAACTCTCCCTGGGGCCTAGTGGGGCAGCCATAGGATGTCTGTGTGCCGCTCAGTGCTACTCAAAAATACTGCCAGGACTTCACGTGACCCTGACATTCCGTAATGGAAGCCCCCGGTGTAAGTGTCCAGGAACATTGGAGTATATGTGTGCACCAACCACCTGCAATGAGGATCCAGGACTACTACAGTTCTGTGTTGGACCTAGATCCTAGTTTTATAGTGAAAACTCTGTTTGAAGTCTGGTTATAAGACAAACCTCAAATTTAAGATGAGAGGACTTTTTCAGGACATTTTCTCTGAAAAAACTGAATACGGTATTGTATAAGGCCGACAACATTTGGCCTAGGGGCAAAAACAATTTAGTGGCCCATGGTGCAACCTCATTAGCCCACCCATTATCATCCAAACTAGTTAAAAATAGACAGAGCTGCTAACAGATAAGGTACAGAGATATACAGACACGACAGTTGCACAGACATATATGACACAGAGACAGTCAGACAGAGCAGAGGTTGGGCCAGAATGCATTTTTATCAAGTGTTAGATATTGCCCCTTCTCCACCTCAAAATGCAAACACATTTTTCTCTAATGTTCCTAATTTACTTGAAATTTTGCTTACACAATGTATTGATCATTCTCAATCATTTTCTATAATCTACATTCACAGTAAAACATGTTCAGATGATGCAGCCCCTTTAAATCCTGATCCACACTTAGCCATGACACTAATGTGTTTGTATTTATTTCTTGTTCTATTTTTTTTTTTTTTTTTTTTATTATTTCTGTTTTCAATGCTATGTAAACTTAGAAATGTTTCACAAATGAAAAATTATAAAATCTCCAAAAGGTGTTGCAATTGAAGGGAAGTAAATAATGAAACTAAATATGCCATATTATATGTCAAAAAATACAATATTGGCATTATCCCAAAGTTTAATCAGAGAAATGTGTACATTGATTTACAAACATAAGTGTCATTTTTGCTCGTGATTTTATAAAACTATTAATTCTTATGGGAGAAAAGATCCACAAAAGGCTAGAATCTAGATGACCACTCCAAGTTTGGGATGGGACAAAGAAGGGAACAAATGTGAAAAGTGAAAATGCATTCACATCCCAAAAACATAAATAAAAAATTGCACAAGCTAAACATTTAAACACAGCTTACTGCATTGGAAAGTCCTTGTTTATTTCTCAAAATCTGCCAAACAGCAGATTCACTTGAATCTGTCTTCCTTTGTGAATTTATAGTTTCCAGGGATGGAGAAAGAACCTTTGGTAAAATGGGATGTGTTTATTGAGTATTATTTATTTGAACACTTGGTAATCTTTCACATTTATCAGGTTCTCCAAAAAAGTTCAGGATGTTTTCCAAATTCATGTTCAGCCATTTGGATGCATTGACCATTCATACAGTATAGCAGCTAGACTGTTTGAAAAATTATTTATAGTCAAAGTGAAGATTACCTTAATCAGGATCATCATTGCAAAATAATCAGTGTGTAGCTCTTCTCCTATTATAAATATTAATCAAGCATAGTGCTATGGTTCTTGTAATCAATGCCATACAAGATAGCAGTCCAGCATGCAATATATGCCCCTGATTTTTTGTGTGGTACTTTGCATAATTATGCAATTGGTTTATTTGTTGGTTTCAGATACAGAAAATGGTGTATTCCTTCCAGTGATGTTTGTTTCTGGAAAACCTGGTTGTTACCATTGCAAAATCTTGCTGCATTCTTCTCATGATGTGCGAGTTTATATGATCATCTGTGTGGTCAGCCCAACTAGCCCAAAAACAGAGCTTGAATTTTTTACACCTGCATGTGCCCCTGTTATTCAAGGCATACCAATAGTAAGTTGGCCCCTTAGACTCCATTATGTTCATTATTTTTTTTTATATATACATTTTTGATCCAAAGTTTTTTTGTAGTACATACATACATGTAGGTATAAAATTTACATTTATCCTTGGTCAACAATGTGCAATAAATATTATCATAATTTATAGTCATACACTACATTCATCGGAGGCCAGGGTCTATCATTCCGATATAATACAATACAAATACAAACAAGAACATTAGGCGTGTTCCTGGAGAGAGGGGCGAGGGGTACAGGGAGGAACCCCTAGCAGGCAAATACATTATATTCACTATTAAATGATATTGCTTAATATTGTTGAATATTTGTTGTAGGCAAATCATCTTCAAGTTTATAAAAAAGCTATATGGTGGGATATATTAACTGAAAAGCAAATTGGGGTGAACTGTCAATTGATTTGAAAACCAATATAACTTTGTAATAATTTAATGAAGAGAATAATTCAGGATTAGATTTGCCATTTTATCCAGTAAATTCCTGAGAGTTGAGTCAATGAACCAACTAAACAAAAATAAAGCGACCCAGTGCGAGATGGAGAAATAAAAAAATTATAATATAGACAAATACATAAAAAACAAAAAGTGCTCTTAGGATCAAACTGTGACCGTAATACACCTTTTTAGTGAGTATATATATATACTGGTGAATCTCTGTAAGAGATTAACGTGTGTGTGGATCTCTTATCCAAAGAACAGGGAGATTCTGTTTGTCCCCCTCAAGGGGATGCACTTACAGACTCCCAGAGATAAAAAGGTACTTCAGAAGGGTCTTGATGTAGTCAGACTTCAGAGGTGTTGTTCTCAAAGAAATGAGGGGGACAAACAGAATCTCCCTGTTCTTTGGATAAGAGATCCACACACACGTTAATCTCTTACAGAGATTCACCAGTATATATATATTCACTAAAAAGGTGTATTACTGTCACAGTTTGCTCCTAAGCGCACTTTTTGTTTTTTATGTTTTTGTCTATGTTATATTGTTGTGTGGTTTAGGGACACACTACCTAAGTGCTGCTAAGAGCTTTTGAATACAGCGCTGGGTACACTTTTGTTTTTTGAAAAAAATTATAATGATTGCATGTATTAAAATAAAAATGAGTGTCCCAGAATTCGTTTATCAATCTAATATACCAGTCAGCTATTTTCAGTGCTTTTGGATTTGGGTACATCATACAATTATTAATGGCTTGTTCGTGTCCAATTCCCAGCAAAAAAAGCATACATCAGACAAATTTAGGAATTACATTTTTGTTAAAAAAGACTTATAGCTATAAATCTGACATATCTTCAAGAAAAATAGTATTCTGGTAAAAAACAATAAATCTTAGTTGGAAAGACATTAAAAGCATATATAAATAAATATATATATATATATGATGTACACCAATTACTACCACCATTAGTAAGTTAAAAGGACTCGCATTGATTCTGCTTGGGCTTCTTACATCCACAGTGTCCAGGTTAACCGTCATTGGTCTAGGTGCCCTCTTTTACAGAACTTCCTAAATGTGAAATAAACTTCCAGAATCCATAACATCTTCTAGAACTGTAAATTCCCTAAAATGACTACCTTCACAAATATTGTTTATTAAATGTTTATCTTTATGGTGTATGCTACATTCTTCTGGACTTACTTGCATGAATATGTATTTTGTTTTCCACATGCTCAAATGTGTAACATTGTATTAAATATGCTCCCCAGGATGTACTAAAAATGAGCAAAATCTTAGTATAGTCTTCCTGGTAAAAACACTTTATTAATAATGTATCCTACATGTTCCTGAAGTTTTTTTTCTGTTCAGAAGAAGGGTACAGTAAACATGACATTTAAACATTATTTTATTGTTATTTTGTATTATGTTTTCATCAAGTTAAAACTCTCTCAAACCTCTTAATGGCAAATAGTATAAAGCAAGTTTTTTGAAAAAGCTGTTAATGATTAGTGGATATTTTCTGCATCATTAGCTAAACAGTAGGTCATTTTTGTATTTCTCTGTTCTGGTCTTATGGTAATGCTAATAACAATCTGCCTCATGTATATTAATTCATCCTAGATTTTATTTCTGTATTCGAAATACAATTATTAATCTTTATTTTACAGATTAACAAGATCCAAGAAGAGTGGCCCACCCCCACCATATTTGAACGTACTCTCAGGGGAAACAGCCATGCATTCTCTGAAGTTTAAGCCTGTTTCATAATGTGGTATATCACCAAACATAATATATATATATATATATATATATATATATATTTATATATTTATATATTCTGTCTACTTAACAGATATTCAATAAGAGAGAAAAACACAGTAACATACAAAAAATCACAGTCCAACACACAATACCACATTCTCCCAAGACTAACCTTAATCCTAGTTTTCAACCAAAATACCTATTATAACCCATCACAGATCACAGATTGCCCCATGCATCCAGGAGGCAGGCAAGGCAGAAAGAGGCTGAATTCAGATTGTTCATTCAACAGGTTTATTGAATGGCTTGTTCGGTCATTAGAGGTGTGCCCTCATTAACATATCAAAAAACAAATGTTGTACAGGAGCATTGACAACAGTTTGTCATGCCACCACATTCCCTAGCTTTAACCCCTTAAGGACAGAGCCTTTGAAACATTTTTGTCCTTTCTGGACAATGCCTATTTTAACATTTCTGTGCTGTTTGTGTTTAGCAGTAATTTTCTTCTTTGTCATTTGCTGTACCCACACATATTATATATTGTTTTTATCGGGATAAGAAGGGCTTTCTATGGATGCCATCTTTTTGATCATATCTTATCATATTATTAAAAAAAATAATAAAATATGGTAAAAAAAAAAAAAATACACAAATGTCTTTGTTTTTATTTGAAACAACTTCTCCTCATCGACAATAGCGAACGAAAAAACATGCTAAATAGATTCTACTATTTCTCCTGAGTACAGGGATACCACCCATGCATAGGTTTGTTGGGTTGTTTGGGGGCTAAAATGCCAAATTTGTGAGGTGCAGTTTTTTGTTTTCCAACTTGAAATTTTTACATGCAGACAGCCTGCACCCATGTCCCATTTGGGACATATTTGAAGCCAGCTAGTGTATTTTACCCCATCAACCCATATATTTTTTAAAAGAAGACACCTTAGGCTATCTCAAATGGTGGTATTTTTACACTTTCCATGCACTAATTCTACCACCAGCCTTTGTCAAACTTTGTGGTAGTAATTTTTTTGTGTTTTTTTTCCACAAACCTTGTACTTCAGACATGAATTCACAGATTTTGGTATGTGTCACTGCCAAATAACACCCTAATAAGTGTTCAGCAACATCTCTTGAGTACAGGGATACCACCCATGCATAGGTTTGTTGGGTTGTTTGGGGGGTAAAAGGCCAAATTTGGTAGGTGCAGTTTTTGGTTTTCCAAATTAAAATTTTGACATGCAGACCGCCTGCACTCATGTCCCATTTGGGACATATTTGAAACCAGCCAGTTTATTTTACCCCATCAACCCATATATTTTTTAAAAGAAGACACCTTAGGCTATCTCAAATGGTGGTATTTTTACACTTTCGATGCACTAATTCTACCACTAGCCTTTGTCAAACTTTGTGGTAGTAATTTTTTTGTGGTTTTTTTTCACAAACCTTGTACTTCAGACATGAATTCACAGATTTTGGTATGTGTCACTGCCAAATAACACCCCAATAAGTGTTCAGCAACATCTCTTGAGTACAGGGATACCACCCATGCATAGGTTTGTTGGGTTGTTTGGGGAGTAAAAGGCCAAATTTGGTAGGTGCAGTTTTTGGTTTTCCAAATTAAAATTTTGACATGCAGACCGCCTGCACCCATGTCACATTTGGGACATATTTGAAACCAGCCAGTGTATTTTACCCCATCAACCCATATATTTTTTAAAAGTAGACACCCTACGCTATTTCAAATGGTGGTATTTTAACACTTTCCATGCACTAATTCTACCACCAGCCTTTGTCAAAGTTTGTGGTAGTAATTTTTGTGTGGTTTTTTTTCACAAATATTGTATTTTAGACATAAATTCACAGATTTTGGTATGTGTCACTGCCAAACAATAACCCAATATGTGTTCAACAACATATCCTGAGTACAGGGATACCACCCATGCATAGGTTTGTTGGGTTGTTTGGGGGCTAAAGGGCCACATTGTGAAGGTGCGCATTTTCAACTTGGAATATTGACGTGTAGTCAGCCTGAGCCCATCTTTCATTTGGGACTTTTTTTTAAGTAGGACAGTGTATTTTACCCCAAAAAGTATATATTTTGTAAAAGTAGACACCCTAGGCTATTTTAAATGGTGTTATTTTAACACTTTCCATGCACCAATTCTGCCACCAGCCTTTGTCAAAGTTTGTGGTAGTCATTTTATTGTGTATTTTTTCCCACATACATTGCACTTTAGACACAAATTCACATATTTCGGTATGTGTCACTGACAAACAATACAACAATATATGTTCAGCAACATCTCCCGAGCACAGGGATACCACCCATGCATAGCTTTGTCAGCTTTGTTAGGGGTTGAAAGGCTACATTTGAGAGGTGCGCTTTTTGATTTTCAAACTTGGAATTTGAACATGTAGAGCAAGGAAGGGGTTAATAGCTCTTATAAGAGCCTTTGTAGTACTGTACAAAAAAATTAACCCCTAAAAATGCACAGATAAGAAAAAAATTTCTGCTGTGCAGTGATCAGTGGCAGGGAAGGACAGTGTTAATACACTACACTATACAAAAGGTATGGCTTTTATAAAAGCCCTTGGGACTCACAATTTATTAACATTTTATTTAATTTATTACAATTTAAAAATTATGTTATACAGATCTGTCTCTTTCCCTCACTAAAACTCAAGTGAGGAGAGGGAGGCAGATCCATATGGGTCAGCACAATATTTACGAACCAGACGAATGGTGATGCTCATCTGAGAAATCACCAAACCACCTTTGCCACTGATCGGCTGTTACTGATCGCTATACACGCGTTCAGACAGCTTCAAAAGGAATACACGTAATCCCCTAGTGGGTATAATTAACCCCTAGTGAGTCTGACAAAAAAAATGCTGATAGCAAAAAAAAATCCTTCGGCGACTAGATTGCTCCATATGCGCTGCTTAGGCAGTGACCATATGCACTGCTTAGGCAGTGACCATATGTGCTGCTTAGGAAGTGATATACGGCAAGGAAGGGGTTAATAGCTCTTAAAAGAGCCTTTGATATACTGTAATAAATCAAAGTAAAAAAAAATAACCCCTAAAAAAATGCACAGACAGCAAAAAATGTGCTGCTGTGTAAGATCACTGCGTACACAGCGATCAATTGCAGGGAAGGGGTTAAATACTGGAAACGGCTTTTATAAAAGCCTTTGGGTCTCAATTCTATTAAATATATTATAATTAAAAACTTACATTATACAGCTCTGTCTCCCTCACTAAAACTCAAGTGAGAGGGAGGCAGATCTACACGGGTCAGATCAAATATTTACACATATTGATCTAACCAGACGAATGGTGATGCTCATCTGAGCAAACGCCAACCCGCCATTGTCACTTATCAGCTGTTACTGATCGCTATACATGCGCTCAGACAGCTAAAAAAATTTTTTTACGTTAAACGTAGTCCCCTAGCGGGTATAATTAACACGTGACGGGTGTAATAAAAAAGTTTTAAAAAAATTAAAAATGCTTCTGCAGCAAGATTGCTGCATTTGCGTCAGATCGCTGATTAGGCAGTGATCTACGGCAAGAAAGGGGTTAATCTCTCTTAAAAGAGCCTTTTTTTATACTGTAATGAATTACAGTAAAAAAAAATAACCCCTAAAAAATGCACAGACAGCAAAAAATGTGCTGCTGTGTATGATCACTGCGTACACAGCGATCAATGGCAGGGAAGGGGTTAAATGGCTTTTATAAAAGCCCTTGGTGTTTAAAATTTTATTAAATATTTTTTTTATTATTTTATTTTATTTTTTTACTTGATCTGATCTGTCTCTCTCCCTTACTAAAAGTAGTAAGGTGAGGGAGGCAGATCAATACTTGTCAAAGGCAATATTTACTAATATTGCCTTTGACAGTATGATAAGTGCTCATCAGAGCACTTACCATACATGCCTGCACACAGATCACATAGATCTGCTGTGCCGGCATCGATTGGCTCCCCCTAGAGCATCGGAAGTGAAATACTTTCACTTCCGATTCTCTTGCCATTAGAAGGGAAACGCTGCCTGTACAGGCAGCGTTCCCTTCTACTGAGCCGATGGGGTCGCTCAGGAGAGCGACCACCATCGGCTCTGGGGAGCAGCACGGTGTTGTAAAGTGCCTCGCTGGCGAGGCACTTTAACAACACCGGAGATGCTTAGAAAGCGAACGATCGTTCGCTTTCTAAGCACACGTGTGCAGCGGGCGCAGCCATTTTTAAATGGCTGCTACGATCACTCTGTGGAGTGATCGTAGCGCGCCCCTGCACATTTGGGGGGTGTTGCACAATGCCTCTACCTAGAGGCATTGTAGCAACACCGTTAGAGTAAAGAAAGCGACCGCTGGTCGCTTTCTTTACTCCATTTAGTGCATGACGTGCCAGGCACGTCAGCTGTCGGCAAGTCCTCGATTTGCCGTGACGTGCCTGGCACGTCACCTGTCGTTAAGGGGTTAAATTCTCTTGTGTTGCACATTTTCTAGCTATCCCCCCTCAAATACAGAAAACCTAGTGGGAGCAAAAAACCTTATAGGCAAAAATTCAAACCACTCTCCTCTGTAATATATTCTCTCAGCAACAGTTTTTTCTGCAATTTACCTAGGACTGTCACTTTACATTATTTACATATTTACATTACAATCTTGAATCCCCCCCAATGTAAGAAAACCCAGTGGGAGCGAAAAAAACATATTGGTGAAAATTAAACCCACCGTCCCTCGGAAGATATTCCCTCAGCGACATGAGTTTCCCTGCAATGTATTTTACAATATACATGACCCACAAATAACAATACATTTATCATGCAAAGTACAAGCATCAATTAAATTAAGTGGTGGTAATGAGGTGGTGGTAATGAAGCAGTGGTAATGAAGTGGTGGTCCAGGATTAAAGCAGTAAGATCTGTCATGGTTCTGTTGAATTAAAAAGAATAGAAGAAATGGGTTAGGTTTCCGGCATATTACATTACATTAACATTTATTTATATAGCACCAACAATTAACATAGCGCTAGGTACAGAGCATAGAATGGAACTACATACTAAGTTAGACAAACTAGAATATACTGGCGCACGAGGTAGAGAACCCTGCTTGCAAGCTTACAATCTAGAAGGAATGGGGTACATGAGTCACATTAGGGATTGAAGAGGTCAGAGGGATTGAAGCTGTAGTAACAGTAGTGTGGATGGGTGGCACTAGGTGGGAAAGGCCAAAGATGAATTGTGTGTGTTCCAGATAGGTGAGATCAGCTAGAGGTAAAGTGACCGGTATTCTAGTGGGTTGGGTAGTAAGCTTCTTTAAAGAGATAAGTTTTGAGGGACTTTTTAAAGTTTGAAAAGGAGGGAGAGAGCAGGATGCTCTGGGCAAGTGAGTTCCAGAGAGAGGGGGCAGCTCGGGAGAAATCTTGGAGACGCGAGTAAGAAGTGGTGATGAGGTTGGAGGAGAGTTTTAGTCCCATTGAGGAGCGCAAAGGTCATGCAGGGAGGTATCAGTTAACAAGGGAGGCAATGTACAGAAGGGCGGAGGAGTGGAGGGCTTTGTAGGTTAAAGACAACATTTTAAATGTTATCCTTGAGCAGACAGGGAGCCAGTGGAGGGCGTTGCAGAGAGGAGCTGCCAAATCAGACTGACGTGCAAGAAAGATGAGTCTGGCAGCTGTGTTTTGGATAGATTGCGGGGGAGACAGACAAGCCAGAGGTAGTCCAGTCAGGAGGCTGTTACAGTAGTCGAGACGATAGATCACAAGCGAGTGCACTAGTATTTTGGTGTTCTCTTTGCTGAGGAATGGGCCAATGCGCGTAATGTTCCTTAGGAGCAGCTGACAGGATTTGGCTAAACATTGAATATGAGGAATGAAGGAAAGTGACCCCAAGACATCGGACATGGTCAGCTGGTACGATTGTAGCATTTTCAACTGTGACTGTGAACCCAGGTGTAAGGACTGAGTTTGAGGGAGGGAACATATTCTATTCTGTTTAAGAAATGTTACGTTTCAGGTAGCGATCAGAGATCCAAGTGGAGATGGCCGATAGACACTCAACTACAAGTGACACTAGAGAAGGAGTGAGGTCAGCAGGAGAGGTAGATCTGAGTATCATTCCATGTACAGGTGGTATTTGAAACCAAAAGAGCAGATGAGTTCCCCCAACAGAGGTGGTGTACAGGGAAAACAACAGCAGGCCAAGGACTGATACTTGCGGAACACCAACAGAGAGTGGAACAGGCGACGATGTCACTCCAGCAAGCGATCCAAGAGAGTGCCATACCACCTATGCCAAATGAGGATAATCTGTTAGAAAGGAGGCAGTGGTCAACGGTGTCAAAGGCAACAGAGAGATCAAAGAGGATCATCACTGAGAAGTGGCCTTTAGATTTGGCAGAAAGAAGGTAATTTCATACTCTAGTGAGGGCTGTTTCAGTAGAGTGTAAGCGTCTAAATCCAGATTGAAAACGGTCAATTGGGTCATTGGCAGTCAGAAAGTCTGTTAGTTGTGAGCGCACTGTTCTCTCCAGCAACTTGGACACGAAAGGGAGAAGGGATAACGGACTGCAGTTAGATGGAAGAGTGGGGTTGAGGGAAGATTTTTTCAATACAGGTACGATTTGGGCTTGCTTGAAGGTTGACGGCACTATGTTGGTAGTGTCAATGTGCTCCGCCAGTCAGACCATATGCTTGCCAATAACATCTACCTAGAACGGCATATTATGATCACTGTATCTTCACATCAGTTTCATGATTTATTATTATTCTAATTTATTACCAACAACATTACTACCCATATCAAGTTCTGCAAAGGTCACATCCACAAGAAATCTTGCACAATATTTTGTGAACACACAAAAAGGGTCTGAAGACCTTAATGACTTGCCATAACTAGAACAACCACAAATTCTGTAGTTTCAGAAAAGATCTGAAAGGAGGATGTCATGCAAGAAAGCTTTCAAATGTTAAATAGGAATACAAAAAACAAACAAGTTTTCCCAGGTGTGGTGGGAACTCCCTCTGGAGACAGACAATATGAAGACAAAATTACACCTTTCAGTATTAAGAATGAGCAGAGGAACAATGTTACATAGACACAAGGAAGCAAAGTGTCTAAATACCTTGTAGGTTAGAAGGTAGATCCAAAGTGACTCACACCAGGCGAGCACTCACCTTGAAAATGGCACCCTGTGTGGCGAACCGGTCGGTGTTATTCCGAAGCAATAAATAAACACTTTTTGTATCATTACCTGTTGTGAGTCACTTTGGATATACCTTCTTACCTCTACAAGGTATTTAGACACTTTGCTTCCTTGTGTCAACTTAACTGCATTCCTCTGCTCAATCTTAACACTAAAAGGTTTCATTTTGTCTTCAAATATTAAATAGGGACTACACTCTAAATACAGTTTAAAAATCAGACACAACACCATATCTGCCTGATTACAGATTCCTAGGTATCCCTTGGTTGCGCAATTCAAAAATATATTGTTCTGCATTTGGTGCATGGTCTGTGGAAGCCTCAGAATTGACATGTCTAAATGTCACAGTGTACAGTCTAAAGCTATAAGGAGAAACACATCACTTCAGAGATAGAGGTTTGTTTAGACACCAACATATCTATGGCTGCACTCATGTCTTGGAGCTACAACTCCATGGCAGCTTGGAAATTTTTATTTAAGCTTAATAAAACAGAGTGATATCTTTTGAATGGTATACACTTGGAGCAACATTCAAAAGGTGCTATTATCAGGCAGAAGGTGTGTAGGAGCTGTGCCATCTCTGTCACAAGTATGCATTCCAGGGCAGGTATGTATATTTATATTTTTATGTGAAATATTATATTTACAGTGGATATAAAAAGTCTACACACCCCTGTTAAAATGTCAGGTTTCTGTGCTGTAAAAAAATGAGACAAAGATAAATCATTTCAGAACTTTTTCCATCTTTAATGTGACCTATAAACTGTACAACTCAATTGAAAAACAAACTAAAATCTTTTAGATAGAGGGAAGAAAAAATATGAAAATAAAATAATGTGGTTGCATAAGTGTGCACACCCTCTTATAACTGGGGATGTAGCTGTGTTCAGAATTAAGCAATCACATTCCAAATCATGTTAAATAGGAGTCAGCATACACCTGCCATCATTTAAAGTGCCTCTGATTAACCCCAAATAAAGTTCAGCTGCTCTAGTTAGTCTTTCCTGAAATGTTCTTAGTCGCATCCCACAGCAAAAGCCATGGTCCACAGAGAGCTTCCAAAGCATCAGAGGGATCTCATTGTTAAAAGGTATCAGTCAGGAGAAGGGTACAAAAGAATTTCCAAGGCATTAGATATACCATGGAACACAGTGAAGACAGTCATCATCAAGTGGAGAAAATATGGCACAACAGTGACATTACCAAGAACTGGAGCTCCCTCCAAAATTGATGAAAAGACGAGAAGAAAACTGGTCTGGGAGGCTACCAAGAGGCCTACACCAACATTAAAGGAGCTGCAGGAATATCTGGCAAGAACTGGCTGTGTGGTACATGTGACAACAATCTCCCGTATTCTTCATATGTCTGGGCTATGGGGTAGAGTGGCAAGACGAAAGCCTTTTCTTACAAAGAAAAACATCCAAGCCAGGCTACATTTTGCAAAAACACATCTGAAGTCTCCCAAAAGCATGTGGGAAAAGGTGTTAGGATCTGATGAAACCAAGGTTGAACTTTTTGGCCATAATTCCAAAAGATATGTTTGGCGCAAAAACAACACTGCACATCACCAAAAGAACACCATACCCACAGTGAAGCATGGTGGTGGCAGCATCATGCTTTGGGGCTGTTTTTCTTCAGCTGGAACTGGGGCCTTAGTTAAGATAAAGGGAATTATGAACAGTTCCAAATACCAGTCAATATTGGCACAAAACCTTCAGGCTTCTGCTAGAACGCTGAACATGAAGAGGAACTTCATCTTTCAGCATGACAATGGACCAAAGCATACATCCAAATCAACAAAGGAATGGCTTCACCAGAAGAAGATTAAAGTTTTGGAATGGCCCAGTCAGAGCCCAGACCTGAATCCAATTGAAAATCTGTGGGGTGGGGAAATCAGTTAAATTAGTTATGTATAGTATATACACGACACTCTTAAACAAAGAAGGGAATAGATGAATTCATTTATTTATTTATTTATTTCTCTCTTCTCTCTTCCCCCCCCCCCCTTTTTTCATCTCTTGTGCTTTATATCCGACCACTAAATTTATAAATATATATAAAATTAATGAAATATAATTTAGCTATGCATATTACAACATATAATTCTCCGTTTCGCTGCAAACCTAAGAGGCTCTACCATAAGCTTCTTTAAGCTTAGAAGGTGCCAAATGGCGCCGATGTTACTGAGACTGGTTAAGACGGTCTCTTGTCTTTTATGTTTATGTCTTTGTATTGTCTATGTGTGGGGAGGGAAGACCAGTGAGCACCCAGGACATTTCAAAATATGCAGTAAAGAATATGGTTAGATTCGCATCATTAAACACCCAAGGGCTCAACATCCCCCAAAAGAGATGGTATCTATGTGATCTGTTCCAGAAAGAAAAAATCCACGTAGCAATGGTCCAAGAGACGCATTGGAGAAAACAAGATAAACTAAGATGGAGTAACATCAAATATCCTACCGTTATATGTGCTTCAAAAGAACAAGAAAAAAAATGTGGAGTAGCAATCTTCTTCTCAAACACAGTAAAAGTAGAGATAAATTATCAAGATCTAGACGATGAAGGAAGATACATGATACTAGTCTGCTCAATCAATGATCATTGGTATACTCTGATAAACGTATATTTACCCAGTAAGCACCCGGTAAAACTTTTGAATTTGATATTAAAAAAGGCTGAACAGGTTAGTAAGGGAGAAGTAGTAATAGCAGGAGACTTCAACTGTGTACCTGATGCGGGATTAGACAGATATAATAAATCTAAAGGAGATTCAATAGATACAGGAGTGGCAAAAATAGCTAAATCCTTAAACTCGACAATGAGTAAGTTCAACCTGTACGATATATGGAGACTTAACAACCCAACAATTAGAGATTTCACCTTCTTTTCATGGCCTCACTCCTCTTATTCCAGGATCGACCTATTTCTGGGGCGTCCTAATTTATTACACAGAGTCAATAAAATTACAATCAATCCATGTATATGGTCGGACCATGATGTTGTGATTTTAGAACTTAAGGATGAGCAGCAAACTCGTACACGACCCTCCTGGAGATAAGAGGATTCCCTACTCCAAAATAAAGAAAACAGAGATTATTTACAAAAAATGACCCAGCTATTCTTCGAAGAAAATACTAAAGATGATTTAGACCCGCTAACTATCTGATGCACCTATAAAGCTGTAATGAGTGGGTATTGTATCAAATTAAAAGCTAGTGAAATAAAGAAAGCAGGATTGACGGTAGAAAGACTGTACATAGATTTTTATTATCTAACTAAAGAAGCAAAAAGGTGTCCATCATTGGAGAAACAAAAGGAAATTCAGAAAATTCAAGAAAATATCAAAATGAGAACCATTGACAAAATTAACAAAAATATGGAACGCTTAAAAATTAAATTCTATTCAACTGAAAACAAAGCGGACAAAAATTTAACAAATAAACTAAAAAGGAAAAGAGCTGTAAATAGGATTGACAAAATAATTGATGGAGACAGAACCCTCAGATCTCCGAAAGAAATAGGAGAAGCCTTTAAGATCTTTTATGAAAAATTATATAATCTTCCAGGGAAGGATAAAGAAGAAGAGATTAAAAAATACCTCAGTAAAAGTAATATTCCTAAGTTAACTACTAAACAAAAAGACTGGATAAACCAAGAAATAACAAAAGAAGAACTAGTCAAATCAATAATGAAGTTAGTCAAAAACAAAACACCTGGCCCGGATGGGTTTACAAATGGGTTTTACAAAATAATGCTACCTAGTCTGTCTAGCCAGTTAACAAATACATTTAATCAAGCTGTCAAAAGAACCTCTTTTCCATCAGAGATGCTAACTGCCAATATTCTACCAATTTTAAAACCTGGCAAGGATCCAACTGATATAAAAAACTACAGAACTATTTCACTGATTAATGTAGACGTTAAACTGTTTGCTTCTATCTTAGCAGAAAGACTGAAAAAGGTGGTGAATAACATAATCCATCAAGATCAAATAGGTTTTATTCCTGGTCGTTTACCAAGCAATAACATCCGTAGACTGATAGACACCCTGGATTCTGCATCACAGAGGAAGATCCCCTTCCTGACCCTGTCATTAGACGCAGAGAAAGCGTTTTACAGGGTCGGGTGGGGGTTTATGGGTCAATCCTTAGACGCTTTCGGATTAAATGGCTGGATTTATTCAGCTATTATGTCACTATATAAATCCCCCTCGGCCAGAATAGTAGGTACAAACATCTGTTCTGAATGGTTCCCACTCGCCAACGGGACTCGGCAGGGTTGCCCCCTATCCCCCATACTATACATCATGACTGCCGAAATACTAGCAATTAAGATAAGAGAAAATAGCTGTATAGAAGGATATCAGATACCAGGAGACACGCTAAAGATATCAATGTATGCTGACGATATCTTAGTTACGATAACAAATCCGGTCACTTCAGTCGATTACCTAATAGAAGAAATCACAAACTATAGCATTCATTCAAACTATAAGCTAAACTTGACAAAAACTACTGTACAATTCAATAATATCACCAAAAAAGATAAGGAATTGATCAAACAAAAATACAACTTTAACAATCCCAAAACCTTCCAATATCTGGGCGTCAAAATAACAAAGAACGCTGAAGAAATAGCAGAAGCTAATTTTATATCACTTCTAAAACAAACAAATATGGATCTCAAAAACTGGCGAAATGAGGAGATATCCTGGTGGGGAAGAGTAAATACTCTAACAGCATACGTATTACCAAAATGGATTTACCTCTTCCGTATGATCCCCCTCAAATACTCTAGAAGCTGGTTACAGATGCTTCAATCAGCATTTACGAATTTCGTATGGCACGGCAAGACACCAAGAATAAAAAAACAACCATTTCAAAGAAAACAAATAAGGGAGGGATGGGGTTTCCCCAAATAATTGATTACTATGAGGCCAGTCTAGTCATGCATATTGCACAAACCCAATTAGAAGACAACCTGTCAGAAGGCTGGTACAAAATAGAGGCAGACCAATGCGGTATAAAGAACTTAAGCCGGCTAATTTGGAACACAAAGAAAGGAGAATGGAAGAATAATATAATATTAACCCCTTAAGGACAGAGCCTTTGAAACATTTTTGTCCTTTCTGGACAATGGCTATTTTAACATTTCTGTGCTGTTTGTGTTTAGCAGTAATTTTCTTCTTTGTCATTTGCTGTACCCACACATATTATATATTGTTTTTATCGGGACAAGAAGGGCTTTCTATGGATGCCATCTTTTTGATCATATCTTATCATATTATTAAAAAAAAAAAAAATATGGTAAAAAAAAAATAAATACACAAATTTCTTTGTTTTTATTTGAAACAACTTCTCCTCATCGACAATAGCGAACGAAAAAACATGCTAAATAGATTCTACTCTTTCTCCTGAGTACAGGGATACCACCCATGCATAGGTTTGTTGGGTTGTTTGGGGGCTAAAATGCCAAATTTGTGAGGTGCAGTTTTTTGTTTTCCAACTTGAAATTTTTACATGCAGACAGCCTGCACCCATGTCCCATTTGGGACATATTTGAAGCCAGCTAGTGTATTTTACCCCATCAACCCATATATTTTTTAAAAGAAGACACCTTAGGCTATCTCAAATGGTGGTATTTTTACACTTTCCATACACTAATTCTACCACCAGCCTTTGTCAAACTTTGTGGTAGTAATTTTTTTTTTTTTTTCACAAACCTTGTACTTCAGACATGAATTCACAGATTTTGGTATGTGTCACTGCCAAATAACACCCTAATAAGTGTTCAGCAACATCTCTTGAGTACAGGGATACCACCCATGCATAGGTTTGTTGGGTTGTTTGGGGGGTAAAAGGCCAAATTTGGTAGGTGCAGTTTTTGGTTTTCCAAATTAAAATTTTGACATGCAGACCGCCTGCACCCATGTCCCATTTGGGACATATTTGAAACCAGCCAGTGTATTTTACCCCATCAACCCATATATTTTTTAAAAGTAGACACCCAACGCTATTTCAAATGGTGGTATTTTAACACTTTCCATGCACTAATTCTACCACCAGCCTTTGTCAAAGTTTGTGGTAGTAATTTTTGTGTGTTTTTTTTTCACAAATATTGTATTTTAGACATAAATTCACAGATTTTGGCATGTGTCACTGCCAAACAATAACCCAATATGTGTTCAACAACATATCCTGAGTACAGGGATACCACCCATGCATAGGTTTGTTGGGTTGTTTGGGGGCTAAAGGGCCACATTGTGAAGGTGCGCATTTTCAACTTGGAATATTGACGTGTAGTCAGCCTGTCGGCAAGTCCTCGATTTGCCGTGACGTGCCTGGCACGTCATCTGTCGTTAAGGGGTTAAAGCAAATTATTCCAATTTGGGAGAATATAAAAAAAAAATTAAAACTAACTGATAAAGTTCTGAATTTTCTACCGATTGAGACAATAGAAGGCGAAATAGAAAACTTATCTGTGAAAAGATGGAAACAAAATCAAATCATCCAAATTAAAGACCTAATATTTGATCGGAAAATAATACCCTTCTCTACTCTAAAAAACAAATTCCAACTTCAAGAGAATGAAAGATTCACTTATCTAAGGGTTAAAAATGACCTAGACAAAAACTCCATCCTAGAAGAAGGCGAAATACACCACCAAATGGAACAGATTTTCAACAAGTATGCTAAGAAGAAAATCTTATCCAAATGCAGAAAATTGATAGATCTGAGCAAAGATATAGATGTTCCGGCGAGGAAAAAAACATGGGAAAAAGATATTGAAATCTCTATCAACCTCAAAGAATGGTACTCTATTATGAATAAAATGGGAAAAGCAGTACACAGCCTACCCCTGCTGGTAACCCAATATAAAATCCTGAATATATGGTACATAACTCCAACAAAAATTAAAAAAATGTTTCCTGCGGGAGATGACACATGCTGGAGATGCGGTTTAAATATAGGAACCTTCCTCCATATATGGTGGCAGTGCCCTAACCTGAATAGATTCTGGAACGAAGTTTTCTCCCTAATAGATATAACAACTAGAATTAAATTACAAAAAGAACCACAAATTGCCCTATTACATTTAAACTTGCCGGCCATGGATAACAACCAATATACATTTATAATTCACTGTCTTCTAGCTGCTAAAATAATTATAGCCAGGAACTGGAAAGCGGTTTCAATTCCATGCCTAAGAATAGTTATAGACCAACTTACTTTCCAGCTAAATATGGAAAAAGGCTTAAAGAAAGCAGCAGAATTAAGAGAAGATCCCATAAGGTGGGATGAATGGATTAAAAAACTAAACGAGGCTGAAATCCCCAAATAAGTAATCTTTGTAAGGCAAGTTTAACATTAACAAGAAAAGGGGAGTAAAAATGTTAAAGGATTCAGTAAGGGATACAGCCAAATTCTGGGTGAAGACATCACAAAATGTAGTGAAAGAACCTATTCGAGAAGGTATGCAAGTCTCTGGGTGCTCACTGGTCTTAGTTACAGGTCTTAGTTAGTGGGGCTCCAACCCCACTATGTAGAATTCTTGTGAATTGTAACACCCCCCCCCCCCCCCCTCTTTTCTCCTCTCTTTTTTTTTTTTTTTAAAGTCCTTGAGGAGCTATTAGCGGGACAGATTATGAAACTTTATTATAAGGGCTTTTTTTTATTTTTTTATTTATTTTTTTTTGTTTTGTTTTGTTTTTCGTTTTATATGTAATAAAATTTAAGATAATGAAGAAAATATACCCTATATGTTGAATCGCCAAAGGATGACACGCTTGTGAAGACGTTACATTATTCTTACCTTAAGCAGCAAAGTCTGATGGCAGGAGAAAAAAAAAAGAAAAAAAAAAAAAAGAAAATCTGTGGGGTGATATGAAGAGGGCTGTGCACAGGAGATGCCCTCGCAATCTGACAGATTTGGAGTGTTTTTGCACAGAAGAGTGGGCAAATCTTGCCAAGTCAAAATGTGTCATGCTGATAGACTCATACCCAAAAAGACTGAGTGCTGTAATAAAATCAAAAGGTGCTTCAACAAAGTATTAGTTTTAGGGTGTGCACACTTATGCAACCACATTATTTTATTTTCATATTTTTTCTTCCCTCTATCTAAAAGATTTTAGTTTGTTTTTCAATTGAGTTGTACAGTTTATAGGTCACATTAAAGATGGAAAAACTTCTGAAATGATTTAACTTTGTCTCATTTTTTTACAGCACAGAAACCTGACATTTTAACAGGGGTGTTTAGACTTTTTATATCCACTGTATAGCCAAAGCATGATTGATCAATTGGTCTAGCTTAGAAAGACTATTCACACTTTATATTTATTTATTCAGTTGGCTCTGTGAACAGAAACATCGAGAGAATCATTTGTGAAATTTCAGATCTTTAGCTAGTGGTGTAATTAATTGTTTAAAAGGATGACTTTTTTGGCAGAATTTGAAATTGAAACTTTCACATCCAAAGGCTTAACTCTCTCATTTTTAACAGGGAAAACTAATTCTTCAAAATGAAACAGATTGTACAGAATATATATTTTGGCCTCAGAGGCATTGGCCAAGAACCCCTGGCACTACGACTTGTCATGATAGACTGCCAAGTGAGGAAAATTAAACAGCATGTCCTTATGGTGGATGTGTAAAAGTATGTCTTTTTGCTTTTATCCCACTATCCCAGATTAAACCTGAAGTTTATACAGAACATACATCTTCTGTGAAGCCTTTTGTTTCCTGGATACTTGTGAGTGTACCTTCACACATCCATTATCCTGCACAGCATCATCCCACAGTGTTGCACTATATATATTTTTTTTTCTCGTTTCATATATTCCCCTGTGTTACAATCTGCGCCCTCGTTTCTCGACCATTTTTCATTTACATATGGCACATTGAGGAGTGCCAAGAGTGGCAGCGTTTGCACACAAGGGTACTTACTATTTCTCATTGTATTTTGGTTGAAAACACTATTTTTTGTGTATCATGTCCTTATTATGCCCAGTTATACTAACAAAATACTGACATTACAGGTAAGATTTGAAGCTATTTAAGAATTTGGTAGACTAAAAGTTGAAAATCAGCCTGGTTTTTCGTCATTAAGCATAATATTGGTAGAGGTCTACAATACGGAACTTATGTATACTAGTGTCTCTTTCCCATGTTTTTTTTTTTTTTTAAGTCATCCTTGTGTCCGTTTTTCTTTGCTTAACTTAACATTTTTCATCAGTATATATTTTAAAATAACAGACGTATCCACCGCTTCTATCTCGCGGAGCCTAAACTTGCTACTCTGTGTGTCTGTTCTTTGCAAGGTGTTTTTTTTTTGTTTTTTTTTAACATAAAACATGGGGATCAACGCGAAACTTTACAACAATGGCACTTGCTGAGTAATCAGGGTTAAACCTTTAGCAAGGGAACCTCTTCTGTAAAGCTCTTTTTTCGCTGTCTTACTTCCTTCTCTCCTTAAGTTTTATCTATTGCCCTTTTCTTCCCCTCTCTCTTGGTCATCCTGTATTGTTCATTCACTTTGCTATGCTTCTCAGCGTCCTGAGTTCCCAATTGCCCGTGTCACGAATGTAACGGTATCACCTTCATCTATCAGTGGGCACTGAGGAGGCATCCAGCTAGATGATTGGAGATTATTCTAGACTTTTCGATTTCTGTATTTATTCGATTTCGACTTGGGATTGGAGGAGTCCTTGCAGATTTCGACTTTCCATAGGAAAGTATATTTACGTATTTGTCTTTGTCTTTTTGGTCATTTTGGACTTCTATCAGTGGGCACTCCCACCAAATGTGGGAAAGGGATCCTGTATATGTTCCACATCTCCAGAATTTGTTAGATACATTTTTAAACATTTTTGCTAGCACTTCTGGAACTCTGTACCATCTGTTGGTGAGTTTAAAGCAGCATTCCGTAATATTAAGGCAATTTATATGCTTGTTTATAGCAACCCATGACTCTGTCCATTTTTGATTATCTCTCTCTATTAAGTTTATAAGTTTCTGGCTGTGAGAGGAGCTTTCCCTACCATTTAGATGTTTTATGATGAAACTTTTGATTCTTATATATGTAAAGACTTCTTTTGTGTGCAATTTTAATCTCTCCTGTAGTTTGCCAAATGGATCTTTCTCCCCGTCAACAAGAAGGTCTGAGATCTTACGTATACACAAAAAAAAGTGCAGGGGCGCGCTACTGCACACATGTGCTTAGTGAGGCACTTAGCAACCCCTTCGGCTCCCCCCAGAACGGATGGTGGTCGCTCTCCTGAGCAACCACATCGGCTCAGTAGAAGGGAACGCTGCCTATACAGGCAGTGCTTCCCTTCTACTGGCAGGAGCATCAGAAGTGAATGTATTTAACTTCCGTTGCTCTAGGGGGAGACAATCAATGCCTGCACAGCAGATCTGTGTGCAGGCATGTATGATAAGTAGTGTTGAGCGAATCCGGACCGCATTATTCGGGTTCGTACCAGATATTAGGGTGTCCGTGCCACAAACCCGAACCCAGACATTTCACTGTATATCCGTGATGGAGTTCGAGGTTCGCCTATAAACCGAGAGTCTATAAACCGAAAGACATTCGGTTTATAGACTTTCGGTTTATAGAATATAATGTAATGCTTGTGCTATTCTATAAACCGAATTAGAGTCCCCATTCATACGAATAGGTCAATTGACCTATTTGTATGAATGGGGACTCTATTTCGGTTTATAGAATAGCCAATAGCATTACATGTATTCTACAAACCGAAAGTCTATAAACCGAAAGACCTCGAGGATCATCTGATAACATCTGTGAATTCAAGACCCCTAGAGGGGCTCCCGAATACCTATGACACTGAGCAGGGTACTGCTCAGGAAGATGTGAGTGGAACCCTCATATACTATATGTCTTTTGGTCCACTTAGTCTTAATATACTACACTATATTATTTTATTTTGTGTTTGTTTTTCTTCCCCTTACATTATATACGGAGAATATTGCCTCCTATAAGGGTAAATAACAGTGTTTAGTGTTTTGGGAAGCGCATGATTTCACTTATTTGTTTTGTGTGTATTTTATGTACCAGGAGTGAAGCACTGGTTGTGTTTTTGTGCTGCTACTCCCTTCACAGTTAAAGGCGCAGTGTACTCTATTTTCGTTTAATTTAAAAAATATATGGTTTGATGGGGTAAAATACACTAGCTGGCTCAAAATATGTCCCAAATGGGACATGGGCGCAGGTTGTCTGCATGTGAAAATTTCAAGTTGGAAAAACTGCACCTCCCAAACGTGGCCTTTTAGCCCCCAAACAACCCAACAAACCTATGCATTGGTGGTATCTCTGTACTCAGGAGACATAGTAGAATCTATTTAGAAGGTTTTTTTGTTCGCTTATGTCGATGAGGAGAAGATGTTTCAAATAAAATTCAGGAAATATGTTTTTTTTTTTACCATATTTTTTTTTTTATTGTGCAACTGGTGCTCCGGCCCCTCCTTCTTTTTTATTCTGGGACATTAATTGGAAGTTTAGCTGTGCCTTTTTGTCCGACCAGATAAATCTGGAGAAAAATGATTGGATCATCTTTATCTATCCGTATGGGACCTCTAGTGGGATCATTCTGAAGATGTACTCTAACTTGGGCATTATATAAGCCCTTATTGTATTAATTTTCCCACTCCGAGATATCTCCATGTTCTTCCATTTTTTCAATTTTGCATTAATCTATTTCATCATAGGCAGTATGTTTCTCTCCATCATGTCTGCCGGTCTAGGAAAAATAATAATACCCAGATATTTGAAGGAGGTTCTCGTCCAGTTGAAGTCATACTCGTTTTTGACAAAGTCTAGATCATTGTTTGGGATGTTCGTTATCAAAGCAGTAGTATTATCATAATTCAGTTTGTAGTTAGAGAACACACTATAATTTTTCATAGTCTGCATCAATTATTTTACTGTTAGTTAAGGGTCTTTAATTATTATAAGAATGTAATCTACATATAGCATTATTTTTAATTCTTCTTTGTGTGTTTGGATGCCTAAGATCTTCGGGTTGTTTCTAATCTCTTCCACCAAAGGTTCAACCGTAAGAACATATAGGAGAGGGGAGAGGGGACATCCCTGTCTGTTGCTGTTTGATATCTTAAACCAATTTGATTGGATGAGTACAATGCCATTATTGCTTTCTTAATTGCACCAGAAAATCCAAAGGCTCCTAAAGTTTATTCTATGAAGTTCCATCCCACCCTATTGAAAGCCTTCTCGGTGTCCAGCCAAAGGGTGAGGGTTGAGTATCTGGCCTTCCCTATCTTCTCATAGATGCTAATTAGTCTTCGTATGGGACTCGTTGAGGTACGTCCGGGGACAAACTCCACTTGGTCTGTATGGATCAGACACTTTATCCCTTTCTTCAGTTTTTCTGCTAGAATGCCCGCATATAGCTTAGAGTCTATATGCAGCAAGGATATTGGTCTGTAGCTTGTCACATCCTCTGCGGTCTTCCCTTGTTTTAAGATTGTCACTATGTTAGCCTTTAATACCTCTTCCGGGATGACTCCCTTTTCCATAAAGTCATTGAACATAATTTTCAGCTCTTTGCTAATAACGTCCTTGTAGATCTTGTAGGTTTTTTTTTAATTAATGTTTTATTATATTTCAATTATAGTTCAATAACACACGTATTTAAGATAGTACAGTTCAATATCCATTTCACATATAGAAGATGGTAATGTATTAACAATTATTACAGTGTTGTTAACATAAGAAAATAAAAGAATATAAGTCTGGTACATCGGAGACAGGGTTGCATATAAACTCGAAGATATCACTGTCAGTGTGTCCTGGCGTCTAGAATATTAGCTAGGTATTCACAAATATATATAGAATATTGACATACAATTGACCTTAATATGGGAAAAGAAAGGGAAAAAAAAGGTGGTGGGGGATGTTGATATACTTGATTATATGAACAGTATTGCGGATATTGCTTGATTCAAGGGACATCTCTCATAAAAGAGAGCTGACTATTACACCTCCGGACATGAGGTATGTACATATAAGCCCGGTCGTGCCGACCTCCCTGGACTCTGGGTGTCCAGCCATCTGTTCCATATTTTCTCAAACGATTTCAGTCTGTCATGCAGTAATGCAGTAAGATGTTCCATGGCCATTATGTACCATATCTTATTCAGGATTTGGGTTTGAGTGTGTGTGTGTGGGGGGGGGGGGGGGCTGTTTCCATTGTTTGACTATACACATTTTACAAGCCGTGCAAATTCTCATTACTAATTTGAAATTTTTGGGTATAAAAGGTTCAAATGGAGGGTGGTTAAGGAGAGCCATCATAGGAGTTAGTATTAAGGTCACACTGCAGGGTCCGTGAGATCAATTATTCTGCATATTTCCAGATCACTTTGACCTGTGGGCACTGCCACCACATGTGGAAATATGTTCCCACCATTTCACAGCAGCAGAAACAGATTTGAAACCTGGGGAAATATTTTGGAGAGGGTCGCTGGGTCTTGGTACCATCTGCTGACCGTCTTGAAAGCATTTTCTTTGATTAGAATGCAGCTTGTGATGCTATGAGAGTTATTGTAAATTGTCTCCCATTGGTCATCTGAAATTTCCTCCCCTAAATCCGTTTTCCACCTGGACCAGATTTTTCGTAGATAGTCATCAGAAGGGTTTTCGAATGATTTATAAATTCTAGATATGGTGCCTGGTCTTACTGTACCAATCTTACACAAGTTCTCATAAAACGTGATCTGAGGATCTGGGTGTTGTTTGAGAAACACTGTAAGAAAATTGTGTATCTGCAGATAGCGGAAGAGCTCTGTATCCAGGATCTTATGTTGGGCTTCAAGCTGTGAAAGTTGTTTGGTGAGTTCCCCCATTCTTTTCTCCCTTTGCTTTTTCAAATGAGTAGCTTTGCTGATAAGTATCCCCGTATGACAGCTTTATGCACTTGCCAGATCGTGGGAGTACCCGTTTCTGAGATCTAGTAGGGCTAAAAAATTATACCACGATATTGTTGCGATAGATATGCATCATACTAATAATTACACGAGTTGGCAAATTGCTCCTATCACATTAAAATTGGGGACATAGGACCCAGAGTGGGCACATTTAAGCGTTGGGCATGTTATATATAGTTGATAAACACTCAATGACTCTTGATGGCGGAGTCACGTACAAGGCCAGGGTGATTCCCGGTATAAATCCAAAGAGATCCCGGGATGAAGAAAAAGACAGTTCCCACAGGAGTCCCGGACTGTCCTGGATTCGTAAAAAAAGGTCAGACTGTTGCATACGAAATTCAGCCCAATGAAGGTCTGTAACGAAGAGATGGGTGAAACAGGAACAACTTGGGATGCAAAGGAGAGCCTCTCTCGGGGTAGGTTAGATGGCATCTCGGGTTGAAGGTTCCCCTCGGTGGCGTCTGGTTCTCGGTTGAAGCGCCGTCCATTCGGATCTCAGCTTGTGTGGAGAGGGAGTGTTTCTCTGAGGAGAGGAACTCATGGAAGCTTTATCCGAGATACCCCAGTTTGGTAAGTAGGTCAGGACCATCCTCGGGGTCTGAAATCCAATAGATCACTCCGTTCCTCTGGACCGAAAGCCTAAATGGGAATCCACATCTATATCGGATTTGATGAGCAATCAAGGCTGTGACCACAGGTTTCATCAATCTTCACTTTTGCAGAGTGAGTGGTGAGAGATCAGCAAATATTTGGCATTTGATAATGTTCATCTCGGGTATCCCTTCCCTTGTCTTTCGCAGGATCGCCTCTTTAGTTGTGTAGTAGTGCATGCGAAGGACTACATCTCTGGGTCCCTCTGGGCCAGGTTAAGGCCTTAAAGCTCAGTGTTCTCTGTCCATGAGTAATTTGTCAGGAGATGTCCCTGGTAGTAAAGCTTGAAAAAATTATGTAAAGAACTGTGAGAGGTCTTGAACCGACTCTGGCACTTCCTTAATACAGAGATTATTCCTACGTGATCGGTTATCAAGATCCTCCTGTGCCAATTGTAAGTTATAGATATCTTCTCTTATGTGCACCACTTCCTCTTCTATGGCCGACATGGCTGCCAATGTTTCATCCTGCTTCTGCTCTAGAACATCAGTACGCGATCTGATTTCTGTGATACCACATGCTAGGGGAGCAAAGCTGTTTTTAAAATCTTCTTGTAAATCTTTTTTCCACTCTGCGATGAGATGCGTAAGTTTCGAGATGTCCGCCTTTGTGCTGGGTGCGTATTCGTCCTTTTCCAGTTCGGACATAGATCTGGTGGGAGAGGAATCCAAGTCGGCCCTCGAGGATTACGTAGAGGCCTCGCGGCTCGAGTGGAAATACGTTTGTAAGCTTTGTCCCTGGGTCTTTTTTTGCTTTTTTTGCTTCTTCAGCCCCTTGAAATGTTCCTGCTGTGAGGTGGGCATTTAGCGTGCTGTTTTGGTGCTCAGAAGTTCGTTTGAACGTCTTTTCTGCTGCGGGTCAGGATGGACCCAGCTCAACATGTGATCATCTTGCTCGCGCTCCAGGACACGCCCTGATCTTGTAGATTTTTTAACTTCTACAGCAGAGATAGGTACGTTTAGCATGGCCAGCTGTTTCTGTGAAACTTGTTTAAATTGCTTATCTTTGAAGTATATATGAAACTTTGTATTATTGTCTGTATTAGGTAGCTTGTACAAGGACTTGTAATAGTGGGCAAATGCCTGCCTTATTTTTTCCGGGCTGAGGCTAGTCTCCCCATTGTAATTAATCTTTGATACCTTACTTGTTGCTCTTCTGTTCTTCAGTTTGTTGGTCAGAATGTTATCTTGTCTGTTACCCTTGTAGTACCATTTTGTTTTAAGTTTATCTAGGTTTTTGTTAATTCTCTCAATTAATTGTTCATTTATCATATTCTCTAGATTTTGTATGGTTTCATTTTTTTCATTAGAGGGTTTTTTTCTGATATCAGCAAGTTGTTATTTATCCATCAGTCTCTATGTATTTTTTTATTGTCATTTTTTAGGACCATAATGGCGGCATTGTGGTCAGTCCATGTGACTTCCTGTATATATACTTTATTAATTTCATATGTTAGCAGCACACTTGTCAATATCATAACAATGTGTCTCTGAGAAACAAGCAAAATCCTGGTCTATTGGATAGAAGATACGCCAGACATCGAGCAATTGGGCTTTTCCCATAATAGAGTGCAGTCTTCATGAAATATTGTTGCCGTTTTTATCCTGATTGGTTCACGACCTTGTTTTCTTATCTGTAGATGGCTCAATAATTGAGTTAAAGTCTCCCATCAAGCTCACTGCCCTCTGGATTTTCTCAATCTTCCTCAGGACTCTAGAAATAAACTTCAAAGGTGAATAATTTGGTGCGTAGACATTTGCCAGAGTGTAAGTAACGTTGTTGATTTCACCTACTAATCCTCTATAATAATCTTCAAGTGTCTCTGCGTCCAGTCCCTGTGTCCGTGGGATTGCGCTACTGTGCATGTGCCCCACGGATAGCCGTTGGGACTTGGAACGCAGAGATTTCTGTCAGAACAGTGTTATGACAGGCAGGGCCGGCCTTAGGGGTGTGAGACCTGTGCGAGTGCACAGGGCGCAACACCCCAGGGGGCGCCCTCCCGCCCAAAGAAAAAAAAAAGATCCCCCTTCACCAGCCCTCTGCTCGGCATGCTCTGCTAGATGCCGGGAGGGGGCGGAGCCAACCGGCTGAGCGGTGTAGCTCCGCCCCCACCCTGTGCAGCAGAGCAGCGTCTGCTTCACGGGGAGCCACTGGCACCATGAGAAAGTGCTGCTCGGCTCCACATGCCTGCATTAAGCATGGGGAGCCCGAGCAGCACCTTCCCTTGCCGACCTGGGCTCCCAGTGAAGCAGACGCTGATCTGCTTCACAGGTGGGGGAGCCGGTTAGCTCCACCCCCTCCCTGTATCCACCTTTAAAGGCAAAGGAAGGGGAGGGGTGGGAGAGAGAGACAGAGGCAGGGGGGAGAGACAGAACAGGGGGAGGGGGAGAGACAGAACAGCTGGAGGGGGGAGAGACAGACCAGGGGGAGGGGGAGAGACAGAACAGCTGGAGGGGGGAGAGAGAGATACAGAACAGGGGGTAGAGAGAAAGAACAGAGGGAGGGAGAGAGAGACAGAACAGGGGGAAGGGGGAGAGAGAGAGACAGACAGAACAGGGGGGAGAGAGAGACAGAACAGGGGGAAGGGGGAGAGAGAGACAGACAGGGGGAGGGAGGGAGGGAGGGAGGGAGAGAGAGAAAGACAGAACAGGGGAAGGGGGAGAGACAGAACAGCTGGAGGGGGAGAGAAAGAACATCTGGAAGGGGGAGAGAGAGATACAGAACAGGGGGTAGAGAGAAAGAACAGAGGGAGGGAGAAAGAGACAGAACAGGGGGAAGGGGGAGAGAGACAGACAGTACAGGGGGGAAGAGAGAGACAGAACAGGGGGAAGGGGGAGAGAGAGACAGACGGGGAGGGAGGGAGAGAAAGACAGAACAGGGGGAATGGGGAGAGAGAGAGACAGAACAGGGCTAGAGAGACAGAACAGGGGGGAGAGACAGAACAGGGGGGGAGAGAGACAGAACAGGGGGGGAGAGAGAGACAGAACAGAGGAAGGGCAGGAGAGAGACAGAATAGAGGAAGGGGAGGAGAGAGACAGAATAGAGGGAGAGAGTGAACAGGTATGGGGGAGTTATAGAGAGACAGACAGGGCAATGAAGAGGAAAGGGACAAACATGGGAAGGCAAAGAGATACATACATGAGGGGGGGGGGGGGCATGGGGGAATCCCGCACAGGGCGCTGGAACACTTAAGGTCGGCCCTGCTGACAGATTTCTCGAGCAAATTCTCCTGCGCAATCGCAGGAGAATTTACTCATTGCGCATGTGCACAAAGTTACAGCTGATCACTCAGCTGTAACTTTATAAAGACTGCGCATGAGCGAGCGGAGCGACGCTACCCACCTCACGTCCCCTTCACATAAGACTACCCTACAGGAAAAAAGTTAAACTTGTATATATTCACATGTAAATTGCTTTTTTAATAAAAAAAATGATATCAAAAAATGCATTTCTTGTTTTTATTTATTTTTATGTGCCAATGCTGCCTCTCTCTTTCCCTTGCCCCCAGCTTTGTCTCTCTCCCCCTCCCTTTGACTCCCACCTCGCCTCTGTCTCTCCCCCCCTTGTTTCTCTCTGCCCCCCTCCCTCCCCTTGTTGCTCTGTCCCCCCTCCCTCTGTCTCTTCCACCCCTTGTTGCTCTGTCTCTTCCCCCCTCCCTCCCCTTGTTGCTCTGCCCCCCCCTCCACCTGTCTCTCCCCCCTCCCTCCCCTTGTTGCTCTGTCTCTTCCCCCCTCCCTCCCCTTGTTGCTCTGTCTCTTCCCCCTCCCTCCCCTTGTTGCTCTACCCCCCCCCCCCTGTCTCTCTGCCCCCCTCCCTCCCCCTGTCTCTCTTCCCCCTCCCTCCCCCTTAACTGTAACTAGATCCCTGGTGGCTAGTGGGGGCAGCCGGGGGATGTCTGCACGATACGTGCAGACATCTTCCATGCTGCCCGACACACCAGTCTATTATGACGGACAGCTGGCGGTAATCAGTATTTTAACTTGTTTATTTTATCAATCTATAGTTGCAGTTCTATGTTTTATTTCCTTCCTTTTCCCTTCTAAATTCTTTATGTCAGTATTACATAATTATCAATATATCATTATAATTCTGTGTTTTATTTCTTCTTTCCCCCCCCCCTTTTTTCTAACCTTATTTCCCTTCTAAATTTATTTCTCAGTGTTGCTTCACTTTAAATAGTGACGTATGTGTTATACTAAGCCTATCCCTAAATTACCTTATAACTCTACTACTTATCTGTTTCTACTTTGTGGCTGTGAGTTAGTGGAATTCTCCCCTTTAGATGTGATTTAAATACTCCATACACCATATACCATAACATGTGGTAAAGAAAGAGAGAAAAAAATGAATCTCTTTGTCCCTAAGCCGTATTCCACAATACGGAGCTTAGACTTCAACTGAATTTTACTTTTATTCACCTTTGATAATTGAACAGTGGCAAATAGAAAAAAAAATATTCTACACAATTTTAAAGGAACCATGAGCAAGCCTTGGCTCATGGGTCTCTAGACGTGGTCTTTATATTGCCTGTTTCAAACCATTTAAAGCACAATTAGGGGTAGGCACCAACAGTGGAGTCTGCTTCATGTGACTTCACCTGTGGTTTAATATGCAAATAACTAACACAGAGGGCAGGGTGAGCAGACTGAGTAGACCCTAGCACAGAATATATTATAGGAATATATGTTGAAAATCTTGGGTGTTTATAGTGTACTGGCAGTAATAGATGGCACAGGAAGATCTATTGGGGAGTCCTTACTGTTCTGTAAGTAAGAAATTTGTATCCCACATTGTGAAAGACTTGTGTGTTAGTTGAAGTATTAGTATCCATTGAGGGAAATTATTTGAAGATATGTTACCGAATATTTAGTGAAATGAATATCCTTGTGCAATTAGCTATTCGTATAGTGATCTGATTTTTATAGTGTTTATGGTATTATGTCTTGGATATATAACAATTTGAGGAGGCGAGTGAAAGATTGAGTAAAAAAAGTGTCAAACTTGATGTTGTTGGAAAGAGTCTAATAAAGAGGGAGAGTGATTATTAATTGTGGTTGAAAGAGGGTCTGTGGCAGAATTGAAGGGGATGGGGGTACAGTAGAGGTGAGGAAGGAAAGATCTTTTATCTCATACCTGAGAGGATGGGGGATGGATAATGTAGTGAAGCTAGAGGAGAATGTGGTGAGGTTGTGTTTCAGAGAAAACACAAAAACGACCTTCAAGAATTTCAATGTTATGTCAACAGTAATATTTCAATTTCAATATTTCTTCATATAAATAGAGAGGTGTTTTATTCATCGAATAAGACCACTGTAGTGTTCTTTGCAAAGGCACAGTGAAGCCTTTTCTCCTCTCTGTGAGCCACCAGTTAACCTATAACTCTATATTTTGAATCAACAGTGGTAAACATGGGATAGGAAAAGGGTTGAACTTGATGGATGCAAACCTTTTTTCAACATAAACTACTATGTAACTATTCTAATGTCTAAAAAACCATGACAACATAAATCTATTCTGCATTGCTGCTTTCTATAGCATGCCAAAATCCAGGTATCAATAACTACAAATTAACCTTTACAGCTAGTCTGATCTCCCAAAAATATTTTATGTTTATGAAAAACTGCACTGACTTCATTTATTGTCATTTGTTCTGCCTGATCCAGCACTACATTCAAATGAAGCAAATCATAGTGAATAAGACATTACCCAGTCACACGTGCATGTAGTTTTGTCAATCCAGTGCAACTCAGAGAGGTGTAGATTCACTGTGGGAGTGCACCACTGAATACAATATGCATGGTTCACACCTTTCTCGAAATTGGTTTGCATATGCTATGCATTAAGTGGGAATGGATTATGTTATCTACTGTTGATTATCTTGCCAAAGCTGTGCACTGGGCATATCATCTTTGACATGCAATCTGGAAATTACTACAGATGATTAACAATGATTCTTCTTGTATTGCTTTTCTCTTCACAGAAACAGTATAGTAACATCTTTCCCTCAAATAATTTACATTTTACTTGAGGTCAAATGATTACAGCTGTATTGTACTCGATTATGTTATTTTCTGTTGCTATTTAAATTACCAATGCTTTTCACTAATAGAAATTTGTATTTGTTAATGTCAGGTGATATCAGATCTTACAAGTATTAGCGGTCCCAAAACTATTACTATAAAACCTGGTGTCACCAAAGCATGAGTTGGCATTCATATAATTTGTAATGTGTATGCTATAATAGCGTTTATTGTAGGCTTTGATCCAACACCAGGCCTAAGCCATTACATGTAACTAGTAGATAGCCATCACCAGAGCTGGACTTTTTGAGCTGGGGTCATAAAAGATAGTGGAGCATGTACTCTGACATTGGGTGAATCAGAGGACAACCAGAAAATATGAAATATGGGGAACACATGTATATATTGTGTGAGGGTCCAGTATATATATTCAGATTGTCCAGGTTGTATTCTTTTGTTTGGTACCAAACATGGCCAGAGGAATGTGTTACTGTCCCGAGAACCAAGAATGAGTACTTTCCAAACTGTTAAAACATCCATGTTTGATGTCTAAATACTCCTAAAAATATGAGGAATGTGATCGTAACTAATTATGGTGTTATTAAGTACATGACACGTTTTGGTAAGCTTATTGTGTTTTTAGGTAACTATCCACACTAGTGCCCTGGACAGGTATGATGGAGTGGGCAATAAACTGTCAGGCCAAGCTTCTCTGATCCACCCAGGGGGGGCTGGTCTCTTAGAAAATCACCAGGGATCCATGTATTCAGCAAGTTGGATTATCAAAGAGATATTCCTTTTTAACAACTGTATGGAGAACTTTAACATCGGAATCTCCCACAATGATTATATATATCGGTAAATATATGTAAGGTTTTCTTGTGTTTTCTCCTATTTTATTTTATGGACTGTTTTGTACTTGTACTTTGTATTTCTGTATGCTATTTAATTCTGTATTTTTGTACACAGCATTGAGAAGCCTTTTTTCAGATTAAATGTTTACTTAATCAGCTCTTGTCTTTGTTCTCTAATATGAACTCACTCTTCTGAGGATAGCTCAGGTACAACACATTATCAAAGGGTTAATTATATATACAAGTCTGATCAGTGAAGTAAGGTTGTGATACTATATTGTACTGTGTTTGGGGTAACCGAAGATGCCCAGATATAAAGTCTTGGTGGTGGCAGAAAATTGTGTACTAGGGTAATAGTGTAGGAGGGGTTGCAGGGGTTAATTAAGTGGTTGCTGGGACTAGCAACAGGTTACCAGGGATCTGGTGCCATTAACCCTTTCACTCCCACACTCTCTCCACTGTCTCAGCCGAGCCAATAGCCCCGTTCGTGACACCTTGTTTATCAGAACTTTACCATTTCAATGTATCTCCATGGAAACAGGGTTCATTTCAAGGTTATAACAAATACCGTATTTATCGGCGTATAACACGCGCCGGCGTATAACACGCACCTCATTTTAAGAAGGAAATTTCAGAAAAAAAATAAAATTTCAAATAAAGAACTTTGAAGCCCAATATGCCATTTTAATATGCCAGGATATTGCCCCCAATATGCCATTTAATATGCAGGATATTGCCCCCAATATGCCATTTAATATGCAGGATATTGCCCCCAATATGCCATTTTAATATGCCAGATATTGCCCCCAATATGCCATTTTAACATGCCAGGATACTGCCCCCAATATGCCATTTTAATATGCCAGGATATTGCCCCCAATATGCCATTTTAATATGCCAGGATATTGCCCCCAATATGCCATTTAATATGCCAGGATATTGCCCCCAATATGCCATTGAATATGCCATGATATTGCCCCAATATGCCATTTAATATGCTATGATATTGCCCCCAATATGCCAGGATATTGCCCCTTAGTATGCTCGTTATGCCACCCTCCTCCCCCCCCCCTTCCCCAGACCCCAGCACTTACCTCGTTCTGTCCTCTGGTGCTCTGAAGCTGCGTGGCTGTGAGTGAAGCGTTGTGAGCTCCCCTCCAGCCGCGCGGAACAATAAAGTTTGTTTAAAAAAAAAACCCTTTATTGACCGCGCGGCTGGAGGGAAGCTCACAACGCTTCCCTCACAGCCACGCAGCTTCAGAGCACCGGGGGACAGAGCAGGAACGAGGTACGTTTTAGATTTTTCTTTTTTTTACGGCGTATAACACGCACACACCATTTTCCCCCTATTTTCAGGGAGAAAAAGTACGTGTTATACTCCGATAAATACGGTAATTAACTTCATTAAAACGTATTAAAGTATGTTCATAACTTGCACCTATTTATAATCCTAAATGAGATGTAGAAAATGTTGGTATTATTATTATTTTATGTAACTATTTTCAGAGACTATTAAAGTTCAATAATTATAAAATGTAAAAATGTATAGGTTTGCAACCTTTTCTGAACCTCTCGCTCAGCTCTCCAGTATAACAAACTATTCTTGCAATATAAGTAAACATACATCTCAGTCTGTATGTGCACCTCAAAAAAATGGCAGGTGAAACAGTCACTTTGAGGTTCAACCTATTCTGGTAAATAAGAAGAAAACTAGAGTAAATTAGAATATGTGATTATGAGGCATATAAAAGCAAATAAGGTCTATCAGCACGCACTCTTCAAACAGTGCCATGTATAGGACTCCACCGGGTCCAATATAATAACTCCAGGACAAACAATCACACAGCACTTGTGATAAAGTGGGGTGTTTATTATCAATCAATGTGGCAATGTTTCAAACCTGTCAGGTCTTTGTCATGTCATGGTCTGGTTTCATAGAATTGTTTTTACTTAGTTGTATTAAAACACGCAGAACAGATTTAAAAACAATCAACACCAGACAAAGCAGTTCTTAACCCCTTAACGACAGATGACGAGCCAGACACATCCTGCATAAACATGCAGCTAGTGACAGATGACGTGCCTGGCACATCATGCGCTAAAAAGAGGAAAGAAAGCAACCAACCAAATGGCGGTGCTGGCTGCACACATGCTTAGGAAGAGAACGAAAGTTCTGGGGGAAGTACTCTCAGTATGGCAACAGTTAAGGAAAAAAATCCAGCTAGAGAATAGAATACTGACAAGTTGTCCAATAACATATATCTGTTATAATGTAGTCAATTTGGAAAATCAAAAAGCACACCTCTCAAATGTGGCCTTTTAACCCCCAAATAAGCTGACAAACCTATGTATGGGTGGTATCCCTGTGCACGGGAGATGTTGTGCTGAACACATATTGGGGTGTTGTTTGGCAGTGACACATTCCAAAATCTGTGAATTTGTGTCTAAAGTACAATGTATGTGGAAAAAAATCCACATAAAAATCACTACCAAAAACTTTGGCAAAGGCTGGTGGTAGAATTAGTGCATGGAAAGTGTTAAAATACCACAATTTGAAATAGTCTAGGGTGACTACTTTTACAAAATATATGCTTTTTGGGGTAAAATACACTGTCCGGCTTAAAAAAAAAAAGTCCCACATGGGACATGGGAGCAGGCTGACTACATGTGAAAATTCCAAGTTGAAAAATCAATTGATGGGATAAAATACACTAGCTGACTTCAAATATGTCCCAAATGGGACATGGGCACAGGTTGTCTGCATGTCAAAATTTAAAGTTGGAAAACCAAAAACCTCACCTCTTAAATGTGGCCTTTTAGCCCCAAAACAACCCAACAAACCTATGCATAGATGGTATCCCTGTACTCAGGAGATGTTGTTGAACACATATTGGGTGGATGTTTGGCAGTGACACATACCAAAACTCTGTGAGTTCTGGTCTGAAGTACAATGTTTGTGACACACAAAAAATGACTACCACAAACTTTGGCAAAGGCTGGTGTCGATGAGGAGAATATGTTTAAAAAAAAATTCTTGAAATTTGTGGGGGGGGGGGGGTTTGTTCATTTTTAAAAAAAAAATATTATAGGATATTATCAAAATGATGGCATCCAAAGAAAGCCCTTTTAATCCCGATAAAAACAATAAAAAATTTGTGTGGGTACAGCAAATGACCAAGAAGAAAATTACAGCTAAACACAAACAGCACAGAAATGTTAAAATAACCATTGTCCAGAATGACTAAAAATGTTTCAAAAAGGTCTGTCCTTAAGGGGTTAAAGTGCAATATGATTTTGCAAAAAAAAAAAAAAAAATGGCTGATGAAAAGTCTGCTCTAATTAACATCAAACTCTGACAGCAAACACTTGCTTGAAATGCTTTCTGCAGAAATGTTGCCTGTTTACTTTGTGAAATATATTACAGTAAGCACATTTAACCCCTTAATGCTTATTGCATATGGACGTATATATATATATATATTTATATATATATATATATATATATATATATATATATATATATATACACACGTCCTGAAAAGCATGGTCCTCAGGAAGTATATTTACGTCCTGATTTTAAATGTAGCATAGCGCTCCTTAGCTCAACGCTACATTCTGGCAGCTATTCACAGAGGCTGCTTCGGCTCTGAAGCAGCCTCTGAGTGTGCCTTCGGTGTTCCCCCCCCCCTCCTTTCACGCATACTATCATGGTAAATGTGATTGTTTACGTTCGAACACATAGGCAGAGAAAGCAGATCACTGCCTATGTGTTAAAGGTGTTGCATGAGGCTTAGAGGCATCATGCAACACCCTCTTCTGCACCCAGAAAAAAAAAACTCTTCAATCATTCTGAAACTGTTGCTTGACTGCCTGTAGAGGCAGTCACCAACATTACAGTTAGAAAAAAAAAAGGAAAAAGCTACTAGGGTTAGGGTTCAAATTAGGGTTAGGGTTACAATTATGGTTAGGGTTACAGGTGGGTTTATAATACAGGTGGAATTAGGGTTAGTACATGGGTTAAATTAAGGGGTGGGGGGAGATTTATTGTTTGGGTTAAATTTAGGGTTACAGTTGGGGTCAAAATATCACTGTAGGAGAAAATGGTTAGGAAACAAAGAAACACTAGTATTGGTTACTGCCCTATTACTTGAAAAAAAAAACAGAAAAACATGGAAACATTGGTACTTTTAAATTCAGGACAAATATTACAATATTCTATCTACAGAGACCGGGTCTTTTTTACAGTTTGTAATTGTGGAAAAAAATCAGGTCAATATTAGAAAAAGGTTATTTTTGGCATATTTTCATCATATTTTATATATATATGTAATAGTAAATTAAATCATATGATGACAATAATAGTATCAAAAGAAAGCCCCATCTGTCATTTAAAAAATGATATATAATTTGTGTGGGGGTACTGAACATGAAGAAAGAAATCACAGTTACGCAAACATATGACAAAAAGAATGGAATCCTGGTCTTAAAGGCACATCAAATGCAGCATAGAACTCTGTCACTAAGGAGTTAACAAAATACCTGTTCTCTCTCCCCCTCATTCCCCATATCTCTTCTCTCTCCCCCTCCTCCCCCATATCTGTTCTCTCTCCCCCTCCTCCCCATACCTGTTCTCTCTCCCCCTCCTCCCCCATGTCTGTTCTCTCTCCCCCTCCTCCTCATACCTGTTCTCTCTCCCCCTTCTCCCCATATTTGTTCTCTCTCTCCCCCTCTGTTTTCTTAACCCCCCCTGTTCTCTTCCCCCTCCTGTTCTCTTATCCCTCCCCTTCCCCTGTTCTCTTCTCCCTCCCCCTTCCTCTGTTCTCTCTCCCCCTTCCACTGTTCTGTCTACCCCGCTTCCACTGTTCTCTCTCCCCCCCTCCCCCTGTTCTGTCTCTTCCCCTCCCCCTGTTCTGTTCTGTCTGTGAGGGGCACATTCTCATGTGCCCGCAGCTCCATTTGAAGCAGGGTGTGGGCGGCGCTACACCTCTCACCCGGTGAGCTCCGCCCCCTCCACCAGCAAACTTCTTCTTTTTTTTCTTGGCTGGGCGGGTGCATCATCAATTGACCTATTCGTAAGAATGGGGACTCTATTTTGGTTTATAGAAAGCCAATAGCATTACATGTATTCCATAAACCAAAAGTCTATAAACCGAAAGACATTCTTATTTATTGCTATTCCATAAACCGAAATAGAGTCCCTATTCTTATGAATGGGGACTCTATTTCGGTTTCTAGAAAGCCCATAGCATTACATACAATGTAATCGCCGAACTCCAACCCGAACATACAGTGAAATGTACGTGTTCGGGTCCGTGGTCCAAAAACCGTAATGTTTGGTACGAACCCGAACAGTGCTGTTCGGGTTCGCTCAACACTAGATCTGAAGGTTTGAGTTGCCAAACATCAGCCTTAATTACTTGGAGCTCTCTTCCCACCTCCACTATATCCCCCTCCCCCCTATTCTCTGTTTATTCGACTCCTTCTCTGTTCCCCCCCCTCCTCCCCATCTCAGTTCTCCCCTCCTCCACCCCATCACTGTTCTCTCCCCCTCTCTTCCCCATCTCTGTTCTCTCCCCTCCTCTATTCTCTCCCCAAATCTGTTCTCTCCCCCTCCTTTGTTCTCCCCATCTCCTCTCCTCTGTTCTCTCCCCCTCTCCTCTGTTCTCTCCCCTTCCCATCTCTGTTCTCTCCCTCTTATTTGTTCCCCGTCCTCTGTTCTCTCCCCCTTTCCTATGTTCTCTCTCCCTCCCATCTCAGTTCTCTCCCACCTCCCTCCCATCTCAGTTCTCTCCCTTCCCTCCCATCTCAGTTCTCTCCCACCTCCCTCCCATCTCAGTTCTCTCCCTTCCCTCCCATCTCCGTTCTCTTCCCATCCTCTGTTCTCTCCCTCCCTCCTCTGTTTTCTTCCTTCTTTCTTACTTGATGAGGGAATAATGAGATCTGTCTTAAACGCACACAGAGCTCACTAAGTATATTTATTTACTCGTGCTGCCCTGCATCCTCACTACGCACAGGGAGCACAAGCATAAATTACTGAGCTCTGTGTGCAATATTCACACAGAGCTCATGCTGCCCGCGCTCCATTGTAAAGCACACACCCTGCCTCACACAGTGAGGGCGGACCTTCACCCCACACATGGGGAGGTCTCCCCCTTCCCGGATCATTAGCTGTAGCTGATCAGAGGGCTGGTGAAGGGAGATGATCTCCCCAACCAGTGCCTCTACCAGCAAACTTTTTTTTTTTTTTTTAAGTAGCGGGCGCCCCCTGGGGTGTTCTGCCGTGTGCGGTTGCATGGTTTGCACACCCCAAAGGCTGTCCTTGTTGCCTAGCATCCAGATTGCTCCCATATCTTGCCAGAGCACCTAGATTGCATATGCAGGTCTTGCCAGTGCACTCAAAAAGCACCCACAGTACTTGACTGTCACCCAGATTGCACCCACAGGTCTTGTACAGCACCCACAGGACTTGCCCGGCACCCCTTTTGCACCAACATGACTTGCCCATCACCACAGTTGTAACCACAGGACCTATACAGCACTCGGATTGCAGATATTGGATTTGCCAAACAGCCAGAATACGAACAAAGGACTAGCCCAGCAGCAAATTGAAGCAACAAGAGGTTTTGCAAGAGCATCCAGATTGCACACACAGGACTTACCCATCACCCATATTGCACCTACAGGTTTTGCTCAGCACCAAGTAAACCAGAGCTTAGCCATGCCTTGTGATCCTTGGTGCTTAGTGGTGTGAAACTCGATGTCTTGTCACAGACATCCTTTTATCCTGCCCCCTCACCCCACATGTGTCTCTGGAGTCTGGGCACTAGGAGGTCAAAAGACTCCCTGGCAGTCTGACCTCCACAGATGCGTGGCAGCCTGAGGTGATGTCTGTGCATTTGGGCAGTGCACAGACATCGAACTACCTGCTCGCAGTGAAAAATAGATTCTGTGCCGAAGGCATTTGGTTTTTCACTGCGTGAACGTGCTGAGAGGCACATTACAATAGCCCCTGCTTATTGTACTTTTAGGGAGAAGATTTATATTGATTATAATAAACTGACCTGTTCAGGACAGTAAAAGCAATGGTAGGGGTATGAGAACAAGATTAATAAACTAAATCCCTTTTCTCAGATGTTAAGTTGAGGACTGTATCATATGTTCTATAATCTGCCCTTGGAATTTGACACCCCAAGATTATCTTGCACTTATCCACATTAAATGTCAGTTGCCACAGCTTTGACACATTTCTTCCTTCAAAAAAGCTATGGTTATAAAAAAAAGTTTAAGTATCATTTAATATTATTTATTTAAAATATTCGCAGATGCAGGATTTAGCATTTAATTGTAGTGGTCACATTTGATGTATATACCAATTAGTAAAACTGACACTTGTGCATTTTAGCTGTTAACACAGAACACTGTCCACCTGTTTAAATGCATTAATATAACCATTAACACAACAAATGGTACACACTTTCTTTTAGGCATGATTTCATTTGTTGTGAAAGATGAAGGGCAACAGCAGTTACAACATGGCAACTCACCAACACATACAAACGGTGGAGACACTATTAGGAGATTAGCAGTGGAACCTCATGTTCCAGACACTGGTATCTATGCTTATTATGCTTCCTCTGTTAGCATACATATATTAAGTGTATACAGAAGATTGGAAGCATACATTTTATTATCATAAATTAAATAATATAATTCTAATTCTGTGCTTTACTTGCCAGGTGATTCATTACAATTAGTGTTGAGCGAACCCTAACCGCACTGTTCGGGTTCATAACGAACATTATAGTTTTTGGACCCCGGACCCGAACACAGACATTCCACTGTATGTTCGTGTTGGAGTTTGGGGTTCGGCGATTACATTGTATGTAAGAATTTCTTATGAATGGGGACTCTATTTCAGTTTATAGAAAGCCAATAGCATTACATGTATTCCAAAAACCGAAAGTCTATAAACCGAAAGACATTCGGTTTATAGAATAGCAATAGCATTACATGTATTCCATAAACTGAATGTCTTTCGGTTTATAGACTTTCGGTTTATAGAAAAGCAATAGCATTACATGTATTCCATAAACCGAAAGTCTATAAACAAAATGTCTTTCGGTTTATAGACTTTCGGTTTATGGAATACATGTAATGTTACTGGCTTTCTATAAACCGAAATAGAGTCCCCATTCATACGAATAGGTCAATTGACCTATTAGTATGAATGGGGACTCTATTTCGGTTTATAGAATAGCAATAGCATTACGTGTATTACATCTGAGAGTCAGATAGAACCGTCAAATACTGTGCTTACAGCGCACTTTGAAAAATGTTAATAGTTTTGGGTGGTAAATAGTACATTTGCGTCTTGCAGTGCACTTCATATCTGAGAGTCAAATAGAACCATCAAATACTGTGCTTACAGCGCACTTTTAAAAATTCTGGCTACCTCCTCCTCCTCCTCCAGCGCCGCTTCCACCTACACCCCCATGGTCACCGCCTCCTCAACCTATGGGTCACTTAGTATAAACTGAAAGAGAATACCCTGCACTCCAACCCTCTCTCAAATGGATAATTCTGTTGATCTTCCTGGCAGCCATGCTTTAGATTTAGATTTATGTTCTTCCAAAGCTAAAATCAAAGATTCCATCTAGTGCTATTTTATGACTCAGCTGTATTTTTTATTTGTATGTATTTTATGTTTTTTTAAGTTATTTCCCTATCCATATTTGTTTGCAGGGCACTTGTCCTACTCTTACCCACATTTTACTTCCTTTTGCAGCCCTCTAGCCCTTTCCAGGACTTTTTTAGAGGCATTTTAGTGCCCAAAAGTTCGGGTCCCCATTGACTTCAATGGGGTTCGGGTTCGGGGTCAAGTTCGGTGTCAAGTTCGAGCCCGAACCCGGACTTTTTCCCGAAGTTCGGCCGAACCTGCCGAACCCGAACATCCAGGTGTCCGCTCAACTCTAATTACAATTAGTAGTAATGGAGTTTAGTACTTACCTGTGCGCTTAGGGTTTGGTGGTGACCTGTACTAGCTACTGACATTAGGATGGCATAGAAGGTTAGGTTGATGTGTTCAGAAAGGGGAAAGGGAGAATGAGAGAAGTCAGAGATGGAGCATGATTTACTTAGAATAGCGAATAACCTGCAGTGTGCTTAAGGAAGTCCATCACATAAAACCAAAGGTGCTTAGGGAAGAGACATTTTGAGCTAGTGAGTGAGTTAATTGTAAACAATTTATGAAAATATAAATACAGTATATAGAAGAAAACACTTACACAAAATAGATAAAATACCACGGAATCCTTTAGAATCTAAAACAATGAATAATTCCCTGTTATTTATATTTCAAAGTAGTCTCTCCCACAAAACAAATTAACTATAGATGTTTAACCATGATGAAGCAAGGTATTTTGCAGGAAAGAAAGTAAGGTAACCGGTGCAAGTACAATACTGTGGGGCCCAGGTTCAGAGATTTTGTTGCCGCTCCCCAGTCTCCAACATTTTTGCACCTACGTTTTGTGGAACATTATGTGTAATATTGTCTGCACAGCAGGAATACCTTAGCTAGCTCAGGTGCCATATCTGCACCACAGTAGCTTTCTAGGTGCCCTGTCTACCCAGTAGTGTATCTTCTTCAAGGTAAACAAGGCACCTGCCTAGGACATCACTTTGCCAGAGGGCAGCACTTTGCCAGAGGGTGTTAAAGCAAACTTTGATGCTTCAAACATTTTCACTCCTTCCCCCACAATTCAGCAAGCTTTAGCTCCTTCCAATTAATCAGGGTGATGGGGGCATGTAATGGTGAAATGAGGGTGATGGTGGCATATAATGGGGGCATGGGGCATTTAGTGTGTATGCAATGTGGGTTATTTGGGCATGTAATGGGGTGATTGGGCATTTAATGTGTGTGCAATTTGGGCATGTCATGGGGTGATCGGGCATTTAATGTTTGTGCAATGTAGGTGATGGGGCCTGTCTTTGGTGTGCAATGTGGGTGATGGGGCATGTCATAGGTGTGCAACGTGGGTGAGGGGGTGCCCGAATTTTGTCTGCCTAGGGCAGCACAAAACCAAGATACACCACTGTGTCTACCTAGGGTTGCCACCTGGCTGGTATTTTACCGGTAAACAGATGGCTTGATGCCAATGTTAATTCTGTGGAGGCAGTAGCATGGCCAGTATTTTTTTATGAAAAGTTGGCAACCCCATGTCTACCCCACACTAATTCTTCAGGTGCAATGTCCACACTGTGTGCAGACTGATAACAGAGGGGAGGAAGTGATGTTATTTCCTGTGCTCTGCAACAATCTGACTCAGAGCAGACAGTGTGCTTGTTATGTGGAGGGAGGAATGGTGAAAAGTGTTCCTGCAGCTCCTTCCAGATGAGTATCGCATCTGGTATGACAGGTTGGTGTATAGTAGAAGTTTGAAATGGAGAAATTAATAAGAATAGGACACGGAGATATGAAACTAATAAAAAAAAAACTTTGTGTTATGTAAAACTCCCCTTTTGGTTCCAACCTTGCTATGTCTTGGGGCCCAGGCACAGTATGTTATTAGGTTTGCAAATTTTACTTGTGATTGCACAGCATACATCACAAATTTAAGCAGGACAGTCCCATTTCAGGAAATTGGAAAATGGATATTGTGCATGCATTCATGTTGCCAGGGGGGAAATGTTGTGAAGTGTGTGGCACAGTAAAACTGCCCAGTTAGTATGTATAGTGTTCATAGATATAAAAGGATCATACCAAATAACTTAAATAACATGTCCCACCTATCCTCTATACCAGATGTAGGCAACCTCTGTGACAAATGTTGTGGACTACTTTTCCCTTGATGCTCTGCCAGCATTATGGGAGATGTAGTCCACAACATCTGGAATTCTGAAGGATGTCTATCCCCGGTCTATACACATGGCAGCTTACAGTGTTTTTTTGTATATTTTGAATTGAGCTAAAAAACTACTTTATTACTGCTTGCAACCAATTTTAAAATTGTCATGCTTTTTAATTGTATTAGCATTCAAATGTATAATCAGTATTGTTAAATCCTATACAACTTTATCTGTGACGCAGGACACTGGGGAATAAATACTGCGGAGGAACACTAACACTGGTATTTGGAGTGAGAACGTTACTGCACATGATACTCCCCCTCCAAAGCCATGCCCCCTGGCATCCCTTGTTACCCAGGGGAAATGTTAGGAGGTATGTGGTTGGGTTGCACACAAAGAATGATACAACATGTTAAATAGTATCCAATAAATGCACTTTCATGTGACTGCATTTGGCTATGGACACATACTTTATTTTATTATCCATTGCCAATAGTTACATTTCTACTGTTAAAAAGGAGATTTACATTTTGTACATAAGCAGTTGACAGCTTTCTAAATTGGAGTTAAAAACGCCCAAAGTCTTTTCAATATCACAGCTATTTTGCAATGACCTTGCAGTTACAGTACAGATATTTCATAATGCATGGTTTTTTTTCTTCACATTGATTATTTTGTTGATTTTTTTTCAGCTTGAATAACAGCATTTTAGATTTGTCACTTTTGCTTTTTTTCCACTTATGTTTAATCTGGAAAACTGCCTACAATCGTTGTTATAAAAGAACAGAAAAAGAACTTTACAACTATGGGCTTTATTCATGAAAAAGGGAAATTGAGAAGAGATTTGCAATCTTCAGGCCAAAGTAGCCTGGTTGGAAAAACTCTCCCATTTTGCAATACTTCAAACTCTGCTATGTTGGCCTCACCTTTGCAATTTCCAGCGATTCTCTCTTTCATTGATAAAGCCCTATATCTTATATTGTTTATGTTAATACTTGTTTCAGCATGACACCCAGATGTAAAATCTAACCTTCTGAAATGAATTTATAAGTATAGCTACAGGTGAGAAAGTTACACATATGCAAACAGTATGCAGCATATAAACCAATTCAAATGACTGCTGCTGGAAAAATAATTTTCTTATGCAGAAGGATTGGCCACAGTGGCTGAACTTGGCCCATTTGTGTTTAATTTATTAGGAGATGAAAAGTAGGCTTAGCTAATAAGTGAGAAGACACATATATTATAGACTGAAGGCCTTACTCATGCATTTTATAAAGTAAAAGTGCTTATATGTGATCCATTAAACCAGTTGGGCTTGATACCTTTAGGTCATGGAGAGCATCATAAGAGCAAATGTAACCTACAGTGTAGGATTGCCAAGAGTTAGCTATAATTTTTCATTAAGTGCAGCTGGCCATTAGCGAAAAAGAGAAAAAGACGGGGGGTACCTCTTTAATTCAGTATGAGTGATAAGGGTTGACTCTTCTCAAGATGACACTCAGCTGGCCATTCCCTAATAAGAAAAAAAAAGATGGTGGATCCCTAAAAATTATCTTCAGTTCAATATGAATTATAAGTGTCGACTCACCAATCACCTCTGGATGAGGTAAGTAGACTAAGCTATGGTAATTCTCCAGTTAAATATTTTTACCTTTATTGATTACAAGATCCCACAGCCCAACTCAGGATTACCCTGTTACCCAGCTGCATTGATAACAATCCAGTATACACATCCATCATATACTGTACCAACTGTAAAGAGAATCTTCTATTTTACTTTTTCTCTATAGTCCCTACAATAAAAATAATTTATTTTTTTCTTCTTTCAGCATCTATCACCTCTACGTTATTTTTTTATTTTATACTTTTTCACAGGTTTTTTTTTGTATATGCACATCATATCAGCTAACATATTCCCTGTCATTTAGCAGACAAAGACATTCAGCATTATTCCCAGTTGTGTGTGTTCAGAGAGATGCTGCATTTTCATTTATTTTCATTTCTTAAATGCATATTTTTTTTCTAGAGAAAATGAAAAATTTTGTAGTATAGTTTTTGTTTTCTAAGCTGCTTTCTTCTCTGTCTGTGTCAGCCTCTCTTATAATAAGCTGGCTCACATAAGATGTGTTTAGCACATCTACAAAGATATCTTGAAACTGTGTGCTGTCTGTGTGAGACAAAGTACTTTCAGTGCTTAAAAATTAAATATTATGATGGGAATATTTGTGCAAATAGTGAAATGTCTGAAGCTTAAAATGACATATAAACTTACACTTTTTTGTGCTAATAAACATGTGCCCTAGATGTAACTACCCACAAACACACTTTGGGATTTGATAGTGGTAGGGGAGGTAATGCCATCTAAATTAAATGACTACTCCAAGCTGGTAGACAGATTGGATTTTATTTCCTAATGGTTTCTGTGTTATTTTTTTCCTTCTTTAATTATCTGTTAACCTGAAGACCAGATGATTTTTAGTGATCTGCCTGTAGTTAGCTTAGAGATTGAATTTTTGCTTTTTATGTTGCTCGATATGTCTATGCATTTAATGCATTTCTATAATGAGGCTACTGGAGTCTTTGACATAGGTGAAATGCAAAAACAAATCCAAGTCTATAAAGCTTCCTGGTCTGGTAAGGAAGTAATAAAATGCATGGAATGCTATACTCTAATGTGGTTCAGATAACAAAAAAAGAGCAGATTATAGCAGACGTTTGTCTGGATAGAGATAAAATGTAAAAATTAATTCCTGACAAGTCTGAAAAAAAAAGAAAAGAAACAAAATAAAAATTAAAAAAAATAAATAAATGAATTAATATATAAATAAAAAAAAACAAGAAACAGAGGTGCTAATGGTTTAACTCTAGTCCTTGGTGATTAACAGGTTTTCAGCATAATCACATTGTAAATGATGCACAATATTATTGGTTTTATAACATGGTAATCAGACAAATCTTAAAACTCTGGTGGGGTTAGGCCAGGGGCATACCACATGTAGCCGTTTGACAGCAAGGTGCGTCCAAACTGACTAAACTGCCATATTCTCATTATCCCTATAAATGTATGATTTTCAATGGGAAATTTGTAATTTGCATACAGGTGATGTCATAAATAGGAGACTCCACAGACACATTTAAAACTAATTTCTCTCCCAATATGGTAATTTGCTTCAGTTTTTCTAATATAATGTATAGATTATTTCCGATAATTTTGAATGCTTCACATTAAAAACAATGTTCAGGTGATACAGTTTCTTTAACTAATTATAAGTGAGTTGAACTGTAAACTATATTTTTAAAATTTACTTGTGGGTAAGCTTTCTACACATGTTTTTATATTTACAATGCAAAACAAAATGATGCTGTGTTAATTCTTAATAATGCAGGATGATATTTGTTTTGTTGACTCTTTTATAGGTTGCACAGCACTGCTGTTAAGTCTTGCTTTTACTACATACTTTGAAATCTTTAACTTAATCCTTAAGCATTTATTTGATTAATGAGTTGACATTGCAGCCAACTAATTATACTTAGGAGAAACTTGCATAAACTTATGAATTACTTTATTAATTATATCTGGCTTGATTATATTAAACTCAAAAGATACATCTAATTACTGTTGCTTACACTGCATAAAGAAATTAGCAGTACTGAGATGCTTGATGTTTAAAGTGTTTAAAATGTATAATTTCTCTGCTTCTTGCTGATAGGAAAGTAATTATAAACTTTGAATGATGCTGTAAAAGGAAATTATCTTACTACATTTTGTAAAGTGAATATAATCTATTTTTATTTATTTTATTTGGAGCTTTTTTGGGGTAAGACTTCCTTTTTTTAACCCCTTGCCGACACAGGACGTGCTAGGTCCGTCCGCTGTGGTGAGGCGTTAGTGTCAAAACGAGCACTGAAAGCAGAGTTTTTCCGCTTTCAGTGCTCAAATGGTATTGTAACTATGCTTCCATATGGAAGCATGTACAAATGCCAGTTTTAAAGGCACAGTGCCTTTAAAAAGCTTGCATTTAAAAACAAGCATAGGAAGCGAATTTTATCACTTCCTATGCTCTGTAAGTGCTGCTGATTGCCTCACAAGTCGAGGCAATCAGTAACAATAAAAAAAATGCACGATCTTGGTCACTGTGTGACCAAGATGGCACTGCCCTTCTAAGGGCAAGAGCACAGGAGGCAGGAAGTACCTGCTTCCTGTGCTCTTTAAGCTGTCACAGGATTGCCTCTTCACAGAGGCAATCTGTGACTGCAGGAAGACTGAAAGTCAGTGGGGATGCTCTCATGAGCACCCCCACTGCCTGGTCAGATCAATATTAACCCTATATTGATCTGACCAGTTAGGATCTGCCTCCCTCTACTCACATTTTTTTTTAGTGAGGGAGAGAGACAGATCAAAGTTATAAAACTAAGTTTAAGTACAATAAAATAATAAATACCCAATACACTAATAATAAAACCCCTTCCCTGCCAATGATCTTGCGTAAGCAGTGATCGTGCACATCAGCGCATTTATTTTAGGGGCTAATTTTTTTTGTACTGTAATTTATTACTCTCTAAGAGTTATTAACCCCTTCTTTGCCATTGATCACTGCTTATGCAATGATATTGACACCAAAGCAATTTTGATCTGTCTGCATATTTATTTATTTTTTTTTTACACATACCCGCTAGGGGATTACGTGTAAAGTAAAAATATTTTAGATTTTTTTTTTTAAGCTGTCTGAGCGCATAGCGATCAGTAACAGCGAATTAGTGGCAAAGGCTGTTTGGTGACTGCTCAAATAAGCTCACCATTCGCCCTGGTCGGATCAATATTCACAAATATTGATCTGCCTCCCTCTCCTCACTTACATTTTTGTGATGGAAAGAGACAGATCAGTATTAGTGATATAATATAACATTTAATAAAATTGTCAGGTTTTATGAAAGCCATTCACTGTGTATTAACCCCTTCCCTGCCATTCATCACTGTATAAGAAGTAATCTTGCACAGCAACAGTATGCTTTGCTGTCTGCAATTTCTGGATTAATTTCTTTGTACTGTAATGTATTACAGTACTAGATAGGCTCTTCTAAGAGCTATTATCCCCTTCTTTGCTCGAGATCACTGCTTAGGCACTGATTCTGAGGCCGCGGACTTAGGGTTCGATTTTGACCCTGGTCAGCTTTCTGATACATCATCAAGTGATGTATCGGCTGCTGCTGAGCCCTTGCCACAAGGAGTGATGGGTGTCTACCTTTAAAAAAATATATGGTTTGGTGGGGGTAAATTACATTGGCTGGCTTCAAAGATATATACCATATAGGACACGGACGCAGGTTGACTACATGTCAAAATTCCAAGTTGGAATTTTGAGATGCGCATCTCACAAATGTTGCCTTCTAGCCAAAAAACAAACCAACAAACCTATGCATGGGTGGTATCCCTGTACTAGGGAGATGTTGCAGAACACATATTGGGTTGTTGTTTGGCAGTGACAAGTACCAGAATCTGTGAATTCATGCCTGAAGTACAATTCATGTGGAAAAAAACTCCCAAAAAAGTACTACCACAAACTTTTACAAAGGCTGGTGGTAGAATTAGTACATATACAGTATTAAAATACCACCATTTGAAATACCTTAGGATGTCTATTTTCCAAAAATATATGGTTTGATGGGGTAAAATACATTGGACGGCTTAAAAAATGTTCCAGGTGGAAAATGGGCGCAGGCTGACTACATGTCAAAATTCCAGGTTTGAAATGCGCACCCCTTAAATGTGGACTTTTAGCCCCAAAACAAACCAACAAACCTATGCATGGGTACTCAGGAGATGTTACTGAACACACATTGAGGTGTTGGTTGGCAATGGCAAATACCACAATCTGAAAATTCCTGCCTGAACTACAATGTGTGTGGGAAAAAAATGACATCCCAACCATTTGACATAGGTTGGTGGTAGAAATAGTACTTGGAAAGTGTTAAAATACCACAAGGCAGCAGTCTACAGGTATTTTCTCTGTGTTAAAGGAGAGGAGGATGACGTCGACGCACGTGCGTGTGTGAGGTGTGCCTTCGAGGTCGGAGAAGCCTAGGATCGAGGAGTGAAGCGATGGCGTGTTCCTGCTGATCTGTTTCTCTAGTCCGGCTTAATCCACGTGGCAGCGCCTATTTTGCCTTACCTGGTGTTTTCTGTACTCCTCTGTTCTTTGGAAGAACTCCAATCATCGTTTATCCTGACAATTCATCGAATTCTTTTTACTTAATGCTGTGACAGCGTCCACCCTCACTACAAGCGCTTTTGTTACTCGGGTTGGTGAAACAACTTGCTGTTCCACAGTTTTAGAATCTCAAACGGAAGTATCCGAGGCTGGACATTCAAGACAGTAACCCCAGATAAGTACAGACAATTATTTTATTTTTCATTCTAATATCGATATAATATTCTCCTGGATGGCTATTTAGCAATTGTGTCTCCTTGGATCCGGAAAAGCTCTCCGAAGATTCTTTAAAAACAATAAACGGTCGTAATTATTTTCTACCAAGCTAATTTAGGCATTTTATATCTGCCTTTATTTTTTGTCTTATACAAAAAACAACAGAAATAATCCTGTTGTTCCATATTGACATACTCATTGTATTTGTTTTGATATGCATTGGATTAAGGCAAAGAGATTGTATTCTCTAAACTAAAGTGATTATATCCGTGGAGTAATAAAGACATTTAAAGGGATATTCCTATCGATTAATATTATATGTAAAATACAAGACTGTACCTGTCTTCTGTAAATTTCCATATAATAACTGACGACTGAAATCTATACATATTTGGCCGGGGAAGAAGGAACTGGTTAAATCCATGACTAATTACTGAACACAAACGGGATACCTGAGCCTTTTAGCCTATACTGATTGAGACAGGATTACTATTATAAACACAGTACCTGTATGGTTAAAACGTCTCATATATAAGGATTTTATTGTGGTTAACTGTACATAAATATCCCTTAAACCCAATTGGTGCTTATGTCTTCAGTACCATTTATTGCATGGGCTATATCACTTTATTTGCTGACTACTCAATATATATACATTTGTTTTAACTCGGAATTCTCAATTAGTTTCTAAACAAGTGTTACATATGAGAAATATGTCAGTCTAACTGAACTAATAACATATACGGAACCACTACAAACAGGAGTACAACAATTAACTTTCAACGAATCAATAAGGACAACATTCACGCCCCCTATAACTGAACTTTATTATAGTTAAAAACTCGATGCCCACTGTGTAGCCGGCTATCTATACTACAATCTTCTTTTTAGTAAAACGGCAGGAGCCTCTCCGTTGTTGTGTCCCTTTTATTTTTTTCCTTTTCCTTCTGCCTGATCTGTTTACATAATGCCTCCAAAACAGAGGGAAAGGGAGAAGGAGCAGGATAAAGACAAACACAATAGACCTAAAGGAATCTCATCCTTCTACTCCCCGAAAGCGATGCCCTCTGCAGGGGATATTTCCATCCATTCAACGCTTGACGCAACAGTGGATAATGCTCATTTGGATTCATTTCTACCAATTTCGCAAACCTCACTTAACTTGGCCCTTGAGAATTTATATATCAAGATCAAGTCCGATTTAGATCTCAACTCGACCGATATCAAGACAGAGATTGACCACCTACACTCTACTAATGCAAATCAAACAGTGCAAATAAAATCTTTGCAAGAAGATCTTAAAGGATTGACAAAACAAATAGATGCGCTAAAAGCAGATACCTCCACTGTAAAATATAAAATAACGGATTTGGAAGACCGCTCGCGTAGAAGAAATCTTAAAGTCAGGGGCATCCCAGAACAAGTAGGTAATAGGGACCTTGAGTCCTACCTAGTTGAGTTCCTTAAGATTTCTATAGACCCTGAATTAGTGGGGAAGATCCCTTTTGAGCGAATCCATCGGCTCCCAAGGCCACCAAACCTTTCCTCAGAGCTCCCTAGAGATGTGATAGTCTGCTTCCATAATGCAAGACTAAAGGACCTACTGATGGAACATATCAGATCAAAACCTGTAATGGACCCAAAATTTTCGTCTCTATCTCTCTATGCGGACATCTCACAATCCACGAGGCTTCAAAGGAAAGAATTTCAGCTCTTTTCTAAGACACTCCGAGACCAAGGTATCCCATATAAGTGGGGCTTCCCTACGAAAATTATAATCCACTACCAGGGGAAAAACCACGTTGCCAATTCTCCACATCAGCTAAAAGATCTTCTCAATGCCTGGGGGATGCCTCCTAACAATCGACCAACCTCCTAAATCCTAACAGCTCCTTCTCCCCCTCCCTACCCCCCTCCCCTCTTTTTTTTTTTTTTCTCCCCCTTTTCCTTTTCATTTCTATTTTTGGAAGGAATAAATGTTGATTGGGGACGAATGTTATAAAAACCCTTAAAAGATCCTAAAGGAACATCTTTGCTTGTCTCTGGAAGAAATAACTGCGGACTTGAGATGAATTTTACAGAAAGCCTTAAAGGATCCTAATGCAACATATCTGCCTGTATAATTGTCCCCACCAATTTGAGATGTTTGATGGCATGTTTTAGGGGCGCACAATTGTGATTACCTATTTATAGTTAACAGGTCATGATGACCCGTTTCTCTGATCAATACTAGAGTCACTGCTGTTCCATTTCTAGAGACATTGATGGGAGAAGGTGCAAATCCCTTAAGACTCCCCCTTCAAAACTTTGAATTCTTACAAAATTTATATTGGACATAATGGATTATACTTCGTTATTCTTGTACTTAATTTATTCACCTTTTTTTTTTTTTTCATAGCACAGGCTGCTTTTGTTGACACATTTTAGATGATCACTATTTTGTTAATTTATTCACTATGAACAACTTGGTATGACCACTTTCCTTAGATGAATATTAGATTTGCTCCATTTCTTTATAATATTTTACACAAGTGAATCCACTCACTATTATTTTATGATATATATATATTTTTTTCTTTAATATTGGATATTTTGATAATATGTTTTAGATGATTACTACACCGATTATTTACTCACTATAAGTAACATGTGATTATTTACTCCCTCAGATGAATATCTGTTTTGTCTATTTCTTCGCAACCATTTAACTCTATTAACTTGTGAACCTATCTATTGTACACTTTAGGATAAATCTGTATTTGTTTTTTGGTTTTTTTTCTTAGCACTGGCTGCTTTTGTTGACACATCTCAGATGATCACTATTTCGATAACGTATTCACTATGAACAACATGCTATGACTATTTTTCCTTAGATGAATATTAGATTTGCTCCATCCCTTTATAATATCTTACACAAGTGAATTCACTCACTATTACTTTATGATACATTTTTTTTCTTTTCTTTAATATTGGATATTTTGATAATATGTTTTAGATGATCACTACACCGATTATTTACTCACTATAAGTAACATGTGATTATTTATTCTGTCAGGTGAATATTTGTTTTGTCTATTTTTTCACAACCATTTAACTCTATTAACCTGTGAACCTATTTATTGTACACTTCAGGATAAATCTGTATCTGTCATGTTTTTTTTTGTCTCTCTTCCTCTCTGAGAAGGAATAGGATTGATCGTTTGCTAAGTTGGGGCATAAAGTATCTTGTTTAATGTTTGTGGGTCAAGGGATGAATCCCGACATGCACTGCAGTAGTATAGAATCCCTAAAAAGATGTCAACGGCATATAGCTGTTTTTGTATCTGTTCCCACCAATTTAAAGAGTTTTGATGACATGTTGCAGAGGTGCACTTCTGTGACTACCCTTTTACTATAAATGATGCCCTCCTTGCAAAGAGCCCTTTTTTTTTCTGGGACAATACATTATTGAAAAATTCCTTGATTGGCTTTCTCTTTGTACCTCAGCCACCTGACTGTCCCCTATGATGAACATAGGGCTTATATATTCAGTAGAGTGTAGTCTTAATACTGAATATAGGATGATTGGTTTTTTGGTGTTTTATGTTGTATTGTGTTTTTCTGTGGGGTTCCGTTTCGTGGTTGGTCCTGAGAGGAGTCGGGAAGACATCAGCACTCATGACGATGATCCAATAGATGCCGGTTAGATTTGTCTCACTAAATTCTCAGGGGTTAAATTCTCCACAAAAGCGTGCAAACCTTTATGGTTTATTAACAGACAAGAAGATTGATGTGTGTTTTATTCAAGAGTCTCACTGGAAATTAACCCATTTAAAACTCTGGAAATTCCAGAAAAATTTGAATGTATTTGAGTCTTCATTAATCGACAAAAAAAAAAAGAGGCGTCGCAATTATAATCTCCTCCTCTATTAAATTCGAATCAATCTATTTTGAAACTAATCCGAAAGCCCGATTTTGTATCTTGGTATGTCGATTAAATGACACTCTATACACATTGGTCAATGTATATGCTCCTTCAACTGGAACCATTAGATTCCTTAATAACCTGATGGACAGATTGGAGCAAATAGAAAAAGGGATTCTTATACTCGGTGGGGATATGAACTGCATCCTTGATCCAAAGATGGACAAAAGCCTTCCTAGTGGCCGTAGTGTCGATCAAAAGACTAGATCATCTGCCCAGGCATTTTCTAACTTCATTTTAAGGAATCAGCTGTTTGATATATGGAGGTTACAGAAACCTCAAGATAGGGATTTCACTTTCTATTCTAATCCACATAACTCCTACTCGAGAATTGATTACCTTTTTACTAGGGCTCCCCATCTTCATAATATAATTAGCTGTACAATCTACTCTATAACTTGGTCGGATCATGCCCCATTGTTCTTACAGATGAAGGACACCCCCGGATATGCCGCCAGGTCAAGATGGAGGTTGAATGAATACATCCTAAATACAGAGGAAAACAAGACAGAACTTTGCTTAGAAGCGAATAATTTTCTTAAATTAAACGATACCGGAGAAGTTTCATATCAGACGCTCTGGTGCTCTCTTAAGTGCTATCTGAGAGGAATCCTTATCAAAATGGGATCTATTATGAAAAAATCCTATGGTAAATCCCTTTCGGATTTATATATTCTACTAGCTATTAAGGAAAAAATGAACAAACAAGCCCCTAATCAACATACTGCTGATGAAATTAGAGATATACAATCAGCTATTAAAACTGCACTGGAACAAAAAACAAAGAAGGCATTGATACGAGTGAAACAGACCTGGTACTATACTAATGCTAGACCAGGAAAGGCCCTTACAAGGAAATTAAAATTCAGAAACCAACAGGTCAGGATTAATAAGATCGTTTCTAATGATAAAACCTGCCTGTCTCCTGTCCAGATAAGCAATGCATTTGCTGATTACTACAGCAAACTGTATAATCTACCCCTCAGTACAAGATCGGATTCTGAAATCCAAAACTTTCTGAATAGCTTGTCTCTCCCTAAACTTTCACAGGAGAAATTGCAAACTTTAGTACTACCTATTTCTGAAACTCAAAAAGATAATAGACACTACAAAAAAAGGTAAGGCACCTGGGCCAGACGGTTTCTCAGCTAAATTTTATCAAACCCTCCAGCCCATTGTTTCTCCTCTTCTTTTGAGAGTATTTGTCGAAGTGGCAACCGGCAGATGTTTTATCCCAGAGATGTTAGAGGCCTCAATTTCCCCAATCCTTAAACCAGGGAAGGATCCCACAATCGTGTCTAATTACAGACCCATTTCTTTAATAAATTTGGACATAAAACTATTTTCGAAAATTCTGGCAGACAGACTAAATCTTGTCATAACAGATCTTTTCCATCTGGACCAGACAGGGTTTATTAAAGGGAGATCGGGAGCGGACAACGTCAGACGAATTCTTGGCTTAATTCACAGGGTAAAGCATAATAATATTCCATCTGTCTTGTTAGCGTTAGACGCCGAAAAGGCTTTCAATCGTGTCAGTTGGCCATATCTTGCTCAAACACTCGAGGCCTTTGGCATCTCGGGCTTGTTTAAAACTTACACCATGGCACTATACTCAACACCTCGGGCTAAGATTACTGTTCCTTTTTTGGACTCGAAATTCTTTCGGGTAAAAAACGGGACAAGACAAGGCTGCCCTCTGGCACCCATTTTATACGCCCTATGCACAGAGCCACTTTCAGCCTTAATCAGACGCTCACCAGTGATTGAAGGGATAAAGGGATCTGCAACCCCGTATAAAATAGCTTTGTACGCCGATGACGTTGTCCTCTCCCTGACTTCCCCAGAAACCTCAGTTCCCGAACTTATTACTTTGATTGACAAATTTAGTTCATACTCGAATTATAAGTTAAATATCCCTAAAACTCAATCATTAGTATTTTTTCTTTCCTCCTTACAAATTAATGAATTACGTAAACATCTCGACATTGACTGGGACAATTCTGTTCTTAACTATTTGGGTGTCAAAATTAGAAACAACTTAAGACAAACTGTTACATACAATTATGAAGTCCTTATACATGAATGCAAGGATATTGTTTTTCGTTGGAAGGGTTTAGAGCTGGCGTGGCTAGAACGAATCCAAGTTGTGAAAGCATATGTCCTCCCAAAAATATTATATTGTATGAGAACAATCCCACTAAAAATTCCCAGGCATTATTTGACGCAACTCACTCTTCTATTTGCAACATATGTCTGGGAATCGGAACAACCTCGTATCCCAAAAGCCTTATTAAAACAATGCAGCAAGAGAGGAGGCCTAGGGTTCCCCGATCTATTCAAACTGGCTGAGATATCACTATTCTCCCCCCTTTTGGCCTGGCGGCATGTGAAGGACTCTCCTACCATATGGTCTCAAATTGAGACGGCTGATCTAAATGGTCAAAATCCCTTTTTTTTCTTTTGGCTTAACGAGCTCTCCTTTAGAAAGCTCTCTGTCTTGAATCCAATAATAAAGGACACAGTCGGAGCAATGTACAAATTTAAAAGCAAATTTGCTAAACCACAGGGAATTACTGCCTTGGCACCCCTTACAATATTTTCACAACTTATTGAGAATCTCAGCCTAAAAGAGTGGTCTTGTAAGGGCATCCTGAAGGTTGGAGATATTTACTGCGGCTCTCAAATTCGATCTTTTGATGATTTACAATCTGAATATGCTCTTCCAGATCATGAACTTTTTTCCTATTATAGAATTAAGAGCTATATCTCTACGACACAGATAATAGATCAGACGGAGCTGGACACCTGTATAGATGCAATAAATAAATCAAAAAATATCTCAAAATTACAGAATCTATTAGATTCTTTCATGGAACCGCCCAGGTGTAAAGCACTTGTTTGCTGGGAGACCAATTTGGACATAGCAATCCCTTTTGACCATTGGTCCAACGCGGTCTCTCTTACTAGGAAGGCAGTTAAGGGTCTGAATTTGATTGAATTATTCTTTAAGGTCGCATTAAGATGGTACCTAGTACCACAAAGGATGTTCAAAATTCATCCAAATAACTCAAAACTGTGCTGGCGATGTGAACGTGCTGAGGGGGACTACCTCCACGTTTGGTGGGGATGCAGCTTATTGGATCCTCTCAAGAATGTTCTATCCTACATTTTAAAAAACCATATTCCATAGTAACTATAGGTTGACCCCCCAAGCATTCTTACTCCATATAGATTTGAATCTTCCAAAAACATCTAATTGTTCTCTTGCCTTTCATATCTTCTTGGCCTCCAAGATGTTATTGGCAAGACAATGGAGAACAAAAGAAATACCAACTAGGGATCAACTAAAAGCCCAGATTAACTTCCAGAGAGTCGCCGAGGCACAGATTGTCCCTTCTGGAAGATCATCTCCCAACTTTGTTGGGATCTGGTCTCCCTGGAATAACTTTTTGGCTGAGAACCCTGAGATTGAATTGATTTGATCTAGACATGATATCTCTATATTTAACTGGCTACCCGCTCCCTCGGAAACCCCACCTAATGGTAACCTCCACTCCCTTTTATTTTTTTCTTTCTCCTCTATCTCTCTTTGTATGTCGTTTTCTTCCTTCCCTGTTGTCTGTTGTTCAATAATGTCTGGTGATTATGTTTGTTTAAAAAAGATGTAAGCGATCCACCGCTCAGAATATGTACAAAGCTTTTATAATGCATTCTTATACTGTTGTATGGTATTCATAAGATTTATATGTATGTATAATTAATTATGCAAAAAAGAAAGAAAATTTGATAAAGACATAGATATAGAAAATAACCTACTATTGTGTGTTATAGAAAAAAAAAAAATACCACAATTTTAAATACCCTAGGATGTCTAGTTTTCCAAAATATATGATTTGATGGGGTAAAATACTTTTACAGGCTTCAAAAGTGTCCCAAATGGAACATTGGTGCAGGCTGACTACATGTCAAAATTCCAAGTTGGAAATGCACCCCCCCTAAATGTGGCCTTTTAGCCCCCAAATACCCCAACAAACCTATGCATGCGTGGTATCCCTGGACTCAGGAGATGTTGCTGAACACATATTGAGGTGTTGTTTGGCACTGACACATAACAGGATCTGTGAATTCATGCTCGACGTACAATGTATGTGGAAACAAAACATTAAAAAATTACTAACCTAAAATTTGACAAAGGCTGGTGGTAGAATTAGTGCATGGAAAGTGTTAAAATACTACCATTTAAAAAATAATAGGGTGTCTAGTTTGCAAAAAATGTATGGTTTTGTGGGGTAAAATACACATTCTGGCTTCAAAAATGTGCCAAATGGAACATGGGCGCAGGTTTTCTGCATGTTAGAATTCCAAGTTGAAAAACCAAAAAGCGCACCTTTCAAATGTGTCCTTTTAACCCTCAAAATATCTAACTAACCTACACATGGGTGGTATCCCTGTACTCAGGAGATGTTGCTGAACACATATTGAGGTGTTGTTTGGCACTGACACATAATAGGATCTGTGAATTCATGGCCAAAGTACAATGTATGTGAAAAAAAATTACTATCCAAAACATTGACATAGGCTGGTGGTTGAATTAGTGCATGGAAAGTGTTAAAATACTACCATTTGAAATACCCTTGGTTGTCTAGTTTAAAAAAATATATGGCTTTGTGGGGTAGAATACACTTTTTGGCTTCACAAATGTCCCAAATGGGACATGGGCGCAGGTTTTCTGAATGTCAGAATTCCAAGTTGGAAAACCAAAATGCACACCCCCTAAATGTGGCCTTTTAGACCCAAAACAAACCAACAAACCTATGCATGGGTGTTATTCCTTTACTCAGGAGATGTTGCTGAACACATATTGAGGTGTTATTTGGAAATACCCCCTCACATTTTAAGGTAATGTTTACCTAAATTGCAATCTATGTGAAAAAAAAAAAAAATTGTGCTTCATGGCTACATGAAATGTGTCAAAATACACCAAGTTAAATGCCCAGAGTGGTCTAGTTTTCAAAAAAATGTACATGGGGGTCATCCATGGATTTAGTACAGATATCAGTGTTACAATGTCACTATCGCTAATTTTGAAAAAAAGGATTTTAAAATATGCGTTTCAACCCTCAATTGGGCTTCTACCAGGCGTCTGCTGGAAGCCCAATTGTAGAAGCCTAATTGAGGGGGAAACGCGTAGTGCCCTGGACAGATCTTCTTTCTTTTACCTAGCCCATTTTATCATCTAAAGACTGCTGGATTTTATTGATTTTACTACTACAAGGACTTCTTGATTTGCAGGACTGTGAGGCGCCCACTGAGTCAAGCATCATAAAGATCCTTCATGTAAGCAGCTACTGTTCTTTATTAAAATTGCATTTTTACTTTGTAATAACTCCTGTCTGTGGATATTTTCCCTTCTATGCCTGAGTCCTGGTAGGAGGAGGAGTACAGAACATAGGAGACTTATCTACATGCCTGCATATTCTGGGAGTCTGTGAGTGCATATTACCGGGGGAGTGCTGCTAAACTCCCCTTTTTAACTTCACTCTGACCACTTTACATTCACCTAAAAGGTGTCTTATATTTTTTTATTACTTCAGCACACTAATTAGCGCACTTTATGTATTTTTGTTTTAGCTGTGTATTCTCTGTGTGTTATTTAGGGACACACTGCATTAAGTGCTGCTTGGTTTGACACTTAAGCGCTGATATCACTGTTTTTTCACTGTTAGAACCTGACATTTGTTGCTATTGTAATGAAATTGTATCTTATGAATCAAAGAGCCTATCTAATTTCTCATGTTGCATCCTTGTTTATATCACTTAACTTTTTGGTGTTGCTTGGAATGACCTCACTAGTTACTGCTAAAGTATTTAGCATGTTAATATCGGTAATATTGCGTAAACTAAAATGTAGTATTCTATAATGTCTACTCTTTCTGTCGGTATAGCTGCTATCATATCATATCATATTGACAAGCCATGGTAGCAGGAAATATAAGAATAGGTTCAGTGTCACACTTGAAAATTGAGTTCTAGCAGGTGACAGATGGGAAAGCCACCCACAAACATTGTAATTACTTACTCTGAGAAGCATCTAAGCAATTACATGGGTCAAGGATGTACACGCATCATGCAATACAAGCTACCTAGTGAATATTGGAGCTAGTTGATAGCTCTCAACCACAAGCTTTTTTAGTGCTATGTTGTGTGATTTTTTTTTTTTTGTTGTTTCATTTTATTGATATTATAGCTATGAGTTCACATTTAATGTGATGTATCATGTCATTTGCCGTTTGGTATACATACTCATACTAATCTATTATGATCATAGCTCTATTTACAAAGGATTATATATAGAAAAATACACAAGAGAAAACCCCATTAGTATTCCTTAAAAATAAAAATAATGTTTTGGCTATGTTAGGAAAGCAGTATTGGTATAGGTTGAGTGTCAGTAGTAGCAACAGCACTCAAACTGACAGCACTACTGCAGTTTTAGTTCTCTAGTGCATGTCTGTATATAACTAACTTGAAAGAAATACTTTTTTTTATAAGAGATGGAGAACCTCCTCCAATATCCATTTTGTTGGAGGTGTTATAAGAGTTCGCGTAAAATGTTTGGATTTATAAACATTATCATCTTGCAACACTTTGCACTGTGGGAGCTTTATACATAGCCCCCTATTGCTTTGTAAAAAAAAACAGAGAAGATTAATTTGGCAGAAAGCCTCAAATATGTATAAACATTGAAACATGGAATGTGACGGCAGATAAGTACCTTTTGGCCCAGCTAGTCTGTCCAATTTCTGCCTAATTAAAAAAAAAAAAAATCTGAATACTTTCAGTAGACCCTGGCCTTATCTTCTATCTAGGATAGCCTTGTACCTATCCCACTCATGCTTTAACGCCTTCACTGTATTAAACTCTACCACTTCTGCTGGAAGGCTATTCCATGCATCCATCACCCTCTCAGTGTAGGGCTGGAGCGCAGGGATCGTAGCGCAGGGAGCGGAAGACACTTGAAGTTGGTCACAATTCTTTATTGGCTTCACAGTAGGAGGGAAAAGGAAAGGAGTGGTCAAATAACTGTCCAGAGGGTCAAGGCAGGCTGCAAAGGTTCAAGGGTGGTTAGGGAAATCCAAGTTGGGTGACAGAGATACGGGAAGTTAGGGTTAAGCCAAAGGTCGGTACACAGGAATTCAGAATAAACAGCACTCTCAGGAAAAAGGAAGGAATGGGACTGATAACAGGCACCACAGCTCAACTAGTAAGTATGGTCTAGAGGGCTTGCAGGGCTTTTATAGAGCCATCCATCAAGGAACCCCTCCCCTGTGCACCTGGGATCTGCCCCATCACATACAGAGTATAGATACAAGCTACCTAGTGAATATTGGAGCTAGTTGATAGCTCTCAACCACAAGCTTTTTTAGTGCTATGTTGTGTGATTTTTTTTTTTTTTGTTGTTTCATTTTATTGATATTATAGCTATGAGTTCACATTTAATGTGATGTATCATGTCATTTGCCGTTTGGTATACATACTCATACTAATCTATTATGATCATAGCTCTATTTACAAAGGATTATATATAGAAAAATACACAAGAGAAAACCCCATTAGTATTCCTTAAAAATAAAAATAATGTTTTGGCTATGTTAGGAAAGCAGTATTGGTATAGGTTGAGTGTCAGTAGTAGCAACAGCACTCAAACTGACAGCACTACTGCAGTTTTAGTTCTCTAGTGCATGTCTGTATATAACTAACTTGAAAGAAATACTTTTTTTTATAAGAGATGGAGAACCTCCTCCAATATCCATTTTGTTGGAGGTGTTATAAGAGTTCGCGTAAAATGTTTGGATTTATAAACATTATCATCTTGCAACACTTTGCACTGTGGGAGCTTTATACATAGCCCCCTATTGCTTTGTAAAAAAAACCAGAGAAGATTAATTTGGCAGAAAGCCTCAAATATGTATAAACATTGAAACATGGAATGTGACGGCAGATAAGTACCTTTTGGCCCAGCTAGTCTGTCCAATTTCTGCCTAATTAAAAAAAAAAAAATCTGAATACTTTCAGTAGACCCTGGCCTTATCTTCTATCTAGGATAGCCTTGTACCTATCCCACTCATGCTTTAACGCCTTCACTGTATTAAACTCTACCACTTCTGCTGGAAGGCTATTCCATGCATCCATCACCCTCTCAGTGTAGGGCTGGAGCGCAGGGATCGTAGCGCAGGGAGCGGAAGACACTTGAAGTTGGTCACAATTCTTTATTGGCTTCACAGTAGGAGGGAAAAGGAAAGGAGTGGTCAAATAACTGTCCAGAGGGTCAAGGCAGGCTGCAAAGGTTCAAGGGTGGTTAGGGAAATCCAAGTTGGGTGACAGAGATACGGGAAGTTAGGGTTAAGCCAAAGGTCGGTACACAGGAATTCAGAATAAACAGCACTCTCAGGAAAAAGGAAGGAATGGGACTGATAACAGGCACCACAGCTCAACTAGTAAGTATGGTCTAGAGGGCTTGCAGGGCTTTTATAGAGCCATCCATCAAGGAACCCCTCCCCTGTGCACCTGGGATCTGCCCCATCACATACAGAGTATAGAGAGGTGGAGTGATAAAAATGCCACCCCCCTCTCCACCCACCGAGACTCCACCAACCACACAGCACTATCAGCACGCCCCCTGAGTCACGCAAGGACCATCACATTACCCGCGATCAGATTCCGTGCTACTCGAGACCAGGGATGCAGTCTGCCGTGATACATCGCGACGGAGGCATCTGGGAGTGGGACCTCCACTCGGAGACCACCTGGGTAAGGTAAGTGGGGAACCTGAGGCCTGACACTCAGTCAAGTAATCATGATATTATTTTTAAATCGTTGCCCTCCTAAGTTAGGACCATGCCCTCTTGTTGTGGTAGTTTTTCTTCTTTTAAATTAACTCTTCCCTTCAAGTATTTTGATTATATCCCTTCTGACTAGTGTAGTTCTACAATATTAGTCATTATTACTAATATAACATGTATAAATATTTACAATCAAAAGACAGTATAATGACAATAGCATGATTATTACTTATCACACAGGTCTCTTGCAACTTAAATGATAAGAAATCTGTGTCATTGTAGATAACCACTTAATGTCCATTTCTTGGTTATGCTTTTTTTAATCGGTAATATATGTACATTCTCGACACCATGTTAATAATGCTCCATTAAGCAGCGTTTTATTGTCTGCTTTTGTTCACAAACCATGACAGAGTAGAAAATGGTTAATGAAATGTCTGTAAATGCTTCCAAGGAATTGCAGATTCTTTTTACATGTACATAGATTGATCTGTTCGGAAAGGTTGACAGTTGCAGCCTGTTGGCACGCACAGAACATCTCACTAACCATTGTTATTTACAGATTACTTTGAAATATATTTGTATTGTGTAATTGGACACAGTGATGCCAATGTTTAATGGTTTACCAATGTATTACAGAAATAAGCTGGCCTGCAAATTCTATAGATTGCTTTGTTACTGAATGTATACTGATGGAATATTTAATAAAAATGGTATTGCATAGTTAATATCTATAAGATGCATGCCCCTGCTTTCGGATTGCTTTCACCATATGCAAAACCAGATCTCTATTGTGTGTTTCTTTCTTTAGGTTAATTAAAAGTAAATTGAAATAAATATGAATAAAGGTGAGCAGTAGTGGCATGTGCCTTTCCCATTGATGGACCTATCAAACATCCATTTGAAGGGCAATTAATGGCAAAAAGGAAGTTATATTTAGTTGAATGATTAAATGCTTTAATAAAAGAATACAAACAAAGTACCTTATTGAGTCCTCTTTGCATGTATAGCTAATGTATGTAGAAGAATGCTGATAGCTTGAGTCAGACAAAGGAAAATCTGACCCAAGATTATATACAAGCAAAGATGGCTCAATATGACACATTGGGAGTCATGTATAAACATGGCACACATGCAGATTGCGCCAAATACTGTCACAACCGGCATGTGCACCAATGTATAAAGCACAATACAGAACAATACTCCGGCTAATACAGAACTTTTGGTTGTGTCATCACTCGTTGCTCCAGTGCAGGCCATGTATAAAACATCTGGTGAAGAAAAGCGCCTGATTTGTATTGGGGAACCTGAGTTATAAAAAGGCACAATCACCATTATACATAACATGATTGCTCCTTTTTGCAGTACAAGAGTTTTTCTACATAAGTCTCTTCATTTGTATTCTTTCATACAAATATTTCTATTTAGAACATATACACTTGATGCACTTTTTAAATAAAACATAATTACATTTTATGCTGACAGTTGGTATTTAAATCAGCGGAGAACTAGTTTGATGCCATTATTACCGTATCACAGTAGACATGAAGCTATGTAGCATTGACTGGATATAGCAGTTTGCATAGAATTGGGAAGTCAAATATGGACCGTTTTTAGGTTTATTCATCACAATAGATTTGTGTCTTGGCAGAAAAATAACAAATTGGCTAAAAAATGAATAGCAACAATTGGACAGAAGGATTTTTGTGTTGTAGATAAAAATATATATTAAATATTTAGGTTCCTATGTAACATGGACCAGCATCAAATTCAAAATAGAAGAAATATGATAAATGAATAATTCAACTTAACCTTAATAAAGTGACTTCCCTAATCACTTAAACACAAATCCAAAAAACATAAAAACGTATAAATTGTGTGAGCAAAAAAAATATTGGGGTCGATTCACTAAAATTTGAATTAGTTTCAAAGTGGTCAAGTTTGGGAGGTTGAATTTGACATTGTTTCAAAATTCTGACCTCCCAACTCAACCACCTTGAGCTATTCACTAAAATTGTAATAAATGTAAAAAGAAGGAAGACAGCGCTACAAAGTAATATAAGATTGTAAATAATTGAATATGAATGTATTTAAATACACCATAGAAAACACACAATTGGAAGGTATAAAAAATATATAGATTTAATAAATATAATGTAGTAAAAATAATGTAGTAGAACAGACACAAAACCACCTAAATAAAGAGGTGGAAACACAAAATACAAATAAATATATCACAATAAACAATATAAATATATTACTGACAAATACAAATAGGACTAAAGAATAAAAATACTGGCGTCCAAAGGCTGAAGAAGTTTTCGAAACGCGTCCCTGTTTGGCGTCCCTTTTTTCTGCGAAAGACCTGGCCAGGCTTCCTTTTTGCTCTTGATTTACTGCCCTGAGTCTAGCATTGTCTCAAACGGCTCTCCTTTAATGGTGTGTATTATCTATCCATTATTGTTATTATTTTTATTCTTTAGTCCTATTTGTATTTGTCAGTAATATATGTATTTTGTGTTTCCACCTCTTTATTTAGGTGGTTTTGTGTCTGTTCTACTACATTATTTTTACTACATTATATTTATTAAATCTATATATTTTTTATACCTTCCAATTGTGTGTTTTCTATGGTGTATTTAAATACATTCATATTCAATTATTTACAATCTTATATTACTTTGTAGCGCTGTCTTCCTTCTTTTTACATTTGTTGCTCTTTCACAGTGCTAACCCACTGTGTTTTTTTATAAGACTGGCGGCTACCTAACTATTTTGTTATTAGTTTTTAATCAGTTAAATTCCTGATTTATGCCAGAAGGGCCCCTTGTGGATACCGTCTACCTCCGGTTCAATATTCACCAACTTACTGGTTTGTATGCCTTATTAACTTATTTTATATTCTAAAGTTCACTAATAGGCGCTTAATACCTATACTTCCGCTAGGTTGTATAAACACTCCCTTTTCACTAAAATTGTAATACTGGGGCTGAGGGCTAATAGTATTGGGGTCTGCGCCTGGCAGAAGCATCTTAATAGTTTTATTCAACTTTTAGCAACATGATGTTTTTAAAGAGACTTATTTTTAAACATTGGCTTCACAACCAGTCTGAAATCAGCACTCAAATGAGAGGGGTAATTTAATTATTTGGAGTTGTTATTATTCATATTGGGTGGGGTTATTTTTTTCCAGGAGCCTTGGGCAACCCCTCAGACCAGTAGCATACATGTGGATGGGGGTAATATCAGGGTGAGGGTGTAAAGACCCTGGCCAGTATTTTAATGGGGTTGGGGAGGGTAATAATGGGCCATGGGCCCTGGGCAACTCCCTGGCCCATTCCTGTTGATGGGCTGGTAACTATTTGGCAGACTCCTGGCCCGTTAAAAGTAATGAGGACGGGACACTTTCCCAGCCCCCCATTTGTATAACATTTTGCTGGGAGCATTGGGCAGCCCCTGGCAGTCTTGGGGTCTTTTTAGGGACCCCTGCAACCATTTTTTATTAGGAAGAGGGATATTTTTACATTTTATATTTTTTACGCAACTCGTCACCTTTAGAGTTGGCGAATTGCGTAATGAAGGTTGGATGTCCCTTCATTTTTTAGTGAATAGCAATTTTTTTTGCTAAAGGGAGTTTTAGATGTACTTTGGCAATGTAGTGGGAGAGAAGGGTCAAAATATGAGGACACCTCCTCTATTTTCACATTTTAGTGAATAGCCCCATAGAGTCTAAATTTAACAAATGAAACCTGAGAGAAAGATACTTTAAAAAACAAAAAATCAGTAGAACAAGGTGAGTTTACATAGATGGATTGATGAATAGCTACATACACATGTATTCTACGCTGCACCAATTTGTCTTGCTAACTGTAATTATAAGAAAGTGGGAAGAGTGAAAGTAATGAAGGCAATAAACACCTGATAGGTCATAAAATGTTAATACACAGCTATTCTCTCCAAGACATGGATTTTCATCATTTTAGAAAAAGAAAAAAGGGTTAGAACTGAATTAAATTATGAACTAGGACATTGTTTTATTGGTTAGTTTAGCATTTTTACACGTTTACTTTGGGCAAATAAGCATTTGTGATTTACTGATAAATTGTCTATGCATTAAAAAGAGTTCATACTTGGCTAGAATAAGCCATTTGACCTTTGGTTTTGCCATCAATACATCACAGGATATCCTGGATATAATTACAGATCCATTAAGAGGAGCAGTAATACCCGGATATAATTTGTTTGACATTTATAAAAGCTCTCCTTTAATTGCAATTCTTTCTCATGCATGGGTTTTAGGTTTTTCACATTTACATAACGTCTGATGCACAAAAGACTTGTTAGCAGTTTAATCATATAACTTAACCAATAAACAACTTCACAGAGAGGTGATTTAATGGATGTTCCAGGCACATTTTCATTTGACGAACCACCCATGTGATCAAATATACAATATAGTGTTATTAAATTATTTATTACTCTTTTTTATGTGACTGAGTTTGTATCCACTAGCGTATTTAAGCCTTATTTGTACCAATACAGTGGTTCAATGATTGTGCTAATTTAAACAATTTTGTAAGTTATGCATTCTAGTCCCTTTTTAGAACAATGTAACTGCAGTAAATGGTTTTGCATTATTTAATATGCCTATGTTGCTTTTTTTTCAAGAATTGAATCTTTGTTGTTCTCATTAAGCTTAGGATGTGCATTTTTCATTGGTTCAAAAGTTCAGTCAGCAGTCAGCAGTAAGCCTTTTTGTGTGCAGTGATTTCATTAAGGCCCTTTGGTTTTGTAGAGATCTTATAAAGTATTTGATTTTCTTACAGTTTGAAGAATGGTATGTAAAATTTATGTGAAACACTTACTGTAAATCGTTATAAAACATTACCAACAGTACACCCAATAACATGCAAACAGACAATAAAACTAAATAAATGGACAATAACAACTCTCAGGGGGCTATTCACTAAAAGGTTCACATCTCATCAATATAGCTACACAGTGTGCAGACAGTTTCCCCCAATTAAGCAAACTCACCAGGTTTTTTCCCTGCACATGGAATGTTCATCTCAACTCACCTTTTAGGTAATAAGAGTTATCAGAGCACTAGAGTCATGAAAAATTAAGTTATTTTTAACTGAAAGATTACATCACATGTAAGCATTTTAAATAGAAATACTTTAATGAAAGGATACAAATAAAGCACTTTATTGAGCTCTTTAGTTTTTTAGCATTATTAGGGGGCGGACATTTTGGGTCAGACCTTTCTTCATCTTCTAAACAACCTGTCGAGAACTAACAAAGCAGAGAAGGCTAAATAAGGTGCTTTATTTATATTCTTTCATTAAAACACTTCTGTTTTGAAATGCCTGCACGTGATCCAATATTTTTAAGGAAACAGTTATCCTTTAAAGTCACCTAAACATTGTAGAGAATAAAAAGCTATCAAAAGGACATATACATTGTGTTATCAAAATTGCTTGCAAAAGAATTAAGAGAAAATGTGCCCGTGGTGTCTTCTGTTTATCACCTTACTTATGGCTTGATATACAAATGTACTACTATCAATGGGAAAAGTGACATTTGCATATGAAGCCACATGGTGATGTAATCTACCGCAGACACATTTAACCCCATTTTTTACGCTTTCAGTGCCCATACGGAAGCATCATTCAATACTGAAAATTTTTAGGGGTTAATTTTTTTTGTACTGTCATTTATTACAGTACTACAAAGGCTCTCATAAGAGTTATTAACCCCTTCCTTGTCATCGATCACAGCTTAAGCCATGACAACACCAAAACAATTTTTATCTGCCTCCCTCTCCTCACTTACATATTTGTGAGGGAAAGAGACAGATCAGTATTAGTGATATAAAATAACATTTTATAAAATTGTCAGGTTATATCAAAGCCATTCCCTGTGTATTAACCCCTTCCCTGCCATTCATCACTGTATAAGCAGTAATCTTGCACAGCAACAGTATGTTTTGCTGTCTGCCCTTTTTTATGGTTTAATTTATTTTCACTGTAATATATTACAGTACTAGATAGGCTCTTCTAAGAGCTATTAACCCCTTCTTTGCTGTAGATCACTGCTTAAGCACTGATTCTGACGTCGCTGACTCAGGGTTCGATTTTGACCCTGGTCAGATTTCTGATACATCATCTAGTGATGTATCGGTGGCTGCTGAGCCCTTGCCACAAGGAGTCATGGGTGTCTACTTTGAAAAAAAAAAATGGTTTGGTGGGGGTAAATTACATTGGCTGACTTCAAAGATATATCCCATATAGGACATGGACGCAGGTTGATTACATGTCAAAATTCCAAGTTGGAATTTTGAAATGCGCACCTCACAAATGTTGCCTTCTAGCCAAAAAACAAACCAACAAACCTATGCATGGGTGGTATCCCTGTACCTGGGAGATGTTGCTGAACACATATTGGGTTGTTGTTTGGCAGTGACATATACCAGAATCTGTGAATTCATGTCTGAAGTACAATGTTTGTGGAAAAAAAAACTCCCAAAAAAGTACTACCACAAACTTTGACAAAGGCTGGTGGTAGAATTAGTACATATTCAGTATTAAAATAACAATATATTTTGCTGCAAATTTTGGCAAAAGTTGGTGGTAAAATGGCTACACAAAATGTCTCAAAATACCACAAGTTAAATGCACTGAGTTGTCTAGTTTTCAAATATATGTACATGTGGGGGGATCATTCATGGATTTAGTACAGATATCAGTATTACAATATCGCTATCGCTAATTTTTAAAAAAAGGATTTTGAAATAGCTTTGCACTACTTTTAGTTCTGGCCCTGCAACATGAATAAAAAAGCAAAAAAACATAAAACATGGGCTCTTTCTGAACTCAGGACAAATATTAGAAACTATTTAGCAGTGTTTTTTTATTGTTTCTTGTAGATGAGTATACGATTTTTCAAATAAAAGTCAGGGGGAAAAAAGGCCTTTTTTTTCCATATTTTTTTTTTTTAAATAACAAATTACATGCTATTATAAAAATAATGGTATCAAAATAAAGCCCTTCTTATGATGATAAAAAGGATATATAGTTTGTGTGGGTACATTAAATGAGACAGAAATAATTTACAGCAAAATACAAACACCTCAGAAATGTTAAAACAGCCCATGTCACCAAGCGTCGGACAAGCCAAAAAAGTCATGTCACTAAGGGGTTAAACATTTTTTTTCTAAAACTCTCTAAACAGTGGCCTGTGGTGCACTAAAAAATTAACTGTAATTATCAATGATAAGACATTAGTAACTGAGCTAGAAAACTAGCCCAATATTGCCTGACTTTTGCTATCAGGTTACCACAGTTCACTGTTTAGAAACAGCTGACAAATGTGTGGCTAATTTTATGGCAAGACAGGAGGCTTCATATCTGCATAATCCTTCTTTACTGAAACCTCCAGCAGCAAAAGAGTTAAAAGAGTTGTAAAGATTCAACCAATAGAAACAAACACAGGATGCATATATAAATCCCCTCAGACACTTACTTCCTCTTCCCCTTTCTTTGCTGCTGCCTCCAGGTGAGCATCTTCCACACTAGTTTGTTTCTCTGTCTCACTATACAGTTTATTTAATCTATACTTCAGATTGCTTTATTACTGTGTATTGGGTGTTTTTGGCCCTTTATTGGGTGTTTTCCTTCACAGGTTATTCCTTAGTTTTAGGGATCCACACCTTTAATGGGGTTCTCTTTTACCACCATTAGCGGCAATACCACTTTCCACACACACACCTCACCATTTATATTTACATTTTTTTCTCTAATGTGTGGCCCATTCTACTCCTCTCTTGGGAAACCCTGGTGCCTGCACTGCCAGGTTAGGCCCCGTTTTCGGCCTACACATATATATATATATATATATATATATATATAGTGTTATTATTGTTGAGGGCACACATACCACAAACTGCTCCGAAAGTGCCTGAGAGTCTACCACATCCCACATATATCTGATAAAACAGATTATAAAGGGATATTTACTTCAGGGATCTAGCCCCATATACCATTCTTGGAAGTCTCCCGTAACAATTTTAAACATCTCCAGGTTAATTTTGCTTGCTGCATCTGCATGTATGCTGCATCATGTTTAAAGTAATATAACCCCCTCTGGGGTTTGTGTTAATTAACCTGGCTGGGTGCAGGGTTTTCCACTAGGGTGACCTCCCTAGTCAGTGTCTGATAATGGTGTTTTCATACCATCTTACCAAAAACAACTTTACCAAACATTTTTACACATTATAACTGGATCACCAGATGAATATATGGATGTTGGGGTGACACCCCCCCCCCCCTCCTCCGTGTAGGTTGGCTTCTGTATAAGCTGCTGACTCCATCTATGTGTGACCCCCACTGGGCAATTGGGTGAACCCCCACTGGGTAATTGCATTAACCCAGTTACATTTCACTTTTATTATACATAGCTCCCAATTATATCTTTCAGATTTTATTACTGAATTACACTGAATACTACACCTGAACAGGCAGATGTGCCTTCTGGGGATAAGAAATTTTAATTACCAAGTTCACAATATGTAAGGGAATCATTCCTGGATGTACAGGCACCACAAAATATGCCTCTCCCAACATGGCCAGGTGTCCCTAATGACTAAAGGGATTGGCCTAACAGCCTTTATCCCAGTGCGGTGGGTGACCCCCACTGATACTTCGGGTTACCCCCTGATATGTACAGGCACCACAACATATGCCTCTCAAAATAAAGCCAGGGGTGACCCCCCCTATGATTGATGGGATTGGCATAACACTTACCCCCACTTACATTTCGGGTGACTCCTGATTTATATACAGGCACTACAACATATGCCTCTCACAACAAGGGTAGGGGTGATCCCCCTCTGATTGAATGGATTGGCTTTGCAGCCTTTATACTAGTGCTGTGGGTGAGCCCCACTGACACCCCGGGCAACCCCCGATGTATAGAGGCACCACAACATATGCTTCTTTTGTGCCTTGCAGAAATTGCACGGCACTGAGACAGTTTGACAGATGAGACTTATGTGCCCACAGGGCTTTAGCCTTGGCTGCGCTCTGTTCTAGCTGAGACACTCACCTTTGCACTGGCTGCTCTACATCAGTCCCAGCCAACCTAGGCATTCTCAACCCCATACTCTCTGATTGAGATGCTTCTATATCCAGGGCTCTCACTGATCCTTTAGACTCCGAGATTCAATGAACACCCACACCAAGGGCAGGATGCCCGTAAAAAAGGCCAAGAGTGACCCACTGGTGGCCCTTCATGACCCCACCTCAACAAGGGGTTCAGAAGTTGTGGTAAATGAGTACTAAGCAGGGATGTATAAACCAGGATCCCCTAGGATTCCACTCCCTGCTGATCTATCATCCCAGGGGTGCCCTGCCCAATGACTCCCTCGTAGGCTCCTCTAAACCTGGCACACCCATGTAGATTCTAGATGTCATGGGTCTCCCTATTTTCGATCATTGCATCCTTTGCCATCCCAGGTTCTCAGAGTGGTGTCCTACCTAGCATGTTGCAGAGTAGCCTTGAGCCTATGCCGTGCCCTGGAGAAGGAGGTACGCCAGAAGCTCAAGGCGGAATGCCCTTGTCCTACTATAGTGGACAAAGTGGCCAACACTTCAGTTTGACCTGACCTTTGTAATTTTCATGCCCAGAATGTCAAAGTCCTTGCAAAGGGCTGGAAAAGGGCCTTAGCGCATAGCTAGAAAAACTGCTTGATGTCTTGGGCCACCTGCCACAATTGTTCCTCATGGCAGATAAGGCTTTGACAGAGGGAACCCCACTGAATGCACGGATGTCCCAGGAATGGGCCCAGCAAGCCATGTGTCTCCTAGGCAATTCTTCCTTGGCTATATTAGCAGAACAGCGCAAAGCCACCCTTTACAAATTGGATGTCAAGCTGACTGAACTGGCCCCCAGGGAACTCATCCCAGAGGCCAACATGGAGGACATATCCTGGGACTATTCAGGTATAAAAACAAAGTGTGCAGGGATAGGTTCCTCAACAAACTAAATCGACATGTTCACATATTTACCTAGCTAAACAAAGCTCAGACATCAATGAGGCTGGTCTTCCATGGGGATCATTTTAATTCAGGGCTGGTCGGTAGAGGGGCCTTGCCACCAGCAGAACGCCTTCTACGGCACCCTACCAGTTTCAAAACCGAAGATTCTCCTACCATTAATTTATCAGGTTGCATCACCCTCCCTCCAGGCCAGATTAATATCTGGTAAGGGGTACGTTGCGTTATCCCACACATACAATCACTGGCGGGCTGCACAGGAAATTTCTCCAATTTTTATGGCAAGATCATCTGCGGCAATTCATGTGCCTTCCATTCGGGCTCTGCACCTTGGTGCTTCACAAAACTTTCCAAGCCGATTATGGAGTGCCTTCATGCTCGCTGGGTCCACTATCATTTATCTGGAAAACATCTTGCTGGTGGCGCAAGATCGGCCATATCTTACTAAATCTTGGCTTCATGATTGGATATGATCAGTTGTCCCTTTGTGATTCCATATCACTGTTCATAGGTCCTACACATTGGAACATGTCCCAATTGGTTATTCTTTGTCACAGCAGTGCTGTCGCGCTGCAGGACAAAAGCCTGCCCACCACCCCACTAACTGGTCCAGGGCTCTTCAGAACCCTGCTCTTCAACCTGCTGGCCAAAATGCTGGGGTCACAGGTGGTGCAAGCAGCAGCTGCCACTTGACATGCACTTCTTCTGCTCGTCTCCGCCAGCTGTCAGCCAGCTAGACGTAGTGAGCTCAGTTTCGGCTTTTGCGAATGCGCGATAGCTAGTTTGCTAGTTTGGCTAGTTTGCTTCATGCCCTTACTGTCCCAAAAGTTTCCATCTCTCCCAACACTATTTATACCATCATTTGAGATTTAGATCTTGCCTGTGATAGTGCCTAGTTCCTTTTACTAGCGTTCCTGTATTCTATTGCTGATATTCTGTTGCCGACTACTGCTAGCTCTAACCTGTTCTGTTTTGCCACCTGTCCTGACCAGTTTGCCCATCCTTACTATGTCTGTTTGCTGCCAGCCCTGATCTTTGCCTGTTTGACTATTCTTCTGCCTGAGCCCACGCTACCTTCTCCTTGGTCCTGTACTCCTTGTCCAGTTTCCTGCTTTGGGTATAGCTTTAGTATCCTTGTGATAGTTCAGAGTGCAAAAGTCCTGGGGGAATGAAACCTGCGACTCAACCGTAGGATGGATTTCCTTAAGGCAAAATAATTCTGTTCTATTGCCAGGGTCCATTGCAAAAGACCTATACCTATTCTGCACAGCGGTTCCAGCCTCGTACCAGAATGTGACATTATCGCCCTGAATCTCAAGGGTCCCTTAAACCTTGATCTATTTGTATCCAGGGCAAACTGTCAGACACCAGCCATCTTTAGCTGGATGCCGGGCCTCTCTCGATGCGGTCGATGTGATTCTCCACTCATGGCCTCTCCAGGGAGCCTATGCCTTCCCATTGTTCTCTGGTCTCCTTATCTAATCACTCACCAGCGAGTAATGATCTTATTAATCACCCCACTGTGGAGATCACACCTATGGTTTCCTCTCCTTGTACTATAATGTGCTGACCTTTTGGCTCTCCCCCTGTCTGACCCTATAGTATCTATTCTGTACACTAGTGTTATGAACATCCTCAGGTCCACTCTCGGGGGCACACGTTCCCTTCTAAGAATGGGTTTCAGCTATGAACCATCGGTTTGTTGCCTTTGGCATCCACTTGACTTGACCTTCCATTACGCTGCATAATTCATTTCGGGATGTGTCTAGGGTCCTTCATTTTGTTGAGGAATGGCCTGATAATGATGCTCTCCCCCTTCGTTTTTGCTCTATTTGGTGTAATTGTACCGGTTTTCTGATTTCGGGCGTTCCTATGGATTCGTTTTCCTTCTACCCGGAAAAATGGGTCACAGAACTCGATGTGTCCATAGTTATTTGTGAGCCAGGTCCCTTTTTTGTTCAGTGCCTAACACTCCGCTTCTGATCTCTTACATCAATCTGTTTTCCTACAGTTGGTAGGTGGAGTTCTTCATCTTGCTGGGATCGACTGTTCCTTCTGGGCTCATTTGGTGCATGGGATCTTTTTCTCATATTAATGAGCGTTAAAAATGCAAATATGGCTGTTCAAAGAAAGAGAGGAAGTGTCTGAGGGGGCTATAAATGCATCCTGTGTTTGTTTCTATTGGTTTAATCTTCACAACTCTGTTAACTCTTTTGCTGCTGGAGGTTTCAATAAAGAAGGAATATGCAAATATTCGCTTCCTGTCTTTAATAAGGTTAAGATTATTTCTTCACCAAGGCTAGAATAATCCCCAATGATATTTACTTAAAAAACAGCCATTTAGTACTGTTGTAAGCCTTATGCTTAATAAGAGGTGTAGTTTGAAAACACATAGAAGCCTCCGCTGATTGGTGTACATCCATTGAAAAGTATAGGATGCTAATATTTACTAGGATGTCATACAGCCAAAGAAACAAATGGTCATGAAGATTTCACTGTTTTTATGTGGGGATTGTATGTGATACATTTATCTCTTGTATTGTTAGCATGTTCCTACATAAAAATCAACACATTTTATGTCAATTCAACCACAAAATTCTCACTACCCAAAATAAACTTTTTTATGTTATTCTAGCCACCAAGCCAAATTTTAGCAAGCCTGTCTTCTCATGTAATTCCAACCATTCTTAAGTATATGTACGCATCTTGTAGTCAGTCACATTTAAGAAAACCTCAACAAACAAGAACAAAAAGCTCTGTCCGTCCTGACTTCTGACCCCAACATTGTCATTAAACAGTCTGATAAAGGTGGTCAGGTAGTCATAATGGACACTAGCGACTATATACATGAAACATTGAGGCAACTGGAGGACACAAATACCTATACAGCACTGTTGGGTGACCCTACCCACTATTTTCAGAGATCTTTGGAACAACTTTTGGAATATGGTAGAAGGAATGATCTCATAAATGATGAGGAATTTGAGTTTATTAATAACAAATGTCCAGTGACAGCTACCTTCTACGTCTTCCAAAAATCCATAAATCCCTCCATAATCCACCGGGACGTCCCATCATTTCGGGTATTGGTTTTTTGGGGGAAGGTCTCTGTCAATGGGTGGATGCTCATCTTCAACCCCTGGTAAAGAATTTGAGGGGTTATATTAGAGACACCTAACACTCAAACATCTGTTGAGCTCCATATCTAATATTGTAAGGGAAAAGAATTCATCATGGATCACTCTGGATGAAGTTTCTTTATACTCTAATATTCCTCATGCCAAGGGTCTGGAAGCCATATCTTACTTTCTTAAATTCTATTCAGACTTTCCAACTGACTTGCAAGATTTCTTAATAGACTCCATACAGTTCCTTTTGAATCACAACTACTTTACCTTCGATGGACGATATTATCTCCAAAGGCGTGGCACCGTTATGGGTGCAAAATTTGCGCCCTCATATGCTAATATCTTTATGGGATTTTGGGAAAGGTGCCACGTCTTTGGAGATTCCAATCCGTACCGCTCCTGTATCAGCTGGTATGACCAATACATTGATGACCTGCTCCTGATCTGGTGCGGTACGGATGATGAATTCCTGTCCTTCAGAGATTTTGTTAATACTAATGATTACAATTTACAGTTTACAGCCACCCAGAACAGAGATAGTATCTTATTTTTGGATATTACTTTGAAAGGAGACCCGATTACCAAACACATTACCACAACCTCATATAGAAAACCAACAGCTGGCAATACGATCCTTCATAGTGATAGATGCCATCCCCGCATGTTTTCAGGGCATCCCCATAGGTGAGCACATAAGACTCAGACGCAACTGTTCATCTGAAATTACTTTTGAGGGCCAAGCTGCCAAACTCAGACAAAGATTACTGAAAAGAAACTACTCTAAAAATAATATCGATAGAGGCTATGATATAGCACGGAAAATAGGTAGAGATACACTATTGAAGGAAGCCAATAAATCTGGTGAGAAGGGCAGATACAGTGAGGAGGGACAAAAACAAAAGAATAATATTTACTTTTCTTTAGAATACAGTGAACAAGTTAATAGTATTAAAAATATTATTGAAAAACATACGCCAGTATTAAAACTTGATCCAATTTACGCACAACTATTATCAAATAAAGTTCCATTTGTGACACATAAAACTAAAACATTGGGATCCTATCTTTCCCCAAGTCACTTTCAACAAAAAAAAACGCCCCAAAGGTACCAAGAAAAGAAACTGGTTGTCCCATGTAGGCATTTATAGATGTGGTGGGAAGTGTCTTTGTTGCAGATTTGTCAAACAAGCTCATAACTTTGAATCAACCATTACAGGTTAGAAATTTGAGATGCGAAGTCTTGTCAATTGTAATACAGCGTTTGTGGTGTACCTAATCATGTGCCACTCTCAATATGTAGGTAGAACCACGAGACCTCTTAAGGAAAGAATGAGAGAACATTTAAATGATATTTCTACAAATGACAAGACTTCCACTGTAAACAAACACTTTCAAACATGCTGTGGTGGGAACAAAAAACATTTTGAATTTCAGGCTATAGAAAAAATTCCAGAGGGGGAGGTAATAAACAAAAAGTACTCAATAAGCGGGAGATGTACTGGATCTTCAGGTTGCAGACTAGGTATCCTATGGGCATGAATAAGGAGTGGGACTTAAACCATATTTTTAGACATTGATGGTGTTTGCCTATTGAATGGCCTTGGCTTATATGGCCCCCTTTTGCCCCCCCCCCCTTTGCTGTTTGTGCCCTCAATCATGTTTACAGTGGTAATGTTGCTTTTTTCCTGTGCCCTTTTTTTTTTTTCTGGGTGCTTGCATCTACATTAGGTATGCAATACATCTGATTAATTATACAAAACAGGTAGGAGTAATACATCGTAATTAAATTGCAATAGAATTGTATAGCTTTTGCTAATTTACTTTAACATTCATTTTGTTTTAGAAATACTCCTTCCTGTAATCGGTGTGATGCATACTTCTCTACATTATTTCATTTGAAATTATCTCACCCAGTACTGCACACTTTAATCAAATGCAGTTCCCTTTTTCTTTTTCTTTTTTCTTCTCCTATGACTCTGATAGAAAGTACAATCTATAAACTATACTAATCATTTGGAACTAACTTGCTTCTTTTATCTGGGAACATATAATTACAATATCTAGTTCAGTCCTCTAATCCTGTTCATTTATATTGCTAACAATTTGTATATGCAGTTCCACTTTAAATTAATTGCACTCACATGTGTTTTGTCTTATAATCACTCTATGTAGCACACCTCTTGTATTTATAAGTGGACCTTTTTCACTCACTTGTATCCCTGACGAAGCGCCAGCAGGCAGGCGCGAAACGCGTAGGAGTTTTTTGTCATACCCACCTGGTTTTCACTGCAGCAGATGTCTGTGCCGTTTACTTAATAAAACGTTTATGCACAGACCTCCAGAAGTTTGTCTCATCATTCGCTGTGACACCATTTCATCTTGCCTCATCCCAAACTGGAACTTTGTTTCTTTTTACTTCACATTTAAGAAAACTGCCAAATAATTTAGCTTCTGTATGAAAATATCTTAGTCTAAAGTAGTCATGCAGTGATGGACTAGACTGGAATATATTGGTATATCATTTTCTAGATGGACATTATTGTTTTACACAGCTTAATTACTCAGTTTATTTTAAATAACAATTTGTTTTATACCTCAGGTAGAAGATCATCGCCTTACAAAGTATGGTTTTCATTGAAACTCAACAGCAAGCCGGCACCTCCAGAAAGAACCATACATGTAACTTGTGCTGTTTTGGTAAGTACTGTTACATTTCTCTTTTTGTTTTCTTTTTTATACACTGCTATTTTAAAACCATACATTGAAAGACACTATTAACTGTGAACTAAATGAGCAAAGTACAAGAGGATAAAATAATAAAAAAAAGTTAGCAATATGGACTAATAGGGTTACCATATCCTGGTGAATATATCCTGGTGAATAGAAAAGAAGACACACACCTGCATCCCTTGCGATTGCACCCACAGTACCTGACTGCACACATATAACTTGCTGCAGGACTTGCACCATAACCCAGATGTGCCCCAGAACCCCAGTTGCACTCATGGGACTTACCCCTGAACCCAGCTTGCACCAAGGACCTTGCAGCACACACATTGCACCTATTGGTCTTGCCAGAGCACCAAGATTGCACTCACAGGACTTGCCCTAGCACCCATTGAGCTTACAGGACTTGCCCTAGCACCCATTGAGCTTACAGGACTTGCCCCCAGCACCCATTCCACTTACAGGGTTTAGCCTCAGCACCCATTGCACTCAAAGGACTTTCCCCCAACATGCAGTTTGCCCCAATTAAGAGTCCCTTTTTTTCTATGCTGCTTACAGTTTAGAGCTCAGCTTATCTCAGTTCTTCTCCTCCGCTATTGGCTGTGTGCTTGAGGATTGACGCTCACACATTCCAGTGAGGCAAACATTTACTGTGAGATGAGAATTCCCTAGACATTGTTGTTATTTCACATTTTGGGCAATTCCATTCATTAAATAATACTTTTTTTGAACTTTATTTAGTTGTGTTCTTTCTTTTTCTAACTAGATTGTTCTACATTGAGGCTGTTCTTCTTGCATAACAGAAAACATTGATTTATTGCTAGATTTTGTTTTGTAACACCCATCACATTTCATCATATAACTCAATAGACTTTTGTTCTCCACTTACTTGAGTAACATTCACATGTGTAACTGCAGTAATATTTTGTGATTCCAAAGTGCTATTGCACAGTACATTAAAGAGGATGCAGTAATAGTACATTGTTAATCACACTGCTGTCGTTAAAACAGATTACTTAATAACATAAGTGAAAGCTTTAATTCAGTAAATGGACAAAATATTTTTCTACTCAGAGAGTACAGAACTTATTTATTATCTCTTTATAGCAGGAAACAGTTTATAATTTTTTTATTTTATTAATATTTATGAAATTATCAAAAGGGACATACAATATTGAGGATAAAAAAAAAAGGAAAAAATTGTATGAAGGATGACCCTCACACCACCATACACTTCCAAATCGCAAATGTTTAGGTGAGAAAGTATAAGTAAAAATACATTGTGTTAAGTTGTGATTTGGTGCCACTAAAAGAAGAGAAAGAAAAGAAAAAAAGAAAAACAAACACTGACAGACAAACATAGATGGTGCCAGATCTATGGTTCCTCACGAGTTACGATGTCTTGCTACTTTAAGTCACTGTTAAGTAGAGAGCTTTAGATTTAATATATCAACACTCAATTCTGTTTTTCCACGGGGACCAAATTTCTTGAAATCTGTGCATTTGTTCTTCTTTTTTATAGAAACCTTCTTCCATTCTACAAATAAAGTGTACCTGGGATTGAACTTCTCCTCAATTTATTGCTCCTTTTAGCTTCCATTTCCTTGCCATGCATATTTTAATTGACATTAGAATACTTATTAATAAGTTATTTTGGTGCGTGTTTTTTAGAGGGAGGTCCAAATGAAAGAGGAAAGTTTGGGGCGTCAAAATTGTATCTACTCCAAGCAACTCTTTAATGGTTGCTACTAGCGGTATGCACACTTTTTTTTTTATCTCTTTACATCCCCACCACGTGGTATAATGATCCCACCTCTTTTTCACATTTCCAACAGAGATTTGATTTACTTTTATTAAATTTCTGGATCTTTGTTGGGACCATATACCACAGGTGGAGGATCTTAAAATAGAGTTCCTGTAAACATACAATGAACAACCTTCCTTATTTGACGATATGCCCTCAGCCATTCCTCAGTGCTACACCCTTTCCCCCATCTCATTTTCCCATAGTTTTATTTTTTTCTCCATTTTCTCATCTATACTTGCTTCTAATAGTTTCCTAGTGTTAGTAATTAATCCTTTCTCATATTTCTTTTCTAGGAATTCTTCCAGAGTAGAACACTTAACAACCTGCGATGCAGGGAATGGTAGTAATTTATCGTTAGTCATCAGTTCTGCTAGAGGGTTGTTTAATACCTCTTCCCATTTCTTCAGGTTTAGATCTTCCAGGTTTCCTATTGGGGTTGAAGGGAGAATTTGATCCCTTATATTGAATTTCTTCTTAAGCTTATCTAGTGTTATAAGGATATTTTTTACTATCAGATTAGGTTGCTGTTGTTTTAATATATTTGGGATGTTTGTCCAAAACATGTAATAGGGATTGGGGGTTACACTATATGGTTCCTTAATTCTAAACCAGTCAGGATGGACGACTCCTATGTTGTTAAACAATAAGTAATGTGAGATCATACATACCTCGTGCAAACTGTGTACATCCGGCATGGAGATTCCACCCTTATTTATATTCCTTGAGAGTGTACTTTGGGCTATTCTTGGTTTTTTGTTCTGCCATACGTATGCATTGAAGATCCCTTGGCATATGTTCAGAATATAGAGAAAAACAAGAAACACACTGCGCCAAAATGTGATAGTAATAGCAGCAACTCAATCAACCAGTGTTTCACTTCTGGTTCGGTACAATAAACAACAAAAATATTGAAAAAGTGCGCTTTAACCAACACTTAATATACAACAAAAAAGGGATTACCCTCAATTCGGTAGCAATCCACTTGGTAAATACATGGAGGGAAAAACAGAGACAAAATAATAATAATATAGTGTAGTATTTTAGTGCAAAAACAGGGTTTTTGGCACACTTGAAAAAGCCCATTTCTACTGGGCGAAACGCGTTGTGGAGAGGAGGAGACTTGCTGGGATTATCTTAGGACATTGGGATTTATTGTATTCTGCATATACCTGCTGGATCCTGTTTATTTTAATGTAAGATCTTTTATACTTTGTCTACAATAAATTTTATACCCTTACTAACGTCTCTCCTCTGCTCTCTCATCTTCTGGGATACGCTTGGATCATCTACCCTGAGTGGGCTCCCATGAGGCTTTATGTACTGAGCAGTATACTGCTCAGGGATATGTGAGTGTATTTTCACTTTTTCACATTCCCTGTTTTTGCACTAAAATACTACACTATATTATTATTATTTTGTTTCTGTTTTTCCCTCCATGTATTTACCAAGTGGATTGCTACCGAATTGAGGGTCATCCCTTTTTTGTTGTATATTAAGTGTTGGTTAAAGTGCACTTTTTCAATATGTTCAGAATATGATTTGGAACCCTTAGGGGAATTGCCCTCATTAAATAAATGATTTTGGGGACTAAGTAGGAGTTGAGTATGTTAACTCTGCCAACCCATGACAATTCAAGTCCTTTCCATGCTTTTATTTTTTCTTTAAGTTTCGGAATTAATGATTTAAAGTTACTTTGGGATATATTTTCCAGATCGAAACTTAATTTAGTCCCCAAATATTCTATTACCTGATGATTCCTTTCCAATTTTAATCTAGTGTTAATATATTTCCTATCATTTATTTATATATTTTTTTTAGATGATTTGCGTTTTATGCAGATTTAATTTGTAGTTAGAATATTTCCCATATTCTTGTATTATTTTTAATAAAGATGGAATGGATTGTGTAGGCCTTTCTAATGTCAAAAGGATGTCATCAGCAAAAAGCGTAATTTTGTAATCCTGTGTTTTTGTTTTGATTCCCCATATTTCAGAACACTGTCTCACCAACTATGCCAAGGGTTCCACCGACAACACATACAAAAGGGGTGCTAAAGGGCAACCCTGGCGTGTGCCATTCCTCAAGTTAAACCAATTGGAATTTAACATTCGACCTTTCATTTTGGCTGTTGGGTCTGAATACATAGCCATTGTGTTGTCTTTAAATTGGCCTGAGATGCCAAAGGCGTTTAAAGTCTCTTCCAGAAACATCCAATTTACCCGATCGAACGCCTTTTCGGTGTCCAATGCTATGATTGATGATCCCCGATTTCCAATTATTTCCATTAATTGTGTTTAACAAATTCATTATTTTCCTCATGTTATCTGTGGTTTGTCTCCCATTCACGAAGCCAGCCTGGTCCATATGGATAATACTGGGTAAAAAAAAAAATCATATCTAAGTTTATTAGTGAAATTGGTCTCTAATTTGTTAAGTGGGATGGATCTTTGTCAGGCTTCAGGATTGGGAGAATTAAAGCTTGGAGCATCTCTTTGGGGAATGGAGTTCCCTCATATATCTCTTTGAAGGCCCTCAACAAGATAGGAGAGACAATGTCCCGAAAAGTCTGGTAGAAGGCTGCGCAGAAGCCATCTGGGACGGGTGCTTTTTTCTCCTTTAAGTTGTTAATGTTATTTTGAATTTCTTCCAAGGTAATTGGAGTATTTAAGTCTTACAAATTTTCTTTTTTTGTAAATAGTTTTTTTATGGATTTTTTCAGAATGACAACAAGTAAATCTGGGGAAGGAGGGAAGGAGTGGGGTGGAGGGGGGGGGGGTTGAGGGGTAGTCAAGGGAATGCCATAGAAATCACAAGTCCTTCCGGAGGTATACAGACCCGGTTGAACAAATCAACAATAACAGCAAATTTCAGGTAGGTACAATGATATACATACATCTGGCATGCCTCAATTTGTAATTCAGATGTAAATTTTCCATACAGTGTTTTCATACTAAAATCACGGTGTTAGGGTTGTTCACAAATTCTAACCAATAGAACCATGTTTGGGTGGATCGTTCTACCTTGTTCTCTGAGTGGGAGTTCAATTGCTCCATCTGACGGGTATGTTCCACTGTCTGAATCCATTCCCTCATAGATGGCGGGCTGGGCTTTCCCCAATGTAGTGGAATGAGGGCTTTGGCCGCATTTAGTATGTGTCGAACCACTGATTTTTTATATTGGCTGACCGGGATGGAAGTATGATGCAGCAGAAATGCCGCTGGTGTGAAGGTTGGTGGTCGGTCTGTGATGGTTTGTAATAGTTTATGTACGTTTTCCCAGAACGGGACAATCATCGGACATTCCCACCATATGTGTAGCATATGTGCTGGTGTAGCCCCGCATCTCCAACAGATGTCAGGGCTGTCGGGAAACATCTTGTGCAGGACTGCAGGGGTCCTGTACCATTGTGCAAGAAATTTGTAGGACATTTCTTGGGTCTTATTTTGCCTGGATGTCTTATGTGTGAGAGAAGATTTTTTCCCATTGGGAGCCTGTTAAAGTAATACCTAGTGTGTTTTCCCATCTGCCCACATATGATGGGAGGGGACTCCCATTGTCATCTTGCAACATTTTGTACAAAAGGGAAATTGTGTGTCCGGGCAAGCTGTCACTGACGCAATAGGTTTCAAATTGTGTCATGTCTCTTAGTAAACGATGTTTACCAGTTATGGACTGCACAAAATTCACCAGTTGTATATACTGATAGTGGTCCATGGCCGTGAGTGGTCTATCTGGTATCAGGTCTCTAAGAGGCTGGGTCTTCCCTTCGTGAGTGAAGTCGGCCAGACGACGGGGGCCGTCTGCTAGGGGGCATAAAAAAGGTCTGTTGGACATGCCAGGTGGGAACTCTGGGTTGTCACGCAAAGTCGTCAATGGGGACGGGTAGGTTGTGAGGTTAAGAGCGCGATGATTCGCTTGTAGGACAGTGAGCGATGGTAAAATGAAAGGGTTGGCTCTGACCAGTGGTCTGACTTTAGAGAAATGAATCCATGGCAGTACCGCCAGTGGGATGCGAGTGGCCCGTTGTTCTATCTGTATCCACAATTTTTGCGGGGGATTGTGGGACCATTCCATTATTCTATGTAAGTGGCAGGACTTATAATATGTACGGATGCATGGGAGACCCAAACCCCCCTTTAGTTTATGCTGTGTCAGGAGGTCAAATTTGATTCGTGGTGATTTCTGCGCCCAGACGTATTGTATGAACATGGTAGCATGATTGGGATAGTCTGAAACAAATAGAGTAGTCGTGGGAGGATAGTCATTTTGATCGAGTTGATCCTTCCTGTCCAGTATATGTGTTGGGGTGACCAGTTTTTAAAATCTTTCTGTATTGTGACTAGTGAGGGCAGAAAATTTTGCGTGTACAGTTGTGATAAGTCATTAGGGACCCAGATTCCTAGATATTTGAATTTGTTGGAGCACCACCTAAAAGGGAACGACTGGGCTATGTTGGTGGCTGATTGGTTGGGTAGGTTAATATTTAGGATCTCGGATTTAGCGAAATTTATTTTAAAATTAGAAATAGCTCCATACTTCTGTAGTTCTGACAATAGAACCGGGATAGAGACCTGTGGGTTAGACAGCGGAAACAGGAGATCATCTGCGTATCCAAGCACTTTGTGGTGGGTACCCGCTATCTCCACTCCTCTGATGTCAGGGTGTTGGCGTATTGCTTCTAAAAAAGGTTCCACCGAAAGGACAAATAAAATGGGGGACAAGGGACATCCCTGTCTGGTTCCATTGTGTATTGGGAATGAATCGGACAAAGCTCCATTGACTCTAATTTTAGCCGAGGGCCGGGAGTATAGGGACGACACCCATTGCAACATATTGGGTCCAAATCTCATGGACCGTAAAACTTCCAGCATATAGGTCCAATCTAACATGTCAAATGCTTTTTCAGCATCAGTGGACAAGAGGGCCATTTCTGTGCCAGAAGACTTAGCATAATGTATCAGGTTGAGTGCTCGGATGGTGCAGTCCCTAGCCTCCCGGCCCGGGACAAAACCCGTTTGATCCGGATGGATCAGGGTGGGTAATAGTCTATTGATTCTTGTGGCTAGAATTTTAGAGAACAATTTGATATCTGCATTGAGCAGCGAGATGGGTCGGAAATTGGTGCATATGTCGTGATCTTTACCTTCTTTGGGAATCAATGATATGGTGGCAGATAACGTGTGGGGATCTAGTTGTGTTCCTGTCAGGAGATCGTTAAAGGTCTGTGTGAATTGGGGGCTCAGGATGTCTATGAACTCCTTATAATAAGAGATGGGCAGGCCATCTGGACCTGGACATTTACCTGCTTTCATGGACTTAAGGGCCCATGATACCTCAAGTGGTGAGATTGGTCTATCTAGTGTGTCCGCGTCATCTTTGGCTATTTTATGGCTGAGGTGGGTGTGTAAATATTGTCTGATCTCTGCCCGTTTCTTAGATAGTGCGTCTGGGGTTTGTGACGGGAGCAGGTTGTACAGGTGCGTGTAGTAGGACACAAATTATTTTGAGATTTCGACAGGCAAATGGCGTGTCGTGCCTTTTGAGTCTCTGATTTTGGATATATAGAATTGTTTACGCCGTGACCGTAGAGCTCTCGCTAGATATTTGCCCGGTTTGTCACCGTGCTCAAAGTATATTGCTTTGAGTCTCGCAAATGATCTGTGGGCTTTGAGGTTCAGGATTGAGTGCAGCTCTTGCCTTAATTGAGTTAGTTTAAGAAATTCCTCACTATTGAGTGAACTTTTATGGGAGCATTCTAGGGTGGCTATCTGGGTGTGAAGCCGCGCCAGAGTGTCAGATTGTTGCTTTTTTATAAACGTACAGTGCTGAATAAAATGACCTCTGACCAAACATTTGTGGGCCTCCCAAACCGTACTTAGAGGGACCTCTGGTGTGTGTTTGTTAGCAAAATATTCAGTCAGAAGGCTCGCAGTAGTGCTTTTCAGTTCCTGATCTAATAAAATAGATTCATTTAGTCTCCATGTTCGGTGTGTTGGCCTGGAGAGTTCAGCCGCTAATGAGATTGAGAGGGGGGCGTGGTCGGACCATGTTATGGATCCATAGGCCACCTGGCGCAACGCAGACAAATGGAAATAAGAAACAAAAATGTAGTCGATGCGCGAGTAGGAGTTGTGAGGGGCGGAGAAGAAACTATAGTCCCGTACTGTGGGGTGTAGGGCCCTCCATGCATCCACTAATTGCAGGTCGTTGAGCATTTTTGTGATTTTTTTTGGAGGTGTGGAGGGGTGTTCGAGAGTGGCCAGAAGAGGTATCTATATTCCGGGAAAATGCTAAATTGAAATCTCCTCCTAACACCAGGAGGCCCTCTTGAAATGGCCGTAGGACTGTTAGACAGGTCGCCAAGCCCTTGTGTTGATGTGTGTTTGGGAGATATATGTTGGCAAAAGTATACATTTGGCCCGCGATCGTGCCCTTTACGAACACGAATCTCCCATCCCGGTCAGCCAAATGAGCCTTTTCCACAAAAGGCAGGTTCCTGGAGATCAAGATCGCTGTACCCTTGACCTTGGCCTCCTGGGCATTGCTGTAATACCCTAGGGGGAAATATGCATTCGTGAGTTTGGTGTGTGAGGTTGCTTTAAAGTGGGTTTCCTGGAGGAATGCTACAGAGGCCCCGTGGTACCTAAGATCTCAAAATAAATGTGATCTTTTTTCTGGGACATTCAAGCCCTTGACGTTTAAAGACAAGACTTTTAGGTCCGCTGGGCGGTATGGGGTCCTGTTAGTATTATTAGGCATTAGGTTTGCTATGGCAAGGTGGGGGACTGGGAAACTGGGGGGAGAACACGAGAGAACAAGGGGTCTAGAATTAACTAGAGGGAATATCCAGTGACGTCTATTGGAGGATAAATGGGTTCCAATCTACACCATTCGGGAACCACCGATATCCCACAATACTTCCAGGACGTCTATGGACACGGGGGTAGAATGTCAGCCGCCTAAACAGCGACACCGTCCAGTCTGTATCGTCCCTGTCACTCTGAACCGTGAAAGAGAACTACACAGAAAGGAGGGTGATCTTCACAGTACAAAACTCAGCCCTCCCAGGCCGAGGATCAACCACATAAACATAACATCTAAGCATTAATAACCACGGTGATGCTTATTGCTGTGATAGATCCCATGGGCAACCTTTGTCTGCCTAGAAAATGCATTGTAACTTTTAAACATGGTTGCAATAATAAAAAGTAAACAAATAACAGGTAGTTCGCTGTAATTGGTACGCTTCCACTGTTAAGTTGAGGTGTCTCCCCACCAATAACACAGATCACCTATGAAGGAGTGAGTAACTCCTCGTCCTTCATTCATCGAGATAGGACACCCAGTTGAGAGCAGGTCATCAATTATGTGTATGCTGTCGATATGGCTCCGATAGAGTGTTAGAACTACAGTCCCGGGGAGGGGGGGGGTGTGTGAGTTGGAGCGTGCTGTTGGTCCACGACCGTGGCGAGGTGGGGGGGGGGGGAACCCGTCTCCGCGACGGTTATAGATTGTTATCAAGTTATGGGTTGAGTGAGACTTACATGCTCAACCTAGTACCACCCTCTTTATCGCCTCCCTGCATCCCCTACATATCACCATGCCCTTGGAGCCACACCGACAGCCTCACCAAACAATCTTGACAGCCAAACCAGTAATAGACTCAAATTGTGTCTGTCTCATTTATCAGGAGTCCTGTGTTCACTAGGGGAAAGTTACTATGGGCATAGCATGAACACCATCATCACCTGCACAGGCAAGGAGTGACTTAGGCTTAGCCCCATTTCTGTGCTTGTGGGGGGGGGGGGGGGGGCAGTCTGAGACTGCTGGTGTACGGGGGGGGGGGGGGGGCTACTCAATACAACCTGCTCCGCTGTGTTTTCGTGGATCAGCCCGGTCCCCTAAACAATAATATGTCACTGTGGCATAGTAGCTTCGTGGGCCTTGTAGACAAGAGTCCCAAGCAGGAAAGAGTTTCTCTCTGTGTTGTCTACCCAGTCTCTTCTTTGGCTAATCGTGCCGGTTTTCCAGGCGGGGGGAACGTAATAAAGGTGGTGGAAGCAGCGTGCGAACAGTAATTAGGTGTTCAAAACAGAAAAACTCTGTAGTAAGTGGGCTATTCCTCTCGTGCCATGGGTGCTGGGGTGGAATTTCCATCCGACCACGCTGCGGTCCACGGGGGTCCCGTTGGCGAGCTAACTGTCTCGGACGTTGTCTCTGCGGGAGCGCTTGCCTCCAGTTTGTGGGTCTTAGTTGCGGGAGACTCCAATCTTGTATGTTTATCCCGGTCAGCCCTAGCTCTTCCAGGAACAGGGGGAGCTCATGGTAGTAACGCAGGGTTTTGGTGGTGGCGCCCTCGCGGACGTGCAGGCTGAATGGATGGCCCCAATGGTATTGCATGTCTCGCAGGTTAAGCTCCAGTGTAAGGGGGCGGAGGGCCCTTCGGGCAATGAGATCTCTGCGTTTTCATATCTGAATGGGCCTCGTTCTCTGGCTTTCCGCATAACCGTCTCTTTAAGATGGTAGTCTGTCACGCAACAGATTATGTCGCGTGGGGGCGCTGATGGCGGACCTCGCGGTCTCAGGGCCCGATGGGCACGGTCCATCTCAAATGGTGTGTCTGCCGGGCGCCCCAGGAGGGCGTTACAGATCCTAGCGGTGAGGTCTGCTGTGTTTTCAGCGTTAGGGGGCGAGCTGGACTCGGGTACACCTCGAAGGCGGATGTTGTGCCTTCTGCCCCTGTTGTCCAGGTCCTCGATGCGTCCCCTATAATCGGCCAGGTAGAGTGCATGTTGCGCTGCCGTATTGGCTACTTGAGAGACCATGTGTGATTGTTTTGTGAAGCTCTGTCTCTTGGGCCGTCAGGCGCGTTTCTACCCCTTTCAGGTCTGAGCGTAGGGCCGTCACTGCCTCGGTTACCGTTAATTTCAGTTCTGATATCAGCATACCGAAATCCTCTTTCCACGGTGCGGATGAAAAGATGTGGTGTGCCGCCGCCGATGTCGTTGCGTGGACCTCGCCGGGTGCCGGGTGTTCAGGGGATGTCGCTTCATCAGAGGCCAGTGAGGTCGCGGGCGACTGGGCCTCAACCGCCTCGTGGTCGTCAAGGGGCTGTGACGCTAAGTCCGCTGGGGTGCGGAAATATTCATGCAGAGACGAGGTTATTTGTCTCCTATCGCCTCCCGGCGTCCATGTCTCTCCAGTAGTCCGTTTATTTCTGCCCATGTCGGTCAAATTCCGTGGTTTGTGGTGGTTTTAGCCTGGGAAGAGCGGGAGCTAAGCAATTAGGCAGTCATGTCCGTCGACGGCTAGACACGCCCCCCAAGTCTTCCAAATGTTCATTGCTAATCTTTGGTTTATTTTAGGTTTATTTTCCCTAGGAACTTTTTTTTATCTCTTCTCTGGAAGATTCTTGATTTTCTAGATTATACAAGGCTGCATAGTATTTTTTAAAGGCTTCTGCAATGTCCAGAGGTGATACAAAGGTTTGATTTCCATCTACTATTTTTTTTTTCTCATACTTTTTTCCTGTTGTATTTTATTTTATTAGAGAGATATCTTCCTATTTTATTATTCCCTATGTACCGTTCTTGTCTTAGTTGGATTATATTGTTGTTTATTCTGTCCTGTTCCTTTTTTAGTATTTCCTGCCTAATGATTGAGGATCTTGATGTTGTAGTTGGGCTAGGATTTCTTCTGTTCTTCCTTTCGTTCAGTTACAAAGCTATGTATAGGTCAGCCAAAGGTTTACCTTTCTGTTTTTTCATTCTCCCCCTGATCTTATAATATAACCTCTCATCACGCATTTGAAAGAATTCCATAGTGTGAGATCTGATACTGATCTTGTATCATTGGTTTCTTTGAAGAGGATAGCTTGTTTTGTTAGTTCCTCTAGAATGCTTTTATCCTTTAAGAGAGATTCGTTCAATCTCCAATTTGAATATTTGGGATAATTAGGGCTATTTTTGAATTCAAACATAATTGGCGCATTGTCTGACCATGTAATAGGACCTATATCAGCTTTAGCAAATAGATGTAACGATTGAGTTTCTGAAAGCAGAAAATCGATTCTTGATAGGAAGAATGTGAATGGGAGAAGTGTGTGTCCCTCTGTTGCGGGTGAATGGTTCTCCAGACGTCGAACAGAGCATTCTCTCCAAGGAAAGTCTGCATTGCTGTGGCCATTATCTTTACATGGGGGTCAATTTTTGCTGATTTTGATAAACTTTTATCTAATTTAACATCTTGAATACAGTTAAAATCTCCTCCCATAAATAAGTGTCCCTTCTTTATTAATTCAATTTTTTTATACAAGTGTTTTAAGAATCTAATCGGCATCTCGTTTGGTGCATATAAATTGGCTAGGGTAAAAAGGTTGTCATTAATTTTGCATATCAAGATTATATAACCCCCATTGGGATCTCCCTCTTCATACACACACTCAAATTTTACCTTTTTTGAAATAATAATCACTACGCCCCCTTTTTTTAAAATTTCCTTTCATGTTTGCGGAGTAAATATTAGGGTATCTTGGATAGTTCCATAGTTTCACTGGGGATGTGACCCAATGGGACTCCTGAATGAATCCTATGTCTATGTCTTCCTTAAGCATGAATTCATAAAGATGTGATCTTTTTTGAGGGGAGTTTAGTCCTTGAGTGTTGATTGTTAAGAATTTATGCCATGAAGATTCCTTCCTGTAAATTTAATTCCTCAAGACTTGTAGACTGACAATAGATCTGGCACCAACACATAAAACATTGACATGTATTTACAATAACAATATACGTAACATCACATAGTACATCTTTCATCCTAATCAACATTTCTTGCTGATCTAATCTGCAGCCGTCACAGATTTCCCCCCAAAAGCGTGAGTGGATTCGCTGTGACAGAGTGGACGTAAACCCGGGCAGTAATTACGATCATTTTAAAGTGCTAAGCTTCCATTTTCTCTCCTTCCCCTCTCTCCCCCTCTTTTACCTTCCTCTGATCCCCTTCCTGCTTCCTATTCTCCTTCCCCATTTCCCCCTTTCCCTTCCTTACTTCCCTTTCCTTTCTGCTTTAATAGTTAACGTGGGATGACTAACTCCATAGGTTGTCCTACTGCACTTAATATGATATTAATTAGTTATTAGTTGATTATAGTTTTTGGCTGGGCGTGCATACTTAATTATTTGTTATGTTTTTGTATTATCTGTTCTTTTCTTTTTCCCCACTCTCCCTATCTACCTTCAATTCCCATTTCCTTCTTGTCCTTCCCTTCCTTCTTCGCCTTCAATGTTATCCTCTCATTTCCCTTCCTCTCCCCTTCTCCTACTCCCCTCCCTCCCCCTGATTCCCTCGTCCCCATTTTCCGGTTTTCATTCCGATTTAATAATTGTTATCTAATCTTTTTGTGAATTTACATTATATATAACTTGCTTCAACTCTTGTGCGTGCTTATATATCCCTTTCCTATAACTGTGCGTAATTTAAATTCAGTGCCAAATCAGATTCACAATTCTCTCTCCCCCTCCCGCATCCCCCCTCCCTCCCCCGCCTCCCCCCCCCCCTTCAAGGAAGAGAGGAAAGAGAGAGAAGAAGAGGAGGAGGAAGAAGAAAAAAAATGAAAGAAGAAAAGAAAAAGGAAAAAAAAAACCATATGTTCATCTTACTTAAACTCTTGTGTGTTCCTACTAATCTTTTCCCTGTAAGAGTGCTTAATTTTAATTTTATTAAAGAGTGAGTTTTACAAAAAGTGAAGAAAAAAATGTGTGTATATTATTTACTTAAACTCTTATGTGTTCACACTTATCTATATCCTGGGGATGTGCTTACAAAGAAAAAAAAAATATATATATATTTATTTAAATTTATCTTAAATTTCTTTCTTTGTTAATCTTTAATAATTCTTTGTGATGCAAATTTGCCCGCTTTCTCTTGATGATCTATTTATCTGAATACCCCCCTTTTCTCCCCCCCTCTCTCCTCTCCCCACGCCTTCCCTCTCCCTCTTCCCTCTCACCCCTCCCCCTCTCCCCTCCCATTTCCCCTCTCCCTATCCTTTCCTCTTCCATTTATGTTGATTTTACTACATTCAAATTTATCAAGTCAGCACTTCTTTCCCCCCTTTCATTCAGAACTTAGATGTTTTTGTCATTTTGGGAGAATACCCAATGCTTTCAGGTTTTCTAAAGCAAGGTCTGGATACTTTAAGTCATGAGTTCTTCCCTCGTGAGAAATGATCAAAGAGTTGGGGAAGCCCCAACGATAGCGGATATTTACTTCTCTGAGAATCGTTGTAGTCGTACTATATTTTTTCCTGCTGAGTCTAGTTGCCACGGAAATGTCAGGGAACATTTTTAAATCTTTAAGTTTCTCATTTTTTCCTTGCTGTTTTCTGAACTCTTTTGTAATTTGATCTTTAAGATAGAAACTCGCAAATCATATGATGGTATCTCTTGGAAGATCTCCATTAATTCCCTTTGGTTTCCTCAGTCTGTGGAACCTTTCCATGAGGTATGCTCCAGATGGTTGATTCGGCACCAATGTTTTAAAGAGCTCCTGAAGGTATTCCTAGAGATTTTCCTGCGCTATGCTTTCTGGAATTCCCCGTATTCGGATATTTTTTCTTTGTGATCTATCTTCTAAATCCGTAAGCTTTTCCTCTAGTGCTGTTATTTTTGTTCGGAGGTGCTGGTTTTCCTCTTGGACCGTTTTCAGTTCGTCCTGGATATTGACCAGAATATTACTTTGGAGAGTCAAATTGCTAGCCATTGCTGTTAATTCTAATTTTAAACTTTTTTCGTTGGTTTCCAAGTCTTTTTTTATTTTGGTTTATAGCTCATCCATCATTGCTGCTATTGATTCTTGAGAACAGATTTGTGTCTCCTCTTGTGTCTCAATTAGGCTCATTATTTGTGCAGACTCTTTCGGGTTTCCGGACAGTGATCTCCTTGACAGTAGCCCTGTATTTTCTTGGGACCTAGAAGAATAATAGGTGCTAATTGGTTTTTTTTTTTTCCGAACTAGGGATCTTTTATTTGTCTTTCTCTTTGCCATCTCTGTATTCTTTCTTTGGGCCCATTGTTACTTTTAATAGTACAAGAGAGATGGACCTTTCCTTTATCAGTTGAACGACCCCTGGAGGCTTAAAATGATGGAGGTTTTCCCAAATAGCGATTGTGTCAGTTAATTGATGAATTCCTCGGTTGTGGTATTTCTCCTTGTCCCCCCCCCCTCTTATTCCTTGTTTATTTCCCCTTTCTTCCCCTCCTCTCCCCTCTCTCTCCCTCCTCACCTATAAATTCAGCGGAGGGGGTTATTGGGGGATAATAGTTTGTCCAAGTTTCTTTTGTGTATATATGATTAGCATAAATTAGCCCAGAAATGGGTGATTCCCATGTACCTCACTTGGTGCCTCTGCATACGATTTCAATGGGGTACTCCACAATGCTCGTCCTGTTAAGGATAATGTGAGCAGTAGATTCACACTTAGCCAAGGAGAAAGGTTGAATTCAGGAGTCAGCTAGAAGGGGAATAATAAGTCAGCTTTTTCTTTGAGCACTTAAGTTGTTTCACAATATTTACTGCACTTCCCCGTGATTTCCACACTCAGTAGCTCAGTAGCTAAAAAAAATAATAAAAAAAATAATAAATAAAAAAAGGAAACAGTTTATTAGCACTTTACCTTAAACAAAACTATGATTTACATGCAATATGTCCTGCAGTTGGTCAATTTCTCCAAAAATACCTGATTTTTGCAGTTCTTTTATCAGTGCACCAACTTAATTATCCATTGGGCAGGGACAACCCTGGTTTCCTGTTGGAAGAACAGCGTTGTCCCTGCCTAATGCATTAAAAAGTGTGCATTTAGAGTTCCGGGGAGGAGCCACCCAAGATGGCCTCATGACACATTGCTGTCAGCGGTTCCACAACCATCCCGTGCTGTTACAGCTCCTACTGGACATCTGAGGGCCTCCTGCCACCGTCTGTGAGCCTCAAGTGTAGTGCTTCGGGACTGGCTTGCCACCAGTGAGCGACGACTTTTAGTGAGAGAGGCCATCTTGGGAAATCTGTCACAGGCCGAAGACTACTGCGCACTTCAATCACTGACCCAGCCAAGTAAATTCTCAGTGACCTTGCAAAGTGTCAACAGGGTTCACCCATACTTATAAGGATCACCAAGACCATCTGCAGGACACGTCCAGCACACACACCGTGTTGAAGTAATGGTGGTATCCCTGAAGGAAACCTCGTTGTTCATACCATTACAGCCATGACTGGCCAGCAGGCCATACCAGCTTTCTTTTTTAGGCCTTTACTGTTTATACGTCCCAATTTTACCCCACACTAAAATAACACGATAGCTCTCCCCGACACCCTTGGCTCAATCATGGACCAGTTGGATGCCTTTACACCAGCACTTATATCCTTGAACTGTATTTCTAGTTTTGAATGTGGGGTTTTTCACATAAGCATTAACTGTCGGTCCTGTAGGGGCCTTTCAAACTTACCAGCTAATATTTCCATATTGTGCCATATGTTTATTCTGTAATCAATTGCATGTTAGAACTACTTGTCTGTACCCAAATCGGATAGTCCCATCGGGGCCTTGAAATTCTGTGGTATTTAGCCTAAATGTTCTAGTGAGTTCCCAGTTAAGAGGCACCCTTTATTTTTGGATAGGGGGGCATAACTAACCAAAAAAAAGGGGGGAGGTGAGAGCAAAAGGTCTCTCCTGTACTACACATTTGGTTCACAACACTTCCCCTTTGATCTGTTCTGCCTCTCACTCTTGTAGCGCCTGAGTCTGTTTTGTTCCATAGAAATTGTATTTGGGACAAAAACGAGGACCAAACATCACATTACCCCACTATAGCCCTCTTTCGGCACCTCCCAACTCACTATCTGTGACATAAGTCATACTAGTGCTGCCCCATTTCTTCACACTTAAAGTGGTGCCCATTCGACTTTCTGATATCCTGTTCCTATTGACACCACTAACTGTTACCCTAGGTTGTCTGTGGTGCTCACATCCAAAATGTTAACCTCCTTTACTTCTTAAACCATCTTGATTTCAAGCATTTTTATCCTGTTGATACTACAATGCCACTTCAGATGCTGGACTGATAATGCTCCCTCTCCTATGCCTCCACCCTCTCTTGAATGGTTTCAACCACATTATGGATAAATTCATAGAGCCTGCCAAGCGTTCACACAGAAATAAAGACAGAGAAAGAGAAAAAACCAAAACCAAACTGAACAAACATACTCCTCTCCCCCAGCCCATCTCCCTCTGGCAACCACAGAGAGGACATCTGCACAGCCAGAAACTAAATCCTCCCAAGCAACAATGACAGCATCGGAGGTCACAAAGACTCTTATGCCTCTTATGGACACCAGATTTGCAGAACTAATAGTCTCCGTAGATGCCATCTCTTCGAATACCACTGCCAACGACGCACGAATCACGGATTTAGAGCAAAGGCATGATGGCACAGTAGAAACAGTGCAACATCTACAACTTGAACTTCAGAACCAACAGATCCTAATTTCTTCATCACAAGACAAAGTGGATGACCTGGAGAACAGGGGAGGACAGAACAATCTGCGCTTTTTAGGCTTGCCGGATTCCATCCCCCCCACAGATATTGCTCACATGCTCCAACAATGGCTCCTGGATGCCTAATACCTGCCTAGACCACACAACAAGCTGCTTAATGAACAAGCACATAGGGTAGGGCCAGAACCTCCGGATAAATCAGCCAGGCCAAGTCCCATAATAGCCAGGTTCCTGAATTTCACAGAGAAAGAAGCCATCTTGAATGACTACCGAAAATCTAAAGAACTAACCTTCCGAAATAAACTAGTGCTTCTATAGCAGGATTTCTCAGCTCCGGTTTCCGCTAAACAGAGAGAATTCTCACCAATTTGCAAGGAACTGTTTGACCAGAAAATTTTCTGAGTTGTTCACGTCTCCACAACCCAGACACTGGACAATGACCGAAATCAACGGGAAACCCCCCTCACTCACTGGGATGAGAGGGGCCCTGACCCTACAAACCCCTCACACAAATGTTTGAACATCAAAAAAGGTATTGGCCGAACCACATTCGCCAAATGTCTATTCACGAACCCAAAAAGCCCGATCCCATCTAAAACCCTACGGCCTACTGCAACATGTTTATAAAGATGGTACACAGGGAATACATCTCCCCATAAAGGGGTGCCTATATCAACTCCAGGGCTCAGGACTTCCACATGCAACCTACCCCAAGCTGACCCAAACCATTGTTTATGGAACTGTAAATATATTTGTAAATGTAATACCATGCTTGGAATCCGCTTTGACAATACTTACGCCTAAGAGATTCCAAGCATGGTCACCATAATGGGTTCGATTTATAGACATCACCAGACATCCAACCGCTCTAACATACCCTCATAACTGGTCCCTGTTGAACTGGGTTTGGGAGACATTGTTATTGTTCCCTTAGTCTTAGATTGTTCTTGAATTTCTGAATATTTTAAATCAAGTATTGCAGCTCATTGAAGTTAAATAGGTTTAATACAAACACACACATGACTCGATTACTTGTTGTTACCAGTCAAACTGCAACACAAAATAGAAGACAGAATTTGTTAAATGTGAAGTTTATTTGTTTAAATACCAGAGGATTTGAGAACAACAGAGTTTTGTATTCTACTCAATAACTTGTCTTGACTGCGTACAATCTCTACATATAATGTTTATTCTGTATGACATACTTTGCTTCAACAAAGCATTATTATTTTTTTAAAGTGTGCATTTTAAAGATGTAACTATATATTATCCATGGCCAGGTGAGAATTTACAGGAGAGGTTCACCAAAACTGGCTTTGCACAATACATCATGCTCATTTCACCTCAACTCACCTGAAACTCAATGTTTTGTGAATAGCCCCCTATGTAATAGTAGAAATGTTGAAGAGCATTAATACATTACTATTATTATAATACATAATACATGCAGTTTCTGACTGTGAACAGTGTGACGTAGAGATGTACCATTTGTAAAACACCACCAAAAGGTTGTTTAGTTGTAACCTAATTTACATGGAATCACAGTGATGGAGTAAATAGGCCATTGTTTCTCTTACCCAAAATACACAATTTGAAGCCCAGTATTCTGCTTTCCTAGGAAAATATTGCTTGGAAGTGAATGACATACAATAAAACTAAAACAAAAAAAGATGTTGTTTCTTCCTCAGCATGTGCTGATATTTTCATGCAATAAAGTAATTTCCACCAATGTAAACCAATTTAATATTGCTGCTGATTTTTCCAATTTTAGAATTTAATTGGGGCTTATAGCAATCCCATACACCTCCAAAGAATATCTGTGCGTCATTGTGCATTTAATTCAAATGCACATTTCTATATATGTCAGTCATCCAGATTTTGTTCTTTAATAAGCTTTCCTAGGACATCTGGTTATAATATTGCTCACCACGCTTTCTTTTCCTTCACTGTTTTTACCTGTGAACCTCAAATGGTAGCAGCTGTTTCACAATAAGAACGGTATAATATAGGCACTGGCAGACTGCATTATGGGGTGGTGTGCAGGACAAAAATGAGCGGTAAAAGGGTTATGTGTTGTACCTAAGAGCAGACCTCACGACACCTATCTAGTGCCCATAAGAGCAAACAGGAGGATCTTAAATATACATGGGCAACAAGAGGGCAATCATTAATTGCTTAAAAAGTCTTTAACATATGCAAGAATGTTTTTACATTACAGTATTGAGGAAGAATTTATGCACATTTTATCAACCCCATTACTGATGTACTTTACCTTCTGGGTTGATAATATCCAGTAAAATAACTTATAAAGCTTCTGCTATGGTGACAATTAATGGGATGGTGGGACAATGAAAGGGGTGGGGGGGGGGGACTGAAATTGGAGGTTGGGTGCAACTTGCTATTTGCTAGTCTATGATTAAGAGCCTCTAAGCGTGAAACGCATGAGGTAGCTGGTGTAGCAAGTCCCCTAGCTGCCATGCGATTTTCATGTTTTTGCTGAAAAATATATTTATTCAATCATTTTTTCATCCTGAGAGTTCCTCTTTTTTTTTTCCCTGAAACTTGCTATTTGCCTTTGGTGCTCCACTAATGAACTCAAAAACTTGCTATGGAGCAACAACCCACTGGCCACATCCATTATGTCAAGCAGTCACAACATCCCAACACATTTAAGACAGGTGGCTGGAGCGACAGAAACATAGAATGTGTTGGCAGATAAGAACCATTTCGCCCAGCTAGTCTGCCTAATTTTCTAAATACTTTTATTAGTCCCTAGTCCTATCTCATAGGCCTTGTGCCTATCCCACAAATGCTTCTGTGATACATGATAAATGCTTTGTTCTTTGTTCTTTACCTGTGTATGCAATTAGAACAAATGCCTGAGTTTGAAACGCGTGTATAGTTCTTGGGCAGGCATAGCAGTTTCCTTTTTTTTAAAATGTGTTCTTTTTATCCGTAAAATTACAGTACAGATATAATTTCTAAAAAAGAAATGAAAAAGAAGAACCTTCCTCAGTATGTATTTATTGTAGAATAAAATAATAATTGGCTATTAAAGTCAGTGGAATTTAAGTGGTTCACCTTCACCAATTCACAGCACAGCACACAGTGGAACCAATATGCTTTTCCAACTGAGCTGAAAACAACATTGACATTAAGGCGATGATAAAGGGAATAAACAAAAGAGAACAGGCGCTATTATGAATACAAATGCCCTCTATTTAAAAGATTGAAATCTATGTAATGAAGTGGGATATCAATGGTAATAATCTTACAATGATGCAGAAAAATAACTTTACATTTAATAGCTATGTGTGTAAAATGGCCCTTTAGGCTTAAGCAGTTCATTTTCATTCTGTGAATTGCTATACTTTAAAAAAAAAATCTAAGATTGCTATATTGTTGCCCATGGGAGTTTGATGTCAACCTGCCAAGTGTTTGTAAAGGGACATATTAAATGTTATCCTGGCATTGATCACCCTTTATCATATAGTGGGTTCTAGATTACCAGTTAATGCCACTGGCCTTTAATTATGACTTTCACATCACACCTCTCTTTCACTGAGGGGGATTTATTAATAAATCATGTACAAAATAATAGGGTCTACTCAATAGAGAGAGAATTGGAGGGAATTGAGATGGTAATTTCAAACTTAAGGCCAAAGTAGCTGAGTTGGCGAAATTCTACCATACAGCTGCATTGCACAATTTTGCCAACGTGGCAACATTGGCATACAGTTTGAAACTCCCATCTTTTTTGGAGCACTGATTCCTATAATGTTTATAGAGCACTGATGTCCTTGACGATGCGCCAGTCTCTAGGTGGGAAACGCCTACTCTTTTCCAGGTGGACAAAAAAAAGTCACGGCAACCGAGCTGTGACTTATTTTATTAAAACATTTATGCACAGCAATCGTTTGGAGTTCCTTTTTTCTCATTATGGAGGTGATCCTCTACCCTTCTAAACCCTATCACTGATCATCTGCAGCAGTGCCGACAGGAGTAGCCTGCCCAAGAACTTACAAGTGTCTTATTGCATGCGTCCAGCCAATCCCCGTTTCTCTGCTTTAGAGCACTGATGGCCAACATTGGCACTGAAAATATTTGAGAACTACATATCAATCTTGTAGCAGTCCCCAGGGTGACCAGACATCCCAGATTTATTAGGATAGTCCCGGTTTTGGACACTGTGTCCCCAAAAACCTTTTGTGGATGCAAAAATATCACATTTTCTGTGCTGGCAGATGCTGCCTGCCATCAGGGAGGATGGGGAGAGAAGGAATGTCTGTTGGCCCTCTCCCCTTCCATTTTTTTTCTTGGGGAGTCACAGGCAGTTTTCAGTCTGTGTACTAAACACAGAGCTCTATCAGCTCTGCATACACTTTTTGCACATGGTGATGCCTCAGAGCATCAGAAACACAAAGCTCTGGGAGCACAAGGCAGCACATGACTGAGGTCTTCTTAGCCCACAGACAGAAACTGCCTACGGTTCCCCAAGGAAAAAAATTAAAGAGTAGAGAGACAACAGACATGGGGTAGAGGGAAGAGAGATAACAGACATGGGGGGAGAGAGACAACATATTTGAGGGGGAGAGGAGAGAGACAACATACTTGAGGAGAGAAAGACAGCATGGGGGAGAGGAGAGGGAGACAGCAGATATGTGGGGAGAGGAGAGAGAATACTGAGTGTCCCGATTTTTTATTTTTAAAATCTACTTACTCTGGCAGTACCAAGGATAGCCATTATGGTTATCATACAGTCCTTTTCTGTAAATATAACTACGGGTTTTCAGATTTATTTTATACAGTCACCCACAAATATATTAATGGGGGTTTTATGTCAATTTTGTTAGCTTGTGATTCCATGTTTAGAGAGCTCCCTTTACTGGAAGAAAATGATGATAATATATCCTATGGGCGGTGATGTGTGTCATGAATCTCATGAACGTTTCTTATTAGGCAATAGATAAAACTCCTATTTTACTTTGTTAAAATCCTTTTGCAAACTGCAGTCCTGTCTATTTTGAATTATATAAGAATTAGTAGACCAGTCAAACCTAATTAACCAAGCAATGCATGTATCAATGAAATTCAGCAATCCAGTTCTGGATGTTCTTGTTAGTTCTGCTTTTTATAGGGCCTGTACCTGTATGCCTGCTGTTTGTGCACATTGTAGTTGTTACACTTACCACCGTGTCCAGCGATGTTCCGATCATGGAACTACAGCTAGCTGCTCCTCCGCAATACACTCGCCAAGTGGAAAATCCAAGATGGCGGGCGCAACTCTAAAACATTGCAGGAACAAATCCGAGATGGCGGATGCACGTTTTATGTTGCAAATAAACAGATAAAATATGGCAGATGCTAGTCCACACCTCCAAAAGATTTCACAAGCAGGGGTGTGTCAATACAGATCTCCATAGCAACATCCAAGGTGTCTGTCCTGACACCTCCCTTGTAATTACAAACTCATTACCTACAGCCTATATAAACAACCCCTTACCAGAGTATCATTGCTTCTTGTATTTGGAGCTGTCAGTTAGTTACGTTTACTTACTACTGTTTGTGCCTTGCTGAGATTTTGATTCCTGTTGCCGAACCTTTGCTTCCCTTCTTGACTATAAACTTTGAGCCGCCTGTCCAGACTCTTGCCTGTTCCTCACTTCGACCCTCAGCTGCCAGCCCACGACCTCAGATTGCCTGACCTTGATTCCTGCCTTGCCTTCCTGTACCACATTTTGGATTTACTTATTTGTGCACCAACCAAGTTGTTGTTCCCATCCTCAATAACTCTGGTTGGTGTCTTTATTTGTACATAAGTGCCTATTGTCATCTGCATCTGGATTCCACTTCATTCTGGTAAGTGACCCCGACATTACAGTAGTGGTAGTGCACTGTGCATAGGAAACATTTAAAAAAAAAACAGTTTAAGGGAGAACGGTCAGCAAAACCAAGTTATGTTTAATTGAAAGATTATCTCAAGTGTTGGCTTTTTAAATAGAAATATTTTAATAAAAGTTCCTTATGTAAAGTATTATAATGAGACATCTTTGCTCCATATAGTGAGAAACTGTAGCACTATAATAAATGTCTAGTATAGAGGATATTTGAAGAATATATAGAGTAAATATTACCAATCAGAATAAAATAGCAATAAAACGAATATACTTAAACCAATGGATGTCTGATGTCCTTCAATCTGCAAATCTTGGTGGTAATAACATATAAAAAGAGAAGCAAAAACAATTAAACCATAGTGTTTTCTGTATAATATCAAACTAGATTACAACGATATAAATAGACAACTAAAAAATCATAATTAAATAGAAAACTTCATGAACAATTATAACAACATATAAAAACAATCAATATTATAGTAAAAACAAGGTATAGCTTTAAATATACGTTAGCAATGAAGCCCTACAAGAAATGGGAGCTGGTTGGTACCCCCCCTTTTTTCTGTGATTTGCAGGATTTAAATTATTGTATTTTTTGTGCTATCACAATCTGGTAGCGCCATCACCATCATGTTTTATTTGCTCTATATAGCTCTATCAGGGGCTTCTGACCCAAGAGCTAAGAGGGGAAAAAGAGGGCTCAATAAGGTACTTTATTTGTATTCTATCATGATATCATTTCAATTTAGAATCCCTATACTTGATGCAATTGTCCTATGGAAAATAACTTAATTTGTTGTTAACTAAGGTGGCAAATCACTTAAAAACATGTACCGAAAGGCCAGTAGGCTAGATTTAGGTTCCTGCCTGAGCTTGGGAGGTGGGAACACACTATTACCATGCTGTGAAGCAGTGTACAGTGTCATGAAAAGCCTCTACTGCGAGGTTAAATCCGCCACTTTGTTGACAGGGGTACAATACTTCTTTTCAAGAACCCAAGGTGACCCAAGCTGACAGATTCCAGATATGCTATAAAGGATTTTTTTTTTAAATTTACCGTAAAAAAATCTTTTGTTTTTTACTGTAAAAGTAAAGCACATACAGATGTAAAGAGGAAAAACACAAGCAAAAATAATTAATTCAGTTAGTTTCTTCTTGTATGACTTTGTATCCCACCTAAATTAAATCATTTCTGAGATTACAGCATTCCTGAGTAGTCCGTTTTAATGGAAATATTCTGAATGCGCTCAGTGCAGACCCAATGCAATTGCTGAGAACTGCAGTATTTAAAGTAGAGTTCATATCTGTGCTATACATGGACTTCTGACCCCTTTCAAATTAATAATGAAGCTTCAGTGCTACTTGTGTCATTCTATTTCCCCATTGCTTATCAAACTACGTTGCATTTCCTTCATCCTCTCCACACCGTCAGATAGCCAGACAAGTGGATAATTCAAATGGATAGGACTTCTTTAGTAGGATTCCTCCAGGGTTTTTAATATGTGGTTGTTTAGATGTGCCAGATAATGGTATATAATGTACAGGTACACCCGGGAGGTATATAAACAGATAACATATTATAGCAAGGCACATATCGATACATCATGCATGCTCCCCAGAGTGGAGTGTCATCAAAGCAGAAGCCATAAAAGTTATTTTACTGTATATTGCAAATGCAGAAGTAAACGCACTTAAGTAATAGGGTTGATAAAATGTGTAAATTCTCCCTCAATACATTCTTGCATACCTTAAAGATTTATTATAGAAGTTAATCTGAGAAACAGCAGAGAGAACATAAAGAGAGAACATATAAATCAGTTACTAGTCAATGGTTAACAAGCATACTATATAATCAGCCATATTCTACAAACAAAATATTAAAATTCTTAATGCATGTTAAAGCTGACGCTTTGTAACACAACATATGCATTAATCATTATATTTCCCCCTACATTTTTGCAATACTTACCTTAATAACTTACCTACCTTTTTCAGAGTTTTGTTCCTACCACACTGACTTACTGCTTTTTCTTGAAGAGTGACTGTGTCCAGCATCTCTTGGTAGACAGTCCAATCAAACTTGCAAAAACTTGCATAGAAAAAAACATGTTAAAGATTGTTATGCACTTCAGTCCATAAATATTTGAAAAGTAACATACATTTTGATGTTTTGGCTCTGCATTCCACACTGGAGATAGAATGAAACAATTGGATGGGCACAGTTTGATATAATGTAATAGTGGAGCCACTGTAGAAGGTTAACCCGCGACATTTGTCAGGAGCTTGCGCTCTGTGAGCGAGTCACTAACCTTAACTAAATTATTTATTACTTGTTTGCATTTAGGGTTGTCACCCAGTCCGTATTTCATCGGCAGGCCAGTAAAAAAAATGGCTTGCTGCCAATGTTAAGTCTAAGGAGGCAATAGCAAGACTGGTATTGTTTTGTGGAAAAGGTGGCAACTCTATTTGACATCTGCGATGCATGTAATAAATGCTGCATATTATCCCTGGTAATGCTCTGTCAGACCTGAACTGAAACTGAAAATATATATTCACCCTTACATATAGTATACATGTATTTTATGTTCATTGTATTGAAGTGAAACACTTATTTTCTATTGGATTCAGATCAGAATTCAGTGGATAATATAACATAAGCTGTTATTGGTAATGCCAGAGGTGGATCTTGGTTTTGTGCTGTCCTAGGCACTTGCCTTGTTTGTCTCACGCTAAATATAGTGCTGGTGTAGTTGGTGCATTTAGGTTGGTTTAGGGACAGGGTGACACTGGGAAGCAGAGAGGGGGCAGGGGTGATCAGGAAACAGCAGGGCCGTCTTTAATAGTGATTGGACCCTGGGCAAGCATTTGCTTGGGCCCCCTGGATCCTGCCCCCTCCCCTGCATGCAATCCCGCCATCCATCGCGATGTTACCCCCCCCTCCCACACACACACACACATATGCCATAATTGTTGTGCCATTCAGATGCCAGTAATATTGTGCCAGTCAGAGCCCAGTAATATTGTGCCAGTCAGAGCCTAGTAATCTTGTGCCAGTCAGATGCCTGCAATATTGTGCCAGTCAGAGCCCAGTAATAATGTGCCAGTCAGATACCAGTAATATTGTGCCAGTCAGATACCAATAATATTGTGCCAGTCAGATACCAATAATATTGTGCCAGTCAGATACCAGGAATATTGTGCCTGTCAGAGCCCAGGAATATGGTGCCTGTCAGATGCCTGTAATATTATGCCAGTCAGATGCCTGTAATAGTGTGCAGTCAGAGGCCAGGAATATTGTGCCAGTTAGATGCCTGTAATATTGTGCCAGTCAGATGCCTGTAATATTATGCCAGTCAGATGCTTGTAATAGTGTGCCAGTCAGAGCCCAGGAATATAGTGCCAATCAGATGCCCAGTAATATAGTGCCAATCAGATGCCAAGTAATATAGTGCCAGTCAGATACCCAGTAATATAGTGCCAATCAGATACCCAGTAATATAGTGCCAATCATATGCCAAGTAATATAGTGCCAATCAGATACCCAGTAATATAGTGCCAATCAGATACCCAGTAATATAGTGCCAATCAGATGCCCAGTAATATAGTGCCAATCAGATGCCCAGTAATATTGTGCCAATCAGATACCATCCGATGCGGCTTGCCGGAAAAAGTGTTCACAAGCGCAATGCGCTGTGAACGCGGCAGCAGGGGCTGGGGGCCCACGGGACAGCTGCCTTGGGGCCCCCCAGGAGTAAATGGGCCCAGGGCAGCTGCCCCGTTTGCCCCGCGTTAAAGACGGCCCTGGGAAACAGTAGAGGTGAAAAAATGCATACATTTTCAAATATGTGTAAAGTTGGATATATGAATACAAATTTCTCAACATCATGCTGATCATGTCTTTTTAATGTTCAAATTATTACACCTGAGTTAATGTATAATTGTATGTTTAACTAAAAATCAAGCAATAAGTAATACATTAAGAATAGAGGTCATCTTTAAAAGTAAAAGTAAAAGCTTTTATCAAAGGCTAGAACATTTATTATGTACCTTCTAAAACTGTTATATATCCTCAAGTACTCCATTATCTAATATAAATAGTAACTATTCTTTTTCTGACTAGAGTGTCTGGTTACAATTGTTCCATGTCTATTAGTTTGTGGAAAGTGGATGATATTTTTTGGAACACAGATAAATACATAATTAGTTTTTTAGTTATTTTAATTAGTTATTTTTTGTTATTTACATATTTTATTATTATATATTTTATCTGGACATCAATAAAATATGTTTTTATATTTGAAGTTTATTGTTGAATTTCTAAGAACTTCAACTGTATAATTTGTATATCATTTTCAACAAAATTCTACCATAATATAGAATCTGTAATAAAAAATATATATATATTTTTTTTTTTACAAAAGTGCAACTGGACGATAGCCATGTGTGTGTGTGTATATGTATGTATGTATGTATGTATATATATATATATATATATATATATATATATATATATATAGCAAAAAATAGAAGTGAAACACACTGTATGACATACTGAAATTCCTAGAAAAGAGGGACAACAGAAGAGAAAAGTGGGACATATGGATGTTGGGCTAAAATAGGGACACTATGGAGGCATAGACTGATGACTTTCTGATCTAATGCAAAGAAAGACCTACATTTTTAAATATATAATCAATAGAGGTGACAAAGTTAGTTATTTATTTTGTAATATAGACAAAAAAAGAACTCCCAGTCTCCCACTGTTCTACCATAGGTGACACTCGACTACAGCTCACAGATAAAATATTTCCCATTTTAACCTCATACGAAGAGCACCACATTAATAAGCACACGTTAAAAAAGAAAAAAAAGTATGTTTAGTCGCTTAAAATACTCGCCGTTAAGAAACTGTTTTTAAAAAGCAGGGGACGGACTAGTGCTGTGTGTAGACAGCAATTGGTTGATGGTGAGATTATGGGTGCTGTGCCACAGGTTGCACTGACTGCTATCACACAGTGTCAGGACTTTGCAATCCTGGTGACTCCAGTCTACACAGTACTACTCTGGCAGAGAACACAGATATTGGTGGCCCCCACAGTCACATTGAGGGTCGTAGTGACAAACTTGATGCAGTCTGCCATAGCAGCCCTAGCAGCCATAAGGTTGCATTCTCCAGTACATGGAGACTCCCTATGGTGGAAGGTTATTTTTATATAGTTGTCACAGGACTGGGCACCACAGAGAGCTTCAATCCCACTCAGAAAATCCTGTAAAATTGCATTAGGGAGCCTGTCAAACACACTGAAGCCAGACAAGTTCAACCTGTCCTCTGTATTCTTCCACCCAGAGCGCCAAAGTATTTACAGAAGAGATTCACTCCAGCTTGGAAAGGCATGCGAGAGAGGAGCGGCAATGCAGGCATGGGTGGTGCTGGGAAATGGCACATGAACAGTTAACTTCCACAGGAGTGCAGCCGCACTACCTGTGTAATTGAACTCCTATAACGGGGGGAGGACTAGAGCATATAAAGAAAACAAATATTTTATGAAAATGACATCACATTCTAAAAATATGTAAATGACAATCTGCTTAAAGTCAATATGGTGACTAAACTGTCCCTTTAAGCTGTTGCTCTGCTGACTTATTTCTCAGTTCATCTAACACATATTGTCTGAACTAATTTCTGAACTTCAGAATCAAATCTTCTTTAAATGAAACATAGTATTCTTCTTTTGTACTATGGTATGTTATTTGTTTAGATATCATGTTAACATTCATTTTAGACTGATACATCATGGCTGATACATCATTGTTGGACACATTTGTACAGTTAAATTAAATATTCAGTTATGAAGTATACTTAACCAGACCACAGCAATGATTTTTCAAACCACATATTCAGGAATATTATATAATGAATTATGCCATAAAATTAAGCAGATCAGAGTTTTTTTTTTTTTTACCCAGCTCTACCCCCATAAGCCTTACCACAAGTTTTTTTTATTGATGTTGTAATGTTTTAAATATACACGTATAGCCACCCAAATAAATATGATATTAGCATGTACATTTATAACAGATGCTATATTATGACTTAAAGATAAAGTATTATTATGAATAATATTATAGAATTGAAGATCTTGGAGTGTGGACGGGGGGGGGGGGGCATAAGGGGGCAACATAGGGGCAAGCACCCTGGTGAGGGGGGGAGCCTTGAGGGCTGCCTCATCTTGATGGGAGTTGTGATCCTCCTGCTGTATTATTGATGCAGCAGGGGGATCACAACTCCCATCAAGATGAGGCAACACTCAAGGCTCCCCTCGCCAGGGGGGAGGGAGAGAAAGACAGAACAGGGGGAGGGGGAGAGACAGAACAGCTGGAGGGGGAGAGACAGAACAGCTGGAGGGGGAGAGACAGAACAGCTGGAAGGGGGAGAGACAGAACAGCTGGAAGGGGGAGAGAGATACAGAACAGGGGGTAGAGAGAAAGAACAGAGGGAGGGAGAAAGAGACAGAACAGGGGGAAGGGGGAGAGAGAGAGACAGACAGTACAGGGGGGAGAGAGACAAAACAGGGGGAAGGGGGAGAGAGAGATAGATGGGGAGGGAGGGAGAGAAAGACAGAACAGGGGGAATGGGGAGAGAGAGAGAAAGAACAGGGCTAGAGAAACAGAACAGGGGGGAGAGAGACAGAACAGGGGGGAGAGAGACAGAACAGGGGGGAAGAGACAGAACAGGGGGGGAGAGAGAGACAGAACAGAGGAAGGGCAGGCAGGGGGGAGAGAGAGACAGGGCAGGGGGGAGAGACAGAACAGGGGGAGGGGGAGAGACAGAACAGGGGGAGGGGGAGAGACAGACCAGCTGGAGGGGGGAGAGATAGATACAAAATTGGGGGGTAGAGAGACAGAACAGAGGGAGGGAGAGAGAGACAGAACAGGGGGAAGGGGGAGAGAGAGAGACAGACAGAACAGGGGGGATAGAGAGAGACAGAACAGGGGGGAGGGAGGAAGAGAAAGACAGAACAGGGGGAGGGGGAGAGAGATACAATATTGGGGGGTAGAGAGAAAGAACAGAGGGAGGGAGAGAGAGAGAGACAGAACAGGGGGAAGGGGGAGAGAGAGAGAGACAGACAGAACACGGGGGAGAGAGAGAGACAGAACAGGGGGGAGGGAGGGAGAGAAAGACAGAACAGGGGGAGGGGGAGAGACAGAACAGCTGGAAGGGGGAGAGAGAGATACAGAACAGGGGGTAGAGAGAAAGAACAGAGGGAGGGAGAAAGAGACAGAACAGGGGGAAGGGGGAGAGAGAGAGACAGAAAGTACAGGGGGGGAGAGAGAGACAGAACTTGGGGAAGGGGGAGAGAGAGACAGACGGGGAGGGAGGGAGAGAAAGACAGAACAGGGGGAATGGGGGGAGAGAGAGACAGAACAGGGCTAGAGAGACAGAACAGGGGGGGAGAGAGACAGAACAGGGGGGGAGAGAGACAGAACAGGGGGGGGGAGAGAGAGACAGAACAGAGGAAGGGCAGGAGAGAGACAGAACAGCTGGAAGGGGGAGAGAGAGATACAGAACAGGGGGTAGAGAGAAAGAACAGAGGGAGGGAGAAAGAGACAGAACAGGGGGAAGGGGGAGAGAGAGAGACAGAAAGTACAGGGGGGGAGAGAGAGACAGAACTTGGGGAAGGGGGAGAGAGAGACAGACGGGGAGGGAGGGAGAGAAAGACAGAACAGGGGGAATGGGGGGAGAGAGAGACAGAACAGGGCTAGAGAGACAGAACAGGGGGGGAGAGAGACAGAACAGGGGGGGAGAGAGACAGAACAGGGGGGGGGGAGAGAGACAGAACAGAGGAAGGGCAGGAGAGAGACAGAACAGAGGAAGGGGAGGAGAGAGACAGAATAGAGGGAGAGAGAGAACAGGTATGGGGGAGTTAGAGAGAGACAGACAGGGCAATGAAGAGGAAAGGGACAAACATGGGAAGGCAGAGAGATACATACATGGGGGGGCGCCATGGGGGAATCCCGCACAGGGCGCCGGAACACTTAAGGCCCGCCCTGCTGACAGATTTATCGAGCAAATTCTCCTGCGCAATCGCAGGAGAATTTACTCATTGCACATGTGCACAAAGTTACAGCTGATCACTCCCCCTGTCTGTCTCTCTCTCCCCTTTCCCCCTGTTCTCTCTCTCTCTCCCCCACTGTTCTGTCTGTATCTCTCTCTCCCCCTTCCCCCTGTTCTGTCTCTCTCTCCCTCCCTCTGTTCTTTCTCTCTACCCCCCTGTTCTGTATATCTCTCTCTCCCCCCTCCAGCTGTTCTGTCTCTCACCCCTGCCCTGTCTCTCTCTCCCCCCTGCCCCTGTCTCTCTCTCCCATCCCTCCCCTTCCTTTGCCTTCAAAAGGTGGATACAGGGGGGGCGGAGCTAACCGGCTGAGCGGTGTAGCTCCGCCCCCACCCTGTGAAGCAGATCAGCGTCTGCTTCACTGGGAGCCCAGGTCAGCAAGAGAAGGTGCTGCTCGGGCTCCCCATGCTTAATACAGGCATGGGGAGCCGAGCAGCACTTTCTCAAGGTGGCAGTGGCTCCCCGTGAAGCAGACTCTTTTGATCTCCCCCACCCAGTGCCTCTACCGGCTTTTTTTTTTCTTCTTTGGGCAGGAGGGCGCCCCCTGGGGTGTCGCGCCCTGTGGCTCGCACAGGTCGCACACCTCTAAGGCCGGCCCTGCCTGTCAGAACACTGTTCTGACAGAAGTCTCTGCATTCCAAGTCCCAACGGCTGTCCGTGGGGCACATGCGCAGTAGCGCAATCCCACGGACACAGGGACTGGACGCAGAGACACTTGAACAGTATTATAGAGGATACACCATAATTAAATAATAAAAACACAAATAAATATGTGTTATATGATAAACATATTATCTGTATATATATAAATTTACAAAAAATGTCTACTTTTTATGACAATCATTTTTAAAATGCTGTCATGGTACAAAGTCACTTTTTTTGTTGTAAATTACATTTTTTTATTGCGTCATGGAAATGTCAAGAAAATACATACATGGTTCATAATAGGCCAATAGGAAATAACAATCAAGGTACATTGAAATAGCATTTTTATATTTTTAAACATGTTAATCTAAGTTAAAAATTAGAGCTAATTGTAGGAAGTAATGACCCAAATAACTTTCCCAGTGAGTTTGAAGTTCCCCATAGTAATTCAATTTCACCAAAAGATAGTGTTAACCTTAATTGTAATCTGGGAAGGATTTCTGACAAATAGGGAGGGAGATCTTATGGGACTATACTGAATACCTTAGTGAACCAACATCTTCCACCCAGGAACTTACACATATTTGGTACCCGCTTGAAGAAAAACCACAGTAAGTCATGGAAGTCAAGTGAAAAACATTAAACAAACAACCAACAGATATCAGTTTATATAAGTAGAGTAAGGAAATTCCTGAGAACTTCCATCTATAAAATTGCAGAAGTGGTATTGAGTCATAAGAGGAGAGAGAAGAGAATTGGAAAGGAAGAATAAGAAAGAGAAAGGGAAAAAAAAGGAGGAAAGGGCAGAAGGTTGGATACCTCAAGTATGTGCATCATGGCAAGGTCATACAACTGTGACTATCCTAACTATTAATGCCTCTCAATCATCTGCTTTATATCATTGCTTGTATACATTACAGGATTAATAATAGTCAGATAATAAGATTGGGAGAGGGGAGAGAAAGAATGCAAGAGCATTGAGAAAGCAGAAATAAAATAGGAATAGCTCAAGAGAGAGATATTCATAGTACAAGAGAGCACTCTAACAAAAGGGCTTCAGTTCCACCAGTGGTGGGACTATGTCAAGGGTTTTCCACACAGGGAGATTATGGCTACCGACAAGGGATTCAAAAGGGAGCATTATATTATTTATAAACATATCTCCTATCGTTTTAATATCAACCAGCAACGAGTTTGATAAGGAAATATTGGGTATACACAAAGTGAGCAATTGGAGGGGTGCTGCCTTTGATATGGCATCTCTTAGGGCTCGCTTTTTCTTAATTTTCTGTAATGAGGTATACACCTCATGCATCAATTTTTGGTTTATACTCAAATTCTTATAGAATCTTGGAGGCAACCAGAGTAACAAAGATGGATCATTATTGTTGCACGATGCAATCTCCAGATTAAACCAACCTCTTTTCTTACTATTATTTTGATTATTCCATATTATTGCATGCGACAATTGTGCAGCCTCATAAATTCCATAAAGGTCAGGATAACCCACTCCATCGTTGCTCAGTTTATGTTTCAGGATATGTTTTGGAATGCGGGGTTTCTTTGCCGACCAAACAAATCTAGCAAAAAGGAGATCAAAGTCTCTTAGGACATTGCTTGGAACGGCATATGGTATAGTCCTAAATAGATATACTAGTTTGGGGAGTATATACGATTTAAGTATATTAATGCGACCCATCCAAGATGTTTCTAATTTTATCCATTTTGAAGTTAGTTCTTGGAGATTTATAAGTAGGATCTTATAGTTGAAAGGGACTATTTTGTCTATTTGACCCCCTATTTTTATACCCAGGTAGTCTATACATTTTTTCCCCTCTGCTTTTCCAGCCAAGAAGGGCTAGTATTCGTCGGTCCTCCACTGAACAGCAGAGGGGAACAGTTTGAGTTTTTAACAGATTTATCTTATAGTTGGAATATGAACGATATAACTCTATTGCTTCTAATAGTGCCGGAATCGATGTTTGAGGATGGGTCAGGGATAGAATAACATCATCGGCATAGAGCGTTATAAGATGTTCCTCTAATCCTACCTGCACTTTAATGTCCTGTGACTTCCTCAGGTACTGGGCAAATGGTTCCATTGTCAAGGCGTACAACAGCGGTGACAACGGACAGCCCTGTCTAGTTCCATTATAAATATTAAAAAATTCGGAAGCCAGGAAAGGACCCACAATTTTTGCCCTAGGTTTTGTATAAAGGGTCATTATTAGTTCATGGAGTCTACCGGTTATGCCGAACGATTGAAGGGTTTCTGACATAAACCTCCAGTCCACCCTATCGAATGCTTTTTCAGCATCGAGTGCAACCAGGACTGTAGGGATTTTCTTTTGATGAGTATATTCCATGATGCTGAAGATCCTTCTGGTGTTTTCACACCCCTCTCTTCCTGACATAAAGCCAGCCTGATCGGGGTGGATTAAATCGTGGATAACCCCCTTCAGACGATTTGGCAGGATTTTCGAAAAGATCTTCACATCAATATTAATTAATGAAATGGGTCTATAATTGCCCATCAATCCAGGGTCCTTTCCTGTCTTCGGAATCGGGCAGATCGAGGCCTCCAACATCTCCTGAGGGAAATCATTCTCTCGGCCAATTGAGTTGTAAAGCCTAACCAGGAGCGGTGAGATCACTGGTTCCAGTATCTGATAAAAAAGTGAGGAAAAGCCATCAGGTCCTGGAGCTTTACCTCTTCTCTGTTCCCTTAACAACTTCAAGTTTGGTAATTGGATTACTAATAGCTGTTAGTTTATCTGATGAGAGATTGGGAAGATCTAAGGATCTCAGAAAATCTCTCAGATCAGGTAAGTTTGTTGATGATTGGGGTAGGTTATAAAGTGCTCCATAGAATTCTCTAAAGGCTGCTGCAATTTTATCAGGAGCAAGTATGGTTTTATCTCCTTTAACGATTTTTTTTATTCTTGTATGAGCTGTCTGTGCTTTTAACTTCTTAGTCAGCTCTTTATTGGTTTTATTGTTACTGCAATACCATCTGCTTTTCAGACGTTGCAGCATTGTTTCAGCCCTCTTTCTTAGCGCCTTTCTAATCTGAAGCTGTACTTCATGTATTTCTCCAGTTCTTTGTTCTGTAATATCTAATTTATTTTTTCTCTCCAACCTCGCCAGATCTATATATAGGTCCGCTAGGTCTTTCCCTCTTAGTTTCTTTTGTTTTGCCCCTTCTTTTATTAGATGTCCCCTCATGACGCATTTTAGTGCACACCATAGGGTCTGTTCAGATACTGAGCCATTATCATTCTCTTCTACAAAGGATTCAGCTTGTTCAAGTAGTCTCCTCCTGTTATCATCGGAGGAGACCATCTGATCATTCATTCTCCAGTTGTTCCGGGAGCCATATTGTGGGTTCCCCTTAATCTCGATTATAACCGGGGTGTGATCAGACCAGGCAATATTACCCATGTTGGCCTTGACACATCTATCCAGCATGGGTCCTCTTACCATGAAATAGTCAATCCTCGAGTAGGTTGAATAGACTCGGGAAAAAAATGAATAATCTTTGTCCCCTGGGTGGAGTGATCTCCATACATCGTATAGATTATTTTTAAATAAACAAGCTGAAAACTTCTCTGCTGCCCTCTTCATTCGTCTCTCACCTTTTATTGCTCTTTTAGATTGCCGATCTACGTTAAAGTTAGCAATTGCATTTAAGTCTCCACCCATTATTAAAAAGCCTCTGGATATTTTTTCAATAAGATCCAGTGATGAATTCAGAAATTTAATAGTGCCCTCGGATGGGGCGTATAGGTTGGCAAGAGTGTACGTGATATCATTGAGTTTGCATATCAAAATCAACCTGCGTGCTTCGGGGTCTGCCTCGTGATAGATATATTAAAATTTGATCCTAGATGATATTAATAGAGACCAGGGAGGCTGAAAACAAAGTTGGGTATTTAGTGTATTTCCAAAATGTATCTCCCTTATTGGCCCAGTGCGTCTCCTGTATGAAGGCGATGTCTACTCCCTCTTTTATCATAGTATCATAAAGAAAGGCTCTCTTATAGGGCGAGTTGAGTCCCTGTGAGTTCAAGGTCATCAACCTAAGGTGGATCATAGAGTGTCTTTATTCCGCAGTCCTGAAACTCCGTCCCCACCCCCATCTCCCCAGTCCCCCCGCGGCACTCACACCAAACTCTTTCAGTCAAACATACATACACCACATACAAGTTCATTTTGTCAGAGAACCTATCTCTAACCTAAATGAAAATTAAATCTCCCTTAAGCCACCAGGGAGAGTGCGGGGAGGTGTGGACCTACCGAAGAACTATCAATCTGTAATTTGGTTGTGCTTGTGTTCTCTCTCTCTTCCCTTCTACATCTAACTGAGAAGAAAAAAGGGGTTCTACCGAAAAGAAGGACAGAGAGGACGAGGAAAGGGCTAAACACAAATTTACAGATATCATGCATTTTCATTATCTTTTGACTGAAACATCAGATAAAAATTGCTGAGTCCTTGTTAACAAAGGGGAAGGGATGTGTTTAACACAAAAAAAAATAACTTTACCCGGTATAATGCTGGGAATAATTCTGCTACTGCCTCTAAAATTCATTTTCATTTACCCTGTTGTGTACCAATTATATACCCAATCTATGTATTGTATTATACTATTAATAGTGAATACTGCTTACTTCCGTACTTTCTTAAACTTCTAAAAACTTATAACTAGTGACAATGCCCGACTAGGCCAAAAAAAAAAAAGACTTTACCCGGTATAATGCTGGGAATAATTCTGCTACTGCCCCTAAAATTCATTTACGTTTACCCTGTTGTGTACCAATTATATAACTTCTAAAAACTTATATCTAGTGACAATACCTAACTAGGGAAAAAAGAAGAAAAAAAAAAAAAAAAGGGAAATGGGGTGTTAGTGAATAATTTTGTCCGCTTAATATGCTAACAATTACAGTGTACCAAAGAAAAAGAGAGGAGACACAGGAAGAGGGGAAAGGAATGGCTTTCAGACCTTCTCCCCCCCCCTCTCTCTATATCCCTCAACCAATTCATAAATGGGTTTATCGTGCCTACTTCAAATATTAGATTTACTAATAGAAAGTGAATTCAATTCCAAAAACAATTATATATATTTGTGTTAAAGGTTACCTGATCTAGAATAAATTGGTGAAAGTGAATGGCAGAGGGTTTCTCTCACCATCTTTATTACTTTACTTTGCCATATATATATGTGCATAAAAAAAGAAAAAAAAAAGGGTTGCTTCCTATAATAACGTGCCTAATTTAGTCGAAATATTCAGTATGTGTGGGGTGCCCATTAGCAGTCCTGCCTATCTGTCTATAACAATCCTCTCAGCCTCTATATATTTCTAGTCACCTTAAGTAACGGTCAGATTTACGTAAGATGTTTCTTTCCCCTTTACCTTCATAGATTTTATATAATATCCTATCAAATTAGCAAGGGGATGAGGTTCAGTTCATTTATATCTATATGGTCAGGAAAATCTCCATAGAGACCGACCATACAGATTTAGCCGCCCATTGAAGAACACCGGCACATATAGTTATTCCCCAAAAAAAAAAAAAAAACACTCCCTCTTTTCCCCCCTAAGCATCTACACAGTTCTATATACCTTCCTCAGAACCTCTCCTTCCCCCTCTTCTCCTCTACAACTTTCAACAACATAATATCATAATTCCCCTAAACAATCATCAGGGGTACACTAAAGAATCATTAGTAGACTCATCTCCTATGAGTATCACCTGAAGTTTGAGAGACCTCTTTAGATAAAACCTGCCGCTTTAAGAAGCATTACATTACATTACATTAGGACTGTGAATAGTTAAAAAGCTTTAGTTTGGTCCTCTTTACCCTTGGACAGTCCAATGTGATAGAACATTTGTTACTTCATTAAGCCCCATTGCCCCAGTTTGTCTTTGGCTTGTTTAAAATCCATACATATATGCAGCTTTCCCTTGTAGGTTATACAAATTTTTGTAGGAAAACCCCAAGAGTAGGGTATGTTGTTTTCCCTTAGAATTGCAGTTATATCTCCAAATTTTCTTCTTGTCTGTCTTGTCGCCATAGAGAGGTCCGCAAAGAGGGTCAGATGTGAGAATTTCCCTGCGTTTGGTAGTTTTTTCCTATGCTCTTTTACTAGTTCCTCTTTGATTTTAAAACTATTAAAGCAGACAATGACATCTCTTGGAGAGGTGTCATGGTGCAAATGAGCTGGTTTTGGTAGGCGATGTACCCTTTCAATAGGCGTTGGCCCCAACAGACTTTGATCTATATATGTTGATAATACTTCTGTAATATGTTGGTCCAAATTGGTTACTTCTTCGGGTATCCCTCTTATTTTCAGATTGGACCTTCTCGAACGGTCCTCTATATCAGCTACTTAAAGTTCCAATCTGGTGATTTCTGAATTGGCTTCTTCATTTTGTGTTTGGAGGTTTTGAATGTTCTCTTTTAATGTTTCTATTTCCGTTGCTTGTAGCTTTATAGATGTATTAATTTGGGCAAATTCTATCTTATTGTCTGCTATCATTTTATCAAGGTCCAGTTTTATTTTAGCATATAGCGAGTCCAAAGCTGTTAGTAAGGATGCTTGTGAGATGTGATTGCTGCCATCTTGTGGGGAGAGGTCACTAGATGGAGCTGGGGAGACTTTGTCTTGCATGATGGAAATGTTTGACTGATTTTTTGGGGAATAGTATGAGTCAATCGGGAGAGGCTTGGAGACTATTTGAGGTTTTGTGCTTCTCATGTTTGTCCACCTTTGGCGGCATCGTTTTAGACTCTCGGGAAGGCGAAGTGACCACTTTAGTTTGTTATCACAACACACCACAGCTTTCACCGTATGCTTATTAGGGGCGTCACCCCTATTGTAGTATAGGCTTGAAATTTTGCCTCGTTTCATTCTCAGACCCTGGGTTATGGGTTAAGCTTTGATATATTCACACTATTTACAATCATCTGGCTGCATATAAAGGTTTTTATCAGTTTGCAATATGTTTAAGACTGCCGTATTGAGCTTCTTGTAGCAGGCTTTACAATCTATTAATAGTCACACATATAGTCCGTCAACACTCACTAAGATTCGTTTAGTGGGTAGGCTGTATTTTTATTTCCCTTTGGGAACACAGATTTTATATTCCCAGCTAGAGGGTCTGCAGGTGAGCCTACTGTCTCTTAGGTCCCACCAGCACAGCCAGCACAGACAAAAAACAACTTTTCTTTTTGAAGAGAAACAAAGGACTACTTGCGGTTTAGCATTCGTTTGGGTGCTGTTTATAAAAAAACGCTCAAGCATTCAGGTTTGCTGAGGTTTGCTGGGGAGCCTTAGTTTCGTCAAGCCTGCTTGGTCTCGGAAGGTCGCTAGTTTTGCGTGGGGGCCTGGATGCCGTTCGACCGCCGCAGGTCCCAGAATAACAGAGCTCGGACCCACTTCTTCGTTAGATCTCTAGGAGCTGTAGTTTGATCGCGGTGCTTCTAGGGATCGTCGAGGCTCAAACCCGCTTCCTCGCTGGTTCTCTAACAGCTAGCAGCATCTCCGGCTTACCGCACCTCCCTCGCACCACGCATCACGTAGGCGTCCTACGTCATCACACGCTCCCCGAGACTGGCTGGTCAGTGGGCTTCATTGATTGGGTAACATGGGCAGCCAATTCATTAGAGTAGGTGCGGATGGTGGTGGGCCTAACCACCTCCGGCACCCCTCTGATTCTCACATTGGATTGACACAATCTGCCTTCCATGTTGTTCATTTGTTTCTGAAGAGAGTACACTTGATGTTTCAGGGAGTCATTGCGGTCCTTACAATTAGAAAGTTGTTGTGTAACATCTTCTGCGGGTAGTATCAACCGCATTCACTTCTGCTGCAAAGCTCCTAAATCTGTGCGGAGTTCCGCTAGGTCTGCCTTCCAGGCTGTTTTCATGTGTAGCAGCAGCCACTGGATATCACCTTTGGTAGCCGGTTGATCTTGTAGCCACTTCTTAGAACATTTCTCAGGCGTGTTAGCTTGGTATGGAACATCTGATTCCTCCACAGAGTTGTCCAGCTCTGCAGCACGGCTTGCCAGGGGCGTCACCACTGGAAGCCTAGTAGGCCTTGAGAATTAAGTGCCAATATCAAGGCGATATGAAGATTGCTGTCTCTCCAGCTTCTTTCCCAACCAGACAGCAACTGCATAGTAGCACAATATTCTGATTTGAAGTGGGCACAGTAGCTGAATTTAAAAAATGTCAAAAAACTCAGCTACTCTGTATCACTGATTTTGGGACTGAATTGGCTCTTTGGGCCATTCAAAAATGAAAGCATCAAAAGCATGTGCATCAGGCCAATTTCACAATGAAAAGCATTGATTTTTGGGTACCCAATATGCGCATATGCACCCAGGCCCGACCCTTTGATCCATTTGATGAAAAAGGACATGCTTTCACCAGGTACTGTCTTTCAACATGGCTCTGCCCTGTTGTGAGCAAGAGCTTTGAAAATGATCAGTTATCACTTTGTTGCCGTTGCAAAACTGGAGGATGCAGTCAGCAACATAACACGCTACATTAGTTAGCCTAAGCTCTAGGGTTAGAGTTAGGTTAGGGCCAGGGCCAGTGCTACCTATAAGCAAACTAGGTGTTTGTGGGGGCGGCTGCTGACTGACGCCAGGGATACATGTACTTGAAGATTGCACGGAAGAGATGGCAGGGACACAGAGCAGCCAGGAAGCGAGTACTCGAAAATGGGGGAGGAGGGTGGCAACTAAAACTATTGCAATTTTACATTTAGTGTATGTGAACAATTATTGTATTTTTACATCTTACTGAACAACACACTTCATGATATTATTATATTGTAAAATCCAGCCAACGATTAATAACTACACAAAAATAAAGCTAGCATACGAGACCCAAACTAATGATTTGTCTTCCCAGCCTTGACAGCTAACAGCCTTACACCTAGTACAGTCAACACAAATCCATCAACATTACTGTTTGCGTTACCTGACTGGTTCTCATAAATATGAGTGCTTGTCACTTCAATACATACAATGCATAAGAAACACTGTTTTTGCTTTTTCTGCTATCTGCTATGTCTTCCTGCCTTAGCATGTTGCATCTATTCACTAAAATTCAAATTAGTGTCAAGATGGTTGAGCTGGGATGTCAAATATGAATTCTTGTCAAAATTAAATTTGACCTCCCAACTCAACCACTTTAATACATGGCCCCTTAATAATTATGTGCCCAGAAGCTGGGCAAAATGGGTCTGGATGGTCATCAGCGAACGGACACACTGAAACCTCAGCCCAGTAGAAGGCATATGACTGGCTGAAAGTAGTTACAAAATCCATAGAAAGCACTACACAGTTTTTTTTATTATTATTAGCGTAATGTCAAATTTTTAAGTCCCTAATTGTGACCTACTAGCCACGTATGGTGGTTTAGTGAGAAACATTATGCAAATGTTGTAGACCCAAACACTTTTACTTGAATTACCTTTTTGAGAAGCTACAGGGCTTAAATGTGCTTACTCATGCACTGACAGACAACACAAATTACATTAGGCGGACATACTTTTATTGTATAGACCACTGAGGAAACCAATGAATGAAATGCATTAGGTGCATTAGCATGAGTGCAGTCACGTATGCAGATATACCAAATCCTTAAATTAAGTGACTTTGTTGACTTCTGCTTACAAATGGGCATCTGGAGCCCTGAAACCAGTGTTGTATGCAGAATTCATCCCATTGTATACGTGGAGTGCCACTCTTTATGTGTTTGTGATATTCTGTATTTTCATGCAAAACATAGCTTTAGTTATAAGTAGTTTGTTTTTAATTGTAATAACAGATGATTTTTTAATTTTTTATTACAGTATCGCAATATTGCTGTTTCTTTCTCTCCTTGTGGCGACAATGATTTTTCTGATTGCCCTACAAACCTTTGTTTAATTCCCAGTCTTTGGAGAAAATGGAATCTTTCCCATAAGAAGTATTATTATTATTTTTAAGAGAACCCTGGAGATATACTAAAGCATTTGGACTAGATGGAACTAAGTGTTGCACTGGACATTTGAATAATTTGTCTGTTTTATTAATATTCTATTCAGTCTGGGCTATTTTCTGGATTGCTTAGATTTTCCTGATAAGACTTAAGTCAAGCACTTTATGCACAATTTAAATAAATGTATATATCATTTGTTTAATGTATCTGCACCATCTTTTTTTTGCACTTGTTATGCACTTTTTTTCAATTAGGGGAGGAGTTTGATAGCAATCATCTGTGTTTGTGCAGTATAAAGCTAGCAAGGTAACCCACAGAGCCTGCTTACAGTTTGAGTTTCCTCTTTCCAAAAAAACTGCTGTTTTCAAAATGTACAGTTGGTGCATTTACAGCAGTTAGAGTTTCAGAGGTAAGTCCAGTTTTACTATATTTTAAACACTCACACTCGCACCATACATGATGAGCAAGGTTTAAAACCTTACTCAGTGCACATCTTGTTATATGTATGAACACTTGGGACAGTAGTTCCAAGGTCCATATCGCTGTGGCAAGTGTGAACAAGTGGCCTTACTGGAAGCTCTGACTGGAGCTCTGGAGAGGCATATTGAAACACTGAGTGATATTGACAACCTTGAGAGGAGTTTCTTGCTCACTGAGCAGAGCTTAGTGGGGTAATCTAGAAATGAGGGCGGAGATTAGCCAGAAGGGAACCAGGCACAGAGTTGGTTAGGGTCCTAAAAGGTAATTTTAGGGAGTAAGCTTAAGAAATGGACCTCCAAGGTAGTGTTCTCAGAAATTCTACCTGTGCCATGTGCTACGCCAGAGAAACAGTGGGAGATTATGGAGATTAATGCATGGCTGAAGTCCAGGTGTAGGAAGGAGGGCTTTGGGTTTCTAGAGCACTGGGCTGATTTTGAGTAGGGGTATAATCTTTACAGTTTCGATGGATTGCACCTAAGTGTAAGAGGGGCTCATGTGCTAGGGGATAGGATGTCTAGAAGGTTGGAGGTGTGTTTAAACTAGGAATGGGGGTGGGGTAGAGCACCAATAACCACTTAGCTATACAGTATAGGAAGGGAAGACAATTTATCTAGCACCAGGGTGGGTGGATCTGGGGGCATGGTTAGAATGGATTGTAGGTAGCAACCTATAAACAACTTAAAAATTAAATAAAAAAATAGGAGAATTATAACTGGTAACAGGAATTGAAAATGATGACTTAATTGGTATAACTGAAACATGGTGGGATGACTCACATGATTTGCCAATCAATTAGGAGAGCTACATGTTGTTTAGAAAAGATAGGTCAAACAAAAGAGGAGGAGGAGTCTGTTTGTATATCAAACCAGCATTATTGTCTCATTTGAGGTAAGATGTATATAATGACAGTAATGAAAATGTGGAATCACTGTGTGTGGAGATGGCCAGTGGGGGTAGACCTGCCCAGAAATTATTAGTGGGTACTTGTTATAAACCACCAAATATTGGTGAACTTACACAGCTAATAATGCAAATCGAAAAGGCTTCTAAAATAGGGTGTAGAATCATTATGGGGGATTTTAATTACCCAGAGGTAGATTGGAAAAATTGAACCACTAATTCTGCTAAAAGCAGTAAGTTTCTGAATTTGTTAAATGACTGCTTTTTGTCTGAGCAAGTATAGACACCAACCAGATGGAAAGCATGCCTGGATCTGGTAATAACTAACATGGAGGAGCTTATCTCTAACATCCAAGTAAGGGAGCATTTAGAGAACAGTGACCACAACATGGTATCCTTTGAGATTAATTCAAAAAGGAAAATTTGTATGGGTCCCACCAAAACACTAAATTTTAAAAAGGCCAACTTTAGTAGGTTTAATACATCCCTTGGTCGTGTTGACTAGGATGGATAATTTTTTTGGGGAAAAGAAGTGGAATCCTTCAAACTAACACTACAAAAATATACATATAAATTTATACCCTTTGGTAACAAATATAAAAGACTAAAAACATAATGTGGCTAACCAGTAATAATAAATAAAAAGAAAGTAGCATTCAAACATAACAAAGTGGAGGGATCAGCAGAGGTATTTGAAAAATATAAAGAAGCCAACAAAGTCTGTTAAAAGGCTATTGAATTGGCTAAATTGCAGAATGAAAAAAAAAATTGCTAAGGAGAACAAGAGGAATCCAAAAAAATATTTAAATATATAAATGGCAAAAAATTAAAGGCTGAAAATGGTGGGTCCTTGTTATCTGAAATGGGTGAGATTGTTTTTACCAAGGAAGAACCAATGGACAAGAACCTGCAAGCTACATTTACAGAACAGTCACAGCAAATATGTGATTGGTTCACACAAAAAAGTATTAAAACTATTAAATGGTGTTGAAATAGACAAAGCCCCAGGGCCGGCTGATATACACTCGTGGGTACTTAAAAAGCTAAGCCAGGTCCTGGCCAGACCGTTATTTTAGATTTTCATGGATTCCTTTATATCAGGCATGGTGCCCACAGATTTGCATAAAGCTGATGCGGTGCCCAAATTTAAAAAGGGATCAAAATCCCAGCCGGGCAATTACAGACTTGTAAGATTGACATTTTTTGGTGGGGAAACAGTTTGAAGGATTGCTAAGGGAATATATTCAAGATTTCATTATGATTTCATAATGAACAGAGATCTCATTAGCAGGAGCCAACACGGCTTTGTCTTGTCAAACTAACTTAATTATATTTTCTGAGGTTGTGAGTAAAAATATAGATATGGGTGCTGCAGTGGATGTGATATATTTAGACTTTGCTAAGGCATTTGATACAGTTCCACATCAAAGGTTACTGTGCAAATTGACTGAAATAGGCTTAAAGCCAGAGGTTTGTTTGTGGATTGTAAATGGGAAGTTCTCAGATTGGACAGATGTGAGAACTGGAGTACCTCAGTGTTCTGTTCTGGGTCCTCTTAATTTTAATTTGTTTATAAGTGATCTCCCAGAGGGCATAGGAAGCCATGTCTTGGTGTTTGCCAGTGACACAAAATTAAATAGGGTAATACAGTCTGAACTAGATATATCTTCGCTGCAAGAGGATTCGGACAAATTGGGTAATTGGGCAGATAAATGGCAAATGCGACTCAATGTAGACAAGTGTAAAATTATGCATTTTGGGTACAATGATAAAAATGCAACATATAGTTTAAATGGTGTTTCCTTGGGAGTAGATGTAGACAAAAGACTAAGCAGTAGTACACGGTATCAGCTGGCAGCTACAAAGACCAATCAGATATTGGGGTTATTAAAATGGGTATTGATTCACGGGATTAAGATATTATTCTGCCTCTTTTTAGGTCCATAGTATGACCTCACCTTGAATATGCAGATCAATTTTGGGCATCTTTTTTGAAAAAAAAACAAAAACCCATATTATGAAACTAGAGAGTACAGAGGATGGCTACAAAGCTAATCAGGGGATGGAAAGTTTTAGGAAAAGGGTTGCACTTGATGGACGCAAGTCTTTTTTAAACCTAAACTACTATGTATTTTCTAATGCACATTATATATCGTTCTGACATTATATCTCAGCACTTTAGAGTTATTTACACATTAGCCTTTAGTGCATGATACTTTTTATGTATTCATGTCTACTATCTATCCAGCTATGAATGTAGTGCTGACTTTCTGAGTTGTCTGATAAGCAAATTGCACATTGACTTGTATGGGGATCTTTGTGTGCTTGGTACAGATAAATGCAGGTAATCATGAACATTAAATATAGCAACATGTCTAATACCTATCTATCTGTGTAGTGATGGATCTTGATTCTATTCTATGGTGGAAGGGCATTCTAGATCCACACACCGGGTATTAGTAAGATGTAGCTTACAATGTCCAGTCGTCTAACCTTATAATGTTGACTTTCATCTAGAAAAAATGTCTTTACCACTTAAAATATACTTAAAGTACTGGAAGAAAGAACAAAACATTTCATGGTCACCTAGCACCCAAAATGAAAAAAAAAATCCCTAGTGTCTTTTCAGATGTGTCTATCTAACTATTTCTGTACTTGGCTTGTTGTGATCCATGGATGAAACATTACTAGATCATTACCCAGCAATGGCAGAAAATAATATGGTGGCCTGACATAATGTATGTAAATTATAACTTTATTGCAAGTCATTGGCCAGGATTTTCAAGGAAAGGGAACCCAAACCATCATCATCTACTTATCAGAGACTAAAACCAGAATAGGTAAAAACATCCATCTTTATTGTAGCACGTAGCTGTTTGCAAACATCACAATGTGACCTGCAACCAAGTCCTACATCAGTAGCCGAAATGTGTTGGATGTTGCTGCAGAATGTTTTTTTCGAGGATGTTTGTCTCCACATTGTCATGTTGCATCCTGATGTAGGACTTGGTTGTAGCCTACAACTAAGTCTTCTATCAGGACGAAATGCAGTAGGTGTTGATTCTGAGCATTTCATCGAGAATGGATTTTCTCAACATTGCGATGTTAGAAAACAGCTATGTACTACAAAACAGTGATTATTTTACCCATACTGTGTCCAGTTGATTATGCCGTTTTGCATTCCCTTTCCTTAACATCCTTGACGTTAGTTGTACAATAAACCTTGTTTAGAATTTGGTGGGAGCAAAATACCTACCTTTTTAACCCACCGTTTACCTGTGGCTGTAGGTGAGGGGTGGTTATCACTCCAATAGGGCATTGCATTTAGCCAGGGGTTGTAAAATTCCCTTACAGGTACTTGTTAAGAATTCATTACATTGTATTTCCAGACAAAACACTACAGTCTCAAAAGGGTAATAAAAGAGTCAAACAAAGTGTTGATCTGACTTTCACAACACAAAAAAATAGTTTATTCATTGACTAGTGTATAGGTTATAATTTTACCATGAACCTTTTCTCAGCGAGTTGTAATATTAATCTACTTATCTGCTTCCAATCTGTAAGTTATCATTTTAAATACTTTTGCTTCTTGATTCTGTGTGGTATTTCCAGTTTTAAACATCTGTTCTCCCCTTTTTTTTCTTTTTTAGGAAACAGTTGGTATAGATATACCTATTAGCAATCCCTTGAATGATATTCTGCCCTTACATGTATTGGTAAATGGAGCTGGACTTTCAGGAAACACAAGCTTTACTCTTCAGCGAAAAGAAACATTTCCCTATATGGTAAAATATTCCCCAAGCAAAACAGGAATTGACTATGGGAGGTAAGCCACAAAAGGAGTCAAATACCAGTTTACTTACCAGGTTTACCATGGTTTTATTAAAGGGCTTAGCTAATAACATTTAAGTCAAATTCAAGCTCTATATCAATCTGTCTAACTGTCTTTCTATATATTTGTCTTTCTACTCTATCTGGTTCATGTGCGTCAGATGGACGTCAGATGGACCTTCACCAAACAATGTTTACCAGAGATTCCAGAGACACTAATCAGGCGCTTTTCAGATAAATATACTGCAAATTCAAGTGTCAAAAAACACTTTTTTGTAACACTTGAATTTGCATTATATTTATCTATTAGGTGGTTGATTTGTATTTAGCTATTGCTCTTATGAAAATGGAAAGATTTCACTTCTTATTGCATTAATAGTGTTGCTTAAATGTGTGTGTCACTTTAAATTTGAACGTGATTTTGTAAATTGGACTAATTAGTCCCACCATTTTTTCTTACTCTTTTGCATAATTGATTGGATTTTGCACACTAGTTTATGGCTTGACAAATACCCAGGCGTTTCAAACCATTTCCATGTTGGAATAAACTATACCTCACTTTAATGCTGAGCATCATTTTTTTTGCTTCATACCTAGGCACACAAGCTGATATCTGCCAGTGCGCACCATGTTTATAGTTGACCCCCCATGTATACAATCTTTTCAATTCAAGTCTCAGGTCAATAAAATGAGTACCATTACATAAGTCAAAATGTAAAATCCCCAGAACATACTTATTTTTCATAACATCTATTTTTCCTATTTTTAGAATCAAGAGGGGAAAACAGTATTACTTTATAGTAACAAACTTCAAAAAATATCTAAATGTTGAAGCTGTTATTGTTTTAATGTATGTACCCATAGGACACCATGGGGTCCATTCAATGACCTGAATTAATTTATCTCATGTCATTGAATCCTATACACTGCAAAATAAACATTTTAGTTTAAAACAATAAAAAGTTATATTTTGAATCGGCCCCAATGACATTTTTTTGTCTAACCTCTAGTCATGAGTTTATATTACTTTATGATTAGCTGTACTTGGAACGTGTTTTTATCAGTCTTGTGGAAGAAATGTGATATGTCAGAAATGTACTATGGGTAGCATAAAATAGGTGACATTTATATTTTGTTAGATAGCAGTGAAGATAAATCTGTACAATTAATTAGTTTATTTGCATTTATTTTATGAATAAATAATGAATTAACATATACCAAACATCCATATCTTTTTACTATGTTTTCAGTGATATATTCTGACATACATAATTAAACATGCAGTAAATATTGTATCTTTATTTGTTGCGTTTCTTTTTCAGTGTGATTTTCCAGTCTGAATTTGTATGTGGAGAATTTTGGCATTAATTAAAGCTAAAGTCAGAGAAACGATCACCTGTTACACTTACAACATTACGCTGCAAACTCAGAAAGTTAGTACGTTTTTTAATTTGTGTGCAACCACAATTTAACAAACTCTTTGGGAGCTATTAATACATAATTGAGTTGCTCTTGACTTAGAGATGAACACTTCACCAACTTAGCAAAAAAAAAAAACATGTAGTCCTTTGGGCTCAACTAGCAGGCTTTTGTTCTGTCTCTGGTGCCTCAAAGGGAGAATATCCCCAAATCCAACACATAAGTAAACAGCAAAAAGAATTCCAGCGGCACTCAGGTTTCAGACAAAAAATATGATAAAAAATGTTTCGTTATTTCAGGTCCATGGACCATTAAAATCATTAGGATTATTAGAAAATAGCAAAAGTATCAAAACATATTATGCATACTAGTACACAAACATGCTCAGCGTTTGAGATTGATGGCTCATAACATTCCGGCTAGTGACCGCTTGTAGGCAAACGCTTAACGCGTTTCTCATGCTTGTGCTTTTTCAAAAGCTGCCTCAAACTGAAGGAACTACAGACTGAATTGATATACACTCACAAAAACACTTAATTAAAAACAAATGATTCCAATTAACTAGACAGAGAACCGCCCTACAGCTAAACAATTCAAGTTGGTAAGGAAACAGTTACAAAAAACTGTCAGCAGGTGGTAATCAAGGGCTAGTCAAATAAATATACAAAGTAGCAAACTTTTTTTCTCCTCTTTTTCTGTAGTTGGTGCTTAAAATTACAATACATTGTGTTCATTACAATGCAAGTAGTAAAGACCATCATCACAGTACACAGGAGAGAAGGGAGATTGTAGGAATGTCAGTTGAAAAATGAATGCTCTGAATGTCACTTGAAAAATGTTTTTAAAAACCTAGACAAAACCTGTAAAGGATTTGTGAACCAAGACACATGAAAACTGCATACTTTTGATATTAATAACTGAGAAAACATGAAACATCATACCTTGCATTAAGACCCTGCAGTTTACATGTGTCCACATGAAATATACAGAAAATCTTCTGTTGGTTTAAACATAAGGACATGCTACCTCCCCTGGGTGATTGTTTAATTTTCTCAATCCCCATAAATGACAAAAATCTTAAGTCACTATTATTACAATGCTTACAATGATAACCAACAGGGGATTCCTCAACTTGAGATATATCAGAAAGATGCTCCCTTATTCTCTCCATTTCTCTGGTGGTACGTCCAATATATCGCTTGTTACATTTGTGGCATTGTCATGCCCCTCTTGCCCTTACCTGCAATCCCAGTGTTTTCATGTCTCCATCCAGTGATATAACTCCTCTGCAATCGCGGAGTAGGCCGAAGCGGGGGACTGTAGTAAGAGCTTCCATCCGTGATCAAGATTGTGGTAGCGTGGTAGGTCGAAATCAGGGTCTAAAGTTTCTGCAAGCCCAGGATGTATCCTCCAGAGTTTACCCCAATCAATGGGGAACTATTTGCAGCTGTAGGAGGTAAACTTGGTCTCCCCAATTACCAAAGCTCCTATGGACTTCAAGCACATAGACAGAGAGGTATGTGCTATAGAAACACACCTCTCTGACAACCAATCAAGTGAGGGGCTGGTCCAACAGAGGGGAGGAGTAGAGATTGACAGCACTATAAAAAGCCCTCAAACTGTTACCACAGTGCTCCAGTGTTCCAGAGCTTTGGTTCCTGTTTGTCCTTGGACTTCAGTCTCTGGTTTCCCCTTTGTTGGTGTGTTGCAGTACATCTATTGGATTTCCCGTTACCTGACCTTTGGCTTGTCTCCTGGATTACTCTGTTTGACTGAACCCTGACCCCTGCTTGGATTATTCTACTACTCTTTGACCGCTGCCTGCCCTGATCTATTGGACTGTTCCTGACTTCACTTTTTGGATTATCCTTCTATTACTTTTGGCACTCTCGTGCTCCTATCCTTACCAGGGTGCTCTGCCTATATACACCTGTGGACCACCTGGTAAGGGTTACCAGCAGGAGATAGCATCCCCTGCTCTATGCTCCAAAAATCTCAACCCTGACAGCATGGATTATGTAAATAACAAACTTAGAAACACAGTTAACATATTGTTTTACGTGAAATTGCCAACCATGATTGGTCAAAGTAAATTGTTTTGGCTTATTTACAACATTTGTAAACCCTGTGATTACAGGGAAACTTATTAACTGTTTCTAGCCATCTAGTGGTCATATCATTGTCTATTAAAATAGGTAGGGTATAACTGATTACCCAAGGACTTCAGACTTAAGGAGAGACAAATATTTATGATGTCTTGAATTTGTGTAAACTCCTGGCTATAAGAGGTTGTGAAACATATATTGCCACTGTCTTCATTAAAGGAATTCCTTTTCTGAGACTTTATTGCAAATACCTGTACCAAGATTACCATATAAAAGTTCTTGTCGGGGCCTTGCATTGGCTTTAACATAAGCCCTATTCACTGCCTCCCCAGTATAGCCCCTCTGGAGTAACCTATCATGCAACTCACAAGCATTGATTTCAAAAGTATTTTGGTCACTGAAGTTTCACTTTATCCTTATGAATTGGCCCACAGGGATAGAGTTAACTGTATTTTGTGAGTGGCAACTGTTATAATGTAAAACTGTTTTACCTGCTACTGATTTACGGCACGTACTGGTACTGACTCGATTATTATGCGCTTTGAGACTTAAATCCAGAAATAAATAGTATCCAATAGTTAAATTCTAGATGGCACCAGTCCACAGCCTTTATGCCATCTTTTTGTGAGATAGTGGAGTAGAGAGAGGAAAAATCCATTGTGAGCCAGTTATACTCTTTAGACCAAACAAATGAATCAAATTGTTGCAATAATTGCTTGGTATCCCTTATATAACTCTTCTGCATGGTGACTACTGGCTGTAGGTTAATGTCCCTGAAAGGGTTAAATTGATGTTGAGAAGCCCCCCTTGCTTGACCAAGTTCAGATAAAGGTCACAGTCCCTGAGGAAGTCAGATAAGACATAATGGTTTATGTAAGAAAGGTCTTAGACTACAAAAAGAGGAACTAATGTTGTAGCAAGTTTCAACTGTCTTTTCTGCTGACTGACTATATTGAGATTTATTTTAGCTTTTCTGCCTAGTGACAATATATGTACCCATTGTCCACCCCCCTTGTGACATGTATACGCCGTCTTTCATGTACTTGATGCTATGTTTGTGCAAAACCTATAACCAATCAATGTACAGGACAACGCCTAGATTTGTGTATAAATACCAATGTGTAATAAACTACACTCAGAGCTGAGGATAAAGAAACACGTGCCTTGTGTATTTGTTTTCCGCCTTCACAGCTCTCCAGATATCTGCTAGCCTGCCACACATCAACGACCTTAGAAGTAATTGATAAAGGAACAGAGACCGGCCTTTCCTTTCAATCCCCCAGTTCAGAAAGTCCCTCACCCAGCCCTCCAAAAGGCAGTCTGGGGGGTGAGATAATGGACTTGTGGACAGGTGAACCTTATGAAGTAAGTGAAAGAGTGGCTTCACTTTTATATATATATATAAAACGAAGCCAGCCATGCCACTCTTTCACACATATATATATATATATATGTATATATATAAAATCCCAGGGTAATGAAAGCACTCACAGGACTTGCACAATAATCTTCTGTTTTAATGAATAGCAACGTTTCGGGAAGACCAATTGCCTTTTGTCCAACACAATGTACCTTGCTCAATGGAACACAAATAAATAAAAGCTAATCACTTACCAGCCGCAGCTGTTCATACCCACGTCCCTCACCCGGAAGTGTGTCTATCAGCCGTAAGCAGGAAATTAGAAAGCCTGGGTGAGAATTGTGTATCCGTCACCACGGTAATGCGTGTCCGATCATGTGACATGCGATCAACCAATCACTGTGCTAAAATCGTGTGGAGCTACAAGAATGTAAACACACAGTACAGAGTAGAAGGCTGAAAATAGGATGATGATCCACTGCCACCTACGCCAGTCCCAGAATTCAGGAAACATGGACCTAGAACTGGGAGCGGATCACCAACCCCAGTGAAAGTAGAAAACACAAGGGAAAAAAAATAATTACTATCAGTAGCACTGCCCAGACAATCCACAGTGCCCCAAGTCACTAACCTCACCCCTATCAGTGAGGACAGACAATTCAAGACTATCACCAGATTAGCCACCCGTTACACAATCATGGCCCACGCTCAGGGGATAGCGTGGACCAAGGGGGGACAAGCGGAGACAGATAATGAAAAACAGGGCTCCTACAGTGTAATCAGATCCAATAAATAGACTCAACGTCCCATTTATGGCACCACCTCAGATCAAGTCAGGGTCGGGATGATAGAAAAGACTTCAATAATAACTGTTCATGGAGCCCCCGAGGAGCCACAGTGTCCAGAGTATGAATCCAATTGCTTTCTCGTTGTAATAAAAGACTGTCTCTGCCCCCCCCTCTTCGTGGGGTGGGATGTGGTCTATATCAATGAATCTTAACTGAGCCAACGAGTGCTGGAATTCAAAAAAGTGTTTAGCCACAGGTTTATCCGAAATTTTGTCACGGTAAGCTACTCGTATAGAGGACCGATGCCCTCTGATGCGCTCCCTTAAGGTTACAATAGTTTTTCCAACATAAGATAAACCACAAGGACAGGTAATCGTATAAATCACATGATCTGTCTGGCAAGAAATTCGATGTTGGATCTTGTATCTAAAACCTGTATGTGGGTGTGAAAAATGAGTCGCTGCGATCATATGTGAGCAAGTGACACAACCTAGGCACCGGACACATCCCGGTTATTGAAATTTCTGTGTCATGTCGTAACAATGTACAGGGTATGATTTCACCAATCTATCCCTGATGTTACTACCTCTTTTGTAACAAAACAAAGGTGTTCTCTGTATGCTTTGTGGCAAAGTTTTGTCTTGTGCAATGATGTTCCAATTTTTGATGATAATACAAAAATCTTTACAGTACTGGACGCTACATGGAATTTTGTCAGGAATACTATTCGGATATCGGTTACCATGTTCTTGGCTCTTGTTTCACCTTGTACGGCTTTGGACATCACTGCCTGAATCATTTTGTGTGGATACCCCCGTTCTCGAAAATCTGTATGCCATCTCCTTCAATTGTATATCTCTCTTCACTGGGTCCGAGTTGTTGCGTATGACCCTCAGAAATTGTGAGTATGGTAATGAGTTTTTCATCGACCCAGGGTGAAAACTGTGGGCATGAAGGAGAGTGTTCCTCTCTGTGTTCTTCCTGTACAGGGTATATCCCAAGGTGTTTCCAGTCCTGAACACTTCTACGTCCAAAAATTGGATCTCTCGTGTGTTGTATTGCATTGTGAAGTGAATAGGAGATGGTAATGCATTGAGGTTAGTCACCATTTTTGATAATGCTGCTTCGCCCACTGTCCCAATGAGGAATACATCATCAACAAACCGCCCATACAGTAGTATGTGTGCCCCATACTTAGGTAGAATCTGTTGGGTTTCATAATCAAACATGTACAAATGACCACATGTCAATATGTATCTAATTCGTACTATATGAAAATCGACTAAAAAGACCAACATTTTTTCAACTAAAGACCCTTGAGTGCGTGTATTTCTTTCTCGTTTTGGATTTATATATGCTATGAGCTACACGACACCCGGGCACTTTCCACCCTCTTGGATCACACCAGCTGAGTGCACCACTTCTGGACCATATATATATATATATATATATATATATATATATATATATATAAAAAGCTCAGTGCAGATAGACCTGGTGATACTTAGGTTGTATTATTATGCTGTGATATTAAATCTATTTTCTTTCCTTCCAGCCGACTGGTGGCAGTTTGAGTCAGCGGAACCAATGGTCCTCCAACACCTTTGTGCACATAAGAATTGTAACCTTACGTGGAGGCGGTCGTGATGACGTAGGACGCGCACGTGGAATGTGAGGGGCGTGGCTGAGGTGCGGGAGCTCCCAAGCTAGTTCGGACAACGGCGTCTTCCTCCTGCAGCGATCCGATGAAGGATCCATCCCCTAAGTCCCGCAGACCACTACTGACTGCCGCTCTTCTCCTCTGAACTAGAGGCAATCCACCTACGGCTGTAGCCTCCGAAAACCTCGGAGTCCCCCGCACGACATCACCTGAGGTCTCGCGCCTCTCTCCAAAACACGCTTGTCGAAGGAGGGCATAATCCAGCGACTGTCCGGCCGGAGCAGAATTTCGGATGGCGGCAAGTAACCCGGCAGGAATGCCTATGTTTTATTAGCCTACAAGCCTGTGATCTGCTGTCCGTGCTGCAATATATGCCAAGCTGGCAATCTGCAGTAACCTGCAGAGGCGAGCTGCCCCAAATGTGTCAGTTTTACTGTCCACTCCTGTAAAGCCAATCTCAGCGATAAGCTGAACAGACCATTTTCCCACGTGGAACTCGTTTTCGAACTTTGTTCTTTGTATTTGCCTGGTCGGGAAGGATAGCAGGGGGCAAGCAACTCGGCATAAATATCTATAGATATTGCTTCTGTATTGTGGAAATGTGAGTAATGAGGCTGTGGTGCAACATTTGTAATACCTACAAGAGGAACTTATAGGCAAAGGGGAACCGATTTTTCTTCTCCAGCTTTTTGCTACAAATATACGGCCCGACGATAATTTAACAATCTGTCAATCAAGGCCCTTGCTGCAGGCCGAAAAAAAAAAAAATTTCAAGTTCAGGCTACAACCTTAACTCTCCCCTAGACATGGAGTAAACTCTTTATTGAAACTTTGTATTGAGCAGAGGAAGGAAGCAGGGGAATTCATAATCCACCTCACGTGCAAGCAAGTACCCTGCTGGGTAACATCCGTCGGCAAGCTGTATCAATCTGTAAAGGGGAACTGCTACCTTAGCAAGTTGCTACGTAAAGCTTGTATGGTGAAAGGAAAAGGGGTGATAGTTAATAAATCAAGCATCTGGGCCCACCTAAAAGCAACGCACAACGGGCAATCCCTTATTTAGTAAAGCGTGTTACAAGCCTAAGGAAAGCAAGCACAGGTTTGAACTCCTAAGCAATTAAGCAAGAATCTAATTAAAATTTTTCCATCTACACATGAGTGGAGATTCAATTAAAATCCATCTACTCAGAAGTTCGTTGCACTACCTAACTAATTGCGGAACGGAGCTCTTGGATCTGGAGAGCTAGTTAAGAGTCAAAACCAACCCTACAACCCTACACTTCCCTGGTGAAGCAGCATCAACGGCAACCTTGCAACTCTGTCTATCAAATATAACCCGCTACAGCCTCTGAAGAGACATTCCCCCGGACTAACAAATAATATAGCAGAAATTGCAAATAGAGGATATAAAGCCTTCAGCAACCTCAAGATCTGTGGGTGGTAAGGGAATACCGGCCACCTATTGAATCAGCAAGTTAAATACTCAACACAGAAATGCCTCCTAAACCTGACAAAGCTGAGAAAGCGAAAAATCCTCATAAAGCTGGGAAACCCCATCCTATTGAGGCATATTATTCTCCTAAACCACAATTGAACATCTCGGCAGCAATGGATAAGACCTCGCCAGATCGAATGGCAGAGACATCCATACAAGAATCAGCAGCATACATAACCCAACCAAATCTGATTACAGCCTTGGACTTATTATACTCAAAAATTAAAGTCGACCTAGATCTAAATTTTGCAAATTATAAAGAGGAATTATCTCAGCTGAAAGCTGTAATTTCCTCTCACTCTACAGAAGTGGCCGCACTAACCACAAAACTAGCAGAAATTCAAACAAAGCAGGAACATACAACCACTGAAATTCCTAAATTGGAGATGAAGCTGGCAGACCTGGAGGACAGGTCACGTAGACAGAACATTAAAATACGAGGCATCCCGGAGGAAGTTGTGGACCTGTTTTCCTTCATAAAAGATCTTCTAAGTACTTATATTGATCCAGCTGCAATTCATCACTATGCAATAGAAAGAGCACACAGGCTACCCAAACCTCCCAATATCTCACAAACTAAAGATCCCAGAGATGTCATAGTCTGCCTATGCAGTGCAAGATTAAAAGAAGACCTCATGAGGGAATTTCGCAAGGATCCTTCCAAAGCAGCCAAATTCTCATCTCTGAAACTATATACGGACTTGTCCTACTACACCAGACAAGCAAGACAGAAATACGCTGATGCTACTGCTTACCTGAGAGATATGGGGATTAGATATTCTTGGGGATTCCCAACCAAGCTAAGAATCTCCTATCAAGACAAAATACATATATGCTATGATCCACAACAAGCAAGAGATAAGATCTCGTTGTGGGGCCTGAAAAGGACATAGAACTCAATTGCTTGTTAATTTAATCAATGGTTGGGTCCGTAAAAGTTGGATTGCTGATTATCCGGGGGAAGGAGAGAAAGCTGCAGGGAAATAAAGGGTGGGTGGTAGGGTGGGGTAATGGAAGGGAGAACGGAGGGACACGGATGGGGTAAATTCAGTAGAGGGGCAGATCTAATGTAGGGTAAAGGTAAACTTAATAAAGGAATAGAACATGGAACCTAGACGGGATAATCACCCAAGCCGACCATATAGCGATTCAAAAGATCCAGATGATCCCCACATGGAGGATATCAAAGGGAGGTCACCCCATTTTAATACTTACTAGGGAATAAAGGTAATTAGCAAAAAAAAAAAAAAAAAAAAAATATTTGTCGACACGCGGTGGAAGCAGGATTCAGGTCGAGGGAGGCAATATAATTAAGCACTTAGAATAAATAATGGTTCTAAAGTATGGATTGAAGCTGGGGGAAAAATCATATCGTAATAGATGGAAGCTACACACTTAGTTTAGGGAGGTAGACAGGGATTCGGATAGAATGAGAAGGAAAAATGTAATATGCACCTCAACTCGCTAAATACACACCATGGAAGGTACACAATAAAGATCCATAAGAACCAGACACATAATAGAAAAGTAAACACAAGGAGTAATATATTTAAACGCAATATTACGCACTATAACTCACTAGTTTTAACACATAGAACTTAAATTAACAAGTAATAATATACAGCGTTCCTAAATTACTGGGTCGATCACAATTAAGCACATGGAGACGGAGTGGGGAGTCACTAATTAATTAGTAACGGGTGGTTACTTAAGATATTAAAATAAGTATTCAATGGAAATAGGTACCGAGCAGTGTAAAACCCTTTTGGACGTATTATCCGCCCTAAGACTGAGGAGCCAGGCTGATTAGCTTTCAAGGGGTGATAGGATAGAATGTGCACTGGGTTCACACTGATTATCTGTGGGGATTGTTCTACAGGGAATAGTTGCTAATCAAAGGTATGGCTAGGGATACTAGAACTGTATCTGAGAAGTGTCGTTGACTCCAGATTGGCTCTGGGGCTGAAAAATATAAAGCTGCTATTGTAACTGTAATCCTGAGATTATGCTGGAAGTTCATACCACCCCTAGGCCATTCTACTTTAGTAACTGGTGTTATATGACACAATGTACTCAAACTGTTGTTATTTATACAATAGAGGTTGTTATATACGTCAATATAATGCAGTTTAGCACGCCCCGAATCAGATAAATCCCTCGGGTGAACATACTGGGCCCTGCCTAAATTTACCGTACAGGCAGGACTAAGGGGAAGAGGAAGAGACGGAAAAAGGGCAGAAATAAAAGATGGTAGAGGGGACTAGGGTGAAGGGGTACGGAAAGAACCAGGATGGGGAATAGAGAGGGAAGGGGTTAGAGTATGCCCATAGAGGAAGAGGTATGATGGGAACTGAACCCCTCTTAAGCTAGTAAAAACTTAACACCCTGACACCAAATTTACAGAGACAAGAATGACTCAAGTGAACATACCCCAAAGGGCCCATACTATCTATAGAGTATGGGTGGAGAAGGGGAAGAAGGGAAGGATAATATGGGAACAATCATCTCACTCCCCAGTGTTTACCCTACAGATATCGAAGTAATAGGAAGTAGAACCAAGATATGTCCCAATGCACCCGGTCAAGCTGGGGGAAACCGGGGAGCACATCCCTTGCATGTCGCCACGCCCGTCCCCGATGGTATGGGGACTTGGTATGTCGGATCAAACTCCCTTGCTGCGGCGGTTAACTGGCCTCCGCCGCTTTGGAAATGCGATCCCAAGGAATGTATGAGGAAGAATGAATGTAGGGTGGACTCAGGGGGGGGGGGGGGGGGGGGGGGAGGGGGGGTCGGGCCGGACACGCGAAATTTAAGTTTTGATGTCCCTTAATGTAATGTCAATGAACGTCCAGGGCTTAAATTCCCCCTATAAACGCTCTTATTTGTACGATACGTTGGAGACAAATAAGGTAGATGTGGCTTTCATACAGGAAACACATTGGAAACAAGAAACAAAATCTTTATGGAAATACAAAAAGTACTCTGTCCTTTACTCCTCCTCCCTGCCTGACAAAAAAAAAAGGGGAGTCACCATAATGATTGCAAATAGAAATAAATTTGAATATTGCTTTCATGTGGCGGATCGGGAGGGAAGAAGAGTAATATTAATTTGTAAGATAAACGACGTATTGTACACTCTGGTAAACGTTTACGCCCCATCGGATAGACCAATTAGTTTTATCAATGCCACCATGGCGATTATAGATAAATTTGGCAGAGGTCTGATATTGATGGGAGGGGACATAAACACTATTGCTGACATAGACTTAGACAGGAAATCCCCCAGGAAGGGTAAATACGACATAAGGCTGAAGGCTAGAGCTAAGGCTCTTTCCTCTTGCATCTTTAAACACAATCTATACGATGTCTGGAGAACTCAACATGGGTCCCAGAGAGACTATACATTCTTCTCCAAACCCCATCAGTCGTACTCCAGAATTGATTATCTTTTTGTGATGGGCCCCATGCTGGACAGATGTAGGTCCTCCAGCATTGGGCCCATCACATGGTCAGATCATGCCCCCATTTTTTTGGTCGTTAATACAGACCAAGCATATATATCAAGAAGGAGATGGAGGATGAATGAGAATACCCTGGAGTCGATTGAAAGTAAAAATGATCTGCAGCACCAAGCAAGGGTATATCTGGAACTCAATGACGATCCAGAGATATCAGAAGGGACGCTATGGTGCGCAATGAAATGTGTTCTGAGGGGACATCTGTTGAAGAAAGAGATATGGTTGAGGAAACAGAGAGGTAAAGACCTCCCAGAACTTTATGCTATGTTAGCTCCGATGGAAAGAAAACATAAATTAAATCCCTCGAGGGAGGTCACAGAACAAGTCCAGGCGATCCAGAATCAAATTATCCATAGACTTAAGATTAACGCAGACTATGCTTTATCCAGATTAAAAAATAAATGGTATTACAGTAACAACAGAACAGGGAAGGATTTGACTAGGAAAATCAAATCACAAAATGCAGCAAATAGAATTAAAAAAATAATATACGATGGACAGGAGTGTACCTCACCTCCATTGATTGCGGAGGCATTCAGGAAGTTTTATCATCGACTATACAATCAACCTAAATTAAACTCCTCTTTAGAAGAGGTCACTAGATATCTGGAGGCCTTGAAACTCTCTAAGATTTCCAAACAGAAATTGGAGAAACTGAATAATCCGATCACGGTTTTGGAAATAAGTGAGACTATTCAGGATCTAAAAAAAGGGAAAGCCCCGGGCCCAGACGGGTTCGCGACCCTATTCTACCAGGTCTTAAATCCAACGATCTCCCCGATCCTCGCCAGACTATTTAACTCAATAAAACCAAATAAAGGATTTCCAACCGAAATGTTGGAGGCCTCAATACTGCCAATTCCGAAGCCAGGGAGGGACCCCAGTTCGGTAGCAAATTATAGACCTATATCTTTGATCAACTTAGATATCAAGATCTACTCAAAGATCTGGGCCAATAGACTAAAGGGAGTGATCGTGGACCTGGTCCATTCGGACCAGTCCGGTTTTATCCCAGGAAGAACAGGAGCTGATAACGTTCGGAGGGTCTTGGGCATAATAGAGGAAATTCATCGGAAAAAGTCCCCGGCAATTATCTTGGCGCTTGACGCAGAAAAAGCCTTCGATAGGGTAGACTGGAGGTTTTTGTCAGAGACCCTCCGGTCGTACGGCCTTTCGGGTAGAATCTTCGACTCTATAACTGCTTTGTACTCAGATCCACAAGCACGAATAGAGGGTCCCTCACTGGCTTCCGAGTTGTTCAGTATCAATAACGGAACCAGACAGGGTTGCCCCCTGGCCCCCCTTCTGTATGCCCTGATTATTGAACCATTTGCACAACAACTACGCCGGGCTGGACAGGTGGAGGGTATCCAGATCGGGGAGTTCGACCATCTGGTAACCCTGTATGCGGACGATATAATTATAACCATGTCATCTCCAGAGAAGTCGATCCCAGAACTACTAACCTCCATAGAGCAATACAGCTCAATGTCCAACTATAGTCTAAATCTGGCCAAAACACAGACCATCCCCTTTTTTTTCGGCCCGAATCAAGATGGTATTCTTAAAGAATTTAGTACACAAAAAGGGGACTCTGACTACATTGATTACTTAGGGATAAAGATCCCAGCACAAACAGAGAGTTTGGTAGCACTAAATTATTCCCATATGCATAGCGAACTGGTGGAGGAGTGCAAAAAATGGGCTAAGTTTGAACTATCGTGGATGGGACGTATAAACATACTAAAAGGGTATATTCTTCCGAAGATCACCTATCTGTTCAGAGTTATTCCACTTAACGTCCCAACTGAGATATTGAGGAAATTTGATCTATTATTCTCTAAATTTGTTTGGGGGGCTAAGAAACCGAGAATACCAGGCCAATGGCTAAAACAAAATCCCCAATATGGGGGAGTGGGCTATCCCGATATTAGAAACATCCACAGAAGTTGCCAGATAGCACATATAATGGAATGGAAAAAGGCGTTCTCCAGTAACCCCCCTTGGCTAAAGATAGAGCAAGCACAAACACACATAGCGGATCTATATCAGATCTGCTGGATTCCACAGACTTTATTTAAGAAATTAGCGCTCACACCTAGAATTCCTAAAGACCTTATGGGAACTCTATATAGAACAAAAAAAGCTCTGGGGATTACTGAGGCACTATCAAAACGCGCCCCGATTCAGGTAGTCTCTCTTTGTGTTGCGGAGTTGAATCTGCAACACTGGAGAGATAAGGGCATCCAGTATATCGGAGACCTGTATAACGACGAACATCTGTCTCAGTTCTCGGACTTAAATAAGACATTTAATTTAGATTCAAGTCAGATCTTTACTTACCTGAGAGTCAAGAGCTTCTTGGCGACTTGCCCTCCTGTGGACCATCCGCGTTGGGATGCCCTTCTGGAAGCTCCTCCAAGCAAGAACCAAGTATCCACGATTCAAAGACTCTTAGAGTCCTTTGGTCAAAGAGGCAAATCTAGGGCAATACTTCAGTGGGAGAGAGATATTGGCCAATCCTTTCCATACGAAGTATGGGGCATAGCGTGGGGGGAAACTAGGAAGGCATCCCATTGTGTGAACATCCAGGAGCAATTTTATAAGCTAACGAACAGATGGTACATAGTTCCAACTCGGCTGGCTAAATTTAGTACAGATGGGGATGATTTATGCTGGAGGTGTCATGAGCAAAAGGGCTCGCATTTTCATATATGGTGGGAGTGCAGGATTTTGGACACATTTAAGAATATGCTCGAGCGGGTGCTGGATAAGGTACTCTCTAGGAAAATCGAACTAACTCCACACAGGGTACTGTTCCACATCGATTTACAGTGTACAGATCGTTATGAAAAAACCCTGTGTATAAATATCTTACTGGCATTCAAAATCTGCCTCTCGAGATACTGGAGGAAATCAGAGATACCTTCTTGGCCCGAACTTAGATCTCAAGTAGACTTCCAGGAGTCCTCGGAAAAATATTTCTACAGATGTATTTTAAAGAACCTACCTAAATACAAAAGAATATGGCAAGCATGGTCCCTGATTAAGGAGTAAAAGTAGGTGTAGGGAAACTACAGAAAGAATATAGCCCTGGCCGCTCTGATAGCTGTATAATAACGAGATGGGACAAATGTTTGTAGTTCGGCCGCCCCCCCCCCCCCCCCCGGACCCCCCGGACCCCTTCCTTTATCAGCTTAAGCACCCTAAGAGTGAATGCCAGTGTGAATGGTATAAGGTGAGGTACGGGAATAAATGAGTGAGATTGGGAGCTATCGAATAGTGCAGATGAAACAGAGCCGTAAGTAGAACAGAAATAACTGATTAACAATAAACTTTCTAGCTAGACCAGATTCTGAGAGGTGGATGCCGGGGATCTACAGATCCGCGGGTCCCTACATCACCTATAAATGGCAAAGGGGTGGTATAGGCAAAATCCACGGTTCTCCCAAGAATGTATGAATTGTAACCGTATCAATTTATGCACAAAGCGATAGTTGTATGTGTTTTTTATTCTATAGGTAATGGAAAATGAATAAAGAGATCTAATTTAAAAAAAAGAATTGTAACCTTACACCTAGGCTTTGGTGTGTTAGCCACCAAGAGAGAAGTCTGACAGTTGTCGGCAAAGAAGTGCTGCAGCTACCTCATTAACAACGCAGAAGAAGTTAACCCTGATTTGACCAAACTTTCTGCCATGTGGAAAAAGTGGATACCGACTTTTGGGTTGCTGAGTTTGAGAAACACGATTGTTCATGGACTGTTTAGGAGCTGTGGTCATATGATTTTTCTACTGTTATATGTGTAGCTTTATTATTATTATTATTATTATTATTATTATTTTTAAATCAATTAGTTAGTGCAACATTTAGAGTAATATAGTAGTGCTGTCAGTGGTATTTGACCAAGGGGTGGAGTGTTGTAGACATGCATTTATTCATGCTAGTTTGTTGATCTTATACACAGATATCACTTAAATAGCAATATATATATATATATAAATTGGTTTATATGTGTGGGGTATATGCAGGTGGCTGGTGGTCTAAGCAACAGTGTTTTCAGGTAAACATACTGGCTATTGTTCAAGACTGGACTGTAAACAACATGGAGTCTGACAGTTTGACAGTCTGGTCACCTGACCAGGGTTACTATGGGAAAGCTGTACCAACAAATGCTTCATGTTAAAAGAGATGCATGTTAAAGAGATTTCAGAACTTTCCTGAAGCTCCAACAATGGACATCACATAAGGAGTGCTGAGGCCAGTCTTTCCACCTGAGTTCTCCTGGCAACATAACATCTAAGTATCAGCATTTATATATTTTACTTTACTTTCTTTTTACTTGAATAGAGTTAACTATTATTGTTTCTATTAATATATTGAGTATTAAACTTTGTTATGCTTTAACCTATTCAAGTGTGTGGATATTCTGTTATTTAGTTATTGAATATAACTCTCTAATAATACCTTATGGAATAATATAATCGTTGTATTGTTATATTATTTCCATTTATAAATTTGTTGTTGAGGTTGTGCTCATTTGGCTCCTATTGTTATGTGTAACCGTGGGAACCAAACTGTAAAGTGTTAAACAGACACCAATAGATACCATTATCTGGTATTAATTTAGATAGAGCATTTACTAATCTTCACCATTTCCAATACACAGGCATTTTAAAAGCACATCTGAAGAGTGTGTACACAAAGTTATATGAATTGCCCTGTGCAGAGGTGTATATAAGGGCAGTGTGTAAAACATAACCTTATGTACATACTGGCTGGATATATTGATATACCACAGCACCCAGTTTGCACTCAAAGGGCTTGACCCAACACCCAGAACTTACCCCAGCACTCAAATTGCACTCACAGGACTTGACCCAGCACCCATGTTGTTCTCACAAGACTTGTCCGAGCACCCATATTGAACATACAAGATTTGACCCAGCACCCAGAACTTACCCCAGCAGTGAGATTGTACTCAAAGGAGTCGCCCCATCACAGCACTGAGATTGCACTACAGGAGAAGATCCTTAGTTTTTTTTTTCTCGCGAGGGTAACTGCCCATGTTGATCTGTATTTTTCTCAAATCTCTCTTCCGTTCATTTCTGTAGTGTGTCTGTCTTGCTCTCTCATTTCTGTAGTGTCTGTCTCGCTCTCTAATTTCTGTAGTGTGTCTGTCTGTAACACACAGTGTCCCAAATGGAAATAGACCCTGACCACCCGAGATCAGGAGCTACATTGCAGGGTGGAGACACAGGACCTGGTGCTGGGTAACTGCAATCCCTTGGAGGTTTGGGATCCCAAGTTTTTGCACAACCAGGCCCTGTGAAGCAGCTGCTGTATCCATGTTCCAGGTCTTAAGAAGAAATGAGCTAAATGACAGCGAAGCAGAGCTAAAACAGAAAAATCAACTGAGGGAGAATAGAACTGAAATATAGAGTGCAGGGCTACAGGACAGAGGGAAAACATAAGATAAAGCAGGTTCTCTTCCCATTCGTGCCATTCGTGTCATAGCCCTGAGTTTTCTGATTTACAGGTGGCAAAGATTAAAGGCCTTATTTAAGGCGAAAACTGCACATACTCTCCAGCACTTTAATGCAAAGGTTGCACAAAGATTTTCTCCTGAGGAAGCCGACATTGGAACTGGTGAAACGCGTTGAGACCAAGCTTTTTCAAGAGTACCTGATTACCCTACCCTGATGGCAGCAGGAAGGAGTCTGATTACTTTTTCAGGACACTATACTCAAGTTGCACTTCATGTGCCTTTCTATGTTTTAACATTTCCATTTGTTTTGTGTTACTGCGCAATGGGCTTTTTATATGCTTCTTTTAGATGATGGAATAAATTAGAAGATTGTACTTTTTGATGAGCCTGAAACTCTGTTTTGTTTGTGAGTGCAACAACTAAACACTACCATTCCATATATTCATCTTTACTGTATTGCACTATTATTGTTTTTCTTTTTTCCCTTGTACATGCGCCTCTGTTCTGGTGTGTTTGTCATTTGGAGTGCCAGAGGAGCACTTATCTGGAGGAGCTGCAGTACTATAGGAGGAGTATTTTTTCATCATTTTTTATATTGTTTTACACTATTATTCACTATTTCACCTGTGTTAGTGCCTTGTCTGTTTCAGAAAGGAAAACATAACAGGACTACAGGGCAGGACAGGAATACAGGGCAATGCAGGAATAAGCATGAATAATAAACAAGAAATCAAAGCAAGAAGGATACAGAAACCTACAGGGGTGCATGGTTAGACTCTCTCTCTCTCATTCCTGTAGTGTTTCTCTCTCATTTCTATAGCTTCTCTATAGCTTCTCTCTCATTTCTGAAGTGTCTCTTCATTCCCCCCCAATCCCCTGTAGTGTCTGTCTCTCCCCCGGTTTCTCTTCCCCCAGACCTCCCTCCCTGCTCCATGTTTATCTCTCTTTCCCCAGCCCTCCATCCTCGATGTCTTCCCCCCCTCCCTCCTCCGTGTCTCTCTTTCTTTCCCCAGCCCTCCCACCTCCATGTCTTTCTCTTTTCCCCCAGCCCTCCCTCCTACGTGTCTTTTTTTCTTTTCCACAGTTTGCCCTTCCTCCCTCCTCCGTGTCTTTTTTTCTTTTCCACAGTTTGCCCTTCCTCCCTCATCCGTGTTTCCCTCCTCCGTGTCTCTTTCTCTTTTGCCCCAGAACTCCCTCCTCTGTCTATTGCTCTTTTCCCCCAGCCCTCCTCCATGTCTCTTTCTTCCAGCCCTCCTCTGTCTCTTACTCTTTCCCCACAGCCCTCCCTCCTTATCCATGTCTCTTTCTCCACAGTCCTCCTCCGTGTCTCTTTCTCCCCAGCCCTCCCTCCTCTGTGTCTCTTTTCCCACAACCCTCCCTCCCTCCTCCGTGTCCCTTTCCCACCAGCCCTCCCTCCCTCCTCCGTGTCCCTTTCCCACCAGCCCTCCCTCCCTCCTCCGTGTCCCTTTCCCACCAGCCCTCCCTCCCTCCCTCCTCCGTGTCCCTTTCCCACCAGCCCTCCCTCCCTCCCTCCTCCGTGTCCCTTTCCCACCAGCCCTCCCTCCCTTCCTCCTCCGTGTCCCTTTCCCACCAGCCCTCCCTTCTGTGTGTCTTTCCCCCCCCAGCCCTCCCTCCTACTTGTCTCTTTGACTGCCTACCATCACCTCCTTGTGCCCCTGAATGCTGCCGCTGCAGCAACATCCGGAGGCAGCAGCAAAGAATTAATTAAAGCAGTGTGTCCACCTCCGAATTCATTATGGTGATGTTGGCCACCGAACGGATTAAAGTGGCCACAGCGGCCCACCGTGATATTTCCAGGTGTCCCGGTAGGCCAGTCTGGCCCTTAACATGGCTGACATTTCCCCTATACACTGAGAACAATGGAGTCTATTGGCACCCGCAACCCAGGTTTTTATTTTCTCCAAAGTCAAACTCAAAATGAAGGTAGACCTCAAAAGTTGAATTTTAGTAAATAGACCCATGTGTGTAAAACAGCACACATGAAAATAGCACCTTATTATGGTACTATTTCCATGTACAACAATTTATAACACTGACACCAGAAAAATGTTGGCAGTTAGTAATAGTGTGATGGTCCCTCACTTTCAGGTTGCTACTTGGCAAACTGTGCAAGGCTACTTGGTTGATGCAAGGATTTTTGCCACCCTAGGCGAAACCTTGTTTTGCTGCCCCTTGATTCCGCTCATCAATAATTTAAATGCATATTACGTTTACATAATTATAATAATGTATGCAATCAAATGTAAGTATCTAATAGCATTCTAAATTTGCTAACTTACTCAACAATGCACCTTCCAAGGCTTGCATTGTACAGAGCAGTTGCAGCTACACGATGAAATCAGTTTGCATCCAGTTCTTGGGATGCTGAAATGTCAGTAGAACAGGGTATGACTAACTAAATTTAGTTTTTTAATAGCCAGTTAAAAAATCTAGGAGCCAGACAATGGCACATAAATCACGCACACACACACACACACACACACACTGTCACACGCACAAAGAGAGTCTCACACATAGAGACAGTCACGCACACACACAAAGTCTCACACATACACACACAGTGACGGTCAAAAACACACAGTCACATACACACAAGCCAAGATCAGCGCACTCACCTCAAAGCAGGTAGGAGAAAAACTTTTAAAGGTATAGGTTTCAATAAAGCTACTTAAAAACACCTGTCTTACTAAGATAACAAAATTGGAGATTTAGTCACATATATGGCCATATTATGCTAAGCCCACCACTACGTCAAAGTACTCCAATATTGGTGGGTCCTAATACTAAATACTGTTGCTTATGGGGCTTAATCTCTTTATATGTATTACTTACCAGGGACCAAAAGGCCTTCCTATTGTATAATACAGAGACACTCCTGCAATTTATAGGTCTGGACACCAGTTATGGAGCACCTGTGATGGGGAGGGGTGCTAAACCAGAGGCCTGGCAATAGCCTCCACTATACACACAAATCCAAACTGAATGCACTCACTTAAACTAGCATGTATTATACGGGGTGCTGCTGAGACCAAATAGTTATACAAAATCCAAAGAACAGCGCACTCACCTCAAAGCAGGTAGGAGACAAACTCTTAAAGCTATAGGTTTCAATAAAGCTACTTAGGACCCACCAATATTGGAGTACTTTGACGTAGTGGTGGGCTTAGCATGATATGGCCATGTATGTGACTAAATCTCCAATTTTGTTATCTTAGTAAGACAGGTGTTTTTAAGTAGCTTTCTTGAAACCTATAGCTTTAAGAGTTTTTCTCCTACCTGCTTTGAGGTGAGGGCGCTGATCTTTGGATTTTGTATATATATATATATATATATATCACATACTTATATACACAGAGGCATAAATAGAAATTACTGTGTGTGTTTGTACGTGTGTATTAGTGAGCATGTATTTGTGAGTATATGTTAGTGCATGTTATGTGAGTATTCACAGGGGTTATGTGAGTGTGTATTAGTGTAATTGTGTATTAGTAGTTTGTAGGTGTTCTAGTGAGCGTTATGTGTATTAGTGAGTGTGTATAAGTGCATGTTATGTGAGTGTATACATACTGACACACTAACAGATAGTCACTCACAGATACATACACACACACACACACACACACACAAACAGTCACTCACAGATACACACACACATACACAGTCACTCACAGATACACACACACATACACAGTCACTCACAGATACCCACATACACAGTCACTCACAGATACACACACACACATACACAGTCACTCACAGATACACACACACACATACACAGTCACTCACAGATACACATACACAGTCACTCACAGATACACACACACACATACACAGTCACTCACATATACACACACACACACACACACACACACACACACACATACACAGTCACTCACAGATGCACACACACACATACACATTCACTCACAGATACACACACACACACACACACACACATACACAGTCACTCACAGATACACACACATAAGCACACATACACAGTCACACACAGATACACACACATACACACACATACACAGTCACTCACAGATACACACACACACACACACACAGTCACTCACAGATACACACACATACACAGTCACTCACAGATACACACACATAAGCACACATACACAGTCACACACAGATACACACACATACACACACATACACAGTCACTCACAGATACACACACACACACACACACAGTCACTCACAGATACACACACATACACAGTCACTCACAGACACACACACACACATACACAGTCACTCACAGATACACACACACACATACACAGTCACTCACAGATACACACACACAGTCACTCACAGATACACACACACACACACATACACACACAGTCACTCACATATTCACACACACAGTCACTCACAGATACACACACACACACAGTCACTCACAGATACACACACAGTAACTCACAGATACGCACACACAGTCACTCACAGATACACACACACACAGTCACTCACAGATACACACACACACACACACACAGTCACTCACAGATACACACAGTCACTCACAGATACACACACACAGTCACTCACAGATACACACACACAGTCAATCACAGATACACACACACAGTCACTCACAGATAAACACACACACAGTCACTCACAGATACACACACACACAAATACACACACACAGATACACACACAGTCACTCACAGATACACACATACACAGTCACTCACAGATACACACACACACACACACACATACACACATACACAGTCACTCACAGATACACACAGTCACTGACAGATACACACGCACACAGTCACTCACAGATACACACACATACACAGTCACTCACAGGTACACACACACAGTCACTCACAGATACACACACACACAGTCACTCACAGATACACACACACAGTCACTCACAGATACACACACACACAGTCACTCAGATACACACACACAGTCACTCACAGATACACACAGTCACTCACAGATACACACACACACAGTCACTCAAAGATACATATACACACAGTCACTCACAGATACACACACACAGTCACTCACAGATACACACACAGTCACTCACAGATACACACACACAGTCACTCACACACACACACACACACACACACACACAGTCACTCACAGACACACACACAGTCACTCACACACACAGTCATTTACTCACAGATGCACACACACAGTCACTCACAGATACACACACACATTCACTCACAGATACACACACACACGCACACACACAGTCACTCACAGATACACACACACACACACACAGTCACTCACAGATACACACACACACATACACAGTCACTCACAGATACACACGCACACACACAGTCACTCACAGATACACACACACACACACAGTCACTCACAGATACACACACACATACACAGTCACTCACAGATACACACACACACATACAGTCACTCACAGATATACACACACACACACATACACAGATACACCCACACATACACAGATACACACATACACATACACAGTCACTCACATACACACACACACATACACAGTCACTCACAGATACACACACATACATACACAGTCACTCACAGATACACACACACACACACAGTCACTCACAGTTACACACAAATACACAGTCACTCACAGATACACACACATACACAGTCACTCACAGATACACACACACACACATACACACACACATACACAGTCACTCACAGATACACACACACATACACAGTCACTCACAGATACACACACACACACACACATACACACACAGTCACTCACAGATTCACACACACACACACAGTCACTCACAGATACACACACACACAGTCACTTACAGATACACACACAGTAACTCACAGATACACACACACACACACACACACAGTCACTCACAGATACACACACACACACAGTCACTCACAGATACACACACACACAGTCACTCACAGATACACACACACAGTCACTCACAGATACACACAATCACTCACAGATACACACACACACAGTCACTCACAGATACACACACACACAGTCACTCACAGATACACACACATACACAGTAACTCACAGATACACACACACAGTCACTCACAGATACACACACACACACACACACACACACAGTCACTCACAGATACACACACACACAGTCACTCACAGATACACACAGTCACTCACAGATACACACACAGTCACTCACAGATACACACACAGTCACTCACAGATACACACACACACAGTCACTCACAGATACACACACAGTTACTCACAGATACACACACACACACACACAGTCACTCACACAGTCACTCATACACACACAGTCACTCACACACACACACGCACACACACAGTCACTCACAGACACACACAGTCACACACACACACAGTCACTCACAGATGCACACACACACAGTCACTCACAGATACATACACACAGTCACTCACAGATACACACACACACGCACACACACAGTAACTCACAGATACACACACACACAGTCACTCACAGATACACACACACACACAGTCACTCACAGATACACATACACACACAGTCACTCACAGATACACACACACAGTCACTCACAGATACACACACACACACACAGTCCCTCACACATACACACACACAATCACTCACAGATACACACAGTCACTCACAGATACACACAGTCACTCACAGATACACACACACACACACACACACACACACACACAGTCACTCACAGATACACACCCACAGTCACTCACAGATACACAGTCACTCACAGATACACACACACAGTCACTCTCACACACACACACACAGTCACTCTCTCTCTCACACACACACACACACACACACACACAGTCACTCACAGATATACACACAAAGTCACTCACAGATACACACACACATAGTCATTCACACATACATACACACACAATCACTCACAGATACACACAGTCACTCACAGATACACACAGTCACTCACAGATACACACACACACAGTCACTCACAGATACACACACAGTCACTCACAGATACACACACACAGTCACTCACACAGTCACTCACACACACACACAGTCACTCACAGACACACACACAGTCACTCACAGATACACACACACACACAGTCACTCACAGATACACACGCACACAGTCACTCACAGATACACACACACACAGTCACTCACAGATGCACACACACACACACAGTCACTCACAGATAGACACACACAGTCACTCACACACACAGTCACTCACAGATAGACACACACAGTCACTCACAGATACACACACACACAGTCACTCACAGATACACACAGTCACTCACAGATACACACACACAGTCACTCACACACACACACACACACACACACACACACAGTCACTCACAGACACACACACAGTCACTCACACACACAGTCACTCACTCACAGATGCACACACACAGTCACTCACAGATACACACACACAGTCACTCACAGATACACACACACACGCACACACACAGTCACTCACAGATACACACACACACACACACACAGTCACTCACAGATACACACACACACATACACAGTCACTCACAGATACACACGCACACACACAGTCACTCACAGATACACACACACACAGTCACTCACAGATACACACACACATACACAGTCACTCACAGATACACACACACACATACAGTCACTCACAGATATACACACACACACACATACACAGATACACCCACACATACACATACACAGTCACTCACATACACACACACACATACACAGTCACTCACAGATACACACACATACATACACAGTCACTCACAGATACACACACACACACACAGTCACTCACAGTTACACACAAATACACAGTCACTCACAGATACACACACATACACAGTTACTCACAGATACACACACACACACACATACACACACACATACACAGTCACTCACAGATACACACACACATACACAGTCACTCACAGATACACACACACACACACATACACACACAGTCACTCACAGATTCACACACACACACACACACAGTCACTCACAGATACACACACACACAGTCACTTACAGATACACACACAGTAACTCACAGATACACACACACACACACACACAGTCACTCACAGATACACACACACACACAGTCACTCACAGATACACACACACACAGTCACTCACAGATACACACACACAGTCACTCACAGATACACACAATCACTCACAGATACACACACACACAGTCACTCACAGATACACACACACACAGTCACTCACAGATACACACACATACACAGTAACTCACAGATACACACACACAGTGACTCACAGATACACACACACACACACACACACACACACACACACACAGTCACTCACAGATACACACACACACAGTCACTCACAGATACACACAGTCACTCACAGATACACACACAGTCACTCACAGATACACACACAGTCACTCACAGATACACACACACACAGTCACTCACAGATACACACACAGTTACTCACAGATACACACACACACACACACACACAGTCACTCACACAGTCACTCATACACACACAGTCACTCACACACACACACACACGCACACACACAGTCACTCACAGACACACACAGTCACACACACACACACAGTCACTCACAGATGCACACACACACAGTCACTCACAGATACATACACACAGTCACTCACAGATACACACACACACGCACACACACAGTAACTCACAGATACACACACACACACACAGTCACTCACAGATACACACACACACACAGTCACTCACAGATACACATACACACACAGTCACTCACAGATACACACACACAGTCACTCACAGATACACACACACACACAGTCCCTCACACATACACACACACAATCACTCACAGATACACACAGTCACTCACAGATACACACAGTCACTCACAGATACACACACACACACACACACACACACACACAGTCACTCACAGATACACACCCACAGTCACTCACAGATACACAGTCACTCACAGATACACACACACAGTCACTCTCACACACACACACACACAGTCACTCTCTCTCTCACACACACACACACACACACACACAGTCACTCACAGATACACACACAAAGTCACTCACAGATACACACACACATAGTCATTCACACATACATACACACACAATCACTCACAGATACACACAGTCACTCACAGATACACACAGTCACTCACAGATACACACACACACAGTCACTCACAGATACACACACAGTCACTCACAGATACACACACACAGTCACTCACACAGTCACTCACACACACACACAGTCACTCACAGACACACACACAGTCACTCACAGATACACACACACACACAGTCACTCACAGATACACACGCACACAGTCACTCACAGATACACACACACACAGTCACTCACAGATGCACACACACACACACACACAGTCACTCACAGATAGACACACACAGTCACTCACACACACAGTCACTCACAGATAGACACACACAGTCACTCACAGATACACACACACACAGTCACTCACAGATACACACACACACACAGTCACTCACAGATACACACACACACACACACACACACACACAGTCACTCACAGTCACTCACAGACACACACACAGTCACTCACACACACACACAGTCACTCACAGATGCACACACACACAGTCATTCACAGATACACACACACAGTCCCTCACAGATACACACACACACAGTCACTCACAGATACACACACATACACAGTAACTCACAGATACACACACACAGTCACTCACAGATACACACACACACACACACACACACACAGTCACTCACAGATACACACACACACAGTCACTCACAGATACACACAGTCACTCACAGATACACACACAGTCACTCACAGATACACACACAGTCACTCACAGATACACACACACACAGTCACTCACAGATACACACACAGTTACTCACAGATACACACACACACACACACACACAGTCACTCACACAGTCACTCATACACACACAGTCACTCACACACACACGCACACACACAGTCACTCACAGACACACACAGTCACACACACACACAGTCACTCACAGATGCACACACACACAGTCACACACAGATACATACACACAGTCACTCACAGATACACACACACACGCACACACACAGTAACTCACAGATACACACACACACAGTCACTCACAGATACACACACACACACAGTCACTCACAGATACACATACACACACAGTCACTCACAGATACACACACACAGTCACTCACAGATACACACACACACACAGTCCCTCACACACACACAATCACTCACAGATACACACAGTCACTCACAGATACACACAGTCACTCACAGATACACACACACACACACACACACACAGTCACTCACAGATACACACCCACAGTCACTCACAGATACACAGTCACTCACAGATACACACACACAGTCACTCTCACACACACACACACAGTCACTCTCTCTCTCACACACACACACACACACACACAGTCACTCACAGATACACACACAAAGTCACTCACAGATACACACACACATAGTCATTCACACATACATACACACACAATCACTCACAGATACACACAGTCACTCACAGATACACACAGTCACTCACAGATACACACACACACAGTCACTCACAGATACACACACAGTCACTCACAGATACACACACACAGTCACTCACACAGTCACTCACACACACACACAGTCACTCACAGACACACACACAGTCACTCACAGATACACACACACACAGTCACTCACAGATACACACGCACACAGTCACTCACAGATACACACACACACAGTCACTCACAGATGCACACACACACACACAGTCACTCACAGATAGACACACACAGTCACTCACACACACAGTCACTCACAGATAGACACACACAGTCACTCACAGATACACACACACACAGTCACTCACAGATACACACACACACACAGTCACTCACAGATACACACACACACACACACAGTCACTCACAGTCACTCACAGACACACACACAGTCACTCACACACACACACAGTCACTCACAGATGCACACACACACAGTCATTCACAGATACACACACACAGTCCCTCACAGATACACACACGCACACACACAGTCACTCACAGATACACACAGTCACTCACAGATACACATACACACACACACACACACACAGTCACTCACAGATACACACACACATAGTCATTCACACATACATACACACACAATCACTCACAGATACACACAGTCACTCACAGATACACACAGTCACTCACAGATACACACAGTCACTCACAGATACACACACACACAGTCACTCACAGATACACACACACACAGTCACTCACAGATACACACACACAGTCACTCACACAGTCACTCACACACACACACACAGTCACTCACAGACACACACACAGTCACTCACAGATACACACACACACACACACATACACACAGTCACTCACAGATACACATACAGCGATACACACACACACACAGTCACTCACAGATACACACACGCACACAGTCACTCACAGATACACACACACACAGTCACTCACCGATGCGCACACACACACACACACACACACACAGTCACTCACAGATAGACACACACAGTCACTCACACACACACACACAGTCACTCACAGATAGACACACACAGTCACTCACAGATACATACACAGTCACTCACAGATACACACACACAGTCACTCACACAGTCACTCACACACACACACACACACACAGTCACTCACAGACACACACACAGTCACTCACAGATACACACACACACAGTCACTCACAGATACACACACACACACAGTCACTCACAGATACACACACACACACAGTCACTCACAGTCACTCACACACACACACACAGTCACTCACACACACACACAGTCACTCACAGATGCACACACACACAGTCACTCACAGATACACACACACAGTCCCTCACAGATACACACACGCACACACACAGTCAATCACAGATACACACAGTCACTCACAGATACACACACACAGTCACTCACAGATACACACACACATAGTCATTCACACATACATACACACACAATCACTCACAGATACACACAGTCACTCACAGATACACACAGTCACTCACAGATACACACACACAGTCACTCACACAGTCACTCACACACACACACACAGTCACTCACAGACACACACACAGTCACTCACAGATACACACACACACACACATACACACACAGTCACTCACAGATACTCATACAGAGATACACACACACACACACACAGTCACTCACAGATACACACACGCACACAGTCACTCACAGATACACACACACACAGTCACTCACCGATGCACACACACACACACACACACACACACACACACACACAGTCACTCACAGATAGACACACACAGTCACTCACACACACACACACACACACACACAGTCACTCACAGATAGACACACACAGTCACTCACAGATACATACACAGTCACTCACAGATACACACACACAGTCACTCACAGATACACACACACACAGTCACTCACAGATACACACACACACACAGTCACTCACAGATACACACACACACAGTCACTCACAGTCACTCACACACACACACACAGTCACTCACACACACACACGCACTCACAGATGCACACACACACAGTCACTCACAGATACACACACACAGTCCCTCACAGATACACACACGCACACACACAGTCACTCACAGATACACACAGTCACTCACAGATACACATACACACACACACACAGTCACTCACAGATACACACACACAGTCACTCACAGATACACACACACATAGTCATTCACACATACATACACACACAATCACTCACAGATACACACAGTCACTCACAGATACACACAGTCACTCACAGATACACACACACACACACAGTCACTCACAGATACACACACACACAGTCACTCACAGATACACACACAGTCACTCACAGATACACACACACAGTCACTCACACAGTTACTCACACACACACACACAGTCACTCACAGACACACACACAGTCACTCACAGATACACACACACACACACACACATACACACACAGTCACTCACAGATACACATACAGAGATACACACACACACACACACACAGTCACTCACAGATACACACACGCACACAGTCACTCACAGATACACACACACACACAGTCACTCACCGATGCACACACACACACACACACACAGTCACTCACAGATAGACACACACAGTCACTCACACACACACACACACACACACACACAGTCACTCACAGATAGACACACACAGTCACTCACAGATACATACACAGTCACTCACAGATACACACACACAGTCACTCACACAGTCACTCACACAGTCACACACACAGTCACTCACAGACACACACACAGTCACTCACAGATACACACACACACAGTCACTCACAGATACACACGCACACAGTCACTCACAGATACACACACACACACACAGTCACTCACAGATGCACACACACACACAGTCACTCACAGATAGACACACACAGTCACTCACACACACAGTCACTCACAGATAGACACACACAGTCACTCACAGATACACACACACACAGTCACTCACAGATACACACACACACACAGTCACTCACAGATACACACACACACACAGTCACTCACAGACACACACACAGTCACTCACACACACACACAGTCACTCACAGATGCACACACACACTGTCACTCACAGATACACACACACAGTCCCTCACAGATACACACACGCACACACACAGTCACTCACAGATACACACTGTCACTCACAGATACACATACACACACACACACACAGTCACTCACAGATACACACACACAGTCACTCACAGATACACACACACATAGTCATTTACACATACATACACACACAATCACTCACAGATACACACAGTCACTCACAGATACACACAGTCACTCACAGATACACACACACACAGTCACTCACAGATACACACACACACACAGTCACTCACAGATACACACACAGTCACTCACAGATACACACACACAGTCACTCACACACACACACACAGTCACTCACAGACACACACAGTCACTCACAGATACACACACACACACACACACACACATGCACACACAGTCACTCACAGATACACATACAGAGATACACACACACACACACACAGTCACTCACCGATGCACACACACACACACACACACACACAGTCACTCACAGATAGACACACACAGTCACTCACACACACACACACACACAGTCACTCACAGATAGACACACACAGTCACTCACAGATACATACACAGTCACTCACAGATACACACACACAGTCACTCACAGATACACACACACACAGTCACTCACAGATACACACACAGTCACTCACAGATACACACACAGTCACTCACAGATACACACACACACACACACAATCACTCACAGATACAAACACACAGTCACTCACAGATACACACACACACACACACACACACACACACATACATACAGTCACTCACAGATACACACACACACATACATACAGTCTCTCACAGATACACACACATACATACAGTCACTCACAGATACACACACACACACACACACATAGAGTCACTCACAGATACACACCCACACACATACGCAGTCACACTCACACACTCACTCATACACAGTCACTGACAGACATACACTCACCGATACACACAGTCACTCACAGACATACACTCACCGATACACACAGTCACTCACAGACAGACACTCACCGATACACACAGTCACTCACAGACATACACTCACCAATAAACAGTCACTCACAGACAGACACTTACAGATACAGTCACTCACAGACAGACACTTACAGATACAGTCATTCACAGACAGACACTTACAAATACAGTCACTCACAGACAGACACTTACAGATACAGTCACTCACAGACAGACACTTACAGATACAGTCACTCACAGACAGACACTTACAGATACAGTCACTCACAAACATACACTTACAGATACAGTCACGAACAGACATACACTCACTGATACAGTCACTCACTGATACAGTCACTCACTGATACAGTCACTCACGGATACACTTACTGATACAGTCACTCACTGATACACTCACTGATACACTCACTGATACAGTCACTCACAGACATACACTCACTGATACAGTCACTCACAGACATACACTCACTGATACAGGCACTCACAGACATACACTTACTGACACAGGTACTCACAGACATACACTCACCGATACACAGGCACTCACACAGACACCCTTACACAAACACTCCCATAGCCAAAATTACACACACACACACACACACACACACACACACACAGACACCCTTATAAACCTACACTCACAGACACCTTACACATACACAAAGACACATAAAGAAACCCTTACACATGTATTTTCTTTTTTTACATAAAACTAAAATGATTTTCCCCCTCCCTGCTCATTTACCTTTTAGTTGCAGGGAGGGCTACAGTCATGTTGTCTGGGCTTCCAATCTTCTCCTGAGTGCCAGGATGTCAGTAAACATCCGGATGCTGTGACATATCTGAGCGTGAGGGGGCGGACATGTCCGGCGATCGGAAATCAGTCCACGGAGGTGCGGTTACTGCAGCCAATCACACGCGGACCGCACCTCTGTGTTTGGCCCGAGGAGGAGGATCATGATGCGCCCGGCATGAGCAAGTGGCGCCTTCATATTTTGCAGCTTTACAGCGCCTGGGCGCGGTGAACCCCGTGCACCCGCCCAGGATCGGCCCTGATCTCTTCTACATAGGCGCCCCTTGTAGAAATGTGCCCTAGGCCTACCTCGCCTATGTGTGGCGCTAGCCCTGTCAGGCACTTGAAAAGTGGCAGACAACCTACACCTGAAAGTGTAAAAAAAAAAAAAACACACACATGCCATTACATATAAGATACTGATGACTGCCCCTTTTAATTAACTGTCCCACACTTTCATGCGCACAACATTTTTTTACATAACCCCCATTATTTCAGAATTTGAAAAAATGGATTAACAGAAGACATGTAACCATGAAAAACAGGTTATTTTGATATATGTTATGCATGCTATGCATATGTAGTTTATTTGTTTATGTTGTTATGCCTTTTAACAGACTATGTTCTATATTGAACGTGCCATTTTCCCTTTTATTATAAATTACATGTTTGCGCCAGCTGTGTCTGCAAACAAAGGCTAAAAAAAGTTATGTGAGAATTAGTCTACCACTGAGCAATCCTTCATTTGTATATGTTCTCCCAAGAGAAGGTTAGTGCCTTTTGCTGCAAAAATGTCTACTGTTTATAGAAAAGCAGCACTGTTTATAAAATGGATCAACAACATATATTATCAGGAATCCCATTTTAAATGGCAGTGTATGAATACTGCTGAATAAGCAACCATCTCAAGTTTGAAGATAAAACCAATTCCTTTATTTATTCATAAAACTATCCTCCAGTTCCATCACATTGCATTTGAATGAAGTCAATAGATACACGGTTGAAAGAAACAAAAGAAAGTTATCGTTTTCTTATTTAATGCAAGATATATTTCCATAAATGAATTAAAGCAAAGAAACTTCCTGCACCTATATAAACTGTTTTGCCATTCTGAAAAAGGTTATTATTATTAGAGCACTCATTGTTAATTTAAACAATACATGAATGACTGACAATGAGAGGGTATAATCTGAATAACACAGCCTCTACTGTGTAACAACCTAATGCAAGCAATATGAATGAATCGCACACATAATTGATTTACTTAATGCAAAAATGTGTTACCTATAACCATGCAAAACCAATCAACCCATTCAAATAGGTACAAACATCATTGCATAGATTTCACAGATTTTCAGGCCAATTTCAAAAGCCCAGCCAATGGATAGATAAACTTCTAATTGACTGACATCTGGAACAGGTATAATGTTATTCACAGGGCTAGGGGCTACTGGTTATTACAGTGGGGGGATCAGGTGTGCTTGCCTTTGCCCCATTGATTATTTTAGGGGCTAGGGAATTTATTTTTCATTTATGGTGTGGGGAGGGAACAATTTTTTAAAATGTATTTTATTTTGGGAGGGCTTTGGCTATTTTCACATTGAGGTCTATGGGCAGGAGAGAGGCTACTATTTCAGTGATCCGAGCAATGGCTGTTTTTCGTGCCAATTTAGAAGCACTTTGGTGCTATATGAGTAGCCCAAAGACATGAACTGATCTCTGAAGTGATCTCATGGAAAATCAGTCGACCCTGAAATAGTTTAACCTTTTTTCAGATACCAAAAACATTTTACTGCTAACAGAAATGCTCCCTGACCTGGTCCTGTCCTATTCAGTATTTTGGAGGTTAGGTATAAAAAGTTCTTCACATGAGTCTCCTGAATATAAAGGCGCAATCTCAATTTTATTTGTATGACGGCGAAGGCACTTTTTCACGGATTCAAAAACTTTCCACTATTGGCACCTCAAGCAAGTTGGATTTGGCAGATACTCTCCCCCATTTTTTTATACATGTGATGTGCCCTGTAAACACTTCACAGCAACCAAGGCCTGCAGGACCAGTGTATCTAGCATCAAATACTGACATCTCTTCGGAGTTAGTGATATGCATTGTCACCCTTGTGCCACTTTTTGGTGCTATTTCTTTGTGTTCCTATTTTATACATTATCCCCATTGTTTTGATATATACTGCAAGGGTTATTTTGCATTGATCTTCTGTATTTATACATATTTGTATTGGTTAATGGGATTTGTATAGCTAAGTATTTTTGTAGTCCATATAAAAATATGTGGGCGAGAGGTTTGCACTGTTGTTGTTTGACACTCTTTTTCCATTTTTCCATGTAGTGAATTTTAGACATGTGCATTCGTTTTCGGACGAATGCATTTTCGGACGAAAATAGCATTTTCGTCCATTCGTCCGAAAAACGAATAACGAAAATTTTAACTAACAAAATCCGAATGAACGAATGGTTAATAAACGAAAATCATTCGTTCATACGTCCATTCGTCCATTCGTGCTATTGGCATTCTAAACCGAAATAGAGTCGGTTTACAATACCAATAGCATTGTACTACATTCCATAAACCGACATGAATGACTTTCGGTTTATGGAATGCATGTAATGCTATTAGCTTCCTATAAACCGAAATTGAGTTCCCATTCATACGAATAGGTCAATTGACCTATTCGTATGAATGGGGACTCTTTCGGTTTATAGAAAGCCAATAGCAGCATGTATTCTATAAGCCGAAAGTCTTTAAAACAAACGACGTTCGGTTTATAGAATACATGTAATGCTATTGCTGTTCTATAAGCCGAAAGACTTTCGGCTTATAGAACAGCAATAGCATTACATGTATTCTATAAACTGAACGTCGTTCGTTTTAAAGACTTTCGGCTTATAGAATACTATTGGCATTCTATAAACCTAACTAGAGTCCCTCCTCATTCATAAGAATTTCTTATGAATGGGGACTCGACTCTAGTTCGGTTTATAGAAAGCCAATAGTATTCTATAAGCCGAAAGTCTTTAAAACGAACGATGTTCGGTTTATAGAATACATGTAATGCTATTGCTATTCTATAAACCGAACGACTTTCGGTTTATAGAATAGCCATAGGATTACATGTAGTACATAAGCCGAAAGTCTATAAACCGAAAGTCGTTCGGTTTATAGGCTGTCGGCATTTAACTATACAGAGACAGAGTCTCCATTCATAAAATTATGAATGGAGACTTTGTCTCCGTGTAGTAAAATGCTGAAAGCCTATAAACCGAACGATCGGTTTATAGACTTTCGGCTTATGTAATACATGTAATCCTATGGCTATTCTATAAACCGAAAGTTCGGTTTATAGAATAGCAATAGGAATACATGTATTCCATAAACCGACAGCCTATAAACCGAACGTTCGGTTTATAGGCTGTGGGCATTTTACTACACGGAGACAAAGTCTCCATTCATAATTTTATGAATGGAGACTCTGTCTCCGTATAGTTAAATGCCGACTTTTAACTATACGGAGACAAAGTCTCCATTTATAATTTTATGAATGGAGACTCTGTCTCCGTATAGTTAAATGCCCACAGCCTATAAACCGAACGTTCGGTTTATAGGCTGTGGGCATTTAACTATACGGAGACAAAGTCTCCATTCATAATTTTATGAATGGAGACTCTGTCTCCGTATAGTTAAATGCTATTGTATTCTATAAACCGACTCTATTTCGGCTTATAGAATGCAATAGTACTACGAATGGACGAATGAACAAATGATTTTCCTTTATTAACCATTCGTTCATTCGGCTTTAGTTAGCTTAGCATTTTCGTTCTTCGGTTTTCGGGCGAATGGACGAAAATGCAATTTTCGGACGAAAATGCATTCGTCCGAAAACGAATGCACATGTCTAGTATATATTCACATGTAAATTGCTTTTTTAATAAAAAATTATGATATAAAAAAAATCTCTCCCTTTCCCTTGCCCCCAGATTTGTCGCTCTCCCCCCCTTAGTGTTGTCTCTCTCTCACCCTCCCTTTGGCTCCCCCCTCGCTCCCCTTGTGTCTGTCTCTTCCCCCCTTCCCTCCCCTTGTTTCTCTCTGTCCCCCCCCCCTTGTTATTCTGTCCCCCCCTCACCTGTTTCTTGCTCCCTGGTGGCTAGTGGGGGCAGCCGGGGGATGTATGCACTATACATAATAGACGGAAGTGTCGGGCAGCATGGAGGTTGTCTGCACGATTCGTGCAGACATCCCCCAGCTGCCCGATTCTCCCTGGTGGCTAGCGAGGCAGCGGAGGATGTCTGCGCGATGAGCGAGACCTCTCCTGCTGCCGCCCGGCATGACCGCCGGGACTTCTATGATGAAGCTGGGTACTTCCGGCTTCCTCATAAAAGTCCTGGCTGTCGTTCCGGACGGCAGCAGGGGAGGTCTCGCTCATCGCGCAGACATCCTCCGCTGCCTCGCTAGCCACCAGGGAGAATCGGGCAGCTGGGGGATGTCTGCACGAATCGTGCAGACAACCTCCATGCTGCCCGACACTTCCGTCTATTATGTATAGTGCATACATCCCCCGGCTGCCCCCACTAGCCACCAGGGAGCAAGAAACAGGTGAGGGGGGGACAGAATAACAAGGGGGGGGGGCAGAGAGAAACAAGGGGAGGGAAGGGGGGAAGAGACAGAAACAAGGGGAGGGGGGCAGAGAGAAACAGGGGGAGGGAAGGGGGGAAGAGACAGACACAAGGGGAGCGAGGGGGGAGCCAAAGGGAGGGTGAGAGAGAGACAACACTAAGGGGGGGAGAGCGACAAATCTGGGGGCAAGGGAAAGAGAGAGGCAGCATTGTCACATAAAAGGAAATAAAAACAAGATTTTTTTTATATCATAATTTTTTATTAAAAAAGCAATTTACATGTGAATATATACTAGACATGTGCATTCGTTTTCGGACGAATGCATTTTCGTCCGAAAATTGCATTTTCGTCCATTCGCCCGAAAAACGAAGAACAAAAATGCTAAGCTAACTAAAGCCGAATGAACGAATGGTTAATAAAGGAAAATCATTCGTTCATTCGTCCATTCGTAGTACTATTGCATTCTATAAGCCGAAATAGAGTCGGTTTATAGAATACAATAGCATTTAACTATACGGAGACAGAGTCTCCATTCATAAATTTATGAATGGAGACAAACGTATAGTTAAAAGCCGACAGCCTATAAACCGAACGTTCGGTTTATAGGCTGTGGGCATTTAACTATACGGAGACAGAGTCTCCATTCATAAAATTATAAATGGAGACTTTGTCTCCGTATAGTTAAAACCGGTGTTCTGACAAATTTCTGGAGCAAATTCTCCTGCGCAATCGCAGGAGAATTTGCTCACTGCGCATGCGCATAAAGTTACAGCTGATAACTCAGCTGTAACTTTGTGACCACCGCGCATGAGCCAGCTGCGCAACCCACCTCCCGCCCCCCTCACACCCCCCGCACACCCCTTCTTACCAGATCATCGACCACAGCGATACACACCGCATGCGCACGCCTATCCATCCGTTTGGAAATGCGCGCGTCCGTTGTTGTGTTCTTAAGGTGGTAAGTAACACGGGGCGTCGGGACATAAGGGGGCAAGCATCCTGGTGAGGGCTGCCTCATCTTGATGGGATTTGTGATCCTCACCAGGATGCTTGCCCCCTTATGTCCCGACGCCCCGTGTTACTTACCACCTTAAGAACACAACAACGGACGCGCGCATTCCCAAACGGCTGGATAGGCGTGCGCATGCGGTGTGTATCGCTGTGGTCGATGATCTGGTAAGAAGGGGTGTGCGGGGGGTGTGAGGGGGGCGGGAGATGGGTTGCGCAGCTGGCGCATGCGCGGTGGTCACAAAGTTACAGCTGAGTTATCAGCTGTAACTTTATGCGCATGCGCAGTGAGCAAATTCTCCTGCGATTGCGCAGGAGAATTTGCTCCAGAAATTTGTCAGAACACCGGCATTTAACTATACGGAGACAGAGTCTCCATTCATAAAATTATGAATGGAGACTTTGTATCCATATAGTTAAAAGCCGACAGCCTATAAACCGAACATTCGGTTTATAGGCTGTGGGCATTTAACTATACGGAGACAGAGTCTCCATTCATAAAATTATAAATGGAGACTTTGTCTCCGTATAGTTAAAAGCCGGCATTTAACTATACGGAGACAGAGTCTCCATTCATAAAATTATGAATGGAGACTTTGTCTCCGTGTAGTAAAATGCCCACAGCCTATAAACCGAACGTTCGGTTTATAGGCTGTCGGCTTATGGAATACATGTATTCCTATTGCTATTCTATAAACCGAACGTTCGGTTTATAGAATAGCCATAGGATTACATGTATTATATAAGCCGAAAGTCTATAAACCGATCGTTCGGTTTATAGGCTTTCGGCATTTTACTACACGGAGACAAAGTCTCCATTCATAATTTTATGAATGGAGACTCTGTCTCTGTATAGTTAAATGCCGACAGCCTATAAACCGAACGACTTTCGGTTTATAGACTTTCGGCTTATGTAATACATGTAATCCTATGGCTATTCTATAAACCGAAAGTCGTTCGGTTTATAGAATAGCAATAGGAATACATGTATTCCATAAGCCGACAGCCTATAAACCGAACGTTCGGTTTATAGCCTGTCGGCATTTTACTACACGGAGACAGAGTCTCCATTCATAAAATTATGAATGGAGACTTTGTCTCCGTGTAGTAAAATGCCCACAGCCTATAAACCGAACGTTCGGTTTATAGGCTGTCGGCATTTTACTACACGGAGACAAAGTCTCCATTCATAATTTTATGAATGGAGACTCTGTCTCTTATTAGTTAAATGCCGACAGGCTATAAACCGAACGACTTTCGGTTTATAGACTTTCGGCTTATGTAATACATGTAATCCTATGGCTATTCTATAAACCGAAAGTCGTTCGGTTTATAGAATAGCAATAGGAATACATGTATTCCATAAGCCGACAGCCTATAAACCGAACGTTCGGTTTATAGCCTGTCGGCATTTTACTACACGGAGACAGAGTCTCCATTCATAAAATTATGAATGGAGACTTTGTCTCCGTGTAGTAAAATGCCCACAGCCTATAAACCGAACGTTCGGTTTATAGGCTGTCGGCATTTTACTACACGGAGACAAAGTCTCCATTCATAATTTTATGAATGGAGACTCTGTCTCTTATTAGTTAAATGCCGACAGGCTATAAACCGAACGACTTTCGGTTTATAGACTTTCGGCTTATGTAATACATGTAATCCTATGGCTATTCTATAAACCGAAAGTCGTTCGGTTTATAGAATAGCAATAGGAATACATGTATTCCATAAGCCGACAGCCTATAAACCGAACGTTCGGTTTATAGCCTGTCGGCATTTTACTACACGGAGACAGAGTCTCCATTCATAAAATTATGAATGGAGACTTTGTCTCCGTGTAGTAAAATGCCCACAGCCTATAAACCGAACGTTCGGTTTATAGGCTGTCGGCATTTTACTACACGGAGACAAAGTCTCCATTCATAATTTTATGAATGGAGACTCTGTCTCTTATTAGTTAAATGCCGACAGCCTATAAACCGAACGACTTTCGGTTTATAGACTTTCGGCTTATGTAATACATGTAAACCTATGGCTATTCTATAAACCGAAAGTCGTTCGGTTTATAGAATAGCAATAGGAATACATGTATTCCATAAGCCGACAGCCTATAAACCGAACGTTCGGTTTATAGCCTGTCGGCATTTTACTACACGGAGACAGAGTCTCCATTCATAAAATTATGAATGGAGACTTTGTCTCCATGTAGTAAAATGCCCACAGCCTATAAACCGAACGTTCGGTTTATAGGCTGTCGGCATTTTACTACACGGAGACAAAGTCTCCATTCATAATTTTATGAATGGAGACTCTGTCTCTTATTAGTTAAATGCCGACAGCCTATAAACCGAACGACTTTCGGTTTATAGACTTTCGGCTTATGTAATACATGTAAACCTATGGCTATTCTATAAACCGAAAGTCGTTCGGTTTATAGAATAGCAATAGGATTACATGTATTCCATAAGCCGAAAGTCTATAAACCGAAAGTCGTTCGGTTTATAGACTTTCGGCTTATAGAATACAAGTAATACTATTGCCTTTTCTATGAACCGAACGAGCGCCCCATTCATAAGAATTTCTTATGAATGGGGCTCTCGTTCGGATTATAGAAAGCCAATAGTATTACATTGTATTCTATAAAACGAACGAATAAAAATGAACGAAACGAAAATAATGAACGAATTTCGTCTGAAACGAATGCACTAATGAACGAAATTCGTTTTAGACGAAATAAATAACATTTTCGTCCGAATGGACGAAAACGAAACGAAAATTTTAGTTTTGCACATGTCTAGTGAATTTAACTTTTCTGTAATAAGAAAATAGCTGTTAGTTAATGTATATTGCCCATTTATTCGTGCAAGTGTTTAATAACCATGTGACTCACAATTTGTGGTATCATACTACACAGTTCTCAGAAATACTGCTTAGAGTTCATTTGTGTTTCACAAACCATTAACATAGAAATGGATTTGAATTAATTATGCTGACTTCTAACTACAGAATATTGAAAGGAAACTGTCCAGAGTTAAGAATATTCCCAGGGCTTTCTAGTTCATTAACAGTGGCCAAAATGTCAGCAGACATTTACATTCTCACGATTTGTTCCTTTGGAAAGATGAAATACAAAATGATTTAATTTAAATTACCGTATTTGCTCGAATATAAGCCGACCTTGATTATAAGACGACCCCCCAAACTTTGGATATTCCTTTAGGAAAAAAACTAAAAGCCTGAATATAAGACTACCCTATAGGGAAAAAAAAAGTTTAACTTGTATATGTTCACATGTAAATTGCTTTTTAATATTTAATAAAAATTATGATATTAAACAAAGGCATTTCTTGTTTTTATTTCTTTTTATGAGCCAATGCTGCCTCTCTCCCCCCACGTTGTCTCTCTCTCCCCCAGTGTTATCTCCCTCCCCCAAAACTTTTCTCTCTCTCTCTCTCTCTCCCCTTGTCTTTTTCTCCCCCCCCCTCCCCTTGTCTTTTTCTTCCCCCTCTCCTTCCCCTTGTCTTTCTCTCCCACCTCCTCATCCTCCGGCTGTTAGCGAGGGGGGTCCAGGTCCCCTGCAGATTATAAGACGACCTCGCATATAAGACGAGGGGTGTTTTTCAGAGAATTTGCTCTGAAAAAACCTTGTCTTATATTCAAGCAAATACGGTATAGTTACAAATAGCTGATTTTTCGAATTAGGTTAGTGGTTTTAAATATTCTAAAAAACTATAATTTTAATTGTGGTTTAGTCACTATTAATAAGTTGTAGGACACATGTAAAACAATGCAAATGTACAGGTAACTAAACAAAGATAGGCCCTGAAAAGCTGATATTTAAATTGTACACAATAAAAATACATACTTGATTCCAATGGCTGACTGTGTAAAAACATCAAATAGGAAAAAGGTTACATTTACTTTAAGGAATAATAAAAGTAGTCTTTTTTTTTTTTAGTATTTGTAACATGTATATTGTTAAATATGATGAATTTTATCCAGAAACAACAAGATTTCCTTCTCCACAGTGTTGAAAGTCAGCACTCTTGCTCCTATTGCTTAAAATCTTGCATCAAATAGCTTGTATTATCTGATATCAATAAGAGTTCTGACAACAATCAACACTCAGTATGCCCTATTTGAGTTACCTTTCACTGTCCAGACACCCTGTTAAGCTGTTACTGTAAGCTGTTAATTGAAAACCGACTTCTTGTTTTGACTTTTAATTTCTTTGTTATTTTGTATATTTCACTTAGGGATATCACTCTAAATAATATTGGTTTTTGAGTTATCAACTCATGGTGGTTTTATTTTTCATTTACATTTACTTTCATTAGTAGGGCGTTATCACAAAACATTCCCTTTTTTTTTAAACTTTTGTACTAAATAATTTTATTTCAATCTTTTTAACTACATTTCATTTCTAAAATTTGAGTCTTACACCAAACTAAATCCCTTGTTTTGAGTGGCTGTTGGATTTTTTAACAGCACCTTCCCAGTGTTTTTCTGAAAATTAACTATTACCAGTTAGTTAATTCTCTAGCGTTAGACCTGCAAACCTAGAATACTGTAATGGATCATGTGCACTGACTTGTATGCAGTCCACCCACAGGACTTAGCTTGCACTCATATTGCACCCACACAATTTGGCATGTACCACAGTGTTTTTTTTGTTCCACAGAACTGTACCTGCAGAACATGCCACAGCATCACTTTGCCAATTAAAATAAGCCACTGTCAGGTACCAATTAACATGCCACAGTCACTATGTCATTAACATATGCAACATTCATAATATGCCACAGCCATTTCACCATTAATATGCCAGTATTATTGTGTCATTAATATACCACAGCCAATGTTCCCATTAGTATTTCAGTATTACTTTTTCCATCAATATTCCACAGCTAATGTGCCCAATAATATGCCAGTACTATTTTGACATTAATATGCCCCAGGTAATTTGCCCAATAATATGCCAGTATTATTTTGCCATTAATATACCACAGCCAATTTGACCATTAGTAGGTCCGTATTATTTTGCCAAATGCCAGTATTACGTTTGCCATTAATATGCCAGTATTTGCCATTAATATACCCCAGCCAATTTGGTTAATACTATGGCAGTATTAACTATTAATATGCCCCAGTCAATTTGACTAATAATATGCCAGTATTAACTATTAATATAGCCCAGCCAATTTGACCAATAATATGCCAGTATTAACTATTACTATGTCCCAGCCAATTAATATACAGGCCATGCTACTGCGTCCATAGATTTAGCATTGCCAACTATATGGTTGGCAATTTTAATTGCTTGTAACACAAATTATTGCAGTATTCAGAGTAATTTTATGGTATTTACCATTAACAACGCTTTGCTAATTAATGCCAGGAGAATTACATATGTATTATTTCATAGAATACAAATGTCTAATAAATAAGTAAATAAAATGAAGTGTGCTGCTTCTGTGTTTATTACATAGCCTCAGCTATAACCTAATGTGATGGTGTCAGCTAGCTTTTATGGCACTTTTTACAACTCAGAGATAAAGCAAAAACAATGTAAATGAAATGTAGTTTTGTCTGTGACTGAAAGATTACTTCTTTAGTTGAAATAAATAATTCACTGTATTGCTCCAGATGAAGATAAACTACTGGAATAACATCAATAAATGCCAATGTCTAATATTCCGCATGTTAAGGCAGTTATGGTTGACATTGCTCCCTATAAATTTGGTGTAGATACATATTACAGCTCATGTTTAAAATGTGACATAAAAACATTGTATATTTACTACACTAAACTTTACCCACTACCTCAAATCCAGCATCACAATGCCCATGCGGCACACTAACCTGTGGTCCCCCTGTTGGATTAGCTCATTTTCCAAAATAGTGTCCGTTAAATTCAGTGTCATTGCTCCATGCCCAAACTACTGAGTTCCTGCAAAGTCACTTTTTGGATTTTGAGGCAGAAACCCAAAGGGTCTGTAAATACACTGAATAGATTCTAAGTAGATCTCTTCTTTGTGTTCCTGCAATGTGATCACTCACTCCTTTTGTTTAAGTTTTGTCTTTGAGGGACAAAACAGCATATGACATTAAAGGGTTAAAATTAACTTTTACAACTTTTTGCTCAATCAATAGAGGTGATGTTGTCGGATATTAATAATCATAAAAAATATTAATATGGGTTATTAATTATGAATCATGAAACATTTGAAAAATGGATGATTCATATATATGGGTCTGACCAAAAATACCCATATAAAGAATTTGTTATGTATATAAAGAGTTTGTATGACGTTTTTACAAAAGTAAATACAATGCAACAATTAATAATAAAAAAATAATGAATTTATTGAATATGAAATAAAGATTAAACGATAAGCAAAATAGCATAACAACAAAATGTAATATCAATAGATGTTAATCATAATTCACATGTATGACTTATAACAGAGGTGAATAAAATAAAACATGAATTATGCAGCTCTGTAACTGTATCCACATGCATGTAGTATTATTTACTATGCAGTTACATTTCTGACCACAAGAAGGCCATATCTTTTATTTAGATACAACCACGCCTACATTCATAGGGATTAGTAGTAAAAATAGTTTATAACCATAATTACCTACAAATTACCAGCATATACTCTGCTTAGGTAAGGTAATATTACTAAATCACTTTAACTCAAGGTGGCTATTTCTTAATCTGTCCGGTAAATGATAATGTATGCTTTCTATCTTAGACTTTAACAATAAGAATTTTAGATAATCTCGGGAGATTAGATATTACATATTTGGGTAAATAGCTAGACCAGGGGTCCTCAAACTACGGCCCGCGGGCCACATGCGGCCCGCCGAGGACATTTATGTGGCCCGCGGGGGGTGCTGCCGGCACCCCCCCTCCGCACTGTTTACTTTTTTTTTTCTTTCTGGCAGCCGCAAAGCATGCGGCTGCAGGAAGAAAAAAAAAAAATCATCGCGACCGGATGTGACGTTACGATCCGGTAACTGTTTCCCTCCTTCACAGGAGGACACTGCGCGAGACGTCCGGGGACACAGCAGCTGGAGGTAAGTGATGGGGAAGCGGGGGAGGAGGGAGGGATAACGAGCACTATTCCTGGGCTCTGACTGGCACAATATTCCTGGGCATCTGACTGGCATCATATTCCTGGGCATCTGACTGGCATCATATTCCTGGGCATCTGACTGGCATCATATTCCAGGGCATCTGAATGGCAAAATATTCCTGGGCATCTGACTGGCACAATATTCCTGGGCATCTGACTGGCACAATATTCCTGGGCATCTGAATGGCAAAATATTCCTGGGCATCTGACTGGCATAATATTCCTGGGCATTTGACTGGCATCATATTCCTGGGCATCTGAATGGCATCACATTCCTGGGCATCTGAATGGCATAATATTCCTGGGCATCTGACTGGCATAATATTCCTGGCCATCTGACTGGCATAATATTCCTGGGCATCTGGCTGGCATAATATTCCTGGGCATCTGAATGGCAAAATATTCCTGGGCATCTGACTGGCATAATATTCCTGGGCATCTGGCTGGCATCATATTCCTGGGCATCTGACTGGCATCATATTCCAGGTCATCTGACTGGCATCATATTCCAGGGCATCTGACTGGCATCATTTTCCTGGGCATCTGACTGGCATCAAATTCCTGGGCATCTGACTGGCATCATATTCCTGGGCATCTGACTGGAATCATATTCCTGGGCATCTGACTGGCATCATATTCCTGGGCATCTGACTGGCATCATATTCCTGGGCATCTGACTGGCATCATATTCCTGGGCATCTGACTGGCATCATATTCCTAGGCATCTGACTGGCACACTATTCCCATTGAAATACTGGTAAGTTTGTTGATTTAACTTTACTTTAATTATTGTATTTGTTCTCGTTTTGTTCAAAATAAGATATATGCAGTGTGCATAGGAATTTCTTCATAGCTTTTATTTTTACTATAGTCCGGCCCTTCAACGGTCTGAGGGACAGTGAACTGGCCCCCTGTTTAAAAAGTTTGAGGACCCCTGAGCTAGACTATAAGAATTTATGGTTCTTGGTAATATCTATAGGATATTCCTCTGGCTTCCTACGGCAGAAAGGATGACAGATAAACACCAGGCTAAAACATATAGATATTGTGTATTTTATGTTATCTATTCCTGCTTTCCATTATTATTGAGTACTGTTTGTAACATTTTATTTGGTTTTAACATTCATTACCCTTCGGGTAGCCAATAAGGTGTTAATGGCAACCCGTCACTTCCTTACACTATTTAACACTATATTTAAGTGGATTTGAATGTATTAATTAAGCCCTAGACAAAGCGCCAAGACAGGCGCGAAACGCGTAGGCTTTATCACAGTCTCTTTATCCTCACCGGGTGACCCTCTTTGTACCCAGCTATATTTTTTTGCATGTTAAATACATTTTTGCATATTTGCATACTTACCTGGTTCTGGATCCTTCATTTTACCGGCTTTGGAGGTGCCCGACCGCAACTTGGAACAAGGTTCCTGTTTCTTCACACTAAAACATATAGATCCCATAAATTGTGGGATTTAAGTTTAATTTACCCAAATATATATGCTAATTACATCCATAAAAATTGAGATTAAGTTAAAAAAAAAATTACCACATTTATACATTACTGGCAGAGGTTGGTTTGCAGTTGAGACTCCTTCCATTGAAGAATTGAGTGATGGGAGTTACTCCTGGGACTTAGCTCAATCCTATGTGTATGGAGATGTCTATTGTTATAGTGAACATGTGCTATTAAAAGACTCGTATTCCTGAGTTCCCCCCAGAATAAGAGAGACTCAGCCCTTTTCGAAAACATTCCCGTCTCCCACCCCACTAGTGACAGCTCTCCCAAAAATCAGTCTCCCCTGGTCTCTCCAGGTATCTTTCCTCTACACCTCCAGAATCAACTTATCAACCAAACCTTATCTCAGACTCACACCCTGTTCTCTGTAACTTTTAGACAATTAAAAGTGAATGGGTGTGTTTAATTTAAATGAGATGATGTCATGATTTATAGCTATACCTGGATTGTGAGTATAATGTGAGAATATATATGTGGAAATATATAGAAGTGTTAAAGTAATTTAAAATTAGAGTAAATATTCTTATCAATATTCTTCTTTTTATCATTCCACATTAGATTAACTCAAAACAACATTTATACCACACTAATAAAACAATAAAAACAATATTCTAATTAATATGTAGGATTAATTATACTTTACATATTTATGAGTGAAGGTGTGATATCATGAGAAAAAATAAAAAACAGGCCAGGCACTTTTAACATTACTGAATTAATATGAAATTAAATTATATTTGCCATTTAAGAGACTGTAGCTGAGTTTCAAATTAGCAATCTGTTCATTCCGCTGGTTAGTGAAGGTGCTGTGATTGCATTTAACCCCTTGGCGACACAGGACGGACTAGGTCCGTCCTGTGTGCCGAGGCGTTAGTGACACAGGACGGACCTAGTCCGTCCTGTGTCAAAACGATCACTGAAAGCGGAGTTTTTCCGCTTTCAGTGCTCTGATGGTATTGTAACGATGCTTCCGTATGGAAGCATCGTACAATACTAAAAAAAATGCCCGTCGGCATTTCGATCGCTCCGGAGAGCGATCGAAATGCCGGTTTTAAAGGCACAGTGCCTTTAAAACGACGGGCATTAAAAAATGAGCATAGGAAACAAATTTTTCGCTTCCTATGCTCAGAAAGTGTTCCTGATTGCCTCGCAAGTCGAGGCAATCAGGAACACAAAAAAAAAATGCACGATCTTGGTCACTGAGTGACCAAGATGGCGCTGCCCTTCTAAGGGCAAGAGCACAGGAGGCAGGAAGTACCTGCTTCCTGTGCTCTCTGGCTGTCACACGATTGCCTCTTCACAGAGGCAATCAGTGACTGCCAGGCACACTGACAGGCAGTGGGGATGTTCTGCTGAACATCCCCACTGACTGGTCAGATCAATATTAACCCTATATTGATCTGACCAGTTATGATCTGCTTCCCTCTCCTCACATTTTTTTAGTGAGGGAGAGAGACAGATCAAAGTTCTAAAAGTAAAAAAAAACAATAAACACACAACACACAAATATTAAAACAATAAAAAAAAGTTTATTAAAGCAATTCCCTGCGTTTAACCCCTTCCCTGCCACTGATCTTGCATAAGCAGTGATTGTGCACATCAGCGCATTTATTTTTGCCGTTTGTGCATTTTTTAGGGGTTAATTTTTTTTGTACTGTAATTTATTACAGTACTAAAAAGGCTCTTCTAAGAGTTATTAACCCCTTCTTTGCCGTCGATCACTGCTTACGCAATGATATTGACGCCAAAGCAATTTTTATCTGTCTGCATATTTTTATTTTATTTTTTTTACACATACCCGCTAGGGGATTACATGTAAAGTAAAAATATTTGAGCATTTTTTTTTAAGCTGCCTGAGCGCATAGCGATCAGTAACAGCGAATTAGTGGCAAAGGCGGTTTGGTGATTTCTCAATTAAGCTCACCATTCGCCCTGGTTAGATCAAAATTAATCGGATCAATATTCACAAATATTGATCTGCCTCCCTCTCCTCACTTACATTTTTGTGACGGAAAGAGACAGATCAGTATTAGTGATATAAAATAACATTTTATAAAATTGTCAGGTTTTATGAAAGTCTTTCACTGTGTATTAACCCCTTCCCTGCCATTCATCACTGTATAAGCAGTAATCCTGCACAGCAACAGTATGTTTTGCTGTCTGCACTGTTTTATGGATTAATTTCTTTGTACTGTAATGTATTACAGTACTAGATAGGCTCTTCTAAGAGCTTTTAACCCCTTCTTTGCTCGAGATCACTGCTTACGCACTGATTCTGAGGCCGCGGACTCAGGGTTCGATTTTGACCCTATTCAGCCTTCTGATACATCATCTAGCGATGTATCGGTGGCTGCTGAGCCCTTGCCACAAGTAGTGATGGGGGTCTACCGATAAAAAAATATATGGTTTGGTGGGGGTAAATTACATTGGCTGGCTTCAAAGATATATCCCATAAAGGACACGGACGCAGGTTGACTACATGTCAAAATTCCAAGTTGGAATTTTGAGATGCGCATCTCACAAATGTTGCCTTCTAGCCAAAAACAAACCAACAAACCGATGCATGGGTGCTATCCCTGTACTCGGGAGATGTTGCTGAACACATATTGGGTTGTTGTTTGGCAGTGATATATACCAGAATCTGTGAATTCATGCCTGAAGTACAATGCATGTGGAAAAAAAACTCCCAAAAAAGTACTACCACAAACTTTTACAAAGGCTGGTGGTAGAATTAGTACCTATACAGTATTAAAATACCACCATTTGAAATACCTTAGGATGTCTATTTTCCAAAAATATATGGTTTGATGGGGTAAAATTCATTGGACGGCTTCAAAAATGTTCCAAATGGAACATGGGCGCAGGCTGACTACATGTCAAAATTCCAGGTTGGAATTGCGCACCCACTAAATGTGGAATTTTAGACCCAATACAAACCAACAAACCTATGCATGGGGGGTATCCCTGTACTCAGGAGATGTTGCTGAACACATATTGAGGTGTTGGTTGGCAGTGGCAAATACCAGAATCTGAAAATTCCTGCCTGAACTACAATGTGTGAGGGGAAAAAATGACATCCCAACCCTTTGACATAGGTTGGTGGTAGAATTAGCACTTAGAAAGTGTTAAAATACCACAATTTTAAATACCCTAGGATGTCTAGTTTTCCAAAATATATGGTTTTATGGGGTAAAATACTTTGACAGGCTTCAAAAGTGTCCCAAATGGAACATGGGCGCAGGCTGACTACATGTCAAAATTCCAAGTTGGAAATGCACCCCCCCTAAACGTGGCCTTTTAGCCCCCAAATAATCTAACTAACCTACACATGGGTGGTATCCCTGTACTCAGGAGATGTTGCTGAACACATATTAAGGTGTTGTTTGGCACTGACACATAATAGGATCTGTGAATTCATGCCCGATGTACAATGAATGTGAAAAACAAATTACTATCCATAACATTGACATAGGCTGGTGGTAGAATTAGTGCATGAAAAGTGTTAAAATACTACCATATGAAATACCCTAGGGTGTCTAGTTTTCAAAAATATATGGTTTTGTGGGGTAGAATACACTTTTTGGCTTCAAAAATGTCCCAAATGGGACATGGGCGCAGGTTTTCTGCACGTCAGAATTCCAAGTTGGAAAACCAAAAAGCGCACCTCTCAAATGTGGCCTTTTAACCCCCAAATAACCTAACCAACCTATACATGGGTGGTATCCCTGTACTCAGGAGATGTTGCTAAACACATATTGAGGTGTTGTTTGGCACTGACATATAACAGGATCTGTGAATTCATGCCCAAAGTACTATGTATGTGAAAAAAAATTACTATCCATAACATTGACATAGGCTGGTAGTATAATTAGTGCATGGAAAGTGTTAAAATACTACCATTTGAAATACCCTAGGGTGTCTAGTTTTCAAAAATATATGGTTTTGTGGGATAGAATACACTTTTTGGCTTCAAAAATGTCCCAAATGGGACATGGGAGCAGGTTTTCTGCACATCAGAATTCCAAGTTGGAAAACCAAAAAGCGGACCTCTCAAATGTGGCCTTTTAACCCCCAAATAACCTAACCAACCTATACATGGGGGGTATCCCTGTACTCAGGAGATGTTGCTGAACACATATTGAGGTGTTGTTTGGCACTGACATATAACAGGATCTGTGAATTCATGCACAAAGTACAATGTATGTGAAAAAAAATTACTACCCAAAACATTGACATAGGCTGGTAGTATAATTAGTGCATGGAAAGTGTTAAAATACTACCATTTGAAATACCCTAGGGTGTCTAGTTTAAAAATATATATGGTTTTGTGGGGTAGAATACACTTTCTGGCTTCAAAAATGTCCCAAATGGGACATGTGCACAAGTTTTCTGCATGTCAGAATTCCAAGTTGGAAAACCAAAATGCGCACCCCCTAAATGTGGCCTTTTAGCCCCAAAACAAACCAACAAACCTATGCATGGGTGGTATCCCTGTACTCAGGAGATGTTGCTGAACACATATTGAGGTGTTATTTGGAAATATCCCTTCACATTTTAAGGTAATGTTTACCTAAATTGCAATATATGTGAAAAATTAAAAAAAAAGATTTTTTGCTGCAAACTTTGGCATAGATTGGTGGTTAAATGGCTACATGAAATGTGTCAAAATACCTCAAGTTAAATGCCCTGAGTTGTCTAGTTTTCAAAAATATGTACATGTTGGGGGTCATTCATGGATTTAGTACAGAAATCAGTGTTACAATGTCACTATCGCTAATTTTGAAAAAGAAAGGATTTTAAAATAGCTTTGCACCACTTATAGTTCTGGCCCTGTAACATGAATAAAAAAGCACAAAAACATAAAAACATGGGCTATTTCTGAACTCAGGACATATATTAGAAACTTTTTAGCAGTGTTTTTTTGTTGTCTCTTGTACATGAGTATACGATTTTTCAAATAAAAGTCATAAAAAAAGTATTTTTTCAATTTTTTTGCCATATTTTATTATTTTTTTTACATCAAATTATATGCTATTATCAAAATAATGGTATCAAAAGAAAGCCCTTCTTATAACGATAAAAACAATATATAGTTTGTGCGGGTACACTAAATGAGACAGAAATAAATTACAGCAAAACACAAACACCTCAGAAATGTTAAAACAGCCCATGTCACCAAGCGTCGGACAAGCCAAAAAAGTCATGTCACTAAGGGGTTAAGCAACAATTGCAGTTGTTTACTTTATAAGGTGTAGCAGCCCATGAATGCCTAGAGAAGAGAGAGCTTAAAGCTGAGCAGCACATAAATCACTGGGATATCAACACTGCCAATAGCAGCTATAGCTACAAAGGTATTGATTTCCCTCTATTTATGTTTTCTTTTTTGTGTTTTTTTTTTTGTACAGATATTGGTGCCACCTCATTCTACAAATGAAGTTACAGTGCAGTTCTGCCCATCTGTTTTTGGCAAAGGGACTCACAAGGCATCCATCACCTTGAAAAATCCAGGTATGTCTCTATATAAAACAAAAATGATGGTCTGCTGTGAGACAGCATGATATCTTGACCCTTTACAAAGGACATGAGTAGAAACCAGTGATTAGGATGCCATTAGCCTAATAAACTGTAAATAATTAATGTTAAAATATTTATTGAAAGTGTTATTGTATACCACATACCAGAAGGTTAGGGTTTACTAAATATTTAGCACATGTGAGACTTTTATGAGACATAGTCCAATCAACAAAAAGGTCCTCATATCCTGATTTTTGGAATGACTTTGATGATACACGGCTCATAATTATTACAAAGTTATAGAAGATTTGGAGGATTTAAATCAGCACCACAGTTAAATATAATTACACTTTACATGACATTACATTACCTTGTATTTATATATACCAACAATCTATGGAGTGATTTGGAAGATAAAAGGGTAATACAGACAAAATTAAACAAACAGACTCAGACTAAAACATGAGGTAGAGTGCCCTTCTCACAGGCTTACTATTTAGAAGGAATGGAGATCACAAGTAACATAAGGTGAGTGAAAAATCTTTAGGAAAGATAGGAGAGGGAGAGAAGAGTCCCCCCTTATCTCTGTTCCTTATAACATTTTAATAATGAAGGCATTTGAGACTGTGGCAGCTGTGGGAGTTACATCAGAGTTACACCAGAAGTTACTTAATATGTGATCTGAATTGAGCTCCCGAGGGTGGGCCTGGTAGTTACTGGTGTGTGTAAAGTTCCCAGAGTGGATCAGAACGGTGTGAGTCCAATTGGTGGGAAGGGTGGGCCTGATAGTAGCTGGTATGTGTGAAGTTCCTGGAGTGGCTTAGAACAGTATGAGTCCAATTGCTGGGAAGGGTGGGCCTGATAGTAGCTGGTGTGTGCATGGGCATCCGCAGAAATTTTTTCAGGGTGGGGGCATAATTTTGCCGTCATCCTTTCTGCGCCACGCCTCTTTTTGACAAGTTATCATGAAGTGGAGGAGCTTTGTCATTATCAGTGAAGGCATGCAAAGGGTTGATAAACCCTGCACCAGATACAGATCCACAGCACCAGATATAAACCAACCACACTAGATATAGCCTCACTGCACCAAATATAGATCCACTGTGCCAGATATAGACCCACAACACCAGATATTAACCCACGGTAACAGCTAAAAACCCATGACACAAGATATAAACCACAGCACCAGATAAATATCCAGAGCTCTAGCTGAAACTCCACAGCAACAGATAGAACAACATAGCAAAGCTATAACCCCATAGCACCAGATACAACACTATAGCACACAATATAACCTATCAGCACCAGACACAACACTATAGCACACAATATAACCCCACAGCATCAGACACAACACTATAGCACACAATATAACCCCACAGCACGAGACACAAAACTATAGCACACAATATAACCCCATAGCACCAGATACAACACTATAGCACACAATATAACCTCTCAGCACCAGACAACACTATAGCACACAATATAACCTCTCAGCACCAGACACAACACTATAGCACACAATATAACCCCACAGCACGAGACACAACACTATAGCACACAATATAACCCCACAGCACCAGATACAACACTATAGCACACAATATAACCTCTCAGCACCAGACACAACACTATAGCACACAATATAACCTCTCAGCACCAGACACAACACTATAGCACACAATATAACCCCACAGCACCAGACACAACACTATAGCACACAATATAACCTCTCAGCACCAGACACAACACTATAGCACACAATATAACCTCTCAGCACCAGATACAACACTATAGCACACAATATAAGCATACGGCAACAGATACAACACTATAGCACACAATATAACCCCACAGCACCAGATACAACACTATAGCACACAATATAACTCCACAGCACCAGATACACTATAGCACACAATATAACCCCACAGCACCAGATACAACACTATAGCACACAATATAACCCAACAGCACCAGACACAACACTATAGCACACAATATAACCTCTCAGCACCAGATACAACACTATAGCACACAATGTAACCCAACAGCACCAGATACAACACTATAGCACACAATATAACCCAACAGCACCAGACACAACACTATAGCACACAATATAACCTCTCAGCACCAGACACAACACTATAGCACACAATATAACTCCACAGCACCAGATACAACACTGTAGCACACAATATAAACACAAAGCAACAGATTCCCTAAACACCCAAATTCCTAAATCCATGATATTTCTTTATCTCTTTCCCCCTTGTTTATATGTTTTATTCCTCCATGTTTGCCATCTCTTTCCCCATCATTTTATGTGTTTTATTCCTCCATGTCAGTGACCTCTTTTCACCTACATTTTATCTTTTCTGCCCCATGTCACAATTTTGTCTGTATTCTGCTCCAATCAATCACCTCTTTTCATCCTCTATTATCTTTTCTGCCCCATGTCATCCCATTTTGTTTGCAATCTGCTTCCATCTATCACATCATTTTATCCTCTATTATCTTTTCTGCCCCATCCACTTGTCACCATGTTGATGTGAGCAGAGCCTGGTCAGAGAAGCTGCTCAGACTGGACAAATAGAGACCTCAGGGGAATGGGAGGGACCTCCTTGGATTTACCCCACTCTGCCATGTACCTTAAAGCTATTATAAGCTCTTCCTACCTGTTACAGAGGCTCAGCTGTGGTCTCTGAGTATCTTCCCCTGTTTCCTCCATGATGCTGCACTGCAGGCTCTGTTCTGTCAGTCATGCTGCCACATGGAGGGCTGAGGGGCAGGGCTATAACTTCATATCCCCGGGCACCCCTGTCATTGGCTCTCCATGCTTCATGACTGACAGCTGCAGAGACCTGAACCAATGTGGATGGGAGACCAGTATTACAGCAAGCAGAGTTGCAGAGAGCAACAGCTTTGGGTGCCACCTCCTACCCCAGCAACAGGTGTGCAGTCCCCTAGGGACAACTAGAGGCTACATACTGAGAAAAAAATAATAATAATAAAAATTAAATATTTTTTTTTTTTTTTAAAGGGGAGTTGCAAAAATCCAGGGGGGGGGGGCAAGTGCCCCCCCTTGCCCCCCCCCCCCCCCCCTGCGGACTCCCATGGGTGTGTGTATATGTGAAGTTCCTGGAGTGGCTTAGAACAGTGTGAGTCCAATAGCTGGGAAGACTGGGCCTGGTAGTTGCTGGTATGTGCAAAGTTCCTAGTAATATACACTTAATATTTACTTTATAACAAATACACATGCTGGAACTCTACAGGATATAGAAGCAGCATTGATTAAAACAATAGATTTGCTGGAATTAAAATAAACAGTAGGTTTAATACTTTTTTTTCTGTGGCACTCAGTACTTCTGAACTGCCAGAATTGATATCTGAGGGAAACATCTGTGGCAGAAAAGAACTAATCTCATGTCTGTTTCATTAATTAGTGCACATGGAATTTTTTAAGGAATTTGTATCTTTTTGGTTGCACATTCACATTCTTGTTCAAAGCTACCTAACTATTAAGTTTACCAGCAAAATCATTTATAAACTTTGGCTATCAACATAGTACTTTATCGTCACATAGTGATGATCTCAGCTGTGAGGGGAAGAAACTAAATTATTCATCTTAAACCTTAGACACAGAATTCTGATACTAAAAACATGCAACCATATATAAATGGAGATTAATCTCTTTCACCTAGTTACACCTGATATGTAAAATACATATGTCTGTTTATTTACTGCATGTCCATGAAATAACTGTTGCCCTCTTAATGCTAAATATCATTGTGCGGTCTGCACTTCGCCACAACTATAAACTGAATAAAAAATCATTGCATGTGGGAGAAAACAATAAAGTGTTTTTTGATATTCTGAGGCAGGACACGTTAAGCACTAGATCTGTGTTATGACCTTGGCATATGCCTAAGCTATTTCTGTCAGAATGATTGCCTGGGTTATTCTGTTTACTGATCCCAAGCCCTCAAAACCTTTCCAATGGAAGCCTGTGACCTTTCAAGTTTGCCTCATGCCATTTCTATTCCCATCATTTTATTTTTTTCCCCATCACTCTTGCAGTGTACAATCTTTACCAAATTGACAGTGACCTACTGAAGACGGCTAATTACAGCAAAATTGAAAGCAAAACAAATGTTATGTACGTGCTCAACAACTGAAAGAAAATTATCTTTAGCAACGGCATACAGATTTATTTTAATGTCTGTAGCTTGTGAAGCAACTTTTAACCTTACAGAAAAATGGCATTGATTTTCCGCTCTTGATTTCACTGATTAAATGTATCTGAACTGACAGTTCTAGCAATTTAAACCATCTCATAGCCGGGTAGCTGACTAATCTAAAAATCAACTAATGGCAGTGCTTCTAGGATGAGCGTTAACTGTTTCTGATTGTGCCTGAATTGAGAGAACTATTCTCTGTTATTATCTGCTTCATTTGTTTCTGCTTCATAACTGCATGAAGAGCACTTCACAGTAAGTGTCTGGGATTCATGACCATCCTAGTACCACGTGTTATATTTCAAAATTCAAAAGATTAGAACACCATATATGAACATAGAACAAACATTAAATGTAATCTCTTCGTCATTTCCTTATGTCATTTAAAGAAAGTCTAATGGTTAATCTTTAGGTTAATGTAGTCTTCAGTCATTTTGCCTCATTGTTCATGTATGCTATCAGATACATTTTTACAACTCAATTCTTGTGAGCCAGAGGCAATGTTGGCCCTCAGGTATTTGTTACCCTGTGAAAGAAAATGAAAATTAGCATTCCTTACTTTTTTCAAAACATGTCTTATTTTACACCAGCATTAAATTCAGATGTATTCTATAGCTTCGGAGGTTCATTATGTGTATATACAATTTCAATTTATACATAGTAGTTTAGGTTGAAAAAACACTTACACAAAGTTCAGTCTAGTAGTGCACCTCAGAAGGATGGGAGAAAGGATGAAAATAAGAGTCAGATAGATAAACATGACAGTAGAAAAATTGATGAGTAGCTGATACAAACTTTAACAGCTGTTCCAAGAGCCACATAAGACAGGGTAAATGGCAAATTTGATGAAGTGAGCGCAAATAGACAACACAAAATGCTAATAATACATTTAAATGTTTAAGTAAACATTTTCATATATTATCAGTATTTTGTGTTGTCTATGAATGCTCACTTCAACATGTATTGAAAAAAAGACTTGTGTCCATCAAGTTATACCCTATTCCTTTACTTCTGTTGATCCAAAATAAGGCAAAAAAAAGCTCCCACCTTATTTCAGCAATTTTGAATTCTGCTTTCAATGGAGAAAAATTCCTTTTTGACTCCAATTGGCAATCAAATTTAGAAAATTGGGCAGACTAGATGGGCCAAATGGTTCTTATCTGCCAACACATTCTATGTTTCTAAATATTAAACCTATACTAACATACATAGCCCTCTATGTTCTGGTTTAAAGTATCCAGGCCCCTTTTAAAGGCATTTAATGTGTTTGCTAGCACCACCCCTTCAGACAGTGAATTCCAAACGTTTATTGTACCTATCGCAAGAAAATTGCTTCCACTGTGGCAGACTGAATTTTCATTCTTCTAGTCTTAGCAGGTGACCTTTTGTCCTTTGTACTGTTCTGTTAATGAACAGGCCTTTAAAGAGTCCTTTGTTTTGGCCCTGTAAATATTTATACAACATTATCATATCCCCTTTATGATACCATTTCTCTTGTGTGTACAAATTTAATTTTTCATGCCTTCCCAATCCCCTTAGTAGTTTTGTAACCCTCCTCTGCACTTTCTCTAGTTCTGTAATGTTTGTTTTTTTATAAAAGGCACCAAGAATTGAACTGCATATTACATTTCTTAATATGAATATGTAAAGAGACAGGACACTATCTTCCTCCTTTGAGTCCCATAGCTGATCCCTGAGGTATTCCCCTTATCACATCTGTCTAATTTGAGAACTTTTACACCATTCTCTGCATTCTATATTTCAGCCAATTGCCAATCCACACATAAACATTTGTCAAACATATTTCAGTCAATTTGTAAAGTATTCTTTTGTGTGGAAATGCATCAAATGAGTGTTTTGCACATGTACATTGCTTACACATAATCTATAAACTGGACCTGCTGCCATTATCCCCTTTCCACTTGTAAGACATTCTATGCCACCCTACTTTTTAGTACCTAAAAACTAGTAGGACGGCATGGAACGTACAGTGATTATCAGCTCATCGTGACTCCCCGCAATGAGCTGTGTGCAGTTCCCAAGGACTTGCAGCTGTGGCCCCGCTGTCAGATGAGGCCACTTTGAGCGGCCTCAGTCTGACAGAGAAAATGTAGCTGACGCACAAAGTCATCAGGGCCAGGAGCAAAAAGAGGCTGCTTTAACTCTTTTGAAGTTAAGGACCAAACCACTATCTGGCGTGATGGGGTTAATGTAATTTTAATCCAAACAATGTAATGCTGCTTCTTTAAGAATAAATAAATAATATAATGTAAAATAATATGAAGTTAAAATCAGTGACACATTTATCACAGATAATAAACCACAGTCCACAAAGAGATATCATAGCAGAGTAGAGAATTTCACATTTCAGTCAGATTTTCATTGTTGAAGTATATAAACTGCAAAAATAGCCAACTCTCTAGTGGACAATATATGTCTCAAAGGAGTTTCTTTGCCAATTTCATTAAGGACCAGGTGCATCAGAACAGCACATTTTTCAACAATCTTTGTAGATGTGCCAGAAGCTTATAAGCATTCCTGTTATGTTTGTTGATAGTACCATATTTACTCTGTCCGCAACTCCCTGATGCCAGCCTTCTCCATAATTGAGGCTTTGGAAACAGCTGCATTAGGAAACAGTTGAGTATAACCAACACTGCCATCTATGTGTATAGATTTATTTACTCTTCAAAGAAGTCATACCTTTTTTTAAAATTAGAAAATACACACTATTAGTATAAATAACATTTTTAGTGGTGTGTTGTAGATATCATTTTGGAGGTTGGTATTGCACCTGACATTGTCCATATTGATTTTTTTAGGGAACAGCTTAAATATAAATTGTAAACAACACTCTGGGGGCTATTCCCTAAAATCTGGAGAGAGGAGGTTTAATTTGGTGGTCAAATTTGACTTAGAATAAAATACAATTTGAATTCTCAACTTGACCTCCTTTTGCTTTTCACTAAACAAAAAAGTGTCTGTGGCCCCCTTTAATAACCTCCCCCCCAATAAAATTAACACATATGAAATAAAGTATTTACCTAACCTCCCTCCCACCTCTACCTTGCCCAGCATGGGGGTGGGGGGTTGAGCCAATACCCGGTCAATCCCCTGTCATTCAACAGATACCCTGTGGGGAAAAAAATAACACTAAAAATACCTATAATTGTATGGCAAGACAGGAGGCTTCATATTTGCATAAACCTTCTTTCCTGATAAACCTCCAGCAGCAAAAGAGTTACACTTACTGATGGTAAAACAACCAATCAGTAAACAGTAAACAGTATAAAAGACCCCAGTTAACACTCCAACTTCCTCTTTCTTTGCTGATTGACCTCCAGATGAGCACTTTCTAAAACAGAGTTTTATTGTGCATATTACTGTATATTATATGTATTTTGCATAGTTAATATATGTTATTGCTTTTCTGCATAGTCTTTGCATGGTGCTTTGATTTTCCTACCATTACTCTAGGCCCTCATGCTTCCCTGCATTTTTTCTCTCAACCTATGGAGCCTCTGGATTTTGTCTTTCCCCCCTTCTCCTTAAGTTTCACACGAGTTGGTAACATTTTTTTCCACAATTTCTAGGCCCTACAAGTCCTCCTCCACTCTCCAGAGGCCTTTCGCAGGCTTTGCGTGGCCCCAGTATCACCTCTTCGGCCAGCCATTTAGGAAAGGCCAGTCGTGTGGCAGGCATCGGCCTACCTTGGAAACATTTTAGGGCTGAATTTCGGCACGTTTTTAGCACTTGCATCCTTGGTTCTACTGCAGCTACCCTGCCTCCTTGGATTAGCTTTGCTACATGTATGTTTTCACTCTTTTTCATTGTTTGTTTTCCTTGTTTCTTTGTTTTATTTAATTTCATTTGCATTACATTCTGTGGTAATTAAGCACTGCAGTTGTGCTGGAGCCATGGTTGCTTAAGGAATGACCCACCCTATATGTATCTGGACATTGTGTCTGTCCTGCTCTGCACCAGAGGGTGAGCCCTCTGGCTTTTTTCATGAGGATTATTTTTTTCTTTCAATTAATTGCAACCTAAATTAACTTTTACCCCTGAAATGAGGATGACCCCCTCCTATTTCACTGCTGCATAGCTGGCTTTTGTCCTGAGGATTATTTTTTCCTTTCAACTACCTGCAACCTAAATGAACGTTTACCACAATCATGATGACTCCAGATCGGAAAGTTCTCATAGGACTTCCTCTGATCATCCTCGCATGAGGCCCTGGCTCGACACAGCAGCCCGGACCACCTTGAAGGGAAATACGCTCCTCAAAAGGGCTAGAGATTGTTTCCTCCCTGCTGCCTCATCAATACCTGACGCCGCTGGAGGTCCCTCTAAAGCTTTAAAGATCTTCGAGATCCTAGATGAATATGATGCCGAGAACTCCAAACCTGGTTCTTCTGGCGCTACGTTCCTTACGTTCTCCCAGACATCATTCCTATGTCTCGGAGACTGTGCTGAGTCATCACCCCCTGGGTGGTTGTAACACGGACACTCCTGTTGAGATTCTGGATGCTGCAGGCCTCCCCATGTTCGACCCTCGGACCCCATTTGGATTGGGTTCCCTCGGTGCACAGTGCCAAATATCTGAGAAATATCTGGAAAAAGATGTCTGCCAGAAGCTCTGGGCTGAGTGCTCTAGACCAGGGGTCCTCAACCTTTTTAAACAGGGGGCCAGTACACTGTCCCTCAGACCGTTGGAGGGCCGGACTATAGTAAAAACAAAAACTATGAACAAATTACTATGCACACTGCATATATCTTATTTTGAAGTGAAGAAACAAAACGGGAACAAATACAATATTTAAAATGAAGTAAAGTTAAATCAACAAACTTACCAGTATTTCAATGGGAATAGTGTGCCAGTCAGATGCCCAGGGATATTATGCCAGTCAGAGTCCAGTAATATTATGCCAGTCAGAGCCCAGTAATATTATGCCAGTCAGAGCCCAGAAATATTATGCCAGTTAGATTCCCAGGAATATTATGCCAGTCAGATGCCCAGGAATATTATGCCAGTCAGATGCCCAGGAATATTATGCCAGTCAGAGCCCAGGAATAGTGTGCCTGTCAGATGCCCAGGAATATTATGCCATTCAGATGCCCAGGAATATTATGCCATTCAGATGCCCAGGAATAGTGTGCCAGTCAGATGCCCAGGAATATTATGCCATTCAGATGCCCAGGAAGAGAGTGCCAGTAAGAGCCCAGGAATATTATGCCAGTCAGATGCCCAGGAATATTATGCCAGTCAGAGCCCAAGAAAATTATGCCAGTCAGATGCCCAGGAATAGTGTGCCAGTCAGATGCCCAGGAATAGTGTGCCAGTCAGATGCCCAGGAATAGTGTGCCAGTCAGAGCCCAGAAATAGTGTGCCAGTCAGATGCCCAGGAATATTATGCCAGTCAGATGCCCAGGAATAGTTTGCCTGTCAGATGCCCAGGAATATTATGCCATTCAGATGCCCAGGAATATTATGCAATTCAGATGCCCAGGAATAGTGTGCCAGTCAGATGCCCAGGAATAGTGTGCCAGTCAGATGCCCAGGAATATTATGCCATTCAGATGCCCAGGAATAGAGTGCCAGTAAGAGCCCAGGAATATTATGCCAGTCAGATGCCCAGGAATATTATGCGAGTCAGAGCCCAAGAAACTTATGCCAGTCAGATGCCCAGGAATAGTGTGCCATTCAGATGCCCAGGAATAGTGTGCCAGTCAGATGACAAGGAATATTATGCCATTCAGATGCCCAGGAATAGTGTGCCAGTCAGAGCCCAGGAATATTATGCCAGTCAGTTGCCCAGGAATATTATGCCAGTCAGATGCCCAGGAATAGTGTGCCAGTCAGATGCCCAGGAATAGTGTGCCATTCAGATGCCCAGGAATATTATGCCATTCAGATGCCCAGGAATATTATGCCATTCAGATGCCCAGGAATAGTGTGCCAGTCAGATGCACAGGAATATTATGCCAGTCAGATGCCCAGGAATAGTGTGCCATTCAGATGCCCAGGAATAGTGTGCCAGTCAGATGACAAGGAATATTATGCCATTCAGATGCCCAGGAATAGTGTGCCAGTCAGAGCCCATGAATATTATGCCAGTCAGATGCCCAGGAATATTATGCCAGTCAGATGCCCAGGAATAGTGTGCCAGTCAGATGCCCAGGAATAGTGTGCCATTCAGATGCCCAGGAATATTATGCCATTCAGATGCCCAGGAATAGAGTGCCAGTAAGAGCCCAGGAATATTATGCCAGTCAGATGCCCAGGAATATTATGCCAGTCAGAGCCCAAGAAAATTATGCCAGTCAGATGCCCAGGAATAGTGTGCCATTCAGATGCCCAGGAATAGTGTGCCAGTCAGATGACAAGGAATATTATGCCATTCAGATGCCCAGGAATAGTGTGCCAGTCAGAGCCCAGGAATATTATGCCAGTCAGATGCCCAGGAATATTATGCCAGTCAGATGCCCAGGAATAGTGTGCCAGTCAGATGCCCAGGAATATTATGCCATTCAGATGCCCAGGAATATTATGCCAGTCAGATGCCCAGGAATAGTGTGCCAGTCAGATGCCCAGGAATAGTGTGCCATTCAGATGCCCAGGAATATTATGCCATTCAGATGCCCAGGAATATTATGCCATTCAGATGCCCAGGAATAGTGTGCCAGTCAGATGCCCAGGAATATTATGCCAGTCAGATGCCCAGGAATAGTGTGCCATTCAGATGCCCAGGAATAGTGTGCCAGTCAGATGACAAGGAATATTATGCCATTCAGATGCCCAGGAATAGTGTGCCAGTCAGAGCCCAGGAATATTATGCCAGTCAGATGCCCAGGAATATTATGCCAGTCAGATGCCCAGGAATAGTGTGCCAGTCAGATGCCCAGGAATAGTGTGCCATTCAGATGCCCAGGAATATTATGCCATTCAGATGCCCAGGAATATTATGCCATTCAGATGCCCAGGAATAGTGTGCCAGTCAGATGCCCAGGAATATTATGCCAGTCAGATGCCCAGGAATATTATGCCATTCAGATGCCCAGGAATAGAGTGCCAGTAAGAGCTCAGGAATATTATGCCAGTCAGATGCCCAGGAATATTATGCCATTCAGATGCCCAGGAATATTATGCCATTCAGATGCCCAGGAATAGTGTGCCAGTCAGATGCCCAGGAATATTATGCCATTCAGATGCCCAGGAATAGAGTGCCAGTAAGAGCCAAGGAATATTATGCCAGTCAGATGCCCAGGAATAGTGTGCCAGTCAGATGCCCAGGAATAGTGTGCCAGTCAGATGCCCAGGAATAGTGTGCCTGTCAGATGCCCAGGAATATTATGCCATTCAAATGCCCAGGAATATTATGCCATTCAGATGCCCAGGAATAGTGTGCCAGTCAGATGCCCAGGAATATTATGCTATTCAGATGCCCAGGAATAGAGTGCCAGTAAGAGCCCAGGAATATTATGCCGGTCAGAGCCCAAGAAAATTATGCCAGTCAGATGCCCAGGAATAGTGTGCCATTCAGATGCCCAGGAATAGTGTGCCATTCAGATGCCCAGGAATATTATGCCATTCATATGCCCAGGAATAGTACAGTGCTCGTTATACCTCCCTCCTCCCCCCCCTTCCCCATCACTTACCTCCAGCTGCTATGTCCCCGGCCGGACGTCTCACGCAGTGTTCCCTCCTCCCTGCACGGAGGAGGGAAACAGTTACCGGGTCCGGATGTGACGAAACGTCACATCCGGTCGCGGTGATTTTTTTTTTCTTCTGCGGCTGCAAGAAAAAAAAAAAAGTAAACAGCGGGGAGCAGGGGGTGCCGGCAGCACCCCCCGCGAGCCGGATAAATGTGCTCGGCGGGCCGCATGTGGCCCGCGGGCCGTAGTTTGAGGACCCCTGCTCTAGACCCACATTACCAGACAAGGTCACACAGACTCCGGATTTTGACCCAACCGTTGCCACATTCATGGCACGTATTGGCAAGGATCCCAAGAAGGGGTTGGAACAGGGCCTGTGGTGTGCCCAGGACAAGCTACTGGACGACTCTGGCCCCCCTGACCCAACTTTTCTGGATGGCGCATGACACCCTTACCGATGGAGCTCCCTTGGATTCCCAGCTGAAACGGGAATGGTGCCAACGTGCCCTCTCTCTACCCACAGAGCTAACCGGCAGTGGGGCGTGCCACCAGCAGAGCTGCCTTCACAGGCTCCAGGCTACGATTTCCTGAGAAATCATCCATCTACAGGTTTTAGGGTCATTCAGTGTTGTAGAACACGCCCTTCTTTCGTGGGACTTCCAGGTTCAGAGGAGCTTCCTCTTCCAGGGCAAGATTTCAGTCAGGTAAGACTTTTACCAGTTCTTCCTCATGTTCCCATTGCCTGCAGATTGTCCCATTTCCTTCCCCAATGGTCTATGCTCACCCAGGATGCATGGGTCCTACAAACCATCACAGGTTTCAGTATCAAATTCTCTTTCGCCCCGGTGCACTCTTCTCCAAACCTGCGTATGTCTTCAGAGGCCCTATCGCTCTTGGATGCAGAGCTTTCTTCCCTTTGGGAAAGGAGAGCTAGAGAATGGGTTCTAGACCATCTTTATTTATTTTTATTTTTTCCTCAGCAATATTTTTCTTGTGAAAAAGAGATCTGGGGAATAGAGTCTAGTTATCAATTTCAGGGCTATGAACTTGCACGTTTCCTACCGACACTTGAAGATGGAGGGCATCCACCTTTTACACGATCTCCTCAGGCAACAAGATTGGTTTGCCCGCTTGGATCTCAAGGATGCTTACCTCATGCTTCCCATCCACCCAGGCAACAGAAAATTTCTTCAATTCTGCTGGCAGGGAAACCTGTGGCAATTCACCTGCCTTCCTTTCGTACTCACTTCAGCCCCCTGGTGCTTCACAAAACTCCTGAAGCCCGTCATGGAGATCTTACAGGATCGAGAAATTTGCTTCATAATCTATCTAGACGATATCCTTTGATGAGTCAGGATCATCCTACACTTCGCATGGACACTCGTCTCACTATCTATTTACTACAAGACCTAGGGTTCAATCAGATCTGGTTCCGACTCAATCGGTCCAGTTTCTGGGATCTACTGTGGACTCCATACGGTCTGTTCTCAAACTCCCTCAATCCAAGATTTCAACAAAGGCAATCCATCACCTCCTCCAATGTTCGCTTACATCCCTGCGGGATATTGCTCGGTTTGCTGTAGGCCTCTTTCCAGGTGATCTTCCCAGGGCCCTTACATTACCAGGCTCTCATCACCTTTGTTGCTCGGGCTCCTACAATTATATGGTTTTCATCACGGACGAAGTTTGGTTACATCCTCCTCTTGCAGACATCTCCAGATCTCTTGATGAACAGTCTGGTTAATATTCATCCACTGATCTGTGGTTGGTGGCTTGGACAGTTTTCAGGGCTCGTGGGACATGTCAGGACTATCAGCGGCGGCTCGAGATCTTTTCTGGGATTCATGGGCCCCAGGAAGTCTTACCTCCACGCTTGGAGGATCTGGCACCTGGATAGTTGGTATTTTGGCCAACAGCTAATTTCCTTTATGGCCCCTATGGTAGCCATTCTAAATGCCCTAGCCTCTCTGTTTACACAGGGTAAATCGTATTGGACGATTAACATTTTTCGCTCGGCTATCTCGGCAGCTCATATCACTGTTAACGGTCTGGGTATGGGCAAGGACCCGTCCCGTGTTGTCTACTTCAGGGCATTCACTCAGCTCGACCCCCCCCCCCCCCCAAATCGCTCCTCCTCCTCTGGGATGTCTCCTAAGTTCTGCGGTATGTCGAAGGTTGGCCAGATAATGATCTCTTAGCTCTGCAACAGCTTTTGGCTAAACTCACCTTTTATTCTGGCTCACGTCGTTCCATCTGGTCTCGGACGTTCGCGCTTTTGACGCTGACTCATTTTCCTTCTCCCCTAAAGGTGTTACTTTTACTATTTCACGACCTACCAAGTCTCCATTCTTAATTAATTGGTTGTTTTACTATCAGTAAGTTTAACTCTTTGCTACTTGAGGTTTATCAGTAAAGAAGGTTTATACAAATACTCGCCTCCTGTCTTTAATAAAATTTAGAAACCTTCTTTACTGATAAACCTCAAGCAGCAAAGAGTTAAACTTACTGATAGTAAAACAACCAATCAGTAAACAGTAAACAGTATAAAAGACCCCTGTTAACATGTCAACTTCCTCTTTCTTTGATGTGCTGATCAGGAGAAGCACCAAATTCCTAAGAGGTAGATCCACATTTCCAAACTTAAGGGGAGACGGAGCAGATAGCCTTCAGATCCAAGATCAAGCTGAAAGGGGACAGGAGAAACAACGTAAAAGTAAACAGATTCTCCAAACTTAGTGTATATCATATAAATAGGCAAAGAACCAATAACTAAGTTTTAGAGTCAAAATGCAAACACAGATAAGTAGACATATAAATAATAATAACATATGAGCAACACATGCAGATAAGCTACAAGCAATACAGGCAGATAATGGGATGGGAAAAAACTCCAAAGGGAGGGAAATACTCGCCTCCTGTCTTTAATAAAATTCAGATTATTACACCAAGGCTAGAATAATCCCTAATTAATGGCCATCAAAAATCCTCATCTTCAGCCCAGGGACAGGAGCCATACAAAAATAAAAATAATCCTACTTTTGAAAAGAAAACACAACAAAAAACACCCAATTTCCTTATAAGAGGGGCCAAGAACCTTTAGCCAGCTCCTCGCCCAAATTGAAACAGGGGCCATGGGGCACTTATAGGGTCAGGAGCGTTTTAGTAAGCTCCTGGTCCCATCTTTTAAACAAGGTAGGGAGCACTTTTTTTTTTATATAGGTGTGAAAATTTTACTGCACTTGTCAAAAAATGCAGGCTATTAAATGGAGGATGTTCAGTTTAACTCAACAGCCTGAAAACTCTTTTTCCCCCCTTCCCCATAGAAAATGAATGGGATTCCTTCACTGTATCTCAATTTCACAAACATTGGTAAGTGAATTGCATTTTGTGCATTCAAGATAGGGGCATATGAGTTTGTCCGAGTCTTGACTTCCAAAGGAAGAGAATGGTTTTGCTAAAGTGGGTACACTTTACGACTTGACATGAGGTCGAGATTGGTGTTTAAAGGGAATGACTGACAAGAGGAGAAAAAGGCGCAATTGTCCCTCAGGACACTCTCTTACCTGACTCACTGGCCCACTTTTAACTGCACCTCACCAGAGTTGTGTTGTTCAAGCGAGATACTGTATAAAATTTATAGAATAGGAAGCTCTGGGATCAAATGTGCACCATACTTTGTAACTTCTACTCTTGGTCTTTTACTCCCTCCCACGCCTGCCTCATTTGGTTCTGCTCTTTTGAATTACCTGGCCCACCTGTGAGAGGAGAGTGCCTTCATGTCTATGTGGTAGAGAATAGATAATAATTGGGAAGGTCATTTGCTGAGACAGACAATTTAATAATGTTCTGTGCAACTTCACAGATATTGCAACTATTGTCATGGTATGGACATGCTTATCCATGCTCCCTGTCTATACTGTTGTGTTTCTGACCAGTTACCTTTTCTGTATATCTATATATCAATATCTGTACCTATCTATCTGTCAGTATATCTCTTTGGTTACCTGTCTTGCCCTTCCTGTCTATATCTATGTGTGATGATGACCGGAGGGCTTATAAAGTTGCACTTTGGGCCATTAACTTATTTTATCCCTTTGTCAAAGGTGGCCAGCCACCTCCTGGGTGTTTAAAATAGATGCACATAGTGGTACATAAAACATCTCTACTAGAGTTATTTAATGAAATGTCATTCTTTGGAATGTATATATTCTTTAAAACAGTGTGCATTATGGTAGACATACTTGTTAGAACAAGTAAAAGACTTCTACTACACTGCATTTGTTATCGCATTACTATCATCGGAAATGTTTTAAGTGCTTTTACTTTAGACCATGATGTTCTGCACTGCTGCTTCTGCAGCTAAATCAAGCAGATGATGGTTCATATCAAGAAATTGATTTAGCAATACAAATGGGAGCTCTTTTACATAAGCCTCACATCCAATCTTTTAATGGGCAATTCCAAATAGTTATCAAGTGACTCAGTCATAATGTTTATATATATATATATATATATATATATATATATATATATATATATATATATATACTAATCCAAGGTACTTGCACTCAGCGTAACATCCGTCATAAATCCTTCGAAGTGCCTGGGTGCAGTTCTCATCCAAATAAACAAGGTCCAAAAAAGTGTGTCGAGGATGCACTCACAGGTCTTAGCAATATCAAATTTAATGATTAAAAATAACCAACAACACGACGTTTCAGGCTAGCAAGCCTTTTGTCAAGTGTCATCAACAGTGTGAAACAAACATATAAATACACCCCCAATCAATCACTTACCAGCCGCAGCTGCAGAGACCTGCTCCACTAACATAAAGAAGCGCGGTTTCCAGCTTCCGGAAATCAAGGGAAAAGAAGCTTGCGTGTCACCGTGTGTTTCAACTACACCAGCGTCTCCACGACAACGGTGAGGTCGGCTGAGTCTATAGGGGCGTGTCTACACCAACCCACAGCAAAACATGTCACTAAGAAATGCTGTGGGGATAACGTGCAAGGGTAAACATCGCATCTAGTGCGAATGCCCCAAACATCACCGCAGTGCCACACACATAGGAGGGCATTACCCATATGTGTGTCAGTGTCAGTGATCAATGAGCAAGATATTTACAATAATAGTTGTATCAATGTATATGCGACACCTACCCAACAAAACTATTATATAGACACAAACGTCCACCTGAGATAGAATATGACCCTACTACGTAAATAACCAAAAGAGGGCAAATAAGAGCCGCTCCATGTCACTATGTAAAGAGAGGAATAATCTACTCATACCACCACAGAAATGAGTAATTATATTAATATTCATGAGAGTAGGCCAACGGGTCCAAGGGTATCCCAGGTGCACGTAATGTGTGTTGTGTGTATGTTGAACCAAAGGCAATATAAACTAAAATAAGTCTACATATATAACAAAAACCACCAGAATAAGTGAGAACATATGATGAAGAAACATAATAAAAACTATATAAAGGATATACCACGTAAAAGAAAACAAAACCAGACGAGGAAAAAAAATGAATAAGAAAAGAAAAAAATGAAAAAGTAAAAAAACAAAATATACAAAATGTACAGTCTGCATACACAGACTAAACCACATAACAAACCGTGGAAGACCATCACCAAAGTAAAGAGCGAGGAAAACCAAGAAACTCAAAGAAAGACATAACGAGGCTTAATAATCTCCTAATGTATAGATGTGGCAATCCTGTGTAGCATCAGGATCACCCCACCAGAAATAGGCACCAACCCTAACCACAACTCAAGGTGTATTATTAATGCTGAACGTATTTCTACGACCGTAAGGTAATAATTAGATGTTGACGCTACAGTATATGCTCAGAAACCAGTCTGTCCGAAAAAGTCAGCCAATGAGGCGATCAAGGAGACCCAATATAGAGGCACAGTCCATGTTACAAGTTCTTTATACAAGCCAGAGTTTCCAGGTAATGGAGATCCTATGTTCTGGACGGCAGAAAAGAGTTGTACAGTAGTTGTTCGTTCAGACCCCGTGGTGACACTGTGTCTAATGTGAAGATCCATCTACATTCTCGTTGGAGTAACATTCTTGCCCTATCGCCGCCTCTTGATAGGGGGGGTATATGGTCAATCGCGATGAATCTCAATTGTGCTAATGAGTGACGTTTCTCATAGAAGTGTTTGGCCACGGGTTTGTCTGTGACTTTATCCCGATATGCTGTGCGTATGGACGATCTATGTCCCCTAATCCGGTCGCATACAGTCATAGTTGTTTTCCCCACATATGATAGGCCACAGGGACATGTTAACAAATATACGACAAATTCTGTTGTGCATGTAATACGATGGTTAATTCTATATTGTCGTCCTGTGTGTGGATGTGAAAAATGGGTACCAGATGTCATGTGCGAGCAGGTTACACACCCCAAGAAGCACCGGTAACAGCCCATTCGTTGATATTGACTGTTATCTGTATAACAGTGTCTCGGATCTGATCTGACAAGTCTGTCACGTAAATTCATGCCTCTTTTATAGCACACCATGGGAGGTTGATCTACTATTCGAGGTAAGTTTTTATCCTCTGCTATGATGTTCCAATTCTGTGTAATAGCATCTTTTACAGCTGGAGACGCTACGTGAAATCTAGTTGGAAAGACTACCCGAGGTTGTTTAATGTGTTTCTGTTGTTGCTGTTGGTATTTAAGAGCTTTAGATAATGCGCACTGTACTGACTCGCGCTGGTAGCCTCTATCATAGAATCTTACGGCCATTTGATCCAATTGTTGTTTCATCCTTATAGGGTCGGAATTATTTCGAATGACTCTGAGAAATTGTGAGTAAGGTAATGCTTTCTTTAGAGATGCTGGATGGAAACTATTAGCGTGCAATATGGTATTCCGGTCAGTGGGTTTCCTGAATAGAGTATACCCTAATTTGTCTTGGTTTCTGTAAACTAGTACGTCCAAGAATTGTATCTGATCTACTGAGTATTCCATCGTGAAACGGATAGTCGATGGTAGTCGATTAAGGTTAGCCACCATCTCTTGTAGTTCCCCTGCCGTAGATGTCCACAGGAAGAATATGTCATCAACAAATCGATTGTAGAGAGAGATATGTGCCCCATATTTCGATAGGATGTATTCCATTTCATATACATACATATACATGTTTGCATACGTTGGTGCCATCGCTGCTCCCATAGAGGTACCTGATGTCTGCATATAATAGTGCTTCTCAAATTTAAAGAAATTATTCGATAGGCAGAACTTGAGCATCTGACACAAAAAATCAATCGGGGGTCCTTTATAGAAGGTTGACTGATCAAGGAGTGTCCTCACCGCCTCCACTCCCTGCTCGTGGGGTATCACAGTGTATAGACTAGAGACGTCCATGGTCACCAATAGTATCTCTGTGGTTGGAAGTGTAGTATTAATGAGTTTTGTCACAAAGTCAGGTGTATCCTTTACACATGTCGACAACTGGAGGGCTGTATTTTTGAGATGGAAATCAAGCCACTGGGTAATCGGTTCCAACAAACTTCCTTTGGCAGATACAATTGGTCTCCCTGGTGGTTTCTCGGGGTTTTTATGGATCTTCGGAAGAGTATACATAACTGGACACACAGGGAATTTTTGCTGCAAGAATTGATAGGTATTTTCGTCGATATACGTACGATGTTGAGCATCGGTCAGACGATGTGTGATCTCCTCTTGAATTTTTATAGTGGGGTAAGACATAACCAGTTTGTAGGTCTCATTGTCTTGAAGTTGGCGCAAGATCTCCAAACGATAATCCGCGTAATTCTGTATAACTATTGCCCCGCCTTTGTCAGCTGGGCGTATCACGATCTGGGGATCTTTTGCTAGAGCTTGAAGTGCAGCTGTTTCTTCTTTACTTAAATTATACTTTTTCGGCGGGGGTCCTTTGCATATTTTTCGGATATGTCTTCCCGTTATCTGCGTATATGTTTTTAGAGCCATATTCTTCGTATATCGGTCGAATTGACTTTTCAATTTAAAAGGAGCAACTGGGGCGTCCTGTGTAGGGGAATGATGAAAAAATTCTTTCAGTCTTAGCGATCTGTTGAACTTATATAGATCTACTTCTTGTTCAAAGAGGTTAGGGAGATTAGTAGGTACGAAGGATAACCCTTTAGATAAAAGACTCTTCTCTGCTAAGGATAAAGGTCTGTCCGAAAGATTAAAGACAGATTCTACTGTTTGGAGATCGGAGGTTTGCCTCTTAATGGTGTGTATTTTGGTCTTCTGGCTTCGTCTGGTGTGTGGTCTCTTCCGCGATCTCTTTGTGCTCTGGTTAGCACACCTAGAGTAGGCCAATCTGCATGTTTCATTTGTTCTAAAAAAGGTACTCCTTGCTTCTCACGTTGTATCAATACTTCCCCATCTGAGGCCGAATCGCCTGAGGACAAATCTATTGTGGTCACAGCTGGTTTTTTAATTCTCATCCGTTCTCTCCTTTCCCCTCGGTTTTGAAATTCTGAATTACGTCCACTTAACCATTGGTAAACATTATGGTAATGGTAGTCATTGTTTACCTGAGTCATTTTCTGTCTTTTGAATCTAATGATCTCGTTTTTATACTGGAGAACTTCTTCCTGTAATTTATGCATCATATCAGTGGCTGGGGTAGAGGTGAGTGTGGTAGATTTCGCAGTTTGTAAATCCACTAATCCACGGCAGGGGAACTACAAGAGATGGTGGCTAACCTTAATCGACTACCATCGACTATCCGTTTCACGATGGAATACTCAGTAGATCAGATACAATTCTTGGCCGTACTAGTTTACAGAAACCAAGACAAATTAGGGTATACTCTATTCAGGAAACCCACTGACCGGAATACCATATTGCACGCTAATAGTTTCCATCCAGCATCTCTAAAGAAAGCATTACCTTACTCACAATTTCTCAGAGTCATTCGAAATAATTCCGACCCTATAAGGATGAAACAACAATTGGATCAAATGGCCGTAAGATTCTATGATAGAGGCTACCAGCGCGAGTCAGTACAGTGCGCATTATCTAAAGCTCTTAAATACCAACAGCAACAACAGAAACACATTAAACAACCTCGGGTAGTCTTTCCAACTAGATTTCACGTAGCATCTCCAGCTGTAAAAGATGCTATTACACAGAATTGGAACATCATAGCAGAGGATAAAAACTTACCTCGAATAGTAGATCAACCTCCCATGGTGTGCTATAAAAGAGGCATGAATTTACGTGACAGACTTGTCAGATCAGATCCGAGACACTGTTATACAGATAACAGTCAATATCAACGAATGGGCTGTTACCGGTGCTTGGGGTGTGTAACCTGCTCGCACATGACATCTGGTACCCATTTTTCACATCCACACACAGGACGACAATATAGAATTAACCATCGTATTACATGCACAACAGAATTTGTCGTATATTTGTTAACATGTCCCTGTGGCCTATCATATGTGGGGAAAACAACTATGACTCATTGATCTTTTCTTTGAGTTCAGTGGTGTCTCGGGTGGATCACCAGGTGTGTACTAATTTACATACTTTATATTTCCCCCAATTAATTCTTATGGTTTTATCTTTTGATCTATATACCTGATATTGTGTCCATTTTTATTATACTCAGTGTGTGTGTCATTTGTATCCCCACCATTCGTATAGCTTCGGTCCATTTTTATATGTTTGTATTATCTATTCAATTTATATTATTTTATGTACTCTGTATCACTCTTTTGTGGTTTATTCATTCAATTATTTTTTGACTATATTTTGTGCCTATACAGCGCTGTCTTCCCCTTTCTTCACCTATTTCCTCCTGTTTCTCTTGCAGTGAGTGGTTCACTGCGAGGTAAATAAGACCAGCGGCTACCTAATTATTCAATATATCTTTTATTAGTTTATAGTAGTGCACTCCCCGGGTCACGCCAGAAGACCTGTTATGGGAATATTCCAAGCTCCGTTTCAGTAGTTATCTACGTTTGGGTTTGTATATTATTTAAATCTACACATTTTTATCCTAGGCGCTTTGTTCTCATACTTCCTTTGGGTTGTATATATTTTCTTTCATATATATATATATATATATATTTACATTAATTTGCCTATCTTTATAAATACCTAAATATATTTTTGTCTAAAAAATACAGTTGCTTTCATGCAAAGTTGTTAATTTCATCCAATTTATAACATCAACATGTAGATGTATTTAATTTTTTCATTTTCATAGATAAATGTACAAATGATGTCACGTGATGTTAAAGGATACAGAACAAACAAAATGCACATGACAGTTGTAGCCTCGACTATCAGGATGTATCTTACCATAAACAGAAACCACATGTAGTGGGTAGAAAAGGCCACAGCCATTTTATTTATTATAAACGTCATTGCCTCCAAACTTAAAACATAACACATCATAACATCAGAGGTAAGTATACAGTAATAGGCAATGACAAGGCCCACAATTATCAGATATGTCATAATTGACAAGTAACACATGATTAACCATAACTTTATTTTCATAGTTAACATAATAACATATGAACCACTTGCTCCCCAGGGGTCCCAATATCCACCAAAATCCACTGCCTGGCAGCACCTTCTGCCCAGCCCATCATTAGGCTAAGAGCCCCCATCTTGGCTCAAAACCTCTCTGTTATACAGTTCGGCTATGGCTGCCTCCTGATTATCAAGCCACAGACCCCCCTAAGGAGCAAGTTACCGCCCGGCTGTGACAATGCATGTTCCAAAACTCCAATCCCGTGCATTGCTGCATCTGCAAAAGAGAAAACAAGTGGCAGAAACCAAAATACCAAATACACAACTTATAACCCTAAGTTAGGGAGGGAGGGCAACCCCACAACCCCATCTCTACCCCTAAAACTCTAACACCAATAGAAACAGCCTTGCTACAGCACAAGCTGTCAAGGCCCTCCTTCACCTAGGAATTTCCGTGGGCTGAAATATATCACTTGATTAATATAATTGGTATGTAGGTTAACTGAGGTAAAATTAACAATTACAGTATTTACGCAAATCTAATATGCCATTGAATGTAATACACACTTTAAATTTTGACACCTTGAAGGAGAAACAAATTTTCGCTGGAGAATGTAATGTGCATTTGTACAAGAAGTATTTTTTTTAAAACAATCAATGTATGTTACCAACTTACGATAGTTTTATTATTTTATTATAAATTACATGCCTATACAACAATATTATGGCAAGTAAGAGAGGGTAGAACGCATGCGCAGTTTGTCTTTATTGCATTGTGTTTTTCTTTTTGTTAATCGCAACATTTTTTTATTTTTTTATTAAGTTAGAACATTAAAGATACGCAAATATAGTGCGGCATCGTTTTGTCTAATCAATATTAGATTTTTCAAATACGTAATCTAAAATGATATTCAAGTTAAGGTAATGCTTGTGAATCATGTTTAGTTTGGAAAACCTGCAGATGAGATTATTTTCTGGGGCATTGAATACCTAACTTTTAATGCAAATGGCAATGTCCCATTTAGTCAGTGACCTAACAGATATTTTACATAGATTGCTGTGTATCACTAGCAACATTACATTTCCAGGGAAACTGAAGCTTTTTTAACACATACATGATGATAGAATAGTTTTTTAAAACATACCTAGAATTTTGTGTAAGGGGTGGATATACATAAAATGAAAACAAGCAACAACACAATATTCAAAGTGTAGCTACATTCAAACAAATACATATGAAGGGAAGGTTTCATCTTAATTGCACTGCATTACAGCAACACACTTTAAAAAATATAGCAATACCAATGGCACAGTATACCAAGTCCCTAGATTCAGAGATGGAAATCGGCAACTGGGTAATCCCTTTTTATGGCAATGTGTGATCAATCAGGTCATGTTTTTGTAAGGGCAATGGGCAATCATTTTAAAATACATCCTATAATATAAATATGGTGTGCTCTTTAATTCCATTATGTACTTGTGCCCCTAGATACTAAGTTCTTCTCACAGACAATTCTAAGAGTACTTTTATTTTTTGGGGGGAGAAGGGGAGCTTGTTGCAACAAATAACTTCTTTAAATTATTTAGATAATCTTCCATAGCTCCTAACATGCCCCAGTAACATGCCAGGGGTGTGGCTTAAAAGAGGGAGTGTCCCAGTGAATTGGGACACCAGATGAAGAATTCGGAACAGCTGGATAGCCGTCTGAATTAGGACTCCAGTATAGTTGGAGGACATGTTATTGTATATTAAATGTAAGAAAATAGACATTTACTACAACTATGCATCATGACATATAATGTAGCATGAATTTGTTTTGTAATATGGTAGGAATTTAATGTAATATAAAAAAAAAGCAAATGTGGTTTTTCAGAACACACATAAATGATACTACAGATTTTAGTAAAGGTTCTGTAGTAGCAAGGTTCCCATATTGGCTTTGTCATGTGAGGCATATGAGTGTTGTGATTTATCTTAGGGTTTATATGCTCCAGAAGAGGAGCGAGCAGGCTTTCGCAAGACTGCCCTTTTTTTCGGGAGCTGGCACACACTGCTCGTTTAGATTGGATTTATATATCAGCTCACAAGGACCAGTTTTTTGGATGTATTTACATCTGAATGCAGGAAGGGGTTAATCATGGTTAATAGAATCTTGTCATGACAATAAAAAGACAATAAAAAAATAAAAGTGCAAAGTAAGGGAAAATTATTTATAAACGCAAGTTAGAGAAACAAATCCAAATGAAAGAATAGACATACACCCTAGCAAATAAATAATTAAAGGAGTAAGCCATCATTATGCCTTGAGCTTTAGTTAAGCTGTGATTTAAAGTTTAACAGAACTGGTGCAGATACTTTTGCAATATCTATTGTTGTCATGTGACATTTATGTTACTTATTTTTCCATGCAGCTACACTGTGCAGATTTTAATTATTTATCTTGGCAGTGTTGTTAGCCACAAAGTCAGTAGAGCGTTACTGAACATATCTATAAATCTCAGTCAACAGACCTGTAATCACTGATTACAGTGCTTGGAGTATATGTAGGCTGTCCGAGGCATCCTTCAAACATAGCCTTGTACAGCTCTTTCACCCTTAATGTGAGTGCTTGCCAGGCTTACATTGTAATAATGAATGAACATTCTCTCTCATAAGAAATCTATTTGCAACTGTTGCCATATTTATTTTAGATGGAACTTGATCATTTCAGTCACATTAGTTACATCTCATTACCATGCTGCAGCCTGGTGAAGAGGGAAGATAAAGGGATGTATGTAAAATCACCGGTGACTAGTATTGTTACCAATAATGTATTATAGGGACCAAATTACACCTCTCATTATGCAATCAGGATGTGAAAAGCCAGTTTGGAATTCTGTTGTCATTTAACCTCTTTAACTAATAATAATATAGTATATGTTTTGTTATTGTTTAAATCGCAACAGCTACAACAGTATTGTAAATGAAGTTCTATATGAAGAGGATGTTTGTTTATGTGATAATAGGTACCACTTGTATGGACAACACTTCGAAAGACTGTCAGTGGGCAGTGACCTGTATTCTACTTTAACAAAAAAACAGTGTTTGTAGTTTCCTGAGGGTTCCATATTAGTTTGTCTGCCAAAATTAAGTTGTTTAATACAGTTTAAATTATTTGGTAGATAAAATGTGTTGGCACTTTATTAGTGAGGAATAATAGTATAGAGGGAGTTCTATAAAAAGGCAACTTTTTAAAATAATGAAGCAATCACCATGGGAGCCAATGCAATGTTCCTGCTGATTTATCCAGTTTAGTAGCCCAGCCCGATGAATGTTCTCAGTCTTCAAATAGTCACTCACATCTTCAGAAAAGCTTACAATTCATCCTTCTAAAATGCCCATTAAGCAAGAGCCACCCAACTGTCACTGTCCATCAATAAATTACTGTTGCCATTACCTTCTCTTCCTGCTTTTTATTTACGTGTCTCCTGTCCCTGTTGATTGTAAGATTGTAGAAATAATATACCAAGTACACTCCAGGACTATCCACAAGTGACTAAGTCACTTATTAAATCCATGTGAGCTGTTAAATGCAAAAATAGACATTTCATGAAGGAGGTATAATTTGTCAACGTGTGATTGTAGGGTCTGAGAATAAAGGTAAAACAGAAGAAAAAGACTAGCACGTTCTCTGTGTCCAAGCAGCACCAGCCTATGTGTTTCTCTGCAAACACACGTGAACAATAAACAATAAAATAAACAAAGTAGGGTGGTAGGTGCGCTAATTGACTTTCACCAATGTGATATAAATAAAAGGAAATATGATAATTGCCTTGTAAGATGGTTCACTACTACAGGTCGATGTTTCTATTTGTCTCAAAAGACAGAGAAACACAGACCATAGTGTAGTACAATCGAAATATATGGAGTGTTATATTAATTGTAAGCCAATGCACTCACAAACTGATAAAAGAAGATAGCTTATCTGGTAATCCTCATGCAGTCTTCTTATTCCTCATTCAGCAAATATACAGCAGAATAGTGGAGGAATATAAGGAGAAACAGTGAGTATATAGTAGAGTACAAAATGTTAATGTAAAAAGTAGTAGCTTATACTCGGTCTGTCTCAGTTGTTCTAATATACTCTGTATTTACAGTTTTTTTGCACTATACCAAGTGCTGTGTCATTTATTTGGATATAAGAAATATAAATGTTAATGTAATATAATAACCATTGTAATCTTCAATGAACTTCTACCACACCACAAATTACTAGCTAAAAGAACACAATAACATCAGTCATCATGCTTGGATTATCATTCGATATGAATAATGACTCACTACTAATAAAACATTTCCATCTTACAGGTGGAAGAATGGATATTCCATATTTCTGGGATAGGCCTTGTGTCAGAACCAATGGAATAAACAAGCATACGTTCCTGTGTTGGAATTATATCCTCTGTCATAATTTCCTTAAAAAATCCCACTGATGAACATGTTCTCATTGATGTGATTCTAACCGGTAATGTATTCTAATAACAATTTAGCAATAAAAAATTCAATTATTTTAAAATTGCTTTGGATTAATTTAATTACAAACCGTGCCCCAATGTAGCTAAAGGTTAGGCATAAACTAATGAGACAGTATAAAAGAACATGCTTCACTGTTTAATAATGATGAATATCTCAATAAACGCACTGCATAAAATCGTAATAGAAAATAATAGCCAAGGTATTAAACCAAAAAAGGCTAATCTTTAACATTTGAGCCCTTAGGGGTTAAAGGACATTTTGGCAGCATTAGTATGTAGCTCAAGATTTACCATGACTCTTAATTGTATTTTCTATCTACTTGTCTTCAAAGAAGAATTGTATATCAATGCAATACCATGGATAATGCAATATACTGATTTACAAGCATACAATTATCCTTAGTCGCCATTTCGTTTTTATAGCATTGAATTGTGTGCCTGTGCCGACATATAGAGTAAAACGTAAAACTTAAATTAATTATATTGTGATGCATTTATTTTAGTTTATGGTGTCATTTATGACACTCCATTTCCTATGGAGGCTGACATTTGTAAATAAGCCTTCTGTTTCTGAAACAGAACAAACTGTTCCATGTCTTTATCTTATGTCTTGAGCCTTCACATCAATGGTAAGGATTAAAACAAGATTGTATGTCTTCAGAAAGAGTAAAAGTTTGATGTGCTTTTGAATCCCAATGTTAGTTTTAGTAGCGTGATTCGTATGTCTAAAAATAATGGATAATAGATATACACATTGTGGATTCATCTACTTTCTTGTAGAATAAATTCAACTGTGCTACCAAAAGATATCCTGCTTTCCGCTTCTGGCTTACTCCCCATCCCGTTGCAGTCGCTACGGCACCTATATGAGCCAAAGTTAGTGTATAATAGCGATGTATATCTTTGCCTAAAAAAATATTTTCCTGTTTCTAACCTCACTATTATTGGCTCCAGCTAGGATTAAAAAACACTTAAAAACAAGCAAGATTTTTTTTTAAACTGTGCCAAAACATGTTTATTTTTATTTTGCCATTATTTAGGCCTCAGTGATAAATAACATTTCACATGAGAACTGATTATAAACAAAACAAAATAAGATTCATATTAAACATTAAAGTGAACCTTCTCAGATTTAGACAGGTGAACATTAACTTAGTAAGGCAAATGGTATTTACCTTGTCCCCATAGGATTGTATCATGTTCACATGCAAAATTCATAAGGTTGATTTTAGGAAATGTTTGTGCTGTTATGCAGGTGCATCTGCTCCACAGCCACAGAGACAAAACAGATTAGATGCAGTTAGAAAAGTAATTTGTGTGGTGTTCAAATAATTCAAGGGTATGTAGACAGGACCAAAGCTCACAGTGTTTTTTTCACTTAAATTGTCTGACTGATCAATACTGAATGGGTGAAGGACAATCTCTATGGTCATTTGTACAATTCTAAGTGTTTTGAGCCACTTTGAATAGACCCTATGTAAAATGGTTAGTGTGTGAAAAATAATTATTTGGTTAGCTGACCAAAGTGTTTGGAAGCACTTATAACTGTTAAGAATCAGTCAGCTTTTTTGATATGATTGTGTGTTTTTTTTATTTTTATTAATGGGTTGTATTATGAGTTAAGTAGAGTTTATTATCCCTCAGCACATAAGACCTGGAAGCATGGGGGAACCTAATTTTACATTTCTTAAAATTAACATAATATGTAGGAAATTTTGTATGCTCTGTTCATTAATGTAATCCTGTTTTTATGTAACAAATGAAGTTTAAACACATCATAGTCATCATTATCACATTTACTTTTTAAATGCTGAAATTAGGTTTTTGTTAAAGGAACACCATCAAGTAAATATTATGAATGTAGTGCAGGGATCTCCGAACTGCAGCCCCCAGCCCTCCAGCCCACTTAGCTGACAGAGTATTATGGGAGATATAGGCAGAGGCATCACTAGGGTTGGTGTCACCTGGTGCAGTAACTCATAGAAACATAGAAACATAGAATGTGTCGGCAGATAAGAACCATTCGGTCCATCTAGTCTGGCCAATTTTTTTTTGAGTACTTTTATTAGTCCCCCGTTCCCGGTCTTTTAGCAAGGATAGCCTTGTGTCTATCCCACGCATGCTTAAAATCCTTGACTGTGTTTACCTCTACCACTTCTGCTGGAAGGCTATTCCATACATCCACTACCCTCTCAGTAAAGTAATACTGCCTGATATTACTTTTAAATCGTTGCCCCTCTAATTTAAGACTATGTCCTCTAGTTGTGGTAGTTTTTCTTCTTTTAAATATACTCTCTTCCTTTACTGTGTTCCCTTTATGTATTTAAATGTTTCTATCATATCCCCCCTGTTACGTCTTTCCTCCAAGCTATACATGTTAAGATGCTTTAACCTTTCCTGGTAAGTTTTATGCTTCAACCCATGAACCAGTTTAGTAGCCCTTCTCTGAACTCTCTCCAAAGTATCAATATCCTTCTGGAGATACGATCTCCAGTACTGCGTACAATACTCCAAGTGAGGTCTCACCAGTGCTCTATACAATGGCATGAGCCTAAATCCCTTGCCTCAGATGTTGAGGTTAGGACTGTACCAAATAGTCTATATTCTGCTTTTGGGTTTTTACGCCCAAGGTGCATAATCTTGCACTTGTCCAGATTAAATGTCAGTTGCCACTGCTCTGACCATTTTTCTAGTTTAGCTAAATCATTTGCCATTTGGCTTATCCCTCCATGAATATCAACCCTGCTGCAAATCTTTGTATCATCAGCAAAAAGACATACTTTGCCAACAAGACCTTCTGCAATATCGCTAATAAAAATATTAAAGAGAATGGGTCCAAGAACAGATCCCTGAGGTACCCCAAAGTTATTAAAAGAACTTAGTGGTGTACTAGCAAAACCGTTAACAGATTTATTTAACCAATCCTTGTTAACGGGTGTAGTTCCAGAAGATTGGAAATTAGCTAATGTTGTGCCCATTCACAAGAAAGGTAGTAGGGAGGAGGCGGGCAACTATAGACCAGTAAGTCTTACTTCAGTAGTGGGGAAAATAATGGAAACCTTGTTAAAGAAAAGGATTGTTGAACATCTAAAGTCGCTTGGAATTCAAGATCAGAGACAGCATGGGTTTACTTCAGGGAGATCATGCCAAACTAATCTTATTGATTTTTTTGATTGGGTGACTAAAATAATAGATCAGGGTGGTGCAGTAGACATTGCTTACCTAGATTTCAGTAAGGCTTTTGACACTGTCGCACATAGAAGGCTTATCAATAAATTGAAATTTGAGTTTGGATTTCAATATTGTTGAATGCATTAGACAATGGCTGAGTGACAGGCAACAGAAGGTTGTAGTCAATGGGGTATATTCGATGCAATGTCTTGTTACTAGTGGGGTACCTCAGGGATCTGTACTTGGACCCATTCTCTTTAATATTTTTATTAGCGATATTGCAGAAGGTCTTATTGGCAAAGTATGTATTTTTGCTGATGATACAAAGATTTGCAGCAGCGTTGATATTCATGGAGGGATAAGCCAAATAGCAAATGCTTTAGCTAAACTAGAAAAATGGTCAGAGGATAAAACTTACCAGCAAAGGTTAAAGCATCTTAACATGTATAGCTTGGAGGAAAGACGTAACAGGGGGGATATGATAGAAACATTTAAAAGAAGAAAAACTACCACAACTAGAGGACATAGTCTTAAATTAGAGGGGCAATGATTTAAAAGTAATATCAGGAAGTATTACTTTACTGAGAGGGTAGTGGATGTATGGAATAGCCTTCCAGCAGAAGTGGTAGAGGTAAACACAGTCAAGGATTTTAAGCATGCGTGGGATAGACACAAGGGTATCCTAGCTAGGAGACCGGGAACGGGGGACTAATAAAAGTACTAAAAAAAAAGACTAGATGGACCGAATGGTTCTTATCTGCCGACACATTCTATGTTTCTATGTTTCTAGAACTTTACTGTATTACAGTATATTTATTTTATTTTCTCCTGTACATGCGCCTCTGCTCTGGTGTTTTTATGTTTTGAAGTGCCCGAGGAGCACTTATCTGAGAGCTGCAGTACTTGAGGGAAATAATGTTTTATATTGTTATTCACCGTTTTCACCTGTGTTAATGTTTTCTGTATCACTACTTGCATATAGTGATAGCAGAATTGAAAGATAATATATAGAGTAAGAGAAAAACTGTATCTATGCTAACACCTGTTGATGACATCATCTTAAGACTTAATTTGCTAACAAACTATTGCAATGGGAATGTTTAATTTGCATAATACACCATATGGTGATGTCATAAGCCAGAGATTGCACAGGCATTTAAAATGTGTTTTTCTTTTCATCTATGGATTCCCTTGTTATTCTGTAAACACAATGTGTAGATCATTTGTTATTATATACGTTCACAGTGCAAGCTATGTTTATGTGACCTTAAAATAGGCAGTTTAATAAGTAATAAGACTGTCTTTGATTATGTGTGATTAATACTAAGAATAATGGTCACCCTCTCCCTTTGTTGAAATATTGAATAATTTAAAAAAAATGAAAAGTGCATATTAAAAATAATGGTGTCAGTGCATGTTTGACATATAAACCTCGGGTTTTCTATGAATTAATACATTTTATTTTACATATCAGAATTACAAAATGCCAATCTGCTTTATTAATCCTTGTTATAACAGCACCACCTTTATCAAAAAGTTAAAATGTGATTCTTTTTTTCATACATACAGAAATAGAACTGTAGTTAAACATTTATTTCCATTTTAATATGCCTTAGTACACACAGATTATTTTCATAGTGTTTTATTATACTAAGGTCAGTGACAAACAATACTGATACTTAATACGATTTCCAGGTTGAAACCTCAAATTATTTCAGGCATGACAAGGAAAGTGATTAAAAATGCAAAAGAGAAAAGAAAGGGAAGGGAAATGCTGTCACCTCCTATTTGAGAGTATACTTTGAAGAACATTCATCCGTGAAGTACTTTTGTTAGAAAGGGCCTTTGATCAAATTTCAACCATCAGTACATTTATTTCCTTGAATTTGACATTGAAGTATACAAATATTTTTCCTTTTTTTGTTATATATTTCAGATCAAGCACAGACCATGCATCGTCTAAGTGCATCTGTTCTGCGCAATTCTATCAGTAAAAAGCCTGCTTTCTGTCTGCCCCTGAAGAAAACAAAAGGTACCTATTTTACATGCTTATGTTATGACATTTGTGTGACTTGAAACATAATGACTACACTACTGCATTTATAAAACTTTCTTTTCAGGGGATGTACATTTTTGCATGAAGATAATATTTTGTAAAATCTAGTATTGTTTCCATAAATTAAATACATGACGGCCTTTGTTTTATTGTTTCATTATCATCGTGCATTGCAAACAACATCATGCATAAATGAGGATTCTATATAATGTTGTTTAATTGTTTCACAGCTAATGGAAAGTTAGAAAACATCAAAGTGTATTAGATAGAAATATGTTTGAATCAGAAAAGAAAATAGATAAATAAAATCATGAAAACACAGATTCTTATACTATGATATACTAGGACAAAGATAAGAAACTTTTGGCATAAGACACAGTCATGCGTAAAGCGCTACTAAACTCTTAGAAAAAAGAAGCAAAAAATCTATCAAAACAAAATAGTATAAATGTACTGAAATACACCATAAAATACACGAATATAGGGTATACAAATATATAAATGTATTAAATATAATAAAACAAACAAACACAAAACCACAACGTGGAAGGTGGGAATACAAAATACAGCTATACAGTGAAACACAATTAGCAGTATATATACGCTAGTAGCAAATACAAATCAATCAAAGGAGCATAAAAAAATAAAAACATTGATAATAAATAAATTGAAAGTAGATTATACACACCCAATAATCCACCTGAGACAATACTGGACTCAGAGCAGAGGTGTCGGGTTCGGTCCGGGTTGGTGAATCAGGGAGCACAGCGCAGGGATTACCACTGAGGGTGAAGGGCCACCAAACAATAAAGTCCAGAAAAAATGGTATCCGAGGAGTAGGCAAGAGAATGGTCAGGTACGTTCCAGAGGTCAGGGCAGGCAGAGAAGGGTCACAATCGATAGTCCAAGCTGGGGTCACAATCAGAGGAGAAGTCGACAATAAACAGGTGAGGTCCAGAAACAGGTCAATAGCCGGGAATTCAATAAGGAGGAGGAATCAGGAACTGTAGCAGGGATAGGAAAACTTCAGAGGGAACAATACGAAGTACTGCAGCTTGAAAACGAGCAAGCACTGAATGAACGGTGCCTGCCTTTTTTATAGCCTGCCTGTTACCTAGCTCTTCCCACCCCTCTCCAGGTGAGCACTACTTGCACCTGAGAAGCCTAGGGAGAGGGGCAGGACCAAGCTCCTGCCTCCTATACACTCCTCCTTGTTCTGCCCAATGAAGGTGCACTATTCGAGCGCAGGACACACCGCCTTGACGGTAGTCCAGTACTCGTGCCCGTGAATCGCGGGGTGCGAGTTACTACAGACCGGGGATGCGGCCTACCTCGCCCGGCCCTCCCGGCGCTTGGAGCGTAAGGGATCCTGCGGAAGGGACCGCGGCGGGCCCTGGACCCGACAAGGAGACTGTGAATACGAAGCAAAGAAGAGCCTGGCCAGGTCTTTTGCAAAAATCGAGGACGCCAAAAAGGGACGCGTTTCGTGAACTTCTTCAGCCTTTGGCATCCAGCATGTCCCAGGTGGATTACCTAACATTTAAATAGACCGCTTCCGGATATGATGAACGGTGGAACCCGGAAGTAAGACGGAATGACGCTCACGTCGTCTCCATGGCGACGCATCGGAGCCACATAGAGCCGGCATAGTGTGGTGTCGATCAGCGAATAGAGAGGACGTCAGCACCATTCCATCATACTTATGGGTTCCACCATTCATCATATCCGGAAGCGGTCTATTTAAACGTTAGGTAATACACCTGGGACATGCTGCTTCGATTTTTGCGAAAGACCTGGCCAGGCTCTTTTTTGCTTCGGATTCACAGTCCCCTGCTCTGAGTCCAGTATTGTCTCAGGTGGATTATCGGGTGTGTATAATCTACTTTCAATTTATTTATTATCAATGTTTTTATTTTTCTTATGCTCCTTTGATTGATTTGTATTTGACCGTCTGCTGTGTAATGCTGCAAGAAATCACTCCATTTTGTGTTCAGCAACATCTCCTGAGTACAGGGATACCACCCATGTATAGATAGGTTCAGGGCCGGCCTTAAGTGTCCCAGCGCCCTGTGCGGGCTTCCCCCGTGGCGCCCCTAGTCTCCCCCTGTGGCGCCCCTAGTCTCCCCCCGTGGCGCCCCTAGTCTCCCCCCGTGGCGCCCCTAGTCTCCCCCCGTGGCGCCCCTAGTCTCCCCCCCCCTATGTATGTGTCCCTTCCCTCTTCCTTGCCACATCTGTCTCACTCTAACTCCCCCATACCTGTTTTCTCTCTCTCCCTCTGTTCTGTCTCTCTCCCCCCTCCCCCTGTTCTGTCTCTCCTCCCCCTGTTCTGTCCCCCCCGTTGTCTCTCCCCCCCCAGACACCCGTGTTCTGTCTCTCCCCCCCCAGACACCCGTGTTCTGTCTCTCTCTCCCCCCCGTTCTGTCTCTCTCCCCCTGTTCTGTCTCTCTCTCCCCCTCCTCCTGTTCTGTCTCTATCTCCCCCTGTTCTGTCTGTCTCTCTCTCCCCCTGTTCTGTCTGTCTCTCTCTCCCCTTGTTCTGTCTGTCTCTCTCTCCCCCTGTTCTGTCTGTCTCTCTCTCCCCTTGTTCTGTCTGTCTCTCTCTCTCCCCCTGTTCTGTCTCTCACTCCCCCCATTCTGTCTCTCTCTCCCCCCATTCTGTCTCTCTCTTTCTCTCTCCCCCCCTGTTCTGTCTCTCTCTCTCCCCCTCCCCTTGTTCTGTCTGACTCTCTCTCTCCTTGTTCTGTCTCTCTCTCCCCCTCCCCCTGTTCTGTCTGTCTCTCTCTCCCCTTTTTCAGTCTGCCTCTTCCCCCCCCCTCCCCTTGCTTGCAAATGTTGATCAGGGAGGGGGCGGAGCTAACCGGCTGAGCTGTGTAGCTCCGCCCCCACCCTGTGAAGCAGAGCAGCGTCTGCTTCACGGGGAGCTGTGGGCAGCAAAAGAAAGTGCTGCTCGGCTCCCCATGCTTAATGCAGGCATGGGGAGCCGAGCAGCACTTTCTTTTGCTGCCTGCAGCTCCCTGTGAAGCAGGAGCTTCTCTGCTTCACAGGGTAGGGGCGGAGCTACACCGCTCAGCCGGTTAGCTCTGCCCACTCCCCTACACAGCAGAACATGCCGAGCAGAGGGCTGGTGAGGGGGGATCTTTTGATCTCCCCCACCCAGTGCCTCTACCGGCATTTTTTTTTTTTACTTTTTTTTTTTTTAGCTGGCGGGCGGCGCCCCCTGGGGTGTTGCGCCCTGTGCGCTCGCACAGGTCGCACACCCCTAAGACCGGCTCTTGGTAGGTTATGTTATTTGGGGGCTAAAAGGCCACATTTGTGTGGTGCACATTTTGAATTTCACACTTGGAAATTTGACATGCTCTCAATCTGGGCCTATGTCCCATTTGGGACATATTTGAAGCCGGCCAGTGTATTTTACCGCCCACAAAACCATATATTTTTGAAAAACTCGACACCCTAGGGTATTTCAAATGGTGGTATTTTAACACTTTCCATGCACTAATTCTACCACCAGCGTTTGTCGAACTTTTGGGTAGTCATTTTTTTTCACATACATAGTACTTCAGGCATGAATTCACAGATCCTGTTAGGCGTCACTGACAAACTACACCTCAATATGTGTTCAGCAACATCTCCTGAGTACAGGGATACCACCCATGTATAGGTAGGTTATGTTATTTGGGGGCTAAAAGGCCACATTTGGGAGGTGCACATTTTGAATTTCACACTTGGAATTTTGACATGCTCTCAACCTGGGCCTATGTCCCATTTGGGACATATTTGAAGCCGGACAGTGTATTTTACCCCCACAACACCATATATTTTTGAAAACTAGACACCCTAGGGTATTTCAAATGGTGGTATTTTAACACTTTACATGCACTAATTCTACCACCAGCCTTTGTCGAACTTTTGGGTAGTAATTTTTTTTCCCATACATTGTACTTCAGGCATGAATTCACAGATGCTGTTATGTGTCACTGCCAAACAACACCACACTATGTGTTCAGCAACATCTCCCGAGTACAGGGATACCACCCATGCATACGTTTGTTGGGTTGTTTGGGGGCTAAAAGGCCACATTTGAAAGGAGCGCATTTCCAACGTAGAATTTTGACATGTAGTCAGACTGCGCCTGTGTTCCATTTGGGACATTTTTGAAGCTGGCCAATGTATTTTACCCCCATAAAACCATATAGTTTTGAAAACTAGGCTTTTATGTGTCACTGCCAAAAAACACCACACTATGTGTTCAGCAACATCTCCCGGGTACAGGGATACGACCCATGCATACGTTTGTTGGGTTGTTTGGGGGCTAAAAGGCCACATTTGAGAGGAGCCCATTTCCAACTTAGAATTTTGACATGTAGTCAGCCTGTGTTCCATTTGGGACATTTTTGAAGCTGGCCAATGTATTTTACCCCCATAAAACCATATAGTTTTGAAAACTAGACACCCTAGGGTATTTCAAATGGTAGTATTTTAAAACTTCTATTGCACTAATTCTACCACTAGCCTTTGTCAAACTTTTGGATAGTAATTTCTTTTCCCATACATTGTACTTCAGGCATGAATTCACAGATGCTTTTATGTGTCACTGCCAAAAAACACCACACTATGTGTTCAGCAACAACTCCCGGGTACAGGGATACCACCCATGTTGGGTTGTTGGGGGCTAAAAGGCCACATTTGAGAGGAGCCCATTTCCAACGTAGAATTTTGACATGTGTCAGCCTGCACCCATGTTCCATTTGGGGCATTTTAGTAGCCAGTCTATTCAATTTACCTTCATCAAACCATATGGTTTTGATAACTAGAAACCTAGGGTATTTTATTTGGTGTCCTTTCAGGAATTTGACGGAGCCATTTTGACACAAATTATTGCCAAACTTGATGTAACTATGCTATATTTTTATGGTTTACCAGTATTCCAGTTTTGTGTGGTATTGGCCAAAACATTCTACACACAAGCCTGGCAGAGAAGGACAGGAAGGGCAGTGGTAGATGGACTCTTTCCTTATGCCTCTTTTGTAGCACACTCTGCAGCGTTTTAGAGGTACTTGCTTATTGGCAGTTGGGGGATTTTTTTTAGGGAAATGCCTCTCACTCAGCCGGACAACATTTTCTGCTTGCAGGTTTGCAGGCGTAGGGGGCTGCTCCAAAAGAAAATGACTAAATGCTTTTATTTGGTAGTCTAAGAAGCTGTGTCTCTTCCCTGTACCTGCCTTGTTATATAAAATGTACGAATTGTACGTGGCAATTTGAGTTAAATAAATTGCCACCTTTTTATACCAGGAGTGGGTTTTTCGTTGGACTAGGTATGGTATAATGCGCTGGTCTGCAAGGTCCACTCCCCCCATGTGCCTGTTGTACTCCAGGAGACATCGTGGTTTTTTAATTTTTTTGTTTGTAGGCTTTATTCTTACTGATACTGTGCTTTCATCGTGGATTGTTGAAAGCATGTACACATCCTTTTTATCTGTGTACCTAAGGGCCAGTAGTTCATCCTGTCTTAAAGAGGATGATGTCCAACGTGTTTGCCTTGGGTAAACCAGCTGCTGGGGAAATCCTTTTCTATTTTTTCTGATTGTCCCACAGGCAAGAGTTTCCAAGCAGTAAAGATTTTTAAATAACTCAATGCTGGTGTAGTAATTGTCTACGTACAGGTCGTATCCCTTATTTAGTAATGGGAGGATGAGATCCCACACTATCTTTCCGTTTGTACCAATAGAGTCAGGGCACCCTGGTGGATCTAGATGGGAGTCTTTCCCCTGGTAAATGCGAAAGGCAAAAGTGTAGCCTGTGTTGCTTTCACAGAGTTTGTAGAATTTGATACCATATCTAGATCTTTTAGATGGTATATATTGCTTGAAAAGCAATCTGCCTTTAAATCGCATAAGTGATTCGTCTACACAGATTCTTTGGTCAGGCACATATATGTGAGAAAATGTTTGGGACAAGTTTGTTAGAAGGGGCCTTAGCTTATAGAGCCTGTCATAAGAGGGGTCATCTATTGGCAGACACTTAGTATTGTCACTGAAGTGGAGGAAGCGGAGAAGTATTTCAAATCTCTGCCTGGTCATAATAGGTGGGAAAAGCCGGGTGGACAATAATGGATGTTTGCTCCAATAGGAACGTATACTTGGCTTTTTAATAATTCCCATAACCAGCAATAGTGAATTTTTTTTTTTATCTCCACCAAGTCAGTGGAATGCCAGCTCTGATGCCTAGCATAATATGATGTAGGTTTTGCTGCCAAGTACTGTTGGGCATAAATATTTGTTTGCTCAACGATCAGCTCAAATAGTTGATCCGTGAGCAGCAGCTGCACAAATTGATGTGGTTCAGTACAAGTTAAGTTTTCTGTAATGCCAGGCGATGCCGTGAAAGTGGGTATGTCTGGTTGTAGACTTTTAGGTGGCACCCATGAAAGTTCTTCAGGGACTGGGTGCTTTCTTTGTGGGGTTTGCGGGCTGCCAGCAGATCCCGTACTACTGTCACTTTCCGAATCAATTATTGGCTCCATATCGGAGGCCGTTTCAGTCTCTGAACTGGATGCCAGAATGGCATAAGCCTCTTCCACGTTGTACATAAGGGGCATTTTTAAGACTGAACTATAACAATTTTTTTTTTTAAACTCCCAACCTAACTCCCACAAATCCCAACCAATTTCCCACCTAACTAACTAGTAAAATAAAAATTAATAAAATACTAACTAATAAAATACAATATTCCCACAAAAAGGGAGGGGGGGAATAAGTAGATCAGAGAAAATTTGGAAGACGCACAAATGAAATCACTATATCACACCAATAGCGGCTGCACAATGCCACTGGAAGGGTTTAATTAATAACAATTTGCTTTTAAAAAAGCTTTTAAATTAAAAAATGGGAGATTTTTTATTTTATTTTTATTTTAAATGGAAAAAAAGAAAAGAAAAGTAAAAGGGCACTGATCACAGTTGATCACTGTGATCAGAAACAGAAATGAAGGGGTTAACTTTAAGAAAAAGAAAAAATAATCTTTTATTTTAGCACTTAACCTCCTGGAACTCTATATATCTCTTACTGTCACTCTCAGTACCTCACGGTCGCAATGAGAGGTACTGAGGGTGACACAGTGACAAAGTCAATGTTTCAAAACATTGACTTGTCACATGGGCATCAGTGATCACTGTGATACGCTAATCACAGCGATCAGCTGACCCCACGTTCGCTCATTGGGTCCAGGAAGTAAGCCTCGGTTGCGAGGCAAAGTCCTGGACCCGGGAAGCCGCGAAAAGCATTGTGCACGGAGCACACCACTCGTTTACAGCCATGACGAGTCATAAGGTCGCGATCCCCGCGGCTCTTATGACGAGTTAACTCGTCATAAGGGCGGGAAGGGGTTATACTATTTTGTTTTGATTGATTTTTTGCTTCTGTAGCACTGTCTTTTCTTTTTTCTATGTATCTCTTCTTTTTCTCTTGCAGTGTTATTTCACTGTGAGTTCCATTCGACTAGCGGCTACCTAATCATTCTTTTATTACTTTATAATAGTTCACTCTCCGGCATATGCCAGAAGAATTCTTTACGGATAATCCTAATCCGTAAAGTTTGTATTTTACCTTTTTTTTTATCACAATTGTGTTCACCAATAGGCGCTCTGTATTTATACTTCCTTTGGGTCGTATATATTTCTTTTGCTACTAAACTCTTATCCATTCAAACCTCCATTATAGAAGAACAAGTGAAAAATATAAGGCTCCAAACCAGAACAAGAACTTGTAAAGTTTCTTGCATTTTTGAATCAGAATGATTGGGGGATCCAGCTCACTACTGAATACAGTCCCTTAGAAATAAATTTTTTAGATCTTACCATATATATGTCCTGGTTAACCATGGCAGCAGTTACGTATGGGTTAGCTCCACCCTCAAGGTAGGCAGGACAGAAAAAATAAAACTATAAGAGAGCCCCCACCCCCCGTCTCCTCAGTCGTTTTTCTGTCCTCATTGGTTGTTTCAGGATGAGGGCCTGTTTAGGCCCTTCTTTGCACATTTCTTTTTTCTTTTATTTAATTTTTCTACTCGCCTTCCGGGAAGTTCGGCCTCTTTCATCCTGAAGTCCGGTTCCTTACCCTCTGGAAGGTTACCTGGGAATCCCTATTCCTCTGTACACTTACTGCAAGTTGGTACTGGAGATGTGGCTGGATTATTGTTACTGTGCCTAGTGCTCATATTCCTACGTAAGCTTACTGCAAGTGGTACTGGAGATGTATTATTATTTGGGCAGAAGTCACATACCTGCTTTTTTGGGCTGACTGAGTTTTTTACCATGTTTGTTTTGTTTTTTCAGGTATTTTTTCTTCAAGTTCCTGCATTACTGTTAGGTTAGTTGATCTTGACCCCCCCCCCCCCCTTTTTTTTTTGTAAAACTACCTGGAGGCTTTTCCTTCCGTTTTTGGGGGAGTGGAACGTTTTATATGTTCCACTGCTCCCCATTTTTTGTCTTCTTGGGCTCCCTTAGGGTGGTGGAACGCTTCTGTGCTCCACACCTTTTTTACTTATCCCTTTTTCGGGATTTTCTCTGTGTTAGAAGGCATATGCGTTCCACACCATTATTATTCTCCCCTCTGTTCGGCAGTGGAACGCATATGCGTTCCACGCCTCTTTTTTCTTTCTATTTAAGTGCTGGATTGCGTTTGCATTCCAGCACTCGTTTCCTGCCTTTTTTCGGCACAGGAACCAGGCCTCACTTGTACTGTTTCCTGTTTCGGCGGTGGAGCGCATATGTGTTCCACCGCCCCCTGGAACTTCCGGGTTCCGGATTTTAGGCTTTTTAAACGGTTTTTCTTCTGTTTTTTTCTGCTGGATCACCCTGTACTCGTTCTTCCAGGTACCACCACTGATTTATATTGCCTCCTTTGCCTCCTCCCTTGTTTCTTGCTAGCCTCAGGTAAGCCAATTTGATTTGGTGTCCTTTTAAAGTCTTTTTTCCTTTTGGGTTATTTATTCCCTAAAGTCCTTCCTTCCCAGGTTGCTCCGGTCGGTGCTTGCCTCCTGGCGTTCTCGGCGGTCTGGGCAGGGTTTTCCTCAGATTCCTGGGTCTGGAACATAATTCACAAGGGTTACGGTCTGGAATTTCTTTCTCCTCCGACCTTGGCTTTTATCCGAACCAAAATCCCATTAGACCCAAGGAAAAGTTACGTCTTTCTGAATTTTATACGATCTCTACTTCGGGACAAAGTTATCACTCCTGTGGATGGGCCAGATCGCTTCAAAGGGAATTATTCTCCCCTGTTTTTTGTCACCAAAGCTTCAGGGGAACTGAGACCGGTTCTCGACCTCTCTATCCTGAACAAATCATTGGTGGTCAATAAATTTCTGATGGAATCCCTCCGGTCTATCGTTCCGTTCGTTTTCCCCGGCGATCTCAAGGACGCCTACTTTCATATACCCATCAGACTTAAGCACCAGAGGTTCCTACGTTTTGCCATAGATGAGGATCATTTCCAGTTTCGGGCTCTTCCTTTTGGTCTCAGCACGGCTCCTCAAACTTTTTCCAAGGTCCTGGTGGTTTGTATTGCGGAGCTTCGCAAACTGGGCCTGAATATTTTCCACTATCTGGACGACATTCTCATCGTGGCCACGGATGCGAGTGCTCATGGTTGGGGGGCCCATCTGGAAGATCTCTACGCCCAAGGCGAATGGTCTCCGGCAGAACGAGTTCTTCATGCAAACATCCTGGAACTCAGAGCAATTTACAGGGCATTGCTGGCCTTCCAACCTTCTGTTCAGGGTCACTGGGTGAAAATACAGACGGACAATAGGTGTGCGGTTGCCTACTTCAACCATCAAGGGGGCACCAGGAGCCTGTCTCTGAGCAGGGAATTTGCTCCAATTGCCCTCTGGGCCCAGGAACAAGTGGAACACCTGTCGGCAGTATATCTTCCGGGATCAGTGAACACCGTGGCAGATTTCCTGAGCCGCACCAATGTTAGCACGACGGACTGGAAGCTCTCGTCTCAAGTGTTTCATCGCATTTGCCAACAATGGGGTCTTCAAGCGGTGGACCTGATGGCCTCTGCCTCAAATGCTCAGGTTCCTCGTTTCTTCTCCAGGACTCCTCATCACTTGGCGGAAGGTGTCGACGCTCTGTCTCTCCCGTGGCCGAAGGAGTTCCTCTACGTTTTTCCACCTCTCCCTCTCATTCCCCGCATCCTGAAGAAGGTTCGACTGGAGAAGGCGGAAGTACTAGCCATCCTACCTTGGTGGCCCAGGAGACCTTGGTTCCCATCTGGTGAACCAATTGTCCACCCAGGACCCCTAGATGCTGCCACAGGTTCAGGATCTCCTATCTCAAGGCCCGATGTTGCATCCTCGCCCTCACTCTCTTCGCTCGTGGCCTGGCGATTGAGCGGCAGTCACTACAGTCCCCTGGTCTGTCGGAAGGCGTGGTCTCTACCCTGTTGAAGGATGGGAAGCCTAACACCTCGAACACATACCATCTTATCTGGTCTGCCTTCCTAGTTTGGTCCAAAGGAAGGGTTTCTGACCCGTTGTCTCCTTCGCTACTGGATGTCCTGGCATTTCTACAGGCTGGCCTGGATCGGGGTTTGGGTCTGAACTCCCTCCGTGTTCAGGTTTCTGCCCTGTCTGCTCTCACATCGGTGCGCTGGGCTTTGGATCCTTTGGTTGTTCATTTTTTCAAGGCTGGTATCAAGCTTCGTCCTCCGGCCCGATCATTTGCGGCGCCCTGGAACCTTCCTCTTGTTCTTCAGGCTTTAACGGAACCTCCTTTCGAACCCATACCTGATGCCTCCCTATGGTTGATGACTCTAAAGACCCTATTGCTTTTGGCTTTTACTTCCGCTAAACGTTGTTCGGAACTGCAAGCTTTTTCAGTGGATCCCCCCTATACTGTCTTCTCTACGGATCACGCCATCCTCCGCCCAGTCCCGGAATTTCTGCCCAAAGTCGTGACCACGTTTCACCTTAATCAGGAAACCGTGTTACCTGTGTTCTGTCCTAATCCATCTACTCACGAAGAATACCGCTGTCATACCTTAGATGTGGTGCGTTGTCTACTAATCTACATTGCCGCTTCCTCGTCTCTGAGAAACTCCTCTAGACTCTTCATTCTTCCACTGGGGTTCTGCCGAGGCGAAGCTGCCTCTGTCTCCACTTTACGGCGCTGGATTGTTATGACTATATCAAAGTGTTACATCTCCTGTGATGTTCCGGTTCCTCCTGGACTCAAGGCTCACTCAACTTGGGCTATTTCGTCCTCATGGGCGGCTGAGGCTGGTTCTTCTGTGGCTACGATTTGCAGAGCTGGGAATTGGTCGTCTGCTTCCACCTTTCTCCGACACTACCGTCTGGATGTTCGCCTGGCTGAAGATTTCTCCTTCGCCCACTCTGTGTTGACCTCTGTCTCCTCTCAGTAAACCTTTTTTTCACTTTTGCAGCATTTCTCGTGTGTCTGTGTTTTATTACTTTCTGTGTTACCCTCCATGGGTTATTTGCTTGGGTATGTCCCATACGTAACTGCTGCCATGGTTAACCAGGAAAATCGAAAATTGTTTCATACTTACCCTAATTTTCTTTTCCTGGTTATTATCCATGGCAGCAGTGAGTTCCCTCTCTTTTGTGTTGTTTTTTGAGGAGCTTGGAACTTAGACTGAGGAGACGGGGGGGGGGAGGTGGGGGGTCTCTTATAGTTTTATTTTTTCTGTCCTGCCTACCTTGAGGGTGGAGCTAACCCATACGTAATTGCTGCCATGGATAATAACCAGGAAAAGACAATTACGGTAAGTATGAAACAATTTTCGATTATATAGAAGAATCCATGCTTAAAACAAGAACCCATTTTAAGAAAGTGGGTGTCAATAGTTATGTTCTTTTCACTAGTGGACATTATGGTCCTTGTTGACAAGTATCCCAAAAAGCCAACTAACTAGGATTAGGAGCAACTGCAGTGACACAGTGGTTTATGAAGAGCAGGCCCAGAAATTGATACAGAATTTTTTGGAAAAAGGGTATCCAACAGCAATAGTAGAAAAAGCTAAACATGAAATAAAATCATTAGATCAGTCAATGTTGCTAAACTATCAACACATACCAAAACCCAAAAATAAATACCAGGAGGTGTCTCTTTTATTTGATTTTAATAGAAGTCATAAACAGGTCAAACAAATAATTCAGAAACACTGGCATTTATTATTTGAAGATAGGGAATTACATGACATATTACCCCGTGTTCCTCGTGTGATCTTTAGGGGAGCAAAAAGTCTAAATAGTACATCATGTACTTTAGGATCACAGAATACAACACTAAGTAAGATTTTTTTAGACTGGAGTAAGGGCTTCTTTAGATGTAGCAAATGCCTAGCGTGTAATAGCACCAACCCACAAAACAGACGGACAGAGAAAATAGTTAAATCATGTGTAACGAATGAGGAATATCCAATTAAATCTGTTATCACATGTAACACTAAGAATGTAATCTATATTTTGAGATGCGAGTGTGGCCGACAATATGTGGGCTGTACTATCCATCCTTTGCATGTCAGGATAGATGAACATGTCCATAACATAAGGAAAGGGTGCGGGAAACATAGTGTGTAGGTCCACTTCAAAAGTCATCATAAAAGTGACCCTAAAGATTTGTCCTTTATGGGGATTCACGTGGTCCAGAGAAATTGGAGGGGGGGGGGGGGGGATTTTATTAAAAAAGTAGGGAAGAAAGAAATGTGTTGGGTTCACAAATTAAAGACAATGCACCCAAGGGGATTAAATCAAGATTTCGATCTGTTTCCTTTTTTCAGCAACTATTCAGTACTCCAAAAGAATATTTTAATAAAGTATTTTTGTGGGGTATTGATTAGTGTTGAGCGAACCCGAACCGCACTGTTCGGGTTCGTACCGCACATTACAGTTTTTGGACCCCGGAGTCAAATAGAACCGTCAAATACTGTGCTTACAGCGCACTTTGAAAAATTCTAATAGTTTTGGGTGGTAAATAGTACATTTGCGTCTTGCGGTGCACTTCATATCTGAGAGTCAAATAGAACAGTCAAATACTGTGCTTACAGCGCACTTTGAAAAATTCTAATAGTGTTGGGTGGTAAATAGTACATTTGCGTCTTGCGGTGCACTTCATATCTGAGAGTCAAATAGAACAGTGAAATACTGTTCTTACAGTGCACTTTGAAAAATTCTAATTGTTTTGGGTGGTAAATAGTACATTTGCGTCTTGCGGTGCACTTCATATCTGAGAGTCAAATAGAACAGTGAAATACTGTGCTTACAGCGCACTTAGAAAAATTTGAATTGTTTTGGGTGCTAAATAGTACATTTACGTGCATTTCTTGCAGTCCAATAAACAAACAAAAAAAAAAATTTGTACCTTTATGCCTTGGAGGTGCTGGCCTGCCCTGCAGCCAGTGTATTGTCTGAACTTGTGCTTAGCACGGCAGGCGTGTTATCACAGACAAGCGCAGCCGCCTATCCACAGCCAACATTGACAAGCTCACGTTTATTAAGATGAACCAGGCATGGATCCCACCAGACTTGTCTGAACCTTGTGCAGAATAGTCATTGTTATACTCAAGTGCACTTATTCTTTGTTTTCTGTTGTTTTATGTCCCAATATTTTGGGGGCTACCCCAATTTAAAAAACCAAAACCAAATAAAAAAACAGTGTTGGCTACCTCCTACTCCTCCTCCTCCAGCGCCGCTTCCACCTACACTGCCACGATTACCGCCTCCTCAATCTATGGGTCACTTAGTATAAACTGAAAGAGAATACACTGCACTCCAACCCTCTCTCAAATTGATAATTCTATTGATCCTCCTGGCAGCCATGCTTTAGATTTAGATTTATGTTCTTCCAAAGCTAAAATCAAAGATTCCATCTAGTGCTATTTTATGGCTCATCTGTATTTGTAATTTGTATGTAGTTTATGTTATTTTAAGTTATTTCCCTATCCACATTTGCTTGCAGGGCACTTGTCCAACTCTTACCCACATTTTACTTCATTTTGCAGCCCTCTAGCCCTTTCCAGGACTTTTAAGAGGCATTTTAGTGGGCAAAAGTTTGTGTCCCCATTGACTTCAATGGGGTCCGGGTTCGGGGTCAAGTTCGGGGTCAAGTTCGAGCACGGACCCGGACATTTTTTCGAAGTTCGGCCGAACCTGCCAAACCCGAACATCCAGGTGTCCGCTCAACTCTAGTAGTAATAACTATGTATAGTTTCCTGTTGAAATATGCTATATACCATTGTGTAACTGTATTGTTTAGACATGCTGTATACTGTTGTGAGACTTATTATGATGTTGATTACGCTAGGACTTTATGTGTGTGTATATATATATATACATACATACAGTGGATATAAAAAGTCTACATACCCCTGTTAAAATGTCAGGTTTCTGTGCTGTAAAAAAATGAGACAAAGATAAATCATTTCAGAACTTTTTCCACCTTTAATGTGATCTATAAACTGTACAACTCAATTGAAAAACAAACTGAAATCTTTTAGATAGAGGGAAGAAAAAATATAAAAATTAAATAATGTGGTTGCATAAGTGTGAACACCCTCTTATAACTGGGGATGTAGCTGTGTTCAGAATTAAGCAATCACATTCCAAATCATGTTAAATAGGAGTCAGCATACACCTGCCATCATTTAAAGTGCCTCTGATTAACCCCAAATAAAGTTCAGCTGCTCTAGTTGGTCTTTCCTGAAATTTTCTTAGTCGCATCCCACAGCAAAAGCCATGGTCCACAGAGAGCTTCCAAAGCATCAGAGGGATTTCATTGTTAAAAGGTATCAGTCAGGAGAAGGATACAAAATAATTTCCAAGGCATTAGATATACCATGGAACACAGTGAAGACAGTCATCATCAAGTGGAGAAAATATGGCATAACAGTGACATTACCAAGAACTGGAGCTCCCTCCAAAATTGAGGAAAAGACGAGAAGAAAACTGGTCTGGGAGGCTACCAAGAAGCCTACAGCAACATTAAAGGAGCTGCAGGAATATCTGGCAAGTACTGGCTGTGTGGTGCATGCGACAACAATCTCCTGTATTCTTCATATGTCTGGGCTATGGGGTAGAGTGGCAAGATGAAAGCCTTTTCTTACAAAGAATAACATCCAAGCCAGGCTACATTTTGCAAAAACACATCTGAAGTCTCCCAAAAGCATGTGGGAAAAGGTGTTATGGTCTGATGAAACCAAGGTTGAACTTTTTGGCCATAATTTCAAAAGATATGTTTGGCGCAAAAACAACACTGCACATAACCAAAAGAACACCATACCCACAGTGAAGCATGGTGGTGGCAGCATCATGCTTTGGGGCTGTTTTTCTTCAGCTGGAACTGGGGCCTTAGTAAAGATATTGGCACAAAACCTTCAGGCTTCTGCTAGAAAGCTGAACATGAAGAGGAACTTCATCTTTCAGCATGACAACGACCCAAAGCATATATCCAAATCAACAAAGAAATGGCTTTACCAGAAGAAGATTAAAGTTTTGGAATGGCCCAGCCAGAGCCCAGACCTGAATCCGATTGAAAATCTGTGGGGTGATCTGAAGAGGGCTGTGCACAGGAGATGCCCTCGCAATCTGACAGATTTTGGAGTGTTTTTGCAAAGAAGAGTGGGCAAATCTTGCCAAGTCAAAATGTGCCATGCTGATAGACTCATACCCAAAAAGACTGAGACCTGTAATAAAATCAAAAGGCGCTTCAACAAAGTATTAGTTTAAGGGTGTGCACACGTATGCAACCACATTATTTTATTTTTATATTTTTTCTTCCCTCTAAATAAAAGATTTCAGTTTGTTTTTCAATTGAGTTGTACAGTTTATAGGTCACATTAAAGGTGGAAAAAGTTCTGAAATGATTTATCTTTGTCTCATTTTTTTACAGCTCAGAAACCTGACATTTTAACTGGGGTGTGTAGACTTTTTATATCCACTGTAATATATATGTGTATATGTTATTGTTCTGGTGTGTTTTTATATTGTATTTTTATGTATGATATACATTTGGAATGGGGTAGGGAAACAGATCAATGTATTTTTATATCTATATATATTTTTATACCTTTATACAATTTTTCTATACTTTTTTTTTTTAACTGTTCCAATTAACTACATTTTTTAACAATAGTTAAATGCTATATATAAAAAAAACTTTATTAATTCTCGACAATAATTTCTGGTTTATGTTCGTTTTGTAAGGGGAAGGGAAAAAAAACAAAAACAAAAAAAACAACAACCCAGAATTGATCTTTAACCCCTAAGTGACAGATGACGTGCCAGGCACGTCATGGCAAATCGAGGACTTGCCGACAGGTGACGTGCCTGGCACGTCATGCACTAAATAGAGGCATTGTGCAACACTAAAAAAAAAGTGCAGGGGTGGCTACGATCATACAGTGATCATAGCAGCCATTTAAAAATGCGTCCCCTGCACACATGTGCTTAGGAAGCGAACGATCATTCACTTCCTAAGCATCCTCTGGTGTTGCTAAAGTGCCTCGCTAGCGAGGCATTTAGCAACACCTTCGGCTCCCCCCCTATACAGGCAGCGCTTCCCTTTTACTGGCCGGAGCATCGGAAGTGAATGTATTTCACTTCCGTTGCTCTAGGGGGAGCCAATCGATGCCTGCACAGCAGATCTGTGTGATCTGTGTGCAGGCATGTATGATAAGTGCTCTGATGAGCACTTATCATACAGTGAAAGGCAATATTTGTAAATATTGCCTTTGACAAGTATTGATCTGCCTCCCTCTCCTTACTAGTTTTAGTAAGGGAGAGAGACAGATCAGATAATGTAAAAAAATAAAATAATAAAATAAAATATTTAATAAAATTTTACAAACCAAGGGCTTTTATAAAAGCCATTTCAAGTGTTTAACCCCTTCCCTGCCATTGATCGCTGTGTACGCAGTGATCATACACAGCAGCACATGTTTTGCTGTCTGTGCATTTTTTAGGGGTTAATTTTTTTTACTGTAATTTATTACAGTATAACAAAGGCTCTTTTAACCCCTTACTTGCTGTAGATCACTGCCTAAGCAGCGATCTGGTGAAAATGCAGCATTCTTGCTGCAGAAGCATTTTTTATATATGTTTTTACTTTTGTATTTCACCCGCTTCGGGTTAATTGTACCCGTTAGGGGTTACGTTTAACGTCAATTTTTTTTTTAGCTGTCTGATCGCATGTATAGCGATCAGTAACAGCTGATCAGTGGCAAAGGCAGTTTGGTGATTGCAAGCATGAGAATCACAATTCGCCTGATCAGATCAATATTTGTTGTAAATATTGATCCGACCCATGTAGATCTGCCTCTCTTTCCTCACTTGAGTTTTAGTGAGAGAGACAGATAGAGCTGTATAATGTAAGTTTGTAATTATAATACATTTTTAAAAAAAATTGAGACCCAAGGGCTTTTATAAAAGCAGTGATCTTCCACAGCAGCACATTTTTTGCTGTCTGTGTATTTTTTAGGGGTCAATTTTTTTTAAGAGCTATTAACCCCTTGCTTGCCATATATCACTGCCTAAGCAGCGCATATGGTCACTGCCTAAGCAGCATATATGGAGCGATCTGGCTGCTGAAAGATTTTTGTTGCTATAGTCATTTTTTTTGTCACACTAGCTGTGGGTTAATTTTACCCACTAGGGGATTACGTGTGTTCCTTTTGAAGCTGTCTGAACGCGTGTATAGCGATCAGTAACAGCCGATCAGTGGCAAAGACGGCTTGGTGATTGTTCAAATGAGCATCACCATTCGCCTGTCAGATCACTATTGGTAAATATTGTTCTGACCCATATGGATCTGCCTTCCATTCCTCACTTGAGTTTCAAGGGAGAGAGACAGATCTGTATAATATGTTTTTAATTTTAATAAATTAAATAAAATGTTACAAAATTGTGAGACCCAAGGGCTTTTATAAAAGCCATACACTTTGTATTAACCCCTTTCCTGCCACTGATCACTGCACAGCAGAACAATTTTTTTTGTATGTGCATTTTTAGGGGTTAATGTTTTTGTTCAGTACTACAAAAGCTCTTATAAGAGCTATTAACCCCTTCCTTGCCCTACATGTCAAAATTCCAAGTTGGAAAATCAAAAAGCACACATCTCAAATGTGGCCTTTTCACCCCCAAACAAGCTGACAAACATATGCATGGGTGGTATCCCTGTGCTCGGGAGATGTTGATGAACACATATTGGGGTATTGTTTAGCAGTGACACATAGCAAAATCTGTGAATGTGTGTCTAAAGTACAATTTATGTGGGAACAAATACACAATAAAATTATTACCACAAACTTTGACAAAGGCTGGTGTTAGAATTGGTGCATGGAAAGTGTTAAAATACCACCATTTAAAATAGCATAGGGTGCCTACTTTTACAAAATATATGCTTTTTTGGGGTAAAACACACTGTCTGGTTTAAAAAAAAGTCCCAAGTGAAACATGGGGGCGCAGGCTGACTAAACATGGGGGCGCAGGCTGACTACACGTCAAAATTCCAAGTTGGAAATGCGCACCTTCAAAATGTGGCCTTTTAGCCCCCAAACAACCCAACAAATCTATGCATGGATGGTATCCCTGTACTCAGGAGATGTTGTTGAACACATATTGGGTTGCTGTTTGGCAGTGAAACATACCAAAATCTGTAAATTCATGACTGAATTACAATGTATGTGAATAAAAACAAAAAAAAATGACTACCACAAACTTTGGCAAAGGCTGGTGGTAGAATTAGTGCATGGAAAGTGTTAAAATACCACCATTTGAAATAGCCTAAAGTGCCTACTTTTAATAAATATATGGGTTGATGGGGTAAAATGCACTAGCTGACTTCAAATATGTCCCAAATAGGACATGGGCGCAGGTTTTCTGCATGTCAAAATTTTAAGTTGGAAAACCAAAAAGGGCACCTCTCAAATGTGGCCCTTTAACCTCCAAACAAGCAGACAAACCTATGCATGGGTGGTATCCCTGTACTCAGGAGAAGTTGCTGAACACATATTGGGGTGTTATTTGGCAGTGACATGTACCACAATCTGTGAATTTATGTCTGAATTACAATGTATGTGAATAAAAACAACCAAAAGATGACTACCACAAAATGTGACAAAGGCTGGTGGTAGAATTAGTGCATGGAAAGTGTTAAAATACCACCATTTGAAATAGCCTAGGGTGTCTACTTTTAGAAAATATATGGGTTGATGGGGTAAAATACACTGGCTAGCTTCAAATATGTCCCAAATGGGACATGGGTGCAATCTGTCTCCATGTCAAAATTTCAAGTTGGAAAACCAAAAACTGCACCTCCCAAATGTGGCCTTTTAGCCCCCAAACAACCCAACAAACCTATGCATGGGTGGTATCCCTGTACTCAGGAGACATAGTAAAATCTATTTAGCAGGTTTTTTTTGTTCGCTTTTGTCGATGAGGAGAAGATGTTTCAAATAAAAGCCAGGAAATACGTGTTTTTTTTTTTTTTTTACCATATATATATATATATATTTTTTTTTTATATAATATTATAGGATATGATCAAAATGATGGCATCCAAAGAAAGCCCTTCTTGTCCTGATAAAAACAATATATAATTTTGTTCGTACAGCAAACGACAAAGAAGAAAATTACAGCTAAACCCAGACAGCACAGAAATGTTAAAATAGTCATTGTCCAGAATGGACAACATGTTTCAAAGGCTCTGTCCTTAAGGGGTTAAACACATTTCAGTTAACAACAACAATCATTGACTGGACAATGGTATGCAGCAATGCAGGTGTTAATGATAATTATCACAGCCTAGTATGAAGGAGGGAACCAGAGGAGGAGTTGAATGAGCACCAGACGAAGCCGATAGGCGAAACGCATAGTGCCATGCCCATCCCGGAAGTGTAACACCGAAAGCAGTTAAACTACACATGCAGACTTTTCATCAGCTGAGCTAGTTACATGGAGTATTTGGCTAGTCGGTTCATTAGTTTTGGAGCAGTCTGTAGTGATTTTATATGTAAGAGATATTGTTTTACTATTTTGTATTAAAGTAATCTTTTTAAAAACATTTTCCTCCTCTGGTTCTCTTTGAGGGACATTGTTTCCTCTCTCCAGGAACATCCAATTCCCCTGTGGGGCTCCATAAGGCTGTTATACTGAGCAGCCTACTGCTCAGCAATAAGTGAGTGTTCTGACTGAGGGGTACAAAGATGTACAAAGTAGAATCATCTCACTGAAATCCATTATACATGCAGGTCACTTAACATATATGTTTTCTGAGTAATCTGGAAAACCATTCCAACAATGACATCCCACAGAGAACCCTTATGACCTGGAAGCTTCTTATCAGTATGTGGCTGGTTGTTGCTGAATTTCTGTTTCTGACTATGTTCTCTCCCTGACCCCATTTCCACTGCTTTAAATTTGACAGTAAAATGACACTAATATTATTCATCCTGCTACATAGTGCTTGTATTAGTAAAACATAAAAAATAAAAAAAAATAATATGGGAAACTTTTTACTTTACATCAAAAAATATATCTTGATAAATAAAAATGAGCCAATGTATTTGATTGCAAAAAGGTCCCCATTGATTTTAAATCAGCTGTTAATGCATGGCAATAATCCAGGTTTGTAACTAAACTCACTTTATTTGTATGCATTAGTATTTTATGTTCCCAGTACAGAGAATTAATTAATGCGTTCACGTCTTGTAGGAAGGCATTTTGGGAATTCTTACAACTGAACATTTTTAATCCTGTGAGATCTCAAATGAAAGGTTTCCATGCAAAGCAACATAACTTTTTTTTAAATAACATCCTGTTTTGTTCGGCAAACATAGAGACAAATGCATTAATTATATATAAATGTGATCTAAGCATGCATCTGATTTTGTACTTGGAGGTTATTATTATTACCTAGTACAATTGTACACTGCCCTTCTATTCTTCTTTCTCACATTGTTCTTTGACTAAACGCCATAACACATGAGGAAGAAGGCAGGTAAGTAATATGACAGTGTTTTAAGCTGAAACTCTGAATGGATCCCTGAAAAGACTAAGCAATAAGGCTGTAATGGACCGTCTACCGGACGAAGTAGACCCTCTGTCCGTTGTGGGGAATCACCTCCTTAGCCCCCAATTAAAGCTCAGCATTCAACCAGCAAGTCTTTCCTGGACTCTTGCTCATTGTACCCAAATAGACAGGACATCTAGCAGTTAGGTACAGCAAGATTGAACAACTTCTTTATTTGTGTAACCACACCGACTTATAAAAAGACATACACATGACATCACAGACATTAGTATACAATGGGGGGGATGGAACTAACATAGTTCTCCAACTAACTGGAGCTAGGAAAACATTAGACATTCAGACTGCAAACCAAATATGAATTAACATAGGGTGAGTAGACCTAATTACAATACAGACAGTAATGTGCACAATATAATCAGTTTACCAGTTAATACAGTTAATACAGAACAATGGATGTTGGAGTAAACTATTGGAGTCACTGTCACATTATAAACCTTCAGAGTGATCTACTCACAGAATTAAACATTACACATAACCAATATACTAACAGAATATAACTAACTAACAATATTAACGTAAAGTGTTATGGCACATCCCTTACCCAGGTGGTCCGTTCATTCGTGAGTTGGTTCGGTAGATTCAATCTACCGAACACCCAGGCAGAAAGGCACGAACAAGCCTTTCTGCAGGGGAAAATACAAGCATTTACCATGGGGCCATAGTCCAGAGGCAGCAGGCGAGCAACCAGGCTTCTCCAGAACATAGTGGCGAGCCAAGTTAAGGTTTTATTTTATTCACAACCTGGCAAAAAAATGGCATCACTGCTTCTTTTTGGAATGGAGACAAGGGCTACTTTGACAATTGTACTATCATATCAAACATTAACTTTGATACACTTCAGTCTTATTATTGGTCATTATACAGTGTTATCAGTCCTATGCATAAAGCATTTCAATTAGAAATATTGTTAAATATGTTCTTTTAAAATGATTATTCACCAGTTTTAAGTTCTAGCAGACACCCATCACAACAGCTAACCATGCTTAATCCACTTGTGGGACAGCGACAGTAACATTTAATTCACAGACAATGTATGGATTCACATATTCACTTTCACACATACTGTACATGCTGCAACTTCTTCCCAAGAAAACACTTTAATAAAATATTAACAGGGTGGTATAGTGTTCCCTTCAAACTGTAAACATTTTATACCTCTCAGCCAGAAATGTTTTGGAGATGCTCACAAAGGTGATTATATGCATATTTGCTGGGCATGCTCGTCCTCTTCTGGGACATAATTGTACATATGCTCGATATTATCGATAGCCCAGAGAAACCAATAAACCCACTGATGATTCTCATGCACAACACCAGAAATACACTATGCAAATATAAGCATTCTCTTACAATCCATCTTTAAAAGCCTTCCAATAATGTTGGAACAGTAATAGTTACCTATATTTCAAGGCAGGGTCACCTCCATGGAGTTGTTGTGGAAATTTGAGGACTTGGTACTCCCAAGGGCCTAGAACTTAATGGCCAGTGCTATTTTTGGATTCAAACACACAGACAGTGAAAGAGAACAATCTATTTCCTGACATATTACAGTTACAAACAATTACATAGAGGTATTTCCTCTTCTTAATACACTTATATACATATATCCCTCCATACAAAAAACAAACAAACAGCTCTTGTGGAGTGATAAAATACTAAGTAGGATACATAGGGGTCTATTCACTAAAAGGTAAGTTGCAGGTGAGTTGAAGTGAAATGAACCTGGTGACTCTCCCCCGCTTATCAAACTCACCAGAATTGTCCCTGCGCAATGAATAGCTAAAATGTTGAGGCTAAATGATCATCTCATCCAACCTCAACTCACCTTTTAGTGATTAGCCCCCTTAGAAACATAAAACATGCTGTCACCATCTAGTCTGCCTGGGTTCTGCCTAATTTAAAATAAAAAATCTATGCATTCACCTGAACCTGGTTTAGTAGTCCCAGATTGGAAAACTATTGCTTGAATAGGTAAATGCCACATATGATTTGATGAAACGTGATGCTTGCCTTCAATAAACTGACAATGTCTTTGTTAGTGTGTAACTTTATTGTGTCTCCTCAAAATGTTTCAGATTTTGGAACATATCAGATTTTTGGATTAGGGATGCGTAACCTCTACTGATTTTACTTGCATTGAATAAAAGGCATTAAACCAACATTAACCAAACCAAAAATTATTATATTTTTCTGCTACCTCATAATAAGCAGACGTGTCTGGTTTTTAGACTAACACAGAATTCATTTCTAAATGAATAAGGTACAAGGTCATAACTGCATGTGCAGCAGGAAGTATAAAATGTCATGAACATGGTAGCTTAAGAAACACTTTAGTGAAATGGAGACAATAATGGTGTCTGGGATGTTATCTGAGTCCCAACTACTCGTGGGAGCAGATGTGTTTAAAAGGAACCAGAAATAATGTTGCATCAATTAATTGTAAATAAATGTAGCATTAGTAAACTAGCTACGTAGAAAGATTTGAATAACCAAATGGTCCATACTGATAGTTGTTTATGATTATTTATATAACAAAAACAATGTGTACTTGTGCTACTCCATTATAATTTAGATATACAATATCTCTACATTTATCAAATATTGACACTGTGTGTCAGTTTTTTAAATATCAGTTAAAGTATTGTATTTTTCTCAGACACGTGTACTTAAACAAATACACATGAGAATAATGAAATAAATAATGCTCTACATTTTTACTTATTAATAAATAATTTTATCAGGAAGACGATATTAAGAGTTCTCACATATTATTATTATTATTATTATCTTGTGAAGGCACCACAAAGTTATGTGATGGGTGGTGCCAACACAAATTGTTTAATTATTTTATGTTTATTAAACTGGATGGATATGACTTCCACATCTTATTTTAATCAAATCATAAAACCCGTCTGTATGTTTGGAGATAGACCCAGTTTCAGTTACCACTGATGACACTGAGAACAGAAGAGGTTTTATATGAAACATAACTGATAGGGGCGTCACTAGGGTTGGTGTCACCCGGTGCGAAACTCATGGTGTCACCCCCCTGGATTTCCTCCATACAATGCCAAACAGATTCCTTAGTAATGCCAGTTAGATGGCAGTTAGATTAACTATGCCACACACAGGAGCCCCATAACTTATGCAACACCAGAGCCCCATAAATGTTGCCAAACCAGAGCCCCAGTAATTATGCCTCACCTCTGCCCAATTAATTATGCGACACACACAGATGCCCCATAATTATGCCACACACAGGTGACCCATAATTATGCCACACAAAAGAGTCCCTTAATTACGCAATACAAAAAGTCCCTTAATTATGCCACACATGGGGCCCAATAAATATGCCACACACAAGTGCCCCATAATTATGCACACATGGGAGCCCCACGAGGTGACAATTGTACAATTATAGATACCAGTAATATTGTGCCAGTCAGATACCAGTAATATTGTGCCATTCAGATACCAGTAGTATTGTCCCACCCAGAGCCCAGTAATATTGTGCCACTCAGAGCCCAGTAATAGTGTGCCAGTCAGATACCAGGAATATTGTGCCATTCAGAGCCCAGTAGTATTGTCCCACTCAGAGCCCAGTAATATTGTGCCAGTCAGATACCAGGAATATTGTTCCATTCAGAGTCCAGTAATATTGTGCCAGTCAGATGCCAGTAATATTGTGCCAGTCAGAGCCCAAAAATATTGTGCCACTCAGAGCCCAGTAATTTTGTGCCAGTCAGAGCCCAGTAATATTGTGCCAGTCAGATACCAGGAATATTGTGTCATTCAGAGCTGTCACGTTCAGGAGCGAGGTTGGAACCGCTTTGCAGAGAAATAGAGGTTAGTGCAACGCACCCTGGTAATAGAACAGAATTCTTCCGCCTGAAGGAAGTCCACCTTATGGTTGAGCCTCAGGTTTTGTTCCCCCAGGTCTTTTGCACTCTGCACTACTACCAGATTATCGAAGCTGAAACCAAGGTACTGGACTGGAAGCTGTAACAGGACAGAAGCGGAGGTACATGATAGGAAGCTGAAACAGGACCGAGCCGGAGGTAACAGGACTGGAAGCTGCCACAGGACCGAGGCGAAGGTAACAGGGACACAGGCAAAAGAGTAGTCAGGCAGGCGATAAGTCGAGGCTGGCAGAGTTCAGGCGAAGTCAAAACAGGCAACAGGTCAGGACAGGACAGGCGGCAAACAGGCAAGGTCAGGTTACAAAGTTCGGCAACAGTAATATAGAATAGGAAGTAAAAAAACGCTAGGAAAGGCTCAAGGCAATATCACAGGCAAAGGTTGAATGCAGACTGAGCATTTAAATATCCCTCCAACGCAAGTCTCCTCCTCTGGGATGAAAATGAGGCTTGGAAAGCAAACTAGGAAGTAGCATAAAAAACCAAGATGGCGCCGCCGTGTGGAAGGGACTTCTTATGACAATAGCTAATTCTTTGGCAGCGTATAGTGTGGAGGAGTATGCGCTGCACTGCGTAAGCGCATGCGTACATTTTCTGGAACCATAGCAGCGGATCCGGGACAGGACCTTGTGGTAAGTATTGCACGCGCAGAGGAAGCGCGTGTCAAGTGGCGGCTAAGGTAAGCAGGACGTGTCCTGCAGCGCGACGGCACTGATGTGACAAGAGCCCAGTAATATTGTGCCACTCAGAGCCCAGTAACATTGTGCCAGTCAGATACCAGGAATATTGTGCCAGTCAGAGCCCAGTAGTATTGTCCCACTCAAAGCCCAGTAATATCGTGCCAGTCAGATACCAGGAATATTGTGCCATTCAGAGCCCAGTAGTATTGTCCCACTCAGAGCCTAGTAATATTGTGCCAGTCAGATAACAGGAATATTGTGCCAGTCAGATACCAGGAATATTGTGCCATTCAGAGCCCAGTAATATTGTGCCAGTCAGATGCCAGTAATATTGTGCCACTCAGAGCCTAGTAATTTTGTGCCAGTCAGATACCAGGAATATTGTGTCATTCAGATACCAGTAATATTGTGCCACACAGAGCCCAGTAATATTGTGCCAGTCAGATACCAGTAATATTGTGCCAGTCAGAGCCCAGTAATATTGTGCCACTCAGAGCCCAGTAATATTATGCCATTCAGAGCCCAGTAATATTGTGTCAGTCAGAGCCCAGTTATAGTGTGCCAGTCAGAGCCCAGTTACAGTGTGCCATTCAGATACCAGGAAAATTGTGCCAGTCAGAGCCCAGTAATAGTGTGCCAGTCAGATGCCTGTAATATTGTGCCAGTCAGAGCCCAGTAATAGTGTGCCAGTCAGAACCCAGTAATATTGTGCCAGTCAGTGCCCAGGAATATAGTACCAGTCAGAGCCCAGGAATATAGTGCCAGTCAGTGCCGAGTAATATTATGCCAGTCAGTGCCGAGTAATATTATGCCAGTCAGAGACCAGTAATATAGTGCCAGTCAGTGCCCAGTAATATTATGCCAGTCAGAGCCCAGTAATATAGTGCCAGTCAGTGCCCAGTAATATTATGCCAGTCAGAGCCCAGTAATATAACGCCTGTCAGTGCCCAGTAATAGTATTCCAGTCAGTGCCCAGTAATATGCCAGTCAGAGCCCAGTAATATAGTGCCAGTCAGATACCAGGAATATTGTGCCATTCAGAGCCCAGTAGTATTGTCCCACTCAGAGCCTAGTAATATTGTGCCAGTCAGATAACAGGAATATTGTGCCAGTCAGATACCAGGAATATTGTGCCATTCAGAGCCCAGTAATATTGTGCCAGTCAGATGCCAGTAATATTGTGCCACTCAGAGCCTAGTAATTTTGTGCCAGTCAGATACCAGGAATATTGTGTCATTCAGATACCAGTAATATTGTGCCACACAGAGCCCAGTAATATTGTGCCAGTCAGATACCAGTAATATTGTGCCAGTCAGAGCCCAGTAATATTGTGCCACTCAGAGCCCAGTGTTATTATGCCATTCAGAGCCCAGTAATATTGTGTCAGTCAGAGCCCAGTTATAGTGTGCCAGTCAGAGCCCAGTTATAGTGTGCCATTCAGATACCAGGAAAATTGTGCCAGTCAGAGCCCAGTAATAGTGTGCCAGTCAGATGCCTGTAATATTGTGCCAGTCAGAGCCCAGTAATAGTGTGCCAGTCAGAACCCTGTAATATTGTGCCAGTCAGAGCCCAGGAATATAGTACCAGTCAGAGCCCAGGAATATAGTGCCAGTCAGTGCCAAGTAATATTATGCCAGTCAGTGCCGAGTAATATTATGCCAGTCAGAGACCAGTAATATAGTGCCAGTCAGTGCCCAGTAATATTATGCCAGTCAGAGCCCAGGAATATAGTGCCAGTCAGTGCCCAGTAATATTATGCCAGTCAGAGCCCAGTAATATAACGCCTGTCAGTGCCCAGTAATAGTATTCCAGTCAGTGCCCAGTAATATGCCAGTCAGAGCACAGTAATATAGTGCCAGTCAGTGCCCAGTAATATTATGCCAGTCAGTGCCCAGTAATATAGTGCCAGTCAGAGCCAAGTAATATAGTGCCAGCCAGTGCCTAGTAATATTATGCCAGTCAGAGCCCAGTAATATAGTACCAGTCAGTGCCCAGTAATATTATGCCAGTCAGTGCCCAGTAATATTATTCCAGTCAGAGCGCAGTAATATAGTGCCAGTCAGTGCCCAGTAATATTATGCCAGTCAGAGCCCAGTAATATAGTGCCAGTCAGTGCCCAGGAATAAAGTGCTTGTTTTAAACCACCCTCCTGCATGGAGGAGGGAAACACAGTCACAGCCGATGCAGCTGCCAGAAAAAAAAAGTTAAGCAGCGCGATGCGGGGGGGGGGGGGGGGGTGGTTTTGGGGTGCCGGCAGCACGGGTGTCACCCCTGCTGGATGTGTCACCCGGTGCGGTTCGCCCGCCCCCCCCCTTCGATACGCCACTGATAACTGAGAAAGGGAATAAACTGGGAGACCCTTTCATGCAATAAAGTTTTGACAGGTAAGTAGGCCCAAAGCTTAGCATTCATTGGCCACCTATCCCTGAGTGTCTGAGTATATTTATCACCGCACCCATACAAGCATCTATGTTTATTGATGCCAAACATTTTCTTCTTAAAACAGCCAGAATAATTTATTGCAAAGGACATTCCATTCTGTACTTTTTGTCATTGAGCTGATATGTACAAATATTTATTATAGTGAAACTTCACCTTTCCACTGAAAAGTGAATAAGCAGAGTATTATGAAGGAAAATACAAATTATCTGTCAAACCTGATCAAACATAACTCAGGCATGCCAAAAATCCAATTGCACCAGAAACAAAAGCAATTTAATTTACTCTTTGTCAGAGAATTCTTAGCTTTACACATGCTCATGCAAACAAGATTAATGAAATAGATAAAATGCTGCAATGAGGTATATAGACGCCTAAAGCCTTGATTTAGAGCCTTGATTTGTGAGACAGTCACACGGGCAGCGGCGGGTGCAAGCTCCGCCCTGTCGCTCTGGCAGAATAACTGAAACAGTTAGTTAATTTAATTTGCAGGTAGGAGGACCAATAGTAAAACTTTTTATTTTTTATTATAGTGTGTGTAACTGGGCTAAAAAAAATTCTGCCCCCCCCCCCCCCCGATAGTTTATCAATTAATATGTGACATCCAGTGGTTGCGGACCCCAGCTTTTAGTCACATATGAATTGTGGCTAATCAAGGGGGGGCAGAAATTTTTTTCAGTAAGGGGCCCTGAAATTTCTGATGACGGCCCTGTGTGTGTGTGTGTGTATATATATATATATTTATAATTGGACAATAGATGAATGTGGCCCATTGTCAACTCGCAGGGCTCCTGTTTGTGGCATATTTATTGGGACCCCATTTGTGGCATAATTAAGGGGCTCCAATGTGTAGTATAATTAATAGGGGTCCTGTGTGTCACATAATTATGGGGCTCTTGTGTGTTGAATATTTATGGGTCCCCTGTGTGTGGAATAATTTGTGGAACTCCTGGGTGTGACATAATTTATGGGGCTCCTGTATGGCATATTTAATGGGTCATTTGACTGGCATTTTAAGGGATCTGTTTGGTGTGGTATTAAAGGAAATCCAGGGGGGTGACACCATGAGTTACCGCACAGGGTGACATGAACCCTAGTGACGCTTATGCATGTAGTGTAATGCTTGGTAAAGTTTGTCCCTAAACTGGCCTCTAAACACTTATATGTCTAATGAATACCAAATGCTCTAAAGTGTTAAAGGTTACAAAATAGATAATTCACTGGCTTCATGAGCCTATTGTCTATTCATATATCTGGAAAATAAGGAGACAAATTGATAGTGGAGGAGTTAAATACCCTGAAGGACTGACAATCAGCACCCATACTTGCATATATACTACAGTTTAATGTACACTGAGTAATATCAGACTGCAATAGAACATTTTGAGGTAAAAAAAAAAACTGTGATAAGTGATAACCGAATTGAGCCCAATATCCTTAGTTGCTATGTAAAACCAAAAGGAATGTAACAGATGGAAAAAAATGTTTTTAACCACCTGGTTGATGAGTCCAAATATATCACTCTGTGGCTTTAAAACACTGTTTGACATCACTTTATCTTAATCTGAGTATCTGAATACCTTTTCCTCCTTCTGGCTGAGAGAAAATTAAAATAAATTGTAATAACTGAAGCATTACCTAGATGTATGTTATCCATTTACTTGTCAAGGCAACATTTATAATTAATGAGTTTATTAAATAGCAAATTTATGGAATTGGGTCCAAATATGCAATTTTGCTGTGGCTATTATAGATCCATGATAAAAGACTTCCATTATTCTTGAAGAAACATATATTATGTCTTCTAGATATATGTTTCTTTCTTAAATATAAGTAAGATATAAATCCTTATATTTTCACTTCACATTTGGCTTAATCATCCATTTCCATAATCCAAACAATACTTAAGTTTTGTCTAACATTATGAATTCATATATTTTGTTCACATACAAGAACAAAATCTAAATGTTTCTACACTCATTGGATTCATGGACAAAAAAAAATTCCCACATTATTTCATTATTTAAATAGTAACACTTATTGTTAATTTATTATAATTAATATATATATATATATATATATATATATATATATATATATAAGGAAAAAAAGAAGGCGCAAAAACAAGAAAAAAGGAAAAAAAAAAAAATATATATATATATAATATATATAATATATGAAGAATGAATGCCTTTAAATTAAAGAGCATGCTTTAAGCAAGCAGCAATAATACCATGTACTTTAACATCATGGGTGTCTGGGATGGGGTTCAAGAGTGGGCCCATCCCCTACCCCCTGGAATTTCAAGCTGCTTAGAAAAAAAAGACACATAGCAAGTAGGGGAGTGCAGCAAAACAGCTTTTCTTTAATTCTATATACCCCTTGTTATCAGAGTGGTTTGGTCTGCTTTCTTCCTCTTATAGCCTGTCTCCTCGACATTAATTCTAACTTTTGCTGTTTCCCATGCAGACAGTCCCTGCCTGGGATAAAAGTTTTTTTTTTAAAACATGTATTTAAGCTAGAGAAAGTCAAGACTCCAGGCAAGAAGTGGGAGGCAAGGAGGAGCATGTGGAATGTATAGCGCTGTCTCTGTAAGTTGTCCTCTGTTTGAAAACAGAGGAGGATCACTTATGCACTGCAGGGCCTGTGAAATACTTTTTGCCACCCTAGACAAAGGTGTGTTTTGATGCCAGACACAAACATTCCACATGCTCCTCCTTACCTCTCACTTTACTAGAAGTACAAGAAGGAAAGAGATGGCAGGGATGGGGGAATATAAGACATACAAGAAGGAAAGAGAGATAGCAGAGGTGGGGGGATATAAGGCATTCAAGGGGGAAAAACCGTAAGTGATAAGGGAATATAACACAAAAGGGGAAAGAGATGGGAGGGGTGGGGAACATAAAACATCAAAGGGGGAATTGATGGCAGGGGTGGAGGAAGAAATGACATAGATACTGTAGATGTCATGGATGTAGGAAATGTAGGTAAAAAAAAAATATTTTGGTTTATATTTTTGGTGTTGTATCTGTTGTTGTGGAGTTTTGTGCTGTGGTTAATATTTTGTGCCTTGGGGTTGTATTTGGTGTTGTGGGGTTATATCTGGTGATGCGGGTGATATCCAGTATTCAAGGCATGTGGTGTGGGTTTATAACTTTTGTATCCGCTTCCTCACCGTTTTGAATCAGCTTTAATATTCCTTCAGTTCTCTCTTTCATTAATGAAGCCCTAACTTTGGTTGAGTGCATCTGCAATAATATTCAGCCAGCCATATTGCTAGCTGAACTTTTGTAATTATTGACTTGGGTTACACTTTGTTGTTGACAGCAACTATCATGATATACATCTGTAGATGCCCATGTTTAACATTAAAGTATGTATTAAATTTGCTAATTTAATTATAACTTCCTGCATTTAAGAATGATTGTCCTACTGTGTATTACGTGGTTTTAAACCTGTGTTTATTTGGAGGTTCAACATCTAACAATATAGATCTATCTAGTTCTTTTAGAACATAAACACAATTAAAAAGTATCTATATTCTGCTATGTTCAAATCATCTGATTAAGTTCATAGCAGAAGTAAGATATAACAATAAAAGATATGCAAAGACGTGCAATGAATAAATAATTTTACAAATCACATGGTTCCTAATATGTTGGTTCGGTAACAGCAAGATCTAATCTCTATTCTTATCATCCTGTTTAAATTATTATAATTTGTATTTTCTCTGTCCTCTGTATTACTAGATGTGATATTTTTAACATCTAACAATTCTTATTACATACAGCAAACAATTACCTTGGCACCAGACATATATTGAGAAAAAAAAATAATTACGTTACATTAAACTCCTAATATTGAAAAAGGTAGATTAAAATGCCATTTATGGCAGATACAATGGGGTTTGGGGAGATATGTTTGTCGTTATTACTGCTAACCACTAACAGTAAACAATTTTCACTGTTAGTGGTTAGCAGTGGGTATTATTTTCTATTCGTTCTTTCCTTATTCTTTTTCTTTAACTGCTAAACAACTGGCGCAGGCTTATATAGAATTTTTACTTCTGGCCTTGTCAGGCCTAAAGGGAGTCTTAATGAAAAAATTGATTAGTATCTTTTCAGGCACTCTCTGCTTTGTTCCGACCAATGGCTACATCAGGTTTAGCCATCTATCTTATTGAAGCACATGCTTATTGCAAATCGAATACGTTTATTGACTTATAACCATGGTGGCCATTTTCCTGTACCCTCTTCTGTTCTTCTCATGCGGCTCCTTGAGGCAAGCTTGTGTAAAGAGATGCCGTAGTCTAATACCGTATTTGCTCGAATATAAGACAAGGTTTTTTGCAGAGCAAATGCTCTGAAAAAGTCCCCTCGTCTTATATTCGAGGTCGTCTTATAATCTGACCTCAAATCGAGGTCAGATTATAAGACTGGGATCCAGGTCCCCCCGCAGAGCTGCAGGGGACCTGGATCCCCCTCGCTAACAGCAGGTGGATGTCTGCGCGATGCGCGCAGACATCCTCTGCTGCCGCCCGGCACGACCGCCGGGACTTCTATGATGAAGCCGGGTTCTTCCCACTTCATCATAAAAGTCCCGGCAGAAGTGTGGGCAGCAGCGGAGGATGTCTGCGCGTATTGTGCAGACATCCTCTGGCTGCCTCCACTAGGCACCAGGGATATCTGGGCAGCTGTCCGTCATAATAAACGGAAGTGTCGGGCAGCATGGAGGATGTCTGCACGTATCGTGCAGACATCCCCCGGTTGCCCCTACTAGCCACCAGGGAGCAAGAAAATAGGTGAGGGTGAGGGAGGGGGGCAGAGAAACAAGGGGAGTGAGGGGGGGAGAGAAAGACATGGGGAGGAAGGGGGCTAGAGAGAAAAGTTTGGTGGGAGGGAGAGACAACGTGGGAGGGGGAGAGAGATAGGCAACATTGGCACATAAAAGGAAATAAAAACAAGAAATGCATTTGTTTAATATCATAATTTTTATTAAATAATAAAAAGCAATTTACATATGAATATATACAAGTTAAACTTTTTCCTATAGGGTAGTCTTATATTCAGGCTTTTAGTTTTTTTCCTAAAGGAATATCCAAAGTTTGGGGGGTAGTCTTATAATCAGGGTAGTCTTATATTCGAGCAAATACGGTAATTGTTTGCTCTATGTAGGGAATAAAAATGAATACACTGTGTAAGCAGAATTTAACAAAAAAAATGCATAGATTTGAAGAAAATATGTGTTTTAAATGTGTCTGTGGTGTCTCGTGTTTATGACATCACCTTGTGGCTTTATATGCAAATTCAAAACTTTTTAATGGGATCGTTTACTGGTTTTGTTGCTACTTCACATTTTATGTGAGATATTTGTCCTACTTTGTGAGATATTTGATTAAAAAGATGGTAATGCATTGTATAATATACCAGATATTTTGTGTTTTTCGGGAATACCACTAGCTCCTAAGGAGAGGTTTGACTTCCCTGTGTTGTTTGCCCCAGAAACAATGAAACTTTATGAAGCATTGGTTGTTGTACACATGGTAAAATTAAATGGTGATACCTGGGATGAAAATACTCTTGAAGAACCAGATACAGAGTTTAAGAGGTAACATTGTCAAAGCACTTAAATGTAGCCATACAATATAGCAAAACAGCAGTAATAGCATATTGTATGGTTGAATAGGGAGGTGTGTGTGGTAATTGAACAGACTTGCAGCAGAAGTGGTAGAGATTAATACAGTAAAGCATGCTGGGATAAGAATAATGCTATCTTAATTGTAAGTTAAGAACCATATAAGGTACAGGTGGATGCGCATTTAGCAGCAGGTAGAGAGATGGGAAGATTAGATGGGCTCAATGGTTCTTCTCTGCAAAGACATGTTTTGTTTCTCTGTTTGCAGGCTGCACAATAACTACCAGATTAGTCCTAAATCAGCAAATGTAATGTGCTGTCTAATAGACATACATACAGTGGATATAAAAAGTCTACACACCCCTGTTAAAATGTCATGTTTCTGTGCTGTAACAAAATGAGACAAAGAGAAATCATTTCAGAACTTTTTCCACCTTTAATGTGACCTATAAACTGTACAACTCAATTGAAGAACAAACTGAAATCTTTTAGGTAGAGGGAAGAAAATATATAAAAATAAAATAATGTGTGTTGCATAAGTGTGCACACCCTTAAACTAATACTTTGTTGAAGCATCTTTTGATTTTATTACAGCACTCAGTCTTTTTGGGTATGAGTCTATCAGCATGGCACATTTTGACTTGGCAAGATTTGCTCACTCTTCTTTGCAAAAACACTCCAAATCTGTCAGATTGCGAGGGCATCTCCTGTGCACAGCCCTCTTCAGATCACTCCATAGATTTTCAATCGGATTTAGGTCTGGGCTCTGGCTGGGCCATTCCAAAACTTTAATCTTCTTCTGGTGAAGCCATTCCTTTGTCTATTTGGATGTATGCTTTGGGTCGTTGTCATGCTGAAAGATGAAGTTCCTCTTCATGTTCAGCTTTCTAGCAGAAGCCTGAAGGTTTTGTGCCAATATTGACTGGTATTTGGAACTGTTCATAATTCCCTCTATCTTAACTAAGGCCCCAGTTCCAGCTGAAGAAAAACAGCCCCAAAGCATGATGCTGCCACCACCATGCTTCACTGTGGGTATGGTGTTCTTTTGGTGATGTGCAGTGTTGTTTTGGCGCAAAACATATCTTTTGGAATTATGGCCAAAAAGTTCAACCTTGGTTTCATCAGACAATAACACCTTTTCCTACATGCTTTTGGGAGACATCAGATGTGTTTTTGCAAAATGTAGCCTGGCTTGGATGTTTTTCTTCGTAAGAAAAGGCTTTTATCTTGCCACTCTACCCCATAGCCCAGACATATGAAGAATAATCTAAAAGTTGCACTACTGAAGGCAACAGAAAATTGCATAAGGCTTGTCAGTAAGAGCAAAAAAATGAAGAAACCACTGTGGTACTCTGCAGAGGTGGCCAAAATAGTAAAAAATAAAAAGCTAGCATTTAGTAATTATAAAAATACTCAGAGTGAGGAAGATAGAAAGATCTATAAGAGTAGGCAGAAAGAGGCAAAGCAAGCTATAAGAGCTTCCAAAGCACACACAGAAGAGACTATAGCCCAGTCAGTGAAAAAGGGGGATAAAACATTTTTTAGATACATAAATGAGAAAAGGAAAGTAAAACAAGGATTAGTTAGATTAAAAACAAAAGAAGGATGCTATGTAGAGAAGATAAAGGCTTAGCAGACTGCCTTAATGAATATTTTTGTTCAGTTTTTACAAATGAAAATGAGGGTAAGGGACCTCATTTAGGGAAAAAGACTTATGAGTCTTTTGATGCATGTAAGTTTACAGAGGAAGAGGTTTTACTTCAGCTGTCTAAAGTAAAGACAAATAAGTTGATGGGACCTGATGTGATACATCCAAAGTTATTAAAAGAACTTAGTGGTGTACTAGCAAAACCGTTAACAGATTTATTTAACCAATCATTGTTAACGGGAGTAGTTCCAGAAGATTGGAAATTAGCTAATGTTGGGCCCATTCACAAGAAAGGTAGTAGGGAGGAGGCGCGCAACTATAGACCAGTAAGTCTTACTTCAGTAGTGGGGAAAATAATGGAAACCTTGTTAAAGAATAGGATTGTTGAACATATAAAGTCGCTTGGATTTCAAGATCAGAGACAGTATGGGTTTACTTCAGGGAGATCATGCCAAACTAATCTTATTGATTTTTTTGATTGAGTGACTAAAATAATAGATCAGGGTGGTGCAGTAGACATTGCTTACCTAGATTTCAGTAAGGCTTTTGACACTGTCGCACATAGAAGGCTTATCAATAAACTGAAATCTTTGAGTTTGGATTTCAATATTGTTGAATGGATTAGACAATGGCTGAGTGACAGGCAACAGAGGTTTGTAGTCAATGGGGTATATTCGATGCAAGGTCTTGTTACTAGTGGGGTACCTCAGGGATCTGTACTTGGACCCATTCTCTTTAATATTTTTATTAGCAATATTGCAGAAGGTCTTGTTGGCAAAGTATGTATTTTTGCTGATGATACAAAGATTTGCAGCAGGGTTGATATTCATGGAGGGATAAGCCAAATGGCAAATGATTTAGCTAAACTAGAAAAATGGTCAGAGCAGTGGCAACTGACATTTAATGTGGACAAGTGCAAGATTATGCACCTTGGGCGTAAAAACCCAAAAGCAGAATATAGATTATTTGGTACAGTCATAACCTCAACATCTGAGGAAAGGGATTTAGGAGTAATAATTTCAGAGGACTTGAAGGTAGGTAGGCAATGCAATAGAGCAGCAGGAAATGCTAGCAGAATGCTTGGTTGCATAGGGAGAGGTATTAGCAGTAGGAAGAGGCAAGTGCTCATGCCATTGTACAGAGCACTGGTGAGACCTCACTTGGAGTATTGTACGCCGTACTGGAGACCGTATCTCCAGAAGGATATTGATACTTTGGAGAGAGTTCAGAGAAGGGCTACTAAACTGGTTCATGGGTTGAAGGATAAAACTTACCAGGAAAGGTTTAAGCATCTTAACATGTATAGCTTGGAGGAAAGACGTAACACGGGGAATCAACACAGTAAAGGAAGAGAATATATTTAAAAAAAGAAAAACTACCACAACTAGAGGACATAGTCTTAAATTAGAGGGGCAACGATTTAAAAGTAATATCAGGAACTTACTGAGAGGGTAGTGGATGTATGGAATAGCCTTACAGCAGAAGTGGTAGAGGTAAACACAGTCAAGGATTTTAAGCATGCGTAGGATAGACACAAGGCTATCCTAGCTATAAGACCGGGAACAGGGGACTAATAAAAGTACTAAAAAAAAAAATTGGGCAGAATAGATGGACCGAATGGTTCTTATCTGCCGACACATTCTATGTTTCTATGTAATACGGGAGATTGTTGTTATATGTACCACACAGCCAGTACTTGCCAGATATTCCTGCAGCTCCTTTAATGTAGCTGTAGGCCTCTTGGTAGCCTCTCAGACCAGTTTTCTTCTAGTCTTTTCATCAATTTTTGAGGGAGCTCCAGTTCTTGGTAATGTCACTGTTGTGCCATATTTTCTCCACTTGATGATGACTGTCTTCACTGTGTTTCATGGTATATCTAATGCCTTGGAAATTCTTTTGTACCCTTCTCCTGACTGATACCTTTTAACAATGAGATCCCTCTGATGCATTGGAAGCTCTCTGTGGACCATGGCTTTTGCTGTGGGATGCGACTAAGAAAATTTCAGGAAAGACCAACTAGAGCAGCTGAACTTTATTTGGGGTTAATCAGAGGCACTTTAAATGATGGCAGGTGTATGCTGACTCCTATTTAACATGATTTGGAATGTGATTGCTTAATTCTGAACACAGCTACATCCCCAGTTATAAGAGGGTGTGCACACTTATGCAACCACATTATTTTATTTTTATATTTTTTCTTCCCTCTATCTAAAAGATTTTGGTTTGCTTTTCAATTGAGTTGTACAGTTTATAGGTCACATTAAAGGTGGAAAAAGTTCTGAAATTATTTATCTTTGTCTCATTTTTTTTACAGCACAGAAACCTGACATTTTAACAGGGGTGTGCAGACTTTTTATATCCACTGTACATGAACCAAGCTTAACCATGCAGCTATGAGGAGGGGGAGCAATACTAAAAGGTTCAGCCAATCAAAAAAAAAATGTTTTTATTATTTTATTTTATTTTTTTTAAAAACATTTATTTTAGCTTGAACATTAGAGACATTCCTTTTACTTTATTCTAATTAAAATCTATCCATTTGTATGTACTGTATCCACATTAATTCTTCTAAACATATATTGTATACACTTAATAAATAATTAACAACTACATTATACACTATATGCGATAAATATACTTTTGTTTTTACACCAAAGCAGATGACATCGGACTAGTCTTGACAATTCCATGACATGCAGAAATCACTGTGCATAATGTGTGGAAATGTATGACTGACATGCAGGGGCGTCACTAGGGTTGGTGTCACCCGGTGCGGAAACTCATGGTGTCACCCCCCAGGATTTCCTCCAATACAATGCCAAACAGATTCCTTAGTAATGCCAGTTAGATGGCCTGTTAACTATGCCACACACAGGAGCCCCATAAATTATGCCACACACACAGGAGCCCCATAAATTATGCAAAACACAGGAGCCCCATAAATTATGCCACACCAGAGCCCCATAAATTATGCCACACCACAGCCACATAAATTATGCAACACCAGAGCCCCATAAATTATGCCACACCAGAGCCCCACTATTTATGCCTCACCTCTGCCCAATTAATTATGCCACACACACAGGTGCCCCATAATTATGCCACACACAGGTGCCCCATAATTATGAAACACAAAAGAGTCCCTTAATTATGCCACACAAAAGAGTGCATTAATTATGCCACACATGGGGCACGATAAATATGCCACACACAAGCGCCCCATAATTATACACACATGGAACCACCAATAATTATGCAACACACAGGTGCCCCACGAGGTGACAATTGTACAATTATAGATACCAGGAATATTGTGCCACTCAGAGCCGAGTAATATTGTGCCAGTCAGATACCAGTAATATTGTGCCATTCAGATACCAGTAATAGTGTGCCACTCAGAGCCCAGTAATATTGTGCGAGTCAGATACCCGGAATATTGTGCCATTCAGAGCCAATAATATTGTGCCAGTCAGATACCAGTAATATTGTGCCAGTCAGATACCAGTAATACTGTGCCACTCAGAGCCCAGTAATATTGTGCCAGTCAGAAACCAGGAATATTGTGTAATTCAGAGCCCAGTAATAGTGTGCCAGTCAGAACCCAGTAATAGTGTGCCAGTCAGTGCCCAGTAATATTGTGCCAGTCAGTGCCCAGTAATAGTGTGCCAGTCAGATACGAGGAATATTGTGCCAGTAAGTGCCCAGTAATATTGTGCCAGTCAGAATCCAGTAAGTGTGCCAGACAGAACCCAGTAATATTGTGCCAGTCAGTGCCCAGTAACATTGTTCCAGTCAGTGCCCAGTAATATTGTGCCAGTCAGTGCCCAGTAAAAGTGTGCCAGTCAGTGCCCAGTAATAGTGTTCCTCTCAGAGCCCAGTAATATTGTGTCAGTCAGTGACCAGAAATATTGTGCCAGTCAGTGCCCATTAATAGTATGCCAGTCAGTGCCCAGTAATAGTGTGCCAGTCAGAACCCAGTAATATTGTGCCAGTCAGAACCCAGTAATAGTGTGCCAGTCAGTGCCCATTAATAGTGTGCCAGTCAGTGCCCAGTAATATTGTGCCAGTCAGTGCCCAGTAATATTGTGCCAGTCAGTGCCCAGTAATAGTGTGCCAGTCAGAACCCAGTAATAGTGTGCCGGTCAGTGCCCAGTAATATTGTGCCAGTCAGTGCCTAGTAATATTGTGCCAGTCAGTGCCCAGTAATAGTGGGCCAGTCAGATACCAGGAATATTGTGCCAGTCAGTGCCCAGTAATAGTGTGCCAGTCAGAGCACAGTAATAGTGTGCCAGTCAGTGCCCAGTAATATTGTGAAAGTCAGTGCCCAGTAATAGTGTGCCAGTCAGAGCCCAGTAACAGTGTGCTAGTCAGTGCCTAGTAATATTGTGCCAGTCAGTGCCCAGTAATAGTGTGCCAGTCAGAACCCAGTAATAGTGTGCCAGTCAGTGCCCAGTAATATTGTGCCAGTCAGTGCCCAGTAATATTGTGCCAGTCAGTGCCCAGTAATAGTGTGCCAGTCAGATACCAGGAATATTGTGCCAGTCAGTGCCCAGTAATAGTGGGCCAGTCAGAGCCCAGTAATAGTGTGCCAGTCAGTGCCCAGTAATATGTGAAAGTCAGTGCCCAGTAATAGTGTGCCAGTCAGAGCCCAGTAATAGTGTGCCAGTCAGTGCCCAGTAATATGGTGCCAGTCAGTGCACAGTAATAGTGTGCCAGTCAGTGCCCAGTAATAGTGTGCCAGTCAGTGCGCAGTAATAGTGTGCCAGTCAGATACCAGGAATATTGTGCCAGTCAGTACCCAGTAATAGTGTGCCAGTCAGAATCCAGTAAGTGTGCCAGTCAGAAACCAGTAATATTGTGCCAGTCAGAAACCTGTAACATTGTGCCAGTCAGTGCCCAGTAATATTGTGCCAGTCAGTGCCCAGTAAACGTGTGCCAGTAAGTGCCCAGTAATAGTGTTCCTCTCAGAGCCCAGTAATATTGTGCCAGTCAGTGCACAGTAATATTGTGCCAGTCAGTGCCCAGTAATAGTGTGCCAGTCAGAACCCAGTAATATTGTGCCAGTCAGAACCCAGTAATATTGTGCCAGTCAGAACCCAGTAATATTGTGCCAGTCAGAACCCAGTAATAGTGTGCCAGTCAGAACCCAGTAATATTGTGCCAGTCAGAACCCAGTAATAGTGTGCCAGTCAGTGCCCAGTAATATGGTGCCAGTCAGTGCCCAGTAATAGTGTGTCAGTCAGTGCCAAGTAATAGTGTGCCAGTCAGATACCAGGAATATTGTGCCAGTCAGTGCCCAGTAATAGTGTGCCACCAGTAATAGTGTGCCAGTCAGAACCCAGTAATATTGTGCCAGTCAGAACCCAGTAATAGTGTGCCAGTCAGTGCCCAGTAATAGTGTGCCAGTCAGTGCCCAGTAATAGTGTGCAAGTCAGAACCCAGTAATAGTGTGCCAGTCAGTGCCCAGTAATATTGTGCCAGTCAGTGCCCAGTAATATTGTGCCAGTCAGTGCCCAGTAATAGTGTGCCAGTCAGTACCCAGTAATAGTGTGCCAGTCAGTGCCCAGTAATATTGTGCCAGTCAGTGCCCAGTAATAGTGTGCCAGTCAGAATCCAGCAAGTGTGCCAGTCAGAAACCAGTAATATTGTGCCAGTCAGTGCCCAGTAACATTGTGCCAGTCAGTGCCCATTAATATTGTGCCAGTCAGTGCCCAGTAAAAGTGTGCCAGTCAGTGCCCAGTAATAGTGTTCCTCTCAGAGCCCAGTAATATTGTGCCACTAAGTGCACAGTAATATTGTGCCAGTCAGTGCCCAGTAATATTGTGCCAGTCAGTGCCCAGTAATAGTGTGCCAGTCAGAACCCAGTAATATTGTGCCAGTCAGAACCCAGTAATATTGTGCCAGTCAGTGCACGGTAATAGTGTGCCAGTCAGAGCCCAGTAATAGTATGCCAGTCAGTGCCCAGTAATATGGTGCTAGTCAGTGCCCAGTAATAGTGTGCCAGTCAGGGCCCAATAATATTGTGCCAGTCAGTGCCCAGTAATAGTGTGCCAGTCAGTGCCCAGTAATTATGTGCCAGTCAGAACCCAGTAATAGTGAGCCAGTCAGAACCCAGTAATAGTGTGTCAGTCAGAACACAGTAATGTGCCAGTCAGTGCCCAGTAATATTATGCCAGTCAGAGCCCAGTAATATTGTGCCAGTCAGTGCCCAGTAATAGTGTTCCACTCAGAGCCCAGTAATATTGTGCCAGTCAGTGCCCAGTAATATTGTGCCAGTCAGTGCCCAGTAATAGTGGGCCATGTCAGTGCTCGTTTGAAACCACCCTCCTCCCCCCCTTCCCCATCACTTACCTAATGGCTGATCCGTGTCGCCGGACGGAGGAGGGAAAGACAGGCGCCGGATGTGACGTATCGTCACATCCGGTCGCTGTGATATATTTTTTCCGCTGGAGGTGTCACCCGGTGCGGTCCGCCCCCCCCGCTCAGGACGCCACTGCTTACATGTGAAGTAAACATAGATTAGCCCCATGTTTTGCTTCAGGACAAACTAGCACAGTCCTTACAAATGTAATGCAAGGATTATTTCAATTTTCATTAAACCTTCACAGTGTAAAATTTATGTAATGATACTTTATGTATGCACTGGATGTATTGCTTATGTATGTTACAAGACTTGATTTGACTGAGACAAACAGTATATTTGAAAGGGAAATGGAACAAATCAATGCAAAGTAGAGAGTAGATAGTGAACTCAAGGTTATGGTGAAAGAAAGAGAAGATGTTTGTGGTTAGCAACATCAGCTCATTCAAGAAGCTGCAGGCTATGCATAGAAAGACATGTTAAAAGAATCAGAGCTATAGTAGACTTTGTGTCTGAGCATCAGGAGTACTTTTTTTTATAATTTAAAAAAATGGTGTACTACTTACCTACAGCAGTGTAGATCCAACAGCAGCAGGGATGGTATGGTTCATCATGGCTGAATGAACTTTTCTTCACGGGCCAGTTCATCGCGGGATTGCTGAAGGTCCCGCTGGGGTTAATGTTAGTATTTGAGTTTGGGGGGTTAGTATTATGGTTTGGGGGGGAGGTTAAGTATTAGTATTAGGGTTCGGGGGTTAATGTTAGTATTAGGGTTTTGGGGTAGTGTTAGTATTTGTGTTTGGGTGGGAGGTTAGTATGGGGGTCAGGGCCACTTTTAGGGACTTTTATTTATTAGGGGGGTGTTTGTTTGCTTACATTGCCATGACGAAGCGGCTTCATTGATATTAACCGCTGAAAGTTCAGAGTTCAAACAGCCGCTCTGAACTGTAAGCGGTGAAGCAGCCACGATGAACTGTCCTAGATGCAACAGCAGCAACCTGGAGCCCAACTAACTTGATCATTTTTTTTAGTGGTGCATCACAGACTTAGCACATATTCAGTCCATTCATTGACTGGAGTTCATATATCTAATGTCACTGAATCTAATAGACTGCAATAGAATTTTTTTTGTTAAAAACCATTAAACCTATTCCATTAACACACACAAAGCAAATACCACTTTGATATCCAAAAAAATCTTGATTTAGCAGATATATCCAGCAACAAAATGTAGGGATCCTTTTTGGTATCAAAAACATCCTCAATTGGTCCATGTGTAAAGCATTCTTTCATGGAAAAAGCACTACATCTGCAAAACTGTTGAGATGTTTAAAAACAGAAGTGGGACATTTATACACCAATGGTGTTTTGTGGATTGATATAAACATTTTGAAGCATAAGGGCTCATCTCGTAGCATTTAATGACTGATTTCATTAGACTTCTAGGAATATGACATTGGAACATAACAAGTCAGCCATGGTGTGGCACTATATTCATTTTGCTGCATGCAAAAATTCTAGGATTATTTTTATTTTCATTAAACCATGGTGCTGTAAAAGACATGCAGTGATACAAAAGCATTAGATACAGTGCGTACATAAAGTACCACAACTACTTTGCATAGTTGGACATCTGTCTATTCGTTAGAATAAAAAGTCCTGCCAAAAATATAAAAGATAGACTGTGGTGGCCCATAAGAACCAATTGGCCCAAGTAGTCTGCCTATAATAAAAGCTTAAACGGATTCTCCATTAGCACATGCTAGACATTCATGAATTCACAGTTCTGTTGTGCTGAAGACCACAAACTGAGGTTTACACAAAATAGACCAATCTTTGAGTATGACTAGCAGTAAAATAGCAATATGGGGTTACAGAAATAGGGCAGGAAAAGGAGGCAAGATCCAAGTGCAGAAAGTGTGCTACTCTGATAACTTCTAAGCCAGTTCTGTCTACTCTTCTTCCCACCCACTCTCCTCCATGCCTTACCCTCCTACCCATTGGAGGGCAGAGCAATTTGGGATTCTGATCCTCAAATAATACAAATTATACTAAAACTAGACTAAGAGTTGAATTTCTGGTGTGAAACCATTTTTTATATTCTATTTGTTTATTCATTTGCTTGGTTTTATGGTTGTGTATAAAGCTAAGTATTTATTCACACTATGACCAGGACAAAAGATGGAGCAATATCAGGTATACAATGGATTTATCCAGTTCATGGAATTCCAGAAGCCATCACCAGGTATGATATCTAAATGTTTGAAATAATGTTATTTTTTTGTTTCATTGCTATCTATCTAGTCTTATGTTGCTACCTTTATTTCCTAAAAAAAGAGTGAATGATGTAATGACCTGTCTGTTATTAACTAAGATGAAATATATGCTCTAGGTCCTCAGCATCCAACTGCAACCTGTCAGCTGCTGCAGAACCACAAACCCCATAATTACCCATAATTATGGTAGTTGCAGTACAGAAACAGCTGGAGAACCGGGTTTGGATGTGTGGGGTCTGTTGGTCACATGGTTATTGTTACTAAATGTGCAGAACATGTTAAATACAATTTCAAAAACAGTTAAAAACCATTGTTCTAGCTAGTGGAGCTAAAAATAAATATAAACATGATCATGAAATATTGTAAAAGTTTGTGATTTAGTAGGTTAATGTTTATTTCACATAATTCATGATACTGTTTCCTTGGTCTAATTGAACTAAAGACTCAATGGACCAAGTTAAAAATGTTACAAATTAAACCATTTTGTCAAATAAAGTTAACTTCAATGGATTTATTTTAACTGCATTAATATTGGTATTGAGGCCTCTTTAACCCCTTAAGGACAGAGCCTTTGAAACATTTTTGTCCTTTCTGGACAATGGCTATTTTAACATTTCTGTGCTGTTTGTGTTTAGCAGTAATTTTCTTCTTCGTCATTTGCTGTACCCACACATATTACATATTGTTTTTATCGGGACAAAAAGGGCTTTCTATGGATGCCATATTTTTGATCATATCTTATCATATTATTAAAAAAAAATAATAAAATATGGTAAAAAAAAAAATATACACAAATTTCCTGACTTTTATTTGAAACAACTTCTCCTCATCGACAATAGCGAATGAAAAAACATGCTAAATAGATTCTACTATTTCTCCTGAGTACAGGGATACCACCCATGCATAGGTTTGTTAGGTTGTTTGGGGGCTAAAATGCCAAATTTGTGAGGTGCAGTTTTTTGTTTTCCAACTTGAAATTTTTACATGCAGACAGCCTGCACCCATGTCCCATTTGGGACATATTTGAAACCAGCCAGTGTATTTTACCCCATCAACCCATATATTTTTTAAAAGTAGACACCCTAGGCTATGTCAAATGGTGGTATTTTAACACTTTCCATGCACTAATTCTACCACCAGCCTTTGTCAAAGTTTGTGGTAGTAATTTTTTTGTGTTTTTTTTTAACAAACCTTGTACTTCAGACATGAATTTACAGATTTTGGTATGTGTCACTGCCAAATAACACCCCAATAAGTGTTCAGCAACATCTCTTGAGTACAGGGATACCCCCCATGCATAGGTTTGTTGGATTGTTTGGGGGGTAAAAGGCCAAATTTGGGAGGTGAAGTTTTTGGTTTTCCAATTTGAAATTTTGACATGCAGACAGCCTGCACCCATGTCCCATTTGGGACATATTTGAAACCAGCCAGTGTATTTTACCACATCAACCCATATATTTTTTTAAAGTAGACACCCTAGGCTATCTCAAATGGTGGTATTTTTACACTTTCCATGCACTAATTCTACCACCAGCCTTTGTCAAAGTTTATGGTAGTAATTTATTTGTGGGTTTTTTTCACAAACCTTGTACTTCAGACATGGATTCACAGATTTTGGTATGTGTCACTGCCAAATAACACCCCAATAAGTGTTCAGCAACATCTCTTGAGTAAAGGGATACCACCCATGCATAGGTTTGTTGGGTTGTTTGGGGGGTAAAAGGCCAAATTTGGTAGGTGCAGTTTTTGGTTTTCCAAATTGAAATTTTGACATGCAGACCGCCTGCACCCATGTCCCATTTGGGAGATATTTGAAACCAGCCAGTGTATTTTACCCCATCAACCCATATATTTTTTAAAAGTAGACACCCTACGCTATTTCAAATGGTGGTATTTTAACACTTTCCATGCACTAATTCTACCACCAGCCTTTGTCAAAGTTTGTGGTAGTAATTTTTGTGTGGTTTTTTTTCACAAATATTGTATTTTAGACATAAATTCACAGATTTTGGTATGTGTCATTGCCAAACAATAACCCAATATGTGTTCAACAACATCTCCTGAGTACAGGGATACCACCCATGCATGGGTTTGTTGGGTTGTTTGGGGGCTAAAAGGGCCACATTGTGAAGGTGCGCATTTTCAACTTGGAATATTGACGTGTAGCCAGCCTGAGCCCATCTTTCATTTGGGACTTTTTTTAAGTAGGACAGTGTATTTTACCCCAAAAGGTATATATTTTGTAAAAGTAGACACCCTAGGCTATTTTAAATGGTGTTATTTTAACACTTTCCATGCACCAATTCTACCACCAGCCTTTGTCAAAGTTTGTGGTAGTCATTTTATTGTGTATTTTTTCCCACATACATTGTACTTTAGACACAAATTCACATATTTCGGTATGTGTCACTGACAAACAATACCACAATATATGTTCAGCAACATCTCCCGAGCACAGGGATACCACCCATGCATAGCTTTGTCAGCTTTGTTGGGTGTTGAAAGGCTACATTTGAGAGGATGCTCTTTTTGATTTTCAAACTTGGAATTTGAACATGTAGAGCAAGGAAGGGGTTAATAGTTCTTGTAAGAGCCTTTGTAGTACTGTACAAAAAAATTAACCCCTAAAAATGCACAGACAAGAAAAAATGTTCTGCTGTGCAGTGATCAGTGGCAGGGAAGGGGTTAATACACTACACTATACAAAGGGTATGGCTTTTATAAAAGCCCTTGGGACTCACAATTTTTTAACATTTTATTTAATTTATTACAATTAAAAAATTATGTTATACAGATCTGTCTCTTTCCCTCACTAAAACTCAAGTGAGGAGAGGGAGGCAGATCCATATGGGTCAGAACAATATTTACGAACCAGACGAATGGTGATGCTCATCTGAGAAATCACCAAACCACCTTTGCCACTGATCGGCTGTTGCTGATCGCTATACACACGTTCAGACAGCTTCAAAAGGAATACACGTAATCCCCTAGTGGGTATAACTAACCCCTAGCGAGTCTGACAAAAAAAATGCTGATAGCAAAAAAAAATCCTTCTGCGACTAGATTGCTCCATATGCGCTGCTTAGGCAGTGACCATATGCACTGCTTAGGCAGTGACCATATGTGCTGCTTAGGAAGTGATATACGGCAAGGAATGGGTTAATAGCTCTTAAAAGAGCCTTTGATATACTGTAATAAATCAAAGTAAAAAAAAAATAACCCTAAAAATGCACAGACAGCAAAAAATGTGCTGCTGTGTAAGATCACTGCGTACACAGCGATCAATTGCAGGGAAGGGGTTAAATACTGGAAACGGCTTTTATAAAAGCCTTTGGGTCTCAATTCTATTAAATATATTATAATTAAAAACTTACATTATACAGCTCTGTCTCCCTCCCTCACTAAAACTCAAGTGAGAGGGAGGCAGATCTACACGGGTCAGATCAAATATTTACAAATATTGATCTAACCAGACGAATGGTGATGCTCATCAAAGCAAACGCCAACCCGCCTTTGTCACTTATCAGCTGTTACTGATCGCTATACATGCGGTCAGACAGCTAAAAAAATTTTTTTTACGTTAAACGTAGTCCCCTAGCGGGTATAATTAACACGTGACGGGTGTAATAAAAAAGTTAAACAATTTTTAAAAATGCTTTAAATAATATTAGCAATATTGCTAATATTGCTAATATTGCCTTTGACTGTATGGTAAGTGTTCATCAGAGCACTTACCATACATGCCTGCACACAGATCACATAGATCTGTTGTGCCGGCATCGATTGGCTCCCCCTAGAGCATCGGAAGTGAAATACTTTCACTTCCGATGCTCTTGACATTAGAAGGGAAGCGCTGCCTGTACAGGCAGCGTTCCCTTCTACTGAGCCGATGGGGTCGCTCAGGAGAGCGACCACCATCGGCTCTGGGCAGCCTGAAGGTGTTGTTAAGTGCCTCGCTGGCGAGGCACTTTAACAACACCGGAGATGCTTAGAAAGCGAACGATCGTTCGCTTTCTAAGCACATGTGGGCATCGGGCGCAGCCATTTTTAAATGGCTGCTCTGATCACTCCGTGGAGTGATCGTAGCGCGCCCCTGCACATTTGGGGGGTGTTGCACAATGCCTCTACCTAGAGGCATTGTAGCAACACCGTTAGAGTAAAGAAAGCGACCGCTGGTCGCTTTCTTTACTCAGTTTAGTGCATGACGTGCCAGGCACGTCACCTGTCGGCAAGTCCTCGATTTGCTGTGACGTGCCTGGCACGTCATCTGTCATTAAGGGGTTAAGAAGAGCATCTACTGAGCAAAGAACTCTGATTGAATTAAAGGTATGAATTATATCACCAAAAGTCTGGTTCATTTACTGCTGAGAAAATCCCACATTACTCCTGTTATTATTTTGCTCTTTCCGTGTCATCATTGGAGCATTGCAAAAGCAACATGTATCTGTTGTAATACATATAAATAAAGATATACATAGATAGTAAAGTAAAATAAGAGCCATAGATACATTATGCAGAAATCAGCATGTGAGCAGCCATATTTCTGGGAGGATACATTTAGGGCGGAGTTAGGATGTTGGCTTTCCACTCCTGTGTTCTGGCAAGCAATGCTAACAAGTTGAGGAAACACTGATTTTCTCAAGTGCACCCTGCACCAGGGGAGTATTGTGCCCCTGAGTGACAGATGTGCTGCCAGCCCAGAGCCACCTGTGCGTTAGCTCTGGCACTCTTGCATTTGGGAGGTCTCAGTAGCACTATCAACGAAGTTGCCAGCGATACTGTGCATGCACAGTAGGCATTATTTGGTGTCCCAGATACTAGACAATGTGATCACAATTGAGGGATTGTGGTGCCAAACTCTACCTGTGTTCCGAAAAGCGGGGCATTTATGGGGTATATAAAGTTGTATTTTATATAAAACCTTTTTTCTACTCTAATTAATTTTGAGCTTCTTATTTTGGGAACTGCATACATTTCTTCAAAATGTGCAAAGTATTAATTTGTTACAGTAAAGCTCGATGTTTAATTTGGCAGACTACACATTAGAAACCTTCTAAAGGTCAATTTCCTTTACTGAGTCAGGTTCTTTGTCTGTATTTGTATAATGTCATGTTCATACTAATGCTTTTTCCTATATTACTAAGTGGGAAATGCTTAGCTTAACATGGCAGCAGAAGGCATGGCTAGCCACTTTTCTTCTTGCATTAGATAGTTTGCAAATTTGATTAATGTGTGATTTTTCATTGCAAGAAAAGGAATATATGCAAAGCACTTTAACGGTACAATAACAAGAAAGTATATCAAATATACCCATGTCTATCAGCTATTAATATAGTGTGTCATTTTATTCTGTTCAATCTACTGTGTGGCATAGAGGACTATTTATCGTTGCGTAAGCTTTCATACATTCATTCATTTCATTAATACTTAAGGGATAGCTGTATCCAGTAATACAATTTACATGGGTACATTCATCTAATCCATATTTTCTATTTAGATGGAAACTTAATGCATGACATAAAATAATGGAGCATTTGTTCTAGAAGACTATTGGGTTGGATCTATGCTTCAATGCGCTTCCTTACATTATAATGGAAATCAAAGGTCCATCTTTCGTGTGAAGGTGTTTTCCTTTTTGAGCATAGCCTCCAAGTGTCCTGCTTTGAAATGGACAGTGACAATTCGGAACCGCTATCCCACAATTCTACTTTTCATTCTCCATTGTCCGAATACCACACATATGCAGAGGTTTGCCCATAAGCAGTAGAGTTCCCTCTCCAAAGTCATTCCCTGCATTGATGATGGGAAGTACAGTGAAGGTACATTTTAGAGTGCATAAAAAATGTTCACATAAGCCCACTGAATCCTAGGTATAAAGGCCTTATCTTTGCAATCCTTTCAGATCTAACCTCACACACGAGAATAGCTTTTGCGAAATCTTTTACATCCTTTTTAAAACATAATTTAAACTGTGTTGACATGTCTTGAACTTTAGGTTAACTGATATATTTTCTCAGTGTAGTGTTTTTTTTTTTATTATAAAAAGGAAATGAGTACAATTTTAGCTTGTGTGCCTAATTGATTTAGAATTTTTTTTTATCCATGGATACTTTGCATGGAAATTAAGGTAGATGCTTTACGTATAACAGGCAACATGAGTTGTGGCATGACATTGCATTTAGGAATAATATTGATGGTAATTATTCAAAATACAATACATATTTAATTGTTTCAAATTTTATTATAGGATCTGTGGTAGGTAGTTGCAATAAATTACCACAAATATCTTATAATATAGCTTATATTCTTTGATTACTTTTTAGACACTATTCTAAATTCATGCCTTGATAAGGTTTTAGTACTTTAAATGATCTCTTAATATGATCTCTTAGTACAAATTAATTAGAAATTAATCATCAGTCTGGTGTTTATCCACAGCCAATTTATGAGATCATGCTACACTTCCAATTTCATCATACTTTCACCCCACTCCCTTTTATCTAACAGTTGATTAGATATATAACCAGTATTAACCAAGTTAGACAATTCTGTTCTTTTATTTGTCTTCACTTAGCCCCATTTGTGAACCTGTCACTGGAATTATTCACAGAGTTTCTGAGTATATTCCACAGTACATGGCCCCCTCAAGAAGAAAATAATTTAGAGATATTGCACACCCATGTTTACCACTGTTGATCCAAAAGAAGGCAAATAAAAACCCCTTCAGCAATTTCATATTCTTCTTTCAGTGGGGAAAAAAAAATCCTTCTTGACTCTAAGTGGTCGCATGCTATGCGAAAAATACTTGCACAACTGCATCTATTGTAGATGACTTTATTGGACGTCAATTCTCTTACACTCCTAATCTGACATTATCTGCACTGAACAAAAAAGTGGGAATAAAGAGTTGCATATTGTCACTGCCCTCCCCCCCCCCCCCCTTGTTCCAAATATCCATTCTGACAGGTTTATACATACTATGAAGGACAAAATCTGACTAAAGGACAAGAGATAAAACTGTGCCATTATTGATACATAACTCCTGTATGTTCACACTTTATACTTCCAGCTGTTGTGTGCTGTGAAGCAAGGACTCACACTGAAGAAAAGGTTGAAGTATTGCTAACTGGTGTGGTTCCTGGTCAGACTGCTATGCCTGTGACAACTTCCAGTGTTAAACAAACAGAAAGTGTGACTCAAGTACAGGAGGAAGTGCAAGTCAGCAATGGGATGGCTCTTCTGTTCAATCTATTTGTGTATGATTTGTATTGATATATAATATAGATGGGTATATTATAACTATTTTTTGTGTAATCAAATATGGCCAAATTATGGTTGTTATTTACCATATATGTTTATCTTAATTTATCGCCGATCATTCGATATCATGCACTGCAATAGAAAACAAATACATAAATCTGTTTCTACCATGTAGCTTTTTGATGTACTTTTTAGGCAACTATTTTGTATTTATGAATTGACAAGTAAACAGAAAAATCAGGGATTAAGTTGGAGAATGTTAAAGTTCACTTGCCTGTTCTCCACAGTTCACTTGTTAGTGAATAGGCCTCATTGTGTTCAGATTGCATTTTCTTGTAGCCAGTTTTTCCTTTAAGTTATATGCTAGGTTCATTATAAATAATGACGATACTTTTCAGATATGAATTAGCCCCCTTTAGTATAAATGTAAATTATGTTACTGAAACATTGGCAGCATGTCTCATATATGCATCTTATAGCATGTATGCATTCCTTTTCCATTTTTAGTGCAGTTAGTTACATTTATAGCTTGCGGGTTATACATTCAGGATAGAATTAGAGTTAATACATCTGTGATGACTCATTTAGGCTGAAATGACAGTTTTGAAGTATCTCTGCATTCAGAAGTGATATACTTACTGGTTAAATCCCTATTCCTACAGCTGAAATATAATCTGTTCATGGATGTTGGTGTACCGAAAAAGGCAGATATTAATTGGAGACCTGGTACTTCAAGCATGTGGGAAAAAAAGCAGTTAAATGCTTCTACACATAATGAACCAGAATCATTAAAATCAAACAAATGTCATAATGTTGCTGGTGGCATTTTAATAGTATTAGTCATGTATAGACTTGACGCCTGTCATAAACCAGCTGTAGCCTTGTTAGAGTTTGCAAGCTACCAGTATCAATACAGCTAAAGAAATTTGCTACAGCGGATGGAATTAGAGTGGTGTTAATGAGTTTTATGCATAAGACAATTTTCCACTTCATAAATAGGATGAAATAATCACAAAGTAAGGAAATATCAACAGACACGTTTGTCATTTAATATTTGAGCCATGCAGCCAGGTATATATCCTTCATGTTTGTATGCGTTACCCTTTCTTTTTGTAAGTAATACATTACTTTAATATAAAGCCTAGTAAACTTGCAAAGTTCAGAATCTAACAAACCGTTGTCTAATTTATCAATTTGTGAATGTGAATTTGGTCTCCAATTAGGATTCAGTACAACAGAAGAATTTTTGTTTGAAATTAGCTATGAATCCGAGTATGTAAAATCCCAACTGGAACCATCAGTGATTATTGAACTGGTGAAGAAAGAACGAGATGTACCATCTGGGATAGTCACTTTAATTTTCAACATCATTTTTGCACCAACAAGAGCAATGCGGTAAGTTTTAAATATATACTTTTGGAACAATGTTTGCATCATAATGGTAAAGATGTTTACTCCAAATTTTGATTAGACTATTGCATTTGACACAAATATACAGTAAATTTATGTCATTTGTAAATGGATTGATTCTTGTTAGAATGGATTACATTTCCCAGGAAACTCAGCTAGCATTTTAGTTTGCTGAGCGCACTTACTGTTGTGGACTACATTTTCAATTATGCTCAAACACTGGAAGAGCATTATGGGAAATGTATTCAAAACTGTAGTAGTGACAACGTTTAGCCATCATTGCCATTGGTACTCTGATATGCACTATATTTTTTTTGATGCTAAGACAACATTTGGCTTAGGAACAACAACTTCCTGGGCATAATGGGAAATGTAGAAATAGGAGTGTCAAAAAGGTAGCTTGACACAGCAGCTTTTGTAGATTACATTTCCCATGATGCTAAGTTGATCAAAAAGGAGAGGGGAACAAGTGGTTAAAATATTTCTCACTGGGTGACCATATTTTTATTTTGAGAAAGGCGCAAATGCATTTGTATTTAATATTTTCTATATGGTAAATGACAGACTGAGCTTTCTTTGACTTTGTAGCAGCCCAGTTTATAAATATTACAATTTAGAGTCTGACTTTGTTTAAATATATGATGCTCTGAAGAAACAAGTAGTAAATATATAATGCTCTGAGGTTCCAAGTGCTAAATTTATGATGCGTTTAGTAAACAAGCTTTAAATACATGATGCTGTAAAGAAACAAGTAAATACATAATCAATATTCTCCATTCATTGTTTAGAAAATACACCTTATATAGTAGCATAACAAAGCATGTTTGTTATAGCAGATATTTGGTATAACTTGTTAATTTCTCTTTCAGATATTCTGCCACTTTAGTAGTAGAATGTGCCACAGGAGGAATCTGGAAGTTTCCCATACAACTAGTTGCCACAGAGCCAGATGTGGATGATGTAATTAAAAGACAATTAAGACATTGGACTAAACAAATAATCTTATGTTGGCTTCAGATTAACAAGTCAAACCAGGTAACATTAATCAAACTGTTTTGTTTATGTTAGCCACTTGTAAGAAACAGTAATGAGTAGTGAAATTGTTCCAGTCATTTTTTGTTACAATTATGGATCTAAAATTTTTACAGAAAGTTAGAGATATCAAATAGAATAGTTTCAGGTGATGATCTGTCTGACAACTGCAACGATAATGCTTCTTTGGAACCACTTTCATACCATCTTCACTAATTCTTCTTTTATCGGCTTTCATCCAAAGTGCTATTTCACGATCAGAACTGATGCAATTACTTTGGCAATCCCATAATCTTCCTGTCTTTGACAGGATGCGGATTATCCAAAAATATAAAGTAAAATGTGTTTTTTACAGCTGCATCAAGTAGTATTTTTGACATAATTTCTAATGTGCACCAGGTTTCATCTTAGTTATGATTCATAAACAGTGTTCATTAGTAAATATGACTTAAATGCAGAGCATAAGTGGTCATTAGAGAACATTTCCTTTTAAATACCATTATAAAAAATGGGAGTAAATAGAATTACAACTGAACTACTAAAATAGGAGAGTCTTATTATACCTTGTTCTGAATGTAGGAGATAGTGCTTTTATCTAGTGAATATTTCTGGGAAAAAAAAATGTTAATCTAAAAGCACTTAAAAAGAAAATGTTGGTCTTTTCACTAAACAAGGACTGCAAATGTAAGGAATTAATACCTGAGTTTGCAAATTAACAATAACTCTGATATTAATGTCTGATTGTAACCGCTCAGGTTTTGTAACTAGAACAGTCCTATATTTGGAGTCCTTTCCCGTCCAACATGGGTCCTTAAACTACATACATATTTTTTTTTTTTTTACTAACATAAAAATCTCTCTGCTTAAGAGGATATGTCATGTCAACATATAGTAATATCTTATTTTATTCCCACGAGACTTCAGTTTGTCACAGCCCTTCATAGATGCATTGATTTGAATCTTTAATGTTCAAGTGTGGGCAATATAAGAAGCATGTGTGCATGTGTTTGGCACCTTTTCTTGAAATAAATACCAGAAATGTTATTTTTGAACAGATATTTTTTTAACAGATATTAAATGAGGGAAACAATTATTGTTCTCATTACAATATATTGAAATAGTTTGTACAAGAGAAGAACTACATAAAACATGCCACACAGTCGTAGTAGTAGAGGCTTAAAAGCAAAATATTTTAGTGTAGGGTTTAAGTGCAAGCATAGGTTCATGGGGCAAGTATGCGCTTTAATGTCCTCAGTTACAGGAGAAACATTTAAATTATCACAATTTATCAATTGCAACATCCGCTCGTTGTATTCAGAGCCCATGATTAAGTGCCGTGATTGGGCGCGAAGTGCATAAGGCGTCCTCTGCTGTTTCTTTTGGGGTGGTGATCCTACACCGTTCAATGCCACAATAAATATCCATCATTTTTTTTAACATATCCTGGTGATTGTGGACTTCATTAGGTTTCCATGCCTTCTAGACCCTTGTTTGTATGTTTTACTAATTTCTCTCGGTGGACGGGTGTCCCTTTACTACTTTTTTCACATTTGAAGATAGAACAGCCCAGTTTGAAACATGGGCATGACATAAGGTACTCAACTACACAACTAAATTTATTTTGAAAAGCAGGTGAAATAGCTACTTGGATAATAGAATTAACTTAACAATGTTATTACATGTATTTATTTGCTGAGATACTTAATATATAACAATTTATAAATGCCCTATTTCTTAGAAAACAACTCAAAACAGTAAAAAAAGATGCAATTGTGCATGGTGGCCCTTCACATAGAAACAACTACCGTTGAAGACAATATTAACCTCATGCATGTAATTTAAGCACCAACAGTAAATCCATTTTAGAGTTTAATCAAAAGGTTAGCAGCTCTGTGTCAAACTCACTTCTAACCCCATGCTTTCCACCAACTTATTTTTAATGATTAGATTACATATGTAACTCTTATTGTAAAAGGTTTTAATAATGCACTAGTATGCTTACACTCTTACATTCAGTAAACATAATGACAATAAGGCCATAAACTGTGGTTTCCTCCATAAGTTCTTTGTTATTATAATGAAATCTTTATGGCTTGCCCTAATTAAGAGGATGACATGCATATCATTCAAGAGGAGAAATAGCAGATTTTTTTTTAGTCATTAAATGTAAAATATGTTTTTCCTATTTTTAATGGTTATGATCAAATTCATTGTTAATTGGACATATACGAGGCTCTGTAATTATTCCAGAAGGCATTTGCAGTTGAAATTATTTTTATAATTGCAAAAGATTTGTTGAGGTTGGGTCACAGTGTAGGAGTAGGTTATTTAAGTGATTTTATTTTCAAATTCGAGGGAGGATTAGATTGTGATTACAGTATTAAATACTTCTCTACTTGAAGCATTTTACTAAAGTCAAAAGGAGCAATTAAATGAGGGAGAAGAAATCCTATTTTAACACAACAATATTTAGGTATTTAGATGAATACTGATTTCACCTCCGCAGGTTGTGTTATTGTTAGAGCATTTAGAAAATCAGCAGTAGAGAAACAAAATTAGCTCTTTGAGTTGAGAATTCTGTATTATGCAGATATGATTTTGTCTTATGGTATTATAAATTAAGCACAATCTTTAATTATAAAAATAAACATACATAAAAACCATTGTACTAATAATACGCACACCAGGTGAAGGTTGTCAATATGTATTACTGGTCATTGTGACCTTCAGCAGTGTTGAATGGACATTTAAAAAAATAAAAATAGCACCATGAGGAATAAAAAAAAATGATACTGTTAAACATAATGAATAAAAACGTGGAACCTGTAACATAAATTAAAGTGACCTATAAAATTATATTTCGAATTACATTCAACCTCTTGTCAAAAAGCACACCCACTTATAATGCCACTTTTATACCAGTTGCCTGTGTGTCTTCAAAATGTGGCTTTTTACTACACTTGACATTTAAAACTTTGTTAAAATCCCTGTTATAAATTTTACACAAGTTGGCACAAACATAATTCATTTTCTTTAATCAGTTTAACAAACACAAAGTTGCTACTTTGATATTTTAGCTTTATTTACAGTAAAAAATAAATCACCTTGAGTTAACATGGTGCTTTATATAACCTTTAAATGTTAGTTATTCATTGGCCATTGACATTTCTCCCTGTCTATTATCAAATATGGAATTGTACCGGATTTATTAATGAAAGAAGCAATCAAAGGGAATTGGCAAGGGAATTTCACGCTTAAAATAGCAAAATTGGAGAATGTTTCCAACTTGACAACTGTAGGCCTTACGTTTGAAATTCTCTTGTCAATTTTCTCTTCTATGAATAATGCTAGGGGTAGCAGAGGTATTATTAAACAATATTCTACACACACCAGGCATAACAGAAGACTTATTGCTGTATATAAAATGGTATACTTTCTTGGTCTTTGTTCCTAATAGCCTCCAAATAATATGAAGAAATCAGAAATCAGTATACCCTTAAATACCCCAAAAATTAATTGGTAAACAGAGCGTCTGTGCATGGCGTTGCTCCGTCTCGTCAATTTACGGAAGTGATGTGACGGAGCAACGCCACACACAGACGCTCTGTTTACCAATTAATTTTTGGGGTATTTAAGGACAGGTATCACACCCCACAAGCATTGCCAGCTTCTGAGGAAGCCCAATTAATGGGCGAAACGTGTCAGCCAGGCATTGTTTGATTTGGGGTTTGAGACATCTATCACCTGAGATTTGGAATTTCTTCTGGACTACCTTCATTTTATGTGTAAGATATTTTATGCATCTTATTAAACTTGTTTTGTGCTTATACTGATTTCTTCATGTTATTTGGAGGCTATTAGGCACAAAGACCAAGAAAGAAGATACAAGAACAGCACTTTATTTCAATATCGGAGTGAGAGTCTTATGTTTGAAGTGTGTACCCTTTTTATATCATTTTATATCCAGCAATTGGTTGTTTGTAATATTGTATATGCATCTTATCACTTTATACCTTGTTTAGCACTTTAGCGCACTGTCAATTTGTGTTGTGAGTTTTGTTATATTTTATTGGGCACTGAGGGATAGTTGCCAGACGGTTTTGCAGCTTGTGCTAATCTAAAACAAGCGCCACTAAACCTCATCACCCTACCATAACAGAAGACTTGCTTTTCCCACAGAAATCCAAAACTTGCAGTGCTACCACCACTGCAAGGGATTCTGGGTAGGCTTAACCAATTTACCGTTAACAATGATAACCCATTTGCCTTTATAGCCACTTCATACATTGACCTATTGGAGTAAATGCTCACTGCACAAGACAGCTTTTAAACATAGACCAGGACTTACAGGCAGAGCCAGATAACCACTCATGTGCGGCTGTTTCATTGTTAATGTAACTTGTCAGCATGAGGTTGGTTACTGGTTCCTGCTTGAGACTTGGTGTAGAATACACAACATACGTTATGGTGAGGTAAAGCTGATGGGAAATACCCTCCACTTAAATTTCAAACCAGACGTATTTTTCCCACAGGATAACTTATGTTTTAAGTAAAAGAGTTTCCTTGGCTGTATAAGTATAGCTAATCCGTATACAGGGTGTATGGATAGATTTAAGTTCATCTAATCCTTTATATTTTAAATATACTTTATTATACTTTACCCATATGGTGCTGTTCTTGCTAATTAGTGCCAAAACTGGTTTACTACTTCATAGACCATTTACATTTATGTTCATCAATGCCAATTTTCAGTGACTAATTCTTCATTGAATGTATATTTCTTTATGTTGCTATTAGGTACCCTGAGCCCTTCAGTGCATGCTTCTTGCCAGGCAGTGATAAGGCATTTTCTGTTTCCCCAAAAACTGGAGAATTGCTTCCTCTTGGAACAGCTGGGACCCTAATAACTGTAGGTTTCAAGCCAACGATTTATGGCAAGAAATATAAAACAACATTAGTAGTGCAGGTAAATCATTTTTAAATGATACTTACATTGTAGACAGTTTATTTAAATTAATCATCCAATTTTTATTACCGTATTTGCTCGATTATAAGACGACCCTGATTATAAGACGACCCCCCAAACTTTGGATATTCCTTTAGGAAAAAAACTAAAAGCCTGAATATAAGACTACCCTATAGGAAAAAAGTTAAACTTGTATATATTCACATGTAAATTGCTTTTTTAATAAAAAATTATGATATCAAAAAATGTATTTCTAGTTTTTATTTCTTTTTATGTGCCAATGCTGCCTTTCTCTTTCCCTTGCCCCCATTTTTCTCTCTCCCCCCTCCCCTTGTCTGTCTCTTAACCCCCTCACTCCCCTTGTCTCTGTCTCTTAACCCCTTCCCTCCCCTTGTCTGTCTCTTAACCCCTTCCCTCCCCTTGTCTGTCTCTTAACCCCCTCCCTCCCCTTGACTCTGTCTCTGCCCCCTCACTCCCCCCTGTCTTTCTGTCCCCCTCCCTCCCCCTGTCTCTCTGTCCCCCCTGTCTCTCTGTCCCCCTCCCTCCCTCCCTTCCCCTTACCTTAATCCCTGGTGGCTAGTGGGGGCAGCCGGGGGATGTCTGCACGATACGTGCAGATATCCTCCATGCTGCCCGACACGGCAGTCTATTATGACGGACAGCTGTCGGAGCATTTGCTCTGAAAAAAAACCTCGTCTTATAATCGAGCAAATACGGTATTTGCCTTTTGGTATTGTTTAAATGTATACCATATTTTTCTCTCCATAAGACGCACCTGACCATAAGACGCACCTAGTTTTTAGAGGAGGAAAACAAGAAAACCACATGTAGAACATCTTTACTAAATTCTTATCTCCCCAAAAGTAGTGGTAATGAACAAAGCTAGAGACAAAACTAATACAGCTAACCTTAGGCACACCATTCTGCACCATGAGAAATGCAGTGTGCACCAACAAAACATTAGCAATCCCTGTGATAGTCATAAGACTGCAGTGGTGACTAACCTTTAGCATCTCAGATGCTTTGGATTATAATATTTTCCATTATGCACAATATGCCAGTATTTAGTCACTCAATATGCCAGTATTTAGTCACTCAATATGCCAGGATTTAGCCACTCGCTGTGCCAGGATTTTGCCACTCAGTATGCCAGGATTTTGCCATTTAATATGCCAGGATTTAGCCATTCAATATGCCAGGATTTAACCATTCAATATGCCAGGATGTAGCCATTTAATATGCCAGGATTTAGCCATTTAATAAGCCAGGATTTTGTCACTCAATATGCCAGGATTTTGCCACTCAGTATGTCAGGATTTTTCCACTTAATATGCCAGGATTTAGCCATTCAATATGCCAGGATTTATCCATGTTATATGCCAGGATTTTGCCATTTAATATGCCAGGATTTAACCATTCAATATGCCAGGATTTGTCACTCTGTATGCCAGGATTTAGCCACTCAATATGCCAGGATTTAGCCTTTTAATATGTCAGGTTTTGTCACTCAGTATGCCAGGATTTAACCACTCAATATGCCAAGATTTTGCCACACAATATGCCAGGATTTTGCTAATTTTTTTTGCCACCCTCCTCCCCTTTCCCCTAGTACTTACCCCCTTGTTGCTCTGTCTGCTCCGTGCAGGCTTCCCTCCTGCACGGAGGAAGGAAACTCCGGTCGCATTTTTTTTTTTTTTAACTATATTGAAGACTGCACGGAGGAGACAGAACAACAAGGAGGCAAGTACTGAAAATGTACTACATCCATAAGACACACAGACATTTCCCCTTACTTTTGAGGAGCAAAAAATATGGTATCTACATTCCATGTGTAGCAGTGATGAACCAATTTCTGCTTTTATGTCAAAAATTATTATTAATTACATATACACATCACTAATGTGTTAACTCATCTGTTTTTTTCCCCAGTATACACTGCTTGAAGGGATTCGGAATAGTGATGTGCGAATAAGATCAACAATAATTGCCCTTTTCATATTGATACTGAATGGAGAACAACTTTAATATCCACACCTTAGATGTAAAACACAAATTATGGGAAATAACATACATATCCATTTGCAGATGTGTGAAAATCATTACATAGTGTTTCGATGACCTTCTAAATTGTAATGTAAATTTACTAGTTCTGCTTTTCCTCATCTACTTGATTTTAATTAATTCCCATTTCAGTTTCTCCAAGACATTACATGAAACATTTTTTGCTTGTCATCAAAACATTCCACCTAGGCCGCACCTGATTGCATACTTTAATTTAACGTGTGATACCATCAGGAAGGCTTTGTATATAAAACTGGCTCCACAAGTTTATACTAAGCAGAATGTGATACTCAAGTCAAAAAATTCCTTAGTGGTCTGTTTATCTGCTAGTAGAATTTATCAGGCATGCCAACACTTAACACTGGGCTTTCAGTTTTTGGCACTACACAGTTTGTTATCTGTATTTCACTTTTGAAAATTGAGCATGGCTTATTAAAATCCCCAGTTAATGGAGCTGGCTACCGGTAAAAGCTTTGCTGGTTTGTCACAATAGACAAATATTAACTTGAATATTTACGTGTACCATTTGCAAGGAAAAAAATATATTTATGCATGACATTTTTTTTAACCATTTGTAATATCATTATGTACACAAAAATAAATGTATACTTGGTCCTTTATTTATAGTTATTGACTGAAATATTAGCAAAGTACTATAATGTCATTCTATTTTGCAGACTATCAGTCTTGACAGCTATATTTTCTGCTATGCACTAATCAACTAAGACAATCCAATGTTCTTACCCCTCAAGAATGTAGAACTGTGCTGTTGGCATGTAACACTTCTCATTAAGATTACTTCAAATTCCCATGTAGCCTTACTGTCATCTAATTTCATGCTCACACTGTCATAGTGTGTCAAACACAAGTTATTATATGATATTTGGAAAGTTTTGTAACTCAAAATCTTTGCCAAGAGATAATCAGTCACCATTGATAATGTGAATTATGTCACACAGTTGGGACTATTTACTAAAAATGAACTGACAAGTGGGCTGCAAAAATATATAGCTAAGTTGGAAAGAGTCTCCAACTTGTCTATCTTTCAAATTCAGCTATTCATACAACATAAACGATGGTGGGGTAAAAGTGATGGGAAAATCACTTGCAGAGGCATTATTAAACACAAATCTACACACACCAGGCAAGCCAAGACTTGATGTTCCCACAGAAATCTCACATTCACAGTGCTAACACCACTACAAGGTCAACAATGGTCACCTTTATACATGGTCCCTATGAAGCATATGCATGCTGTACAAGCCTTTAACCTTAGCTTAGGACAGAGATATAAAGCCAGATAACCACTCATGGACGTCTGTTTCATTCTCAGTGGAATTATGTCAGCATGACTTTAGTTTAATAATGCATCTGCTACCCATTAAACTCAGCTATTGAAAGCATCAGTGTCCATTCACATTTTTTTAGAGACAGAAAGTAGTCAAATGGCCATAAAGGGATGCTTTTGTTTTCAGAGGAGCGACTGAAAATGGAGATCTATTTACCTTTCTTGTTTTGAGGTGGAAATGTTCACTTTCCTTGAAAACTAAGTAAAAATTAAACAGGCTGCATTCAATGTGGGACAGTACATCGCAGGATCGGGTACAAGGTGACCATTATTAGTATTAGGACTTAGGGGTTAGTGTTAATATTAGGGCTTAGGGGTTAGTATTAGGGCTTATGTGTTAGTGTTAAAATTAGGGCATAGGCATTAGTGTTAGTATTAGGACTTATGGGTTAGTGTTGTAAGTGTTAGTATTATGGGTTAGTTTTAGTGTTAGTATTAGGGGTATTAGTATTCAGGGGGTTAGTGTTATGGTTCGGAGGTAATATTGAGGTTCGGTTCGAACTTTTCGGGGGGTTTAACAAATTTATTAGGGGGGTTTACTATGATTGTAAGTGCTGAGAGTTCAGCGCTGAATTGTCAGCACTTACACTGCCGTGGTGAAACGGCTGCGTTTCCTTTCATCCCTGATAGTTCAGCGCTCAAACTGTCCTAGATGCGTAGTCAGTTGTGTCACAAACTATCATTTCGGAAAGCACCTGCATAAACAGAAGGGCAGCAAGTGAAACAGCACTAGTGTGAATCTGCTATTAGAAACTGCATGAATGGGTCTTCAGAATCACCTTATTGCCAAGAAATAAAGGGTTAAAGTCAGCATCATCATTAGCTACCTACAGATCTGTCCTGAGATTTTGCAGAGGTTATTGAATTATTCACACAGTGATCTTAGCTCTAAGGAAATAATCCATGAAGATAAATTGTTTCACCTTCAGCTTCAGTTAATAGAGCAATTCAGATGCCTTATGGGAATAATTTTAGTAAGAATGTAGTATTATTTGTGAATAAAAGATGTGAAGTTTCATATTGGCACATGGTTTGATTGCATTTAAACTGCAGCAAACAGGTATTAATACATTAATGGACAGTATTAAGTAGCATTCACAATAAACATTAGCAGTGTATCCTTAAAATAGAACACTAATGTCCCTAATTAAATCATACCATGACAACATTGCCAAGCTTTAATGTTAGCTCATTTTCTGGCAGTATTTGGTGAGGCTGCTATCAGCAAATGTAATGTCAGTGAAATGGATTATAATAATCATATAATGCCCAATGTATAGTAATATATATATATATATATATATATATATATACTAATAATGACTAACAGTCACCTAAACAACATTAAATGATTGATTAAAGTAGAGAACCAAACAATTTTAAAAAATGATCCCTTCATTATATTAGCAGAATTACAAACAACTGCATACATTAAGGGGAAAACATGTTTTAATTACATATGTGGTGTCTCCAGTTTATGACATCACCTGCAGCTTGATATGCAAATGGAAAAATGTGTAATTTGCATATGAAGCCATGTGGTGATATCATGGCTTCATCTTTTTTTTTTAATATAGTTGTGCTACATACACAATATCTGGACGGCCATTTTGTATTCTCTTGATTTGGGGATTAGAGGATCTTTTTTTAATGTAGGTTTAACCCTATTGTTTCTTTCTGTCTTGTATTTTTTCTAGCTCTTATTCCTGTCTTTTAAGCCTTATAGTCAAATTTGTATAACATTCAGTAACTTAGCTGACATTTCTACTAAGCCATATTAAGGGGAGGAGGGAGATAAACTAAATCCAGTATACAGATGTCCTAACTGTACAGGAACCTCATTGGATTTTAGATTGTGAAATAATTTGTTAAAAATGTAATTTTACATTTTTATTTTTCTCCTACAAGATGATAAGCCAGTTTCTTATTTGTAAACAGATTGATAATAAAAAAGTAACTTTAACATTGTGCTCGGATTAACTTAGGTAACTCCCCCCCCCCCTTCCCCCACGAGACATCCACCATGCAATGGACTAAATCCAAAAACCAGGCCTCTCACACGTCTGTCCCAAAATATGTATGCTGGGAATAAAGCGACAATCACCTGCACAACACCGTAATTATATAAATGAAAATGCAATGACAGCATTTGTTTTTAAGGACAAAGTAGCTATGTGTAAATCATATGTTATCTTTTTATACATCAATAAAGACTGTTTGGATGCTTAAAACTGAATTACTTGTCCAACTTATTAATATCAAATAGTAGTAACACATTTTTTCCCATAATTTCTGTACTATAGAAATATGCAAATTCCTTAAGTAACTACAAATAATTGCAACAAAGTAACTGTTGGTGATACATCCTCCCTCACTACCTTTTGCTGCCTGCACAGACACCCAGGCCAGATCATCAGGGAGCACTGGAAAAGAGTGGAGGGCAAATGGAGCAGGAGAAAAGGAAGTGGGGGACAATCTTACTCGATGGACAGCCAATATGTCCAATAGCATGTCCCTGTTTGCCCATTTATATGTCACTGTTTTCCAATTAATATGCCACTCTTTGCCCATTAATATACCACAGTTGGTTTGCCAATAACAAGCCAATGTCAGTATACACATAATATGCCACAGCCAGTATGCTCATTTATATGCCACAGTCAGTATGCCCATTGATATATCACAGCCAGTATGCTCCTTAATATGCCACAGCCAGTATGTCCATTAATATTTCACAGACAGTATGCTCTTTTATATGCCACAGTCAGTATTCCCATTAATATATCACAGCCAGTATGCCCATTAATATGGCACAGCCAGAATGTCCATTAATATTTCACAGACAGTATGCTCTTTTATATGCCACAGTCAGTATTCCCATTAATATATCACAGCCAGTATGCCCATTAATATGGCACAGCCAGTATGCCCATTAATATGGCACAGCCAGTATGCCCATTAATATGGCACAGCCAGTATGCCCATTAATATGCTACAGCCAGTATGCTCATTAATATGCCACAGCCAGTATGCTCATTAATATGCCACCAACAGTATGCCCATTAATATGCCACAGTCAGTATGTTCATTAATATGCCACAGCCAGAATGCTCATTAATATGCCACAGCCAGTATGCCCATTAATATGTCACAGCCAGTATGCTCATTAATATGCCACTAACAATATGCCCGTTAATATGCCATAGCCAGTATGCTTATAAATATGCCACCGCCAATATGGCCATTAATATGCCACAGCCAGTATGCTCTTTAATATTTCACAGCCAGTATGCCCATTAATATGCCACTGCCAGTATGCCCATTAATATGCCACAGGCAATATGCCCATTAATGTGCCACAGCTAGTATCCTTCTTAATATGCCACATACAATAAATAATCTAGCTTATTCCAGAGGGCTATACCAATTTATTCTATAAAACCTTCAAAGAGGTGATTATGGAACTATTAACCCATACATTTAACGAAATGGCATCTAAAAGAGCTATGCCACGAAAACTATTAAGGGCCAATATACTCCCGATATTAAAACCTAACAAAATTCCAATAGATGTTAAGAATTATTGGCCTATTTCGCTTATAAATGGTGACATGAAGTTATACGCAGCCATTTTAGCAAATAGGTTAAAGCTAGTGGTGGCTTCGGTGGTCCATCTCGATCAAATTGGTTTTATACTGGAAAGATCCTCAGCTAACAATGATAGAAGATTAATGGATATTATAGACCAGGCAGAACTACTGGGAACCCCACTCCTGACCCTGGCAGTAGATGCCGAAAAAGCATTTGACAGGGTCGGTTGGGGGTATCTGGAGAGGGTCCTGAAGGCATTTGGCCTGGAGGGGTGGATACACAATGCGATCATGGCTTTATATTGCAGTCCATCAGCCTGAACAGTTGGTCCAAATATTTGCTCTGATTGGTTCCCATTAGCGAATGGAACGAGACAAGGATGCCCTCTCTCACCTCTTATATATATCCTTACAATTGAACCTCTGGCAATTAATATCAGTAACAATGAGGAAATTGTTGGGTTTAAAACTAGGGGAGCCAATCATAAAATAGTTCTATATGCTGATGCTATACTGATTTCCACACCGTCACACTCTCTGACGCACCTGATGTGGTGCAATATCAAACTATAAGTTAAACCTAGATAAGACCACGGCTATGACAAAAAATAAATCTCCTACCCAAATGGTGTTACCTTTTTAAAATGATTCCATGGAGAGTCCACAAATTCTGGCTAGATATGGTTCAGGTTGGATTTAAGGCATTTATTTGGAAAGGAAAGACCCCAAGAATCAACATAAATACTATGACGAGAAAACTTAAACAAGGAGGCCTTAACTATCCAATCATTATTAATAATTATCAGTCAAATAAGATTATACATGCATAATATTCAGAATCCTACAGTACAAAAAGAACCCTGGTACTGCATAGATAAAGTGATATAAGGTAGGGTAGATTTGGAGTAATATCTATGGCTAAACAGTAATAAAGACCAAAGTAAAATCTTGATGGGGAAAACAAGGATCTTAGGACAGGTAATAAGGGAATGGGATACCATTAAGAGATCAATGAACTTACAGAATAAGATGATTTCTTTGTGTAAGCTGAGAACCTTAGAATTTAATATAGAGAATTTATCCCTAAAAAGTTGGTATAACGTATATGACCTTCCAATAGGGGACTTATATGAACACGGTAAATTAGTAGCATTTGATGAAGTGGTAGATAAATACTCCACCAAAAGGGATATGTATGGATCTCAGAATCAAGAATTTTCTGAATACTAGGGTCAGCAATGAATCACAGAATATTTATAAGGAGATATCAAAAATCTTTTCATATAAATAGATACCTAAGATTACAACAAAGACTAAAAGGTTAATCAGTATGCTGAATACACATCCTATTAAAGCTAAGGCTATCTGGGAAAAGGAAGTGGCAATACAAATCCCAGAAGCAGATTGGTCAAAATCAATGGCCCAAGTTAATGAAAAGGGTGAGATGCCTGAACTTAGTTGAAAACCAGTTTAAAATCATGAACAGGTGGTATAGGGTTCCAACTGTACTTGCAAAGATGTATCCACAACAATCATCTAAATGTTGGAGATGCGGAGCTGAGGAGGGTACGTTTTTGCATGTCTGCTGGAAGTTTCAAATGGTTGCCCCTCTATGGAAGTGGATGTATGAACTGATTAAAAAGCTGACAAACAATGTATTGGATATGGCTTGCAAAATCATTTATTAGAGATCCACGTCACAATAGCAACTTCATAAGTGCATATTAATGATATGACGTACCTCCCTTTAGATAGACCACTCCTTCTGACTATGGCATCCATTTTGATATCTGATCTTTGTAGCATTGTAAGAAGTGCATTACTCCTACCAACAGGTGTCACTAGGGAGTGAGTGATGGGAGTGAGTGATGACTCTTTGTTCCACCAGGTAAATCCTGGAGGGGAGTAGGTGATACTGGACAATAGCCAGTGTGGGGGGAGGAGAGAAAACAGATGTGCAATGGCCAGGCAACAGCATGGTCAGAGAAATCAAGAGCTCTGAAACTATTTCTATTTAAAAGTAAAGCTTTCCTCTTGGGCTAAGTTTAAGTGCCAATAAGCTAGGGTTTAGTTTAATGCCTAGTATTGTAACTAAAAGTAGAAAGTAACTGCTGCAGAACCTCTTTCGAAATCATCCTATCGACCTGGAATCAAGAGTCATTTTGGACACAGCCATGTGCTTTGCTGAACCTCTCTGAAGTTAAGCACATGTTGTCAGAGGTATTGAAAAGTAATCTTGGGACTGGTACATATGAATAAAGCAGAAGAAAAGGATAACAAGATGGATGCCAGCAGCCTTCATTTTGTGACAGTTTTTGGAAATCCTTCTGTGTGTTTAAAATCTTATTCTGTGTCCCTGAAGCTAAAAGAAAGTCCTCCACATTCCTAACTCTGTTATCTAGTATCACTGGAACAGATAAGGTGGGCATTGTTAGTCGTTTATGACTCTCATTGTATTTCTAAAGACACAGCTGTGTCTATATACATATTAGAGGAGAAGGGGGGCTTCTCTGCAACTTGCTAGCCCACCCAAACTGGCAGAAACTTACAAACACAGACACACTGAGATTATTGGGATTTTTGATTTGTAGAATCTAATAAGGGTTATTATAAATAAACCTAGTTGATTCAAATCACCCATTAAAATATATAATGATATCACACCTTCACTAATAAATATGTAAAGTATAATTAATCCTACATATTAATTAGAATATTGTTTTTATTGTTTTATTAGTGTGGTATACATTTTATTATACATTTTTATGTAATGTGCAATGATAAGAATATGATAAATATTTACTATAATTTGAAATTGTATTAACACTTCTATATATTGCAACATATATATTTTATTACATTATACTCACAATCCAGGTATAGCTATAAATCATGACATCATCTCATTTACATTAACACACCCATCCATTCAATTGGCTAGAAGTCACAGAAACAGGGTGTGAATCTGAGATAAGGTTTGGTTGATAAGTTGATACTGGGGGTGTAGAGGGGAACCTAAAAGACCGGAGATACCTGAGAGACTGATTTTGGGAGAGCTGCCACTAGTAGGGTGAGAAATGGGAATGTTTTAGAAACGGGCTGAGTCTCTCTCCTTCTGGGGAGGACTCAGGAATATGAGGCTTTTAATAGCACATGTTCATTATAAAAATAGAAATCTCCATACCCATAGTATTGAGCTAAGTCCCAGGAGTAACTCCCATCACTCAATTCTTAAATGGAAGAAGTCTCAACAGCAAACCAACCTCTGCCGGTAATGTATAAATGTGGTAATTTGTTTCTAGCATAATCTCAATTTTTATGGATGTCATTAGCAAATATATTTGGGTAAATTTAACTTAAATCCCACAATTTCTGGGATCTATATGTTTTAGCCTGGTGTTTATCTGTCATCCTTTCTGCAGAAGGAAGCCGGAGGAATATCCTATAGATATTAACAAAAGAACCATAAGTTCTTATAGTCTAGCTATTTACCCAAATATGTCATATCTAATCTCCAGAGATTATCTAAGATTCTCATTCTTAAAGTCTGAGCTAGAATAGATACATTATCATTTAACGAGCAGAATAAGAAATAGCCACCTTGAGTAGTGATATGATTTAGTAGTATTACCTTACCTAAGCAGAGTATATGTTGGTAATTTGTAGGTAATTATGGTGTACTATCATTAACCATTTTAAATACTAATCATAAACATTGTAAGTTGTATCTAAATAAAATGCATGGCCATCATACGGTTAGAAATGTACTGCATAATAAAGTATTCTACATGCATGTTGATATAGGTACATAGCTGCATAATTCATGCTTTGTCCTACTTATGTTATAAGTCATACATGTGAATTATGATTAACATCTATTGATGCTGTATTTTGTTGTTATGCTATTTTGCTTACCGTTTGATCTTTATTCTATGTTCAATAAATTAATTATTATTTTATTAACAATTGTTGCATTATATTTACTTTTGTAAAAACGTCATCCAAACTCTCATATACATAACGAATTCTTGATATGGGTATTTTTAGTCGGACCCATATATATAAATCATCAATTTTCATATTTTTTTATGATTCATAATTAATAACTCATATTCATATTTTTATGGTTATTAATAATCCGACATTTTATGGAGGCACTTGCTGAGATGTATTAAAGATTTGATGCGTTTTTACAAATTGTAAATTAATTGTAATCCAGAGTACCCTGTCTAACTTCATTCTATGGGCTCATAGTACTGAATCAGGTATTGGAATTACATTGCTATATATTGTTGTAATATGATCAATATGAGTAGCCATTTAGTAACTCACTGGGAAATAATTCTGTAACAGAGAATCCCAGTAAAAAAAAATACAGTATCTTGAACATGCACAAAGATTTAAATCGTCAGTCAGATATAAAGAAAGGGATTAAATAAATCCACATTCAGACTGAGAACTATAATGATAATACTCTGTTTAAAAGTTTTCTGACGTGCATGTGTGAGGAAAAAGATGTTAAAAGAAATATATTCATGAATGTGATATGCTTATTGACAACACAGCTAGAAGGAAAATGTAGTCACATAACTGTGTTACAGGCCAATTTGGCACCCGGTCCAAAAAGTTTGTGTTAAGAGTAGATTGACTCTCAAAATTCACAATCAGAATTTGTGGAAAGAGATAGAAGAGCTTTAAAAAGTACAGAGACCTGTACAGCTCTCTCCAAAGGGAAAATAAGACATGCCAAAAGCCCCAAACTAATGTGTCCCATGGTCAGGAAAAATCACTGATCTGGCACTGAAGGGGTTAAACCCACCAGAGTTACAGATAATCCCCTGCAAGAGAGCATTAATATGCAAATGCAGGCAATAAAGAACTAAATAAATCAAATGCATTAATTTGTATTGGTTCAGAAAAACATAGGTGACCCAAACCCTCTTAAAGCTAATATATCCGGGGGCGTGTCCTGACTGATGAGCCGCATGGACGTGTAGGCTGAGCGCTCCTCCAAGCTCTGGTGCATGAGCGACTAAATACAGCTGTCCAAACCGATAAAACACCTAAAACGACGGGGAGGGTGAGTGGAATCATGTCCAGCAAAAACAAAAAAGCAACGCAGAAAGTCTCTCAATATTTTCCACCACGCCGAGCAAGACTTTCAGATCAAGTCCAAGATGGCGACGGCGTCCCCATATCTCAAATTAGAGATGAAGGGGAGGAAGACATAGTACAGAGATCCACGTTGGAGATACAGTCTGAACTAATAGAAACAGAGATTGAACCTGCAGTAACACAGAAAGTCATGAAACAACTACTGGATGATATGCAGGGATCGATAAAAGACACGCTGAAAGACTTTATGGTAGAAATGAGACAGGAGGTGAGACAATTGGGAGATCGCACAGACCATAACGAAAAACGAATGGAGGAATTTGCTGGAAAATATAACGAATTAGTGGATCGACATAATGTACTGGAAGATGAGGTGGAGAGATTGATGATAAAAGTGGCTGACATAGAGGACAGATCCAGAAGAAATAATATTCGGGTAAGAGGCATTCCTGAATTGGTCCCGCAATCAACATTACCAGAATACCTCCAGGCACTATTCAAAAAAATAGTCCCTACGATATCAATAGCAGATCTCATAGTGGACAGAGCACACAGAATCCCCAAGCCAAAAGGTATGGCTGAAAATATCCCAAGAGATGTAATTATAAAGTTACATTACTTTTGTGCAAAGGAATCTGTAATGAACGTAGCTCGTAGAATGCCGTGCCTACCGAACCCATATGAGAACATACATCTGTTTACAGATCTCTTAGCTGCTACACTAGCAAAAAGAAGAGAATTCCTTCCAACAACAAAGTTGCTAAGACAGAATGATATTGTGTATAAATGGGGATTCCCAGTCAAACTGTTGGTGTTAAGAAACGGAGTACAGACAACATTGAAGACACCGGAAGAAGGTATGCAAATAATGCAGAAATGGAACTTGGCAGAAAATTCTGATGACATATATCCCACACCTAAAAGACCACAGAAGATGTTAACAGAATGGCACACAGTAAAACTAACACAGAGTCTGGTGGCAAAGCATACGGGAATAAGTGCACTGCAGGAGAATGCTCGTGAGAAAAGAAAATAAGTTTGGCTGTCTTGGAGAGGGGACTTATGAAACTAGAAAACGAACTTTGATCAGATAAGTAATTCGACATGGGGGGAGGAGGGCAGAGATTGAGAGGGAGACATTGTATGTAAAACTGTTGAACTGTGTAAATTTTGCTTTAATTTAATGAAGTAACACTGGGAGGAGGAGGGCTTGGGATACAGAGAGAATATGTAAGATGATAATACTTTCACTGTGGGAGATGTTGATGGTTGATGCGTTGGAGGGGGGGGCGGGTTGGGGGGAGGGGGTGAGGGAGGATGGGGAAGTTAGTAGAGAATTGGATTGAGCTGGGGATTGTTTTGGTTCATGAGTGGAGGGAGGGAAAACACATACAAAAGCTCACAGGAGGTAAATGTGGATATAGGTATATTTTGATGTAAAAGGGAGAAACTTGATTAAATATCAGAGAGAGAACACACATATATTAGTATTGATTCTCACAGGGATATAACAATATTAGAGGTAATGGGGGAGAAAAGGTATTAAGCACACAGTATATAAATAACCGAATATTAGAATTAAGGATGAAGAGGAAGAGAAAATAAAATTGTCTGCACTTAGATTATAGATGTTCTCACAAGGGGAGCTATATAGGGAGGGGAGGAGAGAAGGGAGAAGAAAAATGCTTGTAAATGAGTAAAAATAGAGGAGCGTTGCAAACTTATATTTCCCCTCTACCTCCTTCCCCCCCTTTTTTTTTTTTTTATTTTTTTTTTTTTTGAGACGTTTATAAGTAATATAAAGATAAAACACGGAAATTAAGGGATAAGGGATGACACGAGCCAAAAAAGTATAAGTAATTAAATATCAGAGAGAGAACACACTTATATTAGTATTGATTCCCACAAGGATATAACAATATTAGGGGTAATGGGGGAGAAAAGGTATTAAGCACACAGTATATAAATAACCGAATATTAGAATTAAGGATGGAGAGGAAGGAGAAAAGAGAAGAAAAAAAATGGTATGCACTTAGATTATAGATGGCTTCACAAGGGGAGCTATATAGTGAAAGGAGGAGAGAAAGGAGAAGAAAAATGGTTGTAAATGAGTAAAAATAGAGGAGCGTTGCAAACTTATATTTCCCCTCTACCTCCTTTCCCTTTTTTTTTTTTTATTTTTTTTTTTTTCTTCTTTCTTTCGCTTCTCCTTCTCTCTCCCTCCCCCCCCCCCCCCCCCCGTCTTTTGATCTCATCTTCATCCCTTCCGGATCCCCATTTAGTCTGCAATTTTAACGAGGACAAAATAAATATAGATGTTAAATGCACTGGAGGCGGAGGAGTTCAGAGAGAAGATCATACCCCCAATTTGACCGTTGGTAGCAGAGGTCATCAGGCTAGTTAGGGCATTATCTATCACTCCTCGGGTAGTAGGAGGAGTTAATTGTTTAAGGTTGTTTTTGTATATGAATGTTTTTATGTATTTTTTGAATGTAATGGTAATCATCCAGTGCCACAAAAAAAAGAATAAGACAGAAGAGCAGTTCAGTAGAAGTTTGACTATTATTAAATATAAATGGACCCTAGTCCTGAGTAAAAAAGATATTTTCCTTTTCCCCTTTGGAATAAAAAAAGTATACATACAGAGAAAAAGTGATATGATCGTTCGATGACTCTTAATATTTTGTCAATAAATGCAAGGGGCTTAAATACATTGCATAAGAGAAGAGTAATGCTCCAAGAAGCTCAGAAAAAAAAGAGCTCAGTGATTTGTATCCAAGAGACCCACTTTTCTAAAACACAAGAAAATAGATTTAAATCTAAATACTACCCAGAAGCCTACCATTCTATGGCCCAAACTAAAAAATTGGGAGTTTCTATATTGATTCATAAGGATACGAACTTTGTAGTACAAAGAAAAGACATAGACACACAGGGGAGATATATTATTCTGGTAGGAAGCATAAATAACCAAGAATACACAATAGTCAATATATATTGTCCGAACATAGAACAACTGATTTTTGTGAGGAGTATTCTTAAGAAACTACAAAAAATAAAAAAAGGTTATGTAATAATCTGCGGTGATTTCAATATCGCACCAGATCCAATAGTAGATTCCACAAATACATCTACAGGTAAATATAGGAGACGGATATTAAAACAAGGTAAGCAATTTATGGAGTTACTACAGGAACATGAGCTATATGATGCGTGGAGAAATGACCATCCATCGGAAAAAGATTTTTCATATTATTCAATAGTGCATCATATATATACAAGAATTGATTTAATATTAGTAGATCAATTAACATTGCAAACAATTGAGCAATCAGGAATAGGAGATATAACGTGGTCCGACCATGCCCCTATATGGATCTCGATCAAACAAAATGATAAAATAAAAAGAAATGGTAGATGGAGATTAAATGACAAATTACTCCAGAATCCGGATATTTGTAAAAAAATAACAGAAGAGTTAGAAGAATATTTTAAAATTAATGATACTAAAGAAGTAAAATTTAGCTCGGTATGGTTAGCACATAAGGCAGTAATAAGGGGTCTTCTATTAAAAATCGCTGCTCAACATAAAAGAAACAGAGATAAAAAATTGCTTGAACTAATGGAGTCACTAAGACATCTAGAAGAAATGAACAAGCGTAAATGGACAGATAATATATATAGGGAAATTCAACAACTCAAAATTCAAATATCTGATATCCAATTAGAAAAAACTGAGTTTATGCTGAGATGTGTAAAGCAGACCTATTACGCTAAAGGAAATAGAGCAGACACTATACTAACAAGAAAATTAAAAAAACAACAAGTAGCAAATAAAATACAATATCTGATAGATGCCTCAGGTAGAAAGATATGGAATCCGCAAAAAATTAGTGACAGGTTTGCTGAATATTACCAATCACTATATAACTTACACCTAGATCAAAGTATTTTACAGCCAACAGAAGAAAAAATTAAATCATTTCTGAATGGGTTAAATATCCCGGTATTATCTGAGGCTTGCATACACAAATTATTGAGACCAATTACAGGGGACGAAGTAAAAGATACAATTAATGCTTTAAAATCATACAAATCTCCAGGCCCTGATGGCCTATCAAACATATATTATAAGAAATTTCAGATATCTCTTATCCCATACCTTATAAAACTATTTAATATGATGAGTAGAGGAGAGGAAACACCCCCAGAACTTACTGAAGCATATGTAGTTACAATATTAAAACCAGGCAAATCGCCTAATGATTGTACAAGTTATAGACCTATAACGCTGTTAAACACAGATACCAAAATATATTCCAAACTATTAGCTAGCAGACTAAATAAAGGAATAGTGGAATTGGTAGATAATGATCAAGTAGGGTTTATTTTAGGTCGGCAACCATCAGATAATACTAGAAAATTTATAAATATTACACATTTGGCACAATTAAATAAGAATCCAAGTCTGCTATTATCCTTGGATGCCGAGAAGGCATTCGATCGCCTCCATTGGCTTTATATGAAGTGTGTGTTACAAGCTTTTAATATCCCAGAGGAGTTCATTAGATCAATGTTTTCACTATATCAAAATCCAACAGCAAGAGTATATAACTCGGGCTTTAGATCAAGATCATTTCATATACATAATGGAACACGACAGGGATGTCCTCTGTCGCCAATTTTGTTTGCAATGGCAATTGAACCCCTAGCGATAGCTATAAGATCAAATATTAATATACATGGATATAAGACGATAAGATCGGAGGTTAAACTAGGATTGTATGCAGACGATATTATGTTATCACTGATAGAACTGAATGCCTCGTTACAAAGCCTACATGAGATATTAGATACATTTAGTGAAATATCTTATTATAAAATCAACTGGTTAAAGACACAAGCACTGAACATAGGCTTTTCATCAGCAGAGATAGGAGATCTAAAACAACAGTATCAATACGAGTGGCGATCAGAATATATTTCGTACTTAGGAATAAAAATTACCAAAACTCCACAATCATTATTTAAATATAACTTTGTACCATTAATAAATCAAATTAAAATAGATTTACAGTGCTGGTCTAAAATAGAAATATCTTGGTTAGGTAGAATAACATCTTTCAAAATGAATTCTCTACCCAAGTTGTTATACCTATTTCGAACAATACCAATACCATTGACTAAGAACTTTATAGGGTCAATTCAAATTATATTAAATAGATTCATATGGAGAGGGAAACAGGCAAGGATCTCAACAGAGTTACTACAAAAATCAACTGTTTTGGGGGGGATGGGAGTTCCAAACATTAATAATTATTATCAAGCAGCCATAATAGCACAGGCACTTGTTCTCTTTTCGCCACCAAAAGAGGTAAAATGGGTAGATATAGAAACAGAATACGTATATCCGAATGATATGAGAGATCTAATGTGGGTTTCAGGGGGTAAGAGACCGGTAACACCTACAATGTTACCCACAACAAGATTATCAATATCATACTGGGATAGATATAGAAAACGGCTAAGGGTACCATCACAGCTGGTCTACGATACGCCCATGTCAGTATTAACTTACTATATACCAGATTTAAGAATAACGAATTGGATACAGAATGGGATTAAAACTATTGGATCATTGTACTCTAATGGAGATATGATACCTTTTTCCATACTTAGAACAAGATTTTGCATAGAACACTCAGAATTCTTTAAGTACTTACAAATAAGGCATATGCTAAGTGGTAATAAGGAAATACAGATAACAGGATTAGATAAGAGCTCCAAGATAATGGAGTTAGCTGGAAAAGCCCCATATGTTAAAAAAGCAATTTTTGTGATATATAACCTGTTGAATAGTTCAGATAGTTCACAAAAATTACCCTTTATGATAAAATGGGAACAACAACTTAACATAAATATAGAAACAAAAATATGGTTCAATTCCATGACAAAGTTACAAGGAGTTTCTAAGAACATATCATATTTCGAAACTGTTAGGAAGGTTTTATACCATTGGTACTATGTGCCCACTAAGCTATCAAAAATGTACACAACAACATCCCCACTATGTTGGAGGCAATGTGGTCAAAATGGTAATATGGCACATATATGGTGGCAATGCTCAAAATTACAAAAGTTCTGGCAGGGGATTCATACACTCTTAGAAGAAATATACTCAACATCTTTGCCATTTACACCTGAATTCGTATTATTGAATATAATACCTGAAAAAATTACAAAGAATAAGAATAAAAGTAAACTTGTATTGCAGATTTTGACCACCGCAAAGGTATCAATAGCAAGAGCCTGGAAAAACCAGGAACCACCAACATGTAAGGATGTAGAGAATTCGATGAATACAAACAGGGTATATGAGAAAATGGCGCACAGAATGGCAAATACATTGAATAGTTTTAATGAAATATGGGGTCCGTGGGATAGATATCAATGTGATAAGATGAATGCTAATGGATCAGAGGGAAATACGAGTCCAAGAGATACAGTTTGGAGGAGACAGGCTCTAAGGGAAATACAATAAGTTTGATAGAAAGAAAGAAACCTAAGTACGAGCTAGGAGGAATTAGAAGAGGGAGAAGAGGGACGAATGAGGGGATGGGTGGCCCTGGATGAGACATATGTATATAAACATGAGAAGAAAGGATTGATAGATGTTTTTCATTTGAATGCAGGATGTTTATTGTATTGTTTACTTTTTTACTGTGTTAAAAACTTAACATCTTATCCCTGACTAGTAGGGGAAGTTAATGAAATTGTAATATCTGTTATAGTATCTATGTAATATTGGGGTATACAAAATGAAGGGATGGAGCATCAGGGCCGAGGGAGAAGGGTAAAGGGGAGGGGAGATACTAATAGCAAAAGAGAGGTAAAACTAAAGGAGTAAAGAGTAATAGGTAAAGCTTCCTCTAAAAAATGTAACATCTGACCCCCTGAAGTAAATATGGAGAATATGTAATATCTCTGACCTTGATGTTCTATTCTTGTCAGGAACTTATTTTGATGTTTTAACATTTCTCTTTTTTCTGTATGGATATGTATTTGAATGATGTATTGTTTTGTTCGTCCTAATGCTAATTTTTATATGAAAATATAATAAAGAAATATTATAATAAAAATAAATGTACAAATATACAGGGTAATAGATATGAATTGCCTCCAGATTTAAATGTGTCAACAAAAGTTTGCTACAAATATTCTATGAAATAAATTGTGTAGTAAAGCTAATATATCCCAAGCTCATGCAGGCAAGCCCCAAAGGGTTAACATCAGGATATCTGATGAAGAAGCCATCAGCATGAGATCAGGAGATTCTGATAATGACAGTTTCTCTAATAGTGTACAAAATGAGGTCAGTGAGGACAGGTACTACTTGCCCCAGAGGGCTAGCTTACCCCTGGCAGGTAGACATACCTATAAGTGGCACTCCCAATACAGTGTATTCACCACAAGGAGTTGCAAGCAAATACCCACAGACAAGTCTAACACACAGGGTATTATTCTCTATTCCCAGATTCCCAAATTTCGCCTGGAAGGGTTAACTAATAGAATTAACCGTACTGAGATGTAATCTCTGAATCTGTACTCAGACTCAGATAACATTAAATTACTAACATGGGTCTTTGATAGTAAGTACCACAATTTCTTTAGATCTATGATAAATAGGAATTTCCAAAATTGCAATCAGGTAATCCAGGAGGTCACATTAGATTTTGGCCCACATAGGATTCGGCATAAAAAGCAGATGGTGTAGAGCCCAATGTAGACCCCATCTGGGATTTAAACCCCAGAAAGTGAGCTATGCTCAAAAAGCCAAGTCTCCTAAGCTGGCAAAGCAGAAAGAGTTAAACTCACCCCTGTTAAGTACCATTATCCTAATCTTAAGGGCATCCTCAGATATAGCAGCCAAAGGCCTATCATGCCTTGGCTGAATCAGGCCACTGAATCTAATAACTCCCATAAAGCTAAGCCTTATACCTACTATAAGGATAGAGAGGGGCCATAAGTCTGATCTGCCTAGAGGGTACAGAGACACTGATCCTGATAATTCCCCCGCAGACTCAGCTACCCACATCCATTAAGGATAATTATGGAAGGGGCCATAAGTCTGGTCTGCCTAGAGGGTACAGAGACACTGATCCTGATAATTCCCCACAGACTCAGCCACCCACATCCCCATAAGGGTAATCACGGGAGGGGCCACAGATCTGATATGCCTAGGGGGGACAGAGATACTGACTCTTATAGCTCCCATCAAGCTCAGCCATCTACCTCCAATACTTGGAGGCATAGCCGTAAACCTGGAAATTAAATATATACTCAGGTGAATAACCTGGATGATCTAATGGTACACTTACAAGAGCAGGTAAGTAAACTAGCTCAAAGCGTGGCTGGATAAATAAATAACCCTGAAACACCCAGCATGACCCAATAAAACTCAGCAATAGAGGTTAAATTAAACACTAGGCAATCAAGTTGTTAAATTGCATCCTGTATTGTCTATTGTAACCAAAGTTTTATTTTACAGTGTTAAGACCATAAGTCCAGTGCTAAAATGTTGTTAAATGTTTAAACCATCGCTTCTTACTAGATGGGGAATTTGTGTATCTAACTTCTAATCTATTTTTCAGACTATCCAGGACTAAGATAGTTCACTTCCTAACGTGTGTTTACCTAGTGATTGAATCTTTAGGATTCAGCCTTGAAAGGGTTAGTCACAAATTGTCAGCAAGATGCTGCAATCAAGAAGCCCCTGAGAAGGGGGGCCAGTAGTTAATGCCTGTCAGTTTCTTTCCAAAGGGTCACGAAGCTGCAGAAAGGTCAAAGAGTGAAAATTTACTCACATATAGTGAACTCATCTCCATAAAGATAGCATGATGATAGAAGAAGCTAACACACTTTAACTACCTACCTAAAGCAAGATCATTTAATTAAACATAATTTATGTTTAATATAATTTAACACATTTTTATTTACAGGTTATTCTAATAACATTGACCTGGAGTTGTTTTTGTTTTTCAACAACTTTGCGGGGCAGTGTTCTTTTTGTTTATCTCAATAGGTAATCTAACAGCTAATCATTTGTTCCTATGCTGGAAGGACCCCATCTTACAAGGGGGGGATGCCCAGAAAGAAAGTTTAATCACTACTGCGGGTACAGTAAAGAAACAGTAACACAAGATCAGATGAAGATCAGATTGGCATCGTATAAACAGGGGTTTATTAATACACTTGTTTGTCTCTCATCTGTTACTAACATTATGTTTTCTTGTACCCATATTATAACAAATATCAGAGATACTCTGCCTAGATGATCACTCCTATGTGTAATATATCCCCTAAGTGGAATAAATTCACGATATAGTGAACCTAGTAGAGATAGTTCTCCCATGTTTTATATATTTTTCTTGCTAGAATAAAGCTAGCATTTTCCATATCTAGTAATTGGCTAGTATATGACAGATCTCATCGGGCCTAAGTCAGGTATATATGTATTCTCAATTCTGGTACAAATGTACTTATACTGTTTTGTTGATTCCTTAATTTTAGATTCATCTATCAAAGCCCAAATTCATGGGGATCGCATGATGACCAAATACAAGATGACGTAAGTCGGGATCATCCTACTTCGGGGACAGGACTTTCTGGACAAAGCGAATCGTGATGCAAAGCTCATCATCCAAAAGCTCCAAAGAAATCCAAGGTCTATCCAGAAGGAAAAGGGGGATTCATCTCTAGATGTACCCAGCAGTCTGATCCAAAGACATCCCATCAAGAAAAGGTTCAACATAACAGATATCAAGTCGCCAGAAGAGACCTGCCGCCGCAAGACATCGTTCTCAAGTTCCTGTAGCCAAGTGCCGGACAAGCAAGGAAACCTGTGTCCCAAGTGTGCTAAAGGCTGAAGAATCCACGTTGCTACAAAGCCATTCAATTTTTATATTTCAAGTTGTTTGGTGACTGAAGTCCCGAAGAAAGAGTTTGCTTTGCAGATTAAAGCTAAAGATCCAGAGTTCATTATTTTAACCAGTCCCAAATACCTACTTCTTAATTTGAAACACAATCATTTTCTTAAGAATTATTGGTTCCAATTAGGGGGGAATTGTCAGAGGTATTGAAAAGTAATCTTGGGACTGGTACATTTGAATAAAGCAGAAGAAAAGGATAACAAGATGGATGCCAGCAGCCTCCATTTTGTGACAGTTTTTGGAAATCCTTCTGTGTGTTTAAAATCTTATTCTGTGTCCCTGAAGCTAAAAGAAAGTCCTCCACATTCCTAACTCTGTTATCTAGTATCACTGGAACAGATAAGGTGGGCATTGTAAGTCGTTTATGACTCTCATTGTATTTCTAAAGACACAGCTGTGTCTATATACATATTAGAGGAGAAGGGGGGCTTCTCTGCAACTTGCTAGCCCACCCAAACTGGCAGAAACTTACAAACACAGACACACTGAGATTATTGGGATTTTTGATTTGTAGAATCTAATAAGGGTTATTATAAATAAACCTAGTTGATTCAAATCACCCATTAAAATATATAATGATATCACACCTTCACTAATAAATATGTAAAGTATAATTAATCCTACATATTAATTAGAATATTGTTTTTATTGTTTTATTAGTGTGGTATACATTTTATTATACATTTTTATGTAATGTGCAATGATAAGAATATGATAAATATTTACTATAATTTGAAATTGTATTAACACTTCTATATATTGCAACATATATATTTTATTACATTATACTCACAATCCAGGTATAGCTATAAATCATGACATCATCTCATTTACATTAACACACCCATCCATTCAATTGGCTAGAAGTCACAGAAACAGGGTGTGAATCTGAGATAAGGTTTGGTTGATAAGTTGATACTGGGGGTGTAGAGTGGAACCTAAAAGACCGGAGATACCTGAGAGACTGATTTTGGGAGAGCTGCCACTAGTAGGGTGAGAAATGGGAATGTTTTAGAAACGGGCTGAGTCTCTCTCCTTCTGGGGAGGACTCAGGAATATGAGGCTTTTAATAGCACATGTTCATTATAAAAATAGAAATCTCCATACCCATAGTATTGAGCTAAATCCCAGGAGTAACTCCCATCACTCAATTCTTAAATGGAAGGAGTCTCAACAGCAAACCAACCTCTGCCGGTAATGTATAAATGTGGTAATTTGTTTCTTGCATAATCTCAATTTTTATGGATGTCATTAGCAAATATATTTGGGTAAATTTAACTTAAATCCCACAATTTCTGGGATCTATATGTTTTAGCCTGGTGTTTATCTGTCATCCTTTCTGCAGAAGGAAGCCGGAGGAATATCCTATAGATATTAACAAAAGAACCATAAGTTCTTATAGTCTAGCTATTTACCCAAATATGTCATATCTAATCTCCAGAGATTATCTAAGATTCTAATTCTTAAAGTCTGAGCTAGAATAGATACATTATCATTTAACGAGCAGAATAAGAAATAGCCACCTTGAGTAGTGATATGATTTAGTAGTATTACCTTACCTAAGCAGAGTATATGTTGGTAATTTGTAGGTAATTATGGTGTACTATCATTAACCATTTTAAATACTAATCATAAACATTGTAAGTTGTACCTAAATAAAATGCATGGCCATCATACGGTTAGAAATTTACTGCATAATAAAGTATTCTACATGCATGTTGATATAGGTACATAGCTGCATAATTCATGCTTTGTCCTACTTATGTTATAAGTCATACATGTGAATTATGATTAACATCTATTGATGCTGTATATTATGCTATTTTGCTTACCGTTTGATCTTTATTCTATGTTCAATAAATTAATTATTATTTTATTAACAATTGTTGCATTATATTTACTTTTGTAAAAACGTCATCCAAACTCTCATATACATAACGAATTCTTGATATGGGTATTTTTAGTCGGACCCATATATATAAATCATCAATTTTCATATTTTTTTATGATTCATAATTAATAACTCATATTCATATTTTTATGGTTATTAATAATCCGACAATGTGATATCTAATAAATACAATGCTATATAGAATATAACAGTTGTATGTTTGTAACTTTGTTTGTGATATCCTTTTAGATATATTGTTTTTACCACCATAGGTATAAATAAAGTATATTATATATATATATATCACATCATCTTTTGGTTTTCATCTTTACATAATTTATCTGTATTCTCGAATAATTTTTTTGGATTGTTGTACTATTAGTCTTGTTTGTCTAAATAAATATTTATTAATTATTTCATTAATACTGTATTTATCGGCGTATAACACGCGCCGGCGTATAACACGCACCTCATTTTAAGAAGGAAATTTCAGGAAAAAAAACGTAAATTTCAAAAAAGAACTTTGAAGCCCAATATGCCATTTTAATATGCCAGGATATTGCCCCCAATATGCCATTTAATATGCCAGGATATTGCCCCCAATATGCCATTTAATATGCCAGGATTTTGCCCCCAATATGCCATTTAATATGCCAGGATTTTGCCCCCAATAGGCCATTTAATATAGCAGGATTTTGCCCCCAATATGCCATTTTAATATGCCAGGATATTGCCCCCAATATGCCATTTAATATGACAGGATATTGCCCCCAATATGCCATTTAATATGGCAGGATTTTGCCCCTAATATGCCTTTTCATATGCCAGGATATTGCCCTTAATATGCCAGGATATTGCCCCCAATATGCCATTTAATATGCCAGGATATTGCCCCCAATATGCCATGTAATATGCCAGGTAATATGCTTGGATATTGCCCCTTAGTATGCTCGTTATGCCACCCTCCTCCCCCCTTCCCCAGACCCCAGTACTTACCTCGTTCCTGCTCTGTCCCCCGGTGCTCTGAAGCTGCGTGGCTGTGAGGGAAGAGTTGTGAGCTTCCCTCCAGCCGCGCAGAACAATAATGTTTGTTTTAAAAAAAAAACACTTTATTGACCGCGCGACTGGAGGGGAGCGCACAACTCTTCCCTCACAGCCACACAGCTTCAGAGCACTGGGGGGCAGAGCAGGAACGAGGTAAGTTTTAGATTTTTTTTTATTTTTGCCACCGATCGGCGTATAACACACACACATAATTTCCCCCCTATTTTCATGGAGAAAAAGTGCGTGTTATACGCCGATAAATAGGGTAATTATTTAGCATAATTTAGCATACAGCAGTCCACGACCCCAACAATTGGCGTAGTAGGCAGGATACAGTAACAATTATTAAAGTGAATACCGTTTTTTACAGTGCACTTATTGCATAAAGTTACAGATATCTGTATTTAAGCTCTAGAGCTCTAAACCCATGTGCTTGTGTATTTAAGCTCTAGTGAATAGACCTTGCTTGTGTTTGTTTGTTTATTTCTGTATTACAGTTCAGTGTTTAGTTCATAGACCTTGCTAGTAATGCTGTGTAAAGATGTTTAAAACAATCAAACAGAAAGCACCAGCTGTAGCAGGGCAGGAAAGATTAAAATATGGGGCAGAATTTGGTAGTTGGAAAACCATTGCTGAGGAATTAATAAAATATGCAGCTCCCATATATCCTAACGCTGGTACTGAGCTTGGCGCACAGGCATTACGGTTAGAACTAGGGGTTTACTCAAAGAGAGAGCATAAAGCAGCTGCCACCACAGGGTGGATAATTGTGCAGGCCCTCAGCCTTGAGGTGCAGAAAAATGAAGTGCTTAAGAAAGAGTTGCAGGAAGTGAAAGATTCCCTAGTTTTGATCAAGGAATGTATGCGCAGTAATGCATTCCATGTGACTGCCCTAGAAGAGAAATGCACTAAGCTAGTGGTAAGCAAGATAAACTGTAGGAGGTCACAGAGATATAGAAAGCCAGTGCCTGTAAGCAATGTGCGAGCCATGCTTGCGGACCCCGAATGGGAACCTACAGAGACTCTTAAGCAATCTGATGATGAGTATGTGTCCTTTTCTGAAGATGATAATGGACTGGATAGACAACAAGCCGTCCTGTCATTATTCAACAGCAGAAAAGGAGACTACGTTGTGACCAACATAGAGAGCATGGTTTGAGAGCTGGCGCATGTGATGCGATGAAGGAAGTGGTAAAGAGTTACTCACAAACTGAGCTGATGGAGCTAGCTAAGATACATATGCAACAAGTGGGTGAAAATGTGGGTTGCTATGAATGTATGATGCAGGAGCTGACCATGTGCTTTTGAATGCAAGGGAAGCCATAAGAATGGGGAAGCTGACAATGCATCTGAAGCTCATGCAGGTAATACAGAGGGTGAGAGAGATAAGGGGGACCTTTTCATTGTTTGACATGGTTCGCCATGCTGTGTTACTAGTTTACCCATCACACTCAGATATTGAGCCGACAGCCCACTGGGTAACAATGAAAGATGCCATAAATCATGTAAGGATTATGGGTTGTGTTGCAGGATTGACCAAGGATAATTGGGAGGGGCCTGATATGGAGGATTTTACAGATAGAATGCTGTCAAGGTTTCTAAAGACAGCACCGCTAGATCTGAGAATTCCCCTGTTACCTCTGCTCTATGGGATTAAAGACAGTGGTAAAATACACCACGTGACCTCCTTATTAGCAGAGATTGAAGAGTTAAAAAGGGAAACCAAACAGACTGAGAGTGTTTGTACAGCAGGAAAGGCTAGAGTGGAGTTTGCAGAGCAAAAGCCAGAGGGGAATCAGACAAGGCTGACTAGAAGGCAAATGTGGAATGACTTGTTGCAGGCAGGAATACCTAAAGATGACATACATGGCATTCCTACTGCAGAGATGATTAGAAGGTGGGAGACAATAGTGAACAGGCCCAGGCAGGTACATACAGTTGCTTACAACCCTTGTAGTAATAATGGATCCCTGACAAAGCCACATTTAAACCAACAAAGAAGTGTACCCATTGAAAAGCCACTCCTAGCAAATGGTGGAGATGGAGTGCAGATTAGGTCCCCATACCCTGGTAAACAGACTAACAGGGATATGGTCTCCCAATTATTATCCACTGGAGACCGCTGCCAACAGGCTGGTGTAGGGAGGGATAAAGAAAGGAAACAGAATGGGGTATGGAGAAGGGGGACAGAAACTGAAGAGAAAACCATTCCCATTATATCAGTTCCATCCATTGACATAGTGCCCACAAGCCAGATGTCAGGGGTTAATAATTTAAAACAGGACAGTACGGAAAATGTTAGTGAGGAGTATTTGTTTTCATGCTTCCCTAGTAAACAGCACTTAAGGGAACATGTAAAACCTGGTGATGTTTCTTCCTCAGCCATGTCGGTTTGCCATGTGCAGAACCGACAGTCTGGAGGACAGAAGAGAGATAGATATTCAACCCACTGTCAGCTCTATTAACACTTTTATCTTGCCTGTTTTAAGTGTCAGATGACTCTGGGTTGGCTGCTGACTACCGGGAGGTGGATTTGGTAGTGCCATCAGTGTGCACTGCGGTTCAGAGTACAGTCAATGCAGATGAAGGGTAAACAGGCAGATACGTGGCAATCTAGGATTGAAATAGGAATGGCCTCTATTTAATTCTCCTTGCACCAGAGATGAACTAACAAGCTTGCTTTGCCTGGTAGAAGAAATCATATACACCCAGGTAGTGCATCAAGACAGCCGACAGGTGAGTTATTGTATCCTAAAAACTCCAGTATGTCTAAAGACCGAAGAGACACTCCCTGCACTGATTGACCCATGTGACAGGCCCGGACAGACATCAGTGTCCAGAAATGGGTTGCAGAAGAGAAGTGAAAATTGATGAGCAGCTGATTCCACCTGTCATTAAAAGGTGGCCACACCAAGTAGCCCTAACGAAAAAGATGGGCAGACATGACAGTTGAGCTGTGAAGATTAAAGACCTAGAGGTGGACTGAATTACTGCAATTTTGAGAAAACTATCTAGAAGAGTTGTTGCTTGTAGTCCAGCAAGAAGACACTGTTAAAAGAATTCATGGAAGAACCGAAGACAAGAACTTGTTATCTATGGACAGTAGCGCTTGTGTTATCGGGCTACCACTAAGCGTATTGTGGTCCCTAGCCTATCACCCTAAAGCCTCTAGGTTGATAGAGTGGTGCAAAGAGTTTTCAGGGGAGCACATTCAAGTACTGTCCCCAGCAGTGATAGATTGCGGGTGGGAATGGGTTTGCAACCATTATTCCCGTGTACAGCATTGCCCACAAAGATTCCAGTGTGGGTTATTGGGTTACATAAGATGTTAATATATGAAACCGATTTCAGGGATTGTGAGTGTGTGTTTGTTACTGATGTGAAATGTGTGGTTGATGTAATAAATGTAACACTGTTTGCTTTGTGAAAGGGGATCATCATCCAAATGAGTATAGAGCAGGGGTAACACCATATTAGTAGGATGTTTTTAATGGCGGTTACTATGCAGACAGGAAATGTACTATTGTGCATGATTTGTTGTCCAATGATAAGTGTGATGCTTCACCTTGTTTCATTTTTCTCTCCAATAGACTGGTGGCCATTTTAAGAGATCCTGATTTTCTATTGTGGATTGTTAAAGACACTTCAAGCAGCAGGGGATATGGAGTTACACTTCCAGTGACTTTATTGAAATTGATGTCTTGACAGGATCAAGATGGAGGAGTGCCTCGTGTTAGGAGGATTCAGTTGGACATTCTGTGGGGATTATTGTTGAGGGTTATATTGTCTTTTTATTTGTCTTTATATGTTTGTGTGTCCAAGGTATCACTGTGAAATGAGTGCCATAGATGGGGGATTATCTTCTGGAGAGATACATTTATAGATATTGTCGCTATATGATGTGAATAAGAGGTGGATTGTATTGGATATGGCTTGCAAAGTCATTTCTTAGTGATTCATGTCACAGAAGCAACTTCATAAGTGCATATCAATGAAATGACATACCTCCCTTTAGATAGACCACTCCTTCTGACTATGACATCCATTCTGATATCTGATCTTTGTAGCATTGTAAGAAGTGCATTACTCCTACCAACAATTGTCACTAGGGAGTGAGTGATGGGAGTGAGTGATGATTCTTTGTTCCACCAGGTAAATCCTGGAGGGGGGGGAGGTGATACTGGACAATAGCCAGTGTGGGGGGAGGAGAGAAAACAGATGTGCAATGGCCAGGGAACAGCATCAGCAACAGTCAGAGAAATCAAGAGCTCTGAAACTATTTCTATTTAAAAGTAAAGCTTTCCTCTTGGGCTAAGTTTAAGTACTAAGAAGCTAGGGTTTAGTTTAATGCCTAGTATTGTAACTAAAAGTAGAAAGTAACTGCTGCAGAACCTCTTTCAAAATCATTCTTTATCGACCTGGAATCAAGAGCCATTTTGGACACAGCTATGAGCTTTTCTGAACCTCTCTGAAGTTAAGTACACGTAATATCTAATTAATACAATGCTATATAGAATATAACAGTTGTATGTTTGTAACTTTGCTTGTGATATCCTTTTAGATATATTGTTTTTACCGCCAGAGGTATAAATAAAGTATATTATATATATCACAACATCTTTTGGTATTCAACTTTACATAATTTATCTAATCAAAAAAATGTATTGTTTTACTGTTAGACTTGTTTGTCTAAATACATATTTATTAATTATGTAATTAATAATTATTTAGCATAATTTAGCATACAGCAGGCCACAACCCCAACAAACAACAACATTGAGTGGATTCCAGAATTAGCTCTATTACACCTAAAAACAAATGAGCTATCCAATGACAATCAGATATTGGTCACTCACTGTCTGGTGGCCACTAAAGTTCTGGAGAAGTAGCAAATCATTTGTTAAAATACACTTGACCAACCAACTAGCTTTTCAAATAAGTATGGAAAAAGGTCTAAATAGCTCCCAACTCCATCTCGAAGACTATATGATTTATACTCACTAACGCTGTACCAGATAGAACAAATATAAGGGAAAATAGGGAGGTAACAATACTACAATATCAAATTTAACCATTGAAATTAATACTAATGTCTTAATATATGAGAAAGGAATGCGATTCAAAGTTGAAATTTTTAATACATAAAGTTCGAACCCTTATAGTCCAGGTTTCATTGTAAATCCTTTGAAATACTCCCCAGATGGAGGGGAGGGGTTTCTCGGTCGGTCTATGTTTTTTTGTTTCTGTGTTGTATATGTTTTGATGGTTTTTGATATGTGTTGCCAATTGCAATGGTACATAGGTCATCGTAGAGGATAGATAAAGGGAGAAAACAATGATGTGCAACAAGGAAGTAAAAGTGGTAAAGGGGTGAGGGAGGTGGGCGGAAGTAGGTAAGAAGGGAAAAATAAAGAAAAAAAAAGGGAAAAGAAAGGAAAGGGAAAAGGGAAAGAATTAGAGATAACAGGGAGTTACAAAGACTTACCATCAATGACAGGTATTCCAATAGACACAAGCAATTATACCTAGACCTGCTACAGTAAACTAATAAGTAAGAAGCTCCTTGTCGGTGTGATACAGGGATGAAAGTGACAACGGGGGCCAAGGTGGGTACCACCAGATACAGGTTCTAGAATTGAAAGACTAGGGGGAAGTAAATCTAAGCCCCTAAACACAGGGAACCTTTGGAAAAGGGTGGATAACAACCTACCCTCTTGGAAAGAACACAACAACGAAAAATCTCTTGGCACCCCCTCCCTGATAACTTTTACGGTCCATGTTACCAACCTACCCTGTGTACTCGTGCAATTTGATATTTATGTTGTCTGTATTGTCTCTTTTTTATATTCAAGATATGAAAAATAAAAATATATTTCTAAAAAAAAAAATGCCACAGTCAGTATGCCCATTAATATGCCCCAGACAATATGCTAATTAGTATGCCACAGTCAGAATGCCCAATAATGTGTCACCGCCAGTATGTTTATTTTGATCTGGCATGGACAGATTTTTCCAGCTCATTTGATTTAGGGGTTTTGGGATTATGAGGGGGCTGCAGAGAGCAATGAAAAGGTGGCAAGGTGACACTTCAGTTACATGCTAGCTGGTGCATCACATTGTAAAGGGTAAGATGATAATACATGATGAAATAGGTACCTTGTTATAAGAAGTGATCATTCAGATACATGCTGGTTGGTTCATCACATTATAAGGGGTAAGATGATAAAACAGTATGATACAATCACTTTGGAAGTGATCATTAGTGTTACATTATGTGTGAGAGAGAACAGGGGTTTTAGTATGACATATTTCAAAGTTCAGCTGGCACTTATGGTCTAACAGTAGTGTATCTTCCACAAGGCAAACAAGGCACTCGCCTAAGGCGGCACTTTGCCAGAGGGTGGCACTTTGCTTGAGGGTGTTAAAGCACACTTCTGGTGCTTCAAACATTTTTGATCCTTCCCCCATCGTTCAGCAAGCTTTAGCTCCTTCCAGTTAATTGGGGTGATGTGGGCATATAATGGACGTGGTGGGGGTATGAAATAAGGCTGATGGTGGTATGTAATGGGGGTGATGGGGCATTTAAAGTGTATGCAATGTGGATGGTGGGGGCATGTATTGGGGTGACTGAGCCCCATCACCCATGTTGTGGGTGTGCAACGTGGATTGCGGGGGTCCCCAAATTTTGTCTGCCTAGGGCAGCACAAAACCGAGATACACCACTGCTAAGAAGCATTATAAGGTACACTCTGTGTGGGCAATACACCACAATACTGGGACCGCTTATAGTGTATTATGTTACCATGGTTCATGCCAAACCAAACGGAAGACTACATTTTTCTTGACTCTCAGCCATTGTGTTAAGAAAGAAAGAGAGTATTCAACAACTAGAGTGCTAAAGGTTAGCTATTATTTGATTATGAATTGGTACTGCATCTAGAGTATACATAACTAGCATTACCAATATATGTTGTCTTTCTAGTGGATGATGTAAAAGATTATTTTTATATAATGTTGAAAATATATAGCAATGTGATGTGAGATGTAAGATCTGTAATGCCTTTTAGAACACTAATTATATAACTGGTAAAGTAATGAGCACAAATAAATGAATGTTTTTTCCCCATCTTTCACAAATTTCAAATTTTCCATGATTAATCTTGTTTCACTGATTTTATTGCAATTGCATTTGTGTAAATATTTACAAATGTGATTATGTATACACTGTTTTAGCTATAGAATTAGATATAAGTTCCATGAAGTATGAATCTTTGACGTGTGGACTTTCAAAACCTTCATCGAGTTATATAGATTATCTGTATCACAATCTGTCTCAGTTATGAATTCAACTGCCTTTGGAAACGTCTCTTTCCATAATAACTGCTTTCTTTAACCTCGAGGGATAATCTTCAGACCATTCGTCCTTCAAATGATTTTTTCTTTTTTTATAATATTTTTTATGACCGTAAAAATGCTTTTATGTATGTAAACTACAACAATACATATTCAGTGATTGTGTCTTTTTTGTAAATAATTATTACTGTAGCTGTTTTATGGTAGTCTTCTGACACACGATATTGAATTACTGAAAATATAATATTTTTAGGTGGTGGGGGGAATTTGTTAATAAAATGAATGGCCTTTGTGTTTACTCGATATGAACTTAAACAGTACACATACACTGTATATATTTACTTGGAACCCTTAAATGCATAATTTTATTGTTGTCAGTTCATCAAAGTTGGTGTTCTATTAAAAGCCACAGATTATATCATGCAGTTTCACTGATTTTAACATTACGCTGGTAATTAAGTGTGTTATAATATTACCGTATTTGCTCAATTATAAGACAACCCCCCAAACTTTGGAATCTTAGTGGGAACAAAAAGAGAAAAGGCTCAATATTAGGTGGTCCTAAATGAGGTGACAATAAAAAAAAAAGGTTTTGCTGCTTCAACAATTTTCAGGCACACAGTATCTCCATTGAATTTAAATGCATTGCATTTTATCACTGTTTTTGATTTTCACAGTGATCACATGCACAAATTCCCAAAATAATGCATTGCTCCCATCTTCTACATTGGGTGAAACAGAACATGAGGGAGCAGAGCATGGTAGAGAGAGTGTCAATCAGTAGCGCTACTGCGTATAGCGTCTAGTACAGTTCTTCGCGGCTGTTTCACTGCTGACAGTTCAGAGCGGCTGTTTAAACACTGGACTGTCAGAGATGAAAGGCAACGTGGTCGCTTTACCACGGCAATGTAAGCGCTGACAGTTCAGCGCTGAACTATCAATGCTTACAAACATACACCCGCTAATAGATTAAACCCCAAAAAAGTTTCAGAAACAAAGAAGCTGGCACTCAGTATATTCAAAGTATCAAAAGATCTTTGTTTCAGAAGCCACCGAATGAAATAAAGTGACGAATGCAGGACAAACAATTGAAAAACTTGACTCGTTTACTAATACCTAACCCCTAATAATACTCACCTTATGCGATCCCGAAAAGAACTGTCGGCCGATTAAGGTCTGGCAATGACCTCTCACGCGAAGAACTGGCCATTGCTACGGAGGACACGGTGAAGTGGCTGCATTCAAGCAGCCATGATGAATCATCCAACCCCCCTCCAGTGTCCCACAAGAGAATGAGATAGGGACTGAGGGATTATATTCCCAAATCCAGCTATCCTGCTGAGTTCTACCGAAAAGAGGCAGAGCTCGGTGGGACAGTGGGACAGTGGGACAGATGAAAATGAGCAACAAAAGGACACGCACTCCGGAGTAGGTTGAATGATAAAGGATTGTATTAAATCAAGGAAACATCACGAACTGTAGTGTGACCTTTGTACTCAGTGGCTGATTACTTGTATTTATATGGAATGTATCTATGTGTTTAGTTAAGCCTATGAATAAGAGTGGAGACACGGGAAACGCGTAAGGCATCTGTTTTATCTGTTTGTTATCCTTGATGTTCGTGATGTTTCCTTGATTTAATACAATCCTTTATCATTCAACCTACTCCGGAGTGCGTTTCCTTTTGTTGCTCATTTTCATTGGATTACTTAGTGCTGCGGCTACAGCACGGACGGAGCACCCGGTGGTTTATGCTCACTGAATGAAAGAAATTTATCAGCATTTCAGTGGAGCCTGCTTGTTTTATTTACCTTGTTTTTTCTTTTTTGTTTTTCTTTTCTAAACAGTGGGACCAGTGGCGTTCCGAGGGGGGGGGGCGGACCGCACCGGGAGGGGGTGACACCCGTGCTGCCGGCACACCATCCCCCCCCCCCCCCCCGCATCGCGCTGCTTAACTTTTTTTCTGGCAGCCGCATCCGCTGGACGCTGCCGCCGGAAAAAAGTTAAAAAAAAAAAATATCACAGCAACCGGATGTGACGTTGCGTCACATCCGGTGACTGTGTTTCCCTCCTCCGTGCAAAATGGAAGACTGCACGGAGGAGGCGTCGGTCCGGGAGCAGAGAGCAGCCTTTAGGTAAGTGATAGGGAAGGGGGGGGAGGAGGGTGGTTTAAAACGAGCAGGGCTCTGACTGGCACTATTTTACTGGGCTCTGGCTGGCACAATATTACAGGCATCTGGCTGGCACTATATAACTGGGCTCTGGTTGGCACTATATTACTGGGCATTTGGCTGGCACTATATTACTGGGCTCTGACTAGCCCTATATTACTGGGCATCTGGCTGGCACTATATTACTGGGCTCTGGCTGGCACTATATTACTGGGCACCTGGCTGGCACTATATTACTGGGCTCTGACTGCCACTATATTACTGGGCATCTGGCTGGCACTATATTAATGGGCTCTGACTGGCACTATATTACTGGGCTCTGACTGGCACAATATTACTGGCATCTGACTGGCACTATATTACTGGGCTCTGACTGGCACAATATTACAGGCATCTGACTGGCACTATATTACTGGGCTCTGGCTGGCACTATATTACTGGGCTCTGGCTGGCACAATATTACATGCTTCTGGCTGGCACTATATTACTGGGCATCTTGCTGGCACTATATTACTGGGCATCTGGCTGGCACTATTTTACTGGGCTCTGGCTGGCACAATATTACAGGCATCTGGCTGGCACTATATTACTGGGCATCTGGCTGGCACTATATTACTGGGCTCTGACTAGCACTATATTACTGGGCATCTGGCTGGCACTATATTACTGGGCTCTGACTGGCACTATATTACTGGGCTCTGACTGGCACTATATTACTGGGCTCTGACTGGCACAATATTACTGGCATCTGACTGGCACAATATTACTGGGCTCTGACTGGCACAATATTACAGGCATCTGACTGGCACTATATTACTGGGCTCTGGCTGGCACTATATTACTGGGCTCTGGCTGGCACAATATTACAGGCATCTGGCTGGCACTATATTACTGGGCATCTTGCTGGCACTATATTACTGGGCATCTGGCTGGCACTATTTTACTGGGCTCTGGCTGGCACAATATTACAGGCATCTGGCTGGCACTATATTACTGGGCTCTGGCTGGCACTATATTACTGGGCTCTGGCTGGCACAATATTACAGGCATCTGACTGGCACAATATTACTGGGCATCTTGCTGGCACTATATTACTGGGCTCTGACTGGCACTATTTTACTTGGCTCTGGCTGGCACAATATTACAGGCATCTGGCTGGCACTATATTACTGGGCTCTGGCTGGCACTATATTACTGGGCTCTGGCTGGCACAATATTACAGGCATCTGACTGGCACTATATTACTGGGTATCTGCCTGGCACTATATTACTGGGCATCTGGCTGGCACTATGTTACTGGGCTCTGACTGGCACTATATTACTGGGCATCTGGCTGGCACAATATTACTGGGCATCTGGGTGGCACTATATTACTGGGCTCTAACTTTCACTATATTACTGGGCATCTGGCTGGCACTATAATACTGGGCTCTGACTGGCACTATATTACTGGGCACTGACTGGCACTATATTACTGGGCTCTGACTGGCACTATATTACTGGGCTCTGGTTTCCACTATATTACTGGGCTCTGGCTGGCACAATATTACAGGCATCTGACTGGCACAATATTACTGGGCATCTGGCTGGCACTATATTACTGGGCTCTGGCTGGCACAATATTACATGCATCTGGCTGACACTATATTACTGGGCATCTGGCTGGCACTATATAACTGGGCATCTGGCTGGCACAATATTACTGGGCTCTGGCTGGCACTATATTACTGGGCTCTGGCTGGCACAATATTAAACGCATCTGACTGGCACAATATTACTGGGCATCTGGCACTATATTACTGGGCTTTGGCTGGAACAATATTACAGGCATCTGACTGACACAATATTACTGGGCATCTGGCTGGCACTATATAACTGGGCATCTGGCTGGCACAATATTACTGGGCATCTGGCTGGCACTATATTACTGGGCTCTGGCTGGCATTATATTACTGGGCATCTGGCTGGCACAATATTACTGGTATCTGACTGGCACAATATTACTGGCATCTGACTGGCACAATATTACAGGCATCTGACTGGCACACTATTACTGGGCTCTGACTGACACAATATTCCTGGTATCTGACTGGCACAATATTACTGGGCTCTGTGTGGCACAATATTACTGGTATCTGACTGGCACAATATTACTGGTATCTGACTGGCACACTATTAATGGGCTCTGAATGGCACACTATTCCTGGTATCTAGAATTGTACAATTTTCAAACATTGAAAAAATTGTGGGTGTTTTCTTACATTTTTATTATGGGGGGGGGGGCACACTCAGGGTCCACCCCGGGTGCCAAATGCCCTAGGTACGCCCCTGAGTGGGACAGAGGCTCAAAACTGGGAGTGCACAATGCAAAGTTGGGAGGCATGATTATGGTTTATTATAACTTTAATGGCAACCAGGATCAACCCACCTCATCCACCCCCACAAATTTGGGTGTGGATTGTGACATCCACAGCTATCATTGTGCTGAATTTGACTTTGGAGGTGGACATTCAAGTCAAATTTGGCACCTGAGTTTAACTTAGAAAAAAAGTCAGATTGAAATCTTCCCAATTGAAATTAATGGGCAATTTCTGCAGGGCATTATAGCTCAGGAGAGGAAATGATTGGATGTGTATGTGCAGGGCTGTCTGTTAACCTGTGTGGGCCCCTTGGAAAAGCAAGCCAATGGGGCCCTCAAGGCCCCTCCCCTCAGCCCACCCTTGACCCCACCCATAACAACATGACCCCACCCATAACAACATGACCCCGCCCATAACAACATGACCCCACCTACAATGGATGTGCATCAATGAAAAATCACCCAAGACTGTGTAGTTTAATTGTTAATTAATATTAAACTTAATTAATCATCAGAAAGTTGATTTAGAAACAAACATTTCAACATATATATGGCAATGACAACTGCTGGCCTATAATGATGTTCTGTTACATTGAAAGATTGCATAAAGCAAATACATTAAAAATAGAATGTTCTAATGAAAGAATATAAAGAAAGCACCAAGACCTCTTTGCTCCATTTAACACCATTAGGGAGTAGGCATATTTGGAGACGGATTTCTAGTCGCCCTAACAAAGCTAGAAATCTGTCTCCAAATATTCTAACATGCCTGCTCCCTAATGGCACAAAATGGAGCAAAAAGGTCTTGGTGCTTTCTTTCTATTCTTTCATTACAACTTTCTATTTTTAATATATTTGCTTTATGCGATCTTTCAATGTAACAGAATTTCATTATAGGCTAGCAGTTGTCATTAGTCCCTGGTCTTAACTTATATCTAGGATAGAGTACCTATCCCATGCATGCTTAAACTCCTCACTTTATTAACCTCTACCACTTCTACTGGAAGAGTATTCCATACATCCACTATCCTCTCAGTAAAGTAATACTTCCATTAGTCCATGGCCTTATCTTATATCTAGGACAGCCGTATACCTATCCCATGCATGCTTAAACTCCTTCACTGTATTAACCTCTACCACTTCTACTGGAAGATTATTCCATACATCCACTACCCTCTCAGTAAAATAATACTTCCATTAGTCCCTGGCCTTATCTTATATCTAGGATAGTCTTATGCCTCTCCCATGGATGCTTAACTTCTTCACCGATATTACTTATAGAAACATAAAAAGTGTTGGCATTCCCATAATGCTCAGCCAGTATTGCCTGGCTAAGTCTCATGGTAACTGCCTGTAATAACATATGGGGTACTATGTGTCAGCAGTGAACTACAAATCTTATGATATCAAGTCAACCAAAAGCACAGCTAGCAAAGGCCAGAGGTGTCATGCCATACAGGAACTCCATAAATTATGCCACATACAGGAGCCCATTAACTGTGCCACACACAGGAGCCCCATTACATGGATGTATGGGATAGCGTTCCAGCAGAAGTGGTAGATGTAAACACAGTCAAGGATTTTAAGCATGCGTGGGATAGACACAAGGCTATCCTAGCTACAGGGAGTGCAGAATTATTAGGCAAGTTGTATTTTTGAGGATTAATTTTATTATTGAACAACAACCATGTTCTCAATGAACCCAAAAAACTCATTAATATCAAAGCTGAATATTTTTGGAAGTAGTTTTTAGTTTGTTTTTAGTTTTAGCTATTTTAGGGGGATATCTGTGTGTGCAGGTGACTATTACTGTGCATAATTATTAGGCAACTTAACAAAAAACAAATATATACCCATTTCAATTATTTATTTTTACCAGTGAAACCAATATAACATCTCAACATTCACAAATATACATTTCTGACATTCAAAAACAAAACAAAAACAAATCAGTGACCAATATAGCCACCTTTCTTTGCAAGGACACTCAAAAGCCTGCCATCCATGGATTCTGTCAGTGTTTTGATCTGTTCACCATCAACATTGTGTGCAGCAGCAACCACAGCCTCCCAGACACTGTTCAGAGAGGTGTACTGTTTTCCCTCCTTGTAAATCTCACATTTGATGATGGACCACAGGTTCTCAATGGGGTTCAGATCAGGTGAACAAGGAGGCCATGTCATTAGATTTTCTTCTTTTATACCCTTTCTTGCCAGCCACGCTGTGGAGTACTTGGACGCGTGTGATGGAGCATTGTCCTGCATGAAAATCATGTTTTTCTTGAAGGATGCAGACTTCTTCCTGTACCACTGCTTGAAGAAGGTGTCTTCCAGGAACTGGCAGTAGGACTGGGAGTTGAGCTTGACTCCATCCTCAACCCGAAAAGGCCCCACAAGCTCATCTTTGATGATACCAGCCCAAACCAGTACTCCACCTCCACCTTGCTGGCGTCTGAGTCGGACTGGAGCTCTCTGCCCTTTACCAATCCAGCCACGGGCCCATCCATCTGGCCCATCAAGACTCACTCTCATTTCATCAGTCCATAAAACATTAGAAAAATCAGTCTTGAGATATTTCTTGGCCCAGTCTTGACGATTCAGCTTGTGTGTCTTGATCAGTGGTGGTCGTCTTTCAGCCTTTCTTACCTTGGCCATGTCTCTGAGTATTGCACACCTTGTGCTTTTGGGCACTCCAGTGATGTTGCAGCTCTGAAATATGGCCAAACTGGTGGCAAGTGGCATCGTGGCAGCTACACGCTTGACTTTTCTCAGTTCATGGGCAGTTATTTTGCGCCTTGGTTTTTCCACACGCTTCTTGCGACCCTGTTGACTATTTTGAATGAAACGCTTGATTGTTTGATGATCATGCTTCAGAAGCTTTGCAATTTTAAGAGTGCTGCATCCCTATATTTGACTTTTCTGAGCCTGTCAAGTCCTTCTTTTGACCCATTTTGCCAAAGGAAAGGAAGTTGCCTAATAATTATACACACCTGATATAGGGTGTTGATGTCATTAGATCACACCCCTTCTCATTACAGAGATGCACATCACCTAATATGCTTAATTGGTAGTAGGCTTTCGAGCCTATACAGCTTGGAGTAAGACAACATGCATAAAGAGGATGATGTGGTCAAAATACTCATTTGCCTAATAATTCTGCACTCCCTGTATAAGACCGGGAACGGGGGACTAAAAAAAAATTGGCCAGACAAGATGGACCGAATGGTTCTTATCTGCCGACACATTCTATGTTTCTATGTTTCTATTAGCTATGCTACACACAGGAGCCCCATAAATATGACACACGGAGAAGAGACCTAAAATTATTTCACACACAGGGCCATTAAATATGCTACAGACCGGAGCTCTTTAATTATGCCACACATGGGAGCCCAATAAATATGCCATACACGGGAGCCCCGTGAGGTGACTGTGGGCCACATTCATCAATTGTACAATTATAAAACAATGAAAATAATTATTTACATACACATATCACAAGCCTATCTCTCTCTCTCTCTCTCTCTCTCTCTCTCTCTCTCTCTCTCTCTCTCTCTCTCTCTCTCTCTCTCTATATATATATATATATATATGTATATCTATTAATACAACTACACCCTGTTCCAAATTATTATGCAAATTCTATTTAAGTGTCACAAAGATTAAATATTTTGTTTTTCAGTTTAACTCATGGATGGCATTGTGTCTCAGGGCTCCTGTGAGCAGGTGAGCCCAATTTAAGGAAAAACTACTACTACTACTATTAATTTTACTACATTATTAAGCAGAGCACCATTTTCATGCAATATGTGGAAGAAAAAGGATCTCTCTGCTGCCGAAAAGAGTGAAATAGTTCAATGCCTTGGATGAGGTTTGAAAACATTAGATATTTCACGAAAACTTAAGCGTGATAAAGGCACATTGAGGAAGATTTCTGCCAGATCCATGCATTGGATCAAGAGAGCAGCTGCTAAAATACCATTACATAGCAGCAAACAGATATTTGAAGCTGCTGGTGCCTTTGGAGTCCCATGGACATCAAGGTGTCTTGCAACTGTGCTTAAACCTTCTATTCGGCCACCACTAACCAATTCTCACAAGCAGAAATGGCTGCATTGGGCAGAAAAATACATGAAGACTAATTTTCAAACAGTCATGTTCACTGATGAGTGCCGTGCAACCCTGGATGGTCCAGATGGATGGAGTAGTGGATGGTTGGTGGACGGCCACCCTATTCCAATAAGGCTGCGATGTCAGCAAGAAGGTGGTGGAGTCATGTTTTGGGCCGGAATCATGGGAAGAGAGCTGGTCAGCCCCTTTAGGGTTCCCGAAGGTGTAAAGATGACTTCTGCAAAATATGCAGAGTTTCTGACTGACCACTTTCTTCCCTGGTACAGAAGGAAGAACTATGCTTTCCGTAATAAAATCATCTTTATGCATGACAATTTACCATCTCATGCTGCAAAGAATACCTCTGCATCAATGGCTGCTATGGGGATAAAAGGAGAGAAAGTCATGGTGTGGCCTCTGTCACGAACGCAGGCTATTACCCAATTTGCTGCCACCACCAAGACTTTATATTCGGGCGTCTTCGGTTACCCCAAACACAGTACAATATAGTATCACAACCTTAATTTACTGATCAGACACATATATAATTAACCCTCTGGTAACGTGTTCTACCTGAGCTATCCTCAGAAGAGTGAGTTCATCTTAGAGAACAAAGACAAGAGCTGATTAAGTAAACATTTAATCTGAAAAAGGCTTCACAGTGCTGTGTACAAAAATACAGAAATAAATGACATACAGAAATACAAAGTACAAGTGCAAAACAGTCCATAAAATAAAATAGGAGAAAACACAAGAAATCCTTACATATAATTAACGATATATATATAATCCTTGTGGGATATTCAGATGGTAAAGTCCTCCATACAGTTGTTAAAAAGAAAGAAATCTCGCTTGGATAATCCAACTTGCTGATTATATGGATCCCTGGTGATTTTCTAAGAGACCAGCCCCCCTAGGTGGATCAGAGGGGCTTGGCCTGACAGTTTATTGCCCACTCCATCATACCTATCTAGGGCACTAGTGTGGATAGTTACCTAAAAACACAATAAGCTTACCAAAACGTGTCATGGACTGTATAACACCATAATTTAGGTAGGATCACATTCCTTATATTTTTAACAGTTTGGAAAGTACTCATTCTTGGTTCTCGTGACAGTAACACATTCCGCTGGCCATGTTTGGTACCAAACAAAAGACTACAACCTAGACAATCTGAATATATATATATATATATATATATATATATACACTGGACCGTCACACTATATATACACGTGTTCCCCAAATTTCATATTTTCTTGTTGTCCTCTGATTCACCCAATGTTAGAGTACATGCTCCACTACATTTTACGACCCCAGCTCACGAAGTCCAGCTCTGGCGATGGCTATCTACTAGTTACACTTTATGGCTTAGGCCTGGTGGTGGATCACAGCCTACAATAAATGCTATTATAACATAAACATAACAAATTATATGAATGCCAACTCATGCTTTGGCATGACAGCCTCCATCCTCCCCTGACCTCAGTCCTATTTAGAACCTTTGGAGTATACTCAAGCAAAAGATCTATGAGGGTGGGAGGCAGTTTACATCCAAACAGCAGCTCTGGGAGGCTATTCTGACAAATTCAAGCAGAAACTGTCCAAAAACTCACAAGTTCAATGGATGCAAGACTTGTGAAGCTGCTATCAAATAAGGGGTCCTATGTTAAAATGTTTAAAAAGTTAATATTTTGTTATAAATTTGATTGAAATAGCTTTTGATTTCAGTAAATATGCTGCAAACACAACAAATGACAATTTTCATTTCTTTACAACCTAAAAAGTGTTTTGAAACGTACTGTGCGTAATAATTTGGAACAGTGCATTGTAAGTTTTTCTGTTTAAAAAAAATACTTATCCTTAGGAGGTTTGTTCAGTAAAATTTGAATTGTACTCTTACTAGGTGATAACATGAGAATTATGCTGACTGTTATTTACATCAATTATTTAGGTAAATGATAAAAATATAATTTAGATAATAATTTGGAACAGGGTGTAGTTGCATTTATACTTATTTGATTATGATTTTTTTAATATTCAACTATTTTCAAATGAAATAAAAAGGATATTGAAAAATTGCATTTCTTGGTTTTATTCCCTTCCTCTGCACCCACATTGCACCTAAAGGACTTAACAGGGCTTGGCACACTTAACAGAGTTTAAGGAGCCAGCAAAAAAAACCTAGACTACACTAAATCACACATAGTCACACACATACAGAATGTATGTCATACACACTCAGTCTGTCACACACACACAGTCACTTTGCCATTAACATATGCCAGTGTTAGTTTCCAATTAAAATGTGCCACAGTATGTCCAATAATATGCCACAGTATGTCCATTAAAATATTTCCCAGCCAGGTGCCCATTAAGTATCAGTATGCCACTGTTAGTTTGCTCATTAATATGTCACAGTCAATGTGCCCATTAATATGCCAGTGTTATTTTGCCATTAATATGCCATTCAATTTCCCAGTAATATGTATTATTTTACCACATGCCAGTATTATGTTGCCATTAATAAGCCACCATCAATTTGCCCAATAATATGCCAGTATTAACTATTAATATGCCCCAGACAATTAATATGCCAGTATTAACTATTAATATGTCCCAGCCAATTTGTTAATTAATATGCCAGTATTAACTATTAATATGCTCCAGTCAATTTTCCAATTAATCTGCCAGTATTCTTTTGCCATTAATATGCCCCAGCTAATTTGGCTATTAATATTCCATTATTAAATATTAATATGCCCCAGCCAATTTGACCAATAATTTGGCAGTATTAACTACTAATATTCCCCAGCTGCCAATTTGACCTATAATATGCCAGTACTAGCTATTAATATTCCCCAGCCAATTTGACCAATAATATACCAGTATTAACTATTAATATGCCCTAGCCGCCAATTTGACCAATAATTTGCCAGTGTTAGATATTAATATGCCCCAGCCAATTTGACCAATAATATGCCAGTATTAACTATTATTATGCCCCAGCCGCCAATTTGACCAATAATATGCCACTGTTAACTATTAATATGCCCCAGCCGCCAATTTGACCAATAATATGCTAGTATTCACTATTAACATGCCCCAGCTGCCAATTTGACAAATAATATTCCAGTATTAACTATTAACATGCCCCAGCCGCCAATTTGACCAATAATATGTCAGTATTAACTATTAACATCCCCCAGCCGCCAATTTGACCAATAATTTGCCAGTTTTAACTATTAACATCCCCCAGCCGCCAATTTGACCAATAATATGCCAGCCAGTGTTAACTATTAACATGCCCCAGCCGCCAATTTGACCAATAATATGCCAGCCAGTGTTAACTATTAACTTGCCCCAGCCGCCAATTTGACCACTAATTTACCAGAATTATTGTGCACCCTCCACCCCTCTTTCCCCAGTACTCACCACCTCCTTGGTGCTCCGTGTCACCATCCATCTCTTCTTCCCTCCTGCACAAAGGAGATAAACAATGCCAACGGATATGACTTGCTGTAAAATCCAGTGCAATGACAGGAAGTTGTTTTGGGGTTTTTTCTCGCACTGCATCTATTGGATGCTGCTGCTAAAAAATGTGTTTTAAAATTTAAACACATTTTTTTTTTAAATAATCGATCGCACGGGGCCCCCTATAACTCGGGGTCCCCTGTGCAATCGCCACAATGCCCATTCAGAAAGACAGCACTGTGTATGTGACATCAACAGAGCAAGTGTTTGTCACACCAATCTGCAGATATTTAGATCTGCACTGTTGTGTTCAGTTTTATAACTTCTATACATGTATACAGGATCTGTATATTCAATACATAGCATAATACCTTTAGTACAATAAGTGCCATCAATATAACATTTGTGCAAGCCCCATTTATTTAAAAAAATGCATATCTACGCTAAATTTACCTGTGTGATTAGTTCCGGCACATTCTCTTGATGATTAAAAATAAAGGGTTAGACAACGTTTACACAACTGAGTGCTAATCTGATAATGTGCAATATGTTATACCTCTATTTAACCTTTGGCATAAAGTGCGTAGCTCACAAACGACAAAAATTTTAACAGCGTTGTCCGGATACTCATCAGCCTGTGATTAAATAATGATGTTATTTTTTTCTGAGCTTTGACTTTGAGTTTTAAAATAAATGATCAAGAAGTATCTTATTGCTTACACACATCACAGTTTGGTGTTAATGGAATGTTAATTGCTTTTTAAATAACTCTGAATAAATCTATTGATCCATAAAAGCCATGTAAAATGAATTCAATTCATCTCCTGGTGCTGCTGCATTCTCAAGGATGAAACCGGCTGGGAGGGATCCAGTGTAAGCCGAAACAAGGTATCACATCCTGATCTTTCTAGACAATGAGAGTTAATACATTATCTTTGGTTAATCCCAGCATTGTCTGTCAGCCAATGCTTTCAAGTGTTATCTTTACATATGAAAAGGTGAACTATATAACTCCCGTCAATTCTGTTTTATAGTCTGATGTATCTAACCTATGTGCAATACTATTAAAGGAGCTCTCCCAAGTGGCTTATTTTCGGTATGGTTTTATTATATGCACTCTTTTTTTTCTTTCAAACATATAACTGTTCCTCTGTAATTTTACATCGGAAATTATTTCATAGGGGCCTCACAATTCTGGAGCCTGAATTATTTTGAAATTATTATTTATATCCATAGAAACATGTAGGTATCAAGTGAGAATGTAATGTGCAGACAGAATATTATCAGATGCTTGCATACTGACATGCACACATTAACTTATATATTACATTCACAATATCTGAATCACTGATGAGCAGGCTAGGGCTCCAGTACTGGTGATGTACTGCATTGCCCAAGTGTTGGGCAGAAGAACAGAACCATGTGAGGTTGTCAAAGACATCAGTGTTATTAATTTATTTCAGTCAAAGTTACTTATGGCATGACAGTTGTCCTTCAAGATGCAAATTGCAAATTGGGAGGTTAAGTGTCAGTGCTACAGGTCATGTAGGGGAGGTAGTCACTGTCACTCTAGCTTTCATTGCTGCCCCTATGCATAATACTATGCATGCTCAGTAACCAGTCTCAAGATTTTAATTTATAGGATTATGGTTTAAAGACCCGTGGAGCTATACCTCTGTCAGGACAGAGGTAGAGCTCAGCAGGACTCAAAAAACTGAAATTACCCTGCACAAAACCTAACAGTTGTGAGGCATGCCAATGTTTTCTAAGATGATTATTTCTCCTAAACATTGTTTATACTGTAATTAGGGAATAAAACATTATTAAAAATTATCTATACACTACGCTGGTATAATCGCAAGCAAATAACAAAAATGTGTTCAAAATGTGTCTATAGTGTCTCCTGTTTTACACATCACCTGTGGCTTGATATAATAGCACATTTCCCATTGAAAAGCAGTTCTTTTGTCCTTAGAGTCTCATAAGGATTTACTCAATAAAGAGAGAATTGAACGGAATTGAGATGGAAATTTCAATGTAACTGAGTCATCCAATGTACCATCCAATGCAGCTGGATGACAACATTTTTACAACTCTGCTACTTTGACCTTAAATTTCAAATGTAAATTTATCATTTCTCTCTTTATTAAGTAGACCCAACAGTGTTACCTTGATCCTGTGCATTAGGAAATAGTCTTCAACAACACAGTACACAGGGATTCTTAGAGTTTCCCAGATGTGAATATATATGACAGCAAAGCTCTTCTCAACTAAGAATTTATTACTTTTTATGATTGGCAGATATTCTAGTCATTTCGAGAGACTTTAATTTCATACAATTGCTTTCATATCTCTATTGAAATGCATGTCAAGATGTTTGAAACCTCTCAGTTGCAGGGAAAATTGCAAACTATATCAGATCAATAGTTATTTATGTTTGAACAGAGAGACAGCAGAGGCTTCAGATGCCTCAGTTAAATCCAGTGTTCAATCCTATAATGATATCTCTCATCTTTATACCAAATTAAAGAAATTGACCTGGTGAAATGTAATGAGAAATGTCCCAGAAAGTAAAAGCTTTTCAGTGATGTTTACAACATTCAGGGCCTATGTTAAGGAAAAATTCTCACTGCACAATAATCATCATTATTCTGCACCCACAGCATCACACCATGATTTTTTTTGTTAAGAATAGAGAAACTGATATTTTTAAAGCACAATTGAAAAATACACTGTTTATAGATACGACACATATAAAATGACATAGGGCTTTATATTTGCATATGGAATTCTGAAAAACTTGATCGGCGGCAGGTATGATTTCAGAAGTGTTTACCTTTAATTCAGTAGTGGCCAAATGGAGCTCAATGAGCTCTACATGAGTCAAAAGTGTGGTCTGACCAGTAACACATGCTTATTTACAGTTGTGCTCAAAAGTTTGCATAGATTTTGGAGAATTGGTAATATATGTACAATTTTTAAAGAAAACAGGCAAAACACATTTATTTTATTTCTTCTGGGATTCATATACAACATTAGGTTATAACAGAATCGCACAATCATAAAACAGAACGTGGCAACAAAGAAAAAAATGAGATGACCCCTGTTGAAAAGTCTGCATACCTTTAGTTTCTTAATACTGTGTATTGCACCCTTTAGCATTAATGACAGTGTGCAGTCTTTTGTAATTGTTGTCTATGAGGCCCCACATTCTTGCAGGTGGTATAGCTGCCCATTCATCTTGGCAAAATGCCTCCAGGTCATGCACGTTTGAGATCTCCCCAGAGTGGCTCGATAATATTAACACCTTCACAACAAAGGATGTGCCAGGCATATCCTGGGAGAAACTCCCTTAACGACAAAGGACGTGCCTGGCATAAATTTATGAATGGAGACTCTGTCTCCATGTAGTGAAATGCCGACAACCTATAAACCGAACGTTCGGTTTATAGGCTGTCGGCTAATGTAAGTACACGGAGACAAAGTCTCCATTCATAATGAATGGAGACTCTGTCTCCGTGTAGTGAAATGCAGACAACCTATAAACCGAACGTTCGGTTTATAGGCTGTCGGCATTTTACTACACGGAGACAGAGTCTCCATTCATAAATTTATGAATGGAGACTTTGTGTCCTTGTAGTGAAATGTCGACAACCTATAAACCGAACATTCGGTTTATTGGCTATCGGCTAATGTAATACATGTAATCCTTTTGCTATTCTATAAACCGAACGTTCGGTTTATAGAATAGCAATAGGATTACATGTATTCCATAAGCCGAAAGTCTATAAACCGAATGTTCGGTTTATAGACTTTCGGCTTATGGAATACATGTAATTCTATTGCTATTCTATAAACCGAACGTTCGGTTTATAGAATAGCAATAGGATTACATGTATTCCATAAGCCGAAAGTCTATAAACCGAACGTTTGGTTTATAGACTTTCGGCTTATAGAAAACATGTAGTACTATTGCCTTTCTATGAACCGAACGAGAGCCCCATTCATAAGAATTTCTTATGAATGAGGCTCTCGTTCGGTTTATAGAAAGCCAATAGTATTACACGTATTCTATAAAACGAACGAATACAACTAAACGAAACGAAAATAATGAACGAATTTTGTACGAAACGAATGCAGTAATGAACGAAATTCGTTTTAGATGAAATAAATAACATTTTCGTCCGAATGGACGAAAACGAAATGAAAATTTTAGTTTTGCACATGTCTAAAAAACATCAGTGAGCCACCACTATGCTTCACAGTGGGGATGGTATTATTTTCACTATAGGCTTTGCTGACACCTCTTCAAACATAGCGCTTATGGTTGTGGCCATAAAGCCCTTTTTTGGTCTTGTCACACCAAATTACAGTGTGCCAGAAGCTGTGAGGCATGTCAAGGTGTTGTCAGGCATATTGTAATCAGAATTTTTTGTGGCATTGGTGCAGTTTAGGCTTATTTCTGGGAACATGGCTCAGTATCTAGCCTGCTCAGTGCATCCATGAGAGAACTAACAAACTTATTGACTATTTATACACACACACACTAATTGTAATTTAAAAAGCCAAAGGTGTGGAAATTAATTACAATTATATTGTAACCAGTGTGTGTGTAACAAGGCCAAACATTTAAGGGTATGCAAACTTTTGATCAGGACCATTTTGAGGATTTCTGTTATCATTATGATTTAAAAAGGAGACAAACAACTATGTGATAATGAATGGCTTCATATGATCACTATCCTTCAATAAAATAAATTTTTTCACAATTTCTGCCAGGGTATGCAAACCTTTGAGCACAACTGTATAACAGCTATTCAGATAGAACCAGAAAACAACAGGTTGGAAAATAAGCTGTTTTTGACTGTAGCATCTGTTTATACTGTTATAGGAAAATACATACCACCCCCCATGCACTCTTCTAAATATTACTCACAACACACAGAGATAAGGAAATGTGATCTTTAGTCGTTCACCGATTAATTACTAGAAAATGTCAAGCAAGTGACAAACACTCGATTCGTCTCCTGTATTTAATAAAATTAAGATTATTTCTTCACCAAGGCTAGAATAATCCCCATTTTTATGGCAAGACAGGAGGCTTCATATTTGCATTTTTAACACTCATTAACAAGAGAAAAAGATCCCATGCACCAAATGAGCCCAGAAGGAGCAGTCGATCCCAGCAAGATGAAGAACTCCACCTATCAACTGTAGGAAAACAGGTTTAAACAGATTGATGTTAGTGATCAGAAGCAGCCCGTTAGGCGCTGCACGAAAAATGGACCTGGCTGACAAATAACTATGGACACAGCAAGTACTGTGACACCACAACACCTTTTCTGGTTAAAAGGAAAAGTAATCCATAGAAAGGCCCAAAATCAGAAAACTAACACAATTACACCAAACAGAGCAAAAGAGAAGGGGAGAGAGCTTTGTTATCAGGTCATTCCTCAACAAAACGAAGTGCCCTAGACACATCCCGAAATGAATCATGCCACAACATTGAAGGTCAAGACAAGCAGATGCCACGTAGAATGCGGCAAACTGATGGATCATAGCCAAAACCCATACCTAGAAGGGAACATGTATCGCTGAGATAGCGGACCTGAGGATGTTCATAATACTATAGTACAGAATAGACACTATAGGCCATAAAGGAATCGAGAAGCGGTCCCAAACACCAGACTCTCCATGCTTGTACATAGAAGTTCTTTTCCCAGGGGCCCAAGAGCCGCAGAGCAATAGTCAAGGCTACTAGATCGATCTGTCTTGTAGTACCAAGGGAGATCCCGAGACAGGGGGAGAGCCAAAAGGGTCAGCACATGATAGTACAGGAAGTAGAGGAAACCATGGATGTGATCTCCACAGCAGGGTGATTAATAAGACCATTACCCGCTGGTGAATGATTAGATAGGGAGACCAGATAACCGTGGGAAGGCATAGGCTGGAGAGGCCATTACTGGAGAAATGCGTCCATCGCCATCGAGAGAGGTCCAGCATCCAGCTGAATAAGGCTGGTGCCTGACAGTTTGCCCTGGATACAAACAGATCAAGGTTGAAGGGACCCTTGGGACTCAGGGTGAGAAAGACCAATGGAGACAATAGCCAATGTGTAGTACCAGTGAACAGTGAGTTTTATCTTAGAGGAAACTGGGAATCACAAATTGACACCTGATTATATTCAGTCAGTTGATATGGAATCCAGATTCTTCCAGGATCCACAGGCCTCTACACAAGACACACCCAATGGGAGGGAGTTGGCATCCGAATCTACAATGCATCACCCAAGAGTGGAGATAATACAGTTGTAGGAACCTAAAGACGATGAGCGTTCAGACGTTGCATTACAAAATAGTGCAGGGGCCCCGAAAAAAATGGCATGTAAAGAGCAGAGAGCAGATGATCGTGCGACCCAAGAGCAACTGAGAATTCAGTGGAGATCTTGGACTGAGGACGTTTGAGGACAACCGACATTGAGTCTATCATGAAACCCATGAATTGTATGGATTGAGTAAGTTTTAATTCCAATTCATCCTTGTTGATTATGAAGAGTTCTGTAAGAGTTTGCCAATCTTGTGCCATCAGCAAGATGTTGTCCAGATAAATGATAGTGGACCCAGCGAGTGTGAAGGCATTCCATAACCGGCTTGGGCGGTTTTGTGAAGCACCAAGGTGCAGTGCTGAGGCCGAACAGAACGCACGTGAATTGCCACAGGTGATCTTGTCAGAAAAACCGGAGACATTTCCTGTGAAGCCATCCAGTGATTGTATGTGTGTGAGAATGCGATGTACCCCTTACCAGATGTTGATTTGGCCTGGAAGGAAGATGATACACCCTGATAGGACAGTGAAGGATAGAAGAATGTGCAGTTTTGAAATTGGTAGGGTGTCAGAGATTCTGAGTAGGGGTGCCCGATGCCGTAGAAGGCAGTTCTGCTGGTGGCATGGCCCCTCTGCCAACCAGCCCTGAATTAAAAACGATCCCCATGGAAGACCTTCTACATTGATGTATGAGCTTTGTTTTGCTAGGTAAATATGTGGACATGTTGATTTAGTTCACTAAGGAACCTATCGCTGCACAATTTAATGTTATACTTTAAGAGTCCCCGGATATGTCCCGCATGGCCTCTGGGCCAAGTTCCTGTCAGCTTGACATCCAATTTGTAATTTGCTTTGCACTGTTCTGCTAATATAGCCATGTAAGCATTGCCTAGGAGACACATGGTTTTCTGCGCCCATTACTGGGACAGCCATGCCTCCCGAGGGCTGCCCTCTGTAAAAGCCTTATCTGCCATGAGGAATAATTTTGGCAGGTGGCCCAAGACATGAAGCAGTTTGTCTTGCTATGTGCTAAGGCTCTGTTCCACCCCTGTGCAAGGATCTTTGACATTCTTGGCCATGAAAATTACAAAGGTCAGGTCAAATTGAGGTGTTGCCACTTTGTCCGGCATAGTAACACGAGGGAATTCTGCCTTGAGCTTCTGGCATTCCTCCTTCTCCAGGGGACAGCGTAGCCAGAAGCACAAGAACTCTGCAACGTGCTAGGGAGGTCGCCACTGTGAGGACCAGGGATAGCGAAGGATGCAAGAATCAAAAATAATCTACATGGGTGTGCTAGGTTTAGCGAGGGAGTCATGTGGCAGGGCACCCCTGGGAGGATAGATCAACAAGTGGAATCCTAGTGGATCCTGGTCTATTGATCTTAGATGCTTAGTACTCCTTTACCACAACTTCTGAACCCCTTGTTGAGGTGGAGTCATTAAGGGCCACCAGTGGTCAACTCTTGGCCTTTTTTATGGGTGTCCTGCCCTTGGAGGTGTCATTTGTAGTTTCAGGCCATAGCCGTTTACAGCCGATCAGTGAGAGCCCTTGATTCAGAATCATCTCTGCCAGTCAGGGAGTATGTGGTTGAGAGTGCCTGGGTTGGCTGGGACTGATGTAGAGCAACCAGTGCATAGGTGAGGGTACAGGCCAGACTAAAGCAGCCAAGACTATAGCCCTGTGCGCACATAATGCTCATCTGTCAAACTGTCTCAGTGCTGTACAATTTCTGCAAGGCACAAGGGAAGCATATGTTGTTCTGCCTGTATGTATCGGGGGTTACACGTGTATCAGTGGGGGTCACCCACAGCACTGGTATAAAGACGGCTGAGCCAATCTCTTTAGTCAGAGGGGGATCACACCTGGCCTTTTTGTGAGAGGCATAAATTGTAGTGCCTGTATATAAATCGGGGTTCACCCGACATGTCAGTGGGGGTCACCCACAGCACTGGAATAAAGGCTGTTAGGCCAATCCCTTTAATCATAGGGGAGTCACCCTTGGCCTTGTTCGGAGAAGCATATGTTGCCTGTTCATATCAGGGCTCTCCCGAGGTGTCAGTGGGGGTCACCCACAGCACTGGGATAAAGGCTGTTAGGCCAATCCCTTTAATCATAGGGGAGTCACCCCTGGCCTTGTTTTTTTTTTTTAAGTTGATGGGGCATCCACGAATGATTCCCTTACATATTGTGAACTGGGTAGTTCTGTAGATTGGTGTCTCGTAGGAGAGCGCTGCTTATAGCAACCAGCAAGATATTCATCAAATTTTTTCAAATTTCTCATCCCCAGAAGGCACATCTGCCTGTTTATGTGTAGTATTCAGGTTAATCAAAAGTGGGGAGCACGTAGCCCTTTTCATGAGGGGTCCCTTGCACGTTCCTTGAGGAAGATAGTCCAGCCAGGACCTTTTATTAGAGGGGGTCAGATCATGATTCATTCCGCTCTACCACTTCTGCTGGAAGACTATTCCATGCATTCACTACCCTCTCTGTAAAGTAATACTTTCATTAGTCCCTGACCTTTTCTTATATCTAGGATAGCCTTATTCATATACCATGCATGATTAACCCCTTAGTGACCGAGTGCTATGTTGCATTTAATGTGCCTTGAAGACCAGAATTCCATTCTTTTTGTCATACATTTACTGAAATGTGAATTTCTTTCTTTGTGTTCAGTCCACCCACACAAATTATATATCATTTTTTAAAGGACAGATAGGGATTTCATTTGATACTATTATTTTCATCATATGATATCATTTACTATAAAAAATATATATAAAATATGATTAAAATATGCCATAAAAAACACTTTTTCTAACTTTGACCTATTTTTTCTTTTACACAATTACAAATGGTAAAAAAGACCCCGTCTATATATTTCTAATATTTGTCCTGAGTTTATTAATACCAATGTTTCCTTGTTTGTCTATGTTTTATTTCAAGTAATAGGGCAATAAACAATATTAGTGTTTTTTTGTTTTCTAATCATTTTCTTCTACAGTGACTTTTTTACCCCAACCCTAAATTTACCCCAACTCTAAATTTACCCTAACCCTAAATCTACCCCCACCCCTTAATCTAACCCTTGTAATCATCCGAACCCCCCTGTAACCCTAATTATGACCCTAATTATGACCCTAACCCTAGATCTAGGTTTAGTAGATCTAAGGTTAGCTTTTTCCATTTATTTATTTATTTTATTTATTTATTTAATTCATTTTTTCTTCTAACTGTAATATACTTAACTGCCTCTAGGGGCAGTCAAGTAGTGGTTTTCCACTGGAAGACTATTCCATACATCCACTACCCTCTCAGTAAAGTAATACTTTCATTAGTCCCTGACCTTATCTTATATCTAGGATAGCCTTATTCATATACTATGCATGATTAAACTCCTTCATGCATTAACCTTTACCACCTCTACAGGAAGACTGTTCCATACATCCACTACCCTCTCAGTAAAGTAATACTTTCATTAGTCCCTGGCCTTATCTTATATCTAGGATAACCTTATACCTATCCCATTAATGCTTAAACTCCTCCTCTACCACTTATGCTGGAAGACTATTCCATGCACCCAGCACCCAGTCAGCAAAGTAATATTACATTTCTGGCCACAAGAACATATTCAAATATTAAATATTTCCAGCCTTTTCAAAAGCTTGAGGTGGACCACAAATATATGTATATAACTAGTTGCATTTATACTTATGTGAACTTTTTAATATTGTATTCAACTGTTTTATATGTAATAAAAATGTTATTGAAAAATTGTTAATTTCATATTTTATCCCTTCCTCTGCACCCACGATACACCTAAATAACTTAACACAGCACCATATTATCCCTCCTAGCAAAATAAAGACGAATGCTGGCATAGGATGGGGAAGGCTACCTCGAGATTTTCAGATTACAATAGGAAAGGGGGGGGAAGACCCATACGGATTGACTGAATGAGAGGTACTTTCCCACGCTGATAGATGGAGAAAGGAACCGAACTATCAGTCGAGGGTATACAAAATAAAGAGTGTTAGAATATGAATGATGTATATACTGTTGTATTTCTTGTTGTATATTTTTTTGTATATTGAAAAGCATAATAAAGAGATAAATTTAAAGTAAAAAAAAAGGGAAAAAAAAAAAAACAGCACCATACAGCACCCACAGCACTTTGCACCCACACGTTTTGGCATGCCACAATGTCAATTTGCCCCCCAGAACATACCACAATGTAACTTTGCCCCTGCAGAACACACCAAAGTAACACTTTCCCTTATAGTACATGTTATTTTGCCCCACAGAACATGCCACAGCATCACAGTGGCTAGAGTAAATTTTCCCATTAATGTGCCACTATTAGCCTGACCTTTAATATGCCACTATTAGCCTAGCCATTAATATGCCACTATTAGCCCGGCCATTAATATGCTACAGCATAATTGCCCAGTAATATGCCACAGTGTAATTGCCCAGTAATATGCCCAGCATAATTGCCCAGTAATATGCCACAGTGTAATTGCCCAGTAATATGCCACTGTTTTAATGCCCAGTACTATGCCCAGCCTGATCCCCCAGTAACATACCACAGTTTAATTGCCCAGTAATATGCCACAGTTTAATTGCCCAGTAATATGCCCAGCCTGATCCCCCAGTAATATTCCACAGTTTAATTACCCAGTAATATGCCCAGCATAATTGCCCAGTAATATGCCACAGTGTAATTGCCCAGTAATATGCCCAGCATAATTGTACAGTAATATGCCACAGTGTAATTGCCCAGTAATATGCCACAGTGTAATTGCCCAGTAATATGCCAGTGTAATTGCCCAGTAATATGCCAGAGTAATTGCCCAGTAATATGCCCAGCATAATTGCCCAGTAATATGCCACAGTGTAATTACCCAGTAATATGTCCAGCATAAGTGCCCAGTAATATGCCCAGCATAATTGCTCATTAATATGTGCAGCCTGATCACCCAGTAATATCCCACTGTTGAATTGCCCAGTAATAATCCACTGTTTAACTGTCCATTAATATGCCACAGTTTAATTACCCATTAATATGGCAGTGTAATTGCCCAGTAATATGCCCAGCCTGATCCCCCAGTAATATGCCACAGTTTAATTGCCCAGTAATATGCCCAGCATAATTGCCCAGTAATGTGCCACAAAGTAATTGCCCAGTAATATGCCCAGCATAATTGCCCAGTGATATGTCACAGTGTAATTGCCCAGTAATATGCCCAGCATAATTGTCCAGTAATATGCCCAGCATAATTGCCCAGTAATATGCCACAGTGTAATTGCCCAGTTATATGCCCAGCATAATTGCCCAGTAATATGCCACAGTGTAATTGCCCAATAATATGCCCAGCATAATTGCCCAGTAATTTGCCGCAGTGTAATTGCTCAGTAATATGCCACAGTGTAATTGCCCAGTAATATGCCACAGTGTAATTGCCCAGTAATATGCCCAGCATAATTGCCCAGTAATATGCCACAGTGTAATTGCCCAGTAATATGCCACTGTTTTAATGCCCAGTACTATGCCCAGCCTGATCCCCCAGTAACATACCACAGTTTAATTGCCCAGTAATATGCCACAGTTTAATTGCCCAGTAATATGCTCAGCCTGATCCCCCAGTAATATTCCACAGTTTAATTACCCAGTAATATGCCCAGCATAATTGCCCAGTAATATGCCACAGTGTAATTGCCCAGTAATATGCCCAGCATAATTGTACAGTAATATACCACAGTGTAATTGCCCAGTAATATGCCACAGTGTAATTGCCCAGTAATATGCCAGTGTAATTGCCCAGTAATATGCCAGAGTAATTGCCCAGTAATATGCCCAGCATAATTGCCCAGTAATATGCCACAGTGTAATTACCCAGTAATATGTCCAGCATAAGTGCCCAGTAATATGCCCAGCATAATTGCTCATTAATATGTGCAGCCTGATCACCCAGTAATATCCCACTGTTGAATTGCCCAGTAATAATCCACTGTTTAATTGTCCATTAATATGCCACAGTTTAATTACCCATTAATATGCCAGTGTAATTGCCCAGTAATATGCCCAGCCTGATCCCCCAGTAATATGCCACAGTTTAATTGCCCAGTAATATGACACAGTGAAATTGCCCAGTAATATGCCACAAAGTAATTGCCCAGTAATATGCCCAGCATAATTGCCCAGTGATATGCCACAGTGTAATTGCCCAGTAATATGCCCAGCATAATTGCCCAGTAATATGCCCAGCATAATTGCCCAGTAATATGCCCAGCATAATTGCCCAGTAATATGCCCAGCATAATTGCCCAGTAATATGCCACAGTGTAATTGCCCAGTAATATGCCCAGCATAATTGCCCAGTAATATGCCACAGTGTAATTGCCCAATAATATGCCCAGCATAATTGCCCAGTAATTTGCCGCAGTGTAATTGCTCAGTAATATGCCACAGTGTAATTGCCCAGTAATATGCCACAGTGTAATTGCCCAGTAATATGCCCAGCATCAATGCCCAGTAATATGCCACCATTTAATTGCCCAGGAATATGCCACAATTGAATTGCCCAGTAATATGCCACAGTTTAATTGCCCAGTAATATGCCCAGCATAATTGCCCAGTAATATGCCCAGCATAATTGTCCATTAATATGCGCAGCCTGATCCCCCAGTAATATCCCACTGTTTAATTGCCTAGTAATATTCCACTGTTTAATTGCCCAGTAATATGCCAGTGTAATTGCCCAGTAATATGCCCAGCCTGATCCTCCAGTAATATGCCACAGTTTAATTGGCCAGTAATATGCCCAGCATAATTGCCCATTAATATGCCACAGTTTAATTGCCCAGTAATATGCCCAGCATAAAGGCCCAGTAATATGCCACAAGGTAATTGCCCAGTAATATGCCCAGCATAATTGCCCAGTAATATGCCACAGTGTAATTGCCCAGTAATATGCCCAGCATAATTGCCCAGTAATATGCCACAGTGTAATTTCCCAGTAATATGCCCAGCATCAATGCCCAGTAATATGCCACCATTTAATTGCCCAGGAATATGCCACAGTTTAATTGCCCAGTAATATGCCACAGTTTAATTGCCCAGTAATATGCCCAGCATAATTGCCCAGTAATATGCCCAGCATAATTGCCCAGTAATATGCCCAGCCTGATGCCCCAGTAATATGTCACCGTTTAATTGCCCAGTAATATGCCACTGTTTAATTGCCCAGTAATATGCCAGTGTAATTGCCCAGTAATATGCCCAGCCTGATCCCCCAGTAATATGCCACAAAGTAATTGCCCAGTAATATGCCCAGCATAATTGACCAGTGATATGACACAGTGTAATTGCCCAGTAATATGCCCAGCATAATTGCCCAGTAATATGCCCAGCATAATTGCCCAGTAATATGCCACAGTGTAATTGCCCAATAACATGCCCAGCATAATTGTCCAGTAATTTGCCACAGTGTAATTGCCCAGTAATATGCCCAGCGTAATTGCCCATTAATATGCCCAGCATAATTGCCCATTAATATGCCCAGCCTGATCCCCCAGTAATATGCCACTGTTTAATTGCCCAGTAATATGCCACAGTTTAATTGCCCAGTAATATGCCAGTGTAATTGTCCATTAATATGCCCAGCCTGATCCCCCAGTAATATGCCGCAATGTAACTTTGCCCAGCAATATTCCACCAACCTCCTCCCCCCTTCCTCCCTGCCCCAGTACTCAGCTGCTCCATGTCTCCTCCGTGCACCAGGTTTGTTTTTTTTCATTAAAGTTTTTTGAAGAAAAAAAAAAACTCCCCCGCTCCGTTCAGTCTGTGAGCTGAGCTCACAGCAGCCTGTGTTAGCAGCCCTGTCACATGCGTTCTGCCTGCTTCCAGCAGACGCGTGTGGCAGGGATGGCTACAGCAGGCTGATGTGAGCTCACCTCACACAGACTGAACTGCCCGGGTCACGTGATGTCGCGCTATGAAGTCACGTGACCCGCGATGGTGCTAAAACTGCGCAAATTGCCGGGATTGTCCTGGGGTGAGATTTCCCCCGGGACAATCTGGGATTTCACGCGACTGTCCCGGCAAATCCGGGACAGTTGGCAAGTATGTGGTGGTAAAAGAGATGTGGTGGAGGAATAGAACCAACAAAAGGACAAAAACACCCAAAACACAGTAATAAAGCAATCTCAAGCATAGATTAAATAAACTGTATAATGAGACTGAGAAACACTCAGTGTGGAAGGTGCTCACCTGGAGGCTAGCAGCAAAGAAAGAGGAAGTGTCTGAGGGAGTTTATATATGCATCCTGTGTTTGTTTATATTGGGTGATTCTTTACAACTCTGTTAACTCTTTTGCTGCTGGAGGTTTCCGTAAAGAAGGATTATGCAAATATGAAGCATCCTGTCTTGCCATAAAATTAAATACATACCTTTTTTCACTCCATTTGTGCTGCCCAACATTCATTATTGCCCCACATCCATTTCCACTGTGCACACTGCACTGCATTGCACCTACAAGGCTTGTCAGAGTACCTACCTTGCACCCAGTGCCAGGCTGCACCCACAATTCTTGCCAGAGCAGCAAGATTGCATCTACAGATCTGGCCATGCCATCTAGATTACACCCAGCACCTAGACTGCATCCATAAGTCTTGCCAGAGCACCCACAGGTATGGTCAGAGCACAACGATTGCACCACGAACACAGATTGCACCCACAGGTCTTGCCAGAGTTCCCAGCTTGCACCCACTGGACTTTCCCAATCACCTAGATTGCACCATCAGAACTTGGCAAAGCACACAGATTGCACCCACAGTATGTACCATCAAACCTAGATTGCTTGCCAGTGCCACTTTTTCCCAAAACAGTTTGTATGTGCCACTTGTTCCCATGTAGCTTACCAATGTCCCTATTGCTCCATACAGCTTAACAGTGCCAACCTTGCCCCTCATAAAGCTTACCAGTGCCATAATTTTCCTTTAAAATGCTTACCAGTGTCATCCTTGTCCCCATACAGCTTTTCAGTATCATTTGCCCCCTAAAAGCTTCCCACACAGTTGGTTTGTTTCTAAGAAAAAAAAGTCATGAGGCATGTTGACTTTAAGCGCACATCCTGCAAAAACAGCAGGATGTTCACCCTCTGCAGCACAGATATCAATTATTTAAATATTTACCATTTCACCCTGCCCAACCCAAATAATGAGCATTATTCTGCTCTTCCTTGTTATTATGATGCAGTCACTGTACATTAAATAATAATTTTGCCTGATCCATAGCACACACATCACCAATGTTTTTGTTCAGAATAAGGAAATTGTATTTTATATGACAATTTAAAAATTATTTTTATATAGGACGGACATAAATGGACATAGAGCTTTATATTTGCTTTATTTGCATAAACTTAATTAAAACACACTCTGACAGTCACAGTTGGTGGGTGAGAAGGCGAAGTTATCAGATAATCAAAATGATTTTGAAAAAATGCATTTTTCTTCACTCGATTTCTCCTGCCCTCCTTTCATTACTGCCCCCACAACCCTTGCCATTGTACCCATGGACCTTGCCACAACAGCTAGCTTACACCCACAAGTGTTGTCAGGGCACCCACAGGTCTTACTAGAGCAACTAGATTAACCCCAGCACCAAGCTTGCAGCCACAGGTCTTGTCAGAGCACCCATATTGCACCTAGATTGCAAGATAGGTCTTTCCAAAGCACCGAGTGTTCTAACCAGAGTACCCACACTACAATCCCAGGTCTAGCTAGAGCACACAGAATGCACCCATGGGGCTTGCCCAATGCCCAGCTTGACCTCCACAGGTCTAACCAGAGCAACCCACAGGTATAGAGTACCCAGTTGCACACAAGGTCTAGCCAGAGAACAAGGATGGCACCCACAGGGCTTTCCAAAAGCCCAGAGAACACCCATAGGTCTTGCCACATCATCTAGATTGTGCACAGTACCAAGATTGCAACCACAGGTCTTGTCAGAGCATCCCAGGTATTACCACAGACTTTCAGGCATCTTTGGAAGTCAGACTCATGTGTTTTAACATGTCCAAAACACAGAGAGACTACATAACTACCAAATTGTGTGGCCTCTTGTATAACCACATAGACAGGGCCGGCCTTAGGTGTTCAGGTGCCCTGTGGCACCCCCTCAAGTACATATCAACTAAACATCAACAAAAAAAGAGAGGAAAAAGGTATTTGTAGAAAAATAATTAATAACACATGCAAAACCTGTATAACAAAACACATTGAGCTCCCCTCTACATAAGTGCATGGAGACCCAAGTAATGCACAACACGATAGCTAAAAAGGAGTTTTCTCCTCAACTTTTCTTCTGCTCAGTGCTCGACATAGTGAAGTCAAATCCATGACTGCAAGGATTTGACTTTTCACTACATGAAAGTGTTGGGAGTTACGTTAAAGCAACTGTATCACTTAAACATCGTTTTCACCGTACATGTAAGAAATAAGAAAGAACAAAAAAAGACTGAAAATGAACTATACATTGTTTTAGCAGAATTGAAACCAAATACATAAATTAGGAGAAAAATATGTATTACATGTGTGTGTGCATTTGCTTGTAGTTTTGCAAACACAATGTATACACAATACAATTATTCTCTACATGCACAATACAAATGTTTAGGTGATACAGTCCTTTTAAAAGAGTCCCTGATTGCATCAACCTGAACCCCCTCATGATTCATTTAGTATCAAGTGGGTACAGGAAATTGGAGCACCACAACAAATAGAGTCCCTTGGCTAGAATGAAATAAATGAGTAACTATATCAGATGGATTTTGAATACATTGGTGTTTAATCACTTTGCATGCAAATACATGTAGGCATGTGGGTAATTTTAAAGAATTGCAGAGGATGTTTTATCAGATAGAGATTTTTATGCATTTAAATACAATATTGAAGGACCACACTGACTTAATATTGAACTGCCTTTTTCATGCATGTTAAATACCGGTAAACAACACTTGATGATTACAAGAGTTCCTTGTTTATATTGTTTGGATCTTAATAACCAATTTTAAACAGGGATAGCTGGCAATTGCTCCCACCCTTATACATTAGGATGGGGTAGTAAACTATTAATCATTGTCACTGACACTGTCACTGTGATACATTGTAATCCTTCAGAGTGGTCTCCTGACAGAATTATGCATTTCACATAAACCAATATACTATCATAATCTGACTAAATTACCATACTTAAGTATACAGTTATAGCACATAATCCAGGGTGAGTCAGGATTACACAATCTAGGTGCATGTGTAAAGTCAATGCAAAGTGCAAACTTACCCACTGTACCAAAATCCCCCAAAACAGAACACCTTTTTAATGCCAGGTCCCATAATCTATAGGGAGGTGTTTAGCCCTCAGGCCCCTCCAAGAAAATCAGTCAGAATTCACTTTGTGACAGTGAGGTATTAAAAAACAGATTAGCCCACATGTTCGGTGATATCCCCATCAGGAAGGATGCCTTGTATACGGGTCAATAATAAAATATTCATTTAGGAAATAAAACTAACTGTTTTAACATGTCCAAAGGTTAATACAACATTGTAGGATATTTACTGTAATTATATATGTATATGAAATCTCTTTGGATTTTGTGCTATTAACAACAATATTTAAACTGGCCATCTGTATTGACCATTTCTATTGCGTATGTATATGAATCGCTTTCAAACTTTAGAGCAAATTAATATTGGTTTTAATAACAGGATATGCATTTATCATTTAAAACTGCTTGACAGATATATCTGATATGGTTATTACAAAATATTGAATTTCCTAAAATTGCATTCAGTAAACATTTGACACATAATAAAGACCTTTATTTTGGCCTCTTCTCAAAGGCTTTAATTTAATATAATTTTGTAATAATTGGCTTCATAAACTATATGTACAGTAGCTATACTAAATCCTAACACCATAATGCATAAGGAGTTTATTCGGCACAGTTATTATACTATTCTGCATGCTAGAGTAAACAATTAAAACTTTCCTGATAAACAAAAATATATTATATTTTCCTTTTTTCCATTGCTTTAGATGAAGTATGATAACAGTTATGTACAGATATTATATAATGTGGGGATGTTAATTTTATTCACTAACCAGAAAATGTTATTATAATGAATGGCAGAGTTGTCCCTGCCAGTGAATGAACCTGCAACCCTGCAGGAGAAAATATTTACAACTGATGCATTAGCCCACTGAGTTTTGTCACCATAATGAAGTGTAACCAAAGTCCTATCAGTCTTTCCATCTAAATGCTAGAAACCTTTCATCTTAAACTTTGTAATGCTCTCTAGACCATTTGCAGAATGTTTGCAGATTTTAACAAATGCCAACTCAGTAACTGCAAAACAGTTTGGAAGGTTTGCAGTAATGTCACACATCTAACATTTCAGAAGGCAGAAGAAAATAAAAAAAAATGATAAATAAAAAATACTCACATTTTTATCGCTAAAAAAAAAAAATAAATAAGGTAAAATAAATAAAGCTAATTTTATTCAGTGTAAGAATGTGAATTAACAAAAATACACTGGTTTTACAGTTATTTTAAATTAAACTGTATTGTTAGTTTACTAATTAATTAAAATACAGAATCATTAAATAAAATAAATTGTGTTCTTTTTCTTACAATGCATAAAATATACCTCCCCACATTTTCAATTCCCAGCAGCACTACATGCTTGGGGAGGGAGCAGACATTTGATTCCCCATTCATTCGATCATGGCTGATTCAATCAATGGAAGATTTGCACATCCAAGCCTTTTACTTTGAGGTTCTCACTGTTGTGCACTGCTCAAGTTATCAAACATCATCCACATAGCATGTGTATGCAAAATGCCCAGTGGGTGGGACACTTCTTCGCGGCTGCTTCATTGCAGCCGCTTCACAGCAAACTCTTGCGCGATGGCCAGTTCATCAAGCAAGAGGAGAGAGTTCATCGTGGAACAGTTCATCGTGGGAACAGGTACAATGTGAGTATTATTAGTATTAGGGCTTAGTGTTAGTGGTAGAATTAGGGATTAGGGGTTAGTATTAGGGCTTAAGGGTTAGTGTTAGTATTAGGGGTTAGTGTTAGTATTAGGGTTCACGGAGGGTTAGTATTAGGGTTCGGGGAGGGGTAACTTTTGGGGGGGTGTAATTTATTTGGGGGTTTACTCTGATTGTCAGCGCTTACATTGCTGCAGTGAAACAGCCATGTTGCATTTCAGCGCTGACAGTTCATCGCTCAAACTGCCACGCTGAACAGCGGTGAAATGGCTGCGCTGAACTGTCATAGACCCAAATGCTATGCTGCATCCCCCTTTGGTTGGGTCAAGTTGCTCCCTCCCCATCCTGACACTGCTGCTGGTTAAGAAAAATAGGGGTATGGTTTATTTGATACAATAACAAATACACTTTTAACATTTCATTTATTTTATTTATTGTATATTTAATGTGTAAACGTTGTCTATATATTTATCAATACACTTGCTCTTTATCACAAACTAGTTTAAGACACATATCAATTATTATGTATTTTATATTTATTTAATGTGTAAACAATGTCTATATATTTATAAAATACACTTGCTCTTTAACACAAACTAGTTTAAAACACCTATCAATTATTATTTATTGTATATTTTTTTAATGTGTTAACTATGTCTATATATTTTATATAATACACTTGTCCTTTAACACAAACTAGTTTAAAACATCTTTCAGTTAACACGTATTTACTATTACATTATATTTCCAATGTTACTGAGTAACACTGTTGCAAGAATTCATGCAGTTCTTAAGGTGTGTGCATGTGACTGTCGGTCCATGTATCTGAGGTGTGTGTATGTGTCTCTGTGCATGATTATGTGTGTATGTTTGCATGATTTGATGTGCCATTGTCTGACTCCTAATTTTTTAGCTGGCTCCTAAAAATAAATTAAGTTTGTCAAGGCCTGTATTAGAAGATTATTTAACTGAGATTATAGAATACAACGTATGTTTCTCTTCCATAACTGGTATTGTAACATATCAATTTATCTATACACTGCTAGGGTTTCCTCATCTGTTTATAATACTATTTTTTTTTATATCTTCATTTTTGCCTCCTGTTCACCTTTTTTTCTTTATTTTCATTCTTTTCCATAGAGTTTTGTGCCATAACTCTTTTGGGTTTATTCATTAAAGTTGTAGAATAGCTCAAGGAGGTTACAATCAACACCCAAGTTTGACTTAGAAAAAAAAAAATAAGTTTGCATCTTCCCCATTGAAAGTAATTGTAGGAGAAATTATGCCAAATTTGACTTAACTCAAAATATCGACCTCCAAAGTCTAATGTTAGTGAATAGACTCATTTGAGTGACCTGGAAGGATACTATAATCTGAGTGTAGAATCCACTGGGCCTCTAAGGCTTGATAATCCTATGCATAAAATATTCCCCTATATTTATAAGAAATTGAAAGGGTTAAATTGATGTTGAGAAGCCCCCCTTGCTTGACCAAGTTCAGATAAAGGTCACAGTCCCTGAGGAAGTCAGATGAGACATAATGGTTTATTTAAGAATGTCTTAGACTACAAAAAGAGGAACTAATGTTGTAGCAAGTTTCAACTGTCTTGTCTGCTGACTGACTATATTGAGATTTATTTTAGTTTTTCTGCCTAGTGACAATATATGTATCCATTGTCCACCCCCCCTTGTGACATGTATATGCCGTTTCTCATGTACTTGATGCTATGTTTGTGCAAAACCTATAACCAATCAATGCACAGGACAACGCCTAGATTTGTGTATAAATACCAATGTTTAATAAACTATATTCAGAGCTGAGAATAAAGAAACACGTGCCTCTGTGTATTTTGTTTTCCGCCTTCACAGCTCTCCAGATATCTGCTAACCTGCCACACATCAACGGCCTTAGAAGTAACTGATCAAGGAACAGAGACCGGCCGTTCCTTTCAATTTGGTGTCAGAAGTGGGATTCGGACATACAGGGTGAGTACAAGTTGTGCATGGTTGTATTTTATACTTCTATGCTGTGCTCCCTTGTCTCTCCGAATCCCGTACCTAAAAATTTAGTGGCTTAAGTAAAGCCGTGGGTTGTTGTTAAACACTTGTCACTGGGACGAGATAATATTGTGTTTCTGGTACACAATTTAAAATAATCTATTGATCTATGGTACTTGTCACTGGGACGAGAAAATATTAAGATTTCACTGGGAAATCGCTGAAGTGCAAATAATAGATATAGATATTAAGATTTCACTGGGAAATCGCTGAAGTGCGTGACACTGGGTCGCGGCACAGTTTAACAAAACCTACTAAGAGATATATATGTATATATGTAGATAAATATATACAAGCAATTTGTAATTAGGAAGTGTTACTTTCTAAACTGTCGTTGATGTGTCAAAGGTTATTTGTACATATGTTAAAGTATAAGATAAGAATTGTACATTAAGTTGTGTGAACTGCATAAAATTATCTGTTCATAATGGGACAAAAGTTAAGTAATTTAGCAATTACAAGTTTTATATCAGGTAAAAGGAATGATGTCCCTTTGTATGGAATCCCCATTATTACACTCAAATTTATGTGACCACAGTATGTAGTTCAGGTATAATAATGTCATAATAATTAAACCCAAAGGAAGAGAAAATTAACAAGGGTAAATCTAAATACCGTAAGAGTCCTGTCCCACAGAAAGCTAAGACAGAGTCGCTGTATCCAGCACTTCCTGTTTGCTCAGAGCCCACACAGTAGAGCGACATGCACATTGTCAGATAAGGAATTAACTGCTTTGTCTGTGGCCATAAGGTATGTTTGATTTGTCTCCCTGCAGTACACAGTGTTTTATGTATATAGTAGAAATGTTATGTATAAAGTATAAGAATATTATAACATTGCATTGTTAAACAGAATTATAAGTGTTAAGTATTTTTAGTTTGGCTGGGACACATGTACAAGTAAGAAGATAATAGTTCTGAACTGAAGTTATGTAACAGAGGATACAGATCCTTCTGTAAAACATATTGAAGATTAGAGTCTCGTGTCTGTAACTCCCAAGTACACAGTATCTTGGTGTTTTGGATATGGTAGCTGTGCAAGTTGATAAGACCATAGAAGCTGTGGCATATTATGTTTAATGTTATCATTAGGAGAATTGTCATTATTATTTAAATGTTTGCATAAGTAATTTTTGTAACTGATATTTTTTAAGATATAATTATATTTTTATAAGTGATGTCTGCGCAAATGGGCAATAGTGTTACAGTAAAAGTTTCTAATATTTTACCACAAGAGTAGAGACATGTCCTAGTTTCGTGTCAACAGCCCCAAAGTAGCAGTCGTGTTTTATGGAGATGTAACAAAAGGTAGTGTTTTATATTTAGTGGAGTACAGAAGACGTATTTTATGGATCACTCAAAGAGCGCTCACAAAAAAAAAAATACGGCATTTTCAGCCTTTTAGTATAATTTTGAATGATTCATGAGTGAAGGTCTTCTGGGTTATATTGATCAGTGTGACAAGAAGTTTTATAATAAATTCGTTTTAGCAGGAAATTAACAATAGTCACTGTAGTTGTGTTATTTTGGGTAAGCAGAGTTGTTTTATTTTGGCATAGTCGGTAATTTTATTACTGTCATTAATTTGCTACTGCGCTTGTGTGTAAAACAGTAAGAGTCATATATTACTCAAGGTCTCTCTTGGACATCATGTTATATATACGTGATCAATCCAGTGGATAGTATAACAGCTGTAAAATTTCATAAATGCCATTATTTGATTTTTGTTAAGGTTTATTTTGATTTAATCTATATATTCAGTGGCATCATGTAAAATTATGAGGGTAAAAAGAAATCTAATATTTGTTTAAAAATTCTAAACATTTAACAGGTTTTACATGTTACCTATTAGAAATGTTTATTTGTTTAGGGTATATTTTTTCCTTTTTGTATTTGGGTATCTTGACCAGTATATATTTTTTATGTAAGTTGGAAGGATTTTTGTATTTGAATTTTTAGTGTATGTTGAAGATGGATTTTGTTTTTTTTCCAATATAAGATATCACATTTTCCAACACTTTAGATAAAATAGATAAGGAAAGATGTATTGATTATTTTTAAGGCATTTGTAGGTACTGATATATTTTAGATTTAAGTAGGATTTCAGAGTTGATACTAGAAAAAGACTTGAGTAACGTTTATTCGTAAAATGTTGAGAAGTGGGGGATTTTTGTGTTAAGCTGTTGAAGGCTTTGTGGGCCTTGGAAATAGCAATTGATAAAGATAAAAGGTTTTTGTATGTTGTAGAAGGTGAGAGGTCATGTTGCAAATATGTACAAAGAGAAGATGTTATGGACTAAGAATATAACAGTTAGGATTTAAAAGTGAATATTAATTTGAAAGGAAAGACATAAGTAATAATGTGTATGGTATATACCAATAAGAGGTAGAACTTTTGGTTTATACTGAAAAGTATTGATCAGTGTTTTTAAATAAACTCCCTGCCCATCCAATATAATTTTTGTAATTTGCATTTACCGTAATTGTTTTATTTTTGTGGTGTGACCAGAATTATTTTTACAGTGTTACAGCGCTACTTACATTGTTGGTGATATATGAATATAATTTTCAAATTATAGGGAACGTCAGATTACCAGCTGGAGAGCAATACATATTTAAATAAATAGAGAGCTAGCATTATATACAGTAAATATATAAACACACACACACACACACACATCCGTAATGTTAAAAATATTCATTTGTTGAATGTTAGTGTTTGTTATAATTAAGGCAAAGTACCCCATGTGATACAGTGGGAGAGTTTATTAAGCTGTTGTTTCAAATTTTAAATACAAGTTAAATTTTAATTTATGAGAATGTACATCTGTCAGTGATTAGTGGAAAGAATTAGCAAGTGTCATGTTCTTAAACATGCTGTGGTGTTGGAGGTGAAAGAGTTAATTATATAAATTCAGATAGTTTTTGTTGTATATGAAAGAGAGAAAAAGTCCCCCCAGAAACCCCCCCTTCATTTCCCCTTCTATCTGTTTGTCTAATTGCAGATAAGAGAGTTGTAGCAGTGGCTGCAAAAGTAATTTTTTTTTTTTGTGTGTGTGTGTGAAGGGAGGGGGAATGGACCAAAGTTGTGTTCTGTGCTGTGGTCATGTTGATAGTATATTGATAATGGTCAAGAGATATATTTTGTTGTCAATAATTTTGATGAAGTATATGTAGCAATTGTGAATTTTTATAAAATATTTTTTTTTGACAGGCCACGCCTGTTAGTTTTGTTGAAGTAGTTCCAGTCTATTTAGATGTTGTTTCAGAGTTTACTGATAAGGACCAGCAAATCTAGATTATTACTGATGCAGTTCCAGTAAGAGGTCTTAATCACTAATGAAGAGCTTGTGATTATTAACAGTGATTATTATTATCAGTTGTATATTACACTCATCATGCTCAGTCAGGAGATTCATAAAAAGAATAATAATATTTTTAAGAACAAAAGAGTGGTCTAGTTATTTTGAAACATGAGTTAAGAGTTATAATATTTTTAATGATATTTTAATGTAAAGCAAATAAGCCAAAATGTTTAATGAAATATTGCATGTTACTAATTGGAATATTTTGAGTTTTATTTCCATATAGATTAAAGCTGTACAGCCAACAAAAGACAAGTTCACAGTGCACCAACAAATCTATTGCTGATAAAAGATTATTTCTAAAGAAAGAAAAAGTTTATTTTAAAAGAAGAAATACTTACAATACAAGTAAAGAAAGGATCCTAACAAAGTCTACTGGAATAGTGTTGTGAAAATTGTTCAAATTAATTCCTGGATCCACGTTATTTACGTAGTGCACATTCCTGTACTGACAAACAGGCCAACAAAGGAGCAGCAATTTAATGTTTTGATGAGAATAATAACTCCCTGACCACTAGCCAACATAAGCTGAGTCGTCAACCTAGGATAACTCGCAAAGAATACACCCAGGAGTCTGCAACAGATACAACAGTATGCAAAAGATCATCATTGTTGGGAAGTATATTTTCATATGTACAAATGTATACAATTGTTATTGAAGGCTTGTAATTTTTGTAGTAGAGATTTGTTTAATTGTGATATTACAGGTATGTTTAGAGTAGAGTGAATTTTTGCAGACTGACTCTACCAAACACAATGAGTCGACCCATAAGAAACTGTATTTTGATAATATGTTTGTGGAATTTTATGTAGACAGTATATAAAATCTCAGGAAATGTATCTGATATTTTAAATAGGTTAGTTTGTTTTTGTAAGAGAGACTAATCAAGAAGGATTATGGATTTAAGGAATAGGTTAAAAAGTGTCCACAAGTAATCCGTGAGATCCCCTGGGACTGGGAAATTGGCTAGGATCACTTGGAGCGAAACTTGTAAGTGGTTTAGCATGTGTGAGATCAGTGTTGCTAATTGTTTATGTTGTTTGTTTCAAGGGTCTCATCCTCAAGTGCATCCTGACCACTGACATCATGCCCCTACGAGAAGACTGGAAGACACTGCTCAGATATTACCCATTATGGAAGCTTACAGTGCAACTAAGCTGGATGACCAACCAATGTGTGAAATCGAGGAAGTGTGCCTTATCATCTTGGATACAATGATTATGTTGACCAGGCAACTCCTGATGGTTATCCTTAAAAACAGACAATGTCAATTTCTAAGAATAAAAGGGGAGAAGAGTATGAATATTATATGGACTGTAGGGGCCTCTGGAGTCACGTCGTGGATGGGAGACCATATTGTTTTGTCTGCTGCCATTTCATCTGACTGTTTTTTGTGTTCTGAATGCATGCCATGTTGTGTGTTCTGAATGCATGATGTCAGTTTTGCTTCAAGTTATTTTAAAGTATTCTGCAAATGACTCAGTCCTTGGGAATTGCAAACTCCGGAATAATATGTTTGATTTTTACATAGATCTATTGGTTGTAGAGAAGGGTTTTATTAGGCAGGGTAAGAGGAGCAATCAACAATAGATAATTCATTTAGTTTTGTGTCCATCATGTGCTTTTGTTGGTCATGCCATTATGTAACATATTTAGATAGTTATGTTAGGCCTTCCATATTTAAGAGAGAGATACTGTGAATTTTCACAGGTCCAATATCTCTCTGCAGAGCGAAACCAATTTCTGCTCAGTCGTCAGAGGTCTATACCTAATCTCAAAGGCTATTAAAGTTAAAGTTAATGTTAGATGTCAGTATTGTCCTGAGGCAGTCCGGTAAAACAGGAAAGCCATAGTCGGTTAGTAAACATTAAATATGGATGTGAAGATTTTTGATTCAATATGTTGTTTTAATTGATCAGACCACTCCAATTTTATCCAATGGTATTTAAATAATATAAGAGATGTGGACACAAATATCAAGTGAGCCACAGGTTTTGATTGGATATTCGAAATATGCTCGTGGTTAGGAGATAATTAAGTGTTTTGTTTTAATAATAGCAATAATCGGTGTTTTTTATATAATTGTGAGGTGTGATAAATGCATTATTGCTTAAGCTGTTAAACCAGCTCCAAAACTCCAATACCACACGAAATATTACATTACTTATGCTAGAGCTTCTCAACAGCAATATTAAGATTGTTCAGCAAGTGAACAAAAGAGTGGAACTGAAAGGGTTAAATTGATGTTGAGAAGCCCCCCTTGCTTGACCAAGTTCAGATAAAGGTCACAGTCCCTGAGGAAGTCAGATGAGACATAATGGTTTATTTAAGAATGTCTTAGACTACAAAAAGAGGAACTAATGTTGTAGCAAGTTTCAACTGTCTTGTCTGCTGACTGACTATATTGAGATTTATTTTAGTTTTTCTGCCTAGTGACAATATATGTATCCATTGTCCACCCCCCCTTGTGACATGTATATGCCGTTTCTCATGTACTTGATGCTATGTTTGTGCAAAACCTATAACCAATCAATGCACAGGACAACGCCTAGATTTGTGTATAAATACCAATGTTTAATAAACTATATTCAGAGCTGAGAATAAAGAAACACGTGCCTCTGTGTATTTTGTTTTCCGCCTTCACAGCTCTCCAGATATCTGCTAACCTGCCACACATCAACGGCCTTAGAAGTAACTGATCAAGGAACAGAGACCGGCCGTTCCTTTCAGAAATGTATTGTTTCATCCTAATTAATTTTTTTTGTTTCAGAAGTGTTGACATATTTGTGAGAACAATTCATAAAATCTCCAAAGATTGAAAGTCTGTTTTGAAAGAGAATGAAAGTACATAAATATCTCTCCTAGTTTCATAATACAGCCTGTTCCAAATTATTATGCAGCATATTTACTGAAATCAAAAGCTATTTCAATCAAACTTATAACAACATTTTAACTTTTTAAACATTTTAACAGGTCACGTTACATTTTTTTTTTGTTTATGTTTCAAGTTATTTAGTTATTTTTATTATTATTATATGATAGACAAATACAAAATTCACAGTATACACAATTTACATCAATGTAAAAATTAAACAGCAACACACAGATCGAGTTGGATTAAATATATTCAAGTCTTTTCTATTCTCTATTTCCATTCCTTGTATTATCTCGATCTCTCAGTCAATCCTCATTCATTCCATTCGGGGGATGGAGGGGGGGGGGCTTCGGATGAGAGAGTCGGTCTGTCTAATAGTTGTTATATATTTTCCAAGGTGCCCAAATTTGTTGGAATTTGTCTAGTTGATCTCACTTTCAATAAAAAGCTACCTCCATTTTGTACTGGAAATCTATTTGCTGCTTGACCTCTGACCATTGGATACCTCCTTTTTTTCCCATTGTCTAGCTACGCATATTTTGGTCGCTAATAGTATGTGCAGGGTAAGTATTATCTGAAAATTATTTCCAGTCAGATGGATGTTAAAAAGAAAGGATTCTGGTCTAAGAATGATGTTAAATCCCATCAAGCTACTCAATAGATCCTGGAGCTTCAAAATGGTAGGTTTTAGGTATGAACATTGCCACCATATGTGGCACAGTGAACCTGTTTCTCTGTCGCACCTCCAGCATATGGAGGTTAAGTCTGTGTTGATCCTATGTAATCTAATTGGGACTAGATACCACCTTGTATTGATTTTATACTGTAGTTCCCTAAGATTTATACTATGTACATTGTTTATCAATAGTGATATTGCGTGCACCCAGTCTTCATAAGTAAGGAGGACTCCTAGATCGTTCTCCCATTTAATCCATGGAGTTGCTCTCTCAGGTGGCTGTAAATTAGACAGAAAATAGGAGACACTTGACACTATTTTTTTCTTTAGATGTTTAGCTATTAATTCCTCTAATGGTCCCCTCTCTAGTGATATTTTTCCAGACAGATAGTGTTTCACTCTCAAATAGTTAAAAATTTCCCTTGGTGGGAGATTCCAATTAACCTGCAATGTATCAAAAGAATACATTTCGCCTTGGGGTGCTATGTCTGCTAGAACTTTAATATTGTTTAGTTTCCAATTTTTTAAATTAATGTTTCCAATATCAAATTGCAGGACCTCGATTGGGGTGTCCATGGGGATTTGATTTGATTCCCCGGAGATACTTTTCCTCAGGTCTGCTATGATGGTACAGAGATGATTCAACATTGGATTTTTTAAAAAGACATTTCCTATCCCTCAATCTCTGGCTCCAGAGCAGGTCGAAGGCTCGATCTGTCCTACGTCTATTCTTTCAATTTCCAGCCATTGTGGAACTATGTTTGAAGAATTGTCCCAAGCTAGGGTGTGCGCAATCATAGAAGTATTATAAACAAAATGTATGTTAGGGAAAGATATGCCCTCTAATTTGGTGTCTTGTTGCATTAGTTTTAGTTTAATTCTAGGTTTCTTGTTCTGCCAAACAAATTTCACTACTAGTTTATGTATGTTATTTAGGATGTCAGGGTCAACTCTGAGTGGTATTTTTCTAAATAGATATGATATTTTAGGAATTACATACGCGTTTATTGTTTTATTTTACCCAACCAGGATCACTCAGTTAGCTTCTCCTTAATTTCTCTAAGTTTAGATTTAAAGTTTAGTTTTATTGTGTCTTCCAAATTTAGTGTAAGCTTAATCCCTAGATATTCTATGTAGGTTTGTGTGCAGTTAAAACCATAGCTAGTTTTAATATGTGCCTGATTGTTTATATCAACAAAGGCCAACAATATTTGGGTTTTATCGAAATTTAATTTGTAATTAGAATACATACTGAATTTTGCAATCAGGGTAATTATGTTAGGAATAGTCTTTACTGGGTTGGTCAGGGTTAGCAATACGTTGTCTGCGTAGAGAACAACTCTGTTATCTAGTTTTTTAAGGTTGACCCCTTGAATGTCTTTTGATTTTCTTATCATGGAGGCCAAAGGTTCCATCGCCAGTGTGTACAGCATTGGGGTCAGGGGGCAAGAGAAAACAAAAACTCTTCCTCTTTCTCTCTTGGAGGGCTGAAATCAACAAGCTGACTGAGACCTGGAGTGCAGAGAGTTGACAAGACACTAGGATCTGCTGGAGCTGACGGATGTTTTGTATATATATCTAAATATCTCCTGCCCAAAAAAGGTGTTGTGAGTGTATCAAGATGTTTTTCCTGTCATATTTGGAAATATCTTCTCACTAATCATTCACCTAATTTTATATGTTCCACAGTTTGCTTTAAGCACACTATTTGCCATTCTGTTTTATACTGTATTTTTTTGGTGTGATTTAGGGACACATTGCCTAAGTGCTGCCAAAAGCTAGGAATACAGCGCTGGGAACACTTTTTGTTTTGTCTTAAAATAGTACAAGGCTGTAAAGCCATCCGGCCCAGGGGCCTTACCTCCCTTAAGTGATTTGATATTATTCCTGACCTCATTGATGTTAAGTGGGCTATTGAGGGCAATCCGTTGTGCTTGTGTAATAGTTGGCAGATTTAGTTTTTCCAAAAATGTCGAGATCTCTGCTGGGGAGTGTTTAGTTTCTTCTAATTTTCAAGTCCGGCTTGCACCGTGGTACCAGCTTTGTTTTAGAAGTGTTATAGTTTTATTGATATTTTCAAACAGTTTTTCTTTTATTTGTCCTCTCACCTTAATGATTTGGATTAATAAGGATGCGTCCAAGGATCCCTTGTGCTGTCTTTCCAGTGTGGCAAACTTTATATACAACTTATTTATTGGTTCTCCTCTTTTCTTTTGTTCAATTGCTCCGATTTTTATCAATAGTCCCCGTATATAACATTTTAACGTGCACCACAAGGTAGCATTGGACACCTCCTTATTATCGTTGGACTCTAAAAATGCTTTTATTTGTGTTGCTAGATATTTTTCGTTGTGCTTTGATTTTAGGAGATTTTCATTCAAACGCCATCTATCTCTAATTTTATATTCAGGGTTGTTTTTAACTGTTAAGAAGATAGGCGCATGGTCAGACCATGTTATTCCTCCTATTTTCGTGTACGATATTTTTTCCAATAAATCGGCTCTAGTTATAAAATAGTCAATCCTAGTGTATGTTTGGTGCTCCTGTGAGTAGAATGTGTCACGTTACATTTTCTCATAGGACCCCTTATTTGATAGCAGCTTCACAAGTCTTGCATCCATTGAACTTGTGAGTTTTTGGACAGTTTATGCTTGAACTTGTTTGCAAGATATCAGAATAACCTCCCAGAGCTGCTGTTTGGATGTAAACTTCCTCCCACTCTCATAGATATTTTGCTTGAAGATGCTCCAAAGCTTCTCAATAGGATTGAAGTCAGGGGAGGATGGAGGCCACACCATGACTTTCTCTCCTTTTATCCCCATAGCAGCCATTGATGCAGAGGTATTCTTTGCAGCATGAGATGGTGCCTTGTCATGCATGAAGATGATTTTATTACGGAAAGCATAGTTCTTCCTTCTGTACCAGGGAAGAAAGTGGTCAGTCAGAAACTCCACATATTTTGCAGAGGTCATCTTTACACCTTCAGGGACTCTAAAGGGGCCGACCAGCTCTCTTCCATTGATTCCGGCCCAAAACATGACTCCACCACCGCCTTGCTGAGGTCGCAGCCTTGTTGGAACAGGATGGCCGTCCACCAACCATCCACTACTCCATCCATCTGGACCATCCAGGGTTGCACGGTCAGTGAACAGGACTGTTTTGAAAATTAGTATTCATGTATTTTTCTGCCCAGTGCAGCCGTTTCTGCTTGTGAGCATTGGTTAGTGGTGGCCGAATAGAAGGTTTATGCACAGTTGCAAGACTCTGGAGGACTCTATACCTTGATGTCCCTGGGACTCCAGAGGCACCAGCAGCTTCAAATATATGTTTGCTGCTATGTAATGTTATTTTAGCAGCTGCTCTCTTGATCCGATGCATGGATCTGGCAGAAATCGTCCTAAATGTGCTTTATCTGCACAAACCCGTCTGTGCTCTGAATCAGCCACAAATCTCTTAATAGTGTGATGATCACGCTTAAGTTTTCGTGAAATATCTAATATTTTCATACCTCATCCAAGGCATTGAACTATTTCACTCTTTTCGGCAGCAGAGAGATCCTTTTTCTTCCCCATATTGCATGAAAATGGTGCTTAACAATGTAGAACACCCTCCTTTAGTAGTTTTTCCTTAAATTGGGCTCACCTGGCAATCTAATTATCACAGGTGTCCGAGATTGTTTTCAGTGATCAAAAGAGCCCTGAGACACAATGCCATCCATGAGTTAACCTGAAAAACAAAATGTTTCATCTTTGTGAAACTTAAATAGAATTTGCATAATAATTTGGAACAGGGTGTATTTATTATTGTGAGGTAATAACATGAATTGACCTTGACATGAGTTTTTTTTATTTTTTTACAACTGTATTTGAACAAAGTAATTTGTCCTGTGCAGAGATTGAGGTGTTGAGATTAGTTTGTAAGAAAACAAATGTAATTGATTGTTAATGAAGATTAAGGCTTTATTCATGAAAGAAGTAGCCGAGTTTGAAACTATTTACCACTCGACTGAATGGGAGACTTTCTTCAACTCAGAACATTTTTAATTGGTTCCGTTGAGCCAATTAAAACTGAGCTGAACCAGAGTCCTGACAATTTTTATATAATGTGGTATGTGTTTCCTCTTGTTTAGTGAATAAAGCATATAGAGGGAGATCTGTAAAGGGAGATTGCACATAATGGTGGTTCAATCTCACTGTGCGCCAATATAAGACTCTACCTGTGTTGGTAAGGGATATCAAGGCTAGTTCTGGTCCAGTGCAATGCATTTAGAAAAATATCTTACCTACCACACTGTAGCATGTATACACCTGTTTTATGATAATAGCTTAATTGTATTCAATATTTATTACATTTTATTAAAATCATCATAAGGCATTAATTGGAAGAATAATGAAAAATGTGATTACTGCCCTTCTATTTAACACTACATGGTATTTTACACCATATATCTTCAAAAGTTTTGGGCTCTATACATTTTTCCTATCATTTTACATCCGAGAAAAGATCAGTGATCTCTCTTCTGTGAAGTAATTTTTCAGTGGGAAAGAATGACTCTTCCCCATTCTAAATCACAGACAATGCTAAGGGCTAACACTACTGGGACTCAAATCATTATACCAAGGACATTTAAATAACAATGCTCGAATGGGATTTCAGGGCACTGAAAGTAGAAGTATGTGTAGGAATTTAACCTGATCAGAACTTTTTATACATCTAATCAAAAAGTCACTGGAAAATGTGATATGATATCATAAAAAATCAAAGGGCAATATGTGTTATGATATTATAAAGAAATAAAAGGGCATCTATTTATGTACCTTTTAAATAAATGTGTTGAAGAATTAGTAAATATTTTTCCATTAATATGTGAATCATAGATTTCATGATTGTCAAAGCTTTTTTTGTATTGTGTTTTTTAATTCTGCTGTTGATTGAGTATTTTGCCATCTTTCTTCAAGAAGCTCCAAATTTCTATTTAAAATGCATATCTTGGAATGTCAGGTCAAGCAGGATCATTTTGGTGATCAGAATATCTCTTTAAATCATGCTATTGTGATAGCACCAAAATATCTCTGAGTTGCCTCGAAATGAAAAAGAAATTATACAGTCTCGAAACTGATCCGTAATTAATCCGAAATTAACAGAACGGCAACACATAGCCTTGAACGTGACATTTTTCCGAAATATATATCAAATGTATCCAAATTGTACCTGATTATCTCCATAAAAAAAATGGTCCGAGTTCAAAATGTTTTATTCAAATTGATGTTACAGTTAAGTGGCAGCCAATCTGTATCCTGGATTGTTTGTATAAAAAGTCCCAGTGAGTAGAGACCACCCACCTCTGATTTAGCTCTGAATTGATTACAGAAAGTACACAAATAAACCAAAAACCTAACAAAAGCAGCTAGGAGACAGTGTGTGTGTGTGTGTGTGTGTGTGTGATTGTGGGAAGAGGGAGGGGGCAGTGCCACCTTCATAAATTTCAGGGCCCCTTATTAAAAAATAATTATGCCCCCCCCCCCCCATATCTCCCTCTTGCTCCCTACCTCATAAAGCAATTCGATCCAAGTTTTTGTATATTATGCCAATGGTTTAAATACATGTCCTATTACCTGAATTGCACATCCAAGATTTAAAAGGCCACAGCCAGTGTTAGTTATAATTTGACCATTAACATGTCACTGACAATTTGACCATTAATATGCCACTTATAATTTGCTCATTAATATGCCACTGATAATGTGACCATTAATATTCCACTGATAATTTGCTCATTAATATGCCATTGATAATTTGCTCATTAATATGCCACTGATAATTTATCCATTCATATGTCACTAATAATTTGTCCATTAATATGCCACTGATAATTTGACCATTAAAATGGCACTGCTAATTTGCTTATTAATATGGCACTGACAATTTACTCATTAATATGCCACAGTCAATTTACCCAATAAAAATGTGTCTTTTTTTTTTTAAGTTTTACCGGGCCCATGGCGGTTGTATCGCCCTTCACCCCCTAATGGTGGCCCAGGTGGGGGTGGGGAGGAACCAGGGCCATGCCAAAGCCTATGGTGGCAGCAGAGGATTCAGAGTAGGCCCAGAAGGTATGCCCAGGCTTTTGCAAATGTGGAGTATGAGGCACTAGTCTGCCAGCTGTGCTAGAGATATAACTGGGCAATACATATGTGTGTGTCAGTTAACCATGTAGGTGCTGGATGGAAGTGTAGTGAAAGACAAAGAAATGAACGAAAATGTGAATACAGGGTATAAAGGTGAAACAAAAATGTGAGCTATGTGTAAAATTAAAAGAAAAAAGGTTGAAAAAGGTGCATGTGATGTGTAAACTGAACAAATGTGAAAAAAAGGAGAAATGTTATAGCATGTTTTTTTTTTCTTGCTATAACATTTCTCCTTTTTTTCACATTTGTTCAGTTTCTCACATATTGAATAAAGCACATTTTTTGCATTGAATCCAGAGAGTGGAGTGCACTTACCCCATATATAACATAGCCAAATCGCATTTCGATATTCAGATATTCTACGCATTTGGCCAATTTTAGTGCTACAAGAATAGACCACTCAAATTACATTATATCAGCTTTAATCTCTTTTACAACCTCTTTTTGACCATTTACAAAGGGTACAACGGGAGTTATCATCATGTGACGATGTGAAGATAAAAGCCACACTATAATACAAAAGCGTAACAAACAGCTGATAAGCTGTAAAATGTATTTCTCCATACAGGGCCGCCATCACATGTGTCACATATTAATTTATAAACTATCAAGGGGGGGAGGGGGGGCACGACTAATGTGACCAGTGATCTGTAACAAAATCCAAACAGATATAGTCGGTGTCAGAGGAGTTAACCCCTGGATTGCTTGACATTTACAGGTGATACTTGAAAAATTAGAATATCATGCAAAAGTTCATTTATTTCAGTAATGCAACGTAAAAGGTGAAACTAATATATGAGATAGAGGCAGTATATGCAAAGCCTGATAGTTCAAGTCGTGATTTGTCATAAGTGCGATGATTATGTCTTACAGCTCATGAAAACACCAAATCCACAATCTCAGTAAATTAGAATATAACAAGCAATCAATAAATCAGGGAGTGTACATAGAACAATATCAGACCTTTGAAAAGCATAAGCATGCATATGGACTCAGTACTTGGTTTGGGCCCCTTTTTGCAGCAATTACTGTCTCAATGCGGCGTGGCATGGAAGCTATCAGCCTGTGGCACTGCTGTGGTGTTATGGAAGACCAGGATGCTTCAATAGCGGCCTTCAGCTCTTCTGCATTGTTCAGTCTCATGTCTCTCATCTTTCTCTTGGCAATGCCCCATAGATTCTATTTGGTTCAGGTCAGGTGAGTTTGCTGGCCAATCAAGAACAGTAATCCCATGGTCATTGGACCAGGCTTTGGTGCTTTTGGCAGTGTGGGCAGGTGCCAAGTCCTGCTGGAAAATGAAGTCAGCATCCCCATAAAGCTCGTCTGCGGAAGGAAGCATGAAGTACTCCAAAATCTCCTGGTAGATGGCTGCGTTGACCCTGGACTTAATGAAGCACAGTGGACCAACACCAGCAGATGACATGGCTCCCATTATCAACACAGACTGTGGAAACTTCACACTGGACTTCAAGCATCTTGCAGTGTGTGCCTCTTCATACTTCCTCCAGACTCTGGGTCCTTGGTTTCCAAATGAGATGCAAAAGTTGCTCTCATCAGAAAAGAGGACTTTGGACACTGAGCAACAGACCAGGACTGTTTTTCTTTAGCCCAGGTAAGACGCTTCTTGTTCAGGAGTGGCTTGACAAGAGGAATACGACACCTGAAGCCCATGTCCAGGATCCGTCTGTGTGTGGTGGCTCTTGATGCACTGACTCCAGCCTCAGTCCACTTCTTGTGAAAGTCCCCAACACATTTGCATGGCCTTTTCCTGACAATTTTCTCCAGGTTGCGGTCATCCCTACTGCTTGTGCCCCTTTTTCTTCCACACTTTTCCCTTCCACATAAATTTCTATTAATGTGCTTCGATACAGCACTTTGGGAACATCCAACTTACTTTGCAATTACCTTTTGAGGCTTTCCCTCCTTATGGAGGGTGTCAATGATGGTTTTCTGCACAACTGTCAGGTCAGCAGTCTTCCCCATGATTGTGATTCCTACTGAACCAGACTGAGAGACCATTTAAAGGCTCAGAAACCCTTTGCAGGTGTTATGGTTTACTTAGCTGATTAGAGTGGGACACTGTGAGCCTAGAATATTGCACCTTTTCACAATATTCTAATTTACTGAGATTGTTTTTTTGGGGGGTTTTCATGAGCTGTAAGCCATAATCATCGCACTTATGACAAATCACGTCTTGAACTATCTTGCTTTGCATGTAATACGTCTATCTTATATATTAGTTTCCCCTTTTACGTTGCATTACTGAAATAAATGAACTTCTGCAAAGTATTCTCATTTTTCGAGTATCACCTGTATAGGCAGTGTCTGATGAGTTAACCCCTGGATGGCTAGACAGATATAGGCAGTATCAGAGGAGTTAACCCCTTGGGTGGCTAACAGATATAGGCAGTATCAGAGGAGTTAACCCCTTGGGTGGCTAGACAGATCCAGGCAGTGTCAGAGGAGTTAACCCCCTTTGGTTTCTAGAGAGATCGAGGCAGTGCCAGAGGAGTTAACCTCTTGGGTGGCTAGAAAGAGGCAGTTTCAGAGTAGTTAACTCCTTGGGTGGCTAGACAGATATAGCCACACTCACTCACACTGACACACATACACTCACTCACACTGACATACACACACGCTCACTCACACTGACATAAACACACTCACTCACACTGACATACACACACACTTGCTCACACTGACATACACACACAATAACACTGACCTACACACACTCTCACTCACACTGACATACACACACACTCACTCACTCACTCACACTGACATAAACACACACACTCACTCACTCACACTGACATACATACATTCACTCACTCACACTGACATACACACACTCATTCACACTGACATTCACACACACTCACTCACACTGACATTCACACACTCTCACTTACACTGACATCCATACACTCACTCACACTGACATACACATACACTCACACTGACAGACACACACACACACTCATTTACACTGACATAAACACACACACACACACACACTCATTCACTCACACTGACATACACACACACACTCACTCACACTGACATACACACACTCACTCACACTGACATACACACATTCACTCACTCACACTGACATACACACACTCACTCACACTGACATTCACACACTCTCACTTACACTGACATCCATACACTCACTCACACTGACATACACATACACTCACACTGACATACACTCACACACTCATTTACACTGATATAAACACACACACACACACACACACACTCACTTACACTGATATCCAAACACTCACTCACACTGACATCCACACACTCACTCACACTGACATCCACACACTCACTTACAATGACATACACAAACACACACACACACACACTCACTTACACTGATATCCAAACACTCACTCACACTTACATACACACACTCACTCACACTGACATTCACACACTCACTTACACTGACATACACACACACACACACACACTTACACTGACATCCAAACACTCACTCACACTGACATACACACACTCACTCACACTGACATACACACACTCACTTACACTGACATACACACACACACACACACTCACTTACACTGACATCCAAACACTAACTCACACTGACATACACACACACTTACTCACACTGACCTACACACACTCTACCTCACACTGACATACACACACACACTCACTCACACTGAAATACACACACTCACTCACACTGACATACGCACACTCTCACACACACTGACATACAAACACTCACTCTGACATACACACACTCTGACTCACACTGACATACACACACACTCACACACTCTCACTTATACTGACATCCACACACTCACTCACACTGACATACACACACACACTCACACTGACATACACACACTCACTCACACTGACATACACACACTCACTTATACTGACATACACACACTCACTGTCTAACTGTTTTACTTACCTGCTGCAAGTAATCCCTTTACCATCTCTGTACTTTGAGCTACTTGTGTGAAGGAGGGGCTGAGCCAATCACGGGAGGCTTAGCCAATAAGGAGAATTGAGAGGTCTAACCTGATTGGCTGAGAGCTCTTTCTGCCAAGCTCAGACATAGGGGAAAAAAAAGAAAGAAAAATACTACTGCACTTAGCAACGGAGGCCCGTGGGGCAGCTGCCATGGGCCCCCAGGTATGAGTGGGCCCTGGGCAGATGACCTGTTTGCCTGCACTATTTTTTCTTTTTTTTAAAGGTCCGGGGCTAATAGTATTACATGTATTCCATATGGCGAATGTCTATAAACCAAACGACATTCGGTTTATAGACTTTCGTTTATAGAATACATGTAATGCTATTGCTATTCTATAAACCGAAAGTCTATAAACCGAATGTTGTTCGGTTTATAGACTTTCGGCTTATGGAATACATGTAATGCTATTGGCTTTCTATAAACCGAACCAGAGTCCACATTCATAAGAAATTCTTATGAATGGGGACCAGATTCATTAGAATTTCTTATGAATGGGGACTCTAGTTCAGTTTATAGAAAGCCAATAGTATAACATGTATTCCATAAGCCGAAAGTCTATAAACCGAACAACGTTCGGTTTATAGACTTTCGGTTTATAGAACAGCAATAGCATTACATGTATTCTATAAACCAAAAGTCTATAAACCGAACGTCGTTCGGTTTATAGACTTTCGGCTTATGGAATACATGTAATATGTTGGCTTTCTATAAACCGAACTAGAGTCCCCATTCATAAGAATTTCTTATGAATGGGGACTCTAGTTCGGTTTATAGAAAGCCAATAGCATTACATGTTTTCCATAAACCTAAAGTCTATAAACGGAATGTCTTTCGGTTTATAGACTTTCGGCTTATGGAATACATGTAATACTACTGGTTTTCTATAAACCGAACTAAAGTCCCCATTCAAAAGAAATTTATAGAATACATGTAATGCTATTGCTATTCTATAAACCGAAAGTCTATAAACCGAACAACATTCTATGCTATTGGCTTTCTATAAACCGAACTAGAGTCCCCATTCATAAGAATTTCTTATAAATGGGGACTCTAGTTTGGTTTATAGAAAGCCAATAGCATTACATGTATTCCATAAGCCGAAAGTCTATAAACCGAACGACGTTCGGTTTATAGACTTCGGTTTATGGAATGTGTAGGTCAATTGATTCGTACGAACGAATAAAACGAAATTAAAATAATGAATGAATTTTGTCTGAAACGAATGCAGTAATGAACGAAATTAGTTTTAGACAAAATAAATAACATTTTCGTCGTATGGACGAAAACTAAACGAAAATTTTAGTTTTGCACATGTCTAATAGAAAGTATGGAGGATTGAAATTTGTGTGGTAATGGTATTGTTGCACCAGTTATTGGCATTAGTGGCAGACATTAAATTATCAATGCCCATTAAATTGCCACCAAGATAATTTTTGGGGTGAACGGGGCCCATTGAATCCATCATTTCAAAACTTTATTCCTTATGAGTGTTTACAGTAAGAAATGTCTGCACTGAAAACCTAGATGTAGTGCACAAAGCTCTGTTTAAATGTATTTTTATATTACTTTTTTCTAGGCACCTTCTTAAAAGTCTAGAGCCATTTAAGTCTATTTACTGGATTGTTGTTTATCCTGGGGAAAGATATAAATACCTTAAATATAAAAACCCATCTCATTCTTTACTTTATTTTGAATACCAAAGCATCACTGTTTATTTTTAAACACAATAAGAAGTCAAATCTTTTCAGCCACAAAGAATGCATAAAATGATATTTCACAATTCAAAGGTCACTAGCTGACAAGTTCTTTGACAACTAAAGCTGGGGCAAAAATATCTATTTTCTGACAATAGACACCTCTTGTTTCTCCAATATATCTCTATTTCATTTTTAGAAAAAAAAAAAAGATTATTAAAAAGACATGGAATAAAAAGGCAATAAAAGCAAAGGAAAATATTTATATTTAAAGGACTGAGAATAAAAAGAGGTCCTGGAAATAGTATACAAGCCCCAGAACAAGAGCAATAATCACAGGCATATTGGGTACACTACTGTGCAAACAGACTGACTATCATATGCAATGGACTTACCATGGGCATTGGGGGATGGTGGTAATTCTTGGATATATAGGTTTAGCATTTTACTGGGGGTTGAGTGGGAGAGCTTGGACTTGCAAGCAGGGTATACTGACTGAAGCTGTACTGCACCATCTTTTGTGATTGAATAACTATATACAGGTAGCCTGTGCCAGTGCTTGTGTATGGTTAACTATGTACTGAAAGGAGGTAAACTATGTATTGTTAAAATAAATATGAATGTATTATTTGTTCATTTATAGTGTCGAGCGAACCCAAACCGCACTGTTCAGGTTCGTACCGAACATTACGGTTTTTGGACCCTGGACCCGAACACGGACATTCCACTGTATGTTCGTGTTGGAGTTCGGGGTTCAGCGATTACATTGTATGTAATGCTATTGGCTTTCTATAAACTGAAATAGAGTCCCCATTCATAAGAATTTCTTATGAATGGGGACTCTATTTCGGTTTATAGAAAGCTTATAGCATTACATGTTTTCCATAAACCGAAAGTCTATAAACCGAAAGACATTCGGTTTATAGACTTTCCGTTTATGGAATACATGTAATGTTATTGCTATTCTATAAACCGAAAGTAAATAAACCGAAAGACATTCGGTTTATAGACTTTGGGTTTATAGAATAGCAATAGCATTACATGTATTCCAGAAACCTAAAGTCTATAAACCGAATGTCTTTCGGTTTATAGACTTTCGGTTTATGGAATACATGTAATGCTATTGGCTTTCTATAAAACGAAATAGAGTCCCCATTCATAAGAATAGGTCAATTGATCTATTCATTTGAATGGGGACTCTATTTCGGTTTATAGAATAGCCATAGCATTACATGTATTACATCTGAGAGTCAAATAGAACCGTCAAATACTGTGCTTACAGCGCACTTTGAAAAATTCTAATAGTTTTGGGTGGTAAATAGTACATTTGCGTCTTGCGGTGCACTTCATATCTGAGAGTCAAATAGAACCGTCAAATACTGTGCTAACAGCGACTTTGAAAAATTCTAATAATTTTGGGTGGTAAATAGTACATTTGCGTCTTGCGGTGCACTTCATATCTGAGAGTGATATAGAACAGTCCAATACTGTGCTTACAGCGCACTTTGAAAAATTCTAATTGTTTTGGGTGCTAAATAGTATATTTGCGTCTTCCGGTGCACTTCATATCTGAGAGTCAAATAGAACAGTCCAATACTGTGCTTACAGCGCACTTTGAAAAATTCTGGCTACCTCCTCCTCCTTCTCCTCCAGCGCTGCTTCCACCTACACCGCCACGGTCACCGCCTCCTCAACCTATGGGTCACTTAGTATAAACTGATAGAGAATACCCTGCACTCCAACCCTCTCTCAAATGGATAATTATGTTGATCCTGCTGGCCGCCATGCTTTAGATTTAGATTTATGTTCTTCCAAAACTAAAATCAAAGATTCCATCTAGTGCTATTTTATGGCTCAGCTGTTTTTTTAATTTGTATGTATTTTATGTTATTTAAAGTTATTTCCCTATCCATATTTGTTTGCAGGGCACTTGTCCTACTCTTACCCCCATTTTACTTCCTTTTGCAGCCCTCTAGCCCTTTCCAGGACGTTTTTAGAGGCATTTTAGTGGCCAAAAGTTCGGGTTTGGGGTCAAGTTCGGGGTCAAGTTCGAGCCTTCTTTTTCAGAAGTTCCGCCGAACCCGCCGAACCCGAACATCCAGGTGTCCGCTCAACTCTATTCATTTATACTATGATGATAAACACTTGTGTGGAATATTTCTGCTTCATTTTATGACATGTAAACCATCTGTAGACTAGACTCTAAAGCTAGTGATAAATTTGGTACAGCATGTATAGTTAGCCAGGCACAGGTGTGGTATAGTATAGAGCTTATCAGTATATAGTTAGCCAAACACATACATGATGAAAATGCACTCACCTCTACTCCTATCCATCCATAATTACTTAAAGGGACTGTCTAGTGCCCAAAATGCATCTTACAAAAATTAATGTATATTAGTATGATTTCAAAGTACTTTAAATTGTATGTTTTCATTTAGAATTACTTAAAATAAAAATACTTACAGCTAGATAAAATTATCTATGACAGCTAGTCATTTCCATATTCATTTTTTTCTGAGAATACTTTCATTCAAATGAATGGAATACCCTGTCGCACTAGTGATTTTAATCAGACAATGGGTTGCACTGTTAAGAGATCCCACTGTGTACCAGAGCAAGGTCACACAGAGGCCACACAATGTTTTAAATTGGAAGAGTACAGGAAGTTACTAAATGAAACAAACTTTATATCCTTAGTGTCTATATAGTCAGTACTGCCGCACTGCAGTAAACATGCAGAGTAATCACTGGGGAAGGGCTTGAGTCAAATATTACAAATGTGATTTATGCTGAATGCCTGCATCAAATCACAATGGAAAAAGTCTGTGCACTATCTATACACTATCTATACTATCTTCATCTTGCACCAAAGTGAGTTTGGGAACTAGACTGTCCCTTTATAGCTCCTATAGCTCTATGTCAGCCCCATATAGCTCCTTGTTACACATTTATCAATGTATAATCCTCTCGGGCCTATACCTCAAAATTACTGAATTATCAGAGAGACCAATTATTATTAAAAGGGCTAGTATACATGGATGTAGAATGTAATATAACATTCTGTGCATGTTACACCTTGAACTTAATATTATTTTCAGCATGTAGTGAGAGTTTCTAAAAATAAGAACCTCAGGATATAATAGTGTCTTATCCTTAGTGCAGGTTCCATCAACCTTGCTGCAAAAGTCACACATGTGTACACTGTATGCTATGATCAGTATTCTCTTCTTGCTTCTGTGCCAGATGCCAGGTTCTTCAACTGTGGTTCAAATGTGTTGTTCAAAATGCAGCATTAGCACCATACCTGGCCAATGCTTAAGATGATTCTATCAATCATACTCATAATTCAGATAAAGTGACTGCTTCTTTTGTGTTCTTCAATAAATTACCATCTCAGATATAGAAGGAACATTTGGATGAGATTAAATTACCCCAACGTGTTTAAACACGTTATTTAAATTGCACAAAATAAATGTAATTAGTAAAGCTATAAAAAAAAAAACGTTGTTGATTTTAACTGACACGTCTTAGACTCAAACACCTGGAAATGAATAGATCATAGCCGCTACATCAAACTAAATTAATTATATTTATGAGATAGCCACTCAGGAATTGAATTGCAGGGTTATCAGCGTGCATGCCAAGCAAAAGTTACATTTATGGAAAGGGTTCTGTAAGTAAAGATTATATCTAAAAAGGGTATAACAGTTGTGACTGTACTCAATTCTTGTGCTTTCTCTAAAACCACAGTGTGCATTGCAAACAACAAAGATGCATTGTCTTCAGTGTTCTGGCTGAGACAGCTTGCATTGATTATACCAACAAAAATGAAAGACCATCACTCGGTTGTAAAGTGATGAATTTTTAATCACACATAGGCAACGTTTCAATCCTTGCAGATCTTTCTCAAGCCTCTGCAAGATCTGCAAGGATTGAAACGTTGCCTATGTGTGATTAAAAATTCATCACTTTACAACCGAGTTCTGGTCTTTCATTTTTGTTGCTATTTGAAGACTTGGGAGACATCTTAAAGTCCGTGCACCGGGACTTTATATCTTGTGCGGATCTGGGACTATTTTCTATTTGCATTGATTATACATTGCGATTATTCATTGATTATACATCTACATATCTTTTAGAGTGTGGCGTTTGTAATATGAAAACATATTTCAAATGGTTGTGAAGTTTCAAAAGTGCTTTACACACATTCCTTTACACACAAGCCGAAAGCATTCATGTCTAGCATTGTTTATTTAACCATAAAATTCATATTAATATCAACTATCAGAATGCCTCATGTGGTGCAGTTATGTGTCCAAAAAATATCTATTTTCCAAATATGTGGGATATGCCAACTACACATGAGGTGCAGGTGAGTTGAGGTGAGATGAACCCTTCACCACACCACTTTCCATTGTGCAGGGACATACCTGGTGGGTTTCCTCTGTTAAGCAAACTTTTTCTTGTATAGCTGAACTGGTGAAATCAAAATGTTTATCTCACTGACAATCCATCTTTTACTGAATAGCCTCCAATGCTTTATGCATGCCAACAGCTCTTGCAGGAGAAACTCGCCAGGTTTGTCCCAGCATAACATACAGTTAGTCAAATGAAATGTTCATCTTACCTCATCGCACGTCATTTTCAGTGAATAGCTTCCATGGACTTTGGTAGAAAATTATCTTATATGGTCATATTGATCATTTTATGTCAGTGTCTGATGACACCACACACCATGGCACTATCATGGGGTAATAAGCAGCTTACATCCTCCCACACTGCCTTTCACTCTCCATGCATGTGTTCTGAGGTGAAAGTCTCAGGTGTCACATGACCTGCCAGCGCTCAGACTTCAGACCACACGGGGTGCATGAGAGGCAGCATGGTAGGATGTATGTGCGCTTGGGCAGTGCACACACACTCAGCTGTCTTCCACTAGACACCAAGGAGCTGGAGAACAGATGTGGGTGCTGGGTGGGGCAAGCTCTGAATCTTCAATACGGGTGCTGGATGGAGCAAGTCTTGGGTCTTCTATGTAGGTGCAGGGTCAGGCAAGTCCTGGGTGTACAATGTTGGTGTTGGGTGGGGCATAAACATAATAGTATGTAATCTGGGTCAAAAAAGTATGTTTTAGGACCATCTACAAATGTTTCCGAGGTATACATAAATACAAATAATTGTGAAATATGTCTATTCCAGTGCCATTGTGTCAATACTAGAGGAGAAAATGCACTCACATACAATAAAGATTTCAAACCTGGCTCTAAGGATCATTATCAATACTATAATGATAATGGTGACTGTCTCTCTTTTTTTTTATAAATATATATTTTTTTGTGTTGTTTTTTTTACATAGAAAAGGAAAACATCATAAAAATTACAGTTTACTTCCATATATAAGTTTGCATCTATCATTTCTGATAAAAAAAGAAAGAAAAAACGTGCAAAATTACATTTCAAATTACAATTATAAACATACAACACAACACACTATTGTCATCACATAAAATTAATAAACCTTCCTTTAATTATTCTCCGAAATGCCAGTCAAGGTGAGCGATCACCCCCCCATATGCCCAGTCAATGCCCCTATTGGGGCAGGATTGTAACTATGTCCTTTTATTTCTCTGATATAAGTTCATATTTAATCATATTATACACTCCTCCCAGATTCGCTTAGTTTTGTCTGAGGTAGATCCAGGACACTCCCCTCTCCATTTTAATTTGATAGCATAGCTTTTCTTATACAGGCTTCCATCTAACACAGTTACTTTTTTTTCATTCTCTGGCAATTACTCTTTTTGCTACCAGTAAGCAGTGTGTCACCAACACTAGTTGTGGCTTAGATAATTTAGGCCAACCCTGATGACGAAGAAATGCCCTGGCATTTCTGGGCAATTTGATTTTAGCTTTGTCCTGCAGAAATGTATATACCGAATCTCACAGGGCCGTCATCCCCGCACATACCCACCAAATATGGGTGAAATCTCCGTCAAGCCGCAATGCCAGCAAAGTCTGGAATGTGCTGGGAGAAAATGTGAAAGTCTTGCTGGGACTAGGTACCATCAGTTTGTTACCTTAAAAAATGTATAAATCAAAGATAGATCATGTGCAAAGGTGTTAACCCTGGAGCAAGCTTCAGTCCACTCTTCTCTAGTGCAAATAATCCCCAGCTCCCTTTCCCATGTAGTCCTTATCATCTCATTACTAAAAGCATCTTTTGTTCTTATACAACCCAAACATGTGCAACTCCTTTTTTAAATTAGGATGGGTCACAGTTTTAATACATTTTCATCCCTATTGTCTTTATCTTTGCTCAAGGACTTTCTTAGAAAACTTTCAAGTCTTAGAAAATTGAAAGTTTGGGTTTGATTTATTCCCATCTCATTCTTTAATTGATCGAAAGGTTTAATGATGTTCCTATTTAATAATAGTAAGTCCCCTACTTGTAGCCCCTCCTTTTTTCCATAGTGCTAGGTCAAGATTTTCTGTGTTGTATTTTAAGACTTCTATAGGCAGTTTATTTGAGATTTTATCCAAAATGTTTTCCTCTATTCATACCAAAAAGGGAGAAGATGTTCCAGGTTCCTACATCTGTTTGGCAGGCTGGGCTTTTCTTCAGCGTGGGTAGTCCAGATCACTCTATTTAAATCATCTATCCCAAACGAGCTTACATCTAGTTTTTACCAGCCTTCTTGTTGGGTCTGTTTTGTTTGAGTCCTATAAAACTGTAAAAGCATGTTTGCCTCATTCCACTGAGCTATTATTGGAAAAGATGTTCCTCCCTGTTTTACTTTTGCTGCCAGACATTTTCTGTTGATACGTGGTCTTTAACCTCTCCATACAAAATTGATAAAGGCTGCCTGTATCATTTCTAGCCAACACTTATGTTTACCCAGTGGGATCATACGGAACAAATAGTTTCATTTTGGTACCACATAGCTCTTGAGGATATTCATTCTTCCCCACCTGGAGAATTCCACCTGTCCCCAATCCTTCAGCCTCTTGTTCATTTGTCTTAGCATTGCTATAAAGTTTATCTCTACTACTTTATTAATTTTAACAGGAATTTTAATTTCCAGATACTCAAATTCAGTTTTCCCTCTTGAGAAATTGTATTTTCTCTTAGAGTCAATCATCTCTTTGGGGATATTTTTAAAAATCGCTGTTGTTTTGGAAATATTCAGTCGCTAGTTAGAAACTTTGCTATACCTGGATATCTCCTTCAAGTTATTGAAATGAGAGTATCATTAGCATATAGAGATATTTTTAATTCACCGTCCCCTGCGGAGAATCCTCTGATTTATTTATTCTCTCTAACCCTTATGGCAAAGGGTTCCACAGCTATAATGTAAAGTAGTGGAGACAGTGGACATCCCTGTCGGGTTCCATTTAGTAGGAAAAAGGAGTCTGAACAGAAAAGTTCTCCAACAATCCTGGCTGAAGGCCCTTCATACAGGTATATCATGACTCTCAACATCTATCCATCAGTAGCGAAGACTCCCAACATCTGCCTCATAGACCCCACCTGACCCTGTCAAAGTCCTTTTCGGCATCTAGCGTGCCAGGAAGGGAGTTCCACTTCTACTCATGGCATCCAGGTTATCTATAATTCTTCTTGTATTGTTGGGTGCCTCTCATCCTGGGACAAAGCCTACCAGATCCCTGTGAATTATGGTCGGGATTATCTTTTTAAGCCTAGTAGCCAGGATTGCTGAAAACAGCTTAATATCCACATTGATAAGAGAGATGGGCCTATAGCTTGATACATCTGTGGGCCCCTTTTCTTTTTTCAAAATGGGGAGGATATTGGCCATAATCATAATCAACAGGTAACAGAAAAATGGTATACTTATTAATTATGGGAGATCTTCTTGTGCCTTCATCTTGGGTCTTCTGCTGGCTTGGGTCTTCTGCTGGCTGCCAGGAACAGACAAGACTAGCTAGCCTTCCTCACACAGAAACAGACAAGACTAGCTAGCCCTCCTCACACTTGAACAGACAAGACTCACTAGAACTACCTCCTCACACAGGAATAGCAAGACTCACTAGCCAAAGTAGTTCACTCAACTAAGTATCCCAGAATCCCTCCAAGATAGCTCCCATAGAGATAAAAGAACCAGTTCAAACCAGTTTGGAGACATTTGGTGTATGTAATAAATGCAAGCCCCTTTGTCACACCTATCTGTAAGCAAGTAAGAACTGGGAATAACTGTGAAAGGCTTGTTCCCACAATCTAAAGAATCTTTGTAGCATTGTTTGCAACCTCTTCTGATGTGCAAATGACCTTCCATTGTGAAACCTAATTACACACCCACCTCACCAAAAGCAGATATCTCTGTATTAGATATAAAATAACATTTTTTTATAAAGGCACCCTATATTTCTTGCATTATTAATTATATTACTGCCTTTTTGTTTGTTCAGTTTTTTTTGTCATGATATTATTTGGTCAGTTACCCCTACAGGAGAGTCTTAACTTTAGTTTTTCTAGATTTCTTAGGGATAGATTCATCTCCAGATTGTTCATCTGCTTATTGATCTCTGCTAGTTTTGTTTAGAGATTTTGGTTGGGGTTAGCTTTATATTTCTGGGACAGCCCATGGAAGGAGATATAAAGGTTTGGGAGAGAGCCCTCCTCTTTTTTTTAAATATCTCTCCATCTTTATGAAGTCTCCCCTAATGACTGACTTATATACACACCAGGTGGTGCAGGCGGAGGTCTGCTCTATCCGGTTTTGCTGAAAGAAATAGGTGGTCATTTTCTCTATATACTGTCTACTTTCCTCTAGTCTCCAGGCTTTAACGGGATTAGCCCTGTGTTTCTCCTCTATCTCAAAGAACAAAAGACTGTGATCTGACCAAACATTATCCTGGATGTAAATATTTTTGTTTATTATTCTAAAGGCCACAATATCTCCTAAGACCAAATCAATCTTTGAATATGAATGACGAATCCTCGAGTGGTGGGTATGCTCCCTATCCCTAGGGTGCGCCACCCTCCAAAGGTCATATATTCCTGATCTACTCCTGATACTTGAAAAGTGTCTTGCCTGTTTGGTGATACTTTTGACATCCTTAAGTTTATTTGTAGTCTTTTTATCCAATAGTATGTCTGGGACGCTATTAAATCCCCAGCAATTATCAGGCCACCACGTTTTATTTAATCTAATTTTTCAAGAATCTTGACCAAAATATTCAGAGGAGTCTTATTTACTAAATAAACCATCTATCGTTTAGCATACATACCATAATAATATAGCGTGTTTCTTTATCTGGCTCTAGGTATTTTACTTCCAGCTGCACCTGTTGCCAGACCATAACTGCCACCCCTCGTTTCTTAGGATCCGCTACTGAGGCTTGAAATATCTTGTATCTGTCTCCTCCCCATTTAATTCTGTCTGTCTTCAATGGGTTTCTTGAAGAAACATAATGTCTACTTTTTCTTTTCTCATGAATCTCTGGACCCTCTTTCTCCTACATGGTTTGTTAAGTCCCTGGGCGTTTACTGATACACATCTAACCATTATACCATAGAGGGATTTTGGGGGGGCGGAGAACAACCCACCCTGATGGCATGATACCTGACAACAGTGAACAAACAAAAATAACAACACAAACATATACATAATCTTTGAAGAGGAGGGGGGTATAAACCAGCCCTTCACACCTCCTCTTCTGCGGCAATTGGTGAGACAATGGCTCAACAGTGTCTCTACAAATCACTGTTAACATGATTTGATCCTGGGTTCCTGTAGGAACCCCTATGGGAAAAGAGGAAAGAACCTTGCTGCCCAATAAGGGGGAGAGGGGGCTTAGACATGCTAACTCCTATATCTATAAGAACAGTGGTGGGAAAGGGAGGAAGAAGGAAGGGGAAAAAAATCCAAAAATACACACATTTATTATCTTAGTAATCCTAATACTTCCAAAAAAAAAAAGAAGACTTTGTGCAGATTACAGATATGAAGTGCCAAAAGCCCACATCTGAATCCTTTCTCTTTCCTTCTCTTCTTCCTCCCAACGAGGGTGTAAAAATAAATGTCCAGATTTTTTATTTTGCTTACATTGTTAAGGAACAACAAAGGAAAGAAGAAAACGGTTAGATCCAACACTGTCAATGCCCTATTTCTTCACCTTACTTCTGCCTCTGATCTGTTCTCAGCTGCACCTCATAACTAGTGTTGAGCGAACCCAAACCGCACTGTTCAGGTTCGACAATTTAATGGCGCATTTTGAAAGGCTGCAGGGGAGCCAATCAGAAAGCCCATAGCATTACATACATATACATTGTATGTAATGCTATTGGCTTTCTATAATCCGAAATAGAGTCCCCATTCATACAAATAGGTCAATTGACCTATTCGTATGAATGGGGCTCTATTTTGGTTTATAGAATAGCAATAGCATTACATGTATTACATAAACCGAAAGTCTATAAACCAAATGTCTATCGGTTTATCGACTTTCGGTTTATGGAATACATGTAATGCTATTGGCTTTCTATAAACCAGAATAGAGTCCCCATTCATACAAATAGGTCAATTGACCTATTCGTATGAATGGGGCTCTATTTTGGTTTATAGAATAGCAATAGCATTACATGTATTACATAAACCGAAAGTCTATAAACCGAATGTCTTTCGGTTTATAGACTTTCGGTTTATGGAATACATGTAATGCTATTGGCTTTCTATAAATCAAAATAGAGTCCGAATTCATACAAATAGGTCAAATGACCTATAGAATATTGTATCTGAAAGTCAAATAGAACCATCAAATACTGTGCTTACAACACACTTTGAAAAATTCTAATAGTTTTGGGTGGTAAATAGTACATTTGCATCTTGCGGTGCACTTCATATCTGAGAGTCAAATAGAACAGTCCAATACTGTGCTCACAGCGCACTTTGAAAAATTCTAATTGTTTTGGGTGCCAAATAGTACATTTGTGTCTTGCGGTGCACTTCATATCTGAGAGTCAAATAGAACAGTCCAATACTGTGCTTACAGCGCACTTTGAAAAATTCTGGCTACCTCCTCCTCCTCCAGCGCCGCTTCCACCTACACAGCCACGGTCACCGCCTCCTCAACCTATGGGTCACTTTGTATAAACTGAAAGAGAATACCCTGCACTCCAACCCTCTCTCAAATGGATAATTCTGTTGATCCTCCTGGCAGCCATGCTTTAGATTTAGATTTATGTTCTTCCAAATCTAAAATCAAAGATTCCATCTAGTGCTATTTTATGGCTCAGCTGTATTTTTAATTTGTATGTATTTTATGTTATTTGAAGTTATTTCCCTATCCATATTTGTTTGCAGGGCACTTGTCCTACTCTTACCCCCATTTTACTTCCTTTTGCAGCCCTCTAGCCCTTTCCAGGTCTTTTTAGAGGCATTTTAGTGGCCAAAAGTTCGGGTCCCCATTGACTTCAATGGCGTTCGGGGTCAAGTTCGAGTCCGGACTTTTTCCGAAGTTCGGCCGAACCCGCCGAACCCGATCATCCAGGTGTCCGCTCAACTTTACTCATAACATTTAACCAAGCACAGCAAAACCAAATTGAACCTTTTAGTATACGTATTATATAGAAGAGGAGAGAAGAAAAAGAAAAAAAAATGAGACTTCCAAAAATACACACATTAAGTTTCTTAGTGACTCTCTCTCTTTAATACACTATAAACCAACGAGGAGACAAAGGTAGAGAACATGACAAGATATCTTTAAAACCAGTATTAACACAGAACCGCAATAACACTTCCTTAAAACATAGGTATGAATCCCTCTCACAAATCCACATTAAACAGACTCCACTAAAATCAGTAGCACACAGGCCTGGAAAGCAGTCATCAACCTGCTGTCTGGCTCTTTCATCCCATGTTGGGTAATGATGATGTCAATGAATTTAACGTTGTTCACTGAATGATTCTTCTCCTTAAATACTTCTTATGCACTGGCTAGAGTGCTGTTACACTGAAATATTTCTATAGTTACATGTAGATAAATAAGTAAATAGTAATCTTAAACTAGCTGCTTACTTGTTAGGTCTGTAACTCTGTCCTGGAGTAAGGCAGCGTGGTAACGGTTCATTACTGTGCAGTAGCAGTGCTCACCAACTGTTTAACCAATGTCCATTGACTAGCATGGGGATCTTTGATTACTTGGCACAGGAAGTTACAGATAAGGGAGGGAAATCATGTATAATGTTGTTTTTAATTCTGTTGTAAGTTGTAGAGCTTGCCGTGATATTGGGATTCGGAAATCCTGCGGTCCTGATTTAATTCTTCAGTATTTGAGACATGTGCTGACATGCAACCCCATAAGCTCTGTTCCCTTGGCAAATCCGGTAGACATGTGACTGTGATAGAGAATGTTGAATTGAGGTGAGATGAACATTTCTTCTCACCAATTTAACTATGGATTGTGCTGGGACAACCTTGGCAAACTTGATAAGCAGGAGAAACTCACTAGTTTTGTCCTTGCACAATGTATAACTAAACTGGTGACATGAAATGTTCATCTCACCTCAACTCCCCTCATCTCACCTGCAACTCGTCTTTAAGTGAATAGACCCCAGAGTGTAAAATATTGATTGATTAGCTAGTATAGATTTGCAGACTGACAGACATAGGTAGCGAGAAAGAGAGACAAAGATAAAGGTAGGTAGGAGATACTGATCAATTAATTCTAAACATATTCCTCACATGTATGAGACAATTTAGCAGAAAGTACTATATATTCATAGTATTCCTTATGGAAGAATGCACTGTCTTGAGGAAAGTAGACCACAATGCATTTCTGGTAAGCAGCCCTGGACTAGGACAAAAAATAGTTTTTTTGTTAAACCAAATGGCCAATTATGACAAATTTAATATACTGGTATCTTGCTGTCTATTAGTTATATTTAGCATACTTCAGTCAGTGTAATTAAGTTGGTATTATATAAATATTTTATAATAAATGATAAACCCAACGCAACAAAATGCAATTTATGAAGTACAATATCTTTAACGAAAGATTCAAAACAATAACAAATCTTTGACTGTTTAACCTCTCAGTTAGGGTACTTAAAGCACCAAAACAACTTAAGCTTAATGAAGCATTTTTTGATCTGACCAGGTGAATGGTGATGCTCATCTGAGCAATCACCAAACTGCCTTTGCCGCTAATTCACTGTTACTGCACTCAGACAGCTTAAAAAAATAATTTACATGTAACCCCCTATCAGATGTAAAAAAAACAAATAACCCAAAAATATGTAGACAGATAAAAATTGCTTTGGCATCAATATCAATGCATAAGCAGTGAACTACGGCAAGGAAGGAGTTAATAGAAGAGACTTTGTAGTAGAGTATAAAATTAAAGTCAAAAAATAACCCCTAAAAAATGCACTAACAGCAAAAATGTGCTGATGTGCAAGATCACTGCTTATGCATGATCAATGGCAGGGAGGGGTTAAATGCAAGGAATGGCTTATATAAAAGCCACTGGGTCTCAATTTTTTTATTATTGTTTTATTGTATTTTTATTATTTAATGTTATTTTCACTTACTTTTACTACTTTGATCTGTCTCTCTCCCATACTAAAAAAATGTGAGGAGGGGGAGGCAGATCCAAAGTGGTCAAATCAATATTTGTAAAAAATGTCAGTCTGCCTGGCTGTCACAGATTGTCTCTCTGATGAGGTAATCATGTGACAGCTTCTAGAGCACAGGAAGAAGCTACTTTCTGCTTCCTGTGCTCTTGCCCTTAGAAGGGTGACCAATATCGTGCTTTTTTTAAGTGCTGCTGACTGCCTCAACTTGCTTGGCAAGTCAGTAACACTTGTAGAGCCATAGGAAGTGATTACATTTGCTTCCTATGCTCATTTTTAACACTTGTCAATTTAAAAGCACTGCACCTTTAAAACTGGAATTTCAATTGCTCTCCGGAGCGATCGAAATGCTGACGGGTGTTGGCATCGTAGTAATACCAATGGAGCACTGAAAGTGGAAAAAAAATTGAATTCAGTGCTCGTTTTGCTGCAGGACCCGTTCTTTGTAATTAACGCTTTGCCACACAGGACAGACCTAGTCCATCCTGTGTCGGCAAGGGGTTAAAGTGTTGGCCCGGATGGCGCAGCCCTATGGCCAGTCTGGGCCTGCTGGTAAGAGTGATAAGGATATAGCTCTTTCTGTAACCAAGAACATTATATGTAGAATTCTTAAAAAATGTTCAAGCTTTCTTTTTCTTCTGTCCCTGAGTAACTGTAACATCAATATGATGTTATCAGAATTATAATGCACTTCATTGCTTCTCATAGAAAATAATAAAGAATACAATGTTGTACATAAAGTACTTATGGGACAGTTGATTGAACTATACACTTTATTGATGGTTGGTATGTTAATATAAACTCACTAGGGACCATATTTTTGTGCTGTCTCAAAGAAAGGATTTTTTAAAGTTATTTTCAAAGCACATTTTACATTGCCAGTATTTATAAGTAGAACCTCACAATGTAGTTTGATGTTATCTGTTGAGAATTATTCACACTTGGCATAGTTTTGTCCCTGAAGGCTTCCATCACAGTTTAGAAAGTGTCTCCTATGCATGTTGCTCATTTTCTTTTCCATGCAGTCGGTTATTTTATTTAGCATTAGCCTGTATCACATAAAAAATAATTGCATTACACTAAACAAAAAAACTAGGGATACATATCCAGCTTGATATGAATCAAAATGAAAGGTGATTCACTCTTACTGTGCAAATAAATTCTAAATATGCCATTACTAATATTTTTGAACATGCTCATTTTATTAATATCTTTCTTGAAGCTACAGGCGAATTTCGGCAAATTGACAAATGAGAATATTGCCACTATTATAAATATTTAACTCGCTTTTTATGTAGCCACACTGTTTGAAAGTAGCAAGGTTTTCTGGTTCGCATTTTTGAATGTAACAACATTGCACAGAAGATGAATATTTGTATGCAGGGAAATATATGCTTTGTATTTTCCTTCAACCCTTTTTCATTGAATTTTATTATGCATCAAAGAATTATATGGGGTAATATAACACTTTCAGAAATGTTTTACTGCTTTGATTTAAGCAAATGAGATCATTCTTACAAGAGCTTTAACACTCAGTCTTCCAATTTATTTCCCATGCATTATATTATACATTTTGTATTCCAATTAAAATGGATGGAAAAAAAATATGTAAACATGCTTTTGCTTAATAAATGAAAAGAGATGCGGCTATTTGTTAATCTCCTGGTGGCTGGAGAAGCTTGCTATGTGTTGTATAAAGATACATTTTCTACCACTATGGTTATGTTAAAATAACTGGTCAACATGTTGTAATATTTTACTAGTGCATTGCACTTATTTTATTGTGCACAACAATTGTAGAGGCAAAACAACCCATAGAAATAAAAACAAATTGCAATCACTTTTGTGTAGTCTGACCAACACATGATAAACTGTAAAAACTTCAACATGCAACTAGCGTCACAGTTCTGAGAGAAACATTTACTACATTTTGTGGATTCTGTGGGCCTGCATTGTTCTGTCTGAACATATCTATTGAACACAAAAGCAAGTATTTTGGATTTAAAATGTTTAATATAATCTCATTCAAAATTCTAGATCATTGAAGACAAATATTACCAGAACACAAAAAATCATTAAACAACCACAATTCTACTTACTGACAAATGTATGGTTATGTAGAACTATATGAAAGTTAAAATGGTCTACCCAATATAGACCAATCTGGAATGAAATGGATTCAGATCAAGCAAATTAGCCAAATTTAAGAAATTGCCAAAATCTCAGTATCCTTGAGTTCAGGATTTTCTGTCCATTCAGAAAATAAAGCATTCATATTGGGACAATTTTGCTATGAAAACCATGAATTGCTCTTATCACCCCAAACTTGCTCTGAATTTGGTAAACATATTCAAAATGTGCACCTATCTCCAGATTTTAGTTGGAGAACTGAATAGAAAGGTGAGGAAGAATTCAAGCAAACATATTTTAACCCCTTGCCGACATAGGATGTACTAGGTCCGTTCTGTCTGGCAAAGCGTTGCCGACATTGGACAGACAAAGTCCGACCTGTGCTTAAACGAGCAGTGTTTGTGATCTAAGATCACTCAAATGGTGATGCTTTAATGCTTCGAGGTTAAGACATAGCAACACCAAATCCGGTGCCCAGGGCACCATATTGGAGAGCAGCATGCTGCTGCCCTTGTGTGAGTAGAGCATTGGAAGTGAAAAAAATGTAACTTCCATTGCTCTGATACTGTTGCTAAACAATCTAGGGTTATGGTTAGTATAAGGGTTATGGTTAAAATTAAATTAAAACTAGAATAAATTAAGTGTTAGAATTAGGTTTAAATTTAGGGTTAGGGTTACATTTACGGTTCGGGTTGGGGTCAAAATATCACTGTATCAAATAAAAAACATTATTTTTGGTTTATGCCCTATAACTCACAAAAAAAGTTAGAAAAACATGGAAACAAGCATATTTCTAAACTCGGGACAACATTTATGAACTATGTAGATGGGGTCTTTTTTTTAATGATTGTGTTTGTGTAAATAATATTTTAGGTCAAATTTAGAAAAAGTGTTTTTTATTTTTTCATTATATTTTATGTTTTTTTGTGTCTGATGAATATCATGGTATCTAATGAAAGCCCTTCTTATGGCAATAAAAACAATATATAATTTGTGTGGGTACAGTAAACACAAAGAAGAAAATTACAGCTAAACACAAATACCCCAGAAATGTCAAAACAGCCCATGTCACCAAGGGAAAGACAAGGTCAAAAAGTCATGTTACAAAGGGTAAAAACAAAAAAATGTATATACTATTATAATATGTGAATGTTATAAATAATTATAGTACATTTACTATATTTATTAATATAAGCATTTTAAGAATGTAATAACAAATTATTTGATATTATTTTATGTTCATTTAATTTATTTTTATGTATTTAATGTGTCCATTTGTTTGTTTTTTTACATTTTTATTTTATTACATTTGCGGCCATTTTGGGACGACTTCTGATATTCTGGCTATATCCACAGTCCTCTCATTGATTTCTATGTGAGGAATTTGGCTACATTTGTAATAGCCGAGGAACCCCTGAAATGACTCCAGTGTAAGCAGATAGTCCTCTCCATTTTTTTTTTCGTCCACAACACCCTTATACATCATGAGGCAATTAAGAATTGTCTCATGAAATAGGTAAAATGCAAAATAAATAAAAATAAGTATATGAATATACATATTATTAGGCTTGTGCACTAAAGTTGCAAGAATAAACTGTACCTGACATGTCTCCTATGAAGGTTTTCTCAGAGATATATATGTAACTTAATTTGATGATTGGTTATCAAAATTTTATGTTGATTACATTTTTTTTCCTTCCATGCCTTACCTAATTAAAACACTTGATGCCTGAAACCATACAGGATCAGACCTCCAGTCAATGAAAGGGTTTAATTTGGAATATGTGCATTATCTTCCATGTAGTTTCTAATCTACTAATTTAACAAAGTATTGCTTTGCTGTCAAGATACAATCAAATTAACTTTAATAAAAAAATATTTTTTTTCCATTTCAAAAACTTTTCATGCCTGCACCCTCATCATTTTCTACAGTGCCATATTGCCTCTGAATCAATTTCTACATTACCATATTAGGCCACATCACTTTCCAAAGTGTCATATAGCCCCACATCACTTTCCAAGTACCATATTGCCCTACATCACTTGTCATAACCTGGGAAGTTTTACTTTAAAAGCAGAATAGTGAGATAAGAAATACTGCCTTCATTTCTGTTGAACCAGTGATACTCTGAAATCTTGAAACCTTTCAGGTGGAAGATTTTAATGATATTCTCCTTCTTCCATTTGGGTTTGAAGGCTAGGTTCTCAAAATTGTAGTGTAAATTTCACTGAAAATGTGGTTCATACATTTCAGTGATGTTTCATAAATCATTTATAGATTATATTGTTTACAGCATGAATGCTTTGATAACTTTAGATTGTTCAATAAAAGAGATTTTAATAATGCTATGGTAAGCCTGGACTGTAAAAACAATTCAAAACAAAAGTTCAAAGCTGTTAGCTTAGGCCAGCACCATCCATCAATGGCTGGCAAGCAATGATTTTTATGTTTTTGTTTGTTTGTTTTTCTGAATCGCTCTAAATAATCCACTGAATGCAGATATTCCCAAATGCCTTTTTACTGTATTCAGGCTCAATGCACCAAATTCATTAATCCACTGTGGAATATTTTGTTTTTCTTAACCCCTTAGTGACAAGACATTTTCACCTTGACTTTCCCTTGGTGACAATGGCTGTTTTGACATCTCTAGGGTGTTTGTGTTTAGCTGTAATTTTTTCTTTCTCACATACAGTACCCACACAAATTATATGTTGTTTTTATCGTCATAAGAAGAGCTTTCATTAGATACCATTATGTTCATCATATCTTATAATTTACTACAAAAAAAATCATAAAATATGATGAAAAATGTAAAAAAACACACTTTTTCTAACTTTGACCTAAAATATAATTTACACAAATAAAATCATTAAAAAAGCCACCGTCTAAATAGTTTCTAAATGTTCTCCCGAGTTCAAAAATATGCATGTTTCCATATTTTTCGGTATTTTTTTGCGAGTTATGAGGCAAAAACCAAAAATAGTGTTTTTTGTTTTTTTCCTATATTGATCTTTTGACCCCAACCCGAACCCAAAATGTAACCCTAACACTAAATTTAAACCCAACTCTAATCCTTATTATATCCCTTAATATTTTTTAACTTTAATTTCATTTTAACCCTATCCCTTATGCTAAAAAATATTTAATTTTAACCCTATAGGCTAATATAGCTAAATAACCTGGGGTAGTCAAGTAGCATATTCAGAGCGACGGAAGTGAAGTTACTTTCACTTCCGAAGCTCAGACCGGCAGAGGACTTGCATGCTCCGTCAATATGGCTCCCCACGATCGCTCCGTGGGGCGATCGTGGGGGTCCCGAAATAGAAATGTCGGTGCTGGCTATTGCCTCGATGTCGAGGCAATAGACCAGCACTGTTAAAGCGGTTTTCGCGATCGTTGATCACGAAAACCGCTTCATTCAATGCAGGACGTGCCTGGCACGTCCTTTGTCGGCAAGGGGTTAAACACACAAAAATCGTAACTACAGCTTCCTACAATGTAAACAAAATTACCTTAGCCAGTGAAGCAAAAGTACTTGTAAGAATCCACACATCTCTTGATTCTCACAATTGTGATTATATATATTTCTTTAATATGTGCCTGATTTACATTTTAGACTGTGCCTTTTGAGATTTATACACAGAAAGCAACTTTTTCTTAATGGAAGAATTTCTACAACTCGGCTACTTTGGTCTTAATTTTGCAAATCCCTTCTCAATTCCCTGCAATGTCCTCTTTCATGCATAAAGTCATATATGTTTGAATATAAAGAATTATTAAAAAGTGAATGGGAACAGCTATATTGCTTCCCAGGTAGAATGTATTTACATTTGATTGCTACACAACTGAATCACTTTTACAACATTAAATCCATGGTGTTTAATATACAGTTATATCATGAAATATCAACAATCTTCCAGCGTGTAAATCCCTCTGCATGTAATATGAAGATTTTTTTTAAACAAACGTTTCTAGTCTTTTTCTAGCTTTATGAGCTTAATTCTTACTTACCACTCTATATTTGAGCTTGAATTATTCATGTCACTACCCTTCAAAAACAGGTGTAACTAAAGTGCAAATGTTTCCCTGGGATCCCATGCCCAACAACATGTTGCCATGACATGCTACCACTTTATAACTAATTTTCCACAGTGCCATATATCTTTGTGCCACAGTGCCTTATATATTTTTACACTGATATATATTTCCCACTTTTCACTGTGCCATATATGCCCGTATGACATATATCCCTCATGCCCAGTACCATATAGCCTCCCACTTTTACAGTGTCATAAAGAATCACAATTTACATACGTACCATACACCCCAATTTTACAATGCCATAAATACATTACATTTCTACAGAGCTATATATTCCCCCAATTTTCAAAGTGACAAATTTGAAAGGGACAGTGCTTTCAATAATCCCACTTGTGCACAATCTCAGGCAGCTGTTCTAAATTCAATGAAATGATTTTCATGTATTAAAAGGGAATTGTCTAAGAGATCAAAACATCATTTTGCCTCTCTTTAAATTGTTGGTTAGTCTGCATCGGAATATGCTGTGCAGTTTTGGGCACCAGTATAAAAAAGGACTTAATACAATATTTCCATGGAATATGCCACAGCCAGGATGCCCAGTAATATGCCACAGCCAGTATGCCCAGTAATATGCCACTACCAGGATTCACAGTAGTATGTCACTGCTAGGATGCCCATTACTATTCCACAGTCAGTATGACCAGAAATATGCCACTTCCAGTATGCCCAGTATAATGCCACAACCAGTATGCCCAGTAATATGCCACAGAAAGTATGCCCAGTATAATGCCACTGATAGTATGCTGCTGCTATCTTGCTGCTGCTATCTTGGCCGCCTCCTCCGCAGTCTTCTCTCCACACACGCTGTGTGCGTAGAGTGCGTGGAGGAGGGACAAACAGCTGCCGGATACGACTTGCAGTCGTATCCGGCAGCACTAACACTAAGCCGAAGCGCATCCGCTCAATGCAGCTACCGGCTGCTGCACACGTGGCTGTCTCTGTGTGAGATAGTCACGCAGGCAATGGGGTTGCATGTTGCTCGAGCAGGTGCACATTTAACCAGTGGGCCCTGGGCATGTGCCCACTTTACCCATTGGTTAAAGCTGCCTTGCAAGGAAACATACAAAAAGTAAGACGCAAAACAAGTTTATTACTATTAAATATAAAAATGGTAAAAATAGTCCATAAGCAAAATCGAGGAGGAAGGCCTGGGTCAGGAACCAAATCACGTAGAAACCAAAGTGGGCATGCTGGAATCAGGAGAATGGAGATCATCGAAGTCAGGATCCAGAATGAAAGTCAGCCAAACCAGGTAACACACAGGAATCACAGGAAACGCACTTTGAAACCAGAAACAACACAAGGGCAAGGAGGTACTGAGACTTGCTGCTTAAATAGTCTGCACTGAGTAGCAAAGGGACTGGCTAATACAACTAGGCGAGTAACCATGGTAACAGTTGATAAAAGGAGCTGGTTGTTTAAAACAATCAAACAACCCAGGCATAGTGTCATCTTAACCCCTTGACGACAAAGGACGTGCCAGGCACATCCTGGGAGAAACTCCCATAACGACAAAGGACGTGCCTGGCACGTCCTGCATTGAATGAAGCGGTTTTCGCGATCAACGATCGTGAAAACCGCTTTAACAGTGCTGGTCTATTGCCTCGACATCGAGGCAATAGCCAGCACCGAAATTTCTATTTCGGGACCCCCACAATCGCCCCACGGAGTGATCGTGGGGAGCCATATTGACGGAGCATGCTGCTCCGTCAATATGGCTAAGTCCTCTGCCGGTCTGAGCTTCGGAAGTGAAAGTAACTTCACTTCCGTCGCTCTGAATATGCTACTTGACTACCCCTAGTGGTAGTTTAGTAGCATTGCAATGGGAAATATTTAAAATAAATATTTAATTAATTAAAAACAGGTTATTTAGCTATATTAGCCTATAGGGTTAAAATTAAATATTTTTTAGCATAAGGGATAGGGTTAAAATTAAATTAAAGTTAAAAAATATTAAGGGATATAATAAGGATTAGAGTTGGGTTTAAATTTAGTGTTAGGGTTAAATTTTGGGTTCGGGTTGGGGTCAAAAGATCAATATAGGAAAAAAACAAAAACACTATTTTTGGTTTTTGCCTCATAACTCGCAAAAAAATACCAAAAAATATGGAAACATGCATATTTTTGAAATCGGGAGAACATTTAGAAACTATTTAGACGGGGGCTTTTTTAATGATTTTATTTGTGTAAATTATATTTTAGGTCAAAGTTAGAAAAAGTGTGTTTTTTTAGATTTTTCATCATATTTTATGATTTTTTTTGTAGTAAATTATAAGATATGATGAACAAAATGGTATTTAATGAAAGCCCTTCTTATGACGATAAAAACAACATATAATTTGTGTGGGTACTGTATGTGAGAAAGAAAAAAATGACAGCTAAACACAAACACCCTAGAAATGTCAAAACAGCCATTGTCACCAAGGGAAAGTCAAGGTGAAAATGTCTTGTCACTAAGGGGTTAAACAATCTAGATGTCATCTAGATTGATCTCTACATTTTCTCACTCACAGCTTGTGAACGCTGTGTGGTACCTAAAGACAGTGAGAAGGAGTTGACCAAATTGCTTACAGGACAAATGTCTGCTCTCTAAGCCAATGTAAATTTGAATCCGATTTAAAATATTTAATACAGTACTGTGTTTATTCGGTTTGAATAAAATATGCTTTTAAAATGATAACACATTAAAATATTACAAATAAATACATTTGGATTCAAATGGGAGTAGAGACTGGCCTGTCATTTGAAGGTGAAAATAGAATAACATAGGAAATTGTCAATTTTCGCATCTTGTGTATCATGAAAGAAATTATTGAAGGAGGAAGGGTACAAATCACTTCTTGATCTGTATTTAAAGCAGCTGTAAAGTTTTAATTTCAGTGGCTTTGTTCACTGGAAAGAACTCCTAATATAGGTTAGCATTGCTGATGATGGTTTTGTGAAACTCTCGTGGCATATCTTTGGTAGATGAATTACATTCCTGCTAAAAGTGAAACAAACAACAGATAGACAGACATTGTTCCCTGACCTTTAATTCTTGATCTTCTGCATTCAGCTTTGCATAACTATTCTCTGTTTCCTTTCCCATAAGACTAGCCTTTGGCACCAGTCTTAGCTTGTTATTTTGACTTACTAAACTTGTTTGTGACTGCAGTTATTATAGTGCTTAGTGTGTATGAATATGAAATGTTGGCAGCAAACCAAATCAAATGCAGATTTTGTGCTTTATTTAGTAATAAATATAGAAATAACATTATTAGCCTTTCTTTAATTATTTACTGAGTTATAATCTTTATTCAAACAACTATTAATTCAGTGCAACAAGAAACTATTGCAAAAGGATTATTATTTTTAAAATCATTTGCTGGAAAAAACATATTTCATCCATACAATAGTTTATTTTGTTTTAATACAGTTTGTAGCTTGTGTGCGGATTATCTGGTTTTATTTTCTGTAAGAATTAAGCACCCCAATTTTATATTTTGATTCTTTATCAAAAATCTCTCTTCGCTTCAATTGCACTAAGGTAGCAAACGAGTGCAGAGGAGTCCAAAGTGTGGCCCTTCTCCAAACTGCAAACTGCGGACACTGGAGAAGGAGGTATGTTAAGACATGATGTAATTTCTGTGCAACTACTAAAACTATGTTACTGCAGTCTGCAGGTAAGTGACTAAAGTGCTTAATAGGTATTCTGACTTGAATGAAGTGAGTCTTTACTGTTTAGTAAGATATTGGGCCTGAATCAATGAGGCCAGTTAACCCCCAAAAAAGTTTTCAGTAGTGAATAATGTGCAATTCAATGAAAACAGTACCAGCACACTGCTGCATTATGCAACCTACCACCAGCCTATTAAATAAAAACAAGGGGACTGGACAGAAAGACATATATATATATATATATATATATATATATATATATATATATATATATATACTGTATATTGTATATATATATAATGTAAGTGGTGATAATTCATCTAGAAAAATGCTATTACAGAAATATGTATTATATTACAGGGTCTACTTAGGTAGCTCTGATTTTCTCTATGAAAATTGGGGCTACGAGCTTTGGATCACTTCGGATCCAAATAGCACTTGAATTCAGGCTTCTCTGGAAGCACCAACATGCTAATTGGCACACAAATCAGAAATTGTGTGAGTTTTTTAAATTTTGCAAGTAAGTTTGCAAAAAGTTTTTTTTTTGTAATAGGTTGATTAATATTCTTTTGCGATGGCCCATTGGGCACCACTGATGAGGACTTAAGCGCATGGAGTGATTTACACTGCCTTCCCTCCTGGCACACAAAATGTGTGGTTTTCTTTCCACAGGTGTCATCAATTTTAAAGAATCATCCCCCCTACCTGGGTAAGGTAGAGGATAGGGAGGGTAGTTAGAGTTTATATTCATATTTACATTTATTTATGGGACCACTGACCCTTGGGCCATTTATTTTTAATTCATTAGAGGCAAGAGGCATTGCCACTGGGGTCTATTAATTTAATATGTGGAGTTAGCGTGGGAGCCTGCTAAACCTGGCGGAAGTAATTGTTTAGTGGGGTTAGTGGGTGAGCCTGCTAACCATTGGGAATGGGGGCAGTAAATGTGAAGTGTTGTTAGCACTGGAGACTGCTAGCCCTGGGGACAGGCATTTTATACTATATGATGCTATCAGGGGATGCTGCTAGTCATGGAGGAGGCAGGTATTGTAACACACACAGCTCATATTGAAAAATGCCACACTGCATGAGGTAAAAGCGGAAGGGGGGAAGCTGAGAACACATATGGGGGATGAGAGAAAGCAAACATGGGAGAGGAGGGAGAGACAAACATGGGTAGAGAGGAAAGAGACAGGGCAAGGGAGTGGAAAGAGACATGGAAAGCGAGAAGAAAGGAACAGACATGAGGATGGGCAGAGAGACATACATGGGAATGGAGAGGAGAGAGACAGACATGGGAAGAAAGAGAAGTGAGACCGAGATTGTAAGGGAGAGAGACCAACATGGGAAGAGAATGACAAACATGGGAAGGAAGAGAAAAGAGACAGACATGAGGAGGGAGAGGCGACAGATAGTCATGGGAAGGAAGAGGAGACAGGTAGACATGGGAAGGGAGAGGCGAGACACGCATGAGGGAGAGAAACAGACGGATATGGGGAAGACAAAAAGACTGGTGGACATAGGGCGAGAGAAAAAGACAGACCGACATCATCAGTGTCCCTCACAAGATAATATGCTAGACCACACTTTGGGTATACAGACGTATTAAGCTTATAAAAGAAATGTGGCTGTGAAAAAACAAACATGTAGAATAGTGAGATCCATGCAGCCTATCTAACAGCAACATGCCGGCCCAACTGATCTAAACCTACACATTTATAGGGTTATTGTAGTATGTGTAGTTGATAGAATGAAGTTGCTTTAAACTGGTTTGTGACTGCTTTTGTATTACTGCTAAAAAAACAAACAACCATATTTTGATGTGGCTAGCAGGCTGTTCTCTACCCTTACAAGAATAAAATTAATCAATATGGCCCATTTGATCCTGTGGCTTATTTCCGAAAACATCTTGGAGGCCCCTGCTGTAGAAGAAAGCAAATCATAATACTAATAAGAAATGCTTGAACTATTTGAAATGCTGATATATTACACACTGAGATCTTTTAATTATTTGATTTGCCTCATGGTTTTATATTGCACCATCAACACAGGACACGGGTAAACAAATCAATACAAAAGTTACATTTCATTAATAAAAACAACAGTTTTACTTCCATGTACTTCATATGCTTGGATGACACCTTAGACCCTATCTGTTTCCCTGACTTTCCTACATTCATACAAGTGAGTGATACAATTGTTGTCAGTAATAAATTTTAATTGGTTTTATTGATCCGTACCTTATTCTATGTGTGCTTTCAAGCTGTGGAATTGGTTACACACAATCTATATCTCATACACAACAAACTAGTGGCTGTCATTGTGTTGAAAGCACTAATACAGACAATATTGTTTAGAAACCATTTATAGAGTTGTAAAATTGCGTTACACTGAAATCTTCTCAAAGTAATTAAAGTGTAGCGGATAATTCAAAAAACTAAGCAGCCATTATTTAGATAACTTTATGTGAAAAAAAGTACACAATGCCTGTATGCATCTTATTCAGTGAGACCATGTTTTTAAGCCTTGAGCTTAGTAGCAGCTGATAACTCTACTTTGAATGCACATCCCATTGCAGTGTTGTCCCGAGCTGGGTTTCCTACAGCAGACATAACTCACATGAAAAAATGACAAGGTCTCAATGTCAATTTGATTTTGACACATTAAAAAATAAAAATAGAAACAAATTTGTCTGATCAAGGCCTATAAACATTTAATGTAGACTTTACAGAAAGCTTTTGTGAGTCCCCCAAAAAACAGGATTGTACCAGCAAATCTAAATTTGTTACAATCTTAATCTGTACATGAAATATAGACTGATCTGGCCGTAAATATATTTTGATCGGCAAGTTAGCTGGTTTACCAAAATCTCTGACATCTGGCTACTCAATAATCTTAATTTTGGAACTGAATAGTTTGAGCTGTATGGTAACTGAAGCACCAGAAGGGACAATTTTGCAATGCCCTGATCACCCCCCTAACATGTGAATACGGGAAACATATACGAAATTCACACATCTAAATTCTACAGATTTTAGTAGGGGAATTGAATAGAAAAGTGAAGAAGAATTAAAGTGCACATAATTTAAACACAAAAATATTCATATAATAATAATCTTATAATAATATTGTTCTCAGCGCACAGTGTAAATAGACACAACTAATCAAATAGCAAACAATATACAAATATCAAAATACAGTGAAATAACAGTGAATAAATTCAGATGGATAGAATAACGGTGTACAGTATCAATAAAATGGTGTAATGAGTATAACCAATTTGTATAAATACAGCCAATAGTGACTGCAGAAAAAAACACACAAGTGAATCAGTGAGTAAAATACATCAGTGAATAAAAAAAGGGCTCACTCTACGAGAGAATAGGAAACACAAAAAACACATACAAATCTAGTGCAATATATCTGAAAAAGCTGTACATAAAAAATTAGTAGATTCTTTTAAAATAAAAATTAAACCACTCACAAACATGGCTCCTAAGACAATAGGAGCATCAATATCCGCTTAAATCTCAATAGATTGGGATCTCCTACTGTAACCTGTAGATAGCAGGTATAGCTCACTGTATAGCTCACTGTGATCTTGACCCATCGGTTCAGGAATCCAAAGATGAAGAAAAGAGTACATATATGACTCCCGTTGTACTTCAAAAAGCCATTTAATTCTATTGGAAGCAAAACTTTAAAAGAACACCCAGCTCAAGTGCTGCAATGAAAACGGCCCGACCGAACACCCTCTGGGCGTCTCTTAGTTCTGGATGGGAGTCCCGTGCACAAGAGACAATCCTCCGTGATCTCTGAAAGGCACGCCTCAACGGATGTCGATGAGGTCCAAACGCCACACTTTTTTTTTCTTCCATATTATAATAGTACATTTACATTAAGATAAGCATTTTTACATTTTAATAAAAAAATGATATTATTTTATGATCATTTTTTATATATTTAATTAATGTATCATGTTATTTTTGTTTAAAATTTTATTTTTAATGATTATTACTTTCCTCAAGGACATTGACATCTATGGGAGGAGTTTGTCTACATATGTAAAAGTAGAAATCTTCCTGAAAAAAAGCCAAAGTCCTCCCCATAGAAGTCTGTCTGAGATTTGTGGAATCAGCTATGGTGTCCGAATTGTGGACATATTCGGAGGCACATTGAAGCTTCTTGAGTAGCTCCAAATGTGGGTATTTCCATGCCACAGATGTGATTCGAATAAGTCTAGACTTTGAAGGCCCCATTTCGGAGCCAAAAATCAGCACATATTGGGTTAACCCTGATGTGAACTGTATGGTGAACTGCAAATTTCAGGCATTAATAGCAGAGCAGGAAAACTTCTTAAACTTGATTACCTTTACAACTCAGTTACTGATGCATTATTTCTGCTATTCCCTTGTCAATTTACCACACAGTGCATTTCATGGTAAAAAGGCCTAATTTGCTCAGATTTGTTATTCTTCGAATAGACCCACTTTTTTTTATCTATTACAGATATTAGACTTTGACCCTATTACGTATATTGAGAAGCTCTAACATCTCTGTATATATAACCTCATTTGACGTTGGCTGGATATGTCACCCAAGGTGGGCATAAGTTTGTTCAAATATATTACAGTTTTACTACAGCAGCAAAAATATTATGCACTTTAAAATTGTACATGGACACCACATAAATTTATATTATACAGCCAACAAAAGGATTTGTTAAATGTAAGCATTTAAAGTGAATGTTTTAGGCAACTCACTCACAGTGGATTGAAATAAAGAAAACAATAGTCCAGTGCAAACTGTGTAGCTCCATTTATTCTTGTTATTTTCATGAGTGAATGGAAATGAATATTGTAAACTGTGTAATTCCCCAAAGCTTATTTAGACACAGTACTGGAAGTAATCAAGCATAAAAATATTTACTTCTGCAGAGAAACCATTTTACTGAGAGACATAGACTAACTCTTTGTCAAATCTTTTCTAACAATACTCAAATAGTTGTGTGTGTTGATTTGTATTAATCGAAAAGAAAATTAATGAGTAATAAAGTATGTATAGTTATGCTTTCCTGGCTTATAGTTGAAATCCCAAGAGTAGGATAATATTTTTTGTAAAATTTGTTCCTACAGTAATTTGCATAATGATTTAAATAATACCTTTTCTGACTTGACAGAATGATACAACATTTTATTAAATAAACTATGTCCCAACCTTATAAACATGGATAAGGCATCTTTATAAATTTAACAAAATTCAAAGTGTTCTCAGAGCTTATCACAATGCATCCAAAAATACCTAAAAAAAAGCCCAAATATTAATACTCAATATTAAATATAAATTAATGTCACTAGATTTAATTGTTGCCTACCTACCAGGGTACTCACTTGTCTTTTGTGGAACCTTGCTCATTTACTAAGCACCTATCGATCAATTAGGCTCTGATTTGCCTTTTGTATTAACCCTTTTTTTCCTGGTTATTTTGGTCTATGGCGCCATTGGATGATGGTAACTTGTGGACAAGTGCCAAAAATAATTGTGTAGCAAATTTACCATGCCACCTGTAGTAATCAGAGATAGACACAAATACACAGGCAAAACAGATATGCTGACAGACCGATCAACATATCAGATAAATGGATTAAAAAAAAAATTTTCCGACTTATTTTCCATGGAATATGTTTTACTCATCAACAACTGCAAAATATATTCAGAAACTGATCCTTAGTTTGGGAGCACCCCATGTTTTTAAGTTGTTTTACTTATTTTTGAAAATTATAAGGTAATAAGTACAAGTTTTGCATTGCTATTTCAAACCATTTTTTCCAAATTACGGATGGTGGCATTGTAACAGTCATATATGTCATGAATCTCAGAATCACCAACATTTGTACATATTTTTCAAAAGTACACAGCCAAGGGTATTCAGCTTCAAGGTATTTTGACACTTTTGAATGCAATCACTGTACCAGCAATTTTTGCCAAAGAATGGCAGTAGTAATTTTATTTGTACACATTGTAATTCATGTATGAATTTATAGGTGTTATTATTTGTTACTACCAAACAACATCTCAGTATATATTAAGCAGCTTCCCCTGAGTATAGTCATACCACCGATGAATAGGTTTGCTAGGTTTATGTGGAGGTTCAGTATGGACCTGTGCCAATAGAAAAAAATATTAAACAGTATAGAAAAGGCTGTTAAACTAATAAGAAGAGCTGCTAACACCAGAGAGCATGTTCCCAAATGATCAAAAAAGAGAAAGGAAACCAACACAGAGAGACTAGTAAGAGTAAAGAATATTCTACTTTACAAAAATTAAGTAGTTTAATTCACAAATAATTTGTTTACAAGAGATTTTATAGAGTGTCTATCTTAAAAAGAAGACCCATATTAAGTCATAAAACAGTACAGGGGATGATAGAACTAAGGTTGTATGGTAATCTCCTACTGATACATAGTAGCAGTTAGGCTGGGTTATTCATAAAATTAAAATTAGTAGCCATGGATGTTGTTAACTACAAATGTATAGAATAGACTTGCTCACTTTTATTTCACCATGGGACCGAACAAAAGAAGAAGTAGAAGAAGTACAGTATCCAACTATGGGAAACAATGAAACAAAGTGGATACTTTTTTATTTTAGCATTACAAAGAAAATATATCAACTTGCTTAATGAGGTGCATATAAAGGCTAACTTTTAATTATGTCTTATCAGTTTACCCTGTTTAGTTGTTTCTGGGTTCTGGCTGGGAAACAAATCCCTTGCTAATTGAGCAGGTGGCCTGTACATATGTTCAGATCAGAGTCACTTATAGCCACTGAATGTGAATATGAACTAATAGGAAAAAATAATTCAAAATCCAGAAAAATATTTTAACTATAATGTGGTATGAAAAAGTACATGGGATAATTTACTTAAAGAGGAAGACATATCATGTAATAATTAGGTTTAAAGAAATGTAGATTTCTCATCAAGTAGAAAATTTGTAAGGTAGACTGTTGGCCAGTGGCGTCCCGGGGGGGGTGCTGGGGGTGAGGACCGCACCGGTTGACACCTCCCTGGATTCGGCCCCCGTAAAAAAAAAAATCACCTCGACTGGATGTGACATTACATGACACGGAGCAGCAGCCAGGAGGTAAGTGATGGGGAAGGGGGGAGGAATAACGAGCAGGGTAATGGCACAATATTCCTGGGCTCTGACTGGCACAAAATTACTGGTCTCTGACTGGCACAATATTCCTTGTATCTGACTGGCACAATATTACTGGGCTCTGATTGGCACAATATTCCTGGTCTCTGACTGGCTCAATATTACTGGGTTCTGATTGGCACAATATTCCTGGTATCTGACTGGCACAATATTACTGGGCTCTGACTGGCACAATATTACTGGGCTCTGACTGGCACAATATTCCTGGTATCTGACTGGCACAATATTCCTGGGCTCTGACTGGCACAATATCACTGGTATTCGACTGGCACAATATCACTGGTATCTGACTGGCACAATATTCCTGGGCTCTGACTGGCACAATATTACTGGGATCTGAATCGCACAATATTACTGGCATATGAATGGCACAATAATACTGGCATATGAATGGCACAATGGTATTGTCATCTGCCACAATAATACTGGCATATTAATGGGAAAATTGGCTGTGGCTTATTAATGACAAAATGATACTGGCATATAATTGGGCAAATTGGCTGTTATAGAGAGAGAGAGAGATATGTCTGTATGTATAGATATGTATTGTTTTAGACTTGTACAATTGTCACCTCGTGGGGCTCCTGTGTGTTGTATAATTAATAGCGGTCCCATGTGTGCATAATCATGGGGCGCTTGTGTGTGGCATATTTATTGGGCCCCATGTGTGGCAAAATTAAGGGACTCTTTTGTGTGGCATAATTAAGGGACTCTTTTGTGTGGCATAATTATTGGGCACCTGTGTGTGAGTGGCATAATTATGGGGACTCTTTTGTGTGGCATAATTATGGGACACCTGTGTGTGTGCATGACTAATTGGGCAGAGGTGAGGCATAAATAGTGGGGCTCTGGTGTGGCATAATTTATGGGGCTCTGGTGTGGCATAATTTATGGGGCTCTGGTGTATGGCATAGTTATGGGACTCCTGTGTTGGAATAGTTAATAGGCCATCTAACTGGCATTACTAAGGAATATGTTTGGCATTATATTGGAGGAAATCCATGGGGGTGACACCATGAATTTCCACACCGAGTGACACCAACCCTAGTGACGCCCCTGCTGTTGGCTTCTTTCTATTCTATAAAATAAGAATGGGAGATGCAGTTGAGAGGTACAGTGAGGGAAACAAGTATTTGATACCCTGCTGATTTTTTGAACGTGTGCCCACTGACAAAGAAATGATCAGTCTATAATTTTAATGGTAGGTGTATTTTAACAGTGAAAGACAGAATAACAAAACAAATCCAGAAAGTTTTGCATGTCAATGAGTGAAATATTTGATCCCCTATCAATCAGCAAGATTTCTGGATCCCAGATGTCTTTTATGCAGGTAACGAGCTGAGATTAGGAGCATTCTCTAAAAGGGAGCTCCTAATCTCAGCTCTTTACCTGTATAAAAGACACCTGTCCACAGAAGCAATCAGATTCCAAACTCTCCACCATGGTCAAGACCAAAGAGCTGTCCAAGGATGTCAGAGACAAGATTGTACACTAGGTTGAAATGGGCTACAAGACCTTCGCCGAGCAGCTTGGTGAGAAGGTGACAACAGTTGGTGCATTTATTCACAAATGGAAGAAACATAGAATAACTGTCAGTCTCCCTCAGTCTGGTGTTCCATGCAAGATCTCACCTCGTGGAGTTTCAATGATCATGAGAACGGTGAGGAATCAGCCCAGAACTACACGGGATGATCTTGTTAATGATCTAAAAGCCGCTGGGACCATAGTCACCATGAAAAAATTGGTAACATACTACGCTGTGAAGGACTGAATAGATGCAGTGCCCGCAAGGTCCCCCTGCTCAAGAAAGCACATGTACAGGCCCATCTGAAGTTTGCCAGTGAACATCCTAATGATTCAGAGGAAAACTGGATAAAAGTGTTATGTCAGATGAGACCATAATCAAGCTCTTTGGAATCAACTCAACTCGCCATGTTTGGAGGAGGAGGAATGCTGCCTATGACCCCAAGGCCACCATCCCCACCGTCAAACATGGAGGTGGAAACATTATGCTTTGGGGGTGTTTTTCTGCTAAGAGGACAGGACAACTGCACCACATCAAAGGGACAATGGACAGGGTCATGTACTGTCAAATCTTGGGTGACAGCTCCTTCCCTCATTGAAAATTGGTCATGGATGGGTATTTCAGCATGACAATGACCCAAAACACACAGCCAAGGCAACAAAGGAGTGGCTCAAGAAGTAGCACATTAAGTTCCTGGAGTGGCCTAGCCAGTCTCCAGACCTTAATCCCACAGCAAATCTGTGGAGGAAGCTGAAGGTTCACCAAACATCAGCCTTGAAACCTTAAGGACTTGGAGAGGATCTGCAAAGAGGATTGGGACAAAATCCCTCCTGAGATGTGTGCAAACCTGGTGGCCAACTACAAGAAACGTCTGACTTCTGCGATTACCAAAAAGGGTTTTGCCACTAAGTACTAAGTCGAAGGGGTCAAATACTTATTTCACTCATTGACATTCAAATTCATTTATAACTTTTTTGCCATGCATTTTTCTGGATATTTTTTTGTTTTTCTGTCTCTCACTGTTAAAATACACCTACCATTAAAATGATAGAGTGATAATTTCTTTGTCAGTGAGAAAACATTCAAAATCAGCAGGGGATCAAATACTTTTTGTATTTCTCTCACTGTATATATAGATGAATATTTAATAGCCAGTGCTGTGGTAAAGTACTTACAATAAATATCTGGGAGCGGAAGTATGTGCAATCATCATCACCGGCAATTATGGAATTTTGCTGTTCAGTGTAAAAAAAAGGTATAAAGGAGGATGCCAAAAAGTCATGTCCTATTTAAGGCTAATAGAGTGAATGGATGGCATGGCAACCCCTCTATCCTGAGCTTGAAGATGACAGTGAAGAAGATAATTGCATAGAGACAGAGACTGATGTTAATTAAAAAAATAGTGATGTCCTGAACTTAACCCCTAAACGCATGTGGACGTATATATACGTCCTGAAAAGCATGGTCCTAAGGACGTATATATATGTCCTCAGGTTTCATGTAGCATTGCGCTAAGGAGCCTCTGAGAGTGCCTTCAGCCCCCCTCACCTCCCCCCCACGCGCAGACGATCACGCGTATCGTATGCGCGTTACACACATGGGCAGTGAAAGCTGATCACTGCCTATGTGTGTTAAAGTATTGCAATGATGTCTCGTTCGAGTCATCATGCAACACCTTGTGTGCCCCCCTGGGTACCGCGATCACCCGGTGATCGTGGGTAGGTGCTGTATTGGAGGAACATGCTCCTCCAATACAGCGTGCCCAGAGGAGAGCGACAGAAGAGAGAAAAAACAATTATCTTCCGTCGCTCTGAAACTGCTACTTGACTGCTCCTAGAGGCAGTTAAGTATATTACAGTTAGAAATAGAAAATTAATTAAATAAATAAAATAAATAAATAAATGGAAAAAGCTAACCCTTGATCTACTAAACCTAGATCTAGGGTTAGAGTCATTATTAGGGTTACAGGGGGGTTCGGATGATTACACGGGTTAGATTAAGGGGTGGGGGTAGATTCATGGTTAGGGTAAATTTAGAGTTGGGGTAAATTTAGGGTTGGGGTTAAAAAGTCACTGTAGAAGAAAATGGTTAGAAAACAAAAATTACTTGAAATAAAACATAGACAAACAAGGAAACATTAGTATTACTAAATGCAGGACAAATATTCTAAATATATAGACAGGGTCTTTTTTACCATTTGTAATTGTGTAAAAAAAAAGAATCAGGTCAAAGTTAGAAAAAGTGTTTTTTATGGCATATTTTCATCATATTTTATATTTTTTTTTTTAATAGTAAATGATATCATATGATGAAAATAATAGTATCCAATGAAAGCCCTATCCGTCCTTTAAAAAATGATATATAATTTGTGTAGGTGGAGAAAGAAAGAAATTCACAGTTCAGTAAATGTATGACAAAAATAATGGAATTCTGATCTTCAAATCCAGCATAGCACTCGGTCACTAAGGGGTTAAGAGTCTAGTTAAGAGTGGCTTATTGGAAGGAATGTTTATGAGATGAGGCTGGAAAAATAATAAGGGTTTAATGGGTAATGAGACTAATGGAGAGTCACAAAACAGGTGTAGTGTAATGCTATGTGGATGAGATATCAAGGATGAGATCAAGATATAAGATGTATAAAAATAGTGCAAAAAGGAAAGTATTTGTTGTAAAAAAAAAAATTGAGATAAAAATAAATGATAATGAGTATTGGAATTATTGAGAATGAATAATGGAAGGGAAAAACGTTGTAAATGACAAACAAATTATAAGGGATTATAATTAACAAAGTTGGATTGAAATTGAATGAATAGATGATAAACTGGAGTGAATAAATATTAATAAGGGAGAATTTGAGATGTGTGCGATACACGAGTAAATTAGAAATATAAATACGATAATAGATTATACAATAAATGAATAAATACGTGAATGGGAATTATTTGTAAAGACATTAAAGAGTACTAGAATGAATATGTGGGGATAAATGCATTGGTAGTATAATGGGGAGTGAAAGTGGTTTTGAAAAAATATGGAGAAAGTAAATGATGATGAATATGATTGGATGTGGGCATAATTGAACAATAGATAGAATAATGAATACTGGGGAGTCGAAGTAACATGTGATAAAATAAACATAGAATATTAGATTACAAAGATATGGGATAAATAAATATATGAGAAATACTAGTTATAAAAATGATAAGAAACCAATGAATCAAACATAATTGATTGCATTGGAAATATTTGTAAATTTTAAATCTAAATTACTGTCACTAAGTCAAATTCAACCCTACTAACAATCATTCCCATTTTTGATCCAAAAGAATGCAACCCCCCCTCCCCCCCTAAGTTAGCAGTTTTGAATGTTGCCACTTAGAGGAAAAAATCCTTTCTTGACTCAAAAAGGCAATCAAATTTCTACTTGGATAAAGAATCTCTAAAATAGTAATGTTTAGGCTATTATTGAAAGCCCTGTAGGTCCTTCTTTTCTGATAATATTTTCCTCCCGTGAATCAATATCCCCTTTTTTTAAATGCCAATATATTATTGGTCATTACAGCTGCTGGCTGCCAGTGCACACTGTTGCCATGCTGTTCCTAAATGAAAATACAATTTAAAGTATATGTTACATTGTTATTTTTTTCCCATAATGCATAAATTTACATTTTCCACTTGCTTGCCCAGTTTCTCAATTTGTCTAAATCCTCCTGTAAAGAAGAAACATCAAGCTTAAACTGTATTACTGTCGTGCACAAGGGGATTGCTGGAGCGTATAGCAGGCAGCCCAGCAACAGCAGCATCAGGCAAACAAAGGGTAGGCAAAATAGTGGTCAAGGGACAGTCCAATGGTCGAGGCAGGCAGCTAAAGATAGAGAGCAAGAAGGCAGACCAAGGTCAGAGGGCAGGCAATAAGAGAATAAACATTGAGGGAAACTGAGGGTTAAAACCAGAAAGACAAGTATGCAAAGCGGGTAATAGAGAAGGAGACTAAGGTAGTACACCAACTAGCTCAACGAGTAAGCAAGGAGTGTAGCAAGTGAGGGGTTTATAGAGGGACTGACCTCCCAGAGTACTTCCCCCTAGCACAGAGTCCCCACCCACCCTCATACACTATTCAGAGGAGGAGGTGGAGGGAACTCCACTGCTCCTCTGCCTGGTCCCACAGGACCAGCGCAGGGTAAGCGGGGGTTTCCGGGCTTGACATTACGTAATTTTGAGTCATCCTCAAACACTGAGACATGGTTCTCAACACAACTTGAGAGATCATTAATTTACAAACTAATTAACAAACTAAAAAGAAAAGGTCCTAAAACAGATTCCTGAGGTACTGCACTTAATACCTTGGTCCAAGAATTTATATTTTACATTAACTCTTTGCATGTTATCTTTTTAGCCAATTGTTAATCAGAATACATAAGCCCATTTATCTCAATTTATAGTGTAAACTTTTTGTATAGAACCAAATCAAATTGTTACTCTATTTGTTATTTGGCACATCCAGGAATGTGCTGCCCTTCGCAGAACTAGTCTATATCTGGGTAATTAAAATCTTCCATGATTTTTATTTAATTTGGGGGCATTTCAGGGGAATGTTGGAGATCTATTTCTGTAATAGCATTAATACTCTTATATCTTTAAATGATAGGGTTCTGGCTATTTTAGCAAGGAGTTCGGCCATCGAAATTGGCCAGAAATCAGCCATAATTGATGATTTTCTGACCAATTTGGAATTACTTCATGATTCCTGATTTGCTCAGTTTAAAGGGCCATTCAGATCACCAAATTGAACTAAAATGAGTCCAAACATGAAACATAATAAACAGGTTTGCAAAAAATATTTTCCCTCTTTTAAGCCTCATATGAAATAAGGGATATCTGCCTTCTGCTAATAGTGTTCTCTGGAACCGGTTAGATACTTGATTCAGTGGCAAATACATCATACTCCTGTGGCTTGGAGATGTTGGTGGCCCACCCAGTATTGCTACAAAAAATTGTATTACACTGGTGTGGATGTTCATATTGTTCTATGGAGCTTAAGTCTGAAAAAGTGTAATCATAGACTATATAATAATTATACTTTTTAGGCTAAATACATTATTTGTGTATATCGTGCCATGGAAGCAACTGTGCTTTTTGGCAGTAACTTTACGAAGACTGACCGTACATATTTTACATTATTTTTAGATGGCCGGTGGCAGTGAAGATAATTAACTTTTAGCTTACACGTAATGCTTACCAGTACATTGACAATCAATGTGTTGCTGGAGATTGCAATCTTTCATTTATTTATTCTGTCAATAGCTCTTCACTAGCAGCAGTTGGTAACATCACTGGTTTATCGCTTGTTGGATTGACTTTTGAGCCAATTTTACAAGCTATAAACCAGTAATGGTGTTTGTCTTGAATATGTTTGCTGTGAAAACTGCTCTTTTAGTTGCATCGTTTTTAACAGATTTGTTTGTGTTACATTAGCAATCCTTATGGGAAAGTGCTTTCCTGTGTCTGCCAAGATGCAACTAGAACTTCAGAAGACTTTGTTTGAAGGTCAATGTCTTGCATTTATGGTTTATTTGTATATCAGCAGCAATAGTAAGAACAAACTATCCTAAATTCAAATATAAACTAAGAGGAAACATTATAGCTTATTATTTTTTGCAAAATGGTATTTTTTATAGAGCAGTATAATAAAATAAACAGTTGGATGTGTGTGCCAGGGAATAATGTTGAGCGAACCCGAACCGCACTGTACGGGTTCGTACCGAACAGTACGTTTTTTGGACCCCGGACCCCGCAGTTCGGGGTTCGGAGATTACATTGTATGTAATGCTATTGGCTTTCTATAAACCGAAATAGAGTCCCCATTCATAAGAAATGCTTATGAATGGGGACTCTATTTCGGTTTATAGAAAGCCAATAGCATTACATGTATTCCATAAACCGAAAGTCTATAAACCGAAAGACATTCGGTTTATAGACTTTCGGTTTATGGAATATATGTAATGCTATTACTATTCCATAAACCGAAAGAGAGTCCCCATTCATACGAATAGGTCAATTGACCTTTTCGTATGAATGGGGACTCTATTTCGGTTTATAGAATAGCCATAGCATTACATGTATTACATCTGAGAGTCAAATAGAACCGTCAAATACTGTGCTTACAGCTCACTTTGAAAAATTCTAATAGTTTTGGGTGGTAAATAGTACATTTGCGTCTTGCGGTGCACTTCATATCTGAGAGTCAAATAGAACCGTCAAATACTGTGCTTACAGCGCACTTTGAAAAATTCTAATTGTTTTGGGTGCTAAATAGTACATTTGCGTCTTGCGGTGCACTTCATATCTGAGAGTCAAGTAGAACAGTCCAATACTGTGCTTACAGCGCACTTTGAAAAATTCTGTCTACCTCCTCCTCCAGAGCTACTTCCACCTACACCGCCACGGTCACCGCCTCCTGAACCTATGGGTCACTTAGTATAAACAGAAAGAGAATACCCTGCACTCCAACCCTCTCTCAAATGGATAATTCTGTTGATCCTCCTGGCAGCCATGCTTTAGATTTAGATTTATGTTCTTCCATAAACTAAAATCAAAGATTCCATCTAGTGCTATTTTATGGCTCAGCTGTATTTTTAATTTGTATGTATTTTATGTTATTTGAAGTTATTTCCCTATCCATATTTGTTTGCAGGGCACTTGTCCTACTCTTACCCCCATTTTACTTCCTTTTGCAGCCCTCTAGCCCTTTCCAGGACTTTTTTAGAGGCATTTTAGTTGCCAAAAGTTCAGGTCCCCATTGACTTCAATGGGGTTCGGGTTCGGGGTCAAGTTCGGGGTCAAGTTCGAGCCCGGACCTGGACTTTTTTCAGAAATTCGGCCGAACCCGCCGAACCCGAACATCCAGGTGTCCGCTCAACTCTACCAGGGAACTCTGGGAAACTGAGTAAACCAGAAGTCATGACCTTCACAGTATTAAAGGGAGGTTGGGACATGGAGTTAAATAGTCCATTCACATGGTGAACAAATTATATGTTTTGCAAGTGTCTCCACTCTGGCTCAAGCAGATTCGGTTGAACTGAATTCTACATAAAAAACTGAATTGCACTGTAGGGTGGGTTTAACTGAAAGACAGTATGGTTCAAATAATGCCCCAAACTAGAACTTTAGTATGGCAGTTGTTGATCCAACATGTATGAGTAACTGCTTCTATAGGGCTTCCCACTGGAGAGTCCAGCAAACAGTCTTTTCAGTGTCTCTCCTTCCATTGTAAGGTATAATTACAGCCATCTTCCAAGCCAACCTCAAAAATAAGTGTACCATAAGGAATACCTCATGCTGTCATAGACTAAATCTCCTTTCCTCAAGTCAGTAGCAGGTGGCTTCCTGTTCTTTGTACTGTTCAGTTAATGAACATGTCTTTAGAGAGCTCTTTGTATTGGCCCTGTTTATATTTATGTAATCTTATGATATCCCCTGATACGTCGCTATGGTGAGTGAAACATTCAAATAGGAAGGTACTGGAAATAACTGTATTTGGGGATAGTAGGATTTATGGTCGTTTGGCCAAACGTTAGTGAATGGGTGTTTTTGTGGAATGAACAGAGGTGAGTTTTTAAGTGCATTTTAAAGATTGAAAATAATGAAGAAAACTGAATGCTCCGCAGAAGTGGGTTCCAGTAATAGGGGTTAGTTCAAGTAAAGTCTTGCAGAAATTATGAGGTTACAGGAGAGCTTTAACACATTCTGGTAACGATCAACACTGATCTACAGGCAAATTCACTACTTCAATGCAGACAAACCTAAAGTATACAAATGAATTATCACATTTATCTTTTATGTTTACATGCTTACTGTACCTTGTTCTTGTAACATGTCACTGTTTTCATTGTGCAAGATGACTTCATATTGTGTTTTCTTTAACCAAGTTTTTGTGTAGCCTTCTTTGGGCATGCTTCTTTACTGGACAGAATAGATGCATTGTCATTTTATAAATGCCCCTATTTAGTGTTATCTGGGTTGGCAACTTTTCTTAAAAAATACCATCCATATTATTGTCTCCATAGATTTAAAATTGACATCAGGCCGATTTTTTGCCCACCATTTTACTTTGAATAATGATAATCTGCAGAGAACAAATGGTGAACAATTCTGGTGACAAGAGGCAATTGTTGAATTAATGTATTTACATTATTACAATAACATTTATTTATATAGCACCAACAATTAACATAGTGCTTGGTGCAGAGTATAGAAGGGAACCACATACTAAATTAGAAAGACTAGAACAGACTGATACATGAGGTAGAGAGCCCAGTTCACAAGTTTACAATCTAGAGGGATTAGGGTACTTGAAAGATATATGGGAGTGAATAGGTCAAAGGCAAGGTGGTGGTAGTAAAAGTAATGTGGATGGTCGGTGCTAGGTGGGCTTGGCTAGAGATTAGGTGCCTGTGTTTTAGCTGGATGAATTATAAATTACCTGATCCTAACAGTGTTTGATCAGGTAGCTAGGTGGGATTAGCTGAAGATTACTTGATAGGTGTTCTAGTGTGATGGGTTTTCAGAGACTTTTTGAAGTTTGAGAAGGAGGGAGAGGTGTGAATCCTCTGCTGAAAGGAGTTCCAAAGAGAGGGGCAGTTCATAAAAAAAGGAGATAGTGTGAAGAAGTTATGAGGTTGTAGGAGAGCGTTAGGCTATTTGAGGACTGCAGAGGTCATGCAGGGATGTATTAACAAATTTTTGCTTTATCTCAATAATAATACATATAATCTGAGATTTACTCACAATAGTTCGCCTATATCAGTATAATTTTTGGATCTGGAGATCTATATTAAAGATGGCTACATTCAGATCAAAACTTTTAAAAAATCCGTTGATTGCAATGGCTATATACCCTCAGATAGTTTCCACCATACTCCATGGTTAAATAATATACCTTATGGGCAGTTTAGGAGAATCAAAAGAAACTGCTCTGAGGAAACAGTTTTTTCTGAACAACTAGCCGAAATGGAACAACAATTCTCAGATAAGGGGTTCAATTACTATCTACTTAAGTCTGCCCGCGACAGAGTTTGCAAACTGTCACGTCAAGATATTTTGGCTGTTCAGCATAAATCTAATGTCAATGAACAACTCAGTAATAATATTCTGTTTATTACTGAATATAGTGATCAGGCCCTTTGTAATCAAAAACATTATTAAGAAATATTGGAATGTCCTCAAGGGGGATCCTGTCCTTAGAGATATTATCACCCCAAGCCCAAGGGTGATATTCTCTAGGGCACCCAATTTACAATTACTGTTAGCACCTACAGACAATAACTCGATTAAAATACAAACGAATATGTTTAATCTCCCTCCCGACTTTTATAAATGTGCCCGTTGTATGGGCTGTATAAACAACCCAAGCATACCGAGACATAAGGCTACTTTTATAAATATGTCGAACCAGGATGTGTTTAACATCAAACAAGTCATAACCTGTAAGACTAAAGGAGTCATCTACAGTGTTAGATGCCCATGTTCCAAATTATATGTAGGTAGAACATCAAGAACTCTTAGTATAAGAATATCGGAACATCTAAGAAATATCAATAGAGGGCTCACAACCAATAGCCTTTCCAACCACTTTCTTACCTGTCATAGAAGAGGTCCGACTGGCCTATCTTTTTTGGCGATTGAACCAGTCAAAAATAATTGGAGAGGAGGCAGTTACGGTGACCAACTTGACAGATATGAGGCCAGATGGATTTATAAGTTAGACACAATATACCCAAGTGGTCTTAATTTAGATTTTGAGCTGAAGGCTTTTACCAAAAAGTCCTGAGAAACATTTCTACATGTACAATCGTCCCCTATTTCCCCCTTCTTTGGGATTGTCTCATTGTCTCAGTTTCTTGCAGATGAACGTAGAGACGGCACTCAAGGAGTCGATAGATGCAAAAAGTAGTCTATTTAATAATGCAAAAAAATGAAAAAATGAAAACAGCACAGCAAACTCTGGACAGAAAGTGACAAAAAGGTAATGAAATCGCTTGACGCGTTTTGCGCTATACAGCGCTTAATCATAAGCTCAGTTTCTCCTGATAAACAGGTCTTTTTTGATGTAATACTTTTTATATATTAGTATGATTCATATTATTTATGTGTTTATAAGCATATATGCGCTAATTGGTTAATTATGTTACAATGTATATATGTATTATTTATGTGTAATCCTTATATTAAAATTCATAATTATTGTTTTTTTAATCAAAACCCTTCCTTAAAATTGTCTATTATGCTTGCATTCTAATTATATACACCAAACAAAAAGGCGTCTCGATTTACTTATAAAGCACTTTTCACATAAGTCACTTTATTATTTATCAAATCTAATAATAGTTGCACCCATAATTATATATTCTATGTGCAATTTTTATATAAATATTTTGAATCAACTTCAAACTCCTAATTAGCCTATTAAGCTTGTTGTTTAATTATATGCACCATGCAAATAGAACAATTATTGTTGTTGTAAAGTCACTTTATACATTCTCTTCACTAGTCACTTTATTATTCATTTACTCTAAATGCAGTTGTATTTACAATTGTGCACTTATTATTATCGTTGTCATATCCAGTGTATATTTTATTATGTATTTGCAATATTATTTTGTTATCATTTTTTTAGTGAAATATTGTTAAAGTGAATCGCTTTTGGATAAATTCTTAACAAGGTTTTTTTTCCCATTACAACAATCATTGGTGACAGCTGCATGAAGTTCTATTTAAACATGCTCCTGATGCACGTCCTCACTGCTCGTGAGGAAGTGACGTTGTCGGTCACGAAACGCGTAGAGTTCTTTATTCAAAGCGAAACTACAACTCCCGACTTACCTTTCACTTATTTACGGATATGGAGACTATCTTGCCGGCTGTACCATCCTAGAGTTCTCACCCGTATCATGGACTAAGTCTCATGTTGAAAGTTTGTTCCAAGATTCGATACCTTTGATCTTTGTCAGTTATGTTTTTAAATCTTGTAAGTAGATTTTAAAGCGCAAATAAATCTATATTTTATACAATCTACACTATTTGGTTCTGCCTTTCTTTTACAGATTGCAAGAAGATTTCTGTGCTTTACCGGCTTGATCATCCTGCTTTGGCTGCATTTACATCATTTTATATTTATAATTTTTTTTTTTACATTTAATTTTTTTTTCAATTTTATATATACTTGTTTTTTATGTGCATTTCCTTTTATATATTTCATGTTTCTAATTAACCCATTGCCTGACTGCATCACTTTCTAATCAATTTGCTATCTAAACTGATTTCATTTGCAATATTGTTTTTGCATGTGCTGCAATTTTTGTTTACTATTGCTTATATTTTTCGTTACATTTTGCTTTGCTCTTTTTTTGTGTGTTAGCTTGGGAGTGTGATTTTGTGCATACTAGGTTTATCCTAGTTATTCACTATTTGGTTTGCTTATTAGGTATTGTGTAGTATACCTATACTCACTCCTGCCCACTTAAGATCTAATTTTCACTCTCAGCTTGAGACTTTTCCTTTTTTTAGGTGAGGTCTCTTCCTTTTTCATGTATTGGTTAACCCTTAAGGACAGACCTTTTAAACATTCTGGACAACAGCTATGTCTGTGCTGTTTGTGTTTAGCTGTATTTTCTTCTTTGTCATTTGCTGTACCCACACAAATTATATATATCTTTATCAGGACAAGATAATTTTGATCATAGCCTATAATATACTATAAAAATAACACATTTTCGGATTTTTCTTTGAAAAATCTTTTAGTCATCTACAAAAGATAATTAAAAAAAACCATGCTAAATAAATTCTACTATTTGTCCTGAGTATAGGGATACCACCCATGCATAAGTTTGTTGGGTTGTTTGAGTGCTAAAAGTTCACATTTGGGAGGTGCACTTTTTGGTTTTCCAACTTGGAATTTTGACATGCAGAAAACCTGCACCCATGTGCCATTTGGGACATTTTTTAAGCCAGTGTATTTTACCCCATCAAACCATATCGTATTTTCCGGCGTATAAGACGACTGGGCGTATAAGACGACCCCCCAACTAAGTCGTCTTATAAGCCGAAAAAATTGCATCTATATTTTAACCTTTTAGGTGAAAATAAAGAGTTTCCCACCCTCCTCCCCCCTTCCCCAATCCTCAATCCCCAGTACTTACCTATTTTCTGTTCTGTCTCCCGCTGTTAAGCCGGTCCGTGGCTGTGAGGGAAGCATTGTGAGCTCCCCTCAGGCCGCGCGGACAATAAAGTTTTGTTTAAAAAAAAAGTTTAAACAGACTTTATTGAAGCCGTGCGGCCTGAGGGGAGCTCACAACGCTTCCCTCATAGCCACGGACCGGCTTAACAGCGGGAGACAGAACAGAAAATAGGTAAGTACTGGGGATTGAGGATTGGGGAAGGGGGGAGGAGGGTGGGACCGGCTTAACAGCGCGAGTGGAGACAGAGCAGAAAATAGGTGAGTAAATCCCAGTACCCGGCGTATAAGACGACCCCCCAACTTTTGAGAAGATTTTCAGGGGTTAAAAAGTCGTCTTATACGCCGGAAAATACGGTATGTAATTTTTTTTTATTATTAAAATACAAAAACAAACGTTAACTGTGTATTACATATAACTATACACAAGACATACGACAAAGAGTTTTATTTACAATATATATCTACTCAAGGCGTGTCTAACATTTACTTGATATCTTTGTATCCGCGAGGCGAAACATACAGCAACAGTACTACTTTTTTATATAAATATTAGAAAATATAGAAACATAGAATGTGTTGGCAAATAAGAACCATTCGGTCCATCTAGTCTGGCCAATTTTCTAAATACTTTTATTAGTCCCCAGTTGCCAATCTTATATCTAGGATAGCCTTGTGCCTATCCCATGCATTCTTAAAACTCTCGACTGTCTTTACCTCTGTCACTTCTGCTGCCATCAAAAAAATCAAAAATATTAGTTTGGCATGATCTCCCTGAAGTAAACCCATATTGTCTCTGATCTTGAAATCCATGTGATCCTATTCTTTAACAAGGTTTCCATTATTTTCTCCACTACTGAAGTAAGACTTACTGGTCCATAGTTGCCGACTCTTCCTTTTCTTGTGAATGAACACTACTCTCATTAACAATGATTGGTTAAATAAATCTGTTAATGGTTTTGCTAGTACACCACTAAGTTCTTTTAATAAATTTGGATGGATCAAATCAGGGTCCATCAACTTATTTGCCTTTACTTTAGCCAGCTGAAGTAAAACCTCTTCCTCTGTAAACTTACATGCATCAAAAGACTCATTAGTCTTTTTCCCTAAGTGAGGTCCTTTACTCTCATTTTCATATGTAAAAACTGAAAAAAAAAATCATTAAGGCAGTCTGCTTGGCCTTTATCCTCTTCTACATAGCATCTTTATTTTATTTCTAATCCAGCTAATCCTTGTTTTACTTTTCTTTTCTCATTTATGTATCTAAAAAATGTTTTATCCCCCCTTTTCACTGACTGGGCTATTTTCTTCTCTTCTGCATGTGCTTTGGAAGCTTGCTTTGCCTCTTTCTGCCTACTCTTGTAGATCTTTCTATCTTCCTCAGTCTGAGTTTTTTTTATAAGTTGTTTTTTCTAAAATCTAAAACTTTTGTTTTTGTGTGGTGGGACTCTGTCACTATTCTAATATTAAACCACACTGACTGGTGATCACTAGAACCTAAACTTTCACCTACAGTAATATCTGATAACAAATCTCCATTTGTGAACAGTAAATCTAATATAGCCAGCTTTCGAGTTGGCTCCTCAACTGCTTGCTTTAGAGATAGTCCCAGTAGGGAGTTTAGGATATGCATTCTCCTGGCACAAGTAGCTATTTTTGATTTCCAGTTCACATCAGGAAGGTTAAAGTCACCCATGATGACAATTACCCCTTCATTGTCATTTTAGTTCTTCAACTAGTAAATTATCTAACTCCTCTATTTGTCCAGGGGGCCTATAAATTACACTTACCCGACTTACCGTATGATTACCAAATTCAAACATAACCCAAACTGCCTCTAGGTTTGCCTCACTAAATTGTAGTACATTAGATTTTAAGCTATCCTTCACCGTATGATTACCAAATTCTAACATAACCCAAACTGACTCTAGGTTTGCCTCACTAAATTGCAGTACATTAGATTTTAAGCTATCCTTCACATATAGGGCCAACCCTCCCCCTTTCTTGCCTTCTCTGTCTTTTTTATATAAATAGTACCTTGGTCCCAGTCATGTTTTTCCTTATACCATGTCTCAGTAACAGCCACTAAATCTACATTCTCAGTTGCCAATAATGCCACAAGTTCTTGGATTTTATTCCCTAAACTGTGAGCATTTGTAAACATCATTTTTTAGCACACTTAGTACAAGCACCTTCTGTCCCTGTTTTGGGGGGCAATTGGATTGATGTTTTATCACCATTTTGCACCCCTCTTTTAGTTTAAAAACCTCATGGCAAAACCTCTGAACTGCTCACTGAGAACATTTGTTCCCTTTTGAGAAAGATGTAAACCATCTTTTATGTACAGTTCATTTCTATCGCAAAGAAAAATACTTTGAGAAACAAATCAAAATCCTTGCTCCCGACACCATTCCCCAAGCCACTAAAGTCCCTAATACTCATCCGTCTATCATTCTGAATGTTATGCACAGGCAGAACTTCAGAAAATGACAACCTGCAGTTGTGAACACAAAAAAACTTCCTTCACCTCTGAAACCTCATTGCAAGCCAAATCATTTGACCCTAGATGAACCAGTACATCAAATTCTCCTTTCTGATTTACTTGCTTAACAATATTAGAAATAAGCCTTTTGTCTCTACAGTAGCTCCAGGAAGACATCTCACTAAGCCACTACTGTCCAACTCCACACCTCTTATGATAGAATCACTTAACAACAACTGCTTTCTCCACTGCACTCTGAAAGTGCTGAAAATGAATTATAAATAGCCACAGACTGTGGGACATGCCTTTTATCCACAACTCTATGTCTACCAGATTCAACAGTAACAGGTGTATTGATGTAAGGGTTCTATATGAGGCTCTTCTTCTATCTTATTTTGCTCTATATTACTTCAAGCCAGTTTTTCCAGAGATTAATATTTGGACCAAAAAACATGTTTCCCTAAGAATCCCCATATCCATCCTTATGTGCGTACTACTTGATTTTTTATTTGGAGCCAGGAGGGAATATTTGGGGTTTTCAATAATCGTGCTATCGCCAGTTTGTTGCTAATCAGTATATGTATGATTAAGGTTGTCTTGTTGGGTCGCATTTGAGGCCATCCCAAGTGCAAAAGTAGTGTGCCTGGGGTTTGTTCTAATTTACGACCAGTCATTCTTTCGATTTTACCCCCCAGATCTGACCCCCATGCCCTCACACCACTACAGGACCACCAGATGTGTACCTATTAGAAGGGGTATTAGGATAAATTTCCGAAAGTCTGCTTGGAACATAATACCATCTTTGCATGACTTTAAAATGGGCTTCAGATAGGTAGAGGCAGTGGACCATACAGCTGACCGTGCAGAAAGATTTTGTCCATTTCCGTTGTTTTTTCTATATTATAAGAAATCCCTTTTAAGTGTAGGTTCTGTAATAATTTATTTTGAATCTTCATCTTCTTTTTTATTATTCTCCATGTGATCAGGATGTTGGCAGTTATCAAGGTGATTTCTGATCTCTGAATTTTTTTCAAGCTTAACTGTCCAGATTAATTCTCTTAAATCTTACACTCCCATCCTATACGTTTCTATCTCCATCCATGCCTCAAGTTATCCCTTTTTCTAATAGAGTTAATTGCATGAAGGGCCATTACCAATTTGTGTACCTCAAAAATGTCCGGAGCCCACAGGCCTCCCTGTTTGTATTTCATTTTTAAGATTTCTTTATTCATTCTGGGTCTTTTTCCTTTTCAAAAAAATTTGGAGAAAGCCACCTGTTTCTTCATCAGCCATGCATTGGGAATCCTTATCAGAAACATTCGTATGAGATAGTTAAACTTCGGCATAATATAGGCTCTTAATACGTTAATTCATCCCAGTCAAAAGATTTCTGCGTTCTTAAGGTTTTTAGTTGTTTATTTAGCTGTTTTATAAAGGGCAGTACATTGGCTTCATGAATAATTATCCCTTATTTCCCTCTTGTCTATTTCTGACAGGTTTTTAGCCAATTATACTGATTTGTCCACATTCAACTTATAGTTTGAATAGTTTTTAAATTACTTTTACTACTTTCAGCGACGACACAGGGTTTTCCAGAAGTATCAGAGTGTCGTCTGCGTGCAGAATCACTTTGTGCTCCCCCTGGATACCTTAATCCCTTTATATTATTATTTTGTTGAATATCTTCTGCCATGGGCTCTATTGTGATCAGGTAGAGCAGTTGTGATAAGGGACAACTCTGTCAGGTTCCTCAGTCTAGACCCATACCAACTGTCCGGGCTTTTGTCATCATATAGAGGGCTACTATAGTGTCCCATATCCAACCTATGAGCCCATATGGCCCTAATACATGGCCCAGGAAAGCCCACCCCACCCTGCCGAATGCTTTCTCAGCATCCAATGACTCGTGCACAGAGTCCAGCACATCCAGCGCTCTTCTCACGCAATTCACCATTAATCTAGCTGTGATAAATCCTACTTGGTCCGGATGGATAATCCCCTTGAGGACCACTTACACTCTCTTAGCCAGTACACTAGCGTAAATCTTTGTATCTACATTTAATTATGAGATAGGTCTATAATTGGATACACAATCTGGAGATTTTCCTGGTTTTAATATCAATATAATATTTGCATTGAGCATTTCTTCTTGTATAGATTTTTGCCTAACCATTGAGTTAAATGCATTTGTCATGTGAGGTGCCAGGTCATCCAGAAATGTACAGTAGAATGGGTAGACCAGGGGTCTTGTTTTTTCTTAAATTGTTTATAGTGAGTACTTATCCAAGTTAATTGTTCTGGGGACTTTTTTGGGGACATTCTCTTACTAAAGAATGTGTCTGGATTCTCAGAGTTCACTGGGATATTGCATAGATTATGATAGAATTTGTTAAATGCTTTCCCTATTATTTCTGGGGAGAACTGTTACCCCTCTTCCATTATTATCTTATGGACAAAATTATCTTTTTCCCTTTACTTTGTTAGTAAGTAATTTCTCGGCTCAATTTCCCTGATAGCACCATTTGTTTTTGAGAAATTCTAAATTCTTTACGGCTTCTGAATAATTAATTAATTTGCTGTTGTAATTCTCCTATCTTGTTAGCTCTCTGATTAGTTGGGATATTTTTTTTTATTTCTTATTGAATACTCACATTTTTATCAAATGTCTCCTTACGAATGATTTATAGGTACACCAGACCATTAGGGCTGAAACTTCGTTATTATTATTTTCTCTAAAGAAAAGTGCTGTCATTTTAAAAAATGTTTCTAAATCATGTGGATTTTTTCATAATGCGTCGTTCAGCTTTTAGCTTGGTCTACTACCCTTCAGGTCTCTATCTTTCAGATCCATACAGAGGGCATTGTGGTCAGACCATGTAGTCTCTCTGATTCTTCACCCTGTTTAAATGTAATCAGTTCCCCATCAAAAAAACTATTCTTGAGTATGGTGCATATGTTTTGGAGTAATAGGTAATTTCTTTTTCTTGGGGTGAAATGTATGCCATATATCATATTTAACAGATTGGCCCTTTTAATAATTGAAGCTAATATTTCAGATATTCTTTGCCTTCTTATCTTGGATTATGTTTTTTAGAGATAGTCTGCCTATATTACCTTCTAGGATGCAATAAAAATCGCCACCTATTAGGACTTAATCGTTTTTGATTTTATTTAACTTTTAAATTGTCTGCTGGGTAAATGTTAAAGTTGTGGTGTTCGGGGCATACATATTGGCTATAGTCAACAATTCTTCCTGGATCATGCATACCAGTATTATAAATTTGCCCTCTATATTAACTCCTGAAATTCTATTTGAAAATCCAGATCCCTAGACCCTAACACTGCTACTCTTTCTTTCTTCCTGGGCATATATGCAGTCAGCACTGTTCCAAAATTATTAGGTACCCATCTTCCGTCATCCTGTAGAAGTATGATTTGGGCCTTTGTTTTTTTAGGTCCTTAAATACTACAGATCTTTTAATAGGAATATTTAATCCCTGGGTGTTGACTGATAAAATCCTAACACCACCCCGACCCAGAGGAGCATGGGGGTTTCAACAGGGGTCAGGGCCCAGAGGCGCCATAAGGGTAATTCACCGAGACAGGAGTAGAGGGTTAGGGGCAGCAGAGCCGCCGTCGGCTGCAGCAGCGTGGGTTGCATCTAGCGCAGGGAGTGGAAAAGGCGTGATGGAAAAAGGTGACATGGGGGAGGTCGCGGGAACAACAGAGGTGGTTGAGGAGGCATCAGGAAAGGACGGTGGAGAGGAATTGCATGAAGGGATACCAGATGCGGCCGTTTATAATTCATATCTGTCATATTCGAGCCTCTTGGGGGCGCATTTAAAAATAGAGACGAAAGGAAAAATTTGGAAGGGGGAATATTTGGAGTTGTTTTCTTTGCTTCCTCTGGAGGAGTCGGTCGACTTGAAGGAGGATGTGAAAAAATAGGACAGGGCAAAGAAGGAGGAGGAAGAGAGAAAGAAGAGATACAGGAAGCTTCCCAAGACCTTTGGGAATTGGTTGAGGACCTTCTGTAGTGTTGTGGGTCAGAGGGCGCCGGTGAAGTGTTCGGCGCTGTTTTCATACTTGAACGGGATTTGGGATGCATACAGGGTGTATGGAGGACTGGCGTGGTGGCGGTATGACGAACAGTTTCGTCAGCGCCTGGCTGCCAATCCCACGATGAGGTGGGATCAAATGGACATCACATTTTGGCTTAAACTTATGTTGGCGCAAAAATCGGCGCCCTTTCAGGGAGGGGCCGGTGCGGGAACATCAAGTTCTTCACCGGCCTCTGGAAAAAAGGGTTGCTGCTGGCTGTTTAACGACAGTGCAAATGGGGCAGTTCATGCCGTTTCCGGCATGAGTGCACCGGATGTGGGTGTAGCCATAGCTACTCAAAGTGTTTCAAGAAAGGAAAGTCTGGAGGAGCAACCGGGACATTGGGGGCAAAAGGGGAACTCTCCAGTGAGCAGAAGCGCGATGCTGCAGTGGCTAAAATGCTACGGTAAGCAAGAAGACGAGTGGTTCCTGGATGAGGGGTTTGACAAAGGGTTTCATATTCCTTTCGTGCCCAAAGGTGCGGTAGTGTCAAGCCGAAATCCTAAGTCGGTACAATCCTTTCCAGAGGTTGTAGGGGAAAAGTTGATGAAAGAGGTGAACTTAGGGAGGATGGCGGGAGTGGAAGTCGTCACCCTTAATGCGCAACCTGGCCTTCCTGGGATTATTTCCGTTGGTGGTGGCACTTTCCCTGTGGGGATGGTCCATGAGGGATAGACGAGTTGTCTTCTATTCAGACAACCTGGCTGTGGTATACTCTGTTAATAAGATCTCCGCATCTTCACCTGCCGTGGTCAAGCTTCTGAGGTACTTCGTATTGCTGTGCATGGAGCTTAATGTGTCATTTAGGGCAAAACATGTTCCGGGTTACCAGAATGTCATTATGGACTCTCTCTCTCACTTACAGTGGGACAGATTCAGGCAGGCGGTGCCAGGGGCAGAGGCCGAGGGTTACCCATGCCCGGAGGTAGTGTGGAAGCTCTGGAACGAGTGTTGCAGGGATGGGTGAAGTCGTCATTGGCCCCTGCTACGTGGATGGCTTATAATAGGGTATGGCAGGAGTGGGACGATTTGGCTGTTGGGCAGGGAGGGATGCATTAGAGGAGAATCAGTTGGACATATTATTTTGGTTTTTATTCCGGTTAGCGTCGGGAGGGACTTCCTCTGCTCAGCTGAGCGCAAAGCTGGCTGCACTGACGTTTAGGTTCAAATTAAGGGGGCAAGAGGATATCACGAAACACTTCGTGACCTGTCAGGCTATGAAGGGCTTAAAGAGGGGCAAGGCGGTTCAGGATCACCATTGCCCAGTGTCCATGGGAGTCTTATGTAGGGTGATAGGAGTCCTAGGTGATGTTTGCTCTTCGGAGTTTGAATCATTGCTTTTCAGGGCTGCCTTTTCATTAACTTTCTTTGGAGCCTTTCGGATATCAAAGCTGGTCAGCAGCTCGCGTCAAGTGGCAGGGGCCTTCGGTTTTGTGATGTTTCCTGCACAGCAGATCAAGTAATAGTGTTATTACGCTCATCCAAAACAGATCAATCGTGGAGGAGGGACCCGAGTGGTATTATATGGGGTACAGGGCAGTGTGGCCTGCCCGGTGGTATGCCTGCAGGGATACTTGTTGGTTAGGCCTGCAGAAGGAGGTTCCCTACTGGTACACAGGAGTGGAAGGTCAATTTCCATGTTCCAATTTCTGAGGGTGTTCAGGTTGCGGTTGATTAAGTTGTGTTTGCCGGAAAAGGAGTACGGCACTCACTCCTTTCGGATAGGGGCGGCCACGGAGGCGGCGCGGTTAGGTTTAGGTGACGATGTGGTTAAGCGCATTGGTAGGTGGGAATCTAACAGGTTTAGAACTTATGTGAGGCCTCATCGGATGCTGTAAAAATCGGGTGATGTGAGCAACATGTTAGTTCCCTTCCCTCTCCTTTTCCTCTCCCTTCCTTTTTGTTTGAAGGGTCCATCTACGTGGTGTGGATAATTGGCCACTCTTACGTGTTCTGGGCTAGACGGAGGGCCGCAGTTAGGCCATTGGGCCTACGGCTGGGCTTTCCTGCCGAATTACTTCAGGTGAAGTGGTTCGGGGCCCTGGGTATGCGTTGGACGGGGGTCTTACCCGTGCTGCTGCGCTTCATTGACCGAGGGGTGCTGCCTAATGTCATAGTGATACATGCCGGGGGAAACGTTTTAGGGTTGGTGTCACAGAGGGAGTTGGTCCAGATCATACAGAAGGATGTTACCCACATTCTATCACGGGTTCCTGGGGTTAAAATTGTATGGTCAGAAATGGTACCAAGAGACCAATGGAGGTATGCAAGAGATTTTGGGGCAATGGAGTGCAGCAGGGGGGAGATTAATAAACTAATGTCGATTTTTGTACGGAAACAAAAAGGAGTGGTGGTCAGACATCGCACTTTGGAAGGAGATAGGAAAGGCTTGATAGCCAAGGATGGGGTGTATTTGTCTGACCTTGGTTGGGATGTTTTCCTGTTGGGAATTCAGGAAGGGGTAGAAAAGGCTCTCTTTTTATTGGATGGGGTAGCCCTTCTGTAGTGAGGAGTCACTCAGAAGGGCTTTGGCGGTTACTTGCTCCTAAGGGGGGGTCTATGGCTGGAATATCGGGAGTCAGCCATAGTTCAAATGGATTACGGGAGAGGTTCGGAGCTAAGTTGGAGCTCTTAGGATGTTGGTGTGCTGGGCAGAAGGTCTGCCTGGCAGTGGATTCAATGGACGGTGGACCCCTGGGGATCAAGTTGGTGTGGAACATGTTCCTTGTTATGTTAACTATGTTAATAAAGTTAATGGTCAATTATGTTAATTTTGAGGTTCATGTCATTTATGACATATGTGTGAATATGTGGGTTTGTCATTGCCTAATTTGTATATTTATATGTATTTATTACCATGTGGTATGTTAAGGTTGGAGGCAATGACATATGTTATAAATAAAATGGCTGTGGCCTTTTCTACCCACTACGTCCATGCCATGTGTCTCTATTTTATGGTAAAGATACAGCCTGGTAGTCGAGGCTACAACTGTCATGTAATTCTCTGCTGTTGATTTTTTAATGAATCGTGCATGTCATTTGTTGTAAATTCTAGGCTGTCAAACTTTTATTCCAAGGTTTACATTCGTAAGCCAAGCTGTGATATGTCTTTTTTAAGGTCTTTACTATTTTTTATTATTTCCTGTTTTATTTGTTCCGATTGGACAACTAAGCATCTGTTTCTCTTTGGGGGTCTTTCTCATTTTCTTTGTTTTTTTGCACTTGACTCTTTATGTGATGGACTGGCTATGCTTAAATCAGTTGTGCTTCTATCTATCTGGGATACGAAGAGGTTAGATAAACTCTTTTCATATTTTTGTTCTCTCCTCATCATTTTTTTCACCTTATCTTTCTCTGTCAGGTGTCTCTTTTCCTGGCCTTTTTTTTTGGCCATTTTCTTTTCCTCTCTCTCTTCTTCTTCTCTACTTCCCTCCTTTCTGCTGCTTTGTTCTTATTCTTTCCTTGCTCTCACCGCTCTTTCTTCCATTCTTGTTTGGTTAAACTTTTTTCCCTTTGCTCAGATTTATCAGGAAGTATCAGGATAGATTTCAAAATTATGGGGGGGGGGGGGGGGGCAGAGGGAGGGAGTTACAGTTGGTGGTGGGGTTGCCAACTTGAGGAGGTTCTGGGGTTTGTCTTTGGTCTTTTATAATTTCACTCTTGAGTAGTAGTCTCAAGATAGGAAGTACTTTACATTTTTTTTAGCGCCTTCAGTTATCTTATATTTCCCTCTCTGTGCTTTGTCATGCTAATTTTTGTGATGTAAATATCATAGCAAATCATTTCAGTTAATAGATCGCAATATTTGGAATGTATCACTTTACTTCTTGCTCCCTTCTTTTCTTTTCTCCTTCCTTCATTTTCCCTTCTTCCCTAGGTTCTAATTGTATGGCAAGACAGGAGGCTACATATTTGCATAATCCTTCTTTACTGAAACCTCCAGCAGCAAAAGAGTAAACAGAGTTGTAAAGATTCAACCAATAGAAACAAACACAGGATGCATATATAAACCCCCTTAGACACTTCCTTCTTTCTTTGCTGCTGCCTCCGGGTGAGAACCTTCCACACTAGAGTGTTTCTCACTATACAGTTTATTTAATCTATACTTCAGATTGTTTTATTACTGTGTATTGCGTTTTTTGTCCCTTTATTGTGTTTTCCTTCTCAGGTTATTCCTTAGTTTTAGGGATTTACACCTCTAATGGAGTTCTCTTTTTCTACCATTAGCGGCAATACTACTTTCCACACACACCTCACCATTTTATGTTTTTTTTCTCTAATGTGTGGCTTATTCAGCCCCTCTCTTGGTGCTTGCACTGCCAGGTTAGGCCCTGTTTTTGGCCTACATACATATATATTGCGTTATTATTGGTGAAAGCAAACATACCACAAACTGTTCCATGCAAGGGGGGAGCCCCCTCTTTCTGACACCTACTGACCTGAGAGTCTACCACATCCCACACATATTTGATAAACCAGGTTATAAAGGGATATTTACTTCAGGGATCTAGCCCCCATATATTATTCTTGGCAGTTTCCCCCTGACAATTTTTAACCCCTCCAGGTTTATTTTGCTTGCTGCAGCAGCATGTATGCTGCTTCATGTTTAAAGTGATATAACCCCCTCTGGGGTTTGTGTTAACCTGCTTGGGTGCAAATGTTTTCCAATAGGGTGACCCCTAGTCAGTGTCTGATAATGGTGTTTTCATACCAGCTTACAAAAAAACCATTTTTACTAATTATAACTGTACCCCCTCTCTTTGTAGGTCGGCTTCTCTATAAGGTGGCATCAAATATATAAATATAATATGCCATAATATTGCCGCCAACTTTATTAGGGTGAGAAGCGCAGACAGTTTTTGTTTTTTGTATACATTGTACAGCCAATAACCCTGTATTTGCAGCATGCTCACACCTGTATGGTAAGCATAATTTGTACATTTATATTTGAGCCTGTAACTAGCCTAGTGCACCATCATGTTTCTTTTCTCTATAAGCTGCTGAACCCATCTGTGGGTGAACCCCCACTAGGAAATTAGGTGAACCACATTAAATTTCACTTTTATTAAATATAGCTCCCCATTACATCTTTCAGATATCATTAATGAAAGAGTTACCACTTGTCATAGAAAGTGATATGGATAACCCATGTGTGGGGCCCTTTAGGCATGGCTCCAGTCGACCTTGGCTGCATCTTTGCCAGCAGCCCTGGCCATTCTGCAACAAACCAACCCCCAACATTACTCAGGACGCCCCTGAAGCTCCTTCACTTTCATGGGTCAGATCTGAGGACTCGTACCATTGTGATGATCTTACCCCCTCTAATAAGAGGTCCTGGTTGAACTCTCTTCAACAAGAAAAGGGCAAGGCACCCCTAAAGAAAAAGTTTAAGTGCTCCCCACTTGGTTACACTGAATACTACATCTGAACAGGCAGATGTGCCTTCTGGGGATGAGAAATGTAAAACCCTTGATGAATATCTGGCTCGTTCCTCTAAGCAGGGCTCTCCTATGAGACACTCATCTACAGAACTACCCAGCTCACAATATATAAGGGAATCATTCCTGGATGTTTAGATACCACAACAAATGCCTCTCCCAACAAGGCCAGGAGTCCCTATGTCTAAAGGGATTGGCCTAACAGCCTTTTTCCCAGTGTATTGGGTGACCCCCACTGATATCTCGGGTTACCCCCGATATGTACATGCACCCCAACAGATGCCTCTCACAATAAGGCCAGGGGTGACCCCCCTATGAATAAAGGGATTGGCCTAACAGCCTTTATCCCAGTGTGGTGGGTGACCCTCACTGACACCTCGGGTGACCCCCAATTTATATACAGGCAATAAAACATATGCCTCTCACAACAAAGCCAGGGGTGATCCCCCTATGATTAAAGGGATTGGCCTAACAGCCTTTATCCCAGTGCTGTGGATGACCCCCACTGACAAGTCAGGTGACCCCTGATTTATATACAGGCACAACAACATATGCCTTTCACAACAAGAAAAGGGGTGTTCCCCCTCTGATTAAAGGGATTGGCTTAGCAGCCTTTATACCAGTGCTATGGGTGGCCCCCACTGACACCTCGGGTAACCCCTGATATATACAGGCACCACAACATATACTTCTCTTGTGCCTTGAAGAAATGGCATGGCACTGAGACAGTTTGACAGATTAGACTTATGTTCCCACAGGGCTTTACTCTTGGCTGCGCTCTGTTCTGGCTGACATCCTCACCTATGCACTGGCTGCTCTACATCAGTCCCAGCCAACCCAGGCATTCTCATCCCCAAACTCTCTGATGGCAGAGATGCTTCTGAATCCAGGGCTCTCAATGATCCTTTAGACCCAGAGATTCACTGAATGAAACTCCAAGGGCAGGATGCCTGTAAAAAAAGGCCAAGAGTGGCCCACTGGTGGCCCTTCATGACCCCACTTCAACAAAGGGTTCAGAAGTTGTAGTAAAGGAGTACTAAGCAGGGATCTATAGACCAGGATCCCCTAGGTTTCCACTTCTTGCTGATCTTGACTTCTTGCCCTGCTCCATGACTCCCTCATAGGCTACTCTAAACCTGGCACACCCATGGAGATTCTGGATGCCATCGGTATCCCTCTTTTTGATACTTCGCCATCACAGGCCCTTAGAGTGGTGTCCTAGCTAGCATCCCCTGGAAAAGGAGATACGCCAGAAGCTCAAGGCGGAGTTCCTTGTCCTACTATACTGTACAAAGTTGCTAACACCTCCGTTTGACTAGACCTTTGTAATTTTCATGCCCAAGAATGTAAAAGTCCTAGCAAAGGGCTGGAACAGGGCCTTAGCATCTTGCAAGACAAACTGCTTGATGTCTTGGCCACCATCACAATTGTTCCTCATTACAGAAAAAGCTTTGACAGAGGGCACCACTCTGGATACACAGCTGTCCTGGGAATGGGAGCAACAAGCCATGTGTCTCCTAGGCAATGCGTACGTGGCTATGTTAGCAGAACAGCACAAAGCCACCGTTTACAAATTGGATGTCAAGCTGGCATGAACTGGCCCCCAAGGATCTCGGCCCAAAGGTGGGACATATCCTGGGACTTTTAAGTATAAAACCATATTGTGCAGGGATAGGTTCCTCAACTAAATAAATCAACATGTCAACTGTTACGGTTACTCCCAGGCTAGCTGGAAGCTGGACCGCTAGAAAGTCCGGATCCCAGTTTAGAGAGAGAGAGAAGCCACTCTGTCTCGATATCCAGACGTATCCTGTAAGTGTAGATCAATCCCACTAGCTATTTTACAGCTAGGATACTCTTTCCCCACAAAACGAGTCAAGGCTGTGATTTGAAAGTCAAACAAGAACTCCTTTAATGGCACACAGGGATCGGTATTTATACTAAATCTCAGGTCCAGGGACAGCCCCCTCTGGACCTGATGGGATACAGGGATAACATAATGCATCAACCAATGAGAGTACAGTGTATCATTTGAATTTGATACCTCCCAGCTTGGAGATAATGAACCCAACGGCTACAGTAATAGGATTATCTCCAAGCGCCCAAACCCCCCCCCCCCCCGCCGTTTATTTTCCAAACAGAAAACACATTAAAAGTATATAACTTTAACAGCCTCATAGATACTTCGGCACATGCCAGGAGCGGGGTGTTCGGTTGTTCATTTGACGAACCAGGGTATTTGTAATCCATTCGGGAAAAAGATGCGATATTCCCGTATCGAAGCCAGAGTATCATAACATGGTCAACAGAATCCAGGGTAAATAACAGTTTTGTAACAGTGCTCCCTTTTTGTGGAACACTCTGGCAGACACTGTCTGACCCCTCTTCGGGGCAGACTAAGGCTGTCCAGACTGCTGGTTATGCCGGGCTGAGGTCTGTTTGTCTGGACAACCCGTCGGCGTTGCCATTCTGTTTCCCAGGTCTGTAGGTAATGGTGAAGTTAAAGGGTTGCAACGATAAACTCCACCGTCAAAGTCTGCCATGTAACCAGAGTGAACTCTTGTCCATACAAATAAGGAGTCAATTTCTTTAGTGCCCACACCAAAGCCAAACACTCTTTTTCTACCGCTGCATAGCTGACTTCGCGTGGCAGGAGCTTACGGCTGATGTAGGCAACTGGGTGCTCCCCTCCATCTTCGCCTACTTGGCTGAGGACAGCTCCCAGCCCGAACATGGAAGCGTCTGTATGGGCAATGAAACGTTTGTTAAGGGCTGGGGCCGCCAAGACAGGAGCGTTAACAAGAGCATTTTTGAGAGCCTGAAACGCCGTTTCACAGTGAGGAGACCACAGGACCTGTCGTGGTAAATTTTTCTTGGTCAGGTCAGTCAAGGGTTTGGCAAGTGTGCTGTAGTGCGGTACAAACCGTCTGTAGTACCCTGCAGTGCCCAGGAATGCTACGACCTGAGTCTTAGTGGTGGGGGTGGGCCAATTGGCGACAGCTTCTACCTTTGCCGGCTCTGGTCGCTGTTTCCCACACCACACCCGGTGACCCAGGTACTGTACCTCGGCCATCCCAAAGTGGCATTTTTCTGGCTTCAGAGTCAGGCCAGCAGCCCGGATCTGATCCAGAACCATTCCTACGTGAGCCAAGGGGTCCTCCCAGGACTCACTGGGGATCGCTATGTCATCCAGATATGCAGAAGCAAAACTCTGGAAGCCATCCAGGAGCCTATCTACCAAGCGCTGGAATGTAGCTGGGGCATTCTTCATCCCGAACGGCATCACCTTAAAATGGTATAAGCCGAACGGGGTGACGAATGCCGACTTGGGGTTAGCCTCCTGGGCCAGGGGAATCTGCCCGTAACCTTTGCAGAGGTCGATGGTGGTCAGGTAAGTTCCCCTGGCTAGACGATCAAGGAGCTCGTCTACCCTGGGCATAGGGTAAGCGTCCGTCACTGTATTTTCATTGAGCCTCCGATAGTCTACGCAAAACCGGGTTGTCCCATCTTTCTTGGGCACCAGGACCACTGGGGAAGCCCAGGGACTATCGGAGGGCTCAATTACTCTGAGTTGGAGCATCTCATCGATCTACTTCTTCATCCCTGTCCTAACTGCCTCGGGGATTCGGTAAGGTGTCTGGCGTAAGGGAGCTTGTCCCGGGGTATCTACCTGGTGGGTGGTTAAGGTAGTGTACCCTGGCTTCTGGGAAAAAGTGGGGCTTTTGGACTGTAGGAGTTGACTAAGCTGCTCCCTCTCAGTGGGGCTAAGTCGGTCCCCGATCTTGACCTGGGCTACTATGTCTGCGGGGGAACTCTTTTCTAACAGGTCTAGGATCGGTAGACTGTCGGGGTCTTCCTGAGGGGGACAGCATACGGCTGTCACGTTCTCTGGTCGCTCAAGATATTCCTTAAGCATGTTTACATGAAACGTCTTTCTAAGGTTGCTGTCATGGCAGCTAGCTATTACGTAAGTGGTGTCTCCCCTTTTCTCCACTATCTGGTAAGGGCCCTGCCAGGATGCTTGCAACTTGTCTGTCCTAACTGGCTTAGGCACTAACACCTTTTGCCCTATGGTGAAGATTCTTTTCCGCGCCCCCCTATCGTACCATACCTTCTGTCTTCTCTGGGCCGACTGGAGGTTAGCCTGCACTGATTTGGCTAATTGCTCCATTCGGTCCCTGAGTTCCAGCACGTACGGCACAATGGGGACACCGTCAGTCTCCACCTCTCCTTCCCAGTGCTCTCGGATCAGGTTTAGGGGTCCCCGCACCTTTCTTCCGTAGAGCAATTCGAAGGGAGAGAACCCCATTTTTTCCTGGGGCACCTCCTGATAAGCAAATAGGAGGTGCGGCAGAAAGCGTTCCCAGTCTCTGTACTCTTGAGTAAACGTTTTGAGCATTTGTTTGAGGGTCCCATTGAACCTCTCACAGAGCCCGTTCGTCTTGGGGTGGTATGGAGAGCTCAAGAGAGACCTAATCTTGCAAACCTGCCAGAGCTGCTGAGTCAATTCGGCAGTAAATTGGGTGCCTCGGTCGGACAGGATTTCTTTCGGAAATCCTACCCGAGAGAACACCTGAACCAGCGCGTTCGCTACCGTATCCGCTTGGATGTTGGATAGGGTGACGGCTTCCGTGTACCTGGTTGCGTAAGAATGTAGCGCTTACCGGAGGGACTAGGGGTAGCCAGGGGTCCCACTAGGTCAATGGCAACCCTGCTAAAGGGTTCCTCTACAATCGGCATATTTACTAGATGGGCTTTAGGCCCCTCCGCCCTACTCGCTGACACACATCGCACGTATTACAATAAGTTCTGACATCAGTGTGTACCCCTGGCCAAAAGAACATGTGAGTAATGCGGTGTAGTGTGCGGGTTACCTCTAGGTGACCGGCCAATGGGATGTCGTGTCCTATCCTGAGTATTTCTCCATGATAGCTGTCGTCTAGGCTGCCCCCTTTTCTCTGTCAAGCGATATAGCTTTCCTTTTTCCCATAAAAAGGTTTCGTTATCTGACCCGCCCACTCCGTTCTCTGCTCGTTCACGGTACTTTTGTAAGGTCGGGTCAGTCTTAGACTCTGTCTCGAAAGCATCGGGGGTGTCCCAGGGTATGGGCCCTAAAGGGTCAGTCAAGGTCGGGATAGGTCTTACCGGTGTCTCCCGCACTGGTGAGAGTTCTCGCCCCGTTCGGGCTTGGGCTCGAGTGGTCACTGGATTCGCCTCATTGTTGTATACTGGAGCATAGGCGGAAGTCATGGGGCCCAAATCGTTGCCCAGTAGTACTTCGGCAGGTAAATTATCCATTATGCCCACATTCACGGCCCCTTTTCCTGCTCCCCAGTCAAGATGTACTTTAGCGGTCGGGATTTTGTACACATCCCCCCCCCCGCCACTCTAACGGCCACAGTCTGTCCTGATCGCTTGTGCTCCGGCACCAAATGGCTCTGGACCAGTGTAATGGTAGCCCTTGTGTCTCTTAAACCCTCGGTAGATCGTCCCTCGAGCCATACCTTCTGCCGATGGTGCTGGCGGTTATCCGAAGCAGCATATACCGGATCTGCTTCGTGGAGTGGTCCCAAATATTCCTCCACAGGGGCCTCTTGGTTAACACAGAGCGCCCGGGCAGGACGAGATGACCCAGAGGGGTAATTATAATTCCGGGATGTCTGTTGTGCATTAAGAGGGCAGCTTGCCATGAGGTGTCCTGGTTGCTTGCATCAGTAGCAGGTCGGTCTGGGACGTTCAGAGTTGTTATTCGGTGGCACTGAGTACCGTACGGGTCCCGCGGGAACTGGGGCTCGGAATTCGGTACGTGACGACGGTTGGGAATCTGGTGTAGGGCACATTGCCTTTCGAAGTCCGCCAAACATTCATCGATTCCCGTCTCGCTCTCTAGGAAGGGTCTAAAAGCCGCATAGGGTATCTTTGGCCTCCCGGTGTGGTCGACAGGAACGATTACCTGCGGTGCTTCAGCATTGCGGTGTGCGGTCACTAGGCTGAGTTTGAGGGCTCTGTATATCCTCATCCACTTCTGCCATCAGCTGCTGTACCAGTTCCATAGGTGGGTTCGGCCCGTATAGCGAGAGCCTCTCCCGAACAATCCTGGTTTTTTCGTTACTACTCGTGGTCGGGGTTTCTGCCATCGTGAAGCTCTGATCCAGTATGGTTAATTCTGCGATCAGCTCCCTTCTCGGACGGTTGCTGGCGTGCCCCCCTCTGGTTTCGAGTAAATCCTTTAGGGTCGTACGTTTCAATTTGTCGTAAGCGCTCTCAATCCGTTCAGTATCTCTCCTAGGAATTCCAGGACAATCCCGCCGCTGCCACCAAATGTTACGGTTACTCCCAGGCTAGCTGGAAGCTGGACTGCTAGAAAGTCCAGATCCCAGTTTAGAGAGAGAGAGAAGCCGCTCTGTCTCGATATCCAGACGTATCCTGTAAGTGTAGATCAATCCCACTAGCTATTTTACAGCTAGGATACTCTTTCCCCACAAAACGAGTCAAGGCTGCGATTTGAAAGTCAAACAAGAACTCCTTTAATGGCACACAGGGATCGGTATTTATACTAAATCTCAGGTCCAGGGACAGCCCCCTCTGGACCTGATGGGATACAGGGATAACATAATGCATCAACCAATGAGAGTACAGAGTATCGTTGGAATTTGATACCTCCCAGCTTGGAGATAATGAACCCAACGGCTACAGCAATAGGATTATCTCCAAGCGCCCAAACCCCCCCCCCCCCGTTTATTTTCCACACAGAAAACACATTAAAAGTATATAACTTTAACAGCCTCATAGATACTTCGGCACATGCCAGGAGCGGGGTGTTCGGTTGTTTGTTTGACGAACCAGGGTATTTGTAATCCATTCGGGAAAAAGATGCGATATTCCAGTATCGAAGCCAGAGTCAACAGAATCCAGGGTAAATAACAGTTTTGTAACATCAACATATTTACCTAGCTAAATAAAGCTCAGACATCAATGAAGCAGGTCTTCCATGGGGATCATTTTAATTCAGGGCTGATCGGCAGAGGGCCGTAGCACCAGCAGAACGCCTTTTACAGCATCAGGCCCCTCTGCTCAGAATCTGACGTCCTACCAGTTTCAGAACTGCACATTCTCCTATCAATCTCCATTCAATCTATACAATTCCTGGGTTTCATGATACTCAGTGTCGGTTGTCCTCAAACTTTCTCATTCCAAGATCTCCACCGCCTTCTCGGTTGCTCTTGAGTAGCATGATTGTCTGCTCTCTGCCTCTATACAGGCCATTTTTTCCAGGGCCCTTGCACTATTCCAGGGCCCTTGCTCACACTACCGAACGCTGAAGAGATTTTGCTCTTGTGTCTAGCGTCAGTTTTCCTTGCTTGACTCGGGAGACAATCCTCTTTGAAGTCCAGTTATTTAGTATGGGCTTGGAGCCCTCATTCAGCTCCAGTCAACTAGCCGCTGGATGACTCAGACGTTTAGAAAGCAAGTTAGCGTGGAACGGGAACAGAGACCATCACTGTTCCGACGCAGGGGTAGATGCTTCTCCTTTTCTACAGCGTTTTGCGGTCTCAGTGGCTCCTCCTTTTTAAAAGTAGACACTCTAGGATATTTCGTAAATGGGGGTATTTGTCAAATTTTGTGGTATTTTTTCACATGCATTGTAATTCACATTATGGTATGTGTCGCTGCCAAACAACACCCCAATATGTATTCAGCAAAATCTCCTGAGTACACCCATACATATGTTTGTTGGTTTTTTGGGGGGCTAAAAGGCCACATATGGGAGGTAAACAGCAAACAAGGGTGATAGGTGCGCTGGAGGTCTTACACACACAGAAATATGTATATGACAAAAAACGTATAATTGCCTTAAAAATCAGTCAACTTCACAAGCTGAGGATATAGGTGATCTCATCAGGCTCGGAACATAGGGAGACAGAGAAAAACAAAGAACATAGTGCAACTCTATATTCAGTGTAGAAACTTATAAAGTGAGGTGGTGAATTGCACTCACAAAAGTGGATAAGAAAAAGAGCTTATCTGATCCAAATGAGATGATTCCTTCGATTCTTCTTACTCAGTGACCATATGTAGGTATGATGGCAAAGAAGTGAAGATAAAATCAGTATATGATAAAATACAAAAAGCTTTAATAAAACATAGTATCTTACATATATGGAATGGTAAAAACAGCGCTGCAGATCTTCCTTTTCAGGCAGCAAAATAGTCCACAGGTCTTGCAGTTAGAGAAAATCCCAAACTTTTCAGCAAGGCTGGAACTGGATTAAGATCAATCAGTGGTGTACAGTGGGTCACGCAACGCGTTTCGGCTTTTCTTAGGCTTCCTCCTGGCGTGTGACCACTGTACTATGTGAATTCCTTAAATATTCGAAAATCGCGGGCTTTACTTCCGGGTGCGTGGCGTCATGGCGACTCCGTCGCCGCGCGTGATCTTCTTCCAAAACATCGCGAGATTCGGCCGTCGGCCATTTGGTTTGCTTGGTTGGCAACATAATAAACACATAGAATATGCATAGGAAAGAGAAAAACGATTTTACAGTCTACCTGAAGACTTAATGTTCTTATTTAAAAAGCATAATGTACTTTAGCTTTTTGCTATATGCATATATATGTAACAAAGATATATTATAAATATCTTTATATAAAAATAAGATTATTATTAATAGTTATAAAAATATATATAAAAAACTGAAAAATATAAAAAAATATATATATATATATAAAATAAGAGTGTTTACTGTATATATTATGGACATTTTCTAACATCAACCTTACATTGCCAAATGGGGTTATATTATATATTGTCTTGTAACCATATTGTAGTGAGCTTAAAGCTAACGTACATATGCACATCAAAACCCCACACAAATCATATGTATATCTTAACACGCAGGGAAGATAGAAAGAGCCAAAGAGAGAAATCGGGGGCTTATTTTACAAAAAATTATGCAGATCGAAGTCTGCATTGAGACCCTTTGGAAGGAGGGTATCTATGTTAAAAACCCATTTCATTTCGATCTTTCCCATTTCTTTGATGTTATCCCCTCCCCTCCAATATTTTTTTACCTTGTCAATTGCCCAAAATTTAAGACCTTTTGGGTTCTTGTTGTGCTTTTCTAGAAAATGTTTGGAGAGGGCGTGCTGGGTAATGCCTTTCCTAATGTTTCTAACATGCTCGCCCATTCTTTTTTTGAGGGTTCTTGGTGTTCTGCCGATATATTGTAGCCCACATGGGCATTCGGCAAGATAGATGACATTTGTGGAGGAGCATGTTAGAAATTGTTTAATGGAAAATTCTTTTTTATTAGAGAAAGATGTATACTTGTTTATAGGGTATTTCTGTAATGCCGAGACTTTACAGGCTTCACAGGCTTTACATCCGTAAAAACCTGCTTTTTGTGTCATAAAGTGTGTTGGATTTTTCTTTTTTTCTTTTTCAAAGAAGCTCTTTGTTAATTTCCTTTTTAAGTTCGGGGCTCCTCTAAAAACTATTCTGGGTTTTTCAGGTATTACATTTTTTAAAGTATCATCTTTTAATAGAATATCCCAATGTTTTTTAATTATTCGTTTCATATGTGTCGATTTATTATTATAATCGAAGATTAGAGGGACCTTGGGCATCTTAGAGCTTTCTGTTCTATTCTTGGGTTGCAGAAGTGTATCTCTCTCTATTAATTTGGCATTTGTTATAGCTTTGTCTAAAGTTGGGAGTTCATAGCCTTTCTCCTCAAATCTTTGTTTGAGAATGTGGGCTTGTTGTTGATACATGTCAAGATCTGTACAATTTCTTCTCAGTCTTATGCATTGGCTCTTTGGAACCCCTTTCAGCCATGGTGGATAATGGCAACTGTTGGATTCAATGAAACTATTTGTGTCTACCTGTTTAAAGAAGGTTTTAGTTTTTAGAAGGCCTTCTTCTATATATATTTCCAAATCCAGAAATTGAATATTAGTCTTACTACATACTGTATTCAGAACGATATTATTATCATTGTTATTTAGAGATATCAGGAAGTTGTCGAGGCTATTTTGGTCACCTTTCCATATAAAAAACAAATCGTCTATATATCTTTTATACAGGACCAGGTTCGCCTCCCAGCCATGTTCGTACACATACTGGTCCTCCCAATTTCCCATAAATATATTTGCATAGCTGGGGGCGACCCTGGTCCCCATCGCTGTTCCTTTACATTGCAAGTAAAAAACTCCCTCAAACCAAAAAAAGTTATGCTCTAGGATTATCTTTAAGCCCTCTATGATATACTTTCTCTGTGTTGGGGTCATAAGATTTCCTTTCGCAAGAATTTTATCTACGGCTAGACAACCTTGATGATGATCAATGATAGTGTAGAGAGAGGAAACATCACTCGATACCAAAACCGTACACCCTAAGATCCCAACAATATATTTCCTCCCAAAGATCCACAAAGATCAAAAAAATCCCCCCGGAAGACCTATAGTGTCTGGCATAGGATCTATATTCTCCAATTTGTCAGAGTACTTAGATGTGGTCCTACAACCCTATGTCCAAAACCTAAGATCCCATTTAAAAGATTCAATAGGCTTAATTAACCTCTTGAAATCTATAGATTGGGACGAAAATTATATTTTGGTATCGAGTGATGTTTCCTCTCTCTACACTATCATTGATCATCATCAAGGTTGTCTAGCCGTAGATAAAATTCTTGCGAAAGGAAATCTTATGACCCCAACACAGACAAAGTATATCATAGAGGGCTTAAAGATAATCCTAGAGCATAACTTTTTTTGGTTTGAGGGAGTTTTTTACTTGCAATGTAAAGGAACAGCGATGGGGACCAGGGTCGCCCCCAGCTATGCAAATATATTTATGGGAAATTGGGAGGACCAGTATGTGTACGAACATGGCTGGGAGGCGAACCTGGTCCTGTATAAAAGATATATAGACGATTTGTTTTTTATATGGAAAGGTGACCAAAATAGCCTCGACAACTTCCTGATATCTCTAAATAACAATGATAATAATATCGTTCTGAATACAGTATGTAGTAAGACTAATATTCAATTTCTGGATTTGGAAATATATATAGAAGAAGGCCTTCTAAAAACTAAAACCTTCTTTAAACAGGTAGACACAAATAGTTTCATTGAATCCAACAGTTGCCATTATCCACCATGGCTGAAAGGGGTTCCAAAGAGCCAATGCATAAGACTGAGAAGAAATTGTACAGATCTTGACATGTATCAACAACAAGCCCACATTCTCAAACAAAGATTTGAGGAGAAAGGCTATGAACTCCCAACTTTAGACAAAGCTATAACAAATGCCAAATTAATAGAGAGAGATACACTTCTGCAACCCAAGAATAGAACAGAAAGCTCTAAGACGCCCAAGGTCCCTCTAATCTTCGATTATAATAATAAATCGACACATATGAAACGAATAATTAAAAAACATTGGGATATTCTATTAAAAGATGATACTTTAAAAAATTTAATACCTGAAAAACCCAGAATAGTTTTTAGAGGAGCCCCGAACTTAAAAAGGAAATTAACAAAGAGCTTCTTTGAAAAAGAAAAAAAGAAAAATCCAACACACTTTATGACACAAAAAGCAGGTTTTTACGGATGTAAAGCCTGTGAAGCCTGTAAAGTCTCGGCATTACAGAAATACCCTATAAACAAGTATACATCTTTCTCTAATAAAAAAGAATTTTCCATTAAACAATTTCTAACATGCTCCTCCACAAATGTCATCTATCTTGCCGAATGCCCATGTGGGCTACAATATATCGGCAGAACATCAAGAACCCTCAAAAAAAGAATGGGCGAGCATGTTAGAAACATTAGGAAAGGCATTACCCAGCACGCCCTCTCCAAACATTTTCTAGAAAAGCACAACAAGAACCCAAAAGGTCTTAAATTTTGGGCAATTGACAAGGTAAAAAAATATTGGAGGGGAGGGGATAACATCAAAGAAATGGGAAAGATCGAAATGAAATGGGTTTTTAACATAGATACCCTCCTTCCAAAGGGTCTCAATGCAGACTTCGATCTGCATAATTTTTTGTAAAATAAGCCCCCGATTTCTCTCTTTGGCTCTTTCTATCTTCCCTGCGTGTTAAGATATACATATGATTTGTGTGGGGTTTTGATGTGCATATGTACGTTAGCTTTAAGCTCACTACAATATGGTTACAAGACAATATATAATATAACCCCATTTGGCAATGTAAGGTTGATGTTAGAAAATGTCCATAATATATACAGTAAACACTCTTATTTTATATATATATATATATTTTTTTATATTTTTCAGTTTTTTATATATATTTTTATAACTATTAATAATAATCTTATTTTTATATAAAGATATTTATAATATATCTTTGTTACATATATATGCATATAGCAAAAAGCTAAAGTACATTATGCTTTTTAAATAAGAACATTAAGTCTTCAGGTAGACTGTAAAATCGTTTTTCTCTTTCCTATGCATATTCTATGTGTTTATTATGTTGCCAACCAAGCCAACCAAATGGCCGACGGCCGAATCTCGCGATGTTTTGGAAGAAGATCACGCGCGGCGACGGAGTCGCCATGACGCCACGCACCCGGAAGTAAAGCCCGCGATTTTCGAATATTTAAGGAATTCACATAGTACAGTGGTCACACGCCAGGAGGAAGCCTAAGAAAAGGCGAAACGCGTTGCGTGACCCACTGTACACCACTGATTGATCTTAATCCAGTTCCAGCCTTGCTGAAAAGTTTTGGATTTTCTCTAACTGCAAGACCTGTGGACTATTTTGCTGCCTGAAAAGGAAGATCTGCAGCGCTGTTTTTACCATTCCATATATGTAAGATACTATGTTTTATTAAAGCTTTTTGTATTTTATCATATACTGATTTTATCTTCACTTCTTTGCCATCATACCTACATATGGTCACTGAGTAAGAAGAATCGAAGGAATCATCTCATTTGGATCAGATAAGCTCTTTTTCTTATCCACTTTTGTGAGTGCAATTCACCACCTCACTTTATAAGTTTCTACACTGAATATAGAGTTGCACTATGTTCTTTGTTTTTCTCTGTCTCCCTATGTTCCGAGCCTGATGAGATCACCTATATCCTCAGCTTGTGAAGTTGACTGATTTTTAAGGCAATTATACGTTTTTTGTCATATACATATTTCTGTGTGTGTAAGACCTCCAGCGCACCTATCACCCTTGTTTGCTGTTTATGTATATTTTTTCACGTGTGTTTGCAGAGATACACACAGGTTGGTGCTGCTTGGTCACAGATCTAGCGCTGAATTTTACCCCTTGTTTCAACTGTATATTTTTCTCTGTTTATATTCTAAGCTGCTGATCTAAAACTCACATATATCAAAAAGAGGACTACAATGTCCGTATTTGAATATCGCAATAACATTCTCTCCCATGTAGAGGAAGCATTTAGGGTAGAAAATCCCCACCATGAAGAATATGGCAATCTAAATTTGACAGAGATGTTTTTCCAATTAGAAAAATACCTCATCAAAGAAACTAAAATCAAGTGGGAGATTGCTACCCTTAAAAAATATCTTGACGAAGGCATTACACCGAGAGGCCTTAGGTTATTTAAGAATCCAACTTTTGATATAGATGACGACATTTTTATGTTTGAATGGAACAACATTTTGGAAAAATGCACATGTCATCTAATCAAAATCATTATTGAACAGAGGGGAAAAAACCTCACATCCTTAGATAAGGAGATTAATAGGCTTCAAAATGAATTAAGTCCTATGATAGATTCAGAGGAGTATAAAGTAAAAACTCTCTATATTATAGAAAAGCTTGAAAAATTGGAAGCTGAGACAAAACAAATTAAAGTAAAAAAATTTCTGAGAGATAAAGAGGACTATAGGCTCAACACGGTGAGACAACCCACAAATTATCGTAATAATAAAAAAGAAGTAAAGACACATATCACCCCCTCTCTCTATAACACTATTCACTCTAGTCCCAAGCATAAACAATATCCTACATACCAAAGCACTGTCCAAAAAAGACACACACCTAAGACACTACCTATGTCAAATATCCAAAGTAGACTCACTAATATAAGTGAAGGAAGAAACGCACAAGTACGCAAAAACGTCTCTTATTCACAAGCACTCACTACAAATGAAAATATTACTTCAGAACAAAATAGATTTCACGTTCTTTCACAATTAGGAGACACATCCCCTATTCTAGATCATAATCACAGGTTATTAAAACCTCTACCACAAGAAATAAAAAATTCCCATTTTTTAGATTTGGACCAAAGAGCACAAAAAATTCCACCAAGACCACAAAGATCCCCAAATCAAAGAAGAAAAAAAAGATTTTTCCTTCAGGGAGAGGAATACGAGGGGGCAGGTTGGCACAGAGAAAGAAGACAAAGGAGATAAAGAAAACAACAACCCCTTCTCTCTCTGGCATCTTTAACCTGTCCCAAAAAATCCTATCCCAAGAACAAATGTTGATACTCAGTAAAGGCTTAAAATTTGCCCCGACAAAGAAATTTGATATGTTTGCAGCATATATTGATGTTAATAAGTTTGTTAGACAGGCTACACTAAAGAGATTTTATGCCCTAAAGCCCAACATGGAAAACAACATCAACCAGAATGTGGAAACAAACGGAATTATCACTTCTAATCTAAAGAAAAAATCCACCTTTTACCCCACTACCTACAAATCTGGTGTTTTAGACACCTTTGAAAAATTGGTTGTAGACGACCTTAGAAAAATCAAACAAACGAGATATGACACACAAAATTTCACAAAAAGGGAACTGCAGACCCTTAAAGAACTACAAGAAGACGAAAATATCGTCATTAAACCTGCTGATAAGGGTGGGGGCATTGTCATTTTATCTCGAGATGACTATAAAATAGAGGCACATAGACATCTCAATAATTCGGAAGTGTACAGTATATTGGGAGAAGATCCAACTAATAAATTTAAAAAAGTACTATCATCCTATTTAGATAAGGGCAAAATTAACCACTTTCTAATTAAGAAAGAACTTGATTATATCAATATCGTACACCCTAAGATCCCAACAATATATTTCCTCCCAAAGATCCACAAAGATCAAAAAAATCCCCCCGGAAGACCTATAGTGTCTGGCATAGGATCTATATTCTCCAATTTGTCAGAGTACTTAGATGTGGTCCTACAACCCTATGTCCAAAACCTAAGATCCCATTTAAAAGATTCAATAGGCTTAATTAACCTCTTGAAATCTATAGATTGGGACGAAAATTATATTTTGGTATCGAGTGATGTTTCCTCTCTCTACACTATCATTGATCATCATCAAGGTTGTCTAGCCGTAGATAAAATTCTTGCGAAAGGAAATCTTATGACCCCAACACAGAGAAAGTATATCATAGAGGGCTTAAAGATAATCCTAGAGCATAACTTTTTTTGGTTTGAGGGAGTTTTTTACTTGCAATGTAAAGGAACAGCGATGGGGACCAGGGTCGCCCCCAGCTATGCAAATATATTTATGGGAAATTGGGAGGACCAGTATGTGTACGAACATGGCTGGGAGGCGAACCTGGTCCTGTATAAAAGATATATAGACGATTTGTTTTTTATATGGAAAGGTGACCAAAATAGCCTCGACAACTTCCTGATAATAGCCTCGACAACTTCCTGATATCTCTAAATAACAATGATAATAATATCGTTCTGAATACAGTATGTAGTAAGACTAATATTCAATTTCTGGATTTGGAAATATATATAGAAGAAGGCCTTCTAAAAACTAAAACCTTCTTTAAACAGGTAGACACAAATAGTTTCATTGAATCCAACAGTTGCCATTATCCACCATGGCTGAAAGGGGTTCCAAAGAGCCAATGCATAAGACTGAGAAGAAATTGTACAGATCTTGACATGTATCAACAACAAGCCCACATTCTCAAACAAAGATTTGAGGAGAAAGGCTATGAACTCCCAACTTTAGACAAAGCTATAACAAATGCCAAATTAATAGAGAGAGATACACTTCTGCAACCCAAGAATAGAACAGAAAGCTCTAAGACGCCCAAGGTCCCTCTAATCTTCGATTATAATAATAAATCGACACATATGAAACGAATAATTAAAAAACATTGGGATATTCTATTAAAAGATGATACTTTAAAAAATTTAATACCTGAAAAACCCAGAATAGTTTTTAGAGGAGCCCCGAACTTAAAAAGGAAATTAACAAAGAGCTTCTTTGAAAAAGAAAAAAAGAAAAATCCAACACACTTTATGACACAAAAAGCAGGTTTTTACGGATGTAAAGCCTGTGAAGCCTGTAAAGTCTCGGCATTACAGAAATACCCTATAAACAAGTATACATCTTTCTCTAATAAAAAAGAATTTTCCATTAAACAATTTCTAACATGCTCCTCCACAAATGTCATCTATCTTGCCGAATGCCCATGTGGGCTACAATATATCGGCAGAACATCAAGAACCCTCAAAAAAAGAATGGGCGAGCATGTTAGAAACATTAGGAAAGGCATTACCCAGCACGCCCTCTCCAAACATTTTCTAGAAAAGCACAACAAGAACCCAAAAGGTCTTAAATTTTGGGCAATTGACAAGGTAAAAAAATATTGGAGGGGAGGGGATAACATCAAAGAAATGGGAAAGATCGAAATGAAATGGGTTTTTAACATAGATACCCTCCTTCCAAAGGGTCTCAATGCAGACTTCGATCTGCATAATTTTTTGTAAAATAAGCCCCCGATTTCTCTCTTTGGCTCTTTCTATCTTCCCTGCGTGTTAAGATATATATATGATTTGTGTGGGGTTTTGATGTGCATATGTACGTTAGCTTTAAGCTCACTACAATATGGTTACAAGACAATATATAATATAACCCCATTTGGCAATGTAAGGTTGATGTTAGAAAATGTCCATAATATATACAGTAAACACTCTTATTTTATATATATATATATATTTTTTTATATTTTTCAGTTTTTTATATATATTTTTATAACTATTAATAATAATCTTATTTTTATATAAAGATATTTATAATATATCTTTGTTACATATATATGCATATAGCAAAAAGCTAAAGTACATTATGCTTTTTAAATAAGAACATTAAGTCTTCAGGTAGACTGTAAAATCGTTTTTCTCTTTCCTATGCATATTCTATGTGTTTATTATGTTGCCAACCAAGCCAACCAAATGGCCGACGGCCGAATCTCGCGATGTTTTGGAAGAAGATCACGCGCGGCGACGGAGTCGCCATGACGCCACGCGCCCGGAAGTAAAGCCCGCGATTTTCGAATATTTAAGGAATTCACATAGTACAGTGGTCACACGCCAGGAGGAAGCCTAAGAAAAGGCGAAACGCGTTGCGTGACCCACTGTACACCACTGATTGATCTTAATCCAGTTCCAGCCTTGCTGAAAAGTTTTGGATTTTCTCTAACTGCAAGACCTGTGGACTATTTTGCTGCCTGAAAAGGAAGATCTGCAGCGCTGTTTTTACCATTCCATATATGTAAGATACTATGTTTTATTAAAGCTTTTTGTATTTTATCATATACTGATTTTATCTTCACTTCTTTGCCATCATACCTACATATGGTCACTGAGTAAGAAGAATCGAAGGAATCATCTCATTTGGATCAGATAAGCTCTTTTTCTTATCCACTTTTGTGAGTGCAATTCACCACCTCACTTTATAAGTTTCTACACTGAATATAGAGTTGCACTATGTTCTTTGTTTTTCTCTGTCTCCCTATGTTCCGAGCCTGATGAGATCACCTATATCCTCAGCTTGTGAAGTTGACTGATTTTTAAGGCAATTATACGTTTTTTGTCATATACATATTTCTGTGTGTGTAAGACCTCCAGCGCACCTATCACCCTTGTTTGCTGTTTATGTATATTTTTTCACGTGTGTTTGCAGAGATACACACAGGTTGGTGCTGCTTGGTCACAGATCTAGCGCTGAATTTTACCCCTTGTTTCAACCACATATGGGAGGTGTGCACTTCCAACTTGGAATTTTGACATATCGTCAGCCAGCACCAGTGGCGGATCCAGGGGGGGGGGGGGGCAACGGGGCAATTGCAAATACATTGGGAATTGGGAATACAAAAAAACCCTGTCCCTTTAAAAAAAAAATCTGAAAGCGCACTTACGGGCAGAGACGGAGGTGAGAAGTGATCTGCATGCAGGCTGCACGGGGAGCCGAACTGGCAGCACAGAGAAACCTCCATGCTGCCTGTTCAGCTCCCCGTGCAGTGTGAGAGGGAAGTGCCGACAGGTCACGTGACCGGCGCTCTGATGTCATACGCGCGCCGGTCACGTGCCCTCTCTGCACAACCGCTGGGAAGCCGAACAGGCAGCATGGAGAAGACCATGCTGCCTGCCACTAGTCACCAGGAAAAATGGTAAGTGCTGGGCCCTTATCAAATGGCATTTTACTAGGGCAAATTGGCTGGGGGATATTAAATAACAAATAATTCTGGCATATTATTGGGCAAATTGACTGGGGCATTTTAATGGCAAATAACACTGGCATATTATTGGGAAAATTGGCAGGGGCTGATTAAATGGCAAATACTGGCATATTATTGGGCAAATTGGCTGGGCATATTAATGGGCAAATTGGCTGGGCATATTAATGGCAAATAATACTGGCATATTATTGGGCAAATTGGCTGGGTATATTAATGGCAAATAACACTGGCATATTATTGGGCAAATTGGCAGGGGCAGATTAAATGGCAAATACTGGGATATTATTGGGCAAATTTGCTAGGGAATATTAATGGCAAAAAATATTGGCAATGTGTATGTGATGGGCATGTAAATGGGGTGATGAGGCATGTCCTTGGTGTGCATTTCGTGGGTTATTGGTCATGTCGTGGGTGTGCCCAAATTTTGTCTGTCTAGGGCTATGGGAAGAGGAGATACACATAAAAGGGTAGCGGGACAAAGAGGCAGTATTAGGAGGTAGAGAATAGAGAGACATGGGAAGGGAGAGGAGAGATAAATAAATGGAAAGGGATAAGAGAGAGATAGAAATGGGATGGCAGAGGAGAGACAAACAGACAGACATGGGGTGGCAGAGGAGAGACAGACAGACATGGGATGGCAGAGGAGAGACAAACAGACAGACATGGGTGGCAGAGGAGAGACAGACAGACATGGAATGGCAGAGGAGAGACAAACAGACAGACATGGGTGGCAGAGGAGAGACAGACAGACATGGGATGGCAGAGGAGAGACAGAGACCTGTGAAATGAGAGGAGAGACAGACCGACATGGGAAATGAGAGGAGAGACAGACAGTCGTGGGAAAGAAGAGGATACAAAGATGGACATGGGAAGAAAGAGTAGAGATATGGACATGGGAAGGAAGAGAGACAGATGGACATGGGGATTGAGAGGAGTGTGACAGACATGGGAAGGGAGAGGAGCATGACAGAAGGACATGAGAGAGAGGAAAAGACAGACGGACATGGGAGAGAGGAAAAGACAGACGAACATGTGCCCCTCCCGTGATCAGGCTCTGGATCCGCCCCTGGCCTGCACCCATGTTCCATTTAGGACATTTGTGAAGCTGGCTAGTGTATTTTACCTCATCAAACCATATATTTTTTTAAAAGTAGATACCTTAGTGTTGTGGTTCTGGGTTTTATATGAAATAATTGCAAGGTTTCACACCAAACTCTGTGTTAAATTTAATCCAGAAGTGAGTGTGAAAAGCATTATAAACACATCCAAAATGGAGTCTTTGCTGGGAGTTCCAAGATGGCGTCAGGCCATGTGGCTTTGAGGGTTCCAAGATGGTCTCAGAACATGTGCTTACTCCAAAATGGAGTGTGAAAGTACATGTGCTGAATCCACAATGGAGTCTGCAATAGCACACTAACAAAGGACTCAGGCAATGTACATACAGTAAAACTCAAGCTAACAACTCAGGTAAAAGACACAAGCAGCATTATCAAAAACACAAAATGAATTTGAAGAGACACACAAACACACTAATTATTTAGTGCAACTGTCTAAGAGCTCTGTGTTTCTATTTTTCTATGTTTCTATGTTTCTGTGCACATATGGCATTTGAGCAGCAAATTACAGAAACACAAGGTATTTTGGAGAAATTATATCTTAACTAACCAATGTACAAATTGACAATACACACCCAAATACTAGCAGAGATAATTATGTTTAATCAAACAATATCTTATAAGGACACACAAGTCTTAATTAAAGATCGTTTTTAAAGTTAGTTACCCTTATAAAAGGCTCACAAGGATTAATTAAAACATGCTTTAAAGTTAGTTCTAAATATAAACAAATCAAACATGGTCTAACTAAAACATCAGTAATTATTAGACACTTATAACTGCAGTGTAGAAATTAACACAGTGTGCAACAATAATAGTAGAGACACTATTTGTTGGTTATGCAGATGGTTTTCTAAATTAAACAAATATTGTATACAAAAGAAAATTATGCAGAATACTTATCTACTGCTGGTAAAATATATTACAGAAAATATGAAACAGGAAAAAATGCAGGAATGAAGAACTGGGTTCATGGAAAAACACAGCTGCATTCACTCGGCTTAAAATCAGGCTCCTCAGATCAGTGCTTAGAGTTCCTGGCAGCCTAGCCTAGAGTAGAAAGGCTCTGGCTGCTGTGTTCAGGAACCTACATTGTCAATCTCTGCATCAAAATGACTCCCTGACTCTCCACTCTACCTAGCTTTGTCAGCTCTGCTCCGCCCCTAGCAAGCCTACTTCCCAGCCCACCTATGGCTTGGACTAGCCCTGCTACTATGCATGGGAGACCCAGCTTTCTCCTGCCAGCTACTGGAAAATCTGGTTATCTCCTGCTGCAAGGCTAGAAAAATCTCCAAATAAGGTTGAGAGTTTAGTGAGTTTTTTTGTTCATAGGAATATAAAAAAATAGATATGCTATAACACTTAGGCTATTTCACATGGTAGTATTTAACAATTTCCGTGCACACATTCTATCACCAGCCTTTGTCAATGTCTGTTTTAGTAATTTTTTTGTGTTTTTTCCCCACGTACATTATACTTCAGACACAAATTTACAGATTTTTTATGTGTCACTGCCTAACAACACCCCAATATGTGTTCAGCACATCTCTTGAGTACAGGGATACCACCTATGCATAGGGTTGTCAGGTTTTTTTTGGTTAAAAGACCACATTTGATAGGTGCACTTTGGTGATTTTCCAACTTGGAATGTTGACATGTAGAGCAAGGTAGGGGTTAATTGCTCTTATAAGAGCCTTTGTAGTACTGTAATAATTTGTAGTACAAAAAAAAAAAAACCCTAAAAATGCACAGACAACAAAACATGTGCTTCTGTGCAGTGATCAGTGACAAGGAAGGGGTTAATACACAGGGTACAGGATACAAAGAGTATGGCTTTTTTAAAAGCCCTTGGGTCTCACAATTTGGTAACATTTTATTTAATTTATTACAATTAAAAACTTAAATTATACATATCTATCTCTCTTCCTCACTAAAACTCAAGTGAGGAGAGGGCGGAAGATCCAGATGGGTCACATGAATATTTACCAATACTGATCTGACCAGGCGAATGGTGATGCTCATCTGAGAAATCACCAAAAGCCTTTGCCATTGTAACTGCTGTTACTGTTTGCTATCCATGCACTCATCAAGCTTCAAAAATATATTTACATTAAAAGTAATCTCTTAGCGGGTATAATTAACCCCTAGGGGGTGTAACAGTTTTTTTTAAACTGCAAATAGCAAAAACTATAGAGAGGAGATGGAGGCTCTACATATCCTCTATAATAATCTTTAAGTGTCTCTGCGTCCAGTCCCTGTGTCCGTGGGATTGTGCTACTGCGCATGTGCCCCACGGACAGCCGTTGGGACTTGGAACGCAGAGACTCCCTCCCGCCCAAAGAAAGAAAAAAAAAGCCGGTAGAGGCACTGGGTGGGGGAGATCTAAAGATCCCCCCTCACCAGCCCTCTGCTTGGGATGCTCTGCTAGATCCCGGGAGGGGGCAACATAGGGGCAAGCATCCTGGCGAGGGGGGAGCCTTGAGGGCTGCCTCATCTTGATGGGAGTTGTGATCCCCCTGCTGCATCAATAATACAGCAGGAGGATCACAACTCCCATCAAGATGAGGCAGCCCTGAAGGCTCCCTCCTCGCCAGGGTGCTATGTTCTAGCGGCCGTTAATTTAACGGGCTTAATGTCTAGTTCATAAATGTTGCCTTTGACTGTATGATAAGTACTCATCAGAGTACTTATCAAACTTGCTGGCACACAGATAACACTGATCTGTTGTCATGGCACAGAACAGCGCCCCCTAGAGCAACAAACTGAAAAAACACACTTCCGATGATCTTGCCAGTAGAAGGGAAGTGCTGCCTATACAGACAGCCCTCCCTTCTGCTGAGCCGATGTGGCCACTCAGGATACTGACCACCATTTGAACGGAGGGAGGAGTTTGGTGTTGCTAAGTGCCTTGCTAGCAAGGCCCTTTATCAACACCATCCGTGCTCAGGTAGCGAACATGTGCTTCAGTTCCTAAGCACACATGTGCAGCCAGTGCCCCCATTTTTAAATGGCAGCTATGGTCACTGCAGGGAGCCCCTTCTCTTTTTTTAGTGTTGCACAATCCCTCTACATAAAGGCATTGAAGCAACACTAAAAGAGTAAAGAAAGCGACCTTTGGTAGAGCCAGAAAGAGCCTGGCAGCTGTATTTTGAATTGATTGCAAGGGAGAAAGTTTAGCCATACTTAGTCCAGTCAGGAGGGTGTTATAGTAGTCAAAGCGAGAGACCACAAGTGAGGGCACTAGGATTTTTCTCCATTTTAAATTTTTAAGGAATAGTATCTAGTATCAAGTATCTACCAAAAAAATATCCTTCTTTTATTTTACTCATAATCTTTCATGGATGTTTTTCTTAATGAAGGGTAATTCATCAAAGTGTATAAAAAGTGTATGAAAATGGAAAAAACAAAACACAAAGTGTGACTCTATTGTGACTCCACAATTCCTGGTGCAAAATTGCTACATAACCAGATCTGTTGTATAGAGCTCATCCAGGCTCCCGACAAGGCAGAGTAAGTAAAGCGCTTCAAATGCTCATAAAGAGAATTCCTGCAACTTGATAACTGGATTCTGACATGTAGTAGAAAACAGTCTCCCCATGCGATTCCCCAGTACAACAGGAAGCATGTGGAAACCACTACAAGTGATAAATAAAACATGAGATATATAAATACATGTGACATTAGAAAGCTAAATTTACCTTACTGGTGTACTCACATATGGTAAAATAAGTACAACATATAAAATGAGGTATAGATCTGCAAGCATTTCCATAGCATAAGACTAATTCATTGTGCTAGTTGTTGATGTGGGAAGATGACAGGGGGACATTTTGCAGTTTTGCACCTCAGTTTGAGTAAATTTGGACATCCATTAACAGAAATAGCAAAAAGTTTTAGATACATATTTAAGTATGCATATTTTATATAATATCTATAAAATGCCCTTCCTAAGCCTAGTATTAAAAAGCAAAGTGACTTAATTTAAATATTTTATGTTGAATACTGTATTATAAGATTGACAGCCTTTTTTTCATTGTGTAATCTCCCAGTCATGTGCCTACATCTAGACATAAAATTCAAAAGTATAATGAAATAACAAAAGAACCTTGACATAATGCAATATTAATGATTGTTAAACTCTACTGAAATGTGTCCTTGTGGATACATTGAATTCTTTTCGGCAATTCATCTGAGAAACCTATAGTACCTTACATAAATAACTTAAAAAAAGGTAACCCCAAAATACATACAAGACAGAATTCTGATTCTCGCACAGATACAAATATACTTATTATGATAATAATAATTATTAGTTTAATTGTAAGTTAAAATACTGGCCATATATGTATAGATAATTTCTGACAAATCCCCCATCATAACCAAACCTCCACAGTATAGAATTACATTTATAGCATGTTGGTATGTCCTCGAGCAGGGACTTTGGTATTGAATGTGTTGGTAATGCAAAAAATACTTTCTGTCCACCATGTCTGATGTGTTCATAATATATACGGTAGATTCAATTAAAGGATTCTATAAGATTCATTATAGAAAATATGTCACCAGAGATTTTCTATCCTAGAAATTCGCTATCAGTATTGACCTGCTACACCAAGGTAATATTAGATGAATTGCGAAAGGAGGTTTGTGAAGAAGGGCATGTAATCTTGGTAACCAATGGCCCATGTGTCATAAGTTTTAAACCACAAAAGAAGAGTGAATGAAATACTTTGAGCAGATATTGCTCAAACAATTTTTTTTATGTTAACACATCTTTATAATAGTCAAATAGGTTAGGATTATGGTTAAATGATTAAGACCCAATTCCTATATCAAAAATATGTCAAATTTATCTCACTGAAATGTTTTTTATTCTTTCTTATGCTGCAATCACGTGTTCTAAATTTAGTCCATTCTAAAAGGATTTACTATCTAGAGACTGTATACATGGTATTATTAAAGGTTGGAAATTAAAAAAATATTTACATATACTATGCACGTTTTGAGCTTGTAATTTACACTGATACATGACAAAAACAATTATTACATCCTGAAAAAGATAACCCTATATTTTATTAGACTGCTTAGTAACTATTGCTTATCAGTGTAATTTAGTGTCTTTAGTGTATGATAGAGAAACTAGCATAATACATATGAAAAACTCTGTAACTGACCAATAACAAATACTATTGTCATTGTTACCAGATTTGCATGGCCTTGTCCATGGTACTGATACATGTTAAGATGCATGCAAGAAAGCATTTCCCAATGCATTATGTTCAGCAGGCACAGATACATAGGGAAGTTTGTAGTCCAGTCTTGCTCATAAGTGGTTTGTATTAAAACTATTTTAATATATAAATCAGGAGCAAATTATTAAAAAGGTACTTGAGTCTTTTTGAAAGAAAATACAATTTTACACAAAGAATGGCATTGTGTTACTTAAAAAATGGTCACGAGCTACAGTGAGTTATGGAAGAAAAATTTATATTATTCCATTACAATATTTAAAAAACAGTTAAATTACATGTGCCCTCATTTCACATTACTTCATGTGATGGTACATGTGTAACTTTTTACTTTATTAAAAGCAAATGTTTTTCAAAATGACACTATGGGAGCTCCAACAGTACAACAGGGAACCATAACAATCATAAGAGCTGCATGCGGATATGCATTACTGATTCATCGCAATACAAACTGTATTAATAAGAAACTATATATATACAAAATAATCTGAAATGGGGGTTTTCAGATTGATGTTGCCTTTTTTAAATTGAAAGGAATAGTCAGTCCCCTCTATTCCCTGGACTTAGCACTATGTAAATTGTTGGTGTCATATAAATACATGTTAATGTAATGTAATTTTGCATTTTTTTAAAATTATATACAATATATTAAACAACACTTCTGTGATATACGGTCATCAAATTATCATCCCTAGCTTCTTCTCTCCCCATTACATATGCACACTAGGCTTGATAGCTGTCCATGCAAGGTTAATTTGAAGGTCAGTTGTTGAATTAATATTCATATATCATACTCATATGTATATTACAAGGTAATGCAACATCTAGTAATGTAAAGGGCATTATGTTTCTGTTGTATTTGTAAGTTTCAACTTATTTTTTTTGTATTATACAATATATAACTAATAGAAAATGTAAGTAACAATAGCTTCAAACTATTTTTTTAAATACCACCCAGATGTAGAATATTTTAGGAACTGTATAATAGACTTACAGCATCAATTGAGAAAGTGAAACATTCATGTACTGTATAACACAGCATGCTTCAAACCAATTATATAACCAGTTAATAATAAAGGTAACACCACCTTCACAGCTGTCCAGGACATCTTTACATGAATTATCATACCTGCCTATGATGTCTTAACATTAATCATACCAAAGGGGAAAGAACACAGTAATTGGTGAATGTCCTTTCAGGTGAAAGCAAAAAGTTCTCAGTAAGTAAATGTATTTCAGTTGGGCATGATTAATGTCCTGCAGAGGAAGTGATTACAGAAATGTTTTACTGTTACAGCAGCACGGTCTGCTCTCTAGACACATCCAAATGCATAAGAGCAAATTTGAACTGTAATTGTGTTTAGGGTTATTGTAAACTGTAATGGTAAATGGTGCAATTTGTTGCAAAAACATGTCTAACTTTAAAAAATGCCACATGTTTATAAAACTAGAAAAGCTACAATTTCTGGGGAAATTGTGTGAAGTGTTCTTGCCCCCACCAGTAGTCTACAACTGGAGTGGGCGGAGTAACTGGGTGGAGTGGCTTGAGTAACTGTTGTGTGGTTTTAGTGGCTGGAGTAACTGTGGAAAGGTTGGAGTGCGGTTGCCATTTTCAAATGGTCGCATTTTAAAAACTATAAATCCTACAGAGAAGAACTTTATATTGTGAGAATCACAAGACCCAGACCTACATTTTGATGCACAGTATGTCTCTGAAATATTAAAACTGAAGGCACAGTCGCAGTTTAGATATTGCCCTTTTGAGGTGGCTAGAGTGGAGTTTCAATGAATGTCAATGGACGGCGTGAGTTGCAAACAAATGGTCATATTGTGAAAACTATCAGGACAATGGCTTAGCCGTGGACATGTTTAGTGGCAGCAGGGATAGCCGAACATTTTGATATAAGATTTGTGTAGGTGGGCTTGAAAATGAGGGAGTGGTGGCAGTTTAGAAATCATGTCCTGATTTTTCAGCTCACACGCTAGCATTTGTCAGCTCCCACTCTAGTTTTGAACATTCCGCCATTCATTCCTATGGGACCAATTTTGCCACAAAAACGATGATATTTCGTGAACCATTCGGCGAAACGTTCCACAAAGTAATAGCACACCAATCGGGAACAATCCGCATGTTTCGGTATATTACTGTCTATGTAGTGTAAAAACTGTGGGAGGAGTTAGGGTGGTAAATTTGGCTATAATTAGAATAAGAATATATATGTGAGATAATATTTAGTGGTCTTGCTATGCAAGAACACTTAATGAATAAGAACAATATCTGGAAAATAGTCTATTAGCTTTATTTTAATATCAACTATTAGTTATTATAATATAATTTATTCTGATTGCAATTGTAATGACATATACGTTTCATTGTATATGATTAAACAGGCCTTATTAAATAAAACATATTAGTATATAAGCAAATTAAACAGCCAATTAGAAAGAGAGTGGGTCAGGTGCATGCTGGTATGTGTTATGCAATATGCACAAGTGACTGGTAATTTATGTGGAAATTTTATATTACAAGAAGAATATTGTGGTATATAACTTTTACAGATTAAATAGACTGATATATAGTTCCAGAGAAAGATGGCTAGAGAGACTATAGCATAGTATTTTGGTGTTCTAGACAACTCTTGAAAATTAAATACTGTGCTAGTACTCTGGTGGAGCAGCTAAGTATTCGCAGAATTTACAGCTCTGCCAATATCATCCCTTATTTGGAATAACCTGATCACCATAGGTACTGCCTACTGCGCTAAAAAGTAGTGTGGTTATTAATTTGATATATGAATCAAATAGGGAACAGAATACAACTCATATACTCCAAAAACTTTTCTCACCCCTCCCATGCTCTCCCATGTTTGGTTTGCCCTGCACTTACGTCTCTGCTTTCTAGGGGTTAGCTAGCTACTATAGTGCTAATGAACCACTTTAAGTATAAGTGACTGAATTCCCTCTGTTTCCACTCTCCTATGGATAAAGGGGCAATATCACTCAATCTTTTTGTATAGTTTAATGTTGGAGCCCTGTCCTTGCATCCACCTTCTGCAAATGTGGATGAATGTTCAGTGGGGAATGTCAAACCAAATGCTGTTTAATGAATGGATGAGATGTTCAAATGTCACTTTAGTACTGTAATGGGATGCCACTTTTGCAAAGAGCAAGTTTGTGAAATTTCATCCCTGATAGATATTCAACGGTCAAATGTAAGTGGTATTATTGGAAAGTGGAAGCATTTAGAAACAGCAGCAACTCATGAAGTGGATCACATAAATCAACACTATGCTGTACCTTTTAAGAAGATTCAATAAAATTAATGTGTTAAGAACTGTGGATTACAACCTCTTTTGTGAGTTCTTTTGTCCAGCCTCAGAGTGCTCAAGAGCCTGTTCTGTTCCTGAGACCTGTGTCAGTGTGATTATTGGGACAAAGAGTAGAGGGAACAGTGACTTTTATTTGGAACTTGCTGGCTTTCATTACAGGCTAAAGGAGGTGACTACCCATACTAGGATACATCTACTCTAGTGGCAGCTTCGGGATCCTCCTTGGAACTAAACCTAAGCGTATTGTAGCAATGGTGCCCAGGATTATACAATGGCAGAGAATTATAAGGCATTGAGTGTGGCCACCCAAAAGGACTTAGAACATAAAAACATAGAATGTGTCGGCAGATAAGAACCATTCGGTCCATCTAATCTGCCCAATTTTTTTTTGACTACTTTTATTAGTCCCCCGTTCCCAGGCTTATAGCTAGGATAGCCTTGTGTCTATCCCACGCATGCTTAAAATCCTTGACTGTGTTTACCTCTACCACTTCTGCTGGAAGGCTATTCCATACATCCACTACACTCTCAGTAAAGTAATACTTCCTGATATTACTTTTAAATCGTTGCCCCTCTAATTTAAGACTATGTCCTCTAGTTGTGGTTGTTTTTCTTCTTTTAAATATACTCTCTTCCTTTACTGTGTTGATTCCCTTTATGTATTTAAATGTTTCTATCATGTCCCCCCTGTTACGTCTTTCCTCCAAGCTATACATGTTAAGATGCTTTAACCTTTCCTGGTAAGTTTTATCCTTCAACCCATGAACCAGTTTAGTAGCCCTTCTCTGAACTCTCTCCAAAGTATCAATATCCTTCTGGAGATACGGTCTCCAGTACTGCGTTGGTCAGACTTGTTGGTCTGCAAGGGACAAGATCCCACTGGATTAAAAAAGATTGAAATGATTGCCACATTGGTGGACCTAGATCAAGGGGAATAGGGAACAAGCAGTACTGTGGTCCGGAATTCCAGGCACAATATGCATACAGCCCCACTTTGAGGAGCAGGACATTGTCACCCTAAGGGTACAGGGTCTCCTGGCAGCAAATGAAGCAGACCCTCAATTTGAAGGGATCGACCTAGTAATGCAGACAGTGGAATGAAAAAGGGCCAATGATCTAAGCGCCAGCCTTAGCGCAGATAGGGGAAGCAACCATGGGGACCTTGGGTCCATTTGGAGTACAGCATCCAGCAACAGCCTCAAGGTAATGCACCAAACTCTCAGAGCCTTTGACGATGCCAAATTGTGTCACATCCCCACTCCTGGGTAGCTTTCCTTTCAACTACAGAGAGGCTGTGGTCCTTTCCTCTCCTTTAAACAGGGAGCTGCATAATGTTGCTATGGTGTCTCCATAGCAACACAACACCAGTCACTATCATGACCCTTTCCAGGTGAGATGCATTACTCTGCTGCACTATAAATAACCCCTCCTCCTCTCACTCATTGCTTGGTTATTTTGTAAGGACGGGTTCTCCTACCGTGGGTGATGGAGTCCAGATGCAGGAGGTATAGCCGCACACACGTGCAAACAGAGACACTGCCCCAAAGCAGTTGGAGATGGTAACAACTGCAGTAACAGTGAATGGGTGCAAACAAAGTCTGAAGGCAAGGTACAAAAGGGTGAGGCAATATCGTAGTCAATCCAGAAGCAGAGGTCAGGGCCAGCAGCAAAGGTTCAGGAATGAGGAATCAGGCTAAAGGTCAAAACAAAGGTTAAGGTAAACACAGGAAGCTCAGGAGCACTGGTCACACTGAGGTAGCTTAATAACCAAGCAAGGAGTGAGAGTGGTTATTTATAGTGCAGCAGAGTAATGCATCTCACCTGGAGAAGATCATGCTAGTGACTGGTGTTGTTGTGTTGCTATGGAGACACCATAGCAACATCATGCAGCTCCCTGTTTAAAGGAGAGGACAGGACCACACCCTCTCTGTTAGCTGTAAGGAAAGCAACCTAGGAGTGGGGATGTGACAGAGCCCCCCAGCAAGACGCGCCCTCCGGGAGCATTGTGGTGCTGGTCGATGATGGTGCTGGCGATTGAATGCCTGAACTCATGCTGGAGCATGGACATTTTGAGCCGGTTCCCAGTACCGTTCCTCAGGCTCATACCCCTTCCACTGAACAAGATATTCGAGACGTCCAGGGTAGAAACGAGAATCAATGATTTCTTGGACCTCGTATTCTTCTTCCCCGTCAACCAGCACAGGAGGAGGAACTGACGAGACCGTAGGAAAAGTTGGGGGATACCATGGTTTGAGAAGAGATACATGAAAGACCGGATGGATCCAATAGTGATGAGGCAAAATGAGTTCTACAGATACGGGTTGATCATCCAACGTATCACGAATGGACCAATATTTTGGGGTCCCAGCTTTCTTGTTGGACAAGACAGTTTCAGATGAGCTGAAAATAACCAGACCTTGACTCCATTCTTGTACGTGGGAGCTGGGGAACGTCTTGTATCGGGATATCGTTCCTGTACCTCTGGGTTTTCAACAGGTTGTTTCACAACAGGGCAAATGAGTTGATGAGTTGTTGAACCCGAGTGTTGATCTCTGGAATTGGACCATGTACTGGTGTACCGGGAAGCATAGATGGGTGTATACCATAATTGGCTTAAAATGGTGACATATTTGTTGATTGATGCTTTTGGTTGTTATATGCAAACTCTGCTATTGGAAGATAGGTGCTCCAATCATCTTGTACATATGAGGTGTAGCAACAAAGATATTGTTCAAGAGTTTGATTAGTCCTTTCCGTCTGACCATTTGATTGAGGATGGAAAGCCGTGGACAGTGCTCTTTTGAAATGTGTCTGACAGAAAGCTATCCAGAATTTAGAGGTAAATTGAGTGCCCCTGTCAGATACAATAGTCTCAGGTAAACCATGCAACCTAAAAACATTCTGTATAAACAAAGTAGCAGTCGTAGCGGAAGTGGATAGCTTCTCGGCTGGTATAAAGTGAACCATCTTTGTAAAGCGATCAACCACCACCATAATAGTTGTGTACTTTTTGGAAGGAGGTAAGTCAACAATGAAATCCATGGATAGGTCCGACCATGGACGTGAGGGAACTGAGAGAGGGTGAAGCAATCCAGAAGGTTTCATGCGAGGTGTCTTAGACTGAGCACAAATGGAACAGGCTTTAATATACTGTTCTACATCATGCTGCATAGAAGGCCACCAAAATGTTATTTTTATCAGATCTAGAGTCTTTTTTATTCCACCATGCCCTGCAAGAGGGGAGTCATGATGTTCATGTAGTATTTTTTGACAAACAGCAAGAGGTACATATATTTCATTCTTATGGAGAAGCAGTCCATCATGAGGGAGTAAGGGACAGGAAGGAGGTTGTGCTTCTTGTTTGTTTGTCATTTCAAAATGTCCCAAAATCCAGAGGTAGTTGCTATGAAGCATTTGGGTAAGAGAATGGGAGAGGGGTTTGATGTATTGTGCATAATATTTTCATACATCCTGGAGAGCGCATCTGCTTTCCCATTTTTGGCCCCAGGCCGATAGGTTATCATCATGTTGAACAGACTAAAGAAAAGAGACCATCTTGCTTGACGGGAACAAAGGCGTTTAGCAGATCGTAGGTACTCCAGGTTCCTATGGTCAGTATAGATGAGAATAGGAAACTTGACTCCTTCCAGAAGATGTCTCCATTTCTCCAATGCTCTTTTGACAGCCAGTAGTTCTTTTTCACTAACACTGTAGTTCTTTTCAGAAGGTGACAGTTTCTTGGAATAGAAAGCAACGGGATGAAGTTGGTGCTTAAGATCCGTTCTCTGCGAGAGGACGGCTCCGGTAGCCGTATCTGAAGAATCTACCTCTACCACAAATTGTTTTTCTGGGTCTGGAAGTGTAAGTATCGGTGCAGAGGTAAATAGCAATTTAAGCTTGTCAAAAGCAGATTGTGCTTGTAATGCCCAGTTAAATGTCTGAGTCTGTTTGGTCAAAGATGTTAAGGGTTGAATAACTGAGGAAAAGTTTCTTATGAACTTCCGGTAGAAGTTTGCATAGCCCACAAACCGTTGGATACCCTTTTTACAGATAGGCGTTGGCCATTCAAGAATGGTTGATACTTTACAGGGATCCATTTGTAGAGTGTGGGGTGTTATGATATATCCAAGAAAGTCAATGGATTGAACATCAAAAGCGCATTTCTCCAATTTTGCATACAAACGATGTTGTCGTACCCGGTACAATACTTGGAGTACATGCTTTCGATGTTCTTCTAAGGAGGAAGAAAATACAAGTATATTGTCAAGATAGACAACCATAAAATGATCCAAATAATCCAGAAAGATGTCATTCAGAAACGCTTGAAAGGTTGCGGGCGCATTTCACAGACCAAAAGGAATTACTGTATATTCAAAATATCTAGAATGAAAAGCGGTCTTCCATTCATGCCCTTCCTTAATCCGAACCAGGTTGTATGCGCCCCTTAGATCGATCTTGGTGTAGATACAAGCTGTACCCATGCGTTCCATAACCCTGGGATTAGCAGTAAAGGATAGCGGTTTTTAATGGTTACTTGGTTCAGTTCCCTGAAGTCAGTGCAGGGACGGAGACCCCCATCCTTCTTTTCTACAAAAAAGATGCCAGCTCCTGTTGGGGAGGTAGATGGTCTTATAAAGCCTTTTTTAAGGTTGTCCTCTATGTATTCTTTTAGGATGTTTAATTCGGGCTTGGATAAAGGGTATATAGGACCAAAGGGAACAGAAGTGCCTGGTAATAAGTCGATTGGACGGTCGTATGGGCGATGTGGGGGTAAGGTGTCTGCTCCTTTTTACTCGCATACATCCATGTAGGGAGTATAAGCTGATGGTAACTTTGGAGTCTGTAGATTGGTATACTCATATGCTGGAACAGGAGAACATGAACTGATAGAGACAAGGGGGTTGTTTGTCTCTCTTCTACAACTGCTGCTACAATAGGAGGAAGTGAAAGTAAGAGTGCCTACTTCCCAGTTAATGTGTGGGTTATGTACTCTAAGCCACGGGTGTCCCAATATCACTGGAAAAAGGGGAGAATCAACAATTTCAAATTGATGGTTGGGTCCCAAGGAAACATGTAGAGAAATAGTTTCATAGGTAATTGGACCTGACTTTAGAGGACTCCCATCCACCAGCTGTATGTGAAGAGGAACAGGCTTCTTTTTTGTAGGAATTTTATGATGGGTCATGAAAGAACGATCCAAAAATCAGACACTGGCTCCAGAATCTATCATAGCAGAAACTTTAACATTACTTTTATTCCACTGCAAGAAAATGGATACAGTAAGGTGAGGGCTGCAATATTCCTTGGTAAGTGCATTAGACAACAAAGGAATAAACGTATTCACAGTAGAGTTTGATTTAGCCTTGCAATATTTTATTTCATGTCCTGGTTTGCCACAATGCAAACATAGATTACGGAGTCTTCTATGTATGCATTCATTTGGAGTCAAAGGCCCACAGACTATTCCTAACTGCATGGGTTCCTCATGGGATATTGTTGAAGCTGGTCTAAGAGGGAATGTGGAAGATGAGGGAGAATTAGAAACTGATGGTGCAGATTTTGGAGAACCATGTTCCAGGGCTTTTTCCTGTTGTCGTTCTGTGAACTGTCTGTCAATTTTGATCACTAAGGACTCCATGGCTTCTAAATTGGGAGGTGTGTCCACACGAGCAAGTTCATCCTTCAAGGCTTCTGATAAACCCCCGTGGAATGTATCCTGTTTCCAGGGCCAGACGTCTGAAGTCAGAGATGTACTCCTCCACAGGCCTTCTCCCTTGACTAAGATGGTGGAGAGTAGATTGTGCAGAGGAAGCCTTTTGTGGATTATCATACATAGCCCCCATTGCATTAGTGAAGGAAACCCATGTATCCAAAATAGGGCTACGTACACGTAACAGATAATGTGCCCAGGCTTGTGGATCTCCAGTTAACAAAGAAATAACAGTATGAACACAGACAAAGTCAGTGGCATAGGTGTGGGGTTGAGAGAGAACAGGATTTGACAAGCCATAATAAACTGTAGGTATTGGGCACGATCTCCTGCAAACTTTTCAGGCATAGGGACTTGAGGTTCATACACAGACAGGAGGAACAGTGTCTACAGGAACAGGAAATGCAGGTTGCGGGGCAGTATCCACAGGAAATTCAGGTTGCAGGGCAGTATCCACAGGTAATACAGGTTGCAGGGCAGTATCCACAGGTAATGCAGGTTGCAGGGCAGTATCCACAGAAAATGCAGTTGCAGGGCTTGGACTTGGTTGTGGAGCTGCAGTTGTTCAGTCTGTAAATCCTGACTGGAGTAACAGAATGGAGTGTCTGTTAAACCTGCGGGCTCCATATGCTGGCTTGGTTATTTTGTAAGGATGGGTTCTACCAGGGGCGGATCCAGAGCCTGAGGGGAACATGTCCGTCTGTCTTTTCCTCTCTCCCATGTCCGACTGTCTTATCCTCTCTCCCATGTCCATCTGTCTTTTCCTCTCTCTCATGTCCTTCGTACTCCTCTCACTCCCCGTTTCCCTCTGTCTCTCTTCCTTCCATGTCCGTTTCTCTCCTCTTCCTTCCCATGTCCGTCTATGTATCCACTTCTTTTCCATGTCCGTCTGTCTCTCCTCTCCCATCCCATGTCTGTCTGTCTCTCCTCTACCATCCCATTTATGTCTCTCTCTTCTCCCTTCCCATTTATGTCTCTCTCCTCTCCCTTCCAATGTCTGTCTCCTCTCCCCTTCCCATATCTGTCTGTCTCTCCTCTGCCATCCCATATCCGTCTGTCTCTCCTCTGCCATCTCATGTTTGTCTGTCTCTCCTCTGCCAACCCATGTTTGTCTGTCTCTCCTCTACCATCCCATTTATGTCTCTCTCTTCTCCCTTCCCATTTATGTCTCTCTCCTCTCCCTTCCCATGTCTGTCTGTCTGTCTCCTCTTCCCTTCCCATGTCTCTCTCTACTCTCTACCTCCTATGACTGTCTCTTTGTCCCTCTAAACATGTATGTGTCTCTCCTCTTCCCAATAGCTGTCTCTTTTCCTCCTCTCCCTCATCTGTCTTCTCTCCTCTCTCCCCCACCGTCAGTGTTCTCTCTTCTCCTCCCTTCAGTGTTCTCTCTTCTCCCCCATACGTGTTCTCTCTTCTCTCTCCCCCATCAGTGTTCTCTTCTCTCCCCCCCATCAGTGTTCTCTCCTCTCCCCCCCAGTGGTGTATTTTGGTTTTGTGCTGCCCTAGGCAGACTAAATTTGGGCACCCCCCCCCCTACCCACGATGCACACCCACGACATGAACCATAACCCATGTTGCACACCAAGGACATGCCCCATCACCCCATTTACATGCCTCCATCACCCCATTACATACACATTGCCAATGTTATTTGCCATTAATATTCCCCAGCCAATTTGCCCAATAATGTGCCAGTATTATTTGCCATTAAAATGCCCCAGACATTTTTCCCAATAATATGCCAGTGTTAGTTGCCATTTAATATGCCCCAGCCAATTTGCCCAATAATATGCCAGTGTTAGTTGCCATTTAATATGCCCCAGCCAATTTGCCCAATAATATTCCAGTGTTATTTGCCATTTAATATGCCCCAGCCAATTTTCCCAATAATATTCGTGTTATTTGCCATTTAATATGCCCCTGCTAATTTGCCCAGTAATATGCCAGTGTTATTTGCCATTTAATATGCCCCAGCCTATTTTCCCAGTAATATGCTAGTGTTATTTGCCATTTAATATGCCCCAGCCAATTTGCCCAATAATATTCCAGTGTTATTTGCCATTTAATATGCCCATGCTAATTTGCCCAGTAATATGCCAGTGTTATTTGCAATTTAATATGCCCCTGCTAATTTGCCCAATAATATGCCAGTGTTATTTGCCATTTAATAAGCCCCAGTAAATGTGCCCAATAATATGGCAGTGTTATTTGCCATTTAATAAGCGCCAGCCAATTTGCCCAATAATATGCCAGTGTTATTTGCCATTTAATATGCCCCTGCTAATTTGCCCAGTAATATGCCAGTGTTATTTGCCATTTAATATGCCCCAGTAAATTTGCCCAGTATGCCAGTGTTATTTGCCATTTACTAAACCCCAGCCAATGTGCCCCCCATCTCCCCAGCACTTACCTTTCCCTGGTGGCTAGTGGCAGGCAGCATGGTCTTCTCCATGCTGCCTGTTCGGCTTCCCGGCGGTTGTGCTGACAGGTCACGTGACCCGGCGCGCGTATGATGTCAGCGCGCCGGTCCCGTGACCTGTCGGCACTTCCATGTCAGACTGCATGGGAAGCCGAACAGGCAGCAAGGAGGTTTCTCTGTGCTGCCTGTTCGGCTCCCCGTGCAGCCTGGCAGGCAGGCAGAGAAGGTGAGGGGGATCTTCTGATCCCCTCTCACCTCCGTCTCTGCCTGCAAGTGTGTTTTTTTTTTTGTTTTTTTTTAAGCGTCATATCTGCCACTATGTTCTACTACCATGGGTGATGGAGTCCAGATGCAGGAGGTATAGACACACACACGTGCAAACAGAGACACTGCCCCAAAGCAGTTGGAGATGGTAACTGCAGTAACAGTGAATGGGTGCACGAGGGCAAACAAAGTCCGAAGGCAAGGTACAAAAGGGTGAGGCAATATCGTAGTCAAATCCAGAAGCAGAGGTCAGGGCTAGCAGCAAAGGTTCAAGAACAAGGAATCAGGCTAAAGGTCAAAACACAGGTTAAGGTAAACACAGGAAGCTCAGGAGCACTGGTCCGTGCCCTCTCTGTAGCTGAAAACAAAGCTACCTCGGAGTGGGTATGTGACACATTGATGGATTTTTACAAGACTTTGAAAGACAGTGCCAGTTGCTTCAGATAGCTCCAAGGGAATGGGTCCCTATCCTGGTGGGCAAACTCCCTGGAAGGGCTGCGGAAGCTTACTGTGCCATCCCTGACTAGTGGAGCCGAGAGTAACAGGACGTAAAAAATAGACTGTTGGCACGAAATGCCATAACCCCGGACACACCATTGGGGCCCAAGATACCCATGCAGAATGGGCTCACAGATTGAGCCAGGAAACCAGAAACTGGATGCAGGGCCATGCAGCTGTAATTGTGGAGGAGATGCTACAACAGGTCCTCATGGAGCAGTTCTTCCTCCACATAGCCAGCGATGCCAGCAACTGGGTCCGGGACTGAGACCCCAAAACCATTGAGGAAGCAGCCCAACTGGCTGATAAGTATGTGGACTTCAGATGGCCCGCTACCTGCTGTGGTCACATTCTGTCATCAAACTAATGGTTACCACTGGCCATGTGACCAAGCTCATGTAAGTAAAACCTTCTTACAGGGGGATAAGCTTTACCATTTGAAATGGTAATTAGGTAATTAAATACCCTTACAAGTTAGGAAGAGACCACCACTCCCCCTATCTCTCACTTCTCTCTCTTCTTTCCTGGCTGTAGATGTGAGCAGATATGGGTTAGGTTTTATCCAGGGGAAGTGTGGGTGAGATCTGATGATTTTTACTTATAAGGTTTAGTTGTTATTGTTGTTTAGCAGTTATTGTTCTAGTTATTTAGATTGTGTGTTATTATTTGAATGTTGCTGTTGTTTTGTCTCTGAATAAATGTTTGTTAAAGTAGACGGACCAGAGTTTTTATGTGTATGTGTACATAATTCATACACCACATAATGGCGACCACGAAATAGGAGATTTCTACAACAAATGTTTGTGAGGCGCAATAACTACCATATTGATGCACATTCTAAGAGGGGGTTTATTATATAGGATTAATTTTGTTGAAATATTTTTATTTTATTTGTTGACTCTTTTGCCTCCATTTAATATATGTCTTGTGCATTGTGTCAGTATATCTTTTGTTGCAAATTGTAGCATTTATAGATTTAACTTTGTTTCTGTGAAGTTTTAAAGTTGTGTATATTAGGGGAAGATTAAATAGTTGCATTACATTGGTCATTTTAAAATTTTACTCTTAAAACGAATTGTGATTATGTCTATCTTTGGAAAGTGTGCAGGTTTTATCAAATGTGTGTAGGTTTAGTTAGCAACCTTTGTTTGTTGTTGTTTTTGCAACCATTTTAACTGCCATGTGCTGTGAGCTCCAGTGATTGTTTCTCTCTTGTTGTAACTCACTAACTTGTTTCTTAGAACAAACAGTGTTTAAGTCATGCATGTGGCCAATTTTAAAGTTTGAGTGCACATTGTGGCAGACATCCTTTGTTTGTTTGTTTGTTTGTTTTTAAATAATATGGCTTTACTGCATTCTACATTTAAACAGCAAATTTCTTTTAATCTTTCGTGTGTTTTTACCATTGCATTCTGGGTAGGAGCATTGTGTTTACAGGCTCAGGTATCTGGGCTAATACTGTGTGATTGCTATTGTTTAGCCAGGTTAACATTTCCATTTTCAGATTGAAGTATGTTTAATTGCAAAGGAAGAGTTTGTGTTTGGGGTACAATACTGAAGTAATGGTGGATTGTTATATGGCTGGGCCATGTGGAATTTGTCATTGTGCTGAAGTTAGTCAGGTATTTCCAGTTTCATTGATCTTCCTCTGAGCCATTCTGTTTATTTGTGAACCACCACTGCACTAAAACAAAGGCAGAAGGGTGATTGTGTTTGCTATCTGCAGTCATTTGTTTGTATTGAGACTGTGAGGTCAGTTTTTTTTCTTCTATCTTTGACTAGGTTAATTTAATTAAGCTTTTCAAGTGCCTCACTCTCTTTGGAACTATTTTTTTTAATTAGTTAGTTTCAGTATTAAAAGTTCTTTGTTTTCTTACTTAGGTCTATTTTGGTTAAATATTCAGTGGTCATTAGCAGTGGTTCAGGTTAAGGTCTATTTTAAAATGTCATTTCTAGGTGCTAAGTATTTTTCAGCAGAAGTACTAGAATACTTCCAAAATGACATTGACAAACATAATGGACCATACGAGCTTCCAGAACCAGCAAGCTCTGATTTTGGAAAGTATGAAGGTTTTATGGATATTTTGACACAAATTGTAACTAACAAAAAGTACCATATAAAGAAAAGGAAAAGCTTGGTGGCACAAGCGGTTGTAGCTGCAATAGGGGGTTTGGCTAGCATGGTACTTGAATTGCAGCAAGATAATTTGATGACCACTAACAGAATGGAGGATGCTTTAGATAAAAAAGATTTCCTTAAAATAGCTGCTCAAAGAACAAAAGCAAGTACTGAGAGGTTGGAGAATGGACAGAATTACTAGAAACGGCTATGGGTCCACTGGCCAGTAGGTTATTTGGGTTCAATGGGAGTGTATCAGTCCACTGGCCAGTAGGTTATTTGGGTTCAATGGGAGTGTATCAGATCAGGCTGGTAGAATTGCTTCAACTACCTTTAATATTTTCAGTGCTGAAAAAGAGATGACAAAAATTATTATGAGACCAACTGATGGTCCACAAGAAGTGGCCCAACGGTTATTGTTCTGGTCTACATTGCGTCAGCCACAGCATCCCATGATGTTTGGTTCACCAGAACATATAACCAAGGTTTTGGAAGCTCTTCCCAGAGACTGCCAAGAATTCATTAGATTATTTGATCCGATAACAGCAGATTTAGAATTGCTACTTACAAGGGCAGATAACTGGTGGATCAAACATCCTTATAAAGAGCAAGCTTGCACAGTCTCAGCTATCAGAACATTCAAAGTTAAGTCGGATAGTGATGTCAAGGGTAACTGGAGAAATAGTAGAAGAGAGGATCCCCAAGTGACTAGGGACAGTGCTAATTGGAGCAATACAAAGGGAGATCATTGGAGAAATAGAAGATGGGAGGAGCCTCAAATATTCAACAAAAATTGGAATAATAACTGGGACAGGCAAAAAAGGAGAGATAATAACTGGGAAAATTACAGTTGGGGAGAAAAACAGAGAAACAACAGGAACAGTTATTGGGAGAATAATTGGAGAAGGAACCATAGATGGGAGGAGCATGAGACCAATAGAAGAAATTGTGATAATTGGAGGCATAAAGAAAGAAATAGAGAATACTGGGACCTAAAGAGACAGACTGAGAGATTGGAGGCAGACATGAAAGGGCTTAGGGAACAGATTAGAGATAAGGGAAAGACTGATCAATTTGGGGTCCCCAGCAATTAATGCCCCTATTACATTGTCTTTGATTCTCTACTTCTGTATGTATGCATGTTCTTCTTTTCTTTCCTCTGACTCTTAACTATCTACCCTTTCAATTATTAAATCCAATGTTCTTTTTGTTTTGTTTTTTAATGATCAAATCCACCTGATCTAATGCCGTTGATTGGGTACAATTAGGAAACATGGACTACAAAACTCATAAAAGACTTGTATTTATCTGCACCCACGTTTAATTGTGAATATATATATTTTTTTTCACCCTTATGTCTCGCTCACCCACATTTATGTATAATACTTTTCTGTTAGAATTGTGTACATTTTGGGATTATGGTATGCTTTTAGAAAACTAACATGCTTTTGTGTTCAGCTCTCCATCAGGTATGGAGTAAATATCTAAAAGAAAAATAGACACCACAACCAAATAGTTGTTATTAGACAAAACTAGTTAAGCCTTTGTCACGAGAAGATACGCTGACTATTTCTGTGCAGACAGTCTGGGCACATCAGAGGAAATTGTCCCCAGATGCGACCTCAGATGCTAGCATCAGTGCAGTCTCCCTGGGTACCTCAAACCCCTGCTCCCTTTTTGCCCTGACAGGTGTTCACCTCGATTGGGGTGGGGAGGGCATCAGGAAGGTGAGTATCTTGTCCGCCTCCCTTCGAATGTTTTATTGTGACTTGGGGTGCCTAGAAAGCCACTGTGTGCACCCTGACCCTGATACCGCTGAACACTGGTGGTGACCAGGAGTCAAGCAGCAGCCACCACTGAACCTACCAAGGGGACCCAGGGAAGACCTAACCCCGAACCCCCTTCCCTTGACAAACCCCTTCCAAGGCCCCCTCCAAATAATTTCAAAACGCTGACCCCAACTGATGCCGCCCTACGGAGGTATAGAGAGAGGGCTGAGTCTGGAGAGTTATGTAGCAACTCTGATCAGATAGTGTGGAGGGACTGGTTACTGTATCGCTCTACCCCAGGGAACCCCCAAAGGCAAGTGGCCGTGCCCCATGTCCAACTCATAGTCCCTGCCCATTACCGAGACCCCTTGCTGCATCTTTCCCACAAAGCTCCCCTAGCCGGACACCTCGGGGTCCGCAAAACAATTAACCAGCTCTCCCAAACATTCTTCTGATTGTCTCAAGCAGTGGTGATCCATTGTCGTACTTGTGATGTCTGCCAGTGAGTGGGTAAACATAATGACACATCCCGGGTCCCCTTCCAGCCCATGCCCCTCATAGGCGAGAATTTTCAGAGGGTCGCATATATTCTCACTGTGGTGGATTTCCCCACCAGATTTTTACACCTTGTCCTTTTTGCTTACCGGGAGGTTCCCCAAGGCTCCACTGGCTTTTCCCCATTCGAGTTCCTGTATGGCTGGAAGGTTAGGGACCCCCTGAATATACTCCGAGAGTTCTGGGAGGGTAATACCAACCAGATGGAGACCCGAGCCATCACCTACAGTCAGGTCCATAAATATTGGGACATTGACACAATTCTAATCTTTTTGGCTCTATACACCAACACAATGGGTTTCAAATGAAACAAATAAGATGTGCTTTAACTGCAGACTTTCAGCTTTAATTTGAGGGTATGTACATACAAATCAGGTGAACGGTGTAGGAATTACAACAGTTTGTATATGTGCCTCCCACTTTTTAAGGGACCAAAAGTAATGGGACAGATTAACAGTCATAAATCAAACTTTTACTTTTTAATACATGGGTGCAAATCCTTTGCAGTCAATTACAGCCTAAAGTCTGGAACGCATAGACATCACCAAACGTTGGGTTTCATCCCTGGTGATGCTCTGCCAGGCCTCTACTGCAACTGTCTTCAGTTCCTGCTTTTTATTGGGGCATTTTTCCTTCAGTTTTGTCTTCATCAAGTGAAATGCATGCTCAATCAGATTCAGGTCAGGTGATTGACTTGGCCATTGCATAACATTCTACTTCTTTCCCTTAAAAAATCTTTGGTTGCTTTTGCAGTATGCTTCGGGTCATTGTCCATCTGCACTGTGAAGCGCCATCCAATGAGTTCTGAAGCATTTGGCTGAATGTGAGCAGATAATATTGCCCGAAACACTTCAGAATTCATCCTGCTGCTTTTGTCAGCAGTCACATCATCAATAAATACAAGAGAACCAGTTCCAATGTTGTTTGACAAACTCTAATCTGGCCTTCCTGGTTTTGAGGCTCACCAATGGTTTACATCTTGTGGTGAACCCTCTGTATTCACCCTGGTGAAGTCTTCTCTTGATTGTTGACTTTGACACACATACACCTACCTCCTGGAGAGTGTTCTTGATCTGGCCAACTGTTGTGAAGGGTGTTTTCTTCACCAGGGAAAGAATTCTTCGGTCATCCACCACAGTTGTTTTCCGTGGTCTTCCGGGTCTTTTGGAGTTGCTGAGCTCACCGGTGCGTTCTTTATTTTTAAGGATGTTCCAAACAGTTGATTTGGCCACACCTAATGTTTTTGCTATCTCTCTGATGGGTTTGTTTTGTTTTTTCAGCCTAATGATGGCTTGCTTCACTGATAGTGACAGCTCTTTGGATCTCATATTGAGAGTTGACTGCAACAGATTCCAAATGCAAATAGCACACTTGAAATGAACTCTGGACCTTTTATCTGTTCCTTGTAAATGGGATAATGAGGGAATAACACACACCTGGCCATGGAAAAGCTGAGCAGCCAATTGTCCCATTACTTTTGGTCCCTTGAAAAGTGGGAGGCACATATGTAAACTGTTGTAATTCCTACACCGTTCACCTGATTTGGATGTAAATACCCTCAAATTAAAGCTGAAAGTCTGCAGTTAAAGCACATCTTGTTTATTTCATTTCAAACCCATTGTGTTAATGTATAGAGCCAAAAATATTAGAATTGTGTCGATGTCCCAATATTTATGGACCTGACTGTCTGTGCCCAAGCCTCTCAGAAGGGTTACTATGACCAGGGTACCCGACCCGAGAGTTTATGTTAGGGTATAAGATTCTTATGCTCTGACCCACCCTACAGAACAAGCTGCAGACTGCCTGGGAAGGTCCCTATACAGCGTAAAGGGGAGACTACTAGTTGCTAGAGGAGCACAACATCAGATCACCCGGCTCAGCCATGTAAATGTCCTGAAAGCCTACCAGGAGCATGAGGCTGATGTAGCTGCAATCTGCACCCCATACTCTACCAAGGAAGGGGAACAGGCCACCCCCGACCTCTTAGGGGGCACTAATCAGCCCAGTTGGCTGGAGCAGGATAAGGTCGGTCCCCAGCTCTCTCTCACAGAGCAAGCTCAGCTCCGTACCATCCTACAAGGCTGCCCCCTATGTTCTCAACCAGTTCCTGGCACCACCCCGTTTGCTCAACACTCTGTTGAGACCCCTTGGCAGCCCCCTCTCCTGCAACCAGCTTATAGAGTACCTGAGGCAGTGTGGAGCCACAACCGTCAAGAGCTAAAAGTCTCGGTGTTATTGAGCCATCCCATAGCCATCCCATAGCCATTGGACCACCCAGTTCAGTGTAGACTACAGAAAGCTCAATGAACCACTACAGATGCCTAGAACCATGCCAAGGGTGGACGAACTCCTAGACAAACTCTCCAGAGCTAAGTGGGTATCTGAGTTGGGGCTATTGGCAAATACCCCTAACTACAGATGCTGTCCCCAAGTCTGCATTCATGAACCCATTTGGCTTGTACCAGTTTTGGGTTATACCGTTCAGGATGAAGAATGCCCCAGACACCTTTCATAGCCCCACAACTCGGCTCAAGTTTTTTTGGCTCTGGGATGCACCTGGCGTTTTCTTCTTAGGGTTTCCCAAACACCTCTGGCTGATTTCAATCAATAATAAGTATAAAGGCCTCTTCAAAGTTTGTAGCAGCCCAGCTTAGGTTTTTTACCAGACAAACCTTAATTTGTAGCAGCTCAGCTCACTTGGCTGGAATATCAAACTCTCAGTTAACTGACTCAAGTTGGTCTTCCACACACTGTTGATTAGGCAACTGATTGTCAACTGACTTCACCTGCAGAGTCACATTGAATGGAAGACCAACTTGAGCATTTGATGTTCCAGCCAAGTGAGCTGGGCTGCTACAAACTGAGGTTTGTCTGGTGAAAATCTAAGCCCCTCACTGGCATAACTAAAAAATCACTCCCCCAAATGGTCCTGTGGTCCCCTTAATGTGACAAGGCTTTTGAAGACCTAAAGGCTGCCCTTATAGGAGCACCTGTACTCGCTGCCCAGGATTTTAACAAACGGTTTCTGGTTCACGCAGATGCCTCTACCTTTGGACTCGGAGCTGTGTTGAGCCAGACTAACGAGGCAGGTGAAGAGCACCCCGTCGGATACCAGAATCAGAAGCTCCTGGACTGGGAGGTGGGCTATGCAGCCATAGAAAAAGAATGCCTGGCTCTGGTATGGGCACTGAAATGGTTTCAGCCATATTTGTAAGGGAGGGAATTTACAGTTATCATGGACCACAACCCTCTTGTGTGGCTGAACTGGGTGTCCAGAAACAATGGGGGACTTCTGCAGCACTTTAACTTCTCCATTCAATACGCACCCGGAGTGACAACCAAAATGCATATGGCCTCTCCTGGCAGTTGGATGCCTAAACCCATGGATTATCTGAAGTTTATTTTGTACTGTTGGATGTTGTGAAATGTCATCTGCAAGCTCACTCCTGTGGTCGACCCCGAGATGACTCTCTCCAAATGGGGGAGTAATGTGAAATACTGTGGATTAATGTTAAATTAATCAAGGTGTATCCCAACTGTGTTTCCCACTGTATGTAAAACTAATATGTTTACTGTTCTATTGCCTAATCTCTGTTATCAGATGCCTAACTATATATATTTTCCATGTTATGCTTTAATAAATGTTTTAGTTTTCTGCTGTACCGGAGACCTGTGTCAGTGTATTCATTTGGACAAAGAGCAGAGGGAACAGTGACTTTTATTTGGCAGGTGCTGGCTTGCATTACAGGCTAAAGGAGGTGACTATCCATCCTAGGATACTTCTCCTTATGCCATGTTTTAGCAGCACTATCCAGGTGGTTGAGACAATTGTTTGTTTCCCGGTGAGCAGCTATATTGTTCTTTTTTTTTGTATTGGAATACCATGTAAAGTCACAGAGCAGGGTCACCATGTGCATGATGTGCCAATGTTCTGCTGATTCCACTGGCATTAATATCAGCAGAAAAACTGTTCAGTGGGAGTGTAACACCACAATACGTACATACCGTGATTCAGTAGTGGAGCCCCAGTTGCAGAGGTGACAGCCCTTGCCAGGTATCACAATACTGGAAGATTAAACAGATTTCAGCAGTGACAACAGGCACGAGCATCTGAGGGATGAGGAGAGGGGGCACAGGTGCCTGTACAGGGATGGTGAGGAGGAGTCAAGGTAATGGAGCCAGAGAAGGAGCGATATCCAAAATAACTATCCGGGTCGAGAGCACAGAGAGCAGGGAGGTCAGGAAACAAGCCAGGTCAGGGAGTGCAGAGAGCAGAATAATCCGAGTAAACAGGCCGGGTCGGGAGCCAGAAGCAGGGGAACTCCAAATAACGAGCTGAGCCAAAAAAACAGGAAAACGGTAACAAACACTGAAGCAAGCTAAGAGTAATACTCAAGCAATTTTGAATAGCGTGCGCTGCCGTTTTAAAGGGTCGTAGCTCCGCCCCCGTGATGTGTGAGACGCGCGTCTCGCTGCCCGTCTCCATAGCGATGCTCGGGACAGGAAAGCCACAGAATTAAGCAAGCACATCACCAAGTACAGTACCAAAGTGTTGGATCAAGTGGTGTAAAGCATGCCACCATGGGATTCTGGATCAGTGGACTTTTCAAAGTTTCGCAAGTCTAGGTTTGGCGATGCCAGGAATTCATTACCTGCCAACTTTAAATGTGATGTTTTTCAGACCGATACGTCCAGTGAAGGGACATCTTAATGCTTCAGTACACAAAGACATTTTGGACAATGCCATGTTTACAACATTGTGGGAACAGTTTGGCTAAGGCCCTTTTCTATTCTAGTATTCTTTTCTAATACTTTTATTCATATAATCTCTCTCTTTCTCTTACCAAATAATAAGATTAATGAAGTGTCGAACACAACCCTACAAAACCAAAAAAAAGTAATATATTGTTTATTTTTGTAATCTTAGAGGAAAACTCACAGATTAAAAGCTCTCAAAATGCAAACCAAAACAGCTTGCAGTGATATTTTTTATGCAGAATGAAAGAGATGCATGGGTCTGTTCACTAAAATTTGACTTTGGAGGTTGACTTTCAATTTGAGATGACATGGGAGATATATCTTAGACAACGAAACAAATAAAGATTAATATATGGTAGTACCTGCTGAAAACCATTGAAATTAGAAAAGAACCCAACAAATATGATGTATAAAATCTTTAAACCTATTAAGGGTTTGGTAATAAAAAATGACCCTATTTTTTTACATTTTTTATTTCTTTATATCTTGTCCTCTGAAAACTTACCTGAAAAGGGTCCATGGATACAGAGGTATATATATATATATATTTATAATTGATAAATTGCACTGTGTGATTTATAATGTAATGTAAACGTATTTATCCCCTTTTGACATTTTGTATTGACTATGATATGCACTTTTTTACGAGCAAATAAAACATTTTTAAAAAAAGAGGCAACATAATCAATGCCTATTTTCACTTAACAGGAAATTCACATCCAGAAATGAAGAAATAACATGGCATGGGAATGTTCTAACAAGACTTCAAAGTGCAGAGTGTGGAGACTAGCATGGTTGTTCCTAAATTTCCAGTTTCCAAAGTGTGTCTGCATTGATAACAATTAATACCGATGACCCTCCAACACACCATGCGCAGATTATGTTCAAGGAAGCTCAGCCAACTGCCAGAAAGAAAACAGATAAAACCAGATAATAGTAATACAAAAAAAGAGATGACATTTTGAAGTCAAACTCAGCACCTAACATTGACTGGGGGAAAAACACTGGTTTGAATCTTCCCCACTGAAAGTAAAGGGGGCACAATAATTGAAGCTATTTTTGAGACTGACTTTTAGATACTCACCAAAAGATGAGTTGAGTAGCAGGTGAGTTGAGTTGAGATGATTTAATGTCACCAATTCAGGTATACATTGTGCAGGAACAAACCTGATAAGTTCACTTAGCAGGGGAAATAACCAGGATTTTTCCTGCACAATGTATAGCTGAATTGTTGAGAATAAATATTCATCTCACCTCAACTCACCTGCTATTCTCTTCAACTCACCTGCCACTCCCTTCAACTAACCTCAACTCACCTTTTAGTGAATAGCGCAAAACTCAGATGCCGAATTTGACTCAAAGATAGAGTTGATTATTTCACCTCACATTACTTTCAATTGGAAAGATTCAAACCTCTTTTTTTATTTTAAGTCAAACTCGGGTGCCGAATTTGACTTAGTTTCAAAATGAAAGTCCACTTCCATAGTTGAATTTTAGTGAATAGACCCAAGAAGCCTTAAAGAACTTCTCTAAGCAAAAAAAAAAAAAAAACATGTTTTTTACCTTTATATTGAACAACTATTAACCTAAGTGGTTCATACTTTACCCATTTTACTTCTGATTCCACTCATAGGTATGTATGATTTGTAAGATACACATAAAACTTTTACATGCTGCCCTACAAAATGTATAATTCCGATCTTTTCAAGGAGAATAAAATTCATTAATAAAGGTAGTCCATATTGGATCCACTTTTTTTTTTAAAGTAATTAGTGTTTCTCTGGCCATACTTGCATTCTACACTCTGCAGAGGAGCATGCAAAAGTTATATGTGTCCAGTAAAAGTGTTAGCTGATGGGGCGGAGCCAACTACAGTGGTGAGAAGACGTTCTCATGGAGCTCCTCATAAACCTTGATAAAACAGGCTTAATTTGTCCCCCACACTGGCTAAAACGATCAGGCTTTGGTGTGAACCAACAGGAATCAAGATGGTCAAGAAAAATAATAGACTGGACAAACAACAAACAGGTAAAAAGCCTGACATTACATCTTTCCTGGTGAGGCCTCTTAGGCCGCAGCTGAACACATCCCCAGAACCCTTCACTCCCTCTCAGCAAAGCTTTGCTTCCTCTTCAGAAGAGTCTAAGGAGACCCCCCCAGCAAAACCTCCCCTAAAATGTCTGACTAAGTCTTCAGGGGACTCTTATGCAACAAAAGAGGACATCAAAAGCATTTTTCAGGAGTTCCAGGCCATGTGGTGGGCAGACATAAAAGGTATACAAGCAGACATCCAAGCAGTACAAAAGAAGGTCATAGACCTGAATCTGCCTCTGCAGAGATGACACAACAAAAAAAACATATTTACCAAAATTACTTGGTCTCTGACAATACAGTCTGAAAGCCTTCATAAGAGGTTTATTTTACTTTAAGCCAAAGTGCGCTATAACAATGTGTGGGATATCCCGGAGGGGGTAGGGCCCACTGCTCTCCGGCCCTACATTTCACAACTACTCACCAATCTCTGTCCATCAACTGATTTTGCTGCGAACCTAGAAGTGTTCAGAGTACGTAAAACCCAGAGAGCCCCCCCTGATGCCCCACGGGATGTAATCCTCAAGATGGCTACACAGGCTACACTGTTCTCAGCATATCGTCGAGTTGGCCATCTACAACATGATGTAATGAATATCTGGATATTTGACAACTTGCCGCCTGCGACGGTACTCTGGAGACGCTATTTACTCCTACTGACGACACACTTACGATCCCTGGATGTCAAGTACAGGTGAGGCATGTCTCATTCTCTAACTGTGTTGATGGAAGACAAAACTTTAACCATAGAGGACCCCCAGGAAATAACCCTCTTTTCTAAGGGACCTGTACCTGCCACAGATCGTGTATTCTTCTACCAGGGATCAGGTTCCTGGCATCAGTAACACCCATTGAAGGTCCTGACTACTGCTGGGAGAAGGACAACTTTGATCCAGTAGAACATTCTACTCCCCGATTGTATTTTATTTTCTATTTTGTTACGGAACTGATATGAGAAATACTCCTGATCCGATGTGGAATCACCACTAAAAAATTGTGTTATCTGCTCCAATTGTTGGATACCTGACAAAAGGCTTATGTACCGGTCTCAATTTGTTTTACTACTGTTTTTCTGAGGGTTCTATGAATCTGGTATTGATACATACCTTTTCAGACCACACTCCACTAATACCCGGTTACATGCATATAGATACTGTATCTTAGATCCAGATCATGTATGTGCAGCTGTTTGATCTTTGATAGCAACACTTTTACTATGGCAATTTTGATGTTTGTGCAGCCTATTCTTTGCCATTACTTAGCAATCCTTTTCACTACCACTGATAGTAGTTTATAAGCTGTGGCATCACCCTCACGGGATCCCCTCTCCCCACTGTTATTTATCTTGATCTTTTCTTTTTCCATTCTCCTCTTTTCCCTTATCTTTTTATTTCCCTTTTATTCTTTTTTATTATTATCCATGTTCCTTGGGAATGATATGTCTGTTGTCCAAGCCGGACACTGATTATTCTAGTGAAAAGTGGGTTATTTGATGACACTATGGTCAGTATACGTTCATTGTGTTTAAATTACCTATGAGTACTTTTGACAATTTGTCACACCTCCAGGATGTTAACTCGTATCATTATTTGTTCTAAGATAGGATTACTGATGATTCTAGTGTCCCTTTATCCAAGAGTATTTTCTATGTCTATGTCTAAGGACGTATATTATTCTATTAGCAACAGTTTATCTCAGGTCAGTGAGGCATTCATTTCACCCCAGATGATAGGTTTCCATTGTACTATTTTTAAGGATGCCATATGTCCTGTGTTACTAGTTAGATTTCATAAGATTTCAAAAATGAAAATATTTGCACTAATGGTATTGTATTATATATATGTATGTATAATCTATTTGTAATGCATTAAAAATTATAATTATAAAAGTGTTAGCTGACTTGGGAACTCTAACTGCATACATTATTTTTTAAATGTTTTTGTAAATTACTATTGTAGCTGGAAATAACTGTTTTTTTTTTAATGGAATTTCTACATATTTGTAACGAGCCCTACTATCCACAACCATCACTCCTGTGTTCCAATGGCACATTGTGTTAGCAAATCTAAGTTTAATATTTGAAAAGTTAATGTCTTGACTGTATTTCCTATTCATTTTGCAGCTCATTTGTTGTATGTTATCATTGAAAAAAAAATGTGACCTAATACAGATGTGCAATTATGATAATGTGTCCTACTTCAAAAATTCTAGCACCGCTCCATTTTAAAGCTCAGTTAACAGATATAACGATATTATTTCAGAGTATAAAAGTGATCAAATTAGTATTTTCAAAATATAAAAATAATTTGTACAACTGGATTATTGGTAATTTTAAAGGGACTCAATATAAACAATGCTTATGTTGTGAATGCAGAGATTCAAAATTGATAGCTATACAAAGTATTAGCAGAATTGCATACAAATGCATGAAATTAGATAATTATATGTTTGAAATGTGTCTATGGTGTCACGTTGTGGCTTAATATTCAAATTGCACATTTCACATTGAAAATTAGTTCATTTGTATATCAAATGACGTGTGTGTAATAAATACGCTCATCTCATGGCAACCAAAAAGCTCAGTACAGATGCATCTTGTGTGAAAGGGACAGATTTAAAATCTGTTTTTTGACATTCTGAAGATATTAGAGGTTATCTACTTCTTAATCTACTAAAGATTTCACTATTTATTTTCCGAGGATAACTGAGTTATTAGGTCTCAGTAAAGGGTGGAATGTGTTTCCCTGTGTTTTATGAGATACTATTATTTATTAGTCCAAGGTGAATGGCCTGATTTGTCAGTTCTATTGTTCTGGGATTGTGCCATGTGAGCTAAGCAGATCTTTCCTGAATGGGGAATCCCAGTTCCTCAGCATGTCATGAACTGGAAGTAACCCACCCACAACTTATGAATGAACACATTATTATATTTTTTAATTGTTATTTTTAATGGGAGGCTGAATGTGCTGGTTGGGTGCAAAGTGGCATTTGTACCTTGTGCTGCCACCTTGCAACATTGCTAGGTTTCACAAGCTATTAATTAACTCATACTGCAAGGTACACCTATGATGCCCAAACCTACATCTTATGTCCAATATAGTGCATGGACTATACTGTCTTGCCACAATTATCCACCCCCAAACAAAACAAAAGATGCTTGAAGCACAGTGAGGTCTCTTCAAGGTGCAAATCACTGTTTCCTCCACCTAGTAGCATTGCTTGCCAGCACATAGGAGTAGAAAAACTTCATCCTATCTCCACCATGGATGAATCCACCCAGAAATGTGGCTGCTCACATGCCGATGTCTGCATAATGTATAGCTCTTCTTTAACTTGCACTTTACTACCTATGTGTGGCTATATTTAAATGTATGCAATGCTCAAATGAGTCCTTTTAAATGTTGGGTTGAATAATATTATGATATATGTATATTTATAGAAGAAATATATACGTGAATACTGTTTAACCTACGATTAAGTTCTAATTGAAGGATGAAATGCACCAAGTGAAACACGCAGAAATGTTACAGACAACATGAAGGTTCTTAATCCATTTTATTATAATGTTAACTTTAAATAGTAGTAATTTACACTGAATGCATAAAGAGAGCAGTGTTGGGTACTGTTTAAGACTGTAATTATTTACATTCTGTATGCCTATGACTGAGCCCCAAGTAAGGCATGAAATGTTTAAGGCATCTTAACCTGCTGCTGGTGGTGGTTCCTATTAGTCTTTGTCTATGTGAAGGAGAGCAAAAACAATTATTTACAATTATATAGAGTTGTCTGTCCATCTCATCTTTGAAGTAGAGCAGAATGATGACAGATCACGTGACCTGGCGCTCTGACATCAGATGATCGCTCGGTCGCTGCCTGCCACTAGCCACCAGGGATCAGGGTAAGTCCTGAGGTGAGGGGGCATGTAATGGGGCTAATGGTGGCTTGTAATAGGGCTGATGGGACATGTAATGGGGTGATGGGGGCATATAATGGGGGTGATGGGGCATGTAATGGAGGTGATGGGGCATGAAATGGGGGTGATGGAGGCATGCAATTGGGGTAATGGAGGCATATAATGGGGCTGATGGGGGCATACAATGTGGGTGATGGAGGCATGTAATGGGGTGATGGGGCATGTAATGGGGTTGATGGAGGCATGTAATGGTAGTGATGGAGGCAAATGATTGGGTCATGTAATGGGGGGGGGTTTGGGTTATGGGGCATGGCGTGCGTGTGCAGCATGGGGGGGGGGGGGCCGCATTTTGTCTGCCTAGGGCAGCACAAAACCAAGATACTCCACTGGCTGTACTGTGTGTACACTTTGAGCTAGCAGCAGTCTCTATGTGCCAAAGCTCTGTTTCTTTAGCTCTTTATTTCTAGTAAAAGCAAATTAAATTAATAAATGTATAGTTTTCTCCAACACCCTCTCTATTACACAATGGGATAATTAATATTGTTCTTGGCATTATTTTATGAAATCCATTAAAGACCTTTATTTCTTTGTGTTTTTTTCTGTCTGTTTTAATTTTCCTTATATTTATCTTATTTGTTAAGAATATGAGAAACAAAATTAGTCAAATTATCAAATGTGTTTAATGGGCTATGGATTCTGAAAGGTCAAACAGAGATGTTAATTTTTTTCCAGACCACATGGAATCTAGCCCTTAGTCAAAATGATAGATTCGAAAGGTTACATTGCCACATATTTTTACTGGTAAGTGTGTCTGCAGTTTGAAATAGTAAGCAATACAGTTTGAAGTAGAAATAACTGATTTGACATTTTACCACTGACATCATATATTAAAATGCACACCACATTATATTTAATTATGGCTGAGCAAAAAAAGAAAGAAATATCATCCTTCTATTTTAGAGGTAATGTGGACATTTATTTTTATATAGTAGCATCAATAATTGTGGTTTTAATGTAACAGCAGTGAAGAATAAGCAGGACCTTAAAAAAGCTTGCCACACATAGTGACTTATCCCTGCATAACTAGAAACTAAGAGGCCCAAGTGCAAAAATTCCCAGGTGTCCCTCTAATTTCACCAAGCAACATATCACCACCACCAGTGCCACCTAATAAGTTTTTCAGTGCCAGCTTTGCTCCCAAGAAACTTGTCAGTATCAGCTTTACCCCAAACAGCTTGTCAGTGTCAGTTTTGTCTCCAATCATTTTTTTTATTTCCAATCAAACTACTTTTCAGTGCCAGCTTTGCCTCCAAACAATTTAACAGTGCCAGCATTGCACATGCAGAGTAGCATATCAGTATATAATCTACCAGAATGTACAGTGGTACAGTACATGTACTATCCTTACAACTCTTCATAGTCTTACATGTTATGAAGTATTGTTGTGGTGGACAACATTTTGCATGATTTTCAGCCAGACGTATAGCTGGCTGAGCATCATGATAATTGCAGTCTGTTACAGCTTGACTACAGGTCTATGGCTTACCCTACTAAGTGTGCTTCTTAGTTAAGTCTTCCTTGGAGGTCTAGTGGAGTCTTTGAGGGCAGTGGACTGAGCCTGCTCACCACAGAATGGCACAGTATGGACAAGGATGCCAGAGAATGCAGGATATGAGACACAACACTGGGATATGCTTTTTATTTTATTTATTTATTTATTTAGAAAGTGTTTTACCGGGAAGAATATATTGAGATTTCTCTCATTTTCAAGTTTGACCTGGGGACCCAGTCTAGAATGGAGTTACACAGAGTTAAACATTTAACAGTAGAAAAATAAATACATACATACATACATACATACAAACATACATATAGTAAACAAGTTAGAAGGAGAACATACAGGGTAAATCATTATTGATACAAAAAAGGAACAACATGTACAGTATATGAATGAGTTTGTAAACTAATAACAGGTACAATCTGTTTTTAGGATTTGGGAGACACTTAATTTCAGGGATTTTAGACTAGAGGATGATTTGGCAGAAACAGGAAGGCTATTCCACATATGAGGAGCTCTGAAAGAGAACACACCTCGACCAGCTTCCTTTTTCAAGTGAAGGATCACTAGTGAAGGGTTGGTGCAAAATCTGAGATTGTAGGATATGCAGGGTGTAAGAGCGAGCATGCCGCTCAGGTAGGGGTGGAGCGTTCCAGAGAAGTGGTTATGCAGTAAGCAAGCAAGGTGGAGAGTGAACCTGGAGGCAAGCGTCAGCCAGTTTAACTCTTTTAACATTTTACAGTGATGTGTGTTATAATCGCACTGTAGCGCAAAACAACACAATGTATTGTACATAGTGTCGAGTTTACCGAGATGGGTCTGCAGGGCAGAATCACACACAACATCTCCATAATCTAAGATCGGCATTAACATTTTCTGCACAATACGTTTCCTTACCGTGGAATATAGGTTATATTTGTTTCTATATGGAAAGCCAATCCTAGGATATAGCTTTGACACAAGCTTATCAATATGGAGACCAAAAGATAAGTTTGGGTCTAGCCACACACCAAGATACTTATATGAATTTACCTGGGTCAAGTTATAACTGGATTTGGTCTTCATGTTTTTTGAGGACATTTGTTTAATTTTGGTAGTTTAGCATTTGTCCCAAACAACATGGATACAGTTGGATACAGTTTTTTCAGTGTTGAGGAATACTTTGTTGTTAGCTATCCAATTTTCAACTTTAGAAAACTGATCTGTAGAACGGATTCCACTTGCGATAGTTGAGTACCATACGTATAAATGACCGTATCATCAGCATACATATGCACATGAGCCAGGTCACACACCGAGGGTAGATCATTTATAAATAGTGAGAAAAGCAGCTGCCCAAGAACGGATCCTTGATGCACTCCACACTTGATTGGCAACGGGAGGAAGGCAGTATCAGCAATGGACACATATTGAGTTCTATCAGACAAGTATGAACGAAACCAGCAGAGCGACCTCTCATTTATAGCTCATTTTAGCTTGTTCAGCAGAAGATCATGTTCAACCGTATCAAAGGCCTTTGCAAAGTCTAGGAAAACTGCACCTGTGAGTTCACCACTCTCCATACCACTCTGAATGTCATTGCTCACCTTTAAGAGGGCAGTTATCGTGGAGTGATTTGACCTAAACCCAGATTGAAGCTAGGTTAGATAGTTGGACCATTGATAATACTTGCACAGTTGATCATGGGCACATTTTTCCAGGTTTTTAGAAAGTATGGGTAGCAGTGAAATAGGCCTGTAGTTTGACACTAAGTTTACATCACCATTTTTGTGAATGGGGATAACTCTGGCTTTTTTCCAGGCTTTTGGGGACATAACTGGAGGACACTGATGCATTGATTAAGCAATGGGTCGCGCAGTAACAGGCGCACCCAGCCTCAGAAGCATTGACAGAAGTAGGCCCACATTGTAATTACATTTTTTGATTGAGGAGATGCGCTGCTATTTCACTATCTGATATAGTAGCAAATCCCAATTCAGCAAAGTGTTTGGCCAGGGGTCTTATCGGTGGTGACTCGTCTGCCATAGAAAATGTGCCTTGATCTTCATTGTGGTGTTTTTATATAAGAGCTGTGGCGCATCCTACAAAGTAGTTATTGAATTCATTTGCTATTGCCACAGGACAATTTAGAACTTCATTATGTGTTTTAATTGTGGTAGGTTCTGAGCAGCACGGAGGGTCATACATGTTTTTTATTTGGTCGGGTTGGCTAGATTTCTATTCAGCTGTTCAGAGAAATATGTTGTCTTGGCAAGTTTGGTTTGAGTCTTGCATCTATTGCGGACGTGCCGATAAGTGTTGTGCTCTTGGTCAGAGCCAGTTTGCTTAAATTTTGACCATAAAGCATCCCTGAAATGGAGTAAGTCCAGGAGGTCAGCTGAGACCCAGGGAAGATGGGCACTCCTTACTCTCACTCTACACAGCGGGGCATGTTTATCACAGACCTGCATTAACTCAGATTGAAAATATTAAATTGTAGAGTCTAGATCGGGTATCAAGCTTAGCCTGCTCCACAGACAGTTGCTTAAGTCACTGACAAAAGACTGGAGATTAAACTTCTTAAAACATCTTGCAACAATTATTCTAGGGGTGGATTAGATGGGTCTTACTTTCCATACACAGTATACTACTTTGCGAGTGAGCCAACCTAAGAAGATGTCTGTGCACTTGAACATCAGTTTCTATATATCTATATAAAGTGATATATCTTTAATATGTGTTTTAAATAAAATACCTGACTTTTCAATCCACCACTCATTTCAAGTAACCCAAGGCTGTTTGCATCTTCCACTAATGCAAAAGACTAGACTTTTCTATCCACCACTCACTTCAAGTGACCCAAGACTGTTTGCATCTTCCACTACTGCACAAGGTATATGAAGAAGATTTTAGCAACTGCTCCAGATTAGGCCCTCTTATTACTTGTTTTGATTAGCCACATCTAAATTCCTCTGTATTATTTGTATAGTAAAATTGTTCTTTGTAACTCTTATACTTAACTAATAACCGTTAACACATTTATTGCTATCCCCAAATGATCTGGTATCTTCCCCTTATCTGATTTGTGGAAATTTGCTCTAAATGAACCCCCCCCCCCCATCTTTCACAAACTTGGTCTCACCTCCCTCTCTCTTTTATCTTCACAGACCTGAATTTTCTATCCACCACTCACTTCAAGTCACCCAAGGCACCCTCCTAACCCTGACCAGAGATAAAATCAGCATCTGCCATAGACCTAGCCTGCTTCATATCACTAACACCAATTGCAATACTTATAACCTTACATATATCCCCTGCAATAGTAAACTTCTCTTTAGCTGTGCCATTCTAAAAACATGCTCTGTATGCAACAAGCTTACAGCTATTCATGATCTTTTCATCTCTCACTCCTTTAAACTCCTTGCGCTTACTGAAACCTGGCTTACTTAATCTGTCTCTCCTGCTGCTCTCTCTTATGGTGACCTACACTTCAGCCAGAGCCCAAGACCTGGGGACAAAAAGGGTGGAGGTGTTTGCATCCTCTTATCTCCTAACTGTTCCTTACAGCCCTTACCCTCAGCCCCTTACCTCTTATTTTCATAATTCGAAGTACACACTATTCCTCTTTTCTCCCCTCTATCCCTTCATGTTGCCTTTGTTTATCAGCCCCCAGTGCCCACTTCCCAGTTCTTTGACAACTTTTATGCATGGCTCCCCAACTTTCTTTCCTCTGATGTACCATGTCTCATTCTGGGAGATTTCAACATTCCCATTGACCTAACCAACTCTTCTGCCACTTAAAAACTCCTCTCCCTAACATCTTCCTTTTGGCCTCTCCCAGTGGACCAGCTTTCCAACCCACACTGTCGGTCACCCACTAGACCTAGTATTCACGAGACATGTGCAAAACTAAAATTTGCATTTCCTTTTTGTCCATTCGGACGAAAATGTTATTTATTTAGTCTAAAACGAATTTAATGCATTACTGCATTCGTTTCAGACGAAATTCGTTCATTATTTTCGTTTTGTTTTATTCGTTTGTTCGCTTATAGAAAACGTATAGTAGTATTGCCTTTCTATGAACCCATTCATAATTCTTATGAATGGGTTCATAGAAAGGCAATACTACTATACGTTTTCTATAAGCCGAAAGTCTATAAACCGAATGTCGTTCGGTTTATAGACGTTCGGTTTATAGAATAGCAATAGGATTACATGTATTCCATAAGCCGAAAGTCTATAAACCGAACAACATATACCACCTCTCTGGGAGAACTCATCCGCTCTTTTGGTTTCCAATACCACCTGTACACAGATTATACTCAGATCTACCTCTCCTCCCCTGACCACACTCCGGTCTGTAGTGTCATGTGTAGTTGAGTGTCCATCTCCACTTGGATGCCTGATCGCTTAACCTTTCCAAAACAGAACTGATTATCTTCCCTCCCTAAAACTCTGTCCCTATACCTGGGTTCACAGTCACCATTGAAAATGCTACAACAGTACCAGCTTACTGTGTCCGATGTCTTGGGTTCACTTTTGACTCTGCTCTCTCCTTCATTCCTCATATTCAGTCTTTAGCCAAATCCTGTCGGCTGCACCTAAGGAACATTGCTCGCATCAACTAATTCCTCAGTTAAAACACCGCCAAAATAATACTGCACTCGCTTGTGATCTCTTGACTTGACTATTGAAACAGCCTTCTGGCGATAGGTATGCCTATAGCCACGTCCAGATCGAGAGGGGGCGTGATGAAGTAGACGCTACAGGGTGGAGTGTCTGAGGCAGCTTGTAGATGGAGCGAGAGAGGAAGCTACCCTGAGGGAGACGCCAGCCAGCCTAAAGTTCCCACCACGGAATTACCTGCTATACCACGGACACTTGGAGAGAAGATTTGAAAACTGAACTTCAGATACCCGCCTGCATGCACAAACAATCCATATAGCTGACCGCTTGTTTCCAGCTGAACGCGCAATGATTCAAAAGCCGGCTGACTCATAAAGTTGATTTCTGCCATGAAGGTGCTTCACGAGGAGAGGGAGCAGTCCGGATAGCTGCAGAGGAACCAGCAGTACTATCGATTGACCGGACACATGAAAGCAAGCAGCGCATACAATCGACAGAGATCAGGCACAGTATAAGATAACCTGAACAATTTAAGTACATCTGTCTGTTTACTATCTATACAAATTAGTATTGAAAGGGCATAAGATGGCTTATAACTCAATAGCCGCTGCTTGGAGTGATTCAATGGGTGGTCACTATATGCTTTTCTAATTTAGCGTTGCAGGCGGGACGGACATTGTTTTTTGGTGGGAAGCTAGTGTAAAAGTGAAGGAATATAATTTCATATGCTGTATGCAAATACTGGATCAGAAATAAAGCCTACTGGTATCTGTTAATTGACATGAACTGATGCCTTATAATATGAAAGGAAGAACTCTATGAACAAAGAGACAAACTTGTTCAGTCTGCCACCCTGAAGTAACTGGCAGATTGAGCTGGGTGTCGTCAAATTATTGTTACCATAACCATCTAGATATCCAAACTGCTATTCTGAAGTAATATAGCAGCTGGATGCTGTCTTAAGAAACATATATATAAAGAACAATAAAGCAACAGCCTAAGCGGTCAATAGTAGGTAAACAATATAATTTGGATACTCTGGCAAAGGGTGGATTAAGCTCGACAACACCAATTAATTAACCATCATAACTGCCTATACTCAAACTGCTATTCTGAAATAAAATGGCAGCTGGATGATGCCCTAAAGAAATACACACAAATAGGATATAAAAGTCATGCTCTCAGTGGGTAACTGAAGGAACATAAAATAACTTGGATATTCCTGAGGGGGATGGATTGAACCCGATGGACACTAATTAACTAATCACTATAATTGCCTTTGTCCAAATTGTTATAGTGAAGAAACATAACAGGGTGTCTCTGCCTCAAGGAGAAGAGACACACAGCGTGTGAAATCTCTAATCCCAACTGACTAAATTAGGGACACAATATAAATTGGATACCTCTATAGACGGTGGCCTGAATTTGTGGTTAACTAATATTATAACTGCCTAAACCCAAGTTGCAGTTGGATACTGAGTACGTATCATAAATATAACCTCAGCTACTAAAAGTGGGGATAAAATAACCCGGAAATTCCTATAAATTCCCTATGAAGGAGAGACCGCTAAAGAAGGGAAGATACTGAACTAAAAGTGGTCTCCTGACAAACATGCCAATCTATACTGGAGTATCCCAAACATAACTTGATAAAATTACTTGAAGCCCCACTCTCCCACATGGCAACTAAAAAGGGGAATGAACCTAATATCTCACTAAAAAAGACAAAAATTAAAGAAAAAAAGACCATGGAAGGTGGGAAAAAAAGAGATCAAGGAATAGAAGAACATTTTTCCCCCAAACTACTAAAATCCCTGAGAACTTAGATTCTACTAGTAATCTGGAATACAGCCTGAATACTCTAGAAATAGAGACCCCCAAACAACAAGGCAATATGAGTGATGTGGAGAATAAGGGAATATCTCCAGAATACTAACAAAAATGTTTTGAACAACAACTACAGCTGATTAAAAGAGAATTTAGCTGCCAATTTGGTGAATTCAAGGAAGATGTTATGAAGCTGGGAGATAGAACAAAGCAAAATTAAGATAAATTGGAAGATATGGAATTATCGATAAAAGAATTCGAACAAAAAACAACTACACTGAACGAAAAAGTATGGAGCTAAAGATCGCGGATTTGGAGGACAGAGGAAGAAGGAAGAATGAAAGAATTCGTGGAATCTCTGAATCTGTGACTCAAGATAAAATAATACCGTATCTATTGGAACTCTTTAAAAAATGGGTTGTGACGACTTACGTGACGAGGATATCGAAAGAGCCCACCACTGTTGGAAACCAGCTAAAATAGCAGAGACTTTACCAAGGGATGTCATTGTTAGATTTGCATTATTTGGAGTTAATCGAAAAATCTTGGCAGCAGCTAGAACTTTTGAAACTACGGAAAAAGAACCTACAAAAATTATTTTTTATCAAGATCTTTCTTTCCATACGAGACAATTAAGAAAGTCATTCAAGCCAATTACAGATATTTTGAGACAGAGACAGCTGAAGTACTGGTGGGGGTTCCCAGTTAAAATCTGCTTCATACTGAATAACAAATCACTTTCTTTTGACAAGGTTAAAGACGCTCAAAAATGGTTAGAAGAGAATTAGTGTCCTGAGGAAGTACTATCAGAGTGGGTGGGGACAGAGGGCATAAAGGAAAAGGGGGCAAGATATTAGATGGGTGTGTGAAAGGTAGGGGGAGGATTTATGTATATATATATATATATATATATATATATATATATATATATATATAATTATTTATTTTTATTTTTTTTTCTCCTCTCCCCCTCTCTCTCTCCCTCCCTAGAAGGAGATATAAATAGACATAAAGAATAATCTACGAGTTTTTGGGAAAAAATGATTTCACGAATAACACTTAGTTAGATTATATGTAATGGATTAACATGATTTACATAACGAAACACATTAAGAAGATATATAGTTAATAAGATCAGAATTTAACAGACACTATGGTGGGATTATTAATAATTAAATAGGGAAGTCACATACCACAAATAAGTCAGCATTTTGGAAGGGAATAATAATACATACTTTTATGAGAATTATATTGTAAAATGTTGCTATCACAGGAAAATTTATAAGATGGAAATATACACAGTAGAGGACTCAATCAAAAGCAAAGCCACATGTAAATAAGGAATAATTAATTTAATAGCAACTCATGGACATAGATTTGTAGTTGGCACTAATGAGTTAGATTTTATGCACAATGACCATGGGGGGGAGGGAAAGATGTAGAGCGAAAATGGTAGTACCTAAATATACCTAAGCGAACAGGCTAAATTAATTAGCAAAGAGAGAGGAAAGAGAAAACAGTTGCTCCTGGATAAATATGTGAAGTTTTGTAGAAATTAAAAACAATTTGTTTTTTTTTTTTGTTTTTTTTTGCTCCTTCCCGCTGCCTTTCTCCCCCCCTTCCTTTCTGGGAAGTATTGACTCATCTACATTGCTGCCTCGATGTATGGTTCACCCGAATGGGATCAGGTGAACTTGGAAGTTAGGAGGATGGGATGCGAACTACTGCAAAGTAGTCCGCGTGTTTATATGTTTTTATGTTTGTTCGTAGAGTGGAATCGAGCCTTGAAGTTGGTGGCGCCTGGGGGGGGGGGGGAGGGAGAGGGGAGGAGGAGGAGAGATGGGAAAGAGGGAACGGAGAAAAACTTGAGGGAAAGCGTAATAATGGAATTCTCCTACCCTTACTGTGTATTGTAAAGTTTTATCATTGAATGTACAGGGACTGAATTTGCCTCATAAGAGAATAATTCTGATGGAATATCTCTCAAAACAAAAAATAGATGTGGCAATGCTGCAAGAAACACATTGGAATATGGCATTTGCCAGAAGGGTGTCCTTTCGCAGATATCCTTCCCTTGAATTCTCATCATTGCCAACTCAAAAGAAAAGAGGGGTAGCGATTCTCTTTGCGGCAAATCTAGATTATGAACTAATACATAAAATACAGGATCCGGAGGGCCGGTATGTGATGGTAATATGCAAAGTGAATAATAGATTGTATTCTCTGCTGAATGTGTACGCCCCAAATAAGGGTCAGATACGATTCCTAAATGGGCTCATGCAGAATCTGCATGACCTCATTCAGGGATCTCTGATATTAGCAGGAGATTTTAATTGCATTCTGGATCCCGTTTAGGATAAGCAGACGCATATAGGTGTTGAGATGGAGAGATCAATATACGGTCTGGCTAAATCTTTTAACGATATCTTAGCAAGATACAAATTGTATGATCTATGGAGAGCAGTACACCCGGGAGAACGAGACTTTACTTTCTTTTCCAGTCGATTTGGGTCCTACTCTAGGATCGATTTGTGCTTGGTGCATGCCCATACGATTGACGAATGTGAGAGCATAGATATAAACTAAGTGACATGGACGGACCATAATGCGCAGATATTTGTTGTTGGGGGTGGTAATGTAGGACCTAGGCAAAGCTGGAGGATTAATGAATATATGCTCGACGACAAAAAATATGTAGAAGAACTGGAAGATCTGTCAGACCATTTCTTTAAGGAAAATCAGACGGGGGAGACACAGATGGATATGATATGGAACGCATATAAATGTGTAGTAAGGGGCAGCTTAATCAGTAGGGAAATATATCTAAATAAAAGCGGTACGGCTAGGTTAGCAGATCTATATGTAAAATTAGAGAATATCACAAAAAGAAATAAACAATCCCCCCAACCACAGAACACATTAGAAATTAAACAAATTAGGAAAGATATAAATGAGAAATTAGTTACAAGAGCAAACAGATCCTTAATACGCACCAAGCAGAAGTGGTACTACATGGGAAACAAACCAGATAAAATATTGACCAACCAGCTTCAAAAAGAAAATAGGAAATCACGAATCTCTAAAATAATTAGCGGGGAATCAATAGCAAACTCTCCCAAACAAATTGGCATGGAATTCAAACAGTTTTACTCCTCTCTCTATAGTCTCCCAGATAAAGGCTTCTCACGTAAACAAGTAAGAGAATATATTAAAGAGGCTAATTTACATAAATTAACAAAGGAACAAAGTAATCATCTGGACCACCCAATATCTGAATTAGAAGTTGCAAACGCTATAAAACACTTGAAGAATAATAAAGCTCCAGGGCCAGATGGCTTTTCTGGTACTTTCTATAAAAAAAAATGGCCTCAAGAATAATTCCACATTTGACAACATTTTTCAATGAAGCCATAGAGAAAAAACGCCTCCCTGGAGAATCAATGCAGGTGGCAATTCTCCCAATTCCTTAACCCGGAAAAGAGACTACAGATATAAAAAACTATCGCCCAATATCCTTAATTAACACAGATTCTAAGATATTTGCGGCTATACTATAAAGGGTAGTCTGGAGTTATTGATCCATAAAGACCAAGTAGGGTTCATGCAAGGTAGAAGTTTAGAAGAAAGTATAAGGCGGATTATTGACACCTTTGAAGTCGCAAACCGCCAGGGAAATCCCATGCTGGCCCTGTCATTAGATGCAGAAAAAGCGTTTGACAGGGTCAGCTGGGTATTCCTGGAAGAAACGCTGGTAGCCATGGGATTTGGTCCAGGAATTTTAGCCGCTATTAAGTTACTATATACCAATCCTACCACAAAAGTAATAGGACAGAACATTGATTCGGATTGGTTCAATATATACAATGGAACGAGACAAGGATGTCCCTTGGCTCGTCTATTGTATATTATATCACTGGAACCCCTGGCAAATTTGATTAGATTAAATAAGAACATAAAGGGAGTAAAAACGGGTAATATAGAACATAAGATAAATGCATATGCCGATGATGTATTTATAACATTGACTGGTCCAGGGTGCTCAATCCCAGAGCTACTGAAGGTGATTCAACATTATGGCGAAAAATCCAATTACAAACTAAACCTCAAGAAAACACAGGCAATATTTATAGCTACACCTACGGAAATGCAAAAAAGATTGAGAGAAAAATACTTATTTCAATGGGGTGGCTTTGGGATTGAATACTTGGGTATCACGATACCTTCTGATGGCAAAGATACGGCAGAGATTAACTGCAATAAAATCTTTAAAGAAGTACAAGTTAAACTTAATAAATGGAGAAACTCATCCATATCATGGATGGGAAGAATAAATACTGTCAGGGCATATGTCATCCCACGGTGACTTTATGTTTTCAGAATGGTACCAGGAAAAATAAAAATAGACCAACTGACTCTTATACAAAAAATGTTAATGGACTATGTATGGCTGGGTAAAAAACCAAGGATAAATAAAAAGAGCTTATATCAGGATACTAAAAGAGGAGATCTTTGAATGACAGTACTTAAGGAGCTTTGGGAGGCAGCTATGCTAATGCATATAAATAAGATCCAATGGATTCCCAATAGAAACCTGGATTGGTGGCAGATAGAAAAGGAAAGCGCTGGTATTGAAAACTTGGAAACTATCCTATGGCTAAATAAAAATAACCAAAACGCCATACAACAGAAGATCTCAGGAGGTATTCTTGCAGATCTTATGGATTTTTGGTACACTTTTAAAAAGAGCTGTAATATCAATGGAAAAATTCTGAAAACAACTCCTCTGGAAGCGCTAGAATTTAATATGGCTGATTTAACGATAAAAACATGGAAACAGGGAGGTATTAATAGAATTGAGGACCTATATGTAGAAAATAAAATTAAAGAATTTGCAACATTAAGACAGGAGTTTGGGCTGATCCCTGGGGAGCTATTTAAATTCTTTAGAATAAATTTTTTTTTGGCTGAAAATCTCTATTAGTATAGAGATAGGGACACCATAGAGCTGTTGGATAACCTATTCAATGGTAAACCAAAGAAAAAATGTATGAAAATCTGTATGAATTGGGTTAAACAATTAAAAAGACAGTTTGTTCCTCCTGCATGGAGTAGTTGGGAGAGAGACCTAAAATCCAATACAGAGCCGATAGAATATGAAGCGAACTGGCATAAAAGCTGGAATGATATAAGAAAGCATATTCACTGTTTAAACTTGCAGGAAGTATTTTTTAAGTTGAATAATAGGTGGTACATGACTCCCTCGAGGTTAAAAAATATAAGTCCCGCGTATGATGAAAAGTGTTGGAGATGTAAGAGAGATAGGGGTACACTCCTACACATTTTTTGGGAATGTGAGGAATTGCGCGACTGTTGGAGAGAGGTATTTGGAGTTCTCTCAAATATATGTGGGAAGTCACTCCCAGGTTGCCCCTGTAGGGCTCTGCTACATCAGAAATTAGATAGGATTGATATGCCCCTTGTGACCCATATATTACTTGCGACCAAACTGGTGATTGCAAGGAAATGGAATAAAAGTGGAAAAATTTACTGGGAGCAAGTAAGAAATCAGATAGAAATACAACAAATAATGGAAAGGGGATACTTCACACATAGAATGGAGCTAGATAAGTATAATAAAATTTGGGGCAAATGGGAGAATAAAGAATAAAAATACTAGGGTGGAACTATATCATCTATTATGTAACAACTTAAATAAAGAGAAGACTCTATTACTTTAGGGAATATATATACATGGGACATAATAATAACTGATCCTCTATCTGGCCTAGGGCGTATGAATAGGGCTTTGCCTAACTAAATTATATGAAATCCGTCCTCCCCCCCCCCTCCCCGGTGTATCGATATCCGTTAATTTTAGTAAAGGCTCTGTATTCCACTTAGTTATATGTATTTATGTGTTGTATTGTCCAAGTCCAGAGATAAAAGAGAGTCTCCTTAAGGAATTTATAATTCAAGCAGTTGCACGTTATTATAAGCAATATATGTGTATTTGTCTATGTCATTTGTATTTATATGTACTTATGGAAAAAACTTTTTCAAAATAAAATGATAAAAAAAAGAAAAAAAAAAAGAAACAGCCTTCTGGCTGTACTTCTGGCTTGTTTCTATCCCCTGCAATCTATTCAAAACACAGCTGCCAAACTCATCTTTCTTGCTCGTCGGTCTGATTCAGCGGCTCTGCTCTGCCATGCCCTCCACTGGCTCCCCGTTTTGGCCAAACTCACCTACTTTTTTTCTCTCTTTTTTTTTCTCTTGTCTTCTCTTTTACTCATATTTTTGGAATTTTTTTGCCATTTCTCTTCAGTTACTTTTACACTTACATGTTTTTTATGCACCATTTCATTTCACATTCATATATCCGACATGCTGCTTATATTTATTTGTGGATAATTATATCTTTTGTATATGTGGATAGTAATAACAAGGTACTCTTTCACTTGAACAGCACTATGTATTTGTTTTTACTTGGTTTTTACATGTCTAATTAACGCACACACAGCTGCTTTGCTGTGACCTTTGTAATCATTGGTTGAGGCTTTGTATATAATGGTATTGTGTTCACTGAGTTATTTACCTATGAGTAAGCGTGGAAACACGCGAAATGCGTAAGGTGTGTTCCCCTCCGCTGCACAGTCTGTTTTTCTGTCTGCTTAGTCTTCATTTGCACTGAATAAAGCACTTTTTCCATTTTTGCAACCATTGGAATGTGGAGTGCCTATTCCTTTCGATTTGAATCTTCCACATAAGCCTCATCAGCAATATGGAGCACCCACCCTCCTAATAGCAATTACCAACAAGTGGAGCCGGTTGATACCTCCTTGGAGGTTACTGAAGCAAACTCACCTACTGCCAATCTTCCACATAACTTTTACTACAACTACATTCCCTCTGTCCTCTTCACTCCCTTATGTGTTTTATGTAACCCATTCCCTCTAGATTGTTAGCTTGCGAGCAGGGCTCTCTACCTAACGTACCAGTCTGTTCTAGTTTGTCTAACTTAGTATGTTGTCCCCTTTGTATCTAGCACTATGTAAATTGTTGGCGCTATATAAATAATTGGTAATTTAATGTAAATATGTTTAAATATCCAGTTTTCTTGAATTGTCGCGTTCACTTTATATAGATATTTACTGTAGATATATGTTCTAATACTCAAGATGTATCCAGTGGAATCTCTAATATGGTGTGTTTTAAATATCTTTCAAATAAATTATCATTTTCTACTTGTACTTGATTTTTTTATACTTGGATCATTTTACTATATCCCTGTGGTGAGATATTGTCTCCATGTTCCCTGGACTGATTGCAATAGATCATGTAGACTAGGGAGGAGTCAGTAGGACCAACGTATACAGAGAAGTCCCAGAGAGGAAGGAGGAGTTGTACTGAATGTGATGACGAGCGCTACGTGTGTGTCATGATGTCATCAGAGGTGACGGGGTGAGAAGCCTCCGAAACACAACATCCTATGCAACATACGAAAAACACCAATGTGAAGGTGTATATAAATGGGAAATTGTATGGACAAGGGGACACTTGGCAGGAAAAAGCTGCATTAAACAGGTGAAACATGTTTACTGTACGGAGGGAGGACAAGCTTTTTGCTGAAGCACAGTGAACAAAGGATTCTTTTATTTTTAGTTGTTTACTGGCTATTGCAGGTTTTAATGTAAGATTCTACTTTGTTTTTGCTATTGCACAAATAAATGTGATTTACTCATAGTCCTGCCCCATTTTCCCCATCGGAGTCCTTGGAGTTAACAAGAGTGCTGTGGCCCATCTTTTCACACCTTGCGGGATCCCGGACACTAATATATCTTAGCAGGTTACTGCTCAGGTACATGTGAGTGGATCCATCTTATGTGTATGCACATGCACTTTTGATATCCTACACTATATTTTGTTTTATATTTTTGTTTCTTCCCTTTGTATTATACTGGAATGAGAGATTGCCTCATCTAACAGGGTAAACCAAAGTATGCAGAGTGTTGGAATAAGTGCACTAATTCATCTTTTTTTTTAAATGTGCACTTTTTTCTAGTAGTGAAACACTAGTTGTTTTTGGTGATGCGTGGTATATCAAAAACAGGCACAGTGTATTACTTTTGTCTGTTGTATAAGGCTTAAATTAAATATGTCTTTTACTAGAAGAAGCAAGGAACATAAATCCATCCATTATCGGGTTGCAAGAAACACACTTAGCGACCAGTAAGGCATCTTCTCATACAAAAAAATGTTAAGCCCCCATCAAAAAAAGCTGTTGTCTCTCTGTTTTTTTATAGGTCCTTGGCATTGGACAACTGATCAAAAAGGATTGCTTATCATTCATAAGCAATGTTAACGTACCCGCCTCAATATTTATTCACCAACTGCTAACTCTGCAATTTTTCAAAACCACTGACCACAAATTAGTCCCACACTTTAAAGGTTCCTTAATAATTCCAGGAGACCTAAACATGATTACAGATCCTGAATTGGACAGCTTCATTACAGCAAAAGACAAACACCACCAAAAAACTAACCAAACAATTTCGAGAAACCGTTCTAGAATACCAACTATACAACTCTTGGAGGACTACAAACAAAACTGTAAAATATTATTCATTTTTTTTCCAATGTACATCTTACATATTCCAGATTAGACTACATTTTAGCAGACAAACTAACTTTACAAAAAGTGGTAAAGTGTGAAATTGGACTTCTCATGGTCCTACCATGCACCAATAATTACAACAATTTCTGAGCACTTTCCACAGGGGGGCTTGGGTTCCTGGAGGATATATGAATATAATATTTTAAAAAAGGAGACTCAACAATACCTCTTTAAGAAACAACAAGATTACGTCTCACTCAACAACACAGGAAATAATTTAGCTATAGAGACATTTGGGACATCTATAAACCTGTTCTCCAAGGTTTTCAGATCTCCTGGGCTGCCTTTATTATAAAACAAATTAAAAAAAATCTATTTCTTGAGGAACTACAAGCCCTAGAAACAACCAATAAAGCTTCCATAAAATTTCCAACCTATATCCATTTTAAATAGGTATGTTAAGGTATATGCCAGGATGCTAGCCTCTAGGATCCAGGCTATTTTCCCCCAATTGATCCACAATGGTGAGGGGTGCTTTGTCATCATCAAGAGTAAGCAGGGGTCAGACAACAAAAGGAAATTTGCATTGGGGTACAATCTCTACAGTTATGATGTATTTCACCTGAACGTAAGAGGGGTGCATGTGCTTGCAGAGAGGATGGCTGGACAGTTGGAGGTGTATTTAAACTAGGAATAGAGGGGAGGGACCAATACTCATTGGGCTAAACCACATAGGAAGGGAAGGCGACTTAGTTAGTACCCATGTGGGTGGATCTGAATGCATGATTATTTCAGATTATAGGGGAACAACTTCAAAATTAAATCTCAAATGGAACATGGCAGTGGCATTAAGTGTATACTTGAAAATGCCAGCAGTTAAACTTGTAAAATATGGGAATTACAACTGGTATCAGGAATCAAAAACTATGACTTAATACATATAACAGAGACATGGTGGGGTGACACGCATGATTGGTCAATAAATCTGGAGGGCTACCTGTTGTTCAGAAAAGATAGGTCAATCAAAAGAGGTGAAGGGATCTGTCTGTATGTCAAACCAGCATTCTTACTTCATTTGCAGGAAGAAATATATGATGACAATAGGGAACATGTGGAATCATTGTGGGTTTAGATAGTCAGTGGGGGTAGAACTGCCAAGAAAATATCAGTGTGTGTCACGAAACACTGTGACTCTGGAAGCCAGCTAGGAAAGGTGTATTAAACTGTGATTGTATGCTTGTGTATTGTGCCAGGTTTAATTGTATTACCCATTGTGTGAAAGTTAATCCCTTTAAGTGTATTGTTCAGTCTCTTCTGTTATCAAGCTGTTACTATATAAATGTGCTGTCCTGTCTACAATAAACTATTCATCTTGCTTGTGACAAACCTTGGTAGCTGTGTCTACTTCTGGGGATCACTATATCTTGGTTGACGTCCAGGGGGTTGGTGAGGAAGTTGATATTCTATTCCTAAAGACTTGGGCTGAGGAGATATTGAATCCTTTACAAAACAATAATTAACATTAGACTGCCTAGCCTTCTCGTTACCTGTGTATTTGGTAAAAAGGCCCCAATATTGGTGATCTTGAGGAATTAAAACTATTAATGCAAATAGAAAAGGCTTCTCAAATACAGGGGATTTTTATTACCCAGAAGTAGATGGAAAAATGGAACTACTAATTCTGCTAAAAGCAGTGCATTTATGAATTTGTTGAATGATTATTTATTTTGTCTCAGCTAGTACAGACACCAACTATAGGGGATGTGTGCCTGGATCTGATAATAACTTACATCCAAGTAAGGGAGCATTTGGGGAATAGTGACCACAGCATAGTATCCTTTGAGATTAATTCAAAAGGGCAAATTGGTATAGGTGCCACCAAAAAATGGAAGCTTAAAAAGGCCAACTTTGATCTTGTCGACTGGGATGCATTATTTTTGGGAAAATACACAGACGGTAAGTGGAATACCTTTAAACTTACACTATAAAAATATACATATAAATGAAAATGATTTGGAAAAAAATGTAAAAAAAGCAAACTAAAGCCATTGTGGCTAACCAGTAAGGTAAATCAGGAAATAAATAAAAAGAAAGTAGCATTCAAAAATTATAAAGCTGAGGGGTAAGCAGATGCCAACAAAGCCCATAAAATTGCAATTAAATTAGCTGAATTGCAGAATAAAAAATAATTGCTAGGGCGCAAGAGAAATCCAAAAACATTCTTTAAATATATAAATGGCAAAAAAGTAAAGGCTGATAATGTTGTGTCTTTGTTATCTGAAAATGGTTGAGATGGTCAGAGGGGACAAAGAGAAAAAAGATATTTTAAATAATTTATTTTTTGGGGTTTTTACCAAGGAAGAACCAACGGACAAAAACCTGAAAGTTACTTTTACAGAACAGTCACAACAAGCATGTAATTGGTTGACCCAAGAAAAAGTGTTAAAACAAGCCAATATACACCCATGGGTCCTTAAAGAGCTTAGCCAGACTCTGACAAAAACTTTATTTTTTATTTTCAGGGATGTTTGTTTTCATTAGGCATGGTACCCACACTTATAAAGTGATCAAAATCTTAGCTGGACAATTACAGACCTGTAAACTTGACACATGTGTGGTGGCGCACAGCCCCACATGGAAACTCTGGAATTAGGGTATATAAAGTATACTTTAGCCCTGAGATTCCAGGGCTATAATTGTAAAGAAAATCCCCATGCTGAATTTCCCTCCTTCCGGGACATGGTCCCAGAATCGGAGGTTTAAGTTTAAGCGGGGGTGAGGGACGATCAGGTGAAGAAGCGCTGCTATAGGGAGCTCTCTCCATAGCACCTCTTCCTCGAGGTGCAGCTGCAGGCACGTGCCTGTGGTAACTGCACCTCCTTTTCATACAGAGCACAGCACAACAGGTGCAAGCTCCGCCCATGTATCATCTGTAATTGTCTGCGCGCCACATGGGGTGGATCCCAGGTGCATAGGGGAGGGGATCCTTGATGGATGGCTCTATGAAACTCCTGCAAGCCCTCTAGACAATGCTTACTTGTTGAGCTGTGGTGCCTGTTATGAGTCCCATTCATTCCTTATTCCTGAAAGTGCTATTTATTCTGAATTCCTGTGAACTGACCTTTGGCTTAACCCTGACCTCCCGTATCTCTCTTACCTGACTTGGATTTGCCTAACTGCAATGAACCTTTGCAGTCTGCCTCGACAATCTGGACTGTTAAATGACCACTCTTTGACTTTTTCCTCCTGTTGTGAAGCCAATAAAGAATTTTTACCAACTTCAAGTATCTTCCACTCCATGCTCTATGCTCCCTCCGCTCCAGCCCTACAGTTTGTCAGAGAAGCGGTGTGTGTGAGTGACACGGTGTGTGTGAGAGAGACAGAGTGTGTGTATGTGTGAGAGAGAGAGAATGTGAGTGACAGAGCTCAGTTGGGCTCTAGCCCCAGGTCATTTGGAGACCTAGCAATGCCCCTGCATATGTGTTGAAGAAACTGTTTGATGGTTTGCTAAATACATTCAAGATGTCATCTTAGAAATTAATTTCATTAGCCTAAGCCAACATGGCTTTTTGAAAGACAGATCCTGTCAAACTATATTAATTGCATTACATAAGGATATGATGTGAGTGCTGCAGTGGCTGTGATATATTTAGACTTTGCTAAGGCATTTGATACAGTTCCACACACAAGGTTACTGTACAAATTAACTTAAACAGGCATTTGTATCAAATGTGAGTTGGCAATTGACTAAAAAATAGAAAGCAAAGCGTGCATAAACAGGAATTTCTCAAACTGGACAGATATGATACATTGAGTACCCCAGAGATCTGTACCTCTTCTTTTTAATTTGTTTATTTGTGATCTTCCAGTGGGCATAGGGATCCATCATCCGTGTTTGCTGATGACAAAATGAAGTAGGGTAATACAGTTAATCTAATTTAGATGTGTGTTCACAACAAGAGGATTTGGACAAACTGGGTAACTGGGTAGATAAATGGCAATTGAAATTCAAAGTAGACAAATGTAAAATTATGCATGTACAGTGCCAGTTGGCAGCTGCAAAGGCCAATAAGATATTGGCATGTATTAAAAGAGGTAGTGACTCACAGGAGGAGAATACTATTTTGCCTCCATGATTATGCAGTTCAATTCTGGGCACCAAGGCTAAAAAAAAGACATTATATAACTAGAGAAAACAGTGCAGGTGAGGGGTACAAAAATAATAATGGGAACGGAAAGTTTTAGTTATGAAGAAATGCTAGAAATTTTCCATTTGTGTGCGCTGGAGAAACATTGTGAGGGGATAATGTAACGTTATATAAATATCTACAGGGCCAATGTAAAGTGCTTTTTAAAGACCTATTCATTAACAGTGCAGTACACAGACAAAAGATCACCCGCTAAGACTTGAGGATAGGGGATTTAGTCTACGACAGCGAAGGGATTCTTCACAGTAAGGGTAATAAAAGTATGGAATTCACTGCCTGAAGAGGTGGTGCTTGCAAATACAAGAGATGCTTTAAAAGGGGTGAGATGCTTTTAATGAGTGAGAAAATAGAGGGCAATATATGTTAGTATAGGCAGTAATATTTATTTAGTGTTTGATGATCAAATGAGAAATCTGATTGCCTTTTGGAGTGAAGACGGAATTTTTCCCCATTGAAAGCATGATTAGGAATTGCTGGAATAAGGTTTTTTTCATGCCTTATTTCTGAATAACAGTAGTAAACAAAGAATAGAAAAGATGTTGGACTTCATATACGCAAGTCTTTTTTCAACATAAACTACTATGTAACTATGTAACCACTAGCAATATCCATAATGTAAAACAAAACAATCACTGAGTACCAGTTCTCAAAATCAGTGTGTTTTCAGATGATGTTCTCATTTATCTCACCAACTATCTGAGTCGCTACAACATTTAATGTCAACTTTAAATCAATTCAGGCAGGTTTCATATAAAAAAAGTTAACCAGTTTAAAACCCAAGCTCTGCCATTAAATATTCCCTCAAGTATATTTTCATCCCTTAAATCATAGAAACATAGAAACATAGAATGTGTCGGCAGATAAGAACCATTCGGTCCATCTAGTCTGCCCAATTTTTTTTTTGGAGTACTTTTATTAGTCCCCCGTTCCCGGTCTTATAGCTAGGATAGCCTTGTGTCTATCCCACGCATGCTTAAAATCCTTGACTGTGTTTACCTTTACCACTTCTGCTGGCAGGCTATTCCATACATCCACTACCCTCTCATTAAAGTAATACTTCCTGATATTACTTTTAAATCGTTGCCCCTCTAATTTAAGACTATGTCCTCTAGTTATGGTAGTTTTTCTTCTTTTAAATATACTCTCTTCCTTTACTGTGTTGATTCCCTTTAGGTATTTAAATGTTTCTATCATATCCCCCCTGTTACGTCTTTCCTCCAAGCTATACATGTTAAGATGCTTTAACCTTTCCTGGTAAGTTTTATCCTTCAACCCATGAACCAGTTTAGTAGCCCTTCTCTGAACTCTCTCCAAAGTATCAATATCCTTCTGGAGATACGGTCTCCAGTACTGCGTACAATACTCCAAGTGAGGTCTCACCAGTGCTCTGTACAATGGCATGAGCACTTCCCTCTTCCTACTGCTAATACCTCTCCCTATGCAACCAAGCATTCTGCTAGCATTTCCTGCTGCTCTATTGCATTGCCTACCTACCTTCAAGTCCTCTGAAATTATTACTCCTAAATCCCTTTCCTCAGATGTTGAGGTTAAGACTGTACCAAATAGTCTATATTCTGCTTTTGGGTTTTTACGCCCAAGGTGCATAATCTTGCACTTGTCCACATTAAATGCCAGTTGCCACTGCTCTGACCATTTTTCTAGTTTATCCAAATCATTTGCCATTTGGCTTATCCCTCCATGAATATCAACCCTGCTGCAAATCTTTGTATCATCAGCAAAAAGACATACTTTGCCAACAAGACCTTCTGCAATATCGCTAATAAAAATATTTCATAAAATACCTGGATAGATAATATAACATGCTAGATTAGTGGATAAAATTAAAACAGGAAATACACTCATGGATTCCGCTACACCTATCATGGCTAAGGAGGATAGTCACAAATGTACATTTTTCCTAAACTCCTATATATATTTAGGACTCTCCCGGTAGATATCCCATCCTGTGTTTTTTATGGAAATTTAAACTCATATGATTTAACTCTATGATTTATTCATGGCAAATTGAAATCAGGGATTGGTAATAAATGGTTTTTATCTCCATAAAAACAATCGTAGGTATCCTGAACTTACAAGTTAACTATGGGGCAGAGATTATGGCCCAAACCTCTATTTTTCCCTCTCCTCGAAGGAAATTGGCATGGAGGACACAAAAGTTGCACCAAATAGAATGTGTTCCCTTATTGTAATTAATCAAGCCCTGCACCGTTCTGTACTGCTACAACGCCAGCACTAAACTCTCTTTTAACATTTGGAGATATCATCCAAATTACACCCAGAACTTGATAATTTATCCCAGGCTACTGCCATCAGGGCACTAGAGTTATTAATTGCTAATTCTAATTTTCTAATTTGCTCAAAAAAAAGTAAATCATTTGGCTCCTAAAGGCAATCTACTACAATTCTCCATGATTCAGAAGTTATTTAATGTTAAGAAGAAAGAATTCTATAAATATATACAAATTTGACACCTCCTACAATTGTCCAGTAGCTTTGTATCAAAACCTACAGATAAAGAATCAACACATTAAAATGTGCCTACAAGTTAATACATTTAAGAAATAGTATCTTCCGACAGTGCATTTTATCCCAGTATCCGGCTCTCTTAGTATGCATAACTCTCACAGTGTGATGGGGCAGAACATGCACCCATCGTGCTGCGCTCAGCCCTAGGTGCTTTTAGGGAGATTTTTTCTCCTTAAAACAGCAAAAATTGGGGTATTTCTTAGTGCTTCTACCCTATCCAGCTGCACTTAACCTGTGTGGTTCCCTGCATAAAAAACAAACAGAATATAGACAACCAAACAAATGGTATTTTTGTTTAGTGCACTATGGAGACTACTACCCAATATGAATTAAAATTATTCTGATTAAAACAATATCAAAATTGTCTCAAAACAGAGCATAAATGGCATAAATGATGTAGAAGTGTTCCAATCACTCACATACACTTCAGATTTTTGGAAATTGTCAGGGGTTCTTCACAAAATATTCACTTTCATTATTCTGATAGGCATCTTCTCTCCCTTTTGCTCTCCAGTTCATATAAGTAGAGAGAATACACAAGAGCAAGGATAAAGTGAAAAATGTATGATATGATTTAATAAGAATAATAAATGCTTACATGTAGTTTTGGAGTTTGCAGCATACAATCAAATACTCCAATAGCAAAAGCATCAGCAGCAGGCTGCTTGCATAAATGCAGTAAAAGTTGGACAAGTGCAGCAATCAATAAAAACAATTGCACTAAAATGTCCAAAAAATATTTGAAGATCCAGGGGATTTAAAAAATATACAGTACTGTAGGTGACATGCTATGCGTTTTGCCCTCTCCGGGCTTCCTCCTGGTGTGTATGGTGAAGACTTCTCTTGCCTTTTAACTTCCGGGTTTCTGGAGTCATCGTGACATATATATAGTTAAGTAAATGCATCAATATCCTTCTCAACCTTACAACAGGAAAATTCATACACTTGATTCTACATTTATTTTAAAAGTACAAACTACTCATATTTATGAGTGATTTTAACTAATCAAAACAAATATGAAAGAACTTATAAAATATTTAGATCCCATATATTTATTTTAAAAATTGCACATCCATGGGATTTTGTATTGCATTTGGATTGCATAGTAATTTATTAGTGATTCACATCACAGAAGCAACTTCATAAGTGCATATTAATGATATGAAGTACCTCCCTTCAGATAAAACACACCTTTGACTGTGGTATCCATTTGATACCTGATCTATGTAGCATTGTAACAAGTGCATTACTCCTACCAACAGGTGTCACTAGGGAGTGAGTGATGACTCTTTGTTCCACCAGGTAAATCCTGGAGGGGGAGGAAGAGACTGGACAATAGCTGGAATGGGGAAAGGACAAACAATGCATTGGGGACCAGGAAACAACATGGTCAAAGAAATGAAGAGCTCTGAAACCATTTCTAGTTAAAAGTAAAGCTTTCATCTTGTGCTAAGTGTAAGTGCCAAGAAGCTAGGTCCGGAGAAATAAACGATACAGACAGCAGGGAAATTACTCTGAAATAGGTGCTTTAATTCTCGATTAGAGAGACAGCCTCACCGCCACTGTCCTCCTACCCAGTGTATACCAAACGACTACGCGTTTCGCGCCAAAACAGGGCGCTTTCTCAAGGCTTACCCTCAAAGGGTGTGCCTTCCCTTTTAAAGTGCAAATAACAATCAGTGATTAACATTGGAAAACACACATTAATGATAACATTGAAGTTCTGTTAAAAACAAATACATCTATATACATGGAGAGATGGACAATTGAATAATGGAATATTTATGCAGTGTAAATACCAAGTTGGAACATGACACAATATTATATTTGTGCATTAAGGGAGAAAATATAAAAATCGTGCTAATTATCTGGTCAAGCCGGGCAGCCCTGGACCTGGAAAAAAAAAAGGGGGGGGGGGGGGACTGGGGAAAGGGGGGGGGGATGAGAAGGAGAAAGAAGAGAAAGAAACAGAAAAAAGAGGGAAAGAAATATAACATAGGTACAGAGCAAATAACAGATATAGAGTATAATACATTTTACATTTTATATTTCAAGAAAACTCTTGCATTACAACAACTATCCTTATCCTTTTAGTTGCATAGAAAAAGGGGGGGTTTTCAAATGTAAGGTGCCCTCAATATACATTAGATACATAGTGATATAATATATTATACAGGTAATCCCTAGTAAGCCACAACTGGATTGATGTGATCCTGTTATCTTAACATGGAAAAGGACAGGGGAACACATAACCAGGAGAGCTGAAAAAATTGAGGAAACAAACCCATTAGAGAAATAATAGTAGATTTTAGTGTCTAAAGATATGGTTGAGGTCCCATTCTAAATTTATACCATTGGGTTGTCTGGTCTGCAATCGAAAAATCCAAAACATTTCTCGTTTGTTGAGAATGTTTTGTTTGTTGCCTCCCCGTTTGGGGCTAATAATATGTTCGATACCCTGAAAGGAGAAATAGGATTTACTACCTCAACTGCATAATTGGAAATGTATGTTAATTGTTGATTTTTTAACATTTACCGGGATGTGGTTTAGGTGTTCCCGTATCCTCTCCTTTAGCGGTCTAATTGTTTGCCCCACATATTGTTGCTTGCATGTAAGGTAAGTTCTATGTTTGTAACTTTGTTTGTGGTTTCTTTTTAGCCATATTATGTTATATATCTATATCACAACGTCTTTTGGTATTCATCTTTACATAATTTATCTGTATTCTCAAATCAAATAAATGTATTGTTGTACTGTTAGTCTTGTTTGTCTAAATATGTATTAATTATTTTATTAATAATTATTTAGAATTATTTAGCACACAGCAGGCCATGACTGCAACAATTACCAAAGTAGGTCTACTAATATTGGAACCGTTCTCAGAGTTAGTTATGTTGCTTGCACTAATTTTTTTCTTTTTTGTCACATGATATTTTTTGTAATAGGGTAGGTGGATAATGAAATCCCTGCACTTAGAGCAGGGATTTAATTTGAAGAACACCGGGATCTGATTGTCGGACACAGTCATGCAAAGTTAGGGAGTTCACATTTTATTTGTAATAGGATGGGTGGATTATTTTATTATACCAATCTAAATCCATTTTGGAATGGATAGTCCATATTGTGTAGATCCTCATATGTATTTTTTAAATGTACCTGCTGATCATTTTGCCGTCTTTATATACATAAGTTGGTTTGTACACTTATGGGCACATTTATCGACAAAAAAAAAGTGGTGTTTCAGGAAAAGTGCTAAAATCAGAACCAATGGTTAACTATGGAAGTTTGTTCCAAATTTAGAACTTTTTAAAAATAGCATTTGTCTTTGTCTTGAAAAATTTGTCCCTAACTGGTTACTTTATTTGGTATATCAATTTAGCCTTTCTTTTTTCTACAGGATATCCTGGATTCTTGGCATTCATTGAAAAGAGTGCTTTAAACAATCCTTAGAGAATTTGGTCCATGCTGACTGGATCAAATCATTGAGTTCCTGTGGAGTTCTAGGTTCCAAATTTATGCTGCCCACATCCATTCCACCGCATCTATATGTTCCTCCACTGCATGGAGATCTATGGGCTCTGCAGGCTGTTGCAGCAAACTTAAGTCACAATCACAGTCATGTTTGTACAATCAACTAGCATGCAACACAATTACTAAGTGAGTGTTTTTTTTATGTTTGACACATGGTTCATATTGCTGAATGGATCTATTTGAAAATCAGTAGATTGTTGATGATACGGAAAGCAAAACATAAATGCAGCAACAATGTTTAGGTATCCTTTGGTCAACTAGTATTATGAAGCCAAAGGTCTGCCAGGAAAACATTTCCCATTTCCTTACCATTCCACTAGCTTGTTTCATTGACAGAAGTTTGCATACATTAAACATAAATTTATCTAGCATGGACATATTTTACTTTCTAGCCTTTGTTTATATCTAAAACTTTCCATTCCACCTATTAGTTTTGTAGCCCTCCTCTGCACTTTCTTCAGTTACATAATGTCCTATTTCAGAAAAGGTGCCTAGAATTGAACTGCATATTCAAGGTGGGGTCTTGATCCTGTAAGGTGGAAGAATAATATACTCCTCCAGTGAGTCACTACCCCTTTTAATAAATGTTTATCCAAGGAGGGGTCTTACCATGAGCCAATAAAATGGCAGAATTATATTTTTCTTCTGTGCATCAATAACGCTTTTAATCAGCCTTAGCAGCTGCCAGCTGGCACTGCACACTACTGCAAAGTCTATTGCCAACAATTACTCCCAGGTTCTTTTCACTAGTAGTTTTCCCAAAACAAAACCAATTTAAAGTACATGTTGCCTGTTATTATTTTACCCAAAATGTATAACTTTACACCTGTCTATATTGAATTTGCAATTTGCCTGCCCAGTTAACCAATGTGTCCAAATCATCTTGCACTGAAAACACATCCCGATCAGACTATATTACCCCAATTAATTTTGTGTCATTAGCAAACACTAAAACATGGATCCCTATACTCATAGGGAGATCAATAATAAATTAAAAAGAAAAAGACCCAGGACAGAACCCTGAGATTCTTTTCACATGCATCCAACCAGAGAACTTCCAATGTGACCACCATACTTTGCATTCTATCTTTAAGCCAATTTCCAATCCACAACCATTTGCCCATGTGTTTATTTAAGTCAAGTTGGATAGTGTGTGAAACAATATCAAATGCTTTAGCAAATGCCTTAGGAAAGTCTTCTGTGCATCAATAATGCTTTTAATCATCCACTGCATAACACAAATTTAAAATGTCGAATTCATGACCAAATCAACTGTTTGGGGGCATTCGCAAACCTAAGCATTGGAAACATTTGGATCAGGGTTTTGCTATAAAAATGTGCACAGACCACCCCCGAACATGCTCCAAATTCAGGAAACATATACAAAATTAGCCCATTCCAATTTTCCAGATTTTAGTTAGAGAATTGAATATATATATATTGCATATTTAAATTAATATAAGAATTTTTACATTTTATAAAAAAAATATTTTATATTTTATGTTCATTTACATATTTTGTTTATAATTTATTTATTGTATAATTTTTTATTTTGGTGCCAAAAACCAGAGCTACCTGAGTCAACCATTATATTTTAAAAAATAGAAATATAGAATGTGTATGCTGATAAGAACCATTCGGTCCATCTAGTCTGCCCAATTTTCTAAATAATTTTATTAGTCCCCAGTTCCCTATCTTATATCTAGGATAGGCTTGTGCCTATCCCAGGCATGCTTAAAATCCTTGACTGTGTTTACGTCTACCACTTCCGCTGGAAGGATATTCCGTACATCCACTACCCTCTCAGTAAAGTAATACTTCCTGATATTACTTTTAAATCGTTGCCCCTCTAATTTAAGACTATGTCCTCTAATTGTGGTAGTTTTTCTTCTTTTAAATATCCTCTCTTCCTTTACTGTGTTGCTTTCCTTTATGTAGTTAAATGTTTCTATCATATCCCCCATGTTACGTCTTTCCTCCAAGCTATACATGTTAAGATACTTTAACCATTCCTGGTAGGTTTTATCCTTCAATCCATGAACCAGTTTAGTAGCCCTTCTCTGAACTCTCTTCAAAGTGTCAATGTCCTTCTGGAGATATGGTCTCCAGTACAATAGCATGAGCACTTCCCTCTTTCTATTGCTAATATCCTTCCTATGCAACCTACCTGCCTTTGAGTCCTCTGAAATTATTACTCCTAAATCCCTTTCCTCAGATGTTGAGTTTAGGACTGTATCAAATATTCTATATTCTGGTTTTGGGTTTTTAAGCCCAAGGTGCATAATTTTGCACTTGTAAACATTAATTATCAGTTGCCACAGCTCTGACAATTTTCCTCTTGCTCTCCTTAGTAATTATTTTGTCATTTTCTAATTTAGCTAATGTTATATTTATTTTAGAGCACTTGTTGGCATGTTTGTATTTGCACTCAGCTTTAGAATGTTTGTGTGCTACTTTTATTATTTATTTAATTATTTATTTTACAGGTTTGTCACAATGGTTTTAATTAGTTTTTTTGTATTTGTTTCCAAAAGGAATACATGTAAATGTATATTTTTGTAGTGGTTTTTTTTTCAGGTATTCCACTTACCTGCTGTGATTTTTCCATAAAATAATCCACACCAGTCAATGAGACCAAAGGATGCATTGAACCTGATACAGTTAGCATTTCTAAAATCCAGTGTTTTGGTGGGACCCAAATCTTGATTGATGTCATGTGGTGATGCCCGATGTCACTATTTCCCAAATACTTCCTTACTTTGATGATAGAGATAAAAACTTCATTGTTAGTTATTAATAGATCCAGAAACGCACCCCATCTGGTGTTTTACCGAGACACAAAAAAAACAACTAAATTAGTAGTTGTTCCATTTTTAAATTTTGTTCTATTTTCTTCTCCCTGTTCCTTAACTGAGAGGATGGAATCCAGTCTTCTGGTGCTGCAGTCCGTCCACGTGAAAGTTTCCTAACCTGTGCGTTTGAAACATCTTTTTGCACACCACTATTGCATTGAGTGGTTATTCATGGCTTTCTGTAAACTTGAAAGGTGCCACCTGGACTATAAGGAAGGTGTAGGTAGAGAGATAGCCTGCAAAGGTAACAGTATAACTCAGGTGTGTCCACAAAACAGCCTGCAGCTACAAGAGGAACATGAGCGCTATGTGTATGTGTAACACTCAGTGTTTTTTATACTCACACTGTGTGGCATTCTAATGCACACTTATATAGTGGGCTGCAAGTTGGATTATAAACACATATTAATATCTCTGTATTATTATTTATCATTATTTTTAATTTATAGTGTTTTGTAGGTCTTATCACATACATTTTCTATTTATTGTGTGTCCATACACATTGCACTTGTGTTCCTCTTGTATTCCTATAAGGAATGTGGGCATGACTGCTGGCCCATGACTGATTTTAGGTTTAAAAAATAATATCATTGTATGACTTACCTTCCCTCTTATAAATTCCCTCTTCTTGTGCAGGATATTTATTTGTCAGTCCCACCCTCACTCAACTTTTTCCCTGTCTTCTTTGTTTATCTTTTGTAGTCACATCGAGTTTTCCTGGCCAGCTTGTATTCATGGAGACTGGAATGGCGTCAAGTGATCTATGATGCTTCCAGGCACTAGAGCTCATATCTATCATTGCTAGAACCACCTAAAAGGCTGATGGCATGACAGGGTGGTTGTTTATGGTTGGTTAAATGTGAAGCTGGCCTTTTATGTTTAATAAATCTGTGGCAAATGCCCTTACCCACTATACATTTGTATCTGGTGATTAATTTGGGTGGGGCTGTTGGTCGGGGCAATGTTGAAGGGTATGGGCCTAAACAGTCATGAGTTTTGTCAACCCCCCTCTGACTTCTGTCATTAATAAGGTGGTTATACCCATGGAGGCGGATGTTTTTATTTATTTATTGCACCATTTAGTGCTTACAAATTCCCAGAATGTTAGTGGTTTTACCATGTCTGGCACCAACAATCATATAAACCTTCTATAACATATTTTAATGACACAGAAGGTCACTTCTGTATACCGTATTTGCTCGAATATAAGATGACCCTGATTATAAGACGCCCCCCCAAAGTTTGGATATTCCATTAGGAAAAAAACTAAAAGCCTGAATTTAAGACTACCCTATAGGAAAAAAGTTCAACTTGTATATATTCACATGTAAATTACTTTTTTAATAAAATAATTATAATATCAAAAAATGCATTTCTTGTTTTTATTTCCTTTTATGTGCCAATGCTGCCTCTCTCTTTCCCTTGCCCCCAGCTTTCTCTCTCTCCCCCCCCTTAGTGTTGTCTCTCTCTCCCCCTCCTTTTGTCTCCCCCCTCACTCCTCTTGTCTCTGTCTCTTCCCCCCCTTGTTTCTCTCTGCCCCCCTCCCCTTGTTACTCTCTGTGCCCCCTCCCCTTGTCTCCCTCTCTTCCCCCTCCCTCCCCTTGTTGCTCATACCCCCCCTCGTTTCTCTGCCCCCCCCTTGTCTTTCTACACCCCCTTGTTACTCTGTCCCCCCCTCCCTCCCTCCCTCCCCCTCACCTGTTTCTTGCTCCCTGGTGGCTAGTGGGGGCAGCCGGGGGATGTCTGCACGATACGTGCAGACATCCTCCATGCTGCCCGACACCTCCGTCTATTATGACGGACAGCTGGTCTGTCATAATAGACAGAAGTGTCGGGCAGCATGGAGGATGTCTGCACTTATCGTGCAGACATCCCCCGGCTGCCCAATTCTCCCTGGTGGCTAGCGGGGCAGCGGAGGATTTCTGCGCGATGAGCGCAGGCCTCCCCTGCTGCTGCCCGGCACGACTACTGGGACTTTTATGACGAAGCCGGAAGGATCCGGCTTCATCATAGAAGTCCCGGCGGTCGTGCCGGGCGGCAGCAGGGGAAGTCTGCGCTCATCGCGCAGACATTCCCCTGCTGTTAGAGAGAGGGGTCCAGGTCCCCTGCAGCTCTGCGGGGGACCTGGATCCCAGTCTTATAGTCTGACCTCTGTTTGAGGTCAGATTATAAGACGACCTCAAATTATTTTCTGAAAAAAACTTGTCTTATAATCGAGCAAATACGGTAATTGAAAACTCTTCTGAACAATGCTATGTTTTTTGTATAGATCAAGGAAGAATATAGTTTTTATTGTGCACAATTAAAAGTTACTTTCTGCCTCATTAAAAGAAAAGGTGCAATCTAATGTGTAATTGAACAACAAGATCAACTCTTGTCTGTAATGCTTTATATACTCAGTTCTATCAACACGATTCACTGTTTGAATATTTGTGTTAAAACAAAGTGTACCTAATAAAGGACAACTGCTTATTATTTAAGAATTATTTTTATTCAAGATAATTTAAATACTGTTAAAATATGATTTCTTCCGGAATATTAGTAATTTATAAGCAAACTAGCAGCAAACTAGGCATCAGCTTTATTTCAAGGACCTTTTGTGTGCTGCAAAATAGGTTTAATAAATTATGTATCAGTCTTTTTTATTATTTAAGGCTTTTCAAAATTCTGTCCATACCCTTGTTACTCATCAATGGTCATCAGAATGTCTGAGTAAGACGATAACATGGAGAGATCAGTATTGCATATTTTGAATAATTTGCTTCAGCAGAATTACAAATACAATATTTATCTCTGTATTGATCTATCGATCGATCTATATATCTATCTATCTACACATGCATATTTATATATATTAGACATGTGCAAAACTAAAATTTTCGTTTCGTTTTCGTCCATTCGGACGAAAATTTTATTTATTTCGTCTAAAACGAATTTCGTTCATTACTACATTCGTTTCGGACTAAATTCGTTCATTATTTTCGTTTTATTCGTTTCGTTTTATAGAATACGTGTAATACTATTGGCTTTCTATAAACCGAACGAGAGCCCCATTCATAAGAAATTCTTATGAATGGGGCTCTCGTTCGGTTCATAGAAAGGCAATAGTACTACATGTTTTCTATAAGCCGAAAGTCTATAAACCGAAGGTCGCTCGGTTTATAGATTTTCGGTTTATAGAATACATAGAATTACATGTAATTCTATGTATTCTATAAACTGAAAGTCCATAAACCAAACGACCTTTCGGCTTATAGTAAACGTACAGTAGTAGTGCCTTTCTATGAACCCATTCATAAGAATTATGAATGGGTTCATAGAAAGGCACTACTACTGTTCGTTTTCTATAAGCCGAAAGTCTATAAAACGAACGTTCGGTTTATAGACTTTCGGCTTATGGAATACATGTAATCCTATTGCTATTCTATAAACCGAAAATTCGGTTTATAGAATAGCAATAGGATTACATGTATTCCATAAGCCGAAAGTCTATAAACCGAACGTTCGGTTTATAGACTTTCGGCATTTGTAATGAATGTAATAGTAGTACTATTGGCTTTCACTACACGGAGACAGAGTCTCCATTCATAAATTTATGAATGGAGACTGTCTCCGTGTAGTGAAAGCCAATAGTACTACTATTACATGCATTACAAATGCCGAAAGTCTATAAACCAAACGTTTGGTTTATAGGCTGTCGGCTTATGTAATTTTAAAGCTCAGCATTCACCCAGCAAGTCTTTCCTGGACCCTTGCTCTTTGTACCCAAATAGACAGGACATCTAGCAGTTAGGTACAGCAAGAAGAACAACTCTCTTTATTTGTACAACAGCACAGACTTAAATACACATAAACATGACATCACAGCATTAGTATTCCAGATAGAAATGACCATGACTAAACCTAATTACAATACACACAGTAAGACTCATAATCAACACAATATAATCAGTTTAACAGAAGGACATACAATGGGGAAATCCTGCCTCACACCTTTCAGGATACAAAGGTATCAGATACAAACAGAGTGCACTCAATTAAAGTAACTTGCTAAGTGACATCACTGTACAACAGGACACTGAATGACTTACATGAAGAAAATGGCTAAGGTGACATAATTACAGGGGTTTACAGGATAGGATACAATATTAACCTGGGGAAAACACATTGAATGGGACAAAGGCTTAAATCCTAAAGTACACATCTTGTCTCACATCCTGAATGAGCCTGTATTTGAAGTCCAGTTGAAAACAGGGGTCCACTGGCGCCCTCAAAGTGTGTACCCTCAAACTAATATATTTGCAGACAGGGTCCATAGTCTACAGGGAATCTTCTGGCTGCCAGACCCCTCCAAGAACCCCTGTCACAGTGGATCTTCAAATCCATTTCATGACAACATTCCTCTCCATTTTTCTGCAGTCTTCTTTAAGTCTTTGCACGTATTTGAAGCAAAAACTTACAAAACAATAGCCAAACACTTTGTAGGTTAAATGTAAATTTCCCTGATCAAATATCTGCTTCTGTACTCCTGGACCTGATCATTTTGTGAATAGGTCAAAGGGAAGACACAAAACCGCACTTATGATGTTTTTGTCTTTGGGGACCAAAACACAATCAGTCCTAAACACTTTACATATAGTTTGAGTTACAAGGGAATAACATGGCTACTCATTAAATAACTTAACACACTGTACTGGATTTTTTACCACACAATTAAAAAAATGATTTTGTTTTTAGCCATAGCAAAATTTTATTTTTTTAATACCACAGTGTCGGAAAAAAGATCATGTAATTGTTTCCCATATACTGGACATGTATGTAAATGTATCCTTATTCTTTAAGGTCAAACATGAGTAAAATAACCAGAAATGTCTGAAGACAAACTTCTTATTTAGAAATGACCTGGAATAAAATATATATAAGGTCAGCATAACAACAGGTTGGCCAGTAATTGCCCTTCAGGGGCTGCTAGGAATGCCCACTTAGGAGACAGTGCTAAACCTTTATTATGCCATGCAAATGTTTCCCAGCCTCTTTTTTTTTTCTTTACCAAAGACAATTAGTTCCCTCCCACCCTGCCCACTTTATGTGCGGTATAGCTTGGTAGGTGCAGTGGCAGGGCGTCCCTGAGGTTAGACAAGGGTTTGTTGTCTTGGGGTATGGCCAACCTGGGATGGAGTAGCTCTGGTAGCTTTCTGCATGGGCACCACATAGGCTTGTCAATTGGAAGGGAATATTGGACAGCTACCATGCAGGGACAGTGACACCGGCATCCCGAACAAGTTGGATTAAGCATACATCAGATCTGCAGGGAACCTAATCCTAGATACCTAGAATAGGGTATTTTGACATGCTACCCCTTTGGTTGTTAACATGCTTGTGATTTAACCCCTTAATGACATAACCTTTTGGCCTTGTCTTTCCCTTGGTGACAAGGCTGTTTTGACATTTATGGGGTGTTTGTGTTTAGCTGTAATCTTCTTCTTACTCACATGCTGCACCTCCACAAATTATGTTTTTATCGCCGCAAGAAGGACTTTCACTAGATATCATTATGTTCATCATATGTTAAAATTTATTACAAAAAAAATCATAAAATATGATGAAAAAATAACCTAATCCTTTAACCTAAAAAATAATTTACACAAATACAATCATTAAAAAGACCCCATCTAAATAGTTTCTAGAGTTTGTCCCGAGTTCATAAATATTTTTTTTTTCATGTTTTTCTGCAGTTTTATGCAAGTTATAGGTTAAATAACTAAAATAGTGTGTGTGTGTGGGGGGGAGGTTCCTGCAGTGACCTTTTGACCATAACCCCGAACCCTAAATTTAACCCTAAAATTAACTCTAACTCTAACCCTTATGCAAACCCTTAATTTATTCTAATTTTAATTTTATTGTAACTCTACCCCTTAGGCTAACCCTAATTTAATTGGAATCCTAACCATTATTCTAACCCTAACCCTAGATTTTAGCTAAGTCTTTTTTTGCCTCTAGGGGTAGTCTAGCAACAGCATCAGAGCAACAGAAGTGCTTTTTTTTCTGTTCTGATGCTCTACTTACAAGAGGGCAGCAGCCATATTGGAGGAGCATGCTGCTCCATGGAGCAATCGTGAGTGCCCCAGATTAAAAAAATCCATGCTGTGTAATGCCACAACATTGGGACAATAGAGCAGCACTGCCAGGGTGGTTTTTGTGATCAACAAGCACGTCCTTTGTCGGTAACGGAGTTGCAGGCTGGATATGCCTGACACATCCTTTGTCTCGAAGGGGTTAAATATGGTTTTTCACCTTGGTTATATAAATAAAGTTATGACTGGTTACATGTTTAATATGTGTGTTATATTTAAATAACTGACTAAAAATAAATCTAAGTTGCGATATTTTACTCAATAAATACGGTGACCTTTCAGCCAGTTTGTTGCCTGAGTAAGTTCTTGGGGGAGTGTGTGTTATTCTCCACACCTTTGTCATGACTATACATACTACTAGAAAGGTAAAGTTATTTGTAACGTTTATTTTAAAATTATTCTCCTGAATTCTCATGAGATTCAATACCTTGTTTGAGGAATCCAAATATTAGAAATCCAGACTGGTGATGTTTATGGTACATTTTATAAAAAAAATGAGTTTGTCATCAAAAAACATTGAAACCATATGGAAAACTATAGCTACAAGCAGATTACAAAATGCATGTGTAGATAAAACTAGGTTATCACAAAAATTTTAACTGCAAGAGCAGACCATTTGCGCAAACAGTTTTTAAACATCAAAGAATAGTTTGAGGGTTCATCTTTCCTGCCAACAAATTGAAACACAGTAAAATTATCACATGGTGTCACAAACAAGTAACGGAAACCCCAAGGGCACATCTCTTGAAATATATGTCAATGCTGCTGAAAAATGTCTTCCGCTTGCTTCCCTTAGGGTGCAATTTATTTCATTTTATTGTCTCATCCGAAATAATAGATCACTAAAAGTCAAATTTTTTGTCCTGATGAAATCAACTGCAAAGCACAACAATTTAACTCATCACTTTTCACATCAACTAATACAAAAAAAGTACTACAAAAATGTTTAGTATTATTCATACAGATATTTTAGGTCACTACATGTTTTTCAATGTAATATGTAATAAAATGTAAATACAACATGTATTTAGTAAATATATAGGCATATCCCACTTTAAAAGACACAATGGGTCATGCATGTAAAATGTAAATGTACTTAAAATGAGGCACTACCTTTATTTTCCTTTGTTTCCATTTGTACAGTCTACAAATGCAGTCTACAGTACAACTGTCATAGTAGAATTTGCAATTTAAAACATTTTTGCTTTGTGACGTCCACCCAATTTAACATAATTTTTTTTTTGTTTAGTAAATTATAATATTTGATCAAAAGCATTTCTTATTTAAATTAAAAACTATATATAATTTGTGTTACAGTAAATGAGAAAGAAGTGTCAAAACATCCTGTGTCCTGAACTGTGCAACATTCCAGGAAGAGTAGTGTCCTTAAGGGGTTAAAGAAAATTACTGTACTTGAGCTGCCTTTCTACAATACTGATTATCAGAATAAGGTTGGAATGAAATAAAGAGGAAAAATCTAATGTGAAGGTGAGATAATCCACATGCTAGGCAGAATAGATCTGACAGATGATTTACCAATTTGACTTAAATGGTTGTGTGAAGGCTGCTGCACCTAATTAGCAATTATATAAGCCAAATCTATCTAAAAGTCAATTTTCAGTTTCTGTTTCTTAACAAAGGTAATAAATCAGAAATGAGTTAAGTGTCACTCATTTCTTTCTATGTTAAACATTTCTGCTATTCATTAATAGTGTGGCAACTAGTAATTTGGTCAAAACACAAAATATTTCCTTAAAGGGACTGTATTACATAATAATTGTTTTTACAATGAATTTAGAGATTTAAGAATAATTGAAACTAATCTATACCATGTTAACAAAACTTTAAGAAAATGCCTATATTGGGAGAAAAATGTATTTTAAATGTGCCTGTCGTGTATCCTGTTTATGACATCACATAATCTCTTAGTCTTAATCTGCAAATTACACATATGCCATTGAAAAGATCAATGTGCAGTTCACTCTTCAAGTCCCAGACAGTGGGTGGTAAGATATAGTTATCAGATTTTAGAAATTATTTTTGAAAAATGCATTCCTTGTTTCCTTCTCCTGCCCTCTTTTCATTATTGCCCACACATCCCTTGCCATTGCACCCACAAACCCAGTTTGCACCCACCCATTTTGCCACACCATCCATTGCACATAGACTGCACTCACAGGTCTAGCCAGAGCATCCACACTGCACCCACAGGACTTGCCAGAGCACCCATACTGCACCCACAGGTATACCCAGAGCACCAAGACTGCACCCATAGGACTGGGCCCATGTCAGTTGCCCCATTTGCCCGGAATAAAGATGACCATGACAGACCCCAAACCATCTCTCCTAGTAAATACATACCCAATGCCATCTCTCCTAGTATATACAGGCTCCATGCCATCCCCCCCTATTATATACAGACCACCCCATTCCACCTCCACCAGTATATACAAACCCCATGCCACCTCCCCAATATATACAGACACCTGTCCCCATGCCAACTCTACCCTAGTATATACAGAGCCCATGCAATCCCCACTGTATATACAGACTCCATACAATCTCCTCCAGTGTATACATACCCCATGTCATTTCAACCAGTATATACAGACCCCATGCCATATCCCCCAGTATATATAGACTCCAGTCTTCATGCCATCTCCCTGAGCATTTACAGACCCCATTCAATCTCACCAGTGTATACAGACTCCATGAGATGTCCCCCAGTATATACAGACCCCAAACTATCCCCCCCCATTATATAGTGTCCATACGATATGTGTATATATATATATATATATATATATATATATATATATATATATACACACATATAGTATGGGCACTATATAATGGGGGCACTATATATATTCCCTGCAGTATATACAGCCCCCACCCCATCTCTCCCATTATATACAGACCCCATTCCATCTCCCCCAGTATATACAAAACCAATGTTATTTCCCCAAACTACGTATAGACCCTATGACAACTCTCCCATATATACAGACCCCATGCCATCTCCCCCATGATATACATACCACCCCAATATATACAGAACTTTTAGACCAGGACCCACATTGCACTCGGGACTTTACTTACATGATCTAAGCTTCCCACATGCATGGCTGCAGGCTGGTGAATTTCCCGGGACTATATCCATCTATGCTTTAGTATCATCAAGTTTATCACTGATGCTGCTGTGGGTCTGAAAAAAGGCAGAAACACACATTTTACGCAGTTTCCAATTTCACTTGAAGAAGGGAAAAAAGCAAACACTTTTTGATCCAACAGATCAAAAACATCAGATTTCTTCCAGGATGAAGATACTTCATACTAATACTAATTAGTATGCTTATTATAGCTTTGTGTGTCCTTATTCATACTGGGATGACTGGGTGACCACGCAACCTGGGGATGCATCACAACCTCACTTTGCATGAACTGAGAAATCCAGGGTCGCCATCAGATATTTCAGCCACCTTACAGAAATTTGTTTCTGCTCTCCCATCCCTACATCTCCCTCTCGCCCCCTACCCTCCCAAAGTAATTTAATCCAGGTCTTTTGGGTCTATTCACAAAAATTCAAATTTGGAGGTCGACTTTCATTTTCATACAAATTCAGCACCAGGTTTTGACTTAGAAAAAACCCAGGTTTGAATTTTCCTTATTGAAAGTAATGGGAGGAAAAGTATTGAAGCACCCGAGTTTGACTTAGTTTCAAAAGTAGCTTTGATCATTTCACCTCTCATTGCTTTCAATGGGGAAGATTTGGGTGCCAAATTTTACTTAGTGTGAATATGAAAGTTGACCTCCAAATTCGAATTTTAGTGAATAGACCTATCTGTATATCTTGCCAATGAAGTTTAATTGCACCCCAGGACATGCCCCATCACCTGCATTGTACATCCAAGACTTGCCACTGCCCCTAGGACCCCTTTTCATCTCCACCATTATATATAGAGCCCATGCCATCTTCCCCAGTATATACAGACTCCTGTCCCCATGCCATCTCCCCCTCGACCTTGAGGCATTAAAGCATAAGCGTTTGATCGCTTGTTTAACCGTCCAACGTCGGCAACGCTCTGCCAGACAGGGTGGACCTAGTTAAAGTGAACGGTATCCAAATCTGGAACAGACTTTGTTAACCACAAATGCATAATTATGTTCATACAGGAACAAAAGACAAATGCAACCATAGATGCCAGCAGAAGTCACAAGATTCAGCTAAAATAAATCACATCCATGAAATGTAAACTATAACAATATTTATGGCATTGAGAAATGTGCAATAGGACCACTCCAACTTCAAAATGAACTGCCTTTTTTCATGCATATTATAGTTAAATATTGAAATATTTAGTAAATATTGTAATATATATACATTTGAATATCTGTATTGTAAATATGCTTAAATTACTCACAATTAATGGGTTAGCAGATTGTACTGACTCTCCCAATAACAAGAGCAACATTACAAAGTGTTTCAAAAAAGCAAACACAACAGTATCCTAAATGATAACTATACTTCGATGTGTGCATTTATTTTTGGAATCTGTACAGAACACACAACTGCTGTTTTTTTTTCAGGAAATTCACTCCCTGCTGGTTCACAAGGAGTGGCTTTTACAGGGACAACACTAATTAGTTAACTGAATTTCCTCTAAATAATACATGCTGTATGACACCATGTAAAATCCATATGTGTCCCTCACAAAAATGGCAGAACAGACATGGCATTGATTCAGAAGACAGAAAAGTTAAGATAAGATCCATTCAGGTTATTACCAAACAAACTGTAGCAATTCAGAAAGTGTGTTTGAGAGGAATAACTGCTTAGGTTATAAGTAATAAAACAATGGAAAACATTGTTTTACTTTGTGTGGGCTTATAAAGAAGATATGCCAAACAAGTTAATCTGAACAAATAATTATAATTTATATACATAATAATTAGAGATATTGTACAAATAGTTGAATGTATTTAATTTCAAATGTTCTAGTGTGTATAACTATGGTAAAACAGCAAACAGATAATACATAGTTAGAAGTGAAACTAGTCATTGTGAGGCATTAGACGAAGCTTGAACATGACTTACCCCTAGCACTCAGAATTGCAATGACAGGACTTACCCCAGCACACATATTTGTACTCATAGGACTAACCCCAACATCCAGAATCTACCACAGCATGCAGGACTTGCCCCAGCACCCACTTTACTCATATGACATGCCCCATCACTCAAATTTTGTCCTCCCTGGACCAACCACTGTTGTCAGGAGAGCTTAACGCTGCCTGCTACAAATAACAACACATAGGCAGTCTTAAGCTCCTCTGTAACCTCAAAAACAAAGTGCCGCTCCACACTACAGTTAGAAGAGGCTCTTGCAAAAACAAGGCCTAAGGTAACTTCCTAATTTGCCTAATTAAAGAGCCACCTCTGAACATAGAGAAGAAAAAAGAAATCAACCACCAAATTCAATATTTTAAATTTCCTTTCTGTTACTTTTGCAATTTGGAAAACAATCTCATCAGAAGATGTAAGATTGTATGAGATATATAAATTGACATTCGGATTTGTCAGTGGATAAATATTATGACTGTTTCTAAATGAATGCTTCAAACTCTAAAAATCTAGTTTAGCTAATAATATATTCATATATTTCTGTGTCTACTGTTTCTGGAAATATCACCTCAGTTAACTCCTATTTACTGCTCATACTGTGAAGAACCCAATCCTTTGCAAAAAATAAATAAAAAAATCCTCCTTTCCTTTCCTCAATCTCTATGGCTGATTCTCAGTGTGCTGTACACTCTTGGTTATAAACTTGTATAGTCAGAGGTTTATGTAATGATTTAAATTAACTAACTGAGCTTAAAGAGCAACTAAAACTTAACTATTATTTTTTGCTTCCTTAATAGAAGTAATCATTTTTGCACTTCATCAGTGTTGGACTGGGAGCAAACAGCAGCACCAGAAACATTAACAAACCTGTTACATAGCATTGTTTCCTACTAGTAAAACAAATCAAGGATATAACATTTCAATTCACCAGTAAAGGAATAAATCCACATAGACTTCTTCAAAAATTGAATAATCCAAGGATGTTTTGTGCTGCTTTGTCTTGTCCCCACTGTCTCTACCACATTTAAGCATCATTCAGTGGCACAGACAATGGGCATATTGTATTTTGTGGTGTTTTGTCTAGTACCCACTTTCTGTACCACATTAAAGCATCATTCAGTTGCACAATCAGTATATTGTATTTTGTGGTGTTTTGTCCTGTACCCACTTTCTGTACCACACCAAAGCATCATTCAGTTGCACTGACAATGGGTATATGGTATTTTGTGGTGTTTTGTTATGTACCACCTTTCTGTACCACATTAAAGCATCATTCAGTGGCACAGACAATGGGCATATTGTATTTTGTGGTGCTTGGTCTCGTACCCACTTTTTGTATCACATTAAAGCATTATTCAGTGGCACAGACAATGGGTATGCGGTATTTTGTGGTGCTTTATCTCATATCCACTGCCTGTGCCACGTGGATTAAAGCATCATTTCATTTATTAAAATAAGCACTCCCCATGGATTTATTACGTTACAGTAAAATTGGAGTGCTATATCCTTTGTTCATTTTGTTATATACCCTCATTTTGGGGTCTTTTAATACATCATACTTACATTTCCAGCATTGTTCCCAACTTTGCAGAAGTGAGGCCTCATGTGACTGTGCCCACTCACCAAGCCATATCCTGTTACACACAGATTTGACCTCTTTATCTGTAATGAACATGACTAAAACTTGTTTACATTTGGTTTGCTCTTTACATGTCTGCATTCTCACCTTGATTAAATATGTATTTTCATTGTCAGCACTTCAATATGCATTTTATTTTATATACTTTGAAAAATGATCTATAGGACCACCGATAGACCAGGGTAGGTACCAATATTGTTCATAGTGGACATTTACTGACAATTTAATGATGTTCTATAGATTTTCACACACCTTGCCACATACACTACTGACTTTGTATGGACACTCAAATTGGTCCTTACTTTTTGTTAGGAATATATAAACAAATACGCAATTCTTGTCTGGAATACATGATCCCAGCCTCTATGCTCCACTGTGCCATGAGTAGCAAAATATACTTTCTGTAGAAAGTGGCCATCATGTGCACTGCATTCTGTAGGCTGATCATCACACATGCTATGCATACAGTGTGATGTACATTGTGATGTACACTCAGCATCAGGGCAAAGCATAGTGTCACTGATGCCTGGGTGCAGGAATTGTCTTTATGCTTCAGCATATTAAGAGCAGTCCATAGTAAATTAAGTTACAATAAATAATGGGGGGGGGGGGGGAATCACCATCAGTTACTGTGGACTACTCTTCCATGCTATGTCTGTAACAAGACATACTGGCTGGCTAAACATGATAGCAAGGATAGTCCACAGTAAATTAAGTTATAATTAAATATATAACATTCTCTTGGATTAGTAGCTTTCCCTGGTGGTCAGTGGGGGTACCATCCCTGCCTAGCAAAGCCTCCCACCAAACAATGCCTTCTACCTGGTGGTCAGTGTACTCCAATTTATCCAGATAACCAGTGCAAGTCAGGAGGTGGGCATATTAGCTCATATCCCAACACTGCCTTCAAACTTCAAGACAGTCAGCAGACTGTGCTAAAGGATCCACAGACCTGAATCTCGAAAACCAACGCAGGCACTGGGAACAAATACTGAGCTGCTTCTGGGATACTGAGTTACCGAGACAGATAGCACAGTTCTCAAGCACATCCAGAGCCAACTCTGATCTAGAGCACACTCAGCTTGTGGCTCACTTGCGGTTCACAGTACACATGATGAATAAAACATTGGTTTATAATGTTAATTTAATTAATGTATGATGTTTTTTATTTTTAATGATTTCTACACTTCGGCCCCTTTCGGGAGAACTTTGGCTATTTTGACCATAACCAAAGTCCTCCCATTGACTTCTATTTGAGAAATAGCTATGTTTGTAATTGCCAGGGTCCTTCCAAAAGGGCCGAGTAATAAGCCAAAGTCCTGCCCACTTTATTTTAGTTTATTTCGGTGTGTGCAGACACTGGTGTGGGATCAGCAATGCTGTCTGAATTGCGGAAGTATTTGGAGGCAAATTAGAGCTAGCTGAGTAGCTCGGAATTCAAGTATGTTTGTGCCATTAATGTTATCCGAATACGTTTGGATTCCAGGGCCGAAGATTGCCACATAGGTTGACCATTATATTTAGTATGCTTCAAGCTTCAGAAATTTAGGTTTATAAAAATGTCACAAGCTGCAGGGTTTTCAAAAATGTTTCTCACGGCTATACAAGAAGTAAAAGGTTCAAATAAAAATCATATCTGTATAAATAATGGTCTCTTGAATTTACAATATATCAACATTATCTAGACATGTGCATTCGTTTTCGGACTAATGCATTTTCGTCCGAAAATAGCATTTTCGTCCATTCGTCAGAAAAACGATTAACGAAAATGCTAAACTAACGAAAGCCGAATGAACAAATGGTTAACAAACGAAAATCATTCGTCCCTTCGTGTTATTGGCATTCTAGAAACCAAAATAGAGTCAGTTTAAAGAATACCAATAGCATTACGTACATTCCATAAACGGACATAATGAACGACTTTTGGTTTATGGACTGCATGTAATGCTATTGGTATTCTATAAACCGACTCTCTTTCGTTTTATAGACTTTCGGTTTATGGAATGCATGTAATACTATTGGTATTCTATAAACCGAAATAGAGTCCCCATTCATATGAATTGACCTATTTCAACTCTATTTTGTTGGTTTATGGAATGTATGTAATGCTATTGGCTTTCTACAGGTTAAAGCATCTTAACATGTATAGCTTGGAGGAAAGATGTAACAGGGGGGATATGAGAGAAACATTTAAATACATAAAGGGAATCAACACAGTAAAGGAAGAGCGTATATTTAAAAGAAGAAAAACTACCACAACTAGAGGACATAGTCTTAAATTAGAGGGGCAACGATTTAAACGTAATATCAGGAAGTATTACTTTACTGAGAGGGTAGTGGATGTATGGAATAGCCTTCCAGCAAAAGTGGTAGGGGTAAACACAGTCAAGGATTTTAAGCATGCATGGGATAGACACAAGGCTATCCTAGCTATAAGACCGGGAACGGGGGACTAATAAAAGTACTCAAAAAAAAATTGTGCAGACTAGATGGACCGAATGGTTCTTATTTGCCGACACATTCTATGTTTCTATGTTTCTATAAACCGAAATAGAGTCGCTTTATAAAATATTGAAATAGGTCAATTCGTATGAATGGGGACTCTATTTCGGTTTATAGAAAGCCAATAGCATTACATACATACATTCCATAAACCGAAACTCTATAAACCGACTCTCTATAAGAGGTGACTCTTAAAGACACCTTTGACTTAGTCTCATAAATAGCTTTGATCATTTCACCATTACTTTCAATGGGGGACGATTCATACCTGGATGTAGTTGAGGAGCCAACTTAAAAGCAGGTGAAAGTAGGTGAAAGTTTAGGATCTAGTGGTTCCCAGTCAGTGTGGTTTAATTTAAAAACAGTGTCACAGTTACACTACACAAAAACAAAAGTTTTAGATTTTAGAAAATCCAATTTTTCAAAAATTAGATTATGTGTAAAGAAGTCATTATCAGACTGGAGCAGTTTAAATTGAATCAAGGAGAAATGGAATCATTTAAAGTTGTACTACTGAAGGCAACAGAAAATGGCATTATGCTTGTCAGTAATAGCATAATATTGAAAACACCACTGTGGTACTCTGCAGAGATGGCCAAAATAGTAAAAAAAGAAAAAGTTAACATTTAGTAATAATAAAAAAAAACCTCAGAGTCAGGAAGATAGAGAGATCAATAAGAATAGGCAGAAAGAGGCAAATCAAGCCATAAGAGCTTCCAAAGCAAATGCAGAAGAGAAAATATCCCAGTCAGTAAAAAATAGGATACAACATTTTTTTTGATACATAAATTTGAAAAGGAAAGTAAAACAAGGATTAGTTAGATTAATAGTCTGATACCGGATGGGAAAAAAGTACAGTGTGCTTTCACTACTATACTGATTGTACTCCCAGACTTAAGCTTCAAGCAGGCTTGTCGGTAGAAATATTTTAATCTTCAAAGCTCCAAAAAAAGGTTAAAAACAAACAGGACAACAATTGCACAGTACCACTGAAATATATGTATAAGTAGGACTGATTACACTTACAAACAGATGTGCAAAAAACAGTCTAAGACAAACCAGTCTAAGCAAGACTGCTGAATTTTACAAAACACCTACTGAAGAAGACGGGATTCCGTAGAAATGCGTAGAGGATTTGTTTTTGGGACATTGGGACTTTGCAGCTGAACATTGAGTCATGGAGTCTGAAGATTTGCTGCTTTTATCTTATATGCACATTTTGCACATCTGTATGTAAGTGCAATCATTCTTCCTTATACATCTATGTCAGTGGTACACTGACACACCCAAAGTTATTAAAAAAATGTTGTGGTGTACTAGCAAAACCTTTAACAGATTTATTTAAGCAATCATTGTTAACAGGAGTAGTCCCAGAAGATTGGAAAAATTAGCAAATGTTGTGTTAATTCACAAGAAAGGTAGTAGGGAGAAGTCGGGCAACTATAGACCAGTAAGTCTTATTTCAGTAGTGGGGAAAATAATGGAAACAATGTTAAAGAATAGGATTGTCGTACATCTAAATTCGCATGGATTTCAAGATAGGAGACAACATGGGTTTACTTCAGGGAGATCATGCCTAACTAATCTTACTGCTTTTTTCAATTGGGTGACTAAAATAATAGATCAGGGAGGTGCAGTAGACACTGCTTACCTAGATTTCAGAAAAGCTTTTGACATTGCCACACATAAAAAGTCTAATCAAAAAACTGCAATCTGAGTTTGGATTTCAGTATTGTTGAATGGATTAGACAATAGCTGAGTGACAGGCAACAGAGGGTTTTAGTCAACGATGTAAAGTCGATGCAAGGTCTTGTTACTATTGGGGTACCTCATGGATCTATACTTGGACCCATTCTCTTTAATATTGTTATTAGTGATATTGCAGAAGATCATGTTGGTAAGGAATGTTTATTTGCTGATGATACAAAGATGTCCAGCAGGGTTGATGTTCCTGGAGGGATAAGCCAAATGGCAAATGATTTAGCTAATCTACAAAAATGGTCAGAGCTGTGGCAACTGACATTTAATGTGGATAAGTGCAAGATTATGCACCTTGGGCGTAAAACCAATAAAGCAGAATATAGACTAATATAATACTAATCTCACTTTCTGAGGAAAGGGATTTAGGATTAATAATTTCACAGGACTTAAAGGTAGGTAGACAATGTATTAGAGCAGCAGCTAAATTCCCAGGATGTCCAAGCAGGTGCAACAAAACACTTTAGCAGAAACAGCCACATTATAGATTAATTTACAATAATAAGCTTATTAATGAAGCTTTACTATTCTAAACTCAAAAACAGCTACTGACATTTCTTGTTCCATAGAAAATAATGGAAGCTGAAGTGCAAGACTGAACTAAATGCAACTAGACCTCCAAATTCGACATCCCCAGCATACACTGCTCAACTGCCATCTCTCTTGCCGTCACCATAGTTTGATTTTGCAAATATCCTTTGTGAATAGCATTTTTAGAGGTTGAGATGGGGATATGCGTGGGAGGTCGAATCTGTCTGTGTTTGGTTGTAGATATGAGCTCTCATCTCAACCACCTAACTCAGACTATAGTGAATAGACTTAGATATGTTCATCTCATCTTAACTCATCTGCACCTCTATTTTAGTGAATAGCTTCCTATATCTTATTGATGGCCATTTATGCTGCAGAAAAAGAACCCCTCTCAGTTGTACTTATGTTTTTTTTACTTGTACTTTTAATGCTATTAAAAACCATAAACATATACAGCATGACACTTAGAGGCTGAAAGCTATATTGTCTTAGATGTTTGTCTTTATATGTGTTTTAGTCTGTTTGATGCTAAATGTGCTGATATGCAGTGCATTGTAATATTATTGTAAATACTCCTGAGAATATCACATCACTTTATTTTACAATTTCCATTTACTGTGTTATTTTTCTTTACTATCATAATAAAAGTTGAAAAAATATAAACTTTACAGAAAATACAAAGAATGTACTAAAAATATTCACTTTTTATTTCTGCAGCAAGGGATTGATTGTATATCACACACCAATAGTTTGACAGGGTAGTAAATTGAAATCTATATTTTAACATTTTTATGCCTTTAGAATATTAAGCTGCAGCATACAATTTATGTTTTTGGCAAAACAACAATATGGCTGATTTATGTAATGCTGTTATGCTGGAAGCCCCATAGACCACCAAGGATGTCCTCCAACAGCCCCATCCAGTTAGGTATATGGAAGGAAACGCACATAAGTCATAGGGCTCTTTTCACAAAAAGGTGAGTTGCAGGTTAGATGAGGTGAGGTGAGCTAAGATGAACATTTTGTCTAACAATTTTATTATACATTGTGCGGGTACAAACCCTGGTGAGTGTCCCAGCTAAGCAAACTCATCAGGATTGTCCCTGTACAATGGAAAGCTATATCGGTAAGATGAAATGTCCTTATTTCCTTGCCTAATCTCACTTTAATGCACCTGCAACTCACATTTTAGTGAATAACCCTCATAGTTGTCAAAAGTCCATAATTCTTATTTTGGGGTTCTGTCCAGGGCCGGCCCAAGACATTGTGCTGCCTGGGTCGAGAATTGAAGGGCTGACTCCCAGCACCCCCTTTCAGTTTGGTACTTTAATAAGAAAATAATTTATCTATTATAATTATACAAAACAGCAAATTCATTATCTGTGTATAAGCACCGAGCATCATATATACACACACATATTATTTGTACATAAAATACATATGTATGTGTGTATGTGTTTATTTGTGTGCATATATATGATATCTATATAGGTATGATAAAGTTATTTTCCTTCATCCTACACTATGTCTCAGCTGGTGATTTGGATGGATGGAGAGATCAGGAGACCCATGACGTGCCCCAGTACCCAGGAATTGCTCCAGCACCCAGAAAACACACATGATTTACCACAGCACCGAGATGGCAAACAAAGGACTTACCCCAGCACAAAGATGGCACTCACAGGCCGTCAGCAACCAGGACTTACTCCAGCACCATATGCTGATCAGAAACACACATATTGCAGCACATTACAGGACATGCCAGTTATTATTGCAATAGTCCAATAATTTACTCACAGGACTTACCATTGCACTTTTTTTGCACCCACAAGAACTTGGCAACTGCACTAAAACTGCACACATGTGCCATCTTTGAGCACACAGAAACATTTATCCAGCACACACTCACTCACTCACAAGCACAATCAGCCAGCACACACTCATGGACACAATCAGCCAGGACACACACAGGCACAATCAACCAGGACACACACACTCACAGTTACACTTAGTCAGTACATACCCATCCACTTCCACTCAACCAGCACACAACTCACCAACACAATCAGACAGCATGCACTCACATTCACACTCACACATCAGCAGATTTTTTTTAAAATTTTACTTGTAGAGTGCTGCCATAATGTACAATGTATTTTTAATATTTTTGCCTACCGCACACAGACACACAAATAAAATGCATTTGCTCCTCCCTGCTCCTTGACCTCTCAGGGCATCTGCAGGAAAAAGGAGGTCTTTTGATGTTCAGAGTGTTCTGTGCCTGTTACATTGGCACAGACCTCATTGTGCTGGAGTGTCTGCCTGTTGGCTATTCCTCAAAGCACGGATGCCTAGTGATAGTGTGGGTGGAGAGGTGCAGCCCTCATTTTGAAGTTAATAACGTGTGGTCAAGGAGAATTAGGGCATGCCTCCCTCTTAAAATGCCGGCTCAGAGGGAATAACCTTTGTAGCAATTCCTATGCCACAGAGCTCAGTGTGACAGGGAAAGAGAGGCATAAAGAGGCATGTAAGTGGTGCGCCGTCCCATAGTGAGGGCCTTTGGTCAGTCCCCAGACCCCAAATTTATTTTGAACTGGGGGAATGTCTAGAGTATAATGTGGGGTACACATTGAAAGAAGGAGACATTTGACCAGCTTGCAGGCCTGATTATGGCTAGAAAGGTGGCCAGGGCTACAAGCTTCTGATATAGTTTAAAGGAGTTGGGAATCATTTGGGTGTCTCATGCTGCTCCGTCAATATGGCTAAGCCCTCTGCCGGTCTGAGCTTCGGAAGTGAAAGTAACTTCACTTCCGTCGCTCTGAATATGCTACTTGACTGCCCCTAGTGGTAGTTAAGTAGCATTGCAATGGAAAATATTTAAAATACATATTGAATTAATTAAAAACAGGTTACATAGCTATATTAGCCTATAGGATAAAAATTGAATATTTTTTAGCATAAGCGATAGGGTTAAAATTAAATTAAAATTAAAAAAATATTAAGTAGTCATATTATATAATTTATGATAATAGTTTTGGAATAGCGTGGCTATCTTATCCGAGCGGTATATGGGGTCGTTGTGTGTATCTCGTATCATGGGTATGCAGTTTAGTGATTGGGTTTTTTTTTTTGTAAAGCATTTGCTAACATTCTGCCCAGTTTGTTTTTGTGAACATAGATTAAAGCTATGGGCTCTGAGTGTAGAGCTATGCAATTTTTTGTTACATAGGGTGGCCAGCTCTGCTCTAAGCTGAGTTAACTCTTGGAAGAGTGAGGGGGATATTGTGTCCTTGTGGTTAATTTCGATAGAGGTAATTTTAGGTGTCAGATGTGCTCCTGTCAGGATTTGTTTTAATCAAGAAAGAGTGGAGGCACCAGGGGAGGAGTCCAGTGCAGGGTCCTGTACCATATTAATGTCACCTCTCAGGATAGTGAAACCTTCTGTGAAAGTTTTAAGGTCCCCTAGGACAGAACGTAAAAATACAGGTTGTTTAACATTTGGAGAATAAATGTTAGCAATGGTTAACATTTATGGACTAACAGAGCCTTTGATAAAGAGAGCCTTACCATCGTTGTTTTAGCTACATATATAAGAGATAATGGGCCTGATTCAATGACACAACATATTTCTTATTACTGGTTTTTAACTTTTTTTTTTCTATTGCAGCCAATGGGATTCAATGAGATAAGTTAACTCTGGTCATTATATAGACCTATATCTGTTTTAAGTGTTTCTGTGGTGTCTCCTGCTTATGACATTTCCTTGAGGCATGATATGCAAATTACACATTTTCCAATGAAAATGAATTTGCACATTAAAAAACACAGATGCTATCATAAACAGGAGAGACCATACACACGTCACCATATGCATTGAAAACATATATTTCTCGTACTACTTACTTCAGTGAATTTGGACTTGCAATTCTGCTAACACAATGTATAGATACATTTCAATCAATTTTTTATTATCCTCATTCACAGTAAAGTGATATTTAGGTTGACAGTCCTTTAACATGTTGTGAGGTAGGGTAAAGGCTAGGATTATTCATTTCTTTTTGCTAACAACATGCTACACAGTGTAACCTCTGATCAGTTGTCAATCTCTCCCAGGCTACTGTTTATTTGTGTTAAATGTGCCAGGTGCAGGAATAAAATAAAAAAAATATCAGTAGATATGTGAGAAAAAAATGGAAACATGCTATGTAAGTTAAAAAAGGCTCCAAACTATGAATTGCATTGCTGTGTAAGAAAATAAAAAAACATCCTTGAAGTGATGAACATACTGTTCAATGAAATGGCTGCTGCAGGTCAGTGTTTATATGTTTGGGTACTTAGCCATCACAATTAAAGTGACATGAGTTTTTTTTTTACTTTGAAATGGGGTTCACTGCAGGTTCAATATTTCTTTATTTATTAAATTATTAATAAATGCATATCACTACATTTTCTCAGAATGTAAATATTCAGCTGTTTGTGACTGATGAAATGTTGAAAACACTGTGGGCACTGTTTGGGTTCCCTACAACAGTGCTCCTCAACCTTTTTTTAATTTTTCTGGTGTTATTTTGCCATTAATAAATACCGTATTTGCTTGAATATAAGACAACTTTTTTATCAGAGCAAATGCTCTTAAAAATACCCCTCGTCTTACATTCGAGGTCGTCTTATAATCTGACCTCAAATTGAGGTCAGACTATAAGACAGGGATCTAGGACCCCAGGAGAGCTGCAGGGAACCTGGATCCCCCTCTCTAACAGCAGGGGATGTCTGCGCGATGAGCGCAGACTCCCCTGCTGCCGCCCCGAACAGAAGTCCCGGCGGTCGTGCCGGGCGGCAGCAGGGGAGGTCTGCGCTCATCGCGCAGACATCCGCTGCTGCCGCGCTAGCCACCAGGGAGAATCGGGCAGCTGGGGGATGTCTGCACGATATGTGCAAACATCCTCCATGCTGCCCGACACGGCAGTCTATTATGACCAGCTGGGGGTGAGATTATTTGATTAAAGAGACAGCTGGGGGTGAGAGGCCGCATTGGCACATAAAAGGAAATAAAAACAAGAAATGCATTTGTATAATATAAATTTTTTATTAAATATTAAAAAGTAATTTACATATATACAAGTTAAACTTTTTTCCTATTGGGTAGTCTTATAATCGGGCTTTTAGTTTTTTTTCCTAAAGGAATGTACAAATTTGGGGGGGGGGGGTCGTCTTATAATCAGGGTCGTCTTATAATCAAGCAAATACGGTAATATATATATATATATATATATATATATATATATATATATATATATATATATATAATAAATAATATGACCCAGACAATTTGCCCAATAATATGCCACCCTCCTCCCCTCTACCCCAATACTCACCTCCTTGTTGCTCCGTGTCCCAGCCGTCCCTTCCTGCACGTACTGTCATATCCAGTGGCAATGATTTTTTTTTTATTATTTTTTTTCCAGCGGATGCTGGCCACTGGACCCCAAGAGGAGAGCCCATTGTTGTCTAAGTCAACATTGGGCTCTCCTTTTTGGGCCTGGCAGCCGGCACCCGCTTTATGTGGCACACCTCCCAATATCCAGCGATGCACCAGTGTGCACTGAGGGTGCATGTATTGTCTGCACTAAGCAGTTGATGCACATTTATGTAGTGTGTTTTTTTTTTTAATGTTTAATAATTTAACCCCATTGTGATCTGGGGCGGCAATTGTGGACACGCATAGAGGCCCAATTTTGCCATACTTTAAATTGCTGGGATAATATTACCAAATGAAACAGCCTGATTTCTGAGGTAGAAATAAGTCAGAAATCCTTTTCACGGTGCCTTAATCTTGTGCTACAGGCCACTGCACCATCATTTGCCTACAACAAGTGATTGTAATATGGATGTTGAGGAGGTAATGTTTACAGCAAATCAGCCTGTTTGTTGAACACCATCTAGGCAATAGAGCAAGCATGTTCTCATTCTGGTCTAGAGTTGGAGCATCAGTATTACATTTCTTCATTCACTTGTCAAAAGCCTAGACAGTCAGAGCCATTATGGCACACTGGCACCAGTGATCATCTTGTCTTTTCATGTATTGCAACCAGGGCCGGTGCAAAGATTATTGCCACCCTAGGCAAAATAAAAATTGCCGCCCCCCCCCCCCCACACACACATTATCAGCCGCTAGAGGTGCTTCCGTGTTTCTCACTGTGACCATTACAGTGGGAGGACGCAGAACATCCAAAAAATAAAAAATAAAACATTCGCTGCTGAGAGGAGGATCGGGGAGGAAAGTTCCCAGCTTTGGCGCTGGAGAAGGGTAAATGGCTGAAGGGGTTTTAACCCCTTCAGCCCAGTGGGAGGGGGACACGAGGGTGCCCCACTCCTAAAGACTATGAGTTTTCCTGGCACTATAGTGCTCCTTTAACACCAGTACTGCACAGTGTCTTTTCTCTGCAGCGACAGGCTATAGACACCAGTAGCACTACATTAAACTGTAGTGGTTCTGGGACTATAGTGTCCTTTAAATGTGAGGTAAATTAGTTTCCAATGTAGTATTAATAAAGGGGTTTAAAACAATGCTTCCCTCACAGCCACGGACCTCCACCGGAGACAGAGCAGCAGCGACGAGGTAAGTAAGGGGGAGGATTTTTTTTTTTGACACAGGGTTCCGGCGCCCCCACCTAAGATGCGCCCTAGGCAGCTGCCTAAGTTGCCTTACTGGTGGCGCCGGCCCTGATTACAACATTTAGCATGAACCTAAGCTATTACCTATAGCGTAACATAAATGGTACAAGTGTAAAGAATATAAACACTAGAGCTGCTGGGTTTAATGCACATGATGGAAAGTTTCATCATATTGGTTCAACACTATGTTAAGTATGAAACACGAATTAAACATATTCAATAAATGTATATGTCCAAAGGGACCCAATGCAATCTGCTGCATTATTTAGTATAACATATTCAGACTAGATTTTTTTTTTCTTCAAAAATATTAAATAAGAATATTACAAATAATGCGTGTAATAATGCAATTAATAATCTTTTGCTTTCAAGTAGAAATCTCTCAGCAGTTTGTTGCCTTACCTCCTAGTTGTTGTTTGAGATATATCATAGGGCATGCACAAGTTGAAACTTTTTGCCTTGAAGCATATTGTTAAAACAGTGTAGTTGGTGCCGTAATGAATCAATAAGCTTCTCTTTCACTTGGCTTTTCTTGTTCATGTCTACTACGGTCCCTTGGCTCGTTTTCACTGCCCGAAGCAGAAAGCATATCAATGATTTAAAGCTTTGAATTTCTTTCAAATATCTTTCCAAAGGTGGTAATGAAAAAAGGTTTATTATTTTAATGCAGTACAGTTAAGTTTGTGTGAGCACTGGGGGCCGAGTACATTTTTACAGAAAAAGAAAACATATAAACAATGTTATGTTTCTTTGTGCATAGATTTGTGGTTTGTTTTAGTTTAATTTAATTCGCAATCAGTTCAATTTCTTTAGGAAAGGCTTTTGTTCTATATAAGGCACACAAGGAGAAATTGTGGGCTATGAAAGACAAATAATCCTACAAGGGTTATGTATAAAAACTCCTGCACTTTAATATGTCTGAACCTAAAAAAAAGGTGTGGTCACCAGTTTTATGCATAACGTTGTGTGCAGCTTTTTCAAAGATCCTGACACTGTTGGTTGTTTTATGAAACATTTGAGGTGCTTTTTAGAACCTGAATCATACATGGGCTGCTCTGGATCAACTCAGCAGTGCAGAACTGGAGGATGTAGAGCTAGCTCCAGGCGGCTGTTGGTAGTTAGAATTATATATTGGTTCCATTTTTTTAGCACTATTTCCACATGTGCCTATTTTATATATAATTCCATAGAGGTCAACAACAGTAACATTTTAAGTTTTGTTAGAATCTGATGATCATTTGGATGTGTATTAGTGAGATATTTGCCTAAGTTATAATGTTCTTTAACAATATGACAGAAAGGACATCAAGCTATTATTTAATTTGATCAGGGTCTGAATATAGCAGGGATTTCTCTCTACTAGCACAGAGAGGGACCCTCATTTTTGCATTGGGTTAGCAGAGAGAACCTGGCAGAGAGCCAGTCTCCGACTAGATGGCTGCCTACTTCCCATGTAAGCATGGCAGCTCCTGGTCAGAGGATAAGCTCGAATGTATTATTAAAAGGACACACCAGTTTATCCTCACGCTAGGTACAACTAACTTTTGACTTCTGCTTCTATTTTTTTCTAGTGCAAAACAAGGTTTAGTGTTTCTTTAAAAGAGATAAAAGCTCGTTCCTTGCACAGATTTTTTTGTAGTTTTTTTGTAGTTGAACATTGAAGTTTAGGAACAAAGGCATCATGGATTGCCGCTGGAACCTAGATACAGGTAATATGGGGCCATTTTAGACCCCCCCCCCCCCCAGGGACTTACTTTAATTTATTTGTGATTGGTTTAATATATTGTTGCAATATTTGACCTACATTATAAATGGGGCTTCCGAAACATGGAGATCCATAATTCTGTCAGTCCCACCATTCAACCCCTCTGTTTCTTTTCTCTCTGTTTTATTTTTTGTTATCACAATGGTATTTTCCTGGCTAGTGCAGATTGCAGAGTGGGATGGAGATCTGCCCCATTGGGCTTGGGGAGCTGTGTACGGTAGTGGTCCATGATGCTGTCGGGAACTAGGGTTCATGTTTTATTGTTTTCAGACCTGCCTTCAAGGCTGATTGCATTGAAAGGTGGGTTGGTTAAGGTTGGTGAATTTTAGGCCGGTATAAAGTTAAATAAAGCTGTAGCCAATGCTCTTATCCACTTTATATTTTTGTCATGTGTTTTATTGTGTACTGGTGTTGATTGTGATAATGTTGAGAGGTAATGAGATAGATCTAATGATATTACTGACCAGTTTCATGGGACTTAGCAATAACATGAGACTATCCTATCTCTCTGTTGTTTATATAATTACTAGGTGGGTGGATTAAGTGATATCATTCTTATTAAAAATAATGTTTTCATAAATATTTTCAAATGAAAAAATTGCAGTTAGTTAAGCTAGGTGTTGTAATTTAAGAAATATTGCTTATTTCATTATTGTATATTGTTTTATGAATAGTATTTTAGTATTTGTGAATTTGTTCTTTTGAATTTTATATTTAGTGTATTTAGTTATAGGTAAGGTGCCTTCGTAATTATCATTCTCTTAACATGAACTATATACTTGTGATAAGCATATTACCTGTGTTTTAAGAATCAATGAAATAATATTTTAAAATTATTATTAAATATTTTATGTATAACCTTTTTTTTTAGTATATTTTATCTTTGTACTTTAGCCATTACTCAATATGTATACATTTCTAATTAATTATTGAAGCTAAAGTATTGTACCTTCACAGTATGTACTTTTTCATAATTATTGCTTTGGGTAGCATTTATCTTAATTAAGATCTCTTAGCTCATAAAGATTCTGTTAACAGTGCTTATTATACATACAACTATTATATGTGTTTCTGTAGAGGACACAAATGCACCAATTGTTCAAAGATTAAACAGAAGAATTTCCTACTGGGGACTATAGTTGTAAGATTTGATATTTGAAATATAATGGGTTTATAAAATATGGCATTTCTAAAACGGAGGGAAGGATTATTTAATCAGGAAGTGAAAATGATTATACAAGAAAGGTAAAATGCACATAAAATATAATTTAGTATCAATTCAAATATATAACACAACAGTCTCCACATGAAAAACTATAGTGAGATGGGCACCAAAGGCTTAGCCCCTTAAAATGTAAATAAATATACTGAAACTGTTTCATACCCAAGCAAGTGTGATTTCTTATCTGCATTTAAATGGTTATAGTTAGCCTTCTTTGGAAAATATGATAAAGTAGACCATTAAAGATAATGATAGTTCACTGCTGGATAGTACTAAGCTAATCTTTATATCTCATGTTATGTAAATAGACTGGCAATGCTCATTGTACTTACTTTGGATTTAAAGAAGCTATATTTGAAGCCTGCTTATTTGGGAGTTAATTAGCTACACATTGTATGATAAAACAGGCAAGGTTGAAATGGGATAAAAAAAAATATAGTTGATTGCTTCATTGCTATTAGGTTTGTCTTTCAATTTTGATGGAAACATATTTTGGCCAGAGGCAGTTTTTTTTTTTTTAATGAACTGTAATTCCAACATTACTCGGTTTCCTAAATAATTTTGAATAACTAACCTTTTTTTCATGAAAACAAATTTGGACCACATGTTAAATTTACAGTAAGGTCTGGTTGAAAATCAGTGAATGTGGAGTGAATGTCATTCAATAATTTTGCTGGTACTATATGTGTCAAAAATACAGATGCCTTTTTCCCTCATTTCTTTATCACCCTCTCTAGAATTAGAGCTCTGCTGCATTGGATTTTAAAATATGTATTTATTATTTTATAGAGGCTATAAAAAAACTTGATGGAGTTGAAATGTCACCTAATGTCTGAAAAAATACACATTCACGGAGTGCTGGGCATTTGCATCATCATTTGCGTCATGTTCGTGCACTCGCAAAATTTTTAGTGCAGACCTGTACATTTCTATCAAATAAAAATGGCATCCTGTTTCATCTATGAGGAACATTAGGCTTTTTATTGTCCGAGATTAGCTGTATTGATTGATGTTTCAAATGAAACGGATTAATATTACCTTGGATTCCCTGTTTCATTCACCTATGTTTGGTTTATTTGTCCATTGCTGTCGTCTAGTGTCATACTTCTCTGTTCATCACTTTAGCACTTCTTAGAATGTAGTGAACTTAAAGTAAATGCATGAAATGAAATATTGACTAGTGTAAGGAAGTATCATTCGAATTAAGCTTCTCTGAAACAATGTTTGTAAATTGAATGAGTCCAATGCTTCTGCCTTGGCTTCTGTGCATGCTTGTAAAAAATACCGTATTTGCTCGAATATAAGACAAGGTTTTTTTCAGAGCAAACGCTCTGAAAAATCCTCCTCGTCTTACATTCGAGGTCGTCTTATAATCTGACCTCAAATTGAGGTCAGACTATAAGACAGGGATCCAGGTCCCCAGCAGAGCTGCAGGGGACATGGATCCCCCTCTCTAACAGCAGGGGATGTCTGCGCGATGAGCGCAGACTCCCCTGCTTCCGCCCGGCACGACCGCCGGGGCTTCTATGAAGAAGCCGGGTACTTCCGCTTTCGTCACAGAAGTCCCGGCGATCGTGCCCCACTAGGCACCAGGGTGAATCGGGCAGCTGGGGGATGTCTGCACGATACATGCAGACATCCTCCATGCTGCCCGACACGGCAGTCTATTATGACGGACCAGCTGTCCGTCATAATAGACTGCCGTGTCGGGCAGCATGGAGGATGTCTGCACGTATCGTGCAGACATCCCCCAGCTGCCCCCACTAACCACCAGGGAACAAAACCAGGTAGGGGGGGGGGGCAGAGGACACAGACAGACAAGGGGAGGGGGGGGATAGAGAGAGACAAGAGAGAGAAGTTTTGGGGGGAGAGAGAGACAACGCTGGGGGGGGGAAAGAGACAGCTTGGGGAGCGGGAGAGAGGCCGCATTGGCACATAAAAGCAAATAAAAACAAGAAATGCATTTGTATAATATACATTTTTTATTAAATATTAAAAAGCAATTTACATATATACAAGTTAAACTTTTTTCCTATAGGGTAGTCTTATAATCAGGGTTTTAGTTTTTTTCCTAAAGGAATGTACAAATTTTGGGGGGTCGTCTTATAATCAGGGTCGTCTTATAATCGAGCAAATACGGTACATATCAACTACTGACAATGAACTAGAAAAGGAATTGCAGATAATAATGCAAATTCCTCTACATGTTACATTGTTTTAAATGATGAATATGACAAATGTCAATGCTATTAATGCTTTTTTTTCTGCTACATAGCTGATTACATAATTACATTTATATGTTGAGGTCGATTTTACATATTTTAAAATTCAGATTTACATATTTTTGATACTTTCAAGGTGGGTCTAAGCCCTCTAGATGATCATTTAATCAGAAAGATACTTGTATCTAATTAAAAGGCTCTTGCACCATGCTCTTACTTGGACCATTCAGAAGCGACTCAGATTTGATTTGGTATTTTCTCTGATACTTCCAGGCTACCATATATTGGATCTGGCGGTACTGACTGGTATGTGGCATCTGCAGCTTATTTTCTCCCCTGCTGTTGGCTGTGTGCTGCCTTATTGGCGCACACATCAATGATAGACCAAGACAGTAACCAATCTTTCTCTGCTGCCAGTGATTTTCCATGAGATGAGACTAGGTCCTTTGCAAAGACCAATAATAACTACCTTTGAAATTGTGCACAATCCTTGCACCATTCAAACTGCAGTTTAAATGAGGCAGAAGTGGGCTTTATTTCTCATTTGTATTTATTAATCTGAAAAGACAAGATTAAAATGTACTATTGCAGAATTTTGTAACAAAACAAAGCATGTTTTGTCAAAAAATCATGTCCACCATTAGGAGCTAAAGTTAAATGATTCAGCCATTATGTTCCACACATCAGCCAGAAAAAATGACCACTTTGGCACAGTCAGCTATGATTTTTCTAAGTTTTCTGTGAAATTGCAAGTTCTTCTCTTTGTAATAGGGCGATTTGTTACCTGACTCAGTGTGCCAATTGGTCATAAAAACAGTTTTATGAAAAATATGCCGAGCAAAATAACTAATGGAAACAATTATCCTTACTAACTAGACCTAGGTACTGATGAGTCCCACAGCTGAGCAATATTTTTGGCATTTCATTTTAATTGCATCTTTCAGCATTTGAAATGCCAACATATTTGTGTTATGCACATTTGCTTACTCGTTCAAAACTCTTTATGTGAAACACATTATTTCTCTTAAAAAAAATAACCTCTAGAGGATTGTGGCAGCAGACCAAGTATTCTAGATCGTCAATTAATCACAGCATATCTTAGATGCATGTTTTGTGTTTGCTTATGTAATGGATAGGTTGTAAAAGGTAAACAAGAATTGAGATGAATCAGTGCCTAGGGGTATTTCACAATGAGGTGACTACTTTTCTAGTGCACAGTAGCAGTATATATGATCTTTTTTTTTCTCCCTCCTTTACCGACTCTTTTTTAACAAATGAGCCACATAACTCAAAGTGCACAGATTATATTATGTCCTTAGATCAATTATACTTCTGAAATTATATAATATCATACAACGGACAGCGCTACAGTAGATATGCAAAATATCATATTCTTTTGTACATCTACTATAGCGCTGTCCATTGTATGATCATTTTGACTTCAATTTGTATAGTTTCCAGAGTGTATGTTCCAAAACTTTTTCCCACATTTGTCAAATTGAAACTTCTGTGGACAAATAAAAACGTTGTGTTTGAGAATCTGAGATTCAATACCAATGATTAAAGCACTTTATTATAATTTTTTTGGGAATGATTAATTGATTTATTGACACTTTTTGCATTGTGGTGTTTGTATTGAGTGCAGTACATTTCTTTATACTTTTGAAGGTATTATTCTTTCGGGCATAATGTATAAATAATTCTGGTCACCTTTTCATTATCCAAAAGTTATGGACTAATGGGTCTAGTCACTAAAATTCAACATTGGAGCTTGATTTTCATTTTGAGTGAAAAATCAGCACCCAAGTTTGACTTACAAAAAAACTAGATTTGAATCTTCTCTATTGAAAGTAATGGGAGTAAAAATGATTGAAGGTATTTTTGAGACTAAGTCAAACTCAGGTTCTAGAGAGGTGATTGAATTTTATGGCAAGACAGGAGGCTTCATATTTGCATAATCCTTCTTTTCTGAAACCGCCAGCAGCAAAAGAGTTAAGGGTTGTAAAGATTCAACCAATAGAAACAAAGAAAGGATGCATATTTAAACCCCCTCAGACACTTCCTCTTCTTCTTTCTTTGCTGCTGCCTCCAGATGAGCACCTTCCACACTAGAGTGTTTATCACTATACAATTTAATCTATACTTCAGATTGCTTTATTACTATGTATTGGGTGTTTTTGTCCCTTTATTGGGTGTTTTCCTTCTCAGGTAATTCCTTAGTTTTAGGGATTTACACCTCTAATGGAGTTCTCTTTTTCTACCATTACCGCTTTCCACACACACCTCACCATTTTATGTCTGTCTCTAATATGTGGCTTATTCAGACCCTCTCTTGGGCAACCCTGGTGCTTGCACTGCCAGGTTAGGCCCTGTTTTTGACCTACATACATAACTATTGCGTTATTATTGTTTAAGGCAAACACACCACAAACTGTTCCATGCAAGGGATGACCCCCTCTTTCTGACACCTACTGACCTGATAGTTTACCACATTCCTAATATATCTGATAAACCAGGTTATAAAGGGATATTTACTTCAGGGATCTAGCTCCCATATATCATTCTTGGCAGTTTCCCCTGAGAATGTAAACCCCTCCTGGTTTATTTTGCTTGTTGCAGCAGAATGTATGCTGCTTCATGTTTAAAGTGTTATAACCCTCTCTGGGGTTTGTGTTAATTAATCTGCCTGGGTGCAAGGTTTTTTTTCCAATAGGGTGACCTCCTAGTCAGTGTCTGATAATGGTGTTTTCATACCAGCTTACAAAAAAAAAACACTTTACCAAACATTTTTACACATTATAACTGTATCACCAGATGAATATATTGATGTTGGGGTGCACCTCCCCCCTCTCTGTGTAGGTATGCTTCTCTATAAGCTGGCAGCAAACATATAAAAATAATATGCCATAATATTGCCGCCAACTTTATTAGAGTGAGAAGCGCAGACAGTTTTTGTTTTTTTGTATACATTGTACAGCCAATCACCCTGTATTTGCAGCATGTTCACACCTGTATGGTAAGCATAATTTTATACATTTATATTATTTGAGCCTGTGACTAGCTTAGAACCGACATTTGTTCTTTTCTCTATAAGCGGCTGACCCCATCTGTGGGTGAACCCCCACTGGGCACCCACTGACACCTTGGGTGACCCCCAATTTATATACAGGCACTAAAACATATGCCTCTCACAACAAGGCCAGGGGTGACCACCCTATGAATAAAGGGATTGGCCTAACAGCTTTTATCCCAGTGCTGTGGGTGACCCCCACTGACATGTCAGGTGACCCCTAATTTATATACAGGCACAACAACATATGCCTCTCACAACAAGGCCAGGGATGTCCCCCCTCTTATTATATGGATTGGCTTAGCAGCCTTTATACCAGTGCTGTGGGAGATCCCCACTGACATCTTGGGTAACCCCCGATATATACAGGCACCACAACATATACTTCTCTTGTGCCTTGCAGAAATTGCATGGCACTGAGACAGTTTGACAGATGAGACTTATGTGCCCACAGGGCTTTACTCTTGGCTGGGCTCTGTTCTGGCTGACACCCTCACCTATGCACTGGCTGCTCTTCATCAGTCCCAGCCAACCAAGGCTTTCTTAACCCCATACTCTCTGATTGGCAGAGATGCTTCTGGATCCAGGGATCTTACTGATCCTTAGACCCAGAGATTCATTGAATGCCAACCCTTAAGGGCCGGATGCCTGTAAAAAAGGCCAAGAGTGGCCCACTGGTGGCCCTTCATGACCCCACCTCAACAAGGGGTTCATAAGTTGTGGTAAAGGAGTACTAAGCAGGGATCTATAGACCAGGATCCACCTAGAATTCCACTCCTTGCTGATCTATCAGGACCCTCGCACCCCAGGGTTGACCTGCCCCATGACTCCCTCATAGGCTCCCCTAAACCTGGCACACCCTTGGAGATTCTGGATGCCATGGGTCTCCCTCTTTTCGATACTTCGCCATCCTAGGTCCTCAGAGTGCCACATACAGCAGCTGCTATATCCAGAAAATTAAAATATCAGGATCTTGCGATATCACGCAGACACCCTGGAGCAGAGATGAAACATAACACCACTGACAGAATATGTAGAATCAGGCCAAGCAGAGCAAAATAAAAGGCAGGGTACAGGGTTCATGACTAAAGGATAATACAGGTACAGGACTATGGCAGAGCAAAAGCAAGAGTACCATGAGGATTACAAGACTTAGGGCTAATGCAAAAATACAGGGCAAATACAGAAAGGACACAGACACAGTGTATTGCTACATAACTTAAAGAAATACAAAAACACTGATATATAGTATAAACAAAGAACAGGGCAAAGGTAACATAATAGAGATACAGACATAAATACAGAAACTAGACTAGGAGTTAGAAAATAGTGAGGGTTTAGTTCACCTGATGGCCAATCTAAATGACTAAAACTACACAGGCACACAGGAATTACTTGTAGCAGCATTACACAGGATTACGCAGACAGGGAGCTTGAAGAAAACAGAAACAGAACACAATTTGGTGAGCACGATATATCCAGCGCAGGGGAACAATACAAAAGAAAACAGAAAACCCCAGAATGGAACAGATAAAATAACAACAGCAAAGAAGCATGGAACAGTTGGACAGCCCTCTAAAAGGATGGAAAAAAAGTAGGAATATTTCCCAAGAAAGCTACACCTGAAGCAGCAATACACTACTCTTAGAAATCTTCAATGGCAACTGACCCAAACAAAATAATTAACCTATTAAGTTACCAAAATAATTAAATTAATAATTAACACGGAATTGATTTCTTGTAAGAACAATAAGGCTTCAATGCACATTAACAAAACTAACATAGAATCATTGTTGGTTTACTGATTTTCTTTTCAAATATCCTTCTTTTATGCAATATGTTCTTATACATATATATGTATGTATCATATATCCATGTATGAATGCATTTAATACAATTGTTTTTATAATTGTATGTAAATGGATATGTTTGTATATATATATATATATATATATATATATATATATATAAAAATAGGATTATTTTTTGCATGTGCCAGTTCATAAATATGGATGTATAATGCACCTGACAATACGCTGTTAGTATTTTTCCATCACTGTGTAGGTTGGCATAGTTACTAATAAAATAAAATTGTGGAAGTATCAATATTAGGAAATAATATAGTACCAGAAAATGAGAATTCTTTAAACTGGTATAAGGTTCATATCTATGGACTAAAAGCCCAAGCAAAAACAAGGATAAGACAACTGAGACACCAACTGAGTGGTGCACTCTTGATAGCTATGTACCTAGACTGATGCTTTTTCATGCAACAGAGCTGCATGCAAGGGAGGGCTGGCAAGGTTGACAAATTGGCAATTGCCCCCAGGCTGCTCTCCAGTCTATGTCAATGGGCTCAGGGTTCTACTACTTTTAACTTTTCAATTCTCCAGTGCATAGACAAGGAAGCTGTCTTCCTCAAATGAAGCTCTGAATCGGATCATTAATTTGAGATGGAAAGCATCAAGTTTCTGTATGGACAATAGTTTAGCCTACCATACAAACCTGATAGACATGTACTTGAGTAAGAGTCCCACCATGTCTATACTTTCACAGCCTTTCCTCTGCATTTTGAGATCTGCGATAGAGAAGCACCAGTGGAAACTGGGGTATAAATAAATTCAGGCCCAGGCACTGCTTTATCTGTCTTATTTTCTATATGTCTTGTTGCTCTTTCTATGTCTGTGGCTTATCTGTCTTGCCTGGCTATATCTCCGATGATAACCCCAGTGGTCTTATCAAGTTGCACAATGGTTCACTAAATATCATCCAGCATGCATGAACAGGAGTAGTTCTCTGCTGGGATGAGGCACAGCCCTACAAGGGGTGTATCTGATCTATTATATATATATATATATATATATATATATATATATATATATATATAATCCCAAAAAATGCACGCACTCACAGGACTTCTTAAAGGAAGGTCGATGATTTAATCAATCATTAGAGATCAATGCTAACGCATAACTGCCAAATCGATGTTTCGGTCCATGCCGTGGACCTTTATCAAGACAAATAACATAGCAAAGCAGAGATTAATATATAGTGAAAAGGAAGGCATTATTACTTACAGCGTGTTCACTCACACATGGTACCAGAAACAGCGTTGCTGAGTGCCTGAAAGCATGGTGCAACATTGCGTTTCCGTATTAGCAAACCCGTAGCTAAGCCAAATTCCTACATGTGTGTAGGAATGAAAAGCTAAGGCCGAATAGGCTGAAGGATGAGTTAAACCAAAATACGAATAAAACCGAATCAAGCAGCAAGCAGATTTGGATAACACAACTTCATTCTAAACATACATGAATTAAAAGGAAACACTGAAAAATGAAGAATTAAACTGAATAGGTGAAGACAGGTGAGAGAAGAATAGTAAGAAAGACCACCCACATATACACAACTAACTAATACACCAGAATGGAAATGTACAGTGAAACAAGTGAGCAAAATATTAAAGAGATACAGACAAAGAAACAAAACTGACAAGTGTGAGAACACAAAATTAGAACAAAAATGAAGAGCTAATCACAGAATAAATATAGGAAAAAATAAGTATAGCAAAAAAAATCAGTTTAGAAAAAAAGAGAGAACACTGCGGTTAACGTATTGGTAAAAAAGGCCAAAGGACCAATTGTTCATTAAGTACCCTGGGAGAAATTGTATCTCTGGTCCAGATCCAATACACTTCTCATTTTAATAGCATTCTGACTCTATCTCGACCCCGATGGGGCTGTGGAATGTGGTCAAATGCAATAAACCTCAGTTGTGATAGTCTGTGGCCTACTTGTAAAAAGTGTTTGGCCACTGGTTTATCAGACTTTAGATCTCAATACGCTGTATTCCCAATGTATGACAGTCCACAGCGACATGTTATCATGTATACCACGAATTCCGTGGTACACGTGATCCTATTTTTTATCTGGTAGCGTTTTCCAATATGTGGATGGAAGAATTGAGTGCCTGAAGCCATGTGTGAGCAGGTCACAAGGTTAAGGCATCTAAAGCAACCCGGTCTTTGATGGGACATGATCCGATTTTCAGCTTCATAGCAGTGTACAGGATCTGACAACACCAGACGGTCATGTAAATTAACTCCCCGTTTATAGCAGATTAGGGGTTGTTCTTTAAAAATTGTAGGTAAGGAGAAGTCGCTTCGTATTATCCTCCAATTCTTAAGAATAATCTGTGCGACCTTGTGTGATGCTGTGTGGAATTTAGTGGGAAACACGACCCTGGGTGTAAAAGATTTCTAAATTAGATGATCTGTCACACTGGTTTTAGCTTTCACCATGGCTGAGTTGATCATGGGCTTCAAATATCCACGTTGTTTGAATCTTTCTGCCATCTGATCCAGTTGTGCCTTACAAGTTTGCATATCTGAATTGTTACGTATTACTCGTAAGAATTGTGAGTATGGCAATGATCTTTTCATTGTTTCAGGTTGGAAACTCGAAGCATAAAGTAAAGTGTTTCTGTCCGTAGGTTTTCTATAGAGGGTGTACCCAATAGACTTGTCATGGACAGAAATTTCCACATCCAAGAATTGTATATGTGTCATATCCGCATTCATTGTGAGGCGAACAGGGCAGTTGAGGCTGTTGTTCCTTTAAGAAGTCCCGCTTTTTCTTTCTTTCTGTGATTTAGCAGCACAGCAGGCCATCATTATATTGACCTGAAGCTGAGTGCATAATACCTACCTTGGATTTTGTATATATATATATATATATATATATATATATATATATATATATTTATTTATATAATCCAAAATATGATGCACTCAGCTTCGGTTTGAGAGAGTGTTAGTGGCCTGGGTGCTGTGCTGCTAAATCACAGAAAATCCAAGCAAAAGGCATGCACACTATGTTAATACATAACTTCCAGATCAAAGAAAAGTGTACTCAGCTTCAAAAATGAATAGAATCCAGACACTGCCTGGGTGTCTTTCTACTCCACAGACAAAAATCCAAAAAAAGGTACACTCACGGGGCTTGGTTTAGTGAAGTTTTCTAGAAATTTACTTAAATAGATGGATTTTCACATAATACATGGTTTAACAAATTAAATTTAGACAAAAATTGCTGATTTAAGCCCAGTGAATGTTTATCTTATTTGGATTTGGAATATATTGGGACATACCCCTTAATTATTTAATTCAGGTGTTTCAATCAGATCCACCAAAAACTATGTGGTGGGAGCTTCATGTAATGGGTTTCCATAGCCAAGCAGCTACATGCAAGCCTCACATCACCAAGTACAATGCCAAGGGTCGGAGTGAGAGTAAAGCATGCTGCCAGTGCACTCTAGAGCAATAGAAACATGTTTTGTGGAGTCTTCACTGTTTAGCAGTATGATTGCTATATGCATTATGGGAAAAATAATAACAAAGCAACATATACGTTAAATGGTTTTTCCCTGGGAAAAACTACTAATGAAAAGGATTTAGGAATAATTATAGACAACAAACTTGGCAACAGTGCCCAATGCCAGTCAGCAGCTGCAAGGGCCAATAAGATATTGGCATGTATAAAACGAGGTATAGATTCACGGGAGGAGGATATCATCTTGCCTCTTTACAAATCAATGGTAAGACCTCACCTTGAATATGCAGTACAGTTCTGGGCACCAGTCCTTAAAAAGGATATTAAGGAACTAGAAAAAGTGCAAAGGAGAGCTACAAAATTAATAAGGGGTTTGGAGGATCTTAGTTATGAAGAGAGACTTAAAAAATTGAATTTATATACGTTAGAAAAAAGGCGTCTCAGAGGGGATATGATAACATTATATAAATATTTGCAGGGCCAATATAAAGAGCTCTCCAGTGACCTGTTCATTAACAGAAAGGTACAAAGAACAAGAGGTCACCCCCTCAGACTGGAAGAGCAAAGATTTCATAGACAGCAAAGGAAGGGATTCTTTACGGTTAGGACAATAAAGTTATGGAACTCACTGCCAAGAGAGGTAGTGCTAGCAACCACAATAGATGCATTTAAAAATGGTTTGGATGTTTTTTTAGCAAAGCAGAACATACAGGGCTATTAATAATAGAATAAGCATTAATAAAAGAGCTTATTGATCCAAGGAGAAATCTGATTGCCTCTTGGAGTCAAGAAGGAATTTTTTCCCCCAGGAGGCAAAATTCGAAATAGCTTCCTTAGGGGTTTTTTGCCTTCTTTTGGATCAAAAGCTGTAAAGATAGGTAGAAGGGTTGAACTTGATGGACTTGTGTCTTTTTTCAACCTAAATTACTATGTTACTATGTTACTATGTTACTATGGTCGAGTGTGGTGTTGGTGGATTACTGGAGAATGTTATGTGCCTGCAGCATTGTGCCAACTGTAAAGTTTGGTGGAGGGGGGATAATTGTATGTTTTTCCTGGGTTGGGAAATCTCCTAATCAATTTTCTAATCAAGAAGTAGATCCCACGGAACCACATTGATTAGTTAATTGATTTCCTTCTGGTCACAAGGCAGCATGCAAAAGTAATATGTGGCTGGTATAAAATGGTTGAAGTGACAAATCTATGGACATCTGTGTGTTTGGTGACAGAGTCCCTTTAATGCTTCAGCATACCAAGACATTTTGGACAATGCTATGCTCCCAATTTTGTAGGACAGTTTTGGGAAGGCCCTTTTCTATTCGAGCACGACTGTGCCCCATTTTACAAATCAAGGTTTATAAAGACATGTTTAGATGCGCTTGATGTGGAAGAAATAGACACACAAAGGGAATTGAAAAAGTCTCCCCTCGACCTAGAGGAGGAGACAATAATAAACGATTACAACAAAGGGAATCGTTTTGGATTTTCCAACTTTCCAACTTAAATCATTGACCTCCTCGGGACTAAATGAGGGATTCTCTTTCAGTCCCTTTATCAAATAATAACATGCCTAGCACATCTCACTAATCCTTACTGGTCTTAACCAATGAAATTATTACAAATAATCTGAGTACAATGGTGACCGTGCTCTTCAGAACTATTAAACATTTTTATTTCCTCCCTTCACCCCAATAACCATTATCACATATAGAGCTAATAATACATTAGCATATTGCCCTACCAAAGTATCAGCACACACTAACAAGTTGAATTCAAAAATGAATACATTTCCCCTTTTTGAAGGAGAGTTACCTACTATTGAAAACTTGTATTAACAGCTAAGAGAAAATCTCCATCTTGCTTAGATGTATCCAGTTCATATGAGTTTAGTCTAAAGGACTTTTGTAGTTATCCGAAATTCATGTGAAATGCTAAAGGAGAAACATCATCCCTTGACTATACAGACTCAGTTCTCATCTAATTCGTCTAAACAGACTAAGTTCTCATCTAACTCGACTAAACAGACTCAATTCATATAAACGCAATGCTGAAACTGAACCGAAATGTTCGTCTTACAGTAATTCATATACATTCCATTCATAAACTGATCAATGAATGAATTTAGTTAAACCGAAATAGATAGCTGAAGTAGTACGCTCGGTAATAGAAATACGTCCACTGGCAGCTGATTGGTCCCCGCGATTCTAATGCTAACCAATGATACTTAGTGGCGGGGATATTTAAATCGCCACCTCTATTACACTCCGGTTAAAGTCCTGGACAGAACTACATGCTTCGGTGTTGGAGCTACGGCGAAAATTATTGTTGGGCGATACAGCACTGATAGAAGTATACCTCAGCCTTCATACTTAATAGGACAGTTAATCTTGAGTGGTGGACACTTTTACTAGCCGCACTAAGCGGCGTAGCCGAAGGCAGCAGGCTACTTTACATAAGCCTGCTGGCACAGACTGCTAACATTTGTTTGTCCTTAAACCACTCATATGTCCCTATAACAAGTTACTATGCTTATGCAGGCTCTGAGGTCTATCTAAGTGAGTATCAGTGGCTGACATATATCAGTCTTAATAACATTCGGTTACAGAATGGACTGTTTAACTGTTAAATTACAGCTAAAACACACTTCTATAAGATGTTTGGGTTTCTTTACAGGTGATAAGAACTAATTTTTAAGGTCACTTGAACCAATCTACTGGTAATAGAACCCATACTATCTCACCAAATTACACAGGGTATTTGCCACCCCAAAGATACTGCAAACAATAAAAGCAGGTCAGAATATTTAAGTGGCTATAATCCTTGTGCTACCATTCCCTGACACTCTTATATGGGGAATGGGACGTTTTTATTAAAATATTTGTAGTTTGTACAATATATGTGTTTTTTTATGTGTGTATGTTGTTACACTAAGTCACTTTGGGGTGCAAGCTAATATAACCCTTAGAGTTTTTTTAAAAAGTTTAAATTTTTAATTTACATTAAAAGTTATGTTTTAAATTGCATCCAGTTCCCACACATGCAATTGTTACTCTAATTAGGTTTTCACTACCTCACCCAGGGAATCTGGTAAAGGAAATTGAGTTAAACGTGGCTCTCTTTCTTTCTCTCCACAAACCTTTTCTTAGCCCCGTAAAAAGCCCTGATCTCAACCCAATCCAACACCTTTGGGATGAACTAAGCTAGCTACGGCAAAGTGTTGCATGCATTTTTGTATTTAAACATGTGTGGGTACTATTGTCAGATCCTCTGGTTGCGTTCCTGGCTCCGCCCCTTGTTGTGACGCAGTTTTCCCTCACCTTATAGGGAAACTGCGCCACAGTTGAAATTGCTGAGTTATTTTGGAACCCTCGTGTCTCAAGAGCCGGCTCAGCGGTTTGCGAATATACGACTTGGTTGTTAAACCGAAACTAAACAGAACGCTTCCCCGTTGACGAACCCAGGATTGTAACTCCTTCTTACCTGACTTCTCCTCTCCTTTGATCATGGACTGTATCACCAACGATTCTGCCTTCTCCTATTCCACGACCACAGATTGTTATACTGACCACGCTGCCTTCTCCTCTCCCCTGAACTCGAATAGTATTAACCGACTGCCTATTGATTAACCCTGAAGCTGCTTACTCAAACCTGCAAGTATCACATTACCTATTCAATCTATGTTGAAGTGACTGCTTTGTTTGTCAGCTGCTTCTCATCTGCCCTATGCTTACATGCTACTTTGTATTAACCATTTACCATCCATATTCTGCTTTTCTATTGAATAAGACTTTTGCCTTACTGAATCTGGTTATTGCAATTACCTGTTAAGGGTGAAGATTTCTCACTACTATTTATAATTGAAGCCTACACATTCCTGCAGTTGTTTTCTAGTTGCATATTTATACTCATTTTTTTCCTTTTAAGGGAACAGTGTGGAAATTCTATATGTTATGACAACTATGTTTATATTCTTTGAAGTTACAAAATTTGTATGACTATCATTATTATTATCTTACTCAGACACCAAGGCCTGGATTCTATTATCTATTATTATTTTCATTAAAATCCTTTAACAATCTTTTCATATTTTCTAAAACATAACCACGCATATGCAGCTATCACAAGATGGCTCTTGATGATAGTAGCATGCGTTCAGACCAACTTCACAACTGATCGGACAAATTTATAGCAAAAGTAACAGAAAAAATAAAGTCTTGCTACCGAATAAGAGGAATTATGATCTTCCAGGTTTACTTTAAAATAGATAGTACTAGTTATATTGACAATCTGTACCATTTACATAATAAATCTTAATCTGAACCATAATAACTTTATCCTTAAAGGGCATCCAGTTTGATTAATAGGCAGTGTATTATATCTGACCTTGAAGTTTTACACTTCAAAGGAAAAATAAAATATTTAACATAATATTTTTTGAGATGGGGAAGTGTATTGCCATACATCATAGTGATAAAGAATCTGAATTTTTGATTAAATTAAATAAATCCTAAAATGTGTCACAATTACTGTCCTCTGGTATCAATGCCTCCACTTTGAACTTCCTTGGTAAGGGAAAAAGGTGTCTAGTATTTCAAAAAGAAAAAAATTGCAGCAAAAATGGTCTTCTGAGAAAACGTTAAGCAATCAGTATGTAAGTGCTGGACCCAAAGATAGGTAATGCTTGGTTAAAGGGACTCCATTACCTAAATACTAATTATGCTGTCAAAGTAGAGAATAAAAAATTATCAGAAATTAGTCTATAGGCTTTACTCAATAGAGAGAATCACAGAAATTTCAAACTTAAGTGTTACGGAGCGGCTATCTGAGGCCAGTAGCACCTCTGCCCATTGTAGGAAATAAGCTCCTTAGCCCCCAATTCAAACTCAGCATCCACCCAGCAAAAATGTAAAATGTTCTAGGGTTAGTGGTGCAGCAGGTGCACACACAAAATAAGAACCACAGACAACAACAGTTTAGTACAGAGTAAAAGAGAGCACATTAGGTCTACCACCATGCAGATAAATAAATTAAAACACTTTCTCAGCTAGATAAGGGAATGACTGTGCCTTTTGAAAACACTTTTGCAGTAAATAAATTTCAATATCACAAATGTAGATGTGACACTACAAAGATTGTGAATACATAAACAAATGATTGCAATTGTATACAGTTCTAAATAGTTCTAAAAAGTCCACAATCAGTTCATCCAGTAAGTTGGTATACATAAAAGGATGTAAGTAGAGAAAACATAGCATAGACTGTATGGATAGAGTTATGGAGACACACAATTTAATAAAGAAAACTTACAAAAGGTAAAAAACATGAAGTATATCGTATGTGAGATAAAACAACAGCTTTAAAATAATTCTTAGCTTGAAGATAAAGGAATCCCCCATATGTACTACAATGAGTAAACATAATTACACAGACCACATTTAGATACATAATGAAAACAACATAATCAGTTTAACAGAAGGACATACAATGGGGAAATCCTGCCTTACACCTTTCAGAATACAAAGGTGTTAAGTTCAGATAAATACAGAGTACACTCAGCTATAGTAACTTGTTAATTAAATGACATCACTGTACAACAGGACACTGAATGACTTACATAAAGACAATGGGTAAGGTGACATAATGATCAGAGTTTGCAGGAAAGGATACAATCTTAACCTGGTGGAAAAAGAATGAATGGGACAAAGGCTTGGATCCCAGGGTACACATCCTGGCTCAAAACCAAAGTAAGCCTGTGTTTGAAGCCCAGCTGAAAACAGGGTTCTGTTTGTACCCCCAAACCTAGTATATCCACAGACAGGGTCCATAGTCCACAGGAAGTCTTCTGGCCCCCAGGGCCCTCCAAGGGACCCTGTCACGGTGGATCTCCAAATTCATTTCATGACAGTAAGGCCAGAGTAGCTGAGTTTGAAAAATTCTTCCATTCAGCTGCATTCAATTAGTGTGTTAATTTAAAAACACACTAATCAACACAATCTGACTATAATCCTGTTGTGACAAAAAGCAGGCATTAATAGCTAAGTTGGAAAGATACGCAAGTTGACAAATGTTTCCCTTTTGCTTACCAATGTCTGTGTTTTAGTCAGATCACCACATTTAATGTTTTAGTGAATAGACTTAGAAATATAGACTTTTTTTAAACTGACATTTTATTGGTATTTCTGCCTCTTCTTCCTACCTCACTGACTGCTCTTGTACAGGGACGAGGAGAACAAGGAATAAGACATTCCAAGGAATAAGCTATACCAGGCTCTGTGAACTTACAAATAAGGATATTTATCAGAGTTTTAATATAATAAAATACTTGTTTTAACTTAATTTCATTTTATCTTTGTGAGTCACTGGAATGCTCAACCACCAATAACCTGGAAGTCTCCTAGCAAGCGAGAGAATAGAGCAGTGTACTACTTTACAAAGTGTGAATGCATATATATTGAGATCTATTGTCTATTTTATATTTACACTATCATGATATTGTCCCATGTGATTTAGTGTATGCTTCCTTCCTCTATATGTCTCTATATGTGTCAGCACTTAAGTCATATTTTTTTTTTTATAAATGCTGGTGTATTATTAGATGCACTCGTTTTTTTTCCCGTTTTTATAGAAATAGAGACCCCACTACTTGGTATGATTTGGCAATGTAACTGGCTAACACAAATTTCTGGGAGTTCCAAACAACTTCCCTTCTTTTTTTACCCTAGTTTTCAAATAACAAGTATCAATAGACTATGGTATTTAATGTTAAATATTTGCAATAAAACACAAAAAATGCAATAAACCCTATAAATTAAGTAAATATTAAATGTTATTGATTACTTTCTTGTACATTTTCCTTATTTGTGATTGTAATTTCTGTAGTGTAAAAAGATTGTTGGATATTTGAACCATAAGCAAATGATTACAAACATCCATGAGTTTGTGCTGTGTAGAATTTATGTTGTAAATAGTGTTACAATTATGTAACTTTTAGCAATATTAATTCTAGAAGATAATTTTTTCAAAGTGCATCCCTTAAGAAAAATCAGCCTGGTCAGTTTGTAATCAACCTAATTTATTAAGCAACCTGCATCTAATGCATCTTTCCATTTTAAATAATTTTATTATGACCCAGTTTGCTTTGACATTTTTATCAGCTTTCTAAGATACTGAAATTCTATATACCATAGTAGAAAAGTGTTAGCAAAATGAAAACATTTATACATTTTTTCTACAAGAAAGAATATGTTATCAATTGTAGATAACATCTTTATGAACATGACAATGACTTGAAGTTAAACAGACACTTGTTCAAGATTTGAAGAGGTTATTTACAACTATTCAGGGAGGGGACCGAGGTATTTTGTCAGCTCTAGCCACTTATTTCATAGAGTAGGCAAATGATATTACACCTCTCTCCCTTAGTGTTAAATGAATATATTTTGGGAATAATAATTTGTATAATGCCATTATCTTGCTGCTGTCCATTGCATTAATTTGCACCCAAAACATAAATTCCTGTTGTGGCATTATTCTGGGCAATCCGGGTCATGTGGTAACCCTACAATAATTTTTGTGGTTATAGGTAATATGAAAAAGATAGAGTAAGTCTGCAATGTTTGGCAGGGTGGTAGCTTTCCATTGACAGTGTTACGAACTATTTTCAAAATTGATAGACCTATGTATCATATAGTGAAATTGTACTTGTATTTCACTTTATAACTGTCAAGGTAATGCATTTAAAATACTTTTTTTTTTAAATGAATTGCTCTCACATTATGACAAATACATTTTCCAAGATTGCTGATAAATGTTGACACATTTTTTGCACTGCCATTTTATTTTGTAACTTTCTGTCGGGGTGATCAAACTCACCTATGTAAACACTTTATAATGTAACAAGTTGAATATACCAAGTTGTAGGTATTTTATTTTATCACTGTCAAGGTAATGCATTTAGTAAAAAAAAATGTCTAAATAATTGCTTTCACACTATGATAAATAATTTTTTTTAAGGTTGCTGATATATATTGACATATTATTTGCACTTTCATTTTTTTAACTTCCTGTTCTGGTGACTAACCCTGGCTATGTATCATGTTCTGTGTATACATGTTTGTAGACTGCTTTTGATAAAGCACCTTTGTGTGCGAAACTTGTCAAGCGTGTGACTGTTCCTGCACATTTTCTTTAACCACATTTTCTTCCACGACTATTTCGTCTAAGGACTTCAATAAATTTGTTAATTGTCTGCCAACTTTGTGCTCCTTGCTTCAGAAGATACAGCTGTAATTTTTTTCTCTACTTGTAAATGTAGCTTACTACCTCTGGAATACAGTCTATGTACATACTTCCGAAGCTGAAGATGAACATTGCAACCACGTTTTGAGATATAAGTAGAGTTGAGCGGACACCTGGAGGTTCGGGTTCGGCGGGTTTGGCCGAACTTCGGGAAAAAGTCTGAGTTCGGGCTCGAACTTGACCCCGAACTTGACCCCGAACTTGACCCCGAACCCCATTGAAGTCAATGGGGACACAAACTTTTGGCCACTAAAATGCTTCTAAAAAAGTCCTGGAAAGGGCTAGAGGGCTGCAAAAGGAAGTAAAATGTGGGTAAGAGTAGGACAAGTGCACTGCAAACAAATATGGATAGTGAAATAACTTCAAATAACATAAAATACATAGACATTAAAAATACAGCTGAGCCATAAAATAGCACAAGATGGAATCTTTGATTTTAGCTTTGGAAGAACATAAATCTAAATCTTAAGCATGGCTGCCAGGAGGATCACCAAATGTACTATTTACCACCCCAAACTATTAGAATTTTTCAAAGTGCGCTGTAAGCACAGTATTTGATGGTTCTATTTGACTCTCAGATATTAGAATTTTTCAAAGTGCGCTGCCTTCTCTATCATTGTGGTCACAGACTGGTGCCTGTGCTGCACACTGTATTTTGTATGTGAGGCTTGCATGCACCTGCTAGGCCATGGAAGCCCATTCCATGAAGCTCCCATGAACAGTTTTTGTGCTGATATTAATGCCAGTGGCAGTTTGTAACTCTTCAGCTATATAATCAGCAGAGCACTGGTTACTTTTATGCACCATGCACTTCAGCACTAAACTTGCTCTGTGACTTACACTGCATGGTGAGTTGCTGTTGTTCCTAAACGCTTCTACTTTTCAATAATACCACTTACACTTAACTGTGGAATATCTAGCAGGGATAAAACTACACAAACTGACTTATTGAAAAGGTGACATATTATATATTTTTTGTTAATATATATTTTAAAAACAGAGGAAACATTTAAAGCTCCTTAAAGAATCTAATACACTATATTTTTTGCTGTAATGTCGCTGACTGCCTCTGTAGTCAATCAAGCAACATCCCCAGATGTATAAAAAGTCCAAATAAATGTGCAATTGTTGTATCTTATTTGTAACGGTGATTACACATTTTGTGTGGGAAATTGCATAGGTTGTTTACCACTTTTCAGGAGCTTGTGAGCACCTGATTTTTTTATACATGAGTTGCCCCAGCATTTACGTTGCCAAAGAAACCAAGAAGTGCTGAACCTCTGAATATACCGTAAATCCATGGCACTATTTGTACATGCCTCTATTTTATACACAATCTCTGTATATCATCAGTGTGCTGGTCAATGTTTTTCTGTTTTTTTTTTTTTATATGTATATACTATAAGGGTAAATATTCATCCCATTAGTCAATGTTGTAGCAAACAAAAAAGAAGAATAGCACAAATCCATGCAGATTCAACTGAGCTGAAATGGTAGCTTAAACTCCCCATTATTTGCATTAGTCATTATTTTCATTAATCATTATTTACTATTAGGAGTTCAAAGCTATGTTTTTGTTTTAAAAATAGCTGCTTTCCTATAGAAAATATTAATTTTTTTAAATTAAAAATAACAATAAAAAACTGTTCAAATTTTTGTTAATAAATATATATATATATATATATATATATATATATATATATATATATATATATATATACATTAAGAAATATTATTTTACACCCCACCATAACAGGTATAAAATGTAATCCCATCACCACTTATTGTTCACTGTTATATGTATCATCTTGCCATCATGCCACATGTATCACAGTATTGTTTCATGTCCACACTGTGAATACAAATATTGGTTAAGAATGTACTATTGTGCACTGTGTACTTTTACAATATCACCATATGATACCACCAGTGCAATATACCCCCACTGTCCACGTACCAGCTTTGTCCACACATCACTTGTAAGACACAGACACAAACCTTGAATTAAACATATCGCAGAATATTTGTAACTTAAAATATGTTATCCTGTAGAACACCACAGAAACAGATATTCCATTTATCATTTTGTATATGAATTACTAAGCAGGCATTTTTTAAAAACTGTATTAGCAAATAGATTTGAACATGTTTGCTATCGCCTGCCATATTCAGATTCAAAGAAGTTGGCAAAGCAACCATTAGGGCATTAAGAAGTTGAAAGATGTTCTATATGCCAGATACCATTTTACTAACAGGAGTCCTCTGAGAAATAAAATGTAAATAGCTAAACATGCTTTTCACTTGAAAACAATTGGCGACTAACTCAGGTACAACGTTGCATTTAACCTTGATAAACGAGGCCTATACATCTTTGTCTGCTTAAAGAGATTTAACTATGATAGATTACTGGGAAAAAAGCACAGACACATCTTATATTTAGAGGCAAACAGAGTATTTGTCTAATTTGCCCAATTTGAATTAAATGATTGATATCTGATGCAATGGTTGGAGGATTACTTTCTACAGAAAGTATCGTTTTAAGCACATGTATTTTATAACAATCTAAAAAAGATGTTACACTCTTTTTTTGTTTGTTTGGTTTTATCACATTGACCTTTCATATTTTAACAGGATTATTTTAAAAGATTGCCAGCTATAAAATCTTCATAAACACTTACATCATTACAGATCACTTTTTACTCATATTTAAAAAGAATGACAGACTGAAGGTTTTTAAGTATAATCAGAATAGAGATAGCACAACACGTATCTGAGTTTTAAGCATTAAATGTAAAATTATTATAACCATGAAAGAAATGAATAGGTCTAATTAGGCGTGATAGCTGATTCGTTAAAAAGAGAACGTTTCTACACCATTTCGATATGGCAGAATTCAATTACTTTTTTTTGGGCAAAAATGAGCATTACTTCCTAAAACATTCTTACACATATAAAAATGCCTGTTAGTTGTGTAAAGTATATAAACCAAACAAAAAAAACTAAATATTTTTACTATTTATGAAAAAACATATTTTGTACATCTGTACTACTTGGGCAAAGAAAGGAAGGTCATGTCCAACAGTATCAGCCACCAGTGGAGTAACCAGAGTTATGGCTGTCCGGGGCAGAACAAACATCTGCCATCCCCCATCCACTCGGTCCAAGTCCATTCTGTTCAATATATCTGCATCTTGCTATTTGTCAGCACCAAACACTCCCTTCCAGCCAGGGCCAGAGTAGGAATAAAAAACAGCCCAGGAAGTAATTTTATACCAACCCTATAGCGTTGCGTCTTATACCAGCCCCATAGTCATTATTTTCTAGTTCAGAAAAGGAAATACCATGCATTTTAAAGCACATTTGAAGAGTATATTATTTATAGATAAGACAAATATGAAAGTCTCCAGATTTTAAGCTTGTGAGCAGGACTCTCGACCTCATGGATCAGTCTATCTCTGTGCATCTTTCAGATTGGCACTATATAAATAAATGTTAATGTAATGTAATGAAGTGTCATAGGCATGGCAACAGGAGTGTTGCTAATTCTATAAAAATATATTTAAATGATGCCCATAAGCAGTAAATGCATGGATGAATTAATGAAATGCAAAAATAAACTTTGTATATGATGCCAATGAGCAGTAAATAAATAAAGGTTTTATATGGTCACAATGAACAGTAACTGCATACGTTTTGTATACTTTGGAAATTAACAGTGAATGCAAAAACTTGTTGTATGATACCAATTAGCAATTAATACAAACACATTTTATATGATACCAATGTGCAATAAATCCATAAACATTTTATATGTTGCCAATGAGCAATAATTGTATAAACATTTTATATGATGCCAATGAGCAGTAAACCATTATATCCCTAGATGAGAGATGGCTAACCATTGGCATACCAGCTGCTGTAGACACCACAAAATCTGACTGAGCATCATAAGAACCACAGTCCTTAACAGCATATATAACTAGAATAAGAAGAAATGTTAATTATTAAAGGATATTAAATTTATCAACTGCACTACAGAAGTTTAAACATCACACAAAGCACAACATTTTATTTTATGTAATAGTTCCAAAAATGTCCATGATTTAACAGTGATATACAGGTATGCAACTGATAATTGTAGGAAATATGTCCATGAATAATTACCTTGAGAGTTTTCATATTGAATAAAGTATAGTGCAATTACTGGTGGCATGAAACATTTAATGTGGTTTGGCACCCATGCCAATAACACTGATCTACTGTTTTCTCAGTGAAAACAAGCTTTTTAGATACACTTTGTTTCTGAAGCTATTGCAGATCGAGCCCGCCCCTGTGTGTAACTGGCTGTTATCAAAACATCAGACCCATGTAAAAGCTAAAAGGCTTTTTTCCCTCAGCCCTGTTCATTATAGAGGCCAGGGAAGGTATCCCTTTCTCCATGATGTTGACCCAGGGGCCTATGATGGATGGTGTGGAAGATGAAATTTCCCTGGAAGCCATTTTGTATCTTGGAAGCCATTTTGTCCTACTGACTCCATTTTGTATGCCTTCTTCCATGTTTGTCCTTTGTGATACCCAAAGAGAGTGAGAGGTTTATGTGGAAATTGAGGGGGACGTACAAGTGAGTTCTGCTTCTAGTGTTGGGATATTTCACAGGAAACCAGGCTTGCTCAACTATGTCTGAGAAGTACAGGATGTAGCCAGGGTACAACCGCAATGATCAGGTGGTCTTTCTAGATTATTCCAGTATGTTAAACTGGCAAACAATGTGGTTTTATTAAGATGATACGTGGCACTGCGACAAATTATAACCAATCATATGCTTCTATTAGCAGTGCATTATGAAATTATGCTGTTCTGTTTTACTATAAAGATGTGTGTTGAGAAGGGTGCGGCAGGGCAGTCTGTGCAGACGCCACCCTACGTACGTTTGTATTAAACTTCATTGCTTATTCAACTCAGAATCTGGGCCTGGTCTCATTTCTTTGACTCTTCATTCCTGTGTGAAGTACCCAGGGAAAAAGTGACCATTCACAATGGTATATCTTACCTTTTACGAACAGCTATTGATCACTTATCCATTGTGACTATGATCATATGGAATTTCTCATTGTATGGCTCATGTTTCTGGCTGTGGCCTCAATTACCAGATGATAACAGTGGGACAATTCCATAAGTAACAATTTTCTTCAAAAAGTGAACTTGCTTGTTTGTACTGTTGCAATAAATTCATTAGGCTATTGTCATAAATGTCAAAGCTTGACTCCAACTGTGTTTTTCGGGTGTTCTCTTTCCAAAATTATTTTAATATGTCTGGACTGTTATGTCTAAAAATCCCAAATAAATGGGAAACCTTAATTGCTGGGATGCCCTGAAGCCCTGAACCTCTTCTAAATTACTCATCTGCTTGTTCCGACAGACCTGCATAGGGTCACCTGAAATCACACAATGATGTCACATGACTCCACTATGCTTCACGGTTCACAGAATATTACATAACATCATGTGGCATCACATGACTCTGACTCTTTTGAGCCCCACCCCTTTTTATTCCAGGAGCCAATTACTGAAGGTTGGTTAGTATCAATCCATTTGCTTCTACTCAACTGCAAGCAATGTATGAATTCAGTTTTCCCTGAGAAGTTCATAAATTCCTCATTCAATGAAAATTGGGACTTTGATAAGGAGATGAACGCAAGGGAAATTGAGGGGAGTTCAATGTATTTTTGTGAAAAAAATCAGCAGGTTCCCAGGAACCTGGAATTTCACATAATATTGATCTACAACTTATGCTGAGTAATTTCCCCTAATTTTGATTGTTTTAATTGAAACTACTACCAAATTAGAGTCAAACTAGGCTAATTCGGCTGTTTCACTTCTCTTTATAAAAAAGCAGTGGAGATATAGATCAGAGATGGAGCTTAACAGTCTCCAATTATAATATGAAATGAAATATTATACATTTTAAATACATATTCCACTCGTAATGTGAGAAAAACGAAATGTTTTCCATGTGTTTCTCCTGTGCTTTGAAAAAAGTACAATATTTCCCATGTGTTCTTTTAACTGTTCTATTTTGGGAACCATTTTTCTATTCAAGTATGTGCAGTTTCAGGCCTCCAATTTACATTGAAAAATGTACATCAAGTACATTTTTAGAATCTGGCAAGAGTGTGTGTTTTACATTGAAGTAGCCCTGGAGCTTATAAGTGCTTGTAATATAGTCTAGACTGGTCATGTCTGCCAGGAACATTTATAGCTTCACATTATGTAGCCTTGGGAGTAAAAATGTGTCTCAAGCAATATCAGCTGGCTTTCTTTATCGATGGCTGTGTAACAATGGGATATCTAGCAAATTAAAAAGACCTTTATATGAGCTGTAACACTAACTTTGACATATCATTTTCATATAGAAGTATCAATATTTCTGTGAAAAAAGAACAGCTTATCGGTTCTGGTACCATGGTCACAATCAATATGCTTTCAGGAGTTATGTTGATTATCTTACAATTTGTTAATTGTTCTTTTTACAGGTATGTATTCGATATGGCTTGTAAAGTCATTTATTAGTGATTCATTCATAGAAGCAACTTCATAAGTGCATATTAATGATATGAAGTATCTCCCTTTTGAAAGGGACCGACGGCGGGGTAGTCTGTTTAGCCACCTCTAAGACCTGTAACACCAGATTGATGTGAACTACCGTGCTGATGATGAGATCAGGCAAGGCCTTGGAGAGCAAAGGACGACGAAGGAAAAGACTAGACAATGCTTCGTGTTCCTTAACTCTGATTTTAATTGTTTAGACAAGCGTATATAAACGTAGATAAAAGCATTAGTTACTACAATATAATTGGTTATTCTAATATTCTAATATGTAGAAAGGCGTGTTTTACAAGAAAATGCACTTAAAACGTCATATATAAAACAGTGTTACAAAAGTCGTTCTTATGGAAAATTACAGAACTTTCAGAGACAATATGTTGATGTTCCAGAAACCTCTGTTCTAGCCTTGGAATAGTAAAATAAGACCATTCTCATAACAATTACGCTACTGGCGTGATACAGACGCTTCTGCAGACATCAGCTTCTTTGACACACTGTCGGCTTTTAACCCTCACAGATCCAAATTAACCCTTCAATACCACTCTTTTATCTATTTTTTAAATAGATAACTATTCTATGCTCGTCTATAGATATTGTGGTAAGCATACACTTCTAATCGTCTCTGTCGTGGGGAAAAAGCCTTGTCTACCATACACCTAAGACAAGATATAAGCATATAAATCCCTCCCAGGGTAATGATCACAGTCACAAAGAACATAAGCAGCTTTCTACCAATTTCGCCCAACCAGGCACCGAGCCCAAAGGTCCAATCAAAACCAACATCTTGTCGTATTTCATTAACTATTCTTCTGATGTTTTGCAAGTGTTGTTGTATTGAGCTTGAATGGTCAGAAAGATTAAAACACCACATTCCTTCAAATTCCTGACACCCACGTTCATGTTTAAGCAATAAGTAATTAATGGCGGCTCTGTTCTGTAGGATAGCTCTTCTCATACCTTTTGCATCTACCAATAGTTCCTCAATTGCCTGTGAAGTTTGGTTTAACCCTTTTGCAACACCACAGGCCAGAGAGTTAATGACCCTTCCATTGTATATGGCAAGTCCATACACACCTACTAGGGAAGCTCCCAAACCAATTATTTCTGATTCGCTCAGAAGTTTTAGAGAACTGATACAGTTTGGGTCTAGAGCTACCATGTCCCGCCTTGCCGTGACTGCAGATGTGATGTTTACAACCATTCCTGTTTGAACAATGTCATGCCTAGGCGAGTGAGTGTGCATGGGCCTCCTGTCACATTGGCACATTCAGCTTTAGCTAAACCATCCCTTTAACTGTAGCATCCATTTGATACCTGATGTTCATTGTAAGAAGTGCATTACTCCTACCAACAGGTGTTACTAGGGATTGATGACCTTTTGTTCCACCCGGTAAATTCTGGAGGGGGGAGGAGAGACTGGACATTTGCTTCTGTGGGAGAAGGAGATAAAATTATAGCAGTATTTCAAATAATCAGATTCCCCATTTAGCGCGGTGCTTTGATTGCTTCAGTGAAGCCCTTGGGGCACTGGATCAAACTAATATTTCTGCAACAAAGTAGATGTATAAGGAGATCTCTGGACTAACATTATGGATCCCAAGCCTTTATTTGGAATTTATAAAGATGTGTCTTAAAAATTAATTCAACACATTTCATTTATATTTATTATTTAGGAATAATAAAATTAACTTGGATTATAGCTCTGCAGCTTTCATCAGCAGTACGATCTTATGCAGTTGCATGTCAGCAAATAAATTCCCTCTGTTATTTTCCAAACGACAAGATGTACTTTATTCTACTGAAGGTTAGAACACAGTAAGAACTTTGTTGCACTGAGTCTCCAGCTACTAAAATTTATGACCAGGATTTAAAGCATCACATTTATAAATCAGTGATCTGTGGTAACAAATTATAGCAACCTGTTAGGAATCAGAAACATAAATTAAAGCTTTATGGTCACATAGCAAGGTATTTCCTCTTCAGATAGCAAAAGCGCTAATTAATGTTAACATTTGTAAACCTGACAATGAAATACAGCAACATCATAAAGTTACAAAGCATAAATCTTATAGCAAAGGTGACACTTATCAACTGGGACTTTAAATCCAGAGTGTATAAATTATGTTGAATCAGCTCAAGCATATATAGCTGTATCATAAAACAGGTCTATGTTGTTCAACTTTAGAAATAAAAAAAAGAAAAAGGAATTTTCACAAGATATATAAGCATTACGGCTGAACTAAATTAGGTAGCTTAACAAACAGGTTATAGAGTTTCAGCACAAGTACTGAACATAAGAACTTGCAACAACAAGTAAACAAAAGATAAACATAAATAGCACCAAAGGCGTATTAGAGTAAATGTAAAGAGTAAATGAGATAAGTCTGCATTGTTGATTTTTATTGTATAGTACATATACATAAACAGCAATGACAATATAAGACCATTAAAGGCGAGGTGTAGAAAAAAATTCTCGGCCCCCTACGGGGCCAATATGTTTCTTCCATTCTATCTTTACTTGTTGATACAAATGTTTTAAATTTTACAATCTGAAAAATACTGATTTGTGAACCATTTGCACATGGTTGACTGAGTGTCTGTCATGCACGCCCTTAAAAAGGCTTTGCCTGGGAGCATTGCACCTGCGCCTATTTTTGATCCCTTGATAAACAGTTCTGCTAATGATGTCTCTAAACTTCTCAAATTTCTAAACTAGAAACAAAAAGATATGAAAGTACAGTATGTTTTGGTCATGATCTAAATTTGCTATCATGTGTTCACACTCTCATATATTTTATAAAATTAATAACAAAGGGTTTTAGCTGTGTACTGGGTGAAATTCATGATTCAAATGGTGTGTATGGGTGACATTGTTATTTAGGTGTGCTAGTACAAACTGTAAATTATTTTGTTAACAGGGTGTTAAACGGTGTTATGTGATGTCTACCGGGCTTAGTAGACTCACCACTCATTATAGGGAAGATCCTCTACTTGCAACACTCCGAACAGCTGGAACAGCAAAACGCCCCTGGAACTCCTGCTACATGTTCTGAATAAGTACACAGGACTCAGCTCTCTTGAACAGCAGTTGAAGTACAATTTAATGCAGAGCAGACATTATATTTATACAGACTGAGATCAGATAATATATAATTGAACAAAGGAACTTAAATGCATTAGCTGGTTAACACAATACAATTTGGTACCTGATCTGTCAGGCAACAATCATAAGGAAGGCAGGAGAAGAGCAACCAATGAATCCTTAGGTGATGGTGGTTTCAGACCTTTAAATCCTTTATCTTGGCTCGTTAAACTTTTGGCCAATCAGAGAGGTGCCTACGTCCCTCTAAACTCTTAGCCAATCAGGGAAGCGCTTATTCAATCTGCTGGGTTTGTGGCAACCAATCAGAGAAGAAACTACTTTTGGTTGTAGCCAATCCCCAGGCCGCCTACCTTTCCCTCTATAATAGTGACAGTCCCCAGCAGCTGTGTAAGCTGCTTTGGGTGCCTCAATGTCTGCGGCCCCTAGTAGCTCCAGGGCCAGGAAGTCATGCTATGGTGCATGACAAACGGCATACATGTATTGTGCATAAATGTCTGTAAGTTTAAACTGATACACAAATTATGTAATTGACAATCCAGACATAGAAAGAAATTTAAAGTAGAGAAACATCTAATTACCATACCAGTTAGACTACCTTCACCTAATGTATTCCAGTCAATAATTAAAAAGTTCAGTCAGACACTTTTATTTATTGCTTGGTGCAAATTTATCTATCTACTCCAGGAGCAGATATTTATTAAATAACATAATATTTTTTAATTAAAAGTCAGATAAAGTATCAATATCCCTATGAATAATAAATGCATATTGCAGGGTTCCATAGATAAATAAACAACACTTATTGTAAGGTTCCATAGATAAAGAAAGTAGATTTATTTATCTAGGGAACCCTGCAAAATGCATTTGTGCAATATATTCTTTTTTTTAAGTATCTTTATTAGTTTTCTGATTAGACATTTAAAATAATAAAAGTATACAAAAAACATATACAAGTCGAACCATTAGCAACATGCAAATTTGATAGAAACAATAAGAAAGTGCTTTTCGTGACAGTATATTTGTATGATTTATCTTTCCCTTTTCTTCCATCCACTTTGTCTCTCTTCCTTCCCCCACCCTTGTCCCCACTTCTCCCTCTTTTTTCCTGTTCCTTTTCCCTTCTTTCTCCCTTCCCTCGCCCTCACCCTCTCTTTTACTCACTCTTTTTTCTTCTCTATTTGGAGTGAAAGGGATGGATTCTCAGGTATGTATCTGTTGTTGCCAATGTAACAGAACTACATGACACAAGAAAAACATACATCACAATCTGTCAGGCTGAGGATGTTACTCTGTTTGCATTATATCCAATCATAAAACAGTAAATATTGGAATTGCTACTCAGGGCCGATCCTATGGGCAGGGCCGGACTGGCCTACCGGGATACCGAGAAATTTCCCGGTAGGCCGCCTGCCTTGGGGCTGCTCTGAGCTGTGACAGCAATTTTTTTATCCCTGTGTGCCCTGCCGCGGCCTCCCGCGATTGGCCACAAGGGATCAAAGATTCTTTTTCCCCCTCCCGCGGCAATTGTGCCCCTCTGAATAGTGCCGTGTTCTCTCCCCCGGCTCACGGGGAGACGCAGGCAGCATGGGCTCAGTGTGTGTTAAACACACTGAGCGCTCAATCCATGCTGCTCGCGCTCCCCGTGCGTATTGGTTATTCAGAGCATCGTATTGATGCTCTGCGTCATTACTACGCACGGGGAGCGCGAGCAGCATGGATTGAGCGCTCAGTGTGTTTAACACACACTGAGCCCATGCTGCCTTCGTCTCCCCGCTGAGTGAGCCGCCCTGCGCTCCACTCCGGTAGGAGAGAACACGGGAGTGCGGAGGACAGAACACTGGTGAGGGAAGGGGGATAGAGAGAAAACTGGGGAGAGGGGGGTAGAGAGAACACTGGGGAGGGGAGGGGGGATTGAGAGAACACTGGGGAGGGGAGGGGGGATTGAGAGAACACTGGGGAGGGGGGATTGAGAGAACACAGGGGAGGGGGGATTGAGAGAACACTGGGGAGGAGGGATTGAGAGAACACTGGGGAGGGGAGGGGGGATTGAGAGAACACTGGGGAGGGGAGGGGGGATTGAGAGAACACTGGGGAGGGGGTATTGAGAGAACACAGGGGAGGGGGGATTGAGAGAACACTGGGGAGGGGGAGGGATTGAGAGAAAACTGGGGAGTGGAGGGGGGATTGAGAGAAAACTGGGAAGTGGAGGGGGGATTGAGAGAAAACTGGGGAGTGGAGGGGGGATAGAGAGAACACTGGGGGGGGAACATGGGGAGACAATGGGGGACAGGGGAGAGAACACGGGGGGGGGGTTGAGAGAAAACTGGGGAGTGGAGGGGGGATAGAGAGAACACTGGGGGGGGGAGAACATGGGGAGACAGGGGAGAGAAAACAGGCGGGGGGGGACAGAGAAGAGAACAGGGGGAGAGAGGAGAGAAGGGAGGCAGAGAGACGAGAACACCGAAGGGAGAGAAGGGAATACAGATGGTGGAGAGAAGGAAAAGAGACAGCTATGGGGGAAGAGGAGAGACATACATGGGGAAGAGATTAGAGAGTGACATGGGAAGGCAGAGGAGAGACAGACATGGAAAAAAAGAGGATACAAAGACAGACAAGGGAAGGAGGTGGAGAGAGACAGGCGGACATGGGAAGGGAGAGGAGTTCGACAGGCAGACATGGGAAGGGAGAGGAGAGCGACAGGCAGACATGAGAAGGGATAGGAGAGAGATAGGCAGACATGGGAAACAAGAGGAGAGGGACAGAAGGACATGGGGAGAGGAAAAAACAGACGTAATGTGCCCCCCCCCCCCCCCCCGATCAGACTCTGGATCAGCCCCTGCGCTACAGTGCGCACAGATCAGCCACTTCCCTCTGTACGCAGGGCTGTGTGATGAGATGCAGATCATCACATGGACAGTGCTGAGCTCGTACAAGAGAGCTCATCTACATTTTCTATCAACAAAAGGTACTCTTTTGAACTGTGTAAATTAACTGTAATATGGACCATCTTTAAAACACTTATGTTATTCGGGGGGAGGGGGGGGGCAATTTGCATAATTGGTGCAAAATGGAGTGCAATAAATATTATTAGTATATTATTTGAGATATGATCATGGGATTTGATTTAATTTGCTATTTTATTTTAAAAAATAAAATTAAGACATATGTTGTTAAATAATTTCTGCCCAAAAAAATCGTCATAAAAAAATGATAATCCCTAATACAGCAATGTAAAAAATTATTGATTTTGTGACTAACAACTCTGATGCTGATCCTATAGCTGGCTGAGGGTCATGAGGGCTTGGGATGAGGCAATGATTATATTTATGTGACATTTATATGCATGTGGCCCATATTAAAATATATCATTGTACCTCAGGTGGGGGACAGATGCAGTGATATAATTTAATATTATATTTATGTGGGGGTTGAATGTGGAGCTGAGAGGACTTTGGCTGAGTAAATGATATATTTTAATATTAAGATTTATGTGTGGGGAGGAACTGTAAAAAGAGGGGGCTGCAGTGGTGAGGGAATCATATTCTGTAATAGAGTTATTTGAAACGGTGGAGGGAAGGGGATTGGAATGAGGGCACAATTTACTGCAGGGCTCGACAAAGCCCGGGCGCCAGGTCGCCATGGCGACTAGGAAATTGTACCTGGCTCCCGGGTAGGATCAGCAGCACACGGCGCTCCACCGTCCTGAGATTAGTTTAAACAAAAAATTATTATTCTTTTGCAGCGCGAGGGTAAGCACAGTGTGCGCTTCCTGCTCCGCCCCCGCTGTAGTGTCGGATCGGCAGGTGTCACATGACATCCCACCGATCAGCAGTAGCGTGCGGATGGTCTGTGCCTGTGTGACAGGCATGGGCCAAGCTGCAGTAGAAATCCCCCTCCCGTGCAATAAGCTAAAACAGCAGGGAGAAGGGAGTCATTCTTTTTTTTTTTCTCTCCTTTCTCTATTCTTTCAACCTGATGGCTTAAGCGTGTGTGTGTCTGGCTAAGTGTGGATGTGTGTGTGACTGACTAAGTCTGGATGTGTGTGTGTCTGACTAAGTGTGGATGTGTGTGTGCCTGGCTAAGTGTGGATGTGTGTGTGTGTCTGGCTATGTGGATGTGTGTGTGTCTAGCTAAGTGTGTGTGTGTGTGTCTGGCTAAGTGTGGATGTGTGTGTGTGTGTGTGTCTGGCTAAGTGTGGATCTGACTGACTGTCTCTGGATGTGTGTGGATCTGACTGACTGTCTTTGTATGAATGTGACTGACTGTCTTTGTATGAATGTGACGGACTGACTGTCTCTGTGTGTGTGTGTGTGTGTGTGTGGTTCTGTGAATGTGCCGTTGTCTGGCTCCTAGATTATTTTTCTGGCTCCTAAAAGTAAATTCAAATTGTCAAGCCCTGATTTACTGTAATATTATAATTATCGGGGTAGGCCAGGTCTTGACAAATCCCAGATCGCCATGACGACCAGGAAATTAGACCTGGTGTCTGGGTATTTTTAGCCCCGTATGGTGCCCTCACTGCTGGGATGTTACATACTGATTGTATGTGTGTGAGACTGACTGTATGTGTGTGTATGACTGGCTGTATGTGTGTGACTGTGTGTATGTGTGTGTGTGACGGACTGACTGTATCTATCAGTCTTATCTATAAACAATTTATTCTTCAAATGTGCTTTAAAACGCATGTTTTTACTTTTGATGAACAACAAAATAATGATGTTATGCTGTTAGGGCTGGTTTAATAAAGAAATGCTATGGGGCGGGTATAATGATGCAATGCTATGGGGTTGGTATAATGACCCAATGCTATGGGGCTGGTATGCAATTATTTCCACGGCTGGTTTTCATTCCCAGTCCGGCCCTGCCTATGGGTGCAGGTTTTTTATGGGGCGCCCCATGTTGGGCGTGGCTATAAAACTAACCTTTGTCTAATTTAGTATGTAGTTCCCTTCTATGCTCTGTACCTAGCGCTAAGTAAATTGTTGGCGCTATATAAATTAATTAATGTTAATGTAATGTAATTCATACTGAATGTGCTAATCAAGTGTGAAAATAAAAACAATGCTATCTCATATTATATTTATTTTTATTTTCACATATGATTTAATATGAATAAAAGTATTAGTGTGAGTATGTGTTAATGCATGTTATGTGAGTATTCACGAGTGTTATGTGAGTGTGTATTGTGATTGTGTATGTTATTCAGGTGTTATGGTAAGCGTTATGTGCGTGTGTATTAGTGAGTGTGTATTAATGCATGTTATGTGAGTGTATACATACAGATACACACACATACACAGTCACTCACAGACACACACATACACAGTCACTTAGAGACACACACTCGTATACACAGTCACTTACAGACACACACTCACATATACACTGTCACTCACAGACACACACACACACATAATCCCTCACAGACACACACTTGCATATACAGTCACTCACAGACACATACTAGCATATACAGTCACTCACAGAAATACACTCCCATATACGCAGTCACTCACAGACACACACTCGTATGTACGCAGTCACTCATAGACACACACTCACAGACATACACTCATACATACATAGAAACATATACACAATGAATCACAAACACACTTACATACACACAGTCACTGACAGACACACACTCACATATACACAGTCACACACTCATATATACACAATCACTCAGACACACACTTGCATATACACAATCACTCACAGACTCACACTCGCATATACTGTCAATCACAGACACACACTCGCATATACAGTCACTCACAGACACACACTAGCATGTACGCAGTCACTAACAGACAAACATTCGCATATACGCAGTCACTCTCAGATGCACACTCATACACAGTCACTCAGTGATGCACACTCACATATACATCATTCACAGACACACACACTCACATATACACAGTCACTCAGATGCACACTCACATGTACGCAGTCACTCTCAGATGCACACTCACTCACTGATGCACACTCACATATACAGTCAATCAGAGACACACACTCACATATACACACTCAGACAAACACTCACAGACACACATATACAGTCACTCACAGACACACATTCACATATACACAATCACTCAGATGCACACTCACATATACAGTCACTCACATATACACACTCAGACATACACTCACATACACACATATACAGTCACTCACAGACACACACTCACATATACACAGTACTCACAGATACACACAGTCACTCCTAATACACACAGACACCCTTACACAAAGATGTATTTTCTTTTTATTAACGTTAGACATTTATTATGATGTTTGTCCCCCTCCCTGTTCACTTACCTTTTAGTTTCAGGGAGGGGGATGGCTCAGACTGCATGGGTATTGCCACGGTACAGCTTCTTCTGTTAATCCAGGCGCTCTTACCTATCCGAGCATGAGGGGGCGGAGCATGCACCCCTTGCGCTGAGCTCCGCCCACGGAGGTGCGGTTACCGCACGTGTGCTGGATTTGGCTCCTCCGAGGATCACTGCTCATGTACAAGGCGCCCAGCATGAGGAAAGGCGTGCTGCTATCAATCATTGTGATAGCAGTGCCTGCTCTGTGTGCTGGCCAGCAGCAGTCTAGGCCCCAGTTATACAGCGTCTGGGCACGGTGCACCCCATGCACCCGCCCAGAATAGGCCCTGTTGCTACTACCTCTCAACCCTGGATTTCCTGAACTGCCTTCTTCCACTCATCCCACATAGATAAATCCCTGAAGAAGCCTTTTATTATATTTATGCCTCTCTCCATTTGAAATTGGTAAATCAGTTGCTGTTTTACATGAATGATGAAGAAGGGCTGAGCATTTTTCCAGTTTCTGGCGATTATTATTTTGGAAGTAACCAGACAGTGTATGTGTGCAATATATTCTTAATGCACTTTACAAGTTCTGGCACTTTAAGAAACAGAAACCTGAATTAATGTTGAACAGCACACACACTTCATTAGCTGGTAGTATTACCATGGACAAATCCCTTGGTGCTGTATAAAGTGAAGGAGAAGGTGAAGACTACAGACATGTAGATTGTGGCAGAGAAGTCTAGAACTGAGACCTAATCAGAGCAACTAGAAAGTGGGAGACAGCAGCAATACTTTACACAGCACCATCACATCACCCTGCCCGTTAGGATATCTTCGTGTGGTAAGCACTAGACTAGACTATTTGTTGACGAAAACAAGGCTGGAGATCAGTGCGTTATTTACAGCGAGTGGACGAGCACCGGGTCACGTGACCTGTCATCATTCCGCTCCCCCCGAAGAAAAAACACATGGGCAGCCCTATCGTAACGATCTGCTGGGCGGTAAATTTTTGCGGGCGCCCCCCAGCACTGAGAAAAAAAAAACTAAGAAAAAAATGCATGGGCAGCAGATCATGATGTGAGTTTTTTCTTAGGTGGGGGGGAGTGATGACAGGTCACGTGACCCGACGTGCGCCGGGGTGACATAACCTATCCAGTCTCACCATGGGAAGCTGAACAGGCAGCATGGTAGGACACCATGCTGCCTGTCACTAGCCACCAGGGATCAGGGTAATTCCTGGGGTGATGGGGCATGTAATGGGGGTGAAACAGGCATGTAAGGGGGGTGATGGGGTTAATGGAGGCATGTAATGGGGGTGATGGGTTTAATGGAGGCATGTAATGGAGGTGATGGGGTTAATGGAGGCATGTGATGGGGTTAATGGAGGCATGTAATGGGGTGATGGGGTTAGTGGAGACATATAATGGGGGTAAGCGAAAAAGAACTCAACCTAAAAGGAAAAGTAGAAGGCTGGGGAACAAATTCAGATCAATAATGGGTGGGAATGTGTGTGGGTATACTACATAATACCCTAAAGGAAGCGAAAAAAAGTTAATAAACTGGATTGAACCTATAAGCACACTAAACACACTCCCAAGCTACCAAACAGAGAGCAGAGCAAAGCAATATATGCATTCAATAAAGTGAATAATTCTAATAATGCTAATAGTGCAAAGAGCTATTAAAGCAGTGTAAACACAGTTGGCAAGAAAATATGTAACAGAAATATATATACAATGTAAGTGCAAAAAACAATTAAGGAGCTGAGTAAACAGCAGTGTAAGAAATGGTGGACATATAAATACACATATTACACACTCAAATATATTGAGGAATAAAACGGGACAGAAGTAAAAAATATATTTAGAAGCAACAAACAGGCAAAGCGGATAATTAGCTTGGTTAAGTGAAAAAACAATAGTCTCTTGAATGCTGCAGTAAAAGCGAACTCCCAAACAACTCCAATTGAAGATTATGCTAGCTTTAGTGTACTTATAATCTTAATTTTAGTAATGACAGGAGGCGACTATTTTGCATAATCTCTCTTTACTAACTTCATAGCAGCAAAGAAAAACGTTTGTAACAAGAACCAATCAAATGCAATAACAGGTATGGTGTCCCCTGTGATTAGGCTCCTCCCCCTCTTTCAGCTAGCGACATCACAGACGGAACAGTTCCAATAACGATGAACAGTAATCTACATTGATGCCAACGGGCAAGATCCACCAAACAAATAACAAAGAAACTCTGGAAACGCGAGGCAATTCAGATCTGTCATCCTTGGAGGAAAAGGAGTCCCATCTGGAATTAAACTGAAACGAGAGTGTGGGAGAGTTAGGAACACGTCTTGAAACTAAACAAAGCGAGGATTAAACCTTTTTGACGCAATGAATGATAAATCATGCAAACATAACTGATAATTACATAATTAATAGTGGAAGCAAAACTATCCACCTAGAAATGAAAAACTAAACGTTATGACCATATATAGAATTTCTACATAATAGAAAACACAATCTGATTAAGTGGAGAGAGTAAATGAAAGGCAAATGAAAGACAGGAAAGCGAAAGTTAAAGCAAGAGGGTAGCGAAACCAATGTTTCAGAGACCCATACAGAAAATAACACAACCCCATGGGAGGGAAGGGTGGGAAAATAGTCGCCTCCTGTCATTACTAAAATTAAGATTATAAGTACACTAAAGCTAGCATAATCTTCAATTTTACCACATGACAGGAGGCTTCCTATTTTGCATTTTTAACGCTGATGAATAAAAGAAAAAGCCGCGTTAGAGACCGGCTTAAAGTAGAAGGTTTGAAATGTGGATTCACGAGACCAATCTGCCCTACGGAGGATATCTGACAACGATGCCCCGGCCGTGAAAGCTGACGAGGCGGCTGCACCGCGAACAGAATGAGCTCCAAATGAAGCCTCCACTCCTGCCAGGGACAAGAGCCAATGAACCCATCTGGTGAGGGTAGTAACCCAAACAGGCCTATGCGGTCTCACATAGGAGACTAGGAGCTGTCCCGAGCGAGAAATTCTGAGAGGGGCCGTAGCCGCCACATAACTCCGAAGGGTAGAGACCACGCATAGCTGAGGGTCCGCGGGAAAGAAATGGTTGAAGATGAGGAAAGTTGGATATGATGGAAGCAGGAGTGGATCCACGTGGGACCATGCTAGGAGGTCCGGGAACAACGGTTGACTCCGCCATAGGGGAGTGATGAGCATTAGAGATATCTGATGAGTTTTTAGATAATGGAGTGTCCTTGCTATCATAGCAAAGGGGGGATATGCGTATGCCCCGGTGTGTTTGCTTGAAGGCGTCTACTGCTCTGCATTCCGGATCTGGGAACCAGCTGAAGAAATCCGGAGTCTGTCTATTGTTGTGAGAGGCAAATAGATCTAAAAGAAAAGGGCCTCTCTGGTCTGAGAGGATGTTGAAGATCCGAGGATCCAGCATCCAGTTGCTGCCATCTCGCCAGTGTTGGGAGAACCAGTCAGCTGTGAGATTCGTCTCTCCCGTTAGGTACTCCGCCTTGAGGGAGATGTTGCGAGGTAAGCAAAATTTGAAGATTTCCTTCGTGATTTCCGACAGAAGCCTGGATCGAGCTCCGCCTAAGCGGTTGATATAACGGACTGCTGAGATGTTGTCCATCCTGAGAAGGATGCAACAATTGGTCCTGTCCCTCGCTAGGCTGCGTATGGCGAAGGAGCCCGCCAGGAGTTCCAGGCAGTTGATTTCCCGAGATGTCCAGGCGCCTCCTGTTGAGTTGTCTTTGCTCGTTGCTCCCCAGCCCCATAAGCTGGCGTCCGATTCTAAGACGAAATCCGGGTTGGCACCGAAAATGGCCCGGCCGTTCCATGCTTGCATACTGTCCAACCACCATTGTAATTCCTCTCTGACCTCCTCCGTCACCGGAACCGGTTGGTCGTAGGTCGGGGTTCTGGCGAAGGAATGAGGCTTTGAGGCGTTGCATCGCCCGGTAGTGGAGAGGTCCTGGGAAGATGGCCTGGATGGATGCGGAGAGGAGGCCCACTATTCGAGCGAGTCTGCGGAGTGGAATGGTGTGGCAGCGTATTATTCTGCGTAACTCCTTGCTTATGGTTGAGATCTTTGATGCAGGTAGGCGTAGTGTGCTTGTCGTGGAATCTATCTCGAAACCCAGAAATTGTATTGTTTTAGAGGGAGTTAATGTCGACTTCTGGCGATTCACTACGAATCCCAGAGATTCCAAGAAACCCACTGTGTATTGAGTGTGTTGTATCAGTCTGAGCTCTTCGGAGCAGAACAGTAGGAGATAGTCCAGGTAAATAATGCAGTGAAAACCTCTTTCTCGAAGATGAGAAACCACCGGTTACAGTAGTTTGGTGAACCACCAAGGGGCCGAACTGAGGCAGAAAGGGAGGCACGTGAACTGCCACGGGGAGTCTAGCCACATGAACCTGAGGAAACGTCGATAAGAGAGATGTACAGGTACCGAAAGGTATGCGTCCTTGAGATCTAGTCTGGTGAACCAGTCCCCTTCTTGTAATAGGTCCTTCAAAAGGTGGATTCCTTCTATCTTGAAGTGGTGGTAAACCACGTGGGCGTTGAGTTTTCGCAGATTTATAACCGGACGGAAATCCCCAGTCTTCTTCTTCACCAGGAAGATGTTGCTGAAAAATTCCTTTGGGAACTCTGGAGCAGGTTGGATCGTGCCTTTTATGTGGAGTTCCTGTAGTTCGTTGTCGATGAGAAGAGAATCGGCTGCGGAGCAACTGATGGGTCTGGGGGATTCCGATTGGAAGGGGGCTCCGGTGAGGTCCATGATGTAGCCCCGTACAGTTTGTAGAATCCACGCGTCCGTGGAAATGTCTGTCCAAGCCTGAAAGAAAAGGGAAATACGACCTGCAATACAGAAATTAGTCTGAGTTAAGTGGTAGCTTACCTGCCAAGGAGCGTGCTCTGCCACGACTTCACGTTCCGCAGCCTCTATCGGATCCTCTGGAATAGGAGAAAGACTGTCTGTAGCCCGTTTCCAGATAGAATGGTTGGGGTCAAGAGGAACAGGCACCTGATGGCCAGAAACGGCTGGACGCACGACCCCTGTAGCGACCAGCCCGTCCAAAAACTCCTCTTGTAGGGTTACCTCTGAAGACCTTCCTTAATGAGGTTTGAGCCTTGTTTAAAGAAGTGATGACATTCACGTGTTTGTTTAGTTCTTTGAGGAATGCATCTCCAAATAATTTGCCCTGTGCCATGGGTCCAAACTCTTTGGTGCCCAAATCCACCAACTTTCCGTCAATACGGAGTAAAGCTGCTTTACGCCTCTCTGAAGAGAGGGCCACATTCGTGTTCCCGACAAAACAGAAACAGCGTTGCGCCCATTCACGGATGTCGTGAGCCCATTCTCTAATAGTGCTGGTATCAAACTCATCAGTTCTCACAAAGGCGTCGTCAAATACAAAATTCGAGATAGGGGGCCAATCGAGTCCAAAAGTTTGTCTTGGACCCATCTAAATCCTTTTTCCACCCCTCTGCGGTCACGCCCGCCCCTTGTCATGAAAGTGGACATCACTTGGTCGAATTTCGGGGTTTGGGCAACATTGTCAGGTAGAGAAGGGCTTGGGCATTCTGACCTCAGTCTGTTACGCACCACCTTATCCAGGGGTTTAGGTAACCAAAGATGCATAAATTTGGCCAAATGCTCTGGGGGTGTCCAGTCCCCAGATCTAGGGTGTCGAATGTTCCTTGGATCGAAAAGCTTCTGACCCGTCGGGTCTAGGATGGCATCCTCTTCCTTTAAAGGGGCAACTAAGTCCCCAGTGATCTGAGTTTCCCCCAGAAATTATTCTATTCCACCGGGGGGGTGAGATTTTGAATCTGATCCCCATGCATCGTCATCTGAATCTGCATTCCATTCATCTAAAGTGGCCATAGCATAGTGTGGCCCCTCATCCTCATCCGAGGAATAGTCCTGCTGTGGGATAGGTCTAGCAGCTGGAGCTGGCTTATGTCTTTTAGCAGATGCCTTGCCCTTGCTTGTAGAGGGTTGCACTTTCTCACCCTTCCAATGACGTTTGTCAGGGTGGATTTGCCCTTTAGTGTGATATTCCGAATCAGAATCTGAGTCATGACTTATAGTTTTTGAGGGTAGGGTCTGATAATTTTAGCCAGTGCCTTTTCCATGGAGGCGGATACGGCCGCATTAATCATAGCCTGGAAGTCCACAGGGGAATTCTGGGAATCTTCCATGAAAAAATATTATAGAGCGTATGGCACAGGGTATAGCAGTGTAAGGTGACAGAGCTGTAGGTTTATAAACAGTAACAGCAGTACAGTAATAATAGTAATAATAATAATAACCCCAGCAGGGTATGAAAGCCTGAATAAAATTATTAGATACAATTTCTGAGCAAAGTACTAACAGTACTTTATGATCTATAATAATAACCCCAGCAGGGTATCAGTACTTTATGACATATAATAATAACACCAGCAGGGTATAACAGGCTGTATTTGGGATTTTAACCTGGGTTACAACCAGGGATAGAGGTTGTAAGGTGTCCTCTAGTCAGCAGCAATATCAGGTGCTTCACACCAACAATGCATAGGGTGATGAGCCCTAAATGCAGACTACAGCTGTCAGTAAAACAGAATGTAAATGCCTGAAAATCACCTGGTAGCTTTTGAAAGTGAATAGAGAGACCAACGGATCTGACAGTAGTGGAGATAGCCGACAATACAATGAAATCGAGCGTGTGGTAAACGCCACGATAGATTGGCGAGGAGACGTGAATCCGGCCTTACTAAGAGGTATTTCTGTGGAGAAATTCCCCAGAGTGGCTGGCCAGTAGAAGAGAGAGCACAGGGACCCTCGGGTAAGAAATACAGATAAAATAAACAGTGCCTGACCGCATAAAGGAGGGGTGGAGAGCACATATGACAGAGACAAGCTCTGAGGCAATAAAACAAAAAACAGAAAAATATAAATGCAATAAAAGCAAATAGCAACCAATAACAGGAGACAATAAACAGTCACATAAATATAATGATAATCAATAGTCATAAATACAAATAATCGCATATATAATTAAGTTTGATACGAAGAGCCAAAAAACTCTGACCTGTCTGCTGATGGAGCAGCAAAGAAAGAGAGGGAGGAGCCTGATCACAGGGGACACTATACCTCTTATTGCATTTGATTGGTTCTTGTTACAAATGTTTTTCTTTGCTGCTATGGAGTTAGTAAAGAGAGATTATGCAAAATAGGAAGCCTCTTGTCGTGTGGTAAAATTCAAGCATGCAATAAACTTGTTTCAAGGAAGTAACCTAGAGAAAAGAATGAAGCCAAAATAGTGTGTACAGATGGATACAAAGTTTAATTGCGCTTAAAAATGTACTTACAAGATAATGAGTAATATTCAGCTTTAAAAACAAAAGTGGGACGGAACTACCACTCTTCCACCTTACTCCTCTGTTGAAGCAGAGCTAGAAATAATGTAAACAAGCCGGCCGGGTGATTCTCCGCAGAAACGTAAGCAGGAATGAGAGAGAGGTCTGGAGTCCGTGACACGCGATAAGAAACTCCCACCCTACGCGTTTCGTGACGAAAAACCAAAACTCCTCTACCACTATTTGAGAGACTGAAACAGTCATAGAGAAAATGATTGCTTAAGTCATTGCTGCTTAAGGTGGTTCTACAAGCTCTTGAATCATAAAGTGTACTTAGTTTTTCATACATGGGTTCTCCATTTTGGTTTTATTTTTGTTAAATAAATCATGACATGGTGTAATATGTCATGTGTTGTTGTTCATTTAAGGTTGTATTTACCTAATTTTAAAAGACATGCTAAAGAACAGATTAGTGCTATTATGTCTTGAAATGTAAAACAATATAATTAAAAGAGGGTGTACTTTCTTTTTCCTGTTACTGTACATAAGGCTTACATTCATTTAACATTTTATCATGGAAACGTTTCTTAACATGGTAGTTGCTCTTTAATTAGGCTCTGTTATAAAACACCTGAATAAGGGTACATTCAATGGAGAGAGATACAATTATAAGGTGGAAAGGTGAAGGTGTTTTTGAATAGCATAATATACATGTAAATGTCTATAACAAAATCAAAATATTTTTCATTCTTAACTAGTGTTGAGCGAACCCGAACTGCACTGTTCGGGTTCGTACCGAACATTACGGTGTCCGTACCCCGGACCCTAACACGGACATTCCACTGTATGTCGGTGTTGGAGTTCGGGGTTCGATGATTCAATGGCGCATTTTGAAAGGCTGCAGAGCAGCCAATCAACAAGCGTTTGACTCGTTTGCCCTTAGAAGCCATCACAGCCATGCCTACTAATGCCATGGCTGTGATTGGCCAGTGCAGCATGTGACCCAGCCTCTATATATAAGCTGGAGTCACATACACGCACATCACATGAGCTATTCTTAGTGTAGGGAGAGGATGCTGCAGCTGTGAGGGACAGATTAAAAAAGAATTCTGGTGTTGAATCTGCAAACTACAGCAATTATTCAAACTACAGAGATTATTCAAATTACAGTGATTATTTTAGTGGGTGCTATACTACATATTTGTACCCTGCCCTTAGCCCAGTACCACAGAGAGTGCAGTGCACTTGCAACTGCATGTGTGCCAGGCACATGACTTTAATCCTGTTCTGTTAGCTCAGTGGTCAACATCTAGGCATTTTTGAATACTGCAATTTGTTGGTGTTAAATATTACATTTGCGTCCTGCACTGCACTTCATATCTGAGAGTCAAATAGAACTGTCAAATACTGTGCATACAGTGCACTTTGAAGAATTCTAAAAGTTTTGGGTGGTAAATAGTACATTTGCGTCTTGAGGTGCACTTTATATCTGAGAGTCAAATAGAACAGTCCAATACTGTGCTTACAGCGCACTTTGAAAAATTCTAATTGTTTTGGGTGTTAAGTAGTAGATTTGCGTCTTGAGGGGCACTTCATATCTGAGAGTCAAACAGAACAGTGAAATACTGTGCTTACAGCGCACTTTGAAAAATTCTAATTGTTTTGGGTGCTAAATAGTACATTTGCGTATTGCGATGCACTTCATATCTGAGAGTCAAATAGAACAGTCCAATACTGTGCTTACAGCGCACTTTGAAAAATTCTAATTGTTTTGGGTGGTAAATAGTACATTTGCGTCTTGCGGTGCACTTCATATCTGAGAGTCAAATAGAACAGTCCAATAATGTGCTTAAAGAGCACTTTGAAAAATTCTAATTGTTTTGGGTGTTAAATAGTACATTTGCGTCTTGCGGTGCACTTCATATCTGAGAGTCAAACAGAACAGGGAAATACTGTGCTTACAGCCCACTTTGAAAAATTATAATTGTTTTGGTTTCTAAACAGTACATTTGCATCTTGCGGTGCACTTCATATCTGAGAGTTAAATAGAACAGTCCAATACTGTGCTTACAGCGCACTTTGAAAAATTCGAATTGTTTTGGGTGTTAAATAGTACATTTGCGTCTTGCGGTGCACTTCATATCTGAGAGTCAAACAGTAAAGTGAAATACTGTGCTTACAGCCCACTTTGAAAAATTCTAATTGTTTTGGGTGTTAAATAGTACATTTGCGTCTTGCGGTGCACTTCATATCTGAGAGTCAAATAGAACAGTCCAATACTGTGCTTACAGTGCACTTTGAAAAATTCTAATTGTTTTGGGTGGTAAATAGTACATTTGCGTCTTGCGGTGCACTTCATATCTGAGAGTCAAATAGAACAGTCCAAAACTGTGCTTACAGCGCACTTTGAAAAATTCTAATTGTTTTGGGTGTTAAATAGTACATTTGCGTCTTGCGGTGCACTTCATATCTGAGATCAAATAGAACAGTCCAAAACTGTGCTTACAGCGCACTTTGAAAAATTTTAATTGTTTTGGGTGTTAAATAGTACATTTGCGTCTTGCGGTGCACTTCATATATGAGAGTCAAACAGAACAGTGAAATACTGTGCTTACAGCGCACTTTGAAAATTTCTAATTGTTTTGGGTGCTAAATAGTACATTTGCGTTCAAATAGAACAGTCCAATACAGCGCACTTTGAAAAATTCTAATTGTTTCAGGTGCTAAACAGTACATTTGCGTCTTGCGGTGCACTTCATTTCTGAGAGTCAAATAGAACTGTCAAATACTATGCTTTCAGCGCACTTTGAAAAATTCTAATTGTTTTGGGTGTTAAATAGTACATTTGCGTCTTGCGGTGCACTTCATATCTGAGAGTCAAATAGAACCATCAAATACTGTGCTTGCAGCGCACTTTGAAAAATTTGAATTGTTTCGGGTGCTAAATAGTACATTTGCGTCTTGCGGTGCACTTCATATATGAGAGTCAAACAGAACAGTGAAATACTGTGCTTACTGCGCACTTTGAAAAATTCTCATTGTTTTGGGTGCTAAATAGTACATTTGCGTCTTGCGGTGCACTTCATATCTGAGAGTCAAATAGAACAGTCCAATACTGTGCTTACAGCGCACGTTGAAAAATTCTAATTGTTTTGGGTGTTAAATAGTACATTTGCGTCTTGCGGTGCACTTCATATCTGAGAGTCAAACAGAAAAGTGAAATACTGTGCTTACAGCCCACTTTGAAACATTCTAATTGTTTTGGGTGTTAAATAGTACATTTGCGTCTTGCGGTGCACTTCATATCTGAGAGTCAAATAGAACAGTCCAATACTGTGCTTACAGCGCACTTTGAAAAATTCTAATTGTTTTGGTTGGTAAATAGTACATTTGCGTCTTGCGGTGCACTTCATATCTGAGAGTCAAATAGAACAGTCCAATACTGTGCTTACAGCGCACTTTGAAAAATTCTAATTGTTTTGGGTGCTAAATAGTACATTTGTGTTCAAATAGAACAGTCCAATACTGTGCTTACAGCGCACTTTGAAAAATTCTAATTGTTTCAGGTGTTAAATAGTACATTTGCGTCTTGCGGTGCACTTCATATGTGAGAGTCAAACAGAACAGTGAAATACTGTGCTTACAGCGCACTTTGAAAAATTCTAATTGTTTTGGGTGCTAAATAGTACATTTGCGTCTTGCGGTGCACTTCATATCTGAGAGTCAAATAGAACAGTCCAATACTGTCCTTACAGCACACTTTGAAAAATTCTAATTGTTTTGGGTGGTAAATAGTACATTTGCGTCTTGCGGTGCACTTCATATCTGAGAGTCAAACAGAAGAGTCCAATACTGTGCTTACAGCGCATTTTGAAAAATTCTATTTGTTTTGGGTGGTAAATAGTACATTTGCGTCTTGCGGTGCACTTATAGAACAGTCCAAAACTGTGCTTAAAGCGCACTTTGAAAAATTCTAATTGTTTTGGGTGTTAAATAGTACATTTGCGTCTTGCGGTGCACTTCATATATGAGAGTCAAACAGAACAGTGAAATACTGTGCTTACAGCGCACTTTGAAAAATTCTAATTGTTTTGGGTGTTAAATAGTACATTTGCGTCTTGCGGTGCACTTCATATCTACCTCTACCACCTCCTCATCCGGTCAGTGTAACACTTTCACCACCAACTTCAGCACAGCCAGGGGGAAACAACAGCAGGCTCTTTTAAAAATCATATGTTTGGGGGGAAAACCCCACAGCGCGCAGGAGCTGTGGACGGGAATGGAACAACAATGAGTGGTTGTTGCCACTGAGCCTCAAGCCCGGCCTGGTGGTGTGCGATAATGGGCAAAATCTCGTAGCAGCTCTGGGCCTAGCCCGTTTGACGCACATCCCTTGCCTGGCGCATGTGCTGAATTTGGTGGTGCAGAAATTCCTGAAAAACTACCCAGATAAATCAGAGCTGCTACAGAAAGTGTGGGCCGTCTGTGCGCACTTTAGGCGTTCTCACCCTGCTGTTGCTCGCCTGTCTGCGCTGCAGCGTAACTTAGGCCTTCCCGCTCACCACCTCACATGCGACGTGCCCACAAGGTGGAACTCCACCTTGCACATGCTGGAGAGATTGTGCGAGCAGTAGCAGGCGATAGTGTAGTATCAGCTGCAGCACGCACGGGTCATTCGTTCTGCAGAACAGCACCACTTCACCACCAATGAGTGGGCCTCCATTCAAGACCTGTGTGCCATTTTGCACTGTTTCAAGTACTCCACCAACATGGCCAGTGCCAATGACGCAGTTCTCAGCCTTACTATCCCGCTTGTATGTCTCCTTGAAAAAAGGCTTAGGGCGCTGATGGAAGAGGATGTGGCAAAGGAGGAAGAGGAGGAGGAAAAAGAGGGGTCATTTCCACGGTTATCAGGCCAGTCATTCACAAGTGGCTTGGAGGGTGGGTTCCTGCAGCAGCATAGGCCAGGTACACAACTGTCAAGCCAGGGCTCAGTTTTGGATGAGGATGAGGATGATGATGAGGAGGAGGAGGAGGAACCGTGTTCACAGCAGGGTAGCACCCAACGCAGCTCGTGGGCATCACTGGAGCATGGCTGGGGGAATATGGAGGTCACAGATGATACACCTCCCACAGAGAACAGCTTGTCCTTGCCTCTGGGCAGCTTGGCACACATGAGCGACTACATGCTGCAGTGCCTGCGCAACGACTGCCGAGTTGCCCACATTCTAACTTGTACTGATTTCTGCGTGGCCACCCTGCTGGATCCCCGTTACAAGGACAACGTGCCGTCCTTAATTCCATCACTGGAGCGTGATCATAAGATGCGCGACTACAAGCGCACGCTGGTAGATGAGCTGCTGAGGGCATTCCAAAATGACACCGGGGGCTCAATGGAAGCACAAGGCGAAGGCAGAGGAAGAGGTCACCAATGCAGCTGGGGCACCGCCAGCACCTCAGAAGGCAGGGTTAGCATGGCCGAAATGTGGAAAAGCTTTGTCAGCACGCCACAACAAGCAGCAACACCATCTGATATGCAACATCTTAGCAGGAGGCAGCATTTCAGCAACATGGTGGAACAGTACGTATGCACAGGCCTACACGTACTGACTGATGGGTCTGCCCTATTCAACTTCTGGGTCTCCAAATTGGTCACATGGCCTGAGCTTGCCCTTTATGCCTTGGAGGTGCTGGCCTGCCCTGCAGCCAGTGTATTATCTGAACGTGTGTTTAGCACGGCAGGGGGCGTTATCACAGACAAGTGCAGCCGCCTGTCCATAGCCAACGTGGACAAGCTCACATTTATTAAGATGGACCAGGCATGGATCCCACCAGACTTCTCTGTACCTTGTGCAGAATAGACATTTATACCGGCCTCACCCAGTCATTGTTATACTCAAGTGCACTTATTCTTTGTTTTCTGTTGTTATATGTCCCAATATTTTGGGGGCTACCCCAATTTAAAAAATACAAAAACAAATAAAAAACAGTGTTGGCTACCTCCTCCTCCTCCAGCGCCGCTTCCACCTACACCGCCAAGGTCACCGCCTCCTCAACCTATGGGTCACTTAGTATAAACTGAAAGAGAATACCCTGCACTCCAACCCTCTCTCAAATGGATAATTCTGCTGATCCTCCGGGCTGCCATGCTTTAGATTTAGATTTATGTTCTTCCAAAGCTAAAATCGTCTAGTGCTATTTTATGGCTCAGCTGTATTTTAAATTTGTATGTGTTTTATGTTATTTTAAGTTTTTTCCCTATCCACATTTGCTTGCAGGGCACTTGTCCTACTCTTACCCACATTTTACTTCCTTTTGCAACCCTCTAGCCTTTTACATGACTTTTTTAGAGGCATTTTAGTGGCCAAAAGTTCGTGTCCCCATTGACTTCAATGGGGTTCGGGGTCAAGTTCGGGGTCAAGTTCGAGCCCGAACCTGGACTTTTTTCTGAAGTTCGGCCGAACCTGCCGAACCCGAACATCCAGGTGTCCGCATATCAAATTGGAAACATCATCTCTGGTAGCTGGCCCAGGATAATCAATGGTCCATGGTTAAGCATTATTACGCTGTGGGAGTCACTTCTTATTTGAGATAGATTTGTACAGGGGTCTGTACGTTGAGACAGGAAACTGTTCTTTGGAGATCACACATGCTGCTTCCATCGGCAGATTGAAGTTGCCAAACACCATTGCCCTGAGAATAAGAGCTACATGTGGTTATAAATTTGCTTATTTTCTCAACATTTATGGATGGTGTATTACAATTGTTTGCATTTTTTAAAATTTTACATGTACCGTGAATAATCAGTGTTGGAACATATCTCTACTGGAACTGACAGCCATCACAATATATTAAGGGATCTTTTATCAGCCTTTATTGTGTATATATGTTAGAACATTTTGCACAGTGTGGGGGATCATTTTGTTATGTTCTACTATTTACTGACAAATTCTTGGTTCTGACAGTGAATTCCCTGCAGCAGTGTATTTATATTTCATTGAATTTCATTGTATTAGTTCATTCCTTTGGGAGCTCGCTTTTTCAAGTTTGACTTTAAGCTATGGATGGATGTTTGGGTTTTCTATTTCCAAGCCTCCTAGCAGAGTGAAAATAATATAAATACCTTGTCTGATATCCTCATACACATATGCAGTATTGTATCTTCCGCGAGGCAAACAAGGCACTTGCCTAGGGAGGCACTTTGCCAGAGGGTGTTAAAGCCCACTTCTGGTGCTTCAAACCTTTTCTCTCCCTCCCCCAATGTTCAGTAAGCTTTAGCTCCTTCCAATTAATTGGGGTGATGGGTGCATGTAATGGATGTAATGAGGGTATGTAATGAGGATGATAGGGACATGTAATGGTGATTATGGGGTATTTAGTATGTATGCAATGTGGGTGAAGGGTGCATGTAATGGGGTGATTGGTCATTTAATGTGTCTGTAATGGGGTGATGGGGCTTGTCCGAATTTTGTATGCCTAGGGCAGCGCAAAACCAAGATACACCACTGCACATATGAATTGAGAAGAATTAAATTATGACATCATCTTCACCAATAAATAAAATAAATCGTGTTTGGTGCATTGATACTAATCTGATGTTTCCTAAACAAATCCTTACTTGTGCCAACTTCAAAACAGGACCATACCTGGATCTGTAGACAGTGTGCCGTGTATGAAATATATGCTATGTATTGATGTAAAAGATGTTTCAAGGTTGTTACTTAATTACATTACTATGACCCATAATATACTGAGCAATAAGCAGCCGATTAGATATTCAGAATGGCTTATGCATTATAGATGATATGTATGATAGAAATTCAACCTTAGCTTCATCAGTCCCCAAAACATTTTTTCAGTAGCGCTGATGAATGTCAGTGTGTTCTTTGGTGCAACTTACTCCGTGGTGTCCTGCCATGCACTCCATGCCTGTTCAATGTTTTGCATTGGGTTCTCATGAACAGAGATGTTAACCTGTTTCAATGAACCCTTAAAACCTTTAGCTGTTACTCTAAGGTTGTTTTTATACCTCATGGAGCATTCTGAGTTATGTCTTTGAGTTATCTTGTCTGGGTACCCACTTCTAAGGAGAGTAGCCACAAAATTAAATCCTATCCATTTCTAAGCAATTTATCTGATTGTGGACTGATACATATGTAAACTAATAGGGGTCAACTCAAGATGCACCGTTCTGCTCCAAAATTGATTTGGATTGGGCATATTACCCGAATCAAACAAATCCTTGAAATGTGACTACTCAAAATACTGCATTTCAAGACTAGATTGGGAATGTTCAGAAATCAAAGCATCAGAAACCTTAGGATTGGGACACTTTTGCCATGAAAACTATAGATGTTTGGCTACCCAATATGTGATGATCACAATCGAATACAATTCTGGTTAAGGGGTTAGCCCTTGATCCTCACTATAATAAATGGGGCAGGAAGCTAGGCAAATGCTCCCAGACCCATAAAAATTCATTGTCAAGGCTGGGAGACATCCACATGGTGGATTAAGTTTTCATTTTGTGGGCAGGCCCCTTTCTCTGGGTGTAAAGATAAGGATCAAATGGGTTGTGGATCACTGCTGGAATCTGGATATAGGTCATTATTTTATTTACAAGGCACACAAAGGGTTATTTATTTTAACAGGTGGATCATGTCCCTAGCTACCTGGGCAAGGTTGAGTTGGAGGGTAGGTAGGAATGTTTTTTATTTTATTATTTAAATGTATTGTATGGTGTCTTAGGGCTTATCGGCAATGCCAAACCTTGGGGAGTCATATTTTATTTTTTCCCAACCCCAGACAGGCCCATATTTTATATTTTATTTATTAGGATGTCTACTTGCCCAGCTCCCAGAACCCAGGGGGTATTTGGGGCTCTCTTACATTTTCATGTCACTGTAAATGCATTACCATTGCACTCAGAGCCAGTGTTACCCATAATGCAGCACAAGTAGCCGCCTTGGACCTAGGAAAAGTACTGAAAGCAAAGTGGGTGCTGGGGTAAGTCCTGACTGCAAAGTGGGTGTTGGAACAGGTCAAAAGTGCAAAGTGGGTGCTGGGGCAAGGTCTGAATGCAAAGTGGGTAATCAAACAGGTCCTGAATGCAAAGTGGGTGCTGAGGTAAGTCCTAAATGTAGAATTAGTGCTGGAACAGTTCCTGAGTGCAAAGTGGGTGCTGCAGCAGGTCCTGAGTGCAAAGTGGGTGCTATGCAAAGTTTGTGCTGGGGCATATTATGAGTGCAAATTGGGTGTTGAGGCAAGTACTGAGTGCAAAGTGGGTGCTGGAGCAGGTCCTGGCTTCAAAATCGATGCTGGGGCAGGTCCTAACTGCATAGTGGGTGCTGGAGCAAGTCCTGAATGACTTGAAATAGCACCTACTTCACACTCAGGACCGGCCCCCAGCAACCGCTTTGCACTCGAGACTTGACCCAGCACACACTTTTGCACTCAGGAACTGCTCCAACTCCCAATTTGCATTCAGGACCTGCTCCAACAATAACTTTGCACTCAGGACTTGCCCCAGGGCAAATCAAGTGCACTTTCTCACTCTTAAGGAATGGGACTGTGTCTGCCTGGCTGCTTGCTCTGTGCCATGTGTGCACTCCTGCTCACCCTGCTCTCTAGGGGGCAGTCAATGGTGATGCACATATGCAGTGCTTCTGAGATCACTGCTCAAAGTGAGAAGCTGCCTGAATGATTAGACACCATTAGGGATTGCTTTGAAGAGTAAATCAGTTGATGTTCTGACATGTCTTCCGGGAATCCAGATCTTACCATTGTGTGAACCACCCATGCGCACAATCACTCAAATCACTAATTCAACAGCTTGAAGGAAATGCAGACTACCGGACACCACACATTTGCAAGCACCTCTGCAACATCTCAGATGCCAACAACTGCACTTCCCATGATGCCTCCCGCCTCCAACAGTATAAAATCTTGGCAATTAAACCAGGGGGGTTAGGGTTAGAGTAAGGTTTATGTGTTAGTGATTACAGTTACATTTCCATTTATGTTAGACTCACTATTTAGCATCATTTCTACTTCCCTATTAAGAACTTTTTTCGACTGTTTGTCTAAAAGCCTGACTGTGAAACATTCACTTACCTTTGGATCCTTGATTCCTTCCCCATTTCCCAACATACTTTACTCAAGCATGTGACAGCTGCAATATGTTTTAATGCCATAAGAATCTAATATTTTAAACTTCAATAATTGGCAGTAGTAAATCTATTTTATAAACCAGTTACAGCATTCTTGCACTTTTTAAATCAAATCCTGTTGGAACCTGCACATTTTGATCGTATAAATAATGTGTTTTCTACAACTGATGATATTACAGTCACTAATTATTAAATGTTAATTTTACCCATTGCAAAAATAATCTTTAAAAAAAAAAAATCACCATCTGTTTTTAAATTCCAGTGCCATGAAACTGATTGTTCGGTTTCCAGAAATTCCAGCAGGCATCTGTACTGAATTACTAACCAGAAAAATAATCCTTTCTAAGGTGGAATGTACATAGCAAGAGTGCAATGGGAAAGAACCGGAAATCAATGCAAATAATCACAGTGCTCAACATATAACACATATCAGTAAAGAAAATGTAACACAGCAAACATAGTTCATGTTTAAATGTAAATAAAATCTATAAAAAATATTCCAAGTGGCCTTTAATTAAAATGTGAATAAAGTTCCTTGATAAATATGTTCAGTTGATCAATTGCATTAAAACAGTGACTGTAAAATAATACAAATACTGTATAAGCAAGGAGATTAAATGAAAATGAGAAACTCAGTACATGCCAGTGTTCAGTGTCATTTGACCTATATCATGTTCTAATAACAGCAAATATCTTACATTTTTCCTGTCATGTATAAAACATTATATATATTAATGCTGTACATGAAAACGATAAGTAACCTAGCTTAATATCTTATTTTATCAAAAAAATAACTGCATGGCTGGTGACATGATAAGGTGACATGATAAATGGCCAAGACTATTTATCAGATTGTTGATACTGTTAGATCATGATGTATGGACTATTTTTAGTTTTAATTATATATATTTATATATTATGAAATTAGTATTTTGTTTATATCCAAGAAATTAGTTTAGATTCTGTTTAAGCTCTTATGTTTTTACAGTTAACAAGGTGTAGTATATTGTTAACCATAGGAACACTTCCTCTTTCAATAAAGTGGTACTTATACTTACCTTTTTTATATTCTTTTTTTCCCCGTAAATTATGGTTTATTGTTTTCTCAATATGAAAAGCAAAGATGATATACATAGTTGGAAAGAACAAGATATAATAATATGCAATATAAATGAAGTAGGGTAAAAACAGGCCATATGGTACATTGTAAAAGAGAAAGAAGGGGAGCAAAGAGGAGCGGAAGAAAGAAAGATAGGGAAAGGAGAGAGAGCAAGATAGAGGGGGGAGGAAGTTAGAGGGGAATGGAATAGGGAAAGAAGTGGAATATATAGGAGAGGAAGGGTGTAGAAAGAGCAAAGGGAAGTAAAGAGGCGGGAAGAAACCCCTGGTGGGACAGACCACCCCCAGAACATGTGTGCTGGGAAAAAGGGCCGTGAGCCGTCGTGTCGACAGCAAATTCACAACCTCGTTCCACCTGGGAACAGGGAGGAATTGCCCATGGGGGGTAGCATCCAGCGACTCATACAACTAGGAGCACTGCTTCAATAAAAATGGTATAATTGTAACATTTTGTGTACAGGTAACCGTGGTTGGGGCAAGATAACATAAGGACAGATATTACGTGTGAATAGACGGGAAAACTATGGATCACATTATATAAGATAAAAATAAAGTTAACGTCCACAGTTCACTGCGTTGTGATATTAGGCAAAAAAGGAACCAGAGCAAGCTTCACCATGGCTAGTGTTGGCAAACATATGCCCCTGGTCTTGGGCAGTGTCGAGGGTGAGGTGGTGGATGGTATAAGGCACAGGTAAAAACATCAGACAGTTCAAAACTTAGGCAAACAGCAGGAAACATGTGGGCATCATATAAGTTCCGAAACAAGATTTGAAAAAAATAGAAAAAGTTAACTGGATCAACAGTGGGTTCCCAGAGTCGCAAGAGACATCCTAATCTGGTGCACTATCTCTCTGTCAGAGGGGTGCCAGGAAAGTGCTTGGTGTATTCCATCCTGGGACGGAGACCCAGGCCACTCAGGAACATTGCAAGATCAGATGGATGGCGTAGGATATTATTGCGGTTTTTTTTCCCGTCTGGATGGCAAAAGGAGTGTTCCACATGTAGGGAATAGAGGCTGCTTGTAGCCCTGTAGTTATGGGCTTCAATGCCTTTCTAGCCAGTAGTGTGGTGGAGGAAAGGTCAGCATAGATGGAGATCTCGCAGTCCCGGATCTTGAGCGATGCCATGTTGTGGTACATTCTTAGTATAGTATCATCAACTCTGTAAAATGTTAAAAGAGTTAAATTGGCTGACGTTTGCCTCCAGGCATACTCTCCACCTAGCTTGCTTAGTGCATAACCACTTTTCTTCCCCCCTACCAGAGCGGCATGCTTGCTCTTACTCCCTGCACATCTCACAATCTCAGATCCTGCACCAACCCTTCACTAGCTATTCCCCACTTCAAAAAGGAAGCAGGTTGAGGTGCGTTCTCTTTCAGAGCTCCTCATATGTGGAATAGCCTTCCCGTTTCTGCTAAATCATCATCTACTCTAAGATCCCTGAAAATAAGTATCTCCCAAATCCTCAAAACAGATTGTACCTGTTATTAGTTTTCAAACTCTTTCGTATACTGTACATGTTGTTCCTTTTTTGTATCAATAATGATTTACCCTGTATGTCCTCCTTCCAACTTGTTTAATATATAATAATGTATGTATTTATTTTTGAATCAACTGTTAAATGTGTAACTCCATTCTGGACTGGGTCCCCAGGACATACTTGAAAACGAGAGAAATCTCAATGTATTCTTCCTGGTAAAACACTTTCTAAATAAATAAATAAAATAAATGATCGGGTTGGTAATGTAGGGTACACAGCACGTCCTGGGGGTGGGGTGCATTGGTTGCGCCTTTAACTCTTTTAGCCCATAAGACATGATCAATATCCACTGCCTGTTCTCTCTTTCCAAGATGGTGTCTAATACATTTTGTATAAGAGGCCTCAACTCCTCAGTCGGCGTGTCTTTCAGGGACCCCTCTGACCCTAATGTTGCCTTTACTGCTTTGGTTGTCCAGGGTCTCTATCTGCTGTTGCAGTGTATAGATTAGGTACTCCTACTTTTGGACACATTGATTCTATGGTGTCTTGTGTCACTGGTTGTGATGCCTCCAGAGTGAGCACTCGTGATTCCATATGCTTTATATCGTTCCTCAGGTCAGACACATCTGTGCTATGGGGCTGTATAGCTCCCTCAATTATGTCTGTCATGTCTGCCTTTGTTGGCAAGGAGTTGAATGCCTCCCTGCTGGTCTCTGGTGGGAGCCCTTGAGGTGCCATATCATGTTGTGAGGCCCTCAGGGTCGGATCAGCGGTGGAGCCGGTGGCTATCTTTGATGTACATGCCACTTCTTTAGGGCTCTGGGCTTGGTTGAAAAAAAATTGCCGGTTATCAGCTGCTGTCATGGAGCGCTTGTAAAGTGCGTTCGTCATCGGTGCTTGCTTGACACGCCACCCCCTTCTTTATATTCTGAATGATTTTGGTATATGTGTTGTAAAGTTATTTTTATTTTCTCCTGTAGTTTTATACTGAAAATTATTTAGCTAAGGCCTGTGGATATCGACATGTATGCATGTCTCCTGTGAAGTCTGTATGTGTGCAGGCGGACTGGCCCTATTTTGCACAGGAGAATGACTAGCTCCCTCTGTAACTTCTTACTTCCCTTGGAGACAGTGCTGGCTGAATCAGCCTTTCTGTTGATCTAAGCAGGATCAAGTGAATGGAATTTAGAGGGACATTCTTTTAGCCAGTTCAGTGTGCTGTAATGGTGCCTTTAACTATCCAGCTGTAAGTGGGTCAGACCTGACTCAAGACTGCAAGCCCTACTTTTATTCCCTGGTTTCTGGGACCCAAGAGAATGAATACTAGGCATGTGCATTAGAGGTCAAACTGTCAGCTCTGACGACCTCCCACCCTCGGCAACCTACAGTGGTGGGGAAAGAAGTTGGGAGGCATGAAAGAAGGAGGGATTGGCAAGATAAACAGGACTTTTGCTACAGAAACAGCAGTGGAAAAATTAAATGTTATATGTAGTTCTTAGTTGATAAGAAGTAGAAAACCATAAAGGACAGAACTGTTTATTTTTCTTTATTTTACATAATGCAGCACTTATCCAGCTGGCTTATTTTTTCAGACACTGTAGGAAGACATTATGATCAGAGCATTCTATTTCTACCACACGTAAAAGACATATTTGCTAATGAAAGTAATCAAATTTAATTACATTTAAATTAATATTTTCTAATTAGGAAAATATATCACAGCACACTGATAGTGAATTTTTTAAAATGCTGCATTGAAGAGGGAATGTAATGATGAAAGCTCTGACAGTTTCAGATTTTTTATAGCATGTCCAAATGGGAAAAAGGAAGTTAATAAAAATGAACCAAGTCTGCCATTTATCTCTGTGGGAGTCTGTGGAAAAAAGCACTGCAGGCTCTTGTTTTGAGGCAGTCAAGCATGTACACTGAAATACTGGTAATTATCTAAAAAAGTCTAAAAGCATTTCAATAAAATAAAATAATAAATATAAATCATGGTTTATCTTTTTTGTAAATCACAAATAATTTCATTTTCAAAAGTCAGAAAATGGCTGGAAATAAAAACTTGAAGTGAAGAATGCTCAGGTCTATGCCACAACAATGGAAGTCACAGGAGGAAAAACATTATTGGGACCCCTTTGCTCCCCATAACACTCAGGGGCAGGGCCGGACTGGGTAAAAAAAAAAGCCCTGGAAATAATTGTATACCAGCCCCATAACATAACATCATTATACCAGCCCCATAGCATGACATCATTATACCAGCCCCATAGCACGGATATGTAACCCTGCGCCTAGGGCAATATATGCCTAATATATTATATAACCCAGTATGTACACAAGGCTATATCAAACACAGTGCCCTATTATAATCCCCATGCACATTGCCATATTTAAGTACCCCAGTATGTACACAAGGTTATAGGAATTGCCCTGTGCATGGGGTATATATCAGGGCAGTTTGTGAGATTTAAACTTTTGAACATACTAAGTGGATATATTGATTTACCCCAGCACCCGGACTGCCCTCACAGAACGTGCCCAACCGATGGCCTATCCCAGCACTCCTGCATACTGCATTCACAGGATTTGCACCAGGCAGAGCTTCCCTAGCACATAGATTGCACTCAGAGGACTTGCCCCAGGCAGGACTTACCCTAGCACATAGATTGCACTCATAGGACTTGCCCAAGTCAGCACTTACTCCAGCAAATAGATTGCACTCACAGGATTTATAACAGCATGCAGATTGCACTAACAGGATTTACCCCAGAACTCATATTGCACTCACAGGACTTGCCCCAGCACCTAGGACTTACCCCAGCTCACAGTCTGCACTCGCAAAACTTTCCCCAGCACCTCAGAAAGCCGATTGCAGTTACATGACATGCTCCAGCACTTAGAATGCACTGATAGGACTTCCCCCAGCATTCAGGACTTACACCCTCAAATTAGATTGCACTCACAGGCCTTGCCCCAGCACGAAAGAAGGCTCCAGCATCGTGTAGGAGGGAAAAGGCGGCCATATCGCATTGGCCGCTAGAGTAGTCTGGCACAAGGCAGACACTGCACTGCTACTTTTTCTGATATTGTTTGATATTTGATACACACAGACATAAACCCTTACAGACAGTCACACTTACACACACACAGCCACACATACATACAGAAATACACACACACATACAGAAATACACACACACACACACACGGACACTTAGATACACTTACAGTTACACAGACACACCTACAGTCACACTTACAGACATACACAGTCCTAATAGCAGACACACACAGTCACACTTACACACAATAACATGTACACTGTCGCACACGCAGACACACATATACACACAGATTGTTTTATTTAAATGCTGTTTGCAGGGAGGTAGCTGGTACAGACCAAGCAGTGAACAGACATATCCAGAAATACACACACTAACATACAGTCACACTTACACACAGTCTCAGTCAGACTTATAGAGACACACTTACATATAGTCACACTTACACACAGTCACACTGACAGATACATTTACAAACAGTAACACATGCCCACTGTCACACATGCAGACACACTTACACATACACACTTATTTTTTTTAAATGCTGTCTGCAGGGAGGTGGATGTACACAGTTACATTTACATGCAGTCACACTTACAGCCAAAAAGTTACACATTCACACTTACAGATACACTTACACACAGTAACACATGCACACTGTCACACACGCAGACATACTTACACATACACACAATTTATTTTTAATAAAATGTTTAAAATATGCTGTAAGGATGAAGCGGTGTCTGCCTCGTATAACTGCAGAGGCAGGACACCGTTATTCATTTTTTTCCTGAGCGTCGTATGTCACCTACATCCGGCACTCAGACAGTCTCGGGGGAAGTTGGGAGGGGGCAGAGCACTCTTAAAACGGCCCCTTCGGCCGTGTCCTTAAAGCCACCCCGGCGGCCGCGTCCTTAAAGCCGCCCCGGTAACTGGATCCTTAAAGCGGCCCCGGCGGCCGCGGCCTTAAAGTGGCCCCGGCGGCCGCGTTCTTAAAGCAGCCACCTCGGCTGAGTTCTTAAAGCGGCCACCGCGGCCGCGTTCTTATCACCTTCTTTGGCCCCAGGGATGACGGCCTACCGGGATTTTTCCCGGTATCCCGGTAGGCCAGTCCGGCCCTGCTCAGGGGGCAGACATCTTGGGTTTGATCTTTTAAAATTGTTATCATCTAGCATAAGATGAAGTAGTATCTTTAATGCATTTATTGCCTTTTATCATCTTCCATGCCTGGCCTGTGGTTGGAGAAAGGGTCTCTAGTTAAGAGTTTTTTCTCCTTACATCTCCTGGAACCCTCTCTTACTTCCCCAGCCTTCTTTGTTTCTCCTTTTGATGCCAAACTGCAATTAAGTGTGGCATCCCTTAATAAGGGTGTCTCTGTACAAATATCCACAATGCCCATTGGCTAAGGATTACAATTTTTTCTCTATAGTAAAACCAAGATATTACAGCTACTTAGCTTCAAATGGCCATCAGTGTCTAAGAAGGTCCATTCAATTAGGAAAAGCTGTGTATTTTTTGAACATATAAGAGTTGAGAGTACTCTCCTGATTGGCTGAAACCAGTCTTTACAACATTCCAATGTGAAACTGTACCATGACAACAGTAGGTCCTGCATACCAGTCAGCAATAAAAGGTAGGTAACATTTTGAATGACTATGTATGTGTCACACATACACCGGATTGATCTGTGTAGGATCTTATACTTTCAGGAAGCTTAGCACCCTCTTCTGGCCTCACATCACTCATTAGGAGTGTAGCTTGTCATGCTACTCACGACCTTGACATCACTCATTAGGGATTTAACTTTTCATGATGCTTGCTCTACCTTCTCATGTGAGTCATTAGGACAGAGCTACTTGCACTATTCACACTACCCCCTTCAATTTGTTCTCTGGTAATTGGCTGTGCTTTGTTTCTAGTTGCCTTTATGTTTGTCTGATTTCTGCTTCTCCCTGGGCTTCTCCTGCTCCCTGCCTTCTCTGAGTCTCAGATCGAATATTGGATTTGACTGTCACCAGTGGCAGACTGGACAGGGTGTCAGCTTGCCTGATGGCAAGTGGGCCCCCTTAGTTAAAAAAAACAAACGTCTTCTTTAAAGCTGCTCTGGGCAGGGCCGCCATCAGGGGGTGATGGGCGATACAACCCTTATGGGCCCAGCGGGCCCTGGCCCTTTACAAAACAAAAGAAAAAAAAAGCGTGGGCAAATGGGGAAGCTGCCCAGGGCCCATTCATTCCTGGGGGCCCAAATCGGGTGCCCAGTGGGCCCCCGCTGCCTGCATGACTGTCTCACACAGAGACAGTTACATTCAGGCAGCAGCTGGCAGTCCGCATTAGGCCGATGCAGACCCGGCTTTCTGTCACAGCTGGAAATACAGCTGCCAGAAATGACTTGTAATCATTTCAGGTGGCTGTATTTCCTGCGTGCAGGATGAAACGCTGCCGGGGAGACTGCAGGGTATGAACAACATCCAGGTAAGTACTGGGGAAGGGGATAATTTTATTGGACAAATCACCAGTGGCATATTAATGAGAAAATTACCAGTGGCATATTGATGAGCAAATTATCAGAGGCTATTAATGAGAAAATTATCAGTGGCATATTAATGGACAAATTATCAGTGGCAATTAAATGACAAATTCTCAGTGGCACATTAATAAGCAAATTGTCAGTGGCTATTAATGAGCAAATTAGCAGTGGCATATTAATGAGCAAATTAGCAGTAGCATATTAATGAGCAAATTAGCAGAGGCATATTAATGAGAAAATTATCAGTGTCTATTAAAGGTCACATTTTAAGTGGCTCTAAATGGTCAAATTATTAGTGGCTATTAATGGACAAATTATCAGTGGCATATTAATGGACAAAATATCAGTGGCATAATAATGAACAAATTATCAGTGGCAAATTAATGAGCAAATTATAAGCACCATATTAATGAGCAAATTATCAGCACCATATTAATGAGCAAATTATCAGCACCCTATTAATGAGCAAATTATCAGCACCATATTAATGAGCAAATTATCAGTGTCATATCAATGGAGAAATTATCAGTGGCATATTAATGAGATGGTCTCTTGTGTACCTTCTTGACATGTCACTCCACTCCTGTGATACTACGCTACTGATGTAGCCTTCTCCCCGGGCAACTCCGCCACCCAACTTGGACATGGCAGTACTTTTTTGGGACACAAGATGTGGCCCCATCCTTTTTTTGGGCTGCCAGGTGGCTTCCTCTTTACTTACTCTTTCTCTTACTTCCTCCATCTTAAATCTATTGATTTATTATCTTTCAGTATATATTTATGCCTTAATCATCTCTTCCATTCTCTTCCATTTGAACAGTTCACTTTAAGTATAGGACTCTGCACTATCTGTTTGCTCTGTATTCCTTACTGTTATGATAAGTCTCATGACAGCGAACATTATTAGGTCAACCGAATAACGGAGATTCTAGTCCAAGAAGATGCATTTACAAAAGGTTAACTGCATACAATTTCTCAGTGGCAAACCCATATTTGTGATATATTTGTAGATTTTTTTCTTATACTTTTACTTTAGTGGATTTGATATACACGACCCCAGGTCTGTTTTTATTTTAACCAATACATGATGATGCAAGGCAGTGGAAATCTAGAAATAGTCCATTCTTACCCTCCCTACAGAAAGTTTATGTTTAACCAATAATAGACACAGCAACCATTCCTTAACTACATTTTTATACATTTAGTCTGTAGTAGATATGTATGCCATATATACAGACCTGATATACCGTATTTATGTGCATCTAATGTGCCATGGAATCACTTCAAATTTTGACACCTTGAAGCCAAAAAATGTTTTCACTGGTGAATGTAATGTGCATTTGTACAAGAAGTATTATTTTTATAATAATTAGTTTATGCTACTAATTTACCAAAAATATGATGGAATTTCTATAAGTAAGAGAGGGTAATACGCATGCGCAGTTCGCTTTATTGTGTTGTATCCTTTTTGTTAATAGAAAAAATTTGTTTTTTTTGGTTTAAGTTGCAAAATAAAAAATACGTGAATCTAATGCGTCTAATGCGAATCAATTCTATTGCGCACTCAAATTTTGGAGACAAAATTTGGTGAAAAAAGGTGCGCATTCGATTTGAGTAAATACGGTATGTTATCATAGCGGTAAAGATACAGTTCATCATTTGTGCAATATACTATTTGTATGCCTATTTCTTATATCTCTCATTCCAGTTTATTGAAATTACAACATTTTTGTTAAAGTAACCAAAGGATTTGACAAATATGTTACGTAAAAATGTGAAATATAATTGAGGGCCTACATTCCTGGTTAACAATATCACAAACACACTCTTCATTTGGAGGTATCAATGGGAGTAGTTCTGGTATTCCCTCCTTTTAATTATGGTCCTATCGGCTTCCAGGTTACTCAATCCCATTCGGGAGGATCTATCCATTGTCTGGACCCGAATTAAAACCTGGAGAAAGGTTTCATCCGACCCTCTACCTCTCCAGCAGGTGCGGCCATCTTTTTCATTGGAAAGAAAGATGGAGGTCTCAGACCTTGTATAGACTATCGAGAACTCAACGATATCACGGTTAAAAATCGATATCCGCTCCCACTCATCCCAGAACTCTTAGATAGAGTGAGGGACGCTACGGTCTTTACCAAAATTGACCTACGCGGGGCTTACAATCTAGTCCGGATTCGTAAAGGGGACGAATGGAAGACAGCTTTTCGCTCCCGATACGGGCACTTCGAATATCTAGTAATGCCATTCGGACTATGCAACGCCCCGGCTACGTTTCAGCACTTCTTGAATGATGTTTTTCGGGATTTTTTGGATATGTTTTTGGTAGTGTATTTGGACGACCTTCTCATCTTCTCCACAGACATTCAAACACACCGTCTCCATGTCCGTAAAGTTCTCTCTCGTCTCAGGACACATCGACTATATGCCAAGCTCGAGAAATGGTCGTTTGAATGTTCACAAGTTGAATATTTGGGGCACATTATCACTCCTGGAAAAATACAAATGGATCAGAAGAAGATTGCAGCAGTCCTGAATTGGCCCATACCTACTTGTAAAAAATCGGTACAACGGTTTATAGGATTCGCAAATTACTACCGTAAATTCATAAGGGGGTTCTCTCACGTTGTCGCCCCCATTACAGAACTGACTAGACAACACATCTCGTTCAGTTGGTCGCCGCAGGCCCAAAAAGCCTTCGACCTCCTCAAATTACGCTTTACCTCCGCTCCGATCCTTATCCAACCGAATACTTCTGTTCCTTTCTTCGTGGAAGTGGATGCATCCGAGACCGCCGTAGGAGCAGTGTTGTCACAAAGACATGGGGAGAAGGCTATCTTACATCCGGTAGCTTTCTACTCACACCGTCTAACCCCTACCGAATCACGTTATGATATCGGGGACAGAGAATTGTTGGCCATCAAACAAGCATTGGAAGAATGGAGACATCTGTTGGAAGGTACGGTGCATCCGTGCATCCGATCACCATCTACACAGACCATCGTAACCTCGAATATCTAAAAAGAGCTAAATGTCTCCGACCTCGACAAGCGAGATGGTCCCTCTTTTTTACCCGATTTAATCTGCATATAACATTCCGACCAGGAGCTCGCAACACTAAAACTGATGCTCTCTCACGGATCTATGATACCTCCCCTAAAGACCGTATAACGCCTGACACGATTCTTCCTTCACACGTCTTCTTGTCCACTCACACCGATCTGATGAAGGAAATACTTACCCATTCTCAAGACACGGTTCTACCTTGCACCCCGGCTCCTATGCAGTCCCAAGGGGGATATCATCGTTACCAGGGTAAAATCTATGTACCTGAACCCGTCCGAGTCACAGCGATGCAATACGGCCATGACTCCGTGTTATCCGGACACGGCGGGATTACCAAGACAATTGAACTCCTTCGTCATCACTTTTGGTGGCCTTCTATGAGGAAAGATATTATGTCTTATGTTCGCACCTGCGATGTGTGTGCCAGGAACAAGTCATCTCGAACAAAGCCGGCTGGCCTATTATGCCCTCTCCCTGTGTCCTCTCACCCTTGGACCTCTATCTCTATGGACTTTATCGTAGACCTTCCTCCCTCACATAGACATGACACCATAATGGTGGTAGTCGACCGATGTACTAAGATGGCTCATTTCATCCCCGTTATTGGAATACCTACCGCAGCTACTACTGCTTCCTTGTTTGTGACTTCGATTTTCCGTTTACATGGCTTACCTCGGGGAGTCCAGTTCACCTCTCGTTTTTGGAAGTCCTTCTGCAAAAACCTTCGAATTAGTCCGGCATTGTCCACTGCTTTCCATCCACAAACCAACAGGCAGACAGAACGCCTGAACCAAATATTGGAACAATACCTCCGGTGCTACACTACTCACTTGCAGGATGATTGGCTCTCATTACTACCAACCGCAGAGTTCGCATACAATAACCATTATCAATCCTCAATCAAGATGTCCCCATTTTTTGCTCTATATGGTTTGCACCCTGTGTCTATCCCCGGCATGATTTCCGACCCTTCTGTTCCCGAAGTCAGAGACCGGTTGACTCGTATGTCACGGCAACTGTCCGTTCTCCGCCAGAATCTCACGACAGCTCAGGCAACCCAAAAACGCTATGCCGACCATAGACGCACTCCTCCTCCGACTTACGCACCGGGCGACAAAGTATGGCTTTCATCCACTCACATCCGATTGGCCTGCCCTTCAAGAAAATTGGGTCCTCGCTTTCTCGGTCCTTACCCCATAGTGGAGATCCTCAGTCCTGTTGCGGTACGCCTGAAACTCCCGACGTCGATGCGGATCCATCGGGTATTCCACGTCTCTCTTCTGAAACCGTACGTGGTTAACCCTTTCGCAGGTCGGGTCTCGGCGCCTCCGGCCCCTGTTGTCGTGGATGGTAACGAAGAATACGTGGTTCAACGGTTCCTAGACTCTCGTTGGCGCAGGGGGCGTCTGGAGTACCTCATCCATTGACGCGGGTACGGTCCTGAGGAGCGGTCCTGGCAACCGGCGTCCCACATTCACGCACCGGCTTGTTTACGTGCTTACCATCGGCGGTACCCCTCTCGCCCTCCGCATGATCGCGCCCGGAGTTCGCGCCTGGGGAGGGGGCTCTGTAAGGTCAGCAAAGGTACCTCCCGTCACCCCCCTACCAGATCTGTCACGAGGAGGTCCCCGCGATCGGGTACTCGCAGCTCCCGTGTCCCTCGCCGTCAGACCCCCCGCTTAGTGCGCGCGTGGCAATGGCGCACGTATCACGCGTCACGGGGCGGGGCTGTAGCCCTTTAAAATCAAGGCGCGCATTGTCACAAATTGCTTGAGTATTACCAAGCTAGTTCCTGTGTTAGTTGTTCTCTGCGTATCTACCTGATTTGTTCCTGTTTTCGACCCGGCTTCCCTATTTGGATTCTCCTGTTTTCTGGTTCCCGTGATTTGGCTTCATCCCTGGTTTATGCTGTCTTCTGGAAACCCGACCCCGGCCTGTTTTTTGACTCCTCTACCTTCTGGCTCCCGACCCGGCTTTCTCCTGACGATTCTTCTGTTGACACTCGTGCCCGATATCACTACTGCAGCTCACCATACTCTCCAGTATTGTGGTGTCTGGCAAGGGCTGTCACTTCTGCAAATTGGGGCTCCACTTCAGAACTACGGTACGTTCCTCACAAAGGTTCTATGTTTCATGTTATTCATGGTAAGAAGTTCCTTAAAAAGCATGCCAATAGTAAATAGTCCAGCATTGCGGATTTGACATATTAGAAAAGCTGTCATGGTACTGCTGCACATGGTGTTTTTCTACTTACAATTGAATATCTAGATGTGACTATCCATCTAGTGCACAATAGATAAAGCCTAATATTGTTCAAACTAGGGTTGTGCTCTCTATGAGATTGTGCTATTAACAACACATTTATATTTTTGCTGCTGGTGCATTGTTTGATAGTTGTTCTGCTTGTCTGATATTGTTGATGGAGGCTGTTTTATAGTACAATGGACTGGGAGATGAAGGGTGTAAAAAACCCTAATCTCATTATTAGTATTTGTAGGTCGATGAAAATGTATGTCAACTATTTCTAGCTATGACTGCAGATCCTGCTGCCAAATGATGGAAAAGGTGGTTTTTGATCTTAGTTTGTTTACTGATGCAGTAGGTGTTCATGGGTTTTGGGCAATTCTATAAACCGAACGTTCGGTTTATAGGCTGTCGGCTTTTAACTATACGGAGACAAAGTCTCCATTCATAATTTTATGAATGGAGACTCTGTCTCCGTATAGTTAAAAGCCGACAGCCTATAAACCGAACGTTCGGTTTATAGACTTTCGGCTTATGGAATACATGTAATCCTATGGCTATTCTATAAACCGAACATTCGGTTTATAGAATAGCAATAGGAATACATGTATTCCATAAGCCGAAAGTCTATAAACCGAAAGTCGTTCGGTTCATAGGCTGTCGGCTTTTAACTATACGGAGACAGAGTCTCCATTCATATAGTTAAAAGCTGACAGCTTATAAACCGAACGTTCGGTTTATAGGCTGTCGGCTTTTAACTATACGGAGACAGAGTCTCCATTCATATGAATGGAGACTTTGTTAAAAGCCGACAGCCTATAAACCGAAAGTCGTTCGGTTTATAGGCTGTCGGCTTTTAACTATACGGAGATAGAGTCTCCATTCATAAAATTATGAATGGAGACTTTGTCTCCGTATAGTTAAAAGCCGACAGCTTATAAACCGAAAAATTACGTAACATAAACAAAAAATTAAAATAAATAAATATTTGTAAAAAAAAATTTTTTTGCCCTGGTGGGGTCCCTAAAATTTACATGGGGAGGGCCAAAGCAAGTAGCTCTGACCACCCTATAAAAATGGTCACAAATGGCTCCCAGCAACAATAGACAGGGCCACTTGCCCTGACCTCCATACAATAAAATATTTACCCCCAGACCCCAAAATCAAATAAATATTCCCCCGGTGGGGACTGGGGGCTTTCTAAATGACCCCAGAGCCCCTTAAAATATATTAAGGATGCTTAGAGCAAGGATGCTCATGATTTAAAAAAAAAAATTGGTGGCCACTTTTTGTAATTAGAATAGGGGGATTAATTTAATTTGTTTTGGGTGGCCCCTTTCCCCTGGCTAAAGATGAGGATTGAGGGCATTTCAGATTACCACTAGACTTCAAGAACAGGCAATTCTATTTTATTTACAAGGCCCCTTTTTGGGTGCCGGGGGGGGGTGGACAGTGATTTTCAATACCAAGCCAATAGTGAAACTGGGATTAAAACATCTGATTGGCTGACACAGTGAGCCAATCAAACGTAGTTTCTTCTTAAAATTAAATCTCTCAGACCAGGTATTACATTATGCACCTGTCCCTCGCAGGGATTTCATTATGCGTCTGTTCCTCACCGAGTAAAATGTGCGTTGGCATTTTTTGAGGTCCTACTGCCTTCAGTGTACTACTTTCAGTAGGAATTCTATGCTTTTCACTCAATGTCAGATGCATTGGGCTTTTTGCAGCAGCATTCCTGATATTTGGTACATTGCCTGAATTTCGAATACAGAGGCTTGTGGAGGTAATAGAGGTTGGTGGTTTTTTCACTTTTGGGCTGTCATGACCCAGAAACATCCAAGGATTATTATCATCCAAATTGGGGTCACAGTGGATATTTTCTAAGTGTTTTTGACCTCTTACCATGGCGGACTGTTATACTTGAGACAATTTTACCCTTGTCCAATACCCTTGAGTTGATATATATATATTTTCCATGCTTATTGCTATTTGTTCTTTTTGCTAGATGATTAAGATATTGCATTTATTTCACATTTGCAAAGCAGTTAAATACTCCTTGACCCAGTCATTATTGGTCCCTGTTAGGCAGTTAGAGGTACCTCTATACTTGGTATATTAGTTGTATATTGTGTAATTTTTGTATATTTTGCAACTTTTAATTTCAATTCACCTTCTCAAAGAAGAAATTGCTGAAATGCAGCAATCATTCCCTGAATCCAAATTGATTTTGGGCACATCTTCGCATATTGGTTAGCCAAAAATGTCCCATTCTGAAGACTTCCGATGGTTTATGAGGCCACACTGTTTAAATTGGTGTTCATTTTAGTTTTTTTGGGGGGATACTGCAGGTTATGGGGATATTCTTAGGAATAAAAGAGGTATTAAAAAATATATTCCACCTACTATGACATGTCACACTTTGTCTTTTTTTGTTGTTGTTTGCCTGCTGTGGTTGGATTTGGTTCCAAGGTAGGCAAAGTGTCCAAAAACACTTGAGCAAGCAAGGGTGTGTCTTAGTATCTTTGCTTGCATGGAAGTTGATGGGTATTATAGATAGTTTTTAGGCATAGAAAACTGATGTTGGATTTAGAAATATTGAGATGTTCACTTTATTAGCCTGGATATTATTATGAGAAGCTTGTAAGGACGTGTTGAGCAGTGTGAGGGATAGTAGCTCGGAAAGAGACCAATCTGCACCATAATGAAATGAATAGCTAGGGAAGACTTAGACGCAAGAATCACCAAGTGCCGATGGAAGCGTTGTTTGCCTCTCCCTGGTGATCAGTGGGTATAAGGTGAGTTGCTCCGTTGTGGAGCTTGACAAGTAGGCAATTGTCATGTTGGCGTGCAGGTGGCAATCTGCCTAGGTGTAGGAAAAACCTATTGTGAAGGGGTGTCCTTGACAAATATAAGCATTGATAGACATACATGGACACTGATTAGGTCAGAGGTGGGTATAGTAACTGACATCTAGTAAACAAACACTAAAGGACTGGTTTTGGCATTGGATTATTTATTTTATTTCATTGAAAGAGTTTTAGCAGTAGCCGCACGCGTTTCTGATTTTCGCTGTTTTATGTATAGGTCTAGGGTAGTTAGTTAGTGCATTTGTCGTCTTTATAAGTCTCATGTGCTTTATTTATCTCACAGGATGAGGTCCTCCATGATGCTGTTATAGATTATCTTCAAGATATCCACACACTTTCTTTACACAGATTTTCTTCAGATTCTCATTTAAAAAAAAATACAATTTAATCATATATTCTCTGTAGTCTAAAAATATAAAAACAGAAAGAACATGAGGCGTTCCATCTTCCAATAATTATTTTTACATTGAAATAGATTTTTTTTGTATGTTATAACCTAAAAATAGAAAAACAGAACCTTACTATTGTATTTACTTTAGCTATAGTTACTTATTTGTATTCTTTGCAAGCTAATATTAAAGTTTACAATGTGACTGAACTAGGTTCATGTTAATAACCAAAAGATTAATGATTATATTATTAATAGGCCTGTATAAGTGCAGATCAGGGCCCTTCATATAGCTGTGTGATCCTTTATCAGAAAAATGAATTATGGCCCAAGCGATTCGGCGGGAGGGCGTGATGACGTAGACGCTGAGGGAGGAGCGTCGGAGGCCGCGTATAGCGATGCTAATGGATGCCGCATGGAAAAGCTTCTCCTCGGAAAACAACGAAGAGCTACTCTCAGTTAGTGAAAACGATTGCTGAATTTAACAGCATTTAATAGCCTGTCAGCGAGGATCCTAAGACTAAACCTCGGAGGTTCGGACAGCCGGTTTCGGGGGCGGTGACCCATCGGGATCGTGATGCACAGTTACCGCAATATACCTTACACTAACATCCGAAGGGCTGGCTAGAGGATCGCGAGTCCCACATCATAACAACCGCAGACGGAGCACCCGGAGCTGGAGAGCCCTGGAGGACACAAGCGAGCACCGGGCAGCGGTGACGTTTTTTTGGGAGGATGTCTCTGCTGGATCAGGCATAGTATAAGACTTATTTCTATCATTCAGACGCTGATTTTGTTCATACATTGAAATACACGCACCTCTGTCTAATTCATAAGGCTCCTAGCACTTACACTCTTATGAGGAGCGCTGCACTCTCTAAGGCTGGGAAGAGGCTTATTGAGCTTAATGATGTTAGCTAAAAAAGTGACAGAGCCCAAAGCAGGAGCAAAAAAATTAAGTCCAAAAGAGAAACGAACAAGTGACATCAATATAAGGAAAGATAAGGGAATAGAGGCACACTTTACCCCTCAGTTAGCAAAATTGCAGCTGAATATGGATACCTCAATTTCCCAGGATCTAAGTATGAATCTTGTAGAGATCCAAACACCTATTCAACCTTTCGATAGTCCTGTGGAGGATGAAGGTAGAGAAATCACACAAAACTATTTACAGAAATGCCTTAATACGCAACTACAACTGTTCACAAAAGAGCTATCTACCCAATTAAGAGACTTTAAAGAAGATATACTAAAATTAGGAGACCGAGTTAAGACAAATGAGGACAAAATTGAACATATAGAATTCTCTGTTGAAAGATCTAACGAAAAAGTATATGATTTACAACAGAGAATCCTTAGCTTGGAAACTAAAATCGATGATCTGGAAGATCGCGGAAGGAGGAAAAATATTAGGATCCGCGGCATTATGGAAACAGTGACCAGAGATAAACTGGCAGACTATCTAATAGAACTCTTCCAAGCTATGGGCATTGTGGACTTGTCAAAGAAAGACATTGAAAGGGCACACAGATGTTGGAAATCCGATCGAATTGGGGTATCAGTGCCTAGAGATGTGATTGTCAGATTGACTTTTTTTGGGACAAAAAGTAATATCATGTTGGCAGCTAGATCCTTTAAGACAGAGGAAACCAGATTTAAGGACCTGGTTTTCTTTCAGGATTTGTCATTCAATACGAGGCAATCTAGGAAATCATTCAGACCAATTGTGGAGTATCTGAAAGGGAAGCAGATTAAATACTGGTGGGGCTTCCCAGTTAAAATATGCTTCGTATATAATGACAAGACGATTTCGTTTGACAAAGTAAAATTAGCACAGGCGTGGGTTGAGGAAATGAGTAGCACCGAGAAATGAGCTTGAAAGGGCATATACTGGTAGGGCAGGATTCTGGGGGTGGGAGGGGGGGGGAGGATGTGGAGGGGCTCTGGGTAGGGTGGGGGGTGGGAGGACAGGGAGAGTATAAGTACACATATAGGTTCTATGGGGGGGATGAGTAAGGAGGTAGAGTTAAGTGATAGTAAGGAAGATATATATTTAATATGGGAATAATTGAGATAAGATAGATAAGGATCACATGCAATGTCATAAAGATAAAGAACTAACTATATAATGGGTTAAGACCCTCACAAATATATACACGGGGCTTCATATACGGTAGATTGGTAGATATGTATCATTTAAAGGGGAGATTGGAGTAATTGAGAGTTAAGGATAAATTAGGGTTATAATTGTTGTTAACACATAAGGAATAAGTCCCTTTAGTTTAAAGGATCATCACCCATCACAATAAATTCACACATGATCTAAATAGTTTTAAATTTAACTGTACCGTTAGAGGTAGAATATAGGAATTAAGAATTAGATTGGTGAAAGATATTTGGCACACGCAGAAGTTCTATTTAATTACACCTCTCTCCTCATAACCCCATCCTCCCTGGTTATGTCAGTATTATTCTTAAATTCAGAAGTCCCTGGGGTAGGTAAAGTGGGGGGGGAAATAGAAGGGGAATCCAGCACCCAATTAATAGGAGAATCTTGTTAGATAAATTTAGAGAGCATCGCCCCGTGAGCCTCCTACAAGCCCTACTCACAAGGGGTTAGTGTAGTAGGAATGGGAATGTGGATTTGGAGGGGGATTCACCCTATATCCAAGCAATTGTTTTTGTTTGTGTTGATGTTGTTACATGTTGTAAATGTGGAGACGATGCTAATTGGGGGGACAGGGAGAGATGGAATGGAGGTGAACCAAAATGTAAAAAGATGAGGGGATAGGAAGGGAAGAAGTAAAGACAACAACAGGAAGAGAACAAATAGGGGAAGATATAACAGTAAGGAAAGCATACACTTTGTATGATATCTAGAGTTTTGACCTTGAATGTTCAAGGATTAAACCTACCTCAAAAACGAGTCACGCTGGTAGATTTTTTGAAAAAAAACAAAATTGAAGTAGCCATGCTACAGGAGACTCATTGGTCTAATGAATTCGCTAGTAAACTTTCCTTCAGTGATTTCCCATTCATGGAGTTCTCCTCACTTCCATCTCAAAAAAAGAGAGGTGTGTCTATATTCTTTTCTAAAAACTTAAATTACGAGTTACTAGCTAGATTAAGCGACCCAGAAGGGCGATATATTGTGATTGTATGCAGGATAAATGATATAATATATACAATAGTTAATATTTATGCTCCAAATAAAGGACAGATCAGATTTATAAAGGCTCTGTGGAAAAAAATCCACCATTTCACTCAGGGAGTCGTAATAATCGCCGGAGATTTTAACTGTATACTGGACCCTGAGTGGGACAAAAAGGTGATTAAAGGCGTTCAGATCGATAGAGCAGTCATGGCTCTTGCTCGAGATCTAAATGCTTTCCTAATAGAAAACAGACTGTTTGATCTGTGGAGAACCATCCATCCGGGAGAAAAAGACTATACGTTCTACTCAAACAGGTTTAAATCCTACTCCAGAATAGATTTATGTTTGGTTCATGCACCACTGATTAGGTTCTGTATTAAAAGCGAGATAGTGGAAATCCCCTGGTCGGATCATAGTGCTGTACTAAACATATTTAAGAACAACACTAGAACCCCTAGACCTGCCTGCAGAATCAATGAGAACATTCTGGACGATGCAGAATTCCTTAAAGATCTAGAAGTATCCACGGATTTATATTTTGGGGAAAATAAAAAGGAGGAGACTTCAATGGCAAATATTTGGGGGGCTTATAAATGCGTTATAAGAGGAAATTTAATCAGCAGGGAAGCTTACCTTAAAAAAATACGATCAGATTCCATCCCAGAACTGTATATTAAACTGGAAAGCCTATCTAGACAGAATAAATCCAAACACCAAAATAATCTAGTTAAAGAAATAGGTAAGGTTAAAGCAGAAATTAACGAAAAACTCCTAAACAAAGCTAATAAAATATTATTAAAATCTAAGCAGAAGTGGTACTACCTAGGGAATAAACCGGACAAATTATTAACTAAAAAGCTTCAGAGACAAAATGCGAAAGAGAGAATATATAAAATCATTAATGCAAATAAAATCGCGATATCACCAACTGAAATTGGAGAAGAATTCAGGAACTTCTATACCAATCTGTATAATATAAGCAATGAGACTAAAGATAGATCCCAAATTAGGAATTACATTAAGAAAGCAAATTTACAAAAACTATCAGAGATTCAACAGAGAAAACTAGACTCTGAAATTGAGGAGATAGAAGTGAAGAAAGTAATAAATCAAATGAAAAAAAATAAAGCTCCAGGACCTGATGGGTTCACAGGTATATTTTATAAAAAACTAAGTACTAAATTAGTACCCCAGCTAACCATTTTTTTCAATGAAGTTAGACTAAAGAAAGCCTTCCCACAGGAATTTCTGCAAGCTGCGATTCTTCCTATATTAAAACCAGGGAAAGACCCAACAAACGTTAAAAACTATCGCCCGATCTCACTAATTAACAACGACACCAAAATATATGCGGCTATTTTAGCCCAAAGAATGAAAGGATGTATAAATTCTATAATCCATAAAGATCAGTCCGGCTTTATACAAGATAGAATGGCGAGCGATAATATCAGGAAAATCATAGATCTAATAGAATACGCATATGATTCAGGAAGACCCATGCAGGCCCTGGCTTTGGATGCCGAAAAAGCATTTGACAGGGTCAGCTGGGTCTTTCTGGAAGAAACGCTGGTAGCTATGGGGGTGGGCAGTGGGATGAGGGACGCAATTATGGCATTATATACAAAGCCCGTAGCTAAGGTGATCGGGCAAAACATAGAATCTCATTGGTTCGGTATCCAAAACGGCATCAGACAGGGATGCCCACTAGCACCAATCTTATATATAATCTCTCTGGAACCATTGGCCATTCTAATCAGAAACAACGAAAAAATTAAGGGATACAATATAGGAGGTAAAGAATATAAATTATCCATGTATGCAGATGACGTGATGCTGTCTTTAGAAAGTCCTGAATGCTCCATCCCAGAACTACTGAGGGAGATCCATTCTTATGGAGAACTCTCCAACTATAAATTAAACCTAGGGAAGTCTCAGGCAATGGGTGTCGCATTCTCGGTAACAGAAATACAAAAGCTTCAGCACACATACCCATTTCAATGGAGGGGGTCTGAGATGGAGTATTTGGGGATACAAATACCATTAAATGGTAAAAATGTAACAGAACTCAACTGTCAGCGCATACATACAGATACAGTATCTAATTTTAGAAAATGGAAACAGGCTTCAATCTCCTGGATGGGGAGAATTAACACGGTCAAAGCCTATGTTATGCCTAAATGGCTTTATATCTTCCGGATGGTCCATGGTGGGGTAAAGGAGGAGTTATTCACGGCCTTCCAGAGGACATTAATGGACTTTGTTTGGCTAGGGAAGAAGCCCAGAATAGGCAAAAACACAATGTAGAGAGGAAAAGAAAAGGGAGGGCTGGGCTTGCCTGTCCTTAAGGAATACTGGGAGGCTAGCCAAATAATGCACATATATAGAATGCAATGCGGGAACAGCAAATCTCTTGACTGGTGGCAAATAGAAAAATCCATCCTGGGATACAAAAACTTAGAATGCTCACTATGGCTAAATAAGACAGATAGAGGAATTATATTTGAGAAAGAGGGTAGTACAAATCTGCTCAAAGTAATGGAATTCTGTTATAAATTTAAAAAAAAAACTGGGCTAGAGGACAAGATAATTCAATTTGTACCATTAGAGGTGATAGAGCAAAATGTCCCAGATATAGACTTATCGGTCTGGAGAGCAGGAGGACTAAATAGGATAGCTGATATCTACAATGGAAATACTTTATTGGACTTTGAGGACTTAAAAGTAAAATACCACCTGCCCTCGAGAGACATCTTTAAACACCTGAGAGTGAAACACTATCTCCAGTCAGAAAGCTATAAAAAGAACAGAGAGGTCCTGATCGATCACTTGCTAAATTTATTTAACAACAAACCAAAAAAAAGGATCTTAAAATTATGTACAGATCTCATTAGACAAATAAGTCAGCATAGGGTACCAAATGCTTGGGCTAGATGGGAGAAAGATCTAAATATTCAGGATAATGTAGAGGAAAATCTCCGAAATTGGCAGAAAGGTTGGCTCCTGATAAAAAAACCATGTCCACTGCTTAAACTTACAGGAACTATTTTTTAAGATAAGTAATAGATGGTATCCAACTCCTGTACAGTTAAACAAAATTAATCCGGCTATAGAACCCAATTGTTGGAGGAGCGGTACACTAAGACATATTTTCTGGGATTGTGAAGAATTAACGGAATGCTGGGCAGAAGCCTTTAAGGTAATAACAAACCTAGTGGGTATAGAATTAATCCCTTCCCCCCAAATAGCCATATTACACTGGGATCTAATAGAATTAGATAAGGAAAAATATTCGCTGATCACCCATATATTACTAGCGGTTAAACTAGTAGTGGCTAGAAAATGGAAAAAAACAGGTAAAATACAATGGACCCATGTAAGAAATCAGATCGAAATTCAAAGAACTATGGAAAAAGGCTACTTAATCAATAGACTAAACAAAAACAAATATTACAGAATATGGGGGAAATGGGAATCATTGAATAAAATAGCCTAGCCTGGTGATTCTTCCCACCAACCAATGCCCCCCCTCCCAAGTAATAACCAATAAAATTAACCGATAAGGCATCGTCTCCACATGGCCACGCTGGTGGCTTTTTATATGTATGTCTATAAGTATCATGTTCTTACCCATATTTGTATTGGAAAAGGAGTCTATATAAATAGAATTTTTTTTTTTTTTTAATGGAACACTATGCGGGAGTCATGATATGGTGTTTGTTATGTATTGTCTATATCCTTAATAAAAAAAAAAAGAAAAATGCATTATGCTAAATAATGCAGTATCAGATTTAAGTAGTTGTGCACTGTGGTGTGATGCTACACCAGATAATATCAAATTTGAATCAAGACACTTATTGAGGCGTCAAGTTTAATTTGTGGCTTGAATCATACCTTTCATTAGGTGTTTTGTCTTAGCAGAATCGGATGGTGCTATTGTTTCCAGCTAGTGCATTCAGTGAATGAATAATACAATTGCTTCATGAAGGACAAACTGGCTTATTATTGGTTTGTTATTTAAAGCTGAGGAGTGTGCATTTTCAGTTGCAAAATGTGTATCTATACATTAAATGCTAAACATTGTCAGACCTTTGACTTTCACTAATATTTTATTAATGTGTATGACTTCCTTTAATTTTTTTTTTGTAAACCATATATTTTTAGTTTTATAGAGATATATGGAGCTACAAAAAACAGGTTGTAGATAATCATATCTGGAAACAGAACAAATTTAAAAAAATCACAAACGATTATGTTCAAAAAGAGCAAAAAAAATCATATAAAAATGTCAAAAGAGAGATAAAAAAGGAGAAGGAGGAATAAAATTAGAGGGTTAAAGGGAAAGTAGAAGATAGAATAAAATAAAATAAAAAATTATGATACAGAGGAGGGGAGGAGAAGAAGGTCGATCAGAGAAGGAGGTAAAGAGAGAGAGAGTAGGGAGTAACTCCCAGGTGGGACAGGTCACCTATGGCGGAAAAGTGCAACAAAAAATAAAAAACAAGGTTGCGGTCAGAAAAAGGTGACCTAGCTCCAATTTCCACCCAACCAGGGTAGAGTGGAGCTCCTCAGTGGGGGCAGCAGAGCCAGCAGCCCCACGGCAATGGAGTAATATAAACAATGAACCGCAGCAGCAACAAGGTGAAAAATATGGTTATGGGACTTTCTCTCCCACATGTTTATAAAAGACCAACGCATAAAACAAACAGGTGAAAGGCTTGGACCCTCAGATTTGGTATACATCGGATATATGCATATTACATTGGGTATATAAACGAGGCTGGTTAAAACTAATAAAAATGGCTGTATACAATGAGCTACAACAGTCCAGATTGGAGCTTAGATGAAGGTGCGGAGGCTGTCTCCGGGAACAGAGACCCCTGTTATAAATTGCATCCAGTGGGAGAGTCCCGAACCAAAACAGGCAGTCGGCATAGGTGCTGCTAAGACAATCAGTCTTTGATATTGGAGGGATTACGCAGAGGGGGCCTGGAAAGATAGTAGGTTTCTGCCACTCCGGTACCTGGATGTTAAGTAGGCCCAACCCACTGAGGAAAGATGGTAGGTCTTTCGGGTGATGGAGTATATGTAGTACATTGTTCCTTCTAACCTGTAGGGCGAATGGGGAGCCCCAGGTGTATGGAATCTCTGCTGCTCTCAGCTCCACAGTCACCTGGCTAAGGATTTGCGAGCCTGCAATGTGGTAGAGGAGAGGTCGGCAAAGAGCGTGATCTCTTTATCCAGGATTTTGACCAGTGGCATATGGCAGTAATCCTTCAAAAGTGTGTCTCGATCAGCAGGATAGTGCAGGGTACATACCACATCTCGAGGCATGGCTCCCTTCGGACCTTTCAGTTTCCGACCTCAGAGCACTGTGTCCCCTTCGTTGGAGTTTGCTGGGGACATCTGTAGGATCAGGTCGAATAGATGTTTGATGGTAGTGCGTAGGTCTTCATCATCATTGTTGGAAGCATGCTGAACGCCATCCTCCAGTCTTCAGGAGGGGTATTCCAGCTATCGGAGGCCTTTGTGCAAGGTGGGGTAAGGTCCGGTGTGGGACTGGCGGCCATTTTAAGTAGGCCCGCGACATCTCCTGAGCTCTGATTGTGGCAGAAAAAAGTGGTTGCGGGAGGTGGAGAGTTAACCAGCTTCTTCTTCTCAGGTTTTGTGGTGGTATTCTGAATGTTTTGGCGACCCATAGCAGCAGTACGTAGCCGATTTTAGCTGGAGGACAGTTGATGCTACAGAGCTATGTTAAAGTGTGTCTGCCATCTTGGGCTGCTATCTCCGCCCCTAACTTCCTTTAATTTTACTGCAAACCAATATCAGTATTTTTGTCCGATAAAATAAATATAGACAGCACAGTTAAAAATATATTGATAGATAGATAGATAGATATATTTTTTTTTATTTGGTGCTGTCAAGATAGTGGTTATATGTCCTAACACCTAAATCCTTGTGGATCTTTAAGGAGTAAATTTAGTGGTCATGGTGCAACTTCATCAGTCCACCTGTTATCATCATAGAGATTGACAGACAAGACAGATTTGTAGGCAGATACGGTACAGAGATTAATAGACAATTGGATAGAAAGTCTGATAGAGCTGTGGTTGGGCCCACATGAATTTCTACTCAGATTCCACCGAAACACCCTTAGGGTGTCAAAGAGCTACAAGCTGTTGACCTAAACCCCCCCCCCCCCTCTCCAAGACCTGCATGGCCAGAGGGGACAAGATGCGAGTGGCCTCAAGAAGCCGGAGCTTGTGGGCACCTTGTTAAACCTGGACCAGGGGAGCGGATTACTACCCGACCCCAGTCCAATTAATTGTGGGCACTCAGCTACCAATCAAAGATGTGGATCTAATAACCCAAAGAGTCCGGAGTTGATTAGCTTCCTATGGTCCCGATCCTCCCTTTGAAATCATAAACCGAATCATGCAGGCAGTGGAGCGGGAGACAAGGAGCTTCATGTCCTCACCCAACCCAAGAGCCAGAGTATCAATGGTGATGCCCTATCTTTCGGGAGCACCACCTCTGCTTCAGTTCTCAAGGTGGTTTAAAGCTTTCAATGACATGCTGGGGGACATTTATGGTTTTCTTCAGGACTTCGAAAGATATTGCCAACTGCACAAAAATTGATCTTCTAGACTGGGTATCCCTCTTGGTGGGTAAGCTAGCCAGATGAGCAGCGGAAACCTACCAGACAATCCCAGATGAACACAGCCGGGCACATTCTGAATGGGCACATTACTGGGCGGCTCTCAACTCACAAGTACCGCCCAGCCCTCCTAGCCTTATCACACAGAGGCCTGTAAAGGAGCAACGGGGATCACCCAAACCCACCACCGGATGACTCAGACCTTTTACTATCCCACCAGGTGGCTTCCCTCTGTCATATCTGTGATGTTTGTCAAATGGTAGGCAAGTGACAGGACACCCACAAGGCCCCTCTGCAGTCCACCCCTCTCATACAAGAACCTTTCCAGTGAATAGCAGTTATGACCCTTATGATCTAAGCCCAGCTGGTCAGGCAAGACCCTGACCTTGGTAGACTTTGCTACCCACTACCCCGAGCAGTGGCTGTCCCCAAAATAACTGCTGAGATTATAGCGGATGCCATGATGACCCCAGGAGGTCCTCTATGATGAAGGGACCCAGTTCATGTCAGAGCTGCTGGCCCAGGTCCCTATGTTGAGTAAAAGCCCTACATACTACCCCTTATCATTCGCAGGCCAACAGACTTTGTGAGAGGTTCAACAGAACTCTCAATCAGATGATCCGCACATTCATAGCTGAACATAAGGTCTGGGAGAAATTCTTTCCCCATCTGTTCTTTGCCTCCCAGGAGGATACCCTAAGCATACACATGTTTCTCCCCATTCAAACTTTTGTATGGCAGGTGAGTGAGGGATCCCATAGACATTGTCTGAAAGTTTTGGGAGGTTAAGTTTGATAGTAAGGAGACCCCAGCTGTTACCAGTATGGTACAGCTGCAGGAGAAACTATCCCATCTCCTCAAGGTAGCACAGCACAACCTGTGAGCTGTCCAAGAAGAAGGAGCACTACGACCATAAAACCTCAGGACAGGTATGGTTCCCAGGCGGCGAAGCACCCGAGGCAGCCAACCACAATAAAGGTTAACAAAAAAGGGGGTGGGTGCACGAGCACAAAATAGTCTGTCCTGTCGGATAGTACCGACTCAGGAGGGCAACTCTGTTTTTTGTTTGCTTACACCATTACAGAGGAACCACTCCACTAGCATTTCAGAATGTGGTTTGCTGTGTTCCTCGTGCAGAGGGTACTAGCCAGGCATTTCGTCTCTTGACTGCCGTTATGGGTGGGATTAGTCTGATATGCTAATGGAGTGGTTCCTCTGTAATGGTGATACTTATACAAGTTAATGATCTTTTCTTTGTGCCTCAAATCTTGGGTCTTCATTTTTTTTTTTTTTTATTGAGACAAGACAAACAGTACACAATTTACAATACATCAAGAAAGAGCATGGTCTGCTGACTATGGAAATTAACTATGCGTTGAGTGAGGAAATACTCCTCGTTGTTTAGTCAGACAATATTACATACAAATATTGGGAAGGGGGGGAGGCACCTACAACCTGACTCAAATGACTCTTTGTTCTATATCAATAGTATCTGGTATCTTGTTTTTTTCTAGTCCAGGGTTCCCATCTTATTATACATTTTTGATGCTCCATGAGGCCCGTGTTTTTTGCAATTCCCATCTCCATGTTATATTGGAAATTAATTTGACCCCGAACTTGTTACCAAGCGGGACACGTAGATTGGTTCCAGTGCCGTGCAATTACTAATTTTGCAGCCATAAGGAAGTGAATCAGAAGGTATTTTCTGTCAAAGGTTCGCAGCGGAAGGTGTAGATGTAAGAGTGCGTTTCTAACTTTATGTTTAGGGTATCTTCAAATACATGGGTAATTTCTTTCTGAACTCCATTCCAAAATGTTTTTATAGTGGGGCATCCCCACCTGATATGAGCGTGAGTGCCTTTTTCCAAGTTACACCTCCAACATAAAGGTGATTTCGTCTGATCCATTTTGTTTAGAATGTCTGGTGTTAAATGCCACCTATAAATGACTTTGTAGTGGAGTTCAATTATGTTCAGGTATCTTACGCATTTCCTGAATTCGATTAGGGATTTACACCACAGTTTATTATAAAACTCTCTTCCTAATTCTTTCTCCCACGATAGCCAGGCTCTAGGTTTTTTTTCTTTGTCTTCTGCACACAGCCATTCATAATATTTAGGAAGCATTTTGGGTTTATCTATTTTAGGGAACTTTGCTTCTATTTCACCAATTGAGCTGCCTTTTGTTCCCTTACTCTGAGTTGATGCCAGGCAGTTCTTTAACCTCAAATAGTTAAACACTTCCTTTGAAGGTAAATTGAATTCTTTCTGAAGCTGCGGAAACCCTCTAATAGATTCACCCTCTAATAAGTTTGCAACTGTTAATTCCTGATTTTTTTTCCCAGTTCTTCAAAGAATGGTTTTCTATAATGAACTCCATTATTTTTATGGAGGTGGAAGATGTGATCCGATCGTGTATACCCATTCTATTTTTGATTTTAATCCAAATATTTACCAGATCTGTAATATAGTTTGTGTGTTGTTTTCCCAAAAGTTCTTTGTATGCCCTGTCATTCAACCAGGGAATCAGTGACAAGTCAGATAGCCCTATCACTTCTTTTTCTAGAATGTACCATGCTTGCTCTGATTCGGAGGCAAGATGCCATTTATTGATGTGGAAGACCCTGCTAGCCTCGTATAGCCTGATCATGTTCGGGAGGCAGAAGCCCCCTTTATTTATTTTCCTCATTATAGTGGTCTTATCAATTCTAGGTTTTTTACCACCCCATATATAACTAAACGTTAGTTTCTGGACCTCTAGCAACTTACTAGTAGGGATCGAAATTGACAACATTCTAAAAAGATATAGCCATTTTGGGAGTATGTAACTCTTAACCACATTTAGTCTACAAAGCCATGATATTTCTGTTTTTAACCAACTTTGAGTTAATTTTTCATGGCAGTCTCTATTCAAAGTATTAAAGTTTTCTGTCATAGTGTTGCGTGAGTCTGATGTAAGGTAAATTCCCAAATAAGTAAAACCCCAATTAGTCTAGTCAAAAAGGAATGTGTTTTCCATTCTGAGCCTGGATGCCTATTTGATATTAATTAACAGAGCTTGTGACTTGGAGAGGTTCAGTTTGTAGTTTGACAAATTCGAATAGCGGTCTATCTCCTTCATAAAGTGTACCAGAGGGGTCTCCGGTTCCGTCACTGTCAAGACAACATCATAGGGCATACAAACAAATTGTCAAAACCTGATCCTCTATCTGTATACCTTTTTATCTCTATATTTTGTCTTATTTTTGCCGTGAGTGGTACCAGTGTTAGAATATACAGCATTGGTGCCAGGGGACAGCCCTGCCGGGTACCATTGCCCACCTGGAACCACTCTGCCGCTATACCTGGGCCCACTGTATTGGCAGTTAGGACAGAGTACATTGCCATAATAGCAGTCTGTATTGATCCGGTTATGCCCATTCGGTTCATCACCTGGGTCAGGAAGTCCCAGCTAACCCTGTCAAACGCTTTTTCGGCGTCCAATGACAGGGTCAGCTTGGGGATCCCTCTCCTTTTTACATAGTCAAAAATACCCAACAATCTTCAAATGTTGCCTTCAGGGCGACGTCCCAGTACAAAACCTATCTGGTCCGGGTGGATTAGATATGGGATCACCGCTTCCAAGCGTCGTGCTATAACTGACGAGAATATTTTTAAATCAGAGTTAATCAGGGATATTGGTCTGTAATTAACAGTGTATGCCGGATCTTTATTTGGCTTGGGGATTGGCATAATGACCGCTTGTAGGAGTTCCTTCGGGAGTGCGGCTCCTTCTTTGATTTCATTGAATAAAATTGTGAGATAATTGGCCACCTCGTCTCCAAATAGTTTATAAAAATTGCTGCTGAAGCCATCGGGACCTGGGGCTTTATCTTTTCTTAATCCTCGTATGACTTCTTTTATTTCTAGTTCCTTAATAGGTGAATTCAGAGTTTTTAACTGATCTTCTGAGATCAAAGGGAGGATTATGTCGTTTAGATATGATTTTATTTGATCCTGTGACGAGTCTGTTGATGGTAGGTTATATAAACTGTGATAATAGTCATTGAATACCTCTCCTATCTCTCTAGGAGAAATTTTGACCCTATCCTGTACTATGATCTTTTTTACTCTTGTTCTTATTTTTTAGCTTATTTGTCAGTATCTTTTCTGCTCTATTTCCTTTAGAGTACCAGCATTGTTTAAGTTTTGATAGGGCGTAGTTGGTTTTGGCCATTAATTGATCTTTTATTTTTAGCGAAAGCTCTTCCAGGAGATTAGTTGTAGTTATGTTAGGTGAGACTTTATTAACCCGCTGGTTCTTGTTGTATTCTATGTATAATTGGGCAAGGGAAAAACCTTGTTTCTTTTTTAGTTCTGAGCCCATTTTAATGAGCTGACCCCTTATGACACATTTATACGCAAGCCAAATTGTTGTGGCTGGGAGGCCGTCGTTAGTGTTTGCCTCAAAGAAAGCCCCTGATTCTTTTTTTATAGTATCTATGTTCTTTTTGATCTTGAGAAGATTGTTGTTTAATCTCCAGGAACCTCTATTTTTTGCCATTAGGTCATCGATTTCCATTATCACTGCTGAATGGTCAGACCAGATCACATCCTCCATCCATATTTTACTACAATGTGGGACTCCCATAGGTCCCATCAAAAAATAGTCTAGACGAGAGTATGATAAGTTTGGTTTTGAGAAGAATGTATATTCTCTTTCCTCAGGGTTTAATATTCGCCATACATCGTACAGATTGTTTTTAGACAAAAACTTTTGAAATTTTTTAGCAATATTTTTGTCCATTTTTTGGCCTTGAGATGTCTTTTTATTCATCTGCGAGTCTGCTACGCAATTAAAGTCGCAATTGGGTCTTCATTTCTGCTCTCCTCACCCAGGAACAGACGAGAATAACACTCTCAAAAAGTGGTTCATTCAACTAAGTATCCCAAAATCTCTCAGTTACATCCCATAAAGTTACCTCCTAGAGAGTTAAAGAACCAGTTCAACCCAGTTTTGGAGACACATGATCTATGCAATAAATGCAACCCCCTTTGTCACACCTATCTTTAAGTAAGTAAAAACTGTGAAGAACTGTAAAAAGCTTGTTTTTACAATCTAAAGAAGTAATCTCTGTAACCTTGTTTACAACCACTTTTCTTACCTATAATGTTTAGCTAGAATTACTAAACAAATACTAAATAAAGAGTTTAAAAAGCTGTTGTCAAAAAACCTAAGAGTTATCAATTATTTTGATTTCTCTAGCTAAGGGAGTTAAGGGTTATGGGATGGAGTACACAGAACACTGCTGACAGAACTGTCTGTTAGTGGTTTTCTTTCTTGGACAGCACCAAGACAAATTCTGGTGATTCATCTGCTGAACAATTCTTATTATTGCTTTAAATTTGGAACATCTTTATATTTGGATGCACATATATTTTATTTTATATATAATGAATGTGTATTATAATGTTGTGTACTCTTCTGGAATTAGATCAGTATACATTTTGCTCTTTATGTGCTCCAGTGTGTAATATTATACTGAACATTCTCCCCTGGACATATTTGAAAATGGGAGACATATCAGTGTATTCTTACTGATAAAACACTTTATAAATAGATAACCTAAATAGATAAAATAACTTCACTATCAACAAAACCAAAGCTGCTGCGTAGGGCAAATTGCATCTCTCATTGCATTATCTATGTACTATTTTCTCTCAATAATGGCTGAGGCTACCCTAAATTCTACCCATGATATGAACTTAAATTGGAAAAGACTGTCAAATAAGACCAAAGCAACGTATTGGACATTAAGTGGTCTATTCACATTAATCGAATTTGTCTATTTAGTAAACAAAACATATCTTCCAACAAGCCCTCCATTTGACCTCCCTCGTCAAACTCGAACTGCCATCTTGACATTGAGTTACACTAGGTCTAATTGTGAGGTCAAGATTGACTTAGCTGCAAAAATCACTCCTTTCAACTTGCCTACTAAAAGGTTGGCTAGTCCAATTAATTCTTATGAGGGGAAAATGACACTAGCATTTTTTTCTAACATGCACAGGGATTTTATAAAGGTCAGTTTCAGAGACTAGTTTATGAACTGCAAGTTTACACAGTTTAATGCAATTTTGACTGTGCAATACACACATACTATTAACTTATACATATTACAAATATAGAAATGCAAAATTAAATATTTAAATGTCATTTTACTTGCTGCCACATCTGTATCTGTACCTCCACACACCCCTTGGATAGCTTCCAGACCAACCAACTTCAGGAAGTCCTTCTTGTATGTTGTCGTCTCTGTGTCTCTGGATCTCTGTGTCCCAGAATGCCTCTGCACCACCTTGATCAGCATTCTCTTTACCACCCATTTCAGATCATGATACCTACAGATTTAATGGAACAAAAATATCATTATACATCTTACGTACAAACAGCATACATGCAACTTGGATTTTACTTATTTCTTCTTGATTGCCTTTTTAGTCCTGTTGTTCCCAGTGTTTACAGCATCCTGGGTCCACAGCCATAGCTGTTTCTTCTTTGTCAGTGATTGTCTTCCTTCTTTATCTGTGATTGTCTTCCTGGCTTGGAGCTAACTAAGTAATCATAATACTTATTAATATAATGCTCCTCACGGGTGAACCCAGATTTGATCTGCCTCCTACTTGGCCTGGGCCATACCGCTGACCTCCATAGTCCTTTCCTAGCCTGATAACATAAGCTGCCCTCACCATCCCACTGCCATTGAGCAGGCAACATGGATTATGCTTTGTGAATTGCATTTAGATGTTCAAAATGGGGTCATGTGAGGGCAGTCGAATATGTCAAAACTGGAGTTCGAGATTAGCTACCTCCACACTAGAAAGCTGAACTCATCCTTGTCGGCAAATTTCATTGGACAACGACTTTGCATGCTTTGTCACATCTCAAACTCACAAACATGCATTTTGCAAGGTCATATTGGGGGCCTGTGCGGGGAGTCAAATGTGTCCAAGTTTGGAGTCGAGTACATCTATCATCTCAAACTCTAAACTAAGACTTTAATGAATAGCCCCAATGTGATTGCTTTCCTGGCAACTTATATACTCAGCAGGGCCGGCACCACCATAAGGCTGCTTAGGCAGCCGCCTTAGGCCTCCGCAGCGACGGGGCACCAGCCTGGAGAGCGGAAAAAAATTCCGGTAGAGGCACTTGCTGGGGAGATGTTCTCCCCTCACCAGCCCTCAACATGGCTAGAGTGGAGCACCCTGGGAGGGGACGGATCTCACCGGGGGCGAGATTTGTTCGGCTCCCCGTGAAGCAGAAGTCCCTCTTCTTCATGGGGGGGGGGGGGATGGACCTTGCACCTCTGCTCTGAGTGGCACAATATTACTGAGCTCTGAGTGGCACAATATTATTGGTATCTGACTGGCACAATATTACTGGGCTCTGAATGGCAAAATATTACTGGGCTCTGACTGGCACAATATTATTGGGCTCTGACTGGCACAATATTACTGGTATCTGACTGGCACAATATTACTGGCTCTGACTGGCACAATATTCCTGGTATCTGACTGGCATAATATTACTGGGCTCTGAGTGGCACAATATTACTGGGCTCTGAATGACACAATATTCCTGGTTTCTGACTGGCAAAATATTACTGGGCTCTGAGTGGCACAATATTACTGGGCTCTGAGTGGCACAATATTACTGGGCTCTGACTGGCACAATATTACTGGTATCTGACTGGCACAATATTACTGGGCTCTGAATGGCAAAATATTACTGGGCTCTGACTGGCACAATATTCCTGGTATCTATAATTGTACAATTGTCACCTCGTGGGGCTCCTGCGTGTTGCATAATTAATGGCGGTCCCATGTGTGCATAATTATGGGGTGCTTGTGTGTGGCATATTTATTGGGCCCCGTGTGTGGCATAATTAAGGGACTCTTTTGTGAGGCATAAATAGTGGGGCTCTGGTGTGGCATAATTTATGGGGCCCTTGTGTGGCATAATTTATGGGGCTCTTGTGTAGCATCATTTTTGGGGCTCCTGTGTGTGGCCTAGTTATGGGGCTCCTGTGTGTGGCATAGTTAATAGGCCATCTAACTGGCATTACTAAGGAATCTGTTTGGCATTGTATTGGAGGAAATCCAGGGGGGTGACACCATGAGTTTCTCCGCACCGGGTGACACCAACCCTAGTGACGCCCCTGTGAGTAAACACTATTTATTTATTGGACATGTCTCATATCTCTCTCAGTTCTGCAACAAAAAGCAGTATGTTGCTGTTCTCAACAATGGAACTTAAATGTTTATTTCAGGGAAGTATAGGTAGCTTGTCTATTTTAAATTCTAAGAAATTAAAGCATAGTATAATCTTTTTTCTGGAAACTGTGGTCAGTAAACAGAAAAACTTGTATCTATAACTTGTATTCCTCCCAAAAAGGCTGGACTTGGTTTTAAAGTTATATATACATATTATTGAATTAATCTTTGCAAGAAGGTTAATAGATTATATGGTTGTTAATTATTGGATTATAGGACTTTCAAAACTCTGATCTTCCACAGCAACCTTATGGAATTTGATATTGTCATATTAGTTGGGATTCCAGTTAGGGTTGCCATCCAGCTGGAATTCACTGGCAGGCTGTTATAACATTGTCTTAAGTGTTAGGTCTATGTAGGTAGGTGAGAGCTTTCAAGGAAAGCAGAGGGACAATTGCCTCCTAGGCTGCAATCTACTCTAGCTCAATGTGCAGCACTTTTCACTTATATATGCCAAGGTGCTGAAAAACTACAAACTCTATAATTTCCCACCAGTTTTCCAGAATGGTAGATAATTCCTAGATTTTACTAATAAATTATGACGTAAAGTCATGATTTATAAAGACACGGAGGCGAGTGTCTTTCTTTATTTTCCCTCAGCAGCAAAGAATGCATAAAAAATGTAACCAATGAGAACACATTCCATAACTTGGTACCCTCCCCTCCCCTATAAAGTCCATAATCATAACAACCACTTTCTCTTTCTTTGTGAGAAAAAACAGTACTCTCAACTATAAACATCCGAAACACAACTAAGTCCAAGATCATCCAACGAAATGTTCATCCTGGAGCAACAACAGTGTAGATACATCCGAAAGGGAAACGATAATCCAGCATCTGGGCAATAGTACCGAATCATCAGGCTAAAGGAAAAAAGACATGCGGTAAAATCATATCATAGAGTAGCAAAGCCAACCGAAGTTGGAATCAGGATAACTAAAAGATATGTATCAATGTTATCAAAAAGACATAATCAGAATATCAAATAGGAATAACAATTCAATATAATGTAATATCACCTAAGTAGAAATTCAGTCCTTAAACAAGGGATGGAAAACAATTTAATAGTAAATCACAACCTTAAATTGGGAGGGAATAATACTCGCCTCTGTGTCTTTATATATCATGACTTTACGTCATAATTTATTAGTAAAATCTAAGAATTTATAAAGACACGGAGGCTCATATTATGCTAGTTTAAAGCTGATCGATCACAGAATTAGAAAAATGAGATGGGACTCTGAAATAAAACTCCCGAAATGTAGATTCACGGGACCAATCAGCCGCTTTCAATAGATCCTCTAACCGACATCCTAAAGCAAAAGCCTTGGAGGCCATAGCACCTCTTGTAGAATGTGGGCCAAAAACCGAAGTATCAACACTAGCAGAATGGAGAACCCACTTGACCCATTTGGCCAAAGAGGTAGTAGCAACTGGCCGATGAGGTTTCCGTAATGCCAAAAACAGTTCCGGACGTTCCGGATCACGTAAGACTGAGGTTCTTAGCTCATACTCTTTAAGGCAAAGAACCGGACATAATTTAGGATGATGTGGGAATGAGGTATAAAAAACCGAAGTAATTAAAGTCTTGGTACGACGCGAAATATTGAACAAGACCCCTTCAGGTGTAAAGGAGCGGGAGGCAACGTCCAACGCTCTAACATCCGACACCCGTGAAATCAAACAAAACAACATGACCAATTTGGATGATAGTTGTTGAAAAGTTAAATCAGAGTTGTCAGGCCAATGTTCAAAAAGTAATAAGACCACATTCACATCCACAGTGAAGAGTAACGGGGTACAGGAGGTCTGGCCAAACGTATTCCTTTGAGGAGACGACATACTAACAATTGTTTCCCTGCGGGAAAACCACCAAACCCTGAATGTCCAGCCGATATAGCTGAACGATAAACATTAATGGTTCTGTATGCCCGTCCATTCTCGTATAACAGAGTGAGGAAATAAAGTATATGACTCACAGGTGCTGAAACGGGATCGGCGTGGTGTTCCATGCACCAACCAGCCCACATGTCCCAAGCACGTCTGTATGATTGTCTGGTACCTGGTGCCCAGGCTCCTTCCAGTAATGCCAAAGTCGAGCATGGAACTCCAGGGATGAACCAGGGACCCCGGAGACCAGCCAGGCTAGAAACCGAAGCTGACCTGTGGCCAATAATGGGTGTGGAGAGCCTTGCAAGTTGGTTATGAGGTTCCACAAGGATGGGAGAAGCCGTGGCATGTCTAAGGACAGTTCTAGCAGAGTGGGGAACCACGGTTGGGAGTCCCACCAGGGAGTCACCAGGACCAGAGATGCGTCGCTGCGACGTAGGTGAATTAAAGTGTGAGAAATCAGGCAGAATGGAGGGAAAGCGTAGTGTCTGGATGACTGCCATGTCTGGAGAAAGGCATCCGACGCCAACGCTTCTGGGTCTGGTCTCCAGCTGTAAAACATCGGCAGCTGGGTATTGAGGCGAGTTCGATGTCCAAAGGACCCCACAGGTTTTCTAGTTGGTGAAAAATGCGCGGATGTAATCTCCAATCGCTGGAATCTGCGTGGTGACGTGAGTTCCAATCCGCATCCGTATTGGACAATCCCGGGATATGTTCTGCCCTCACCGAGATGTTGTGTGCCAGGCAGAATTTCCAGAACTCTGTCGCTTGATGGGATAGACTCAGAGATTTCGTGCCACCCAGGTGGTTTATGTACCGAACCGCTGAGGTGTTGTCCAGTCATAGCAGGATGGAACAATTGCGAGAGTTTGCGGCAAAACTCTGAATCGCAAATTCTCCTGCGAGGAGTTCCAAACAATTGATGTGAAGAGCTTTCTCATCTCGAGACCAATGACCACCTGTGGAGATAGGACCACATTGCGCGCCCCAGCCGAGTAAGCTGGCATCTGACTCCACGATCAGATCTGGGACCGTACCAAAAATGGCCCTGCCGTTTCAGGCATCTATGTGAGTCAACCACCATGATAGTTCTTCTCTTGCGTTGTAATCGATAGGAATCAAATGATCGTATGTCAGACCAGTCCGCAGGGACCGTATCTTCAGTTGTTGAAGGGCCCTGTAGTGAAGAGGACCAGGGAATATTGCCTGGATGGAGGCCGCCAATAAGCCTATGACTCGAGCCAACTGTCGAATAGTGATCTGAGGTAGACGTAAAACTTTCTTGATCTCTTTTCGAATGGATTTCACTTTGGACTTTGGTAGGTGTAAAGACCCGTGGATCGAATTGATGTCGAATCCCAGAAATTCCATCGACTGAGATGGGGACAGACAAGACTTTTCCTAGTTGATCAGGAATCCTAGTGCTTGAAGGATGTCCACAGTCCAGGATAGGTGCAGTTGAAGTGTCGACTTGTCTTGCGACATAAGCAACAAGTCGTCCATATAAATAATCAGTCTTACGCCTTTCCTGCGTAGAAAACTCATCACGGGTTTCAACAACTTCGTGAAACACCATGGGGCTGATGAGAGCCCGAATGGGAGACAGGTGAACTGCCATATTTGGTGATTCCCCCGGAACCTGAGATAGCGTTGGTGGACAACAGCTATAGGTACCGTCAGGTAAGCGTCCTGAAGGTCCAGCTTCACCATCCAATCTCCTAGGAGGAGTAGGTCTCGTAAACAATGAATGCCTTCCATTTTGAAGTGTTGGTAAACAACGAAGGCATTCAGTGGGCGCAGATTGATAACTGGGCGAACACCACCTCCCTTTTTGATGACTAGAAACAGGTTACTGAGGAACCCTTCGGAATCTGGAGGTACCGCAGTGATGGCACCTTTTGAGAAGAGGTTTGAGACCTCTTGTGAGACCAATACGTGATCTTGTGGTGAAAAATGGATCGAATGGGGTGGAATCGACTGAACCGGAAGGGTCACAAAGTCGATGAGATACCCTGACACTGTCTGTAGCACCCAAGGGTCCGATGTAATGGCGCACCATTGTTGTTGAAATAGGCATAATCTGCCACCTACTTTTACATGGGAAGAAAATTGTGTTAGTGAGTGGCTTACCATAAGGGCGTCTTGACTGAAAAGAGCCTCTGGCGCCACGGTTCCGCCAGGGTCTGCTTCTCTGCGGGAAGAACATAGTAGATGCAGGTCTGTGTTCTGCAAAGGAATATCTGGTTGATGTAGGGCCTCTGGATCCACAAAATGGACCTCTGGATCCACGGCCGGGCAGACAGCCCCTGAATTTGCCGGCCCCGCCAAAAACCTTATTTTGGAAGACCCTTTTCATGTTGGATTGGGCTTTATCCAATGCTGTGAATGTATGTATAAAGGAGCCCAGTTATTTTACAAAATTGTCGCCAAAAAGTAGTCCTTTGGCCTGTGGACCAGGTTCTGTGACTGCCATATTGACAAGCTTAGGCTCTATTTTAAGCAGTATTGCTTTTCGTCTTTCTGTGGCTATAGCCGTGTTGGCATTCCCAATCAGGCAAATTACACGTTGGATCCAACCTTTAATGGTAGGGAGGTCCACTGGGGTATCATTAGACAGGCCGGTCTCGACCAGTTCAAAGATTTTTTCACACGGGCCCATAATATCTAAAACCTGACAGACCCTGAGAGAAAAATCGAGACCCTTTTTGGCTTTCCAGCTAGATTTTCCCAGGAACTGTGCAATTTTTGGATCCACCTCAGGCGTATCACAAGCCAAATCAGTTACAGTGGGTCGAGGACATTCAGCTCACAGTTTATTTACTGTTTGTCCAGTGGTTTACGGACACTTGCAGCGAAATATTTCGCAATATGATCTGCAGGAAACCATTCCGCAGAGCGGGAATGCTGCAGTTTATCAGGGTCGAACAGTGGTTCGCCCTGCGGACCTAAAAGAGTTGTGGTGGCCGTAGGGACAGGCAATGTGACCAGGCCTACCTCAGCGCTGTTATCTGGGATATCTTCCTCAGAAGGGATATCAGTGTCTGGTTCATCAGCTGGAGGAATCTAGCGCGGCTTTTGCCGCTTTCCAATTTAGCCCGGTATTGGGCTCTTTTTCGTGGTGTGACCACGACCTCTGTGGCATGTTTTGGGTCACAGGGGCATTAGTATTCATAAGGGCTGAAGATATAGACTGTGCTATGTTAGCAGACATAAGCCCCATAGCCGATTGTATGGCTTGAGTGACTGATCTGGACATCGTGGAGTCCAATAAGGCATGGAATTCTTCAGAGTTAATTATCTCTGAGGAGGGATTTTCTTCTCCCAGCACATCAGCATCATGCTGAGTCATAGTAATTCTAGGGGAATGGGACCCTCCAGAAAATTGTTTCTCCATAATAAAATATATAATCTAGCAGTGCCCACTGTACAGTACAGGGAATAGAGCAGAAAACAAATAGGAGCAGAAAAAACCTGTAATACTGTGCAGAAAAAACGGCAGGAGATCTCACAGAAAACTGCAGCAATCACAGAATGAAGGTAGTGCAATGATACAGAAGAGAAACTACCTAAAATGGAGTCCGTGGAGGAAATCCGGCGGGCTACGCCAAGATGGCCACCGTCGGGCGCGTGTAGGAGTTGTGCTCGTGTGTGGGCACAGAAGAAATGGCCACTGTGAGAAGCAGAGTGTGCGCACAACGGAAGTTAGTGCTGAACTACAATAAAATGGCCGCCGCGTGCGTACTGCGCATGCGCGACGGCTCATACAGGGTAGGGCTACACCAAGATGGCCGCCGCAATGGACATAAAGCATGTAAATCGCGGGAAGCGGCGGGCAGATCGAAAAAACGGGTAGGGGAAGGATAACCACAGAAAAAACAATAAATATTTGGCAATGAGAAATGAAATGGGGAGAGGAGGGGACACAACCGACCCCAGGGGTAAAAACAATAAAATACACCAGTAAATTATGCTAGAGCAAAGAGCACTTTAAATCATAACAAACCAGTAACAACACATAGCAAATATGAATATAATAATTAATTCAAAATAATTAATATTAAGTAATCAATACAAATAAGAAAACATGTTAAGCTAAACTCAATATAAGGAGAGCAAAAAACATGTACTTATCTGAGGGAGCAGCAAAGAAATAGGAAGTGGTTGTTATGATTATGGACTTTATAGGGGAGGGGAGGGTACCAAGTTATGGAATGTGTTCTCATTGGTTACATTTTTTATGCATTCTTTGCTGCTGAGGGAAAATAAAGAAAAAGATAAGCATAATATGAGCCTCCGTGTCTTTATAAATTAAGTTAGTTGTAGTAAAGAAACAGCTAGAGGACTGCATTTAGATGCCCAGGCCCTAGTGTATAGCACGTTCTATCTTTCTATCTAATTTTTTGATTGTCTATCAATCTCTGTTACTTATCTGTCAGTATATCTATCTGCCTGTCTATTTGTCTCTATCTTGGATAACATCGAATAAGCAGATTTAGCAAAATGGCCATTAACCCCTTAGTGACCGAGTGCTATGTTGCATTTGATGTGCCTTGAAGACCAGAATTCCATTATTTTTGTCATACGTTTACTGAACTGTGAATTTCCTTCTTTGTGTTCAGTCCACCCACACAAATTATATATCATTTTTTAAAGGACAGATAGGGCTTTCATTTGATACTATTATTTTCATCATATGATATCATTTACTATTAAAAAAATAGAAAATATGATGAAAATATGCCATAAAAAACACTTTTTCCAACTTTGACCTGATTTTTTTTTTTTACACAATTACAAATGGTAAAAAAGACCCCGTCTATATATTTCTACTATTTGTCCTGAGTTTAGTAATATCAATGTTTCCTTGTTTGTCTGTTTTATTTTACGTAATAGGGCAATAAACAATATTAGTGTTTTTTTTTTGTTTTCTAACCATTTTCTTCTACAGTGATTTTTTTAACCCGAACCCTAAATTTACCCCAACTCTAAATTTAATCTAACCCTAAATTGACCCCCACCCCTTAATCTAACCCTTGTAATCATCCGAACCCCCATTTAACCCTAATTATTACCCTATTTGGACCCTAACCCTAGATCTAGGTTCAGTAGATCAAGGGTTAGCTTTTTCCATTTATTTATTTTATTTATTTAATTAATTTTCTATTTTTAACTGTAATACCGCCTAACTGCCTGTAGGGGCAGTCAAGTAGCGGTTTCAGAGCGACGGAAGAGATTTTTTTTTTCTCTCTTCCGTCGCTCTCCTCTGGGCACGCTGTATCGGAGGAGCATGCTCCTACCGATACAGCACACACCCGCGATCACCGGGTGATCGCGGTGCCCAGGAGGGCACAGATTGTGTTGCATGATGCCTCTATCGAGGCATCATGCAACACTTTAACACACATAGGCAGTGATGAGCTTTCACTGCCTATGTGTGTTTGCGCGCATACGATCACATTCGCTGTGATCGTATGCGCGCGGGGGGGTCGAGGGGGGGCTGAAAGCCCTCTCAGAGGCTGCTTCGGATCCGAAGCAGCCTCTGAGAGTAGCTACAGACATGTAGTGTTGCGCTAATGAGCGCAACACTACATGAAAACGGAGGACGTATATATACGTCCTCATGGTCCTTAAGGACCATGCTTTTCAGGACGTATATATACGTCCACATGCATTAAGGGGTTAAATTGTCTTTTGCGCCTTGGGCCAAAAGTTCCAATCCCTTAATGTAGGCAATAGCATTGCTGGTATTTGTTTTTTTTTTTTTTTTTTAAGAAAATGTGGTAAACCCAATTCTTTGGCATGTCACACCCACTCTGCATTAAACAATTCTTGATGAAGTTCAAATCACTGTCTGTATTGTATTTTAAAATTGAGATAGTCTGTAATTTGTCAGATTTTATTGTCAATATCACTCTATGTATGCTCGACAAAGTTTAGTCATTATTAATTCCTCATGTTACCCATCACCATAAGAAACCAATGAACAGGCTGGCTGCTGTACCCTTCAGTTATCATTTACATTCTTCATCATAAATATTTTAAAGTTGTAATCATAATAATCCAGATGTAGAACAATCTCAGTCATTGCCAAAAAGCTGTAACTGATATTTACATTTTCATTTCTTAATGCTGCCTTTACAGTAATTGTATTTCTCTGGGATCTGGTGCTTACGAAGCCTGGTCTGTGCCTCTGAAGAACATAACTATATATGGAATACAATATACTATTGTTGATAATAAGTGATGTCATGATAATGCTGTTTCTGTTTCCTGGGCTGCAGTGTTTCCTACATTACATTCCTATTGAATACTAAAGACTATATTGCAACTGAAATCATTTGTATTACTTTATATTACTGCTTAATGAGTATAAAGAAGGCTTATGACTAAGCGCTGGATGCACAAAACGCGTGAAGCTTGATTCTCTTGTTTTTGCACTATTTCCACTGTCTGCTGTGTGATATTTTCTACCTTTGGATTATTCACCAATTAAATATATGTTTTTTCTTCACCAGTGATCTTGTGAGTGCCGCCTTTTGCTACCATTTTTTCCTCATGCTTAATGAGTCTCCCTAGTATAAGCATAAACTGGCGCATACGTTTTAAAGTACATGCCCTTTAATGTTCTGAACGGCAGCCTCTGAGCTAGGAAGCATTTAGGCCGGTGCTGGCACATGCTGAAAATGTCAGCATATGCTTAACTAATCAAGTCCAATCAGGTATTGACAGTTTCTCTTTTCTAATGCAGAGAGAAACCACCACCATTTTCAATTGCCACCAAAAGAGGAGACCATAACTAGGTAGCCCCGATGGGCTGAGCGCAAGCTGACATTTTCGGCATGAGCCAGCATCTAGATGAGAGGCAGCTCTCAGAGTAAACCTGCATGTATTTGCAAATGTATACTTCAGGTTTACTTAGGAACAGTGGCACAGGATGGCACTAGGATGGGGTAACAACCGACAGTGAATGAGGAGTGCCATTAGTTTCCTGTGCCTTATCAGATTCTACAAAAGTTTTTAACCATTGCATGGGTGTGTGCTGCAGGTGGACATTTTGCTATTGAATAATAAAGTGACCACCCAAACTTTAGATCTTGATGGATGAAAAAAAGAAAAGGGTAAATATAAGGTAGCCCTCTATGAAAAAAAGTAACTTTTTTAACCCCTTTATGAAGGGGCTGTTTTAGTCATGTTGTACATTCAGGACTGTTACTCAAACTGGTAACTGTATCTGAGAATTGAATTGGGACTGCAGGATTGTGGTCCCAAGTCCCTCTGTCCTGGAAAAAAGTGGTTCATTTTTTCGTTTCTAAGAATAAGAGCATGAAACAACATGCATAGTATAATAATAGTATATGTAATAAGCTACAGATATTTCAGTTTATAAAATATTTCATAACCTGCAAATATAATTAAAACTAGATATTACATCTATGATACACTGAAAAAGTGCAGGAAATTGCCAGATACAATGATAGATTACTGGGGTTATCCCTGTTGTTTTCCCAAGAGGGCCAGACTTGGAGTTACCTCTTGACCACTTGACAAAGTAAGACAGAGGATGGGGCCCCTACAACTGGAACATCGATGGCAGAACTTGCAGGACACACTTCAGTAGCACTGCCCACCATTGTATTGCCAGCATACATAGGGCTTCTCTGCAGAGGAGGTTGCAGAAGAAGCACCCACTCCCACTGAACTTGCTGGAAAGGGTGACCTAGGTGTGGCTGCTGATGAAACACAGAACTATCTCCTTGTGATACCAGCATATCAGTTTTATTGCCATGATCTAAAGAAATTGTTCCTCATAACACAGCCATGCTTGCCCTGATACATACCATGAGCCCCCCTATGCTTTCCATATAACAGAATAAGCCTGAACACTGTTCAGGAAGTTTCTCCTCCAAAATACTCAAAAGAGACTTAGAGTTGGCTAGATTTATTTTGAATACATACAGTCAGCATATTGGGATAGTGTATGTTAGCTAATGATCATAGGACCTTTAGTTCAAAAAGTAACATCTGGCACGTCACCTTATTGATTACATTACCTATGATGGTCGGTCATGTTGCTGAGCCAGATAAGAGGTGTAGTGGTGAAATAGCAGTTGCCTCGATGCCCAGCAGCCAGAAGTCAACCATGATGTTCACTGAGTGACAAAGGAGCAGCAGTCCACTATAGATTGAAGCCAATTTCAACTGCAGCACGGTATACGGTGCGTTTCTGGCAAACTATGTTTTACCACATCTGTGGTTGGCTAAATACCTATGGGAGCTATACTGTAAAACATCTTTATATGGCTAGCAATATAGTGAATTCATAATACTAGAAGGCTAACAATTTATTAATGGGCGCTATGCTGGATCACTATCAATGTTTTGCTAACTAGATAATAACTAATAGTTACATTATGCCTCTGTCTTTATATGTGAGCACAGCCTATTATTGGGTTGGGTAAGTTAGATTTTTTTCTAGGGCTGCTTTTCATTCTCAGTCCAGTTCTGCTCCTCTGCCTTCCCTTTGAACCTCGAATCTAATGTGAGGTCTTTTTTGTGGCATTTGCTCTACATTCAAACAAATAGCGTAGTAAGAACGCTTACTATGCACAGGACTGCTTTAAGACCCTGATGGGCCCTGGGCAAAGTCTTTAGCAGTGGGTCCCCCTCGACCCAACTTTTCTAAAGTCGCAATATAAAAAACTGTATGTAAATGTAAACTTTTTAATATTATATGCAACTATTTTCATATCACATTAAACTATTTGTATATGTAACCTGTTATTGAAAAATTAAATTTATTGTTTTTATTCCATTTTCTGCACCCACATTGCACCTAAAAGACTTAACACAACACCATACAGTATCCACAGCACTTGCCATGCACCTATATTGCATCTACAACACTTGGCTTGCACTCATATTGCACCCACATGATTTGGCATACCAGTGTACATTTGCCCCACAGAACATGCTCTGCAGAACATTGCTTTTCCCTCACAGAACTGGCCCTGCAAAACACACCACAGTGTCACTTTGCCTCATAGTACAGTATTCCCAGTAACATGCCCCAGCAATTATGCCCAGTAATATGCCCCAGCCAGTATGCCCAGTAATATTCCCCAACCAGTATGCCCAGTAAACTGCCACAACGCCAGTATTCACATTAGAATGCCACTCTTTGCCGATAAATATTCTCCAGCCAGAATGCCCAGTAACATGACCCAACCATTATTTCCAGTAATATGCCCCAGCCAGCATGCCCAGTAATATGCCACAGCCAGTATGGCCACTAATATGCCACAGTCAGTATGCCTATTAGAATTCCACTCTTTGCCCATTAACATGACTGTTACATACACGCATTTTATTTATGCTAGTTTGTTGATCTTATACACAGATATCACATAAATAGCAATATATATTGGTTTATATGTGTGGGGTATATGCAAGTGGCTGGTGGTCTAAGCAACAATGTTTCCAGGTAAACATACTGGCTATTGTTCAAGACTGGACTGTAAACAACTTGGAGTCTGACAGTTTGGTCCCCTTTACTATGGGAAAGCTGTACCAACAAGGGCTTCATGTTAAAAGAGATACACAGTTAAAGAGATTTCAGAACTTTCCTGAAGCTCCAACAATGGACATCACATAAGGAGTACTGAGGCCAGTCTTTCCACCTGAGTTCTCCTGGCAACGTAACATCTAAGTATCAGCATTTATATTTTATTTTACTTTCTTTTACTTGAATAGAGTTAACTATTCTTGTTTCTATTAATAGATTGAGTATTTTAGCATTGTTTATTTGTATAACCTATATTAGATATTGTTGTAGAGTTATCATTAAACTTTTTTATGCTTTAACCTATTCAAGTGTGTGGATATTCTGTTATTAAGTTATTGAATATAACTCTCTAATAATACCTTATTGAATAATATAATTGCTGTATTGTTATATTATTTCCATTTATACATTTGTTGTTGAGGTTATGCTCATTTGGCTTCTATTGTTATGTGTAACCGTGGGAACCAAACTATAAAGTGTTAGACACCAATTGATACCATTATCTGGTATTAATTTATATAGAGCATTAACTAATCTTCACCATTCCAATACACATGACCCAGCCAGTATGCCCAGTAATGTGCCCCAGCCAGTATGCCCAATAAAAAAAAATCCCCACTCCCCCCAGCACTTACCTTGCTGCAGTCTTCTCTCCACGCAAGCTGCGTGCATAGCGTGTGTGGAGGATGGACAAACAGCTTCTGGATATGACTTGCTGTCATGTGACCACGTTTCGTGCAGACATCCACCGGCTTCTTGCAAGCAGGATCCAGGTCCTCTGCAGCTCTATGAAGGGCATAGATTCAAGTCTTATTGCCAGACCTCAATTTGACACTGTTTAGTGGATTGTGATTAGCTTTTTCAGTAATCACAATCCACACTGCAATGGCTGAGACAGACTTTTTTGTAGATTTTTTCTAAGATGCAGAAAATGATAATGTACAGTAGATACTGTGTTTTGTTTCACTTTACAGAACTTACACAAACAGTCTTAAGCATGACATCTATCATGTAGACGAATTATGCCAAAATAGTAAAGCACCATAAGAACTAATTCAACATGAATAGAAATTCGAAATATACATATGTAAATCCACACTAACGAACATTTCGACATTGCAGTGATCGTGCGCGGGGCGAGCGTGGGGGTTGGGTGGGTATGAAAGCACTCTCAGAGGATGCTACATGAAACCTGAGGATGTATATATAAGTCCTCATGGTCCTAAAGGACATATATATACGTCCATATGCGTTAAGGGGTTAAGGTGGGAATCCAGCTCCATTTGGTGATATTTCAATTGGAGAAAAAGATGGTGAGATTGAGCATCCAAATCATCCTTAGTGAGAGGAGTATGATCTCCAGGGTTTCGATCATCGGGCTGAGATTCCATTTCATCCGATGAGAAAGTCTTACAGTGACGGGTAATCCCCACTATCTTTCCCTTTTGTAGCGGAGGGTAGATTAGAGGTGCTCTTTTGTTTTTTCCCCATGTTTAGCGGCTCGTAAGGCTCTGAATTTCGTGGTTTAAGCGTCGCCAGGCAGGAGCTGCATTCACTTGGACTTCAGTTAGACATGCCCCCCCACTATTGTATTTTTTTACCCTCTCTTATGGTTTCCCATATGTCCACCCATGTTTGCCCATTAATATGCCACAGCCAATTTGCCCATTAGTATGCCAGTGTTAGTTTGTCCTTTAATATTCCACAGCTAATTTGCCCATTAAGATGCCACAGCCAATTTGCCCATTAATATGCCAGTTTTTTTGCCATTAATATGCCAGTATTATTTTCCAATTAATATGCTAGTATTATTTTGCCATTAATAAGCCACAGCCAATTTGACCTACAATATGACAGTATTTTTTTACCATTAATATGCCACAGTTAATTTGTCCATTAATATGCCAGTGTTATTTTGCTATTAATATGCCACAGTCAATATTCGCATTAATATGCCCGTATTATTTTACAATTATTAAGCCAGTATTACTTATAAGCCAGATAATTTGCCCCTTAATATGCCAGTATTATGTTGCCATTAATAAGTCACAGACAATTTGCCCATTAATATGCCAGTATTATTTTGCCATTAATATGCCAGTGTTATTTTTCCATTAATATGCCACAGCAAATTTGCCCAGTAAAATGCCAGTATTATTTTGCTATTAATATGCCACAGAGAATTTGCCTAATAATATGCCAGTATTATTTTGCTATTAATAAGCCACAGCCAACTTGCCCAGTAATTTTCCACCCTCCTCCCCCTTATCAGTACCTCCTGGCTGCTCGATCATCTCCTCAGTGCAGTCTTCCCTCCTGTTGTGTCCTTGATGTCCTTGATGTGCAATGTGGGTGAGGAGACATGCACTGGTGGCAGGGGTAAGTCCTAGATTTGTGTAATGCTAGTGATGAGGCATGTATATGGTGCAGGGTTAAGTCTTGGATTTGCAAAGTGGGTGGTGAGGCATGTCCTGGGGGCAGTGTTAAGTCCTTAATTTGCAATATTAGTGAGGGGGCAGTGGTAGGTCTTGGATTTGCAATGTGGGTGAAGGGGCAGGTCCTGGGTGAAAGGAGTAATTCCTGGATGTGTGGTGTGGGTGAGGGGGCATGGATAATACCTCAATGTGCAATTTGGGTGAGGGGGCATGTCCTGAGGGACAGGGGTTACTCATGGATGTGCAATGTGTGTGTTGATCTTATACACAGATATCACCTAAATAGCAATATATATTGGTTAATATGTGTGGGGTATATGCAAGTGGCTGGTGGTCTAAGCAACAATGTTTCCAGGTAAACATACTGGCTATTGTTCAAGACTGGACTGTAAACAACATGGAGTCTGACAGTTTGGTCCCCTTTACTATGGGAAAGCTGTACCAACAAGGGCTTCATGTTAAAAGAGATACACAGTTAAAGAGATTTCAGAACTCTCCTGAATCTGCAACAATGGACAACAATGGACTATTCAAGTGTGTGGATATTCTGTTATTAAGTTATTGAATATAACTCTCTAATAATACCTTATGGAATAATATAATCGTTGTATTGTTATATTATTTCCATTTATAAATTTGTTGTTGAGGTAATGCTTATTTTGGCTTCTATTGTTATTGTGTAACCGTGGGAACCAAACTGTAAAGTGTTAAACAGACACCAATTGATACCATATCTGGTATTAACTTAGATAGAGCATTTACTAATTTTCACCATTTCAATACAGCGACCATAAATGTATTAGCCAAATGTGATAGCAAATATATATTTTTATTTTTACCAAGGTAAACATTTTAGGCCTTGCTACCATGCCTCAGTAAAGAACCTCTAGAGTTGACAGGTTCCCTTTAACACTTCCTTCTTCTGGTGTGTTATGTTATAGCGCTATCTTTAGTAATTTCTCTGTGTAAATATTTCAAGGAGACAGGATGGGAGCATTAAGAAACTTAAATGTGTTTCTTTTTCACATTTATTAGGACACAGTTGACCAAAAGGATAAGGTATTTAATCACTGTCTACTCCTGACATGAGCATTAGTCTTGTAATTTTTCCAGCTATTATAGAATCACCTCTCCATCTAAGCCACCAGTGAGAAATCTAACTTCAAAGTGTAAAATACAAAATAAATTGTACCAGTCAGCTTCCTAAATATCAGCAAAAGTACATCGTGTTATTTCAGAAACGAATTGTTTGGATTAGCATTTTTACTTGACATAAATCTACTTAAAGGTATGTATGTATTAAGAAATACACAATATATTAAGTAATTTTCTCCAGTGTGTAATTATTTCAGTGTGAATATTTAGAAGAAAAAAAACTTGTCAAGACTAATTATTATTTTTATTTTGTGGTATTACTGATGTGATAAAAGGGATAATTGTTGAAAATATGTCAATGAATTTGTAATACTATTTGTTAAGATGGATTTGTTTTCAGATTTTCTTAGCATGCAGAATAAACATGTATTATTTTCCAGGTGAATACATATTTTAAAAGATTACTTAGTAATGCATAGTAATGTTACTACAAATGTGGAGGATATTAGTGATGCCATCAGAGGCACCAAACAACTCTTCTCCTTTCCTCCCCCATATAACTGCTGTTGTTAAATGCAAATAGATGTACAATGTACTAGTTAAACACTACCAGATGTAGGAAAGATAGTTTGATTCTAGAGTGTTCCTTTCAATGACCTGACAAGTATGCATATACACCGATCAGCCAGAACATTATGATGACATGCCTAATATTGTGTAGGTCCCCATTTGACACCAAACAGCTCTGACCCGACCCATTGAGTCATGAACTCCACTAGACATCTGAAGGTGTACTGTGGTATCTGGCACAAAGGCATTAGAAGCAGATCTTTTTTTTTTTTTTGACACTCAGTCATAATCCTTTTCCTTTGTCTTTCTATACTATGTTCTCAATTAACCCTTCACCGTCCCTTCTTTCCCTTTCCTCTATGCTCTTTTTTCCTTTTTTTTTTTTTCCTTTCAATCATATTGATTGATGGATTGTAACATCATCGTGTCTTTTTCCTTGCTTGCTTATATTTTTTCTTTTTTATTACCCATAACCAAAACAGGACTGCAAATACAGTTGCAGGTTTTAATCCGTAGTCTCCTCTCTCTTTCCCTCTCTCTCTCTATGTTCTGCATCTGTATTGCAACATACATTTATACTAACAATTTGTGGCTCTGACACAGGGGGGGGGGACGGGGGGGGGACAGCAATACTCCATTTTCTATTGTTGTCTAACTTTTTAACACACAATCTTTGGTCTTAATTTTTTTCCAGTAATTCAATCCATTTTCCCCAATCAATCCATTTATTTTTTCTTGCTCTTTCTAATTTCAGCTTCCCCCTTTCCATCTTCATTTGGAATATTACTTGTATAGCCAGGTTAGGCCAACTTATTTTTTCTGTTGATTTCCAATTTCTAGCTATTGATAGTAATGTAGCTATGATAATGTGAATTATTATTTGGGACACTTCATTTGACATTTTTGGCCAGTGCAGGCAAAGAAGCCAAGTTTCTGGGGAATAATTTAATGTTATGCCAGTGATTTTCGTAATTTTATCCCCTATTATTCTCCAGGTGGCAGCAGATCTTTTAGGTCCTGAGGCCTCCATGGATCGGATTTATTTGTAAAGCAAATCCCATAGATGCTTGACTGAAATAAGATCCTAGGAATTTGGAGGCCAAGTCAACACCTTGAACTTGTTGTTGTGTTCCTCAAACCATTGCTGAAACATTTTTGCTTTGTTGCAGGGCGCAATATCCTGCTATGCCATCAGGGAGTACTGTTTCCATGAAAGGTGTACATGGTATTCATAGAGAGATGGTATGTGCCAAAGTAACATCCCCATGAAAGGCAGGACCCAAGTTTTCCCAGTAGAACATTGCCCAAAACATTAGATGTTACCACCAGTCAGTGGTCAAAATGTTATGGCTGATGGTGTATATCAAGTATTTACATATATATGACTGTGTACATCAAGACTGACCAGTGGCGTCCCGAGAGGGGGTGCGGAGGGTGCGGACCGCACCACTCTGCTTAACTTTCTTTTTTTTCCCCTGGCAGCTGTTGAAAACGAGCACTTTAATTGCACAATATTCCTGGTATCTGACAGGCACAATATTACTGGGCTCTGACTGGCACAATATTACTGGTATCTGAGTGGCACAATATTACTGGGCTCTGACTGGCACAATATTACTGGTATCTGAATGGCACAATATTACTTGGCTCTGACTGGTATAATATTCCTGGTATCTGAATGGCAAATATTACTGGGCTCTGACTGGCACAATATTACAGGTATCTGAATGGCACAATATTACTGGTATCTGAATGGCACAATATTACAGGACTCCGACTGGCACAATATTCCTGGTATCTGACTGCCATAATATTACTGGTATCTGACTGGCACAATATTACTGGGCTCTGACTGGCACAATATTACTGGGCTCTGACTGGCACAATATTCCTGGTATCTGACTGGCACACTATTACTGATATCTGACTGGCACAATATTACTGGGCTCTCACTGGTACAATATTAGTGGCATCTGACTGGCACAATATTACTAGGCTCTGACTGGCACAATATTCCTGGTATCTGATTGGCACAATATTACTGGGCTCTGACTGGCACAATATTAGTGGTATCTGAATGGCACAATATTACTGGGCTCTGAGTGGCACAATATTACAGGACTCTGACTGGCACACTATTACTAATATCTGACTGGCACAATATTACTGGGCTCTCACTGGTACAATGTTAGTGGCATCTGACTGGCACAATATTACTGGGCTCTGACTAGCACAATATTCCTGGTATCTGACTGGCACACTATTACTAATATCTGACTGGCACAATATTACTGGGCTCTCACTGGTACAATGTTAGTGGCATCTGACTGGCACAATATTACTGGGCTCTGACTGGCAAAATATTCCTGGTATATGACTGGCACAATATTACTGGGCTCTGACTGGCACACTATTACTTGGCTCTGACTGGCACACTATTACTGGGCTCTGACTGGCACAATATTACAGGCATCTGACTGGCACAATATTACTGGGCTCTGACTGGTACAATATTACAGGTATCTGACTGGCACAATATTACTGGGCTCTGACTGGCACAATATTCCTGGTATCTAAATGGCACAATATTACTGGTATCTGACTTGCACAATATTACTGGGCTCTTAATGGCACAATATTACAGGTATCTGAATGGCACATTATTACTGGTATCTGACTGGCACAATATTTGGGGCTCTGACTGGCACAATATTACTGGTATCTGACTGGCACAATATTACTGGTATCTGACTGGCACAATATTACTGGGCTCTGAATGGCACAATATTACTGGTATCTGACTGGCGCAATATTACTGGTCTCTGAGTGGCACAATATTACTGGTATCTGACTGGCACAATATTACTGGTATCTGACTGGCACAATATTACTGGGCTCTGAATGGCACAATATTACTGGTATCTGACTGGCGCAATATTACTGGTCTCTGACTGGCACAATATTACTGGTATCTGACTGGCACAATATTACTGGTATCTGACTGGCACAATATTACTGGGCTCTGAATGGCACAATATTACTGGTATCTGACTGGCGCAATATTACTGGTCTCTGAGTGGCACAATATTACTGGTATCTGAATGGCACAATATTACTGGTATCTGACTGGCACAATATTACTGGGCTCTGAGTGGCACAATATTCCTGGTATCTATAATTGTACAATTGTCACCTCGTGGGGCTCCTGTGTGTTGCATAGTTTACGGTGGTCCCATGTGTGCATAATTATGGGGCGCTTGTGTGTGGCATATTTATTGGACCCCATGTGTGGCATAATGAAGGGACTCTTTTGTGAGGCATAAATAGTGGGGCTCTGATGTGGCATAATTTATGGGGCTCTGGTGTGGCATAATTTATGGGCCTCCTGTGTGTGTTCGTAGTTATGGGGCTCCTGTGTGTGGCATAGTTAATAGGCCATTTAATTGTCATTACTAAGGAATCTGTTTGGCATTGTACTGGAGGAAATCCAGGGGGGTGACACCATGAGTTTCCGCACCGGGTGACACCAACTCTAGTGACGCCCCTGAGACTGACTGTAGTTTTCCTAGCCTTACGTTACTCTGGATTCTAGTCTATTTTGTGAATTTGTTTGAGAGATTCCATGAAGCATTTTTTTTATTGTTTTGCTCCATTCTTAGTTATGAAGAGAGGCTGAAAAAATTGAATTTATATACGTTAGAAAAAAGGCGTCTCAGAGGGGATATGATAACATTATATAAATATTTGGAGGGCCAATATAAAGAGCTCTCCAGTGACCTGTTCATTAACAGAAAGGTACAAAGAACAAGAGGTCACCCCCTCAGACTGGAAGAGCAAAGATTTCATAGACAGCAAAGGAAGGGATTCTTTACGGTTAGGACAATAAAGTTATGGAACTCCCTGCCAAGAGAGGTAGTGCTAGCAACCACAATAGATGCATTTAAAAATGGTTTGGATGTTTTTTTAGGAAAGCAGAACATACAGGGCTATTAATAATAGAATATGCATTAATAAAAGAGCTTATTGATCCAAGGAGAAATCTGATTGCCTCTTGGAGTCGAGAAGGAATTTTTTCCCCCAGGAGGCAAAATTCGAAATAGCTTCCTTAGGGGTTTTTTGCCTTCTTTTGGATCAAAAGCTGTAATGATAGTTAGAGGGGTTGAAGTTGATGGACTTGTGTCTTTTTTCAACCTAAATTACTATGTTACTATGTTACTATGTTACTATTTATTTAATCCTGAACAGATGGAAATGAAATGGCCGACCTTTAAAATAAAAGAATACAGAAACTAAAGCTAACATGGAGGGATACTAGGTTTTACAAGGCTCTCTGTTTTTTTGAAACCTTATTTTCTAGCATACATAGGGTGTTAGAGAAGGCCTCAGCTTATATGTAGCCTCTAGCTAGGTTTTGAAAGTCCCAAAAGTACAGTTGAATTCTGCATGCTCACAGCTTTCCACTTGAAAATAATATGGTAGACATTAGTCATGACTCACACCCCATTTCTACCACATTATTTTCAAGTGGTAGATTCTGATGAGTACTGGGCATACAGTGTGCATTGCATACACTGTGCATTCACAAGTCGTGTGGATTGCACACACACACACACACACAATACACTCCAGGTAGTTTAATTTCTGTATATTGAACATGTATTTTTATGCAATATGAAGTGCTGAGTAGAAAATGGATAAGACAGATCTGTTTCTTTTTCATTACTGTATATGGTATAGTATGCATTTATAACATGTTTGAACAATGGAAGTGCCCCTTTCAATACACATGGGTGCTTATGAACATTTCAAGTGTCAATGCATCTGCATGGTAGTCTTCTCATTGACTCTGAAGAGAATTCTGTGTACAATGAGTTTAGGAAAATCAGGCAGAAGCTCCTGTGTACTACACAGTAATGTTTTGCATCAATATTTTTAAATGAGTAATGCATAGGTATTTTTTAACTTAAAGCTTAAAATGCAATGATTAATTTGTTTGGGGTTTTTTTTGCATTAAGTTTCTTTTTAGGTATTTGCTCTGTATTACTCCTTAATCAATAATGTTCATAGTATTCACTTTATAAATTAATCGAAACATTTTCTTTTCCTGTAATATGTAACCCATATGCAATGATATAAATTTCATAAGCCAAAAACATTTTTAAAATCGCATTTGGCAAGAAGCTTAAATGAAGTAAGTCATAGTGCAATGACATTAACAAAACAATCATACAAAATGTCTGTTCCTCATAACTGTCAGATGTATTAATTTACTGATTTGTTTGTGCCTTGCAAAGCAATTACACAACAACAAATGCATTGTGCTTATACCAGCCTTTATTTCTTCTGCAGCTGTAGACAAGTCAATTTCAAGTTGACCAGCTGCTGGAGGGAGATCACATGGCTCAACTAGTCTGAATGAATTTGACAAGACTGCTGTGAGGTTCTTTTTCTCAATTTTATGTTTTGTTATTTATAATTGGAATGTTCCAGTCTCCATTTAAGCATATGACATGGTAAATGATCCCGATTTCACAATGTACAGTGAAATGTTCATGACTTTTGAATGCTCTCTTGGAACTAAAATATATTTATTTCTTTTGTGCATTAAAATTGAACTATGCAATTTAATGGCAATGAAAAGATTGCAGCATAACTGTATGTTTTAGTCTGTAAACTAGGTACACTCCAGCCATGGTGTCCTTCTGCACCATCCTGTGACTGCGTGTGCTGATGTAACTTCACATCTATGGCACTATTCCATTAATAGTATTAAGACTCTAATGGGGCTATTCGCTAAAGGGGTTCAGGTTAAAGTTAAAGTGAAGAGTTAAAGTGAATATCAGGTGAATTGAAGTGAGTAGCAGGTGAGTTGAGGTGAGATGAATCACATTTTAGTGATTATCCCCTTTACTCACTACTACATAGGGGCAAAACATACTCTTCACTTGACATGCACGAACAGTTAATGAAGTATGAGGGGTGGAATACAGACTCTCCCATCGTGCTCACCAAGTTTACATTGGCTACTAATCTAATGATGACTAACAATGTGCACTACATTTCCCATGATACTTAGTTTGCTGAAAAACATGAGTAATGTAGTCAACACTACTGGGGATTATGTGCAAGGAACCCACAAAAATGTCTGCACTGGTGTCTTGGTATTGGTGGAACATTTCAGATGAATCCATTTCTCAGATTACTGTAATAATTTTAGTTATGATATTTCCTTTTTTTAAAGTTTGTTTGTTCATATTTGTTAACCTCTGGCTAGATATATATATAAAACAAGTAAGAACACAGAAAGGATTATGTAACAATAATAGATGTTATAACAGAAAACACTTCAAAATATCACAATACATCCAGCATCATAAATATTGACTTTATTATTAATGGTTAAGTCATAGACATCTGAAATAAACGTAGGAGTGCGACCTGACATACCTGTACATAGGCAATAAAAAAAAGCTTAAAGCATAAATGCTATTCAGAAAAAAATAATGAAGTAGATATTAGTTCTGTTAGCTAAGAGAAAGCACTTAAGGTAAACTACAGTAAAGCTTTTTAATTCAATTACTCTGGCCTGCATTGTAACACACTTGTATAATTAGAGATGAGAGAATGGTGATGAATTATGCTCAGAGTCATTATGTTGAAAATATAATCACTGAACAACTGTTAGATGGATAAACAAAAAGATTGGCCTCTCATCCCCTTTAAAGTTGGCACCAAGTGTATCTATATGATACAAATAAGAGGTTTTGGTTATTTGGGTTGTAAAAATGTAATTGGCTTACCTTGCCACACCATGTACATCAGTAGTACATGAGTAGTGCATGGCCTCACTCATTGCCTAGTAACCACACATAGCAATCTATGCAATCTAAAACCAATTTAATATTTTGAAGGAGGTTCAATTCAAAGTATCTTGTAATACAACAGTAATATAACACCCAATGATGATCTGCTGAGAGGATTCCTAAAACAGCAACATACATGGAAGGAAGATCAAGCAGAGAAAGTGCCACACCAAGCCAAGACCATACATGAGATGTACCATCAACAGATTGCTGTGGTGGCTGACATTGGTAAATCCTAACAGTGGCTGGAGAGGGCTGGACAGCTCTGATGCATTGATCATAACTAGCACTGAGCACCAGATCCATAGAAGCAGGGATCTATCCCAGCAGACAGGATCCAAGGTGCAGATTGCATTGAGCGGCATCTGAGACAGTCCAACAAATAGTAGCACTGTATAAGATGCATGCAGGAACACCATACACTTGAATGGCACAACCAAGGAACTGGCCTTGTGAACAGGAACATCTGTACAACATATGGGCTATACCCTCCCAAGACCAGATGGGAGATTCCACAGAAGGTCATAAAGAATAACAAGGCCAAAGTCTTGTCCAGAGGAGCACAGTGCTAGGAACAGCTAACATCCTGCACAGATCTCTCCAGGTGTCTGGTGGAGGATGAGGAAGACACATACAGCCTATAAGAGGTAAGAATGTATATATATATATATATATATATATATATATATATATATATATATACTTCAGTGTGCAGTCTCAGTCCTGGGTGGTCATTTGCCTGAGGCTCAGGTGTAATACCATTCAGGTGAAAAGCACTCTTCTGTTTCCTATCCTGTGGCAGAATTTATCAATCCGGTCTCAGTCTGCTCTCAGCAGTCCAGTACCCTGCTCAAAAGGCTGCCAGTCATGTTCTCAACTGCCAGTCCTGTCTCAGATGCCAGACCAAACTCCATTCCCAACAATGGACGTGCCTGACAGGTCCTGCGGGGAAACAATGATAGTCAGTCTTTCCACTGATGCACCATGTCTCATTCTGGGAGATTTCAACATTCCCATTGACCTAACCAACTCTCCTGCTACTTCAAAACTTCTCTCCCTCACCTCTTCCTTTGGCCTCTCCCAGTGGACCAACTTTCCAACCCACACTGTCGGTCACTTAATAGACCTAGTATTCACAAAATCATGTGCCATTTCTAACTTTTCCCATTCACCTTTCCCCCTGTCTGACCACCACTTTCTTTCCTTCTATCCCACTGTACCTCAGTCGACTACTGCACGTCCCCCGACTGAACTCAAAAGACTGCTATCTAACTACACCCTCCCGCTACTTACTACAGCCCTTCAAACCTCTCTCCCCTCCTTCCCATCCATCTCATGTCCAGAGGAAGCAGCTAACTCTTACAACAGCATCCTCACCTCAGCCCTTTGACAACATTGCCCCTGTTGTTGCAAAACGTGCCCGCATAACCAACCAACAACCGTGGCACACAAAGCAAACAAGGTACATCCAAAAAATGTACTCATATGGCTGAGTGGCGTTTAAGGAAATCACACTGCAAGGAGGATTTCCTTCATTATAAGTTCATGCTGTGTTCCTACAACTCTACTCTCACTCAGTCTAAGCAACAGTATTTCTGTACTTTAATATCCACCCTCTCATCGAATCCCAAACATCTCTTCTCAACGTTTAATGCTCTCCTCTGCCCTCCTGCTCCTCCGCCCTGCTCCACTCTTACGGGCCAAGACCTTGCCTCTTACTTCAAAAAGAAAGTTGATGCTCTCAGGTGGAACTTCACCTCCCGTGACTTGCCCCAACTACCTCCTTCTTTGTTCCCACACCCCAAACCCTCTCTGCATGTCTTCTCCCCTGTAGCTGAGAAAGAGGTAGACGATCTGCTCTGCTGCTCGAGATCTACTACTTGTGCGCTTGATCCCATCCCTTCTCACCTTGTACCCTCTCTTTCCCCTCTACTCTGTCCAACTCTAACCCATCTCATCAACCTCTCTCTGTCCTCTGGAATAGTACTGTCAACCTTCAAGCAAGCCCAAATCGTACCTGCATTTAAAAAATTTTCCCTCGACCCCACTCTTCCATCTAACTACCGTCCTATATCCCTTCTCCCCTTCGTGTCCAAGTTGTTGGAGAAAACGGTGCACTCGCAACTGACAGACTTTCTATCAATGACCTACTTGACCCTTTTCAATCTGGCTTTAGACCCTTACACTCTACTGAAATAGCCCTCACTAGAGTATCAAATGACCTCCTTTCTGACAAATCTAAAGGCCACTTCTCAGTGATGATCCTCTTAGATCTCTCTGCTGCCTTTGACACCGTTGACCACCGCCTCCTTCTTAATAGATTATCCTCATTTGGCATAGGTGGTATGGCACTTTCTTGGATCGAGTCCTACTTATCTGAGCGCTCCTATTCAGTGTCTCTTGCTGGAGCAACATCGTCGCCTCTTCCACTCTCTGTTGGTGTTCCGCTAGAATCGGTACTTGGCCCGTTGTTGTTTTCCCTCTGCACTACCACTCTGGGAGAACTCATGCGCTCTTTTGGCTTCCAATACCACCTGTACGCGGATGATACTCAGATATACCTCTCCTCCCCTGACCTCACTCCCTCTGTAGTGTCATGTGTATTGAGTGTCTGTCGGCCATCTCCGCTTGGATGTCTGATCGCTACCTGAAACTTAACCTCTCCAAAACAGAACAGATTATCTTCCCAACCTCAAACTCTGTCCCTACACCAGGGTTCACAGTCACCGTTGAAAATGCTACAATCGTACCGGCTGACCGTGTCTGATGTCTTGGGGTCACTTTTGACTCTGCTCTCTCCTTCGTTCCTCATATTCAGTCTTTAGCCAAATCCTGTCGGCTGCACCTAAGGAACATCGCACACAGTGGCCTGTTCCTCAGCGAAGAGACCTCCAAAATTCAAGTGCACTCGCTTGTGATCTCTCGCCTGCACTACTGTAACGGTCTCCTGACTGGACTACCTCTGGCTCATCTGTCTCCCCTGCAGTCTATCCAAAACACAGCTGCCAGACTCATCTTTCTTTCACTTGGTCTGATTCGGCAGCTCCTCTATGCAACCCCCTACACTGGCTCCCCGTCTGCTCAAGGATAAAATTTAAAATTCTGTCTTTAACCTACAAAGCCCTCCACTCCTCTGGTCCTCCATACATTGCCTCCCTTGTTAACCGATACCTCCCTGCACAACGTTGCGCTCCTCAATGGGACTAAAACTCTCCTCCAACCTCATCACAACTTCTCACTCGGTTCTACAAGATTTCGCCCGAGCTGCCCCCTCTCTCTGGAACTCCCTTCCACAGAGCATACAGCTCTCTCCCTCCTTTTCAAACTTTAAAAAGTCCCTCAAAACTCATCTCTTTAGAGAGGCTTACTACCCAACCCCTAGAATAGCTGTCACTTTACCTCTAGTTGATCCCACCTAGCTGGAACACACAATTCCTCTTTGGCCTATCCCACCTAGTGCCTCCCATCCACACTACTGTTACTACAACTTCAATCCCTCTGACCTCTTCAATCCCTTATGTGTCTCATGGACCCCATTCCCTGTAGATTGTAAGCTTGTGAGCAGGGTTCTCTACCTCATATACCAGTCTGTTCTAGTTTGTCTAACTTAGTATGTAGTTCCCTTCTATGCTCTGTACCTAGCGCTACGTACATTGTTGGCGCTGTATAAATAAATGTTAATGTAATGTAATGTAATATATATATACAGTCTAAATTGATCAGCACATTCATAATATAACATAATTGGATATTTAGTCACATTATATGGACATATCAGGCTTAGCCACCACTACGTCAATGTACTCAGGTACTGTTTGTATATAATCCCTGGTTTCTCATATTTCAAGAAGACTACCAGGCACAGATTAATAGGTAAGATATTCTGCTCGCAAGTTTACAATCTAGGGAAAGTGGAGAAAAAGAGAAACATCCAATTTTTAAAAGGCAGCGATGAAGTGTCATGGAGGCTTTTATAACTTGGTTGGAAGTTTTTTTTAACTGTGTCAACTGGATTGGTAGGTTTATATATTATCATGGAATTATACACTTCTGTTAAAAAGGTGAATTTTGAGAGACTTTTTTAAGATTGAGAGGAATTGTTTTTATGCAGGTGACATAATTTACTTAGGAGTTATATATAAGAGAGAAAGCAGAGTCAAAAACAAGCTATAGGTAATGGGCCTGATCAGTCAGAGACTGTGGTGTTATTAATGGAGAGGATAAAGTTGCGTACAGGAGTGGAACAGAAAGAAGAGCATATTATGAGTCCTGTTGTGATGGTAGTGGTTGGATAATTAGAAGGAAATGGCAGATAGACAGTTAGTGACAGAGGACATTATAGAAAGACAGAGATCAGGGGGAGGGAGAAGGTAGATTTGAGTTACATCATGTCTTACTGAAAACCAAATGAGTTGATTAGATTTCCAAGAGGGCCAAGAGCTGACCCCTGTGGCATACCAACAAAAATAGGACACACATGAAATGCAGACCAAGCAACTTGGTAAAGTACACAATATTAAATACATGTCCATTCAACTATACATTAAAACAGTGTAAAAGTTACCAAATATACAGTCTTTTTTTAATCACACTCTCCAGTACAATTAACATTTTCTGTTTTAGACATTTAGACATCTCTGAATGTAACAACATTTCAATTTGAGCAGGGTACTTCTAAAAGAAAAAGTAAAGAAATCTTTGTATTAATCATTCTAGTTCCTTGTTTCAAAGGTGGCTTTTTCATGTAGCGTGTTGCTGCCTAATCCAAAGAAACATTTCCATCTAGTGCAATTTAAATCTGCTTGAGTTTTCCTTTTGCAAGCATTTAGTGATGTTACCGGGAATCCATTAATGTATTGATTTGTCACTCGCTGGATATTACCTTTTCACATAGTGGTAGCTGACTAATGCATTTGCATTTATTTTTCTTCTTCAGTGTTTCAGTCCACAATATAACAGGGAATATATTGCAAATTGATTTTTACAATAACCGCTTTTGTAAACAATTTGGGGGATATATAAATGAGGCTCATACTGTGATAATGCCTAATGGAGGCTCTGTCACTTTCTTCTGGGTTGCTGGTTGCACCAGCACAACCAATGTATTAAAATTCAAGGGCTTGTCAGCTCCTGAGAATAGTTTGAGAACCTCTGCAACTAAATAGTGTTGGGGAACCTATTTTTATTATTATTATTATTATCATGATCACACTTTTTTTTCAGTGACTATATTAGTTTACTGTTATATGGTTTTGTTACGATTTGTACACCATTCTCTTATTATCAAGGTTTTCCACTGTTTTTAGTGAATTTGTATCTGTTTTTATCCAGCATATTTTGACTAGTTCAATACATTTTGTTATATTATTTGGTTTATTTTATTATTTGCGCCTCTGTAAGTAGATTTATCTCTGTCCCATGAAAAGGCTGCAAACAATTTTGCATTTTGTTCACATTCTTTTTGTTATTCTTTGGAATTAGTATATATTTTTAAGTGGAATGTTTGTTGCAGCAGAAAAGACTAAACCTAAATACAATACCTAAGGAGTGCACTCACAAAAGATCTTACAGCTAAAGTTCCTCAAAACTGCAATACACACGTAGTCTGAAAAAATATGATGTTGCTTACACATGATAATTAAAACACAGTAGTACAACTAAATTTAACTTACCATGAACAATGAATAAATAATGATAGGTAACCTTTAATTGTCCTTTAAAGGCTATTGTTATCCCATAATTAATGTTGCTAGCATGATATTCTGATCCTTGTATTAGGAACACTCTTGCACTTTTAGTAAAGTCTTATTACAGACTTAGAGAACAAACAGTGAAAAGATATATCATGACAGGCAGATAAATGGTAACAGCTGATCTTTCAAATGAGCATTGAGTTTGATAAATGAAACCATTTAAGGTTTCAGATACACTTTGATATATGTTTTGAAGTAAACTATTTGGCGTAGTGTCTGTTCCTCACAAAAACCATCACAAAGTTAAAGTTTTGTATCAACTTCATCATAAACTTTCATGCTTTCTACTAGGAAATATTGAAACAATAATAAATGCATTATTCATCAACATGTGAGTAGAAAAAAAAATATCATGTGAATAATAATAGTATCACCAAACTAGAACTACAGTTTAGGCTTATGAATTGGTGGTATCTTGTTCCAGCTCGTTTAAAGAAAATGTATCCTGAACAACCCAAAGAATGTTGGAGGTGTGGAATTCACCTTGGGGATATGGCACATGTATGGTGGCGTTGCGAACCGATTAAGAAGTTCTGGGAAATTATTGCTCAGAGGGTTTTGGAATTAAGTGGGGTGAAGCTCCCTTTTTGAATTCAAAGTTTTTTTATTACATTTAAATTTTCCCAAAATGGAGAGTCAGAAGCTGGATTTTATTGTACATCCTCTGTTAGCGGCTAAATTAGCACTAACAAGAAAATGGAGATCGTCCTTGTTCCCCTTGTGGGGACAGGTGAAATCTCAATTGTTGTATCAAATGAGGATGGGAAAGGGAATTAAAAAACACCAATCAGGCTCTCCTGAAAGGAATGAAGAATGAGACCAATGGATTCAGTTGATAGCCCCCAGTAAGTAATAGGCCATATTCTGTGATAAAAGGAGCTCTAGTGGCTCCAGGACCAAAACCCCCATGATTGCTCCTGTGACCGGCGACCAATAGGATGTATAACAATGAGATCTGATAATTGAATTTGGGGGAAGATCCGGCGGTAGGGTCGACTCCAAATCAACATAATATTTTGTATTGTTTTGTTTTGTGTTCTGCAGATGTGGAAAGGGGGGGGGGGGGGGGGAGATGCAATGTAGTCATGACATACTATATAAGGTGTGCCTAAGTGAAAACCTACAGGGCATTTTGCCTTTAATGTATAGTAATTCGGTCAACCAGGTACTCAACTCAGTATCTTCTGTGAAATAATGGGACAAACTTTATCATTAGCATTGCTAAACATGTACATCTGCACCTTAGGAGAAGTTATTTAAAGGTGGTCTCCACCCCTAGTACCTGGTGTCTGTACTTTATTGTGCTTATCTGCTGTTTTTTCTAATCTTTTGCACATTGGAACATTTTGTATTCTTATACTATTTGTATATGTATATATTGAACAATGGAATGAAGAATTGTCTACAACTGTAGAACTTAGGAAGTATTGCATTTTTACTTGTCATCAAAGGAGCCATCACATCAAACATGTCTTTCTTTACATTTATTTCTAGTCATCAACAAAGGGTTGTATTAAAAAAAACCTCCTGACATAATTTGCAACCAATGACATTAAACATAGCTGCTCTGAGTAGGGGAACGTCTTTTGGATTGTTTCTTTTTAAGTCAATTCAGGAAATTTTACATTGGTATGCGTACACTAACTACCTTCTCTGTAGACTCTGAAGTACATTAATGTCTCATTAGGGACTTGCCATGAATCTAAAAATGCACCCTGCTGACTTATCACTACACCAAAAATGAGCAAAGAAACTTTGCAAAATACCCATAATGCAACCAAGTCTTCCTAATGGTTCCTGAAACCAAGTGCATGCAAAAACATAACTGCTGTTTAATTAAAAGACTGCATCATTTCTGTTTAAATAGACTTGTTATAATGAAATTTAAAAAATCTTGTTTTACTCTTTGCTTCATGTAATCCTTAATATTATTTACAATCTTGAGTAAGGTGAATAAACATCACCATGTCTGCCTTCTGATCCAGAAGGCAGAACAAACAGGACTCAGCAAGATACTTTATTTGTAATCCTTTTTTAAAACATTTCTATGCAAAATGTCTTGTGTTGATGCAATCTTTGAAACATACGTTATATGCCTACAAGAGATTATCTGTCCTTTATAAGGAAGATTAATATTTTAGAGTAAATACCAGCTCTGCATAATCAAATCTGATAGTGGAAACAAATTATGTAAAATATATCCCTTGGAATATGATATAAGTTTGAAATTCTTAGATGTTAATTTCAATTCCTTTAAAATAGAGCAGTCACATATTTAATTATGATATGTTATAGAATAATTCATTTTAAAATCAGTAGATGAAAAGATTTATGCACCACAATTCCAAGTCTTAAAATACAGTTCATAGTAAGCTGTTGATGGTATTTTGAGCCATTTCACATTTGATAGCTTCTTCAATCAAAAGAGGCAGATGTTAATAGCTGTTCAAGTAGATTTCTTTTAAATAACTGTAACCTTTGGGTTTGATATTTGTGAGAAATTGTTAACTTTCTCCCCTGAAACTACTATTTAAATGTTTTACATTGTTGCTAGAAAAATAAAAAACAAGAAAAAAAATACAGTGAAGTGTGGTAAACTAGCAACGGAGTTGGAAATGTCAGGCCAAACAAGCTAAGTTGGAAAGTTTCTCAATGCAACTGCTTTTCCAAATCGACTTTCAATTCACTGTTCAATGGATTTAGGAGCTAAAAAGTGGCATTCTAGAATTTGGCTACTTGTTAAGACAAAAGCAAGAACGAAAATTCCACAGATTGTTTCTTGTTTTCATAATGTTTATGGATAATTATATTTCGATATGATGAAGCGGGGATAATATAAAAAGTTTGAGTATAAATTTATAAAGTATTGTACATATTTATAGTTCCCATCAGTTATGCACTTCGGAATTAAAGGTCTGGGTGGTCGCTTTCAGATTGAATAACACGACACAGGACTTATTTACTGAAGGAAAAACTTCAGTTAAGTCCATCCCCCCAAAAAACTTTGGATTTTAATCAATGGAAAAAAATGGTGTGCATATTTAAATCAACCCTATAGGAAAAACTGATTTTTTTATTATTTAATCAAATGTTATTGAAAAAATGCATGTTTTTGTTTTTATTTCCTTTCTCTGTCCCCTCATTCTAGTTATAATGCATTATTTTCATTATTACCATGACACCACTTGTCATTGCACTCAAAGAATTACAGTATTACGGATTACAGTATGTGGGGAAAACAAAAAGACCCCTAAAAGTTAGAATTTTGGAGCACTTAGGTCTAATTGGAAAGGGATGCGAGAAATATAGCCTTCCCAACCACTGCAGATTATGTCAAAAAGGATCCCCATAAAATATAAAATTTATAGGAATTGAAACAATACAAAATACATGGAGAAGAGGGGATAGAGTCAAGAGGCTTCAACAAAGGGAGGCCTTTTTGGATCTTTAATCTTAAGACTCTTGCACCTCAGGGTATCAATATAGATTTTGAACTCAAAGCCTTTATTTAGTTTTTTTATGTGGGTCTGATATATGAGCCGTGCATTTTTAAATTTTAATTTTTTTTGTCATATATATATTATTTTTTGTTATATATTTATTATTGTCTCATTCCAGATGTCTTAGATATTTTTCATATTTTTAATCTCTTTTCAGATGTTTTTTTTTTTTTTTGCCATTGTTTATTCATATTTTACACTATTCACCTGTGACATTGTGTATGAACACCCTGATAGTGGTTGTTATATATATGTGAAAGTGTTCACATTGTGTTTTACACTTTGTATATTTTTTCACATTGTGTCATCATTTTTTCACTTTGTATCATCAATTTATTTTTTTTTAATACTGATTGCTTTTGTCATTGCACTGTGCGCCAGAGGACTTTGTTCTATTGCACTCAAAGCACCTACCTGCATTCACATAATTTGTTATTGCACCAAAAGGACTTGCCACTGCACCCATATTGAATCCACAGGACATGCTGTGCACCTATATTGCACTTATAGTACTTATCCCTGCTCTGACATTGCCCCAACAGGATTTATCATTGCACCCATATTTCACTCAAAGAACTTGCCACAGCACCCATAGGACTTGCAACTGTACACATATTGCAACCACAGGACTTACCACTGCACCCATATTTCACCCACAAGACATGCTATGCACCGACAGTACTGGTCCCTGCTCCGACATTGCACCAAGAGGATTTATCACTGCATCCATATTCCACTCACAGAACTTGCCACAGCACCCAAAGTACTTACCAGTGTACCCATATTGAAAACACAGTACTTGCCTCTGCACCCATATTGTATCCACAGGACTTGCTATATACCTATATTGCACCTATGTGACATGTCACTGCTGCCACATTGCACCAGCAGGATTTATCACTGCACCCATATTTGATTCATAGAACTTGCTACAGCACCCACATGGCTTGCTACTGCACCCATATTGCACTCAAACTTGCTATGAACTCATTTTGCACCCAGAGGACTTGGCCTGAACCCATAATGCACTCAGAGGACTTACTCTGTACCCATATTGAACACAGAAAACCTGCCACTACACTCATCCAGAGGATTTGCACTGCACCTATTATGCACCCAGAGGACTTGCAACTGCATCAATATTATTTTCCAGACTTGACACTGCATTCAGTTGATTTGTCACTGCACCAATAATGCTGCTGGAGGACTTGCCATTCATCCATAGGGCACCCAGATAACTTACTATGAACCCATATTTCACCAAGAGGACTTGATATGAATCCATATTTCACCCAGAGGATTGGCATGGACCTATAATGCAACACGTATGCACCCAGAGGACATACCATGAACCCTTATTTCCCCCAGAGGACTCGCAATGCACACATAATGCATCCAGAGGACTTGAAACTCCGTCCATATTGCAACCAAATGACTTTCCATACACATACAATTTACAAAGAGGACTTGCCATGAAACCTATAATGCAGCCAGAGGACTAGTCACTGCACTTTTAATACACGCATAGGCAAGGAAGATTTGGAGATTCAATCGACTACCTAGGTATTAAGATCCCTTCCTGGCTTGAGAAAATTGTTCCTCTAAATTTTGATGCATTGTATATAAATCTTGCCAAACTTACCACTAATTGGTCAAAGTTAGAGACCTCCTGGATGGGGCATATCAATATTCTTAAGGCCTACATCTTGCCTAAATTGGTATATCTATTTAGGACCATTCCATATAAATTACCCAGAAGTACTCTGAGGGACTTTGACATTTTATTTTTGAGGTTCATATGGGCAAACAAGAAACCACGAATCCCAAGTCAGATTCTGAAACGTAATCTTCAGTCCCATGGCTTGGGATACACGGACCTGCGAAAAATATATGCGGCTTCGCAAATGACACATGTACTTGCTTGGAATGCATATTATTCTGGAGCGGGATGGCTGACATTGTAAGGAGCTTTATGTAATAACCTAGATATGTCACTATTGATATGGTTGCCACGCAGATTCTATAAAAATCTAGCACTTACACTTAAAAATATAAAAGAAGTTATGGCTTTATTTTATAAAACAAAAAAGATAGTGAAGGTTCAAGATGCTCTTTCTAAATCAGCCCCTCTCCAGATTATTCAACTATGTGTCCCAAATATAACATTACATAGATGGAAGGTTGCAGGGATTAATACTCTGGGAGATCTGTACGACAACGAGGGTATCATCTCTTTTGAAACACTACTCAAGAATTATAATCTTCCCGCTGCAGAGAGCTATACGTATATCCAAGTTAGATCATTTTTAAGCAAAAACTCACCAATAGACACGACTGATTGGGACAGATTTCTCACCCAGGTAGGTAACAAAAACCTCACTGCGAAATGCCGGGGGTTTCTCCGGCCCTTGCGCAGTGGGAGGTAGATCTGAGGAAAACGTTTTCACTCCATGATTGGCTGAAAGCCTGGCAAGATGTGAGAAAATCAGTCCATTGTATTAACATCCATGAGAAATATTATGAACTCACACATAGGTGGTACTTAGTGCCCTCGCGCCTGGCACAATATGCCATACACACTAATGCTTTATGTTGTAGGTGTGGAAGAGCGCCGGGATCGCAGTCCCACATATGGTGGGACTGCGAGGAACTTACCCCCCTTAAGAGGAAGGTAGAAAATATCTACAGAGAGATATTTGGAAGAACAGAGACACTTACCGTATATACGTTCCTGTTTCATTTGGAAATTCCAGCTACTGATATATACCGGAAAGCCTTTTGTGTTAACATATTAATTGCATGTAAATTATTTATCGCAAGATATTGGAGGAAGACAACTATTCCAACATGGTCCGAAATTAGAAATCAGATTGATTTCCAGGCTAAAGCTGAAAAAAGTTTCTATCGAAGCAATAACCCTGCAGACTGGGAGAAATATAGACTTATTTGGTCAAATTGGGTAGGGTCTCCCGTACACCATTATAACTGAAAGGGACGATTTCCCCGTGAGTAGTGATGGGTTACCGATGGAACGATTACCGGCAGAAGAGGTAGATGCCGACAATAAAGCCCACTGAACATGCTGAAATTGAAAAATACTGAAACAACATATTGGTCGTTCCTCCCCGGGCCCCTACCACTAGATAAAACAATGACACAATAAGAGTTGAGACCACATGATTGTAGACACCAGTATGAATGATGTGTGAGTGACACTATGGAATATGAAGGATCCTGACTCGATGTATATATATTTTGTTTGACTCTGAGTTTTCATCCCTGTTCCCACGTTATTTCTTCCCCATTTTTTTTTTTTTCTTTTTTCCTCTCATACCCCTCTCCCTTCTCTCTCTTCCTCTTGGTGTGGGGGGAAGGGGACCGGGGGAGCTGGGGAGGATGAGATATTAAGGGGAGGACTATCTTTGGTAACACAGAATGGACGAGTAGTCAAATTTTTATAATACGTTTTGATGTATAACATTTGTTGCATTGAGTCCTAGATGGTTGTAAAGGAAAATTTAATTGACTTATGTTTAAAACAACCACTGGAAAATTGGAAATGTATTTGTATGTGAAGGAGAAAATTAATAAAGGGTTGAGATATATATAAAAAAAAAAAAAATACACGCACAGGCCTTCACACTGCACTCATAATGTACCAAGAGCACTCACCACCGCACCCAATAATGTACCCAGAGCACTCACCGCTGCACCACTGATATAAGGAATACAGGTCCCTGGATGAAAAGCTTATAACCAAGAGACAATTAAAATCAACTCAACAGATGTTACGTTTTTTTCTATTTCAATAAGTTGTCGGTGTCTTATAAGAGCTATTGAGATACGCAACAAATTTCTATTTAAGGTACAACTCTCTTTGAGCACTCCTACGAAAATACTGCTGGCATATATAGAAGATTTGGATGTGAGAGAGTGGATAAATAATGGAATCTTAAACCTGGGAGATCTGTTTTGCGGGTTCAAAGTTATATATGCAACTACAAAAGAAATTTGATATTCCATCCAAATAGATTTTATCTATCTTAGAATATCTAATTTTTCAAGCACAGCACAGATAATAATAGACCCCCAGTAGTAAATTTCCTCCAGGGCTCAATAAACAGAGTTGTCCCAAAGTTAGATATTAGGCTAATGGAGTGTAGAAATATAAATAAAACAACAACTATGTTGAAATGGGATGAAGATATTGGGGTAGCTTTTCCTCATAAGGAATGGTCAAAATTGTGTAATCTACTAAAGAAAGCAGTGCACTGTGTCAATATACAGGAAAACGTTTTGAAAATATTGCACAGGTGGTACCTTACCCCTAATAGTCTTAGGAAAGTTTAAAAGTTCTACATCTAAATATTGTTGGTAATGTGGGGTTGAAATAAGGACACTGATACATATTTGGTGGGAATGTCTGTCTATAAAACTCTAAAAAAAGATTTTACAAATCTAATGACTTCCTTACAGATAGAGCTAACCGAGTTAACCCCAGAAAATGTTTTGTTTCATATTAACTTTCTAAGATATCTGGCGATTCATATTTTGATGGGGGTAAAGTTGTGTATAGATACTGGATGAAAGATACTATAACCTAAATGATGGAAATAAAGTTAACTTCCAATGCCTTATGGAAAAAGCAATATATATATATATATATATATATATATATATATATATATATATATACAGTATATATATATATATATATATATATATATATATATATATATATATATATATATATATATATATATGGGGAAGGGTGGTTTGAGCCAATAGAACAAAATTTGGGAACCTTGGCTGAATCAATGTTAGGGCCTGTTGCGTTTCTTTTTCTTCTTTTTTTTTAATAACTGGTTTTATCTGTGTGGCCCTCATGCTGGTTGGAGGCCCTGCCCCTACACCCCTTCTGTCTCTCTCAGGAACCCACCTAACCTTTGTGTTGTAAAAGTAAATTGTAATAATTTTGGTTTGATAGATCATGATGAATGTACTATGTGACTAAAAATGATGATAATTTTTATTGTTTATTAATTTTTATTAATTTATTTTTTATTTTTTACTATATATCATTTCTTGTGTTTTATATCAACTTTATTATGCAAACAAAGTACCTTACAGAATTTACATGGTGACCACTCACTGCCCATACTGAAAACTAGTAACTATGTTACTATGTATTTTGGAGTAAAAACTTGTAAACGTATGGTATGAAATTGCATAAAAAGTCTGGGTTGTTTGGATGGTCTGACCAGTGCTTGGGGGACAGGGGCATACAGCCATTGCTATAATTAATTTCTTCCTGCCCCACTATTGCTGAGAGGATGAAGGGTGAATTTATTCACCTTTTATTGTGGGAGTTTTCTGTGGATCCAAATAGTTATAGATGCCATACTTCTATAACACACATGAATTTAAAGATATTTACCTCTGAGTTAGAATTTCTTTATGGGCGAAAATTGTTAGGTGCTATTAATTAGACTTAATCATCAGTAAGAGGGGAAAAAACTAAAAATAGCCAAAGAAATTTGCTGGATGTCAACTGTTTTATTTAATGTATGGAGGTGGTTTATGTATTTCCATATGAACATGTTTAAGCTTATGCACATTAAAAATAAGTATGCTTTATATTTTTTATTAAGTTCTCAGGTTGGTGTGGCCACATTCCAGGGCCCTGTGTCAACAGTTGTTGCAACCATTATAAACAGGGCAGGAACCGTAACTGAAGAAATCCTTCAGACATAACAGGCTGAAGGAGAGAGATGGACCAAACAGAGCAAAGCAAACATGGACAGAGCAGAATACAGAAATAGCATAATACAGAGTCCAGGGCTACAGGATCGACTTAGAGGACAGACTAAGGAGCATGACATAACTACAGAAAGAAAGGAGACAATCACAGACAAAGACATAACATAAAACAAACAGAGGACAGGGCTAAAAAATAAGCAGCACAAGGGAGGAGAATGAATCTTCAGACACGGAATAAAGGAATATAACATTATATTGCATTATCCATTTATTACTTTACTAATTTTCTTAGTGTAGAAACATAGTATGCATGATATGTGTCTGCAGGGTACATACAGATCCTGTCCTTATCATTTACTGGATATTAGCAGCTGCTACCTCAGGGTCTTGGTATCTGTACTAACCTGGGGCCTCAAGCCTCCAGGGGAGTGTGGTTCTCCTGCCGCAGTCCCTCCATTATCTGCAACATGAAAGGAAAAAAGTAGCTGTACCTGGGTCTCACTGCTATCTTGGCAGATTTATTTGTAGTTGTACGGCTGCTTGCTGGATGTTTCACTCAAATGCTGGGCAACCCCCGTCCATAGACAAACAAACTGAAGAATTGGATTGCGGAGTGACCAAACCAGATAGCGAAATTATAACCAACAAGTGTGATTTATTACAAAATAAATAGTGGCTAGCACAATCCTGAAATACCACAACACACAGAAAGGATCCACCTTACGCGTTTCGTGCCAGCTGGCACTAAATCATAGGCTGCAGAGTGACAGCACACCCATGCTCTTTAAAGGGCTAGCAATTAATATCATTGCAAACACCCTACACGACATATGCTACTCACTGTTTAGCGTGTGATGTCACTCAGAAAAGACTAAATATTTACATTTAAAAGGTGCTTCATACAAAATTTATAAAACATTAGTAAAGTTACAGAGTAAAGTGAAGTAAAAGAAAACGAGCAATTATTTAATACAGGAAAGTTTAGAGGATAAAGGTACAGGCTTCATTACTTGAATATATTGATTTTTTTCAGCATCCATAAATACTGTGTAAACAAAATCTTGATTAAATCCTTATTACATGTAAAATATACTTATTTTTATATATAATATTTATTTGTATTAATATTTATTCTTGCTGAACCTTAGAAAAGAGAATTATAGATTCACAATTATGATTTCATCTATGCCCGCCCCAGGTTGAAACAAACACCAATTTGGTTTAAATGATTCTAAACCTATTACTTGAGTGATTTAATGCTGGCATATATGAAACCAAAGAAAGATACTTTAAACATATCAAACTTCCTTGAGACTGCATAAATACTGCAGTTATCTATAGTGCCTGTAACAAGTATCATATACTTTACAGTGTCAATAGCTGAATGTGACATACAAACATCACATAATGCAGGATATACATGTATGACTTTATAAAATTACAAAATTACCAACTGCATGAACACTGTTTTAAACAATTCCATCCCCTATATATATATAAAACATGAAATATAAAATACATAGAAGGAAAAATACATTAACATCATGATTGGTATTAATGCCCTTTGGGTATCGTGTCTGTAGCGTAAAGATCCAAAATATTTCTCTACTGCATAACGTTGCAAATGTATCACCTTTGCGTGGAGGAGTTATAATTCTCTCAATTACCTGATATTTTAAAAAGTCAGGATTTGAATTGCTACATGCAAGAGAATGTTTGTGAATAGAGGTTTTAGATTTTATATTTTCTATATCCAAAAGGTGTTCCCTCACTCTCTCTTTAATGGGCCGTATTGTTCTACCAACAAACTGATGATGACAACTTGAACATGTCCACAGATATATGAAAAAACTTGTGTTGCAGTTATAAAAAAAAATGGATTTTAAATGTCCTTTCAGTGACTGATGCAACTTTTACAACATCTTGATCTACATCAACACATTCCTTTACAAGTTAACCAGGTCTCAGACTTACTTGAATTCTCCATAGGCAAAAAACTGGGGGATAATTTGTTTTCCAGGGTCATGGCTTTCCTAGCAATGCCATTGATTTTTGTGTGGCAATAGGGTTTATTTGCAGAATCTATGCATAAAACTGGTAAATGTTTATTGATAATACGATGAATATCATTAAAGTCAATGCTATAGTTTGTACAAAAAGTTAGTTTATTGGGGCTTGGAGAGGGCTTTTGAGTCCCTGATCTAGGTTTGTTTAAAATCAAGTCTGAACAATTATTTTGTTTTGCTATTTTATAGCCTCTAGGAATGAGTGAAGTTGAATTACCTCTTTGCTCCAATCTTGAGGCTAGATACCTGGCACCCTGTTCAAATAGAGAGTCGTCCGAGCAGTTCCTGCGAAGTCTAATAAACTCACCAACTGGAATTCCAGTGAATGTATGTTTAGGATAGCAACTAGTTGCCTGCAGTAATGTATTGCCTGCTGTTTTTTCCTGAAATTATTTGTGGAATTTTGCCACTATCCTTATCTCCCATGAGAGTCAGGTCTAGAAATGAGATCCGACTCTCATGGTAATCCATTGTGAGGTCTCACCAGTGCTCTGTACAATAGCATGAGCACTTCCCTCTTCCTACTGCTAATACCTCTCCCTATGCAACCAAGCATTCTGCTAGCATTTCCTGCTGCTCTATTGCATTGCCTACCTACCTTCAAGTTATTACTTGAATTATTACTCCTAAATCCCGTTCCTCAGATGTTGAGGTTAGCACTGTACCAAATAGTCTATATTCTGCTTTTGGGTTGTTACGCCCAAGGTGCATAATCTTGCACTTGTCCACATTAAATGTCAGTTGCCACTGCTCTGACCATTTTTCTAGTTTAGCTAAATCATTTGCCATTTGGCTTATCCCTCCATGAATATCAACCCTGCTGAAAATCTTTGTATCATCAGCAAAAAGACATACTTTGCCAACAAGACCTTCTGCAATATCGCTAATAAAAATATTAAAGAGAATGGGTCCAAGTACAGATCCCTGAGGTACCCCAATAGTTACAAGACCTTGCTTCGAATATACATCATTGATTTCAACTCTCTGTTGCCTGTCACTCAGCCATTGTCTAATCTATTCAACAATATTGAAATCCAAACTCAAAGATTTCAGTTTATTGATAAGCCTTCTATGTTCGACAGTGTCAAAAGCCTTTTCTGAAATCTAGGTAAGCAATGTCTACTGCACCACCCTGATCTATTATTTTAGTCACCCAATCAAAAAAATTAATAAGATTAGTTTGGCATGATCTCCCTGAGGTAAACCCATGCTGTCTCTGATCTTGAAATCCAAGCGACTTTAGATGTTCAACAATCCTATTCTTTAACAAGGTTTCCATTATTTTCCCCACTACTTGTTACGGTGTACCAGTGACACCCAGGAGGAGGGACCCTTGTTGCAAGATCACCTCTTGGGAAGTACTTTGTGGTGTTCACCCTGACAAATATGTACCCGAAGGTTGAGCCCAGGGTAATGTTTTGCCAGGGGTTTGTGCGGCACAAGTACAACCTAGAGGTAACCAGGAATGGGTTGCTGGAGTACTCTGAGCAGCACAGCAGACAAGACAGACTGGAACTGGTTGATGATACAAGCAAAGTTGAGGAGCAAGCCAGGGGATCGAGGCAGGCAGAAGTCAAGCAAAGTCAAAAACAGGCTGAGGATTCGAGGCAGGCAGAGATCAAACGAAGTCAAGGTACTATCCGGGGTCGATGCAGGCGGAGATCAAAAACAGAGTCAAAGAACAAGCCAAGGGTCAGTATCAGGAGTCAGACAAAATGTAACAATAGCCCAAAAACAGAGAGAACTCTTTGCACAGGCAACTATAAAACGAATGAACAGGTGAATAAATATAGGAAGTAATTAGCATAGACCAATGGAGAAGGAGATGGGTGTGTCAGGAGGGAGGAACAGGAAAAACAAAAAGAATACAGAACACTAAAATATATGCATATATATTACAATAGAAGAGGATCCCAAGTGATAGAAAGAAAGTAAAACCGAAAATAAAACAAAAATGAATGCATCTATTTGAAGTCTGTATAGAGAGCAAACAGACTCCAAAAACATGGCCACCGTAGATGAAAAGTGTCTCCAGAAGTCGCTAGTGACTTCCTGACTCCAAAAACATGGCTGCTGCAACAACATGAGAGCTATGACGGCGTGAGGAAGGAGGTGACAAGCGATGTGAGGGGATCAGGTGAGTGACAGTACCCCGTCCCCGAGGAGCGCGCACCGGGCGCGGACGAGTAGGATGAGACCTATGAAACTCGCATATACGAGTGGGAGCATGAATATCATGAACATTAACCCAAGAACGTTCCTCAGGACCGTAACCGGTCCAATCAACAAGATATTGTAAGACCCCTTTGTTCCATCTGGAATCTAGAAGCTTGCGGACAGTATACTCTTCTTGATCCTGAACAACAGAAGGAGAGGGAGGCCGGAGCGAGGTGGAGTATTTGTTAACTTTAACAGGCTTCAACAAGGAGACATGAAAGGAGTTGGGTATCTTCATGGAGGCTGGAAGATCTACCACATAAGTGACTTCGTTTAAACGTGAAAGGATGGGAAAAGGACCAATATATTTAGGACTTAGGGTATATGAGACTCGTTTAAGTCTTACATTTTTTGTGGAAAGCCATACTTGATCACCAGGCATGAGATTAGGACCTGGGGTTCTTTTCTTGTCAGCTGCAACTTTTTGTTTAATTTTAGCTTGGTGAAGCTGGTGTTTGATGGAAACCCAATGCTGTTTAATGTCTTTAGAAAAATAATCTGCGGCTGGGACGTCTGAGACTTGGACCTCTGGAGGCCATAAGCGAGGTTCATATCCCAAGGCAGCTTGAAAAGGTGTACTCTTGAGGGACTCATGGTAGGAACAATTGTAGGAGAGTTCTGCTAAGGGTAGCCAGGTAGCCCAGTCAGTATGATCAACAGAAGAAAACATACGCAGATATTGTTTAAGCACTTGGTTGGTTCGTTCCGTCTGGCCGTTTGATTGCGGGTGGTAGGCCGAGGTAAAGTGCAGATTGGAATGGCAGAGAACTCTCCAGAAACGAGTTGAAACAAAATGAATTGAGGCCCGCGGTCAGAAGTAATACGTTGTGGTACCCCATGGAGACGAATTATATCTTGGAGAAAGACCTCAGCTAGTCTTTTAGCACAGGGTATCTTGGGTAAAGGCGTAAAATGAGACTGTTTGGAAAAGAGGTCTACTGTAACCATAACAGAAGTATAACCCTTCGAAGGTGGAAGATCAGTAATGAAATCTATGGCCACATGTTCCCATGGTTGATTGGGTACGGGTAATGGAACTAGGAGGCCGAAAGGACGATGACGAGGGATCTTATTCTTAGCGCAAACTTCACAGGCTTGAATGTACTTACTGGCATCACTTCGCATAGTAGGCCACCAAAATTGTTTTTTGAGAAAAAAAAAAGAGTATTAGATAAACCTCGATCACCAGCAGCTGGAGAACGGTGGGACCACTTAAGAACAGAACGTCGATACTTAGGTTGTACAAATAATCTGTTAGCCACGCCATGGGTGGAGGGCAGAGTGGTTTGAGATTTAGCAATCCGATCGATTAATGTGGAAGAGATTGAAGCTACAATCCTATTCGAAGGTATAATGAACTCCTCGGTGGAAGGGATTTGTTGCTTGTCAAACAAACGGGAGAGAGCTTTGTTGTTTTTGTTACCAGGTTGGTATGAAATAAGGAAATTGAATCTTGTGAAGAACAGTGACCACCTAGCTTGGCGCGGGTTTAGACGTTTGGCCTTCTCCAAATATAGGAGATTCTTGTGGTCCGTCAAGATAGTGATGGGGATAATAGTACCTTCAAGAAGATGGCGCCATTCTTCTAGTGCCATTTTTATGGCCAAGAACTCTCTGTTGCCGATGTCATAATTTCTTTCAGCAGGAGTGAACTGTTTAGAAAAGAAAAAACAAGGATGTATCTTATTGGTCTCACTGTCACGTTGAGAGAGAACAGCCCCTGCACCAGATTCAGAAGCATCAACTTCGAGAATAAAAGGTTGTTCCGGATCAGGTCTGTGAAGCACAGGTGAGGAACAAAAGGCCGTTTTCAATGTGTCAAATGCCTGGACTGCTGCTCTTGTCCATTTCTTAGGGTTCGATCCCTTTTTGGTAAGGGCAGTGATAGGCGCTGTTATTTTGGCAAAATTACGTATAAATCGCCTAGAAGGAGAAGGAGATGGGTGTGTCAGGAGGGAGGAACAGGAAAAACAAAAAGAATACAGAACACTAAAATATATATGCATATATATTACAATAGAAAAGGATCCCAAGTGATAGAAAGAAAGTAAATTCCTGGTTACCTCTAGGTTGTACTTGTGCCGCACAAGCCCCTGGCAAAACATTACCCTGGGCTCAACCTTCGGGTACATATTTGTCAGGGTGAACACCACAACTTACTTCCCAAGAGGTGATCTTGCAACAAGGGTCCCTCCTCCTGGGTGTCACTGGTACACCATAACAGTTTGCACAGGCCACTATGGATCCTACTGATCTAACCAGGATGTCCCAGAGACAAGACCACCAAGACCAGATTTTTACTACCCACTCTGTTCATCTTCAATTCCTGGATCAGAAACTTGATGTCATGACGGAGCTACTTCGATCTTTAACTGCCACCGGTGGCCCAGCCCTCACTAGTGCCCCCTTCGTTCCAGTTTCTACATCTGGCGCTTTTTCTCAAAATAAACCCCCCAAGTAGCAACTTCCAGACAAATACTCTGGCAATCCACAAGAATGTAGGGGTTTTCTTAACTAGTGTTTACTCCACTTCCAGAATCAACCCCTAACTTTTAAAGCTCATTCCTCGAAGGTCTCATTCATTATCAGCCTCCTGCGAGGAGAAGTTCTAGCGTGGGCATCCCCATTGGTAGAACAAGATTCCCTTATTTTGGAAGACGCTGATTCCTTCATCTCAGCATTCAAGTCTGTATTCGATGCTCCTGGTCGCAGAGAGTCGGCTGAAGCTACCCTTCTTGATTTACATCAAGGAAGGAAGACACTGGCACAGTATGTAATCGAGTTGCTATGTGTCTCCAATTAGAGGCACGTATGCAAGAAAGACAACAAGAGAAAGACAGAGACCGTAAACCTCGTCCTACCTCTGCCGCTTTCCGGTCCGTATCATCTATCCCTGCTACCATAAATACTGTGACCTCCTCCACGGATGAACTCATGGAGATGGGTCCTGTACCCCGTTTATCGGATGAAAAGAAGAAGTGCAGACGACTGATGCACCTCTGTTTATATTGTGGCCAAAAGGGGCATATAGTCCGTACCTGTCCTTCTCGGCCGGAAAACTTGCGGACTTAGAGGTTGGTAAGGGAGCCCCTCTAAGTCTGGCCATTGTGTCTCCCCTACCTAAAAATCGCCTTTTGGTACCCATGACTTTAGAGTGGGAAGGTCGCACAGTGGCCACCCATGCCTTCATTGACTCTGAGGCTGCAGGCAACTTTATCGATTACTCCTGGGCTATCTCCCAAAGAATACCATTATGCTTGAAACAAACCGTCTCAACCGTCACCTTACTCAATGGTTCACCTCTAGGAACTGGTACTATCCAATGGGAGACCAACTCCCTAACCACCAAGGTTGGCATATTTAATTCAGAGATCCTACGCTTTGATATTCTCAAAAGTCCTTACATTCCCGGTTATCCTGGGCCTGCTATGGTTACATCTCCACAATCCGTCCATCGACTGGGAGACTGGAGAAATTAGGGCATGGAGCCCCAAGTGTTACGCTTCTTGTATGCAATCTTTCCATCCAGTAAGTCTTGTCCTGAACTTACCTACTGTAGACCCAAAAAACCTTGTTCCGAAACCCTACTGGAGCTATTTGGACGTGTTCTCTAAGAAAAAAGCTGACAAATTACCTCCGCACAGACCTTATGATTGTGCCATCGACCTGTTGCCCAGCACAATTCCTTCTAAAGGCAGAACCTACCCTCTCTCTATGTCTGAAAACTGTGTTCTTGCTCAATATATTAAAGAAAGTTTAGACAAAGGATTTATTCATCCTTCTTCATCTCCAGCTGGCGCAGGGTTCTTTTTTGTTTCCAAGAAAGAAGGCTCATTAAGACCTTGTATTGACTACAGAGGTCTTAACAAGATAACGGTAAACAATCTATATCCTCTTCCTCTGAATTATATGACCAACTTCGTACTGCCACTGTATTCACCAAACTGGATCTTCGTGGGGCATATAACCTTGTGAGAATAAAAGAGGGAGACAAATGGAAGACCGCCTTCAACACACGATACGGTCATTATGAATACCTGGTCATGCCCTTCGGGCTCTGTAATGCTCCAGCTGTCTTTCAAGCATTCGTTAATGACACCTTCCGAGATCTTCTGTTATCCTGTGTTATGGTCTACCTTGACGATATTCTAGTATACTCCAACAATCTTCAAGATCATCGTCTCCATGTTACTACAGTCTTACAACGGCTTCGAGATCATTCTTTATATGCCAAAGGAGAAAAGTGCCTATTTGAACAAAACCGTATCCAGTTTTTGGGTTATGTCCTTTCCGCTGGCACATGGATCAAGAGAAAGTAGCAGCTGTTGCCCAATGGCCCCAACCTACTGATTTGAAAGGGATCCAAAGATTTTTAGGTCACGCAAATTACTGTAGGCGATTTATACGTAATTTTGCCAAAATAACAGCGCCTATCACTGCCCTTACCAAAAAGGTATCGAACCCTAAGAAATGAACCAGAGCAGCAGTCCAAAAATTTGACACATTGAAAACGGCCGTTTGTTCCTCACCTGTGCTCCACAGACCTGATCCTGAACAACCTTTTATCCTCTAAGTTGTTGCTTCTGAATCTGGTGCAGGGGATGTTCTCTCTCAGCGTGACAGTGAGACCAATAAGATACATCCTTGTTCTTTCTTTTGTAAACAGTTCACACCTGCTCAAAGAAATTATGACATTGGCAACAGAAAATGATTGGCCATAAAAATGGCACTAGAAGAATGGTGCCATCTTCTTGAAGGTACTATTATCCCCATCACTATCTTGACTGACCAAAAGAATCTCCTATATTTGGAGAAGGGCAAACGTCTAAACCGGCGCCAAGCTAGGTATTCGCTGTTCTTCATAAGGTTCAATTTCCTTATTTCATACCAACCTGGTAACAAAAACAACAAAGCCGATGCTCTCTCCCGTTTGTTTGACAAGGAACAAATCCCTTCCACCGAGGAGTTCATTGTACCTTTGAATCGGATTGTAGCTTCAATCTCTTCCACATTAATCCATCGCATTGCTAAATCTCAAACCACTCTGCCCTCCACCCATGGTGTGGCTAACAGATTATTTGTACAACCTAAGTATCGACGTTCTGTTCTTAAGTGGTCCCACCGTTCTCCAGCTGCTGGTCATCGGGGTTTATCTAATACTCTTTTTTTTTCTCAAAAAACTATTTTGGTGGCTTACTATGCGAAGTGATGCCAGTAAGTACATTCAAGCCTGTGAAGTTTGCTCTAAGAATAAGATCCCTTGTCATAGTCCTTTCGGCCTCCTAGTTCCGTTACCCGTACCCAATCAACCATGGGAACATGTGGCCATAGATTTCATTACGGATCTTTCACCTTTTAATGGTTACACTTCTGTTATGGTTACAGTAGACCACTTCTCCAAACAGGCTCATTTTACGGCTTTACCCAAGATACCCTGTGCTAAAAGACTAGCTGAGGTCTTTCTCCAAGATATAATTCGCCTCCATGGGGTACCTCAACTTATTATTTCTGACCGTGGCTCTCAATTCCTTTCTCATTTCTGGAGAGTTCTCTGCCATTCCCTTGGTGTCAATCTGCACTTGACCTCGGTCTATCACCCGCAATCAAACGGCCAGACTTGGTTGGAACGAACCAACCAAGTGCTTAAACAGTATCTACGTATGTTTTCTTCTGTTGATCATACTGACTGGGCTACCTGGCTACCCTTAGCAGAACTCTCCTACAATTGTTCCTATCATGAGTCCCTCAAGAGTACACCTTTTCAAGCTGCCTTGGGATATGAACCTCACTTATGGCCTCCAGAGGTCCAAGTCTCAGGCGTCCCAGACGCAGATTATTTTTCTAAAGACATTAAACAGCATTGAGAAATAATCAATGCAGACACCAGCACTCGGTGTGAAGTGGAAAACTTTATTTACACAGCCAAGTGTGTAAACAAAGTTTTCCACTTCACACCGAGTGCTGGTGTCTGCATTGATTATTTCTGAATTTGGAGACCTGGGAGGCATCTTGGAGTACTTGCACCGGGCTCACCTGTTTACTGCGGATCTGGAACTATTTATTATTTCATTAAACAACATTGGGCTTCTATCAAACACCAGCTTCCCCAAGCTAAAATGAAACAAAAAGCTGCAGCTGACAAGAAAAGAACTCCCGGTCCTAATCTCATGCCTGGTGATCAAGGATGGCTTTCCACAAAAAATGTAAGGCTTAAACGTGTCTCAAATACCCAGAGTCCTAAATATATTGGTCCTTTTCCCATCCTTTCACGTATAAATGAAGTCACTTTTTTTTAGATCTTCCAGCCTCCATGAAGATACCCAACTCTTTTCATGTCTCCTTGTTGAAGCCTGTCAAAGTTAATAAATACTCCACCTCGCTCTGGCCTCCCTCTCGTTCTGTTGTTCAGGATCAGGAAGGGTATACTGCCCACAAGCTTCTAGATTCCAGATGGAAGAAAGGGGTCTTACAATATCTTGTTGATTGGACCGGATACGGTCCTGAGGAACGTTCTTGGGTCAATGTTCATGATATTCATGCTCCCGCACGTATACGCGAGTTCCATAGGTCTCATCCTCATACTTGTCCGTGCCCGGTGTGCGCTCCTCGGGGGCGGGGTACTGTCACTCACCTGATCCCCTCACATCGCTTGTCACCTCCTTCCTCACGCCGTCATAGCTCTCGTGTTGTTATGGCAGCCATGTTTTTGGCGTCAGGAAGTCACTAGTGACTTCTGGAGAAGTTTTTCATCTACGGTGCCATGTTTTTGGAGTCTGTTTGCTCTCTATACAGACTTCAAATAATTGCATTAATTTTTGTTTTATTTTCGGTTTTACTTTCTTTCTATCACTTGGGAACCTCTTCTATTGTAATATATATATGCATATATATTTTAGTGTTCTGTATTCTTTTTGTTTTTTCCTGTTCCTCCTTCCTGACACACCCATCTCCTTGTCCATTGGTCTATGCTAATTACTTCCTATATTTATTCACCTGTTCATTCGTTTTCTAGTTGCCTGTGCAAGAGTTCTCTCTATTTTTGGGCTATTGTTATATTTCGTCTGACTTCTGATATTGACCCTTGGCTTGTTTTTTGACTCTGTTTTTGATCTCCGCCTGCATCGACCCCGGATAGTACCTTGACTTCGTTTGATCTCTGCCTGCCTCGAATCCTCAGCCTGTTTTTGACTTTGCTTGACTTCTGCCTGCCTCGACCCCCTGGCTTGTTCCTCGACTCCGCTTGATCTCAGCCTATTTATATCATGAACCTGTTCCAGTCTGTCTTGTCTCCTGTGCTGCTCAGCGTACTCCAGCATCCCATTCCTGGTTACCTCTAGGTTGTACTTGTGCCGCACAAGCCCCTGGCAAAACATTACCCTGGGCTCAACCTTCGGGTACATATTTGTCAGGGTGAACACCACAAAGTACTTCCCAAGAGGTGATCTTGCAACAAGGGTCCTTCCTCCTGGGTGTCACTGGTGCACTGTAACACCATGTCACCTGGAACCTATTCATTACATAATGTGAGTTTTCCTTTGATGTTAAACCACTTAAAGACATGTCTCCCAAATGTCCTACTTTGGCTGGACATTTCTGATTTTTTTTAATGCAATCTAGCTGTCATTCCGAGCTCTAACTCCTTCCCACTTTTAGGGACAGCAGTAGAGCACACCAGGACATAAAGGCTGCACAGGACCAGCAACAGCAATGGTGTGATAGGTGTTAGTTGTGGACTACAACTCACATGATGCCTAGTCATGGTGGACACCTGGCTGGCTGAGCATCATGGGAACTGTAGCCCATAGCTATCATCTGCTGCATTAGCTACTATTGAAGGCACTTCCCATGAGCTCAGTCAGCATCATGAAAATAGTATGTTGGTTGAGCCTTATGGGAAATGTAGTTAACAGCAGATGGTGTGAAAGGTGTTAGTTGTGTACTATAACTCCCATGATGCCTAGTTATGATGGACACCTGGCTGAGCATAAGATGAATTGAAGTTCACAACTTACAGTGGCAAGGGATATAGAGGTAATAATGGGGGGCACAGAGGAAGTAAATAAAAAACAGCAATGTTTTTTTTTAAGTATGTTTTATTATTATTATTATTATTATTATTATTATTATTATTATTATTAATATTATTATTATATAAGGTAGGTATATTTATGTTACCTATACCTTACTACTGCCTGCGACTAACAGTGGAGGTGTGGGGGGGGGGGGCTGCTGGAGGGATGGTCCCACACAGGGAGCCTGAACACCTAAGGCCCTACCTCTGTATAAGCACACAAAAGGCATTTGACAAGCACATAGTTGCCAACTGTCCCGGATTTGCCGGAACAGTTCCGGAAACTATGCAAATGTCCCATGTATACTGCGATCGCGGGACAGTCCCGGGAAACTGGGCTGTCTCGCAATCGCGGTGGGTCACGTGACATCGTGCAATGACATCACGTGATCCGGTGACCCGCCGCGATCTCGAGACAGCCCAGTTTCCTGGGACTTTCTTGCGATCGCAGTATACGAGGGACCAGTAATTTTTTTTACTTTTTTTAAAATCTTCTCCGTGCAGGAGGGAAGCCTGTAGCATGGAGGACATGGAGGTGAGTACGGGGGAAGCCGGGGTGGAGGGTGACATTATGGGCATGATAAGACTCACAGATGATGATGGGCATGATAAGGCTCACAGATGATGATGGGAATGAATAAGGCTCACAGATGATGATGGGCATGATAAGACTCACAGATGACGATGAGCATGATAAGACTCACAGATGATGATGGGCATGATAAATCTCACAAATGATGATGGGCATGATAAGACTCACGGATGATGATGGACATGATAAGACTCAAATGATGATGGGCATGATAAGACTCACAGATGATGATGATGGGCATGATAAGACTCACAGATTATGATGGACATGATAAGACTCAAATGATGATGGGCATGATAGACTCACAGATGATGATGGGCATGATAAGACTCACAGATGATGATGAGCATGATAAGACTCACAGATGATGATGGGCATGATAAGACTCAAATGATGATGGGCATGATAAGACTCACAGATGATGATGGGCATGATAAGGCTCACAGATGATGATGGGCATGATAAGGCTCACAGATGATGATGGGCATGATAAGACTCACAGATGGTGATGGGCATGATAAGACTTACAAATGATGATGGGCATGATAAGACTCACAGATGATGATGGGCATGATAAGACTCACAGATGGTGATGGGCATGATAAGACTCACAAACAATGATGGGCATGATAAGACTCACAAATGATGATGGGCGTGATAAGACTGACAAATGAATGGGTGCAAGAAATATAGGGTGATTTTAATTTCTTACATGGGCAAAATAATGTAATTAATAAGTAATGATGGTCTGTGCCTTTTGTAAGAGGCACAGACAAACCTGGAACGCAAATGCCCCCCATCCTTGCAATGAGATATAGCAGCAGGGAAGGGGGCATATTGATCTATATTTTTTTTGTTTTGTTTTTAAGATTAAAAAAAATGCTCACTTGTATGTGAGTATGTATGAGTGTATGTGACAGACTGTATGCATGTGTGTATGTATGTATGAGTGTATGTGACAGACTACATGTATGAGTGTGTGTGACAGACTGTATGTATGTATAAGTGTATGTGACAGACTATGTATGAGTGTGTGTCTATGTGACTGACTCTATGAGTGTGTGTCTATGTGACAGACTGTATGTATGTATGTATGTATGAGTGTGTGTCTATGTGACAGACTGTATGTATGTATAAGTTTATGTGACAGACTATGTATGAGTGTATGTGTCTATGTGACTGACTGTATGTATTAGTGTGTATGTGACGTATATTTGTCTGTATTTGACTGCATGTGATTGTGTGTATGTGCTGTTGTCTGGCTCCTAGATTTTTTTTCTGGCTTCTAAAAATAAAAAGCTGCCCTAGATATAAGACAAGGCCAGGTACTAATGAAAGTATTACTTTACTGAGAGGGTAGTGGATGCAGGGAATAGTCTTCCAGTAGAAGTGGTAGAGTTTAATACAGTGAAGGAGTTTAAGCATGCATTTAATGCATCATTTGGATAGGTATAAGGCTATCCTAGATATAAAATAAGGCCAGGGACTAATTGAAGTAATACTTGTGGATGCATGGAATAGTCTTCCAGCAGAAGTGGTAGAGGTTAATACAGTGAAGGAGTTTAAGCATGCATTTAATTGTGCATTTAATGTATCATTTGGAGAGGTATAAGGCTATCCTAGATATAAAATAAGGCCAGGGACTAATGAAAGTAATACTTTACCGAGAGGGTAGTGGATGCATGGAATAGTCTTCCAGTAGAAGTGGTATAGTTTAATACAGTGAAGTAGTTTAAGCATGCATGGGATAGATATAAGGCTATCCTAGGTATAAGATAAGGCCAGGGACTAATGAAAGTATTACTTTACTGAGAGGGTAGTGGATGTATGGAATAGTCTTCCAGTAGAAGTGGTAGAAGTTAATACAGTGAAGGAGTTTAAGCATGCATGGGATAGGTATAAGGCTATCCTAGATATAAGATAAGGCCAGGGACTAATGAAAGTATTACTTTACTGAGAGGGTAGTGGATACATGGAATGGCCTTGCAGCAGAAGAGGTAGGTTTATACTAAAGTATGTTTTAGGGTGTACACACAGCTTTCTGACTATATTTCATGTAAAAGTGATAAAACGCACCTGCCTGATGTAGATGTTGTGCTGTGAATGTATCTGTTGTATACCAAGGATGCATGGTAATGCTGGTGGGAACTTGGTGAAATAATCTACACAGTGACAATAAGGTGGAGTTACATTATGCTAATTCTGTTGAGTGGGTGGAGCTTTGAACAGTAGGTGTGGTCAGTATTAAAGTAAGTATTTGTAAGCTGAGGTGTAAAGTGTCCCTGGAAATTTTTTTCAAATGTTGGCAACTATGCAAGCATAGAATACCTCAGTGAAAACATATAGTAATAAACACATGGGTTGATTCACTAAAATTCAAGAATAGCGAAACGAGATCAACTTGGGATATTCCTGCTCTGAGATGTGCTTATGGGGATGTCAGAACGGCTGAGGGAACGACAAAATATGCGATCCCAGGGCAAGAGCCAGGGGAAGGGTTTTGCAAACTACAGAAGAAAGACAGGGTGCTTAAAATCAAGAACAATGTCATTTGACATTTAAGTGTACTACACACTGATATATGTTTTTAAAATGTGCTGAATGTTTTCGTTTTTGCACCTTTTAAAATGTTTCCTTTTAAACTATCAATGTTTCTTAAAATAGTGTTTGTGTTAAGAATGGAACAGGAATTTGAAATCAGGCACACAGACTAAGAATAGAATTTACACCCAATCCTAACTGCTAAAATATTTTTTATGACTATCTGTGCAAGACCTTGTCACTATCATTAGCCAATTAAAAGCACAGTTGGCTTTGTGGAAATGGGGAGAATGCCAAGAATGGAAGGGAGACAGAACAAAGCAAAGAAGGATATTTTAACAATGACAGTGAATTCATCCTGTCTTTGTCAGTTGGCAAAAATATTACTTCAGGAATTGATTTATTCTGAATTTCATACTTACCACAGTAAGGACAGTGACATCTTCAGACTACTTTCGAATCAATATGCATATTCTTTTCATTAGTCAACATCATTTAGAATCAAGATGGGAAAGTCTATCAGTTGTGGCAAGTTTTCATTTTCTTTCTTCCATAGCTCCAAGCAAACTTTCTTAACCAATACAATATTCTAAAAGGATTGAAGACGCCTAGTTATTTGTACATTTCTATATTTCTTATTGCTGAGAAATGAGCAATACATTAGGGTTTACTCAATAAAGAGAGAGCATTGCAGGAAATGGAGATGGGGATTTAAAACATTAGGGCAATGTAGACAAATTGGACAAATTATCTAATGCAGCTGTCTTATATATATAAATATATATATATATATATATATATATATATATATATATATATATATATATATATATGTTATATAAATATTTTGAATAATAAATTTGCATCTATAATTTGATTTTCTGTCCCCACATTTTTTTCTCTTGTTTAGTTATTTCAAAATTGTAGTTTAAATCACCTATCAGAACAACATATGAAAAGAAAATATATTAGAAGAAAAAAACAAAAGTAACTGTAAAACATTTATTAAAAAAATTAAAAGGATTTTTAAAATTAAAAACATTGCAATGTTGCAATATTAAAGGGATTCTATGAAACTAAACATTGCTTATTTGGCAAATCAAGAGAATAAAAAGTAATATAACATTACCTATACACTGGTTTCGCAAAATTGCATGCAAATGCATCAAATAAGAGAAATATATGTCTTCTGCTTATGATATCACCTGAGCCTTTGTATGCAAATGACACAAATCACACATTTTCTGTTGAAAATGAGTTGATTTGTTTATCAAGTCACAGGTGTTGTCATAAGCAGGAGACACCATATATTAATTTTATTTTGTGCATTTGCATGTTATTTTGATAAAACTATTTATAAATAATTTTTCATATTTATTATAAGCAGTGTTTAGGTTGACAGTGGGATCTATTTACTAAAAGGTGAGTAGCAGGTGAGATGAAGTGAGCAGAGGTGAGATGAACATTTCTTCTCACCAGTTTAGCTATATATTGTTCATGGACTATCTAGGTGAGTTTGCTTAATGGGGGAAACTCATCAGATTTTTACCTACAAAATGTGAAGTTAAAATGGTGAGATGAAATGTTCTTCTCACTTCAACTCTCCTGCAACTCACCTTTTAGTGAATTTACCCCATAGTCCCTCTAAATGGGTTTATTATTTGATCAGTGATAGAAACAAACTAGGTGAAGGCTCACTAGCCTGAAGTGCTAGACATATAGATGGCAACACTTTTGTTGCATAGTCTGTTTAAAGGAGATGTTCCATATTAAACATCATTCCATTTTCTCAAGATCTTACATCGTAAGCTGATTTTTCTTACACAAGTTTAATAGGACAGCTTTTAAGTTACCAGTGTAGTTTCCAAATGGTATGCTCTTGCTTCCTTCAACTTTGTTTCACAGATCTTGCCACCTACTTTGGTGTCCTTGTAGGGACCTTTGCTTATTCCTGGATAGAAGATTGATAATTTCTATTAATATATTTATATTGCAAGGTGTCAGTAAATTACTTTCTCGTATAGGCTAAGAGAGTTAGACTCTTCCTAATGGTGTTCATGTTGTAAATTGTTGTATTTAAGTGCCGGCAAGTGGCTTGACTGTGACTTAAAGGAACTCTTTTACCCAAATGTTGTTTATTCTATGAATGCAGAGAATAAAAATAATTAAAAAGAATATATATATATATATATATATATATATATATATATATATATATACATACATATAGTTTAAGCAGAATTGTAAGCAAATTTAAAAAAGAGGTTTTCTTTATATGTGTTTTTGATATCCAGTTTTTGAAGTCAGCTATGACTTGATATGCAAGTTAAAGGCTGCCCTACTCCACTATACCTCTGTCCTGCTTTTTGTGACAGAGGCCTGGCTGAATAGAGGGATTCAAGACTACGATCCTGTGGTCATGATTTTATTCTCCAGTGTCTCAGACACCGAATAATGCATTATGTGCAGACTCGTGTACATGCACAGTGATGCTGTCAGTTTGAGTGAGAGCACTCCTGTGCATGTGACGTAGCACTGAAACTCCACTGCCAAAAGTTTGCACCCCCATAATTACACTTCTATTCTATTCAGCAAGCTCTGGTTGCAAATATAAGCACATACAAAATGTCAACAATTGTAAATGATTGTACTGTAAAAGCATCTTAAAATAACATTCAGAAATGAATTTTGAAACTGGCTGCCAAAAATTTGGATTGGAATTGGCAAGTCTCAATATATTTAGTTGTTTTCTTTATTGCACTATTGTTTCTTTATTCAGTCTGCAGGCATGTAGTTTAATAAACCCATTTAAACTTGACTTCTAGATGCTCTGTGAGCAAAGCCACAATTTTCTCCTATGTTTTTAACCTTTTGCTGAATTATCAGTGCCCGTTACAAGTATTGGCCAATATGGTCAAAAAGTGTGCATGCCTCATGTTAACAACAACTTTTGACTGGTGCCAAAGTCTAAAACTTTTGGGAATAAACATTAATCCATTTGGGATTCTTCAATGGCAACAGCTGAACCTTTAGAGGATTGTGGCAGTTTCTTTATTTTGCATGGTGCTTTGCCATGCATATGATGCTGTTTAAATGCTTAGCTAATTGTCAATATTTTGTCTTTTTTGTAGAAAAGAATAGAAATGAATGTATAATTATAGCAAGATTGTTCATTCAACAGAATACACACCAGATGGAATATATCACTAACGAACATGACTGGAGTTGTGTTTGCTCTGAAAAAAATTCATACTAATATGGCACAATGTATCATCACTCGTACACTTGTGACTGAAAACACATGGTGTTATTAAATTCAATAATTAAGGATGAAGATTTATGAAGATCCCAGAACACCAGAAATGCAGCACAAAGCAGTTGGCTGCATTCTACCTCCATCTCCCTTTCTCTAATAAGAAGGAAAGTAGCTGATCACCCTGAATGGCTGGAAGGATAGGACTCCCTGCCTTAAATAATATTAGATCCTGAACCCTATGTAATCTGTTGAATATGCTGAAAGATGTTTAAATAAATTAGGTCCTGGTGTTCATTAATGTTTAAGTCTACACAGGCAGGAAAGGTCATCTGTAAACCTGTGTGTCACCTAAAGAACATACCAACCTAGAAGTGGTGTCCCGAGGGGGGGGGGGGGGGCGGACCGCACCGGGTGACACCTCCAACGGGGGTGACACCCGTGCTGCCCGCACCCCCCCGCATCGCGCTGCTTAACTTTTTTTTTCTTTTTTCTGGCAGGACGCGGCCGCCGGAAAAAAGAAGAAAAAAAAAATCACCGCAACCGGATGTGACGTAACGTCACATCCGGTGACTGTGTTTCCCTCCTCCGTGCAGGAGGGAAGACTGCACGGAGGAGGCATCCGTCTGGGAGCACAGAGCAGCTTCGGTAAGTGATGGGGAAGGGGGGGAGGAGGGTGGCTTGAAACGAGCAGTTTATTACTGGGCTCTGACTGGCACTATATTACTGGACATCTGGCTGGCACTATATTACTGGGCATCTGGCTGGCACAATATTACTGGGCTCTGGCTGGCACTATATTACTGGGCTCTGGCTGGCACTATATTACTGGGCATCTGGCTGGCACTATATTACTGGGCTCTGGCTGGCACTATATTACTGGGCATCTGGCTGGCACTATATTACTGGGCATCTGGCTGGCACAATATTACTGGGCTCTGGCTGCTGCACTGCTGGCACTATATTACTGGGCATCTGGCTGGCACAATATTACTGGGCTCTGGCTGGCACTATATTACTGGGCATCTGGCTGGCACAATATTACTGGGCTCCGGCTGGCACAATATTACTGGACTCTGGCTGGCACTATATTACTGGGCTCTGGCTGGCACTATATTACTGGGCATCATCTGGCTGGCACAATATTACTGGGCTCTGGCTGGCACTATATTACTATATTACTGGGCATTTGGCTGGCACAATATTACTGGGCTCTGGCTGGCATTATATTACTGGGCATTTGGCTGGCACAATATTACTGGGCTCTGGCTGGCGCTATATTACTGGGCATCTGGCTGGCACAATATTACTGGGCTCTGACTGGCACAATATTACTGGGCTCTGGCTGGCACTATATTACTGGGCTCTGGCTGGCACTATATTACTGGGCTCTGACTGGCATAATATTCCTGGGCTCTGAGTGGCACTATATTACTGGGCATCTGGCTGGCACTATATTACTGGGTATCTGACTGGCACAATATTACTGGGCTCTGAGTGGCACTATATTACTGGGCATCTGGCTGGCACTATATTACTGGGCACCTGGCTGGCGCTATATTACTGGGCATCTGGCTGGCACTATATTACTGGGCTCTGAGTGGCACTATATTACTGTGCATCTGACTGGCACTATATTACTGGGCATCTGGCTGGCACAATATTACTGGGCTCTGGCTGGCACTATATTCCTGGGCATCTGGCTGGCACTTTATTACTGGGCTCTGGCTGGAACTATATTACTGGGCTCTGAGTGGCACTATATTATTGGCCATCTGGCTGGCACTATATTACTGGGCTCTGGCTGGCACTATATTACTGGGCTCTGAGTGGTACTATATTACTGGGCATCTGGCTGGCACTATATTACTGGGCTCTGGCTGGCACTATATTACTGGGCTCTGGCTGGCACTATATTACTGGGCTCTGGTTGGCACTATATTACTGGGCTCTGGCTGGCACTATATTACTGGGCTCTGAGTGGTACTATATTACTGGGCATCTGGCTGGCACTATATTACTGGGCATCTGGCTGGCACTATATTACTGGGCATCTGGATGGCACAATATTACTGGGCTCTGGCTGGCACTATATTACTGGGCTCTGGCTGGCACTATATTACTGGGCTCTGAGTGGCACTATATTACTGGGCATCTGGCTGGCACTATATTACTGGGCTCTGGCTGGCACTATATTACTGGGCTCTGAGTGGCACTATATTACTGGGCACCTGGCTGGCACTATATTACTGGGCTCTGGCTGGCACTATATTACTGGGCATCTGGCTGGCACTATATTACTGGGCTCTGGCTGGCACTATATTACTGGGCTCTGGCTGGCACTATATTACTGGGCATCTGGCTGGCACTATATTACTGGGCTCTGGTTGGCACTATATTACTGGGCTCTGGTTGGCCCTATATTACTGGGCTCTGAGTGGCACTATATTACTGGGCATCTGGCTGGCACTATATTACTGGGCTCTGGCTGGCACTATATTACTAGGCTCTGACTGGCATAATATTCTTGGTCTCTGACTGGCATAATATTCCTGGGCTCTGACTGGCACACTATTCCTGGTCTCTGACTGGCATAATATTCCTGGGCTCTGACTGGCATAATATTCCTGGGCTCTGACTGGCACACTATTCCTTGGCTTTGACTGGCATAATATTCCTGGGCTCTGACTGGCATAATATTCCTGGGCTCTGACTGGCATAATATTACTGGTATCTGACTGGCACAATATTCCTGGGCTCTGACTGGCACTATAATACTGGGCTCTGACTGGCATAATATTACTGGTATCTGACTGGCACAATATTACTGGTATCTTACTGGCACTATAGTACTGGTATCTGACTGGCACAATATTCCTGGGCTCTGACTGGCACAATAGTACTGGTATCTGACTGGCACAATATTCCTGGGCTCTGACTGGCACAATATTACTGGGTTCTGACTGGCACACTATTCCTGGGCTCTGACTGGCACTATATTCCTGGTATCTGACTGGCACAAAATTACTGGGCTCTGAGTGGCACAATATTTTTGGGCTCTGACTGGCACAATATTACTGGCATCTGACTGGCACAATATTACTGGGCTCTGAATGGCACAATATTTTTGGTATCTGACTGGCACACTATTACTGGGCTCTGAGTGGCACAATATTACTGGGCTCTGAGTGGGACAATACTACTGGGATCTGAATGGCACAATATTACTGGTATCTATGATTGTAAGATAGTCACCTCATGGGGCTCCTGTGTGTTGCATAATTAATGGCTGTCCCATGTGTGCATAATGATGGGGCATAGACAACTCATTATGCTTCTCCATCAACTCGGTATGGAACCGTTCATAGCTATGGTTGACACAGCAATTCAAGTACTTATCTGGCGCCCCTAGTCAGGGTCAGGTTCCAATTTAAAGGTGTCTCTCCTGGCTTGCCTCACCTGCGGCACTGTGGTCTTGGTATCCACGGGTGAGTAGATAGGTGCAGCATCAGTGACCCTAGTAAAGAGGGAGAGGTCCAATCCGAGAGGCACACCTCAATGATTTTTAGGCCTTTGCAGAAGTCCGCAGCATAAGATGGGCTTGTGAGTGTATGCGCCATACCTTCACGGCGGACAGGTAGGCTCAAGTGGTAGCCCAGGGTATACAGAATGTTTGCCTTGCATAAAAAGTCTGTGAGGGGTTTGAGCAATGAGGGTGTTTGGAGGGTGAGCCACCTATTTCCGGTAAAATGATTAATGCTGCCCCGTCATAGTTGAGTGTACGGTTCTTCTGCGCTGCGGTTAGGACAAGTTCTTTCTGTCTTTTGGTTAAAAACTAGGATCAAGGTTAGTCTTGGGACTATGTAGTATTGTGTGTTGGACTGTCATGAATTATTGTATGTTACTGTGTTTTTATCTCTTATTAAATATCTGTTAAAGTAGACGGACTCATTTATATATTTTTTTTAATTGGTCACTCCTCTTGTTTGCATTCATAACATGCCAGGATCCATTATGTGTTCGAAACCACTTCACCGCAGTGCCCGTACATGTAAGGGCTCCCCATGCAATGCACTGGTGACAATTCCAGTACGTGTATGGGCTGTGTTTAAAATGGCGCAGGCACTGTGTTTTTGCTGCAGTTAGACTATTATCTGGGAAGGCAAATACAATGGTAGCCGGGACCGCCTATGTGTGGTTTAATGTGACAGGTCAGTGACAATCATTACTGTCCAGTCAACCATGCCCCTTTTCCAACTGCAAATCAGGTGCAGGATGTTATATAATGCCTCTGAAAAACCTGAAATTCAAAGAAAAGAGGTCTTAGCCTTCAATAACTGTGACAGGCTGTCTCTGCCTGCAGTGAGGATTTTTTATCTATATTTAGTCTGCCTTTATGGTGCACACCTATGTAGAACTTTGAAATGTTAAAGAACATTTTTTGCTAATATTTCGACCATTTTACTGTATTTTTCAATCTAAATTCAAATATAAAGATCTGCTATTGGCCAAAATGCATATGTTTTTTAGGGGGAGCAATTTACACGGGGTACAGCTCAATTTTGTTATTTAAGTTGCCAGTTTTTCTTTTCCACTATTACATGTTATACTTTAATTGTAATATGTTATTCTAATGTTTCAGCACTGTCACTTTAAATGTTTGGGGATTGTGGGATATAAATAAAGTGGATATCCATTTTTTAACATCATACCTATGATTAAGCGCCTCGTTATGGCGTGAAACTGATACGTTTAGCTGTTACAGGGGATGCACACTGGTGGTTTGCCTCTGTGAGTAAATAAATCTATTTTTGCACCTTTGCCTGTTGTCGTTGCTATTATTTGGGAGATTGTGAGCCATTTACCGTCTGCTCTTTCTGCCATTTTTTCCCTGCTAGCACAGCGTCTACTCTATATCACTTTGCAACTTCTATTCTATCGGAGAAAAATTATGTATCTATTGACATTACTTTATGTACATACAAATGTGGTGTCTTGTTATATTTAGAAACAACATGACATTAGTAGAGTTGAGCGGACACCTGGATGTTCTGGTTCGGCGGGTTCGGCCTAACTTCGGAAAAAAGTCCGGGTTCAGGATCGAACTTGACCCCGAACTTGACCCCGAAAACTATTGAAGTCAATGGGGACCCAAAATTTTGGCCACTAAAATGCCTCTAAAAAAGGGCTAGAGGGCTGCAAAAGGAAGTAAAATGGGGGTAAGAGTAGGACAAGTGCCCTGCAAACAAATATGGATAGGGAAATAACTTCAAATAACATAAAATACATACAAATTCAAAATACAGCTGAGCCATAAAATAGCACTAGATGGAATCTTTGATTTTAGTTTTGGAAGAACATAAATCTACATCTAAAGCATGGCTGCCAGGAGGATCAACAGAATTATCCATTTGAGAGAGGGTTGGAGTGCAGGGTATTCTCTTTCAGTTTATACTAAGTGACCCATAGGTTGAGGAGGCGGTGACCGTGGCGGTGTAGGTGGAAGCGGCGCTGGAGGAGGAGGATTAGGAGGTAGCCAGAATTTCTCTGCGCTGTAAGCACAGTATTGGACTGTTCTATTTGACTCTCAGATATGAAGTGCACCGCAAGACGCAAATGTACTATTTACCACCCAAAACTATCAGAATTTTTCAAAGTGCGCTGTAAGCACAGTATTTGACGGTTCTATTTGACTCTCAGATATGAAGTGCACCCCAAGACGCAAATGTACTATTTACCACCCAAAACTATTAGAATTTTTCAAAGTGCGCTGTAAGCACAGTATTTGACGGTTCTATTTGACTCTCAGATGTAATACATGTAATGCTATTGCTATTCTATAAACCGAAATAGAGTCCCCATTCATACGAATTGGTCAATTGACCTATTCGTATGAATGGGGACTCTATTTCGGTTTATAGAAAGCCAATAGCATTACATGTATTCCATAAACCGAAAGTCTATAATCCGAAAGACATTCGGTTTATAGACTTTTGGTTTATAGAATAGCAATAGCATTACATGTATTCCATAAAAAATGTCTTTCGGTTTATAAACTTTCGGTTTATGGAATACATGTAATACTATTGGCTTTCTATAAACCGAAATAGAGTCCCCATTCATAAGAAATTCTTATGAATGGGGACTCTATTTCGGTTTATAGAAAGCCAATAGCATTACATACAATGTAATCGCCGAACTCCAACACGAACATAGAGTGGAATGTCCGTGTTCAGGTCCGGGGTCCAAAAACCGTAACATTCGGTACGAACCCGAACAGTGTGGTTCTGGTTCGCTCAACACTAGACATTAGGCAAAATATACTCTGTATGAAATATATCTGTCTTCTAATGCCGGTATTCTGTTCTTTAGGAAATTATAACTTGAGAATAACATAAATGTATGATATACGGTTGTACACTTGTACTGAATAAAAAATAGACATGTGCATTTGTTTTCGGACGAATGCATTTTCGTCCGAAAATAGAATTTTCGTCCATTCGTCCGAAAAACGAATAGCGAAAATGCTATGCTTACGAAAGCCGAATGAACGAATGGTTAATAAACGAAAATCATTCGTTCATTCGTCCATTCGTAGTACTATTGGCATTCTATAAGCCGAAATAGAGTCAGTTTATAGAATACAATAGCATAGTACACTACATTCCATAAACCGACATAATAAACGACTTTCGGTTTATGGAATGCATGTAAGTCTATTGGCATTCTATAAACCGACTCTATTTCGGTTTATAATACTATAGCACGAATGGACGAATGATTTTCGTTTATATTAAACTATTTGTTCATTCGTTCAACTTCTTAGCTTTCTATAAACCGAAACAGAGTTCCCATTCATAAATTTTTATGAATGGGAACTCTAGTTCGGTTTATAGAAAGCCCATTGTATTACATGTAATCCATAAGCCGAAAGTCTATAAACCGAACGTTCGGATTATAGAATAGCAATAGGATTCTATGTATTCCATAAGCCGAAAGTCTATAAACCGAACGTTCGGTTTATAGACTTTCGGCATTTGTAATGCATGTAATAGTACTATTGGCTTTCACTACACAGAGACAGAGTCTCCATTCATAAATTTATGAATCGAGACTCTGTCTCTGTGTAGTGAAAGCCAATAGTACTATTACATGCATTACAAATGCCGAAGTCTATAAACCGAACGTTTGGTTTATAGACTTTCGGCTTATGGAATACATAGAATCCTATTGCTATTCTATAAACCGAACGTTCGGTTTATAGAGTAGCAATAGGATTACATGTATTCCATAAGCCGAAAGTCTATAAACCGAACGTTCGGTTTATAGACTTTCGGCTTGTAGAAAACGAACAGTAGTAGTGCCTTTCTATGAACCCATTCATAATTCTTATGAATGGGTTCATAGAAAGGCACTACTGCTGTTCGTTTTCTATAAGCCGAAAGTCTATAAACCGAAGGTCGTTCGGTTTATAGATTTTCGGTTTATAGAATACATAGAATTACATTTAATTCTATGTATTCTATAAACCGAAAATCTATAAACCGAGCGACCTTCAGTTTATAGACTTTCAGCTTATAGAAAACATGTAGTACTATTGCGTTTCTATGAACCGAACGAGAGCCGCATTTATAAGAATTTCTTATGAATGGGGCTCTCGTTCGGTTTTTAGAAAGCCAATAGTATTACACGTATTCTATAAAACTAAACGAATAAAATGAAACGAAACGAAAATAATGAACGAATTTCGTCCGAAACGAATGTAGTAATGAACGAAATTTGTTTTAGACTAAATAAATAACATTTTCTTCCGAATGGACGAAAACGAAACGAAAATTTTAGTTTTGCACATGTCTAATAAAAAACATAAATAGAATTCCTGTTTAGGCAATCAAAAAAATTAAAGCAAATGTGCTTAGTGTACACCGTATGCTAAATATTTGTTATGAACAAACAATATTGCTTGTTGGAAATGACTGCATGATTTGTTTGCTGATTCCAGCATTTTTAAGTACATTTTTATGTTAAAAAAGAATAAATAAACATGAATACATAAAAAAAGAGAATATAATTGATGAAAACACTTCAAAAGTTGAGAATTGTAAAAATATTAAAATTGACCCCCACTAAAGCAGGGACTTTAGTATGCAGTAATCTCTTACATGACTCAATGGGGTCTATTAACTAAAATTCGAGAATAGTGAGAGGAGGAGGAGGATCTTGACCTTCCAGATGACCATGCCAAAATCCATCTCAATCTCCTATCTCAAACTACCTTCAGTTAAAAGCAATAAAAATTACTATTCAATTGATCGTAAGGGAGTTCGGTTTGTGACGTCCAACCTCCCTGCTGCTACTGGCCTCCTTTACAGTTGCATTAAAAAGAATAAAAACAAAATTGTCAAAACCAGTTCCCGGGGGCTAAGGCATTTGCCCCCTATAATTAAAATGCTGTAGGCAGTTGCCAATGAACAGGGTTGGGATTTGGTAGCAGGGATTTTTAAGAAATAGGTGAATTTATTTTATGATGGCCCATTTCCCTGGGCTAAAGATGAGGAGTGATGACATCACTGATAATTTGGGGATATACATTTATTCCACAAATATTTTATTTACAGAGCACTCTTTGTGTTCCATGGCAGTGGGCAGTGTCATCCCCATAGCACTCAAAGAGTTTTTCTTTCCTATGTAGGCCTTTGTTGAGCATCGCCCCACGCCTACCTGGGTATAAGAGGTAGGTAGGATTAATCTTATTTGATTTATTAATAATTTATGTCACACAAGGACTTTTAACAAGCCTGCTTGCCCTGGTTCCCCATATTTATAACTGGTGCCAGGAGCATTACAGCTCTAGGCACATTTTAAAATTAGTCAGGGGACAGAGCTACATGCACTGGCCCCTCATATGTGTAAGGTGTGCCCGGAGAAGGAGTTTTAAACTAAATCGATAGTTGGACTTAGCTTGAAAAGCATGTTTTTCCTTTTCCCAATGAAATGAAATGGGAGTGAGCATCATCTCAATATTTGCTAAATAGCTAGTGAATACCATTTAGCAAGGTTGAGATGAGGCATCTCAGGAGAGGGGAGAGTCTGTACAAAGTTGAAGGTCAAAATTTGTGCTAATCTTAACCTTCAATCTCCAAATTTTGTGAATAGACTCCAATTTGTCTCAATAAGCCACTGTGGGCTACTCAGTGATCGGTATGAGTTCTCAGGCTCCTTCATAGTAATTGACTAAAAAAATAACCATTATACGAGCTCCAAGGTGCACCATTTTTCCACTTTTCAAACCAACACAGTCCCACTTTAGACAAATACACTACAGGGTCGCCTCAATATACACCGATTAGTCTCACATTGGATTCAGGCTGGGCACTTTAGCAGAATTTAACAGATCCCCAAAATGCAGCTATTAAATATCCATGAATTTTGATCCAAATTGGCAGTTTGGGCCATTTGGAGACTGACACATCTGAGATGTTTGGATCAGAACATTTTGCCAATGAAATATGCACCACACAAGTCACCCCCAAACACACCGCGAATTTGGGTAACATAGGCAGAGTTCCCCTTTTTTCAATTTTCCAGATTTAGGTGGAGAATTTAATAGAAAATTGTAGAAGCATTAAAGTCAACATTTTGAACTAATAAAGATGCATATGTAATTAAAATACATTTATTTTTTACATTTTTATAAAAAAAAATATTTGATATTATTTTGTGTTTAATTACTTTATTTTTATGTACTTAATTAATGGTTTTTTTTTTTATTATTGATTTTTATTTTATTACACTTCGGGCCATGTCGGGGGACTTAAATTATTTTTGCTATAGCCGAAGTCTTCGCACTGAATTCCATGTGAGTGCTTTGGCTATATTCATAATAGCCAAGGTCCTCCAAAAATGTCCCTAAAAAGAGCCGGTATATGGTGAGTGATGAGGCTAGTACTTTGTTTTGGTGCATTTCGGCTTATTTCGTGGTCAGGAGATATCAATGGGGAATCATGGTGGTTTACCATTTCAGCTTCAACTTTATTTGAATTTTAGAAACATGATTTTGACTCAAAACTATTTGCTCTGTGTGCTATTTCATTTAGGCCCTATTCCAACAGAGCTGTAGCTAGCTCTTTCTGCTCTTAATGTAAGAATAGAACATTTCAATCCCCTCCAGTATAATTTCATAGTTGTTATTTTGCATAAAAAAGAAGGTACAGAAATAACATGAAAATATAATATTAAATTAATAGATCCTTCAGTAAATAGCTGGGCAGACAATAGGGGTGGTACTGTATAGCTCACATTAGTATATAATAAGCTAGACACAAATTGTGGAATTGTGAAGCTCCCCTCATCATGAAGTTATCCAGATATTAATAGCAGTGAAACATAGCTCCCATCAGTATATTGTTAGAAAGACATAGAAATAAACCCCAAATCATGTGAGCAACCCCAAGAAGGTATGCACCTGGGAGGTTGGTTTTGTATTGGATTTTTAATTAAAACTTATTATGGGACTCTTTTGGCTGGCTGGGTTTCATAGGACCTGGTTTGCACAGCCCACATCTTCACTGAATGACTATAATTCGCATGAGCCTCATCCAGACATAGAACTCACCAGATGTTGGTTTTCAGGGTTGCATGCTAGCATCTAAAATATTATTACACCTGCATCACTCGCTAATTTAAACCTTATTAAATCCCACTAAAAGGTTAAAACAAATCCTTAGTTTTGTGGTGCTTCAGATCTAACAAAGTGTAAAACTCACCAGGTATAAAAGGAACACCTGTATAGAGATCTGATAAAGTGGCACTCAAACAATATAGGTATGTGAAATATATAGAAACATGTATTATAAATAATGAATAATCAATCAATCAACAGGTGAACATGCAATAATCATATATAAATAACACATAAAAACACAGAATGCACACATAGAGACTATATCGATAGAGAAAAAGTGAGCTCACAGGTTGGCTGGTAGTGCTGGGATTAAACAGAGCACAACACATATATCAGCCAAAAAACCTGCTTAATCAGCACAACAATGGATGTACCAATAACTCCAATGTAAATGGATAATAAAAACTCCCTAAAAAATTATAGCATGGAGCAGAAAACAGAAATACAAATATATAGCTCAACAATAACTAAGATCAGGCTTAGCTATGGAGGGATATAGCTGTATAAGTAGAATCAGCTGATAGGCAGAGCCAGCAAAGTTAGTTCCATATGTGGTGTAGGCAAATAGGATAAAAGCTGTAAAAGTATAGATGAGTAGGGGTGAGTAGGTAGCTGAGTTAGGACCTTAGCGCACAAACCATAGTATTATAATGAGAGCAGTAGGACCATATAATCAGCAAGCATGTGAAGACAAAGGACTCAATTGTCACGGTATATGCAGTTCAGTCCATTTAAATGCCTCTGTTCACCGCTTGTGGCCAATGTAAACTAAAATATAATATGTCTCCTTCTAGGGTAGATCCGAGTGCAGTAGAGCACGTTAATAATGAAATTATGCACTGCATAAGATGGAAACATAAAATAGTTTCTCCTTAGGCATACATGCGTGCAAATATAAAAAAACAATGATCGTTTCACCAAAAACGTGGCTTCTTCCAGAAGAAGACGTGTATAAGTGGTGTGTATAAGTACTATCTGACAAAATTACAATGCATAAATTATTCATGGAAAAAATACAAATGTATGGCTTATGTGTAGATATGCTCAGACCGTAGAGGCCACATGATACCCTTGGTATATATGTTAACTATTAAACACATTCAGAATATTCAAGAACTAACATAGTACAGGCATACACTACATACCTGTCACTAAAAGTAACCTAATATGTTAGTCAGCACAGTCTCTAATATGCACATTCAATCTCACGTAGTTCATATAATAGCAGTATATTACTGTGAAGGAAATCCCTGGTACCCAAGCTATGTACCTCCATCAAAGCTCTGCTTCCTTGCTATTAATAACCACCTCAAGCCACCAGACAAAACCAGTAGTAAGTAGATTCAAACAGGAACTCCAGGAATCCTCAGCCATTTACTCCAAGTACCAGACAACTCCAGTATAGGATTAGAACAGGAATGCCCATTTATTTGTGAAACAGCACATATATTTATACAGACAAATATGACATCAACTACGGGGGAGGCACAGATGAAACGAATTACAATATGGTAACCCTCAAACAACAGAGACTCATTTAAAATAGTTAATTTTAAACAGTAGGATATAATATAATTTTACATCACCCCTTTAAATAGAGTAAGGGCATACAATGGGGAAAACCTGCCTTACTACTTTCAGGATACAATGGTGTCAATTTGAGATTTGTACACTCAATTAAAGTAACTTAATAATTAAAGGACATCATTTTACAAAAGGACACTGAATGACTTACATAAAAACAATGGGGAATATGAAATAATGACAAGAGTACATTTAACACATATTACACATAACATATTACAAAAGTAACATAATAACATTTCTTAACACCTTCTGAGAGACACAATCGGACAATGCTTGGCTGACATCCAAAGTGAGAAAGTCCTGGGGGGCATGGAAACTTCCATGACAATTACAATCTCTGGATGCCTTGTTCTTATTTCATACAGTAGGGGGCATCTTATCCTGTCATTCTGATAAGCAAGTAGTGATGTTGAAGATAGACAGTAATTTATTACTGCTTGAATGTGAATACATAATAATCACAAACAAGTGAGATGAGAAATGGAAAACTATAACACTGGGATTTAAGTTAAACATGGGCTAAACCCTATAGATAAACTGTTAATGAGACAAAAGAAACACCTCTGTCAGATTAAAAGGGATTTTGAATGATGTTCCTAAAGAGCCCTGTACAGACAAGATCACCATCTATTCTGGAAGTCAAACAAACTTCCAGGCTGAGGCTGTCATATTGTGAGTTGCTGCTCTGTGACCTGAGAGCACTGACTGGTGTGATTCAAATGGCGGATTTATTGAGGCAGATGTGGATGTTTGCCTCAATAAAAGAAAATAATTTGGTCTAGTCCCTCTTTAACATATCTTGTGGTGTGGAGTGGAATTTTGACTGCGTAATCACAATTATGGTGGCAAGCGGGCAACTTTTATACCAATTAAGCACAAACTGGACAAATTTATATCTATCTAGTGTGCCAGGGAATTTTACATTTGCCTGTATCCTGCTACTGCTAGCAATAATAATAAATGAACATAGCAACTTCTTTCTGGAAATTCTTCAGCTTAACTATCAAAATGGTCACTTTCCATTTTGTGTACTTCAAATGCCAAGCTGACACCTTTTAAACGGGACTCAGAATTCTAAAATCTGGAAAATCACATTGAGAATTTTGGCAAGAGTGCAATTTTATCTTGAGCAAGAAACTAATTACATGCACATTGCTTGAATAGATGTATTTAATAAGTGTTCTAAGACTCCAAAGCTAATTTAATTAGCATGTACCTTACTGCACATATACAAGAAGGTGAAATCTATTCATTTTAAGTGTGGAAAACACTGGTCTTATCCCAGGTTCTAAACCACGACTGAAAATGCAGTTTTACTGTAATAGTACTCATTTTATACATACAAAAATACAAACATCAAATTATCATAAAATTACCTAACTATTTAATATTTAAAACAACATATCTTTTTGACTGTAAATTGGGAGCTTGATTGTACGTTCCTAAAGTAATGCTGTAAGTAAACAAATCAAACTTTAGTTTAAATTTGGTTAGTATTTCTGAAACCTATTTTGAGTGTAATTAAAGCAAGCAAATATGCTATTTGGGCAATAGTAGAGAGAAAGATCATGCCAAAGTGTAGATGATAATTAAACTAAATGTTTGAAATGAAGAGCATTTTTCAATTTTTAAACAATGGTTTCTTAAATCCAACAGTTCAGACTCAAGCTGAAACATTAGTAATTGGACATTCTAAACTCAAAATGTAGTGGACATCTTTGGTCTGCCTGTATTAATAAACACATTTAAGGCACTTCTTAAAAATATGACATGATAGATGTTCTCTGGGATGACATGTGGAACAATCTTTTAAATAATCTGCATATATTTTCCATTGTTTATATTCTGCAGATTTAGAATTAGTGCTGGGGACCAGTGCAGTAACCAGAGATACAGTTGCCAGGGGCAGTAAAAATGTATATTCTTCTTTTATTATTACAATAGTACAAAACATACAAATATATACTCCAATATCAATTCAAAAATAACTTTCCAGCAGTGTCATCCCGTAACATTAGTTTCGTAATTCAGCTATATACAACAACAAAATATACATATACACGTATCTAAAAACAATCATATGACCTCCAAGAGGGGAAATCTTGTCCACAGGGCACACAGTTGAATCCTTAACTAAGGTAGACAAGACTTCCATTTCTCATCTGATAGGCCGTTTGTATTTCTAACTCTTCGAGCCTCCTATTCCATCTTAAGTTGATAACAAAGCTAATTTTTCAGCTGCTGTCAGGTAATGGTTCTGATGTTGTTTCTGTGATCTTGCTATCAAAACCTTAGTCACCAGCAACATATGAGTTATCATAATCCTTGGTTTATGGTTCAAAATTGGTCAATCATCATTTGAGGAGAAGATGTTAGTTTCATTTGATTAACATTTTTCAGAAAATTGAATAGCATCTTCCAAAACCACCTTGGCTTTCCTATAATCTCACCACATGTGCAGATAACTCCCCTCTCCATCTCTACAGTTCCCCCATAATCTGGAATTCGGGTGATAAATATTTGAGTCTCATAGGGTAAAGGTGTCACTTATTTAGTACTTTATAATGGCTCTCTTCTAGGTTTCCTCTTCTAGGAAAACATGTATTTTAAAGTACCGTATGTATTAAAAAAATATATATAAACGTACATGAATAGGGGATCAACAATTTACAATAGTATGTATTTCCCTTAACCTTCCCTCCCCTTTCCCACCTCCCACAGACATGACATACTGTTTACAAATTGTACAATTCTTCTTGAAAAAAAAAAATGTGTGGGTGTTTTTTACATTTTAAAGTTGAGGAGGAGTGCCAAAAATAGGATCCTCCCTGGGTGCTAAATGCTTTAGGGATGCCCCTGACAGTATCAGTCTCATTGGCTTTCTATAAACCGAAATAGAGTCCCTATTTCGGTTTATAGAAAGCCAATAGCATTACATGTATTCCATAAGCCGAAAGTCTATTAAGCGAACAACATTCGGTTTATAGACTTTCGGTTTATAGAATACATGTAATGCTATTGCTATTCTATAAAACGAAAGTCTATAAACCGAATGTCGTTCGGTTTATAGACTTTCGGCTTATGGAATACATGTAATACTATTGGCTTTCTATAAACGGAAATAGAGTCCCCATTCATAAGAATTTCTTATGACTTGGGACTCTGTTTCGGTTTATAGAAAGCCAATAGCATTCCATACAATGTAAACGCCGAACCCCATACTCCAACACGGACATACAGTGAAATGTCCGTGTTCGGGTCCGGGGTCCAAAAACCGTAAAGTTCGGTACTAACCCGAATAGTGCGGTTCGGGTTCACTCAACACTAGCAGGGAAGACTGTTTGGGTTCCTAGAGTGGAAGAGAGAGAGACAGTTTTGGGGTCTAGGTTGGTGGAAAGAGGTTGTTTGGGAGGCATAGGATGGCAGGGATTAGCCTATATTTTTGGTGATAGCGCATGAAGGCTTCTTCCATCACCAACAATACAGGCTGATCTCCCTCAGAAAAATATGCCTTTGCCCTCCTCAGCAGCATTGAACCCTCACCATCTCACCAAGAACTTTGTCTGATCCAAGAGTATGAATCCAGCTTCACCTTATTCACAGCAAAGTAAGGGGAGTTCTATAGCTGTGGTGGACTACATTTCCCATGATGGTCAGTTTTTCCTAATCTAACTGAGCATGGTACATGCAGTCTGCAACATTCGCAGTGATAGAGATGACTTTTGGCACTAATGGTCTTTTGAAATGTAATCCCCATATAGCTGGCTGATGTAACGAACAGGGTCCAGGTGGCAAAGGACTGTGAGAGCCCAAGTTTAGGAGTTACAATGCTGGATCTGGAGACACAGGGCCTGGTGCAAGGTAACTTAACTTCAGTCTCCAGGTTATTTCAGCCACATCCAAGTCCCTGTGTAAGTATCCAGGTGGAAAAGACAGGAGCAATCAGAGAAAAGCTAGTAGACACCCTGGAATGAGGTTGTGGAATAATCTAGAACAGGATGCTGTAGACCAAAGCAGAGAGACAGACCAAGCATTGCAAAGGAAATATGGACAGAGCAGAAACAGAGACAGAAACATAAATATAGAGTATGGTACTACATGATAGACTAATGAGATAGAATTAAACAGATACAAATAGGAGAAAACATAAGACATAACTATAGCACCAAGCAGACATACGTCAGTACATATATAACTCAGAAATAACATACAGAGAGAGGGTATGGACTAAGGAACACAAGGGATCATACAACAAACAAACACAGATACATGGACTAGCCTAGAACTCAGATATATAATTAGTATAGTTTATAAAATTAGTAGGGGTTTAGTTACACAAATTGGCAAAATAAATATAAGCGTACCAACCACATCAAGGTGCCCCACAATCTAGAAAGTCCGAACACTATATGAACTAAATAATAAACTATCAAATAAAAAACAGAATCTAAAGACTTACACCACACAGACACAAAGAACATTTATAGCAAACATGAATACTGAAGAATACAGGACTGCACAGAAAAACAGATTAAAAGAAACTACAAGGATGTGCTTGCACATTTAAATACAATGAAAACCCGGAATGGGACAACAGATAAATTAACAGATACCAAAGAAGCAGAGAACAATGTGACAGTTCGAAAATAGCAGGGTATATCTATGAAAGAGTACTACTATAATGGAACTCTTTGACAGGGCTGAACCTATGACAAAGCACGACTCCATGACAGGACAGGATTTTATTAGACAGGTGCCGGTCTGTGGTTAGACTTGGCAGGTACCGATCTATAGCAAGATTTGGGTGCCAGATTTTAGCCGGACTTAGGCAAGTGGCAGTCTTATGGCTAGGTTTAGGTAGGTGCAAGACAGTAGTTAAGACGGCAGGTGCCGTTCTGGGGCCATCTAGAAAAGATTCCACACTGTGGCCAAACTAGTAAGAGTGGTACGAACAGAAATACAAAGAAGGAAACAGGAATGAGCATAAATAATAAATGTAACATCAATTTCAAGAAAGGAACCTGAAATTGGATACAAACTGGACACGGGATAATCCTGTATATGGGATGAAGCATGACCGATGAGCATTATCAGATCTGTATTCCCCAATAACTGTAAAACCACAAGTCAGCCAGAGAACGTTTGCATGTAGCATTTCATATAATGTGGGAAACAGTTTCTGCTCAGCTAAACATTTGACTGTCTGAGCATAATTGGGAATATCCATTCAATATATCCTTCAGGATATCCACAGTGCTTTACAAGAACAGGTGATACGTGTACCAGTGGCGTCCCGAGGGGGGTGCGGGGGATGCGGACAGAACCGGGTGACACCCCCTTAAGGAGTGACACCCGTGGTGCTGGCATCCCCCCACATTGCATCTTGCTGCTGAACTTCTTTTATTTTCTGGCAGCGGCATCCACTGGATTCAGCCACTGGAAAAAAAGAAAAAAAATCACTGCGACCGGATGTGATGTTACGGAGGAGACAGTAGGAGGAGCAGTAGCCACGCAGTAAGTACTGGGAAAGGGCAAGGAGGGTGGAATAACAAGCATAGTAACTTCAAATTATTAATAGAAAACATAATACTGCCATCCTAATGGGTAAATTAGCTGGAGCATCTGAATGGCACAATAATACTGCCATCATAATGGCTCCATATTACTTCCATCTTAATGGTGCAATAATACTGGAATCTGAATTGCACAATATTACTGGCATCTGAATGGAACAATATTACTGGCATCTTAATGGTGCAATAACACTGGCATCTTAATGGCACAATATTACTGGCATCTTGATGGGCAAATTGGCTGGGGCATCTAAATGGCACAATTTAATAGCATCTTAATGGCACAATAATTGTGGCATCTTAATGGTACAATAATACTGGCATCTTAATGGGAAAATCGGCTGGGGAATCTTATTGGCACAATATTACCAGAATCTGAATGGCACACAATTTCTGGCACCTTAATGGCACAATAATGCTGGCATCTGAATGGCACAATATTACTGCATCTGAATGGCAAAATATTACTGGCACATGAATGGCACAATAATACTAGCATCTTAATGGCACACTAGTATTGGCATCTGAATGGCACACTAGTATTGGCATCTGAATGGCACAATATTACTGGTATCTGAATGGAACAATAATACTGGCATTTTAATGGCACAATAATACTGGCATCTGAATGGCACAATAGTTTTTGCATCTAAATGGCACAATATTACTGGCATCTCTATGGCTCAATAATAGTGGCATTTGAATGGCACAATAATACTGGTATCTGAATGGCACAAAATTACTGGTATTTGAATGGCACAATAATACTGGCATCTTAATGGGAAAATTGGCTGAGACATTTGAATGGCACCATATTACTGGCATCATAATGGCTCCATATTACTTCTATCTTAATGGTGCAATAATACTGGAATCTGAATTGCACAATAATTATGGCATCTTAATGGCACAATAATACTGGCATCTTAATGGCACAATATTACTGGCATCTTGATGGGCAAATTGGCTGGGGCATCTTAATGGCACAATTTAATAGCATCTTAATGGCACAATAATTGTGGCATCTTAATGGTACAATAATACTGGCATCTTAATGGGAAAATCGGCTGGGGAATCTTATTGGCACAATATTACTGGAATCTGAATGGCACACAATTTCTGGCACCTTAATGGCACAATAATGCTGGCATCTGAATGGCACAATATTACTGCATCTGAATGGCAAAATATTACTGGCACTTGAATGGCACAATAATACTAGCATCTTAATGGCACACTAGTATTGGCATCTGAATGGCACACTAGTATTGGCATCTGAATGGCACAATATTACTGGTATCTGAATGGAACAATAATACTGGCATTTTAATGGCACAATAATACTGGCATCTGCATGGCACAATAGTTTTTGCATCTAAATGGCACAATATTACTGGCATCTGTATGGCACAATAATAGTGGCATTTGAATGGCACAATAATACTGGTATCTGAATGGCACAAAATTACTGGTATTTGAATGGCACAATAATACTGGCATCTTAATGGGAAAATTGGCTGAGACATTTGAATGGCACCATATTACTGGCATCTGAATGGCACTATAATTATGGCATCTTAATGGTGCAATAACACTGGAATTTTTAATGCACAAAATACTGGCATCTTAATGGCACAATATTGCTGGCATCTTGATGGACAAATTGGCTGGGGCATCTTCATGGCACAATTTTAATGGCATCTCAAGGGCACAATAATTATGGATTCTTAATGGTACAATAATACTGGCATCTTAATGGTCAAATTGGCTGGGGCATCTTAATGGCACAATATTACTGGCATTTGAATGGCACAATTAATTATGGATTCTTAAAGGTACAATAATACTGGCATCTTAATGGTCAAATTGGCTGGGGCATCTTAATGGCACAATATTACTGGCATCTGAATGGCACACTATTACTGGCATCTGAATGGCACAATAATACTGGCATCTTAATGGCACAATCTTACTGGCATCTGATTGGCACAATCTTACTGGCATTTTAATGGTGCAATAACACTGGCATCCGAATGCACAATAATACTGGCATCTGAATGGCACAATAATACTAGCATTTAAATGGTACAATATTTCTTTCATCTGAATAGCGAAATAATACTGGTATCTTAATGGCACAATATTAATTGCTTCTGAATGGCACAATATTACTGGCATATGAATGGCACAATAATACTGACATCTCAATGGCACAAAAGTATTGGCATCTGAAAGGCACAATATTACTGGCATTTGAATGGCACAATATTACTGGCATCGTAATGGGCAAATTGGCTGGGGCATCTGAATGGCACAATATTACTGACATTTGATTGGCACAATATTACCGGCATCTGAATGGCACAATAATACTGGCATCTGAATGTTGCAATAACACTGGCACCTTAATGGCACAATATTACTGGCATCTTAATGGCACAATAATTATGGATTCTTAATGGTACAATAATACTGGCATCTTAATGGTCAAATTGGCTGGGGCATCTTAATGGCACAATATTACTGGCATCTGAATGGCACAATAATACTGGTATTTTAATGGCACGGTATTACTGTATCTTAATGGTCAAATTGGCTGGGGCACTTGAATGGCACAATATTACTGGGATCTGAATGGCACAATAATTATGGCATCTTAATGGGGCAATTATACTGGCATCTGAATGGTGCAATAATACTGGCATCTGAATGGCACAATATTACTGGCATCTGAATGGCACAATATTACTGGCATCTTAATGGTGCAATAACACTGGCATCTTAATGGCACAATATTACTGGCATCTTGATAGGCAAATGTTCTGGGCCATCTTAATGGCACAATATAACTGGCATCTTAATGGCACAATAATTATGGATTCTTAATGGTACAATAATACAGGCATTTTAATGGGCAAATTGGCTGGGACATCTTAATGGCAGCCCATTACTGGCATCTGAATGGCACAATATTACTGGCATCTTAATGGTGCAATAACACTGGCATCTTAATGGCACAATATTACTGGCATCTTGATAGGCACATTTTCTGGGGCATCTTAATGGCACAATCTTACTGGCATCTGATTGGCACAATCTTACTGGCATTTTAATGGTGCAATAACACTGGCATCCGAATGCACAATAATACTGGCATCTGAATGGCACAATAATACTAGCATTTAAATGGTACAATATTTCTTTCATCTGAATAGCGAAATAATACTGGTATCTTAATGGCACAATATTAATTGCTTCTGAATGGCACAATATTACTGGCATATGAATGGCACAATAATACTGACATCTCAATGGCACAAAAGTATTGGCATCTGAATGGCACAATATTACTGGCATTTGAATGGCACAATATTACTGGCATCGTAATGGGCAAATTGGCTGGGGCATCTGAATGGCACAATATTACTGACATTTGATTGGCACAATATTACCGGCATCTGAATGGCACAATAATACTGGCATCTGAATGTTGCAATAACACTGGCACCTTAATGGCACAATATTACTGGCATCTTAATGGCACAATAATTATGGATTCTTAATGGTACAATAATACTGGCATCTTAATGGTCAAATTGGCTGGGGCATCTTAATGGCACAATATTACTGGCATCTGAATGGCACAATAATACTGGTATTTTAATGGCACGGTATTACTGTATCTTAATGGGCAAATTGGCTGGGGCACTTGAATGGCACAATATTACTGGGATCTGAATGGCACAATAATTATGGCATCTTAATGGGGCAATTATACTGGCATCTGAATGGTGCAATAATACTGGCATCTGAATGGCACAATATTACTGGCATCTGAATGGCACAATATTACTGGCATCTTAATGGTGCAATAACACTGGCATCTTAATGGCACAATATTACTGGCATCTTGATAGGCAAATGTTCTGGGCCATCTTAATGGCACAATATAACTGGCATCTTAATGGCACAATAATTATGGATTCTTAATGGTACAATAATACAGGCATTTTAATGGGCAAATTGGCTGGGACATCTTAATGGCAGCCCATTACTGGCATCTGAATGGCACAATATTACTGGCATCTTAATGGTGCAATAACACTGGCATCTTAATGGCACAATATTACTGGCATCTTGATAGGCACATTTTCTGGGGCATCTTAATGGCACAATATAACTGGCATCTTAATGGCACAATAATTATGGATTCTTAATGGTACAGGCATTTTAATGGGCAAATTGGCTGGGACATCTTAATGGCACAATATTACTGGCATCTGAATGGCACAATAATACTGGCATCTTAATGGCACAATATTACTGGAATCTTAATGGGTAAATTGGCTGGGGCATTTGAATTGCACAATATTACTGGTATCTGAATGGCACAATATTACTGGCATCTGAATGGCACAATAATTATGGCATCTTAATGGCACAATATTACTGGCATCTGAATGGCACAATAATACTGGCATCTTAATGGCACAATATAACTGGCATCTTAATGGCACAATAATTATGGATTCTTAATGGTACAATAATACAGGCATTTTAATGGGCAAATTGGCTGGGACATCTTAATGGCAGCCCATTACTGGCATCTGAATGGCACAATATTACTGGCATCTTAATGGTGCAATAACACTGGCATCTTAATGGCACAATATTACTGGCATCTTGATAGGCACATTTTCTGGGGCATCTTAATGGCACAATATAACTGGCATCTTAATGGCACAATAATTATGGATTCTTAATGGTACAATAATACAGGCATTTTAATGGGCAAATTGGCTGGGACATCTTAATGGCACAATATTACTGGCATCTGAATGGCACAATAATACTGGCATCTTAATGGCACAATAGTACTGGCATCTTAATGGGTAAATTGGCTGGGGCATCTTAATGGGTAAATTGGCTGGGGCATTTGAATTGCACAATATTACTTGCATCTGAATGGCACAATAATTATGGCATCTTAATGGCACAATATTACTGGCATCTGAATGGCACAATAATACTGGCATCTTAAAGGCACAATATTACTGGCATCTTGATTGGCAAATTGGCTGGGGCATCTTAATGGCACAATATTACTGGCACCTGAATGGCACACAGTTTCTGGCACCTTAATGGCACAATAACACTGGGATCTGAATGGCACAATATTACTGTATCTGAATGGCACATTATTACTGGCATATGAATGGCACAATAATACTGGCAACTTAATGGCACAATAGTATTGGCATCTGGATGGCACAATATTACTGGCATTTGAATGGCGCAATAATGCTGGCATCAGAATGGCACAATAGTGTTGGCATCTGAATGGCACAATAATACTGGCATCTGAATGGCACAATAATATTGGCATTTAAATGGTACAATATTTATTTCATCTGAATGTTGCAATAACACTGGAATCTTAATGGCACAATAATACTGGCATCTTAATGGGCAAATTGGCTGGGGCATCTTAATGGCAGAATATTACTGGCATTTGAATGGCACAATATAACTGGCATCTTAATGGCATATTACTGGCATCTTAATGGGAAAATTGGCTGGGGCATTTGAATGGCACAATATTACTGGCATCTGAATGACACAATATTACTGGCATCTGAATGGCACAATAATTATGGCATCTTAATGGGGCAATTATACTGGCATCTGAATGGTGCAATAATACTGGCATCTGAATGGCACAATATTACTGGCATCTGAATGGCACAATATTACCTGCATCTTAATGGTGCAATAACACTAGCATCTTAATGGCACAAAAATACTGGCATCTTAATGGCACAATATAACTGGCATCTTGATGGGCAAATTGGCTGGGCATCTTACTGGCACAATATTACTGGCATCTTAATGTCACAATAATTATGGATTCTTAATGGTACAATAATACTGGCATCTTAATGGTCAAATTGGCTGGAGCATCTTAATGGCACAATATTACTGGCATCTGAATGGCACAATAATAGTGGCATCTGAATGGCATAATAATTACTGCATCTTAATGTTGCAATTATACTGGCATCTGAATGGCACAATATAACTGGCATCTTGATGGGCAAATTGGCTGGGCATCTTAATGGCACAATGTTACTGGCATCTTAATGTCACAATAATTATGGATTCTTAATGGTACAATATTACTGGCATCTCAATGGGTAAATTGGCTGGGGCATTTGAATGGCACAATATTACTGGCATCTGAAAGGAACAATATTACTGGCATCTGAATGGCACAATAATAGTGGCATCTGAATTGCATAATAATTATTGCATCTTAATGGTGCAATTATACTGGCATCTAAATGGTGCAATAATAGTGGCATCTGAATGGCACAATATTACTGGCATCTGAATGGCACAATTTTACTTGCATCTTAATGGTGCAATAACACTGGCATTTTAATGGCACAATAATACTGGCATCTTAATGGCACAATATTAGTGGCAACTTGATTGGCAAATTGGCTGGGGCATCTTAATGGCACAATATTACTGGCATCTTAATGGTACAATAATTATGGATTCTTAATGGTACAATAATACTGGCATCTTAATGGGCTAATTGGCAGGAGCATTTTATTGTCACAATATTACTGGCACCTGAATGGCACACAGTTTCTGGCACCTTAATGGCACAATATTACTGTATCTGAATGGCACAATATTACTGGCATATGAATGACACAATAATACTGGCATCTTTTTTTTTTTTTTTTTTTTGACACTCAGACTTCACCCTAGGTGTATCAATTACTCCAGTTTTTTCTTTTGTCATCCTTCTGTCTATTTCTTCCTTTTTCTCCTTCTATATTATTCCCCAGAATTCCCTTGTTGGCTGATTAATACTACTTATTTCTGTATTAAATCCTTATCTTCTTTTAATCAGTCCGTGACAACCATAACATAAAACATGAAAAAAAGACACGTGGACAAACATATACCTCATCCGTAACTACATGCCGTCCTCCATTACTTCTCTGAGTGCCACAAGCCTACTGGGTGTGATTCGGGTTTAGTGTTGTATAATTCCATAGTGGGCACCCCCTGGCTATGTATATTGTCTAAATCTGTGGGGGAAGGGCCATAACAACAGGAAAAAAAAAACCCCAGATCACAGTGGAGAACAGCACCCCTAATCAGCCCTTTTGCTTCCTCTATTCCTAATTATTTGTATGGCGAAGTATCAATTTATTTCGATTTTCTTGATCCATCCTTCTACATCCACCCACTTCTTATCTGCTGCAACATTAGTCCATCTCATGCCTTTTTCCATTTTCAAATGGAATAAAATTAGGTTTTTCATCTGGGACCAGTCGTGAAGAGTCTCTTTTTTCCAATTTTTAGCAATTAGAAGTTTTGTGGCAGCTAAAAAATGAGTTATCATCATTGTTTCTTTTTTTGTCTTGTTTGGTAATCTGATATGCAGCAAAGCGAGGTCAGGGCTCATATCTAGTGAGATATTGAAGATTTCTTTCAATTTTTGAAAACAAGTATTCCATAGATACCTGACCCCTGTACAGTCCCACCAGATATGCATGTAATCCCCCGTTTTTTTATTACATCTCCAACATTTATTTGAAACTTGCTTATTCATTTTTGCTACTCTCGAGGGAACGAGATACCAGAAATTCATAAGTTTAAACTGGTTTTCCCTTATATTAATACAGTGTATATCTTTGTTGTAAGTTCTGAGGGCTTGCAGCCAATCTTGCTCTGTAATCTCTGTGCCAAGAATATTTTCCCATTTCCCTCTTGTTTTATCTAATTGATCTCCCTTCCCTTCCTTCCAAGCCTTATGTGCTTTAAGTAGTGAAATATCTCTTTAGTTGCTAGGCCATAGTCTTGAACGAGTTTTGAAAATGTTTTTAGATCTCCTGTGTGGACAAGGTCTTTTATTTTATCGATGCCTGCCTTCCTCCAGTTATCTAAGTCTGGTATATTGTATTCTAAAATATTTATATCCAGCATTTCAATAATTATTTCGTGGAGACCCAATTTCTTCTTAATGGAAAACCATACTGGTAATATATTATCGACTATGTAATTCTTGCCTCTAGTCCACCTGGGCATTCTACAAGCCCAGATGGCTGAGGCCAATTCTCCTCCTTCAAATGTATGGTTTTCTCTCTTGTACCAGTTTTGTATTTTGGTGTTATGCAGTTGCATTGTGTATATATGGCCCATTATGTTTGCCATATAGTAATCTTTTATATCTGGCATCCCCAGTCCACCTCTCTTTGTATTCTGTGACAGCCTATTTAATGCAATACGTGGTCTCTTGCCTTGCCAAATGAATTTAGAGAAGGAGGTCTGTACCATGGCTAGCCAACTCTCGGGTATTTCAAAGGGTAAGTGGCGGAATATATATAACCACTTTGGGAGGATGTAAGCTTTTATAACATTAATTCTCCCTGTCCATGAGATGACAATATTCTTCCAGCTTTTTAAAGTGGCATTTGTTTCTTTCAGTAATGTCAAGAAATTTGTGGGTAAGATATCCTCTACTTTTGGTGTAATTTTTAGTCCAAGGTAATTAATACTCTTACTTGCCCAGCCAAAATTATAGCTGCTTTTTATATTTTTTTCTAGTTCTTTGCCGATATTAGTGGGCAAGATCCATGATTTATCTGAGTTGAGTTTGTAGTTGGATAGTTCCGAGTACTGGTCTATTACCTTCATTAGGGCTATCATGGACTGTTGGGGCTCCGTCAGTGTGAGTATGATGTCGTCAGCATATAAAGCAATCTTAGATTCTTCTTGCCCCATATGGCACCCTTTAATATCTGGACATGATCTTATCTTAATTGCCAATATCTCTATTGTCAATATATATAACATTGGTGATAGTGGGCAACCCTGGCGTGTCCCACTGGATAATCGAAACCAGTCCGATCTAAAATTCTGCCCTATAATTCTTGCTGTTGGCCCAAGATAAAGAGATTTTATTGCACTCAACAAGTATCCCTCGAGCCCGTAGGCAGACAGAACTTGGAACATAAAATCCCAATTAACTCGGTCGAATGCTTTTTCTGCATCCACCGCAATAGTTAATACTGCTTTCTTTTCTAGATGTGACCAGTCTAGTATGTCTATTATCCTTCTGATGTTATTTATTGAGCTTCTTCCTGGAATAAATCCTATCTGATCCTTATGGATCAGTTTATCAATAACGGATCTCAATCTGGCTGCTATAATTGATGCGAAGATCTTTGCATCGGTGTTGATCAGAGAAATAGGTCGATAGCTCTCTACTAGGGAGGGATCCTTGTTCTGTTTATGGATCGGTATTATATTAGCTCTTAAGAATTCCTCTGGGGATTTTCCATTTTGTCCTATTTCATTGAAGGTTTTTGTTAGGTGCTCTATAATATTTTTTTCCACGATTTTGTAAAAAGCTGCACCGAATCCATCCGGGCCTGGTGCTTTTTGTTTTTTCTGTTCTCGAATAGCTTTGGATACTTCTTGTTTTGTAAATGGTTTATTAAGTTGATCTTTCTTTTCTTTATCTATTCTCTGGATTGATGTCTCTTCCAGATAGTCTAGTATCTGGTCTACTCTTACTCTTGAATCTATATTGTATAAAGAGCTATAATATTTATTAAAAGTCGTTCCGATCTCTTGTGGGTTCCTAACAGTTACTCCATCAAACTTTATCTTTTCAATATGACTTCTAGCTTGTTTCTTTTTTATTTGATTGTTTATAGCATTGCCTGCCCTATTGCTATTATGGTACCAGGTCTGGTTTAATCTCTCTAGGTTTCTGGTCACCTTCTGGATATTTATTTCGTTAATTTGATTCTTAATTATCTGAATTCTGTCTGCTCTCTCTTTTTGAGGTGATGCTTTGTTTTCTCTTTCTAGTTCATAATATATTCTATACAGGGTGGATACATCTTTCCCCCTCCTCTTGTTTTCTATGGTGCCTAGTTTTATCAAATGTCCACGGATTACCGATTTGTAGGCACACCATATAATTGCTGCTGAGCATTCTTTATTTTCTTGGAAATAGTATTCTGAAATTTGTCTAATGTATGTTATATTTTCCTCACTGCGCAATAAGTGTTCATTCAGGCGCCACTCTCTAATCTTTTCTTCTTCATTATTTACTTTCGATTCCCAGATTACAGCATTATGGTCCGACCATGGTATATCCTGGATCAGAATTTTTTTTGTTTTATTAATTAGACCTATATTACCTAGTATTAGGTCAATCCTTGCGTATGAACAGTGAGCATAGGAGAAATGTGTATAGTCCTTTTCCTGGGGGTGAAAAATCCTCCATATATCATACAAAACATTTCTTTTTAGGAGAGTAGCAAAGGAATCTGCCTTTCTTACCAAGTTTTTATCGATTTGGTTACCTCTCTGTATTTTTTTATCCAGTTCTATGTCTAATACACAGTTAAAGTCTCCAGTAATCATAATAGATCCCTTTGCAACCATTTCTATTCTGTTTATGACACTTTGTAAAAAGGAAATCTGTTTATCATTAGGAGCATATAAATTAACTAGTGTGTACCATGATTGTTCTATTTGGCAGACCAGGATTATGTATCTTGCGTTCACATCGCATTCTTGATATTCTATCTTTACTTGCAGACCTTTCTTGAACCATATAGCCACACCTCTATTTTTCCCTGTTTTTGAAGATGCACAAATTAATTTTGCAGTTTGTTTACCTATATATGAGGTCTTCTCTGTGTTTAACCAATGAGTTTCCTGCATACAGCATATATGTGCTTTCTCTTTTCTAATCAATTCAGCCAGTGCAGATCTTTTTTGGGGCTTATTTAAACCTTGGACATTGATTGAAATTAACTTCACCATCTCTATTTATCAATTTTTGGGCAATATGGGGCTGTCCTCCATTGCGATCCCAGAACAAACAACATATGACACGGTACAATACAAACAACAAAAACCCTAAGTTCAGCATGCTGAACCTTTCTGTCCCCATAGCTCCTGATGAACCTCGATCACCAAGAGCTTTCTGCTTCTTAATTGAAGCACAGAGTTATTCATTTCGCGTCAACCCATTAACGCGGTGGGGCTCTATCTAGCCCATTGTTTATCCAATGTACACGCAAAAAAAAAAAAAAATCAGGCCTCTGAATTGTCTGAATATTTAGTAAAGTGTTCCTTAACTTCCTATTCATCTTCCTATGTAATATACTAGATCATTTATTTATGTTATATGGCATTACTCTTCTTACTATGTGTATTATACTAATATTGTGCATCTGTTTTTATCTGAATTCCATAGTGCTTATATTAGTGCCAACATTACTTATCCATTGTACACGTAGAGAGAGAGAGAGAGAGAAAAAAAAAAAAAACCGGCCTCTGAATTGTCTAAATATGTTAGTGAAGTGTTCCTTAACTTCCTATTCTTCTTCATATATAATATACTAGATCATTTATTTAAATTGTGTATAATACTGGAATCTTAATGGCAAAATAGTATTGGCATCTGGATGGCACAATATTACTGGCATTTGAATGGCACAATAATGCTGGCATCTGAATAGCACAATATTACTGGCATATTAATGGTGCAATAATTCTGGCATCTTAATGGCACAATAATACTGGCATCTTAATGGCACAATAATACTGGCATGTGAATGGCACAATAATACTGGCATTTAAATGGTACAATATTTCTGGCATTTGAATAGAAAAATAATACTGGAATCTTAATGGCACAATATTACTGGCATCTGAATGGTAAATATTACTGGCATCTGAATGCCACAATATTACTTCATCTGAATGGCAAAATGCTTGCATCTGAATAGCATAATATCACTGGCATATGAATTGCACAATAATAGTGGCATCTCAATGGCACAATAGTGTTGGCATCTGAATGGCACAATAATACTGGCATCTGAATGGCACAAAAATCATAAATACCCTATCATAAAGTATGCACCTTTCTTTAATAAAAGAGGATTTAAAAAAAAAACAATTCCTAACATGTTCCTCTACGAATGTAATTTACCTTATTGAGTGGCCATGTGGCCTTAAATATATAGGTAGGATGTCCAGGACTTTAAAAAAAAGAATGGGGGAACATGTTAGGAATATTAGGAAGGGGATCACCCAACATTCCCTTTCCAATTTTTTTTAATAAAGCATAATAAAAACCCAAATGGTATAAAATGTTGGGAAATTGACAAAGTCAACAAACACTGGAGGGGAGGGAACAACATCAAGGAAATGGGTAAAATAGAAATGAAATGGGTGTTTGGTGTAGACACCCTGCAACCAAAGGATCTCAATGCAGAATTTGATTTATTTAATTATTTTGAAAAACTTCTTTGATTTCATTTTTTGTAAAACTGCTCTGAGTTATATGTAATACATGTTTACAACTGCACAGAACTCTGATTAAACAACCATATAATACTTTTTGCATGAAATGCATATAAACAGTAGAGTATATATTTCCAACAGCTATTGGCTTTGAAAAAAATGTTTATTTATATATTGTTTTACCATTTTTTATATTAATTAATTTTTTAGATTCATTTTTATATATATACTTTTTACGTGTTTGAAATGCAGATACATATTATTTACACAAGAAAACTGTACATTGGTTTTAAATATTATAATATTTAAAAAATATAATATTTAATATTATATGAAATGATAAACCTTTATAATGGCTGCTATTTGTATATAGAGTAATCCAAGATGCTCTGCACAGTTGTATACAGGTGATCTGAATATAATAATATCCAAACATGTAACAAGCCTAAAAGCTGTTTTTCCTTTGGTTTCCCATTGTAACTGAGTGCTGCCAACCAAATGGTGGACTCTCGCGATATTTGCCTATCAAATCCCGTAATGCGACACAGTCACGATGACGTCATAAATCACGAAACCCGGAAGTTTACAGCCACAAACGCTGGGAAAGAAGATTTTTAAACAGATTTTGCAGTGCAGAAGATACACGCCAGGAGGAAGTCCATGCAGGGTGAAACGCGTTGCGTTAGGTTTATTTTCTCCCTTTACTTCCTTCAGGATCCCATAATGACCACATTTGAATATATCTTTATAGCTGTTTATTATTTGTTTTAAGTTGTTGATCTTTATTCCTGCTTTACTAAGTTTTGCACCCAGTCGGGAAGACTACCAAGCCAACAAACCCAAACTGCACATGTAAGATACTACTGTCTATTTATTAAAATTTGTATATTTTGTTGTACTTATCTGTTCCTGCATTATTTCTTCTAATCTAACCCCCTGGAATAGCGGCTGAGGAGGGAACAGTGAACATATGCAGCCACTTATTTGATCATCTGTGGGTAGAAAAAGGAAAGCTTCTGTTTAACAGTTTTAAATAGATAAAATTCATCCTGAACTACAGCTATACTGCTTACACAGTGCCTCTTCGTTGTTTTGCTATATCTACTTAGCGTGACTGGAAATATATGCAGTCTGTCTCTAGTCTTTTCTAAACATAATTCCATACATCAGTATGATCTCAAGACTAGGCATAAACACCACTTGCGCCAATTACAATTATGAAATGTGTTCACTGATCTTGTGTATTGTCACACTTGCAGAGGAGCACTAGCAAACGTACAAATGTATAATATTTTGTAAATGGCAGGTTGTGAAACAAAATATTTCCATTTGGGTGGTCTGAACACTATATAGAAGTGACTATTTGTACGTGGTCTGACTTAATAACAGTGCTACTGTTACTTTATACGTGTTTTCTTTTTTTTAGCTATTTCACTTCTGAAACTATACTTATTCTAGCTGGGATCAGATAGTAAATTTAATGAACATTGCACCTTGTATAACACTTGCTTAAAGTAAACTCTTGCTTAAGTAAACCCAACGTGTTTCTTAATAGATACACGCGGGTTTACTATCTGCTGTGTCTCACATCTGAGACACAGCAGTTCCTGGTTGTTGTGCGCTGGCAATGTTAGAGCGGGCACAGCCAAAAGTACACTCCAGTTTATCCTCACAATAGGAACAAATACAATTTCACATATTAGAAGCACAAGTAAAAATATAACGTTTAGTGTTCCTTTAAGCTACTCTGGTACTGATCCAGGTCCTTTCCTTTACTTTCACCGTATATCTTGATTTTTCCAAGCATTTTTTATGTAATTCAATGCATTGAACTAATTTCAAGATTAATCTCTACTACATTCATTAGCTCTGTCCTACTTCCATCTGTAAAGCTGTGTAACCAGTTTTGTTGTTAAAAAGTATTTTCCCAATTTTGTTTTCAACCCTTTCAGATTACTTAATATATGTGAAAGTTTCAATTCTCTATCCCCTGTCCAACTAGCCAGTATTTTACCTGCAAGTCGGTAAAATAAATGACTTGAGGCCAGTTGAATTGAGTCTATGGAGGCAATAGCATGGCTGGTAATTTATTGAAGAAAAGTTGGCAAACATATCTGTAACTTCACTCTGCAGAGGTGAACATATTAAGAACTTCTCTGGTATGTTTTGTTGATACGACAATATCACATTTTAGTTACCTTTCTTTGAATTGTATTCTTGTTATTTATGTTATTTTATTTCAGTGGTGATAGATAATGTGGAATAATTACATCTCTTACTGCTATATCCTGTACAATCTAGTATCCTACTGGATTTTAGTAGAATTCACTTTCTATTCACCTTTTAAATTATCTTAAATGATAACTCCATCAACCATAAATAACCTAAAAGGATAAATTCTCACTCCCTTTCTTTAGAAGTTGTTGGCAGCACAGTGTCTGTTTGATGACGTAGTATATGCTCCTCCTTCCGGGAATAAAGTCTGAAGTACTATGAAATTCCCAAAAGGTACTTATACTTCATTGAAGTCCTATCAATTTGATACATGAAAAATGCATTTTATAAAAAAAATTCTTAGATTTTTCAGTATTTTTCACATTTTGTAATTTAGTACTCAAGCATCATCATTTTTTTTTAAATACTACACTAATACAAATTATTATTTTAGTGTGTGTAAGGGTTTAATGTTTAAAATGTAGTTTAGAATGTGATGTCTACTTACTAAAAGTAGAGAATAGTGCGAGGAGGTTGACTTGGGATGTCAACTTTCACTAAAAAAGTTGACCTCCCAAGTCAACTTCCTCATACTATTCACTAAAGCAAACGCAACCCCCTCTCGTCCCATCTTGCCAAAATCCTTCCCAATCTGCCATCTCAAACTTCAGCTAAAAATTGCTATTCACTAAATATCAAAAGGAGCTCAATATGAGAAGGAGGTTGGACTTTACTTTGTGACAGTGCATAAACAACAAGCACATTTGCATTGTCAAGAACAATAGGTTTAAATGCACACAGTGGTACTATGACAAAATATTCTCATAGCCAATTCACTGCAAAACAAAAGTATTTAAGGGTATATTATCCTAACAGGTGACACAACACAGGGTTAAAAACAAAGACTATAGTTATATATATTTAACAGATAATTCATAATATCTCTAATTAAGTAATGAGGTCCAAGCACGCAGCTGTTCCATATAAGTAAACAATGTTGCGTAAATAAAAGAAGAAACATTTTGTCTATATATATATATATATATATATATATATATATATATATATATATATACACACACACAACCTACAGGAACAGCTGCGTTTCAGGATGGTAAGTGAAACCATGCTCAACGTTCCAATCTGGAAATAAAAAGAAGATAATAATGATATAATATTACAATAAGCATTTCCAATTACTTATACATGCCGTTTGGTAGCATAGGGAGTTCTGGTACATTTAATGGAAAGGTAATAGATCTAATTCCCTGTTTAGCCATCTAGGTGATAGGGTGCCCAATTCATAGATAAACCGAGCTAACATTTGTTTGAGGATTTTTTCTCCTTGATTTTAAAACCTGTTTGATGACACAAAACTTGATCGCTGATTTTATGTTCCAAATTATCGAAATGTGAGGAAACAGGCAGATCGGATTTTTTTGTATTAATTGTTCATTTATTCTTTGAGAACCTGCTCTTAATCTTCTGGGTAGTTTCACCTACATATAGAAAGCTACACAGACAGGTAAGAGTGTATATGACTAGAGTTGAGCAGACACCTGGATGTTCGGGTTCGGCAGGTTCGGCCGAACTCGGAAAAAAAGTCCGGGTTTGGGGTCGAACTTTACCCAGAACCCGAACATACCACATACCAGTGTTATGAGGGGGGCACCTAGTGTCCCCACCCGGTCCCCACCCATTGCCGGTAGGTGGGGACCCTAATAATAATAATGAGGGGGAGACCTAGTGTCCCCCCCCTGGTCTCCACCCATTGCCGGCGGGTGGGGACCCCAATAATAATAATGAGGGGGGGACCTAATGTCCCCCCCCCCCGGTTCCCACCCATGAGCGGTGGTTGGGGACCCTAATAATAATAATGAGGGGGGGACCTAGTGTCCCCCCCATAAAAAAAAGCCTACTTATTCCCCCTTCACCCTAATAATAGTGAGGGGGTGGTCAATAAACTAACCTATAAAAAAAAAACAATTTTATACTTACCATTTGATGTCTTCTTTTTTCTTTTTCTTTTTTCTTTCTTCAGCCCCAAAAAAGGCCAAATAAAAAACCATAATACGCGCAAAAAAAAAATGAAAAATAATCCATCTTCTTTTTTCTTTCTTCAGCCCCAAAAAAGGGCAAACTTAAACCATAATACGCGCCACAACTGTTAAAAAAAAAAAAAAACCCGAGCGCAATTAAGCTCAGAGCACTCTACTTGGTTGTATTTCAATCCAACCAATCAGAGTGCTCTGTGTCATTTTACACAGCGTGGGAAAGTTCTTCTGAATTTCCACACGCTGTTTAAAATTGCTAGCACTCTGATTGGTTGGTTTGAAATCCAACCAATCAGAGTGCTCTGTGTCATTTTAAACAGAGTGGGAAAATTCTAAAGAACTTTCTAAAGAACATCTCTGTGTCATTTTAAACAGAGTGGGGAAATTCTAAAGAACTTTCCCACGCTATGTAAAATGACACAGAGCACTCTGATTGGTTGGATTTCAAACCAGAAAAAAAAAGGTGACAAACTGTGCAAATGGTCACATCGGACGGGAGATAATACCGGAATATCTGAAGGTATAGATAGATGACGTGCAGCACATACAGCTTTCTCAGCTGTGTATAATCGAATAAAAATAATTAGCCAGCAAGCTTTAGAAAAAGCGCACCATTTCACCTTCTCAGTTGTTCCATGAAGTAATAAACGGAGTGTTGGTTTTGAGGAAGTAAAAAGTTGAATTTTATTAAGGAATAATTAAAATCATAGCTGGTTAGACATGGTCTCACACGTTTCGCCACAAGGCTTAATCATAGACATAAACTTGAAACAAGGTGTCTGTTTAAAAAGGGCAGTAAAAAGAATAACTGTACTCAGGATTGGTTCCAGTTAATTGGATCTACGCCCATCACAAGCAAAAACACATAAGTAATGATTTGAAGTCTTAAAGTCTTAAAGTGACAGTGTAACAAAAAAAGGATGTGACAGTTAAATAATTAAATGAGTGTAGCAGCTCAAATATCAAAGTACACACATGTCAGTACATTAAAATCCAGTGTACAAAAGGAGACCTCACATATTCAAAGCATACAGTGGGCCCTCCTATGTACACAAAATAGGATAAATGAACACTCGTATCTAATAGAAACATAGATGATATAATACATAAGATATGTATGAACTGACAAGATATAGATATCACAGCAGAACAGCACATAGTTTAGTATAAAAGAGGTATATAAACATAAGGACATTTGGGATCAAATATTAATATCATTCTATATAGCAGTTTAATTCCCATTCTTTATTCATGCCCCTCGGGGCTCTTGTACCCATTTTGAAGATCCAGAATACTTCCCTCCTGGCCAGTAGGACATTTGGGTCTCCCCCTCTGGGTCCCAATCTGCACCGCTCTATGGCCATACACGTAAAGTATCTGAGATCTCCATTATTGCATTTTTGAAAGTGGCAATTAATGGATGATGTTCTAACATTACATCTAATATCTGAAGTATGTTCTCTCATACACTCCCTTAATTTCCTGCTGGTACGGCCGATATACTGGATGTTGCACTTACCACATGTTATAAGGTATATTACTTTGTTAGTATCACAATTGATATAATTTTTCATTGTGAAAGAAGACTTGTTTGAAAAGGAACAAAAAGTCTTGTACTTAATTACATATTTGCAACAGGCACACCTTCTAGAGCCACAGGGATACATTCCCGTGACTGTTAGCCAGGTGTCCGTGTGCTTATTGTTGTTTCTGAGAGAAAGGTTAGATACATAGCTAGGCGAGAGAACAGCTTGTAGTGAATTTGTTCTACCGGGCACAAAACGAATGTCCTGCACCTGAGAGAAAACTGAGAATAACCTCTTATCAGCTTTAAGAAGTGGAAGATTCTTTTGTATAATATTTTTGATTTTATCAAATTCCAAGCTAAAGTTAGTAATGAATGCTATGGAATTGTCTCCATCATCTGATTATTTTTCTTGTTTATTGTTAGAAATATCCTTCTATGTAAGATTATTGATTTCCCTATTGTTTCTATGAGGGTTTTGTTTCTCAGTTTTCAATTGTTTCTGTTTTCTTATAACTTTTCTCTCGCCTAACAAAGTGTGTCTCTCTCTATGTTTGGCTTTAGAATAAGCCTTGTTCATGACTTTAATTGGATAACCTCGCTCCAAAAATCTCTCTGTCACTTGTGCCTGCAGCTCGAAATCCACATCCGAGCTGCAGTTGCGCTTAACTCGTAGAAATTCCCCCAATGGTATGTTGTGTGTGACATGGCGTGGATGGCAGCTGGTAAAGTGCAGGAGTGTATTTCCCGCTGACGGTTTTCTGTAGCTAACAGTATTAACTCTGTTAGAGGTGTGTGATAATTGGATATCCAAAAAGGGGACAGTCATTGGGTCTGAGCTAGCACTCTGATTGGTTGGATTGAAATCCAACCAATCAGAGTGCTCTGAGCTTAATTGCAGGGTGGGGCAAGGCTTTATAAGCCTTCCCCCGCCCTGCAGAGCTCAGTCTGCAGGGGGCCCTCCATGGGTGAAGATGGATTTTTTTTTTTCACCAGTGGATTTTTTTTTTTGTGCTCAGGGTTTTTTTTTTTTTTAACAGTTGCAGCGCGTATATTGTGGTTTTATTTGTGCTCGGTGTTTATGTTGTTGAAAAAAATAGGTCCCTCCCCTCATTATTATTATTAGGGTCCCAACCGGCGGGCAATGGGTGGGGACCAGGGGGGGGATTATTTTACTAGTGACTGGGCAGCAATAGGTGTCCAGTCACTAGTAATTTTAAATTTAAGGCTATATTAATCGCCGAACTCTGACCCGGAAATACAGTGGAATGTCCGTGTTCGGGTCCGGGTTCATGTGTGGACAGGCCACACATGAATCAAACGAAGAAAAAATAGCAGAAAAATTGGAACTAACCGAGGTAGGTACGCGAAAAAGATAATATTTAATCCAATAACATATTAACGGTAGTCACAGCAATCAGTGGGAGAAAACTAACACTAACTCAGGTAAAGAATAAGCATAAGCATAAGATTGTTGTCCTTTTTCAAACTATGTGTAAGGGTCCCAGACCCCGTTTCCTCCGAAACCGGGGTCCCTTACCTGCAGCCACCTCCGTTGCCGCCAGACGGAGGGGAAGGCCGTCGCGCGCTGGGCCGCATCCCCGGACTCCAGTAACTCGCGTCCCACGAGTTACTGGTGCCTCTGTTATACAGATGGCGGGGGGCGTGGCCTGACGCGCGATTAGGTTTTTTCCATTGGTGGAGACAGTGGGGGTGTGGCAAGGGGCTGACACTCACCCTAATGAGTGTAATGCTTCCCCATGCAGGTAGGTGGTCTTCCCTAATTGAAGGAGGCGGGGAGATTCACCTGACAGCCTTTAAATACAAAGCACTGATTTCAATCAGTGCTTGTGTATTGAGCTGCTAAGGTGTCTATACCCTTGGTTCCTATTTCAGCGTCCCTTTCTCCCTGATATCCCTTCTAGTATTTTGACTCCCCGGATTTTGACCTCGGCTCTCCTCTCGTTCATCCTGACTTCTCCTGCCCTTGATCCTGGCTCTAACTGGTTACCCCTTTGCTTCTTCCAAGAACTTGTACTTGCTGCTGTTTCCCTGAATTGGCAATTCTCCACCTGCCTGCCATAGGCTTCCAGCCTCTAACTCCTATAGGATCCTACAAAATACACAAGCCAATATGGAGCCTGCAGGTGTGGCAGAGGCCATTCAAGCTCTCACCCAGCAGATTGCAGCTTTGGCTCAAACAGTCCAAAACATTCGTAACAACCAACAAGTGTTACAGAATCAAGTTCAAGCATTACAGGCAGCACCCCTGCCACCACCTGAGCCAGTAGTAGTCGCTGTTGCTCCTGTGGAAGGTGCGCTGGCCGTTCCCGAACCACAAGTGAAACTACCCGACCGTTTTAACGGTGACCGATCTACGTACAAGACTTTCATCACGTCATGTGAATTGCTGTTTGTTCTAAAACCTAGAACTTATGCTACAGACTTTGTCCGTGTACGCACGGCTATCTCTCTCCTCACCGGGGGTCCCATGTCTTGGGCACATCACCTCTTACAGCATAATCATCCCTCACTGGATACTTGGGGGGCCTTCAGACAAGCCTTAGACGCCTTATACGAAGACCCACACCAAGTCGCAGTGGCTGAATCATCTATTCGATTACTAAGACAAGGCTGCCATCCTGTGGAGGATTAACTTGAAAAAGCCCTACTTTGGGGGTGAAACGCGTTGTGGACAAGAGGAGACTGCTACTGGGACTCTATATATGTACTGTTCAAGTGGATCTTTGAATGTAAGATTCTTTATATGTTTTTATTGGTATTAAAATCGTTGAAGCTAAATAGTCTCCTCCTTACCCTCTCTTATACTACTGTTGGGAGTACCTTCTGGGTCTGCTACCCTGAATAAGCTGCCTAGGATTCCTCTGTGAACCTGTTGGATCTTTAACCCCTTGGTGGGCTCCCTGGATGCTGTATAGACTGAGCAGATCTCTGCTCAGGAAGATGTGAGTGTGTTCTCACTTATTATTTGTTATCAGCACTTTTATGTGATATACTACACTATATTATTTCTGTTCTGTTTTGTTTTATTTTTTTCCCTTCGGATTGAATATTGAGCTGATTTACTTTAAGACTGATTTACTTTAAGGGTAACAATTTATTATTTATTTTTCCTGAGTTGTGTGTTTTGAAGTGTTGGGTCACAGCGCACATTTTCACTTGTGTGTTGTTTTGATTTGTTTATTGCCAGGAGTGAGACACTGGTAGAATTTGCTGCAGCTGTTTCCACCACAATTGGGCGCAGTGTGTTTCTCTCTTGTTTCCTGTGGAGGATTATACCTCTGAATTCCGTCGCCTAGCCGTGGAAACTGCCTGGAATGAACCAGCCCTCATTCATCAATTCAGGCTAGGGCTCTCGGAGGCATTGAAGGATGAAATTGCACGAGTAGGCCTCCCCGATACGCTCGAAGGTGTCATCCAGTTGGTCACTCAAATTGACAGGAGACTTCGGGAACGACGCATGGAGCGGATGACTCACCAAACTCCTCTTCCTAAAACTTCCAACGCTCTACAAATTCCTCCGGTTACCTCATCCAATTCTTCTGAAGAACCAATGCAAATTGGAATGGCCCGTGGACCCCTCTCGGAGTCTGAACGTAATAGAAGAATCAAAGCCAACCTCTGCATGTATTGTGGAAGTGCTAATCATCTCGTTCTTCAATGTCCCAAACGTCCCCCTAGAGGTAAGACCGAGACCTCGGACACAGCCGTCTTATTGGGATGTGCGAATTCTCACTTATCGATTTCTATCTTTTTACAGTGGGATAAGAAGAACGTCTCACAGATGGCCATACTTGATTCCGGAGCCAGCGATTGCTTCCTAGACAGCAAACTCGCTCACTCTTTACAGATTCCCCTTCGAATCAAGGACCAACCTCTCACGATACACCTATGTAGATGGAAGCGCCATCCAATCGGGTCCTGTGACTCATGAAACCATTCCCCTTACCCTTCTCATCGGCTCCCGACACAAAGAAAACCTCACATTTAACATTATTCAATCACCATTGTTTCCTGTAATTCTGGGACTTCCTTGGCTTCGTAAGCACGATCCACACATCCAGTGGTCCATTGGAAGAGTAACTTTTTCCTCGTTATTTTGTAAGAATCATTGTCTTGCCTCCGCCATCCTTGCTCCAACATCAAATTCCCCAACCTTATCCAACATCAACCCTCAAATCCCTGTACAGTACCTCCCTTTCAGTAAAGTATTCGACAAAAAAGAAGCTGAACTCCTTCCTCCTCATCGTTCCTATGATTGTCCGATCGACCTATTACATGGAGCTGCCATTCCTTTTGGGCGTATATATCCCATATCTGGACCAGAATTGAAGGTGCTCAAGGACTATATTGAAGACAGCCTTAGAAAGGGGTTCATTCAGCCATCAACCTCCCCTGCTGGAGCCGGTATATTCTTTGTGGGGAAGAAGGACGGAGGCCTTCGACCATGTGTCGATTATCGTGAATTAAATAACATCACCATAAAGAATAAATACCCACTACCTCTCATCACAGAACTTATGGACCGATTACGAGAGGCCCAAGTGTTTTCTAAACTGGATTTATTAGGAGCCTACAACCTGGTTCGAATACGTAAGGGGGATGAGTGGAAGACGGCATTTAGAACCCGCTATGGGCACTTCGAATATAACGTCATGCCCTTCGGCCTATGTAATGCTCCGGCCACTTTCCAACACTTCCTCAACGACGTTTTTCGAGATTTGTTAGATTCGTGTGTTGTGGTATACCTAGATGACATCCTGGTTTATTCCTCTTCCGTAAAACAACATCGAGAACATATGAGATTAGTCCTCACTCGCCTTCAAGAGAACCACCTATATGACAAAATTGAGAAGTGCCTTTTTGAAGTTACCACGGTAGCATTTCTGGGATACATCATCTCTCCTGGTCGTATTCAGATGGATCCTTCAAAAATTTCTGCAATATTGGAATGGCCAGTACCATCTACGGTAAGGGCTGTTCAAAGATTCATTGGATTCTCGAACTTCTACAGACGATTCATAAGAAACTTCTCCAAAATTGTCCAACCCATCACAAGTCTAACTAAGAAACAGTCTCCTTTCAAATGGACTCCCCAGGCTCAACAAGCATTCCAGGATCTAAAACAGAGTTTCACCAACGCACCCATATTGGCCATCCCCGAACCCACACAGGCATATTTCCTGGAAGAAGACGCCTCGGAATATGCAGTGGGAGCTATCCTTTCCCAACGATCCCCCAAAAGCGGAATCCTCCACCCAGTATCATATTTCTCCAGGAGACTCACTACTCCAGAGAGCAACTACACTGTGGGAGATCGGGAATTGCTTGCCATCGTGTTAGCCCTTCAAGAATGGAGACATTTACTGGAGGGAACTATACACTCTGTTACGGTTTTCACCGACCACCGTAATCTTGAATATCTCTGAACGGCCAAGAGATTATGTCCACGACAAGCCAGATGGGCCCTCTTCTTTACCCGTTTTAAACTCCACATAACCTACCATCCCGGGAGCAGAAATGGGAAAGCAGATGCCCTTTCCCGAATCCATGAACCTATACAAAGCAAAACTTCTTCGGATGACACCATCCTCCAACATCACCATTTCATGGCAACACATACCCCCTTAATAGAAAAAATTAAAAGACAAAGTAAGAAGAATCTCTTGCCACTCCGCATACCTCCCCTTAGAACTGAACAAGGTCTTTTTTACAAGGATAATCTTTTGTTTGTCCCTTTAAACACTCGGGATGAAGTTCTCCAGGTTATCCATGATCACCCGTTGGCAGGCCATGGAGGATTGAAGAAGACGCTCACTTTAGCCCTAAGATATTTTTGGTGGCCCACCATCAGAAGGGATGTTCAACAGTATGTTTCAGCGTGTCCAGTATGTGCCCGCAGTAAGGGAAATCACCAACTTCCTACAGGACTTCTACAACCCTTACCGATCCCTGAACAACCTTGGGAGGCCATCACAGTGGATTTTATCGTTGACCTACCTATTTCCAATCAACATAATACCATCATGGTGGTGGTGGATAGACTCACCAAGATGGCACATTTCATTCCAGTGTCCCGACTTCCTACAGCAGCTATCACGGCAGAATTATTTATTACTCACGTCTTTCGCCTACATGGTATCCTTCGCTCTATTTTGTCTGATAGAGGGGTACAATTTACTTCAAAATTTTGGAAGGCGTTTTGCCAGGGACTTAAGATTGAACGCCTTTTAACATCAGCCTATCACCCACAATCCAATGGCCAAACCGAGAGGATAAATCAAATTCTTGAACAATACCTCAGATGTTACATTTCTCATACCCAAGATAATTGGTGTCGCAGGTTACCATTGGCCGAATTCAGTTATAACAATCATCTACAACGATCCATTGGAATGTCCCCTTTCAAAGCCAATTATGGATTCCACCCTACCTTCATCCCTAATTACCCCCAAGTCACAGCAAATCCTACCGTTTCAGACAGGCTCCAACTTATCGCACAAGGGATAGTTCAATTAAAGCAACACCTCTCGCAAGCTCAACCAACTACAAGGGGCATGCCGATCGACACCATAGAGACTCCCCAGCCTATCAAGTAGGAGACAAAGTCTGGTTATCCTCTGTTAACCTAAAACTCCCAGGTCCCGTTAAGAAGCTTCAACCCAAATATATTGCCCCCTTTCCCATCATCGCACTCATCGGTAGATCAGCTGTCCGTCTTCAGCTTCCTGATGCCTGGCGAATCCATCCCACCTTCCATACCTGTTTGCTCAAAAGATGGGTACCCAACCGACACATGAGGGATTCACAACCTCCTCCCTTACTTATAGATGGCTCCGAGGAGTATGAAGTGGACCAGATCCTTGATTCTCGTATTCACCGGGGAAGACTTGAATACCTGGTGCAATGGAAAGGTTATGGACCTGAAGAGAACTCCTGGGAGCCTTTATCACATATCCATGCTCCCATGAGACTTAAAACTTTCCACAGACTACACCCGAGTCGTCCTGCTCCTTTACCCGGGGGGGGCTCTGTAAGGGTCCCAGACCCCGTTTCCTCCGAAACCGGGGTCCCTTACCTGCAGCCACCTCCGTTGCCGCCAGACTGAGGGGAAGGCCGTCGCGCGCTGCGCCGCATCCCCGGACTCCAGTAACTCGCGTGGCCTGACACGCGATTAGGTTTTTTCCATTGGTGGAGACAGCGGGGTGTGGCAAGGGGCTGACACTCACCCTAATGAGTGTAATGCTTCCCCATGCAGGTAGGTGGTCTTCCCTAATTGAAGGAGGCGGGGAGATTCACCTGACAGCCTTTAAATACAAAGTGTCAACATTCATGATGATAATGCAGTTGATGATGAAAATGAATTGGGAACCCCACTTTTGTGTGAGTGTTTGGTACATATATTAATAATAAAAAAATAGTTTGACCGGTAAGCTCATGGGCTAATTCATTCTTTGAATACTTCTTCGAAAGAACAAACTATATGTGTACCAATCATGACAATTAAAAAAAAAAACTGTATGAAACTTGTGTTTCATCTCCATGTTTTTCTAATGCAGTCAACAAGGTAGAGTTAGGTTTGTAACCCTAATTTTTGCTTTAAAAAAAATAGGGACAAATGAATGCAAACGTCTGCACCAAATGCTTAAAAATGGGACTGGATGATCTCTTTAAGGACTCTGACACCACTATTAAAAGCATGGTAAGAATATCTACTTTTGTATCACAATTTTAAATATAAAAATAAAATGTATTTTTAAATCCCCCAAATCTCCTGAGAACTGGTTTGAGAAACACTGCATTATAGGGTCTATTCAATAAAGAGAGAATGGTAGGGAACTGAGACGGGAATTTCAAACTTAAGGCCAACAAAGCTAAGTTGGAAAAATTCTCCCATTCAGCTGCATTGGAGAATTTTACAAACTTTTCTACATTGTCGTTGAAATTCCTGTCTCAATTCCCTGTAGTTCTATCTTTATTGAGTAGACACTTAAATGTTGAATTGCAAAATATGTTGCTTCTCTGACATCATCACTGTCAGGTATTTCCACTAGAGTAACCTTCAGCAACTTTTCTGTGAGTGCATCATGGTGAAAATGTGCAAGAACTTTCATCTAAGGCAGCTAAAGCCTTGGTTTTTAAAACTTATGGGCAATATGATCCATCCATTCAGATTTTACTTTGACATGTACCACCTACCTAAACATTATTGCAGACCATGTACACCCTTTCATGTAAATGGTATTCTCTGATGGCATTAGTCTCTTTAAGCAGGTTAATGCGCCGTGCCACAAAGCAAAAATGTTTCAGGAATGGTTTGAGGAACACAACAACGAGTTTAAGGAGTTGGCTTGGCCTCCAAATTCCCCAGATCTCAATCCAATTGAGCATCGGGGTGATGTACTGTACTGACAAGTCCGATACATGGAGGCCCCACCTAGCAACTCTTGCTGTAAAAAAGACAAAATCAGTATATACTCAAACTGATTGGCCCCTTGCAGTGGTGGATGGCCTGAAATGGAAATCATGAAAAAGAATAGAAGGCTAAGCACAAAAAGGATTGCTTTTGTTTATACTATACTGCCCAAAGACCAAGAACCTGGCTTGATGGGTCAAAACATCAGGCTTATCACTATACTGAATTAAAAGATTTTTTGTAGCAATTGACCCTTTTAGTGCTGAGGCTTCTATTCTTTCTCTATTCTTTATTACTACATTGGTGTGGTGTGTTTTTTGGTATCTTCATCAAACCAATGTGAAACAAAAGCAAAAGCTGTAGTGACCATCTGTTTTATGCTTTGTACAGCACCACAGCATATGTTACCATATGCAGCCTACCCTTTTTTTTTAAATCATGTAAGTTAAAGTAAATGAAACAGTATATTATCAGATTTTGTATCAATTTGTATCTCCTAGAAACTGCAAATTAAGATTTATCAAGGCAAAAAAGGTTCTATTTCAAAAAAGTGCTATAGAATTCCATTGGTTTCAATGCTTATTACTACTATTTTAGCACTTTTTCCTGAAATAGCCCCAGTTTTGTCTTGATAAATAGGTGCCAAATATAGTGCTAGTGCTGTTGGTATAGCAACTGCCCTGTCTATCTCTCCAAGTCCTCTTTATTAGATGCCACTGAATTTAATACTACAAGAGAGGTGTAAATAGTAAATATAAGTGGAGTACAAATATATTAAACACAGGTACAAAATATAGAAAATAAGCAGGGTGGATTTGCCCATTTAATACTCTACCTGACATTGGTTCCCAAAGCAGGATTTAAGGATTACTCAGTTGTGTCTAACCTGTTTGCTTTTTTAAACACCTTAGACACAGCTGGGTAATCTATAAATCTGGACTGTTGGATGGGCCTTGAGGACTGGTTTGGGAACCAGTGCAAGTCTAGGACAAAGTTGTGCACAGGACAAAGTTGACTGATAAAATTATAGTGTTGGAAATATTTTATTATTAGTTTGACTTAAAGTAGAGCAAAAACAAAGCAATATAAAATATACTGAAAATATGTATTTTTATGCTTCAGAGACTATTAAAAACTGTATCACCTAAATTTCAACTTGCAATCCTGAAGTCAATTCCTCCAAAACCCATGAAAGAAAAAAAGGATTAAAATAACCTTCACTTCACTAGACTGACATGATTAATAAGTAAAACAATCTTCCAGGAACGAAAAGCAATAGCCCACATCTGTTCAAGGTTAAAATCCCTGTAGTTATGATAGCTGTTTATATGAAACCACGTCCACCCCTGACTCCCGAGGTGTGTGAATGCGTGTTCTCCTTCTTCTACGTGCATTTCATTCTCAGTGTGCTCTACTGTCCCTCCTCTATTGGCCTCCCTCTATAGCTGGGTAGTGACGTCAACAGCTTGGCCGGTGCCCCCTTGCAGCCAGGAGGAGGAGAAGGAGAGAGCAGAAGAAGGCAAAGAGAGAAAGAAGGAGAGGAGGGAGGGAGTTATGCAAACATACTGGATAACAGTTCTCGTCTGTCCTGCAACAAGGAGCTGCAAGCAACATTTGATCCAAAGAATACAAGTGGCAGACACAGAGAAAAAGGAATCATCTATTATCTGCAAATATCATCATCCACATCTCTTACAAAAGGAATAAAATACCCAACTACCCATTCACTTCATCTGTCACCTTCTTTTTCTCATACCTGCTAAGCCAAGGGACATACTTAGTGTTTCAGAATAGCAGACCTCTCCTTCACCTTCACCTTCCTCTCTGCAAGTCTCTACCCTGCACTTGTGCTGTTTGGTGGCTGCTTATCCCAGGAGGGGAGCATGGCTTCATCTGCCAGTGGGATGGAGGAGGTGCGCTCCTCAGTTCTTACTCCTCTGAAGCTTGTGGGACTAGTGTGTATCTTCCTGGCCCTGTGTCTGGACATTGGAGCCGTTCTGAGCCCAGCCTGGGTGACGGCGGACAACCAGTATTACCTGTCTCTATGGGAGTCCTGCAGAAAACCTGCTCACCTCTGGACATGCGAATCCACCCTGCAGAGCGGTGAGAATCATGCACAGTTCCCTGTCCTCACTGCTGCTTCCAAAACACCAAATAAAAAGCAGCATCTCCAGATTTAGGAAACGAATCTACTGCAATCTGTCTACTCTCATAATGCTCTCTTGTCTAGTATTATGTTAGCTACTATTTTTGCTACATTAGTCAAAAGATCAAAGCATGTTAGAAGCCATAGGGTACAATATGATTGGGTTTTTTTTTTGCAAAGCTTTTAGTTTGCGGATTTGTTCTCTTTTGTTGTGGATGTTTGTGCTTCTGCATCCTTTTCAGCTCTATTCAAAAGAACTGGAAACTGCACCAAGTTAAAAGGGTGAGGTTTAACCTCTTGAGTGCTAGAAAACCATTGTATAATGTGTTGGCAGTTAAAGTGTGACATCACTTATTCCCTTATCCTAACCACAGATACCTCTGCTATTGGTATGGCTGAGCTTTATAGCATACTAGCTGATGTGAAATTGAAATACCTTTCTAATGCAGCTCAGTCAGCCAAATGGCTGGATCATGAGAACTGTAGTAGACTAAGCTTGGTAGTTGGAAAGTTCAATTGTTTTTCCCCTCTAAAATTAGTTGTAGTCTGCTTGGTGTACATGGATTTGGGCAAATACGTTATAAGTAAGTGTTCACCTACAAGTGACATGATTTTTTGCAGATGGCAATGTATTATTCTTGTGATTACTTTTTTTACTCAAATTGGTTATTTTTGTCAGATTTAAAATATATTTATGTACAGATTTCTTTCAGTACCAACAATACCCATGATTTCTGTTTGTGCCATGTTATATCTATAAACATCTGCTGAAATCTTTATTGAGCTGTGATTTGAAGATCATAGACTCTAAGACCTCACCAACAATCAGCAACTACTCATTTCCCATGCTGTTTTCTTGGTCTCCAGATAAAACACTCCATATTCTAGCCCTTGGAGGTTAATGTTCCAGTCAGTGTATAGATGTATAAAATCTACTGCGTGGATGCAGTTTGTCTAGTTTCTTTGTTGCAGTGGTAAATAATTTATTTGTAGTGTAGTGATTACTCCTTTGCTAGAGTTTATTGGCTATCAGATGCCTGTTTGTAATTCCTTCTGGTTATGCAGTTGTGTTGTATTATAAGGATTATTCACACAAACACTCTCCTAGGAAACATGTTATTTGTCTGTTGTAATTGCACAATTGCATCTCTGTATTCTAATCTTTATATCAAACATGGTTTACTTTCCGAGCATAAAGGCAAATATAGCAAAAAAAGGATCTTGATTACACAAATAATCACATTCATTGTTTATTTGCCCAATAGCATGGTATTTATAGTGCATGCTGCTAAAATACTTCAATTTTATTAGGCAGCTATAAAAAAATAGTTTAATGATGCAGGAGGGAAACAAATGGGTACACAAATACAGGATATTTTTCCATTAATTACAGCAGTCTCCAATCAGGGGGGTAAATACAATTTGCAGGGCAATGCTCCACTACAAGAATGATCTTATATATATGATAATATATATATTCTTATAAGTAGCTTTAATAATGTTAGGCTCCAATGTATTTATTTATTTTTATTGACATATAATGTTAAAAGAATACTATGTTCATTTTACATTGAAACACAAGGATAATATTGCAATGTAATTGGCTACATTTGTAAAAGAAAACTATTTCCTCTGGCCTCAGAGCCCACCACAAATATTTCTGGGTAGTCTGGGTTATTTGAAAGAAAAATAAAATTGTTCATTTTTTTCACTTACCACTGACGTAGTAAAGGGAACTTTTTAAATGGTTAGTTCAGCAGTTTTTAATATATGTTTAATAACACACAGTTATCTTCCAATATCTTGTGCTTAGGACATTATGTTTTTTTTTTTTTTAACTGAACCGAACTGGTAAGTGAACTGCTAAAACCAGACATTGATAGATGAGTTTGAAAAAAAAATGCCTAACTTTACAGCCCAGCTACTAATGTCTAGTTGCCAGTTCACATTTAGTGAATAGACCCCAATATTTTTAAGTTGGCATAGCATTATCATTAGTGTTGAGCGAACCCGAACCGCACTGTTCGGGTTCGTACCGAACCTTACGGTTTTTGGTCCCCAGACCCGAACACAGACATTTCACTGTATGTTCGGGTTGTAGTTCGGGGTTCGGCGATTACATTGTATGTAATGCTATTGGCTTTCTATAAACCGAAATAGAGTCCCCATATAAACCGAATGTCTAGGTCAATTGACCTATTCGTATGAATGGGGACACTCTTACCCACATTTTACTCTAGCTCTTTCCAGGACTTTTTTAGAGGCATTTTAGTGGTTAAAAGTTTGTGTCCCCATTGACTTCAATGGGGTTTGGGATCAAGTTCGGGGTCAAGTTCGAGCACGGACCCGGAAATTTTTTCGAAGTTCGGCAGAACCTGCCGATCCCTAACATCCACGTGTCCGCTCAACTCTAATCATCATGAATTCCTGTGGGTGCTATCTCACTGGATTCTAAGAATTGCTGGGGCTGTCTGTTTTTATTAATTCTTGGGAGAAAATTGGTAAAAGGTTCAAAGGTAAAGTATTGAAAAATTCTAAGAAACTATGCATATTTTTTTAATGGCATCTACATTTCTTTAGGCTTGAATGGTACTTTAAAAATATGAAGTTTAATAATTTAATTAAAGTGCCATTCCAAAGATTGATATTAGACACCTTAAAAATATGCATTTCTTTCTTAGTTTTTGCAGTACTTACCTGGAAAATTTACTTATTCCAGGATTTCGCCAAGGAATTGTACCTCCCACCATGACATCCCCTACACAGGGCTTTCAAAGGCCTTCCCTAAGGATACATGTTGTACAGCAGCCATTGGAAATCTTTATGTAGAGGTATGGAGACTGACTGTACATTCGTGTGACACACAAACCGCACCTGATGTCACTGTTAATTTTCTACTTTTCACACACCTGACCTACTTATTTAACAATCCAAAAAATCTACTAAGCAGAATGAAAGATGCATTCTGAAGCACACATATTGAGTGTGCTTCCCCAATGTATGCAGAGCAGGATCTTTAGACTATAGAAACTTTCCATCTATTTACCAAAAAATAAAATACATTTAAATGAACTAAAAAAATGGGCTTTAGATATTTGCTAGTTATGTGGCTTTCAAGTGTATTAATCAAATTAGCGTTTTAATATATGTATTTTTTTTATGATAACCTACTAAAATACTACCCATGTGTAATCTCTGATTCCTTCTATCTATGACTTTAAATAAAGTTTGTTTATCCTACTCTCGGTTACTTTTTTGCCATTTATATAGAAATGGAAATTTATGGAAGAATGTGAACTTAAAAAGTATCTCCTTAGCAACCGCAATCTATTATCCCAGTTCATTGACTTTGCTTTATAATATCCATGGTTGCAAGACAAATTGTATACGTACTGGAGATGGGAAAAGGGCTTAAAAAGCTGTATTTGCATTTCTTAGTGGTGAATTTTTTAGTGCTTGCATATTTTGAGCAATTGTGTGCCTGAGATTGTATTTGAGAATTTGAGAAACCATGACAAAGCATTATATGAGGTAGTTCCTACTTTTTACAGTGCCTCAGTGCACATCAGCTGTCTGTGTTTTGTATTAGAAAACAAAAGAATTTGTGAATAATGAGGAATCCATTCCCTTTTTTCCACACACTTAAGTCAGAAATAAGAAACAGATGTGATTTTCACCCCTCTTGATTCTCTCCTCCCCCCCCCCCCCCCCCCACACACACACTTTTTCTCATCATTTTATTGTTGCAGTTTCCTCAATGAGTTACTCTTATTTAAAAATAAAAAATGTGGAAGGCCAATAGTTTCAAAAGGGCCAATAGTTTTCAAAAGTTAAATAAAAGACCCAGGTCCCACAGGCTATCGCTAGAGTAAATGAATAATTATGCTTGAACAGACCCTTTATGTTTGACATCTAGGCTTTCTGTAGGTGTATAAAGGGCTCTTGTGATACTGCAAAAGCCTTTTCTAACACCACTTTACATATGATAGAAGGGGAAAAAAATAATAAAAAGGACCATAGTACTTTACACAACCTGTTAATTCTGACCTTTTAAATTATTTGTCAGCATGGCCAAGCAAATGAAAATAGAATGATTTAGGCATTGCAATACCAGACTCTGTTCAAGTGTTTTCTATGGAAACCAGAGTATGCTCCCTTGCTTAAGCAGTCACATTGTGGTATTGAGAACTTTTCCCATGTGTTAGCTGGAACTATTCAAACCTTTTTGGTTAAAAGCCTAACGTTTGTTTAAGGCAAGTGTACATCTTTTGCTGAGGGACATGCAATTTCAGCTTTTTGAATTATAGAGTATATGCACTATGTTTTTGGAGCAAATGTAACCTGTGCACTTACCAAATGTATGTACTCAGTTCTCTAGTAAATTAGTATTAGACATGTGCATTTGTTTTCGGACTAATACATTTTCGGATGAAAGTAAAATTTCGTTCCATTTGTCCGAATAACGAAAACAAAATTCTAATGAAAGCCGAATGAGCGAATGGTAAATTAATAAAATTCTTTCATTCGGGTGCGGACAGCCACTCTGTTATGTCGAATTTTGGCTTAAGTTATTGTTTGTAATGTTATTTGCATTACATAAGACGAATTTAATTGAAATTGAGTCTACATACACAACTTAAGACAAAATTGAGATGAAAATTAGTCAAAATTAGTCCAAAATTGACTTATTAAATTCTACAGATCTGAGTCATAAGACAATAAGCATTAATTTCGGATTAGTTTTTATTTTACATACCATTATGCTATGTGGAATAAAAACGAATCTGAAATTAATACTGACTGCTCGGTGATTCTAATCTGATCTGTGGAATTTGTCCATTCAGCTTAATTTCGGATTAAGTTGTATATGTAACAAATACACTCAATTCGGCTCAATTTCAACTTTAGTTTTAAATGTGACCAATAGACTCAATTTCCACTCAGTTTCAACTTTAGTTGTATATGTGACTAAAAGATTCAATTACCACTCAATTTCAACTAATTTTCCACTCAATTTCCACTCAGTGTTGACTTTAGTTGTTGTATATGTATGTATAAGGTTTGGGAATATGGATGAAAGAGCCAAATTTCCTTCCCTACCTTACACTATCAAGCCTAGGCAAATTCAGTCATAATGTCTTAAATAATGTATTCTTATACTATTAAACACTGTGACTTTTCCATCTGCACAAATGAAAATAACAAAACTAAAATAATGAACAGATTTTGCCAAAACAAATGCAGCAAGGGACCAAATTTGTTTCTGATGACACAACATTTTTTTTTTGCCTCATAGGACGAAAACAAAATGTTCATTTTGGCCAGCTATAATTGATATACAAATGGGGGTTTACAGGGTGGAAATGGCCCTCATGGATATTTTTGTTGCCTTTATCCTGGCTAAAAACCCCATAGATTCAACTGTATTATGTCATGAAATTAGTAATATATAGCCAGCAACCTAAGCTTTCACATATTCTATGTCTCATATAGCCAAATCTACAGAGGAATCGTCTCTTGCATTTCTCCAGCATTTCTGTACACATCTGTAAACTCTCTGCTCTGGATTTTAAACCACTTGGGATAATGCCCATATTTGACTTATTCATTCACATGACACTGTAGGGAGGTGGGAGAGCAGGTTAAGAAAGTATGTTACCTCCAAGGTAGTATAAATTACCGTATTTGCTCGAATATAAGACAAGGTTTTTTTCAGAGCAAATGAAAAATCCCCCTCGTCTTACATTCGAGGTCGTCTTATAATCTGACCTCAAATTGAGGTCAGACTATAAGACTGGGATTCAGGTCCCCAGCAGAGCTGCAGGGGACCTGGATCCCCCTCTCTAGCAGCAGGGGATGTCTGCGCAACGAGCGCAGACTCCCCTGCTTCCGCCCGGCACGACCGCCGGGGCTTCTGTGAAGAAGCCGGGAACTTCCGCTTTCGTCACAGAAGTCCCGGCGAGCGTGCCGGGCGGCAGCAGGGGAGGTCTGCGCTCATCGCGCAGACTTCCTCTGCTGCCCCACTAGACACCAGGGAAAAGCGGGCAGCTGGAGGATATCTGCACGTATAGTGCAGACATCCCCCAGCTGCCCCCACTAGCCACCAGGGAAAGGGGGGAGATGGATAGAGAGAGAGAGGGGGGGGATAGAGAGAGAGAGGGGGGGGGATAGAGAGAGAGAGAGGGGTGGGGGATAGAGAGAGAGAGGGGGGGGGGATAGAGAGAGAGAGGGGGGGATAGAGAGAGAGAGGGGGGGGGGATAGAGAGAGAGAGAGAGAGGGTGGGGGGATAGAGAGAGAGGGGGGGGGATAGAGATAGAGAGAGAGAGGGGGGGATAGAGAGAGAGAGGGGGGATAGAGAGAGGGGAGAGAGATAGAGAGAGAGAGACTAGGGGAGGGAGGGGGGAGATAGAGAGAGAGACTACACTGGAGGGGGGACGGAGAGAGGCCGCAAGGAAATAAAAACAAGAAATACATTTGTATAATATCAATTTTTTATTACATATTAAAAAGCAATTTACATATATACAAGTTAAACTTTTTTTTTCCTATAGGGTAGTCTTATATTCAGGCTTTTAGTTTTTTTCCTAAAGGAATATACAAAGTTTGGGGGGTCGTCTTATAATCAGGGTCGTCTTATAATCGAGCAAATACGGTAAGTGAAATCTAATTTCTGGCTAGCTAGGCACCTCAAGCCTAACTGAAAATATAATCGTCTTCAGTACTTCACCTTTTATTATGCATTTGGCTACTTAGATAGCAGTGCTAAAGGTCATTAGCCTAGAGGGATGGTGTAGTGGAGCTGAGAAGGAGCTGTGAGAGAATTTATCTGATAAAAAGCTTATAGTTAGTGATGAGAGACAAATGAAAGAAAGATTCATGGGACAGAAGGAATTAAAGATATATTCTCTATGGTAAAAGTAACTGAAATTGTCTGTAACACCTTTCTCTAGAGGGATAATAGTATTTCTGTAAACATAGATATTGCAGATATTTGTTTGAGGTTAAAAACGATTCACCTATATATGTGATATAAAGTAATTGTTACACATAACAATTATGAGACGTTATTATGACCTATTTAACAGTCTAGAGTTATTTAAATAAACATAATAGTAATTACATGTTAAAATGTTAAAATAATAATTCACAAAATTGTTGTTAATATTTTTATGTACAATAATATAATTCTTTGTACATCATCAATGTATCTTTATCAAGTATATTTACAGAGTGCAATATATTATTTTACCAGTGCATAATATTATTTCACTTCAAGAGCAATGGTTCCTAAACCAGTCTTATCACCCACACCCCCCTTCCCAGAATAATGTTTATGAATCCACAATGTCAATGGCCAACTGCAGATTTTGACCTTGTTTCCTTTTGGGTAATCCTTTTACAGGAGAAGAACGTTGTTTAGCAGCAATCCAATCCCAGTGTGTTAGCCACTCTTGAAAAATGGTTGGTGCGACACGTTTTGTACGCTGTGGCACTTATTCATAAGCTAGTTGTCCCTCCAACAGATTTATAGATTACCCAATTGCATTAATAAGGATATGTATACAATCTGATCCCTTAAGTTCACCTTTCAAAAGCACTGTTACAAGTGTTAATCTAAAATAGAGAGAACTTCAAGACAAAGACATTATATATTTCATTGTATGCTAGTATCGGGTAAACATGTATTTTCAGAGGCTGCCTGATTCAGAGTAAAATTATACTGTTACATCCACATTTTATAATAGTCACATTAAACAAAAAAAAGTTGATTGATCTAAAGGAGCAAGTAAACTAAAAAGTAGGAGCATTTCTAGCGTTTATAGAGCCAAATTCAGTATTTGGCCATAGGTCAAGAGATAAACAAGTGTAATAAACTGAACTTGTCCCAGTTGTGTTGCAATTGTTGGGTATCTAAATCTAATTTTTAATTTGTATATATTAACAGGGGTATTGAGAGGAAAATGTAATTTTGCCAATGGAAGCTGAAGTAAAAAAAGAGTAAAAAAGGTAACTTGCTTAATTAGATTGGTTCTGTCGGGAAATAATTTAGGTGCTAGCTAGGCCCCTCCCATTGATAAATTTAAAGGTACTGTCTGGTGCCCAAAATGCCTCTTCCAAATGTTAATACATGTTAATGTGCTTTCAGAGTACTTTAAAATGCATGTTTACCATCTTTGCTTAAAATTAAATATTGACAGATGAATTTGTGAAATTACAGCAGTTTACAAGAAACCAGGACTGCCCACGTTAGCTGAGTAAAAATAAATTTCCTTTTTTGCTGCAGGAACCAATGAGAACAATGTATTTCATTAGACAATGTGTTTAACTGTTAAGATATCCTACTGTGTACCAAAGTAACATCACTTAGATTCCACAAAATGTATTCTATTCCAGCAAGAAGGTATTTGCAGCAGGCATCTTCAACGGCTGAATATATACAGGTTTAACACGTATTGCAGGATTATCAGGACTCAGGACTCCTGGTTAGTCCTGCTCCTTTCACACAATAGAATTGGGATGTTGAATATCTTTAGCCATCTCCAGCTGTGGAAACTGTTGTGTCTTAGCCGTACATCTGTGGGAACTTGACAGAAACAGATCCAGCTGTACTAACTGACAGGAACAAATTCCAAAACTTTTATAACAGAAAACGACACAGAGGGTGTCTGCTTATACAACCCACTCATGCTTATGGGTCATACCAATTTTCCATTCTGAAGTATTAGTGAATTAACCCCTTAGATCCCGGAAGGAGACACATATATATGAAATTGCATTTTGTGTGAAATATTTTATTATTTATAAAACCCCCTTTACTAATCTTGTCTCTCTATATATATAAAAAGACAGAGACTTCATTGTCATTAATTTAAACCATTTGGTTGGTCATTTCAGGTCAAAATATGTGTCAGACTAGGGGTATTGCTAGGTCTCCAAAAGACCTGGGGCTGGAGTCCTTGGCAGATTTGATTGAAATTAGACTTGGTGTCCAGGTATTGTTGTCCCCAAATGGTGCCCTCGCTGCTGGGATCATTTTTTTATTTTGAATTATCCAGTGGAGCACGAGGGGGAAGTGTTTCCAGCGACAGCTTCCTGTGTGTCTGTATGTTACTGGCTGTGTGTGTGTCTGTGACTGACATATGTATGGATGGATGTGACTAACTGTGGATGTTACTGCATGTGATTGTGCGTGTATGTTTGTGTGATTGTATGTGTGACTGCATGTGATTGTGTGTGTAAGTTTGTGTGATTGTGTGTATGTGCCATTGTCTGGCTCCTAGATTTTTTTTTGCTGGCTCCAAAAACTAATTTGTCAAGCACTGGTAAATAAAACATTAACAATAAATGTATATGTATACATGATTTAAATGATTATGCCAATGAGCAATATGTACATATAATAGGTATAATATAAGAAATGAGCAATAAAACATAACTGATGTATATGATACCATTGAACAGTAACTTTATATGCAAGTATTTATATTAAACTAAAAATCAAAATGATTGGGGGTATGTAATAAGATTCCAGCAGTTTCTAGTTATGCCTCTGCCAGCTCTGGATGTTCCTAAGAGTTCAGTAACATTAATACTATATTACATATTATATAAATATGTGTATATATATATATATATATATATATATATATATATATATATATATATATATATTTGTAATTAACACTTTTTTATGTGTAATAAATATGTTATTGAAAAATGCATTTGTTTTTATTTTCTTCATTTGCACCCACAATGCACCCAGGAGTTACCCCAGAACCCAGATGACACCCAGGACTTGCCACATCACCCAGATTGCACCCACAAGATTTACCTGAGCCCCCAGGTACCCAGTCCGTCGATAAAGCTCACACTCCAATGTAAATAAGTCCGCCAGTAAAGATCACACTCTAATGTAAATCATCCCCCCAATAAAGCTAACACTCTAATATAATTATTTTCGACACTAAAGCTCACACTCTAATGTAATTAATTTTGCCAATTAAGTTCATTTTCAGAATAAGAATAGTTAGTTCACAGCTAACACCTTTTATTATGTATGCAGCTACCCATTTTCTCATAATCCTCAGCCAGGCAATTATTTATTGACATTTAGTCAACAACCCATACAAAGCAGATGTTAGCTGTGAACTAACTATTATAATAGTTAACTATTATATTATTCTCAGCCAAAATACACCATAATGCTGGCTGAGCATCATGGAAACGACAACAGCAAACAGACAAACTGATGTTAGTCAATGAGGGCTCTTCTCCCTGTCACTCTAGGATGTGGAGGGAGCTGCTGAACTCTAAATGCCAGTGACCAGCACCCTCCATGCTGCCTTACTTCTGCTCGTAGGGCAGGGCCACGGGTTTAAGTCCCCTCCCCACGTCTGATTGGCAGCGGGTAGGGAAACTTGTCAGAAGCAGGTCTCTGCTAGAAGAGGCAGAGACCTGCTGTGCCAGAGCAGGAACTGAGGCACAAATATAGCGTGGGGCTTCCTGTCACCCAGGGACCGCACGCTAAGAGCCAGCTGCACATAGATCTAATGTTAGGCTCCCGGCATGAGCAACTGTGCTCTGCGGTCATTTTGACAGCAGTGCCTGCTGATACCAGAGAAACATAGCCAGGATCGGCCAGGATGAAGGCACGACAGAAGGAGACTCTGCCCTACATGCAGCCAGAAACAAGCAAGGTTGCTTGAGGGCTTGAACACCACGTCGGATATGAAATGACATCATATCCGGCGCACTACAATACAATGCAGGGGGAGATGCTGGGTGACCAACGAGTGGTCCCAGGGGACACCTGGGAACTGAACAGTTACAGACACACAAAAAAAGAGGATGGGAGACTTGGGGCTAAAGCAAATCAGTAGCCTCCCACTAGCGACACCACTGATTACTACCATTGCCCTGTTGAAGCACTGTTATCTCTAGGGTACTGTGTGTTCAGAGACATTTTTATTGATGGAGTTAAAGTGAGTGATTTTAATATTTTATGAGATATTTATATTTAGATTCTGAAAGACTTCTTGACCTTGTGCATCCTATTGATTTGTGTTCTAAATTGACAATTGCATAAAACCAAGACCAGTTTAAGCAATCATCATTTCACATTTATTGGCGTTCTTTTGGTTTGCACTTCTACTTACAGAAATATAATTTTCCAATGTCTAGTTTTATGTAATTCAAGAATTATAAAAAATGATTCTCCAAATGATTAGACCATTATGTGTAAAATATGTATTGAATTAGTTTTTACCTTAAATGTAAAAATAAATCCAATGCAGTACATCCAACCTACCACAGGACACAGTTGAGATCTGTGCTTAGCATTTAGTATATGAAATGGTATTATACCCCTTGGGAGCAATAATCTGTAAATTACAGATAATAACTTTGTAAAAATGAATGAACTCTCACATCTTGGAATAGTTATGACAATTTTTCACGCTGTACTAAAAGTAAATACATTTAACAATATGTATAACACACATTGTGAAAAAGCATTCCTAGAACTACTTATTAGAACCAATAGCAGTACAGTGATTTACACAATTATAAGATGAAGGGTAAACAATAGTAATACTTTATAATAAAAATATATGTTGCCCAGAAGCTTGATTGCACATCACTAAGATTATACAGAAATTCTAATAGCACATTCATCAGTGTGCACACTATTAATGCACTTTCCTTTTTAGAATAGCAAACAGAAATGTAGCTAAATATGCTTATCACAGCCAACTGAACATGCTCGATTGACCTTATATTAGAGCTTTAGTAAATAAGCCATACTGTTAAGACCAGTAAGTAGCATCACTGACCTAGATTGACCTTGACTAGTCTGAGTTCCATGTCAGCTGTTAAACTTTAGAAAAATCATTTTGTATTCCAATGTTTTTTTGCAGGAATAGGAAATTGGACAAGTTGCTCTACTGCTGGTTACCTTGACAGTATTACACAATAGTAAAGCAATTATGATGTTTTAACTACTTGTTCATAGGTAACAATCCACTGTAGAAGTAGAAGAGTTGAACCTATCATGAGGATGTAAATAGTAGACACATCTTTATTTGTGTTGTAAATGAAAAAACACCTTGGTCATCAGAAAATGGAGGGTGGCATAACGATTAGGCCCAATCTTCACACATGGGATTCCCTTTAACAGTTTAGTTCTTTGGTATTCTACCAACGGAATAATCACAGTTACTTAACACTGAGTTAAAATAAGTTCTTTAATTGCATACATATGCCTCACAAGTGTACCTATTTTGGAGAGTTATTACCTGGACCCAAACCCGCACAAATGTCTCTTTCTTATCCTTTTGAAATTATTAAGGAGCTCAGAGTGTTTGATGTGCATACATGTGGAAGTCGATCGCAGTTATAGTTTAAACTGCAGTAAAAAATATATAAATTAGTTTGTGTAAATAAAATACTTGATTCATATTCTTATTGACTTTACTAATAAAATTCATAGCTACTTATAGTCTATGAGACCACCTACAAATCTTTGATTTACCCACAACTGGTCATTAGCACTAAAACCTAATTGTCTCTCTTGGACATTTGAAATGTTGGGAGGTATGCTATTTGATTTCTGACAAAATTAAAATACTGCAATTAATATAAATAATATATATTATTGTAATATACAACAGTCTTTATCACGTTTTCATTAGTCAACAAAGGGTTTTCATTACAGGGGCTCTGTCATGTAAATAGTGTTTGTACTGTAAATCTGGAAAAGAAGACACAATCTATACCTTGTATTAGCAACTTTGCAAGCAAATGCATACATTTAAGAAAACATGTATTAAATTCCTCGATTGATGTCTGTGGTGTTGCTTGACATGCAAATAAGATGATGATGTCATCAAGAGGAGACACCACAGGCATTCATAATCCATATTCAAGTTTAATCCCATTAGAACTGGCCTTTTGGGACATTTTTGTTCATTCTGGACAATAGTTGTTTTAACAATTCTGTGGTGTTTGTGTTTAGCTCTTTATCATTTAATATACCCACACATATTATATACTATTTTTTATCACCATGAAAAGGGCTTTCTTTAGGTAATATCTTTTACACAATTACAAATGATAAAAAAGACCCATCTAATATTACTATATATCTAACGCTTTATTTTGTTAATGCTAGTTTTATACATTTTTTTCAAAGCAATGTTGCTGACTGCCATGGCTTCTGATAACTTCCATTGCTCGTTCCTCTTTCAATCAACATATTGGAGGGTCATGCTGCTCAGGGCCGGCCCAAGACATTGTGCTGCCTGGGGCGAAAAATGAAATGGTGCCCTCCCCCCCAAAACAATCCCACAGTCATGGTAATTTAAACTAAAATGAAACTTATCTGGAAGTGATAATTTAATGCAAGAACACCTCTATATGCAAAATTCTATGATGCGATTATTGGCTGGCCATGATTAAAATGTGTACCCTAAATGTTTGAGCATTTACACTTAATGTACAATATTTGAGTCATGTTATAGGTCAGTGGTCACATATTATGTTTTGGGGAGTTGCACAGCCTATTTTCCTAATAATGTTTGTTTTACCATTTCTTTCTTTTCACCTCATGGGTGAGCTCCTAGAACAATTTTTATAAATGTGTATATGACCACTAAAGCACTTCTAATATACATAATAATATATTTTTTAAAGAGCTCATCCATATGATGAAAAGAGAGTAATGGTTAAACATTATTATGATAAAAGGCTGTGCAATTCCCTAAAACATAATGTGACCAGTGACCTATAACAAAATGACAAAACCTATAACACTGACATACACACACTCTCACTCACACTGACATACACACACTCTCACTCACACTGATATACACATACACACTCACTCATACTGACATACCCACACACTCACACTGACATACACACACTCTCACTCACACTGACATACACACACACACACTGACATACACACACACACACATTCACTCACACTGACATAGACACACACATTCGCTCACACTGACATACACACACACTCTCACTCACACGGACATACACACTCACTCACACTGACATACCCACACACTCACACTGACATACACACACTCTCACTCACACTGACATACACACACACACACTGACATACACACACACACACACACACACACACACACACTCACACACTCTCACTCACACTGACATACACACACTCTCACTCACACTGACATACACACACTCTCACTCACACTGACATACACACACACTCACTCACACTGACATACACACACTCACACTGACATGCATACACTCTCACTCACACTGACATACACGCACTATCACTCACACTGACATACACATACACACTCACTCACACTGACATACCCACACACTCACACTGACATACACACACTCTCACTCACACTGACATACACACACACACACTGACATACACACACACACTCACACACTCTCACTCACATTGACATACACACACTCTCACCACTCACACTGACATACACACACTATCACTCACACTGACATACACATACACACTCACTCACACTGACATACCCACACACTCACACTGAAATACACACACTCTCACTCACACTGACATACACACACACACACTGACATACACACACACACTCACACACTCTCACTCACATTGACATACACACACTCTCACCACTCACACTGACATACACACACTCTCACTCACACTGACATACACACACACTCACTCACACTGACATACACACACTCGCACTGACATAACCACACTCACTCACACTGACACACACACACACTCACTCACTCACACTGACATACACACACTCTCACTCACACTGACATGCACACACTCTCACTCACACTGACAAACATACACTATCACTCACACTGACATACACACTCACTCACACTGACACACACTCACAGTGACACACACACTCTCACTCACAGTGACACACACATGCTCACTCACACTGACACACGCACATGCTCACTCACACTGACACACACACACATGCTCACTCACACTGACGTACACACATGCTCTCACTTACACTGACACACACATTCACACACATTCACTCACACTGACATACACACACACACACACATTCACTCACACTGACATACACACACACATTCGCTCACACTGACATACACACACACTCTCACTCACACTGACATACACACTCACTCACTCACTCACTCACACTGACATACACACACTCTCACTCACACTGACATACACACACTATCACTCACACTGACATACACATACACACTCACTCACACTGACATACCCACACACTCACACTGACATACACACACTCTCACTCACACTGACATACACACACACACACTGACATACACACACACACTCTCACTCACATTGACATACACACACTCTCACCACTCACACTGACATACACACACTCTCACTCACACTGACATGCACACACTCTCACTCACACTGACAAACATACACTCTCACTCACACTGACATACACACTCACTCACACTGACGTACATACACTCTCACTCACACTGACATACATACACTCTCACTCACACTGACATACACACTCACTCACACTGACATAGACACATTCTCACTCACACTGACATACACACACACTCACACTGACATACACACACACTCACTCACACTGACATGCATACACACACTCACTCACACTGACACACACACTCACTCACACTGACATACACACACTCTCACTCACACTGACATACACACACTCTCACTCACACTGATATACACATACACACTCACTCACTCACACTGACATACACACACTCTCACTCACACTGACATGCACACACTCTCACTCACACTGACAAACATACACTCTCACTCACATTGACATACACACTCACTCACACTGACATACATACATACACTCTCACTCACACTGACATACATACACTCTCACTCACACTGACATACACACTCACTCACACTGACATAGACACATTCTCACTCACACTGACATACACACACACTCACACTGACATACACACACACTCACTCACACTGACATGCATACACACACTCACACTGACATGCATACACACACTCACTCACACTGACATACACACACTCTCACTCACACTGACATACACACACTCTCACTCACACTGACATACACACACTCTCACTCACACTGATATACACATACACACTCACTCATACTGACATACCCACACACTCACACTGACATACACACACTCTCACTCACACTGACATACACACACACACACTGACATACACACACACACTCACACACTCTCACTCACACTGACATACACACACTCTCACTCACACTGACATACACACACACTCACTCACACTGACATACACACACTCACACTGACATACATACACACACTCACTCAAACTGACACACACACACACACACACTCACTCACTTACACTGACATACACACACTCTCACTCACACTGACATGCACACACTGTCACTTACACTGACAAACATACACTCTCACTCACACTGACATACACACTCACTCACACTGACATACATACACTCTCACTCACACTGACATACACACTCACTCACACTGACATAGACACATTCTCACTCACACTGACATACACACACACACACACTCACACTGACATACACACACACTCACACTGACATACACACACTCTAACTCACACTGACATATACACACACTCACACTGACATACACACACACTCACACTGACATATAAAACACTCTAACTCACACTGACATACACGCACACTCTCACTCACACTGACATACACACACACTCACACTGACATCCATACACAGTCTCACTCACATACACACACTCACTCACACTGGCATCCATACACACACTCACTCACACTGACATACACACACACACTCACACTGACATACACACAACTGACATACACACACACTCACACTGACATACACACACACTCACACTGACATACACACTCACTCACACTGACATACACACACTCTCACTCACACTGACATACACACACACTCACACTGACATACACACACACTCACACTGACATACACACATACTCACACTGACATACACACACACTCACACTGACATACACACACACACTCACACTGACATATAAAACACTGTATCTCACACTGACATACACACACACTCTAACTCACACTGACATACACACTCACTCACACTGACATACATACACTCTCACTCACACTGACATACACACTCACTCACACTGACATAGACACATTCTCACTCACACTGACATACACACACACACACTCACACTGACATACACACACACTCACACTGACATACACACACTCTAACTCACACTGACATACACACACACACACTCACACTGACATACACACACACTCACACTGACATATAAAACACTCTAACTCACACTGACATCCATACACACTCTCACTCACATACACACACTCACTCACACTGGCATCCATACACACACTCACTTACACTGACATACACACACACTCACATTGACATACACACAACTGACATACACACACACTCACACTGACATACACACACACTCACACTGACATACACACACACTCACACTGACATACACACACACTCACACTGACATACACACACACTCACACTGACATACACACTCACTCACACTGACATACACACACTCTCACTCACACTGACATACACACACACTCACACTGACATACACACATACTCACACTGACATACACACACACTCACACTGACATACACACACACACTCACACTGACATACACACATACTCACACTGACATACACACATACTCACACTGACATACACACACACTCACACTGACATACACACACACACTCACACTGACATATAAAACACTCTAACTCACACTGACATACACACACACTCTCACTCACACTGACATACACACTCACACTGACATCCATACACACTCTCACTCACATACACACACTCACTCACACTGACATCCATACACACACACACTCACACTGACATACACACACACTCACACTGACATACACACAACTGACATACACACACTCACTCACACTGACATACACACACACACTCACACTGACATACACACAACTGACATACACACACACTCACACTGACATACACACACACTCACACTGACATACACACTCACTCACACTGACATACACACACTCTCACTCACACTGACATACACACACACTCACACTGACATACACACACACTCACACTGACATACACACATACTCACACTGACATACACACACACTCACACTGACATACACACACACACACTCACACTGACATATAAAACACTGTATCTCACACTGACATACACACACACTCTAACTCACACTGACATACACACTCACTCACACTGACATACATACACTCTCACTCACACTGACATACACACTCACTCACACTGACATAGACACATTCTCACTCACACTGACATACACACACACACACTCACACTGACATACACACACACTCACACTGACATACACACACTCTAACTCACACTGACATACACACACACACACTCACACTGACATACACACACACTCACACTGACATATAAAACACTCTAACTCACACTGACATCCATACACACTCTCACTCACATACACACACTCACTCACACTGGCATCCATACACACACTCACTTACACTGACATACACACACACTCACATTGACATACACACAACTGACATACACACACACTCACACTGACATACACACACACTCACACTGACATACACACACACTCACACTGACATACACACACACTCACACTGACATACACACACACTCACACTGACATACACACTCACTCACACTGACATACACACACTCTCACTCACACTGACATACACACACACTCACACTGACATACACACATACTCACACTGACATACACACACACTCACACTGACATACACACACACACTCACACTGACATACACACATACTCACACTGACATACACACATACTCACACTGACATACACACACACTCACACTGACATACACACACACACTCACACTGACATATAAAACACTCTAACTCACACTGACATACACACACACTCTCACTCACACTGACATACACACTCACACTGACATCCATACACACTCTCACTCACATACACACACTCACTCACACTGACATCCATACACACACACACTCACACTGACATACACACACACTCACACTGACATACACACAACTGACATACACACACTCTCACTCACACTGACATACCCACACACTGACACTGACATGCACACACTCTCACTCACACTGACATACACACACTCTCACTCACACTGACATACACACACACTCACACTGACATACACACTCACTCACACTGACATACACACACTCTCACTCACACTGACATACACACACTCTCACTCACACTGACATACACACACACTGACACTGACATGCACACACTCTCACTCACACTGACATACACACACGCTCACTCACACTGACATACATACACACATTCACTCACACTGACAAACACACACTGTCACTCGCACTGACATACACACTCACTCACACTGACATACCCACACACTCACACTGACATACACACACTCTCACTCACACTGACATACACACACTCTCACTCACACTGACATACACACACTCACTCACACTGACATACACACACACACACACACACACACACACACGCTCAAACTGACACACACACACTCACATTGATATACACACACACACACTCACACTGACATACACACACACATTCACTCACACTGACATAAACACACTCACTCACACTGACATCCATACACACACTCACTCACACTGACATACACCCACTCTCACTCACACTGACATACACACACACACTCTCACTCACACTGACATACACACACACTCACTCACACTGACAAACATACACTCGCACTCACACTGACATACACACTCACTCACACTGACATACCCACACACTCACACTGACATACATACACTCTCACTCACACTGACATACACACACTCTCACTCACATTGCTCATTGCTGCTCTCCACGTGAGGTGATATAGGTGCCCTGGGGGGAGGGGACATTTTGCTGTTGCATGATGCCTCAATGTTGTGGTATCATAGCAAAACCATAAAAGCATAGGCAGTGATCGTATATCGCTGCCTGTGCACGATTTACTGCATGACATGCTAGGCATGGTAGTTGTCACAAACAGTTTGTTTTTGCGTGACGTGCCTGCCAATCAATTGTCTCAAATAATTTAAAATGTATTACTCTCTAAATCTAATAATTTGCTTGCAAGTCTGCTAGCACAATTGGGTTATGTATAAAGGTAATTAATGGGCAACATTTTAAAAATGCTATGGTCATTGGAAACCAATTGAAACCAGTCAAATATTGGATCAATTTTTGAACTTTTCCCCAGAAAATATTTAACCTTTAGTGAATAGATAATATATTATTCTTTACACTGAACGTATAGAGAATGTTTAGGGGAGTTCTATCCAGGAGTGAGTACTCAGACTATACTTGTTGAATAAACTCACTGAAAATAATTTTTTCTTTCTTTGTCAAATATCAGGGATGGTCTACTTGACCTAGATAGCCAGTTATATATTTACAAAGCCATTTTATTCAAACACAAATGTATGCATATTCTTAAGCACGGTGCCTTAAGCATATACTTTTTTTAATGCTTAAATGCATAGTTTTTGCATATATTTAACAAATAAATGTCAATTTTTTTAATGTGAACTTTAATATGCTTTATTAAAAAATATTTTGTAATTGAATGTTTTTTTTTCATTTTTTTTTATTATTTGTCCATAGTGTCAGCTTAATTTACATACCCAAAACCTCCTTAGAATATTATGAGAGTTATTTACCAACCAGTGAATTATGATGACCTGACGAATGAGGTCACAATTCCTCAGTCTAGCTGAGTTGGAAAACTAGCCAAGTTTGAAATGTTTTCATTTCAGCAATTTTGCCTATGTTTTAACAGTCAGAAATCAATTCAGAAACAAAACAAAATATAATTTAATGGGTATACTGTTATGTTAATTTTGAATTCCATCTTCTATTCAAAACCAAAGTTCAATCGTTTTTTATTTTAATTTTAAATGTTGCAGCTTCATCAGTCTTTTAAAAATAATCTTGCATTAGGTATGTGCCAAGAAAAAGTCTTTGGTATAAATACCTCAATTATGTCTTTGGCATAGGGATGAATGTATTTTTAGAAACTAGGAGTGCTGTTTTCAAGATGGTCTGTGGTATATTTATTTGTTAAATTATATTATTATAGCCACAAAACACGATATTACTGTGAAACTGCCACTGTTTTAAACAGAATAATAAATAACAATGTTACTGCTACTTACCTCAGGTCTGAAAAATAGTCATAGTACCTATTTAATTTAGCCATGGATTTCTTTAAACGTAAAGGACAGATAAACTTTGTTTTTAACCATTGCTTTTTGCAGGAAGCTAAGCTAAAAAAAAAAAGTATACCTCTCCTCCATGTAACCCCAATAGGTATCTTTATAGATAAGTGCAAGTTTACTTTTTGTTTTGCCTCACATCTGAGGCAAAGCTGTGTTCTGCTGGTGTGCCACACAAGTATGATTGGGGTATGTGTGGGGGTCGCTCTCTAATTAAGGTAACCTTTTAAGGGATCCCCATTTCTGTCTAATGGTTGTCATTTTTCAACAGGGAGTGGACCACTTTCACGGAGTAGTAATTAAAGCTTGTGTCTGAGGCTCCTTAACAAATTGCAGCCGATAAAAAAAAAGTGTGTCGTTATCTCTCATTCTGTCCCCTGATTTAGAGCCTAACTAATCAAGAGCCATAATTTTCTCCACTTGCATGATCCACTGCCTGAAGGATGGTGGTGGTCCCAGTTCAGGGGTATCAGAGCTTTTCCTGTGTTAAGAAAATGCTTGCTATCCAATTTCTTATATGTTGAGATTGATAGGGAGGTATGGTGTAACAAATAGTTTGCTGGAAGAAATTGGAGTTTTAATTCATGAAAGGTAGTACTTCAGTCCAAAATGGGACTCAGTGAGCATGCCTACAATATGTGAATCACGGTCCCACGTGAAGACCCACATCTCACACTCAGGGTGATCTTGAAAGTTTGCGTGTAATTTGGATGGTATGCAGCGTGAGCAGCTTGTATGGCATTTCTTGTGTTTTTGTGCTAAATGAGCATGCAAAAATTATGTGTTGATGCAAAAATCTTTTCACACTGTGGTTTTGATAATATAGTTTGTATGGCTTGTCCCATTTGCCAATTTATTCAAGGAATGGTGTGTATTCCCTTTTTTTTTTGTTTATTTTTTCCTTTCTCCACATTCCATATTGACGCAGACCTACTCCGGATTTAACAAACTAAAGTCTTTTCAAGATAGAGAGAGAATTTATCAACTGTTCTATGTTATTTTAATGAGCTTTTTTCAATAGAGTATCTGAAGCCGTTCTCTTATGTGCTAAATATATTGTGTGTAATACCACAGGCATTGGTGAGATTTTAACTAACATTTAAGTTTGCCCACTTTACAAACATTACTGTATCTCTAACACATACAAATAATTTCCCTGTTAGTCCTGTTGAAGTCAAACAGAAATGAGGATCTATTATTCAGTTATATTTAACCTCTTTGTATATAAGTGAGTTCCATGTCATTCTCAAATGCATGGCCTCAAAGACTATGATGATGGCAGGAGATAGGGACTAGTTGCCATATTATATAGTTATACCGTATTTGCTCGATTATAAGACGAGGTTTTTTTTCAGAAAAAAATACCCCTCTTCTTATAATCGAGGTCGTTTTATAATCTGACCTCAAATTGAGGTCAGATTATAAAACAGGGATCCAGGTCCCCAGCAGAGCTGCAGAGGACCTGGATCCCCCTCTCTAACAGCAGGGGAATGTCTGCGCGATGAGCGTAGACTCCCCCTGCTGCCGCCCGGCACGACCGCCGGGACTTCTATGATGAAGCCGGGTCCTTCTTCATTCTCCATGCTGCCCGACACTGCCGTCTATTATGACGGACCGGCTGTCCGTCATAATAGACGAAGTGTCTGGCAGCATGGAGGATGTCTGCACGTATCGTGCAGACATCCCCCAGCTGCCCCCACTAGCCACCAGGGAGCGAGTTACAGGTGAGGGGGAGGGAGGGGGAAGAGAGACAGGGGGAGGGGGGCAGAGAGACAGGGGGGACAGAGCAACAAGGGGAGGGAGGGGGCAGAGAGAAACAAGGGGAGGGGGGAAGAGAAAGAGACAAGGGGAGGGAGGGGGAAGAGAGAGACAAGGGGAGGGAGGGGAGGCACAGAGTAACAAGGGGAGGGGGGCAGAGAGAAACAAGGGGAGGGGGGAGCAGAGAGAAACAAGGGGGGGGAAGAGACAGGCGAGGGGGGAGTCAAAGGGAGGGGGAGAGAGAGACAAAGCTGGGGGCAAGGGAAAGAGAGAGGCAGCATTGGCACATAAAAGGAAATAAAAACAAGAAATGCATTTTTTGATATCATAATTTTTTATTAAAAAAGCAATTTACATGTGAATATATACAAGTTGAACTTTTTTCCTAGAGGGTAGTCTTATATTCAGACTTTTAGTTTTTTTCCTAAAGGAATATCCAAAGTTTGGGGGGTCGTCTTATAATCAGGGTCGTCTTATAATCGAGCAAATACGGTATAAACTGTATCCTGACAGTAGTGGGCATGAATTAAAAAAATGTTTTGATTCATACAAAAAAAAGCATTCATATACATGCCATCGCATGCTGTGATAATATATAATTTATATTCTTTGCTGTCTTTTAAGGATAAGTGTACATGAAATTATTACATAATGATCAATGGAATCAATGGAAGACAAGTATATCACCACATTAACAATGAACAGAATTTGTAGCCTTTAAAAACATTTTTTTTTTGTTTCCTATCATAGAACAACTATTTCATAGCTTTGTATTTTGGTAGACAAAGACTGCTTTCAGAGTGGCTGTACACAGTAATGACGGAAAATTGATAATGCTACTAAAATATGCAACATTTGGCATGGACATCAAGAACAGCAGCACTTTATAAATCCATTTTCGAAAGAGCTGCAATGACTAAGGATGTAAATACATCTCCTAAAAAACAATCAGCTTTTTTTTCTTTATATATTTGGACTGCATGATTCTGTTAAATGTTAATATTGTGTTGGAGGAATAAAAGGAAAGGTGAGAGCTGTATAAGTAAAAACCATTCTGACCCACAGTATACATAAAATAAGGAAATTACCTGGTAACTTCTTTTGGTTTCATTCACTAAATTACAATGAAATGTGCTTGGTACCCAAACTGACAGGAGCATATGCTAGCTTTTATTATACAGCAAACATTGATGTTTTCGAAGGTGGATGGTATTGATGGCGTTGGATTAATGCATGAGAAATTTGCTTTTCAACAGACTTAAGAAAAAAGAAATTGTGTTCCTTGAAATAACACACATTACCAGTGCTGTATTTACCGCGAGGCATCCTAGGCGGAAGCCTATGGCGGCAAATTATGGGGGGCGGCCGCCCCCCAGCACTGAAAAAAAAAAAAAAAAATCCGGCAAAAAAGACCGCGCTTGCAGGCAGAGACGGAGGTGAGAGGGGATCGGAAGATCCCCCCTCACCAACGCTCTGCCTGCCAGGCTGCACGGGGAGCCGAACAGGCAGCACAGAGAAACCTCCGTGCTGCCTGTTCGGCTCCCCGTGCAGTGTGCCGACACGGAAGTCCCGACAGTCACGTGACGGGCACGCTGACGTCATACGCGCGCCCGGTCACGTGACCTGTCGGCACAATCTCCTGGGAAGCCGAACAGGCAGCATGGAGGGACCATGCTGCCTGCCTGCCAGGGAAAGGTAAGTGCTGATGGGAGACTGTGTGTGTGTGTGTGTGTGTGTGTGTGTGTGTGTGTGTGTGTGTGACTGAGTATGATGGGAGTCAGAGTGTGTGTGATGGTAGACAGTGTGTGTGACTGAGTGTGATGGGAGTCAGAGTGTGTGTGATGGGAGACAGTGTGTGTGACTGAGTGTGATGGGAGTCAGAGTGTGTGTGATGGGAGACAGTGTGTGTGATGGGAGTTAGAGTGTGTGTGATGGGAGACAGTGTGTGTGACTGAGTGTGATGGGAGTCAGAGTGTGTGTGATGGGAGACAGTGTGTGTGACTGAGTGTTATGGGAGTCAGAGTGTGTGTGATGGGAGACAGTGTGTGTGATGGGACTCAGAGTGTGTGTGATGGGAGACAGTGTGTGTGACTGAGTGTGATGGGAGTCAGAGTGTGTGTGATGGTAGACAGTGTGTGTGACTGAGTGTTATGGGAGTCAGAGTGTGTGTGACTGAGTGTGATGGGAGTCAGAGTGTGTGTGATGGGAGACAGTGTGTGTGACTGAGTGTGATGGGAGTCGGAGTGTGCGTGATGGGAGTAGGAGTGTGTGACTGAGTGTGATGGGAGTAGGAGTGTGTGACTGAGTGTGATGGGAGTGTGAGCTTGATGTGAGTCTGAATGATAGGGCATGTCTTAGGTGTGTAACGTGGGTGTGCAGCTTGGGTAGGGGGGTGCCCGGATTTTGTCTGCCTAGGGCAGCACAAAATCAAGATACACCACTGCACATTACCATGATCTCCTATCCCTTTCTCTACCAATAGATATATATTTTATCATTTTGAAAATGGTGTAGTTTAGCCGAAAGAGTTTGGTGTTTGTTGTTGTTCCTGCATAACTTCAAATACATTTTTTTCCATCTACATCTGTTTTAAAACCTGGATTCTGCACATATTAAGGACTATCAATGACTGTCCTGTTACTTAAGTGTCACTCTGTGTGTCACCAGATACATTTGTATCATAGTGATATTGGCATCACCCACTTAGCGGTGTGAGTTCTCTTGTCCTTTCTCTGCCAAACATTTGTATATGGATATTGCATTAAGTACAACATTTTGTTTTATTAATAAGCTGTGTCGCTGCCAGCTAAGAGGTAAATGGTCCACGTAAATGGCATTTAGTTTGCCATTTGTAAATGTTGCATGCAGTTAGGGTTTGTAATTAATTAGGATTATAGTTTATGCATATACAAGGATTATAGTTTATGCATATACAAATGATAAGATAATCAAGGAATTTTGGCACCCTTGGATTTTTTTTTTTTTTAAATATAGTGGTTCAGTACTTTAACTTTCAGGTTCTTCTTTGGAACAGTTTTACTAGTTTCTAGGCATGAAAATATCCTTAAGATAATAGTAAGGACCAAATAAGGTTTGAGGTTTTCTAACAAATGGACAAATGAGCAATCAGAATGGGCCAGCTGGTTGAATGTTTCTTTGTGACTTGTTAAACTGGTGGTTTTGTATTATAGGTTTCAAATTCTGTTTACTATTATGAGTTAAGTGTATCATAAAGTTAATTTAAAATAATTTACCACAGAGTGGTTTAATTGAGTTGATTATTTTCTAACCTTAAATGTCATATCTTAACAAGATATTTCTGTAGAACGGCTTCAGTATTTTGTCGTGCCAATATCAGAAATAAGCAAAATGTCTGGGGGCAAAGCCTTTGGAGGTCCATAGAACATCATTAAATTGCCTGACATAAAGTACAGTACATGTCCAGTGTTGGTGCCTACTGCTGAAATGGGAAGCCTTAGTAAAATATATCCATATTTATGTTTGAAGTTTTCAATTTTACCACTTGTAAGATTGTAAAAATACAGCCCATTGGTTGTTAGCGATACTTGAAAAATAAAGAAATATTGTGTACACAACATGTTACCTGCTGGTCTTGATTCCTGCATGTTCTCAGGTTTTTACACATAATTATGAATGGAAATATTAGACTAGTTTTATCATTAAACTAGTAATAAACTAACCGATGTTTGCTTCCAAACTAGCAAAAAAAAAAAAAGCTTTCAGTGCAAATCTACAGATGTAGTCATTCTTATTTGTAACTTCCTGTACCAAGTAATCAAAGACCCCCATGCAAATCATTGGAGATCACTTAGATGACAAAAATGTGCAGTGATGCACTATATTTTATATCAAATAGGGTGTAGAATACATAAAATTTCCATAAATCCATTTGTTACAAAAATGAAAATAGAACCAAAACAACAAAGAAAAAAATAAAAATAAAACATTTTATTAGGTGGAAACATTAGAGTAGAGGAATATTTGACATGCTGCTAATCAATCATTTTCCACAAGTACATGATGTCATGAGTTAATGTCTCTTTTCAATATCAGCTCAACTTTTTTGTCTATAAATGCAATGTATTTTGAAAAAAACATATTTATCAGTTGATGTAGATTCACTTGAATGCTATGTTTTGACTTTGTATCTTGATTGTCAACATCTTTACTTCTGATGTCTTGTCTACCCTTTGTCCACATTTAATAATTTTTTTCGCTGTAAGTATAATACACGTAGTAAAAACTGAAATACATAAACCTATGTAAACAGGTTTACATGTCCAGTAAAAGTGTATCACAAATGATAGCCAGTGGACATAAAGGCAATACATCATTGTAGTAGAGTGATTCTGTATACTAACAGGTTTCAAAATGTTTAAATAAATATGTAATGCCAGTTCAGGAAAACTTTCAAACTCAGGCTTAAAGGGACAGTCAAGTCCCCAAATTCACTTTGGTGCAAGATAAACATTACTATTTGTATAGTGCACAGACTTGTTTTTCCAGTGTGATTTGATACAGGCATTCTGCATAAATCACATCTTTAATATTTGACTCAAATCCTCCCCAGCGATTACTCTGTATGTTTACTGCAGGTGCGGCAGCACTGATTATATAGACACTGAGCATATAAAGATTTGCTTCATTTAGTCACTCCCCTTGGTGTTGTAATAGAAAAAATTGTGTCAACTCCAAGTGACCTTGCTCTTGTACACAGTAGGATCTCTTAGCAGTGCAACACATTGTCTGATGACATCACTAGAGAGACAGGAGATTCTATTGATTTGAATGGCATTATTTTCATTGGTTCCTGCAGAAAAAAAAGGAAATTTAGTTTTACTCAGTTAATGTAGGCAGTCCTGGTTTCCTACATTTCTTATGTAATTTCATAATGTCATCTAGCTGCAAGTATTCAATATTTTAAGCAATACAAAATGTAAAAGATGCATTTTAAAGTTCTTTAAAAACACATTAATATGTATTAACATTTAGAAGACACATTGTGGGCACCAGAGAGTTCCTTTAACAAAGCTTTATCAGCTACCTTTTTAGCATCCTTGTTATTCTGTCTAGCTGTGGCCATAACTGTACTAATAATTATTGTCCTGCTATTGTAACTAGAGAGAAATATATTTTAAGTACAGAGAAATATTAGGAATTATGCTCTTTTGCTGTATGCAAGCAAGACATTAGAGTGCAATTCCTTGACCAGATTTGATCAAGATATGCAACAATACATTCCGACTTGTGTTAAATCACAAATGTTAATGTGTGTTAATTAGCTTTTGTTTCCCAGAAGTAAAACAGAGAAATCTAATGCATAGCTGAAAATTCATGCAAAAGACCTACGCATTAGTTGTTTTTAATTATCAAATGGCACGAAATTACTCTTTTACCCACACAATTGTTTCCCTCTTTTAGCCACTCTAACTGATTTCAGAGATGGTTGAGCAATGCCTATGATGTCCTTGCTAATTTTCTGTAGCAAAGCTTTTGCATGCATCTTTATTTTCTTAATTTGGTTTTTATTCTGCGATTAAATGAGTAACTGAATTAATGCAAACTTTTAATTTGAATGTTTTTATTTTATTGAGCAATACTTTAAAAGTTAGTGACAATTTTATACCAGTTTTACATTTTTAATAAACAAATCTAACATAAGTGGTAGAAAATGTACACATAGTGTTTATATGATAAACATCCTGGTATTATCATTTTTTGATATTTCAGAAATTAACAGGAATTACTCCTTAACCTCTTCACGACAACGCCCATACACGGACTCCCAATGCAATGCATTTTCGCCACAATTCGCACTATTTTTGCCTTACCCGGAAGCTCCACAGGTGAATGCTAGCCAGAAAAAAAAGAACGCTAAATCGAGCGTTACCATACGCGTTTGGCAACCTATGACTAAGCGTGTACGGTAGCGCTCAATTTAGTGTTCTTTTTTGTCCACATGCTGTGCCAGTTTTTAATATTTTTTTCAAAATAAAATAGTTTTTTTTACTAATGGTGTGGAGTGAACCCTTTATATTCTGTGAAGTACTGCACAGTTGTTGTTTTTTTGTTTAAAGTTAGATCTTTCTGTGCCCGAGACAAGAATATAAAAATGTTCCCCCTTGTCAGAGATAAGTGGAATTATGAAAGATTAGATGCCACTAAAGATGGCCAATAACCATTCACAATAACAGTATCTCCCAAGTTCGTTTTACAAGGCGATAATATGACATACACTTAAACCACTATGTAAATGAAATAAAGCATACAGTAACAAAATATGAAAATTTATTTACACACACTAATATAGAAATAACACACAATAATAATAATACATTAATTGAGCCAGTACACCAACAAACAACAACCTATTGTTAGTCAATACAAACAAAACAGTTACAGACCTGATAACTCAATAGGTTGTAAAACAAAGGCAGTGGCAGAGTAATCAAAAACAGACCATACACACACAATCTATCAATAGCCACTATACTGTGAGCAGTGTAGTGACTTCTATCCACACAATCCTAGTGTATCAGAGTAACCAACACTAATGCAGAACCAGATTCTACTAAAACCCAATATTACACTAACTGATCTAATTTTCCTTAAAGACCATAAATATCAGTGTGCAATGGTATACATAGACTACTAATATATTTACTTTTAGTATTTCAGCATATAATGAGTGCAACACATATGATAAATCAAATATTCTCACTTATAAATATAAGAATTAGGCTGTTATTTAATATCTTCATCTGCAGAAATAAGGATATCAAACTATAGCCTGCTAGGTCTAATGGCTTAGAATTAAAGCCAGTATAGAATTTGATTTACCATACAAGGTTGCAGAAACAACACACTAAAATATAAATTCAAAGTAGACTATATTTACCAACGTATAACCAATAGTTTCTGGATCTGTTCCCTCTGGAATGATGTTGGATATCGTCAGTATGGCCTCTCTGGATCAAGAATCTCCCCAGCTTGGATCTTTCAGACTTGATCCCTCAAACTCTCCTCTAGCCTCCTTTTATCCCAAATTTCCATCTCTATACCACACCCATCGAAGGTGTGTCAGATGTATGTGTTTTAATCTGGTTGGTTCTCTGAAAACACTCCTCTCTTAATATTTGATTAGGGTATAAAAATATTAATCAAAAGGTGGCGCTCTTCGCTTACAGATCTGACCATGTTTAAATCACAAACTTTCTAATCACCAGGGTCCCACCTGAATACAGTTCAATATATATATGCCCTCTAAGATTTAAGCATATAATTTCCTAATTGTGATAAAAACCAAGAAAGCATTCACTTATTCTTGATTGTAGGCCTATGAATAGATATATGACCACATTACAATTAAAATGAATATAAGCACTCATAACTTTTCATGGCATGCCATGTAATAGCTAATCACTTCTACTACACCACATGTACCAAATATATTGTTCTATGGTATTTAATTGCAATATTCATGGTTAAGGTATAGTAACTGTAATGAATTAAATAGATAGAAATCAAAGAGTGTATCTTATTAATAAAATACAGAATATCTATTTATGCATTTATACAACCATACATGTACCAATACATCTGCCTTCACATATGGATGTAAATATATATGTAAACAGATATCTATATATTTGTATATAAGTTATCTGTTTAGCAGGTCACATCTTAATTCATTCCATTTTCTAGGCATTTGTTATTTAGATTTCTCAGGTTTCTATTTGCACACCTGGTATATACACTTCTAACACTGAGCTCTCTCATGATTCCCAGGTATTTGGTATTCCCATCATAAACCAGGCCTTTGTTTATCAGATAGTTAACTTAGATTGACCTATTGTCTTCTCAAAGTCTTCCCCAAACATCACTGAAAGTTGGACAATGATACTAAGTAACAAAGCAGAAGACTGAAACACAGAGGTCAATTAAAGGTTCTTCTTAATATCAGAATATGAGTCCATTTTGTCCCCCATAGTATGAGATGTATTAAAATACCATGACACCCTCTATATAATTTCATAGCTGTTATTTTACAGAAAATGAAAGACGGTACATACATAATGACAACACTTTCGATTACATTAATAGATTAATCTTTTCAGTAAAGTAGCTGGACAGACAATGAGGGTGATTCCCTCCCATGTGAGCCAAATATATTATCTTCTATTAGTTTATAGTTAGCCAGGGTGGTACAGTATAGCTCCCGTTAGTACACAATTAGCTGGACCTAGATGGTGGTATTGTGAAGCTCTCCTCATCATGTAGTTAGCTAGATATGAATAGTGGTGCAACATACACCCCATCAGTATATAGTTAGAAAAACATAGAAATGAGTCCCAAACCAGCTGACTAACCCCAAGAAGGTATGCATCTGGGAGGGATTAGTTTTCTTATTAAAACATATTATTTGTGATTTTTGGCTGACTGCATCATAGAACCCGATGTTCACAGCCAACATCTTCACCAGTTGATTATAATTCCCATGAGGCTCACCCAGACATACTGTTCACAAGATGCTTTCTTTCAGGATTGCATGCTATCATCATTGCACTCCCTCGGTTGTGTACACAAAGTCGCATCACCTCACCCTCGCTACTGCTCCGACCACGTTAGAGAAACTGAGACAGACTGATACATAAAGTAGAGAGCGTTGCTCTCAAGATTATCTAGAAGAGGTGGTGGAAGATCATATTGAAAGTCATACAAATAGTACGATCATGGAAAAGATTAAATACAAATAAGAGTTGACGTGAAGGGATATATTTACAGCAAAAAAATAGATAAATGCATTTTGAAGCTGAGCCTTCAAAAAAAATACTTAATTTGTTTATACCTTGAAAAGGTTCTTCTTGTAGTCTTCTGAGTACTGATCCTCCCACTTTGATCTTCCCAATTCTGTATAGAAAATTCAACTTAGTCTTTGGAAATTAAGGTGACATATACAGATTCAAAAATATAGCTGAAGAAACCATGGGCTTAATAAAGAAATGAAGGTACTTGACATGCTGCACTGCTCAACAGGATAAGATTGGACTGTTGTAGTTTAGCGCCCTGTGACCACTTCTCTAGAGCTTCAGCTCACCAGAAACTCTGCATAATAGGCAGGATACAATGTCCTCTTTAGGATGATCTCATCTCCACTGTTTCAACGTAACACAGACAGGATACAATATTTCACATAATAGAGTAACCACTGCCTTCTTGTTACAGAATTATGCCACTTAGGTTTACATTCCAAGGCGTGTACGCACCATGCTCCTCGTTTGATTCCTAAAGTGTCAGTTTAAGGTAGAGAAATATATTTAGAACGTTTTAGTCAGATGCTGCATCTTGTATAAATATGTATTCAAACTCAGCACATTTGGGCCTGTGGCTTCTACTAGGCCTTTATTCACATATACAGAGGTGAAGGATGATTACTATATGAATACAAGTAGATGGAGAAATAAAGACATAGAGGGAGGATGTGAGAAAAATAAATGCAGTGAGAAAGAGAGAATAATACATCTGGAGATTGAGAAAGTAGAAGAAAGAATAATTCTTGTTAGAGAAGGCAAATTAAGCATATCCATATGTGATTTAGAGGCCGACAATAGGCTCTGCATTTACTGTTATATTACATAAGCAAAATATGGGAAAATTACATGTGAAAGTACATATATATTTAAAGAATTTACATAACAGATGACTGTGAATATCTAGATGTGGAAATTCACTCAATATCCAGAACTAATCCAGAATCTCCAACTGCATTCGCTCTTTTTTATTGCCTACTTTTTAAAATAGTGTTTGTAAAAGTGCTGTTATTGAAAAAAAATCCCTTTCAGAGGAAACGGAAGGTTCAAACAGACAAATGTATAATAAACATCACATCACAGTTGAAGTGGCAGGTGAAATGCATGTCCTACAGATTCCATGTAGGGTTGTCACCCAGCCAGTATTTTACCGGCAGGCCAGTAAATAATTGGCTTGATGAAAAATATTAACCCCTTAGAGATATGACTTTTTTGGCTTGTCCAACGCTTGGTGACATGGGGTGTTTTAACATTTCTGAGGTGTTTGTGTTTTGCTGTAATTTATTTCTGTCTCATTTAGTGTACCCGCACAAACTATATATCGTTTTTATCGTTATAAGAAGGGCTTTCTTTTGAGACCATTATTTTGATAATAGCATGTAATTTGATGTAAAAAAAATAATAAAATATGGCAAAAAAATTTAAAAAACCTTTTTGACTTTTATTTGAAAAATCGTATACTCATGTACAAGAGACAACAAAAAAACACTGCTAAATAGTTTATAATATATGTCCTGAGTTCAGAAATAGCCCATGTTTTATGTTTTTGTGCTTTTTTATTCATGTTACAGGGCCAGAACTATAATTAGTGAAAAGCTATTTTAAAATCCTTTTTTTCAAAATTAGCTATAGTGACATTGTAAAACTGATTTCTGTACTAAATCCATGAATGACCCCCAACATGTACATATTTTTGAAAACTAGACCACTAAGGGCATTTAACTTGGGGTATTTTGACACATTTCATGTAGCCATTTTACCAACAATCTTTGCCAAAGTTTGCAGCAAAAAACTTTTTTTTTAATTTTTCACATAGATTGCAATTTAGGTAAACATTACCTTAAAATGTGAAGGGGTATTTCCAAATAACACCTCAATATGTGTTCAGCAACATCTCCTGAGTACAGGGATACCACCCATGCATAGGTTTGTTGGTTTGTTTTGGGGCTAAAAGGCCACATTTAGGGGGTGTGCATTTTGGTTTTCCAACTTGGAATTCTGACATGCAGAAAACTTGTGCCCATGTCTCATTTGGGACATTTTTGAAACCAGAAAGTGTATTCTACCCCACAAAGCCATATATTTTTTAAAACTAGACATCCTAGGGTATTTCAAATGGTAGTATTTTAACACTTTCCATGCACTAATTTTACTACCAGCCTATGTCAATGTTTTGGGTAGTAATTTTTTTTCACATACATTGTACTTTGGGCATGAATTTACAGATTCTGTTATATGTCAGTTCCAAACAACACCTCAATATGTGTTCAGCAACATCTCCTGAGTACAGGGATACCACCCATGTATAGGTTGGTTAGGTTATTTGGGGGTTAAAAGGCCACATTTGAGAGGTGCGCTTTTTGGTTTTTCAACTTGGAATTCTGACATGCAGAAAACCTGCGCCCATGTTCCATTTGGGACATTTGTGAAGCCAGAATGTGTATTTTACCCCACAAACCCATACATTTTAGCAAACTAGACACCCTAGGGTATTTCAAATGATAGTATTTTAACACTTTCATGCACTAATTCTACCACCAGCCTTTGTCAAATTTTAGGTTAGTAATTTTTTAATGTTTTGTTTCCACATACATTGTACTTCGAGCATGAATTTACAGATCCTGTTATGTGTCAGTGCAAAACATCACCCCGATATGTGTTCAGCAACATCTCCTGAGTACAGGGATACCACCCATACATAGGTTTGTTGGGTTGTTTGGGGGCTAAAATGCCACGTTTAGGGGGGGGTGCATTTCCAACTTGGAATTTTGACATGTAGTCAGCCTGCGCCCATGTTCCATTTGGGACACTTTTGAAGCCTGTCAAAGTATTTTACCCCATCAAACCATATATTTTGGAAAACTAGACATCCTAGGGTATTTAAAATTGTGGTATTTTAACACTTTCCAAGTGCTAATTCTACCACCAACCTATGTCAAAGGGTTGGGATGTCCTTTTTTCCCCACACACATTGTAGTTCAGGCAGGAATTTTCAGATTCTGGTATTTGCCACTGCCAACCAACACCTCAATATGTGTTCAGCAACATCTCCTGAGTACAGGGATAACCCCCATTCATAGGTTTGTTGGTTTGTTTTGGGGCTAAAAGGCCACATTTAGGGGGTGCGCAATTCCAACCTGGAATTTTGACATGTAGTCAGCCTGCGCCCATGTTCCATTTGGAACATTTTTGAAGCCGTCCAATGAATTGTACCCCATCAAACCATATATTTTTGGAAAATAGACATCCTAAGGTATTTCAAGTGGTGGTATTTTAATACTGTGGTAGTTCTTTTTTGGGAGTTTTTTTTCAACATGCATTGTACTTCAGGCATGAATTCACAGATTCTGGTATATGTCACTGCCAAACACCAACCCAATATGTGTTCAGCAACATCTCCCGAGTACAGGGATAGCACCCATGCATAGGTTTGTTGGTTTGTTCTTTGGCTAGAAGGCAACATTTGTGAGATGCGCATCTCAAAATTCCAACTTGGAATTTTGACATGTAGTCAACCTGCGTCCGTGTCCTATATGGGATATATCTTTGAAGCCAGCCAATGTAATTTACCCCCACCAAACCATATATTTATATATGCAAGATTACTGATTATACAGTGATGAATGGCAGGGAAGGGGTAATACACAGTGAAAGACTTTCATAAAACCTGCCAATTTTATAAAATGTTATTTTATATCACTAATACTGATCTGTCTCTTTCCGTCACAAAAATGTAAGTGAGGAGAGGGAGGCAGATCAATATTTGTGAATATTGATCCGACCAATTTTGATCTGACCAGGGCGAATGGTGAGCTTAATTGAGAAATCACCAAACCGCCTTTGCCACTAATTCGCTGTTACTGATCGCTATGCGCTCAGACAGCTTAAAAAAAAAAATCTCAAATATTTTTACTTTACATGTAATCCCCTAGCGGGTATGTGTAAAAAAAAAAAAAAATATGCAGACAAATAAAAATTGCTTTGGCGTCAATATCATTGCGTAAGCAGTGATCGACGGCAAAGAAGGGGTAAATCACTCTTAGAAGAGCCTTTGTAGTACTGTAATAAATTACAGTACAAACAAAATTAACCCCTAAAAAATGCACAAACAGCAAAAATAAATGCGCTGATGTGCATAATCACTGTTTACGCAAGATCAGTGGCAGGGAAAGGGTTTTAAACGCAGGGAATTGCTTTAATAAAATTTTTTTATTGTTTTATTATTCGTGTGTTGTGTATTTATTGTTTTTTTGTACTTTTACTTACTTTTATAACTTTGATCTGTCTCTCTCCCTCACTAAAAAAAATGTGAGGAGAGGTAGGCAGATCATAACTGGTCAGATCAATATAGGGTTAATATTGATCTGACCAGTCAGTGGGGATGCTCATCAGAACATCCCCACTGCTTGTCAGTGTGCCTGGCAGTCACTGATTGCCTCCTGTGCTCTTGCCCTTAGAAGGGCAGCGCCATCTTGGTCACACAGTGACCAAGATCGTGCATTTTTTTATAGTGTTCCTGATTGCCTCGACTTGCGAGGCAATCAGAAACACTTGCTGAGCATAGGAAGCGAAAAATTTGCTTCCTATGCTCATTTTTTAAATGCCCGCGTTTTAAAGGCGCTGTGCCTTTAAAACCGGCATTTCAATCGCTCTCCGGAGCGATCGAAATGCCGACGGGCATTTTTTTTAGTATTGTACGATGCTTCAATACGGAAGCATCGTTACAATAGCCTGTGAGCACTGAAAGTGGAAAAACTCCACTTTCAGTGCTCGTTTTGACACAGGACGGACTTGGCTGAGCATCATAGGAAGTGACATCCACATGAGCTAATGCAAGAACGATCAGCTTTGGACATAATCCCTATAATATTCAGCCAGATAAAAAGATACCCATTGATACTGGCAAAGCATCATAGGAAATATCCTCAGCAGCAGGCATGTATTCCCATGCTCCATAACCCTCTTGGAAAATATATTAAATATTTTTTTCTCACTTTTTATTTATTTTTTAATATTCAGACAATTAAAACATTTATATTTCTCATACATAATGAAATTTGATTTAAAAATATCTAACATATTTAAAGCTCCTGCATGCTTACCATGCTTACTTGGATGCATGTGTTCTCCCTCAATAACCTTTAGTGAGATGCTCTTCCACATGAGATGAGCATCCCTCACAACTTCTTCCTTTGGCAATGAAGGATGCTGGGGTGGAGCTTAAAGGGGTAACCCTGTCACTTTATCTGACAATGCTACTGTACATTATTCATTCTCCAGTGTCTGAGGACCAAGATGCCAAGTGACACACGGCACTAGGAAATGCAGGCAGAATGGAGCAGCAAAGAATGGGGCATGTGCTGCATTGCTTACACAAGGGTGTGTCTTGGATATATTATTTACTTTGTCTGAAAGATCCTGCATTAGGGTGCTATTTGAAGGGGCTTAGAAGTTTACAACATCTCTAATTAGGTTTAAACACCTATTTTGATATAAGACATTCTTTTGTTATTTGGAAGTTAGCTTTTTCTTTTTTTCATTAACCATGTCTGGCGTGTTTCATCATTTAAAAGAGAATGTCACTGGCATACTGAACAGGTAGTTTGTGATAAGTGTAATATTACTAATCATAATATCCGTATTAAGTTTGTGACTAAAAACATTATGATATTTGTTGACGGAATATTATCCAAATTCCAAATATGCTTGGTACAGATTGAGGTTTAATAAATTAATCTTGAAATCAGCTACTGTTTCAGCCATTAATAAATTCAAAACTACATAGTAAATGATACTGATGTAATGTTGCATATGGATCCCTTATGTGAACCTGGAACAGACATGCAGGTGAAATAAAGATCATTGGATATAAGCAGAATATGTATAAGGAGTATCAGATAAGTGCCAGTTCCAATTAATAATACATTTATAGCATATTTTTTAATGTCTTTTATTTAAATAGAAGCTAAAAAGCTTTGAAATTATATAAACCTTTCTTCTAACTATGCTTATTTAAGCCCTTAGAAACCAATTTCACAAATTAAGTAATGTTCATTTACCTATCTATCATTATGCTGGCTCAGATGTAGAATGCATTTTTCTAATTGATACAGATTTTTTTAGATGAAACTTAGAAATCTATAGTTATAATATAATAAAAGTGGTAGTTTGTGTTACTCTGAAGTCTATAATTCTCTTTTTCAGCAAACAATATAGCTACCCAATATACCTAGACACTTTCCCTAATAGCCAAGACATTTTGCACATGGGAAAACATTGTCTTTTAGTGGCATTTATTATCAAACCCTTGATCCTGAATTGCATACTTGTATTAAATATAGTAAATACTTGTATTAAATGGCAATACAACTCACAACTTAAAAGCTAGGTAATACAGAAGGCTAAGCATACAAAGAATGTATGTGAATGTCTTCTACTACAATGCCTTGGTGACAACACACGCAGTTTTCCTTTATTGGCAAAGTTTAAATTAATTTGTACAACATAAAAAAATCATTATTTTGTAAAATAGATCAACATTGTTGAAACTGTCATTTAATGGAATATTTGCATGGTTATATTTATATCTTTTAATATAAAGTGTGTCTCTTGCAGTTAGAAAATAATGTGTTCTCGGCATGTACAAAGTAGTCTACACTAAAAAGTAAAATGTGGTGAACTGCAAGAATTAGAGTTTTATAAAGCATGTTGGCAATTTTACTCCAACTCAGCTATTAATGCCTGATTTTTCCAGTTTGTCCCAGTTCACTTTATAGTGATTAGACACCACAGTTTTATTTTTCTTGTTAGATCCCTATTTTTTTGCAATAATTTTAATTAATTTAATTAAAGAATTAAAAATATATATGGGGCATAATATTTACTTCTAAGATTCCTTTGGCATTTACAAATGCACTGCTTTTGCTGGATTTCAACATTTGTGCATCTTTAAAAAGTATGCAAAGTATCTAAGACATTTTCTTAATAATAGTTAAGAACTCAAACATCTAATGGTCAATGCTCTGAGTTGCAGACCTCTTTGAATCTGCATGGTCATTAAATTCGGGCCTGAATTGAAAAGAAAATGGACCAATGTGGCCAATTTCTGTTTCAACGTTTCTGCAGCCAAACTCTATGGGGAGGACTTATAGCGCAAATAGCCAACGTCCTCCCATATGTTATATATATATATATATATATTTTATTATTATTATTTATTTTTCATTTTTTTCCCTTTAAAAATGCTAACATTTATTATTTTACACTTTAAAGTTAAATTCCCAAGCTAAAAGCTACCTAAATCACATATGACCAAAGATCACCCAGAAATTTGTGAAAATGTCTTATTGTGGGGCCATATTAAGAAGCCAAATAATGGAAATGTGTTTATTTCGACTAGATGCTCTGTTCTGGCCCCATTTTGGGCCAGATCGGAGCTGTCCTTTTCATTCCATCTTCTGGTGTACATTGCATTGCATTTTACTATTAGGCTAGTAGTTTTATAATCCTGTCCTTTGGTCTGTTCATTAAGTACCTTTAGCATGTTTGGTAAAGCTTGATTCAATTTAAAAAAAAATACAGCAGTCACTCAGTTTCATACAGATCCTGAGTTGGGTGTTAATTGTCTTTAGCAGTACGGATATTGCAATCAAATTGATAGTGGTTAGTACCCACCAATTCAGCTGGTTTCATAGTTACACAGTTACATAGATTTAATATAGAATTTAGTAAAGTACACAATAGAGACTGTCCAAGAAATAACAAAGATGGGGCTTTTTTGTTTATAAATTTACAAAATAAAAGTAAATAAGCAGAAGAAAAATCTAAATCAAATCCATATTTGGTATGATCACCCTTTGCCTACAAAAAAACATAAATTCTTCTACGTGCACTGGCACAAAGCAGGAATTTTGCAGGAATATAGTCAGGTGTATGAGTAAACAAGTTGAAATTATGTTACATTTATTATGTAGGTTCAAACACAATCATTAACTGAAACAGAAACATGATGAACATCCAAACTCAGAGATCATAGTGAGGTTGCTGAAGACAGCTTAATTTCAAAAGACATATATCATGGTAAGGTACACCATGAATTTCGGAACATACAACATGGCCCAGCGTCAAGACACAAGGTAGTAATACTGTTTTAGTAAGATCTCTGTCAGGCAGAAAATTCAAGGCAGACAAGGGTTCCTTTGTGATGTCCAAACTCTTTTGAAGAAGCACAAAGAAACGGCAACGTTGATGACTTTAAATTCAGTTGTTGGCTAAGGAAATGTAGCGCAGTAGATGAAAGACACATCATTCTTACTTTCTTTCACAATGGGAAGATCTACGGTGCCATCAGTTGAGAATTGGCAGAAAAGAGTGAGACTCTTTTACATCTATTGTCTGGAGAAGTCTGGTCAGAAGAAGTCTTTATGGGAGACTTGCGGTTAAAAAACCATACTTCTGATGTGGAAATGAGGCCAAATTACTTACTACGCACAAAAAAACACATGAAATGGGTGGCAGAAAAAAGGTAGCAGGTGCTCTGTACTGAAATATTTTGAAATATTTGAGTGTAGCAGAAGTCAGTTTGCTCACCCGAAGGGCTGGATAGAAGTAAAAGAATGAGTGTCTGCAAGCAACAGTAAACTGTGGTTGATGTTCCTTGCAAGTTTGGGACTGCTTTTCTGTATATGAAGTTAGGATTTTTTTTTCAGAATAAATGTATTTTGCAGATTGACAATGACCATGTCATGTCCCTCTTACCCTTACCTGCAATCCCAGTCCTTTCCTGTCTCCATCCGTTATTCAAATTACTCTGCAATTGCAGAGTAGGCTGAAGCCAGTGCCTGTAGTGCCGTCTATCCGTGATTGCGGTAGAGCGGCAGGCCGAATCCAGGGCCTAAAGTTTGTACAAGTCCATAAAACATCATCCAGACTTTACCCCAATCAAAGTGGATCTATTTGCACCTGTAGAGGGGAGGTAAACCCTGTCTCTCTCATCACCAAAACTCAAATTGTCTCCTGGCCAAGAGACAGAGAGGTATGTGCTTAGAAGCACACCCTTGTGACATCCAATCCAACAGAGGGGAGGAGTGGAGACCCACAGCACTATAATAAACCCTCAAACTGTTACCACAGTGCTCCAGTGTTCCAGAGCTTTGGTTCCTGTTTGTCCCTGGACTTCAGTTTCCTGTGATCTTATTTTTGCTGTGATACAGTCTTTCTATTGGATTTCCTGTTACCTGATCTTTGGCTTGTCTCCTGGACTTCCCTGTTTGCCTGAACCCTGACCCCTGCTTGGACTATCTACTATTCTTGATCGCTGCTTACCCTGATCTGTTGGACTGTTCCTGACTTTGCTTTTGGATAAACCTTTTATTATTTTGTGGCACTTAGGGTTGCCTCCTTTCCTCCAAAAAATACCAGCCATGTGTGGACGGAGCTACAAGAGGGAGGGACCATGAGGGGTGGAGTCACAAAGGGGGTGGATTATCACTGAAATGATATATATTATTTTTATATAATGCCAGTGAGAAGCGTGTGTGTATATATTTGGATATTGAGTGGCAAAATATTACTGGCATATTGACCAACTGCTCCCAACCACCCTCCATATTACAATAGACAGTCTAGTGTAATATCTAGGTTGGGAGCAAGGAAAAGTGTAAATACAGAATAAAATCTGTGAATACACTCAATACATTCCCAAACATCCAAAAGAAGAGAGACAATCAGGCTAAAATAAATTGTAAGCACTTGTGTGAATAAAACACTAAAATATCGTGCAATAGAAGTTCTTGGAATAAAGTGCAATATAGACTGAAAAAAGTAGTGAAAAAATGATAAATATCAATGTGGCAAATCTAGCAATAGATATAAACTGATAATAGAACAAATGTAAATATTACAATATCATGCAATAGAATGATACAAAATAAATAAAGTCCAAAAAATAGTCTTCAATAGCTTGCTCCAAAAGAATGTGTAACCTGAAAGAAAATAAAACAAAAAATAGTGTGTACCATAAAAATAGGTTTAATAGCGCATAAAAAAAAAGTAACTTACAAGATACAGTGGGAAATAAGACGAATAGCGAAAAATGAACTGCCAATGTGCAGCCTTCTCTCTTCAAACGAAGCACTGGTGGTGATAAGCCGGCCGGACTAGTCACCGTGTAGATGGAAGGAGGTAACGGAGTTGAAGAAGAGGCTTGGAGTTCATGAAACGTTTAAAACACTCCCACCCGTTAAACGTTTCATGAACTCCAAGCCTCTTCTGATCTCAGCATCATCTAGTCTGTCTTGGGATAACATAAAGAGAGAGACGCAACTGAGGCTGCCTTAATTCACAGAACAACTTAATTCTCCAAGATGTTTGGAACAACCTATGTGCCAAGTTCCTTAAAAAACTATCCCTAGAAGAAGTAATGCTGTTTTGAAGGGTGGTCACATCAAATATATATTTGATTTCGATTTTTCTTCCTTTCACTCCCTTTGTATTTTGTTAATTGATAAAAATAAGCTTTTAACATGTTGCATTTTTACTTTACAGCATTTTTTTTACACCTGCCTAAAACATTTGCACATACTTTATATGTCCATCATTCACAATCACTAACTCACTTCTGTTTTATTTTTTCTCCAGTTATTTCTCCGTTTATTCGCCCCTCCTTTCTTTAACCAATTATATGCCAGCTATTTTGCTTAATCTGGGGCAACCACAAATCATGTACCGCACAGGGCTGTGTCAAATGTCTGCCCTTCATGATGCTTTCGTATAGTTGTCTACTATTAAAGAGGGAAAAATCCCAAAATGAATTCTGATAAGGCAGAAGACCACGACCTACATACTCTAAAAAATATGTTTTTGAAAATGAGCATTAAAAAACCTAATGAAGTATATATTATCAAGGCTTAAAAATCTATGTTACATTTTGAGAGCAATAAAAATGCACATTATCTTGATATTTATGTCATGTGTATGTTATCCAAAATGCCTGGGACCAGAAGTATTTTGAATAACTTTCACGACTAAGATATATTAAAGCCTCACAGCTCTCATGAAATACAGTAGAATCCATGTAAATACTGTATAGAACAAATCACTATTAGCTATATCGTAGCTTATGGGGGCTGGAAACTGAATAAACTGTTGTGCACTTGCATTCTGACAGGTGTGTGTGGAATTTGCAAAATCTCAAAAGATGTTTTGATAACAGATCATTTTAGATAATAGATTTCTGGATAAGGGATACTCTTTTTTACTCACATACTGATTTCATTTGAATAATGTTATTAATGATAGAAAAAAACACTCGACAAGCAAGTGAAAGTATTGTCCAAGAGCGCTACTGACAGCGTCTTAAAGGGAAAGTATGAGGCAACGATAAAAGTTTAAGCAGCATGACACATTGTATCACTTGGAGTATATTAAACAACTTTTTTAGGTTAATATAGTGCAAGCCTTACCATGTATTGTTGCCACCAGGGAGATATGCCTGTTTTAGATTTCATTTATGCTGAATAAAGAAGAAAATAGTTTTATACGTTTCTTTGCATCAGCAATCATTTATTGGAACCAAGTATACAATGTAACTCTTTGCACTTTACATAGCTAAACAAGGTGTCTTGTGAACAAAATGCATGTTCCATGTATTAATGCATGTACTTTAAAATGCATCGTTTACATTTTACATTGCTTACAATATAAAATACTTACAGCGAGCTGAAACTGTGAAATTACAGCAGTTTGCAAGAAATCAGGACTGCCCACACTAGCTGAGTAAAAGTAATTTTCTTTTTTTTGCTGCAGGAAACAATAAGAATAATGTAATGTAATTGAATGGAATTTCCTGTCTCTCTAGTGTCATCAGACAATGTGTTTCACTGTTAAGAGATCCTACTGTGTACAAGAGCAAGGTCACTCAGAACCCACACAATGTGTTTAATTCGAAGGGTATGGAAAGTGACTAAATAAAACTGAACTTTATATCCTCAGTGTCTATGTAATCAGTGTAGCCGCACCTGCAGTAAACATGCAGTGTAATCACTGGGGAGGGCTTGAGTCAAATATAAAAAATGTGATTTATGCAGAATGCCCATATCAAATCACACTGGAAAAAAGCCTGTGCACTATATATACAAGCAGTAATATTCCTGCACCAAAGTGAGTTTTGGGAATATACTGGCCCTTTAATATCTTCCAGGGATACAGTGTGTCCTGCAGCTTGAGCTTTTATCATTGCCTCATACTTTTCCTTTAAGACGATGCCTGTAGCGCTATAAATTAATACACTCTTGGACAATAGTTTTACTTGCTTGTCAAGTGTTTTATTCTACTATGAATGCATTGCTCATACAGTCTGATGAAGGGAACCAAATCACATTCATTTATATTATAGTGGGCAACCATGGATACCTACATTCAGTAATATTAAAATAAATCTTACTAATGTAAATGATGTGTCAAACCAAAAGAATGGCGACATCAAAGAATATGTATTGCATATCTAAACAATAAGTACAGCGTAATTTTGTTAGGTATAATTTCCCTTTATGTGAAGAGAGGATACATATAAAGGAGTTAAATAGAATACATATCTGAGACCATTTTATTTAATATGGGAGCCATACCACAGACTTTTTATTGAGTCTGATATAAATGCTGCTGTGGCAGTAAATGATTCACCCAAGAATTCTGTGGGTGTATTAAACCAGCTGGGACTAAGGGTAAAAAGCACTACCTACTGACTGTCTGTGTAAACAGTAGTTAAATCTACTACTACTGTAGAAAATCAAAATAATAAAAATCAAAGGTGGCCAGCAATTGTCACCCTTTTTATCTCCACCCCATACAAAACAATGTGTGGCTTAAATAACCACACAAGGGGGTCCTCATTTCCTCCATGTGTTGAGTGGAGTGAAATACAATTGGTTGTTAACTACTAGCTTAGGGGATGATTAGGGTATCCCAACACATATCCATTATTAAATATTATGATTATTATTTAAAAAAGCAATGTGTTGCTTTCCATTGAGGCACTGAAAGTACAGTATACTAACTTGCGAAAGTTTCTTTCTTTTTTTTTCGTTTCTTTTTTTTACAGATGTTGATGGGGTTTAGGACACTTCTTCTCGGCTGCTTCATCACTAAGTGTTCAGTGCGGCAGTTGTAATACTGAACTGCCAGCGGTGAAGATGAACGCGGCCACTTCATCGCGGCAATGTAAGCGCTGACAGTTTAGCGCTGAACTGTCAGCTCTTACAAACATACACAGCCCAATAAATGAACCCCTAGATAATAAATGAACCTCCCCTTAAATGGGACCCCTCCGAACCCTAATACTAAATTTACCTCGCCCCAAACCCTAATACTAAAATTAACCCTAATACTAATTCTACCCTCCCCGAACCCTAATACCTAACCCCTTAAACCCTAATACTAAAATGTTATAACATATCATATTAAACTAATTAATAACACTTACCTTCAGCGATCCCGCGATGAACTGTCCCGCAATGACCACTCTCGCAATGAACTGGCCATTGCGGAACGGTGAAGCGGCTGTGTTAATGCAGCCATGATGAACCGTCCCATCCCCATGTTGATGTTCCGTTCATTTCTATAGGTTCAGTATTTGTGTATTTTATTTCAATACCTAATTTTATATGGTTTAGGTATTATAATCCTATTTTTTATGGAGTTAAAAATTAGCTGTCTCTACAATTAAGCTAAATAAAATATGCATTTGGTGCATTTATTGATACAACTTGCTTTTATATAAGCCAAGACCTTTTACAATGCATATACTAAAACATATACCAACACTCAAATTGATTGAAAAAGATTTGTTGGCCGTTTTAATAACACACTTGCTATATTATAGACATTCAAATAGTACAGAATAAAATAATTCTAGAATATTGATTAGCTAGAATATGTTTTTTATGAATATTGAGGGGTTGGTGGAAGGGAAACAAAAAGAAAACAGAAGTAGGAGTGGGAGTGGATAGGGAGGCTCTACCTGGGATGATGTTTCCTGAATTCTTGTCTAATATGTATAGATAATGCCCCTGCTACCCCATTTATTTTAAGTTGAAATGTTTTCCCATCATCTTTACCCTCACCATAAATTATATATTGTGCGTGCTCATGTTATTTCAAACAAACATGAAAAGTGTTACATTTTAACAGCCATATTTTTTTCTGGGTATTTCTTTTTTGCGCAGTGTGTTCCTCCTGTCTATCTCCTGTTGTAAAATTATCTCATTTTGTGCCATTTGCTCTTTTCATTATATATGTAAGTATTTGTTTTTGTTTATTTGCTCATTTGTTGCATAATGTAGAGTCTATTTATTTTTATGTATCTATTTTTCTAATAAACTTTTGTATTTTTATAATATTATTATTCTGTTTATTGTGTGCTCCTCCTACCTTCTCTCTGTAGACATTTTCACATGCCTATCAAGAATCCAATACCGTGTGTTTCAAATTAAATTATTGTCTTTGCTTGACTATAGGACAAGGTTTTTTTCAGAGCACATTCAAGATTTGTCTTATAAGACTAAGACCTAGGACTCTTGCAGAACTGCAGGGGACCTGTATCCTTCTTGCAGGCAGCCAGTAAATATCTGAGAATGTCTGTGCCTGTGCATAGACATCCTCCGATGCTGCCTGACATTTCAGCCATGGCTTCTGAGGTGAAAGACTGAGATCACGTGACTTTTCGGTGATCCATCTCAGATGTGTCAGGCAGCATCAGAGGATGTCTCTGCACATCAAGTAGTGCATATGTGGAAGCATTTGGCAGTCATGGAAGGTGCATTGGCAAGTCTGGGGGGAGATGGACAAGTCTGAGGATGCATTGGTAAGTCTGGGGGGCAGATTGGAAAGTCTGGACACCAGGAACGTATTGTGCCCCTGTGTGACAGGTGTGCTGCCAGTCCAGAGCACACCTGTCACTAAGGGGTACAATGTATTTTGTGTATTTATGGGGGTTTGTGTGCTCTGAACAGACAGCACACAAACCCCCGGAAATACACAAAATACATCTGTATACGAAGATTCATATACTTATCATGCTGGTCGAATTGGCAACAGAGTGAGTGACTCTGATGCCGAATTTGCAGCAGCCTTCTGTCTCCCAGATGTATTTCCCGGGTTTGTGTGTTCTCTGTTCGGAGCACACAAACACCCTGGAAATATAAAGCACAGCTCCGGGCTAGGTGCGCGGCGCACACCAAGCTCATATGGAGCATCCGTGATTGCCTGACACATATTGGCAAGTGTGGGAACATATTTGAAAGTTTGGGGCCAGAATGGCAAATCTGGGAATGCACTGACAAGTCTGAGGCTAGATTGGCATGTCTGGAGATGCACTGGCAAGTCTGGGGGCAGACTGGCATGTCTGGGGATGCATTGGAAAGTCTGGGGGAAGATTATCAAGCCAGTGGATGCATTGGCAATTCAAACAACATAAATAACAAAAATAAATGCATTTTCTTTATTATTTTTATTAAAAAGGAAAAAACTGTTCACATGTGAATTAATAAGTACCGTATTTGCTCGAATATAAGACGACCCTGATTATAAGACGACCCCCCAAACTTTTAATATTCCTTCAGGAAAAAAACTAAAAGCCTGAATATAAGACTACCCTATAAGGAAAAAAAAGTTTAAGTTGTATATATTCACATGTAAATTGCTTTTTAATATTTAATAAAAATGATGATATAAAAAAATGCATTTCTTGTTTTTAATTCCAATGCAGCCTCTCTCCCCCTAAACGTTGTCTCTCTCTCCCCCTCCAAACGCTGTTTCTCTCTCCCCCTCCCTCCCCCCAGCTTTGTCTCTCTTTCTCCCCTTCCACCAAGCGCTGTCTCTCTCCCCCTCCCCCCAACCTTTACTCTCTCTCCCCCAAACTTTTTTTTATCTCCCCCTCTCCCTCCAAACTTTTCTCTCCCCCCGCCTCCAAACATCCCCCCCGCCTCCAAACATTTCTCCCCTCCCCCTGCCTCCAAACATTTCTGTCCCTCCCCCCTCTCTCCCTCTCCCTAACCCCCCCTTCCCCTTGTCTCTCTCTCTCCCTCCCCCCTCTCACCTTGTTTCTCCCTGGTGGCTAGTGGGGGCAGCCGGGGGATGTCTGCACAATACGTGCAGACATCCTCCATGCTGCCCGACACTTCAGTCTATTATGACGGACAGCCGGTCGTCATAATAGACTGCCGTGTCGGGCAGCATGGAGGATGTCTGCACGTATCGTGCAGACATCCCCCGGCTGCCCGAATCTCCTGGTGGCTAGCGGGGCAGACGATACGCGCAGACATCCCCCGCTACTGCCCGGCGCTTCCGCCGGGACTTTTATGATTAAGCCGGAAGGACTCAGCTTCATCATAGAAGTCCTGGCGGTCGTACCGGGCGGCAGCAGGGGGAGTCTGCGCTCATCGCGCAGACATCCTCCGTCTGTTAGCGAGGGGGATCCATGTCCCCTACTGCTCTGCTGGGGACCTGGATCCATGTCTTATAATCTGAGGTCAGATTATAAGATGACCTCGAATATAAGACGAGGGGTCTTTTTGAGAAATTTTTTTCAGAAAAAAACCTTGTCTTATATTCGAGCAAATACGGTACTAGTAAAACTTTTTTTTTTTTACTATAGGGTAGTCTTATATTTGTATTTTGTTCCTAAATTAACATCCAAAGCTAGGGGGTTGACTTATAATAACGGCCGGCTTATATCCAAAGCAATTGGTAATATTCAAATATATATTTATTTACAATAAAACAAATTAAATTAATATATTAATATTACATAAAAAAATTAAATTGGCAAAACAAAAAAATGAATAAAATCATACTGATCACACATGACCTGGGTTGCCAAATAGCGGTGCTCACCATGCACGCTGTGACCTTAAATGGAGGACTGATTATCTCATTAAAAATGCAAGCCTGCTGCTGGATAACTGCATTTCCCTGGTAGCTTCAGGCTCCAAGTTGTGCAGCTACATACCGTGGCCCTGTGTAAGCAGCTGCTGTACCCAGAATACTATGGCTAGGACTGAGAAACCCTGCAGACACCCTGGAGCAGGCATGGATAATACAGATAAACTAAGAAACAGACCAAGCAGAGTGATAGCATAAAAAGGAACTGAGGCAGAATAGAACTGAAAACAGAGTGCAGGGCTACAGGACAGAGGCTACGATACAGCAGAAACCAAACTAAGGATAAACAACACAAGGCACGGGGTTTCAGATAATAACATAGATAAATACTTCATACAAGGCCAATAAACACAAGAGAACATACAAAGGAACAAACATGTTCACTGCTAACCATGTCAAGGTACTCCAGATTAGGCAAGTCACTAACTATGAGTTAATATTACTAAATTAATTACAGAAGTTCAAAGATTTACAATACATAGACACGAACAAGGAATACCTGTAGCAACACAGACTGGAAGGTTGCAGAAACAGAAAGGAGCACAAAATGGGCGGTGTTGCACATTTATACAAAGCAGAGAAACTAGGTAGAAAGAAATCATGATAACCTGGAATGGAACAAAACAATAAACAGCAAAAAAAAAACAGAACTGGACCAGAACAGAAGAACAAAGAAACAGAAGCAAGAAACAAGGAAAATATAACAGGATTCTATGACTCAGGGCATTCCATTCAAGGAACTCTCTGACTCAGGGTGTCACGAACACGGGCTATTGGCCCGGTTGAGACTGTGGAAAGAGTGTGGGAGTGAAAGGGTTAATGACACCAGATCCCTGGTTACCTGTTGCTAGTCCCAGCAACCACTAAATTAACCCCTGAAATACCTCCTACACTATTAGCCTAGTACACCATTTGCTGCCACCACCAAGACTTTATATCCAGGTGTCTTCGGTTACCCCAAACACGGTACAATATAGTATCACCACCTTACTTTACTGATCAAACACATATATAATTAACCCTTTGGTAACGTGTTCTACCTGAGCTATCCTCAGAAGAGTGAGTTCATATTAGAGAACAAAGACAAGAGCTGATTAAGTACACATTTAATCTGAAAAAAGGCTTCACAGTGCTGTGTACAAAAATACAGAAATAGATGACATACACAAATACAAAGTACAAGTGCAAAACAGTCCATAAAATAAAATAGGAGAAAACACAAGAAATCCTTACATATAATTACCGATATATATAATCCTTGTGGGAGATTCAGATGGTAAATTTCTCCATACAGTTGTTAAAAACAAATCTCCATTCGTACAATCCAACATTCTGATTATATAGATCCCTGGTGATTTTCTAAGAGACCAGCCCCCCTGGGTGGATCAGAGGGGCTTGGCCTGACAGTTTATGGCCCACTCCATCATACCTGTCCAGGGCACTAGTGTGGATAGTTACCTACAAAAACAATAAGCTTACCAAAACGTGTCATGGACTGTATAACACCATAATTTAGTTAGGATCACATTCCTTATATTTTTAGGAGTATTTAGACACCAAACATGGATGTTTTAACAAGTTTGGAAAGTACTCATTCTTCGTTCTTGTGACAGTAACACATTCCGCTGGCCATGTTTGGTACCAAACAAAAGAATACAACCTGGACAATCTCACACAATATATACACGTGTTCCCCATATTTCATATTTTCTGGTTGCTCCACTACCTTTTACGACCCCAGTTCACGAAGTCCAGCTCTGGTGATGGCTATCTGCTAGTTACACTTAATGGCTTAAGCTTGGTGGTGGATCAAAGCCTACAATACACAGTATTATAACATAAACATAACAAATTAAAAGAATGCCAACTCATGCTTTGGCATGACACAGGGCATCCCAATCAAGGGACTCAGGGCATCCCATTCAAGGGTCTCTATAACTCAGGGCATCCCAATAAAATGACTCAGGACATCCCATTGAAGGGACTCAGGGCATTCCATTTAAGGGACTCAATGCATCCCAATTAAGGGACTCGGGTCACCCTTTTTACAGGACTCAGTTAATCCCTTTTACAGGGCTCAGGTAATCTCTTTTAAAGGGCTCAGATCACCCTTTTGACAGGGCTCAGGTCACCACTTTACAGGGCCCAGGTCACCCCTTTGACAGGGCTCAGGTTACCCTTCAGACAGGGCTCAGGGGAGGTGCCAGTCTATGCTTGGGCAGGTACCTGAAAATAGCAGCAAGACTTGGGCATGTTCCGGTCTATAGCAAGACTTGGGCAGGTGCCGATCTGTGGCAAGGCTTATGCAGGTGCCGGACAATAGCTAGACTTAGGCAGGTGACACTTTGGGGGTCATTTACTAGACAAGTGAAGTGGAAAAAAAAGTAGATAAAACATGAGTAAGGAACAATTTGCGACTGTTTGTAACATTTTCCTCTTTTTTTTCATGATTTGCGCCTCTTCCGTTTATTTTTATTTAGCGTGCATTTTTCCGGTTGCACAATTAAATTGCTATTATATTTGTGCATGCTAAAGAGTTCTGTGAATATTTTGTGACAAATAATTCTTATTTGTGTGTGAAAATTACACCAGCTTTTAGAAAGTGCTATCAAAAGAGGTAGAAAAATATTTGCAAAATTGCCCGTTTTTATTCGTAGTTTGCTCATATGTACTATTGGAGTGCTAAATATTTAGTACATTGCAAAAATAAGCAAAGTGCAAAATTAGCTTTTCACAATATATATAAATATATTTGCTTTTTTTTTAGTACATGCCCCTCTTAGTGACCAAATTGGGCAGGTACCACTCTGGGCAGGTGCCGCTCTGAGGCCAAAATAGGAAATGCCACCATGTGGCCAAAAGGGCTGAACTAGGAAATTCAACATAAAAATACACAGATACCAGAACAGATATGAAACAGCATAGACTATAAACAAGAGAGCAAAGCAAGAGAAGGATACAGAATTGCCTGGATAAGGTTGTGATCAGCGCAACAATCATGACTGGAAAATCCGTCAAAAGTACAGGAAGGGCTTACGTTTGTTTTTTTTTTAAATAAAATTACAATTTATGTCATTACAGTATATGGACTATACAGTGAGTATATAGGATACTACAAATATTGCAGTTAGATACTTGGTTATAGAATACGTAAGTTAATTTTAGCATGATATTTCTGCTTAAGGGAACTCACGGCTCTTTTGCCATATATAGGATCGGGCCCTAGCTCCATATTGCAGTGAACAGTTTGAAATGATAATACCTTATTTAAATGGAATAAAATAATAATATCAGGTATTCAATAACAGCAGTCACTGAGTGATTGAAAGTAATCAGACTGATTGTAATGTTGGGTTATTCAAAAAGTCTGTTTGAAAATCAAACCATGCTCTGGGCTGGAGTTAATTTAAAACATTATAAAAGGAAGAAAAAATTACAGACCTGTGTAATAAAATGTAATCTTTTATTAAGTAGCAAAGGCTTGTGAGAGCATGTCACTTTTCTACAATTAAGCTTTATTCTGTCTGTGAAATACATGTAAAACACTTTGATACTGACATTTATCTATCCTAGCCTAAACTTTTTGATTCTTTTCTATCTTGTTTTGCAAACTGAATTGCTGTGAACTCTCCATCTATTTAAAACACATATATAGAAGATAGGTCTTCCTTCCTTTCACTTCAATTAATCAGACATGATGTTCTGCCCTGCACGTTTCCCTACTCCTTCAGAATCTCTCTCTTGTCCTACCAGCTTTGCACCAAGAAAACATTCTTCAATTTCTCAGTAACAATGCAACAAAAACCTTCTATTCTTATCACCTGAATGTTTAGTTAAAACTTCTTCTTCTCACCAAATTCACACAAAATGCTGCCACTATGCTCATCTTTCACACATATCACTTAACATTAGCAGCTTCTGCAAGGCCAGCTCCCTGCACTTGTCCTTTTTTAGTAATCCAAGCTCTCACATTTACTAACACTGACATTATGTGCAATGTTTGATAACTACAGTCAGGGACAGTATTTGATCCCCTGCTGATTTTGAACGTTTGCCCAGTGACAAAGAAATGATAGGTGTATTTTAACAGTGAGAGACAGAATAACAAAAAACTAATCCTGAAAAAAGCTTGTCAAAAAAGTTATGAATTGATTTGCATGTCAATGTGTGAAATAAGTATTTGATCCCCTATCAATTAGCAAGATTTCTGGCTCCCAGGTGTCTTTTACACAGGTAACGAGCTGAGATTAGTAGCACTCTCTTAAAGGGAGTGCGCCTAATCTCAGCTTGTTACCTGTATAAAAGACACCTGTCCACAGAAGCAATCAGTCAGATTACAGAATCACATACATACACAGAAAGTCACATACACACACCTCACAGACATCCAGTCAGTTACACACACACACACCAGTCAGCAAGTTTGGTTGTTTTTTTTTTTAAAGAAAAAATGAATTCCTTAATGTGTCCCACAAGTCACATACACAGCAAAAAATTTAATTTAGTTTTAGGAGCCAGCAAAAAAAAAATTAGGAGCCAGACAATGGCACGTCACGAAAGCATACATACACAGAGACAGAGACAGAGACATTCACACAACACATGCACAGCCAGTTACATACATACACACACACACACACAACACTTACACAGCAAGTTACATACATACACACACATAACACTTACACAGCCAGTTACATACATACACACACACACACACACACACACACACAACACTTACACAGCCAGTTACATACATACATACACACACACACACACACACAACACTTACACAGCCAGTTACATACATATACACACACAACATATGCACAGCCAGTTACATATATACACACAAGCACACACAGCCAGTTACATACTTACACACACACACAGCCAGTTACATCCCAGTCAGCAGTTTATTTTTATTTTTAAGAGACCATAAATATTTTAAATTGTCCCCCTTCCCTTCTGCTTTACCTCAGTAGTGGAGGGGGACATTTCTGCTGCAGCCGGATCTTTATTCATCTTTCATCGGCACTCACACACTCTCGCTCTCACTGACATACACACACTCTCGCTCCCACTGACATGAACACACTCGCTCACACTGACTTGCTCCCACTGACATGCACACACTCACACTGACATACACACACTCTCGCTCACACTGACATGCACACGCTCACACTGACATGCACAGGCTCACACTGACATGCACACACAATGACATGCACACACACTCTCACTGACATGCACACACATTTACTCGCACTGACATGCACACACTCACTCACACTGACATGCACACACTCACTCACATTGACATGCACACACTCACTCACACTGACATGCACACACTCACACTGACATGCACACACTCACACTGACATGCACACGCTCACACTGACATGCACACACTCACAATGACATGCACACACACTCACACTGACATACACACACTCACTCACACTGACATACACACGCTCACAATGACATGAACACACTCAGTCACACTGACATGCACACACACTTACTCAGTAAGTGCCGTATGGTTCCATTAAAATTTAAAAAAAAAGTCTTATGGGCTATAGCCCCAGATATTTTGGAAACCTAGCAACGCCTCTGGGTAACACACTATGCTGTAAAGGACTGAAATCCTGCAGTGCCTACAAAGTCCCCCTGCTCAATAAAGCACATGTACAGGCCCGTCTGACGTTTGTCAATGAACATCTGAATGATTCAGCGGAGAACTGGATGAAAGTGTTGTGATTAGATGAATCCAAAATCTAGATCTTTGGCATAGAAACATAGAATGTGTCAGCAGATAAGAACCATAATGCCCATCTAGTCTGCCCAATTTTCTAAATACTATTATTAGTCCCCAGTTTCCTATCTTATAGCTAGGATAGCCTATCCCACGCATGCTTAAAATCCTTAACTGTGTTTACCTCTACTTCGACTGGAAGGCTATTCCATACATCCACTACCCTCTCAGTAAAGTAATACTTCCTGATATTACTTTTAAATCATTGCCCGTCTAATTTTAGACTATGTCCTCTAGTTGTGGTAGGTTTTCTTCTTTTAAATATACTCTCTTCCTTTACAGTGTTGATTCCCTTTATGTATTTAAATGTTTCTATCATATCCCCCCTGTTACGTCTTTCCTCCAAGCTATACATGTTAAGATGCTTTAACCTTTCCTGGTAAGTTTTATCCTTCAACCCATGAACCAGTTTAGTAGCCCTTCTCTGAACTCTCTCCAAAGTATCAATATCCTTCTGGAGATATGGTCTCCAGTACTGCATACAATACTCCAAGTGAGGTCTCACCAGTGCTCTGTACAATGGCATGAGCACTACCCTCTTTCTACTGCTAATAACTCTCCCTATGCAACCAAGCATTCTGCTAGCATTTCCTGCTGCTCTATTGCATTGCCTACCTTTAAGTCCTTTCCTCAGATTTTGCTTTTGGGTTTTTACACCCAAGGTGCATAATCTTGCACTTTTTCACATTAAATGTCAGTTGCTACAGCTCTGACCATTTTTCTAGTTTAGCAAAATAATTTGCCATTTGGCTTATCCCTCAATGAACATCAACCCTGTTGCAAATCTTTGTATCATCAGTAAAAAGACATACTTTGCCAACAAGACCTTCTGCAATATCACTAATAAAAATATTAAAAAGAATGAGTCCAATTACAGATCCCTGAGGTACCTCACTAGTAACAAGACCTTGCATCGAATATACTCCATTTACTACAACCCTCTGTTGCCTGTCACTCAGCCATTGTCTAATTCATTCAGCAATATTGTAATCCAAACTTAAAGATTGCAGTTTATTGATAAGCCTTCTATGTGCGACAGTGTCAAAAGCCTTACTAAAATCTAGGTATGCAATGTCTACTGCACCACAATACTTACCTATTCAGATTATTTTGGGTTTATACTGTATCACACTATTAGTGTTTTTGCATTTATACCGTATTTGCTCGATTATAAGACGACCCTGATTATAAGACGACCCCCCAAACTTTGTATATTCCTTTAGGAAAAAAATGAAAAGCCTGAATATAAGACTACCCTATAGGAAAAAAAAAGTTTAACTTGTATATATGTAAATTGCTTTTTAATATTTAATAAAAAATTGATATTATACAAATGCATTTCTTGTTTTTATTTCCTTGCGGCCTCTCTCCCCCCCCAAGTGTTGGCTCTCTCTCTTCCCCCCTCCCTCCAAACTAATCTCTCTCTCTTCCCCCCTCCCTCCCCTAGTCTCTCTCTTCCCCCCTCCCTCCCCTAGTCTCTCTCTCTTCCCCCCTCCCTCCCCTAGTCTCTCTCTCTTCACCCCTCCCTCCCCTAGTCTCTCACTCTTCCCCCCTCCTTCCCCTAGTCTCTCTCTATCTCCCCCCTCCCCTTGATTCTTTCCCGTCTATTATGACGGACAGCTGGTCCGTCATAAGAGACGGAGGTGTCGGGCAGCATGGAGGATGTGTGCACGTATCGTGCAGACATCCCCCAGCTGCCCGATTCTCCCTGGTGCCTAGTGGGGCAGCAGAGGATGTCTGTGCGATTAGATTTCACTTACCGTATTTGCTCGATTATAAGACGACCCTGATTATAAGACGACCCCCCAAACTTTGTATATTCCTTTAGGAAAAAAATGAAAAGCCTGAATATAAGACTACCCTATAGGAAAAAAAAAGTTTAACTTGTATATATGTAAATTGCTTTTTAATATTTAATAAAAAATTGATATTATACAAATGCATTTCTTGTTTTTATTTCCTTGCGGCCTCTCTCCCCCCCCAAGTGTTGGCTCTCTCTCTTCCCCCCTCCCTCCAAACTAATCTCTCTCTCTTCCCCCCTCCCTCCCCTAGTCTCTCTCTTCCCCCCTCCCTCCCCTAGTCTCTCTCTCTTCACCCCTCCCTCCCCTAGTCTCTCTCTCTTCCCCCCTCCCTCCCCTAGTCTCTCTCTATCTCCCCCCTCCCCTTGATTCTTTCCCGTCTATTATGACGGACAGCTGGTCCGTCATAAGAGACGGAGGTGTCGGGCAGCATGGAGGATGTGTGCACGTATCGTGCAGACATCCCCCAGCTGCCCGATTCTCCCTGGTGCCTAGTGGGGCAGCAGAGGATGTCTGTGCGATGAGCGCAGACCTCCCCTGCTGCCGCCCGGTACGCTCGCCGGGACTTCTGTGACGAAAGCGGAAGTACCCGGCTTCTTCATAGAATAGGAATTATAATTGAAATCCAATAAATGAGGAACAGATAAAATAAGAGCTTAGCTTACTACCCCAAGCGAGGGAGAGAGACAAAGAGAAAGAGCCTGCAAATTAACTTCGGTAGAAGTAATAAAAAATAAAGGAATAAAATCAGGGCATATCTGGCTGACTCCCTATAGTCCAATCTAGACCGCCTATAGAAGCCTAAAATGACCAGTAAAAAAACGCAAGAACAGAAGCAAGCAGTGGAGAGAGAAAGGGAAAGAAAAATGACAAGGAAAGATCAAAAGCAGGAAAAAAGCTTTTCAAATTTTTTTTCATCTCAAACAGACAGAAGCATGTCTGAGGCAGGCTCTATCAGTCCTGCGAACAAAGATTAAAAAAAAAAATCTTCAGAAGATACAGAGTGCAACGCAGATCCAGGAAATAATATATCGCCACAATATTTAAAATCATGTCTCCAGGCCCAGTCGGAATTGATAAAGCAAGAAATAATTAAGAACAGCTCTGATAGCAGGTAGAGGTGCGTTCTCTTTCAGAGCTCCTCATATGTGGAATAGCCTTCCTGTTTCTGCTAAATCATCATCTACTCTAAGATCCCTGAAAATAAGTATCTCCCAAATCCTCAAAACAGATTGTGCCTGTTATTAGTTTACAAACTCTTTCGTATACTGTACATGTTGTTCCTTTTTGTATCAATAATGATTTACACTGTATGTTCCCCTTCCAACTTGTTTAATATATGTATGTATGTATTTTTGAATCTACTGTTAAATGTGTAACTCTGTGTAACTCCATTCTGGACTGGGTCCCCAGGACATACTTGAAAACGAGAGAAATCTCAATGTATTTTTTCCTGGTAAAACACTTTCTAAATAAAATAAAATAAAATAAAATATCAAATCAGACATTGTGGAAATTGGCCCAAAAATACAAAATTTAGAAGTCAAGTTTAACAACCTAGAAACTTCAATGGCCGACACAAAAGACCCCGTGAAAAGGCAGCAACAGAGAATAACCACCCTGGAAAGCAAAATCACCGAATTAGAAGACAGATCTAGGCGTAACAATCTGAGACTAAGGAACATCCCAGAATCTGTCCAGCAGGGACAACTATATGCCTATGTTAAACTTTTTTTGGAAGAGCTGGGGATAAGAATGGAACAAGAAACGAACTATATAGAAAGAGTTCACAGATTGTATAAAGCCAAAAACGCACCCACAGGAGCTGCAAGAGACGTGATCATCTGTTGCCACTCATATATTATGAGAGAAAACATCATGAAGCTTGCCAGACAGACTTTAATCAAAGGGGACAATGCAAATATCAAATTCTTTCCAGATCTCTCCTTTGAAACGAGACAGAGAAGGAGATCATTCCATCCAGCAACGCAGATCCTAAGGAAACATGATATAAAATATATGTGGGGTTTCTCCACAAGACTTATAATTTTGCTGAAGGAAAATCCATTACTTTTGACTCGGAGGAAGACGCCATTGAGTGGACAAAACAGCAACATTTGACATAGTTACTAGATCCAGAAGAGCCCAGCTTGATAAAAATAGAGGGGTGGGGGGCTTAAAGACAGTTAGAGAATTGGGGCACTAGGGAAGTGGGTGTAGAGAGTCTAAATTTGAAAAAGTATAATAATAATGGACTGTAGATGTGTTCATTCTCTTCTCATGAACAATTGTACAAAAGTCTCCCATTCATTAAGGCACGAAGGTGTTAGTCACTTTAATAGATACAACACCATTATCGATGAAAGCACTCAAATAAAGAGTTTATAAAAGTTTAAATTATCCCTGATCTCATGAGAAAAAAAGGAGGGGAAGCTAACGAGAATAGGATCACAACTACAATAGTTTATATCACTAAATAGTTATTTCTCACGCTTCAATTGATATAGATGGAATTTATTAATTATAGTATCACTTAAAAAGGGCGCATAAGGTACCCTCTTCTCAAAGACACCGAATTTACCTACACTAGACTTTACACCCTTATATGGGTGGCACCTAAGGGGGGGGGGGGAAATGGGGGAAGGGGAAAGAAAAGGATAAAAAGAGATTAAGGGGAAACGGTTTAAGGAATCACACCTCATCACAGGATAGATCTAGATAATAACACCACGGAGGGTTATAAATAATTAGCCGGAATTATAATTACAATAATTACTTAGGGGCATGAAGGGAAGAGGGTTCGAAACTGAAATTCAAAGTTTAGTAAACGAAGCAGTGTTTTTTTTTTCTCTCTCGCTCTCCATTTCCCGATTATACCCCACACGAACCTCATAAAAAAAGTCGCTGAGGGCGAACGAACTCAGCGGACATAGCTTCAATTTAATCCAGGGAATCCAGGGAGAGCAGTTCACAATTATTAATGTATATGCCCCCAACACCTCAACATTGAAATTTATTCAAGAACTAGTAGGTAGGATTAGCAAGAAAATAATCATGGGGGGAGACTTTAACTGCCCTCCAGACAGTAATTTTGATAGACTATCGCTGAGGAAAACATCTCAAGACAAGAAAAACGAGTAGATCAGATAGATTCTCAAAAATCATAAAAAATGCGGAGCTCCTAGACACATGGCGGATATTCCACCCACAAGAAAAAGAATTTACGTGCTATTCTAAGACCCACGCCACGGATTCAAGAATTGATTTTCTATTTGGAAATTGCCAACTAATAAAAAGGGTGGAAAAAGTCTCTATTAGAGAGGTTGTATGGTCTGACCATAGTGCCCTAGTTATGGACTTAAAACTGGGTGAAAAAAAGGGACCTATATCATCCTGGAATCTAAATGATCTATTGTTAAAAGAAACAAAAGATATAGAGGAGGTCAAAAATCTAACTAAGCTGATTTTCAAAGAAAATAGTAGTAATGGAGTTGCAAACCCTATGGTTTGGTGCGCCTACAAGGCAACCCTGAGAGGCCACTTTATAAAGAGCGGAACAATAAAAAAGAAAGCCAGAGGCGCCTGTCTGACGGACTTATATATGGCACTGCACAAAAAAATTAATATAAATAAAAAAGACCCATCAATCCAATATGCTCAAGAGATAGGGGAAATAAAAAAACAAATAAATTGCCTACTCCAAGAACAAGCTATAAAGAATCTGGAGGCCTTAAAATCAAAATGGTATTACCAGGGCAACAGAGCCGAAAAAAATGTTATCTAATAAGATAAAGGGAAAAAGAGTAAAACAATCCATACACAAGATAATAACGGAAGAGGGAGAACAACAAAAATCGCGAAAGCAGTTAACTACTATTACTATCAGCTCTATAATATCCCGACAAAACCAGAGAATTTAGACACATACTTTAATAATCGTCTAGTTAAGAAAATTCACCCCAGAACATCTAGCTGAACTGTAAATGTAAACCATTTTACCTTCTAGAAATAAGTTCGGCCATAAACGACCTAAAAACTAAAAAAAAAACAGGCCCGGATGGCTACACAAACTTGTTCTACCGTAGATTTAATGACATCCTATCTCCCCACATCGCATTGGCATTTAATGAAATGGTAAAAAGTAAATCAATTCCGGGGGAGATGCTTCAAGCTAATTTGATCCCAATTCTGAAACCTGGTGGATCTCCGGAATTGGTTTCAAATTACAGACCCAAATCCCTACTGAATGTCGACATAAAAATATATGCTAGTGTACTGGCCAAAAGATTGCAGACGATTTTACATCTGATTATCCATCCGGATCGAGTGAGGTTTATTTAAGGCAGGTCCATGACAAACTGTGTGAGAAGGGTGCTAAATGTACTGGAAGCGGTTCACGATTCGGGAACTCCATTCCTCGCCCTGGCGGTGGACGCAGAGAAAGCCTTCGACAGGGTGGGGTGGATTTTCTTGAGCCGTGCCCTTGAGGCCTATGGCCTGACGGGGTGAATCTTAGAAGCCATAATGGCCTTAAACGCATCTCCAATGGCAAGAACAATAGGAAGAAGCCTAGATGCGGAATGGTTCAGCATTTCGAATGGAACTCGTCCAGGGTGTCCATTATCCCCATTACTCTATGTAATATCAATAGAATTCTTAGCAGAAGACATAAGACAGAATAAGAATATAAAAGGGCCCCATTTCGGTCAGATAGAGCAAAAAGTGATATTATATGCAGATGACATTCTGATCCTGATGGAGAACCCAGTCCGCTCCATAAAAGAGACTTTGAAAGTAATAAACAACTATAGTAAATATTCTAACTACAAGTTAAATGCAATCAAATCAATAGCACTAGTTAAGAATCTGTCCGAAAAATAAAAAAAAAACATATCAGGGAAAACTACCAATTTGAATGGGCAAAAAAATATTGTTCATACTTTGGGATTAACATCACAAAAAACCCCAACAGAATATGGGAATACAACATACTGCCGTTTATCCAACAAATTAATAAACAGCTGAAAGACCTTAGTAATACAGAAATATCTTGGTTAGTCCGTATTAATGTACTTAGAGCCTATATCCTCCCAAAGCTAAACCACCTTTTACGTATGATCCCAATAAGAATTCCGAAATCATGGTTGATGATGATCCAGGTGGCATTCTCAAAATATATATGGCGCAATAATAAACCAGGATGAACAGGGAGGTATTAAAATTAAAATACAAAGAGGGAGGTCTAGGGGTCCCGGACATTATAGAATCTAACGAAGCAGCAATGCTCTTACATCTAATTAATTCTGTTAAAGAAAGAGATGAAAAGGAGATTTGGGTAGAAGTAGAATCACATAGATTGGGAGTTAGTGAAATGAAATAACTGTTCTTGACAATAAATCCGAACAAAAAAAAAATCCAAGACCAAGAAAGCTACTATATATGGAGGAGCATGAAGACCACTTGGAAAATCATTAGTAAGAAAATTAATATTCAAGGTAAACTACTAGAAAATCTACCAATAGAAACAGTGGCACATAACATCGAAAACCTCAATCTTACTGGTTGGAAAAGAAAGGGAATATCCAAAATTAATGACATCTTGAAAGACGGGTCCCTAGAACCTTTCCATGAATTACAAAGAAAATTTGTCTTAACAACTAAAGAAATTTTCACATACATAAGAATTTCTAACTTCCTGAAAAAGGGGATTATTGCAGAAAACTTAAGAGCCACGACACTTTTTGCTCAACTTCTGGAAACAAAAAAAGATGAAAACCTGCTAACAAAATGTCTGCTATTACATAAGGAGTTGAGCAAAAAGGTTAAACCTTTAGCACTAAGGAAGTGGGAAGATGAATTAAATATAAAAATAGAACTGCCAAATTGGCAGAAAGCTTTTTCAAGGGTTAACTCAGCCATACACTGCCTAAACTGAACTGCCTGTCTGAAACCCACTACAAAATAATGCACAGATGGCATTATGTACCCAGCAGGCTAGCTCAAATTTACCCCAACTCTACATGGAACTGCTGGAAATGTGGCAGACCACAGGCGGACTTTATACATATATGGTGGTCATGCGAGGAAGTACGGGCACTATGGTCAGACCTGGCAAAGTACATGGAAAGACTGACAGGCAGGAAATTAGAGCATTCCCCAAAAACCCTCCTCTTACATGTGGACTGGCCAGCAATGCCCCCGAATGAGACCTAATCATCCACATCCTAATGAGTACTAAAATAGCAATTGCCCTCCAGGCCTCACTGATTAAAGCAAACTTATTAGATATTTGGAGGATATACCACCCACAAGAGAAAGATTTTACCTGTTATTCTAGAACATATAACTGTTATTCAAGAATAGATTTGATATTAGGAAACCCCTCATTAGCCAATATAGTTAAAAAAATATTAATAAAGGAGATCACATGGTCGGACCATAATATGACTATAATGGAAACGGATAATAGAAATACTAACAGAACTAGAAATGAATGGAGAATAAATAGTACCTTATTACATGATGAGAACAACTTAAAAAACATAATTAATCTGACAGATACGTTCTTCAAAGAGAATTTGAATGGGGAAGTTTCAGATGCAGTAATATGGTGTGCCTATAAGGCAACAACTAGAGGATATCTAATAAAAATGGAGGCTGAGAATAAAAAAATGAAAGGTAAATATCTAGCAGATCTCTACATACAATACTTCAACTTGTCCAAGGAAAACAAAACTACCCCATCTAAAGATACAGGTAACAAATTAGGAATATTAAAAAATAGAATAAATCTATATCTGATGGAAGAAACGGTACGGAAACTGGAATATCTGAACGCTAGATATTATTATAAGGGGAATAGGGCAGATAAGATCCTAACCAATAAGATAAATGGTATAAAAGCAAATAAACGGATAACAAAAATCAAGAGTGAGGATAGAATATGCCTTGCGCCTAAAGAAATAGGGACAGCATTTAATACATTCTATAAAGAACTTTATAATATACCTGATCAAGCTAGTAAGACACAGATAACAGAATACTTAAATAAACTAAATCTACCAAAAATAGATGACCAGATAATAAAGAACATAAACAATTCTATTAAAATATCCGAGGTCAAAAAGGTGATCGGCAAACTAAAGTCAAACAAAGCCCCAGGACCGGACGGGTATAATAACACTTTCTATAAACTGCTGGAAGACCAGTTAGCAGAGCATCTGACACGTACCTTCAATAGTTTTGTGGAGATGAAAGAAATCCCAGAGGAATGTTTAAGAGCAAATATCATACCAATAAAGAAGCAGAATAAGGATCAGGAAAAAGTAGAAAACTATAGACCAATCTCCCTGTTAAATTCAGATATTAAAATGTATGCGGCAGTCCTCGCGGACAGACTAAAGGCCATCATTCCCACGATAATACATAGAGACCAAGTAGGTTTTGTATCAGGAAGAACTCCAACAAGTAACATCAGGAAAATTATAGATATCTTAGATCAATCTCATAAAAATAAAACACCTCTGTTGTTACTATCACTAGATGCCGAAAAGGCTTTTGATAGATTGAGATGGGAATACTTGAAGCAAACAATGATGGCCTTTGGTCTTTCTGGATGGATGCTACAGGCGATTTTGCTGCTATATACAAGACCTTCTGCTAAAACGGCCGCCCCTGGAATAATATCTGAATGGTTCCGAATATCAAATGGAACGAGGCAGGGATGCCCCCTGTCCCCCCTACTGTATGTATTATCAATTGAGCCGTTGGCTATAAAAATAAGGAAGAAAGCTGAAATAGAGGGCTTTAAAGCTAAGAAATTGGAATTAAAGACATCTATGTATGCCGATGATGTTCTAATATCCCTAACGAATCCAGGTAGATCGGCTGAGGCACTCATGAATGTGATTGAGGAATTCGCAGAAATATCCAATTATAAATTAAACATTAAGAAAACAGTGGCATTACCCATAAATATAGAGGAAGAAGAGGTAGCACAGCTCAAGAGGAGATTCCCCTTCACATGGTCACAAAAAGAGATAAACTATCTAGGGATAAAACTAACATCTGACCCGCACAAGATAATGGAAACAAATCTTTTAACATTAATGAGACAGATAAATAAAACTTTAGTAGAAGGGAAAAATAAAGAAATATCCTGGTGGGGGAGAATCAATGTAATAAAAGCATACATATTGCCCAGGTGGTTATATTTATTCAGATTAATCCCCCTTAAAATTCCAGATCCATGGTTGGATATGATTCAATCCACATTTACAAAATATGTTTGGCAGGGGAAAAAACCCAGATTGAGTATATATATGCTATCAAAAAAAAATCAACAGAGGGGGGGTAGGGTTACCAAATATCAGGGAATATTTAATGGCAAATATGCTGAACCATTTAATATACACCCAGAGACAGGATGCAGACAGAGAAGACTGGTATCACCTAGAGATTGATATTATACAAGCTGATGATCTCTCCACTATAATGTGGACAAAAAACTGTGAAGCCAGAGCCGTAAAGTCCTTGATATTAAGTCACATCATGAGCAGTTGGATTAAATTAAAGAAACAATTAGGGCTAAAAGATAAACTAATCCAAAATATAAATATAAAAATTATTTCTGAGGAGTTGGAAGATATCAATTTGAAGCACTGGTATAACGGGGGAATTACCAGAATTAAGGACTTGTATGATAGGTCAGGTGTGAAGAACTTTAATCAATTACAAGAGGAATACAAGCTCGGAGATAAAGAATTATTTAATTATATCAGAATAAGAGATTTCCTGAGAAAAAGAGTGGCAGACAGGAAGGAAGAAAGAATAGACAAATTAGAAATAGCATTCTCATTAACAGCGAAAGATAGCTATAAAGTGGTAAACATGGAGATTGTTAGAGATAAGAGGAAAAAGATAGACCATCCAGCTGCCAAAAAATGGGCGAAAGATCTAAACAAAGATATCACTAAGGAAGACCTGGTAACATCCCTAAGGAAAGTACACAAAGCAGTACACTGTTTAAATCTATTAGAAACATTTTACAAAATGATAAACAGGTGGTACTATGTCCCAAGTAGACTATCAAAAATGTATACCCAGGCTACAGAAACATGCTGGCGCTGTGGGACAGACATAGGGACATATGTACATACCTGGTGGAACTTCTCAAAACTAAAGCCGCTATGGGGGAAAACCTTAAAGAAAATTAAAGAAATGACGGGTATAAATTTAGACCCAACACCAGAAAAGATATTATTAATGATAGAGTGGCCAAGAATGAAGAAAGAAGTCTCACATATTATCATTCATATAATTTTGGGTACCCTAGTAGTTATCGCAAGAAATTGGAAGGGGAATGGGGAAATTGAGTGGCAACAGGTATATGCCCAGGTATTATACCAGTGGAGAATGGAGAGAGCCAGTGATAGAATGAGGCAGAATAATAAAAAGGGAAACCGGAGAAACTGGAATACTTGGATAGAAGAATGGGAAAAAAGAAAGGAAGATCGATCTCCAGAGGTGGTTTAAATAGAACCTGGCGGGAGGAGTAAAAGTAAGACCCCTTCAGGATAAAAACTCCCTTCCCGGCAGATTCCATGCAAAATATGTAGCCAATGTGTCAAACTGTGTCAATAGTGTTATAATGTTTTAAATGTCTATATGTTTTATATGTTTGCCCCTAATTATGGTCAATATTCTAATAATGTCCAAAATATAATGGAGACTGAAATTTTAATAAGGAAATATGATAAGATTATATATTTGGGGATATGTATGTTAAATGTTTATAATTTTGTAATAAAAAAAAAAAAATAGCAATTGCCCGCCAATGGAAATCTTCAAAAATCCCTTCATGGCAGGAAATGAAAAACCAGTTAATCTGGCAGATTAAGATGGAAATGGAAATCTTGAGACAAACCGCCTACTGTAACCCAAAAATTTGGCTCTGGGAAAGCTGGTTAAGCAGAATTTCAGCCCTAGATAATTAAAGTCGGGATTTACCCCCCACGCCGTGCCCCCCTATAGCATCGCCCTTTATGTCTGATTTTATGTTTGTTCATAAGTGATGCCTCATTCCATTGTGGCAGGTAAACAAACATGATAAATCCTCTACAATACTAAAAAGCTTAACCTCATCAATGTTTATCAATTACTGTTTGATATTATTCTTACTGTATGTGTTTTGTATTTTCATAATAAAAAGTTAAAAGGAAAGAAAAATAAAAAAATAAACCATGTGAGTCCCTGCAAAAAGATCGCAAGACCTCGGAATGTAATGTGTTCCGGCACGGAGCGATTTAGTGAAATGGAGCCAGTGCTCGCTTTGAGCACTGGCTACATTTCCCCTGTCTGACAGGAGGGATCCCGCTGAAAGCCGCGATAAGCTGTTTTTAACGCTGGATGTACTATAGCGTCTTTTAGGCACTGTAAAATCAGGACGGCATTGTACGTCCTAGCGTTGAGAAGGGGTTAAATCATCAGTTTGCACCTTTTGGTTCGTCTTTTGAAAAGCTAAAGTGTATGGGCTTTAAAATGCATTTTATTGGTCTGTCTTTAACTTTGTTGTTGCAAAACACAGTCTCATCAATGCAGTGTTTACTGTCAGCACGGAATGTGTTGAATACAGGGTTTATTGGTTTGCTGATACATGTATCTTTTTTGTTGTTGTTTTGAACTCATTATGCAATCTGAATAGCAGCTTTGCTATAACTCATACATGCACCAGTTGTCCAAAGCTGCCAGAACTGCATTTCTTTTTTGAACTGATTTACTCACATTCAGGATGAAATTGGCATAGTTTGCATAGGAAAATTCCTTCCCTAAAAGAAAACTTAACACTTTCTGTTTTTCAGAAATAATATACTGAAATTGTGCAGGGGATTCCTGCCTTTTATGAACACACAGGAAAGATGTTGTGTTTGTGAAGCTCTGTCTATGTACATATTATACAAATAAACCTACTGCTTGCAGTGGAAATGTATTATGACCTTTACATTATATCCCCGTCTTTAAATAGCCACACAGTCTTCTAGAGCAAAAGCAAAATAACATACTCTGTTCTGTGCAGGTAATTTGTGTGCCTAAGTATTCGAGTTCTCACACTGGAATTTCGACAAAAAATACAGTGTAAACAAAGATGCAAGCAACTAAATGCCATTTTTTTTCCTGGCTACTGATCACAAAGTGATCGGTAACCAGGAACACAATTGCAGAGATCATTTATAGACCCTGTGGGGTTTAGAGTGCAATCACATGACTAACCCCAGCATAGGGTTGCCACCTGGCCGGTAAAACATTGGAATCAGGCCAATGTTAAGCCTATGGAGACAGTACGAAGGCCGGTATTTTTTGGAAGAAAAGGTGGCAACCCTACCCCAGCACCCAGATTGTACCCATAATTTACCACAACACCCAGATGGCACTCACAGGACTTACCCTAGCACTCAGACTGCACTCAAAAAACTTACCCAAACACCAAGATTGCATGCACAGAACTTACCCTAGCACCCAGGACTAACCATTGCACCCAAATTTCACTCACGGGACTTACCACAGCACCCAGATTGCACTCACAGGGCTGACCCCAACACCCAGACGGCATCCAGGACTTAACACAGCGCCCATGACATACACAAGCACCCAGACTGCACTCACAGGATGTACACTAGCCATCTGGGTACCCCAGGACTTACCGCAGTAACCAAATTCCACCAGCATACATATTGCAGCTAGGACCTAACCCATCACCCAAATGGCACTCACAGGACTTACCATGGAACCTAGATTGCACTCACAGACTCTGCCCCTGCATGCAGATGATAACCAGGACCTGCCTCCTGCACCTGGCTGTTGCTTTCCCATGTGTGACCATTGATGCCTATATGCCCTCTACACCCTCCACTATCTCAATTGGGGGGGGGGGGGGGCACTTGAGGAGCCTGGGTATAGTGTAGGAGGGGCTATGTCCTTCTTAGTGATGCTACTGATTTAAAGGACCACTCCAACTTCAAAATTACTTACCTCTTTTATTACATCTTAAAATTCATTATTCATATTTTTATATATATAAAATTCATATTAAGTTCATATTATTTATAGCAATTCTTCCCCCCTTACCTGTGTAAAGTCGAGGTGGGGTGGTGGGTAAGTATACATTATTGGTGTCTGGGGCCATCAAGGCAGCCCCAGTTCCCTGGGGGTTATGATTGGTGTCTGGGACTGTCCAATGGCCCAAAACAATATGGGGATATATTTATTTATAATTGGACACAGACCGGGGGGAGGGTATATTTATTTATTTATTATGGCGGTCTTTAAATATTTGTGCAATCTCGGGACCCTGGAGGGGAATGTAAGCCTGGCTCTGACTCTATTCAATCTATTCCTTAAAATTCGACTTTGAAGGTTGACTTTCATTTTGAAACTAAGACAAATTTGGCACCTGAGTTTCACCCAGGTTTGAATCTTTCCCATTGAAAGTAATGGAAGGCAAAATGATTGAATCTATTATTGAGACTAAGTCAAATTTAGCACCCGGGTCAGTCTCAAAATAGCTTTGATCATTTCACCTTCCATTACTTTCAGTGGGGAAGATTCAATCTGTTTTCTTTTTCTTAGTCAAAGTTGGATGCCGCATTTGACTTATCTCAAAAGGAAAGTCATCCTCCAAAGTCTAATTTTAGTGAATAGACACATATGTAATAGGGGCTGTGAGTTATTTGGGTGGCACCAAGTACTGTTAGGGGGCCATGGCTACTAGGTATATATGTGCACTGAACAAAATTAGTAACGCAAAACTTTTGTTTTGGCCCCATTTTTCATGAGCTGAACTCAAAGAACTGAGACTTTTACACAAAAGGCCTATTTCTCTCAAATATTGTTCACAAATCTGTCTAAATCTGTGTTTGTGAGCACTTCTCCTTTGCCGAGATAATCCATCCACCTCACAGCTGATTATACAGCATGATTATTGCAAAGGTGTCATTGGGCTGGCCACAATAAAAGCCCACTCTAAAATGTTCAGTTTTACTGTATTGGGGTGGTCCAGGAGTGTCTGGGGGGCTCTGAAAATCAGTCAGTATCTGGTGTGACCACCATGTGCCTCACGCAGTTCAACACATCTCCTTCACATGGAGTTGATCAGGTAGTTAATTGTGGTATACGCTGTCGTATACGTCAGCTATCAGGTTGTTAATTGTGGTATACGGTGTTGTAAACGTCGATCCAGAGCATCCAAAACATGCTCAGTGGGTGACATGTCTGGTGAATATGCTGGCTATGCAAGAACTGGGATGTTTTTAGCTTCCAGGAATTGTATACAGATCCTTGCAACATGGGGCCGTGCATTATCATGCTGCATAAACAAAAGGGCCTCAAGATCTCGTCATGGTATCTCTGTGCATTTAAAATGCCATCAATAAAATGCATCTGTGTTCGTTGTCTATAAATACAGCTGCCCATACCATACACCCACTGCCACCATGGGCCACTCGATCCACAACGCTGACATCAGCATACCACTCACCCACACAACACCATACACACTATCTGCCATCTGCCCTGTACTGTGAAAACTCAGATTCATCCGTGAAGAGAACATCTCTCCAAAGTGCCAGACACCATTAAATGTGAGCAAGTCGGTTACAACGACGAACTGCAGTCAGGTCGAGACCTCGAGATGTTTTCTGCCAGTTTGTGCAGAAATTCTTTGGTTATGCAAACTGATGCAGCAGCTATCCGGGTCGCTGGTCTCAGACGATTGGATGTGAAGATGCTGGTTGTGGAGGTCCTGGGCTGGTGTGGCTACACGTGGTCTGCGGTTGTGAGGCCGGTTTGATGTACTGCCAAATTCTTTGAAGCGACTTTGGAGACAGCTTATGGTAGAGAAAAGATCATTCAATTCACGGGCAGAAGCTCTGGTGGACATTCCGGCATTCAGCATGCCAATTGCACGCTCCCTCAAAACTTGCGACATCTGTGGCATTGTGCTGTGTGATAAAACTGCACATTTTAGAGTGACCTTATATTGTGGCCAGCCGAAGGCACACCTTTGCAATAATCATGCTGTCTAATCAGCAATCTTGATATGTCACACCTGTGAGGTGGATGGATTATCTCGGCGATAGATAGATAGATAGAGAGATAGATGATAGATAGATAGATAGATAGATAGATAGATAGATTGATATATATATATATATATATATATATATATATATATATATATATATATATACATGTCCCTGGCAACTAGCCCTGGCCCTTCAATGTATTTTTTAGGGGGTTGGGAGCACTTACCAAGCTCCCAGCTCTATTTATTGCAGCAGGGGTTCAGGGCTACCATTTTGATGTCTCCGAGACCATTTTTTTATTGGGAGTTGCCACTTGCCATGGCCCCCCATAGATTTGCTAAGTGTCCCACCGGAGCAAATTATTTTTTATTGGCTATTTTCATAATAATCACAGTCATCACAAATTGAGTTTCTATCCTCCAATAGAAGTCTATGAGAATAATAGAGGCAATTTCCAGTTCGATGTGCTGCCGTCAGCTTTCAGTTTTGAAAGCAATCAGCGTGTAATTGGCCATGATGTCTCACCCATCTCTAATATCCCCCTAACTTTTCACAAAGTTTCTAATCCTAATGTCTGTTGAAATTAAGGGAGTTATTCATGTAAAGGAACTGTATTACCTAAACATTGTTTTTCTTGTGAATGTAGATAATAAAAAATGATTCAAATAATCTATACACTGTGTTAGCAACACTGCAAGAATATGTTTAAGTAATGATACAAATGTGTTTTACATGTGTTAGTCGGGTTGCCACCTTTTGTTACAAAACAATATCGGCCATGTTCAGCATTGTATTTAGCACGAGGCAAACAATGCAAATGCCTAGGACGGAACTGTCTTGTTCGCCCATTGGCGGGTGGCACAAAATTCCAAAAAATAAATAAGTAAAGAGCCGCCCATTTAAGAAGGTGATGTAATGGGGGTGATGGGGACATGTAATGTGGTGATGGGGCATACAATGTGGTAATGGGGACGTAATGGGGTGATTTAGGTATGTGATGGCATGTCATGGGTTATGGGGCATGTCGTGGGTGTGCTGCATGGGTAGGGGGCTACCTAAGGCAGCACAAAACAAGATAAACCAATGGCCATGCTACTACCGCCATAGAATTAACATTGGGGTCAATCCAATTTATTACTGACTGTCATAAACCAGTCTCCTGTTTATGACAGCACCTGTGGCATGGTATGCAAATTAAACATGTCCCATTGAAAACCAGTTAATTTGCATACCGTGCCACAGGTGATGTCAGGAGACTCCTCAGACACATTTAAAGCACGTTTCTCCTAATTAGAGATATGTAGATAATTTTTTATTAACTACATTCACAGTAACATTTTATTATTATTTATACACAATGCATGATTAAGCCAGTGAGGTGAACGTTTTATATTATCGCAACTCACGCTATAGTAAATAGGTCCCAAATGGTTAAGCTGTAAAGATAGGGACCTATTCAGTAAACCTGAACTGACATGCAAACTGCAGGCCAACTGCAACAGTCAGGCATTTTTTGGAGAAGATGAGGTATTAGAGAAATGAGAGCGAGCATACTGTAGCATATATGTGTATTTAATTTATGTTTTTTAATCTCTCATTTATCATCCATCCACTCTGCCATATATCATTTTATCATTGATAATTACAGTTGCAAATTGTGCTATAAGAATACATGTTGGAATTTTTATAACTCGGCTACTTTGGCCTTAAGTTTGAAATTTCCTCTCAATTCCACCTTTTATGAATAATTATTTCTATACCAGCCAATTGTATTTGTTTAGGAGCCTGAAATGCAGATATTCAAATGTATCTGTATTACATACACATAAACAGTGGTTATATATATAGGGTTAGGGTTAATATTAGGGTAAGTTTTCGGATTAGTATTACGAATTAGTATTTGGATTAGTATTAGAGTTAGTACCATATTTGCTCGAATATAAGACAAGGTTTTTTTCCTATTTTTTTTTTCTTATATTTGAGGTCATTTTATAATCTGACCTGAAATCGAGGTCAGATTATAAAACTGGGATCCAGGTCACCCGCAGAGCTGTAGGGTACCTGGATCCCCCTCGCTAACAGCCACAATGCACGCATACATCCTCCACTGCCGCCCGGTCACAACCGCCGGGACTTCTATGATAAAAAATCATAAAAGTCATCATCATAAAAGTCCCGGCGGAAGTGCCGTGGAGCAGCGGAGGATGTCTGCGCATATCGTGCAGACATCCTCCGGCTGCCTTCACTAGCCACCAGGAGATTTGATAGTGATCATGATAGTGCAGACATCCTCCATGCTGCCCAACACTTCCGTCAATTATGATGGACCAGCTGTCCGTCATAATGGACGGAAGTGTCGGGCAGCATGGAGGATGTCTGCACGTATTGTGCAGACATCCTCCGGCTGCCCCCACTAGCCACCAGGACGCTATGGGCAGCCGGGGGATGTCTCCCACCAGGGAGGCTATGTTGGAGGGAGGGGGGATACAAACAACATTGGAGGAGGGTGGGGGAGAGAGACAGACAACTTGGGGGGAGGGTGGGGTAGAGAGACAGACAATTCTGGGAGGAGGGAGGGGTGAAGAGACAGACAACATTGGGGGGAGGGTGTGGGAGAGAGACAGACAACTTCGGGGGAGTGTGGGGGAGAGAGACAGACACCGTTGGGGGGAGCATAGGGTAAGTTCTGGGGGTAGGGGCAGCATTGGCACATAAAAGGTAAATATAAACAAAAAATGCATTTTTTTATATCATAGGTTTTTATTAAATATGAAAAAGCAATTTACATGTGAATATATAAAAGTTAAACTTTTTTCCTTTAGGGTAGTCTTATATTCAGGCTTTTCTTTTTTTTCTTAAAGAATATACATAGTTTGGGGGGGGGGGGGGGGGTCAACTTATAATCAGGGTTGTCTTATATTCAAGCAAATACGGTATTAGGGTTAGTTTGACAGTTAGGGTTTGAGGTTAGAGGGAACTTTTAGGGGTAGAAGGGGTTACTTTATTGGGGAGGGCGCTGACAGTTCAGTGCTGAAATAGCTGCGCTGAACTGTTGGCACACTAACTCTTGCGGTAAACTGACCACAAACAAGTGTCCTAGATGATTAATCCAGTGAGATGAATGCACTGGCCCGTTAAAAGACAAAGCATCACGTTAGAAACAGTAATACTGTTTATAACTGTTACTCAAAATATTTTTATATTTGACTGAAAATTCATTACCTTGTCCTACCTTTCATTGACTTTTATTAAAAGATTATTTTTTATCATTGTGGTCATATTTACAGCTATATCATAAGATCATATCATAACTGTTTGTCTCGTATTCATTTTAGATTGGCAGATTGCAACCCTGGCTTTACTTTTGGGAGGCGCTGCAATCATTCTCATTGCATTCCTGGTTGGCCTGATTTCTATATGCGTGGGATCTCGCAGACGTTTCTACAGACCAGTGGCCGTCATGCTGTTTGCAGCAGGTAATTGGGAATATTACAAAACAATTCAGTCAATTCTCATCATATATTTCTCATCATATATTTTCTATTAAAAGATAAGTGTTGCAAGTTGTGTTTAATTTAAAGATGTCATCATGTGTAGACATTTTACTTAGAAATGTTTTGATGAAACAATACAAATAAAGAACCTTATTGAGCCCTCTTTGTAAGTAGGAATGTGTAGCTCTATCAGAGGTTTGACATGCTTAGTTTATCTGCCTCACCTGACCCAAGATTATAAACAACATGCTACAGCTATATCATAGTTGCCAACATTTGAAAAAAATTTCCAGGGACACTTTGCAGTTTATCTTCCAATTGACCACACCTCCTTTAAAAAGCTCTGCTCACTCTATATGATTAGCATAACGGAACTCCACTTCTTGTCACAGTGTAGATTAAATCACCAAGTTCACACTAACATCACCATGCATCCTTGGTATACAACAGATACATTCACAACACAACATCTACATCAGGAAGGTGCATGTTATCACTTTTACATGAAATATAGTAAATCTTGGTGCAGATGTGCTTCAGTCAGAGAGCTGTGTCTACACCATAAAACATACATTAGTATGAACCAACCACTTCTGCTAGGAGGCCATTACATGTATCCACTCCCCTATCAGTAAAGTAATACTGCCTGGCCTTATCTTATATCTAGGATAGCCTTATACCTATCCTATGCATGCTTAAACTCCTTCACTGTATTAACCTCTCCCACTTCTACTGGAAGACTAATCCATGCATCCACTACCCTCTCAGTAAAGTAATACTTTCATTAATCCCCGGGCTTATCTTATATCTAGGATAGCCTTATCCATATACCATGCATGATTAAACTCCTTCATGTATTAACCTTTACCACCTCTACTGGAAGACTGTTCCATAAATCCAATACCCTCTCAGTAAAGTAATTCTTTCATTAGTCCCTAGCCTTATCTTATATCTAGGATAACCTTATACCTATCCCATTACTGCTTAAACTCCTCCTCTACCACTATTGCTGGAAGACTATTCCATGCACCCACTACCCTCTCAGCAAAGTAATATTATGTTTCTGACCACAAAAAAACATTAAAATATGAAATATTTCCAGCCTTTTGAAAAGCTTGAGGTGGACCCCAAATATATGTATATAACTAGTTGCATTTATACTTATATGAACTTTTTAATATTGTTTTCAACTATTTTTATATGTAATAAAGCTGTTATTGAAAATTGTTTAATTCCTTATTTTTATCCCTTCCAGAACTTGACACAGCACCATACAGCACCCACAGCACTTTGCACCCACATGTTTTGACATGCCACAATGTCAATTTGCCCCCCAGAACATACCACAATGTAACTTTGCTCCTGCAGAACACACCACAGTGACACTTTGCCTCATAGTACAGCATCACCATGGCTAGAGTCAATTTTCCCATTAATATGACACAATTAGCCTGGCCATTAATATGCCACAGCCAGACCCCTCAGTAATATGCCACAGTTTAATTGCCCAGTAATATGCCCAGCCTGATCCCCCAGTAATATGCCACAGTTTAATTGCCCAGTAATATGCCACCGTTTAATTGCCCAGTAATATGCCCAGCATAATTGCCCAGTAATATGCCCAGCCTGATCCCCCAGTAATATGCCACAGTTTAATTGCCCAGTAATATGCCACCGTTTAATTGCCCAGTAATATGCCCAGCATAATTGCCCAGTAATATGCCCAGCATAATTGCCCAGTAGTATGCCACAGTTTAATTGCCCAGTAATATGCCACAGTGTAATTGCCTGGTAATATGCCCAGCCTGATCCCCCAGTAATATGCCACGGTTTAATTGCCCAGTAATACGCCCAGCATAATTGCCTAGTAATATGCCACAGTTTATTTGCCCAGTAATATGCCACAGTTTAATTGCCCAGTAATATGCCCAGCATAATTGCCCAGTAATATGCCACAGTGTAATTGCCAGTAATATGCCACAGTGTAATTGCCCAGTAATATGCCCAGTAACATGCCACAGTGTAATTGCCCATTAATACGCCCAGTCTGATCCCGCAGTAATATATCACAGTTCAATTGCCCAGAAATATGCCACAGTTTAATTGCCCAGAAATATGCCACCGTTTAATTGCCCAGTAATATGCCCAGTCTGATCACCCAGTAATATGCCACAGATTAATTGCCCAGTAATATGCCAGTTTAATTTCCCAGTAAGATGCCCAGCCTAATTGCCCAGTAATATGCCACAGTTTAATTGCCCAGTAATATGCCATTACCCTCCTCCCCCCTTACTCCCTGCCCCAGTACTCACCTGCTCCATGTCTCCTCTGTGCACCGGCAGAAGGTTTGTTTGTTCAGCTCACAGACTGAAGTGCGCGGGTCACGTGGGGTCGCGCTATGACGTCACGTGACGCTCGATCACGCTAAAACAGCGCAAATTGCCGGGATTTTCCCGGGGATGAGAATTCATTACATTTCTTATGTCAGACGGCGGCCACTCAAAGTGGCCTCATCTGACATTGGGGATAAGTCCCTGCAGCGGGATCTGCACACAGATCATAGCGGGGGGCCGTGATGAGCTGTTTATTGTTAGACATTCCATACTGTCCTACTAGAATCTTGGCACTAAAAAGTAGGACGGCATGGAACATCCTACAAGCGGGAAGGTGATAAAGGAAGCAAGGGTTTAAAAAATTGTGTTCCCATATAAACCAATGTGTATCTTTAGAAATACATGTGGGTTTACTATTGGCTTTGCTGATCCCCTTTGATAATGAGGGTCTCTTTCTGCACAGAGACAGACAGTCCACGACCTTACCAGGCTACCCACTTCCCAAGGAAGCATGGCAGCTGTTGGTCAGAGGATAAACTGGCATGAGGGGGGGGGGGGGGCAGAGATCGGGGAGGAGGTGGAGAGAGAACAGATATGGGGAGGAGGGGGAGAGAGAACAGATATGGGGGAGGAGAAGAAGAGATAACAGGTATGGGGGAAGGGAGAGAGAGCAGATATGGGGGGGAGGGGAAGAGAGAACAAATATGGGGAGAGGGGAAGCAGAGGGAAAGAGATATGGGAAAAGGGAAAGAGGTATGAGGAGAGGAAGGAGAGAGAAAGAGATATGAGGAGTGGAAGGAGAAATAAGAGATATGGGGAGAGGGAAAGAGGTATGAGAAGAAGAAGGAGAAAGAAAGAGATATGGGGAGGGGAAGGAGAGATAAGAGATATGGGGTGAGGAAAAGAGGTATGACAAGAGTAATGTGAGAGAAAGAAATAGGGGGTAGGAGTTGGAGAGATTATAGGTATGGGGGAGTGGGAGAGAGAACAGATATGGGGAGTAGGGGGAGAGAGAACAGATATGAGGAGAGGGAATGAGATGTGGGGAGGGGAAGGAGAGATAAGTGCTATGGGGAAAGGGAAAGAGGTATGAGGATTGGAAGGAGAGGAAAAGAGATATGAGGAGAGGAAGGAGAGCTAAATGATTTGGGGGGAGGAGAGATAACAAATATGGGGGGAAGAACAGATATGGGAAAGGAAAAAGAGATAAGAACAGATTCATGGAGGAGCAAAGAGAACAGATATGGGGGGGGGAGGGGGAGAGATATACAGACATGGGGTGGAGAGAGGAGAGACATACATGGGAAGGGAAAGAGATATAAAATGAGGGGTTGAAGAGAAACAGACATGGCAAGGAAGAGGAAAGGAACAAACATGGGAAGGGAGAGAGACATACAAGGAGGGAGAGGAGACAGAAAGACATGAGGGTAGAGAGAAGGGGGGCCATCACGGGTGGGGCCCGCACAGGGCACCAGAACAATTAAGGCTAGCCCTGGCGACTATGAAGTTAGACGAACAAGAACAGACTGATACATGAGGCACATAATGGTAGAGAATCCTACTTCCAATCAAGAGGGAATGAGGGACATGAGAAACATAACGGAGTGCAGAAGTCAAGGGGAAGATGGTGGTACTAACAGTGCTAGGGATGGTTGGAACATGGTGGATTTGGCCAGAGATTCAATGTGTGTGCTAGTACATGCCAGTGTCCTCATACTAGAGACACTGAATTGTCCCCTTGTGCTTCTTTATTAGAAGCACAATTGGAAAAAAAGCTTAGTTGTCCTTAAAAAATGATTTTGCCTTAGCTGACAGCATTTCTCATTTAAATTCACATATTTTCTACTTTTGTTGTTTCTCATTTAACCACATGAGACAGAGAAATGAATTTGTAAGTGCAAACCCTAGAAGCAACAATGCTTAGTAAAATTGTATTACATTTAAAAATAGCTCCTTTCCTATCTGCACGGAAAGCTGATTCCGTGCCACTTTTCATTTTTCCTCTATATTCATGTATTAATCACAGGAAGACAGAATCTCTGCCTATAACAGCTGCTGCATGTTTGACACCGAACTCTGCTCTAAACATTGAAGAAGGAATAAATAAAATATTTTTGCTGCAGTGAAAATCGCAATGCAGTTTAGTTTTTTCTAACTCGGTTACTTTGGCCCTAAGTTTTAAATTGCCTTGTCAAGTCCCTGCAATTCCCTCTTTCAGGAAAAAAGCTCTATGAAGGATTGCAATTTTATTGCAAGACGGGAGGCATAGGCGGCTCTCCAATTAGGCGAGTTAGGCGGTCGGCTAAGGCCTCGCACTCACGGGGGCCTCGTGGCTACCTAACTCACCTTATAGCCTTGGATGTGACAGGGGAGCTTTGCGCTGCCATTAAGCCCCCTGTTACACTATCCTTGGTGCCATAGGCTTGGGCACTTTAAGGGGCGGCATGCCGCATTCACAAAGTTTTATTTGACCCCTCTTTGCGTGTGATCATATGGATCGCACGCTGTTAAGTTCGCTCCGCCCCCACTGTCACAGTGCATCTGGGGGAAGCACCAGGCCGCTTGCACCATATGGTTTGTGAGACCACTTTTAACACTGAGCCCCTCTCGTTCTGGTTGCGTGTTTACGGGGAGTGTGTACTGGCTGAGTGTGATTGTGTGCTGGCTGAGTGTGTTTGTGTGCTGGCTGAGTGTGTCTATGAATGAGTGTGTGCTGGTTGAGTTTGTCTCTGAATAATGGTGTGCTGGATGAGTGTATCTATAAATGACTGTGCTGGCTGAGTATGTCTAGGAATGACTGTGCTGGCTGAGTGTGTCTATGAATGAGTGTGTCTATGAGCGATAGTGTGCTGGCTGAGTGTGTCTGTGAGTGAGCGTGTGCTGGCTGAGTGTGTCTGTGAGTGAGAGTGTGCTGGCTGAGTGTGTCTGTGAGTGAGAGTGTGCTGGCTGAGTGTGATTGTGAGTGAGTGTGTCTGTGAGTGAGTGTATGCTGTCTGATTGTGTCTATGAATGAGCGTTCTGGCTGAGTGTGTGTAATAAGCTATATGGGGACAGAAATGGCCCTGCCAAACTATTTGAGGACAGTGAGGGCAGTGTCATGTTTGGGGACACTGATGGCAATGACAAGCTGTCTGGGCAGAAATATAGCATTGTCACAGTGTTTGAGGACAACTATGGCCCTGATGAGCTGGGCACATAGATGGCCATAGATTGCAATAATAATTGGCAAGTCCTGTGGGTGCTGCAGTGTGGTGCTGCGAATTGTGTTTGTATTTGATCAGCATATGAACGTGTTTATATGTGCTGGTGTTTCTGATCAGATGTCTCCTAAATGTGAATACTAATACATATATACCTACACTCGTATGCTGATCAGATACACATACACACTCACAAGCTGATCAGATACACACACACACACACACACACACACACATCCTGATCAGATACACATACCGTGTGTGTATTTGATCAGCATACGAGTATGTATGTGTGTGCTCATGGGTGTGTATACGATCAGCATATGAATGTGTATATATGTGTTAGTGTTCACATTCAGGACACAGCAATATTAATGTGAGTTAGTCACACACACTTTTTATCTATACCAAATGTTTATAGATATTTGTAGAATAATTATGAGACAAATACAATTCTAGGAGCTGTAAATTCCTTTCTCACTATACAATTTATTTAATCTATATTTGAGATTGCTATATTACTGTGTACTGGGTGTTTTTGGTCCTTTATTGTGTGTTTTCCTTCACAGGTTATTCCTTAGTTTAAGGATACACACCTCTAATCGGGTTCCCTTCTTCCACCATTCGCGGCAATAGCGCTTCCCACACACACTTCACCATTTCATGTTTTTCTCTAATGTGCTGCCCATTCAGCCCCTCTCTTGGGCAACCCTGGTGCTAGGGTTGCCACCTTTTCTACAAAAAAATACTAGCCATGCTACTGCCTCCATAGACTTACCATTGGCCTCAAGCCAATTTTTTACAGGCCTACCGGTAAAATACTGGCCAGGTGGCAACACTAACTGGTGCCTGCACCGCCAGGTTACGCCTCGTTTTCGGCCTACATACATATATATATATACCCTCCAGGTTTATTTTGCTTGCTGCAGCTGCATGTAGGGTTGCCACCTGGTCGTTATTTTACCGGCAGGTCGGTAAAAAATTGGCATCTGGCCAATGTTAAGTCTGTGGAGACAGTAGCAAGGCTGGTATTTTTCTGAAGAAAAAGTGGCAACCCTAGCCGCATGTATGCTGCTTCATGTTCAAAGCAGAGGTGTATCGTGCTCCTGTGTGACAGGCGTGCTGCCAGCCCGGAGCACGCCTGTCACTCGGAGGCACGACGTCTCTTGTGTATTTCAGGAGGTGTGTGCTGAGAACAGCCAGCACACGACCCCCCGGAAATACACAAGTTACATCCAAAAGGCGACGCTGCTACGAATTCAGCATTCATTCACTCTGCTGCCAATTCGACAAGCACGAAAAGTATACAAAAATTTGTATACTTTTAGTGCTTGTTGAATTGGCAACAGAGTGAGTGACTCTTTTGCCGAATTCATAGCTGATGTCGCCTTTTGGATGTATTTCTGGGGTTTGTGTGCTCTCTGCTCGGAGCACACAAACCCCAGAAATACACACCGGCGCACACCTAGCACATATGGAGCATCCGCTACTGATTCAAAGTAATATAACCCCCTCGGGGGGTTTGTGTTAAGCAACCTGTCTGGGTGCAGGTTTTTCCACTAGGGTGATCCCCTAGTTTCCGTGTAGGTAGGCTTCTCTATAAGCTGCTGACCCCATTCGTGGGTGACCCCCACTGGGCCATTGGGTGAACCCCATTACATTTTACTTTTATTATATATACCTCCCCATTACATCTTTCAGATATCATTACTGAAAGAGTTACCACTTGTCATGGAAAGTAGAATGGATAACCCCAAACGTGGGGCCCTTCAGGCATGGCTCCAGTTTGACCCTGGCTGCCTCTTTTCCTGCGGCCCTGGCTGCTTTGCAACAAACTGACCCCAACATGGGGGTATTCAGGATGCCCCTGGAGCTTCTTCTCCTGTCTGAGGCAGATCTGAGGACTTGTACCATTGTCATGATCTGACCCCCTCTAATAAAAGGTCCTGGTTAGACTCTCTTCCTCAAGGAAATGGCAAGTCATCCCCACTTTGTATTACACTGAATATTACACCTGAACAGGCAAATGTGCCTTCTGGTTCACAATGTAAGTGAATCATTCCTGGATGCCCCACCCACAACATATGTCTCTACCAACAAGGCCAGGGGTGAACCCCCTATGATTAAAATGATTGGCCTAGCAGCCTTTATCCCAGTGCTGTGGGTGACACCCAGGGCCGAACTGGGAACAAAAACCAGCCCTGGAAAAAATTTGTATACCAGCCCCATCGCATAACATTTTTAAACCAGCCCATAGCATAATATAAATTTTTTGTTCATAGAAGGGAAAATCATGCATTTTAAAAAGCACATCTGAACAGTGTTATTTATAGATAAGACTGATATATAAGCCTGTCGAGGGCAATATATATACCTCCAGTATGTACACAGAGTTATATGAATTGCCCTGTGCAGAGGTATATATCAGGGCAGTGTGTGAGACATATCCTGTAGCATGTCTCTCGCATATCTGTAGCCTGTCTCTCACTGTCCTTTCTGTGGCGTCTCTCTCTGTCCTTTCTGTGGCGTCTCTCTCTCTGTCCTTTCTGTGGAGTCTCTCTCTGTCCTTTCTGTGGCGTCTCTCTCTGTCCTTTCTGTGGCGTCTCTCTCTGTGGCGTCTCTCTCTCTCTTTCTCGCTGTCCTTTCTGTGGCGTCTCTCTCTCTGTCCTTTCTGTGGCGTCTCTCTCTCTCTCTCTCTCTCTCTGTCCTTTCTGTGGCGTCTCTCTCTCTCTCTCTGTCCTTTCTGTGGCGTCTCTCTCTCTGTCCTTTCTGTGGTGTCTCTCTCTCTCTCTCTGTCGTTTCTTTGGCGTCTCTCTCTCTGTGTCCTTTCTGTGACATCTATCTCTCTCTCTGTCCTTTCTGTGGCGTCTCTCTTCCACCCTTCCCCCTTAGTGTCTTTCACCCCCCTGTTGTGTCTTTCACCCCCTCCCCCCTGTAGTGTCTTTCACCCCTTTCCCCCTGTAGTCTTTCACCCCCTTCCCCCTGTAGTCTTTCACTCCCTTCCCTCTGTAGTCTTTCACCCCCTTCCCCCTGTAGTCTTTCACCCCTTTCCCCCTGTAGTCTTTCACCCCCTTCCCCCTGTAGTCTTTCACCCCCTTCCCCCTGTAGTCTTTCACCCCCTTCCCCCTGTAGTCTTTCACTCCCTTCCCCCTGTAGTCTTTCGCTCCCTTCCCCCTGTAGTCTTTCACCCCTTTCCCCCTGTAGTCTTTCACTCCCTTCCCCCTGTAGTGTCTTTCACACCCTCCCCCTGTAGTGTCTTTTACCCCCTCCCCTTCCCCCTGTAGTGTCTTTCACCCCCTCCCCTTTATGTCACACTCACCTTGCTTTCTCTGCTCCCCATCCCGCCGCCGGAACTGCTGCTGCAACATCCGGCCGCAGCAGGCAAACTTCTTAAAGCGGTGACGGCCGCCGAATTGATTAAAGTGGCCCAATTCGCCTGCTGCGGCCGGTTATTGCTGCAGCCGAACTCTTAAAGTGGCGGCCGCCGCCGCTTCACTTTAAGTGGCCAAGGCGGCCCCGGGGAAGGCGGCCCACCTGGATATTTCCTGGTATCCCGGTGGGCCAGTCCGTCCCTGGTGACACCCGATATATAAATACAGGCACAGCTACATATTGCGAGGGATTCTGGGAGCTTGATAGAGACCTCAATGCAGACACGTGAAATAGATATAAAAATAACAAGCATAACATAATGTAGGTACGAACCTGATACAGATGGTCGAGAAGCAGAGATTAATAAGTCACTAGTAATCCAATAGCGAGGTGGTCGGATGCAGGTACATACAGTAATGGTAATCCAGCAGCAAGATGATTAAATACAGGAACACACAGTATTTGTAATCCAGTGGCAAGAGGGTTATAGCACATACATCCAGTAATTGTAATCCAGCAGTAGGATGGTTAAATGCAGGGACATGCAATATTTGTAATACAGCAGGGAGGTGGTTAGATGTAGGATATAGGATAGTCAAGGTACTAGCCAGGGTCAGGGTCACCAGAAAATAAGCAAAACGATTACACAGGCCGGGTCAGTGAAGCACAGGCAATCAAAGAGTGGTCAGGAGGAAGTCCGAGGTCAGCAACAGCAATAAACGAGGAAGATATCAATAGAGCTAGGCTAGAAACACGAGAATCACCAAGCAAGGAGTACATGGTAATTTTCACTTTTATATGTTCCCGCGTCTGGTCTGAACACGATGGGCGTGACGATAGGCGGATGCCTAGGGCGGCAAATTTTGGGGGACGGCCGCCCCCCAGCACTGAAAAAAAAAAAACCCGGCCCTTTAAAAAAAAAAAAAAAGCTTGCAGGCAGAGACGGAGGTGAGAGCGGATCGGAAAATGCCCCCTCACCATCGCTCTGCCTGCCAGGCTGCACGGGGAGCCGAACAGGCAGCACAGAGAAACCTCCGTGCTGCCTGTTCGGCTCCCCGTGCAGTGTGACACGGAAGTGACGTCATACGCGCGCCCGTTCACGTGACCTGTCGGCACAATCGCCGGGAAGCCGAACAGGCAGCATGGAGGGACCATGCTGCCTGCCACTAGCCACCAGAGAAAGGTAAGTGCTGATGGGAGTCAGATTGTGTGTGATGGGAGAAAGTGTGTGTGACTGAGTGTGATGGAAGTCAGAGTGTGTGTGATGGGAGACAGTGTGTGTGACTCAGTGTGATGGCAGTCAGAGTGTGTGTGATGGGAGACAGTGTGTGTGATGGGAGTCAGTGTGTGTGACTGAGTGTGATGGGAGTCAGAGTGTGTGTGATGGGAGACAGTGTGTGTGATGGGAGACAGTGTGTGTGATGGGAGACAGTGTGTGTGACTGAGTGTGATAGGAGTCGGAGTGTGTGTGATGGGAGACTGTGTGTGTGACTGAGTGTGATGGGAGTCGGAGTGTGCGTGATGGGAGGAGGAGTGTGAGACTGAGTGTGATGGGAGTAGGAGTGTGTGACTGAGTGTGATGGGCTGGTGAGCTTGATGTGATTCTGAATGATGGGGCATGTCTTATGTGTGTAACGTGGATGTGCAGCTTGGGTAGGGGGGTGCCCGGATTTTGTCTGCCTAGGGCAGCACAAAATCAAGATACACCACTGATTCCACCCATATGTCCTATACATTATATATAGCCTTAAACGATAAAAACTAGCAGTCTTCACGTGATGTTCTTTTATTTAATGAATCCCATACCTAAATATCAAGAATAATAATGATTTCTTTATGGAAAGGTGAAAACATATTGCTGATTTATTATTATGTACTTATGACTGGGAAAAAAAGCAACCCTGGATCAAATTTGTATACCCGCCCCATAGATTGACATTATTTTGTGTTCATAAAAAGGAAACACATGCATTTTAAAAGAATTACATTTTGAAGAATGTAATATTTATAGATTGATAGATCTGATATATACCCCTGCTGAGGGCAATATAAACCATCAACATGTACTCAAGGTTATTTCTAAAACAATGCCCTATTACCCCATGCACAGGGCAATACATATGCCTAGTATGCCCTAAATAATGTTATATGAATTGTCCTGTCGAGAGGTATAAGAAGGGGAGTGGATATATTGACAGACCCCAGCACCCACATTGCACTCACAGGACTTGTCCCAGCACACAGATTGCCCTCACGGGACTTAACCCAGTACCTATATTGCACTCACAACACTTGACACAGCACCCAGGACTTACCCCAGAACTCAGATTACCATCACAGAACTTAACCCAGCACCCATATTGCACTAAAAAGACTAGACCCAGCACCCAGGGCATACCCCATCACTGAGATTGCACTCACTGGACTTGCCCCAGCCCAGCTCTGACACTGCACCACAGGACTTGCCCCACAGGTCTCTCTCTCCCCCTCTTTCCCCCTTCAGTGTCTCTCTACCTCCTCAGTGTCTTTCTCCCCCCTTAAGTGCCTCTCTTTCTCCCCCTTCAGTGTCTCTCTTTCCTCCTTCAGTGTCTCTCTCTCTCTCCCCCTTCAGTGTCTCTCTCCCCTTCAGTGTCCCTCTATCCTCCTTCAGTCTCCCTCTATCCTCCTTCAGTTTCTCTCTCCCCCCTTCAGTGTCTCTCTCTCTTCTCCTTCAGTGTCTCTCTCTCTCCCCTTCAGTCTCTCTCTTCCCTCTCCCCAACAGTGTCTCTCTCTCCTCCTTCAGTGTATCTCTCTCCCATTCAGTGTATCTCTCTCCCCAGTTTCTCTCTCACCTTCAGTGTTTCTCTCTCCCTCTTCAGTGTCTCTCCCCTCTTCAGTGCCTCTCCCCCTTCAGTGTCTCTCTCACCCCCTTCAGTGTCTCTCTCTCCCCCTTAAGTGTCTCTCTCCCCCCTTCAGTGTCTCTCTCTCTCTCCCTCTTTCCCCCTTCAGTGTCTCTTGCTCTCCCTCCTTCAATGTCTCTCTCCCCCTTCAGTGTCTCTCTCTGTCCCCCTTCAGTGTCTCTCTTTCATCCTTCAGTGTCTCTATCTCTCTCCCCCTTCAGTGTCTCTCCCTCCCCCTTCAGTGTATCTCTTTCTCTCTTCCCCTTCAGTGTCTCTCCATCCCATTCAGTGTCTCTATATCCCTCTCTCTCTCCATTCAGTGTCTTTCTCTCCCTTGCAGTGTCTCTCTCTTACCACACTTAGTGTCTCTCTTTCCCTTTCAGTGTCTCTCTCTGCCCCTTCAGTGTCTCTCTCTGCCCCCTTCAGTGTCTCTCATCCCACCTTTCAGTGTCTCTCTCTCCCTCGTCAATGTCTCTCTCTCTTTCTCTCTTCCCCTTCAGTGTATCTCTCTCCATTTCAGTGTCTCTCTATCCCTCTCTCTCCCCATTCAGTGTATCTCTTTCCCCTTCAGTATCTCTCTCTCCCCCTTCAGTGTCTCTCTCCCCCACTTTCAGTGTCTCTCTCTCCCCCTTCAGTCTCTCTCTCTCCCTCTTCAGTGTCTCTCTCTCCCGTCCTTCAATGTCTCTCTCTCTCCCCTCTGTTCAGTGTCTCTCCCTTCCCCTTCAGTGTCTCTCTCTCCCCTTCAGTGTTTCTCTACTTCTCTCTCTCCCCATTCAGTGTCTCTCTCTCCCCCTTCAGTCCCTCTCTCTCTCCCTCTTCAGTGTCTCTCTCTCTTGCCCTTCAATGTCTCTCTCTCTCTCGCCCCTCTCTTCAGTGTCTCTCTCTCTCCCCCTTCAGTGTCTCTCCCCCCTTCAGTGTCTCTCTCCCACTTTCAGTGTCTCTTTCTCCCCCGTAAGTGTCACTATACTTCCCTTCAGTGTCTCTCTCTCCCCACTTCAGTGTCTCTCTCTCCCCCCTTCAGTGTCTCTCTCTCCCCCTTCAGTGTATTACTTGCCCCTTCAGTTTCCCTCTCTCCCCCTTCAGTGTCTATCTCTCTCCCATTTCAGTGTCTGCATCCCCCCTTCAGTGTTTCTTTCCTCCTGTAGATGTAGCCGCCACCAGCAAAGCTCTGGTTTGCTCTTTTGGGCACCCCTAGGCAACATTCGGTAGAGGCAGCCGCCAAATATTTTAAAACAAAAATTTTTTTTTTATGTCTGCTGCTTTAAAACATTCGGTGCCGACCACCAATTTATTTATTTTTTGTCACATGCCACAGCGGCGACAGGGTAGGCAGCCCACCTGGATTTTTCCTGGTATCCCGGTCCGGTCCTGACCTTGACTCCTGACTATAAAAAAAACTTTGTGCAGTTAAACCATTTTTTTTACACCTGCATTTATGGGAAAATATACTAGCACATAGTAGAGGGAAATCACCCTTATCCAAGTTATGGTTCCTGGCTCTGGAAGATTTTACAGATTGCATGGATGCTAAAGGGTGAGAAGCTAATAGTTACTAATACTGTAGTAGTCATAGTACAGTCTGAGTTGACATTGTGAGACCACTCCAGTTCATCCAATCTGTGTCATGCAGCAGGGCCGATTCTGGGCAGGTGCACAGGCTACACCGCGCCCAGGCGCTGTATAGCTGTGGAAGATGGGGAGCGCCTAGAGTACCGCTGGCCAGCACACAGAGCATGTTCTGCTATCACAGTGATTAATAGCAGCACACTCTTGCTCATGCCGGGCGCCCTGTATCTTCGTAGTGATCAGGGAGCCAAGTACAGCACACGTGAGCGGTGCTCAGAGCGAGGGGTGCATGCCCCGCCCCCCTCATGCTGTGATAGGTCAAAGCACAGAAGAAGCAGTACCACTGCAAAACCTATGCAGTCTGATCCATCCCCCTCCCTGCAATTAAAAGGTAAGTGAGCAGGGAGGGGGACAAATATCATTAAAAAAAATGAACATTAAAAAAAGAAAATACATCTTTGTGTAAGGGTGTCTATGTGTATGTGAGTGACTGTGTGTCTGTGAGTGACTGTGTATATGTGAGTGTGTGTCTGTGAATGACTGCATATGTGAGTGTGTGTCTGTGAGTGACTGTGTGTATGTGAGTGTGTTTGTGATTCATTGTGTATATGTGAGTGACTGTATATGTGTGTCTGTATCTGTGAGTGTGTGTCTATCAGTGTGTATACATCAGTGTGTGCCTGTGAGTTACTCTGCATGCATCTGAGAGTGACTGCGTATATGCGAGTGTGTATGAGCGACTGCGTAAATGCGAGTGTGTGTCTGAGTGACTGCGTACATGCTAGTATGTGAGTGACTGCGTAAATGCGAGTGTACAGTGTGACACTGTCAGTGAGTACCATCCTCCCCACCGGCTCTGTCTCAACTCTGGACCGGTGTTACTTCAGAGGTATATACACTATTTTTGTGGAAGCAAGGGGTTAAAAAAACTTTAGTTGTCTTTTAAACCTGGTGGGATATTTGCAATATTGAAAGTTTTGTCACACTCGAAAATATAGCGGTAAAATTCAATATGCCAGATCATGTTTTTTGGACTGGAGTTAATATAGTAATTTATGTTGAAAAAGACACAAGTCCATCAAGTTCAACTCTTCTACCTATCATTCCAGCTTTTGATCCAAAAGAAGGCAAAACCCCTAAGGAAGCTATTTGAAAATTTTTAGAAATTCTTGACTCCAAAGGGCAATCAGATTTCTCCTTTGATCAATAAGTTCTATTATTAATGCTTATTCTATTATTAATAGCCCTGTATGTTCTGCTTTTCTAAAAAATGATCTTGAGTGAATATTGTTTACGAATAGCAGTTGTCATTCACTATTCAGAGAAAAAAATAAGCTTACCAGTTCTTCACATAAATCAAATCTAGAATCAAATTTGCATGAATTTGTGTCTGCTGTAGCTCCCTGGCAAAGACACCAATTTTGCTATGCATTCCCTTTTTCCCATACCTTGGGAAGATAAGCACATATACCTGTCATAGGCAAATGAATATGACATTAGCTAATTTCACTTTACTACCACTAGGGCAGATGAACATAGGTTTTAACATGTGCTAAAGAACAAACGTTATTTACATTTGTAAAACAACACTCAAAGCAAGTCAGTGGTGCAATGCTAAATTTAAGATTAATGGCAGACAGGTACCTAAAATATAACTGTAGAAAGGTAAGTAATATACAGAGCAGTAATTTACAGAAATATATAGTTAAGAACTTGCTAACTCAATATAGGAAAAAAAATAATTTATTACCATTATCCTCAGAAATGAATGTGCTTTTGCATAAATTAAATATTAGTAGCATCAACGTTAAATAAAACAAGGCACACTGAAAAGACTTGAGAAGGCAAGCAACACAAGAAGATGGTTGCATACAGAAGACACCCATGAGGAAATGATATGATTAGCTAATGGAGTATGTGGGCATATGAATTGCAGGATTTAACTACTGATGATTTAGATAGCTCACCTCATCCTGACAATGAATAACATCTTCCCCACCCCCGCATTAGCCGGTCAGCATATCCAATGAAGAGTAGTTATAGGGGTGGTTGGTCTAAAAAAAAAAAAATGATTTTGACTTTCGTAAATAATTCAGGGTTGAGTTTGAATATCCAGTAACATTTACCAAACTGTTTACAGGAGGAATTAGTAATGTTAGATGGCTCATCCTACATTTGCCACTTAACTTATTGAGTTGTCTGTATAATTATTTTGTACTTTACAAACATACAATTGTTTCCTTTTGTGAGTTATGTATTACATAGACAATTTAATTTAATACATCTTACATGTATGCACTTCATTTAGCTGTGGAGATAAAAACATTAAATAAATTACATTTTTTACCAAATAGTAAATCTATGCCCATGACTCCCTCCCCCCAATGGTCTCAGTTCAAACCCTTCTCATTCTGATTCACAAGCCTATCCAAGATCCATACACATGCCTTAACATTCATCATCCACCAGCAATTTAATTCAGACTCTTCCATATTGATTGCTGAGCTTTACCAAGATCCATACACACTGCCTCAACATTCAGACTCACCATACCCCAGCAATTCAGTTCAGACTCTTCCGTACTAATTCCTGAGCCTATCCAAGATCTGCACACACAGCCTCAACATTCAGACCTACCACCCTCCACCAATTGAACTGTTCCATACTGATTCCTGAGGTACATGGCCAGAACCCATCTACTTTGGAATTTATGCCCATGTCGATTTGTCTATATAATATCTTGTATCCTGTATTCTCTGGTTTATGCCATTTTAAAATGTAAATCCATAAAAATTATTATATAAATAATTTGTCTCTTTTTCTCTGTAGATTTCTTCCTTTCAGGGGTATACCTAGAATATTTGGTACCCGGGGCAGAACCTATGTTTCGCAGCCCCAACCCCGACTCCCACCAATTATTAAATGTGAAAAAAGTTCCATCTCTGTACATTATAAATGATATATATATATAATAAAAAGTCCACAGTGTTTGCACAAAAAGTATGCCAACTGCATTCAGCTGTGTAGATACAACTCACTTCAAAATACAAAAAAGCCCATATTTAAAGAGATACACTCACATTTGTATCAAACAAGTATAACAACATTTTTAATATGTAAGTTGCATGATTGACAACATTTCAGACTTCAACTTGAAAACAGGACCATGACACTGGTTCCTGAGTAGGGACGGGGTGAGACTGGAAAGCTGAGTTGGGACAGGCAGGCCCGCCATCAGGGGGTGACGGGCAATACAGGCATCCCGGGCCTGGCAGGTCCAGGGGGCCCGGCTGGTCCAGGGTGCCCGGCGGCCGGTTCATGCCAGGTTAAAAAAAAAATCTCTGTTAAGCTGGTCAGCGGCTCTGAGGGAAGCGTTGTGCACTCCCCTCCAGCCGCGCAGCTCCAATAAAGTTTGTTAAAAAAAAAAAAATGCGACCGGAGTTACTCTATTGTTATTGATGCCGTGTTTCTGGAGGGGATCGCACAATGCATGCCTCACAGCCACGGACATGCAGAGCACTGGGAGATAGCAGCAAGGAGGTAAGTACTGGGGAAGGGGGGAGGAGGGTGGCATATAACGAGCATACTGAGGGGCAAAATCCTGGTATATTAATTGGCAAAATCCTGGCATATTAATTGGCAAATTCCTGCCATATTAATTGGAAAAGTCCTGGCATATTGAGGGGGGAAATCCTGGCATATTGAGGGGCAAAATCCTGGCATATTGAGAGGCTAAATCCTGGCATATTGAGGGGCTAAATCCTGGCATATTGAGGGGCAATATCCTGGCATATTAAATGGCTAAATCCTGGCATATTGAGGGGCTAAATCCTGGCATATTTAGAGACAAAATCCAAGCATATTGAGTGACAAATTCCTGGCATATTCAGGGGCAAAATCCTGGCATACTGAGGGGCTAAATCCTGGCATATTGAGGGGCAAAATCCTGACATATTAATTGGCAAAATCCTGGCTATTGAAGGGCAAAATCCTGGCATATTGAGGGACAAAATCCTGGCATATTGAGTGGCTAAATCCTGGCATACTGAGTGACAAACTTCTGGCAGATTAATTGGCAAATTCCTGGCATATTGAGGGGCAAAATCCTGGCATATTGAGGGTCAAAATCCTGGCATTTTAATTGGTAAATTCCTGGCATATTGAGGGGCAAAATCCTTGCATATTAATTTGCAAATTCCTGGCATATTGAGGGGCAAAATACTGGCATATTAATTGGCAAAAGAATGGCATATTGAGGGGCAAAATACTGGCATATTAATTGGCAAATTCCTGGCATAATGAGGGGCAAAATCCTGGCATATTAAGTGACAAAATTCGGGCATATTAATTGGCAAATTCCTGGAATATTGAGGGGCAAAATCCTTGCATATTGAGGGGCAAAATCCTGACATGTTAATTGGCAAATTCATGGTATATTGAGGGGCAAAATCCTGGCATATTAATTGGCTAATTCCTGGCATATTGAGGGGCAAAATACTGGCATATTAATTGGCAAATTCCTGGCATATTGAGGGGCAAAATCCTTGCATATTGAGGGGCAAAATCCTGACATGTTAATTGGCAAATTCATGGCATATTGAGGGGCAAAATCCTGGCATATTAATTGGCAAAATCCTGGCTATTGAAGGGCAAAATCCTGGCATATTGAGGGACAAAATCCTGGCATATTGAGTGGCTAAATCCTGGCATACTGAGTGACAAACTTCTGGCAGATTAATTGGCAAATTCCTGGCATATTGAGGGGCAAAATCCTGGCATATTGAGGGTCAAAATCCTGGCATTTTAATTGGTAAATTCCTGGCATATTGAGGGGCAAAATCCTTGCATATTAATTTGCAAATTCCTGGCATATTGAGGGGCAAAATACTGGCATATTAATTGGCAAAAGAATGGCATATTGAGGGGCAAAATACTGGCATATTAATTGGCAAATTCCTGGCATAATGAGGGGCAAAATCCTGGCATATTAAGTGACAAAATCCGGGCATATTAATTGGCAAATTCCTGGAATATTGAGGGGCAAAATCCTTGCATATTGAGGGGCAAAATCCTGACATGTTAATTGGCAAATTCATGGTATATTGAGGGGCAAAATCCTGGCATATTAATTGGCAAATTCCTGGCATATTGAGTGGCAAAATACTGGCATATTAATTGTCAAAAGAATGGCATATTGAGGGGCAAAATACTAACTTATTGAGTGGCAAAATATTACTGGCATATTGAGTGGCAAAATATTATCGGCATATTGACCAACTGCTCCCAACCACCCTCCATATTACACTAGACCGGTTTAACATGCTTGTCATGGTAGGTGGGGTGAGTGGGAGATATTGTCGGGGGGGGGGGGTAGGGGACCCAGAAAATTTGTTCCGTAAAGGGCCCTGAAATTCCTGGTGGTGGCCCTGGGGGCAGGGGTGACACTTGGGAGCTGAATGGGGACAGGGGCGACACTGGGGAGCTGAGTGGCAACAGGTGTGACTCTGGGGAGCTGAGTGGGAACAGGGGTGACACTAGGGAGCTGAATGGGGACAGGGGTGACACTGGGGAGCTGAATTGGGACAGCGATAACACTGTGGAGCTGAATGGGGACAGGGGTGGGAGCTGAGTGAGGACAGGGGTGACTCTGGGGAGCTGAGTGGGGACAGGGGTGACACTGGGGAGCTGAGTGAGGACTGGATGAGACTGGGGGGCTGAGTGAGGACTGGGATGACACTGGGGTGGAGTGAGGATCGTGGTCACACTGGGAAGCTGAGTGAGGATTGTGGTGACACTATGGTGCTGAGTGGGGACAGGGGTGACACTGGGGTGCAGAGTGAGGACCTGTGTGACACTGGGGTGCTGAGTCAGGACAGGGTCGACACTAGTGTCCTGATTGGGGACAGGGATGAACCTGACGAGATAAATGGGAACAGCTTCACACACAGCTTCAAAGACACACCGCTTCACACACACAGGTTTAAACACACACAGCTTAACAAACACTACTTTAAACACACACACAGCTTTAAACACACATACACAGCTTAACACACACCGCTTTAAACACACAGCTTCACACACACACACCAGATTTATTATGGGGATTTTGTTTTTTACTATTTGTTTCCCTGGTAGTCTAGAGGCTGCTGCTGTGCCTCATTTTCTTATGGGAGCACTGTAATCTCATGTGGCGGTTGTGTCCTCCACAGAAGTGTTTCTAATTGGGAAGAAGCAGGATCAGTTAGCTAGCCCCTCCACCCTCTGCGCACTACTGAAAAAGAGCAGAGCACCAGATGTAGCTAATTTTTAGTAAGGCGCAGCAGGGGGATCTGACTATCCTGTTGCTTCTCCATTAGAAGCACTGCTGTGGAGGACACAAGCACTGCCCCTCATGTCCATGAGTATCTTGCCACCTGGGCGCAGTGCACACTGTGCACTCACCTCAGAGTGGCAGCTGTCAGATTCCATGCGAGTTGCGCAGCACCCCGCCACCAAGTGGAACCCGGGGCGGACCGCCACTGCTTACTTTAGCTATATTTGTCACTTTTCTATTTGCGCCAAATCTCCTCCCACATTCATCAGTATAACAGCTATGTTCTCCCTCACAGCCTTTCCAAGAGCCATACACACAGCCTTGACATTCAGACCCACCATCCGCCACAAATTGGATTGAGACTCTATAAGATCTTCCCTCTCTTCCACACATCCTGCCCACATCCAGGCTAATTTGCAATATTAGTTTGGTTCATCACATGATGTGGCTTGACCTCACAATCAACCACCTGGCAACTTCCTCCCTCTGTACACAATTATTAGCAGTATCACCTCCAACGACTTTCATTTCTATGTAGTCTCTGTAGTCTTATAATTTAGCCGTTTAGTAACCTGTGGTGTGACTCTGTCAGCTGTACTCAATACTTTCCATTGCCAAAATTTGTGCCTCTCATGCCTCTTCACTCACATTATGTTTCTCATGCCCCCATTCCAGCTAGATTGTAAGCTTGCGAGTAGGGCCCTCTACCTTATGTTTTATTCTGAATCTATTTGTCTAAATTTGTCTGTAACTTCCTTTTTATGCTCTGCACCAAAATGCTAAATAAATAAATGGTAATGTAACATGATATAGTATACAAATAAATATCATGGTCTCTTGACTGTAATTATTTGTATATCTGTTATAATAAATACTTTCTTAATAATTTTTGCAGTACATGTGCTTATTTTAAGGACATCCATAAATCATGCAAATGATTTTAGTCACATTTTTTAGATAAATTTTAATAAGGTGTACTTTCTGTATATTGGATGCTCTAATTTGGCCAGTAGCAGTAAGTCATTAAATTAGGAATTTCTGCATTACTTTATATATCCCTTTCTAAAAGTCCCTTTCTAAAAGGTCCCTTACCCAAAAGATTAGGTCGTGTGTGTAAATTCAAATTGTAGATTTTTTTTTTTCATGTTTTCAAGCAAGGAATTTTAAACATTACTAGAGTTGAGCGGACACCTGGATGTTCGGGTTCGGCAGGTTCGGCCGAACTTCGAAAAAATGTCCGGGTCCGTGATCGAACTTGACCCCGAACCCAAACCCCATTGAAGTCAATGGGGACATGAACTTTTGGCCACTAAAAAGCCTCTAAAAAAGTCCTGGAAAGGGCTAGAGGGCTGCAAAATGAAGTAAAATGTGGGTAAGAATGTAATGCTTTTGGCTTTCTATAAACCGAAATAGAGTCCCCATTCATACGAATAGGTCAATTGACCTATTCTTATGAATGGGGACTCTATTTCAGTTTATAGAATAGCAATAGCATTACATGTATTATTATCCATAAACCGAAAGTCTATAAACCGAATGTCTTTCGGTTTATAGACTTTTGGTTTATGGAATACATGTAATGCTATTGGCTTTTTATAAACCGAAATAGAGTCCCTATTCTTATGAATGGGGACTCTATTTCGGTTTATAGAAAACCCATAGCATTACATACAATGTAATCGCCGAACCCTGAACTCCAACCCGAACATACAGTGAAATGTCCGTGTTTGGGTCCGGGGTCCAAAAACTGTAATGTTCGGTACGAACCCGAACAGTGCGGTTCGGGTTCGCTCAACACTAAACATTTAGCCTTATAACTTTAAACACCAGAGTAAAACTACAGCATACTCATTAAACCTAATTATTTCAGCGTATATCAGGTGTATTATAGGTTCCCATAACTCTCTTCAATCCTACTGTGTTATGTGCCTGTAAATGATAAGGGAAGAAAACGTACTGTGCTATGCCTAGAGAAGCATTTCCAATAACAGACTTATGTGGTCTTGAAAGCTTGCACTAAAAGAACTGTAATCATATAATACATTTATTTTATATATTTGGTATAGAATACTAAACATAATTGCTTGTTAAATATGTGCTTTACAAATAATTTTCATGTTGAATATACACAGAGATGTTGATTGTATTCACTCATTAACTATTGTTTTGTATTTGTTTCAGTTGTTCTCCAGGTATGTGGCCTTGTATTGTATCCAATCAAGTTCATCGAAACAGTTACTTTAAAAATATACCATGAATTTAACTGGGGATACGGCTTGGCATGGGGTGCAACTATATTTTCATTTGGAGGTGCCATACTTTATTGTCTGAACCCCAAGAACTATGAAGACTACTACTGAGACACTGAGAGAGAAAGCGAAAAATGTAAAAATAGGATTACGCAACTTTTTTGTATCTATGTTTTTTAGAACACAATTGGAGAATCAAACAGTATGCTTATATGACTTACTCCCCTTGCCTTTTGGCTGCCAATAGTATAACCAGCTTTACATCCACTTCGATAAACTGTCAGAAAAAAAAAGAAAAAAAATGCTAAACTTCTCGTTGCATCAGTAACAGTGAAGAAGATACACAAATATAATCATTAATCACAGTATAAGTTGCAAAATAAAATATACGAGTCAATTGGGAGACTAATCAATGCCTGGATTCATCTGACACAAGATTCTTATGGAGTTTCACCAATGATTCTACACGGTTGAGCTAACCACTGTATTGGCTCTCATTATCATGAATTGGGATGCTATGAAGTAAAAATTGGAAGAGTTATACAAAGGTGGTATTCAATGTTTTTTTTCTCCATAAAAAGCTTTGGTTTACAAATGATACAAAAGCTTGATTGATTGATTACGTGATTTCTGTCTGCAGAAACTCATCTGTTTGGGTTACAGCATTTGTAGACTTATTCATATGAATGCCTTCTTGTAAGAATATATAATATCAGAAGGTTCAGCATCATAGTATGCTGCTACATACATCAATGCCCTTACACTAAACATATATACAAAACACAAATCAGACATATATAAAACACTAAACGTATATATGAAATACATATCACACACGTTCATTTTGAATATTTCTGTAACCCAAAATCGGACAGTACAATTATATTCAGGAAAATAGAAGCAAAAAAATGTCCAAGTTGCAGGAATCATAGACGATAGCCGGATCCTTAAAACTTAAATTTTATTAGATAGTAAGTATAAAAACAAACTTGTCACATGGAGGCACACACACGATGGAACCACCTTACGCGTTTCGTCAAAAAGGTCTACAATTATATTCACCTGTGAGGAATATTACTCACAATAAAATGTTCCCAATTATATTTAATATAAAAAACTATTTAATGCATTTACCATATCTCTTGCTAATCATTCTTTAGTTAGCATATTATTTATAATGCTTCAAATCATATTGAACCTACTTAGCACAACTTTACTGTAACAATCATATGAAAAACCTGCTATTTTTAAGAAAGTTTTCAAAAAATTATTAAAGACAAAATCTCCTTCACACAAATGTATATATATAGTTTCTCCATAGAATATAAAATAGCATTAATAAAATCTAGTGGGAAAAAAAGATTTATCTTGTTTGCCTGTTTCATGGTTACTTTTGTTGTTTTTTAAAACCTAGTTTTCATGATTTGTGGTTCATTAAAAATACAGTTCTTAGGGAAACCAATGTGAATTAGTGAAACATGAGATCCAAAGCCCAAATCAGTAACTGTGATGTCACTTATGCTGACTGACTGGGATATTAACGAAAAGCAGTTCAGTAACAGATTTCACATTGTACTCAGCATGATTGCTAAGGGTCAAGTATCTGTAAAAGAGCCCACTATGAGCTGTAAAGGTTTATACAACGATCAATTGAACAATCAGTTCATCAGAATCAATGGTTTTCAAAGGAGCAGGACTTCAATAATTGTGTTCAAATGAACAGATCCTGTATATTAGACAATCATAGAATTTATTCTGACGGAAAATTTGCATAATTTGACAGTTATTTGTATAGATTGTAAAAGCTTGAATATTACAGCCTAATCTATACACTGCATTATAGTAAAGCAGGTTCATTAGTTATGTAATATTAACTACTGGTTTAGAGCTTTTACTTATGTCTCCAGATGTTTTCAGCTTGTTGCAGTTGAAATACAGGTTGAGTATCCCTTATCCAAAATGCTTGGGACCAGAAGTATTTTGGGTAACAGATCGTTTTGGATAATGGATAATTTTCATCAATAAGATTTATATTACACTCTGTGGGTGTGGGGGATTGGAAAGCTATCTTGCAGCTTATAAAGGATGGATGCTGAATAAACTGTTGTGTACTTGCATTCTGACAGGTTTGTGTGGAACTTTGCCACTTGTGGTAGAATCCTAAAAAGGTTTTGGATAACAGATCATTTTAGGTAATCAATTTCTGAATACGGGATACTCAACCTGTACTCTCAAAAAACAGCATTTGTAATAATGAGCTACCTTTTTTCTCTCTTATTTTATGGTATGTGGCAGAGTGAGAGACATAGTAATTATGAACATACACATAAAAATGTTAGCATAAGTAGATTTATTTTGAACATTATTTCCTGTTGACAAATAATTGTTTTATGATCACTGGTCTGAAAAATGGAAACCCTTGGCAGCTCACAAATGATTATTGTAAACTGCAAATCAGACAATACTGATAACCAGAGCATCTCTCCTTTTTCTCTAAACAGTAGACGTGAGTTATATGGATAACTTAGGTCTACTGTTTAAACATCAGATGCTAGAACTATCTCAACACAGCTTAGTTTAGTTTATATCCAGCAGTTAATCTGATTAATGTTCCCATTTCTAACCAGAACATCATAGCTGCACCCAAGGAGTTGATCAACTTACAACTTTAGAAAATAACACTACATACTCCTAGTTCATTACTTATATGTATGCATTAGTGCTACAATTTTGCACCCTTAATATCATAAATCCATTAGTGTCTTTAATGCAGTTTAACTGTAATTATGATTTAGCCAGAATATAATGAAGAGCTTCTAGTAGGAAACAGAGATACATATATCCTTTTGATTTACTTTAATATTTTTGTATTTGTTTGTTTGACTAATTTATATTGTGGTTTAATGGTATGGTGACTTTGAATGAGATGTCCCTATGTATTTTGTTATATGCTACAGTGGCTGGAATATAATACACTAAACATGACCATGAATGCTATTGTTTCACCAAACAATGCTGTGCAAGACGTATGTAAACAACCCAATGGAATCTATTCATTGAAAAGTGCATTGTGGTAAACTGGAAAGTGCCTGATGTTTGCAGTTTGTTTGCAGGTCATGTGACAGATTACCACAGTTCACTGTTAGTGTATAATCCTCTATACAAATTTGTACAGCTATAGGTATTGTCTGATGTTTCGGGGTTTGAATATTCTTGTGCTCCTTTTGTGTGATATGCATTAGCAAAATGTTACAATGTGCAAGGAGGACATATTTTTGATACTATAGAGTATATAGTTATACAATGCAGTCGATTCAATAAACAGTGACCTGTGGTAAGTTGACATGGAAATTAGAAAAAACCTGGAGCTGGAATATTAGGAAGAAATGGAGAACTGAGCTATTTTTGCCTGTTTTTTTTATTTGCCTTGCTTAATTCACTAAAAATCACTGTTTAATGAGCAGACTCCAATATGTTGCAATGATATGTACAATATAAGAACAGGTTACAAATATTTAGAATTGAATAAAAGCACACAACTTTTTTTAACTACCATTTCTCATATACACACTCCATGTCATCATCTTTTGTTTCTAATTGTATGTTTAGTACCAACTATTTTTAGACACAGCAACATGGGCTATCATTGTTTGTTATCACTGAAAATCATGTCAAGTATCAAAACAAAATATTGCTCATTACAAAATATCTTAAAATCAGCAAAAACATGATAATTCCATGACCAACATGTTCACACTAATAAAATAATATTTACAGGTGCATAAGCACTATTTTCCACCTAAATTACCAACAATAAATAATAATAGTTACAACATTTGAAAATAATTATGCCTTAGTTTATTAGGGAGAATATATAGTTTTTATTTAAATAAATTTTTGTTAACTTTTTACTGTTTAGGGTTTAGTTGAGGGGCCATGGCCTAACCAAACATAATCAATCTGGTCTAGTAAATTACTACTTCCCAGATACTACTGAAAGTATAACAGAACATCATAGCAAACTATTAAACATATATAATACTAACACTGTACATAGCACTTTAACTGAATAAAAAAACATCACATTAGCTGTAAAGGAGAGAACTGAATAGGAAATAAATCCTTTACATGATCTGACAAACCTTCAGGTGTTTCTGAAAAGAATGTAATAAAGTCCATGCAAGTTAATATAAAAGGTGTGACAGAGGAGGCAAGCAATAATGTTTATAGAAAGACATATGTTGAAATAATGACTGATTTTACGATCAAACTGGAATTATAGGAAAGCATTGTTAATGCAGAAGGTTTGTGAAGAAGATTTCATATGTACTAACTAACTGTACTCTATAATGTAAGCAGTATTGAATACTGTAGGCACATGAAAGCATTCACATGATTTACATACCCCCTTCCTTGTTTCACTGACTGAAATTTTTGTAATTTTATAAAAATCAATAAACATATACAGGGCTAGGCTAAATATAAAATTCCCAGGCTACTTTGAAATCAAATTTAAATAATGTAACTACATCGCTACACTTTACATTTCACTACACAAACAAATCATTCCTCATGCAAAACTATAATGTAGGAAACGTTACCTTTTGAGTGTAAAAGTGGTATAGCCCACATGTGGGACTCAAAGGGTTAATGTATTTGTTTATTTACATTGTATGGTTCTTTTTACTTTGTTAACCCTTTAAGGACCAGGGATTTTCCTGGGCCAAGGACCAGAGCGTTTTTCAATTTTTAATACGCGGTTTTTGAAACATAAATTTCCTCTCTCTCATTTAACGTACCCATACAAGTTATATGTTGTTTTTTAGAGGACAGTTAGAGCTTTCTTTTGATACACTATACATAAAAATGATTTACATTTTAGTATTAAAAAATACATATAAAAGAGGAAATTTTTTAGGAAAAAAAAGTTTTTCCCCATTATTTTCCCAATAATAAGCTACATAACTAGTGCAACACTAACCCACTTATCCCCCCTAATTAACTAACTAATAAAAAAGAAAAATATTGGTTCCCAAACCCCCCATAACAAAAAAGACAGAAAAAAACTCTGAAGAGTGCGATGTCAGATCAGTAAAAATCATGCAACAGGCATGCAGGGGTTACATTTTATTAAATAAATATATTAAAATTACCTTTATTTATTCAAAAAAACTTTATAAATTGTAAAAATAAAAAAAATCTGTTAAAAAAAAAAACTAAATGAGGGCCATAAAGTGGAAGGAAACTGTTCACAGTTAAAAACTGTGATCAGCAATGAAAGGGTTAATTTTTTTTAAATTTTTTTTTTACCTATGTGTATGTAATTAATTTATTTTTACTTACAGGTCACTCTCTGTGCTTCACTATAAGAATGTGAAGCACAGGGAGTGAATTAGAGGCAAAGTCAGTGTGTGAACACACTGACTTTGCCATCTAATTTGCATGTTATCACATGGCCGGAAACTGACCGATCTGGTCCAGGAGCTTTGCCTCGGGTGCGAGGCTTAGTCCTGGACCCGTTGCAGACTAGCTGGCGGTGCCCACGGAGCGCACCGCCGGCTAGACTGCATGACGAGTTAACTCGTCATAAGGTCGCTAACGCTGCGGCTCTTATTACGAGTTAACTCGTCATAAGGTCGGGAAGGGGTTAAGGAAAGATTTTTGTTGTTATAGTGTGACCAACATGAATTTATAGATTGATGATTTTTTTTTAGTATTCAAAAATAATCATACATTTATTGCGCTTCTCATCATATTCATTTCAAGATCATATTATCCGAATTTTTACATTTTTGGAGAGTCACTTCATTACACAATAACTGCTTAAAACCATATAGGATATAGATTTGCTTTTTGAATAAATGGTTTCATTGCATATGACAATAAGGGTGCATTCACTTAGTTCTTATAGAAAAATATACAATTATTATTTTTTTAATATGATGTATATTATATATATGTGCTATGAAAAAGCAAACAACATTATTTTAATTTGAAACAAATCTATTGCTTTAAAGGAGGAAACTTAGTTTTGTCTGATAAAAAAGTGGCAGCTAGCGCCACCTACAGTATCTTTACAATTCTAGGCATGCCCTTATGTTTATTAGTAAAACTTTTGGTTCCTATGCTTATTTGTCCTTGTTTTTGGTTTTGACACACAATGTCACTGGTCTTTATAACATATCTGTTTCTAATTTATTTTATATACTTAAATCATCATGATTGTGCCAGCAGGGCTACCATACTTATTCATATTTGTATGGCATAACCTGTTATTGTGCCAACATTAAATATCCTGCTTCTATTTCTTGCACAACCATGTACAATTTTTGTAAGTATGGTAATACAAATTAAATATAGAGAGACCTATGTGTTTGAAATAAAAGTGATATATATGGAATAGCATGTGACTATAAAATATATTAAACATGCAATTAACCGACTGGTAAATGAAGTCCAATCATAGCTAGTAATGTAATTTATTCAGACTGTATTTTTGTACAGAACAGTGCACACTAACCTATTGCCTCTGTGTTCTCTATAATGCCTAATAATGTGCCTAGGATTCCATTTCTGTCTACAAAATAAAATATATTTCAAGCTGTTCTTGTGTACATTTTATACTTGTATCTTACATTTTACAATTTCTTTAAAATAATTATTGTGTTGATTTTAAAAGACAAAAGAAAATCTGATTTATTATATTAAATGATATTTGTGACCATGTTAAATGGTTACACACAATGTAATACAGATCTATACTTATTTTATAATATAAATATATTTGGATTAGAATAGAGCAAAACATATTTTGTACAGAAATTTTTTAAGTATGTATAATGTAAAGATAATTAGTCAGATTTGTAATACTTTAGCCACTTTAGGAATATTATTTACTGTCTATTTACACATTGTCAATTTCTATTAGGTCAATCTCACCTCCCGTCTATTTGGGGTAATATTATGTATTGCTATTTTGTGATTCTATAGATCTAAGAATATTTCCAATTTTTCATTTAATGAAGCAGTTATGCGCTCCATTGAAAAGATAAACCAGGTTTTTTGTATTATCTGACATCGAGATGGAAGGGAAGATTTTCATTTTTTGGCTATGCTCATTCTGACTACAGTGCATAGTCTTAAAATTAATTTTATATGTTTATTAGTTAGTTTAACATCGTTAGGTGGAAGACCTAAGAGGGGGGTTTTTAGGGACTAAAATAATCTTATAATTTAGTAAATGATAAATAATAGTTTCAAGGTAATGCCAGATTGGAATAATCAATGGACTATATATATAAAAATATATATTATATGGAAATCTTGTATGTTTATATATGTATGTATGATGTAGATACTAACATAAAGATAACATCAACTGCCTTCCTTGTAAATATATCCCTTTTCTTATATGTCTGTCACTTTATTATATTCCCATGTTTTATCACTAAAGTCATCACTCAACACAGGTATTTAGTAAGCAGACATCTGCCCCTCACTTATGCCCTTGACGAAGCGCCAGAACAGAGGAGCGTAACGTATAGGCTTCTTTGCCCCACCGATTTTTTTGCACCTAGTAAACGCTGATGAACAGCAACCTCCTGAAGTCCTGTCCATTTTTTATTTATTTGCAAGCGGGTGACCCTCTACTCTTTTCTTCTCAACTCTATGATATTTTAAGTGGCACCAGGCTAGGCATATTTTTAATGGGCACGTGGCTATGGCAGATTTTTAATGGACACCTGGCTGTGACCTATTTTGGTGTCAGGATCTTCCCCGCATCAGCTCCCCCATATACCCTCTACTACTCACCAGCCAGGATCCATTGCACACTTACAAGTGCGTGCACGCCACTGACACCGATAATTTCTCCTCCAGCACAGAGGCGTGCCCCTGATGACATCACGCCCGTCGCATACCCACGAGGCGCGGGAGGATTCAAAGGGAAGGATCACCAAGCGTTCATTGCTTGGTGATACTCGTGTTTCCTGAAGCCTAGCGTTGATTTATTCCTTTGATTTATTGCTGACCTCGGATTTCCCTGACAATTATATTGCTTGCCTGTGCCCCTTAACCTGGACTATCTCTCTAGTTTTGCTGAACTTCTGATAACCTGATCCTGGCTTGTCTTATCATTTGCTGACCCTCTGATACCCCTGATCCTGGTCTGTTTACTTGTGCTGCAGCTTTTCTGGTACTCCTGACCTTGGCTATCCATATTCATCTCCATTAACCCTCGCAGTACTGTCTGAAAACCGTGGTGTGTTTTGCATTAACCCTCACAATACTAAAGTACTACTGTGGTGTGTTCCTGTATTAAACATGAAATGAGAAGACAACTGTGCACTCTACTCACCGGGTAGATTTAAAATGAGATGCTTTAATAGTGAAAAAAGTGTTCCAGAACTGACAAAAAAGGATAAATCCACGGATGATAGAGTCCACAGGAAGGCAGCCTAACGCGTTTCGCGTGAAAAACACTCTTAATCATAGGTGCGGTACCAGTGAGCACAGATATCCTATATACAGGTGATTAACCAATGGGATCTCAGTCCTATTATGTGTGGGATGAATACCACTGTGTGATTTAACCCTAGAAGTTCTGGAAGGAAGTAAAGTGAAATGATGTGACAGTGGGGAAAAAAAAGTATGTATATGTATATATATGTATATGTCTCTCTCACTTACAATTTTTCTTATATTGTTTTTTGCACTTCCCTGTCTTTTTTTTCTTTCCACATCACACACGTATATATACTATTTTTTTTTAAGACATAACGTCTTTTTATAAACCGAAATAGAGTCCCCATTCATAAGAAATTCTTATGAATGGGGACTCTATTCCGGTTTATAGAAAGCCAATAGCATTACATGTATTCCATAAACCGAAAGTCTATAAACCGGAAGACATTCGGTTTATAGACTTTCGGTTTATGGAATACGTGTAATGCTATTGGTATTCTATAAACTGAAAGCCTAAGTTACAAGAAGAGGTTATGAAGTTTTTTCTTCCTGCGATACATGTGCCCGAACTAAAGAGAGTCACCACAAGCCTTCAGGTCTCCTCCAACCTTTACCGATACCAACAAGACCTTGGAGTGATGTGTCCGTGGATTTTATTACTGATTTACCCCTTTCTCAGCAACACAACACATTGATGGTCATTGTAGATCGTCTTACCAAGATGGCGCACTTCATCCATTACACGCACCAACCTTCGGCGACTGAGATGGCTGATCTCTTCATACGTGAGGTGTTTAAACTCCATGGCTTACCCGAAAACATAGTGTCAGATCGAGGCACTCAATTCACCTCTCATTTCTGGAGGGCTTTCTGTACTGAATTACATATCCACTAGACACGTACATTTGTTTTCGGACGAATGCATTTTCGTCCGAAAATAGCATTTTCGTCCATTCGTCCGAAAAACGAATAACGAAAAAGCTAAACTAACAAAAGCCGAATGAACGAATGGTTAATAAACAAAAATCATTCGTCCATTCGTGCTATTCGCATTCTATAAACTGAAATAGAGTCGGTTTATAGAATACCAATAGCATTACATACATTCCATAAACCGACATAATGAACGACTTTCGGTTTATGGAATGCATGTAATGCTATTGCTTTTCTATAAATCGAAATAGAGTCCCCATTCATACGAATAGGTCACCTATTCGTATGAATGGGGACTCTATTTCGGTTTATAGAAAGCCGATAGCATTACATGTAATCCATAAACCGAAAGTCTATAAACCGAAAGACATTCGGTTCATAGACTTTCGGTTTATGGAATACATGTAATGCTAATGGATTTCTATAAACCGAAATAGAGTCCCCATTCATAAGAATTTCTTATGAATGAGGACTTTATTCCGGTTTATAGAAAGCCAATAGCATTACATGTATTCCATAAGCTGAAAGTCTGTAAACCGAACTACTTTCGATTTATAGTCTTTCAGTTTATAGAAAGCCAATAGCATTACATGTATTCCATAAACCGAAAGTCTATAAACCGAAAGACATTCGGTTTATAGACTTTCAGTTTATGGAATACATGTAATGCTATTGGTATTCTATAAACTGAAAGACTATAAACCGAATGTCGTTCGGTTTATAGACTTTCGGCTTATGGAATACATGTAATGCTATTGGCTTTCTATAAAACGAAATAGAGTCCCCATTCATAAGAAATTCTTATGAATGGGGACTCTATTTCGGTTTATAGAAAGCCAATAGCATTACATGTATTCCATAAACCGAAAGTCTATAAACCGAATGTCTTTCGGTTTATAGACTTTCGGTTTATGGAATACATGTAATGCTATTGGTATTCTATAAACCGAAATAGAGTCCCCATTCATACGAATAGGTCAATTCGTATGAATGAGGACTCTATTTCGGTTTATAGAATACCAATAGCATTACATGTATTCCATAAACCGAAAGACATTCGGCTTATAGACTTTCGGTTTATGGAATGCATGTAATCCTATTGGCTTTCTATAGAGACCATTTTTCCTCAAATTTTTTGTTATTGTCAATTTTAAAGGATATGCCTTTTTCCATATTATATTGATATTCCAGTTGAAAATTTATTTGACACCATGATTGCATTACTGCTTGCCTCCAGTGCCTTGATAGAATAATCTTAGTAGCTAGCAACATCTGTATAATTAGATATCTCATTTTGAAAGAAAAGTGTTAAAATGCAGTAAAGCTATAGCTATATCGTAGTCAATGTGGTATTCCATGAGGTCAGATATATTGTTAAATACCTTTTCCCATAGAGGGCTTATAACCACACAGTCCCACCATATGTGTCTAGATGTTCCTTCCTCCCTGTTACACCGCCAACACCGCCATTGGTTAGAGAGAGAAGGGTTAATTTTATTCAAAATCTTTGGAACTTGGTGCCACTGATAACATTTTATAATGTAGCTCAATAATTTTTATACAGTGGATTGCTTTCTTAACATCTTTTATTGAGTGTGCCCAGCTCTCTGGGGGGGGGGTCTCCCCACCTAAATCTTTTTCCCAGTTCGCCAAGGCTCTTAGTTTAATGACTTTATCACTAAAGTTTAAAATTTCCAGACATCAGGATATTGTTATACCCTATGTGTTGGGATCAGTAAATGCAACAATCTTGGATGACCAACAATCCTTCTACTCACAGACCAAATTGTGACTGGATACAATACCATGGTTCATTTTTAGCCATAGGATCCTGCCATCTCCGCAGATGAAGCAAGCGACTTGCTTGATGATGTCTAATAATATTTGGGACACCAAGGCCTCCTTTATTTGATTGTTTCAAGATATGGGACATTGCAATTAGTGGTCTTTGATGGTCCCAGACATAGTTCTAAAGAAGTCTTCAGAGCAGTATAAGTTTAAAAATAGGAATCCTGAGAGGGACCATTCTAAACAGGTAAGACCATTTAGGTAATAGGTAAGATTTTATAATATTTACTCTTCCCAGCCATGAAATACCAAGTGCTTTCCAATTTTTCACTAATTTTCCTTTAGAATATTTATATAATATATCAAAGTGTTTAATCATTAAATCTTCAATATTTGGTGTGATGAATATTCCCAAGTATTCAAAACCAGCTGGGGAAAGGGGTATTCCACAGTAAGTTGATTTATATTTGGTGCGTGTAGATTAACAGGCATTATTTGCGATTTCCCCATGTTTAACTTATAATTAGACACCTCATCATACATCGTTAATTCTCCCATAAGGGCCTTCAAGGAGTTTTGAAGGTGTCAAAATAATATTGTCAGCGTAAAGACTTATCTTAAGATGGTGCTGCCCCACTATGATGCCCTTCATCTGAGGGTTGTTTCTGATTTTAATTGCCAATTTTTCCAAGGGTAGAATATATAATATTGGGGCAAGAGGACATCCCTCCTTTTCCCTTTTACTCCCTCCTTCCTTCTTATAATTATCTAACTTTCTCTATTCATGTGCCTGTAGTGCAAATTGTAAAATAAGCAGGGTGTTAGTATTTATGGTATGTGTTAAATTAACAAAATTATTTTAAGTGGATTAATTAATTAACCTTGTTATTTTAGTTTCTTCAATATATATACTAGAGTGAAACTGAAACAGTAAATATCAGTGAAAATATCATTAGATTCTTATTCTCATAGTGAGTCATAAAGTGTTATATATAAAAACATATCCAAACCCAGGGGGGAAGGAAAAGGGGGGAAGGGGGGGGGGGGTCCGTATCAAGACAGACTGAACACTTACAAATAAATCTGTTTATATCAGGGCGGTGTAGACACAGTCCAGTGTCTGTTCTCCTCTATGTCCCCCATCAATCATCCCCTGCAAAGCTACTTGTCTTTACCATATGTGCGGAGGCAATTTATCGCAACCAGCATACTATTACATAAGTATGTAACCAGCATCAAATAACATAGACAATATTATAGTTATCAGGGGATACTTTTTCAACAATTTTATTAAGATATGTACCGTATATTTTCTTATACCTGTACATAATGTTAAGCATTGCGGTATGCCAATTAGACCCAAATCTCAGGGTCAACAGACTATAGCACAGTCCCTTTATGCCAACATAACGTTCAGAATCGTATCCCCCTAGGCTCTGCTACAGTCTTTGGTCTATTACCAGAGGATACCATTATGACAATTTTATATAAATGTGTATGTTTATTGTTTCCATACAAATGTATTAGGCAATGTGTAATACTAAAACAACACTTTGTGTCTATATATATCTTTCAGCTATAAAACAGATGTATTAGACAGTTCATCCGTAGTCACATATATTTGTTACTTTCCTAGCCTTTTGATCTACGACATAACCTTCTCTATAGAGTCATACGCAAGAGTTGATTCCTCATGCTGAATCAAGATTTTTGATGGGAAGCCCCATCTATATTTAATATTTCTTTCCCTCAAGATCTTCGTGGCCTCATCAAAAGATTTCCTGAACATTCTGGTGCTTCTAGATAAGTCAATGAAACATTTTAGATGTTGAAACCTCTCTGGTAGAGCAGATGTTTCTCTAAAGGCCATTAAAAAAATTTCTCTGATTTTGAAAGAGTGAAATCTTATAATAATATCTCTGGGTATGGCCACAGATTCCTTCTTTTATCAATGTAGTTATATTACAGGGGTTTCTTTCTTTGCAGGTAGTGCTAGTGTACCATGATTTTAAGTCTGAACAACTTTTGTTATCCCCCTTTATTTCATTCACTTGGCAGGGGATCTGCTCTCAGTCGGCCTGTAGTAATATTAGCCATTCATTTCGTCAAAGTAATTTTCTTTAACTGATGTGTTTCTTGTGAATTCAAATTCTAATTCCTCCAAGAGTCATGATAAAGTTCATTACTACAGAATATTGTTCCTGTGTGGTTTCTCCACCTGGATATCTATATTCCTCTACTTCTGCTCCTTCCCACTATCTAATATTTGTAGAGTTGTAGGTAAAGATGTGTGTCTTGTACTGAGAGGTGCTCAGATAATCAATCAGGTACTCTCTGTATTGTGTCCTATCTGGAGAATTACCTGGTCGTGGATATTGATCAGCCTTTATTTCATTCTCAGGCCATCGTCTGACTGTCTGGAAATCAACATAATAGCAGTGTCTGATAGCAGCATAGCACATCTTTTCAGCATACGAAGGCTGTTTGCTGTAGTCATCCAGTGGTAAATAATATGGTAAAGTATTTTCTTGAATCACCTTCATGTGAGTGTCCAAGGTATCTTTTACAAGCATCTGTCCCCTCTCGCTTCTAATTCCAGCATCTTTGGCCATCACCGCAGAGTCCAGTATTAGAGTCTGAGAGATAGTCCAATCACTTGTTTATTATGTATAATTGGTTTGGAGTATGGTCTCCAGTAGGTTCCTTGCAGAATACCAGTGTAGGTCACATTGGCAGTTATCTCACTATGAAGTGTGTCTCTTTTCACAAGATGGTTCCTGGAGGTCCTCACATTGATGGAACTTGTATTATGAGCTGTCCAATTCATTTCAAGTGTTTCTTGGTTGTTCTTGTTGTTGTAGATGTTATCAAGATAATATTGCAGATCATAATAAGGAGATGCCAAATCCAATTCTTTAGTAGTCTTTTTCTCCCATTTTGGCATTTCTTTTTTTGCTTTATACCATAGTTCTGTGGAAATCTTTTTTTGTTTGCTTATATTGATGATGATCATTCATTTTAAGTAACCGAATCTGCTGTAACAACTGTGAATATATCACCATCTGTCTGTTCATCTTCCTCTGTCTTCAAGGGTACAGGTTTAGATGTCAGATCATGATTCAGCCTGCTACGTGGCTGTGAATATGGTGGCTCTTCCTTCTTCTTCTTGGCTTCCTTTAGTAGCATCCAGTGTTCTGTGGAAATCTTGAAAATGTTTAGCAGGTTTTAAATTATCAATGCTTACTTACCCTGTTGGCCCTGGTTGTTCTCTGTAATAAAAGTTTTTGGATTTAAAATTGTCACTATCTTCACCGGTTTCTTCCAGCGTGGTCTCAGAGGATGTATAGTCTGTACCCTCTCTTGGACAAACTGGCCAACAGTAGGAACCCATGCAGTAGGTGGTGGTGTTTGGTGTGTGGTGGGGGGGATGGGACACTTCATCGCGGCTGCTTCCGCACAGCCGCTTCACCACCGACTCTGCACCACAAGACAGCTCGTCGCTGGAGATTTAATCGCGGGACATTTCATCGCTAAAGGTAAGTTTATTTCAGTATTTTAGCTATTTTAGTTTATTTTAGTAAGGGTGGTTAGAATTAGGGTTTAGGGGGGTAGAATTAGGGTTTAGGGGGTTAATTTTAGTATTAGGGTTCGGGGTTAATTTTAGTATTAGGGCTTAAGGGGTTAGTTTAAGTATTAGGGTTTGGGGTTTAGTATTAGGGTTTATGGGGTTAGTATTAGGGTTCGGAGGTTAGTATTAGGGTTTAGGGGGTTAATTTTCGTATTAGGGTTTGGGGGTTAGTATTAGGGTTTAGGGGGGTTAGTATTAGGGTTCGGGGGTTAGTATTAGGGTTTAGGGGGTTAGTATTAAGGGTCAGGGGTTAGTATTAGGGTTCGGGGGTTCATTTTAGTATTGGGGTTAATTTTAGTATTGTGGTTTGGAAATCATTTTTTAGGGGGGGTATTTTCTTTTTACTTTTACATTTGTAAGAGCTGACAGTTCAGCAAAAAATATTCCCCAATTTCCTCTAAAAGAGCCAATTGTTCTACTCTCCCTGGTGCAGAAATGTGTTTGTCAGTGAAAGATGTATTACAAGGTACACCATACAACATTTCACATGGGGTTTTACCATTAGTAGCGTTTGGTATGTTGTTAATACCCATCTGTATGTATGTGTGGGGCAAGCAACTAGCAACTTGGTTCATAGTCGTTTTAGCTCAGCATTTTTCCTTTCCACAACCCCACTACTTAGAGGTTGGTTAGGTGCACTGATTTCCCAAAGTAACTCAAATGTGGTTGCCCAGTTTTGAGTTTCCTTTGCAATAAAGGCAGGACCTCCATCTGAGGGGATTGTCCTGGGCATACCGATGCTTGCTAGAGAAGTGAGACTAGAAATCGTGGTGTTAGAGGTTGCACTTTACACAGGATATAACCAAGTAAACCTGATACATGTATCAACACATACTAAGATATAAATGTAACCATAAGATGGTAGCATAGGTCCAATTTGATCAATATATAGTAATTCAAAATGTACCTTAGGTATTGATTTTTCAATAAATGGTACAACAAAGTGATTCAGCCTATTTATTAATAAGCATTGTTTACAATTACTAATAACATGAACAAACGTTTTTCTTATATTGGGCCACCAATATTTCTGTTTCAGAGTAGCAAGTACATTATATCTACCCAGATGAGTCCTGTATGGGCTTCTAGGGCAAGTTTTTCTCTCTCCTTGACAGGAGTAACAATCATATCTTTATCATCAGTGGTTACTATACAATGTATTCCTTCTAAACGATAGGAGTATTTGGTTGGATAGCCAGGTGGATTAGGTCTGGTCTTATCCATACAAGCATTTAACTCTGCATCAAGATTGAGAGAAAGTGTATGTGTTTGTAATCTAGTGAACACATTGATAGAATAGCGTTGGCTGACACTGCGCCAAGGTGTCTATTAATTTATTGACAACTGTGTGAGGAGAGGAACCAAGCTTTCTATGAGTTGGTTCATGCACACCTTCAATGTCAGGCATTTTTGCAGGTATGCATCTATTTGTTTCCACAGAGCAATATGCTGTAGTGGCTTATGACATCTCGTAAGAAAACTGTTTGAACACCAGACTGAGAGATCTTGAACAGTGGACCTAGCAAGATAGGTTGAATCTGTCACTATCAATACTAATCCTTCACCTAACATACTTTCTTTTAAAGCATGTGTGTATGCATAGATTTCAGCATATTGTGCTTAATGATCACCTATAGGTATAGCCCATGTTCTATCAGGCTGTTCTGGTGTGCATTTAAGTATACCACAACCTGCATAGTTAATTGTGGTCTAGTTTTGCAGATGTAACTGCAGAGCAATCTGTGTAAAATATAGCTTTGTAGAAACTGTTAGGATGTATTTGTGTTTCCCATTTCTCATCTGTCTCTAATGAGGAAGGGAGGTCATCTAATGATGGAAGTGTTTTATCATGAATAAAAATGAATTGTGGAACTTCTAAAAGGGAGAACCTTTTAAGCCAATGACTTTTAAAATGTGTTCTTTTTTCTTTTATTGTTTGTTTTTGCAGAGCAGCTAACGATGCAAACGGGTGTATATAGGACAGTTTGTTGTCCCTATTCTAGATCTCTTGACTTTAAGAGAGTGTAATTGAAATTGCTGTCAGCAATTTCTAAAGAGCAGTATATTTAAATTCTGTATGTGTGAAAACGTAAAACACTAAGCAAAAAGTAATTTTTATCACTTTTTCTATGTAACATTATTTACTGCATCAATGAGTGATTTGAGACTTAAATATTCTTGTGCAATCTATTCAAAGTGTGTTTTATTTTGCTCAGTTTTAATATCTCTTGAGACATCTTTGTGTAGAGGAGTGACAAACTGATAATAATTTGGTGTAAACAACATGGCATAGTTTAGGAGACCAAGGAGGCTTCTCAATTGTTTTAGATTATTTGGATACAAGATATCTTTGTAGTTTGTTGTTCATCCTCTACTTTGTTCAGAAATTTTAAATCCTGATTAGTTTAGTGTATGTCTATCAAGCTGTGACTTTTGTAATGAAATGATATAGCCTGCTCTGTGTAATCTTGTTATTGCAATGTCTGCAAATGTTCCCTCCCTGTGTCATGTGATAAATACGTATCATCAACATATATCTCTATATTAGGTATGTCTGACAGAAAATATATGTGAATAATCAATCCTTCCAGTAACTGTGTCTAAACATATTGTTTATCTTGCCAATGAGGTCTTTAATTTGAAATGCATGTGATCAGAATACATTGGACAAATCCAGTGTAGTTTTAATTGGGAGGAGGTTTAATTGCACCTCCATCACATTAAAAAATTTTTTTTAGCAGTATAAACTGCTTTGTGTGCCCACTAGATAGGAGGTGAGGTGAGGTTAGGTTCTCACCCTATTGAGTGTGTGCCTTGATGTGGTGGGTGAGCTTAATTATGCTTTGGCCAATTCATATAACAAAAACCTCTCATTTATATTATGTTTATGTATTTATTGCCAATTTTATTAGGGTGAGAAGCGCAGACAGTTTTTGTCTATTGTATACAATGTAGTTTTAGATTTTACTCTGAACATTTATTGTAAAATGGATGGGGAATGTATATTCCCATCTGGTTTCGTCAAGGGGGAAACTGGAGTGTTCATACAACTATACTATTTTTTAATAATGCCTTGTTTTAATAAGTCATTTATGACAATCTGTATGTCAGGTATCGCTAGTTAATTGATATTGTATTGTACAGGATTTTTTAGGTGTTATTGTGTGTGTAGCTATGTGATGGCATATCTTTTTTTATGCCCTACATGATTTTCACAATGTTGAAAAACTTTTTCATTCTGCAAAAGTAATTCTCTCAGTTGTTGCTTGTTTTGCAAAGAAGTGGCATGCATTTGCTGTTCCACAAGATTATTAAAATCAAGTGGTATGGTAAGTTGAAAAGTCTGAGAAGCTAAAGATTTTGAAACTATTTCTATGTCTAAAACGTGAAACACTTTTATATGTGATTAAAAAAGGAATCTCCAATTTAGAATACTCAACCTATTCCTGATTAACTTTCTTTCCATTCATTTTAATGGTCTCATGGTATAAAGGCTATGTTCCATTGCCTTCAAGAGTTTCAATGGTAACATCAGAAAACAAGTCAGTTTGCTAAATATTTGGTTGTACAAGAGAAATATCATCTTGTGTGTCTAAAAATCCTTTATATGTCTTAGAAGCATATGTTATCTGTAGCTCAAGTTTAGTCATCCTGATCAGGCTGCTCCTGTTCTTTCTCGTTTATCTTTTTAGTTATAGTTGGTGGTTGTGTGGGTATTAGTGTTGCAGAATTTGTATATTGTTCTGGTCTATCTCTTTTCCTAACTTGTCCTGGTGGTCCTCTGTATGGACCTTTAATTTGAGGTCTTAATATGTATCCTCTGCCATATACTTCACTATATCCAGTAGAATTTGAATATCTTGTGGTATTTAGGAGTTAAAGAATAATGTTCAATTCTTTCTGTGTCCTAAGTCTGTTCTCCTTCCCTTTGATATGCTCTGACAGGGGGACGAGAATAATCTCTATTAGTGCCATCAGTAGATGGTCTAAATTTCCCTCTTGGATATGTAGGACCTTTTTTAGCATGTTGCTGTTTGCCCTTTTTGGAGTGAAAGCTCCACTACTAACTTTCTTTTCTTTATTTATATGTTTCTCCTTAAGTTTATATCCATTTCCTGTGAGATCTTTTCCTAGGAGTGTGTATGTACTCCTTAGGATTTCAGGCATTCTGTCTGCTTTTTCATTGTCTGAATCAAAGCTTGACCCTTCACCAGGGGTTTTCTGCCAATAAATGTTAGTCCTAAATTATATGCTGCTATAATTCCTGATTTGAAATTAACTACAGGTGTATTTGATAGTGTGGAAATTGTTAGTTTCCCATATGTCTTTTCATGTATAGTGGATTTTACGATATCTACATTGTCATCATCAGTTAATTGTATGCTGATTATAGCATATCTGGCGCTGCTCTGTTTCACATAATATTATATCACCATGGTGAAGATCTCTCTGTGTCTGGGTTACAAATAGCTCATTAAATTCTTGCTATCTCAAGAATAATCATGCCATGACAAAGTTTTCTGCCTTCTCTTACATATAAGAGGTTACCTAGGTATACATTTTGTTAAAAATAAAGTAAGTGCTTCCAGTCCCTTCGTGGTCGCCAATTATAACCGTTAATACCCTATTTCCGTCCATAACGTCTTAATTGTATAGAATTTAGCAGAGCTAACCATACAGATATCTTTTAACAACAATATTATGTAGATTGGCAGGATTCTCTATTTAAATTTATAAATAATTGAGAATACAATAAAAATAGGGAGTTGGAAGCAATAACCTTTGTCTTTTAAAATCTTTTATTGAATATAAATAAACATAGACAATGTATAAAAACAGCTTAATAATCCATAATAAAAGCATAGTAAATAAAGTTAAATGGTTGTTTACAGGTTAATCTCTCATTCTTGTGTTAATGCTGTCACATCAACATAGCCTCCTCATTCTGTGTCAACTAACTGATAATTGGTGTTTATATAGATTTTAGATAACCTTACTTCCGGTCATTTATGGGCAGGAAAAATACCAAATGATACATTAAAACAGGTAACTATGGTTTACTTTGGGGTAAATCTTGGTCAATCAAGAAAATATTAATTAACCTTTAGTCTTTATTTCTTGGCAAACAGTCAAGGCCATGACATAATAATGAGGCACATGTCCCGGCCTAGCAGGACAAAATGGCGTCTATAGTCTAAACATCTTACTTGCGAAGCTGGGCGTGAAGCCAGTTAGATTAGAGAAAGAACACAGTTGAAGCAACAAAATTTTCCACTGTAAGTAACAAGGTGGAAGAAAGGGGGCGGGGGGGGGGGGGGGGGGGCGGGGCGACAAAGCCTGTCATTTCTGCAAGTGCCCATAACACTCTTGTTATTTTTCCATTTGGTTCAAGCCTCATCAACAATTGCATATTGTGCCAAATTGAAGTATTAATTATTATTATTATAACAAATGTTGGTGTTTTATATTTGTATTCACTTTTTTCTACTTTATAAGTCCTGGATGTGCAATGTGGGTGATGGGGCATGTCTGGGGTAAGTCCTGGGTGTGAAATGTGGGTGACAGGGCATTCTTGGGGTGCAGGGGTAAGTCCTCGGTCTTCAATGTGAGTGTTGGGGCATATCCTAGGCTGCTGGGGTAAGTCCAGAGTGTATAGAAGAAAAGGCACCAGAGTCCTGGCTGTATACACCTCCCAGTAACCTTGGTAAGCCTGTCCTTCCAGCGCTCCTGCCGGGTTTAAAACGTTATAGCGTGTAACGAGCTGCCTACCGGATGTAGTAGGCCCTCTGCTCGTTACACACTCGAAAATACTCTGCTTGGAACCACTGGAACAGATATACACCTCTGGAACCTCTGCTATAAGTTCAGGAAAGAATCACTCAGGACACTGGTCAGTTGAACAGCAGAGAGAACAGTTATTTGTGGTTTACACAACACATTTATACCAAACTGCAATCAGATAACACTTGATTAAGCAATAGAAAACTTAAACACATTACCAGTAAAGCAGTATCTAGCCACTTTAATCTGGAGCCAGAAGCAAGATAGTCAGACCTGGTGCCTGACATAATTATACAATGGAAGGCTTAAACACATTACAGGTAAAGCAGTTAACTAGCCACGTGAATTTGGAGCCAGATGTGAGATAGTCAGGCTGGGTGCATGACATAGAGGTATAGGCGGAGTTGGATGGCTGCTAACACAGTATAAATCCGGACCACAATGATATTACTGGAAACAAAAGTATTTAGTTAAGCTCCACAGCATTAAAGGCATCAGTGTTTATAGACTTTCGCCTTATAGAATACATGTAATGCTATTGGCTATCTATAAACAGAACTAGAGTCCCCATTCATAAGAAATTCTTATGAATGGGGACTCTAGTTCAGTTTATAGAAAGCCAATAGTATTACATGTATTCTAAAAGCTGAAAGTCTATAAACCAAATTATGTTCGGTTTATAGACTTTCGGTTCATAGAATACATGTAATGCTATTGCTATTCTATAAACCAAAAGTCTATAAACCGAATGACTTTCAGTTTAAAGACTTTCGGTTTATAGCCGAACCTCGAACTCCAACACTGACATACAGTGAAATGTCCGGGTTCGGGTTCGTTGCACGGACAACGTAATGTCCGGTACGAACCAGAACAGTGCGGTTCGGGTTCGCTCAACATTACTCACGTGTAACAAATATTTGAATTAGAGAGTGTACAAATAGATATACAATAATTAAAACAAATACAAAACGTAAATATACAAAGGGAAACATTACTGTAAAATTATGACTCGCTAGAATTAAGTATGCCAATAATTTACAGGATCATTCAAACTCTATAGGGTCTTTTGAATACCTGGTTTAATTTATTGCTGTATATTATGTGACACTGTGTAGCACCGCAAGTAAAGAATGAATGAAAGTAAAGGTATGAATATAAATGCACATAGACACGTGCGTGAGAAACTGGAAGCAGAAAAGCTTAGTTCACAAATAGTGTTGAGCGAACCCGAACATTTCACTGTATGTTCGGGTTGGAGTTCGGGGTTTGGCTATAAACCCAAAGTATATAAACCGAAAGACATTCGGTTTATAGACTTTCGGTTTATAGAAAGCCAATAGTATTACATGTATTCCATAAGCCGAAAGTCTATAAACCAAAAGACATTCTGTTTATAGACTTTTTTTTTATAGAATAGCAATAGCATTACATGTGTTCTATAAAACGAAAGTCTATAAACCAAATGTCTTTTGGTTTATAGACTTTCGGTTTATGGAATACATGCAATGCTATTACTATTCGTAATTTGTGCTGCCCTAGGCAGACAAAATCCGGGCACCCCCCTACCCAAGCTGCACATCCACGTTACACACATAAGACATGCCCCATCATTCAGACTCACATCAAGCTCACACGCCCATCACACTCAGTCACACACTCCTACTCCCATCACACTCAGTCTCACACTCCTACTCCCATCACGTACACTCCGACTCCCATCACACTCAGTCACACACACAGTCTCCCATCACACACACTCCGACTCCTATCACACTCAGTCACACACAGTCTCCCATCACACACACTCCGACTCCCATCACACTCAGTCACACACAGTCTCCTATCACACACACTCCGACTCCCATCACACTCAGTCACACACAGTCTCCCATCACACACACTCCGACTCCCATCACACTCAGTCACACACAGTCTCCCATCACACACACTCCGACTCCCATCACACTCAGTCACACACAGTCTCCCATCACACACACTCCGACTCCCATCACACTCTGTCACACACAGTCTCCCATTACACACACTCTGACTCCCATCACACTCAGTCACACACACACACACACACACACACACAGTCTCCCATCACACACACACAGTCTCCCATCAGCACTTACCTTTCCTCGGTGGCTAGTGGCAGGCAGCATGGTCCCTCCATGCTGCCTGTTCAGCTTCCCGGCGATTGTGCCGACAGGTCACGTGACCAGGCGCGCGTATGACGTCAGCGCGCCCGTCACGTGACTGTCGGGACTTCCGTGTCGGCACACTGCACGAGGAGCCGAACAGGCAGCACGGAGGTTTCTCTGTGCTGCCTGTTCGGCTCCCCGTGCAGCCCGGCAGGCAGAGCGTTGGTGAGGGGGGATCTTCCGATCCCTTCTCACATCTGTCTCTGCCTGCAAGCGCGGTCTATTTTTTTTTTTTAAAGGGACGGATTTTTTTTTAAATTTATTTATTTTTTTAAATTTAGTGCTGGGGAGCGCTGCTGCCCCCCAAAATTTGCCGCCATAGGCATCCGCCTAGGATGCCTCGTGGTAAATACAGCACTGGGTGGAATGCTGAAATGTGCTGTATTCCTGCATCTTCAAACACATCCTGTTCAGTGTGAGAGAGCTTCATCTAGAAACCTCAACAACTCTGTAACCTGGATTAGTCACAGGAGGTTAGCTATTTAATCAGTGCACAATGCATATGATTCATAATAACATGCTGTAAAAGATCAGGACTACATTTTTTTTTTACCTGAATGAACTAAAAAAATGTATCATATGATTGGATATCATATGAAAATTAGCTACTTTCAATGGAAAATCTATCATTTGCATATTGGGCAACAAGGTGATGAAAAAGGGATGTTACTGACGTTTAAAACATATTTTTCTATTGAGCTATACATGTGCTTGCAATAATGCTAACACAATGTACAGATCATGTTTTATTGTTTACATTCACAGTAGAAACAATGGTTAGGTGACTGGGTCCCTCTAATAATAATTCACCTGCAATTCTGAGACAGAACCAAAATTGATTGTGATAAAATTATATCCTGAATATAATAAATATGCATTATGTTTAGAAACAGATATTTTATTAAAATGGTGTGATTACCTGATAGCATACATATATACATACAGATTTAGGGTAGGGATCAGGCCCGCCATCAGGGGGTGACGGGAGATACTGGCATCCCTGGCACAGCCGCGGGCCTACAGAGCACCGGGAGACAGCAGCAAGGAGGTAAGTACTGGGGAAGGGGGGAGGAGGGTGGCACTTAACGAGCATACTGAGGGGTAAAATCGACAAAGCCTCATCTGTCATGAGGAACAATTGTGGCAGGGGGCCCAAGATATCCAGCAGTTTGTCTTGCAATGTGCAAAGGCCCTGTTCCATCCCTTTGCAAGGATCTTTGACATTCTTGGCCATTAAAATTACAAAGGTCAGGTCAAAATCTGAGGTGTTAGCCACTTTGTCCAGTATAGTAGGATGAGGGCATTCTGCCTTAAGCTTCTGGCATACCTCTTTCTCCAGGGGATGGCATAGACAGAAGCACAGGAACTCTATAACACGCTAGGGAGGGCACCACTCTAAGGACCTGGGATTTCAAAGGATACAAAAGAGGGAGACCAGTGGCATCCAGAATCTACATGGGTGTGCCAGGTTTAGAGGAGCCTATGAGGGCGTCATGAGGCAAAGCACCCCTGTGGTGCAAGGGTCCTGATAGATCAACAAGGAGTGGTATCCCAGAGGATCCTGGTATATAGATATCTGCTTAGTACTCCTTTACCACACCTTCTGAACTCCTTGTTGAGGTGGGGTCATGAAGGGCCACCAGTGGGCCACTCTTAGCCTTCTTTTACAAGGGTTCTGCCCTTGGAGGTGGCATTTTCAGTTTCAGGTTATAGTTTATAGTGAATCTGGGGGTCTAAGGATCAGTGAGAGCCCTGGATTCAGAACCATCTCTGCCAAAAAGAGAGTATGGGGTTGAGAATGCCTGGGTTGGCCGGGACTGATGTAGAGCAGCCAGTGCAGAGGGGAGGGTGTTGGCCTGAGCAGAGTGCAGCCAAGACTAAATCCCTGTGGGCACATAAATCTCATCTGTCAAACTGTCTCAGTGCCATGCAATTTCCGCAAGGCACAAGAGAAGCATATGTGTAATGATCTACCACGGAGTAGATATCCTGAATACCCCATCCTACTCACCTGTCCGACGACAGCACACACCACTGCTACCAATGATAACAGAGGTGCGCCCCCTATGACGTCAGTGGTGTATCTTGATTTTGTGCTGCCCTAGGCAGACAAAATCCGGGCACCCCCCTACCCAAGCTGCACACCCACGTTACACACCTAAGACATGCCCCATCACCTCCATTTCATGACCCCACATCACACATAACATTCAGACTCACATCAAGCTCATACTCCCATCACACACACACTCCTACTCCCATCACACTCAGTCCCACACTCCTACTCCCATCACACTCAGTCACACACTCCTACTCCCATCACACTCAGTCACACACACTGACTCCCATCACACACACACTGTCTCCCATCACACACACTCTGACTCCCATCACACTCAGTCACACACACTGTCTCCCATCACACACACTCTGACTCCCATCAAACTCAGTGTCACACACATGTCTCCCATCACACACACTCTGACTCCCATCACACTCAGTCACACACACTGTCTAAAAATCACACACACTCTGACTCCCATCACACTCAGTCACACACACTGTCTCCCATCACACACACTCTGACTCCCATCACACTCAGTCACACACACTGTCTCCCATCACACACACTGACTCCCATCACACTCAGTCACACACACTGACTCCCATCACACACACTGTCTCCCATCACACACACTCTGACTTCCATCACACTCAGTCACACACACTGTCTCCCATCACACACACTCTGACTCCCATCAGCACTTACCTTTCCCTGGTGGCTAGTGGCAGGCAGCATGGTCCCTCCATGCTGCCTGTTCGGCTTCCCGGCGATTGTGCCGACAGGTCACGTGAACGAGCGCGCGTATGACGTCAGACTGCACGGGGAGCCGAACAGGCAGCACAGAGGTTTCTCTGTGCTGCCTGTTCGGCTCCCCGTGCAGCCTGGCAGGCAGAGCGATGGTGAGGGGTGATCTTCCGTTTTTTTTTTTTCAGTGCTGGGGGGCGGCCGCCCCCCAAAATTTGCCGCCCTAGGCATCCGCCTAGGATGCCTTGCGGTAAATACAGCACTGGTGTTCCCTCATTCTCTCCTTAACCCCTTAACGCATTTGGACATATATATACGTCCTGAAAAGCATGGTCCTTAAGGACGTATATATACGTCCTCCGTTTGTCCTTGAGGATCGTATATATACGTCCTCCGTTTTCATGTAGTGTTGCGCTCCTTAGCGCAACACTACATGCCTGCAGCTACTCTCAGAGGCTGCTTCGGATCCGAAACAGCCTCTGAGAGTGCCTTCAGCCCCACCTCACCCCCCCCCCCACGCGCATACGATCACCGCGAATGTGATCGTATGCGCGTTAACACACATAGGCAGTGAAAGCTGATCACTGCCTATGTGTGTAAAGTGTTGCAATGATGCCTCAATAGAGGCATCATGCAACACCTTCTGTGCCCCCCTGGGCACCGCGATCACCGGGTGTGTGCTTTATCGGAGGAGCATGCTCCTCCGATACAGCGTGCCCAGAGGAGAGCGACGGAAGAGAAAAAAATATATATCTTCCGTCGCTCTGAAACCGCTACTTGACTGCCCCTACAGGCAGTTAAGTATATTACAGTTAAAAATAGAAAATGAATTAAATAAATAAATTAAATAAATAGAAAAAGTTAACCCTAGATCTACTGTACCTAGATCTAGGGTTAGGGTAATTAGGCTTACAGGGGGGTTCGGATGATTAAATGGGTTAGATTAAGGAGTAGGGGTAGTTTTAGGGTTAGGGTAAATTTAGAGTTGGGGTAAATTTAGGGTTGGGGTTAAAAAGTCACTGTAGAAGAAAATGATTAGAAAACACTAAAAAAAAACACTAATATTGTTTATTGCCCTATTACTTGAAATAAAACATAGACACACAAGGTAACATTGGTATTACTAAACTCAGGACAAATATTATAAATATATAGATGGGGTCTTTTTAACCATTTGTAATTGTGTAAAAAAATTAGGTCAAAGTTAGAAAAAGTGTTTTTTATGGCATATTTTCATCATATTTTATATTTTTTTAATAGTAAATGATATCATATGATGAAAATAATAGTATTAAATGAAAGCCCTATCTGTCCTTTAAAAAATGAAATATAATTTGTATGGGTGGACTGAACACAAAGAAAGAAATTCACAGTTCAGTAAACGTATGACATAAATAATGGAATTCTGGTCTTCAAGGCACATCAAATGTAACATAGCACTCGGTCACTAAGGGGTTAAGTGGCCTTGTAAGAAACATAGGGTGCCTTTATAAACAATGTTGTTTTATATCTAATATATAGATATCTGCTTTTGGTGGGGTGGGCGTGTAATCTGGTTTCACAATGGAAGGTCATTTGCACATCAGAAGAGGTTGTAAACAAGGCTACAGAGATGAGTTTTTTAGATTGTGTGAGCAAGCCTTTCACTCACTTTTCCAGTCTTTATTTACTAACCGATATGTAAGAAGGGGGGTGCCTTTATTACTTTGACCATATGTCTCCAAACTGGGTTGAACTGGTTCTTTTATCTCTATCGGAGGTATCTTGGAGGTATTTTGGGATACTTAGTTGAGTGAACCACTTTTGCTAGTTAGTCTTGCTGTTCCTGTGGAAGGAGGGAGAGTGAGTCTTGTCTGTTCCTGTGTGAGGAGGGCTAGCTAGTCTTGTCTGTTCCTGGCATGAGGAGAAGACAGCCAGCAGAAGACCCAAGATAAAGGCACAAGAAGATCTCCAAAAATTAATAAGTATACCATGTAACCTGTTGATTATGAACCAGTTATATGTAATGTGTACACTGTGTATTTCCTGTATAACCTGAAACAATATCTCAATTTAGTAACAATATACCTTTTTATATACACTGTGCTTCATTTGTCACACATTCCCTAAAAGAATAACCCCTGTAGGAGGGTGTGATAATTTCTTACAAGTGGTGAGCCAGGTAGGAGGGATTTAGTGTGACGAGTGAGTATATTTATAAGTGAATAAATTGTGTATTGAATTGGAATATTGTCCTGATATTTTGAATATATAGCCAAGTGAATTGATTTGCTAATAATGGAGAGTTTCTTGAGAGCATTTACCAAGGTCACAAACCATGAAAGTGTTATTAAATGTATGGAGGGAGCCCCTGATCCATGGTGCAAAGCTCAGGAGTATGTGACCAGGGCAGTTCTTGATAAGAAATTGTCTAAATCAAAAGTGAAAACAGTTTTGAATATTGCTGCTTGTTGGATAGCAGAGCAGTACAAATCAGTGAAAGAGCAAAATGAAATCTTGGAAGCAAAAATTGCTGCAGAGAGTGCTAATGCTTTATGTGTAAGCAACCAGCAGACGTTACAGGAAAACAAGGAACTGCACAGTACAAATGAGCAGCTCACTCAAAGGCTGAATGATGCCAATGGAGAGCTTAAAACCATTGCAACTTCCAGCAAGGAGGAAGCTGACCATTCACATTGTATAGCTAAAATTACTGATTCAAAGGGACTGTTACAGAAAAGAAATGAGGTTGTGGCTGCACTCAAAGTGGAAGAAAATGATGGTGTAAATGAAATAGATGGTCAAAGCTTAAATTAAGAGCAAACTTGTGCTTATCATAGAGTTATCAGAAATCACTGGAAAATTAGTGAAAAACCTGTGTCTGTATTAAGCTCCTCACTTCAGAGACAGTACTATCATAGTAGACCCCCACACAAATTTCAAGAATCCACAGGCAGGAGTGAAGCCCTCAATTGTTTTGCATGTGGTAAGGTAGGACATTTTGCTAGAAATTACTACTCTCCCTTTGTTAAAACACATCATGTTCATGAAAGATCCATTTGTCATAGCTGGAGGCAGAGAGATAAGTATGCTTTTAATTACACTAGGTGGGGATCTCATGGAAGAGATAATAGTGTTAAGAAAACCTACACCAAACCTTGGGTTCCACACCATGTGTTTAAGAAAAAAACAGCTTCAGGCAGAAAATTATTCTCTAAAAAGAAGGTTTCTAGAGAGACTGGAATATCTTAAGGAACAAGTTAGTAAATTACAGGAGGTGATTTACAAAGAAACTGTTCAAAAAGGTAGAACAGATTAATTCTATGATACCAACTTTTACTCTTTAAGTTTGCTTTTCAGAAATAGACCTGTGAGAAGGCCTGCCATTTAATATTTATTCTCTTTCAGGAAATGTTAAATTCCAGTTCATAGAGGACCTTAAAATGTATTTTTATTTTTCATATTATGGAAAAGCCTCCTAATTCATTAGACACAGTCAGGTGCAAAATTCCAAATTATTTTTGTTTTATTAGATTATCACGCCTGCACTGCCAGCTATGCTTTTTATTTTTGATGATGGATTAATCATTATAAATTCATAGATTAGTTATTTGTTGCCAATGTGAGGCCTACATTTTTGTCACACTGGAGAGATGTGAGTGTAACCTGTTGTTGGTTCACAACACTAAATATTTTTTTTTTTTTTTTTTTTTTATTATTTTGGTTACCACAAAATATAGCCTCAAGCTGATTTTTTTTTAAAATTGTTATCTTTGAATGGCGACAGACAATTGTCAGTTTTTTTTATAGATTGCATGCTGCCAAACTGTGCATACATTGCAATGTCTGAATGTAATGGTAGCACTCAATTTACTTTTTTCTTTTCTCTCTCCATCTTCATTTTATTATGAGTTGTCTGTTCGTTTGTAATTAATACTCTCAAGGTGGGGTGAATTATAGAGTGACAATATATAATTTGGCATTTTATATTTATTTTATTTAACAATCCGCAGGGGGGGTTAAATGGTTAAGAGAGTATGAGATGGTTTTATTAAATGAGTTTATTCTGTTATGAGGATGTATTGCTTAGTACACATTAGGGTGAATAAGTGCATTTTGCTCACATTTGTTTTTACACTGTTTTACATGATGACTTGTGAAGCCAGATGGTAATACTGAGACAAGAATGATAATCTGACCACTAGTGATTTGGCCAATGCACACTTTCTGGGCTGAGTATATTTTAATTTCCAGAAGCCAGGGGCCTATTGACAAATTATCAAACACCTTCAAAGGGCTCAAACACTAACCCACTCCAGCTATCCATAAGCGTGCACAGACACCTTCACTCAGATCCCCACTACAAACAATCAATAAACCGTGTTCCTCTGTTGTGTGGTCTCTTCAATACACTGTGTAAGAACAGCAAATGAACTGCTGTTGGTGTGAGAATACACCAGATGACATGGTGGGCAAGGATCAGGGCCCTAATACCTCGAATTATGCGAGGTCAAGTTTAACGGAACCGTGTGATGGAAGCAGTGAGCAGTGTTGGTGGCACAGGTAACGGAGGGTGATGGGAGTGGAGTCGAATGGTTGAGGTGATGCCGAGCCTATGAGGGTAATGGAAGGTTGAGAATATGGCTGAAGGAGTTCAAATTATTGATGAAACATGATAACTGTGAGTGCCTCCTTGATGCGGCTAAATTACGCCTCACAGTACCCTAAATTTTAAATATTTGTGGTTGTCATATCACTTGTGTCTCAGTAATACACATACTATTTCAGAGCTCACATAATAAAAGGTACTATATTTATTTAAGAGGGCTCATTTTCTATTGGAGTCATTCGCCCTCTAGGTGGGGACTGTAAGAAATATAGGGTGCCTTTATAAACAATGTTGTTTTATATCTAATACATAGATATCTGCTTTGGTGGGGTGGGCGTGTAATCTGGTTTCACAATGAAAGGTCATTTGCACATCAGAAGAGGTTGTAAACAAGGCTACAGAGATTAGTTCTTTAGATTGTGTGAGCAAGCCTTTCACTCACCTTTCCAGTCTTTATTTACTAACCGATATGTGAGAAGGGGGGTGCCTTTATTACTTTGACCATATGTCTCCAAACTGGGTTGAACTGGTTCTTTTATCTCTATGGGAGGTATCTTGGAGGTATTTTGGGATACTTAGTTGAGTGAACCACTTTTGCTAGTTAGTCTTGCTGTTCCTGTGGAAGGAGGGAGAGTGAGTCTTGTCTGTTCCTGTGTGAGGAGGGCTAGCTAGTCTTGTCTGTTCCTGGCATGAGGAGAAGACAGCCAGCAGAAGACCCAAGATGAAGGCACAAGAAGATCTCAAATAATTAATAAGTATACATGTTTCTGTTACCTGTTGATCATGAACCAGTTATATGTAATGTGTACACTGTGTATTTGCTGTATAACCTGAAACAATATCTCAATTTAATAACAATATACCTTTTTATATACACTTGTCTCTGTGCTTCATTTGTCACACATTCCCTAAAAGAATAACCCCTGTAGGAGGGTGTGATAATTTTTTACAGCCTGATCGTACAACCCACATATTGTTGCTTGCATTTTTTACAGGTGACTAAATATATGACATATGACGTATTACAGTTCAAAAATTAAGACATTTTGAACTTTTCACCTGTCACTGTAAATTGAAAATCCAATGTCTGCAAAACATGGTTGCAGCAGAGACATCGACCACCACATGTACATTTTAACCAGTTATCTGCCTGTTTATTACTATTTATTTGTCTGTCACGATAGTGACTTGGTGACAGGTACCCTTTTAGGGACTTAGTTTTTCTTGCAACAAATTGTATCCCCTCTGTCAATATATCTTTATATAGAGGATCTAGTTTAAGTACAGGGATGTGTATTTTAATCATAGTGGTGACTTGTTGCTATTATAGGCAAAATTTGGTAAAGAATCTTAAGGGCTGTTTAATTTGACTAGATCTATGGTCCCTTTTAACTTTTTCGTCTTTTCATAGATCATCACGATTCCTCATTTTTTGATTTTTGGAGAGACACTTTCCACCCAGATACATAGAAAAAGGCTATAATTTGGCACTCTCTAAGAGCCACTGATTGTTGCTCAAAGTTAGCATCAGTAGAGCAATTGCATTTTAGGCGGGTAAATTTGCCTATTGGGATTCACTGAAATGTATGTTTTGGATTGCAACTATCTCCGAATAGTAGTGAATTGCCCACTATAGATTTTCTGTATTCTGCCATCTATAATATTACCTTTTAATTTGACATCTAAGGAGCAAATTTCACTTAGTTGATGTTCTATCATGAATTGAAGATTTAGTTTGTTTTTATTTATATATTTTTCAAACAGAGAGTTGTTCGGTTGGACCTGACCATATGATGAGCAGGTTGTCTATATAGCGACCATACTAATGGATATAGTCCCGAAACATGTTATTAGCTCCAAAGATATGGCATTATTCCCATCTCCCCCATAAACAAATTTGCATAAAAAGGCACAAACTTCGCTCCCATTGGAAGTGCCACATTCTGGACGTAATAATGCTCATCAAAAACAAAAAAGTTATGGCACAACAGGAACTCCACCGACTCCAGTAGGAATTCCTGTAAATCTGTGGAATACTCTGAGAGATTTGTTAAAAAGAAGTGTAATGCTTCAACCCCTGCATTATGTGGGATGCTTGTAAAGGGTGAAAACTCATCTAAAGATACCCAAGAAAATTGGGCTGCTAAGTCAAACCATTCATGTGGAAAAGTAAATGTTTGCTGTCCCTGATATAACCCTTAAGGTTAGAAATCAGAGATTGAAGATGAGTATCCACCCATTGGGAGAGGCCTGGTGGATTTGAAACTGATTTATGAAAAATTCATGAGTCCGTTTCTAATCCACCAGGCCACCCCATTATATCTGGGATAGGCTCTCTGGGGGAGAAACTCTGGATTTATTCTGTGTCAGCAGCTATCCAACTCTGCCTATTTCTCTATAGGTACTGAGTGTGCAATGTGGGTGATGGGGAATGTTCTGCGGTAAGTCCTTGGCAGGGCCGGCGCTACCGTAAGGCAGCACAGGCGGCTGCCTTAGGGCGCCCCAATGGGGTGGCGGGAAAATCGCCCACTCCCCCAGACCCCAGTACTTAGCTCCATGCTGCTGTTCATGTCCGTGGCTGAGAGGGAAGCGCTGTGCACTCCCCTCAGGCCGTGCGCATTCAATAAAGTGTGTTGAAAAAAAAAAGTTTCAACACACTTTATTGAATGCGCACGGCCTGAGGAGAGCGCACAGCGCTTCCCTCTCAGCCACGAACATGAACAGCAGCATGGAGGTAAGTACTGGGGTCTGGGGAAGGGGGGAGGAGGGAGGTTTAACGAGGTTCTGATTGGCATAATATTCCTGGGCATCTGACTGGCATAATATTCCTGGGCATCTGACTGGCATAATATTCCTGGGCATCTGACTGGCACAATATTCCTGGGCATCTGACTGGCACACTATTACTGGGCTCTGACTGGCATAATATTACTGGGCTCTGACTGGCATAATATTCCTGGGCATCTGACTGGCATAATATTCCTGGGCATTTGACTGGCATAATATTCCTTGGCATCTGACTGGCATAATATTCCTGGGCATCTGACTGGCACACTATTCCTGGGCTCTGACTGGCATAATATTACTGGGCTCTGACTGGCATAATATTACTGGGCTCTGACTGGCATAATGTTCCTGGGCATCTGAATGGCATAATATTCCTGTGCATCAGAGCAGGGGGGCACCAAAATGCACCTTCGCCTGTGTAGATGAAAATCCTTGCACCGGCCCTGGTCCTTGGTGTGCATTGTGGCTGATGAGGCATGTCCAGTGGATGCCAAGTGGGTGATGGCGTGGGTAACTAATGGGAAAATTGAGTGTGTGTGTGGGGGTGGGGGGGGGGGGGGAATGGCGTGAGAAGGGGTGCTCAGACCATTTGGTCTACAAGGGGCCAACAATTTAGGATTGCAGCCCTGAAGGGTCTACTAACTAAAACGAACATGCAGGGAATTACAGAATATTGAGGTGAGAGTTTCAAACTTTAGACCAAAGTAACCGAATTGGAAAAGTTCTCCAATATAGATGAATGGGAGAATTTGAACTACAGTTTGAAATTCCCATCTCAATTTCCTGCAATTCTCACTTAATTGAGTAGAACTTATAGTAACTGCCCTCTATTGCAATTCAATTTCCATAAACTTTTGAAGAGGGACCATATGTCAAAATATGAAAACTTTTGAAAAATTGGCTGTGTTCTGCTGATTTGGGCACTTTTTAACCCTTTAATGCCTGGTGGTGTTTTTGTCCCCAAATAAAAAATTACCAGGGACAAAGATGCTAAGACCATATTAGCATCTTTACAGGCATTGTGGGTCTCTGATATAAAATATATATGTCCATATATATGTCCAGTTACATCACTAAAGACAAACACAGTGATTTGCATACATGAAAACGGTAAATAATACAATTGCAGCTGAAAAATACAGACATACACAGAAATGTATAGAATTTGTAATACAATTTCTTTGGTTGAAAGTAGGTTACAGTTTCCATAAGGCTGAACATTTAGAACAGAAGAACATGTTTTATGAAGGAGAGAATTCAGTCAGTACCTTGGGATCAAACTGAAAAAACATTCCTTTAGTGCCATTTTTTGGTTTGTTTTGAGATACTTAATAGAAATATAAAATGTGGATATATACATCTGTTGGAAAAACCACTGATGTTAAAGTATATTTTTTATAAATGGGAATTTTTTTTATAACCACCATGTGAAAATATATATTAAAAAAAATGTAACCATAAGATCACACAAAGAAACATACTGTATTGTTTTTCTCTTTCTGTATTTAATAAAAGGGTTTGCATAATATAGACCGATTTGATCAGAAATGGATTTATTTATTTTATTTTTTTATTCTTTAAAAAAAAAAAAGAATTTCATATATTATTTAATACAATATGTGTATAACAAGAAATTACACAAAATGACACGTCGATCTTTGGCCGAAATGATATAGATATTTAACATCATTTACAACTTAAGATTGTTGGTGAATTTATTCCCATTTTATTAAATTCCGGTACGGCAACCCAGTATAAGTGAAAGGGGTTCATTTAAGGTTTGGTTTTCCTCAAGCCGCATTCCATCTCGGGTTAGTGTCCTTTTAACTTTCCCACTGTAATGCATGTGCTAACATGGATATTTTATGTAGTCTTATAAATCTAGAAACCATAGGCATGCATAATTAGTTCTTCTCATTAGGTCAGCTCTAGTTATTATAGATTTTTTACCCTGCCACACATAGGCTAAGAAGATCTGAGTAATTGATTCCAGTATTAGTCTAGGGACCCAGAGTGGAATTACCCAAAAAAAGATACTGGACTTTTGGGACCACATAAGCCCTACGAGCATTAATTCTACCGATCCAGGAAAGTTCTATTCCCCTCCATTTCTCTAATTTCGTTTTTAGTTCCCCTATTAAGTGTTGGTAATTTAGGTTCACCAAGGATTCTAGGTTGAAGTTAACTTTTGTTCCTAGATAGTCTATGGCGTAATTTGCGCAGTCAAATTGGTATAGGTCATCTAATTGTGCAGTTTGTCCTTGCCCAAGAAAGGTAGTGATTACCTGAGTTTTAGTAAAGTTAATCATGAGTAGTCTCCATATTCTTTAATTATATCTAATACAGCTGGAATAGATAGGGCATATAGCATTGGAGCTAATGGACAACCTTGTCTGGTGCCGTTATAGATCGTGGAAGGTTCTGATTTTAGGTAAGGGCCTACAACATAGGCTTGAGGAAAATGCTAAAGAGACATAACTAAATGTTTAAAGGATGCTTGATTTCTTAATCTCAGAGATCAGGTTAATTAATCTACAAATGTTATCCTCAGTTGTTCTTCCGTAGATAAATCCTGTCTGGTCCGAGTAGATTTTTATATCATTATTGATTAAAGAAATTGGTCTGTAGTTCTTAACAAATTTGGGGTCCTTCCCTTCCTTTGGGACCTTCCTTAATATAATTAAACAACTTTAGGAGTATCAGAGAGATCCATGGGTTCAGCACTTGATAGAATAAAGCTGTATAGCCATCTGGGCCTGGGGATTTCCCCAATTTCAGCTCCCTGAGTTCAGTCAGAGTAAAGCGTTGATTTAAGTTGTAAGTTTCATCCTCTGTAGTTTTCGGGAGATGAAGATTTTAAAGAAACTTTCTGATCTGAGCAGATGTCCTAGAGCAGTTACCCATATTGTACAGTGAGCTGTTGTACTCTTTGAAAGCCGCACTGATTTGGGCAGGGTCTATGAAGGGCTCATTATTTACGTTTAATTTGGCTATTCTTTTTTGCTCTGATCTAATCTTTAGTCTCTTTGTGAGAGATCTGTTAACTCTATTATTGGAATAATACCATTTTTGCTTGTTATATGATACTGCCCTGCTATATTTTAGGTCCAATTTTTCTCTGATTTCCCGCTGAATGGATGAGACTTATTGAGCCAATACCTGGGTAGGTGCAATCTTATTGAGGGTTGACTTTTGAGCTAATTCTTTATGTAATTCCTCTAGGGTTTTTTTTAGGTAGGAATCCAAGCTAATCAGATGGCCTCTTACTACAAATTTCGGTGTGCACCACAGAGACCATGTTGTTATCGTTAATCTCTAAGAATTGTTTAACCTGGGATTGGAGCTCTTTCCTTCAATCCTCCGATCCCAGGTTAAATTAATTTATCCTCCAGCGGTGTCCTGAGGGCTGAAAAGTGGTGTCATTGATCTCTAATACTGGGGCATGGTCTCACCATGTGATGTCTCCTATGTTTGAAGCTCGGCATCTCCACAGAAATAGACCCTTTACGTAAAATGCATCTATTCTAGAGTATGACATATGAGGCACTGAGTAATAAGAGAAATCTCTTTCTTTTGGGTGGTGTAGGCGCTAGGCGTCATATAGATCATTACTATAAAGCCATTTGATTAATTTTGTTGCCAAAATCTTGACTTGGGGGTCTAAGTTTTTTAAGCATTTGTCCATAGATGGGTCAGGAACACAGATCATATCTCCCGCTATTATTACCATACCTCTTGATATTACATCTAGTCTATTCCCCAAGGTGTTCAGGAAGCCAACTGGGGACTCATTAGGAGCATAGACATTTTTTCATGTCTGCTGTGTTTCCAGGACTGTGCAAGCCATCATTTATCTTACAGAAAATTACACTCGTTGGGAATTATATGGTATGGTCACTCCGCAATCCGTTCTTCTTTTAGATTTAAATGTATATAAGGAGTTGTTTAATTTACAGACCAGGGCTTGCTGTCAATGGAGTAGGCTGTGTTTGAGCGGAGCTCCTGCCTGAACTGGGGAAAATCACCAAAGTTTTACCCCACATAATTACCAGTCGATGGCTCAACCGAGGTACACACGGAACCAAGAGAAGATGATCAAATATCTAACACCAAGAGACAAACAAAAAACGGTAATGATAACGGGCTTACCTGACCAAAATGGAGACTCTGCAGACCCAGAGGAGGAAGAGTTATCTGAACTTTAAGAAACAGCTTCCCAGTCTTCAGCTCCAGCTCTGCTGCCTGTGGATGACATAAACAAAGTCTTTGACAGTATAAAAATAAGACCAATACACAAGAAAATAGATTAGCTATTATAACAAATTATAATTGTGGTTACAATTTTATTAAGAAAATCATTAGGAAAAATTGGTATTTGTTAAATCAAGATGATGATTTAGCCCCACTTCTAACAGAAAATCCTCTGATTACTTTCAAGGGATCTAAGAACCTTAAGCATGATCTTTCGAGGAGTTATGAAAAATCACCTTCAAAGAGAAAGGTTAATCATTTCGGATTGAAAGAAGCATTCTACAGATGTGGTTCTTGTTTACCATGTAGAACATGCAAATTTAGATATAGTAAAATTACAGATAAGTTCAAATCATTTCATAACAATAAAGAATATAATATTAAAGAAGTTTTTACATGTAATACTAGTGGGGTTATTTATTTACTTACATGCCCATCTGGTTACCAATATGTTGGCAGAACATCGAGGACATTTCAGATTAGAGTAGGCGAACATATTAGAAATATACGTAATAATTTTCCAAATCATAAGCTCTCCACACATTTCCAAAAATTCCATAACAGCAATCTAGAATTATTGCACTTCATGATAATAGATAAGGTCTACAAAAATTGGATGGGGGGTGACTATATTCGCAGTATGGGACAGCAAGAAATGAGATGGGCTTATGAGTTGGAAACCTTCACAGCTAAGGGTTTAAATGTTGATTTTTACCTTTTTCATTTTTTATGATTTAACTACCTCATTTTCTCGTTTCAGATTTAAAACTCCATGGATGCATAGTTAAATAACAACAATATATCTGTAGAGATGCATTTCCTTCGATTATAAAATTGATTTATAGATATTAATTGTTTTCAGTTGCAATAGTTTAACATTTTTATTGTATATTTTATTTTTATTTTTTTTAGCATATATATAATAATATAATAAAAAAAACTTTTTATTCATTCATATATTTTTATTTTTTGAAATGGAAATGCACCTCAATGACAGTTCAATGTATATGTATTTTCTCTGTAAGTGTCTGATGTTCTGACATACAGAATGACACATTTTTTGTTAGGTTGTAAATTAGTGATGAATTGGATATTATGTATTTATATATATTTACATCTTATAACTTTATATAATACGTTTTGACTGTTTCTTTAGCATTTTAAAGTAGTTATCTTATTATATATTTTATCTATATGTTGGATTTTGAATGCCATTGTATTTTATTCTTGAAAATGAAAGCATAAAAATTTTGTTCAGCATCAGTCAATTAACTAAATTGACATTGCACATGTGAGAGCACCTTCTGGAGGGTTTAAAAAGCCTGAATTCGTATCCTGGTTATGCACCTTGAAGAAGCCGATCAGGCAAAACGCATAGTGCTTTTTTGTTCTTTGGATATATTATATCACCACCCGGATTTTATTGTGGATCTATATTTATGTCCACAAACGGACCTTACTCAGTCTCTCTGAACACAGCTGAAACGGAGAAAATCAATAGTGAAGCTGCAGCTCGACACAAGAGGACTGGGGAGGCTCCTATCGCAGTGGGATCATTACATCTGCTGAATCCAGTAACCGGGTAGGGCATTTGAGAAGCCCGAAGCTTTTCTGCGGGATCCTGCGGATACATTCTATTACTCATAACTGCTTTTATTCTCTACATGCATTTTTGCCCTCTATACCTGCATTTATTGTAACGCGAAGTATCAATTTTTGCTTCTTTTTATTGTTCAATACAGCTGTAAATCAGTACTATCTTTTAACCCATACGAGGGATAAGAGTATTTTTACTCAAAGTGTTTAAATAAATTGATATATTTTACAATTTATTCTTATTTCGGGTAGCCTTTATTTTTTAGTTATTTATCTTTCTTTTAATGTTATTCCACATATAGATTATAAGCCTTTTTTGCTGAAATACACCTCTATTTAGATAATACAAAGCGCTCTCTGTATCTCTTGCATGTTCCTCTGTGTTTAATTGGATCCTGTCCTCGTTCAAGAGAAACTTCGATCAAGATTTAAATCAACTTATAAGTATATTTTATCCCTTTTTTTTTATTAATATCACTTATTTGTCCGTTTTAATATCATTTTTATTGTGTAGATCTCCAGTTATTTGTTGTTTTTTTACGACATAAAGAAAATGCTACTGAATTTGCGCACCCAAATAAAGCAAGATATCCAAGTTTTCACGAATGTCTTCACCAAAGAAATCAAAGAAATAGGTGAGAGAATATCTAAATTAGAAAATAAAATGGATGATATGGTGGAAGTGCACAACGAAATGGAGACACAGAACAAAGCTTTGAAATCTGAACTATCCCAAGTTCAAAAGAAGCTCTGTGATCTAGAAGACCGCTCCCGCCGCAACAACGTGAGGCTGAGAGGGATCCCGGAAGACGTCCACCTGATCAACCTCAAAGATTGGGCCCAAGCTGTATTCCAAACTATGTTACCAGGGGTGCCTCCCGCGGATCTCCTAATAGACCGAATACACAGGCTTCCGAAACCTCGGAACATGCAAGCAGATGTGCCTCGAGATACAATCCTGAGTTTACACTACTACCACATCAAAGAAGATATCATGCGGTTCAGCAGATCCAAAGAACCATTACCAGCTCCTTTTTCGGGAATACAAGTCTTCGCAGACCTATCACCGTCTACCCTGCTACAGAGGAAAACCTTTCAACCAGTCACGTCAGCATTAAGACTAGCTGGGATAAAGTACAAATGGTGCTTCCAGGTAAAGCTTCTCCTTTCCAGAAATGGAGTGTTCTACACCATCTCCATACCAGAAGAAGGACTTTCTAGACTGAAAGACTGGAATATACCTGCATTGGAGCCTCAACCAGAACGCCAACCGAAGAAACTTTGGATGACTAGAGACTGGACTGAGACCCCAGCACATCCTGGTCCCAAGATCCCTGGCTGATAAGTATTAGGCTACTGTTGTAAAGTATTGGGCCTTCTCCCCATGTGTGAGACATTGCCTAACGCAAGTTTCCCACTTATTTCAAATTTTCTTTTCTCTTTTTCTGCGTATAGTTAATAGTTTTAAATTACAATGTATTATACTGTTAAATGTGACATAACTTCTGTTACAAAACTGTTATTTACCCTGGAATTGTTTGATTTTTAGTTAATGTTCATATTTAAAGTATGCTGATTCTGAAAATGTATGTTTTATGTGAATGTGATGCATATTTTGAAAGTTATTATTATTGTATAAAACCTGTATATTTTAGCTTGGAGATAATTGAGCTGATACAAAGGTTAACTCAATTATCTCCCAAGCAGAGGAATGTACTGTGATTACTGGGATCCAAGTCTTTGTCCTATTCACTCTGCTTTCCTCAAGTTAAGATTGGATCCTATTCTTTAATCCCTGTCATTGTCACCTTTCCCATTGTCTTATGTAAGTCATTTAGTTTCCTGTGTGTATCTGAACTTGACACCTTTGTATCCTGAAAGGTGTGAGGCAGGATTTCCCTTTGTATGTCCTTAGGTTAAATTTTAATCCTGTTATAGTTCCTTTGTCTAATCTGGTTTGTCAAGATGTTCAACATGTATATATTCTGTGTTTCTGAAACATTAAACAGTTCTGGTCAGTTCTTGTTTGACCTTCAAATCGCAGCCTTGACTCGTTTTGTGGGGAAAGAGTATCCTAGCTGTAAAATAGCTAGTGGGATTGATCTACACTTACAAGATCCGTCTGGATATCGAGACAAAGTGGCTTCTCTCTCTCTCTAAACTGGGATCCAGACTTTCTAGCGGTCTAGCTTCCAGCTAGCCTGGGAGTAACAGTAACAACTTCTGTGCAGGAAAGTGTGCTAGGATAAAGAGTATTATAAAAAAAAAAATAAAAAAAAATAATAATAATAATAACAATAACAATATTAAGTCATATGCTGAAAATGTATATCAACCTGTGGAAGGGTAAATAGTAGTGGGCAGTAGAAATATAATCTATTATCAACTGACCGGATGATATTGTGGTACAAGCAGGTCTCCTGATACCACAAAAAAAAAATAACCCGGTGACCCGTCAGTTCATATTTGCTTTCTAGCAAGCCCCAAAGGAGAGGATATCTATTTTCTACATGTTTAACCCTTTAAGGACCAGGGATATTCCTGGGCCAAGGACCAGAGCGTTTTTCAATTTTTAATACGCGGTTTTTGAAACATAAATTTCCTCTCTCTCATTTAACGCACCCATACAAGTTATATGTTGTTTTTTAGAGGACAGTTAGAGATTTCTTTTGATACCCTATACATAAAAATGATTTACATTTTAGTATTAAAAAATACATATAAAAGAGAAAATTTTTGAGGAAAAAAAAGTTTTTCCCCATTATTTTCCCAATAATAAGCTACATAACTAGTGCAACACTAACCCACTTATCCCCCCTAATTAACTAACTAATAAAAAAGAAAAATATTGGTTCCCAAACCCCCATAACAAAAAAGACAGAAAAAAAACTCTGAAGAGTGCGATGTCAGATCAGTAAAAATCATGCAACAGGCATGCAGGGGTTACATTTTATTAAATAAATATATTAAAATTACCTTTATTTACTAAAAAAAACTTTATAAATTGTAAAAATAAAAAAATCTGTTAAAAAAAAACTAAATGAGGGCCATAAAGTGGAAGGAAACTGATCACAGTTAAAAACTGTGATCAGCAATGAAAGGGTTAATATTTTTTTTTTTTTTTTTAACTATGTGTATGTAATTAATTTATTTTTACTTACAGGTCACTCTCTGTGCTTCACTATAAGAATGTGAAGCATAGGGAGTGAATTATAGGCAAAGTCAGTGTGTGAACACACTGACTTTGCCATCTAATTTGCATGTTATCGCGGTGATTGAGCAATCACCGCGATCACATGCCCGGAAACTGACCGATCGGGTCCAGGAGCTTTGCCTCGGGTGCGAGGCTTAGTCCTGGACCCGTTGCAGACTAGCTGGCGGTGCCCACGGAGCGCACCGCCGGCTAGACTGCATGACGAGTTAACTCGTCATAAGGTCGCTAAAGGTGCGGCTCTTATGATGAGTTAACTCGTCATAAGGTCGGGAAGGGGTTAAACAAAAGGATATAGTCCATTACTTCCAACAGTAAGATCTGATGAATGTTATCTTTATCTGTCCGTTTGATAAATCCTGTTATGTATATAATGGTACCTGTGAACCTCAGCACCAAGAGTCTATCACAATAGGTATTTGGTTCCTAGATATACTGTTCCTTGTTATATATTTCTTGTTATATTTATTTTGGTTAATACCAAAATTTCCAATCTGTATACCCGGTCAGAGTGATCTCACGCTCCGACATCTGCCACCCTCCCAACGATTTACAGCGTACCACCCACCCCTACTCATCTGGGTATGAGCATAGTGCCCCGAAATAATCAAAATGTTTGCAGTAATTCAGCCATTGCACTACTAACCTATGTCCATTATGTGACACTTTTTCCTTTATTTGCACTATCTACCTTGGCGCTCTCTACCCTGGCTTTCACTCCTTCCTTTCCCCTACCTACGTCCTTATTATCAAATGCCACAGTTACTCCCTTAATACCACTTAGTTCCAATTATATAAAGAGTTCCTCCAAAATCTCATCCTTGTTAAACACAGATACCCTCGACACTAACAGAAAGTTCCAAACCACCCATATTAGAAGGAATATTATATCCCTCTCCTACCCTTACCAGGAAACTAATTTTGCTCGGAACAAAATTCCATATGTACCTGCTAAACGTTTCACTATGGCTGTCCATGCAACCGCTCAATCAAAAAAAGCTGGTGTATCCATCTGGTTTCATGAAAGTTTAGTGCTGAATATCCTAAATACAAAAAAAGACCCAAAAGGAAGATTCATCATAATGCAGCTCTCTGTACACGCTAATAAATATATATGCCCCCAACTCAAATTCATGTCAGTTTCTACGTAAAATATTGAACCTACCCCAAGCCGCAACGTCGGCCGCTCTAATCCTTTGTGGAGACTTGAACTCTATTTTAAATCCAAATTTAGATTCCACGTCTCTTCATTCCAACAAACAATTAACAATCTTGCGGGCTTAAGGTCAAAATTTCCAGAAACTTTTATCTGAATTCCAGATCTATGATACTTGGAGAACTCGAAACCCGCTGCAGAAGGACTACACATTTTACTATATGGTCCACAAAGTTTATACCAGAATTGGTATAAATGACTCTCTTTTAGCTCAACAGACTATCTGTAGACAAATTGAACAACAACAACTGACAGAATATTTCTCAACAAACGATACTCCTGAGATCCCCCCTGCAATAATTTGGGAAGCTCATAAATCGCTCATTAGAGGACATTTTTATTTCCGTAGCCTCACATGAGAAGAAACAGAGAAACAAAAAGCTCCTTCTATTGGATGACGAATTAAAGAGCCTGGAGAAAATTAACAAGCAAACCCCAGATCCTGACAGAGGTAAACAAATCAACGAACTGAAAAAAGAGATAAACATTATCCAACTTAACAAGACAAACTTCATACTGACCAAACTCAAACAAAACTTTTATAGCAATAGCAATAAGGCGGGAACTATGCTAGCAAGGCGGCTTAAGAAATCTGAATCCAAAAAAGCTATTCCATATATTATTGATAATTCAGGCAAGAAAGTGATGAATCCATCTGAAATTCCAAATGTCTTCGCTCAATATTATGCATCTCTATACAAGTTAAAAGACTGCGCAGTAACTACCCAACCTAAAACAGAAGGTATAACTTCCTTTCTCCAAAAAATGTCCAAAAAATTCTCTTAATGAGGAATAACAGTCCCACTTACGTGCCCCATTTACTCAAGACGAAATATGTAAAGGTATTTCGGAGCTACCAAGGAACAAAGCTCCTGGCCCAGACGGCTTCTCAAACTTGTACTATAAAACATATATGAACATTATCGCTCCTCACCTAACCAAGGTATTTAATTCCTGCAGCTCCTCTGGAATGTTTCCAAATTCTATGTTGTCTGCTCATATCACTACCCTCCCAAAACATGGGAAGCCTTCCACTGTCTGTCAGAATTCCCGACCTATCTCATTGCTTAACACGGACATCAAGCTGTATGTCAAAATTCTAGCAAATCGATTAAAGTCATTCCTTCCCCAATTACTCAACAATGACCAGGTGGGATTTGTATCCGGTCGCCAAGCCTCGGACAACACAAGGAAAATGTGCAATATCATAGCTTTAGCGAATAAATCCAAAACTCCCACTCTGCTTTTGGCAATAGACGAGGAAAAAGCCTTTGATCGTCTCCACTGGAAATTCCTGGAGGCAGTTTTAACAAAATTCAAATTTCATACAGAATACATCAAAACTATCTTGGCACTATATTCAACCCCTTCTGCAAAAAAAATTATGCTGGCATTCTATCAGATCCTTTTTTAATAACGAACGGCTCAAGACAAGGATGTCCCCTCTCTCCCATTTTGTACGTCTTAGCCTTAGAACCTCTGGCCGAAGCCATCCGTACTAACATCAATATTAAAGGGTTTCCATACCCGAAACGAGCAGACTCAAAACTCAGTATGTTTGCGGACGACATAATAATCTTAATGTCAGATCCAGAAAACTCACTACCTTACCTACAGTCGGTACTTAAAGAATATGGACAAGTATCTTATCATAAGATTAAAGAAGCAAAGACGCAAGCTTTGCCAATCAATATCCCATCGCAAACACTGGCAGCACTCAAAAATGGATATCCCTTTGACTGGAAAAAAGAAACCATCTCATATTTAGGCATTAACTTGACCAAGAACCCAGACAAGCTAATTGACCATAACATATTACAACTATGGAAACAAATCAAACAATATTTGTCCCAATAGTCTTAAATGTTTATTTCCTGGTTGGGCCGCTCTGCAGCTGTAAAGATGTCAGTTTTACCAAAAATGTTGTATATATTTAGAACTCTACCAATCTCGATTCCTCAATCTCTACTACAGGAAATGCAATCTGGCTTAAACAGGTTTATCAGCCGGAACAAACCCCCGAGAATTGCATTCAAATGGCTAATTATGCCACACAAACGTGGTGGCCTTGGACTACCGTCACTATCATTCTACTACCAGGCAGCTCGAATGTCCCAAAATATCACGCTCCATGCCCCAAAGGGTACCGTAGCCTGGGTAGATATTGAAGATAGCCAAGTCCATCCTCACAGACTATGCGATGTGCTATGGATGCAAAAACACTCTGCTCTATCTAAATCAGTAACACTCCCAAGCTCCCATACATCACTAGTAGTTTGGAAACAATTTGCCAAAACTGTACCCGAACTGGAGTATAAAACACCAGCAACACCGTTACGTGCTTTAAAGCTGCTATCCCCCCATCTTAATCTACAATCATGGTCCAAGATGGGAATCAACTCAATCAATGATCTCATATCAGATCACTCAATTATACCTTTTTACAAACTCTGCGATAGTTTCGACTTAGCGCCTCATGAATATTATAAACACATTAAAGTTTCACATATTATCAAAAAAATGCCAAATACAGTCACCCAACCCGGATTCGTCCCACACAAAATCACCCAGGATTGCATTAAAGCAGAAAAGGCTACCAATATGTTATCTACCTGCTACAATGCAGTGCTTCAACCCCCTACACTTATGAAACCCCCATTCCGAGTGGCATGGGAAAAAGACTGAGAACACGAACTCACACCCCAAGATTGGAACCAGGCAACCAAAAATACTTCCTTTATTTCCCATTGCATTAACCACATAGAATTATCAAAGAAAATTTTACTAAGATGGTATCTAGTCCCTACTAGAATTTCAAAAATCTACCCAAGTGTTTCGGATAAATGTTGGTGCTCCTGCCAACACTCACATTTGGTGGACTTGCCCTAGTATATCTCAATTCTGGAACAATATTTTTGAAATAATTAAACACTACAAGTCAACATCCCCCAATCTCCTGAACTGGCTCTTCTCCATATTTTTCCAATGAAAATAAAAAAATCTCATAAAATTATCATGGGCCATATATTAATTTTACCACATGACAGGAGGCTTCCTATTTTGCATAATCTCTCTTTACTAACTCCATAGCAGCAAAGAAAAAACGTTTGTAACAAGAACCAATCAAAATGCAATAATAGGTATAGTGTCCCATGTGATCAGGCTCCTCCGCCTCTTTCTTTGCTGCTCCATCAGCAGACAGGTCAGATTTTTTGGCTCTTCTTATTTCTTATTTATGTATGACGATTATTTGTATTTATGACTATTGATTATCATTAATTTTATGTGACTGTTCATGTTTTGCTTTTATTGCATTGATATTTGCTGGTTTTTTCTTTGTTTTTTACTTCAGAGTTTATCTCTGTCATATGTGCGCTACACCTAACTTCTTTATGCAGTTAGGCACTGTTTATTTTATCTTTAATTGTACCTGAAGGTCCTTTTGGACTCTCTCCGGCTGGCCAACCTCTCTGGGGAACTTCTCCACAGAAATACCCGTTTTTAAAGCCATTTTCGCGTCTCCTCGCGATTCTATCATGGCGGCCGCCATCTTGGATCTCGTCTATCGCGAGATTCGCGGCCGCCATTTTAGAGCACCCGCGTTTTCCACACGCTAGTGTTCAGTGTTTGCTCGGCTATTCCCACTGCTATCAGTCCTGTTGGTCTCTCAGGTGATATTTTTCTATTCTTACTATATTTTCTGACAAGCTGTAGTCTGCATTAGGGCTCATCACCCTATGCATTGTTGGTGTGAAGCACCTGATATCGCTGCTGACTAGAGGATTCTTCACAACCTCTATCCCTGGTTGTAACCCAGGTTAAAAATCCCAAATACAGTTGTTTTACCCTGCTGGGGTTATTATTATATGTCATATTTAATATTATATGTCATAAAGTACTGATACCCTGCTGGGGTTATTTTTTATAGATTATAAAGTACTGTTGGTACTTTGCTGAGATATTTTATCCAGGCTATCATACCCTGCTGGGGTTATTTATTTTTACTGGTACTGCTGGTACTGTTTATAAACCTACAGCTCTGTTTTTTACACTGTTATACCCTGTGCCATACGCTCTATAATATTTTATCATGGAAGATTCCCAGAATTCCCCTGTGGACTTCCAGGCTATGATTAATGCGGCCGTATCGGCCTCCATGGAAAAGGCTCTGGCTAAAATTATGACGGTCTCAACCGATCAGACCCTACCCTCAAAATCTATACGTCATGACTCAGATTCTGATAAATCAGAATACCATACTAAAGGTGAAATCCACCATGACAAACGTCATTGGAAGGGTGAGAAAATGCAACCCTCTACAAGCAAGGGTAAGACACCGGCTAAAAGACATAAGCCTGCTCCAGCTGCTAGACCTATCCCACAGCAGGACTATTCCTCAGAGGAGGATGAGGGGCCACACTATACTATGGCCACTTTAGATGAATGGAACGCAAGTTCTGATGACGATGCATGGGGATCAGATTCAAAATCTCACCCCCCTGATGGTATAGAAACCTTTCTGGGGGAAACTCAGATCACTGGGGACTTAGCTGCCCCTTTAGAGGAAGAGGACGCCATCCTAGACCCGACGGGTCAGAAGCTTTTCGATCCAAGGAACATTCGTCACCCTAGATCTGGGGACTGGACACCCCCAGAGCATTTGGCTAAATTCATGCATCTTTGGTTACGCAAACCCCTTGATAAGGCAGTGCGTAACAGACTGAGGTCAGAATGCCCTCGCCCTTCTCTACCTGACAATGTTGCCCAGACCCCGGAGTTCGACCAAGTCATGTCCACCTTTATGACAAGGGGCGGGCGTGACCCCCGCAGAGGGGTGGAAAAAGGATTTAGAGGGGTCCAGGATAAGCTTTTGGACTCGATTGGCCCCCTATCTCGTATTTTGTATTTGGCGGACGACGCCTTTATGAGAGCTGAAGAGTTTGATACTAGCACTATTAGAGAATGGGCTCACGACATCCGTGAATGGGCGCAACAATGTTTCTGTTTGGTCGGAAACACGAATGTGGCTCTCTCTTCGGAGAGGCGTAAAGCAGCTTTACTCCGTATTGACGGAAAGTTGGTGGATTTGGGCACCAAAGAGCTTGGACCTATGGCACAGGGCAAATTATTTGGCGATGCATTTCTAAAAGAACTAAACAGACATGTGAATGTCTTCACTTCTTTAAACAAGGCTCAAACCTCATTAAGGAAGGTCTTTAGAGGTAACCCTACGAGAGGAGTTTTTGGACGGGCTGGTCGCTTCAGGGGTCGTGCGGCCAGCCGTTTCTGGCCATCAGGTGCCCATTCCTCCAGACTCCAACCATTCTATCCAGAATCAGGCCACAGACAGTCTTTCTCCTATTCCAGGGGATCCGATAGAGGTCGCGGAACTCGAAGTCGTGGCAGAGCACGCTTCTCGGCAGGTAAGCTACCATTTAATTCAAACTCATTTCGGTATTGCAGGTCGTATTTCCCATTTCTTTCAGGCTTGGACAAATATTTCCACGGATGCGTGGATTCTACAAACCGTACGGGGCTACATCATAGACCTCACCGGAGCTCCTTTCCAATCGGAACCCCCCAGACCCATCAGTTGCTCCGCAGACGATGCTCTTCTCATCGACAACGAACTACGGGAACTCCGCATAAAAGGCGCGATCGAACCCGCTCCAGAGTTCCCAAAGGGATTTTTCAGCAACATCTTCCTGGTGAAGAAGAAGACTGGGGATTTTCGTCCGGTTATAAATCTACGAAAACTCAATGCCCACGTGGTTTACCACCACTTCAAGATGGAAGGAATCCACCTTTTGAGGGACCTTTTACAAGAGGGGGACTGGTTCACCAGACTGGATCTCAAGGACGCTTACCTTCCAGTACCTGTTCACCTCTCTTGTCGACGTTTCCTCAGGTTCATGTGGCTAGACTCTCCATGGCAGTTCACGTGCCTTCCTTTCGGCCTCAGTTCGGCCCCTTGGTGCTTCACCAAGCTACTCAAACCAGTGGTTTCTCATCTTCGAGAAAGAGGTTTTCGATGCATTATTTACCTGGACGATCTCCTACTGTTCTGCTCCGAAGAGCTCAGACTGATACAACACACTCAATACACAGTGGTTTTCTTGGAATCTCTGGGATTCGTAGTCAACCGCCAGAAGTCAGCATTAATCCCATCGCGAACAATACAATTTCTGGGTTTCGAGATAGATTCCAGGACAAGCACACTACGCCTACCGGCATCAAAGATCTCAGCCATACGCAAGGAATTGCGCAGAAGCATACGCTGCCACACCATTCCACTCCGAAGACTCGCTCGAATAGTGGGACTCCTCTCCGCATCCATCCAAGCCATCTTCCCAGGGCCTCTCCACTACCGGGCGATGCAACGCCTCAAAGCATCATTCCTTCGCCAAAACCCGACCTACGACCAACCGGTTCCGGTGACGGAGGAGGTCAGAGAGGAATTGCAATGGTGGTTGGACAGTATGGAAGCATGGAACGGCCGGGCCATTTTCGGTGCCAACCCGGATTTCATCTTAGAATCGGACGCCAGCTTATGGGGCTGGGGAGCAACGAGCGAGAACAACTCAACAGGAGGCGCTTGGACGTCTCGGGAACTCAACCTTCACATCAACTGCCTGGAACTCCTGGCGGGCTCCTTCGCCATACGCAGTCTAGCGAGAGACAGGACCGATTGTTGCATCCTTCTCAGGATGGACAACATCTCAGCAGTCCGTTATATCAACCGCTTAGGCGGAGCTCGATCCAGGCTTCTGTCAGAAATCACGAAGGAAATCTTCGAATTTTGCTTACCTCGCAACATCTCCCTCAAGGCGGAGTACCTACCGGGAGAAACGAATCTCACAGCGGACTGGTTCTCCCGACACTGGCGAGATGGCAGCGACTGGATGCTGGATCCTCGGATATTCAAAACCCTCTCAGACCAGAGAGGCCCCTTTCTTTTGGACCTATTTGCCTCTCGCAGCAACAGACAGACGCCGGATTTTTTCAGCTGGCTCCCAGATCCGGAATGCAGAGCAGTAGATGCCTTCCTGCAAACATGGCCACATACCGGGGCATATGCATTTCCCCCCTTTGCTATGATAGCAAGGACACTCCATTATCTAAAAACTCATCAGATATCTCTACTGCTCATCACTCCCCTATGGAGGAGTCAACCGTGGTTCCCGGACCTCCTAGCATGGTCCCAGGCGGATCCACTCCTGCTTCCATCATATCCAACTCTCCTCACGGATCCGAAAGGGAACCCTCACCCTCTGCTTCTGGACGATCGATTAACCCTGGTGGCCTGGACTCTTTCCGGGGTGCCTGGCAGGTCAGCGGACTATCGCAGACTGCTAGGGACCTTCTATGGGACTCCTGGGCTCCAGGGACGAGACGTTGTTACCTCTCTGCATGGGCTTCCTGGTCCACTTGGTGCATGGAACGGGATCTCGATCCCTTTACAGCCCCTAGGGCATCTATTTTGAACTTCTTATCGTCCCTGTTCTCCTCTGGCCGTTCTTATCGGGCCATTAATGTAGTCCGCTCGGCGATTTCGGCAGCACACGTGCCACTCCAGGGTATTCCTGCGGGTAAGGATCCTCTGGTATGTCGACTCCTCAGAGGCATCCGTTTGCGTCGCCCCCCGGGACCCAAATACTCACATTTATGGGACGTGGAAGTTGTACTTCGTTTTTTAAGAGACTGGCCTCCCAACGACAGGCTATCTCTCCGTCAACTTTCAGCAAAATTCACTATTCTGCTTTGTCTGGTCTCCTTTCGTCGTGTTTCGGACGTACGGGCTTTCGACGTCGGAGCCTTTTCGGTCTCCCCGGACGGGGTCACTTTTCAGATATCTCGTCGCACGAAGTCTAATTCTGCATCCATATTCTACCCTTTCTTTCCTGCGGACCCTCAGCTATGCGTGGTCTCTACCCTTCGGAGTTATGTGGAGGCTACAGCCCCTCTCAGAATTTCTCACTCGGGACAGCTCCTAGTCTCTTATGTGAAACCCCATAGCCCAGTTTCGGTTACTACCCTCGCCAGATGGGTTCGTTGGCTCTTGTCCCTGGCAGGAGTGGAAGCTTCGTTTGGAGCTCATTCTGTTCGCGGTGCAGCTGCCTCGTCGGCTTTCACGGCCGGGGCATCGTTGTCAGATATCCTCCGTTCGGCAGATTGGTCTCGTGAATCCACGTTTCGAACCTTCTACTTTAAACCGGTCTCTAACGCGGCTTTTTCTTTTATTCATCAGCGTTAAAAATGCAAAATAGGAAGCCTCCTGTCATGTGGTAAAATTGAAGATTATGCTAGCTTTAGTGTACTTATAATCTTAATTTTAGTAATGACAGGAGGCGACTATTTTCCCACCCTTCCCTCCCATGGGTTTGTGTTATTTCTATATGGGTCTCTGAAACTTTGGTTTCGCTAACCTCTTGCTTTAACTTTTGCTTTCTGTCTTTCATTTGCCTTTCATTTACTTTCTCACTTAATCAGATGGTGTTTTCTATATATGGAGATTCTATATATTGTCATAACGTTTAGATTTTACATTTCTATGTTGATAGTTTTGCTTACTCTATTAAGTATGTAGTTATCAATTTAGATTGCCATGATTGCTTTATCTTTTTTACGTCAACAAGGTTTATTCCTTGCTTTGTTTAGTTTCAAGATGTGTTCCTAACTCTCCCACACTCTCGTTTCAGTTTAATTCCAGATGGGACTCCTTTTCCTTCAAGGATGACATGTCTGAATTGCCTCGCGTTTCCTGAGGTTCTTCGATATTCGTTTGGTGGATATTGCCCGTTGGCATCAATGTGGATTACTGTTCATCGTTTTGGAACTGTTCCGTCTGGGATGTCGCTAGCTGAAAGAGGGGGAGGAGCCTGATCACATGGGACACTATACCTATTATTGCATTTTGATTGGTTCTTGTTACAAACGTTTTTTCTTTGCTGCTATGGAGTTAGTAAAGAGAGATTATGCAAAATAGTCGCCTCCTGTCATTACTAAAATTAAGATTATAAGTACACTAAAGCTAGCATAATCTTCAATTGCTGCTAAGACACTTCTAGCCCGAAATTGGAAATCCCCTAACATATCTTCCATCCAAGAAGTATATAATCTGACAGACTATAATTTACGCATGGAAAGACTCCACTACGCCACTTATGGTAACATAGTATTTTATAACGTCCTTTATGGAATCTGGTCCAATTCTACACACTCAGTAAAAGGATAATCAATACTAACTTTCTTAGCTTCTGTCCTGGCTCTACCTTGGTTTTGTCTTTACTTTATCTTTGCTACGCTTATACCTATAGTTTATCTTTATTTTTTATTTTTCCCACCACTGGGGACTTCTATACAATGAGTATATCCCATCTCATTTCTCCCTTCTCTTTCCTTAATCTCACAAATTCTGTCCCTATCTACCAGTAAACAAGTGCTTTTCAAGTGTTTTTCATTGACCTTATCTCATAATTTAAACCATCCTAATTTCATATATGGTATAAAGCTTGAATTTACAGTTACAGTTATAGTTAGGGTACTATCCTGTTAGTCTGGGTAGAAGAGATGATTTAGATGATATTGACATGCTAAATTCTCATATGAAAAGGTCTGATGTTTGCTGCCCTATGGTGAAATGTTAATCATGTTTTTACAATGCTGTAATGTCTTTTTGTGATTGTTCAATCTGAAAATAAAAATTCTAAATACAAAAAAAAAAATACAAAAAAATGTTCATTCCAGGATGAAAGATCTACCATTGGGGTCTGATTCGTGATGTATATATCCGAATTTGATGGAGCTTGAAATCCAAATGGCTACCCCTCTTTTCTTGGTTTGGGCAAGACTAGAAGTATAAAAATCAGTAAATGTTTGATACATCCACATTAGATGTCCCTTTTGATACCAGTGTGTCTCCTGAATAAACCCGACCTGTATATTTTCTTTGATTAACATGTCATACAGGTAAGCAAGTTTCTGGGGGGAGTTCATCCCTTAACATTAATGTTGGCTGATATATATATATCAATATATCAATATTTGATGTTTTTTATAAGTTCATCATATTTAATACTAAGGCAAGAAAATACATTCTACATAGAATTCAATGGAATGTAGACCCCCCCCCCCTTCCCCCACAAGAGCTGTGTGAGGAACTGACTCTGCTGGGTTTCGAACCCTGGTTTACATGGTGCTAAACCTTTTCCTTACCAGTACACCAGCCTGCCTTTTGCAAATTTGCCTGAGATCGGATACTATTGCTTGTAGAGTCAAGGTTATCAGTGACAACTCACTTCAGCTGTGTCTGGTCAGGTGTCTGGTTCTCAGCCTATAAAAGCCTCTTGTTGTGAATCTACCTTTGCCAGATTATTGTGGTTCCTGTACTCTCTAATCCAGTGTGTTCCTGTTTCTCCTTCCTGTTGCTGAATTTGGACTGTTTTTGACTTTGCTGCTTCTCCTTCCCACTGACCTCGGCTTGCCTCACTACGATTATCATCTTTCTGTTCCAGTCTCCCATCTCTGCTTAAGACCAGAAGGCCACTCAAGGCTCAGGGGCTCAACCACCTGGGTAACGAGTGGCTACCTCTGGCAGAAAACATTGCTGATCTGGCTACTGGACTCCAAAACTTTGTAACATCAATATCATTACAAGCTGTTCCTATATCACAAGAGTCCATTGTATATGATGGACACCACATGTGGTTACAATTCTCTAGCCAGATAGTCTAGGTTTTTTCCTTCACCTTTGACATTAAGAGGCCCACCAATATATCTTTCCTTTAAAACATAGTACCCTTTGTTAGTCTTATCCTGTCCGAGTATAATTACAACATATGGCTTTCATTATGAACAAAATGGATGCTAAAGCCACGTCCCATATACTAACAATTTTATGATCATATACATATATACACGCCTCCTTGTATTACCATTAATTAGGGAGTGTTTAACTTTATAGAGGTATTAAAAACTATTGCAAAATTCTGATCTGTATCCAATACATTATAACATCACAAGTAAGAACACCTTAAGCATTGCGTGTTATTGGTCCTATGGATTTGAATAAAATAATTTGAAGGGTTTTTTTCGGATGGTTTTTCAGCAAGACACTAAGATTGATTAATAATTCTTATGGAAGAAATATGACATTTATGGAGACAGAAAATTTGCAACATTGGCCAGTTTAATTTTCAGAGTTGTATTTAAATCCCCTTATCCCCCCCCCAGCCCCACCCCCAGGACATGGCGACCCGAGCCCACAAAAAACCTCAATGAGTTAATTCATACATCCATGCATTCCTCCACTCTGGTGAACTAGTCAAACAAAAACAAACTCCGACTTACAGTAGTAGGTACAGAGCAATCCAAGTGTTGGTGCCACGGGGAGGAGGGAGCCATCCTCTTAATTGTCTAACGGTTCTATTTACATCAATCAGTCAATCAATTCGCTCATCCATCCTTCACTTTTTCAGGTTATCTACCTTTTTTTTAAAGTGAGGCTAAAGTAAATTCAGGCGTGAACATTAATTCTACATAGCAATAACGGCGCAATAACTCCTAATACCCATAAGGAATTAATGAATTATCTCCACAAAGTGAACAGTTTTCCTTTCTTCCTGAGTGAGACTAAAGTTAATTCAAATGTGAAAGTTAATTCTATATAGCTTAACGTAAGTCTAACAAAATTTCAGTGTAAGTAATGGTGTGATAAACGGTAAAGTGGAATTTTGAAGGAGGAGTTTGGAAATATAAAAGAAGACAAGTTATTACTTCATAATGTCTCATGCTGTATATTCGCATACTCTTGTATTCCCTTGGTTTTCCAGTTTCCAATTTCAGCTAAAAAATGCTATAGTATATATATTTCCAAATGTTTTTAAGGTGGAAAATTATTATTATAATCACTAATGTTAATATATTTTCAGGACCAAGGGTAAAAAGCACTAAGAGGAACCTCCATGATCTTCAAAGAGGAGAAAAGGGGTAGGGTGGGGGGGAGAAAAAAAGAAAAGGAAAAAAAAGAAAGAGGGGAAAGGGGGAGAAGGGGGTTTATCAGCCCTAAAAGGCCATTCCTGGATAACAGTCTTTTACTGGTTTATATCCCTAAGTTTAAGAGTCTCTCTCTTGCTTCCTTTGGATCTTTGCAATGGTAGGGTTTTCCATCAAATGTGAATATCAGGGCCGTTGGAAATCCCCATCTGTACAGGATTCCCCTTTCTCTTAGTAGACATCAAATCTCATGGAAGCACCTTCTATTATATCGAGGTGAAGCGGAGAGGTCGTCGAAAAAGGAAAGGCTTGGAATTTTCCGGAAGGAGGTTTCTCACAGACCTTTCGCATTAATAGGTCCTTGATGTAGGTGTTCTGAAAACATAATATTACATCTCTTGGTTTGTCCTGCAGTTTAAGGTCTCTTGGCTGAAACAGTCTATGTGTCCTCTCGAATGGGAAGCTGCTAGATGTATTCTGTTCAACATATTGGGCTAGGAATTCCAGACAATATTCATATAGTTGATCGGAGTGAATTTCCTCCGGGATATTTCTGATTTTGAGCGGTCCTCTAGTTCAGTTAGCTTAACTTCCATTTTCTTTATTTCCATTTTTAAACGAGCATTGTGTTCTTTCAGAGTCTTAATGTAATCCTTTATTGTTTCAATCTGTTTTCCCTGAGCCAGCATTGTTGAATGAATTGAAGTAATCTCTATTTTTAATTCTTGCATGTTGGATTCAATATCAGAACTCAACTTCTGGAAAAAAATTTCTAGGGCATGATTTAAATTTGCTTGTGTTATGCTTCTTGGGAGGTCTTCCCCAGTAATATCTGATATTGACTTCTCTGGGGTATGATCTTGGTTTTTGGCTGAGAGGCTTGCCCGAGGAGAATAATACAGATTTATTGATTTTGCGGACTTTCCTTTCTCTTTATCCAACTTGTCTTTTTTTGGAGCTATTCTTGAGTTTTTGGCTCAGTACCTTCCTCAGTTGAGGGCAGAATAGGGTATCAGTCTGTTCTCACTCTTTCCAGTTGTGTTTTTAAGATGCAGATGGTTATTCAAGTAAGAGTGCAGGGCAAGAGTAAATTGGCGATCTAAGCTCCTTCATGCTGGGTTCTCCTGGTACAGGTAATTGTACAGGTGTCTAATACAGTAATTACTTCTTCTTTTCAGTTGTAATCTCCCGGTATAGAGAATTGTTCAGATAAACAGGAATAATTTTCAATCTATATTGCTGGTGTCCAATTCTCCCGGTACAGATGAATATTCTGGTGGCAGAAGGTGTTAGCTAATGGATTTTAGGTTTTAGTGAATGTCGAACGAGCTGCTTATTTCCGATTGTATTTTCTCAATATGGATAAGTATTCAGATAACAGTTGGTATTAATTAATAAGGAGATATTATTTGAAGTTTAGCTAGGATCTGGCTTTAATGAAATACATTCAGATCAGGATCAGGTGTTTCAACAGTTCCCTCTTCGATTACTAAGGGTTGATTAGGGAGCAAATAGTGTTATACACCCAGGCTGGAGCTTAATTATGTATAAGGGAACAGTGTTCTTTGTGCAATTCTGATGTTCAGATTTAGCCCCTTTTCCTTTTCCTCCTTTCTTATCCTCAATGAGATAATTAAGCAGATTTGCTTATCAGTTTACAGAATATCTCAGTACGAGCAAGCACTCTATAACAGAGGTTTTGAGCAAGCTTAGTATTAGTATTTGCAGAAGTCTAGCATGATAGCCACAGCTCAATATTCATCTAATATCCTCAGGAGTAGAAGTCAGGAAATACCTAATTCAGTCAATTCACCTTTAAGAAGCAGAATTTGGCCAAATGAGAATATGTTAATCCATTGATCGTGAACTTCACAGTACTGTAGAGAAGAGATCCTTGGGACCCAGAGTGTCGTCCAGGTAAAGTTATCTAATTATGGTATTACAGAGTTCAGTTTTTACAACGAAGGCATATGGTACCTCAAGTACCAATTCCCTGTTTGAGGATAGTGGGAATATAGTAATTGAGTGATTAAAGACTGTATATTTCCGGGTGCTTATAGATAATGATGTTACAGGCTCCAGCCCACCTCAGTTAATCCTAAATTTACACAGGTGTATGTGGTGCCCAGACTCTGACTCCCTTTGTAGATATGATAAAGTTAGAGTTCCCAGATAGTTGTGTACTTTTCCACCCCCATTAGACAGCTCTTTAAGACCACGTTTTCCGAGGGGCATTTGTCAAATTATAGTGCTGCTGGCTCTGACCCCCCATAAATGCTCACAGATAATTAAAAACATATAATACATCAGGTTGCCAGTTAGATATAATGTAGGTGAGGCATTCATATAGTTGTGGTTTTAATCGTAGTGTAGGATTGTTTAAATCTGTGCATTTACTTGTATGTACGTAGAGGGGATATATGGTCCGATTCCCGAAAAACATTCCCAACTCGCACCCATGCCTCCCCAAACTACCCAGTACCCCAATAACTGGACACAAGACAGATAGATGGTATAAAAAAGGCCACAGCAAATTTATTTATAAACAAGATTAGGCTGTATACGCCAACCACCATATATCCTTCATATAACCATAAATATAAAAAAACTGATACAGGCTAACAAAATTTCTAAACTCTTGCCAGCCAAACATAAACTTAAAACATATATACATAGTGCATAATTTTACCTCCCCTCCTCGTCCCCTAAGGTATCCCATACCTTAAAAACCGTTCCGTCTTACCACAATGCTGACCACTAGCTGGCTCTTTTAACTCAGTGGGCACGTCCAGGAACCAACTTCAAAGTTAAAGATTAGGGGAGGACCGAGCACCCCATTCTTCCTCTATTCACACCAACTTTCGCTTTCCAAAAACAAACCCCCCGAAACCCACGCCACAGACCCGCCTGTTTTAAACCTTAAATCAGCGGGGACTACCCACCACCCTAGCCATGGCCTGTTCCAACCCATCTTGCAATGCAAGATTGAAGAGATCAAGGCCCACCTCAGTTAAGTGAACCCCATCGCTCCTAAAATACATTGTCACATCGGACTCGAACACCCGATGATGGATAGTAATCCCCCCCCACCCCCAGGACAAACTTGGACACCAGTTTATTGAACTTCACCAAGCAGCGCTCAAAAGCCCTTTGATTGTGCGCGCATCTCCAATAATTACGGGGAACAACCTCGGACCACACCAGTGTAATATTGGGAAACAGAACAAACAAACTTGCTAAATCACGCTTCACGGTGTCGCAGAGCTTCCATACTGGAACCAAGCCCAAGTCGTTGCCACCCAGATGCAGCAACAGAACGTCCGGGACCCCTAGAAGCCGGGACAGCTGAACCAGTCCGGGTAACAATCATACCCAAAGCATACCCCCGATTCCAAACAAGCGAACCTCGGCCAATGCACGGGAGAGACCAAGATTTTCGCCCCCGGGTCGCACAGCTGCGCGACTTCTGGCCCCAAAAATATAGGAGTGGCCTAAGAGCCACACCCTCCGAGCCGCTGCATCTGTAATTGCAAAGCAGAGGAAACCGAGGTCAGCCCATGAGGCCGGATGTAAGACAAAAGTCTACGGGATTCCCACCTCCCAATCTGTTTGATCGCCCTCTCCGCGTACCCTAACCTAGCTGCCTCAGACGCTGCGCCAATGCGGAAAGAATGACCCCCAAACTCCCTGCCAGGAAGGCCAAGAGCATTCACCGCCATCCGGAATACCCTGATGAATTGGAACCGAGACAGAGAAAATGAATCCTTGTGAACCAACAATGAAAGAGAGCCGACAGGCCTAAGCAAACAAAAACGGTCAAAGCAAGAAACCGTCCCCCAGGTAGCCTTACCCCAAACGTCAGTCTTAGAGCGTCGTATTATAAAGCGCAAACAACCCGGCTCCCTAACCATGTCCGCGTAACTGCGCCTGGAGAGATGCCGGTGGCGTCCCAATGCCAGAGCAACCACAGCAAACCCTGTAGCCGGGCCCCGTCATCTACGAAACCCCCTTGAGATACCTCCAAATCAAGCCATTCGCCCCACACCTTACCGTACCGCTTCCAAGTGGATCCAGCGACGGGCTGGCTAATCCACTGAACTACTCGCCCAACCCAAGGTTCCACAATGCTGGCGGACAAGGAATCCCTTCTGGCTCCGCCTGAGGCACCACTGCCCGGAACACATCCCACTGTGAACGAGAAAGTGCATCAGCGGTTATGTTGTGCACACCGGGAATGTGAACAGCCCGAAACGTGACTTTATAATGAAGGCAGCGGAGAACCAAAACCCGAAGCGAGCGGACCACCGGTGGGGAAGATGCTGTCAAATTGTTTACTTCCATAACTACCCCCATGTTGTCACAATGGAAAACCACTCTGCGGTTATGCAGAGAGGCCCCCCATAGTTCCACCGACACCAGGATAGGGAACAGTTCAAGGAATGCCAAGTTCTTGGTAAGGCCCACGGGGACCCAACTGGGAGGCCAGGTCCCCGCGGACCATCTGGAAACCAAAATCTCCCCGTAGCCTACGGACCCCGAAGCATCCGTATATAGATGCAAGGCCGCATTGGACACCTCTGCAGCCTGCCACAAAGACCGACCATTATAACGGGCTAGGAATTCGTCCCACACGGGACCCGCCTGCTAAATACCCGCCCCATGGGCAGGATTTTACATGCAAAATTTAGCTTCCCGAGGAGAGATTGCAACCTCCGCAGCTGGATTTTTCGCAAGTCACGAGCCCCGGACACCTCCGCCCGAAGACCGAGAAGTTTATCCTGTGGGAGGCGGCATTCGCCTGCTACTGAATCAATTTCGATACCCAAAAAGCAAAGACAGGTAGCCGGACCCTCCGTCTTGTCCGCCGCCAACGGGAACCCGAAAGAAAAAGAACCGATTGCACCGTCCGTAATAAGTGGTTGCAAACATGTGAGCCGGAAGGGCCCACAAGCAAGAAGTCGTCCAGATAGTGCATAACCAAGTTGCACCCGGACTCCTCCCTAACGACCCACTCTAAAAACGTACTAAAACATTTGAAATAAAAACACGAGATGGAACAACCCATGGGAAGACCTAGATCAACGTAAAAACGCCCCTCGAAATGACAACCATGAAGATGGTTGCACTCAGGGTGAACTGGGAGCAGACGGAAATCCGATTCCACATCAGTCTTAGCCATCAATGCCCCCAACCCCGCTGCCTTAACCATTCCCACGGCAGCATCAAAAGACGCGTACGACACCCGACAATTCCGCACCTATGTCGTCGTTTACCGACTTCCCGTGGGGGTACGACAGGTGCTGGATTAACCTAAACTTGCCCGGTTCCTTTTTGGGGACCACCCCCAATGGCGAAACCCGGAGGAACGCCAAAGGGGGCGATTCAAAAGGACCCGCCATACGGCCAAGCTCAACCTCCTTGCCCAGTTTTTCCCTAACGAACTCTGGGTGTTCATAAACCGAACGCAAATTCTTTAAGCACACAGAGACCTCCCTCTCCTGAAACAGGATCCAGAACCCATCCTCAAACCCTCGGAGCAAGAGCTCCGCCACCAGGCGATTTCTATACCTATTTAGCCAGGGGCGCATAGCCCCGACGGCTACCAGTGTCCTCCCCCTTTCCGCCCAAGTCTCCCTTGTCGTCGCTTTTTTGGCGTTTAAAGCACCGGGAGACGGGATGGTTGCCACCACACCCCGAGCACTCATGTCTGAACCGGCAGCCTGCACCGAATTTGCACTGGCCGTCGTTAAACTGCCAGCTGCCTCCCGTGCGTCGTTGAATGGCCGAAGGAGCGGGCGAGCCCATTCCTCCGCCCCCCCCCCCCGAGAAAGGAATTTCATTTCATTATTATTATTATTATTTCATTATAGCTAACCACAACCCCACATCCATTTGGTCCCAACCCAGTGTGAGACGGACTGCAATCCGCTGCCGGAATTGCTCGTCGTACCTCCACTAGCTGAGACCCCCGTACACTCTACACGCGTTCCAGATTTGATCCTGGTAACAAAAAAGCGAGCACCACTTATCGGGGGCTTTTTCCCCAATAACGCTAGCAAGGATGGAGAATGCTCGGATCCAATTCCCATATGTCTTGGGAATTTTCCGATACTTATACTTCTCCTTCTCTGAGTCCTTCAACTCCTTCTCCTGAGGAGGAACGTCCTCGAGAGGAAGGAGAGAATAGATTTCTATGTACTCCCCGTTCCAAATCCGCTCCTTAATTTCCGGCTTCAAGTGGAGACCGAGAGGTCCCGACCACATATAGGAAGCGCCGTGTGCGACTGGCGCCACTGGGCGCTCCACATCCACTTCCCCCCCCCCCCTTGGGTTGCTGCAGAACCCGCCGATGCCAACGGGACTGCCGGGGCAACCACCGGCGCGGTTGCTGTTAGGGGAGGAATTGGCGCAATGCATGCCGGGCCTGCAATGCCCGAGCCTGGAGACCCCCACACGCTGCACAGCATCCCATCTAAGCCCAGTAACGCAGGTGCGCCGGGAGACCCTACCGCACGGCCGACCTGTTCTATTACCTTGCGTAAACTATGTAACACATCAACCCATGGCTGGCTATTACTACCCGAAGCAACCCCACAATCAGTCCCAATCAAGCCCACCCCTTGCCCCACCGACTCACCACCGATTCCAGCCACCGCATTCGGAGCCGGCGCCGTAGGAGGAGGTACTGCCAAATCGCCCGCAGCCTGTAGTACAGGCGAGGAGACGTGTCCTGGCATGGATTCAAAATCCGAGGTCTGCAAGAAAGAAAAAGGTGAACAAAAAGACAAGGCAGGAGAAGGAAGGAGCCCTGCTGCAGAGACCTGGTGAGTAGGGACAGGGGATGAATCAGTGAGTAGAGCAGGAGGAGGTAGGAGAGGTAGGCCCCCGTCCTCTGACCCAGAGGATACGCTGCTGCAGCCCCCCTCCTCCCCCTCCCCCATCCCGGACCTTAGAGGTAAGCGCAGCGGCCCCCCCATTTTTGGCCATGAGGCCTACTCACCGCCCTGGAGGGCTGCCTGGGACTTCTTCTCCTGGAGGACCTCGTCGCTGGAGCTGGAGAGGCTTGTAGTAGGGCTGCACCAGACCTGGTGACAGCCCTGCTGGCAACGGAGCTCCTTAACTCCGCTCCCCGGGGGGAGGGGCACGGCCTGCGATCCCCGCTCCCAGGATGCACTGGGGGAGACCACGTGGGCCCCGAGGAAGGTCCGACGCTGGATACAGCGGGCCGAACGGCTGCAGCACGCAGGCCGCTAGCTCGCCTGGCTCCACTCCTGCTTCGGTGGGATGGGAGGGAGCCGGCATCGGGGCTCAGCCTCGTGGGCGGGAATGCCGCCTCGAGTCCCCGCAGGAAGCACGGCCACCGCCATCTGAGAGGGCCTCAGCCGTCAGGGCAGAAAGGATGCATCCACATCCATGAAGACTGCCTGGGCCGTAAGTATAACTCAGGTAGCAAATAATTTTGCCACTGAGTGCACAGATTTTCAGTAAAATGGCTGCCAGTGAGAGGGGTCCCAGGACTTTGATCAACTCCCCTGGGACCCCGCCCCCTGGCAGCCGCCAGTCATCTCCCCACTCCCCTCACTCATACATGCCCTGTCCAATATTAGCATATCTCCCAGGGTGCTGGCTGCCTTTGTCAGATTATTTTGGAACAGGCTCCGGTTGTTTGTAGTCGAAGCTAATTCCAGAGAGTCCGGATTTTTTTATGTGGATCAATTGCATGTTCTCTGATTCCTGGGACATTTGCACCATATGTGCCTCTTAGTTATAAATAAATGTAGAGAGCCTGTAGGACTTTGGAGAGAGGTAGGTGGGTGGCAGCTGTAGTTTTATTTTTTGCCCTGGAGCAGTCTCAAGTTGCCCAGCAATATTTACCAGCGTATCATTTCAGGCCGGCACATATTGCTTAGCCGTGGTTTCCTCCATCGGGGCATGCCTGCACAGTAGAAGGGGGAAGATAGCAGCCACAGTTTAGTTTCTCTCCGGGGTAGTCTCAGACCATCGGGCAGCAGGTCGGCTTCCTCCTGTTGCTGCACACCAACACTTTGCGCTCACTGAGTGCTACGTCATCACGCTGTCGAGCCGCCTGTAGACTGTTGCAAAGGCCTAAATGTTTTTTGAAGGAAAAAAAGATGGGATATCACCTCAGACAGTGTGGTGTACTTTTAAAGCCTGTAAAAGGGGTTTTCTCATCAAATTGAAGAAGGAGGAGAGGACCTTGGAAAAACCTCTATCAGAACTGTATATAGATCTGTATAAGATCTCAGTGGAAAATGTAAAAAAATCCATCGACCTAAAAAGCGGAATATCACTATAGAGGGAATAGGGTGGACAAGATTATCACAAATAAATTTTAAAAAACGAAGGAGTATATGAACGCAGAAGATATAGGGGAGAGATTTTGTAATTACTATTCTGAACTATATAATGTGGGTTCAGTTGTTCCTGGGGACAAATAAAATATCTGGAGAATTCTGGCCTTCCCGTTATATCGGAGGAACAAAGAAATTCCCTAAACATGAATATCACAAAGGAAGAAGTGCTACAAGCCATAGTAAAAATGGAGAAACAAAAAACACCAGGTCCAGACATTTTCTCTAACCACTTTTATGAGATGATTAGGAGGGAATTGGTAGGACCTCTGACGAACCTCTTCAATAATATAGCCACAAGCTTTAAATGTCTAGAAGAACTCTTACAGGCTAATATCTTACCATTATTGAAACTAGACAAAAATGAGTCACAGATATCCAATTGCAGACTTATCACTCTGATTAATGCAGATATAACGTTGTATTCCTCACTATTAGCAGAGAGGTTGAAATATATGCTTCCATTAATAAGAAATAGGGATCAAATAGGTTTTGTGGTTGGAAGAGATTCATTGGATAATGCAAGGAGACTCATAGCTATACTAGATGGGGCAGAGAAAAATCGCCTCCCCCTCCTGACCCTGGCATTGGATGTTGAGAAGGTCTTTGACAGGGTTGGGAGGGAGTTTATGAAATCAAGTCTAGAAATATTAGAGATGTCAGGCTGGTGGCAGAAGGCATTGATGTCTGTCTATGATAACCCTTCTGCAAGGGTGGTGGGCCCAAACCTAAGCACCAATTTGTTTTCCGTTAGTAACAGTACAAGACAGGGATGTCCTCCATTTCTTTCTCGAACATAATGGAAACAAAATTGATGAACCTACTCAGACAAATCAATAAGCTGACGAAAGAATGGAGGAATGCAGAGGTGTCATGGTGGGGAAGGATAAATGTGGTAAAAAGCAATTTTCTACCAAAATGGTCTTACATGTTTTGAATGATCCCTTTGCAGATCCCCACATCATGGTTAGATATGATCCAGGTCAGCTTTAATAACTATGTCTGGAGGGGTAGGAAGCCACGTATAAGATTATAAACAATGGCATAGAGCCTTCTGAAAGGAGGAACAGACTACCCCGTGATCAAAAATCAATATGTGGCCCATATCCTGTATTATGTATACAAAATGCAGGTTGTCTCATTCAGGGAAGAAGGATGGTATAGGATACAAAGAGATACACCTAAAGTACCTTGGACATATTTTATGGAATACAACAGAGAAAAGAGGTTCAAATAGGTATGAGGACCAATGTATGATAATGGAACATATCGCAAAGGTATGGTTCTCTATAAAAAAAAAAAAAAATGGGTCTACAAAATAAAAATAAGAACGCCCCCATTGGAGATAGTTGCAAGTTGTAGATATCATTGCAAGAGTGGAAGAGAAATAACATCCTCAAAATCAATGACCTTATAAGGTCTGAAATCTTTCACACCTCTTAAACAAGAATACTTCCTATCATACTTAACAACTTTTAATTATTTACGGGTAAAACACTTTTTACAAAAGCACTTATTAAAGAACGAAGATCCATAGTTAAAAAAGTTAGAGGATGTTTTCTCAAGTATTACAATTTAAAAAATTCTATTAAATGCCTAAAGATAATAAAAGAGAAACATGCCAATAAAAAAGAAAATCAGTTATAAGATGGGAAGAGAGATTGCAGACCCTGATTGCAGATAATGAATGTTATAGAGTACTCCGAAACATGGGCAATCTGATACTTTAAATTGTATCAAAGCGAGGTCATGTATTAAACAACTGTTATTTGAACCCTACTAGATTATCAAATATGTATCCCCAAACCTAAAGATTATATTACTATTGTGGAACAAGAGAAGGGTCTTACCTTCCCATGTGGTGGAGCTGTGTGAAAGCAAGGAGGGTATGGGACACAGTTTTTAAATTTATAGATAGAGCAGCGCAGGTCAAAATGTTAGAGTCCAAGTAAAGCCTTATTGCATATTGGGTGGCCTGGGCTGTACCAGATCCAACAGACTTTGGTGACACATACATTCATGGCCTGTAAGTTACTAATAGCGAAAGGTTGGAAACAACCACAACTGATCACTTAAAACCAACTCAGATGACAACTACACCACCAGTTAACAATGGAAAATGGAGTAAGCCAGATTAGGGTTGGGGTAATAAACAATGTATGGAGGGAATGTTTGAAAATAGTGGAGGAATGGAACTGGACACCCTGAAAAACGTACATAAAATCAATGTTGATCTAAGCAAGACAGGAAAATAAAAGATAGAGTGACATCTCCCTCTCTGTTTGTCTTATTGTATGTTCAATGTTTGCGACTATGTGAACTATGTTTCTGTGTTTGTATGTTGTGATGGATTTTAAATATTTTTTTTTGTATTTCATGGGAAAAAAAGAGAAAAGGCAAATAAAGACTATTTAAAAAAAAATTCCTTCTTGACTCCAATGGAAATCAGATTTCTCTAAATAAATATGAAAGCTTATACTAACATGCATAGCCCTATATCCAGCTCATTAAAACAGTATCCTGGCCACTTTTAACGGCATCTAAAATATTTGCTAGAACAACATCTTCAGGCAGTGAATTCCATATCTGAATTGTCCTTACGGTAAAAAATCCCTTCTGCTATGGTAGAGTAAGGGACAAATTTATCAAGGCAAATTAGGGGAGAGGATGGCTAGAGGGTTAGATAAGCTGGATTTGGTAATAACAAACAATGAGGAGCTTATCTCAAACATCCAAGTAAGAGAACACTTGGGGAATAGTGAACATAACATGGTTTCATTTGAGATTAATGCAAAAAAGCAAATTGGTAACTACTAGAGTTGAGCAGACACCTGGATGTTCGGGTTCGGCATGTTCGACCGAACTTCGAAAAAATGTCAGGGTCCATGCTCGAACTTGACCCCGAACTTGAAGTCAATGGGGACACGAACTTTTGGCCACTAAAATGCCTCTAAAAAAGTCATGGAAAGGGCTAGAGGGCTGCAAAAGGAAGTAAAAGTGGGTAAGAGTAGAACAAGTGCCCTGCAAGCAAATGTGGATAGGGAAATAACATAAAATACATACAAATTAAAAATACAGCTGAGCCATAAAATAGCACTAGATGGAATCTTTGATTTTAGCTTTGGAAGAACATAAATCTATATCTAAAGCATGGCTGCCAGGAGGATCAACAGAATTATCCATTTGAGAGAGGGTTGGCGTGCAGGGTATTCTCTTTCAGTTTATACTAAGTGACCCATAGGTTGAGAAGGCGGTGACCGTGGCGGTGTAGGTGGAAGCGGCGCTGGAGGAGGAGGAGGTAGCCAACACTGTTTTTTTATTTTTATTTTTATTTTTTAAATTGAGGTAGCCCCCAAAATATTGGGACATAAAACAGAAAACAAATAATAAGTGCACTTGAGTATAACAATGACTGGGTGAGGGCGGTATAAATGTCTATTCTGCACAAGGTACAGAGAAGTCTGGTGGGATCCATGCCTGGTTCATCTTAATAAACGTGAGCTTGTCCACGTTGACTGTGGACAGGCTGCTGTGCTTGTCTGTGATAACGCCCCCTGCCGTGCTAAACACACGTTCAGACAATACACTGGCTGCAGGGCAGGCCAGCACCTCCAAGGCATCAAGGGCAAGCTCAGGCCATGTGCCCAATTTGGAGACCCAGAAGTTGAATGGGGCAGACCCATCAGTCAGTACGTGTAGGCCTGTTCATACGTACTGTTCCACCATGTTGCCGAAATGCTGCCTCCTGCTAAGATGTTGCATATCAGATGGTGTTGCTGCTTGTTGTGGCGTGCTGACAAAGCTTTTCCACATTTATGCCATGATAACCCTGCCTTCTGAGGTGCTGGTAGTGCCCCAGCTGTGTTGGCGACCTATTTCTCTGCCTTTGCCATGTGCTTCCATTGAGCCCTCAGTGTCATTTTGGAATGCCCTCAGCAGCGCGTCTACCAGTGTGCGCTTGTAGTCACGCATCTTACGATCATGCTCCAGTGATGGAATTAAGGATGGCATGTTGTCCTTGTAATGGGGATCCAGCAGGTTGGCCACCCAGAAATCAGCACAGGTTAGAATGTGGGCAACTCGGCAGTCGTTGTGCAAGCAATGCAGTATGTAGTTGCTCATGTGTGCCAAGCTGTCCAGAGGCAAGGACAAGCTGTTCTCTGTGGGAGGTGTATCATCTGTGTCCTCCGTATCCCCCCAGCCATGCTCCAGTGATGCCCACGAGCTGCATTGGGTGCCACCCTGCTGTGAACACGGTTCCTCCTCCTCCTCATCATCATCATCCTCATCCTCCTCCAAAACTGTGCCCTGGCTTGACAGTTGTGTACCTGTCCTATGTTGGTGCAGGAACCCACCCTCCAAGCCACTTGTGAATGACTGGCCTGATAACCATGGAAATGACCCCTCTTCTTCCTCCTCCTCTTCCTCCTGTGCCACATCCTCTTCCATCATCGCCCTAAGCCTTTTTTCAAGGAGACATACAAGCGTGATAGTAAGGCTGAGAACGGCGTCATTGGCACTGGCCATGTTGGTGGAGTACTCGAAACAGTGCAAAATGGCACACAGGTCTCGCATGGAGGCCCACTCATTGGTGGTGAAGTGGTGTTGTTCAGCAGAGCGACTGACCCGTGCATGCTGCAGCTGATACTCCACTATCGCCTGCTGCTGCTCGCTCAATCTCTCCAGCATGTGCGCCGCTTATGAGGTGGTGAGCGGGAAAGCCTAAGTTACGCTGCAGCGCGGACTGGTGAGCAGCAGCAGTGTGAGAACTCCTAAAGTGCGCACAGATGGCAGGCACTTTCTGTAGCAGCTCTGATAGATCTGGGTAGTTTTTCAGGAATTTCTGTACCACCAAATTCAGCACATGCACCAGGCAAAGGGTGTGTCAAACTGGCTAAGCCCAGAGCTGCTACGAGATTTCGCCCATTATCGCACACCACCAGGCCGGGCTTTAGGCTCAGTGGCAACAACCACTCATTAATCTGTTGTTCCATGCCCGTCCACAGCTCCTGCGCGCTGTGGGGGTTTTCCCCCAAAACATATGAGTTTTTAAAGAACCTGCTGTCATTTTCCCCTGGCTGTGCTGAAGTTGGTGGTGAAGGTGTTACGCTGACCGGATGAGGAAGTGGTAGAGGAGGTGGTAGAGGAGAAGGAAGAAGCTGAGTAGGAGGAGGAGGCAACAGGAGGCAAAGAGAAATGCCCTGCAATCCTCTGTGGCGGAAGGACTGCTATCTGCCTCAGGCTCAACTGACACTACATTTGCCCAGTGTGCAGTTAGGGAGATATAGCGTCCCTGCCCGTGCTTACTGGTCCACGTATCTGTGGTTATGTGGACCTTGCCACAGATGACGTTGCACAGTGCACACTTGATTTTGTCCGCCAATTGCTTGGGCTGGGAAGGGATGGCTCGCCGGGAAAAGTAGTGGCGGCTGGGAACCACGTACTGTGCGACAGCCACCGCTATCAGGTATTTAAAACTGTCCGTCTCCAACAGATGGAATGACAGCATTTCAAAGGCCAGGAATTTGGAAATGATGGCATTCAGGGCCAGTGTTCATGGGTGGGTAGGGCCATACTTCCTCTTTCTCTCCAGTGTTTGGGAGATGGACAGCTGAACGCTTCCATAGGACAGTGTGGAGATGCTTGGGGACGGTGGCAGACGTTGTGGCGTTGCTGCCACTTCCTCTATTTGCTCAGTGGCAGGTGCCACTGTGACTCCAGAGCTGAAGGAAGAGACCAAGACAGCAGCAGAAGAGGAAGCAGGAGGAGCCTGAGACCTTTCTTGGGTTTTGAGATGCTTACTACACTGCAGCTTGTGCTTTGCATGTAGATGCCTGGTCATGCAGGTTGTGCTCAGGTTTAGCACATTTATGCCTCGCTTCAGGTTCTGATTGCACAGCTTGCAAACCTCGTGTCTTGTCATCAGCACATTGTCTAAAGAACTGCCACGCCATGGAACTCCTTGTAGCTGGCTTTGGTGTGCTAGGCCCCTGGGAGCGGTGGGCAGTAGCAGGCGTACTGTTTAGGGGCTGGCCGCTACGGTTTTGCACACTGCTCCCTCTTATGCTGCGCTGGTGCCTCCTTGCGACCACCGCCTCTTCCTCCAAACTGGACACGTCACTCGCATGACCTTGATTCCATGTGGGGTCTAGGACCTCATCATCCTCCGAAAGCTACAGAAGTTGGCACCTGTGTTTCATCATCATTAGAGATGTGCTGCGGTGGTCCTCGCATGTCCACATCCTGACACATAAGTGGTTGTGCGTCAGTGCACTCAATCTCTTCCACTTCTGGGGCAAGGCCAGGTTTGATGACCCCGCCAGCAGAGGCATCAAAAAGCAAAAGGGACTGCTGCATGACTTGTGGCTCAGACTGCTTGGCTGATCTGCAAGGGGGTGAGGTGAAAGACAGATGGCCATGGGCTGCAGGTGTCAACTCTGAGCTTTCAGCAGAGGACCGGGTGGGAGACAATGTGTAGGAACTGGAGGCACTGTCAGCCACCCAATCTACTATCGCCTGTACTTGTTCTGGCCTCACCATTCTAAGAGTGGCATTCAGGCCTACCAAATAACACTGAAGGTTCTGTCGCGTACTAGCACCTGAGGAAGGTGTTTCACTTGTGCTTGTAGCTAGCACAGATCGACCACATCCCCTACTTGCAATACGAGCTCCACCAACACCAGCAGCACCACGACCAGGACCACGTCCCTTATTTGACGTTCTCCTCATTCTTTGCGGTCACCCACAAACATAACAGATGTTTTTTGTCAGGCGACAATGTAACCGCCAATAGTCAAGAATTTTTATTTGTATTTTTTTTGTTTATTGGACTGCAAGAAATGCACCGCAAGACGCAAATGTACTATTTAGCACCCAAAACAATTAGAATTTTTCAAAGTGCACTGTAAGCACAGTATTGGACTGTTCTATTTGACTCTCAGATATGTAGTGCACCGCAAGATGCAAATATACTATTTACCACCCAAAACAATTAGAATTTTTCAAAGTGCTCTGTAAGCACAGTATTGGACTGTGCTATTTGACTCTCAGATATGAAGTGCACCGCAAGACGCAAATGTACTATTTAACACCAACAAATTGTAGTATTTAAAAATGCCGAGATGTTGCCCACTGAGCTAACAGAACAGCATTAAAGTCATGTGCCTGGCACACATGCAGTTGCAAGTGCACTGCACTCTCTGTGGTACCTGGCTCAGGGCAGGGTACAAATATGTAGTATAGCACCCACTTAAATAATCACTGTAATTTGAATAATCGCTGTAGTTTGAATAATTGCTGTAGTTTGCAGATTCAACACCAGAATTTTTTTTCAATCTGTCACTCACAGCTGCAGCATTCTCTCCCTACACTAAGAAGATCTCATGTGATGTGCATGTATGTGACTCCAGCTTATATATAGAGGCTGGTTCACATGCTGTCCTGGCCAATCACAGCCATGTCATTAGTAGGCATGGCTGTTATGGCTTCTAAGGGCAAACGAGTCAAACGCTTGTTGATTGGCTGCCCTGCAGCCTTTCAACATGCGCCATTAAATCGTCGAACCACGAACTCCAACATGGACATACAGTGGGCAGTACAGTACGGTTCGGGTTCACTCAACACTAGTAACTACACCACCAAAAAACTTAATTTTAGAAGGGCTAACTTTGATGGACTAAGGACATCGATTGAACATTTAGACTGGGAATGATTGTTTTATGGACTAAACATAGAAGACAAGTGGAATTCCTTTAAGCACACATTACAAAAGTACACATCCCAATATATACCTTTGGGAACCAAATGAAAAAGACAAAAATCAAAATCAATGTGGCTTACCGTTAACGTGAAACAGGAAACACAAAACAAGAAAATGGCATTCAAACATTATAAAAGCAAGGGATCACCATTATTATTTATCGAGTACAAAGATGCCAACAAAGCCTGCAAAAAGTCAATTAAAATGGCTAAATTGGAAAACGAGAAAAGGATTGCTAAGTAGAGTAAAACTAACCCCAACATTTTTTATAGGTATATAAATGTAAAAAATCTAAAGAGGGAAAATGTTAAGCCCTTGTTATCCCAAATGGGAAATTTGGTAAGTGAGGACAGAGAGAAAGCAGACATTTTCAACATGCGCCATTTTAAATACTTTTTTTCTTCTGTTTATACTAAGGAAGAACAGATGGATGAGCCCTGGCTGACACAGGAAAAAGTGCTTAAGCAATTAAACTCTGTTAAGATAGACAACGCCCCAGGGCCAGATGGAACACACCCAAGGGTTGTTAGAGACAGTGGCGTCCCAAGGGGGGTGCGGGGGTGCACACCACACCGGGTGACACCTCCAGCGGTGGTGACATCTGTGCTGCCAGCATGCCCCTGCAGAGCAACGTGCCATGTGGCTGGTGGGGTAAAAATAAAAATCTAAATGCTACCGGATGTGATATTACGTCACATCCGGTGGCTGTGTGCCCCTCCTCTGTGCAGGAGGGAAGACTGCACAGAGGAGACTGCCAGGGACACTGAGCAGAGACAGGAGACAGAGCAGCAAATAAGGGAAGTACTGGAGAAGGGGGGGATATTAAGTGGTTAAATGCTGGCATATTGTGCGGTTAAATCCTGGCATATTAAGTGACAAATCCTGGCATATTGGGTTAAATCCTGGCATATTGAGTGACAAATCCTGGCATATTGAGGGGTTAAATCCTGGCATGAGGGGTTAAATCCTGGCATGAGGGGTTAAATCCTGGCATGAGGGGTTAAATCCTGGCATATTGAGTGACACATCCTGGCATATTGAGTGACAAATCCTGGAATATTGAGTGACAAATCCTGGAATATTGAGGGGTTAAATCCTGACATATTGGGTTAAATCCTGGCATACTGAGTGACAAATCCTGGCATATTGAGGGGTTAAATCCTGGCATATTGAGGGGTTAAATCCTGGCATATTGAGGGGTTAAATCCAGGCATATTGAGGGGTTAAATCCAGGCATACCGAGGGGTTAAATCCAGGCATACTGAGGGGTTAAATCCAGGCATACTGAGGGGTTAAATCCAGGCATATTGAGTGACAAAATACTGGCATATTGAGGGGTTAAATGCTTTAATATTGAATGTCAAAATTCTGACATATTGAGGGGTTAAATGCTTGAATTTTGAATGGCATAATTCTGGCATATTGAGGGGTAAAATGCTTGCATACTGAATGGCAAATTTTGGCATATTGAGGGTGTCACACCCACCTGGAGAGTTGTGGAGCGGATGAAACCCAATTTGCAGCGGAACAGCACTCCCTTACTATCACGACCCTTAGGAGCACCTGGAAGTGGAGACAGGTTCCCAAAGGGTCTGTGGTGGCGTGGAGGCCTTTAATAAAAATAATAAATTTCCAGAAAGCAGCAGCAGGAAAAACAAACGAAAATGCAGTCTTGCAGCAGACAGAAGCAAACGCTCAATCTGGAGCTAAGTCAAGAAGCAGGCTGTAGTAGTTGTCCAAGGAATCAGGGAGCAGAAACCAGGAACAGAAGCTGGAGCAGGAAGAACAAATGAAAATGCAGTCTTGCAGCAGACAGAAGCAAAGGGCAAAAAGCAAAATAACCAAGCACTGACTGGAAGGTGTGCTGGGTTTAAATAGGTAGCTGGGATCACATGACCGGCCACCTCCCACCAGTAGGTGGGGCACACAGATGTTATATAAAGAGGTCAGAGACTCAGCGCCATCTTGTTTTATTTCCTGGTCCCTGGCCCGTTCCTCCCCAATGGATCTCTCAGGAGCAGTGAGAGCTGCGATTCTGCCGTGAGGGTGGCGTGGGCGCCCTCACGGCAGGTGAGTACCTAGCTGTGCCATGACAGAGGGGTTAAATGCTGGCATACTGAGGGGTTAAATTCTGGTATATTGATGGGTTAAATACTGGCATATTGAATGGAAAAATAATAGTGGCATATTGAGTGACAAAATACTGCCAGATTTAATGGCAAAAGGATGGCATATTTAATTGCAAAATACTGACATATTGAGTGATAAAATACTGACATATTGAATGGCAAAATACTGGCATATTGAATGGCAAAATGCTGGCATATATTAAATGGCAGAATATTACTGCCATATTATTGGGAAAATGGGCTGTGACTTTTTAATGGCAAAATATTACAGGCATATTATTGGGCAAATTGACTGTGGCTTATTAATGACACAATAATACTGGCATATAATTGGGCAAATTGGCTGGGGCATATTAAATGGCAAAATAATACTGGCATATTATTAGGCAAACTGGCTGGCTTATTAACGGCAAAATAATACTGGCATATTATTGGGCAAATTGTCTGGCTTATTAACGGCAAAATAATACCGACATATTATTTGGCAGATTGTTGTTTATGATTGACAAAATAATACTGGCATATTATTGGGAAAATTGGCTGTGCCATATTTATGGGCAAACACTGGAGTGTTAATGGAAAAACTGGTTTATTTTAATTGGCAAAGTGATGCTGTTGCATTGTCTGTGGGGCAAAATAGCATGTACTATGAGGAAAGTGACACTGGCTAGCTATGTGGGGCAAAGTGACACTGTGGCATGCCAAATCGTTAGGGTGCAAAATGAGTGTGCAGAGGAAGGGAATAAAAACAAGGAATGTCCCAAGGGGCCAAATTAGATCCCTCTATAAAGAGAACAGCCAAAACCTTCAAAAACTTTCTAGACAAAAACGCACTATATGATATTTGGAGGATCCAGCACCCAGAAGTGCGAGATTTCTCTTTTTTCTCGAAGGTACACAGTTCATACTCCAGAATAGACATGCTAATGACCCATGAATTAAATCTGGACCAGATCATATCCTCAACAATAGGCCCGATATCTTGGTCTGATCATGCACCTATTTTTTACTCCTTCAAAAATAACCTGGAATATAAACAGAGAAATAGATGGAGATTAAATGAATCCCTATTAAAAAGCAACACTGAAATATTACAATTAAAAAAACAATTTAACAACTTTTTAGATAATAATGATAACGGAGCAGTCACAGACTTCACTCTATGGTGCTCCCTCAAATGCTTTCTGAGAGGACTATTTATAAAATTAGGGGCAGAGAAAAAGTTTAAAAGTAACAAAACACTAGCAGACTTATACATAGAACTCTCTAAACTTGAAAAGATAAACAAGCTTACGCCAACTATATCAGTCTCAAACTTAATACAAAATCTGCAAGTAATAATTAAAAAAAAATTGGAAGAAAAGGCAAAAAAAGCCCTACGTACACTTAAACAAACATGGTATATAGGAGCAAATCGAGTAGATAAAATCTTGACAAATAAACTAAAAGGCAAAAGGGCAAGAAACATCATAAATAAATTAACAATTGGATCAAAATCAGTACTATCCCCCAAGGGAATTTCTATAGTGTTTGAGGAATACTATCACTCCTTATATAATATACATCAGGGGAATAAACCCCAAATTGATACAAGCTTCTTTCTCCAAAAATTGAACAAAACAAAATTTGATATTCTAAATGCTCCCTTTACCCTACAAGAGATAAAAAACACTATTACAGGTCAAAAACAAAAGAAAGCACCTGGACCAGATGGCTATCCAGCCAAATTATATCAAACATTCATTGAAGAAATATCCCCACTCCTTCTAAGGATCTATACAAAAATATCAGAAGGTCAACAGTTCCCACAAGAGATGCTCCAGGCAACTATTTCACCTATATTAAAGCCCGGTAAAGATCCAGCCACCCTGTCGAACTATTGCCCAATCTCATTGATAAACCTAGACATAAAAATATTCTCGAAAATCCTAGCCGATAGACTCAAAATTATTATGCCCGATCTAATACATAATAACCAAACTGGTTTTATAAAGGGAAGAGATGCAGGCGACAATATAAGAAAGATTATTAATATCATCGATCACATTAATAAAAAAAAATTACCATCAATAGTGATAGCACTTGATGCAGAAAAAGCATTCGACAGGGTGAGCTGGACTTTTTTAGAAACAGTAATGGATACATTTGGACTGAAAGGCCCATTCAAAATAAACACTATGTCACTATACACATCACCCCAGGCAAGAGTGGTAGGCCCAGGGCTCGACTCAGATTGGTTTACTATTCGTAATGGTACCAGACAAGGCTGCCCTCTGGCCCCTCTCTTATATCTATTAACAATAGAGCCACTAGCAGCTCTGATAAGACAAACACAAGAAATTAAAGGAATTAAAATAGCTAAGGATGACATGAACATTTCCTTGTTTGCAGATGACATCTTGCTGACCCTCAATAATCCGATAGAATCCTTAAGATCTACAATGGAACAGATAGCGAAATTTAGCGAATACTCTAACTATAAATTAAACTTGAATAAAACACAAGTCATACAAACCAATATTGACGATAGTACACTAGATTTCTTAAGGCGGACCTATCATTGGAAATGGGATAATAAAACTATCGACTACCTTGGGATAAAACTAAAGATAAATCTTGATACAATAATCCAAACCAACTATTCTGATATGATAGAATACTTCAGGGAGAGATTCAGGAAATGGAAGGGACTAGAAATTTCTTGGCTAGGACGTCTGAATTCAGTAAAATCTTATCTAATTCCCAAATTACTATACCTCTTTAGATCAATCCCTCTTCGAGTGCCACAACAAACTCTAAAAACATTTAAAACCATAATCATGGAATATATATGGAATATTAAAAAACCTAGAATATCGTACAAGAAAGTTGCGAGAAATTCGAACCATATCAACTTTTATGGTTCCATAATTTACGATCATACCAATCTCAAAATCCCATAATCCAAAACATTATTAACACCCTGATAAAATTTAAAAAAATGAATAAAATTACCAATGGAATACTAAAATCAGCCCCACTAGATGATATTTCATGGAATATAGATAACATAAAACTAGATAAATGGAAAGATCTGGGAATCCGTAATATTTCACAAATTCTTCAACAGAACTCTTTAGTCCCATTTACCCAACTACAGACCAAATTCGATCTCCCTTCAGTGGAATACTACTCCTACCTTAGAGTTAGAAACAAATTAAAATCAACAAATATTCTGGAAAATCCCCAACTCGAACAATTTCTAGGGAAACAACATAACAATAAAATAGTTAGGAAGATCTCCCAATTAAATGATGCCAGAATAGATCCATCAAAAGATCAGTCCTGGATGAAATGGATACGCTTCAAGAATGGCTCCGGGCACAAATAACAAAGAAAAAGAGCATACATAATCTGTCATTACAAGAAACTTACTACAAGATTATTTTTAGATGGTATCTGACACCAATACAAATACATAAGTTTTCACAAGATCAATCCAAATTATGCTGGAGGTGCCAAGAACTTGAGGGAACACTCCTTCACATGTGGTGGTCCTGTAGCAAATTACAACCAATAATTAAAAAAATAAATAACATCCTAACAAAATTGATTACAGATTCAAGCCCACTGACACCTAATCTGTTCCTCTTCCACATAGATATCCCAAGAAGTACAAAGGAAATACAATATTTACTTATACATATTATTCTAGCAACAAAACACCATATAGCAAGGAACTGGAAAAACACTGAAACCATTAATTGGACAGAAATGATATCACAGATCAACTACCAGTGCTCAATGGAAGAAGGATTCTATAGCTCTAAGGATCAATATGGACTCTACAAGAAAATATGGGAGAAATGGGGGGAGTTGAAGAACTCTGGGCATTTGGTGTGAGAAGGGGGGGGAAAGAGACAAAAAACAAGGGAGCGACCTGCCACTCAAGTGAGCAGATTAACGTTTACACTATAAATTTTCGATTACATACTTGGAACTAGAGACTAATATCAACTTCAACAAAAATTATAATAAAATAAAAACAACTTAGGACCACGTTTTCTACAATATATTGCTCCCGGGGAAAGGCTCGAAAATACAGCATCTAGTCCCTACTCTCATTGAAATTAGCGTACCATCACAAACGTAAACATTTAAGGTGGAGGAGAGGGGATAAAAAAAAAAAAAAGGAAATAAGACATCTGAACGTCATATTTTGGTATTTATGTGTAAATGAAAGTATATGTTATATTTTTGTATTTGTAAAAGTCTATTTATATGTTTATAATAAAAAAATAAAAAAAAACAAGGAATGCAATTTTTCAATCACATTTTTATTACATATGAAAATAGTTGAATATAATATTAAAAAATTAAAATAAGTATAAATGCAACTAGTTATAGAGAGAGAGATAGAGAGATGTCTGTGTGTATAGATATGTATTGTTTTAGAATTGTACAATTATAACCTCGTGGGGCTCCTGTGTGTTGCTTAATTAATTGGGCTCCAAGGTGAGGCATAAATAATGGGGCTCTGGTGTGGCATAATTTATTGGGCTTTGGTGTGGCATAATTTATGGGGCTCTTGTGTGTGTCATAGTTATGGGGCTCCTGTGTGTGGCATAGTTATGGGTCTCCTGTGTCTGGTATAGTTAATGGGCTCCTGTGTGTGGCATGATTTGTGGGGCTCCTGTATGTGGCATATTTAATGGGCCATCTGACTGGCATTACTAAGGAATCTGTTTGGCATGGTATTGGAGTAAATCCAGGGGGTGACACCAAGAGTTACCGCACTGGGTGACACCAACCCTAGTGATGCCTCTGGTTAGAGAGTTAAGCATAATTCTGTCCAGACCACTGTTTATGATCTTTAGGGATTCTTTCAGTTCAGGTATAGTGCCAACAGACTGGCGAAAGGTGGATGTCTTTCCAATATTTAAAAAGGGATCAAAATCTTGGCTGGGTAATTATAGGCCAGTGAGCTTGACATCTGTAGTGGGGAAATTATTTGAAGGATTGCTAAAGGTATACACTCAAGAATAGATCTTGGATCAGAATATAATTAGTAAAAGTTAGACATGTGCATAACTAAAACATTCGGACTAAAATGTTATTTATTTTGTCTAAAATGAATTTCGTTCATTACTGCATTCGTTTCAGACAAAATTCGTTCATTATTTTCGTTTCGTTTTATTCGTTTGTCTTACAGAATACATGTAATACTATTGGCTTTCTAAAAACCGAACGAGAGCCCCATTCATAAGAAATTCTTATGAATGGGGACTCCATTCATAAGAATTTCTTATGAATGGGGCTCTCGTTCGGTTTATAAAAAGGCAATAGTACTACGCGTATTCTATAAGCCGAAAGTCTATAAACCGAAGGTCGTTCGGTTTATAGACTTTCGGTTTATAGAATACATAGATTCTTACGAATGGGGACTCCATTCATAAGAATTTCTTATGAATAGGGCTCTTGTTCGGTTTATAGACTTTCTGTTTATAGAAAACATAGAATTACATGTATTCTATAAACCGAAAGTCTATAAACCGAACGACCTTCGGTTTATAGACTTTCGGCTTATAGAATACAAAGAATTACATGTATTCTATAAACCGAAAGTCTATAAACCGAACGACCTTCGGTTTATAGACTTTCGGCTTATAGAATACATGTAATACTATTGGCTTTCTATAAACCGAACTAGAGTCCCCATTCATAAGAAATTCTTACGATTGGGGACTCTAGTTCGGTTTATAGAAAGCCAATAGTATTACATGCATTCCATAAACCGAAAGTCGTTCATTATGTCATAATAACATTCTATGAAGAAATCAGTAAAAATATAGATTTAAGTTGATTTCATGTATTTGGACTTTGCTAAATCATTTGATACAGTTCCACACAAAAGGTTACCCTACAAATTGAGAGAAATTGGTTTGGGGCAAATGTATGTATTTAGATTGAAAATTGACTAAAAGATATAATGCAGAGGGTTGTTGTAAATGGAAAATCCTCAAATTGAACCAGGGTATTGAGCAGAGTCAGGGTACTGAGCAGAAAGGCTTTTACACAGTTTTTTTTCTCCTCACCGGGTGACCCTCTTTGTACCCAGTCATTTATTTATTTTTTCCCTTTTTGTATTTAATAAATTCTTATGCTTATTTGCACACCTACCTGGTCCTGGAATTTTCATTTTGCCGGCCTCTGGAGCACCTCAACCGCAACTTGGAACAAGGTTCCTGTTTTTGTTTTTTATATTGAGCAGAGTACCTCCGGGGTCTGTTTTAGGCCCTCTTCTTTTTAATTTGTTTATTAATGAACTCCCACGTTGTGCTGAGAGCCATGACTCAGTGTTTTCTGAGGACACTAAATTAGGTAAGGTAATAAAGACTAATATTGATTTTTTTTCTTTACAGGAAGATTTGGACAGAGTGGGGGACTGGGCAATTAAGTGGCAAATGAGGTTCAATATAGTCAAATGTAAAGTTATGCATTATGGGAAAAATAATAACAAAGCAATATACTTTAAATGGTATTTCACTTGGAAAAAACTACTAATGAAAAGGATCTATGAATAATTGTTGATAACAGACTTGACAACAGTGCCCAATGCCAGTCAGCAGTTGCAAGGGCATGTATAACATGAGGTATAGATTCACGGGAGGAGGATATCATCTTGCCTCTTTACAATTCAATGGTAAGACCTCACCTTGAATTTGCAGTACAATTCTGGGCACCAATCCTTAAAAAGGATATTAATGAACTAGAAATAGTGCAAATGAGAGCTACAAAATTAATAAGGGGATTGGAGGATCTCGGTTATGAAGAGAGACTTAAAAAATTGCAATTATATACGTTAGAAAAAAGGCGTCTCAGAGGGGAAATGATAACATTACATAAATATGTGCAGGGACAATATAAAGAGCTCTCCAGTGACCTGTTCATTAATAGAAATGTACAAAGAACAAGAGGTCACCCCCTGAGACTGGAAGAGCAAAGATTTCATAGACAGCAAAGGAAGGGATTCTATACGGTAAGGTCAATATAGTTATGAAACTCACTGCCAAGAGAGGTAGTGCTATCAACCACAATAGATGCATTTAAAAATTAAATGTCTGGATGTGTTTTTAGAAAAGCAGAATATACAGGGCTATTAATAATGGAATAAGCATTAATAATAGAGCTTACTGATCCAAGGAGAAATCTGATTGCCCTGATTTTTTTCCACTAGGAGGCAAAATTTGAAAGAGATTCGGTTTATAGACTTTCGGTTTATTTAATACATGTAATTCTATTGCTATTCTATAAACCGAAATAGTGTCCCCATTCATAAGAATAGGTCAATTGACCTATTCGGATGAATGGGGACTCTATTTTGGTTTATAGAAAGCCAATAGCATTACATGGCTATTGGCTTTCTATAAACCGAAATAGAGTCCCCATTCATACGAATAGGTTAATTGACCTATTCGTATGAATGGGGACACTCTTACCCACATTTTATTTCATTTTGCAGCCATCTAGCCTTTCCAGGAATTTTTTAGAGGCATTTTAGTGGCCAAAAGTCCTTGTCCCCATTGACTTCAATGGGGTTCGGGGTCAAGTTCAAACACGGACACGGACATTTTTTTGAAGTTCGGCCGAACCCGAACATCCAGGTGTCCGTTCAACTCTAGCCCTGTACATATTTATATAACATTTATAACTATACACCCTTGTACAGGCTCATCCTGTCTATATCCAGGCATTCCAGCTTCCTTCTTGCTTTGCTTTCTTGTTTATTATTCATGCTCTTTCCTGTCTAGCTGTTTCCCTGCCTTGTATACCAGATTCCTGCCTTGGAATCCTGTTATGTTTTCCTTTCTGCCTGTCATCATGTTTCATTCCAGGTTTTCTATGATTCCCTCTGCCTTAATAGTTTACTTCTATTTAACCCCTGAAGTAGCCTCTAGTGTGCCTTAGCACCTCCCCCACCCCCCAAACATCTGATCACCGCAAATGAGATTGTATGAATTCAAACTCGCATAGGCAGAGACCAGCTTTCACTGCCTATTCATTAAAGGTGTTGCAATGATGCCTCAATCATGAAGCATCATGCAATGCCCATCTATGCCCCCCCCCATGGTCGCTTGTGCCATATTGAAGAGGAGCCTGATCCTCCAATATGACTTGCCTTGTGCCCAACAGAGAACAACAGAAGATATAACAAAAATCTCTTTGGTTACTCTGAAACTAGAGGCAGTCAGCAAAATTACAGTGAAAAAAATAAATAAAAAAAAAGGAAAAAGGTAACCCTAGATCTACTAATCCTAGATCTAGGGTTAGGGTTACAATTAGGGTTATAAATAGGATTACAGGTGGATTAGGGTTAATAGAAGGGTTAGATTAAGGGGAGTGGGTTGATTTAGGGTTAGGGTTATATTTAGGGTTGGGGCCAAAGAGTCACTGTAGGAGAAAATGGTTAGGAAAAAAAAAAAGATTTTGATAAAAACAAAATCACAGAAAAACATGGAAATATTGTTATTTCTACACTCAGGACAAATATGAGAAACTATATAGAAAGGGCTTTTTTTTACCATTTGTAAAAAAAATAAGGTCAGAGTTAGATATGTATTTTGTTAGCATATTTTTATCATATTTTATTTTTTTTATTAGTAAAGTATATCATATGATGAAAATAAAAGTATCAAAAGAAAGCCCTGTCTGTCCTTTAAAAACAATATATAATTTGTGTAGGTGGGTTGAATACGAAGAAAGAAAATCACAGTTAAGCAAGTGTATGAAAAAATATTCTGGTCTTCAAGGCACATCACATGTAGAATAGAACTCAATAAGGGGTTAATCCACACTCATTTCTGTTCAGTCATTTACAGTCTTATGTCCAGTTATGCAGTTTAGTTTACAGATATTCTGTTTCTGTGCAATGTTATTCTTTAATCTCATGTTATTCAATTGCTAATATTAGTTAGGGACTTGCCTACATGTGGTGTACCTTGATGTGGTTGGCAAGCTAACATCTAACTGACCAATAGGTGAACCAAACCCCTGCCATTTTACCATCTTTAGTGTGAGGCTAGTTCCTGTATTTATGTTTGTTACTTTGTATGTTTCTCTTGTGTTCCATACCCTGTATCTTCTATTGCTTATCCTTTGTTTGGTCTCTGCTGTATCTTTCTTTTTATGCCTCTGTCCTGTAGCCATGCACACTTTATTTCAGTTCTGTTCTCCCTCGGTTTCTTTTATGTTTTAGCTCTGCTTGGCTGTCTCTTAGTTCATTTTGTCTTACCCATGTTATCTGCATACAGCAGCTGCTTACACAGGGCCCCGGTATATATCTGCACAAAACCTGGAGCCCAAAGCTACCAGGGAAATGCAGTTACTCAGCACTGAGCCCTGTCTCCATCCTGCAATGTAGTTCCTGATCTTGGGCGCTCATGGTCTATTTCTACATAAGACACTCGGGTTACAACATTATCATATCCCCTCTAAGTTACTCTAGAATGTACAATTTAAACTTTTCCAGCCTTTCTTCATAACAAAATCCTTCCATTCCCCTTATTAGTTTGTAGCACGTTCTCTAGCTACATAATGTATTTTTTTTAAAAAGTCGTCAAGAATTGAACCTCATATTCAAGGTGGGGTATTACATGGACCTTTAAAGAGGCAGAATAATATCTTACTCCCATTAGTCAATACCCCTTTTAATACATTCCAATATCTTATTGGCTATTGCAGCTAGCACTGTGCACTACTACCAAATCTTTTGTCTGCATATACTCCCAAAGCTTTTTCATTAGTAGATTTCGCCATTTAAACTATATGTTTTTGCACCCAAAATGCATAATTATTTTTTTTTCCTTCCTTTTTTTTTTCCCCTAGACACTCAGACTTAATTCCTCGGGGAATGCACCCAGCGTATAATAGAGAGATGCTTCTTTCCCCTTTGGAGGCTTCATTTCTTTTATTATATTCAAGTCCTCTATGGGTCATCCTTGTGTAATGGTTTAATTACTGTTTTATTTCCCTTTTCTATTCCCTTTTAGCCTAATTCGTTATATCTCAGTGACCCCCACCATTAGACCCTCCTAATATACCTTGCCCTTGAACTTATTTTCACTTAAACACTTCTGGGCGAAATGGCTTTATTTACAATCTATATTACTCCAAGTGTACTCCATCCTGTAAAAACCACAACAAAGACTCACATACATAAATACCCCGCAGTGCCTGGACCATTCCCTTCCATTCTCAAATGATTAGTATAAAGTGGTGTTAATACGTCTTCCCTAAACTCCTCTTTCGTTCGTCTATTCAGGTCATAGAGCTCGACCCGGTTCCTCTTTCCGGGTAACCAAGTGGGTCTGGGGGAAATCTATCCAACCATTGCTGCCATAGATAGTTAAACTCCCCTGCCTTATAATGCGCATAGTAGTAACCTTTTTCCATTTGACAGAAGTGGTTGGCTACATTTAAAACCTGTGACCAAGTTATCTCTTCTGTGCTTCTCCAATTCTTAGCAATCAATGATTTGACTGCCATAAGTATATGAAGGACTGGATTTTTACTTTTATGTCCTCCAGGTTATAATGTAGCAGTGCCTTTTCGGGTGCGGAAGCCACCAAGCAGCCAGATAAATCGGAAATAATTTCAAATACTCTGTCCCATGTCCCCACTACCTTTTCACAAGCCCACCATATATGTAGGAAGGAGCCGGGTGACTTGCCACACCGCCAGCATATATCTGGATTGGAACTACTTATTTTGTGCAGTTTATGCGGGACCAAGTACCAGCGTTGTGCAAGCTTAAAGTACTGCTCCTGTAAATTCAGGCAGTGGGTATTTTTGGCCAACTGTGACCAAATTTTACACCATTTATCCGGCTGAATAGAGAGGCCCAGTTCTTTCTCCCAGCTAATCAGAGCAGAGGGCAGGATCAATGGGGGTAAGGAATCTAACCCATTTCTGATTTTCCCCATTATACCCGGCTGCTTGGTAGCATTAAATAGTTGGTAAATCAGGCCCGCACCCTTTGACTCTAGCCCTAAGGACAAGGATGCTGTCAGGTAGTGATTTATTCTATAATGGGAAAACCTCTCCAGTTCCGTTATACCAAATTCGCTTGTCAGCAAATTTATTGGTTTTATATGTCCTTTAGAGAGGATGTCCCCAATTCTATTAGCCGATATGTCCCCCCCATTTCTTTAGATTTAAATCCCTGATATTGTATGATAATATTTCCAATGGAGAGGAGGGAACTACCTTATCTTGCATTTAAAAACTTCTTTTAATGTTTAACCAAACTGGGATGATATTCTGCAGTGGGGATAATCCAGATCTTTCGATCCGCTCCTTGGCCTTCCTTTGAGGCATCCATAGTAAGTACTCCAGATTGACTAGTGCTGTCATATGTTGCTCTATTTTAAACCAGTCTTCTTTTTTGTTTCCCCAACTCTGGATCGCATGTACTTGGGTTAATGTACAGGCCTGTACGTAAGTTCTGACATTAGGGAGACTAACCAACTCCCCCCCTAGATCTGTTCATAAATAGAACCTTCTTAGAAATCCTATGGCTTTTGTCGGCCCATACGAATTTATTAAAGATCCCCTGAAAATTATCCACAAAAGAAGGGGGAGACTAATTGGCAACAGTCTCAACCGATATACCAGCTTTGGTAGAATATACGCCTTTATAATATTAATTCTACCTAACCAGGAGGTGTTTAGGCTTTTCCATTGAGCTAATTGTCGCTTCAAATCTCCCAGCAGAGGGCCAAAGTTTTGTTCCACTATCTTTTTAGGTAAGGATGGGATTTTTAATCCCAGGTATTCGATATTGTCGTCACGCCACTGGAAGGGGAACTTAGATTTTAAAGCCTGCATAAGCTCTCCATTTACTCCCACCCCCATCGCATGAGTTTTTCCCACATTTAGCTTATAATTTGAGTAATTAGCATAGATATTAATTTCGTCCAGCAACCTTCCCACAGAGACCTCTGGGTCAGATACCGTAAGGAGGATATCATCCGCATATAGACCAATCTTACATTCAACAGTACCGATCCCTATACCTTTGATTTCTTTCTGTTGTCTTATTCTCGCTGCTAGTGGCTCCAGAGTCATAATGTATAGCAGAGGGGCAAGCAGGCAACCCTGCCATGTGCCATTCTGAATCCGGAACCATCAAGAACGAAAACCCTGGCCTGTAATTTGGGCTATTGGAGATGTATATAAGGCCATGACAGAGTCGATCAGCTTCGCTCCCAGATTGTACCCAGAACCCCCAATCGACCCTGTCAAACGCTTTCTCTGCGTCCAGGGATACCAGTACTGTTGGCAAGTTTTTACGTGACAGATAATCTAATAGGTCAATAATCTTCCTTACATTACTAGTTGCTTGTCTTCCTCCAACAAATCCAATTTGATTTTTGTGGATTATAGTCGATATTATTGGTTTAAGCCTATCCACTATTATGGAGGAATACATTTTTGTGTCAGTGTTTATTAACGATATGGGTCGATAGCTGAACACGTGAGTGGGGTCTTTCCCTGGCTTGGGGATGGGGGTGATCGATGCTTGCAACATCTCCTCTGGGAAGGATTGTGATGCTCTGATTGAATTGAATGTATTAACTAGATAGGGTGTTATAATGTTTCCTAGTTTTTTGTAGAAATAGTTGGAATAGCCATCGGGGCCCGGGGCTTTGTTAGTTTTCAGTTTATATATTGCTCTTTTGACTTCAGACGTAGTTATGTCCCCTTCCAGTAACTCCTTCATCTCCTGAGAGATCTTTGGCAATCCTGCACTTTTTAGATACTCTAATATGCCTTCCTTGTTTCGTCCAGGGGAGGGGGGGATATTATATAGAGATGAGTAATATTGTTTGAACGCTTCTCCTATCTGGTCTGGGCTAATACAACTTGTCCAGGAGAGTGTAGGCTACGCAGTTGAAATCACCAAAACATAAAAAGGTACCCTGGACAAGGTCCCACACTTTATCTAGTACTCTGTTCAAAAAATGTATCTGTCTTTTGTTAGGTGTGTATACATTTAGCAGCGAGAAGATTTTATCATTTAGCCTACATATCAAAAAAACATATCTGCCTTTTTCATCAGTCAACAAATAAATTTGTTCAAACTTCAGTCTGCTTGAGACTACTATGGCTACTCCTCTTTTCTTCTGGGAGGGCAGGGAGGAATAAAAAATGATTGGATATCTCTTTCCTTGTGATCTTAATGCATCCTCCCCTTGCCAATGAGTCTCTTGTAGGCACCCCACATCTACTTTGTTACTGCTTAGTATATTGACTAGCGTAATTCTTTTTTGTGGGGAGTTCAAGCCTTGGGAGTTTAGGGACGCAAATCTTATACTACCCATTAGAATCAGTCTGTATCATTAATTTGAATAGGCCAGACACTGCAACACACAACACATAAAAACCCAAAACCGGTTCTAAAAAAAACCCCGGTAACATAATGCCTTCCCACTACCCTGTCAGGTAACATCTCTCCACCGTACCAAAACGAAAAGAGAATCAGGGAAAACTACCCAAGGGGCCTCACTTAGGAGAACCCCACAGAGGGAGGCACGTGGACAGACTTCGTCCGGATCTCCAAGCTTAAAACCCAGAGGTCATTTAAGGAGGTCTATCAGAGACCGGAGGGATGGGGAAAGGGAATGGGGGAAGGATTTCGTCTATATTTGGATAGAACATAGCTACGAGAGAGGAGGGAAAAAAAAAAAAAGGCCCTGTGTTACTTATAATCTAAAAGGATTAGTGGTTCCACTTAGTGACCTTAGTGACTTGTTATCATAAGTTCTCACTTCCTTGCTATCAAGCATCATAACCCTATCTCGCAAAATCATTTAGAAATTTGTTGTAAAATCTGCTTATTAGGAATCTAAAAAGCTTAGTAATACCAATTAGTAATTAGGTGATCAGTTACGTGTATTCTGCTTATCAAAGCGGAAGAGAGGGAGAAAAAAAAAAAGGCCTATGTTACTCAAGTTCGTAACAGATTAGTGGCTCTAGTTAAGAACAGTAGTGATTAGGTATCATAAATTCTCTCTTCCTCTCTACTATACATCTTGACCCCTTCCCACAAAGAAAAAAAAAAAATTTGTTAATAAATCATTATGAATTCTAGGTATTAGTGGTCAGAAGAGCTTGGTGATTCCATTTAATAGTTAAGTGATCTGTTACATATTCTACTTATCAAGGAGAAGGAAAAAAAAATCAACAACAAAAAAACAAAAACAAAACCCTGTGTTACTTGTGATTTGAAAGATTGGTGACTCCAATTAGTGACATTAGTGACTAAGTATCGAAAATTCTCTCTTTCTCACTGCCATACATCCTGACCCTATCTCTCAAAAACTCTAAATAATTTGTTGTTAAATCATTATAAAATCTGCTTATTAGTGATCTAAAGAGCTTAGTTATGCTGTATTATAGTTAGGTAATATGTTTATATTCTGCTTATCAAAGTGGAGAGAAAAAAAAAAAAAAGGCCTGTGTTACTCGTGTTCTAAACAGGTTAGTGGCTCCAATGAGTAACAATAGTGATTAGGTATCATAAATTCTCTCTTCCTATCTACTATACATCTTAACCCCTTCACACAAAACAATAAAAAATTGTTAAGAAATCATTATAAATTCTGCTTATTAGTGGTCAGGAGAGCTTAGTGATTCCATTTAATAGTTAAGTGATCTGTTTCATATTCTGCTTATCAAAGAGAAAGAGAGAGAAAAAAACCTGTGTTACTTGTGATCTGAAAGATTGGTGACTCCAATTAGTGACATTAGTGACTAAGTTTTGAAAATTCTCTATTCCTCTCTACCATACATCCTGACCCTATCTATCAATAACTCTAAATAATTTGTTGTTAAATCATTATAAAATCTGCTTATCAGTAATCTAAAGTGCTTAGTTATGCTGTATTATAGTTAGGTAATATGTTTATATTCTGCTTATCAAAGCGGAGAGAGAAGAAAAAAAATAAATAAAAGGCCTGTGATACTCGTGTTCTAAACAAGTTATTGGCTCCAATAAGTAACATTAGTGATTAGGCATCATAAATTCTCTCTTCCTTTCTACTATACATCTTAACCCCTTCCCACAAAACAATAAAAAATTGTTAAGAAATCATTATAAATTCTGCTTATTAGTGGTCGGGAGAGCTTAGTGATACCATTTAACCCCTTGGCGACACAGGACGGACTAGGTCCGTCCTGTGTGCCGAGGCGTTAGTGACACAGGACGGACCTAGTCCGTCCTGTGTCAAAACGAGCACTGAAAGCGGAGTTTTTCCGCTTTCAGTGCTCTAAGGGTATTGTAACGATGCTTCCGTGTGGAAGCATCGTACAATACTAAAAAAAATGCCCGTCGGCATTTCGATCGCTCCGGAGAGCGATTGAAATGCCGGTTTTAAAGGCACAGAGCCTTTAAAACGCGGGCATTTCAAAAATGAGCATAGGAAGCGAATCTTTCGCTTCCTATGCTCAGAAAGTGTTCCTGATTGCCTCGCAAGTCGAGGCAATCAGAAACACAAAAAAAAATGCACGATCTTGGTCACTGAGTGACCAAGATGGCGCTGCCCTTCTAAGGGCAAGAGCACAGGAGGCAGGAAGTACCTGCTTCCTGTGCTCTCTGGCTGTCACACGATTGCCTCTTCACAGAGGCAATCAGTGACTGCCAGGCACACTGACAGGCAGTGGGGATGCTCTCCTGAACATCCCCACTGACTGGTCAGATCAATATTAACTCTATATTGATCTGACCAGTTATGATCTGCCTCCCTCTCCTCACATTTTTTTTAGTGAGGGAGAGAGACAGATCAAAGTAAGTAAAAGTAAAAAAAAACAATAAACACACAACACACAAATAATAAAACAATAAAAAAAAATGTATTAAAGCAATTCCCTGCGTTTAACCCCTTCCCTGCCACTGATCTTGCATAAGCAGTGATCGTGCACATCAGCGCATTTATTTTTGCTGTTTGTGCATTTTTTAGGGGTTAATTTTTTTTGTACTGTAATTTATTACATTACTAAAAAGGCTCTTCTAAGAGTTATTAACCCCTTATTTGCCGTCGATCACTGCTTACGCAATGATATTGACGCCAAAGCAATTTTTATCTGTCTGCATATTTTTATTTTATTTATTTTTTTTACACATACCCACTAGGGGATTACATGTAAAGTAAAAATATTTGAGATTTTTTTTTTTAAGCTGCCTGAGCGCATAGCGATCAGTAACAGCGAATTAGTGTAAAAGGCGGTTTGGTGATTTCTCAATTAAGCTCACCATTCGCCCTGGTCAGATCAAAATTAATCGGATCAATATTCACAAATATTGATCTGCCTCCCTCTCCTCACTTACATTTTTGTGACGGAAAGAGACAGATCAGTATTAGTGATATAAAATAACATTTTATAAAATTGGCAGGTTTTATGAAAGTCTTTCACTGTGTATTAACCCCTTCCCTGCCATTCATCACTGTGTAAGCAGTAATCTTGCACAGCAACAGTATGTTTTGCTGTCTGCACTGTTTTATGGATTAATTTATTTGTACTGTAATGTATTACAGTACTAGATAGGCTCTTCTAAGAGCTATTAACCCCTTCTTTGCTCAAGATCACTGCTTACGCACTGATTCTGAGGCCGCGGACTCAGGGTTCGATTTTGACCCTATTCAGCTTTCTGATACATCATCTAGCGATGTATCTGTGGCTGCTGAGCCCTTGCCACAAGTAGTGATGGGGGTCTACCGATTAAAAAATATATGGTTTGGTGGGGGTAAATTACATTGGCTGGCTTCAAAGATATATCCCATAAAGGACACGGACGCAGGTTGACTACATGTCAAAATTCCAAGTTGGAATTTTGAGATGCGCATCTCACAAATGTTGCCTTCTAGCCAAAAACAAACCAACAAACCTATGCATGGGTGCTATCCCTGTACTCGGGAGATGTTGCTGAACACATATTGGGTTGTTGTTTGGCAGTGACATATACCAGAATCTGTGAATTCATGCCTGAAGTACAATGCATGTGGAAAAAAAACTCCCAAAAAAGTACTACCACAAAGTTTTACAAAGGCTGGTGGTAGAATTAGTACCTATACAGTATTAAAATACCACCATTTGAAATACCTTAGGATGTCTATTTTCCAAAAATATATGGTTTGATGGGGTAAAATTCATTGGACGGCTTCAAAAATGTTCCAAATGGAACATGGGCGCAGGCTGACTACATGTCAAAATTCCAGGTTGGAATTGCGCACCCCCTAAATGTGGAATTTTAGACCCAATACAAACCAACAAACCTATGCATGGGGGGTATCCCTGTACTCAGGAGATGTTGCTGAACACATATTGAGGTGTTGGTTGGCAGTGGCAAACACCAGAATCTGAAAATTCCTGCCTGAACTACAATGTGTGTGGGGAAAAAATGACATCCCAACCCTTTGACATAGGTTGGTGGTAGAATTAGCACTTGGAAAGTGTTAAAATACCACAATTTTAAATACCCTAGGATGTCTAGTTTTCCAAAATATATGGTTTTATGGGGTAAAATACTTTGACAGGCTTCAAAAGTGTCCCAAATGGAACATGGGCGCAGGCTGACTACATGTCAAAATTCCAAGTTGGAAATGCACCCCCCCTAAACGTGGCCTTTTAGCCCCCAAATAATCTAACTAACCTACACATGGGTGGTATCCCTGTACTCAGGAGATGTTGCTGAACACATATTAAGGTGTTGTTTGGCACTGACACATAATAGGATCTGTGAATTCATGCCCGATGTACAATGAATGTGAAAAACAAATTACTATCCATAACATTGACATAGACTGGTGGTAGAATTAGTGCATGAAAAGTGTTAAAATACTACCATTTGAAATACCCTAGGGTGTCTAGTTTTCAAAAATATATGGTTTTGTGGGGTAGAATACACTTTTTGGCTTCAAAAATGTCCCAAATGGGACATGGGCGAAGATTTTCTACACCTCAGAATTCCAAGTTGGAAAACCAAAAAGCGCACCTCTCAAATGTGGCCTTTTAACCCCCAAATAACCTAACCAACCTATACATGGGGGGTATCCCTGTACTCAGGAGATGTTGCTGAACACATATTGAGGTGTTGTTTGGCACTCACATATAACAGGATCAGTGAATTCATGCCCAAAGTACAATGTATGTGAAAAAAAATTACTACCCAAAACATTGACATAGGCTGGTAGTATAATTAGTGCATGGAAAGTGTTAAAATACTACCATTTGAAATACCCTAGGGTGTCTAGTTTAAGAAAATATATGGTTTTGTGGGGTAGAATACACTTTCTGGCTTCAAAAATGTCCCAAATGGGACATGGGCACAAGTTTTCTGCATGTCAGAATTCCAAGTTGGAAAACCAAAATGCACACCCCCTAAATGTGGCCTTTTAGCCCCAAAACAAACCAACAAACCTATGCATGGGTGGTATCCCTGTACTCAGAAGATGTTGCTGAACACATATTGAGATGTTATTTGGAAATACCCCTTCACATTTTAAGGTAATGTTTACCTAAATTGCAATATATGTGAAAAATTAAAAAAAAAGATTTTTTGCTGCAAACTTTGGCATAGATTGGTGGTAAAATGGCTACATGAAATGTGTCAAAATACCCCAAGTTAAATGCCCTGAGTTGTCTAGTTTTCAAAAATATGTACATGTTGGGGGTCATTCATGGATTTAGTACAGAAATCAGTGTTACAATGTCACTATCGCTAATTTTGAAAGAAAGGATTTTAAAATAGCTTTGCACCACTTATAGTTCTGGCCCTGTAACATGAATAAAAAAGCACAAAAACATAAAAACATGGGCTGTTTCTGAACTCAGGACATATATTAGAAACTTTTTAGCAGTGTTTTTTTGTTGTCTCTTGTACATGAGTATACAATTTTTCAAATAAAGGTCATAAAAAAAATTATTTTTTCAATTTTTTTGCCATATTTTATTATTTTTTTTTTACATCAAATTATATGCTATTATCAAAATAATGGTATCAAAAGAAAGCCCTTCTTATAACGATAAAAACGATATATAGTTTGTGCGGGTACACTAAATGAGACAGAAATAAATTACAGCAAAACACAAACACCTCAGAAATGTTAAAACAGCCCATGTCACCAAGCGTCGGACAAGCCAAAAAAGTCATGTCACTAAGGGGTTAATAGTTAAGTGATCTGTTACATATTCTGCTTATCAAAGAGAAGGAGAAAAAAAAAAACCCACAAACACGAACCCTGTGTTACTTGTGATCTGAAAGGATTAGTGGGTCCAATTAGTGATAATAGTGACTAAGTATCGAAAATTCTCTCTTCCTCTCTACCATTCATCCTGACCCTATCTCAAAAACTCGAAATAATTTATTAATAAATCGTTATAAAATCTGCTTATTAGTGATCTAAAGAACTTAGTTATTCTGTATTATAATTAGGTGATATGTTTATAATCTGCTTAACAAAGCAGAAAAAAAAACAAAAAATCCAAACCCTGTGTTCCTTGTGATCTGAAAGGATTAGTGGCTCCAATTAGTGACATTAGTAACTAAGTATCGAAAATTCTCTCTTCCTCTCTACCCTATATCCTGACCCTATTTCAGAAAAACTGTAGATAATTTGTTAATATACGTTATAAAATCTGCTTATTAGTGATCTAAAAAGCCTAGTGCTTCCATATTATAATTAGGTGATCTGTTTATAATCTGCTTATTAAAGCAGAGAAACCAAAAAAAAAATAAAAAAAAAATTTCTGTGGTCTAAAAAGCTTCATGGTTACATTTAATAGTTAGGAGAGGAAAAAAAAACAGTCAAGCAGCCTGTTAACCCGTGTGCGAATCTAACCAATCTTTAGCCTTAATGGCCGAGTCGATCACAAATGGGGAGTCTCGATACTTCAAATGTAGTTTAGTAGGAAAACCCCATGTGTAAGGGATCTCTCTTTCCCTCAAAACTTCTGTAAAGAACCTTAATGCCTGTCTTTTTTGGATGGTGTATCCTGATAAATCCTGAAAGAATTTAAGGCCCTCATATGGTCTGTCCAGTGTTTGCGCATATCTAATAGTTGTCATGAGCTTTTGACGAAAATTAAATGTCACAAATCTCACAATAACATCCCTTGGTAAATCCTCCCTTACATTCTTTGGTTTAAATGTTCTATGTACTCTTTCATTTATTTCAGAGGATTGGTTGACCAATAAACCTAGGGAATGAAAGAATTCCATTAGATATTCCTTTAGCTTTAAGTGTAACACTGACTCGGAAATCCCACGAATACGCAGGTTTTTCCTTCTTTCTCTGTTCTCAGAATCCGCTATTTTCTCCTCCAGAGTGTGTAGTTTTGCTTCAAGATTCTGCATACTGGATTTTGACTCAGCTAGATCAAATTATAACGCCTTCACTCTTTGTGTATTTTGAGTTATCTACTCTCTTAAACCCCTTAACTCAGCACCCAGATCCTGGAATTGCTGTTTTAATTCCCCTTTAAATTGTTTCAGTTGGTTGTTTAGACACAACTGTAGATGGGAATTAGTAACGTACTGGTCTGGACCTGGTGACAGACTATCCCTTGGGCCTGCGGTCTGGTCCAGATCTGTATCGTTAAGGGCTGACATTTCATTGTTAGCGGGGGTGTCGGATTTATTTAGGAATTGCGGGGAGACTAAAGGAGACAGTTTCTTTTCCCTTTACTCCTCTGTAGTTTTTTTCCTGTCCCTTTTTTCCTTATCTTTCTGGTCTGTGGTTTTTTTACTGGCCATTTTGGGTACTACCCTCTGTATGCTCTATGTAGAGGTAAAAGAGTGGGGGCAGGTTGGTGCCTTAATATCTAAACCTTAAAAGGCTATGACTCCCCTTAGTTCAGAGTCCAAATGAGTTGGCTGGGTGCTATGAGTTGGAAAAGAGGTATAGGTAAGAGGGAGAGGAGGAAAAGAAAAAACACCAGTAATGCCTACCAAGCTTTCCTGATCCCTCTATGGAGGTCGTAATCACTCACCGCATGTTTTACCCTCAGGCCAGCATCAAGCGATTCGCCCCCTTCTCTACTTCCCACCTGATTCCTTGTGAGTTTATCTTCCTCCGTCGTTCATCCGGGGGAATGTGCTTTCGCGCTGACTCTCTCCTGGCCGACCTCCGTGATCCCACTATCACTTCCCTCCTTCACAAACGTTGCCTCCGTTTCTCTGTCTCGGCTCGCCTCCTCCTAGTGCTTCACTCGGAGCCTGCCCACACACCTCCCAGACGCTACGCCCTCCTCAGCGTCCTACATCATCAATGACGCGCGGCCACTAGCCCAAAATGCATAATTTTACACCTGTCTACATTGAATCTCATTTGCCATCTATCAGCCAAATTACCCAATTTGCCCTATGGCCGTTGGGAGATAATTAGTAAGCAAATTAACCCCTTAACGCATGTGGACGTATATATACGTCCTGAAAAGCATGGTCCTTGAGGACCATGAGGACGTATATATACGTTTACATGTAGTGTTGCACTCCTTAGCACAGCACTACATGTCTGTAGCTATTCCCAGAGGCTGCTTCGGATCCGAAGCAGCCTCTGAGAGTGCCTTCAGCCCCCCTCCCTCGCCCCCCGCGCACATACGGTCACCGTGAATGTGATCGTATGCGCGTTACACACATAGGCAGTGAAAGCTGATCACTGCCTATGTGTGTTAAAGTGTTGCAATGATGCCTCGATACAGGCATCATGCAACACCTTCTGTGCCCCCCTGGGCACCGCGATCACCCGGTGATCTCGGGTGTGTGCTGTATCGGAGGAGCATGCTCCTCCAATACAGCGTGCCCAGAGGAGAGCGACGGAAGAGAGAAAAAAAAATACTCTTCCGTCGCTCTGAAACCGCTACTTGACTGCCCCTACAGGCAGTTAAGTATATAACAGTTAAAAATAGAAAATGAATTAAATAAATAAATTAAATAAATAAATAAATGGAAAAAGCTAACCCTTGATCTACTGAACCTAGATCTAGGGTTAGGGTCATAAATAGGGACATAATTAGAGTTAAAGGGGGGTTCGGATGGTTACAAGGGTTAGATTAAGGGGTGGGGGTTGATTTAGGGTTAGGGTAAATTTAGAGTTGGGTAAATTTAGGGTTTGGGTTAAAAAATCACTGTAGAAGAAAATGGTTAGAAAACCAAAAAAACACTAATATTGTTTATTGCCCTATTACGTGAAATAAAACATAGACAAACAAGGACACATTGATATTACTAAACTCAGGACAAATAGTAGAAATATATAGATGGGGTCTTTTTTACCATTTGTAATTGTGTAAAAAAAAAATCAGGTCAAAGTTAGAAAAAGTGTTTTTTATGGTATACTTTCATCATATTTTATATTTTTTTATAGTAAATTATATCATATGATGAAAATAATAGTATCAAATGAAAGCCATATCCGTCCTTTAAAAAATGATATATAATTTGTGTGGGTGTACTGAACACAAAGAAAGAAATTCCAGTTCAGTAAACATTTGACAAAAATAATGGAATTCTGGTCTTCAAGGCACATCAAATGCAGCATAGAACTCGGTCACTTAGGGGTTAAAAAGAAGAGGACCCAGGACACTGAGGTTCTCCACATTTCACATCTGTTCAATTTGAGAACTTCAATAGACAAGACAAAACAGCAAGGGAGCGCAAATCAGTAAGAAGAAAAAACTAAAACAACAATACATAAAGTGCGCTAATTGGTGTGCTGAAGTAATAAAAAAAAATATATAAGACACCTTTTAGGTGAATGTAAAGTGGTCAGAGTGAAGTTAAAAAGGGGAGTTTAGCAGCACTCCCCCGGTAATATGCACTCACAGACTCTGCGCGCCCTGGACAGATCTGCTTTCTTTTACCTACCCCATTTTATCATCTAAAGACTGCTGGATTTTATTGATTTTACTACTACAAGGACTTCTTGATTTGCAGGACTGTGAGGCGCCCACTGAGTCAAGCATCATAAAGATCCTTTATGTAAGCAGCTACTGTTCTTTATTAAAATTGCATTTTACTTTGTAATAACTCCTGTCTGTGGATATTTTCCCTTCTATGCCTGAGTCTTGGTAGGAGGAGGAGTTCAGAACATAGGAGACTTATGTACATGCCAACATATTCTGTCAGTCTGTGAGTGCATATTACCGGGGGATTGCTGCTAAACTCCCCTTTTTAACTTCACTCTGACCACTTTACATTCACCTAAAAGGTGTCTTATATATTTTTTTATTTTTATTACTTCAGCACACCAATTACGCAGTTTATGTATTGTTGTTTTAGCTATGTATTCTCTGTGTGTTATTTAGGGACACCCTGGTTTAGTGCTGCTTGGTTTGACACTTAAGCGCTAATATCCCTGTTTTTTTCAAGAAGAAAAAACTGACTGATGGAAGTTCATGTTAATTGGTGCCAGGATTCACCTGGAGCTGGGAGTAATGCCACCTAGAAGAAGAAGTAGTTTAGATTGGTTAAGTATCTGAATTTTTTTTATTAGTGTCATAGTATTTATAGTGTATTTTATGTTTGTATTAGCACAGCACTTTTCATTTGCCCCTGAGGAGGTCCTACACATAAGACCTACAAACGAAATGCATTCCCGGACTTGGTTTCAACCTGAGAGTCAGACTTCGGATGTTTTTCATCTAAACATCCGATGGGACACCTTCATTAGATTATTGGTTCCGTGGCTATTTACATCTATTAGAGGAGGACTTGAGGATATTATTGAGCGGCTCCAATGTATCCCCATTGCCAGCACACTCCATCTGAAGGGTGTGTGAGACCACAAACCTTGGGGCTGATTATATGATCTGTTTTGTATTTGTATGCATTTTTTAGAAAATGTAACTAATTTCTGAATGTATTTAACTATAAATATATAATTTTTACTTTCTTAAACTCATTTTTTTCCTTGCATTGATATGGAGTTCTATCACTGCAATGGTTAAATACTTTGTTTTCCCTTTCTCCACGATATGTTGAATTAAACAACACATGTTTTTTCATGTCCATTGCTCATACATATATAATCAGTTAATCTATTTAAAACCTTAAACTCTAAAATAATGCAAAATGATGATACATTACTCCCACCTAAATTTATAAAACAACCTTCCAACTGTGTGAAAAAGTCTACAACCTACAGAATACACCCACAGACAATATGTGACCAACCACGTAGACATCTTAAGTATCAGAGAGAATTATTAGGATTGTTATTTTTAATAATGGTCAGGTTTGTAAAATTATGTAACAAAAATAATCATACTGTCCTTTTCTTGTTTAATATATTTTTATTATAGAAGTTGGATACAAACCAAGGAAAGAAGATACATTTAATTGATATGTTAATAGTTCACAGATATCATATGGGATACATCAATATAAAGTTTCCATCAATATATATTATTTAACATAAATATGCTGATATGTATATGTTATATAATTATAACATATACACAGAGGCGTCGCTAGGGGTGGGCTAAGGGGGCTGAAGCCCCGAATGTAATGAGCAAAGCCCGAGTCTTTGCAGCTCCGTTATAGCTTGACCCCCTGACATCACACAGACAGTGTGTGAAAGCCCTACACTGATAGGGGGCTGAGTGATGTGTCAGCCAATCAGTGCAGGGCTTTTAAACAGCATAATTACTGTGTGTGAAAGCCCTGCACTGATTGGCTGACACATCACTGAGCATCCTATCAGTGCAGGGCTTTTACACAGCATCATCACAGGGATGTGAAGGAAGCTCCACGTGGGACAATGAAGCAGCTCTTAAGGAATCCTTGCAGGCTGTCACCTTGTGGGAGATGCAGAGCAGGTCTGTTCCCACTCAGGTAAGCTCTGGGTATGGTGGAGAGAGGGGAGGGTTGGGGTATATATATATATATATATATATATATATATACACATATGTAACATAAATCATTCCTATGCTGTTTGGCAGTCCTGTAATAAGGAACCTCAAACCAACAATATATAGCTTAAATACACAAAGGTGGATGTAAATAATTGATTTATGATATATATATATATATATATATATATATATATATATATATATAAAATCATAAATCATTCCTATCCTGTTTAGCAGTCCTGTAATAAATAACGTCACACATGTGTGTTATGTGTATGTGTGACATGTTTTATTACAGTACTGCCAAACAGCATAGGAAGGATTTATGTTTATATCAGGGCTTGACAAATTTTATTTAGTTTTAGGAGCCAGCAAAAAAATGTAGGAGCCAGACAATGGCAGATCAGAAAAGCATACATACACAGAGACATTCACATGCACACACCTTACAGACATCCAGTCAGTCACATACACACACACACCAGTCAGCAAGTTTTTTTTTTTAAATAAAAAAATAATTCCTTAATGTGTCCCACACGTCACATGCACAGCCAGTTACATACATATTCACAACAACACATACAAAGCCAGTTACATGCATACACACACAACACATACACAGTCAGTTACATACATACACAACACATACACAGCCAGTTACATACATACACACACAACACATACACAGCCAGTTACATACACACACATACACACACAACACACAGACAGTTACAAAGATACACACACAACACATACACAGCCAGTTACATACATACACAACACATACACAGCCAGTTACATACATACACAACACATACACAGCCAGTTACATGCATACACACACAACACATACACAGCCATTTACATACATACACAACACATACACAGCCAGTTACATACATACACAACACATACACAGCCAGTTACATACATACACACACAACACATACACAGCCAGTTACATACACACACATACACACACAACACACACACAGACACACACACAGACAGTTACAAAGATACACACACAACACATACACAGTCAGTTACATACATATACACACACACACACACACACACACACAGCCAGTTACATGCATACACACACAACACACTCACACTGACATACACACACTCTCGCTCACACTGACATACACACACTCTCGCTCACACTGACATACACACACTCTCGCTCACACTGACATACACACACTCTCGCTCACACTGACATACACACACTGTCGCTCACTCTGACATGCACACACTCTCGCTCACTCTGACATGCACACACTCTCGCTCACTCTGACATGAACACACTCTCGCTCACACTGACATACACACACTCTCGCTCACACTGACGTACACACACTCGCTCACACTGACGTACACACACTCTTGCTCACACTGACATACACACACTGTCGCTCACACTGACATACACACACTCTCGCTCACACTGACATGCACACACTCTCGCTCACACTGACATGCACACACTCTCGCTCACACTGACATGCACACACTCTCACTCACACTGACATGCACACACTCTCACTCACACTGACATGCACACACTCTCACTCACACTGACATGCACACACTCTCACTCACACTGCACTGACATGCACACACACTGGAGAAGGTGACTAAACCTGCTTTATGAGTGAGGTAACTCCGTATGTTAAGTGTGATTGGTACTATGGGGTGTGTGAGATCTTCAAAGATCTATTGTTTTCGATTGACCCATGGTACATTTAGTGCCCTTTGCTCTAATGAGATCCTGGCTTTGTGTGTTGGGATAGTCCATTCTACAATTATAGCTAGGGCAGTGGCCCTATAGTAGGTCTCAATGTCTGGGAGTCCTAGTCCAGCACGTTCTTTGCGTCTGATCAGATATTTATAACTTAATATCGAGTGTTTATTTTTCCATATAAGTTTAATTTTCAGATGTTTGATGTCTCTGAAAAATGTTTGTTGTAGAGACATGAACAACGAGGGTTTGATTGACATAAAGTATTCACAGTATGAGTTTTTTGTCACTGCCATTCTACCGAACCATGATATGTTTTTGCTAGTCCATCACCTGTATGAATTATCCTAAAATAATTTAATTTAAATAGTTGTGTAATATCAGCTGTAAGAGTAATCCCCAGGTATCTAATTAGATTACATAAACATTTATTTATATAGCGCCAACAATTTACATAGCGCTAGGTACAGAGCATAGAAGGGAACTACAGATTAAGTTAGACAAACTAGAACAAACTGGTACATGAGGTAGAGAACCCTGCTCATAAGCTTACAATCTAGAGGGAATGGGGTACATGAGACACATAAGTGATTGAAGAGGTCAGAGGGATCGAAGTTGTGGTAACAGTAGTGTGGATGGGTGGCACTATGTGGGATAGGCCAAAGATGAATTGTGTGTGTTCCAGCTAGGTGGGATCAGCTAGAGGTAAAGTGACCAGTATTCTAGTAGGTTGGGTGGTAAGCTTCTTTAAAGAGATGAGTTTTGAGTGACGTTTTAAAGTTTGAAAAGTAGGGAGAGAGCTGAATGCTCTGCAGAAGGGAGTTCCAGAGAGAGGGGCAGCTTGGGCGAAATCTTGGAGACGGGAGTGAGAAGTGTTGAAGAGGTTGGAGAGGTTTAGTCCCATTGAGAAGCACAAAGGTAGTGCAGGGAGGTATCGGTTATGTAATAATATTAGGTATGGAAATTTGTGGCTGTGGGATCACTAGCAACAAGTCGTCGGCATATTCAGCTGCCTTATGGTGAAAAGGGCCTATCTCCATGCCATGTATTTTGTGGTATCTTCTTCATGTGTTTAATACGGTTTCTTATGTCAGGGTGAATAGCAAAGGCAATAATGGGCACAACTTCTGAGTATCATTCGACAGGGTGACCAGTCCTAATAGTGAGCCATTGACTTATATGTGAGCTGAAGGTGTGTGCCATAAAGTGGCTATCGAGCTGAGTACTGATTTACCAAACCCAATGTGTTTTAGAATTGCTTTCAGAAAAGACAATTACATTTTCTTGGCATCAGCTGACAGTAGCAAGGCAGGGATTATTTTTGTATTGTTCCTGACCTCATGTCTTGGCACAAATCCCACGTGATCACTGTGAATGAAGCAAAACGGGTGTGTTTTTAGTCTGAGGCTCGGTTGGATGTCAACATTTAAAAGTTCTATTTTAAGTGTTCTGGATCTTTCCCAGGTTTCAGTATTACTGTAATAGAATACTCTTATGCTTGTGGTGGGAGTATGTCCCCGGAGGTGGGAAAGTTACAAGTTTTCAGTAAATAATAAGTGATTGTCAAGCTGTCTGAGCTGGGACTTTTCCCGGTAGGTGAGGTTTACTGACCTTCTCCAGGTCCTCTGTGGTAACACAAATGTTTTGGGAGTCTACAAATTCCTTTGTAAGTTTTATTTTCATGTGTTTGTATTTTATGTGTATTTAAGTCTGGTGTGCGAGTTTAGTGGCTGGGTAATATGTTATATAAATCTGAGTAATAACTCCTACACTGTTGTTTTGGTGCATGTTAGGAGAGACTGAGCATTTGCTGGTGTGGGGGAAGGTGAGACAACACATGTGGAAGGAGCAGGAATCAGCATGGACAGAGTGCTCTGAAACTATTTCTAGTTAAAAGTAAAGCTGTCATCTTGGGCTTAGTTTAAGTTCTAGTGCTAGGGTTAAGAAGCTATGGTTTAATGCCTACTATTTCAACTAGAAAGTAACTGCTGAAGAACCTCTTTCAAAAGCATCCTTATCAACCTGGAATTAAGAGCAATTTTGGACATAGCCATGTGCTTTGCTGAACCTCTCTGAAGTTAAGTACACATGTTATCTAATTAATACAATGCTATATAGAATATAAAAGTTATGTTTGTAACTTTGTATGTGATATCATTTTAGATATATTGTTTTTACTGCCAGAGGTATAAATAAAGATTATATATATATCACAACGGTTCTCATCTTTACATATTTTATCTGTATTCTTGAATCAAAGAAACATATTGTCAGTCTTGTTTGTCTAAATAAATATGTATCAATTATTTTGTTAATAATTATTTGGCATATATCAAGAAGGGTGTCAGTAACTGAATTGAACACACCAGAATCCCAGCACACATAGCCATTTGGATTATTGCAAAAAGGGTGCCAGTAACTGAACTGAACACACCAGAATCCCAGCACACATAGCCATTTGGATTCTTGCAAGAAGGGTGTTTAATCCCTACCCCATAACCCACTCACCCCCAGGTCAATTTTCTTTTATAAACCTTACCTAACCCCTCAAAATCTTCTCACCTGTGTGCAGATTATTTACCTCCATCTATTAGCAGCAGGTGTTGGAAATTAGCAGCTACCTGATTAGTCTACCTTGTAACTAATCTGATTTAATATAGTCTGGTAGGGCCAAATCAAACAATCAACTCTCAAATATTACAATTCAAACATGTAAAATAAACTCAACTGCAGCTTTAAATTTTTCATCCTAGATGAGATACTAGTTTAAGCTTCCAATCTATGTTTTTTTCTTTTGTCTAACCTGCCTTACTGACAGTATGAACAGCCAAACAAAATGTATTATTATGTTTTCTTCATGCAGTGATAATGTAATAATGTAGTGATCCACCATGGACTGCTTTGTAAATGTGCACTTCCTAGTGAGTGCTGGTGGAGAGTATTAAACAACACTCCACCCTCTCCATATATTCAACATAGGTTGTCAATGAAAGCTCAAGGGAAGCAGCTCTGAAAATTCTTCTTGCCCTGGCAAATGACATTGAAACCAACCCTGGCCCCTGTCCAAGTACAAACATCAACTTCTTTTTCAAGAAGGACTCTTCTGTGTCCATTGCAATATATGCAGCCTTCTACCCAAAATTGATGAAGTAAGAGCATGGTGTCAATTGACCTATTCGGATGAATGGGGACTCTATTTCGGTTTATAGAATAGCAATAGCATTACATGTATTCTATGAACCAAACGTCTATAAAACGAATGTCTTTCGGTTTATAGACATTCGGTTTATGGAATACATGTAATGCTATTGCTATTCTATAAACCAAAATAGAGTCCCCATTCATACGAATAGGTCAATTGACACCATGCTCTTACATCCATTCCATAAACCGAAAGTCGTTCATTATGTCGGTTTATGGAATGTATGTAATGCTATTGGTATTCTATAAACCGACTCTATTTCGGTTTATAGAATGCCAATAGCATGAATGGACTAATGATATTTGTTTATTAACCATTCGTTCATTCGGCTTTCGTTAGTTTAGCATTTTCGTTATTCGTTTTTCGGACGAATGGACGAAAATGCTATTTTCGGACGAAATTGCATTCGTCCGAAAACGAATGCACATGTCTATCAGATCCTACACCAACCCTTCACTAGCAATCCCTCACTTCAAAAAGGAAGCGGGCCGAGGTGCGTTCTCTTTCAGAGCTCCTCATATGTGGAATATCCTTCCTGTTTCTGCCAAATCATCATCTAGTCTAAAATCCCTGAAAATAAGTGTCTCCCAAATCCTCAAAACAGATTGTACCTGTTATTAGTTTACAAACTAGCCATTTACTGCCTGTATGTTCTCCTTTCAACTTGTTTAATATATGTATGTATGTATTTTTAATCTACAGATAAATGTGTAACTGTGAAATTCCATTCTGGACTGGGTCCCCAGGACATACTTGAAAACGAGAGAAATTGCAATGTATTCTTCCTGGTAAAACACTTTCTGAATAAATAAATAAAAATGTTTTAGCATACAGCAGGCCACGACTGTAACAGGCAGTTTGGATCTGTTTATACAAAGGTAAAAATTATGAAAGCAGCAATCCTTTCAGGGGTACCGGAGGACGTAAGGTTATTTAATTAAAAAAACATTTTTTTAATTATTTTACTTTGGGGTGGTATATCTATATGCCTTTAATATACCTAAATATGGTCATTAAAAAATTACTAAATGGAAAAAGCCCCGGCCCTGATGGCTTTACAAATATGAATTATAAAATACATAGGGATATCCTCGCACCTGGCGAAGGGAGAGATATTACCATCACAGTTATAAGAGGCGAAAATAACTATAACTCCTAAACCAGGAAAGGATGTCGAGATGTACTCAAGTTATAGACCCATATAACTACTTAATACAGATGTTAAAATATTATCTAAAATACTGAGTGAGAGATTAAAGGGGATTATGAAAGATCTCATACATGAGGATCAAGTGGGTTTCATTGTGAATAGGGAGGCAAGGGACGGCACAACAAGGATAATTCACTTGATGCATAGAGCCAACAAAGGGGGGATCCCTGCCCTGTTACTATCTACTGATCCTGAAAAAGAATTTGACAGGGTGAATTGGTCATTTTTAATAGCTACTGTTGAAAAAATAGGCCTAGGCCCAATGATGTTAAACTGGATAAAATCGCTTTATCATGCTCCAACAGCAAGAGTACGCATAAATGGACAACTATCACAACCGATTTCCCTGTCAAATGGAACGAGGCAGGGATGCCCTGTGGCGGAACCAACCTCGCCACTATGTTCTGGAGAAGCCTGGTTCCTCGCCCTGCTGCCTCTGGACTATGGTCAATGGTAAAAGCTTGTATTTTCCCCTGCAGAAAGGCTTGTTCATGCCTTTTTGCCTGGGTGTTCGGTAGATTGAATCTACCGAACCAACTCACGAATGAACGGACCACCTGGTAAGGAATGTGCCATAACACTATACGTTTTTATTGTTAGTTAGTTATATTCTGTTAGTATACTGGTTATGTGTAGTGTGGAGCGAACCCGGACCGCACTATTCGGGTTCGTACCGGATATTAGGGTGTCCGTGCCACAAACCTGATCCCGGACATTTCACTGTATGTCTGTGATGGAGTTCGAGGTTCGCCTATAAACTGAAAGTCTTTAAACCGAAAGTCATTCGGTTTATAGACTTTCGGTTTATAGAATAGCCAATAGCATTACATGAATTCTATAAGCCGAAAGTCTTTAAACAGAAAGACATTCGGTTTATAGACTTTCGGTTTATAGAATACAATGTAATGCTATTGCTATTCTATAAACCAAAATAGAGTCCCCATTCATACGAATAGGTAAATTGACGTATTCGTATGAATGGGGACTCTATTTCGGTTTATAGAATAGCCAATAGCATTACATGTATTCTATAAACCGAAAGTCTATAAACCGAAAGACATTTGGTTTATAGAATTTCTTATGAATGCGGCTCTCGTTCGGTTTATAGAAAGCCAATAGTATTCCACGTATTCTATAAGACGAAAGTCTATAAACCGAAGGTCGTTCGGTTTATAGACTTTCGGTTTATAGAATACATAGAATTACATGTATTCTATAAACCGAAAGTCTATAAACCGAACGACCTTCGGTTTATAGACTTTCAGCTTATAGAATACGTGTAATACTATTGCCTTTCTGTAAACCGAACGAGAGCCCCATTCATAAGAATTACTTATGAAAGGGGCTCTCGTTCGGTTTATAGAAAGCCAATAGTATTAAACGTATTCTACAAGCCGTTCGGTTTATAGACTTTCGGTTTATAGAATACATGTAATTCTATGTATTCTATAAACCGAAAGTCTATAAACCAAACGACATTCGGTTTATAGACTTTCGGTTTACAGAATACATGTAATGCTATTGCTATTCTATATACCGAAAGTCTATAAACCGAACATCGTTCGGTTTATAGACTTTCGGCTTATGGAATACATGTAATTCTATTGGCTTTCTATGAACTGAAATAGAGTCCCCATTCATATTTCGGTTTATAGAAAGATAATAGTATTCCATAAGCCGAACGTCGGGTCCCCATTGACTTCAATGGGGTTCGGGGTCAAGTTCGAGCACGGACCTGGACTTTTTCAAAAGTTCGCTCGAACTTCTCAAACCCGAACATCCAGGTGTCCGCTCAACTCTAGTTATGTGTAATGTTTATTTCTGTGAGTTAACCACTCTGAAGGTTTATAATGTGACAGTGACTCCAATAGTTTACTCCAACATCCATTGTTCTGTATTAACTGGATTAACTGGTAAACTGATTATGTGTATCCCTGTGTGTATTGTAATTAGGTCTACTCACTCTATGTTAATTCCTATTTGGTTTGCAGTCTGAATGTCTAATGTTTTCCTAGCCCCAGTTAGTTGGAGAACTATGTTTAGTTCCATCCCCCCCACTGTATACTAATGTCTGTGATGTCATGTGTATGTCTTTTTATAAGTCGGTGTGGTTTCACAAATAAATAGGTTGTTCTTCTTGCTGTACCTAACTGCTAGATGTCCTGTCTATTTGGGTACAAAGAGAAAGGGTCCAGGAAAGTCTTGCTGGGTGAATGCTGAGCTTTAATTGATGGCTAAGGAGGTGATTTCACACAACGGACAGAGGGTCTACTACGTTCGGTAGACGGTCCATTACAATTGGTGGCAAGCGACGGGATGGTTCTCACAGCCCAGAAGGACAGCTAACCAATATGTTTGCTCTGATTTTTGAGCCACTCTTGAATGCAATACGACAAAATGCGGACATCCAGGGGCTGGAAACAGAGGAGCAACAGCATAAGGTCTTGGCTTATGCCGATGACCTTTTGTTCTTTGTAACAAGACCCTGCATATCTCTTCCGAACATAGTGAGAGAACTAGATAGGTAAGGGAGAATCTCTTATTATAAAATCAATCTCTCCAAGTCCGAAATACTCAATGTATCAATACAACCGGATTTGATCGGTGGTATAACTCAGTCATTTCCATTTAAAGTAAAATCTACTCTTATAAAATACCTAGGAATATACCTTACTAATGATTTGGACGACCTTTACAATGTTAACTATATACCGTTATTGAAGAATATAAACAAAGATCTGGATAAATGGACAAGTTAAAATATATCATGGTTTTGAAGAATAAATCTGATAAAAATAAACCTAACCCCTAGAATACTGTATCTTATGCAAACACTCCCAATAGCAATTCCGAAAACATTTTTAAGTCAATATAAAAAAAATGACAAGGAACTTTATGTGGAGAGGTAAGATCCCAAGACTCTCCTATAAACAATTAACTAAATCAAAGAATAGAGGAGGGCTGAGACTCCCAGATCTGGAAGTCTATTACCAAGCAATTCATTTATCTAGAATAATTAATTGGAACAACACCAAAAGTAAGAAATTATGGAAAGAATTAGAATAAGACCCATTTAATGTTCCTATAGAAATGGCACCATGGCTAGATAATAAGCAGAAAGCATTGTTAGATAGAAACCATCCAATAGTCTGTGCTACAATAAATACCTGTAGAAAGATACAAGCAAAAAATGATCTAAAAAAAAAAGATCTTCATACTTACTCCACTTACATATAATATGGATTTTAAATCCGGACTTGAAAAAGAGTTTGTTTGATGGATATTTCACTGTACAGACTCTATTCCCACGAATTGTCCACTTTATGTTTAACAGAAAAGGAGAGAGAGTCACCGATCTATCAAAATTAATTTCAAAGGATAAGATATTTAAATTGACTAATTTGCAGATTCTTCACTACGTGATACTCGAAAAATTAGAATATCGTGCAAAAGTTCATTTATTTCAGTAATGCAACGTAAAAGGTGAAACTAATATATTAGATAGACGCATTACATGCAAAGCAAGATAGTTCAAGCTGTGATTTGTCATAAGTGCAATGATTATGACTTGGAGCTCATGAAAACCCCAAATCCACAATCTCAGTAAATTGGAATATTACATGCAATCAATAAAACAAGGAGTGTACATAGAAGAATATCAGACCTCTGAAAAGTATAAGCATCCATATGGATTCAGTACTTGGTTTGGGACCCTTTTGCATCAATTACTGCCTCAATGCGGTGTGGCATGGAAGCTATCAGCCTGTGGCACTGCTGAGGTGTTATGGAAGACCAGAATGCTTCAATATCGGCCTTCAGCTCTTCTGCATTGTTCGGTCTCATGTCTCTCATCTTTCTCTTGGCAATGCCCCATAGATTCTCTATGGGATTCAGGTCAGGCGAGTTTGCCGGCCAATCAAGCACAGTAATCCCACTGTCATTGAACCAGGGTTTGGTGCTTTTGGCAGTGTGGGCTGGTGCCAAGTCCTGCTGGAAAATGAAGTCAGAATCCCCATAAAGCTCATCTGCGGAAGGAAGCATGAAGTGCTCCAAAATCTCCTGGTAGACGCCTGTGTTGACCCTGGACTTAATGAAGCACAGTGGACCAACACCAAGAGATGATATGGCTCCCCAAATCAACACAGACTGTGGAAACTTCACACTGGACTTCAAGGATCTTGCAGTGTGTGCCTCTCCATTCTCCCTCCAGACTCTGGGTCCTTGGTTTCCAAATGAGATGCAAAAGTTGCTCTCATCAGAAAAGAGGACTTTGGACCACTGACCAGCAGACCAGGTCTGTTTTTCTTTAGCCCAGGTAAGACGCTTCTGACGTTGTTTGTTGTTCAGGAGCGGCTTGACAAGAGGAATATGACATCTGAAGCCTAGGATCCGTCTGTGTGTGGTGGCTCTTGATGCACTGACTCCAGCTTCAGTCCCCTCCTTGTGAAAGTCCCCAACACATTTGAATGCATTTTCCTGACAATCCTCTCCAGGCGGCAGTCATCCCTGCTGCTTGTGAACCTTTTTCTTACACACTTTTCCCTTCCACATAACTTTCTATTAATGTGCTTTCATACAGCACTTTAGGAACATCCAACTTTCTTTGCAATTACCTTTTGAGGCTTTCCCTCCTTATGGAGGGTGTCATTGATGGTTTTCTGCACAACTGCCAGGTCAGCAGTCTTGCCCATGTTTGTGATTCCTACTGAACCCGACTAAGAGACCATTTAAAGGCTCAGAAACCCTTTGCAGGTGTTATGGCTTACTTAGCTGATTAGAGTGGGACACTGGGAGCCTAGAATATTCCACCTTTTCACAATATTCTAATTTACTGAGATTGTGGATTTGGGGTTTTCATGAGCTGTAAGCCAAAATCATCGCAATTATGACAAATCACGGCTTGAACTATCTTGCTTTGCAAGTAATGCGTCTATCTCATATATTAGTTTCTCCTTTTACGTTGCATTACTGAAATAAATGAACTTTTGCACGATATTCTAATTTTTTGATTATCACCTATAAATGCTTTAAAACAAAAGGGAGGAGATTTCCAGAAGATGACAAAGATAGAGGAAATGTGCTGGTCAAAAAAAAAATACATTAAATTATTTCTAAAATATATAAAAATATTCATGAAGACAACCAAGAACTTAATCCTTACTTTATTAAAAATGGAAAGAAGACTATAATATAATACTAACTAACTCTGAATGACAAAAAATTACCGACACTGCTCATCTACGTTCAATCTCAACTCGAACTCAGGAGAATGCTTTTAAAATATTAACTAGATCGTATAGAGATCCAGTGACCCTTCATAAAATATCAAATAAAAATACAGATAAATGCTGGAGATGCCTAAATCAAAAGGGAACCTTCTTCCATCTATGGTGGGCATGCCCAGTAATCAGGGATTTATGGAAAAAGATAATAGAAACTATTAAAATATCATCTGACCCAAATTTTTGTGAAACCCCCATGAGTTTCCTAATTCATCATAATAAAGGCCCACTCAAGAAATATAAATAGTCATTGACTATAAGATTAGTAAATGCAGAAAAACTCACAATACCAAAGCTCTGGAAACAGAGGCAGCCCCCGGGATATAAGGATTAAGTTACAGAAGTAGAGACGATCTACACAATGGAGGATCTGAAATGGGCTGGGAGGGGGGATATAGAGGTCCATTACAAAAGATGGACCCACTGGATTAGTTTCAGGGAAGGTCAGGAATTCCAGCGATTTATTTGAGAAACTGGTTGGGGTGGGGGGTAGAGAGGAGAAGGATTGTTTTAGGGATATATTACTTTTTGCACCAGTTTTTTCCTCTTTCTTTTGGTTTGGGTTTGGAAGGAGGGAGGGAGGAGATATAAAAGGGAATGTTATTATTATTGATTTTTTCTTAGATATTATGGAAATGTATGTCATGTGTTTTATATATCTGAATTATGGGAGTTAAATGAAGAGATATTAAACAAAATAATAATAATATACCTAAATATAGAATGCACCTGTAATCATGGCTGACTATATTCCTTACCTATTTGTGTTCTGTGTTAATTTGTATACTGGTAATTTAATATTTTGTAATTGTTATATTATATTGTACTCAAGTGTAACACTGCAAAGTTTGTGGATGCAGGATATACTTGAAAATGAGATAACTCTTAATGTATCCTTCCAAATAACATACTTTATAGTTAAATAAATCTAGAATGTTTTTGAGAGAACATTGTTAGAAGCTTTCTGTCTAAGACAGCTCCTCAAGAACTATTTGGGAGATTTATTTCCTGTGAGATTCACCAGCATGCTCTTGTGATTTTATCCATGTGCCTCTTTCCTGTTAGCTCATGTTAATAAGAATTATGTGAATGTTAAGTGAAGGTTGATGGAAGTATACATCACTTTTCTGAAGATAATGTATTTCACAAATCTCCATCACTTAGCAAAGGTAATTTTCTGGAATCACAATAACTCTTAAGAAGCTCAGTGCTTCTTTTTTTTTTACACACTGCCTTTCCGTGGCCTTTATTATCTCTAATTCATCTGTAATAATAACAATGTTCATTAATGATTAGCATGTGTCAAAGATGTATGGTCCACGCTCTAAAATATTTGGTTGGTAAAAAGAAGGAAAATCATAAGAAGTTATGAGTTTTAGTATCATAAAAAGTTAAAACCATTGTGTAATAGACACTGGTTTAATGTTTAGATTTGTATTTAATAATGCATGTTGTACCTCCCCTCCCCCTGCCTGGAAAAAAGAGAGAACGGAACAGAAAGCAGAATACATAGTACAGGGCTAAAGCAAAGGACAAGACTACAAAAAGGAAGCACGTAAGCAAACAAAAGGACTGAGGATCAAAAGAAAACATACCTTAGACTAGACAGACTTGGAAATGAAACACACAGAACAAACTGGTGGGACACAAATAAATAAGAGCACAGAAAACAAGGGAAAGTTGAACTGGAGCAAAGAGCAAAACCAAGCAAGAAGGAAAAAACGGAAAGACCAAATACAAATAAGCCGGAATATGCCTTCCACAGAGGTAGCATGACACAATGTTTCTATGCAAGTAAACAGTAACAAGCTATTCTTCAAAATTACTGTAAATAAAGAAAAATGAAAGTGCTATAAAATGCCCATATTTTTGAAAATGTGTCCCACTTCAGAAACAACTTGGATGCACCTGTCCTAGAGGGCATCTACAGATCCCAGTTTGGTCTGTGACACAGCTTACATGCTACAGACACAAGATAGTGACTCAGGTAGCTCTGAGTTTCCATGGCTGTGCATGGCTTTGCACATCTGTCTTGGTCTATGATTAAATGCTGTATTATAAATGGGGCATTTGCTCCCAGAGATCCATGTATAAAGTGGATATAGTGGCAAAAAATGTTATCATTGTTAACCTTATTTGCACATGACAACCCAGAATCCCTAGCAGAGATGGTAGCATTGAATGATTAGGATTTCTGTCTGAAAAGCAAGTATTTGGGATTTTCTGGTGTGCGTAGATTTGTGCTGTCTAATGACCCTACTAACCCCATAAAATACAGCATGAAAGGGTCATTTTGACATGGAACAGAGGTAGACTGTTCCCCTCTTTTCAGTAAGTGCCCCTCTGTTCAGTAAGTTGATGAATATACTTTAACACCCACATTGCATAAGGTAAACATATTCCAAGTTGGAAAAAAAGTCAACATTTTTACACACAAGCAATGTATTACTATTAGTTTGCAGGTACAATTTCCCTTTTTTAAACATTAAGATCCATTATGTTAAATAATACAATCTCAGCAAGAGTGGTTATCCTTGCTTATGTTTTGAACACATATGAAAGTGTTTCTATAAATGTTTCTCAATGTTTATACAAAAACGCTTGAAAATACTATACATTTGAACAACACTAAGAACCTTGAAAAGTTATTTTTACATAATGTACATAGTGTTGGATATGGATATGTATTATTGTGGGGGAATAAGGGATTAATTCTTTCTGTCCATATTTATGTAGATGGTGCAAATGAATCTCGTTTCTCAATAGTTGAAGATGGCTTATTTCAGTGAGACAGCATGCAGATGCAGGCCATATCACTGTGTTACACACTCAGGATCCAAACATACTGTAACTAGAGTTGAGCGAACCCGATCCGCACAGTTGGGGTTCATACCGAACATTACGGTTTTTGGACTCCGGACCCGAACATGGACATTTCACTGTATGGTCGGGTTGGAGTTCGGGGTTCGGCGATTTAATGGTGCCTTTTGAAAGGCTGCAGGGCAGCCAGTCAACAAGCGTTTGACTTGTTTGCCCTTAGAAGCCATCACAGCCATGCCTACTAATGGCATGGCAGTGATTGGCTAGTGCAGGATGTGACCCAGCTTCTATATATAAGCTGGAGTCACCGCACATCACATAATCTGCAAACTACAGTGATTATTCAAACTACAGCGATTATTTTAGTGGGTGCTATACTACATTTTTTTACTCTGCCCTGAGCCCAGTGCCACAGAGAGTGCACTGCACTTGCAACTGCATGTGTGCCAGGCACATGACTTTAATCCTGTTCTGGTAGCTCAGTGGGCAACATCTAGGCATTTTTAAATAATGCAATTTTTTGGGTGCTAAAAAGCACATTTGCATCCTGCACTTCATATCTGAGAGTCAAATAGAACCGTAAAATACTGTGCTTACAGCGCACTTTGAAAAATTCTAATTGTTTTGGGTGTTAAATAGTACATTTGCGTCCTGCACTTCATATCTGAGAGTCAAATAAAACCGTCAAATACTGTGCTTACAGCGCACTTTGAAAAAACTCTAATTGTTTTGGGTGTTAAATAGTACATTTGCTGCCTGCACTTCATATCTGAGAGTCAAATAGAACCATCAAATATTGTGCTTACAGTGCACTTTGAAAAATTCTAATTGATTTGGGTGCTAAATAGTACATTTGCGTCCTGCACGTGATATCTGAGAGTCAAATAGATCCGTCAACTACTGTGCTTACAGCTCACTTTGAAAAATTCAAATTTTGTGGGTGTTAAATATTACATTTGCGTCTTGCGGTACACTTCATATCTGAGAGTCAAATAGAGCCGTCAAATACTGTGCTTACAGCGCACATGGAAAAATTCTAATTGTTTTGGGTGCTTAATAGTACATTTGCGTCCTGCGCTTTATATCTGAGAGTCAAATAGAAACGTCAAACACTGTGCTTACAGCGCACTTTGAAAAATTCTAATTGTTTTAGGTGTTAAATAGTACATTTGCGTATTGCGGTGCACTTCATTTCTGAGTGTCAAATAGAACAGTCAAATACTGTGCTTACAGCGCTCTTTGAAAAATTCGAATTGTTTTGGGTGCTAAATAGGACATTTGCGTCCTGCACTTCATATCTGAGAGTCAAATAGAACCGTCAAATACTGTGCTTATAGCGCACTTTGAAACATTCTAATTGTTTTGGGTGCTAAATAGTACATTTGCAGAAAAGCACTTTATATCTGAGAGTCAAATAGGACCGTCAAATATTGTGCTTACAGCGCACTTTGAAAAATTCTAATTGTTTTGGGTGTTAAATAGTACATTTGCATGTTGCAGTGCACTTCATATCTAAGTGTCAAATAGAATACTGTGCTTACAGCGCTCTTTGAAAAATTCTAATTGTTTTAGGTGCTAAATAGGACATTTCCGTCCTGCACTTCATATCTGAGAGTCAAATAGAACCGTCAAATACTGTGCTTACAGCGCTCTTTGAAAAATTCTAATTGTTTTAGGTGCTAAATAGGACATTTCCGTCCTGCACTTCATATCGGAGAGTCAAATAGAATCGTCAAATACTGTGCTTACAGCTCACTTTGAAAAATTCAAATTGTTTTGGGAGTTAAATAGTACATTTGCGTCTTGCGGTGCACTTCATCTCTGAGAGTCAAATAGAACCGTCAAATACTGTGGTTACAGCGCACTTTGAAAAAGTCTAATTGTTTTGGGTGTTAAATAGTACGTTTGCGTCCTGCACTTCATATCTGAGATTCAAATAGAACCGTCAAATACTGTGCTTACAGCGCACTTTGAAAAATTCTTATTGTTTTGGGTGTTAAATAGTACATTTGCGTCTTGCGGTGCACTTCATGTCTGAGATTCAAATAGAACCGTCAAATCCTGTGCTTACATAGCACTTTGAAAAATTCTAATTGTTTTGTGTGCTAAATAGTACATTTGCATCCTGCACTTCATATCTGAGAGTCAAATAGAACCGTCAAATACTGTGCTTACAGCGCACTTTGAAAAATTCTTATTGTTTTGGGTGTTAAATAGTACATTTGCGTCTTGCGGTGCACTTCATGTCTGAGATTCAAATAGAACCGTTAAATCCTGTGCTTACAGCGCACTTTGAAAAATTCTAATTGTTTTGTGTGCTAAATAGTACATTTGCATCCTGCACTTCATATCTGAGAGTCAAATAGAATCGTCAAATACTGTGCTTACAGCGCACTTTGAAAAATTCTAACTGTTTTGGGTGTTAAATAGTACATTTGCAGCCTGCACTTCATATCTGAGAGTCAAATAGAACCGTCAAATATTGTGCTTACATCGCACTTTGAAAAATTCGAATTGATTTGGGAGCTAAATAGTACATTTGCGTCCTTCACTTCATCTCTGAGAGTCAAATATAACCGTCAAATACTATGTATACAGCGCACTTTAAAAATTTCTAATTGTTTTGGGTGTTAAATAGTACATTTGCGTCTTGCAGTGCACTTCATGTCTGAGAATCAAATAGAACCGTCAAATACTGTGCTTACAGCGCACTTTGAAAAATTCTTATGGTTATGTGTGTTAAATAGTACATTTGCGTCTTGCAGTGCACTTCATGTCTGAGAATCAAATAGAACCGTCAAATACTGTGCTTACAGTGCAGTTTGAAAAATGTAAATTGTTTTGGGTGCTAAATTGTACGTTTGCGTCCAGCACTTCATATCTGAAATTCAAATAGAACCGTCAAATACTGTGCTTACAGCGCACTTTGAAAAATTCTTATGGTTATGTGTGTTAAATAGTACATTTGCGTCTTGCGAGGAATTCATGTCTGAGAGTCAAATAGAACCATCAAATCCTGTGCTTACAGCGCACTTTGAAAAATTCTAATTGTTTTAGGTGCTAAATAGTACATTTGCATCCTGCACTTCATATCTGAGAGTCAAATAGAATCGTCAAATACTGTGCTTACAGCACACTTTGAAAAATTCTAATTGTTTTGGGTTTTAAATAATACATTTGCGTCTTTCGGTACACTTCATATCTGAGTGTCAAATAGAATCGTCAAATACTGTGCATTCAGCGCACTTTGAAAAATTCTAATTGTTTTGGGTGTTAAATAGTACATTTGGGTCTTTCGGTGCACTTCATATCTGAGTGTCAAAAAGAACCATCAAATACTGTGCTCACAGCGCACATTGAAAAATTCTTATTGTTTTGGGTGTTAAATAGTACATTTGTGTCTTGCGGTGCACTTCATGTCTGAGATTCAAATAGAACCGTGAAATCCTGTGCTTACAGCGCACTTTGAAAAATTCTAATTGTTTTGTGTGCTAAATAGTACATTTGCATCCTGCACTTCATATCTGAGAGTCAAATAGAATCGTCAAATACTGTGCTTACAGCGCACTTTGAAAAATTCTAACTGTTTTGGGTGTTAAATAGTACATTTGCAGCCTGTACTTCATATCTGAGAGTCAAATAGAACCGTCAAATATTGTGTTTACATCGCACTTTGAAAAATTCGAATTGATTTGGGAGCTAAATAGTACATTTGCGTCCTTCACTTCATCTCTGAGAGTCAAATATAACCGTCAAATACTATGTATACAGCGCACTTTAAAAATTTCTAATTGTTTTGGGTGTTAAATAGTACATTTGCGTCTTGCGGTGCACTTCATGTCTGAGAATCAAATAGAACCGTCAAATACTGTGCTTACAGTGCAGTTTGAAAAATGTAAATTGTTTTGGGTGCTAAATTGTACGTTTGCGTCCAGCACTTCATATCTGAAATTCAAATAGAACCGTCAAATACTGTGCTTACAGCGCACTTTGAAAAATTCTTATGGTTATGTGTGTTAAATAGTACATTTGCGTCTTGCGAGGAATTCATGTCTGAGAGTCAAATAGAACCATCAAATCCTGTGCTTACAGCGCACTTTGAAAAATTCTAATTGTTTTAGGTGCTAAATAGTACATTTGCATCCTGCACTTCATATCTGAGAGTCAAATAGAATCGTCAAATACTGTGCTTACAGCACACTTTGAAAAATTCTAATTGTTTTGGGTTTTAAATAATACATTTGCGTCTTTCGGTACACTTCATATCTGAGTGTCAAATAGAATCGTCAAATATTGTGCTTTCAGCGCACTTTGAAAAATTCTAATTGTTTTGGGTGTTAAATAGTACATTTGGGTCTTTCGGTGCACTTCATATCTGAGTGTCAAAAAGAACCATCAAATACTGTGCTCACAGCGCACATTGAAAAATTCTTATTGTTTTGGGGGTTAAATAGTACATTTGTGTCTTGCGGTGCATTTCATGTCTGAGATTCAAATAGAACCGTGAAATCCTGTGCTTACAGCGCACTTTGAAAAATTCTAATTGTTTTGTGTGCTAAATAGTACATTTGCATCCTGCACTTCATATCTGAGAGTCAAATAGAATCGTCAAATACTGTGCTTACAGCGCACTTTGAAAAATTCTAACTGTTTTGGGTGTTAAATAGTACATTTGCAGCCTGCACTTCATATCTGAGAGTCAAATAGAACCGTCAAATATTGTGCTTACATCGCACTTTGAAAAATTCGAATTGATTTGGGAGCTAAATAGTACATTTGCGTCCTTCACTTCATCTCTGAGAGTCAAATATAACCGTCAAATACTATGTATACAGCGCACTTTAAAAATTTCTAATTGTTTTGGGTGTTAAATAGTACATTTGCGTCTTGCGGTGCACTTCATGTCTGAGAATCAAATAGAACCGTCAAATACTGTGCTTACAGCGCAGTTTGAAAAATGTAAATTGTTTTGGGAGTTAAATAGTACATTTGCATCTTGCGGTGCACTTCATATCTGAGAGTCAAATAGAACCGTCAAATACTGTGCTTACAGCGCACTTTGAAAAAGTCTAATTGTTTTGGGTGCTAAATTGTACGTTTGCGTCCAGCACTTCATATCTGAAATTCAAATAGAACCGTCAAATACCGTGCTTACAGCGCACTTTGAAAAATTCTTATGGTTATGTGTGTTAAATAGTACATTTGCGTCTTGCGAGGAATTCATGTCTGAGAGTCAAATAGAACCATCAAATCCTGTGCTTACAGCGCACTTTGAAAAATTCTAATTGTTTTAGGTGCTAAATAGTACATTTGCATCCTGCACTTCATATCTGAGAGTCAAATAGAATCGTAAAATACTGTGCTTACAGCACACTTTGAAACATTCTAATTGTTTTGGGTTTTAAATAATACATTTGCGTCTTTCGGTACACTTCATATCTGAGTGTCAAATAGAATCGTCAAATACTGTGCTTACAGCGCACTTTGAAAAATTCAAATTGTTTTGGGTGTTAAATAGTACATTTGAGTATTTCGGTGCACTTCATATCTGAGTGTCAAAAAGAACCGTCAAATACTGTGCTCACAGCGCACTTTGAAAAATTCTTATTGTTTTGGGTGTTAAATAGTACATTTGCGTATTGCTGTGCACTTCATGTCTGAGATTCAAATAGAACCGTCAAATACTGTGCTTACAGCGCACTTTGAAAAATTCTAATTGTTTTGTGTGCTAAATAGTACATTTGCATCCTGCACTTCATATCTGAGAGTCAAATAGAATCGTCAAATACTGTGCTTACAGCACACTTTGAAAAATTCGAATTGTTTTGGTTGCTAAATAGTACATTTGCGTCTTTCGGTGCACTTCATATCTGAGAGTTAAAAAGAACCATCAAATACTGTGCTTACAGCACATTTTTAAAAATTCTAATAGTTTTGGGAGCTAAATAGTACATTTGCGTCCTGCACTTCATATCTGAGAGTCAAATAGAACCATCAAACACTGTGCTTACAGTGAACTTTGAAATATTCAAATTGTTTTGGGTGTTAAATAGTACATTTGGGTCTTTCGGTGCACTTCATATTTGAGTGTAAAAAAGAACCGTCAAATACTGTGCTCACAGCGCACATTAAAAAATTCTTATTGTTTTGGGTGTTAAATAGTACATTTGTGTCTTGCGGTGCACTTCATGTCTGAGCAGGGCCGATCCTAGGGTCACGGGCGCCTGGTTGCAGGTTTTCCTTTGGCGCCCAAGGGTGGGCGTGGCTATATTATGAACTCCTCCCCTTTAGACATTTCTGTTCCAGACATGCCCATTTCAATATTGGGGAGAGAGAAAACTGTATTTTAATGTAAAGGACCAATGTTTATTTTAAATAAAGATATATATTTTGCCATAATACTGTGTAGTGGTTTTATTTATTTCTATGATGCTCAGCCAGCAACATGGGAGACTTTTTGCTTGCTAGCAAAATGAGTTTTAACTACTGTTCCCATGATTCCCAACCAGCCAAAGTCTCTCATTAGTCTGGCTGAGCATCATTGGAAAAGAAGTACATAAGGAGTGATAAATAATATTCCACCAAGTCAGTCAATCACGTGTCTCTCTCTCTCCCCATACCCTCATGTCTGTCTGTCTCTCCCCATACCCTCATGTCTGTCTGTCTCTCCCCGTACCCTCATGTCTATCTCTCCCCATACCCTTGTGTCTGTCTGTCTCTTCCCCATACGCTCATGTCTGTCTCTTTCTCCCCATTCCCTCATGTCTGTCTCTCTCTCCCCGTACCCTCATGTCTGTCTCTCTCTCCCTATTCCCTCATGTCTGTCTCTCTCTCCACTCATGCTCCATGTCTCTGTCTCTCTCTCCATTCATGCTCCATGTCGGTCTGTCTCTCTCCACTCATACCCCATGTCTGTCTCTCTCGCCACTCATACCCCATGTCTGTCTCTCTCGCCACTCATACCCCGTGTCTGTCTCTCTCTCGCCACTCATACCCCATGTCTGTCTCTCTCTCTCTCCACTCATACCCCATGTCTGTCTCTCCCCTCATCCCTTATAACTTTTTCCATCTCTATCTTTCTGTTCTCCATGCTGGCCTCTTGTACACACAGTCATACATAAACACACACAGTCACACAAACACAGTTACACACTTAGTCACCCTCACAGACATACATTTACACAAACACCCTTATACACACTGTCACACACATACATAAATACACACAGTCATACATAAATACACACAGTCACACAAACACAATTACACACTTAGTCACCCTCACAGACATACATTTACACAGACACCCTTATACACACATACATAAATACACACAGTCATACAAAAATACACACAGTCACACAAACACAGCCACCTTTACACACTTAGACATAGGATACACTTGCACACTTGACACTCGTGTACACACACTTACACAGACAGTAACACACACATAGTTATACACATTGACACACACATACACACTTATACACATACACAAACATTTACACAGACAGTAACACACACATAGTTATACACATTGACACACTTATACACATTCACAGACACTTCCACACTTTCTTTCTTTTTTATTTTATATTTTAACACCCCCCAAACCCCTCCAACTGTTATTACCTCCTCCTTCTTGTTAGTCCAAGCACAGAGCAACGGGGGAAAGCTCCGCCCCCGTCGCGTTCTGTGATTGGCTGCAGGGAGGAGGATGTTCTCTATGGTGTCTTGGCAGATACTCTAGAGAACGTCCTCCTCCCGGCAGCAGCCAATCACAGAACGCGACGGGGGCGGAGCTTGCACCCGTCGCGCTGTGCTTGCTTTAACAAGGAGGAGGACGGCAGGGAGAGAGCTCTCTGCTTCAGCGCCTCTCCTCCCGTGCGCCTGGGCGCGGTGCACCCCGTGCACCCGCCCAGGATCGGCCCTGTGTCTGAGATTCAAATAGAACCGTGAAATCCTGTGCTTACAGCGCACTTTGAAAAATTCTAATTGTTTTGTGTGCTAAATAGTACATTTGCATCCTGCACTTCATATCTGAGAGTCAAATAGAATCGTCAAATACTGTGCTTACAGCGCACTTTGAAAAATTCTAATTGTTTTGGGTGTTAAATAGTACATTTGCAGCCTGCACTTCATATCTGAGAGTCAAATAGAACCGTCAAATATTGTGCTTACATCGCACTTTGAAAAATTCGGATTGATTTGGGAGCTAAATAGTACATTTGCGTCCGTCACTTCTTCTCTGAGAGTCAAATATAACCGTCAAATACTGTGTATACAGCGCACTTTAAAAATTTCTAATCGTTTTGGGTGTTAAATAGTACATTTGCGTCTTGAGGTGCACTTCATGTCTGAGAATCAAATAGAACCGTCAAATACTGTGCTTACAGCGCAGTTTGAAAAATTCTAATTGTTTTGGGAGTTAAATAGTACATTTGCATCTTGCGGTGCACTTCATATCTGAGAGTCAAATAGAACCGTCAAATACTGTGCTTACAGCGCACTTTGAAAAAGTCTAATTGTTTTGGGTGCTAAATTGTACGTTTGCGTCCAGCACTTCATATCTGAGAGTCAAATAGAACCGTCAAATACTGTGCTTACAGCGCACTTTGAAAAATTCCAATTGTTTTGGGTGCTAAATAGTACATTTGCGTCCTGCACTTCATATCTAAAATTCAAATAGAACCGTCAAATACCGTGCTTACAGCGCACTTTGAAAAATTCTTATGGTTATGTGTGTTAAATAGTACATTTGCGTCTTGCGAGGACTTCATGTCTGAGAGTCAAATAGAACCGTCAAATCCTGTTCTTACAGCGCACTTTGAAAAATTCTAATTGTTTTAGGTGCTAAATAGTACATTTGCATCCTGCACTTCATATCTGAGAGTCAAATAGAACCGTCAAATACTGTGATTACAGTGAACTTTGAAAAATTTGAATAGTTTTGGGTGCCAAATAGTACATTTGCGTCCTTCACTTCATATCTGAGAGTCAAATTGAACTGTCAAATACTGTGCTTAGAGCGCATTTTGAAAAATTCTAATTGTTTTGGGTGTTAAATAGTACATTTGCGTCTTGAGGTGCACTTCTTATCTGAGAGTCAAATAGAATCGTCAAATACTGTGCTTACAGCCCACTTTGACAAATTCTAATTGTTTTGGGTGTTAAATAGTACATTTGCATACTGCACTTCATATCTGAGAGTCAAATAGAATCGACAAATACTGTGCTTACAGCGCACTTTGAAAAATTCTAATTGTTTTGGGTGTTAAATAGTACATTTGCGTCTTGCGATGCACTTCATATCTGAGAGTCAAATAGAATCGACAAATACTGTGCTTACAGTGCACTTTGAAAAATTCTAATTGTTTTGGGTGTTAAATAGTGCATTTGCATCTTGTAGTGCACTTCATATCTGTGAGTCAAATAGAACCGTCAAATACAGTGATTACAGCGCACTTTTAAAAATTCTAATAGTTTTGGGAGCTAAATAGTACATTTGCGTCCTGCACTTCATATCTGAGAGTCAAATAGAATCAACAAATACTGTGCTTACAGTGAACTTTGAAAAATTCAAATTGTTTTGGGTGTTAAATAGTACATTTGCGTCTTGCGGTGCACTTCATATCTGAGAGTCAAATAGAATCGTCAAATACTGTGATTACAGCGCACTTTGACAAATTATAATTGTTTTGTGTGCTAAATAGTACATTTGCAGCATGCACTTCATATCTGAGAGTCAAATAGAATCGACAAATACTGTGCTTAGAGTGAACTTTGAAAAATTCAAATTGTTTTGGGTGTTAAATAGTACATTTGCGTCTTGCGGTGCACTTCATATCTGAGAGTCAAATAGAATCGTCAAATACTGTGATTACAGCGCACTTTGACAAATTATAATTGTTTTGTGTGCTAAATAGTACATTTGCAGCATGCACTTGATATCTGAGAGTCAAATAGAATCGACAAATACTGTGCTTACAGCGCACTTTGAAAAATTCTAATTGTTTTGGGTGTTAAATAGTACATTTGCGTCTTGCGATGCACTTCATATCTGACAGTCAAATAGAATCGACAAATACTGTGCTTATATTGCACTTTCAAAAATTCTAATTGTTTTGGGTGTTAAATAGTACATTTGCATCTTGTGGTGCACTTCTTATCTGACAGTAAAATAGAACCATCAAATACTGTGCTTAGAGCGCACTTTGAAAATTTCTAATTGTTTTGGTTGTTAAATAGTGCATTTGCATCTTGTAGTGCACTTCATATCTGTGAGTCAAATAGAACCGTCAAATACTGTGATTACAGCGCACTTTTAAAAATTCTAATAGTTTTTGGAGCTAAATAGAACATTTGCAGCCAGCACTTCATATCTGAGAATCAAATAGAATCGACAAATACTGGGCTTACTGTGAACTTTGAAAAATTCAAATTGTTCTGGGTGTGAAATAGTACATTTGCGTCTTGCGGTGCACTTCATATCTGAGGGTCAAATAGAACTGTCAAATATTGTGCTTATAGTGCACTTTGAAAAATTCTGATTGATTTGGGTGCTAAATAGTACATTTGCATCTTGTGGTGCACTTCTTATCTGACAGTAAAATAGAACCATCAAATACTGTGCTTAGAGCGCACTTTGAAAAATTCTAATTGTTTTGGGTGTTAAATAGTGCATTTGCATCTTGTAGTGCACTTCATATCTGTGAGTCAAATAGAACCGTCAAATACTGTGATTACAGCGCACTTTTAAAAATTCTAATTGTTTTGGGAGCTAAATAGTACATTTGCGTCCTGCACTTCATATCTGAGAGTCAAATAGAATCGACAAATACTGTGCTTACAGTGAACTTTGAAAAATTCAAATTGTTTTGGGTGTTAAATAGTACATTTGAGTCTTGCGGTTCACTTCATATCTGACAGTAAAATAGAACTGTCAAATACTGTGCTTACAGCGCATTTTGAAAAATTCTATTTGTTTTGGGTTCTAAATAGTATATTTGCGTGCTGCACTTCATATCTGAGAGTCAAATAGAACCGTCAAATACTGTGCTTACAGCGCACTTTGAAAAATTCTAATTGATTTGGGAGCTAAATAGTACATTTGCGTCCTGCACTTCATATCTGAGAGTCAACAAGAACTGTCAAATACTGTGCTTACAGCGCACTTTGAAAAATTCTAATTGTTTTGATTGTTAAATAGTACATTTGCGTCTTGCGGTTCACTTCATATCTGAGAGTCAAATAGAACCGTCAAATACTGTGCTTACAGCTCACTTTTAACATTTCTAATTGTTTTGTTTGCTAAATAGTACATTTGCAGCCTGCACTTCATATCTGAGAGTCAAATAGATTAGACAAATACTGTGCTTACAGCGCACTTTGAAAAATTCTAATTGTTTTGGGTTCTAAATAGTATATTTGCGTGCTGTACTTCCTATCTGAGAGTCAAATAGAACCATCAAATACTGTGCTTACAGCGCATAGAAACATAGAAACATAGAAACATAGAATGTGTCGGCAGATAAGAACCATTCGGTCCATCTAGTCTGCCCAATTTTTTTTTTTTGAGTACTTTTATTGGTCCCCCTTTCCGGTCTTATAGCTAGGATAGCCTTGTGTCTATCCCACGCATGCTTAAAATCCTTGACTGTCTTTACCTCTACCACTTCTGCTGGCAGGCTATTCCATACATCCACTACCCTCTCAGTAAAGTAATACTTCCTGATATTACTTTTAAATCGTTGCCCCTCTAATTTAAGACTATGTCCTCTAGTTGTGGTAGTTTTTCTTCTTTTAAATATACTCTCTTCCTTTACTGTGTTGATTCCCTTTATGTATTTAAATGTTTCTATCATATCCCCCCTGTTACGTCTTTCCTCCAAGCTATACATGTTAAGATGCTTTAACCTTTCCTGGTAAGTTTTATCCTTCAACCCATGAACCAGTTTAGTAGCCCTTCTCTGAACTCTCTCCAAAGTATCAATATCCTTCTGGAGATACGGTCTCCAGTACTGCGTACAATACTCCAAGTGAGGTCTCACCAGTGCTCTGTACAATGGAATGAGCACTTCCCTCTTCCTACTGCTAATACCTCTCCCTATGCAACCAAGCATTCTGCTAGCATTTCCTGCTGCTCTATTGCATTGCCTACCTACTCACTCAGCCATTGTCTAATCCATTCAACAATATTGAAATCCAAACTCAACGATTTCAGTTTATTGATAAGCCTTCTATGTGCGACAGTGTCAAAAGCCTTACTGAAATCTAGGTAAGCAATGTCTACTGCACCACACTGATCTATTATTTTAGTTACCCAATCAAAAAAATCAATAAGATTAGTTTGGCATGATCTCCCTGAAGTAAACCCATGCTGTCTTTGAAAAATTCTAATTGTTTTGGGTGTTAAATAGTACATTTGCGTCTTGCGGTGCACTTTATATCTGAGAGTCAAATAGAACCGTCAAATACTGTGATTACAGCTCACTTTGAAAAATTCTAATTGTTTTGGGTGCTAAATAGTTTATTTGCATCCTCCACTTCATATTTGAGAGTCAAATAGAATCATCAAATACTGTGTTTACAGCGCACTTTAAAAAATTCGAATTGGTTTGGGTGTTAAATAGTACATTTGAGTCTTGCGGTGCACTTCATATCTGGGAGTCAAATAGAACCGTCAAATACTGTGCTTATAGCGCACTTTGAAAAATTCTAATTGTTTTGGGTGCTAAATAGTACATTTGCAGCCTGCACTTCATATCTGAGAGTAAAATAGAACCGTCAAATACTGTGCTTAGAGCACACTTTGAAAAATGCTAATTGTTTTGGGTGTTAAATAGTACATTTGCGTCTTGCGGTGCACTTCATATCTGAGAGTCAAATAGAACTGTCAAATACTGTGCTTACAGCGCACTTTAAAAAATTCTAATTGTTTTGGGTTCTAAATAGTATATTTGCGTGCTGTACTTCCTATCTGAGAGTCAAATAGAACCGTCAAATACTGTGCTTACAGCGCACTTTGAAAAATTCTAATTGTTTGGGGTTCTAAATAGTATATTTGCGTGCTGTACTTCCTATCTGAGAGTCAAATAAAACCGTCAAATACTGTGCTAACAGCGCACTTTTAACATTTCTAATTGTTTTGTGTGCTAAATAGTACATTTGCAGCATGCACTTCATATCTGAGAGTCAAATAGAATCGACAAATACTGTGCTTACAGCGCACTTTGAAAAATTCTAATTGTTTTGGGTGTTAAATAGTACATTTGCGTCTTGCGGTGCACTTCATATCTGAGAGTCAAGTAGAACTGTCAAATACTGTGCTTACAGCACACTTTGAAAAATTCTAATTGTTTTTGGTGTTAAATAGTACATTTGCGTCTTGCGGTGCACTTCATATCTGAGAGTCAAATAGAACTGTCAAATACTGTGCTTACAGCGCACTTTAATATATTCAAATTGTTTTGGGTTCTAAATAGTATATTTGTGTGCTGTTTTTCCTATCTGAGAGTCAAATAGAACCGTCAAATACTGTGCTTACAGCGTACTTTGAACAATTCTAATTGTTTTGGGTGTTAAATAGTACATATGCGTCTTGCGGTGCACTTTATATCTGAGAGTCAAATAGAACCGTCAAATAATGTGATTACAGCTCACTTTGAAAAATTCTAATTGTTTTGGGTGCTAAATAGTTCATTTGCATCCTCCACTTCATATTTGAGAGTCAAATACAATCATCAAATACTGTGTTTACAGCGCACTTTTAAAAATTCTAATTGGTTTGGGTGTTAAATAGTACATTTGCGTCTTGCGGTGCACTTCATATCTGAGAGTCAAATAGAACCGTCAAATACTGTGCTTACAGCGCACTTTGAAAAATTCTAATTGTTTTGGGTGTTAAATAGTACATTTGCGTCTTGCGGTGCACTTCATATCTGAGAGTCAAATAGAACTGTCAAATACTGTGCTTACAGCGCAAATTAAAAAATTCTAATTGTTTTGGGTTCTAAATAGTATATTTGCGTGCTGTACTTCCTATCTGAGAGTCAAATAGAACCGTCAAATACTGTGCTTGCAGCTCACTTTGAAAAATTCTAATTGTTTTGGGTGCTAAATAGTACATTTGCGTCCTGCACTTTATATCTGAGAGTCAAATAAAACTGTCAAATACTGTGCTTACAGCGCACTTTTCACATTTCTAATTGTTTTGTGTGCTAAATAGTACATTAGCAGCATGCACTTCATATCTGAGAGTCAAATAGAATCGACAAATTCTGTGCTTACAGAGCACTTTGAAAAATTCTAATTGTTTTGGGTGTTAAATAGTACATTTGCGTCTTGCGATGCACTTCATATCTGAGAGTCAAATAGAACCGTCAAATACTGTGTATACAGCGCACTTTAAAAATTTCTAATTGTTTTGGGTGTTAAATAGTACATTTGCGTCTTGCGGTGCACTTCATGTCTGAGAATCAAATAGAACCGTCAAATACTGTGCTTACAGCGCAGTTTGAAAAATTCTAATTGTTTTGGGAGTTAAATAGTACATTTGCATCTTGCGGTGCACTTCATATCTGAGAGTCAAATAGAACCGTCAAATACTGTGCTTACAGCGCACTTTGAAAAATTCTAATTGTTTTGGGTGTTAAATAGTACATTTGCAACCTGCACTTCATATCTGATAGTCAAATAGAATCGTCAAATACTGTGCTTACATCGCACTTTGAAAAATTCAAATTGTTTTGGGTGTTAAATAGTACATTTGCGTCTTGTGGTGCACTTCATATCCGAGAGTCAAATAGAATCGTCAAATACTGTGCTTACAGCGCACTTTGAAAAAGTCTAATTGTTTTGGGTGCTAAATAGTACATTTGCTTCCTGCACTTCATATCTGAGAGTCAAATAGAACCGTCAAATACTGTACTTACAGCGCACTTTGAAAAATTCTAATTGCTTTGCGTGCTAAATAGTACATTTTATTCCTGCACTTCATATCAGAACCCTGGTAGCTAGGCGCAGCTATAGCTTTAAGGGCATGTATGTGTGTGGGGTATGTAATATGATTGACAGCTATTGGGGGGTGGGGTTTTGATATTTGTTATAAATTGCTTGTTTTTTTTTCCCCTGCAGCCATTTTTCCCCCAAAAATATTGCTGACTGTCACTTGGATAAAAAAGTAATTTTTTTGTCTGAAGTGTTACCTGCACGGCCTGGAGCATGGATGTGGAGGGGATCCTCGCAGCTTTCAGGGCTGAGGCCTTGGTGGACGGTGGCAGGCCGCTCCAGTTCTCTCGACTGCAAGCTGCCCCTGCGGTGGCCATTGATGGGGGAAGCGGCGGTGGTGAAGACAGGCGGCGGTCCCGCCTGTCCACGAGGCTTAGTCCTGCCCAGGGCGTCTCTTCCCACTCACGGTGCCGGGGTGCTGCGGCCCAGGCCCCGGTGCAGAGAGCTACACACGCGAGACCCGTGCCGACGGTGGGCGGGTCTCGCGCTACCACCACCCGCAGTCGGGCCCGGGGTGCCCCGGTGGTAACTCCGGTGGCGTCCCCGGTGCCCTCGAGGTCTCGCTCGAGGACCTCTCCTGCTGAGGAGGGGCCTCGTTTTCATATGGGTCAATCCTTTTCGGCACCACATGGTAGAGCACGCGTGGAGCGTGCTGCTACCATGCGGCCTCAGGCTCCGGTTGATGGCTCCCGGGCTGCCACGAGGTTCATGGCAGCCCAAGTGACCCCCCTCCCTCCCTCCTCCCTCACGCGATCAGCAAAGAGGCGTGGATCCCGACGGGCACCGCAAATTGTAAGTAGGACGCAGGCCTCTAAACAGAGGGCATTGGGCTTACCTCCAGGCAATGGGGGCGGGTTGTCAGGGCCTGCCATCCCAGCAGTGAGTCCTCTGGGAAGGACAGTGGTGCCTCTGCTTCTCCTGCCCCCCTTAGTCGACCCCCTGGGCCTAGAAACATGGTCACCGCGCTTGGGCCTCATCCACTGGTGGGAGGGTGGTCTGGTCTAATACTCCCCTCTTATTTTCAGGCTGCCACAGCTACAACACTGCCCAGCCCCGTCCCTCCCTTGCAGTTGCAGGGTGCGACTGATTCGGGGGCCTCCATCGCTTTGCCGACTTCTGTGAGCCCTGCTGCGGCCGCTGCTGGTGAGTGCATGATCACTTTCCCTTGGGGGGTCGCGCCTGGGGGCATAGGGGCGCAGGGCCCACAGAATCAGGCATGGGTGGGTTTTATTCAAGGGTTGCGCATGCCTTTTGAGCAAGCTCAGGGACCTCCCGTGAATATGCAGGCAGCAAATATTGACTCCCAGGTTGGCGCGGTCTGGGGTTCTCCCCCCTGGTAGCCGGTGGCTCGGTTTCAGTAAACCATCCTTTGGTTCTACCAGTGATTCAGCCCCCAGCATCGCCAGCAGTGACCGAACCTGACCCGATTGGAGAGACTTCGATGACTGCTGCTGATGCCTTGTTGCCCTAGGTGGACCAGGCAACTACCGTGGCGCCAGTGGCTCATGGGGCAATGTATATGTGTTGGTCGGGCCCTTGGGGTTACATGTCAAGTAGGAGGTGCGGGAATAAATATGGCGGCGGGAATTTTTTGAAATTTATTTGCTCCTTCCCTTGAATGAGGTTCCTCCTCCGGAGAATGAGTTAAAGGATTCCGAGAAGGAAAAAGAAAAATATCGCTACCGTAAGATCCCCAAAACCTTTGGGAATTGGATCAGGGCTTTCTCCATCCTGGCCAGCATAATAGGGGAAAAGCTCCCTAACAGGTGCTCGGCTCTTTTTTGCTATCAAGACATGATTTGGCATGCTTGCCGGGTCTATGGGGGTTTAGGGTGGTGGCGGTATGACGAGCAATTCCGCCAGCGCTTGGCTGTTCGGCCAACTTTAGACTGGGATCAGATGGACATCGGGCTATGGCTCGCCATTATGACCAGGCCCGCGTCACACCAGGGAGGGTTGTCGTCCTTTCTTGGGGGGGCCGGCGGGATGGGGTCACCCGCCCCGCCTGCCTCAACTAGGCACAGTGTCAGCTGTTGGAAGTACATCGACGGCCACTGCAAGTGGGAGGCAGGTTGCCGGTTCAAACACGAGTGCTCCAGATATGGGGGATCCCATCCAGCCACATAATGCTTTAAGAAGGGAAAACAGGGGGACAGATCGGACTTGGGTGAAAAAGAGGAGGACGCCGGTGGACGTAGTCGCGATGGCCCCTTGGCTAAGTAGGTATCATAACCGAAAGGCCACAGATATTCTCCTCCGGGGGTTAAGGATGGTTTTTGGATTCCCTTTCAGGAATGCGAGGTTCAGATCTCCATTCGGAACCTTCGTTCAATTAAGGAACATCCGGGGGTGGTTAGGGAAAAACTCGGGAAAGAGGTTGCTCTGGGGCGTATGGCCGGTCCTTATGACCACCCTCCCCTTTCAAATTTGCGGGTTTCCCCATTGGGTGTGGTGCCCAAAAAAGAGAAAGGAAAATTCAGGTTGATACACCATTTGTCGTACCCTTATGGGGGTTCAGTGAATGATGATATCGACGCTGAACTCTGTAGGGTATCTTATGCCTCCTTTGATGGTGCTGATGGTGAGGGCGGCAGGTCCGGGGGGCATTGATGGCCAAGACCGATATCGAGTCAGCCTTCCGCCTGCTGCCTGTTCACTCGGCGTGCCATCACCTGTTAGGTTGTCACTCAGAGGGGCAATTCTATGTTGACTTGAGCCTTCCGATGGGCTGCTCTATTTCATGCTTTTATTTTGAGTGCTTTAGCACTTTCTTGGAATGGGTGGTTCGGGTGGAGGCTGGATGTGAGTCCGTCCTGCACTACCTCAATGATTTTCTCTTGGTTGGTCCTAGTGATTTTCATGTTTGCGCCCATCTGCTCGGGGTGATCGAGACGGTGGCTCAGGGTTTTGGGGTACCATTGGCGCCTGATAAAACGGAGGGTCCCACGACCTGCCTTTGTTTCTTGGGCATTGAATTGGATTCGGTGGCCGGGGAATGCAGACTCCCCTTAGAGAAACTGGTGGGGTTACGGGCCGATATCTCGGTAGCTATGGGTCTCCGAAAAATCCGGTTACAGCAGCTTCAGTCACTCCTGGGTAAACTTATGCCCATGGGGCGAGTATTTAACAGGCGTTTGGCAGCGGCCATGGCAGGTGTGGGTCACCCGAGGCATTTTACCCGGCTGACCCGCCCTCTTTTACAAGACCTGGCTGTTTGGCGTAGTTTCTTGGAAACCTACAATGGTAGGTCCTTATGGCAAGCCCCGGAAGTGTCTTACAGTGACCTTCACCAGTTCACGGACGCGAAAGGTTCAGTGGGTTTCGGGGCCATACAGGAAAATCGATGGTGCTCGGCCCAGTGGCCGATGGAGTGGTATGCTTCTGGGCTCACTAGGAACTTAGCATTCCTAGAGCTATTCCCCATTTTGGTGGCGGTGGTGCTCTGGGGGGACACCCTATGCATAAGAGGGTGGTCTTACACTGCGATAATCTGGGGGTTGTTATGGCTATTAACAACCTTACTGCCTCCTCCCCTCTGGTGATACGCCTCCTGCGCAAGCTGGTGCTGCAATGCCTTAGTTATAACATAACCTGTAGGCAGAGCATATTCCTGGGGTTGTCAATATAATGGCAGACGCACTTTCTCGTTTGCAGTGGAACGTGTTTTGGGCGGCAGCCCCCGGGGCGGACGCAGAGGGGTCCCCCTGTGCGCCGGAGCTTTGGAGCCTTGGGTTGGAAGAATAGCCCAATGGATTGGACAATCTGTGTTGGCAGCCACGTGGGCACGGTATGGGAAGACCTGGGGTGACTGGCTCGAGCAGGCACGAGGTGGCTTTCGAGATGACTCAGATCGCCTACACGGTTTGTTGTGGTTGATGTGGCTTTGGAAAGCTTCTGGTTGTTCCCCTAATGTGGTGTCTGCAAAATTGGCTTGCCTTAGCTTCTGGTTCAAGATGTCAGGAATACGTGATGTGACCAAGGACTTTCTAGTCCGCCAGTCTTTGCGTGGTTTTAGGAGAGGGTGTCCTCGGTCTAGTGACACACGGGCTCCAGTGTCTGGGGCCCTTCTGTTAGGGATTTGCCAGACCCTTCCTTTAGTTTGTAAATCTGGCTTTGAGTCCTCACTTTTCCGTTTAGCATTTACCTTTGCATTCTTTGGGGATTTACGGGTGGGGGAACTTGTCTGTCCTTCCAAAAAAATTGGAGGGGGGGTGCTATTCAGGGATGTTATTCGGGAACCAGGCGGGATTCTTTTCAAGATTAGGCGATCAAAGACCGACGTCATGGCAAAAGGGGTTTGGGTTGCCCTTAGGGAGGTTCCGGGCTCTGCCGTATGTCCAGTGTCTTGCTTTGATCAGTATTCCCTGTCCCGCCCGGTTTCTGCGGTGCTGTTACTGGTACATCAGGATAGTGTTCCTTTGTCCCGTTATCAGTTCGTCCGAGTGTTTCGTTTGACCTTGGAAGCCATGGGGCACACCAAAAAATAAAGCCTTGTGTCCTTTTTTCGGGGAAGGGAGGAGCATGGGGGTGGGTTATGTTGCTAAAATAATATACACTATCCCCTCTACGACATACATGAGAGTCAAATAGAACCGTCAAATACTGTGCTTACAGCGCACTTTGAAAAATTATTTTTGTTTTCATCCAGAAAATATGTATTAAACCAGTTAAAGGTACAGGTCACTTTAAAAATGAAAAATAAAACCAGATTGTTTAAACAGTTATAATAAAAACGTGCACATTAGCCAACCAGTGGCTTTGAAAATAAGTATTAAGTGTTCCATTCATGATTTAACTCCAACTAGCAATCTATTCTGTGATCATGTGTTCTAATTCACTCACACCCCTTTATACATCGCATCCATCCCTTGCTTTAACAATGAAATATATTGTTAATTAGCTTGATTATGGAGCATTGTGCCAACATATAATAAGTGATCTACAGTAGCATAATCATTTTAGTGTAAAATACCACTAGAAAATAAAAAAATATACAGTGGGGCAAAAAAGTATTTAGTCAGCCACCAATTGTGCACGTTATCCCACTTAAAAAGATGACAGAGGCCTGTAATTTTCATCATAGGTATATCTCAACTATGAGAGACGAAATGAGTAAAAAAAATTCCAGAAAATCACATTGTCTGATTTTTAAAGAATTTATTTGCAAATTATGGTGGAAAATAAGTATTTGGTCAATAACCAAAGTTCATCTCAATACTTTGCTATATACCCTTTGTTGGCAATGACAGAGGTCAAATGTTTTCTGTAAGTCTTCACAATGTTTTCACACACTATTGCTGGTATTTTGGCCCATTCCTCCATGCAGATCTCCTCTAGAGCAGTGATGTTTTGGGGCTGTCGCTGGGCAACACGGACTTTCAACTCCCTCCAAAGATTTTCTATGGGGTTGAGATCTGGAGACTGGCTAGGCCACTGCAGAACCTTGAAATGCTTCTTACGAAGCCACTCCTTTGTTGCCCGGGCACTGTGTTTGGGATCATTGTCATCCCAGCCACGTTTCATCTTCAATGCCCTTGCTGATGAAAGGAGGTTTTCACTCAAAATCTCACGATACATGGCCCCATTCATCCTTTCCTTTACACGGATCACTCATCCTGGTCCCTTTGCAGAAAAACATGATGTTTCAACCCCCATGCTTGACAGTAGTATGTTGTTCTTTGGATGCAACTCAGCATTCTTTCTCCTCCAAACACAAAGAGTTGAGTTTTTACCAAAAAGTTCTACTTTGGTTTTATCTGACCATATGACATTCTCCCAATCTTCTTCTGGATCATCCAAATGCTCTCTAGCAAAATTCAAACAGGCCTGGACATGTACTGGCTTAAGCAGGGGGACACATCTGGCACTGCAGGATTTGAGTCCCTGGCGGCGTAGTGTGTTACTGATGGTAGCCTTTGTTACTTTGGTCCCAGCTCTCTGCAGGTCATTCACTATGTCCCCCCGTGTGGTTCTGGGATTTTTGTTCACCGTTCTTGTGATCATTTTGACCCCACGGGGTGAGATCTTGCGTGGAGCTCCAGATTCAAGGAGATTATCAGTGGTCTTGTATGTCTTCCATTTTCTAATAATTGCTCCCACAGTTGATTTCTTCACACCAAGCTGCTTGCCTATTGCAGATTCAGGCTTCCCAGCCTGGTGCATGTCTACAATTTTGTTTCTGGTGTCCTTAGACAGCTCTTTGGTCTTGGCCATAGTGGAGTTTGGAGTGTGACTGTTTGAGGTTGCGGACAGGTGTCTTTTATACTGATAACAAGTTCAAACAGGTGCCATTAATACAGGTAATGAGTGGAGAACAGAGGAGCCTCTTAAAGAAGAAGTTACAGGTCTGTGAGAGCCAGAAATCTTGCTTGTTTGTAGGTGACCAAATACTTATTTTACCGAGGAATTTACCAATGAATTCATTAAAAGTCCAACAATGTGATTTCCTGGATTCTTTTTTTGGGGGGATTTTTTGCCCCACTGTATTTAATTTCAATCATCTGTTCAAACCATTAATGCAGTGTTGGAAGCCATCATCTGTTACTATAGGTAACCACATATTCTACAAAATGCCAGAATTTCCATAAGAGATGGGTCTACTGGGTGCAGAAAGCTATACATTGGAATTTGGAAGTTTTACTAGGTCTAGTGCAGAATGCATCCTGACACTGCAGTCATATCCAGATTCTAGATCGGTTTACATCAAATATAAATGGTGCTCCTGCAAAAAGCTATTCAAGAGATCTTGCAAGATAGATGCTTGTAGCATTCTCATATTCTTGGTATTTTTCTGCAACGGTGAGAAATTGCAGCCCTTCCTTTTGGTCTAGAACTTCCATATTCTGGTCAGGAGTATATGAGATTTAACCATCGGCAGCCAGAGAGCTAAAGTTAGATACCTTCTGGTGTTTTGGGGTGCTGGGACCCTTAGCTCATGAAACCAAGTGGTAGGTCAGCAGTTTACAGGGCCACTATTGCCTGAAAACAAAGTTTTGATACCCAATTTGTTCGTCCTTTGCAGACAATAATTATGGTTTACATTTTCTACAGTGATTGTATAAAAAGTGCTAAAATTGTAGTGAAAATACAAAAATATAAAAAATGTAAAGTTTTGTATACAGTGGTTTTAAAAAAATCAAAAAAACTTACAGAAGTACAATCTTCATTCATTCTGGGTGTCCAGTCTAGTTAGCCTCTTTAAATTGGCACCGCCAGCACCTCAGAAGGCAGGGTTAGCATGGCCGAAATGTGGAAAAGCTTTGTCAGCATGCCACAACAACCAGCACCACCATCTGATATGGAACGTGTTAGCAGGAGGCAGCATTTCAGCAACATGGTAGAACACTACGTGTGCACACGCCTACACTTACTGACTGATGGGTCTGCCCCATTCAACTTCTGGGTCTCCAAATTGGGCACATGGCCTGAGCTTGCCCTTTATGTCTTGGAGGTGCTGGCCTGCCCTGCAGCCAATGTATTGTCTGAATGTGTGTTTAGCACGGCAGGGGGCGTTATCACAGACAAGCGCAGCCGCCTGTCCACAGCCAACGTGGACAAGCTCACGTTTATTAAAATGAACCAGGCATGGATCCCACCAGACTTGTCTGTACCTTGTGCAGAATAGACATTTATACTGGCCTCACCCAGCCATTGTTATACTCAAGTGCACTTATTCTTTCTTCTCTTTATTTATATGTCCCAATATTTTGGGGCTACCCCGATTAAAAAAAAACAAATTAAAAACAGTGATGGCTACCTCCTCCTCCTCCACCCTCGCTTCCACCTACACTGCCACAGTCACCACCTCCTCAACCTATGGGTCACTTAGCATAAACTATGTACACAATAGGTTTGTGAAGGCCTTTCTCCTTGCATCAGGAGTTGAGCTCAGTTTGAACAATGAAAGAGAATTCCCTGCACTCCAACCCTCTCTCAAATGGATAATTCTGTTGATCCTCCTGGCAGCCATGATTTAGATTTTGATTTATGTTCTTCCAAAGCTAAAATCAAAGATTCCATCTAGTGCTATTTTATGGCTCAGCTGTATTTTTAATTTGTATGTATTTTATGTTATTTTAAGTTTTTTCCCTATCCACATTTGTTTGCAGGGCACTTGTTCTACTCTTACCCACATTTTAATTCCTTTTGCAGCCATCTAGCCCTTTCCAGGACTTTTTTAGAGGCATTTTAGTGGCCAAAAGTTCATTTCCCCATTGACTTCAATGGGTTTCGGGTTCGGGGTCAAGTTCGATCACGGACCCGGACATTTTTTCGAAGTTCGGACGAACCTGCTGAACCCGAACATCCAGGTGTCCGCTCAACTCTAACTATGACTTCTGCTTTGCTGTATTATTGTTATGAGAACAGGAGTCAGTAAATAAATGTCATCAGCACATCAGTGAATTTGGGGAATGGGACCCCATATTCCACCATCAATATTAATGTTTCCTCTACTGAACATGTGAAGAAGTATCTCCTAGATTCGCCCAGTCACTCACAGTGGTAGGTTCTTTGGGTTGATGGTTCAAACAGAGTATCTAAAGGTGGCCTGCCTGCCTAAATAAAAGGCTTATGCCTCATCAAACATGTTTATTGCTGGTGAAACAACACAGACACTAAAGGACCATTGAATTACTAATAACAATACATCACAAACTGGTTGCTTGACAGCTACTGCAGTTTACAATTTCATTGATTTGAGGATCTGTTCTTTACTAAAATGGCAGGGTAGTGGTATCCCAAATTTTCAAAGTGGTCAGCTCCTCTTTCATTTTTTTAAGCATGGAAGGGGAAATGTGTGACTCCATCAATCCCTGCTGGGAGGCTGCTTTTCCCTGGCCCAGCTTTGCAGGACTACTGACTGAAACTGTAGACTGAAACAGTACCAGCACATCTCATTACATTGTAAAATTGCAAAAGCAAGTATACACCAGTGAGGTTATTTATAATGAATCAAGTAGAAAAAGAACATCCACATATATATAAGTAGTGTCTGTGATTGCAATACAAAGAACCACCTAATAGAATGCACACAGCGGGAATTATATGTTGCATAAATGAGTTAAATCAAGAATAAAAATAGTTATTTATTATATTGGAAAGTAATGTTTAGAAAGCCAAAAATTAAAAATTATACCGTTCTTGGAAATTGCTGAGAAAGGGGTAAAACAGAGAATAGAAACGAAAAATGATTCTATTGTAATAACAAACTTTTTTATTAGTACCATAATTTAGCACTGTAAACATAACACTGAACCATAACATATACTAGCAGCTGTTTCTGGGAATATATCTGCTAGTGCTGTGTAGCAACCCGAATCATACAAAGGGTTTTATTACTTTGTTCATTTTATTTAAAGGACAATAATAGAGGAAAATATATATATTTCTTGAAACAAACCATGGGCGTCGGCAGGGGGGGGGGGTGCGCTTGCACCCCCTGGATTTTTGCAATTCCCCTTTTTAAAAAAAAAAATATAATCATTTGCTTGCTGTGATACTGGTCTCCCATCCACATTGGTGCAGGTCTCTGCAGCTGTCAGTCATGCTGCATGGAGAGCCAATGACAGGGGTGCCCGGGGATATGAAGTTATAGCCCGCCCCTCAGCCCTCCATGTGGCAGCATTACTGACAGAAGAGAGCCTGTAGTTCAACATCATGGAGGAAACAGGGGAAGATACTCAGAGACCATAGCTGAGCCCCTGTAACAGGTAGGAAGAGCTTATAATAGCTTTAAAAAACAAAACAGCAAGGTACATGGAAGAGTGGAGTAAATCCAGGGAGGTCCCTCCCATTTCCCTGAGGTCTCCATTTGTCCAGTCTGAGCAGCTCCTCTGACCAGGCTCTGCTCACATCAACATGGTGACAAGTGGATGGGGCAGAAAAGATAATGGAGGATAAAATTATGTGATAGATGGAGGCACATTGCAAACAAAATGGGATGACATGGGGCCGAAAAGATAATAGAGGATGAAAAGAGGTGATTGATTGGAGCAGAATACAGACAAAATTGTGAAATGGGGCGGAAAAGATAAAATGTAGGCGAAAAGAGGTCACTGACATGGAGGAATAAAACACATAAAATGATGGGGAAAGATATGGCACACATGGAGGAATAAAACACATAAAAAAGGGGGAAAGAGATAAAGAAATGTCATGTATTTAGGAATTTGGGGGTTTAGGGAATCTGTTGCTTTGTGTTTATATTGTGTGCTATAGTGTTGTATCTGGTGCTGTGGAGTTATATTGTGTGCTATAGTGTTGTGTCTGGTGCTGTTGGGTTACATTGTGTGCTATAGTGTTGTATCTGGTGCTGAGAGGTTATATTGTGTGCTATAGTGTTGTGTCTGGTGCTGTTGGGTTATATTGTGTGCTATAGTGTATCTGGTGCTGTGAGGTTAATTGTGTATAGTATACTTGTCCCCTGTGATTGGACTATCCCTTTCCACATTTGCCAACATCCCAGGAGTCATATGACACTGTGGGGGTCATGTACTAAACATGTGCAGTGGGGGAAAAAAAGCAGGTAAAACATGAATAAGGACCAATTTGGGACTATTTGTAACATTTTGCTCTTGTTTTCCCTGATTTGCGCCTCTTCCGTTTATTTTTCTTTAACGTGCATTTTTCCGGTTGTAATTGCGATTAGATTTGCACATGCTAAAGAGTTTTACCAATATTTTGTGAAAAATAATTCTTATTTGATTGTGAAAATTACACCAGCTTTTAGCAAATGCTTTCAAAAGAGGTAGAATTTTTTTTCCGCAAACTTGCCTGTTTTTATTCGCAATTATGCCTGTTTTTATTCGCACTTTGCTCATATGTACTATTGGAGTGTTAAATGTTTAGTAAATTGCAATAGAAGCAAACAGAAAAAATAGTTTTGCACATAAAATATATTTGTGTTTTATTAGTCACATGACATCGGTTGTCCCCAAAAAATTGGGTACCAGTCTTCCTAGTATGTGTACAAGCATATATTGGCTGCCTGGAGCACATTGAAGACATTCATAGACACATTCCATGCCCCAACACCCCAAAAAAGTCTGTCTTGTCAAGTCTGAAAACTGCTGGCAACTATTCCTTCCTTATTCTGATTGATATGTCACATATCTATCACCTGCTCACCTTTCCTTATTGTGATCAGTGTGGTAAAAGGAATGCCCAGCTTATGACCTTGTGTATCTTCCAAACCTTTCAACTTTTTATGACCCATATGATGTGTAGATAGTAGATAGTGTTGTGTGCCATGAAATAAATCAGGAAACAGACAGGGATAAATGTATTCTTTATTTTGTTGGTTTTTTTGCAGCAATAAGCAGATGTGCAATTAAAATATTGCTGCAATTTTAATATCATTTTTAAATATCTGGTTGATCCAGAGGAAGGCAAAGAAAACCCCAGAGAAACTTTTGGCCAATTTTGTCTCACATGGGGAAAAAAAATTCCTTCCTGACCCCAAATATGGCGATTGGTTTTGTCCCTGGTTCATTTAGTTAGTGTATCGAACTGCATATTGCTGGACACAATACATTTACACAGAGAGGTTAGAATCTTATAAGGATATAATACAGAGTAAAGAGGTTCCTGCCCTGGAGAGCTTCTTATCTGCACTAACCAACTCTGCAGAGCTTTACAGTCTAAGGTAAGTTATACAATACAAAAAAATATATTTACACAAAGCTTACAATCTAATAAGGATAGAATACAGGGTTAAGGAGGTCCCTGCCCTGCAGAGCGACTCACCTGCCCTAACCAGCTCTGCTGAGCTTACAGTGTAAGGTAAGTTATACAATACAAAAATATATTTTCACAAAGCTTACACTCTAATAAGGATATAATTAAGAGTAAGAAAGTTCCTGCCCTGCAGAGCTTCTTATCTGCCCTAACCAACTCTGCAGAGCTTACAGTCTAGGTAAGTTATACAATACAAAAATCTATCCCCACAAAGCTTACAATTTAATAAGGATATAATACAGAGTAAGGAGGTTCCTGCCCTGCAGAGCTTCTTATCTGCCCTAACCAACTCTGCAGAGCTTACAGTCTAGGTAAGTTATACAATAAAAAAATCTATCCCCACAAAGCTTACAATCGAATAAGGATATAATACAGAGTAAGGAGGTCCCTGCCCTGCAGAGCGACTCACCTGCCCTAACCAACTATGCATAGCTTACAATCTAAGGTAAGTTATACAATAAAAAAATCTATCCCCACAAAGCTTACAATCTAATAAGGATATAATACAGAGTAAGGAGGCCCCTGCCCTGCAGAGCGACTCACCTGCCCTAACCAACTCTGCAGAGCTTACAGTCTAAGGTAAGTTATACAATACAAAAATCTATCCCCATACAGAGAAAGGAAACCCCTACCCTCAGGCCTGGACTGGCCATTGGGCACACCGGGCAAATGCCCGGTGGGCCGCGGTGGCCATGGGCCGAGGCCGGCAGGGGAGGTCCCAGCAGTGGCCTCTGGGTCCCAGTATCTCCCCTGCCGGTCTATGCAGGGCCGGCACTATCCAAGCGCCGGCCCAGCTGTTTGACATGAAGGGCCGGTGAGGGCATCAAAGATCTCCCTCACCGGCCCACATGCTGACAAATCCGTCCGCCGGCGGGGAGAGAGGGAGGGAGAGGACCCGGCGGAGCTCTAACTTGCAGCTCCACCGGGTTCCTCTCGCGAGATCCGGAGCATTGCCATGGCAACGACCGGATCTCGCGAGAGTGAACTCTAGCCCGCAGGCTAGAGTTCACTCACCACGAGGACCACCAGGGAACACCGCCTCCCAGTCCCAGGCTAAAGGTAAGAAGGGAGTGATGGGGGTGAGTGCTGTGTGTGATGGGTGTGAGAGTGCTGTGTGTGATGAGTGTGAGAGTGCTGTATAAATGTTAGAATGGATTGTGTGTGTGTGTGTGTGTGGGGGGGTGGTGGGGGGGGGTAGGTAAATAAACAAATAAAATAACAGGCATTATGTCCCCCCCCCTACACACACACACACACACAATCCATTCTAACATTTATACAGCACTCTCACACCCATCACACACAGCACTCTCACACCCAGCACTCTCACACACACAGCACTCTCACCCATCACACACAGCATTCTCACACACACAGCACTCTCACACCCAGCACTCTCACACACACAGCACTCTCACCCATCACACACAGCATTCTCACACACAGCACTCTCACACACAGCACTCTCACACCCAGCACTCTCACCCATCACACACAGCATTCTCACACAGAGCACTCTCACACCCATCACACACAGCACTCTCACACCCACAGCACTCTCACACCCACAGCACTCTCACACCCAGCACTCACACCCATCACACACAGCATTCTCACACAGAGCACTCTCACACACAGCATTCTCACACCCATCACACACAGCATTCTCAAACCCATCACACACAGCACTCTCACACCCATCACACACAGCATTCTCACACCCATCACTCTCACACCCATCACACATAGCACTCTCACACATAGCACTCTCACACACAGCACTCTCACACACAGCATTCTCACACACAGCATTCTCACACACAGCATTCTCACACACATCATAGACAGCACTCTTGCACTCTCACACACATCATACACAGCACTCACGCACTCACACACATCACTCTCACACACATCACTCTCACACACATCACTCTCACACACCGCCCCCCCACACACCGCCCCCCCCTCACACACCGCACCCCCTCACACACCGCCCCCCCTCACACACCGCCCCCCCTCATCACACACATACTGCACCCCTCACATACACACAGAACCCCCCAACACACTGCACAACAGACATACACAATACTTCCATATATATATATATATATATATATATATATATATACACACAGCACCCCTCACACACACACTGCACCCCTAAACACATTACATTCCAGACACACACTAGATCCCTTACCCAACTCTGGATCATCTACACACATACACACACTAGATCCCTATATACACTCTGAAACCGTTATAAACACACACTCACTAGATCTCCTATACACATTCTGGGTCCTTCAAACACACACTAGACTCATATATATATATATGTATATATACACACACTAGATTCCTTGTAAGGAAACACATACTACACCCCTAAACACACACTACATCTATATATATATACACACACACACACACTATAGCCTGTATGCACACACTTGCTTTATCCCCTATACACACATTCTCTACAGCCCCTAGCCACATATGCATCACATTACACCACAAACACAACACAACTAAAACCGACCTTATTACACAATACCACACCACAATCAGCTTACTCTACACACACGCAATCCCACAAGCAGGCTCCAAACACATGCTCAATACTCTTTCCTGGCATTTTTGTCTCCTGGTATCCATTTATAGAGACACCAGAGACAAGTTGCAAGGAAACACAGTGCAAGCATGTTATTACATTTGCTTGCACTGTGCAGAACAAATACAAGGCTTTTTTCTCATGCTAGAGCTCTTCAGCAGAGCTCTGCGCATGGTCTGCCCTGGAAGAGCATTGAACCAATATGCTCACTTTGAGAGGGAGCGTGTTTGTCATTGGTGATGACAAAACACACCTCCTCTGCCCCGCCCCCTTCTTAGTGGGCCGCTGTGATCAAAAAATGCCCGGGCCGAATTTTTCTCCCAGTCCGGCCCTGCCTACCCTAACCGGCTCTGCTGAGCTTACAATCTAATGTGAAGCATAATGTTCCAGGCGTCAGACCTCGCGGCACCATGTATTAAAGTGGAGCGCTCTGTCAGGGAGTCTCACACCTTCACAGGTTAACAGGATGCTACTGCACCAACTGCTGAAAGCTGAGCTGGGTTTGAAAGTAATGCAGCTCTGCTATTGTGATGTCACGCACTATCATAATTCTATTTTGATGTCATGCTTGATATATTTGTCACTAATGTACATTTACAGTTCAAAATATTACTCCATATGGAAAAATATAGTTCACAGAGATATTTAATGCTGGGTTTTGAGGGTTTTAAAAGCACTTTTGTTTTTATACAGTTGCAATCATAAAAGTCCATATTTTGGCCACCATTTCAGCCTGGCAGAAACTAGTGCATGGGACAGTCACGATCATGGCGGGATTCATGTATGTATGCAGAGGGGATAGATGCCCGATTCCTGAGACATACCATAACCCCAAAATCCCCCATAACCATACCAGCCCATGTTCCCCCCAATAATGGACACGAGACTTGTGATGGTACAACAAGGCCACAGCACTTCTTTATTAAACACATGTCAGGCTGTATAAACCACCACCATCCTTTAATACTTTTATGTATAAAACAGAATACAGCCTGACAAATTGACTAAGCCCTTGCCAGTAAAACCATTTTCCACTTCCACCCATATATTTATATATGGCCACCTTTTTCCAACCAAATCCAGAATCCATAAGCTCGCCTCCCCTCCTCGTCCCTTGAGATGCCATAACTCCATCTGGCCCATCTCTCCCACAATGCTTACCACTAGCCGACTCACTTAGCTCAGTGGGCACGTCAACTACAAACAACTTCCATGTTGCTTTTAAGGTTAAGGGGAGGACCCGAGCACCATTTTCCTTGTAATAACTCCAACTCCATTTTCCAAAACATATCCCCTACTGGCAAGGACAGCCAACCCCCGCCTGCTGCGACAAAAGAAAGTTAATACATAGAAAACACATAAACATAGGGAGGGAGGGTGGGAAAATTGCTACCAGGTGCGTTTACAGATTAAAATGGCTGCTGGGGAGAGAGGCTCCAGGGCTTTTATCAACTCCCCCTTGAAGCCCCTCCCCCAGCCCCCGTCAGTCATCTCTTGCCTCCCCCTCGCCCATACATGTCCTGTACAATTAATTTGCATAATTTCCCAGGGTTCTTGTATGTATGCAGAGGGGATAGATGCCCGATTCCTGAGACATACCATAACCCCAAAATCCCCCATAACCATACCAGCCCATGTTCCCCCCAATAATGGACACGAGACTTGTGATGGTACAACAAGGCCACAGCACTTCTTTATTAAACACATGTCAGGCTGTATAAACCACCACCATCCTTTAATACTTTTATGTATAAAACAGAATACAGCCTGACAAATTGACTAAGCCCTTGCCAGTAAAACCATTTTCCACTTCCACCCATATATTTATATATGGCCACCTTTTTCCAACCAAATCCAGAATCCATAAGCTCGCCTCCCCTCCTCGTCCCTTGAGATGCCATAACTCCATCTGGCCCATCTCTCCCACAATGCTTACCACTAGCCGACTCACTTAGCTCAGTGGGCACGTCAACTACAAACAACTTCCATGTTGCTTTTAAGGTTAAGGGGAGGACCCGAGCACCATTTTCCTTGTAATAACTCCAACTCCATTTTCCAAAACATATCCCCTACTGGCAAGGACAGCCAACCCCCGCCACAGACCCGCTCGTTTAACACCTTAAATCAGCGGGGACCACCCACCACCACCGCCATGGCCTGTTCCAAACCATCCTGTAACGCCAAGGTAAACAGATCAAGGCCCACCTCAGTTAAGTGAACTCCATCACTCCTGAAATACCGAGCCGCATCGGACTCAAAAACCCTATGGCGTATAGTCACGCCCCCCACACTCAACACAAAACGAGACACTCGTTTATTCAATTTCACCCGGCTCCGTTCCAGCGCCCTCTGATTGAGCGCACACCTCCAATAATTACGTGGTACCACCTCTGACCACACCAGCGACACACCAGGAAAGAGCACCAGCAGCCTCGCCAGGTCCCTTTTTATGGTATCCCCCAGGGTCCACACAGGGACCGAACCCAGATCATTGCCCCCCAGATGAATAAGTAAAATATCAGGGGGCCCCAACCGCCGAGACAACTGAACCACCTCGGGTAACAAGCGTACCCACCGCATACCCCGGAACCCGAACCACCGAACGTCCGCCACGGCTCCCGGAAAGCCCAGGCACTCTCCCCCAGGTCGCACGGCAGCCCGACTCCGTGCCCAGAATATGTACGAGTGGCCTAGAAGCCACACCCTCCTAGGCGCAACATCTGTGAATTTAAAGCAGAGGAAACTGAGATCAGACCAGCCGGACGGACATAAGATAGAAACCTGCGGGATTCCCACCGCCCAATCTGCCTGATAGCCCGCTCAGCGTAACCCAGCCTTGCAGCCTCAGACGCAGCGCCAATCCTGAACGAGTGACCCCCGAACTCCCGGCTTGGAAGGCCCAGGGCCTCGACTGCCATCCGGAAGACCCTGATAAACTGGAATCTAGACAAAGGAGTCGCATCAGCGTGCACCAGCAATGAATTGGAACCGGCCGGTCGGACCAAACCGTACCGGTCAAAACAAGCCACCGGGCATACCATAGAACCGGGGACTTCCCGCAGGGAGACCCACTTTCCAACCCCAAGTACATCCGTCTTGGAGCGCCTGATCAAAAACCTCACCAGACCAGGTTCCCGCACCATATCAGCCGCCAGTATACCCCCTGGCTTCGTTTTTGCCTGGCTAACCAATTCCCCAATACGCAAAGCTCCAAAAAATGCCATGGAAAAGGCTAACCGAAACAGATCCACCTCAAAAGGCGAGTGGCAAACCACCGGCAGTATGTGGCACAGGCCCAGCAACAAAGCCCCGGACACCGGTTTACGGTAATCCACGGAATGAACGCCCCTCCTCCAACCCTTCAACGCCTGACGCACTAGAAACTCCTTAGTCACGTCCCGTAGCCCAGAAGCTCTGAACCAGAAACTGAGGCCCGACATCCGTGCCGTTACTGCCGCGGGCGACAAGCCAGCCGCGTCCCAATGCCACAACAACCACAGTAAACCTTCCAAGCGAGCCCCATCATCCCTAAAACCCCCACGAGCCGACTCCAGATCCAACCATTCCCCCCAAACTTTACCGTAACGCTTCCATGTGGATCCAGCGACAGACTGGCTAACCCACTGTGCTATTCGCCCAACCCAAGGTCCCACAGCGTCGACGGGCACGGGATACCCTCCGGGTCCGCCCATGGTGCTGCCGCCCGGAACGTTGCCCACTGCGAACGAGAAAGTGCATCCGCAATTACGTTATGCACCCCAGGGATATGAACAGCACGAAAGGTCACATTAAAATCAAGGCAGTTAAGGACCAGAAGCCGCAACAGCCGAACTACCGGCGGGGAAGAAGCCGTCAGGTTATTCACCGCCAACACCACTCCCATGTTGTCACAGTGGAAGACCACCCTGCGATCCCGTAACGTAGTTCCCCAAAGGACCACTGACACCAGAATAGGAAATAGCTCCAAAAAAGCTAAATTCTTTGTCAGGCACCCCGAACCCCAGAACGGGGGCCAAGTCTCGGCAGACCACTGGGACCCCAAAATCGCCCCGTAGCCCACGGATCCTGAGGCATCCGTGTACAGATGGAGATCTGCGTTGGACACCTCCGGAGCTTGCCACAACGACCGTCCATTGTACCTGCTCAAAAAATCATCCCACACCGCCAGATCATCCCTTAGGGGCCGAGTGAGCCTGACATAATGGTGCGGCCGGCACACCCCCGCCGTAGCCCCCGCCAGACGTCTGCTAAACACCCTGCCCATTGGCATAATTTTACAGGCAAAGTTGAGCTTCCCCAATAAAGATTGCAACGCCCTGAGCTGAATTTTTCTCAAGCCGCAAGCCTTAGAAATGTCCGCCCTAAGGCCCAACAATTTATCCTGAGGAAGCCGGCATTCCCCGGCCAGGGAGTCAATCTCAATGCCCAGGAATGAAATACAGGTAGTCGGGCCCTCCGTTTTGTCTGCCGCCAATGGGACCCCAAACGAAGCCAGAACCACCTGGGCCGTCCTCAGCAAATGGCCACAGACTTGCAAACCCGAGGGACCCACCAGCAGGAAGTCATCCAGGTAGTGCATCACTGAGTTGCACCCGGACTCCTCCCTGATTACCCAATCCAAAAAGGTGCTAAAGCACTCAAAATAAAAACAGGAAATAGAACAACCCATGGGAAGGCACAAGTCAACGTAAAACTTCCCTTCAAAATGGCACCCGAGGAGGTGATGACAGTCTGGATGAACCGGAAGAAGCCGGAAGGCCGACTCCACATCGGTTTTGGCCATCAACGCACCAGCCCCTGCCGCCCTCACCATCCGAACCGCCGAATCAAAGGACGCATAAGACACCCGGCACAATTCTGCATCAATGTCATCGTTAACCGACTCCCCATAGGGGTAAGACAGATGCTGGATCAGCCGGAACTTTCCCGGTTCCTTTTTGGGAACCACCCCCAGGGGAGAAACCCGTAAAGCGGCCAACGGGGGCGAATCAAAAGGACCCGCCATACGGCCCAGAGCCACTTCCTTAGCCAACTTATCCCGCACCACCTCGGGGTGCTCAGCCACCGAACGTAAATTACGCAACCGCAAACAAACCTCCCGCTCCTGAAAGGGGATCCTGAAACCAAACTCAAACCCGTGCAACAAAATGTCCGCCGCCCTACGATTCCTATACCGGCTTAGCCATGGGCGCATTGCCCCGACGTCCACCGGCGTCATCCCCCTTTCCGCCCACGTCAGACTTGTCCCCACCTCTCTGACGCTTAAAGCACCGGGTGGCGGGGTGGCTACCCCCGCAACCGGAACACTCATGTTTGAAGCGACAACCGGCGCCAAACTTGCACTGACCCTCATTAAATTGCCAGCACCCTCCCGGTCGTCGTTGGGTCGTGGCCGAGGGAGAGGGCGAACCCAGTCCCCCGACCCCCCCGAGAAAGGACGTCAAACCCCCCTGATGCGAGGCTGGCCGGGTCATAATGGCCAGCCACAGCCCCACGTCCATTTGATCCCAACCCAAAGTAGGCCGTAAAGCAATCCGTTGCCGGAATTGCTCATCATAGCGCCACCAGCTGAGACCCCCATAAATCCTACACGCATTCCAGATTTGATCCTGGTAACAAAACAAGGAGCAACATTTTTCAGGGGATTTCTCCCCAATGACGCTGGCCAAGATGGAGAAAGCCCGAATCCAATTCCCATAATTCTTTGGGATTTTGCGATAACGGTACTTCTCCTTTCCTTTCTCGGCATCCTTCAACTCCTTCTCAGGAGGAGGAACGTCCTCCATGGGGAGGAGCGAATAAATTTCCACATACTCGCCCTTCCAAATACGCTCCCTTACCTCCGGTTTAAGGTGAAGGCCTAAGGGGCCCGACCAACATAAATACGCGGCCCCATGCGCCATCGGTGCAACAGGGTGTGTCAAATCAGCCGCCCCAACCATTGACGCGGACGTACTCGGTGCCGCCGATGTACTAGGCATTGACAAGGGAACCGCAGGGAGCGCCGCAGCAGTGGCCGCCGGCAGCAACAAAGGGGGCGGTAATAAGGGGGACTGTGGGACCCCCGCCGTGCCCGGTAAACCAGAAACCACCCCCGGTGAACCCCCCGTGGAACCCCACACGCTGCCCATCGTACTATCGATGCCCTGCAGGGCCGCACTACCAGAAGGCCCAGCCACCCGGCTCACTTGCTCTATCGCCCCCCGCAAGCATTGCAACAAATCCACCCAAGGCTGACTAGCAGGAGAAACGGTAGCCCCCACCCCACCAACCCCAGAAAACCCCGCCAAAGGTTGCCCCGTGGACTCACCAGTGTCTCCCTGAACCGCGCCCAGAGCCGGCGTGGAGGCCCGGGAGGCCGCTGAATCACCCGCAACCTGGGAAGCAGGATGGGGGACGTAGAGTGGCACAGCACTAGTAGCTGGAGCCTGTGAAGGAGAGACAGGTGAGTACAACGCCAGATCAGGAGGAGAGAGAAGCCCAGCCAAGGGAACCTGGTAAGTAGTCACAGGGGTAGGAGTAGGGGACGGGGTAGGGGGCAGTAAGAGACCCAGGGCCGGATCCTCATCCCCAGAAGACCCACTGCAGCTGCCCACAGCCTCCCCACTGCCCCCCGCCCGGGAGGGTAATCGCAGGGACCCCCGTTTTCGGCCCTGAGGCCTACTCACCACCCTGGCCTGCCGATCCGAGCTCCTCCTCCTGCTAGGCCCCGCATCCGGACGCGGGGGGGAAGGTAGCAGGGCTGTACCGGACCTGGTCACAGCCCTGGATGTCCTCCGTCCGTCGCGCTCCAAACCCCGAGGGGAGGGGCGCGGCCTGCGATCCCCGCTCCCACTAGCCACCGGGGACGGTCGCGTGGCTGCACTAGCAGGCCCGCCGCCGGACGCAGCGGGCCGCGCGGCCGACGGGCGAAGGCCGCTCCTTCGCCCAGCTCCGCTCCTGCTCCGATGAGGCTGGATGGAGCCGGCATCCGGGCTCAGTCGGGCGGGCGGGCGGGACACCCGCCGCGCCCCGCCACGAGGACCCGCGGGAGGCGATGCCACCGCGGGCGTAGCAGCCTGCAGCGCTGCAAACTGCTGCCTCAAACGTCTGCCACCATCTGTAAGAGCCTCAGCCCTCAGGGCAGCGAGCATTGCCTCAATCTCCATGCCTGAGCCGTGAATGAATCACCAGAGCTGCAAAAAATTGCTACCAGGTGCGTTTACAGATTAAAATGGCTGCTGGGGAGAGAGGCTCCAGGGCTTTTATCAACTCCCCCTTGAAGCCCCTCCCCCAGCCCCCGTCAGTCATCTCTTGCCTCCCCCTCGCCCATACATGTCCTGTACAATTAATTTGCATAATTTCCCAGGGTTCTGTACAGCGATCTTGTATTTCTGATCACACTCTCCAGGGTCTGGAACACTGGTACTGTGGATGTACAGCAATGTGCACATGCACAGCACCAGTGTTAGCTTGAGTAACATAGAAACATAGAAACATAGAATGTGTCGGCAGATAAGAACCATTCGGTCCATCTAGTCTGCCCAATTTTTTTATTTTTTTTTGAGTACTTTTATTAGTCCCCCGTTCCCGGTCTTATAGCTAGGATAGCCTTGTGTCTATCCCACGCATGCTTAAAATCCTTGACTGTGTTTACCTCTACCACTTCTGCTGGCAGGCTATTCCATACATCCACTACCCTCTCAGTAAAGTAATACTTCCTGATATTACTTTTAAATCGTTGCCCCTCTAATTTAAGACTATGTCCTCTAGTTGTGGTAGTTTTTCTTCTTTTAAATATACTCTCTTCCTTTACTGTGTTGATTCCCTTTATGTATTTAAATGTTTCTATCATATCCCCCCTGTTACAGCTAGGGTTGCCACCCAGACGGTATTTTACCGGCAGGCCAGTAAAAAATGTACTTGATGCCAATGTTAAGTCTATGGGGGCACCAGTAAGGCCGGTATTGTTTTTGTAGAAAAGGTGGCAGCATCACCGCATGTGCATGGTACCAATGACAGGCCTCACACCCGACCTTCCCAGGTTGGGAGGGGGTCAGATTGGCACTTCTAGGGGTCAGATTGGGAAAAAGTGTCAGATTGGTACATTTGGGGTTCAGATTGGCAAGTCTATGAAGTCAGTTTGGGAAGAAGGGGTCATATGAGTGAGAGTGCAGGGAGAGAGATCATGGGCGTCCGCAGGGGGGGGCAAGGGGGGGACTTGAAAAAGCCCTACTTTGGGGGTGAAACGCGTTGTGGACAAGAGGAGACTGCTACTGGGACTCTATATATGTATTGGTCAAGTGGATCTTTGAATGTAAGATTCTTTATATGTTTTTATTGGTATTAAAATCGTTGAAGCTAAATAGTCTCCTCCTTACCCTCTATTATACTACTGCTGGGAGTACCTTCTGGGTCTGCCACCCTGAATAAGCTGCCTAGGATTCCTCTGTGAACCAGTTGGATCTTTAACCCCTTGGTGAGCTCCCTGGATGCTGTATAGACTGAGCAGATCTCTGCTCAGGAAGATGTGAGTGTGTTCTCACTTATTATTTGTTATCAGCACTTTTATGTGATATACTACACTATATTATTTCTGTTCTGTTTTGTTTTATTTTTTTCCCTTCGGATTGAATATTGAGCTGATTTACTTTAAGGCTGATTTACTTTAAGGGTAACAATTTATTATTTATTTTTCCTGAGTTGTGTGTTTTGAAGTGTTGGGTCACAGCGCACGTTTTCACTTGTGTGTTGTTTTGGGTTATATTGTGTGCTATAGTGTTGTACTGGTGCTGTGGGGTTATATTGTGTGCTATAGTGTTGTATCTGGTGCTGTGGGGTTATATTGTGTGCTATAGTGTTGTATCTGTTTCTGTGGGGTTATATTGTGTGCTATAGTGTTGTATCTGTTGCCATATGCTTATATTGTGTGCTATGGTGTTGTATCTGGTGCTGAGAGGTTATATTGTGTGGTGTAGTGTTGTGTCTGGTGCTGTTGGGGTATATTGTGTGCTACAGTGTTGTATCTGGTGCTGTTGGGTTATATTGTGTGCTATAGTGTTGTGTCTGGTGCTGTTGGGTTATATTTGGTGCTATAGTGTTGTGTCCAGTAGTGTATCTTGATTTTGTGCTGCCCTAGGCAGACAAAATCCAGGCACCCCCCTACCCAAGCTGCACACCCACGTTACACACCTAAGACATGCCCAATCATTCAGACTCACATCAAGCTCATACTCCCATCACACACACACTCCCATCACACTCAGTCACACACTCCTACTTCCATCACACTCAGTCACACACTCCGACTCCCATCACACTCAGTCACACACACTGTCCTACTTCCATCACACTCAGTCACACACTCCGACTCCCATCACACTCAGTCACACACACTGTCTCCCATCACACACACTCTGACTCCCATCACACTCAGTCACACACACACACACACTGTCTCCCATCAGCACTTACCTTTCCTTGGTGGCTAGTGGCAGGCAGCATGGTCCCTCCATGCTGCCTGTTCGGCTTCCCAGCGATTGTGCTGACAGGTCACGTGACCGGTCGCGCGTATGACGTCAGCGCGCCGGTCACGTGACTGTCGGCACTTCCGTGTCGGCACACTGCACGGGGAGCCAAACAAGCAGCACAGAGGTTTCTCTGTGCTGCCTGTTCGGCTCCCCGTGCAGCCTGGCAGGCAGAGCGATGGTGAGGGGGGATCTTTTTTTATTTTTTCAGTGCTGGGGGGCGCTGCCGCCCCCCAAAATTTGCCGCCCTAGGCATCCTCGCGGTAAATACAGCACTGGTTGTGTCTTGTGCTGTTGGGTTATATTGTGTGCTATAGTGTTGTATCTGGTGCTATGGGGTCATATCTTTGCTATGTTGTTCTATCTGTTGCTCAACCCTTTGCATGCCTTCACTGATAATGACAAAGCTCCTCCACTTCATGATAACTTGTCAAAAAGAGGCGCGGTGCAGAATTGATGACGGTAAAATTATGCCCCCCCTGAAAAAATTTCTGCGGATGCCCATGAAACAAGCATGAAACAAACAAAGTCATTATAACACAGGTCCTTTGCAGGTTTAAAATGCAACTGTATTTTCACATTTTACACAGTTCTATAGAGTATTGGTTATCCCGAGTAAGGTAAATACTTAACCAGAGTAATGCAAATTAGTTCTTATAGTGCAGTAGTATGATCCCAGGTGTAAGGTAATTATTTATGCAGGTTACAAGTAAATACAGAGAAGTAGGGTAAGTACCTTGCACAGTTCTTACAATGCAGTATTGATAATCACAGAAGCAAGGAAAGTTCTTATGAAGGTTACAGGTAAAATCAATAGAAGCAGGTTAAATACTTATGCAGGATCCAGTTATTGGAGCAGAAGCAGGTTATATTGTCACAATTCTACCCCATTTTTTGGCTCGTATATATTTTATATTCAGATTGTGTGGTTGTTTCCTCTTCAGACTCTAGTGGCTGCTGTGCTTGTCATTCTTCTACTCCTTTGGTGTCAGCTGGTCTTGTAATCTTGCAAACCAGCTTAAATGTCTGCAATTTACTGCAAATGCTTTGGTTAAACCTATACTTTGGGTTTCTTTTTGTTTTAATTGAAAAAATACAAAATACATTATCCGAAATACATATCAATAACACAAACAAAAAAAAATACATTATCCATAAATACATATCAATTAGGACATTTCTCTTGGATATATAGAAAAGAGAGCATATATTAAAATGCATACATCAAACAATTATTCGTTTCTTACACCTATCACACTTCCTGTATCTGCACATGCCCATCAAGATTGTTTTGGAGATGAAGGGATATAAAAAAGTTATTTGTGAATTTTTGTATTTAGTTGGGGTTGACCTAACCTACGTATCTAGCAAGTCCCCTGTCCTTTCTCCCTCCAGAATGTATTTTCCACATTGGTTAGGGAACTGGGGTCTTAAGCTATGCTTTCAGTCATTTAAAATTAGTTCTAGTTTTTAATGACTGTTTGCCGGCCACCCAATCATTCTACCCCTTTGTTGACTGCCCTATTTTCCATATTATCAGATATTCATCTCTCACTCCCATTCACTCTTGTTGTTGTAAATGTAAGCAGCTCCGCGATCTATATTTTCCTTTTTAATTATTCTTTTAATTATCTTTATTATACTAACTACAGTATCAGTCTATTAAATATTTGTAACCTCTATCCTTATTTAATTCGCAAGGGAACATCTTTTACTGTGTCTGGTTTCTGGATTGTCTTTCTAGTACTTCGCCTTATTGGGCCCATGGGAGTCAAATCGACCTGTCACCATGTGTCACCTCTTCCGCTTTTATGATCTTTTCTATTTCCCTTAGCCAAGCTCTCAACGGGGGCGTCCTATCTTGTTTCCAGAATTGAGGGATCACACTTTTAGCTAAGTTTATGAGCCTTATAGTTATTATGTTCCTGAATTTCTTAACCGGTAGGTTAGTGTAATTCAACAGGATCAGCTCTGGTGTCAATTTAATTTTCAATGTATCAACCTGATGGATCACATGTTTTATTTGACTCCAATACTCTTGTATTTTTTTTACATCGCCACCATATATGGAAGTCGCCTGTCTCTAAGCAGATTTTGCCGACTGATGGAAAGATCTTATTTATAGTTGCTGGGACAATTTATATGCCAGTTCCTGGTGTTTACTGGATACTGAACATTTTTGTGTCTATAGAAACACTTTAACCACTCTTTTTCCGAGAATTGTCTTTTTAGGTATTTTCCCCATGCAAAGGTAAAGTGGGAGGGGATCACATCTGACATGATTACCAACTTAAAGGTCTACGACAAAGAGTACCGATACACCTCTTCTCTTTTACACCACAGTTCAAACTCTGTTTCTGTCTAGGGTAAACTATTGTTTCTCCATAATGTATCTATATAATGTTTTAATTGCAGGTAAGTGAGTACTTCTGCACTGTTAAAAGTTTCCTTCTCTAATATGTTTTGCAGTTTTTAACATAAGCCTTTTTCCACTATGTCTCCCAGAGTTAACTGGTCCTGTCTTTCCCTCCGGTATTTTACAAATAAATTTGGGGTTAAACCCGAGGGCAATTCCTGATTATTGCATACTGGTTGCGATAAGCTTAGGTAGCTAGTAATTGATCCTTTTTTACGACCCTTCAGCCAGAATTCAATTGTAGGCGATATTGTGGGGTGGTTCCGTTTTCCCAGAATCTTTATTAGGTCAGCTATCCATGGTACTACCCATATAGGTGTCCTAAAATATTCTCCCGCCATGTTTACCCAAGTCCTTAGGGTTTTTTCTAGTCCATTCCTTTATCCTCCCTAGATGTATAGCCAGGTAATAACCATATGGGTCAGGTGCCCCCAGCCCCCCTGTCTCCTTTCCTTTATCATGTATTTGTAAGCTATTCTACTAGATTTTTTAGCCCAAATGTACTTCATGAATACTTGTGGGATGTGGATTGGGAGCATTTGCAATGGATACAGAATCCTAGGCATGATGTTCATCTTTATGACACCTATTCTGCCTAGCCAGGTTATGTTGGGAGGTGCCCATCTTCTTGTATCGCCCAAAAGGGTTTTAAGAAGGGTTTTTAAGTTTAAATCATATAGATCTGCGTTATCTGGTGTCAGATGTATTCCAAGATATTTCAATGATCTATTACACCATTTATAGGGATATTTCAATCTAAGTATCTCCTCCAGCCTAGGTGTTATATTAATATTCAATGCCTAGGATTTCGATTGATTTATTTTGAAATCTGAAACCTCTCCATAGTCTCTTAGTTCTTTACATATCCAACTTAGGGAGGTCTCCGGTCTTATAACAAATATCAATAAATCGTCTGCAAAAGCTGCTACTTTTTGTTGTCTAGTCCCCAAATCTAAACTAACAATTTTTGTGTTCCCTCTAATTGCATTCAAGAGGGGCTCCATTGTCAGTACAAAAAGGAGGGGCGACAGGGGGCCATTCGACAGGGTGAACTGGTTCGAAAGGGTTCCGTTTACTCTTATCCTAGCCATTGGAGCATTGTACATTGCCTGGGTCCACATGAGGAAATTGGATCCAACTCCCAGTTTCTTTAATACTTCCCACATAAATGTCCAGTTCACCCTGTCGAAAGCCTTCTCGGCATCTGTGGACAGGAAAAGAGAAGGGCTCCCAATTTCCCTAACCTAGTGAATCAGGTTTGGGATCCTAACAGAGTTGTCCTGACCCTCTCTTCCCTGCACAAAGCCGGCTTGGTCAGCATATATTACTCCCGGGATTATCGCCCGAAGCCTTACGGCTAGTATTTTAGCTAATATTTTTAAATTCACATTCAAAAGCAATATAGGCCTATAATTTCCGCATAATTCCTCATCTTTCCCTTTTTATGACTTACTGTGATGTGGGCTTCCAACAAAGACTTATTTAGCTTTTCACCTTTAATAATTGATTCCATTAAACCCTTTAGATGAGGCATCAGCTCTTCCCCAAAGACTCGGTAGTGTATTATTGGAAATTCATCTGGACCAGGGCTTTTCCCTATTGGCATAGAGTTAACTACTTGCCTAATTTCTTCGGTAGTTATCATTTGATCTAGGCTTTTACTCTGAGTCTGGGAGATTTTTTTTGTTAGATAGTTCCTAATCTTTATTAGGTGATTATTCTCTTCTTCATCTCCCCTATTTGGGTGTAAATTATAAAGCTCTTTATAGTACAGCTGGAATACCCCCTCTATGTCCTTAGAAGTATGATATAATTTCCCCCTTATATCTTTAATCTTAGCTATATAATTTCTTGTTTGTTTTACCCTTAAAGCCCTAGCTGATAGTTTCCCTGGTTTATTTCCTTGTTTATAGAATAGGCCTTGTGTCTTTTGTTGTCCTAAGGCTAGTTTTTTATTCATGCTATAATATTTTTCATACTACACTATTTATTTATACTACTCCTTTTGGATAATTTCATATGTGAACAGCCTGTGACTATCCAGCAACTCAACCTCCCCCCTATAGTACACTTGTGTCATATACAAATGATTACTACTATTTTTAAGAAGGCCTTTTTGCTCTTTTACTGGCAAACGTGCATCCTGTGAATATTAAACAAATTATTCCACTTTTATCAATCTCTCCTTAATGGTGAATTTAAGTCATAAATAAACAGTGTCTGACATAGTGAGCATGCATCCAGTGTCGTCACATAGTGACCATTTGTACAATTCCTTTTGGGAAAATTCACTTGAGAACATCATGTGACTATACAACAAATCAACTTCCCCCTATAATACACTTGTGTCATATATACATGGTTACTACTTATGTTAAAAAGGTCCTTTAGCTCTTTACTAACAGAAAAACATCCTGTGAATAATAAACCGATTACTCCTCTTTTATCAGTCTCTCCTCTATAGTGAATTTATGTCATATACAAGCAGTGTCTACCAATTTTTAGAAAAGCCCTTTGACTCTTTACATACAAACAAACAACATGTGAGTGTTAGAAGAATAATTCTTCTATTTTCAATGGGGAAGAGAAAAAGGAAAGTGTATTATAATCATTTCCCCTTTTAAGTGAATCCCTCTAGATATCTCCTCAGAGAGACAATATAAAAATCTTCACCTAGTCGACCACCCCTCTCTTTTTGTACAAATATCAAATATGTGAAATATCTTCCCATCTTGGGAAGTACCTGTAAGGAATTTGGTTCTGTCCCTTGTAATACGACTGTCTTGGTTTGACATACTGGATCCAGGAGAGCTATCTCACAATAAATAACCGAGACCGACACCAAGGCAACTGGAAGAAAATGCACTTAAAACGTAATATGTAAAATAGTGTTACAAAAGTCGTTCTTATGGAAAATTACAGAACTTTCAGAGACAATATGTTGATGTTCCAGAAACCTCTGTTCTAGCCTTGGAATAGTAAGATAAGACCATTCTCATAACAATTACGCTACTGGCGTGATCTGGCCTTCCAGAAGCTGCTGCAGACATCAGCTTCTTTGACACACTGTCGGCTTTTAACCCTCACGGATGCAAATTGACCCTTTCAATCCCCTCTTAGAACCATAGGATTCATATAATATGGTTCTTCCCTTTTTGCTTCTGTCTATAGATCTGTAAATACTGTCGGTATCCTTCAGGGGTATGTTGTTGGGGATCGAGGGGTAGGTTTGTTTTTCAAAAATCCCACATCCATAATAAAGCTTATAATAACCGACTATGGCTGTCCTGTTTTACGGACTACCTCAGGACAATACTGATTAGGTTTAGACCTTTGGCGACTGTGCAGACCTTGGCTTCGCTCAGCAGAGATATTGGACTTATAATCTAAAAAAATTAAAAAGTATCTCTCTCTTAAATATGGAAGGCATGCCGTAACCATCTAAATATGTTACATAATGTTACATAATGGCATGACCTGATGACCCAAAAAACACATGTGGCCACAAAACTAAATTAAATATCTGTTGTTCATTGCTTCTCTTACCCTGCCTAATAAAACCCCTAAGGGTATTAGTTAGCAGTTGTCTAAAACCAATAAATATATGTAAAAAATAAAACATATTATTCCGGAGTTTGCCATTCCCCAGGACTTTTTTTGACTAAATACTTTAAAGTGACTTGGAGCAAAGCTGAACATGCATTCAGAACACACAAAATGGCATACATTCAGAACATAAAGCGTCAGTCAGACAAAATGGCAGCGGACAAAACAATATGGTCTCCCATCCACGACGTGACTCCAGAGGCCCCTACAGTCCATATAATATTCATACAGTTCTCCCCTTTTATTCTTAGAAGTTGACATGGTTATCCTTAAAAACAGACAATCAGGAGTTGCCTGGTCAACATAATCATTGTATCCAAGGTGATAAGGCACACTTCCTCGATTTCACACATTGGTAGGTCATCCAACTTTATTGCACTGTAAGCTTCCATAATGGGGAATATTTGAACAGTGTCTTCCATTCTTCATGTAGGGGCATGATGTCAGTGGTCAGGATGCACTTGAGGATGAGACCCTTGAAACAAACATAAACACAGGCAATTAGCAACACTGATCTCACACATGTCAAACCACTTACAAGTTTCGCTCCAAGTGATCCAAGCCAATTTCCCAGTCCCAGGGAATCTCACAAATTACCTGTGAACACTTTTTAACCTACTACTTAAATCCATAATCCTTTCTGATTGACTTTTTTTTACAAAAACAAACTTATTTTAAAATATCTGAAAAAATAAACAAAAAAAATTCCTAACATTCTCTATATAAAATTCTGCAAAAATACTATAACAACACAATTTCTTTAAAGGTCGACTAAATTGTGTTTGGTAGAGTCAATCTGATTGTTACATTTCAAAAGTTCACTATACTCCAAACATACCCATAATAACACAATTAAAAAAATCTTTACCACAAAATTGCAAATCATCAATAACAATTTTATAAATATATACTCAATGAAAATATACTTCCCAACAATGATGATCTGTCGTAGACTGTTGTATCTGTTGCAGACTCCTGTGTGATTTGTTTGCGAGTTACCCTAGGGTGACGACTCGGCTTATGTTGGCTAGTGGTCAGGTATTATTATGCCCATCAAGACACTAACTTGCTGCTCCTTTGTTGGCCTGTTTGTCAGTACAGGAATGTGATTTACATAAATAACGTGGATCCAGGAGTTGATTTGAACAATATATTCCGATAAACTTTGTGAGAATCCTGTTACATGAATTGGAAAACTTTTTCTTCTTTTAAAAATAAACTTTTTCTTTATAAATAATTATGATCAGCATTAAATTCGTTGGTGCACTTTGAACTTTTCTTTTGTTGGCTTGTACAGCTTTAATCTATATGAAAATAAAACTCTAAAAAATTCCAGTTAGTAACATGCAATATTTCACTAAACATCTTTTTAATCTTCACATTAAAATATAATTAAAACATATTATTACTGCTAGTCTGCGTTGTAAAAACTTGTCAAGCTGAACCATTCTTTGTTCTTGAAATATTATTACCCTCTTATAATCATAGTATATCAATTGATAATGTGAGAATATGTTCTCATACATAATAATCATGTATCTCTTTACCATTAGGACATATACTATCATGATAAGACTATATAACCATAGCATATAACACACAGAACTTCTCAATAACTAACAGTAACAGTAATTCTGGCCCAGACACGTAAATAAAAGGATCTCCCTGAGATCTGTGTATGTGTCCCAGACACGTAAATATAAGGATCTCCCTGAGATCTGTGTATGTGTCCCAGACACGTGAATATAATGATCTCCCTGAGATCTGTGTATGTGTCCCAGACACAAAACCCCCAAAAAAGGTAAGGATGTATGTCCCTGACACACAAATATAAGGATCGGGATTTGGCCAGTGCCCTCAGTCCGATAGATAAACCCCCACAAAAGTAAATCTTACCGGACAAAGGATGACCTTCCCGATCCCGGACGAGCCCCCAAAATTGTAAGGAATTTGGTTCTGTCCCTTGTAATACGACTGTCTTGGTTTGACATACTGGATCCAGGAGAGCTATCTCACAGTGAATAACCGAGACCGACACCAAGGCAACTGTGAAACAACTCTGATTTTAATTGTTTAAACAAGCGTATATAAACGAAGATAAAAGCATTAGTTACTACGATATAATTGGTTATTCTAATATTCTAATATGCAGAAAGGTGTGTTACAAGAAAATGCACTTAAAACGTAATATGTAAAATAGTGTTACAAAAGTCGTTCTTATGGAAAATTACAGAACTTTCAGAGACAATATGTTGATGTTCCAGAAACCTTTGTTCTAGCCTTGGAATAGTAAGATAAGACCATTCTCATAACAATTACGCTACTGGCGTGATCTGGCCTTCAAGAAGCTGCTGCAGACATCAGCTTCTTTGACACACTGTCAGCTTTTAACCCTCACAGATCCAAATTAACCCTTTCAGTACCTTATCTATTTTTCTTTTACCTCCAAAACACCAAATATAGTATGGTCGTCCCAAAGATTCCTTATTTTCCGTTTTAGGCATTTCATTATCGATAACTTCATAACAAAAGCAATATGAAGTTTTTCAACAACTCATCCTCCTCTCAATACTATGTATGTGGCACACACAATTACTCTTCTCCAATTTAAGAATGGCTATCGTCATAAAGATGAGCATTATATAACTGTTCCGCTGGTTATTCTTTTGTCAGAATTTAGTGAGAGGAGAGAAAAAAAAAAAGTCTCTCCAAAATAGTCTCTCTTCATCTTATCCCCCCCCCCCCCCCCAATATTGATCTTACTTACAGTCTCTTCTGAGGCTTTTAATTTATCTTTTTACGTTTTTTGTGTGTTTCTTTCCCATCTCTGCCTAGAGCTCTCCATGTGTTCAGGCAGTTTCGGCATTGTTTCCCAATCCGATATTTCAGTCGGTGCCAGGCCCAGATCTTGTAGAAAAATGATAAGATAATTGTAATATTTCAAGACACACTGTTTCCCATTCTTCCAAGCTGTTAGGCTAAATGGGAAGCCCCAGGTGTATCTAATTCCTGCTTCTCTCAATGCTGTTGTTATGGGTCTGAGTATCCTCCTTGTCTGAAGGGTATTGTAAGATATATCTTGGTATATAGAGATCTTTGATTCATCAATCATCTTTGGTTCAGCTGCTCTATATGTTCTCATGATGTCCACCTTGTCCTGGAAGTAGTGAGCACAACAAATAACATCTCTTAAGGTGGTTCCATATGATCCTTTTGATTTCAAAGTCCTGTGTACTCTGTCCATTTTAAACTCAGAGCCTGCTGGCCTGTTTGAGATCTCATTAAAAAGATTTCTTACTGTATGTTCTAGGGCTTCTTTATCCACTCTTTCTGAGATTCCCCGGATGCGCATATTGCACCTCCTCCCACGGGTTTCTAGATCTTCAACCTGTCTGCGTAGCAGATAGATTGATTTCTCTTGGTAGTAGATTTTAGTATTCAATTCACTTGTGATTTCCATGTTTTTGTCACAATCTTCCTCCAAAGTAGCAACCCTTTCCCAATTTCACGATATCTCTTATAATATCGCATAGATCTGCATGCAGTGGTTGGATTGCTTCTCTGACTATCTCAAGGATGTAATTTCTTGGGGGCAACAATTTTAATATTTCCTCCCATTTATTTACTGGCTCTATGGTTGAGCACTCATTATATTGGGTCTCTATTGAGACTGAGCTTACTGGACTGTTGGGGCTTATAATTGGATCTCTCTCCTTTAGGGCACTCTCTGCTGTTTTCCTAGGTAGACTTACTAAAAAGTGTTTTAAAACATCAGCAGATTTGTTGTTATTTTTCCTCTTCTCCAGGTTTCTGATTTTCTGTTGCCAAGTTTTGCCTGCATTTGACCCTTCCTGTTTCCTGACTGCTTGACCATTTGCCTGTCCCTGACCCTGCCTGCTTGCTGCCAGCCTCAACCTTATGCCCTTCTTTTACCTTGTCTTTCTGTTGTGTCACCTTTGGTTCTTTTGTTATTTTTGTATTCTGCTGTCTTGCTGTTTTTGCTGTGCTTCCATCCTTCAGTTACTGCAAAAGTACTGGAAATAAAAAGTTCTAGGCTCAACCATCATGTGGATTGCTTTCAGGTAAAAAACTCATTCTGTGCCCAGATTCTATTGTTTGGTTCCTTGCATCAGCTCTGCACTGTGGTTCCTCATGACCACCGCCGTTCTAGTCCAGTCTTGGCTACTAGTCCAGTCTCAGTCCAGTCACAGCTATCAGTCCAGTTTCAGTTCAGTCTTTATTACCAGTCCACTCTCAGTGTGGTCTCAACTACCAGTCCGTCTAAGGTTACCTCCATTACTGATGCATCATGGAGTCCTAACAGACCCCATATTATTCCTTTAAACGAGGCTCCTTCCTGGTCTCCTATTCCAGGTTGTGACACCTATGTATAAATATGTAAATTTTTACATATTTATGTAAATCCTCCCAGGAGAAGCACTCAAATTCAGGTAAACTTTTATCTGGGAGAGATCCCACAATTAAGTAAGGCAGCATAGGACATCTAATTTAGGTGACATCAATTCAAAGACTTAAGGCCATATAGGCTGTTACTGCCTTCACTCTTAAAGCCACAGCAACAAAGATTTTACAGATGCCCTTTTCCTTGTCTGAGTAAAAGCGTGTTTGATTGATAGCGGGGTGTTTAAATCCAAAAATGTGTCACAGAACTTATACAGCGTTGATAAATAGGACAAATCAAACTGCAAAAACAAGTTTTTTATTCCAATATGTATAAACATACACAAATTCCATTAAGATATGCATAAATATTAGGTTCTCAATACAATCTAAAACAAACATATAAGAGTTTGAGAATTTCCCCATTAGTGTATATAAGAACAAAAGGATGTGCAAAGTTCTCAATATGGCAGAAATCTGTTGCAATTTCACATCTGCGTTAGTGGCGGGGGGGGGGGGGCAATACTCTTACATACATCATACATACAATCACAACAAAACTATATAACATAAAAAATTTCAGTGGTGGCTGTCGAGACATGGTTAGTGTTTTGTGGATCAAAAGGAGAGGGTTTAGGACGTTGCTCTGAATGCTCGGAGTAAAACTCGGTTCCGGCACCCTTTGAACCAAATATCCCAGATTTCTGCATAGACTAGAGGGTATTGGCCTTTCGCCATTGCACAATTGAGAAGCTTTCTCCCAAATCTTCCTCCCACTTAATGATACCCTCTTTATAATTTCCATTTACCCCAAAAGAGTTTTTAAACGAATATATGTGAACCTTTCAGTATCTCTAAGTCCATATTTTGTTTGAAGTTGAGAGAAAGAGCTTATTCCCCTTTCCTCATACAAACTCCCAATAGTACTTATACCCGCCGTTAGTCAATCACATAAATCCAAATCTTGCGTTATTAACCCAAGAGCTAAAATTGACGTGTTCCAAGTTACAGTGTTTTTTGCGTATAGCTCCTTTATTATCAGGCCTTTTTCAATTATAAACTTGGTTTATTATAATATTTGTACTCCTTATTTTTTTAAAGTCATTTTTGGGTATCCAAAAAATATCTACAGGGTTAAGTGGTTTAACCCCTTAAGGACAGAGCCTTTGAAACATTTTTGTCCTTTCTGGACAATGGCTATTTTAACATTTCTGTGCTGTTTGTGTTTAGCAGTAATTTTCTTCTTTGTCATTTGCTGTACCCACACATATTATATATTGTTTTTATCGGGACAAGAAGGGCTTTCTATGGATGCCATCTTTTTGACCATATCTTATCATATTATTAAAAAAAATAATAAAATATGGTAAAAAAAAAGAAAATACACAAATTTATTTGTTTTTATTTGAAACAACTTCTCCTCATCGACAATAGCGAACGAAAAAACATGCTAAATAGATTCTACTATTTCTCCTGAGTACAGGGATACCACCCATGCATAGGTTTGTTGGGTTGTTTGGATGGTAAAATGCCAAATTTGTGAGGTGCAGTTTTTTGTTTTCCAACTTGAAATTTTTACATGCAGACCGCCTGCACCCATGTCCCATTTGGGACATATTTGAAGCCAGCTAGTGTATTTTACCCCATCAACCCATATATTTTTTAAAAGAAGACACCTTAGGCTATCTCAAATGGTGGTATTTTTACACTTTCCATGCACTAATTCTACCACCAGCCTTTGTCAAACTTTGTGGTAGTAATTTTTTTGTGGTTTTTTTTCACAAACCTTGTACTTCAGACATGAATTCACAGATTTTGGTATGTGTCACTGCCAAATAACACCCCAATAAGTGTTCAGCAACATCTTTTGAGTACAGGGATACCACCCATGCATAGGTTTGTTGGGTTGTTTGGGGAGTAAAAGGCCAAATTTGGTAGGTGCAGTTTTTGGTTTTCCAAATTAAAATTTTGACATGCAGACCGCCTGCACCCATGTCCCATTTGGGACATATTTGAAACCAGCCAGTGTATTTTACCCCATCAACCCATATATTTTTTAAAAGTAGACACCCTACGCTATTTCAAATGGTGTTATTTTAACACTTTCCATGCACTAATTCTACCACCAGCCTTTGTCAAAGTTTGTGGTAGTCATTTTATTGTGTATTTTTTCCCACATACATTGCACTTTAGACACAAATTCACATATTTCGGTATGTGTCACTGACAAACAATACCACAATATATGTTCAGCAACATCTCCCGAGCACAGGGATACCACCCATGCATAGCTTTGTCAGCTTTGTTAGGGGTTGAAAGGCTACATTTGAGAGGTGCGCTTTTTGATTTTCAAACTTGGAATTTGAACATGTTAAGCAAGGAAGGGGTTAATAGCTCTTATAAGAGCCTTTGTAGTACTGTACAAAAAAATTAACCCCTAAAAATGCACAGACAAGAAAAAATGTTCTGCTGTGCAGTGATCAGTGGCAGGGAAGGGGTTAATACACTACACTATACAAAAGGTATAGCTTTTATAAAAGCCCTTGGGACTCACAATTTATTAACATTTTATTTAATTTATTACAATTTAAAAATTATGTTATACAGATCTGTCTCTTTCCCTCACTAAAACTCAAGTGAGGAGAGGGAGGCAGATCCATATGGGTCAGAACAATATTTACGAACCAGACGAATGGTGATGCTCATCTGAGAAATCACCAAACCACCTTTGCCACTGATCGGCTGTTACTGATCGCTATACACGCGTTTAGACAGCTTCAAAAGGAATACACGTAATCCCCTAGTGGGTATAATTAACCCCTAGTGAGTCTGACAAAAAAAATGCTGATAGCAAAAAAAAATCCTTCGGCGACTAGATTGCTCCATATGCGCTGCTTAGGCAGTGACCATTTGCACTGCTTAGGCAGTGACCATATGTGCTGCTTAGGAAGTGATATACGGCAAGGAAGGGGTTAATAGCTCTTAAAAGAGCCTTTGATATACTGTAATAAATCAAAGTAAAAAAAAATAACCCCTAAAAAAATGCACAGACAGCAAAAAATGTGCTGATGTGTAAGATCACTGCGTACACAGCGATCAATTGCAGGGAAGGGGTTAAATACTGGAAACGGCTTTTATAAAAGCCTTTGGGTCTCAATTCTATTAAATATATTATAATTAAAAACTTACATTATACAGCTCTGTCTCCCTCCCTCACTAAAACTCAAGTGAGAGGGAGGCAGATCTACACGGGTCAGATCAAATATTTACACATATTGATCTAACCAGACGAATGGTGATGCTCATCTGAGCAAACGCCAACCCGCCATTGTCACTTATCAGCTGTTACTGATCGCTATACATGCGCTCAGACAGCTAAAAACGTAGTCCCCTAGCGGGTATAATTAACACGTGACGGGTGTAATAAAATGTTTTTTAAAAATGCTTCTGCAGCAAGATTGCTGCATTTGCGTCAGATCGCTGATTAGGCAGTGATCTACGGCAAGAAAGGGGTTAATCTCTCTTAAAAGAGGTTTTTTTATACTGTAATGAATTACAGTAAAAAAAAATAACCCCTAAAAAATGCACAGACAGCAAAAAATGTGCTGCTGTGTATGATCACTGCGTACACAGCGATCAATGGCAGGGAAGGGGTTAAATGGCTTTTATAAAAGCCCTTGGTGTTTAAAATTTTATTAAATATTTTTTTTATTATTTTATTTTATTTTTTTACTTGATCTGATCTGTCTCTCTTCCTTACTAAAAGTAGTAAGGTGAGGGAGGCAGATCAATACCTGTCAAAGGCAATATTTAGTAATATTGCCTTTGACAGTATGGTTACCATACATGCCTGCACACAGATCACATAGATCTGCTGTGCCGGCATCGATTGGCTCCCCCTAGAGCATCGGAAGTGAAATACTTTCACTTCCGATGATCTTGCCATTAGAAGGGAAGCGCTGCCTGTACAGGCAGCGTTCCCTTCTACTGAGCCGATGGGGTCGCTTTCTAAGCACATGTGTGCAGCGGGCGCGGAGTGATCGTAACGCGCCCCTGCACATTTGGGGGGTGTTGCACAATGCCTCTACCTAGAGGCATTGTAGCAACACCGTTAGAGTAAAGAAAGCGACCGCTGGTCGCTTTCTTTACTCCATTTAGTACATGACGTGCCAGACACGTCAGCTGTCGGCAAGTCCACGATTTGCCGTGACGTGCCTGGTACGTCATCTGTCGTTAAGGCGTTAATATAGTTTTTTTCATAGATAAACCCGGTTTTACGTTTTGAGTTTGGCTGCCCCATTTAATACAGTGAGAACATTGAGCTGTATCATGCATATGGAACACATTTGGGAAGGATAAACTGCCCTCCGCCAGGGTTGTAGACATAGTCGCTGTTGCTATTCGGGGATTTTTACCCCCCCATACATACAGTAGTGGACATAATTATCGCACCAGTGTTTAAGTAAAGTATTGTAGCCTTTTACCAGTAATACTTTTTTTTTTAAAACGATAACAGTTCTGTGAGTGTGTGTGCGTGTGTGGGCACTGCACTAACCCTCCCCCTATGTTCTTTATTCCAGCTCATCACGGAGCCGGACCCCGGTCAGATTCCGGCCTGAAGATGCAACTGACTCCGGAAGTCAAGGCTGTATTGCTCGCACTACACAACGAAGGTCTGTCGTCCCGGCAGATTGCTGACAGGATTCAAACACACCGGTCCACGGTGAGTCGCTGGCAGATCAGGTACGCTCAGACGGGCAATATGGAGCAGAGGAAAGGTCGAGGGCGGAGAAGGTGCACGACCACTTCACAAGACAGGCTGCTGGTACGGCTCTGCCTGCGCGATCGCTGGCTCACGTCACCGCAAATCAACCGGGATTGGAGATTAGCCACGGGGGCCACGGTCAGCAACAGAACGGCAAGGAGAAGGTTGTGCCAGGCAGGGCTCATCGCAAGGCGTCCCACAAGAAACCCTTGGTGACGGAAACCGCTAGAGCCAAGCGTCTAAGGTGGGCGAGAGCCCACAGGGCCTGGACACTGGACATGTGGGAGAAGGTCATCTTCTCAGACGAAAGTAAGTTCAACAT